>JAHFWJ010000480.1:0-10000000 GCA_028555115.1 Himalopsyche japonica
TTATATTGAATAGAATGCAAACAACAAAATTTATCCGATAGTTTTGTTGAATAATTGTAGTTCTTTCGAAATTAGATCCGTCCCCGTTTTGAAAAAAAAATAATTGAACTAGTGAAATATTTTTATATCTTATATTAAATCCGTCAATCAAATGTTTGAATACTCCACATTTAATATGCTAATCTTCAAACAATACTTTTTTTAAATTTCGTTTATACTTTTAAGAGTATTATTTCGACCAATAATATGCAGTAGGTGATCGGTTAACGAACATTTTCTGTTCCAATACTATATTCGCTATCAAAAGTGTTCGTTTACCGGTCATTTTTATAATACACATAATTTCATCATTAAGATCGTTTTAGTTGTTATCCGAATATATGTTCGTTGTTCAAACACAAAGATCTTTCGTGAAAGTGGTCGTTGTCCGATTTCCGAACTGTTCGTTAACCGATAACCCACTGTATTACATTGTGCGTCTGGTCGTATCTATTTTTTTTCACATATGAAGCGCAGAGAACTCAAATCGTTGATTATTCCGAAGATTAGGTGTAAATTGATTTTTAAATTCTTTCATAGAGTTGAATACAAATGTATTTGTCTAAAATAAATCTATTTTTTTTTTATTTTTTGTCGAAGTGCGATATCGTCGTTTAGTAGTATGTATGACGAAATAGTGACTAATCTTTTCCACCAGTGTAAAGAGTACATTAATGCAAGTACAATTTGTATACAAAACGGTCAAGCGGAAAAGCTGCCCGTTAGGGGTTGGAAAATCACAAAATGCACTCTAGCATTTTTTAAAGATCTCGAACCTTACATAACAATTCGTCATCAGGAAACTTTTCATTCGCTTGAAAAATTATCTATATCGAGGAAATGTTTATGTTATTAATGAATTTTAATTGATTTTTTGTATACAGCAATTCAAAACTAATCGCAATATAAAATTAAATAGATTAATTTGAGTATATTTTATAGCTTGAAACTGTTCGGCCTATATTTCTTTGCAATTAAGTTATTCAATGCTACTACAACAGTATCATAATACAATCGTTTTTCACGCATATAAACATTGTTTAACTTTAATGTGTACTTGTCAGGATGGCCAAGCGGTCTAAGGCGCCAGACTCAAGGCAAAACCTTACCTACTGAACTTTAATGTGTTACACAAGAAAAATACAGACCCTAAGGTTTGGATCCAAATACAATGTAATGTGAAATAATGAATAATTATTGATTTGATTATAATGTCATACAATTTGTATGTGATAATTTAGGAACAATAAATGAAAGGATGAAAGGAATTTACAATACATATCAATCAAATATCATCCAATTTGGTCAATTGAATAATTTGAAACAAAGAGAAATTTACTTATTTTAAATTTTGTAGGCTACAAAAAGATTAAATATCAGGTGAATCAATATAAGCATTGTTTTTTTTTAATTGCACATTCATAGATCTAATCTCATGTAAAGAATAATTGGGAAGGTAAAGCTGATCAATGAGAATAAATATTGAATTAATTTAACCCTGTGAATTTTTAAAATTTATTTTCCTCCTGTATTTTGATGCACTAATGTAATATCTTCATCGGGTTAAATGAGTGGGAAATATTGAACTATATTTGTTGAATTTTTATTTGCTTTATGACGGGAGAAGATGGTGTGTGTTTCAAGGACTAAAAGGTCAGGGCTGAAATTCTAACTCTAGAGAAGATTTTGAGGGAGAGGCAGTGACAGTTGCGTGATGAATCGATTTCTTCAAAGGGATGCTCTTTTGACAGCAGTACATACTATCTTTATAAACTCTATTACCCTTCAAAAAGTTTTTGGTCGTGAAATGGGTAGATTAATCGTTTAATAGTAACATTTACGCAAAATTGAAATAAAAAATACTTTATTCAACTTGAGTAAAATCTTCTAAGAATTACATATTTTATCCTTTTTATTCTTTGTCAGTACATTTTAGTTGTGATACTTCCACTTACAGCAAAATGCCCAGAATGAGCGAAACCAGTTATAATTTTAATGTATATTACGTAAATAGAACCAAAAAACTGAACAAGAAGTGGCAGTTAACACTTTAAAAGTATCAAATTTGTTATTCAACATGGCAAGGTCTGTTCAGTGACACTATTGTTTGAATTATAAACAAACATCTTAGCTGACAAATAAAACTATCAGGAAAGTTAAAAATTAAAAAAAATAGTTTATTGCAATTCTGTGGAATCGGAATCGTGGTGTCGCCGTTTTACAACTGGAATCGGAGTCATGAAAAACAAACTACTTCCAATACTTTTCCATATGATTATTTTGAGGAATATCTCAATGAAAAAATTGCCGAATTCCTTGATTGACCTTTAATTTAATGCATATAAATAGGAAAGGTAAGAAAAAACAAGACAAAATTTATCTTTTTTAATCCTAGTTTTGTGGTTGGTAAATGTTAAAGTCGGAGTTATATATGTATATATATATATATATATTTGATTTCACAGCCCTGATTTATTGTATAAAAGAAGTCTTACTTAATAAAATACAGGCGTCGGAAAAAATTATGGCGTAATAAATAGACTGGAGAAAAAAATGATAATTATAGCGACCTACTAAATATTTTTTTTACTTATCTCAATTAAACTTATAATTTATTTCTAAATCATTTATTATTCTTTCACATTTGCAATTTTAATTTTTACAATGAATACTATGTTTTTAAATTTAAAACATCAACTTCTTTATATATTATACTAAATGCTTTTCATCAAAGCAAAATTGCAACCCAATTAGCATGTGTTGCCAATTAATAGCTTAGTTTTCATTGACAGTTAAAATAGTAATATAAGCAACAAGAAATACAAGAATCAGATATGTAGAATCGTAGTAGGTGCAATATAAAAGTGCCTCAAATAATAAGAAGTCTCGACAAAGTTCAGGAAACACAATCATTCTAGTCATAATGTAATAGGTCATAACACTACAGGGGCGATTTTCTCGAGAAAAGGGAGAGATTTCGAACAATGCTCAGGACTATCTTTGTATGAAGCGATATTACTTATATATCTACAAATGGATGAGATATATGTACAGGATAAAGAGCTTTATATTTCACAATAATTATTGTATCGCTAAAAGGGGATTCGAAAGCTTTTAACGAAACTTTTACGGAATTGTAGTTAGGTAGATAAAGTACTGAGGCAACTATTGAGATGAATTTTTAAATGCTTTTCAACTGCAGACGAAAAAGGCTACTTAGAAATATGACTTCTTTTATAAATTAACAGCTATATTTAATTTTCATAATCTTTAAATAACCATAACTGGGTGGTTTTAAATATACTCTATGGATTTCTTTGTATTCGATTTTGGGTTCAAGGGTTAAATAAAAATGAAAACCTTCGGAAAATTATTTTTCAATGAAACTTAATCGTTATATGTACTTATCATTATTGATTTAAGGCATGGAAATTTTTAATACGCCTAGCCTAAAAGAGATATTGATCCATTCAATACCTAACAGAAAAAATCTTATTTAAAAAAATGAATTTTTGTTTTTTTTTATGTCTGGTATGAGATTCTTAATCATATATCCGATTGAAATGAAACTTTTGTTGGTTGTTTTGAACACGCCCACAAAAGTTTATAAATAAGAAAAACCATCAAATCAGAAATGTTTCCGCTCATCGCGAGCATTTACTTTTTCATCCAATTGCGATAAACAAATTAAGTTGACACTTGCTCGATTATTGCAAACATTATCAACCGATACATTGGACTATGTGGATATGCTACTTTCTTACTTGGGCTGCTTTATGTGGTCTGCTCACGCGTCGTAAAAACGTCTGATTTTTTTGCGTACGCAACATACAGAAAAACAAATATATTGTGTATCCAAAAGAATTTCAGTTAAGAGTATTAAAACACATTCTTTATTTGTGATAATTTTTCAATTTACAAGAAAAGCTATTCAGGAGCATAACGCTTGATATTATATTTGTAACGATGACAAAATTTTTATTTTTACGCCAATGTTTCAAGGTAATGCTTATTTCTCTTGGACTATTTGACGATTAGCGTAATCAGACATGAAATAAACTGCACACTTTGTAAATGTGTTTTTATGAGTATATAATAAATCAACATAACTATATGCCGCAACTCAAAAACTAATTCATTAATGACTGACGCTGTTGGTAAGTGATTTTGATTGAACTATTTACGATATGTTAGTATCTGATCCGAAAATTAAATTAAGACAAACGATTAAGGACTGTCATGATTTTAGTCTTGCGCCTTTTCTTCGCGGCGTCCCTGCCAGATAAACACATATTGGTCGATCCGCCCCTAATAGAATAAAGCTTGGGGGGCTCCCTCGCGCCGAAGATGATGACGTTAGGGCTGCAAAAGCGGCCACCCATGTAACATAAGGTCACACGCGGGGGCCAAGATTTATACCCCGGACTATAAAACTACTCACGGGACAAACAAAGGTACCTCCACACTTAAGATTTACGATGTCCGTCAATGTCTCACTTACAGTCACATAATAATGATTTGTTTATTTATTTATTGACATTCTTTAGGGAACCTCTGTTCATCGCGTACTTTCATAGAAATAAAAAGTGCTCGTTCTCTAGCGCAGACTGTTACGGCAATAACTTATAACTAACTAATAACTTTTGAATGCCTTTATTTAGTTCCTAATTTCTCAACCGGTAGATTTTTAAACGGTCCGTGATGTGATATTATTTCGATAACCAATCGAATTTATTGTTGTATTTTTAAATTATATTTTTTTGGTAACCTTTCCAGGAGTATCGAATTATTGATTGAATTGGCATTTACTTGGTAGAACGTGGTAGAAAAAAATATAAGTCGGTTGCCGCTTCTCAGACCATTGCGAGGGGCTATTGCCTACCCGTAGTAAGCCATAACAACCATCCCGTCCAATATTTAAGCTCATTGAAATTGCCGCCTGTTTGGTTTCAATTACATTTTCAATTTTTTTTGTCTTATTGCTACCAGGAAATAAGCTAGGTCATTCAAGCATTATTGACATCAATACCTACAAGGACATTTCCAAAACAAGACTCACGAGATAGTCCATAAGAGTTTCTTTACAACAACGTTGATCAATTGATGACAGTTAACACGAGCACCAATAATAAATGCAGTCGAATGCTTCTCAAGTCCTCTAAAGTGTCCAGTCTTGGGTTAGTGGTTTAGGCGCCAAAGGGACTACATGGGTGACGCCTTGTGGTGAAGGGTGGAATGACATGTCCCTAGATCTGCATAAAGACGTCGTTTGCAGGTGGCGTCGGTTGATTGATCGCGTATAACCACTGATGTGACGTCACAAGACGCCAGCGACCTTGCAGCGCGACCTCTCATCCATTACGCTGTATTCAGATATCCCTTTGCTTATATTCAATGATTTACTGAACCAAAGCTAGAACTAGTCCTACAAAATTTTTGGTATTACTTGAAGATTAAATATTCACAACATGTTTACTTCTCCTATTCGAAGTTGCAAGTCCTAACTATATACAATATTAAGCAGCAAATTTATTAATATTATACAAACTTTTTTTTCTCCATAAGACTCTAAGTACAAGTCATTCTTAAAAATTCGTGGAATGCTCGCGCTTTTTTTTCAAAATTTGTATTTGTTCTTTAAGCTACTTATTGTTCACAATTTTGACGTAATTTGAGGTATTTCGATCTATTAAAATAAGTAAATGAAACTAATGATGAGCGAAACCGGTGTTAATTATTCAATTGTAAAATGTGAATGTTATCATTTGACACATAATGATTAATTTTTCATTTTTAAGCTGTTTACTATCAGTTCTAGTGGAGAAGCTTTTTATTTTTAGTTGTATTTCCACAATACACATAATTATTAGGACCTGGTTTCGCTCACCTGTTTTATTTATTTGAAAATATTTTTCTCAAAATCAAAATTGTTTAAATTGAACTTAAGTATACATATGTAATTTATTTTTATTCATACATATCCACACATAAATGAAACTGTATATTTACACAATATCTCACACATTTTTGGCACTATTTCTACATTATATTTTACGATCAGCACCGATTTCTCTCATTTGTTTTAATTATTCGAAAATATCTTTCTAACGACCAAAATCAATTGTTACAATTGTAATTAAATACATAAATTTTTTATTACTTTATTCATACATACGCATAAAGCAATACAACTTTCAACACTATTTCTAAATTACATTACTCAGGACTGGTTTCGCTCTTTCGTATTAATTATTCGAAAATATTTTTGAAAAAATCAAAATCAATTATTACAATTGAAATCAAAAATACGTTTGCGTAGATTAATGCAAAGGATATAAAGTTTAAAAAATAAATATTTTTTTTTTATTTGATTTAAATTGAGGCAAAAAAATATTCGTTGATCTAGTATACCTTTTGTTTATCGAGCTTTTTGTGCTTATTTTTAATGTTTAGTGAGGTTTAAAGTCGTTAAATTGAAAGCTCCTTTAGACCAATGATAATGGTTTCCAAATGATAGTATAATATTAATAATCTATTTCAATATCGTCTTTCATTATATATGTTGCTCACATATTATATTGATTATGTGCAGTCATCTAAAATGAGCCCCTGAATTAATTATATGATCATAACAAACAAATATTATACAAATTTACGGGCGAAAAACTTAGCCGCGTTCTCAACTTTGGAGTGTCGTGAAGTTTGCAGTTCGTACTTCCATCTCAGGTTTGGTTGGCACAACCTAAAAGTAAACTAACAACGTTTCAAAATTTCTAAACCTCTTGCAAACCGATAATTATTATGGTACCTTGCCAATTGTGAACACAGCAACTTTATTTCCGCGGGTGTTCACATTAAATTTCCAACAGTTTGGAAAACAATGCTTCAATAATAATAGAAGTTTGGAAAGTGTTGAAATTCAAAGCGATTTTGCTTGGCAAACAACTTGAGGTAATTTAAACAGAATGTGTGTACCACAAGTTGGTTCAGTTTAGGAAGTTAAAAGACTACAACCTCAGTCGTCATCATCAACTAAGCTCTGAAGATGGCATGATGTGAGAACATCAATCAGGTATCGAAAACAGGGCTGTGGAGCCGAAGTCCTTTTATTGGTCAATATCGGAGTCGGAGTCGTGAAAAAAGAGCGACTTCGAATTTATATTTCGATTAGACGATTTTTTAAAATATCTTAAAGAACAAATTGCCGGATTGTTGGGTAATCTTCAACTCATTCCTTGCTGAGCCGGTTAAAGGATTTTATACACTTAGACTTCAAAAATTTATTGAATAATATTATTTTGAAATTATCGTATTGAGTTTGTCAGGACAAATCAAGCAATGCATTAACTCAAATATTAACGAATATAAGAAGGTTTATACCACTGTTAATTCATATATTTTCGGGTATCGACTATCAACACAGTAAAATCAGCCGCCTCAACAGTTGAGACTTTAGCAGTCAGGGGTTAAAATATTTTTCATTCCTTAGTTCAAAAAGAGTTTTTCAATTTCAGAATATTAATTTATGCAAAAATAAACTTTATCAGTTTTTCATCGTAATGTCAAAAAAATGACTTCATTACGAAATTATACAATCATAATGTTCATGTATTATACCATCAATAAATCAATATTTATTAAGAGTATTGCTGTTAATTATATAATATTTACTTAACCAAATTTATATTCGATTTATTTTTTATTACTGTTAAAATCAGGACTGTGGAGTTGCGATTTTTTGGCCAAAGCCGATACCAAAGTTGTGAAAAACTAGTGACTGCGACAATTTTTTCAATAATTTAATTTTGAAAAATATCTCAATGAAAAAAATACTGGATTGGTTGTTTGATCTTTAATTAAATGCTCATAAACAGGAAAAGTAAAAAAAAGCCTGACAGAAATGAACTTTTTTAGTCGGTGTCGTGTTTTTAACAACTCCACAAGCCTAATAGAAAATACTTAATAAAATAAATAGCAATCATCAATAGATTTTCATTATTTTCCAAAGCGTGCAGCTGCTTTGCGATTAAAGCCATTGGTTGAATCATTCAGCATTTTTAAAAAATTAAAGATGACCTCGGTATCTGACAATGAATTTCTTAAATTCACGTATTTATTTATTGCTTGTGCGTTTATATACGTGTGTAATTATAATACCTTACATGAGTGTGTATATTTTACATTATTTTAATGCGTGTAGTGTCCGCGAGATCCGAAATCACTGCTTAATGCTCAGCTCTGCAGCGACTAGCTTTTGTTGACAACGGCAGAAAAATAATGCAATGAATTTATCAATACAAAAGAGATGAAGCAGGCTTGATTTTTCAATGCCTTAAATTCTTTCGCACTTAACAAATCCTCAAAACAGGGAGTCGCGTGGCAAATTGTCTTATGTCTCAATAAAATTCCAACATAGCTTAAAAAAAATAATTCGTCACGACGGTAAAAAATAATTAACGAAAAATGATACAAACATACTAATTTTATTTCAGATTTCATTGTGGATCGTAAAACTCGAAATGAAACATTATTTTGTCACGCAAGCCTTTTTTAAAAAAACATTATTTTCAGCAGTATGTTAAAATTTATTTTCCGTCAATTTTCTTTGGCGCAGGTTAGGAATTCTTTTTATTTTTTCTCAGCAGTTTGACAGAAAATTTAGTTCTCTCTTGTGTTCGGTTGATTAATCATGTGCTCCTTCATATTAATTTCGATTGAAAAGAGTTAGATTTTTAAAGCAGGCAAAAATTCAAGCAATAGGCTTAAATTAATAATTCAATCGAAAAATAAAGACTTCTTTCGAAACAAAAACCATTTTAATTGCTTTAAATTAGTCTTCAAACAGTAAAACATAACTTTTATGAAATATTTGTCTTTATAAAATTTATTTCTAAATTGTTAATCGTGAAAGGTATTTCATTTATTTAAAGCAAGCCTTAATAATGAACTTTAATGTTGTTTATTTAAATTTATTTAAAAGTTGAAACTTTCTACGTTTCCACACGTTTGTATCACTCAATAGAGTTTCGCATTTCGGCATCTTGGTGCATTCTGCTATAAAGATACAATTGAAATGAAACATAGTCAATGGTTATACATGTATGTTACTAGCGGAATCGCACAATAATTATAACTTTTCATTAAGTTTCTTTGATAATTAAATTCCATCAAGCAACTATAGTCGATTTCGTAAATTATTTTGATGGATTTGTTTTAAGAATATTCACTTTTCTTGATTTATTTGTATGTGTGTACCGCACATATACAAATCGATTCTAATATACTTATTAATCCTAATACCTGAGGTAGTGAGAGAATGCTGACTGGTAATTATTTGTTGTAGTTATATATAATATTATAACTTAATTATTTGTGCAGAATCCGGTATGATAAAATTAAATGGTTTGATGCAAATAAATAGTACATCTCGATTAAGCTGGATTTTGTTGACTTTTTGGGCAACAAAAAACAGCGAAACGTTATAATTATTACTTTGTAAAAGTGATATCTCATTTGCCATAAAATTTACAATGGTATTTTAACGGAAATGAAAACTTTTCCAGCTCTGCACGAGTGGCATACATTTTCTCGGAAATTTTCCTAACAAAAAAGTAAAAGGAAGCCTTCTCTGAAACTATTCCAAAATACAACAACATAACTTGTCTACAGAATGCAGAACTCATTTACACACACGAAACGCAAACAATGACCGCAAGTTTTCCTCACTGGCTTAACTTTATTTTGATAAAAGTTTTTCTTACTTGCCTTTATGCATAAAAGATAAAATCATTTAATTTCTCAATTACTAAATGTTTATTTTAAAAACCTTCTTGCGCATATTTGGGATATCAAATTCATGGAGCGTTAAGATCTATGACGCGTCAACATCAGAGCTCTTCAGGTCTCCTCCATCTCTCATATATAGATTTTACTTGTTGTAATTGTTGTGTCATTGTTGACAACATTAGGTCGCAGCTGAGCCGTGGAACCCACAATGAGTGCAGCTCATGCGGACACCATACGCATTACATTCACTCACGCATACGCGTGCACACAGGCACACACACAGCCACGCGCATGCATATAGTTCATTCCGAAGCTTAGGAATATACTAGGAGAATTTCAGTTTCACAAGAAAAAGTTTGTTAGCATTTCCTCATTTTTCCTAATAAAATATATTCAGATTTGATTTTTTTAGAGCAATGGCAATCGTACGTTGCCACTAAAATTTTATATCCTTCAACAAATGTTTTTCGGAAGTATTATGGAACATTCTAAATGAAATTATTGACTTAAATATCGTAATTATTATAATGTATTTAACGAAGTATAGTTTGATGCACAACCAAGATATTCAACAAAAGGAAATATTGGTCAATTAGTGGTCCTTATCTTTTTGAAAGCATCAATGATAAACTTAACAGTATTGCTATCAAACATCAAGAGAAGAAACAGTAAAATTTCTGTACGATATTCAAAATAGTTTTAACATTTCTCGAGGTTCACAAAATAACGAGAAAAAAGATTTTGAAATGTCGAAAATCTAATCTACTCGACAATTCACAGTTTCTATTTCTTAGTCATTCAACCGCCCCAAGCCTTCCAATCTTCGTTGTAAATATGGTATTTCAGTTCAATTAATTTCACCATGATGGTATTTACAATACACAGGCAAAATCCATTGCCTCCAAAAAAATTTTGACTTAATGAAGTCTTGGTTGTTCTAGCTTCTTGTGTTTGAATTTTTTGATAGATTGGGTTATCTCTTTCTTTGCAAGAACCCCAAACGCCAAAGTACTATTATAATAATAAAGTATTCATATAATTTATGATATCGACTGAATGTCATTTTTAACAAATTTTAACTTGAATTGTTACAACTTTGTACTATTCTACATGTTTTGTCACTAACGACCCGGCTTAGCAGATGTTCTGTTGCACCCGTGTGATAAAATGCCTGAAGACGCCGAAAGGAGAAACCCGGGTCGTTAGTGACAAAACATGTGAAATCGTACATAGTCGTAACAATTCAAATTTGATATAAAGTATTGAGTAAAAAAAAAATATTTATCGATAGTTATCACAGCTTAATGCTGTTATGGAGTATTAAAGTTTGGTTGGATAAAGATATAACACGTTTCTATAGTAAAATGATAACTGAAAAAACAATATTTGGGTTATCATGACTGGGATTTTAACCCGTTAACAATGTAATCGAACAGGACTATATAAACCAAACGACTAAAAGCTAACGAAGTATCATTTTATTATAAATTAAACCTGTAAATCTTGCTAAAGGTAAAGATAGAGTGCTCTTAAAAAACCAATAAATCATCTTTTATTACAAATTCCATTCAAACTTACCATCCCCTGTGGTTCAAAATTCACATTTCATGCGAATGACAGGAAAAAATTCAAGTGCATCGCTATTCATTATCGGTAGTCCTCTTCCATATGCAATGTCGAAAAAAGAATTTTTTTTACAATTCTGTCCATTACGGAAATTTGAAGGTTTTAATGTGGTCATATATCTTGGGCGGCGCGACGTCTCCTCGCACTCTTCTCTGGAGTGGCCCGCCCTTCAGTCTGTCCATCCGCCCACTCTTTCCCGTCACGCCTGGCATAACTTTACATAAATAAACTATTTGCCCGAGTGTGGGGAAGTGGTTTAAAATATCATTTGAAATATGCAACACTTGCTGCAGAAATGCGATTGTGGAATAATCATTGCTTTCAGCAATGAAAGTGCGATTTGCATGATGCATTTGTGGATTTAACTATGATTTTTATGCATTAAAATACACCATCAGGTATGCATTCTGACCAGAAATCTACTTAATAGAGTCTAGCTAGTGAAATATTTTACAATATAACACAAGTTACAAAATATTTTCAAGTACAATATTGTTATTATAGATTTTAAAAAACGTGTAATTAGGACATTTGTCTCACATAAAAAAATAGTTTGGACTTGGTGATAAATATTTTTTTTTCCTTCATTTTTATAAAACCCATTTGAGATATATATCAAAGGCGTTGATTAAATTTTAATATTAGAACCAAATTTAATATCAAAAAGTCATTAGTATAATTTTTTTACTTAACTTAACTATTTCTTAACACAGCATGCATGCATATCAAAATTTTGCATTTCATGACATTATTTATTCGATATTGATCCATCTTTAAAAGTCATAAACTACGATTATTGGAAAATCTTGGGACTTTAACGTGTAAAAAATTTAAGAGACGTATGTTTTGTTGGTAAATTCAATTTATAAAATATATTTTTGTACATTTTTTATAATACACATCTCTTTTCACGGTTGCTATTTTTATGTTTCGATTTTCTACGAATCCAGTATCTCCAAATAATATTTAAAAAATAATTAATTAAGTAAAATGTCTTCCAAGACTTTTTTAACAAAACTAATATTATTTTGTTATTTATAATATACCTAAGGTGCTCAATTTTCCATTTTGAGCTATGTGAATTTTATTTTGTGCATTTTTAATAACTACTACAAACTCTTTTGGAGAGTCGATTGATTAACACCATTCGAAAAACAGTGACTTGATGTATTTTTTTTAACCTAGGAATAAAATAATATAAAGTGAGCTTTTGGAAATAGAGCTTTTAAAGTGTCTAATGTCACCTCAGCACCGCTTTAGCGCAAATGACTACTCATACCCCCAAATGACCAGTATGTTGAGGCCATTATTTAAATTTGTCACGTTGCAGGGATGAAGGGAGGCAGAGTGACACTTGCATTCCCGCGGGAGGGTAGTTGTTACAGAGTAGCATTCAGAGGTATACTGAATTCCTGCTCAGATGCATGCCGACATCACGAGAGTGATATTTCAATTTAAATTCTTCAGTAATCGAAGCAAAGAAAGTCCAATTTTCGTTAGTTCTTTCAAGTCAGTCTCAATATTGAACTTTAATATTCTCAATGTATTCTACTCAATAGACATAATTAAATTTGAATTGCTACAATTTTGTACGATTCCACATGTTTTGTCACCAACGACACGAGTTTCGTCTTTCGGCATCTTCAGGCATTCTATCACACGGATGCAACAGAACTGACGTAAAATAAACAGTTAGCATCGTATATACAATATATTAAAGTTATCAATTGTAGAAAACACTAACCCCAAGGCAAGCAGTAACGGCCCGGATTTTGCATTTCGGCATCTTCATGCATTCTATCACACGGAGCAACATAACTGACTAGACTAGACTGACAAAAAAAAATCAAAAAGTCAGTTCTGTTGCAATAAACAATTAGCATCGTCAATATACCAAAGAATTTAATTAAATGAAGCCACAGACCCTAAGGCACGAGCTATATAGGAGATAAAAAAAAATAATAATAGTTAATACAATTGCCTGTCATAACTTTCATCAGCGATTAATCTTGAAAGGGTTCCACAACAAATAATAATCAACTATCGTTGAAATATTATTGTATTTTTTTATAAGAAATACCTACTTATTTCAATTTGGCAAGTTACGATTAAGCATCTAGTGATGTTATATATTGAAATTTCATCAAGCACCTTCAGTCGATATCATAATCAATTTATATTTGTCTAAAATTTGTTTATATTGTCTAAAATTAGTAATAAATATTAGTTGTGAACATATATGAGTTTTTAGTATTTAATTTGAATGAGAAATGTAGTGTTTTCATTACAAAATTCATTGTTTGACATTTCTTAAGAAAACAAGATCAATATCTGAAATCTAAATAGATTACATTACTATATAAAACGAGAACAGAGAGAATTTCCTCTTACTCATATCATATTTGAAACAATATCAAATTTGTAAAAAGTTTTATATGCTCTTTCGACTTCGAGAGAATATATCATTTCGCGTGTTAGGCTGTAATATCATTGAAATTATATTGTTTAAATAAAACTTCTAAGAATTTTATGTGGAGTAAACACCCCTTTATTCCTATGTAAACGATATGACACGACTGAAAAGCTTTTGAACAAATTTACTTTATACGATGAGGGAAAACTTTGGGATTTTCTTTGTTATCCCGTATGTAATTTTATCCCCCAAAATAAAATTACATACGGAATTAAATACATAAAATATAATTGTATTTCTGGAATTTATTTCACTTTATCCGCTGTTCGTAAATTGAAATTAAAAATTAATGGTTCATGAAATCCAATATATATCAGTGGAAAACTTTCGATTTTTCCGGAAGAAAAATTGATTTTGGAATAATACAAGAGTTTATTTTTAATATTTTTTTATCAATGGGTTTTGTTTCAATCAATCAATGTTTTATGCTAGATCAACCAACGTAACTAAAACAATATATAAAGCACTTCAAAGAGAAATGATTTTCTTTTTCTTAGGATCTAATTATTTCACTCTTAATGTGGTATCTGTCACTACTTAATGGAAGAACATAATATTTTAACTAATACAAACACATTTTTTATTACTTATTTCCACAATATATCTTATGATCAGAACCGGTTTAACTCATCGCGAACATTATCTGCTAGTGAATTTTAAATAGTTAAAACACATTTTGAGTCCTTATTTCTACAATGTATAACTTCTCTTAAACAAAGCCGATAAAAACCGTTAACTAGGCGTCAGTTCTATTGGATTCGTGTAGAAGAATGCCTGACGATGCCGAAAGGCGAAACCCGGGATTTGTGGATGCAAACAATGTTTTAAAATTCAAACTCTATAATGCATTACAAGATTAAAAGATATTGATTGAATCGGCGTAAAATAGCAATGCATTTTAGTTCTACAAAATATAATATATTCCCATTTTTTCACCGTGTAATTAGAAGTTCATCTAAAAAATATTTTGATTATCACAAATGAGCAATCCGTCGTAGTATATTTAGTACTTTTGAACAATTTTTGAATAATGTGATGACGGCCATGGCGTATTAAGCTTACCGTCTAACCATTCGTTGCAGTGTCTGTTGCGGTGAGGAATATTTTTTGTTTGTATGACGATCCCTAGCGACAAACTGAAAGGAATCGGATGTTCTGTTTAGCATGTGACCGCTCTCTTTGGTAATTCCTTATTTGGCCCAATGTACAGGAAAACCCTTTTACTGTGAACTTCGAATGCAGTGGTGTACTGTAAAAAATATATTAAATACAATATTTTATTTCGAACTCTGTGTAATATATATAATACTATTGAAAGCACTCTGGCAGAGGTCCAATTTCGCCAAGATTTTGAAAATAAAATTGTCAATTCAATACCGAGAAATTTTACAAACCGCTATAATTATTGTCATCTTTATTTCGTTGGAACTACCTTAGATGATCAAGTTATTTAATTTTTTTTTCATTTCTTTTACTTCCAAATAATAACATAATATACTCTTAAATATATATATATATATTAAAAATGCTATCACTAACGACCCGGGTTTCGTCGCAACAAAATTAATATCAGTTCTGTTGCATCCGTGTGATAGAATGCCTGAAGATGCTGAAAGGCGAAACCCACTTCGTTAGAGACAAAACATGTGGAATCGTACAAAGTTCTAACTATTCAAATTTGATTTAGAAATTCCATCAAGCACCTTCAGTCGATATCATAAATAACATTTATAATACTTTTATACAAGAAACCCGGATTATTTTTTTGTCCGTATTTGACAAAACTTGTTTTCTTATAGTCAACACACGGTGTGTATATCGATTGACGATAATCAACTGATTCTTTTGATTGAATATTATTTAATCATTACGTTTTTGCATATATATAACGTTTGCTTTCGAAGACGATATGAATTGGTGCACCGCCAGCTAAAATATATCTAAATCCTATTTCCGTTTCCTTTCCTTTCGCCGTTCACTGCACATTTCCACACAAATATCAAATAAGATGTATAACTTAGTGTCCATACAAAGAAAAATAATTTCGTCAAAGGCTGTAAGCCACCTTTTACGAACCACCCCTGCATTCTGGAGGCAGGAATAACGCAGAACACATAAATGCTCTTTGTCTGTAAATCAGATTACAGCAAAACCTTTGATGTATGATTCTTGAGTACACTTCAACATTGACCGGTGAATGTCTAAAGGTATACTGAAGAAAGGAAGAGAGTTTCAGACCACCAAGACCTAAATTGGATATAAAAATTAAATAGACGTATTTAACGTATTTAAAATTAATTCAGCAATATAGCAGTGACGATAGCTCACAGAAATATTAATATTTTTATGTTGTAATGATGCTGTTTTTGATTTGATTTACTTAACTTCATTTCAAAAGTTTTTATAAGCTTATATTTTATGAATCATAAATAAAACTTTGAAAAATCCTACGAATGCTGAAAATTTACTTAAAAAATCAGTATTAATAATATAAATGATAAAAAAATGATTTAGTTGTAACTATATAAATATTTTTTGTAGGCTCATTTGGGTATACGTTAAACCTTATTTTTAATTACTATTATGTTTTTTCAGTCACTTAAATGAAGTTTTTTCAGAGTTACGCTTGATGAAACAAAAAAATATATATTTCCTGATTTTCGTAAAAAATATTTGTGACGTTACAATATTGCATATTTTTCCTAAAATATATAATTAAAGACAATCGTTAAGTATTGTAGAAACGATTGAATGCTTGAAAAAATCTCGCAGTTCTTTCTTCAAAGTGTTTCTTACTGATATTTCTTAAACACATAAAACAGATAAACAATACAAGAAAACCTATTTCTTCTCTGCAAAGCAAACTACAGTTCTCATATAAGCTTGATATTCGAAGGCTATATATAATTTACTTTATACAATAAAAATATCGTTATAATCTATAAAATGCAAGGAAATTTTGTTATATCAATCATTTTCAAGTTTTTAAGCAAAAGTTCAACAATTGACTTGATCAATTTTGAAAGTTTACTTGTAATTGAACTCATCAAAACAGTATCTGAATTGTACAAAAGCGACCACTTCGCTACGTTTTTAATCAACTTAATTTCTCTCCTATAATACTAAGTGTCTTTTCTGAAATATATTATTTTAATATCTATTAGGAAAAGGAATTTACCTTTAATAGATTTTTGGCCATGTCTACATATATTATATTATGTCACATGATATATATATGTATAATGTAATAAAAGGATAAAATGTCCTTTGATCTCATACAAGGACATAATCTATTCTGCATGAAGATTTTGCAAACGAATAGATTTCATTTCCCCCTGTGCCTATAAATCGCAACTGCGCTTTATGCAAAACATATAAAGACATCATTTGTGCATTTACGTTTCAGTAAATTCCCGTGTGGCATAGCACATTGGTAGTGTACACGAGCTGCTATTCTAGTCTTATATCTAAAGTATATTACAAAAATATATATTTAAAACAAAATTTCGCCCCTTTTTAATTACAGTGGACACCAAAATTTTTTACTGTCGACAAAACGCACTGAATGTGCTTCAATATTGACAGATGCTAGAAAGAGGTTATGAAAAATCAAAGCTCATTTGAAAAACCAAAAAAAATCTTCTAACATAAGTCTCAAATGACCAATATTATCAAACACAGCTTGTACAATATCATATGTTTTACAATTTCTCTAGCCGAGTGGAGAATTTCGTAGGCTTTCGTAATGATAATCACAGTATCGACTAATCGTAACCAAAGCTACAAAAAATAAATTTTACTGACGACATTAATTAATTTAGAATTGATCAGATATCACTTTAATTGTTCTTAACTCCCTTCTTCAAAGAATCGATAGAGTGATCAATTCTTGTACAAAACATGGATTGTGATAAGCCTTATCAGAATTTGCATGATAATTTTATATCAAATAAATTTAGAAACAACGGTTTTAAAAAATCACATTGAATGTTGTATCAATCAATCATTAGCAATTTATAGGTTTTTACTGTCTCTTCTTAATAGAAAGAAATTATACTTCAAATGATATGAACACATTTTTTCAATACTATTTCAACAATATATTTATGATCAGGACTTTTTTCGTTTTATTGATTGCATTGGAATGTACTTGGTAGAACTCCATTACAACACGGTGAAAAAATAGTAGTATATTTGTAGAACCAAAATACATTGCTATTTTTTCACCATGTTACTATATTCGTACATAGCGAGCATGTCCAAGCAGGTCCTGATCATAAAATATATTGAAGATATTATACTAAAAAATGTGTTGATATTATTTGCAATTTAAAATCATATATAGATAAACAACAGTCATTCTTAATTACAAAAATAATAAAACGTGTGCATTTGTTTAAAAAGTGGACAGCGTACACATAGTTACTATTATATGAACCAAGTAAAGCAGTAACGTAAAGAATGACTCAACTAAATATGCTATTTTAATTAAGTAATTTACACAGTTAACCACAACAAGGGAACGAATATTTAACGTCAATCGATACAAACCTAACTATCCACATTGCAGTGTTCAAATTCCTAGCTACTTCGATTAGAATTCATTCGACTGCATCGTATGCAGTCGGTTGCATTCCCGACGGCGTCTCAACAAGTTATTTAAGGCATGCCGCGACGGATCAACAACCATGTCGGGCTACATCGCTACTTGACCACGAGGGTAGGAATAGTAGATGAATATATTAGTCGCAACGAAACCTGGCAGCAAGGCTCTGAAAGACAGGAATAGAACACGGTGAAAAAAATAGCAATGTATGTACAAAATTATTTTGTAACTTTCTCACAATAAAACTAAAATTTCAAAAATTGTAAATGAATCAAAAGGCGGCTATGACAATAAGTTTACACGTGGCACGGAAGATGTCATTACGGAAGCAAATCAGACCATCCCCCGGGAATAGGTCGAACTAATGGGGACGATAATATATTAGTTTGTTCGTTAAGAATCCTTTGTGATAATTGATGTCCATTGATTTCCAGCTGTTCCAAAGCCGTCATTCTGCGACCGTTACTACAAAGGTGCAAACACTTAGGCGCTGAGTTTTTTTACTGTTATTGTGTACATTTTCTACACAGCTATTCATAGATAAGCAAATGTTAGTTTAAGCATAGTTCTGACGATGGAGTTAGCCGAAATAGCTATCAATTTTATCTTAAAAAATAATAATTTTGTAGAACTAAAATACATTTCAATTTTTTCACTGTGTTATAATGGAGTTCTACCAAGTTATATCATCATTACATATTTGGATTGTTACAATTTTGTACGATTCCTCATGTTTTGTCATTAAAGACCCGGGCATCTTCAGGAATCTATCACGCGGATGCAGCAGAACTGACGTAAAATAAACAGTTAGAATCGTCTATATACTAAAGACGCGTACCCAGCAGTAAACTACAGCTAAAACAAATTTAGTAATATTAATCTAATAATAATTAATACAATTACCTGTGATAATTTTCATTGACGATATTGTTAATTAGTCATTCTTGAAAGGATTTTACAACAGTTTGAACTAAGGAAAGTATTTTAATTTTTATATTAACATCATCACATGCTATTTTAATGCCCGGATAATCGAGAGTGCACTGTATCGTTGTATGTTTATTCTCTTTGCTTGTTAAAATGTTGTGAAAATGCAGTTCTTATACATCAAGTGAAAGTCCTAACTCAACACATTGCCAATTGTGGCCGTTATATAAAACCCTTGGAACACATTTTGAATCCATATTAAAACAAGAATATGTCATATTAGAATGCAATCGATTTTAATTGAACAGCAAATACTAAGTTTTCATGTGCATATATTGCGCTTATCATGCAAATACTTTTACTGCGGGCGAAATATAGTATATAGACATGTTTTGTATATGTCATAGTTTATCAGGTATGTTGTGAAAAGCTTTTATAAAGTTTATGCTGTCAGCTTTCGTCACAACATCTATACCGACTATAACGTTACCTCGTGATTTCTTCGATACGATAGTTTGAACTTTAAACAATGTATATCACATATTAACTAAACTACACGTGCATACAACGAAGCGTATTTTAATTAGACTCAACTTTATAATTGCTAATATATTCCGTCGAAAATAATATCAATATTTTGAAAGAATTTTACATAATTAAATTAGATTCAATTAAAATTATTTCCACAAAAAAATCAGGACCGGTTTCGCTCATCGCGAACATTATTCAAATGATGCTATATCATGACTTTCTACCAAGAATTGATAACCAAAACTTTAAATGTGAAAAAAATGTATCACCTCAAATGTATAATTAATTACTTGTAACCACTGATTGATACTGCAATCTAATTTTTTTTTAATTTCTCATTAATCCTCATTATTTACTATTTGGAAATATATATTAATAAATTATACTTTTGGGATTGATAGATAAGCCTGTTGTCTACGTATTAAACACTTACGATTGAATTAAACGATCTGATAGTAAATACTAAATATTTCATAAAAACCCCGATTTCTATCGCCAATCTGTCTAATAAACTGTAAACAACTAAAGATATCATTCATGGAAAAACAGTATCGTATTTTATAAATTATTTGATGCCTAATAAAAAGTTGTATAAATAACGATATATCTATTTTCTATACAAATTCTAGTAAAGAAGTCTCTTAACGATTATTTCGAATTTCTCGGAGCCTAAAAAATAGACCCACTCTATCGCCTATCTTGTAATCAAAATTTTGACACCTGGAAAGACTCTGGTTGAACGAATGATAAAATGTAATTTATGATATCGACTGAAGGTGCTTCATGGAATTTCAACATCAAATTTGAATTGTTATAACTAACAACTGAACAACTTTGTTCTGTTGCATCCGTGTAATAGAATAAAGATGTCGAAAGGCGAAACCCGGGTCGATAGTGACAAAACATGTTGAATCGTACAAAATTGTAACAATCCAAATTTGGATGATAAAGTTCCAGTAATGTCTATAACAAAACATAGACATTGGAAATGGATTATGTAGTATCATATATTCAAGAATTGATTTTGAGTGAGTTATAAAAATCGCAATCTAGTTTATTTTTTTAGCGTATTTAAGCAATTTTTGGTAAAGATTATATTAATGAAACATATTTTATGTTATTGTTTAATATACTTAGTTATTCCTTGAGATTATGCGCCTATAAAAACTTTGAAGTGATCCTTCTTGCTGATAATACATAAATATCTTAATTTATAAGCGTTTGTTTATCAAAACATATAGCATGTCAGTTTTATTTGAATTGTATTGTATTCGTTGATGTTTTAATTATTTTTTTTTTTTTGTGATCCAATGCATAATTTTACTATTCTGTAACAAACAAATATTCATGGAAAATTTACGATAGCAAAAATATCCGACTAGTGCATTTCAGAGCCAATCAAAATAAGTACCAACTTCGAGACAAGTAACCTAAATATACGGCAAACCAAAACTATATTCCCTCGTACTGAACTAAACAACCCTCGATGGAGCCAACCAGGCGAAACTGACAGCTCTTCACGTCAGATTAGGCAGGGTTTATCATCCCTCCGATTAGCCGATATCGATAGGCCCTTTGGGGTTTGTACCTATCGACCGTCCCGCTAACGGTCCTGATTTCTTCGTGCGCTGTCCCCTTTTAACGCGCGCAATAAATATCGCTCGGTGGGTATTCTGTCTCGTTTTTACAAAGAACGGAATCGAGATTTTCGCAGTTTGTTAGATTTTCTGTCGTTGAGAGTTTGTATTGAATTCAGTCAGTCAACCAAATCACTATTGGGTCCTATGGGAAAATGGAAAGCTGTGATTGCTGCCAAGTTTTGATAGTAGCACCGATTATCGAGGTGATGTTTGGATTAAAAAAATACTATATTTATTCTAGCAAATGAGCAATTGCACCTGATGCGCAATTTGAGTTTATATGGTGTTGTTTAAATTTATCACGGATGAAAAATTATCGTTAAAAGTTTTTGTTGTCTTTACTTTCTCTCTTCACAATCTTTTACTACCTTGCAATATCATTTTACAAATACATTGAAAACAAATAATTTTCATAAATATGCTACTTCATTTACAGATAAAAATATTATTTACTATATGTTTACACCCCGATTTGAATTTTTGATTGAAAAAGGCCTTTTTAGTTTCATTTACAATTTTTAGTTTTATTGCGAGCAAGAAACAAGCTAGGTCGTTAAAACAGGAGAGAAGATGTATTGTGTACCTTTTCTACACAGCTATATATAGATAAGCAAATGTTCTTTTAAGCATAGTTCTGACGATGGCGTGAGCCGAAATAGTTATCAACTATATTTAAAAAAATAATTTTGTAGAACTAAAATACATTGCTATTTTTTTCACCGTGTGAAAATAACTTTCCTTAACTCACTTACTTATGTATAGTATGTGCATATGTGTATTTGTGTGTGTGTTTGTATGTACACCCAGTCCTTTTTTTATGCGAATTCGATTATACGCGATTTTTTTGGACGGCACCGCTTCATTTTTTTACGCGCTTCACTCGTTTTTACGTATTTTTTTCCTTATTTATTTCCTTATTACGTTTCATTATTTTTTTAAATAAAAAAAAATATGTGTATTTTTAAAACTTAATTTTAAAAAGCATTCCATTTTTTTAAATACACATACAATTGCCAAATGTTAACTAGTGTATCGGATATTATTTGAATTTATATTTTAGGGTGTGTAAAGAGATATAACGCAATTGCGTGAAATCATTTTTTTACGCGCCTTTTTCTGGAACCAATATATCGCGTAAAAAAAGAACTGGGTGTACGTGTATGCGTGTGTGAGTGTAGTATATATCTATTTTTGTATAATTATAATACGTATAATGTTCACGTGAACCGGAACTATAGATCACTCAGCTCTGCAGCGAATAACATCTGAATCAGATAAGAAAAATATCTGACTTACTCTTATTCTAATGCGTAATATTCAATATATCAACGTTTTGTTATGACAAATTGATTTAAAAAAAAAAGCAAATGAAAGGAATTTAAAATTTTGGAATAAACAAAATTTAAAAAAAAATCATCAATTTATATTTAATATGTATGAACTATGTCTAGGAACAATTATTCAATCGTTGATTAACGCCAAATTTTCTTTTTATATTTCTCAAAAATTCATTTACCAAAATAATTGTTGTTAAGCCAATTTGGTCAAAAATGTTTCTTCGCCGAATGAAACACGCCATAATATATTACGTTTTTGTAATTTGAATGCTTTTTAAACACAATTTTTTGACTTTATATACATATTATATTTCAAAAATCCAAATCGTCTTATTTTTTTATTAGCAGCTTCCCGATGCACGTCGTAAGCTCAAGAGAGTAAATATCCTTTGAAATTGCACATAAAAATGCATCAGAATGACATGGCATAATGCGTTGTGTAGATACTTTGCTATTTGTAGTCGCAGCATGAGATTCATTTGAAAGGATTTGCAACACGAAGGGATTCGAACTCTCGACCCCACAGCGTTCAGAACTTTTCAAATCAAGGGGTCGATATTTATGCCATTTCTTCCACGAAACTTACAAATCATCCTAATAATTGTGAACTCTTTATATATTCTTTAAAAATACTTGGAAAAGAAATCAATCACGTTGAAAAATTATTTATATTTTCCTTATGTTAAAAAAACTGATCATTAATATATAATATTAATATTTAAAAGTTATAAATCAGACAGATACATAATTAAAAAAATCTGTTATTTTTCCTAGAAATTTTGTTTTACTAGAAAACAATATGTTTCTTAAATAAGGATTCCTCAAAGCTTACAAAAATATGCCAGTCGTAGAGTTTAAATGAATGATATTTTTTCTTCTTTTAATATAAACTATAATTTTTCTCCAAAATTATAAGCCACGTGAAGATTTTTAGAAATTGAAAAAAATGTGTTTTCGTGTTAAATGTGAATTAACTTACAAAATGGAATTACCTTTATTTAGAATGCTATAACGTTTTTTGTTATATATTTAATGAATAAAATTTCTTAAAAGATGTATTCCAATTCTCAAAAAACAATAAAATAAATTCTAATCCAGTCTTTGCTATATTCTGTTATTCTCACACTCTAAAATCACAACTTAACAATCATCACGCATTTCTCGTAAAAATTACATATTAAGATAAACTCTGTTTAACCTGTCTAAAGCTAACGACCCATTGGTTTTTCGCTTTTATACTATTTCACTTATTTCTAGCTGTTTCAGGGTTAAATATTATTTGCTTCATATTTACGGCAATTAAATACAATTCAAATTAAAATGGCTGAAATGGGCATTGATTGAAACTTGTCAGCAAAGTTTTGTAGTGTATGTGGATAAGTATTGCCCTTTTACTATAAAACACTATGTCTAGTATTATATTCACATATGTATATATATATATATATATTGTTTAGATCAGGACCTGTTTCACTCATCGCAAGCGTGTAATAAGATTGAAATACTAAAAATATAACAATGTAGAAATAGTACTAAACATCCCGTTTTATTATTCAAAAACAAAGGCAAATTATGCGGAGTATTGAGGGATTGGAATAGAATGCGATGCAATTTATCAAAATGTGTCAATATCAGAACAATTCCCTTCGTAGACATTTCGTGAAAAACGATCATTTTCAATATTTTTTCGAATCATTTAATAGAATAATTTCATACGTGGAATTGATATAAGGTATACGATGAAATATAGATCCTCTTATAAAAATATTTACTGATATATATATCACTCTGTAGTAAAAATAGCAACATTGCTAGTTGAAAATCAGTTGAACTATTAGTTAACGTAACGTTTGTTATGTATTAACTGCAATCCTATTTCCACTCAGATTAATTTCGATCCCTTTCAAAGGTCTTTCACAACTATGCAACCTGTAAAATCGTCGTTTAATATTAAATATTTCGAAGAGAAAGTAAATTATTGTTGAAAAAAGTTCATATCTACTGAGAAATGGCAATATTTTCCTGTCGCTTTATAATAAGTCACCTGCTAACTTATAATTAAAAAGCTTTTCGTTAAGTTGATTTCTTTGCACGTAACTTATTTTAAAAACATTTTCAAAAGTCTTTTCATATATTTTTAGCTAATTAAAAATAATTTCCAATTTCTATTTTATATAATGAATAAAATACTGTACCCACGACGACCCACTACGGTTTTACAGTCATCTCACATTATAAGAACATGATGGATTTGAATTATTACAATTTTGTAAAACCCAGGTTTTGCCTTTCGGTATCTTCAGGTTTTGTATCTCACGGACGCAACAGAACTGACGGGTCTTTAGTGACAAAGCATGTGGAATCGTGCAAATTAGTAAAAATTCAAATTTGATATTGAAATTCCATCAAGCACCTTCAATAACATAAATTATAGCATTATAGGTTTGTTTTAATTTTTACTAGTTGTGGCCGAAAAAAACTCTTCAGGAATCGGTTGCATGCTCTCAAATGAGTGGAAAATTTAAATTTATTATATACTTTGAAATTCACTATTTTTTTAAGGTGTGTTTTTTTGAGCATTAAATTCCATTGGATTTCCATATGAATACACAAACTCTTTGAATGCCGTCTAATCTGTCAGACATAACAGACTAGGCTAACAAATCCAACTGATAATCGTCTTGAGAAATGAATTACTTTATAAAACATCTTCAGACTGAAACACGTGTTGCATAGCCAGTAAACCCCCAGTAAAATAAGAAACATTAAACAATTAAAGCCTACTGCACAGTGAAACAGTCAAGAGTGCTTAATTCAAAAATGCTATGCTCATTCCATTTAAAATCTTCCTTTAAACTGTACTCAAAAATATTACATAATATAAATAAATACTAAATATAATGTCATCACTCACCTTCCGTCCGAAATCCTCAAAATAAAATTAGCGAAATTGGGGATACAATATTCGAACGCATTAAGCGACAAAAAACGATGATTTGTCACCATCCACGAATGTTACCCAGGCTCGATTCCCGAATGAGTTGCATCCTCGATTGGCGAGCTAATAAAAAATGTTGTAAATCAAATTGAACGACTATGACATTTATTCATGTCATTCCCACCTGAGCTTAAAATGCAAAATAACGGTTAAAATAACTGTCACATCGTTGTCAGTGTGACGGGCTTCTTTAGTTGAAAATGGAAAAATTCCAAACTAAATTCATCAAATCAATTGCATCATTATACATAGTGTCATAACGATTAAAAATACCATACCAATTAGCTGTAATCAATTTAATACACTTATCATAAAGTCTACAGCAAATTATTCAGTTACGACAGTTATTGATTCAACCAGTCCGAGCATCGCTTAAAATACAATGCGAACTAATGCGATTAATTTTAACTCTACTTTTATACTGTATGTAATTTATAGTTTAAAAAAAATCCAGGTTCATATGAATCTTTGGCATTCTAATCGTGTTTGTAGGATGCATATATAATTATAATGCGTAGTGTCCACGAGAGCCGGATTCACTATTGATTACTCAGCTCTTCAGCGACTATCTTATTTGACAATGAAGTTTCCACTCTGTTATAGACATTATCGCTCCATCGATTTGACATAAAAAAAAATAATATAAACATATTGACTCTTTTAGTTATGCATTAATATTATATTTCCAAAAAATAATGAAAATGTGTTGAAAAAATTACATTTAAATTACATTTAATTTTATTCACTTCATCACCCTTTTCACAGGAACGACGAATGATATTAAATAATACTGTGGAATATTTATGTAAAATAAATATAACATATTTTAGAATATTTTGTGATGAAAAATTTTCTTGGAATGTTTTGAGTAACGCGGCGATAGTATTTATTTTGTCATTGAACGAAATTTACCCTTTTATTGAATTTAAAATTACTGGGAAAGTTGCTTGTAGCTCTGTTTTTTAAGAAAGGTAGGGAAAGAATTTGACAACATTATATGATTATCATTCATGCTGCACGAACTTATTTCCGTAAGTTTATTGAACGAAAAATTATGAATCTGATCGTAATGAGAATGAGCTAGCATCGCAAAAAAGCTTACTTCAATGACACATCCGCCTAAATATATAAATATAATATAAATATAGAATAAGAATGCTGTCAAAAACCTTCTTTACCAACCTTGCCAACCCACAAACATACATCTCGACCACAATAATTAGCGTTCCGCAAGTTGAACACGCTGTGCTCAAAAACAATTTTCAAAAGTTTGTGTTTAAAATACCTGTACACTTCCAAGCGCTGTATTTTTAGAAATTTGAACAATTTACTCTGGCTCTAATTTCAGTTGGTCGGATCTCATAAATAGATTACCACATTAAACAGCAGTTTTTCAAAAGAGTAGCCACAAAACTATTTCAAATTTATTTCGTCCGAAAATTAAATAAAATGACCGGGAAAGTTTTATTTTAACGAATTTGCATTACCATATTTCAGTTGAATTATACGTAACTAAATAATTGGGAAGCGTTTCTACGGAATCAATTTTTAAAACTTTAAATAAACTCCACGCTTTTTGAGTACATTTTGTATTTTTTAAAATTATCCTAGCAATATTATTTGCGATCATAAATAAGCAAACAATAAAAAAATTATCGAAAACCAAATAAAAAATGAAAAAATCAAATCGACTGAAGGTTCTTGATAGAATTTCAATATCAAATTTGAATTGTGAAACCTTTGTATAATGTCACATACTGTGTAACTAACGATACAGGTTTCGCCTTTCAAAATCTTCTGACATTTTACCAAATGAATTCAAAAGAACTGACATACTATAAACAGTTTACATCAGCTATATAAATATATATTTATATACCAGTTTTCAGGTTGGTTACCAATAGAAAATTGATGAAATCGGAGCGCCTACTTGTGGACGGTAGGGGGTTTAAAAAAATTAAGTAATGCTATTTATTTACAACTACCGTGGAACCGAAAGGCAGTTAAATAAATACTATTGACAGAGGTATAAAAGTGGGTGGTCATTGTAAAAAGGTTCACTATCACTGCTCTAACAATAATTTACAGTAACTTCTTTTACATTTGTATGATAGAAAACCTGAAAATACCGAAAAACAAAGCCCAGGTCGTTTACAGATAAAATATATAGAAACGTGCAAATTTTCAAAATATAAAATTTCATATTAAAATTCCACTAAGCACTCAATCAATATCATAAATTAAATCAGTAGGTATTAAAATTCGTTACAAATAACGATTTTAATTTTAAATCGAAATTCTATCAAGCACCACCAACTTCCTAAATCTTCAATTATAACGTAAAATATTTTCCACATATTTAAATTTAGTTCATTATCAATTTAGTCCTTGAAAATAACAGCCACTATTTGTAAAAGTATAAACTTTATACTTATTTTAAATTAAAGTCATATATTCATTTCAATTTCAGAACAATAGTATTCATTTTTCGACCCATAGATAAATAAGTTTGATATTGACATTTTTTATAGAAAAATAATACATTATGATTACAAATAAGTAATTGCTTTATAACTTGTTTACAAATTAACAAAAAAAAATGTAGTTTGTTGATGGTTTTGATATTTATTTAGACCAGTTTAAATTAAGCCAGACGGAAAATTGAGTCTGACAGTACTTTTAGGCTTGATTAATGAATCCATAATTACTTTCAATCAGAATATATTATAATAACAGAATAAACAAAATTTCAATCATTCCGAAAACTGTATTCTAAGAAATTTAATTTTTGTAGTTGGCTTTTGTTCTTTCGCTTCGATGACTGTTTTTTTTAATTTCGTAAATTTTTGGGTGGTCCGCAATGTGATATTATTTCGATGTGCAATCGAATTTTATGTTATGGATTTTTAAATTATATTTTTTGTTACTGTCTGTTTTAATATAGTTAAATTATGTTATATCAGCATACGGTATTGCAAAATTAATTGTTTTGAATGAAAAATCGATAAAATAAATATTTATTATTTTATTCCAATGAAGTATTTCATTTAAGCAAATCATTAAGTATTTCATTGATATTACTCGAATTAACCAGAGATGAAAAGACACCACAGATACAAAATGCCGATTGTGGATGAAAAATAATTGCAGCAGTAGTCCAACAGAATATTCAATGATACTTTGACTTATTATGCCAAATAATTTATAATATTTACTGAAGGAGCTTGGTCAATTTCACATGCTTTATCATAAACGAACCGTATTTCGCCTTTAGGCATCTTCAGTCATTCCATGACACGAATGCAACAGTTCTCAGTCCAATATATTGATTAGTTTTGTATATCATGCCTTTCTACCAAAAAATAATCGTTAACATAATTTACGATATCGACTAAAGGTGCTTGATGTAACTTAAATGTCAAATTTCAATTGTTAAAACTTTGAACGATTCCATATGTTTGGTCACTAACGACCCTGGTTTCGCCTTTCGGCATATTCAACCATTCCATCAAACGAATGCGACAGAACTGACGCACGATAAACAGTTAGCATCGTTTGGTATAAAATTACGAAAGCTATTAACATAGTTATAATTTTTTTTTTCAAAATTTACTAGCCAATTAATTCCAAAACATCATTTATTGTTTTTAATGCGAAAAATGTAGCTACTTCTCTGCAACTGCTTTCCGAGTCATTAATTGTGGTAGGTTGATTCATTATGTCATTTTAATTTAATATTTTTCTTTTAAGCCGCGCTGTATAAAAATGTGTCACAATTTATACACCCGTCTTATATTAAGCCGTGTTATATGAGGCCTACGCGTACAGCATTTTTTCGACATAATTCTAGGCATATTGAAGTAAGAATTGTATATCCATAACACATCAAAATAACTAGATAAACAAAAGCTATTCAAATAAAATATTGTATTTCCATTGTTACCAAAATCTAAAGAATTCACTCGCACATTTCTTCGTGGTGTAAAATATTCCGTACGTATTTTTTGAACCATTTTTCTGGTGATAATAGTATATTGGTATACCCGGTGACTTAAATATAATATAAATAAAATATTGCTCGAATGTTTAACTTGCCCGAAGAGCGTTTTGTATGTTACACAAACAAGCTTTCAATAATATCGGTTACTGAATAAATAAATAAACAAATAACAACAAAAGGTTTTTTTACGCAATATAAAAATATGTATTTAACATACTAAGGTTTCCATGTTATGTATATGAAGTAAATATCATTGAAATGTGCCTCGAATACAGATTATTTTTAATAATTTATTTGTCATAAATTATTGTTTTTTAAATAAATTATTAAAAATAATCTGTATTCGAGGCACATTTCAATGATATTTACTTCATATACATAACATGGAAACCTTAGTATGTTAAATACATATTTTTATATTGCGTAAAAAAACCTTTTGTTGTTATTTGTTTATTTATTTATTCAGTAACCGATATTATTGAAAGCTTGTTTGTGTAACATACAAAACGCTCTTCGGGCAAGTTAAACATTCGAGCAATATTTTATTTATATTATATTTAAGTCACCGGGTATACCAATATACTATTATCACCAGAAAAATGGTTCAAAAAATACGTACGGAATATTTTAATAATTTATTTGTCATAAATTATTGTTTTTTTAAATGAGCCACTCTCGGGGGAGTCTGTAACCCCTAGAGAGCGTGTCCCCAGGTGGCGGATAGGGGAACACTCTTCAGGTATTGAAGGGTAGGAGAGAAATTAAGTATCTCCCGCGGACCAACAGATCTGGCCCTCCAGGTTGGGGATGGGCAAAGGGCTAACCACCCTCTCCCATAAAAACACAAACTTGTTACGAACACCGTACAACGCCTCGGACACAGGATAACCAAACCTCGACGACCCGGAACGAAAAATGGACTACGAATCGGATTTTGGAACGTGCTCAGTCTCTATCGAGCAGGAGCATCTCAAAACCTTGTGGACGAACTGTCAAAATATAAAGTTCAAATCACCGCCATCCAGGAAACCCGTTGGCCGGATAGCGGAGAAATGACAGTTGGACAACATGTTATCTACTACAGCGGAAACACAGATGGAAAACATGTATTCGGGACAGGTTTTGTTGTTGCTAGGAAGTAGCTGATGCTATACTTTCCTTTGAACCCGTAAGCGAGCGCATATGTGTTCTCAGAATCAAAGGAAGATGGTTCAATATATCACTTGTGAATGTACATGCCCCGACAGAGGCCTCAGATGAGGCCGAAAAGGACGATTTTTACGATCTTCTTGAGGCAACCTTTGATAGACTTCCGGGACATGATATCAAATGTGTGCTGGGAGACTTCAACGCGAAAGTAGGAAAGGAAGCTGTGTTCAGACCCTTTATTGGAAAAGAGAGCTTACATGAACATACCAATGAAAATGGTAAAAAGATGGCTTTCTTCTGCCTCGCCAAAAACTTGATCGCTAGAAGTACCACTTTCCCTCATAAAAACATTCACAAAGTGACTTGGAACTCAAGGGACGGAAAGACATTCAACCAGATTGACTATTTTCTAATTGATAGAAGACACCAGCAAGCTATCGAAGATATTCGAAGCTACAGAGGCGCTGACTGTGATACGGACCACAATTTATCGATAGCAACCTTTAGGGAAAAACTCAAAAAGACAGTCCGCAAAAACGCGAAGACGAGAGTAAAGTACCATTTGGTAAAGCTAAAAACTCCAGAAGGAAGAGAACACTACAGAAGTGAATTGAAGAGTCAAATTCAAAATATGGTAGAACCCACCGAAGGAGAAGCTTTTAATATCGATGAGAGGTGGAAATCATTAAAGGAAGGTATAGTCAAAGCTGCGGAAGCCTCGATAGGATGGGCACCCAAGAATGTTAAGTGCCCATGGTACGACGATACCTGCCGAAAAATGGTGGAGGAAAGAAGAGTAGAACGTGCGATCTATCTGCAAAACACTCAAAGCGAAGAAGCACAGAAAAGATATAACGAGACATGCAAAAAGGTCCGAAAGCATCTGAGAAAGTGCAAACGAAGTTTCATCAAAAGCAATTTTGAGCAGATGGAAGAAGAAGCAAAACGGAATAAAACCCGGTCATTCTTCTCTAAAGTGAACATCGAAAAGAGAGGCTTTCAGCCTTGCACGCTACAAATCAAAGACCTACAAGGTCAGATAGTGGCAAACAAAGAGCAAGTGCTTAACATATGGAAGTCCCACTTTGAAAGTTTACTTCAACGCTCTGCACCAGATGAACCTCTGGAATCGCCAGATATCGCTACAGCAGAACCTCTAATACCACCACCAAGTAAGTCAGAGTTAATGGGAGCACTTAGTTATTTAAAGAATAACAAAGCGGCCGGCAATGATAATATTCCATCAGAGCTACTCAAGTATGGAGGAGAAACCCTTCTTAACGCCATGCTTGAATTACTGCAAGAAATATGGGAAGAAGAAAAGATCCCCGAAGAGTGGAAAGAGTCACTGGTTGGTCCTATTTTCAAGAAAGGAGACAAACTCAACTGTGCAAACTACCGTGGCATCTCTCTTCTTCCTACTGCATACAAAGTTCTGTCAAATATTATTCTCGAAAAAGTTCTGCCGTATGCTGAAAACATTCTCGGTGACTACCAATGCGGCTTTAGAAGAAACCGCAGCACCACTGATCAGATCTTTACACTGCGCCAAATATTTGAAAAGAAATGGGAATACGCCCAAGATGTTCACTGTCTCTTTGTGGATTTTAAAACTGCATATGACTCTATAGATAGAGAAGCTCTCTGGAATATATTGAAGGAATTCCAAATACCATCAAAACTTATAAATATAATAAAAGTATGTATGGATGGATCCAAGAGCAGAATTCATATGCAGGGTAGTCTATCAGAATCCTTTGAGGTGACAGCAGGACTAAAACAAGGAGACTCCTTATCACCTATGCTATTCAACCTAGCTTTAGAGAAAGCCGTAAGAGAGGCAATGAAAGCAGAAGGCGGAGTTATAATGAATGGGTCCCACAAAATATTGGGCTACGCGGACGATCTAGTGGTGCTCGGAGAATCTGAAGACGAAATAAAAGACATTTTCACTCCTTTGGAGGACACAGCAAAAAGGTTAAACCTACGAGTAAATGTGGGAAAGACTAAGTATTTGAAAATGACAAGAGGCAACGAACCCTCTGGAGACATTGTAATAAGAAACTCCTCGTTCGAGAGAACCTCTCTTTTCAAGTACTTGGGCTCTAATATTTCCTCTAGAAATGAGATGACTTTGGAGCTTGCTGACCGACTGAGAAGTGGAAATGCAGCGTACTTCGCGCTGAATAGTCTGTTTAGGTCCAAAATGCTGTCCATCAAAACCAAGTGCCGGGTGTACAACGTGATCATTAAGCCGATAGTCATGTATGGATGTAAAACCTGGGGTTTACCAGAAAAACAAGAAAAGGCCCTCCAAGTATTTGAAAACAGAATCCTCCGGAGAATACTTGGACCCGTTAATGAAAACCACCAGTGGCGTATTCGTACGAACGCTGAGCTCTTCGACCGACACAAACCAAGAATCATTAATGTCTTGAGATCGAGAAGGCTCAGATGGGCGGGTCACGTTGTACGATCTGAGAAGTCTAGAGCTCTCCATAAGACTTATGAAGGAACACCAGCTGGCACCCGACCTCTCGGTCGCCCTCGACGGAGATGGGCGGATAACATTCAAAAGGATGTTGAGAGGCTGGGGATAGTCAACTGGAGAGAAAGAGCGCTCGACAGAGATGCCTGGAGAGAGGTTGTGCAGTCGGCCATGGACCTGAACGGCCCCTAGCGCCATTTTATAATAATAATAATAATTCAAATGAGCCGTGCTAGAATTCGAATTCAATTTACCATGCTTAATCTATTACAATTTCTTTTTAGAGTGATTAAATTAAATTTATGATATCGACTGAAGGTGCTTGATGAAATTTCAATATTAAATTTGAATACGATGAAAAAATAGCAATGAATTTAAGTTCTATAAAAAAATTTACAAGATAAAGTTGATTAAAGTTGAAGCTCGCTCATGCTATCGTCGGAACTACGCTATCAACCATATCTTATAAAAAAAACTGTAGAACAAAAAAAATATTTTTTCACCGTGTTATAATGAAGTTCTACCAAGTAAATGCCAATTCAATTAATAAAATTTGAATTGTTACAACTTTGTACGATTCCACATGTTTTGTCACTAACGACCCGGGTTTCGCCTTTCGGCATCTTCAGGCTTTCTAACACTTTCAGTTCTGTTGCATCCGCGTGTTAGAATGCCTGAAGATGCCGAATGGAAAAACCCGGGTCGTTAGTGACAAAACATGTGGAATAGTACATAGTTGTGACTGTTCAAATTTGATTAAATCAAAATTAATTCAGTGTTCACAGATTCTGTTAAAGTTTTGCATTACAAATGAATTCAAAATTATGTATGTATTTTTTTCTATTATAACACCTGTTTCTATTGTTACCTTACAATCACATATTATTATTTGTTTTAACTCGCTCTTTGCAGACTCTAGAACAAATGTACAATAATATACGCCTAAAGCCTCTCGGTAGTAATCATATGGCGTCAAATAATATATTTTTTTAGCTTCAAAAACTCTATTTGAATATCAGTTATCACTTACAAGATCTATAAAGTATAAAACACTTCCAAGGCTCTCAACATTACTTTTTGTCGTCACCCGCCTAAGCCTTTCATTTATTATTTTCGTAAGAAATAATATTTTTATTTGAAATGTTTATATTTTGCTTTTTATAACAAAAGTTTTACCGTCTTTTAATGTAACTTCTCTTCCACGTAGCCTAATGCTAAAATTTACTTTTTATATTATTCAACGAAGATTATTAATATAACCGAAATAATGAAAATAAATGTCAGATTTATCGTGGATCTATGGCACAATCTCACCTTTTCTCTTGGGTACATCAGAACACATATAACGATCCAAACAAAGGCAAATAATAGCCGAACAAAACGGTTCTCCGTTGAATAGACGTGAATAAATGAAACGGCAATGAGAACTTCACTAGGGGGACTTTTTAACAGAGGTGTGATAATTGCAAGGTGAGACATGGACTCATAGCATACCTTTCAATTGATAAATATATGCATTCATAAATGTCTAAAATATAAGGAAAGAGAAAGATAAAATAAGTTAAGCGTAGCGCATTTAACATCATTCATTTTTTTTCTTATGACCTAAAAATCAGGGCTGTGAATTCGGAATTGGAGTCGTGTTTTTGACAACCTTATCGATTAGACAATTTGAAAGATTATCTCAAATCATGATCATTAATTAATGATATTGACTGAAGGTGCTTGATGGAACTTCATTACAAATTTGAATTGTTGCAACTTTGTACGATTCCACATGTCTTGTCACACACGACCCGGGTTTCGCCCTTTGGCATCTTCAGGTATTCCTGTAATAACAGAAGATACAAAGTTGCAACGATTCATGATCGTAAGTTTAATACACATAAATAGAAAAGCTATGAAAAACCTGACAAAAATTAAACTTTTTTTAGTCGAAGTTATGTTTTTGGTCAATGTCAGATTCAGAGTCTGTTTTTTTTTATAACAGCACAGCCCTACTAAAAATTTAAAGCCTTTATATGACTCTGTATATCAAACTAATATACTTTATGTTGTTGCTTTTAAACGATCTTCGAAAAATAGTTTTCATTGGCGTAATTTTAGTTATCATTATTTTTATGGAAAATTCAATAAGCTAAAAGTTTTTTTGGTCCATTAAGTAGGTTCCATTTATTTGACGTAAAGAATTAGAATTGAAAAAAGTGAAATATAATTTTAAAAAATTAATAATATTTACTAAAATAATACAGACCTGTGTCTTTGTTCATTCTATTAAAAATAATTATTCTATAAACTCGTTTGAATTTCTAAAAAAAGCAGAGAGCTTTTTCGTTTATTTGACGATCACTAATGTCGACACCTTTCGTATCTAAACATTTTTTTCTTCGAGTTTTACAGACGTATCGTATGTCGCGGCTTTGTGAGGTGTTTTTTTAGTTGATTCAAATACGATGTTAGCCATTTTTTTATTTAGATATCTTATTTCACAGCCGGATAAAAAATACGGCCGAGTCGGTAAAATAGGAATCGATGTTTTCGGTGTGGTTTTTTTTATCTTATTTTTATGTCTAATGTGCTTGTCACATTTCAAACAAAATAAAACCAAATTGAAAACTGTGCTGTTAATTGCAATTAAACCACTTAGAATTAAAACATATATTATATTTGAGGTAGAGCTTTTTTTTTAAATCGATTTTTTTTTCAAGAGTTGTTTGAGACACAGCCAAGTATTGCCAAAACAGAAATTGATAATGCATATAACCGATTGATTTTGTGAAAAAATACATTTTTTTTAAATACACCTGGTTGTCATTTTGATTTATTTTTCAGATGTAATTACAATCATTAATATTCTTTTTTACTCAAATTATAAAATAGAATATTTAATTAAACAAATAATATTGGTATAATTTATGATATCGACTGAAGGTGCTTGATGGAATTTCAATATCAAATTGAATTGTTACAATTTTCTGCTATTCCGCATGTTTTGTCACTAACGACCCGGGTTTCGCCTTTCGGCATCTTCAGGCATTCTATCGCACGGATGCAACGAAACGGAGTCAGATCTGTTGCATCCGTGTGATAGAATGCCTGAAGATGCCGAAAGGCGCAACCCGGGTCGTTAGTGACAAAACTCGTAGAATCATACAACATTGTAACTATTCTAATTGAATAATATTGGGTCACAATTAGCTAATATATAATAAGTATCTATATATTGAAAATATACTGAAATAAAAAGAAATTGTTTTATCATTTCTTTTTTACGAGCGTTTTTCTTAAGACAGTGTTGTTGCATCCCTTTTATTTATTATATATATGTCAAGCAAGGAATAATAATGGCTATGAGTAAGTGATTTCCTCAGGGGTAGGCGGCACCGACAGACCATGTCGCAGCAAAACCGACCCCTAATTCAGAAAAACATCGAACCGAACAGAAACCGCCCTGCGACCGACAAAATCTTGACACATAAGAATTAGTTACGACCCAAGGGACGGCTATTATCAAAACAGATTTGCCCGAAATTAATCGCGTATTTTTTTCGCTCCTTAGTTGAAAGCGGGTTTTTCAATTTCGGAATAATAAGTGTGTGTAGAAATAAATTTAATTAGTAATTCATCATAACGTGAAAAAAACTCTGGCCTAATTACGAAATCATATAATAATGATTTTCGTTCGTGTGCTTCATAAAACTTAAATTAATATTTAATAATAATATTGCTGTTAATTAAATAATATTTATTTTACAATACGTATATTCGATGTATGTTTTTATTACTATTAAAATCAGAACTGTGGAGCAGAAGTCGTGTTTCTAGTTAATTTCGGGGTCGGAATAGTAATAAACTACTGACGCCAAATAAAGGTTATCCTCGACTTACGACCAAGATACGTTCCTGGACTTTGGTCGTAAGCCGGATTGGTCGTAAGTCGAATTTCATACAAAATATGTATGTACTTTTTAATTCTAAATCTATTGTATTTCTCTTTTTTTTGTCACATCTACTCCGTTTACCAGTCATTATAGGCACGATTTATTTATTATTCACTTCGGAAATTGAATGGGTATATGTATTATTTATATCTTGATATATTAATGTGTATCTATGTCTTAATTCAAAAACACTGTTTTAAATGAATTATGTATGTATAATTTAAAAACAATGAAGGGAAGAAGTGAGAAACAAATGACATTCTTTGCGCACATCCGCGATCTACTGATCGGCAGGATTTTTATGACATCATCTTTGTTTATGCATGAATTAGGGTTGATAAAGGCAAGGCTTACCTGTACTTTTACAATTAGACGATTTTGAGGAATATTTCAAAGAACAGTTTGTCAGATTAGTTGGTAGATATTGTTCAAGTCATGTTTTAAGTCGATAACGGAGTCATGGACCGAAGTCATTTAACTCTGGTTAAAATTTTAAGACTATTTTTTGATAGACCATCAAATGCTAGTAATATATTTTTTTTTATTTTAACTTCCAAACCACTAAATGTGCAAATATTTCTTGCATTTATTATTATAGTATGCATTTTTATATATTTCCAAGCATTTTAACAAAATATTGACACCTATCGACGAGCATAGATAGCGCACGTGTCAGAAGTGACAAATCCAATACTTTTGCTGGCAAGTTCGATTATGTTATTTACATTCCGTCGCTATTTTTCAACATCGATTCTATTAAACGGCTCTTACGACACAAAATACTGGTGCACTTAGATCGTTGTTAGTATCGTCTCCTAAAAGTAATGAAATACGTTAACGGTATGAATAATTTGGCGTCCTCTATATATTTTAATTAATAAAAACAGATTGTTTTATTAGTATTTCTACAATATTTCTTATGATCAGGACCGGTTTCTCTCATCTTAACACAAATTAAAAACAATACCATTCATACATATTTTATCTTAATAATTGGCAGATATACAAAACCAAAAGATAAATTGAATTGTTGAAACTGTTCGATTCCACACTTTTTGTTACTAACGACCTGGATTTCGCCTTTCGGTATCGTCAGGCATTCTATCACACAGATTCAACAGAACTAATTTAAACAAATAATTAATTATTAATGATCAACATTCTAACATATTGACAAAAGGTGCTCGATGAAATAACGACATCAAATTCAATTTTTGTATGATATATTTATGTATTTTTGTCATTAACGACTCGCCTTTAGGATTTTTTATCCAGCTAAGTGCACGGATTAACTCTAACTAAGAGGTTGTAGCTAGCTTTAATAATATGACATACATTACATATTAACAATGTGAGTTCTGGACACGAATGGCTAAAGATACCGAAAATAGAAACTAGGGTAACTAGTGATAAAATATGTAGAATCTTACAAAGTTTCAACAATTCAAATTCCATCAAGAACCTTCAGTCGATAGGAGTTTTTCATTTATCCATATAGTTTTATGACTAAAAGTACCCGATATAAATTAGATAGTTTTCTATTGCTGGATTAGTTGATAGACTCAACTAAAACTGGCAGATTTTATTTCTTATATGAACTGAGCGCTACTGGTTATAAGCGTGCACCTTATATTATAAAATGAATCATAAATCCACGTAGTAAAATCATAGTGAAAGGGAGTCTTGACATGCTGATTCACCAAGTTATCCACACAAAGACGCAAAAACCACATAAAAAATTCGCATGAAAGTTAAGTTCGTATATTGAATCCGACCTGAGTGAGAGTCATTCGATATATAACATAAACCTACGGAATCCATAAAACGAATAATTTTTCATAAATATTCAAAGTGCACGGTTTTGGCAGCTACCAGGAACACATAAAATAAGAATGATTCACAAGAGGGTAATAGATTTCACCCTTGGACGGTAAGGGAAGATTCTCTCCGCATCGTAAATCGGAAGTCAATGGTGATATTTCACTTAGCCGAAAACTTTCAAAGGAAATGATATTTGTTTGAAGTCGGACCGTTTTACGTTTATAGCAAACGGTTCATTTAATATTAAATTATATTTAATTTGATTTGTTAATGAGAAAACCATTAAATTTTAATAGTATTTCAACGTAAACGGCAATGAAATATTTGTTGATATGGGAAAAATCAGTTATTCATGTCTATTAGTACCTCATAAAAATACCACATTTTATTCTTTCGTACACAGCATGGTAAATTAAAATTGCAAAAATATTCAACCTTATAAATGTCAATTTAAGCAATTAACATTTCTTTACCTAATATACATATTTGTCTTGACACATTCAGCTGCTTTGAACGAAAGCTCCGTTTCCACAAGAATCTTACATAGACAGGACAACGAGCAAACGGCGAAAGTTCATATTGTTACGTACAGTTTGAAATATTTTTTGTCCACATCCTTTGCCTATTGGCAGTATAAGGCCGCCACATAGTACCACTAAGATTCTTTACCTCCCACCAGTTTCTTCGGTTCCTAACAGATCATCAAATCAACCCGTAGCTCCAACAAGTATTTCCACTATATGGAGATTATATGGTTCGTAGGAAAGGTAAGCAGAACTCAGATTCCCATTGGGTATAAGATAAATCTGTTTTCACATACATATTTATTTTTCTTGGTATAAGGCTCTGGATAATTCACTATTTTACCTTCTAGTTCAGCGGTCGGCAACCTATGTCACGCGTGCCAGTAGGTGGCACGCGAAAGGATTTTTGATCATACGATTTGAAAATGACAATATTAAAACTAGATAAAATGAAATATATAATATAAATAATATAAAATGAATATTCTATTCTAACATCAAAGTTTTATATTTAAATTCTTAAATGTGGAAAATTGATTTTATGTGTTATATTTCTCGAAATTAGAGGTAATCTGATTTTTTTTGGGCTTTTTGTCAAAACAGAATGGAAGATGTATTGTGTGTATTTTATATACAGCTGTATATCGCTATTCTATTCTAACATCATAGTTAAATATTTGAATGCTTAAATGTAGCAAATTGGTTTTATATATTATATTTCTCGAAATTAGACGTAATCTGGGGCTTTGTTGGGTTTTTTGTCAAAATAGAATGGAAAATGTATTGTGTGTACTTTATACACCGCTATATATAGATAAGTAAATGTACATTTATATTTATTTCTGACGAAGGTGTAAGCCGAAATAACTATCAACTATAAGCTTATAAGTTTTAACTCAGAACTAAAATACATTGCTATTTTTCACCGTGTAGCTTCGGATCGTTTTGATTTATATGTAGCTACAAAATTATAAATATTAGCGATGTGATATCAATCATGATGACAAAGCGCGTTAGTCTATAAAATACGATAAGTAAGTAACCGTCGCAATTGTCCATTACAATCATCTTACAACAGAGAAAGAATTCCACCGCCTGTCAACCGTTCAAGTCTGCAGATCTGTCATGATTCTTCAACCCCAAATATTTACTCATCCTCCCTAATGGAAATCATAAAACCGAGATGATAGTACGTAATTTGCAACCCCTCACTGTCAGTCAGGGTTGAAGCCATTATTTATAAATATACGTACATACATTCATTCAAATGTTGTCACATTAATGGTGTATTCATTGACTTTTTGTTCGTTTTGACAAATCTGTCATAAGTCTATTTGACTGTCACTGTTTCAATCGACTGGATTAAATATTAAAATGAGTCTATATAACAATCACTTTTCTCTCTATGTTTAATATAATATATTTGAAACACGTTATTCGTGTCTACTTCTCGCGCGGGGTACAATATAATATGTGCTTATAAGAAGTTCAAGTGTATCAGAATTGCTTGTTCGCAAATCTTTTGATCTCTCTTTTCATAGAAAACGATAAACACGCAACAAGTTTTTCTCAATCTCTCTGCCAAATCTATTATTTGTATGCTGTAACGTCTAGAGATGTAGTAAACGTTAAGTGAATCTAGAACTTTTTTATAAAATTAGTAGTGACTAATTAGTAACTGTCCAAGATTTAAAAAATCTAGTTGCTCATCACGCTAAGGGCAACATAAGAGAACTAACTATGAAAAATATATATTTTGATGTCATATTATGAATACAATCATTTTGGGTTTAGCCGCCCCCTAAAGCCGGCCGCCTCTGTGCGCCACACATCTTGCCCATAAGGTGAGGTTGGGCCTGGATTGCAGCTTAGTGGTATTGCATTTGTCTGCTAAAGCAATAATTATAATATCTTATCACCCTCGCTAGACTTTCCTCATTTTAAAGATCAAATATGTGTGATAGAAATTTACACATCGCTAATTTTTATCATATCGTTTGTACTGGAATATGAACGTAAATGTGTGAAGATGCAACAACCAAAGACGACGGCGTTGACCATTCGGCTACATGCCTGGAATATATTAATTTCATGGCTTAGTTTTTGAAATGCTATTTTGACACCGATTCATTTGGATTTTTGATACATTTTATGTATGGAAGAAAATTTAAAGTAAAAGAGCGTTTTGAAATTTGAAGGCATCTGTGCTCATCGTCAAAATAACCTTATGAAATATTTTTTTTGGGTAATAGAAGTGAAAAATTGAAAAAAATACTCGTTATTACAATTTGACGCAGTCAATTAAATATCTCAATCATGATTTTATATTAAATATGAATACGTTTCTTTTAATTAATTTGATGCCAAGAAATATATTTCTGACAACAAAATTCAAAAGAAAACTTTAATAATACTATGTCAATCTGTAAAATTATATACAAAGCAAGATATGTCAGTTCTGTTGCATCCGTGTGATAGCAATAGTGAATGCCTTAAGATGCCAAAAGGCGAAACCCAAATCGTTAGTGACAAAACATGTGGAATCGTACAAAACTGTAACAATTCAAATTTGATATTGAAATTCCATCAAACACCTTCAGTCGATATCATAAAAAATATGTTTTTATGTTATCGACAAAAGCACGTAAATATTGTTATTAGAATAAGTTTTTGTTGATGAATTGTATTGTTAGTATGCAACCCTGGGTTTCATTGCAGGTTCCTGCAATGCCAACAGATAAAAACGTCAAGCTTCTTTCTGCGGCCGACCGCGGAGTCTGGCGCTAATTTGCTTTTAAAACTTTTTGATACTCGGTGGTTACATGTATTTTCACTATGGCGCTGCGAAATACGTCTCTGATTTTCGGGTTTATTTTAAAACTTTTAAATATTTCAATGCTTTCAGTGGAAAATTCCATTAACTAAATGCACGATGGCTCGTGGATTAAAGGATTAGTTCTTCCTCCAGGAATTTTCTCCCATATTCTGCCATGATTAACTAAAAGTTTAATACAAAATTCATGTTAAATTGATAATAACTTCTTAAATATTGTACATTTTAGTATAAGCTTCAATATACCACTCCGGCGTAACAAAATAACTTAAATAAAAGATAAAATTATTCAGAAAATACTTTTAAAAAAATAATATATTGAAATAAGCTTTAATTATTGAAGGCACATTAATATAATAATTCTTATATGATATATTAAAAACGGCTTCTCATTTATTTTGAGAGAAACTCGATACATCAAAAAAAATAGATTAATTTATGATAAGCATTATTCTGAAAATGGGCCAATTACTTGGACTTCAAGCAGCTTAAAATCCACGATTGTGTCGTTTGATAATCAATATTAAATTAAATTTGAATTCTTACAACATTGTACGATTCCACATGTTTTGTCACTAAGGACCCGGGTTTCGCCTTTCGGCGTCTTCGGGCATTCTATCACACGGATGCAACAGAACTGACGTAAAATAAATCGGTCACATCCGTGTGATGGAATGCCTGAATATACCGAAAGGTGAAACCCGGTTCGTTAGTGACAAAACATGTGGATTCGTTCAAAGTTGTAACAATAGTCAATATAAAAAAAAATTATTAAATTATTTGTTGATGCTCGCAATGATCGAAATCGGTATTGATTACAAAATGTATTGTTAAAAAAAATATACTAAAAATCTGTTTTTATTATTTTAAATATCATACCTATTCAACAAGGAATGACATTTAATACTTTAAAAGTGACATACGAGTATAGTGGAATATGTTCAGAAAAATCTTGACTAAAAAACGGCGTTAAAATACCAAACATGATTTGATAGACAATTACTTCTTTCGGCATATACGAAGCCAAAATGCGAGTTCCTTACTAGAGATTTTTAAACTGCATTCTACTCATGAAGAGTCGTGAAATAAATAATTTCCTTTTCTTGATGTAAAAAACTAGTCTGATGATTAAGGTGCCTACTAAGGAGAGCTTTATTACGCTCAATGATATTAATTCAAGCTCTGACATTTTTTTATTGTGTATTTCTACATATTGAATAAGACTTCCTCTAAACTTACTCGATCAACTTCCTTGTCTTATTCCAATTTTCAACGTTTTGTTTTTCATTTTTCGTTGCAAAAACAAAAAACTTATATTTTGTTATCATCATTTATTCATAATTCATCTGCAATAATTACAAAAAAATCGTACATTTTATCCAATCCTATTAAAATATTTCAATTATCATTTGTTGCATTTAAGAATATTAACATTTAAAATTCGAACAAAAAAATATTCTTTACCTAATATTTCTAGTTATTTATTTATTTTCTATGTAACTATATTGTTTTTATTTTGAGAAACAGAAAGCAAAAAAAAATATTCATTTAAAATAACGCCATCCAGTATATATATAAAACTCATATAAATTACGGTCGTTCATCTATCACATTCGAATTAAAATAAAGGAACTATTTTTTATTGATCAAATGATATCTTTTTTATATTCAAATAGTATTTGTAAAACTGTATTATGAAATGTTTCTTTTTCTCTGTCTACAAATTATTACAAATAATGTGAAATTCATTATTTTTAAAGTAGTTTCAATTATGTTAGAATAAGTTTCTATTGATGTGGAGAAAATATTTTTATTGAGTTTTGTTTGTGGTTGATAGTATTTTTTTAATCAATATTATAGGTCTGACGTGTGCCGAAATAGCTATCAAATAAAACTTTGCAAAACAAAAATACATTGCTATTTTTTCACTGTGTTGATATGAAATAACTTTGAGTCGCAATCAATCTCCATTTTATGTTTACTGTTAAAATACTTAACGTATTCATGATTGCTGCGCCGGAATTGAGTCGACCAACTCGTGTAATACATTAAGCAAAAAAAAATAAACAAATAACAATTTTAATATAATATAAAAGATAAAAATACAATTTTTTTATAGACCTGTCATGTTAATAATTCATAATTATGTTGTTAACCAAAAGCTTGACAAACTTGAAGTGACGATAAATTTGTATCGAAAATAAACGTAAATATTTGAATGTTAGCAATGTTCGATTACGCACCCTCTTTATAGAAAGAGGTTTGCCATATTAACATATCCCAAACATCTTTCAATTTGTCTGTCATAAAATAAAACATTACATATATAAAATTAGCATTGCCAAAAATCAAAAGCATTCTAAATCATTCGTCCCCGAAATGTATTTTGTATTTACTGAATTTATTACGTTTGTGCAAGCGAAAGCATTAATTTTCCAGGAATCGACAACATGGCAACCAAGCGATAGCCACACCACACGGAATTGAGTTACCAATTTGAGCTGCCAAAAATATTGACTTATTTTTTTTTCATGACCATTGTTGCCTAATTTACGATATCGACTGAAGGAGCTTGATTGAATTTCAATATCAAATTTGAATCGCTGAGATTTTGTACGATTCCACATGTTTTGTCACTAACGATCCGCGTTTCGCCTTTCGGCATCTTCAGGCATTATATCACACGAAACAGAACTGACACACAATAGTTTAGATTTTTTTGTATCCAAGACAAATTAATTACTTTGATATGGTTACATATTACAGAAATTAATTAGTAATTGATTAAGAAGTTTTTATTGCTGTCTATTATACTATTTTGAAAAATATGCAGTGGTAAGCTTAGTGAATAATGCTCACGATGAGTAAAACCTTTAATAAAAAAAAAATATTTACACTATAGATGTCGTTGTTAAAATGTATTCTTCAGTAGCTTTTATTTGACAATATTGTTACTTTAATTTTCTTTTGCGTTATTTGGATTCACAAGAGAGATTAATATTTTAAGCAGCGAGACTCATTCATTCTACTTTCTAAAACTTGAATCAAACTCAGTAATTATTAATTAATCACTTTTAATGCGTTAACTGTCATTTCTTGATGGAAAGGCGTGATATTTTAAGTAATAAAACACATTTTTGTAGTTATTTCCACAACATATTTTATGATTCATTTGATAATCTTCGCGATGAGCGAAACCTGTCCTGATCATAAAATAAATTGTACCGAAATAAGTGCTGAAAATTTTGTTTTTATAATTTTAAATATTAATTAATTTTTATAACGCTTGCATTATTTGTGTATCAATCTTCATCACAAAAACACTTTCCAAAACACTCAAAAGGTTTTCGATCCCTCAAACACACTCTGATATTTTTGCATTCTGACACCTGATTGACGCACCCCTACACGGCTAGCATCCCCATTCCGAACAGACTTTTACTCGCAGTCCTGTCATTTCATCCCTCCTGCATCTACATGCAGCCTTCAGGATAATCCCTCTCCTTATATTGCGATACCCATCCCCTGAGACAGCGGTAAAAGGATGCAAAATTAGAGGTGCCATTCTAAATTTGTTTCTACCATAGTATTAGCGTATACTTCTCGCCATGGAAAATGACTACCTAAAATTCATTTCTTTGATACATATTTATCTCTTATTTAAGTCATTTGGTTTATTTTAATATGTAGGATAATCTCTATTTTTAATACTCAAATTGATTCATCACTTAACCGTTTAACTGCCGGCAGGTACATGTATGGCGGTACCCAGCACGCCGCGAAGTTTACGACAAAAATTAAACCTTCTAAACATATCGTTATTGAAAGTGTAATAAAGTTTATTTATAAAACTTACCAAATAAATGAAGAGCGCGCCAGTCGTGCAGTCATTTATCCATAATCAATTCAATAATTTGTACATTTAAAATAATTGATTTTCTATTCCTACAAATATATTCTTTAGTATTTTGAAACAGAACTATATCAAGATCCAAAGAAAGTCTGTGTCTTATATTGTTTTGATAAAGTGATTCAAAAACGCAATAAAATGTTGAATTTGAATGGAGATTTAGGGACAAAATGGGAATTTAAAAATACGAAAGGATACGAAAATACACAAAATTGTTTGCACTTATTAATTTACCGTTAGAAGATTGTAAATTTAACAAAATCAGATGCACTTTAGAAATACTTGAAACTGTTGAATCTTTGTACGATTGTACTTGTTTTATCACTAACGATCCGGGTTTCACCTTTCGGCATCTTCAAAAATTCTACCATACAGATGCAACAGAATTGATGGATTAGTGACAAAATATGTGAAATCGTACAAAGTTTCAACAATTCAAATTTGATATTAAAATTTCATTAAGCACTTTCACTTGATATCATAAATTGTAAAATGCTTCAAACTAAGCCCAATCCTTTGCAAAGTATAAATTTGTAAAAAAAAATGTAAATCTTTTTTATTTTTGTTGTATTTTCACAACATGAATTTTCTACTGTTTTTTTTATGTTTTATTAAATTAACAACACTTTCAATAAAATGTAAAACTAAAAATTGCTTTAAATAGTAATTTTAATAAACTTGGTATTCACTATGACACCCTAATCTATAATTATGTATTTTTTTGTGTTTTTAATATATCATACTTGGTCCTGAATAAATTCAACGCTAAATCATGAAAATTTCAAACTCTATCTATGAAAATGTGCCCACTTTTAGTGCATTTTAGTATAGCATGTTTCGTCGCCATTTCAATGCGACACTCATCATTTTATTACGAGATATTAAAATTTTACTTTCACCTGGTACAAGCGTAATGTAATTTTGCTTTTAAAAGTAGTATATTAAAATGTGTACTTACTATCTACTTTGAAAGCAAGAGAAAGCATTGTATTTCACTTGAAGTATGTCTGGGTAATTAAATATAATTTAATATTTAACTGTCAAACTTTTTATCGTAATAAACAACCATCAGCTAGATATAATACTCAACGAGTCTGAGAAAGGTGTATATTGTGTCGTTAGATAAAATAATTATGAAAACGAAATTTTCTTTACGTTTTTTATCCAATTGTTCGTAGTATCTTATTATTGATTTAAAAAATTTAGTTTTTTTTTTTTCATTTAATTTGAATACTATATTATATCTTTAGAAACCCGCTCAAAAAGATAAACAAATAAAACAATCATATTGTTTATATTATATAATAAATTACCAAATTGCTATGTTTTAATTTACAATATCGACTGAGATTACTTGATGGATTTTAAAATCGAATTTGAATACTTGAAACTGTGTAAAAATCCAAATATTTTGTCAATTACGAGACCCGGTTTCGCTTTTCGGCTTTTTCATATATTATATCAAACGGACGCATGCATGGTTAGATGCCCAAAGAAAAATACCGATTTGTGTGGGACAAAATACTTGAAATTGTACAGTTTCAATTATTCTAATTTGAAGTTATTATATGATTAAAAATCAAAAGTTATAACGAGTTAATTGTCAGGACAAATATCTGATGATAACTGATAACAATGTATGTTTGTCTTTTATGCATTACTACACTATTCATCTTATCGATATAAAACTTCACAAATTTCTTGAGTATATTCCCTCAAATGTTTCTATCATACCACTTCCTTCCCGACTGCCTCAAATAGTAAATAAATGAAATTCAAACGACAATATTGATGATGCAATTGTTATAATTTATGATATCGACTGAAGGTGATTGATAGAATTTCAATATGAAATTTGAATTGCTAAAACTTTGTACGATTATATATGTTTCGTCACCAATGACACGGATTTTGATTTTCGGCATCTTTGGGCATTCTATCACACATATGTAACATAATTGACAAATAAACAGTCAGCATCGTTTTTATACCGAATGAAAAATATATTATATTTAAAAAATAAACAGACACCACGGAAGGGCAAGGCAGGTTGTCATTTAGTTAGTAACATTTCAAATTTAATATATTTTTTTTTTTATTATAACGAGTTTCCTTGAATAGCCTTACTCTGAGATTGCAGGAACGTGCGAAGAATCATCTAGTTTAAAATAAACGTAATTGATTGATGAAAAAACACCATATCTTAAGTGTGTGCTTAAAATATATTACTGATATTTTAAAATCAGCCGTGCTTGTAAAAATATAAATATATGGTGCTTTTAAAACAATTAAAAATAAATGTTATCTGGCTCATTTAAACTAAAATTTTGACTCTTGTCGTTTACCGTCTGTGAGTAAAATGAATATTAATGTTACTAAAATCAACTAAATAAAACAAATGTAGTTCTAATTTATTCTAAGTCTCATTTAGAATTCAACTATTCATACGTCTTATTTTTCTCATGATCTTAGCATATAAGATAATGAAAATAAATACATTTATAATAGAATTCTCAGGCATGTTACAAAATATAATAGCTTCTATAATATCTTCATAGCTTTTGTGTGTTTTTAAAAGCTCTATCTTACTCAAATCAACATTATATTGAATTTAATCTGTCAAATTACATAACTAAATAAATCCCTTTTGCACGGCTCATATAGCATTTTTAACATGGTGGTTTTGGCACAAGTAAACTTAGCGTGAAGCCTCAAGTAGTGTTGAAATATTTAACCCAAAGTAAAACGTGAATTTTAGTGGGAAAGCTGTCTTACTATTTTACTAAACGTAAGAAATTTCCATTAACAAAAATTGCGCTGTGCTCATTTCGGTAAATGTTAGATGGATAAATTTTAGCTTAGACCTATCTTTACATCCTTTATAATCGTATGCAGGAGGTTTTGTTCTCTCTTTGTTATAAAATTTTAATATATACCTCTTCAAGAATTTTACATAATATTGTCTACAAGCTGCCTTATTCTTCAGAAATATATGTCTAAAAAACACGACACAAGCGTGGCGAAAACGATTTCATTTAAGTAAAAATATAATTATTATTTATTTTCTTAATTCTATCATTTTTATATCAACTGAAGCCTAAGGTAGCCATCTGTAGCGATTTGAGTTTAATATAAAAATGCTTATTATAATTAATAGAGAATAATTATTGATAAGACACTATAGACAAAGATGAAAAGCCTAAACTAGACAATAAATTCAAACTCAAGTGTTTGCATCTTTGCAGTAAGGGTCGTAGGATGACCGCTTTGGAGTAGCTGGAAATCAATAGACATCAACTATCACAAAAGATTCTTAACGAAGAAACAAATATATTGTATAGCCCATTAATTAAACCGCTCCACGGGAGGAAGGCGTCTGATTTGCTTCCGTAATAGAACATTTCAGTGCCACATGTAAACTTATTGTCATAGCCGCATTTTTTCGTTTCATTTAAAATTTTAGAAAAATTTCGTTTTATAGCGAGAAAGAAACAAGCTAGGCCGTTAAAAAAAAATATTTTTTTGAAAATACACTGTATTTAGATATAAATAAAAAATACAAAACACAAACCATATTCTATTTGACTGTCTTCGGACACTCGTCGTGAAGTGACGTTGCTGTTTAATATCGACGCGTTTGTCTGATATGTCTCAAATTCTAGACGTATTAGGTGATTATTATGGACGCTAAAAATCGTTTACATACGGCGACACTCCAATTTAAGCATGTATAATATTAAGAGGACGTTTTTAATTTTTTTTCATTTGACCGGAATTTTGTCCGTTACATCGAAGTTTTACTGTATTTTCACACAAATTGTACACGCAATGTTATTAAACGGAGATATTCAGCTATTGGAAATATCTGTCAAACAAACAAGCTTTTAAAGATGTGTGTAAAATAATAACACAAAATAGAAAAAAAAACAATTTTCATATCATTTTGATAATGATTTGTATTAAAATATATTGTATGTTTGTAAATTATAATAATACCTAGAGGCAATATTCGTTTCACATATGAATTTTTAATTAGAATTTGAGTAGTTTAAAAAACCTCTACTTGCAAACTGAGATCTAAATTGTTAGTACATTCAATAAAATGAAGTGTTTCGTTGAAAAAATTTGCATTTAGCGAAACTGTCTATTGTTTTAAGTCAAAAGTTGACAGGAGCGGCACTTTCCTTAGACTTAGATTGTAGAAATATTCATAAAAAGTGTGTTGTCATTATATAAAATATTATGCCTTTCCACTAAGAGGTGACAATTAATACATTCAAATATGTGTAAGCGATATGAAATTTAATTATATGCATTAAAACAATTGCTTATTTAAAAAGTTACAAAAGAAAAAATCGCATGTAGAATATAGTGGACTGTTAAAATATTTTCACAGTAGTGTTCAAATTACCAAATTATTATGAAAAATAGTACTTAGGTTTATTGATTGAATTGGCATTCACTTGGTAGAACTCCATTTTAACACGGGAAAAAAATGTATTTTAGTTCTACAATTTTTTATACGATGTAGTTGATAGCTATTTCGGCTCACGCCATCGTCAGAACTATGTTTATATATAGCTGTGTAGAAAAAGTACACGATACATCTTCTCTTTTGTTTTAACAATCTTGCTTATGTTGTGCTAGCAAAAAAAAAATGAAACTTTAATTTAACTAAACAAGCGGCACATTCTGTAAGCGTAAATACTGGCTGGAGATGATTTATTGCAGAAATGCATTAACCTTTCGCAGTTGTAGTGCTTTAAATAAGACGAAACACAGAATTCGTGTTTTGCAAAGCTTTTCTCTAGAGTCAATAATTTTAGAAATCAATGTACGGCCAGTTAATTTACTTATCAAAATAAATCAATTTTTTGTAGTTCCTATTCATAAATAACATATTTCTTCGTCGCGGTATTATTCTGTTGGGTTGGTGGATAGCCCTGCCATGTTTAAGGGGTTCATTAATTGTAAAACTAAAATACATTCCTATTTCATTTAATAGAACATAATGTATATTCCATTTTTTTTCAGCGTGTAGAATTATTTTTATTAACAATGCAACATTGATCCCTATCCTGTCATACAACGATCAGTATAACTATTTTTTTAGTGTGTCAGTATATACTGGCTTTTTTATTCTGAAAAAATCTTTAATTATAACAAACTAACCCCAATAAATTTCCTGTGGCTATTTTAAAACAATCCCATCTTAAAATGGTCGCACCGAGTCATTGCAGGGAAGTGCAGTGTATGTTCGTGACATGGCTATTTGGCGCGATTACTGCGAAGGGGTAAACGTTATTTAAAATTCAACAATCAAACACACAAAGGGTGACGCCACTGGCTACAACTTCCCCCCGCTGTGTTGCTGTGTCAAATTGTATCTGTTAATTTATTTCGGGATATGATAGCGCTAGTAAGCCGTCATTCTACTGATAAAAATTAAGTTTTTTATTTGAATTTTCTCATAAATGTCAACATTAAAAAAGTATTTGAAATATACACATCATATTTTTTATGAAATAGCAAGCAACTCGTAAGCCAGCTCTAGTTATAATACCTTCTTCGTTCTGAAAATGGAGCATATGGAGCGTGTCTTAGAGTCAAGAAATACACATAATATTTAAAAACAACACGTTCCCCAGTCACTAAAAATTATTAAGAAAAAAAAATTTTTTTTTTTAGTTCTGTTGCATCCGTGTGATGGAGCGCCTGAAGATGCCGAAAGGCGAAACCCCAGTCGTTAGTGACAAAACATGTGGAATCGTACAAACTTGTAACAATTCAAATTTGTTAAAATAAGAGCTACAAATATAAATACCTTGATTCATTTTAATAACAATTATTCGTGCAATAAGATTTCAAACAGTAATTTTTACGAAAAAAATCCATGAAAACTAGTATTGACGTTATTTACTCCTCATTTAAGTTTTTTCACAAAAAAAGTGAAACTTACCACAATTAAGATAACATCAAAATTATTACTAATTTAATTAATGAAAATAATATTTTCTTATTTAAATATTGATTGTTATCAATTTATATAAATTTGAGAAACAATCTTATGATTTCCATTAACTATTAAATAAAACGTTATTTATATTTATTATATATATACATGCCAGTCGATATTTAAAAAAGTAGTTTGTCTACTAAAAAACATTTGACAATTTCATAAGTTACAAAATGAGAATCCTCGCTTCATTTTTCAATAAAGTTTTGTATAGAAAAGCCATATCCTAGTTTCCTTTATATAGTTAAAGTAAACAGACTGCGTGACATGGCGAGAGATTGTAAGATCAAAAGGATATATCCTTTACTAGTTGAAAGTCATCTTAATTATGGGTACCGCGTACTTATATAAATAACTCTTTCAAGTAGATCACCTAAAGACCTATAATGAAACCATGGTTTCTAAAACATTATTGGGCTCGTCTCCTAAAACGTTTGCTTAAACATTTTTTATAAAACCATGTCTAATCTTAGTGTGGAGTATGTAGTCTTCTGATGTGGAAACTCTAATGAGTAATTTCCTTTGTATAACAAATTATTATGTTTACTACAAATACACGTGTGTGCAATACTGGTTTTTATGGCAAATTGTATTTATTAAAATTTTTACTACTGCAACGTTTCGAAAAATAGTTCTGGTAGTTCATCATATATTTTTAAATATTATACGTAAATTGATAGTCACTAATCTTTCCTCACTTCCACTCAGTTTTCTATGGAGAAAATTATAGTCACTTAATACATTGGATGATCGGTTAACGAATAGTTCGGACTGCGAACTAATCGAACAATGATCACTATCACGAAAGATATTTGTGTTCGTACAACGAACACATATTCGGATAACGAACTAAATCAATCTTCCTAATTCACTTATTTTATGTAATAAGTAATAGTAATCGACATCTTACATTCGACAGACTTTTAAAAACGATGCACTTCTGACTTAGTCCGTGATATCATTTCCAGTACGAAAATTCTATGGTAAATTGATGACTGGTTAACGAGCAATTTGGACAGGGAAGATAGTCTCGGGAATGATAATGTTCGTTAATCGACCACTGATTGTTAAAGTTACTCACATGTGAACACTCAACGGTCATCATAAAGACTCACTGATCCTAAATCACTCAAACGTTCCATAAGTAAATGCCAATAATCTAAACTTTCGATATATATCTGACAAAAAAAATTACTCGGTTACCTTTACTCAGTGAAAATATTTGTGAAACCTCCTTATACAACAGATAGAATAAAAGATTTATCCATACTGATTTTTTAATTATAAAAGACCTGGGTTTCGCCTTTCAACATCTTCAGGCATTCCATCACACGGATGCAATAGAACTGACGAACTGACTGACTGTCAATGTCTATCAACCCGGGTCGTTAGTTGTGGCAAAATATGTGGAATAGTACAAAGTTTTAACAATACAAACGTGACTATAAATTATTAAATTACACAAATACACTCTAGATACAGTAACTAAAATATCATCTTCTACTCTCGATAGTTAAATCTTTATTTTTCTTATAATAATTAGTTAATCTGCAAGTGCCTTTTGGTATGGTCGATATATGAACAGATTAATTTGTTCTTTGATAACATATTTTAAAAATTTGAGCGAAACACGGATTGAGATGCATCGGTGCTTTCTTACCCATGCGATATATTAGAAATAATATGTGTAGTGCATTTCAAATTATTTGGTTTGCTTGCGGCATTTGAAATACAGATTTTAATTGAGACATCACGAACAGAATAGTCTGATAAGATTTGAATGAGATCAAACATAAATTCTAGTTTTTGACTTCAAAACTAGATTACTAAATTTAATATTAAACTTACATCAAATAGTATTATTGATTATTGCCATCAAAACTATTCAAATTTTAATAGAAAATATCGGCGTGGCTTTGGAAAAAATTGGAGTCAAAAATCAAGTTTTGTTTCAATATCTATTGAATGTTTGTAACGATCATATTAAAATGAATTATACGCAGCTCAAACATTACACTTTTCAAGTCAGTAGTGAATTTACATGAATCAAAAAGAACGTGTGTCAGAACGGAGTCAATATTATTGTAAAAGGCCTTTCCGATATTGTACAGTCGCCTTTCAAACCAATCTTTATTTTCTCATTGAATGAATACATTGTGACCGTCATCTATAAAAAAATATGTCCCATTTTCAAGACCTCTACATTGGATAAATAAGTAGATTTGAAAACATCACTAGCTTGTGCTGTCATATATTATCATTACATTGAAAAATTTATAAATACATCGAACGAATATTTTCCTTGACGTTAATACGTTAATCTAGAAATAAATCAAGATTTTCTCAATTAAACAAAAAAACATTTTTTTTTATGATATCGACTAAAGGTGCTTGAAGAAATTTCATTGTCAAATTTGAATTATTGAAACTTTCGACGACTCGTCTTGTATTGATACGTCTTGTCAATAATGAACTGGGTTTCGCCTTTTGATATTTTCAGGCATTCCATTACTCGTTTAGTATTTTATGATTTCCTCGTGATAGAATCTCGTCCTCAAAATCCCCGAAACCATTAAAAAAAAAATTTTTTTTTTCATTGTAAAAATCTCGATTTATTGCTATATTAAACTTATTAACGTCAAGGAGAGTAATCGTTTGATGTATTTGTAAATTTATCAATGCAATGATAATATACGACGGCACATTTTCAAAATTCCTTACTTATCCAATGTAGAAGTCTTGAAAACGTGAAGATGCTGAAAGGCAAAACCCGAGTCGCTTGTTACAAAACATGTGGAATCGTACGAAGATTGAACAACTCGCATTCAAAAAAGAATACACATATTTATTGTTGAGACAGCATATAATATTTGTTGACTCAAACAAATTTTACCCATCAATGTATTTCAACACAGTTATTTCCTTTATTGATCGAAAAGATATACGTAAATAAATCCATTTCTATTATATTATTAAAAAAACCAATAGCTCAACAAACAATATTGACATACATTTCTAGAACCTGTTATATTCAAAATATTTACTGTGAAGCCAAATTAGAGGTGGCACTGTGTACTGTAGACAAGTAAGCTTTTGACAATTAAAAAAATATCATCTTTACCATTACGTATAAATCAAGTCTCAAAAAATAAAAACACATTATGGCTATTTGCCATATATTATTCATTCATAGGCCAAATATGTATTGATCGATATTGATTCATTCTTATAATATGAATAGATTTAATTACGGAATACGTTGATCTCTCGGCGAGATATCGATATTTAATATTATATAACATATTAGGTCTCAAAAAAAATTCTCTAGAGTTATACTGTTGATTATTATCGCAAGGCAGCTGGTCGAACCCAACACAGAACAAGCCCGCTCATACACTTTTTTCAATTAAAATATGCCCATTGAAATCAATACTACTATTCATGAATTAAAAATCAAACTGACCGGTACTGTAAATATAATAGCGTAATTGAAAAGAACTTTTGACCCAACGTTAATTTCGATGTAACGCTATTTAATTGAAAATATTCTATGGGAATATTTGCAAATTGAAAACAATAATCGGTAGCTTGAAATTAATAACACATGAGGGTTCTTTGAATAGTTTCGATCGTGATTTTAATAAATGGCAAATAACATATTAATTAACATTTGCTTCACTTAACATGTTTCGTATTTATGTTCGTAGTACTGTTATTTTTCTTTTTTAAATTATCGACTTATAGATTCACTTGAGTTAAAAAAGAACAACCAAGTTGACATAGAATATAAACATTTATTGATTTGCATTATGTAAAATGAATATGCAGGCGCATTAATGCGATGTAGTCAAGGTGTCTGATCCAAAAACAGAATATTTTAATCGCTCAAATGTAATAACGTCATTATTTATACAGATCATCAAAAAAATAGCATATAATTTTTGAGTGACATAATATACATCTAGCATTTTCAAGATTATTAAATAACCTATTTCTGTGGCTAATAAACGTAAAACGATATTCATATCTCCTTGTGTAACGACATTGTAAAATATCTCTATATCGTTTTTGTTTCGTGTTATGGAATTTTTAATGAAATTATTCAACAAGCGACGAGCAATACAGAGATCGTCTGTTTTCACACCTCGTCTAAGACTCCAAACTGCTTTCAAAAGGCATGACCGATCATACATTAAAGTATTACTAGCGTTTAAGTGCACTTCAGGCGCGAATGGTTTGCTCTCCAGCAGAAGTCGTCAACATTTGGTTCTTGATTACCGTGTGTCAAACACAACATACCTGTCCAATACTTCAGTGATACCACTTATTGATTTTCAATACGTTACGAAACTTTCTATAACATACTACAATTATTTTTTTATAAGCTGATGACATGCGTTTTATAACGTTAAATTATTATACACTATTTATTTATTTAAGATTATTCTTTTGATTTTTGAAACTGAAAATATTTCACATTACTTCCGTTTCATATTTTAAGTAAAGAAAACTGAAAACAAGATCCTCCGTTAACGTTATCGACAGTCAAACTCTAATTTGAACTATTATACATATTAAATTCTTCTTCAATAATGAAATAAAAACCAATTATAGAAAATTGGTATTTAATACCTTTACACTAAAATAATATAAAACAAATTTTTACGTCACAAGTCTCTCAAATTTAAAACTATTTAACAGTTATTTACAGAACATTGTAAGCGTTTTTTTGTTTTTGTTTTTTTTACCGATAAAATTTAAACTATTGATCAAGTCATTTAAAACATTAAGATACTTGGAAACGATAATTATCATTAATAATCGACTAGTCAATTATTATATATCTTCTTTAAAAAATAATTTTGGTTGATGAATGCGAAAAAAATACAAATCAAGTGCAGGACAAGTTAGTTGACTTCAATTATGTAAATCAAGTTTTTTAGTCGTTTTTAAGATGCATACTGTCACTTCTTGTTGAAAAGGCATGCTATTTTAATTTAAAAAAACACATATTTGTAGTGCTACTTCTAAATTATATTTTATGATCAGGACCGGTTTCATTCATCGCAACCATTATCTACCGAAAGTACATAGATTTATTCACACAAAAAAATTAATTACTAGTTAACAGGTTTGACTTATTATAAACTCAAGATTTTGTATAAATATAGTTATTATTTGTATCATATTAGTTGATAATACTCACGACCAGCAAAACTGTTAATAGATCATCATACAATATATTATGGATAAAAATGTGTTTTTTATATTTAAAATATCGTGCCATTTTATCAAGAAGTGACAGTTAATACATTCATTCAGGATTGTATATTACAGTCTTTGGACAGCATCTTTGATTTCAAGTACGTTCGTACAAGATTGAAAATTTGAACACGGTTATTTCTTTAATTGTAAAACGTGGCTTACTATTTTGAAAAGCGACTGTTAAATACTGTGTTCGATGCTTACTAAGGCTTTAACCTATTCAATGCTAACGACCGACATGTGTACGGTTTTCCTACTATTTAATTAATTTCTATCAGTTTAAGATTTTATTCAGCAAATAAAATAGGTATATCTTAGTTTTTGTTATATGATATGAATAATAGTCAAACAAAATCATCAGATTAAGAATCGAAAAGTTTCCGAACAACTGCTAGTCAATTATAAGCCGGGAGAAAGCGTCCAGACATTTTCCTCAATAAAAAGTGCAACAACAAAACATTTCCGAACCAACTAACAACGTCGTGGAAGTAGAATGGTTAACATCGTTTAAAACAAATGCTTCAGAGCATCCGCCATTTAAAAAACACTGGCAAAACAATATTTATTTTAGTTCGCTTTACGAGAAAAATTATTTTCCAGAACGTGATACGAATCTTATGAGCTTCATTATTACGTGGCCGACGACATAATTTATTATTTCTGACAGTAATAAAAATTTCAAATACTTTTGGCGGCTGTACCGAGCGTGTTTATTTTGTTAAGTTGTTGTTTGTTTGTCAATGATAAAAATCTGTAAAAAATGAATTTTATATAAATGCAAAGATTTGAAATAATAAACACATATTTCTAAGAAATGATAATCAACACATTTGAAGTGATAACTGCTTATCTTAAAAACAATTATAAAATGATTGATAGTGTTTCGCGATCTTTTTATTTTAATTTCTTTTGAGAATCAATATATATATGTATGATATCAACTGAAGGTGCTTGATGGAATTTCATTATCAAATAAGGTTACAATATTATACGATTCCACGTGTTTTGTCACTAACGACCCGTGTTTCGGGCTAAGGTGTAAAGGGCTTTACAACAAATAATAATTTGTTAATTATTCAATGTTTATTTGATACATAGTTGTTAGATATTTCGATTAACACCCTCACATAGTTCTGATGACGTGTAAATCGAAATAGCTATCAACTATGTATCTTATAAATTTTGTAAAACTTTGATACATTGCTTATTTTTCAACACGTTTCATCACGAAAGATTTCGTGTATTGCTATTTTTTCACCGTGTTATAATGAAGTTCTACCAAGTAAATCCCTTTTCAATCAATTAAGATTTTTGTGTTAGGATAGCAAACACAAAAAACAAAAACATATTCAAATAACGAACTAAAACGATCTTCATAATCCACTTATTCTATCTGTAAAACTCGGTTGATTAGCTAGCGAAGAATTCGGATAGCGAATATAGTTATAAACAGATCATGTTCGTTAACCGATCACCCACTGTATTTATATAGTAAATATATTATACATGTTCTTGCACTATTTTTGCAATATAATTTTTGATTATGACAGGTTTCACTCACAGCGAGCATTATCAACTGATAAAATACAAATTGAAAAGATTGCAAGCGATGTATTATATCGAAGCTTATAAAATGGTATACACCAAACTAATAGTGAGAAAAATACGTGTTAAATGATGTGTATATGTATATGTAAGGTCTTGAGATATTATTCCTAGAATTTATGACACATACGCTCATACTCACACCTGACGAAGTCTTTCCGACTGTTTTTGATCTCTCACGACAGACATTGACGTTTAATAACGGCTTCATGTGTTGCTTTTCAGGAATGCTTATTCAAGGTTCGCTTGAATAAACTTTTCAATATATATTTTAATCAGTGGCATACGTTATGATTAGTGTCATAACGTGCACACTTGTCTGAACTTAAAACGCTTAAAGCAAAAAAGTTATGCAATATTTAACTTATAAAGTCTAATAACACATGACATAATTATTTATTTTATAGATATTAATAAATTAAGTATTGACAAAGTGAAAAAGCGGTGTTTTCTCAATTAATAAACATAATAAAAAATTAAGTAATTTGTTAACATAAAATATCTATTGCCTTCAAGCTGACACTAAAATTTTATGTTATATAATATAAGGTGTTTTGTGCCTTGGCTATTATATTAACTTTAATTCGTATTTTTCTGATTTCAATCATGAATATGGTTCAATGAAAATGTGCATATAAAATATTATTCAAAAATCATTTAAAAGCAGACCAGGTTTTCAAAACCTTCTCTGTACAATAATTGTTCGAAACAACATAGCGACCAATATCTAATTCTGAAAATTGATCTAAGTTTTTGCAGAACGTATTCTATGTTTAATTTTAAATGTTTTATAGAATCATAACTAATTTTTTTCGCACTGAAGAACTTATAAATTGTTTTCAGTTATCGCAGATTTTTGTTAACCCATTCATACCTTCATAAGACTATGTAAGACATTGTATTACCGAATACGTAGCAAATTTATTAAGTAGGGCTTTTTTACGCAATTATATGGAAATTATTGCAATATATTTTGACTAAAAAATAATCTTGTAAACAAGAGTTTCCACACAGTTAACACTCAATTTAGCATCAACTATCAACACAATCCAATTTACGGTTTCAACTGTTCAAACGTTAATAGTATGGATTTAAATATCTTAATGTTAATGTGTACTTTTTATCTTCTCAATGAAATAAATATTTCTTATAATATTGGATATTTTCTATAAAATTTCAGAAGGATCTGAAAATCTGAAACATCAATTGCTAGTTTTAAAGTTGACATTGTAGTCCACACCGGTTTTTTCTCCAACAATAATCCCTCTATGATATCATTTTATCGTGAAAATTTATGTTCATTGAAGTTATAAACTATTGAGTGCGTCTCTACTCGTCTCATAAACGAAAACATATTAACTTATACAGTATGAACTTACACCGCCGTGTGTTCTTGACGTTTAATAACTTGCATGAGGCTTATGGGCCCGTTTCAAAAAGTGCCAGTGTAGTGCGCACGTGGCATTTAAAAGGTTATTTAAATTTTCATAAATAATTTCCAGTCCATAAATTTTTTATTCATTTTTAATGTTTGTTTTAATCTGATTCTTGATTTTCTTATTATTATTATCTTACCTTTCTTATACAATTATCATTGATTTAAAATAGTTTGAAAATACTTTTAAGTTGTTAACTGTAACCTCTTAATGGAAAGGCATGATATTTAAAATAATAAAAAGACATTTTTAGTAGTGTTTTCCATATCATATTTTTTCATCACGACCAGTTTCGCTCATCACATCATCCTATGTTATCTTTGTTTTTTTAATATTTTCTATGTTTCAAAAGATATTTACTAATAATTTGTAATTTTATAACGTTTATGTAAGAAGTTTTTTTTGATCAGGACCGGTTTCGCTCATCGCGAGCATTATCATCAGTTGATAATATTTGCAATGAGCGATACTGGTACTGATCAAAAAATATATTGTGGAAATAAGTACTGAAGAATGTGTTTTTATAATTTCAAATTACATTCCTTTCCATCAAGAAGTGACAGTTAACACCTTAAAAGTTTATGCAAGAAGTAAATAAATATTTTTTTGTGTCTTATAATTGTTTATAGTTTCGTTTTTTTATATTTTCAAGTACAAGGGGTTAGTAAATAATACTCTGATAGCCATTCTTTTATAAAAAAAATATTGTATATGGTGAAAAATTTCCACTCATTTTTGTTTAATTTTACATTTTACCTTACTATTAAATGGTATAATGACGACACTGTAAAACACCATGGCGTACAAACGCCTTTATGAGAGAGAAAAAAGCTCCGCTTGTTACTTAGAGTAAGCTTTAAGTTTAAAGTGACTTTTCATTTAAGGCCTGCGTCATTCACTTGAGCTTTTTTATGTGACCCCAGTAGCGCTTTGACAACTAAATCTATAGCTTTTTTTAATTCAACGATTTTAATACTTCGAATAGGCTTTCAGATATATTGGATTCAGTTAAAATAGACATTTAAATCTTTATAATTTAGAAGTATCCTAACCAACTGCCAATTCAAAGATTTATTTCGCGCTCAGTTCTCAATTAAATTTACGTCGTAACTTATCTTTTTAATAAGTGGCAGTAAAATTAGAAAAAACCATTTATTTCATTACATAGCTTTCTAGATACGATATTTAAATCGCAAACGATATACCGGCTGAAAATGTTTCAATAATACATTCACGATTTTTTTTTTTAATAATAAAAACACATTTTTCAACACATTATATGAACTGACTAAGACGAATGTTTCTTATATCTCATTATTTTATATACAAACTAATTACTAAGAAAATTTGAAATGTTAAAACTTTGTACGATTCCACATGCTTTGCCACTTACGACTTGGGTATCGCCTTTCGGAATATTCATTAATTCTATCACACGGATAGTATAGCAACATTTTATTGACAAAAACATAACTAATCATATGCAATGCACGTCTACAAAATTACTCACTAAAAAACAATATTATAATTTAATTTTTTTTTGATTCAGTCGTTAGTTTGTATTTCATCTCTGTATATTTTATATTACTCTATAAACGATTTTAGTAGATTTTTTTGATCTATTGCACTATGTATTTGTTGTAAAATTTAATTATTTTTTTATGTGTAAATATTAATTTTCAAAATACATTTACACAGTCAGATGTAATTTTTGTAAATTGATACAACAATCAATTATGCCTGCACAAGTAAATGTACATAATATTTCGGAAACTACTTCAAACATATATAATGTCATTTTTCGTCTGCAGTTATGTATAATAATATGTTTTTAAAAATAATTGAATAAGAAGTATTTAATCGTCTTTTAAAACACCGTTAAAAAATATTGATTGTTATTTTATGCGGCAATCATAAAATACAACAAAATTGCGATAAAAGCAAATAATGAAGTACTAGTAAATCGAAATGAAACTGCGGCACCTGGCAAAAACGCGTTTCGATTGACAGTATTTATACACTTTGCGATGTATGTTCATTTTTTGTTGCATAAAAAGTAATTTGAATTTGATAGATTGCTTCAGCCTCTCCAGTGAACGGATATAACTGTGGGAATAATCTGTCAAAAGCCCCGTTTTTATCAATCAATCACAAACAAGTTTGGCTCTCGTATTTGGAAAAATAAACAGGAGCAATAATTCTCATATTTTATAGTATTCACGTCAATAATCAAACAAAAAATAAAAAGATATTTTACAGAGCTGTGAAGTCGTTAAAAAAACACGAATCTAACTCCGATATTAACTCATCGAATCCCGGAACCGTGTTTTAACGTGATACAAGATCCAACGCTTGAGTCCCGGAACCGTGTTTTGACGTGATAGACCGGCCCGTCGAAAAAAGACAAATTAGGGACTTTAAACAAAGTATTTGACAGAGAATTTTAATGTTTTATTATTGCCAAGACTCCAAACATTTCACATCGGTCATTCAATTAGTTTTATCGCTCATGAAATTGTTGGTTTACACAATCTAAAAACACAATCGTTTCACGTGCAATATACGACACCAACACTCCCTCTCCTGTAGACGATGTATAAGTGGCACCGAGTCCATTCCGAGGAAAATTTTTGTAATATTCATAAAACAGATTGTTTGGGGATATAAAAAAATAGATTTTGATTCTTATACCGGCAACACAAAAAAAAATAACCCCTATAAGGCTTGCGAAGTGTGTGCAAACCAACAAAATAAGTGAGGCTCGGTACATGTGTAAACAACAAAGTGTGGCTCTACATATGGGAAAGTGTTGACAATTTAATCAATTTTGCGGTAATTATCATAATGTCGTTAAGCATCTCAGAAAATTTCATTTGATTATATCTTATATTAACATAGTTGTAACACTTTTAATAAACACTTAAAAAATACGCCATTTGTTCAAAAATGGGCCGGGCATAGGGGCTAGGTTTGCAAAATTTTGGCCGGGGCTGATGGTGTTAAGTTAAAAAAGTTTATTTTTGTCACGATTTTTTCTAGTTTTCATATTAATGTGCATTGAATTATACATCAACCATCCAATCAAGCAAAATCCCAATTTTCCCATATTATACATGTCATAGGAATAAATAAAACAATTTAAAATACTACTGATTTGAGTTTATTCTTAAAAATAATATTGTTTCGATCAAAAGAGCGGAAAATAGCTGCTCTAAAAATACTTCACTTGGCGGCAATGCTGTAACGGTCAATAATGAATCTTTAATGATTTCTGGAGACCGTTGTATTGCCATTTCAATATTTAAATTATAGTCTCGGTCGGTTTTTTTCACTATTTGAAATGCATCGTAAAAATCATTTTTAAATTTTGACTATCGTTGAAATGAGTATCGTTCGTCTACTATAATGGGAATCAAACGAGATCTATTTATTTCCTCTTGTTCATTGAGCAATTTTTAATAATCGTTTTGTACAAAAATTTGTCGGAACCTCTCGCTTTTACCGATTTTTACTTTTGACTCCATAACCCCGATATCTTAAAAAAACACTTATAAATTTTATAAAATAAACATTTCTGAAGAGTCAAAAACTAAGCAAAAAAAATGTTGAATCGTTCAAATAATAAATTGTGCATCTTAAACAGGAATAAATTTATGGAACAATAAATCTAAGTCAGATTTAATTTCAAGTGCATCTCACAATTCATTTGATTTCATTTTTAGTGACAATATTTTTTCGTGATTTTTTCCTGAGATCTTTGATAGCATGAAAATACATTTCTTTCCATCTTTTTGGTGATGTATATTTTATAACCATCTTCTGTAAAAAAACCAACAACTTTAAATATGATTAATTGTGTTCTTTTATTTGAAGCAAGTGATCAAATTTCAAAACAATAATTGTCTAGATCAATGGTTCTCATGTGCGGCCAACAGCTTCGTAGTAAATAGTGATACTTAAAAAATCTGTTTTTACAAATGAATTTGTAAAATTATCATTATGTAAAAATTGATTTGATCCACCTGATTATCCAGCATTTATTCGAGTTATTTATTCTAAATGACTCACAAAGCTATTTGTGTATAAGAATTTGGTGCGGCCACGAGATATTTCCATAGGACTGCTGATGCTTATAATGCGGCCACAGTAAAATTTCAAGTGAGATACACTGGTCTTTAAAACATGTTTATTAATTATGAATTTTTTAAAACACTTAATCCTTGTTTTTTTGTTGTTGGTAAAATATAATTAACATCTGTGAAACATTGTAATTACAACAATGTTTCACAAGCAATATATATAGCATTGAATTTCATAAAAGTGAGATTTTACTATACTTTAAGGTGAATATTAATTACTTCGAAGTTAAAAGACATTAATATAACACACATTGTCGTAATTGTACCGGCGTAATATAGAAATAGAGCCTTTTATGTCAGCCTTACAACACGATCCTATACTTCTTAGTCATTTACTCAGGCGTCAGAGTAATGGTGCAAAGTGTCAAATTCCATCGTCCTAATTAGATATTCTAACGTTAGACGGACGAGGCGAAGTAGAGGTAGCCACATCAAAGTGAGCTTTCGTAGCAGGAGCGACCTCTACGATCGTCTACGATAACGGCAGGCTGTTTCTGTAGCAGCTAAATCGCACGACGAATAGAAAGTATATCAGAACTATGAAGTGTTTATTACTAAAGTTTTGCTAGAGATTCGTTATCATAGCTACGCTTTCAATGATAATTAAAGCGACCAAATTTCTTGGGTTAACTGAATAATGTTTTACTATATTATATATTTAAAGAAAAACGTTCGTTTTACTCTACAATGAATCCAAAGCGATTTATTTTTTTCAAGATACCAGAACTCTTTTTGATTCATAAAATCTTATTCAGCTCAAATTAATTCAAAAAATATTGTGTTTGATAACTTCGGTTATAAGAATGTTATATTTTATATTCATTTTTTCAACCTTATCTTTTCTTAATATGGAACGTTAAGACGTATTATGTAGTGTCTCAATAATGGTTATTAATTATACTGATTTTCAATCAGCTTATGTTATTCTTTGTTTAATGATGGTATAAAAAGATCATTCAAACAATTTTGATATACATTAGATTCATATCAAAAAATCGATTGAAAAAAAGATTGTTTTTTCCTCTGTTTAAAAAAAACACATTTTTATTCATAAACTCATTTTTTATTGTATGCTTCGATATAATATAAATCACGTTCAACTCAACAGTAGTATAGGAAACAACAAATAAAATACGACGAAAACAATATGTATGATATCGACTAAACGTTCTTGATGAAATTTCAATATCAATTTGAATTTGAATTGTTAAAACTTATTACGATTCCACATGTTTTTTCACAAACGACACGGGCTTCTTCTTTCGGCAACTTTAATCTTTCTCACACACGGATGCAGCAGAACTGACGCACATTAAGCAGCTAGCATCGTCTATATACAAAAGGTATTAATTACATGAAAACAAACAACCCAAGACAAGAACTAAATGGCAGCTAAGACAAATTTGATAATATTGATCTAATAATAATTAACACAATTGCCTGTGATAATCTTTTTTAACGATTAGTCTTGGGAACGAGTCATTTTGAAAGAGTTTTAGAACAAATACTAATCAATTATCTTTAAAATATAATTAGGTTTTTTTGTTGAAACTTTGTGCGATTCCACATGTTTTTTCACTAACGACCCAGGTTTTGACTTTCGGTATCTTCAAATGTTTTATCATATGGATACAGTCCAGTTCTATTGTTCTTGTGAGATCGTATAAACTTTCGTATAAAACAGTTCAAATTTAAAAAAAACTATCAATGATAAATTTCATAATTTCAGTGTGAAAACACAAAAACGTGAATTACTGACCATATTGCAGTGACGATATCGGTTTTTGCTTTTAATCGCTGCAAGTGAGCTTAATATTTCGTTGAAGAAGTAATTTTAATTAACTTGAATCATTCTGAAAAGTAACATATAAAAAAAACATAAATCGCCTTTTATACTGCAAAGAGAGTCTATGTAGTATGTCTTATATAATAAATTTAGCTTTCTTCATACTTAGTATTGTCTCAATTTTTCAGTCTTCTTCTCACTCCGAAATACCGTCGACGGCGAATCCCACAAAAAGCTTTAATACGTTTTGAAAGTGAATATAATAAAATTATTACTAGAGCCATTACTGGAGCGAAAAATGTCGCGTCGCATTTATTTTGATTCTCCCCTCCTAATGGAGAGGGGAGTAAATTTGTAGACCGTCATAATCTGATGTCAATTACTAAAATATTTTAATTGCATTTATTATGTCACATTGAAAATAAAATTAACAAATTTTCGGTTTATTTTACTATGAGATATCAAAAAAAATAAATATTAAACAATAGTTGTAGGAAGGGACTCATCTTATCATACGGTGAAAAAGGCTACTTCAAAAATTATAAGGTATATAATGGGTCTTTCAATAGGAACCTTTGAAATTTGCTCAAATTTAAATTAAACATGTTGTTTATTTTATTAAGTGTTGAATATAATGTATTTCAAATATCCACCACGGCTTTCCTTGATGCCACGTATTCGCAAGGTCCATTTTTCAATGACTTTGTCGCATAAATTTGGCTGTTTTTTTTTTGGATGGCGTTTTTTATGTTGACTTTGAGGATGCCAAGTGTTAGCAGTTTATTCGCAAATACTTGAAGTGTTGAATATAATGTATTTCAAATATCCACCACGGCTTTCCTTGATGCCACGTATTCGTAAGGTCCATTTTTCAATGACTTTTTCGCATAAATTTGGCTGTTTTTTTTTGGATAGCGTTTGTTATGTTGACTTTGAGGATGTCAAGTGTTAGTAGTTTATTCACAACTACTTGCGATATAACATAGCTCCAAAGAAAGAAGTCTAAAGGTGTTAAGTTGCACGGTCTGGATGGCCAGTTCCATGCCCTCAAATCACTCGTGCAGAATTTCCATCCAAAATTAATGATTTGTACATATTGTTCAACGCTTAAAGCTTCGATAGCGATTAACCTTACTCAATTAAGCAATTGACAACAAATTTGATAGATGTAACTTTAACGAAATGACTGCTATAACCAAATAAATTTCAAATGTTACTACTGAAAAACACTATGTTGATAGCTATTTCGGCTAACGCCAATGTTAGAAGACTGAAGTGTATTAAAAGGAAAATACATTGTCATTTTTTTTTACCGTGTTTTAATTGAGATCAACCCAAATAAATGCCAATTTAATCAATACATTGTCTATTTTTTTTAAATTTACTTAAAATAAACTAAATTAAGTACTTTTATAAATAACCTGTTTGGTATTGAAATACGTTTTATATGAAATAAAAAAAACCATTGATGAGTGACTCGCCCACCTTGATATTTTTAACACTTATATAGTATGTACAGACATAAAAAAAAAACTAAATAATTTAAATATTTTATCTAAAGGCATCTGTGTGTTTGGTGTTAATTTTCCATTTTATCTTAATGTTAGTAGAATCTAAATCAAACTTTTCTATCTTTAAATATAAAATAAAAAAAGATAAAGATCGATACAAGTAAACTTAAAATGCTTGTCTTTTTGTCTATATGTTTTTATCTGGAGCGAAAATTATTTCCAAATTCAAATTCGTTCGTAATCAATCTTCTTAAAAAGTTAGATGATAATTTCGATGAACTTATATTTAGTTCTAAAGAATATATTAATAAAGCCTTCATAATTGAATTTTAAATTAATATTTGATAAGTTTCTTTTATTGTTAATGGATCTGTGAACTCTTTTAAGCCTGTCGTAACCCGGCATAATAAAGATTGAGTGTCGAAACGACTTATGGATATGTTTACGTTAGAAATGGATAAAGTCTGCAAGTCAGATGAATATAACGTTTGATTTCGTAATGAGATAATCATATCTAATTTATTTTTTATGATATCGACTGAAGGTGCTTTATGGAATTTCAACATCAAATTTGATTTTTTACAACTTTGTACAATTCCACATGTTTTGTCACTAACGACCCGGGTTTCGCCTTTCGGCATCTTCCGCAATTCTATCACACGAATGCAACAGAACTGACGTAAAATGAACAGTTAGCATCGTAATTAATAACTTTAGTATATATATACGATGCTAACTGTTTAACTGACGTCAGTTCTGTTGCATCTGTGTGATAGAATGCTTGAGTTGTAACAATTCAGATTTGATATCTAACTTTGTTTATTATGGTGGTTAATTTAATAAAACGAATGCACAAAAAACAGTTACGATGAAACTATAAACAATATTATGAATTAAGTCTGTTTGAAAATTGTTTTATCTTGACACGGTGAAAAAATAGCAACGTGTTTTAGTTCTACAAAATTTATAAGGTAATATAATTTTATAAGTCAATATTATAAAATATTTGACATCAAATTCCAATTTTCTATATTGCTATATTTTGTCACTAATGAATTGATTGATTATAAATATATGAACATAAAAACAAAAAAATCATAGATTTTGTTTGCGGCTATCAGAATTGTGAAGTCAGTGATGAAACATTATAATAAAACCACTTACATTCCTTTTCAGGGTAATTATGTCTTAATTTAAATATATGTGTATTTTTTGCGGTACCTAGATCGCTTATCTACCCCATACGGGAATTAGTTGAAAACCTTGGATTACTTTGTGCGACAGAAGAAAATTTTACCATACAACTTAAAAAGTAACCATGTTTCATGATTTATGCATGAATGTTGTCATTTCCTATTTAATTATTCCTTAAGTTGATATCTATTTCGGCTTACGCCGTACCTATACATTTTGTACAACTAAAATATATTGTTATTTTTTCACTGTGTTATAATGGAGTTCTACAAAATAAAATGCAAATTCAATTTATGTTTTATCTTACTTTTTGATAATTTACAAATATATACAAATTATGATAGACTGTCGTATAGCTCTGGCGCAAACAAGCGGAAAATTTGCAGAGGACATATTTTCTATTGGAAGGTCGGGCGGGAAAAGGCATTTAGAGTCCATTAGTATGTTTTAGGGTGTTAGCAGGATGAGACTGCTGAGTGCAAGGTGAACTAGAAAAGTGACAAAAGAGAAAGGCGTTAATAGATGCTGCACTTTCCTTAGACTATACTAAACGGTCTTAAATGTAATTGTATATACACTTGCTGATTCAATTCGCACTGCAATCTTGCGAATAAATAATTGAGAAAGGGGCTTTCAGTTTTAAAATACGTCATATACTTATGTTATTTCATCTAAACACCTCCAAACAGCGGTCAGAATTATCAAAGATGTTGTTGTTCTGTCAACAGTGATCAAACGCGGTTCCAAGTTTGAACAAGATTTTCTGATGGATGTGATTGACAGTATTTAAAATAATAAAAACAGATTCTTAACGAACAAACTAATATATGTCCGTCACCATTATTGACTCCGCTGACTGATGTATCTGATGTATCATTGTTTTGGTAATGGACCATTTCCGTGCCATATGTAAACTTATTGATATTGCCGCCTTTTGAGTTTCATTTACAATTGTTAATTTTATTGCGAACAGGAAACAAGCTAGGTCGTTAAAACAGGAGAGAAGATGTACTGTGTACCTTTTCTACACAGCTATATAAAGATAAGCAAATGTTAGTTTGAGCATAGTTCTGACGATGGCGTGAGCCGAAATAGCTATGAATTATGTTTTAAAAAATAATTTGAATGCCAATTCAATCAATAATTAAACTACATTTTTTAGTACTTATTTCTACAAAATATTTTTTGATCAGGACCGGTTTCGCTCATCGCGAGCATTATCAACTGTGACTGTGGAAATAAGTACGAAAAAATGTGTTTTTATTATTTTTAAATTATCATCCCTCTCCATCAAGAAGTGACAGTTAACACCTTAAAAGTGATGGTACAGTGTCTAAACAACAATTGTCAAGCATTTAAAAAGTATCTTTTCTAATTAAAAAGTAATGCTTTCTCGACAAACAAAATATAGATTTTTTCATTGTTTTAAAAATAACAAAACTAGCATCACTTACACTACTGAAAGGTGTAAGCTAATGATTGGAATGTCATGAAATTTTGACAAACATCGCGCTTAAAAATCGTTTAATTTTTTTCAATAGTGGCGCTATCTATAATATATATCATTTAACAAACTTATTGAGTGACGTTTCAAGTGTTACATTAAATAGATTAATTCCAGTTTTTGTTTTGAGTTGAATTGAGTTTTATTGATTTGGTAGTACTACATTTTTTTGATAAACAGTAGTAGATTTTCTCATCCCGTACTATTAACTGATTCATTAAGTATGACAATAACGCAATATAATAATAAAATAATATGAGTCAGTCGAAAAAACAGTGCAATTCAAGCTGAATTGCATTTTTTTTTTAAATACAACAACTCCGCCAAGAATTTATTGTAGACACGACTAAATTATCTAAAAAATTCTTTAAATATTATTTACTATTGAGCTACATGTGCAAACTTTTTTTGTGCGAAATATTCTTTTCTATACAAGATAGTAATGGGTATTAAATCGAAATTATGTAAAAATCAGAAGTGGTAAAAAAATCATCAATTCAAGATAAGGTGAGTGGAATTAGCTCATTTTTTGTAATAATTCTTTGGAGAGTTTTATCGGAAATAGTGCCTGAAAAATACTGCTTTAAAAGATATTTTTTCAATGTGAAACAGATTGAAAATCTTTGATAAATTCTCTCCATTTTAAAGTATTAAATCCATTTAAAAGATATTTTATAGTAAGTATTTTTTTCCATACAAAACATTTAAAATTGGTAAATATTTACTAAAAGTAATGTTTGTTTGCTCTATTCCTCACCAATTAACGATTTGATACATATTTAAATAACTTAAATTATTTCTCCCCATAAATTGCAAATATTAATTTCTCCATCAAATATTCGTTTACTTTAAATCAATCGATTTATTTAGCATAATGATCTCTCGAGAAATATCATCTGCAAATATTGCCGCGAAAGTGGTGCTACGTTTTTATTGGAATTCCGAATTTAAATAATCCCTAAGTAAACGTAGACAAAATAATATCCACTGATGCTGAAAATAATAATTTTACGATCGCTCTACTGGAAAATAATAATGTTATATCTGATAAATTCGTAAAAATCATCATTGCGCCACAAACGGTTAAATTTTTTAATGTATTTGGACCGCTATAGATATATTTAAAATTAATACGAATATTTATAAAAGTGAGCTATAAATATTAATTGTCATTTTTTTTCATCGGTAATATAAAAAATGAAACATAAGCTATAAAAGAAAATGTTTTTAATAATAAAAAACGTGGTATACATAAATTATTATACATTTCCATTTAGTATAGTTTTTTGTATATACATTTATTTCATAAAGCTGTGTAATCGTTTACAATGAGTATTATATACAAGATTATATTTTAAAAAATCATTAAAAATACAAGGTCTTAAGACTTAATTTTACATGATAATATATTTACAACTTATATTTCAATTATTTGAGATAGACTCCGGAAAAAATAACTATTATTTCGATTATAAAATACTTGATACTTGATAATGTCTCAACCGTCAAAACGGCTGATTATAGAGTGTATTCAAAAGTAAAATAGTTTTAAAACTTTCGATGGCAAGCTAATTTTTGTGTTAAAAATTGCCTAATTTTTCCAGTCAATCTTGATAAAATTGTTGAACACCGATATTTTATAAATATTTTTTTTTAGAACTATGTTTTGTAATATTCTTTACAAATCTCAGCACTGAAAGGGTAAACTATTGCAATTTTTGATTCGCAGTTTCTAATCATTTTTATATTACATTTTGCCATCACTATGCTTACAAAACTTTTGTAAGCCAGCACACAGTGATTTATGATATCGACTAAAGGTGCTTGGTGGAATTTCAATATTAAATTTGATTTAATGCAACTTTGTTTTTCAGTTATGTTGCGTCCGTGTGATAAAACGCCGAATGACGAAACCAGAATTGTTAGTTGCAAAACATGTGGAATCGTGCAAAGTTTCAACAATTCAAATATAATAAATAATTTTTAACCAAATGTAATGTTATTATTCTTAAAAACTATAAACAGAAATTTATAATTAAAAAATAATTCATCATTCAGCTTACCAAAATATGATGACTTTTTCAAAAGCAATTGAATCAAAATTGAATGTATAACTGGTATGAAATTTTAAGAATTAGTGTTGGTAGAGTTAAAGATTAAATAATTATTTAAAATATTACCTCATAAATTCAATCCATATTTGTTTTTTAAGTTTTCCTTGTGACTTTGTGTTGATTATAATACAGCATTCCTATGCAGCCTTTTGATTCGTACAAGACATAATATTCTAACAGCAAAAATCGCAGGAAAGAAGTTAAATCTATTTTATTTTTTCCTTCCATCTATAGCTAAGTTCATTTAATAATTCTCTTTTCTAGGCATTGAAAAGTAATTTAAAACATAAAAAGCTTTTATCGATGGATTGTGTCTATGGATAGATTGATATAATGCATAATCCCATAGCTATTCGCACTTTTATAGGTTATTCTTGGGTGCGTTTTAAGACGTTTTTAGTGAGTTTACAGTGAAGGCCTCCCTCTTCTCCATCCTTTATCCTCAGGAAAACGGGAAAATCACGACATCTTATCTCCCCCACGTTCATCCCTTAAGATTTCATAAATTCTTCAAGCCCTCAAATACTCCGATAAAGACACCTATCGGGGCGTACACCTCACCGAATAGATTGTCACATTTCAATAATAGATTGAGTATCACTTTTAAGGCGTTAACTGTCAATTCTCTCTCATGAAAATACCCAAAAAGATTACAAATAAATCACAAATTGAAGCGTACTAGATCTTAATTTTTTTATAATAAAAAGTTATTCGTTTTATATCTTCATTCATCATTATTTTTATTATCATTTTAAGATCGCTTAAAAACATGAAACTAAAAACAACAATATGTAGATCAACACAAATGTTTTATAATTTATATTATATTGACGGAATGTGCTTGATGGAATTTCAATATCAAATTTGACCTGAAGATGCCGAAAGGCGAAACCCAGGTCGTTAGTGACAAAATATGTGGAAACGTACAAATTTGTAAAAAATGTTTTAGCATTATATATATTATACATATATATTAATTTTATTATTACATATAATGAAAGTATTTTAGCCTTAAATATAATTATTTATCATATATAATATTAATTTTTTTCTATTGTAATTTCATTATGGCTGATACTTATTATATTCTGAAAGTTATTCAAAAATCAAAAACTCTAATGAAAGTAAAAATGTTATAACAATTTTTTATTTATTTTCAAAATTTATTTGTAAATTGATTCTACGTTACTACTAATGCACGTAAAATTATGTTATATTGCAGTGGTACTTGATCAAATATCTATTATTCTCGAAATTTTTAATTCATTTAATGAAAACAAAATATAAAGGAAAATTGTGACAATGAATCTACATATTACTTTAAACTCAAAATTTCAATTATATTACGAATACTTTATGATATATACTGAATTTTTAGAGCTTTGTGCGATTTCACATGTTTTGTCACTAACGACCCGGGTTTCGCTTTTCGGCATATCATCATTCTATCACACGGATGCAACAGAACTGACAGTCAGTAACAATTCGAATTTGATATTACGAATAGTTAAATGTATAAATTAATTTAATAATTGCGTGTGATATTATTACGTGAAAATACATTATATTTAAATTTGATAATTTACTCGGGTGGAATACCAGCGAGAGCTTTAGAGCTTTCGGGAAAGCGTATACAATATTCCTTCTGCCAATACACCGTAAGCCTATGCACTGATGGTGCCTTGTTTTCAATTTCATGGGATTTACAAACACCCCTGCACCTCGTTCTTTCCTAGCGCGCCCCTTGCTTTACAACTTCTCTATCTTGACGTAACCTATAGTCGACACGAAAGAAGAAACGACCAGATCAAAGCGAAACCAGAAACTATCATTAATAAATCCCATATGCTAAATTCTACTCACTTCCTTACCTTGTTTGAATTTATGGCCGCTGTTACGCTGGGCAAAGGAAGAAATATGTACAGAATATCACTTTATACTACATATTGTATTACGTTACCTCATTTTACATAGATATAACCAGTAAACTAGTCAGAGCAATATTCCCATCGCAGAATGTATCGTTGAAGTTTTCTCTAACATCAAAACTGTTTCCATAAATATATTTCATATGATCATTATTTATTTTCCTTACTTTTATCTATTGACCGAATTGGCATTTACTTGGTAGAACTATAGCACGGTGAAAAAATAGCAATGTATTTTAGTTCTACAAAATTTTGTAAGAACACTTATTATATATATTATATATTGGCACAAATTTTATTTAGAACGATATTAGCTAGATTGTCAAAACAGAAGAGAAGATGTATTGTGTACCTTTTCTACACAGCTATATATAGATAAGCAAATGTACGTTTAAACATACTTATGACGATGACATGAGCCGAAATAGTTATAAACCTATAAAATTTTGTAGAAAAAAATATATTGCTAGTTTTTTTACCGTGATAATTTTTATATACCTTAATTATTTATAATACGACATTTCCTTTCTATGGAAAATATCTATTTAAAGTCTTTTTCTCGATTAATTATACCTCTATTCCCATAGAGTTTTGAACAACTTACTAAGAACTGGATATATTATGAAAACGGAAAAATTTCGACTAAACCAACGACTGACGAACAATTCGTTATCAGTTTATAATACTCGCGATGAGCAAAACCAGTCCTGATCATAAAATATATTGTAGAAATAAGTACTTAAATTTTTTTTATTATTTAAAATATAAAGCCTTTCCATCAAGAAGTGACAGTTAACACCTTCAAAATAATAGCTGTTCTTATTACACCTAGAATATCTTGATAATTGACGCTCTTATATGCATGATGAAGTTTAAGTCGTGACATTTACTGCAAGCGATTTTTTTTAAAGAATATCCAAATATTAGTATAGTTATTTTTAATTAATGATGGAATAATAAATTTCAAACCAATCAAAACATTTTTTTTAATCATTGGATATAAATGAGGCAATTAATGTGTAAAATCATCATTACCAATGATGTTTGTCGCGACAAAAAATACGTAAAAAAAGCTCTAAACTTTGTAATCATATATATAACATTTTAGCTACGCCTGTATTAACAGGCTGATTGAACTAGTAATGAGCCAATAATGAATAGAAGAAGGTGTATAATGAAACGCCGCACAGATCCATATTTCATAAAAATCATTGCTTTTCATAAAACGGTCACTAATCAACTTCGCTTGACCGCTTTTAATCTGTACGCCACCAATCAAAAGGTAACTCATAAAAAGCGCTCATTAAAAACTACCATACTTATTATTCAGGAACGATCATATATGGCCAGAGACGCATTGGAATATTTTTTCAGATATAAATACACTATTTTTAATTAGTAAAAACTATTTTGCTTTCAGACTGTCATATCTTTGTGTATGATATCGATTGCAATATATTGCTTCGGATGTCAACATATTTCATGTAGTCAAAAGTGAGTAGGCGAATACTATTTTTAAATGTATCAAAGTAGATTTTTCACAAGCTTGCTTGATTGACTTTCTTGCTATCCTTATTTTTTGTTTTATTGTTTATTTCTTTAATTTCCAACATTAAATGTTTAAATATTTTGTCGTTGCAAAAGCAATGAACTTGTAATGCTTAATTTTCTTAACGTGTATTTATATATATATATATAATAAATACAGAGATAAATAGATTTTATATAATAAAAACACATTTTTAGCAACTATTTCCACAGTATATTTCATGATCAGGTTTGCTCTTCGTGAGCGTTTTGAATTCATAATCGATTTTTTATCCATCACACGGATACAACAGAACTGTCATGCCTGAAGATGCTGAAAGGAGAAAACCGGGTTGCTAGTGACAAAACATTTAATATTGAAATTCCATCAAGCACTCGTCTTACTCATCATACTGTAGATAGTCGATATCATAAATTATAGAATTAAGAAAATAAATAATAATTGCATTTATATTTAAATGAAACCAATGTTAATTGAAGTTCTTTTTTGTGCTAGGAACCGATTGAGTATTTAATAAAATATTTTTTTTTTTATCAAAATGCTATGATAACAGTGCATACATTTTTAAAACCTCGCTTTTATTAACAGTCACTAAACGTATATTAATATTACCCAATAAATTAACCGCAAACAATTAATAACATTCAGTTTTTATTTATCGGCAGTATATTCGACCATCAAATTGTTTATGAAACCAAATTTACGTTTACTATAACAATATTCGGCAAAAATAATAAATATTCGCACATCTTTCTATTGCAAGGCTTCAATTAAATACGGACGATCTCTTTTCATGACAGCGGCTTAATCCGGCTCTGTCGCAAACGTAATAAGTACGAATACGTGCCTGTATTAAAACAACACCTGCTTGCCTCTACGGCCTGCGAAAGTGACGTCACATTTCCGTATCCCGTGTAAATTAACAATCAAAGCCTCCCTCTCTAATTAGTGGCGTTACGGCGTGCCACTAACAAAGCCGCAGAATTGCTCGATCCGTTGATTAAATCATTAGTGCCGACTCAATTTAAGGCTTCGACGGATCAATCGCGTGGTGTGTTTGCAATTCTAAGCGCGGAAGAGGTTCGAGACACAAGTGGACTCCGTCGTTTTCACACTTCGAACAACCGCTTAGCTTAAGAATATAAGGTCCCAATTGGTATTATAACGAACACCATCAAATTAAAAACCGCTTATTTATTTCTCATACAAATTTAGACAATTTATTATTCATAATATTTGAGGTTTTTACCATTCAAGATACAAATTGTAGCTTTTGTTTTAATCACCAACGCAAAGGTAGCGTTTTATTCAATTTCGAGTCTCATCGTCAGTTATTTTAGCTTACTTTTTCTTTCAACAGATCTCCATACCAGCAATATATAATACTAATATTTCCAAAGTACAACATCCCATATATAAGTGCAATGCAATCAACGTTTCGTTGGTACCATGAAAACATGAAAAATATTTATTATTATATTACATAATGAAACGTATTCGACAGTGACATCTATCAAAGTGAATAATCAGTTAATCTGTCAAATATTTTTTGCATCTTAATTAAGTTTGGACGTTCGAGTTTGACGCGTTATAAAAATAGCAAGTATGTCGCCACGAAGCTAAAATGCAAAGTTAAACTCTATATTATTTAACAAGCGAGATCTTAATAATACATTACATTCTCAAATTGGTTTAAAAAATCACAATATAAAAAAATATTAAATGCATTTTTGAAATTCAATTAAAATTTCTTTAAACTTAATAAATGCGTTTTAAATTCGCCACTGTATTTTCGTATTGTTGTAGAACGCGATTTATAAACGTCACGAAGCTAAAAACCCATTTTTATCTATTATTTGAAATCATAATGCATACCAAAGATATATTATAATCATTTTTATTGTCATTCTGTGAAGATTTTTAAGGCAAGAATTATTTTTATTTGAAGCAGGCAATTAATCACCTCTATAACGTGTACGCTGACTGTAGTAGAATAATCAATATTGAGTTCAAAAGTAAAATAACAACGTGTATTTACAGATATATCTTTTGATGCATTTGCATACAGTCTTTCAAATATATTGAAGAATATTTAAATTCCAATATTTAATATGCTAACAAAACGTCTGATTGAAAATCAACTGAAATGAATAAGGTTTTTAATAGTCACAGATTCAGAAAAGAATTGATTGAATTGGTGCTTGGTTTAGAGACAGAAAATATGATGTAGCAATTACCAAACCAATCTCATTTTGATTATTGTGCCTTCCAAAAGATCTTTATTATATGAACATAGTTAACGTCTAGACAAGCAGTGGTGATAGATCACTCAATCATTTGCGAGTCAATACTATAATTTAAATTGTAGTCAGAATAACTACGAGAAATAATTACTGACATTATAACAGCGAAATTTTTTATATACAACTTTTAACAGTATTTAATAGTAATAGAATTTAACAATTTTTCAACTATTGAAAGTTAATTTATATATATTAACTTTTATTAATTTTAATTAACCTCAAAAAAAATGTAATTTTACTTACAGTCGATATTTGTTCGTTTTATAAGCTGTAATGAGCCAACATAAAACTAAGGAATTATTAACTATCTTCGTTAACAATAATTTAACTAGGTTAAAGTGATAGTCATATTTGTATGGTATCCAATCATAAAATATACACGCAACGAAGACTATTTTGAAGATTAAGATTGAACTAACGAAAAAATATAGGGTAATCATAATTTAGTTCAGAATTGATTTTAACATAATTTTACCAAAATTTAAGCCACGAATGGAACAAAATCGTGTTAAAGAGTGATTTTATACGTTTTGGATTTGGTTAAATTAAAGGGAGGCATACATTGCGATATATTATTATTTTCTTTCCAGCAATTTGTATAATATGACTGTTAAATCATGCTTGAATTGCCCAGTGATTTGGCGAATCGTGGAATCAAATTATGGAAAATATCCTTCGTAGATTATATGGAAAGAAATCTAGTTTCTTGAAACGTTACTACCACTGAAAACTTGCTGAACAATCACTGAAATGACACGGGCGAAAGATTGCTTCTTTTTTTAGCCATTTGCCTTATTTGACATTTAATTATTTAATCGCTATTGAAAGCTCATTTAGCAACTGTATATATTTTAAATGCTATTTAAAAGTATTTTAACACGGTGAAAAAATAGCAATGTATTTTAGTTCTACAAAATTATTTTTAACAAATATAGTTGATAGCTATTTCGGCTCACGCCATCGTCAGAACTATGCTTAAACTAACATTTGCTTATCTATATATAGCTGTGCAGAAAAGGCACACAACACATCCTCTCTCCTGTTCCAACGGCTAGCTTGTTACTTAAACACAATGACACTAAATTTTCAAAATTCTAAATGAGACAATAGGTGTCTATGACAATAAGATTATATGTGGGACGGAAGTGATCCTTCTGGAAGTAAATCAGACCACCCCTTTGTGCAACGGCTGGACAAGTGGCGATACTATTATGTTAGTTTGGTCGTTAAGAATCCTTTGTGATAATTGGTGTCTATTGATTTCAAGCTGTTCTAAGGCCGTCATTCTCCGACCCTTACTACAAAGATGCAAACATTTAGGGGCTGAGTTTGAATTTATATTATGTGATTCATTAATAACGTGATTAGCGAATTGTGAATCTGTTTTTTTTATTGTTGAATGATCTTACATGTTCCTTAGCTCGAGTAGATATACTTCTACGCCTAAATTTTTGCGTTTGAAAATTTAGTGTCATTGTGTTTAAGTAACAAGCTAGGTCGTTGGAACAGGAGAGAAGATGTGTTGTGTGCCTTTTCTGCACAGCTATATATAGATAAGCAAATGTTAGTTTAAGCATAGTTCTGACGATGGCGTGAGCCGAAATAGCTATCAACTATATTTGTTAAAAATAATTTTGTAGAACTAAAATACATTGCTATTTTTTCACCGTGTTATAATGTAGTTCTATCAAGTGAATGCCAATTCAATCAATAAAAGTATTTTATTTAAGACAATTTTCATCGAGGAGTAGCTTATTTCATTAGTGAATAATACATAGCTAATTTTATGAAAGCTTTTAATCGAGCTTAAATCAAGTATAGCCAAAAGACGTTAGGCATTCCATTCTTATTGGTTAATTCAATAAACATTTAATATCATTTTTTATAACTCGGGTAGAATTATTAATATTAACAATGACCAAAAATGTAAGGTTTGCATTATTAAAGTAAACATTTTTTTATTATTTATTTAATTAATCATATGTGAAATCATTCAATAAATAATGATTGCATGATAGGTGTCTTTTTACATACAATTTCATTTAAATCTTTAATTTATATAAGCTTTTACACTACGTTAGATCCAAAAATACAACAATTGATAGATAATAGATTCTCATTAATTATCTGTGGCTAGTAGTAATTCACCTATATATATATGTATTAACAATAGTGCATTATCTTAATTTAAATAAAAACCATCATAAATGAGGGTATTGCTTTGCTATGTCTTTTTTTGCAACTTTTCATTTAAAAAATCATTCTAGTTGATCATTAGTCTTCAAACATTGTCAACTCACAGAACCCATAGTATTATAAGCCTTTTTTTTGAGAACACTATCTCATTCTAATAAGTTATAATTTTAGTAGTACAATAAGTTAATAGTTGCATTATTTAAATTAAATATATGTAAGCTTTTGAAAATAATATTAACATAGAGGTAATTTAATTTACTCATTAGAAGCATCAACTCATTCCCCAGCTGTCTCATCTCCTACCCTTACATTATAACAAGTGACTGGGGTGTGTTTGCATTTTTTTACACAATTTGTCAAAGACTAGCCATAATGATATTAACTTCAATCACATTTTATATTCTGCATTTTATTTGTTATTTTCACCTTTTTTATTTTAAATATGTTAAATTTTCATAATCACTCGCGAAACCTCCATAGAAGCACTGCAGAGCTCTTTGATTCTACGCGCTTAAAGATCACTGATTAATCATTATTTCTCCAATTTGAGTTATGAAAAAGTGAACGCAATATTTATAGAAGTTACACTACGACCAAATATTGGCTTAAAACTTTATTTCTATTCTAATACCGCGCTATATTTAGGCACAAATACTCAATTAACATATTTCCAATATACGGTGTAATATGCTTCATTTTCATACAAAAAGACTAGAATAATTTCTGTATATACTAAGTGATATTTTTCAGCATATTTGTATAATTTTTAAAATTAAAAATAGTCAAATCAGTAAATTAAGAACCAAAATATGTACAAGTTTAACATTGTTTCCTACAAAAGTATTTTCTTTGATGATCAAATTACTACTGTAACATGTTTGTGAAAATCCTATTAGAGTACATCAATAGACAGCTGAAATAGTGAATATCTATCAATGTATAAATAATTCAATAACCTCACCATAATAATCGTGTTCAAATCAGAACTAACACGTTGAGTGCCGGTTTTCCACCGTATGGCTAGAGCTTTATCATAACCCTGAGGTTATGAATCAAATTATTATTAAATTATTGTGTATTATTCAATATAACGTAAATTGAATTTTAACTTCTACATTCAACATTTGCAATACTTTTTTGTTGAAAAATATTATCAGGACTGATTTTGCTGAGTAAATGAAAATTGTCAACAATTTCAAAGCGTATTTCAGTAGACACACATTTTTTAATATCAAAAGAATAATAAAATAATCGGTATTTGACCTGAATTTATAAAATTTTAAACGACATCATTTCAAAGTACTATTAAATTATGGGTTGAGAGGAATTTAATCGTTGACCGGAAGTACAAACGAAAGGGTCACATCTCTTTCAAAATAATTATAAACAAGAGGGAAGCGTGTACGTCAACTAAAATTGAATTAAAGGCACTAGCTTACATTTAAAAATTTAACATAATTGACAGTTAAAACAAAAACAGTAAAAAACCGTCAAAACTCACAACTCACATTAACATAAATGAAATATTGTGGTATGAATACAAACGTTTTTGAAAAAACAATCCAACACATTGACAATTAATTTAAAAAAACATTCTTCTAATAATATTTCTAATAGATTGTTTTGTGTTTTCTACAACAAACTAAATAACCAGTTAAAAATAACCATTTTTTATCTAAGTGACTCACAGTAATACAACTCTTAATGTGCATTCGAAAATTTTCGTTTAAATTTTTTAAATGGATAATTTAATAATTAGTTAATTTCACCAAAAATATTGCACAACGTCAAGCGTACGTAGCAGTACGTTTAAGCATAGTTCTGACGATGGGTAGGCCGAAATAGTTATCAATTATATCTTATAAAAATTTTGTAGAACTAAAATACATTGCTATTTTTTCACCGTATTGCGTAGATATATTTTGAAGTCTTTACAATAGCATATTTCTGTCTTTGATTGATAATTATTAATATTTTTTAAATTCACCACACCTTTGTGGGAACATTCGGCCATCTCTCACCTTAAGGGGTTAAAGTTTAAAGTGGTGCCGTGTTTGACAGATGCTGCGGTATGCCACTGCTCCGTGCGCAGGTAAATGATTGGGTTCGACCCCAACGAGAGGACCCTCCGCCAGTTATCCATTGTTATAAACCCATATTGGACCTGCGAATTCAATCAGCAATAGCCGAGCGCAGCTAACCCCATCGACGCTCCACTGATTATTCACACTGCGTTGACGAATTGTTTGACATAACTCAAAATGTGTTTTACGGAAATGTCGTTGTTATTATTCAAATTATGTATGTAAATACATTTACAATAATAAAAAACCTAATGTGTCATAGCTATAAATATAAACCGCGCATCTAATGTGCTATAATATTAATAAATTCAAAAACAAAAAACAAACGATTTTTAATATTTATTGAAATAAAACATAAATATAATGAGACACTGAAAAAATAGCATTTTATTTTAGTTCTACAAAATTTATAAGGTATATGGTTTATAGCTATTTCGGCTTACTCCCTCTGTACATATTAAGCCTGTTAATATAGTAAAGAATCGATCGTAATTCACAATAAATCGTGACTAATTTTTTTTTTTTATTCGATTAATTTATGCATTTAAATTGATATAATTGGAAAAACCTTTCATTTAAATATGTCTCACTTTTACTTTTTACAACATACCTTAACGTTAAATTATCAGACATCTGTGATGTTATCATAACAGAAACAATTTTGATCGTATTATTGTCTACGGTTAGTTACCATAACAACGCATCATAATAAATTATACACAAATATCTAATTTCGTAAGCATTTCTGTAGATCAACTCAAAAAACAAAACTGAAAAAACAACCATTGTAAAATAAGGACAGTAAAAATGCTCACTACTTGAAAGAGAACATAAAAATCATAATTTAAAAAAAAAACATGCAAGACGTTCTATGCTTATGCCACGAAATACCCGTTTCTACTTCAATAGACAAAATTATTTGAAAACACTCACAGTTTCACTCGGTCAAAATTTTTAGCATTTATTCATTGAATACATTTTCTGAATTAATCGATTTACGTTTGCTAGTCATATCACAAATAATATGTCAGGTAAATTGTACATAAAGTTTATAAAACGAATGAAAAATGCTATGGGTATGTTTGTACGTCTTGTACAAACCGTCACCTGTCATGGTGATGAATTTCAGAAGCAACAAATTAACTTTATCTCATATTTCTCTGCCAATAATTGATAGAATTACGTAGACTACCATTAATATGATGTGCAACTTTAAAATTCAGTTAAAATTTAAAAGGAAGAAATAAAATCGGCAGAAATCAGAATATCTTGAAAACTATTTGCTGTTTAACCCTTTCAAGAATGATCACTCATTAACCAGATTAATCGTTAATGAAAACTATCACAGGCAATCGTGTTAATTGTTATTAGATTAATATTATTAAATTAGTTTTAGCTGCCATTTAGTGCTTGCTTTGGGGGTCTGTGTTTTCCTGTAATTAATACCTTTGGTATACAGACGGTGCATACTGTTTATTGAACGACAGGTCTGTTGCATCCGTATGATAGAATGCCTGAAGATGCCCAAAGACGAGACTCGGGTCGCTAGTAACAAAACATGTGGAATCGTACAAAGTTTTAACAATTCAAATTAATTTACTTCAGTTGCGTTCAGTTAAGCTCCTTAACTGAAATGATATAAGACAAAAAAATCATTTTAGTGTCATTTATGTTATATATTTTCGACTAGTATGTAAAATTTGTTTCATTGTTAATGTATTCTCCGTAAGTAAAGAAAAGTTTAAACTTGTATCGGTACTACATTTTAAGACACCACAAATTCCTATTTCTAAATAAGCCCCGTTGTCTGGAGGAAAACGATCGTCATTGATTAAGCCTCAGATACAATAAAACCACGGGTTTTGCGTGGTAATTACAATTTAATAGGCAATAAAATGAAAATATACGCCACCATAAACAAGGAAATAAATGAACAAACGAGTAAAGTAAAATGGCGATGCTTTTATTTTAACAGCGCTTTCTTATATCTCCAGATTACTGCGTATAGATTATCTAGTTATTGTCTCTTTTTGCACAATATCGACAATAAAGGGCTATCTTTATATTGCAATAAAAAAACTATGAATTATGTGGGTTTTATTGAGTTTTATTTTTATATAACTTTTCTTGAAAAAATGAGTATTTTTTTATAATTAACAACTATTCTATGTATTATTAAACAATATCAACTTTCAATGTATAGTATACAAACTGGTCATAGATCTTGTCTCAATAAACGTCTTTCTACGACAACTAGAAAAACTGCTTGTTAATCAGATTACCAACCTCTCTATTATCAATAACGGTAAACGTAATATGTTATGGCCTATACTATTAGTAAGTTCAGTGTAATTTTAGTTAGTATAATGTAATTTAAAAAAACAGCAATGCACTGTTTTGAACATTAGTCCACAAATGTATTTATAAAAAACAGTCCGTTCTGGACTTCGAAGACGTAAACAATTCAATAAAATACCTGAAAAAGATCCATACTATTGTACAAGTGTCAACTGTTTTCTAAAAGATTAACACACCATCATTGGGACGGGTGTATGATATTCAGAATAAAATTTTGCATAAAAAATATCTAAATGAAGCTTCTCATTACGTTTTATGATTATATAAGGCATTTCAATTGAAACGCTTAAAAATTAATAGGTTATAGCAGTCATTTTGTTAAAATGACATCTATCAAATTTGTTATATATTATTTAATAAAATATGGCTAATTATAACAAAAGGTTCAAGTGATGTACGACGTATAAATTTTTTTCAAATTTGGATGGAGCAGAATTGTTTTACACTTCTTCAATTGAAAATTTTTGCGAATAAACTGCAAAAATTGACGCCCTTAAAGTCGACATAACAAACGCCATTCAACGAATTCAACCATATTAATGCGACAAATTGGACCTCTGAAATAAATGTCACCAATTTATTTTGTGGTGTTAACTGTCACTTCTTGGTGGAAAGGCATGATATTTCAAATAATAAAAATCAGTTGATAATGCTCGCGATGAGCGAAACCGGTCCTGATCAAAAAACACATTGTGTAAATAAGTACCAACTTTAACTACGTTATATTTCACAATTAATCCCATGAAAAAAAATTGAGTGGACATCTTACACGCTTTTTTATTAACATTTATTCAAATTTCGAACGTCTCTATTGAAAGACCGTTTATAAAAGTTTCCCGCTCAGACTTCCCGCAATCATTTAATGTTAACCAAATCAAAACATAAACTATTGTATTCATTCAAATTTATGGATACCTCCCAATATCCACTTAAAATGTGTTCAGTGCACATATAGGTACATACAGGTTTTATCAATGCCTGCCTCCTCCTCTTTATGTACTAGTCCAATGATTGAATATGACATGTCGAGTAGGTGATACGACCCACATGTAGGGTCATCATGTCCGGTCGATTGGGATTGTTATCGTCTGTTGACAGGTCGTGTCGCTCCACCGTCGGGGCTTAGATTTTTATCAGGGCTTTGCATACCAACTTGAGCTTTACTGCGTCACATTTCGATATATATTTTCGACGTAATTTTACAAAGCTGAAACGAGAAAACAATCCTACATACGGTATACAAACATCACCATTATTTTAGCAACAGTCATGTTTGATTACTTCATATTTTTATCAGTTAGAATCTTATGCATACCTTTAAGAGCAAAGTCCTAGTTTGACACATACTGGAAATCGGAGTCCATCATCAATGGATAATGATTATCATTTTCTTCTGTGAGATTTGGCAGTTTCTCGACAGAAATTCTTGGCAGTGAAAAAATCGTAATGTATTTTAGTTCTACAAAATTTATGGGGTATATTTTTGATAGCTATTTCGACTTACGCCCTCATCAGAACTATGATCTAATAGCTATCAATTATGTACTTTACAAATTTTGTAGAACTAAAACACACTACTTACTCCTTTATCAGAACTATTTTCCATATTCTGATAAGGGCGTAAGCTGAAATAGCTTTCAATTATATACCTTATAAATTTTCTGGCACTAAAATACATTTTTTTACACTCTATTATAATGGAGTTTTACCAAGCAAATACCAATTCAACAAATACCAATACATTTAGGGTAAAGTCTAGATTATAGATTGGAAATATCCAGGACTGTTTTCAAAATGATACTCTGTGGAATCAAGCTATGACGCTAATTTTTACTACATATTTAACCAACTAATAACATATATTATACCTTCTTTGCAGTTACTTTTGCAAAACTGAATTCTTCTCGTCAATTATAACACGGTGAATAAATAGTAATGTATTTTAATTCTACAAAACTTTATAATATATTGTTGAACTTTGTTTAAACGTGCATTTACTTATCTAGATATAGATGTGTAGAAAAGGTACACAATACATCTTCTCTTCTATTTTAATAACCTTGCTTATATTGTGCTAGCAAAAAAAAAAAAAAAATTATTTAAACTAAACAGGAGACACTTTCTGTAAGCTTAAATACTGGCCGGAGATGATTTATTACAGGAATGCATTAGCCTTTCCCAATGGTATTGCTTTAAATAAGACGAAACACAGAATTATTATTTTACGAAGTTCTTCTTTAGAGTCAATAGTTTTAGAGATCAATGTATGCCCAGTTAATTTTCTTATCAAAATAAATCAATTTTTTGTAGCCCCTATTCATAAATAACACATCTCTTCGTCGCAGTATTATTCTGTTGGGGTGGTGCACAGCCCTGTTACGTTTAAGGGGTCCACTCAAGTGGACATTGATATCTCACCAGCCACTGGTCTGAACTTTGCCGACGGCCGTGTTATGTACACTCAGCTAAATCTGTACAGTTTCATCCGCTGTACTTTATGTCAAATCGAGAGTTTGAAATGAATTAAAATTAATAAAGGCCTGTTTCTCATACGTCCGATTAGACACCTAATTCCTAATGTAAATTTAAATATAAATATGTCTTGGTTAATACTTACTTCTGTCTATCTTTTATGCAGCAACGTGGATGTACACTTACAACCAAATTCAGATAGAATCTCTTTCATAGGCACGTAGAACAGAGGCACGTTTATATTTGATAAATTTTGACAGTTGCCACTGTCATAATTTTATAAAAATAATGTCAAATTTGATTTGTTACAACTTTGAACGATTCCACATGTTTTGTCACTAACGACTAACGCCTTTCGACATCTTCAGGCGTTCTATCACACAGATGTAACAGAACTGACTCTGTTCTGACGTCAGTTCTATTGCATCCATGAGAATACCTGAAGATGCCGAAAGGTGAAACTCGGGTCCTTAGTGACAAAATATGTGGAATCCTACAAAGTTGAAACAATTCAAACTTCATATGTAAACACTCCCACTCTATACACTTATTAGAAGAAGTATCTTAGCACCTTCAGTCGACCTCATTAATTAAAGACAATGTTTGGCATTGGCAAAATTGGCATTCACTAGGTAGAACTACATTATATTTTTTTTCACCGTGTAAAAATAATGTCTTTCAAGAAATAGTTATCATTACCTATTCGAGCGTTATTGCTGTGATAATTTTAATTGATTATTAAACAAAAAAAAAACACAGTTTTGTCATTTGATCTATGGCAATAAATGGATTAATATTCACGTAACGCGTTAGCTATTTAAACAATTGAATTATCCTTTTAATTTGCCTACGCAAGGCATATCATAACTTAAATAGGTAAATTACATTAAAATTTGAATTATTAAAACTTTGTGCGATTCCACATGTTTTGTCACTAACGACCCGGGTTTCGACATCTTCAGACATTCTATCACATGGATGCGACAGAACTGACGAGTCAGTTCTGTTGAAAACCCGGTCGTGTTAAGCCAGGTCGTTAGACAGGCCATTTGGAATTGTGCAAAGTTTTAACAATTCAAATTTGATGCTGAAATTCCATCACGCACCTTCAGTCCATATAATAAACTAAATTAAATTTAGCTAAAAAAAAAATATTTTCACCATAGGATTATTGATAAAATTGATAAATTATCACACTTCAAAGTAGAAGAAGACGATAAATAATAAAAATATATATTATGTATAAAACAACCTAATTGATATAATTTACTTTAAACTGATAACAAATAAACTCTCTAACATTAGCGTTTACTGTCAAATAAATTTACTAAGAAAAAAGACTAAAAAATCAGTCTGCTTAATACTGCTAGCCGTAAAATTGAAGCATATAGGTATAACCTGTATACTGCTTCGTTATAAAATCGATACTTTATAAAACTGAGAGAAAGTTTATAAAAACGCATGTCTCCTTAATGGTTGAAAGCTTCCAAAATTGACTTTGAGACTATCATTTGATGTGATTATTAACTAATAATAACTCATACATAAAATAAATACATTTTCAAACAGCTTTTGTTCTAGTTAACCATTATTTTTCATTATGATCTATTTTTGAAATAAAAAATTATATGTGAGTAAATGATTCTTATTGAGAAACAAAATACGTAGTATATTTAGTTCATTGCTTTGAGCACAACTTAATTATTACTTTAAAAAGCTTTTAATATTACAGATTATTTACTGAATCCTTGTGCGTGGGCGTGGACAATTATTATAAACACTATTTCCTTCAAATTCAAACTGATGAAACAATTAATGGAACCTAGTCAATATCACCTTTAATATAATCTATTCTGACTGATACGACAATACGAAGAAGTAATATTTATCGATTCATATTACGATACTATATAAAGATTTCATATACTCCATATTTGGAACGGACATGGACAAAGCTCGTACATTATTGATGAAACAGTGGGTCTGTTGTCAGAATGAATATATTATCTATTTCGGATTTTGTTGAAAAATCTTTCAGTTTTTATAATAACATGGATATCATACAAATTCTAACAAAATTCTAGTTATCATAGGTGTGAATAAGGGTTGTCACCTTGGCGTGTGATATTAAGTCGTGTTTTTTTTTATATGGCTTCTGTGACAAGTTTGGATCATTGCCTCGACAGGTTATCCGATACCTTCAAGTGTGAAAGGTGGGAAACATTTTTTCAGTGTAATACATCGTAACATCGTTTTTTCTTTACAATCAAGTGGTCAATTTTGGTAATCGGGTAGACAAAAGCGGCCTTTAACATATCGAATATCATCGTCGACATTTTTATAACTATTCATTATTGTTATATATTCACTCATAGATTTACTTTTCAATTTTAGACTCATAATTTTGTTACCAATAATCTTCAAAAAACAAAAATATATTATATAATAGCTTTATCATTAATTTTTACGATCTAAATTCGCAAAATTCAAGCTACTGTTAGTATACATATATTTTTTGTTGTTATAGAATAGAGTTTTATGGGGGGAGAAAAATATACAGTAACATTCAATGTGTGTCTGCATTATATTGAAATATCTGTCAATCACCGATTGTCAACATATTTTTTCAATCTTAACCAATAGGATTTTATTTTTCTGAGTATATAAAATATAAAATGTTTCTGAATTAACGTTTAAACGGAAAAATTCTACAACGTATTACAATCATTACTTAGCAACAAGCGTCTTGATTAATGAATGCGTAAGATATTTTGAGATATGGGAATAAAGATCAAAAATCAAACATCTCTCTCTATACATATAAAACTAAATGTTTTTATGTTCCTTTACCATTCATTATATTAAGATAAAACTTTAGTTGGTTGTTTTGTACGTGCTCACGAAAGTTTCTGAATTAGTACAACCATAACCCCAGGACCGGTTTCGCTTATAGCGAACACTATCAACTGATTAATTGAACTATGTAGATATGCTTCTCGTGTGGATAGCTTTATGTTGCCTGAAATTATCTGCTGAAAGGTTTATGAAAAAAAGAGATGAAAAATCAAATATAAGGGCTATAATATGTATTACTTCGTGGAAAAAAAAAGCAATTCGTTGCTCAGAAATATAATAAAGGTATGTTATTCCATATCTTTTTACAGATATTTATATTAAGCACATGTTGTAATGCTATCAAGTTATTGATATTTTTTCTTGTTCTATCATACTGCCACAATGCGTAACGTATTTTTTTTATGTTTCAGCATTCTTATACTGCAAATTTCTTATATTGATTTTACAATTGAATCGTGTATTTCGAAAACGATAAATTTTACATTTTCCAAAAATGCGTTTGTGTATCCAAACATCACGAAAATCTCCTATGTTTGTATGTCATTAAAGCATTTCAGAGCATCTATATTATAAAAAGTGGATTTAATCATAGTTTATAATCTTAAAGTAAAAAAATCATTATAAAATTTGACAGAAAAGATATTTCTCACTTTTCTGAAAAAATACAAAAGTGTGACTCCTCACGTTGTTGAAATTCATGATTCAATTACTGTGCCATAAATTTTATGCCTATATATAAAGTATAATTTTATTAACCAGTCGTACTGACAAACTAAGAGTTCGGTCAAAGCACTCTCGATTATTTATTCAACGTGTTTTCACAAGGTTCAAGTAATGTCAAAGTTTATAAAATAAAACGCGACGCCTTTAAGCCGTATGATTGAGAGCAGCTGGAAAAATCGACACGTTTTCGGTATCGAATATCTACTGGCTCAAAAATTGGCAAATAATCATTAATAATATATTTCAAATACCTGTAACAAGGACCGAGTCTGCGAAGCTGTTTTGTTTCTGAACTAATAATTAAATATCTTTGTATCTCACGATGAAAAAATAGCAATGTATTTTAGTTCAACAAATGTTTTATTTATTATATAGTTGATAGCTATTTCGGCTCACGCCATCGTCAGAACCATAGTGAGCCGAAATAGCTATCAACTATATGATATTGCAGAATTAAAATACATTTTTTTTAATCTATAATACATCATGATATTCGTTCACCGTGTTATAATGGAGTTCTACCAAGTAAATGCCAATTCAATAAATATCTTTGTATCTTTTTTGAACGTGTAATTTAACTTAGTAATGTCGTTTGCATCGCAACACATTTTAGGAGGATTAATCGTATATGTCGAAACAAATATGAGTTGTTGAAATTTTATACGATTTGACATGTTTTGTCACTAACCATCATTGGCATATTCACACGTTCTATCACACGGATGCAACATAACTGGCTTTAGCTACAAAGCATGTAGAATCGTACAATTTTTGAACAATTCACATTTGGTATTGAAATTCCATCAATCACATTCAGTTGATATTATAAATGAGGTAACAAATATTCAATTTTGATACATAATAGAATAGAAGTTAACAAGAATTGTATGGTTTCAAATCTCAACTCTTAGTTGGCCATCATTATATTATATTTACATATCTATATAAAATACTATTTTTATACTAATTTTCCATTGCTTAAAAAAATATTGAGATGGTTATATTCAACTTACGATTATGAAGATACGGTCTTTATCTTATACGATATTCAATTTTGTAATTGGTAAAAAATTTTTTTAGAAGTATTACTTTTAATATGTTAACTGTCACTTCATGGTGGAAAAGGATGATATTTTACATAATAAATAAACATTTTTTGTTTATTGGCATTTACTTGATAGAAATCCATTTTAACACGGTGAATAGTAAAAGTGAACATAAACAGCATTGTTATTTTTTACCGTGTAACGTTTTTTACTACTTATTTCCACAATATATTTAACGATCAGGACTGATTTCGTTCATCGCGTGCATACTTATGAAATTAGAAACACTATTTTATCATACAGCAATAGTTGAAATGAATCTATTTCGAAAAAAAATGAAATATATTTAAAACGCAATTGTTCGGCTTTTTTGAAATTAGCAAAATTTTTATCGTATTATTTGTTAGTAAAACGAATTAAACCGATCAATCGCAAACCAAATATGCAAATAATTGTAAAAAAGTACGTTAACCTGTATTTCAGGCAACTTCTAGATAAAACCATATATGAGATAAATTGACCAATATTCTTAAACACGGTTAATGTAAGCCCCATCCAAATATTAAGTCAAAAATTATGAGTTTGTGTTACCATAAAAAATGGTTTTATAAGATTATCAAAATTGCACTGCCTTCTTTGGTTTTCGATGGCATTTTCTTCTCTTCGCCATTTTATCGTTTGATATCGTGGTTAACTAAAACGTTAACGAAATATAAATTATTACAAATTCAAAATGAATGTTCATTATGTACCACTCTATATGCTCGTATAAATTCATAATGGTTTTTTTAGTATGGCGTATACAGCCTTTCCTCTCGGCTCTTAGTGTGCTTAAAACAGTTCCGGTTGGTGAGCTTTTCTACATCCACTAACATACGAAAGGGATCATTGTGGAAAGCACTTATTCTTAGAAGATTTTATATTCGCTTATCCGGATCATATGTTGTATATTCTTGGCTTACGCTCCTTCTCAGATATTGTCTTATAAACAAAACGTAAAAAAATACAAGTTGGATCTTTAGGCTGTGAATTTTTAAGTTTTTTTTTATTATTCAATCTTCAATTAAGGAATATCGAGAGCTTTTTTATTGTTTTAATTAAGATATTATAAGCACAACAAATTATTAATTGATTGCCAAAAACGTTAAACGCATTAAAAATGCTGTCGATGCTTTAAAGAAAATATAAAGAAAAAAACAACTTACATAAATAGGTTATACCAAAGCGTAATTAGTTAATTTTTAAGACTAAAAATACGTCCCGTAAAGAAATAATTTGTTCATAAAAAAAACCTTAAACACTGTTTCAGAAAACATTTAAAATTGTAGTTCTCAATTTTCTGTTAATAATGATAAGTATCACGCCTTTCTATAAACAAATAACAATTAACATCTTACAAGTAATAATTTTCAGATTGTTTCTATGTAGCAGAAAAATAATGTATCAATCTTTTAATATGTCCATTATATTTTAAATAATAAAAACACGTTTTCAGTACTATTTCCACAATACATTCTACGGTCAGGACCGGTTTCGCTTACTGCGTGGATTGTCAAATGCGTTTTTATTATTTAAAATATTATGCCATTTCATCAAAAAGTAACAATTAACGCCTTAAAAAGGAGATCCGTTGTACTTTTTTTTTTAATACGTCAACCTTAATAAGTTAGTCTTTAATTATTATGTTAATATTAATCAACCTTATTTTTTGGGTGTAATATGACGCACGATCCATCGTGATATTAGAAAAGTTCAACACAACTAGCACCAAAATAATACCAACGCACAAACGACCTATCGTTAGTGCTATTTATCTCATGCAAATTGATTAATAATAATGGTGTTATATATGAATTTTATTTGTACAAACGTATGTGTATCAAATTAATACAATACTATATTATGTACCTTTATTTATCTGTCACTTGCAGCACTGTACACGGGTTTGTAATTTTGGTTTGAAATATCCATTTTGGTAATACAAGTTATTATGTTATAAAATCACAAAGTCATTTGAAGATAATTTGTATCTATTATATTCATGATAATACTAAACGTAATGGTATATTATTATTTTTTAAATACATTTCATAAAAACTAAACTAAATTGACATTATACTGTAACTAAATCATTTTACATGATCTGGTTCGAAATTCAAAAAAGGAAAACGTCAAAAATGCAAGTGAATCGAACATATTTAAAAAATATTTAACTTAAAACTGCGCAGTAGAAAATAATTATTGAATTTGATTTCATTACAATCTAATTTCTATTGATATCATATATTAATACTGTATAATAGATATATGACAGATTCAAAAATTGAGCAAATCCCACGAACTTGACGGTTTGAGATAAAATAAAATGGCGGCCAAGAGCGAAATATTTTTTGGAAAGTTGTTTGTTATAATACTTCAAAAGTATAGACAAGATAGGTAAACTAATATAAGTATATTATTCTCTTAGGCATGGCAATGACTTTGCATACATTTAAATTGGAAATAACCCTTTTATGTTGAGACATTAACGATACTTAAAACAGTTTAATTTCGTACCTTTACTAAAATGGCGGACGTTTGATAGCGGCGTTAATTGCACATAGATGTCGGCACTGTCGACTATTTCGAATTAAGTATTGCAATCCTTTGTGTGGAATAAAATTTTATTTTCGGCGATAAATGAGGCCGTTACTAAGAAGATAATTATATTTTTAACGGATCATTCGTTTTATATTAATAACTATGTTGAATGCATTAACATAAGTCGTAGCAGTGTTCCTAATACATAAATTATGCAAAAAAATATGAATTGTAGATTATTTCTCCGAAAATGAACAAAATTTAAGCACCGTCAGTTAAGAATAAGTTTTGTGAAGAGAATTTACTTTTCTATTGAGAATTTTAATCGGATACAATAAATTAACAATACTTCATCATTCATTGATTGAATTGGCATTTACTTGGTAGAACTCCATTATAACACGGTGAAAAAATAGCAATGTATTTTAGTTCTAAATTTTTTTTTATAAGATATGGTTGATAGCTGTTTCGGCTCACGCCATCGTCATTCATTTTTATTTATCTGTAAAAAAATGTAAAAAGAAAGATACCTGAATAGCAGACTGTTATATATAGTACATTTATAATATGGAGTTTTGTTGACAAATAGCTGTCGTTTTTTATATTTTTTCACAATATTTTATTAATTTACCAATTTTTTGTCATCTGAAAAATAATTTTCCACAATTACACTATTTTGATTTAAAATTTAGCGCGATTAAGAACCAACAAATCAGTTTTTTTAAATTGTGGCAACATTAAGGTATATACTTCGGGAAATTGTATTTGAAATTACTAGATGGCAACACTCTCAATCGATTCTATCACTTTTTTTAACACATGTTTATCTCAAAGTAGATATGATAATTAAACGTTGTATCGGCAGCATTGATATCAATTAAATTTTGAAACTCGTCATTAAATCATTCTAAAATATAAAATAAACGACACTTAAATAAAATCTTTACATTATTTTTTATGTACACTCTTGAAATATAAGGATGTACTTTCGCTTGGAGGCTTCGGCTATGAAGTTATCAAAGAGTCTTGACCCGAGAGATATTTGAAGGCGTGAAAACGATCGGTAAATGCAATTTCTAACAAGACACCCTATTTTACCCTTACAACCTTAAAGGCTTTCAAACCGGCCTCCCCCTGGGGAGGTCAAATTGAGTTCGAAAATAAGCGACGATGCAGTCCGGTTTAGCGGGAAAACGTTTTTCCTAAAATCAAAGCCTTTCCCCGCACTTCAAAGGCTTCTTTCAAGAAGATTTCGGGTTTCCGTGGAGTTGTTATTGACATAGATATAAGCAGAAATTCATATTAAATCAATTTAATTATAAAACATAGCTTTCACAAATCAAACAGATCGCAGGCATGATAACCCATCAATCATCCACATTTTTGTACCTATATTACGTTTAACGATCTATGTACAAAGTGGCAAATCAATGATTGTTCCGTGTAGTTTAATATACGAACAAACTATAATAATATATGTCGATCGCCATTGCTCAACCCACTACGAGGGGCTTTTTTTGTTACCGTAATAGACCATTTCCGTGACATATATAAACTTATTGATATAGCCGCTTTTTTCTGTTTCATTTACAATTTTTAGTTTTATTGCGAGCAAGAAACAAGCTAAGTCGTTAAAACAGAAGAGAATATTCTCTTTTTCGTTCGAAACGTTCTTACGAACATTTGCTTATCTATATATATAGCAGTGTAGAAAAAGTACACAATACATCTTTTCTTCTGCGGCACTTTGGATTTTATTAGCACAATATGAAGCTATGGTGTTAAAACAGAAGATGTATTGTGTACCTTTTCTACACAGCTATATATAGATAAGCAAATATTAGTTTAAGCATAGTTCTGACGATGGCGTGAGCCGAAATAGCTATCAACTATATCTTAAAAGAAAATTGTTATAGAACTAGAATACATTGCTATTTTTTTCACCGTGTTATATTGGATTTCTACCAAGTGAATACTAATTCAATCAATAATAAACGATCGAATATGAAGATATTAAATTTTACCAAATTACTTTTGTACGAATAGTTAACTAAGACCAAACTCATAGTATCAGCGCAAACAATACATATGTGCATACATTTGATTCAATTTAAGCAATTCAGGAATGCAATTGTGTAAATCTTTATTATTACATAAAAAATTCATTGCTTATTTAAACATAGCAAATCAATAAATTTCAAATTTCAATTTTGAATATTTTGTAAAACAAAAAAAAAACAGGATTATAGTAGTTTTTACATCGAATGTATATCAATAAAGAGTGTATTTTTTATATATATCCACAGCGACTCGTACTATAAATTCTGCATGAGGTAATTAAAAAATGCAATGAATATGTTAAACGGTTTCATTTTACTGGGATCGAATCTATTTTATAGACGAAAATTTATTTCAACTAAGAGGTTAACCGTCGACTGCTCTAGAGTCGTAAAAATTTTACCGTGCTCAAACTTAAGTTAGATCACATTTAATCATACAGTAGATACGCCAAGTTTTATCAAATAAACAAATTCGCGTAAATAACATAATTTCAATTAATGACAGGAAACGCATCTATCTGCAAGCTATGTTATTATTTTCATATTTCTCGTGGTACACAGCTTGCTAATAATTTTTCTTACTTTGTCTTAAAAATGATTTAAATACACCTATCCCTCGATTTTCACGGTAGATAGATTCGATTTTTTTAATCCGTCTAAAAGCGAAAACGTTTAATACAATTACGTGTAAATCGAGTGATACGTATTTAATTTTTGTAGTAAATCTTAAGCCTATTTGCTTTTTTTTTGTTTGTCGAAAATTCTATCTTTCACACGTAGTATTATTATTTGTAATTTGTTGCCTTCATACACGATTTTTACGATAAGCTAATTTTGAATTTTTTTTTGATACATTTACCTCACTGTGCAATTATATATTAATTTCCGATTAATGACCTAGCAATGCTTATTACCTGTCTCATATTTGTCAGTAAAAAATTATAAACATGTAATCTTTCACAGCGATGTACGGTGACGACTTTTCATAGAATTGTCAAAAACATAACTTAATCAATAACTTTCGTATGGAAGTATTTGCTTGTTTCCTTTATATTCAGATTGTTTTTGTGTCTAAGGTAAGCCACTTACTTCCATGGAGTATGATTCTATTTCAAAACGCGTCATAAAGAAGATACTCGATTGAACTTTAAATCACTATCTATTGAGTCTGAAATAAAAAAAATCATTTGGTTATATTGCATCCATTTTACGTCATATCTATCATTTCTTAAACAGGTGGCTTATAGTGGGGACTGGGTAAAGTAAGACCGCAAAAATCGTAAAATCCTGTTTGAGGGTAAATTTTTCTTCTTACCAAGGTTTATCGTCTCGACTGGTGCAACTGCGCCATTTTTAAGCGGAGTGCAATGAAATTTTATATTGCCTCACTGCGAATGTTGCCATTCCCATGCAAGCGAACACTTTGTTGCTCGACTATAATTGTTTACACTTAATTTATTGTTAATTATTTGCATAAACCCACCCAAATATATTAAAAAAAAGTCAATAAACAATCGAAGATCTCAACTGTGTTTCTTTCTTGCCATGAAATATTAAGTGACTTTATTGCAAAAAATTCTTAATAGATGCCGCAGCTAATTTGATGTTAATTAAATTTAATGTAAAATTTGATACCTGATCATTCGTTCTATTTTGTTTTTTTTTTTTTGAATAAGTACGATACGCAAAACAAAAAAAATATTTAAAAAATTCAGAATTCAATTATCTATATTTAATTAACAGTTTAATATAAATAATAACAACGAAATTAGTGACAGTTAAACAGAATAAAATGCTTAGATAAAAAAAAAACGATAAATTCCATTGAAACTTTTTATAGTGAATAAAAAAGCCGTGACTCGCATTATTTAAATTAATTGAAAAGATCAATAAATTGAAATGATTTTAATATAATAAATTTTCAAAGAAAGTAATTAATATTATAGATTTGGTGTAAGTACGAAACAGTTTTTTTTATTAATGTAAAATACGGTTTTATAGGGGGTTAGAAAGAGTTAAAAATACTACAGACTTTCCATGTTTTACGATGAAAGCCTGAGGGATTCAAAGCCTGGTTTGTAGAACACATATAGAGCTTCAACTAGGCCATAGAAATCAGTTTATTAAACTTGACAATAAGTTTGATGAAAATTACTCATCAGATACAGATCAGTCGATACTGTTTTATATATTTGTATAATTAGCAATTTCATTCAATCAATAGTTGCCATTAAACGATATTTATTTTAATGAATTTATTTTTTTAGTAGTTAAATCTTTACTTGGCATACAATAAATGTTAAACTGTCCAAATGCATAGTTTCAATTTTTTGTGGAAGCAAATATTTATGATAATGGGATATTATTTAAAATTTAAAATATCATAGAATGGGTTAACTCCAACGCAATTATTAATATTAAAAATAACCCATTACTTTTAAAGCGAATTTTTTAATTGATTGTCATGATACCCAAAAAAATTAAGGATTTTTTTTGCATAAAATGTATCATATTTGAATAAAATTGCAACCTTAATTAAGAAATTTTTAATTTTACTTTAAAATACAAACTTCATAAAATCCAAGCATTTCGAACGCCACTGCGTGTGATATTTTGTGACGTATATTTTCTCCAATAATATAATATATCCGATCGGACAGAACAAAACATTTGAAATGCATGATAATTTGTGGGAAATAAAGAACGCATGTCATAATTTTAAAAGAGCGGGCAAATTGAAATGAATAGAATTTTAATTATGAAATATAACATTCAAAAACACGTCAACCCCTTCGCGGAGGAAAATTTTCGTGTTTTGCCAAACGCTTCGCCCGACAGCCGACACGTTCCAAACAAAGAGTAGGTACAACACCAAGTCTATGCAACCAATAAACACAGCGTTTTCTAAATGTCGATGCTTAATTTTTTTTAATAATTATGCGATTTGCACGACTAAATACTGATTACAAATATGGATATAAAAACGCTAGCTCAATACACATATTTGGTTGTTTTAATATAGCATAAATTTAAAACATATACAGACACTAGTTAAAATATTTTAACTATCTTTGACATATAGAGGGATCGCTTACAATTTATATATTGGCAATATTTCGATTCTAACGTATATTGAAATCTTAAAATTCGACTGCACACAATCTAATACCTACAAAACAAAATCTTTCAATTAAAAATAATATTAAATACCAAAAATATCTCCATTGACAGTATAAGCCTCGTGTTACACTGACAAGACATGTAGGCCAACAATTTAATATATAAAAAATGAATATTTGATGATTTGTTCGTATTTTATGTGTTGCCACACCGTTCATCCGATTGCAATAAATTTTTTTTTAAATATTGCTTGTAGTTGGACAATGGTTATAGGTATACTGCAATTAATTTACAGTTCATTTTGTATATAAAAAACAATTTTCTTTCATATTGTATGCCCTCCCGTCCGTTTATTTTGTCAAGATATTGTTTTCGCTTGCGCGAAGGTTATAGGTATAGTACAATTAACTTACAGTAGGTGGCGCATGTGTCTAACCATGGACAATCGGTAAACGACAAACAACAAACGGCAAATGGTATTTAACGAGATAACTGTTTAAAATTTCAAACCATATTTCTCGAATTATTACTTCAAGTTAAAATTTTGAAACTACGATGCTTCTAAGTGAACTATATGTAAGCATTTATAAAATACGTTCCATTAATTAACATGCTCAAAACTAAATGTTGATATTGAAAAAAGCACAGATTTTCACCTAGAAATATCAGTTAGATAGACTCGTAAAACATTTGCCTCGCAAATACTTGCCGTTTTAAAAGTGTTCTTCTGATATATAACATAATATATACAAATATACAGATTGAAATATATATATATCACTATAGAGAGTATAGGTTTAATTAATTTTTACTGATGATTTTTACTGAAATGTATTATTGGGAATAACAGTTTTAAGTCAATTAATAACTAAAACTTTTCATCAACGTTTACTAGATCATAATAAAATATTTAGCAAGTCTAACAAATTCATTTAATTATAGAAGAGTGGAAAATTAATTTAAGATAATTAAAATGACGCTGTTTTAATTATTATTTATGGAAACTTTGTCATAGAAGAATTATTCATCATTGCTATCAATAAAAAAAATACTTAATCGAATTTTTTTTTCGTTTTTCGTATGACTTTCAGTCGTCCGCATCGTAAGATTAAAATCAATTTTATCCCTTATTTTTGTTCTATTATACAGTAAATTGTTTAATGTTTCGTTAGAAGTTTAATGCGCAATCCATGTATAGAACAGTATTGAAAAAATATGTTATATTTTTTTTAATTCGAGGAGAGCATTATGAATTTAATGCATCCCTTTCAAATTGACACTACTAAATATGACAGATTTAAATTCTGATAAGATACAAGAAACCAAATGAACAAAAAAATACTTCACTTATGTTATGACAAAAATACACTAAATATTCATTTAAAATAAAAACAATGCGAATAAAATATACTTTTTCATTAACGGTTTTTATATTATATAACTCGATAAATAAAATACTTTCAAGATATTATATGAAGATGCAAGAAAAAATGTCATAATTGAAATAGAAATAAATGAAAGTTGTATTACTTCTTCTTTCAAATATTTACTTCGTTTGTCTATGATTCCATACAAATCAACGGCATCTATAAATGAAAATCAATATTAAATTATATTATTCAATAAAATGCGATTTTATCGATAATTTTGAAAATAAAATTATACTACAGAGAATTGCTGTTTCATTATTCACAGTGTTAATGCTAAATGTGTGTATCATGGAATACAGACATCTTTACAAAAAAGTTCAACTACTCAGAGAGGTTAAAAACAATTTGACCTTACGTCGAAAACAATTATTTCATATTGTAAACTTGTTTGATAGGTTCTGTGAGCTGTTAACCCATTGCTGTAAACTTTAAATTAATTAAGTATGAACGTAATCGGGCTGTTGATTTTTTGTTACCGAAACCAGATGTCAAACAAATTTCAACACAAAATAGGAAAACATCAATAATATTGACTTAACCCTTATATTAAAGTTTTAATATAGTTTAACAAACAGAAGTTTACGGAAATTACTATTGTTTTGATTGGAAAATAGTTTTCTTTCAAATCAATTCCAGATATGTTGGTTTTAATTAACAATTTCGGAGTGAACTATCCAAAATTTTGTGATTATTATTATTTTATTTTATATCGATCAAATAGTGACATTTGGCTGTAAAAAAAAATATTTTAAATATATTATTATTGTCATAGAATGGACTCATACTTTATTTTCTGTAAATTTTAATATTTCGTCGTTTTAATTCAAAAGCAATTTTAAGCCTGCAATATTCAATTGCAGGCTTCAAATAACAATAATCGCTTTCATACCTGCAAAAGTAATTCAGTGAACTCAAAACGATCACTTTTGATAAAACTAATTGTAACGTTGTTTGAAATTGTCAATGTATTAAATTTTATACAAGGTTATGTCAAAAAATAGCAAATTTTGGATTAAATAAAACGTCTTTGCATTGCTTAAACATAAGCTGACGAAATCAACAGCTGGCAGGCGGAATAAGCAGTAAAGTTTAAGAACCATGATAATTAAACAAATAAAGCACATTAAACATGAAAATAATACCCGTCGGCGGCGCTAATTTTCACTCTCGTCCGCCATTTTTTGACCCTTCAATGAGCGATAAATTATTCGAAATTTGAAATAATAAAGGCAGACGCACAGTGGCGCGGCGAGCGCGCACGGGCATAAATAACGACGCGTCCTCTTGCGGACAACCGACGCGCGAGCCGGGAGAACTGTCGAAAAAGGGCAAACCAGGGAACAGGGGGGCTTTGACCACTGTCACAGACGCCCAGCGATATTGTATAGGGAAAATTCTTCGTTTCAAATTCCCTTTTGTATTCACAGATGAAGTAACGTTATGAAATTAAATTAATGTTTAATAGTTCACCATGTTATGGGCGGAACCCATAGTTACCAGCGTTATCAATGTAATACTAAATTTCCTCCATATTTCAACAACCAAGAAAACAACTTACATGAAGACATACAGTATACATGCAATTGAAGTAAATTAATTTAAAAACAAAGAGTTAACAATCTCTTATCAAAAATTTGCTAACAAAATAGAGACAAATCAATAACCCATTAAAGGTTCAGAAAACTCGCGAAAGCCTCATTAACAAGAATAATGGGTGGGAAAATTTCATAATATAATCAAAATACCCTGCACTTAAATATTTTATGAAATAACGTGTATTAATAAATTTAATTGTAATTGTTGTTAAAAGGATGAGAAGAAATGACTAGTCAGTAGCGTCATAGTACTTTCTGAAGAAAAAAAAACAGAAATCAATAATACAACAATGCTACTGGCTTCATAGATCCATTATTGAAGGATTACTTTTCACAACTGTCAAATTTTCTTCAACATGTAATACATCTCAAATAACTTGATTATCCTTTATCCTGCTAATCAATAATAATACTCAATAATGCTAATAATACTCAATATGTTTGTTATGCACTATGAGATATACTCTTAAAAATAAAACACATCTTAATATCGGTCTATATCAGCACAGCATTATAAAAAATAGGAAAGTTATAAGATTACATTTTTATAATAATGTACTGCCACTTATAATTGACAGTCAAACAGTTTATATCACGTATCGTTTGATACAGGTAAAAAAAATGGGAAACTAGTGGCTCCATCTGTGTGTATTACTACAACGTACTTTAAAAAATACGCTTTGTCGAAGTCTACAGCAAAGATAATTTTTCTTATTAACGCTTTATTTACAATCAAATATTTTTAAATATCACGTTAAAATCACGCATATAAGGTTTAGAAGTCATCCTATCGACAATGAAGAAATGTTTGAGTTCGGAATATCGTTTGCTCAAAATCAACGTTTTTTTTCTATTTAGCTATATTTATATTTATCAGATAAATTATTTGTCTTCCTTTCAATGAAAATGCTATTTTTTTAACAGTCAGCTGTTAATTCTTACACACCAAACTTTATATACAATAAATGAAACAATGTATAATATAAATGAATGTTTGTTTAAATGTATGTCCTATGTATTGTTATATTAAGGATAGGAAATGTTTGAAACTTTCAAAATATCTTGAACCCTCACGAAGGTTTCTAGATTACTACAACCACATAGCAACACATTTGAAAAACTCCTACGAAACTATCAACCATGTTACACTTTGAGAATGACCTAATGCATACTGTCAATCGTTCATAAACTAAATTTGATTTCGGAAAAAAACATTTTTTAAAAAGTGCCCTCACAATTCGATTACTTTGAATTTAATCAAGAACTATTCGTATTTTTAATATACAATATGTAAGTACCGCCTTTACGAAACTCTCACACTTTGAAGCTATCAATGTCTAATGACATTTTGCAAACCATCGATTATTCTTAAGCTAAATTCAATTGTTGTATAATAACTGAGTATTTTTTTTAGAGTTACGAGTAGTGCAGTTTTGGTAATTCACATTATTTGAGTGGCACTGCAACGCATACTATATTTTTTTATGAAGATTTAAATTCACAGGTTCTCCAAAGGTTGTCATATTTATAAATTCATATCAATAATCAATTGCACAAAGAATTTTTGGCATTCATAATGAAGATATCAATTCGTTGTCACGGATTCAACGAAATCTTACATCAATATCCACAATGATAGATAATTTTATTTCAACCGAGAAAATGAATATATTTTTTTTTACTTATCCATTATAAGTATATATTTACTTTTGTGCGTGTGCGAGAGTATAAACGCACATAACGTATGCCTGTTTGCGAAGGCAGTACGTGGCGTAGCGTCCGGTGGTTGCTGTATTTAAATTTATTTATTTTAGTAGGGTTAACTCCGGACAAAGTGGTCCACAAGGATGAAAAAACTTTTCTCTCGCTGTGTAGAGTATAGACCACAGGGAGAATGGGTATACAGGCTGTTTATAACTTAACTTTACATAATATCATCCAAAAATTCTATGATTACTATAAAAATGACTATTATAAAAATCTCGTCTTATAATTTTTTTGCGATATTGGATTCATAATTACAAATAGTTGGACTTCCTTTCTTACGAGTAGTTCTTACTTCTGCATAAACGCTCAATCAAAACTTTCTCATCTAATTAGTTACAGGGTTGACAAATAAAACATTTTTCGGTATCTTATGAAGAGCGAGTCGAATACTGAAGGTCCGATAGGTTAAATTGTTATATTACAATGAATGTAAAATATATGTAAACAATATTGATTCACTCTATTTTATATAATCAGTGCTTCTCAAACATTTTCATACCACGACGCTTTTATGCGAAAAATGTATGAAAAAAATCTGCACCCTCTAAAAGCATTGACCTAAAGTATAGTCGTGCAATGCGCTATAGCAATATTTTCAGAATGAGAAAATCAAATTAGTTTAGATATTCATTTGTAATAAATAAATGTCAATTTGAAGATTCTATTCGAGTACACGAAACACATGTGACATATTGTTACACAATCAGTGGAATAAAAAAGCTATGTACTTTTACATCCATTTTTTAAATTTTAAAATTAAATTTTTTCTGATATTTTTATGGAAAAATATATACACTTTGCGATGGAACGAAAATAATATAACAAAACAAAATCTCAAACAACTGGCCGTAGAACTCTTATATCAAACCAATAGTATATTATATTATATATGATATCGACTGAGGGTACTTTCAATATCACGTTTTAATTATTGAAATTTTGTATGATTCCACATATTTTTTCACTAATGATCCAGGTTTCGACCGTGTCATAGAATACTTTAAAATGTCAAAAGTACCAAACCCGGATAGTTAGTGACAATACATGTAGAATTATAAAAAGTTTCAAAAATTCACAATTATATTGTTGTGATACTCGTTCTAAGAAGTGTAGAGAGTGGGAATGTGTACATATGAGATTGTATTGATATATATCAAATTGAATTTTAAATTATTATCTTTTTATTGATAGAACACCTTTGATAATATCTTTAATTTGATTAAAATTATCAAATATACTATAATCAAACTGTTTTACACACAATTTGTTATCGTGTTTTTAGTCTCCCTGTAGGTATCCAACGGCGTGTGGGTGTCCAAGGGGATGAGAATTAGAGGTCATAATGGAGAACAACGACACATGTCATTTAAATTTTCAGCCACAAAATAAGCCTAATTAGATAAAAACAGAAACTTCCTGAAATTATTGTTAAAGGCTGTAAGCGAGTTGCTCACGTGACGGCCAAAGTTAGACAGGCAGGACCTCAATAAGGTGCAATCGTGTGGAAGTAAATCACATAACAAATAACACATGAGTAGAACATGGTCACCCAATTTCATTATTTTATAATATTAGTGATAATTAAATTATATCTTTCAAACATAAAAATGATTTAAAGTAAATCTATTTAAATTATATCGAATTTTAACTCGTCGTATCCCGGAAACGTGTTTTGATGTGATAGTCCGGCTCGTCGAAAAAAGACAAATAAGGGACCTTAAACGAAGTATTTGACAGAGAATTTTAATGTTTTCTTATTGTCAAGACTCGAACCATTTCATAACAGTCGTTTTATTAGTTTTATCGACCATGAATGTATTGATTTACACGATCTAAAAACACAATCGTTTCGCGTGCAATACACGACAACAACATTCCCCCTCCTGGAGACGATATAAAAGTGGCACCGAGTTCATTCCGGGGAAAATTTCTGTAAGATTTATAAAACAGACCGTTTGGGGATATAAAAAAAAACAGATTTTGATCCCTATACCGGCAACAGACATAGGGGATAGGTTTGCCAAATTTTGACCGAGGCTGATAGTGTTAAAAATTAAATAACAAAATTACAAAACAGAACATCACGGATATTGACGATTTAGTGAAATTACTTTCAGTTTACATTCAAAAATTTCAAAATTTATAATGAAACGGTTTGTTTACTAGCGTTTACCAAATATATGTTAATCTACAGCTCACGAAAAACAATCGCATTGAGCAATATTACACTTTTAAGATTTACAATAACGTTAAATGTCACATTGCTATGTGTCATCATATCAAATCTCTAGCAGTGAATTGATGAACAACTGATTTTACCTTTTAAGTATTACAGATTAATTTCGATCTATTATATTGTAGTTACGTATTTATCCAAAAAAAATGTCACTTTTCTTGTCGATGGGTGATTGTGCTTTTAATTAAAATTATCTCAACATCTTAAAACTCAATGTTATAGGCAATAATGCAAATAGAGCGATCTCAATCTTTGTGCACATTTATTATAAACATATTTTTCAAATTCTATCGAATAAATTCAAACTTCATTCAAAATATTCACTGATTCAATAAATGACTTTTATTTCTGAACCCTAAAGTTTTATGTTTAAATTGTCATTTAAACTTTCAATTAATGCCACTCTGAGCATCATTTTTACAATAAAATAATTTCTCGGACTTAAAATAAGCGAAAAGTTTTCTATCGGAAGAATTTACAAGACAAAATTTTTACTTAATTATTTTACTTGATGTAATTTGTATAATAAATAAAATTACAAAGTTTCAAAATTTAATTGATTATTAAAAATTAACTAACGCAATTTTTAAATAATATAGAAATTTCAGTCTACGAACAATCTACGTAAACAATATCGATCAACTTTATTTTATATTATCAGTGCTTCCCAAACTTTTTCATACCACGGCGCGTCTAATCAAAAATACGTGAAAAAAACTTCAGCCCCCAGTTTCTGGAGCATTGAACAAAAATATAACCGTGCAATCCGCTAAAAGAGCAATACTTTTGGATAAAATCAAGTAAATTAAGATAATTATATTTAAAAAAAAAATTGCAGAACTTAAATACACTGCTATTTTTTCACCGTGTTATAATGGAGTTCTACCAAGTGAATGCCAATTCAATCATTTACCATCTTTCTTAAAACAACTTTCTCACTTCCGGATTGTTGGAAGCTTTTTGTTCTTAAAATATGACGTATTTGTAAAATTAAATATGGGTGAACCTATCCGTTTTATATCTTTAGATAATTATTATGTAGTCCCACCCCTAACGAAGCCAGTTAACCCTTTAGGAAAGAAAAATAGGTTGTCTGCTGGCCTGAAAAATCACACCGGTTACATCTTCCTTCCACTGCTGTGGCTTGACCCCTTTGGGATCAGTTCCACTTGCAGATACTCTCATTCTAAGATTTGGGGCCTTAAAACGTCACATTTTTGTGTAAAAGGCAAGGAGGAAACAGATGTTATTTTATATGCCAAATTTATTTCAATAAGACATATTCTTTAGTTACTATTGTACATTTCAATGGTTTCAAATCTGCAAATATGTAGCACTAAGAAAATAGTAATTATTTTTAAAAATATACTGCTTTTACACCATTAATTGATAGCCAATATCAAAAACGTAATCAAAGAAATACAAATGTACCCGTAATTGATTATTTAAATCTCGATTTTTCTTTAATAATCATGTCAAAAAATTCATCAATGGTATTCTTAATAATACTATAAAAAAATGTTTTAAATTGCAGCCTTGAGCCTTAAATATAATGAAAAATGAATGACACACAATTGAAATTTATACTTGTGTAACTAACAAAAATTAAACCCATAATCTAGACATATTTCAATTTAAATACAGTACATTTTTTTAAAAGATAATTTGAATTGTAACAACTTTAACGATTCCACATTTTTTGTCACCAATGACCCGGGTTTTGCCTTTTGGCATATTCAGGCGTTTTGACACTTCTGTTCCATCCATGTGATAGAATGTCTGAAGATGCCAAAAGACGAAACATGGTTTGTTAGTGACAAAACATGTGGAATCGTACAAAGTTTTAACAACGTAAATTCGATATTGAAATTCCATCAAGCACATTCAGTCGATATCATAAATTAATTCAAAAGCTGTTAGTTTCTATATGACTATATTCGTTATTAAATATATTTTATTTAGTCAAATTTCAATATCAAATATTTAATTCAATAGCCCTTCGCCAGTTCTAACGGAGAGTAAGTATTCGCATACCTTATTTCTAGGGTTTGTGAGTTTGGTTTGGGAGGGTTGCTCTCGGTCGGAAGTCAGAGGTCGTGTCGACAAACGATGGCGCCACTGTCGTCGCCTTTGGTTGACCAGAGACAAAAAAGAAAATGTCCGACAGAATAATAATGTCCCGCGCATTTGCCTTTGATTTATAATGGCTGCACATCCGTGATTTATCACTTGATTAACAATGAAACTTTTGAAATAATTCAATGAACCACTTATTAGAGTTTGGGTAGCATTACAAGTTAGAGAATGCATTATTTGTCATGTGTAAAGGGATAAAACTGATTCAAAAATTATTAAATTCTATTTCAAATTGGTTTAATTCATGGAGAATAAAATTAATATCAATATGTTTCCTTGCTTTTGTTGATAGTAGCTTTTTTCAACAATAAATATAATTAATCGGTTTCTTAAGTGTTCGGGAACTGGGAAACGTATTCTATGCTTTGAAGCTTTCTAACTCTAGTATATATTTCCCTCATAATAATTACATACTAAGTTTCGTCAAATCTTTCTTTTGTAACTTTTGTAACAATTGACGATATAAGGCACACGGAATAGAATTTTTTCTAAGAAGACGACTTGTTACTCAGATATCCAACATCGTTTTTTTCTAACAGAATAATAGAAAGAGAGAGTGAGGACAAAACTATGCAGAATTATGAATAGTTTGTCTTAAATCTGGATTTATTTATTCCTACTTCTGAATATATTCATTATTCATGAAATCTACGCTTAAGCAAGTTGTATAATACTAAAGTAATTTCAGATGGGAAAAATATTCATTCAGTTTATTACGAACCCCATTCTACTTACTGTCATGATTGTAAACTAAATTATTTGTAGCCAGCAATATGCAATCCATCAGAAATCAACTACGTATATCTGAGCGATGCCATCTAGCAACGGTTTATCCAAGTTGCAAACCACACGCATCCGCCGCCGGCGACATCTACCCTGCCAAGGTGTAATTAGCTAAATAATTCATGAGGGTGGCGGGAGAGTGCGTGCGGGAGGATTCCTGAAAACAACGGGGGACAGTGGTCAAATTCGTCACCTACAGACGCCAACATAACAACGCCATAAATCAGCGACCATGAACCTATTTAACCAAAACACATCAAACAAGACATTAATATTCTTGAGAATTTCCGTAATCGAAAATTTGAGCAAAGGCCCCGCCATCTTTCTTTTCCACACGAATGCACTCGACCAGTAAAAACAAATGGAAACATTTACGGCTTAAAATTGACTAATTATCACCAAGCATAATGCGGTATATTCTTTGCAATACGTGATTATTTTTTAAGCTTATGAAACAAAACAAATATAAATTGAATCTCAATCAAAATATAAAGTATATAAATATGAAATATATCTTTTCAAGTTTTCTTTTAATCTGTCCTTTACTGCAGTTGAACATACGCAAACATGTGTTTCTCGTGTTGTCTCACTTGTTAAAATTGTAAATATCTCGATTTTTCCATAACTACGCAAATTCTGGACCTGTTCAGTCAATTTTCCTAGAATTTAGTCTGATGATGACTAACGTATCATAATAAACTCCCTCATCAAAGATCTCACTAAGAAAAATTCAACGGACATCGAGTAATAAATATACTTCAACTTATCTCCTGTATACGCCAAAAAAACGAAAGAGTCTATCCAAAATATGTTTAATTAATGCAATTTTATTTTATTAATAAATATGTTATTCTGATATAAAAAAATATCATTTTGAAATTACGCACATGAAATATGTTCCAGCGATCACGATAAATAATTTTACTATGACACCCTACAAGTAAAGCTAAAGAAAGGTTTTCAAATATTATTTTAGTTTTATGAAATAACTGCTTAAAATATTTAATATTTTGCTCTACAAACTTTTAAATATGGTGTCTGTTAGCTGTTTTGACTTCCACAATCGACAAAAGTATGCTTAAACGTAATGAAAGTCTAACTTTATAGATTGTTTAAAAAGACTTAAATTTAATATTTGTTTGTTTTTAACGTTTATTCTTAGAAAGTCAATAAATTCGACTTATAATATTATTATTAAAAGTGTTAATCTTTATGATCCTAAAATACCTCTATAAAAAAAAATATTTTGTTTCCTAAGGTAGAGTAAAAAAGTCTTACAAAAATAAAATCAGGTCTTATATACTGTAAGCATTAAATAAATATCAATATGTTATATTATTTCTCAGCATGATTCCATTCCAGACGACCTACACCGGCTACATATTACAAGCGCAGGGCGAGTGTTTCAGGAGAGCTTTCGCTGAAAAAAGCGTCTCTCATTTTCCGACGCCCCGTAAGTCGAGCTCGCTAGCGTCGGTCGGACCTCGCCTGTGTAAATCACACATTTAGACTCCCGCAAGCAATAATATATGAGAAAATAACGCCTGTGGCTGGGAGGTGGTACTACACCGCAGGGACTCTGGTGGCAACTCTTTGCGAGCCGGGAGACTGCGATCATTTCCTTCCTGAATTACGCATTAATGTATCTTCTGTTAATTTATTGACTTCAATTTACTATATCAAATTTGAATTGCTACAACTTTGTACTATTCCACATATTTCGTCACTACCGACCCGGGTTTCGCCTTTCGGCGTCTTCAGGCATTCTATCATAAGGATGCAACAGAACTGACGTAAAATAAACAGTTAGCAACGTCTATACACCAAAGTTATTATTAGAGGAAAACACTTACCCCAAGGCAAGCAGTAAATTGCAGCTAATAATATTAATCTTATAATAATTATCACATTTGCCTGTGATAATTTTCATTAACGATCTTGTTAATGAGTCATTCGTGAAAGGGTTTTTCAACAAATATCAATCAACTAACTTTAAAATATAAATTATATAATAATAATAATTATAATAAAAAGAGTTGTAACAATTCAAATTTCATATTGAAATTCCATCAAGCACCTTCAATCAATATCATAAATTAATATATCAAAGTCAACATTTCATCAACTAAAACCTTTTTTTAACGCTGTACATTATGTTATACGTTATATTAATGTTAAAATTTATTGATTCAATTGGAATTTACTTGGTAGAACTCCATTATAGCGCGGTGAAAAATAGCAATGTATTTTAGTTCTACAACATTTATAACATAAATGGTTGATAGCTATTTCGGCTCACACCTTCGTCATAACTATGCTGCAACGTACATTTACTTATCTATATATAGCTGTGTAGAGAATGTACACAATACATATTCTCTTATGTTTGAATACCATAGCTTAATATTGTGCGTATAAAATCCAAAGTGCCGCAGAAGAGAAGATGTATTGTGTACCTTTTCTACACAGCTATATATAGATAAGGAAATGTACATTTAAGTATAGTTCCAACGAAAACGTGAGCCGAAATAGCTAGCAACTATATATCTTATAAATTATGTATAACTAAAATACACTGCTATTTTTTCACCAAATTAATGTTAAAATTACTCAATTTATTTGAAATACACTATTTTTTGTCTAAGACTTCGTGAAAAAATTTGGTTCAGAAACTTTTCATTGTAAGTCTATAAAAAGAATCACCAATATCACATATATACAATAGCTAAAGATGCTAATGAAGATGTGTCGTTTTTGATCAAACGTCATTTACCAACTCGCTGCAATGTGAGTCAATAAATCAATTTCTGAACCAAGAATCTAACATTTTTCTATAAAAGTAAAAAACAGACAGTGAAAATTGTAGGTATAACTGAAGGAATTATCTTTAAAGAATATATAAAATTTTAACTTTTTTCCCAGAACAGAAATATAAATAAACAACATTTTTGATAAGTGTATTAATATGCCATGTACATAAAAACTAATGCAGTTAACAAAACTATGCATCATAAATTTTGTAAAAGGATTTCCGTAAATATTTGTGAAATCTTCACATTTATATTTCTAGAATTCAATATGTGTGGTCGCTTGCAATTGCACAAAATGCTGCGGTCATAATACATGTTATTTCGAAATAAAACAGCATGGCATTTACTTGGTAGATTAGACACCATTATAGCAGGATGAAAAAATAGCAATGTATTTTAGTTCTACAAAATTTATATGGTATATGGTTGATAGTTATTTCGGTTTACGCCTTCATCGATTATATACCTTATAAATTTCGTAGAACTAAAATACATTGCGATTTTTTCACCGTGTTAATAAAACACAACTTTGAAAATGGTTTTGACACTTCAAATTTATTTAAAAAAAATATTTCTCTTCACTTTTTCCTATGATCCATTGCATTTTCGCCTACTACACAATTTTAATTTTATTATTGAGTAATTTTAGTATCGACGTAGTCAATGCTATCTCTCTTTTCCATTCATACTTATAATCTTGACAGTGATTTTTATGGATCGCATTTAAATTTTTTCCATGTATAAATGTGATAACGTCAGAAAAATAAAAATTATCATATTCTATTCTCTGAACAATTCTTCAAATAATTAAATTGTAATTTTAACAAATCCAAACGTACGAAATATTTCATGCATCGGAATATTTTAAATACTGACTTAAATATAAAAATGAAAGTTGATTAATTTGTTGTTCGTATTTTATGCGTTGCCTTGCCGTTCATTCGATGGCAGGGAAACTTTGTCAATGTATTGCTTGCACTTGGGCAAAGGTTATAGACACAGTATAATTAACTTACAGCAGGTGGTATTATAAAAATCAATGTTTTTCGTGTAGTATGCGCTGCTATACCGTTAATTTGGTCGAAATATTGCTTGCTCTCGTGAGAAAGTTATAGTCATAGTAAAATTAGCTTACATTAGCCGATGCATGTATCGTACCAATAACAATTGACAAAAGACAAAGAGCAAACGTCAAACGGGCATATCATTTGCAGTTTGTTGTACATTATTTATTATTCGATGCCGATCAATGTGAGCGAAATAAAATCGAAATTTTTTGCAAGTATATAAGATTTAATTTGCCCAAATTTTATTAGATAGAAAGATTTATCGATCAAAACCGGTCAATCGGGATAATATTTGAAACGGAACAATAATATTTAGACAATAGATTGAGGAAATCAATAAATTGCTGTACTGTTAATGCGGTATTATTTAATATTGTTTGTATAGGCGTTTGACGGGACTATAAAAAATGAACGATCCATATATGAACATGTTTTATGTGAGAACAGTTAATCCGAGTTCCACTGCACATGTTTTATTTGACATTGTAATTCTGAGCGCATTTTCGCAATAACCATTTTTAGGGCGATTTTTTTGTTCCTACGCAGTGTGCTGGGCTCCTGGAATTTTGAAAGTTTTCAAAGACAAACAAAAATCGCTTCCGGAAATAAATACAAAATCGTTTATCCCCGGGGGACATTCAAACTTCGCGACAAATCTCTGAAGGCCGATTCGTTCTATCTTTCCCATTTTAAATCGCCAAATTCGAAGATCGTGTTACTGCGGAATTTTAGTGATAAATCAACGACATGTATTCTCTCAGCGGTTGCTGAAGGATATTTTATTTTATTTCTTTATTTGTTGATATATGTTATTTTGACATACATTAATCGCGTTACATTTGAATCGAATGCATTTCACTCAGCTAATATATATTATTCTGCTTAACTTCTGAAGAACAATTAATATTCAACAATGTTTATGTTTCTGTTAAATAACATAAAAAACATCAATATTAGGCATTAAATGAGTAATATTAAGTGACATATATCCCCAATTTTCCTTCTTTTGACGTATATTTTCCTATATCATTAATAAAAACTTATTTTTTAAATAATAATAGTACTTAATTCCACAATATATTTTATGATCAGGACCAATGCTCATTGCGAGCTGTCTACAGAAAATCTCAATCCAGTCTATTCTTATCCTAGAAATCCTAGAAAGCCATCGGTACTATTCACTCATCAGTTGATAGTGCTCGCGATGAGGGAAACCGGTCCTGATCATAAAATATATTGCGGAAGTAAGTAATAAAAAAAATGTGTTAATTATTTAAAATAGCATGCCTTTCCATCAAGAAGTGACAGTCAACACTTTAAAAGCGAGCACTAAGCGAATCCGGTCCCGATCATGATATACATAGCAGAAATAAGTACTAAAAAAGTGTGTTTTTAACATTTAAAATATTATGTCTTTCTGTCAAAATGTGACAGCTAACAACTTAAAAGCTAGCAATGAGCGAAACCGGTTCTGATTATAAAATATATTGCGGAAATAAGTACAAAAAAATGTTATTTATTATTTATGACATCATGCCGTTGCGTCAAGAAGTGACAGTGAACACCTTTAAAGTGATTTATACTAATCAATCAAATTGGGACAAAATAATAACTCTTCGTTAATGCTTTATAATTCAAATAATTTTCAAAAAGGAATCAACGGTTGTCATGGCATTAACAAATTATTTTATCTGCTGTCGATCTGAACTATTCTTATATCTAATCTTTTTTTTTGATCCAGTCCAAATATAATAAAATGTAAATGCTCAAAATCTGTTAACATATTGATGAGTACTGTTTTATAAAATGTGATAATACTTCAATCAAGATAAGTAAAATATTTATTTAACATACGTTTTATTACATAATTGAGATAAGAATGTTTTTTGAGTGTCGTTATTTTATATTTTTTTAAGTGCTATAAATAAAAATTTAAATCTGAATCTCAAATTGAAATACGCTTATCCAAAACACACGACATCGGAATCTGAAAATGATTTTCTTTAGTTCACTTCCTTATGTATGCATGAGTGAGTTTAATGTGTGGTACCGGATTCACTGTGGATTGCTTAGCTCTACAGCGATTAACGTCTATCGTCAAGGACAAAGAAATAATACTGCAAATAAATCAATACATATTAGATGAAGGAGCTCTAATGTTAACGCGTCATAGATCTTAACACACAATCAATTTCATGTGCAACAAAAAAACTAAAATTATTATTTCATTATCGATACTACAAAGATATTGATATAAAATATTTTTTGGCATTCAACGAAAACAACGCAATGATATTTCATTTAACACCGAACTTAGAATTATACCGATTCGTAATCTATATATATTTAAACTATTGATATATTGATTTCTTTACGGCACGTTTTTTTGTTTAAACTTTAAAAATAGTGCAGATAAAACTAGAATCATATTCGTTAACACGCTCATGGTAAGATATAAAAGTAATAAACGTAGATTATCTCAGTTGAAAGTAGCTTGATGAAATTGAAAATAATACACAATTTGTGCCTAGCGATGTTAAAATATAATTTTTAAGGTTTTAGCTGTCGCTTAGTGATAAAGAAACATGATATTTTTATTAATAAAACCACATCTTTTAGTATGCACTATTGCCACAATGTATTTCATGATCGGGACTGGTTTCGCTCGTCAACTCATCAATGTAACATCATCAGTTGATAATGCTCGCGAAGAGCAAAACCTGAACCAGATTATAAAATATATAGTGTAAAAGTAGAATTGAAAAAAAAAGTTTTTATTATTTAAAAAATGTTTAAGTGTACATCGATTGCTGGATGAACAATCACATTAGGCAATTACTTCGTTATTTATTCAAATGTCAAAAGCAAAACGTTCAAACTGTTCATTGACACAAGTACAAAGGTTCATCGATTTCAGAGGGGAATAACCACATAAGTCAGACGTACATAATCAGATGATTTTCACTTATTTGTTTCAAACATTTTTCACAACTTATTTTACGTTCTTTATATCGTTTTTTATACGAAGTATGAAAAAAAAATTTTAACCGATACAAAAAAATGATTGATCGTGGAAATCAATAAATCGAGGAACGGTTAATGCGGGGTTTTTTAGCATTGTTTGACGGGACTATAAAAAAACGATCCATCCAGAAAAACGTATTATGCGATAACAATTGATCGGGGCTCCACTCTATTGTTGAACTCAAAATATAGTACGAAAATATAATTTGTAATTTTAAAAACTTGAAATCTTCTAAGCGTCATAGAGAATCAAAAACCTTGTATGACGTTACATACATATTTTTTTAAGGATTTTAATGTATTTTATATTATAAACTACACAACAAAATTTGTTGTTTTCACACGGTGAAAAAATTGTAACGATTTAAGTGCTACAAAATTTTTATAAGATCTAGTTGATATCTTTTTTGGCTTACGTCATCGTCAGAACTAGCAAAACTGATAAAGTAATCGAGTTCTACCAAGTCAATGCCAATTCAATCAATAATTTACTGTTTTCGTTTCAACCTGTTAAAGAGAACAATCATAATACACAAATAGTATTTAAAATCGTTTAATTTGTTTCATTGTTTTAATAAGGCTGCACAAGGGAATTGTTGTTATTTATGTGTATTTACTATGCTATTTATAATAAAGTAAATATATACGTCTATTCTGTTGCAATGTGCTTTTTGAGGAAAACACACGAAATTTTCGTTAGAATTTCCCAGTAGACTTTCGCAGTACATCACTGAAGTTGCCTAATGTCGCAGACGTGCTGTAAATTTTAACTAAAACCTCTTTTTCTATTCTCGGTAGGCCCGAAGCACGTGTGACACAAAGAAAGGCGATGCGAGGAAACCAAACTTGTTAAGATGTCAGTCGTAATGGAAGTAGGTCAACGGAATATACGAGCCCGCAGAGTGGTCAACAATGGGTTAAAAATACGTACCATCTAACATGGAAGTTTGGAATGACACTTTGTACATGTTTTTAACAGCCAGGTGTATGGTTTTCTGTTTTACCGATTGGCGATTTCTGTAATCGTGTGTAGTTACAGGATACTGCGTGAAAATTGACAAACTAAAACGGAAGTATTTTTTAATAAATACTATATTTCAAAAATCGATTTAATTATAATATAACGGCTTATTTATTTTTAATAAAGAGTATTAAGCAAGCAAATTTCTTGAAAAATCATTAGTTTCACAACACGGTGAAAAAATAGCAATGTATTTTAGCTCTACAATTTTTTTTATAAGATGTAGTTGATAGTTACTTCGGCTCACCCCATCGTTAGAACTATAGTTCTGATGAACAGAAGGATAACTAAAATACATTGCTATTTTTTTACCGTGCCATAATAGATCTCTACCAAGTAAATGCCAATTCAATTAATCAACAGTTTCACTCTTTTTCACGAAGATAGATTTCAATAACTTGTTTGTCATATTAGTAATGTTTACCATTTTAAGGGCTTTTTTTACTATCTTTACAATAAATTTTATAATCAGAACCGGTTCATTTCATCGTAGCACTATTAACCGATGAGAGTTCAGTTGATTAGATGTTCGCATTATTTAAAATGTCACGCCTTTCCATGAAAAAGTGACAGTTAGCACCTTAAAAAAATGATCTTCAAGATTTGAAATATAATTAAATTGAAACAATTTATGATATCGAACGAAGGTGCTTGATGGAATTTCAAAATCAAATTTGAATTGTCGATGAATTGCCAGTTGTGGAATGCCTGAAGATGCCGAAAGGTGAAACCCGGGTCGTTTGTGACGAAACATGTGGAATTGTACAAAGTTTTATCAATTCACACTTAAATCGAAACAATTGCTACTTTGAAAATTTATGACAATAACATAATGGACTCTAAAACAATTGATCAGTGATACATAACATCGTGATATAAATACTTTAAATTGGCTTATTGATTAAGAAAACTTTGAGCTTTTAAGCACAGGAGTGTAACGTAGAACTATTATCATTTAGTGACACTGTTATCACTACCCTTAGCAAACATAAATACTATCGTCTTATCATTGATTCTCCCCAAGGAAGAATAAAATAAGAAAAGATAAAAGTCTATTATATATGAAAATTGTAAGTCGAGCATAACGGTTGACATATAATTAATATATAATATTAGATTTGAAGAGAGCTAATTTCATTAGACATGATTATTTGAAAAATAGGGATATATATTGCTAAAACTATTTTTCTATCAAAAGTACTGAAAATTTGGAACAGCTGTTTGAATCATAAGACTATAAAAAGTGTAAAAAATATATTTATTAAGCAATTTAAACACCAAAAAATAGCACGGTAAAAAAATAACAATGTATTTTAGTGCTACAAATTTAATAAAATAGCTATCAACTATATAAAAAAAAATGTAGAACTAAAATGCATTGCTATTTTTTCACCGTGTTATAATGGAGTTGAACCAAATAAATACCAATTCTATCAATAAACCAAAAAAATAGTATATTTCGTTATTATCTTACATTTAAATGAATATGTCGGTGTATCTGTATGTTTCAATTGTCAGAGAAATCTTACATCCATATTATACATTAAAATTACGTTTATGTGTTTATTTTTAATAATCAATATTAAATAACCGAGTCTATTAGGTAATTTCAAAGTTTTTTCTCCTTAATATTAAGTAAACCAAATTCTCTTTATTAAAACACTGCGTTTCTTCAAAGGCTTTGAACCTACAGGGCTAGACCGACAATTCGACACCTTTGAGCAATTTTTATTTATTTTTTATGCCATTTTAAAAATTGTCTCTCCTTTGAGAGTGCAACAATTTTTCTCTTTCAAGTTTTCCATGTACAAGTGAAAAAACCACCCCTATCGACTTTGTGGAACTGACATGTTTTGAATAAAGAAATTCATTACGGTTTTTTTTTATTCTTGCACTTGCATAGCGCAAAGGAATTTCAGTTTCCCAAAAACTTCACCCTCTTTGTAGAGTTTATCAAAATGCAGAATTTTTCATGTTGGGATGGGGGAGGGAGGTGGTTATTTATTATTACCCTATTTATTCTGCACAATGTGCGTCGCGAACTTATATATTACATAAATATTTAATTTTACTTCGAGCTAATTCTTATAAATTAGTTTATTTCGAAAATACTGACCACTTCAAACTAATTCTGTGCTATTCACTTACAATTCGACACCATACTATTCTAGCACTGTTTGAATTACAGGCATTGTGTAACAAACGTACAAAATCTAATCATTGATTTACGTGTATAAATAGACTTGCTTGTATTTTGAACTCAATCAATTTTTAATACTTGCGATAAGTTAAGCCGGTTCTGATCTTAATATTTAATGTGGAAGCAATACTAAGATTTTTTAATTATTTTAAATCATTTATTCCTTTCCAACAAGAATTTACAATAAACACCATAATAGAGTATTTATTTATTTATTAATATATACACTTTACAAAAATTACAAATTAAAAGTTCATTGCTTTGCAACATAATATTTGAAAATTTTATGTTGGAAATTCAAGAAAATCATTTCACAACAAAACAATTAATAAGGATAACCAGAAAGTCAACCAAGCAAGCTCATGAAAAATCTACTTTAACACATTAAAAAATGGCATTCGCCTGAACTCACTGTTGTCCAAGTGGAATATGTCGACATCCAAAGCAACACTGTTGAAAACTGTTAATGCTCTTATCATTGGCATCACCATTGACAGACTAGTACTACACTTCAGAAGAAAAAACAATTCATGTCCACGATTTCTTAAAAAAAATATCTTATCTACACATGTAAACATTCATAATTGTATTCACTCATTGGAGCTATTTGTCACAAATCTAAGCGTCTTTTTTTAACGAACGTATTGTATTTAGCGCGAACTTATTTGATGAAATGCTGTTGTTATTAGATTATTATCCAAATCATTTTTTTTTATTTCGTCAAGTCACCAAAAACGTGTAAAAAGAGGACTTTGCGTATGCTAAATAACATATTCAAAATAATTTATATTGACTCAAAAGCTTAAAATATCAACAGATTAGTAATAGTTCAAACTTAAACAAGCTTGTTACACTATCGCTTTGCGTCACTCAGGTTTAAAACAAAGTATCCGATTTATTTTAATTCTAAAAACGGTTTGTAGATACGTACATTAAAATATGCTTGTTTTAAACAGCCAACTGCAGTTAAGGAATGTTATAAAGTACTATAAAATACACAAAGCAGTAAAACAAAGTGAATAAAGTTTTTTTGGGCTATCTTACAGAGTCGGATGATTCCAAAGCATTTTTACCAAGCTGGTTTCTTTTTATATATGATCAATTCTAACGAAACACAACGTATTTCGATTAATATCATTACGGTGTTTTTTATTCTTTAATATTATATTTAATTTTTTTTTGTGAGTTACCTAATGTAACATACAATCGTATTATATAATAACATTGTTTTGTGAAGGTGCCTTTCTTTCTAAACGGTCGTAATTAAAAATTGAAAAATGAATGATTGAAAATCTTCTACAAATCATTTAATAGGATGAGTATTAAACAGGACTATGAACATTGACCAATTGACTTCGACTAAAAAAAGGTTATTCTTATCAGGTTTTTCTACCTTCCCTATTTATGTGCATTAAATTAAAGATCAACTAATCATCACTTTTAAAGCGTTAACCGTCGCTTCTTGATGGAAAGGCACGATAGTTTAAATTATAAAAAGACATTTTTAGTACTCATTTCCACTAAATACTTTACGATCAGGACCGGTTTCGCTCATAACAAGCGGCTGAAAATGCCTTGATCATAAAATATATTGTCTAAATAACTGCTAAAAATGTGTTTTTATTATTTAAAATATCAACTAACCATTTCGACAAATTTTTCATTGAGATATTCTTCAAAATATTCTATTCAAAAAAGTGATCGGAGCCACTCCTTTTTCATGACTCCGACTCCGAAATTGACCAAAACACGTCTTCGACTCCAACTCCGACTTCACTGTCATAATGTTAAATATTAAGAAAAATTTTGGTAGATGAAGAGTTTAAACTGATATATTCCAATATACGAAATTGTATTGTCTATCTTCATCGGTACTCCGAATTTCAAGAAACACTCTAAAGTCTATCAATATGTTAAAATCTAAAAGTTAAATGTTCTAATCACAGTTGGCATAGAAATTATATGTACAAATTTCACGTCGCAACTGAACACCGTTTGTGAAGAGTTCTTGTAACAGGCAGACAGACAAAAATATACATATAAATCCCGATGTTATCAAAGTTAGAAATATATAGTATTATTCTTTCATTTTATTAGTGAAGCCTCGTTTTTTTGTTGTTTTGTACTTTTTGGCAGTATATTCTTCAAGTCACGAGTACGATAGAAAATATCCACTAACGGTATAGTTTGATTATCTTATCGTACTAAATTGCGAAGTCTTGTAAGAAGTCTCGAAATATACATCGCACAAATCTGTACTTGAATTTTAATCATTAAAAATATTTCAAGATAAGCTGTCATTTGATGCTCACTACAAATTCTTTCTTTATCTCAGTCATTTATCCAAAAACAGTTGTTTTGCAAACGATTTATCCTTCAACAACGTCGTTAAATTTACTATTTCGGCTGTAGATGATTGATAGAATTTCAATATCAAATTTTAACTGTTAAAACTTTCTACACATGTTTTGTCACTAACGAACAGGGTTTCGCCATTCGGCAGCCTGCATCATTCTATCACACGGGTGGAGCATAACTGACACACAATAAATAGTTAACAACATTAATGCACAATAAATCATAAACTTCAGGCATTCATCCGTCATTTTCATTGCATCCGTGTCATAGAATGCCTGAAGATGCCAAAAGATGAAACACCGAACAAAACATGTGGAATCGTACAATGTTTCAACGATCCAAATTTTACGTCGTTGAAAACACTGTTATTAATTATTATTATTATTATTATTATGAATATATGTATAAAAATAAATGTCTGTCTGTCGGTCCTTTATGCATTCCTACACCATGAATCCAATTGCGATAAAACTTGGTCGAATTATTGCTTAGACTACCGGGCAAAAGATAGGATACTCAGAATTTGATTTAATTACAAAAAATAATTGAATATTTACGAAAAACATGTTTTCATACAAGACTATTGTAATACAGAATGGCCATTTATGACACATTGTATCCATAGCAACGCCGAAAACAAGAACGACGCAAATCTGTCACATTCACTCACCTGTAGGTACTTACGTACGTAAGGTACTGAATATTTTGAAGCAAAATTCGATTTTTGAATAAAGTAACAGGTTGGCAACTAAATCATTACGGATTTTTTTAGAAAATCAAAGACAATTTATTCATGGAACTAAATAATTTTATTCTGTAATGTATTGCTCATTTTGATCAATGACCTTTTGCCATCTTTCGGGAAGCATCATAATCTCATGTTCATTAAACTTCTGGTTTTTATTAGCAAAAAACTGAATCAAGTACGATTTGACATCATCATCATTATTGAACTTTTTACCATTCAAGGAGTTTTGTAAATCGAAACAAAAAGTAATCAGATGGTGCAAGGTCAGGACTATATGGTGGATGTGGCAAAACATCCCAACTAAGCTCCAATGATTTTTGCCGAGTGGCCAAAGATGTGTGTGGCCTTGCATTGTCATGATGGAATACAACACCTTTTCGATTTGTCAATTCGGGCCGCTTTTCTTTAACTGTATTGTTTAATTTCGTTAGTTGTTCAATGTAGACATCAGAATTGATCGTTCGGTTGGGTGGTAAGAGTTCAAAGTAGACAATTCCTTTATAATCCCACCAAACTGATAACAAAACCTTCTTTTGATGAATATCAGCTTTTGATGTTGTTTGAGCTGGTTCACCTGGCCTGCTCCACGATCTTTACCGCGTGATATTGTTGTAAACAACCCATTTTTCATCGCCAGTTATCAGTCGTTTTAAGAATGGATCATTTTCATTCCGTTTCTTTAGCAAATCGCAGCTGTTAATGCGTTTTTTTCAGTTCGTGAGGAACCCATGTATCGAGTTTTTGAAGATAGCCAAGTTGTTTTAAGTGATTTTCAATGTATGTATGTGATAACAATTTGCTTTCCATCCAATCCAAAAGATCTTTGGGAAAAATACAAACGCTACATGAGTGAAGATATTTTACATAGTTTGCGTGCAACAATTCAAAACCCACACGTTCAATTCATACCAAACGTATATAATGAGGCATTGCTATTGATTGAGGACATGTGTTTAGTAATCGCTACCAATTCATTGGTACAATTGGGAATGGCTGCGCTGAATCGATATAAAAACGACTGACGTGATCGTGATTTCCAACGAGAAACACGCTTTGATGTGGATGAATTGGGTAAATTTGTTCAAACGAATCTTCCGAAATTGGTTCTAGATCAACGTATAGTGTATGACACAATTATGGATGCAATTAAAAGTCAAAGTGGTAGATTTTATTTCATAGATGCACCCGGAGGCACAGGTAAAACCTTCCTCATTTCACTCATTTTGGCAGCCACACCATCACGAAAAAACATTGCACTAGCAATCGCATCATCTGGAGTTGCAGCAACTCTTTTGAATGGTGGCCGAACAGCGCATTCAGCACTGAAACTGCCATTAAATATGCAAATAATTGAGACACCAACATGCAATATCAACAAAATTTCTTAAACGGGCAAACTACTCACATTATTTAAAATTATTGTATGGGACGAATGTACTATGGCATACAAAAAATCATTGGAAGCACTTCTTTTCTTTACAACTTTTCGGTGGCGCACTCATTTTATTGTCTGGTGATTTTCGACAAACTCTACCTGTTATATCACATTCAACAGTGGCCGATGAACTTAATGCATGTCTCAAATCATCCGTTTTATGAAGATACGTACATAGATTCACTTTGAAGACCAATATGCGTATACAACTACAACATGATGCATCCGCTGAACTTTTCGCAAAACAATTGTTGGATATAGGAAATGGGAAAATGGCAATAGAGGAATCCACACAATGTATCACATTGCCAGCGAATTTCTGTAAAATAATCTCAACCATAGACGAATTGATTCACAAAGTTTTTCCAAATATTGCACACAATCATAAAAATCATCAATGGCTCAGTGCACGTGCTATATTAGCAGCCAAAAACAAGGATATCAATGCAATCAATTTAAGCATACCAAAAGAAATACCAGGAGAAGCGATAACGTATAAGTCAATCGATTCTATAATGAATCAAGACGAAGTCGTCAATTATCCAACAGAATTCTTGAATTCACTTGATTTGCCAGGCATGCCGCCGCATGTTTTAACCTTGAAAATTGGCGTGCCTATCATTCTTCTCCGAAACATAAATCCACCACAAATTTTTAACGGTACCAGGCTTTCAGTAAGAAAAATGATGAATTATTGAAGCTACAATTTTAAATGGAAAATTCAAAGGAGAATATGTAATGTTGCGACGCATCCCAATAATTCCAACAGATATGCCATTTGAATTTAAACGTCTGCAGTTTCCAGTGCGAGTCGCCTTTGCAATGACCATCAATAAGGCACAAGAACAGTCGTTACAAGTGTGTGGACTAAATTTGGAAAATCCATGCTTCTCACATGGACAACTGCATGTGGCCTGCTCACGCGTTGGAAAACCTTCTGATTTATTTGTGTACGCACCAGATAGAAAAACAAAAAACATTGTGTATCCAAAAGCACTCCAATAAATAAAAACACATACGGCCGCCACTGTCAAATTTAGGTAAGAAAAATATGACCTAAGCTTATCGCTTCTAATTGGCTCCGACCTCGCCTCAAGTCCGACTTATACAATCGGGACGCGGTTTCTTTGTTTTTTTGAGTGGTATTACAACGCATGCCGGGAAAACGCTAGTTAATATATATAACAAATTGCATGATTGAGGAAAATTTACAAATAGATAAAATTTTACACGTTGAATAGATACATTATAAAATTTATTACCGCAGTAAAAAATAGGATGTTTAAACCGCTTTATATAGATAAGTCAATGTACGTTTAAGCATAGTACTGATGAAGAAATAAGCTGAATAGTTATCAACTATTATAAATTATATCTAATAAATTTTGGAGAACTAAAATACATTGCTATTTTTTCGCTGATTTATAGTTGGCTTCTATCAAGTAAATGCCAACAGATAAAATAATATTTACTGGATAAAATGGGTATCTTTGTTTTAACTATGTTAATTAATTAATTATTTTTTTGGCTGCCTATCAAACATTTATTTACTTTTATGGTGTTTACTGTCACGTCTTGGTGGAAAGGCATGATATCTGAAATAATAAAAACACATTTTTTAGTACTTAGTTGTATAATTTATTTTATGATTTTATCATCAGTTGACAATGGTTGCAATAAGCGTTCATAAAATATAAAGTGGATATACTTATTAAAAAATAATTTGTGTTTTTATTGTTTTATTAAAAAAAAAACATTTATTTTTTGATAAATTTAAATCTGCCTGAAACGGTACTGTCAGTACTATGTCCCCTTAAAGAAACGGCCACCTCGTAAAATCAACTTTCAAAGTACCCAAGTCTTTTGTTGACGAAGCATCTGCAAACTAAAAAACTTCTTTATGATTTTAAACGCAAGTTATTTTATTTATCACAGCTTGATTATACACCCCTTTCCCCTAACTGTCTACACGTCGTAAGTATCGAGTAGATATTTTGCTATTATTTGAATATGTCAATAGCAGAGATATTATGCACAAAGTTTCGTAAGTAGCTTAAATAAATCTTGTTTTTTTCTATAACAATAAAAATAATGAGTATTTTAAATCTCTGATGAGATTTTAGGAGTTGTATATTAAAATTCAAGAAAATGTATTTAAATTAGAAGATTGGATAAACGTTAGCAGACATACAAAATGAACAAAAAAAGGCCAATACAACACAAGTCTATTCTTTATGACCTTACTACTTCTGAAGAGAGAGAATCCAACCTTCGGATTGATTTACTGCCAAATAAATTCTGTTATATCGTTTAGAGTCCATATGCTATTGTATAGACATTATAATTTATTTATAACTAGCATATTCACTCAGTATGTGGAGCATATATCCTCCATACGATGCATTCATGACTCTGTCACTCGCCGGCTTATTTTTATCCTTCTACTGCAGGTTAGAATTAGTCAATTTCATCGAGTACGTCCTGTGAGTATCTTACGGCTTTCAAGACGCCAGAATCCTACTGGTCTGAAGAATAGGCTGAATTGAAATTTTCTGGAAACATCCGCAGCACATGACTTAGACATTTTTCAAAAATAAATGCTATGAATTATATGTTTTAGAATAACAATCATAATAACAAACTCAGATCCCGACCAATACATAATTATATCAAACAACCAATCATAATAGAGTATACAATGATACTCCAATTTTATGTTTTTCAATGGATTATGAAAAAACGATACATATGAGAAAACGATGAATACGAAAGAACTTTTTTTTTCATATCGTAACTTGACTTGGTGATTTTTTTTCATACAGAGCATTTGAGTGACAAGTAAAAATAATTTACCATAGTAAATGCTGAGCAAAAACTTACATTGACCGACGCTATAGGACAACTAAAGTCAAGTCGATACTTACAAATATAATAGATCAATCATTAAAAAAATATTATGACAATAACATATTGCTTGATAGATACATTTCCAGTTTTTTTTTTATTTAGTTTGCTTATATGAATTGTAAAATTTTTCGAAGAAAGCATTATATCGGGATATTTCTTTTTTAATTAACACAAACAGTGGCTTAACGGTGCGGTAGGGTCTTCTGAACTGAATGAAAAATGTCTGACAAAGCTATTTATTGAGTCTATATGTGTTATTACATATAGACTCATTCAACTGTTTGCTAATTTGCTGCCCTATTGGGCAGCAAATAAGCAAGCAGTTGAATAATATCTTACAAACTTCTGAGTGGATTGTCAAATGACAAAATAATTATTTTTGACAGGAAGATTCTACCTATTCGATAAATCATACATAAGAAAATAGTTGATCGGAGAATCAGGAATGTCAAATTATTTAACATTGTTATCTTGATAAAATCGACTAAATAGTAATCCATACAAACGATAAAAGCATGAAACGATTGGTCAACCTTCCGCAGTATGGTAAAAAAATGTATATTAGACATTTGTGACGAAAATTATTCATTTTTTTCATTAATTATTTTTCAATTGACGAATGAATGCACGCATTTTTTTATAACTCTATCGGGTATTACATTATTAAAAATAGGGTTTCAAAAAGCGACTACTTAACTTTCTACCCTTATTCAAATTCATCTTTATTTCCCTACACACTTTGAAATAAGACGATAAGTGACTGACGTACTAACGGTTTTGTTATCATTAGGAGTACATATGCTCCACGTTAGAATGAATTTGGATAAGATATTGTTTGATAAATTACGTTATCGTTAGTTAAATATATGACTTAATGGAGCTTACTTTTGATAACGTTAAGCAATAATTCTTTAAACAAAATTTAAAAAACACCTCGCCATGATATAAATAGATCTTCAAAGTTTATTTAGAATCATAACACTTCGTTTATTCGATGTCATTAGGTTTTGTTTCGCGCCCTCCCTCCGCGGGGAATGTTATTATTTTTTTTTATTTCGCCTAATGTAGCTTGGAATTGTGCTTTTAGACAGCAGAAACAAACATTTTAATGAAGTTTTGACTAAACTTTTGGGCGCCATTAGGTGCCACCGCGATCTGTTGTAAAAACGGCGGGAAAACTTTTTTATGGCGAATGAAAAATAATGGCCGCTGTTTATTATTTATAATTTGGCAGCTTAGTGCTTACACACTTCTACAGCTGCGTGCTGATAAATTTTAAATTCAAACTACATTATTATTTTAAAATAAATTAGATAACTTTTTTGTTCCACTTAGTTTATTATAACATGTAAAATTTGGATTGTTACAGCTTTTTACGATTCCACATGTTTTGTCACTAACGACCCGAGTTTTGCCTTTCGGCATATTCAGGCATTCTATTACACGAATGCATCAGAACTGACGTACAATAAACATCGTCTATATACCAAAGTTATTAATTACAGGGAAACACACACCCCAAGGGAAGCAAGAAATGGCAGCTAAAACAAATTTTTGAAAGGCGAAACCCGGGTCATTAGTGACAATCATGTGGAAATGTACAAAATTGTAACAACTCAAATCTGAAATTAAAATTCCATCAAGCACCTTCAGTCGATATAATAAGCTAAATTAGATGTAACTTTAAGTTTCACTGCAATGATAAAATAATGAATGTCCTTTCGATACAATTAGTATAATTAAAATATGAGTCGCGTCTGATAACAATGATGTATAGAGATAAAGTTATCAATTATAACTATCTTAAACTGAAAATAATCCTCTAACAAGCTTAGCTAAGCTAACAAACCAAATACAACAGTAAAAAAAGATTTTAACTTTAGTTTATCCAAGCCATTCTAGATGTGTTTTAATAAATTTCGATAACAAGTCAGGCTTACTTTTCAGCTTAGTTGAGCTTTATTTAAATTTTTTTACAACTTTGACAAATACACAAATTACATCTAACTTTCGGCTGTGATTTAAAGTAATTTGTTACATTAATAACATTAAAAAACATAGCAAAGTATGCGGAATAATATTTATATTATTTTTTTTATTTTATTTATTACAACTATACGGTACAAAACTTACAAATTATTAATTCAATGCTTTTGCACCGTAACATATTAACATATATAAATATAAAAATTCAACAAATAATATAAAACAATCAATAATGATTGCAAAAAAGAAAGTCAACCAAGTGAACTCATGAAATGTCTACTTTAACTGAAAAAATAGCATTCGTCTGACCTCACTTTTGTCCACATGAAATATGTCAATATCCGAAGCAATACCGTTGAACATTGTTAATGCTCTTACCGTTGGCATCCCCATTGGCAGACTGGTTCTACACTTTGGAAGAACAAACAAATTATGTATACGATTTCTTAAAAAACTATCCGGAACATACAAATTTACATTATTAAGGATGGCAGAATTCTCATTTTGGCCTCGAATTAGTCGAAAGAAATATGTGGCTAGATATATTTCTCTTCGATTTTTCAAACTATTAAAAGTGAGCATACCCAAAAGAAAGTCAGTTGGATAAAGCCACGGATAGTATCCGTATGCTCTCAAGTAAAGAAGTCTCAAAAATTTCTTCTGAACCTTTTCCACCATAAGGGCATATTTCAAATCTCCTGGGAAAATTATATAGGTTGATGTATGTGTTTTTGTCATTTTAATGGTATCCATTTACAAATGCTGTAAAATATTGCCTATTATCTTCAAGACATGCTTTTTTTGTCATTCTTCAAAAGGAACACATGGTATGAAGTATATTTAGATGTTAATTCAAATAATAAAGATTCTAATATTCAAAACACTCATTACTAACAATAAAAAACACAATTTGCACTGAATAAACCATGGTTGTCCAACATTGACTAACAACATGACAGGTTTTTTCTTAACTTTCCTATTTATGTGCATTGAATTATTGGCTAACTAACCAATCTGACAAATTTTTCAAAATTGTCTATCAAAAAAATAGTCATTCGTTTTCACGAATATTATTCCGGTCATAACACCGCAACTCTACGACTCCGACTCCGATTCTATTGTACAACCCTTTATTCAGGGAGAAATTCATTAAAAGATGTGTTTCCTGTCATCTTGAATCTCGAATTAATTTTCACCGCCCTTGTGAATGCTCAAAATTAAAGACACGTCTGTCAAAAAAAATGATTTTTTTCAAGCCTCAGGTTTTTTTTTTTTTAATATTTATTGAAAAAAAAGTAATTATACTCTTTTTGTAATACGAACGAGTTTTTCATTATTATTCGTATATTCTGCATTATTTAACATATATTTTGATGGCCAGCCACTGGAGGGAATATTGTGCGCCCCCTTCTCGAAAGCTGCAGGATTACAAGTTGTAAAGCAAAATTGTTGCCCCCCGCTTCGTTGATTATCTTCAAAAAGAAGGAAGGGAGAGGATAAATTTGAATCTAAAGAGCCACAATTGCTATTAAAGACAAATGAGAAAATCTAAATTAAGACGGAAAATTATTTATGATTAATATTTCGTTTTTTATTGTTTTTACGTGTTTTGTTAAGGTATTGTTTCACAATACAATTAACAAAACATTCAGAATGATTGAAATTCTTTATGAATGGAGAATATACCTTAAATAAGTATTTTTAGTCATATTAAACACATTAACGCAATAGTCTCCAAACTCAATAAGGATGTAAGCTACTTTCGGAAATTGAAATTGTCTGGTGAGCTACCTATACTTATTCCTACTTTATATTTTTTTATCGTAGCATGCACAATATTTATATTACTTAAAAATTCGCATCAATCGTAATACATCTCTGACCGTTTCTCTGTCTTAAAAAATAATATTACAATGGCAACCTTTCAAGCATTTCGTTGAAATTTAGCTCGGTATATTTTTTTTATTTGCGGAGTTCAAAAATAAAATTTTATAGTCAAATTTATAAATATGATAAAATATCCTACGCGAGCTACCGATAGCTCACGAGTGACCGTTTGACGATCACTGCATTAACGTATGCAAATACACTTAAAATATTTATTATAAAAACTATTGTGTAATAATAAGCAAGCAGGTACTGTCAACTTTTGTGTCCAAAGCATCATATGAGTAATATCATACAATAGTGAAGGCTACTTGACATGCATGAATTATTAAAAAAAATATTAATCGCTTTATTAGTATTTTTTATAAGAACAGATCTTTTCAATATTTAACATAAAAAAATATCCTACAAATTATATAAGAAAAACAATGCATAACTAATGCGTCATTAATATTGAGTATAGTTTATTTAAGAATTTTTACAAAAATATTTCTGAACTGATTAAATTGGAATTAACTTGGTAGAACTCGGTCATAACACGGCGAAAAAAAGCGAATTCAAATAACACACTTTTGCTTAAACATGTTTTTTAATTAACAGTTTTTGAAGACTAAATCTGTCGCACGTTCATTATTATATTATGATGTTTTTTAACCACAAAAAGTATCCCACTAGATGTCATATATATTTCTCAATACTTATAGTTATTCTTAAAAAATACATTCATTTGAATTTATTCTTATTTTTATAATAAGCGATTGATAAAGTTATTTTGACAGAGTGAGAACGATATTATTTGATAGCCTTATATCGAGTCCGTAAGCAATAACTAACAAACGCGTTTGGCAACGAAAAGGACATGGAACGTCTGCTGTACGGCGTCGAAGTAAATAAAAATAAAATAACTTACACACATATCTGTACTTATGACTTTTTGATCATAAAAAGTTAGAAAACTTCGTCTCGGCAGAATTTACAGTCTTTAACCTTCGAAAGCTAAAAAATCAGTAATAAAAAAGTTCATTCTATATTTTATACGTAATGTTAAATTTAAAGCTATACGGGCACCTGGGGACTTCCCAAAGCCCGATACTGGTCTGCAGATATGTACTAAGGAAATATATGGCGATAAAAAGTATTAGAGTAATAAATTATAAAAACTGTAAAAAAGTAATATAATCGTATCGTTTACGTAGAAAAATATTTATTTCCTCTACAATACCTAGTTGATTCTTTTAATTCTTTTATTAAATCAAAATTTTACTGATGGTATAATCAGTATTAAATATTTTTTATTAAGTCTTCTCCTTATGTAATCTTGAGTAATTCAGGATTGGATATTGTATCTGTAGTCAAAAATGGAAATATAAACACACTCCAAATTTTAAACCCGCAATAAAGAGCCGCATACATAATTAGAGAAAACGCACTGAATGCAAGGAAATGAAATATAATGATTGATTAATCCGTATTAATATTCCGACACAAAACATTTCAGAAATTAATTAAAAATTATTAGACTTGAAAAAGTTGTAAGGATTTTCAGAAGAAATCAAATTATATTTCCACCCGAAAAGCGACCATATACGAATGTATTAACACCGTCGACACTTGTATATCTTTGAGTATAAACTATCAACACGAGACGTTAGCAGTCATAGGGTTAAAAAATTAGATTAGCTTGTTATGAATATTGGAATGCTTCCTTGCGTGATAATATGTTTAAAAAATCCGTCAGTAAGTCAGTGTCATATCTCAGTGCTCCGCAACCTTTTGTCTCCCGCGGCACACCACAAGTCAATATTTATGAAAAAAAAAACGGAATATGCAACGTCGACATATTTGTTAAAACTCATTCTTTTTGCATTGTTTACTTTATTTACGCACAATTTTGATTCTTATGAATTTACGTTTTATATTGTAAATCGTGTGTATAATATTAATGTACATATGATAAATAATTTCGACGAAACAATAATTATTTCTGCTTCCATATGATTTCCTTTTCACAAAATATTTTATAGTGTAGACGAATTATATGATTTTTCTTCTATTATAAAAATTCACTGCGGCACACCAAATATCGTCTGGTGGCACACCGGTTGTGGACCACTGTCATATCTGAAACCACAGCCAGTGGAATAAAAAATCACGAATTTAAATTTCATGTGAAAAAATTACTTTCTTCGATGTGTTAACAAGTTTTGTCCGAATAACCTCCATTAAAGTATTATATAAACACACTCAAGCTAATGAACATGTATGATTATTCAATAGGAAAAAAACAGATTCACAATTTGCCAATCACTTTATAAAAGAGTCGCATAATATAAATTTAAGCTCAACGCCTATGTGTAATACATATACTACGTTTGTAATAAAGGTCGCAAGATGACGGGTTTGGAACACCTGGAAATCAATAGATATTAATTATCACACGAAATTCTAAGCGAATAAACAAATATAAGTCTGTCGCCGCTCCTCAGACCATTGCGAGGGGCTAATTCTTTTCCATAATGAACGAACTCCGTCCAATATTTAAGCTTTTTGAAATTGCCGCCTGTTTAGTTTCATTCACAACTTTATTTCTTTTATTTTTATTGCTAGCAGGAAGTAAGCTAGGTCGTTTAAACAGGAGAGATGATGTATTGTGTACCTTTTCTACACAGCTATATATAGATAAGCAAATCTACGTTTCAAAATTTTGTAGAACTAAAATTCATTGCAATTTTTTCACTGTGTTATCATTATATTTATTTTATTAATTTATACTCCATTGAGTTCTACCAAGTAAATGCCAATTAAATCAATATAATATAAATACTTGGAATAATTTGTTTGCTAGACTTTTAATAGTTGAAACAGGTAACCAAGTTTTAAATATAAATTAAAACCTTTAACTTAAACTTGGTTCGATAAAGATGATTTGTTTGGGATTCGTTTCGCATAGCCCCAATCTGAGTCCCCTTCTGCTGTCCAGGGTAAGTGCAGTATAAGTGAATGTTTTTCACATGGTACTCGAACCGCGGCTAGACACGTGAATTATTAAACCACCTTACACTTAAACTTGTAGGCGGGCAATTCGCAAACAGCCTCTTTTATCTATCTACCTAAATACAGTAGCGCCCTTAACTAAAATCCAACAACTCGAAAATATGAACGTATAAAATGTGAATTACTCGAAACGACAGTATTCTATTTTATTTCGATATCGTTACAATCTAATTAGAAACTTATTTTAACAGTTTCGACCACTTTCAACTACATACCATAAACAATAAAATGTATAGACCAGTGTTCTCGTGTGCGGCCACCAAAGGATTTGCTGCGGCCACCAACAGTTATATAGTAAATATTGATGTATTTAAAAGACATATTTTTACAAATGAATTTGTAAAATTATTATTATTTTAAAATGGATTGAATAAACCTGACTTATCCAGCGTTTGGTCGAGTTAAAGTAAAGAACCGTTTTGGTAATGAAATTGTTAAAAAATTTTGGTCGAAGTTATACGTTGACCATGAATTAAGTCAATATGAAGAATTAACAACAATTGCTTTATTAAATTTGTCGATTTCACCTACAACTGTATATTGTGAAAGATCATTCAGTGTAATGCATTATATAAAAAATAAATGTCAAAACTATTTTTATCACATTTGGTGCGGCCACGAGACATTTCCATAGAAAAACCGACGTTTATAATGCGGTGAAATCGCACATGAGAACCAATGGTATAGACAAAAGCAATACCATTTAAAACACTTCAGGTTATGTCATAAAGTTGATTATCTTGCGATTTATATTAAAAATTCTTTCCTTTTTATTTCTTCTTTATGAATATTGGGAATGACTTGATATAGCAAATACTGCTGAAAAATCATCATATTTATATAATATAAAGGCTTATTCGCTCACTTAGCTATAAGCTGTAATATCATCGAAAAAAATAAATCGTCGAGGGTTGGTTATTGACGTATATATAGACGATTTAGCTAAACATCATGTAGAAATGATACTAGGAATCACTATAGCAATTATAATTGAGCGAAAGATTGCCACTTCCATCGAATAAACGTAGAAATAATTTAATAGTCTATTTTTCTATCGTTAAAATTTGAGTCTAGTTTTGGTTGCCAAAATAAGCCTATTTTGTTTAATTAAATATTTCGTCTTCCTTTACCAATAGCTGATACCATCACTTGGAAGTCTTTTAACGTTCGCATAGAGAATTTAAGTTCTTCCAACGCTTCATATTTACTCCTTAACCACTTTATAGAAAATAGAAGATACGACGTGCATTTAATGCTTCGACGCTCCTATACGAACAATAATAAGCGTAGAGTTCTATCAAATAATACATTCTCAAAGTAAAGAAGTATTATTGGAAAAACAGTATAATTTATTTTATACTAACCAAGCTGAACTGTCGCGCGTTGCTGCGATCTCTGAATAAGGAAATTCAAGGAACCTCGTTATAATAACAAACAATTTTATTGTTAATAATGTCGTTTTAATTCTATTTATCAACTACTTGGAAGGGAGTTATGGAGAAAATAGTGTGCTAGAAACATTTTCGTAAGTGTCTTCAATAAATTCCGAAAGTTTCATATTGATTGGATGAATGGTGTGGTAATGCATAAAGGACAAACACACAAACACACATTGATTTATATATATATTAATATCGAGTTAATAAAATATGATTTAGGTTTCAATATTTTCTTTATTTCTGTCTTTCCACGTCACTGATATTCTGCCTATTTTCAGAGCACGGTTTACCCGTTGTTTCGATATTAAGGGGTATACAATTTTCATACGGGTGCCGTTTTCTTTTATTGTTAGAGTTCGGTAGTAGATGCAAAATTTTTGCACCCATTAGTAGAAGTATTCAAAGCCATTTTGGCTTTTATTCAAAATATTTTAATCGAGGCAATATAGAGAGTATTGTACAAATTGATTTTTTGAACGGGTACTTAGCTTTTAGAATATTTAATATATAATTGCTTTGGGTCATATTTACTACTTAGTATGAACCTTTTCATAACTGCAGTGTCTAGTCGTAATAAACAAGTTTAATTTTTTATGGTTGCTATGCATTTTTTATGACAAACTTTTTTGAGTATACAATTAACATTGCAATGATAAGCATACTATATTAATTGATTCAGTTGTGTAATTAAATTATCGAAAATTTCCTTAGAAAACAATATCCTCTTCTTGTCATAAGAAATCAATATTTAAATAACATTATACTACTGTTAAACTACGGCAGACTTTATAAAAAATAGAAGCCACAGTTTACGATATCGACTGAGGTTACTTGATCTCGTCTTTCGGCATCTTCATGCATTCTATCGCATGAATGCAATAGGACTTATACACAATAAATAGTTTGAATCGATAATAAACATATAAACATAAAATTTTACTAACAAGATACTTTAACACTAGTTTACTATGATATACGGTACAGTTCATTCAATTTTGTATTATAAACTTTCGACAATTCAAATTTTATATTGAATTCCATCAAGCACCCTTAATCTATATCGTAAAGTGTATCAATTTTTCTAGTATGGCAAGATTGTATAATAAATTAGTGTAGTACCAATAATGTTAAGTGTAGAATCAGCCTGTCAATGGGGATGCCAATGGTAAAAAAATAAGTAATATTCAACATTATTGCTTTGGGTTTCATATTCCTTTCATATTACGTGGACGAGTGTGGTTTCAGACGAATGTTATTTTTTAATATTTCAAAGTAGATTTTTGCTTAGTTGACGTCTTTGTTATATAGTATAATATAATATTTTAACGTTTCAAAAACAATAAACTTACAATTTTTAATTTTTGTTACAAAATAAATTATCTCAAATAAAATATTCAGGCTTTCTGAAAGAAGTTAAGAAAACACTACTTATAATATTTTAAAATTGATCATTTCCGTGAAATTTCCATGTTTCTTGTTTTACCGTAATTACAAAATGAAACTGAAACGAAAATAATGTGTACACCCTTAGATATTTTGTGTATATGTCCCTCTCTAAAGCATTGGTGTAAATGTCAATTTGTTTTACTGAGGTCGCCATTAGGCACGACGAGCTTGGATGCAGTATGCATACTGTAGGAAATACAGGTGAGAAAAACCATATTACTCAGACAGAAATGCTGTAAAAACCATATGGAATTCAATGGTACCCAATCATTTTTAGTTTACACAGACTACGGTAAGAAATAAATTTTCATTCCAATATCTGTACGTTTCTTAAGCTTGGAATGTAGTGCCTGTAATTCTATACATTCGCAAAATTTGATGCAGCACAACATATTATGAAAATGTTTATATGTCAATGTGATATTAAAAACAGATGAAGACTGATACGAAACTATATATAGACAATAATTCTGTTTATTATTAAAAAAAAATTTTTTTAATTTCAACGTTGAAAAATTAAGTAACCAAAATCTGCAGAGAAAAAAATGTGTATCAGATTTTACCAATACACGAATTATGTCAAAATGATTACATATGTATAATATGGGAACCGATAGTTTATAGAAAAAAAAAATATATTTGTAAGTAGTAATATTATGAAAAAAAATTGGTTGTTCATTTTCGAAAAGCACACATCTCCACAAGCACGATCCCTGCCCCAGACGCCGTTTGTATGTGGAAGGGTTGGTGTTGGAAATGCACTTAGCGGTTTTCGTATGTCACTGTTAGCCCCTCCCCCTCTCGATCAGCCGTCCTCGCGATTCGCCCGATCATCGCTCTTCCCACTATCGGTTCCAACAAAGACTTTAACACACGATTTTAGGTTGGATATATTATATAAGAATTATTATTCGTTAATCACATTAATTGATTAACACTAAATAGTTCAATGTTATTGATATGAGATATCGTAACCCCCACAATCAAAACGCTTCTTGTGACACTTTGGTAACTTGAATCAATGAATTACTGCCATTGTCAAATGTACTTTTTAAATAAAACCTACTAAATTACAATTGATAAAAAATAAAGAACAAAAAAGTATTTTTGCAAACTAATCGTTTATTGCTTCTTTATATATCAATTTAAAGAGGAATATAAAATTAGTATTTTTTTTTTAATTTTAAGTAATAAAAGAACTTTTTAAAATTATTTCATTTTTGACATTTTAATCATTCATTCGCTTTCCAAGCAAAAAATACTGTTTACATCCTTTGTATCAGTTTAAAAACACTATGAAATGTCCTTTCATCAAAACAAAACTCTAATTATCCTAACTAATAATTATTATAATTATTATTATAACTAGCAAAGTCATAATTTTTCAAATAATACTTATTTTACATGGATCGCGTCGTTTTGCATTAAAGGATTACGGGTTATAAAAATATGAATTCATACCTTAATAGCGACTTGTAGAAATAAAAACAAAAACAAAATAATGAATCTTTGGTTAAGATATGAAAATAATTACGTCGTTTTTTCTACCCGTCATTTGTAAAGATGACCGATGCTTTAATAACTAGGTTATTTATTACTGTTTGGCAATTGATCTTTTGATCAATATATAACCACTTCATACAAGAAAAAATACTTTTTCAAATTGCATTCACTTGAAAATAATTAAAATAATTAAAGCACATTGATTGAATCCACAATATGTTTTGTGATCATGACCTGTTTCGCTAATTGCCACAATAATTAACTGATGACCTTTTTGATGATAATGGTTTTGACCAAAAAATAAGTTTTGGAAATATGCACTAAAAAATGAGAATGCCTTTCATCAAGAAGTGACAGTAAACACGCTAAAAATAAATAAATGTTTAATACACTGTTGAAAAATAATTAATTAATTAACATAGTTAAAACTATGACATTTTTTTATTCAGTAAATATTATTCTATCTATTTGCATTTACTTAGTAGAAGTCCATTATAACACGGTAAACAAATATGAATGTATTTAAGTTCTAAAAAAATATTAACTATTTCGGCTTACTTCTTCATCAAAACTAGTTATAGCACCTTAGTATAGCTATCAACTATATATCCCATAAATTTTGCAGAACTTAAATACATTGATATACATCACCGTGTTGTAATTACAGCACCATATAAATCATTGAAAATGACCCAAGCTTCTAAAATCATGATTCTCTTATACCAAAAAGTTGCCCGACTCAGATACTGTGAGAGCAACGCTTTATAGAGGTTTGGCATTTAGTCAAAGCTTTTAGTATGAATTTTTTACTAGTATTAGTTTCTGCTACTGAATGTTCTCTTTCTAGGAATTTGAAAATTTGGCGTTAAAATAGTGTTCTGTTTTTGTCAAGTTATTTGAAGATATCAACGTTACAATTCTTAATCCAAGCCACTTTTCGTCAAACAATTAAATACATGTCTAATCTTAATGCTAGATGAAAAAAATGTTGGCTCGTGGAACACTCCTAACAGTCCTTTTTTATAGATACTATTACTGCGTAACTGTCTCTTCTTGGTAGAAAAACATTATATAGGTCTTCGTTATAACCACTTTCATAAATTTCTAGTAATAAAAAAATCGCAATGATTTCTACTATATCCACAATTTTAATTTACAAAGATCAGGGCTGGTTTAGCTCACCATGAGTGTCAACTCAACCATCAACTGATCAGTTGATACTACCCATGATGTCATGAAGTCTTTGTAATAATTTTACATTAAATGAAGAATATGTTTAATTCATCTGTTCTGCCACCACTGCATTCCTGATATGGTCAAAATATTATATTGGATAAAGTTTTTTTCTAAAATATAAACTTTTTTTTTAATGATCATGGAGAACTTATTAATAATACTATGAAATAAATTTCATATAAATAAAATACATTGCTATTTTTTCACTGTGTTAATTGTTTTTTTTTTTAAATAATGAATACACATTTTTATTACTTATTTCCACAATAAATTTTTTGATCAGGACCGGTTTTCGCTCATCGTGAACATTATCAACTGGATATCATGCCTTTCCACAAAGAAGTGACACCATCTTAAAAGTATAATTGAATCACTTGATTTTTCCTTTTTAATGCTTTATATCAGACCAAATTGTGGATAAATTTCAAAGTAATATCATTGGTCACCTCTTGAAACATATAGCCACATTTAAAAATTGTTATTTACATGTAGTAGAGTGGGAAATGTTATTCAGTCGCAGTGTTGTTATACATACTGTTTCGTAAATTGATTTTCAAAACGATTTTTGTTCAAAATAATGATATCTAAATAATCTACTACTAATCCAATCTAAAAAAAACAGGGTGAAGTGAAAACAGGTGGAAAATATATTGTTATTATCAATAAGGTATTAGTTTCGATAATAAAATGATATTTGATGTATTATGGACATTTACATTTTGGAAAACAGAAGCTTTATTGCCAGTTTTGTCAACGAAATGGTTTAACAACAAAATCAGTAGACCGTGAAATTTAGCGGATTTGTTTTTGCATCTATTCATTACCTATATAATATATTTCATGTTTCACTGAATCTTATTTACAAAAAGAAACATACTTCAAGTCATTCTTGTTTACATGAGCAAATATGCCAGTTTACATTTGAGATGATTTTAACACCTCGGAAAACCGGATTGTGCTGTCCAATAACGAATAAAATTATATTTGATGGAATGATTTAATTTACTACTACCGAGTTCAGTATAAAGTAGTTTTACTTAAACGTTTGACTAACACGTGAATAAATGACTAATATGTTCTAGATCAGTGGTTCTTATGTGCGGCCACCAATAGTTTTATAGTAAATATTGATATTGAAAAAAATGTATTTTTCCAAATGAATTTGTAAAATTATTATTATTTTAAAACTGATAGAATAAACCTGACTTATCCCAGCATTTAGTCGAGATAAGTAAAGAACCGTTTTAATTATAAAACTGTTCAAAAATAATGGCCGGAATTATACGTTGACCATGAATTAAGTCAGTATAAAGAATTAACAACAATTACTTTGTTAATTTTATCGATTTTTCCTAAAACTGTGTATTGTGAAAGATAATTCAGTGTAATGCATTTTATAAAAAAAATTACCATTGAAACTATTTTTATCACATTTGGTGCGGCCACGAGACATTTCCATAGGACCGCTGATGTTCATAATGCGGCCACAGTGAATTTTCACGTGAGAACCACTGTTCTAGATACCGCGTGATTGAAGTTAATTATCGATAATAAACTAAATTGCATAATGTCATTCTAGTTTTTAATTGAAAACTTTAATATTACCTAAAAATGTTAAGATTGCCATAGCACATTTTTTTTTTTATTTAATAATCCAATTTCTTCACACAATTAAAATAAATGTCTTCAGTATTTTTTTATATCTTTAAACGTGCATTGCCTATTAAAGTTAAGTATTTTTTAAGCCAGCATTCTAATATTCAATTGAATAAACAATAAATGACGAGTGGTCATAAATCAAATTGATTATGGGTATCATTTGTCAGCCCTGATCTGGCTCGTGTGGCACGTTTGAGAGAAACAAATACTTTTACTTAAAATCCCCTCAAATTTGATTTTTTTAAATTAATTAGAAGGAAAAACAATTCTGTCGACTATGAAAAAACCATTGCCTTTAAACATTTTTCATTCTTGACTTCTCAAGTGCATAAAATAATATCAAAGCGCCAAAAAAATTAAAAAATCAATAATATATTGTGTAGAATCACCACATACTTCGTACACTTCCAATTACAAGCTCATGATAATGAATAAATCTAACCACTTTAACAATTTATGATTCACTTTTAATTTTATTGGTGATGTTTATAATCGTTTTTTTTTAACAGATTTTTCACATCGTCTTTCTTGAATCTATCTACATATGTTTCTCTGTTTATTACAAAACATTTACAACAACTGCATGGTTTTATAAAGTGTTTATTCATATTTTTACATGGTTCTCTAGAGTACCTAATTATATAAAGAATTTTAAAAAAAGTTTTTATAAATAAAACCAGTATTTTAATAGTATATTCTTTATATTTAGGATATTCAGTGTTTGAGTAAAATTTATTGGCGGAATTGGCAGCTATATATAGATAAGCAAATTTTTGTTTGAGCATAGTTCTGGCGATGGCGTGAGCCGAAATAGCTATCAACTTTGTCTTATAAAAAAATTTTAGAACTAAAATACATTGTTATTTTTACACCGTGTTGAGTAAAATTGTATGTAACTGTTACGAACAAAGTGGATAACCAACGGCGCGTTACGGTATATACTCTGAGAACTACTGAATTACAATATACGTTATGAAAACAGTTGATAAATTAAATAAATTTTATTTAGTCTTTTCAAAAAGCTTTTTGATTGTAAGTTAGTGTCTCATTCTGGTAACCCCGGGGTTTCATCAACAGAAGCGTTAAAATTATCCATACAAAATCTGCTACTGGACATTTCAGATTACAAAAAAACAGCAGTCTCAGTTCCTCGAATAACGTCTCGTGGATCGGTATAAGGTTACATATAGTTATATTATTTAAATATATTTCCATAGTAAGAATAGTTGATTGCATCTAAAAAAAGGTTCAGTCGATTGACGCAGGTGGTCGTCTCAAGTTTGATTGAGGTTACCTTCATTGTTCATTGAAGCAAACTGGGAGAAAATTGGAATAATTATAATAGTCTCATTTTTTTTTTAAATTTAATGCATTTTATTTGATAATCGATAATTTTTAAAGACCTCTTACATTTTTCGCTCATAGACATGCGTAAATTTAGGGAAATACTGTTGTGTTTGCTAAAAAATTTATTTGTAGCACGCTCGCAATTCCGTACTGATTTTTGGTTTCTAAAGAATCTACATTTTTTTTAATAATTATTTACGTTTCCTCAATATATTTTATGATGAAGACTTTTTTAATACTTATTTCTATAATGTATTTTATGATCAGGACTGGTTAATTCATCGTGAACATTATCAACTGAAGTTAACTGAGACATTATAAAGCGATAATGTTCACGATGAGAAAAACCGGTCCTGATTATAAAATATATTGCGGAAATGAGTACTAAAAACTATATAATTATTATTTAAGATATCTTACTTAATTTTTCTCACTACTCCATATTTTTAGGATAGGATGAGTGACAAGAAATTTATCTTACATCCTCGAATACAAATCGTTTTAAAAATTTTAATGTTGAAAATATTTTGAGTTCAAACGAGCAAAAACTGCAAGCCAATGGCATTAGCCACTCGTCTACAGGCAAATAACTAATTTTAAATACGACTATATGATTCAAGAGGTCACCCATCATATCCATCTTAAATTTCTTCACACTTCACACGAGATAAAGCATCTAAGGCATCGAAACCGGTCCTGATTATACTATACTTTGTGGAAATTAGTACTAAAAAGTATGTTACTGTTATTTGAAATATCCTGCCTTTCCATCAAGAAGTGACAGTTAACACTATAAAAGTTAAAAAAATAGTACTAAAATAAATCTGACTGCACTCATATATTTTGAAAACACCACCACTTAACTAAAAAAGGAATAAAGGATTTTAAAAAATACCATATCAAAATTAATGAAATAACATATTAATATTTAATTTATAATCCGTGTTAAGCTTCGATATCAAATATTTTTTCATAAATTTCAATTGAGTGCCTATTAATGTTTCCAGAGATATTTTCATATGGGTAACAATATATCGCCTCGTTTTTTTTAAAGTACTTAACCAGTATTTTGCTTACAAGAAATTTGACCAAACATTTAGAATTAGCACAGAATTTCTTACATAAAGATTATTGTTCCTTTAGCAAATCGTTGTGTTAATCGACCATTTCCGTTTTCCCAGAAACGAATTCAAAAATAAATCTTTCTTCAAAATCAAAATACATCAGATATTCACAAATATTTCGCAAGATAAAGCAATAAATATTTCGTTTACTTAATATTTTTTTTTAAATCTTTTTTCGATAATCTTCATTACATCATTCGGAATGAATAAATGATATCAGCGGACATTGTTCAATTTAAGAATGTAATCAATTTTACTTGTCAGAAATAAGTCCTTGCAGAACGCGAATGGTCAACCATACTCAAATTATTTACGTACCCAAATATATTAAATATTAAATTCAGAATTTAAATAATAAAAAAAATATTGTTTAGTAATACGACTACAATTTTAAATATTAAGACTAGTTTCTATTATCGTGAGCATTATTAACTGATCGAATTATTGAACTCAAAAATATTGAATTGTCAGACTTAATCTTAAATGTATCATTCATCCGTATGATAAAATACCTGAAGATGCCGAAAGGTGAAATCCGGATCATGAATGACAAAACATGTGGAGTCGTACAAAGTTTTAACAATTCAAATTTAATTTAAGACATCGATTGAAGGTTCTTGTTGAAATTTCAATATCAAATTTGGATTGTTAAAACTTTCTACAATTCTACATGTTTTGTCACTGACGACCCGTATTTCGCCTTTCGCCATCTTCATGCATTCTATCACACTAATGCAACAGAATAAATTTAAATTTAAATAATCATTTATTGAGATATTTTAAGAAATCGCCAAAACAACATTAATTATTTCAAATGGAAAAGAGACTTTAAGCCGAGAGTTTGCCAGGTACTTTCATCGATTGCTGCACTAAGTATCATGATTTTAAACGGTTGGCAACTACTGTAATTCCTAATACTGAGCGATTAAAGTGTCCTATCTACAAAACTGGTAATTCCGTTTTGATAATTTTCCCTTATAAATAGGAATCTGAAAAGCGGTTCCTCATTCAATCGTGTTTGTGAAACCAGATACGTGAAGATGAAGATCGCAGTGGTTCTCTTGCTGTGCGCTGCGGCGGTTTCCGCCGAGATGCCTACCATCAACAGGTTCATGAGGCCTACCGGAGCCGAGAGGTTCGCAAACCTCCTGAAGGCTGTCGAACACAGCAGAATCGTCGGAGGAACCGAGGTTACGCCACACTCCAGACCTTTCCAGGTACAAAACTCTTCGTCCTGATTTATATTTGAGTTTCACAGGAATTGCAAATAATTATTGTATAGTTTATTTCATATGAGTTAAGTTTTTTTAATAATAACAACACACTTTTAGTAATATTTCCATAACATATTTTAAAATCTGGATCGAAAATACTTTAAAGTAATGTTAGCTTTTCATTTGTCCTCAATAAACTTATTTCGTAAGGTTTTTAATTCAATCGGTAGAAATAGCATTATATTGTATTATATATGCCGTAACGGCACTTATTTTAAACAAAAACTGAACATTCATATTTTTGTTTTTTTTTTCTTAATTAAATTCATTTTTTAAATTTACCTTTAGGAAGCTGCTAAAAATTGTATTGAAGTATTCGAAAATTGTTTTGATATTTTCTTAAAATTTTGTTTACCTATCGTAAACAAAGATAAAAAAAAACGTTCATTTAAAATGAATATTCGTGAGAATCTTTTCTTAATAATAAAAACATAATGCTTAATTTAGCACTATTTCCACATGTTTATACTTAAAGATCAGAATTTGTTTCGCTCATAGCGAGTATTAGCAACTAATCACGATGAGCGAAACCGGTTCTGATTCTGAAAATCTTTTCAATATTTAAAATATAATTCTTAGAGCTTATTAGTATATTTAATATTATTCGCTAAAAATTTTCGCAACAGCGTCAATATTTCATAAAGCGATCATTCGCTGTTTTTTTTTTTTTAATTTCTTACATGACCACACATTTGATCCAAATCAAGCCCGGGTTCTCAATCAAATAAATGTGTTATTTTCCGTTAACTTTTTCTATTTTATGTTATCTCAAATATTGTCTATTTTTGAATTATATTTGAATGAGATTTTTTAGATTTTTCGATTTTATAAATTCGAAACTTATAAATCTGCAATCTCGACTGCTATTTTTTTTTTAATATATTTCGTTAAAAAGATTAAAAAAATACTTCGACTCCCCTTTCATATCAAATAAAGATTACTTTTTATTTTTACATATCGCTTACTTTGATCGTAAATCGATTCAGTATCTAAGACGAGTTAAAATATCACATTAAAGAGTATTATTATATTTTAAATTCGAATATATTTTTTCACATCTCATACTATCGAAATAAATTCGATTTATTTAGTGTTAAATATTTTTTATTTACAATATTTTTAATTTTCTTCACATATCATAATAAACTCTAACGCATAGTTTCTCAACCTTTTTACGTCCTCGGACTACCAAAAAGTCCAAAAATGTTAAGCAGACTCTCAACATTGGAATAAAATATTTATATAATTGATTTTTTGTTCAACCCAATTAATTTTACAAAACCGTACGATATTGTAATAATATTCAAGTATATCAAAACAGACAGTAACAAAAAAATATAGTTTAAAAATCCATAAAATATAATATAATTCGATTGTAAATAAATATTACCACATCGCGGACCACCCAAAAATCTCCGCGGGCCATCGATTGAAAAACTGTGTTCTAAAGTATTAGCTATAATATTTTGTACATAAAAAAGACTATTAATAAACGATTTTTTTTTAATTTCTGCTTTCGAAGTAGTCAATGTAGTTTCAACCATAAACAAAAAACGATATTGCATAAATTATCGTTGTTTTCTATTAAAATTTCCACTTCGAGCAATGGAATATATATATGTATAATATAGATAATATATATTTTTTGATTGAATTGGCATTTACTTGGTAAAACAACATTACAACACGGCAAAAAAATAGCAATGTATTTCAGTTCTACAAAAATTATCAGTTCTGTGAAGACGTAAACCGAAATAGCTATCAACTAAATATCTTATAAATTTTGTAGAATTAAAATACATTGCTATTTTTTCACCGTGTAACATATGTGTATGCTTTTAAAACGCAATAACTTATTTCGATTTAAAAATATATTTTTATCACTAAAATTATAAGATTTAATTCAAAAATGGCCTTCTGTATAAATAGTAAATAACAAGATTTCATCGATTAAATATTTTCACCTTATCAAATTAATGCTGATTCCCATTGATTGATTGATTAGTATTTGAATTAATATGTTATTTCATATCTTTTCAACTCATGTAATTAACACATATAATATTTAATCATAACATTATCTAACGATTTATTAACAATCTTATATGTGCTATGTAATTATTTCGTAACATATTAGTTGTCATAAATCTTTCAAAATAATTGTCTATGTAAGTTTTCTAAGCCTTGTTACATAGTTTCTCACTTGTCTTTTGAAATATAAACTAAAGATATTTTCAAATTTGAATTGTTGAAACTGTTTTCGGCTCCACATGTTTTGTCACACTCCAATTTGGGAGTATAACATATACTATATGACCAAGATGGATAGAACTTTCACAAATAATACTTGGTATTTATTTTGCAACCCCTATTAAACATTTCGTGATTTTTAAGCCTCTAGCTTAGTGACTTAACATTCTAACATTTTTTTACCATTTTATTATACCCTTAAAAACTTAACTTAATGAATAAATTCTTGGTATTACTCATTGTACCAATAATTTCATATCATCATGTGCCGAATAACGGAACCAGTCGAGATCGTATGGCGGAAAGACATTGTATTTTAGATTAAAAAAAGACACATTTTTAGTAGTATTTCAATAATATGTTTTATGGTCAGTACCGGGTTCGCTCTTGGCGAGCATTATTAACTAACGCTCCTCACGATGAGCAAAACCGCTCCTGATCATAAAACACATATTGTAAATCACAGTTTATCAACCGGTGGTCCGCGAAAATTTTTAGTTGAGCCGAAACAATTGAATTTCATTTTTGTTACTGTATACTTTAATATTCATAATTATTATTATATCAGCATAAGATGTTGCAAAATTAATTGCTTTGAATAAAAATTTAACCAAAAAAATATTTTTTTAATTTATGATATCGACTGAAGGTGCTTGATGGAATTTCAATATCAAATTTGAACTGTTACAACTTTGTACGCCACATGTTTTGGCACTAACGACGGGTTTCGTCTTTCGGCATCTTCAGGCATTCTATCACACGGATGCAACAGAACTGGCCAATTCAGTTCAATGTCAGTTCTGTTGCATCCATGTGATAGAATGCCTGAAGATGCCGAAAGGTGAAACCCTGGTCGTTGTGACAAAATATGTGGAATCGTACAAAGTTGTAACAATTCAAAAAAAAATATTTTTATTATTTCATTCCAATGTTGATAGTCCGCAAAACATTTTTGGATTTTTTGGTGGTCCGCGGATGTGAAAAGGTTGAGAAACTGTGGTGTACATAACACTTGAAAAATGTGTTTGTATTTTTAAAAAATATTCCCACTTTGATTCTGCGAATATATCTCCATTTTGAATTATTTCAGGTTGGTCTTCTGTTGACCCTTCCCGATGGTACCGCTTTCTGCGGAGGCTCCTTGATCTCCAAGAACTACGTGATGACAGCTGCTCACTGCGTCTACGACGGCAGAAACACCGTCACCGACTTCACCGCCGTCCTCGGAGCTCACAACATCTATGATGAACCAAACAGCGTGAGGATCCAATCCAAAACCGCCATCATTCATCCAGGATGGAACCCAGCTACTCTCCAGAACGATCTTGCTCTCATCAAATTGCCCGTCGCTGTTGAATTAACTGGTAAGCTTTTACATGTAACTTAGATATTTTCAAATACATCCATCCCTCGCTTAACAGGGAAGATAAGTTCTGCTAGATCGCCGTGCTAAGCGAAATCGTGTTAAGCAAGACTAACAAATATATGAAATAGAGGAGATAGGTTTTTTTAGAGATATTATGAAAAAAAAGGTTGGTGGAACTTATGAAAATTTATTGATATATAATGATACGGATAAAATATATTATTCAGTTCAAACTTAATTTTTTTGTAATATCAGTGCATCTTTAAGTTGATCCAAAATTTGTATTTTTGTCTCCAGAGAAATTACTTTTCTTCTTGATTTCGGTTATTTAAATTTTATTTAAACTTCATTATACAAGTAATAAAAATATGTATTATAAATAAGAAAAATATACCTTGAATAGTTGTGAAATTATAAGCAGTAATCAGCTGTCAGGATTCAGCGAGTGATAAACACGGTGGACAACGAGAGACTAAATATTTGATGTATTTTTTATATATTTCAGGTAATATTTGTTATTTGAAATGCGCAGTTCTATTCCCGGTATACCCTTACCGTCATTCTTAAAATTTCGCACAGCTTTGTGCACATCTACGACACGTCGAAACATATTTTTTTTCACCGAATCTGAAACCGTATTGAGCGAGTATCGTGTTAAGCGAGGGATGGGTGTATCTAATTTACATCAATGTTCCCAAACCTTTTTACATCTGCAGGACGGTAAAAAATGAAAAAAAATCTCAAACCACTGTTACTAAAATAAAAATGATTTTTTAAGTAAAATATTTATTAAAATTTTATATTGTGGCAGCAGGACCTAGCTTTAACTAGTAAATGTACATATTTTAAATAATAAAAACACATTTTTTAGTACTTATTTCCACAATATATTTTTTGATCAGGACCGGTTTCGCTCATCGCGAGCAGTTGTTAATGCGAAACCGGTCCTGATCAAAAAATATATTGTGGAAATAAGTACTAAAAAATGTGTTTTTATTATTTAAAATATAATGCCTTTCCATCATAGTCAATCATCAGTCTGATACAATTAAATTTTAGTAAAAACATTAATTTTTTAAACACTATTTTTTTTCAAGAAACTTATTTGAAATCTGTTGTTGCATCTATGCTAATGTGCTGTCTTTGACAGTTACTATTAAGTTCCTTCGTGTTGATCAAATTATTATTTAACAATAGCTAAAAATACAAGTAAACATGCAGGCGAAAAATCCTATATTTGTTATTTTTTTGTATGGTGAATTTCTTGAAATTTGGCATACTGTTTATTTGATTGTGACCTGACTCTATACAATGGGCTTTACATAATTTATGCTGCTACGAGACAATTAATTAAATAATTATTGTACAATTAATTTTTCAGACAATATCCAACTCATCGATCTTCCTCCACTCAGCGCTCTAGGAAACACCTTCACCGGTAATCCTGCTACCGTTTCCGGATGGGGAAAACCCAGCGATGGTAAGGATATTTTCCCTTAAATATTTTTTGCAACAACGACTATTAAAAAAAAAACGACAGTACTTGTCAAAAACTTTTATTCGAAAGTAAACAATTTACACTTTTTTTCATATGTAACAATCTAAGTATGATTATATATAGGACTCAATATACCTTATCATATACACACTTTTTGTTTAAGAATAATACATTTCTGCGTATAATATCGTCATTACCAAACCAATAGGGTATTAGTGAAAGTTCGTTAATATTCACGAGAGCAAAAAGAGTGATAAAGAAACGAAATCATTCTCATTGACACAATATTTTTTAGGTCTTTTCGCTGTTTTGAATATTAATGAATTGTCACCGATGTTTTTCTGCCTTCAAAGGTGCGATATGATTAAATTTACATTTAACAGTTTTTTTTTCACAAAAAAATACAAGAATTAAACAGTTGTGTTGTTTATCTCTTTGTAATCTTTGTTTTTGGTGCCACCCAAAAGGTTTTTCTTTTGTCTCTATCTACAATAATATGGATAAAAAATGATTGGAATTAGAGTTTCACATATTATATTAGGTATTTTTTTAGAGGTATAGAACTTTGAAATGGAATAAAACAAAGATGTTTTTTTTTAAATATACACAAAATTTACTTTATTCGAAAGATAATCTTCTGGCATTATAATTTAAATATGATTTCTGGCATATGACCGCCACGGCTAGCTTGAACGTAGTCTAATCTGGGGGTTCAATTTTCGATGATTTTTTCCAACATTTGTGGCCGTATATCGGCAATAACGCGGCGAATGTTGTCCTCCAAGTGGTCAATCGTTTCGGGCTTATCGGCGTAGACTAGTGACTTCACATATCCCCACAGAAAATAGTCAAGCGGCGTTAAATCACACGATCTTAGAGGCCAATTCACGGGTCCGAAACGTGAAACTATGCCAAACGTTTCCTTCAATACTCAATTGTGGCACGAGCTGTGTGACATGTTGCGCCATCTTGTTGAAACCACAGCTCCTGCACGTCATGCTTGTTCAATTGATGAACGAAAAAGTCAGTAAACATCATATAGTAATCACTGAGTCTGTCTGTTTTGTCAATGTAAACAATTAAGTGGTTTGATTAATCGGCGATTTAACTTTGTAGCCGTCAACACTTTGTCTCCTGAACTCCGTGAAGTAACAATGAACGTCATCACCAACATAGAATGTAACGTCAGATATCTTGGAGTTATTCAAGGAACTCACATCTGCACCAGCGGATCCAACGGAAAGAGCAGCTGCAACGTAAGTATTTTTATTAACATCACCATTACTAAAAATTTTAATCTGTTAATTATTCATGACATTAACAAAAAAATTGGTTGTCTGTAAAGTCGGTTTACGGACGATAGTTTAACGTGACAACGTCATAAGAAAACATTGATGAAATGATTGCATACTTTTATGAATAAAATGGAATCATTTTTATTGAATTATCAATATTTTGTATGGATACGAAGAAGGACTGAAATGAAATCTACAATTTTTTTTCTGAAAGAAATCGTTGATAATTTATTGTTAAAAGTATATTTGTTATACGTTAATCAGATTTTTAATATGTAAGAATTAATTACCTTTATTGCCGCAATTGTTGTTGTAATATAAACAATGAAAACCACATTATTAACATTTCACTTCACTTTATAAACAGTTGTAAACAGATCACGTGTAGGTACTGTAGGTGTATAAGTTGTGTGCTGCCGCTGTCTCTTTTCTACTCAGACGCATCGACCAATCGAGTGGAAGAGAGATAGATGCGGCACAATCCGAACGGTAGGCCGATCGTGCCTCTCTATCGCTTATCCGCGCTCTCGCTCGCACGCTTGCCTTCGGCGTAACGCGACAAACGGGACAATGAGTCATGTTTTTTCGTGCGTGCAGCGGGCGTTCATCGATTTATAAGACGTTGTCACGTCAAAAAAACGTTGGGAAAATATTCAATCACTTATTCTATAATAATTTGAATATTTCTATTCTCTATAATAATAAATTTTAGGTACAGTATAATCTCAACTATTCACACCTCGGTTATATGAATTTTCAACTATCCAAATTGAAAAAATGCTCCGGTGTGGCAATATCAGACGAAAATTTAAAACTTGTAGCTTTTTTGATTGACAATGCGCCATCGCATTCGTCAATAGAATGTTCAAATCGGATTGATGAAATATTTATGATAAAACTTCTTTCACAAAATGTCACGTCTGCTATACAACCAATGGATTAAGGAATAATATTATATTATACACAGATTCTTTGAAGATTTTTAGCACATGAAAATTATGAATCCATTGTCAGTTTCTATAAGAAGATTTATTTAATATACTATTACTAGATGACAGCAGAGTTAAGACTCTATAAATGTGTTGACATTTTAAAAAATCATGAAACAAACTTTTGAAAAGACCGTCAGTAAATACTTTCCAATAATAAAAATATTTACAATAGAACATAGGTTCCCAACCTTTTTCGTGCGGCGACCACTTTTCATAAAATCCATGTTACCCGCGACCCCCAATACAATTCAAAAGCATACAAAAAAAATTGTTGACCGTATTATAAGTTGGCGACCCCCAGGTTTGGAGCCTATGCAATAGAAAGTATATTTTTCATCTTCTTTTTATTTTCCAAATGTTTGGTTTCTGGCACAACCCTCGTCCCCATCAGTGCATATAATCGATGTTCTATTGTATTTATGTATATTGAATATTTCAACAAATTGATCTTTTGACAAATCACTTAAGATGATAGCAAAATTAATGTTTTGTTTAATATCTACGGAATATATTTAATGACATCTTTATTTTGTTTTCCAGGGAGACTCTGGTGGTCCATTGACTGTTGTCCTCAACGGAAAGACCATCCAAGTAAGTGACATTTATTTTTATTTTTTTATGATTGTCACTGCAAAGTTTGTAATGTTCTGTAACACAGAACATTACAAACTTTCTATTCTCTCAATATTATCGTATGTAATCTTACTTACCGAATCGGAAGAATAATTTCAATATATCCTACAGATTTCTTGCTATTTATGCTGTATTAATACTTAAAAAAAATGAAATATGATGATAAAACTCCAAGTATTATTGATACTGAAAAAAATTAATTCAAAATAACATTTCAATGACTTGGCTTCATAATGGTATCAAAAAGGGTGGAATTTATTTTGTAAGAGAAAAATTAATGCCACTTCTATGCCCGCATTCGGTGCAATAAATAAACACATTATTAATCACATTTAAGGCGTTAACTGTCACTTCTTGATAGAAAGACATGATATTTTAAAAATAAAATAAATTTTGTAGTACTTATTTCCACAATATATTTTATGTAACTGATTATAACTGATCAATTGATAATGCTCGCGATGAGCGAAACCGGTCCTGATCATAAAATACCTTGTTAATTTATAAAACACTGTACCATTTTCCTTTTGTTTACAGAAATTTATAAAATTGTATACTATAAAATTAAAATAACTGTCCTACTGGCACTTTGTATCTTTCTGAGATGATCAATTTCAGATCTTCCATCTTCAGAATCTCAGAGTTTTACCAAGAAATTGATAGTTAAATTTGAAGAATATTTATTAAACTACTGTGTTAATTGAATTAATGGTTGACTAATTCTTCTTTTCAGGTTGGCGTCGTTTCCTTCGGTATTGTTCTCGGTTGCGAGAAGGGATGGCCACCAGTATTCACCAGGGTGACCAACTTCGTAGACTGGATCCACACCACCGCTGAAATGAACTGAAATTTGTTTCTCCGCTACAAGAATAAATAAAACTTTTGGAAATAATATGTCTAATGACATCTGAAATTTAAAAGTGATTATTCATTAAAAAACTGATAAAAAATTAAATAAACGCTCTAAAGACTGCCTGGTTGATTGATATCTGGAAATGATAACTATACTTCTTGCTTTAGTTAATGTTTAGAGTATCGATTAAGCAGTGAGTTTTTTGAACAACAAAAATGATTGTTTTTATTGATAGTAACCATTTTCCAGTGCTTTATAACACCTCAAATCTGTTGTGTGCATTTGTTACAAATTCCACATTTTTCCAAGAGTGTGAAGGATAAGTATCATGTCAATTAATTGAATTGTTTAAATGATTATTGGGCAGACCAGTGGTTAACAAACAGTGGTTTGTGTAACTCTTCTACAAAATCGTCTTATTGATGAGAAACTGGAATCGTGCCCAAAATTAAAAACAACAACATACAAACCTGACTTATCTAAACTTTCGAAGGAGATGTAAAGCATTCACATTAGTGTTTTTCAATCATTTTCAAGATTTAATTTTATGTGTATTATAACGAATTTAATTTCATGTGTATTATAACGAATTTAATTTCATAAGTAAATAATATCATTATAAAGTGTTACATCACGTTTTATCCAATGTAACTAAACTTAGAGTCAGAAGTGGTGACATCTACGAAAATATCTTACTAAGAATGATATTTTTTTAGCAAAAACCAGCTTAGAAGTACCCTGATCAAGTTAATAACAATGATCCCACCTATTTAATTTAAGCTTTAAAATTTGGCTCCCAAAGGAAATTTGGGTTGATATTTGGCTCCAATAACTAATGAGTTTTGCCTACCATTATACGATATTCAACAATGTGTCTGAAGCAGATTAAAGTTCTTAACCCGGATGTGACTGAAAAATCTAACGCAATCCTAATATTACAATTAACTTTTTTTACTACTCTTTTTAGGTCCAAGGGTTACGGTTGCGCATTCATGCTTTAGAAAGCACAGCAGGGAAAGGGTTAAATGTCCATTCAGCAATGGTGTAATCCAGGGATTCCCAACCCAGTGCCCGCCACTATTAGAACGTAACAGATTTTTTCATAAACACTAATTAAAAATGTAAATTAATTTTTATATATTTGTTAGAGTTTTAATTTTTTTTGAGTAACTAGGTTTATTATATAGTGACAATAAACGTAGAGATCTTTTTTTTTATTTATTAATCACTTCTAATTATAAATACCCGTAGAAAAAAATGGGTGGTGCCCGCCAACCTACCGATATATTAGAATGCGCTCTAGAGTACAAAAAGGTTGGGAATCCCTGGTGTAATCTTTTGACTTCAAACAATAAATAATTTTCATTCGAATACCTAAATCTTAACATTTCACAAATTGCATAATTTGTTAAATTTGTGAATCTAAATGAATTGTTAACTCTTATAATGTCAGATTTCTCGTTAACACCATCAATTTTAAAATAATTGTCAATTTTGTTATATCACCAGGTTATGGAATCTGTCATATTTTATAAGCATAATTTTTGGAAGTTGTTAAGTACACCCATCCACTACACAGGACATATTTTTTTTTACAATTGTAAAACGTTCTAGTCTAGTATATACATCATTATCGATAACAATGATTTAACAATTGCATAATTAAATTGACATGAACCTGTAATTTTCTGGTCTGTGCACTGTTTTGATTTCTGATGACTTCAACATTACTCCTCTCTGCCTAAAATACCATCCTTCGATTCCAAGATTCACATCGCAAATATTATCATAAAGAAATGGCAGATCTTTTTGATTATTCATCTGTTATGTGATTGGAAAGAGGCACTCAAAATGCATGCTTAAACCCTGAATCAGATCATGCAGACAAAAAACTAAATGCTAAAATGAAACAATCGAGAATTATTCTTAAGGCTGCATTTTATTTCTTATTGTGTAATATACTGGCTGAATGGATAACATATGACACGCAATATCTATACAAAGAGTCATATTTCTGAAAAAGATTTTAAGCAATGCCAAGATATTAGTTTAATATAAAAAAATAATTCACGAAATCTGCATTTAGCCGCCAGCAAAGGATACATTAGAGGCCAACACAACAAACAATTATTTTTATGAATCAATTACATACAATTCAATTCAGGTCTAACAGCGTATTCTCTTATTAATTAAAATACATGTATTCCAATAAGTACTCTAAAATATTCTACATTACCGATACTGACAAATCTAAATTCCCAAGGAAAACATTTCACGTGAAGCATTCGTTGATCAGGAATTTTGTTTTACTTACAACATATTTTCAAATTACTGTCAAAAGTTAGTAGCAGTCTATGAAGTTATTGTTCAGTTATGCCTGAGTAAAATGGTATCGAAAGTCTGAAACCATCATGATTGAATTCTGATTTGATTTTGTTTTATTATTATAAAATATGTTAACATCTTGAACACAAGTAATGTCAAATTGAAAATTTATTTGAATCATGATCAAAATTAACACTTATAGGTCTAGTGCCAAGTATCAAATTTAGACTTATGACAGTATTTTATTGGGATAGCGAATATAACTATGAAATTATTGCAACATTAGAAATACACTTTTTATCATTTTTTTTGTTAGAATTATTATGTGAAAGGTATTAAAATCATTACAGTCACATGTCACAATTGTTAACTACACGTTTCCCCAAATATTTATTTGTTTATTTGCATATATTGATATTTCTATCGAAACATACAACTGTTTTTAAGTATATTGGCGTGTGGGACTCTTTTATCCTGTACAATCACACCCAACATTCTTAAAATAAAAACTATATAGTTATCCAAAATCTAGTTATTTCCTAACATAATGCGTTGAATTAACTGCTGTAATAAGTTGAAATAAGAATTGGACACTTCCCATCTCGACAATTTTATTTAAATATCTCCTGTCGGAATTCAAAAGCTCTATTTGTATAGAAGATATAATACTTATTTTCCATTATATGACATATTTTGAAAAATTTCAAATTATTTTCTTATATTTAGAGATACTCACTTCATTGTATTTTTATAATAGTGGCTAACTTTCGACAGTATTTAAACAATACAATTAATAATATCAACGTAATAGACATCATTCATTTTTTCTATGTCATTGTACCAATATCAGTAATACAGAATATTTAATTCTCTAAATTAAACACATAATATATATTTTTGCTTCTAATTATATTAATCTGATTAGTATTGGATACAGTGAGACATTTTGAGGTTATCAGTAAGCCTTATTCGTTATTTCATGTGGAAATTACTATTCAGAATCACGTCGAACTAAAACTATATATTTTTCTAAACTATTCAAATAATTATTATATTTATCAATTCTTTCAACAATCTAATAAGTATTATAAAATCATTGAATTTTTGACAGCAAACATCTTCATTACATACAATATTTTGTTTGAAATAAACAAACTTTCCATTTTTTGTTGAAGAGAATGCACAATAAATTTACTACTTATTAAAATATGTCATAATAAACATCTATGAACACATTAAAGTTCTTGATAATTTTTAAATAATGATTCATAAATTTGTTAGTAAAGAGAAAATAGCACTCTAGAATCTTCAAAACAATTTTCCTTTATGACCAAAATTTTAGGGTAACCCGAGTTTAAAATGTTAAATTTTATTTGAAATATATTACGTAAAAAGCAATGTGCCACATAAATGTATCTTTAATGAAATCCAAATAAATAATAGAGCATTATTAATTATTTAAACTTCTATCCAATAATCATAAGCGTATTGCCTTCGGCTCATATATTAATTTTTCATTTTGAATGAAGCCACAATTCATTTTGAAATGGATGATCAACACAACAATTCTGAACAAAAGTATTTTGCAAAATAACATGTAAATATCTCTCATTCACTTTGGTCAACAAGCTCGGAGCTATTTAAAGTTTACTTTAAGAGCTACTTATGAGTTTTTTTAATATTTCAAAACAAAATACTAGACAAATATGACTGTTTTCCATCTCGATTTGAGTGCCTAATCATTATAATCAACACTCATGATTTGATAATGACAAATTAGTTGATCATCTGCAATACCAAGTTTCAAAATGATAGCTTTGAACTTGGTGGCACTATTACAATTCCCCCATCTAGTATTTTCTTTACAAAGTGCCCTTTGTCATAAGCAAACTATTTGCAATATCCATCATAATAAAATGGGCACCATTCACTGGTCTTAACTCTCAAATACTTAAATTCATCATCACCATCAAAAGAAAAAATAATGAATGATTTCAAAATAATAAACAATAGCACTTATAAGCTTTCAACCACTTGGTATCTCACCTCCTCAAATAGTATAGCAATAGAATTATAAAAAAAATTTCAAACTGACCATAAATTTATTTGTCGATTAGTCGGATAATGGATGAGGTATCTCTATTTTTGAATTCTAAGTTAGATTATCTCTATTTCTCAGAAATCGATTTTTTTAGTCAAATATAAATATGATAAATACACATAGAGAAGATAAAATTCACAAATACTGGCGATTCATGAACACAAATTTGTTGCTAAGGTATATGAAAGCAAACAATCACATACAGCACTCAATATGAAAGCTGTTAGATGTTTGATTTCAATGTTTGCACTAAACGTTTATTAAAATTCCTACTAAGAAATAAATACTGAGGTTCATTGAAGAATTATGAATAGTTTGGTCTAACAACGAATTTTGAATGAACACCGCAGTGTCATCGAAAGTGGAAGCGTAGCAGCACATTTTACAAATTAAGTGTTTTTAGGAAAGGCATGCTAATAATTAAATTACAATAGTTATTTAAGTAAAGCATTTAGCATTATATAAAAGACAAAGGAATATTAACTTACTTTATCTGCTTTACTAATTGGTTTACCAACTTTACCATGCTGATTCTTGAAATATTTCATTTCAAGACATAACATATATTTTAGAGTCATTGAATCAAAATCTATGCTAAAAATATAATGAATCAAAGAACACGGGTATTCTATTATTTCTTTAAGAAAATTTGAATTGTTACAACTTTGTATGATTCCATATGTTTGGCATTCTATCACGGATGCAACAGAACTGACAACTTCAGTAACAAAACATGTGGAATCATACAAAGTTGTAACAGTTCAAATTTGATATTAAAATTCCATCAAACACTTTCAGTCGATATCATAAAATTTCTGTAAAAATTTATCGTTCTTCCAGAAAGGCATTTAGATCATCTGTGTTATCTAAATTAGATATTTCCGAAAGTTCTTGTTCTCTTCTTGTGAATATTCAAAATACAATTGTTATGTTTTGAACTATGAAATATGATTCAAGAATAATTTGACACAATTAGTATCCTCTTCTATTTGTGCTTCAATAATACTTACATATCTAACACTTTACCATTCACATGGCTATTCTCTTTCAAAATGCGAATCATTTTATCCACATTGTATAGATTCAAGACATTATGAGAAATAGTAAATCTAATAAAAATAAAATATAATAAGGAATAATTTTCATTTAAACCTATCAATAGTTTTTATTTACTTACATCCATCTAGTACTAGATGCTTAGAATATAAAAATGAAAATACAAATCCTTGAGATGCTGATTGATGGGTCGTTTTATATTATACTGATATTTAGTTTGAGAATTACATATTGATAACCGAGACTATTTCTAGGATGAATCGAAATCTAACAATCATTAACATATTCTACTTTCTTCTTCTTCTTTGGGTACTAAACGTGGCACCCACTACGCCCACTACAATTTTACAGCCTCTTAAACTGGGTGTATCCCGTAACACTGCAGATGAGATGTTAGCAGTTTAAATTTTAATATAGATTTTTTTGCATACTTAGTAACTTTTATTATATTTTAGTTTTGAAAGTTGACTGAATAAAACTGTCAGTTATTTTTCTTATAAAAATAATGGAAAGAAAATTCAAATTACAACTGAATTCCTTGATTTCATTTCTTTGTTTTATGAATTAAGCTGCTTTGTGCATTTAAATATTAAAATTTATAAGCCATATAAATAATGATAAATAGATTTTATAGGAATGAAAATATTTTACATAAAGATTCTATGCCAAATTGAGACTATTAAAATATTTAAGATAACCTTACCGTAAGTGTTAGCAAAATCATTGCATGTTGGCACACATGTTTTGAATGGAGAAAATAATATATATATCCGTTATGCCATTCAAATTCCTATGTAAATAATATTCAAAGCATTATTTTATTGGGAGGAAAGAGTGCCGTTTACAACTAACTCTTAAACAATAACGTAATATACATTATGAATTCAACACTCATTAAAAGCTATTACAAATAATCCACCAAAGACAACATTAAAAAATAATTAAAATCCGATATTTTAAAGTGGCTATCGAGGATAGATTATATTGAAGTTCAAGAAGAAACACCTCGCAAGTGAAAAAATAACAACATAGCAGGAAAAGCAAAATCTCACTTCTATACTACATGCTCGATAATGAGAAATTTACTGTAACATTTTTGAACATTAAACATTTTCAGAAGATTTTTCAACTTTTCTCTGTAGACACCTACACTATCATAAGTATTCATAATGCAGAAAAAGATATATATATTTCAAGCACTCACGAGGTGACAATTCTTAAGCCTCGATGTCTTAATTCTTATTTAGTAAAAATATTCATCAGCTTCAGCATATTACATACAGACATATGACAAACCAACACTTTTACATTTTACCAAACAATGTTATAAGATAATTTCGACAATGCGTATATATGATTTCCAATAACTTTTTCAATCCTTATAGTCCAGTGGTTCTCGTATAAGATTTTATTGCGGATGCAGCTGTCTCATGGCCACACCAAATTTTTCTTTAAATACATGATGAAAATAGCAGTTGCTTTCACTAAAGAAATGGATCAACTCATAAGTTTATATTCAATCAAAAACATTATTAAAATATATTGGTACTTTATGACATCGACTGAAGGTGCTTGATGGAACTTCAATATTAAATTTGAATTGTTACAACTTTGTACGATTCCATAAGTCTTATCACAAACGACCCGGGTTTCACCCTTCGGCATCTTCAGGTATTCCATCGCACGGATACAACAGAACTGACGATGGAATACCTGAAGATGCCGAAGGGCGAAACCCAGGTTGTTTGTGATAAGACATATGGAATCGTACAAAGTTGTAACAATTCAAATTTAATATTGGTACTTATTTATAAACAACTAGACTAAATACAAGAAAAGTTAGTTGTATTCAATCAAGTCGAAATAATTAATTAAATTAATGATTTAAACATTCTTTTTAATATCAAACTTTACTATATAACAATTGGTGCTCACAGCAAAGCCTTCGGGTAGACACATATGAGAACCACTGTTATAGTCCCAGAGGGCTGAAATATCAACAAACTATTCATTTGCAGATATTTCAGTTCAAATTTTAAATTTAAATTTAAGCATATTCAAATTTTTGTGTGACTGTATAATTTATAAAGATAATATGTATGTGTTTGCTCTATATGAGACCTATCAAAAATAAATGGTCAAGTCAGTACAAAAGTTACAAAATTTTGAAATAAAAGATGGTTACATGGAAAAAAAGAACTTTTCGGAATCATCAGAGACTAAAAGGATATTATTTAAAATAATGAGACAAAAATAAAATGTAAGTGTCGGTTTGTATTATTAATCACTTCTCTATGATTTCATCTGAAACATTTATGTTTATGATGAAATAAAATGTCATATTTTCTGTTTCTTGTCTAGCAAAATGTCACCTAAAAATCAGTATCCATGAATTGACTGCAATTCCTTATATTGGTGTCATTTTTTGTCAATTGAGACAGGATGAAAGCTATTTAATAGTCCTTTATATCATTGGTGTGACCTACACTTATATAGGATATATTAAAAGTACTGAAAAAATTAATTTATAAAAGTTTTTGCAATATATTTTTTTAATTTTAATTAGATAGCCACAGATCTCGGATTAATTTAAATCTGAAATCAATTAGTTCACCACAATTATGTTTGTTGTAATTAATAAATTAGAACGGTGTCTTGTCATAATGCTAAAACTTTTGGTGTGAAATTGTATTTAAATGAATAACAAATAATTGAAATATTACTATTTCAACATTCTATATATTGATAAGTACCAGTTACGCTCAGTACAAACATTATAAACAGATGCACAAACACTAACCAGTACTTATTATTATACAATTAAATGTAGAAGTAATGTATAGCAGAAATAATTTATTTATTTAAATACAATGCATTTCTACTGAGAATAATTAATTTGGTTTTGTTATATTGTGTAAAACAATTTTTGTTAAAAATGTAGAATATATGATGGTTAGTCGAAAACTGTGTAATACGTGATTATTGTGTTTTAGTGGGAATAAAAACAATCAAACAGCAAGACTTTGAACTGGGAATGTTCGCATGCCTTGGAAATTGCCTGGGTTAAAAATCAATAAAACAAAATCATAAGCCATTGTTGTATTTAATTAAAATTCAACCAACTTACATGACTCCGAGAGCCTTATAAATAATAGAAGCAAGGTTTTTATATTATTTAAAATGAATATTTAAAAAAAAAGCACGAAGTATGAATGTTTTTTTTTTTAGAAGAGATAAATACTTCTTTGAATGAAACAGTGTCTGGAATAAAAGAGGAAAATCACTGGCAACATTTAATTTTACAAACACACTTTTCTGTCAGAATAATATACATTTGAAATACATCCACACTATCATTTCAAAAATAACCCAATTGTAACTGGTATTTGATTCATGCTCGGAAACAAGCTTTACGTTAAACACATTCAATATGATTTTTAAATAATATTCTTTTAACAGTTAAATGGGTTAGTGTTTGCGTAGACACTGCTTCAGTGAATGACAATAATTAAAAATATTTTAACAGAACAGTAGGAGCTAGAGGAAATCAGTATTACGCATCGAATTGTTTTGTCAGTTTTAAAATAAATTATATAAATTTCACATGCATTTTAAAATATTTACGTTCCGAGTGGAGACGGAGAAAAAATTGTGACAAAACGAACATATCTTACCACCTACCGTGAACATTGTACATTACGTAAGATGATAGAATGACGATAAAAAGAAAATAATGTTTGTGATATCATTTTTATTATATATTTTTCTTTCTTATTAAAACAAATCTCATTTAAAATTACACTCAGATTGATTGATTTGGTCAAAGATAATGAAGCGGCGAAATTGAAAACATCCATACACAAGCGACGGCAGCCTACATGATCTTAATATCAAAACAATATTACTCTTTTCTCTATTCATATCATATATAATATTCAATTCAACTGATCGTCGGATGAAATCCGAGAGAACGACTTTATTATCAAAGTAAAAAATCAATACAATCTATCACTACAAAATATAATAATAAAAAATACAAAAGAAAATTAGTTACGGTGACAAATATTGGCAGTACAATGTAAGCTTTAAAATATTTTTAAATAAAATATAAATATATTATTTGTATCGTTTAATGTTTTTTCGATAAGGAGAGTGCGTTTTTTTGGAGAAGATAAAATTCCAGACAGACGTATCTTAATAATTATTTACTCTTGAATTTGAATGCAATAATGCTAGCTTTGCGTGAAACATCAATATTTTTTTTTTATATCAATACATATATGAGTTCAATAATTTATAGACATTATATTTTTTTTTCTATAATATATATATCTTTCCAATTTAGAAATGTAATATATATATATATAATAATAATTTTAATTGCGAAATATCTTTAATCGATTCAAGATAAATTTCTTGTCAAGACGTTGAAAGGGGGAGTATGGGGTTTCGGGAGTTCAATTTACAAATAACATTCACTGTCCGCTCATATTCAAGCATTAGATACGGGGGATGCGATAAAATTTGTCAAATTATTTAAAACGCCGTCTGAAGATCGAGACGGCGCCAAAACATCGGCGATACTGTTGCGAATGCGTCCGCGGCGCGGTTGGCCCGGCCACGCGATATTTGGTCCAATTGTCTCGATCATATTTCAAACATTCACCGGAACGAATTTTACAATCGCCAAAGATCAATTTTAATACGAAATAGGTGAGAAATCATTACGACGCATTCCAACATTCAATGAGACTTATTATTATTTTAGATTGAGACTTTGCTGTCGAGTGGGATGTCAATTCAAATACTTTGATATTGCTGTAAATGAATTTCGAACACCCGAGTTGATATTCAACTCGGCATAAACAGTTCTTCTGTCAAATCTTATTTGATGTTTCCATTTTCTTCCGTAAATCTCTAGTCTCAAAAGGCGGATTCGTCAGAAGTTTAGCTGAAAACGAGTAAAAATAATTAGATTCATATAAATAATGTACGAATAACAATAAAGTCATAAGTCAATCAATAAAAAAAACTAAAAGGATATATTGATTGAATTGGCATTCACTTGGTAGAACTCCATATAACACGGTGCAAAAAATACCAATGTATTTTAGTTATACAAAATCATTTGCTTATCTATATATATATAGTTCGTTTAAGCATAGTTCTGACGATGGCGTGAGCCGAAATAGCTATCAACTATATTTAAAAAAACAATTTTGTAGAACTAAAATACATTGCTATTTTTTTCACTGTGCTAAAAGGATATGCTTACAAATATACTATTATCTCAATATTAACCACCTTAAGCCAATGAACTTATACAATTTTTTTAAATTTGTCACATCCTTTTCTTTATTCCGTTTCATATTTAAAAGTTCAATGTTCTGCGTATGATAATTATGTGATCACACATTTACAACAGTTGAAATGCAAATCGGATGGTTATTGGCTGCAGTTTTGTCAATCAATATTTCGTATCATCATTTCACAAATAAATATAAACATTATTACAAATCTGATTTTCCGTTTAAATAGATACACGATCGACCACATTAATTCAGCATATACGAATTAAAAATGCTAATAAATTATTATTCAAATTAATCAGAGAAATACGAAAGGAATCGACTTTGATGAATATCTAAAATACATTATGCACGGTTATGAGATGTGTATTACTTTTTCTTAAGAGTGAAGAAGGAGCGTCGCTTCTGCTCGTCCTTCTGAGGAGGTGGAAGAGTTTGCGCTCGGGCTGAGCCTCCCCCCGCGGCGGCTGCCTGTCCCCCTAAACCGGCCAGCCAACTGCTGACTCCGGCGTCATCTATCGCTTGGAATAAGAACTCGCCTCCTGATGACAGTCTGAAATGACAAAAAATATTAATAACATATTTGTTACAATACGATTATCACGCAAGTATGCGAACTTTACTTACTTGATTCTGAACACATATTTTTTCTTAGTGTAGTCTGAAGCTACGTCGGCAGTGGATCCGGCCAGATCGAGAGGCGGTTCATTGCGTATCGTCTGGTCAGGTGTTGATTTGTAAGTCTTGCTGTCTTTGTAGAAGTACATTTTGTTATCCTTTGCTACTGCGTACACCTTATCCCATGACCTACCGGACAATTAAAAATATTGATAAAAACATCGTGTTAAGTTTTTAGTATTCATTTGCATATACGGCCTTCAGGGAAAATAGTTTTATTGTGCCGAACCACTGATCAAATATCACTATTAACACATTGACGACAGTAGAAAAAGGATACTAAAAAAATTCTAATCGGCATAATTTTAAATAATCATATCACATTGAATGTGTCAATTGTTGGACCCATAATCTTTAAAGGAGTATGGATGTACTTTTAAAAGGTATGTCATTTTGAGTTTGAAAGCATGTTTATGCTACAATTATGAACTACAATGCCTTCTGTAAGCAGTTGAGTGTACACATGTTGCATTTTGATTATTTGTAAATTATTTTTCTCATTGTAATACACAAAATATATTGGAAGAAATCACACAATTGTCACATAAAAAAGATCACTTATCTAAAGGTCAAAGTGAGAAACATGGCAGTGATCCCTTCTGCAAATGTATTGATATAAAAACATTCTGCATCAAATTATATACCTATCAATACAGACACTATTAACCCGATTAGTGCGACAGTTTTTCATAGAAAGTAAATCTGTCCGCGTTACTATTTTTCAAAATGATTTCTTTCCACATAGAGCTATAAATACAGCAATAAAAAATAATTGGGTTGGCTTTTATGGAAGCTAGATGCATTAGGAATGTTTCACAATATTAAAAAACACAAATAAATGTCCCATGTTGTCACAATCACTTTAACAAATATATCTCTAACAAATAACTCACTCGTAAATCACCATTACTGTGACTTAACGAAGCCACCAATCAAACTCAAATGTATAAGTGCCATTACTGTCACATGTCATGGAGTGTCACATTGCAATGCTGCGAGATTGGTGCAAAGTTCAGTACGAAGTTAGACAGGAGTTTAGCACGCAGTTTCAAAACGATATGTTACTTTGGCAGGATCAGAATAAATTTGAAGGGTTCGAAAAATTGATGTTTCAAACATTTAAACCTAATACTTTTGACAAGTTTATGGAGGTGGTAGTATCAGGAAGAATTGGGCGATATTTTAAAACTAAAATCAGTCCTATATGCAAGATTGCCTGCGTTACCGACGTTTGAATATTCGCATCCCAACATCTGAGGCGCTCGCGTACAGGCCTTGCACATTGCAGTCCTATACGTCGGGGCGTTAGCGTGGAAGAGATTAATCAGTTTTGTGGTGACCATTAACAAAACGGAGTAAATATGGTTGTATAGAAAATTATTAATTACATACCTGTTTGATGCTCTCTTAGTTGTCGATTCCCATTCGTGTTTACGGACGAGAATGCCTTCAATACCATCATCATCACTGCCAGGACTCTGCCCTTCTATAATTTATAAAAACACAATCAGAAAACAAATAAAGTAAAGATAGACAACATAATAGGAATTTATAACTATTGACAGAGGTGAGGTATGATTGACTTGGCTCAAAAACACATTTCATAAAGACAGACAAAAAAAAATGATAATTATTATATTTAAAAACACTTACAAAAACATTACATTAATAAAACAAAAAAATATACCTTGACAACTGGGAATAGAGAAATTTTTTAGAGAACAGTTTAACCTTTAAACGCCCAGCGGTCCCGTACGGGACTGGTGATTATGGTGCATTTCGCTATTGAGTTACACTGATTTATGAAAATATTATTCAAAATATGAATATTAGCTTATATAAATAATGTCTTTGAGATACCGTTCAATAATTTTATTTTCGGTTCCAAAAAATATTTTTATCGTGATGAATAATATAAACATCTGTGTTACAATATTGGCTCTTGGTATGTGCGTTGTTATTTTAGGCGAACCATAATAAATCAGCTTAATCTACACTATTCACTACATTTTAATGGGGAAACAGATTTTATACATACAATACATAGAATATTTTTTCTTTGAGGCAGTGGCTCCCAATCTGAGTGCGCGAACCCCTCAGAGAAATTTTTTATTCTTTAACTTTAACGCGTAATTATATAAAATGTGAAAAATTACGTATAAAGCTTTAGTAACTTATAAACAATCTTTTATTTTGATAATGTTTCTTATTATACCCAAATATAATGAATAGATTTAGAAATATAATTATTTTTAGAACAACTGCGGGTCGCGGGAATATTTCACAAAAAAATGCTTGGGCGGTTAAAGGTTAATATCAAAAAAATATATATGTTAATTTATAATTAATTCTAACATAAAATTAATAATAAATGCTACTTTAGAATTACTGAGTCTTGATTGTACAATGTAAAACGCTATTACGGCTGCCAAGCTACAGTTTTTGTATTATATAATTTTAAAATGCAATACAAAATTATATTATTTCATTTAATAATAACCAAAACAAGATTTTTTTTCTCCGTAGTTATGTATGAATTTCTTGATAATAAATATCTAGATATAAAATAACGGGTCAAGAAAAACAATTTGTTTTGGCCATCATCTAAAAATAATAAAGAAATAAATTATGGAAGAATAAATCAATAGGAACAGGTCAATAAAGAAAAAATCAAATGCATATCGGAAACAAGATCTAGATAACATGATATTGATCCGATTTATTTCAAAGAAAGGAATTCTACACAACTGGGTTATTGTTAAGCACAGATTATATAAATATATAAAGGAAAAAGCAAACTGTAAAAATAGAGCAATAGGAACTACAATGACAGAAAATTTTATCGCCATCTGTCAAACAAAAATATGTTTCAAAAATCTTGTTTAACTAATGGAAACAAGGCATTGATAAATTCAAATACAGTTTATAATAATAAGTACCTGTAAAAGAAGGGTGTTAATAATATAACAGGGAAGCAATGAGATAAAATAACCTATGTTTAATTTAGTACAAAAATGAAGGATTACATGGATTATACATATGATAATTGATTAGTATTCAAAATTGATTGATATAGAAAGATATATTTATACAAGCAATGTATCACAATTAATGTAGGTTTGAAACATGAGTTGGCTGTACTCAAAGATGTGAGTAATTATTATCAATTTATCATTGTTTTAATATTGATGACATGGTAAAGACAGACAGAGAGTCTATTTTGTACATAAGGGCGTTAATGACGGATCGGTAATATTCAAAAGAACAGAATTAAAAAATATTGTGTCAATGAGAACAACTTTGTTTCTTTAACACTCCTTTCTATGTATATAAAGACAATATTTTTAACTCTTTTTGCTCTCCTGAATACTATTACGATTAGTAACAAATGCCATTTTGTCTTAGTAAGGATGATATTATTTTTTTAAAATAATTTATGATATCGTCTGAAGGTGCTTGATGGAACTTCAATATTAAATTTGAATTGTTGCAACAATTCAAATTTAAGGATGATATTATTTCAAGTAGATTTTTTTAAATTGTAAAACTAACCATTAAAAATGCAAAATGAAACTATTAAATATTATTTTTAAATAAATTTATAAAAATTATCGCTTTCAATTCATGTCAACATATAATTATATTCCTGCAGATTTGTTTAAAAAAAAATATTTTTTTTTTTACATATTTCTTTCATTCATGTGAAACGAATGAAATAAATATTTGACTGTCATAGATTGATATGTAAATTTTTAACAGCTAAAAAACAATTAATTGATACAAAATGTGAGTGGTAATGGGTTACAGTCAACCAAAAAATCCTGTCCACACACATGTAGCGATACTCAAGGGTTAAAAATGTCAACAACTAATAAATGTTACTAGTTTATGAACATTGATACTTGTTGATTATATTGTCATACTGTTACATGCTAGAGAGAGGTCAGAGGTTACAATATTTGGAAAAGGTCAATGTTAGTTGACAGTATGTGCAAATAATGAAAATGTGCTATTCTTCTGATAACCGAAGACCGTCACCGGGAGGTCCCTCTGAAGACCTTTCCGCCTGTCCCTTTACCTCCCAAACCTCTCCTTCCCCTGCTGAAGGTTCTACCTGACGCTTCGTCATCGCTGTGCGCGCCGTCGGTTACGGACGACGTGGAAGCGTCCTGCCGCTTCATCCTCCAGCGGAAACTCCTGAACGGCGACTTGCTGCGAGAGCGGCTCTTGACCTTGGAAGAGCCGGACGAAGCGGGCAGCGTGGCCGACTGAGGAGATCTGCTCTCCGACAGAGCTGATCGTGCGGGGGTTAGGGAACAATGAATACAATGATGACGCACACACAATTAATAAACTACAAAACACACAATAAATAAAAGCCACTCGTCAATTGTTAAAACAATCATGAAATATCCAGTCTCAATGTTCTTTCTTACTACACTGGCGGTGCTTGAAAGTTATATTCAACCTTAATCAACATGACAATTATTATTAATTATTCATTAATAATAATGTATTATTAATTATTATTAACTATTCAACATTTAGTCTAAATGTAACAAAAATTGGAGCCAAGTAGTGACTTTAATTCTATTCTATTATAAAAGTTCAATCAAAAGTAAATTCCACCAAATAAAAAAAAACAAATATGAAACAATCCATAATTGAGAGATTGAAAATTTTCCTGAATAAAAATAGCAGGAAAATCGTATCTAGCCATTTTATCAATAAAAAAAATATGTAACATGCAGATATTTAACAATAGTTTATAATTCAATAAACCTAAAATATTCAACATTTTATGTCTTTTTATTATTGTTCCTGATATATACAACAAAAGAAACTTTAATGAATCAAAATACTTTAAGAATCCCAGTCATCTTTTGTGTGTAATGCAAATTAACTCCTATTTGATTACATTCAAAGAAAAAGAATTGCATATTAAAATTTAAACTATATTGTGGTAAAATGACATTTACCATTCAAAGAAATTCTTTGAAGATTCATTTAGCAAAACGCTTCATGAATTATAGTAATATTTGTTAAAGCATCAACAAGAGAGCTTGTAAATCATGATCGCTTTAATATAAGAAACACATATAAAGCATATATGAAAATGTTGTTTTGTATTGTTGATACATTGGCGTGAAAATTCCTTTAAATATCAATACATCGCATGTCTATTTTGGGACACACAATGTAAGTGCTTTAGTTATTTGAAAGCATTCATCAAGTGCCAGTTAGGTAGATATAATAAGATATAAATATAAAAGCCACATTGATTAATCAATCATGCATGAAAAATGCTAAGAAACATTAAAATATACCTCTCTAAGTAGACCTGTTTGTTCGAAAACACAACATAGCATAACCTGTAAAACTTAAATTAACCCAGTTTACATAGCTAGCTGATTATGTGGGTGAAATGAAGTATTCGAGAAGTATTTGCAACTTTATTATTGTTTACAATGCTACGAAAAGATATCACCTCTTGTTAACTAATTATCTGACTGATTTGAAAACTGTTTTTCACTTGCTATAAAATTATATAATTTACATATCACATAAGTTCGTAGGATGACTGACAATAAAACATCTTTTTATACAGAATATAAATCTTCATCAACATAATATCTTTCAAGTAAGATACATCCATTTCGATGCTTCTCTAATATTTCTATGCGTTTCTTATGGGACGCTTTGTCCAATCCTTCAAAATACGCTTCAGTTTTGCAAATCACTTTCTCATTGGAGCCATATCTTTCGGCGAACATTTTTTTTTTAATTTGTGAACAGCTAATAGTTACCTGTGATTAAATCCGGAGAATATTTTTTTCTGGAACAACTGCCGAATTCGGGTAACTAAAGCATTTAGAATCATCATTGTTTGTATGTGGCTGTGTTTAAAATCAGCACACCACTTCTCTACTACTTATCTCGATGATTTAAAATATTTCAAGCCATCGCTTAGCTAGAAAGGTATTTTTTCAAATGTTTTGAAAATTACAAAAGTAAACTAATGGTCAGGATATCATCAAATTTTGACATATATCAATCATATGTATTTGTCAATAGTAACGCCATCTATATGTCATCCTACAAACTTATTTAGTTACGTAATCTCAGTTGACAATCAAATTATTGACATGTGATCATTTTTTCAATACAAAATTAGACTATTTAATCATAAACATCCATGGTTCGCTTTAATGAAAACTAGAACTATCTTGCATACTAAATAATGATGGAAATGTCCAGAGAATTGAAATAATTGTAGTTTGAAAAACTTTATGGATTCGGCGGTTACTATCGGAAATTCATTTTGTATTGATTTATCTGTCTATGAAGCACAACACTGCATTGCACGATGCACATTCTGAGAGACAGTTTGAGTGAAAATCGACAGGAGGCACACCCAAATCAATAAATTTTAATCACCAACATAAGCACTGAGAAATAACATAAGATTTTTTATAATTATTTGTATAGAATCAGTCATTTCACCGACATTTTTCTTTTACCCTTATAGATAAACTGAATCTTGATTTACCGCTGCAGATAAATATTGTTACCGAAAAGCAAGACCTTTGTAAAATACCCATAACCTGAAATATTATATAATAGTCAGAATGAGAATATTCTAACGATTTACAAGCTTTGTTTCTACCAATTCATACCCCTGTAGAAATATAACGATGTTTATTTGATTTTACAAACAGTTTTTTCTTTGCAAGAGATTGCTACGTTATTATAAAATGAATAATGCAAACAAGGATTGCCAATGAGCTTGGCAGTTAAACCATTTTAATGCTGATATATTTATCCGTGACAACCGATTACCGGAATAATTTAAAATTAAATGAATGATTGCATCTAGTATCCGCCATGTTTAGTGATTCGATGATGTGAGATTTCGTATGAGAGGCAGAGTTTTTACTCACTGGATGCGCCCCGGGCGGGAGTCGATCTCATGGACGGTTCGCTTTGCCGCTTACTTCCACTGCTTCCGGCTTGCGGAGTCGACATACCCTGGGATTGGGATTTGGATTGCGGTGGAGTCTGCACTCGCCCTCCCATCGCTGCGCATGCATTTTATAAACGCACAAATAACAGCATCAGATCAGTAATATTGCCAACGATAATACAATGGTCACTCGTAACACATTGAAGGATATAGTTTCTCAGATATTGAGTCGACTTGATGAAATTCTTCATCGGCAATAATGTTGATTTAATACCATTTCTGTACATCATCTTGTATGATTCAACCATCAAATAAAAACATTTTTAGCCGTTACTGATACTTAACATTAAATTAAATTAAAAGACCTCACTTATATGGAGTTAACTTTAATTTATGGTGGAAAAGAATAAAACAACAATTTAATAAAATTATGTAGCATTTATGATATCGACTGAAGGTTGACTTGTTAAAACTTTGTACGATTCCACATGTTTTGTCAGTAATGACCCGGGTTTCACCTTTCGGCATCTTCAGGCATTCTATCACACGGACGCAACAGAGTAATCAGTTCAGTTGCATAAAGTTGTGGAAAGCTTGAAGATACTGAAAGGTGAAACCCGAGTCATTAGTGACAAAACATGTGGAACCGTACGAAGCTTTGACAATTCAAATTTAATATATTATTTTTAAGATATTGACTGTCGCTTTTTGAAAGGCATGCTATATTAAATAATAAAAACACATTTTTACAACCAATTTCCACAATATATATTTTATGATCAGGAATATTGTGGAAATAAGTACTGAAATATGTTTTAAATATTTAAAATGCACTTCCGTATTTATAAAGAAATACTCAATTTTTTATTCACTTGATTTAAAGTCATCAAATATTTTTTCCTCACGATTTTATCAAAATAAAGTCTCAAAAAATAAGTGTAGCGGAAGGCTTCCAGCATGAAGTATCAATAAATATTCTTGTATTTTTGGTGGCTGAAACTGACAAGCATGTAAACTTAAATTAGAACAAGACATGCAAAATAAAAACCTGTCTTCGATAGACTAATAAATAATAAAATAATCAAAAGATATTTTGGTAAATAAAAGCCCTAATATTGGAATTATCGTGTATATTATTGTCAACAAAGTGAGCTGTCTGTAAATGTGTAATATATATACAACGAAAAACATTTCCAACACCAAAAGCGAGAGTACAATACAGTTGACGAGGTTTTTATTTGAAATTGTTAGTCGTCCGTGAATCCAAAACCGACTGAGGGGTGTTTGTTATTTGAAATGAATATTTAATTAACCAACATACCTGTGATTGGCCAAGCATTCTCGATTCATCCACCAATTAGCTTAAATTGAAATTTGGCATTGCACATAAGATAAATTGATTACAGACAATACACTTATAACAAGCAAAAGCATTTGTTTTACCAATTATTTTGTACTTAAATCTATTCAGTTTAATGACAACACCAATCAAAGAGAGAGATAGTTCTTCATAGTCAACATAAACACTATTTTTGACGCAGAATCAAACACAAAACGATGAATAATCACTATCTATTGAAAATAGAATTCATGATTTGAGGCTTCTTGTCAGTGCTCTCTTATAAAAACAGATGCGTAAAACAAGGGTTTCCGGGTATTCTTAAGTATATTTCAACAAATTCTTACGATAATTTATTCATACAGGATAATGAATGCTTCTATACATATTATAATATTGTTAAACTTATTCCATATGCCACATAAATGACATTCTATTACCGTATTGCTGATGGTAACCAACCAAAAAGGCAATATCAGGACAAACATTAGGCAAAAAACAAAACTTAGCTTTTAAACTGGGGTACATGTAAATTCTCTTATATTTTTAAGTATCAACTATTAATAAACAGCAATAAATCATTTCAACAGTTGAAGCGTTAGCAGTCCGAACGTTAACTCAAAGATAATTGTGAAAAAATATCATTTTTTTGCTAGCAAATTTGTGCGCAATTCCTATTCAAAGATGACATCTTTACCAAAAATCTATATAAACATTTCTGATGCTTCTAAATGCATGACAGGAAACAGACAAACAATAGATTTAATTTGTCAGTAACAAGTTCTTACGTATGTATAGCAGGAGTTGACCTGTAGTCCGTCTACAGGTCAAATCCAACCATAAAAATAGTTTTCAACACGTTTTTGTTTTCCAATATTAGAAATAGTGATTACAATAAATAAATATTAAATTTATTGCATCAGTAGATAAGTTTATCTGTTCTTTGACATCTTGTCTAATAAATGGAAACATTTTTTTGTTCCCTTTGTAAATATAAGCAATGTGGAAATATTATATAAAAATATGAATTTATCTTTGTGATTAAATTTTTGTTTCTCTGTGAGAAGAATTAGTCATGAAAATATCTTCAAGATTGCTGCCCGGACCGTTGGGTCAAATAATTTGACAATTTAGCCCTTCTCAAAAAAAGTTAATCGAAAGTCGAAATACTTATCTATTGTAATATTTTATAAGCTGGATTTAACTTATCAGTTATCGCTACAACCATTAAAAATCTGATAATCTCTTTGATTGGAAAACAATTTAATTCACTTGAATGTAAAAAAAAATAGTGTATTGTTTGTAAACAATTTCAACATGAAATTATGAAAACCATAGCCGAAACAACCAAACCTGCAAGAACAATTATGATTATACTGAAAAAGGAAAATGTTACAAGGTTATAAGACATTACAAACATTTAGCTGGGGTAGCGATGTTTTTGCACGGGCTGTGACAGCAGGCAGTGCTTACATGATTATTAATATTGTGTCATATAGAGCCAAGTTCAGATTTACCATACCATCACCAATAGCTTACGAGTCGAGGAAACATGTTCATACAATATAGCTTAAATTTTTATTTTATTAAATAATGTTTTAAAATAAAAGCCGATTAAAGTGACAAGTCACTGTATAAGTCACATTTTTGACACATGAGTTCAGAATTGTTATATATATACACATGTCAAACCACACGAAGTAAAAACTTTAAACATTTGCAAACAGGATAATTACACCGGATATATTTGCAGACACAGGGTTTTGATTAAATTGCGAGGAAGAACACTTTTCTGAAGTCTTCAGATTATATTCAGAACCTCTTAATACAGCGAAATTAACCGTGGAATATATTTTAATGTTTTTGATAAAGCTCATATTTCAAAATGTGACTTTAACCAGCTCTAATAAATATCAGTTTACCATTCTAAGCAGATGAATAATAAACCAAAGTTTATGTACAGAAACACATAAATATATACAAATTAGCGATCAATCGATAATATATTTCTACTGAGAAATAATACATTGATTGATTGTTTTTTAAACAAAAAAAAACAGTTTTTTTTACTGGTTGTAATGACTAGACATTTGGAAACTACTAGAAACTTTATCTTCAGCGGTTATAGACACATTGGTAGTATTTTGATGCCTCTGAAATTCGATGAAAGTTATTTAATGATTAGACTTTATTTTCAATATTAATTTGTAAACTTACCAAACTTATGGAAAATAACAAACATTTTCACTTCATTACTTTAGCAAAGCTAACATATTATATAGTTCAATAAATATGTATCAATTCTATGTTAGTATACCATGAAAGGTGGGATAAGTTAAACTATATTTCTTAATCGCTGAATGCGGAATGTCAAATATATATTTACTTTAATAATATCATAAAAATACTACACAGATTTCAAAACTATACTTAAAATAGCCATTGTTTTCTCATAGAAATTTTAGCCGGGGAATTCAGTTTGCAATATTTTCAAAATGTTGTAGCCAGTAAAACACATGGTTCTTCATTATAAAAAAAAAAACATAACATGGGTAATGTAGCGAAACACTTAAATAAAAAGCTAAATGAATAAATTTGCAGCTTCAAAATAATACAGTGATTTAAGGATGTCTAAATTTGAGGATTAAATAAAAAATCCTGTGCACACAAAACTGAAAAAGCGTGAACAGCGACGTATCAACCATTACCTGGTTGCGAGTGCGGCCTTTCTTGGGTTTTCTCCGACACCTTAGTGGAACTCCTCCTTATGACTATTGTACGGCAATTGACATTTTTTTTTTAAATTTTGCAGACATATCCATTTTTAGCATTGAGATAATGAAGGCAGCGTGAAAGAAACACACAACAGTGTAAAAAACACAACCCGGTGCATCGTTATCAAAACTGGAGTGCGTCAAAATCATCATCACCGACAATCCGTAAATTGTTGACGCCCTGTCCAAACATCAGACAGAACAAAAAGCTTGGCGAATTTAAAATGACAAAAAGCTGTTAATTTCACCAAACAATCGCTGAATGTATTGGTAGATTTTTTATGTGTTTATAGTTAGCAGACAGAGACAAGACTTTGCATGTGTGAAAGAATGTAGATTGCAAAAATTACTGCGGAAAACATTATTTCGTGATAATCTGCGTTATTGGTTAAGGTGTCAGCATCAATAGTTTATCAAAAGCAAGCAGTATTTTTGTATTGTCCACAACTTAGGTTCACAATGTGTAAAATATTATATATGCCTAGGTGCATTGTCGACGTAGAGTGCAAATTTTTTTGTTTTTATCACTATTAATCACTACTATTGATTATAAATCTTTCGTGTATGTAAACGGGCCAACATTGTTTAAATGTGTGGAACACAATTACTATGTATTGTAAAAACCATCCAATAATTGTGTCATTGAATTTAATTGATGAGAATAAATATTGCAAATTTATAGCTGTATTTAAGAAGTTTTTTAAAGATTTTGTTTATAATTTTTAGGTGTTATTTAAATTTATGGAAAATACTAGAATATATGTTTTCTTTTATAAATGATAGATTGAAAAATTCACTGTTGAATTATCATTTTCTTTTACTACAAACTATAGATTTCATCAAAGACTGACTAAGTAATAAATCTCAAAAGAAGATAAACCATTTTTTTTACTTTCTCATCAATATCAAAATTATTTCCTTCCAATATTCAAGGAAGTTTAATATAAATCAAATATTTCAAAAATTGACAGACTATCTTTCCAAAAGCAGAAATATTTATCATAACGAAGTCTCGGATAAAAAGTGTATTTAAGTATTCTGATGAATTGCGAAGTATTGATCGTTTACCCTGGGCATCTTGCGGTGCGTCTGTGGAATCGGCTTGCGCCTCTCTCTGTTGCCTCCGTTTGCGTTCTTCTTCTTGGGCGGCCGCTTCTTGTGCTTCGGCGATCTCCGCCAGACGGGACCTCTCCGCTTCTTCGGCTGCGTCTTGACGGCGTTTCATTTCTTTCAATTCAAACTGAAATAACACGCGCAAGAAAGTTTTACTTTTTGCTCTGCATTTTTTAGGATTTTGTAACTCTGTATTATTTTTTTTTATATACACCCAGTCCTTTTTTTACGCAATACATTGGTTCCAGAAAAAGGCGCGTAAAAAAATGATTTCACGCAATTGCATTATATTTCTTTTCATACCCTAAAACATAAATTCGCATAATATCCGATACACTTGTCAAAATTTAGCAATTGCATGTGTAATTAAAAAAATGGAATGCTTTACAAAATTAAGTTTTAAAAACATACATATTTTTATTATTAAAAAAAAATGAAACGTACATGCCTAGCATCATATATAAATGTCTTCTTTAAAACTTATTTGGGGAAAAAATCGCGTAAAAAAAGGACTGGGTGTATAAAAAACAGTAGACCCTTTCATTGCAACCAAATATGACACTCAAAATAAAACCAATCTAAATTAAAACAAGATAAAAATCAAAAAATTGAACATATTCATGAATCCAGTGCCTCAAGGAGGGCTCGACGTGAGCAAAATTTAAGTGTTATATGGCGCGAAACATTATATTTTATATCTTTACTCTAATTCAATAAAATGAAATAATCGAAATTTTTTTTCCTCATAATATTTATGGCATTTTCTATGTTTCCATGGAAACATGCGGCTTATTGTCAGTGAAATATTTTGACAATCAAGACACTGAAAGAGTAAATGATCAAATACATTTCTATCAAATCTGGTTTATTGTGGAAGATCGAAGACTCTACCACATATTTCATTACACCCAGTCCTATTTTTACACGATTTTTTTTCGAAAAAATTCGATTATACGTGATTTTTTTGGACGGCACCGTTACATTTTTTTACGCGCTTCACTCGTATTTACGCGATTTTTTCCCCAAACTTGTTCTAAGGAAGAAATTTATATATGATGCTAGGCATGTACATTTCATTATTTTTTTAAATAAAAAAAAATGTGTGTATTTTTAAAACTTAATTTTGTAAAGCATTCCATTTTTTAAATACACATACAATTGTCAAATGTTGACAAGTGTATCGGATATTATGCGAATTTATGTTTTGGGGTGTGTAAAGAAATATAATGCAATTGCGTAAAATCATGGGATGTATGTCCGCTCGTAAACTTGTTTAAACACAATGCATTTATTAATAATAATTGAATAGCACTTTTCTCGGCCTTTAATAATTCATATAAGTGTATATAAGATCATAAAATATATAAATTTTTTTGCACGAATTTCAAAGAGCAAATTTTGGTTTTTCATACGTTTCTGGTACTTTTTTACGCAATATTTTAATTTTTGGAACCAATTTATCAAATTATATGAAAGTTATGATTTTTTTACGCGCCTTTTTCTGGAACCAATGTATCGCGTAAAAAAAGGACTGGGTGTACTTCAGAAATTCTATTGTTTGCACAAGCAATTCTTGAATTATGCAAAAATTCTTTTCAACTGAACAATATCGATGAAGATTGTTTAATTTTCATTCAAGCACAATTGAACATTTTTTAACAGTTTAATTTTCACAAATAGCAACCATATGAAATTGATATTTTAAAATACAAACAGTACAGTTAAATACTACATCCAAAACCAACTAAAGAATTAAAACAAGCAAAGATATAAGCCCATAAAAAAATCACAAAAAAGAACCGTCGCCAAACTCACCTTGTTAAATGTGTCACCTTCATCATTACCCATGTCAGACATTGAACCGAAGAGTGAAGCATGCAACTGCATTGAGGAAGTTTCGGAAGGGATAACGGGAGAGCTGTCGTCTTTGCATAGGATTTCAGCACTGAAATAAGTCACCAGGTTCGGTTTGGGCATGGTCACCCCGACGGGACTGCTCAAATTTTCACACGAGTGAAAACTTTTAGTACTGCCATTCAAATTAGTATTGGGCAAAGGAAGAGTGCTATTTTTACTCAGCTGTCTTTTAACAAATTCTCTCTTAACAGAATAATCTAAATCGGCTTCGCTTTTTGTAACGCCCTGCACTGAACTTATCGTGTTAGTTGCCGATGACAATGTCGAAAACGGTTTTCTAAGCCCGTAATAAGAACATCTCTCCCAGTGAATGAAATTCGAACAAGCGACTTTAATGTCTCGAGGAACTTCAAATCTAAGCTTGCAAACGTCCGGACATATCATGTACATGCTTTCTGTCAGCGATCTACCTTGCTGGGCGGCCAGCAGAAGGTTCGAAACTGACGCGTCCTGACTGACGCTCACAGTCTCACAGTCACTGTGAAAGACTACATCCGAATCTAAATCGGAAACGTTCATAGAAGGTATCGACGTATTTGGATCATATTTATTTTTAACGGAACCATTCAATCCAGACTGTAAAATTTCCTGCTCGTTTATGTCTATAGGTCTCGGCCTTTCAATGATGCTCGTTTTAGTTGTTTTTTTACTTTGGATTTCGTGAACTTTATCCCTTTCAGGAAAATCTTCATTATCTTCCATTTCGCCTTGGGATAAAAGAGAATCCCACAAGAAAGACTTATTCCTTTCTTTTTCTTTTATTTTATTCTTAACAGGCTCTACGTCATCAGGAATACCAGGATATATGATTTTAGTGCCGTGGGAAGTCTGAGTTTTTCTTTTGAAAGGTTGAGGATTGTAAAACCGATTACTAGTCAATAAAATGTCTCTAACGACGTCGCCTACATTCCTCGAGAGTGAACGAGACAGGCATCTTTTAAATATCGGCGGTTTTTTGTTTTTAATTGGACTATTCAACGGTTTTTCGACAGGCGCTTGCATCGCCATATAGGAGGGGTAAGACTCAGTGAAGATGGTATGATCGGGTAAAGGATCCATTTTATGCCACAGGGGTGCAGTTTCGTTCTTTTCTAATCTCTCAAGCTACAAACACATACACAGGAAATTAACAGAAAGAACATGCAAAAAGGTAATGAAAAAAACCATACCAGATGAAAGATATTAAATGATGGAAGAAATCATTAGCCAACAAGTGAAAGAGTGTGTATATTAACCGATTATGATTAAGCATGCTGTAGTATTACCAAATTAATAGAAAACAAAAGAGAGGACCAAAACCATTAAGTAAAGTAAAACAGATGCTATGTGCATAAACTAAGTACTATTTTCAAATAATGAAGGTTATTAAGCTTATTCCAATTATCGATTAATTTTATTTCATATTATTCTGTAATCAGGTTAATTTCTGAATACAAAATAGATTCAAATGGAAAATATGTTCATTCACTGTCTCCAATGAATATTTTTGGTGAAAACAAAATTGAGTTATAAAATAATTAAATCGATTGTAAACAATTCAGTATCCACCTAAATACATGATTGACAAACATAAAACATTCCTTGAAGGGATGTAAAATAAATAACTTTGAAGCCCATTTCGTTATAGCCAGATGTTCGCAAGCAAAGTGTTCGAAATTCGAGTGTTACCTCTTTCAAATGCAATTTTGTTATATGTGGTTTTCTAAATCACATAAGAAAGACTTGCAATTACACTTATGACAGTCAGCTCATTTGAATAAAAAATCCAAAATGTACCGTTTTGCAGTCAAGCATTATATTTTTTGCCATATGAATTTCTAGTGATTTAGGCTTTGATGTTATGATTATGTCATTGAGATTTGCAGACTGGAAATATTTATTTTAGTATGTTTGAATAGTTACAATTTTGTACGATTCCACATGTTTTGTCACTAACAACCCTGGTTTCCCCTTTCGGCATCTTCAGGCATTCTATCACACGGATGCAACAGAACTGATCGAAAGCCACTACTGTCAGGGTTGTTAGTGTTAGTGTTGTTAATGTTCAAGTTCAAATATTCAAATTTGATATTGAAATTCCATCAAGCACCTTCAGTCAATATCATAAATTATATTTATTTTAGTATTTATTTTAATTTTGGGACAAGAAAAAATTAAGTACATTAGAATACGTCAGTAGTAAACACAAGAACACTACAATAAACAGTTATCTAACTACCATGCTAAACAGAAAATAAGCAGAAAAAGATTACGTGATCAAATTCGCAAATTGCAATGAAAAACTTACGGTGGTGAGTCGATGAAGCGCTCCAAATCTTTCTTCCTGGGCTGCTGCAGACTTTTCGAATGCCTCATGTTTCTTGATAAGATTCTCTACGTCGTCTATTGTGTGACCCAATTCCGAGGACATGAGGTAAGGTTCTTGTGCGATCAACCAGGCTTCGGCCACGGCGGCGTCCCGGGCGAATTGGTACACTTCCAGGACTAAACAGAAATAGAATGTTATTTAGTGAAATTTTATAGTTGAGAATTAATTACACTGATGAGAGTGACGGCTTACTGAGTTGCAGGTTCTCCCAACGTTCTTCCCATCTTCGGAGAAGAGCGTGTCTCTGATTGCTTAAAGCCAGGAGTCTCTCTCGGATATCTTGCGCTGCGTAATGTTGTCGGTCCAGTAATCCTTTACCGAGTGATGCACATGCTGCCAGATTGTCTTCGCGTGCGTCCACTTCCGCCTTCAAAGACTGGTGATTGTTCATTAATAGTTCCACTCCAGATACATCGCTGAAAATTATAAATAATATTTTTATTTAATGAAATGTAAATTTGTCTATCAAATATTTCCTTATATGTCTCTACGAAATCAGCCAAAAGGTCAAATAAAACTATAATAGCTCAGCTAAAGATAAATGGTATTGTTGACGTTTACATATAATACAGTTTTTCATGGTTATTTTTCGTAATAGGAAAAAGAACATTTCAATGGAATAAAATCACATTTAAATAAAGAAAAAATGAGGTTTCTGTGCTTGCTAACTAATCTTTGATTTATGTGTGGATGACATAATATTTTTCAACTCAAAAATTATGATCTTAAGCCAATAGAATAATTTTATCGGCATCACCTCCATTATTAAAACAGACATGGATTTTAAAAAAGCTAATGTAATTATTTGTGCAGAAAGAGTGCCAAATTAATATAGATAAAAGATTATTTTTTTGTCAAAATTTTTCAAATAAAATGATTGATGAAAACGAGGAAACATTACTGTAGGTAAATGGGAGATTTTTTTATTTTTCTGTACCATTTTGTCCGTCAAAATTTATTTTCACATGAAATATAAAAATTGCAATCTTTTCCCTAAATAAGTTTACAAAGAACTTTACTGCTTTCAGTTCCTTTTGTTTCCTGACAAAATTTTAATTAAATAGAAATCAACAATATTTCATGAAACTCACCGTGGTTTTTCACTGGTGTTCATCTGTCTAAGGACGTCATCCATCCAGAGCATGAGAGTGCGCACCATGTTGAAGAATTTGAAAAGATCGCCAGTGTCGGCCAACTTAAGGCGCCTCGCCTCGCAGTCGGCTTGAAGAGCGGCCCACGCCGTGAGGACTTCGCCTTCTCTGTTTGTGATTTCCTTTGCCTTGTCTCCAGCGTATGATGATTGAAGTTTTGCTGATTCGTCTTGAATTTGTTGAACCTTGTTTGACAAAAAAACATAATTGAAGCAAAATATTTCATTTGAAGTTGATTAACAAAAAATGTCACATAAAAAAAAATAAAAGTAATTCTTTAGCAAAAAGAAATATTTAATTACTTGTGATTGTAATGTCATCAAGTCCTGAATGAAATTTTGGTGTTTTCTTTGCAGGGCAGATACGCTGGCCGCGTCTCTGCCAAGTTCATCAGACACTCCTCGCTGTCTCTCGAGAATACGACTGAGGGTGTCCTTGCAGTCGTGGAAGAACTTGTGAAGCTCTCTAGAAGCCGCCAACATTTGACTCCTGGTCTGAATCAATTCCAAAAGGTCCTGCCACGAGTCATTGAGGTCATCCTTCCATTGGGCGATGGTAGCATTGTCAGAATGTCCCATAGAGATCATCTGATCGGCGATCCTATTAGCGGTGCCGACTCTTTCAGAACCGATGGCTTCTGTGTCGCGAGCAAATTCCTTAAAGCGCTCCCACAGAAGGGTGACATGATCGTAATCTTGACCGAGCTCTTGGGATCCGGCGACGAGTTCCCTCTCAGCGATCCAGTGTTCGAGGTCATCGACTTCCCGGTTGAGTTGGAAGAGTCGCAGAGCCTCATCGAGCTTGGCCCGTCGTTCTCCAGCCAGATCTTTCAGACCGGCGTAAAGTTTGTCCACCTGCGACTGCTTCACGGAGATCTGTTCGCTCTGAGGGTGATCTTCCAGCGTGAGCTGTCTGACGGTCTCTCCGAGTTGCCGGATAGTTTCGGCATAATCTTCCACGGCCTGTTCGAGAATGTCGTGCTTCTTCATTAGGTTTTGTGCAGAGATCTCGTCCTTGCCTCGGTCCTCGACCATCATGTACAGTTCCTGTTCACTCATCCAAGATTCCGCTTCGTTAGCATCGAAGAAGTATTGTTGAGCCTTCTCCGATTGCAAAAGCCCACTGTTTCTATCGTTGATGGCATCTGAAAAAATTGACCACAAAATTAATACATTGGATTAAAGATCACATTTTTTTTATTTTCAATGTAAAATATACGTAATATAAATATCAAATAGAGTGGGATTCAGTCTGACCTTTAAGTTCTTGCCAACGCTGTGTGAGTTGCTTAATCAAATCTTGGAATTGGGATCCGGATTCGTGTCCCTCATCGATGAGCTTCTGTCCGTTGTTGATGACAGTAAGAATTCTTTGCTCATGATTGTCGATCTCTGTTTTGAGAGACTGGTTCTTCTTCTTCAAAGTGTGCACATTGAAAAGAGAGTTACCATATTCGGTATTAGCGGCCTGCGGCATCTTTTCTCCGATCCAAAGCTTTTCATCTTCTACATCGCGACGGAACTGGAATGCCTCCTTCTTCTTCTCTAGCTGCCTCTGCCTCTCGACAAGCGGAGCCTTCAGCTGCTCGAATCTCTGCTCCACGGCTACCTTCTTAACTTTGATGTCATCCATCTTGTCGGGGACAGTTCTTTGAAGGTACTGAGCTTGCGTCTCCAACTCGGTGACCTGGCGGGCTTTGACAGCCATCTGCGTCTCGATCATCTGTTGCTTCTGCATTAAAATATTGACAGAGGCGAGATCGGTTCCGGTGTCGGTGTTTTCGATCTGCTTTTCCAACTCGTTCATCCACGAGTCGATGTCATCGCAGGTCTGGTGGATGAGAACCTCTCTGTTGTCATCGAAGAGTTTCTCTCCTTTGTCCTTGGCGGTGACTTCGAGGTCGACAAACTGATCACTGAGATCGCTCATCTTCGGAGAGATGATTTCGGCAAACTCAGGCTTTTGCCTCATGAGATCTTCTGCGGCATTCTGCACTGCCACTAAGCGCTCCTTGTTTGCACCGATCTCAGCTTCGAAGGCCTGGTGGCGAGTCCATTTGGAGTGTACAGTCTTCGCTGAACGATAAGTGTCGTCCTGGGCAGTGAGATTCTTCTCGGTAACCCACTCTCCGAGCTCATTACAGTCCTGGAGGAATTGCTGGAGTTGGAGTTGATCTTGCAACTTGTCAAGTTGCTGCAGAGCCTTTTCTCTGTTGGCATTTCGGCGAGCGTCAATGTTCTCTGCTTTCTTTTGAACCTTGTCAGCATCAAAGTGTCCCTCTTCGCACAGGCGATTAGCGAATTGGACAACGGAATTGATCTTGTCGTCGTTGGCTTCCATAGTGGTGAGGAAAGCTTCGTGTTCCTTGATCTGATTCTCGGCATGATCGAGAGTTGCAGGCGGCTCGGCCTTGGCGAGACGGTGTTCCTGCTGAGCGAGGAGCACTTCAGCTTGACGCGCATCACGCTGCAACAGCTGCAAATCGAGAGATTGCGACAAAAGCTGTTGCCGGTTCTCCCACATTTGCTGGAGTTCTGCCCATCCGTCACGGAGTGCCTTCAACCTCTCACGCAAGAACATGTATTGTGGGTCATCTTGGGTTGACGGGTCCTGTAATATAAAATCATATGCTTTCAAATCAAGAGCACCTCCACTACGAATTGTAAAATTATTCCAGACAAACTTACAGTCAACAATTGAATACTCTTCAGCATTAACCCCGATTCAATTTTAATCCAACATTGAGTATTACAAAATAAAAAAAACTTAACAGTCACTTACAGCGGTAATCTTATCTCCGTATTCCATCATCTTAGCGTAATCCTGGGTGTAGTTGTCAATCTCTTCTCTGATTGTTTGATGTTGGCTGAGAAGCTGTTCGGCATCAGCCAGAGAAGCAGGAATATCTTCTGAAGCGACGTCTGTTTGAGTTTTGGTCAACCAAGTCTGGAAGTGATCCACCGCACGGAGGAAACGATGCAAATCTCCGGCTTCCTCCAGTTTCGCATCACGCTCTTTCAACTGGAGAAGATTAGAAAGAAAAGATTACGATTATGTTCTACAGAAAAAAATAATTAGTACAATTAACATGTTGCTGTCACACAATAGACAGTCTTACATTCACATATATTCTTACAAAGGCCACTTTACACTGGAAGAATAAATGCAGATAAGGATTTTAATGTACCGATTGAATGAATTATTTTTTCGAATACAGTTTTATAAACAGATAATCGACAATCATGTCAACTAATTAACATAGCAGAGTGAATAGCTCACCATCTGTGTGAGTTGTTCCCAAATCACGGTGATCTGAGCGATCCTCTCTCTGATTTGGGCAGCTTCTTCCGGATGATCTCCTTCAATGGCGTTGGCCTCACGTGTTAATGACTGAATGCGGGCTTCGATGGCAGCCAAATCTCTCTCCATTCCAGTGACACGGCGTTGTAGGGTCATCACACCTGTAAAAGTTAATTTCATGTTAGATTGACAACGAAAAGATGTAGTTTCATTTCCAAAAGAAAAATTGTATTTCTTGGTGAAATGTGAAACGGATTTATAACAGATGATTGAGTAGTTTTATGTAACACATAATGTATGTTATTCACTAACCAGTAAGATCCATCTGCAAGTTATCGGTGGCTTGCAAGATTCTCTTTTTGTCTTCGATCCACGAGACAGTCTCCCGACATTCAATATGGAATGTCTGCACACCTTGGGCAGATTTGAGCTCATCTCGTTTTGCTTCGGCCTATAATCATAAAATTTCACAGTGAATTTCATTTAAGTCAAATTTTAATTATTTTTCAACTAATGATCGAGAAAATTTCTTTACCTTTTCTCTGAGCTGACCCCACAGGTTGTTGAGTCCGGCTTGTCTTCCTTGGATCAATTCCGAGTCTGGATGTTCGACGTGTAAGAGTTGACGAGCCAATTGATTGACTACTGCAACACGAGATGCATTGGCATTCATCTCCTTGTCAAAACCGTCATACCTGTAAGTAAAAATAACAAATTTTAACCAAAGTTTTTATCATGGACCAGATTCACTCATCATGTCGATCATCAACATATCAATTTAATTTTATCAATAAATAATATCAAGTTTTATTCAGTATGAATATAGATAAACAAAGACTTAAAACATGGTTGGGAGGGGGACTTCACACTCACATAATGTACCTAACTCAGATTGAGAACATTTGTAACAAAAGCCAGTTTAAAAGTACCCTAATCAAGTAAATATATCAATTGATAGCGAATAACAATAAAACAACCTATAAAGTTTAAGTTTAAAAAATATCCCTATCAAAAGAAATTTCAATTATTGTGTTGTTCATCTTTAGCTCACTAGACAAATTGAGTCTGACGACCACTAACCCTGAGCCAATCATTCAAAATGAAAAATTACCTGTGCTTCATGATTTCAACATCCTCAATGTCTCTGGCAGGCACCATGGTGGTGAGCATCCTGTCCTTTTCAGCGATCCATTGCTCCGCATCAGAAGCCTCTGACAGCAACTTGCAGAGTGAGAGGGCGTCGAGCAGGCGCTGTCTACGAAGACGAGCCAGTTCAGTCAACTCTCCGTGACGAGAATCGATAGAAGCGAGACGCTCGATAACTTCCGGAGCTTGAGCATCCTCGGGTGACAGTTGGGCAGCCTGAAATTTTTTTAAATTTAATAACAAATCGTAACAATATTAATTTCACTGAATCTCATATGCTGAAAAAGGTAGTATTTTATGCCAACCTGTTGTTTAAGTTGCTGGATGACTCCAGCGTAGTTCTTCAGCTCATCGGTCAATTCCTTGTGTTTCTTCAGTAGACTCTGCACTTGGGCTTCATCACCACCCACATCTTCAGATGACACATATCTAAAAACAAGATTTTATACACTCAATATACACCCAGTCCTTTTTTTACGCGATACATTGTTTCCAGAAAAAGGCGCGTAAAAATATCACAACTTTCATATAATTTGATAAATTGGTTCCAAAATTAAAATATCGCGTAAAAATGTACCAGAAACGTATGAAAAACCAAAATTTGCTCTTTAAAATTGTATATTTTCATGTCTTTATTGCTTATAAAAATATAATGAGACTATAAAATTTTCTTTTTTCACTTATATGAATAATTCGCTGCTGTCATTCTCGGTTGCGAAATGTAATCGTTTGCGATTTTTTGAACGAAAGTGTTGATAAAATTCTTGACACGTTGGATTTATTTTATTGTTTCACGGGTATTTTTTTTTTTTTACAATAAATTCTATTATAAGTTTTTGGGTTGTTTCCTGCATTTTCTTTGGCTGTAATTCTTTATAAAGTTCGGTGGAGTTCATCATACAGTCTTAATTCAATTAGAAATTTTCTAGCACGCTTAGTATCGGGATCGTTTGTCAAAAAAAAAAAAATCTTTATTGTTCTCACGGTAGATTCACTAAGTCCAAGTGTATTCTCATCATATACAAATTTCTTCTTTTATAACACAAATTTGGGGAAAAAGTCGCGTAAAAACGAATGAAAGGCATAAAAAAAATCTAACGGTACCACCAAATAAATCGCGTATAATCGAATTCGCATAAAAAAAATTGCGTAAAAAAAGGACTGGGTGTAGTAATTATTTCTATGATGTAAAAATTGTGTAATGAAACAACCCTAACTAAATTTCTATACACAAAAATTTTTTGATAGATAATACACTATATTTTAAGGTGACAAAGATCTCACATTGTCTATTAAAAATCAACATAAAACTGAAATGTCTTGAGAAAATATTGACATTTAACCTTTCCAGGAGTATGGAAGTACTTGTCGTATATGTCAACAATTATTGTGATAATATATTCAAGTCCCATGTGTCAATGGTTTGTGATCCCTGCATTATGCAACTGGTTTTATTATGATAAAACCCTAAGAAAGTGAGTTGTATTTGTTTTTACAATGATTTGATTAAAAAAAATGTTATGTAAAAAACTCACACCTCACAGCATGATTAAAATAAATTAGTTACTCCTGGAAAGGTTAAGATTTAAAGTGTATCATACATGTAAACATGGTAATATTTGAGTAATTTTTACCCAATCTTAAAAGAATCGGAATATTATATTATTAATTATACTGATTGTATCGGGCAATGAGAAATTACCTGAGGGTCTCGAGCATCCAGATGTCTACATCATCAGCGTCAGCGAAGAGTTGATGATAACGGACAGCCGAGTCCAAGCGATCGCGGCGGAGTGCGACCACATCCAACAAATGACTCCATTGGGCCAAGATTTCACGTAAGCGATCCTGAGAAAGACATTATATTAATGTATTATAAAACGTTTTCAAATATTTAAAAAAATACTAGTAAAACTATATGTTTCGTAATCATAAAAAGGGTTTAAATAAATTACCTGAATCCTATCAGCTCCGAAGTGTCCGTCCTTAACAAGTTCATCACCTACTCCGGCTACAGCCATCAGCTGCGGTTCATGAGACTTAACTTCATTCTGCAGAGCATTGTGTTTGCTCATCAGGAGATAAACTGTGGTCAGGTCGTGACCAATGTCATCTGTCGACACAATCTGCTCCTTCTCCTTGATCCAGTTCTCTTCATCGGCGGTGTCCCAGTAGAACTGCCACAGTTTGCGACTGTCTTCCAAGCGCTTTCTACATGTACAAATATAATGTTGAGAAAAAAATTAACATTATTGTTGTGTAGAGTAACAATGAAAGTGCAGAGAAACCTCAGTTTTTATGTTTTTAATAAGCACTGTAAATCTATTTAAACATCAAAGTAAACCATATAGAACCGGCCATTAGTGGATGAATCCAAGAAAGACGAGTTGGGATTTCACATTTTAGATAGTCTATAAAGGTTTTCTTAGATCTCCTTGATAAAATAAGATTTTCATTTAAATTTCACTATACACCTTTAAGCTTGAAACTATCTACTTTTTTCAAAAAACTATTTCAAAGTAACTCCTGGAGTGTCTTTGAAACGCATTTTTTACTTGAAATAGTTAATATATCATATGCGAATCAGATATACTTTAAACTAATATAATCTGTCATAAGAAATGTAATTTGAGTAAACCTGATTGTATTTACTTTATTAAAAATCACTTCGTACCTGCGTTCGATAGCCAGCCTGACAAGTTCACCGTAGGCGTCCTCCAATTGCTGGATACGCTCAACGGTGATAGCAGGGTCGCAGGGTCTGTAAGCTTCCTCTTGCTCCAAGAAACGTTGACTCTGTTGAACCACGCTCTGGAAAAATAAATGTAATGAATTATATTATGTAAATACCAATGTTAAAAAAATAGTATTTTGAAACGAAAAACTCATTTAATGAAAAATAAAAACAACCATACCTTTACTCTCTCTCCAAGAACGTTGATATCAGCCTCGACCAGAGAATGCTTTTGAAGAAGGTCTTCGACTCCCATGAGATGTTTGCCGTAATCGTCTGTCAACAAGCGGAGCTTGATCTCTTCCATGGAATCCAAGATGTAAAGCATTTCCTGGTAACATAAAAATAAGACACAGTTTTCTTTTTAAATCGACTTCAAATGGATTATACATTATCAGTTGAGATTAATTAATATGAAAAATAGAGGTTGGGGTAGAATGATGAAGCTAGGAGACCAAATTGACAAATAGATTTATTAATTAGCTAGATAAGGAATTCTCAAGGGAAAGACATATAGCCTTTGACTTTATATACATTCATAATAGGTAAATTAATTTGAAAATTATAAGTTTTAATATTACACCACAGAAATAAGTCCTCTCGGAAGACTATAGAACCAAAATTTCAGTCATAAAATTGATAATTAATGTTTAAACTGCAAAAAAAATGATTACAAAATGCCATTGAGGATTGGAGTCAACAATAATATGACCTAACCTGGAAGTTCTGCTGCAATTGCAAGCTCAGCTCAAGACGACCGCGTCTTGCCTTTAGCAGCTCGATCAAATATACCCATAGACGAAGTACATTGTCTCTGCGGGCACTTACACGCTCAACATCATGATACCTACACAAAGTTATCAAAACATTTTATTAGCAGCAAAAAATATAATCATCTTGTCCAGAGTTATGTTCAATTAAAGTCAACCATTTCATGATTTTATTGCCAGTTTGACACGATTTCTCCATCTAGTTTTATCCCTACTAAACACCAAGAATGAGGAATACAAACTACGTTATCTTTACACCAGCATATGATTCATTCAATTTTACAGAAACTTTATAGTTCTCACAAATCATTTTCTTTTGCAATTTAGCACTGCTTGTAAATAAATAGCAGGTAGTGAGGAACAAATAATTCCAAGACCAAAAACCATAAGTTCGATCACACACTTCTTCTTTATTAATTCAGAAGTGAGAAAGAATGATATAAAGAATCCATTTAAATTGGATTACGAGTCATTTGACATTTTTTAATATGACTTCAATGAACATATTCTCAGTAAGAACTGATTGTATACGGCAATTGACTGATTCTCTACTAATTGATTCAACTCCCATGTCTTCAAGCTATCCATTCAACTAGCTATTTATTCTTCAAATATTCATTTTATTACGGCTTTTTACACAAGTTCCGTAGCTGATTGAAATCTCTCAAATGATCTCAACTAGCAAATACTTACCATTACATAAAAAATATTATAACAATATCCAATTTAATTCTTTGGCATTAAATTATAAACATTATTAAATAGAAACATCCAATTCAACTTGAATAATAAGACATGATATAGGAAAAATAATCATAACTTTGATACACAATTCTGTTACCTCTCAGCCTGTAGTTCTGAACATACAGCGACAACGGCCTGTACACGTTCTTCATAGGCGAGGATGTCTGTCTCAATGGCTTCATGTTTCTTAGCGGCTGCTTCCACGGCTGCAAGATCGAAACCGAAGTTGTCCTGGCTGACTAGCCTCTGGTTCTCAGACAACCAAGTCTCACGCATAGATGCTTTGCGGTTAAATCTGAAAAATAAAAAGTTACAAATATTATATCAACAAAGTAATGAAAAGTTGTTTTTTGTATTTATTCATACAAGTCTCTATTCGAAGATAAACACCAGTAATTGCAACTAAGAACAAAAAAGCCCAAGACCAGTCAATAACTTCATTGCCTAAATTTGCGAATAAAATTGACTAACTGCAGAAAACCCTTTATATCACCACTTCCAAACCAAAAGGGTGTTAGCGACAAACCGCTAACTTATGTAGCATTTAAATATCAAATAAATTTACCTTTGTCTGGCACCACTTTAATGAAAAAAAATATTACCTTTTTCCTTCTATATTTCCATTTAATTTTTTTTTTGTATTCATAATGAATATTTGTCTGTTGCCATTTATTAAATGTGTGAGTGGGCTAATCGTACACAATTAGCGATAAACAAAAAGTTATGGTTGCATTTAATACCTGGCGGCGAGCTGCTCGAGTTTCTCCTGTCGGATAAGCTCCTCACGCAGAGCGAGTTCTCTCTCGTGTTCAGCTTTCTCCAACCTCTCCCAAGCTCTGTTGATGTCGGAGACCATCTTTCCTTCTCGGGGAGTGTACGGCCTTTGGTTATTGGCCCGCATTTTTGATTGCAAGGTGAACAAAAGGACTTCAAGGTTTCCTTTCTCTACGAATCTAAAAAGAGAAAATAATTTGAGTATAGTAAGATCATGCGAAACTTTATAATGGCCTAGGAAATCAAACAAAAATAAATCTGATTTAAATAAATTCATAAACATAAAAATTTCCCAGAGAAGTAGTTTAAGTTTAAATGTATCAATGTGTATTTGAGTAATAATGAGCATACTTGGGTGGTTTCTCAACAGTTCTGTAATTGGCAAACTGTCCTAGTTGTTGCTGAACTCCAACAAGCGAATTGGCGAAAGTCCGGTCTCCCAGAGCTTCGATAGTGCTCTCAATCCACTGCAACAGATCACTGAAACGAAACAAAAAAAATATTAAGCTGAAATCATCCAAAAAGTATATGATACAAACATTTTCAAAGGGAAAATAAAGATTACTTGTTAGATGGCTATTCTGCATGAATAAATAAATGATCACACTACAGAAGTATTGAAAATATATATTTTTTTCGTATATTTAACTGAAATTACAAATACCATTCATTAGGAGACGTATTTATGAATTCAACAAAACTATTACTAAAGTTTTTAATAACATACCTAGTGAGTGATTCATACTCTTGGACCATGCGATCATTCTCCATAGCAATTCCAACGACCTTTCCGATACGTTTTCCTTGCACCGTCTCCTGCTTCATCTTGCTGAAGTAATGGTAGTAAGTAACCACATATGTGATGATGGACTTCTCATCGGGGTGTTCAACAAAGATATCTGCAATAATAACAAAAAATCATTAGCAGGGAATCATTGATTCAGATTTAGGGGTTTGTGACAAGCAATTTTTTTTAAAGAAGCACTGATTTAGATCAACGTACAAAATTTATGCTTTTTTAATTTTATTTTGTTTGAACTATGAGAGCCGTAACGTCTTCATTTCTAAATTATTTCGTCTAACTTTAAAAAATTTTGTTGACAGTAATTAATTAAAGTGAATATTTTCATGTTTTGATACCCTATTGAAAAAATTTTCATCCAAAATTTTCCCACCATGTCAAAAAGTCATCGGTAATCCTTAGATTTAAAATTACTAGTGAACTATAGATAGAAATGATAAAAATCAGTGATTACCTTCAGCGTCGAGCAATTTCGTAAGACCCAGTTTGTCTTCAGCTGTGTTAAAGGCATTGTTCAAGTTATGAATTGGATTGCTCTTCGAGAGCTTCTCAAAGTGGATGAGATCGGGACGATGTTTGTGGATGATGGCATTAAAAGCGAGTCCGTCTCTCCAGGAAGTAGTGAAATTTCTGACATTTACATTGTGATATCCGGCTGTCTTCATTTGACACCATAGAAGAAGAGCGTCCTTGGCAGACTTTGTCTCTTTATTATCAGTTTCTTCAATTGTAATATCTTGGATCTGGAATAAAAATTATCACGATTAAATATATATTATCTTACTTATTATTCTTAAATAAAATATTACTCAAACACATTCAATCAAAATTACTTCCAGAATAATAAGATGTAAATCCTTGGGAATTCAAAAATATATGTTAATTATAAAAATTATTTTGAAATATTTATTTTGAAGCCTTTATTTTCATTTCAAGTCCATATTTTCATTGAAACTATCTATCATCATGCGGATATTAATCAAACGGTTTATTTACAAAGTTTTTGCCAAGACGACTTCAATATTTGATGTAATATTTTTACAGCAATTATATTATTACAGTATAGACTGATAATAAATTGAATGATGTTTTTCTGTTAGAATATATCAAGAAAGCTGAAATTAAATGTCACAAGACTGGCATTAACTGAAAATACATTTTTTGATATTTTATCAAGCTATTCTGTAATTTTACTGGTTATACCTGGAATCTGAGGATGATCGTCCATATGAGACCAAGATTAAGTCTAGGGTTTCCATCGACAATATCGTGTGATCCCATATTCTCCAGATGCACTCGCTCTTCTCTCAGGAACTGCAAAGCTTTGTCTACATTCTCCAGGCAATGAATTCGCATCTTGCCTTTTGTCGGTGGGGGCTTAAAAGTACAATATATGGTGTTAAATCACATTGATTTCAATTAGCATCATATCATAATGATAAATAGACAGCAACTACTCGAGTATTAGTTAAGAAAAAATTCATACATAACATAACAATTTAAAAAGCTTCAGGAATAATTCTGCTATACACCAAAATTTCTCACAGAGCATCAGTTTTGTGACAGCTATGAAATAGTATACTTCCATAGGTTTTTTACACTAGTAACACGGGTTACAGCTTTGCTTTGAGTATCTCCAGACATTCAAATGCATAAATTTTTGATCACTTACAATGAAGAGCCAGTGAACAAAATATTGACAATTCATAACAGATAGTTAAGACCAAGGCAGCACTGTGATGCTAAAAGTGAAAAATACTTTACTTATAAAGTTTATATAATTGTTTTGTTCGATCAGTGGTCCGTTAACAACTGCCATCACGAGTACAGCAAACAATCCCCAGTGGTTTGCATCCAAATTCAACTTTTCAGGCGAAAAACTATTTAACCACGATATTTAAGCCACATCTTCAAAACAGCATCTATTGCAATGACATGTGCTAACTAAACGAGTGACTAATGTTGCTAAAATGTATATATATATATATAAATTGAAATATTCACCAGTCTGTCGCCGGAGAGCACCTCCAACAGCTTGATCAGCATTTTGCCGTCTCTCATGTCCACGTAGAGGTCGCCGATGCGGCATCCCACACGCACCAAGTGGGAGTTTACCCATTTCTGGAAAGTTTTCTTCTGAACACTCTCTCGTTCGTCTAGAAATAAACAGAAATAATAAATTATTCAAATAATCGGTCTGTAATGTTGATTGATATTTTTTGCATTTTAAAATAAAGGGGTACTAGGTTATGTGGAGCAACAGGAATGTGTATAGGAAGAATGTGTTTTTTTTGCTGTTAACACACTGACTGCCAACATCTCAACTGTTTGCGACAACAGATGATTAGTGTATTGATGATAAATACACAAAAAATATCAATGTATCAAGAATGTCAAAATTTCAGTAGTACAAAATGGTCTGATTTATCCAGAAAATCTCCATAAACTTATTAAACAAAATTTCTACTGAATTGTGTTGTGTAAAATGTGTTTTACGTGGTTCACTAGAGAAATATGAGCAATGTCAAATAACCCCGCATTCACTGTTTATTTTCATTAAATTCATAGATTTCCACAATCTATTGTCTAATATAGATGAGTGAAAACGGTCTTGATCATCGAATACATAGTGGGAATAGTACCAAAATGTGGTGTTATTATTTAAAATATCATGCCTTGAAAAAAAAAATATTATAAATTCTTCATAACATCAATAATAATTAAGCATGATCACTCTTTCGTAAAAAACACATCTAGATAGTCAGTAAACAATTAATTTTATAACTATATACAATTAAATATTTTTTTGCTTTAACTCTTTAATCCAAACACTAAACAAAAAGCTTTATCAAATCAAAAGTGTACAAAAAAAATTTACTGAATACATGAATTTTTTTTTTTTTCTGATCAAAAAATATATTGTGGAAATAAATACTAAAAAAATGTGTTTTTATTATTTAAAATATCATGCCTTTCCATCAAGAAGTGACAGTTAACACCTTAAACGTGAATACATGAATGTACCTATATTATTAAAGGGGCATCTGAAGTTGACTAAATCGTAAACAGACCAGCACTAAGTAAAATTAAAGTTACCTCTCAACTCCAACACCACTTTATCGAAGTACATATCTAGGCCTGGCACTTCTGTTCCGACTCCCATACGAATTAACTCATAGCCTTCGGTGGCTGTCATTCGATGAACGAGAGAACAATTGCTTTGTAGCCCAGAGGCAAGCGACAATCACTTACTTCGATACAGTTAAAAACCAAATTATAAATATGTATCACTAAAAACACGTGGTAACAAACAATAACACTGTTGAGATTCCACAATTTGCTTCCAAAAAAAAATTAATTCAGTTCGATAAATACCTACAAACTGATGATATTTCGATACAAAGCAAATTAATAAGACTTAAATTTATTGATTGGATTGGCATTTACTTGGCAGAACTCCATTATAACAAAGTGAAAAAATAGCAATGTTTTTAGTCCTAAAAAAATTTATTTAGTTGATAGCTATTTCGGCTCACGCCATCATCAGAACTATTTACAATTTAGACATTTAAACTTGCATTGAATTGTTGAAACTTTGTACAATTCCACATGTTTAGTCACTAACGACCACGGTTTCGCCTTTCGGCATCATCAGGCATTTTATAACACGAATACAACATAACTGACAAATTTAAACATTTTTTGACAGTTTGTTTAGAAGGAGTATACTCATTTCAATGCAGGCAACACAGGATTGATCTTTTGATTGTGTACTGGAAAGATTGTCTGGAAACGGATAGTCAATTACGTCATCACGAACTGTTCTACAAGTGAAATTTAATGAAGAGTACCATCATCACAAATATGCTTCAAGGGTTTATTGAATATCCATAAAAAAATGTCACCTAATAAGTAGGAGGTAATTTACAATAATATGGCTTTTGCCGGGGTATTATCACAAATCCAATCCAACACTAAAAAAAGGTCAAATATTTGATAAAAAAATTTAAATCATGCAAACCTTATTTCTGAATATACAACTAAGAGATATGACAATGATAAATATTATGAATGAATTATTTCCTTAACATTAAAAAACTGCATTTATTAAAATATAAATGAACAGTTATGTTTGGAATTGGAGGTTTACGACATAAAGTAGGCAAAATTGTGCTCGAATAAAGAAAAAATTAAGAATAACATCTGGCATTAAGTTTAACTGAAAGTAGATAAAGCGGTTAGAATTAGCAGTAGTTCTTCAAATTAGTTATGATTTATGACACTGGCAACATTCCACGTAAAAAATACGCGCGAAAAGAGATCGATCACTACAATACAAAAATTAATTATACCACAAAGAATAGGTTATAATGAGTGCATTTGTTTAATAATCAACAAAATGGCGGGCTGCTAATTTCACTAATCATTACACAAAAACGACCACATCCTGCATATACGATAATGCAAAGAATTCGGATGTTTTGCTAAAGTTTGCGAATCAACAAGGATACGTAAAAAAAAACATACTGAATAAAACAGATGTTTGAAAATTGTTTTAAGAGAGACTGCAGTGTTAAGTTGGTAACACTGACGGCTTGTGACTACGCTTCAATAATCATATTCAATATAGGTTAATTATAAATTTATTATTGTTGATAGAAGGCATATAAAAATTCGATCAGCGAAACCGCTACTGTTAATTATTTAAAAATGTTAAATTACTACAAAAAAATATATTCATCTTAAATAAACAATAGTTCAGTTTCGAATTGACATTGGTAATTCAAGTTCTCATATACGATCATAATCTGAGGATAAGCACTACCTATTTACTAAAAGTTGAAACTTGTTTTAATACTACCAATAAAAAAAATCGAGTTAATATAAAAAGTAACCAAACCAACAGATAAGTTAAATTATTATAAAGATCGCTTCACAAATTTTCAGATAATTGAGACATCATTAAACAAACAGTTAAAAATGTATTGTGTAACAAAACTTTTCCTCTAAGCGAAATCGGTTTCAATCATACTTAAAATATATATATATATAAATTCTGACGAGTTTTATTATAATTGAGTGTGCAACAAAATATGTTTACTATAACTAGAGGAAACCGCAAAACGACCTGAAAGTTCCGTTGAAATTAAGGATATACAAAAAATTATCTAGTTCAAATAGTCGATATATTTGCGTGTATGAATGAAACCATAAATATGTTAATTCACGAAACCGACGACGTCAGTTAGAGTCCGGTTCAAATTTTCGAAAACTAGCTCGCTTTCGTTTGATTAAAGCATGTTAAATGTAACAAATTTTGTCAAGCACTGTTATAATAAAACGTATTAGCCGACGACAATTTTGACTATTTAGTTACTGTTATAAAAGGGTGTGTCGAACTGCTTCGTATCGGCATACTAACTATTTAATTATTGTATTCAAATTTCATATAATGAAATATTAAGTACTCATTAGAGATCGTTTCAATATTATGACGACATCAAATAAAATGTGTATACATTTTTATTATAAGTATTTCAAATAACATTTCTGCTTTCGTTACTTGAGACTTTGGCGTCTTTTATTTAACCCGCTGACTGCTAGTCTCAACTGTTGAGGCGGCTGATTTTACTGTGTCGATAGTTGATACCCGAAAATATATGAATTAACAGTGGTTAAAACCTTCTTGTACTCGCTAATTATTGAGTTAATGCATTGCTTGATTTGTTCTGACAAACTCAATAAGATTGTTTCAAACCAATATTATTCAATAAATTTTTGAAGTCTAGGCGTTTGAATATCCTTTAAAATGCTCAGCAGGGAACTAGTTAAGGATAAATGCAATTCGCTATAAGAAATGGGAGTCTAAAATCTGAAAATTTCGTCACGAAATATGACAATGAAGAAAAAATCGTCAGTTCTATTACATACCGTGTGATAGAGCCTGAAGATGCCAAAAAGCGAAACCAATGTCGTGAGCGACAAAACGTGTGGACTTGTACAAAGATTAAACAAATCAAATTTGAGGAAAAGAAGGTTAGTATATCTAAATTTACGCGGTGTCAATTATGAACAATCCCTTATCCGAATATAAATAATAATTTAATATTTTATAATATATCTATATATATAAAAATGAATGTCTGTCTGTCAGTCTGTCTGCCCTTTATAAACTCCTACACCATTAATCCAATTGCGATAAAACATTGTCGAATTATTGCTTAGACTACCGGGCAAAAGATAGGATACTCAGAATTTGATTTGATCACAAAAATTAATTGAATATTTACGAAAAACATGTTTTCATACAAGACTATTGTAATACAGAATGGCCATTTATGACACATTGTATCCATAGCAACGCCGAAAACAAGAACGACGCAAATCTGTCACATTCACTCACCTGTAGGAACTTACGTAAGGTACTGAATATTTTGAAACAAAGTTCGATATTCGAAAAAAGTATTTCAATGTTCTATTTTTTACCGACTTTTTTGTTTTGGTTTTATGTCGCATGACAAAACGAATTGAAATAAATATTATGTATAAATAAATCGTGTGTGATATAGAAAGAATTTATTCAATATATCAATTTTTTTTTTTTTTTATCAAAAGTGAATTTCAAAACGTAACATTCACTGTGAAATCAATTATGCCACCCAAACGAAAAGGAATAGGTCAGAGTACAGCTCAAGCACGAAAGAAAAGGGCGAAACAATGAGGTTGAAGTTGATAATCGTTGGATTATACCGTATTCACAGCTTCTCTCGAAAACGTACACAGCACACATCAACGTCGAGTATTGTAATTCAGTGAAATCCATCAAATACATTTGTAAATATGTCAACAAAGGAAGCGAAATGGCAGTTTTTGGAGTGGGAAATTCAACTGCATCTATCGATGAAATCAACCAATATCAACTAGGACGCTACAGTAGTAGCAATGAAGCAATATGGCGCATTTAATCATTTCCAATTCATGAACGGCATCCACTCATTTGGCAGTTCACCTTGAAAATAGACAGCGAGTGAACTTCACAACAGAAAATGCACGTGTAAGAGCATTGTCACCACAGCCAACAACGTTAACTGCATTTTTCTTATTGTGTAGGCATGATGTTTGCAAAGACGCTACCTTACTCTGAAGTGCCAACATTCTACAGATGGAATGCATCAGAAAAAAATTCAACATCGCAAACAAGGTAAAGCAGTTGAAGGACATTTCAATGTATATTCAACCGACGCATTAGGCCGTCTGTACACTGTTCAACCAAATAATGCAGAATGCGTTTACTTGCGATTACTGTTAATCAACATACGTGGACCGACATCCTTCCAAGAATTGAGAACAGTAAACGGTCGAATATGTTTCATTTATCGTGAAGCTTGCCTCAAATTAAATCTTCTAGAAAACGATGCACATTGGGAAACTTCACTCGCTGATTCATCGAATACTGCTGACCCACAACAAATACATGCGTTATTTGCAGTAATATTAACAATTTGCTTTCCATCCAATCCAAAAGATCTTTGGAAGAAATACAAAGGCTACATGAGTGAAGATAGTTTACATAGTTTGCGTGAAACAATTCAAAATCCATACGTTCAATTCACACCAAACGTGTATAATGAGGCATTGCTATTGATTGAGGACATATGTTTTGTAATCGCTAACAAATCATTTGTACAATTGGGAATGGCTGCGCTGAATCGATATGAAAACGACTGACGTGATCGTGATTTCCAACGAGAAACACGCTTTGGTGTGGATGAATTGGGTAAATTTGTTCAAACGAATCTTCCGAAATTGGTTCCAGATCAACGTATAGTGTGTGACACAGTTATGGATGCAATTACAAGTTAGAGTGGTAGATTTTATTTCATAGATGCACCCGGAGGCACAGGTAAAACCTTCCTCATTTGACTCATTTTGGCAGCGACACGATCACAAAAAACATTGCACTAGCAATCACATCATCTGGAATTGCAGAAACTCTTTTGGATGGTGGCCGAACAGCGCATTCAGCACTGAAACTGCCATTGAATATGCAAATAATTGAGACACCAACATGCAATATCAACAAAAATTCTTAAACGGGCAAACTATTCACATCATGTAAAATCATTGTATGCGATGAATGTACTTATGGCACACAAAAAATCATCGGAAGTACTTCATTGCACACTAAAAGATTTGAGAGGAAATGAGCAACTTTTCGGTGGCGCACTCATTTTATTGTCTGGTGATTTTCGACAAACTCTACCTGTTAGATCACGTTCAACAATGGCCGATGAACTTAATGCATGTCTCAAATCATCCGTTTTATGGCGATACGTACATAGATTCACTTCGAAGACCAATATGCGTGTACAACTACAACATGATGCATCCATTGAACGTTTCGTAAATCAATTGTTGGATATAGGAAATGGGAAAATGGCAATAGAGGAATCCACACAATGTATCACATTGCCAGCGAATTTCTGTAAAATAACCGCAACCATAAACGAATTGATTCACAAAGTTTTTCCAAATATTGCACACAATCATAAAAGTCATCAATGGCTCAGTGCACATGCTATATTAGCAGCCAAAAAACAAAGATATCAATGCAATCAATTTTAGCATACTAAATGAATTACCAGGAGAAGCGATAACGTATAAGTCCATCAATACTATAACGGATCAAGACGAAGCTGTCAATTATCCAACAGAATTCTTGAATTCACTTGATTTGTCAGGCATGCTGCCGCATGTTTTAGCATTGAAAATTGGCGTCCCTATCATTCTTCTCCGAAACATAAATTCCTCACGACTTTGCAACGGTACCAGGCTTTCAGTAAGAAAATGATGAATTATTGAAGCTACAATTTTAAATGGAAAATTCAAAGGAAAAGATGTACTGTTGCCACGCATCCCAATGATTCCGACAGATATGCCATTTGAATTTAAACGTCTGTAGTTTCCAGTGCGAGTCGCCTTTGCGATGACCATCAATAAGGCACAAGAACAGTCGTTACAAGTGTGTGGACTAAATTTAGACAATCCATGCTTCTCACATGGACAACTGTATATGGCCTGCTCATATGTTGGAAAACCTTCTGATTTATTTGTGTACGCACCCGATACAAACACAAAAAACATTGTGTATCCAAAAGCACTCCAATAAATAAACACACATATAGCCGCCACTGTCAAATTTCGGTAAGAAAAACATAACCTAAGCTTATCGTTTCTAATTGGCTCCGGCCTCGCCTCAAGTCTGACTTATCCAATCGGAAGGCGAGAGGCTCCCGACGAGGCGATTCCATAAAGTCGCGGTTTCTTTTTTTTGAGTGGCATTGCATCGCATGCAGGGTACACGCTAGTATAATATAAACATATTATTTTACACGTTGAAAGAACCCAGACGTTTAGTGTTATCAAAACATGCCTAAATCTTGATAACAATAATTGGTATTGATCATATATCATGTGTTGAAATTCAAACCAATCATTGACTTATTAAATATGCATCGATAATCGGCTTTTTATGATACCTACGAATAACGTCTTCAGATTTTAAATTTTGTTGTAGATTGGTTGGGAATCAATGAAAGACATTATCCACACACCTTCGATAGAGGAATATTGTTCTGATATAAATGAAAGCACCTACACGACCATGAATTAAATTTTAATTAAACATGCGAAATTCATTCGATTTGATAATTGATTATCGGCGGGAAGGATCTAATATGATGATTGAAAATTTAACAGTTGGAAAAAAACGTACACAAGACAATCTCGGGGTTTGTGATATTAGCAGATTGTTCAAAAAAGTATTGCAACAACAATTTGGAGAAAATCCCTCGCGGAAATTACTAACGAACAATTGTAAGTTGTGATGATTAGCAATTCCGGGTAGAAATTCCAATATAAAACATTATTAGATTTTTTATATGATAAACCAAACAAGTTGTAAATTTTCGAAGACTAGCCAGACAGAACAGAAGAACAGACGGTTCTGTTAGAGTAACGCCACTGACTGTAATATATATATTTCATTCCACCCTCAGCAAAAAAAAAACACGCACAGCTTTAATTATTACTAAAATCCGTCAAAGAACCACGCCCAATTAAAGGAAACTGATGACTTAAAATAGTTCGTTAACAGAAAGCACTTTTCGATCAACTTTTAACAGAACACAGTACCACAAATTCCTCAATCCGCCGACCGTTAGAAATTCACACGTGGTAAGATGAGATGTTACACCTCGCGGAATAAATCGATCGTTAATTCGCGTGTCCAAGTGTCTCCAGAGAGACGGTCTGATCGACTGACTGATGCTTGACTGACGACTACTGGATGACGGACCTTTACCAACAAGTGTCCACACACAGGAAGATCTCAAATGAGGTGATTATTTGATGTAGAATCCTTCATCAAAGATTCGTTAACAGTATTAGGCGTTAACAAAACTTATCAAAGATAAATTAATTGAGTATTATTATTATTGAATCAATACTAATGACATTTATTTCAGTTGTTTATTTGGATCATATATTTAGGGGTCTGTATTTTTTCTTTGTAATTAATTCTTTTTGTATATAACCGATGCTAACTGTTTACTGTGTCAATTATATTTCATTCACGTGATAAAATGCCTGAAGATTCCGAAAGACGAACCCGGGTCGTAAATAACAAAACATGTGGAGTCGTAAAATGTTGCAACAATTCAAATTTAAAATAAAATGAGACATACAACATAAATTACTCCATTTATGATATCGACTGAACATGCGATTCCAAATGTTTTGTCACTAACGACCCGGGTTTCGCCTTTCGGCATCATCATGCATTCTATCACACGGATGCAACAGAACTGACATTCAGTTCTATCGCAAAGTTGTAACAATTCAAATTTGATAAATAACTTCATTCCACCACATATGTAGGGTACAATTTAATAAAAAAAAATGCAATCCTTCAATTGGTAGGACATGCAAGAACATCGTTAATTAAAAAACAAAGACATGTTCTCTACATCAATAGGTATTGTCTTAAGAAATACGTTAAAAACTCCTCCATTACTCCTAATTCAAGATAACTATATTTCTTAAATAAATCAAGACACACTCACCTTAGGTAACGAACCACATCAAAAGTCCAAAACACACGTACGGTCCTGAAGTGTAGGTATATACCCAAATGAATCTGATGATAAGGGCGCTCGATTTGCGAAATAATACGAATGTGCGGAACCGCGGTTTTTGAGGAAAGAAGGGAGGGTATTTCGAAGCAGGAAGCGGTCGCGATAAACACACATTCATTTAACAATTATTTATAACTTTAATATAAGCACGTTGCTGCTAAGTATTTATAAATTTAAATTAAACAAATTATCAGATAAACTATTTATAAATAAATTATTGGATTTATCTTTTCATGCAAAATTTTACAGTTACATTATGAATCGGGATGATGTCATAAGCCTAAATAACGTTCCGTTACTGCCAGTCTCGTCTCCGGGCGTAATCAACGTCGGGCCCCACTACCTTCAAGGGGTTAAGTCCCTGAAAATTCTTAAATTGATTTTTAGGGACTTTTACTAGATTTATCGATTTCGATCCAGGAGACGAGGACCTTTCTCTGTCTAATGTAAGAATTTTGTCTCACATATCAGCTACAAAAATATCATTTTCTAATCATTTATTTTTCTCTACATACAACACCGAGAAATAGTTCAGTGACTAACTACGAATGATTCTCAATAAATTATGTTGAAAAAATCCTTTATTTTTTCAATTGTTACAACTTTACACGATACCACATATTTTGTCACTAACGACCCAGGATTCGCCTTGCGACATCTTCAGCCATTCTATCCACGCGGATGCAACAGAACTGACATGACTTTTATGTTTTAATTATGCGGAGACCAGTTATTTTTTCTAAAACATCTTGTATAACATCGAAAAATAATTGGACAGTTCCCGTAAAATCATTTATGTTGAAATGTGCTATACAAATGTATGTTTGCTAGAAAACAGGAGCGTGTATATTATATTATACAACATTAAATTAACACGGTGAAAAAATAACAATGTATTTTAGTTGTACAATTTTTTTTAGAACTAGTTCTGATGATGGCGTGAGCCGAAATAGCTATCAACTATATCTTATAAAAAAAATGTAGAAGTAAATGCCAATGATGACATTAATTAACTATCCCTTCCGGTCAATCTTTCCAGTACTCAATCAAAAAATCAATCCTGCGTTGAACTATACTCCTCCAAAACAAACTGTCAAAAAATGTTTAAATTTTTCAATCTGTCAGTTCTGTTGTATCCTTGTGATAGAACGCCTAATGATGCCCAAAGGCGAAACGATGGTTGTTAGTGACTAAACATGTGGAATTGTACAAAGTTTCAACAATTCAAATCCAAGTTAAAATGTCTAAATAGTCAATAATTCTGACGATGTGTAAGCCGAAATAGCTATCAGCTATATATCTTATAAAATTTTGTAGAACTAAAATACATTGCTATTTTTTCACCGTGTTATAATGGAGTTCTGCCAAGTAAATGGCAATTCAATCAATAACATTAAACTGTAAATCAATCGAAACAATAAAAATTGTATGTAGGGGTAAAACGAGAGATAAAATAAAAAGGGGGGGGGGGGGGGCGAGTAATGACGGAGGAACGTGATTGCTTACCGGCTAGCGCCTTGATGCGCGATCTTTCGAAGAGCCTCGAGGAGGAGTTGCCGCCGTCATACTCGTAGTCGTCCAAGATCTCCTGGCCGGGCGCCAGGGATGGATCCCAGCGCACCAGCGAGATGTCCGTCGTCATGCCGTGGCCGCGGCACGCTGCTCACTGCAACCAACAAAATCAAAATTAGTCTTAGTCAAGAGAATAAATGATGCCTCGTCACTACGAGGCTACTAATCACTATTACACTAAATTTCCAACGAAACAAAACTTAATGTGCTAACATAAATATTGTACACGTTAACACATAAAATTTAGACTTAGCATGCCTGATGGAATTTTTAGTACCAAATTCAGGGACGTGATTTCATTTTTGTGATTATTTTCCAGGAATGTTAATTAATTATTTTTTAAATTTTATTATTAATCTTTCCAGGAGTGTGGCGACCCCTTTTCAAAAAATCCATGTGACCCGCGACCCCCAATACAATCCAAAAGCATAAAAAAAAATTTTTTAGTTGATCATATAAGTTGGCGACCCCTTAAAAAACCCTTCGCCACCCCCAAGTTGGGAAGCATGTACTAGTACGTCGGCGCGACTTTTTTGTAAAGGAGTATGGACGTACTTGTCGTATATGTCAACAATTATTGTGATAATATATTCATGTGTCAACGGTGTGTGATTCCTGGATTATGCAACTGGTTTTATTACAATAAAACTATTTTTATATCGTTTCTATTACATTATTATAAAAAAATATTAATAATTGTTTTTAAAAAATACTCCTCACAGCACGATTAAAATTAATTAGGTACTCCTGGAAAGATCAAATGAAAGAAATTATTTTATGAAATTCAGGGGGGAAAATGCCCCCTCTATACCCTCGAATGTTGTCCCTGATCAAATTTGAGGTATATAATATAAACAGTAAGTTTAAAGAGAAGCGATTTTTTTCCTTTGTAAGTACAGATATTAATGATATGAATGTGTTTGAATATTTAGGCCCTTTTATATTTGTAACATAATACAAGGTTACAGGAGTGATGAATTGTATATACGAGTGTAAAAATATTTTTCTTAACATATTTCCATTCCGTTGGGCGTAAAGTGTAATCCATAGCAGTGGATTATCTGAAATCGTTAATTAGACCGAATAGCGAAAAGTAGCAATAAATCCACCCGGTATTATTGCATGTAATTGATACGCGAGTTGGCAAGTTGAGCGGAGTGTTGTTTTCGAGAAATAAACGAGAAATTCCTACGAGTCGTTTCAGCACTGTAAAATGAATGATATTTTTTGAACAGCCTGTATTATATTAACGCGTATGAAGACAAATAGAAGAATATTCTAGACGAATAATAAATTACAAGCAAAGAGGAGCAACCTTTTTGGTGCTGGGAGCTACTTTTGGTGCTTTTTAACTCGGCCCCTGCTGAGTAATATTGGTTTGAAACAATCTTATTGAGTTTGTCAGGACAAATCAAGCAATGCATTAACTCAAAAATTAGCGAGTACATACAAGAAATTTCGGGTATCAACTATCAACACAGTAAAATCACAGTTGAGACGTTAGCAGTCAGTGGTTTAAAAAAATACTAATTTTTATAAATATTTTTTAAGTCATAATTGTAATTGGGGTCGACTAAATATTGCTTTGCGATCGGATGATTACTAGCCCTCGTTATGAAAGCGATATGAACTGACATTGTTTTATTTGGTTATTGTATATCATGCACGGGTGATAGTGCATATTACACAACAAAAAAATATCAACTGATTGATCGCATTGAGCGAAACCAACCCTTATCATAAAATACATTGTGGAAATAAGTATCAAATAATATGTTTTTAATATTTAAAATAGCATACCTTTCCATCAAGAAATGACAGTTGGCACATTAAAAGTGTTGAACGTATAGAACTTAGGTTCCCAACCTTTTTCGGGTAGCGACCCCTTTTCATAAAATTCATGTGACCAGCGACTCCCCATACAATCCAAACGTATTAAAAAATAATATTTTTTAGTTGACCGTATATGTTGGCGAACCCCAGGTTGGGAGCCTATGGTATATAACATGACAGTTTCACTAGGAGGATTTAATTCTTCAAAGAAGTAAGCATAAGACGATAGCACTCGACAATGCCCATCAGCTTTTAAGTCACTTGGATCCGAAGCAGGCACGGGTGTACGGAACGCACGATATATATGTACAATATGAACGAAGCTAATCCCAAGAGAAAACCGGTGTCCAAGAAATTCCAAAAATCAAATACTAGATATTCCAAAGGAATATACGCAATATATTGATGAATATATATAGTCCAATCTGTCCAAAGTCAATTTAATATTTTTGAAAATATCGAAATCGATATTCGGTAAAAAATATTTGTTTTTCACAAACATGCCACACTTGCTCGACAAGGGTTGCCACAAGTTACACATTACAAATTTAATTTTACACCCAATTTAATTTAGATCCATTCTTTATTTCGTTGGGTATTTGAATGTTGATGAAAAAGGGTTTAACTAAACTAAAAGAAAGACTTCAAAGATAAATTTTAATTGTGTTTCAAAATTAAATAATTTAACGGATACAACAAGGGGGAGTTGGGAAGATTGAGATGAAGTTTGAAATTTAATAATTGACCTCTATTAATTTCTAGAATCTCCTGATAAAATAATGTATGGTCCTCCGTGTTGTGATGCGACAGTTGAACCCCTTCATCCGCGTTAAACGAATGTCCCTCCGACAACAAATGGTTAACAATAGCAATGTTTACGCGAGATCGGTTCAATGAATAACAATCTCATGAAGAAAATTCTTATATTTCATCACTAGATGTTTGATCGTTACTTGATTACCAAATTGACATAATTAGGTATTTCTTTAAAAAAAGAACAAATTATGTTTTAATGATAACTGATTATTATTTGTAGTGAAATCCTTTCAAGAATTACTCACACAACAAGATTAATGGTCAGTGAAAATTATCACAGGCAATTGTGTTAATTATTATTAGTAGATCAATATTATTGAATTTGTTTTAGCTGCCATTTAGTTCTTGCCTTGGGGTCTATGTTTTCCTGTATTTAATACCTTTAGTATATAGACGATGCAAACTTTTTATTTTGCGTCAGTTCTGTTGCTTCGGTGTGATAGAATGAATGCCTGAAGTTGCTGAAAGGCGAAACCCGGATCGTAGTGACAAAACATGTGAAATCGTACAGAGTTGTAGCAATTCAATAAGCATCACTGCCTTGTAACTAATTGTAGGTCATCAACTAGGCCTCAGTTTATTTTTAAATATTTCCCACAGTTAAGCGACTATTAACCATTTATTTAGATCGCACGATATCCTGCGTCTTGTGTCGCAATATGTTGAAATGATTTAAATTGTGTAAGGCGTCTAATAAAACACATCCGGGACCACTCCAGCGAGACGAGTCAGGGGAAATATCCAAATCGCAGCGGAGAAGTAGAGATTCATAGAACGTAAAAAGTGAGTAAAGCAAAAATAGCGTGGCGAGGACGGGAATAGTCTTCTGCGAGACTCCGCGAGGCGCGCCTCGGGAAACCACCGCAATCTTTTCAACGGGCTAGGTTTTCAGCTAGGGCGGTTCACGTACGCACGGAAGTAATTTCAATCGGATCTGAGTGAAAATGAACTCTATAACAGCCACCACATGCTAGCATAGCACTCCCTTCTTCGAAAACATATAGCTGAGCAGTATCATATCAGTTCAAAAGATTGCTAAAAAGTAATATTATACATAAGACGAAAATTTTAATTACAGAATTGAGTAATTTTAGTAACAGAATACTCTTTCAATCAACGATAGCTTAACACGGTGGAAAAAATAGCAATGTATTTTAGTTATACATTTTTTTTTATAAATAAGATACAGTTGATAGCTAATTTGGGTCATCATCGTCAGAACTATGCTTAAACGAACATTTGCTTATCTATATATAGCTGTGTAGAAAAGGTAAACAATATATCTTGCTAGCAATAAAACTAAAAAAAAATAATTGTAAATGAAACTAAGAAGGAGGCTACATCAATAAGCTTACATATTGCACGGAAATGGTTTATTGGACAGGGATGGTTTATTGCGGAAACAAACATCCCCTTGCAATGGCTTAAGGAGCGGCGACAGACATACTAGTTTGTTCGTTAAAAACTTTTTGTGATAATTGATATCTATTGATTTCCAGCTGTTTAAAAGCCGTCATCTTGCGACCTTTATTACAAAGATGTAAACACGTAGGCGCCGAGGTTTTTTCACCATGTTATAATGGAGTTCTACCAATCAAATGCCAATTCAATCAGTAAAACGATAGCTAATTTTTTTTGGGATATCAAATTCATGGATCGTTAAGATCTATGAAGCGTTCAGGTCTCCTAAATCTCTTATATATAATTTTTTTTTATAATTGTTGTGTTGTTGACAAACTTAGGTCGCTGCAGAGTTGAGGAATCCACAGTAAATCCGGTTTACGTTGTCCACAACACACGCATCATATTTACATCCATTCCCCCACATACAATACCCACACACGCATACAAATCCATTGTATTGTAAATAATGAAAAAAAAATCAGTACTATTTCCACAATATGTTTTATGATTAGGATCGGTTTTGCTCATCGTGAGTATTATCGTCAGAAAAATACTACTTACAAAAAAGGATTTTGTACAAAATTTTGAGTTAACAAATTTAACCGAATATTAATTTATTATATCGACTGAAGGTGCTTGATGGAATTTTAATATCAAATTTGAATTGTTGATACTTTGTACGATTCCACATGTTTTGCCACAGATGCAACATAAATGACCTTGTTATAGTGCCTGAAAAATGTCGAAATGCGAAACCCGGGCCGTTAGTTATAAAACATACGGAATCGTACAAAGTTACAACAATTTAAATTTAATTGATTATTGTTCATTAATGCCTTTCCAAAAAGAAGAGACAGTTAACACTTTAAAAGGAACAAATTCCATTAAGTTTGTTTATATTAGCGTAAAAATACAAAACACTGATAATTTTTTAAATATATTTTTTTCCGTTTACTATAAGACAGGAACTAAACAAGTTGAACCAGGTTAATAATTTAGCTCATTGTACCAAGTACCGTTAATTTAATATAGTCGCAGGCTAATCATAAATAATACAATGACAATAACGTCATTGTTTCATACCGTTGCATACCTATGGCAAATACTTTAGAAATTAATATTAAGAAAATAACAAAATTGACCTCTTTAAAAGGAAAGGTTAATTATGACTGTCCTCAATTAGTGGCTAGCTATGTTATAATCCGACGCGAAATTGAAAATAAGATGAAGTTTGATCCAGTTCCGTCAGCGGATATTGAACAGACAGAATAACTGTTGTTGCAGTCATGGTATGATCGAAATAGAATTCAACGAGGAAATCGTAAAAAATTTTTTAGATGAGAATGTGTTAAATGCGGGAAATGTGTTAATGTAAAAAAAAAATGTACGTATGTTTTTGTAAGTGTATTAGAAGTCGATATGACAATCCCACGTATCGGTGATCGACGATGTACGAAAGATGTGTTTTTTTGAAAAATCTTTAGGTTACCTCAATAGAAGTTTCCAGACACGTATGCCAAATACTTTAGTCTTTTGTTAATTATGACACTAAATATATTGATCACTTTTTGGTTCATACGATAATTACAGACGCGTTTTGGAATATTATCAATTTTTCGTTAGTTCAAATAAAAACTTACATTGTTAAGATCGGTTATTCACATTATCAGTGGAACTGTGACCTCCTTAGTGTACATTAGATTACAAATAATATTCGAGTAAATTTTGTATCACTTTTAGATACACACGTCAATTTGAATAATACATCAAGAACCATTAAAGAAATTGATCGGTGAAATAAATTTTTGAAAATGAGCTTTGGATCGGTCAAAATACATCACCGACCATAAAATTTGCTGATTGAATGAGTAATATTTAAGGAAGCACGTGTTGTTTTCTGCTTTGCTGACATAATACAAAAAGATAAACTAGGATTAAATAATACAATATTTCATTATGAAGAGTACGGAGAATGCTTGTAATCCGATTCCAAATTAATGTCAAAACATTTCATTTCTATACTATTTGCCATCGAATTGCGAGTAATTTGGTTTCTGAATTTCTTTCGATCATAAAAAAATATTTTTACAAAACCGGTATTGATGCATTCGTCCAGAATCAAAGCCCGGTATATAATATAATAAATATGTCTGGCCACTATACTATTTAACGAAATTAGACCATTCAGATTGAAGGCTAAATGTTGTTTAGTCCAAATAAAATTAACACTATTTCTCAGTGATTACTGTATTTCGATGACTTCGCAGATTCAATTAAAAGATTATAATAGAGTATCGATAGATCATGACAAGATTTATTAAAAATTATCACGGCTTACAGAACAAGGCGAATCATTTTTTTATACTGAATGAAACTATTCTGTGACGACTTTTATTTCGCTTTTCAGGTTTTAACCTTCACTTTTTAATAATAAAAAACACATTTTTAGTACTTATTTCCACAATATATTTTACAATTAAAACCGATTTCGCTCATCGCGATGTCAACTGTTTTCTTAATTTTTGAACTTTTGGTTTTATATAGTCGCTTACTACCTATTAACCTGAATTCTTTAATTAATGGTCCTGATCAGTTGATAATGCTCACGATGAGCGAAACCGATCCTGATCATAAAATATATTGTGGAAATGTCTTTATACTTTGGTTTAATTGTTTAAATTCTATTTTAATTACAAAAGCTACTAATTAATCACTTGACCTCAGAGGTAACGAAATAAGATTGATACTTAAACGGTTAACTCTCCCTATTACGAAAATTTACATTGGATATAATTGAAATTATAACTTGGCGCAACTGAAAAAAAATGTTAAATCGAAAAAGGTTGTTTTTCTGTTGCATTGTTAAATACAATGCTTTGCCTATCATAGTAAAATGATTTTTAAATTTTGCTACGATACACGAAAAGCTTTGTAAATGTATGCAAAAACGTTTCAATTGCATTCTCAATACATCGCATGTTCCACTGGCGGTGCGGTAAAATATTTTTTTATTATTACAAAGAAAATTCAACATGACACGTTTGTTTGCAAGTGAGACAATTTTTAAATGAATTTCTAGAAATAACATAAAATTGCAGACGCAGAATAAAACAAAATTAATTTTAAAACAGATTTTTTCGGTGTGAGTATGATATAATAAAAATATATTTTGTATTTATTTACTGAAAAACAAAATCGATGAAAAAATAGCAACATATTTTAGTTATAAAAAATTGGTAAGATATATATAGTTGATAACTATTTCGACTAACGCCATCATCAGAACCATTTTTTCGCTGTGTTATAATGGAGTTCTACCAAGTAAATGCCAATTCAATCAATTTTATTATTGGCTATATATAGACTCTGAAGTTAAACAAAAATGCGAAAGTCCAAAAAACCGACAATGTCTCTCAATGTTTACAAACAAAATGTATATATTATAAGTAAAGTAAAAAAAAAAAAGCATTGTATAATACATTTTGGCTTTGCTATAAAAACATTGAAAAATAAAAAAAAATTTTGAATACACCTTACATATGGACGATTCGTACAAAACAATTATATATATTTAAAAAAATATGTATTTATATTATCTTGAAAATGTACTACATCAAAGCAGCGCTCACCTGTCTTTAATCGATTATTTTTTTTGATTAGGTGGTATTTGCCGTATCTAGGTAAGATAAACAATCAACGTTAAGATATCAACCTTCCACTCGATCAACATATCTTGAGTGACATCAATACAAGAAAACAATATCTCTGACGTGACAAATGGGCGATTGTAGGTGCATCAGTCACGTAACGCTTCGAGTCGTAAAGTGCTTCGGTATAGTGATTATAATTTTGAGTTACTACATAAAAATTGAAAATGGGTTTTTGTCATTATAAACTGCCAATTACCAAGTAGAGAATTTCATAAAGAACGTTCACAATATCTTTGTTTGTGAACCTTTAAGCTATTGAAATATTTAAAAAAAATACTCGAATATGTCACAATAATTAATTATTTTTGTTATAGCGTCCAACTATTATATTTATCTAATTATGACACCTAATAATATTCTATAGAAAATAGACCGATGGTGATCATGTGAAGCTTGATAGTAAATATTTATATAAAAATAAAAATGCGGATGCGGTACAAGAACCGAACCGCTGATGTTTATAATGTGGCCACAGTAAAAGCTTAAGTGAAAGCCACTGATATAGACGCAGCTACTTTGTTTGAATGCATTTTTTTATATACACAAACATTGCTGAAGGGAAGGTACGGCTAATTTGTATGGTTTTGAGATAGACATCTCCATTTAATAGAAGGCTAGCAACAAAATACAGATTGCATTTTTAAACACATTCGGTATACTGAAAGCTCTTTCTTATAGAATGCCAACACAGCAGCAAGCAAAAATTTTCAATTTACCGCCTCTATGCATATGAACGTACGTGATACGCAAACTTTGCTGTACCATTCTGCACTATCCCGTATCACTTTCGCTCTTGAGAAAAAAGACATAAAACTACAAACCTTACGGAATACCCATGCGTCTCGACAATATGTGACTACAAGTATGTGTTAACGGCAGGCAAAGTGTACAGTCAATTTTTTGACATTTTGTAATTTTCATACCTACTCTTCAAAAATCAGGGGGGCGTATTCATGGTTTATAAAAGAGGTGTTTTTTTTGCGTGTTTCTCGGAAAGTTATCTGGAGGTAGGGCGGTTAATATAAATTATAAACAATATAACGTGTAGATGATTTGAAGCAATCGAATAAGAACGGAAAGTCTAACAAAATTTTTCAACGTAGACCCCTAAATAATTTTACGACTAACCGTTCTCTTTATCTTAGAATAAACAGATAATCGACGAAAATAATGAATGCATCAATATGAGCACTTTCAAAGCAGCACTCAAGAGCACTCACAAACACTTTCGCCAAGTTCTTTTCTCATAGACCAATTAAGATTAATTTTACATGGACCACGCCTAATATATTTGCCAAGATATTGAGTAATCTACCATTCATATTTCCCGGAGACTTCTAAAACCTACGGACGCGTGCCAAAGTAATGCGATTGAAAACGGAACTCTGCAGTAAGCTATACGTCGTGAAATATTTCAGAGTCTATAATTGGCGCAAACAAAACTATTTTCGGAATGAGTAGGAGCGATTTTTTATAAGATTGCGAGTAAGCATAAAAATCATTTCATTTTTTAAATGTTTTTTTTTCTTCATTCATTACCGAGAAAAATGACAATAATAAAATGTTGTTATTTATTTTTACGAATGTCATATCATAACTGATATATGATATTCGATTAATAAATTCGATAAAGTTATTGAGAATTTTGATTATCTCGCAATAATTTCCACGTCATATTACCTCCAACCTAAATGCAAAATTTAAACACAATATTGCAAACAAAAGAACCACGTTGATATAATCGAAATCATAACTAAAAACTGAAAGCAACGGTGTGATCAGATAATTCGATATTTTTTCTTGAATAGTCGATGTCGTAAGTTTTTTTTATAGCTCAAAATTTTAGTGGTAATTTTAATTAGAAACAATGTTATCGATCATTGTAGAGGTTTTTAAATTAATAATACTTTTTGGAATATCTAGTAAAAATATTTGCCGAGTCATCTGAATTCACACGATGAATGATGCCGACTACACGGTCGATTTCACGCACGATTGGGATGTTCTAAATCTAGAAAATGTTTCCTAAACGGTCTCATTTTTAAGCGATTATTCGTTGTAAGACATGCAAACTATCTAATCGCACGCGGAATCGTTTGCATGTAAAGCCGGTCACCTTCTGCGTAGTGTTGAGTGTACATTGTCAAATTGCACTCCCAGCTAATATATATTACATATTATATTCTTAATTCATAATGCATGACAAGTAACACTGTTGGTCGATAATGGATGATCGTAAAAAAGTGAATAATAAATCGCGCCACCCACATCGTAAATTCTTGTCACTATCAGTAATGCAGACATGTTTATATTTTCCATTCTTAAAAGAACTGTTAAAATCCGGGATGCAAAAAACGATAAGTATTGTTTTGACTAATCATCCATCATTGACCACTTAAATGCCGTGCATACAAAATGCTACTATTTTTATGTATTGCGTTTTACAGGACCCTCATAATTTTTAATTATCATATTGTAGCGTTTTTTTCTGTTTTCAGTTGACCAAACAAAAATATCACATAATTTCTCTCAACTTATTTTATTTTAAATTGTATTTTTTTTAATATTCATTAAAATATATTATTTAAATTTAATTATAAATATTAATTTCGTTTCGTATACCGATCAATTTAATACGTTCTTAATAAATCAAGACTGAATCGTGGCAGCCCTCGCTGCATCAACGTGATAAGTTCAGATATATTATTCTTTCTTATAATACAAACTAATGTGATTTTTTTTATTTATACTAGCCCTACATATATCATTATCTACGGACATTTATCATAATACAAACAAAAAAAAAAGTAATAAAAATATGTACCATGGAAATTATTTTTGAAATTTCATTGATACCGGTTGTCCGCTTGGGATTCAAGTGGTTAATTGTATCGTTCTTTTGCTGATAGCAACTAACCCTCTCGATATTTTATCGATAAGGCGTGTCGCAATGGTAAGCCGATAGCCCAGCCCTGCTTATCTAAAGCGAGATAAACATAAACGCAGTGGACTAGTATAAAATACTGCAGGTGAATTAGGGCAAAAAGCAAAATGAAGAAAAAAATATGAAGGTAATGTTGCTGCGCTTTTAATGGCCGTAAACGTCTCACACTGCAAGTAATTAAACGGATAAACCGACGCGAATGTTTCAGTGTAACGTCTGTAGAACTGGGACGAACGCCTTGAAAATTTGATAAATAATTTACAAAGCTTGTATCATAAAATGTAAATATTGCAAGAGTTTGTGACACACAATGCGAAACCGATGCGCAAATTTAAACGAGAATTACGTAGCGTCTAATGCAACAAATTAATTTGAATTGGTGAAATTTTGTAAAATTCGACATGTTTTGTCACTCACAATCGGGTTCCGTTTTTCCAGCATCTTTATGTATAATATTACAGGGATACAATAGAACTGACATACAATAAATATTTGACATCGATAATATAAAAAAAAAAATTACCAATTCGCCAAACTGAATAATATTGTATTATGGTATCCAAATAACATGTGTACAACGTGTGCATAATTTATTTTCACTTTGATAACGGTTAAGTTTGCTGTGACAAAAACAGCAGGCCACATCTAAAATACGTGTTACTGAAACCAAAATGAATCAATAATAATAATAAAATTGTATTTGACTATAATAATAAACGGTGAAAAAATAACAATCTATTTTGTTTCATCAAAACTATAGAAGACGTACCCCGAAATAACTATCAACTATATATATAAATATATATTTTGCAGAACTAAAACACATTGTTATTTTTTCTCCGAGTTTCACCAAGTAAGTGCTAATTCTATCAATAATATAATTTAAAAAATACTATGAGAAAAAAAACAATATAAAAACATTAGCGACTTCTTTATTGATTGAATTGGCATTCACTTGGTAGAACTCCATTATAACACGGTGAAAAAAATAGCAATTTATTTTAGTTCCACATTTTTTTTAAATATAGTTGATAGCTATTTCGGCTCACGCCATCGTCAGAACTATGCTTAAACTATCATTTTCTAATCTATATATAGCTGTGTAGAAAAGGTACACAATACATCTTCTCTCCTGTTTTAACGACCTAGCTTGTTCCTGCTAGCAATAAAACCAACAATTGCAAATGAAACTAAAAAGGCGGATATATCAATAAGTTCACATATGACACGGAAATGGTCCATTACAGAAACAAAGAAACATCCCCCAGAGGATTCAACAATGGTGACCGACATATATTAGTTGTTCGTTAAGAATCCTTTTTGATAGTTGACATCTATTGATTTCCAGCTTTTCCAAAGCCGTCATCCTGCGACCCTTACTACAAAGATGCAAACACTTAGGCACTGAGTTTGAATTTATATTATGTGATTCCTTTATAAAGTGATTTTTTTTTACTGTTGAATGATATTACATGTTCCTTAGCTTGAGCCTAAATAGCTATCAACTTTATTTAAAAAAATAATTTTGTAGAACTAAATTACATTGCAATTTTTTTCACAGTGTTATTAGCGACTTCCTTGAGGTTCAACTTTTGAAGATAACATCGAAATATTTGAGTCTCTTTTTTGTCTTTTTTTATGGCGTACCGCCAAAAATGTGAGTGGCTCTCGTAGCATAGGTTACCGAGCGCTGTCTTAGTCAATAGTAGCCTTAAATCCCACGTCCGAGATCGATATCTATATTTACTATTTAATCTGACATCTACCTCTATTTATAAAATGCATACGCATCAAAGATACTCATAATGATATAATCTTAAATATACATAGCATTATGCATAATAATCCTTTGCCCTTTGGCCGGTTTTAAGGCTTCACTTTCCGTGCGTTTACCCGCCCGGTGCATTGGCCGGAACGTTGACGCCATAACATAGCGGCATTTTTCGGCGGTGCAATTCAACGGTGTTTTCCGGCAACAAATAAAACGAGCATTGCCGAATATCCACAGTGTTTTATGAGCTCGTCTTTTGACTACGCCGGTAAATAAGTAACGGTATTGTCAATACAAAAGCATGGCACAAGAATATGAATGTATGAGTCAGTTTTCTATATATATTTGTAGTATTTTCAATTTTATATCGTTAATTTGAATCTTGGTAATAAATTGCAATTATTATAATATTCCTCGATTTATACGATAAAAAATCTGGTAATATTAACCACTTGAATGCCGCGCAAAAATATGAATTTCGTCTCGTATACCGTATAAATGTTATACATTCATAATAAATCACGACGATACCGTTTGACAGCCCTCGTCAAAACATCGTTTTTTTTTTTTTAATTAACCGGCGTGAATGTTATAACTCTATATATATATATATGTCACTATATATGTTCACCATAATGCAACAAAAATAATGAAATATAATGGTCACAAGTGTATCATTGGAATTCAAATGGAAATGGTTAAATGAGTTTGAATAAATACTATGCCTTCCAAACCAGGGTTTCGAGAACACGAAATCCTGGTTATTAAATTATAATTAATAAATAATTCCAATTATTGTAAAATGGATTGTATTCTACAATTTGCTATTATTATTTAAAATATAATGCTTTTCCATCAAGTAGTGACAGTTTACACGTTAAAAAGTGGTCAAAGAGCATACACAAAACTTATGTCCAATTTGTCAAAATATATCTTCAAACAATAAGCCCAGATAGCACTGTTTTGTTGATAGCGAAGTTTCATGTACACAAAATAAATCACAGATCGAAAAAAACTTTGCCAATATAAAAACATAGCATTCCATGATATCAAAATATCCCTGAAGAAACACACGGTAAAGAAGGCGGCGGAAAATAAAAATCATATACATACATAGTTCTATTAACTGCGTAGAAGTTTCAAGCCTTTTTTTTTGTAGATAACGCGTTCTCTTTCAAAAAGTGCTGTATAAGATGAGAAAGTAGAATTATTGTTGAAGACAATCATTACCGAATTCGTCACGCGCCATTGCGGTCGAATAACCAACGAAACCGAGCAAGATGGACACCGTAAGATGAGGTTGTTTTCCAAAAATAAAATACCTATACCGGAATAACGAATCGGAAAGTAATCGGCAATCTATTGATACCTTGTAGCGTAAAATGTTAGAATTACTACAGCGGAATTTATATCTAAGGCGTCCATAGATATAATTCACTTCGGATGGACACGGTTTCTATCATAGCTAGCTATTCGACCAACTGTACCGACTTATCTCAAAAGAATTTGTGGTACCCACTTGAAGGCCAATCATAATTTCTCTTCGTTACATTTTAAGGAAAGAAATTATATGGTTAACCAGTTTTTATACACCATCACTTATATTTGTTTTCGCAAAGTTAAAAATAAAACAATAACTCAGGTTAATGTTTTATAACTCACATAAAAATTTAAAAAATATGTTTTACTTAAAATATATTTAAATTCACGATTTCTTTTATGAAGGTAGTGCGCAATGTTTGCGGTGTAATAGACTTTTCATGTAAATACTTTGAGGAATATCACAAAAAAAAATATATGAATTAAAATTTTTAAGTATTGGCACAGCCCTGTGACAGCTGTTCCACTTAAATGTAAATAATCTAAGAATTGCTAAAAATGTAATAATTCTAAATTCTGATTTAAATTAATTTTAATATATATATAATGTCCAGTAGTTCAGGCATTTGCGTGCCTGCATGCCATGGCGTCTAAATGGTTAATGAGGTATGAAAATGTAAAGAGACATCTATACTTTCAGGTAAAAACCCAAGTCGATAAATAAATGTGTTCGTGGATTCGAATATAAGGTCACTTGGCAATTGTCAAAAAAACTAGTAAGAATTTAAAAAAAACGAACAGAAGTAATATAAAATAAAACTGTTATTTTGAATTGCCATTTATAAAAAATGGCCAGTTTATTCGCCGTCCGGACGTTGAGTTAAAAATTAACTCATCACGACTGGCCAACACAAATAACAAAAGAAAAATCAATACAGCTTTTACAGCAACTAAACAAGGTTTCAGATAAAAGCATGCCGCTCTGATTTCATCAGACTCTGGCTGTCGCCGGTGGGTTGACTTGTCTGTCAATTCTGCCGGCACGCAAGCATTCCCTTTTATTCATCGATTGCTCGTTGGGAAAACGCTGTTGGATTATACAGTGGTCTATCACAGAAATTTTATTATTCGACTCGCAAATAGCAACTAAATTGATAGCAGTTTGTCTTGCTTGCCTTACTATTATTTATTTATATATTACTTAATTTATAATATCGACTGAATGTGCTTAATAGAATATCAACACTGAACTTTGAATTTCCGTTTTATTATATGGCATTTATTCATTCCATTGGCATCCTTTCAAGTCAGTTCTGTTTCATCCGTGTGATAAAACAGCAAAATATGCCTAAAGGCAAAACCCATGTTATTAGTGATAATCAAGTGAAATCGTATGTTTCAACAATTCAAATTTGTTTTTTAATTTCTTGCAATTATACTAATATTTCAACAACATTTTAATGGCCAAAGCGACAATTTTACATATACATTGTCGGCGATTTTTATAAATTCGAACCATATGAAATACAAAATTTAATCTACGTCTCTTTTTTAATTAATAAAACATAATGTCTAGTGCTTTTTCCACAACTGTTATATTAATAAAAGATTAGGACAAGTATCACTCGTCGCGAGCATTATCAACTTTATCAACATCAGTTGATAATACACGCAATAAGCGAAATCGGTTGTGATGTGATATTATTGATATAAAATTGTAGAAATAATAGAGAATTGTGTGTTTTTATTCATTTATTTAAATATAATGCTTTTCAGCCGATAAGTAACAGTTAACACCTCAAAAGTGATAAATAAATCGGATTTATTTTAAGGTTTGTTTTTGAAGAGATCATATTGGTAAAAAAAAAATCTCTTTTCTCAAGTTCGGATCCCGGAGTGACAACACTGACAATATTTATGGATTTTTTGCGTTTCCACTGAAATAAAGTATAATAGTACTAGGAATATACAGTGTTCATTACCAAATAATTATAAATTAAAAAAACGGAAAGATGTTTCTTTTCTTAAATTCATTTCAAAGATTCAGCAAGTCCACTGGAATTGTCGAATCTGGTACTGAGCAAAACAAGGATACGACGTGCTGTTCATGAGAAGCCTATTGTTGGTACACCGAGCGAAGAAAACTTTTTCGACTAAAATCCAGCAGTCTTTTGTTGTTAATGTTCCCCCGAACGCATTTATCAAAGTCGCCATTTTCAACAGAGGCACAGGGTATCCAATACTGACATTTTTTTTCAGTAAACTACGACTGTTATGAAATTATATAATACACCTATCCCTCGATTTACACAGTTGAAATTAACTGGCTATGATCAACAGAAACAATGTTCTCTCCAATTGTGTTTGTGCGCCCGTGTGACGGGGTATTCATCTGGGCGAATCCAACTGTATGCATTCCACTGGACGTATGTCTCTTCCCGCCATTCGGAGAAAATGTTAATAATGGATTTTATTACTAATTCTCCTCGAGGTGTAAATGTTTCTATTTCAAACATCGAATTGGCACAAATAATTTCGAGTGATGAAAGTGACTTTGAACCAATCACGAAGAAGAGATTGACAGTGATTTGTGATAGTGAAAATGATAAAAATTTCATCAATCGTTCCAATATTTTTTTTATGAAACTTTTGGATTCCATTTTTTTGTTCCTCTATATACACTTCGTAAGTATATAATTAATAAAATAATATGTATATTTATACCTTTTAATAATTTTGTTTTATTTGTGTATTTTAGAAAACAACTAAATTATGCGTTTTTTTTGTACTTTTCGATTTACACCTTTTTCTCAGGAACCTATATAGCGTATAAATAGAGGGGATATGTGTATTATCATTGGATAAAAAGCTCGAAACGGCGGCGCTTTGTATATTGAGATTGCAAGATGTCATCTGGTAGAGGTTTAGAGAATACGAATACCTACGTTGAAACAATATTAAGCCTTCATTTTTTTCAACAATATTTTAACGTTTTATATTTTTTATTTAATATCGATAAAAAAATTTAGCAGTAATCTATTTATGATATCGACTGAAGGTGCTTGATGGAATTTCAATATCAAATTTCAGTCAGTCAGGCAAAAATCTTTTCTGTTGCATCCGTGTGATGTAATGCCTGAGGATGTTGAAAGGCGAAACCCGGATTGTTAGTGACAAAACATGTGGAATCGTACAAAGTTGTTACAATTCAAATTTAACACTGATCCGTATTTTTATCACATATTGACTATCTGGCTTTGAACTGTTTTGCGACGAGACTTTCAAGGAGTTTTAAATTTCAAAAAACATCTATCTTAATTTCCACCAGATAGAACGATCAAAGAATTAATCATGATAAACCATTAAGTTTTGTGATATGCCCAAAGGTTGCGTCCATATACAGAAGCGTAGTCCAGTGTCAATATACCGCACCGCGTACTGTTCACGTCTGGGTTGAATAACGGCACCAGTAGTGAATTATTTATGTACACACGCCACGCCACGAACAATGGGCCTATCTTTAACCCCTTCTTATGCCACAATGCTACGACGGTAATTCCTCAATGACGGCCGGTATTCGTCTTGCATATACAATATCATGAAACACAATAGGATTCTTGGTCCTAAGAATTTCACAAGTAAAGTTGGTACGCATTGACGACCGTATCGATATTTATCGAATTAATGTAGAGAAGACTGTTTCTCACATGAAATTTCACTGTGGCCGCATTATAAATATCAGCTGTCCTATGGAAATGTCTCGTGGCCGCACCAAATGTGATAAAAATAGTTGTGATATTTATTTTTTATATAGTGCATCACACTGAATGATCTTTCACAATATACAGTTCTAGGTAAAATCGACAAAATTAATACAGCAATTTTTGTTAATTCTTCATATTGACTTGATTCATGGTCAACGTATAACTTCGACCAAAATTTTTGAATAGTTTTATTACCAAAACGGTCTTTTACTTAAACTCGACTAAATGCTGGATAAGTCAGGTGCATTCATCAATTTTAAAAATTCATTTGTAAAATCACATTAGTTTAAAATATCAATATTTACTATAAAACTGTTGGTAGCCGCAGCAATAACCTCTGGTAGCCGCACATGAGAACCACTGGTATAGAATGTGTTATCATCTAATTTTTGATCCAACTTCTTAATCGCCACGTCGTCCACTTTAAATTTCTGGTGAAATGACAATGTTTTAAATAATAAAAACACATTTTTTTAGTACTTATTTCCACAATATATTTTTTGATCAGGACCGGTTTTGTTTTGTATAAATAGACTTGTTTGTAAATTGTATTCTATCAGTTGATAATGCTCGCGATGAGCGAAACCGGTCCTGATCAAAAAATATATTGTGGAAATAAGTACTAAAAAAATGTGTTTTTATTATTTAAAATATAATGCCTTTCCATCAAGAAGTGACAGTTAACACCTTAAAAGTGATAAATGACAATGTGTTAAAAAAAAAATGAAACCGTTCAAATTATACGACCAGTTTCGATCATTGCGGGCATTATCAACTGTTACAACATAAATCTTAACCAGGTTAACCGAACGGTTGTAGAATTCTGACCTTTTACAATTATACATAAATGAAATTAAATATTCAACGAATAAAGTGGTAAAGGTTCATACTTAAATTTTTTTATCATAAACATTCATTATTATAGCAACTGGGAAAACTCACATAGAATGGCAAGCTTCTAAAAATATATCATCTAGTAAAACCGATTCTAAGCATTAAAAAAATATTCCATTTTTTATACCAAATAAAAAAAAAATATAAAGATTTCAAATTCGATTGCAGTTTACCTCGTAACAATTGTGTGCAGTTTTTTGAATATTTTAGCCTAGACGACTTGAAATATTTTCATCATTATATGAACAAATGTGTTGTCCTTCCACCACTTGCATTGCATGCATAAAAACAATTAGAAACTGAACCCAACAAACTTTCAAGTTTTAAGCAATGCCAAGATTTTATTTTTCATAATAAATCAAATTTAAAAATGATATATTATAAATCTCATCAAGTGTTTGTAAAAACTATACAGCGTTCATAAAAAAAATATTTTTAACACGATTTTAAGCATTAAGAATGTTTAACATGGATGTTTTTGAAAAATAAACAAAGTGCGAACTCTTGCGGGAAAGTGGAAAAAGAATCGTTATCGAATAACACTACTTACGACAAACAAGACCCACGCATACTAAAAAGCCCTCACATGTTACGAATGGCTGCATGTATGAAGTGTGTGCTAAATACGTTTTGTCGAAGTAGAATTCATAAGCGGAAAAATATGAAATTATTAACGGAATGTCATATTCTCAGAACGAATGCACGTAGAGAATCGTGACTTCGAAACATTCGACGTAAATTTTTATATAGGTGCGTATTACATGAGACCATTTTACAGTATGATCTGCTTCCATGTGATCGCCAAAAATTATTAACGATACATAAAAATTGTCGATTACGCCATTCTTATTTAATAAAAATGATTTGACTAATTTTGTGCACAAATAAAAAATAAATAAATTGGTTTATTATAAATCAGCTGACAATGCTTGCGAGAAACGAAACTGGTGTTAAACTTTTGTGGAAATAATATTAAATATAATGCCCTTCCACCAAGAAATGACCCCTTTTATGACTCTTTGAAACCATAATATTACACAATAATTAAAGGTTTAATAATATATAATGTAGTGTCGCAGGCGAAAAGGTAGCATCAATTTGCATTCAAGTATGCTATTTATTTTTAACCATGATTTTAATACTCAATTGAAAAAGAAGCTCTATATACGTACATATTTACAGTTAAAGCCCCAATTACACTATTCCGAATTACACGTTAGCTTGAAATATTCGCCGAAAATCCCCTAATTGCACGATCGCTTGGCTGAACACACACACCCAGACGGCCGTCATTCGTGTGAGGTGCATTCAGTCAAATATTGGCTAGCGTCCCTGTATTCAAAATGTGTCGCGCTATACACGCATAGCCGGGCAAGTGCTGAGTGTTGGATTTTGCGAGCGCTATGCATTTATCAGCTAGAAACTAAATATTTCGTCCATATATTTATTTGCATTTTTCGCGGAAAATACAAAATCTTTAAATTTGTATGAGATTCACTCCCCCAATTACACGGTCCCGACTTAAGTGTAAATGGGGGTTTTATTGTATAAAAAACTATAAACATCCAGTCTCAATAGCTAGCTATTCTCTTCTTTGCTTCCTTCTGCTTGACCCGGGTTATTTTTGTTCGAGAGACAACAAAAATAATTATAATGAATGAATGAAGAAAAGACACTGTCCTAGCACACTAAAATGATAATTAACTCGACAAAGAATTTCCAGTAGCTTCGATAGACTAATAGACTGAACCCAAAACCACAAGTGCAGAATTTTCTCGAAAGCACCTCACGGAGACCGCGGGATCAATTAGAGACCGAATCGTAAACAATCCGTAACGATTTCTATCCATCTAATATAGTGTAAGGTGTAGTCCACAGTTCGATGCTATAGTACACTTGCCCCGAGGAAAGGACGTTGACCTTCAGGGGCGTCGGTGTGTGTGTAGGTATTCTTCGAAGCTCGCGTGTTATACTTGCACGTACTGCCAGGCCGGCTGTCATTATCTCGTCTGCGGCGAGTTGACGCTGACGATGGGCGAGTTATAAGCTCGTGTAATCGCTCGTGACCGATTGTCAAGTAGTTAAAAAATCTTTGCACGAAATCTGTTCAAAAACGAGTCAATATTTTAACACGTCGTTCTTTATAATCGAATATCGTAGCCAAACTTAAAACGGAAATAATATCAATATACAACTGAATATGGTATCATACAAAACTTGTAGGAAAAAGAGATATATATAAAGGAGAAAAGGAAATTTTTATACACATATCCCTCGATTTACACGGTAGATAAGTTCCTGAGAAAAACAGGTAAATCAAAATTGTATTTTTTTAATACCGTGTAAATCGAAAATTACACAAAAAAACGCATTATTTTGTTAGTTTCTAAAATACATAAATAAAAGAAAATTATTAAAAATTATAAATATATATATTCTTTTATTAATCAAATACACATTACGCATATATAGGGGGGAAAAAAATGAAATCCTAAAGATTCATGAAAAATATTGCAACGGTTGATGGAGTTTTTATCGTTCATCACTATCACAAATCACTGTCAATCTCTTCTTCGTAACTGGTTCAAAGTCTATGGTATTCAAATCCGTTATTAACATTTGCTTCGAGTTTCTTGTTAAATCTTTATGGACCTCATCATCATATTGAGCCAAGCATTGATTAATATCACGTAGGAATCGAAGGGCCCATTCAACATTTAAATCATTTTGTACGAAATGATTCCACAATTTTCTTTCCAATTCGAGTCCTTCGTGGATGATTTTAGCTGTAAATGTAACTGGTTCAAATTCTTTTTCATTGCGAACTGCGAACAATTTCACTCCGTTCAAAAATACTGCAAGGCATCGAGGTACAAGATATGATTTATAATAGAAAAGTACGATTACCCAAGTGTCGACAGTATTTTGACTCTTATATATACCATAATGAATGTAGTTTGTTCTCGCTTAGTGGGAGCTCCGTTGAAAATACGTAGTCGTCGGAATAGAGAGCTGTGCTATGTTATGAATTCGAAACGACGTTAGTTCGGGAAGTGAGGCATGTTGCAGTGTCAATAAAGGAACGATGCACTTCCGTTGATATTTCAATTAATAATGAAAGAGTGTTAAGGCGTGTGGCGTTCAAGAATATGATAGCAGTAATTGCTACGGTAACTCAAAAGGCGCAAGTAACTTAATATTTTCCCTGTTTGCTACAAGATAAAAAAAATCAATACTTAAACTTACTGCGTAGAATACAAAGTGATAAACATGAAAATGGTCTAAAGTATTATTGGAATATTCATATATTCGTCAAATATTGAGTGATATACGTTGGACGGGTGAAATAAAAATCTTGATACCTGTATACGTACATATAAAGTATGTTCAGGGAAAAGATTAAATAAATTATTAAACACATTCAAATTAATTCATTTCATACGAATGCTCTAAAAAGAAAAGATAATTACTGTTCTTCCTACAAATATTCGTTCAAAATAAAAAAGAAAAAAAGAAAATAGAAAATAGTCAGTAAAAAAAATCTAGGTGTTAGTTAGCCAATATCCCAATATAGGTTAAATTATTACTTGGAGTTTAACAGGTTATTAATTTTAAGATCACGATCGGTTTCGTTTAGCGAGTAAGCTAAGTCAAACAATAATATCAATGAATACCGGCATATCAACCAAATCGTTTTTTTTTTTTGTAGAAGCAAATAATTTGATATATTTTTAAATATAATTCCTACGAACTAAATGCCGACCGAATCAATTATTTTTCATGAATAATTTTTTAGTAACCGACACCTCCACTAATAGTTGAATATGATTTATAAAATATCGGTGAAATAATACAATTATGAATGTTAATTTTAAACTGACACATAATAATTTCAAAATTTGCATTTTAACACCGTGGTATCGAATTAATCTTTCCGTATTAAAAGTGAAAATAGTCAAATAACTTTTATTGTGTTATTGTCACTTCTTGGTGAAAAGGTGTGATATTTATATATGATACAAAATTCTAACTTAAAATTATCAGGTATACAAAAACCACTTTTTTTTAGTTCTTATACCTTGGAGTGACCCTGTAGTTATATGAAACATAGATTCTATTATGTTGCATCGTGCAATTATGAAATCGTTAAAAAATAATCAGTACAAATGTTTTATAATATATTTCCACCAAGAATGGATAGTCGCAACCGTGAGAGTGATTCTACAATGTAAATTAGTACGTGTTTTTCTTGTAGTTAAAAAATAAACGAAACGGCACCTATGTTTTTATTCAAGTAACGTAACGTGAGAAATGACTCATAATGATAACGTAACGCAATACGGTAGGAAACCGTCAAATGCATATAACACTAAAAATACCGGTGAGTTTGACATGTAATAATGAAGTAATAAATTATTCATGTCGTTTTTGATTTTCACACGAATCACTCAATGTCGAGACTGAAACAATACTGGCCGTTACTAAAAGGCATGCAGTTAGTCATATTAAATTAAATTTAATTGGGCATTTGAAGAAACAGAAAATAATCAGATATTTATCTTCGGTCAACGGTTACACACTAAAAAAATCGTTACAAACAAATGACGTTAAATACAAGGGTTTTTTTTTGACATCGCTATTTGATGTTCTTAATGCACGATAATAATCAAACAAGTTTACAACACATGTTATTTTTTTCTATAATCGTCAGTAAATTTTAACGTTTATTTTTTGCTAGGCTGTAAAGCAACACTTTAAGCCAGTATTGCACAACATCAATATATGAAAATATCTGAATATAGAAGGGTCTAAAGCAGTGCTTTCCAACCATTTTCGGGTGGCGACCCCTTTTTATAAAATTCATGTGATTGCGACCCCCATATATTTAACTCATTCCCTGCTGAGCCGTTAAAAGGAAATTCTAACAACTTGAGCATTATTGATTTGAAACAATCTTATTGAGTTTGTCGGGACAATTAAGCAATGCATCAACAAAAAAATTTTGCGAGTACATAAAGTTTTTAACAACTATTAATTCATATATTTTTGGGTATCAACTATCAACACAGAAAAATCAGCCGCCTCAACAGTTGAGACGTTGGCAGTCAGTGGGTTTAAAGTCAGTTTAGTTTACTGTATAAGTAGGCGACCCCCTTGGGATCCACGACCCATAGGTTGGGAAACATTGGTCTAGAGCAAAAACATTGGAGCATTTAAATAAAATTCGATGTAATATACCATGAACGGTGTTCAAACCTATCTGCATATCACGGGAATCATACATAGAAACAGTAAAGTTCACTGTCGATATGTCCAATTTTATTTCACTTTTGTCGTGGTCGACTGTCTATTAAGCATATTTTTGACAATGAGAAATTACACTACAATAAAATCATATAAACTACATATTGAAAATTTTAATAAAGTACGAAACACAAAAAAGTACATTTGATTTCTTTGCTTCTAGACGCCTTATATACTAAATAGATTCGACGAGAATTGCAATGCAGTAAGTACTATATTAGTTTGTAAAAAATATTTTTCACAAAAAAAAGCGAAGGTGGCAGTTTTCACGCGCGTGAGCTAGTGATTATTTTTCATCTTTTAAAAATAAAAATAAACAATTTAAAAAAAAGATAACTCTGGAAGTATCTTATAACGAATTATATAAAATCAGTATAATACGAGAACAAAATATTCTGATTTTAAATTGTTGAAATTTCATAAGCAACTATATTTGACTCATAATCTTAGGATCAATATTTTTTCTACGTAATCCGTTTGTATATAACCGATGGAAGCTGTTAACTGACTGATATGTATCAGTTCTATTGCGTATGTGTGATAGAATGCGCGGAGCGTTCGAAAGGCGAAACCCAGGTAGTGAGACAAAAACAAGATGATTTTATGCTGAAATTCCTTCAAGCACCATCTGTCGATTTTACTAAGCGTCATTTCTATCGAATGCTTGTGATAGAATGCCTAAATATGTCCCTCAGTCGGTGTAGGAAAATATTAAATATTTTTAATTCTGGCATTACCAACATTTGAACTCAACTGAAGCTCAACGTAAAACCTTTTTACAACTTACCAGACCAATTTAAATCTGGTTTGCATCAAGGTCCATTTAATTACTTGAAGCAATTAACAGTTATGATAATTTTGACACGCGTATGTTATATGGAGCTCTTCGCACTATGTTTGATCATAACAAAAATGGGGGGAATATGAATTCATGTTTGAAATATTATCACATGCTGTTGTAACATCCGATATTCCACGAAGCCGAGTTAATTTTGGAAACAAAAGGAGTGCCATGTTGAATTTTTTAAACTGAATATACCAGCCACACTATCCCAGGAGAACAGACGAAAATGTTAGAAAACTGATAGAGTTACGTCAAAAGTAGGTTACATAATGTATACCAACTACAGCAGTGTGATCCCCGTAGCTATTTTTCCAGCCGTTTATGATTTAAAAGCGCCAATATATTCACCAGTCAGTCGTTCATGTGTAAGACTGTATAAAACAGTTAAACAACCCTCCTAAATAACTTACAGCGAAATCAACAAAATGACTTAGTATAAAAATGCTTCTATATTTAATATTATTCACTTTTAAAGGTCTCTGTCACTTCTTGATGATAAAGCATATTAAATTATTTCAATAATTAAAACCAGGGCTGTAGAGTCGAAATCGTAGAGTCACGATGATTTGTCCGGAGTCGGAGTTGTGATTTTGGTCAATGTGACAAACGAGCGACTCCCGACTAATTTTTCGATCAAACGATTTTGAAGAATATCAGGTTGTTTAATCTTAAACTTAATGCTCATAAATATGAAAGATAAAAATGATAAAACATATTTTTAGTACTATTTCCATAATATATTTTTAAAACAAGTTGAAAAGGGGTTTCGCTCACCGTGGGTATTATCAGCTGAAAGCACTTTGACCACCACTAGTTAAAAAAAAACCATAAAACTTTGTAGGAATAGACTTGTTTGTAATTCGTGTTTATATTGTTTAAAAAATTCAATATCGTTACAACTCGCATACAGGACCAAACGGAATTCTGTAGCGATAGTGTTTTCGACGAGTGCTTTAGTGTGTTTTTAATCGTTAGAATTCCTATACGAAAATAAACTAGGTATGTCGATAAACACAAGTATTGTGTGCTATGTTGGTTGCTAGTATATCGTTCAAAAGTAAAGCGAGCTCGAACTTAAATTACTGACAACGAATTATAATGCAGATATTTATAGAAAAAGGAATCAAATGAACATAGGCGAAATAAATTTTATAATGTGAATTTTTCGATAAGGAGTATATTAAATGGTATATTGTTATAACGTTGTGCTTTTGTTTGAAACACATTAAAATGCAAGAAAACTTTTGTGAATTTCAAAGTAAAATATAATAATATTTTTAATATTCTATTGGTAGCCTATCCGAATTTGAAACGTGTTTCGATTCCTTGGAAATAGTCCACTGAATATATATCAGTATTGATCATTATTGTTATCTACATTATGAAAGTCATGGGTACTTTCAATAAATATACTAATGTTTGACGTATTAAAATACTTACTTAAAAACAAAGAATACATCTAAACAAAATAGTTACGAGTTTATTTGATTTTGGCCGTTGTATTTAGGTGGACATTTTATTATATTAATATTCGCCGATCTGATTGAGACAAAAATTAGGATCAACATAACGCAGAAAGAGTCAGAATTGGACACATGGTAACAGGTGGCAATATCAACTGGTAAATAAATCGCTGATAATAATTAATTAAAGAATTGAGAGATATCGCCATAACAATTATCAAAAGAATCACATAATATAAGAAATAATTTTACTTTTTAATAACCCGCGTATTTTAGGACACCAAGTTTTTTTTTCGTATCTACAAAGCGTTCTCCCTAACATAACAATATACATTTCAGTGCAATCAAACTGAGTGAATTTGTCGCTTACTGAAATATATATTTAAAAAAAAACACACAATAAAGTGGCAAAGCGTTGAATAATTTGTTACGAGAGAAATAATACTGAAAGAACTCTTCCAACTTTATTGAGATACCGATGAAGGGAAAACGATGAAAAGGTGTAAAATTGCATTAAGAAAATTAATTCCATTAACATACTTTACTCGGAAGAATACCATTAGCATACTGCGAAGACATATAAGATAAAATACAACCATCTTGAATAGAGATTCAATTTGTTTATCCCTCTTATGATTGAATGCTCAACTCAAATGTGATAATACTAAAAATTAGCATAATTAAAAATTTTAATTATATTTTCCCATACGTTAAAAGGAGTAAGTTGTTTGCAGTTAAATTCAAAGATTCAATTTCAAGAAAAAAAAGAATTCAAAGAAAGTGAAAGGTGGTTATTGAAGTAAGTCAAACAAGAAACTGCAACGTAACATATGTATGAAGTAATTTGGTTAAAAAATATATATATATATATATATAATAGTTATGCTGTGCATTTATTGCATCTTTAAGAGATAAACGCGTTCTAACTCTACGTATATATATCAAAATTGAACTGCACTCATTTATTGATTGAATCGGTATTTTCTTGGTAGAACTCCATTACAACACAGTAAAAAAATATTGCAATGGATATTAGTTCTACAGCATTTATACGATATGTAGATGATACCTTTTTCTGCTTACACCCTCATCAGAACCATATTAAAACGTAAATTTACTTTTTGTCAGTTGATAAAAATGCTCGCAATGACCGAAAACGGTTGAACATAAAATGTATTGTAGAAAAGTACTAAAAATTTAATTTATGATATCGACTGAAGGTACTTGATGGAATGTCAATATCAAATTTGAATTGTTATAAATTTGTACGATTCCGCATGTTTAATGTTGCATCCGTGTGATAGAATGCCTGAAGATGCCGAAAGGCGAAACCCGGGTTGTAAGTGACAATTCAAATTTACTAAAAATGTGTTTTTATTATTTAAAATATCATGCCTTTCCATCAAGAAGTGACAGTTAACACATTAAAAGTGGTAAATTTATCTATATACATATATAAAGTTGTAGAAGAGGTACACAATACATCCTCTCTTATGTTCAATCGTCCTAGTTTTATATTGTGATAATAAATTCGTAAATATGGCAAATTGATTTTATGTATTTCTAGAAGTTTGAGTTAATCTGCGTTTGTTTATTTTCATTTATTTTATACGAAGTCGAAATTTATTGAAAAAGAATCTTCCATATAAAAAAACATACACACAATTTCTTTTCGACTCAATATTATATTTGGATTTGAAAAACATCTTGTGTCGCTCAAAAGCTGGTATAAGGCTGTCAGAAAAACCATTTAGCGTAACTTGATATTGTTCGATCTATATCTACTCCAGTTTCATAAACCGCTAAGTGCCATAAATACTTCAGCCAATTAGAAATATAATACGCAAGATTTGTATTGTGTTTTGCGGCGTGTCTTTACGACACTAACACAATATAGATAAAACAATACCAAGGCAGTTCTCAATTGACATTATTTTTAAATAATGGATGAAATTCACATAATCTCATACGTACTCGTGAACTCTTAAAATTTCATCGGAAAACTATTTTAAAAATTAGTATGCATAAACTTGTAATTGTTTTGAACTTGAGTAACTGTAAAAATGAAACGTAAAATCATTGAAAAGCTTTTTTTTCTGAATTAACGTTAAATATATAAAAATTATACACACACGGTGAAAAAATAGCAATGTATTTTAGTTCTACAAAATTATTTTTAACAAATATAGTTGATAGCTATTTCGGCTCACGCCATCGTCAGAACTATCTAGTTAGATCTATCTAGATAGTTCTGACGATGGCGTGAGCCGAAATAGCTATCAACTATATTTGTTAAAAATAATTTTGTAGAACTAAAATACATTGCTATTTTTTCACCGTGTTATAATGGAGTTCTACCAAGTGAATGCCAATTCAATCAATATATATAAAAATTGATTATTTTTTCGGCATGGAACACATTTATGATGTCGACTGAAGGTGATTCATGGAATTTCAACATCAAATTTGAATTTGTTACAACTTTGTACGATTCCATATGAACACATTATTATATTTTACATTGTTTTATATGGGAAAAAAATATTTCGTTTAACGAGTAAGATTCTGGAACGAATTAGTCTTGTTATGAAAGGTTCTACTGTAATCCAAAAGATAATTGGGCGTGATTTTATTATACATTTTTGAATGACAGTTATTTAACCCTGTATCCGAATAATAATAAAAAAATCCACTGCCTGTCTGGTTCCCAAATGATTTTTATTAGATGTAGGTATAAGCCACATTGTTTCAATTCAATCTACATACAATAGAAACGCTCAATAAAACATTATGCCCAAATAAAATCGTTACAAATACACTAGCCTAAGGCGGAGAAACTTACCCGCAAAAATAAATACGAACCAAAAAATCAGTACATGCTGAATTTGGCAACCAAACGCCGTCGTTTGTGGTATTCGATTTATCTCTATAAATTTTTAGGGCAGCTACGAAAGAGAATTAGTCAAAGCGAGCACAACATCGACATATGTTGTTTTGTTTCTGGGAGATCGACACCGTACATATATTTCAATAATGACTTTATGAAGATAAAAACTATTTATTTTTAGCACACTAATATAAGCATTACAAACTAAAAAGGTTGACTTAATATAACATATTAGAATTTGAAGAAGCTATGGTTGTATCTCAGAATCTTGCTGAGTTATTCCGAGGTGAACAGACTTAATATCTTTTTCTAACACGTTTTATAGCTAATAATTGTGTGAGTATTAATAAATATGCTGACAGCTGAAGATTATATAGAGGAAACAATTAAGAGAATCCCTTTACTAATTTTTGATATGGTACAATAAACATCCCAATTAAATATTATGTTTATTTTGACAGTCCAGGCCATAACTGAATTAAAAAATCAAAAGATTGAAGGCTTACGAGTAAACTAAAAGATGCTAAATTCGTTGCATTTATCAATAAAACTGCTTCACACATACGAAATATAATTGTTAATTAAGTTCACAAAAAAATACAAAATATAATTCATATATATGTCAAGAAGACAGTTACAATCTATTGATAATTTAAATGTGAAATATTTATCAAAATATGTATGACAAATCCTTGTTTAAAGATAAATTATTACAATGCATCATTCTAATAAAATTGATTACTTAAAGCCAGTTTGCGAAATCATATGGTGATTATTTGTTAGATAAATCGATAACGAATGTTTTTATAATTGAGTTATTGATTGTACGACATATTTAATTTCAAAATTATGCCATTTCTCGGAACGCTTACATACATACACAACAATTCAAGTGTTTCTGTTTTAAATATACATAAAAAAAAATAGTCAGCGACAAGACAGCGGTCCACAACTACAAAACAGTTAATTGAAAATACGTGCCATTAAAAGACAAATTAATAAAATAATTTTTGGAAATAAAAACTTGCCAACTAGTGGCATGCGTGGCAAAGGTTGCCAACCGCCGCTATATGAGATATCTTCCCAAAGAATGTTAAATACTGGATGGATCTTAATTGCTACACATCCTAACGTGTTGTCTAATTGATCAATATTATACATATGGAAAACACAAGATTAATTCTGATAATTTGTATTATTTAAATAATATTAACCATAATGTACTTAACTGTTTTGAAGAATGCTTAAAAACATGTGTATCGAAAATATATGTTTTTAATAGCATGGAATGATTTTTTTTTAATTTCTTACCCACCCTCGTTATGACATATAAATATTAAGTTTGCCAAGATATGAATCCAGCTTGCTACATTGTAACCGCAATCTTCTATCTAGGTTAAGAAGATCGAAAATATTGCTTAAGTGGTCTATAAAAAAAGAACGTGTAACAACTAAGCCGATTCGCTTTCGTGTGTGATTGAAAAAAAAACTGTAATTTTTGCAATATTTAATTGATAAAAATTCAGCGAAACACTACATGCACGTATACTACGTAATATACAGTAAAAAAAACACATACACTCGCACAATTCAAATTGTATAGACCGGTCGCTTGATAATATGACGTCAAATATAATTTTAATGCGTATAAATAGCAACGAGAGATAAGATTGTCACAGTGTACAATGCGAACATTTATTACTTCGGCTGTGGGATAATCAACTGTTACTTCCAACAGGTAATTTAAAAGCGATTAAGGCATTCGTACCTAAGAGCACTTGCCGAAATAATAAATCTCGACACGGTGTGAGATTTTCCGCCTGGCTTCCCTCCGAAATGGCAGCTGTGAAAATTGAATGACTGGACTGCTGATGTGATTTATAGCTGCATCACACACCAACAGTCTCGAGAGCAATTTTCTAGTCTAATTAACACGAAAGAAAGAAACGAAATATAAACACGGTGAAAAAATAGTAATGTATTTTAATTCTACAAAAATTATAAGATATATTTGCTGATATCTATTGTATTTCGGCTCATGCTTTGCCAGAACTACATTTAAACGAACATTTACTTGTCTATATACAACTGTGTAGAAAAGACAACAGTACATCTTTTCTTCTGTTTTAACATTATAGCTATACATTGTGCTGATGCATAAAATGCGGTACTTTGGATAAAAAAGAACATCCAGAAATCCATAAAATAAATGCTACATTTTTCCTGAAGATGCCGAAAGGCGAAATCCGGGTCGTTAGTGACAAAACATGTGGAATCGTACAAAGTTGTAACATTTCAAATTCAATTAATATTAATTATAATGTGTATTTGTAGAGCTGTAAAATAGTATATCTAAATGCAGCCGAGAAAATTAGCTAATTAATGATGATTTATAATGTTTTTGGCAGATCGATTTATGTATTTTCTTTAAGCTATGAGACAAAAAATAAAAGATATTTACAATCCTCATAGTAAGTCAAACAAGTAAATCAATAGTTTTGACAAAGCAATACGAAGATATTTCGATCGATGAGGTGCAAGATTCCCAATGGAATAACACTAAATGATGAATGCTGAGGTAACCCGAACATCTGAAGATTCATTGATGATTGAATTGGCATTCACTTGGTAGAACTCCATTATAACACGTTGAAAAAATAGCAATGTATTTTAGTTCTACAAAATTATTTTTAACAAATATAGTTGATAGCTATTTCGGCTCACGCCATCGTCAGAACTATGCTTAAACTAACATTCGCTTATCTATATATAGCTGTGCAGAAAAGGCGCACAACACATCCTCTCTCCTGTTCCAACGGCCTAGCTTGTTACTTTAACACAATGACACTAAATTTTCAAAATTCTAAATGAAACAATAGGTGTCTATGACAATAAGATTATATGTGGGATTAACCGTATTAGTGAAGATGGCACTTAGGTAGTAGTAGGGTTATCATTTGGCAAAATCTTTTTGACAACTTATTCAGTCTATAAAAAATGTTTCTACGTTTATATTAACTGGCAGCATTTTATCAATTTACAAAGATGAAACAACAGTACTGATCATTTCACACATATGTTCCGTTAGTATGAGTACACAAATTCAATTCTAGATAATCTCAAACTAACACTCATGATTATTTTTGAGAAGCCGTGGGATTTGAAAATGGTCCTCTTCGAAAGTATAGAACCAGCTTGCTGATGGGGAAGCCACTCGGTTTTGCTTCAATTGTCGACATATTCCACGTGGATGAGAGTGAGTCGGACAAATACTTTATTTTTCAATTTATTGAAATCAATTTAGTCTGTGCTTACTCGGTTGAGTTCCTTGCCAATTTCTAATATTTTTATATCAGTGCTTTCCAAACTTATTCATGCCCCGACTCGCCTGAACAAAAAACAAATTTTGTGGCTTCCATCGGTCTACACTTATTATAGTAAATCATTTCTATGAATTGTGTGGATACCATCATATATAGCCGAATTGAATAAGACACAACTAAATAATCAAACTAAGTTTTTATTATCGTACTCGGGTCCCGTACCGCGGTTGGGAGGCTCTGGACTAGGTGCACCAATCGCGTCGACCAGTTGATTGGAACGACGGCGTTTGTAGCAACGCGGCGGCCTTGTAACGATTCTGCGGATGACACAATAAACTAGCGGACAACGGCCGGCAGACGTCGTTAGCGTAATATGTTGTTTTATATACTTACATGTTTTTACAGACCAAGCGCCCGAAGCCGCGCCCGAATTTGAGTGAGCACGTCGTCCTTCTAGGTGTTCATAATCATTTTGATTTGATAACAATTCAATCAAACGTACGAAAAAAAAGTATTCGAGTCCTGCAGGATTTACAAGCAAAAATTTTACCTGCGTACATATTTGATATATAAAACAGTAAATAGCACGGTGAAAAAATAGCAATGTATTTTAGTACCACAAGATATAGTTGATAGCTATTTCGGCACACGCCAACGTCAGAACTAATTTATCAATAAAACCGAGGTACACGATGGCGTGAACCGAAATAGCTATCAACACTATCTTATAAAATTTTGTAGAATTAAAATATATTGCTATTTTTTCTACTTAGTAAATGCCAATTCAATCAATAAAACAGTAAATGATTTGTGTATTTTTAGATAAAGTCAGACACTGACAATTCACGTGAGAAGAGTAACGAACATAGCCTGACAACCAGAGCTTTGTAGTCGCGTATTATGCCCGGAGACGAAGTCGTGAAAAATGAGCGACTCCGAGTAATTTTCGATTAGACGACTAGAAAACGTGGAAAATATCGCAATGAACAATTTGCTGAATCGGTTGGTTAATCTTTTATTTAATACACATAAATTGGAACACCAGTGTGAATCAATAAATCCATTATAACACGATGAAAAAATAGCAATGTATTTTAGTTCTACAAAATTTCAAACTTTTTAATCGAATGAATTTTGTAGAACTAAAATACATTGCTATTTTTTCACCGTGTTATAATGGAGTTCTACCAAGTGAATGCCAATTCAATCAATACAATAAATCCATGTTTCGTGTTAAAGAATATATATTTTTTTAAGTTTTTTTAAGAGCGACTAATCGACTTCATAATGTTGGGACTTTCTCGCTGGTTTCAACCGTGACGTCATTATTGTAATTTTATGAAATTAAAAATCGTCCGACAATTTTTTAAATGGCGATGAGCGCGAACCGAAAACGCTATCACACCATACAAAAAAAAAGCTTTATTTATTTTTTTACTCTTTTATACTACAATAACAACTCACCTTAATATCTTCTCGACGAAAATGTCTCGGTATTAGAAGTAACTGAACTAAATTGACATTTCTAAATGAGTTTGCGGACGAATTCAAATGTCAGACTTGTTTGAAAGGGGTACAATGTTCGCTATATACTGACTTTTTGATAAGGTGAAATTTATATAGAACGAAACGAAATTGAAATGTACGCAGCGCTGAATCATTCTCATATTGGTTTACACAAATTGTTATCATCACGATAAGGTTACAATACTATCAAAACAGTCCAAGCCACGTGATAATACTTATCGTATTAATATATATTTATAACGATTTCTACAAATAAGCAAATTAATGAAACATAATTACGAAATATAATTCATTGGGAAATATTCACCTTTGATGTCTCTTCAATCGATTAGTATATAAAGTAAAAAACAGCACTCACCTGAAACAAAGCAAAACAAATCATCAATAAAATTAAAATGTATAAATAGTTGTAAGGCCAAACAATTGAATACACACAACTTTTCGTTGCAAATTTTCATATATTATAAATTATGATATCGACTGAAGTTGCTTGACGGAATTTCAATATTAAATTTAGATTATTGAAATTTTATACAATTCTACATGTTTTCATTTTTTAATTTGAGAAAATTAATGGTTTTTAGATAATAATAAAAAAAAAACAAATTAATTAGGAAATATAATTACTTATTATATTGATTATAAGACCAATTATGAAATCTATATGGTATATTGAGGATTCAATTAATTATGTAAAATGTTTATTGTATTTTTGACTCACAAGTTTATAGTTACTACTTTCTGTTTTATATTACGGATTTCATAAACGAAAAAATAATTTTGGGTAAAAACAAACAATGTTAATATACCACCAAGAGTTTGTTTGACAATTAGCCATATAAAAATAATCTAAAGATTAAAAAAGAAATATGCAGCTTTAATTATTATTGACTGTAATATGTAGGAAACGCCCCTATAGCGATTTAAACTTCAAATTCCATTTTTTTCTAATGTAAGACACTTAATTGTCATTACACAAAATGAAAAATTAACTCTTTATAACGAAGTTTACTGCAATCTTTTATTAGAAAATGTTTTTTCAATCAGATTCAGTAATAAGTTAATTATTTCAAAATAGAATTTGGAAAGCAAATGATAGACAAGACAGTAGAAGAAATACGAATGAATTCAAAACATAATGAACTTTTTGCGTTTATCTTCTGAGATCGTCTTTGTGCAATAAAAAAAATTACAAACCAACATATTTGTATAGTGTCATAAATCAATATGAAAATTAATTTAAAAATCGAAAACTACCGCGAACTGTCTGATAAATTATGCAGATTTACAACAGATGATAGCTAAGCAATATACATAATAGAATGTTATGCAATTCTAGACAAATGATACGGTTCGTAACATCCGAGGCGTATCAAAATGCAAATAAGGAAGACCGCCAATTCAAGTTTGCCTGCCTACGAGTCTTTTGTAAAGCGGATACAAAAATATACAAAGTCAACTACGTTGCGAGATATAAGTGTATGTGTGTCTTCATCTCCACAAAGCAAACAGATTGTAGAGATTCAAAGAAATTGAAGAGACTTCAATACAGATATTTATAGACGGAGATTGTAGAATATTACACCGCTGTAGGATATAATTATAGTGTATATTATATCTCTTATCATTTCAACTAAAATGTATGAAGAATATAAAAAAAAAACACTATGAAAGAGTTTTTTTCCATACAGTGCCATGAGTTGATATTAGGGTTTTCAATCCCAGGATCCCGGAATCCCGACGATTTTCAATACCTGGTGAGTCCCGGGATTAGAAAACACAATCCCGAAATTTCGGGATTAACCCTTACATAACAAAACAACTCGTAAAATTATAAAAGAAACTATCCAAAAACTTATTGAAAGATTAAATGACGAAAAAGATGTAGGTATGATCGAAATATCAGAGCCACTGGAAACGTCATCAATCGAATTTACTTCAACGCAGTCAGTCATCCCACCCAATTGAACAAGAAACAATGAAGCAACTGTTACAAGATGAAATCGCAAAAAGCTTAACGACATACGAACCAAGAGTTCAAAATTGCACTAGGCTCACGTTGATCATAAATAAAGAAATGATACTATTTGACAAAGGAGGGTCACGTGGTTATCACCTCGAACTAGTGTATAAATACCTATTGACAATGCCCCCCCAACAAGGAAAAATTAGATGTCATTTAAACGATGAAACACTCGACACTTTATTGTTACTTCGTGCATATTTTTCAATAAAATTTTGTAGGTTGTTATCAATAAATAAAATTCTTTTACTTTTTTATTTTCCATTTCAACCCCAAGTCTAAAATTATACGTACATTATATATAGGGTTTCCAATCCCGGGATCAAAATTTGGACCCGGGATTGGAAACCCTAGTTGATACACATTTATTCAGGAGATAATTTTAGAGTTATCACTCGACATATTCTGTGCAAACCAGAGCTGTAGAGTCGGAGTCATGAAAAACGAGTAACTATTTTTGCGATTAGACGATTTTGAAGAATATCTCAATGATGAATTTGTCAAATTGGTTGGTTGATCTTTTATTAAATGCACATGAATAGGAAAGGTAGGAAAAACCTAACAAACATAAATTTACTACAGAGTCCTGGTGTGTACAGACCAGTATTGATTGAGACTTCAATAATAAAAAAAAATTGCAATAAAACTTGGTGTTTTTATCTCGCCTTTTATAGTGCGGGTGTATTACATGGCGATATAAAGGTTTTAAGTCTTGCGAGAGTAGTAGGATGAACCTCTGAAGACTTCATTCAAGTGCGCCAGAACAATTTTATAGAATCTAGAGCAGTGACTCTCACGTAAAATTTTACTGTAGCCGCAATATATACATCCGAGAAACTATGCAAATATCTCGTGGCCGCACCAGTATAATTTTTTTTTTTATCAATATTTACTACGAAACTGTTTGTGACCACATACGAGAACCACTAATCTAGAGTACTAAATATCTCGCTAATTGTATGTCATTAAATATTTATATTTAATGTTTATTTCGCATAGAGGATGTAATAAAAGGACTAATGTAATGAAAATAAAACCGTTCATATTACCGCAATTAACACTGAGTGACACTCAAATATGATGTGTTGGTTTGTATCAACGTTTAACACGTTCCTTTGAAATTCAAAGCATATTTACACAAACTGTCATGATGAAGTCGAAAAAATATATCCGAAGCCAACGTTGAGAAAGCACGATCAACATGTAAATTTTTATCGTATTCATTAACATGCAAAAATCTATGTAAATTGTTTTCTATAAATACGTAATTGCAAGCAATAAAAATGATATGCTCCTTTGTTCCTTTTTTTTTTAATGTAAAAAAATATATACGCATATTGATAAAGGTTCGTGGTTTCTTTTGTCCCTAATGCATATGATAAATTTAGTACAGAGATCGCAGCTGAACATTAAAACATGAAAAATCATATTAGAGAATGCATTATACAGGCCAACTGATAAAATCACGAATATAATATATAATGAATTATCAAATGAAAAGATGATATCATATTAAACGGGCGTATTCACAATGTGATGTCAAAAATAAGCGTGATGCATTTTGTTTAGTTATGGTGTACACATAAAAATAACATTAAAAAACTATAAAACTTCTGCAGAACATATTTAGCGATGACGTATCCGCTGTGATATCTATCCAAATAATATTTAGGTATAAAGAATCTCTTAGACATTTTTAGAAACAGAATCGGTTCGATGTCGATAAGAAATATTCAAAGATAATACAAAACTAAATGAAAAGTATGACGTCATTAATTTTCGAAAAAATAATTTTATAATGTTAATATCATAATTATAAACTGGCAGAACAGGTATTTTTATAAAATGTTATATCGTTTTGGTAGTTTTTTTTTCCGTTTATACTAATTAAGTAACCTTGTGGTATTGCATTGAATTATCATCTTGCCAATATAACATAACTTAAGCATGATAAAATATGTCGCTGTGTGGGAAATTAAATCTGTTAATTACATTATTGTATTTAGACAGTATATGAGACATATCAGATCATATCTAATTTGATATTTCTCGTCAAAAACGAACCGGGTTTCTCCTTTCGACATCTTCATACATTTTTTAACACGGATGGAACAGAACTGACAAGTTGTATTGAAAAGTGTATAAAGGCGAAACCCGTCTCTTTGGTGACAATACATGTGAAATCGTACAAAGTTTCAACAATTCAAATTTGGTATTGAAATTTCAACGACCCCCTCAGTCGATTTTATAAATTAGATGTTATATAATTAGCCTAAAATTAAGTACCCAATATAGTGATGCTTAACAAAATACTGGCTCCCAACATTTTTTACTTGCATATAATAACTGGATAGAATTCTACGTGATTTCGTAATTGTTAATGTCTATTACAAAATCGATTATTTGAACAATCTTGACATTTTTTTTCAACTCACTAAATTTAGGTATTTGTATAGCAAAAACAACTTAACATGCATTATGTACAAGGTAGAATTCGTTAGCACAACGTTGAATAATTCATCTCACTTATAAAAACTTCGGTACAATTTTAATTTTAACTTGTGAGTGAGCCGCACCCCTTTAGTCTGAAAATAGGTTTCCGCAACCCATTTAAAAATATTTTTTTCGAAATATTTTGTTTATTTAAAAAATGTACATTTTAAACATCACTTTCAAAACAATATTATGTTTTATTAGCATGGTTGTTGTTGCTTGTTCATTAAAATATTTGTGAAGCAATGCTCAAATAAAGAAACAATTGGCCGATGATATCAAAAATTCACCCCCAGAAATATCTTCCTGCACTATTAGGTGTGCGGGCAACTTCGGTTAAGAGACACTGGTTTAGCTTCTCATTGAGCGCTCCGCTCCGTTAAATCGAGATGCAAAAATGCATCAAAGAAAATCAATCACCATCAAACTTTCATGACCGCCGAAAGCTTTCGAAAGTCAATGAAGTCATAAGCTTCAGCAATTATGTTCGACAGAACTCGACACGAGAGATAAATAAAAATAAACAAGCGATATGCAATACCAGACCGTCGGTGCGTGTTGAAAAATGGAACGCTGATTCAAGCCATCTGTTTGGAATCAATCGACTATAGTGTAATACATCCTCATACACACAGTTTGATTGATAAGATGAAATGCATTCTTAGAAGCCGACAGAAAAACAATCTTGTGATAATTAATTCATCGTAAATTTATAATACATACAATTGGTAGATGGTACTGTAACATTGATTCACTGTTACAAAAGGCAACAGATAATATAGACTCGTCTTTGAAAATAATGACTTATTTATAATAAAAGTAAATAAAACATTATTTGTTCAGTACTACTTCCACATTTCATAATAAAATAATTAAGATCGGAATCGACATCCGAATTTTGCATGTTGAGAAGATGTTTGGTAGACAGGTAGAAAACTTTAATATTAGAATTAAAGAACACGTAAGATGTCTAAAAAGTAATATTTTTTCAGAATTCGCAGATCACTTAATAGAAAACGTACATAATTTTAATAAGATAAGTAATGTAGTTATTTTAAATAGGACAAGAAGTCGTATATATTTTGGAAGGATTTGGAAGAAAAATCTGATACCTTTTAGCCGTTTTTCTGGCGAGAAATCTTCGTTCTGAGAACTGAGAAAAAATCAGCTATTCACACCTACGCTGGATTCAAAAATTCCATGCAGATTTTTTTAAATGTGAATTCATTCAATGCCAATTACTCTACGACATTGTAAACATTTCGACTAAAAGAATTTAGACATAATATTCAAATCTATAGAATCGATATTTTAGTCGTGAAACAAAAATTAATCACATCTCCATTACTATCAAAACTGTATGAAAGACGTATCCATAAGTAAGAAATAATTTGTAAGAAATAATTTGCCTAATAATCTGTCATATATATATAATATACAAATGAACATGAATATATTATACATAAACAATCCCTTCATTTTTGTTATAATACAACGTATAGTTATCTCACAATTAATAATTTATAAAATTTTAATTGTTGAAATTTTGTATGATTCCACATGTTTTGTCACTAACGACCCGGGTTTCGCCTTACGGCATCATCAGGCATTATATCACACAATAAACAGTTAGCATCGGATATGTAACAAATGAATTATTAACAAAGGAAAAATATAGACCCTAAGGCTGGGATCCACATAAACAAAATTTAAAAAACCCTAAACATTGTTAATGAGTTTTTCATGAAAGGATTCTACAACAAATAATAATCAATTATCATTAAAATGCAATTGGGTAATTTTTAAGAACGCGTGGTTTTACCCACGTAAAAATGTTGGCATTCATGGCATTGCAATAATAATTAATGTATACCAGCGTAAGAAGATTTTCGCCTACAGTACAGTTTTCCGTAACACAGAAAAAAAAATGTAGGGCCTTCAATGTGTTGTTTCTTTATACATCTTGATGTGAATGCGGATGTGATTGAATGAACGATTCACATTTTTAATGGGCACAGTAAAACAAATGTTGAACAAGTACTGTGTTCGAATCAATATATATCCTGTGTTATTTCAACAGCGTTACATTATATGGCTGTGTGGTCCAAGCACTCTCAATAAAATGATCACAGCGTCAAGTACCGGACGATGACGCAATGTCACATCCGACATCAGTTAATTCTGCTAAAACATGGGAGTACCAAATTGGCCTATCTAATAAACTTGAGGGGACATACACGCTGACGCGAGGAGGGCGTGGAATCGCTGATCCACTTGTGGACCTGCCTAATTTTGCAATTCATAAAATTGACCGTTTTCTTCTTCTTTTCTGTCCGATTTTGTTAAAAATTTGTTGCGCTGGCAGGGTCGGATGACAATGCCACCTCTTACGCCGCTATATTTTAATTTTCGCGTAAAATATAATTAAATTAAAATTTATTTTATCCTGCCAGTGTTCTAAGTAGCAATTATTATAATATTTAAGCGATGTTAATCCCATTTTTATGTGACTAGACAAAATTGAACCTAGGCATTAAATCATAGGTTCTCAAGCTTTTCAGGGCGGCGACCCTTTTTTGTAAGTCATGTGACCTTGACCCCTTAAAAAACCTCTCGCGATGCCTCCCATAAGTTGTGAGCTCGGAAATTAAATGCTCTATTTATTAAGGCTGAATGACGATACGTGTGTTTTTCCTCAACACTTTTTTCGTGTAATAATAATAAAAAATAATAATAGTAAAAAAACGTGAAAAAAATATGATATTATTTATCACTGGAAGTGTCTCAACAAAGAATTCATTTTTATTCATTTATTTCGAAGGATGTACGAATAAAAAGGGTAAGGACGATTACACGACAGCACTAGTTGTTAGCTTACCACTCTCGATATGCACTGTTTACTTAAATCAGGTAAGTGATAGGTAATTTTTAAATATCTTAAATACTCACGCCTTCTAACAGAAACGCATACATCTATTGAAAAAAAATGTTGTCCATACTGAAATTTAAGCCCGCCAGATTGCATGTAAATCCTATCAATTAAATTTACATACATGAAGATTTTCATGTTAACTATCTACATATGTTTGACACGTTACGAAACATATATTTAAATTAACAGCAAGGTGGGATGTCACAATTTATTACCGTCAGTAAATTGCTTATTTGCAGCGAATATTTATTAGTTCCTCTGCACGCATTAGAGCAATCATCATTATAACCGATCGAAGGTCAGTGTGGAAGCTATATTAGAAGATAAAAACAATACGACATTATTAACAATGCTATGAGTTATTTACGAAGGTACAGTTACTATTAAGTTCCGTTGCATTTCGCTTAGACATTAGTCAATAGATGCGTATATAGAAACATTATCACGATATGTATTCAAGTGATGCATGCAAGTATTCGCCTAATACTTGGCATTGGAAGAAAAGAACTAATACGTGAATTCGATTTCGAAGTAAATACTGTTTTTTTTTTCAAAATTATGCGCGCATATAATACGATTATAGAAATACCTGTCTGGCGCGTTTAGGTAAAGTGACGGGCAACAAATTACATATTGGCGAGGTTTATCGATATATCGTTTTTGTAGGACTATGGACTCGTTAAAAAACACGATATTGACTAAAAAAAAGTTTTTTTTTAAAGTTTTTTTCCTAGGTTTCCTATTTATGTGCATTACATTAAAGATCAATCTGGTAGATTGTTCATTGAGATATTTTTCAAATCTTTAAGCGAACTTAAAAACAACTTCAAATCTGACTCCTATCCTACCTAGCCCTGGTATTCCAGCTTTTATGGTTTTCAATACAATAACATCTAGAATCATTCATACATTATACTTGTTGGTTATTAAAATCTAGCTTATCAAATAACTTTATACAAGAAATTTGAAATTGTTGGAAGATCCAAATTAATGTGGTAAGTTTCTTGAGGAATATTTTTGTGTTAAAATGCATATCTGAGAGTACAAATAATATTAAAAACTTACGATTAAAAAACATCATTACACTAAAAAAAAATAGTGTGAGAATTCGTTGAGGGCAATCTAATTATTCGATAATTTAATTAATCGCGTGAAAAAAAAATATATGAAAGTAAATTTCTATAGTGTAAATTATTATTCAATTAATATACGACCCAGTAACATATACGATCAATTAATTTTTGTGTCCAATTTAATAAGCCAAGAAAGTTGAAAAAAATTAAATTCACAAGGTCGTAAATTGGGAATAGTTTTTAGATCGTATTTTTCTGTGGAGGTGATTGAAGTCAAATATAATTTATGATATCGACTGAAGATACTTGGTGGAATTTCAATATCAAATTTGAATTGTTAAAAAACGAAAAAAAGTATATTTTAACGATAGTTGATTATTATTTATTGTAAAATCCTTCAAGTCAAGAATGACTCATTAACAGTTTTTATTTTCAATGAAAATTGTCACAGGCAATTGTGTAAATTATTATTAGATCAATATTATTGAATTTATTTTAGTTGTCATTTAGTTCTTGCCCCAAGTCTGTGTTTTCCTTCAATTAATACCTTTGGTATATACAATAGAAGATAATAACTGTTAATTGTGCGTCAGTTCTGTTGCATTCGGGTGACATAATGCATGAAGATGCCGAAAGGCGAAACTCGGGTCGTTAGGGACGAATAATGTAAAATCGTACAAAATTTTAACAATTCAAATTTGTCAAATAGTTAAAGTCAAATATTTTTACTGACTTAGCTTGCTTTATATTCGAGTCATCGATTACAACAGATTTCGAAGTCGAAGAAATGCTTTCGAGTCTAGCCTGCGTAAGTAAAGTATAGTCCTAAAAAAATAATTACATACACTGAAGATAGTAGAAGTACTTAGGGACTGACTAGCCAGAATAATGAACGAGGCAATTATGTTCCAATTACTTCACGAAGATGTAAACGTATTTGGTTGTTTACACTGATTGATGGAGCAGGTTGAGAAATGTAAACTGAAATACGAAGGGTATTTGTCATAAGGCCGCTTATCCATTCGAAATGGTTAAATGAGGCAACACTCAAGAGTGGTAATTGAAAAATGGCGTGACAAAGCCTATGTTGAAACAACATGTGAAAATAATACGCAATTATCATTGATTCTACCGTGTAACATTATATTGTATTTCTATTCACGTGTAATTCGCGTTTCAAACCAATTCACTGAAATTCGTTAATTGTTCGATAGTAAACAAGAGTCGAAGAGCAAATCAAGCGAAACTGATTTGGTATTTATAAATTGTAGTAAAAAGCAACAACCATCAAAAGGTCAAAGATTCCCATTTGAGATGATATTGGAAAATTTCATCGTCGCCGGAATAATTTATATTCCGAATACGATTATTGTTAATCTGACGAGTGAAATGAATGGCGAATACTATTTTACAATATTGAAATCTTAAATTAATTCGTTTGCCAGAAATACGTGGAGAATATAGCATTTATTATTCCAACTGTTGCGCTCACTACGGTCTCATGATTTAACAAAGGAGTCTTATATAATATAATAGTGATATGTACATCTTGCACTTTATACATCAAGATAATGGCACAATACAATAGTTATCAACTGTCGTTTCAAATTTTATCTAACGATCAAAGATTTTTTTATATCATATGAACATATTTGCGATCCTAAGTATATGACAATCAATTGACATATGAAATCATATGACAATTTTTAAATGTAGAAACTGTGATTTCTCATTGCAGATAATAATCGTGGTGAGCGAAACCGGTCCTAGAAATAAGTGATAGAATTGTGTTTTTATTATTTAAAATATTACGCCTTTCCATCAAAAAGTGACAGCTAACACATTAAAACATAGGTTCCCAAACTTTTTCGGGTGGCGACCCCTTTTCATAAAATCCATGTAACCCGCGATCCCCCAAACAATCTAAAAGCATACAAAAAAATATATACATTTTTTAGGTTGACCGTATAAGTTGGCGACCCCCATGAACCCTTTGCGACACCCAGGTTGGAAGCCTATGCCTTAAAAGTAACAAATTTGACTTGTTACAACTTTGTACGATTCCACATGTTACAATGAATATCTCAACGTGCAATAGCCAGATTGGTTGGTTAACCTTAAATTTAATCACTCAGTTTTGTTGCATCCGTGTGATATTATAGAATTCCTGAAGATGCCGAATGGCGAAACCTGATTCGTTAGTGACAAAACATGCGGAATCTTACAAAGTTGTAACAAGTGAAATTTGATATTGAAAATCCATCAAGCACCTTCAGTCGATATCATAAATTAAAAGTAAAACATTGAATTTTATCTTTATTTTGAATTTATACCGAATCGATACTAATATTACACATTTTAATTGCTTCAAAATTCTTACATTAAAATTATTCATAACAATAAAAATTAGATGGTCAAAGTACGATCTAATCATCGCCGATCGAAGTTGTAGTAGGGCTGAATCGGTACTCGAAGCGGTGGCAGTTCGTGAGGAACGGTTGTTGCCCGGTTCGTGACATTAAACAGTCCAAAATACGAAATAACAAAAAAAACGCGCGTAGTCAGCTATCGACGAATGCCAGGGGGAATAAAGTTGTGACGAAGAGAGGCAACGATGCGGACCGCTGCGGATAGCGAGTACGTCAACCATAAAAATTTAATATAAAACTGGCTCAACACGGCGACGCTTATAATGGACTAATTTTCGACTTGTTTCATACACAAAAAGTGTACAATGATAATATCTGTCTATTTGGCACAGTTTTGCCGAATTGATAGATAGACGATAGATATTTTGGAGCAGTCCGAGATATTGAACAAGCATTTTAAATATGATGACGTCACAACAACTCGTTGGTGTAAAATTTTTGATGTAAAACGGTTCTCGGGATCGATAAATTCGATATTCGTGATTCGATACTGTGAAAAAATCAAAATATTGCCGTTAAGGCTAAAATTAAAATAATAAAAAAAAAAAAAATTGAAACTATATACGATTCCACATATTTTGCCACACACGGCTTGATTTTCGCCTTTCGGCATCGTTAGGCATTCTACCTAAAATTAAATTTTCAATATGCGGAAAATGTACACAGTTCAACAATTCATTTTTAATATTAAAATTCAAGGAAGTCATTTTGGATCGTAAATACGATATAATTATTTTTGATAAACAAAACTTCAATTTAATTCTGTCAGTTGTGACAGAAGGCCTGAAGATGCCGAAAGGTGAAATCCGGATCGTTTTGTCACTGACGACAACATGTGGAATCGTAAAAAGTTGCAACAATTCAAATTTGATATTGAAATTCCATCAAGCACCTTCAGTCAATATCATAAATTAAAAATAATAGATATTTGTATATTTAGGTGAATTTTACACGAATGCGACATATTTATATGCAAAATCACACAAATTATTAAACTTATCTAAAAATACTTCCATTTTGTAAATAGCACGCTTTAAAGGAAAACTGTGTTTAGAAAAAAATAAACAAACCTTAAAATATCCAAATACTAAATATTATGTGTCAAGGTCAACAACCTTAATTCCAGGAGTCAGAAATAACTTCCAGAAAGTTCAGCAAGCGTTGTTGCTCGATATTCGTGGAAATTGTTGAATATACCAAACCGAGACAGTCGAGAACACAAAATTTTCTGGCATTTGTCCAAATCGGTCTCGATAAATTCACTCGGTAATAGTTTGAAGACCTATATAGAAGTGACATAGTAATAACGAATGATAAAAACAGAGATCAACACGAAAACATCGAATATTTAACGAACTACGTAACGGAGCAATAAAAATCAATTTAAACATATGGCATGAAATCGAGCAAAAGAAAAAACTGTACGAAATCGCAGCATATGCTAGAGAAAAATCGCAATTCGCGACCCTAGAACTATGTTACATGGTTTTAAGTGTCTTGGCTGACACTTAGAACCTTGTAGTTCGTGAACTGTCAAGCCCTGGGACCTAAGTAGTATAGTATGAGAGAAGGATGACCGTATCATGTATGAAAATATATTATAGCATGTTTGGCATGAAAAAGAAATGACGAAACAACGAACGAACTGTCAGTTCTGTTGCATTCGTGTGATAGAATGTCTGAAGATGTCGAAAGGTGAAACCCGGGTCGTTAGTGATAAAACATGTGGAATCGTATAAAGTTTTAACAATTCAAATTTGATATTGAAATTCCATCAATCACCTTCAGTCAATATCATAAAATAAACTTAACAATAAAGAGATACCAAAATCAAGCGAGGAGTCCAGCAATGGTTTAATATATATTTTTTTCAGGAACCGTATCTATCTACCAGTGGTTCTCACATGAAATTTTACTGTGGCCGCATTATAAACACCAGCTGTTCTATGGAAATGTCTCGTGGCCGCACAAAATGCGATAAAAATAGTTTCTATATTTATTTTTTATATAGAGCATTACACTGAATGATCTTTCACATTATACAGTTGTAGGTAAAATCGACAAAATTAATAAAACAATTGTTATTAATTCATTACAATGACTTGATTCATGATCAACGTATAACTTCGACCAAAGTTTTTGAACAGTTTTATTATTAAAACGGTCCTTTACTTAAACTCGACTAAATCCTGGATATGCTTTGGAGATATGATCAGGTTTATTCAATCAATTTTAAAATAACAAAAATTTTACAAATTTATTTGTAAAAACACATTTTTTCAAATAGCAATATTTACTATAAAACTGTTAGTGGCCGCACATGAGAATCACTAATCTATACATAGCTATGTTAATGGGGACAGTATTATTTTCAAAGATCATTTAACGGGTATCGCCTCGTCTAGATAAGATTGTTCCTACACAGTGGAAAAGCTTGTCGTGCACGCTTGCAATAAATTTTCTCAGAGGCTTGGCCAGAAACCTCGTACCATCGGATAAAATAAAATAGAGGCCACGCAAGTTTTTGAATGATAATATTATAAATAGAATAAGTTAATTGCCCCTGCGAATGTGGCACAACAATACATCATATAATGGAGTATAGTGACACAATGGCGGTGTGATTTGCACGTGTGCCATGAGAAGAATTCTCATTATTATGATTATACTTATAGCCTCGAAATTAATGATACGACAAAGACTATTCAACCGTTGTAATAATCGACACGGACGTATTACTTCGGCGTACAAATTTATTCGACAGCCGTTTAAATAATTATAGTAATTGCAGGTTTTACACAATCGGGACGAATGTGTGCTTTAAAACGATAAAAAGAGTGCGTATATGTTAACGTATTTGAGCGAACTGTGGGTGTTAAAGCATGCCAACTACATAGTCGCGTATGTTTAGCTATTAAATTTTAAATGCCAGAAAATAAGTTACATTAAAGCACATTACACATTGAGCACCAAATGCATGTCATTGATTGAGTAGGCATTTATTAGGAACAATCTATATTTTACTAGGGGATATTAAACATGTATTAGATAGAAGAAGTAGATTCCTCCAAATTGTATTATATTTCCATTAAACAATTTAATATTACTGTCTGAAGATGCCGACAGGCGAAACCCTGGTCGTTAGTGAAAAAACATGTGGATCGTACAAAGTTGTAATAATTCAAATTTAATATTTTTATGTCATGTTTTTAATTAAAGAGCTGAGTTTCGCCTTCGGCATTTTCAGGCATTGTACCAAGGAATTCGATGAGTCGACACCTCATAAATTAAATACATATATTACGTCACCTGATTAATTCTTACCGTTACCTACCAATTTGAAATAAGTAGATATTTCTAAGTCTAAATTTACCCAATTGAATTTTAATGATAGTAGATTGAAAGACCCATTAACATTATCTAGCGTTAATAAAACTTATCACAGACAAATTGAGTATTAGTATAATTATTAAATCAATGTTATTGAAATTTTTTTTGCATCCCACCCTCAACGTCTGTGTTTTTCTTTAATAATTAACTCCTTTGGTGTATAATCTAAAGCGGCGAATTAAGATGAATCGAATAAGAAATTGATTTCGAAGATGGCAACACTTGATAATGGAGAATTTAAACGACAAACATAAATATCACAACATTTGAAACTGCATGTTTTAGGGGACGAGCTTTCGTTGGGTCTTGACTTCTGCGACACGAAATAAACAAACCGTTTCGAGGGGGAGCAGAGAAAATAAATATATCCTCACAAAATATACCTCGTGTTGGTAAAACGAATGACAAAATAGCTGGGATTTGGTGAAATATTCATAATGGTCAGGAAAACGTCATAAAAATAATAAAACATGCATGGGTAATTCTTCGAAAAAGTACTTAACATAATGTTCGACAGTATGTACAAATATTATTAGATGATTTGAGGAGCACACAATAATGATTATTTAATAAAATTGTCGCTTACAATAGACCAGTGGTCTTCAAGCTGTGTTCCGCGGAACCCCGGTGCTTTACAGCACCAGTCAAATTGCACTTATGCAATTTAGCGTTAAATCAGAAAGCTTGCAATTGGAGAACAAATTATCTGAGATATCATCAGATTCGACGTCCATACATAAAGTATATAAAAAACATTGATATATTTTTAAGGGGTTCATTAAAAAAACTTGCAATTCTAACGGTTCCCCTAGTCGGAAAAGTTTGAAGCCAACTTCCAAAAACTAACCAAATATATTATTCGTTATCAGTGCTTAGACACATTGTATTTGAATTCCGTGAAACTGTAAATAACTGCCCAATGAATCTCAATTAATAAGCTTGTGCAAAAAAATACATGTGCTTCACTCATATAGACATCTCAAAAAAGTATCAATTAATTGTATGTATGTATTCAAAAAAAAAATAACAAATTCGAACAACGTCGGTTGTACAAAGTAGTATGAAAAAAAACAGACGACACTGAAAGAGATACGCTCATAATTAAAAATAAAAAGTGCATTATTTTAAGTATGCATTAACACCAATAGTCGCGTCCAAGTCTTCCTACTGCTGTCTAAAGGTAAACAGTATACCGTAGAATAAAACAAAATACGTCGATGAAAACATGCATAAAAAATGCCGATCTTCCGGTTCGTTTGCACTCAGCCGCGAAACGGCGAACGACCGTTGCCAAAAGACCCACGTCGCACCAGACAGACACATGAGGCAAGATCTCACCGGCCGAATGTTCGGAGAAAACCGGTACAAAACGACATGATCGACTGGTTTTTGGGCATACGTAACGTAACTATTGTATCGTATTATTAATTTTTATTGATATGAAAAGACGTTACGAAGGTCAATGTTTTGAATAATTCGGCAGTTGGATGTTGGAACTGTCCGATACAGTATTGTTGTCGTGCATCTAAATAATAATATATTGGAATATTAAAAGCTATAGATTTATTGTGACTCTTATAAAAAGGTCGTGCCTTTACCATTTTAACACTATAAACTCCGGCCGAAATTTGGTAAACTAACCTCTGTGCCCGGAACCATTTCTCTTAAATAAATACCATTACTAAAAGAATCATAACAATGACAATATTGGTATAAATTGTGATAACGACTGAAGGTGCTTGGTGGAATTTCAATGTCAAATTTGAATTGTTTCAACTGTGTACGATTCCACATATTTTGTCAATAACGATCCGGGTTTCGCCTTTGGGCATCTTCAGGCATTCCTTCATACGGATGCAACAGAGCTGACCAAGTCAGTTAGGCACGGTTCGTTAGTGACAAAACATGTGGAATCGTGCAAAGTTGTAACAATTAAAATTTTACAATATTGGTGACGATATCAAATGATACTTTTTGAGTTGGTATAAAAAAATCGGTATTTATTTTGTGTATAATTCAATTGCCAACATTTGTTTTGTGAAGAGCCACACGACAATGTTTTCATATATATTTATTTTTATGTTTACACATAAATTGATCAGACTCATCGATCAGAATTTTAAGATACTATAAATGTTATAAATGTTTTTGAAAGCTTGACTATAAGTAAAACCAGGTTTTCCGTGTAAAAAATGCCACAAAGGCGCTAATATATACAAGTTTTGGAAGGGCTAATCTATCACGTTTAAACACGGCTCCAGGACTCAACATGTTAAAGAACGTATACCCACTCTGTCAAGTATTAAATATATAACGCATCATAGAATATATACCCTTATCAGTTAGTTTATCACACAAGCGGCTGTATCGAAGATAATAAATTTAAGCTCAGAGCCTACGTGTTTATATCTTTGTAATAATGGTCGCAAGACGACGGCTTTGGAACAGCCGGAAATCAATAGATATCAATTGTTACACGAAATTTTAAATGAACAAACAAATATAAATCGGTCGCCGTTCCTCAGACCATTGTGAGGGGCTATTGCTTTTGAACCCATGAATATCGTAGTTGTGAGTAAATCCCGCAAAATAAAGTCGGGATGATGATAATGATTAAAAGACGGTAAAGAAATACTATACAAAATATTAGAGAAAGCACACTTTAACAAATTCCCTTGAAACGCCACGGCCGATCAGTTTTTGCAATCGATTGTCCGAGATCAACTTTCTACTGCAACTGCCATTAATTCAAATAAGGTGCAGATGTGAAACCGGTATTCACTGAGATTCCATACTGCAATTAGAGCTTGACGTGTAATGTATGCAATTCATCAATACTTTTATGAATTATCCAATAATAATAAAAAAGCAATACATCTATGAGATGGTTTATATCTATTGATTTCCAGCTGTTCCAAAGCCGTCATCTTGGGACCTTCATTACAAAGATGTAAACACAACAACCATCCCTTCCAATAGTTAAACTTATTGAAATAGCCGCCTCTTTAATTCCATTTACATTTTCATTTTTTTTAGTTTTATTGCTGACAAGAAATAAGCTAGTCGTTAAAACAGGAGTGAAGATGTACTGTGTACTTTTCTACAAAGCTATACATAGATAAGCAAATGTACCTTTTAAACACAGTTCCGACGATGGCGTGAGCCGAAATAGCTATAAACTATACCTTTAAAAAAATTGTAGAACTAAAATACATTGCTATTTTTTCACCGAGTTATTCTAATTTTATTTAAATTTTCCCTGACGATTCAAAACAATGAAATTATTCCTTGTTATTCTTCTTATTGGCTATCTTGTAAAGCAAATAATTTGTAAATACTAAAGTTTATAAAAATCAGAAAAAAATATTGAAATAGTTAAGTTATAATTTTCAAAAAAAACTTCTTGCTCTTTCTTTTATCGATTGTATTTAACGAAATTATTGAGACGAATAAATCACCATGGCAATCGAATTATTTCCCACTATATAATTTACGATATTTGTAATAAATTGCATAAATAATTATGACAGAGTGCTGTTACTTCGAGCGAAAATACTAAAGCAATAAGGCTAATTGCTGCATCAAATGGTTGGCCTAATTCTTCAGCGGTGTGGGTATTTATATTCCCAAAACGATGGCTAAAAATATCGCAAAACTGAGTTTTCGGTAGTCCAGTCCACACCCAGTTCAACACGGTTCAAGGTTTTACAAAATTTTCAAGCACTGGATTTCTTTTATTACCGTAAAAGATTAAACGAAATTGCATCATTTTAATAAATGCGTTTGTCAAAATGTTTAAGACATGCCAATGTTACTTCTGTATTTTTCACCGTATGATAAGCAACGCAGTGAACATTCAAATTTGAATCGTTCCAATGCTACATTTATACATGTTTAATCATCCAAGACCCATATTTAGGTACAAATACACCCCAGCTAAGTCTGTAAAAAGTTTATATAGAAAAATATAGACGTATAAGCGTAGTAACTCTGAATTGAGAATATTTATACAAGAATGCCTGATGATGCGAAAAAGCGAATCACAATCATCAGTGACAAAATATGTAGAGAAGTACAATTTGAACGATGAAAAATTGATTTAAAACGAAGTCGTTTTATAAATATTTTTTTGTGATATATCACAATATATTGTATTTTTATACCACAAAAAGAGTAGTTTTAAATTTAATGTTTCAAAAAAAGATGTCGTATTAAAAAGAAGTCGAAACCGTTAGAGAAGACCCTAACACGTTCGCGACGAGCTGAATGCGTCCAAAGCACAGATAAATTGTAAATTGCGAATTGATTAAATTGCAAAATCTTACTAAAAGCATCATAACGTTTTCTCTACTGAAAAAATATTTGTTGAAAATTTGATGGTGATAAAAAAAATATAAGATATTCCATTTCTTAGAATTTTATCGCCATATGTTTTATAATTTATGTTTAATATTAAAACAAACATTTTAAAATGTTAATATTCTTATGAAAGCGATTTCGCCTCAGCAGACACTGCAGCTTGAGCGTTTGATTTCTTGTTTTCTATACCAGTGTATTTTGTCTTGCAATCATCAAGTGTCTGGGATAAGTCACAAAATATCACTTTCCTTAAATGGCTAAAGTTCATAGTTGGCGGGATTACCAGCCATACATACATAATTGCATCATTATTGCATGTGTTGCGAGCAATAAACATCTACAAATAAATTTAAAAAAAAAAAAAAAACATTCAGAGTTATCAGCGATTAGTGTCAACCATATCGAATAACCGCGTTCCCGGTGTTAATGTGTTATGATAAAAAAAAACTTAAAGAACGATTATTAAAAATATATTCGTTTCCAACTCGCGGTCGCCTTATGGCCTCTATCAAAAAAGAAAAACATATTAGATGTCATATAGATGGGCGACTTAAATTCAAATTAGTGTTACATGTGTTAGAGCCATTCAGGCCGATGTATTTGGGTGAATATTGTGAAATTAGCACAAACACTTTCGAAAAGATAATCCAAAAAGATTTAGCACGCCGAAATTAGATACTTCAGAAGTTTATTTATTAAAAATCTGAAAAATATTATATAATTAATATTCTTACTAAAGTATTGTAGAAAATGTGTGTTTTTTGCGTAACACACACACACACACACACATATATATATATATATATATATATATACATACATATATATATATATACATACATATATATATATATACATATATATTGTCTCAAGGAATACACTCATCTACGTATCATAATTAACTGCTGCTACAGATTACAAGATGTGAGACAAGTGAAGAATAACTACCACGAGAGTCTCCAAAACCAACCGTGATCATACTTAGAAACATATGCTAAAACCTTTATAATATAGTAATTATATGATATATAACTTAAAATTATTAACACTTGAAAGTTGAGATGTACTGTATCTGTCGAGTCACAACATGTTCAAAAAGTGTATAGCAATCATCAATATATTCACACGGCAAAAAGTTCTTCTCGAAATTGTCCAGCCGAATACATAGGTCAGATATGTGAAATTTTGAAAAATAAAAATGAATGAGAAAATCCGAAGGTCTAAAAAAAATTATATGTCAGAATTTTTGATTACCAATAAACATTGTATAAGGATTTTTTTAAAAAACACATGTTCAGTACTATTTCTCTAATAAATTTTACAATCGGGATTGGTTTCGTTCATTTTTATTATTTAAAATATCATACCTTTCCATAAAAAAGTGACAGTAAGCACGTGAAAAGTGATCGATGAGGATTTAATAAAATGATGCCTTTGGTCATATTTTAATTTGTATTTGGATCCTGCTTAATCCAGTGGTTCTTAATCGCGGAACGGAGCTGAAAGATCTAAAAATAATAAAAACCGAAAAGATCCTTCGCTCAATTATGAAAGCCAACCAAAGATCTAATGTGATTTCAATTTTGCCTAATTGATCGCACGCGTCTTCCGTTGGCCTCGCACGCGCCACTTACTATACATATCATCCCTAATATTTCTGACATAATACGACAATACGAAATACGACAAGCTAGAGGTATCACAATATTTGATTTTCACATTTAATTAACTCCATTTTGTTAATGGTTATTTTAGTTGCAATTTTTTTTATAAGTGTATTACATATATTTTTTTAACTGATTGAATTTTTAATAAAGGCAACGTCCGCATTTTTTTCTTTTTTATTTTTGGCCGTTTGATTTTGGTGCATCGCAATTTTTTTCTTATCATTAAATGTGCACCGTGATTTTGAAAATGTTGAGAACTACTAGTTTAGTCAGTATCTGATTGAATATATATATATTTCTTTAACTGTTAAGTTACTGTTCAATTTTTAATAAAGGCTACGTCCGCGTATTTTTATTTGAATTCTCTCCATTTAATTTTGGTGCATCACAATTTTTTCTTATCATCAAATGTGCACCGTGATTTCTAAAAGTTTGAGAACCACTGGTATAATCAGTATCTGATTTACTAAAAAAAACAAACAATAAATAGTATCACACGGTGAAAAAATAGCAATGTATTTTATTTCTACAAAATTTTGTGCTTTTACGTTGCAATATTAGATTGCAATTTTTTCACTGTGTTATAATGGATTTCTACCAAGTAAATGCCAATTCAATCAATAAAATAAATAGTATTCAATTTTACAATGCAGTAATTTGATCAAAATTCGCGCAAAGCCAATTAATGCAGTAGAAGAACCATAGATCAAAATTTCTTTTCTTAAAATATAATTAATATTCTAGTTGCAAGTCAAAGGTGAAATACGAAGTAAAATTTTGACCTCACTGTAATCAAACGGCAAACTATTTTTGCTCTGGACGTCAAAAAGGTGAAGCGATAGATTATCTGTGAAATATTTTGACCCGAAAAGCGGAAAAATATTCGGCCTGAATCGCATCGCACGCCCACCACAATCAATCAAAGAAGGAAAAGATACCGCCGTTATTATGGGAAGCGAAAAGAAGACGCCACGCAAAGCACCGCAGTGTGGCCATATCGTTATCAGCTTATCGCGTTTTATTGCGCCGGGTTGGTTGACAACGGATAGTTACATAACCTGATTCAACACGACACCGCGTACGCATGTATCTACAGGTGTACACAATCCAATCCAAGGTGCGCACACTCTCGGTTGCCTGACTATTGAATAATTTCTTGCGCTAGGCATATACTGAAAGTCTTGGATGAGCGAATAAAATTATACGGTCGAGACGGATGAGAGACGGGACGGTCCCCAGTCGCCAAGCCCTTTCTTACGTTTGTAGGCAATGCGGATGTGTCGGCGGGTATTGTATCTACACATGGCCTTTCGTTCTGTATTTACGTTATGTATGTAATGTTTAAAAAAATGTCAAACTAACACGGTGAAAAAAAAGCAATGTATTTTATTGATTGAATTGGCATTCACTTGGTAGAACTCCATTATAACACGGTGAAAAAATAGCAATGTATTTTAGTTCTACAAAATTATTTTTAACAAATATAGTTGATAGCTATTTCGGCTCACGCCATCGTCAGAACTATGCTTAAACTAACATTTGCTTATCTATATATAGCCGTGTAGAAAAGGTACACAATACATCTTCTCTCCTGTTTTAACGACCTAGCTTATTTCCTGTTCGCAATATAATTAACAATTGTAAATGAAACTAAAAAGGCGGCTATATCAATAAGTTTACATATGGCACGGAAATGGTTCATTACAGAAACAAAGATACAGCATTCAGAGGAGTCAATAATGGTGACGGACATATATTAGTTTGTTCTTTAAGATGTATTTTAGTTCTACAATGTTTTTTATAAGATATAGTTGATAGCTATTTCTGCTCACGCCATCGTCAGAACTATGTTTAAATGTACATTTGCTTATCTATATATAGCAGTGTAGAAAAGGTACACAATTCATCTTCTCAAATCAATAGATATCTATTGTCACACGAAATTTTGAGCGAACAGACAAATATAAGTCTTTCACCGCTCCTCAGACCATTGCGAGAGGCTAATGCATTTATGTAATTAATCATCTCCAGCTAGTGTTTAAGCTTATTGAAAGTGCCGACCTGTTTATTTTAGTTTATATTTAATTTGTTTTTTTTTATTTGCTAGCACGATATAAGCTAGGTTGTTCAAACAGAGAAGAAAACAAAATAACTATATCTTATAAAAACAATTCTAGAACTAAAATAAACTGCCATTTTTAACCGTATTATAATGGAGTTCTACCACATAGATGCCAAATCAATCAATAAATGTCACACTGTTTCGATAAAGTGTATAGATTTATAAATTTCCATATTTATTCGAGAATAGCAAAACAAAAAGAATATATCCATTTGTTGACTAATTTAGTCTAACGGTAACATCTGCACACTATCTATCAAATTTCTCTAGGTTCGTGTACCGTATACGTTTTCAAACAAATATTACAGAAATTGGATAGAACAAGAGGATCAATGTTTATTCCTTAATCGGCCTCCTGTATCTACAAGATACAAAGCGTCAAGTTTTGCTCTGAGGGTATATGTATTATAAGTTAAATTGATGACACTTGATCGCTAATTGTTAGTAGGAAAACTAACACTTGAATTTTGTAGTTTTCGGGTCGCGTAACGATCCCTTATGAGAGCTGTACCCTGAACATCAAAAGTATCGGGGTTCAAGTTCCAGCAAGACTTATATGTTATTTTTCAATCTAACTATTTGTTATAGTGTCCAAAATATTTTTTATCAAAAAAGGCACCCTGGAAAAATATTTCAGGATATAAAGGACACGTGGCGTGTTTTGAATTGTAATGAAGCTGCGAGTTGACGTTGATAAAATGGCAAGTCATCTCCAAATAATTCAGTGGCGAAACCAAACGGCTTTAAGAAATATCAAGAAGCTTCAGATCGATTCAAAGATAAAAGAGCTTCCACATATAACCATGGAACAACAGCGATAAGTTTGACAGATCTACACGTGTAAGCGAATTAAATGTTAAGACCGTGACAAAAAAATACCGTAGTTAGTCTGAAGAGATGAAAAGTAATATAACAAAATAGCTCAAAACGGTAGCGAGTATATTTACTAACATGCCATGAATAAAATAAAATAGTTGAGCAAAGTTTTATGGAGACCTTTCCAATCTTATAATGATCTGGCTTTCAAATTACCCATAGAAATCGCACGTATATATTCTTAACGTGCTATATTTCACCGTACGTGTCTTTTCGAGAATAATACGTATACAATCAAGAAGGACGTGATTTAAAAACATGATTATATAACTTTGCAAAATCACCATGGAAATAAAATATTATGTGAACACTATTCTACTTGGAAGATTACTAAACTATAACTAGATATGACGCAAAAGCTTGCTTCATTCGCCTTGAGAAAGATTCAAGGTACGACTAAATGTTCCAACATCTTCGACGACATATTTTTTTGGACACAGAGTTAGTTTCACATCTTTTTATTCATTTTAGAAAAATATCATGAGGGACTACACTGCTGAAATGTTGATATGCCAAATTATAACACAAGTGGTTTTGAAGTATAATACTAGAATAGAGCTATGTTATGTATAACATGTTTTTAAAAATACACAATATAATAAATTATATTTGTATGTGTATTTTTCTTAAAAGATTTTTTTAAATTGCGTTTTGACTAATTTATATTGCAAATTACAATATTTAATTTATATGGAGAAATGGGATGTCAACGTTTTCTTTATTGCGGCCTTATGTTGAATCAGATAAGTGAACGTGGCCTTTTGAAATGAAAAGGTTCCCCACCTCTAGTATAGATAGTAGACGACGTAAACCAAAATAGCTATCAACTATATACCTTATAAATTTGGTAGAAATAAAATACATTGCTATTTTTTCACCGTCTTACAAATAGGCACGTTTGTAAATTGTATTCTATCAGTTGATAATATGCTCGCAATGAACCAAGCCGGCACTGATCTTTGAATATATTGTAGAACAGTACTAAAAATGTGCTTAAAATTTATGTCCTGAAACGTGCACTTCAGCATTAAAAACAATGTGCCCCTAGAGGAAATCAATTCACCTGTTTTTTTTTATTCCATAAATATAAACTGAAAACAAATCCTATACGAGCCAACAGAGCAAAAAGGCAGAAGAAAATTGCAAAGCCAAAGGGACAAATACGCATTCACATTTCCAATCATACCTATATTGAAATATGACAACTTTATTCGACAGATATGCCGTAGTCCTTGGCTTGAGAAACGGCAATATTGTATTTCAACAGGAATCCGATATGGGAATTCAATATTATCGTTTTGCGAAGTACACGCAGTGTGGGAAGGTGGTTTATTTACAACTTTTATACCAAAAGTAATGTAACACCGGCACGCGTGACGGAACCGATAATGTAAGTGAGAGAATGTATTACATAATTATTTTGACACACATATATATTTAAAGTGCTTATATAAAATATATAAAAATTTAAATTGTGGAAACTTTGTATAATTCCAGATGTTTTGTCATTGGCCTGGGTTTCGCCTTTTGATATATTCAAGCATTATATCACGAGAAACCGACAGAGCTGACACATAGTTAGCATCGGTTATATATCAAAGGAGTTAGTTACAAATTAAAAACATACACCGTAAGGATAGGATCCAAATAAACAACTTGAATAAATTTCAATAGTATGGATTCAATTCTAATAATTGCATTCAATATTCCTGTGAAAAGTTTTGTTACACTAAATACAGTTAATGGGTCATTCATAAAAGGATTCTACTACTAATAATAATATATTATCATTAAAATGCAATTGGGTAATTTTAGACTTAAAAATACTTACTTATTGCAAATCGGTAGGTAAGGGTAAGAATTTAACATCAGGTGACATATGTAGGAACTTAATTTATGAGATTGTCGACTCATTGAATGCCTAAAGATGCCGAAAGACGAAACCCGTGTCGTTAGTGACATAACATGTGGAATCGTACAAAGTTTCAACAATCAAAATTTGATATTAAAATTCTATCAAGCACCTTCAGTCGATATCATAAATTGTAAAAATCAATACGTTTGGCGTTATTGACTTATCTGAGAAAAGAATTGCTAAACTCCTAATAGAAAACCTAAAAATATCGTTTCGGATTCAGTAACACATCACATATGGATGTGGATAGAAAATGACAGTTTGGACACTTATTGAATTGTTATTACTTGATAGAACTATATTACGGCAAGGAACAAATACTAGAGATTTAATCAAACGCATTTCTTAGTAATTTTAATATTATATTTCAATAAAAAACGAGAACGTTAAACACACCCTACATTATTTTAAAAGCACACAAATCTACCGATCGGGCGGGAAAGCGTCAGTGTTAAAAGCCAGCCAATCGCTTGTTATATACAGACAATTGCCTATTCACCGTGAATTCAATACAACTCCATTACAAAAAAAAATCCACCAAAAAACACCCCATAATAAATTTGATGAAGTTTTCTTGCTACTTTAAATTCACCCAAAATTAGAAACAGAATTTAAAGATTGAATATATATATATATTTTCGGTATCAATATCGTGACGCGTTTGATTTTGGTAACGTCACTAAATAACTTTATAATTGAATCTGATAATATTGGCAGTCCCTGCTTTTGGAAATTACTTTTTATTCATGATATCTCCATAAAATTTAATGGATGTAGCATCACATTAAAATAGCCATCAAATGATAAAATCAAAAGGAATCACGAAAAATAAACTATACGATAAACGCGCTGGTAAATGAGGAGCGAAAATTTTCAGAATATCGTAGGAAATTTATCGGCAATTAATTCCGGGAGAAGAGAGAGAAATGAATTTCGCATGTCGCGTCTATATATAGAGGGAGACGAATTTAAAAAATAATAATCTATTTATCGCGGAAAAGTTATTGAGGCGGTGGTTGTAAATATATAATATGAAATAGATCAATATTTACGAAATCGAATGTTAATTCTATTTCCTCGAGAAATACATCTTTCATCCGGTAGACGTTCGTGACCTAATTCTGTGTGAGCAAGAAATGATTGAATATAAGTTTCAGAAGTCCATAATGAAATATTTTAACGTAAAACAGAGCTGCCAATAGTTTGCTTGGAATAAAATTCAGTCGATGTGTTTTATAATAAACATAACATATTTTATATACACATTTTTTGTGATGTCTACTTTCTTATAAAATGTTGTGCATTCTTAACAATAATTGCAAATTATAATAATTAATATTTTTTTAATTTTCGATAGTTTCGATAACAAAGATTTCTAATTCATTAAATTTAATTGTACAATTAACATACGTTAGGTTCAGAACTTATGGCCCGCGGCCCAAATCTAGTATTATAAAAGCGGTCAATACGCCGTATAAAGCGACCAAAAACGCAACAAGTCGGCTGGGAAGATTATGGCGTCCATATTCTGGGATGCGCATAGAATAATAATTATCTTATGTATGAAATATGAAAGACAGACATCAACAGATATCAATTGTCACACGAAATTTTTGTTTTGAAATTCAATCAAAAAGTTGCGAGACTAATGCATTTCTGTAATAAATTATCGCGAGGTGCCCGCCTGTTTTCAAAATTATTTTTTTTTGCTAGCATGATATAAGCCAGGTTGTTAAAAAAGCAGAGAAGATGTATTGCGTACCTTTTCTACACTGCTATATATAAGCAAATGTATGTTTAAACATAGTACTGACTACGACGTGAGCCGAAAAAGCTATCAACTATATCTTTAAAAAATTTGTAGAACTAAAATACATTGATATTTTTTCTCCGTGTTATAATGGATTTCTGCAAGTTAGTGCCAATTTAATAAATAAATAAATATGAAAGACGTTATCGCGAAAAAAATGGTCCCAAATCAAGAAGAAAAAAGTGTTTTCTCCGAGACAGTGGCGCCGTGTTACAAAAGTCGATCGAAACAATGCCAAAATTGCACGAATTGCACTTCATATGCTTCGCATCTATCGTATTTTCCAGATTTAGCCCCGAGCGACTATTACACGTTCGTAAATCTCAAAAAAATGTTCGCCGAAAAAGTATATCTCGAAAAAAATGTCATCGCCAAAACTGAAGAGTATTTTGGTTAGACAAATCGTTCGATAAGAAAGGCATAGAAATGTTGGAATAAATATATGCACTCGTGAAGATGACTATGTTGATGAATAAAGTCGAATTTGACTAAAAAATACTACAGTAGAACCTTGACAATCCGGATTAAGACCCTTAGAAGATTAAGAAGAAGATTAGACCCTTAATAAGTACCAATAACGAACCAGAAAATGATATAGTAGACATTGCGGAAGCAATGACACAAATTTTAATAATCGTTGAATGCAACGAAGAAGATGTACTGTAACCGAATGATTCAATTTCGATGTAAACTATCTTGAATTCCAAATTTTGAATGACGATGCTTAAATGTTGCCATGATGTGGTTTGAGAGTCAAGAGGAGTGCAATCCAGAACGACTTATATTTCTTAAAAGTATTCGCGATTTGGCATCATCGAAAAGAAAAGCTAGCTTCGGGCAGAAATCGATAAAAGATTTTTTCAATGAAAAATAATTTAATATCAAAGCTGTTAATTAACGAAAGGAAATAAAATGATTTATACTGAATTTACTTGTATTTTCCTATCAAATACGATATCTTTTCGATTATCCGGATTTCTCCTTACCCGGACTATCTTTATTCCCAATCATTCCGGATAATCGAGGTTCTACTGTATTTTATTCGTCATCCTACGAAGTTATTGAGTGACAAAAGATAAATATTGTTTTTAGTATTGAAAGCTACATATGAGTAGTAAATGATTAGCTCGTATTCGGGATTCGACCAAGGATCTGTTATTTCTCTTTGCGGCTTCACAACTTACTACTCAAGACAAAAAAAAATAATTCGTTTTTCATAATTACGTATTATTGATACGCATCTCTAGAGCTATTCAATGAAACATATTATATAAATATGTTCGATAATATGAAACTTAACATCTTTTATAATACCAAGAAGACACACCTAATAATACATGTTACTGGGTGAACTAAATATCAACATTTGTACAAAGGGACGTGCCATTATAATAAAGTACTCGTATCTCATAGCTGTGAAATTTATTATTTTACGTAACATTAACTTCATTATTATAGAGGTTTATTCTGAAAGCTACTGTAATAGTTAGAATGTTTTAGTCTTTCGATGCTGTTCTTAAAGCTGAGTAAAACGATAAAACGATAGCTAAAACAAAGAGAAAACTAGAATTTTCACAAATACATTTTTACATAGCCACAAATATTATATTTCAAATATGATAAATATTTACTGTAGTGAAAAAAACTTTGGCGGTGTTTTTCTTAGAAAGTGGGAGAGTATTTTCGGCCGCTGACAAGATACGTTAAAAGAAATTAACGACAGGAAGTTCATTTAGTAACTTCTTACTAAAATGTATGAAGAAATGCTCGACAGACGATAATAAGTAAGACAAAAAAAAACAAAAATGTAATTAAACAAAAAAAAAAAAAAATGCTCAAGTAAAGAGGCGTTGGACATTATGGGTTAAAATTACTGCAATTACGAAATGGGAGACTTACATCACTTTGTACGTGGGAAACCGAATATTTCCACTATAACAAATTTAAAAATAAATATAATAAGCGGAAATCTTATCGTCAACGCTATATTTTGTGTAGATATTAAAACATTATTATAGAAACTGGTCCCCTATACAGACACAATCGTGTGTACGATATTTAATTAACACCTGTTATTTGCTGTTAGTAAATGATAATATTTACTTTTATCGGAAGAAAGCATGATTTTAATACCCACATATGAAATCCGCACCTAGCCCGACGACCGCACTAAGGCGATCCCTGAAATGGAACAAACATAACTGAAATTGGCATAAAAAAATATTTCTTTGGGGTAATTTGGAGAATTAACAAAAAAAAAAGGCCAGCAATTTCCTCTCCCAACTCGCGCTAGTACTTAGTAAATAAGTGCCTCTCGTCTATCGTGTGCCAACTATGCGAGTAATGAAGAATTAATTAATTTAAATTTCTATTACAAGCAAAGCAAGCGGCGGTGTGACATCACTTGCGAATTAAGGACATTACGATATGGTGATAGTCATTCAAACCTTGATTTTTTTGGCATACTTACAACTTTTTTGAATGAGACAAAATGCAATATAGAAAAATAACAACACGTGCGTAAACCAATTGATATTTTAAGCAGTCGTAATTTCGCTGTCATATGCCGTCCAATTGGGTCCTGTAGCTAAGTGGTCAACACTTGTGGGTATTCATCCTACAATAGTGTATATTTATTCAATTTATGTATTCACGCATGAATATATTTTATTGTTACATTCCCTTTGAACGATCCAACCCTAAAAAGGTGGCATAAAAAACAGTTGCTGATCCCTGGGAACAGACCATAATTATGTGACTTGAATGACACGCCCTATTTTTAATGGTAGATATTACACATTTCCGAATGAATGACAAATATCAATATTATAACGCCAAGTGATCATGACGATTGTGTTATCTTTAATGCGAACTATATCTACGTCCATTACCAAAATCCACTGATAAAAATACTTTTTTTTTGTATTCAATAACCTGTTCTCTGCCGAGTGACAGATATTCCAATATTGAATATTTCAAAAACGGGATGAATCAACTTATCGATGTTACTGGGATTATCATATTAAGGCTATATTTTAATAGAAAAAAACTAGTTCAAACACAAAACTTTTAGCAATGTAAATACTTTTTTATTTTAAATTAGATCTATTAAAATATTGCAATCCGGCATCTCAACAGTGGAGACGTTAGCAGTAAGAAGGTTAAAAACAGACAGCATCGATGTACTTACGGGGTGGAATAAAATATATTAATATGCAATAAGAGTATAAAATTAAGACAATTAATGCACTGCAAGTTGTCCCCTGTTCTGCATCTGATAGAAAAGCAATATCACTAAAAGCCATTGAAATTCGTTCCAAGATATTTCTTTTGACAAAGTATAGGGGTAGAATCGGGATTGTTGAATGTCACAATCCTCTCAGTTATGTTAACAAACCAATAAATTTATATTGAGGATAATATAAGGAAGGGTGAGTGAGTTTCTTCCCTTGGGATGTCCGTGCAAATACACTTAAGGATTCGTTTGAACATCGACTTTGAATAGATAAAAAAAAAGCTATGAAATTTAGTCGAATATTTCGATAAATTTTCGGAAAGGATATGTCGTCATACCCAGTTTGATGATTAATAACATTTTTTTAGTGAGACCTTAGAACGTTTAAGTTTTTTTATTTAATAATAATTAGTGAAATTTTCCATACTTAAAGAAATTGTTTATATAGAATGAGAAGGCTTGAAGAAATTTCAATTTTAAAAACATGCTAAAGAATTAGTTTCACGATATATAAGAATTTATATTTTGAATAATTATTAAGATGAAGAAAAAAACGTAAATTTTTTTACTTCATTCTCATGTTTTGAAAAAGTATTTTTTCCGCTTTACACAAATATATTAAAGCGGTGAAAAAATAGCAATGTATTTTAGGTCTACAATTTTTTTTTACAAGATATAGTTGATAGCTATTTCGGCTCACGCCATCGTCAGAACTATGTTTAAACTTACATTTGCTTATCTATATATAGCTGTGTAGAAAAGGTACACAATACATCTTCTATTCTGTTTCACCAACCTAGCTTATATTTTTTCACCGTGTTGTAATGGAGTTCTACTAAGTAAATGCCAATTCATTCAACAGATATATTAACTCATCTGCAATATTGATAAAAATATGTGAAAACTATTACGTTTTCTAAGTAATCTGGTCATCATAATATAATCTTGAACTAGATTCGTAGATTAACAGGCTCATTCATACAAGCTAAATCATGGTCATTATGAAGTATTTTAAATCGGCTTAATTCATAAAATTATTATTAGTATGTAAAAACAAACGTTTCACATACGGTATAAATTAAGCAATGGAGATGATTGATGATACCAAAACAAGTGAAATTAAAAAAAAAATACTTCAGGCGTAAAACATTCACCGGCCGCTAGTACGCCGGTCGAGTATTCCATTATGCAATGTTATGAAGCACAGATATAACAAACGGGACAATTGAAATTATACAACAAAAAAAAAATTCAATTCTTTAGTAAACTATTCTACGTACCTCAAAGAAGATTTATCCTGGATGAACCATAAACCCAAAGTTCACACTCACAAGAATAATACTATCACTAACACAACACGCAAACAGCTATATACCTAAAAATAAAATAGGAACAAAAATAAAACTATATTTATTGATGTTTTTTTTTTCAAAACGTACGCACACGATTAAAAATTCACAAAACATCCGCAGTAACCACACTGAAGTAATATGAAGAAAAAAAAAGGTGTAAATATATAATAATAAAAAACCGGTAGATATCTTTGGTTCTTTCACTTGAATATTTGAACCTTTGAATAGTTTTGTACAGTCGACACTTCTCACTGATGACTTCTATGCGAGCCCGGATGTATCGGGATCAACTGTGGTGTAATGGAAATTATAAAATATGTAAAAAGATCAGTTCAAAAATGCCGGGGCTGCTGGAACGTAACCGCTCCGACGAGTGCGCGTACAAGACTGAACGAAAAGTCCGAGGTGGGGAGGGAACGGAGACGGGTGAGATGCGCAAGCGCGGAGGGACGTATACCTCAATAATTTTGAGATAAAGTTTGTCAAATAAGAATGTACAAAATTTCCACTACGATAAAATATTCTTTACTGGATATCACGGATGCATTTGGAATTAAAAAGTTTAATTCATATAATACTGATCACAGACCATTTTTTATCAATTTTAAACAGCAAATATCATATAAATATAACACAGCAATGAAGATTCATAAAAATATATTTTATTTCCACTTTTTTATATTTTTAAAAATAACTATAATGCTCGCGATACTGGCCTTAACATAACATTGTGGGAATAGTACTAAATACTATGATAAATTATATATCACTTTGAATGTGTTAACTGCCACTTCTTGATGGAATGGCATATTTGAAAAAATAAACACATTTTTTATTAATTAAAATATCAGGTCGTCAGGCTAGGTCGTTAAAACAGGAGAGAAGATGTATTGTGTACCTTTTCTACAGAACTATATATAGATAAGCAAATGTTCGTTTAAGCACAGTTCTGATGACGGTGAGCCGAAATAGCTATCAACTATATCTTAAAAATAATAATTTTGTAGAAATAAAATACTTTTTTTTTCACCGAGCTATAATGGAGTTCTACCAAGTGAATGCAAATTCAATAAATAAATACATTTTTTAGTTTTTATTTCCACAATATATTTTTTTATCAGGACCGGTTTCGCTCAGTATTCAGTATTATTTAAATTTAACTTTTTCATCATGATGACCTGTTATTAAAAGAATGAGAAATTTCGTAAAATATCGATCCAAATAGTATATTTTAAATAATAAAAACACATTTTAGTACTTATTTCCACAATATATTAATTGATCAGGACCGGTTTCGCTCATCGCGAGCATTATCAACTGATATCAGTTTGGATCGATATTTTACGACATTTCTCATTCTTTTAATAACAAGTCTTCATAAAAATATATAAAAACAAATGTTTATAAATATATGGGTATTTATCGAGTGGCAAATCGGTGAATAATATAACTATCTCTACGGTAATCCAAAGAAAAGCTTTTTTAAGAAAAAATAATAAACAGTTTAAAAATTGTGTTAGGTAAATTCATACGTAACGAACTAGAAGCCGAAATAATGCGGATAATAAAGACGAGTATGGGGCGATTCAGGAAAGGTGGGCGTTGAGGTCAATCCAAGCAATTTATCACAATCATATAATATTTTCACGGGTTCAATTGGTAGACGACTGAAACCATTTTATGAGAACTGGAAATAATTTTGTTTTCCGATTACAATGGATTGAGAGACTCAAGTAAATTATACGATAGATGTTATGTACCGAACAAAATTGTCAAAGAATAAGCCCATCAATATTTCATACAATTATAATAAATTGATTATTTAATATGCTCTCAAAGTTATCATTTCTCTGAGGAAGCATACATATCGTAGCATTACAAACTATATTCGTATTTAACGGATATTGTACAAAAGTAATCATAGATACAAATGCATTGTTGGAAAATGCGAACGAAAAATATAATTTTAACTAGAAATACTTGAAACAAAACTGTTATTTCAAATAACAGTAGGGGTATCTTTACCCACACACCCCCTCTGAAGTAATTTGATTTTCATAACAACTAATTAAAAAAAAGTATTTTTTTTATTTAACATGCATTATAATGTATTGATTGAATTGGCATTTACATGGTAGAACTCCAACACAACACGGAAAAAAAAAGCTATGTATTTTTGTTCTACAAAAAAAAATTATAAGATATAATTGATAGCTATTTCGGCTCACGCCATCGTCGGAACTATGTTTAAACGTAAATTAGCTTATCAATATATAGCTGTGTAGAAAGACGATGACGTGAGCTGAAATAGCTATCAACTATATTTTTAAAAAATTGGTTGTCTGTAAATTCGGTTTACGGACGATAGTTTAACGTGACAACGTCATAAGAAAACATTGATGAAATGATTGCATACTTTTATGAATAAAATGGAATCATTTTTATTGAATTATCATTATGTATGGTATAGTATAGTATGGATACGAAGAAGGACTGAAATGAAATCTACAATTTTTTTTGATATATTTTATTCGCACGCGACAAACGGGACAATGAGTCATGTTTTTTCGTGCGTGCAGCGGGCGATCATCGATTTATAAGACGTTGTCACGTCAAAATAATTTTGTAGAACTAAAATACATTGCTATTTTTTCACCGTGCACTATAGTGCTTTTATTGACGAAAAAAGATCGTTTACCCTACTAATGACGCACCAATTAAAGAGATCGGAATGTCATCGCTTACCTTTCATCGATCACTGTATAAAATCCAATAGCGCAAAACCGCTTTCAAACCTTACCTACATAACTGAAAACTTAGCACTATCAAATAAAAGTTAATTCTATACGTATACAAATATTTTATCAATATTTTCGTCGTGTTGCCCCAGGTACTTCTGTAATAGAATCGATCAAAAAGAACACACAATTACAACTAGATCTAAAAACTATTATACAATAGATTTCCCTAGATTCTTGTTCTGAGTCGATAATTTTATTTATACGAGTTACTTTCTTTTGCGAACGGTTCAGTCCAAAAAGTCTCGTAGAACAGGGTGGATATATATGTAAATAATTTGGCATTAGTACTTTATCTTTGATAAATATGTCATCTTTAACGATTCCATTATTACATAAGCAACGTAAGCTAAATAGCCTCCACGCAGGGTGCGGCTCACAGAATTCCAAATCGGTATTTGTATATATGAATTGCAAAACTAGAATTCGCATATAAGTGATTCTTTCGAAAGTTTATTAAAAAAAAATTCAGCCTATAGCGACACAGATTTGCAACGACTTTATCATGGTAATATCGTTTATGAATCAACATTATTCTATTTTACCAACAGCTGTGGACATTTAATAATAATTTATTTTTCATTTAATAATTTATTTTTATATTATTAATTTAATAATTTATTTTTCATTTTCAATTGCCCCCGAATAGTAAACTCATATCATTAGATGTCACTAGTTTATTCACTAACATTCCTGTTAAGGAATGCTTGGGAACGCTACATGACATATTGGAAAAATCTAAGGTACATCCATTTGAATCTGAAGAGATTTACTCTTTAATTCAAGTGTGTATTGAAACGAATTACTTTAAATTTAACGGAACATTTTACCAACAAAATGACGGGTTGCCAATGGGCAGCCCTCTAAGCCCATTACTTGCAGAAATTTTTATGGACAACTTCGAATCTAAACTTCTTGAATTAGATAAAAATAATATAGTATATTACTACCGCTATGTAGACGATATCTTGATTTGTTGGCAAGGCACAGATAGACAACTAGATAAATTTCTACAGAAAGCTAACTCTATACATAGTAATATTAAATTCACACTAGAGATAGGGGTAGACAGCTCCATCAATTTCCTAGACTTAACTATTAGCAGAGTTAAAAACAGACACACTTTTAAAATTTTTAGAAAACCTACCTTTTGTGATACCACAATTCACGCAAAGTCCCTCCACTCATGGAATCATAAGCTTGCGGCTTATAACTACATGGTCCATAGGCTAGTAACTGTACCTATGAGCCAGGCAGATTACGACGAAGAACTGCAAACTATTAAATGCATAGCCCGTAATAATGGTTATGAGATAACAACGATAAATAATTTATTATATAAAAAACAATTAAATCTAGCTAGAAAACTCATTTACCCGAACCCAATACAAGATAACCGCTTCTATAAATCTATTAACTACCTAGGTAGCATTAGCGGAAAAATTCATAGGGAGATTAAAAACTCAATAAACGTGGCATTCAAGATCAACAATAACTTAGGCAGACATCTTAAAAATAGCAAAGATAAAATCAATAAACTGGACAGAAGCGGTATTTATAAAATGTCCTGTGGCTCATGTTTATCCGTTTATATCGGACAGACAGGTAGAAGTATATCTACTCGAGCTAAGGAACATGTAAGATCATTCAATAATAAAAAAACAGATTCACAATTCGCTAATAACGTTATTAATGAGTCACATAATGTAAATTCGAACTCAGCTCCTAAATGTTTGCATCTTTGTAGTAAGGGTCGAAGAATGACGGCTTTAGAACAGCTGGAGACCAATAGACTCCAATTGTCACAAAGGATTCTTAACGATCAAACTAACATAATAATATCGCCACTTGTCAAGCCGTTGCACAAAGGGGTGGTCTAATTTGCTTCCTGAAGGACCACTTCCGTCCCACACACATAATCTTATTGTCATAGACACCTATTGTTTCATTTGGAATTTTGAAAGTTTAGTGTCATTGTTGTTTAAATAACAAGCTATACCATTGGAAAAGGAGAGAGGAGATGTTGTGTACCTTTTCTGCATAGCTATATATAGATAAGCAAATGTTAGTTTAAGCATAGTTCTGACGATGGCGTGAGCCGAAATAGCTATCAACTATATTTGTTAAAAATAATTTTGTAGAACTAAAATACATTGCTATTTTTTCACCGTGTTATAATGGAGTTCTACCAAGTGAATGCCAATTCAATCAATAATATCATTTTCATTTCTTTATAAAAAGTTTCTTTCATCTCTTATATGGTTTTTTTTTTTATTTTACTGCAGTGTAACTTTTCAAGTTCTTTATTTGATCAGTTTTGCGGCAACAATTCGTTCTACTGCTGGGATGTTTTAATTACATATACGTTTTGTTTAAAGTGTAAAGAAAAAAGCAAAGTTATATAAAAATAGGTTCATGATATCGAATGAAGATGATTGATAGAATTCCAATATCAAATTTGAATTGTTAAAACATTATACGATAACACATTTTTTAACACTAACGGCCAGGGTTTGGGAATTAGGCATCTTCAGGCATGCTATCACACGATGCAACAGAAGAATCAGTCAGAACCAACAAATCATGTAGAAGTTTCAACAATTAAATTAAATTTTTTTATTTTACAAAAAAAAAAAACTATTTCATAATGTGACAGACCAATTAGTAGTTTAAATTATGCTTTAAAGGTTAAGATAAAATAATTAAAATTTCATTCAACTATTATTACAATTAAAGCTTTTTATGATGGGTCTAGAGCAGTGGTTCTCGTGTGCGGCCATTAGAAGATTTTGCCGCGGCCACCAACAATTGTATAGTAAATTTTGATATTTAAAAAAATATGTTATTACAAATGAATTTGTAAAATTATTATTATTTTAAAATTGATTGAATAAGCCTGACTTATCCAGCATTTAGCCGAGTTTAAGTAAAGGACCGTTTTAATAATAAAACTGTACCCACATAATGCACTATATAAAAAATAAATATCAAAACTATTTTTATCATTTTTGGTACGGCTACAAGACATTTCCATAGTACAGCTGATGTTTATAATGCGGCCACAGTAAAATTTCACGTGAGAACCACTGGTCTAGTTTTTTTTTGTTTTGGTGTCGAGATAGCTTGAAAATAACAATCATTTTTTTGGTTTCGTAAGTAATTTAATACGACACAAAAAAGTAGTCTATTTCATAATGTGACAGGCCAATCAACAATATAAATCATAGATTAAAAGCTAGATGAGTGTTTTTTTTACTGGAGAGTCTACCATCACAATTATTTACATCCATTTGGTATCGAGAAACCTCATCTCATCAATAGGCAGTCAATTACTAAGAACATTGTATCTGAAGACTACAAATGAAGTAATATCTATCACACTTAATCATCGTCCGTCGTATCGAAAGGCCTTTGCCAGACAGACAACATACAAACGAGGCGATATCGAAAGTTAGTATAAGCAATACGTTAAAAAAACCTTGAATCGCTAGGCATAGTGAGAGGTTTGCCCCGAGGGGATAATGGTTTATCTTATTAATAAATTCGATGAATTTCATTTGGACCACTACCGCGAGCGGCGACTCGTCTTGGATGGTGATAGTATAAAAATGCCAGTCAGTGTTCTTGAGGAGAAACGTGCGTAGAAATAACTATAATTGAATTCTTCTAATAGATGGAAAGAATCAACAACGAGAAGGTCGAAAACATTAAACAGATTTAAAAGCTGTAGTTTCATAGACACATACAAATAGTGATGATAGCAGTATTATAACGCATCGAAGAAAAAGATTGAGGATTGAAAGTGAGTCTTCTACCTCCTCTTCATCTACAGAAACAGAAGAAACACCAAATTTTGCCAAAATTCCTCCGACAAAAGTGTTTTCTAAATCAACAAATGATTTTTTCGAGACTCCTGGACCTAGGCGGGCGCCTCCTCCCGATGGCACACCCATAACCTATTTCAACATATTCTTTACCATATCACTGCTCGAAACCATCGTAAGGGAAACAAATCGATATGCTGCACAGTTTTTGGCCTCGCACACTGTATCGGATAATTCTCGAGCAAAAAAGTGGACGCCGACAACAATATACGAAATGAAAGCCTTTATTGCTGTCATACTCGAAATGGGAATAACGAGAAGGCCAACAATTAGTAGTTATTGGATAAAAAATTCCCGACACATACCATGGTTTGGGACAATGTTTTCAAGGGATAGGTTCCAACTGATTTTGAAGTTTTTTCACTTGGTTGATAACAGATTATTATTTGAACCAGGCCATCCGAATTATGACCCATGTGGCAGGTTTGATGTGCTTGTCAAACATGCAAATACCGTATTTCATCAGCATTATGTACCAAATCAACAACTATCCATCGACGAGTCGTTAGTTGGTACTCACTGCCATTCTTCGATAAAACAATATATTCCAAACAAAAAACACCATAAATGGGGAATCAAATTTTGGATGCTGTGCGACTGGAAAAATTATCGGGACGTAACTTACGCCAGTGCGAAGTGTGTAGCAACAGAGGGAGTGGGATAAAGCGATCCCGCCTTATTTGCGTACGCTGTAGGAAAGGCCTACACGCTATTTGTGCGGCAAAACATAATTGTTGAGCTATTTTTTTTTGATTTTTTATTTTCTAAAAGAAATAAAATACAATAATATTGATATCACTTTATGTTTAATAAACATTAATAAACAATAAACATTTTATCTTTATAATGCAAAAATAATTAATAAAATTGATTGATATTTGTCTAAGTTAGAGTGTTTTATTTGACACCATTATTTTTTCCTCTAAATTAATCAATATGTGTATAGCAATTTTCATTTATTTTTGCCAAAATTGCTTAGCACTAAAACGGTTAAACCTTAAAAAATCAAAAATTTCAAAATAAAATGATGAAGAAAAGTCTATAGAAAGGAATGATAAAAAAAATTGTTTTGATTATTATCGAAACCAAATCGGTATGTTTCCCGCAGACGTATAGTTTTATATAGCGATGGTTCCCACGTGAAATTTCACTGTGGCCGCATTATAAACATCAGCTGTCAAATGTGATAAAAATAGTTTTGATATTTTTTTTTATATAGCGCATAACAATGAATGATCTCTCACAATACACAGTTATAGGTAAATCGACGAAATTAATAAAGTAATTGTTGTTATTCTTTGTAATGACTTGATTCACTTCACTTCAAAATTTTTGAACAGTTTTATTATTAAAACGGTCTTTTACTTAAGCTCGACTAAATGCTGAATAAGTCAGGTTTATTCAATCAAATTCAAAATAATAATAATTTTATAAATTCATTCGTAAAAACACATTTTTTTTAATATCAATATTTACTATAAAACTTTTGGTGGCCGCACATGAGAACCACTGTTATAAAGACAGTACAGTAACCTCCCGCTTAAGTACGCAAAAAATGTGGTACGCATCCCGGTTAAGTACGCATGAAAAATGGCAAAAAAACTTGGATCAATATTTATTATGCAAAAAATTATAGAAAACTGAACACAATTATTTTATAAAATGGAAAACAGTTAAGATAACAGTTAACTATTATACAAAGAGAAAAAAACAAATTTACATTTTTATTTGGGTACAAACATATCGTAAAGTGTCAACTGCACATTGTTTTTATTGTTTGATTTTTTTGAAATTGATGCTATTTTTTTTTAAGTTTTCAAAAGAGCATAGAAGATCGTTGTAATCAGCTCCTGCTGCATTTTAAACAACTGGGCATAAAAGCTGATTTTCTATATTTATTGCCATTTCACACAAGTTGTCAAAGCCTTCAAACTTGACTAGACATTCGTTGTTTTCCAGATCGGAATCGTCAGATAAGTGGCTTTCATCCGGTACTTCTTTCACATCTTCCAAAAAATCGTCCACATCTTTGAGAATTTCCTGAACATATTCTTCAGTGTTTTCCTCGTCGATTCTTTCGAAGTTTATAGCATCGTTGACGTCAATTTCAATGCTTACTTTTGCAAACATTGAAATGATTTCATTGATCCATTCGTTCTCAGAATTCTCAACAGGAACGGGTGTAAGGGTCATTATCTCGGTTTTGGCAAAAGAGTTTGCGATTGTCTCTGCTGAGATGGCGTCCCATGCCTCCTTAACAAAATTGGCAGCATCTAATAAATGTGCTGCATTTCCATATGCAACACCAGCTGCACCCCTTGAAAGCTGTTTTCCTTGAACTGCTTTGATGCTTTTTAAACCATCATCCATTTCATAATAGTTAAGGACTTCTTTGAGATACAAATATTTATATCGCTTATTCAGGGTTGCAATAATTCCCATATCACATGGCTGTTTCCAGCTTGTGCAATTATGTGGGAAAAATGCAACCTCCACATTATCATATAATCACTTGCTATATGCATAATAATATATCACTTGCGTTAACGATGATAATTATGTGCAGACAAGAAGTAACCAGTGGTAGCCGTAAGGGAATCAGTCGCATACTGACATTATTGCATCATATTTACCATATTGCATCATATATTTTAATGTAAGTGGGGGAGGTGCAGAAAAGAAAGGCGGCGGGCCTTAAAATACGTAAATACGCACCTCCCGGTTAAGTACGAACATTACCATTTCATTCAATATGCGTACTTAACCGGGAGGTTGCTGTATGTCTTTTAAATAGCTGATAATATTTTAAATAATAAAAACTCATTTTATGTACTTATATCCACAATATATATTTGTGATCAGGAGCCTAATGAGTTCGTTATGATTGTTCAGAGCTCTTAATGGACTATTGATTTACCTTAATTCTGTTTGAAAATTATTTATAAGTGATTGTGAACATTTCGTTTTTAAACTAATTTATATTATTTGTATTAATATTCTAATATTTCCTGTAAATTGTTTCTTAGTTCTTGAACCCATGATTTTGTATACTTTTGTATAACTCAAATACTTTGTATAAATATACTTGTTTGTAAATTGTATTCTAATTAATGCTCGCGATTAGCGAAACCGGTCATGATCAAAATATATATTTTGGAAATAAGTACAAAAAAATGTGTTTTTATTGTTTAAAATATCAGGTCTTTACATCAAGAATTGACAGTTTTAAACACCTTAAAAGTGATAGCTGATAATATGCTGGCGATGACCAAAACCGGTCCTGATCACAAAATATATTATGAATGTATTACTAAACTGTGTTTTTATAATTTAAAAATTATGTTCATTTTTAAAACTACAGAAAGCCGTAACTTGCTCGAAGTGAATATGTACACTTATGTATACGTGTTCTCTTCAAGATTTACAAGTTTGCGAAGACTCGGTCAGTCACTCACCCTTAGGATGTTACGAAACGGCCTTCTACTTTAGAAGTTCGGTAATAATTCTCCATGAGTGCTTACCTGAAATAAGAAGAAAAAAACATTTATATAAATAATCAAATACAACGAAGAACTATCCCACCCAAAAAGAACAACATTTCGCATTATTTTGAATCTATATAGCTATAGTTATTTAAGGAAGATAAATTAGTGAATATGTACTATTTTTTTTATAGGAATTGGTTTCATTTCTAAATAAATTGTTAAGACAATCAAGCAAAATTGAACATAAACACTATTCGACGGTGCTACTACCATGCATACAAACAAGTTTCTCAGCTCTATTGCAGTGTTTTTCAAACTTTGTCGTTTTTTTTCTCTTCAAATTAACACTTTACGGTCCGCACATTTTCGCTAAATAACTAAACTGAAATAGTTTTTTCCTATTTTAGTTTTATACCTCGTGTATATTCTTCATCCATCTATCGATAAATTTTGAAAATAAGAATTAAAATTTATATTAATTTTTGGTAGGATAGCTTCGCGTATCCGAAGACGCCACATCGTGCGTTCCCGAACCGTAACGTTTGTCTCAATAATGACGCCAATGTGGCGTCCGCGGACTGTTGTTGTGTTAATATTTTTAGGTAGCACCATTCCATAGGTAGAAAATATGTATAAAAATAATATTACATATAAGTAGATTATTGTGTTATAATTGATTTATATAAAGAAATCGAATCTGTTGATATCTCGATAAAATTTTCCCTCTCCTTTATTGGCAAACCTTTTGATTTAGCGTACATTTCTTTTTTTATATTTACTTGCGAATTTTTATTTTCACTCGCGGAACCCCCTAAGGTGCTGGGTTCCGCAGAAAACAGTTTGAAGACCACTGCTCTAGCATTTTTATATTTTTGTACGAGTTTTGTTTTGACTCGTGGAACGCCCTTAAGTGCAGGGTTCCGCAGAACGCAGTTTGAAGACCACTGCTCTAGAACATTCAATTTGTCGAATTTCACAAGCTCTTATCGCTGGGCAGACAATTTCATACATTGTTTCTCCAATCAATTGATGAATTTGTGCTTAACCGCATGGGAAGTAGCGATAGCGATTAGTTTTTATTTAGCCTTTTCATATCCTCATATGTATAGCCTTGAAACCTCAGAGATAGAGGATGATCAAGTGAATAACGGCAGTGAATGATTTACCAACAGCTATATCAAATCAGAACGAATTGATTAGAGCTACAAACCAAGTTTTATTACAGCCTTGGGTAAGGTATAATTTTCACTACCAATTTCGTTTGTACCCATCCATAATGTTTCACAAATATAAAATTTAAAAAAACGCGGGAAAAATTCCGCCGTTTTATTGTTTACACGAGTGTTATGCCCATAATATAAACAAGTTCCGCTTCGAATTAAGTTATTCATTCGAACAAGCCTATAAATACGGCAAGAGATTTTAATAAAACAAGAAAACCCGGAGAACCGTGTAGAAAATATATTATTTACAGACATTCAACAACAAACATTTCAGTTTCATCTGAAAATTACCCAAAGTAAGCGCTTTAATGAAACATATCAATAATGCCACCGGATTATTAATAGCGAACGGATTTAGCGCCAGTACATTGTGTTCAAAAAGCATTTTGAAGGCCATCGCGACCGAAATATTTCAGCTAAAAATATAACATACTAATTGTATATCCACCGTTACCGTTTACTTTAATTCAAATAATAACTTTCACTTTGAATTCATTTTCGTTTCAGTGACATTATATAAATAAAAGTGACCAAATACGTTTTATCTGAACACGCATCTTTTGATCAGTCTGATTTAACTATTTTGGACCTCACAAGTTCATAAATAAACTCTTAGGTAATCCGTAACGAAGATCGGATTGCGTGATATAATACAATTGCCATATCATAGAGCTAACACTCTTTACGGCAAACACTGCAAATATATAATAAGAAGTCAAAAAGACTATGTGAAATGGTAGAAATTAAATTCGATATAAATTTTATTTATGGTTGAATTGTTGCAATGCCAAAAGTTAGCGGTAATCCAGTACTATTTGCATTTCCCTTATATTCAGTACAGACGACAATTGTAACTGCTATTGGGTAACTAATCATTGGGTAAAATTTTCAGGATTATTCATAAGTATATAGATATCGTTTTTCCAAAGCATCCAAACACAAATTTTTTACCATTTTTAGTAGTAATTTGCTGTTATCTTTCAAAAATTTCAGTTAAATCTATACCTAAACTTTATACCACTGTTTAAAAAGTAATAGACAAGGTTAATTGGTTTGCGAAATAAAATGTAAATGAAACCAAAAAAAAAAAATTTAAAGCAGGACCGGTTTCATTCATCATTTCGATAATTATCAACTAATAACGATATCAATAATCGATCTTGATTATGAAATATATTGTAGAAATAGTACTAAAAATTTGTTTTATTGATTGAATTGGCATTCACTTGGTAGAACTCCATTATAACACGGTGAAAAAATAGCAATGTATTTTAGTTCTACAAAATTATTTTTAACAAATATAGTTGATAGCTATTTCGGCTCACGCCATCGTCAGAACTATATAGAACTAACTAGATAGTTCTGACGATGGCGTGAGCCGAAATAGCTATCAACTATATTTGTTAAAAATAATTTTGTAGAACTAAAATACATTGCTATTTTTTCACCGTGTTAAAAATTTGTTGTTATTAGTGTAAGAATCATGTCTTTCCGCCAATAAGTGACAGCACCTTAAAAGTAATCATAAATTAAGTTATAAATTTAAAAAAAATGGATAAAATACGTCGATCCCATTTCATAAACAAGGCGGTATCGACAGTGAAAATGTAGCACTAGGGTGCAGCAAATTAAAAGTGATCGATTTTTTTACTCGACTATGGCTTACTATTTATACTACTTGACTTTTTCCGTAGATAAGCGAAAATGGTTGATAAGATAACGGCCGTATCATGATAGTTTAAATGTATAATGAAGTAAATAAAATAAAATAAAAAAATTCTATAAATAGTTGAAATTTTGTAAGATTCTACATGTTTGTCACCAACTAACAGAACTGACGGACAGCTCTGATGTATCCATGTGATATCGTACAAAATTTCTACAACTCGAATTTGATACTGAAATTTCATCAAGCACCTTCAGTTAATATCATATATTAAGAAATAATTTACATCAGAATATAAAACTCGGCCAAGATAATCAACTGGCGCTACACGATTTCATTAAAAAAAAGTAATGAATTTTTCTGAGCGAAGTCATGGTGTATTCCGCAAAAGAAATTAACTATGTAATAAAATAGATGTTTTTCGTGCAATGCAACATCATGTGTCCGAAAAGCAGGGCTGTGGAGTCGGAGTTATAGAGTCGCAATATTTTGGTCGGAGTGGGAGTCGTAAAAAACGAACGACTCTTTTACGAAGATTTTGAAAATATTTCAATGAAAAATTTGTCGGATTGGTTGGTTGATTGTATTAACCGTATATTTTTTTTAAGAAATCGTGGACATGAATTGTTTGTTCTTCCAAAGAGTAGAACCAGTCTGCCAATGGGTATGCATAAGAGCGTTAACAATGTTCAACAGTATTGCTTACAATGTCGACATATTCCATGTGGACGAAAGTGAGTTAAGGCGAATACTATTTTTATTGTGTTAAAGTAGATTTTTCATGACCTTTCTTGGTTGACTTTAGATGTTTAAATATTTTGATGTTGCAAAAGCGATGAATTTTTAATTTGTAATTTTTTGTAACGTGTATATAAATAAATAAATACTTCTGGCGATGTCGAAAGTCGAAATAGTTATCAGCAATCATACATGAAATTTTGTATAGACAAATACATGTTATAAAATAAAATCTTCATTATTTTTTCAAAGTACAATCGACGATGAAGTTATGTCACTCTCCCAAAAAAAAGATTTTTTTTTTGAATATTGGGTTGTTCCGCAAATATTTATTATACTCAAAACAGAGCTTTTCGTCGCTCCGTAGAAGTTCACAGACACTGCCCTATATAAAGTATATGAAGTGAACGGTCAATGCTCCGACGTGGAAAACAATATAATACAAAATATTCGGTGTAGTTCTTTTTTTTTTAAAGAATTCCACTTTGCATTTCTTGTTGATACGACACGGTGGACGACTGACGTTAAACAATAAACTTATAATTTGTATTTTTTTGATTGGTAAAAATCTTTACACAAATAGGAAAGATAGGAAAAAAACCTAACAAAAATAAAATTTATTTAGTCTCTCTCTTTAGACTCCACAGATATGTTTTTCAAGAGTCCGACTCCAATTCTGCAGCCCTAGTCAGAATACATGGTGATTAACCATGACAAAATCAGGAAGAGACAGGTAATTCTTGTCTGTCAACCTGTTTTCCACCATTTTGCGGCTAACCGCTTAATCGGTTTTCAAAACCAGCAATACTGGCTAGAATGATAGGCATTTACGTTATGTATACACAACAAATAAATGTACGTATAAAAAACATGCGGTTTTATGTTATTTCAAAACGTATGTAGGATATCAAACTACTTTTAAGAGACGCTCCCAAATTATTAGAAAACATAGCAAATAGAAAATATCCACAGCGTATTTAAAAATCAAGTTTTCCTCGTCTGTTCGTATATTATACCGATTTTAAAAATCATAGAAAGTGACGCAAATATTTACAGTATTTTAAAACGTTTTCCAAACATACTGCATAATTCAATAACCCGGAACGACAGCAGAAGATGAAAACTTTTGATTATTCGAGACTTTACTTGAGGCAGACGAGAAAATAGGTAGAGTTAATATAAAGCGTGAAAATTTTTAAATAAAATAATAGAGCAATATGGCGCATTATATTGAATGAATTCCAGTACCAAATTTCAATTCCTGAAACATTGTACATCTCCATATGTTGTGTCACGATCGATTAAGATTTCGCCTTTCGGCATCTTCAGGCTTTCTATCACAGAGATGCCATAGAAGTGACGTAATTTAACTATACTGTTATGCTTCGCAACCTTTTGCCGTCCACTGCACACCAACGTTTTCTTCCAAAATGTTGCGGCACACAAGTCAATAAATATATTTATATTAAAATCTGAAAAATTCACTGTCGACGCATTTGTTAAGACTCGTTCTTTCTGTACTGTTTCTCTATAATTTACAATTTTTATTGTAGATATGTACATAATATGTATGTATTTATGACATTGCAACAAAGTAATAATTATTTTGGCTTCATGTAATTTTGTCTTCACAAAATATTTTACCAAGTACCAAGTATCTTCTGGCGGCACATCGATGTGTCGCAACACACCAGTTGAGGAGCACTGCTATAATGAAATAACCAAAGTAAAACTGTCAGTTCTGTTGCATCCGTGTGATAGAATGCCCGTAGATGGCGAAATACGAAACCCGGATCGTCGGTGACAAAACATATGAACATTTGGAACAGTAAAAAGTTTCAACAATTCAAAATTACGTACATTTAAATGTGTGTCGTTTGTCATAGATTTTTGAGTGCGTGATCATTCAGTTCATAAATAGGTCTTATCGCTCTGGTCTATGACCGGTGACGGTAAATTCGTAACATAAAAAACACACAGTGACAATACAAATGATATAGAAGGTAATGAATAATAAGATGTGACGTATTTCTTAACCTAGTCACATATGTATTAATAATTATACCACTCGTTTCTACAAAACATTGAGAAGTGCTCGAACACGCTAGCCATACGGGGAAACTTAATTATATCAAACGAGATTTGAATTAGGGAAATTTATGGCATATAATAAAGCATTAGTTATCACAAAAACGTTATGTTAAAATAAGCATATTAAATGCTTATATTTTGTTAGTAGTGTAAATTATTCATGTTCTGCGATATGCGTGGGATAAACAGGAATGAGTATCTCCTCGCAATTCAAGGAATGTATTATTCAATCAATATTAATAAATATGACAAAATCATGAATAAATTCATCACTGTTCATACTAGAATTTAACATTCCAAGAAATACTTACTCAAGAACCAAGATACATAATTGGGTCAAGTATTCCTCGACTAAATAATATCAGAGGTGAATTTTTATAAATGGCAATTATGGTAAAAAATATAGCGTGTAAGTACGAATATGTGCTACCTGCTAATTTTAAGTACTATCTGAAGAAAATTTCAATTACATGGTTTTGTTATTTCGACATCTTTAACAAAACGTGTCTTTCCTGGGCAATGAATGTTTTCTATATTATTTATTATTCATTTTTTTAAACACATTTTTGGTACTATTTTCACAACATATTTTAACATCAGGACCGGTTTCGCTCATCGCGAGCATTATCAACAGATCAGTTATATTTTTATTATTTAAAAAAGTTTGCCGTTCCTCCAAGAAGTGACAGTAAAGCAGTTATAAACGTCATAAATGACATTTTACCGAAACGCGACAGACAGATCATGTTATAAATAAAATGCGATATATCAATAAGATGTTTTAAATGATATGAGTACATTGCATGTTTTATATAATTCACTTTTTCATAAGACATTAAACATAAACGAAACGATTTTAAAAAAATATATTCGAGGTAACGGAATTGACCTAGGACGGTATTTAGAAGTTTACTGCTCACACTATTGAAATAGATTTCTACCAAGTAATTATTAATTCAATCAGCAACAGCTGAACGGATTACATTGTTTATATAATAGAATGGGCGTGTCAATTTCAGCAGTATATTAATCCAGCTAGAGGGAAATGACATCACGATCCAGCTAGCCGAGCTTAAACTGTCCAATTCGACTCATACAATTTGCCTGCCCACGTCCCATTAACAAACAGATGACCGCATAGGGCATGTCATACCAAACATGCAACGTGTCTTACGTTATCATTATAATTTTTGTAGACTTGATAATTTTACTTGAGATGAAAAAACCGTATCCGTGGTAGATTTCTCGCTGAGATATCAAAGAGATATATAAAAGTTACATACGGAAAACGACAAAAACTCGTGCAAGTTTTGTTGTTACTCGTTATCTCGAACAAAGTGCGATTTTGTAATGGACAAACGATTCGCATTGTATTCGAGAATGATTGAAAAAAACTGGCGTAAAAGTACTGTAATGTATTATGAACTGTCACTTCTTGGTCGGAAAGCATTATATAATATATAATTGGGCTGCGGAGTCGCGGTGTTTTGGCCGGATTCGGAAACGAACGACTTAGACTACTTTTTTGATTAGACGATTATGAAAAATATCTCAATGATTAATTCGTCGAATTGATTGGTTGATATTTAATTTAATGCACATAAACCTTTTATAGCCAGAGTCGTGTTGTTGGTTGATGCCAGAATCGTATATTTTTAACGATTCCACAGCCCTGTTTAACAGTTAAAACTCTAAGCGAATCGCACCTCGCCACATGCTTCTTTCGACTTATACGAGGCTAAAATGAGAATTCTGTCATTCTTGATAATATCGAATTGTATATTCCGGATATTTTTTTTTAGAAATCGTGAACATGAAATTGGCATTCACTTGGTAGAACTCCATTATAACACGGTGAAAAAATAGCAATGTATTTTAGTTCTACAAAATTATTTTTAACAAATATAGTTGATAGCTATTTCGGCTCACGCCATCGTCAGAACCATGCTTAAACTAACATTCGCTTAGCTATATATAGCTGTGCAGAAAAGGCACACAACACATCCTCTCTCCTGTTCCAACGGCCTAGCTTGTTACTTTAACACAATGACACTAAATTTTCAAAATTCTAAATGAAACAATAGGTGTCTATGACAATAAGATTATATGTGGGACGGAAGTGGTCCTTCTGGAAGCTAATCAGACCACCCCTTTGTACAACGGCTGGACAAGTGGCGATACTATTATGTTAGTTTGTTCGTTAAGAATCCTTTGTGATAATTGGTGTCTATTGATTTCCAGCTGTTCCAAAGCCGTCATTCTCCGACCCTTCTGTAATAAATGATCAGGACTGGACTCAATCAATGGTCGAAACTGGTCTTGGATTATTTATTATTTTATAAAATTGTGAAATTATTACTAAAAAGGTTTATGTTGTGGTAACAAACTGAATTTTACTGCACACCTCTAAACATTTATAGCGTAATGATTGAAATTTTCAATGCGAAAATTTTGATATCGTGTAAAAGAAAGATTCAATCAAAATGAGCAATGATAAAATTAAAAAAAATAATTTTCATTCATACACAGTTGCCAAAATTACATTAAATATGATAACGCCTCAAAAATGAGCGGCGATCGAAGCCATAATGATAATAAAAGATATCTAACGTGAACCACTTGGCGAGCGAACACGATTAAAAAAAAAATGATAACAATAATTCCACTATCAAAAATTTTAGTATCTTCAATTACTTTCCGATACTAATGGACTTGATTTATTAGAATTTGATGACGTGCCGCAGTGTTAATTCATTTTGTATTTCGTTCAACCGGTACATAGCTGGTAGAAGGAATAATTAATTATTATTTTCAAAATCCAAGAGTTGATTTAATTTCGATCTTGATGTTATATTTTTCCATGTTCTGTCAACTTAATCAACCGTGCATTGTGTTGTGATTAGCTCATTGTTTAACAAGCAGAAAAAAGAACTGCTTATCTATGCCTTAGAGCTAGCATGTACGACACACGAATGCCTGGAATTCTACGAATAATTAGAAAATGAGTCACTTAAGGGCGAGTCGAACAGTTCCAGTCGATTGGGATCTCCAATTTATATCACTGTGAAAATAACTGGCATATAAATAAATTTGATGCGAAGTTTCAATTCAGTTATTTTCTCACTCACTCTGCCATTGAAACAGTAGTGTAAAAGTGAGAGAAGAAGTGATATACACCTATCCCTTGATTTAAACGGTATTTGTTTTACACATTTTCGCTTTTATACGAATTAAAAAAAAGATAAAGTACTAAGTGAAAATGACCTGATTAACATATTTGATGAAACTAATGATTGTAACAATGATTTTGATGAAAAAGAATTTGAATCAGTTACATGTACAGCTAAAATCATCCACGGAGGACTCGAATTGGGAAGAAAATTAGGTAATCACTTTGTACAAAATGACTCAAATGTTGAACGGGCCATCCACGAAGTATTCGATTCCAACGCCATATTAATCAATGCTTGTCTCAATATGATGAGGTCCATAAAGATCTAACAAGAAATTCGAAGCAAATATTATAACGGATTGTATTACCAAATCTCGAGGTGTAAATGTTTCTACTTCAAACATCGAATCGGCACAAATAATTTCGAGTGATTCGATTTCAATTTCCTCTACCGTGTAAATCGAGGGATAGGTGTACAAACAAAAAGCGTTAGACATAGATAAGATAATATGGATTCGAAACACGTTTTACGTACTTATAACGACTTGTGTCAACATATATTTTAACATTTTTCTCTGTTTAATAACTTACAAAGCAGTGATTTGATGGAAGCGGACACAGGACAATAGCATCCGCACACTGCTTTAAATAATCGCCGATACATTACATGTACCTGCTTAATAATGATTAAAAATAATTTAAAAAATCTTCGGTCATTTAATGGTTGAATCGTATCAGATAGAGTCAATTAACCCCAGAGTGACCTAGCACATTTGTGAACAATGAATCAAGAGGCATTCCCCTCTCAGTATTTAGTTTTATGTCTCCATCATCAAGTAACAATTTGAACTATTTCACCAGTGGCGCAACTAATTAATTGCAACAAAAGGGAGCCGCCTATGAATTCTATGAAAATTATTCTGAAATACGGGGCCCCGATCGATATCGACGATCTGACTGGTAACGTCTCAGCGGTTGAGACGGCCGATTGAAATGTGTCGATAGTCAACATACAAAAATTTTAAAGAATTAATTATGTTTGACGAATGATTGTTTTCGATTGAAACATGGTTTAAATTTTCTAATAATCATAATTTTGGCTCATACTAACTTAATAATTTGACCAGTTTTACATTATAAAAAAAAACTTTTTTAGGATTAAAAACAACGCCGATTATAAAAAAAAATAGTTTATATTTAGGGGGTATACAAAACCAAGTGTTCAAGAACTAAGAAAACAATTCACAAGAAGTCATACAATATACATCCTTATGGAATAAAATAATTTAAAAATTAAATGTTAACAATATCTTAATAACTATTTACTAATAAAATATCAATAATCCATCAAGAGTTCAAACAATCAGGAAAGCTTCATTATCATGAATAAGGAGTAGAAAATAATTTTTCATAATGAGAATAACCTGCACTTAAATATATAATGGAAAATAATGCGTAAAAATATTGTTGAGACAGTACTAAAAAGTATGTATTTATTATTTATAAAACATTTAATGTGCTTATTACATGTTATTGATTGAATTGGCATTTGGTAGAACTCCATTATAACACGGTGAAAAAATAGCAATGTATTTTAGTTCTACAAAATTTAATAAGATAAAACACGATGAAAAATACCCGTTATAATGGAGTTCTACCAAGTAAATGCCAGTTCAATCAACTATATTTTATAAAATTTTGCAGAACTTAAATACATTGCTATTTTTTTCACCGTGCTTATTACATTTTTAACTGTATGTGCAACATAACTCAATCGATAATGTTTGCGATGAGCGAAACCGGTCCATGTCTTATATATATATTTAGATTTTTACTATTTAAAAAATACTTTCAATTCGAACTAAACTTGTGTTATCAATGAATAAAAATTTATGTATAATATGTCAATAGAACGCCTCTGTACAACTTAAAAATGCATAATTTGTAGAAGTATGTCATTGATCGTCTCATATAGTCAATTGACACTTAAAACTTTTGGGAACCCAATGAGCGTGGGATAATCATCACATGAACAATATTTGGACTGAAAACCCACATTTATGTATCCGAGTCCTAGTGAAGCACTTGAAAATGGGTAAGATAAAACAATGTCTACTGTGTCGTGTCAACAAACATGTGAAGAGGACTACTTTCAAATAAAAAATAATAAACTACACTTGCGACCGAATATTTTGCATTACATTGCTTTATATATCGGAGCACTGACCGCTCACATCATATACTTTATATAGGGCAGTGTCTGTGAACTTTTCTGGAACAGCGAAAAGATCTGTTTAATAAATATTTGCGGAACGGCCAATATGAAAATAAAAATCTTAGATATATTCAGAAGAGTGACATATTTTCTTTGTCGATTGTACTTTGAAAAAATAATGAAAATTTTATTTTATAATATGTATTTGTCTATACAAAAGTTCATGTATATTGCTGATAACTATTTCGACGTAACAAAAAATTACAAATGAAAAATTCATTGCTTTTGCAAGATCAAAATATTTAAACATTTAATCTTGGAAATTGAAATAATAAATAACAAAACAAAAAATAAGGATAGAAGGAAAATCAACCAAGCAAGTTCATGAAAAATCTACTTTAACACCTTAAAGAATAGTATTCGCCTTAACTCACTTTCGTCCAAATGGAATATGTCGACATCCGAAGCAATTCTGTTGAACATTGTTAATGCTCTTACTACTGGCATTCCCACTGGCAGACTGGTACTACACTTTGGCAGAACGAATAATTCATGTCCACGATTCTTAAAAAAATATCCGGAACATACAATTTGATATTATTAAGGATGGCAGAATTTTCATTTTTGCTTCGAATGAGTCGAAAGAAATATGTAGCTAATATGATCGCGTTAAATTAGACTAAAAAAAGCTTTATATACGGCTTATGAAGAAATACACAATACAACGTCTGGTCTTTTATAGCATCGCCAATTTTGTGCATAGTTAAAATAGTATTATAACAGTATAAGAATAATGATATAAGAAATTTAGTGAACCCAACTAGTCAAAAAGTCCATTTAAATTTTGTTATGCCTAATAACGAGAATTCCTTGAAATCATTTAAGCAACGGCGGTGACTTGAGGTTCATTTTTTATCGTTAAAAAATTCTAACTTTGTTGTATTAATTAAAAATTGTTCTAGAGCGTTATTTTCTTTTGTACTACTGTAGCAGTGCGATAAAAAAGTATAGATATTTGAGAGAGGAATCGTGAGGTAACATAAAAATTACTGAAGAAGATGGACAACGGGTAAAACTACTACGAATCTGTTTACTTTCAACAACAATATTCGTTATACATTTCTCATTCTATCCATTAGCCTAAGTAATAGGTCAAATAATTTTCTGAGCATGTTAATAACGAAGGATTGTAGTGCTTATGTCGAAGACCCAATACTTATTCCGGTTCAGAAAGGAGTATTAATGTTATGTTAACACCACCAATGGTTTAAGTCGATTTAATGCTAACGAAACGATCTGTATTGTATTAACTTTGAAAGCTCGCACAAAGTTCAGGCAATCAGAAAGAGGGGCGGTCTGTCGTTATGTCAAGAACCTCACCATAGGTAAACATTAACTGTGGCTACTTAATGCATATATGCATGGATATATATAGCGCAATGTTACGACAAAATTGCCTAAGGGAGATTCTCACAGATCTTAGGCTTAAACTTAGCATTTGTAGCAATAAAGCAGTCAGACACAGAACCACAAGCCAACGGAGAAATGCCTATCACATACGAAAATTTAATATAAACGGCTTGACTCACAGACGATTCCACGGGCGAACTGAACGATAGTGTGCTCTAAAACGAGAATCAGCTTACTTGCACCGAAAATTATTTATCATCAATTTGACAAAAAATATATATAAATTTAAATCATTCAGTAGAAGAATAACAGAAATTTTCTTTAATTATAAAATTGACAGAAATAAGTTTATATATTTTTTAACTAACGAAATCACTTTATCGATTAACTGCCATTTACTTGGTAGAACTCCATTATAACACGATGAAAAAATAGCAATGTATTATACTTTAGTTCGACATAATTTATAAGGTACATAGATGATGAGCTATTTCGGCTTACAACCTTATCATAGTTTTGATGATGGCTTTAGCCTAAATAGCTATAAACTATATACGTTATAAATTTGGTAGAAATAAAATACACGGCAATTTTTTCATCGTGATATTACAAAATCACCATTAAAAAAAAGTTTAACAACAAGAAATAAAAAGATTATTTAATTTGAATTCAATATTTATCTTTTATTACTCAAACTTTCAAAACACCGTCGTTGGCAGTTATCAACAGTTAAAATTTGTAACGTTGCTTTCTGCATTTGTAACAGTTTTAAAATTAAGTCAGTTAATCGGATATAATAAGTAAACAAAATACGCTTGGCGCCGAAATTGATAAGAACGATAAGAGAAAAATTAGATAAATATTAATATTAGTTAAGTGAATTTTGTTGGACATTTAATGATGCGGTGCCTGTATCGCCCAGAGATATCATAAAATAATATTTGAAGACAAACCACACCGAACAAATACATGATTTACCACTTACTTCGGTATGCTTAGGTCAGATATCCGTAGGGAATGAAAACGATGTATTTGAGAAATATATAATTTTAGCTATTTTTGAAGGTTCGAATAGAAAAAAAATCTGAATGTTATTTTAAAACTGTATTTACGGTATTGAACAGACAAGCTAATATAATAAATTTAAAAAATTGAGCTTATGTATTGATGGCACATCTAACTAAAGCGAATTAAAAATCGAAGGGAAATATATTATTTATTAAACTAAATCGCATTATCGCGTCAAATTACTATAATAAACGTGGAAGAAAATTTTTATGAGTAATATATAAGTCGGATTGACACCAATATGCGTCTTCATAAAATGTATATTGTTATCAATCATTTTATCTTGGGCTTGGCTTTACACCCGTTCGTATCAGAAATATCGTATATGTACAAAACGGTCATATCGGCGGGGTAGTTGTATCGCGAATTGGTATAGCTGTATAATGATGGCGCTCAATTCACTTTATTATCATAAAGTTTACCGTGATAAATATTTATTTTTAAAAAATACACCTGTATTCTTTCATTAATTAAAAATATTCCTTCGGTGTTTCAACCCAACCCAAAGAATATTTTTTTTTTTTTGAATTTTGAACCCGGGTCAATTATGTTGTATATGCCTGAAGATCCTGAAAGACGAAGCCTGATTCGTTATCACACAAGACATGTGGAATTGTACAAAGTTTTAACAATTCAAATTTGACATCGAAATTCCATCAAGATTCTTCAGTCGACGTCTTTAATTAATTAGAAATATTATTAGAGGTATTAATGAGAAATGTTTTCTCTAACCTAGTATAACAAATACACATAAATATTATACATTAATGTAGCTTACGCCTTCATAATTAACATTTACTTGTAAATGAGTAACTGTAAGTTTAATGATAGTTCAGATGAGGAATAAGCCGAAATAGCTATAGACTCAATACCTTATAAATTTTGTAGACCTAGAATATCTTGATGTTTTTTACATTGTTAAATTTCAGTTGTATCAAATAAATGCCAATAATATTAGCAACTATTTATTACATGTGACGTTTATTTTTAAAAATCACAAAGTTTGCATTGAATAAATAATATGTAATACTTTCAGCATTTAAGCAAGCTCACGTTCAACGAGCATCTTCCAAATGTCAACCAGTTTTGCACGAGCTTTATAATACTCACAGTACACCCATAAATTGTCCAAAACAAAGGTAAACGTCCTCCCCTGAAAGTTGACATTAATTTTATTTTTCCACAAGCAGCCCAGTTACATACTCAGCTTGGGGTGCGCCAAGCCAAACATCAAGAAATCGTGCCCTCATTCTAGGGCCGTGGGCAGGTTTACACTGAAATTTTTCGCATGAATCTTTATATAATAATAACACTTAGCACTTTTGAGACAAACGTTACGATCCGGGAACGCACAATGTAGCATCTTACAAAAATTAATATGAATTTTGAGTCTTACTTTCAAAATTTAACGATAGATGGATGAAGAATATACGCGAGGCCTAAAATCAAAATCGGAAAAAAAAAATTCGGTGTAGTTATTGAGCGAAAATATGCGGACTGTATAGTATTAAAATTAACACTTAAACCTTTGAGGAGTGTGGTCGCACTACTACGTAAGTCCAAATATTGTCTCTTATAAATTGCCATTACTGTTTTTTTTTAAATTATCATTTCTTCTTCTTCAGATTTTGATGCTAGACATATCTGCAATTAACTTTTGGCAGTCGGGTGTATATTTTTTATTTGTTTCAAATTAATAAAAAGATTTTGTAATAGAGATCTCTTGATGGTGTCATGTCAGCACAACAACTTTCCTTCATGGAACCAGCGTCAGCATCGAAAATACGCTCAGAATGCATAATGTCTTACACTCCATAGTTTCTCAATCGATGGCCCGCGGAATTTTTTTGGTGAGCCGAAACAATCGAATTTTATGTTGAATTTTTTTAATTACATTTTTTTGTTACTGGCTGTTTCAGTATACTTAAATATTGTTATTGTGTTGCAAAATGAATTGTTTTGAATAAAAAAATCAATTATATAAATATTTATTATGTCAATGCAATGTTGATGTCCGTAAAACATTTTTGTATTTTTTGGTGGTCCGCGGGTGTAAAAAGGTTAAGGAACTACGTTATACTCAATCGGAAATAAAAGCCTTTATAAAATTAATAATGAATAAACTTATGAATAATGTAAATCTATTGGATTTCTTTTTCTTGAAATAATAAACAATATTCTCCCAAGATTGACCTAGATTATGTGAAGAAGTATAAAAATAAACAAAAAAAAAACTCATTTAGCTAAAAAATAACCCATTCCTCAAAGGGTTATAAATGATTACGTCGTGTAAATTGTGATAGCATAATTTATAATATAATAATTATTACATAAGACAGGGCGCACCGCACCTAATGTATTATGCTAATAGGGAAAAATTAGACGATAGATAATTATATTCGTAGTAAAAGTATCGAGCATATACGTGACGTAGTTAGATAAGAGATAATAGTTCCATTTTTTGCCGCTGTATGTGATTATTATTCAAAATAAACTAGGATCTTGCCTTTTTTGAGGAAAAATAAAACAAGAACGACACTTTCAAGTAAACTTTATCATTTACGATATCGACAGAAGATACTAGATAGAACTTCTGAATCAAATTTGAATTGTTAAAACTTTATACTATTCCACATGTTTTGTGACTAACGACCCGTTTCTCCTTTCGGTATCTTCAGGCATTCTATCACATGGATGCAACAGAACTGACGCACAATAAACAGTTAGCATCGTCTATATACCAAAGGTATTAATTACAGGAAAATACAGACCCCAAGCCAGAACTAAATGATTCTAAAATAAATTCAATAATATTGATCTAATAATAATAAACACAATTGCCTGTGATAAAATTCATCAACGATAAATATTGTTAATGAGTCATTCTCGAAAGGATTGTACAACAAATAATAAACAACTATCATTAAAAAATAAATGGGTTTATTTTTAAGAAATACCTACTTATTTCAATTTCGCAAGTAAAGGTTCATATTTAATTGTTGAATTGTGTTGAAAAGTGTATTTCCATAAATTATATAGAATCATGTTTTATTGACAGAATGTTCAATAAAATGTAAATTTCAAGAGCAATGCTGATTGCCAGGAGTAGTTTCTTAGAAAGTTTATTGATTGAATTGGCATTCACTTGGTAGAACTCCATTATAACACGAATGACTATGAAAAAATAACAATGTATTTTAGTTCTACAATTTTTTTATAAGATATAGTATATATATATTCGCTCATCACGAACATAACCATTAGATACCGGTCCTGATAAAATATATATATATTGTGGAAATAAGTACTCAAAAATGTGTTTTTATTATTTAAAATATCATACCTTTCCAATAGTTCTGACGATAGGTGAGCCGAAATATCTATCTATTATATCTTATGAAAAAAAAAATATAGAACTAAAATACATTGCTATTTTTTGACCGTGTTCTTAGAAAGTGTTAAAATGCAATAAAATTAAATAACAAAAAAAAAAAAAATGTTCAATATTTTTACCGGTTTTATTTAAAAATTCTAAATAATTTAGATGTAAGATGATTGATCGAAACTACGGTACATTCTATTCCAGACAATTGATTCCGCCGATTAGTGGGTTTAGGAAAGCAAGCGCCGTCTAGTACGAAGTCGACAATCAGCTGCGGACTAGTCCAAAACAACGTTCAGGAAGCGTTTGTTCCCGTCCATTGTACGTGAGAAGGAAAAATAGGCTGGCAGAAGGTAGCAAGTAGGCTTCGCAGGTCGCGCACGCACACGACTGGAGTATCGATCCCGGGCGGGGCGCCCCGGCGGCGACGCCACGACCGCCCCACCCCCCTGACACCCGCCGGCAAAGCTCTGAGGGCGCTTTCTCCCTCTTGCTGACCCTGGTGCAGGCGCATTTCACGCCGGACCTGATTGTTATTTTGACAGTCTTCCTTACTCGGCTGACCGACACTCTCTTTTTAACGTGAAAGGCGCCCATGAGTGCTATAATTAATAATGACCCAGAATTAAGTTGTCACTCAATAATCATTGTAAAAAGTTACAGTATTAACCAAAACTTTAATAATATTTATTTATTTATAACAACATGGTACAAAACTTACTTAAATTATTAATTCATTGCTTTTGAACCGTAACATATTAACATATTATATAAATTCAACAAATACACACAAAAACAATCAATAAGGATTGCAAAAAAAGTCAACCAAGTGAGCTCATGAAATGTATACTTTAACTGAAAAATAGTATTCGTCTGAACTCACTTTCGTCCACATGAAATACGTCAACATCCGAAGCAATACTGTTGTACATTAAATTTGAATTGTTGCAACTTTGTACGATTCCACATGTCTTGTCACAAACGACCCGGGTTTCGCCCTTGGGCATCTTCATGTATTCCATCCCACGGATGCAACAGAATTGACTCTTTCTCGCGTCAATTCTGCTGCATCCGTGTGATAGAATACCTGCAGATGCCGAAGGGCGAAAACCGGGTCGTTTGTGACAAGACATGTGGAATCGTACAAAGTTGCAACAATTCAAATTTGATATTGAAGTTCCATCAAGCACCTTCAGTCGATATCATAAACTGTTGAACATTGTTAATGCTCTTACCATTGACAGACTAGTATAATATAAATATTAAAACACCAGAAAAATTTTCACTTCGAATTTTTGCACATTTTTTTTATATAGATCTGAACGCCAATGTATCGTTTTCCAATATAAATTATTTATTTTTAACAAACCTTTCAAAATAACAACCAAAAAATGTTAAACAATGCCATGTTTTTGGTTCTGTTGAAAAGAATTCTTTTCTATAATAAACCATCTTCATCCAATATTTTAGCTCATTGATATTGCCGCCTGTTTAGTTTCATTTACAAATTTTATTTATTTAGTTTTACTGCTAGCAGGAAATAATCTAGGTCGTTAAAACAGGAGTGAAGGTGTACTGTGTACTTTTTCTACACAGATATATATAGATAAGCAAATGTTCGTTTAAACATAGTTCTGACGATGAAGTGAGCCGAAATAGCTATCAACTATATATTATAAAAAAAGTTGTAGAACAAAAATACATTGCTATTTTTTCACCGTGTTATAATGGAGTTCTACCAAGGTAATGCCAATTCAATCAATGAAATGCCAAGTTCGTCGTTTTACCGATTTATTGGTTAAATATCATTTTCCCGTCACTAATATTATACCGATCAATAATTGTCACCCTACTTACTTATAAGAGCACATTTAACAAAAAAAATCTGCAAGCGTCGTCTTGTTGTTATGAAGCAAACTTATTTTTCAGCTGACGACACACCCACTGAACAACTATGCACATACTGTACTGTAAACTCGCTGAGTAAATCAGTGTTCATTCTTACGGTTGCTAAAAACTAAAATGCCTTATATTCTAACGTAAGGACTGAAATGACTATTCAATATCTTTATGCATTTTTTGTGCCATTGAAGTGCAACGTCATAAGTAACATAAACCAAAGATTGCATCTAAACGACATTCATTCTTATACATAAGCTGGTATGAAACGTTTTCCGGTTCCTAGAGTAGATAGCTTTGGCAAATCCTACTTTCGCTAAATATATTTTAGAATGAAATCTCCTTCGTTTTTAGGCAAGAAAACGAAAGTAATACATTATTTCAAACTACAATGTCAAAAGTTTTGCTTCGTAATTAATAATGTGACAATGCCAAAAATTATATATGTAATATTGTACTCTCATTTCAATGATTATTAAATAAACCTAATTGCAGCACACAAATTTTATAGTTAGATATCTGTTTCGTTCGATTTTTATATGGGCAGTCCACGACAGGTATGTTTTTAAGTCAAGGTATATATATATAAATAAAAAAAAGATTTATTGAATACAATTTGGCAGTACAATATAAATAAAAAAAGCATAAACGAATAGCAAATCAACGCTTTGTTGAACTACGCTCTGATTCGCTAAATGAAGGTTGCGAGGTTGTTATTTTATGCAAAATTTTGCAACCAATATAAATTTAAAAATAATAAAGGCCGCATTACACACAATTTCGCATAAAGTTCAAAAATTAACAAATATTCAATAATCAGTTAATATTCCGTTATTTCTATATTGGATTCGAAGACATACATGTACGACCGAAACAGATAGAATAATGGAAAGTGTGTTTAGACACACTATTGTCTATTGTGTGTACGTTGGAGATAGTAAACGCCGTTCACAACACCATCTTTTCCCGTCCTTTTTTACATCTTTAATTTATTGATAAAATATCAAAACCAATATGTTTTACGTATGTCTGCAATCTATTTTGATTGTCTCTATATATTTTAATCAAGAAGTACACTCGTGGACAATAAATCAACGAAACATAAAAGTTTTAAATAAAAACGTAATAAAAAACTTAGTCTTAAAATTTCTTTACATCTGCATTGAATTGGGTTATTACGTTATCGATTAGCGGAATAAAAATATTACCATCAATGATAGACATTTTATAGTAAATTTGCCCTTGATTGAATTACATTTCATTCTTAAAAACATACTAAATAACATAATACAGTGAAAAAAAAACTAAATGATGTGAAATCAAATTTCGCCATAAACGTAAAAAAATATATTTGAATAAACATTAATTTACATATATCAAACGGGTAGGAATTTTCATCTTAATGAAAAGTGACACTATAAGCCTATCAGGTTTTCTTGTGAAAGAACGAATTATCCTATATTATTCCGAGTTTCTTTCTCAAAATGGCTGCCTGAATTTATTGTGAAAATATGTAATTTGCTGCCTTCAGTGAGATTTTTTCATTGTTATAAAGAAGATAGATTTTCTTTTTACAGAAATATATTTCGCACTCAAAATCAGTAGAATCAACAAGAAAATAAGCAATGTATATATATATTAATGAAAATATTGTGCTAAATAACTCTCACATGTTGCTTTTCATTATAAAAATAGCTGGATCTAAGTCCTTATCAATTATTACGAACGATATTCTGTATTTTTAATTTAGTTGATTAGTTTTTATAGTTGAACATGGAGTCGATTATTTTATAATCTGATATTATTTAATTTAAGATATCAATTGAATTTCAAAATCATCCAACGTGTTGAAATGAAGTATCAAAACGTGAGGATCATAAATTATCTTTTGAAATAATTAAGTCACAATAAGACAGTCAATCATTTTTGAATGATCAACTTAACCTTTCAAATTACCCGTTTTGTATCATTTACGTGAGATAAATTCAATCAGTCGAAAAAAAATAATTCTTACATTAATACGTCAAGAATGTATCTATTTGATAATGTTCGTTACGAAAAAAATCGAATCCGATCAAATTGTGGAAATAATAGAAAAAATGTGTGATATTTAGTAACGCCTTTCTAATCTTTCAGTACGACATTTAATAATAAAATTAAGCAGAACCATTTCAAAACATTAAATATCATTTGAAAAAACATATGCAAGTCATACGAAGTATTATTTTAGACCGACTGAATAAAATATGGTAAACAAAAAAAGTAATTATTATCGCTAAATCAACGTCGCCGAGCAGGATCGGATTACTGTAATTAACAAAAGATGAGTATAAAAAAAGCGTAGATTAAAAAAGTTATATTAATCAATTAACGTAATAACAAAAAACTTACTTGATACATGTTACGTCATGAGATAAATTCGTTATTATATTAATAATTAATTAACAATGAATGTTTATTTAAAATATTTAAGACGAAAAATTAGGAAGGTTTATGATATCGACTGAATATATTTGATGGAACTTCAACATCAAATTTTAATTGTTACAACTTATTACGATTCCACATGTTTTGTCACTAACGACCTGGGTTTCGCTTTTCGGCATCTTCAGGCATTCTATCACACGGATGCAACAAAACTGGGTCGTTAGCAACAAAATATGTGGAGTCGTACAAAGTTTTAACAATTCAAATTAAATAAGGAAGGATTATTATTCGTTTTTTTTTTTAATATACATACATTTTATGTTCAAATAGTAAAAATAAAATGTTTAGTATTACCAAAATTTTATATTTTCATGAGGGCTGTGGCATCGGAGCCGTGGAGTCGATGTCGTGAAAAACGAGCGATCGAATTACTTTTTCAATTAGACAATTTTTTTAATCTGAGACGTGTTGGTCAACGTCGGAGTAAAAGTCATATTTCTTTTAACAAATCTTACGCCCTGGCTTTCACAATCAATATTGGTTCCGCTCATCGTTAGCATCATACAAAAATACTCAGTGGCAACACCAAGTGGCAGATAGCAATTTCAAAAACTACATCTTTAGCTTAAATCAATTTATTACTAATGTGAAATGAAGTGTGATCAAATGATTCCAATAATGATCAAACTCTTTATATAATCGGTAATTTCACAGTGAATCGGTTTCATCAAAAAGTTTGCCGAATCAAATTTGAAGTAAAGTTAACAGTTTGAAATCAATAAGCGCGGCAATCTCAAATTCAAGTCGTCATGAGTTTTCATTTCAACTTGCCATTCATCTAGATCCGATGTTCGATATTGAACGAAGACTGCCAATATTATTAAGATTTTCAAGTTTCAAGTTTTTGGATATTGAATTGAAATTAATCTTAGTTCGTTCCAAATCTGCTTTACGTTAGAATCTACAATAATCGATTGCTAAGTATGCCGTACACGTTCACAATTTGACGAGAATGTTTGCGTTTAATAAAATTAAAATAAAAGTCATGTCAATATTTAAATCGTTTGGTTTTAAAAGTTAACTGTGTGTGTGTCCGAGGGTCGGAGGTAAAATTTTAATTTGTTAAAAAGATTACGCGAAATGGTACTTTGGCACAATTAAAAATTTTGGGGACCGCGGTAATTCTTAGTGTTTCTGAAAATAAGTGCTTAATATTTTCAACATTGATAACGGCATCCAAACATCTTGGAACCCTTAGGAAAATCAGGGCTGTAAAATTAGTCAGAGTCGTGTTTTTGGTCAATGTTGAAGTCTGAGTCGTGAAAAACGAGCGAATCCGACTTTTTACTTTTTCGGTTAGACGATTTTTAAAAATACAATGAACAATTTGCCGAATTAATTAGTTGGACCTAAATTTAATGCACATATAAATAGGAAAGGTAGGGGAAAAAAACTTACATAATTACACCTTTTTTTGTCGGAGTAGTTTGTCTTTTTTTTTTTCAATATAGAACTACATTTTTACATTCACATTTAGTAAGAATACGATGTTTAGTACAATTTCCTAAATGTAATATTTTCATGAGGGCTATGATTTAATCTATTACAGTGGAACCTCGATCAACCGTTCTCGCATAATACGTTTTCCCGGATGGAACGCTAATTTTTTATAGTCCCGTCAAACTCCCATAAAAACAATGTTAAATAATCCCGCATTGACCGTTTCCCGATTCCCCGATTTCCTCGATAAACCGTCTAAATATTATGGTCCCGTCACAAATATTATCCCGATTGACCGTTTTTATTGCATATTTCTCCGTATCTCGGCAAGCAAGTTTAAATCCGCTATACATGTTAAACGTAACGCATTGGACGCATGTGTTGTTTTTGGGTTGAAATCCATCACACGCGTATTATTGTTTATGATACAAAAGTAGAGTTGTTTAAAATTCATGGTAATATGATTCCTGTACATACAAACTTTTAGTCACAAGTTTAGTAACAAGTCTTTGTTCAGATTAAAGTGCCAAATAACCAAGAAGCAAACATAAAGGACTTGTACATACTGTATAAAAAATAAATTTTATATACAGTATGTACAAGTAACTAATAAATAAATATTTTTTACGATTTTACTTGTTTATTATAATTTGAAGCTTTCCCGCATTCACCGTTTCCCGCATTTACTAATATTTTTTCAGGGTCCCTTGGAAAACGTAAAATCGAGGTTTCACTGTATATATAATATATTTAATCGGAATCGTGTTGTTGATCAATTTCGGAGCCGTGGTTTTTTAAACAACTCCACAGCACTGATTGCAAGTACAGATGGTGTCTTCGTTTCGTTGACACATTACAATCCAAATATTTTCAACGTTCCACACTATTATAAGAATTAGAGTCATGTTATCTTTATTTATTATTCTTGCCTATATAATACATTAATTTGGTAAATGGACGGCATTTCTTAATATCCTCGGCCTCTGTACCTAAATTAAAATAACTTTCGCCAGAAATCGCTAAATAATTTCGGGCGTAGAAAAACGCAATAAGAAATTCGTCACGCTGCAAAATCAAATTTCAGCAAATAAGTCCGTTTGGCAAACGGAAATTCTAAATCTATGTCAAAGAGTTGTTTATGAATGATTTTGAGTGTACGTCGTACGACCTTGCATATAAAAATAAACTTTTAGTGCAGTTTATTTTATAAGTTGAATAACACTGACGATTGAAGTAATTGAATAAAATAAATTCTCATATATTTTGCTGTATTATTTGAACGTTGGGTTATCCGTGCCATTTTTTCTGTCGAGGTTTAATGCTATACATATAACATGATGTAAATATGTATAATTATGGAAAACTACATAGATGAAAGATGAATTTAAAATTAACGTGAATAAAAAAAATGATGATTTTAAATCATAAAATTTTCATTTAATAACCAAGGTAGTGTGTAAGTTATATATTTATGTAAAGTAGATTTCGTGCATTGGCCTAAAATACAGGTACTACACTATATATTGATTGAATTGGCATTCACTTGGTAGAACTCCATTATAACACGGTGAAAAAATAGCAATGTATTTTAGTTCTACAAAATTATTTTTAACAAATACAGTTGATAGCTATTTCGGCTCACGCCATCGTCAGAACTATGCTTAAACTAACATTTGCTTATCTATATATAGCTGTGTAGAAAAGGTACACAACACATCCTCTCTCATCATCAAGGGTCGGAGAATGACGGCTTTAGAACAGCTAGAAATCAATAGACACCAATTATCACAAAGGATTCTTAACGACCAAACTAACATAATAGCATCGCCACTTGTCCAGCCGTTGCACAAAGGGGTCATCATCAATCACTTCCGTCCCACATATAATCTTATTGTCATAGACACCTATTGTTTCATTTAGAATTTTGAAAATTTAGTGCCAGTGTGTTAAAGTAACAAGCTAGACCGTTGGAACAGGAGAGAGGATGTGTTGTGTACCTTTTCTACACAGCTATATATAGATAAGCAAATGTTAGTTTAAGCATAGTTCTGACGATGGCGTGAGCCGAAATAGCTATGAACTATATTTGTTAAAATTAATTTTGTAGAACTAAAATACATTGCTATTTTTTCACCGTGTTACTACACTATACTTGGAAAAAATCAAGGGAAAATATTCGCACTACATATTCAATTAAAAATTACTATATTGACAAATAACATTACTTTGAGATGTATTATATTTTAACATGAGGCCACAACATATTTAACAATGGAACATTAATGATTGATTTTGAATATTTGAATAAATATAAAAATAATAAACTCACGCACATTGGCTTGATAATGATTTCGGTACATTATTAATTACATTTTTTTAAAGCTAGTAAAACAAATTTACTTTGTACGAGATAAATTCTCTCTCTTGTGGATTTACTTTAACACGACCGTTTAGGATTCACGTCAGCCACCGCTAACATTTTTCTTACTCGGGCCGTGTGTGTATATATACATTCTACATTATGCAAGCTTGGAAAAATTTTACTGCACCAGTGCTTCCTGAAATAGTGTATGCCACAGCCTCCTAAATCTGAAGAAATAGTCAACCGACCTCTAAACAAAAAATATATGAAAATGAAAAATATTGTGGCTCTAAGAGATTTTTATATAGTGACTATTACTAATAGACAAATCAGTTGCATAATTGTTACTGTCAGAATGGCCGAATGTGGCCTGCAGGCCGTACATTGATGATCGCTGATATAGACGAAGAACATCCTGGGAGATGCGTGAACAGCTGAAGAGTTCACGAAAGACACGCGGAGGAGTTATCTGAAGGCGAACATGGACCGTAAGGCAAGCCAAGCAAACAAGAATTGCCCATAGACATATTTTCATTTTATTGATAAAATATAAATCTTTGGTGATGAACTTGACTCGTTTGTGACGTAGATATCTGATATTCGGGCAGGTAATCAACCATAATTTCACACGATAATTCACAGTGAATTTAACGCGCGAAATTACTGTGATTTTCACCGGAACATTTCGGATAAAAAAGCATGCAAAAAACATCAATTGTCATGCCTGGCAAATCGGGTGCAAACAGTGCATTCATTGAGCGAGCAACGTCCGGAAGTATGGTTTTTAAACAAAGGTTAACGATCCTAGCGTTAACATAATTATGCACGCCTCTGATTGCGACTTATTATAAAATGACAATGAAAAATTTTACCGTTGCACAACAATATTATAATGAATATTTGATTTTAAACGAATGAAAGTTTTAATAATCATTTGAATTTTAAGACAAAGTTCAAACAATTTTCTTTTTTAATGATTTAATGTGTAAGTAGAATCCATAAAGCATAACGTCAAATTCAATCAATATTGAACTTGATGTTATGACTTCAGATGAGTTAATTAAATATCAAATTAATTACCAACAATTGATAATTAAACGACTTGTATCCCAAGCGGATATCTGTGTCCATGAAATTTCAGAAATCCTTTCCAAGGATTCCAATATTTTTGTTGTATTATCGTGAATATGCACAGTGACATCTATGTAGAGATAGTATAAATTTAAAAAAACGTGTATCTGTATACAGTGGATGATGACTATGCTCGCTATCCAAATTGCTGGTTAACCAATTATTGATTTTCCATAGATTTTTATTACGAATAAGAAAGATCATTTGAGTTTGTTATCAGAATATATGTTCGTTGTCCGAACTGTTCGTCAACAGATCACCCACTGTCAGTGGATGGTGACAATGTTCGCTATCCGAATTGTTCGTTAACCGATCATCGATTTTTATTATTGATTAGAAAGATTATTTTAGTTCGTTATCCGAATATGTTCGTTGTCCGAATTTAAAAATCATTCGTGATAGCGTTCGATGTCCGGACCGTTCGGTAACCGATCACCCACTGAATCACATAAAAATAACGATATATCTGATCGTGACAAGGGCTGCCACAAATCATCATGATTTATCAAAAACATATGAAATATCAGTATACAATACCAAAGTCAATTTAATGATCAAATAAAAAATATCAAGCAAATAGAAACTTTTGGAAAGTAAGCTTCTAAAGCTGAACCTCAAGGGGTTCATCAATGTTTAAATACTGTGTTTTTTTATTTTTTTTATGTAGCGTGAATTATATTATTATAGTCAAATAAAATTGCTTTACTAATTTTATTTCAGTGGCACGCTGAGCGTTAAGTACTTTGAATTATATGTTTTGTGATATGACAATGCATTTGGGTTTCTGACCACTGCAATAGGCTATTTATTCATTGTCATAAGCACTGCTATGCGCTTTTTAGTTTCGCAGACATAAGATGGTGACATAACTAAGAAGATATCTGCCGTCACTTCTTTCGAAGGAAGTAAAAAACCAAAACAGACAAAAAGGATACATGAAAAGATCGCACTGACGATTCTCTCAGGGTTGGAAGTTTAATAATCAACGACTTGATCCTCGTCTACAGGAGTGTATCGACCTTTCACAACCCTCAAAGGTCACGGGGTCATTTTTTGGGCCAACCGAGCACCTGCATACTTGGCGAACAAAATATTTGGGCCGACGGGTTACTGGGATCGATAAGTTTCGTACGTAAGCCGATTTTGGCGCAAGCATTCGCTTGAAATGGGTAATAAACAGTTCCTGCCAACCTTTTCGATCGGGATGGTCGTAAATAATCTAAGTAAAAAGAACCAGCGGGCCACGATATTAACGAGCGAAATTATACAATATTTGGAATTTGTGCACTTTCATTTAACTTAGGGGTGACCATAACCTAAAGCCGACCGCGTACGTTAACTTTTCCAGGAGTAACTAGTTTATTTTAACCGTGCTGTGAGGAGTGAGTTTTTTTTACATAACATTTTTTTAAATCCAATCATTGTAAAAACAAATACAACTCACGTTTTTAGGGTTTTATCGGAATAAAACCAGTTGCATAATCCAGGGATCACAAACCATTGAAACATAGCAGTTGAATATATTATCACAACAATTATAGATTTATTGATTGAATTGACATTCACTTGGTAGAACTCCATTATAATACGATGAAAAAATAGCAATGTATTTTATTTCTACAAAATTATTATCGACTATATATTAACTTAAATTAAATTATTAAAAAATAATAATTTTGTAGAACTAAAGTACATTGCTATTTTTTTCACCGTGTAATAATTGTATACATATACGAAAAAAAAATCACGCCGACGTACTAGTACGTCCATACTCCTGAAAAGGTTAAGCTATTTATTCAAAGTCAAAGATTTTTATAACAACAACGTTTACAAAGTTGACGCTAATAAGCTTTGACCTGCCTGGAAAACGCAAATCGTATAAAATGTCACAGAAAAAAATGGAATATCTTGGTTTTGCACTTTATGGAATTATTGCTATCGCTTGAAAATGTTGTATGGAAAAATTCGCAAATGGCTGTTTGGCTATTATTAAATATTGCGACACGCGTAGCGGTGATAATCAAGATCATAATCTCACGTGACGTCACTTAAACAGTACTGTATTGTGGACATATTATTCTTACAAATTGCTCCATTTATCTTCTTGTCAAGTGATTATGACGGGTCTTCTGGAATGAGAAAACGTCTGTGTAGCGATTACGGTATGATTTCATAATGATGTCGGCGAAGATACAACTAGAAAAATATGTTTTTTAAAAAAAGAACATTGCCAGTGTTGCTAGATGAAGAATTTTCAACGCAAACTTCAGGAAAGCGGTCTTCGACACTCATATTTAATTGATTCCCTAAAATATGGCAATCAAATAGACACTAAAAGAATATTTTTTTTAAATATACGGTTATCAATATCATACAAAACTCAGGGTTTTTTTAGTAATAAACTTATAAAAATATAATTGAATACCATCCTTATTTCTCTTTTTTATAAAATTTTACATTATGCAATTAGATATAGTCTTTAAAAATTACCTTACTATTTTATTATACCTTTTGAAAAATATAAGTTAATTTATATTAAAAAATTTCCACAATTTAAATATAGCATCTTCGTCACAAAAACACAGAAGTAAAAGGACATTGTTGAAAACTCTATATAAAATTTGCATATGAAAACAAAATTGGTTTCGCCTTTCGGCATCTTCAGGCTGACTATCACACGGATGCAACAGAATTAAATTAAATGTATATTGTATGACTTCCTGTTAATTGTTTTCTTAGTTTTTGGAACCTTTTTTATACCCGCTTAATATCAACATCATTTTGACACCATAATACATACATATGTCTGCAGTATAGAATGTGTTACATTAAGAGTTTACTATTAATATGTTGCGGCTCATGTATAGAAACAAAAATTGGAATGCGACCCTGAGGAAAAAATTTCGAGTATGGCTGGACTAGATTGACAAGTAAGATTAAAAAAAATAATCAATTATTATTAATCATATAAATATTTTAATACGTGGAAAAATCCAACACTACACCCTTTAAATAAAATATATGTAAAATAACCCCTGTGTTCGAAAGAGGGTTTAAAAAAAACCTTATAATAAAACCATAACTTCATAAGGCCTGTCAAGATTCGAATCACAATAATTTTCCCGCAGGCCTCAATACTATTTCAATTCGTAGATGCCATAGGCACTTGCGACTAACCGCGCGTAGAGTCACATACGGTGATCTATGCTAAAAGCTCGTTCGTTGCTTAGGAACTATAACCGGCTACCCGCACGGTTAGCCGCTAGTGCGTACGGACTAGCAATGTTCAAATTTGGTTCGGCAACTCGCCACCGAGCGCGCTGCTCGTCTCATTCGTTCGCCACGGTTCACCGCTCGCGAACAAAGCTTGCATCGGCGGTCGTGTTCCAAGTTCAAAAATAGTAGCGCGAATCTGCAACGGTTCTTGTAATTGTATGTTGTTCACGGTGTCAAAATTGCCGCGTTTTTCGAACTGAAATAATTACTCAGTCACACATTGGCGATTTTTCTACGGGCTTAGTTCATTGTATACAATACTGAGTTCCTTGCAATATTGCATAATGGTTTGTTCGTTAACCACTTAACAATTGAATATTTCTGAGAGTGTATAAAAATTGTCACATATTTTTTTTAGTGTGATAATATTATAAAACACTCAATGCACAACCCTACACCACAATCCGGACAGTAGTACCTTGTCTCTTTTCATGACTGGTGTTAAACATTCCTGGCTATAAGAAAAAAATGCACGGGCTCTTCAGTGTGCGAAATAAAGCCGCGCCCGAGTCACACTCGGGCAAAACTGTCAAGTGCGAGCAAGAACGAGAAAACTTTGAGGATCAATGCATTTTCAGGTAACAGGAGAAGACAATTTCTATAGGCAAAACGGCTGAGTGAAAAGTCGCTGATATGTTTCGATGGGAATCACAATCCGCAGTTTTACACCTTTTTTAAAAGGTTATATATATAACAAAAAACTTGTCGTACCTTTGGTTCCGAAGCTCTTCACTTGTTCCATTATCAAATCAATAATAAAGAAAAGAACGATGAATTATTTAGAATACAGATTACATAAATATATTTTAATTGTCTTTATAAAAAAGTAAAACCGAATAGTTAAAAAAAAAAAATAACACGGATCGTGGCTTATGGAAATCGGAAGTGAGAAAACCATGCGCGACGGCCGGAAGCTGGATGGCGCTTATCATAACGTAATATCAAAATCACAATAGAACTTTAGTCATAGATTGAATATTATCATACGAATAATCATACCGCTGATGAGACCGCTTGTTTCACAATTACTCCCTAACGGGTGTGAATGCCCTACATAGTACGGTCCTGTATATTCTTTAACAATGGTTCCTGATTACTCTTTTTTTAAGGACACAAATGATCATTTAAACGTAAGCGCATACGAATATATTCTCTTTTGAAATTGAAAGCATAGCGTATCGCTATTAAATTAATGAAATCGGTTGGAACAATTATATATATTTATATATACAATTTCAATTGTTATAACTATGTACGATTCCGCATGTTTTGTCACTAACGACCAGGGTTTCGCCTTTCGGCATCTTCAGACATTCGATCACACGGATGCAACAGAACTGACGCACAATAAACACTTAGCATCGACTATTTACCAAAGGTATTAATTAAAGCAAAACACAGACCCCAAGGCAAGCACTAACTGGCAGAAAAAAAAATCGATTTGGTAATAATTAACACAATTGCCTGTCACAAGTTTCATTAACGATTAATATTGATAATGAATCATTCTTGAAAGAATTTACAGCAAATAATAATCAACTGTCATTAAAATATAATTGTTTTTTTTAAGAAATACCAAATTATTTCAATTAAAATTTGAAAATTATATATTGAGATTCCATCAAGCACCTTCAGTCGATATCATAATTTTATATATGTATATCTATTCACATAGACAAGAAAACGTATTGCATGCTCAAACATATTCAACAACTAACTCTGTGTTGCTTTTTAAAAAAATTCATTATTTGAATGTTTTATTTGATATATACATTTGTTTTTACTGTTGTTCTTTTGTTTCGACTAATTCCGGATACTACACTGATATACCTGCTTACCAATATCATACATTTAATCAATTGCTATAGATTTATTTATCTTATCAATCGGGTTCAGGGAATATCGATTTCATATGAATCCATATCAACTAATCAATTGCAGAGTATGTTTTGTAACTTATGACAAGTTTATGTAAATAAAATTGATTAAAATATTATAAATATTTTTTTCCTAAATGATAAGATAAAAAATACGTAACGTTAAAACTTGGACATGCGATACACATGTAATCTTTTTTTCGTGTAATAAATAAATACATAGCAGTGAATCAATAACTTGAGTTTACGAGAAAGAAGCAATCCAAACGAAGTTATCTACGAATGAGTCACTTATTTGCATGTGTAGAAATTTTAGAATCGTATAAAACCAGTGAAGATTAACGCTATTCAAACCAATAAAATTTAGCATGACGACATTTTATATTCGATCTAGTAACGAAATTTTATTCGTTCAACAAAATTATTGAAACATTACGCGCGTTCGCTAATAATTAATTTCGCACCAATGGTCGTGAACAAACTCAATAGGTTTTCGACACACTGGCAAAACCAACGTCTAACAAGCATCTAATACCTACCTACCTTCTTTCAATAAACGCAAATATAAACGGAGAATGTTTATAGGTAAAGACCGGATAAGTGCATATTAGTATAAAATGGATATTACCTATTCATATACACTATATCATAATAGCATAGAAATAGACAGTTAAGACGTCAACGATCTAAAAGGCGGCTGTCAACATTTTTACGTTCAGCACACATCAAATCGTTTATATCAAGGTTCGAATCAATTTCTCTAGGTTATATGTAAATAAAAAGAATATTTTATACTATTTTTTGTAGCACAAGCAGGACAAAAATATTGTGACGCTCCGTGTTATTTCAATGCGAAAAATCAATAAGCATTGATTTCTTTCCTGCACAATAAAACAGATGTAACGTCTGCGTGAGTCATTGGGGAGAAATGGAAACACACGAAGAAGATTTTTCTCAATAAAATGATACATATATGTATATCGGGGTACCATAAATTCTTGCGGGGTTAAAGCGTACAAATAAAACCGGACGGATTAAACCGCACGGGAACAAAACCATATAGAGAAAGTAACCACACTCGAAAATACTATTTTTTTAAGAGTTCTTCAGTCTCGATAATCTGGGGTTAAGTAATTAGTTAAAAAGAAGTTAACACGGTGAAAAAATAGCAACGTATTTAAGTTCTAAATTTTAAAGGTGTAGTTGATAGCTATTTCAGCTCACGCCATCGTCATAACTATAGTCATGTATATGGAGTATAATGGAGTTCTATTAAGTAAATGCCAATTCAATCAATCAATAAAAAGAAGCTGCCTGATGATTAGAGATTCACATGTGCGACCACCAACCAATTTGTCCACGATGAGCGAGATCGGTCCTGATCATATAATATATTGTGTAACGAGTACTAAAAATTAGGTTTTATGATACAAAATATAGATTTGAAGTGTAAATCAAAAGAGGGGTAGAACCGTGTTTCCAAAATTAAAAACTGATCAGTCCAATGTTTCTATATACAGCATTGACTTATTTTCGAACGGTATCGTTTTTTAAGTAAAATAAAAAATATATATTATACTTTTACTTTTTATGTGTGGAACAGTGTGAGAAACGCTGGCGTAGACCATCAGTTATTGGGCACGGTGACCGGTAAGCATTCACAATGCGTCCACTTAAGGAATAAAATTGCTTCCTAAAATGGACAGTGCATGTTTTGTATGGCGAAGCGAAGGTTTCATCGAACATTGATTACGGCTCCCGATACCATTCACACAAACGAGTATTTAACCGCATCCGAGAAAGGTAAGCTATGCCACCACTAAATATAATCTAATCGAATAATAAATACTTACTTAGAATCATCCATTAAATAAATTATCGCTTGAATCTCACAAAACTGGATCTAATTATATTTGTTTTGTAAAATATTTCGACATCTGATCATTGTGTACTGAGAACGCCAACTGATATGACGATTTGATATTAAATGGGTAACCAATATCCACAACACTCGATTAATAATCACAGAAGTTGAATCACGTTTGAAATCATCACTACGCATCATCAAATATACGTAAAAACATAAATTTTAATGTGTTAACTGTCACTTCTTGATGGAAAGGCATATTTTAAATAATATAAACACATGTTTTAGTCCTTATTTCTACAATATATTTTTTGATTAGGAACGGTTTCGCTCATCGCGAACATTCAGATCATCGAGCATCAGTTGAAAATGATGCTCGCGATGAGCGAAACCGGTCCTGATAAAAAAAAAAAAAAACATGAACCACGACGACGTGAACACTGCGTTTGTATGAAAATGAGGAACCAACCGAGCAATGAAATTAAGTGATATTCTCCTAAATATAAACAGCAGAAAGCTATCTTTGTGTGATGTGTTGTATTGTATATCTGTCACCATCTTTTATGGGGTATATATTATACAATACATGATCCCAATTTCTATTCCAACCATTGCGTCATCGTAACAAAAAAAACAAATATTTTTAGCATCGCTTTCGTTTCGTGAATAAAGCTACGTCAAATTTTAATCACGATTATAAAAGTCGAAGGAAGTTTTGCCGTACCGTTTTTGCATAAATGCAAATGTAACTCAAAAAATATTCCACCAAATTAGGAACGTTTGACTCAAGCGATTAAAATTCATCGACGGATTACATGAAATTATTATAATATTCCTACAGTTCGTTTTCCTCCAAATCAATTAATTGTATGCTTGCTCAGTGTTTCTAGCCACGAGTTTAAACGGAGAGTGTGTTTTATAGATTGCCGACACCAGCGAAGGAAGTGGCTTCTACCAATAGAAGGCTAGATTTCATTGGCTAGTGGTTGAAATTCTCGATGTCCATATTCTAAGAGCGCCAAATTGAAAAGGCGTCACGATAGAGGAGTTGATGAAGGATATCAATATTAGAAGAAAAGACCTACCCTGCAAATGACTAATGGAATTCTGTACATACTTGCGTAATATAGCTAATAATATACGAGATAACGTCGTGATCACTCTCATTCAATTATTTTTTGTGTTGATTATCAGCTCAGTTAACTGATTATATACGCAACGTTTGGTTGTCAGAAATATTATCAGCATTCAAATTTTAAAAAAAGCTACAAGGTGAAAGTATAAATTCTCCGAAAATTTTAACTAAAATGTAGTTCTTTATTTACGACATTACACATCTAAGTCGTATTATAAGTCCAATTTAATTAAGAGACTAAGGGTAATCACTCGGTTGAGAAACTACTAAATACGATTATATAGCTAATAGATAGAAATATGACCAAAATAAATGTCCAAAAACCCTCAGGAAATAAATGAAGAGAAATCCGACCTAAGGCACAATGAAATATACCCTAAAGAGTACGTCGATGGTAGAGACGATTACTGAAGTAATCCGCACGTCTTGACAACGTCAATTCCGCTGGTAAACAGATGCAAACGGTTTGGTTAGCAGTTTGATTTACGTCCAAAGTTCAGGAACATATCTCGGCAGCAAGTTGGGTATAATTTATATACTGAATGAAAGACATATACAAGTGACAATTTACAACACGTGCTGAGACTTATATTAATCGTAAGAGTGAGTTGAATAAGCACACTGGCTTTATAAGTTGGCCGATGTACCATTGTGGCCGTATAGAGAACCAAGCTTTACCTTCAGAACGAATTACACTCGTCACAGTCTCAGTGTGTGATCGATATTACGCCCATTAAAATACATTTAATATCTCAAGTCTCACGACGAAAAATATTATCCCTAAGGGCTATGACACATCGGCCATTTTATAAACGTCACTATATTTATTGATTGTTACATCTTTGTAATAATGGTCGAAAGATGGCGGTTTTAGAACAGCTGGAAATCAAGATATTAATTATCACAAAAAATTCTTAACGAACAAACTAAAATATGCCTGTCGCCGCTCCTCAAGCCATTGCAAAAAGCTGATTCGTTTCTGCAATAAGCCATCCCCATCCAATAAACCATGTCCGTGCAATATGAAAGCTTATTGATATAGCCGCCTTTTTAGTTACATTTACAATTTTTTTTTAGTTATATTGCTAGCAGGAAATAAGCTAGGTCGTTAAAACAAGAGACAAGATGTATTGTGTACCTTTTCTACACAGCTATATATAGATAAGCAAATGTTCTGACGATGGCGTGAGCCGAAATAGGTATCAAATATATTTAAATAAAATAATAATTTTGTAGAAATAAAATACATTGCTATTTTAAGCAAATGTTCGTAGGTATAAATATATTTAAATAAAATAATAATTTTGTAGAAATAAAATACATTGCTATTTTAAGCAAATGTTCGTTTAAGCATAGTTAGTTCTGACGATGGCATGAGCCGAAACAGCTATCAACTATATCTTATAAAAAATTTGTAGAACTAAAGTACATTGCTATTTTTTCACCGTGTCACAAAATATTTCAAGGAGTGTTTGGAAAGAAGTGAAAATATCACACATCTTTCACTATATAATGATTTAACCGAGTCCAAAAAAGTTCATCCCTTGGCTAATATGCGTATGTGATTAAATTTTACTATTTGTCTCCACGACAATGATAGTAGTATTTTTTCTTTCATACTGTTATAAAATGCATAAACCGCACTTGCGCAACAACATAGTAACGCTAGCAAGTTCATTAGCATCGGTAGACGACCCCAAAAAGGGATCACAGTGCGGGGAAGCCCCACCAAACCAACCCTGTGACCAAGTATTACCACACTGGCGTAATGTAACAGTTCCAGCTTTCGACACGTGCTCCATTTACCGCCGCGTAACAGTTGACGTCAGAGAAGTTCTCTAATCGCAGTAAATATCTATTCTGATAACCACAATTCATTCAGGTAACCAGAAACATAAAACGTATAGACGGAAAGAAGAGATGAATCATGATCTTTTATAATCGTCAAATAAACAATTTTAGCGTAGGTATAAAAATCTGTACTTGATATTTGAAACATTTTCCAAATAGCTGACGAATTATAAACAAAAAATAACGTCGATTAATTATACAAAAACTTGAAACTCTGCCAAACAAATGAGTGGACAACTAACCGTTTGAATGTAACAAAGCTAGTTTCTAATTCGAATCAAAACACCGATTTTTTTTATCAAAAAACAAATACAAATGGATGACCAATATTATCAGTTTAGCGTAACATTTACTTCGAAGCTGGGTATACAAACGTGAAATCTTTCGAGGTCGTAAATTTTTCGTTAAGTTGAATGTATATAATTTATATTTTTAAGTTTTATATTAGAAAGTATACGAGTCGTAGATGAATTCACTGCCAAGACGAACGACGAGGACACATGCCGTGGAACGCTGTTTCTTTTTATAATTTTTGTAATCTTAAGTTAAAGCACAGTTTCGTTTAGTATATAAAAATGATAAAATTGTAAAAAAAATTGTGGCAGATTGAGTCACAAGTTTATTATTAATATCATAACAGTACAGAATTGACGATTGTACGGATTGTCTTGAAGAAATAATGTAAACAGTAGCAACACTCTTCGACAAATTGATAATGATGTCGAAAGCGTTTTATTTGTCAATAATTAAACAATGATTGTACATCGAAGTCATGAATATACAAAAATGAGATGGTGACGATATTAAAATATTCTCTGAAGATTACGGGAAAACTATTCAAACCATTGGGTTTTATTAGTGAAAAGGTTTGATTACATATTCCGATGGCGTCGATCGATAATTTCGCATTCCAAACCAAACGCCGTAATTAAAATATATTAGAGCACTTAAAAATGGATTTATGGAAACCCTAATATATCGTTTTTAATTTATAATATCGACTGAAGGTGCTTGATGGAATTTCAATATCAAATTTGAATTGTTACAGCTTTGTAAGATTCCACATGTTTTGAAACTAACGACCCGGGTTTCACCTTTCGGCAGCTTTAGTCACTTTATCACACGGATGCAACAGAATTGAGGAAAAATAAACAGTTAGCAACGTCTATATACCAAAGTTATTAATTATAGGAAAACACTTACCCCAAGGCAAGCAGTAAACTGTTTATTTTACGTCAGTTCTGTTGCACCCGTGTGATAGAATGCCTGAAGATGCCGAAAGGCGAAACCCGGGTCGTTAGTGACAAAAAATGTGGAATCATACAAAGTTGTAACAATTCAAGTTTGTTTTGTATTTCTTACAATCACAGAATTTAATACATAAACGTTTTTCGGAGTCGAAGTCGTGAAAAACGAACTACTCCGATTATTTATTCGATCAGACGATTTTGATGAATATATCAGTGGATAATTTGCAGAATTGGTTGGTTGATCTTTAATTCAATGCACGCAAATAGGAAAGGTAACAAAAAAACCTAACAAAAATAATCTTTTTTTAACGATTCCACAACTGTGATTATAATTCCGTCTCCTGGCAAGCAATGTGTAGGAAACTAACATTTATTATTTAAAATGACTTGAATTGTCATTTTGCATTTATTTTTAATGCGATTTTTTGTCTCGTAAGCTTCCGTGTTAAATGTAGTCTACTGTAATATGGCCATCAATGAACGGATTATCGTTGAGTTCAGTCTCGTCTCCCCCTCGATTGTAAATTATCAGTTCGTAGAAACGGCCATGGTGAATTTGAAATTTGCGAACAGGCCGGCCCGGTTGCGTCATGTGATATTATGATGAGTATGTGCTTGTGGCGCGGTTCGCTAATTAACCCAAATTGGGCGAGAGCAATCGTTCAATTCCCCTCGACGAGGCGCGCAACTCTGCGTGCGATTTGTTAACTTTCGGTTTCGTACAGAAATCGCGAATTGCCTCTTCGGAGCGTTTCATAACAGCAATTAATTGCTTAACAATGTTTTTTTGCTCTATTCGGTCGGCGGCTGTATGATTAGTCTGAAATGACCGCATCTTTTGAACATTTGTCAAGTCCATTGAAAGATTTCGAAAAAATCCATAAACATGAAAAGAATATTATTCTGCTAAAATCACATATCACTGTCATTAATCGATCGAATTGGCATTTACTCGACAAAAATATCGTTAAACATAAGCTAAAACTGACAATGCTATTTAAAAATACGAAAAAAGTGTAATTCTGATATATACAGCATTAATTGAACGATGAAACCTGAAAATGAATCATTTGATTGTCCATAGTGCATACATTGCGGTTATATCTTTACATAAACCAGTGGTCGACAAACTTTTATCAGTCAACTAAGCGAAACATTATAACAAAGAAAATATAACACTATACTAGGAATAACATTTCACTTGATAGCCAAATTGTTTAAACTTAAATTATATATGTAAGTAAATTGTTGTTAAATTGTAATCGTACAAAGTCATAACAATTCGAATTTGATAATGAAATTCCATCAAGCACCTTCAATAAATATCATAAATTTTTGTTAATTTAATAAGGGTACTTCAAAGCTGACTTTTGCTTAAAACGTTCCATATCTGATTGAGGTACGTTCGGTAAGGTCGTCCGTCCCAACTATTTGATTCTTTGTTAACCTATAGTTTTGTTAAAAAAAACTTGATATAATTCTTAATAACGATATCATAAATTGATAAAATCAGGGCTCGAGAGTCGGAGTCGTGATTAAATTAATGGATGATAGTTTTTAATTAAACGTAAAAATAAATAACCACATGATTTTTTTTTTTCATAATTAATCAAAGATGACGTATTCAAAGCTTTCACAACGGTCGGAGTAATATTAGTTTAATATTCTCAATTCAGTTCTACTAATTATACCCAGGAATATTAGTAGTCTCATGCTTCTGATTAATTTGTTTTTACCAGTAAGTATTTCTAATCTATATGAATCCCAACCAGTTATATCAATCTGAAAACTGCCCGTCATGATTATAATTAATATTTTGTTCTCTACGAATTCAGTATTGCGAGTCACAGTCGCTCAATATAGAGTCGAAGTCCTTTTAGAGTCAGTTAACAGTTGAACCTCATTTCCTGGACGATTTCCTCTTGCTCGCTTGCTCGATTGGGTCAGCGATCTACTCTTATAGCTTGTATGGTAATCATTTGATGATTTTAAATGAATTATTTTATTTTCAAATTTTATTTATTGAGGCGAAAAAAAATAGTTCGATCATCTATTTAGCGTTTTTGGCAGATATAGGTCTCTCAAAAATACACAAAAAAAAACAGAATTGTTGAAACTGTGTAGATTTTTACATGTTTTGTCATTTTTTCAGTATCTTCAGTCATTCTATCACACATGTGTAATAGCCGAAAGAGAAACCCGGATCACTAGTGACAATATATAACGGGAATGTTATCTATACAGTTTCAAAAATTTTAAATTTGATATTGAAATTCCATCAAGCAATATTTTTATTTATCGGACCGTATAAAAATCGTTGTGTAATATAAAACCGAGAACTACATATTAGGTTTGAATTGTTACAACTTTGTACGATTCCACATGTTTTGTCACTAACGATCCGAGTTTTGCCTTTCGGCATCTTCAGGCATTCTATCACACGGATGCAACAGAACTGACATTCCATCAAGCACATTCAGTCGATAACAAGACAAACTGTTAAATACAATAACGTCCTATGAAGAAAATAACCTTGCAAAAGTTAATGATTGGAAACACAATATAATGAGACTTTTCAAAAAACAATAAACACACACGTATTGTCAAGAAATGTACTTCCATCCTAAAGTTCCAGAAGAAGACTATTGTTACGGAAAGGCATTGATCTGCCAATTTCACAGTAACCATCGCAAATTTTGATCATCTAATGGTGTAACGTTCTGTGAGTTCGATTAACTTCAGAAAGAAAGCAATATAATCGATTTTCTGACCGTAATAATTCGAATAATGGCTAGCCCAAATTCATAAACTAATAAACTGACTAGCCCGTTTTTCATGACAGTGCATTTTTTTCGGATGCTTTAAATTGCTCTTAATCGAGGAATCCGGCACGTCTAGGCGAACAGCCCATTTCCAGAAATCTAAAAGAATTCGTTCGGCCAATCCAAATTCCGAGGGGTGTGGTACTACCAGTCTCACTAATCGTTAATAAAAATCCTTTATGTTACAAGTATATCATTTATAGGAATGACTTATAAATGACACAATATATATTTATGGTTAGTTGGTACACAAGAAGCCTAAGTCTCATCCGACTAAAAGAAATACGTTCTTATTTATCTGTCAAAATATATTTTTCCGTATCTCAACTATCGTATATTGAAATTAATGAAATCATAACACAATGAAAATTGTGCCATTCTTTTATTAGTCTTTAGCAGTGGTTCTTATGTGCGGCCACCAATAGTTTTATAGTAAATATTGATATTTAAAAAAAATGAATTTGTAATTTTATTATTATTTTAAAATTGATTGAATAAACCTGACTTATACAGCATTTATTCGAGTTTAAGTAAAGGACTGTTTTAATAATAAAACTGTTCTAAAATTTTGGTCAAAGCTATACGTCGACTACGAATCAAGTCAATATAAAGAATTAACAACAATTGCTTTATTAATTTTGTCGATTTTATATACAACTGTATATTGTACAACATCAAACAGTGTAATGCACTATATAAAAAATAAATATCGAAACTATTTTTATCACATGTGGTGCGGCCACGAGACATTTCCATAGGATGCTGTTGTTTATAATGCGGCCACAGTGAAAGTTCACGTGAGATCCACTAGTCTATAGCCATCTTTAACATTTTTTTGTATTTAGGTATGTCAAATTTTATATTTTTGTCTTTTTTTTTTAATATTGGAGAACAATTTATTTAACAAGAAATGTTCTATAGGGAGACTGGCGAATTGATCTGGATTGTAAATTATACCTTTAACCTATTCCCTGCTGAGCCACATAATGATTATTCCAATACCGAATATTTTAAATATTCATTTAGCAGTTTCGGTGTTAACTCGTTTAAAGCTAACGACCCACCGGTGTGTCGTTTTACTACCATTTTACTTGTTTCTAACTTTTGACCAAACCTGTGGAGATTATTAAAACCGGGCTATATATATTGCAGTACAAAAATTAGCTCGTACACGAAAGTTTTGATGGCATTAACTCTCTCTAAATATTATTAAGTGCTAACTATCAACACTCTTCAATCAGGGCCGTGAAGTCGGAGTCGTGTATTTGGTCAATTTCGGAGTCGGAGTCGTAAAAACGAGCAAATCCGAATACCAGAGTAAGAAAGCATAATATATAGAATCACGTTACAGTATGGTAAAGAAACGTTTATTCGAATTTATTGATTGAATTGGCATTCACTTGGTATAACTCCATTATAACACGGTGAAAAAATAGCAATGTAATCAAAGAATCCTTTGCGATAATTCTTAACGAAAAAACTATTATATGTCGGTCACCATTACTTGTCCCTCTGCGGGGTGTTTCTTTGTTTCTGTAATAGATCATTTCCGTGCCATATGTAAACTTACTCATAAAGCCGCCTTTTTAGTTTCATTTACAATTATTAGTTTTATTGCGAGCAAGAAACAAGCTAGGTCGTTAAAACGGGAGAGAAGATGTATTGTGTACCTTTTCTACACAGCTATATATAGACAAGCAAATGTTCAGACGATGGCGTGAGCCGAAATAGGTATCAACTATATTTAAAAAATAATAATAATTTTGCAGAAATAAAATACATTGCTATTTTTTTCATCGTGTTTATTTGAATTGTTGAATGAAAATATATTCATCGAGTTACTTAGAGTGGCTGACAATAATTTCGCACTTTTTACGTCTATTAATTGAAAGTTTATGATAGATAGACAGGCTTTAGAAACTTTGATGACTGCATTCAATGTCACTCTATGATCATTTATTTAACAATCGCAGCTTTTGACATGACAACAAAAGAACCATAAAAATGTTTGATGAATTCTTCGTGTACGCAAAAGGGCTCGCGGCGACGCATGGGGGAGCACCGATTGAAGAGATAACATATTCATGACCTTTCCCAAGGATTAGGACTAGCAAAGCCCCTTGCAATAGACAAAGACTCGCGAATAGAACGATGGATTTCCTAGCTAAATAAAACATCTGTCGAAGATTAATGAAGACTCTCGAGAATGGAAGTGTTGTTTGTTTTGGTTAAACAAAGAATTTAGGACACCATTGTGGACATCCATAATTAATTTTAAATTATTGCAGTCCCTGCACTATACAGGTACAATATAGTTCTTTCAGTTCTGTTGCATCCGTGTGATAGAATGCCTGAAGATGCCGAAAGGCGAAACCGGGTCGTTAGTGACAAAACATGTGGAATCGTACAAAATTGTAACAATTCAAATTTGATATTGTAATCCCATCGAGCACCTTCAGTCGATATCATAAATTAGGTACAATAAGTTTAAATTACATTTACAAATAAATATTATGTCTATTAATTGAATTGGCACTCACTTGGTAGAACTCCATTATAACACGGTGAAAGAAAAAATAGCAATGTAATTTAGTTCTACAAAATTATTTTTTAAGATATAGTTGACAGCTATTTCGGCTCGCGCATCGTCAAAACTATTGAGCCGAAGTAGCTATCGACTATATCTAAAAAAATAGTTTTGTAGAACTTAAATACATTGGTATTTTTTTTTCAACGTGTTGGATATTATGTCATTCATTCATTCTCCATTCAAAAATTCTTAATTGATATAATTTATTACGTTTAAATGACATAACTATCGGCTCTTATTATATGTTAAAATATATATATAATATAATAATATATATATGCAATAAAATATATATATAATATATATATGCAATAAAATATATATATAATATATATTACATGTAAAAAGATTAGGACTGCGGAGTCGGAGTTGTGAAAAGTAAAGGACTATTTTTACGATTAGACGATTTTTAAAAATAACTCAAAGAACAAGAAGAAATAAATCGTCCTCGTACAATATAGTACAATTTGGTTACTTGCAGGATTTGTAGGTTTATCTTTATTCCAATATAGATAAATAGAAAAAGTAGGTTAAAAACTTGATAAAATTAAACTTTTTTTTAACGACTCTACAGCCTTGAAAAAGACACATTCAAGAACCCATTTCAGTTGGAATATTTCAACCTATGAACGTTCACACATTGTTTATCAGTTAGCATGATCTAGAACAATTTAACAAATATACGAGTAAGAGCATCTTCGACGGTGGTGTTTACATAACTTTAAAAATAGACAACTAACCAAACCGGAAAAACTTCACAGCGGAATATTTTATTGGAAAATTGTGTTTGTGAACAGATGGGGCATAAAAAATGTCAGACTAAATGCGTTCACAAAGCGTTCATTCATTTTTCAAATAGTAATCAGTTTACGCAAAAATCGTATTATTTTCTAAGCAATTAACCAACTAGCAATTTTAGGCACGAAAGTGATACGCAAGGGCGTAATATCGTACACTAAAAACATGGCATATAGAATCCAATTAGCGAACTAATAGTATTATTTTGTTAACTCAATTCTAATAATGTATCCGTAATCCCAATAAAACCGTATATCCTAGAAATGTTATAAAATTATCGCGTACTTCAATTATACAAATTTAATTAATGACCAGATAATTTAGGGCCAAGTGTTGCCAAGTTTTTCTAGGTCCATCATCCACACTTACGAAACTGAAAATGAGGAAAAAATAACTTGAAAATGGAAGATCGTCTTGGATAAAGTAAGCGAATAAGGCAGCGGCGTAACCATCTCATATCATAACTATGCAACGCATGAAGGCACAGTGAAAAGAAAACCCTAATTAATTTACAATAAAAAAAATCTAGCTTTTTTTTGTAGCTTTGTCGTAGTATATGGCAACACATAGCTATGATTATGTCATTTGTTTTTAATTCATATAAAAAGAGGCTTGCGTGACGTTTACATGAGGGCCTCAAATTACTGGCCAAGTCTCTGTAATAAGGGGTGTTAATCCAACCATAAATACGATATCACTTTTGAGGCGTTAACTGTCACGTGATGGAAAAGCATGATATTAAATAAAATAAAAACACATTTTTTTTAAATATGAATTGTTACAACTTTGTTCGATTCCACATATGTTGTCACTAACGACCCTGGTTTCGCCTTTCGGCATCTTCAGGCATTCTATCACACGGATTCAACAGAATTGTCAGTTTAGAATGCCTGAAGATACCGAAAGGCGTAACACGGGTCGTTAGTGACAAAACATGTGGAGTCGTACAAAATTGTAAAAATTCAAATTTGATATTGAAATTTCATCAAGCACCTTCAGTCGATATCACAAATTACAATTTTTAAAACATATTTCTACAATATATTTTACGATCAGGACCAATTTCGCTCACCAATATATTGTTGGAATTAAGTACTAAAAAATGATAGCTTTGATGTTCAAATGAAACATTATTTCAGAATCAATTACAATTATTTGAATACACAAAAAATATTAAAATGTGTTAATTTTTTACACATAAAAACTGTATGCATACAATTGTGTGAAACTGACACAACAATATATAATATGCCATATTCGGAACAAAATCTATAAAATTTCTGGTACAGAAATCACTAATGAACGAATAGCAAACAATAATAATTTATGGATATCTACTTAATATTTATTTTGCGGTTAAAGTATCATTTAAATCAATTTAAAATAACCATAGGATGTATTCGTTGATATAAATATATAGTTGTATTCGTTGCTACAAAAATAACAATGTTCTTGATAAGTAGTAGTTTTTATGTTGGTAACAAGTAATATAATTTTGACAATTAGTATGTCTATGAGATATCAATAAAACGAAAATATCTGCATAAAACCAGAGCAGAAATCGATTTCTTATTTTGTTTTCGGTAGTATGAGAATACACGCAGAAATGACATCATTGACGTAAGCCGCGCGGTGACTTGAGTAATCCAGCGGTTGGTATATTTTGACATTTCCTTCCGAAATTTCGTACCTACCAAAACAATCCAATAAATTGTACAAAACGATTAAATACTGTCTAAGTTGTACGCTCTAACTTTAACGACTGTGCTTGTACGAATTATAAACGATTTAATATGTATTACTGTGGGGGCTATTTCGTTATAGAAAATATCTTCCGAGGAAGAAATACGGCCATATTCATCGGCAAGCCTAGTGACATTTCCAAAGCAGTTTCAAGGCACAGCAGTATAATTTTCAGATATATCTAGCACTTACCGTAAATTTCAGGTAAATATTCCAATTAAAGGCGGCAACAACACCGATTTTATTCACATTTAACCAGCTACACTTCCCGAAAATTCTTCGTCGTTCGTAAAAAAGTCCCGTAGCACTCTACTCAAGACTCACTCCACTTCACCAATACAACTTGAAGTGGCGTACGTCTGCGCAATAGTACAACAGGAAATAGTCCATCGCTTACAAATACTCCAATAATGGAAGTTGTTTTGACTATTTTTGAGACGATAATGAGAATATTTTTTTTTCTCTACTTGAATTTAATTAATAAATAAGTTATTATACGATTGCTTCGCAGGTTATTTACAATATAAGAAGAATAGTACAACTAAAATGGCGGGATGATGTCATCGGCCGGTAATAGAAGTGAATGATACAAGGTGGGCGTTGTCATTCTTGCCGAGATGCATTCAGTTTAGAAAATTAAGATTTATAATTCCATTTGTGATTCATGCGTACTCATAATATTATATTCATTGAATATTCTTAAACAGTTCCTGTCAGTTTTAAATGTTTTTCTGCGATAATAATTTTGCCAACAGCACTTATCAAATTCTCGCCGATAACGCGTGAACTATAAGTGCTGCCATCTATTTGTACAAGTATTCAAATCAAAGAGAATTTGATAAAAAATTAATAGATGGCATACCAAAAAAGACCCAACTATGTAAATGGACTATTTTATTTCTTAACAAGATTAAAAATAACATAAAAATGTTTATTTTGAAGTTTCGACATTTCAAAGTAGATGTAATTTTTTAGTTTATTATGAAGAAAGCATTGCAAAGAAAAATCTGAAATTTCCTATTTAACTCAGAAAAAGATACAACAAAAATATCGAGTTTTATTTTTCCCTGATCAGCAACAGATGCTTCTGGTAGTTTTTTAAAATTCATTCATTCATTCAATGATTCCTTTTTGGCGTTTTAGAACCCTATCTGGTATTTAATATTATCGAAATGAAGAGATGCTCTACTTTAATTCTCAAAATATTATTCTATCAATTCTCTTTCAATAATGTAAACAGACCTTGCAATGAGGATTATTCAATCTGATGAAAGTAAAAAAAAAATATAGCCCAATTTAAAATAATTTATTTACACATCTAATAATTCTATATCATGTTCATTAAATATATAATAATTACAGAACGCTAAAAGATTTAAGCAAATGTAAATTCTGTTGTATCAACAGATATACAAATTCATAAACAATGAAAGAGGAACACAAGTTATGAATATTTTCAGTTTAAGAAAGAATACGAGGTGTTTGCAAGGAAGGTTTACTACAGAAGGAAATATGTGAAAATATCATGAAAAATGTTATAAAGAGTCCAAATTTGTGAGATTTACAGAAGTGGGCATTTAGCGGACGTTGTATTACACAGAATTCATTTATTAGCATTACACAATTTTTTTATTATGAAATTATACAAAAATAAAGTAATAAACCTTCTGAGTGTACACCCTGTACTAAATATATACATAATGTATTGACTTTTTACCTTACATTGTAAAAAGCTTTATAGAAACAAAATTATAAAAGAAAAAAAGATTTCCCATTTACAAGTTTTTTCAGTATTCAAAATTTACTTGTATCACTTAAAAACCATATATAATACCTCGGTGGTAATGGTATGAAGAGATATTGCATGTGGAAGTACTTTAGTGATACGGGCCAGCCATTTCACGTAAACAACACTGTTAGCATGTTTATATGGTGTGAAAGAAATCAAAAATACTTTATCACATTAGTGAGATAAGTCAGGCATGTCATGCGTGTGCAAATGGACCAACGAAAGTGTTGCCATATTTATTTTATAACATTAGATTGACTATACATATATAGAAGTCCAATAACACACAAATTTTATAAAATTTGTTATTTCCATTAGTGGGTAAGTGTAATTATGTTATTATTGAAAAGTATGTATGTGTTTATCAACATATTGATCCATAACATTAAAATCAGTATTTTCATAAGAAATATTACACTAATTATCTTATGCTGTAATAAATCTATTTAAAATTATGTACAAAAAAAAATGTTATCATCTTATGGTTTGACATCGTGACAGGAGTAATGCACTATTTCCCCATTAGGATATCGAACAAATGCGCTTTGGTTCCTAAACCGTTTTTTGCAAACAGGACAAACATTATGGTCAGCAATTACGACACTCTGAGACTCGTGAATCATTTTCAGCTCCTGTACCTGAAAAATAAATGAGGTTAGCCTCACAGATATTATATACCCAAAGCTTTAGATGTAAAATTGAAACAGATAACTTTGTTATTCAATTGCTATTGTAATTAGTAATTGTGAGAAATGTTTCGCTTTCTAAAGATAGCTACACTAAAAATTTTTTCTGTTAAGCACCAACATTGCACAGATGTATAGAGGAAATACAAAAATCAATATACTTGTAGAGGTGTTAAGCAATATTGCCTAGGCTTGTTTAGTATCTAGTTTCTAATCAATTTGGGAGAAGTTTTCCAGGAAGCTTTATCTTGTCACAGAATTCAGTTTCAAAGAAAGATTGTAAATTTCAATGAATGTAAATGATATAATGGATATTTCTCTGTCAAAATTAATTACCTGTAAATGTTCGGAATACAATAGTCGCTTCATGACCTGCATCATACGTCTATGACTTAGCTGATTGTGAAGAGAAGTCTCCAGGAATGTTCTTATTCGGGATATGGGAACGGAATCAGGAAGGACGGCAAGAGCCTGTAACATACATAAATAAATTATGGCACAAATAAACAAATATTCTACAAAAATAGAAATGCAAAGAACAGAAGATAATCTAAAAAATGTAATGTTCGTTATTTAATTTTGAATATGTTTGCTCCAAATGCATATTGAAGATAAATCAAAAGTGTTCTGAAATTTTATACAAACTTAATAACAATATTGATTTGCTATGATATACAACTGCGTATGAATTTCTGTAGAAGAGATATTGCAAACCTTGATCGGGTCAATTTTGTCAGCATGCAAGTCGAGCAGTTGCAGAGCGGTGTCTATATCTGGCTGAGCAGTTTTCGGACTCTTTGGCACATTACTCAGTGGTCCGTTGAGGACGGCCTCCTGCGATGGATTGACCAGCATCTTAATGAGTATCACATAAACGTCATTATCTTTCTTGGAGTCCTTTTCTTTGGGTCTCTCACTAACTGCATTGCAATATTCTATAGCACGTTTGATATCACCTACAAAATATGGGGAGTAATTACTTCATTGAAATATTGGCTAATAAAAATTGACTGGGAAGTGTGGGGTGAAGACAAAAATTATATCTGCCATCTATGAAAAAAAAAACAAAAGTAAGTAATATTTTGCTTTTGATTATGAGCAATCAAGTAATAAATACTATTACAAATTCCTGTGGTACATGTTTTTGAATGAACAATTATGATGTTGCATTACCCTGTTTGAACATTCAAGAAACAATTCAATCCAATATATAACCAATAACCGAAATCACCATCATCAAGTAAATCACCAAGATTATAATATAGACAAAGAAAAATATTCCATAAACTTCAAAACAGTACAGATGAACATTAATTAAATTCACTCAATGTAAAAAAAAAAGCCTGCAATAAATGAAAAATGTCTTTGAATGAAAGCAGTTTTATACTGACCTAAAATATATACATAAATAGATAAAGCCTGTGCATGGTTATCCAATTTTCCCAGTACTGCTGCACGTTCTTCAAACAAAGAATCAGGTGGAAAATGCACTAGTACTGTTTCTGGGGTATAAAGGTTCGACTTTTCCAAGAAATTAAGAAGCTTCGCTCGCATGTTCTGCTGTTGTCCCTCTGAATAGGTGCCTTTTTTATCCATGACTTTCTCCCTGAGCATCCTAACTAGCGCGTTATGAAAAAGAGTGTTGCTGTCTCCCCAAATGTGAATGACATGTTCCAGATAAGGTATAGCGAGAGGTTCGTGTTCTCTCAGGAGAAAATCTAGAACTTTCGCTCTGGGCAAGCCTTCAACCTCATGAATGTCTTCGGTGAATATTTTTAATCCTTCCTCAGGTTGCTCAGCGAGGACCCAATTTGCAAATTGAAATATCAAATTGATATGTTCAGCACCTAAAAATTACAAATATGAATGTTTTTATAACAATGAAATCATAAATAATTCATAACATCGAAGATATTTAAGTATTATATATAAGTGTTTTTTTGGGGTCACTGAAGTGTATGTATAAGCTCCTCATTCTTTGAGACTACAGAAAAGGTGATTGCTTAACAAACAGTTCAGACTCTAATCAATTGAGACAATGAACATTATCACAAATGATTTTTGTGTTCAGAAAAAAATCTTTCTAATCCACTTATTCGATCATTAAAACTCGGGTGATCAATTAACGAGCAATTCTGTAAATATTATGTACGTTAACCAATCACCTAAAGTATTTATAAAACAATTTACCTAAATGTTGTAAGTAAACTTTAGTGCGATGGTGGCCTTTTAAAACAGAATCAGCTTGTTTTGATTGGTCTTTCAGAAGTTGCAAGGCTTTCATGTGTTGCCCTTTGGTCTGGTATAGAATGATGAGCTCGATATATTTATTATGATGGAGTAGTAATTCTTCTGATTCGTCAAGTCTACAGTTCTTTAACCGCAGCAATGGCCCCACAAAAGCATCATTCGTCTGAAATATAAAATTGATAATGAGACACTGAAAAAACATTCCTACTCCAGATAGAAGTCATATTTCGCAACACAAAATCAAGTAAGCGTACTTTGATACATTTTAAATTATTGTTTTATTTAACTGCAGAATCAAGAGCTTGAGATCAAGACATTGCTCAAAAAAATTTACCTGCAGGTAACACTTGAGAAGGGTAGTATCGATGGTCTCTAACAAAGCTGCTTTGGATTTATCAGTTGTGGGAGTGGTAACCTTCTGAATTTTATGTCTGACATCAATCAAATATTCTATCATAGCCAACAACCCATTTTCTGTGTCAGGGTCATGAGGTTTGAGCCCAGTTTCAGCATCAACGAGCGGCTTAGACCCTGCAGTAGCAGACAGCTCCGGAATGAGTCCAATAACTTCTGTCGGATCGGTGTCCAACTCTAAAAACATTTTCATCGACTCGGAGAATTTCTTCTGATGGAATAAGTCAAAAGCATACAGCAACTGAATTGATTTGATAATATATTCTTTTTCTTCATCTGTTTCTTCGGAGATATTCTATGGACAACGCATAAACGAATATTAATTTTAATATCAAATTATATAAAGCAATATTCTTAAATAAATAAAGCTAATGTTGATTAACCGCTGGATGAAATTGACTTAAAGATAAATCACAATTCCAATGCCTATATATTGCACTTTCATTTAAATAGTTTTGTTGAAATGTAATAATGCTCATGATAAGCGAAACCGATTTTGATCATAAAATATATTGTAGAAAAAGTATTCAAAAATGTGTTTTCATTATTTAAATTGTAATTCCTTTCCACCAAGAAGTGACAGTTAACACCTTAAAAGTGATGTTCCAGGACGGTCATTTTTGCAATTAAACTGACGTTAAAAACAGCACAACACAAGACAATCATGGATAAGATTCTTTTTAATTACCGTCAGTTCCATCGCTAGTTGGAACTGTTTATCCTTTAATAAGATCTGTCGTTGCTTTGTAATATCTACAGAGCCAATCCTCCACACTTGGCTCATGGATGCTGCATACAATAGCCCACGTCGACATCTATACATAACAAAAATAATTTGAACAACTTTTTTAAACAACTGACAATTTATAAAAAGTGGAACAGTTGTAAGATGCAAACCATGCTGTGCAAGCTACTAACCACACTGAATTCAGTAATTGTTTTTGCTAGTCCTGTTAAAAATAATCAGTAATTTGCACCACAAAAACGTGCCAGGTTTTCTGGGCTTGTCATCTAGTGAATGACCAATTTTGAAAGTTAATCTTTTCCATGCAAATGTCTAGAGGCATGAGACGCAAGCTTTCAAACGTCGGTAATACATGCAATCTTTTACATATAGGACTGATTTTGGTTTCAAAATATCGCCTAATTTGTCCTGATACGGCTATACATCGAAATAAACATCGCGCTTAACTTCGCATGGAACTTTGCACCAATCTCGCGGCATCGCAATGTGACACTCCATGACACGTGACAGTAACGGCACTTGTTCATTTGAGTTTGATTGTGGCTTCATTACGTCACGGAAATGGCGATTTACGAGTGAGTTGTTCGTTAGGGATATATTTGTTAAAGTGATTGTGACAACATAGGACATTTCTTTGTATTTTTTAATGTTGTGAAACATTCCTAACACATCTGGCTTCCATGAAAGCCAATCCAATTATTTTTGATTGCTCTATTTATAACTTTATATGGAAAAAAAGAACAAATTTTATTTGTATGAAAAACGGCCGTGTGAAACGGGTAAAATAGCTGATAGATGTTAGTTATGAAATAAGTTTTGTCTTTTGTGTCCAACAATAATATAGTACACTTGCATCACAAAGAAAGTAGACCAATAATTATAAAAACGAAAATATTATTTTCATATTTTGATTCCCCAAATGATTTCAGCTGTATGTAAAATGCTAAAAAATAATCTAACATCATAACATGGTCAAAATCGTCTTGTTAGAGCTCTGCTAACCAACAGTTTTATGCCAGCTGATATAAATTGCTTATGTTTACCATACGTATATTCCTACCTGCAAAGCAATCTGGCCTTGTTCAGCTCCGTAAGTGTTTGAACAAAGGCATTTGGTGTCATGGTTTGAACTGTTATCTGATCATTCAGTAGTCCTAAGATATAAGGATTCTCATAGGCTGAAATGAAACATAGAAAAATATTCATTAGAATTTGATTATAAAATAACATTAGATGATAGAGGTTGTGATATTTTATGGTCAGTTAAGAAAAACTGGTCACTGACCAATCGGAGGCAAGTAAGGTGCTGGTGGCCAGCTGTTCAGAGCCAAGTCGGCTTTAAAATGAATATTGAAATCGAATTGAAATAATTTGATGCAATTATTAAAATTAAATTTATTTAAAAATACTAAATCTGGGTCAAATAAAGGTAAAAGTCCTGTTCGACAAATACATAATGATTTTGTCATATATAATATCTTGAAAGTTATCGATTGAATATCGGAAGAATGTGTTTTAAATTCAAACCATAAAACAATCCAATAAAGAATCACATTATTCATACACAAATAGACATAATTTAAATTCACCTAAATTTTACACGACGACAACTTAAAAATTAAGACAGAATATTTTCGCAAGATAACGGCTTTGGAACAGCCGGAAATCAATAGATATCAATTGTCACACAAAATTTTAAACGAACAAACAAATATCGTATATAGGTCTGTCCCTGCTCCTCAGACCATTGCTAGGGGCTTATGCGTTCATGTAATAAGACATCTCCTTCCAATATTTATGCTTATTAAAATTGCCGCCTGTTTAGTTTCACTTACATTAAAAAAAAATAGTTTTATTGCTAGCAGGAAATAAGCTAGGTTGTTTAAACAGAAGAGAAGATGTAATGTGTACCTTTTCTACACAGCTATATATATTATAGATAAGCAAATGTACGTTTAAACATAGTTATGACGATGACGTGAGCTGAAATGGCTATCAACTATATCTTATTAAAAAATTTGTAGAACTAAAATACATTGCTATTTTTTCACCGTGTTATAATGGAGTTCTACCAAGTAAATGTCAATTCAATCAATAAACAGAATATTTTGTTTCTAGAAAATTTTTACATCTATTATTTAGACTAATATCCTTACCTAAGCCTATCCTTAAACTTTTGACATAAGCTAAATTGAAGAAAAAAATAACAGTCTAACTAAATAAAATAAATAACATTACGTCTCTTATTCTCTCTAAGTATATTGTTTATTTGAGATAAATTCTATCAACAAACAATCTAAAAAATTAAATTCTTACAAAAATGCATAGTCTGTTATTTTATCCCACCAATTTAAAATCAGTAGACATCTCTAAAAATGACAATCATAATTTTTCTCAATCACATTGTAATGTTTATTGATCCTTATGACCACTTCAACTAACAGAATGTTATAGTTTACAATGGTTATAAGATTATTTTTTATACTAATATCAGACAGTTCCTTGACTGAAAGTAGATATTTTTCTTGATTTGTCATATGTTTAAATATTACTAATTGTCAGTCATCGAGGACATCATGTACTCAACATACCATAAGTCAAAACTCAGGATGCGACTGATGAAACATGTGGAATTGCAAAAAATTAAAATGGCTAAAATATGGTACCAAAATTCCATTAATCGCCCTCAGTCCAACTTGTATATGTCCAATATTGTATACTAACATGTATAGAACAAATATAAAAATTAATACTTTGGGCGTGAGTTAGTGTTTAGCCTTACTGACACTGTCACTATTTAGACCTGTAAATTTAATTTATATCAGAGCGGCCACGGGACGCCTCCATAGGACTACTGTTGTATATAATGCGGCCGCAGTAAAAATTTGCTTGAGAACAACTGATCTAGGTCGTAATAAAGTTTAAAATGGGACCCTTATAACTATTAATTATTATTTATTTTGGTATACAATTCAAATCAACTTGTTTCAATCACCAACCGTTCTTTATCTAAACAATTAAATTGCACTTTTATGACAGAACTGGAGTATTCATTTTTTCCAGCTGGTGTGAAGAACTAGCATGAGAGCAAAAATGTATTATGCTACTATTAGAAAAAAAAACAATGAAGTGTTTGTGCAAGGTTGAAAAAGCATCAATTACGAGTAATTTTTGTTTTATTTACCTGCGCCAATCAATGGGGCATTCCATTTAATTACGGTCTTGGACAATAATTTAGGATCAGTCTCGTCAATCATGACTGAAGTCAAATCTCTTCCTAGCATAAAAGAAGTCGGAGATAGCTTAGTGATGCAAGGCTCCAGAGACCTTGAGCTGCTCGAGAGATATTGTTCTTTTACCTCTCCTGTCAACTGAAATACAATAATCTGTTAAAGGCAATTATTTTTACTAAGTGATTTCATTCTGAGGAATAAGGTTAGCTAAACTCCTGAAGAGTTAAAAACTAAAATATATATTTAAAATTTGAATTGTTGAAAGTTTGTACAACTCCACATGATTTGTCACTCATGACATGGACTTCAGTTTTTGATAAGTAAACCTGTCAGTTCTAGTGCATTCGTAAGATAAAATGTCTGAAGATGTTGAAATGCTCAACCCATGTTATGAGTGACAAAACGCGTAAATTTGTACAAAGTTTTAAACAATTTAAATTTGATATTGAAATTCCATTAAGCACCCTCAGTCAATATTGTAAATTGTAAAATATGTATGTATAATAAAATTTAGAATAGGATAAGGTATATAAAATTAAATGACTGTGGTTTCTAAACTGAGATACTTCTTGGGTTAATGAACTTAATGCAATACCTCAAAATATACTGTATATCGATAGAAAAAATTTCATCGAAGGTATGCAATAATGCGTTGTCAACAATTTTACTGAAACATACTTTGATGCCATTCAATTCTTTATATGTTTTTCTGTGAATAGGCATTCATAAAAAATTGGTATTTGTCCATGTTTTTATAAGAAATTTTACCAACACCAATTCAATTATATTTCTAAAATCAAGTTTTTCTCCCTCCAGCAGAATTTAGTTTCTGTTGCTAATGTGATGTTGCCTGCTAAACAATAATTTCCCCTTTGTTATGTTATTTATTTATCCATAAACGACATTAATACTAAAGCTATTACTGAGTAATATTGTGACACTAATATGTTTCATAATACATCAGTTACCTGGCTACAACAAACACTCATTCCCACAAAATAATTGTATCACCAAAATCAGGCGTCATTTTCTCTACAATACTTACACCATACAATATATATTCGTCTTTAAATCCTACGCACAAAACCGCTTCCCCCCACATTATTGCTTTAGGAATGTCACCAATTGAAATGTCTTTGAATAGAGTTTTAAATTCGCCATGTTTGTAGTAGTAAAGTTGGAGCTTTCTCTTGACGGCAACGCATAGTCTGATGACAGATATTTCACCAGTAAGTGAACCAGTCGGCTGGAAAAAAGAAATCAATTATCAAAGAATACTAAAAATAAATATCAATTTATATTTTCTAGCCCTGTCTACTTCTAAGCAGAGTATTTGAGCTTATAATTAAATATATCTTAACAAATGCAGTTCTAGAAGAACTGCTCATTGTTTATTCACTCAACCATTCTTTTACGGACAAGGCATCGGAAGAAAGTTGAGTATATTGCACCTATACTCTACATTCCTACATGTAAAATACTGTCAATATTCTGCACTACAAAGAGCTTTACCCGAACAACCACATGGGTCTGAAAAACTGAAAAAAATCAAATGTACCTAATTTTTTTTTCAATTTGACAATTCACAATATTTTGAAAAAAGATTTACTGCAAAAAGATTACTGAAATATTTTGGTTGCATTTTGAATTTACTAAGCTAACCAATGGTTTTTACGTTTCACATATTACACAAGAGTAATCAATTATCATGTTGGTTTTAGATACTCACCTTATTATCTATCGCAAACAATGATGCACCTTTGGTCTGGGGCAGCTGTTGCACGATTGGAAAATTAATGACATTAATATCATGCACAGCAAGCACATTATCCGAAAGACACAGCAGTAAATTGTACTCTGAAAAAAATTAAAGATACATAAAATCAATACTACAATAATACATGATTGACTAAAGAACTAAATGGAGATCAAATTTGTATTATCTCCTAACAATAAATCACCAACAAATTTGCTTACAGTAAAGCTATCATTTATACTAGAACAAAACGGAAAGTATTTCAATCAAAAAATTCAACATTACAGGACTTGAAACAGAAAATTCACAGGAAAATACGATGGAGTGTCCCCAGAGCTCCATTCTGAGACCACTTACACAATTATGAATACACCGTTTGATGACCTTTTGTCTTTCCTGTTGTTTAAGATTGGTTTAAGGGTTAGATTGAATTTGTTGACACAACCATCAGGATGTTAATCACATACTGCCGTGATAATTTCATAGAGTGGCTTTACAAGTGATGTAAAGTGTGTCAAGTCCAGTGAGATATGAGGCGAATTTTTTTCTTATTTGTATTTTGATTGCTAAGTACATACTGTGATGAATAGGCATATTTAATAAATCAAAACATAATAGATTTATAAGGACCAAAAAATAAACAAATTCATTATAAAAGTATTGGAGTCCATAGTTTAATATTATTAATTTTAGATTCAAAGCTATAGTAGTCAAGAAGATGTTTGATATGAATTTAATTCCTGAAATGTGAAAAGTAAAATGGACTTAATTGGTGTTGAAATATATTTATGTACCTGGAATAACTTCAATTTGCTGTATAGGTTTTTTACTGAATGTCTTGTGGTAGCTTAAAACTTGAACTGTATACTTCTGGCCTTCCGTACTCTCATTGACGAGGTACATGAGGAGATGACCTTGTCTGGTTCCTAGTAGGAGGTTATCATCTACAGAAAAAGAAACAAAAAATAAATAAAAACAGGTAACAGTTATTATTAAATTTGAATTGTTACAACTTCGTACGATTCCATATGTTTGTCACTAACGACCCGGTTTTGCCTTTCAGCATCTTCAGACTTTCTATCACACGAATGCAACAGAACTGACATCGTACAAAGTTGTAACAATTCAAATTTTTTATTGAAATTCTATCGAGCTCCTTCAGTCGATATCATAAGTTATTATTAACATGAGATGAGAAAGAATGCATAAATATGGTTACATAAAAATATATAGACAAAGTGATGCCTCGTAAAGACAATGCTAATTGTGTAAGACTGGCAAACACCATAAGTTATCTGGTACCTCAGCCATTTCCAACCAGTACTGTGGCAGTGATAGTGCCATCTGTGTAGTATATTTGTGAAATTACATCAATATTTCACCACAATATTTTGACATGGTAGTCACCAGTACTGATGAAACTTAGGCTAGGGCAGATACCTAGTAATTGACCTCCTAGTATTGACACAGAGCTATTTTAGCAACAGGGAGATGAAATATAAATCTGACTTAACCAAAATTTACAGGAAAATAATGATGGAGTGTCACCAGAGTTCGTTTCTTAGGCCACTTCTTACATTATTTGATCATCTTTCGTCCTTATCACTCCAACAGTTTTATACGGCTAGGCCGATAATGTGCTTCTGATTCTCAGAGCGAAAAGTCACGCTACACTTAAAAATATTCTTTTATGGTGCAGATTGCTTTTTATAATATATTTCTGCTTTACCTTGACATTGTAATGTATTTCTGCCAAATTAATTAGGCCTGTAGAATTATTTATTGGTAAATTGTGAACAAGGGAATAAAATCGTGTTTTATAACTGGGTAAAATATTTAAGTAATCATTGGTTTACCGTAGGCCGCTATCGATTCGATCTGTTCTGTCAACTTGAGTAATGAAGACACTTCAAATGCTTCGTGCATGATTAAGCAGTGATTGTAGACAGATCTCACAATCCAACTCTGGAGATATTAATTAACAATGAATTTATTTGTTAATGTTGTGTACAATTATGAATATATTTTGACAGATTTCTGACATTTCAGAATGAGTTGATTGCGGTGTTGTAAGGTTAGAAAATTTAGAATTCTCTGGTAGAACTTCTCAATATATTCCTCTATGCCCAACCAGGTTGTGTTTGCTTGATGAATATCATACATATGTTAAAAAAAATATTATCGCCTTATCAACCACTCACTGTGGATTAATTTATTTGTGTACAGCCATTTTTGATGAAATAGTTTTTAAAATCTAAATATGACTTCATTCTGTTCATTAAAATTCTAATTTGCGAAACAAATTGTGTTTCTCTTATTATAAATAAATGAATGGACTAATTTCAAACATTCAACAACTTGTTGTTATAAATTGCAAATAATACCACAACGAACACAAACCACAAGACGTAAATGAAACAAAAAAAAAATCGCAAACCTTAAATGTTATTTAATATGAAAAAAACATGCTTGCAATACTTCATTATTTTGCTAAAATTCGCTTTTTCCGGTCGTTTCAACAATCATTTTTCGTACATTTCTAAATAAATATTTTTTTCCGATTTGTCTATTTTGCTATATGAAAATTTTATTATTTGATAGTGTTTTTTAGAATCTTTAAAATGAGCCTTGATCAATAGTAATAATTTTTGTAACAGATGGATTAAATATGCATTCAATTTTTTTTTATTCAAAATGAGAACGGTGGTAAATCCTAAAAAGAAAGCCGCATTTTGATAATATGTTACTCAGGGGTCTCACGATAATTGCCATATTTTTATATATTTAAAATCAAAAACAACTCTGGAGTGGTTTGCAAACTTTTGCCACTCATGTAATAATTAATAAGCGTCCTTATTTGAAGACAAGCAATACTCTCCTGCTAAGATTATATAATTTTCTAGTTTATATAGAAAAAAGAAAGTCTTATTTGTGTGTGTCTTTATGTTATTTTTAATACTGAAAAGTTAAATATACCCGTTCATCATTATTTTTTTTCCAAAGATATTTTAAGGGAGGGTAGACCTGTCTATGGTTTTTGGCCCCTATGAAAAAATCCCCCAATACCGAGAATGAGGCAAGTAATAAGAATTTGCAACAATATTACCATCAATTTTGAGATGGTAACGCCACTGCCATGGGATAATGACATTCAGTTGGATACTTACAGAAAGACATTTTTGTAGTTTGTTAAATAATATTGGAAATTAAACTTTCTTTTGAAAGTTTCTTAAAACCGTCAACATCTGCATAACGTCGCTATGCGTCATACATCGCGCCAAAAAGCTATATAAAAATGTTAAGGATTGATCTAGCAAAATCATTCAAGTTCACAATACGTAATAAAAAATAACAATTTACTTCATTGAGAGTGGGCGAGGCTGACTACGTGTCGGCGGCTACTTTTGTATATAATCAGTTTTTTTATTTAGCCGGTGACGTAACCCAAGCATTTTGCCTTTTATACGTCTTAGCGGAGACCCGAATCATCTAGCCTCTGTGGCCCAATGGATAAGGCATCGGCCTCCTAAGCCGAGGATTGTGGGTTCGAGTCCCACCAGAGGTAAATCATAATTATTTTTATTCTGCTTTCAGATGATACAGATACATTAAAAATCAATTATAAACCTTTTTAATTGCTAAAAGTGTAAGTATGAAAAGGTTAAATTTTGCGTTTTTTATCGAAATTGATTTTCGTCTGAATAATGATTTCGGTGTAATATTAGTTCGAAGAATAACGCGTATCAAAAAACATTTCATTTCGAAATAAGCCAAAACGAGTCCAATCAGAATCTAACTGGAAATATTTAATGGCGTCGAATTTTGATGCTAATAAATACTTTTTTATATTTAAATTCGTTGATACCAGACATAAAAATCTATATTGTGTAATGATATCAACGACAATTGAAAAGTTTTTCAATTGATCAAGGTATTGAAAAAAAATAGTACGCTATTAGGTGCACAGAATTGGTTAAACAAAGAAGATATTTTATTATAAGCAATATCAAATTTATACATTTGATTCCATGAAATGTCTTCAGCTATCTCCTAATATAATATTTATTTGGGACTTAGTTGTATTTCATTAAATGTGGTTGTAATAAAATATTTTCTTTTTTTGTGATTTTTATTTCCAATAATCAAAACACTTTTCATCGCATTTTCTTACGTCTTTCTTGGTGTGACATTTTATAATAAATGGTGGAAATCTCAAAAACAAACTTTTCCACTGCTTCGCGAGAGGACTCTGTGTTGCTTCACAATTAGAATCATCGATAAATATTTTTACACTATGACGTCTTCTGTCACATGATTTTTACTAAGCCATAATGTATTATAAATAATTAAAACAAATATCGTGATAGAATTAAGCTTTAATCTAGTAAAAAAAGAAAAAAAATATCTTAATATTGGACAAATCCTTCCTATTATATCATCACCTTTTTATTTTATTTTGAATAACCTGTTGATGGCAGATACGAGAACACCTCGATACGTATACCACGAGATGCATTATTTAACATTTCAATGTACCATCATTACAATCAATACTCCAAATATGTATATTTAAAAAAAAATTACATACAAAGAATGTAAATTTCATTGTTTTCTTTTTTATCATGAAATCAAGGAAATGTGTATTGAATAAAAAAATCTTTTGATGGATTATTTGACATATTTCCAGCGTTATTAAAAAAAAAACAGTTTGTATTGGTTATATATAAGAGGGATTCGAATATTTGAAACTTTGTACGGTTCCACATGTTTTGTCACCTATGACCCGAATTTCGCTTTTCGGCATCTTCAGAAATTCTATCACACGGATGCAATGAAATTGACCCACAATATACAATTCCTCTTGTCAGTTCTGTTGCATCCGTGTAATATTATAGAATGCTCTAAGTTGCCGAAAGGTGAAACCCGGGTTGTTAATCATATAACATGTGGAACCGTGCAAAATTATGAAAGAAGAAATGTATTCAGTCTCAAAAAAGACCTACCTCTGATCTAAATAATTTAAAAAATAACGATACTTCTGTGTGAAAAAGAGGGGCGGTAACGAATTTTAACATATTATTCGATCTAACACAATCTGTAAAACTAAATCGTTTTCATAAGCAGTTAAAAAAACCTTTCTTTATTAACAAAATAAATGATTCAACCAAAAAAATCTATAACCCGTATTTTAATATTTATTTTCAATAAATTAAGTATTTTCTCTAGCATGCTGTCGCATTTGAAATGTCTAATTTAGCATCATTTTTTATAAGACAAAACGTTTGATGTATCGGTTGGATATTCATTTAAAGATAAATACAAAAAAAAAATCAGAAAACTATATGAATGCAAACATTCAGACCATGGGTAAAAACCGTGACTATTTTAGACAAAATTAACTCAGAAATCAAGCTAAATAAAATATTTAAAATAATTTGATGACTGTTTTAAGTTGGTAGAAGGACAAATTAATTATATTGTATTATTTGCTGAAATATATTTCAGCATTTTACCACTTTGTAGTTTACTATTTTAGATTATTCAATTGAAGTGCAATAAAACTCATTATTTATTCTTTTTAACCAAAACAGCAGGTTTCAAAACACGTTTCTCTAATATAATATATCAAATCATAGACAAAATATTGCGTTTCGTACTTAAGGTAAACAGTTATAATTTATGATATCGACTGAAGGTGCTTGATTGAACTTCAATATTAAATTTGAATTGTTGCAACTTTGTACGATTCCATATGTCTTATAACAAACGACCTGGGTTTCGCCCTTCGGCATCTTCAGGTATTCCATCGCACGGATGCAACAGAACTGACGTAAAACGAACAGCATCGTATATATAATATATTAAAATAATTATTAACAGGAATCTACTTACCAATAGGCAAGCAAATGATTGCAGCTGAAAAGAATGTAACAATATTAATCCAATAATAATTAGCTATGACAACTTTCATTAACGATCTTGCTAATGAGTGGTCGTTATTGAAATGGGGTTTTCAACAAATTTAAATCAAGTAACATTACAATATAAATGTGTCTTCTTTTATTTAAAGAATACCTTATATCAAACAAATCGTTTGCTTGCCTATTGGTAAGTAGATTCCTGTTAATAATGATTTTAATATATTATATATACTAAATTTGAATTGTTGCAACTTTGTACGATTCCATATGTCTTATCACAAACGACCCGGGTTTCGCCCTTTGGCATCTTCAGGTATTCCATCGCACGGATGCAACAGAACTGAACAGAACGTCAGTTCCGTTGCATCCGTGCGATGGAATACCTGAAGATGCCGATAGGCGAAACCCGGGTCGTTTGTGATAAGACATATGGAATCGTACAAAGTTGCAACAATTCAAATTTAGTAAACAGTTATATTTATTATAGTAAAATAACTAATTATATTATGTATTCGTTTTAATTTGTCGCATTTGTATCAAAATGCTCAAAATACGAGTCTCTAACGATAACCCTCAAAAGACTACGTCGACAGAACGTATCCATAGCGATATTTTGTAGCCAGACGACCATTATCTGAGTCAATATAAGCGCCGATATTCCACACACACTGTCCCAGGTTCGATATTACCTGTATGGGGGAAAAAATCATACGAGATATGATATCATTGAAAAGCTTATAGATAACATCAGAAAAAGGGTAAATTGTTCGAACCGATAGCCGAGTATTTATCATCACTATTGCTATCGTAAAATATTTTAGTTAGCGTCTAGCTATAATCCCAACAAGAAGTCGGACATCATAAACAATCTTTATCAATAAAACAATATATGCTATCTCTGTCGTACAGTATAACAATTTAGTTAATAAAGTCGTTTATATCACGAATTGACTATAGATTGAAAATAATCGCGCGAATTCGAATACATTTAAGTTTTGTCGTATCGGTTACGTAATTACAGTTTTTTTTATCGCCGCGTGTTTTTTGTTGAATAATTATTGTTTCCCAATCAGCGAAATTATGACAATGTGTGCCAATGGTGGTATGATACCTGGTTATGACGATTACTACGATAATAGCTGGTCCCTTATTCCACCTGACTATGGAGTCGCCATTGAGGAGGATTATAGATATAATTCATATCCGTAAGTATATATAGTTTCTACTACCACGTCATATTCTTTTTTTGTCCATATTTAAAAAACAAGGCATACTCTTTTATATCTAAAATACAATGAGCATACGATTATTAGAACACATAACATACCTTAGAACCTTGATTAACCGCAATTTTGTTATATGAATTTTTTGTTATTTGAATTGTAAAAAATATCCATCTTTTTTTTTCATTTATTGAATAAGGTTCTTCTCACTGCAAAAACGATGCTCTGGTCAGACGATCTCAGGAAAAAAAACTAGAAATCATATAGATGAAAAGTATTTTATCCGAAAATTTACCATGTCATTCGTTAATACAATGTTTAAATCATATTGACTAAATATGATATCATTTCTTCCATTTCGCCAGAGTAATATAAACAGGTCATTCGAATACCATTGTTAGTAAATTAAAATAATGAAGAATTAATAATCAGTTTCCTTAAAAATATTAGTTTAAAGGACAATTGCTAAATGGCAACAGTTAAGATTCTATAAATATATCAACGGTTAAAAAATCATGAAAAAAACTTTTGAACGGATGTTTATCTATAACTTCTAAGTGAATAGGTTTCACTGAGTAAAGTCACTGTGATATAAATTAAAAATAATATCTCAGGTTCATGTATCCTACATTAAATAGATTTTTTTATAAAATAATAATTTTCATATATCCTTCATATTTAAAACGATTTAGTAAGTATTGTATTCGTATCGTGTTGAGACTGCACAAATTTCAGTATTTGCAACACAATTCGACAAGCGTGAAATTTCAATTATGTATATATTCTAAGCGTGTTACCGAAAGGGTTGATCGCTGTCAACAACAGAAAACGCCCCAGTATTCATAATATGCCAGAAAACTCTGCAGTCAAATAAATTGTCTTTGTAATAATTTATGATATCTACTGAGGGTGCGTGATGGAATTGATCTTACCATGTCTGCTCCCAATTAAGAGCTTACGGTCTCCTAATGAAAATCTCAACAGATATTAGCACGAGAACAGTTTATTAATCGATTGTTTTACCAAAGATAGAAAGGTTATACGGATTGAGATAGAACTTTTCAGTTTAGCTAATCTTTCCTGATACACTGCTGATGAAAGGGAGTGAACTTATGTTAACTTAAGTTGTGGTGTTATAGCCGGAGTTGGAGTAGTGAAAAACAAGCGACGATTAAACAAAATATCTTAATGAACAATAAGAAATACATCATCCTAATTTGATTCTCAATCTATTGTAATAAATAACTATTATAATAAATAACTATCTATAAATAGACAACTATTTGCTGGATTGGTTGGTTAATCTTCATTTAAATGCACACATATAAAAAAGGCAGGAAAAAATCTGGCAAAATTAAACTTGTCGTGTTTCTTAATCGACTCTAAACCTTTAGAATTTATGTATCAATTCAAATTTTTGTGATAGAATATCAAAATATGTCAATTTTTATTAAGACCATTTTGGCCGTTAATTATAACAATGATTCTTATAGAAAACCGCTAGATATGCAGTATACATCTAGATCAGCGGTTCTCACGTGAAATTTCACTGTGACCGCATTATAAACATCAGCTATCCTATAGAAATGTCTCGTGGTCGCACAAAATGCCATAAAAAATAGTTTCTATATTTATTTCTTATATATTGCATTACACTTAATGATCTTTTACAAAATACAGTTGTAGGTAAAATCGAAAAAATTGATAAAGCAATTGTTGCTAATTTTTTATATTGACTTATTGACGACCAAAATTTTTGAACAGTTTTATTATTAAAACGGTACTTTACTTAAACTAGACAAAATGCTGGATAAGTCAGGTTTATTCAATTAATTTTAAAATAGTATTTTTCTTACAAATTCAATTGTATTTTTTTAATATCAATATTTACTATAAAACTGTTGGTGGCCGCACATGCGAATCACTAATCTAGATAGCGTCATATATTTTCTGTATCTGCTGTTACACCGCGCTAAAGGATTGACATAAACAGTATGAATTTAAGTTAAAATTCACAAAAAATACTTAGTCAAATTCTCTTGTTCGGCCAACAAAAGACCCTTATTAAATTCACAAAAGAATTCCACTTTTTTTAAAGTGTCAACGATGCTTCTGTTCGGTGACGGTTTCCTCTCGGATACTATTTATTACGCGCAATGGGAAATTGTTTGTATTACGAATGCAGTTTTGCAACTTTAGTATTTATTTTATTTCGTTATGAATGAACCCTTTCATTTTGAGTATCGCATTCATGAAAGTAGGTGGCCAATTTAAACAGATGCTGGATAGGGACGAGCTTCCGAAAAATAACTACTTGATATCGATTGAAAGATCAACAAGTAAAATTTTGTGTACACGGTGCAGCGATCAACGTTGTTGATTTCGGTTATACAATATAACTCATAGTCTTGTATCACAGTAAAAACAAATTGGAATTATTGAACCTTTGTTTTTTCCATATCTATTGTCGCTCACAACCCAGGTTTAGTCTTTCGTCATTTTCAGGCCGGCTATATACAGTATTATTATTTTAAATAATAAAAAAACACATTTATAGCACTTATTCCACAATGTAATTTATGATTATGACTGGCTTCGCTTACCGAGTTAGTTATCGAGTTTGTGTGTGTTCTTATTATTTAAAATATCATGCCTTTCCATCAAAAAGTGACAGTTAACGCCTCAAAAATGACAAGTGGAATAGCTAAATATACAACAGATGCAAACCGTTTACTATGTGTCAGTTCTTTTACATTCCTGTAATAGAACTTCTGAAATCAGTGATGTCAGTGACAGATTACGTAGAAATGTACAAAGTTTTAATAATTTTGAAATCTGTAATTATTTATTGATCCATTTTTGTGTTAAAATTATTTGAAATATTATATTAAAATATCCTACGGCACTTCTATCATGTCCCTTTCAATTTTGTATTTCCTCAAAGTGCTGATAAAACGATGGGAATCGAGAGTAACATTTAATATATATTAAACACATTTCTTTAGTATTTAGACCGCAGAAAACATTTCAGGATTTTTTTCCTTTTGCACATCATTATTAATTTTTAAGGATACATTTATAATATTTAACTTCCTCACAAACATTTACGAACAACATTTTATAAATTATAACGATTACAAAACGTACGACGTAATGGACATCTCAATGTCTCGTAGCGTATTACAAAAAGTGCTGTAGTAAAATAAGTATCGATAGTTAAAAGATGGCTTACAAAAATAAACATAACAAAAGAAATAAATTCACTCATTGAATCTATTTCCGACGGAACACTTTTTATTATTGACCACAATGTCAAACGATTAGTGAACGTACAACATTGCTACTGAGTTTTATATAATAGAATGGGTCAGTTTTCAATTATAACGTCGATACTACATATACCACCCAAGAGAATAAATGTAATCTTTTCAAAGTTTTTGAAGATATTTTATGGAATTATTTGTCAGTTATTATTCTTGGCATATATCTGGAAATAGTTTGTTTTATTATAATGTAAAATATCAATTAATAGAGAGATTTGAAAAAGCCTTATGGTTAATTAGTAATGATAAATTTACTGAAACCCTATTGATTATAACATAAGCTTAGCTTGACACGATCAATTCCAGATGATAACATAATTTTCATGATTCTCAATATGTATTTTACAAAATGATTTTAAATAATTTCCGCTTTACCCGATGACTGCCGGAGTATCGGATGTTAAAACGGCTGATAAAAGTGAGTTGAGAGTTGATACTAAAGTGGCAAGACTCATTTGTAAATTAAATTTTGTATTGAAATTTCTACAAAAATTAGCTTTGCATTGAAATTTAGTATGACAATGTTAAAAAAATATTCAACACTGAATGCTGAATTAGTTTTTGAAGGGTTCTAAGTTGGAGTATCCTGTTTGCGGCTGAGCAGTTTACAAATAGAATTGAGATAGAGGGGTTGAGAAAGAGCAGGAAACGGACTAGTGGTTAGCTAATTGATCTCCCTACACTCCATTTTTTGGGTCAGATGGACTGTAGGTAACTTCAAGATTTTAATAACATTTTTTTTGAGGTTACTTCCTGATAGAAAGGTGTGATATATTTAATAAAAAAAGCATACTTTTTATTATGTATGTTTCTACAATATATTTAATTAACAGGGCCGGTTTCTCTCATCGCAGCATTATCAACTGATAAGCGAAATATCGTCATGATCAAAAAATACATTGTGGAATGAATACTAAAAATGTGCTTTTATTATTTAAAATTACTATCTATGATAAGAAATTTTAATATAAAATCAATGAATTGAAAAACGCTAATCATACTCATATAAGACTAAGCATATGGGAATCGTCAGGAAAATTAACGACGTCGATCACTACACTTTAGACCTGTGTAGAGAATTCCATTGATGGATAAGTTTTGTTCTCAGAGAGCATCTATAATATACGACAGCTCACTTTGAGAAGTAATTTGTATCGAGAAGAGTGTGGACAGTGTCGAGGGGAAGTTTAAGAATGAATGAATACATTTTTTAGACAATTTATTACCATATCAAACGCTACTAAATGTTTGGGGCTGAAATGTGTAGTAATTTTACAGGATGGAAAAATAGCAATGTAACTTTATAAGAACTAGAAGTTCTAATGCAGGCGTAAGCCAAAATACCTATTACCTACATATCTTATATATTTTGTAAATCTAAAATACATTGCAATTTTATCACCTTGTTATATAGGAGTTCTACCCAGTAAATACCAATTCAATCAATATAGATTAATTTATTTTTTTGTAAATTTTTAAAAACACATAGAAATACAATGGAATATTCACGATTGATTTCTTAGGTTAAAATGAAAGAATGTTTTTTTATGTAAGTTATGTTACTTTGCGAAATAAGCGAGAACTCCCGTACTTTGTGATGTGTTGGGCTGGATCGTTTTAACAATGTGTCAATTGACGGGTCGTTAGGAATCGTTTAACGGATTATCCCTCATTCATTGTCGTTTGTGACGGACTGCTGCTGGAGGGCAATTTCATCCCGATCCGGATGCGAGCGCAGAGTTGTTTGTGGGCGTTATAATCCTGAGCGTTAGTCGGCCGAATTGTATGACCGGCGGCTCGTGGGCTTGTACACTCACAGTAATCGCCGCTGCAATAAAAATTAAAAATTTTCGTAAAGTAGCATTGTGAAAATATTCCACAAAATAATAAATTCCTCAAATTTGATTTGTTTCAACTTTATAAGATTTCACGTATTTTGTCACCAACGAGCCGGGTTTTGCCTTTCGGCATCTTCAGGCATCTTTAAGCATTCTATTACACGGATACAACAGAACTGACTGACTGACCAACTCAATACAAAGATGCCGAAAGGGGGAACGCGGGTCGTTAGTGACAAAACATATGGAGTCTTACATAGTTGTAATAATTCAAATTTCATATTGAAATTCCGTCAAGAACCTTCAGTCGATGTAATAAAATAAGATCCTCATTGAAAGATAAGAATATTTACATTATTATCACGGTGAAAAAATAGCAATGTATTTTAGTTTTACAATTTTTTTTAAAAGATATATTATAGTTGATAGCTATTTTGTCAGAACTATAGACGATGGCGTGAGCCGAAATAGCTATCAACTATATTTTATAAAACAAATTGTAGAACTAAAATACATTGCTATTTTTTTCACCGTGTTATAATGGAGTTTTACCAAGTAAACGCCAATACAATCAAAAATATTTCATTATAAATTTTTATCTCTTGAATCTAGTATACATATTCGAAACCTACTCAATGTAAAAAAAATATTTGATAATTTCAATAGTGAATCAATCAATGCACACAGTGTTATTAAATTTTATTGAATCAAATAACAACTTCCTTTTAGTATTTTAATATCTAACATAATGTTGTTTTACTATAGACAATAAATGTTTTAATTAATCAAATTAAGCAACCTTATATACTTAAAACATTCGGAAATATCTACACGTGTCAAAAGTTATCCTTAAGATAGAAAATCGATAGATCTTGATAAGATTTATTCAAACTTAATAAATTTTAAAGATTACTAAGAAAAACCGTGTAAAAAACGAGAACTAGTTTCGGTACACTTATTTTGTTATTCTTTGTACGTATCATATTAAACAGAATTGACAATTTCAATGAATAAGTCTATCAACATTGTATAGTGTTATTAATTATTGTCATTATTAAAAATTAGCCGTTTCTTTTAGTAGGTCTAAATAACGTTACGTGGCGCATAATTATATTTAATTCTCTTTTAAAGTTTCACAGCCAGTGAGGTTAGCGGACATTACCTTCGCAAAATTAGAAGGAATAGTGATACGCAAGCGCGATTTTTGATGGTCTATATTTATTATATAAATAACCTTTACTCCACTGTTATGTTACAGCTCATTTGTTGTCAAAGCACCTTTCTATATTTTCACAACAATTGGCCCAATTGTTGTAGCCTTACAATAGCCGAATAGTATTTTTATAAATCGACGCAAAATATTATTTATTTTATTTTCACACAAGGCCGATGTCAAATATAAATAATAGCCGAACTACATCAAAATATTTCCTATGACAGTTTTTGTTGTTCAAACTCTTCTAACTCGAGGACTCTTCAAAAACTCTCGTAGTATCTACAAAAATGTGTTCCCGTAAGTAAAAATATTATTTTATTCTGAACCAAATGACAAAAGAAATTCAAAGAATTTTTGTGTAAATTGTTTATCCACGATGTTCACTTTAGATTTGAAAATAATGATTTCTTGTTTGGCAGTGTATATGTGAGATGTACACATATCCCTCGATTTACACGGTAGATAGGTTCCTGAGAAAAATTTGTAAATCGAAACTGTATAATTTTTAACGTAATACCGTGTAAATCGAAAATTACACAAAAAACGCATAATTTGGTTGTTTTTTAAAATACATAAATAAAACAAAATTATTAAGAAGTTTAAACATACATATTCTTTCAATAATTAAATTCACATAAAGTATATATAGCGGAACAAAAAAAATGAAATCCAAAAGATTCATAAAAAAAAAAACAACGGTTGGTGGAGTTTTTATCACAAATCACTGTCAATCTCTTCTTCGTGACTGGTTCAAAGTCAATTCCATCACTCGAAATTATTTGTGCCAATTCGATGATTGAAGTAGAATACACCTCGAGGAGATTTGATAATAAAATCCGTTATTAACAATTGCTTCGAATTTCTTGTCAAGTCTGTATGGATCTCATCATTTTGAGCCAAGCATTGATTAATATCACGTTGGAATCGAAGAGCCCGTTCAACATTTGAGTCATTTTGTACACAATGATTACCAAATTTTCTTCCCAATCGAGTCCTTCGTGGATGATTTTAGCTGTAAATGTAAACGGTTAATTTTTTTTTCAATCCGTGTAAAAGCGAAAACGTGTAAACAATTACCGTGTAAATCGAAGGATGGGTGTATAATATAATGCGTGTAGTGTCCACGTGAACCGGTTTAACTGTATTTCTATTTTCATTATATATACCACGCTTAGGACCGATTTCGTTAATCGCGAGCATTATCAACTGGTCATAAAATATATTCTAGGAATGGTACTAAAAATGTATTTTTATTATTCAAAATATCATTCTTTTCCGTCAAGAAGAGACACCACCTTAATAGTGACTAATTCATGTATAATTAATATAATAAATTGGTACACACTCATTTCAATTCAATTGTCAAATATAAAGGTTGTAACTTACTTATAGTATTTAAAATGCTCCCGTTGTATATTTAAAAATGTAATTACAAGATTGTTAGTTTTACATTGTATCGTAGCGTCTGGTGGTTTATTTGCGACGTCGATTTGAGTGTCGTGTCTACAACACAACTTTACTGGAAGAGAATTCAAGTTGATCACTTATCATTCACTCAGCTCTGTAGCGATTAGCATGTGAATTTATTAAAATTTAAAAGCAGTAAAAAATATCAGTTGTCCAACTGAGCTAATTAATATCTATCAAAAAACTACTATAATTTAAGATTTTTTTCACAATTTTACACTCGGAAACATAAAAACTTTATTAAACTAATTAAATATTTTAATGAAAACTGTAGTAAATTTGCTCGGTATACCAAACATGTACTGTAGTGATGTTTTTATGTTTGCCAATGGATATTACATAAAAATATGTATATATTATATATACAATTCAGTGGCGTGCGAGCTTCATAATCGTGTTCTACAATACAAGCTTCCTACTTGATGTCACCAGATGTCACCATTCTCATAAACTCCGAAGTTTTCGCAGGTCTCGTGCATAATTTGCTCGAAACTTACTGTATACAAGTATCATCAATGTTTTCAGTCGATCTTATTTCATAGATAAGCATTTACTATATTTCAAAAACAGTTTCAATCAAAATCAAATTCTTTAAATTCACAAAATATTAGATGAAAATGCTTTCTAGTTATATTTTTTCTTCGAGTATCTGAAAATTGATTTCCTTACAAAATACTTAAGTATTAGATAATCCCGGAATTAATGTCGTTTTTTCAATACGCAACTTTGACTCAGTATGTTTGGGTCCGTTTACCAGTAAAGACGTGTGTTATTATTTTTCTCTTCTTTGGTAATTTTTTACCTTTCTTTTAGAAAATAAAACAATTCTACCCGATCTACAAAAAATGACTGAGACGTTTCCTTGTATAATATAAACATAAGTAACAGTTTCAAAAATTGAGTTTTCAATCGGCCTATAGATTTCAGTTTGAAGGAATGAACTTTTGTGAGGATGTTTGGATTCCCTTCCATCTGAACTATCCTCGCCCTATCCATCTAGTTTCTTCTCAAAAAAGAGAGATTGAACGACGAGGTCTTCGTTTATGACAAACACTTCCAGGAATCCATGTGCCAGCACTACATTCAAAGCGGAGATCGATAAAAAAATGTAAACTAATTTAATAGTAAAAAAACATATCATTTAAATTACATAATTTCTTTTATAATTCTATTAGTTATAATTTAAGAGAATATTTATTATCTTGCAAAAAATCTCCGGTTAAATACGATCGAAATACATTTGGATAAAGTTTATATTTGACACAGTAAAGATTGAAGAAATAATTCAAAATATTCTAATTGTCAGGATAATCAACTCTAAAAAAAAAACATACGAATTATGAGCTTCGTTTGAATTTATTTTATTCCTAAGTGTTTGTATCAAATAGAAAATTTTAAGCTCTACACTTAATATGTGTATATAATATAACGCTCTTGGTATAATTTCACACGGTGAAGAAAAAAGTATTTTAGTTCTACAGTATTTATTAGGTATATAGTTGATAGATATTTTGGTATACGCCCTCATCAGAACTATGCTAAAACGTACATTGACTTATTCATATAAAGCGTTGTAGAAAAATTACACAATACATCTTCTCTTCTCTTCTTATACTGCGATAATAAATTTTTATGTATGCTAGAACAGATGAGAAGATGTAATTTGTATCTTTTCTACACCAATATATATATCGATAAGTAAATATACGTTCAAACATAGTTCTGATGAGGGCGCAAGCTGAAATAGCTAGCAACCATATATCTTATAAATTTTCTTGAACTAAAATACCTTGCTATTTTTTCACCGTTTTATAAGAGAATTTTTCCAAGTAAAAGCCAATTCAATTAAAAAGTAGTATAATTTCACTTTAATTTACACATTAAGTGTATTCAGTAAATGCGTCTCGATAAAATATTGTCCTATAAATATTTATATTTGAAACTGAAAGAAAATCGTATTGTTATGATAGTTAATCAGTTTCTATGTTAAAAAAACAATTATAAGAAGTAAGTTATTAAAATAATAATCAGTTTCTGGTTGGATGTTCCAATAACATAACTCTGGATACAAAAGTCTCTTAGTGACTCTCTCAAGTTTGAAAATTCATTCCACTTTATGGTTCTCTAGCATGGCATGTTTTCCTAGCCATTCGAAATAAAGTTCGCATTACACGAGACAATCAAACCAATTGATTTTAATACTATTTTCGAGCATGACTGTCTGCTTTCATTCTGGATCATATCACCAATGAAAAAAAAACATTCCAGTTACTGTAATGTCCTAATTAATTAACTCAATATAATACGGTGAAAAAATAGCAATGTATTTTAGTTCTACAATTGTCTTATAATATCGCTATTGATTGATTGCTGTTGATAGCTATTTCGGCTTACGCTATCGTCAGACCTATTCTATCAAATAATAATGCTCGTGATGAGCAAAATCATTCATTATTAAAAAGTTTTTTTTATATTGAAAATATAATAACTTCTACCAAGAAGTATCTATCAACACCTCAAAATTGACAATAAAAAAAACATATATAGTACTATTGTATTTCCACAATATATCAATGATCAAGACATATCTTTATGATCGAATATTTGCAACTGATCTCATGATAAGCGAAACAGGTCTTGATCATAGATACATTGTGGAAATTCTACTAAAAGTGTGTTTATTATTAAAAAACATATTGATACTTTAATCGGCTAAAATATATGCAGGTTTCCTAAAAATATCTGTTGAGATGAATCTTTCATAGGCCTATACAGTGGGTGATCGGTTAGCGAATAGAATCTGCTCCAAGAATATGTTCGTTATCCGAATTATTCGTTGACCGATCATTAGTATATCACAGATAGAATAAGTGGTTTAGAAACATCGTTTTATTATAGTTCTTTATGCGAATATGTACTCGTTTTCCGAATATATGTTTGTTGTCCGAACTCATAAAATCTTTCGTGGTAGTGTCCTATTCGGTGTATATAAATATTATAACGTGATAAATATTAAGTGAATTTCATATTTAAACTTTTTTACTGCAGAGTTAAAATAGTATTTTAATTCAGCCTTACCTCGAGTGACGAATAATAGGTGATTGTTTCTTTGGTGGATCTTGATCGTTATCACGATACGGTAAGCAGGCATATATGTACATACAAACAACTGGCGGTGTTGGGGTAACCGAAAATTCGTATCTAGGGATACGAGTGTCACGATAATGTAGAGATGCCAAGACCACCTCGTGTAGACGAGTCTTCAACTCGTAGACGAAAACGAGCTGATTACTCTACAAAATATACAAGTGAGTGCTCATCTAGCTCATCTAGTCCGTCCCTCAAATTATGCGGAATAATCCAGAGCCGGAATTGGTTCGCGTTTATGTGATCATTTGCGGAAATAATGGCGAGCTTCGTTAAAGTTTTCCGATTTCAAATCATCAGCGGCACGCTTTCGTGAGGCTCGTGAACAATTTATATGACTAATCAGAACTTCCGAAGAAATTAGTAGACTTTGTAAAATAGGTATTCATAAAATTCAGCAATAAATGTTTCTTAGTAATTATTGCTATAGACGTTGTGGATTATAATTATTAAAAACAATTTATTTTTGCGCTGTATTTCAAAATTCTGATATCGTTGCCAAGTGATCAACAATGCTGAACAATATTCACGATGTCAAAAACTCAAATCTATTTATTATCAATGATAAAACCAAACAAACACTATTAAATCTACGCATGTATATACGCAATATTATACCCTTCTTAATTTCTTGTTTCTATCGTAACCCTCTCTGAATGGAAGTTAATACTGAAATAAAACCAATTCGTGCTATAATAAATATGTTTAGATTTTCCATTAAACTATTCTTTATTCAAAATACTTTTTACCATCCGGTAGGAATGTCGATCATTTTCATATCTAGAATTAAACGGAATTTATTCACAGTTGATATTTTGTTTTTTCTTTCAAAGATTTCCCCATTCAAAATAATTTTGGCGATCCGGTAAGAGATCCAATCATTTTCATAATAAGAGTCAAACGGAATTCATTCACAGTTGACACTTTGTTGGATTGGCATACTACGAACAATTATATTATATCAAGGTATATTTCTTCTATTTTACGAAAATTAAAATGAATTTCATGTGTAAGTTCTCTACAAAACTACGCCATTCAATTTAATAAGAGTAGTTGGAATAATCTAGTAATATATATATATTGATTGAATTGGCATTTACTTGGTAAAACTCCATTGTAACACGGTGAAAAAAATAGCAATGTGTTTTAGTTCTACAAAAGTTTAAAAGATATAGTTGATAGCTTTTTCAGCTCACGCCTTTGACAGAACTGCTATTATTTTATACTCAAAATAAATAAATATTGAAACTTATATTTCATTTAATTTGCTTCAATAACAAAAACACATTTCTAAGTATGCTCAAGATGAGTGAAACTGATCCTGATCATAAAATATATTATGGAAATAGTGTTATTTAATTTTAAATTGTGTTATGTGTTTTTATTATTTAAAATATCATGCCTTTCCATCGAGAAGTGACAGCTAACATCTTAATTGTGATTAATTTAAGTATGATTTTTGATGGAAACGTGTTATATTTAAACAATAATAACATAATTGTTAGTACCATTTCCACAATTTTATATTTTTACGATCATGATCGGTTTCCCGAGTCGAGTATATTATCAATTGATAAATTGACAAAAGACATAATGATGATGCTCGCGATAAGCGAAGCCAGCCTTGGTCTAAAAAATATTGAATTATAAGAATAGTTGTAAACGTTATGTCGTCATTTCGTTATTACTTAAGTTATTGTATGGTTAAGGAATGAAAAAATATATAAAAAATAAAGTTTTAACAGCTAATATTTAATATTGAAATTCCATGAAGCCCCTTCAGTGTATATCATTATTTAGGTAATAAATAATTATCTGGTATAATTAGTTCACATATTACGTTATGTTTATTAGCAATGTATTTTAGTTCTTAAGCCTTTATAAGAACTATAAACTACAATAGATAAAGAACTACAGGGCGTAAGCCAAAATAGCTATCAACTATTATATACACCTAATAAATTTTGTAGAACTAAAATACAGTGCCATTTTTTCAACGTACTATAATGGAGTTTTACCAAGTTAATACTAATTCAATAAATATATACTTTTCATTATATGAAAAGTGATAAAACGAATTTATTCTCATCGACGTGACATTTTTACACACTTTTTGCTCTCATGAATATAAGCGATCACTAACGCCCTTTTGGTTTGGCAGGGGCGATATGTATCCAACAGTCTCTTCGTTGCACATCGAATAAATATACCCATCAACAGAAGACAATACTAGGAACTTTAGCCAACTTCTATGGTAGTAAAAAATCGAGTGATATATATGAAGTATTCGTCAGTATATAAATAATCGTTCATCGCTTAACACTATCAGCCCCAGCCAAAATTTGGCAAACCTAGCCCCTCTTCCCGGCCCATTTTTGAATAAATGGCGTTTTTTTTTAATGTTTACTAAAAGTGTTATAACAATGGTATTATTGGATGAAATCAAATAAAACTTTCTGAGATAGTTAACAACATTATTAAAATTAGCTCTAAAGTGATAATATTGTCAACACCCATGTAAGGAGCCACACATTTTTATGTTTACACATGTGCCGAGTCTCACTTATTTTTTTGATTTGTACACACTTAAAAATAGCTCCTATTGGGCTTGCCAATAGGAACTATTTTTCTTTCTGTTGCCGTTATAGGGATCAAAATTTGTTTTTTTTATATTCTTTGACAATCTGTTTTATGAACCATTTAAAAAATTCGTTTGGAGTGGACTCAGTGCCACTTTTATATCGTCTTCAGGAGTCATCCCCTGTTGACAATTGTGTTTTTTAGATCGAATAAACCAATACTTTTATGGGCGATAAGACTAATTGGATGACTGTTTTAAAATGTTTTGAGTCTTGAAATTAAAAAAACATTAATATTATTTGTCAAATATTTCGTTTAATGTCTCTAATTTGTATTTTTTTGACGGACCGATCTATCATATCAAAACACGATTCCGGGACTCAAGCGTTGGATCTTGTATCACGTCAAAACACGGTTCCGGCATTCGATGTGTTAAGTTAGTTTTCATGTTCAATAAGGCAAAAAAATAATACAGCATAACAAAGTTGATGAATATGAACAGAGTCAGTCTTGAGCATTGTAATTTCGTTCTTCATTGCTCACCTGATCGTTTGGTATTCCCCGTTTCCAAATGAGGCCATAACGCTGAGAACTGAAGCAGCCGTTCCACCATCCTCTCTTGCGCGCACTTATCAACCCCTCGATATAATTTGGGGATTGTCTTTTTCCTTGCGGGCGGTGGGCTGTTTACCGTCGATCGGCACGCACGCGGTACCGCCCGGCACTGGTATCCAATAATATTTTCTACAATCCAAAAAAACTCACGCTCAATGCGGCTCTGTTTACACCTTGATATTTAATTTGGATAAAAAATATGTAAATTTGGTATCACCATCTTCAAATTTTGTCGTTTTACTTTAAGACAAAGCCAACTCTCTTTCAATATTTTAATTACTGTGCGTCGCATTTTTTTCTCTTATCAACACTTTACGCTCCGCGGACGTCACATTGGCGTCATTTTGGAGACAAACGTTACGATCCGTGAATACCGATGTGGCATTTTTGGATACGCGCAGCTATACAAGCAAAAATGTATATGAATTTAAAAAAAATCTTTCAAAATTTATCAATAGATGAATGAAGAATATACACGAGGTCTTATATCAAAATAGGAAAAAACTATTTCGGTGTAGTTATTTAGCGAACATGTGCGGACTGTAAAGTGTCACTGGTCGCATTCGCGTTCAAGTTGTAAAAACTGTCAGAGATACGAAAGTTCTAAATTTCATTCCAATAAATCAAGGTTTCCCATACAATTTCAGCAATGTAACACTTCACGAATCCTAAAATCAGTGTAATTACGCTAAAACGTCACACAAAGATTATTTTTTAGGCTGGGTAAAATTCATAATGGTAAATTATTGACACTAAATTATACTCAAATTAAACGTTTCCCCCAGGGCTGTGGAATCGTTATAAAAACACGAATTTAACTGAAAAAAGTTCATTTCTGTCAGGCTTTTTCCTATGTATTATATGTATATTTAATTAAAGACCAACCAACCAATCCGGCATATTGTTCATTGAGATATTCTCCAAAATTGTCTAATCGAAATAGTTTTCTGATTCGCTCATTTTTAACTTCTTTGACTTCACATTGACTATAAACTCGACTTTTACTTCTCACAGCCCTGATTTTCCCAAGGGTTCTAAGATGTTTGAATGCCATTATCAATGCTCAAAATATTAAGCACTTATTTTCATAATCAATAAGGTCAGCCAAAATATTCAATTTTTTAAATTGTGCAAATAACAACTCACATCATGCTTAATATATTTAAAAAATTAAAATATTAATTTTATAAAAGAAAGCTGTCTTGAGAATAATTAATAAAATTGTGAAATAATTTCTTTGAATTCTGTTAGTGTGTTCATAGAGAAAAATACACTTACCACTTGTATGATTTATGGTAGCCAGTATCAGTGAAAATATTCAAATGAGAATACTATCAAATAAATGTACATATGGATTACAGTCAAATAGCAGTAAACTGCACACGTTATTAATCTTTGAAAAAATCAGTATTCAATTCAAAATTATTCCGGCAGTTGGAAGTGATATTGCAATGGACATAATAAGCTAAGCTGAATTTTAAATTGAAGTTTTTTATTCCGTCTGTGAGTATTTAAAAAATAAATGTAATAAATCAAAATCGTAAGCTTCACCTGTCAATGAACACCTTGTGCAAACAATTTATAAGTATACTCGTTGACCGATGGGTTGCAAATGAATCAGTTCTTGCCTTGTTTTCAAAACTCCATAACTAAAAAGATAATTTTGTTTTCGATTAAGGCTTGCCTATTAAAAAACATACCGGCTCCAATTAATAAAATGTTATAAACTCGTTATAAATTTGATAAACCGTCATAACGTTGACTTGCTTGAAATCACTCTGGTTGAAATTTTCGGAATAGATTTGAACTGCAATAGTAGAATATGTCATAAAACATAAAGAAAAAAAGAAGTCATGTTTGAATTTAAATGTAAAATTTATAGCCATCGAAATTCATTGAAAAAAACATCTTTTTTTTAATTTATGATATCGACTGAAGGTACTTGATGGAAGTCAAGTTTGAATTTATTGATTGAATTGACGTTAACTTGGTAGTACTCCATTATAACAAATTTTGTACAACTAAAATGCATTGTTATTTTTTCACCGTGTCAAATTTGAATTGTAAAAATTGTAAGATTCCACATATTTTATCACTATCGATCCGGGTTTCGCCTTTCGGCATCTTCAGGCAATCTATCTCAAGGATAAAACAGACCTGACAATCCAAGTCGTTAACGGCAAAATATTTGTAATAGTATAGTCTCAACAAAGTCTTTTTCTTCACACTAGAAACATTGTTTGAGTTCTTGTAGCTAAAGTTTTCCTCATCTAAGGGGTAGGTTCTTTTGAAAACAGACATCAAAATCTATCGATACCAGTGGAACCCCATTCTGAGTCATAAAGCGCATCCTTAAACAGATAGATAAACGGAACGTAGGGTGTTCGTTTTCCGATCACGAAGTATTTATTTGAAAGTAATTGAGGTGATTATGAAAAATGGTTCTCCACGTAACCTGAACACCTGGCCGGCGCGCCAATTATCTTTAGTTTTATTGAGGAAAGGTTTTAAAGTTCATTGAGTTTATCACCCTTCCGCTTAGCCCCTCTCAACAGCTGATAACATTAGTGGGTTCGATGAGTATAACATCAAAGAAATGAATCAAAGCAAAGGTATCGTATTATATAATATGTTTAAATCAATATAGGTTATATGATAAACTTAACATAATATGTGAATATAATTTCTTACTAATTTTTCTCATTTACCTCCTTTTTTTTCTTATTCTTTATGATTGTTTCAGCAGTGTCTCCGCAAAAACACCACACAATAATTTCATTTAATATCAAAATAATAAAATATTTTTTAGTCGAATTAATTTTCCATTGTTATTGTAATTATCTTAACTAAATATTCAGTGGTTTTCATATAATGGATGAATATACCACAACATAATTACGTTGAGATATATTCGAAATCAACTCGGTCACACCAGTTCCAGGGCGCTTCTATAGAGGGCAGTATATGAAATAATTATATGCTCATTTACTCGTTAATAATTTATTATATGTCACTCTTCAGTTAGCCAAAATGTATTACACTAATTTATGATAGCGGATAAGGGTGCTTGATGTAATTTCAATATCAAATGTAAATTTTCGAAATATTATACGATTCCATACATTGACACTAACGACCCGGGTTCCGTCTTTTGGCATCTTCAGGTAATTCTGTTGCATCCGTGAGATATCTACGTAATTGACAAAAGTCAATATTTGAATAAATATAATTCAAAATTTATCAGGAGAAATGCAGCACAATTTCCTTTTTAATAACATATAAGCATTTTCCGATTTGTTAACAAAATACTTTTTGGTTGTAAATAATTAATGATACTAAATATCACTTTTAACGTGTTAACTGTCACTTCTTGATGGAATGGCATGATATTTTAAATAATAAAAACATGTTTTTTAGTACTTATTTCCACAATATATTTTTTGATCACGACCGGTTTCGCTCATCTTGAACCCATCGTTTTGTTTACCTGCTACCTTTAACTCAAATATTTTTGTACAAATAGTTTTGTTTGTAAATTGTATTCTGTCATTCGATAATACTCGCGATGAGCGAAACCGGCCGTAATCAAAAAATATATTGTGGAAATAAGTACTTAAAATGTGTTTTTATTATTGATAGATAATAAATATCCTAAAGTCTTCAAAAAAATCATATTCGATTACAAAAAAAAAACTGGTGCTCCGTGAGGTTGGCAAAGGGACGTTGAGGTTATATTGCTTTTCTATTCGTAGGTTATATGTAACGTCGAAACTCTCTTGCCAGTTTAATACGTGTATTAAAAAAACACCTGCGTTTTACCATTGGCAATACTAAGGGTTAGAATAACTGGATGTATATTTATTGCGTGTCTCTTTAATAAAGGTTATTGACATGACCTTTCAATTGTTTTGAATAAATTTATTTAATATAATCGTTACTAAAATTGGAAATACAAAATTGGAACCAAAAGAACTAATTTTATTTTCGGATGTTCGATATTCAAAATTATATCTGGAACTTATTTTATACATTACGACTGTCAGTCGCACGTTTTGTTTTAAAATATTCCAGAACATAGTTTTTCAACCTTTTTTTATTCGCGGACCACCAAAATGTCCAAAAATGTTTTGCGGACCATCAACAATGGGATAAAATAAAAATGTTTATGTAATTGATTTTTTATTCAAAATATTTAATTTTGCAACACCGTACGCTAATATAATAATATTTGATTATTGAAACAAATAAAATAATTTAAAAATCCATAAAATACAACTTTGCCAGTTGAGAAACAATGTTCTAGAACGTTGAGATGCGAAACCGTGAATGTTGCAAAAATTATGTCATATATTAAGTTAAAATTTCGGATAATGTGTTCCACATTCTAAAGTATATTTATTGTGTTTCAATTCAGAGCAGTTTCAGATCATTGTTAATAATAAAAATACAATTAAGTACTATTTTCACAATATATTTTATGATCAGGACCGGTTTCGCTCATCGTGAGCATTATAAACTGATGATCAATAGATAATATCGTGGAAAAAGTTCTAAAAATTGTATTTTTATTATTTAAAATATCATCACTTTCTACCAATAGGCGACAGGAATAACGTTTTGTGATTATTGGATAGGTTATGTTATATTGCAAATATAACGTTTATCTAAAACTACAATTATTATAGCTTCTATACAATAAACACTTTGTCTTACCTCATTATAATTTTAATTTTTGAAAGCAATCTTCCAACAGTAATAGCAAAAAAATACACATTCTAGAATTACGATGAAGTAAAAAAAGATTTTTTTTCAATCATTAAAGTAGACAACGCGTCGCTTCAGCTTGAAAATAAATTATGTCCTAAATTAATTTAAAATGGCAAGCATTACGCTATTTAAATTTTAGCTTTTCACGCAGTCGGAATATAAGCCAGTCTCATAACAATGGGTCAATTCTAGTATTTTTAGGATACAAAAAGATTCCGCTAGACAGTCCGGCACCGGAAATCACCTGCCTTATACAATGAAATACCTAAGAGTCTAGCCCACCAAAGATTGACCAAGTGTAAGAGATATCCAGTGTGGTACAGAAGTATTTTAATGGGATTCATTTTACTTATTTTTTATATTAATACATAAATGTATTTTCATACGTCACAAAATATAGGTTCAAAAAAAGTATAAAGTTTTTATAGTTCTTTATTTGAATTAAATTAACATAGACACAACACATGCCTTACGATTCTAAAACATGAGACCTGGTCAAATTTTATATGATTCAAATCATCGCCTTTTCCAAGTTAATTGTATAATGAATATTCAATATTACAAGTAATAATGTTTATTAATTAATTTTTTTACCGTTAAATATAAAAGAATAATATTTTACTGAATTTCATTAAAAATTATTTTACTGAACTCTTAGTATTCATGATTAAAATAATACAACTAATCACTCATTTTTTATGCAATGTGCAAGAAAAGTTTTGCTAATCGTGAGGCTTTTTATAATGAAATGGTAGTATTAGATATGTGTTTTATTTTTCATAATATAATGCCTCTTCACTTAGGAATGAGCAATAACTTATAAAAATAACTAGAGAGCAATAATCACAAACAAATAATTTAATGTACTATGTTTTACCAGCCGTTTTGGCTTCAAACATATATTTTTGTCACCTATATTGCATTATGGGCTATCACAAGAAAGTTATTGATAGCATTTCTTCTTTATATCTTGTTGAAAAAGATTTTAGTGCTATTAAAAATCTGCTTTCGAAACCAAAAAATCGGTTGCAAATCATTGAACGAGGAGCTTTACGACTTAACCTCACTAATTTGAAGTCAAATATTCATGGAATTCTATCGGAGAATTCCGCTTAACCCACTCATTAACAGCATTTGTTGATTTTATATAAGACTTTGATATTTTTCGTCTTAATACCAAATGTTTATTAACGTTTTGTTTTCGTCTAACAAATTATCGTTCCAATTAATATATGAAGAAAAATTATACATATTTGAAGTCAATAATTTAGACTAATTCAAAAGGCTGGAGAAGGGCGTCATAAGTAAGAAGAATCGGTAAGGGATCCACCGGGTAAAGTGTCTATTCTACAGGGAATATTAAAGTTTGTTTTTAAGCCTCTTATCAAAATATAAATAGTACGTCTATGGTAGAAGATTACACACAAATTATATTTCTTTGTCACTCACAGCATCTCATAACAAAAGGATATTGTTGCTCTGTGAGATAGTAAGGAGCTGTCTTTTGAGTGTCTTTTATCTTTGATTACATATTAAATTTATTCATGCACAGTTGCACTTGTACTTATGAAAGCAAGCTAAAAGAAATACTCTTACAATTGTTTGTGCGTATTAAATTAATAATTATAATTGATCTTCAAATAATAATGTTACCTGTGAAAAATCACTGAACAAGCGCATAATCGTATCTGTGCCTTGCTTTGATGCGCAAATGTTGTGTTTAACAGATACAACGAACTAACTATTAGGAAACGTAATGGATTATATATATTTTAGAATTATGGTTATAAACAAGTCCGCGGATCCGTTAAATAAACACATCTCCCACTATGAAATTGACCAACAACACAACTCCGATCAAAAAAAGTTTAATTTTGTTGGGTTTTGTTTGTTGTTTTTTCATACCTTTCCTATTTATGTGTTTTAAATTAAAGTTTCACCAACCAAACCAGCAAATAGCCTAATTTTTCATATTATATGTGTTATAAGCAAAAATGTAAATAAAACAAATGTAAACTTTATTTTATTCTTAAAAATAGCATTACTTGTTTTAAATGTGCATTCGTAGAAGCTCTCAAATCAGAATTGAGGATTTTAAGAGCGGAAAATAATCGTTCTAAGGATACTTGGGATTGGCGGTAATTCTGAAACGGTCAATGCCGGATCTTTTATGATATCTGATTTATTATTGCCATTTAAATTGCAGACGCAGTTTTTCTTAATCTTTTTTCAATGCATATTACATTTTTTAAATAGTCTTTTTCTTCTACAGTATTGGGACTCAAATGAGGACGATTTATTTTCTTTTGCTCATTGAAATATTTCTCAACATCGACCAATGGAAACAAGTAGCCGGAGTCACTCGTTTTTCACTACTCCATGATACTGATTCCACGGCCCTAGTTATAAATATTTATGTCTATCATGATCTCTTGATCATAATATATAATATTTTTAATGTATCTAACAATTCGTACATTTTTACCAAGTTAACGTCGATAGCTTTTGACGAAAATAAAAGCTTTTACAGAAAAATGTTACCATATTTCAAAAATTAAACGAATTTACACTTAGTTATGTCTAATATTTTTTTAACTAGTTTTCTCTCTAGAGTACACTCGATTCATCCCACGAAACACACTTTTGTTTCCTTGCGAATAATATTCGCAGATTATATTTAGAAATGACCAGGAAAATAATGTGTTAAATATTCGAAAGTATATTTTGTGTGTATCTAGTTACGGAATCAAATTCCTAATATATTTACAATCTACGAACTACGATTAACAAAAGTATTTAGTGATAGGTAAAATAATATTGCAAATGTAACCTTTTTTAAAACTATGATTTTTTAAAACTTCTATACAAAAAGCACATTGTCTTACTATCTATTATAATTTAACTTTTTTAAAATAAAACAATCTTAAAATCATACCCGATTTATGCCTTAAAACATAGTTTCTCAACCTTTTTACTTTTGCGGGCCACCAAAAAACACAAAAATGTTTTGCCGTCCATCAAAATGGACCAGAATAATAACATTTATAAAATTGTTTCTTTATTGAATTGTTACAATTTTGTACAATTCCACATGTTTTGTCACTAACGACCCGGGTTTCGCCTTTCGGCATCTTCAGGTATTCTATCACACGGATGCAATAGAACTGACTAAATTGTAACAATTCAAATTTGATTTTGAAATTCCATCAGGCACCTTCAGTTGATATCATAAATTATTAATTGATTTTTTGTATAAAATAATTTATTTTGCAACACAGTATGCTGATATAACAATATTTAAATTTATTAATACAGACATTAACAAAAAATATGATTTAAAAATCCATAAAATACACATAAAATTTGATTGTTCGAATAATATTACGTCGCGGAGCACCCAAAAATCTCCGCGGACCACCGGTTGAGAAACTAGGCCATAAAACATGCATTTCAATTAAAAAATATGAAAACAATAGCGAAAATATCTAAAAAACTGTATTTTCTGACATTAAGCGATGTCTTATTTAGTGTTGCATTTGTATCACCCGCGGTTCATAGTCAGTTCATAGTAAGTATAGCGTAAACGAAAAATATTGAATGAAGATGAACGAAAATAGATATTATTGAAATAATTCATCATTCATACAGGAAAACATTATTTAGAACGTATAATATTATATCCAAGTATAATATATTTCAAATCTAAAACCCATTATCCGTATTAATTGTTTATTCATGCCAAAAATCACTAATTGTTTGGGAGGCACGACAATTACCTCAATCAATCAAAAATGCTAGTTAACATTATATTAAAGAGAATCAAATAGTCAGGTAATATGAAATTAATTTAGATTCGAAAATTATAGCAAATATGCTATCATACCCACAAACCAACGAGTGGACAAGTGATTAATTCTTCATTTAGATACCTGCTTCGTGTAATAGGGGGTTAATCCCAACACCTTGAATGAATAATCTGTTTTAAATATTCAAAGCTCTTTGTGAATAAACCCTGCCTGTGTTTTCCCACACTCTGAATATTAGCCAAACTTAAATGATATACCGTTTGAAAACCATAAGGTAAATTGTTTATAATCCCATATGAATGTTTATTACATAGGTAATGTTAATAATCACTCATTAATAAGTGTTCTGAAAAAACCAAATGAGAGAATATACCGAAGTGACATATAATATTCAAGAATTAAATCAACGTTTATTATCACAACTAAATACAAACAATTATGTAATAACATATTATATTTACAACGTTAACATTAAGTGCCACGTTTATTAAAGGAAATATTTTGACAATTTCAAATTAAAAAAAAAATTAGTACAATTTCTACAATACATTTTATAATCAGTACCGGTTTCGCTCGTCGCGAGCATTATCAACTGATCAGTTGGTTATATAATGTGACCAAAAATATTGTATGGGAATAATATTAAAAAATTAATTTATATTATTTGATACTAAACAATTGAATATACTTGATATAGCTACAAATAATACATTAAAAAAGAGCAGTTAAATCATTTATCATTTTTAAGCGATAATACATTTTGTTGATGAAATTTTTAATCATTTTCAAGCTGTTAACTGTCATTTGTTGATGGAAAGTTGTGATATTTTAAATAACACAAACAAACATAAGCGATGAGATTTTTTCACCATGTTAAGCAAATATGTTTACATAAATTTTGGTTTTTACGTTTGCTTGTATTATATTATTCAGAAGCATATATATAACATATAATATTAAGTCTTGTTATTTGATACCCGTTTTGAAACTTGTAAAAACCAACTAACAATCGCTGCTCATAAAATAAATTAATTTTAAAATGCTTGTTTGGCAAGGTGTAGGACACCTAATAAGTAGAAAACAATTATTTATATTGCATAGTGTATTGTGACCAACATTAACTCTCCAAATAAATTTTACTCAATTCATAGAAATGTATTTTAATTTTATAATGATTTTTCAACAGCAATTCATACAAAACGTCTCATATAGAATTCATTTTCCACTTTTAGTTAATTTATCGAGTTTAAGTATTTTTGCGTTGAAACTTTGTATCAACAAGCGAATATAACATATATATTTATATTATAAAGTATGTAGTGTCGCATGCTTAATTCAGGTTTTCCTTGTAGTTTTAAAATTGAATTATATATTTAACATCGTTAATATTAATATATTAACTGTTTTTGTGAATATTAAATCGTTTTCTATTGAAAGTTCTTCCAATCATTGCGTTATTATTAAACGTAATATGAAATCAGTCAAAAAGGTCTCAGATTGTGAGTTTTTTATGGCACGCCTAAGAAAAAAGCTGGCGATAAATAATGTTAACTCACCGTCTAAAGTTTCACTTAGAAGCCTTTCAGCGCGCTTTTTTTCAAATCGATATAGAAAGGTGAGTGAAGAGGCCGCGATTGGTCCGCGCTGGCCACGCCTCCCTCTTGGAGAGACGCCATTGGCTGAGTGCGCCCTCGAGTCGTTTGAAGAGGCAAGGGTGGTAGTCGAGTGGCTTTCGTACCCAGGGGTACTAGATTCCTACCCCGTTTGGAGGGCTCTTTACCGAGAGGCTTCAGTGGTGCTGTAACTCGCGCGCGACCCGGTTCGAATCTCGCAGACCGACAGACCAAATTAATACATGCTATACGCAAATCATTTTTCGAAATTTGACTCGAGTGTTTCTTTTTCGAGTACGTTCTAAATTTAAAACGTATTATAACAAGTGATTTAATAAAGTGTTTTGGAGAAAAATATTATAGTTTATCCAACTTAAATATAAAAAAAAACCTTTAGCAATTGTGACTTCTTCTTCGTTTGTCTACAGTAAAAACTTTTTTATCAGTTGTGAGAAATATATATTCATATGCGATTATTTCGGCATAACAATAAGGACTATATTTGAAATATATATCAGAACGATTCGTGAACGGTTAATAGGAATAAACTGAACAAAAGTGTGTTGAGTTAACAGCGTGTTAATAAAAGTTCATCATATAATTATCGTCCTTATCCGTGACGTCACAAATCAAAGACGAATGTCCACCGCTACAACGTCAGTCAATCCTTAATATCCTTAACGAGGGTGTAAAACTAAGGAGCACCCAGCATCTGATGATTGGCAAGGGCGCCGAGCGCTGGGGAGTAGGCCTTGCGATGGGTGCCGGCGGAGAACAAGAGCTTCTCGAAAGGCTGCTAGGACTTGGGGCACCACCGCTGCTGGGCTGGCCGCCGACGCTTTTGCCACCGTGGCCAAGATTATTGTATCCTTCACTTGCAACGCCATTACCAGGGTTCGTAGTCTAATGTGTAATTTACTAAAAACCTCAAGATTCTGAAGATTTGTTTTTACTCACATTCTTAATTATTGTTTACGCTAATTTTCTGAATGAATTCGACTTCATTAATTTGAATACTTAAAAAAATACAAGGTATTCTGGATGTAAATGTGGCTTTAAATTTACTATTAAAACATTATTGCTTCTATTGTAGGATAACTTAAATATTTGAATCCTTATAACATACTTACTTTACATATTATTTACACAACCTAAGTGTGACTACTATTAGAAATTAATATAGTAAATTTATAAAATTGTTTGAAATTGATTGAATTGTGCATATATCTTTTTTTACATATTCTTATTTATCTTAACTTAAACATAATGTTACTATTATAAGCAACTGTATTGGGCTTCCGTTTATTTCTGCACGATTTTTTTCGACTATAATGTCATGATTTGAAAAAATATGATAGTATTAAATGTTTCTACTCCATGCATAATTAATTTTACGTATATTAACCGTTATATATAGTCGGATTTACCCAAGTGTTCCTATAACAAATTACAAATGTTTATTATAAAAATCCCACACTAATTCCATATAAAAACTTACTTAATTGTCTCATTATCAAACAAATAATTGATGTCAATTAACTTCATTGTTTATTCGTACACGTTAATGCTATATTAAGTATACGGTTTTTCTGATCGGTAAAATAATTTTAATACCATGTCATATCGTTTCCCTTACTATCGTAAGACAAGAACGTTTCATCGAATAACTCTTTAAAATGGTTATTAAGAGAGAGTTTTTTTGAAAAATAAAATTTAACAATATTGATTTAATTGGCAACTGTTTGGTAGAACTTCATTATAACACAATGAAAAAAAAAACAATATAATTTAGTTCTACTAAATTTACAAGGTATATAATTAATAGCTATTTGAACTTGCGCCTTCATCAGAATTATTCTTCTATTTAATCTCATTCTATATTTCACTGGTTATGATGAAGGTGTAAGCTGAAATATCTATCAAATATAATTTTTGTAGATCTTAAATACATTACTATTTTTTATCGTGTTAAAACGAAATATGTTTGTATACCTGATATAACGTTCAGCCAAATATTGAGTCATTTTGTTTTTCCACGAATATGGTGATAGAATTATCGGGATTTGCTTTTTGAGAATTGAAATTATCTTATTAATGTTGCCTAACGTAACCATGTTATATTCGGTACCTTTAAAACTTTGTATTTGAAAGCTGTTTCGGCTTAATAATTCTGATAAAGGAATAATCCGAAATAACTATCAACTAATAATTTAATAAATTTTATAGAACTAAAACACATTGCAATTTTTTCCCTTTGTAATATTTAATACATATTAACATTCATATTTTGTTCTATTATGATTTTTTTTCTATTTATAAATATTAATGGTTAACTGTTGTATTTTTAAGCTTCTTATGTCGAGCGTAAATTTAATTACATTTTAATTTTATCGAATGCAAGATATGCAAGTAAAGCACACTTATTTTTATTAAAATAATAAATTTTCAGAAAACAGAAAAACTATAAAAATTATTCTTGTGTCATAAGCCCCGGAAAATATGAAAATTTATGTGAAACGAACCACAAAAATGTGCTATCGGCATAAATTCATACTTGGCCAAGCATTTATCTCATTTCCTTTATCAATTTTTCTTTGCGAAACCTTCCTCTGTGATAAATAGCTACCTACTTCCGTACGCCATTCCAACTTAATAATACGCCAACCGTTTTCATAACTATTTGGCTTCCAGTGTAGGAATCTGCCAAATAATACTTAACTACAATATTTTTTCTACTTAATAATTGAATAAGTACGTCACACAGTATCTCATTCGTAATTCAAAGACAAAACGTGTGAGTATATTTAAATTTATGCACAATAATTAATTTGAATAGAGTTGTATTGTAACAAGTAAAAGAAAATATTTAAGCAATTTCTGTTGTAAAACAAGATTAAAAAGGAAAAGTTTTTTGTTTGTAGTTGTAGTATGAAATTATGCGGCGTTATTGCTTCAAATACATGAAGTCCGTAAAAGCCTCTGTGAAGGATTTACGACTGAGATGACGTTAGTACATACATAACTTAACTTAATAAATAGATTTGAAAAATAATTAAATCAAGCCACCTTTGACTAGTCCAAAAAGTTATTTTAGTGTGTGTTTTTAGAAATATTTATTGCATATTAATAAATAATTTAGACCCTGCTCTACTCAAACGAAAAGATTTTTTTATGAACATGATGTTAATCTGCTGTAATAAAAAATAAATATTCTTTTATGACATCGACTGAAGGTACTTGGTGGAATTTCAATATCAAATTTGAATTGTGACAAATTTGTAAGATTCCACGTGTTTTGTCACTAATGACCCGGGTTTCGCCGTCAGTTCTGTTGCATCAGTGTGATAGAATACATGAAGATGCCGAAAGACGAAACCCGGGTCGTTAGTGACAAAACATGTGGAATCGTACAAAGTTGTAACAATTCAAATTAAATAAATATTCGTTATAAAACTAATTAAGTGGTTAGAAAGTATAGTTTTGTTGATTTAACGTTATCTAGAACGGTGATCACGTTCAGTGAGCATGGCGAAATTACTTAATCATATATCCATAGGGATGATGATGGAGCAAAAACCTCCCCTACTGATAGTCAGGAAATAAAACAGGGTAAACCACCTAGCGACTGAATGGTAAGCCAATAAATCTAAGTTAGTTGCTTACCGTGTACCTATTTACCGCATGCTTGCAATGTAAGAAAGAATGCCTTACCTGTGGCCGCATTTAGCTTGATAATTTTTAACGTATTTATAAGTATAAAGGATGGGAAACCCGTTGGAAATTTTCAAATATTTCTGTATTTTATAGATAACAAGCAGAGGTGTATATTATCTGCATATAATATAACTGTACAGGAAAAATTATTAACTCTCTGACTTTTGTTTTACATTTTTAGATGGTAGTTCCTTAACCTTTTTACATCTGCGGACCACCAAAAATCCAAAAATGTTTTACTAACTGTCAACATTAGATTAAAATAATAAATGTTTATATAATTGATTTTTTATACAAAACAATTAATTTTGCAACACCGTATGCTGATATAACAATATTTAAGTATATTATAACAGACAGTAATAAAAAAATAAAATTTAAAAATCTATTAAGTACAACATAAAATTTGATTGTTTCGGCTAACTCAAAAATCTTCGCGGCCCACCGGTTGAGAAACTATGTTTTAGATATTAATTTGAAAGGAATGAGTTGTCACACGGTCGAAAAATTAAATCAGTACCTTTTCACTTATATGAAAGGCATGATATTAAAAATAATAAAAACATACTTTTTGGTACTTTTTTCCACAATGTATTTTTTGATAAGGACCGGTTTCGCTCTTCGTATATTTTATTGAATGAAGCTAGTAAAAATTCCTGATACTTATAATTAGTTTAAAATACTGTGTGAAATTTAATTAACGGTAGAGTTTCATAGCCACATAAAAAGTTTTTTTTTTAATTTAAAGTATTTTCTGCCTGTATATCTATAATAAACCAGTATTGACAGGCACATGGTGAAAGATTTATCTTCATACACTACTCGACTTGAATCAACACGCCAATAATGGTATTTCTAAAACTAGTTGTAAAATATGGGAATTATTTAGTAGGATATTATCTCGTTTTAACTTGAAGAATGACACTTGCAAAAGCACTTAAACGAAGCTGTTTAAATGTGATAATCATTCACAGGTATTCCGATCGTAAGTGGACGTGACCTTACAATGGTGGACATAGATTTGGCAAAATAAGAACGTGCTTCGGTGTGTAAAATCACAAGATCTCTAGTGATGGATTGGCCGTCTTGAGAACTTATTATTGTGAGCCTTTTTTTAAATGTATTAAAAGGACGAATAAGGCTCAGGTGTTTATTTTAAATAGGTGTTACAAATTTCTATTTAACTTTGCGGCATCGTTTGAAAAAAGTCAGAATTTTGACAAAAAAATAGACTTTGTTATCTTTTATTAAATGGATTTTCCTATGTAAAGTCAAGTTTAGTAAGTACTTCAGTAGGCTTTTTTCAATGTAGTATTTCGCATTTAACGACAATTGAATTTAACGACAAAGAATATTTAGTATTGAGTATTACATAATATACCCGTACGTGACTAATGATAATTAAAATGTTAAGGAATGTCCACTAAGAAATTCTTTCTGTGAATTTTCCCTGAATTTACGTGTTATAACAGGTATTTTATACCACCCATTCTTAAACATAATGCAAAAATATTGAATATGTACTTCTTAATCTGTTTTAGATATTCAGTCATAAATTCAATACAATATAACTTCAAAATATGCATGTCTAATAATTAAACTTAGACGAACAAGTTATTATCGAGCCTATCTACGATGCATATTTTGCAATGGTTTTCAAAACTGCTAAAATTAGTTTGATTAAATAATATACGGCATAGTTTCTCAATCAATGGTCCGACGACCGACCACTGATGGTCCGTGGAGATTTTCGCATGAGGCGAAAGAATTGAATTTCATGTTTGTATTTTTTTGATACTGTCTATTTTAATATACTTGAATATTATTATAACACGGTGTTGCAAAATTAATTGCTTTGAATAAAAAATGAATATTAACTATTTTATTCCAATGTTGATTTTCCGCTAAACATTTTTGGATTTTTCATCCGCAGATGAAAAAAGGTTGAGAAACTATGATTTAAGGTTATATTACGATTATATAGACCTTCCGAACGAGTGTGTACATTATTTTTAACCTATAATATCGAAAATTGTAAATCATAACTAAAAAATATTTCATAAACACAATTTGATGTTATAACAGGGGTAGAAGTTTTTCCAAAGGAAAATTACATTTTTTTACTCGTATCAACATGAAACAATCCAGAAATTGATATGGTATTTTAAATAATAGAACCACATTTCTTTGTACTTATTTCCACAATAATTTTTTGATCAGGACCGATTTCGTTCATCGCGAGCATCAGTTGATAATTCTCGCGATGCGCGAAACCGGTCCTGATCAAAAACTATATTGTGGAAATAAATACTAAAAAGTGTATTTTTATTATTTAAAACAGGGATTCCCAACCATTTTGTACTCCAGAGCTCATTCTAAAATATCGGTAGGGAGGCGGGCACCACCTATTTTTTTCTACGGATATATATAATTGGACGTGAGTAATAAATAAAAAAGAACATCTCTATGTTTATTGTCATTATATAATAAACCTAGTTACTCAAAAAAAAATTAAGACTAACAAATATACATAAATAATTTACATTTTAATTAGTGTTTATGAAAAAATCTGTTACATTGAAATAGTGGCGGGCACACACGAATTGCTCCACGGGCGACATGGTGCCCGCGAGCACGGGGTTGGGAATCCCTGATTTAAAATATCATGCCTTTCCATCAAAAAGTGACAGTTTACGCCTAAAAAGTAATTGATATGGTAGCAGCAACATTGAACTGTATGAGAAAAGTCACTGATTTTGAATTATATTTTGTTTCCTCTCCATAGATTGCTGGACAGCATGAAAGCTCCAGGCCAGCGAGCATCAGGTTTCCACATATGCGACATCCTCGACATGCCGGATGGAAGAAGCGGTACCACGACGGGCACCCACGACCAAACGCCAGCGCACCCTCACATACCACCGCCACCGCATTTCACCACCGACAGGCACCTACCCCCGCCTTGGAGCCTGCATCATGATCATCACGGTGAGAAGATGTTATCACTTCTATCAAGTAATTATGCATCAATAATATCACAATGGTAGAAAAAAACTCAACGCTACAAGCCTTACAGATTTCGTACCGTAAAATCAAACCAAGTAAAATTTATTACATTGCAAAAATTGCTCAAAATATTCATATTTCAAAGTTTTATACTAAAAACAAAAGATTGCAATTGAATTTTTTTATATTAAAATCAAGACATTAAAACTGAAGGTGATGATGGAATTTCAATATAAAATATGAATTGTTACAATTTTGTACGATTCCACATGTTTTGTCACTAACGATTCGGGTTTCGCCTTTCGGCATCTTATGGCATTCTATCACACGGATGCAACAGTTTTTTTAATGAAAGTTATATTTTATATTTATATTTATGGACGGAAATATTTAAATGACAGTTAACAGACAATATTATATATTTCAGACAATATTATTTGTTGTAAAAACCTTTTCAAGACTCCTTAAAAATATTAATTGTTTATGAAACTTATCACTGGCAATTATGTTAATTATTATTAGATCAATATTTTAAAATACATTTTAGCTGCCATTTAGTTCTTGACATGGGGTCGGTGTTTTCCTGTAATTATACGTTTGGTATATAGACGATGTTAACTGTTTATTGTGCGTTAGTTCTATTGCATCCGTGTGATAGAATGCTTGAAGTTGCCGAAAGGCTAAACACGTCTCGTTAGTGACAAAACATGTAGAATCCTTCAAAATTGTAACAGTACAAGAAAAAAAATGAACTGTGATATATGTGACTACAGAAGCAGTTCATAGTACTTTTACGTTTTTCAACGCAATGATTGTATTTGATGATTCTGAGGGGATTCCCTCGTGGATTATTATTCACTACTGTCACTCAAATTGAAGAGTCGTAATGATTATTGTATCTGTGATTGGATCGGTAATTGAAGTACTCGATTATGTATCAAATAGACAACAATTCATTATGATAGATATAGAGACTTGGCTCATCATGTCTGGCGAAAAATTGCCCACTCGATGCGATTATCTGACGAAATCCCTCCGAGAGATATGCATACATTAATGAGTGTTTTTTGGCCACTTGAAATTGTCGCAAGTGCTTGAAACAATTGGGGCCATTAACACGGCAACTGTCGGTATTCGGGCAGCCCACATTAGCCACATTAGTCAATTTTATTACGTACATGGATGTTTCAATTAAATACTAAAAGTCATCGATGGAACTTAAGTATCAAATTTTTACACTTTCATTAATCAAAATCCACTAAGTTTTTTCCTTTCAATATAATATTATTTGTAATTATTCAAAACCGGTCGATCGGATTAAATTAACCAATACAGAAAAGAAAAAATAGGATTGAATTAAATATATTTTTAAAAGATTTTTAATCCGGATTATAGGATTACAATTAAATAAAACAATTAGTGTATTCTAACTTATTCATTGTTACATGTATAAGAAAATGAAGGTCAAATTTTTTTTCGTATTCCACATAAAAATACTTGTGTATTGATTGTTTATTTATAATACAATATTTGACTACAAATCGTTGAATATTTTAAGAAAGCAATATTAATATATATATTTTGGTATCAGTGATCTTTTTTTCATTAGGAATCATATTTCTAAGAATCATACAAAATAACCTTTTTTCTATTCAGAAGTTGATATATTCACAGTTCCCAAAAATAATAAACACTATTGAATTAAATTTGGAATCTTTTTTATTATCATTAAAAATAATATTTATGACATTCTTTATGTTTTTAAATCACCCGAGTAACGGTTTTTTTTTTTTTTAATAAATATTTCATAATGTATTTGGCATTTTCACAACTCTTTTGCCTATGGTTGGTTTTCGCTGATAGACTATCAATTTGGAAATGAAGTGCACTCATTAAAAATTAATCCTCATTGATGAAGATAATCGCAGTAGAGATTTAAACGATACCAAATATTCGTTCATTCCATTTACTTTACAATGAAAATTTCATCGCCAAAAAAATGATACGAAGAAATTATATCACATGGAAAAAAAATACTATCTTATCCTTTAGTTGCAGTGCTTTAGCTTACCAAATTATTTTTATTATTTAAAATAAAATCGCGGTTAAAAATCCTAAGTCTTTGTATGTGAAAAAACATAATCTATGCACTTTCAAATGAGTGCTCATACTTCACACGCATGCTTACATTGTTCACATAACTTATTCCAAGATGGCGGCCAATGAATGCTTTTACGGTGACATTAAACGCTGAAAAAATAATTTACCGTGAGTTTGTAGTGAGCTTCCACTCCCCTTTTATATTACATCATTGACAATGGCGTATAAAAGTACCGGGCTAATATCTGGCAACACTGATTTTATAACACAACGGTTAATGTTGTTTTATCCAAAGTACTTTTAAACATGTTTTAGCGTATCTTGATTATATTATATTATTACGTATATGTATGAATGCATACAGACGGAGTGAGTATTGATTAGCGCTTTGTAACAAAGTATTGATTCCAATAATGGCTTCCATTATTAAAACTCTAGTTAGATATTTAACGATATCTTCTTCACCGTTATAACAAAATGTTAAATTCGGAAATACTTTTTTCTGGTTAATATATGCTAAATGCTTGGTTGACTTTCTATCTATCCTTATTATTTGTTTGGTTGTTTATTTCTTGAATTTCCAACACTATTTGTTTAAATATTTTGACGTTACAAAAGCACTGAATTTGTAATATTTGTCACTTTTATTTATATATTTATATACAAAGGATGATCGGTAAACTAATAGTAAGGATTGTGACAAAATCAGACAACGAATTCTATAACGAAAGATTGTTGTGTTCGGACAACGAACTCATATTCGGATAACGAACAAATATTCGGATAACGAACTAAAACGATCTTTCTAGTTTACATATTCTATCTGTAAAACGAGATTGATTGGTTAGCAAACATTTCCGATAGCGAACACAATCATGGAATAAATTGTGTTCGTTAACGTATTTAAAAAAATTACCATAGTACTTTGATTATATATACATTTTTCAATTACATGTCCGCATATCAGTTTAATAATATCACAGATGACCCCCCCCCCCCCTTCTTAATCATGGACGTACAATATTAAATATTCAATTTACCCTCTTGTATTTGATGTACCCAAGTAATATAATACAATAAGTATGTCGCTAGTAATCGCCTACTATTTAATTTGAATTTCGAATTGGTTTGCGCTCCAATCCCTTCAGAGAGTGTATTGCCATATCACATGGAAATATATCCCAGATTAGTACTGCTGAACTATCAACGCATCGGAATACTTGAACGAATTATTCAATATCGTTTGGGGAACTTTTTTGGCCTTTATCATTATAATAAATTTATATTAGTAAAATAAAAAAAGAAAGGTTTTTATTTCACCTTTCCATGGATGGTTTTGTTAATATGAAAGTACTGGAGAATTTTTGGTCAAAATTGGTATTGCATTACAAGCGCCGTCGGGAGTATATACGCGTACTTCTCTTATATTACAATACAATCAATGGAAATATAAGTATATTTCCAAAAAGTCAATTCTTAAAAGGCAAAAAAAATGTAAACAAAAAACAGCAATAATGATTTAACACTCCATAGGATATCATTTGTAATATAAAACAGTCAACAGAAGATTTTTAGAAGTTTATTTATTGTGTTAGTGTGTTTTCATTTTGCTTGTATGAAACCGCTGGTTAGCATTTGCAATAATTTACACTTTTCTCAACTACTATAGCGCTATTAGGGGTTGCTAATACTAACCCCTACCTTGTTTCCTAAGGGTGTTTTTGTGTAATGGAGACTCACGCCTCTTGACATGGGGGACAATTCTATTGGCTGGTGGCTCAACAGGATTTTATTTGATTATGAATCAGAGCGAAATAAATTTTTCCTTACGATTTCCGCGCGATAATTGTTCACAATTCTGAACTCGGAAACCAATGTTCGACAGTTTAAATATGACTTTAATGATCAAACCTTTAAATGATTGATTACTTACGGCTTATATATCATCCGAGAAAGATCTGGAATAATGCGACGAGTATTTGCATTATTTTATAAACCATTTTGTATATTCGGTTCAAGTAATCCCATACTAAAGACCATAGCGGATTTTTACTATACAGCAATAATTTATCTTTGTAAGAAAAATGTTGCTTCGAAATTCAAAATACACCAAAGACAATAATTATTAGGATTGAATATTGAATTCATATGCCTATATTTTTAGTTTTTGATAATTTTCTGGGCGGGCTTATGGAAAAAAATTATAATGAGGTATAAATTGACGAAACGGAATCAAAAAGCAGATGTCTCTCGAAGGGTGGATATATTTACAGAGTCGTTAAATTCGCACCCTTTCATAAAAAAACACATTTTTGGTCATAAAGAAAGGCTCTCAAACTTATGTGCATAATATATTTTTTTTTTGAGAGAGAGTGTTTGTACATTTTATAAGAAATTTAAAAGATTTGACTACTAAGAAGTCAGGATAAAGACTATGTTTTTTTCAGAATTTACTTTATTCAGAATGGTTTTATGATAGTTGTGTTTTTAAATAATATTATACCTTTACTTTTCTATAATTTTTTTGTGCTATCATAAAATAATACCAAACAAAAATAAACTGATAGAGATAAAATTATACAACAGATGGAGAAACATTTGGTGATTGCAAATTTCGTTCGACACTGCATTGGTTTGGTCTGAATCCGACAAACAAATAGAAACATACCAAATAAGCTCCGATTTTTCGTTGCTACTTAAACTGTATTTACCACCCCTCTTTCAAAGAGGGTTAAATACATCCAGCACGAGGGTTAATATAGCTTGTTCTGATTTCCCTGTTTTCACGAGGGCTTGCTTTCGAATGTGATACAGAAAAAAAATTGTAAGGAACAATGCGATGCAGGCAAAACTTGCAAAGATACAAGTTCGTTTGAAAAAAGTGGTTGTGTATACTCTTATTTGTTTTCTCTTAAAAATAGTTTTCAGTTATCGATGAAATTTGCTTGAATTGAATATATAAACATGGATGTTTGTTTGTTCGTTCCATATTTTACGATGAAACTTTAATGGGTTACAATACGCACGCCTGTAAAGATTACTTAACTTGTACAACCATTAGATTGTTGCTTGTTTCGCTTATCACGAGCGCTATCTACTAATATACTAGACTATGTGGATATGATTGTCACATGAACATCTGTATGTGGTCTGCTCACGGGTCGTAAAACTTTCTTCTTTATTACTGTAGGTAACAGACGTACAAACAAAAAATATTGTATACCCAAAAGCATTTCGATGAACGGAATTATAACACAAACACTTCTTTTGTTTGAGTGGCATTGCAACGTATGTCGGGTACTCTTTAGTATAATATAAATTTACGTATGTAAATACCTCAATGGCAGATAGCTCGTCGTTCCTTATACGTCCATATTTAAGCATAACTAAGAAATGACGCATTTGGATATGATTTATCAATGCAAGAAAGTTTTTATTTTTATTATTAACCATTGAAATCTTCGTTAAGTAAACCTATTTGTACAGAGTCAGGTGGTATGGAATGTATAGATTTTTATTTCTTGAAAACATTCAATTGAAATTCGAAACACACAATGATATTGTTTATTTTAGTCATATCTAGTATCGAAGTGAATTTAGTACCGAATATATTTTATTTATTTTTTGTAGAAGCAATAAATTCCTTGAAATTCATCTTAATAACATGAACAAAATATGATATGAATGTATTCGAAATCAGTGTGAAATGAAACATTAATTTCTGGTAGAAACTTTTGATGACGATTGTAATATATCAAAAGTAGCAGCTGCGGAAAAGTTGACATAGGAAAAAAAATGATTCACACCCGACCCGCCTTATTTCGCTTTCATTTTCAACAATGGCAACACCACAATGGTCGATCAGTCACGCCATTTTTTTCTATCCATTTCCCGCCAATTAGGGTAGCGCATCACCTCAAATGTCACTGGTATCGTATGTATTGTGTGAGATTTATACATCAAATCTGTATTTCAATATAACAAAAAACTTATCAAGCTTTCAAATGATACTTTCGTATACCCCAAATACTTAATTTATAAAGTGGAACTAAAGATACCTTAATCACAGAACATCACTTAAAACATACGAATAATATGAACGGTTCTTTTAGCTTAAAATAGCAATACAATTGTTCAGATTCGTCAAAAATCCTTGTGTTTATTTCAGTTGATGTAACAGAATAAATACAACATTTTTAATTCTTGAACTAATTTTTCATTGAAAATTTTAAATCCCTTTTGAGTTATTAACTGTCACTTCTTGATATAAATATGTGAAATTTTAAATAGTAAAAATATATTTATTTACTGAATTGGCATTTACTTAACGCAGTCAAAAAATAAGAATGTATTTCTATTTTACAAAATTTGTCAGATATTTATTTAATAGCTATTTCGGTTTACACCTTCATCGGAACTGGTAATAGTATATTAAAATACATGGCTATTTTTTCACCGTAATTTTTTAGTAATTGTTTCCACAATACATTTCCATTATCAGGAGCGGTTTCGCTCATCGCGAGAATAATCAACTAATTTGCTGATCATAATATATTATGAAAATAAGTACTAAATAATGTATTTTTATTATTATCTATATATTATATATAAAGTCAATTTGTGTTTGTGTATGTTTGTCCTTTATGCATTACTACACCATTCATTCAATCGATATAAAACTTTACCAATTTCTTGATTACACTCTCGCGAATGTTTCAAGTATACCATCTTCTTCAAACCCTCCTCAAATAGTAAATTAATAGAATTTAAACGATACTATAAACAGTTAAATTGTTAGCAATCATAACGAGTTTCCTTGAATTTCCTTATTCTGAGATCGCACTAATACGCGACGGGTCAGCTAATAATATTATACATAAATGCTCCAACTTAGGACATCTTTAGCGATGCATTTACGTAATTTTAAACGAAAATACCATGAAATTGAAGATCCTTTATAATGAATATACAACACAAACCATCAAATGAACATAAAAAACAAAATGTTTATATTATATACATAATCAATTTGAAGAAACTTACAATAGTTTTTTAGCAGTCTGATAATTTTTGATTTATGATATCAGTTCCTGTTATATTATATTAATAAAATATCATTTGGGCAGGCTTCCGTGACTCGCATCATAATAAATACATTAATTATCTTCAGCAATTATGATAAATGAAATTACTGTAAAGATAAAATAAAATCACATATTATGTAATATTACATTCGTTTTATACTGTGTATAATTTATTAGTACTCTAAATTATTTGAATATAAATTTGTAGTTAAAGCTTAAATTTATTGATTGAATTAGTATAAAATTGATAGACCTTTATAATAACACGGTGAAAAAATAGCAATGTATATTAGTTCTACAATTTTTTTTGGTGTATATTTGATAGCTATTTCGGCTTACGCCCTCATGAACTATGATTAAACGTACATTTACTTATCCAAAAGTACACAATAGATCTTCTCGTTCTTTATAACTCTCGTTTCATATTATGTTTATAAATTCTAAAATGTGGCAAAAATTATTTTATGCATTTTTTAAAGTAAAAGTTAATCTGGGTTCTTTTTTTGGGAATATACGTAAATATAAATAATTATAGTACTCTTAATATTTATTTAAATAAATTTATTGCATGTTATGTATATATATAATATTTACATTTAATAGTAAGATTCATATGCAATAATGCATAGGTTCCCAACCTTTTTTCGGGTGGCGACCCCTTTTCATAAAATCTATGTTGTCCGCGACCCCCATACAATCAAAAAAATTTTTTTTTTTTAGTTGACCGTATAAGTTGGCGCCCCTCCAAAAAACCCTTCGTGACCCAGGTTGGGAACCTATGCAACAATGAAATGTTAGAATATTTTTTAACTGAATCCCTTTTCTTTGTTACAGGTCTAATGGGACAACAAGCTAGTCCAGACAGCACCTCACCTGCAGCTTCCGATACTCCCACAGCATCATTCGGTAACCTCAGAAAATCGGAAGAGCCTCAAGACGACGATCAAGAAGACGACGAAGAAGACGGCAATATTCCCGGTCAAATACAATCACACAAAAAGCGCAAAAGACGGGTTTTATTCTCCAAAGCACAGACATATGAACTTGAAAGAAGATTTCGCCAGCAGAGATACCTTTCAGCTCCAGAAAGAGAACATTTAGCCAGTTTAATAAGACTTACTCCCACGCAAGTCAAGATCTGGTTCCAGAACCATCGCTACAAAACGAAGCGAGCACACCAAGAAAAAGGTATGCAGGAACAAAGCTCCATGGCATCTCCGCGAAGAGTCGCCGTGCCGGTGTTGGTGAGAGACGGTAGACCTTGTGCAGGAGCAAGAAGTTCTGGTGAGCTTCCACCTCTGCTAATGCCTCCTTGTCAGCCAGGCCATATGCCTCCGCAACCTAGATGTTGGTGGTGAATAAAGAAAATATGAATAGATAAATTTATATAACAGAATAATTGTAAGGATCGTTAGTTACTGACTTGATCGATACGCGCCCGTCGGACATATTATATTAAATTCGACTCTAACCGATAAACCGTAGATAAATTTCGGATTCATATAAAAACAGAATGGTATGTTCTCTTTTATGAAAACATGATGTAATAGTGAATTAAAATATTATATTATAAATCATGAAACATTTGAAAAATAGGTGAAATCAAACCTCCCATAGATCAGTTATTCAAATAACAAACTTGAATTCGAAGCATATTTTTCATTACTAAGCAATTTATAAGACGAAGTTTTATATGATATCTATTTTAATTTTAAAATACGTCCCAAATTTTTAATTAATACAGCATATGTTACAGTCCGTTACCACTTTTATATTCAAAGTAACACAAATAATAAAAACACATTATTTTGTACTATTTCTATAATATATTGAAATATATCATCTAGATATGTAGTATTATAAAAATGTGTTTTTATTATTTAATATATATCATACTTTTCCATCAAGAACTATCAGTTAAAATTGATTAAAATTTTTACAACTTTGTATGCTTCCACATGTTTTGTCACTAACGACTGGAGTTTCGCCTTTTGGTATCTTCAGGCATTTTATCACACGGATGCAATATAACTGACGTACAATAAACAGTTAGCATCGTCTATATACCAAAGGTTTTGATTACAGGAAACAAAAACCCCAAGGCAAGCGGTAATTGCCTGTGATAGTTTTCATTAAAAATTAATCTTGTTAATGAGTCATTCTTGAAAGGGTTTTACAACAAACAATAATAAACTATCATTTAAATATAAATGGGCTTTTTTTTTGGAAATATCTACTTATTTCAATCTGGCAAGCAACGACCAAACATCTAATGATGTTAGTTGACTAGTTCGTTGTAGTTCTGTTGCAACCGTGTGATAGAATGCTTGAAGATGCCGAAATGCGAAACCCAGGTTGTTAGTGACAAAACATGTGTAGTCGTACAAAGTTGTAACAATTCAAATTTTATATTGAAATTCCATCAAGCACTTTCAGTCTCCATCATAAGATAATACTGTGTTCAAAATATCAGTTTATTGAAGTTTAGTAAAATGTCATTTAATCAAAACCTGTCTCAATTTTGCTCGGTTTGTGAGTCTCCTCGAATTAAAACCTAAGATTTTAAAAATAAATATCATGTATTGGTTTTTATTAACAGGAAATTTAAAAAAAAATCCAAAATACAAACTTGCTACTGCTAGTATGTATGTATTTAAAATTGAAAAATATTCATGTCAACTTTTGATCGACCTGTTTTATCGAAGAAAAAATACGCGTTTTAAAATAGTTGAGATATGTCATTTTATCTGACTTGTCGACGTTTAACATAATTTTATCGATTATTGATATAACTTGGTAACATTTACATAGATGTTATAGAATATTTGCATTTTATGTTAATAAATACCATTATGTTACTTAACTAAGTCACACAAAAATTATATAAAAAATATTGTAAATACATATCGTTTAAATCATTTATTATTGTATAGAGTTAGTATAATAATGTTTTAACATAAATTTCTTAAATGTGTAAAATTGTATATAGTAAACCTATCATTCATTTACTGTTTTATTTCCAAATGGAATATTTATGACGTATATTTCATAATTGTTTTCCTGTGCCAAGCAATGGTTTAAAAATAAGGAATACTTCTCAATAAAATCGAATATTAAATAAATACTGAATTATAAAGTCGAATTCGTTTTTAAAACAACTTAAAAATTATAAAAAAAAATATTAATTACATTTTTTAATTATTAGCTTGTGGCTAAATATATTTAAGTGTAATTCAATTTTCCTTTTAATATGCGATGCGTTCATATCAAATTGGAAAAAATTCTTAATTCATTTCATCGAAAGCATTTAAAATACTTATACGATTAATGATATTGACTTGATGGTGTTTGATGGAGCGTCAATATGAAATTTGAACTGTTGAAATTTTGTACGACATGTTTTTCACTAAAGAGCCGGGTTTCGACTTTCGGCATCTTCAGACATTCTATCACACAGATGCAATAGAACTAACAATTCAAAATTGATATTGAAATTCGATAAAACATCTTCAGTCGATATCATAAATTATTTTTTTTTTTAAATTATTTTGGACAATTATTGTTCGTTAAATTACTTTAAGCCAACTTTGGAGAGACACATATCTCATTATTTTCGTTATTTTTAATCGAAAAAGTTTGACAACAATTGCACTTTTAATTTTTTTTGCATACGTTTACTTAGTTAAAACGCTCTCGCTATAAAGAGGGAATTTTATTTCTATCATTCATCTAATATTGACATAAACGGAAAAATATTGTAGAATATTTGAAGCATTATTTTGAAATTGAAACATTGTTCAATGTGTACGTAATATAAATATATTATACTAAGAACAAATTTACACGTGCCATTTTTTAATTATGGCAATACAATCCAGTTTTAAATTTAACCAGTGAATCGCTAAATTCGATAAGTTTGATTCATGTTTTAGAAAAATCGTTTAGCATCAATTATAAATGCATTATTAATTTACCATCATTACTGCAATACGGACTTTCTTACCAGATAAAATATTAGATTTTGTTTTAATCAATATTAAAGGTTACATAAGCTGAACTAATTACGACGTTACTTTATTCTACTGTATATTAACAATCAAAACACACAAAATACCCCACCAAATGCTTTCCTATTATTAATAGGTTATATGATAAAAAAAATAATGTAAGAATAGATGTGTATGTTATTTAGATGAACGTGTTAAACTATTCTTTAAAAAATAGATTTAATTATATTGTATAAAAAATAGAACTTAATATTGTGTCATGAAATAAATATCCTAAAATAAATTTTAATATGTATAGAGTATATTATGTGAAGTATTGTATTGTATGAAAAATAGAAATTGTTACAGAATATTAAGCTACGAATAAAACCTATTTATTTCTCGAGTGAATTAAAACGTAATAGGAAAACTGTTGTGAATCATAAATAGATAAATAAACAGATTTTCGAGTCATTTTTGTCTTTTAATTTTCACATTTTCTACAGGTATACCAACTGAATACAATAAAATTCTGCAACAGAAAATCAATTAAACTGTTGTTAAGTTTTCAATCGATTTTTATAACTATCTATATATAAAATATCGATACATTTGACATTTTAACCCTACCCAATTCCCATTCAACGTAAATAAATTTTGACAAGGTGTATAAGCGACAAACTTGATACTAGTTCATCGACAATTTGTAAGAAACAGGTAATACATGTGAAATGATTTTTTTTCAATTTTCTATTTGTTGTACGTTTATTTCCTATATTAGATTGAATTAGAAGACATTATTTGCAGTCTATGCTTTACGCACAATTAAAAAATAACCTTTTTTTATACATATCATAATATATTGTACATTAAAAGTAAAGACTGACAACGAAAATCAAGCTAGAAATTATTCAATAAAAACATTTTTTTTTTCATTTCATTTCACGCGTTCTGAAACGCGTAGATAAATAAAAATTGACACTGATTGACATTAACGATAATAATTCGCTTTCTTGAGTAATGTACAACTTTCCAGTCTCAATATTTTATTTAACATTACAAACACGAAACATGTAAATTGATTTGAATTGTTGAAACTTTGTAAAATTCTATATGTTTTGTCACTAACTACTCGGGTTTCGCCATTCGGCATCTTCAGGGATTGTACACTACATTACAACAGAAATAAAAATGCCGAAAAGCAGAATGCTAATCGTGAGTGACAAAACTAAGTTATTATATCGTTTTAACTTTATATGACAACACATGTTTCGTCATTAACGGTCACTTTTGGAATTGACTGGTCAATTCTGTTGCGTCAATGAGATAGAATACCCGAGGATTCCGAAAGAAGAATACTGGGTCGTAAATGATAAAACATGTGGACTCGTACTAAGTTTAAGAAAAATAAGTTTTATATTGATCATACAGCACCTTCAGTCGATATCATAAATTATAATTTTATGTGATGATTTAATAAAGGCAAATGCGATCTTTATTATTCTCTCGACAACTGGCAATAAATGAAGGTGAAAGGCAGTTGCCTCTGGTCACATTTTTTTTCTGCAATATTCATTGATCGAGTAAAATATTGAAATAATTATATTTTATTACGTCAATAATTTATCACGCGGTAGCTTATGGCGTCGATTTTATCTGTATCAGCCGTTATCTGAATAACGTCTATCAATAAATCGAAAAAAAATATATAAACCACCGTATGTTGATAGTGAAAATACCAACATGACCATATTTTTACTTATCTACTATCTGGAACACAATCCCTACTGTGTTTCTTAAACGCTAAAACGTAAATATTATAATTAATTTTACTATAAAATTAAAATTTTTGTAACTTTCCACGATTCCGTATGTCTTGCCGTTGACGATCCGGGCTCGCCTTTTGACATCTTAAGCGTGTTTCTTGCGGCATTCCATCTATGTGAAAAATTACCTGATGATGCCGAAAGGCGAAACCCGGATCGTCAGTGGCAAAACATTCGGAATCGTGCAAAGTTTCAAAAATTAAAATCGACTTATAATTTCAAGCACTTTCATGTAAAACTACTAATTCCTATTGCATACGTGTGAAAATTACCCGAAGATGCCTAAAGGCGAAACCCGGTTCGTCAGTGAAAAAAACACATGTGTACGAAACACAATAATTAAAATTTCATATTAATGTTCCGTCAAGCACCTTCATTCGATATTCTTATATATATATTAGATATATATTAGAAATTCTTTTGAATTTATCATATCGACTGAAGGTGCTTGATGGAATTTCAATATCAAATTTGAATTGTTACAATTTTGTACGATTCCACATGTTTTGTCGCTAACGATCCAGGTTTGTACGATGCCTTTCGGCATCTTCATGCATTCTATCACACGGATGCAACAGAACTGACAGTTACAGTTCTGTTGCATCTATGTGATAGAATGCCTGAAGATGCCGAAAGGCGAAATCCAAGTCGTCAGTAGTTTCAACAATCTAAATATTGACATATTTAAAACATCCAAATTTCCTAGCAAATCGTTGAATTTTAATGGAGGTTCGATTTGGATTTTACAGTTTGATGGCCTCGCTTGAGCAATATTTGTGTAGCTAGTTTCTACCTGACATATAATTTGTTATCATTTATAAATTGCGATAAGACTAATGTAGCAAAACATTTTCATACTAACATAACAGTCAGCGAATCAGCTAAAAAAAATACTAACTGCTTCTGGCCTAACATCAGAGTCATTAAAAATTATACTATGAACTAATCACTTTCAATATTTAAAAATCAGCAATAATATAACATATTTTAGACAAAACATAATGTGATTTAAGCGTATTCTAAAAACATTAATCTTTCTGAAACAGTATGCAATTATTGAAAAAATCGATCTATCTTAATGCTGTTTTGAACATAATTTATTGTTTGCGTGGTTTTATATAATTTTTCAGACACTATCCATAAATTTTCAATCTGTCATGACACACTTTTCATAAAATTTTAGAAACAAAAAAAATGTATTTTATTACAATATATGTAAAAAAGGTTGCAGTAGTGAACTGGAGTGACCAGATGATAAAGCACATATTACGATAAATCTATAAAAGTAATGCTTGACTTCCACTGAACGATACCCCATATTGAATATTCCGATATTTAACACAATGAGCTCCGGTTAAAATTTTATGAATCAAGCCCTGTGCCGGCCTATTTAAAAAAAAAGCATATTCCTTAAGTGTTTGCTTAGAGTGTTTAACTGTGGTAATATAAGATGAAATTAAATGAAATTTGCTTTGAACATGCTTTAAAAAAATATTAAAATTAGCTTTCATTAATAAATCAGGGGTCTTTAGTGTTGAGCCACTATTGACAATTTTATTTGATTTGTTAATCACTACAACGATATATGCCAAATCAGTTAATCACATTAGCCTTGATTTGAAACTAAATGAATACTTCTGAGAACTATCAGCCCAAAATTTATGTTAGCGTTTATAGTAAAATTAGATAAAATCAAATGAAACTTTCTGAGAAGATTTAAAACAATATTTAAATTATCTCTATCAAGAGATTAAAGAGAGGGAAAATTGGCAAAATTTATCTATGTGAAGAGCCACACAATGTTTTCACATATATCGAGTCTTGTTTATTTTTTTCCTTTGCACAAACTTTGCAAGTCCAACAGGGGTATTTTTTTCCGTTGTCGTTAATAGGTCGAAAAAAAGCTTTGCTGTACCCCTGAGCAGTCTGTTTTATGGATCTTCAAAAATTCTTGCTTGGAATAAACTCGGGGTCACAGTTATGTCGTCGCCAGTAAGAAAAATGTAATGTATCGTGTATTGCGCGCGAAATCGATATTGTAAATATATCGTGTAACTTCATAGGCAATAAAACTAATTGGAATACTGTTTTGAAATGGTCTGAGTCTTGACTAGAAGAACACACAGAATTCTTCTGTTAAATACATTTATTGATGCCAATAATTTGCTTATTTTCAAAAGGCTGGTCTATCAAGTCAAAATACGTTTCCGGGACTCAAGCGTTGGATTTGGTATCACGTGAAAACACGGTTCCGGTATTCGACGTGTTAAGAATATTATAACATTTTTTTTGCACATAATACTTATACGATTGGCATATATAATGTTTCTCAGAAATCAATGTGATATTAAAATACGTGCATTTATAAAATCGTAACATTTTCCCTATCACAAATATTATTTCATATGCATACATCCCAAGTAAAATACTGTAAAGTCTATTTGTCAATATTTATTTATGGATTCATGTTTTTTTATTCTATCAATAAAATAATCCTTTAGCTACAGAAGAAAACAGATCAAATTTTCAATAAGTTAATAAATATATATTTATCGTTCATAACAAGCGTAATATACATAAAATCGCTAAAATTCAAGAAAGCTAAAAGATTGAAATAATATCGTATCAATGAAAAAAACATTAAATTTAATTTTTTTAAACTTTGCACGATTCCACATGTTTTGTCACTAATGACCTGGGTTTCGCCCTTCGGTATTGTCAGGCATTCTATCATACGAATACAACAGAGCTAACTTCGGTTCTTTTTCAGATATTTCCAGGTATTGGAATTTTTATAAATGGAAAGAAGAAACAAAAAACAAACGAGGCTGTTCTCATAGACACAATATTTTGTTTCTTTTAGCTATCCTGAATATTAACGTTTCCTGAATAATGACGTTTGTCAAAAACACCCTTTTGACTTGGAACGGGTGGTCCCAGTAAATAACTGAATGCTTCAAATGGCTATACTGTACATTCAGAATGGCAACTGTTTTTTGCTGGAAATTAAAACTTAAATATAATATTGGCTAATGTTCCAAATAAATATAATATTAACAATCGTTATTTTACATATATTAGTACTTAGGAATGGTATTTATTTTATTAAATTCTGGGATATTTAATACCAGCACAGATAAACTATTATATACCTTAGATACGAATAACTGATAAAAAGCTAAATAATAATATAGCGATAATAAATCACATTTGATCAGGGCTGGATTAGATAGTAAATAAATTGACATAAACTAAAATATGTTCTAGAACTTTTTATTGAAAGCTACCATTAAAAGACGTATTAAGCACAATCATTGTACATAAATTTAAATAAATAAAAAAGCATGAACAAAACCATTGAAATATTTTTTTCATTCGCAATGTTCACAACTTCAAATATTTTGATTAATTGTTTAATTTATGAAGAATAAGCAATGATTTATTCTCACGCTTATGTGGTGAATCTTGTCCGCTTCATCAATTCTTTTAACTTTCAAATGTCTTGTCATATTTTTTTATAATGAAAATAATACATTTTTAATTATCTATTTCCGCAATGTGTTTATGATCAAGACCGGTTTCGCTCATCGCGAGCATTATCAACTAATGATTCTGACCATAAAACATCCAGTGCTGATCATGAAATATATTGCGGAAATAGTTATAAAAATATGATTTTATTATTTGAAATATTATGCCTTTTCATCAGAAAATGACAGTTAATATCTTAAAAGTGTTGCCTCAATCTAAAAATCATTCTGCTTTATATATAGGTGATGTTGCCCGCCATAAGGTAGTTCGCATGTATTAATACGCCATCTCACTTACAAAACTAAAACGTTAATCGCCTCTTTTTTCATTTTAAAGCACACTTACCTCCGAATCGCGTGTGGAATCGTCATTGTACAAAGCCGGTTATGGAGCAAAGTCTGAGTGGTCTTTCAATGCTCAGCCTTCCATTAGACCTTCTATGCATGTATGCATTTGCATTCGTGTGTGAGTAAAGTATGTGGAAATATAAATGTAATCATAATGCGTGCGATGTCTACGCGAATATGATTCACCGTGGATTGCTCACCTCTGCAGCGACTTACATCTGTCAGTGACGAAAGAACAATTATAAAACAAAAATTCTACTCTTGAAAAGCTCTTATGAAAACAATACAAATTTTATTAATGTCCGGTTACTTACAATGTCCAATTAGTGAGGTTCGGCACATTTAGGTTTGGTAAAATGATTTATATATTTCCTCCATATATTTTAATTCTTTTTATATTCATCATAGTTAAAAGTCTATAACGGGAATAAGGTCACTGGTTATATAACTTTTCAATACAAGGTTCGATTAAAAATATTTGTTTCTGAAATATACACACAGTATATATTATAAAAATCAATTGATCCGTATCCGTAATAAATCATATAATAGGACTGTAATAGTATGAAAAAATACAACTTGCATAAATTCATTTTTCATGATGCAATATGTCGAACACAATGTAATATTATTTAAATAGATCGACTTTGATGATGAAAGACTCTATTGCATTGTTATTCAGAATATCAACATTTTCAGGAGTATGGACGTACAAGACGTCACAATAATTGTTAACGTATATGTCAACAAGTATTGTGATAATATATTTAAGTGCTATGTGTCAATGGTTTGTGATCCCTGGATTATGCAACTGGTTTTATTACGATGAAAGCGTAAACGTGAGTTGTATTTTTTTACAATGGTTTGATTAAAAAAAAATTATGTAAAAATAACTCACTCCTCACAGCACGGTTAAAATAATTTGGTTACTCCTTGAAAGGTTAAAAAAATGATTACATAATAAATTATATTCCAGATTCGACTCTGTCTTTCAAGGAAAATTATTGATTCCATTTCATTATCAGCTACTCGGTGTTTTTTTTATAACTTGCTAATGTCAATAACAAATCTAACGTGTTAGAAAAACAACTTTTTAACAGCATATATATAAGTTGTGCCATGAAGGCCTTTAAATGAATCAGGAAATTCAATACAATAAGAAAGTTATCAATTATACGATTAGTATGTTTTCAAAAAGTAAAGAGGTGTAAATATGAACGCTTTGTATTGAAGATAAAACTGAAAGTAGACTACAGTTCATTTTCTTTTTCACACCGAAAATCTTGTCATCTCTGACTTTGTTCAAAGGCATGTGATTTCTAAAATTAAAAAAAAAATCGCCTAGCTAATTTATTACACTTGTCTAGCCCAGTGGTTCACACGTGAAATTTCACTGTGACAGCATTATGCACATTAGCTGTCCTACGGAAATCACCTGGCTTGTAGCCGCTCCAAATGTGATAAAAATAATTTCGATATTTATTTATTGCTCAGAGCATTACACTGAATGATCTTTCACAATATACAGTTGTAGTTAAAATTTACAAAATTAATAGAGCAATTACTGTTAATTCTTTATATTGACTTGATTTATGGTCAACGTATAGCTTCGACAACAGTTTTATTATTGAAACAGTCTTTTATTTAAACTCGACTAAATGCTGCATAAGTCAGGTTTATTCAATCAATTTAACTATAATAATAATTTTACAAATTCATTTGTAAAAACACACTATTTTCTTTAAATATCAATATTTGCTACAAAAGTCATGGTGGCTCAACTTTGTGCGATTTCACATATTTTGTCACTAACAACCCGGGTTTCGCCTTTCCCCATCTTCAGGCATTATATCACACGGATGTAACGGAACTGTTAAGCTTTTTATTGTGCGTCAGTTCTGTTGCATCCGTATGATAGAATTTCTTACACGAATGACTACTAGAAAACGAACCGAGTGCAAAAGGTTAAAACGTTTTTCTCTGCAGTATGCGATGAAATATTTTTTACGCTAATTATAGCAGTATAATTAAAAGTCGTCCTTAATTAAATGTACACTTTTCATAAGCGCGGTTTATACGCTTTCTATTATAAGTTGTAGCAACACTGCCCTCCCGCGGCTTCAAAACTGACTTATGTACGTAAAGTCGAAAAGAAATATTAAAAATCACTTTTTAAGTATGACAAAACATCAAGTTCATTTATTTATATAAGAATTGTTTAATTAAGTATTTAGTTCGTATAACTCCATGATATAGATTGTTTATCTCCTTACATGTCTTTCTACCGATTAGTGACAGTTAACACATTAAAAGCCATTAAATTAACGTAATAAAATGTAAAAAAATATATTAAAAATGAATTACAAAACTTATTTTTAGTTTAGAATTTTCATTTGATAATTAAAATAATTTGATTTTTAAATACAATTTTTAAACATTTGAATATTGTGTATCTAATATCTATCTCTTCATAAAATATTAGATTGTTTTAAGCACTTTTAGAGCCTACAAAATTTAATGGTACAAAAATTTCGTTTCAGCCGACCGTACACAGGCACTTTACTAAACGATTTTCCTTTTCCCTATTTTTCATAAGACCGTATATTAAAAGCAATATGGCGTCGGAAGAAAGCTGATATTAATATTTTTACACAACCCTCACTTTGCTATTGTTTGCAATGGAGAGGTTTACGCCTTATTCCCTTCCCCATTATACAATATTGCGGCATCAGGGATAGAGAAATCTTTGACAACTGAGCGAAGTATGACATACATATTTATTACGACTATTTCTTAATCTTACTATGCTGCCGTGACCAGTATCTTATAAGGGCAAGTATGCAGGATAAACCTTTCGTAAAATATTACTTGTTTCTGATTGTGTTTCAGGCGTTATCGGTCCACTTCATTTTATGTCCATTTGTAAGATTCTGCACGCAAAAAAATATATTTCAAATATAGAACATAAAAAACTTTTTTTTTTTTAAATATAAGCTATTGCTCATTAGAAATGAAAATGTTGAGTACCAGAACGTTATAACGAAAATATAGCCTCTTAAAATTTTCATGAGTTAACTGTCACTTCTTGGTGGAAAAGCATGATATTTTAAATAATACAAACTAATTTTTAGAACTTATTTCCACAATAAATATTTTACGATCAGGTCCGGTTTCGCCCATCAGTTGATAATGCTCGCGAAGAGCGAAACCGGTCCTGGTTATAAAATATATTGTAGGAACAAGTACTAAAAGAATGTGTGGGTTATTATTTAAAGTAGTCTTTTTCGTCATAAATTTTGTTCACAATTATAGCAATTCGTTTAAAGTATTTTCTCATGAATTTACGGCTTTTTACAAGAAGGCTGATTCAGTAGGTTTCATGTATCGTATTCGAGTTATATTTGAACAGTCACTTTATTTCTTTCGTTAGAGAGTACAAGAAAAATAGAAAGTTTTTGGTTAAAGAAGGATAGCTAATTTGTTTCATTTATATGATCTATTTTTTAAGATTTATTCATTGAAATAAAACAACGTGCCATACACTTATATCATTATCTAACGATAACATTTTAATCAGTGTCTAAATATTTTTTTACCATAAGATCGAAATAATGATGAACCAAGAAAGGTGTTACGCATTTTTGGTTCGTCATGTCTGAAAATTTTGGCGGGCAGGTTGGTTGGTAAGTGGAGTCTGGAAAGTGGGAAAAGTATGAAAAAGGTTTACGGCAGTGAGAATCCTGACGCGATAATGCGAGTAAATCCCGCAAAATGGTGGACTCATGAAAATATATGAAAAGAAAAACTTTTAATATACGCACTTGCGATGGAATATTTCTCGCTGATATTAGAAGCACATGCTCGCTTTTTATTTATTAATGTTGAAATTTCATTTTCTTACGAGATTGCCGCTACACTAAGACTTTTATGAATACAATAAAACTGGAAATCCGTACCAATGATGGCATAACTTTTTTAGTTGAAAAAAAAAACAAAGCAATAAAGTCACTTTTTAAAGTATAGACGCTTATTTTATTTGATAAAACATCAATATCAAATTTAAATCTTTAAATCTAGTGAAAAAATCAATTCAAAAGTCTTCTATTATCTTATATAACTGAAGATATTTAAAGGAAACCCCAAAAAGATTTTTACGTAACTTATAAATTGTTTAAACGACAATTTGCTGTATTGTAAAAATTTTCAATCCGAGTTTTTTGAACTATTCAATATTCCATAAAGTTTTGTCAGTTTTATTTCATTTGTGTAATGAATTCCTGACGATGTCGAATGGAAAAATCTGCGTCGATACTTGTGAAAATGTTGTTAGATTTAACAATTTAAAGTCGATCCAAAAGTTTCATCAAGCGTTCTCGTCGATATCGTTAATTAGGTTCTTCAATATTTACGAAAAGTTAGCTTGTGGACAATTGCTGAATCATTTTGGAAACTTTTTATTCAATTCACCCTTTCTAGTGGCTATGATGACCCAACACAAGCTAAATGAGTTGAATTGGGATGTTATCAAGCACCCACCGTATTCACCAGATCTTGCTCCTTCCGATTTTAATTTATTCCGATCACTGCAATTTTTTTTAAATGACAAAAAATTGATACAACAGAGCATGTAAAAACGTCTCTTACTACATGTTTCGCATCAAAATCCACGGAATTTTACACTTATGATATTAATAAGTTGATAGAAAGATGGGAGAATGTTATGAGAACGGATAGAAATTATATAATTGATTAAACAAATAATAAGAATCTAAAAAAAATGTTTAATTGTATATGTAAAAAACGGTCATAACTTTTGTATCAACACAATAGACAACCTTTTTTTGACAAAAATTCATCAGTTAGATAATTTATCTCAAAATTAACATGAACATAATATAAATTATATACGCTGAAAAACAACACAACTAAAAAAATCAAAATCTCACTTCCGTTCAATCTGCTTGTAATATTAAATTTATTATCTCCCACATATAATATATCATCAATTTATCGACTCAACAAGGGCCCGATTGTTTTAATCCATTACGGTGTCCTATCGGGCGGCAAAAGAGTCGCAGTGTTTTCGCCGATCGCACAAAGAGGGCGAGTTTCTCCGGAAAGTGGTACCGGAAAGTGCCACCGGATGTGAGAGCACGCGTCACTCAATGTCTGCCCGGGAGCTTCCGGTAAGCGCCAACCAGGGACATCTGTCCGACATATGATCCAATATTAAAATCGATATGCGATGGGCACTTGTTTGCTAAAATATGTTTTTATCCTCATATCGATGATTGTTTATAGCACCAAACCCCTACTAGTTTATTTTTATCGGATGATACGTTTCGAAATAAATTTCAAAATAACAAACAAAAAGCGATTATTATTACCAGAATGATACAATTTAATCGTTCTATTTAGGAATCACGCACTTGTTCTCCTGAACTATCAAATGTATTTTAACAAATATTGCTTCAATTTATGATATCGACTAAAGGTGCTTGACGGAATTTCAATATCAAATTGGAATTGTTAAAACTTTGTACAATTTCAAATGTTTTGTCACTAACGACCCGGGTTTCACCCTTCGGCATCTTCAGGCATTCTATCACACGAATGCAAAAGAACTGAAAGATTAGTTCTGGGTCATTTCTGTTGCATCCGTGTGATAGATATGATAGATATGCCTGAAGATGCCGAAGGGCGAAACCCGGGTCGTTATTGACTAAACATGTGGAATCGTATAAAGTTGTAACAATTTAAATTAAATATTGCTTCTTTTTAACATGTCTACATCCTGGACGTAGTTTAAGTTTTGTTATTATTTTCAGGGGTTAACAAAAGGTGTTTTTTTTAAGAGGAGGGGGGGGGGGTAAATGATCTTTCTGATCCCCCAAATAATGTCCATAGTCTTCTTCTGACTAAGGAATCTTATCAATCATCAGAAGTAGTTCTACAGAAACCGCGTTTCATTTAGTTTAACCTCACTTTTTCCCCGAGAGCAAGGATCTAAGAACGGGACTAAGATAATAATGTTTCGTTTATCGTTTTTGCTACGTTTCGTTTTTACTGTCAAATTAGTGGGATATTAGTTCAATCATCACATACCTTTATACTTCGATTCAAAAATCAAGTTATGTTACTGATGTATATATTGTTATTTAAACTCGTGGACACCTCAAGTAACGACGTATGTTAGACTACTCCGCTACATGCCGCACTGAACAAAAACAAATCCATACAAAATAGTTATACTTGTTTATTTAAAAAAAATGCTAAAAAACAATTTTTGCATTAGTTTGGATTGTTGAAACTTTGTGCATTTCCACATATTTTACACTGACTCGGGTTTTGACTTTCGACACCTTTAGGCATTCTATCGCAATAAACATGGCGAAATTTACAAAGTTTCAACAATTCAAATTTGATACTGAAATTCCATCAAACATTTTCAATCGATATCGTAAATTTATGCATGATTTATGTAACAATTTGAGTCTTTGAAATGTCATCCCTTAAGCCTTAATACCCGACGTGAACGGGATTCTCCACTTTTGTTTTATTTGGTAGTGGAGATGAATATTTTTTTACATATAATAAAAACCCATTATTTAGTACTTATTTCCACAACATATTTTATCATAAGGACCGGTGATGAACGAAACTGGTCCTGATCATAAAATATTTGAAAATATTTTTTTTATTTAAAATATTATCCATTTCCGTTACAACCACACCAGTTACATTATTAACCATAATTAAATTCTTTTTTATTATGAGTTATATATATTATATTATTATTATATTATATAGTAAATGTTATAAATAATTTAGAAATAAAATTGCATTTTTATAATAAGCTTACAAACCGAATAAATAGTGCATATTCGTTTTAAATGAAATGTAAGCCAAACGACACGTAAGCCTTGAGTATAAAGTAACATATTGTGATGTTTCTAATCAATAAATACAGTGGCTTAAAATTACACAAAACTGAAATTGCACAAAAACGCGTCAATTGTGTTTTTAAACCATTCTCACATCGCTAACATTCTCGGGGTGAATGGGCGAATTATGTTACTTAAATGTTTTCGTGTATTTTGGATTTTGTACAATACATTACACATTCTTTCAAAAAGTGTTTTGGATCAATACGTATTGTATAGATAGGCAATATTGGAAATCAATAGGTGTTGTAGGTAAGCACCATGTACAATGTTGTTTATAAATTGTTGTATAAATTGAACGATTAGTTCAAAAATGTCCTTTATAATAGTAGATATGTGTTAAAGAAAAAAAAAACATTTGCTGAATACACTTCGCGATGTTGTTACTTCAAATAAATATATCTTTTATATGTTGCCAAGGATAAAAAAAAATAAACTCCAATAAGTTGATTTCTTCGTTAATTTAAAAATGTTCCCAAGAGACTAATGCATCAAATGATTTTAAGTGATTTTGTGTGACTATGAGTTAGTTTATATTTTTTCAAAAGGCGAGTAATAATTAACACATGAAAAAATGAATTTTCGAACAGTATCAGTTCAAAACGAAATAGTTTATATTTGGTACTTGTCAACGTCAGTATATAACATTGAAATATGACATTTATTTTAATAAAAGCTTTTTTTAAAATTAAACGTGACTGTTTGTACTATCTAGAGCATAGGTTCCGAAAGTTGCCCCTTGACCCCTCGAGGGGGGCCTGGGAAACCCTGGGGAAGTAGTGGATCCCTGGGAAGCAAAAAAGTGGCCACGAGGTGATAATATTTATAATAAGTAAGTCACTCAAACTCTGACGTCATATATTTAAGTTAGAGGCTTATTAAGTAAATAGTAAGAATTATATATAAGATGGAAAAAAATCATTTAAAAAACTACATCTGTAGAAAATACTCATATTTTAAAAAAAATATTATTGCGCTGACGTTCTTTGTAGCTTTCAAAACTTTGACAGCGTCAGTGAATTGAACGAAAGATACAAAATAATACCAAAGAAAATGCGATGAAATTTATAAAATGATTACGTATTTCATCATCAGCTGGGGTCGATCCACTGCTGGATGAAGGCTCCCCCTGCGTTTTTTTCCATGGGGGTTGTTTTGGACATAGCAACACCACGCTGCCCAGACGGGTTGGTGTTCGGATTTCTGTCTGGGTTTTCCTTCCCATAACCAAGAGAACACGGCACGCGGTGTTCCCGAGCGGTCACCCATCCAAGCGCTATCCGCGTCCAATGCTGCTTAACTTCGGTGATCGCACGAGAGCCGGTGCTTTCAACGTGGTATGGTCGTTGGCTTTACGACGGATTACGTTGGATTACGTATTTATTATATAATATAAACACTCGCTACAATAATCTTTTAAGTCTCATTAAAGTATTTCTTTAAATAAAACAAAGGATAATATTCTATCTACCATTTGACATACGTATACATGCGTGTAAATTGTAGAATTTTCGTTCAAAGCATTGGATAAAAAATGTCCCTCTATTATTCATATAATAAAGATTTCTTCTAACAAATCTTTCGCGGCCGAGAATCCACTGTTTGTCCATGTATGTATTATATGTATGTATGTTAGATGCTTCTGGTTCATTTAATGCCACTGACTAAACACAAAGGAGTTTCTTTGCACGTGCAATGGTGTAGAAAAATATCTAGAAAAAACTATTATTTTAAATTTAATAAAAATCTGTTAAATAGTTTGATATTTTTATTAAGCGCATAGCTGCCTGAGACGAGATATCTCGTCAATATCTTTAAACGTATTTTCCTCCGAAATTATTCCTTCTATTAAAATGATTCTTTACAGGATACACACGGATATCTATAAGAAAAGTTTATAAACATTTTGCCATAACTGTAAAAGTAAGTAAGTGTAAAAAGTATTTCTACATCGATTTTTTGCCATTTCTTCGAGTGTTCGAACTGTCACTTAACAGATTCAGGATTCCGCTTTTTTATGATATAACAATAAACAATATGTGAGTTTATTAATTATTTCTCTATTTGAATTTAAAAAAAAACATCAGACATCTCTTTTTTTATTACAAATTATAGCTGGCGTGCTGGCTATAGACCAGTGGTTCTCATGAGCGGACACCAGAGGATTTTGTTGCGGCAATCAACAGTTTTATAGTAAATATTGATATTAAAAAAATGTGTTTTACAAATGAATTTTTTAAATTATTATTATTTGTAAAATTGAATAAATAAACTTGACTTATCCAGCATTTAGTCAAGCTTAAATAAAGGACCGTTTTAATGATAAAAATGTTCAAAAATTTTGGTCGAAGTTATACGTTGACCAGGAATCAAGTAAATAAAAAGAATTAGCAACAATTCTTTATTTATTCCGTCGATTTTACTCACAACTGTATATTGTGAAATATCATTCACTATATAAAAAATAAACATCGAAACTATTTTTATGACATTTGGTGTGGTCACGAGACATTTTTTTTTCTGGCAGCAAAAGGATTAAAATTACTTGAAATTACAATAGATGGAAGATAAAAAATAAATCTTATCGAAGTTTTGACAGTTTCTATTTTCCATCTAAAATTTTATGAAGTTTTCAAATTTAACTTTTATTTTGTATTATTGGTATCGATATTTATTATTGGTATATTTTTTAATGCTTTAAATGCCGGCATACGCCACCGCTGCTATCGGTATTTGTCCCTTGTGCACCGGGAGCATATTATTTGCAACAATCTCCGAGTTGTGAGAGATGGCCAAGAAGCCTATTATGCTGTGCGTCACAAAAGGTTTTGGATTTGTTAAGCCGGCGTCGGTCGATGGGGTGTTCTCTGCACACGCCTTTTGTGGGAGGTGAACACACAAAGAAAACGTTTTACTAATGTTTGCTTAAACAGATTAACGCGGATACAAAGACAGACCCTTTGAACAATTTTATAAATGAAAATTTCTTCTTGGAATCGACGTAAGTGTGAAATAAATCATACTTTAATTCAAGATTGTAATCACCATTGTCAGCTATATATATTATATTTTTTATTATTATATTAGATAGTCCACTGCAGTGGTCGAGTGGTATTAAACAAAAATGTATATAATTTATGATATCGACTGAAAATGCTTGATGACGTTTGTATATCAAATTTCAATTTTTATAACTTTTGAGCGATTTCAGATGTTTTGTAACTTACTACCAGAGTTTCACCTTTCGACATCTTCAGGCATTCTATCACACGGATGCAACAGAACTGACGCACAATTAATAGTTAGGATCGCAAAAATATAAACAAAAAACACGTAATGCGTAAATCTACAATCAAAGTCCCTTATGAGCAATACAATATAACTCAAAATACAACCGTGAAAATTAATGTACATGTATATATTAGAGGGATTATATAAAATTTGAATTGTAGATATTTTGTAAGATGTTTTGTCACTGACAACCTGGGTTCGCCTTTCGACATCTTTAGGCTTTTTATCAAACGGATGCAACACAACTAACTGTTAGTTCGTCAGGTCAGTCGGGTCGTACAAAGTTTCAATAATTCAAATTTTATATAAAACATCCATCAAGCACCTTCAATTAATATCATAAATTACAATTTATATGGATTATTTTAAATAATAAAAACACACTTATAAGTAATTATTTCTACAACATATTTTTTGATCAGGACCGGTTTCAGTTGATAGTGCTCGCATCGAGTGAAACCGGTCCTGACCAAAAATGTAATGTGGAATTAAGTACGAAAAATGTGTTTTGATTATTTAAAATGTCATGCCTTTTCATCAAGAAAATGACGGTTAACACCTTAAAAGTCACATGGATTAATAAGAGCCTAAAGAAATATGATTCAATAGCGTTTCTAAATGCTTTCCTTTTATTTGTTGGGAATTTCGTAACGTGAAAACGAAAGAGGAAAATTAAAAATTCAATTTTCCAGAGATTGATTTTTTTTATCAGAGTTGAATAACATAGACACTAGAAGAAATCAACATATTATCTCTCAAAATACCAATATACGTCTCGATGAATAACTAACACAGTGTTGAAAATAATATATTTATTATATGTACTTACTTCACATTTTTGCCTTATCGAGAGAGACAATACTATTCGATAATCGTGGCTTTCATAGAAGCAATGATCGAGGGGTTACCGATAAGTGTATCCATCTCTCGCTAAGGCTACTCCTTGTGTTATGATATTAGCTAGGTACCTAATCGTATCACATGACTGTTCATAAATCATCATTCGTAAATGAGAGTCGGGTATCGGGCGCACGGCAATCTCCCCTGTACCTCGCTACTTTTCACACAACCCTCGGAGGTCACGCCGAGCCCTGCAAGGAATCGGAAAATATAAATTTTTCCCAATTTAGATACAATAAAAACATACAGCGATTTATTGAACTTGCTTTCTTATCTTAGAACCTAATATATACCATATAAAGTGAGTTTTTGTTGGCGTATTTGAATATGAATTCTGAAAACTTTTTATATTTCCACATAATTTTCTATGATCTCTATGATAGGTTGTAGCGGAGTTGATCAACTTTGAAGTTAAAAATAAATGGGAACGTTAAAAAAACGTATAAAGTGAAGGTACTTGATGGGATTTCAATATCAAATTTATTTTGCTGAAACTTTCCAAATGTTTTTTTTTTTTACTTACGAACCCGGTTTTGCCTTTAGCCATCTTCAGGCATTCTATCACACGGATGCGACAGAACTGACAAATTGTCAAATTGTCAGTTCTGTCTATTCTATTCTTCTAACTATTCAAATTTGATATTGAAATTCCATCAAGCACCTTCAGTCGATATCATAAATAAAATATACACAATACGTATTTTCTTCTGTTATAACTGTTTGTATTACCTTTTAGCTTCTTGTTTTTATTCCGTGGAATAAGCGAGAATGTGAGATACTCAAAAAACAGACTTCAACTTTGGCATATTTAATCTATGCCAAAATAATAATATTTTATTCAGCCCGCGCACATATTTCATATCTCGCGCATCCGAACATTATGCTATTCCAATATGTAGGGCAATAAGTGGAGTTATGACATGGCACATTACCGTTACGACCCTCTAGAATAACACAACCGACCCTACGTTTCCCGAACGAAAACCACCCCTGTGTTTGCCCGTCTCGGAGACCAATATCCGACGGGGGTTCGTGTTGGTGTATTCGACTCTGCCAGCGGTGTAACATTTTTGTGAAACACAAAATATGACATGTGTTATGGCTCGCCTTATCAAGTGATATAATGCCATCTTTGGGTCAGTTTCGGTGCAGCCGACCTGAATGACAGAGATAAGGAACTCTTTAGACTGGGAGGGTATCTGAGGATATACCCTCGTCCGTTAGTGTTGCTGTAATAAAAAAATACAATCTCTTTCTACAAGTGCTGGCATCTAGTGTCGAATTTGGGATCAAAGTATTTAGACCTCGAGTATATATTTTATTTGCATAAATTGATTTTTAATTCGATCAATAAACGCATGTGCAAAAACTTTAGTAGTTTTATTGCTAGCAGGAAATAAGCTAGGTAGTTAAAACAGAAGAGAACATGTATTGTGTACCTTTTTTATACCACTATATATAGATAAGCAAATGTGCGTTTGAACATAGTTCTGACGATGGCGTGAGCCGAAATAGCTATCAACTATATCTTAAAATTACAGAACTAAATAAAATACATCGCTATTTTTTCACCGTGTTATAATGGAGTTCTACCAAATAAATGCCAATTCAATCAATAAATTTAAAAAGTGTGTGATGATTTCAAATTTTCTTATCGATTATTTCCTGTAAATGGAGAATATTGAACAAGAATCGTTAATAGAAGAAAGGAAATTGCATGATATAATATGATATATCTCATTGTAAAATATAGCCACTTCTCCATAAAATGCATTGATCAGTTAGAAGGTGGCGTGAAAATATTTTAATATTTTTTTGATTATATTTAAAAAGTCTGTAATCCTTCAGAAGGAAAACAATAGTTTCTGATGATGATGAACTATAAAATAAAATAATATTTGTATATTTTTTGTTAGTCACCCTTTTAAAACATTCACAACAATGGATACAGTCTTTTTACCGGTTATCAGAGCTTTCCACTAAATCGAACTTTCACTGGCCGTTTCTTTCAAGAAAAAACATATTTTACGCCTTTTTCAAAAAAAGTTTGTTATCACGAATCGTGTTGTGTATTTTTAAAAAAATTCTTTAGCTTTATGATAGATAACAATATTAAGAAGGATCCCTAGCAAACCTTATTTGTTAAAATATTACGTAAATCTTTTATACCAATACTAGTTTATACTACCCAATATTTTATTTCATTATACTTTTTATGAGATGATTTCAAACAATATAATAATAAAACGTTGAAAAAATAGCAACGTATTATAGTTCTACAATAATTATAACGTATATAATTAATAGTTATTTTGGCTTACCTTTCGTCAGAAATACTCATTTATTCACAGTGTTATAATGGAGCTCTACTACGTAAATGTCAATTCAATCAATACAACATAAAAATACTTTAAAACTTATATGAACTTGTCTGGTTCCAACGACGACTAAATTATAACTTATTAAATAGGATCTCATTTAGAATGAAACAAGTTGCATATCAGTCAATAAAGACGATGCTTATAGAAAGATAGTATGACAAATGTTTGCCAATCGCACTCACTGTAACGTTTGTCTGCATTGAATAAGAAATGGAGTAACGAAGAGTTGAAATGTATCCATAACATAAAAATTTCTACAAATCAATGTTGTTTAAAAAAAACAAAGCGTTTTACAAAGCGTGTATTGTTTCAATCGACGATAATCAATCTCTATATAATTACTGCGCGTATTTTAAGTACAGATCAATAAAATTAAAAAAGCATTAAAATATAAAGTAGTATACAAAAAATTTTGAATTTCATACTAAGGGAATATAAAACGGTTTTATGACTTTGAGGTTCTGACAATAAAAGAGTGGTCACATTCTCTTGCACTTGAAACAAAACAATATGAATGAAAACAAATAGTCATTTAAATGAATCGCCCTTGAAATGAACAGGTCAATATTTTTATCATATAAAATACGACAAGCGGCGAAGATATAACCAACATAAATTATTTCACTGGCATATCCGTTAAAACAGCATAAATAAACTAACTTATAAATATATTTTCTCTTGTAATTGAAGTCTAAACTTCGCTCTTATTGGCTGCTAAAACGAATTCGAGGCAAGAAAAACAACTTGTTCGAAAGAAAAGTCGATAGTTGTGTGGGTACCATCGAGACGGCAACTCGACGAAGTATTGTAGAGTCGTCTCTCTAATGGTATTGCAACCGGATATCCGATCCACTTCCGCCAAATAAGTCCGAAAAAAGTCGTGGGGGCATCCCCCGACTTGATAACTCTATTTCAATGGACGGCGGGGGGTTGAACGTTTTTTATCATCGCCAACTTTGCCTCTATAACTCAATACAACAATGAAGCGTGAGTATGTCGGCTGTTACACGAATGTAAGTCTCGGATTAGGAATATAATGTATTCATTTTGCCATAATTAAATTTTCTCAGTCTCGCTCTACAGTACCACTTAGAAAAGAAATCTAGTGGTGAAATTCTTATTAAGGCAGCAATGATTGAAGGAAGTCAGCAAATAAAAAAACTCAATATCTGCTTCGGGTGATACTTTGATAGCTTGGATTTTCATCCCCAAACCACAGCAAAGATCATTTATCTATCTCGTATCCATCGACATACTTCATATTATTTACATTATTCACTGAGTTGAAAATTTATATGTTTCCAATATAACAGAATACCTTCTATACTTTCCTTAAACCTTATACCTTCTATAAACGAGAGCATTAGAGGTAGAGAGGTTTCATTCTTTTAACTTTCAATATAGATCTTTGATTGAATAAAGTAAAGACTTTTTAATGTCTTTTAAGGTGTTAACTGTCATTTATTGATGGAAAGGCATGATATTTTAAATAATTAAAACACATTTTTTTAGTACGCATTTCCACAATATATTTTTTTATCAGGACAGTTGATAATCTATACATCTATAAGTTTATCAGTTGATAATGCTCGCAATGAGCGAAACCGGTTCTGATCAAAAATATATTGTGAAAATAAGTACTAAAAAATGTGATTTTACTTTTAAATGTATTAACATCCACTTGTTGGTGGAAAGGCGTTATATTTTAGTTAATAAAACATTTTCTTAACTTATTTTTACAATATAATTTATGATTAGGACCAGTTTTAATAGGGTTTGAATAGGCTTGATTGTAATTTGTATTTTAACAGTTTATTATGTTCGGGATGAGCGAAACCACTCTTGACCATAAAATATATTGCTAAAATTGTATTAAAAATGTGTTTTGTATAGATTTTTATAGTATTTGAATTACTTCTCACTATATGCAAAATATGATCACTAGTCCGGCCCATGTGGCAACCTCGCAATGACATCACGAGTGTGTATACCCGCTGTCGACTTTTTTGATTGGTCAGAAATTTATTGCTCGGAAATTCCGTTACGTCTTTAATATTTCCTCCCTTTTATTCGCGCTTTCCCATATTGTATAAACACCATGCGCTTTTTTATATTTTCCTTTGAATGAAGAGTATTTTATGTCGCATCGATTTTATGGCTAAGAATTCACATAAATAAATGAGCAAATTTTCCCAGAAGATATTCAGATTTTTTATTACCATTTTCGTCTTAAAACACAAAAATACATAAATATGTAATAATGCAGAGATTTTTTGTAATGTATGTATGTTAACCGAGTCCTTTGAATTGGTAAGCTTTAATTTTTTAAGACTGATGAATTACTTAAAAATTATGAAAGATTTACGGCTTGACTATATTAAATTATACCACTTAGAACAGGATTTGCAAAGTCAAATTGATAGACACGAACCGTTGCTTGTATGTTACAACATAATTTTTATAATTTATCACTTGAATAATGTCAAATGTTAAATGAAACCCTCCCTAAGCATATTACACAATAGACTGTATTATTATTGTATATTACATTAATAATTATCTAATTTTGCTAACATTTCTATATTGAAACGAAAAAAAAAAACTGAAAAATCGTTACAAAAATTCCATATATAATTTTCTGCTCTATTGCCAAAAAAAACTACAAAATATACTTTTTTTTACATATTGAAAGCACATTTATAAGTACTTATTTTCACACTATATTTCACGATTGGTTTCGCTTATTGTGGGCATTATCAACTAATAGAATACAATTTACAAGCTAGTCTATTTATAAAATGAAGTTGAGTTAAAGGTAGCAGGTATACAAAATGATGAGTACAAGAACCAATAAAATAATTTCAAGGAAATCATACGATATAAACACAAATAATGTAAATTAATTAAATGATTTTTTTTTCTAATCACATATTAATAATTTTCTATCAAAATTAACGTAAATCAATAATGCATTAAGAGTTATGAACAATTATAAATATTTTTATAAACAAAACCGGTCCTGATCATAAAATATACTGTAAAAATAATAACTTAAAAAATGTGTTTTTATTATTTAAAATATCACCCCATTCCATAGAGAAATGATAGTTAACACATTAAGAATGTACTCATCTCTTTTTAGCTTTCACACCATAACATTGGTGATAATTATATTATTTTTTTAAGCCATTATCAACAAATAATTGTCATTAATTATAAAACATACAATATTTATTAAAGAAAAACATCGTGCTATTGTTCTTGTTTTATCAATTTTGTAAATAAGTAGTGTTGAGTTATAAAAATAACTATCTTATATTAACTTTAATATATCTATATAAAATCTAATCTTTACTGTAGACAATCGTTGCGATTATAATATTTATTGTTTATAACCATTTCAGTCCATGGCCACTTCACAAAAGACAAACACTTCATATTCCCAACATCTTTGTTGTTTTATAAATATCGAAAAGTAACAAAGCGTTATATTTTTAATTGATTAAATGCATTTTTAATCGTGACATGTATTCAATAATAATATCAACATCAAAACATTGTTGATTATTATTTTCTAAAATGACTAGAAATGATTAAAACCACACAGTATTAAAACGTCAGATCTCTTCGTTTCGAAGGATATGTTTTCTCTTTAATGTTTTATTTATTTATTAATCGAATTTGAACTTTTGAAACATTATACGGTCCCATATGTTTTGTCACTAACATCGTCTGGCATTCTATCACACGGATGCAATAGAACTGAAAAATGAACTTAACAATTTAAAATTGATATTGGAATTCCATCAAGCAACTTCAGTCGATATCATAAATTATTGATTGATCGCTCGGAATTTATGATATAAACGAAAAAATATTCGTTGCCAATCGCACTACAACTTGCATTTAGTAAGAAGAAGGCGTAAATTAATACGTGTTTTCTAATAAATGCAAGACTGGTCAGTGATATATAAGTAATTTTTTTAAGCAGACATGTCAAAATCTTTACCTGCAAAAACTTTGATAAATTTTCCCATAAGAAGAATGACAAAAATTTTAAATGATTATCTTGGACTTAAGTTTCACAATATTTTTAAAAGTTTATATATTTTTAGTAAATTCGTGTTTCTGATTTCATTTTTAAACTTCTCTCAATATAGTAAAGGTTTTATCATAAATCTAGCATTTTAAATTTGAATTGTTACAACTTTGGTTTCGGTATAGAGTTTTGCCTTTCGGCATCTTCAGGCATTCTATCACACGAATGCAACAGAACTGACAGTTCTGTCAGTTCTGATTGAAGTTGCCGAAAGGCGAGCCCCGGGTCGTTACTGACAGAATATGTGGATTCGTACAAAGTTGTAACAATTCAAATTTTATATTGAATTCCATCAAGCACCTTCAGTCGATATCATAAATTCTATCATTTTAAACTTAATTTGATATACCACCCTTTAAAGAACTGACACTTACATAATTAATAATTAAAATTAAATGTGTTAATAATTCATTGAACAATAAATTAGGAAACTAGCTTTGTATAAATATTTTTTTATTAAAAAAAATATTTCATTGCTTGAATTCGCATTTACTTGTTAGAACTCCATTATAACACGGTGAAAAAATAGCAATGTATTTTAGTTCTACAAATACCGAAAAAGCTATCAACTATATCTTATAAATACTTTTGTAAAACTAATAAATCATACATTGGTATTTTTTCACCATGTTAAAAATATTTAATTTGTCGTATTTACAATTCAATTTCAAATGTCTGTAGTATACACTGTGAAACATTAATATTGATTTGGAGATCACCCAGTACCTTTATACGGGCACTTTTACAGAGTTAAAGCCATTCTAAACAATACACCATCGCTGGATGTCAAAATATTGACCTAAACCGCTGGTGGGCTCACAGTAAAATTGAATACCGGAAGTGTGTTGTCTGTCAAACCACACTTATTGAGATGTCAACGTTCGCCATTTTCCAATTCTAAATTATTACTTCCGCCTCGTTGTCTGTGGTCAGATGTTTTTCGCGGACAATGCCCGCAATGAAATTAGTTGCAGTTTGACCACTAAACAGAGCTGGCAATGTAATAATTATTAATGGGCACAGCAGTAAGCCACACGCGTCAGTTTTATTGTATAGGTGGCAATAGTGTCAATAAATAGATTTGAAATTGGAATTGGAAGTATATTTGAATTGATTTTATATAAAAGACAAATTCTGTATAGCTATTCAGTGTGGCTTTATTATGTGACACGTGGCAATACTTTGGTTTCAATGATAATAAATGTTTATTGAGAAGATCAAATTCACAGTATAAATTTAAATTAGCTAACAAGAGACATGCTTAAGAGACTTACTGTTCGTAATTATTATTATTATAAAATGACGCTAGGGGCTGTTCATGTCCATGGCCGACTGCACAACCTCTCTCCAGGCATCTCTGTCGAGCGCTCTTTCTCTCCAGTTGACTATCCCCAGCCTCTCAACATCCTTTTGAATGTTATCCGCCCATCTCCATCGAGGGCGACTGAGAGATCGGGTGCCAGCTGGTGTTCCTTCGTAAGTCTTATGGAGAGCTCTAGACTTCTCAGATCGTAAAACGTGGCCCACACATCTGAGCCTTCTCGATCTCAAGACATTAATGATTCTTGGTTTGTATCGGTCGAAGAGCTCAGCGTTCGTACGAATGCGCCACCGGTGGTTCTCATTAACGGGTCCAAGTATTCTCCGGAGGATTCTGTTTTCAAATACTTGGAGGGCCTTTTCTTGTTTTTCTGTTAAACCCCAGGTTTCACAGCCATACATGACTATCGGTTTAATGATCACGTTGTACGCCCGGCACTTGGTTTTGATGGACAGCATTTTGGACCTAAACAGACTATTTAGCGCGAAGTACGCTGCATTTTCACTTCTCAGTCGGTCAGCAAGCTCCAAAGTCATCTCATTCCTAGAGGAAATATTAGAGCCCAAGTACTTGAAAAGAGAGGTTCTCTTGAACGAGGAGTTTCTTATTACAATGTCTCCAGGGGTTCGTTGCCTCTTGTCATTCTCAAATACTTAGTCTTTCCCACATTTACTCGTAGATTTAACCTTTTTGCTGTGTCCTCCAAAGGAATGAAAGGGATTTACTGTTCGTAATAAGTGAAAATATTATATTACTAGATTTTCAAGACCTCAATTTCAATGATCTAGTTAGTAGATTACAACATATTAAAACATTTCAATGTGGTATAACAATATTATGATTTGCTTATTAAATGTGTACATAACTGAAAATATGTACAATAGTTATTAGATTGATTTCGAATTTAACACTATTATAAAGCGAAATACACAAAAAATAGCGATATATTTTAGTTATAAAATTTTTATAAGTTATATAGTTGATACTTATTTCGGCTGATGCCCTCATCAGAACTATGTTCAAACGAAAATTCACTTATCAATATAAAGCGGTGCAAAAAGTTCTAAATATATCCTATCTTCTATTCAAACAAACTAGATTTATATTTAAGTTTTTGATTAGTTCAATTCCCAAAAAATTTAAAGGTATCTCTATTTTTGACTCTAGTAATGTATATGTCCAGAAAATTGTTAAAATTGTCCACAAAAACAGAAGAGGAGATGAGCTATGCACCTACATCGTTATATATATAGACAAGTAAATGTACGTTTGAACATAATTCTGATGAGGGCATAAGCCGAAATAGCTCATAATCTATCAATAATCAACTATATACCTTAAAAATTTTGTAGAACTAAAATACATTACTATTTTTTCAGTGTTATAATGGAGTTCTACCAAGCAAATGCCAAGTTAATCAACAAATATTAATTTTTACTTGTAGATAAAAAAAGAAAATTTAAAGAACTAGAGATAAACATGAATTTTAATCATTATTTGTATAAACAAAAACACACTGATGCTAGAATTTTAGCCGGACAAAGCAGTATAGCGAAGAAAACTTTGTTAATAAAATACTAAATCATATTGAATCAAATGAATAAATACTATATATAATAGCGTTTAGTATTGCTCGATAAATACGGCAAATGAAACGGTGTGTAAGTCTATCATTCATCTTGTACTGTGCCTGCCATCGGCCACCCATTGAACATACTTACAACACAAAAGAGGCTTAAATAAAGAACAATCGTGGTCACCATCTCGTCAGGCGTTTTGAGATTATATTTATTCAATCGCTTATTCGATTTGCTCTCTGGGCACCCTAATGAGCTAAGATCTTTTATTCGCTTAGACAAATACAAATTGCTCTATATAAATCAGAAAAAAATAATAATAAATTGTGAATGAATCACACACAAAATTTATCTTGCGACTACGACCTGAACACTAAACTACTTTTATTTAACACGGTGAAAAAAATAGTAATGTGTTTTAGTTCTACAAAATTTTTTAAAATATAATTGAAAGCTATTTCGGCTCATGCCATCGTCAGAACTGTTGCGCTATTTTTTCACCATGTTATAATGGAGTTCTACCAAGTGAATGCCAGTTCAATCAATACTTTAATTTAAATCGTATGTTCCACAAGTGGGTCACCTGGAGAGAGGTGAGGGGTCCTGAGAAGCCATGGGGAAGTAAGGGAGCCCCGGGAGTAAAAAGGTAACCACGAGGAGCTAATATTTAAAACCCTATATTATATTTTAAAGTGAAAATTTATTGCAAATAAAGACCTGCAAAATATGTATGAAAACATTGGTGACATACATCACACACAAAAAAAACCTTGCGACTATGACACGAACACTAAACTCCTTAATTTAAATCATTGGTTCCCAAAGTGAGCTATCTAAAGAGAGCTGCGGGGCCCTGGGAAGCCATGAAGGAGTAGGAGTGCCTTGGGAAGCAAAAATTTGACCACGAGGAGTAAATATTTATAACCTTATGAAAATATTGGTTAATGAAATTTTATTGTAAATAAAGAACTGCAAAATATGAAAATATTGGTGGCATACATCAGGTTCGTCTATTTCATTAGGTTTATTTAATATTTATTAAAAAATCAACAATTTATTAATCTTCGTATCCATAACACTGTAAGTACGTAAATAATATTATAAGTAAGTATATTAAAAAAAATAATTCACTACATTTTTCTATTTTATTTATTTTAAAAAAGATAAATTTCCAAGGTGGCATTGCGTAATTTTGTGTCTGAAAAAGGGGATATGGCCCAAATAAGCTTGGAAATCTATGATTTAAATCATATATATGTTATATTCGTTTAAATATTATTTAGCGATACCCGTACAATTATTTTTCTTTCCATATATGTAAATAAAAACTTATTTATAAGCGGCTACGTGTATATGTATTAATGATATTGATTAAATGCTGACAGGCGGCACTGTCACATTGTTTTACATATTGTATCCCTATTAAAGGCATGTACGATGCAGTAACAAATAACACTACGTAATAATCTAAGACGCTTCGTTTATAATACGTGTACAAAATTAACAGGTGCCAGATGTTAAAGAAAGCACTTGCCGTATTTATTTTTTAAATGGTCAATTAAGAAAACAAACTGCTGTACAATTTATATCAGCAAAAATGAATTTGTGCCACAAACTGAGCTCAAACTGTGTCAGTGATCATTTATTTCAAGTAAAATAACATAGCATAGACAAACTTTTAATGAATGCCGTACGGAACATTTTTTTGAAATACGAACACATTAGATGTTAAAGTGATGCTAACACTGAAAAAGTAGTGACACCTATTAATGAGACGTTCATTATTTATCTTAAAATATATGATATTGAATATAGATACCTTTGAAAAAATGAAATATCAATTGTATTTTCTTTAATTCACTGTAAGCCTCTACTCATAAATATTCTCTATCACAGTATACAAAGAGAGAGTGTGTGTGTGTGTGTGTATCTAGTACTATCAATTCACAATTTTGTATACTATTTTCAACTGCAATGCTTTATAAAATTGTTATAAAAAACATTTCTTCATAAAGAGAGCGATCAGCATACAATTAATAATTTTATGAAATCATCATTAATTAAAAGTATCAGATATATGATAATCCATCACACATAAATACTTTTTATAACCATACACACAGAGAGAGTGTGTGTGTGTGTGCGCGGGCGTAAGTGCCATACTTTTCCTTTTTAACGACAAGTATTTTTTAGTTAATAATATACAAACACACACACTCTCTCTCTGCGCATTGTTCGCAGAAAATCGATTTGAGAAAAATTTTACATGTGGCAATGCGATCTGGTTATATATTGGAATATTTTGATAAAAGTAAAAATAAGTCATCAATTGAACAATTGCTACATTTATCCATGTCAAGGATAATGCTATTTTTTTAAGGGCTGCATTTAAGATAAAAATATAATTCTTTTTATATTGTTTTTAATAATCCTTCAAGGGTACCCAAATCCGAGATTTTGTACCTTTTTTATTTGATATTAATTTTACTCGGAGTTGAACCGAAGCCGACGGGATAAAAACAGGAGGCAACATTGCAACATTGTGTGCCTACTCATTTTTACAAAATTAAGTCCAGTTATTATTGTCAGTTAATCCTTCGCAAGTGATCAAATTGTGTATTCATTTAGAAGTAATGTGTACGTTGTTCGGTCTTTGGCTTAGCGCAGAAAATTCGTCCGTGTATGTCCAACTTCAATAAAATAAGCGGACACCGTTAAAATAAGCCGTCTAAATCCAATGTGCCAAGCGGTGATCCTTCGCTGCCAAATCTTATCGCAATAGTTTCTTCAATTATGTAAGCTATGTTCCGAAATTGCAACAGTCTATCATTTCGGATTGCAAAATCTATGTAGCTATGTACGACAGGCACGGTACTTGGCTGGTCTCCTCGCAAGATAATTTTTATGAAGCGGTTTTTTTCCTTCAGAAACTCTTCCAAGACAAGTTTTTTATATTTTTACATAAAATTTACCCAGTCGATCAAAGAAGCATATTTTTAAATGTATTTTAATTTTTAAAATACATTTACAGGTGAATTATGTTATAATTTATTGTATCATAGATTCCAATATATATTTGCCAGATTAGATGATTAATTATAGAAGTTTGAAGTAAAATTACTTAATTGTTGAAATTTTGTACGATCCCACATACTTTGTCACTAAAAACTCGGGTTTTACCTTTCAGTGTCTTCAAGCTATCAACGCTATAAGTTTACAAAAATACATTTTCAGCTAAGGAAGATTGTAATTTATTATATCGATTGAAGTTACTTGAAGGAATTTCGATATCAAATTTGAATTGTTACAACTATGTACGATTCCAATTGCTTTGTCACTAACGACATGGGTTTCACCTTTCGGCATCTTCAGGCATTCTATCACACGGATGCAACAGAACTGAAATGTTCTGTTGAACTGGAGCCTGAAGATGCTGAAAGGTTAAACCCGGGTCGTTAATGACAAAGCATGTGGAGTCATACAAAGTTGTAAAAATTCAAAAAGGGAAATTGTTTTGCAATGACAAAGTAAATATTGTTTCACAAGCATCATATTATATGACTACTATAAAGTCGATACGATATTATTTATTAATCGATATTATACGATATTATTTTCGACAAATTGTCAATGCATCTTATTTTTAAACTGTGAAACAATTTTTTTTTGAGAATTTCATATATAGATTCAGAACATTTCGGTATTTTTAATATTACACGTTTCATACGGAATGCGCGCATAGCGTTTAAGCAAATGTATTTGTGGAAGCTAATTATCGCACTCTGAGTATGTATAGTGTCAAATATTGCAAAGTTATTACAACCATTTTATAAGTGTAGCACATTATAATAAAATGTTTTACACGTGTAAATGTGTTCCCGAAATACGCGTTTACGAGTAGGTGTCTTTTTCCGCAGTCAACGTGTTAACAGAAGAAAATCCACTGTTTTTATAATAAAATTGTTTGTGCGCTATTATTACTCAGGGTAAATAAATGTAATACACTACTTATCTAACCCAATAAGCTCGTATTCTAGAATTTGATTTAAAGGGGATGAACGAATCAAGCCGTCTAGGTTAAATAATATTAGAAAATATTGGAAAATATAGTTTACCACATGGCTACGGAGTCAGTTGGCACAGTTATATCACAGATAAATAAATGTTTATATTTCTTTAACAATTCTAAGTGTTATGAAATATTAAAGTTCTGGCTTAATGAATGCTATAACGAAAAAAAGAATAATTGAGCATGTTATATTTTTTTCTCATGTGGTGGCATATCTGCTACGAAGAATCACTATTCATGAATATAATTTGATAAAAATTGAATGGTTCTGTGAAGCACTCTTGTTCAATGCAATATTATAGTGAAAGAAAAATCTTCTAAATGCCCACCTGTTATATTATACATGCTGAGAAGCAGTAGCGTAGGAAATATAAATATTTTAAAACGATATTTTCGTTTTAATTGGTATATATTTCGATGTTGTCAATGGAAAGATATTTAAAAATATATGCCGTATATGTTGATGTTATCACACAAATATTTACCTTAAAAAAAAGCTTGTGTATATATAACTCAAAAACAATTGGGAATAACCAATATACAAATAACAGATCATCTAATAGCAGTGAAGACAGATAACAGAATATTTCACGATTCAAATATACATACTATTAACATAAAAAAACTTGACGAAATACAATAATTCTACCGCTCATCTTGAATGAATCGAGCATTTACTAATTATGCTATTTTAGTGTTTACTCATTTATAAAATTGAGAATAAGACTACTAATAACTTCATTCGGTCATTTACCTTGTTCTTCCATGAGGATTATGATTGTGTTGGACTATTTGGGTTTTTTAAGAATCTTTGGTATGATCGTGGAAAAAAAATATATACATAGCATACATCCATAATTTAAACAATAAAAACACTTAATTTGAATGACTGTTCTGTTGCATCCGTGTGATAGAACACCTGAAGACGCCGAAAGGCGAAACCCGGGTCGTTAGTGTCAAAACACAGTTAGTACAAAATTGTAAAAATTAAAATTTGGTATTGAAATTCCATCAAGCACCTTCAGTCGATATCATAAATTATATAATAAAAACACTGATAAATTGATAATGCTCGCGATAGTTGAAACCGGTCATGATCATAAAATGTATTGTGAAAATAGTACTAAAAATGTGTTTTTTTTATTTAAAATATTATGCCTTTCCATCAAGAAGTGACAGTTAACACTTGATACATACATAAATACTTGTGAACAGAAATCTTTTGATCGTTAGATGAATTAATCTTTAAAAGTACACATAAGTAAAACACCCAAGAGCGTTAATCTCGCGACGACAGGATGAGCCTTAATTTGGTATACATATTATTAAACTTTTATTTGTCCGAGTGAATTCACGCACCGCCATTGATCGAAACACTTTAATTTTTCTTTCTGGGTGGTTAATTCAATATTGATCACTTCGAAATCACTTTTATACTTGCCTATAAATATTTAAAAAAAAAATGCTTGTCTAAAGAAAGATCAGCTTTTGTGCCGTTGAAACTTTTGATACCTAATGAGTTTTAAAGTGTTCACTGGGTAATCAATCAACCAGTATTTGAGTTACGACTTCAGTTTATAAGTTGTAAAACAGTTGTTAGGTAGGCGAGAAATACTCCAGTAAACAGATTAAAAGAATAATATGAAGATTGTACCAAACGCAAATGTTTTAGTATTTTCGTATCGTGTCTGTTTTGGTTTATTGGTTAATTTTTAGTAAAATATTACTCGCTATTTTGACGTATCTAATCGTTTCCCAAATGTGTTTAATTTTTATATGAATTCTCACAGATCAACACACCTAGTTTTAACACACGAAAACGATATTTTTTATTTATAGTATATTTTTTCTTCGTCACATTACGCCTTATTTAAACGTTTCTATTTTATCATTATGTCGCCGAATTACTTTCTATCATAGTTAGAATAATGAAGAGATTTAGTATATGAATAGAAATATCAAATCACATCCAAAAATTAAATACTATATGATTCATAAATGAATACAGAAAAACATCTCTTAATATTGTAAGATTATTACTATATTGACAATCCAAAAGTGTATATAACCATACATTTAAATATTACTTATGTTACAGTGCTTATTTTTTTCTACACACAATACTTCGATTTACACTGTACTTGTTTTACACGTTTTCGCTTTGCACGTTTTTTTTTTAATAACTGGCTATGATCAACAGAAACAATGTTCTCGCCAATTGTATTTGTATCCAACTGTATGCATTCCACTGCACGTATGTTTCCTCCCGCCATTCAGCGTTTATTCTTAACTTGAGCTTGACTTCAGCTACAGAGACGCAAATTGTATTTGATTCTTTAATTGAAAATTTTAATTCTTCATATTCGTAAATAAAAAACGAGTACATAATTTTTAATTACGTGTCAATTTATATCTTGAATAATAAAAATTATATTTGGTAGCATTTTAGAAAACAACCAAATTACGCGTTTTTGCGTACTTTTGGATTTACACGGTTTCCCATAAAAAAATAACCAATTTCGATTTACACATTTTTCTCAGGAACCTATCTACCGTTTAAATCAAGGGATAGGCGTATTATTCTTTTGGATACTAATCAACCTACAATATTTTTTTTGGTCTATACATATATTTTATACATTCCTGTTTGTGACAAGTCGTGATCAGCTGACCAGTGTCCCTCTTCCTTAATTCACGCAGACCTCCTACTGATTCTCGTAAAAAGTTTTTTATATCGAAGAAAAATAAAATCACCCCTCGTCTTAAAAAAGGGCAAGGAAGCAATTATTTATAAATGTTCTGCATCTTTACTTATTTTTTAGAATGAAAGAATATTTTTTGCACAATGTTAAAGATGCCAAAGCTAATCTCTACATATAGATTCACATAACTTAAGGGATGAAAAAAACGATCAAAGATAATTCGTTTATTTAATATAGAATGAATATGGTATTTGTAAAATACAACGGACATGCATATAAATATTCTATTTTTTAGATATTGACCGAGTTTTAGGGTGTAACCTGTCACTTCTACGTGAAATAGCATTATACTTAATAAATAAAATGCTATGTATAGTACTATTTTTACAATTTAAAATTTAATTATTATTAGCATTATACTAAATTAATTAAAATTTCAGCACATTTTGTATTTTATTAATAAACGCAATGTTAAATTCTATTTATTGATTTAATTGACATTTACTTGGTAGAACTCCATTATAACGCGGTAAAAAAATAGCAATGTATTTTAGTTCTACAATTTTTTTTATAAGATATTGTTAATAGCCATTTCAGCTCACGCCATCGTCGGAACGCTGAGCTAAAATAGCTATCAACTAAATTTTATATAAAAAAAAATTGAACTAAAATATATTACTATTTTTTCACCGTATTAAAATGGAGTTCTACCGAGTAAATGCCAATTCAATCAATACACAAAAAAAAATCTTCCAAATTTTAAAAATATTTTTGATATAAGCATAAGTCATTTGATAACTATGATTTTACTTTATACAGTATTTTTATTAAGCTTCCCAATACTTCTAAGAACGTTCTAAAAGTCAGCCGAAGATTATCGATAAGTTTTATATTGTTCATAAAGTTTACCTGTCGGTGTGCACCTCGCATCGGGAATTCTTGAAATCCTTTAGTTTCTTTATACAAACAAGGAACTTCAGTTAAACATGCGTGAAATTAAGGACACACGTAAAATTGCATTATGTCACTTGGCCATTCAAAACGATTCTACAAATTTACCTGGAAGTTCATTCATAAAAATAAGCCTCCTTTGTGTCAATTATTGAATGAAGAAAGTGCATCGTGTACTAAATATCTACGACATGGTATACCTACCTAAGTTTATGCAACTTCCATCACAACTACTGACCAACTTAAGATAGGGCGTAGTATTTTTTTTCAATACTACTTGCAATGTTTTTGATTGTAAGAAAAAATTATGCACGCCTTGAAAGAATGTTTGAAACCTGAATTCGACGACTTACTATTATGAGAAAGGAAAAAAATATAATATATGCTAAATTGACAAAATCACTGATAAGAATCTTTAAGCTTTGTTCGACGCTCAAAAGAGGTTTCTAATTAATAGAACTATGAACTTAATTATTATTTAACATAGCATGTTTAATATTTATCAAAATTGATTTGTCACTTGTTTTGTGGAAACTGTCATGAACTGTCAGGTGGGAAGGCATGATATTTAAAAAAATAAAAACACATTTTTTAGTATTCTTTTATAGTCAGGAACAGTTTCGTTAATCACAAGCATTATCAACTGATAAAACATAAATTACAAATATGCCTATTTGTACAAAATTTCGAGTTGACAGTAATCTAAAGTTCAAGAACTAAGAAAGCAATTTACAGGAAATTTTAAAATATACATACATTCAAATGAATTAAATTAATTTACAAATGAAATTTTAACAATCTCTTATTAATAATTTGTAAATAAAATAAATACAAATCATTAACCCATTAAGAACTCCGAACAATCGTGATAGACTCATTAGGAAGAATAACGAGTGGGAAATTTTTAAAATCAAAATAACCTGAACCTTTAAATTTTATGGAATATAAATAATTGTGATTCAATAAATGAAATTTTATTAGTAGTCAAACGGATGAGAATAAATGGTTATTCAGGGGCGTCCCAGTATTTTCTGAAACACACATAAAGCCAATATAAATTTTACAAAAAAATCTTCTAAAAGATCAAACAACCTTTGAGTCGTCGCCATTGTTATATAACTATTATACTGATATATCCGTATATTTATTATGAAACTTAAATCTATCTATCTAAAACACACATTTATTATGAAACTTAAATCTTAATGTGTGGTTTTGAAAAAAATATTATTGTTGTAAATCATTAGCAACACAAAAAAACGACCGAACAAAGAACATGATCGATAAATTGAGTTAATCCAAAAATTACCACGAACAAGTCACAATTTTTCAATTGATGTTTATTCGTATTTATTGTTAGTTATTGTTTTCGTGAATTGTAAATCAACTTCATAGCATTTTGCATGAAGGTAATTTACTTGAAGCGATTCAGGACCCTCCATTCGTACTATATTGTCATTGTTAAAAACTAACAATGAAGTTAAAGGAAAATAGATTTAGGGTTTGGTAAAATAAATCGGCATCGCACCTTTTTGTCTAAGTCTGCTGGCGACAGGCAGTCTAGGGAAGGTTTTTCTAACTTAGAAATGTTTTCTTAAACCATTTTTATACAGTCGATATTTCACTATTATATACTCAAACAAATTTGTATATTTATTTAACAATTATATCGATCAGGAGCTTTCATTAAAGCTCTTTAGTTTTCGTCACTTTTACTACGTTGCAAAGCCATTCTTATATCAATTGTGACCGCAAAAAATTAATGGAATTTTTTGTATCAACAAATAATATTCGGCATGTACAGTTGCTTGTCTTCCTTTTCGAATAAACTTTGGATACAAGGGTACAACGGTTGGTAAATAATTTAATAATGACCAATAAATGTCTATATTCTATATCAGTGATCGCCAAACGGTTGCTCGCCGAGGCTTTTTCGGAAGCTCGCGTAGGATATGTTATCCTATGTATGAATTTGACTTTAAAATTTTATTATTTAACTCCTAAAATAAAAAAATAGTTCTGCTAAATTTTAACTAAATGCTTGGAAGGTTGCAGTTTAATGTTATGTTTTATGACATAACAATTTGTGCGTACAACGAAGTAAAACAGAGAAACGGTCAGAGATGTATTACGATTGATGCGAACTGCACCATACACTTTGTCTAGAGTAAATATAGAAACAGACTCACAGATGTACATCTTGATAATTGCATTCGGATAGGAGTGACAAGGTACTCAACGATAATTTAAAAAAATGTAGAGGAAAGTGATCGTCATTATTATCACTGATTATATTGTATTTTACTTTTATTTTCATTTTTATTTTTACTCACGCCTATTTATAAATTATTATTTTTTTTATAAATAAATAATAAAAGTACGCATTAAATGTTTTATTGAAAATCTGATGGTCTAATTTATTTTAAGTAATATAATAATATTATGTATGGCACGATAAAGGACGATGATAAAAAAATATAAAGAAGGAATGTGTATAGGTATCTCACCGGACAACTTCAATTTCCGAAAGTAAAGTAGACCACTGCTTTATATCATAGTGTCCCAACCTTTTTACATCCACGGACCACCAAAAAATCCAGAAAAGTTTTAAGGACGATCCACATTGGAATAAAATAATAAAAACTATTTTTTTAATATAATTAATTTTACAACACCGTATGCTGATATAATAATATTAATATTAATTATAATAATAATATTATAAATATATTAAAACAGACAGTAACAAAAAAGTATAATTAAAAATTCATTAAGTACAACACAAAATTCGATTGTTTATCGAAATAATATCACATCGCGGACCACCGGTTGAGAAACTAGGCTCTATATGATATTTTTACGAATTGGTAAGAAAAACTGTACTTCAGAATTAAGTACGACGCTATGTAAAAATGTATTAATGGATTGATAAATCAATTTTAAAAAAGCTATTGGGTAGTGTTCATTGATCACGCAGTTGAATGAGAAGTATTTTAAGTAAAAACTTTTTTTTTTGATTCTCAACAAGCTTGGTAATTTAATTCGCCATACTTTACCTTAATTATTACACATATAACAAAGACGAAAGTCATCTTTCATTTTTTTATTGTCGCAATCAAAACGTTTTGTCCTGAGAAATTGTATGAAGTAAAGATTTGACGACTTGTTAAGTAGACATTAGATTTTAACCTACGGAAAAAAACACAGCAACTATAAGTTTCATATTATATTTCGATCGTTGTTTCTTATTTTGTTTTCATTGCGACCAAATTGTCATTATTAATCTTGAATAAATCAAAATACTGTTTATATTTACCTGAGTTACCTGAAGCAGTGAGGCTTGTACTTCTTGGGTGGGCAACTATTGTTCCATATTCACGACTTTGCTTCCGTAGTTTTAAAACAGTGATCGTCCACCATATATAAAACATATTGAAATAGTGCGGTGTATTTTTAATCAGTTAGCGTTTTTTTTAAATAATATACTTAAATAAATACATTTTTTCCTTTATCTTTAAAAATGTTTTATTAAAGTTTGCAGAAGTGTAAAACACACTACTTATTCAATTAGCATTTAAATAATATTTATACAAAATTGTCAAAACAATAACAAAATTTGAATCTCTTCTAGTTTTGAATGTTAATAAAATACAATTTTAGCACTATTTCCACAATTTCACAGTTTTATGATCAGGAATAGTTTCGCTCATGCCGAACATTACCAACTAATCAAGAAATCATAAAAATAAAAAAATGTTTGAAGAAATAGTATCAAAAGTTGTGTGTTATTATTTAAATGTAATGTCTTTCCACCAAGAAGTGATCATGAACACCTTAAAATAATACATACAATAGTACAAAATAATATTTTTCAATAAATAGTATGCTATTTTTTAATTTTATCATATATTTTATGCTATAGGAAATACTGCTGAAATGCTATAGGTAAAACTTAGACTTAATATATTTTAAAAAATACAGACATAATCAACATTTTTTTTCCAGCCAGTTACTGTTTTTGTTTTGTTCAGTTGTTCTATCAGCCTTAGCGCTTACAGCGATTCTATGACTATATATTGAATAGAGGATTAATTAACACATTGAAATATTTGATATTTTAATTTATAATTTGTATGATATTCTTTAGGTTCATATTCGACGGAAGCGAAACAGAATTTTTCACCAGCTTAATGAATCTACGATGAGAATACGCCATCTTCTTTAAAAAATGGAACGTCTATTGCAATTTGTAAATATATATTGAAAATTAACATAGACAACATTGACAATAAAAAGCATTCGTTATTTTTTTATCAACCATTCTGCGCCGTGGAATTTCGAATCCCAGTTATTAAAAACAAAAGAATACATTAAATAATCAAAACATATTTTTAGTACTATTTCCAGCCAATTATAAAATGTTTTCGATCACTGCTGCTTAAGTTGAAACCTTCAATAGGCCATCACATCGCTTATTAAGAATTAAGCTCACGATGCGGTTAATTCCATCTTAAGGTAATAAGCCTTTTTGAATATTGAAAAGCGGCGGACTTTCAACACCTCCAGGGAAATCCCCTTTTGTGTTTAAATTACTAGTTCATTCACAACTTCCAAACTGCGTTAATGTCAGCGATCATGAATGAATTCCACTACGATAGTACTTCCTTTATGTCTTCTGCGGATACCGAAAACCAACAGAATCATCAAATGTCGTATTAAATAAAAATGACTACATATTTCAAAAGATTGCCGACCACACGTATAATTGAAGGAACTGTGAAATAAAAAAAAATATGAAACTTATTTAGTGTCCGCAATTTTACAGGAGTATTAATTGGAATGTATATAAAACATAACACACCATTCAATAAGTTAGTTAGAATGAAATGTAGATGGTGCAACTATTGAAGAAATAATTTGATTTTTTGATCGTCCCAACGATATATGCCAAATTGGTAAATTACCTTAGTCGTGATACGAAACTAAATGAATACTTCTAAGTATAATATTATGATAATCTATGATATCGACTGAAGGTGCTTGATGGAATTTCAATATCAAATTTCGATTGTTACCACTTTGTGTGATTCCACATGTTTTGTCAATAACGACCCGGGTTTCGCCCTTCGGCTTTTCATATCGCACCGTAAAAAAATATATGAAACAACCTCAAAGTTGATGAACTTAATAATGTAAAAGTAAAGTAACTATAAACTCAAAAAAAATCATAAAAAAAATAGATAATTTTATTTTATAATGAAAGATTTAGATGCATTGTTAATATAAAACAAGAATGTCTGCTCATTATTCGGTCTTACAATATTATGTAAGTATTATTTAATCATTTTGAAACTCGAGTGCTACATACCTTAAAATTACGCTTTAAGAAACTAATTTTTTTCCTAATGAATAGAAAATTTTGATTTTACATTTACGGTGCGATGTATCGTTATTTGAATTTAACATAAATAATTTTCACACGGTGAAAAAATAGCAATGTATTTTAGTTCTGCAAAATTATTTTTCTACACAGCTATATATAGATAAGCAAGTGTTAGTTTAAGCATAGTTCTGACGATGGCGTGAGCCGAAATAGCTATCAACTATATTTGTTAAAAATAATTTTGTGGAAATAAAATACATTGCTATTTTTTCACCGTGTTATAATGGAGTTCTACCGAGTGAATGCCAATTCAATCAATACATAATTTTGCTATTGATTTATTTTAAGCGCGATGAGTGTATTAGTAAGCTATTTGCATTAAATAATCCAAGAACTTTAAAATTCTAAGTTACTGATGAACAAAAACCTGATCATTTACGATACATTTGCAAAGAAAAAAGTGTCTATGTGATTTATATGATATCGATGTTTTATCAAGCACTTTGAAATATTTTTAACAAAATTATTACAAAGTGAAACTAGATGAAACACCTGCCAGAAATACCACCGTCATTCTGAAATAACATTAATTAAAACCAATAGAATTTATTACAATAAAAAATACATTGTACCAAGTACTTGGGTAAATATTTGGCTATTTCGTTGGTCAATGAATAACCGCAAAATCGTCTTCAATGGCTTTTGACACTCAACAATATGAATGTTTCTTTTTTGAATAACAAAAGCTGAGAGCTACGTTCGTGGGCGGGATTTTTAAACATTCTTATACAACAAATATGCCATACTTTGGCAGTTATTTAATATATTATTTTTATTGTTTGATATTAATACTCTGTGCTCACACCCACTCTAAGATACCATTCTGAAAACGCTGTCTTTTATATCAATCGATATATCATTGTATTCGATAAGAGCAGTTTCTTTCAAGTCTTTCACTATTAAATTTATGCCATTAAATTATTGAAGTAATTTAAAGTTGTTTTGACACATCGTTGACCAATACTTCATGTTAAAACATTATACAAGGAATCGTGCCTTAACAATACCAGCCCTGGCCAAAATTTGGCAAATCAAGCCTTGTGCCTGGCCCATTTTTCAGCAAATGACATTTTTCGAAAAGTGTTATAACTGAGGCAGTTTTTAATAAAATCGAATGACAGTTTCTGAGATGGCTAAAACATTTTAATATTTAGCATTACTGTGATAAAATTGCCAGCATTATCCACTGTAGAGAGCTACACGACAATGCTTACACGTGTACCGAGTCTCAATTATTTACAGTAAGATCGCAGTACCAGAGCAAATTTAACTCATTGTAAAAATACAGTCTTCTTTTATATCAAAATTGATAGAGCATTAGCATCACAACTCTTCAAGTCTCCTTCATCTCTAATTAAAAGACTCATTTGTTGTATAATTATTATGTCACTGCTGACAGACGTAAGTCGCTGCAGAGCTGAGCAATCTACAGTGGATGCGGGACAAGTGGGCAACATACCAATTATAGCTACACTACGATCATTAGACAACTATTGTAGATACTGTTGGAGAAGGTTTAGAAGCAATTTCTGAGATTTCTTAACTTCAAGGCATGGGGATATTATCGATGGCTTTATGTAGCTGAATTTTTTTAGGCATGCTTACTTTTAATATATTCCTCGTTGAAAGTATCGAAATAGTGGAACTTACCATTTTGAATAATTTATGATGTCGACTGAAGGTGTTTGATGGAATTTCAATATAAAATTTGAATCGTTACAACTTTGTACGATTCCACATTTTTATTGCACGTCAGTTCTTTTGCATTTGTGATGCCTGAAGATGCCTAAAGGCGAAACCCGGATCGTTAGTGACAAAGCATGTGGAATCGTACAAAATTGTAACAATTCAAATTTAAAATTTACCATTTTGAGTTCGGTATAATCATCTGGAATACCGAGAGACCAGTATCGATGATACAGGTAGTAAATGCCTATTTCTGAAGTGTTAAATTGGAAAAAGTCAACATGGAAAACTATTTATGAATATTATATATAATAAAAAAGTACACTACTGATTTATAAAGATGCAAAAAACAATTTATACTGAGCTTCATAAAACAATATCATAAAGTGAGTTCATTTGATTATCAAGAGCGCACAAGGAGCAATTACCCCAGACGGGGTTGCTATGCACTAAATATTAAATATCAGCAAGATATGATAAAAAATTAAATCAATTGAAATATCGTAAATTCGTCATGAGTGACGTTGGTTACAGCATTGATTATGTAGCCTTAAATATTTTTTTTGTGATTAGAAAACAGTTGTACGCGAAATCTATGAGCTTCTATCTATAATCTAAAGTTTTCTCAAAGAACTGTGATAATGAAGCAAACCATATTTCTGGAACATAAATAGAGTTTTCTATTTGAAAGACATTCTCTCTTCGTACCTACTTAAGGGTTGATTCAGTCTTCCAATAAGATTCTGAGAAAGCTCACTTTCCAAAGCTCCCATATCATCTTGTTAACAAACTTGACACGACGGTTACGCGACTTGATTCTAACGTTTCTTCAAAGGAAGTTTATAGTGGGCGTAAGCGAGATAAAATATTGTGTCTCTAGACTTCTAATCTTACTGTATCTTCTCAAGACGCAATATTTTCCCGACATTGTTACATAGCAGGGGTTAAAAATCATTGGAAGTGAAAACTTTCATGAATGAATAAATTAAACATGCATGTGATTATTGTGCTTTTGAATTTAAGAAACTTTTGTCGACTGTTACATTGATTTCAGTTCTTCAGGCTTGCTTAAACTATAGTGAAATAAGTATAGGGTGTTTTTAAGGAAGGTTTACTAATTTAATTTATTTATTTTAAATATACAAAATAAAAAACAATGTTCTAAAGCTGACAATTAATGAACTTTAATTTCTACTAGTCTAAAATATCGGGAAATGTAAACAATGTTTTTCATTACATTTCACACACGTTAAAAGATATTTTATTAATTACGTCAATAATGCTTTATTTAAGTTTCTCATGTGCTAAATTTGAATTGTTACAACTTTGTACGATTCCACATGTTTCGTCACTAACGACTTGGGTTTCGCCTTTCGGCACCTTCAGGCATTCTATCACACGGACTGACAGTGTCATTTCTGTTGCATCCGTGTGATAGAATGCCTGAAGATGCCGAAAGGCGAAACCCGGGTCGTTAGTGACAAAACATGTGCATTCGCACAAAGTTGTAACAATTCAAATTTGAAGTTGAAATTCAGTCGATATCATAAAAAAAATTCTCATGTGTTTTTGGTAGTTTGTGATACACTTTGTTCGTTAAAAATAAAACCTATTCGAGGCTTTTAAATCCAGTGACGGTAGAGGCCAATAAATATCGCAATCTTGAAATAATTTATTACAGAAAAAAAAATAGGAATTATTAAGTCAATAAACACTATATGAGGTCGACGAATAAAAAATGGCGCACGGAAAATAGCACAATAATCGTGACCGAGTGGTGATATTCTATGCCTCTTTGAGTTTTTTTCGAATGCCATTTCTGATTAACGAATGGACATTTGCTTAATGTATATCAAGTACCTCTATTCAGTTTTAAAAAAAAAATTAGGCGGGAGGGGGGCAAATGTTGTTGCGCTTGCAACCTAGTGTAAAAACGAAAAATCATGTTATTTTTCTAATTAAACAGCAATTAGAAACTCAATAGCTAAAATTTTAACAGAAAAAGAAATTAAAATAAAAAAACGTACGATTTTTTTATTTCGTATTAAAAAGGTTTCATTTTTCTGTATATAAGAGAGTAAAAGTTTACGTCTTTGAACGGCGAATGAAAAACAGAAAAGGAAGGCATTATAGAGCTTTTGTTTAAGAGCGAGCGGGAGAGGTATAGGCGTCGTGAACTCGAGGCGTGAGAGCTTAATAACGACTAGTCTAAGAAAAGGCGTTTTTCTTATATAAGGACCTCGTCCAAGGATCCTCAATATTCGTTTAATATTTAAAAACACTTTGAGAAAGACTTTTCTTGTTAAGAAGTAAATAAACAAAAATGAATAGTTATAAGGCTTTTACAATATCTAAATCGGATAGTCGCTTTAGCCTTGATTTGAAATTAAATAAATGCTTCTAAGGTGCTTGGTAGAATTTCAATATCATATTTGAATTGTTAAACCTTTGTACGATTCCACATGTTTTGTCACTAACGACTCTTCAGTTCTGTTGCATCCGTGTGATATAATTCCTGATGATGCCCAAAGATGAAACCTGGGTCGTTAGTGACAAAATATGTAAAAAGTTTCAACGGTTCCATGTTCTTTTAAATGATAAAAACACATTTTTAATACTTATTTCCACAATTTATTTTATTAACTAAAGTCGAAATGATTGAATGATTATCAGTTGATAATGCTCGTGATGAGAGAAACCGGTCCTGATCAAAAAGTATATTGTGGAAATAAGTACTAAAAAATGTGTTTTTATTATATAAAATATTATACTTTTCCATCAAGAAGTGACGGTTTACACCTTAAGAGTGGTTCAATCTTTAATCTACTTGCAACTCTTGATTCACGATTTTTTGGGTGGGGTGTAGATAAAGCAATTAGAAAATAATTAATACAGGTTTTTCGATAAAATTACGCATAATTTATATCATTAGCGCATGGCTAATCAATTATGCTCCACACACGCATATACTATATAAGATAATAGTAATCTTCAGATGCAACATACCCACCGTCGTATAGTTTCGCTACTGGATGCGCTGTTTCAATCCGGGCGCCTCTTTCGCCGTATAATACATGCATTCGTATTCACGGGGTGCGCAAGAGGGCGTCGCAGCGCTAAAAGTCACTACCTGGGGGCGCCTAATGAATATTAACGACGTCTCTATATTACTTCGCCGCGCAACCCCCGCTATACTTTTCCTCGGCGGGTAACTAGCCACCCCTATCTGACATCCCATAATAGCGGGGAACAGATGATCCTTAATAAACTAGTGGTTGATAAATCGCAGGCTATTTTACGAAGGTGCAAGTTAACTGTTCTGACGTCGACAATATTGTAACCCGGCATATAACGTGTTCATGCTTGTGTGACATATTTATTAACTAACTATTATTGTCTATTGCCCAAAGGCAATAACATTTATATTCTATATTTTATGACATCGACTGAAGGCGCTTGATGGAATTTTAATATCAAATTTGAATTGTTACAACTTAGTACGATTTCACATGTTTTGTCACTAACACAAAATGCGTAAATCTACAATCGAAATTTCTTATGAACAAAACAATATAACTCTTTATTTCGCTTTTTAGAAGAGCAAAGTACAACCGTGAAAATTAATCTACATGTATAGATTAGAGGGTTTATATAAAGTTTGAATTGTAGAGATTTTGTAAGATGTTTTGTCACTGACAACCTCACACACACCACACGGATGCAACAGAACTGACTTACAATAAACAGTATGCATCGTCTATATACCAAAGGTTTTATTTTCTGGAAAACACATACCCCAAGGCAAGAACTGAATGGCAGCTATTGTAATTTTATGATATCGACTGAAGGTGATTGATAGAATTTTAATATCTAATCGGAATTCTTGAAACTATGTACGGCCTGACTGACCTGACGAATTGATAGTAAGTTGTGTTGCATCCGTGTAATAGAATGACTGAAGATGCCGAAGACGAAACCCGGGTCGTTAGTGACAAAACGTGTGGAATTTTACAAAATCTACGTAGACCGAAAGCATTTCAATTCTCGATAGATTTTCCATTAACCGCATTATGTTTTGTTTTATGCGGCTTAAAATGAACGCAACTAAATGGTAATGTAAATTTTCTTCGTAAATCCTTTTTTATTTTGTTTTTGAAACATGAATTACGATTCTAATTATTGTATAGATCGAATTATATTATAGTTACGTGCTACGATTTTTCTAAGTCTTGTTACTGACATATGTCGCGATTGATTGACAGTTCATTGAAAATAGCTAAATACCTTAAAGCAGGCGTGGGGACCCTGCAGCCTTTGGGCTATTCTAGTGCGGCCGTTTGACTTATGTAAGTTTGAATGATTCGTTAAAATACATACATATGTATAACATTTTTTAACAATATACAATATAATTAATAAGATTTGTGATATGAATTTTTTCTCAAAAGATTTTTTTACATATCGTTTTGACTAGTTAAAATATTATTGTGAATTAAAATATTTAGTTTGTAGACGGGGTTATCAACGTTTTCTTTACTGCGGCCATATGTTGAATCACATAAATAATTAAGGCCTTTTGAAATGAAAAGATTCCCCACCCCTGGATTAGAGTATGTCTGTCAACTGACCTCTTCATTACAATGATAAAATAATTGTTTTTAAATATAGTTTTAACGTTCAAAATCGTTAATAAAATAATCTTATAATAATTTATCAAAATAAAATATATTAAACGTTTAATGAAATCCATATTTTTATTTTTGATGAAGCTATATATTGTTTAATAGTCTTACGAATTATAAGTATAAATTCAAATATTACCTTATCTGTATCTCAAAGTAATTTTCTCCCTCAAAGCATAAAAACATACGATCTCCAAACAAAATAATGTACTAAATAATGACGAGACTCGTAAATACAAATTTACATTCGACATATAAAACGGTCTTTTAGGACGGTTTGTGACATGCATACGCTGAAACTATTAATTTAAGTTCTCTGCTGAATATCAAAGAATGAAAACCAGGGTATATCAAAAAGTATTTTTAATTTTTTACTACAAATTTGAATGTAACAAATATCAAAAAATAAATATATACCTTATGTGATAGACTTATTGCAAAACGAAAACCTTTTTTTTAGTGAATTAGATCGTATTTGATTTGTAATATTTAGTTATTTGTAATATTGTTATATTTTTTTTACGATAACTTAGCGACGATGTCATATTCTATCTAAATATTTTTATCTTATTATTTAGTCAAAATATTTTGTCATCTATAATATATATCACCATCTGCTTAATTTTTGCTGAAGTTTCATCGATTTTTTTATTTGGCTTGAATAAAAAATGCTTCACTTAAATTATTCGTGTTTTATTACCTTCACATAATAACGTGTTATAATATTTCATAAAGTATTTTTAATTAAATAATATATTCAATAATAAAATAATTTGCAATATCCACTGAAGGTACTTGATAGATTTTCAAATCAAATTTGAACAGTTAAAACTGTGTAGATGTCCACATATTTTGCCACTCACGATTTGAATTTCACTTTTTGGGAACATAAAACATTCTTTCACCTGGTTACAATAGAAATATATATCTATAAACAAACAATGTCGAAATGTAAAAAGTTTCAACAATCCAAATTTGATAATTGTATGTAATTTACATAATTTAACATTATGTTATTTTACAAGTTGTTGGGGGGAATTAATACCTGTCATCATTTCACAGTCTACCATTATGATGCTGTATATTATATAATACTTTGCTATTTTTACCGTCTACTTTTCTTACCGTTTCCTACGAAGATGTTAATTAAATCAGTATTGCTCGTATTTGTTCTTAATATAACCTTAAAAATAAAATATAATTTAAATATTTGTTGTGTAGCACTCAGCGTAAATTTTTTTGAATGGCCAGTAATCACATCGCGTAATCGTCTCGTCACCCTTTTTAATCAAAGCGGTATTATCACGACGTTAAATCATTCTTATTTGCATTTTGTCTTACGATTACTGTACACTTAAATATTTTATGAAATAATAATGACGTGGATTTAAAAAGAAAAATCTAGAGACCGGAGTATTTTATAAAATCGTGTTAATTGCATAATTCTTCCATGTAATATATTTGCGTGCTTTTTGATGAGAAAAAATTAAAATCTGTTCAATGTAGTATTATAATTTCTATTTCTTTTCACATTTCCTGCTGTGCCACGTAAACAATCTTCTTGTAGGACGAAAGGTATTTTCCACAAACTACTGTATAAAAAAATATATGGTAACCCTATAAGCATGGTAGATAGGGATGGCAGAACTATAGTTCTGATGAAGGCGTGAGCCGAAATAGCTATCAACTATATATCTTGTAAATTTTGTGGTACTAAAATACATTGCTATATATTCACTGTATCAATATAACTATTCGATTAAATACCATTCTTTATATTTTTCATTTCAAAAATCATATCTTGCAAGCAATTGAAAACAGTTTTGTTTAATGTCGCTCATTCAACAATTCAAGATATAAGAATTTATAAGAAACTTTAAGGGAAGCTCATTTATTATTTCTACAAACAAGAGAAGGGGGTAGGGGTTAAGACGTTTGAAAATGGGCAGTATGGGGTTAACAATAAATTGAGTAACTAAGGAATTAATTTTTATCTCAGCAGACATACAGTGAAGAAAATTCGATAAAACTCAATTTAATTTATTCTTAGTTGGTAATAACAAAATTTAAATCTGGCATTATTTTTATGTACGCTTTATCCCTTAGCAGTTAATTTTACACCTGCATAAACCAAAGAACATTTATGCGACAGTATAATTAATAATGATCCATGAAATTCGGTCGCGCAATAATATTGCCGGTAGGTGTCATGCCGGCTTTAGTTACAGTGTGTTTAAGGGTGATCACGTATATATAATAAGATTAAATTAACGTCTGTGAAATCAACAACATCGTTAGAAAAACACAAATTTTGTATTTTTATCCCCTTGAAATTTTTCAATAAATCTAAAAACTATATATCTCAAAAACTTTATAGAACTAAAATATATTGCTTTTTTTCACAGTGCTACTTTAGAACTCTTTACTGACACTTTTTGGTAGAAATGCATTATATTTAAATAATAAAATATAATTGGAGTATTATTTGTACAATTTTATACTATTTAAATCTGAATCGGTTTCGCCCGTCGCAAATTTTATTAAAAAAAATACAAAGTATTTTTATATATAATTTATTATTTAACCTTATGACTACTAACGTCTCAACTGTTTAGAAGGTTGATTGCATTGTGTTGATAGTGGGCATTTAAAATTACAAAAGTGTTAACATTGTCAAAACTTTCGTGCGAGAGATAATCTTTGTGTCGAAGATATCGTGATTTATTTTGATTATCTTCATGAGTTTAGTCTACCCAAATTTAACTGAAATATTCGGTATTGGTATATTATTTGTTCAGCTCAGCAGGGAATGGATTAAATACTATCTGAACAGAAATTTTAGTTATAAAAAAAGTTGTACACTAATCAATAATGCTTGCATCTTATTTTGTATTTTCATTGCAAAAATGATAATTTATAAACTCCCTGTTCAATTTCAAGCTGACACAGTCTAAACGTGTAACCAAGAAATATTAGAGAGTAACTCGATAATAAACTAAATCACAAATGACAGGCTGTGATTGATTGCCGTGTTAATGAGTGCTGGACGACGCTAAGAATGAAATCAACGCATTATACTTTATAGTGTTGCCTTAAATCGTATAGACTTTATATTATAATGTATAAAAGGTAATGAATAAAGGGATCGACAAGTTATAAACATGTCGTATTAAACAGGTGTTCATATAATTAGCTTATTTGGATTAGTGTTTTATTAAAAGTGGTGCATTGATTGATTTAATGCAATACTAAAACCAAATTGCACCAAATTAAACACTGACCGGAGATTTTAAGTAAAATGTAAGGCACGAAGCAAAACAATATATACATTATACAGTGTACTCTTTATTATCCGTGTATGAATTATCCGGTTTGCGGATTATTCACGCCTGAAAATATATATTTTTTTATTCAAATTTAATTCAATTAGTTTTTTTCTATTACGATTATAAGACGCATTAATGACGGATGACAGATTTTTTTAAATTTGTATACATATAAAACTATAATTTTATAAAATATTTTTGTGTTCGTATATATAATAAAGAATTATATTTTTTTAAATATAATTTTTGATATCGACTGAAGGTGCTTGATGTTGCATCCATGTGATGGAATACCTGAAGATGCCGAAGGGCGAAACCCGGGTCGTTTGTGACAAGACATGTGGAATCGTGCAAAGTTGCAACAATTCAAATTTATTAAATTTTTACTTATTTGTTTGTGTTTTTTTGATAAATAATGAATATATAATCAATGCGCTAAAATTCTGTATTGTAATATGATATTATATTCGAAAATAAAATAAAAAATTGATGAATATGGTTATTCGTGTTTTTCAATTATCCGTGACCATTCTCCCCAGCCCGGATAATCGAGAGTGCACTGTATTACGTTTGACCTTTTTCGTTGATTTTTTTAAAATATTTTAGCTTTCACTTCTTGGTGGAAATTCATTATTATTTAATAAAAAACACAATGTCTAGATTGTTAATTAATACTTTCAAAATTTTATATTCTCCAGGTCAGAACCGGTTTCGTTCATTGCAAGCACTATCATTTAAATTCAAGCACTGATGTACTCATTTTTTTGTATAAATATGCTTATTACTAGAAAATTTCACTCGAAATTGAGTTCATTGCCTTTATTTAATGAACAATTTCACCTTCTTAATTCTATCTTGCGTACGTGAGGTATGTAGTTTAATTCCCACAAAAATACGTCATAATTTTTAATCCCACCATAACTCAACCATTCAAAATAATTAGATTTTTTAAAGTTTAAAATTTCTGAATTAAACTTTAACGATATTTGATATTTGTGTTAAGATCTCGTTGAATTTTTATAAGGTTGTATTGATTATAATGCAAAATTTTGGAAATTACAAAACGTTATTTTTGCTTTGAATTTTAAATGCCACCTTAGAATCAAAAATTTTATCACCAAAAGTGATTTTTCTTCCACTTCCCTTAAATAGGCCATGGTTAAAAGGAATAGTTAAATAAAGTTCTTAAATAATAATGAAGTTATTTAATCTAACGATAGATAATACTTGTATATCCTTTCACTAATAAAATCAGACAAAGTTCATATGAGAAGAATATGCCAACCAATAACCCAATACGCCAAAATGTGGTTGGATTATCCATTTTCTAGACTTTTTGTTTGTTACTTTTTCGGTGTCTATTAATTTTTCTACGGTTTGTAAAATTTTTTGAAGAAGAATTACTTAAATACATCGAACATAAAAAAATGCGGAACTAAAACATTTTCAGAAAATTAATTCGATCCCGGAAAAATTTATACAACTTTAACTTTTATCAATACAATAATTAACTGTAAAATCATTTGATAGAAACCAAAATTCGTACCCATTTTAAGAAAACAATATGCAATTTTTAATGGTTCATGTAAGCAAATATTGTATAACATAAACCTATTAAATCCATTGAACGAAATGAATAGAGCCTTTCATCCCCTTAATATTCGGACGGTGAATAACTCTATTTGCAGCCCTTTATTAAGATTTATCGCTTTCTGGATAATGTCCTAATAAAACATGCAGCGATGATATTGATTTCTTATTTCTGTATGCTTACATGCGATTACATTTCGTGAGGGTGTTTCACCATGTCATCGCATCGGGGGCGCGTCAACTTTCCTTGAAAGTACAGTCATCAAATCAAACACGAAATATAATTTTCAATAACCTGTTATTTGCGATTAAGTAATGTCATAATTTTTAAATGTCTATATATTGCAATATGGTAGTGAATATGACATCGTGCCACAAGCTCAGTTCGCAAATGTACAAACAAAAAAAAACAATTTGTAGAGAACATAATGTGTTTCAATGTATGCGAGATTTAATTATCCGTATGATTTTGATTTGAAGCTCTTTTTGTATTTTTAAAATGGTTTTTCGATGCCTGCTTTACGGTTTTGTCTTACTCACTTGAAAAGTAAAAAGATTTCGTACATTTTTTTCGAAATCTGATGAATGAATTAATTTTTTTAATTCGTACGTACGTTGTTAAAAAAATTATATCGTTTTTTGTTGATTTAAATCTCTGGAATGAATCAATCGCGTAAATCGAGAACTTAGTGTATTTGAAAAGGTTATATGTCAGTGTCGGACCGTTTGTCGATTGGTCAACGTCGCATTGCTCATTGAGTTTAATGCTAGTGTGAATAGTTTCGCATACTTTTCGATCGATTTACGGATTTGTGTTCACAACTATGTTTATCTGTAATTTCTTTCTTCGCACCACATTTCCTAAGTGCCAGTGTTGTCTTAATAGTTTTCTTCCATTCTTACTCTCTTTGAAAAACGAGTGGTTAAACGACAAGAAGATAGAAATCCATATGCTTCTCACTGGGAGTGCTAATTGATGTAATAAAGCGAGAAGAATTCTTTTATTTATATTTTAAAATTTTTAAGTATTTTGTCAGTTAAATCATGTTAAATAATTCCCCACAGATATTATAAGCAATGCAACGAGATGCATTTACAAATGAAAAAACATAAAAAAATCCCATATTCACTTAAACAAACAAATTGCCTACAAGGAAACAACAAACCATGAAAATCAATCTTTCGGAAGGACAAAACGCAGATAATGTGATTTATTCAACCCTCCCCAGAAATCAAGTCAACTGGGATCATCCCTCCGCGAGCAATATGTCGCCAAGGGTTAATAAAGTTTATTCATTTCGCCATACATGTCATTGAATCGCACGCAGTTAAGAAGGGAGATTTTTATTATTGCTGTATTTTAAAGTTGAATTTTACTTTGTGGTTTTAAAGTTACTGTTGCAAAGGGAATTTTTCGGTAGTTAGTGGCTGAAATAAGAAATATTGTATTCAGGGGTTGGAGGTTTTCATCTGTATAAAATATTTTATTATGAACAACCTTTTTTATACAATAATATACACATACACACATGCAAAGTTACAATATTCATTAATTTAAAGTAATAAAAAAAAAAACATTTTTTATAAATTTTTCAATGTATATAATATTTTATCAACAATCTTTATTTCCTCTCTATGTGGCCAAATACGTGTGAAAAAAAGTGTGTTACTATTTTGCACTTTAAATATTTTATATTAAATACATGATAGCACGTATACAAAAATGTTTCGAATTGAACCCATGGTTTTGTATATTTCCTACCTTTCACTCAAATATTTTTTATAAATAGACTTGTTTGTAAATTGTATTCTATCAGTTGATAATTCTCGCGATGAGCTAAACCAGTCCTGATCAAAAAATATATAACATTCGAATCATTACCACATTATAACCCATCGACAAAAAAGTAAATTAAATTTGCTTAAGATCTTTTTTGGATGTCAACAAATTGAACCACCCAAATAAAATTGAACCAGTAGAGATGATCGTACAAACCTTTTATGTGAATCTTGTCGTTCATGTTATCTATAATGCGGTAGTATGTTAAAAATGCTTCACAGTGAGTGGAGACACGCGACCATGACTACTCCTCGTTCTCTACGATGACAATCAATAATGGCGTACAACTGGAGAGTGTCGTGTAAAGGGTTAAGGGTTGAATTTTTTTTTCATACATCGTTAATTTCACAACGATTCTTTAATGAAAATTAAACGAATCAAATCGTTCGACGTTGTATAAAGTGTCTGTTTTCGTATTACAATAGCATCATTATTATGTTCAATACTTTTGATTGGTTTTGCAGTTACTTTAAAAAAAAAAAAAAATATTTTATGTTGAAATTCACATTTTTCTTGTTCTATTGTATATTTTCATACAAGTGACACACGATTTTACATATTTTGAAACTTATTTAAGCTCAAAATAAAACCAAGCATTTTAACTTATGGATTGGCGTGCGCATACCAGTACGTGGGTGATAATGGAAATAGTTTCCGTTTTTTGTCTAAATAATCCATTTATTATCGAAGGATTTTCTTTTCTTTATAATGAATAAGTTTCCAGGTGTGGTCTTATACAGAATATATGAAAAAAAGAAGACATTTATTAGGCTGAAAAAAACTCACCCTTCATAAACAAATCGGTTGAAAAATGTGTGTCAGTCGACAGGTTAAAACAATAAAATAACATTCAACTTTTTTTATTGTCAAATCAAGAAATTGGCTTATAGAATATTTTGTATACTACAGTATTGCTTACAAGCAAGAATTATTTAGTGGAAAATCTTTTGTAACTGAATGAAATCAGCGACCTGTTTTGTAGTGCAATATCACTTGTGAATTAATATATAAGAACGATGTAATTAAGAGGACATCTTAAAATGTTTGTTATTAAGGTTCTTAGATCTTTTTTCCTCATTAAAATTGATCAACTGTATTACAGCCAATCATAGAGGACATTGAACTTTTACATCAAATATTCATTTATAAGATGTTAACTGTCATTTCTTGATGGAAAGGCATGATATATCAAATAATGAAAACACATTTTTAGTATTATTTTCATAATGTATTTTATGATTAGGACCGGTTTCGTTCGGGTTGAAGTGGATTGTGGAAATGATAACGAGGAGTGTGTTTTTATTATTTAAAATATGACGCGATTATTGATTTGCCTTATTTTTTTGGTTTTTACAAATTATTATTCAGAGACATGGTCAACATTTCATTTTCATATTAGGTAAAGTCAAAAAAAATGTCATTTTTTTATTTGGATAAAAAAAATATTTTAAGAGAAGCTGAACAATTTCCATTGTTGTTTATTATCCCCTCCAAAAATCAGGTAGCTTTTTAGTGCCTCTTTCATAAAATTCAGCCGGTTTTTCATAAAAATACGAGTCCAAATGATGTTTTACTTCTTCCACAGAAGATTTTTTTTTATCCTTAAGCGAATGTTCCAGTGATTTGAAAAGGTGGTAGTCTGAAGGTGCAATATCAGGAGAATATGTTGGATGTTGTAAAACTTCCAAATCCAACTCTCTTATTTTTTTTTGCGTCATCCTCGCTGCATGTGGTCTTGCATTATCATGCTGCAATATGCGTCTTTGGTTGATGACTAATACTGATCGCTTTTTTAGCATTTCCGCTTTTAATCTATCCAACTGTGCACAGTATAGCTCTGCTGTGACAGTTTTGCCCGGTTTCAATAATTCAATGCGTTTTACCAGAGAATTAAATGCGTTGTCGTCGATTTTCAGAGGTCTTCCCGATTTTGGTTTATTTTTTAAATCTCTATCGCCACATTTGAATTGTTTAAGCCATCCATGGCATTTTAGACTATTCAGTATGTCGTAATATGTATCACAAATGCTCTGGGTGGCTTTCTTTGCTTTTAAGCCTTTGTTGAATAAAAACAACAAACACGATCGCAAGTGTGCCTCGTCAATTTCATGCTTGGACATCATCACTATGGACAAAAAAAATATGAAAACAAGTGAAAAAGCAAGACAAACAACAGAGCTTCAAAATGACACCAACCTTGACATTCTCACTCGACAGCAACCCTGCAAAAGCATGCAATAAAAAAATGACATTTCTTTTTACTTTACTTGTTATTAAATCACTTCATTTGAATGTATACTGTATAATTTACTATGAATTGTTTTCTTAGTTGATGAACATTTGGTTTTGTATACCTGCTAACTATTAACTCAAATTTTTTTATCAATAGACTTATTTCTGTCTCCTTTCAGTCGATAATGCTAGTGATGAGCGAAACCGGTCCTGATCATAGAATATATTGTGGAAATAGTACTAATAAATGTGTTTATTTTAAATATCGAATATTGTGTTCGCATCGGCGTTACTCCATAAAATTTTCATTTATATACATTGAATTGGATGTTGATAAATTTAATATTTCTTTTTCATATACTTATGTCAATATTAACCTCTCGTTCCAACATATTGTCCGTCATTAAAAGGTTTATTTTTATTCATCCATACGAGATAAACTCAAAGAAACAATGTGAAATCAAAAATAATTTATTTTAATCAACTAACACTGGCGTGCATTAAATTCGGAGGTAACGTAATGAAAATCTCTTTTTTTTCGCCGTCCATTTTGGTGTGAATTTTCATCTTGATTAAGTTATTTGAAAGTGGAAGCACTTCGATATCCGCATCCGGTTTCACGAAGCTCGCTAGAGAAGGATACCGCTTATTGCTACCTCACTCGTTCGTTATTTGCAGACGTCACGCGACATGGTTATACTCTTAGAGACCATGGCGTGTTCCACAAAAACAATAATTAGTAAAGACACGCCCTGTATAAGAACGTCCGGTCTATTCACATTTCAGTCTATGCTTTATGCCTTTTCTATATTGTAAAGATCCTCAATCTTTTTCTGGTCGGCGCCCAAGCAATATTTTTAAATTAATAGTATTACTGATCTAACAACCTTGGCATGATGGTTTTTGTGTTATAGAGCATAGTTTCTTAACCTTTTTACATCCGCGGACCACCAAAAAGTCTAAAAATCTTTGCGGACCATCAACATTGGAATAAATTAATACATATTTGTGCTATTGATTTTTGTTCAATATATTTAATTTTGCAACACCATGTACAGATATAATAATATTTAAGTATATTAAAAGAAACAGTAAAAAGAAGTATAATTTAAAAATAAATAAAATATAGCATAAAATTCGATTGTTTATCGAAATAATATCAGATCGCGGACAACCTAAAAATTTCCACGGAACACCGATTGAGAAACCATATTCTATAGAAGCGTTATTTAATCTATTCATTCGTAAAATAAATCCTCCCCCCCCCCCTCAACGTAAGAATAAAAATATTATATACATATATGTATATATATATATATGAAATCAAATTTCTTAGCATTGCTTTGGGTAGTTAAAGCAATAAGTTGATTGAATAAAACAATCAGTAAATTTAAATTGAAAATAAAAAAAAACTTTTATTATAATAGTTTTTAAATATTCCTACAATATGCAAGACAAAGTTTAAAATATATCAAATATACAAAACAAACAAATATTTTTTTGCGGGCTACCGTTGAGAAACACAGTTTTAATCGTATTAACTGCACTCTACGAATCAAATGGATCAGAGCTTAAGTCCTAGCAAAATGAATATTAATCTATTATTTCATTTATTTTCTTGTGGTATGAACGACTAATTTAAAATTACTAGTATTTTTAACGAATACTACATCTAACATTCTTAAACATAACCTCAAAATAAATTTTTAACTATAATAGTTGAAAACAACAAAACGAAGAAAGGTAAGGAACTACATATAACATAAACCATTTGATCAATTGAATCATATATAAAATCTGATAATCAAGATTCCAGATCACTATATAATTAATTAGAGATAATTTGATTTACATACTAAGTGTAAACATCGAGTTGAGAATCGTTGTATGCAATGTTAGCCGAACTCAGGTCGTAAAATAAATACCATTACACGCTATTTTTTATATCTTACGGAACACTTTTTTCACAATTCATTCTTTGAGAATCGGAGACGTATCGATCATTATACGCATTTGTCTTATTCTTACACACTGAATATTACCATATTTATCCTTGTCGCACTGGATTGACGTTCGCTAATGGCTGAAGTTGGCAGCGTATTTTAAAAAGCACTTTGGTTTGTTTGTAGAGTTATATAAAATCACTGCATTACGATTTTCAATAAACTGCCAATTCCCGGGTACAGTTCAAATAAGAACTTATATCGTTTTTGCTGGACCAAAACAGTGGAAATATTGTGGAAACGTACGATTTCGTGCTCGTGATACAAGAATACTGAAATACGGGGTTGTTTCGGGAAGTTGACTTCACTGTATACATTTTTTTTTTAAATATTATCTTTCTTTCTCGTGAGTTGACGCCATTATCTAACTACAGCTAAACTGAAATTATATCACGCTCATTTGAACCACTCTGTCATTGTTATACAAGTACAATAGTCTCGAGCGGTGATTATCACGTAATCTCTTACTATGGCCGCATTATAAACATTAGTGGTCTTATAAAAATGTCTCATGGCTACACCAAATTTTTGTTTTGAAATATAATAAAAAAAACCACTTTCAAAATGAAAGTCATGTGTATTCAATCAGTTTGAAAATATTAATGAGAACATATTTCATTACTACAAAATTAAAAATGAAATCTTTGTTTATTTCACTTGGTGTGTTAACAAATTAATAATTACGAGTCGTACCGTATTTTTATATTATAAATATGAACAAGCGTTTCTTAGATGCAAATATAAAGTTACTACACTTTATCAAGAAATATATGAAAAAAAAATCATTCTAATTGTATGTATATAAGCAAACAGTTTTATAATGTAACTTTATCGATTGAATCGTTAAATTTATTTTAACAGGCTATCGTGGAAATAAGTCAAATTTCAGATACGATATGTCAATGTTAAATCATCTATTGTATATAATAGGTGTCTCTATTTTTTAAAACTCAAATTGAATGTGGAATAACAATATTATTCATTTTAAATTTTATATATAAAATAAATTTTACAGCACACTTCCCCAAACCTATCGAAATACAGATTTACTTCCTTTCAAAACATAAAAACATTTATTAGAAGAAAGATATTAAAATATTGAATAATCAATAATAATAGCAAAACTGCTTTATTTTAATTTGTCTACCAAATTCATGAAAGATATTTTTAATGCATAGTTTCTCAACCGGTGGACAGCGAAGAAAACTCATATAATAATTGATTTTTTGATTATGATCAAAAATCAATCGAATTTCATGTTGTATTTTATGGATTTTAAAATAATATTTTTTGTTACTGTCTGTTTAAATATATGTAAATACTGTTATATCAGCATACGGTGTTGCAAAATTAATTGATTTGAATAAAAAATCAATTATATAAATGTTTATTATTTTATTCCAGTGTTGATGGTTCACAAAACATTTTTAGAATTTTTGGTTTTCTGCGGATGTAAAAGGGTTGAGAAACTATGTTTTACGGCATCGGCCGGTAGAAAAAAATATTAGAATTGAATGCTATACATAATTTTTATTTTATTTGTAAAACTGTGATAATAGCACATTATCCTCCATCATTTTGTTTGCTCAGATTTTTCAGGTGGTGACGAGAGCGAGGGGAAGTTTTATTGGCGGATGTTTTTGAAAGCGGTTCATAAAACTTAATCACATTAATAATGGTTAGTTTCCAACTTAATCTTGTAATAATAAATACAGCATACATAAAAGTTCCTCAAAAAAGCATGTTATTTATTCTGAAATTGTGTACGCGTAGTTGAACGGACTTGTGACAACAATAACAAAATGATTTCCAGATTGTGATTAGTCACTATGACAACTGTATTGACATGGATTTGAATTGAATGTTTTCGATGTGATACAGATCTTGAATAATTCGTCAATTAGTAATTAATATACAAAAAATAAATTGAATTTATAATTTCCATCAAACATCCTCTGTGGGTATTTTAAATCAGTACCTCCCAAATCGGGGGCCGCAGGATTTCTCTAGGGGGTCACGAAAATATTCAGCATGAAATAAAAATATTCATTAATAATTTTTCCACATTACATACTTACATACAGACTTTGAAAGATGCTTGGTGAGTTTGTATTTCTGACATTGAACCCGATATCGATTTGTTATGTAAAAACATGCGACCTCATCAATCGCATTGAATTGTTTCATGAGTAAATAGTTTTTATTAAAAAATATATTTTTAAGCAAGTCACTATAATTTTGTGCTGAATTTAAAAATGTGTAATATAATTGTAATAATTATTGACAAATAAACCTTTAACTATAAGATAAAAATAAGGGGGCAAGGAATTAATTCAATAAAATCAAGGGGGCCGCGACATGAAAGTAATTGAGAAGCACTGTTTTAAATGATATATCTAAAACAACTAAAAAAATTAAAGGGCGAAAAAATATACAAAATGGTACCTAATAAATGTTTTGTATTTCCTCAAAATCCTAAATAATAAATACGATATAATGTATGGAAACGAGATAGCGTTTACATCATATATTGCTGGCTATTAATAAAAAAACGATTTGTATTTTATTTCTTTAATGTTTCGTACTTTTGAAATATTAAAACAAAACTCCACAGTTTTAGAGTATACAGATGCGCTGCACGATTGAATTATTATCCTTGGTAAGGCAGTAAACACAAATTCACTAAACATTATGTTTGTAGTACAAAGCGCACACACCGTTAAATCAACACGTATGAATCAACTGTTTTTATTATATTATATGTTATATATCAAATCGAATTTGCAAGCAACTTGCGACTCTCGCAAGGTTTATTTTGATTCATTCTGAGTTTGGCAAACGCGCAAATATAAATTTTATTTCTGCCCATTAAAAATGGGTTCAAGCAGAGAGAGAGGACGTCGTTATGCTATTTTTGTCGTCGACTTAACCCAAATTCCTCCGCCATCTTGAGTAGCGTTTTTACTTGGAAAGTAACTGGGTGGAAAAATTATCTACACTTGTAAAAAACATGAACGTCGTGGTATATTATATATTTTATGTGACTACGCAAATTTCGAAGATGCGATTAAATTTAGCCTTAAGTATTAGTATGAAATTTGCTCCAAATAACGATAATCAATATCACTAATTTAATCATATTTTTAAAAATGTTTCTTAACAATCGGAATAAGGGCAAATTTCTTCTCTTAATAGTTTATATATTAATATTCTATTTACTCAATAATCACAATATACCTTAATATTACATAAGAAAGGTCTTTTCCGAATTAACTGTTTCACTCTCTATTGGAGGTTGATTTTTAAGCGAACTTCTAATAGGTAAATGTGTCCATATTCTCCAAAAGCTTTGAATCATTTTTAACTAATTATTGCAATATTTATTTTAAAATCATTTTTTGGTCAAATTTGTGCCAGTTTTTGTAAGCTTTTAAGCATTTGAAGAAACTTTTAAGGAAAATGCTTGTTGGAATTTAAATGACAAATTTTAATTATTGAAATTTTGTTCGAATCAACATGTTTAGTCTCTAACGAACTGTCAGTTCTGTTGCGTCCTTGTGATAGAATGACTGATGATACCGAAAGGCGAAACACGGGTCGTAAGTTACAAAATATGCGAACTTGTACACAATTTTAACAAGTAAAATTTATATTGCTTTTGAAATCTGTTTTTAACATGAGTAAGTAAATTTATTAAACTTTATTTTGACTCATCGAACATAGTTAGTTCAACAGTCTCGTAGAATTTTATTTCTCTTTGAGTTGAAATCGCTCGCTCGTTTGTGAAATCAATCGTAACGATGTGAATATTTGAAGCAAATGCCAGAATTATTTATGTAAAAAATATTTAGTTTTCATTTTATATGAATAATTTTCAGTGAATGTACTCAAAAAAAAGTTGCAGCGAGCTTCCTTTGTGTCTATTTGTTTGTTTATTTTAATTAAAAATAAAGGGCAGTTAATTTCATAGAATTTGTATATGATATGATAATACGTGACACGATAAATCATGTTTTTAAATACTGGGATAACATTTACTTTTGTAGTGTAGCTTTTCGTTGAATAATTTATTTTGATATTATTTTCAAATCAAATTTGGAACAAACATCGAAAACATAGGCTGTCAAACAATGTCACTTATTTGTTTCAAAAAAGCACATAGAAAATTTTTCTTTTTTTAAGAAACATTTTGATCGCTTTCAATTTTCTTCGTAATCATTTGTGACATAGCAGATAAACATGGAAACTATTTTTTTCGTTTATTTGAATCGAACAAAGTCATCATTCATTATAATATAATATTTAATGTTGGATTGTAACATTTTTTTTCTTGAGTTCATGTTCTTTGCGTTTCAGTACAAATCAATCAGAAGGCGTTTTATAATGCAATCACGATAGCATATGTAGTTACATTTCGTTAGTTATTTAATAAAGGTTAAGATATTTGATTATTTTGAGTATAAGTAATAAAATTTTCAATTATTTCACTAAATACAATTCGTATCTATCACCAGTGCTTCATCTATGGTCGTCCAAAAACTCCATCCAAAAAACCGACATCTATTGGATTTCTTTTGGAATACAATTATAATACATTTACCTTCAATCGATCATAATTTAAAACATGAATGAAATAATACATAATACTTCTTCTTCGCTCCGTGATTCCGGCACCACAATGGCCGATCACAATGGCGGCCGGTTGTTCCGACTTGATCTTTTGAAAATAGAACAAGAATAGCCCGCAATGTAATAGTTGTACGCTATTTCGAATTTCGAATTCAGATACCGCTTGCCGCCCGGATGTGACGCTCGAACCATAATAAATTAATTTTATTATATATATTACGCAAATAATATAATATCTTCAAAAACTCTGAAAGTTATAAAACCTGCGGTGACCATGCTTCATGCTTCGAATGTGCCAACTTTTTTTACACTGTGATGTATTTTTATTTATTCAGACAGCCGTTTTTTATACATTATGACGTTACAGTTTAAAATATCCAAAGTAAACCTTTTGGCCAAGTTAACCTAACATAATTGAATTTTATATGGAAATTATCATCAAACACCCTCAATCGACACGATATATTATTAAATAGATTTAATCTCATTTTAACATCACGTAACTTTATGACAAAATTTTATTCTAATTCCATGCATATTTAAAAGTTTTAAACAATTATGAACCACATTACCTGTAAAAAAAGATGATTTGTAGTGAGTTATAGATTTATGAGGATCGTAGTCAAATGATTTTAGTTCAAAAAAAAATTAGATGATCTTTCCAATTGACTTCAAATCAAATAAATATATTGAATTCGATGAGATTTGTCATTTAGTTGATTCGGTTCTTTTATTTAACCATAGAGTCCATTTGGTATGACAATTTCATTATGGAAATGATTTTGGAATATCTGCATTATTAGAATTTGAGTTATTACAATATCGACACCAAAATGTATAGACAAAGTAAATTTAATATTGTGTATATGAAGACCTATATTATTGTAGCTTGTAGTAAAAAAAAATAGAGATAATTGTTTATATATTTTAAAAAAGAGTTTGGTTGCAAGTAACGGTACGTTTTTAGGGGCATTAATAAAAATATTTAAATATTATATTTCTCGTTTTCAAGCCAAAAAAGGAATTTAAATTAGGATTGTTGAAATTTTGTACAATTCCACGTGCTTTGTGCTTTATTTGGGAGAACTCCTTTTTAAAACGGTGAAAAATTAGCAATATATGCGTTAGTTCTACAAAATTTATAAGATATATAGTTGATAGCATCATTCATCAGAAATAGTTATGATGAAGGCGTGAACCGAAATAGCTATCAACTATATATCTTATAAATTTTGTAAAACTAAAATTTATTGCTCTTTTTTCACTGTGAAATTATTTTTTTGTATTGTTGCAATTTGTAGTGAATTTTTATCACCAAGAAAAAATCACGGTCACACGAACTTCGTTTTCACAACGATTATAACAATAAATCCAATTCGTCAATGACACATTCAATAAGTTGTAGTAGTAGTCAAAGGAACTTTGAGGATGTTTCCACCCACAACGTTTGTAAACAAGTCGATTGAATCACGCGCCATTGTGAAGACACAATTTGACTCTTGTTGTCTTTTTTCCGACAGTACAAAGGCTCAAAAGTTCTGCCGAAAAAGCTCGTGAACCATTTTCACCGTAGTAAGTGTCACGGTTACACAAAGTGACTTCCGTTCGGAGGTAGTTAGATCATTATGGACGCATTCAAGCATTGCGAAGTTATTTCTAATACGTATATATAATGTATTATATTATGTAAGATTTATAAACGAGTATCAGTTTGTAAACTTTTAATGTGCACTATTTTTTTAAAACCTTCTAAAAATTTTTTTTTTATTATTTACTATCATTTACTATGTCATTTTACAACATGAAAAGGGGTGGTTAGGAACTGAATTCTACCCAATTTTATTTTTGGGACCGTCTTTTTAATGGTCTCTTATGAATCCAAATATTTAGCATTCAAAATGTAAATTCGAATTTATGATATCGACTCAAGGTGCTTGATGGAATTTCAATATCAAATTTAAATTGTTACAACTTTGTGCGATTCCACATGTTTTGTCACTGCCGACCCGGGCTTCGCATTTCGGCATCTTCAGACATTCCATCACACGGATGCTACAGAACTAAAAGTACAAAGTTGTAAGAATTCAAATTTACTATGTCATTTTATCACATGAAAATTGGTGGTAAAATTCTACACAGTTTTATTCGAGGCGCTATCTTTTTAATGGTCTCTTATGAATGCAAATCAACACTCAAAATGGAAATTCGAATTGTTGAAACTTTATACAATTCCTCACGACTTGTCACTAACAACCCGGGTTTCGCCTTTCGCCATCTTCATGCATTCCATCACATGTTTATATCAGTGCATTTATTGCAAACAGAATTTCTTAATTACAATTGATTTTTTTTGCTTGATAAACTGAGCCTGTGAAAATATTTCGTGTTATTATAAAATCATGAAAGTATAAAAAATACTCGATTTAATTTTAAAAACATTATATTTTGACCTTAATAAGTATATAAAAATATCACGCATATTATTAATACTGTTGAAATAATATTTTTCTACCTCAAAATATTTTTAAATGAAATACTTAGAAGTTTTGATTATTCTAGTGATGTGGTCATAACAATATTTATGTATTTTTTTATGTTTTGTTTTGTAATGATAGGTTTGCAATCTGTATCATTGGCTTTATTTTAATATCCGTTTACCGGTACACAAATAAAGATGGTGGCCTTTAAAAAATCAATGGGCTAACGATGTTGCAAAATATTGAATATTTTACATCGCAAAGTCGTGAATATTATTTACGTTGTGCCAAGTATCGATGATTTATTTGAGGTATTTTTCGAGCTTGTTATTTTAGTTTGAAGGTCTAAATGTATCGAAAATAAATAAATCTATTTCGAATCGAATATTGTGTTGCCGCAAATATGTCACAGCAAAATTTTTCAACCGAACAACAGTTATGAAAGATGCTTTAATATTGTTATGATTTCGACGAAAATTTTTAAACGTACGATTAAATTTCAGAATTGTTGTATGCACATTTTTTCTGGTAATATACTCGACTAAAGGTTGACAACTCATTGAAAAATAGTGATATTCTTTTGATTTGGGATGCTAATCACATCCTTTAAGAATGTTCGATTAAAAGACAACAAAAAAAAATGCTTTAAATTTAAATTGTTAAATGTGTGTAAAAACGATTCCACATGCTTTGTCACTAACAACCCGGGTTTTGCATTTAGGTATCTTCAGGCAACAAATGCAAAGTGGATTACACGGATGCAACAGGACTGACGTAAAATAAACAGTTAGCATCATCTAACATATATACCAGAGGTATTAATTACAGGTAAAAACTTACCCCAAGGCAAGCAGTGAATTGCAGCTAACACAAATTTAATAATATTAATCTAATATTAATTAACACAATAGCCTGTAACGATTTTCATTTACGATCTTGTTAATGTGTCATTCTTAAAAGGATTTTACAACAAATATTAATCAACTAACTTGAAAATATAAATGGTTTTTTTTATATAGAGTTATCTATTATCTAGTGATGAAATATAAGAATTTACGTCATGAGATTGTCGATTCATTGAACTGATCTCACGTAAAGGGTACAATAAGCGGGAGCTGGGAAGATTGAGTTGATCATTTGAAAAAAAATGCTTTAGAATATACAGTAGTTCGACTCAGTTGTCAGTCATGCCAAATTGGTTTCTTATATTGAAATTAATTATTTATTTAATCTGTATGATAATTATAAGTCTTGAAGAACAATAATGCATTAATATGATAATACTTTAGAAGAATGTTAAACCTTAGCGGGTGATGGTATGTACAGAGTTAAATACCCTAGGAAATTTTCAAAATGCTATGATCAAAATCGTTCTTGTGATAACTGTCAAACAGTTTACGTTGGGGAAGGAAGCTATGGAAAATAGTCACAGATTTCATAAAAAAACGCGGTGAAAAAATAGCAATGTATTTTAGTTCTACAATTTTTTTTTATATAGTTGATAGCTATTTCGGCTCACGCCATCGTCGAAAAATTTGTCAAAAAAATTAATTCATAAAAAAACACTATCATGAATAATCTTTGAGTGATACTGCTTATAGTTCGTGTAAATAATAAAAAAAACGTTGACATTCTGAAGCAATAAAATACGACTTTGCTAACATCTTTGACTCTAAAATATTCGAAAATGGTTTGGTATCAAAATTATGTAATATTATATTTGTTTGCCTATGAAATTTCAAATTTAGAAGATAGTTTTTTCGTTGCGGGGCGGGAAATCTGACGCAGCAAGAATTTTAAAAGCATGATTCAATCGGTCGAATTTAATACTATCACCCAACGGCCTTAAAGTCAGGCCGACAATAATAGCAGCGCATTGTGATTTCTGCTTCATAACTGGGGGAACACCCTCAAAATCAATTGTCAGACGCTGAGGCAAAGTATAACTAGTTGCAACTTTGATTGATATGGCCCTACTTCCGCTACTCGGCCAAACAAAGAGCAGACTTCAAAGCATGTCTTCCGCAGTCCGCAAACACATTACGTCCATTTTGTTTTCGTACAACAATGAAGACGAACACGTTTTGCACAATTGCTTACAAATGTTCAATGTATACACAACGCTGGCGGATTTATTGTTAGGTAAAGTCAGGGACGCACTGTGCTATTTTTATCGATACTCCATTAAGGTACATTTCATAGTTATAATATCTACGGATATCTACAATCGGATTTTATACATTGGGTTTTCAATCAATAAAAACATGTATTTCTGCGATGTTTCTATCACTACCACCCAACTAATATGCAATTTTAAGGTGTTAACTGTCACTTCCTGATGGAAAGGCATGATATTTTAAATAATAAAAACACATTTTTTTTAGTACTTATTTCCACAATATATTTTTTGATCAGGACCGGTTTCGCTCATCGCGAGCATTATCAACTGATAGAATACAATTTACAAACAAGTCTATTTATACAAAACAAAAAATTAATTTGAGTTAAAGGTAGCAGGTGTACAAAACCATGGGTACAAGAACTAGGAAACAATTTACATAAAATCATACAATATTGATACAAATAAAGTAAATTAGTATAAAAATTAAATGTTCACAATCACTTATTAAGAATTACAATTGTAATTGTTAATTAAAATTAAATGCTCCATAACAACACTTTTTTCACGTTGACATCACAAGTTGATTAAATCAACCGAAAAATCTATGAATATTCTAATGGAATCTTAAAAAAACAATATGTTTCAATCAAAATGAAGTAGACATAAATTTGTTTGGCATTTCTTTGTATTTCACATTTTTCTTTCGTTTATCTCCTAGTTTCTCAACCGATGGTCCGCGATGTGATATTATTTCGGTAAATAATCGTATTTTATGGATTTTTAAATTATATTTTTTTGTTACTGTCTATTTTAATGTATATCGTTATACTTAAATATTGTTATATCAGCGTACGGTGTTGCAAAATTAATTGGTTTGAATAAAAAATCTTTTATATTAATATTTACTATTTCATTCTAATGTTGATGGTGTGCAAAACATATTTGGATTTTTTGGTGGTCCGTGGATATAAAAAGGTAGAGGAATGGCTAATTCAATATGACAACTAATGATTAATTCTTACAATTAAAGAATTACATTATTATAGCCAATAACGTAATCATAACGAAACGAAAACTGAAATATTAAATTATTTACACAAACAAAAATGAAAAAAATGCGTAGATCAACAACTTATCAATATTCGATTAAAACGTCATGAATTCATTTTACATTTTTGCCCACACACACTCCCTCATTCTGTGCATGCAGTGACCTGGATAGAACTAAATGAAGACAATTTAAATAATTTGGTAAAAAATATCTGGAGTCTGGAATAATCTGGATACGGCGCTGAATAGTTTTCGATGGGTTTTTCGAAAATGCATTCGTATGAGAGACCATTTCTTTGTTACACCGAGCGATAAATTGATTCACGATTGTTACAAAATCGATTATCTAATGGCGGGATGTATTTATTTAGGAACATCAGGTGTTGGCGATCTGAGCATTGGAAGATTTTCAAGTCAACTTAGGTGTGCACGCGATGGGCATCCTAACAAAGTTCATAAACCGTTTTACGAGCGTCACTACCAAAATATACGGTCAATTCGAAACAGTCAATCATTCATATGTTTTTTTTTTATATTTTTCATAAAAAAAAAAGTTCAGCTGCTCAACTGTCATATTAAAATTTCATTTGTAAAGACTAACAAATTGTTGGCTACGGCACATTTCCAACAAAGCGAAGGATTGTCATAATCATCGGGATTATTAAAATACATATGTAAAAAATAATGATACCGGTAAAATGAGATCGCAATACCGGATCGTCATGATGTTTTTAATACATAACACTACTTAATAAAATATCGTAGCGTAGTGAATAAATAATCGCAGATTGTTCAATTTATGATATCGATTGAAGGTGTTTGATGGAATTTCAAAATCAAATATAAACTTTTGAAATTTTGTACGATTCCACACTTTTGTCACTAACGACCTGGGCTTCGTCTTTTGGTATCTTCAGGCATTGCACCTGTGTGATAGAATGCCTGAAGATGTCAAAATCTTACAAAGTTGTAACAGTTCATATTAATTGTTTCTTTCGTTATAAATATAAGCTTAATAAACTTTATATTTTAATTTAGAACAGGCTATCTTTTATAGTTCGATTAATTCGAAGACAAGACTTTTCACCAAATGCAGTGTTTTTAAAATAACATTATTCTATTAAGCAACTGAGAATTATTATAAACCATAGGGTCTACTACTATTTCAAAAACAATCTTTTTATTTACGCAACTTTAATAATCGTAGATAATGTCAGTGATACAAATAGTATAAGGTAATTATTAATTTTGATTCTTTTTTAATGATTCAATCATATGAGTTGTAGCAATTCATAACGAAATCAAATGACTCGCGGTTGAATTGAATAATCTCTCTGACATTAATAAAAAATATACTACTGAAAAAATTTGCAATATTGTTAATTCTTATTGGATTCTCCGCAAGTCATTCTACGTGTTATTAAAAAAACAATGCTAAATAGGGAATGTTAGTGATTTGACGAAGATACCAATACTTTTACACCACGGTGAATCATTGCTATTTACCGCATACATATATTAAACATGTGCTTGCTCGATCGCAAACGATGCATGTTGAATTAATCTGATCATATCTAATTAAATACAATAATTATTTGGATAATCTGTTTTCATTCCTCATTATTTTCCGCCATGATAAGTTAGTATACTTAATTACAAATTCGTTTTAATAACACATCTCAACTGTCACGGTAATATTTACGAAGGAATGTCACGAGCTAATAGATTGCATTGGCATCTTCATACTGTAAAAAACAATGGGCCTTTAAATTTATTGATTATCAGTAGTAATTAATCGTTTGGTATTTAAAACACGACATTAAAACTAATCGAGATTGATGGCTGTAAGTTAGTCGATCCAAATAATACACAATACAATTCAATTGCACTTAATACTAATAACAAATTTAAAGAAGAGCTTAATTCGTATTTATTTTTGGCTACATAGCACTCAATCAAGTATGTGAGTAATTGTGTTTTTGGAATGCTAAAAAATAATTAACTAGCTTTTTTTTACTGCTAAACATGTTCGTTTATCGAATATTTTTTGATGATAAATTTGCCACGTCCACAGTTCACGGCTACCAAATATGAACTTTCTAGATTCATGTCAATCATAATGAAGACCAAGTAAAGTAGTAAACCTTCAACCCAACGGGAGCAACTGTTTTTTTTAGATTACAGATAAATGAATGATCAATTTCAAAGTGAAATAATTCCTGGTATGGTAAATGGTGAATAGTGGTAGAGATATGAGTGATTAAAAATAATATTTACGACTCAAATATAGTATGAGGATGGTGTCTCATAGGTTTCAAAAACTTTGAATAAAATATTGTGAAGAAAACAATGGCTTTACAGCATTTTTGGTTGAATTGGTGAAATTAATAAATTTTGCAGATATGAATGATCTAATCGATTGAATGTTATAATAACAAAAATGTGGAGCAATAATTATATTAATACAGTGGATTCTGAAACTGAATTTATATATTTTTCAAAACATAACGATGAAACCGTCTTCCTGTGGTATATTATGTTATTTTTGTTTTTGGCAATATGCCATAGATGTTTATTTTCATTGGCACATCATCGAAACATTTTAGCACATTATCGATTTATTATTCCCGATTTAGCTTTCGGTTTCTTAAATTTACCTCACGTGATCTTTCCCTCTATCACAATGATAGGCTGATTGATATTTTACGGTTTTGGTTGATGTAATACCAATCACAACAAATTATTAGGAAAATGACAGTCCGAATGAGTGTGTACTACGATGCCAATAATTTTTTCGTCAATCGGTTTTAAACTACAACGGATGCTTCTGACAACTTTTGGTTTTTTTTAAAAATCATTTTCATGCGTTAGGTGCAATAATTTAACCAAAAAAGTACCTTTTCTTCTATGTAACTTCATTTAAAAATGATCGGTACAAAGTACTGTCAATAGATAAAATGTTTGTCTTGGAAAAACGATTTGTTTCAACCTCACGCTATGTCATATATCTATATTCATTATTCTATTTTCTACACTGTGACATTTTCTTGACAGTTTTATATTTCTTCGAATGATGACAGGGGCGTTTTTAGTTATCTTTACTAAGAGGGAAAATAATGGATAATTTTGCTCCCAGCCAATTCATAATATCATGTGGAAAATTATCAACGGTATTCTGAAACGAAGTAGTTTATTCAAAATAAATTTTACATTGAATCAACACATTACCAAGATATCCTAAGCACGTCAAAGTTCACTGACTCTTTCAAATTTTCGACGAAGTGTCCTGGATTGTCTCGAAAATTAAACCACAAGTTTATATTCAATTGGATCGATCGTCAACGTGAATTCAATGAAGACTTGTTGTTGACTAGGTAATGCTTTCAAATCGTACCCTTTTTGGTACACCAGTGTTTATGATATCATGGGACCAAAACGCTTGTCAACAAATAAGCTATTCAAATTTAGATGGTGAAACGTGATGTCGTGAAAACTGAAAACAAAATGGCATCTCAGTGAACGATGCACGAATGCACTGTTAATCAAAATGACACGAGAATGACATCATATCTCAGTCGGCAGTTTCGCAAAATGTGCAATAAACTTGCACACTTTAACGATTTGATGATTGTGCATTCAAATTTCTGCAGCGTAAATCATTTTGAGTTACTTTCCCTAAACATTATTGTGTTACACAAGAAACATAATGTTTATACTCCTACGACTTACTTCTTACACACTTGGTAATAGCAGAATTGCTTGAAATGCCATCGGCGTTAGTCATGTAACCCATTTTCAACAACCGATGAGCGTGATGATGTTATTATGGGGCAAAGGAAATTATGGGACATGAAAAGGATGCGCCTCTTATCGTAGAATTTACATATCTCTGGATCCATTGTTATCCATCATTATTTAAAAACGTATCAGATTATAGTGACAAACAATCAAAAAATGTACAAAATCAAGAAAGAATCTGGAAAGAACTTTGGATGTTCCAAGATGAGTTTGGAAAATTTGGTTCGTACATTGCTTCTATGGTATTCATTATATCAAAGTATTATATTAAACACAATCTTATGATGAAGTTATAATCTTAATATAGAAACACACACAAAAACAAACAATATTTTTTATAGATGAATTCATATTAGAATTTTTAGTTATCTCTGATACAAATCACATAAAATGTGTTTGCAATATATCTTTAACTTATTATCTTTATATAAATACAGGTAACAGCGTTTATGCAATCTGTTTTCATAAAACCGATGATTATCTGTTATTATTTTATATATTAATCTATCCAGCCAATAATGAAATGTTTTCATTATATTTATTATTGTGCAGGTGGAATTCTAGTAACGATGGGAGCCGCCAGGTGTTCCATTTATATCCAACTAAACACAGGCATAAATATTAAACCATTAATGATAAAAGTGCAATACAATTTTTGGGCAGGGTGAAATTGCATCGTTATATTTAAACGATATCACTCAATCAATAGATATAACTGTTTTCATTTGTCAATTTTCTTTTACTATACGGGTTATCCTCGACTTACGACCGAGATAAGTTCCTGGACTTCTAAGTCTAAGACTCATATGTTAAGTCGAATTTCATACAAAATATGTATGTACTTACATATTAAAATAAACATGTGCCTTTATTGATTGTTAAATTTATACTTATTTATTAATACAAAATAAAATATTTACTTCATTAATATTTAAGATCTTTCGTCACCTGTACTTATATAAGTACAATCCATCGGCTCATCATCAGTAGTGGAAGAAGAAGCAGCAGTAGTCTTTTTAAAGACATATCCAATTTTAGTTGAGTTGTTTGTTGTTGTTTTTTTCTGTATATTTCGTTATGGCAAGCAAGAATTTCCTTAATACGGTGGTTTATACTCAAAAATCTTTCGTTGTCCGATTTTTTGCATTTTGCATTACTTGGTCAATTTGAGGGAATTTTATTTTATACTATTTTTTTGGTCGTAAGTCAAATCGTTGTAAGTCGAGGACTCCCTGTAGTCATACCATTATTATTTATTGGACTTTACTTATACTTTACTTGGCTGCATTATTTAACATACAAACGACTATTAAATAATTGTTACGTCAAGAATTTGGCTACCCGAAAGCAGCAGTGAAATAAATCAAAAATACTTTGTATATGGTTTGATTTATAATAATAGAATATTAAAGTAAAAATTTGTTTATTTTTTTATAATTTTTAGTTAGAGAATTATAATAGTATGCTTTGAATAATATTTTTAAATATAACTGTTGAACGGTTAACGAAAAAATCAGAGTGCCAACAAATCGAACAACGAAAACTATCACACAAGATTTTTGTGTTAAAAAGTAAAGGTGCTTGATGGACATTCAACATTAAATTTGTAACGCTGGAATCTTTTTTATATTGTATACTTAATCTAGGAGCTAAATTGTTATGTTTGTATTTTTTTCTTTATATATTTTTATTATACATTTTTTTACTATTTCAGTGAACAGACTTACGGAATGATAATATCGCATGTAAAACACAGTCTATTTGAATTTTGTGTGAAAAAATTAAGTATGAAGTTCGCAATTCATTAAATTCATATATCTCAACTTTTTATAACCCAATGAATGTAACTTTAAAATAAAAATAGTATTATTCTAATATTATTACATTCATTCAAGTTTTTATTATTTTATTTGAAAAGCATCTTGTTACAATACTGCAGTAAGAATTAGTACATAATATAGATATATATATTAATATTTTAGAGCAACCATTTGCATATTGTATAAGCGTTTACTGAGAAACTCAATGAAATGTTTTCTGGAAAGAGATACAGACAATAAAGACATAACAGGTTTGCCGGAAGTTTTCCAGGGACAACAGTTCATAGAGTAGATAATTTAACAGCATACATACGTGAGTAACTGTCGCCACGACTGTTATAAGTTTTGTGTGTAATAAAATATGTCAAATTCACTTTTCATCACCTAAAAGTAAATATGCTCCCGCAAACTTCGTTGACTCGTCGGGATGTCCATACATTAGACGAATCAAATAAGTACCCAACCGGACATTTATAAGTTGGCGGGTCGCCGAGTCTTCTTAGAAGACATTTTTTGAGTGCCTGACAGTAATCGTTAGTTAATTTGACAAAAGTTTAGTTTGGTTTGTTTTCGTAGCTTAGGTTCACCAAAAATTTTCCTATATTAATGTGTATGCTGTTGTAACTTAAAATGAAGCTGAGAAACAACTAACCCCAGATTTCAGTTGTAATAAAATATTTTCGGTTGCATTTTTTTTTAATTTATGAAAATTTTACTGTACATTGCTAAGCAAGTAAAGCACATTAACATTTATCACTTTTATGGTATTAACTGTCACTTCTTGATGGAAAGGGATGATATTTTAAATAATTAAAGCATATTTTAATTACTTATTCCCATTATATATATTTTATGATCAGGACCGGTTTCGTTGATATTTTATGATAAGGACCAGAACTGTTGACAATGCTAGATATGAGCGAAACCGGTCGTGATCATATAACGTATTGTCGAAATAAATACTGAAAATTGTATTTATTATTTAAAACATTATTATTATTATTATCATGAAATAATGGGTAGTATAAGAAGAAAAATTTATATGTAACGAGATTGAATATTTATTTTCGACACAAATTGAATTAATAAAGTTTTTGTCTGTTTTATTTTTGTAGTTATTTTAGTTTGATTCTGAATTCGAATCGAGTTGATTGTTGCGGCGAGAGTGGCAAGCGTGTCGAATGATTTAATTATTGCGGATTTCGTGTTTGACTTCACGCCGTTGCAGTTCGGTCACTTTGCGGTAAACAATGATTATCGCTGGAATGGTAATTAATAAACGCTCGAACATCTGAATTGATATGACTGTTTATACAAATACTAGTTTAAATAACATATTCACATAAATATGCATATTCAAATAGAGGGCATCAACGTCAAATGTATAATTTATCTCCGATTTTAATTATATATTACATTCATAATATCATCATCTTAAAAATAACCCTCATGCATCTTACATTAACGCTTTCACTGCTAATGTAAAATCCAATGTAAAAATGTCATGCTGAATATATTTGAATTATAAAAATGTATTGCAAATTATTAATAATATGCATTATTTCAAAGACAATACATGCCAGTGTCTGTAATTACAAATAACTCGACGTCGGTAGTTTGGCGTCTCATATTACACTGATAAGTCGGCGGCAAATTTATTCTGTAATGGTTGGTCCACAAGTGTATTTATTTTCAAATATATTTTGATTCATGACCGTAAATATATACTATACACAAAAATTATACACTATATTATTCTAAATGCATTTACGATTGCTGAAATTTTACTATATCACTCAAAATCGAAAATTACCATGGTCAAAATCTACAAAAAATAATTCTTCTGCGCCAAACTTTTCTCAAAACGACGTTATAGAAATAGCCCAATTGTTTTTATAATCCAATTGCTAAAAACAACAGTGCAATAAAGCAATATTCACAACGGCACGTGTAGACTCATCTTTACTGTGCAAAAAAGTGTTACGTGCGGTAAGACTCAAAGGCGATGAAATCCGAAATGAATATTATCGGCTAATAAAAAATACAAACAATATAAACAGTCGTAATTTTTCTTTCATTTCGGACATGAACACGCTACGTGAGTCCTGAGCACGTTGTGGATATACGTATGGACACGCTCGGCGTGTTCTTGGCACGGAATCAGCTAAGAGCGAAATAAATTCATTTTATATGAATTTTTAATGAACCATGTTATATATATCACATCGAAAAAAAGATCAAAAATTAATATTAATTACTTGCATTTTCATTTCACATTACATCATAAAATAAAAAAGTTAAATCATCACGTGATTATAAACCGTTTCAGTTTAAGATCACAGGCTGAACATCGTAAAAAATTTCAAATAAAAAACAATTCCAAAAACAGTGGTCAATATTAAATTTGAATCGTTCAAACTTTGTACGACCCCACATGTTTCGTCGTCAGTTCTGCTGAATAACGCGTGATATAATGCCTGAAGATATCGAATGGCGAAACTCCAATTGTTAGTAACATAACTCGTGGATTCGTACAAAGTTATGACAATTCAAATTCGATATTTAAATTCCATCAAGCACCTTCAGTCGATATCGTAAGTTATATCAGTAGTCAATGTATTATACAAAGCAAATGAATACTGAATATTCTAAGCAGTGACCCACTTAAGGAAAATTATTTGATTGAGTAAACAAAAGCAAGTTCCATTAAACAATATACACTTCATGAGTTTAAAAATTTCTGTAACAAAAGACAATCGCTTTTGTCATTCTTTTTTTTTCGAATCTGCCTTAAATTTGAAAATTGTTAAATCACAATTGATCTTGCACTAACACCAATTGTGATTTAAAAAACAATAGTCGATCACCAATAGACACAAATTTCAACTATTTGAAATTTCGCATCATCGAATGTTGACCTCATTTTTTAACACCTCTTGTGGAAGAAACGTCATTTGAAGGTCTATCGGAAGCAATAACACCCTCCCCATACTGAATTTAGACGAACGCTTACCCTTGTTTGCATTACCTTTCTCAGAAAAAAATAATTAGCAAGTTGGCAACTCCCAGGTTGATTTGAACTAATAATCCAAAATCGCTACATTGTTGAGTTTTCCATTTTGTTTAATCATCAGTATTGGGAAATGAATAAACAAAATGAAGAATGAGGACAAAAAATGTTATTTGTTAATATTTATCTATCAGATTACCAGCAGCTGAGGTGTCCGAGTGGTTAAGGAGTTGGACTTGAAATCCAATGGGTTTTACCCGCGCAGGCTCGAATCCTGTCCTCAGCGAACTTTTTTTGTTTATGAATATTATATAATTGATACAATATTAATATTCACTACTTGTCAAGGCTTTGTTGAATTATTTTATATATTTTACGTGTTAAATTCTTAAAAAGAGAATGCTAGTATTGTTAACGTAATCATAGTAAACGTTGACTAACGCAAGAATTTGGTGAAAGTGTTAGCCGCGTTATCTATGGTCAATAACCGTCTCTTCTATTTCCGCATACTTCAGTTGTTAATTTATCAACAGGTTTTTTTTTGTTGAATATTTACTAAATAGTAGATGAAAGTTCATTGGAAGAATTGAAATGAATAAGTCGATAGGGAACGTGTTTGTATTGATAATGTTTTAAATAGGTTTTGCGTTAAAAATGTTTAATATTGTGACATTTAAAAGAACATGATATTTTTAAGTTCGTGCTGTTTAAACATTAGATGTCTTTCATGACACGATTTACCTTCGTCTAACAAATTTAATTGTTATGTAAATATGAAAACGATCATTCATTTGGATAAAAAATGTTGAAATAGTTATTATAAATAAGTTTATAATTCCACTGGTTGTGTTACTGGGTAACTGTTTTTGAAATTATTGCTGCAACCATGTTAAATATAAATAATGCCCAAAAATAAATGAGTAACTGAATAAGTTCATTGCTCATATATAAAGGTTAAATTTTGAATTGTTAAAACTTTATATGATTCCACGTGTTTTGTCAGGTTTCACCTTTCAGCATCTTCAAGAAAAACAAATGTCAGTTATGTTGTATAAGTGTGATAAAATTCCTGAAGATGCCGAAAAGCGGAACCCGTGTCGTTAGTGACAAAACTAATGAAATGTTAAAAAGTTTCATATTTTATATTGAAATTCCATCAAGCACCTTTGGTCGATTTCATAAATTAATATTAAAAGTTCAACATTAAGTTTTCTAACACAGTGAAAAAATAGCAATATATTTTAGTTCTAGAAAATGTTTACATGAAGAATTATGTAACCGAAATACATTGTTATTTTTTCTACGTGTTATAATAAAGTTCTACCAAGTAAATGCCAATTCAATCAATGATTTTTTTATCAAAAAGCTCAGTTAGCGAACAAATGCTTTTATTTTACAAAATAATTGATTAAAATATATATATATTTTTATATTATAATATATAAAAGATTTTTCCTGAAAAACGTTAGATATTTCTATCTTAACTTAGATTGAATCATAAGTTTATTAACATATATGTCTTTCAAAAATTGGCGTGAAACAAAATAGTACAATTTAATAGAAAAATGCAACTTTCAAAATTGTTAGGAATAAGTACCTACTTCGCTGCATAATCCCTCTCAAATATGAATAAGTATATTCTCATAGTTATATAATTCCTTTCAAATATCGAAATGATATTCAATAAATTATCCGTAGCAGTTAACCGCCAATCGAGCCCACGCCCATATCGATACAATCTAAACCACAATCATACGGTAAATTTGTCATTGAACCTGAATAATACAAGATCGTTTTTCATAAATCTCTATTGCAAACACTACGAGGTGTGGGGGAAGAGGCGTGACGATAGTTCGGCAGCTGCGTGTTCCCCGCCTCTGACAAATTGCATCAAGCCAACAATGAGAAGAAGCTATAAAGATTACCATCATTGATTCAAAGACGTACAATGTCACCAAGAGCTTCTGTATTATTTTTTAATTCTTGGAAACAACATAGTTTACAAGTATAATAAATAGATGACGTTGCATTTTTACGCTCACGAAAAATAAATTCATAATACTTGCTGTGGTTGTGAATATTTTTTTTTTATTGCCAACAAAGTATTATTTATATAAGATATTCAATAATATTTACTACGTATTTTTGCTCGGGATAAATTCAAATTCATTATTTATGTCAGCTTATATAGGATATTTGATAGATTTGCTGGATGGTGACTGACGTCTTTGGATATCGCACGTATTAAGTTTAAACAGACATATCCAAAGAAAATATATAATTATAAACAAACTCTCAACATCGAATTTGAATTGTTACAACTTTGTACAATTCGACATGTTTTGTCACTACCGACCCGAGTTTCGTCTTTCGGTATTTTCAGGAATTCTATCACACGGATGCAACAGAACTGACGCACAATAAACAATTGGCATCGCCTATATACCAAAGGTATTATTTACATGAAAGCATAAGCCCCAAGGCAAGCAGTAATTGGCACCTAAAACAAATTTAATAATATTTATCTAATAATAATTAACACAATTTTTATTATTGATTGAATTGGCATTCACTTGGTAGAACTCTATTATAACACGGTGAAAAAAATAGCAATGTATTTTAGTTAAATAGTGAATTTATATTATTTGTAACAAAACCTTTTCAAGAAAGATTCATATAGATCGCTATTAAAAATTATCACAGGCAATTGTATCAATTATTACTCAGTTCATTTAAGTTTGAGTCACTATTTCCTCTGTAAAAAAATCGAATCGAATAAACGATCGCATAACAACGAGTAAATCGCGTAAAAAAAACTTCTAGTGTCGTCCAAAAAGTCGCTTAAAATCGAAATCGCGTAAAAAAATCAAGTGAAAAGAGGATTGGGTGTATTTGAAAAAAAATGACTTATATTTTATTTATTGAAAAGATTTCTAAATAACACTACAATGTTGAATATGTATACATCAAAAATGTGTTCCCTAAGCAAAATTTTACGGTATATTTACGATGGTTAAAAATACCGCAGAATAAATAATATTAAAAGTTACTTGGATACAATTTCCAACTGGCAAGTAAATAAGTTTATTACGTAAACAGAAACATAAAATTGACTTAAAAATACAATGTTTGGATACTGTACAATTTAATGTACAGTTTATGACTGACACATATATAGATATATTGTATGTGTTTGTTAAAACAGTATGAAATGAGAAATAGACACTATTTTATATTATTGGTGAACCTAATGATTTTATTGTTCAAAGGATATGTCATATTGTTTTTAGTGTTTGTATTAAGGGTTCAAAATAAATCACTGCGGCAAATATGTAACGCCTCGGAGTACGTGCGCAATTCGCTGCTATATAGAGACTTGAAAATACCTACGATTCGAGAGTTCGTCCGTGAGATTTCTTTAACAATTCAAAGAGATATAGGCAAACATTATAATCCTACGATCTCTTATGTACATAATTACAATCAGACAGTAATGAGTAATTAATAGGTTTAGACCGATAGCAGTTTTTCCCGATGATCCTTCACAGATTTGTTATTACAAATTTTAATAATTCAAAATACGCAATATCAGCATCTTTCATTCATTTTCAGTCATTTCACAATGACTTTCTTGAGTTTACTTCATTGTGTGTTGTATGTGCATATGTGTATTTGTGTGTGTATATTATTTAAGGATTTAAGTATAATTATAATACGTATAGTGTTCACGATAACCGGATCCACTGTGGATTGCTCAGCTCTGCAACGACTAATGTCGAGTGGCAAAAAAATAATACAATAATATAGATAGATACCTGAAGATCTCTAATGCTAAGGCGTAATAGATTTTTATGCTCCATTAATTTATATCCATAAAAGGTCTTGAATATTTCATTATTTAATAAATTTATGTTATAAAATGAAATATACAAGGAAGTCAATCCAGTATGCTCCAACAAAACTCCTTTAATAAGTAAAAAATTAGAATTCTTCTGAACTCTTGCCCGCATGGAATATGTCAAGATCTGAAACAATAGTGTAGCAAACATAGCGAGAGCTCACACCAACGGCATCCCCATTGGTAGACTGGTTCGCCACTTTAAAAGAACAAACAAACCATATTCACAACTTCTCAAAGAAATACCACTATTTTGTTTTTTGTCCGCATACCTGACGGTGTAAATGAACGGAACCATTCAAATATTATGTTTTTACATTATACAGTAATAAAGAATACAGTCTGTTGTTCAAAATAAAAGTGTTTATTGAATCTTAAATTAGAATGAAAGAATATTTTTACGTGATATGTGTATTTCCACCATTTACCACTTATGTTCTCGAGTCGAAACAATTTCTACAAGCTTATTTACACTTATCACATATTAATCTATAAAGTTGCTTCTTTTGGGCTCAGTTTTACTGTATTAAAGGTACACATAAAACTTTAACATTTCTACTTGAAGGGTTATCATTATTAGGGGGTTGGCGAAATCGACTCGGTGTCGTTAACCCTTTAAATTTCAAATATGCGGTTGATTTTCCCTTACAGAAATGTTCTACGCCCGGAAAACTTTATGGCGCTATTTTTGTGTGGAAAAATTTATAGCAGGACCGAATTGGACTATACTATTTTTTAGACAACATTTTATAAAACATTTTTTTAAAACTATTTAAGAGGTAAAATTTTTACATATGATTCTGACAATATGTTAGACATTGTATGATCTTATCCAGTGGTGTACAGCCTTTTTGTAAGATGGGAAGATTTATTGCGGGCCGTAAAGGTTTTCAAAAACAATGATATTTTATAATATTGATTTTATTTCTGTTATCTTCTTCGGTCAGTCTCTACTTTAAATTATGTACATATTTGCACGACGGAGCTTTAAATCAAATGTAGTGAGATTTTTGACTCTGTATGCTGAGGGCAAGTATTTTGATGTTGTGTTCGGTTTTTGTGATTTCTACCATCAGTACAATACTGAGGTATTATTGTTTAAGTGGTGTTTGTACTTAGACGTGTTTTATTTTCGTTAGGAAAATACTTGCTCAAAAATATAGGTGCTTCTGAAGACACTAGCGCAAAAGGCAGTCTTAAATATGGTGGTAAAGTATTCTTCTGAAAGACATTTGTAAATATTCTGCTATACGTTTTCTGTCAGATTATATTCCTTTACTACATTTATATTTTTTTTGCATATCAAACACAAAATTTATCACCTTCAATGAAAGCTTTGATAATGATTTACTTATTATTTGGGCCAGCATATGGCCCACGGGCTGTGCATCACCAATCTAGTATCAAGTTTTTGTGATGCTCGAGATAGACCCTAGTTATTATTTCATGGAAACAAATTACAATGAAAACATATTTTAATTTTTTAAAATAAATATCTAATTAAGACTCAATTTCTCAATGCCGTACTGGCAGGCGGTCCAAAAAGGTAATCATAAAAACGGCTGAAACAAACAATACATTTACGAGATTTAGTATTTGAATATAATGTTGTTCAAGTGTGGGAATACAGATTGTTATAAACGTGTACTACAAATATGAAAAATCGATTTTATTTTTAAATAATGCTTGTATTTAAATTCTGTATGTTATCTCTATCATAAAGCAGAAAGCACATATATAATAATTTTAAATCTATCAGTCTGTCAGTGACAATTGTTTTCTTAAGCGGTTAAACGCAATCGCATGAAATTTTCACATGTCATTCTTGCTGGGATTTTAAAACTCCATTTAAATGTCAGTTCTGTTGCATCCGTGCGATGGAATACCTGAAGATGCCGAAGGGGCGAAACCCGCGTCGTTTGTGACAAAACATGTGGAATCGTACAAAATTACAGCAATTCAAATTCGATATAGAAATTCCATCAAGCACCTTCAGTCGATATCATAAATTACTCTATTTAAACGTTGTATATTTTTAACGTTTAACAAAAAATAATGGAAATATATATAATTTTGACGTTTCAATGAAGAATAATAAAGTCAACCAAAAATTAATTAATCTCCCGTACAATACTTAAATATTCATTGATTGAATTGGCATTCACTTGGTAGAACTCCATTATAAGACGGTGAAAAAAAATATAATGATAGTTCTGACGATGGCGTAAGCTGAAATAGATAGCTATTTCGGCTTACGCCATCGTCAGAGTTATCACTATATTTTTTTAAATAATTTTTTAGAACTAAAATACATTGTAATTTTTTTTTTTCACCGTGTCTTAAATATTCAGTTGATGACAACTTAAAACATATTTTAATCCCAAATTGAGAAGCCTAATTTGTATCATTAATAAAAAATTCATTTAAGGTTTTATACAAGGTTAATGTTGATATTTTCAACCTTCGGTATCAGCTTGCTGTAGAAAAAATATCACCATTCAAATATAAGCAACTTATATCACGGGCGAAGGTGATTTGTAATAATAAAAAGCTCATTTCAAATATGCGATAATGATAGAGCTTAAAAAAAGCTATTGTACCAAAGCTCTTGCGCACTACGCTTAAATTCTTTTGATTCAATTGCATTTATTTATTTAAAAGTCAATGTGTTTAATTGTATACTTGAGGATTCAACCCTTCTCCTGGATATTGTTAGAGTGTATTCTAATCGGCACTGTTAAATTTTCTGAATCTTAATTAATGTCGGAGTAGATATAAAAACATTAAAAAAACATTTAAATACACATGAATAAATCCTTGTTGCATTTAAAATTAGGAAAAAGAAGTGTCAAAATAAGATTTTTGACCTTTGACGGAATTACATAGTGTTTTACTCACTGCAACACCCTGTGATATTTTAAACGATTGTTAAGCCAATTAAATTAATAATTAAAATAATTAAAAATATTTCTCAACCGTTTGAGAAGATGAAACCATCCTTCTATGGCATAATAAAATTATTATAAATATGTTACGAGTATATGCGGTGGTGCTCGCAGTTTTCCACAAAATGGACGACTTCCGGCGAACCGTTCTCACCGAAATGGATCGCTTCCGGTCCCTATTTGTCATCTCATTCTTTCCCCGCGAATAATATATTTAAACGAAATGCAAAAATGTTCTGCGGGCAACTCGAAATAATAAAAGTAAGTAGATGGTAACAATGGATAATATATTGTTGTTTTTTTTTTATGTATGTTGGTTTCCCTCGCTTCGTTTGTTTTAAAAATGTAATGTTTTGAAAACGGATTGTTCTATGATTAATATTAATGTTGAATGAAAGAATTTACCTGTATTCGAAAATTCACAACAAAATAATATAAACAGGATTCTGTGTACATGAATGTATTTCAGTTTAAAATATAATTTATTATGAGTAACAAACATTGAGTTTGCTTCTCTATTATTTAAATCGTGTTGATTTTTAAATTTATTTTTGAGCTGCGAATTTTTTTCAGGTGTGATTTTTATGAATATGCTATGACTTATTTACTATAAGCAGTAAAATAAGCAGGTTGATTTTATTGTGAAAAGTGTCAAAATAATCATTCAAAAAATATTTAATATTTTCTTATCAGGATTTTATGTTTGCAATATTTTATATTAAAACAGAATAAACCCGTATTTGGCGAGCTTAATTTTGAGTCCAATCGATTAGCTTATTAAGAACGAACAGGAAGCAGCAGCGATACCAACACTAAAGTATGGTCGGCATTATTGGATTCATATAGATTTTTTTTTCAAATAAATAAAATTAACTTGAGGTTGATAAAGCTTCAAAAATATATTGTATTTAAAACTTTGTACGATTCCACGTGTTTTGTCACTAACGATCCAGGTTTCGCCTTTCAGCATCTTCAGGCATTCTATCACAAGGATGTAACAGGGATGACACACAATATGACAACAGTTAGCATCGTTAATACACAAAAAGAGTTAATTAAAGTAGTGACACAGAACTAAATAACAACTAAAATAAATTCGAATAATATTGATCCAATAATAATTATACAATTGCCTGTGATAAGTTTTAATAATGATAAATATTTTTAACGAGTCATTCATGAAAGGATTTTACTTTTTTTTTTAAATTTACGGGTAACTGATTGTGTCAGTTCTGTTGCATCCATGTGATAGAATGCCTGATGTTGCTGAAAGGCAAATCCCGGATCATTATGTGACCTGATGTTGCTGAAAGGCGAATCACGGATCATTAGTGACAAAACGTGTAGAATTGTACAAATTTTCAGCAATTCAAACTACTATTTTATTAAAAGTTGTCAAGATGACCGTTTTATAAATTTTACAGGTGTTGCCATCATAAAAATAGAAAATCTATAAATCATATTGTTTGTCTATAATTTCAGTTTGATTTTTATAGAAAAACTATGAAATAAGTATCCCAAGTGTGTTAAAATTATCTATGGTTAATTTCATAGTTGATTTTTAACAATTTTGAGAGACTCAAACTCAAGTTGTCTTGATATATAAGGCATTAATTTTATAATTCTGCTCTTTAATCATTAGCGCATAAAGTGATATTGACATACTTTAGTTCTGTACAGAATTAAAATCATTCTTTGCCGACATGAATGTGATACAATAACACAATTCTTAAACATTTCTAATGACTGACGATAATTTGACATCAAGATAAATTATTTTGATATTGTGTTGAACAAAAACATCAATTGCACGTAACGCGATTGCAAGATAAACAGTAAGGGTGATTCAAATTTGACAGTATGTTTTTTTTACCATAAAAATTGGTTACACATTAAAAGTTAACAACATTTCATACATCAAATTTATCTTGCATTTTTTTAACACGAGGCTTAAACTTATGCTTGGATTAATAATTATGTAATAATTACGTATTATAAATTGATATAAAGTATTTTAACAGGGGTTTTGAAGCATTTTAGAAACAAAAAGGGCTGATCAAATTTTAGGGAGCAAGTAAATCTAATTGAGCATTGATAATTTTGTATATTAAGTGGCGTCAGATATCTAAAAGAATCATAAAATAATAAATAATTATTATAATAATATCGTCATTTTAATTTATCGTTAATTATTTTTACATATCTATGAATTAAATTCAGACTTTAAATCGCTGATAGAATTGGTGTATGAGAAATAATACTTTAGAATTGCGAACCACCCCTTATTACCCAAACAAAAAACATAGGAAAGAAGGGCGTGTATTAACTGGACTGCACTGGTAAACAAAGGGCTGGGCAGCGGCGTTCCGGAAGGAGGATACAATACTTCCAGCGGAAACACGAGGTGGCGACACGTGCCGACACACGTACCCATTAGCGTTTTGACTACCGCTGTAATAAATAAAAACAATTAACTATTTTATTTCACACTGGTTCAAAATAAATTTGACCTTTCGTCACGATATGCCAACGAAAAATGTAACTGTTCTTGAAAAAATATACAGTCATGGTTCAATTGAATTTACATCCAGTTTGCGAAAAATTAGGCAATTGATCTTAGATTTACTAAAATAAAAATGTTGCCATTATTTTTTATATGTTTGCAAACACTATGATATAAACGATATGATGGTCGATTTGGTGGAGTATAAATAAGCCGTTTGAACACAAACAATTTCATTAAAGTGTATGTACTGAGATTCGAGCCCGTAAACCCTGCAACTGTAAGCATAAACTTCAACATTTCGCTTAAAATCTGCGAAACTAAAAACCTTATAAAACATAATTTCATATTATACCTAACTTTTAAAGAGACACCTGTCTTGTTCCCTAACTCAAGTAAGGCAATATTGATTAGCTTCATAATTTTAAAATCTAAAAAGAATTTTTAGTGTATTATTCAATCGATTAAAACAATGTTTTCCGTATTGTGTGGCAGTTTACTATAAGCTATGTTCCTTACAGTTGCAAGATATTAAGACGATTATATTGGTTATCTACATATATTGTTTTCGAAATCTCCGACTACAAAGCCTTTGATGAATAAACTATTTTTTGTTTTGTTATTATACAATAGATGTGTTTTGTTACTGTATATATCATTTTGGTTTTTCTTTTTCATCAGTTGATAATTCTCGCGATGGAAACCGGTCCGGATCATAAAATATATTGTAGAAATAGTACTTAAAAATTTGTTTTTATTTTTTAAAATATAATACCTTTCCATGAAGAAATAATTGAAAAGATATTAAAAGTGTTTTTTTACTATTACTGCAAACAAAAATACATCGTGAGGAGATATCCCTTATTATTTTAAGTAACTAATGTTTCACATATAAGGTGTTAACTGTCACTTCTTGATACTAAGGCATGATATTTTAAATAATAAAAACACATTTAAATTTGAATTGTTTTAATTTTGTACGATTCCACATGTTTTTTCACTAACGACCCGGGTTTCGCCTTTCGGCATCTTCAGGCATTCTATCACACGGACGCAACAGAACTGACGCAGAATAAACAGTTTAACTAATTATGTTAACATGTGGATTCGTCGACCTTCAATCGATATCATAAATTGAAAACACCTTTTTAGTATTTATTTCAAAAAATAAATTTTATGATCAGGGTCAGTTTCGATCATCATGAGCATTTGTATATTGCGATATTAGATGATAATTCTCGTGATGATTATAAAATGTATTGTGGAAATAAGTACTAAAAAATGTGTCGTTATTATTTGAAATAACCAATGTTTATTTCAAATTTCGAAGAATTACAAAGAGTCGTTGATTTTAAGGTACAAGACAAATCGAAACATTTTTATATGCTCAATATCACATTAATACACGCATTAAAAGAATTGCAACCGTTTTATTATGTTATACATATTCACTCATAATATAAATGATTATTATTCTCCGAATAAGTCCCCCCCCCCTTAAAATCATATTCGTAATATGGCAGTGTACGCTTTACGTACGCTTAGTACGCTTACAAATAATATAATGACAAGAAGATTCTTTAAAAGGCGAAACAAAAGCCACGGCATTTATTTATTCATTTATTGGGGTCTCAGATTATACGAAGCGTGTTCGCCACGCTCTTTTGTTGGGGAATAAAACATAAGGCCACAGCCACGAGTACAACTAAACAATAACAGCAAATATTTTCGTAACTGAGCAATTCGGATAAAAAAAAAATATACAGTAAAACTTCCATTTAAATTTAAGTTGGGACCGTGTAGTTTGGAGTGGTGTAATTGGGAGAGTGAACCTCATACAAAATTAGGTGTCTTGTTTTTTCTCGCGATAAATGAAAAACTAATATTATACTTATATATAGAGTCTCCAAGCTTTGTGTGTTTAACCTAGCGCGTGTTGAATACACATATGATAGCCAACAGTTGACTGCGTGCATGACACAGATGGCCGTCTGGCTGTGTGTACGCAGCCAAGCGAACGTGCGATTGTGGGATTTTCAGTGAATATTTCAAGACAGCGAGTAATTTGGAATAATGTATGTTAATTGGGGGTTCCACTGTACTTCACTTAATCAAATTATTCCTGTTTTTTACTATAAAAACTAATTTTACATTCACAAGAAACGTGTATAAAATAATATGTTGGTTAATGACATGTCACGGTTAAAAAATTGCAATGTATTTGATTTCTACAAAATTTATAAGATATATAATTTATAGCTAATTTGGCTTACGTCTTCGTCAGAACTATATTTAATTTTCAAACATTTATCTATCTATATATAGCTGCTTAGAAAAGGTACACAAAATATCATCTCTTATTTTTGTACACAATACGCCCTAGCTTTATATTGTGCTAGTAAAATCTAAAATGCGGCACATTGATTTTATGCATTTTTCGAAGTGCGAGCTAATTTTTTGAGTTTTAAGGGTTATTTTGGGACTAAACGTAAAAACTGCACTGAGATAATTTATTACAAAAATGCATTATCATTTCTAAGTGGTATGAGAAGCGGCGAAAGATTTTTTACCATCTCAATTTAACTCACATATTTAATTTTCAATTTTTTTAAATGACGAAGAATTTTTGATTACGGTGAGATGATTACATAAAACTACATAAAAAAATATCAATATGTTTTTTTTATATAGCTACGTTTTTTTGTTCGACTTTCATTAATATAATATTACGCAATCCATTCATAAATAAAATAATCAATTTAAAACCTAATTTGTTGAAATCGTGAATGTGCCTTTATTATGAAGGGTGGTAATTGATAAAATCTACCGAAGTTAAAATGCCTGGAAGTGACTTTATTTTGCGGTGTGAGGGTGTGTTCCGTGGTTCTTCGCCTAACGATCCAATCGCGATGACCTGTAGGTCACAGATTCGGAACTCATACTACTAATTGTGAGAAAACTGCGATTTTTAAATGAGTCCAAAAAATACAAGGGAGATTGTTATCGTTGTAATTAGTACGCAAATGAAAATATTCTATTTCGTATTTATATTTTTACCATTATTTAATATTTTTAAACAGTAAGCATGAAAAAATATTAAATGTTTTAATAAAAACTCTATTTTGCTAAATATCGTTGAATTTATTCAAATTTAATTTTAAGCTGTATATAGTTATGTTACATTACTAGTTACTTTTTGACTATATTAAAATTAAATACAGCATTAAGTCCAAATAAATATTTTTTATCGTCAATACGAGCCTTTCAATTTTAATATAATATTATTACTAGTGTGGACTGCTCTTTGCCTAAAATAGATTTTTACTTTTTTTATATTAGCCATGCAAGTATAATATATATTAAAAATTTTGAGTTGAAAATATCATAGAATCTTTGTTCTTCAATAAAATATAATGTTAAGATAGTTAATTTATGAAAATACAACAGTTTACCTCTAAATGGCAGCCTCAAATGTTAAAATTTCACGTCACTGATTCATAAACCGTTTGATAGTAGTTTTTATAACAGACAAACAGATACAAACATGGATTGCATATTTTTGTTTAGTAATAATTGCAAATTTAAGTCATTGGAATGATTTGACAGAAGAAACACGAATTAATTTAAGTTTAGAAAAAGGAATTCTATTGATACCATTACTAATTAAGCCTTTAATCATTTACTATTAATGAAGTAATTCGTCTCATTTATTGAAACTATATTTTTATCTTCGATAGACAAACGCAGAAGTCAATTCATCCCCTCGCTGCCGAATGCCAGAACCCTTTGTTTAACCAAGTAACACAACGTTTGTTTGACAATTGTACGTAGGTAAACGCCAGACGTGTCATCGAGTTGACCTTTCTCTAATAGATTGATTGCCGAACAACCCTCATAGAAAGCGTGAGAAATTTTATAGCATATATATTTTAAGTTTTTCATTTAGGATTGAATTTTTGATAACGGGAAATATGTTGATTTTAAATTTTAAAATCAATCAAAAAGTTTGTCGTGCATACTTTTTATAAACTATTCAATAGTGTTTTGTTAGTATAAAGTGATTGAAAAACATAGCCGTCAAAAGATATATTCGATTTTAAAAACTACATATTGAAAGCACCATATTAATTGAGGGTGATATATTATGTCAATAAAGCATCAATTTTAATTGTATATTTGAATTGTGGTAGTTATATAAAAAAATATAGTTTTTACAAAAATTCCACATTATAATTTACTTGATAGGACCGCTTTTATCACGTGAATTTTTCAAAAATCGTTACAGAAATGTGATATTAGTAAATAAAAATGTACAGAGAATAACATTTTGGTTTAAAAAAAAGTGATTCAAATTTTATATTGAAATTCCATCTCGCAATCTCAGTCGATATCATAAATGATAATTAATTACTACAATTCAATTTTACCAGCAATAAACAATATTGCATATCAAATTTGAATTGTTACAACTTTGTACGATTCCACATGTTTTGCACTAACGACCCGGATTTCACCTTTTGACATCTTCAGGCATTCTATCACAAGAATGCAACAGAACTGACGCACGATAAACAGTTAGCATCGTCTATATACCAAAGGTATTAATTACAGGAAAACACAGAACCAAGACAATAACTAAATGGCAGCCAAAAAAATTTTAACTCCATGATTGCTAACTTCTCAACTGTTGAGACGGCTGATTCCCCTGATTGATACCCGAAAAAATATGAATTAACAGTGGTATAAACCTTCATGTAAATGTTAATATTTGAGTTAATAAATTGCTTGATTTGTCCTGACAAACTCAATAAGATTGTTTCAAACTTATATTATTCAAAAAAAATTTGAAGTCTAGGTTGTTGGAATATCCTTTAAGCGGCTCAGTGAGGAATGAGTTAATAATTTTGATCTAATAATAATTAACACAATTGCCTGTGATAACCATCATTAACGATTAATATTGTTAATGAGTCGTTCTTGAAAGGGTTTTACAACAAATAATAATGCGTATACTATGTCATATAAAATAAGCAAATAAAGTATACTCGTGATAATAAAATCCGACTCTTTTATTGAAGAACAAATATTCAATTCTATCAAATAAAATCGATAAGACGAATATAAACTGGTTTTCCTCTCATTTTATTACAAGCAAACCAATCCTGCAGTGTTCACAGTTATTTTATCTTAGAATAACAGAAAAGAAGTATATTTTAAGCATTCTCTCTGGGCGAATGTGTCCCAACAAAAGAATCTAAGTCATGCAGCTTTGTTAGCGAAAGGAAAAACGTCTCATATATTGTTAGGCAAGAGGAAACTCTTATACGACCCTCTAAAAAGAGAAATGTCTCTATAAAAATGCGAAGCGATCATTTTCCCTCTCTCAGAGGTCTATGGACTCTTCATAATAGAAGTCGGCAACCTTTACAATTGTATTTTATGAAATGAATGTATTTAATAAGAATAAAATAAGAATGTAATTTTCAAAGAATAATCTTCCGGAAAATCTATTTTAAATGATGAAAATTTTGATACAATAGAGCAGGTAAAAACATTCTTTACTACATTTTTCGCATCAAAATCCACGGAATTTTACACTAATGGTATTTATCAGTTGTTATAAAGATGGGAGAAGGTTATAAGAACGGGTAGAAATTATATAATTGATTAAATAAATAATAAAAAACTAAATGTAAAAAACGGTCATAACTTTTGCATCACCCCAATGGCATTAAAAGCTTTAATAACTGCAGTTTTATAGTATAAATCACTTCCAAGCTTAATCGAAATAACTATGTACATGTCATCTATTGACATTATTGCATGATCACCATTATCCTTGAAAATTGTATTTTTCATGAATAAGACACATAACGTTGTATTTTTAAAAACGATTTTAATGTGAGTTATTTTATTATACAACTGTGATCCAAAAGTAAATCCTAACATATATAAAAATATTACAAGCCCTGCGATGTATTTTATAATTTCATTACAATAGAAAAAAAACAGTTTGTCTCAAGATTTTTCTGATTAAATTATTTAAAATTCATATTTACTACGTTTTCACTTTTTATTTAATATGATTGCAAAACTTTTTTGAAAAACATTTTTAATTTTTCATATATTTAAGAATGACTTTTGTTTTGTCATTTCCATATTTATTATATTCGCACACGTATAGGTCGTCTTCAATAATATAAAACAGATTTACTCCTCAATTTCTTTTAATCCGATACAGAGCTGCACGGTACAATTTTTAAACCTTAAACAATTGTAATTGAAATAGAAGACGTAGAATGAAAAAAAGAAATAGGAAATATGACTCGTTGAGCCACTTTGATTAAATGATTTTAAGTATCCTGTGAACTTTAATCGCTTAGTATTTATATTCGTAACCTATGATAATTAAATTAATATCTACCGTGATATATGTATGTTTACTAGGCATAGTTTATTAAAGGGAGACCTGGTGTCGTTTGTTCACTATGAAATCAATCACAAAAGCATCGGAAAGTGTAAGTCCCAATAACAAGTAACTCACTTCATAGTGAACATACGATAGTCCCAAAGCTGCACCGATTAGGCCAGCGCGTCGCTCGCTAGTTTATCTAATTGCTTCGGACCTTCCTGGTAAAATTAATAACTTTGCTATTTCTTGGTTTGTTTACAGACTTAATACATATTTCGCTTTATTGAAAAGAATTTGAAGAGTATAGTTACCGCAGCAGAATTCATAGAAATCAAATAAAATATATTGATCACCACTCGTTGGTTTCCTACCCCTGTACTCTAGTAGTGAAGTTTCTCTCCGCCCACCGACAACATTGTGAGAACTAATAAGATCAACCCTGCTGAGAAACAACAAACGCATCTTATAACTACATAATACAAATCCAGGAACTTTCACGTTGCGTATTTATATTTCAAATAATATTAATTAAGCAATTGTGCACATTGCTTAATATAAAATAGAAACAAACAGTGGCATTTTATCAAAGTAAATTATAAACCAAATTTTCACAGTAAAGTAAATTTTGTACAATTCCATATATTTTGGCACTCGCGATACAGGCTTTACCTTCCGGCATTTTCAGACATTCTATCAATCGACCACAACAGAATTGGCACGTATTAAATAGTTAGCACCGGTTAAATACAATAAGAATTAAGCAAGAAAGCTAGTATCCTAATATATAATTTATGATATCAACTGAAGGTGCTTGATGGAATTTCAATATCAAATTGGAATTTTTACAAAGTTGTACGATTCTAAATGTCTTGTCACTCGCGACCCGGGTTTCGCCTTTCGGCATCTTCAGACATTCTATCAATCGGACGCAACAGAATTGACACGTATTAAATAGTTTGCATCGGCTATATACGAGAAGAATTAAGCAAGAAAGCCAGGATCCAAATGAATTTTTGAAATAAATTTAAAAAAAAAACAATTGATTTTATGATAATGACTTTCAATTTAGTATCATAATTTTGTAATGCTCACAAAGTTTCAACGATTAAATATTAAATTAAAAAATAAAAAAAGTTTTCTGTTCAAAAATTAAGATCTGTGTATTGGTGAGTTTTGATTGAAAGTTCAATGAACCTTTATACAATTGAAAAAAATATTTCAAATGTTTCCCAGTTTTTTTTTACTAAAATTTTACAAATAAAATACAAAATTAATATAAACTGTATTTTATTAAGTGTGAACAAATTGTGAAAGTTTAGTATGGAAACGCTGAAAGGCTCTGACGCAAGAAATCCTGTCTCTAATCCAATAGGAAATAACGCCTTGTCCGCTCGTCTTTTCGACATAAGGGAAGGCTTACGAGGGATCACCTTGTATGGATTTCCCAGCGGAAGATGCGCGCGCAATTTCCTCTCCACCCCTTAACTTTTCAGGCCGTTCCCGCCCACAGCTTAGGCCACATTTTGAAGGGCGGTGATGGATTTGTTATATTAAGTAATTGATTCGGCATGATAAGGTCATACATAAGAAACGGTCGTATAATAAAGAATGCAAATGTGTGTTTAAGGAAGCTGCATTGTAACTCCGTTCAATTTTATTCTGTAAGGGAAAGATGAGACTATTTTTTCAATTAATAAAATACATCCAATATACCTTTTAACGTGTTAACTGACACTTCTTTATGGAAATGTATGATATTTTAAATTATATAAACATTTTGATGGAGTTTCAATATCAAATTTGAATTGTTACAACTTTGTACGATTCCACATGCTTTGTCACTAACGACTCGGGTTTCGCCTTATGGCATCTTCAGGCATTCTATCACACGGATGCAACAGAACTGATGAAAGTCAGTGACAAAACGTTAGTGACAAAACATGTGGAATCGTACAATGTTGTAAAAATTCAAATTCAAAATATATTCTATGATCAGGACCAGATTAATTAATAATGCTCGTGATTAACGAAACCTGGGCCTGATCATAAACTATATAATAAAAATAAACACTTTGGAATGTGTTTTATTATTCAAAATAACATCCAATATACTTTAAAAATTCTATTCAGAAAACTGTTCTACGAAGAAACATTTCCTTAATGACAGTTACCCGCCTATACAAACTGCATTTTTTTCATCGCAACATTTTTAGCCTTGAGCCATGTGAATACATATATAATATTATACAATTCTTAAGATATGAATTCTAGACCAAGATATCTTGAAAATATATTAAATTTTTAAAAAGCCTTAATTATCTCTACCCTAATTTCCTTCACAAATTAAAATGGTTAATATCATAAATTTCGGGAACTGTTTCTTTTAATAATATTATTTCTTTACTATTATATTATTACGCTATTACTATACACGATCAGATACACGTGCCGGAATACGATTTCCCCAGCACCAAGCAAAAGACCACCAAATACCAAAAGATAATCTTTAAACTTAATTGTGCTCAATATACATAATAACTACATTATGCGACTTAATAACTAACTAAAATAGCTTTCAACCTTTATTTTTTATTATAATATATTATAAATTATGCTTGCAAGCTGATATTTAAATTGTGATTACTATCAACTATATTAAATAATATTTTTGTATTTAAATTGATTCTATTTCTTTTTGGTATAGTAAAAATCTAAACTATCAAACTAGGACTGAGAAGTCGTTAAAAAAACACCACTAAAACTCTGACAATAAGTATTAATTTTGGTATTCAATCCGTTTAATAAGCACCAGTTTTGGTATCCAATCCTTTTAATTGACATAATTTTTTATCCAGTTATTTTAATAAGCACCAATTTCTGTAATCAACATTTTTTAAGCACTTATATCAATATCCAATCCATTGAATAAGCACTAATGTGGTTATTCAAACCTTTTAATGATATTAGGATTTCAGGATCCATTATTTTTTTAATTCAAATTTTTTTTCGTAGTTTGAATTGTATAAAATATTTTTATAACTTTCGATTCGAATCAATTATTGCTTCAATCGAATGACAATGTGTTTTTGGACATTCTGTTTTTTATTTGTTGAAAAATATAAATTTATAAAGAAACAGAAAAATATGAACACAATATTCCAGAAAGTATGAATGTAATTTACCATTTTAATTAAAATAAGATATCTTTGACAAATCAAAAATTCATATTTATTTTATTGCTATAGAATATTAAAAATAGCAATAAAATAGATAATTTCTAAAATTGTGTGTAGATGTACTCAATAATAGATGTCGCTGTCAAATAAACTTTAGATTTCCCCTACTTCTTACACGAAAAAATAACAAATAATTAATTTTCACTAAAAATTGGGCCTCTTAATTTATTTCATCTTTAAGACACGAATCAATCCTAAAGACACTAAAAAATTGTTGTCTTTTGATTTATGGCTGTGATATGTGATTTTTTTTGTTTTGTTATACAAAGTAGCCTGATCTATACGGTTTATATCTAGTTTAGTTAACATTAGGATAATGAAGTTTTTTTTTCGACGTTGGGATTTTCTTTAAGTGGCTTAGTTAAGTTAACTTTTAAATGGGGTTGAAATTAATAATCATTTTGTATATAAATAATTTATCATTTTACTATGATATAATTTCTATTTTCTTTTTTGATATACATAATTCATTATAACAACTTATATTTAATACATAGATATACAGTAACTAAGGTTGATAATAATAAACTGTACTAAATTTTAGTAATTTTTAATATCGTTACATAAATGAGCATAATATAGATCATTGACAAATTTTAATGTGGCAATCATTCAACTTTAAATAAATAATACTATTTTTCGTCGATAGCCATACTAGAGGTATTTGAGAATAAAAAAATAACAATATTCCAACACTTCAAAACAATTGTGCATATATTTATATACCAATGAAGTCTTGATGGATTAAGCCATCGATAACCCTGATTTTGTTCGATCTTGTTTCGTACAAGTCCTTACATTAACTTAAAACCATATAAATCTGATAAACTAACATAATAGTTCAACCATTATATTTGTCAATTTCATAAACATATTCTATTATAAGTATTATTTGAAAAATAAGTATTTATATATTTATAGAATGAAATTTTTTCTTCTGTTGCCGTTGGATATCGGTTTCCGAAAATAATTACCCTGGCATTAAATTTAAAAAGGCGTACTGCAAATGTTTTTCAACAGCGAAATTTCTTTAAAGATAATTAATTTTAGATGTTTTTTTATGATGAAACTCGGCACCGGTGCCTGCTGCAACGTAAACAAAATAACTTACTTAATTATATTAATAACTTAAACTTTTACTCTCGATATTAATGTATGCAGATATTTCGAAATCCACGCAAATCGGGTCGCGTGAAAAAATATATTTATAATTTTCCACAAATAGCCCAGAGCTTTGGTAATTCGCCACAACGTGGCGCTGCCACATGACATTGGAGAGATATTATTGAGGTTATGTAGAGCGTCGATGAGATAACCGCGACGCCGTTCTCAACTTTATGAGAAGGCGAAAGGTTTACGTAAACTATAATTATTCATTGTGGTGTAAACACACAAGAGAAATTATATTGATAATTAATATATTCATAACTATTGTTGAATAAAGCCTGAATTTTAGCATTTTTTATAATCATATTGTAAAAATATAGTATCTTATACGTTATGTGACGTTTGATAAAATGATTTTTTTTAAATATTCTCGTTGTCCATGCTCTTTTCCTGTTGTTATTGTAGATAGTTTCAGAAAATACCGTAGACATAAATATATACGGTTTCTTGGTCAATCAAAAAGCTGGGTTTAATTATTAAAATGAAAACAGTGAAATTGAAAATGACAAATTAATTTTATTATTTTGTCAGCTGAGATGAAGTGGGAGACTTTTCTTTATATATTTTTGGGAAAGAATAATTGTTATGTTATTTATTTTTGAAGTTTGGCATTGATCTTATTCTACACAATAAATACCAGTGTCGGAACTAACTTTGAAAAAGTGAAATTGTCTGTAATAGGATTATTTTAAATAATAACAACACATTTTTTGTACTTATTTTCACAATTTATCTTATGATCAGAACCGGTTTTGCTCATCGCGAGCATAATCAACATATTTGTCAGTCATCTTATCAGTTGATAATGCTCATGGTTAGCGAAACCGGTCGTGATCATAAAATGTATTGTTACTGGTACAAAAAAAATGTTTTTTTTTTTTGTATTAGTAAGAATATTTTATTTTTTTTATCAGTAACAATATAACAATAACAGTAACAAAAAATTAAAATATCATGCATTTCCATCAAGAAGTGACAGTTAACACATTAAAAGCATAATAGGGGTATCATATTGCTTAGCAAAATAAAACATACACTTACAGAAAAACTCGTCAACAATTCGTAGGAATTAAAGTAAATAAACTGTGTACCAAATAAAATTATGCATATATTTTCTCGCAATATGAATCAAAAATTAAACAGAAAAAGATTTCGTATCCCAGAATAACGGTAACTAATCAGTTAAAATTTAGAATAGTCACAAATCAACACGTCGAAACTCAGAACAGTTATAAGTCAGAATGTCACCGTTCTCAAAACTTACACTAAATTTCATTTATCAATTAGATACATATATTATATAGTAAACAACAAGATTTTTTAAATATTTTTTTCTATATTAAAAATAATCTAATTTATAAATTTATTCCGTTGTGAGAAGTTCTTGGTTTTCTTAATTAAATTCTATTTTGTTATTGTTTTATTTATATTTTTATTATGAAGAATGTTTATTGATTGAATTGGCATTTATTTTGTATAACTTCATTATAATGTTGCAATTTTTCATCGTATTTTGAAAATATGTATTGAATTGATAATGTTTATTATAAAATGTGTTGATTATAGCCTATACAATAAAATTAGTATGCGTCTTGTTTGTGCGTTGAATTATTACGCTTATGAATTGTCACTGTTCTTATTTTTTCGTTTACCTTAAAAATTGCATCGTCGATGCTATTTATTATTTTGTCACACTTTTCAACTACGCCACTGGCTATAATTGAGCTCAAAATTGTGTACATTTGTCTCAAAATAAAATCGAGCTTTGGATACAAGGTTAGCCGAACAGCTTTTCATCAGCGAGAAAATGGCGAATAGTACATTAATTTCTTAATTTTCTGTAGCACTTGTTACATATGCGAGCATACAATACATACCTACGCAAAAGTGACACGACGGCTCGAAAAATTATGTGTTTTTTTTTTAATAAATTTTATTTCAAAATCTGTAAGATTTTTCACGGTTGACGATCAGCCAACATTTTTTTTTCATATTACATGAAGAGCATATAAATAAGCATTTTTGAAGCGAGGACAATTGACAAATTATGCCGCAGAAAGATGAAATTTATATTTATTATTATTCAATTAACATTGTTGGGAAATAATCCGTTAGTTGTTTGGAAGATTGCATTGTGATATTTTATTGGCGAATAATTTATGGTGTTCCTACGTTGGTAGCCACATTTAATAGTTGCTAAAATATGTAACCTCTATCTTTCCATGCGTTATTTTTAAAGTCAATGGGAAAGACAATATGTTGTGCTATTCATAAGTAATTTTATATGTAGTGGTTTGTCAGCCGTTACAGATTTACTAACCCAACTGGGTGAATCCAACAACTAAATGATTACTAAGAGTGTCTAAGGAGCAGTTGTCAAAAGTTTGATCGCTGTGTAGTAAATCAGCGGTTGTCATACATTGTCATACATGCAAAGGCCAAAGTTATTAATTTTGCAAACCATATTACATAAATGATTTCTACTGAGAGATAAGAGACTCTTAAGGTTTGCATTGTTAATAATTTGTACAATTCTACCTGTATCGTCACTACGGATTTACGTTTCGCCTTTTGACATCTTCAGGCATTCTATCACACGGATGAAACAGAACTGACACACGATTAGCATCAGATATAAACAAAAGAAATTAATAACAAAGGAAAAACACAGACCCTATGCTAGGATTCAAACTCACAACTAAAATAACTTTCAATATTGTTGATTAAATGGTAAGTCAATCAGTTGTCTATAAATACCCAATCAATTACAAAAATCCATTACCCGAATCGCCATCTATTAAATTTGGTTTGTACTCAATACATAAACGATGTTCTAGTCAAAAAGGTAATAGAGGAAAAATATTCTTATAACTTGACAATGAACCATCCCATCCCATCACATCCCTCAATAGAATGTCATGGAATCTTACAATATTTTAACAAATCAAATTTGATATTGAAATTTCATCAAGCACCTTCAGTCTATATCATATATTATAACAACAATATCACTTAACCGGTGAAACTGAAAGAACTTAACAGAAATGGCCTCTATAATTGATGAATGAAAGGCAGTAAGTTTATTGTTTTTTCTTTTCACATTTTTAGAATCAGATACGAGATTAGAAGGAACTAAAATATCGTATTGCCAATGAATTGCAACACAAATCCACTAATCATTTTTAAAAAAAAAAAACAACAAATGAGTGTCCATTCAATGTACGACATCGATGTGGCATCTCACGAATCGTGGCAGTAGAAAAACTTACAGAATTTTTGATATTTTTATTGTTTCATTGAGATAACAGTTGTTCCTGAAATATTTCAAACGAAAACAAAATAGTGAATCAAGAAAAAATATAGAGTGCCCTTGATACTGTTGTTTAATTCAATTCAAAATAAAATCGAAGCCCGAAAGTTGTTTTGGATATCCGGTCTGTGTTAGTCAATTTGTTTTTGACGTTTTATCCAGTGCGTATTACTTTTAAATGCTTTTAATAAGACAGTAAATCAATTCAATGTCCGACTGTTGTTTATTGAAATAATATTGTGTTTTCCAAAATCAAATTCAAAAATGTTTAATATTTCAAGGTTTAATCGTTGTTTTTGAAGCATTTATTGCAAATAAAATATTTTTATGCTTATAATTTACAGCCAATGATTCCAAAAATAAGACACCGTTTTGCTGCTAATATTTTCCAATTGCTAGATTTGTTGATATTTTTAATTCACAAGTGACGAAGTTAATGAGAAAACACTTCATCTTAACGTAAAAAAAAAACGAAACATCACTATGCCTAAGTTCCTCAAATGTATTTTTTCTGCCCGCTTCTCTCGCCGTCTGAACACAAAGATCCAAATTTTATTTTAACCTAGTTAACCCGTCACGCGTTGCTACGATCTCAGAGAAAGGAAATTCAAGGGAAATCGTTATGATGACAAACAATTTAATTGTTAATAGTGTCGATTTAAATCTATTTATTTACTATATGGGGAGAAAGTGATACGCTAGAAACGTCTGCGGGAGTGTATTCAATAAATTTGTAAAGTTTCATATCGATCGGACGAATGGTGTAGTAATGCATAAAAGGCAAACACACACACACTGATTATATGATTGATATAGTTAAAAGAAGATTAAATTATTTAAGTTCTACATTGATTTTGGGAAGTTAAGTTGTATGCTAATTAATACCTTTGTGAGAGTGTATTCAATAAATTTGTAGTTTCATATCGATCGGATGAATGGTGTAGTGTAGTGTAATGCATAAAGGAAAAACATACACATACATCGATTTTTTTAAATTATTTCATTAGAGGACAGAGCAATTATTTTTGAACCGAGGCTAATTAAAAACTATTTTGTTCAAAAATACGTCTTTTTAATGAATTTGATTATTTAAATAATTATTAATTATTTCAAGTTAAACGTACACACCTAACAACTGAACTGCAAAATAATTCAAAAATATTAATGTATTTAAGTAATTCTTCCGCTTATTTTCATTCAATTCAATACTATAATACATTCTTACGAATGTAAAATAATGCATATGTTCAATTTATACACACTGATTATTAAAAGTGATACACATGTAGGATGTATATTAATGTATCAAACCGATCCGATTATCTCTGTGTCTTACTATAAATAATCAGAATAACAAGGGACGCTTTCAAGTTTCATTGATTTTTCTGAAAACATTTCCATACGCATGCTAATGTATTTCTGTATTTCTGAGAAGACTATCGAAATGTCGGAATCTGTGACTGAAAATACATTGTTTTGTAAATACTTACTTTCTTTCGTTGAATCATTGGAGCGTCGTGACGTCAACCAAGTTATATGATTGTGTTGATCTGTAATAAATTGCGTTCACATGCGCATCAAATCAAATTCATACGAGAGCGTTTGAATTTTCTGTCATATTAAAAACGGCTAAAAGGAAACTATACTGACGTCTACATTATCCCCCACGCGCGAAAAGAAATGGAGAGATATAATAGATTTACATGTATATATGATTTCCATTTGCTAATCCTTATAAGGATAAGATATATTGTTTCTAACATAATAATAGTATGCATATTATTTATTTTTACGTATTATAATTATTTATGTTGTAATTAAATCTGGGCCTCGTATAAAACGGTTATATGGTTCCACAAAAACCTCGTGTTATACAATGTTTGAAATTCATACAAAATTAAAGTTCACGTTCCAAAAAAAATCAATGATATAATAGTTTATACAAATATTAATTAAAGGAACTAATATAAGTTAATAAGCGATTATGTGCTTTTAGAGTATATACCTTTACCCATTTCCTAATAATTTTTAAATATTTTATAATTCCCTCTTGAATTTCGAACTCATTTCCATTATAGGAGCATTATCAATAACTAAAAATTCTAATTCATTAGCCAATTCCAAGCCGTCATTTATTGTTTTTAATATGAAACATGCAGTTACTTCGCTGCAACTATATTCCGAGTCATTAATTGTGGTAGGTTCATTAATTTTTTTTGCTTTAAGCCGTATTATATAAAACGTGTTGTATAAAACCGTGTTATTTGAGGCCTAGGTGTATATAATATATAAGAAGCTGTGTCTTTATTTCTGATTATCACTCGTTGTTCACATATAATGAAATATTGAACAGTTGGAAATGATTATTGAAAATAATATTATATTTTATATATACTGTCATTTAAATCTATCGTTTCCAAATGAATGTTGATAGATATTCAGTGACGTTAGTGTTCATCATACTTATGGTCATATACAACAACGATTTATTCTTTAGAAGCGAACTATTTTTAAATATTTATACAGGTAATATTAAGACATAAGGAATAAGATAACTATAATAAATAATGTATCCCATTTGAAGCCTCTGGCGATATTGCGAAATAAGCGCTTTCTAAGTGAAGTTGTATTCAAGTTTTCAACAGCAAATATTTACACAACTGGAAGCAAGTTTACAGTGTTTGTAAATATTATATTATAAATTAATCGTTTGACGTGTAACGTAAAACGTCATAAAACCATTCAAAACATCCGCCACTTAGAAATGGACTTTAGTAATGTCAAGATATTTTTACAACTTGCGTTGATGATTGATATTAATGCCACTTAATGTTTTTTAAAAAAATATTAAGCTACAAATAAAAATGATATTATTATTTTGGAAATATAAATCCCGTGTCATTATTTTTGCAGACTTTATGAAAATAATTTTATGCCATAGATTAATTTCTCTAATATGGAAATGCTTATTAAATTTGTTTTAGCTGCCATTTACTGCTTGCCTTGGGGTTTGCGTTTTACTGTAATTAATACTTTTGGTATATAGACGATGCTAACTGTTTCTTGTGCGTCTGTTCTGTTGCATCCGTGTGATAGAATGCCTGACGATGCCGAAAGGCGAAACCAGGGTCGTTCGTACCAAAACATGTGGAATCGTACGAAATTGTAGCAATTCAAATTTGATATTGAAATTCCATCAAACACCTTCAGTAGATATCATAAAATACAGAAATGTTAATTAAATATCGAAATGTCTTTAAATTTGACACACATAACGCTAAAACATTTTGAGATTTTGATATCGGATTTTTCTTTATTTCTATGTCAATAGACGAAAACAATTTATTTTTGTTGGATTGTGAAGTATTTTGATTAAATCAGATGTTATAAGGAATTTCCCACGCAAAAGCAGAAGGTATTCAATCTATTTCCACGTATTGCCCCTCATTAGAACACTGGACTACAGATATGAACCAAAATAGAAAAGACTTAAGTAAACAGCGTTAGAAAGTAGATAGCAATAAAAAAAAGTAGTAAAATTTAAGAAAAACATGGGCTCAAGTAATGTAAAATTGTGTCTAAGTGATTTAAAGATGAAATTGTAATCACAAACATCACACATCAAGAATACGAAGATGACAGCTTTTGAACTTTTCCTAGCCTTAAGGAAACTTCCATTAAATTGAGACAATGAGGTGAATGACCGTATGTTTACACAAAGAGGGCTCTTGTGTCATTGCACCTGGCAACATTTATTTTATGTAATTTGTAAAAAAACTCAAAAGTAAGCAACATTATTATTATTTATTCGAGATAAAGTTTTTTTCATTCAAGATAGTTTGATAGAAGCTTCCGTATTATGACGATCACATAATTAAAAAAAAACTCGATATATTGGGTGCCAGATTTTTTGTTTTTGATAGAAACAAAATTTAATTTTAATTTCTTTCTTCACGACAGATGTCTCTGTTTCAAAATGCAAGCATCGAAAGTATTTCTTTGTCTTTTGTTTTTTATTAATATTAGCAAAATGTTTCATCTATGTTTTCTGAAAATATGTTACTATTTTTTTAGACATAGAATGTGTTTTTTTGCACAACACAATTGACATGTTCAAATTACACAGAAAAAAGTATTCTAACTTAATTTAAGCTATAATATACACGACACTATCCATTTAAATATACTTATTTATCCAATATAATTATATCTCAATTTTAAACACTCAACATGTCATATATTTTGATAAATTTCCAAATTATTAACATGTACAATAGCTTTTAGTGATGTCAGATATTATACAAAAATATCGATCCAACTCAACGAAAACATTTTTGACACCATACTTAAACTTGACTGAAAGTGTGTGAAAAAAATGCCCACACGTATCTTTATAATCCTTTTACATATATTTATCAAATGAAAATCATCAACAATTCATGTGAAAACCTTTTTGTGGTTTGCCAAAGAAATCTGGCGTAAATTTTTGTGTGCCGTGAGGAGGGAAAGGTTTCGGAGTGTTGATTAAGAAAATACGCGCGACCCACTGGTTCGGATTCCGAGCTTTTGCGCATCAATACTCCCATCCGATTCTAATGCGTCATTGAAATAACATTCAATACTCATATTGTATTATTATAATTTAAATATTTGGCATCAACACTTTTAACCTCTGTGAATCTCCCTTGCGCATTTATATTATATTCTAGCATCAGAGTCAATTATAAATAATCTCTGGAAAGGAAAATTCGCATCAATTTGAGTATTTTTTTTTATGAATTTATTCCATTGCCAGCTGTCGCTTTTTACGTTCAATAAAAAGTAAGTTTTAGCTCTGATTCGGTTCGTCTAGACCACGAATTGTCAACCAAAAGTTTACGAGAAGCTTGTGACCGTGATGGTGCTCATAACATTCACTTTTTGAGAATTTTCAATGGGATATAAAATTTAGCATCCATTATCCGTTACCTTACGGTAAATTATCGTTTCGAATCAATCACAAATCATTCATAGAGTTTATTAGGAAGACGTTTATTAAATATATTTTTTTTAAATCCTTGTCAAAAATAATTTCATGACTGACAACTGAACTGATAAGTCATTTCAGTTGATAATGATCACTATGAGCGAAACCGGTCCTGATTAAAAAATATATTGTGACAATAGGTACTAGCAAATGTGTTTTTATTATTTAAAATACCATGCCTTTCGTAATTGATTTTCAGTTTAATTTTGTCGATCACATTTAAAAACACTGAAAATTATCTCACGCAGTCTACGTCACACGCGTAACTATTTTAAATTATAATGTTGAATACCTCTAATTTTATGCAGAATCCAATTTATAATAAATTAATTAAAAATGAAATTGTAATTGAAAAATTAATTTACCTTCATCTTTTAATAACTCAAATTAAAAAAATATTTAATGACATATTGATTTCTTTTACCATCTTTTTTCTTCCATGTGAAAGAAGAAAAAAAAATGTTTTCACGCTTCTATATGCATACTGGGAAACAATTATTGTATATTATTTGCTCATAATTCACATTTTATTTCTATTAAAAATATTTTTATGGCTCCTTCAAAAATGTAAAACGGGGTTGCACTGTTTATCATATTTTAGTCACTTCCCATTCTAAAGTATTATGTAATCGACCTACAATATATATTATGATAGATTCTGTAATTCGCTGTTATAACTATGTCTCTTCATAGTATTTGATGATAAATTTCTCATTTGGCAGAAATCCATGCTTAGTTTCACTATCTCGGGCAGTGCCGTCCCATGTTTTTTTTTTGTAAGTTAATGCACATACTTGACATATTGCAATAAAGTCCTATTAAACTTATTATTTATCCATTATATATCTAGAAGGATAATATATGTTTGAATAGTAAAATACTGACTGCAATACCCAGTATGGACAGTTTTATATATTGATTTAATTTATAAATTTGTTAATTTATAATGAATGCCTGTGATGCTAAAAATGATTTCAAATTTCCCTGCCATCCATCTGATGCTATAAGCGGTACGTAGCAAGAGTGATTAGATAACCGCTATTTTTTTGTTTGGACAATCCTTCTATACCAATGGCTCTCATGTGCAGCCACCAAAAGAATTTAAAAAAAATGTGTTTTTTTTTAAATATTTGTACCAGTGCGACTACGAGACATTTCCACAGGACCGCTGTTGTTTATAATGCGGCCATAATTAAAGTTAATATGAGAACCATTGTCTTATACATTTTGTCTTTGAAAGATGAAGATTGACAAGCCGAGAACATCTGCTGAAATAAAATCCATTTGCAGTTTAAATACTGAACTCTAAGAATGTAAATGGATAAAAATAATGATATTTTTAAATGGAAATAGTTTAAATAAATGGAATAATTCGAAGATGTAATGACTTCATTAGTTAATTTTAGTTTTTAAGTCATTTTTCGTCTATTCAATGTTTTTCATTTCGTAACACTACTTGAGGTTAACACTTAGCAAAGTGAGCCACTGCTTGTAAACGAACACTGAAAATTGAGAAAAAAAAACGGGCGGTCGTGACATACATTGACAAGTCTTGCTGCTACGAGAAGCGACCTGCAGTCAAAAAGAGGCGATCTATTTCTGCGTTGTGTATTGCAGGTGAAATTCCCTAGTGATTCACACAGCGAGAATGGCATGACTGAATCCACGCTAATTTTTACTGAATTTTGTTTACACTCCAAACGAGTAGCATACTTAGGTTATCCACACTCGAAATATTATATTCACCGGTTCTTTTCAAATGCTTAGAGCTAAAATAATACAACTTGTGTTTTCTTGTATAAATAAAAATAAACTTTGATCAAAAATAGGTTTTAATCACAACCACTTCGCGTGTACATTTTTGTGTATATTTATGTAAATTATATTCACACTGAAATGATTTAGCTAAGTAGAAATATTTAAATACTATTTAAACACTATTAAGAAGAGTTTTTTTTTTATTTTATGCTACTGTTTGTTGATGAAAGAATAATCAAAATGGTTTTAAGAAATTATCTAAAAAAAACATGGCATGAATTTCTTTTAAATCAGGAATTTTAAATGCATATTTATATATATAATATGTATGTTAAAAAAGGATGAATATAAGTTAGACAACTTAACAAAAATAATATTGTATAAAATTTCGTACCTAAATCGAAAGATTTTTGTAAAATAAAATATTCATGATAATAAACATACTTCTATGTCAACAAATAAAAAAACTTTTACATTGCGAGGACAACAAATCGATATTCATTTTATTCATTTGGTAAATGAGATTTTTTTTGAATTCTTTTGTTCATTACTTTGCCGAGCTTTTTAAGTGTTTGCTATTTTGCTGTGATGCAAGAGTTAATAATGATAAACACCGTCTCTAGTATTGCTGTGAATGTGGAGTTTGTAGACGGTGTGAGAATATTCATTTTATTATTAGCTTTGATGTGGCCGTGAATATCTCACGCCAGTTATCAATATACATTTACTTTAGACTCCTGCGTCACACAGTTCCAAACCATGCCTCGGCTCAAACAAAATTCAACACGTTGCCTACCTTTGATCAACTATTTCAATTGTGTTTTTTTTTTATTATTATTTCTGTAATGCGACTGTGACCCAAATGCTATTGACTATTAACATAACCTTTCTTTGATACTGTTTTCCCTTTTTCTATTGTGAGTAAGGCTACACATAGATAAATGTCGAATTAATGACTAAACTTAGGAAAAACGATCTTCCCGAAAGAACGAAATCAAATGGAATTATTTTCTCATTCGAATCAATAATATAGGACCCAGATTGTTTTTTTTTATATGTTCTTCTGCATTGATTTATTTTTTTTGATTTTTGATACATTTACGATTATAGTTCTATGCTTTTTAGTTTGTTACATATCATATTAAATCTATAACAGGCTAAAAGTTTCTGCAATTTTGTATTTATGGACTTCGCTATATCTTCGGATATCGCGATATACTCATGCTCACGATGAAACCGGCCCTGATCATAAAATTTATTTTTCAAAATAAGTAGTAAAATGCGCTTTTAATTTATGATATCGACTGAAGGTCGACGAGTCCACATGTTAACATTAGCAGTTAAATTGTTTATTGTGCCTCGGTTCTGTTGCATCCGAGTGATAGAATGCCTGAAGATGCCGAAAGGCGAAACCCGGGTCGTTAGTGACCAAACATGTGGAATTGTACAAAGTTGTAACAAATCAAATTTGATATTGAAATTCCATCAAACACCTTCAGTTGATATCAAAAATTATATGAAAATATATAAGAAAATTAAGCATCCATACCACTAGATACAAATACAGCCACGATGAAAAACAAAATATCTTTCGGGAATCAAATTGCGTAATAAAATAAAACCAGTCACTTTCTAATATACCAACTTACTGTTATCTGTAAATATGGTCCAATAATTTTGAACCAACATTATAACCTCTACCATTAGAAGTCAAGTTATGATATTTTCGTCAGTTGCTTGAGCTAGTATATTTTTTTTTAAATAAGATACTTCAATTATTTAAAAATACTTTATAAATAATTCATATTGACTAATTTTAGGTTATCAATACTAATTTGTTTACTAAATTTTGAGCTTTAAAAAATTCTAACGATATAAATGACAATTATTGATAATGTTTATCAGCAGTAATGTGTTAAAGGAACCGCCGTAGACAACGAACACTCGACGTCTTCACAGCATCTTGACTGGCGTTCCGCCCACAGCCGGGCTCACTTGGCGGGAATCCATTTATGGCAGCCATCTCGTGTTGCCGCGCCGACGCCATCTTGCCATTTTTCCCGCAAAATCTTAGCGTTCGGCCGACTGCGATCGAATACGCAAACATTATCACACCGAAATAGAATTTGATTGATGAGTTCAATTAGAAATTCTGCATTATGCTCGTTCAACTGTACTGTGCTATCATATTGAAATGTTTCAAGCCTTTTTATGTGATGATGAAAAGAAAATATTACTGTTTCTAACCCAAACAAAACATCTGTCATTGTTTGGATTGAATCGTATGTTTCTTACAGAAATAAATTTTTCAGACATACTTACACATCTTCAACTAAAATACTTTTATCAACTTTTCTAATCATTTTAACTTTTTTTGATAAAAAATTGTTTATTCTTTTATGTTTGCTTAAATATTCTACTCATTCTTTGAAACAAAAAGGGCAATCAATGCAAAAATAATAATTAACCAGATATATTTTTTTGACAGAAAACAATGCTTAAATAAACCACCGAGATAAATTAACAATAATTCCATATTTTCTTCTAAAATCAAAGGGGGAATCAGTTGTTATAATACTGACATATGAAATGTTTTGAAAATTCTATCATATTTGAATTGCGAATATTAGAATTATTTTGTTTCCATGTATACTTTTTATCTGATAAAAATTAAAAATATTTACCGCAGGAGTTGAGTAACTATCGTTACTGTCTACGAAACCAACAACTATGATTGCTACGGCGTAGTCAATAACATTTATGTTTTTGTAATAGCTTGTGTATTTGTATCATACAATATAAAGTATACAATGAAGCCTGAATTCGAATAATTTGTGGAATTTAAAAGTAAATAATTGATAAGAATAAAAAAAAATGCTTTAGTTCGTGCTTGATTTTTCATACAAATTTCGTACTCTATATATATTTCAGAAATCATTTCGGAAAATGTAGTCAAGAAAAATAAATTTAATGCAATAGATATGAACAGTGTCTAGGAAACGTGAATGATGGGCATTGATTAACAACACTGAAGATTAAATATTATTTCTTCTATCAAAAACATTTTACTACTTGCAAAATTATTATTTATTTGTTTTATTTGACTTATTCAAGGTTACATTTTCAAAAGTTGTAACGTTTTAATATTTTTGTACTATTTTACAAAAAATAAATTATTACACTAAAATAAGCTATATAAATTGACAAAACTAAAATGTATGCGTTCCAATTACTAATATTTCAAAGACAGTTTTCGTTGAAAATCACTTGCAACATTCTTATCTTCATTGTCTATTCACATCTATTTTTAATACAGCTAAATAATACTTACGTGTTACATGCTCAACACGCGCTTCTTTGTCTATTAAATACTTAACCTGAAAATTCTTGTTTTATTGTTTTATTTAAGCCCAGACTTGAATCACTACATCTATTTATATTTTGAGAGCTGATTCATCTTAAATATAGTCGCTTCTTTATCAAAAGTAAAAGCTGCTAGTGTTTTTAAGTTTTCTTTGACCAAACAAATTTTATTTTTCACTTCTAAGCTGAATATAAAAGTCGCGGGAAAAGCACATATTCTATTCTTCATTCTGTAGAATCAATAAAAAAAATTTTTTTTCATAGAGAACAAAAAAAAGCCAATATTATTTATTGCAGTATTACCATTATACAGATGCTAAAAAATACCTTCGAAAATAGTTTTTATCTATCAAAATGTTGGCATTAAAATTTTATTATTTTTTATCATCTATATTTTTTGACTTTGTGTGACATGATTTTGTTGTTTCAATTTCGTTTGAGCATTTAAAGGCTGTCTAATTTATGTGTTAACTGTAATGGCATATATTTTAAATTAATATTTATTGTAGCGTTTTTGTAAGTTTCTTATAATCTTGCATATACAAGGGTAGTTTATTATATATTTATTGAGAATACATTTTGGAATCATATTGTATAACATATTTAACAAACAGTTTGTTGAAATGAGTGCTTAAGTAAACATTTTCCTTATGAGGAATTATCACAGGAATTAACTTTTTTTTCATGACTTGACACATTGATTTATGTCTCATATACACTCACCAAATGTTTAGATATATCTTTATTATGTTTTTCGGTAGGTTTTCTGTTCTTGAATGAAAATTAAAAGTTACGTTTTTTTACAACAATACAATATATTATAGCCGTTTGACGTTTGTAGACATTCATTTGTTTTCAACTAAACTTTTTTTTTAATTTAGAACGTTTAGTTTTTACATTTTTTGTTGTTATTCTAAAACATCATGAGAAAAGTCTCAAGTCATTAATAAAACAAATATTAAGTTGTATAGTATTTATAATTCTTACAAAATCAGATGTGAAAATAATACGATATGTTATTTCGCATTAGATTATATTATGTCAGATGTCATAAATGTGGTAACGCTAATAATTTTCCACGATCTGCCAACTTTTCGGCAATCTATCCATTGGAAATTGGCAACACCATTTAATTTGGAAATAAACTTTATTATTGTTATAATGACGTGTGTTACGGTTGGTAAGCAGAAGTTATTCAATTGAAATAAGAATGATTTTTTATCATGTTTAAAATGAATGTATTTGCTTAGCTACAAAAACAAACGGGCCCATGATATATTTACATTTATGAAAATAATGAAATATATACAAGTAATGTATTGTTTTTTTCAAAGATATAAAGAATTCTACCACTAAGCAAAACTAAAATGAATACCCACACGAAGTCAATACACTATGCACTCGAATAGTCCGTTGTTAATATCGTTACAATTTATTGTTGATAATATCGTGCTGTGAACAAAACATACAACCTATTATTTGGTACTGAAAAGTCTGGAAATATGTACAAGTCTGTCTATATCAGTGTCTCTCACGTAAAATTTTATTGTGACCGCATTATAAACAACAGCGGTCATATTGAAATATTTTGTGACCGCACAAAATTTGGTGTTTAAATAAAAATAGCTGTTGCATTTACTAAAAAAATGATCAAGTTATAAGTTTATAATATATTATATTGACTGAAGGTGTTTGATGGAATTTTAATATTAAAATTTCAAAAATTCAAATTATTTGTTTATCTTCAATAAAGAATATAATTTAAACTTGTCGTATTTATTTATTCATTAACAAACAACTCAACTAAGTACTGTATTCGTCATCTTATTTTATCAATTCTAAAATATTAATAACTTTATAAAATAATTTGTAAAAACACATTTTATGAAACAGTTGTTGGTTAAAGCTACAAAATTTTAAAGTGTTATAAATATGCACCGTTCTTTAAAGACCAAAAAACCAATCAATCTTGGTTTTGAGCGGCACGATCATGGTAGCAGAATTTAATCTGCATAATTTCAAATTTGGAACGATTTTCAGTAATGAGTATGCAATTAAGAAAACGAAAATGCTATATTAAATGTTCTATTTCTAGCCTAATATGACAATTGTTTTGATAGCTGACTGCCACATTTTGATGCTCGAAACATTGAATATAATTAAAATATAAAAGACTTTACTGTACAAGATTATTTTTATAAGAAAATAACAGATTCATTTTACTAACCAGGGTTTCTAACCGTCGATTTTTCCGTTTCGGTTTTCGTTCCAGGAAAATAACGGTTATTCGGTTTTTGGTTCAGTTCAGTCACAGCAGATAAAAAAATAAACAAACCCAAGTTGATGCCAATAATACAATTCCGCAACATAAATAAATAAATTTAAATATCGCTTTCAAAGTGTCTTACACGATAGAGTTCCTATGACCACCACTGCAGTTTTGTATAAATAATTACAATTTTACTATCGTTAAAAAATTTTAAAACACCTTGTTTTGTATAATCTTTGTGAATGGTTGAAGTTTTTCAATACGACTTTAATTGTCACACAAAATAATGTTTTCAACTATTTCTCCATAAATGATTTAACTCATATTTTGTGTCTTCACTGACGCACAATAAAAAGTTAGCATCGTCTATATACCAAAGGTATTAATTACAGAAAAACACAGACCCCGAGGCAATAAATAAATGGCAGCTAAAACAAATTTTATGATATTGATCTGATTGTAATTAACACATTTGCTTGTGATAATTTTGACAAACTAAAGCGTTGTCGTTATTGACAAAACATGTGGAATCGTACAAAGTTGTAACAACTCAAATTAAAAAAAAAAAAAAATTTTAATTTAATTTAAATAAAGCATGCCAGGATTGTAAACACTACTGTGATAAATATACAGAAATAGTCAACAAAACTGGGTTTTTTATATTTATACATTAATATAATATAATACAGTAAAGTACACATAACAAGGTTTTTTTATATATCGTTTAAAAATGCAAAATTTTCGCAACCCATATAGAACGTTTCATGAAATTGAATATAAAATAAACGATTGACCTCTCTGAGCTTTATAACTACTCTATTAAAACCCTTGAAATAAATTATATTGATAACTAAATAAAGTTTCAATAGTATTGTGTGCGTTACCGTTAAACAAATAATGCCTATTTATTAGTGAAAACCATTTTTCAATTTCGCAATTCACGCAAGACATTGTCGAAATATAATATATTTAATTAACGACTATCAAACTAATTCTGTCAACCACACGACCTGTTTCTGACTATCTAAAACAATCTTAGAATCCTTGAAACATTCGGTTTCCACATACATACTGACCTTTCGTATCCAGTAAAATAGGACAGTAACATATCTTAACAGTTGCGGGAATGAGATTAACTGAAGGCTGAATAAAACTCGTGTTTAATTTATTTGTATGTCACCAATTTATTACTCGAAAATAATAATGAAATCTTTATTTGACAGTTTTAAAGCGCACATGTTTTTCTCTTACATTATTATTATTAAACGATGCTTTGAAAGTAAAGTATAGTATTTCATTGTTTTGATAGAACTTTGTTGCAATAAAAACAAAATGTTTAGTTTTATAATTGTTTTAATATTGTTTGTGTTCCGTCATTGTTAGTTAACTATGTTAAAAGAGATGAACAATGAAACAATATATTATCTTCGTACCTATCCCAAATCTATAATGTATGACCAAACAAACACTTAAACAATATTCTTGATAAAATGATTACAAGGAACTCGTATAATTATAACCCGATAATCCTTGAATTCGAGCACATTTTTTTTAAATTTTATTAACAGTGTCGAGAATTTCCATTATCTTAGAAGAGATCTTAAAACAATTAAATATTCAATATTGTTTTTAAAGTCATGTTTTTTAAATAAAAGAGACGAAATATTTTTTATTCTTTCTTAAGCATTATATATAGCTAAACTAAATTAACGTTTACACATTAAGCGTTAGTCGAAACTTCTATCAACAACAATGTATAATTAAATGATTTCGACTGATGTTGATGGAATTTCATTACCAAATTTGAATTGTTGAAATTTTGTACTATACCACATGTTTTCTCAAAAGCCTTTCGACATCTTCAGGCATTTATCGCGCGGATACATCAGAACTGTCAAGCAAAACCCTTATCGTTGTGAAAAAACACGTGAATCGTACAAAGTTTAAACTATTCTGATTTGAACCATATAACATATGTTATAATCCATATAGGCTCTCAATGTAGAACATATGATGCCTTTATGAGTTTTTCGTACTGAAACTCGAACCAGTGAAATCCGGTACAGAAGCCAACGACTTTGATCACTTCACTCAATTATTGTTACCCTTTAAATAATGTCGACTTTTTCCGATAAATTAAAACACTAAACTGTTTGATTATCATGTTAAACTATTTAAAAAAAGCGTTTCTTTAACGATATTCAATCTACTGACACGAATTTCGAATAGATAATGTTTTAACACGGTGAAAAAATAGCAATGTATTTTAGTTCTACAAAATTATTTTTAACAAATATAATAGATAGCTATTTCGGCTATTTTTATTAAATTAAATAGTTAAGCTATCAACTATATTTGTTAAAAATAATTTTGTAGAACTAAAATACATTGCTATTTTTTCACCGTGTTATAATGGAGTTCTACCAAGTGAATGCCAATTCAATCAATAATGATAATGTTTTGTTTATTTTTGACTGTTTTCATGAATAAATTAAATATATATTTTTCACCCTGAATTTAACACAACTCCACCACTTTAAGCAAATCAACTCAAAACATCTCTGATTTTGACAATAACAAAAAACAGTATAATAAATCATTTAAATGGTTTCCATTAATACAATTTTATAACTGTAAGGATTGACATAAATTAACGGAACAAAAATATTTCAAATATTTATTTCAAAGTTTTAGTGGAATGAGAATGAATGGAAGTAAGTTTTTTTTTACATTAAAATGATTAAAATACTACAACCCCAAATTCAATAAACAAGTTGATGTACAATAAAGCTAGCCATTTTTAATTATTTCTTTTTTCATTTCAAACAAATTATTCATCAATGAATTTAGTTAGTCTTCATAAAAATCAAATAGTTATTTCTTGTATCTGTTCAAAATCACTTAGAGAAACAAAAAGCTCGCTCCAAAAATTCAATGCTTAATTATTACAAAATAAAAATGGATATTTAAAAAAGAAGCTGAGATTAGTCCAACAAAAGTAATTTCTATTTTTAGTTGATGCATTTTATGCATCTGGAAACCAACGATATCAATTCATTTTTATATAGTGTTGATAATTTATAGACATTTAATAAAATATATGTTACATCGTTCTTTGAAACTTACCAGATTAAAATATGCGTGTTTTTTTGCAATGTTTTGTATTGTGTTAAATATTGTCAAATTGATAAAACAGTAATTGGGCTGCACATAGTAATTTTTCGTGTTACGCTGTGCCGTTGGAACTGCTATGTCCAATTCACGATTTTCACGAGCAAGTAAGTGTTTACGTTTTCTTGACATCTAAAACTGGAATAGTGAATCACGTTGCCTCATGACGGGTAACCTCTGCTACGATTTGTCGAAAGGGTCAATCAAAAATAGACCGTGACAACTTACGAGTAGGCAGTAAATCGTGGGCAACTTTTGCCAAAATTTAGTAATAATTATACTAAGACCAGTCATTCCTAAAGATTGCTGAAACTAAATAAACAAAAAGAGGGTTCAAAAATGTTTTTCATTTGCTTAAGATCAATGATGTTTTATTGATCGATCACTGTGGACTTCTACGACCATTGATTTTGAATAGACACACGTTTTAGGTGCACAAACAAATCTGAATCATTTGTTATTTGATTGAACGATAATTAAACGATCTTTATGGAAATATACGTGACACCACAAATCACTTGCATTTTCATTCTGACACTGTGTTGTCAATAGTAAGATTCAATAAAAAATTAACCACTGTTGTCTTTTAAGTATAATATGATACGTCTCACACAAATTGGAAGGACAATTCGACTTAAACGTAAGCATAAAAATATTCTTTCGTAAGTGAAATTTTTTTCTTGTTAATCATTTTTAATGTGTTAACTGCCACTTCTTGATGGAAAGGCATGACATTTTGAATAATAAAAACACATTTTTTTGGTACTTATTCCCACAATATATATTTTTTGATCAGGACTAGTTTTGCTCATCGCGAGCAATATCAACTGAGCGAAACTGTTCCTAATAGTAAGTAGTACTTTAAGTCACTTTTAAGGTGTTAACTGTCACTTCTTGATGGAAAGGCATGATATTTTAAATTATAAAAACACATTTTTTAGTACTTATTTCCACAATATATTTTTTGATCAGGACCGGTTTCGCTCATCGCGTTCAAAAAATACATTGTGGAAATAAGTACTAAAAAATGCGTTTTTATTATTAAAAAAAAAAAAGTACTTTAAGTATTAAAAAGTGTGTTTTTATTACATAAAATTTGCTTGTTGAGTTTGAACTTGGATTTGAATCCTTGAATGAAAAATATCACTCATTGGTTTTCTAATCGACTTACAGATGTTTATTACATGAATTGCTCTCCAGAACGCAGTGAACCTTCATCTTAAATTGATTGAGAGGTTACGTATTAAGCTAAGAATTTACAATGTTATACGTTGGTTTTTCGATCGAATTATTTGGTTTTTAAAAATAAATAAGTATTCAACGGAGTGAATTTCAGTTTATACAAGTCCTATTCTTAATTCATTCCCATCTGAACAACATACATGATATACGAACACCGAATACTGCAAAAACAAAAAATATGATGTTGGTGTTAAACTAACTTGTAAAGTTGTAAAGACTAAATTTCAATAAAACACTTGGATCATAAACGAAACCTTTAACACTGTCAACTTTAAAAATTTGTTGAAAACTTGAGTCGTTAGCATTCAAAGGGTTAACACACGTTTTTATTCAATCTCTCTGACAAATAGCGGTTGATACAACACCATGTTTTGTCGTATGATTCATTGAAATCCGACATGATTGTTGTAAAAAATCGAAAAAAAAAAAATAAAATGTCGAAAATATCTTTTTATTTTTAAGTAAACGTATGCAAAACTATCATTTTTTGAATTATAATATAGTATGAGCTTTCATGACTGCAATTATGTCGTACTAGTTTTGTAAATAACATATTTTGTGATATAAGGTAATAAATCAATGATTGTCAAGAATCAATCCATGAGGAAATATGATGCCAGGAAAAGTTTCAGTTCTGAAAATTTTGGTGATTATCGAGAATTTAAAATACTTTGTATTTAAAAAATGTTAAATATGTAGTTTAGGAGTAAATTCCGATTATTGTATGAAGCAATTGAGACACAGATGATTTATTTGGCATTCACTTGTGCAAGCTGCAGTAATTATTCCGAGTGACTAAGTAGAATTCGTCTTTTTCACCTTAAAACGTAAAGTTTATCGTGGCGAAATTGCCCGGTAACAAACCTACGCAAGTCCACCTGTCTTTTCTTCTTGAACACTCGCTGAAGATCGCAAATAGACGGTGGGAGTCAAGTCCACCCCCTCTTGGGACCCCAAATGGGGCGACGGAGGGGGGTTTCGACGCCGACTAGAAGCGCCGCGACGCCTCCCAAGCCAGTAGTGCAAGCGGTACATAGCGAGCAGATCGCACCCTGCCTGCTCATCACGAACCTAAATCGACTTTAAACTTTTTCTTAGTTTTATTTATTTGGTAAGCATATACATACAACTAAAAAAAACTTCTGTGACTCTGTGACCATTTAGTTAACCTACATTCAAGCAATCTACAATCGAAACTATTCTACGAATCCGGGAATTCAATATTTTTTTGTGTTTAACATAAAAATCTACGAGTTGTTATCATACGTGGCGACTGCAGGTTTTTCTACAATAATTTACAAAAGCGTATCAACGAATATTTAGAGCAACGTCCCATATTCAAGTTTTCTTTGTGAAAACTTGTCGTGTGTGAGAAACGTCAACCAAATTTTCACCGTGAAAAATTTGGTGTATATATATATTTTTTAACTTTTTCTAGTGCACCGATAAACAATAAACTATTAGTGACTTTCATTAATACTCAAGTGAATTTGGAATCCATTCTGATACACGCTTTTGGTGGTATGTGGTTTTGTGACAAAAAAGTGGCGCTTTGCTATTATTGTAAACACAAGTCGTCAGCTGTTTGAAAAAATCGGACATTCTCGTAAACTCACGTATTATCAAGTGGTATCGTTTATACGTCAAATATTTTAGTGTTTATTGTATGGTATGTACAAAACAAGCAAATTTATTTTCATGCGTAACTCAAATGACGAGTTTTTAAAACTGACATTTACTGAACGAAAATTTTATAACTGACTTAGGAACAAAAAAAAATTTACATTTTGAATTTATTAATATTTGATATTTACTCTCGTAATTTGAAAAAGAAAATATTACGAATATTTTTTTCATTTCGGACATCATGTATAACTAAGCTTCATAAAGTAAATTTTATTTCGGTAATGGACAAATTAACTGAATTTTTTTACATGCAATTCCACGGAAAAATGATCAATATATAATATTTAAATTCAATTTTTGTTCATTCATAAAAAAGTGTTGATAAAAAGTACAATAAATTATGAATTTATTGTACTATTTGAATTCTCCATTACTAGCCCAAACAGTTAAAGATACGTTTTTCTTTGTTATAAATTATGAAATATGTTTTTTTATTCAATCAAATTAATATTCAATTTATTATTTGATATTTGAATAGTAATTTTCAGTATTATGTGTTTATTTAGCGCTTCATTTAAAACAATATTACAATATATTTTTTTAAGAAAAAATCAATAAATATTTGATTAAAATTCTGTTACTAAAAAGACGGATAGTTTTATTACGTTAATCGTTGTGTTTAGAAAGTATCGACGATAAATATGCATTTTTTTGTACAGAAGTGTTTGATATTGTGAGTTTATACAATAATGATAATTCGCAAAGATGTCGTCTTTTGGGGTAGTTAAAAGTTGTCTTAATTTTTGAAATCGTAATCTGTAAACTGTCTTCAAGATGTTAATTTTAAATATTATTTAATTTTAAGCAAGTTACAACAGTAATGAGTTGAGTTGATTTCAAAATAGCACCGGCCAATCCAATCGACCTCGAGTTGAATTCGATACTTGCCGAGCCGCGGTGTAATTTTTCTTGGCGAAAAACCGATGCCTCTATTTTGGGAGCGTCGGCGCCGCGACGCCCGGCCCAAGAAAAATTGCGCGCGCAGCTCAACCGCTTCCTCCGCTTTTAAAACGCAACAAAACACTAGCCCCGTTTCTTGAGACCATAACAGGAACCCCCACCACCCGCGGAGACGATATAATTATAGAGGATTCTAAAAAATGTTAAACGGATCGCGTTGAAATACACGAGAATTTTCAAGGCTATTTCTTGCTATTACGAGAAAACAAAGCCATTCATGAAATAAGATTTGCCATAGTCTTGCTTAAAAATACAATTATTTATTTCGAAAATAAAACGATTCGATGAATAACGTCATCAAAAAACAATAATGTTATTTGTGTCAACAAAAAAATATCAATGGCAAGATTTTGAAAAGACTTTTTATTCAAAACAATTATATTATATAAGCATGATTATTTTTTCATGTTTTGATTCCGTTATATATAAATAAAAATGGACATTACTGTTACATCCAAAAGAAAGCAATGAATGACGCTATGAATCTATGTTAATACTTTTTTAGTATAATGAAATATTCAATGGGCGTTTAGATATATTATAAATGGAAATTTTCCAGTCATCAACATGCATGTGAATGGGGTAAATTATATTAAACTTTGGGCAGTTTTAAAAAAATCGATTAATTTGAAAAACATCTCAATGTGTTTAAGCTGAATATGAAACTATATTGAGACAAGAGATTTCATTTAAATACGTTATTATTACAGCCATCATTATTAATGAGTCGTTTTGGCTATTGTATAAAACAGGGTATCACAAACTTTTCTTCCGATGGAGCAATTCGCCAATAGTATCAAACAGAAAAACAATTTCATCAATAATACATAAACAAATTTTGATTGTAAAATGAATACTTAACAGAATACAAGGATTTAAAAAGAAATTGTATTAAGTTTTGAATTACCATAGAGAATTTATTGGAGAAATATTCAAAGCGTTTACAATGTTTACACGAAGAAAACAAAAATAAACTTAAGTGTTTGAAGTATTCAGCTCAGGGACGCCTATCGATTAAAATAGAAACAGCAGCATCTCTTGTTTTATTCTGATAATAAAATGGCTATTAATCTAATTTACTTTACTGCTGGTAGTTGCCATAATTTATAATAAAAAACTTCAATATTTGTAAATGTTTCTGGTTAAAATTACTCTCTATTAAAATATATAGCACAATGATTTTTTTGTTTTCTTTTATTAACATTTGTGTCGTTAAGATATTTCAAAAACCAAATCTAATCGCCTACCATGACTACATATTGAATTAATTTCCACCGTGGAAAATTGTAGTCTCGTAAACAGATTCTATACTTTTGATATCATTCTCTGACTTATGCCAGCCTAATTAAGTATTTTTATATTCTCCACTATTTTTTAACTCTTCAATCGAGCCGTCAGACCTCTTTGACGTTTATTTATTGGTCAGATTTACACACAAATAATCATTCAGAAGATTGTGTGGTTTAAAACGAAAAAAGTGTGCTTAACGTTTTCTTATTTTAAGTTGTCGTTTTAAGGCATGCACACCATTGTACCTGAGTCTAAAGCCGTTTGTATAAACACTATATTTTACTTGGTAGAACCTATTGTAAACGGTGAAAAAATAGCAATATAATTTAGTTCTATAAAATTTATTAGGTGTATAGTTGATATTTATATGAAATATCTGTCAACTTACCTTATAAATTTTGCAGAACTAAAATACATTGCTATTTTTTCATGGTTGCACAAAAACAGTACTTTGACACCGTATTGTGTCACATATGTTACAAAACCATTGCACCTGGAAAGTCGGCGACAAAACAATGTAAGACGATACAGTGTAATAGATTAATTAGAGTCGTTACGTCCCGAGGCAAGGTGCCAAAAACCACTAGCTGTTTCTTAATCGGGCGCTGACATATTGTTCGGTTTCAAAATATTTTTGGCAACATACAAGATTTTTTGAATTCATCGATGGACTTGAAAAAACGCGTTAAAAATACACGAGTTGCCACTTCAAAAAAAATTGGAACATTTCGTAACCTCGTCAAACTTTTTTCTCTGCGTACGAATGTACTCAAAATAGCTCGCTTCATTTGAAATTGTATTATATCACGTAACGTGGTGAAATATTACAATCATAAATCTTAATGCCACCAATTGCCACAGCGTCTTCCATTTTTCTCATTTTAAAAACATAAGTTTGTACTTTGATGGTAAAATTCGTACGACCAAAAACCTGAATGTCGGAAAGCGTTCATAAAATTAACAGATTACTATTTTATGTATGTACCATAATATTTTGACAGATGGGAAATTTATACCAAACAAGAATACGAATATATAGCGAGTGTTTACCATTTTTCGATAATTTAGAGCTCTATTACGAGCACTAGTTTGTGCAAAAAGTGATAGAAAATTCATATAATATATGTCAGACAAAACAAAAAACTATCTCGCCCTTTCCATGCCTGCATTATTTATTATCCATGGGCATTAATTTATTTGTGACAATTCTGTAATACTCAACAGAGCAAAAAGAGTGAAAATATATTGTGTCAATAAGAAAAACTTCTTTTTGAAAATTTGTTTGTCACTTCTTTACATGTATTGGAATATACGTTGTAAGAAATGTTCTCATTGGTACGATTTTTTCACTATTATTGTTGTCCTTAAAATTAGCGACTTGACACGTAAGCTATTGGCTTGGTAAGGGCAATATAGTGGCAAATTTTACCCCATTCCCCCTGAAAAATCTGGAATAAACTGAAATGGTGTCCCTGGTACGAATCAGAATAATATGAACAACTCCACATTACCTAGTAACAAATATTTCGCGAATCATTTAAATCGGTGTGAAGTTTTGTTTATTTCCGTTAAATGTCATTGATATAAAATTTGGTGCGTGATTGTTTTGATTATTATGATATTTATGTTTCTTTTATTCTTTTGTTACAGCGAACGAGCGGGTATATAAAACCCTAGCAAAATGTTTAAGAATCACTTGGATATGATTGGCAGAAACGAGCCGGTGTCGAAGAAAGCTAAATTTTGGCAATCCTTCGTCAGGTCCCTGAAAGGTAATAATGGTTTATCATATATTACCAAATTGTCATTCAAAATGTACGCTTATAAGTGACATAACTGAAAAATACTTTTCCAAGAAGAATTCAACAATTACTCGATGACTATTGATAGCGTTTTGCGAATTTAAGCATATTTTTATCGTTTTCATTAATTATCCTACGCATTAATAAAAATCTCATTTATATAAATCATAATTATTTCGAAGTATTTCTCTTTATATAGAAAACCGATATAAAATACATCAATATGTCTAAAGCGTGGAAGTTTGCTTAATTTTTTGATCTCATATCAATTACGTCAGTTCTGTCGTACCCGTGTGATAGAATGCCTGAAGATGCCAAAAGGCGAAACCCGGGTCGTTAATAACAAAACATGTGAAATCTTACAAAGTTGTAACGATTTAAATTTGATATTGAAATTCCATGACGCTCGTTAAGTCGACACGGTTTGAATATTTGGATTCATGAGAGAGCATTAAAAAGACGGTCCCACAAAAAAATTCGGTAGAGTTCAGTTGCCTAACCACCCCTTTTCATGTTATAAAATGACATTGTAAATGTTTTTTTAGTATACAAAGATAGTTCACATTAAAAGCTTACAAACTGATACTCGTTTCTAAATCATACATAATATAATACATCACACATACGTATTAGAAACAGCTTCGCAATGTATTGATTGAATTGGCATTCACTCGGTAGAACTCCATTATAACACAGTGAAAAAATAGCAATGTATTTTATTTCTACAAAATTATTATTTTTTAAGATATAATTGATAGCTATTTCGGCTCACGCCATCGTCAGAACTATCTTCGCAATACTCGAATGCGTCCATAATGATCTAACTATCTCCGAGCATAGGCCACTTTGTGCAAGTGTTAGGCCCATCTCATCGATATGATACCCGCTTTCGTTATCGGGGACATACGACTATATGAGATATTTACGAACATGCGAATCCTGTTGGGCGTGTATGTCAAACAAGTCGCCCATAGTATTCTTAATGTCTGACAAAACCGTGACACTTACTCCGGTGAAAGTGGTTTGATATTGAAATTCTACCAAGCGCCTTCAGTCGATATCATACATAAATAATGTGACCATTTATTTTTGTCGTCAAAACAGGACATCTACCAATTTTTATGTAATTGTATGTATATTCGAGAAAACACGTATTTTTTCATAGTTTTTTTTTTTGTATTAATAAAAAGAAAAGGAATGCTGATAAAGAAAATAAGAGGAATAAGTAATATAAATAAGAAAAAAAATATGTTGTTTTATATTTTTCTGATGAACAAATTTTATTAAGTATAACTGGGTTTGCTTTTAAATAATAATGGAATTCTTGGCAGGAATTTTAAAATTTATTTTAACTAACAACGTCGCTTTAAGTACTCCGACTTGTTATTGTGTTTTTTTTGTCGTCCACAACTTATTCATCTGTGAAAAGACTCTTTATACGGGTGCATTTGTTCCGGGCAAGCATAAATGTATTAAATGATTACTCTAAAGTTTTTATGGTTCAAATTATTATGACGAACGTGTTGGAACAATTCAAACCAACGTTTTTCGATTGAAACGTTTCCAATATTCCATTCGGTCACTTTTTGGGGTGTAATATAGTTACTCATAAGTGAATACTTATCAAATACTTCTGTGTCTCGGTTGCTATTAATAAATCTCTTTACCGTGTGTTGCCCTCTTTTTGAAAACGGGACATTTCGACGTCCTGAAGCTGTACTTGGGGACAGCGGGACAGGCTACCTAACAACAGGACGTATGGTCACTTCATACATAAATCATATCAAAAGAATGTTAAATTATAAAAAAAAAAAATGAAGATTTCTGTCGGGAGTAATTTGTTTTATTTTTTATTATTTACTGATGATTGTGACTTTGTTTGACGACAGGGTCCGAGGACATCCGTGCTGATGACCGCGTGTCTTCAAGGCGCAGCGTGTACCCAGAGCTGTCCGCATCCTGGCCCTACAGCAAGTCGATATACGACGACCCGGCGCACGCTTCCGACCGGATTACCGTCCCCGGCTACCGCTATCTGCCCATCCACCGCGAGACATACGGCTACTCTCCCAGGCCCATCTACGCCCACAACTACCCCACCTCCTCGCTCGACCGGTACAGGCCAAGTACGTACCGCCCGACACCCAGATACTGAGCGGGAGAACCGCGGCCTTAAGTCCAACCGCGGCGCGACAACATCCATCAGCGCCCGTCGGTAGACTATCAAACGTTTCCAAACACAGTAACTCGCGTCAGCTTTAATTGACATTGACAGCCAATATGTAAAAAACAAAAGATAAATCTCTGAAAACGCATGTAAACAATTGCATTCTGGAAACCCCAAAGCGTAGTCTATCGATGTGTGCAGTAATTAAGCCAAAAATTAACAAATCCAAGCTCGCCCCCTGTTGTCAAAAATTAAGACATCTAAGCTCGCCCTCTGTTGTCAAAAAATGGCTGTAGCTATTACTGTTACTTCCATATTTTCTCATATTTCATAAACCGAGCGAGTTATTTTTTTGATTTTTTGCTTTTCATAATTCTAAACACGTAGAATAAACATTGTCGCGACGCGGCGGATGCCAGAATAAAAAAGGTCAGAAGAACAGGTCAAATATCATTCAAGAATCATTGTAAATATCTTGTGTATGCAATCCGCCCGGCTTTGCCGAGTCTAACGATACGAATAGTTAAACGCAGACTCCTTTCAAATTTGTCAATGTCTAACAGAGAGGAACTGAAATGTGTCGCGTAGATTTATCGTGAGGCTCGGCCGCCGCGAGGGAAGGATTTGACCCTGTCGCCGACCGGCGAGGGAATGTCATATCCTACACCCGCGTCGTGGAGTATCCGCCCGATTAATCCAGCTGTTAAATAACATGACACCGCTGCAACGCCGAGTATCGTGCAGTCACTACCTTGAGGCGAGGCCGACCGACCTCTCACGGAAGTGTTTGAAATGTTTCAGCGTAATAACGAGGAGCCGCAGCTTCCTGTAACGCCTGGGTCGATATCTATTGCCGGATAACAACACTGCAGACACTCACTGCTTACTTTGATTTCTAATTCTATTCTCTTCGACACCCTCACAGTCGTCTTTGTGAGATTGTAATATTTGCGTGCGCTTTTGCTATTCTTAATCAACATGTTAATTGTGATACGTCAGAGATAACTTTCCTCGAGACCATGAGGGCGATCGTGTTGTACATATATACGCAGGCCAGCTTTGAGTTCATCACGTAGGAATAATTACATATTGTATAGATTGTACGTTAATGATATAGACTCGATTGTATTGTCTTTGCAAACGTTTGTAAATAATATTAATATACTTTACATTTTTTTATGTACCACTGTTGAGGGAGATATACATATATAAATATGAGTAAGAAAATTGTCACCTTGATATGAATTTTTTGGTAAATAAACGCATATGGGACGTGAATGAGAAGCGAACATCACTCCCTGCCAAAGGCTCGAAGCTCTGCGGGGTCTTTCTTCGGCTCGGACGCCTTCAGCTTTCTTTCTAACTGCACAGTTTTACATATTATTACATTCACCCGCATCGTATTCTGTTCTGCCCTTCAAGCGTTTGTCAGGGAATGATTCTTGTCTTTAATGAATGTCCTAACTCGAACCCTTAGAGAGAGCTTGCCCGCCTCCCGAGCCATCTCACCGATATCATTTCATCATCACACCCGATCCTCGGTGATATCACCATTTTTAAAAACATAGTTTGCAGATGTCGAAAGACAGTGTCGGGGTTTCCCCTTGGCTTTCTAATGACGCTGGACGAAAAGGTGAGAATGCAGGTTTCATTTTAACTAAACCGCTTGTTGTCCTGTCATCACGGAGCTGGCTTTGCTTTCCACTAACCTCGGCATGTCGAGCGGAGCACCTTTCGATCGAAGCCTGGTGCACGGGGACTTTCATATCTCGTCCCACATCCCGTCAACAACATCGACATGCGTTACCACATAATACACTCCGCACAAGGATCACTCTCCAAAAAGGTTTCAATAATTAATTAACGAGTGATCAACGACCTTCTTAACATTCTACTTAAAGTTCTAAGAAACTTTTGGTCATAACTGTAGTAACAAATAATTGACCTTTGACTTGAAGCTTCATTCTTATCGGGTAAATTTTCAAATAATCCAGTTAATATAATTCATGATAATTGGTCTGATTATGATATTAGATGTTAGTGTTATCTAAAAAGTTTAATCGATAACTTTCAAATGAATTTTAGCTTAAATATGTTAGTTCACCTTTATAGACAAATAACAACAGATTTTATCGTCTAAATACCCTTACAATATCAACAGTGTATATAACCGAGCAACATTTATCACAATATAGTTTACAATAGCGAATTATCAAATACTAAAGATTATTATCACATCCACACTTTGTAAATATGAAACCATTAGAATCGTATGTGCTGTCCGATCATTTCTTCACTCAACCCAAATAATGATAATAAATTGACACTTTTAAGTTATAATTTATAATAAATGTAAGTATCAAGTAAACCCATGACAAAAGAGGTAAACGCCATAGCTGAATAATTATATAAATTGCTATAAAGTTCGTAAACTGAGATGAAACATGTGATTTTATTTAACTCTCAACATAGTTTTTAATTCATTATATACTTTTGAAATCACTGATATTACAAATAAATTTTTACAATGATAGAAAATAGAGTTTCAAACAATTTTATTTACTTGACATGAATATTTTACTAATGAAAAAGAACTGAAATTTTCTTTAGCTCATACAAATTCTGCTAAAAAAATCATTTTCATTAATTATTTCAGCTATGACATAAAACATCTCTAACCATTTCAAAATATGTATCCCTGTGTGAAAGGAATTGGCTGTTAATAATTAAAAGTAAAAAATGGGCTACAAATACTTACCTATAATTGATAAAATAATATTATATGTAAATGCTTTTTTTTAATCCATAATGACATTTCTTGTGTCTTGAAAATTTAATTCTTTTAACTCCTCCCTTTCACACACAGATGTCACCCGCCAAGTGATGCAAAAAAATATAATTATTCACGCGCATTTCAGACACGTTTGGTTTTCTTGGTTGTCAAAATTTTTGTGTCAAATATTTATTGGTGAATGTTCTAGTGAAAAAAATATGTTTCAAATGTGTCAATTTCTTTTTAATTATTTTAGAAACCACTTAAAAATTATTGTTTCACTAATTGTTCAGTTTAATTTCTGTTTGATTTAATTTATTACATATTCTTTGTAACATAAATAATTATTCAAGTGTTTTCTAAAATAACTGATTTCAATGTACACGGTACTGACCTTTATAAAGTGTACCTTATTGAAGTTGATTGGAGTGGTTTTTTATGGTTTAAATATAAGGTTTTTCGAAAGAATTGATTTGACTTTCTCAAAGTGTGATCACAAAAGCGGTAATGCTTTTGTTAAAATAACAATCACCAAATGATAAACATGTTTAACTTATATCGCAAAACATTATACATGTATTAATAGTACATTGTAATGTACAGATTTGAATTTATTTGTTTAATATCTTCTTCTCACCTGTTAAAGAAATACATAAGTGAAAAATTTCAGTTACTGTGATATGACCACAAATAATAAATATCTATACAATGTTTATAATAGATTCAGAAAAAAACAAATATTTTCAAATTTAACATATTTAATTCAAAGAAAGAAAGATTTTTTTAAAGTTTGCTTACCAAAGTAGAATGTCAGTTTGAACTTTAGATTGCAATAATACATTTGAAAGTGTTACAATTCATGATATTAATATTAAATTTATTAATAATATTAAATAATTAATAAATTTTGAGATGCTGAATTTTGTATGAAAATTATTTTTTAATCAAGAGTGTTTAAATCAATTTAATTGCGGGGTGGAGGCAACAAAAATTATAGAAGCACATCTTCCTGATGATCCAAGAAATATATACTTACAAAATTTTTCTATAATATTGATTTTTTTGCGATAATCTTGTTACTGTATTTTTATAATTTCCAGACTTTCCATAAAATTTTGCATAAACTAAAAAAAAATTAATTGAATACCTAATAATGAATAATTTTATAACATTACTGCTTTCAATTCAAAGTCAAACGACAATTATTATGTATTCTTCCAGTGTTACAAAATAATCAACTAAAGAAATAATGATTATTGCCCTCTAAAGTTCTGTAGTACTTTGTGTTTTTTTTTTGTCTAATAATTGTTTTATTGTGACCATGAACGATTAATAACAGATTCATTTATGAACAGTTTACCACGTGCCACAAAGACGTACGGATCCCTACGATGCCCAAAAGGCCTGGCAGAGACATCTGGACCGTCTCGCCGATATCGACAGGCTATATCCCTCTCGTTATGGACTATACCTGAAGGACAGGGCCAGCCCCATCTACCCTGGAACTAGTGACCTTAAGGGACTCGAATATGAGCCCGACAACAAGCCTCACTTTGGCTACGGTAAGTTTTATTAAATTTTTCTCCACTTTTCTAAAATGTCATATAATATTGCAGAATAGCTCACGTGAATCTTACCATACTATTCTGATTCCACAAATCTATTTAATTATAGAGGTCAGTATTAGACATTTATTCTGTAATCACGACAGCCATTTTGACATTTCTTTCAATGTTCGAATATAAGAAATAGATGTCTCTATTTAAATATGCATTTACATGATGACACTTAATTTTTTTTTCTTAAATCTATATAATACATGTACGTGAAGAATAGCTTTTTAAATTTCCATTACATGTCATTTCACAGAGACCCTCTTGTATCATAGTACAGTAGTAAACTATCTGAAGAATTTAAAAAAATGAACTGAATATGTTAATCTAGTTAAAATTGGTATTTTTTACTAGATATAATAATTAAATTGTACTATAAAGAAGAGTTTGTAAGAGTTGATTAATTTATTTTTTCGCTGTCAACATGTATTAGTTCATAGGAAACATTTAGTATTCATAAGAATATCATCAAATCAATTGTGTCAAAATTATTACTTTACTATTGTATTGATATAATGTAAGATTCACGTCAGTATAAATAGTAATAAAAAATGTATGTCCATTGGATTTTATAAAATATTTATATATATCTTTGAGGTTGTGATGGTATTCTGTTACATCTACATCAAATCCAATGGGCAGAAAAGCTGTAAATATAAATAATTGCAAAATAAACAAAAGCAGCCAGCTGTTGATAACATTTTAATATGTATATAAAAATGCCTATTATGAATGTGCCTGCATTTACCTTGTAGGACCATACAATACACATACATAATAAAATTAAAAATGTTCCATATGAAATATTCTCCATTGTTGTATATACACACTTTTCTCATATAAGCTTCAAATAATGTTCCGTGGAAAACAGCTTAGCAAATAATTAACACATTACACAAATATTTTGTCTCCCACAAAAATAATTATGATTTGTTAACATAGGGTTGCGGTATATTGGAGAGACATTTAAATATACCCAATCAAAATATGAAGCAATTGGAAGTTCTTATTCATACATATCTCATTAAATAATAAAAAAATTCAGATGTTGATTGAATTTTTATTTCAATTGTTTGCTTTGTCGCTTTATTTGTTTTCCAAATAAGCAAACTATGAAAACTGCTGAAAATTAGTTTTTTTATCTCCACAAAAATACAGCCATTAATATTATGGACTGATGATAGCAATTTTCTTTTTTAATTTGTGGGCAACTGCAACATACCCTGTTTGTTCTTGTGGTTTTATTACTTTACTATTCAATGACATTTTCAATATTTCTCCCGGTAAAATCTCAAATATAGTTTTTTTTTTAAGTGAACATATCCATGTTGAATTCAACTGGATCAAGATTATATTTGTTCACAATTGAGATGCAGTATTGTAGCATAATATAATATAATTGATGCTGTCAAAATCAAGTAACAAAATAGATTTTTCATAGAGTCAGTCACATTGCAACCACATTAAGCTATAGTTATTGTTACAATAAATTGATACTAAAGAATTAAACCACAAAATGTTCAAATCGAACCACAGCTTTGAAGCTAGATGTATTGGAGATCAAATAAGTGATAAAGCAATAACAAATGTTATTTAATTGAAATAAATTCAATAAATGAATAATTCATTACTATTATCATTGTTCAATTCCAAAAATTTATTTTTTACCACCAAAATTGTGTTATGAAAAAGGTCAGATGTCTTCAAAAATTAATAGTTGAACAAGTAATAATTATTCTTTATTCGGAGTATGAAGGGGTCATTTGAAGTTTGCCACGACAGTTTTTATTCATTTTTGTGAAATTAATTTAAAATATCGTATAAGAGTGCCGATGCAAACCACGTTACAAAATTTAAACAAATATCGTTCTCATTCTAAATAGACAATGAAAATAGGAGGGTGTTGCTGGAATAGTTTAAACAAAAAGTAAATAAATCGGTAAATTTTTAAACAAATCCAATTATGGGAAGACGGACAAAGAAATGATAAATTTACCATATAAACATTTTACAAAACTGTGTTTATTTGTAAATTTGACTCGGAAAAGGAAAGAAATTCGGTGAGCCCCTGGAAAATTTGTTCGCGGAAGCCGACAAATGGATGAACATGGACCGCGCTGCACGAGGAAGGTCGCCTTCTCCAACTCCGACCAAGGCCGGAGAGTTTGCGCCCAGAAATACGGAAGTCGCCTTCGATTCCGAGGGTAAGGCAACACCGTTGGTGTGCTACAACCTCCAGATAATACAAGATGTAAAATATCATGAGTTGGTTCTAAATGTGACAGATTTTCTTTCAGAGTTGACGTGGAAAAATAAACATTATATAAAATTGAATTATATTAGGAATAACATAGAATTCACCCCACGTTTTGTCATTGCTTGTGAAATAGAGTCCTTTGAAAAAACTATCGAGTAAATGATCAATTTCAGTATATTTTGGCATTGATATTTTACTCCATTATTCATTGATAGAAATGAATAGAAACTTGAATAAAGTTATCTTATCTTTAAAATCATATTCACACTACAGTCAGTTACATTAATACCCTAAAATCAATTTTATCATTTATATCAGGTTCAACTCATGGTTAAGACATAAATCAAATAATTATGACTATTTCAAATTAATATTTAATTTGAAATCCGTGACATGAATTTTGTCTTGAGTTTTAGGTGACTTTGTATAATCCTTCAAGTGATAATGAATGTGAAACTGTAAATGAAAAAAATGTTTTTAATTTCAATTTTAATTTAATTTCAAGAAAATATAAATTATACATACTGTGTCGAAGAATAGATTTGTGAATTATTCTATGCTTCATTTCAGTATACAGCCAAAACATTTGGATTATTTAAAACCAATAATGTGCATTCCCACACGATTTTTTTTTTTATTATGAATTAATCTAATGAACCAAAACTCAAGGTATTCTATTTCCTGTTTGAAGTCAGTTCTATTGTAGGCTATGAAATTTGTCATGTGCAACCAAAGCTAAATACAGTATATAAAAAAACTTGTCTCTGGTCAATACGCATGACAAGTCTATAACTTATAAGAACAAACTTATAGCTCCGTTTAGAAATTGGCGTTGTTTCTATGGATATCTATCATCACACAAAAATCGTAAAATTCGCAGCAGTTGAGACAGCTGTGATATCATGTCTACTAAAAAACTATCGAAAACTTTATTATAATTTCCCATGACCTCAGATGAAACAAAAGAGAACGGAAAATTTTATGATAAAAATAAAATCAATAAAAATAATTGAAATCGACCTTCATTAATGATTTAAACAGTATCACACCACTATTTAGTTAAGTTTTTTTAATTAAATTAAGCCCATTAACCAAAACACGTTTAATGTATATAGAGATTACTTGATAAATTTTTGACGCTTTTAAGGTTTTAACTGTCACTTCTTGATGGAAAGACATGAAAAAAAAAATTAGTACTAATTTCTACAATATATTTTATGATCAGGACCGGTTTCACTCATTGTGAGGATTATCAATTGATTATCAGTGAGATTCACGATGAACAAATCCGGTCTTTATCATCAAATATATTGTAGAAATAAGTACCAAAAAACATGCTTTTATTATTTAAAAACTTCATGCTTTTGTATTAATAATATTTTTAAAAAAGTTATTATATAAATCATAATACTGCATTTTAAGCATAATAAAATAATAATAAGCATGTAAAACATAATAAGTCAAGCATTTTAAGCAATCAGTGGCAGATTCAATTATATGTACATAATTCACGCATATACGAGTAAATGATCTTTTTTAAAATCAGTTGTACATTTTTTATGTGTGGATTTCAATTAAAACTCCAAGAATTGTGGTTTTCTTATACGAATCATTAATGAAGGACACACTTTTTCATAATCATATCAAAAATTTTCAACGGCTATCCGTCTATAATTTAACATATATTTATTACGCAGTCTAACATTGTAGATGGATCTAAACTGTTTATTTGTGAAGATAAAAACAATACACTTTTCTTCATAAACCAAACACATTCATTTTGTCTGTAGATTTATAAAACAATTATCACAAACACAAAATAATAACTTACTTTACTAACTTTCATAACAATTATAATTCAATTCATTCAATTCAATTTTTGTGTGTTTTTTCTGTTCTGCTTCTTCCTTGTTTGATCCATATCAACTAATTAACATTTTATGTACATATTTCAATACTATTCATTAATTTTCATTCATATTTCAATGTAACAATGTTTGAGCAAAAATAATATTGACAGCCAAGTTTACAAAAAATCACAAAAGGATACTAAACTTTAAGTGCAGTAACTGAATTATAAATTTCAAAAAAATGTTCGGTAGAATTACTGGGATATGAAATATTTCTACTTGTTTTAATTCACTTTTTGTCAAACTTATTTGTTCTATGATATTTCAACATGTCAGACAAATATTTGTATCATTTAATATCGAAAAACAACCATTAAGAATCTCATCTGCTAAGGATCTACACTAGAAATTTTTGTAAACTATGCTATCATATAAAAGTATCCTGTCTTCTTAACAATGCAACATCGCAATATATTTAAGTTTGCTAAACATGTCTGCATTGCTAAATCAGATAGCGCCATCCAATGGTGATGAGATATTTGTCAACAATATTTAATGGATAACTTTGTTTGTGTTGCCAACAATTATTATTCTGAAATTTTTGTAATAACAAAGTTGTTCAAAGTTGTTGTTTTGAGTTCAATTTAAAAAAAAAAAATATCTTTCAAATTTACAACAGAATTCATTGCAAATGGCAGTAAACCTCAGTCAGTAAATATTGCAGTATAAAAATGGTGATAATGTTTAAATATATTTATCATTGTTGACTTTCTTTAAAAACTAATCTTCTTTTGATCGATTCGCATTTACTTATCCCAGCTCAACTGTTCTTACAATTTTAGAATTGTTAGTATAGCAGGAAACTCTTCTCTTCTTAATGTTTAATTATAACTGATAACTTTTATATTTCACTGCTTAAACACTGATTTATTCTAGTAAAATAACAAAGCTATCTGTTAAAATTTTGCATCAAATATTAATTATTACAGAGTTACAGCCGGATCCATCAAAAAAATAATTTTCTTATACATTTCTTCATCTTTTATTTCATAATTTTCATTAAGTTTCTAATACAATTTATGTTTGCTCGCTTGGACATAAAATCATGGAAAATCTGTACTAAAAATAGTTTTGCTTTCAACTGCTCACCCAACTGAGAGTGCTGAGTGAAAACTTAATATGAATATAAAAAATTATAGCTTCTATTTAAAAATAAAGAAAAGTGATTGACCAAGGTCAAATGTGAATATGGATCGTCAGTTGTATATATGAAGAGATATAATATGATAGATACAAAAAGGTTCAAATAATAATTTGAGCGCTGACAGAAGAAACAGGAATGTTGTATTAAATAATAAAACAACAATTTAGGTGCACCCATCTACACACGTGGTGGATTGAGGCGCAGACCATGGTCCGAACTGTTGTTCCCCAGCCCATCTCTACCCATGTCCGCCATCACCAGAGATCCCTTCTGGTGGGACTACCCCGAATTGAGGCCGTTCTCACCCTACAGCAGCTGGGGAAGGAGCCCGTACTATGTCAGGGACTCATACTTGTCACCGGTGAAACGTACCTACTTATGGGACAAACACCCAATCAGGCCACTCGGTTAGTAAAATGGCAATTCTGTGACGTCCTCTAACAAATGTTTTTTTTTTATTATTGTTATCTACGGTCAATCGCAAGACTCTTCAGTAACAAGAGACTGTTGGCGAAAGGAGCTTATATGATAATATTCGGTTAATTATACTAAAATAAACAAGAAACGTATACCCACCTACAAACTGGTACACTATTTGGATGCATAACTTCTAGCAAAACGCCATATTTTGAGTGTGTTTTTGTATGAATTTTTAAGAAGACTTAACACCTTTATTATAAAACAAATTTATGTGGTAAAAAAATTAATTCAATATTTTATGTTTACTTAAAATCTCTATGATTTCAACAGTTGATAATTGTTTTTTATGCAATATCAGCAAAATCATTGAGGTATTCATGTATAATATATATATATATTTATTTATGATATCTACTCTTGTCTATAACCAATATTTACTGGTGGCAGATTTTATGCTGGATTCCTCTCTAAGTCTTCGAGAATTCACCGACATACAGCCATTCCTCAGACATCTTTAAAAGTATGAACAAAGAGGATTTTTAATTTTTCCCTCATGCTGTTTAATAATTTATCGGCATGTAAATCCATCGTGTTATCCAATGTGTTAATCATTTGTAAAAATGTCATAAAGCTGTTATCGGAACCTTGGAGTATTTAAAATTTTGTATTACTTTATAATAAGGTTGGTTTAATGCAATGTCTACGACAATGGGAATATTTTAATTAACCTCAATCGGTGAGATTCAAATTATGCTTGACCCGTTTCTGCATGTGAAAAAAAGTGTATTGAACGATAAAACTCCTAGAGAGGTACTATCGGTCTGAACGGTTGTGGCAAAACTTTTATTTTATCAAAACAATATGATTTTGCAAACGGTAAAATATTATTTACCACAAAATGTTTACCTACCTTGTTGTTATTTCGATGTTCCGAAAAATGTCATAATTTGTCCTTTTTACATGTTATATTTTCTAATTATTTATATTTATATACCCACTGTAATAATTTTCATTTACAGCGCTGAATTTTACAATGTGTTCTTTATGTTTTTTTTCCCCAAAAAACGTGATAATTCTAGTGAATTAAAGGTGAAAGTGCCTTAAAGTATGAGATTTAAAAATAATTATTTGGTATTAAAAACGATTTTTGATTGGTGGCAGTCAACTGTCATTTTGAAGCATTGCTTGAATACTACCAATAGCATGGTGACTTCTTGAAATGATATGAAAATTCAGTTTTATTCTGTTATCTGAAAAATATTACATTTTAGAGATATCACGCCTTTTTTGGAGATTTTGATAGTTGTTAGAAATGGAACAAAGACAATATGCAGATATTTCAATATGGGTCCGTGTTATTTTGAAATATCTTTGATATGCAACTTCACGGTAGACACCCGTGAAATATGCTTTATTCTTTTGGATTCCGTGAGCGATTTTGACCCGAATTAAAACATCTGTATGAATATATTATACTACAGATGAAGCCATTCACGATTAAAATCGTTACTATTAGGTATTATGTTTTAATGAAGATGGTTGTATGGAGTTGTTTAAAGTTTGATAATGTCAATAATACTGAATTGGTAATGCAGGTTTACCACTGAATCCTAACATTATTGGAGATGGAATATCCGAGAAACGACCATACGTATGGAGACACTATTAAAAGTATTTCGAAAAATAAATTATACCTCTGTAATGTTTTGAGCGCATGAAAAGATATAGAATAATATGGTTACATCTATAGTAGAATAATAAAACTGATTGTCTCTATTATATAATAAACAACAACATTCTTGAGTATTTTTTTAATGCTAAGCATAATACTGTACTGTCCTGTAAAAAGTAACTGTAGATCTTTTTAAAATAACTGAAAATTAATAAATAATAAGCCATTCACATAGTGATTACTATTGAGATGTAGGTAACAAAGTTGGTTAATATTGTTTTAATTTAAAAATATTTGGTGTTTGAAAATCACATTTTTATCTTTTAATTCAATTTTTTCTTAAATTCTCTCACTCTATAGAATAAGTATTTATCTATATTATTAATATGGCATCTTAAAATCCTTGATAATTTACTTTCTCTACAGCATATTATCTCTTTTTAATTCTTCTTGAAAATTTAAATAATATTATTGCACATTGAAAACTATGCATGTTTTTGGTAGACAAGCTATATTTTTACAAGCTATACTTTGTTATCTTTATTTATACTTACCTCTTATACTCTTCACATGGATTACAGGCAGCCATTCATATATAATGTTCATTCAAGGTTTCATCGAAGATTTGATTTTATACAATATTTGCTAAGATAGTTTTTCAATCATTTTATTTTCATATTTGAAACAGTATTAAAAATATTTCATGTAGAATTAACATAATATGTCTGAGTTGGCAAATCCATCTGCACAAGATAAGAGTTTTAATATTTATAATATATAGCATAATTACTTTAGAATGCAGAGTTTTAGTTTAAATGGTAAATCCTTGTTGGGAGGTTGTTTAATTTCAATGTTGGCTTAAGCCCCAGCACTCATCTTTATAATATCATTTTCAAATATCAAATTCTATACATATATTCTTCATTTTATGTTTTTATATATATTGAATACCGATAACCAACATATGGTACCTTTATTTTGGAACAGTTTCATTATTTCCCCAATGCTTTGAAAATTAAACCTCTAATATTAATCACATTGCCAAGAAAATACTTATGAAAAATAAAACGTTTGAAAATTGTGAATAGGGATGTAATTCTACTATTCTTAATTTAAAAAACATATATTTTAATCCCTCTTTGCACTGATTTGTCAATATAGTTAAAGCAAAAAAAATATTTTTGACCACCACTGAATAAACTGAAATAATGTCCCTGATTGTAAATTGCTTAAAATACTGCTATTTAAAGTGTTTATAACATGCTTTAACTATCATTACAAAATGTACATTTTTATGAATATACTCATCAATGAAAACATGAAATTTCAATGATATTAAATATAGAAACAATATTCTATCAAAATGAAATGTAATGTAAATGTTTTAAATGTTAGAAATATAATACAAAGGGTAGAAAACATTTGAACTGTGTTACAGCATATGTTATATTATTAACATCTTTTCTGCTCAGTATATATGTGATCAAGAGTTGGACTCCATGCACCTGCTCCGTACAACATTTTAAGCGTTGAGAGTATTAATCGTGTTCAGTGGCTTGACAGGAACGACTTAAGTTGGTCATCAATCATGGGACAGGCAACACCGAGAGATCTCCGAAAATAATTATTCACATTATAACGTTTATAAAAAAAATAAACAAACCAAAGTATTACATTTTCTCCCATTGCATGCAGATATACAAACCATTTTGTCGTCGTAAAATTATACAATTATGTAGATCAAATTGATTTTATTTTGTGAAAACAATTATCGGCGATACATCTTTAGCTTTAATGTATTTTTAATCAGCTAAGCTATTTCTCTGCATTTTATCCCAACTCATAAAATCCAACCCCTTTTGGTCGTTTGTATTAATGTGTGATTATTTTTTATTCCAGCTCACATTTAAGCCTCCGCAGCTGCACGAGGAAACATCACTGTGACAATACTCCATTAAAATCATTTTCATCACATTTTTTATCAGACATCACTTAAATACCACAAATGGTTTCTTTATATTTATTTCCTTTACATATTAGGTAATTGTAAATATATTGACAATCTTATTGCCGTAAATGAATATTACTATTCAAATCTCAAAAAAGTTTGATTATAAAGCCACGCCGTGAGCACACTACTCTAAAAATAATTTATTCTATATTTATTAAAAAATGTATTTATTGTTCTATAATATTTATTAATAACAAAACAAAAAATCGAAAACAATAAAAAAAATTTAAAAATTAACCAATCTTATTACTTTTTTACTGTTATGAATTAGTTTATGTTGAGAAATTATGACACATATATATGTTGTAAATGTTTTCAGGAGAGTAGGTTGAACTGTAACATGAAATTGATGACACAGCAAATTATCGATATATTTTATTTTAACAACCCATTCCCTGCTGAGATATGAAGTAAAAATATTTTAACACAGAACACTACCAAAATAATTTCATTTGTACTCTTTTAACCCTTTGCACTCGAATGCCTCCATAGAGGCGGCATTGTAAGTTTATCGTATTACTCGGATGCCGCCACAATGGTGGCATGTTTATAAAGTCATTTTTTGTATACTTTTAGCATTTTTTATCTGTCGATTTCAACTAGATCACAATACATTGTAAGTCATTTTCTGATAAAAAACATAGCCAAAGATAGTCGGTTTGCGTAATATCAATAAGTGTTGTCATCGAAATGCATGGTGGATCTCGAGTGCGTACTTCAACTATTCCTACAGGAGACCGTCTTGCAGATAAATTACATATATTACGTTCAGGGACTAAGAAGGACTGTGCAATGTGTTCAAATAGAAAAATTTCCTGCGGGAGATCAGAAACACGGCTGTTTTGCGAGACCTGCGGAAATAAGCCAGGATTACATGTTGGCGATTGCTTTGTGAAATACCATAAAATAAAAATATGTACATTATATTCATTATATATCTATTTTACAGAAAAAACAAAAAAAAATATTTTTTTTTTAATTATATATATATATATATATTTTATTAGTTTGATTCCTGAAGCGAATACGATTTTCGCAAAAAAACACGTCGAGTTGCTGGTAGGCACATACGAAAAAGTGCTCGAGTGCAAAAGGTTAAACTAACTTATACAGATAAACAAAAAAACTAGACTATTTTTTAGAACATAAATAAATTAGTATATGAAATCATTGACACTGCCAACTGTCTTATATTTTATTTTTGAATCTCAATTGAACAGTTGACACATTAGCACCGTGTGTTAAAAATACTGCCATGGTACAAAACCACATATTTTTGTCTATCTAAATATTTGAATAAATTCCTTTTTTACCATATCTACTATTTCCCAGCACTTTTACTTCATGATTTTGAGTTAAGTATATAAAAAAAAGTCACAGTAAAACAATGAGTTCAATTTATTGTCAAGACAATTCTGACTCATAAAGGCCAAGGGCCATCATTTGGGCCATATTGGATACCTACTTAAATTCATTTAAAGATTTGTTTAAGGCATATATTTAAAAAATTATGCATAACAAGAGCAATAAAGTAATTACTACTTCTATCTATATTCTAGATCCTAGGTTCCCAACTGTGGGTCGCGAAGGGTTTTTTGGGGGGGTCGCCAGCTTATACGGTAAACTAAAAAAAATTTTTTTTATGCTTTTGGATTGTTTGGGGGGTCGCGGGTCACATGGATTTTATGAAAAGGGGTCACCACCTGAAAAAGGTTGGAAGCCTATTTTCTAGCCCATAGTTACTTGACTGGCGGTCCGTGGAGATTTTTGGGTGGTCTGCGAAGATTTTTGGACGAGCCGAAACAATTGAATTTCATGTTGTATTTTGTTGTTACTACCTATTTTAATAAACTTAAATATTATTAAATCAAATGATGGTGCAAAATTAATTGCTTTGAAAAAAAAAATCAATTAAATAAATAATTATTATTTTATTCCAACATTGACAATCCGCAAAACATTTTGGGATTTTTTGGTAGTCCGCGAATGTAAAAGGGTTGAAAAACTATGTTATATCCCAAACCTGTATATCCTCAATCTCTCCAAAAAGGGATATTGATTGACTTCCACTTAAACAACTTTCGTTTAGAAGTTTCACGTCAAAGATGAAATGCTTGAAAAATAAATATGTATTACACAAAATGAAAACACCACTTAGTAAATTTGTTTTATTGAGGTTCAACATTTTTTGCTGTGCAATGTGATTTAAAGCTACATTATAAATAAAGTTTACAACAGTCTTGTATAAAAATACATCAGATCAAGAATCAAATACAACTCATTATTATATTAGTATTAGGTACTGATTAACAACTAAATATAAAATATTTATTATGTAACACAAAATGGCAAAAAAGGATTTTATCATCCCGACTAAAGATATATCAATAATTGAGGGAGGGCATCTTTTGTACAGCGGTTATTGATAACAATACAATATTTTCCATTTAGTGAACAATGTGTCAACATTGTCAGTTTTATTTGCAGGTACAAATAATTTATATCAAATATTACGGTTTTTGGGACACAACTACAAAAAGGCATTTTTGAATTAAATATACCATTTCCACAGTTTAGTATTCAAAAATAAATCAAACTCATATATACAGCATAGTAAACATTATTAACTACTTGGATCCCAAAGTGACACAGATGTCCAGAACATAAATATAACACCAATCCCATGCAGACACCGGTAGCCAAGAAACTTCAAAAACAAATACTCTGTATTCCAATATTTATGTATGCAATATTTTTATGAATAGATACAGCTCATCTATGAGTAAATATTTTTTTTTTAATATCGAAATCAAGTGTTAAATATAAAAAAAAAAAAATCTGTCGCGCTCATGAAGGGTTGCCACATACTACACATTATCACTTTAATCAATGACCATGTAAATGACAATACAGTACGTATTATAATAGACAACTCAAAATAAATTTAAAAAAAATTGAATTAGATTACTCTAAACTAAATATTCAATATACTATTTCAGTTATAATAAATACTTTGGTATTTTTTTAATATAAATTAAACCTTCCACAACAGTTTGATAATTTTTCAGTTTTACTGATGTGTTTCTAAACCCTTGTGTTATTGATATTTTAAATAAATTATAAGTATTGATGAAGAACTTTCTCACAATAACTTTTTTTAATATCATTTTTAAGCTCACAAGTGTCGTTATATATGACAAAAATATTAGTAACAGAGATTCAGGCACATATATACGAACATTTCGCCTAGCATTACTTCATAGATAAAAAAATGTACTGACCTGCGAATATTGTGTTAACCTAAGAATATCAAGCATTAACTGCATTGTTCATATTAGTATCTAGCCACTAATAAACATAGAAATAGATCAGAAGTTATTTATATACCTAATGAAATATTAAATTTTATGATATAACTTATGATATCAGCTGAAAGTTCTTGATGGAACTTCAATATAAAATTTTATGAGATGAATGATTCCGAAAACGGAACCGAAACAATTATGCTAGAGTGCCTAAAAATATTCATTATAATATAATGTAATAGAGTAATAACTATTTGAACAACAACTATAATTATTTTAAACGTTGCAATAACAAAATTTTGATTGATCTATTTTATAATAATAAAATTGATAACCACATAATGCCAACTACTTTGCTCAATGAAGAGTAAAACCTTAAAAAAAACTTCTGTATAACAGACCAATATGAAAATTCACAATTGTCAATAACAATTATTCAAATACTGAATATTTTAAAAAACAATTTAGTAGTGTTGGTGTAGAAAAAACTTATGGAAATTGTAATAACAAATAAGGTTATGTTTTAACACAAAAATTACCCAATAATATCAATATATAAATTATAATAATATAATTTAATCCACAAAAGTTTTGATATTGTCAACACCTTTATGTTATTTATCAACACACTGATTAGTTGTCTCAACAGTTAGTATGTTAATAGTTAACGGGTTAATTAATTATTCAATGTGGGAAGGATAACATGTATTGTTTCAAGTAGTGTGTAAAGTATTGAAAACATTAAATGCATGTTAAAATTATTCATTTCTAAGGACTTATCTTATTTAGAAGCCCTTACTTACATTTTAGATTAAGTCTTTACCTAAATCATCGCTGACATTGATGAAAAGAATTTAAAAAAAAAAGGATTAGCATGCTAAACATTACATGGCAACAGATGATTTTTTGTTCCTTATTAAATGCATGTTAAAATTATTCATTTCTAAGGACTTATCTTATTTAGAAGCCCTTACTTACATTTTAGATTAAGTCTTTACCTAAATCATCGCTGACATTGATGAAAATTTACATTTACTAATTTACAGATTACTTATAAAGCTCAAAGTGTAAATGGGTGAATGGTGCAAAATAACAATATATTTTGCATGTGTAATCAATGATTAATTTGCTAAATACATGAGATACGTTTAAGCTAATAATTTGAAAATATAAAATAGGAACTGCAGAGATTTCAGTTGTTATAATAGCCGTTCATATTGATAATGGTAACAAGTTCTATTAAATGTGGTTGATATCCACACTCCGATAGCCTGGTGGCCGTCTTGCAAAGGTTTTTAGCCATCTTCTCAAATATCCCCGAAAGCTTCTTCATATTCACAAAGAGCGGATGCGTGTAGTGGACTTCATTCTCGGCAATATGCCAACATCTGAAATAATAATAAGAAAATTCATTTACCACACCTTTGTTTTTACACTTTGAATTAATGCAAAAAACAATCAATTAACAAATAGTAATAAAGCAAATATTTTGGGAAAATTTGGGTTACATAATAGCAAATGATAATTTATCGACTTACAGTGGGTCCATCTCTTGCATATGAGCAAATAGGGTAAAAGATTGTAAGATTTAGACACATTTCTATGATACAGTAATTTGAACAAGTTAACATTGCAGACAACAACATTGTTCATTTGACTAAAAGGTTAATAGAACAAATGTTTTTTTTTCAACAAAATAAAAGCTAAACAGACCAATTATCAAACCTTAAGAAATTTATGCATTTCCACACTTTAACAACAACAAAACAAACCTCTTTACTTGTCTTAATAGCAAACAGTCAGTAACAAATTATAACTGCGATATATCAAACTAAAATATTCAACAAAAGCATGATACTGATGCCATTACCTTGCATTTAAGAAATGATGAAACCTCAGCACAACGGCAAATATATTATTCAACAATTTCATCATTGGAATCGACCTCTTGTTCAAGAAACATCTGAACAAAACCTTCTTCAAATATCCAACATGCGTGGAATACATCTCATCAATTGTCTTCACGCTGACCAAATCTTTCTCGAACTCTTTCCACGAGGATTGAAGGCACGTTGTCAGGACATAGCTGTGAAGGGCTCGGATCAATGAAGACATTTTGTACCGGAAGATTTGCACGGAGTGATACTGCGGAGACCGTTGAATCTCTCTCGATATCATGAATTCTTCCTTCAATGACATTTTCAGACTCTACAAAAAAAAAGTGTTGTCATATTATCATTAAAACCATCACTTTTATTGGTTCAGAAAGGGGTTATAGTTATAATGTATTTGGAACCAAGCTGTAGTTATTTATTATTCATAAATTTGTTTAAAGAGAATAAATTAAACTATGCGAGGCATGAGTAAGGCAGTCACTCACTCTCTGCCCAATCAAATATTTTTAGCATTCCTTGTGATGGGGAAGGAGAAAGACACTCCCTGGTCAACTGAGTAAAAAAAAGATTGCGAATTTTTTAAAGGCAACTGCCATAGATAAATCAAGATATAACCGTTCATAAATTTTTCTATATAACCAAAAAAAACAATCAACATTACCTCAGAGTCTTTCTCCAATGCCCAAGATATCCTTCTCATTTTGACAAGAAACTGGAATACTTTGCCATATCTATCAACAGCTTCTTGCGATATGATAATGTTTACTGGCCATGTCGCCGTATAAGACAAAGTTAAACACTCCAAGACATCTGGTGAGCTGTGATAGAAACTCAACGGCATTTCGTTCACAATGAATGACAGATTTTCAGCATATTTATGAGTGCCTGAAAATTAATGAATATACAATTACTTTTTAACCACCCGGCTATGTAACAGATTTTTTTGCGAGAACTGCTTGCTATTTTCTAAGCCTCTCAAAACAACCAGTTGAAATTGGTTACTTTTTTTATATGATACACTTTGTTGAAGAATAAAATTTCCAATTCTTACCTCCCACAGATGAACCGAAAGATTTATCCAATATACTATGAAGCGTTGCAAAATTCAGCAATTCTCTTGGACTCTCCGTCACATTCAACTTTTCAAAAAGATTTTTGCAAATCGTTTTGGCAAACTCTCCGTCCATGAGAAAAAAATAGTCATGCAAACTTTTGAAATGGTCATAAATGTCGCAGTTGACGAGGAAATACTTCAGAGTGGCATTGTTGACCATTTCCATCTGACAGGACAGCGGAATCATCACAGATCTTCGAATGCAGGTAGCCATCGTGGAAAAATCCAAATTGTCTAACTTTTGAAGCACACTATCGTCTTCTTGCAGAGAAGAAATGGTTTTAAAAACATTTGTGAGAGGTTTCTTTTGAGTTATGGCAATGACATCACTTATATTTGAATACGGTGATACTTCGGATTCAAGTGTTATAGGTTTATTGAAAATATCCATTGATTCAAAGTTATGATTATGAGTACGTTCCGTTCCACACGGTTTAAAATTTTCAAAACTCAAATCATCAGAACTAAAATTCCATACTGTGGATTTGACATTATATTTATTAAGACTATTGCCACAGTCAGTCAGTGTGTCTAGTAATTTTTCTGCAGCGACCGGATTATCAGCAACCATCTCTCCGTCTGGCTGTTCTTCTTCCAACAAATTCGGGAAACGGAACCCTTTATCGGTCAAATGTTTTGAAGGCATCGAGGAACCGCTTATCTTTCCTGATGTGGGACTAAGTGTGCTAGCTGAAGGCATTCCGATGAAATCAACATCCATAGCTGTAGGAGTTTCTAGATCCAACTAAAAATATTTTATAACAATTAACCTTTCGAAGAGTGAATAGATCTACACTGACCTTGCTGTAAGGAGTGATTTTTTGTGTGTGTGAGAGTGATTCTTTACATAGGTAGTTTAAAAAGGAATTTGACTTTCCGTATTACACATGAAAGAGTAAATATTATATATAAGCAATATAGCATCGGAAAATTCATCACTTGGTTGCAATCCCAGCATTCAAAGCTTTACTTATATTTTTGGCAGAGCAGTTGATAAAATTTCAAAAATATAATGTATTGATTTGAATCCAAAAGGGTGTCATTGATGTCATGAACAATTTTGGCCATACATGCGCATAGAGACCAAAACACCAAACAGAAACCCAAAATACTTAAGTCTTTCCCTGTTGAGCCACATAGAAGATATTCTAACACTTGATATTTCAAAATTAACTGTGCTAAGCCAATTGTTGAAGATTATTGGGACATTTCACGCTATATTGAAACACAAAAAAAATCCTTGAACATTTTACACTCATATATAAAAGAGTATCAACTATCGACACACTACAATCAGTCATATCAACTTTTGAGATGCTAACAATCAGTGGGTTAGTAAACTAATGCTACACGCCGATGAGAAAACTACAGCAAAAAAGCAAAAAATAATATCTCACCCTGAGAGGAAATTCACCAGGAGTTGTTGCGCATACATCTGGTGTTGAATCCACAGACATATGACTCGATCTAGATTCACTTGATTTCCCGGCTGCCCAATCTTTTGACGTAGCGTTTGTACAATCTTTCAAATTTAATGTGAGGTTATCTCTTTGTTTCATTCTCTTGATGCTGGCTTTATAGTCGGTCACGATTCCGAATTCGTCTCCTAAAACCCTCTGCTTATTGATCAGAGCTTGCCTGCTGGCTTCGGTATCAAACTGCGGCATTTCTTTGCGATTTACATCTGACTGAGGATAATTATCAAGCATCAAACCTTCGGAGGCCATTGACTTCAACCTGTTGACGTTTGCCTCATTTCTGTTGTTATTTGAGAACCAATGACTATTCCTGTCTAGATTATCGGTCGGCGATTCTACTCCGTATTCATTTGACATAACTTTTTTCTTATTACGCAAAGCTTCCATTTTTTGCGATTGATATGACTCGTGTATATCAAGATTGCTGAACGAAACACTTTTTGTTGATTGGTGATAATTACTATTAATAATATCTGTCGGGCTCACATCAGAGTCTAAAGATTTATATATTTTCAAATTTGAAATCGTATTACGGTTTACAACATCTGAGGCCTGAATATCGGAGCTCAATAAGTTTTCAACGGATTTTGCAGCAATGATAGACGAAGCTTCATCGACAATTTCACTAGATTGAATATCAGCATTATCTAAAACACCGACATCTTTATGTAAAACGGTATCGCTTTGCACGGTTGGTGTTTCAGGTAACAAATAAACAGGTGTCGTGTCGGCTGATGTAACTTGTAAATTGATTGCTTGGAACACTGGCGTATTGGAAGCATCAATATCTTTTACAGATTGCTTATTTTCTTTATTATCCAATTCTGTATCGAGAGAATCTTTAGAGACAATCATAACTTCTTTTTCTTCTTCAATAGGTAATTTAATCTGATCTTGGTCCTGTACTGTGAGGATTTTGCTAACAGTTGTAATATGTTCTTTCTCCAATTTTTCACGATTTAGGCTCATTTTTTCACTAGTCAAAAGCTGAACTCTTCTGTCATCCAATTTCAACCGCTTGATTTTCCATTCTGCTCTCAATCGGCGCATTTTTACTTCTTCTCCGATATCGGTGTAATATGAAAGAACCCTCCTCCTTAAATAACAACAACCGATTACAATATGATTATGTTAGAAAACTAAGGTTAGCATAAAACAGAATCAAATTATTCTTCAATTAATTGAAATTTACAGTTGGGGAAACTTTTTAGTTTAAAAGGCCACATTCACTTATCCGATTCAACATCATAAGAAGACCGCAGTAAAGAAAACGTTAACACCCCCCCCACCCCTATAAACTAAATATTTTAATTCACAACATAAATTAGTCAAAACGCAATTTAAAAATAATCTTTTAAGAAAAAATACACATTTACAAATCTAATTTATTATATTGTATATTGTTTAAAAAAATGTAATAAATATGTATGTATTTAAACGAATCATTCAAATTAGCATATTGGCATCAGTCAAAAGGCCTTAGGTTCCCCATGCCTGGCATAGTGTTTAATAATACTCTACAAATATTTATGCACTGCGTCAAATCTACAATAAACAATTTTTGATCAAATACAGATTTTAATTTATGGGAAACCAACTTTCAAAATATGTTAAAAGTATTTTTTTTATTCAATAAATCGTTTGTTAAAAGTGATAAATCAAACCTTCATGATGATAAACTTAGGTATGCATAATGATCGTTGAAAAGTTCTTTACAGTATGCAGTTTGTAAAATGAAAACCCACAATATAAATGAAGTCTTACTTGTCCTCCTCCAACTTGAGAGCATGCAATCGATCAGAAGCCTGAGTGTACTCAATAATCGCCAAGTCATCTGCGGCTTCTCTCTGTTTTCGACGAGCAGCTAACTCCTCATTGTCCTTGTTCAGTTGAAGACGTTTAGCGGTCGCGAGTTGAGAAACAATTCGAGATAAACGTTTGCGTTCCTCTGAAAATAGAGCATCAGATTAGTAATGTATCAGTGTAAAGAAAAAATGATTCGAAGAAATATGGTAATATGATAATACATCTTCTAAATGGCTTGTATATATTTTAGTTGTTATGGATTCAAGCTGGGACAACACACATAAATGTATCAGCCGTGATATTGATTTTATAAACAGGTAATGTTTCTATGGTAGCCACCTTTGTCTAGGAAGGAATTTCTATAGGGAGGAATATTACTAAGGATTCCAAGGAACCATTAGTTTCTTTTATCAGTCCTTATTATGCATGTTGCATCATAAAAGTGCAAGGGAGAGGGTAGAAAATGACTTATCATTCCAAATGATTAAAACATTGATGCTTGTATGATGAATTAGATTTTGTGAATGTTTTTTTTTTAAATATTAACTAACTTTGCTACATTTATTTTCCTTTTTATTAAATAATAATAATAATTATTAATTTCGAGCACTGAGTAAAATTTAAAAATAAACACAACAATTTAAAAAATCTCATCTGAAAGCTTTGACCTCTGATTTTCCAAATCTTCAGTTTTCATTGTGTGATGCTCAGTGGCCTATCACTATGATTCAAACAATTGCAAATATAGAAAAACAATATTACTTATTAAAACACCAAGCACCGACAAATATTTTCAAACAGGTTCACAGCTAGATGGATCACACCTTCTGATTGGGATAGCAAATATTTGACAAAAACAATCAAATGAAGTAAATTATGGGAATTTAAAAATTAAAAACATATTCAGATGAATGAGGAAAATGATTAAAACGGTATTATTTAATGGGTTTTGACAATAAATACACAAACATTTAGGATTCTACTGTTTCAGTAAATCATGCAAAAATGTAAGATTCAAATTTTGCCATTTTGTACAGCAATTGATGTATGTTTACCGATCAACTTCTCCATGGTATCCGCCTGTTTCAAAGAAACCATTTCTATAAAAGCTTTCTTGTCCGTCTCTTTTTGGATGAGCATACTCTGAAATGTCAGCGGCTGTCCGCAAACATACAGGCATTGCATTTTGTACTGGTCGTACAACATCTGTTGACTCTCGATCTCATCAAAAGTGAAACAGCATTTGATTGGTGGAAAGTCTGTTGAAAGGAGAACACACAGAGGATCCTACAAGAGAAAAAGAAAGTTAGGTCATTCTATCTATCATTGTCCATGTACAATACTTTACAGATATAAATCAAGGTCCTCACAATACTGTTACAAATAGCTAAGGTTTTTTAATGGAGGCATTATTATATGTACTTTTATCACCATTGAACTTGTGATGATGCAGTCAATCGTTGTGAGATTTTATTTATATAAATGCATACATATTCTTCTACATTGAAATCAGTTTAATATAATTTATGATATCAACTGAAGGTTGAATGGAATTGGAATTGGAAGAAGTAGGAATTTCTTCAAAAAAAAAAGCCCAATTATATCACTTTTAAGGTGTTAACTGTCACTTCTTGATGGAAAGGCATGATATTTTAAATAATAAAAGACATTTTTTAGTACTTATTTCCACAATATATTTTTTGATCAGGACATATTTCGCTCATCGTGAGCATTATCAACTGATAGAATACAATTTACAAACGAGTTCGATGGTTCGAGTTCGATACAAACGAGGACAATGAATGCATTGCTTAAAATAAATATAGACAAAAATGTTCAATTTATATTCTTTTTTCTACTCAAAGGGAATATATTTCGTTACTCTTTCTGTAAAGAGGGATTTAATAATAAATTTCCAACCAGTGAGTGAAAACTAATAAGTAATAAAATATTACATAACTTACATCAGGATTGCAGAGTTTGAGTAGCCTTAATGATTTTCCACATAGCAAAATGTGCTTAGCCAACCCACTTAAAAACTCAGGTATCGTTTCAGTGTGTCTCACTTTAAATGCTTTATCCCAATAATGTTTGTTGTATGACTCAATATTACGCTTTGTTTCCTTGATGAAAAAGTCATTGAAGTGATCTTCTAATTCGCCTTCAAATATAAATCTCTCGATAAATCTGTAAATAAACACCAATTGAGAAGTAAACTTTCAATTCACCGATTAAAATTTATAATAAATGCATTTGTTTAAGCCTTCAGTGATAAACACACAACAAACAGTCGATGTTATCAATCCACTATGATCCAGACAATTCATTGTAAACTCTCAACATTTTTAGATATTGAAATATCTCTATTTTAATATTGATGAATCTCGAGAATTGGAAAAATTATTTAATATTCTCAGGTAATTTGGAGGAAACAGAGAATTTTAATTAACTACATGACTCTTTCAGAATATTTTTGATTAAATTAAAACAAGACACGATGTTTGTTTATTTTATTTTTTATTAATGGTTCAAACACAGATAACACAGACGAAGCAGTGATGAAACTACTGTGACAAAGTAACGCAAATTTCCGACCAGGGCGATAGTCTATTATCACTGTTTCTGGCATTGAAAGGAAAAATATATTTAACTTACCTAAAGTATACAGCACATGTGGTTTTCAAGGTATTATACATAACAGCAGCAACTGGAGCATCGGTTAAATTGATAACCTCATCGTAAAGATATGCCATCGGACTTGGTCCTCGCAGAAAATACTCACGGTCAGTTTCTGTGACAATTCAATCAATGCAATAATACAATTGTATTTCAATTCAATATAAATATGTATAATAGTTTTAGATAATGACTGAGGATGCTTGTCACTTATGGAAATTCACAGAATTTGAGCGATTCAAATCTACAGATACTTACAGTTACTATATAACTATAATTATAACACGCTGTTGAAACTTTGTAAGATTCCACATGTTTGCTATTGGTAACCTGGGTTTCTTTACTGTTAACGTGGCTTTGATGAAAATATATTACAACAAATACTACCTTGCAATTGTGTAATTTTAAACTTAGAAATACCTATCTATTTCAAATTGGTGGGGAACAGTGGGATTTTGTATACAACCAATACAAACTGTTTATTGTGTGTTAATTATGTTCCATCTGTGTGATAGAATGCCTGAAGATGCCGACAAGACGAAACCCTCCTTGTTTTTGAAAAAACATGTGGAATCATAGTGTTTCAACAAATTAAATTGCATGGAGCATTCAGTCAATATCATAAATTAAATTTAACTCAGAAAATAAACTACTATGAAGGATATAATTATTTTCATAATATGCACTTGACATTGTTAAATGGTTGTTAACCCGTTGAGTAGTGAGTTATTTTTTTACGAAATAATTATTATGGTTAATTTAAAATATTTTTTTTTACACTTCATATAAAATTATGCGATTTTTTTGTGGTTCAATCTAGAAAGAATATTTATTATTATATCATGTAGTAAATAAAGTTGTACAATTGATAAATGCATAGTAAAGAATGTAAATAAATTTATTCACTATGAATTTTCTAGAAACAATTACTTTAGTTTGAACCTAAAAAAATAATTGCAGTCTTAGTAAACATAGTTCGATATTGATATTGACATTGATTTCTAAAAAGAAAGCGGTCGAACAGACAGTAAATTTTATGATACATGATTAAAAGTGTAATTTCTTTGAATTTTTTTTTTTCGTAAAATTCTTTATTAATTTGAAACAAATAAAAAATGTAAGCCCGACTGCTTATAATTATTAACAGATATGTGCAGCATGAATATCTGAAGAAATTATAATCATTCAACAAAAATTACGGAACTTGCAATATTTGGACGTACATGTACGGCCATACTCCTCAAAGGGTTAAGCTGAATGCCAAAATGGACGTTAACCCCTTGAATTAAAGTGATTTTTTGTTTTCCAAAGACTTTTGGCATCTGAGTGCATCGGCACACACATGACCTTAATATCATTCACAACAAAATCCCAATGGCTACACTAGGCCAGACATATAACATTCGCGGGAGCTTCGAAGATGCTTCATATTCTCTATACCTGGGTGTTGAAAATCTACTACTTTGTTAAGTCAGTAGACTTACTAATACTAGAATCGAGGCGGCTAAGATTCAATCTGGACCATCGTATCAGAGATAAAATAAAGAAATAGATTTTAAGCCAACAATGACATATACTCACTTGAACACCATACATTGTATATTTTAGCTATAGCCTGTATCTGTCTAGTGAGTGGCTTGATTTGCTGTGAAATTTCTAAAAGTCCCGGCAAATACTCCCGTTCATCACCGAATATTTTCTCAACCTGAAGGAGAAACCATCCTAGATATCTTCCCAAGCTCACCCGCATGCACTGCAATTAATTAATTAAACAAAAAATTAATAGTAACGCTTTTCAAGTAGACAATGATAATTTAATCTTCAAACATTAAGTATGATTGATTGTACGAACTCTCAATAGTAACAAAGGGCATTAATTTACTGATGTAGAAAGCTGCCCAGTATAGCTCCCTATGGAATCTCGGTACAACATAGCATTTCTAACTGATCAGTTGATAATGCTCGCGATGAGCAAAACCGATTCTGATCAAAAAATATATTGTGGAAATAAGTACTAAAAAATGTGTTTTTATTATTTAAAATATCATGCCTTTCCATCAAGAAGTGACAGTTAACACCTTAAAAGTGATGAATTTTATTGGTCAACAGTCATCACAATAAGCAAAATTGGTAATGATCATTATTGTATAAAATGTGGAAGAAGTACTTCAAAATGTCTTAAGATATTTGAATATAAAATAGTAAAGACCTCTTAGAGAAAACGAGAAAAGATAATGATTTTAATATATATAATTGCATGTCAGGTAACATTGAACATTTTAACTTTAATAAATTTGCCAAGATATTTTTGTACCTATTTAACAAAGGTACTAATTGTATACTTTCAACAATATATACATTAAATTAATGATGCCAAATTTATAACAAACAAAAAAATCATTAGTTTAAGCTTGTTTATCAGTAAAGTCCTATTCAAAAAGGCATTCATGATCAAGCAGGTATCTGGCACCAAAGAGCTGTATAAAGGCTTTTTTGGAAAATTATACGACTGAGTTTTTTTGGCAAATTATGTCTAATAAAGTTATCATACCTGATACACACACCCTTGCTGAAATATATCTTTTCCTAATGGCATTGTTTTATTCAACTGGTTCAATTTATAAAAACAGCTGCCACAAACCAAAAATTCACCGACAAATGATGATAAATACCCTTGAAGAAGACCTTCCAAACAAAGGTTGGTATTCATTTTAAATTCCATAATTTCTTCATCATAAATAAATGAACTCGATTGAATCCCAACTAGAAATAAGAATGTATTTATGATTAAGCATATGTTTTCAACATTAATTTTGGAACCATTGCCTTTATTCCTACAAGGACTGACAAGTTTATTTCTATAAATAAGGCATTCGATACCCAATATCCATAGGTTAAATGTTTTGCATTCTCTACAGATCTATTCATCTTTTTTGTATTGGTAGTGCTTTATATAAATTTGGTTTTCTTTGCAGCTATAGCTAAAAAAAACTATGCTCATTCATATTTTATTACGACTTCAAACAAAATAATTTGGCACTGCAGTAAACACTTTTTAACAATTTTTATGATGAACAATATATATACAGAAGGTGCATGTTAATTTTAAATTATAATTTGACTGCTTTATATTTTTTAATTTCTTTTAAAATAATATAAAAAATACAAAGCAAATAAACTTACTTGAAAGATATCTGAGATGAGAAATAAATTCCGCCTCTGAAATAACATTCAATTCACTCATTTTGTTCATATGAATTTGTTTCCAATGTAACATATTTGACACGGACGATGAAATGAGATTTCTTTTTTCAGTTACAGGCGGTAATTTAGCTAAAAGCAAACAGTTATTTGGTAAAATAAAGGTAGAGATAGAGCTGATTCCCCAATTTTTTGCTAATTTCATATCATTTTATAGATCTAGAATCAGTTAGTATAGGAATATACAGTTAGAATTGTAGTAAAAAAAAAGCATATCTTACATGCTTCTTCCCAAATATTAAGGTGTATTTTAGTATCTTTACTGGCCAGATCCCATATATTTAGATTGGTATCTTGAGAGACAGAAGTTGGTTTAGTCTCCAAACTAAATATCTCTTGAATTGGTGAGTATGACAAATTCAACGGTGTAAAGATGACTTTCCTACTTGTCTGCAATATAAGTTACATATATTTTTTATATAAAAAAAAAAAAACAAATTAATAAATTTGCTGCTAGATATAAATTCTCATCACTTTAATGGTAGCTATTTTTAATAAAGTGTAAACTGAAGTTTTTTGTTTATCATTTGGAAAACATTACATTTGTTTTCATCAAATTCAGAGTTTGATCGATTCCAAATCCATATTTAATTAGGATTTAAAAAAAATAATAAAATTTTCATATTTTTATTGAAATATATTCTCTTAACTGTTTCAATACTGCGAGGACATACGCGTCCTCTAGAAGAAGATGACGCAAATACCGTAGGGATATATGTGTCCATAGACATTTAAAAATACATATAAAATATTCAAATTGGAAATATCGTGCTATTTTTTCACATATTGCTATAGACATCTATCTATTACCATGGAGAAAAAATTGTGTCATTCCTGTTAATAAATATTACCGAAAATTCAAATTCAATAGAAGTCGATGTAGAGAGGTCCCTAGGGGTGCCACTTTCGGTGTAATCCATACAATTATGAAGCGTAAATAATTGTGAAGCAAAATAATGCAACTCTAAATGTATCCCTTGGCCAACTTTCACCATTTGGGTCTTTTTTTTTAAATTCATACCTGAACTGAAGCTTGTGACAGCCCTGAATTTTTCTTTCACACACAATTATTTCAGGTGTCAATATCCTGTCGCTATTATTTAACTTTAATTATTCAAACTAATATTTACTTTTAATTAATGTTTTATAAGATATTATTAATGCTAGTGACAACCCTTAATAAAAGAAATTTCAACTCTTTGATATTCAAAATTCAAACAATATATGTCAATTTATAAATAAAACAATAGTATTATTCATAAATTCCATAAGTTTTTTTTTTAATAAAAAAAAATTCGCAGTATATGAATGTCACCTAGCTTAAAAGTTTGCGGCACTCAAGCAGTTAATATTCTTCCACGTTTCTATGGTGCTATGACACGAAACCGTAAAGTAGCACTATGGAATGCATGCATTAAATAATATGCACTGAGCTATATCATCAATTTATCTTCAACACGTAACACTACAAGAATGAAATAATTATAATACATACTTCAATAGTGGAAGCTCGAAGGATATTGATTTCTCTGGGTCCAGTTAATCTGGGGAATGATGGAAAGTTTTCATAACAGGTCACTCCACCGTTGTTTGAGAATTTTGAAGATTTGTTATTCTTCCACGAAAACAGACTTTGAGGATCATCTTCAATATTTAAGAATTTTTCGATTTGAAAAGAAATTGTACCTATAATAAATAGTATAATTCAAATTATCGAGTGAGGGTGGTAGATCAATATTTCAATATCAATTGTTTATCCTTTACGTGAGATTAGTTTAATGAGTCGGCAATCTTATCAATTTAATTCTTTTATTACATCACCTGATGTTTAATCCCACCATTACCCACAAATTTGAAATAAGTAGATATCACTTATGTTTTAAATTACCCAATTGCATTTTAATGATTGTTGATAATTATTTATTGTAAAATCATTTCATCAAAGACAAATTTACAATGTTTTATGTTTATAAAACTTATCAAATGCAATGTATTATCATTATAATCAAATCAATAGTTTTGGAGGTTATCTCAGATTTATATTTAGATCCCAGCTTTAGGGTTTGCGTTTTTCTTTTGTAATTAATTCCTCTTGTACATAACCAATGCAAACTGTTTATTGTGTATATGGTTCTGTTGCATTTGTGTGATAGAAAGCCTGAAGATGACAATGAAAGGTAAAACCCGGGTCGTTAATGAAAAAACATGTGGAATTGTACAAAGTTTCAAAAAACATATATACTACAATAAAGCAGAGTTAGACTACAGAAAAAGACAATTTTCTACTAACCAGGTTCACGAGTGAATACTTTGCCATCAAAATCGTAATTAGATGAATATTTTTTTTCTAGATGACTTTCACTAAGAACAAAGGGCATCTCGAAAATTTGTGATGGGAAATGTAAATAGGGGGTAGGATCATCTTCACAGATTCGGACAGTTCGCTGTCGTAATAATGCTTCAATTTTCTCAAAACTAAATGGATCCTGCAAGAAGGGAACCAATATGAGATATGTGAGTAACTTACATTATACACAAAAATCTATTAAACCTATAAAGTCAATACAATACTCTGAATATCATTATCATTATTAAACTTGATAACAAAAAACCATTTTAGTTGCAGTTTCTTTATTGACACAAAAACTGCAAAAGCTGCGAGAAACATTCACCAATCAAATCCGGTATGAAAAATAGTAAAGATGAAATTAATTAGCTTGACAGAAGCTGTATTTATAAAATGTCCTGAGGTTCATGTTTATCCGTATATATCAGACAGACAGGTAGAAGCATATCCACTCGACCTAAGGAACATGTAAGATCACTCAATAGAAAAAAAACAGATTCACAATTTGCAAATCACTTTATAAAAGAATCGCATTATATAAATTTAAACTCAGCGCCTACGTGTTTACATCTTAGTAATAAAGGTCACAATATGACGGCTTTGGAATAGCTGGAAATCAATAGATATAAATCATCACACAAAATTTTAAATGAACAAAAAAATATAAGTCGGTCGCCGCTTCTCAGACCATTGCGAGGGGCTATTGCCTACCTGTAATACACCATAACAACCATCCCGTCCAATATTTACGCTCATTGAAATTTCCGCCTGTTTAGTTTCATTTACATTTTCAAAATTTCTAGTTTTATTGCTAGCAGGAAATAAGCTAGGTCGTTAAAACAGTAGAGAGGATGTATTGTGTATCTTTTCTACACAGCTATATATAGATAAGCAAATGTACTTTTTAAACATAATTCCGGCGATGGCATGAGCCGAAATAACTATCAACTATACCTTATAAAAAAAAATGTAGAACTAAAATACATTGCTATTTTTTCACCGTGTTATAAAGGGGTTCTACCAAGTAAATGCCAATTCAATAAATAAAATGAGAATAATGTGTTTAAGTTTTGTAATTAGTAAAAAGAGCTATTTTTAATATAAATATAAAAAGGAACAACATAGCAGGTTGAAAATAGTCAATGATAAAATGTTTTTTTTTGAGGTCATTGCTCACTCCTTGAGAGATTTAATACAATGGTCCGATACATCAAGGCTTGTATTTTTATGTATTTTTCAATACAGTTTAAATGCAAGGTTTAGCGAGATACCAGAAGCATAATGAATTTTTATAACAAATATATTTCATTATATTGTATGAAACCAGAGAATTGCAATGGTATTCAAATGCTATGCTCTTTGTCTTCTTTGGTCCCTGCATTGTATCACTGTCTCTGATAATAATCCAACAGACAGGCAGCGTGGAAAAAGCTATCAGGGGTCAGTCATTGTGTTCTCCTATCACTAAAAGCTTAATATCGAGATGTTTGACGGTATTTGTGCACGTCAGTCATGGACTACAAAGCCAACCGCATAAGCAAATAGTATACGATTATTTCTCTAACTTTTGCCCTAGTTAGTTTCTTTGAAAATTACATATTCTTCAGTAATTTTAAAGAACTTTTAAATAGAAAAATCAGACATTATATAAATATACATGAAATAAACTGAATATAAGAAAATCACACAATATTTCATGATTGAATTGAAAGAAAACGAGTGATTATTAGAAATAACAATACAATATTATAGGGTGTCTTTAAGCATACATACCTAATGTGACCATTTATTTTTGTCCTCAAAACGGGACATCTACCAATATTTACGTAATAATATGTATATTCAAGAAAACACGTATTTTTCATAGTTTTTATGTATTAATGAAAAGAAAAGGAATGTTGACAAAGAAAATAAGAGGAATAAATAATATAAATATGAAAAAAATTATGTTGTTTTAAATTTTTCTGATGAACAAATTTTCTTAAGTATAACTGGGTTTGCTTTTAAATAATAATGGAATTCTTGGCAGGATTTTTAAAACTTATTTTAACTAACAACATCGCTTTAAGTACTCCGACTTGTTATTGTGTTTTTTTTGTCATCCACAACTTATTCATCTGTGAAAAGACTCTTTCTACGGGTGCATTTGTTCCGGGCAAGCATAAATGTATTCAATGATTACTCTAAAGATTGTATGGTTCGAATTATTATTATGAAAGTGTTGGAACAATTCAATCCAACGATTTTCGATTGAAACGTTTCCAATTTTGCATTCAGTCACTTTTCGGTCACGCACCACTGTCGATTTTATTGCACTTTTTTTCTAAATTGTTACCGTGTGTTGCCCTCTTTTTGAAAACGGGACATTTCGACGTCCCGAAGCTGTACGCAGGCACAACGGGACAGGCTACCTAAAAACGGGACAGTCCAGTTCAAAACGGGACGTATGGTCACTTAATACATACCTCCAACATTTCTTTACCACTATTGGTATGGACTGAATCCGCCAAAGAAACAACACACGTCAGAACTTCATTGAACCGTTTCCCATCTTTACTTGTATCTCTATCGATTAACCAGTCAATTTTCTCTTTTAATAAAGCAATGTTATGAAAATCAACGATGTTTTTTTTTCGCGTATTCTTGATGTAGTAATGTGTCAGTAAGTCCATAATTGGTTCGCTGGGTTCCGACGGTACAACAGCTTTATTGAAGAGAATATCAAATGCTCGAGATCTAAGATTCTTTTTTAAAATCCTTAAATCTTCGATTGGTCCATAATCTGATGCTACCTTATCGCACAACTGTGTGATCAGTTGAAACACACTTGTACTGCTAGAGTAGTTAGACATTTCTTGGCTTTCCATGTTTGAAACTAAATCATTACTCAATTTGTTATGATCTATTTGAAATAAGCCGACAAAATGTTTTGACACTTTCTCGATTAGTATATAAATGTCTATTACCCTAGACTGTCAGACACCGAACGGATCATAGACAGAATATATTGTCTATGATACATATGTATCGTTGCTGTCAATGGCTTATGGTTTGAACTGTCAGTGGGAATTTTTGGCGCCGCTTAGTTTAGCACAATTTTTATTATTTATTTATTTTAACAGTGCGAATAAAAATGCTTCGTTTTATTCTAATTATCCATATTTTATTTTTAATGCAGCGTTATTTTTTTGCCCATTGTATATCAGACAACTATAATGGTAAGTCAATATAAAATATTATAACCTATCATATTAACTTGTGAATGTTTATTTAAATATACACCGCCGGTGAATATTTGCGTTTTTTGTGCATAAATTATACGATTTATGTCAAACCGCCAGGATAGCAAGATATTTATTGAAGTCGTGTTTTTAAACAGGATGAAGTATTTTATATGTCTCAAAGCCATTTTGACTCCAGACCTCTAAATTCATGAAATTAAAATTATATTACTAAATTCAGTTTTGTGCGTTCCGTCATAAGTAATGTGATTATGTAGTTCTCTCTTTGAACGAGCTTAAGTCTATACTCATTGCTAGAGGTATTTGCGTGGGCATTAAATACATTAATGAAATCGTGGCGTAAAACAAATATTTCGTTCGATTTTCAAAAGTTTTTTGTACGAATTCGTATTTTTATAATATTTTTTAGCAATTGATCTTTTTTTATTTAATGTATTCTTTAATATTTGTCAAAAGCATAGTGCATTAACATCAACTATTATGCCATTTTTATTTAACTGTTAAGAAATATATAAATAAAACAAATTAATTGAGGAAATAAAATTATGCTGCTTAATGGATTCGACAACATGTGGCCGCCAAGGGTCCATAATCCGCAGAAATGGTGAAAGGAAATTATTTAAAAATTTACTTCACAAAACATTTTTTTGCGTCGAATGCTGATAAGCCTAACACATGATGGCTGCAATAGACTAGATGAAGTAGTATTGGCCTTAATAACTATTGTGAGATATATTTATAATAAATATTTTTTTCAATGTTGCATGTCGAATAATAGCACTTCTCTTGTCTTATGAAATTGTATATTTCAATATTATGACAGATACATTGCATATTTTCAGTACAATGGATTGAAGGTCCTATCAAAATCAATCATCATCCAGGTTCTCATCGAAACCCTTTAGATATATACTGCTTTAAAGGATTACAGAAGAAGGCAGCAAATGTGTGGACGTCAGCATTTGTAAGTAGAAATATTGAAAATTCATTAGTTTTCCATCTTTTAACTATACACCCAGTCCTTTTTTTTATGCGATTTTTTTTACGCGAATTCGATTATACGCGATTTTTTTGGACGGCACCCTTACATTTTTTTACGCGCTTCACTCGTTTTTACGCGATTTTTTCCCCAAATTTGTTTTAAGGATGAAATTTATATATGATGCTAGGCATGTACGTTTCATTATTTTTTTAAATAAAAAAAAATTGTGTATTTTCAAAACTTAATTCATATAAGTGAAAAAATTATATTGTTAGAGGCTCATTATATTTTATAAGCAATAAAGACATGAAATATATATTTTTTTTTTTTTTGCACCGATTTTAAAGAGCAAATTTTGGTTTTTCATACGTTTCTGGTACTTTTTCATGCGATATTTTAATTTTTGGAACCAATTTATCAAATTATATGAAAGTTGCGATTGTTTTACGCGATTTTTTTTACGCGCTATTTCTGGAACCAATGTATCGCATAAAAAAAGGACTGGGTGTATTGTGCTACAAATTTTTATATAAGTTATGCCGCTATTAATCATTTGTGTTAGATATATTCATATATTACTTTATGTCACAAAATAATTCACATAATAGTTTGTGGTAGTAGTGATGATCATGATGTTAGTGATAATGATACAAACCAAAATCATAATTATTGGCTCTTAAGGAATAATTTATATTAATGAACTAAAATAAATTACTATTTTTTCGTCGTGTTCTAATGGACTTCTACCAATTCAATCAATATCTATACTTGGCATTTTGGCATTCATACAATATTGAAATGTTCTCATAAATTTACTGCATTTTTATTTGGTGTGCTTTGCTTTTTTGAACTTTTGAATTCAAAAATCGGTATTTATACGTTATTATCACAGGAAGTGCTGATAAGATTCGCATTCCACTGGTATGATATTCATTATATATAAAATATCACCGCACGTCAAAAAGCACCGACTTGCTTAAAATATCACAACTTTTAAAATGTCTTAACATTTTATATTCTTATTGTATTTGACTGTGTGTGCCCCTTTAAAATTAATGATGATTTTATGCAGTAATACTAGTCTCCCTGCCACCATCATATGTAATAACGGCCATAAATCTTAATAGATTTATAATATCGTTTTGACGGTGCTTGATGGAATTTCAATATCAAATTTGAATTGTTAAAACTGTGCAATTCCACATGTTGAGTCACTAATGACCCGGTCAGTTCTGTTGCATCCGTGTGATAAAATACCTGAAAATGCTGAAAGGTGAAACCCAGGCCGTTAGTGACAAAACATTTGGAATCGTACAAAGGATTAACAATTCAAATTTAATCTTAGTAGAGTTTATTGAATGAATTGGTACTTCCCTAGTAGTCAGATCTGCTTAATAATAAGGATAATATAACAGAGCATTTATTTTCACATGTATTTTATCAATACCTTATTCGGCTTTTCGCTATCATAAAAGTTTCATTCTTGTGGAGCAAAATGCTTTGTTATTTTTACCCTATTATCACTATATTTCTTAAATTTACTAAAACGATTTTTCTTAATTCTTTTATATATAAACGATACACGCTTTTTACTATTGAAGTTTATCCGTGTTAAACTTAACGATGCTTAGGACAAAACTCCTGCTGTTAATGGCTTAACTAAGTGTGCACAATTTCAATTTATCAAATGTTAACTGTAATTCCATAGTCAAACATGTAACCTTTGTGTTTTTCCATCTACAGATCCACTTGGGCATAGACACTGATTATTTTGCACAGTACAAAGGATCTTCACCTGAAGATGTGTGGCGAGATTACAATGGAGATTCATCTATTTGGCCGAGTAGTCTTTTTCCATCATATAAGGCTAGGTCGTTCACCTTGAATCCTTTTAACAACACTTGCATTGCACTAAAAACTGACTACAAATACACAATTCAGATACACATCGATAGTAAGTCTTCAATTTCTTTATTTTATTTTTTCAAATCATTTTGTTTACTTAGCACACCTAATGTGAAAGCTTCGCTCAGTGATGAATCTCTCATAAGTTGATAGTGCTCGCGATGAGCAAATCCGGTCCTTGAAGAAGTGACAGTTAACTCCTTTAAAGAACTTTATTTACATGTTTAACTAGACACTTGTAGATTCTAAAATAATATTTTTTACTAAAAATAATAAGTTATTTTCTTCCCACATTGACTCATAACACATTAAAAGTGTTTTAATAGCTTTATGTGATGTAATAGTAAAAATACTTGTCATTTAGGAAAGAAGTAATTTAGCCAAAGATTACTATCATTAACAAATGAGAGGTCCATCTATAAATGTAAACTTTAGATCTGGAGTGCTTTAATAGTTTTGTGACTTCTTTGTGCAGATGTGGATTACTACAAATTGGCATTATTGGTGATAGGAGTGCTGTTAATCCTATTTTCACGATCGCTGAGTGAAAATGCACTATTTTTTTACGTATGCGGCATATCATTTGGAGTGTGCGCCTCTATCATGATACTTGTATATTTTTTCAGCAAGATGTTGCCAGGGGTAAGACTGATATATTTTATTTGATATTTCAATGTACAAAAAAATTAAGAAAACATTAAATTATATTATAAAAACATCTAAATGCAAAACCAATCCAAAGATTTTGGCTAAAATCAGTAATAATATGATGGGCACATTTTCAGTACATCTATTTTGTATTTCTGTGTAATCATATTGACCAGCTGCTTGTGTAATATGTTAGTCTATACAGTTGAAAGAGAATGTCTCTGCATCTTAATACATCACTGGCTATGAATAATTCTATGAATCAACTGCAGCTATATTAAAATCATAATACAGCCCACCAAAAAATCAATAAGTTGAATAAACCTGTGCGATTTCTATTTTTCAAATTATAATATATAGTATTCAAAAATCAAAATATTTTACAAAATCAGTTCAAGCTCCACAAATCCCAGGACCACTGCCTCGGTATGTTCCTCTATATGGGAGCCATGTCTGTCTTTGACCATGACCAATAAAAACGTTCTTACTTCACGGTGAAAAAAATAGCAATGTATTTTACTTCTACAAAATTATTTTTTAAAAATAATTTTGTAGAACTAAGATTTTTAAAAAATAATTTTGTAGAACTAAAATACATTGCTAATTATTTCACCGTGTTATAATGGAGTTCTACCAAGTGAATGCCAATTCAATCAATATATACCTTCTTACTTATTTCAGAAACCAATTGTTTACAGTACGATGTTAGGAGGTTGGGCTGTCGGCCTTTACGCATTCAAACTTATTTGGTCTAACTTTCAACCGTTGATTTATGCTTATAAAACATATATTTTCTGGTACATACTGGCAACATCACTTATCAGCTTTATTATTTGCTACAAAAAAGGACCGCCAAAGGATCAAAAGAGCAAGAATCTCATTTCATGGGGATTGCAGGTATGCAATATTTTTATTAACTTATCAAGATGCTTCACTCTTTCTAACTGAGTCGACTACAACTTGTATTCTATCTGTAGTAGTGACCGAACAGTCCAACTATTAACCGAACCAACTTGAATAATCCTTACTTTTATTATCCAACTACACTCCACTAGTTTGTTGCCATATTTTTTTTGGGATCTTATAAGCATTGTTCCTTACAAAAAAAAAAGAAAAATTTACAGCTATTATCGAATCATAATTTGCTGTCATTATAGTGATTTATTTGCTAATTTTTTTAGAAGAGTGTTCGCATGGGGTATCATTACTATTATTTTTACTGAATACCGTTTTTTTCCAAATTATTGTTATTATTATCAAATTATTGGTTGCTAACAAATATTTAATTTAAATTGACTTAAACATTGCTCTGGAAGCTTTTTACTCCCAAATTTTTTTTATTAAAACAATTTCAACACAATAATTAGCTCTTTGATGTTGGAAATAGAGACTTAAAATTCATCCCTTTGGACCTAAACAAAGTAAAATCATCAAAATTATAATCATTGCACATATAAACTAGATAATTTTATACTCAATGAGTTGTAAGATAGTAATCCCTAGAAAATTGAAAACAAATGAGGCTATTTTTTTTTATTGTGATGATCTTTTTCAGGGTTTGGCGTTAGGCTGCATATATTTCAGCACACATATAATAGAAGTATACATAATTCCCTTAGTCATATTTGTTCTGTTGAGATATGGACCGTATTCCTGGATAGTAAAATTTGTTAGATTTTGGTAAGATTTTTTATATTTTTATTTTACGTGTGAGCTTTAATCGATCCTGTTTTAAAACATCTCGAGATTTCTCTTTTTCTCCACTCAAAATGAGGAAACTTGCAAAGTTTTGTTTTAACTGTAGGTTCATCTCGAGACAAGCAAATGTTTTTTAAGCAAACCTACCCACTGATAATAACTACAGGTAGTCCTCGACTAACGACCATTCGCACTTACGATCAAAAAAAAATGTATTATTAAAATATTGCATTATGCTGCAATATACAGAGAAAAAAACAATAAACAACTCAACTAAAATTGAATATGTGGAATAAGTGCACACGGTTTGCAAAACACCAACATGTGAGATTTATTGATCGATTGTCTAATATCCATATTGTCACCTCATTTATAGTAAAGTGTCATGACTATCGTTTATCGGTTCAACTGTTATTTCTTAATGGATATGAATATTTTTTATACTAATTCTACAATTTAATGTAACAATCATGTGCAGTCCTCTCATCATGAACATTTTTATCGGGCGATGAAGTGAATAAATCGTATAAATAAATGTATCGGTCAGGGATGAAATACCTTTTCATCTCATGAAAATTACATTAGATATAAAATGAAACCCACTATTCATAATATCCTATTATTTATATGCAGTTTATATGCCATTTCATTTTAGTGCATTTAATACCCTCTTTTATGATTTTATTTTCCGCAATTTACACTTAACCTTTTGCACTCGAGCACCTTTTCGTATGTGCCTACCAGCAACTTGAGGCGTTTTTTTGCGAAAATCGTATTCGCTACATGAATCAAAGTAATAGAGAAATATGTGTATAAAATAATTTAAAAAAATATTTTTTTTATTTTTATTGTAAATAGATATATAATGAATATAATATACATATTTTAATTTTAATTGTAATTCTTCATTTTATGGTATTTCACAAAGCGATCGCCAACATGCAATCCTGGCTTATTTACGCAGATCTCGCAAAACAGCCGTGTTTCTGATCTGCCAGAAATTTTTCTATTTGAACATACTGCACAGTCCTTCTCAGCTCTTGAACGTAATATGTGTAATTTATCTGCAAGACGGTCTTCTGTAGGAACAGTTGAAGTATGCACTCGGGATCCACCATGCATTTCGATGACGACACTTATTGATATTACGCAAGCCGACTATCTTTGGCTGTGTTTTTTTTTTTTTAAATATTCAGTAACCTAATTTGAGAGATGGAAGTTAATGAATACTTATTGATATATATTTAATATTGAAATACAAAGGAGAAGAAAGTATCCTCCACACCGCGTGTTTCTGACGAAAGAAGAATATTATCAACAAGGGGTGGAAGAAACAGCAAAAGCTCTGAACGAACTGCGAAAGTACTGCCATAGTCCAGACTGTGCCAAATGGGATTTAATAAATAGGCTGGAAAATCCTCGAAGGTATTTAATATATTAGTAAAATTTCAACCCAACCCAAAAATGTGCATTCCCAATTTTTTTTATATTACAGTTAATAAAAATTGTGTGGCATGTCTTTCGCCTTTTTCAGAAACATCATCAAACCAGATTTATTGATTCTACAATCTTAATTAATGTGAGTACTTGATATGTTTTGTAAACTTTGCTTATATCTGATTTCTTTTTTCAGATTTTCTAGATTTATAAACGGGGAAAGCCATACGAATGACACAGAGATTTCAGATTATAATTCAGATGACCCATTTGTGATAAGACGTAAAAATTTAGAACAAAAATCCCAATTGAAAAGCACTTACAGGCCGCCGAATTTTGTGAACGACAATTATTTAACGAGTGATGATTCCTCATATTCTGAAGATTGAGAGCAAATAAGGTTTCATCGATGAAAATAAATGAGCCCAGTGCGATGAAGATATTATGGTATAGTGTGATGACAAAGAATTAAATATATGAGTTACTGCAGAAGAAATAAAGTCATTCCCATTGGTATTTTAATCTAAATAATTGCTTTTCAATAAATTTATTGGCGTTAGTTAATTGCATTATAACACATGCGGGTATGATAATAGGAGAGAATTAGCCATTCTTGCTGTAAGAAAATTGATGCTAAGCGCATTTTTCTATAAAAATCTGTGTACTATGAAAGTATTTTATTTTTGGTAATGGTTTGATTTATACTTACTAATGCGTCATTAAAAACAGCTGAACAATCCGATGTTTGAAGCTTATTTTTTGTGAGAGTACAATTGAGAGTGAGACCTTAGCCTATCAATTTTATAAGTTTGGTAGATAGTGTAAACAGATTTTGTATTTCACAAGACTAACCGCTTCTATCATAGCTTACTAGTTTTATATTTTTGGACTGAACTTTACATTATTATATTCTTTTTCTTGGACAATATGCCCTCTGTGTCACCCACGACTTATGTTGTCCATCCGCCAAACCATTTGGTGAGAGACAAGAATCCTTCATTTCTACATGATTGCAATCTATATTTACTTACCAACAGAACTTGGAACATCTTTTTAAAACCACTGACGTAACCAACTGCTAATTCCCATATATTTTAAAGCAATAAAGCGCACATATTTGGTCTATACATCCCATGTTCCAGAGTCTACATTGTGTAAAAATGTTGATCTGGGTTTTCTCAATCGTAATTATGTTTTAAACAGACAAGAAAATACTATTTTTCAGATCAATTCAGCTTTATTTGTATAATAATATTGGTCTCGGTAATATTCGAACTCAGGTGTTTTACAACTCGAACCATGTGAAAAAAATTACAATAACTTAATCAAACCATGATGAAGTTTGAATGTATGACACATGTCATTTTTTACATGGAGTTGGTTTTGTTTTGTTTGCATTTCGAAATAGGTATAGGATTTTTAAAATTAATAAGTAAATTGTGATAATTATAATAGAGAATAATAGTGTTAAATTCTTATTTCTGCTTTAGTTCAATAGATAGATGTTGATAACCTGTTTTATAAACCTCACTTGTCATACTTGTACTTAAAATCAGGCAATACGATGTCATTCAACCGGAGGTTTCCAACCTGGGATTTGTGGACTATTGCCAGGAGTGGTGCCAAAACTTTTTTATTTTTGTAATAATTTTACTATTGTATGTATCATATATTGTGCCTATGCATCTCCAAAACATAAAAGGTGGTAGATTTTTTTTAGGGAGGCATAGCAGTATTAAGGTTGGAAACTGCCGCATTAAACAAATCATAAATTTTCCAATTCAACCAAAATATCAATTTAATTTGACTTCTTTTTACAATGATCAACTTCTAATGAATGTCATTAATTACTTTGATTTTTATAAAAAATAAGACTGAAATTTGAAAAATGAAACACAATTATTAGTCATTGTTTTAATGTTTTATAATATTCATAAGTAAATACATTTGTAAAATAATAAGTTATATAAAATAAAAAAAAATACACAAGGCACTTGCGGGTTTTATTGTAAAACGGATCATTCTTAATTGTATCTTAAGAGAGTGAGACTCCATAAAAATATTCCTTCATCACCATAATTTATGAACCTATTAAAAACTCAATAGATGATTTATATGCTTACAAATACAGTACACACAGTTACACAACAGACTTCGAATTTGACAAGTATAATTTCCAACATCACATGAAATTTATTAAAAACATTGGATCAAGATACAATCAGACAGTCACCACTCGTAAACATTGTTACACACCCAATGAGCATGTAAATAATAAACAGCTGTTTTATAGCATGTTAGCTGATGATTGAACTCAGCCATATCCAGTTGGTTTGATGATAGAGCAATTTAATCCTGTACAATGCAGTGTTGTATTATTAATGTGATGTTTTATTTAATGAGCTTTCGATTTAAATGAAGACGTCACCATTGCCAGTCTGTTACGAAAAGGTTTTACTTAACTGTAATGTTTTTTTTCTTAAAATTATTAAAAAAATTAATACCTTATTGAACTATCGATGTTTTGAACACATTTGCATTAACATAATTTTTAATTTGAGTTAGACTTCTAAAAATATTATAAGCACGGTGTATCTATGTGTTAGGCGGGCACAAGTTATATCAGTACTCATACATCATTCTGAATTCGAAATTTGTTAAAGCTGTATATTAAATATATCATGTTAAATACATTAATTATTTATTGTATATGGCATCAATTGTAACAGAAAGCAGTTTATCTCGCTCTGCTGGCTTTTTTCGATTTGTCAATGGTCTGCGGAGGTGGTGGTGGCTTAGCAGATATATGGCGATTATACAACCTAAAAAAAAAAGAGAAAAATTATCCCTCGTCTATAACTGTCGTTTATACTGCCAAATACGCATTAGGCTAGCTTTGCAAGCTGCGCAGTGAATTTCTACCATATGCTTTCTCAAATATACAATAGAATAGTTTTTGAAATGGAATTAATTAGGTCACTGTCGTCAATTCAAAAATTACTTATGTTTTTGAATACCTACATGATTACGCAATGTAATGTATTCCAAAGTTTTTGTATGATATGGAAAAGAATAATTTTAATGTTATATCTATTACTTACACACGGTACGTTTCAGACTTGATATATTCCAAGACATGCGAGATCCCCAGACGCAATTGATCTTCGATGGGAGCTACCCAATAGTTTCCCTCCAATCTCAGCATGGCTTTGTTGCTCGCCATGTCCAACATGCCGATTTCTGGGGGTAACATCGTCAATCTGTTGGCCTGAAGGTGGAGCTCGCGGAGCCTCGTCAATTCTCCAATTTCACTCGGAAGCTCAATCAAATCATTCTCACGGAATGACAACTGAGAGATACAAAAATTATGAAAGACCCATTGAATGAGTGGTAATTTTAATGTTGTGTTGACTTAACGTTTGGATATAGTGAAAATATTTTTAAATTTTAACAGCAAATTTTACTTCATCAAGAGTCAAAAAATGTTCTATCTCTGCTCAACAGCAATACTTACGATCTGCAAATTTTTCAACTGTCCAATTCCGGGTGGAATATATTCGAAATCATTGTCTCCCAAGTAGAGAGCTCGGAGAGTTTCTACAACATTAAAATTACTGCCATTAATAATAAAACAATAGATTTCAGTCAGTTTTTTTTTTTATTTAAGCTTTTCCTACGCTTTTCATTCATAAAAGTGGTAACTTCCTTTGCAAAAACCCAATAACTTAACGGATTGACTAAATAGGTCAATATCTCATATTAACCATACTTGATTTTAAGCCCAGAACATTAAGATAATTACAGATGACTTATCACAAAGATATGGATGCTAATTTTAGCTATAAATTTTGCTATTGCTATAAAAAATAAAATAAATTAAAAGGCTATAAAAAAGCACTTATATTTTTACACATTGCTTGTTTGGTTGTTACAAATTTTACATTTTACATCAATATTTCTATAAGTCGAACCACACAAAAAATAACACAATAAATTTTCAAATCGTACAAAAATCGCATATACTCTTTGCAGAGTTTACAGCTACAACACTGATAGTCTAATATTTCCAAGAATTAAACCCAAAATCGGTAGGACTATTACTGACTAGAGTATGGCAAAATCGGAAAATTACTACATAATATAGCATGGTATACATACCCATCATAAAGAAATTTCCAGGCATAGTTTTTTCATTCAAATTGTTGTACGTCAGATCCAAGACTTCCAACAGAGGGAAAGCTCCAAAACCTCTTGGCAGTGAATCCAATCGATTTATTGAAACATTCAGAATGCGCAACTTCGGCAAAGATGACATGCTTACGGGCAACTCTTTGATGATATTGTTGGCCAAATTCAGAATCTCTAAATTGATGAGATTAGCCAACCCGGGGGGAATCGTGGCCAACTTGTTATGACTCAAACTCAATCTTGTAATGTTGGTCATATTCACTGAAGAAAACAAATACAAATTATTTCATTTTGTATCAACCCTATGAGAAATATAGCTGCACAGGTGCATCCAAGTGCTGTGTTGCCTATAATCAAGACACTTGAACTTTGAACATGAAATTTGCTGCACTAAAACGGATATTGATCAATCTATGAATTAAATGCGGGTAATTTATAAGAATAAGGGTTTACACTCAGTAAATCCTTATTCTTATAAATTCATAGTTCATATGATGGATAATGGCGTCTAAAAATGTTGGTTTACAAAATATTTCAAAATTATAAACAGAGTTTTATAACACGGTGAAGAAGATAGTAATGTATTTTAGTTCTACAAAATTATTTTTTTAAATATAGTTGATAGCTATTTCGGCTCACGCCATCGTCAGAACTATACTTAAACGAACATTTTCTCATCTAAATATAGCTGTGTAGAAAAGGTACACAATACATCTTCTCTCCTGTTTTAACGGCATAGCTTGTTTCTTTCTCGCAATAAAATAAAAAATTTTAAAAATTGTAAATGAAACTAAAAAGGCGGCTATGGCAATAAGTTTACATGTGGCACGGAAATAGTCTATTACAAAGATGCAAACACGTAGGGGCTGAGTTTGAATTTACATTATGTGATTCCTTTATAACGTGATTAGCAAATTGTGAATCTGTTTTTTTACTATTGAATGATCTTATATGATCCTTAGCTCGACTAGATATACTCCTACCTGTCTGTCCGATATAAACGGATAAACATGAGCAATACGACATTTTATAAAACCGATTTTTTTTAAAGAGTTTTATATATTGATGTAAAAGTCAAGAAAGTTTATAACTTTCCCCCCGCCTATTGCTAAGGTGAATTTTTTGTTGATGTCTAAAGATTTGAGAAATTTATGGAAGATAGTGAGTTGTCTATCTGATCGATTAATTAATTCCATGTATCTTAGCGTTGGGCTCTGTGTTTTTCATGTGTGATTTCTCCTGTTGTATATATATATAAAATCTATGTAAACTGTTTGTGTGTCGGTTCTATTACATCCATATGATAGAATACCTGAAAATGGTGAATGGCGAAATCCGTGTCGTCAGTGACAAAACATGTGGAATCGTACAAAGTTTCAACAATTCAAAATTAATATTCTACCATATTGAATGTCACACAGGTACATGTTGGTTGGTATAAGATCTCTCTGATAACTGTTTTTTTTTATTATTAATGCCATATATCATGTTTTTGGAGCACTGCTACTTAAATTCAGGAATAGACAATTTTAGGAACCTTTCTTAGAGTTATTTGACAGCTAATAGACAAAGTTTGCAGCAGCTAACTGTCATTGAAAAGGTTAATCACCCAAAATGGTAAGCATCAAATATCCATTCAATATGATTCTTGGAGATTACACATTGTATCATAATAATATATATCTACCATGTTAACTTTTGTCTTTATAAATTCTATTTTTGTTTGTGTTTTTTGGTTGTATAAAACATTTAATGAGATAAAATTCAACATAGGTTATGCTGTCTGGGATATTAATTTGAATTAAACGGAAGATTCTTTCCCATAGTATAATTATTTACACCTCCTACAATTCCTGTATTACCCATACTATTTTTTTATCATTCCATTTCGATTAAATGATATAAAGAAATAATGAGTGGGTTAACCAAGAAACACCTGTCAAAACAAATTCGTGTTTTCAATTCTGCAGTCCCCTGTTATACAGAAACAAATAAATAAGTTATCAGATAAAGAGAAAAACAACGACGCTCTCTTATTTGATCACAAGTTGTAGATTGTTATTTCCCTGTAAATAAGAGTTTATTTTTAGCTGTATGTCATAATACTCGTCTGACACAAGGGATAGGTCCCGCCCATAATTTAAAAAATCGTAAACGAGCTGCCTTATTTGGCAATTTAGGCCGAGATGGTGTAATTAATTTTGATCAACTCACAAACGCCGGGCATGTCATCAAAAGTTGCAATTCCCCTATCCACCAGGTCAATTTCTGGCTTGGCAAATTCCTTTGCCTCATCGAGAATCTTTTTCGTCTTCGACATCTTACTAGAATTAGGAATACAGGATACTGAAGGTTGGTGCATGTTGCGTGCGCAGATATATTTATTGACTCAGTGCTGCCAAATAATTAAATATGTCTAGTTACCTCTTTATAAAAAAATCTTATAAAATGTCAATGCTCAAAATAAAGAAAAATTAGTTTCATTTTTAAATATTTGTTTCAAAATTAATAAATTGATTACAATTTTTAAGTTGATAACGGTCTTGAAAAAAAAAATATATTTAAATAATTGCTTTAGATTATGTCCTCATTAAATAAATAACTTAATTTTCAATTTTTTTTAACAATAAATCGATTGTCATATTCAATTTTATTTCAGAAATTATAAACAGTATTAGCATAGATAAATATATATAAACAATAGTTAACAAGTCAAAAACATATTGTTCTAATATTTATGATCTGAGATAATGTTTATTACTATATTATAATCAAAATTAGATTTTATTTACATTTATTATGCAAAAGATTCTACTGAGACTATATGAATACTGTGTCAATTTATTTATCCTAATGACAATTTTTTCTATCTTTTTTTGATGTAGGCTACTTTGATAATTTCTGTTTATCATTTCATATATTGTGCATATTGGTACCTACACTGTATTGAAAAAAATTACTTCTCTCGAGTACTTTCATTAGTGTCGTGTCGTCAAAATGATCGACCGGGAGGCTCTGCTTATTCCGTTATTAATTTTATTTTTGAGTTCTTATTGTGTTGGTGAAAGACATGGATTCCCTTCGCAAACACTGCATATGTATAAAAACCCTGACCCTAAACACGACAAACGACATACGGCGATATTTGATGCACCGAAAGAAGATACATACACCGGTGACAGTTTGAAAAATTTGGATCATTTAGATCGGTTCAGGCGAGATGCTTCAGCTCCAGTCCCTAGCGAGAATATCACAACCCGGGTAATTGTTCATTTCCTTATTAATCCGATTCATTTGTCTCTCCCCTGAACCTCGTATTATATGTTCTATTGTTGTCAAATAAATCTGCGCCGTTTACATGATGTGTCAAAATGATTTATTTTTAGATAAAAAAAATATTTACTTATACCGTTGTTCATTGTTGTCACCAGTTACGCGAAATGACTAATGATATTGCCAATAAAGTTGCGTCGTAATAGATTTATGGTTAATTGATAATTTAAAAAGATAGGGGCTACCTACATGGTTTTTACAATATCTCTAGGAAGTAATTTTGCGCCGTTTTTTTTTTTAGAAATTGGCCTAGATTATTGGCGCCGTTGAAATAAAAAATATGATTGAAAACAAAACACAGGTTTTCGCATACGTTATGCTATTAATAAAATTCCGTCGCATTATGCACGTAGTACTTTTTTTTTATTTATTCATAGGACAACTGGCAGTGGTTAAAATTTATTTAACTGATTTCCATATGTGATTTTCAGTATTTAAATTATTTCACATCCATATTATGCTTCGATTTTATATATTGAAGACTATTTGGTATAGCTCAGGAGTGACAAAACTTTTCATTTTAAAAGCCCGGTTTACATTTTTGCAATCTTATAGGGCCATATTCTTGAAGCATTAATTATATATTTACATTATACTGTATTATGTAAGTGAAAAATATGCATTCAGTCTTTAGCTGCTCTTGGTTTATAAGGCAACAGTTTCCCCACCTCATAGATAAATCATTATTTTTACCGAAACTATAAATGTTTATTTCAAATCTGTGGATATTCATTCATAATATAAACACTTTGAAGATGTTAACTGTCACGTCTTATTCGAAAGACAAGATGTTTTAAATAATAAAAACACATTTTTAGCACTATGTCTACAATATATTTTTTGACCAGGACCGGTTTCATTCATTTCGAGCATTAGTTGATAATGCACGTGATGAACGAAACCGGTCCTGATTACAAAATTGGTTATGAACATAGTACTAAAAATGTGTTTTAATTAACACGGTGAAAAAATTGCAATGTATTTTAGTTCTACAAATTTTTTAAAGATATAGTTGATAGCTATCTCGGTTCACGTCATCGTCAGAACTATCCTAATGTACTGATGAACTATGTTATAATGGAGTTCTACCGAGTAAATGCCAATTCAATCAATAAATGTGTTTTAATTTAAATTTTTTCTTCATTGGCTTCTTAATGATGATATATATATATATGAAACAATACTATTCTTTTAGAAATATAATCACTGATTTAAATTGACAAAAAACATTAAATTATGATTAATATTAATTATCATTATTAATTTTAAAAGTTTAAAAACGGATTAAATTCATAATCTCACAATAAGAATCAATTCGATTTCCATTTTTTTATTGGAATCAATCTTTCGTAAACCACAAATCTGTTTTAAAATGCATTGCTCATTTTGCAGCAGACAGCCATTCTGGTTCACCCGTTCATTTTCTCAGTATTAGATATTTCAATAAATATTCACTGGCTTAATAATGACTAGGAATACAGTACTTAAAATTGTTTGATTAATACAAATTTCCCATTTTCAACCTATTTTTTTCGAAAAATTAATTCATTGTTACGGGCATATTTATCTGTGTCATTTCTGTGAAACTAAATAAAACTTGTTTAAATATCTGTTAAAAATATAATATCCTTATCCAAACAAAAGAAATGAATTGAAATGTTGATCTTTTTTTATATTAATTGTTTTACCATGGATAATTTGAAGAGTTGAGAAGGTCACCTATCATTCTGCGTAAATATGTGTAAATTTGACTATTCTCGGGAAAACTCATTTATATATACTAATGAACTAATATTTCTAATGAAGCATTAAAATATCAAATAAAATGGTCCTTTTTTTTTTATTTAATCATCACTGTGTTAAAGTTTTTTTTTTTCATTGAATATTGACACATTTGATTGTTTTTGAATTTTTTTAATGGCATTTTCATACTTTAATGGATACATTTATAAATTCAATACGTACAGTCACTTCTTAAATCGTTCCCTGTTGAGCAATTTGAAGGATATTCCAACACTTAGACTTCAAAAATTTATTGAATAACGTTGGTTTGAATCAATCGTATTGAGTTTGTCAGAACAAATCAGGCAATGTATTAACTCAAAAATTAGCTAGTACAAGAAGGTTTTACCACTGTTGATTTACATATTTTCGGGTGTGAATTATCAACACAATAAAATCGGCCGTCTCAACAGTTGAGATATTAGCAGTCAGAGGGTTAAAGAAAAGTTTTAAAATATCAAAATGGTCGTCTTTTTCTTTTGCTTAAGTTTGCATCTGAAATGATAATCGAAAAAGTGTGAACAGCCTTATTCCCAACATTACTCGAAAACAAATAACCCAACTGTAATGTGCAAAACTGGCTCATACTCATAGCGAAAAACCGAATCGAGTGAAAGCTTTTAATTATTTTTCACTAAAACTCAATGAAAATAGTGTAGTATATTTGTGATGCCATTTATTATGAACGACTGGCTGCCTCTTGAGACCTCCCGCAGTGCAACCGGTATGCGATGTCACTGCGTCTTCACAACTCAATATCTTCCGCTCCTTCTATCAATTTGATAATATTACGTGTCTGCGATGTCACTCATTTACATTGAGTTCACAAGCAATGCTCACCTTCAATTGGAGGTGTCAATTACTGCTCACAGTCACGGAACATTTTTGCAGTGAGTGCTAACCGGTTAGCTGTTCAGTGAGTTAATCAATTTCAAAATTACATTTATCATTATCAGCTTGTTTATCATTCATTATAATTAGATAATAATAAAAATACAATTACTTTAGATTCAAGGCAAATGTACCCCCTCCGTACAATTCGAACTACATCCCTACTAACCTGTCTTATATTATATTTATAAATTAAAGGTCATATATATATACACCCAGTCCTCTTTTTATGCGATTTTTTTTTACGCGAATTCGATTATACGCGATTTTTTGGACGGCACCGTTACATTTTTTTACGCGCTTCACTCGATTTTATGCGATTTTTTCCCCAAATTTGTTTCAAAGAAGAAATTTATATATGATGCTAGGCATGCACATATATGAAAATGTAAATCAAAAAATATGTGTATTTTTAAAACCTAACTAAAATTTTGTAAGGCATTCCATTTTTTTAAATACACATACAATTGCCAAATGTTGACAAGTGTATCGGATATTATGCGAATTTATGTTTTAGGGTGTGTAAAGAAATTTAATTCAATTGGGTAAAATCATGGGATGTATGTCCGCTCGTAAACTTGTTTAAACACAATGCATTTATTAAATTCTTTGAATAGCACTATTCTCGACCTTTAATAATTCATGTAAATGTATATAAAATCATAAAATATATTTTTTTTTTGCACGAATTTCAAAAAGCAAATTTTGGTTTTTCATACGTTTCTGGTACTTTTTTACGCGATATTTTAATTTTTGGAACCAATTTATCAAATTATATGAAAGCTATGATTTTTTTACGCGATTTTTTTTACGCGCCATTTTCTGGAACCAATGTATCGCGTAAAAAAAGGACTGGGTGTATATATATACCTCAAGGATAAGATACGTCTATTGTTACCAAAAATGTCTTTCAAATACATAGAACTTGCGATTTTGTGTCAAATTTTCATTTCTTATCTTTGTTTCGATATTTTTTTTTTAAATTATCATAATTGCTGAGTAATTATTAAAGTTTTAAAGCTATGTTTATTTCACAAACATAGGTTTTATATTCAGAATGATTATCTAAATCATGAGTGGCCAACCTTTTCAGCAGACGGGTTAGTTTTAGAAATGAGTCTTTCGACCAGACCGTACAACAAAATTTCTTGTTATTCAAAGCAAACAAGAAATATAGTGTTTTTCTAAGAAGATATAACAAAAATGAGAATAAAACACATATTAGATTAGATTTAGGCAATACAAAAAATAATAATAAAAAATAAACAAAATATAATAAATTTTAGTGAGACGTCTGATTTTGTTTGTCAGAACTAAGTGCATCTATATCGCTAATGGTTGATGTTGTTACAGTTTTCCAAATGCTCATTAGTAATTTGTTCTCATTTGAGATTTAATATGCTTCATTCAACTAAAAAGCTCTTCACACGTGTAAGTATTTCCAATAATGAAATCATCGACAGAGCATGTTTGTTAAATGCAGGATGTTTCTCCTTGTTCAAATTTGTTTTGAAAAACTCTTCCAAATCAACTTGATTGAATATCTGCTTTACCTGTACATCTAGAAATCATAAAAGAGAAAAAATGGGCTCCGTGAGCTACAAGTAGACACTCAGTAGGCGGCGGGTTGGCCACTTTTGGTTTAAATGCATTGTAGATGTCTCTTAGGTAAATACATTATTAAATCAAATATCTGTAAAGAAAAATTTGCCATGTGATTTTTACTAAGATTATGATTATCATATTAATTTAAGGATTTTATCAGCTCATTGGCTTTTATGGAATATAGTGATATGATATCATTATTTGAGAGCATTTCTATAGTCTCAAATATATATATCGTCTGTTTATTTTGCATAAACAAATACATATTTTTGAAAATCTTGTAGGGAAATGAAAGTGGTCAATATTGATGTTATTTACTACACAGAATTTAATATTATTAGAATCAATATCTATTCCTGATGTGTAGCATATGAATACCCAATGGAGCATCTCAACAAATATTATTTTATAATAATTGACAGTTATCCAGTTGCTAAATATTTTAGAACAGTAGTAAACTGAATGGTCTAGCTGTACTATATTTTATGGATGAAATGAATAGTATGCAGTTAAAGCATCGACAGAGCTGCCATCAAACACAAATCGATTATCCTAGCCATATTCTCTAGTTCAGACACAGCCAACCCGCGGCACAATTGAAGTTTTCAGAATTCTATACTTAAAAAATAGAAACCCAGATTTTCTCGCACTTTGAGAAATGTATAAAATCAAAGTGCCACATTTTAGACTTTATTTACAATACGAAGCTAGGGTGTTAAAACGGAAGAAAAGATGTATTCTTTACTTTTTCTACACAGCTATATATAGATGAGTAAATGAACGTTAAAATATATTCTGATGAAGCGTAAGCCGAAATAGCTATATACTATATATCTTATAAATTTTGTAGAACTAAAATACATTGCTATTTTTTCACCGCGTTATAATGGACTTCTACCAATTCAATCAATATCTATACTTGGCATTTTGGCATTCATACAATATTGAAATGTTCTTATGAATTTACTGCATTTTTATTTGGTGTGCTTTGCTTTTTTGAGTGCTTGTGCTGGTTCAACACACTCGGCAACCGTGTGTAAGTTACGTTTTAAAAAAATGTGAGTGAGTGGCTCATGATTTACAAATTTAGATAATTGAACTGCAATCAAGTAAAAAGTTAATGTTTGTTTAACGGGAATAAGCTTGCATTTTTTATCAGAAATATATTTTTGGAAATAAATTTCCAAATTAAAACGATTGGAAATGCACAATACAGCAGTATTAAGTATAATAAAATCAAAGTATTGCAGCAGGTCGCTTGATGAAAACATCAACTGCGATGCACATTGGTTTAAATACCAGTCAAGCTCTGTTAAAGGTTAATATGCTCCACTCTAAAAATGGATATGGTCAAAAAACTTCATGTTTGGCTTTCTAAAAATAATCCTAAAGAATTTATCCACAGTGAATGAAACTATAATAACTTTGTGTACAATATTTGACTTGTTTATATATTTGTGTTTTTTTTTTTGACAGGTTACAGCCCTCAATGATAGTCATCAGCAGTTGATGGTGCACTGGGTGGGCGAGGGTTCGAGTGTCATCATTTGTCTGGCAAGAGACCCCGCCCAGAGACCGGCCGGGCCGTTCATTCCATCTTCGCTTTATATTTCGTACGACTATGGAGACACCTTCGTGAACAAAACCGAAAGCTTCATCCTCGGTGACACTCCAAAAGATGGCTACGCTCAAATCGAGAAGTTCTACAACCATCCCAAAATCAATTCATATGTGAGTATAATACATAATATCCGAATTCATTTGATTACTTATTTGATGAACTTTTTCATATTGAATTAAGTTCTATGACTTTCTCTACTATTGCTGTATGTATATGAGATTTTTGTGTCGTGAATCCATGGCATTTTTTATGTAAAGTTTTTATTTGCCGAGTTTTTATAGATCGAGACCCAAAGGAAACTTAACTACAGCATCAATGTATCCTCAGTTCAATTATCTGCTGAAGCTTTAGATAAGCGATTGCCAACCTTTCAGACTTCCCAAACCGCAAACTCACAATTTTTAATACCATGTATTGTTTACATCATAGTTTTTAAACCTTGGGCCATATGGTCCCCCTGAGGGCCACAGATAAACTATATTTTGGTATTTTGAAATAAAGTTTGATTTTTTATATGCACTTTTTTCGAACAAATAGTGGAGGGGGCCACACCAATAATAAAATCTCAAGGGGAGCCACAGGCCAAAAAAGGTTGAGAAACATTAGTTTACGTGATTTTATTTTTTAAAAGTACAAACATGTATATAAAATAATGATCAGAAAAGGTAACTTTTGTCTGCATATGTTAATCAAAACAAATTAATTTGTGACACATATTTTGCTGGATATCTTATCTATATTCTATGCACTGCAACGATTCTGCAGACCACCAAATTTTTTCATGGACCGCTGGTTCGTGATCACTGTGCTAAATGATTTATATGTACTTAGATTCATACCCTTTCTTTAGCTTTTTATAATATTACATATGTATCTTATAATTGATTAAAATAATCCATACCCCAAAAAAATCGCACATAACAAAATAAGACTATTCATGTCATTTTGTCAAATCGATTATATACAGCTATCAAAAACATATTGAACATTTACGATAGTATGACTTTTGATAATGCATATTTAACCAATATCCTTCATAATATTTCCACAAGATAAGAAAGATCTGGATAATTTTTGGATGCTATTTCCTACAATAGATATTTCATATTATGATAACAATGTGGAAAGTTGCTACTGTATTTACATACTGCATCGAAGGACACAAGATTACAAGCACTTAATCGAGTCGTGGATGAATACATTATCGTGTGTTAGATATGAACATTGCATATGAATCTATTTCCTATTCCCTGGGGCGGCATAACATAATTAGAATAAGCCATATTGGAAAGCCGTCACGTAAGTTTATCATTAGCAAAGGTGTCCGCCAAGGCGATACAATATCACCAAAGTTATTCACCGCCACCCTTGAGAATATATTCAGGAAACTTGACTGGGAGAAGAAAGGTGTGCCAATCAATGGTGAATTCCTCAGTCACTTGCGATTTGCGGATGATACTGTCATCCTCGCAACAGACCCAAATGACCTTCAGAGTAGGATGCAGGAACTCGCGAATGAAAGCCAAACTGTTGGTCTGAAGATGAACATAACAAAAACAAAAGTTATGATAAACTGCTTTGCCCAACCAAAGGCTATCCACATAAATGGCGCCGAAATCGAGAGGGTACATAGCTATGTTTATCTTGGACAACAGATGTCTATAAACGGAGGCATGTTCGACGAAGTTATCCGCAGATCAAAACTAGCATGGAGTGCATTCGGACGCCTGAATATTATCTTCAAAAGCGACCTGCCACTATGCCTAAAGCGAAAAATCTTCAACAAGTGTGTACTACCAGTGCTGACGTATGCATCTGAAACATGGACCCTTAACACAAAGGAAATCCAAAAATTAAGAGTAACACAACGAGGCATGGAAAGATGCATGTTGGGCATAACGAGAAGAGATGGCGAGAGAAACCAGTGGATAAGGGAGCAGACAAGGGTACGTGATGTAGTAGGTGTCGCCAAACAGATGAAATGGCAATGGGCTGGACACAGCACGATGAATAGACAACCGTTGGACGAATGCGGTCATACAGTGGTACCCAAGAAACGTTAAACGACCACAGGGCCGCCCTAAGACCCGGTGGTTAGACGAGCTAACCAAGTTCGGAGGAAATACGTGGCAGCGAAGAACTAAGGACCAAGAAGAATGGAGAAAGCAAGGGGAGGCCTTCATCCAGCAGTGGATCGACCCCGGCTGATGATGATGATGATATTGGAAAGTTGGATGTAAAACTTATCTATTGTTGAATTAGCAATGTAAATATTATCGGTCTCTTGTTTTCAGAATCAAGAAATTCTGTTTTCGTTTAGCCCTGGGTAGTAAAGCTGCATGTGTGCATTCAAGTGTTGTATTGTATTAATCGCCATTTCTATCTATTTATTGGTATTTATCCAAATATGTATATATATCCAACCATCTTTATTTTTCACATTACTTCTTTATTTATTTCAAATAACACAAAAGAATTTTACTGAAAGTTAATATTTGAAAATAAATCTTCAACGTGTGGGCGTAAAATTCCATATCCAGTTTAATTGCTCCCCTTTATATAATCAGGGTCAGTGCAACCGAATGCGCTTAGAACATTAAAGAGATCCAGTTCAGAATCAAAAGTATTCGGTAATAGAAAATTATTTCACAGTGATAATAAAACAAGTGGGTCCATGATGCAGTGGTCGATGTCTTTGACTCCCAGGATAGATCACAGTACGGACACTGTTTCTTTCAAATTGTTTTTTGATTCCATTTGAAGACCCTTTTGATCCTTAAAAACAGGACACAGTGAGAGTGATTACAGAGATCTATAGAAAATGAGAAGTTGAGCGGTTTATACTCTATAGAAATATATTCAGCATGACACTTTTACGCCACCTGATGTTTAATACCTATCGTTACCCACCAATTTGAAATAAGTAGATTTTTCTAAGTGTAAAATTACCCAATTGCATTTTAATGATAGTTGATTATTATTTGTTGCTGAATTATTTCATCAAGGACTTATTAGGTGTATTTAGAGTTAATAAAACTGATCACAGGCAATTGAGTGTCATAAGTTTTAAATTTATTTCAGTTGTTTATTCGAATCCTATGTTTAAGGGCTATTAAGAGAATTTTCATAGAGAAAACTTCCGTTAAGATACATCCATTAGAAGCACATATGTTCCAGATTGGCAATGGAAAATTCATTTACGTTTTTAACAATACCTTAAAAAAATATTTACAATTTGAAATAATAATTAATATTCTTTGTGGGTTGACTCATAAAATACAAAACATTTTTCTAATTTTATTTGTATTAATCATAGAAATATTCAAAACATGCTGAATAGGTAATTTTATAAAAAATAATTCACTACTGAAATGTTAATTAATAAATATCACAATTGTATGAATATACTGAATGAAATATTCACATATCGCTCATGAATATTGAACTGGGGCTTGAATTGTTAGAATTGTTATCAGCAACAGCAGTAAACCTTCTTTATGGACAAAGAATTTTTAAACATTATGTTGATAGAATAACAATAAACAGTTTTAGCAGTATGAATAAAGAAACACTATTCTAACTGTATTGTGAAGAATCATATTTCAAAGGTCTTTGTACTGAAATTGCTTGCGTCATTACAAAAAAAAAATAGTCATGAAGAAGCTTGTGGTTTTCATTTACCACCAATCTGAGTAAAAACTATTCACTGAATCTGAATAACGGAGAGTCCATTGTGTTTAATTATTCTTCTTAGCTATTGAAAATATCTCCAATTATGTTATGGCCTACCAAAGTGCTTTAATTTTTTTTTTATCTCTATTTGATATCCGTGTGTATTATATGGGTCATATATTTGGCTAGTTTATCAGTTTTATGAAAATTAATCTATTGTATTATTTTAATTAACAATTATTTAAGTGTCAGTAACCTTACGATTTATAAAAATAAAATCTGAATCTAAAAATTTATCGATTGAGTCATGAAATATTTGTGCATAATTTCATTAATCACACATTCATCTTTCTCAATATGACCACCTATATCTGTTTGTTTTATGTACTGACTCGTGTGGCCAGTTCATTTGAAATTTTGATAGTAAAATTCTGGATTGACCAACTTGTTTAATGATTAAATTGACAAATATATACTTGGTAGAACTGCAATATAATAAGGCAAAATTTTCGAAAATATTTAGTTATACGTAAATTATATTTGTTTGATAGCTAAATTGACGGCCACATGATCGAATCTGACGTAACACTGTCATTAATTGAAAAGTTTTTATTTTTAAATAGTTTACCTAAAATCTTCTTTCTCTAATCCTGTCAGTTATTTGTAGGGACAAATGGGTGATGAATCGGGTTTTTGATAATACTTGAATATAGTGTATTTCTATGAATTTTATTTAATATATGTTATTTCAACATTTTATTGTAGTGCGTCTTTGTGGATATTCGAAATCAAATGCTATATCAGACGAGTGACAATGGAATCAATATCCGCCGGACGAAGCTCACCTTCACCCCCAGCGACTTGGCCTACGATGAAATGGACGCTGACACCTTCGTCATACTGGACAAAGTGGACACGGCTAGAAAGGTAAACCGTGGATTCCTTTAGATTGAGACAAACAGTTTATATATTCGTAGCCTAGCTTGAAACAGATGGTTACATTGTGGGTGTAAATCCAATAAGTGTATCGGTCACTCATGACTCATGGTAGTGATTTCGTGCACTCCCACTAGATTTTAATGTGCATAAATTAATTCTATACATGCCTTCTCGGAAGCTTGTCAAAGTAAAAGATTCCTAGAACATAATACTTGTAACTCTTTTGAGCCATTCTCGAACATGTCTACTTATATAGTTTTCGATAATAATAAATTCATCCTATGAATCCTAAAAGCAAAAGTAAATTTACATGTGTAAAATCAATAAATTATACACCTCAGCTAAAATCTCTTAGAACATAGGCTCCCAAACTTTTTCGGGTGGCGACCCCTTTTCATAAACTCTATATGACCTGCAACCCCACATACAATCAAAAAGCATACAAAAAAATATTTTTTTAGTTGACCGTATAAATTGGCGACCCCCCAAAAAACTCTTCCCGACCCCCAGGTTGGGAACCTATGTCTTAAAAGGTCACTCGCCCAAACTGATTTTAATACTACAGGTGGAAGACTATGATTTTAATAAGCTGATTGAAAAAGAGAAAGAAAAGAATATACTTTGTACGCAATTTCTTAGCAGAAAGTTTACGCACTAACATTAAAAAAGTCACCATGTTACTGGTGAGACTTCCGCGGGGCTAAGGTCAAAGATTCCTTGCATTGAGTCAGAATTTATGATGAAGTAACTGCTAATCACAAGAATCAGCATATTTTCTGTTGGATATTTAATTTAATTAGCTGCATGTGACTTTGTGACTAATAAATGGTTTTTAGTCACAAGTCACTTTTTTCCTGCTGTAGCTATTATATATATTTACGTTTTTTTTTAATACTCATATTATTATTTACTCAAGTGCAAGGTCATTAAATAACACATGTTAAATAAAGTTTTAGTTTTTAGTTATAAACTATTTTTACTATAGCACAAGTTGGAATATTTTTTCTTATCTATAATGCTATGCATTTTATTCCGACTTGGAGGGCAAAAGACTGTATTAAAAAAACCACTTATTAAAATATTTATTGTCTATAAAATTACGTATTACTCTTTATGATTCACATTTTATTAGTTCAGATGGCCATATTAATAATAGCTGCAATTTTTAGTAAATATCGAATGCAATGCTGAAATTTGGTTTCGGATGAGTAAGAATTTTTATTAATCATTTATGCATGTCCCAAAATGAATACTGTTTTCAATTTTGCGGTTTTTTTTTCTGCTTAGCTATGGACAACAGAAATATTGCTATTTTGTAATTGGTAGAACTTTGGTCTCATATTATACTTCAAATCGGTGGCCATTTTATCAAAATGACACCGTTGTTGGTTTGCTTGTGACAAAAGCAGCTGTGTTTTTATTTTACTATATGAGATAGTTGGGATAGCTTACATTGATACAAGCGACCGATGTACTCATAGGTCGCTCTAATCCGGCAGAACTGTATCGCAGCTCGCCTGGTGAAAAAGATATCCGCAACATCATCATTTATATTGATATGTAACTTGCATTTTTGAATTTTAGTATCAAATCTGATTTATTCAAATGATATATTAATTTACTGATATTTTTATGTAATATTAAACCGTTTCTGAGTAATTAATAAAATTAGTTAACAGACCATTGCTTTAAAATAAATAATGAATGAAATTATAAACAATTCTTTAATTATCACAGTGATATCTTGTTGATTGACATTAATTAGCTCCACAAAACATGGCTTATTTATGAACAATATAACTTCCGAAAAATAAAAAAAAGTTTTTGTGTCTCAAAGATATGCATTCATAATATATATAGTCATTCCTTCTTGAATGCCATTCGGTTGTCTTTGCCTCGGGATAATTCTCAACGAGAGTTGGGAGAGTTGCCGTTAAAATCACATTAAAAAAAAAACTCATTAAACGGGACATTGGATTAAAAAAAAGTATTAATCTATTTATTTTCATTAGTATTTGTCAAACATAAAGGTGTCATAACACAAGACATAAAGAAAGACTTCATATGCATTATAATCAAACTATTATTTACCATATCGACTAAGTGTGCTTGATGGCATTTCAATATCAAATATGAACTGTTGAAACTTTGTACATTTCCACATGTTTTGTCACTCACAACCGAGATTTCGTCTTTTGGCATCTTCAAGCATTCTAATGCACAGATGTATGTAGAAATGCTTAAAGTTTCAACAAATTAAATAATTTAAACCAATCACTCTACCAATTTCTATTCTATTGATTATTTGTTGACTACAGTTTAATATCTTTACCCCTTTTGAAAAGGCAGATTTAACAATTTACAAATTTTTATTGTTGAAACTTTGTATGATTTCACATGTTTTGTCACTAACAACCCGTGTTTTGCCTTCTGGCATCTTCAGACATTCTATCACTGATGCAACAGAACTGAATCATACAAAGTTTCAACAATTCGAAATCCCATCAGTCGATATCATACATTACATAACAATATTCGAATCAGTTTCCATATCCAGAAAAAACGTCAAATGGACGCATCTTGACTCAAATATGTATTCGTTCACTCTTATTCAATAACAATTATTACTTTCTATGTTAGATATAAAATGTTTACATGTTGATAAATATTATTAGGTCAACAAAATATATTTTGCCATTAAATAATTCATAATATTATTAACAATGTGAATAATTGAGATAATTATTTATATAATGATTTTGTTTTTCTTTAGCTTTATTTGACACAAGACGGTGGCTTGACATTTAAGCAAGTAGAGGAGTATGTCAAATCTTTCACATGGCAATGGCGACCCAATTATCCTCTGCAATTCTTCGTGGAGAGGGCCAAGCCTTTTGGAAACGCAGCTATCTTGGTGGCGCCCAGCCCCACCAACTATTCTTTCAAGCAGATCATCGACGACGTGGAAGACTTTCAAATAAACGGAGATTTCATGTTTGCCTCCAAAAAATCTGGAACGGTAAGTTCGATATCTTTTCTCGTTTTCATTATACATTTTTTGAACTTGTGTTGGTATTAAGGATCAATACCGTTATCACTAAAATCAGGATCCAATTTTATTGGCTGTTTTTAACATCAAAATATTAAAATAAATTAGGTATTACGACTTATAATAGTATTGAGTCAGTGTCTGCCTGTCATGGACTTGCCTTTAAAGGATCATACTAAGAAATTGTAAATAAATATTTCAATATAAATTTTTTTTTATCTATTCACCACCTATCCATTTAGACACAAGATAACAACCCAGATGTATAAAATATATACGCTTTTTTTGAAAAAGTCACTGTAATTCCATGTGAATTTATATGAATGCTGAATTGATTTAAAAATTTGAACGCTAGAAGATAAATTGCATATGGGGACTGAGTGGCGAAAGGTTTAATATAAAATAGCACATAATTGAATTAAATCAGTTTTTATTATTTACAACATTATCTGAGTTATGAAACATTAGCTGTGAAGTCAATCTTCATGATTTTTTACCAGATATTTACCAGAAATATACCTCATATTACTGTTATTCCTAGTCTTATTTTGATACAGTAATTTCTCTCTTCCTGGTCATGATATGACGGTTTTTTTATGACAATACCGTATAAGTAAAAATAACATCAACATATTTTATCCATACATTTTTATCAATCATTCGTTCAGCATATCCTGTCACATTGGATTCTGCGATATTATCCTAGACCGCTCGATAAAAAAAATTCCGCTACAGATAAGCTTATAATGGCGGCATGTTAAATATTTTGTGACTCACAATTAACTTTCTATGCCTCTCAAAATTTTCAACATCGATAAATTTATATTATATAAAATGAAAAAAGTCTATATGTATTTTAGCTGACAGAGAAACGACAACTTCCAGTTTAAATTTTAGTGTTAGTTGGTAATTGTAAAAACCTTTCATTGTTAAATCATTAGCTTTTTCATTTGTATAATTGCGATTTTCTAAATTGAATATTATAGAAGTCATTATAAACCAATGGGTAGTTATAAAATTTTTTCATTAATATAGTTAGCTCCTAATCTTAGTACTGTAAAGTACTTGAGCTATCTATTATTGACTGTTTAAGGCGGTGAAATGAACATGTAGGAATAGATCACAGTTATATTTTTGATAGTTATAGAAACTGTAAACAAAATTATCATGGTGGTCTTCTATAAGTATACATACTCTATAAAAGGTTAAGTTGTTCTTCTACTGTCTGGCAATTATCATAAATTTGATTGTTTTGCATGATTTGCCCTTGTTCTTGCCAACGCTCAACCTGTCACGGTTGAATACACCATTAAATACAATATTGTGATTACCCTGAACTCAATTCAACTACATCAATGAACTCTAGAACCGAAGATGCTGAAGGGCGGAAACCGGATCTGTAGTGATTTATAAGTGATAATACTTTTGTGCAGCATCTAAATGATTAAAGTTTATTTATAACAAGTTTTTGAAATGACTGTCGATTTATAACATATAAATCTAGCATCTCCCAGATTGCAATCAAATTATATGTAACAGTTTAGGAAACTGTGAATCATTATGTTTATTATTATTAATTATCTTGTCTGAGGGCTTATCATATATTATTTTTAATGTAAGTATTTATAACTCTCTACTGAATTGATTTCCATCAATGATATCTTTTGAATTGTTGAAACTTTGTATGATTCCATATATTTTGTCACTTACAAGCCGGGTTTCTCCTTGCGGCATCTTCAGGAATTCTATCACACAGATTCAACAGAACTCGCATACGATAAACAGTTTATATCGGTTATGTACGAGAGGAATTAATTACAATGAGAAAAACACTGACTAAAAATAATATTGTTTTTGAGTTGTTAAAACTTTAAATAGTTCCAGATGTTTTGTGAGTATCGCCTTTCAGCATCTTCAGGAATTCTATTATACAAATGCAACAACTGACAATCCATGTGGAATCGTACAAAGTTTCAACAGTTCAAGTTTGAAATTGAAATTCCATCAAGCACCTTCAATCGATATCATAAATTAAAAATACTATTGTTATTCTTATGTATTATTTCATACAAAACTGAATATTTCATCATTATTGTTAACAGGGCAACATGGATCTTCACATTTCTTACCAACGTGGACCATTCATCAAAGCGGAATTTCAGACAGAGTTAGTCTTGAAAGAATTTCACATTGCGGACGTAGTGGGCACTAGAATTTTCATCGCCGTCTCTCACACCGACTCGCAGGCCAATCTCTACGTGTCGGAGATCAACAAGGACTTCACCGAGTTCAATTTTGTGTTGAGTCTCGAGTCCATTCTGTGCTATTTCCCCAACAGTACATGGCAAAAGAGTTGGCTTAAGTGAGTATTGAAACCCTTCTCATTTCTGTTTGTCCTGAGTTTGCTAGACGGAACCGGACCGTGGTGTCACCGCGATGCATTTCATTATGCCTTAACCTGTACTCACTATACTCAACGTTTTCAGGAACCAGGGACCCCCTTATGGTGTGCATGGCCCTTTGTATGTATATGAGTTTAATTATGCAAATTAATTTTACACCTAATCAATTTGCCGCTAATATTGTAACGCTTGCAATTTTTTTTATATTTGAAAATTTAGTCCGATCACCACTTGAAGTTTCGTCTGATACGTTTAGTCAATAGAACCTCCAACATCATATCTTTTTTCAATCATGTATGTTTGTTTTGACCATAGTGATGTTAAGTCACATTATTTGACAATGTCCATAATTTAAATCGTCACTGTTAAAAATTTGTCACAACGTCAGTCTTTTTGACAAATATCAACTCAAGTTTGAATGGTTTCTAATGATTATAAAAAAAATCAAGATTACTCACAATTTATTTACTTCAGAGTGTTCGGAAATTGAATCGTACTTCCTTTTGACTCGATAAAAGATAGTCTTTCCCAAATTATATGGTAAATGAATCGAAAGTGAATTTAACGTAAAAATATTATTACTTGATGTGTCTCTCGGCGTTGACAGGCCTTTGGATGATATTCTAATATCCTTTCTAGTTTTTTAAACAAAAAATTTTATAAATGTGACTTGCACCATTACGAGCTTAACCGGCCCAATTGTATTACATATCCTCATCTGACCGTCATTCCATCATGTTTACTTTTACATCTTGCCCGTCGTCAATGTTGAAGTTTATTGGCATTTAAATTTAATCAAGAAACTAAAAATAATGTACTTAATCATTGCTTAAGAAATATGAAATGAATTTTTAAATTTTAAACCCAAGACAGCCTTGCAAAAAAGATGCTGTGGACATATAGAAATGCAAGCTAGGTTCGATTACATCTGACTGCATTTTCAAAATGGTCTATAATATTTGTTTCAAAAGAAGGTTAGTGCAGGAGTCTTCTTACATTGATCGAAATATCATCGTGAAGTTTTGTTTTGTCTTTTTCTACATCGTTGATTTTTACTTGACTTCTTTAACCTATCTGATATCCAACTGTTGTACGCCAACGTAACAGTTTATACCGTTTCTAGATGATGTTTTTTATTCACAGTTTGAAACTATTTTTCGATTTCAGAGTGGAATAATTTTTCTTTTTAACATTGATAGTTTGTAGTGCGTCATTTTTAGTGTATCAAAACGAAACTCGCATTCAAGACTACTGAATATCTTCCTATGCACACCACTGAGCTATGGTGATGGTTGTTTATTTATTATTTAATATTAAAATTAGAAATTCGCTGCAGGATTTCCACTGTGCACTTTTCACACCAATGCATGTATTCTCGGTAAGGAAATGCAACATAGATAATATAATAATTCAGTGAATCGAGTTGTGAAATTTTAACCAAACATGTTTACCGTAATTACCGAAACATTTCCTTGAAACTGATTAGTCACTGACTGAATTTTGGTAGAAATTGACATGATTAATCAGGAAATTCACCAAATAAATGATTAATTTACTATTTCTTGTCATTTGCTCGTTGTGGACATAGAAATCACTTAATTGCCACTAAATTATTACTTTTAAGGTGTTAATGTCACTTCAGTAAAAAGGCATTATATATAAACAATAAAAACAAGTAAAAATGTTTAGAACCATTTCCACGATTTAATATTTTTTTTTATAAGTTCAGGATCGGATTTGCTCATCACAAGCATTATGAACTGATCGAAAATGCAGGCAATCAGCAAAACTGCTTCTCGTCTTATTAAAAACGTAAAAATATAGAAATAGCACTAATCATTTCATTTTCTAATCAAATATAGATCAATTCTTTGCAATCGCTTCTTAACTTCGTAATTTTGTTCAAAATGAATCACAATCAATCTTGAAATAAAATATAGTGTGACAATATATTTTCTCCACTCGATGTTCATATTTAGTTTTTATATCTATCATACCAACAAATTTTGTACAATTTGATGGTATTGGTAATATTTTACGATACTCTCTTTGTTATCTTTTGAACTGTAAGTTCATTGATATAACATCAAACTGACACTAGTGTATTCTGCAAAGTTTTTGTTTTATTATTCCAAGATACAACTTTTTCAATGTTTAAACTGATGCGTAATTGCGTCTGAAGTAAATTTGTGAGACCCTTATATCCTGGTTAAGTATACCCATACACATATTAATTTAAATTTTAAATGTAATATTTACTATTGGCAACACAATTTGATTGTATACGTAAGACCACAAGATGGCATTCAGAAGCAAAGACACGGGTATTAGTTTCATATCATTCGTAGTAATATTTTGTGAAAATCAAAGTTATAAACTCCTTAGAAAATCTTGTTAATATTGTGTCAAAAGTAGTCATAGATTGCATTGTTCCTTCTTTGGTATTATATTTAATGATGTCAACTGAACGATTTCCAACATTTTTTTAGTTACTCATCAGAATCATGCACATCACAAAAAACATTTTTTTTTAAATGATTCATTACATACTTATTTATTTCATTCAATTGCTATTTACAACTGTAATGCCGAGAAAAAAAATATCTAAAGAGAAACTGTTATCTGCTCACCAACAAATGAATCATTATCAAATGTCATTAACCACTTGTATGTCGAAGTTCAAAGGCTTCCCTCCACAATGCCGCCTGATAATTGATTGACGCCGGTTAAAAGCATTAATAATCTCAGCTATATTAGGATTAGTGCTTGTGTTTTTACTATCGCGTATCGACCCTCAAAGGTCTACTAGCAAATTGAAATATGCATGCATTATATGATTTTCAAAGCTTACATCATAACTTGGAGGTTTCGGGTGATCATGGCAGAATACAAATATAGCTGACGAAAAGAAATAAAATCCAATTGTATGTTTTGTATTTATAGACATAATTTAGTTTATCAATGCTATGTTGAAAATAATACCCTCAACTTAACTCGAAATTGCCAAACAACAAAAAGGTGTTTGCGAATAAAGTCTTATCAAGAATCGTTGAAAAAATACCACTGTCATTATTTTCTTACGTATTCTGTATTCAAGAGATCCTCGTGTCTCAATTGTAAATTGGTGTCGATAAAACGGGTGAATCCTGTTGAAACTGGGACACAAACAATTAGTGAAATATGGATAAAATAACAAGACAGGGGCGGGTGAGCAAGATAATAATAATAAAGGGTCATTGCTCTTGTTTTTATATATATTTTTGGAACTCCGTTGCTCAAAATATCCACTTTCAATGTGGACAGGCACACAATGTGATATAAATGCAATAGTACTTGAATAATCACTCTGTGTTCCAATAAAGGATAGAAAGAAAACATTGCAGACATCCATCCATCGTCTTAAAAGTAGTGAAAGGCTTGAACTCTGAATCTGAGTGGAAAGCGCTGTATGGCAGCAAGATATAATAAAAGAACTTTAATCCAAAAACGCATCAACATTACAGACAATGTTTCTTACGTGACAGCTGCTCTAGTGGATATGATAGTAGTTGAAAATTTACATTTTTGTTGTTAAGCCGTTATTACCCTAAACCTGCAAATTATTCTTACATACATAGGCAAGGCCACAGCTTACAATCTTGAATATTTTACAGTTCTTATCTTTGTCCTTTAATTTTATGGAGATTTTTCCCTGTTATCCAATGTGTCGATATATGCCTTATTTCATTTAAATAATTGAAAAGAAATATAAAAAAGTGCCATGGTCACACTGCCGAACTCTAAAAAACAATCTTTGAAATGACATTAATTGCTTTTTGGTTTCCCTTTAGCGATGTTGCCGAAGAAGCGTTTGTCGATTTATATAAAGTTGAGGGCTTGCGGGGAATCTACATTGCCTCCAAGGTGGTGACGAAGCCCTCCGGAGTGAACATCGGACCGGAGCACTTGGTTTCCTTGATATCTTTCGACCACGGTAACACTTGGGGATCAATCAAACCGCCCAAGGAAGATGACGATGGCCAGCCGATATCGTGCGTTCTCAAGGATGATTGCAGCTTGCATCTCAGCCAGAAATTCAGCCAGCTGTATCCTGTTTCAAGGTAACTCACCACTTTCATTATGCTACATAACCGGAAAGAAATGTATCTTATTTAAAGATCTTTTATGCCGGTTTGAAAAAAATTACGTGTTTTCAAAACAAACAATTCAATACCATCATGGTGTTGACCATTAAGCGACGCATTTGTTAATTTTGACACATCAAATATATAACCTTTTGCCCTGCAGTGCCGAGACTGTCTATGTTATTGGTTTTCATATCAATAACAAAATTGACCGTCAAAATTTGAGCTGATAAGCTCTTTAAAGCTTTTAAGTCTTAGTGCTCAGGTGTTAAAAGATAAATTAATTCTCTGCCAGTGCACTGCAAAATTCCTGATTTTGTTAATTGTTTACTTTTTCCAATAATGACTCCTGAAAAATAAAAACAGATAAAGATAACTATGGTTATTTATTCTTCTTGATTATCACATTTGACTGGCTCAAGTCTACGCCTATGAAATAAGTGTTATCTACTGTTACAAACTGAAGACCGAATATTTTCTTTATGTTTCATTAATAGAACCGCCACCATTATGAGTACCAAATCAGCGCCTGGCATAATAATGGCCACAGGAGTCGTCGGTACTTCGTTGAAAGGTCACCCTGGCGTTTTCATCAGCAGAGACGCCGGGCTTACATGGAAGCAAATATTGAAGGATTATTACTTCTTTAACTACGGCGATCACGGTGGAGCGTTGGCTGCAGTTAAATACTTCAAAACCCGCGGAGAGACTCGAGAAATACTCTATTCGACGGACGAGGGCGAGAAATGGATGACTCACCAGTGAGTATTGCTGATAATGAAATTGTTAAATTTACATAATAATATGTTGTGTTACACCACAAACGATCCGTAGTATAACGAATGTAATTTCACATTCTGCATTATGCAAATAATGCGATTTTATATTTCCAAACAAAAATTTCACATTACCCTTTTCTGCTATATTATGTTAGATATTTCCAGCTTAAATTAGTCATACGTGTATCACTTCTCGTTTTATATCATCTAAATGGATACAGGCAGTAAGGATGATTGATGTTATATATGATTATGATCTTTCATTAAGCATTCTTTTTCACACTGTAGAAACAAGTGAAATAGGCTTGCAAAATAATATTATTTACCACTTTTAAGGTGTTAACTGTCACTTCTTGATGGAAAGGCATGATATTTTAAATAATTAAAACTCATTTTTTAGTACTTATTTCCACAATATATTTTTTGATCAGGACCGGTTTCGCTCATCGCGCGCATTCAGTTCAATCAGTTGATAATGCTCGCAATGAGCGAAACCGGTCCTGATCAAAAAATATATTGTGGAAATAAGTACTAAAAAATGAGTTTTAATTATTTATTATTTAAAATATTATTTACATTTTTTGACGTGTGATGTTGTGAACTTTCAGGTTCAATGCTGTCGATTTGAAAATCTACGGTCTCATGACAGAACCTGGTGAAAATACCACAGTATTCACTATGTTCGGTTCAGGCAAAGGACATCACCAATGGATTATCATCAAAGTGGACCTGTTCAAAGCGTTCTCTTACAATTGCACACTCGATGATTACAAATATTGGTCTCCGTCGTCCACTGAAATCGGCTCCAAAGTTCCCTGCGTCTTAGGAGTGACAGACACCTACCAGAGGAGAATCCCGCACGCCAATTGCTACAACGGGCAAAGTTACGACAGGCCAGTCAAAAAAGAAGTGTGCCAATGCGACAGGCAAGATTTTGAATGCGATTTTGGGTTTGTGCCCACCGCTCATCCCTCGCATTGCATAAGGAACAAAACTCTCATCAGATTTGATCCGTACGCGGTTCCCGCCCATTGCAAACCCGGAGACTTCTACAACAGGACCAAAGGCTATCGTAAAATTGACGGAGACCAGTGCGTCGACGGCTACGATTACAATTACTTGCCTGACTTGATACCGTGCCCCATGAACGAGACCACTGAATTCCTCATTGTTGCTCAGAGAGATAAGATTGCCCGGATCAATCTCAGCGACAACAAATTCCAACTGTTCCCGATAACCGGTCTCAAAAATGTGATCGCGATCGAATTCGATATTAAAAATAATTGTCTTTATTGGGCAGACATTGTCAGCGACGTGATATCTAGACAGTGTCTCGGTAATGGTCACAGCCTTAACGAAATCATCGTTCACACCGATTTGGCCAGCGTTGAAGGCATGTCTTTGGATTGGATATCGAACGTTTTATTCTTTGTCGACGGTATGAAAGCTAAAATTGAAGCCATCAGAACTGACCTTAACACCGAAGGAAGAATGCGTCGCACTATTCTCGGTCCCGAAACTTTGGTGAAGCCCCGCGGAATAGCGGTGCATCCGACTGCCGGCTATCTCTTCTGGACCGATTGGGCCTCCAGCAATCCGTCAGTTTGCCGGTCTAGCTTGGACGGATCCGACGTCAAAAAGCTGTTCGGAAAGCCGATCGTCGAGTGGCCCAACGGTATTACCGTAGATCACATTGCCGAAAGAATCTATTGGGTGGACGCTTTGGAAGATTACATTGCCAGCTCAGATTTGAGCGGCCAGTTCTTCAAGAAGATCATAGCTAACGACGATAAAGTGTCTCACCCGTTTGCCGTGGCCGTCTTCAAAGACACCATGTTCTGGGACGACTGGAAAGCTAGGGCAATATTTTCCGCCGACAAAGACCACGGCATCTTAGTCAACAATATTCATGATAATCTTTCAGGGTTGATGGATCTCAAAGTGTTCTCCCATTCTTTGCAAGTGGGAACTAACGCCTGCTCTGCTAAAGGCGTCGCTTGCGACGCTCTATGCTTGGGTATGCCCAGAGGAAACATGTCATGCCTTTGCCCTGACGGTTTGTCTATGAAAGATGGGAAATGCATTTGCCCGGGAGGAAAATATCCATACAATAATATGACATGCCCGAAAGAGTCAAACTCATGCAGCCCGGTGAGTATTTTTTTAAAACATTGAATCGTAATATTTTAGTTTAACCCTTTAGTTGACCACCATACCAACCTCAAGCCAAAAGGCCAATGCTTCCGAGCAAAAATTCCAATACATGATATTATTTCACTCTTTTTGCTCTCTTAACCGGTTAACTGCCGGCAGGAACATGTATGGCGGTACCCAGCACGTCGCGAATTTTACGACAACAATAAAACCTTCTAAACATATCGTTATTGAAAGTGTAATAAAGTTTATTTATAAAACTTACCAAATAAATGAAGAGCGCGCCAGTCGTGCAGTCATTTATCCATAATCATAAAATTAATTGTTCATGGTGCAGGGTTGTCAAAAAAACAAGGTCAAGGTTGTTAAAATGGCCCTTTTTTTTTAAAAGGGCATTTTTGTATGAGCGGCGCTCCGTTCACAGAAAATTATGCATCTTAAGACACTTTTGGCAGTTAACCGGTTATATATTAGAGATTTGTCAATTGGCTTGGTAGGAATGATGTGTATTTGTTGTAAAATTCGAATGAATGATACTTCTACTGCTATTGTGTTCTACTAAGAACACAATAGCAGTTGTCTGGAAAAACTAACCTGAAATTACATACCTACTTTGGTCAATGGTGCAATGAGAGTTTAGTTTCATGCTTAGTTTTTCAATTTTAAAATGGGTATTTGTAATGCATTTTTTCATCACTGGTGTTCTACAATATGGATGCAATAGAGCTAACACGTAGTAAACAGTTTGCATCAATTATATACGTTACTTCAATGAGTTCAATGAGTGGACAGTCTGAAAAATTCAAGTCTTAAACAACATCATCCTACCTTACCAAACAATTTATTATAAGTAGCTATCGAATTATCTAACAAAATTTCGATGGTAGTTGATTATTTGTTGACTTTATTGTAAAAACCTTTCATCAAAAAGTCACCACCTGTATGTATTGTTTATAAAATTATTTATTATCACTCCCAATATATATTTAGGCTCTCAGCCTCAGGGTCTATAGTTTTTCGTGTGTAATTCCGCTTGTATATATACGACCGATACAAACCATTTACTATGTATCAGTTCTATTGCATCCGTGTGATAGAACGCCTGTAGATACTGAAAGTTGTGAATGACAAAACACATGGAAATAAAGTTACAACAATGCAAATGAATATACTTTATTAGTTATGATAGTGGCACATATGAAATTGGTTCCATATTATGTGTACATGACAAATATTTTGTTTTTCAGGATCACTTTGCGTGCAGCAACGGTGTTTGTATTCCCACCAACTGGAGGTGTGATCGAGACAACGACTGTGGTGACAATTCCGATGAGGTCGGTTGCTCGTATACCACATGCCCACCTCAGATGATGCTGTGCGACAGTGACAAGTGCATTCCACATTATTACAGGTTATTTTTTTTTATTTATTTATGATTTTAACCTGTTGAGTAGTGAGTTATTTTTTTACGAAATAAGTTTATTGGTTTATTTTATATATATAAAATTATTTGTTTTTTTGTGGTTCAATCTAGAAAGAATATTTATTATTACATCACGTAGTAAATAAAGTTGTACAATTGAGAAATGCATAGTAATAAATGTAAATACACCCAGTCCTCTTTTTACGCGAATTCGATTATACGCGATTATTTGGACGGCACCGTTACATTTTTTACGCGCTTCACTCGTTTTTACGTGATTTTTTCCCCAAATTTGTTTTACAGAAGAAATTTATATATGATGCTAGGCATGTGCATTTCATTATTTTTTTAAATAAAAAAAAAATATATGTATTTTACAACTTAATTTTGTAAAGTATTCCATTTTTTAAATACACATACAATTGCCAAATGTTGACAAGTGTATCGGATATTATGCGAATTTTGTTTTAGGGTGTGTAAAGAAATATAATGGAATTGCGTAAAATCATGGGATGTATGTAAACTTGTTTAAACACAATTCATTTATTAAATTCGTTGAATAGCACCTTTCTCGGCCTCTAATAATTCATATAAGTGTATATAAGATCAAATTATATGTTTTAACATATAATTTTTTTTTTGCACGAATTTCAAAGAGCAAATTTTGGTTTTTCATACGTTTCTGGTAATTTTTTACGCGATACTTTAATTTTTGGAACCAATTTATCAAATTATATGAAAGTTATGATTTTTTTACGCGATTTTTTTTACGTGCTTTTTTCTGGAACCAATGTATCGCGTAAAAAAAGGACTGGGTGTAAATTTATTCACTATGAATTTTCTAGAAACAATTACTTTAGTTTGAGCCTAAAAAAATAATTGCAGTCTGAGTAAACATAGTTATATTGACACTGATTCCTAGAAAGAAAACGGTTGAACAGAAGGTAAATTTTATGATACATGATTAAAAGTGTAATTTCTTTGAATTTTTTTTTTCGTAAAATTCTTTTATTAATTTGAAACAAATAAAAAAATGTAAGCTCGACTGCTAAAATTATTGACAGATATGTTCAGCATGAATATCTGAAGAAATTATAATTATTCAACAAAAAATACGGAACTTGCAATTGATGAAAGACATCACAATATTTGGACTTACATGTACGGCCATACTCCTCAAAGAGTTAACTGAAGGTGTTTCGTGGAATTTCAATTGTTAAAGATACTGAAAGGTGATGTACAGATCGTTAGTGACAAAACATATGGAATCGTAAAAAGTTTTAACAATTCAAATTTCATATTCTTTTTTTGTCAGAAATTTAGCAATCATTGTTACCGAGTCACATTTGTGATAGAAAGATGACTCGGCAACGGCTTTATCTTAGAAATTTTTTAGGGTCTTACGGTTTTTAGGGTAAAATAGCTTTCTTTTCTTAAGTTCCCAATGTCTGTCAATTTCTTTTGAAATTGTAAGTATAATATGGATTTTAAGTAACTTTGATGCCAAATATTTCTCTTAAAATATCAATGATCGTACTGCATCTTTTCCTTTAATGCCATTAGTGATTGAGATTTCATTACAAACTTTCATTCGATATTATTCAAAATCATGTTAATAGTCATCAAAGAGAGGTTGGGCTCAATAACAACTGATCATTCTAAAACAACTTCTGTTCCCAAGAGTCTGTTAGAAGCAAATGTAGATAAAAATTGTTTGTGTATAAATTCTTAACACTCAATACACACGATAGATTGATCCCTCAAAATCATTTTATAATTCAAACCAGTGTTTGTCTGCTGCCCCAACATATTTTAATATTAATTTACTGTATTTAATTTATTGAAAAAACTAGTGGAAGCTGAAATCTTACTATCTCTGATTGTTTCAGGTGCGACTACGACAAAGACTGTGTAGATGGCACAGACGAGATGGGTTGCCATTACGACAGCTGCCCTGCTGAGGACTTCCAATGCAACAATGGAAAATGCATCTCCAAGAAGTGGCTATGCGATGGCGAAAATGACTGCCGGGATGGATCTGACGAACTCAATTGCACCGTATGTATTTACAGTAATATCACAATTCAGTCACATCTGGTTTAACACGAAGAGATTAGAAAATTTGATCCGTCCACCTTGACTTTCTCACTTCTCACCTTTTCTACCTCTTTTAGTTTAAATAAGTTGAAATTCCACATTACCTGATAGTATTTATGAAACTATATCTATCTTTTTATCTACTATACGTGTACTGTAGTGTACCAACATGATTGGTTGTAATGTAACTGCTACATTGTTATATATGAAAAATGATTGTTGTATTTTTGTTTCATTTTAGTCATCTCGTCCGACGACCTGTAGACCTAATGAATTCCGCTGTCCGAGTAACGGACACTGCATTCCGATCACTTGGCTATGCGATGGGGAAGTGGACTGTCCTGACTCCTCTGACGAGCTGAAGGACCGCTGCAAAAACACCACCTGCATGGAGTGGATGTTCAGATGTGCCGGAAACGGAAAATGTCTCTACGCAACATGGGTGAGTATTACTCTAAAGAAATCTTATTTACAGTCTCGGTTATTGCAAAATTTCTTCATTATGGTTATTTTACTAGAATCACATTCATAGTAATGCCAAACTAGGCAAAAATGAATACCTATTACTTTTTCGAGAACAGTCTATATATTGAAACTCAATATCAACGATAGAGGTTAATCATGCAATATTTACAGGTGTGTGATGGAGAAGATGACTGCAATGACGGTCTAATGTCAGACGAGAAGAATTGTCCGAAAGTGAATACGACGGTCAGCACTCCGACAGTATCTCCCGCCATAATATTCCCTGGCAGCGGACAATGCCACAACTGGATGTATCTCTGCGGCAACTCCAAGTGCATCCCCTACTGGTGGAAGTGCGACGGCGTGGACGACTGCGGAGACAATACCGACGAGCTGGGCTGCGGAAATATCACTATACCTACCAACGGAGAGGACAGCAAGAAGTCTACCCCGAACAGTAATGGCATCGAGTCGCCCACGATTTGCAAGAAGAACAACTATATGTGCCCGAATGGTAATTTATATAAAGTATTTTTTTTTTTTTTTAATTTATGATATCGACTGAAGGTGCTTGATGGAATTTCAATATCAAATTTGAATTGTTACAACTTTGTACGATTCCACATGTTTTTTCATTAACTACCAGAATTTTGCCTTACGTCATCTTCAGGCAATCTGCAAACTGTTTATTGTAAACTGATTTATCCGTGTGATAGAATGCATGAAGATGCCGAAAGGCGAAACGCGAGTCTTAGTGACAAAATATGTGGAATCGTACAAAGTTGTAACAATTCAAATTTAAAGTATTTTTTATTATCGTTTCACATTTATAACATTTAACACTGTAACCCTTAGTTTCCTAAGTGCCCTTAGTGTCCATACGCACTCGCGACTTACCACGGGTAGTCACCTAGAGCTAAGTGAGTTTGAAAACGTCGCGGAAGTTCCTGTGTATTTCTCTAGAAACTGCCAAGTTGCAGTGTGTATGACTCGTGCGTTTCATGTATTCTGATTGGCTTTGCTGCTAGCTGCATTGCGAATGGGTAAAATGAGTCCTTCGATACGATAAATTTTTTACTAATGCAGCAAAGTTTTCAAAAATCACAAGCAAAGCCAAAAGTATCTCAGTGATAGATGATCGACCTCTACATGCTATAAACGCTTCAAAAAGTGTTTTGCCTAAAAACTTTGTTTCTGTATCTCCCAAGTTTTAGACCGCAATTTAAGTAACTTTTTTTTTTTGACAAAAATAGGTGACTGCATCCCTGCGTCATGGGTGTGTGATGGAGCTTCAGACTGTATATCGGGAGAAGATGAGAAGAGCTGCGAAGGGCGCGGTGGATCCGTCTCTCTCCATTGCAAGGAGTTTAAATGTCGGCAAGACGGAGCATGTATCGCCATCAAATCAGTCTGCGACGGAAAGATTGACTGCGCTGATGGAACTGACGAGATTGGCTGTTCCACAGATGTGAGCCAAATTTTACCATTTTGATGTAGAAACATTATATTTTTAATAATTATTTTCTATGACGTAACGTCTTTCTGGAACTTACTTACTTGTCTACTTACTGACCATATTGTTTAGTAATACTACAAACATCAGTCTTATATATGCATTCGGGTAATGCCCACAGTTTCATAGTAAATAAGCAGTATTTTATTCAAGTCGATCCATTTTAAATGATTTTTTATATTTGTTAAATTCTAGAAGAACAACAAGGGCATAGTTCCATCCAAAAATAATACAGCTTGTACCCAATATCAATTCGCATGTGACGCTGGAAGATGCGTTCCACTGTCGGCACGCTGCGACAAACACGAAGACTGTTATGATGGAACTGATGAGCAAAATTGTACAACAAGCAGTATTGAAGCAGCCGTTTGCCAAGTGAGCATTTGTTTCTCAACCACCTCAGTTTTTACGTAGCTGGCCTAATATCGATGAGGAACTGGGAAATCGTTCTGAATGTTACTACAAATAAATTAGTTTAAAATATAACACTTTAAAGTTGTTAACTGTTACTAAACTCTTCTGCTAGACTAATTTTCAGCACACAGACACTGAGAATACTTAATACCATATAAGCTCAGTGGCCGATCAAGTCACTTTTTCTTTCATCTTCTTTTCTTTTAAACACAATAGTGCACGGTTCAAAGATCAGTCCGTGCAGCGCTGTGTCGGGTCAAGAAAATGAGGAGTAGAATCAATTCTTTTTTTATCAGTATTGTGTTATAGAAGGCCGTGTAACAGCAGCTGCATACACATAATGGATGGAGGTGTGACACCAACTTGTGTCACTTCTCGATGGAAAGGCATGATATTTAAATAATTAAGACACATTTTTAGTACTTATTTCCACATATATTTTCTCAACGTAAAACATAATACTCATTGAACCTGAAAGCGAAAAAGTTTAAATTATGTTGAGTATTTGTTGGCTTGGCCCACTCAGTAAAATTCTTGTATCAGAGGGAACATCGGTTGTGTTGTGTTGCTGAAACATATTGTCCTTTGCACAAAAATATATAGGTCAGTTCACTGTAGTATCTTCTACTAACCAATTGAAGGTGTGCAGTGTCTGTGTTCAAGCCACTATCTTTACGTTTTTTTTTTTTTTTAATTTACGATAATAGTTAGTATTATGATATGTCGATTCTCCTCTGTCTTATCATTTTTTTTTTTTTTATAAATTATGCCCTTGATGACTTTAAAATGAATGCTACACTAAATTCCAGGTTCCGTCACTGAGCGTACGAAAGTTCTCGACTAACGCAACTAGCATCGCTCTGTATTGGGGGAGAATCCAAACGACCGGAGGAATGCGGTTCCAATTCTTACCGACCATTTCAGAAGTGAGCGGGCCCAATGCGAATATCTGGAAGAATGCGTCAAGTTGGGTGGATTATACAATCTACAAGTTCGAAGACCTCAAGGCGTACACGGCCTATAATATGAGTGTTTACGTGAGACTTGCGCCATCGCATGCAACTGCTTCGAGCTCCAAAGACGGCTACACTCCAAACAAATTCATCGTCGCAAAGACCAAAGAAGGAGGTAAAAAAAGAATCATGATATTAATACCTGCAGTAACTCGCATAATTTCACACAGTGAGTCACCGCTTTATTCATTGTGGATGTTGATGCTTTCTTTAATGCATCTTCTCTCAGTGTTACATTTCAGTTCAACTGTAGGTGCCACAACCGAACCGAAATGATATTTACTATTCGACTTTTGATTATTGCCTTCAATATGTAAATTATTTTTTGATTTAATTAATATGCATAGGAATCTGATTTATTTACTAAATATTTCAGTGCCTTCGCCACCGCTGCGCGTGATCGCTCGCCAGTTGGCCGGCACAAGAGTCCAAGTGGAGTGGGACCCTCCCGCTGCACCCAGCGGTATCATCGTCTCGTACACCATTTTGCTGGCGCCGCCTCTGCCGCCTATCTCCATAGACATGCCCGCCACCTCCACCTCTGTCTCCATCCAAGAAGGACACTTCAAACCTGGACATAATTACACATTCTGGGTTAGTCTACATCGAGGTTGTTCGATTTTATGAATAAAAGATCAGGACCGCCATTAAACAGATGAAAAAGTTAATGCTCCTGATGAGTTAATGTTTCTAATTTAAAAACTTTCATGGGCGCGTTCACCACAATCCACTAAAGCTTCGTATTAATCGGACGAATGGTATAGGAAAGCATACAGGACATGCGAGCAAACAAATATTCATTTATATACATATAAAAATTCAATTTGAAGTGTTTGTAAAGATAAAACGTCAGAGTCAGAGCAAAAAAACTTTTCACATTTGCACTTTATAATATCGAATTACTTTTCTGTCGCAGGTGATCGCTAAGAATTCAGTTGCAGAATCCGTGAGCTCGAAAACGGTCACCTTGGAGTTTGACGCGATGGGCGATATAGATGACTTACAGGAACTGCTATTGACGAAATTGAACGCCACGGCCGTCACGCTAAGCTGGCGTCCCATCCGAGACGTGGACGGATACATCATCAGGCAGAGGCTGACAGTGCCATATCCTCAACCGAAGCCCATCAAGACTGTTCTCAATAATGTAACATGTACGTTATTAAAACTTTATGCATCCATATAATTTATTGCGTTAAATTAAATGTCTATATGTTACTGCCACTTTCACAAATTTATTTTATTGTCTCATTTTCAAAAGAACAGTTATCTTTATATATAACTGACATGAATATCAATAGTTGTAAATAAAATACTGTAGCCGAGTAGTTTCCTTCTTTAGCAGTTAGCTCCTTTGATCAACATGTTTACGGGCTCAAATCCTAGAATAGATTTCCTCATGAATAGATTTTTCTAATGAATTTTGATTCTGCGAGGACTGCCTCAATCTTACTTTTAGTTTTACCAGAAATTGACACTTAGAACCTTGTAGTTCTGATGTCTCAGTTTGTCTATATGTCATTTATGAAAAACTGCCGGGTCATAAATAATTTCTTTATTTTGAGAATGACAAATGCTGGTGTGACTTGTTATATTCTTTTACTTTTTAGTCTCCAACATGAGTCCGGGCGTAACATACAAACTAGAAGTGCAGGCTTTCAAAGGGGACTTGTTGGGAAAACCTGTCACCGCATTTGTCACGATCCCCGGGAATATGCACATGTCGGTTTCAAACTTCAAAGGATCACTGCACAATAATACCTCTGTGCACTTGACATGGGAAAAACCACTGGATGCGAAGGGTGATGTTGAATATGCCGTGCGCTACGGGCTTACAATGGATGAGCTTTTCAAAGGTAACGAGGACTCAAATTTCGATTAATTCATTTAGCACGGACTATTTTTGATATTCGATGTCTTAAATGTTTTCCGACCTTTCATATCGATATATAATATACATGCACTATTCTAATAAATTTTTACATATATTGTTATGATATGTTAGTTACTTTAAAAATATATGTTATTAAACATATCTGGTGTATTTTATAAGTTGGAAATATCTACAAAATATGTTTAATGATGTACTGTTTTAGAAAATATATCATAGATGACTTGCATTATCGTAGGCTAAATCATCTGACATTAAACGAGTAGAGTTGATTAACTAAAATAAATACACCCAGTCCTTTTTTTACGCGATACATTGGTTCCAGAAAATGGCGCGTAAAAAAAATCACGTAAAAAAGTCATAGCTTTCATATAATTTGATAAATTGGTTCCAAAAATTAAAATATCGCGTAAAAAAGTACCAGAAACGTATGAAAAACCAAAATTTGCTTTTTGAAATTCGTGCAAAAAAAATATATATTTTATGATTTTATATACATTTACATGAATTATTAAAGGTCGAGAATAGTGCTATTCAAAGAATTTAATAAATGCATTGTGTTTAAACAAGTTTACGAGCGGACATACATCCCATGATTTTACCCAATTGCATTAAATTTCTTTACACACCCTAAAACATAAATTCGCATAATATCCGATACACTTGTCAACATTTGGCAATTGTATGTGTATTTAAAAAAATGGAATGCCTTACAAAATTTTAGTTAGGTTTTAAAAATACACATATTTTTTTATTTACATTTTCATATATGTGCATGCCTAGCATCATATATAAATTTCTTCTTTGAAACAAATTTGGGGAAAAAATCGCGTAAAATCGAGTGAAGCGCGTAAAAAAATGTAACGGTGCCGTCCAAAAAAATCGCGTATAATCGAATTCGCGTAAAAAAAATCGCATAAAAAGAGGACTGGGTGTATATCGGTCTCAATAGATAGATATGGAGTTTTCCATGCAAAAACTGTCTTTATTTCAGCACACTTTAGTGTATAGTAATTAAATCTTGAGTGTCAGTCTGAAAATGCTTCTCAAGAAGCGAAACACTTATCACGTCAATTAAACTACCATGCACAATGTCAATGTTATCAATTTTATGTTAAATTAAATTAAAAAGAAAAATGCTATTACAACATTTTTATATTCACGAAAAAGAATTATTAATTTTATGTTATATTGATTTCTTGAATATGCCCGTTTTTATGTAGTTTTCCTGTATTTTCAGAAGCAAGAGTGGTCACCAAAGAAACATCAGTTACGATCAAAAATCTTCAAGCCTGCGACTCGTATCTCTTCAGTGTGGGAGTCATTGAACCGGTACTCGGCCCCCTAACCGATGATCCCATCGTAATCGACACGGAATACAATAAGAAGTGAGACTTTGTTTTTCTTTGTAGTTCATTTCTGGACCCCAAACGTAATCTTGCATACAATTAATTTTCAATTGGTGTATAAATTTTTGCTTACTGCTTAGTAGTGAAAGTGGAATACATAGTGCAGTTATTTCAGTAATATTTTGGAATAATGTTGAAGTACATTTTTCGCATTCATATGAAATGAACTTATTTTACTTCCTCAGTCTTTTTTTATAAAAGTGCAGTACAAATGTTTTTTTACATATTGTATCTTAATTTTTCTTGTATTCAAAGATTAGTCGTACTAAAAACAATGCGAAAAAGTAAACGTTTGCCTAGCATTAATCAAATATGTTGTTAGATTAACTTTAACATGGTGATACTGTTAATGGTGAATTTGAATGAATCATTATTTAGAGTAGTGTTGAATCTATGATCACTAACACAATTTAATAATTTACCCACATACCACACTGAAACCCTTACATTTTACACTTAAACACTTTCTAATATACTCGCTATTCTTTTATCAATTTCCCAGAGCTTCAGTGAAAAATCTTCATGTTAAGAGAGACGATAGAGATCCGCACACAATGACGATCACTTGGGATTCCACCTGTAATACTGTCAATGAAATGAGCATATACCTAGTAAGTTATATTTGAATAACACTGTCCCATCTTAACTTGAATCATATGTCAACCAAAGGTTTACTGTAAACGAAAAAAAAAAAACAAAATATTTAGTTAACCGCATATTGACATATTCACATCATATTTATCATTTGCCTGGAAGACAATCCGTCGGAACTCTCAATCTGTACACCATTATGTGGCTGTGATCACTACAAACAGTTTCATCAATATTTGGCTAGTCAAAGTAAATTCTTCCAGTGTTAAATTATACCACCAAGCATTGAACTTTCTTCATTGAATACTCACAACAATGTTTATTTGTCTGTTCAATGAACCCCTCTGGGGCTGACAGAATCTTAAATAATAAGGTTCTTTACTAGAATATTTGTGGGAATATTATAACCCAGATTCTACTCACGCTGCAAACAACTTAGCAACCCTGAGGGTCCTAGTTTTGAGTAATAAAGAGGTATGAGGTATTTAAATAATATCTCCATATACTGTTTTTATTTTCTTTTTTTTTCAAACAGGAAGGCAAATGTTTACAAAATGATTTTAATTTTTAAATTTCAAAAATTAATTTAATAGTGTTCCGTTCTTTACTGAGCCATATAAAAAAAATTCCCCGTAGCTCTACTACATTCGTACATTATTCACAATTATTTTTAATTCTCTGTGTTTTTATATATGTAGATTCGGTTGGATCCAAAGAGATTGAATGATTGTAATTCAATTTTTGGTTATTTATGTTTTAGTACATTTTTTTTTTTTATTTTCAGATAACTGTCACTGAACTGACACTTAACATCTCATCGACAGTTCGTCTAAATCCCACCAGCAATTCCAGTCTGACACACAACTTTGTCAATATGGAGTACGGGGGCAGATACAGTGTCGCCGTTTGGGTTAGTTATTCACTCCGATTCAAAACCTGATAATTTAACCTTATAGAGATTTTAAATCACTAAAATGTCTAAAAGAATCCGCAGATTTATAGAAAATGTTTTTCAGCGTGACATCCCGGATGCTGCACGGACCATAGCCCTCGTTGCCGGACCCCCGATACCGCCGCCTCATCAACTTCAACTATGGCGTGACGCCAATGGTACCTTTATGCTGTATTGGCAGAATATGGACTTGCCCTCAACATTTTCACCTGGAAATCGACACCAGTAAGTAGTAACCAAATAGTAAAAATTTTATCTGATGTATTTATTGTGTTAGAAATGATTGAGCAGCATAATGCAACAAATATAAAAGCTCTCAAATAATAAAATTCATATCGACGTTAATGTAATAAAGAAATATTATTCTATTGGACAGAACACACCCGCTTGTCGACCGGAATATATAACCTGATAAGAATCGATTGCTTTCAACCCTCCTCATGTAGTGTTCATTTTTTAGAAATCAAAATATTTGAAAATATATTGATATAAGTATTATATAATTCTTTCGCCGCTCCTCAGACCATTGCGAAGAGCTAATCCATTTCTGTAATAAATCATCTCCGGGCAGTATTTAAGCTTATTGAAAATGCCGCCTGTATAGTTTAGTTTAATTTAAATTTAGTTTTTTTTTCGCTAGCACGATATAAGCTTGGTTCTTAAAACAGAAGAGAAGATGTATTGCGTACCTTTTCTACACAGCTATATATAGATAAGCAAATGTACGTTTAAACATACTTCTAACGATGGCGCGAGCCGAAATAGCTATCAACTATATCTTATAAAAAAATTTGTAGAACTAAACTATATATACATTGCTATTTTTTCACCGTGTTATTTCAAAATTCATAGATTATATTTTTTTATTATTTCCAGGTACCATTATGAAGTGTTAGTGACAGAAAACAAAAATGAGACAATGTCCTCCGATAGAATAATACAAGTAGCATCCGCTCCGGCTGCCATCACCGGGCTGGAACCCGGCGGTCACTATTCACTTTCAGTTCGACTTGTCACCGAGACTGGGTACATGAGTCCGCTCAGCGAGATCAGATCTCTTAATATGCCTCTTGGTATGTATCTCTTGAATTTTTTGTGAGTGTGTATATATATCTACATCAATGTTTATCCCATTGAATTCTGATAACAATTTTCAGCACGAAATATCTTCATCTCGTTAAATTTACAGAAAATTATAGTGTTACATTAAAATGGTTATTTATCTGTCTATTTTGTGTATTTCAATGAGCATAATTCATACTGAATTATCTTTATCGACTAGCAAACACATTTCTCTTTAGATTTAAAATTGGGAAAAGTTGAAGTTTATTTCAACTTTCACTATTCGGCTTTCCTCATTTGTTTTTTTAATTTTTCACTATTTAATTGTTAAATATTTTTCAGTCACTTTTAAGGTGTTAACTGTCACTTCTTGATGGAAAGGCATGATATTTAAAATATTAAAAACACATTTTTTAGTACTTATTTCCACAGTATATTTTTTGATCAGGACCGGTTTCGCTCATCGCGAGCAATGTTATTTAGTTCTTAAACCCATGGTTTTGTACACCTGCTACATCTAACTCAAATATTTTGTATAAATAGACTTGTTTGTAAATTGTATTCTATCAGTTGATAATGCTTACAATGAGCGAAACCGGTCCTGATCAACAAATATATTGTGGTAATAAGTACTAAAAAATGTGTTTTTATTATTTCAAATTTTTTTAATAAAGACTCAACTTTCATATTCAATCAAAAGATATTACAGTTGAAAAATAATGCACAATGGACTTCATTGAGTGTAGCTGTAATTGCTGGATAAACCCACAGAATGATTATCATTTGTAGTTTGATGGTGTTAATAAAACACAAATCTACCCAATCTCACAGGTGGAACAGATAAACAATATATACACTTTTAAAAATAATTTTCTTCCGAAACGCCTAATATAATTTACTGATGTTTTTCTAGAAAAAGCTGAACTGTACGAAGAAACAACCCATATGTCATTATTTATTGGCACTCCATTAGCTATAATATCGATTGTGGCATGCGCGGCCCTCGTCATTCTCGCCTTGAAACATCGTCGGCTGTCAACATCCTTTGCCCGTTTCGCGAATCCAAGATACGACTCCAGATCAGGAGCCGCTACTCTCGGAAACCATTCCGATATCCTTGGTGAGTAGATTAAACATCACAAGGATCCATCCAACAGGTCATGATTTTATTTTTAGCTGGCTCTATGGATAAATAATTTATCAAATTTGCGATGAATATCCAAAGTCATTCTAAGTTTTATCAGACATTTAATAAATAACTTTCTCAGCCATGAAAGAATTAAACCTTTAATCATTATTAAATTTTTACAGTCTCGGTACATAATATATTTTTTGCCTGTCAATCTTTGAAATATGTTATTTATTTTCATTACCTTTTCCAAAGAATTGTCAATAAAGTATTACTTTTAGTTCAGTTCTAGATTGTTGAGATTTTTTTAGAGTCCATTTGTGGACATGGGTTATTATTAAAATTTATTCCAAGATCAAAATCAAATATGAATGAATTTTATGTTCAATATTATTACACTGTGCTACAGAGATTTTATACAAATATTTCCATTTTTTTTTTTTTCATTTGTAACATTAATTAATAATCTATATATCCGTTTTTGTGAAGCAGAATACAGTTAGTCACAAAACTAAAATTTTCAGAACAATTTTAAATATTTTATTTCACTGAAAGCAAAATGACTAATGCTGATAAGGACATTCCAGAATTTTGCAAATTTTAAAGAGTTCATAGATTTGCTGCGTACTCCACTTGTGCATGATAATCTCATCATTAAATTGGCTTCAAATCGTCATTTTTTTTACATAAAATAGGATATCTGGAACTGAATGTAATAATTACAGGTATATGATAAGATATTTGCAAGTTGATAAATGAATAACTAACTACCGAATAAATAACTAACTAATATAAATTAAATGGTCAGCTAAAATGACAGTGGATAACGAATCGCTTTTGTCACACTGATACAAGTTGGAACAGCTATGAATATTTTTATATTTATTATTATGAATTTTCAGATGAAGATGACGCTCCTCGCATCCGTGGATTTGCCGATGACGAACCGTTGGTGATTGCCTGAGGAAACCAAATATAAGACACTATTTAGCAAGACATCTCAACTAAATTGAGTCATTCATTAAAAGACTTCTACATTGTTAAGGTTGTTGATAGCACTCCAATTCCACTCCTAGTCGACACATATTTATATACATACACCTAGTGCATTGCGCCGCATTATAAGTCATTCGTTGCTCACCACTCTTCCAGTGCTTTTTTAATATATTTTTGTATTGAATAACACGTTTTAACTGTTTGAATAAATCAACCACGCGATACTCCGTGTAATATTTCTTCGAAACCGAATTTTATGCTTGTCAAATAATTTTTGCCGTGCAAACGGTGGCAGAAATTTTTTATATTTTCCACAGACCATTGATTATTTCAGTAGTAGTTTTATTATCTAGTTTTAGCGAACCTACTCGGAAACCCAAATCAGCATCAATAAATAATATCTGTTCGATAAACTCTCGGTTGGTAACTAACTATAAAATATTATCATTGATTAACAATTTTGTTACTTATGAAGATTACACAAAATGCTTAGAAGATAGATGTTCCTTTGTTTCGATACAAAAAAGCCCCGATGGTCATCCCAAATAATGATTCATAGATTGGTTTACTTTGCAGGCCACCCGCATGACCAGTTTTAAAAGAATATTAATGCATTGAAAATACTTAATAGTCAATATAATTAATTTTTGTTTTATTCAAAGTATAAAAATTAACTCACATTTAAAAATATTTTGACTTGGCTGTTCGACCATCCTTAGATTACGTTGAAGGTGCACTTTTTGATAAAGTGGATTGTATTTTTTTTTATCGTGAAAATATTTTATTTTAATTCATTTGACGTGGCTTATGGCGTCTAGATGCCACTTAATTGTTTCTTGCCCTCATCTGAGCCTCTGTTATGCAACAGTTGTAAGGGTTACAGAGTTCAAAATGAAATGTCCTGATTTGTTAACTTATATGTTATTAGACTTCTGTAAAGTGTTTAGAATGTTACGGCCATAAAAATCTTTATTTTTATTGTGGAGAAGTGTTTTAGAGAGTAACGATCGTATTGTTTTTATTGTATTGAGAATAATTTTACTTAAAAGCAATTACGTCTGATTTCATGTGATTTAAAATTATTATTTATCAAAAGCTCATTTAAAATAACTAAACTGTAAAGAAATGTAAGCGTAGAATAAATATTTGATGTTTTTTTAGTAATTGGCAATGTTTTTTTATAATAAATAACTGTTGTAGATGAACAGAAATTTAGGGATTTTGTCACCTCGAATAGTACTGGCAACTCACAGTTATATTTCAGTAGAATTAAATTTTTCTATATGAATGTCATGTCTATTAATCTTGGTGTTGATAATTTATATGTTTGTGTGTGTGGATATTGCCATACCGACATGCAATTGTTTTTCTCTGTGGATCCCATTTTCAAATTCAAATTTAATACCAGATCGATTCGTCATTTACATTCAAGACTTAGATCAAAACTTATTCTGTGTCATGATGTAAGCTGTCTCATTTGCAAGGTGACAAATTGAATACCTAACATATTGATGTGAATTTTCAAATTAAATTTACTGAGTGATTTAATTAAAATCCAATGATTATTCCTAAGTATCAACATACCCGTCTACCGACGTAAGTCCATTTACTGTGATTAAACGCCAATTCCTATATTATATTTTTTAGTGAAGTAAAGTTGACTGTGTCTCATGATTTCTTCTTTTAAAAATCTTTGAATGGATAGATCATTTAACTCCGGTTTGGCAATGAAAAAATATTGAGTTGATATCATTTATGAACTAGTTTTTTATCTATATATGAGAATCCAGTATTGTTTTGGTTTACTATTTTTTCCATAAATTGAATTTACCTAGTTATAGTGACATAGACGCTAATGATATAAACATGTAAATTATTCATAAGAAGTAGTTAATTAATATAACAATAAATTAATTGAAACTTGTTTTATTATATCCTATCCTGTACTTGACAACCTTACACCAAAAAAAATTAAAAAAATAATGGGCAAACTCTGATAATTGTAATGTGTTGATCTGGCCTTTACTCTTATTAATTGAAGTATCTACACAGTCAAGGCATGTATTTTCTGATGTTCACTTTTCAGTTGTTGCCATAGATGCATAGTTGCAATAGAACATTTCAATGCCCACAATTCATTAATATTTTGACATCTAAATCTGTCTAGAAATATATCAAAATCAACTTAGTTAGTGTCAAAAGTGGGCATGTCACCAAGAGCCAATCAGATTGCAGCATTTGAATGAGATTGCTGGGGATGACTAAACATCATTTGACAAGTTATTTTTGCCTAAGACTTCTCTTTTTTATTTATTTTTTCAATATACAGTAAAAAATGATCAGCTTAATCACTCTCATTTCATTGATTGTTAGTGATCAACAATGTTATGGAGATTTTTTTATTTTCTTAATTAAAATTTGTTGATTCATTTTTACTACTTCTGTCTTCCAAATTCTAATTTTTTCTTCCCAGCTGGTTCAAAACCCCTTTCATCGTAAGAAGAACTGAAGAAACCCCTTTCAAGAATGACTCATTAGCAAGATCGTTAATGAAAATTATCACAGGCAATTGTTTTAATTATTATTAGATTGATATTGTTAAATTTGTTTTGGCTGTAATTTACTGCTTGCCTATGGGTAATTTTTCTCCTATAATTAATATCTTTAATGTATATACGATGCTAACTGTTTATTTTACGTCAGTTCTATTGCATCCGTGTGATAGAATGCCTGAAGATGACAAAAGGCGGAACCCGAGTCGTTTGAGACAAAACATGTGGAATTGTACAAAGTTGTAACAATTCAAATTTTATATTGAAATTTCATCAAGCACCTTCAGTCAATATCATAAAAAAAACTACTCAAAGTAATAAATCTCACTTCTGTGTACCAACATCTGTGCTAAACCAGCATCTTTCACAAAATTTGGAATTTTTGGAAATTTCTAGAACTAACACCTTTTGCTGGAGCACGGTTGAGAGGTTGTGGTTTTATAATTAAATCTCCAGATGCATGTTAAAGAACAATAATCGCACGAGTGCATTTAAAATCATTCTTATCTCCCTTTATTTTGACTGGGTTATTGTGTAGCCGCGCAAAAAATGTACCGCCAAATTAGCGATTGAGTAATAAGCATATAAATATTCATTGTATGGGAACCATTTTCTGTATTTAGGTAACTTTTTAAATAATTGTCTATGGGCTGACATTAGCTGTCAAACTGATCTGCTACACAGCATTATTTTTATATGTTATGCGCCGCATAAAAATAACTATCCTCCAGAATGGATATCGAAATAAAATCAAAATGCAGGATTTGTTTGAACAAGCAACCTGATATGACTTCATTGTTTGAAAGTCGAGATTCAATAACTTTATGTGACAAAATTATGTGTTTTGCTAAAGTGACCGTCACCGAAGACGACGGAGGGCCGACGCACATGTGCAATTTTTGCCTGCAAGATTTGTGCTCTGCGCTAAGTTTTAGAGAGAAGTGTGAAATCTCAGATAAAAAGATCAGAACTATCGTGCGTCAGATTCAAGAGAAAAATGACATTCAAAACATTGCCAATTCGGACCGTTTAAACACGTCCTCTTCTCAAGACTTGAATATAAAAGAAGAAACAAACATAGAAAACAGTTGCGATTTCTTCGACAACGCATTAGACTTCAAGAGCGAGTTTTTAGACGATTTTAAAGTGGAATATGACCTGGAAGATCAGACCGTTGACAATTCGACTGATCATAATCATATAACGAAAAGTGTAGATCTGAATAATTCCTTAAAAAGTAATTATAATCAAAATGTTACTGAATATGAAAATTCTATTTTACCAAGAAAAAGTAAGCAGAAAAAAATTAAATGTGATTCAGAAAGAGCATCTAAGATCTCAAAAAAGCGGGGCCGAAAACCCAAACTTCTGGATAATATAGAATACGATTGTGATATCGGTGGAGATTTACTGAATGTATTAAAAACAGACTTCATATGCTCCATCTGTAAAAAATCATTCCCTGATAAGAAAACATTGAAGAATCATATAAAAGTTCATAGTAAAACTCGAGACCATACTTGCGATCAATGCGGTAAACAGTTCAAGTATAGAGACAATTTAAAGGTATATTAAATTAAATTAAATTTATATTATAAAAAAAATTAATCCAGCAATAGTATGGCCAATTTGAAATACGTTCATTTGAGTGTATTGAGAAAAGTTGCCTCATGGCACTGCCAAGATTTGTAGACTTTTCTAGTTTTTTTCAAATCAAAATATTAAAATATATTTGAAATTACAGTTATAATATTCATATTTGGAAACATGTTAATGACATGAGATGAACTCGTTGAGAATTTTCAATATCATTCGGGATCACCCATGTCTAAGATTTCATATATTAGCCCATTTCTTGTTGATCTTATCTGTTCAAAAGACACTCAATCATTGAATATTTCAAATACAATAATTAAACAAACTTATATACATTATCAGCACAATTCAAGTTGTATTTTCATATAAAATTTTTAGCAGTGCTAACACTTTCATGTCTTTAATTATAAATACACTGCAATCTACAATCTCAACTGTTAAAACATTAGAAGTCAGTGGATTCGAATATTTCTTTTCATATATTAATCTTGCTGAGATTTGATTGCTAGGGTCTGTTTTACCGCTAGTCCACAGATGTTGACCATGTTGCTATTCATTGGAAGTAAGTTAAAGTCTTTTTCCAATTTACCAAAAATGTAACTAATTTTGATTTGTTTTAGGTTCACGTTATGACGCACACTGGTGAAAAACCATTTCAGTGTGACTTGTGTGAAAAAAGTTTTAGTAAAAAAGATAACCTAGCAATACACAAAAAGCGGCATTTAAAAGAGCGCAATTACAGCTGCGAGCAATGCGGTTCTGCTTATTACACAAGCTACGAACTGAAAACCCACATGAGAGTTCACACAGGAGAAAAGCCACATGTTTGTACGCTATGTGGCAAAAGATTTACTGCAAAAAATAATCTCTACATTCACCAGAGGAGTCACACTGGTAATAAAAATTTACTAATGGCTGTTTTTTAGCTCTTTGACTGGATGGCAAATAGGTTTTGACATATTTGTCTAAAAAATGTATATTTTGCACTTTTCCTGTTTCAGCTAGTACTTTAACAATAGATAAAACATATAATACCATTGATTGTAATATATATTACACTAGAAATAGTTCTGATGAAGGTGTAAGCCAAAATAGCTATCAACTATATATCTTATAAATTTTGTAGAACTAAAATACATTGCTATTTTTTCATCGTGTTATAATGGAGTTCTACCATGTAAATTCCAACTCAATCAAGTAGTTTATACATAGCTCATTAATCAAATACATTTTGTAAAAAAATAACCTTAACATATTCAAAAGAAAATCGAATTATTCAATTTTTTGAATTGTTAATACTTCATACGATTCCACATATTTTGTCACTAATGACCAGGTCTCGGCTTTCGGCATCTCCAGGTATTATATCACAAAATGCAACAGAACTGATGAGTCGACTGTCACTGCATGTAAAGAATAATTCAAATTTGGTATTGAAATTCCATCAAAGTTATTATCATAAATTACATTCAAATTTTACTTGAACTCAAATTGGATGGTCAGTTCACCCGTCCACTTGAATTGCTAAAGATGCTGAAAAACAAAATCAGGTTGTTAGTGATGAAACTTTTGGAAGTTAAAAAAATTGATATTAGAATTCCATCAAGCATCATTGGTCATACATAAAATCAATGTCTTTAGTTTTGTGCTTTAATTGTTTTGCAGGTGAAAAACCACACATCTGCAGTGTTTGCGGGAAGCAGTTCACCTCCAAGAACATTTTGTCTATTCATTCTAGAATCCATACTGGAGAAAAGCCCTATATATGTTCAGTTTGTGGAAAAAGATTCACAGCCAACAAGCTCGCCGTTCATATGAGAACACATACGGGAGAAAAACCTCATGTTTGCCCTCTCTGTGGTTAGTAAATATTATATCAGTAGATTCCCTGATAAAGCAAGTTTATGTCTTCAAAGTACACATAACTAAAAGAATCTGTTTTTGATTCTGTACGAATGTGATTGCCCTAATAGTACCTTTTTAGATACATTGCCCCCTGTCTACCATTTCGTTGGGAGTCTACAGTACAGAAATTACCTTATATTTGATGGATAGTAAGGGAAAGCTCATAATGTATACTACCACTTCTATGATATAAAAAGTGGCACAGTTCTCCTCTGGCTTTCACAAGTCTGTTATCGTCCCTGATCACATAAAACACTCTTTGGTTCTACTAAATACATTATGCAGCGTGTACATTACATATGTTATACAATATGTTGCGTGTGATTATCGAGATTTATTGATAAACGAATTATATTTCTGTTTTATTGTGTTCCAGGTAAGCAGTTCTCTGCCACTAATGTTCTCGTCATACATATGAGACGCCATACTGGAGAAAAGCCATATAAATGTAAAATGTGCGGACAGACCTACGGCCACACACAATCGCTCAACAAACATATGAGGAAACAGCATAAAATAATCACTAACGCCAATCAGGTAACGAAAACATGACTTTCATACAGTCTATCAAATTTACTCATTATAATCGAGTCCTAGATTATTTCCTAACATTGAAGGATACTCAAAAGGTTAATAAAACGTGGGCATATGTTTTGACTAAATGTGTGTTATGATCATTATGTGAAAAACAAAGTAAGATGCTTCGTTATTTCCTGCTTTCTGTGAGTGAACTATCAACTAATTTTTCGTGAATACATTTTCCTCCAATATTCACTAAAATTATAAATATGTTATTTTTAAAGACTAGACCATTTTTTTCTATATCTCTATATGATAACTTGAGGCACTTAACTGGTGTAAATTTAATTTTGGTAATAAAAATTAGCAAAATATTTTATTTCTATACTATTGTCAGAACTGTCGCTACTAAAGCAAGCTTGCCATTTGAATCGATGAATATATTGCTGCAATCAAGTCATCATAAATTAGGAATCAGGAATTTAATTTCATTATATTATTTTGTAAAAATATCAACAACGAAATCGTAAATTATTGCTTGTTTTAATAATGTGATAAAACTATATTTGTGTTTTAGATGCACATGCAACAAATTAATGAAGCTCATCAGGCAAGGTTAGAGGGAAAATCGATTAGCACAATGTCAAAAGATTCACTATCAGCGGCTACTGTACGAATCTCTACAAAAATACCTTCGCAGTCTTCCAGCCAGCATTCTATTGACATGACCCATGTAAGACTACAATCTAATATTTTTCTAACGCCTGAAAAGTCCTGTAGCTAAGTCAAGATTTGAATCCCCAAATGGACATTTTCAAACATTGATTTGTTGATAAGTCCTTTGATGTTTTCATTCCTTCCCATTGTCATCAAATCCTTAAAATGAGAAGTTGAATTGGCAGACCACGTGTCTTCAACAAGTCACTTTTAAGGTGTTAACTGTCACTTCTTGATGGAAAGGCATGATATTTTAAATAATAAAAACACATTTTTTAGTACTTATTTCCACAATATATTTTTTGATCAGGACCGGTTTCGCTCATCGCAAGCATTATCAACTGATAGAATACAATATACAAACAAGTCTATTTATACAAAACAAAAAAATTATTTGAGTTAATGGTAGCAGGTGTACAAAACCATGGGTACAAGAACTAGGAAACGATTTACATAAAATCATACAATATTGATACAAATAAAGTAAATTAGTATAAAAATTAAATGTTCACAATCACCTTTTAAGAATTACAATTACAATTATGGTAAATCAATAATCCATTAGGAGCTCTGAACAATCAGTAAGGAAGTAAGGAGTGGGAAATTTTAATGACGAAAATAACCCACACTTACTACTTAATGGAACAAAAAAAAATAATATTTGAGAATTTAATGATAGTCAATTAAAGATAAATTGATGAGATGGGAAGATATGGTCAGTCAGGGGCGTTCCAATATTTTCTGTAAAAAAATAAAATAAAAGGAGGCAATATCATTTTTCAAAAAAAAAAAAAAATATATATATATTTATTAATCTAATTTAATGAGTATAACAATGGTGACGACGCAAAAGTAGTTTGTTCATTTATAAGGTTAGAATAAGGCAAAAATTTGTATCGATTAATTTCAAGGATTTCTTGTTTATCTAATTTCAGTGATTTGTTATTGAAATGTAGTAGTAAGTGTGGGCTATTTTCGTCATTAAAATTTCCCACTCCTTACTTCCTTACTGATTGTTCAGAGCTCCTAATGGATTATTGATTTACCATAATTGTAATTGTAATTCTTAATAAGTGATTGTGAACATTTAATTTTTATACTAATTTACTTTATTTGTATCAATATTGTATGATTTTATGTAAATTGTTACCTAGTTCTTGAACCCATGGTTTTGTACACCTGCTACCTTTAACTCAAATAATTTTTTGTTTTGTATAAATAGACTTGTTTGTATATTGTATTCTATCAGTCGATAATGCTCGCGATGAGCGAAACCGGTCCTGATCAAAAAATATATTGTGGAAATAAGTACTAAAAAATGTGTTTTTATTATCTTCAACAAGTGTTCAATAGATGCTGTTTCTTTGATTCTAAATACTCCACGAGCACTCAATATTGGAATAAGCTATCCATTATTTCTTTCTTAACCTTGCTCTTTGGAGAGGTTAAGCATTTAACATATATGAACACATTTGAATTCTTGAAGTAAGATCCCACACGTTTTATCACTAACGATCCTAACATTTCTGTTGCATCCATGTGGTAGCATACCTGAAGATGTCGAAAGGCGAAACCTTGGTGATGAAACACGTTGAATTGTATAAAATTTCAATAATTCAAATTTGATATTGAAATTCCATCAAGCACCTTCAGTCAATATCATAAATTATATATAAACTAGTTCTGTATAAATGAATACTCAAGATAAATATGAAAAAATAAAATCTTTTGAGTTACTTTTGTTGCTTAACATTCATATTATTGTATTTCAGGAATCAATAGACAACCTGCCGCCAAAAACAGAACTGAATCAATCTAGTCTTTCTCAAGAGTTATTGAAAATTACCTGATTTATCCTTAGTTTTAAAGACGAGACTGAAAAAATATTGTCGTAGATAACTCATTTGAAACCAACTCGGATGCAAGTTTAACATAAATGCCATGCTGTCACTGTTATGATTTGACTGTACAATTCTTTTTTATAAATCATATTAATTGATAAATTTAAAAAATATATTTTTTATGCCTCTTTGCAAAACTTGATTTTGCTGATACGAGGTTGGGTCGGTGATGTGGTTATATTACAATATAGAAACCTGTGACAAGTGTGATACATATTTAAGATAAAAACATCAGTGTCTTTATTTATTTTTTTTGACATCCTTCAAAAGTAATTAAAAGTTACAATTATTTTTATCTTTAAAACTGTCTGTTCCAATCTTGGATTATAAGATGTAATGAAAACCCATGTACAAAAAATTGCAGGATATCAAATATATGTATGCCTGAATTTTAAGGGGATACTTGATTGTTTTGCTGAGAATTTATTTCAAATTATCTATTCTTAAATATTGGCCAGTCATGATACAGCATTTTAACTATAAATTTCCTGTGAAAAAGCAATATGTTCCAAAATTTTACGTCTTTTTTCCTTTTTGTGTTAAAGAAATATTATCTGCCTAGCCAAGAATAACATTGATTAATCCAATGTGTTTTCATTAAAGCTTATGCAACAGTTAAAATATTTAATATGAAATCATGTTAGGTATTGATATAAGTGAATTTTGTGTTTATTTAATGTTTTTAATAAATGTAATTGAAACCTCAGGATGTGAAGATCTGTATTACATACTAAATAAAAAAATATATCAACATCAATTTCATTTACTATTTATCTTCTACAAACTACAATGAATAAAATCCTTATTTCTTTAAAAAATTAACTTCTCAATGTTGCTTTACTGTACTGGCAAAAGTTTTTTTTTTTAATTACCTACAATCATTACCAATGAATTATGATGGTATGGGATGAAGTCTTGGACAGATACAGCAATTCTTGTATTCATGTGTTTTGTTTTGATTTCATAATGTTGTGCAATATGTGGTGACAATGCTTTATTTTTCAAAGTTTCATTTTATGTTTATGAGAGACTATTTTCCATGCTTCAAATTAAAACCAAGGAATTATAAAACCTGATCATTCAAATGGGTGTCACGTTACATTTTAGAAATGCCTGGCCTGTATTTTTATACAAACATTGATTGCAGTGTTAGTAAATAGTATTAGTGTTGCAATGATATGTCGCTGTCAGTGGAAGTCATACTCTACAGTGATAATGTATACTTAAAACATGCTAAGTAATTATTTTCAAAATAGGGTTGCAAAAAAACTACTGTAAAAATAATAAACCAACTAGAGAAATGGTTACAGGCCACATTATATTATAACCACTTACCAGTTGAATTTTTCTGAGAAAGAATGCTTAAAAATTGTCACATATTTTAAAATGTTTTTAAACATTTATTTTTATTTTTTTCAGAATAAATTAAAACCTAGTTTTACAATGTTTTACATCACAATTCGAAGAAGAGTACCTTGCTTCTTTTCGTGACCCGTGTTAAACTTTCCTAAGTAAAGCCGCGCCCGAGTCACGCTCGGGCAAAACTGTCAAATACCTCAAAAAGTATGTTGATATTTTTTAAATATCAAATGATTTTCTTTCAACTTTCTCAACAAGTTACCACTAAATGAGCTTCATTTTTTAAGATTGAGTTAACAATTATTTCGTGAATAATTTTCCATTAACCTTTTTTTAATTGCGTTGGTTTTTACAATGATTTTACTAGCATTGAAGATGTATGGTCTTGTGGAAAATATTGGATTTTACTTTAACCTTTTGCACTCGAGCACTTTTTCGTATGTGCCTACCAGCAACTCGACACGTTTTTTTGCAAAAATCGTATTCGCTACATGAATCAAAGTAATAAAAAAAATATATATAAAATTAAAAAATATATATTTTTTAAATTTTTTTCTGTAAAATAGATATATAATGGATATAATGTACATATTTTTATTTTATTTGGAATTCTTCATTTTATGGTATTTCACAAAGCAATCGCTCACATGTAATCCTGGTTTATTTACGCAGGTCTCGCAAAACAGCGGTGTTTCCGATCTCCCGCCAGAAATTTTTATATTTGAACAGACTGCACAGCCCTTCTTAGTCCCTAAACGTAATCTATGTAATTTATCTGCAAGACGATCTTCTGTAGGAACAGTTGAAGTACGCACTCGAGATCCACCATGCATTTCGATGACAACACTTATTGATATTACGCAAGCCGACTATGTTTGGCTATGTTTTTTTTATCAGAAAATGACTCCCTAATGATCTGTTATTGTGATCTAGTTGATATCGAAAGATAAAAAAATGCTAAAAGTATACAAAAAATGACTTAATAAACATGCCGCCACTGCGGCGGCATTAGAGTAATATGATAACTTACAATGCCTTCGAGTGCAAAGGGTTAATATCATTACGGCAAGGTTTTAAACTATGTCCTGCAAATCGCAAATAGGTCTTCTAAAAAAAAAAAATCGTAATTTTCATACTGCTTACAGCAAAATTCAAATGTGTTCAACTTTATATTGATATTGAGTAGCCAAAAAAATAACTGTTTAGGAATCCCTGATTGAACTCATTCATTACAAACTGGATGCATGAACGAATATTTGGTTTGGATCTTTTTATTTTTCTTTAGTGGTCTTTTTAACAGTCTTTTTATTATCACCGTGGTTTAATGATTGATGTCTCGTTAGATCACTTACTCTAAAAAATCCCCTACCACATTCATTACAAACATGTGGGGTGTGATTTTTATGGTATTTTAATACATGAAAATCAAGCATGCTTTTGATACGAAATGTTTTTTTACAATTGTCTATGGAACAAGGGTATTTTTCTGCATTTTCATGATTACTAATATGCATTGACAAACCATGTTTATGAGAAAAGCGTTTCCCGCATTTCTGACATTCGAACGGTTTCTCTCCTGTGTGATTTCGCATGTGGTCTTCCAGGTTGGAGCACTGCTTGTTGCATACCAAACACTGTCCAGACTTAGATGAATGAACATTAGTCATGTGCAGCTTTAAGTTTCCTTTTGTAACGAAAGCTATTCCGCACTGGTCACAGACGTTGCTTTTGGTGCCAGAGTGAACGAATTGATGTTTCGCTAACGTGTCTTTCGATTTTAGAGCTCTTCCACACAGATTACACATAAACCGTTTCTCTTTTGTGTGGACTAGGTAATGATTTTTCAGCATTGACTTTCCAGCAAATTTTCTCCCGCAGATTTTACACGGAAAGGGTTTTTCCCCAGTATGGGTCCGAGTGTGTCGTGTGAGAGTTGCGTGTTGCGAGAAACTTTTAGGGCAAAATTTGCAGGCGTAAGGCGTCTCTCCAGTGTGCAGTCTCATGTGAGAGGTGAGATCTTTTTTACGGTAAAATTGCTTTCCGCAAGCCTCGCAAACGAACATCCTTCCCACAGAAGTGTGAAACCTTACTATGTGTGCTGTCAGGGTACCTTTAAGTGCAAAAGTTTTACCGCAATCATTGCAGCAGTATGGTCTGTCACCTGTATGTGTTCTGTTGTGAATAATCATAGCGGATGGGGAATAAACTGTTAATCCGCACACGGAACACTGTAATGGTTGATGAGGTTGGAAAATTTTATTTTTGATCTTTTTTCCAGAATTAAACTTCGCTTTTTTCGCAGGCGCTTTATTTAAATTATCATCAAAGTTACTACAAACTGAATTTTCACTAAAATTACCATCTTTCTCATCTTTGATGGAAGTCGGGTGCAAGTTATCGTCCCGAGCTAAAGTTCTTTTAATTTCTCTCGTTTTGGATGAAATATTATTTATAGTTAATTCTACGTAAGAAGATACATGTGGTTCATACTTTATATCAATATCTGGAATATATGATGGATCTATTTCATTCTTTTCAAAAAGTTTTTTAGCACAGTACTGTTTGAGTTTTTGGTCCGTATCACGACATTTCACGACAAAGTCATGGGCAACCGGCAACATTTTCAGACATTTCTCACAAATGCAATTCGGGAATCCGTCACCACTACTTATTTGGATGTTTGTGCACTCTGTCATTTTGAGAGAGTATTTATTGTCATCGAATAAAGAAAACATGGTTGAGTGAAAGGATAAACAAACTCTGCATTGAGAATCAGACACAGCGTCATTTCCAAAGGACATAGTTCCCAGAGACTTAATTTACTGCTTTTTCTGTTTCGTCCAGCACACTCGCGTCCCAATCCCAACAAATAAACAAAACACAGATATTTGACAGAACTAGTTTTGTCTATGGCTCACTATCATTTATGCTTCAAAATCCGCTGACACTTTAGCATTTTAGAATTATTATTGTATTTTCATTGTCTTATATTAGACATTCAAAAAAACCCATTGTTGACTAATATGCCAGAATTTTAAGTGTTTTTGTGAATGCTTAAAAAATATATTTTATTATTTACAACTTTATTTATCGTGGCTCCAACAATGTTATTTAGTCTATGATGAAGCTCAATATGACAACTGAATTTATTATTAATATTTCTCTATGATATGGATGAAATGTCAAAATAATTTGCTTGAAATTGAAGAACAGTTCGAATAGTATATCAATTATGATGGATTATCACAATTCTACGTGCCGTATTTGTTTGCTGGAGAAAAATAATAGCGTGCCACTGTTCGATTCCGAAAATAAAGTCAATTATAGCGTCTTAATCAAAGAATACACGGGATTAAGTGTAGAACCAAACGAACAATTGCCCAATGTTATCTGCGACGTCTGCTCAACGGAACTGATGACAGTAGTTTCGTTCATATCCAAATGTCGTGTCACAAACGAACAGCTTCAGCTGTGCGTCGACCTCAAAATTCCATTTGATGAATTGCATTCTAACTCGGTCAAAGAGGAAAATCTACCTTTGGATATCGCCGTGAATATTAAGAAAGAGGAGCCTGACTTGACCTTGGACGATGACTTCATTGACAGTACCGAATTCGAATATAATAAACCAGTTAAGAAAAAGAAAAAATCAAAGAAGTTGACTATTAACTACATCGGTATTAAGCCCAAGAAAAAACAACAATCCTCTGAATCAGATATGCACTTATGTAAAATATGCGGGTTGATTGTGAGAAGTAAATCTGCGTTAATAGTTCATAATAGAAAACACACTGGTGAGCGACCATTCAAATGTCCTTACTGTGATAGATGTTTCTCTCAAGGAGGCACGCTCAAAGAACACATGAAGCGGCGACATTTACAAGACTCCTGTCCTATTGAAAGATCGTTCACCTGCGATGCATGCGGTAAACAATTTATTAAAAAGAGCGATATGCACATTCACATGCGAATCCACACAAAGGAAAAGCCGTACGAGTGCTCCTTTTGTTTGCAAAGATTTGCCCAGAGCGGAACATTAACCCAGCACAAAATGCTTCACACCGGCGAGCGACCTTATTCATGTGAAATATGCGGTAAAAAGTTTATAGCCCACACCACACTAAAACGACACTTGACTGTACACTCAGATGAAAGAAATTTCAAATGTTTAGTATGCAACAAAGCCTTAAAATCTAGGTTCGCGTTAAAAAAACATATACTTTTCTTGCACACTTCGGAGAAACCTTTTATTTGTCATGATTGCGGGGCCGGATTCGCCATGAAACCCAACTTAAAAGCTCACATAAAATCAAAACATTCGGAGGCGTCGGGATACTGCGAAATCTGCAAGAGAAAGTATCCTCATTTATCCGAACATATGCGTGTTCACACTGGAGAAACCCCTTTCCAGTGTCAATTGTGCAGTAAAAGATTCACACAGCAGCGGAGTCTCACCGGTCACATGAATAGGCACCAGAACGCTACAAAGTTTGCTTGTGCTGAGGCTAATTGTAACAAGGCTTTTTCTATGAAATGTAAGTTAGAGTATCACGTGATGAAATATCACAGTAATCACACGCCCCACATTTGTCAATATTGTTCAAAAGGCTATTACCGGATATCAGATTTAACAAAACACTTACGAAACAATCATTATAAAAAACATAATGCTGTTAATATCTCTACAGGTTCACATGCTTCTGAATAAATAATTTGGTTTATCAAACGAAAGATTGGGGTAATTGCAGCGGTTGATTTAAAAACAATATTCATGTCACAATAAATAGTAACATGATCAACATTTATGGTAAAGCCAATTGAATATCGTCAGTTGATAGAAATGAACATTTTATACTGTTTTTACTGGTTTAATACAGGTAGTGAATCTTATCATATCACAAGGCAGCAAGTAAGAAACTTGAAATGTATTCACATTTTTTTTCAGTGGATAAATATAAAGAAAAGTTCACGTTCAATCGCATAAGATTGAGAAGACTACAGATTCTCATCCTTTGAATAAATAAATTTGCAAATACACTGATATTGTTGTCATATTTAAAATAACTACTTATGTCAATCTTCATATTCTGAACAATGAAATGCTTTTTTTTTTCAATTCTATTAATTCCTTTGATTATTCATGGCCTTCTTTAGCTTTTCTACACAATTTTCCTATAGAGATGTAAACAGATTCAAGATTCACTCTTCACCGCAGCTTAGATTTTGTCATTATCCAAAAAAACACAGTTATTGATTGAATTGGCATTTACTTGATAGAACTCTATTATAACACAGTGAAAAAATTAGCAATAAATTTTAGTTATACAAAATTTATAAGTTATGTAGTTGATTGATATTTTTGTAATTTCTGTTCATAAATGGTTCTGATGAGGGTGTTAGCTTTGTATTGTATATACCATAAATTTTGTACAACGAAAATACATTCTTATTTTTTCATCGTGTTAAGCACAGCCATGACAATTCTCCGAATTAAGTATTGCAGAGAAGTTAATAATATTTAGTCACATAAAATCAATAATGTGACTGTGAAATTATAATATATAAACTTAATCACTTTTAAGGCGTTAACTGTCACTTCTTGATGGAAAGGCATGATATTTTTAATAATAAAAACACATTTTTTAGTACTTATTTCCACTATATATTTTTTGATCAGCACCGGTTTCGCTCATCGCGAGCATTATCAACTGATATAAACTTAAATCTGACTAAATATTAATTGACTTCTCTGAAGTCGATTTGTTAACATTAAAAGCAGAGTGGAATATGTAATGTTTCGTGACAATTCTAAGAAGACTAGAAGTGAATGAGTGACTCATTCACTGCAGAGATTATGTTTTTGGATTCATTCAATTGTAAACAATTCATGTTTACTGAGAATGTTATGTTTAAAAATAAAACTGTTGCAACTTATCTCATCTTTCCTGTTTAATATATATACTATTTTATATTATAGAGATTTTATTTCTTCTGTAAGAATTTCTTTTCCACTACTTACAATATTTGTAATTTTCATTTTTTGATCGAAATAAATTTTGTATACAAAGTTTACATCAGTGATTATTATTTTTATGATTCATTTTACATAACATGATAACATAATCAACTAAGCTGTACTTTCTAGAACTACTCAATTGGTAATGTTCCTGGATTCTATTTTAGGGAGCTATTGTAGTAACCATAAAGGTTTAACTACAAATTTATCCATCAGAGAAAAGTTTTAATATTTTGAATCAGGGCTGTGAGGTTGGATTCGAAGTCATGGAGTCACAGTGTTTTGGCTGGAGTAGGAGTCACGTTTTGGTCAATGTTGTGAAAAACGGGCGACTCCGAATACTTTCGATTAGATGATTTAAAAGAATATCTCAATGAACAATTTCCCGGATTGGTTGTTTGATCTTTAATTTAATGCACGCAAATAGAAAAGGTAGGAAAATACCTGACGAAATAAAAACAATTTTAGTCAGAGTCTTGTTTTTTTAACGACTTCACAGCCCTGTTTTAACCTCTCCAGGAGTAAATAAATAATTTTAACCATGTTGTGAGGGGTGAGTTTTTTTTACATATTTTTTTTTCAACAAAAACAAAAAAAAATTCAACTCACATTTTTAGAGTTTTATCGCAATAAAACCCGTTGCATAAACCAGGAATCACAAACCATTGGACACAGCACTTGAATGTACCATCACAATAATTGTTGACATATGCGACAAGTACGTCCATATTCCTTTACAAAAAAATCGTGCCGACATACTAGTACGTCCATGCTCCTGGAAAGGTTAAATAATAAATACACGCTTTTTGTACAATATCCACAATATATTTTATGATGAGACTGGTTTCGCTCATCTCTGTACTGATTATCGGTTGTTAAAAATTTTACAACCGATAATCAGTACAGAGAATTCCTTAAAAATGATAAATAATATTTCTTGTATGATTCTGATTGGATTGGAAAAATTTAATTAAAATTAGCTTCCAACCTCAAAAAGTTTGCACACCCTTGAAGTAAATAATTGTTATTTAATTTAAATTACAAACTTTATTCACATCTACCCAATAAAAATTTTAATTATTATTTATCGTAATATGATATATATGGCTTATTTTATTAATTTCAATTATTGCTTATTAGAAAAATGGTTTTTATATTCGTCAGATTCTCAAATGAGAATTATTAGCGAATAAAGGTTCTACTATTTTGAATTGTTATCATTTACACTGGAACTTCGAAATACGTACATAATAATATTTGAGATACGAGCCGTCTAGCGAGCGAAGTTTTACTTTGAAATATTTGAGATACGAGGAATGGCCGGCTACACACGACCCATCAAAAATTTCAAGTGATTGTGCATCGGAGCTATTTAATGAAACTTGCCTAACTCATTTCCGCAACATTCTGAAAGCGAGGAAGAAATAAACCTCCTTGGACAGGTTTTTTTTAATCCGGTGACCAGCGAAGAGAAAAGCAGTGACTAAATTAAGCATACAGTATCATTTAAGTTGTGTGTAAGTTGCATTTAAGTGGCCAAAATATTATACAAATACACTATACAAAAACAGTTTTCAGTAAATATTTTTTTATATTCTCTTTTATTATGTTTTGATACAATATTTGTCATTTATAAAAAAAAAATATTATTCGAAAACACGTAACAAGAACAATCGGGGCGGCATTTTGGGAGCTGGAACAGATTAATGTCATTTCAATTAATTTCAATGGAAAAAATGCTTTGATACGAGCAATGTTACGGAACGAATTAAACTCATATCTCGAGGTACCACTGTATTATAAAATTTGATTGATGGCTGCTGCATTTAATTTATGTAAAAAATAACTGTTACTCTTTTCACAAAACATAAAGATATTTGTGTATAGAATGTATGCTACTGCGTTGTGTACCCACTTAGTCATACATTTATCAATTTGTATTTGCCAGAAAATATCTCGGTGAATATATTTGTAGTACACAAGGAAGAGCCACCGAGTGATAAACGATTTAGAAATAAAAATAAACAAGGCCCGTCGTTTCATATAATCGAGAAAAAATAATATAACCTGGTCAAATATTCTATATGTTGATTTGGACCCATCAGATGTCTCTTGTGAAAACGATTTCAGTTTAGATGACAAAGATGTGCAAAATAGTGTTTTTTATTAGCTGCATATTTTTTATTTCCATTCCAGTATTCGTTCAAGGTAAGACTGTATTTTATTAAATATAAATAGTTGATAAAAAAACTGCGTGTTCGTTGCTAAATGTACGCATTCATAAGCAAGTTATTCATTTATTAGAAGGCCAAATACTTATATAATCATTGCTTATATTGTACGGCTAGTCAGCGTTTCAATCTTTCAATTTAAGTAATTTTAATTGATAGTATTGTCTATGGATTGATGAAAATATATATTATTTACTTTTAAGTTCACAGAGTCTTATCACGAATGCCGTTTTTCTGCAATAAAAAAGTCACTTTTCACATCTGTACGAAGTCATAAAATGACATTTAAAAAATTGAGAACGTGATTATTAGTTAGGTATGTTTTGCACTTAAGCAATCTTTTCTTTCACTGTCGTTTTTAAAAAAGCTTATTAAGATTCAATGTCTGATGATTCTGAACCATAGATTGTCGTTGTTATCAACATCTTCCAATAAAAGATCGTTTTCCGTAACAACGTTAAATGTTCTTTTTTTATATATTATCGATTGAAGGTGCTTCAAGGAATATCGATATCAAATTTCATAAATTGTTTTATCAGCAGATTCTAGAAATTAATACAGGCCAATGATTAAATTCAAACTTCATTCTCAATGATCAGCTCAATCTTCCCAAATCTCCCTTGTTGTATCGTTTGGATGAGACCGGTTCAATGAATCGAAAATCTCATGAAAAAAATTCTTATATTTCATCACTAGATGTTCAATCGTTACTTGTAAAATTGAAATAAGTAGGTTTTTCTTTAAAAAAAAAACAATAATATTTTAATGATAGTTGATTATTATTTATTGTAAAACCCTTTCAAGAATGACTTATTAAAAGATTAATCGCTAATGAAAATTAACACAGCCAATTGTATTAATCATTATTAGATCAATATTATTAAATTTATTTTAGCCGCTATTTAGTTCTTGCCATGGGGTCTGTGTTATCATGTAATAAATACCTTTGGTATATAGACGATGCTAACTGTTTATTGTGCGTCAGTTCTGTTGCATCCGTGTGATAGAATACCTGAATATGCCGAAAGGCGAAACCCGGGTCGTTAGTGACAAAACATTCTACCAATTAAAATTTTCAACTTGTTTTACTTATACGCCCAAAATTTGTGTAAATATACCGTATGTCACTTTAACAACATATCTGCTATAACCTGACAAATCAAGCATCTCTATTGAAAGACGCTTCATTTGGCACTCATTTTACAGCTATCATTTTTTTGGAGCGAATGTTTCAATCTGTGAGCATCAGTTCAGTAATACTTTACATTAAACATCAATAATTTTACATTTAGCATTTAAACGCCGCCTTACGTGTATATTTGTGGAAATCAATTTAACATTGCAATTGTTGTTATTAGCGAACAGAACAAAAAACTTTTTTTTACATTTTTGGATATCATGTAAATCCATATATAATATATAATATCATACATTGGTAGATAGTAAAGATAATTAAGTATTACTGTACTATATACTTGCGATATTTATATTATGCAATATTTAAAATAATTTCGATTTTGAATTTATCCATTTCGTTGTGACAATTTGGTGTAGCGTAATGAGCTTAATTTTTAGTGTTACTAACGAAAAAAATGACGAATTGGAAATGCTTGATACGGCGGGCTATTTCAATGAATTCGAGCCCTTATAATAATTGTTTTAACATTTTAACAATAAATAAATAATTCTTCGCGTAATATTATGTTTATTAAAGCAATACATTGTTTTAACTACTGGCAATATCGTATATAAAATTTAATCCGCTGGCAGTTATTTTTTAGGAACGGTATGATATGGTAGAGCAAAATTAATTATAAATAGATATACTTAATTATTTGTGTTGAGTGAGGTCAAATTCTTATCTAATTAGATATTAAAATATATTTGAAAATACTTATCACAGTTGAATTTTCCATAAGAGTATAAAAAATGGTAAAATAGATCAATGTTTTAATGCACATTCACATCAGTGACGCACAACTCTAGACCAGTGGTTCTCATATGCGGCCACCAGAGGATATTGCTGCGGCCACCAACAGTTTTATAGTAAATATTGATATTTTAAAAAATGTGTTTTTACAAATGAATTTGTATAATTATTAGTAATTCAAAATTGATTGAATGCACCTGACTTATCCAGCATTTAGTCGAGTTTTAATAAAGGACCATTTTAATAATAAAACTGTTCAAAATTTTAGGTCGAAGTTATACGTTGACCATGAATCAAGTCAATATAAAGAATTAACAACAATCGCATTATTAATTTTGTCGATTTAACCTACAACTGTATATTGTGAAAGATCATTCAGTGTAATGCATTATATAAAAAATAAATATCGAAACTATTTTTATCACATTTGGTGCGGCCACGAGACATTTTCATAGAACAGCTGATGTTTATAGTGCGGCCACAGTAAAATTTCACGTAAAATCCATTGCTCCAGATAGAAAAATATTTATCGGTGGCTTTCGCGTAAAATTATTTTTTGGCAGCGTTTTATATGTGTTATGACGAAGTGCTAAAGTTGTTTATTGCACGAAATCGGCAAAAATTGTCGAATCTATGAAAGATGCAAACCAGTTGCTTTTTTCATGAATTTCTCAAATTATTTGCCGAGTATGTGAACTGCAGTCTATGAAATTTTTAAGTTGTCAACATTGCTTGGCTTGCACTTTTCACGAATTCGCCATATTTTTTTCCGATTACATCTATTAAGCAATTTTACGGTTCCAGTGTACATGTACATCCGCAGATAGAATGGATTTATGAATTCATACAACGTTTCAACAATTCATTTTTATTAATATCAATATTTAGCATGAAGCTGTTGGTAACCGAACATGAAAACCATTAATATATACTTGTGATAGTTTTTAATTCGTTCCAATTCCGATTGGAGCTTTTTTTTATTTTAATTGTACGAAGAGGATACAAACAATTATGATTATTATAAAGATAAAATGTTTGTGGGAGAGAAATGTTTCTAATTGTACGAATTCTCTTTCTAGTTTTCTATAACTGGTTAATTCTGTCCACTTACATTCTAAGTGTTTCAGCACTGACCTTCTTCCATGTTGTTATATTGAACTCACAAATTTGAAAAGTTTATAGAAGAAATGTAACATAAAGGTAGGCTTTAAGGAGCTAAGAATTTCCGCTTATGATCTATTATTTATTTATTTGGTAAATACACGTTACAAAAAATTACACATTATATGTTTATTGCTTTTGCAACGTAAAAATAAACAAATTTGAATTGTTACAATTTTCAAATTTGTCAATTCAAATTCAAATTCAAAATTGATATTGAAATTCCATCAAGCACCTTCAGTCGATATCATAAATTATATGTAAAAATAAACGTTGAAATGCCACTCATTTATCAAAACCAGAAAAAAATTTATAAGATTCTCGCTGGCCACGCAGGAACCTTACACATAGTCAACATCATCAGCCGGGGTCGATCCACTGCTGGATGAAGGCCTCCCCCAGTTTTTTTTTTTTTTTTTCAGGGGGGGTTTGGACATAGCAACACCACGCTGCCCAGGCGGGTTGGTGTTCGGTTTTCTGTCTGGGTTTTCCTTCCCATAGCCAAGAGAACACGGCACTCGGTGTTCCCGAGCGGTCACCCATCCAAGCACTATCCGCGCCCAATGTTGCTTAACTTCGGTGATCGCACGAGAGCCGGCGCTTACAACGTGGTACGGTCGTTGGCCTTACACGTTGTACGCACACAATATTTGTTTCATATTTGAAGTATGTGATTAGAAAAATCGAAAAGAAAATCGGCGTGTCGCAAAACCTCGGGGTTCCGCGGAACACAGTTTGAAAATCACTGATATGTGCTATGATTGCCAATCTTTGAAAAACATAATTTAGTATTGAGCTCAAAAAGTCAACCATCATAAACTAAAAACAATACAATTTACAAAAGAGTCAAAAATCGTTGTTTGTTTACTGGCAACTAAATAGTATGAATGTTCAACAATCATATATTGACGGCTTAAAAAGAAACAAGTAAAGATTGTCATAGCGTCTTTGATTATCGTGGAGCTGAAAGCTAAAAAAAACATTTTTTAGCTAACTTTCATTTTAAGCTCTCAACGCATGACATAATTTATAAAAATAAAAGATCTTTTTGTTGTGTTTAGAATATATTTGAGTTGATTTGATATAAAATTTTACTTTCCATATATAACGTAATTTTCTGATAAAAAATTGTTACCATTAGAAAAATATTCGTTACAATAATGACAACAAATTTTTTTTTGACAGATAAGATTTATATTATATTATTAGGAGTAGATTTGATAAAAATAATAAGTAATTAAGACGGACATACATATATATTTGTAAAATTGTTCTAAGTTGACCAGTTCGTTATAGTTTAAAAAAAATGTTGAAAATTAAATAATCATCAAAGAAGAGTTATTTATCCTCAATCATCGTATCAAACGGCAAAGTATTGAGGAATAACACGTGTTCGTCGGGAATTGACAACCCCACTGTTCCTCTCGCAACAGGTTTTCCACTGGTCTGATTGTTCAGCACGCATTCCATGACGGCTCTGGACCCTGACAGCTTAAGGGGCTTCACTTCGACGGAAATTTCATCACCCACGAGTCCAGGATTAAGATAACTAAGAAAAAAGTGACAAGTAATGTCATGGTGTAAGTAAGCAATAAGTCATGGTGTACAGCAGGGATACCAAATTAACTATTCTCTACCCCCAATTTCTTGTAATATATATCAGCGGCCGCAAAAATGTAACCGTATTTTCTGTATACCCTGTTAATTATCAACTCAAAAACTTCTGTAAATAGCCATTATTTTAAATAATTAAAAACATATTTTAGTATTATTTATAAAACATATTTTATGATCACGACCGGTCTAGCGAGAATCAGTTGATAATGCTATTAAATGATCAGCGAAACCGGTCCTGATCATAAAATATTTTCTATAAATAATACTAAAATGTTTTTTTATTATTTAAAATATCATGCCTTTTCATCAATAAGTGACAGTTAGCACGGAAAATGTGAAAAATCTTTCTTTTTAACAAACAGGGAAACAGATACCTATACCAGTGTTCCCCAAACTCTTCCAAACTCTTTGTATATGACCGTTGAAATATTTCAGTACAAATGAGTATTTTTCAATGACATATGTATTTAATTTTTCTGAAAAACGTTATGGCAAATAAATGAATAACTGAATCAATTTTTCGGAAAAGAAAAATTCGGAATTACCGTTTACCGAATTAAGGATGGATTCTTTCAATTTGACTCGAATAATCGCCACAATTTTCAGAAACCAATATTTTATCAAGAAACTGTCCGAATTCGTGATATATATCGACATGGCGAGTCGCTGGCGCGCCAATGTTTAATGTTCTTGTGTAAATCAAGATTTCAAAGAAGATGTTATTTTTTTTTATTAATGTTAATATTTGCCATACCATTATTTCATATTATATTCCAAAATATCGGTAATGGAATGTTTGTTCAGTTATGCAATGCATAGTTTAAAAAAATATGTAGTTCGCTATAATATTGAAATTGTTTTGTCCCAATGCAAAAACAACGCTCTGGTCAGCAAGTTTTGACTCAATTTCGTGTGAAAATGCGAAATATTAAGTAGATGTGTGGAATGTATGAATTGTGACATGAACGATTCTGTATTCCAAATCTTAAACGAAAAATGAATAATGAAAAAAATATTTGACGTTACCTCAGAATAACAAAATAATGATGAGTTTTCCGATGAGGAGGGGAAAATAATGAATCTAAAGACTCTAAAGCTATTCAGTGCTTAGATGTTAATGTAACCCAAAACAACTTTTGTACGAGATTTGGCAGCTTCTAAAAGAAAATCTAATTTTAAGCAAAAAATTATCATTGATTATTTTTACTCGCAATAATTAAAATTTAAGTTATATTCACAATATAAGATACATTTTTCTTTCTCTTTTCGATTATCCGAATTTTTGGTTATCCACACTACTCCTAGCCTAAATTAGTGTAGATAATCGAGGTTCCACTGTAGTTATTTACATATTGATTCAAGTCTTACAGAACGTTCATATCGGTAGTCCAAGTCAATCGTCCCCTTGAATGATGAGCATATCCAAATATTGAGAAGGCATCTATTACAGTTGATGTATAGCCTCCGTGTAACGTTTTTGCCAAATTTGTGATGTCTTCTGTCACTTCAAATGACCCCTTCAAAATTCCGTTACCTGCTTCCGATATTTGAACCTGGAAAATCAAGTTAAACGAGATTAATTTATGATATCGACTGAAATTGCTTGATGGAATATCAATATAAAATTTGAATTGTTACAATTTTGTACGATTCCACATGTTTTTTCACTAACACCGGGGTTTCGCCTTTCGGCATCTTCAGGCACTCTATCACACGGATGCAACAGAACTGACCAATAAACAGTCAAACAAATTAAATTACGTTTCTGTCAGACATAAATAAAGGTGTATAAAATTCAAACTATTAAATACCAAGAGTGTTTACAATCCGAATATATTATTCGGTTATATTTTCGTGTTTTTTTTGTTGTTGTTGTAATAAAGGTATAGATGAACTTGCAAAACGCCGTTAACGTGACGCGAAGAGACTGAGAAGGTATTATTGTATTTGATTTTATTATTATTATTTGTATAATTATTTTGATTAATTTTATATTTAATTTTTTTTAAGCCGTTATCTGCTATCATTATATTCTCAAGCCATTTGTCTGTATTATTTTGCAATCAAATTTTGTTACTTATATATTTTATGAATTCTAAAAACAAATAAATCTATTATAATAATTTTTTAAATATAATAGCTAAGCAGCGGTCGACTTCGGTAGTGAATATTTGAAACGAAATTTTAATTTTTTAATTTTAGTTTTCCGTTAATTTCAGATTATAATTTTCTTTTGATCTCGGTGTAGTATTCAGCTAGAAAGTGAAAACAATATTTAAATCATTGTAAGATTTTGAAATGCGCCATTTTTAGCTGAATTGAATCGATAGAAGATTCATAAGATTGTTCGGGGTTAGAAAGTCTCATACTGTTAATTTTTTTTTATTATTTAAACAAAAAAAATGTTTGATGAATTACATTGAATACATATTCAAATGATAAACAAACTTCAAATAATTGTTCGTGTGACAACACTTAAAAGATGCGAACGGATTTTGAAAACGTACATTTTCGAGCATACCAAAATTCTACTTAGCGGTCTTTGTTTAATGGCCTAAAATTTCGACAATGTGATCAGTAATTTGTAAAAAATTTCCCAGAACAATCTTCTAAATAATCTCTACGCCGATAATACTCTTTTCACAATATCGTAGAGTTTTTCTAAACCAGGCTTTTGCCTTCCTTCCTTTTAAAAAACTTCAATTACTATGAAAAGTATTTTTAATGACTTAACTATGTGACATTCGTAAATGGTTTTAAATGCTCCATTCTACGGGAAGTTAAAATAATGTTCGGGCCAATTATGAATTGACTGTTTCAGAAACTAGCAATAAAATTGTTAATCATTAATTGGCAACATTTCAACGAGTTGCCTATATATATATATACTTCTACAATGACCATCAGTAGTATTAGTGCCTGTACATTCAATATTAAGAAAGAAGTAGGCGAAAAATAATCAGTCAGCAAATAGCAGATCAGTTGCTTGGATGTTATAAATCAGTGGTGTCCAACCTTTTGATCACTGGGAGCTACTTTTACATTTTAAATTTGCTTGGGATCGACTTCTAATAAAATTCTTATAGACAATTTAATTGGTATTTCATATATGAGTCTTAAAAGTTTAACTATACACTTTGAAGGCGGAATATCATTATATTTGTATAAAAAAATGATCCAGTATTATTATGTATTTCTTATAAACATTTTATTTAACCTTTTATGAAGCAAATAAAGAAAATAAAAAATTATACAACTTTTTATTGTTTTACAATAATACAAAAATCGAATTTAATAAGATATTTGACATTGTTCATTTTTGCCAATGTCCAAATAATTTGGCCTATAAATATTCGATGCAAATCGCATACAATCATAAAGATGATTATCCGTCAAACTTGGGAAAATCTTCATCTTTCCTACAAAGTGCAATAAAACCATTTTCACTGCCAACCATGGATGGTGCACCGCCCGTCGTAATAGAAACGAGTTTTTGTAGTGGTAATTCTTCTGATTTAATGAAGTCTTTAAAACTGTTATATATATCTTCTCCTTTGCATGTTCCTTTAATTGGAATTATCTTTACTTGTTCTTCCTTCATACTGCAATCGGAAAAAGTCAAACGTGCAAATATATTCAATTGCGCCGTGTCACATACATCAAGCGATTCGTCGAATTGAAGTGAAAAATGAGGACAAGCTTCGAAGTCATTTTTTAGCTGTAAACGCATATCGTTTGCTAACAACTCAAATCGCGTCGCCACAGAGTTTCTTGATAATTGCATACTCTGAATTGCTTTCATAATTTCATCTTTGTTTATGAAATTCTCAAATAATGAATCACCAGCTGCTAAGAATCCTTCTTTAAAAATTTCACCATCAGTAAAGGGTTTCTTGTGTTTCCCCAATATATGTGTCACACGTAAAGAGGCCACTGTTGCGGATGTGGATTTGTCGCAAACTTTTTAAAAATGATTGCTGCGAATGGAGTGTAGCCTTCAATTTTTGTACGTGTTCCTATCGTATTTTTGAATTTAGAGGAAAATCACGATTGTAATGTTCGTGCACAGTACTATAATGTCGATTTAGATTTCCTCTTTTTGGTAGAGAAATTAAACAAGGTTGAATATATTTGATTTTTGATGAAACGAAAAATTAAGCTTTGTTCACAATATATTTACAGCAATGTCCTTTTTAATATAATATAATGCTTTTAATTACCTTACTGAAAACGTGTAGAGTATCCCATCTCCCGAAGTTGGCTTTGTATGAATCAATCGCTTTTAAAAGCCGATTGGCTCTTGGAGTTGTCATTTTCGTGTAGATTCAAAAAAAATGATACATTTATTAAATTTGACTGTTTTTTTTTACTGAACACTATGATAGTATATATTATAGTTTAACGATCTCGAATTGAAACTTGATAATTCTTAGATACAGTTTTAACAAAATCGTAATAAAAACAGGTCTGGTTTGGATGTCGATCGTTTTGGTTGTGAATTTGTAGACTTTCTGCTGAACCGAGCGAACTCCTTATTAAAATATATATATCAGGGGTACATATCAAAATGATCGTAAACTACATTTTTTAGTGTAAGTGTGATATCACAAAAGTGTGTGATAAGATTGTAGACATATGGCATTGTAGTAAAGTAGATAAAATAATAAAAAAACATGTAGTATGCACAAATGAGCTAAAAAAATTCAAAAATTGTGTTAATCCAAGCACTCTTTGAACATGATTTTTGAAATTTTAACGTAAAACTATGGTTTTAACTTTGGTAATAAACTTATAATTTAAATTTATACATTTGAAACTCGAATAGTTTGTTGTAACATTGTTTTTTTTTTCAATAAATTTATGACTTACTTTTTAAAAGTTTGTTTTTTATGTCTAAAATTTACATTTGAATTGTAACATATTTACATGATTCCACATGTTTTGTCACTAGCGACCAGGGTTTCACCTTTCGGAATCTTCAGGCATTTTATCACACATGTGCAACAGAGCTGACGCACAATAAACAGTTTAGCATCGTCTGTATACCAAAGGTATTAATTAAAGTAAAACCCAGATCCCAAGGGAAGAACTAAATGGCAGCTAAGATAAATTTAATGATATTGATCTAACAATAATCAACACAATTGCCTGTGATAATTTTCATTAACGACTAATCTTGTTAATAATTCATTCTTGAAAGGGTTTTACAACAAATAATAATCAACTATCATTAAAATATTTTTTTCATATATTGACGATGCTAGCTGTTTATTGTGCGTCAGTTTTGTTGCATCCATGTGATAGAATGCTTGAAGATGCCGAAAGTCGAAATCCGGGTCGTAAGTGACAAAACATATGGAATCGTACAAAGTTGTAACAATTCAAATTTGATATTGAAATCCCCATCAAGCACCTTCAGTCGATATCGTAAATTATACCTAAAATTTATGTCTTTAAATTCCTGTTTTCTTCGGAAAACAGTGATTGAAAACTCAATAACAATCAATTCTTATAGAAAACAAAATCTGTGTGATGTCTTACATAATGTGAGTTTACCATACAATAAATACATGGTTTCATTTTTTGACAATGTTATGATTATTTTCTATTTTTAGCATTTTTTTTAACTAAGTACTGAATTGATGTGATCGATGACACGCAGGTATTATACACCTGAGAGTCCAAATAAATTAATTAAGTAATCGATTATGTACAATGTATTATTGTAACTATATTTTTTTATTGTTGTTGAGTTGCATATGCAAATCAATTAATAAATTATGTCTTGTTCTTACAATTTGAATCGATTTTTAATTGACGACAATAATCAAAATAGGTACAATTAAAAATTGCGGTAGGTAAAACAAAGCTGCTAATTTGTTATATAGACAATATTTTTTTCAACTGACGCTCATTTAAAATCGTCAATATTTATGATATTATCGTCATTAATATGCCAAAAAATGTTATGCCAGAAGTAATAGTAAAACCAACTTTAAATAAACAAAAAGTGTGTTTACCTAGAGCAGTGGTCGGCAAACTTATTAGCCAAAGAGCCAAATATGAACAATACAACAATAAAAAAAAATTGGAGGCCAAATCTGCTTGTAGCTTGTACATGGTTTGTGTTTACGTTTACGAAAACTAATAAAATTAAACTCGGTGTTCGTTACGTATTTTTACAACAATATAAATTTTGCCGACGACCGTACCACGTTGTAAGTGCCGGCTCTCGTGCGATCACCGAAGTTAAGCAACATTGGGCGCGGATAGTGCTTAGATGGGTGACTGCTCGGGAACACCGAGTGCCGTGTTCTCTTGGCTATGGGAAGGAAAACCCAGACATAAAACCGAACACCAACCCACCTGGGCAGCGTGGTGTTGCTATGTCCAAACCCCCCCTGAAAAAAAAACAAAAAAAAAAAAAACAGGGGGAGGCCTTCATCCAGCAGTGGATCGACCCCGGCTGATGATGATGATGATAATTTTTTTATTACCTATCTTTCTTTTAACTTAAACAAAAAATTATTCATGTTCTCGATTTATAAAAGAATTTGAATTTATCAAAATAAGATGTAATTTTTTCTTACTAAGTTTTTTTTAAATGAAAATATTATTGCGCCTTCCGTGGATATTTGTGCCAGAGCCGCACTTAAGGAGCCAAAGAGCCACACTTTGCCGATCACTGACCTAGAGCAGCCATACTCATTCTTTTTTCCTTGGTTCTGCATTCACATATTTATAGTAAAATTTAAATAAAACACATATTTTACTGTATACAATATGTATTTGTTGTGGTTTCAAAATGAAACTTTTATTTTATGTAAATATAAATACATATAATTTATGATATGTGGAATTTTAATGCCTGAAGATGCCGAAAAGCGAAACCCAGGTCGTCAGTGACAAAACATGTGCAGTCGTACAAAGTTTTAACTATTCAAATTTTATATTTACATATGTATACATTTATGTATTCATGTATTTTTCAAAGTAAAAAATAACAATGAACAACAAATAAACAGTACGTAAAAGTACACAAAAATAACAATGTATCAAAAATCTTTAGGTCTGCGAGCACTGCTTCTTACGTAGTCACTCAATTTCTCTTTTTAAGGATAAAACAATTTATTTAAGTAATAAACTTAATTGATGTTTTTTTTAGTTTTTTAGTAACATAATAATATTTTAAAACTCAAAATGTCGTTTAATAGTTTCGAAACAATATAATTTAAATATTTTTTACTCTACTTTTTTGTAAATTTTAAATATGAAAATTATAAAACTTTACAAAATTCATAATCGCAATTGGGATTGCGATCGACGAGTTTCCCAATCTAGTTCTAAATGAAACAGTCATACGCCATTTTCTTCCTCTTAGAAAGCAATAAATAAAACAAAACATACATACATACATACCATTGATCTTGTAAAATTAAAATATGAAAATTATAAAACTTTACAAAATTCCCAATCGTAATTGAGATTGCGATCGATCAGTTTCCCAACCTAGCTCTAAATGAGACAGTCAAACGTCATCTTCTTCCTCTTAGGAAACAATTAATAAAATAAAACATACATACCACTGATGGACAATATCGGCTGAAAGTGCGACATTTTTTTCGTTCTTGTAATACAAATGAAATTAAAATTAAAAATAAGATTTAAAAATTAGTGATAAATGGAATTTAACTGTTTTGTTGTAGCGCAATGTGCTGTCGACTTGAAAAGTTTAAACAAAACCACCCAACCGCTATTCGAACGACACAACGGAGACCTGGTGCTCAATGAAGGTGGGAAGCTTTTATTCAACCATAGTGAGCATATATACGCCATATGCAGCGGAGATGGAAATTTCCTGAAGACACCTTCTGGAAACAATTTTCTCAATGGTGGACCAAAACAAGTAAAATATTTAAGTATACATAATTTCCATCCCTTAGATCTAGCACAGTGGTCAGCAATCTTTTGAGAAACTGGATAAAAAAATCATTTTTGTAAATTAAAAATAAATTAAATTAAAAGGTTAAATTAGGTAGTTAGTTTATTTTAATATATGTAGAGTTTACATTTTTTAAAAGCATAATTATTTTGACAAAATTATATTTTATCTATACAATACATAAATAAATAAAAATTTACCTTCAGTTACTTACTTAAAAAGAAATAAAAATCATTATTCATTCTTTATTTCCAGATATTTTGTAATATGAATAATTTAAAAAAAAATATATATATTTCTTTAGCTGGTATATCAAAATGTTGTAGTGCGTAATTCAAATACCCACGGGCAGTAAGTTGCCGACCACTGGTCTAGCTTTAAATTTTTCATCAAATTTTAGAAAAAAAATAAATATTATGTATTCTTTTTTACAATACACATCAGTGTGTATAAATGTATCTGTTTAACTACCATTCCGTGGATTCATAGTTATTTATTTCCGAACCTAAAATTGTAGACCCATAAAAACCAGCCATTGACGTCATTAGGGAGTAGGGTTAAAGAAGGGTATTTGCCACCTCTAAATTTTCATATCAACTCACAAGCGAAGAAAACTTATTAGAAGCCCCTACATAAATAAATAGTCCAACTTTCGAAAGCGCAAAAATCTCTTTCTAAGGCGTTCATCAGAAAGTTATAGTAACCCTAGTCCGGCGTGATGTTTTATGGCTATATTCATAAATCATTAACTGTATGATTGGCGGCATGTTTTCCTACAAAAAAATCATTATCAAAGTGTAAAGAATTCCTCGAAATTGGGTAATAATTATAATGCAAGGGAAACACGTGAGTTTAGTATTGTTATTAGTTCAACCACTTTGTTGCATACACATGATTTTGTTTTTAATACTATAAAATATGTATTTTGCCTGCTGCTAAATAGAATTACCACGCCTACCCAAATTAATGCCACAGTTCATAACGATTTATACACATCGATTTGCCTTGTAAAAATTTTCAGATGCTGACATGCGACAAAGGGTTAAGGTTTCGCGCGAGCTCAACGTGGATACCAGATAGAAATGTCGACTTGGCGACTATTGAATGTAACAAAGTTCTCGTTTCTGTAATAGAACCGATAGATCACAGCTGTGGAGGTCCAAATTCCCCACATACCACGATCGATGTCAGCATTCAAGGGATAGCACCTCATTTATTCCTTAAATCCTGTTTTGACAAGCAGAATTTCAGAGTTGTCTACGCCACACACAACATGACGGGTAGTGTCGCATCTGCTCAATCTTTGGGAAGACCTGACTTTACGAGTAAGTAAACATTTAAAGCAATATACTTTTTAATGAATAATGTACACGTTTCTTAGTTATTCATAGACATTAATACAGCACTTCCTCCCAAAAAACATATACACATATCCCTCGACATACACGGTACATAGGTTCCTGAGAAAAACGTGTGAATCGAAATTGTATAATATATTTTTAATGTGATGCCGTGTAAATCAGAAAGTGTACAAAACACGCATAATTTGGTTGTTTTCTAAAACACATAAATAAAACAAAATCATTAAGAATCATAAAAATACATATTCATTAATTAAATACACAATATATAGAGGAACAAAAAGATTCATAAAAAAATTATTGCAACGGTTGGTGGAGTTTTTCAAAATTGATAACAAATTCATAATTATTGTATTTTATACGATACGAGGAGAAAGTCATGTGAGTGTAATTTTGTAAAGATAAATCAAGCTAATATTAAATTTTACGGTAAAATATTACAAAATCTAGAGGACACTCATTTCTAGATTAATTGTATATGTATCATTTTGCTAACGAATCTACACTATGTCTACCGTCACGTCGCTAACACATTGTAATATCGAGATGTTTCGTGATTTCTTTTGATAGCTAAATAAAGGCTTGTTCTGCTGAATGTCTAATGATTATTGCGTTATTTTTTCTTACAGCTCATAATTTGTTCAAACCAATCAGGATGGATCGAATTTACACAAAACAATCTCAATCAGCAGTTATAAGCAGAACACTCAGTAATATCAATCCTATAAATGATTATACATATCTGGTTCGTGGACATTTGGTTCCACTCGCCGATTTTTCAATGCATGCAATGCAAAGAACTACATGCACACTTTTTAATGCTGCACCCCAGTGGTCCAAGTTTAATAATGGCAATTGGAAAGTTTTAGAAAAGGTATGTTTAAACTTCAGGCTAAAAATATTCATCTTTGTCAATTTTAGCCATCTAATTTCAAATTATAATATGCGAATAGTTGGCCGCAGTATTGTAGTTCAAGTTTACTATTCTAGAAAGTGGCCATTATAAAAAATGCACTGTAAAAATTTAACTAAAATTGACTAAAGTAATTATAGTGTTTTTCATAATTTATGATATAGGCGGAAGTTGCTTGATGGTATTTCAATATTAAATTTGAATTGGTGTAAATTTTTACAATTGTACACATGTTTTATCACTAATTGCCCTGGTTTCAACTGTCAGCATCTTCAGACATTCTATAACATGGGTGCAACAGAATTGATACACAATAAACAGCTTGTATCGGTTATATACAAGAGATATTAATTACAAAGAAAAAACACAGATCCTTAGACTAGAATCGATATATAAATCTGAAATAACTTTTAAAACTATTGATTTGATAATAATGATATTCAACTGCATATATGTTTTATAAATAATGAATACCATAATGTTATGTTTCATTATGTTTACATTGCCTAACTTAATATATTTCTTTTTTCCAGAATATTCGCAAGAAAGTTATTGCTAATAATATGAAGGTGCAGATTTACAGTGGAACATTTGGCACATTGGAACTTGCAGATATAAACAATAATTTACAGAAAATCTATCTTAGTCAAGAGCCTAAAGGAATCCCAGTCCCGAAATGGTTTTATAAAGTAAGATATTTTCGGATTTTTTAAAAATATATAATATTTATGAACTAATTCTCATAAGCTCGACTGCATGTGATATTCAAATGCAATTTACATTATGCGCGGCTTGCAATACTCATCAGTATCTTGTAAATACAACCTGATAGCTACAGTAGTTGAATTGTGTTTACATCATATAATATATTTATTCCTGATTAAAAATGTCAGTTTATGAGCCGAATCTCGTCATTTTTGATGTGCTAATTTCTTTTTTGTTACTTTAAGAATATTTAATTTCAAATCTTGTAATAACTACTTTAATATTATATTTTTTATGCGTTTTTTTCAATAAAAGTTTTTATTACTTTCAATGCTTCAATCACCAATACTTTCGCAAGCGAATCCGTATTTAAAAAGAAGGCAAATTCTGCACAAGATTCACTATTATGTCGTATTGTCTAGATAAAAGTGGGTTGGCGGAGGAAAAATACATTGGAAAAACCTTTTACAACAGATTTACACGATGTCAATTTCAACAAAAATTAAAAATAAATGGAATAGTTTTCTCAAAATTTCCCGGACAATCCAGGACGATTGGCAGCCCTAATACAGTTTGTTTCAAAAAATTAACGATTTATTTCAACATTTTTTATCGATCTGAAATCAAAGTGAAAACTCTCATCAATATATTTTCCGAAAATGCCTGGACCCTAATGATGATCATGTTAGTGTCAACAGAAGCCATTTTACGAAAAATGTTTCTTATCCAGTTCTTCAACATTTCTCAAAATAATTTTGATATTTTCAACTTTTTTAAACCGCTTATCTTCTCTGTGTTATTAGAATTGGATCGGTGGACGAGATATAAAAATCACAAATTGTCATTCCTTTGAATCGATTGTATATCTTAATAAAAAATATCGAATACTTTTCCAAATTTAAAAGTACTTTCAATAATTATTAGTGGCTTGTTTTCGTGTCATTATCTAAGATATCATCAAAAAAATGGAATATTATATTACGATAAAAAAATTACACTTTTTCATTGTCTATGAAAAAAGAGAGTTCAAATTAAAAGATCTATGAATAATTGTATAATTATAACTTCAATTTTATTTAAAGGTGGTGAAAGATATGAAAACTAGCAACGCCGTTGTCTTTCTTGGATTGAACAATCCATTTGCAAATATTTCTGAAGCGAGAAAATGGGGCAGTAATATATGTCAAGATGTTTGCGAGTCTTCGAGGTTCAGTTGGCTAACATGGGATAAGACTAACATTGAACTAGGATACAGTATTTGTTGTAACATCCAAGATTTCAGATCACGAATTAACGAACTTCCCAACTTTTATGTCAGGAGCCTTCTGGATTTTAGCCACTAAATAAGAACATATACTTATATATTTCTTTATTATTATATCTTTAATAAAAATCTTCAAACACGTATTTTTTAAATAATCTCTTCATTTTTAAGTGTCATTTATAAATATTATCCATATTGTTACCTCTATATAAAACACGGTTACAGTGGAACCCCAATCAACCGATTTTGTGTTACAGATTAGACCTCTGAAAGGGATCAGAATTCCAAAAAAATATTTAAATTAGGTAACCACTTGTCCTGCCTAGTTCTATCTCATATATTCCTACTCTTTTTGTGTACATAGTTTGGACAACTGAGTGACAATTAGTTCTTATAGAAAATAAGAGGTCACGAATTACAAAATTTTCGATGTCCCTTCAAACTTTCTATCCACACGAAATTGATCGCACGGTTTTTTTTTTAATCTTCTTTCTTCGTCCGCATGTCAGAAAGGCCAATATTTTATTACTTGTGCTTGTCATTTTTGGTTTTTAGTGTTCCTTGAGTTGAATTTTCTGTTTTTTTTTTATAATAATAAATAAATAGACTCTCGACTTTGTATTTTTCCAAGAGTAACTAATAAATTTTTACCGTGCTGAGGAGTGAGCTTTTTTACATAAAAAATTTTAATATTTTTTTTATCAAATCATTATAATAGAAATGATATAAAAATAGTTCAAAAAAAGTACAACTCCCGCTTTTAGGGTTTTATCGCAATAAAACCAGTTGGATAATCCAGGGATCACAAACTATTGACACATAGCATTTAAATATATATTCACAATAATTGTTGACATATACGACAAGTACGTCCATATTCCTTTACGAAAAAATCGCGCCGACGTACTAGTACGTCCATACTCCTCGAAAGGCTAAAGAGATGACCCTGCCTTTCAGTCCTGCTCCTACGTCACTTGACTCGATCAGAATCGGAAGTTGGACCTATCTAATTTTAGAGCGTAATTCTATTTGCTGAATAACGCTGAATAACGCGATGAATAATGCTTGAACAAAAACAAACTTAACAACAAGACGATTTTGTTTGATTTTCAAGGTTTTATTTAATTAGCAGTGTGTATCCATTATTTATGTACAATAATATTGCCAATTCACACAAAACAGTGCGAGAAATAAGTATAAAAAGTATTCGGCATAGCAGTAGTTGCCGCCAAATTGGACGGGACTTCCGGCTGTCGTGCTCATTGAATTTTCGCAGGAATCATCAGGCAGATCAAATCTTCGTTCTTCTCGTTGACGAGTTGCCACTTGACGTCAACGTTGACTTTAGGGTAGGCCTTGAGGATGGGCATCACTGCTGTGTAGCTGTATTTCTGGTTCGGCTTCAGGGGGCAGTCGAGACCGGTACCCTGACAGGCGTTCGGATGCGGGAGAGGGAACGGAACTGGCATGCCCATCATCACGCCGTGCACGACGGTGTTGATTTTATTGATGGCGCTATCTGAAAATAAAAAGCGGTAAATTGGAATAAGTATACAGTTGACAAACGGAGGATCTCTTGCAATGGCATATGAGTTCATTTGATTTGACGGAATTCATTGTCATGTGCAATTTTAGGGTCAAAAGATCATATTGTTAGGAATTCTTGATGAATGACGGGTTGCAAGTAAAATATTCAAGAGAAAGCTCCAACACTTATAAATGTCGTATTTGTTGAATTAAGATTCGTTAAAAAATTAGCGGCGATTCCAATAATTGATTCTAATCCGCCATACAATGATTTCCTATACAAAAAAAAAAACATTGAAATACAAATGAAAAATTGAAGACGTTTGCATATAACATAAAAGATATGATAATTATTAGAAGGGATTTAAAACATTACCTGATTGCAACCTAGAAAAAAAGGTTTTAAAATCAAGGACTACTGTCAGTTTTACTTGATCCATTTAGAACAGTGGTGTCCAACCTTTTGATCACTGGGAGCTACTTTTACATTTTAAATTTGCTTGGGATCGACTTCTAATAAAATTCTTATAGACAATTTAATTGGTATTTCATATATGAGTCTTAAAAGTTTAACTATACACTTTGAAGGCAGAATATCGTTATATGTGTATAAAAAAATGATCCAGTATTATTATTTATTTCTTATAAACATTTTATTTAACCTTTTATGAAGCAAAAAAAAAAAAAAATACAACTTTTTATTGTTTTACAATATACAAAAATCGAATTTAATGAGATATTTGACATTGTTCATTTTTGCCAATCTCCAAATAATTTGGCCGATAAATACTCGATGCAAATCGCATACAATCACCAAACCATCAAACCATCAAACTTGGGAAAATCTTCATCTTTCCTACAAAGTGCAATAAAACCATTTTCACTGCCAACCATGGATGGTGCACCGCCCGTCGTAATAGAAACGAGTTTTTGTAGTGGTAATTCTTCTGATTTAATGAAGTCTTTAAAACTGTTATATATATCTTCTCCTTTGCATGTTCCTTTAATTGGAATTATCTTCACTTGTTCTTCCTTCGTACTGCAATCGGAAAAAGTCAAACGTGCACATATATTCAATTGCGCCGTGTCACATACATCAAGCGATTCGTCGAATTGAAGTGAAAAATGAGGACAAGCTTCGAAGTCATTTTTTAGCTGTAAACGCATATCGTTTGCTAACAACTCAAATCGCCTCGCCACAGAGTTTCTTGATAATTGCATACTCTGAATTGCTTTCATAATTTCATCTTTGTTTATGAAATTCTCAAATAATGAATCACCAGCTGCTAAGAATCCTTCTTTAAAAATTTCACCATCAGTAAAGGGTTTCTTGTGTTTCCCCAATATATGTGTCACACGTAAAGAGGCCACTGTTGCGGATGTGGATTTGTCGCAAACTTTTTAAAAATGATTGCTGCGAATGGAGTGTAGCCTTCAATTTTTGTACGTGTTCCTATCGTATTTTTGAATTTAGATGAAAATCACGATTGTAATGTTCGTGCACAGTACTATAATGTCGATTTAGATTTCCTCTTTTTGGTAGAGAAATTACCACATTGCATATTAGGCAAAAGCGCTTGTTATTGTTCATTATGAAAAAAAACTCCTCTTCCCAATCATTATTAAAATGACACAATTTTGATTTCTTCACAGCACTCATTTTTAATGTCAAAATATTTTTTTTAAAACAAGGTTGGATATATTTGATTTTTGATGAAACGAAAAATTAAGCTTTGTTCACAATATATTCACAACAGATTCGCAACAGAGACACAGCAGAGATTTTGAGGTGTGTAAAGAGCAAAACCGTGAAACGAAATGATGCACCTTTCTGAAATCTATCGCTATTTGAAGATTTACTAATCCATAACACGTGTTCAAATAACACGTGTTATGGATTAGCAATTTAAACATGATTCCGTACGGTCAATCAAACAAAAGATATGTATATAGATAAAAAAAAAATTGGAAATACGGCAAGCTCCTTCAAAACAATGGGCGCAGCTGTTACTTTCCCATCAATACCCAGAATTACTTGAATTTGCTTTGATATTGTAATATTTGAGCTGTACTATTACGATAAAGTTATAATACTGTCGAGCCAACTGGTTCGACTTTCGGGGTCCATTTTACTACTACATTAGAATTTAAAAAAAAAATCTTGATGGTTTTCGGGATCGACTAAATTTTGGCTCGCGATCGACCGGTTGGACACCACTGATTTAGTAGATAAGATGTTTAACCAACAATCTATATCATATTTTTTACGTGTTTCATTGCGTAGTTGATCGACGGAAGGAAATCTTTCAATTTTACGAATTTATAGTGTTGTAAAATTTACATACATATATCACACATGTGAAAGTTTCTTTAAAATTTTACCATTAGGTATTAGACGAAACCGAGAAATTATTAATTAAGATTACGTAAAATTTGCCACTCAATCAAAGGTCACGATAATAAAAAATAATATGTTGGTTTAACCCATTGCATTTTTAAAAATTGAATGAAGTAATAAACATTGTTCAGAAGGGCTGGTTCTTGGGCCACCATTAGATCATACAATTGGTTAAAAAATACAGATACTTATAAAGAAATTTAGATCCACTTTCCTATGAACTTATCCCTCTTTTGCGGTGTAGTAATATAGTAATGATTATTTTGAATTATATTCATCTTTAATGTTGAACTTAAGACATTAAAAGTTAAAAGTGATAAAATCTGGATTAAAATTTATAACATTCATCAAATTATATAAAAACTTATTTTCGTAAGGGGTGTAAGTCTTTCCCCATTCATATAGCCTGCGGATTTCAGATTCTTTAATTAAAAATCACTTAGCTAGCTCTATTGCATAGTTTCTCAACCGGTGGTCCGTGGAGATTTTTGGCTGGTCCGCGAAGTTTTTTGGGTGAGCCGAAACAATCGAATTTTATGTTGTATTTTTTGGATTTTTAAATCAAAATTTTTGTAACTGTTTGTTTTAATATAAATAAATATTATTATATCAGCATACGGTGTTACAAAATTGAATATGTTGAATTAAAATTCAATTACATAAATATAATATTTATATTTTACTCCAATGTTGATGGTTGGCAAAAAAAATATGGGCTTTTGGTGGTCTGCGGATGTAAAAAGTTTCAGAAACTATGCCCGCCGGCAATACAAATAGACAAGAAAATAGAAAGCCTGCCTCACGGGCTCGACAACAAAGTTTCATAGAACTGAAGTTGTTGGGAGAAAAATATACTTACTTGGTGTCAGGTCGATGTTGAAGGTGACATTTGTATTTCTTTTGAGAGTGCACTCTTTGTGAGAACTGTCGCAGCCTGTGATCTTAACGCTATTCACCGCCGCCAACTTTGAGCCTGTAATTTAACATAAACGTATTAAATAACGTATGCATAAAAGATAACACTAATTATCGAAACATACATTTGACTTAATTTATCTGCCAAGATTAAGTTGTAAGGTATTAAGTCAGAGTCAAGTAACTTTCACTGTAAAATGCATTTTAAATTTAAGCAAACTAACGTAAGTACCATTATGTTGTATTTTCAATTGAAATTTCAAAAAAAAAATTTTTTTTTTAAGAATGGTTTCACCTAAAATCATCGAATAATGTTTTGACATATCGAGAATTAAAGTTTTCAATGTCTAAGATTTAAGGATCATATGAAACAATAATTTAAATAGAAAAAAATATTAAATTATATAATTTATGATATCGACTGAAGGTGCTTGATGAAACTTCAATATTAAATTTGAATTTAAATAAACACAATTTTTTAGTAATTTTCCACAATTTAATATTACCAACTGGTCATCATTTAATAATGCTCGCAATGATTAACACTGGTCCTGACCTTTGTAATAGAAAATTGTGGAAGTAATACTGAGTATTGATTTACATTATTTTAATTTAATACCTTTCCATCAACAAGTGACAGTTTACATGTTAAAAGTAAAAGTATGCTATATGTGCCTAGTATAATAATTTACGTTCAATCAGATATAAAAATGATGTGTTTGAAATGCAATCTGAAACATTAAGAATATGTTCAAGGTAAATGCTAGGAAATCAAATTTTAGTCGTATGATTCAAAATCTCGTTCATAAATATTTTAATTCAGAATAATACGTCAAAAGTATAAGAATAATACATAAATAATAAAATTGTATGAATTATGATTGGTTGGTATGGCTTAAAAAAATAATGCTCATTACACGTCATTATATCAGAGTTATGACACAAGATGGTAATTATATTTTTAGCAAGTATTTATTTAAGCTTCTACAAAACATTTATTATTGAATAGCCCATAATTTTCAAACTAATTGCCTTTAGATTAATACCAACTTAGCAACACTAAAGAAATTTTGTTACCACCTCTTAAATTTATTATCAGATTTCTGTGAATATCCGTAAGGTACATAATTATCAAATTGATCAATTTCATTTACTGACAATAATCACTTATAACTGATAAAAATGTATTCTCGTGTAGGAAGATGATTGTTATTAGATTAATTGAGGCTTCCGATTGTAATTATGTATTCAATGTTCAAACGAAAGACAATTGACATGTTATGCAAAAAATTTACTTCATTTTAGTTGTGATGAAAAAAATAATAATACCCTCTGTGGTTTAATTAAAGAACTGATCGATTACCAACATTATAATATTGTTTTAGTGTTTCTACAAATCGAAAAAAAAATCTGTTACAGTCACAGAATCACAAGATATCTATATTGATAAAACAAACCTAAAGCATTGTGGACAAATGCCTATATATATCGTAAACAGATGGTGGTATTGGATGACGATATTACGTTTCTCGACTAATTATAAGTTGATGGATCACTCATGACTCATGGCAGTGTATTGGTACACTAACACTTGAATTAAATAGATTCCAATTAAATAAATACGTTTTGATTTATATGGCGTACTTGAGGTGTGCTTTACATCACATCGGTTTGGACAGTCTTATTCATTGAAAAGGTTGCCGATCACTTTTCTATTGTATTCATTACTAATCAAGGAACAAACGTCAAATTATTTCGTTCTGATTTATACTTTATTGTTGATATTATATTTTAATTAGCAAAAAAAGCGTCAGTATTACTAGAGATGTTGTCATAACAATCAAAGTCCACACAGACGAAAAACGTGACACATAAAGATAACTCAACGTCGTTCAGCAATATTTTACTGTTTTTATTTTGTTTTATAATCCGCAAATAGCTGAAAATTCACTTCATATTTCGAAATTGTTAAACTTAATCAAACAATAATGACTGTAGTTAACATTACGTAAACGTTGCCATGATTATAACATACAATATGTCAAAAACCGTAACACAACACATCGAATGCCATATCAAAAATATGTATGTATATTGAATAGCAAGACATATTTGGTTTATTTCAGCTCAATGAACCCATTTCATTGAACATCAACTCTGCAGTAGCCTGAAAAAACCCCAAATGCCTCTGAAATAATGTAATCAATAATACATTGTAATTGTCAAAAACGAACACTATACATATGTATTTGTAACGTTTGTAAACGTCACAAACATATTTGGCGCGTAATTTTGAAATGCAAGACTAATGTGTTGCGATAAAAAAATGTGTTTTTTTTTAAATATTTTTGACGCATAACCGTTTTGCACAAATTATTCATTTATTTGTGATACTTTATGATTCTCGATTTATTTTTATTACTAGCTCAATCGATTATTATAGGACGTCGTCGTAATCGGTTTTGTGTATTTATACCATCTTCTTATTTTAAAAAAATAATCAAAGACAACCTCGAAAAGAGTGCTTACTATTAGTTATTTTATCATCTGCTAACACAGTGGTATATCTGCATGATGCAATGCAATGCAATAATTATTTTATTTTACTAAACATTTCTGAATTTTAATATGTTGCATCTTTATTTATTATTATTTATTTATTACAACTATACGGTACAAAACTTACAAATTATCAATTCAATGCTTTTGCACCGTAACATATTAACATATTTAAATATAATAATATAAAAATTCAACATATACACTATAAAACAATCTATAAGGATTGCAAAAAAAGAAAGTCAACCAAGTAAGCTCATGAAATGTCTACTTTAACTGAAAAAATAGCATTCGTCTGAGCTCACTTTCGTCCACATGAAATATGTCAACATCCGAAGCAATACTGTTGAACATTGTTAATGCTCTTACCATTGGCATCCCCATTGGCAGACTGGTTCTACACTTTGGAAGAACAAACAAATTATGTACACGATTTCTTAAAATTATGTGAAATCAAGTAACCAAATCAAATCAAGTAAAATACTTCACAATTCTACGTCCTAGTACAATTGTATATTATCAGAAAGTCTATTGACTTTTTTAAAATAGCCGTATAAATTTATCAATCTCCCTCTTAAATAAAACACAAAGCTAGCGAGTTTTACATTACCACAGTTATGATATGTTACAGTTATTAAGTATTATATATTTGTAGGTACACAACTAACTACGAGGTGGATTTTGTAATGTTCATGAAGTTTTATTATATGTTTCATTAAATTTATGTTTTGTTATTGCAAAGTATTATGTAGAGGTCGGTACTATAAATTTTTTTGAAATAAAACATTAAAAATAACTTAAATAACGAGCATTATCAACTGGAAATAAGTACTAAAAAAATGTGTTTTTATTATTTAAAATATAATGCCTTTCCATCAAGAAGTGACAGTTAACACCTTAAAAGTGATTAAAAATAACGTTGCAAAAAATGGTTTAAGAATTTATTATTGAATGACTGATATTGTTTGTCAGTAAACGATGAAACAATGGCAGAGTCAAACAAAAATATATCATTTAAACTTTTTCATTAAAAGTAAAATATTTAGCAAAACCCTTAAAAATCTCACAGCACTTATACAACATAAACAAATGCCTTTGAAATAAATAAAGATAAAAACAAAAGATGCATTATAATTGAGTTAAAACGAAAATATTTATGTGTTTTTCCACGTCCTTCCACATTATTGAAATATATAATACATTTAATGCGTAGATATCATCACCTGCAGATTTAAAAAACATTTTTTGAATTCTGAGTTGAATTTTTGATCAGTTTTTACAAAAAACGCAACTTTACGCAAAAAGCAAACAAACATTAAAGGTTGCAAAATTTCTTATTAGATTAATTAAAACAAGCAAAAACGTTGTAATGTACAGGCTGTGGCAAAATTATATATTGTATAATATAATAATAATAGTATACATGAATTGATGTAAACACGAAATAAAAAAATTCTGTGCATCGTAGAATGTATTATTCATAATAAAACTTGACCGAAAAAAATACAGCAACTGACAGATACTAAACGGTTTATGCGTGTTTTTTAAATTGTGCAAATGAACTTATTATTTTTTATGGATTTATCTTGAATCAACATCAGTCCACTGGCATATTTAGCCTTATCGAGGAGTTTTGTTTTAAATTTGATTACCGAATTGAAAATAAACATTTGTATGTCAATCGCATAAATAGTGCTTTTCACAAAATGTCATAACATTATATTGTTACCTTACGGTACAAAGGTCGCCATTCACAAAACTGATGCGTTTCGTACGATTGTCAAAAAATAATATATATATTTTTTTAGTACATTTGTCACGAGACATAAATTAAATATTATTGCATAATAAATTTGTCAAACATGATAATTTTAATGTCATATTCATAAATACACCAGTAACTAGCATTTGAGTTATCTATGGTCTAAAATATTAAAAATGAATTATTACTATGATGTATTGTATGCGCTTTTCTAAGCAATTACAATCTATTGACTAGTTACGTTGGTTATCTTTCTCGCTTTTTCCACCAACACGTCGTGCTACCGTGTAAAAATGGTATAGTTTTTAATACACCCAATCCTTCTTTTTACACGATAAATTGGTTCCAGAAAATGGTGCGTATAAAAAAAACTTTAATTTAATATAATTTAAAAAATTAGTTCCAGAATTCAAAAATATATTATTAACCAAAATTTGTTCTTCGAATATTTTTAAGATATAAATTTAATTTCTTTGCGGATAAACTCACCAAAAAACAAATACCTGATAAAAAAAAAGCATTATTGAAGACGGTTTGTTGTTATTGTACACAAGAAGAAATTCTCAGAAAAAATACCTTACTGAACCTTACAGGAACTCCAAGTGTTTTAATGATGAATAACTGATATTTATTGATAAATATTCCTTTTAAGGTGTTAATTGTCACTTCTTGGTGGAAAGGCATGATATTATAATTATTAAAAAAAAATGTTTTAGTACTATTTCCACAATTTACTTTGTGATTAGTACCGGCTTCGCTCATCGCGAGCATTATTAACTGTAAAATATATTGTGAAAATAGTAGTAAAAACGTGTTTTATTATTTAAGAAAAATATCACTTTAAATAATGTAAAGATAATTTTCAATGCGGCAATTTTGTCGACTGGAATAATAACTAAATATTATTTGATTTTTCTTGTAAATCATCTATAAAATTTCATTTTAAAATGAAAGCGGAGTTAAAATCGTTAATTAAATGAAATGATTTCACGAATTCATCCTCTTGTTTGGAAACCGCTGATCTGTACTGACTGCTAACTGTAAAAACAACAACGAAAGTATATAATGATACCTTCATTGTATAGTTTTATGTTAGTTATATGCAATGTAAAGAAATTAATACGCTTTCGCGATTCCAGGAAATTCGTCATTGCTCATTTCCTAAATAATTTAACTTCATTGTCCATCTTAAACTGCATCATCCGACATGCAATCGCGTATAGTCATAAAAATTAAGATAAAACTCAGAATAAGTATGATTTGTACAATGGTATAAAACAAACTGCCAAAAAAACACAATCTGAAAATAACACCGGCCTACTTTCTGTACAATCGACATTGCATTGATCGTCAATCAAAAAATAATTTGTTTTTTCAATTAATAAGTTATCTGACGTTTTAATCAAATCGAATATCTGACTAATTCAAAATCACTTGGTAAAATAGATTAGAAACTTCCCCAATTTAATTTAAATCTATAATAATTTATTCTTAAAACGATTTTTATCGCAAATTTATCGTATATTATTTATAATTTATAAAATCAACTGAAGGTGCTTGATGGAATTTCAATATCAAATTTGTATTGTTGAAACTTTGTACGATTCTACGTGTTTTGTCGCTAACGACCTGGATATCGCCTTCCAGCATCTTCAGGCATTCTATCACACGGATACAACAGAACTGGCACACAATCAACTGTTTGCATCGGTTATTTACAAGAGGTATTAATTAAAAAGAAAAACACATCTCCTAAGACTAGTATCCAAATATAAATCTGAAATATCTTTCAAAACTATTGGTTTGTTTATAATGACGCTCAATTGCATATGATAAGTTTGAAAACAATAAATACCGTAATATAACGTTACATTATGTTAACCTTCTCTAACTTAATATATATTTTTCAGAATATTCACAAGAAAGTTATTGTAATATTATTTAAGGTGCAGATATATACTGGCACGTTTAGCACGTTGGAACTTGAAGATATAAACGTCAGTTCTTTTGCATTCGTGCGAAAAATATATTATTTAAAAAATTCAAATTATTTTATAACAGTGGGAAAAAGAGTTAACTGAGAAACCAGGCGGCCATTTTTTTTGCTTGTGTGGGTATTCACCCCAACGGTATGTTTATCCGCTAAATGTTTTTGTGAATTATGCACACATTGGGCAAAGATTCGCCATCACTGCACCATACAATAACATTTTTGGGCAGGAGTAGTAATAATCCATATTTTGTATGACCCAATGTAGTTTAATAACTGCCCACTTAATGAAATCAACAAAGCGTAGAACATCTACGCCGAAATCGCATTAAAAATTGCTATGCGTAGGCCTACAACAATAAATATTGTTAATCTCATGGCCTCACCACAATTATGAAGATTATTTAGAATTACGTTGATTAGGAATAGGAACACTACAATTTTTTTCTGAGTCGATAATGTCATTCAAAAATATTAGATGTCATCAAATTTATTTCATTTATAAATCTATTTTTGATTATGAAAGTGGTAGAGCAACAATTTAAGCACAGATCTGGAAAACAAAATCAATTATTCACGGTTGAGCGTCGAATGTATCGTACACCTAAAAAATATGTGCAATTATGTACTTATCACAGTTATTATGGCTGATTTCATTGAAAAATAAGATTATTTTGAAAAACAAATATGTAAAAAATTAAGCGCAAATGATTTTAATACAGTTCCACATTTTTTTTTTTTTACATTGCTCCGAAACGGTTTAGCTCATCGCGAATATTCTGAATTCGATATTGATTGAGATGTTTCAATTGGGAAATTGTGTTTTATTTATTTAATATAATGTCTTTCCATCAATAATTGATAGTTATATTATCGACTTGTTTTATCAATATTATTTCACCATTTAACTGAATCTTTGTGTGCAAACATTTAATGCCTTGTACAAAATAGACATATCAATAAATTAACACGTGACATCCAAAATGAAAACAAGAATGATGATGAAAGAACGAAAGATGGGAGCCTCTATGTTGCACGCTACGACAATTGTTTACTATTTTCAAGTATTATGGTTTTTGATTTTAGGATTGTATTTTATATCCACTACGACCAACCACAAAAAAAGTCACGAATGACAAGTTTTCGACCACGATAATATTATGATAAGCATTATGTATATGTATTATATATTTACTTAAGTTTGGTTTATTAATAATGTATCGTAAGAAATTTTATAATATGTCATTTTATTTTATTGGTTGTTATAATTGAGACATAATTCAATTATTATTTCAATTGAATTTTATTGTACCATCTACTTAGTAAGAAGAGCATGCAGCAGAGCATTTACGATCGCCCCACTCGCTTGGCCAGGCTTATTATCGAATGATTACCCGACAGCGAGTACTCGGTGTTGTTATTTAGTACTTTAAAGTTGAAATATTTACGTTTCCAAGGATGAAAACACGTCATAGATACATAGAAAAACGGAAGGGTGAGATAAGACAATGAATGCTTACCGCAATCGCTCCAGAAATCAGCTGAAACTGACGAAAGGCAGACCGCCAAAATAACATAGCAGGCTGTTGACTTCATATTGATTTGATCTGACCGTCTCTCCTTTGAACTGAAACACGACTGACCAAAATTTCCGGACCGAATTTAATAGTAATCTAATGAACGGAAATCAGTCATGTACTGATCGTATCTCTCGGAGACGAACGCATATATACGCCGCTAGGTTTATTAATATTAATTTGTGAGACACAGGATACCAAAAATCAACGGAATGATTCAGGAACAGATAACTTTGACGGAGAGACACTGTGCGCGATTCACCGGTCACCAGCCGCTCTGCTAACTAGCCCAGACAAAGAATTGCCTCTTATGGGAAAAGGAATTATTCATTTAGTAATTGACGCACTAACGTTTATGTTGATACGCAGTGGCGTATAAACACATTGAAGGAAACACGCCATACATGTCACAAAGAAAAATAAAGATACTAAATATATCATTTACTCGTAGCGTGTTTATTGTTTTTCATTACCAAATCGATATAATAGCGGTCTGTTATCTGTATAAATAAATACAAATATACACACATATGCGAAAAATACGACAACAAAAATGTTTTATTGACTAACAACACATTAACAAATATTTATAATAAGCGTTGGAACAAAGATAATAAAAAAAGAGCATATTTATTTTTATTGATTGAATTAACATTTACGTGGTACAACTCCAATAGTAAATGCTAATGCTATTTTAGTTCTACAATTTTTTTTAATAAGGTATAGTTGATAGCTATTTCGGATAGTTCTGACGATGGCGTGAGCCGAAATAGCTATCAACTCTATCTTATAAAAAAAATTGTAGAACTAAAATACATTGCTATTTATTCACTGTGTCATATTTTTTTAATATGCTTTTTTACAAAATGTACTTATCCCAAATCTTATCTTATGATATTTTATTGATTGAATTGGCATTTATTTGGTAGAACTCCATTATAACACGGTGGAAAAATAGCAATGTATTTTAGTTCTTCAAAGAAATTGGATAACTAAAATACGTTGTTATTTTTTCACCGTGTTATGCTATTTTATTTGTCTACTAATTTAAGCCCATCCTATTTATTAAATGTACGTATATTCAATTATACATATGGTTATAAATAAATTTAGTAACAATTTTACAAGAAACACGAGTTGGAATCGAAAGATCTGCCGTTTTGTGAAACAATGTTCTTTTTATATGAATGTTGTTTTTTTTTCTCATCAAAATATTGATTCTACTAAAATGATTGATTTGCCATTTTTACTAAACACTGAAATAGTTGCAATACATTCGTATATTCGTTGAATTTATTTTAACCTTAAAAATATTTGTGAAATCTTGTAGAACATCATCCAAATTTGAAATTAGAATAGGCTGCAAATCATAAATAGTAATAGGCCGCAATACATTTCTAGTGTTTAATTTCGTTAAATGACACATAGATAACGCCATTATTGAAAAGCTCGTATTTTAATTCTAATATCTTTATTAATTTTCATAAACAATGAAAAAATCTGAATTTTGCGTTTTGATTAAGAAATGCTTTTTAATAGGAAAAATCTCGTTCAACCAAAGCAATGGTTTGATGGGTGTTAATCAGACCGCTCCGTCGATAAAAACGACAGAGTAGCGGTTTGCTGATTTTAAGAGCGGCCGTAGAAACTCTGATGATACTACTGAACGCTCTGGTCGCCCAAATTTGGCAGTTGTTCCATAAAACACAGAAGAGTAAACAAAATTGTTTTTGTCTTCCTTTACTCGTTCCCTGCTGAGCCGTGTAAAGGATATTTCAACACCTAGACTTAAAAAAATTGTCAATAATTTTGGTTTGAAACAATTTTATTGAGTTTGTCAAGACAAATCAGGCAATGCATTAACTCAAAAATTAGCGAGTACAAAAAGGTTTTAAAACTTTATTCATATATTTTCGGATATCACTATCAACACGGTAAAATAACCTGTTTCAACAGTTGAGACGTTAACAGTCATCTGTTTAGAAGGAAATCTCGCAATTATCTAAGTGCCAGGCTTTTCCCAGCATCAAACTTATATCTTCACATTTTACAGACTACGAAAAAGAGAAGTAGAGCGACTGAATGACGAATAGTTCTTGAATATTTTATGTTGCGATGATTCATAGTTTTACTCTTCAAATGAACATGGTCAAAAACAAGCTTTTGATATAAATTATCCAACTGCTTGTAGATTTTTATATCTCTGTGGCTAAATTAGCCGTATTTCCATTGTTTTAATCAAATCTCCATATTTACTCGCATACCAAACTACCATCATGGATAATTTATCTGTGAGCGGACGTAATATGTGAGTCGAAGTTCAAGACTCAAGACATAGATATAAATATATAATTATCCTTAAATTTTTGTAAAATCTACAAAAAAAATAATTTTGGATACTTAATATATATATATATATATTAAAATAGTAACGCAAATAAGTAGACAAATGGCATGTTTTTTTTTTATTTATATTTCAGTTTTCCGATTTATTACACCTGCAATTTAAGTCGAATAAAAATTTATGACAATATACATATCCCACTTTATCAATAAGACTTATTATGGAAAATGTAATTGAATATGTGAATTGATTTTATTTTAATTTAAGTTATGAGGAATTTCATAAATATGTAGAAATAGTCTTATTACTGTATGGGTGTTTTATTTATTGGCACCGACTTGTTGATTGATACCAGATAAATTATATACGTAATAAAATGATTTATTGTGAACACCGAAGACATCATACAGTCACATGAAAAACAAAAGGGATACTGTATAGAAATTTTGTGTTTTCAAGTATTTCTAGAATGAGAAAATTGTGGGTACGTAATTTTGTAGTATTTTGAAATAAAAAAAAAACAGATTATGAGTTACGTCTATATTTCAGATTGAAATTCGTTTTTGTTTCGATATTGACCCCATTATGACAAAATTTTGATCTTCAAATACAACAATGTGAAATTGTATTGTAGTTTGATGCAATCCTATTTATTTTTTAGTTGGTATGACTGGATATATTTATTTTGAATTCGCAAACATCCGTAGCGAACATGATTTGGTAATCATTTTTTAATAGCAAACAATTTCCGAAACACATTAAAATATTACTTTCGGTTAAGCATAACTTAGTGCCCAATTATTTTTGAAAAAATAGGTGTTCCTAGACGAATGTAAATTATAATAATAAATTAATATTACAAAACAGTAACATATTTTACTGTTTGACTAGAGATTAAAGATTTGTTGCATAATAATATTTGGGGGTACATAATTATTCCTGATTTATCTTTATTATAATATGATGTAAGGACTTTTATGGTTGTAAGATAGCGTACTAAACGTAAAAAATTATTAAGTACTAAATGCCATTTAAATACTCCGATTACAAATGGGTTTTGAAATATCGTATCATAGAGATCCATTTTTGCTACAAATATATAAATCGATTGAAAAATCCACATAAGAATTTATGCATTCCATTCGGGAACACGAACAGTTGAACTTATCACCGAAAAGGGCTCAATTTTTTTTGGAGCGCATTGACTCGACACTTCAGTTTGTGAAATTTGCTGGCGAGCAAGACAAAATACAATAGCAGGGCTGTGGAATTGTTAAAGATAAACACGACTCCGACTTTGACCAACAACACGAATTCGACTAAAAAAAATTTGCCACAGCCTTGCAAAATATTCCTGATATCAATAACGTTTGACAGATAAATTATGAACAGTATTAATGAAAAAACGTATCGATATTTTTTTAAATAGTTGAAAGGTTTAATCCAACAAGATTTTCATTTTGATCTATTTTAAAGAGAAAACTCAAAACTGCATACAATTCGATGTTTAGAAGTGATCAATCATTAACGGTATCTCTGAATTACCGTATATTAAATATTTTATAATGTTTAGTGAAACAGTTATTGTTTAACTGCTTAAAATATAAATAATTATGTATCTATTTTTTGTAAACGCTAACATAGTAATTTTTATCGAAATATATCATCAACTGGCAACTCTCGTAAAAATATAATGAACCGTGGAGTAATTTGGTGAATGATTAACAGTACTATCTATGTAGAAATCCGAACATTGTTTTTTGACAAACACGATTGTTTGATTAGTCAAACAATCGTGTATCATAACTTGGAAAATATTATTTCTACAGAAAATTGTTCGAAAACAAAAATAGTGAAGTAATTAAAACATGTTTTTCCATTGCGATTTTATTTTCATGAAATCGATGCTAATCCTAGACATCAAGAGTAATTTATTTGTGAGCCATAGACAATCTATCAAACATGCGATCTTTAAAATTTTCTATGTATTTTTAATCTCATGCCATCGAATGTATGATGAATCGTATAAAAGCTGAATAATAGTTCTTACAATTTTATTCAAACAATATTTATGAGTTTTTTTTATTTTCAATTCCTCGACTATTTCTATTTATTTTGGTTACCATAAAATTGTTCCGCATATGTAATGTATCTCACATCTCATAATTTAATCTTTTTAAAATTATTTATGGCAATATTTAACAATATTATTCTAGTCAATTCCAGTTAAACGATAAATAATTACCTGACTGTAAATACATACATAATAATTCTAATGTAATGCGGGTGTTTTGAAATTACATAAAGAAGGGATGTTAAACCTTTTAAGCGTACGATAAAATAGTCTACAGGAGGATTTGAAGTACTCGGTTGCATGTTTTTATCTTCTCTATACAGATTAGAAAATGGAAGCATGTTTTATTGTTTTTTATTATCACGACTCCGTTTGGATCCTTAATAGACTTCAGAGCCGTCCTCAAGGCATGTCTATCCCAAAATTCCTTTCTCCCGAGTCTGTTAGTCACTTAGCCTTTAATTGCTTTCCCTTCATGCTTCTCATATATGTTGAACTGTTGCTCTCGCCAATACTACACGAAGTAGGTATTAATATACAAAAGTAATAAATAATATATAGCAACTGAATCATGCATAATACAAAATATATTGAATTCAAATTTGCTCGTAAAAAATCCTTGAAATTATTACACGAATGAAAGATATCCGATCATTATTTTAAAGCAGTGCTAATCAAATCGGTCCCTACCGCCTATTATCGGGTGTTACCCCTTTCATGGTGGGCGACAAGATTTTTTTTTTTAATAATGAAATTACTTCGTTTCTTTATAAATCACTATTATTGTAAAATCGGTGGCTTGTAAGAAAATTTGACTACTAACATATATGCAAAATTAGGTGGTTGGTATAAAAAGGTTGACTATCCCTGTTCTACAGCTTAATGTTGCTCATTTGAGAAGTGATCGCTCTTTTTTATCTTTGTCTATCAAATTCACGTACGCTACATACCTGCAGTATTTCCATAAAATATTAAATGCTATTGTACATGATGATATGTTTAAGTAATTTGAAATCAATATTTTTTTAGGATTTGTACTGTTTCTCAGACTTATTTCTCAAATGACAAGGTAAAGCTCACATCAAAAATGATATAGCTACTGTATTGCATACAATGATTTTTTTCTTATTAACTGAATGATTTCAAAAAAATATGAAAAAACATTTAATAATTTTCATCTACACAACTCTTTTGCAAACTTAAATCTAACAAAGATTGTAACAACTCAAAGGATCAAATTATTAGTACAATATATATAAATAAACAATGTAAAAAAGGGATTCAAATTTTTATCGATAGAGAACTAAACTTGCGCATGTGCTTTAATATTATATAGCCAGATTTAATGAAAATAAATACAAATTTTATTGTGTGCTGTGTCTTTTAACTATATAAAATGTACAGGCTTAAAAAATCACACCTGTATTGTAATCTTAGTAGTTAAATATTTATCAAATTATTCTTAATATCATTGACCAGTGATAACATTTGCCCCAGCCCCCCCAGTTTAAAAATAATAAACATTTATCATTTTTATATGAAATTAAGTTTATTCTTCTCCCTTTGAAAAAATCTGAACAAAACTGAAATTGACTAGTATTTTTTTTATCAGTAAACAATAATTTAATTTAATACCTACTTAGTCATATTTTAAAGTGGGGCAGCAACTATTTTTTTCATTACAAAAAACGAATGTTGATTGACGATTTAAAAAATGTACATTATGTAAATTATGATTACTTGAAATATATTAGTAAAAGGTCTAGTATATTTGAATAAATATTAATTTACAAGTATTTAGTCCCTGTATAAAAAAGTGTTCATTTTTGAAGTAGATAATAATTTATAGATTTAATGAGAATTTTTATTTTGTATTTTTATTCAACTTTCTTCATTGTATACAAAATTTTTTGCATTAATATTTTGTTCAGTAAAATCTTCACTTTGCTATTTTACTAAAATAGTTCAGAATTTTCAAAATATATATTGTCCTTTTTCAATTAAGGCAACACTAAAATCACAAATGTGATCCGTCAATTTCGTAAACAATTTGACATTTCACTAATAATTCAAAGCTGAGATGGATAAATGATAATTAAAAATGGGAGCCACTGATGTATGTCGTGTTTGCTTAAAAAATGGAAAATCGAACGTTTCCATATTCGATTTCCACGACACCTTACAATATCACCAAAAAATAATGCACTGTGTCAAAATACAAATCAGCGAGCTTGACGGATTCCCTTCATTGATATGCAGCGACTGCCAATCCGAACTGACCGTAGCATACGACTTTGTTGTCAAGTGTCAAATTTCAGATGAGAGTTTACGAAACGCTGTTGTATCTGTCGAAGATGTTATTAAAACGGAGTCGGCGGCCTTCGACGATGTCTCCGTCAAGATGGAATTGGGTAGCGATAATGATAACGACTCGTGCAGAGACGAAATAGAAGAATACAGTATCAAAAAAGAGAAAAAGGTAAAGAAATCGAAGAAATTGAGACGCGCCATGAAAAAAAAGAAAAAGAAGAGAAGTTCAGCTCCAAAGAGTGATTTTAAATGTGACACATGTGGATTAGCCACTGCTGGGAGGTCAGCTTTGATTATTCACATGAGAAAGCACACCGGTGAAAGACCTTATAAATGCCCCACTTGCGACTCTTGTTTCTCTCATCTCGGTACGCTAAAAATGCATATTAAACGACTTCATTTAGATGATAAGACTTCTAAAGAAAGAGAATTTTCTTGTGAAATATGTGGGAAGTTATTCATTAGTAGAAGAGATGTAGTCATCCATTTCCGATTGCACACTGGAGAGAAGCCATACGCTTGTGACTTTTGTCCGAAAACTTATCGGCAGATGGGTTCCCTTACTGTCCATCGTCGAACCCACACTGGTGAGCGACCCTTCCCTTGCACCATTTGCGGAAAAGCGTTTATTGACGCCCCGTTGTTGAAATTACACTTACTAGTTCATAGTGAAGAGAGACAGTACACCTGCAATATATGTGGTAAATCTGTGAAAGCAAAACAGACATTAATTAAACATTTAAATTTACATAAAGACTTTAAACCCGTCATCTGTGATCAGTGTGGAGCGGTATTCTCGACTAAAGGCAATCTCTCGTGCCACAAAAAAACTTTTCATACAGAAAAATCAGGCCGGTGCAATGTGTGCTCGAAACAGTGCGCTGATTTAACTCAGCACATGCGACGTCATACGGGAGAAGATGTGTTCACATGCAAAATTTGCAACAAACGTTTTAACCAAAGCGGGAGTCTCACCCGCCACATGTCCAATCATGCCAACGCCGATAAATATAAATGTGATAAACCAGATTGCGTCAAAGCATTTCGTCATAAATATTTACTCGACTATCATATTTTAAAATACCATTCAAATATAATACCATTTTCATGTAAAGTATGCAATAAAGGCTTTTTAAGAAACTGTGACTTAAAAATCCATGCTGCGTCACATCTAACGAATAACAAACCTTTAAATGCACAATGATTTAGTTTAATTTTTAAGTCTTATATATTATTACGCCTGTCCTATTAATCCTGAATTATTTGAAATGTGCTAAGAATTCATCAGTTGAATAAAACTAGTAATAGTTCATTGTTTTTTAATTTACTAATTGAATATTGACATAAATAATAAAACAGTTCTTATGAAAATTCATTATCGAAAAATTTAATGGACAATTTAATTTTCTTCATTCAAATTTTTTTGATTGTAGTGATCTTTTTCTTCTATTGCACTGATAGTATAACAGTCACTAAGTGTTTATTTTTAATTTAATATTTTAGCTCTAACAAGGCTTTTTTTTAAAAAAAAGGGTGCTGCAACTCACTTCATGTCAAGCTTTTTATTAAATAAAATTATATTCGAATATCATTTAAATGGAATTTAAAACAGTTTTTACTATGCCATGAAGCGCACAAAGGAAAATGTAAAAAAATACTGTGAAAAAAGATGCTTGCACGCCGTTTCACCGCCTCATTTGGAAAAAAACTCTTGGCTATAAATATTTCGAGTGTAAAATTTAATTTTTTTTTTATTAAAAACATTTTTATCGCATAAAACTCACCTCACTTTTCCAAATATGAATGAATTTTTATTAGCAAGCTATATTTGCATTTTAATTGAAATTTGTATATCAATTACGAACTGTCATAATAACCATAATTTTCCAGAAATGTTATAAATGTTTTCTTTCAATTTTTTTCACTGCCTATTATCTCAATGCCAACATAGAATTACTACCTGTACAGTACAATATATACACATATATATATATACACTGCAAAATATGTTTTAATGATTATTTGTATCCCATTTTTAAAATACTGGGTCAGAGAAAAATGTCAGTAACATTATTTCCCATTGATCAGATTTTTCCTGAGATTGAGAAGTTTTCTTGCTTCCATGTTTCAATTAATCCTGAAATAAGTTGACATTTTATTAAAAAATCATTTGAAATGTATACTCTTGGTCAAACAAAATTTCATTTATTGAAACAATTCTCTCTGATGAGTTAAATGTATATTCGAATGTAAAAATACACTAGAACCTCGATTATCTCGATTGAGACTCGATTGGTCGAAATAAACAAAAATATTACATATATATGTGTTTTATGCATTTCTTTCAACAATAAGTCCTGTGTAAAATTTCGCAGCTTGGCAGCATTAAAAAGAAAAACTAGCTTTAAACAGATCGATAATTGTTTTTTTCAATAAAAAATAATTTATTATTTCAATATTAAATTATTTTTTATAATAAGTCAATAATTTAACCTAAAGAAATAAAAATGATTCATACTGAATATACTTGTCTTTTCTTGTCAATTATGATTTTTTTCGATTATCCGGATTTGTCTTTATCCGGACTATCTTCATCACCAATTAGTCCGTCTATTCAAGGTTCTACTGTATAATTTTTATGTTCATGAAAATGAAACTTTTCTTTTACATTAATACATGTTACAAATCATACATTTTAAAGTAGTGAATTTTTGTGAAATAAATAAGATTTTTTTTTCAATCTAAATTTATTTTTATGTGTTAATTAATTACTTAATCATATTTAATAAAATAAATTTAAACCATGAAAATTTGCGCGCAATGTTTTTAATATTCAATTTATGACATCAAAATACTTTTAGGGCCTCGACAATCAGTGATACTAAATATAATTGTGTTCATAGCTAAATTTTACCATGCTAATAAAAGAGATCATCTTCGTTAATCTTCGACTGTAGCTTTAAATATTTGAGAAACTACACCATTATTGTCTCATAGCATGTACAAGGCAATTCTTTTCAAGTGGCTAATTTTTGCATGTTACAGTTTATAACATTCCATTAGGAATAAAAATACAGGCGATCTTATATTTTATTGGCTACTGAAAATTTATATTATGTTAATTGAATTTGCAAAAGTTAGTAATATAAAAGAAAACATAATTTGTGATTTTACTATTAATTTAGTAATAAATATATAATCAAGGATATATAAAAATTAGATATTAATACTAGCTGATGTGTTCTTAGTAAAATTATTATGTTGGTACACTTGCCAAACAATCCGGTTTTTAAGGGATTCTTCCGATCATAAAAATCTTAACATACATTGCATCTGAAAATGTCAATTTAACAGGATTGTAATATGTTACTCATTTTATTGAGAAATGTATACATCTCAGTGGTGTTTTTGTGTAGTATACACCCAGTCCTTTTTTCATGCGATACATTGGTTCCAGAAAACGGCGCGGAACAAAAATCGCGTAAAAAAATCACAACTTTCATATAATTTGATAAATTGGTTCCAAAAATTTAAATATCGCGTGAAAAAGTACTAGAAACGTATGAAAAACCAAAATTTGCTGTTTAACATTAGTGCAAAAGAAATATATATTTCATGTCCTTATTGCTTATAAAATATAATGAGACTATAACAATATAATTTTTTCACTTACATGAATTAAGTTTTACATATTTTTTTTATTTAAAAAAATAATGAAACGTACATGCCTAGCATCATATATAAATTTCATCTTTAAAACAAATTTGGGGAAAAAATCGTGTAAAAACGAGTGAAGCGCGTAAAAAAATGTAAAGGTGCCTTCCAAAAAAATCGCATAAAAAAAGGAATGGGTGTATTTTTGTTTGATTGATTTTTTAATCTCTATGATTTTATCTGATATATCTGTTATAACTGTGAATGGTTATTTGGTAACAATGTTTTGTATACTCACTTCTATATGTGTACTTATTTACAAATCTTGATCTTATTTAAATGATCTACTTTAAAAATTAATGGTTACTGTTATGTAGGAAATAAACCTGAAAGCATGTGACTATTAATTCATCTATGCAAGATATATGCTTCATTTTTTTTCAAATTCCATAAAACTTTCAGTAGTATTCATGACTGATCTTAACTCTCTCTTTTCTAGTTAGGGCTCATTTGAACACTCAAATGTGGAATGGCAAATTGCATGAACACAACGCAAATAATTCGAGGACCACCTGCATAACAATCAATATTGTCAGCCTAGACATGAAGTGCCAACAGTTACTGAGATTTCCTATTTCATTAATAATGTTTGTTTTTTCTTCACTATCCAAGATCTGTAGCAAATATGGCAAAGTATTATTACTTATTAGGGAGTATTTAGTGGTTAAATTATTTGATTGAGTTGGCATTTACTTTTTCTTAAAAAAAATAACAGCTTTGTAGTGATGTTCTTTATGTAATGTCATTTTATATTTATAATTTTTTTTATATTATCCGTATTTTTTGACAGTATTTTAATGAAAATTTGTACATTTTATTGAAATAAAGACCTGATTATTTACTTACCAAAATATTGTTTTTTTTTTTATTTGTATATAAAGAATCTTGTATTCACAACCAGTTCTGTAGAATTGGAGATTGCTTTAATCTGTTTATTTGGTTTATTAGTTCTTGGAAAAACCAATTTTCACCATGTTCACATTAATAAAGTGAAAAAAATCATATATAACTAAGTGCACTAAACTCTGAATTGGTATATTAATTTGGGTGATTTTCAATTCGACTTTATATTTTATTTAAATGATATGGCTCTCATGAGAACTGCGGATTATTATACATATTTTACTATTTATGTAAACTGTTTAAACAGAGGTGTCTAATTAAAATTGATAATTAATTAAAGTTACCACATTGCTCCTTCTGATTCGTTTTGATGAATAACAAAAAAATGGTATATGGTTAAATTCTTACCGGATCTCCAAAACTCACTTTTTCCACTCTATAAAAAAGGCAATAATGGAAATTTGTTTTCATATCGGATTCTCTATGTTTGCCATTTGTGCACTAATGATAGTGTAAGTAGAAGAAAAGGACTCATGGTTTCATTAAAACTGGATGTCATGGGTTATCAGTTTTCACTGAGTGCCTGTTAATAGTTAAAATTCAATTTTACCTGAATTCTTGCTAAATTATTTGTTTTTTAACTCTTCTTGCTCAATAGCATGTCAATACATAAGAGGGTCAATCGTCTACTGGTGGCATGCCACAAACCAAATCAATCCAAGCCAACCTGCCAATATACAGTGCATATGACTAGTTTTTTACATAAAAAAAGACTGTAGGCCACTGACTGGCGACTAAATGAAATGTGCCGCCAGCACATAAGTGAGAAAAAAAAATGGTAATAATTTTATTTCCTAATCAAAAGCAACATAAGTTTTTTCTCTTTTGAATTCCTTTAATCACGATTAAAGCATGTTAAGTTTATATCCATCAACGAATACCACTTGAACTGTATTAATTTGACGATTTCAATATAGAAATTGTCACAAATTACTAGTGAAATTTTCATTGCAGGAGTTTTTTGCCATTTGAGTTTTTACTCTATAACTCAAACCAAGAGATGTAAATGATTATGAGTAGATGAACCGAATATCAAAGAAAATTAATAAAAAAAAAGCATAAATAATCAAAAGAAAGATTTCCAAATTATGAATAAGGAAAAGGTTTGATAAAATAAGGCAAGCATGTTTAAAAATCATTTTGTATTTGTATTGTACTGTTCAAAATTATTCGTTTAATATATATTATTTTTTGATATAACCATAAATCTTGTGCCAGTAATGAAAATACAGAAGAAGCCTGCTTAACCAGGATAGATTGCTCGACAATCAGCAATATGTTGTTACCAACTAATTAAAAATAGTGTGTTATGACATATTGCAGTTTATTAGAAATAAATATATTTTTTTTATTATTCACTTTTAGTACTTTTAGAGCAATATTCCTCAAAACCATTTAATAAAAAAATTATGGGGTTAAGCAAGTCAGCTATAAAAGTATTAACCCACTGAGCTGAATTATTTTTACATAAATATTTTCAGTCTGTTTTATTTAAATAAAATTCATATTTACATTTATTTACAATTTTTAAACAACTACAAAATCCAAAATTATATAAGAACCTGTTTGACTTGGCTTAAAAATAAAGAGTATTGTAAATACCTCATTAAAGATGAAAATTGTGCAAATACATTGTCTTGTGAATGAATTATTGTCAAAATTTATGGAACAAAATATTCTCTTCACTCCTTTAAGGCTTATACCCCTCATCGAAATTTAAATGTGTAATCCTTACAACACTACTACTTCATTCAAAAACCTCCTTTGTCATAACCAATGGAATCATTGTCACAAATGTAAAGACAAATTAATCATCTCAAAGAAGTCATACTATGGTTGAGATTTTATATAATAAACCCTTTTTATTAGCATGTGTATTAAGGTATTAAATTAATCTATATGATGATATAATCATATGAAATATTCATCAATTGAGTGCTAGTGGACTGCATAGGGCAAATAGTTTAAGGGTATATGGATGTAACTCATTATTTTATCTGACTTTCTCTTAGACATTGTCGTATTTGAGCGCTTCAAAGACATGCCTGTGACAATAAATTTCCTTTCACTTATAACAGGCTAAAATTTGGCTCCTGTCATTGTTGAGGAACTGTGGATATGGTGTTCAATGGTAAAGTTTAGTGTAGTTCAATGATATAGGTTCAAATATTGACATATTTCATATGTTAACGAGTGTATTCAGACAAGAACTATTGTTTTCTTTGACTTCCTTGTCAATTATTACTGTTTGTATCATTATAAAAGCCATAATTTTAAAATTGTTTGTTTTTAATTGTTGTACGTAAATAAATAGAAATAGATGCAGAGTATTTATTTATTACTTTCGTCCGGATGAAGAGTATTAACATGCCTAGAGAGATCATTTATTCTAAAAAATCCTTTTGAACAGTAGCGACAAACATGTGAGGTCTCGTTGGAATGCACTTTACGGGTGTGAAAATCTAGCATATTGACTTTGGGAAATGCTTTCTTACAACCTTCAATGGTGCATTTATATTTATCAGCATTATTGTGCAAAGTTATATGAAGAGATAGACTGTTTTTCAATTTGAACTTCCGACTACATATTCGGCATTGATACGGTGATTCAGCTGTGTGAATAATCATATGTTCGGCTAAATTTGATGTTTGCTTCTTGCATAGCTGGCATTGACCGGCTACATCTGAATGCATTTTAGTGATGTGATTTTGCAAGGTGGGTTTTTTGGAGAACTTTTTACCACACTGTTCGCAAATGAATCCCTTCTCCGCGTGGACTCTCATGTGCAATCTCAGGTAATATTTAGATTTCGCAGTCTTTCCACAAACACTGCATATGTGAGGTCGTTCATCAGTGTGCACAAGTTTATGATGCTTTAGGGTTGAGCTGAGAGAGAATGTTTTCCCGCAGAGTTCGCACGAGTAAGGACGTTCATTAGTGTGAACTCTTCGATGCCTCCAAAATGATGACCCGCTCGAAAACACTCTAGGACAGAATTTACAAGAATAAGGTGTTTCCCCCGTGTGATTTCTTTCATGTTCATTTAATGTTCCCGACTGTGCAAATCTCATAGGGCAATATTTACATGCAAAGGGTTTCTCTCCAGAATGAATACGGGAATGAACGACAAGGTCTCTTTTTCTTTTGAAATGTTTTCCGCAAGTCAAGCAGGGGAAATCATTTAATTGATCTAACAGTTCAATGTGATTGAGTTTCATATGTTTTTTCAGCCGGCATTGCTTTTCTGTGACAAAATCGCAGCCAGGACATTGAAAAGCGGGGATGTCTAGTTTTGCATTTTTTTCTTGCCGTTTGAGGAGCTTTCTTTTACTAGAAGTCTTTTTGGTGGTTTTATTTTTTATTTTCTTCTGTGAGGAATGGATTATATCTGAAAATGTTTGTATTTCATCATTGAAGTCAGATTTCGATTCACAATCCATTGAATCATTTTCGTCATCCAAAACCTCCGATTTGATGGACGACGGGCTGAACTCCACTTTTATTTCCATTTTTAAATCAACTTCATCGCCGCTTACTGCTGTAACAGTTTTTTTCTCTGTGTAATATTTTTGAAGCAGTTCATCGGAAGCTTTACACATTTTTATAAATTTACACGCAACAGGCAGCTCTAATATGCATGACTGGCATAATTTATTAGGATATCCATTATCCGGCGAAATATTTATGCCAGAACAGATCATAAGCATTTCGCTGTATTTCACTTTGTTTTCGTCCAAGAGTTCAAACATGGATATCCCACTTTCAGTGTTACTTAGGCATGTGCGACACGTTTTGTTTACGTTAATATCCATCATTAACTATTATATATTCGCCTTAAATTATTCACAATAACTATTGAAATTTCAAAACAGTATTTTCATTTTGACATTTGTATTGTATTTGTACTCGAGTTGGAAACATAGCAGAGAAACGTTACTTAGCGTACTCGCTATAAGAAACGAATAGGTACTGAAATTTTTTATTCTGAGAAAATGAAAAAATATTGAAATCGTATACTTGCAAGCGTAAGTAAACGTACATGAAATTTATTTAAAAAATAGTGATTTCAGGGGCATAGGAACAACGGATGAAACTACAAAAACTTCAAAATTCAAATTAACAAGAGCAGATTGTTGATCCTTGTTAATTGGTAGTCGTATTTTTTATTACTGTGTCAATATTGGTTACTTTTATCCGCATGCACTGTTGGTTTCATGCTTGTTATTTTTTTAAAATTTATTTGACATACGGCTTTTGTATTACATACTACTTGTTTTTTATAAAAAAATATATCACAATTACGACGGAAAAAATAAAACATGAACTGGATCAATTTTATGAAATGCAATTTAGAAATATTGTAAACTTATTATGCATCCGCTTGTATAAAATAACTAATTCATCTAGGGTAGTCTTCCGATGGATGAAATATACTACTGCTATGTTAACAAGTACCGTTTGATAACAGTTTAATTTTTATTGCAAGGTGCGTAAAATGATTTTTTTTGTCATTCGGTCAAAAGCGTCATTTTTGTAATTTGCCAACATCAAATTGTATTCATATAAATAAATCATAAATACAAAAGTTTTGTTGTGAAAATTTTATTAGTAAACTGTTGTAACCTAATTTGAGTAGTTCAGAATAATATTTTCATATAAATTGCATAAAGAATAGCAGCCAACATTGTTATATTTGAGTAAAAATTATTTCATATAGCAATAATAAAAAAGTCTCCCGAAATGAACTGTCAAATATTATGTCAATGCTCGGCGTCTGCAAGCATCAATATTGATGTTTTGAATTCTTAAATATATTCCATACATGTTGCTATTGGGAGTCACAATAGTCTTTCGGATGTAAAATAATAAAGGTTGAACCCATAATTTTGTAACAATGGCTTTGAAAATATGTACTTGTCGTGTCTGTTTGGCTGAAGCTAACAACCTGCAGTCCGTTTTTCATTCATCCGAGTCTCTCGAAGATATAAATAAAAAAATTCAGCTATGCGCTGGAGTTAATATTTCAGTCGACGACGGACTGCCTTCTTCCATATGTGGAACTTGTGTTGAGGAATTGAAAGTAGCTTACAATTTCGTGGAAAAATGTCGCAAATCAGATATGCATTTGAGGAGTATAATCGCGGAGGTCAAGAAGGAAAAATGTGAATCGGAACAATCGATAGATATCAAAGAAGAATTGAAAATTGAGGAGTATTCCGACCTGGACTGCATTGATGCTACGTCCGAACCGGATTTATCTTATATAGAAAGTTCCAAAAAATGTACAAAACCTGATGAAGAATCCGAAAACTCCGACAAGCAGTATACTCTCGCCAAAAACAAATCGAATGCGAAAAAGAATAAGCCAAAAAATAAGTTGAAAATACAAAATCGAGATAAGAGTAAATTAAAATTTATTAAAGCAGATGCTCGGAGGGGTCCTATGAAATGTGAAACTTGCGGCTTAGCAGTCCAAAGTCAGTCAGCCATGATTATCCATTTGCGAACGCACACTGGAGAAAAACCGTATGCTTGTTCGTCGTGCGACCTGTGCTTTGCCCAGAAGTCAACATTACGCAATCACATCCTACGGCGACATCTTCATAAAAAAATCAGGAGCGGAAAAGACTACACTTGCGAAAACTGCGGAAAAACTTTCGCCTGCAGTACAAATCTTAAAATACATCTTCGTATTCATACTGGAGAAATGCCTTACGAATGCAAATTCTGTGCTAAAAGATTCATGCAACTCGGTTCACTCATCAGTCACAAACGAAGACATACAGGAGAGAAGCCATATTCCTGTGCAACTTGCGGGAAGGCATTTGTAGAGCTAACACATTTAAAAAGGCATCAAAGCGTTCACAGTGTTGACAGACCGTATATATGCAGCATTTGCGGAAAGGGAGTCAAGTCTCCGTTTGCTTTAAAGCAACACATAAAACTGCATACAAATAAAAAAGATCATGTTTGCGATCAATGTGGAATGTCATTCATGATCAAAGGCAACTTAGACTCCCATTTGCGAGTAGTCCACTCTGATCGATCCGGGCAGTGTACTATCTGTCGAAAGCTCTGCTCGAATCTCGCCGACCACATGGTTAATCACACAGGAGAAAAACCGTTTCAATGCGAAGTGTGTAGCAAACGATTCGCCCATAACCGAGGTCTTGTTACTCACAGTCGGCAGCACACTGCAGCTAACAAATTCAAGTGTAATATAGAGGGATGCAATCGGTCATTTTATGCTCAATGGGTTCTCGAATGCCATATATTCAAACATACAGGACACACTCCTTTCGTTTGTAAACATTGCTCCAAGGGATTTCTCCGAGTATGTCATTTGACTAAGCATATGAAACTAAACCATCCGAATGAAGGGAAAAAGAATAATATCACAAAATAATATAATTTTGCCCAAATTTTTGTACACAAACTTTTTGATTCAATAAATTAAATGAGTTAAATTATTTTTGTATTTAATACCATGCCAATACCACTATAACAAATGACCTAAATATAATCTAATTACAGGGTTATTAGCTTAGTGCTCAATGCTATGGCATCAGTAACTTCTTAAATGTTTGAATTCCCATAAACAGTTTTATAGATTGATTATTTCAACCGACTTCTAGGTTTGTGTTTGAAGGCGTGGATGTCAAAACTTTGGTTGTCATCAATGCTGTGGAGTCATTCAATAAAATCATGACTCCAACTTCTTTATGACCAATAACACTAATCCATCTAAAAAAAAGTTTTTTTTTCTGTTATTCCCTCAACCTCAAGATTAACGAACCAATCCGGCAAATTCTTCATTGAGATATTCTTCAAAATTGTCCAATAAAAAAAGTAGTCAGAGTCACTTATTTCTCATGATTCCGACGCGGACATTGACCAAAAACACGACTGACTCCACAACCCTGGTTTTTACTATAAAAATGTAAGGATGAAATCACACGGACAAAACCATACATGGATTAAGCCACACTTGAAAAAGAACTGTACACGGTAAAACCAGTTATGGGTAAATTCATGCAGAAAAAAAGTATTTTTTAATACTTTCAAGAAGTCAGGAATATTACAATTGGCAGAGACTTCATCTGAATTGATTTTGTTTTTTATTTCATCACTGCACTTATGTTTAACATTTTCATGGGGTCATTATTCCAGAGGGTTGCTGCAATGTCTTAATAAACCCAATAAATACTACCTTAATTATAATTACAATGTTGTTTTAATATATCACTAAGATTCCATGAAATGTCACCGGGCGCTTACAATATAAGATTATTTAAAACAGTCAAATATGGCTAGATATTGAATGTAAAATACAACGGGTGTATGCCCTCATTTTCTATGGCTGTCTCGCCATGCACCAGTTTAAAGAGTTAATCACTGAAATTAGATAAACAAGAAATCCTTGAAATTAACCGATACAAATTTTTGCCTAATTCTAACCTTATAAATGAACAAACTTCTTTTGAGTCGTCACCATTGTTATACTCATTAAATTAGATCAATGAATATATATTTCATAATTTTTTCTTTTTTTGAAAAATGATATTGCCTCCATTTACTTTATTTTTTTACAGAAAATATTGGAATGCCCATGACTGACCATATCTTCCCATCTCATTGATTCATCTATAATTGACTATCATTAAAATTCTCATATATTAATTTATTTTTTTCCATTAAGTAGTAAGTGTGGGTTATTTTTGTCATTAAAATTTCCCACCCCTTACTTCCTTATTGATTGTTCAGAGCTCCTAATGGATTATTGATTTACCATAATTGTATTTGCATTCTTAATAAGTGATTGTGAACATTTAATTTTTATACTAATTTACTTTATTTGTATCAATATTGTATGATTTTATGTAAATTGTTTCCTAGTTCTTGAACCCATGGTTTTGTACACCTGCTACCTTTAACTCAAATCAATTTTTTGTTTTGTATAAATAGACTTGTTTGTAAATTGTATTCCATCAGTTGATAATGCTCGCGATGAGCGAAACCGGTCCTGATCAAAAAAAATATATTGTGGAAATAAGTACTAAAAAATGTGTTTTTATTATTTAAAATATCATGCCTTTCCATCAAGTGACAGTTAACACCTTAAAAGTGATAATTTTTATATTAAAAGTTTGGGTATTTTTTTTTCAATGACTGGTCAAGTAACTGATAAAGGTTCTCAAAGAGATGAGTAAAGTTAATGTACTTAAATCAGATGAATATAGTAGAAGTTTTTTTTTTATTTCACAATAAATAAATAAAACACTGATACTGTATTATAGTATCTGGTAGTTTTTAAGAGTGGTTTTACGGATAAGATGGAATTGATGTTTTATTATTAAATAAATTAAACACTGTATTTCCCAACATTAATTTATTTATGGAGCATTCACACCTAAATTTATCTACTTACAATTACTGTACTTCCCACTAGAGTTAACAGAAAAAAAAAGATTCGGTGTGACTGTGAAAAACAATTTATGAGACTATTTGTACTAAAATTCCTGTGAACACTGCAACAGAAACTAATGAGGTTGATCACTCGGATACAGACCTGGTATTTGATCATTAATTTTCTGTACACGTCTAGCAGACCATAGTTTTAGAAATAAAATATTATGTTAAAAATATAGCAAGAATTTCACAATAATCATAAATAAACTAGTAATTAGTTTACCAAAAATATGGTAAATATGCATTAAGGAACGTTTGGTGAAAATGTACTAGCAAGTTTCACAAAGAAATTTTTCTTTGGAGTTTCCTTATCTGAGTAGTTTTTTCCTGGCCAAATTATGTATACTTGATGTGATTTCTACATTTTCTTCAAACTATATTTGAGCAGGTGGAATGAGTGAATATTGTTAACTGGATAAGTTTACAAAAAAATAACAGAAGAGCCATGTTTCCTGCATAATGTATAATTTTTTTGCACCATTAATGCATAATATGTGAATCAACTGCTTCACGATTCTTCCACAATTTACATTTTAAATATTCAAAAATCTATTCAAGAATATATGAATATGTAAACAAAATTTATTCAGTTCAACAAATGCCATGACAATAATTTGATAGCTTAAAAAGCTATTATTTTACTAGAATTGGTGACTGAAACAAAACTTTCTCAACAGAAAGAACTCTAAGAAAAAAATCTTAAAGTAGGTACCAAATTTTTTTTTTGTTTTTACACTTTTTAGATATGACCAGTTTTTTCAACATTTTCTTTAGTTGTGCTCTCAAAAGTGTAATATCAGGGTTTCAATAGTATCATACACATTTAGGAACGTGTAATAATCATTTATTTACTGGCAATATTTTCCAAGTGATGGACTGTGTTTAAGTGTCTAGAAAGGTCACTGATTCTGAAAAATCCTCTAGAACAAAATTCGCACACGTGTGGTGTTTCATTGGAATGTACTTTGTGGTTATGGAAGTTGAGCATGTTTTGTCTAGGGAAAGCTTTCTTGCAACCATCCACAGTACACTTATATTTTTCTGCATTGTTATGCAACGCAATGTGAAAAGACAAACTATTTTTTTGTCTGAATTTTCGATTGCATATATGGCATTGGTAATGGCATTCTCCTGAGTGGATAACCATGTGCTCGGCTAAATTAGACGTGTTCTTCTTGCACAGCACGCAGCATCCGGCGATATCTGAATGCATCTTTTTAATATGATTAATTAAATTTGGTTTCATGGAGAACTTTTTACCGCACTGTTCGCAGACAAAATCTTTCTCGGAATGAATTAACATGTGCTGCTGCATAGCATATTTTGATTTTGTAGTTTTTCCACACACATTACAAACATGAGGACGTTCATCAGTATGCACCAATTGATGATGGCTCAATGTAGAACTATGGGTGAAAGATTTTCCACATATTTTACAGGAATATGGTTTTTCTTTGGTGTGAACTCGCTTGTGTCTCCAAAAAGATGATCTACTGGAAAATACTCTAGGGCAAAACTTACAGACAAACGGAGTTTCTCCAGTATGGTTTCTTTCGTGCTCAATTAATGTTCCTGACTGTGCAAATTTCATTGGACAATAGTTACATGAAAATGGCTTCTCTCCAGAGTGGACCCGCAGGTGTACGACGCGATCGCTTTTTCTTTTGAAATGTTTTCCACAGATAGCACAAGGATAATTGTTGATTTCATCCAACAGTTCAACATGGTTTTTCTTAATATGTTTTTTTAGCTTACATTCTTTTACAGTAAAATAATCACAAAGGGTACATTTTATACATGACAATTGAACTTTCTTTTTGCGTCCAGGTTTTTTCTTTGCAGCTCCAGCGTTGGCTAAGGGCACTAAATCATCTTCCATTTTACAAGACGCATCGTCATCAAAGTCTGCATCTCCATTACCGTTTGAATCATCAGATTTAACAGAGGAGGGGGAGAATTCTTCTTTAATCTCTACTTTAACATCCAATAATTTTTCCAAAATATCAGTCTTTCGTTCAACGAAATATTTATGAAGCAATTCATCAGATGCGCGACACATCTTGACAAATTTCCAAGCCGAGGGTAGATCAAACGTACAAGATGAGCAGAGTTTGTGAGGATAATCATCTTTAGCGGTAATATCTATTCCGGAGCACAACGAGAGCATTTCGCTAAATGTAACATCGTTTTGATCGAACAATTCAAACATCGATACACCATCTTCAGTGCGACTTAAACATGCTCGGCATGTAAAATCAGCATTTATATCCATTATTCAATGTTTTATTATTAACAATAAAAATCAAAAATAATTAACCCAAACTTTTTACATAATTTGTCTTTATAATCCTAAAAGAGATTACATTATTTCTATGTTTTGACGTTTAGTCTAGACATAGACAATTAGTATATATCAAGAACTATAAGCTATATTTTTTATTCGCAAATTAGCGCTTTTTTTTTACTAAGTTCATATTGAATATTCCGATGTATCGCTGAGAGGTAAATTATACCACAGGCTGTAATACACTATGATACGGGTGTGGCGTTAGTTATAAGCCTCGTTTCCAAAATTGAGAAATTTATTATAAAAATTGATACTTTTCTTGATACTTTCGACCATAAGCTAATATAATTTGCTGGCAGCATTGCTGAAAATTAAAACCATAAACTAATATTAAAACAATAAAATAAACAAACGAAATGGGAGAATCTGTCATTAATAGCGTCGGTGAACATCACAAATTTGACAGATTTTCCTAGGAGAACAGTGTACTTGGTTGAATGCATAGAGAAATTACAAAGTTTAATATTGCCATGGGTAATGACACTGACGATGTGTGTCGTATATGTTTAAAACACGACAAGCCGATGACATCTGTTTTCGAATTCCATGATTCTTTACAATACTCCCACAAAATAATGCACTGTGCCAGAATACAAATATCTGAACTCGAAAGTCTGCCTTCAGTCATTTGTAAAGCATGCCGGTTAGACTTGACAATAGCCTACGATTTCGTTATCAAGTGTCAAAACTCTGATGACGACCTTCGAAAACATTTCAATTTTGATTTCGTTAAGCCTTATAATACATTTGATATGCTGCTCAAATCAGAAAGTGAAAATTCAGATATTCACTTCCTAGAAAATTCGCCTACTGAAGAACTTATTCCAGAATCTAAAGTGAAAAAGAAGCACCGAACTGTCACCAAAAGGGAATCGAATTCAAATTTAGAAATCAAAAACAAAAATTTCGCGACAGAATTACTTCATGACCCGGTAATAAACAATGTACATGGGCAAGTGTCCAATGTTCGTAGATTACAATATGATAAACAGACAGAAGAAGTTAACGAAGTAGAAGAAATCAAAAAAGAGGAGCATAACATGAATGTTTCCGAAATTGTAAGAGATAAATTACCTGTTGCAAACAACCTGAAAAAAATACAACATTCGATTGCTAAAACCGATGTCACATGTAAAATTTGTGGCTTTCATGCCAGTTGTATTTCGGCATCGATAAGCCACACTAGAACGCATACGGGTGAAAAACCCTTCAAGTGTCGCACCTGTGGGTTGTGTTTTTCTCAGAATGGTACACTAAAAATGCATATTAAGAGAAGACATTCAGGTGATGAGACTGATAAACAACGTAGGGGTAGAGATTATACTTGTGAAAAATGTGGTAAAGTATTTGCAAAAAATGGTAACTTCAAAACACATCTTCGAATGCATACTGGAGAGACTCCGTATGCTTGTGAATACTGTCCTAAAAGATTCTCGCAGCTCGGTTCTGTAATACGACACCGTAGAATACATACCGGAGAACGTCCCTATACATGTTCCATTTGTGGAAAATCTTTCAATGATAAATCCGTACTGAGCATGCATGCCTCGGTTCACAGTGACGAAAGACTATTTACTTGCAACACCTGCAAAAAATCATTCAAATCTAAGAGTTCCCTCATCAAACATGTAAGTCAACATAACGAATACAAACCGATAATATGCGATCAGTGCGGAGCTGTGTTTTCAACGAAAGGCACCCTTACCATCCATGTGAAGCGAAGTCATTCGGAAAAGTCAGGAATGTGTTCTGTGTGTTCGAAGCATTGCAATGATTTACAGGTCCACATGAGGAAACATACAGGTGAAGAGGCCGCTTCCTGTAAAATATGCAATAAACATTTCACTCAAAGTAGGAGTCTCTCCGCTCACATGGTCAAACATGAAAACACTAGTCGATTTAAGTGCGAGGCAGAAGGTTGTGATAAGATGTTTCGCCTGAAGCATATGCTGGAATTTCATGTTATAAAATATCACTCTCAAGACGTTCCATTCCACTGTAAAATATGTAACAAAGGGTGTATACGAAAAGGTGACTTAAAACGGCACATTTCAAACCACCACACGGCGGTAAGAGAATAACTTATATGAATGAATCTATTAGAGATTATATTTTTTGGTGCTTAAGTCTTTGTACAAAGACTCGATACATAATAAAAACACTGGAGCACATCTTTAACCATATGTTAGTTTAATTCATCAGTTGAAGTTACAATGGTAATGCTAAATCCATTGCACCTTTACGGTGTCATTATGATTATGATGCCATTATTATAATATGCTTACCTTAACAACCTTTTCTCTGCAATACTCTTGATCAAATTTTTGAAAACTGTTTGAATTTGTCCTTATTCAATCAATAGAATTATTATTTTTATCTCGGGGCCAGGTTTGTTAATCTACTTATGCCACTATGCATATGGTTCAAGTAGAAAATTATTTTTGACTATGTATGCACATACCCTGTGGAATATGTGTCAAGTCTTTTTTCCATATTCTATGCTACATAAACAACAATAAACTTAGTGATTTTCATGTATCAATTTACACAAAAAATGGTTTGATACCAAAATTATATTTCGCATACTAGTAACTTACAAAACGGTTTCCAAATAGATCTTTCTCGTAACAATATTTAGAAGTTAATTATATAATTATAGCAAACAGTCTTATTGCGTTTAGATTTTCTTAAGAGTATATATGTATCTAATAAACCCAGAGTAATACATGCCCATTTTATAAATGTAATATTTTATTAACATCTTAAATATTAACTTTATTAAAAAAGAATTTGGGAATACATCCTATATTGCTATATTATCTACTTCATCTAAACTGTGTTTATACCTATGTAAATCTTTACAGGAATAATAAATTTTATTAACGACTGCATTGTGGATATCATATATTGATGAAATATATTTCCTCCATTTTTTAACAGCTTGTCACTGCTTAAAATATTTTTCACACACTTTTTAGCGTTTCATAGACAAATTATGATTGTGTCCGCCTTTTGGTCAATCATAACTTTTGTTTTTGTTTGTCTGATCTTTTATAAGCTGTTATTTATGTATAGTAAATGATTTAAAATAATGCAAAAGAAATGGTTATTTCTACAGATTAAAAGTATGACTTTTTACCTGTCAAGTAAGATGCAAATAAATTTATTCGAAAAGTGAAAAAGATGTTTTTTTACCTCCTGATCCATTCCTGAAATTAAAATACATTAAAATTTCATAAACTCCCTGTCTTAGAATTATTGAAGTTAAATAAATATTTTTTTCATTACTTTTTTATCTTTTTAATGTCCATAACAAATAATGGTTTTTAACATAATAATTTCAAACAGAATTATTAAGTACAATAGTTGGAATTAAAAAAACAATATGTATTCATGTATTCCTAAAAGTTTTAAATATACATTACTTATCTTTAATTTGGTCTTCATTACATAATAATTTAGATTTTAATTTATCATGGTTGGATTACTGATAGATGGTAATAAAGAATTGATTTAGAAATTTCATAACAATTATAGATTGTGTTGGTAATTAAATACATGCTACTGTCTGTGATGTAGGTGAAAACTCTTCTTGGGTTATTGTTTTCATTATATGCATTTTATCGCCAAATATTAGGAATCGGTAACATCTCTTTCTTACTAAATAGATGAAATTTTGGAGTATCTGACGTGTAATTTTTTATATTAAACAAAACACAATGTATGCATAGGAAAACCTTTTATCAAATTCCCAAAACTTGAAACCTCTCCAGACAGTCCAGGCTTATCTCCAAAGCAAGTAAGTGGTCAAACTGATCTTGGAGAACATATGTATAGTTATTTAATTTCATTTGTAATTTGGAGATAAAATGGTGGACTTTGCCATCCAACATAACATCCAATTGTTCATATGACATACACATCGATGTCAATCATTGTATTATTCATTGATTGAAAAATATTGATCATTGAGGATCAAATGGCTTGTTTGATAAATGTGATGTTACATGATTTTTCAGATCACATTTTCTCAAGAAACCTTTATTGCATATTTTACAGGAATATGGGATTTCGCTGGAGTGATATTTTAATATATGAAAATCTAGTAAATATTTGTGTCGGAATGTTTTAACACATTCTTGCTTATCACATTTGTATTTGTCAGCATTTGCATGATTGGACATGTGCACTGCGAGACTTCTACTTTGATTAAATCGTTTATTGCATATTTTACACGTAAACACATCTTCACCGGTGTGACGCCTCATGTGAAGGGTTAAATCTGCACATTGCTTAGAGCACACGGTGCATCTGCCAGATTTTTCAGAGTGCAGTGTTTTTTTATGGCATGTGAGGTTGCCTCTCGTTGAAAAAATCACTCCGCACTGATCGCAAATTATTGGTTTAAAGTCTTTGTGCAAATTCAAATGTTTAATTAATGATTTCTTTGTTTTGACTGATTTACCGCAAACATTACACGTGAATAATTTTTCATCACTGTGTACTAGAGCGTGCATTTTTAACATAGAAGTATCAATGAATGATTTCCCACAAATATTACAAGAAAACGGCCGGTCGCCTGTATGAATTCTACGGTGTACAGTCAGTGTTCCCATCTGTGAAAAACTTTTGTTACAAAATTCGCAAGAGTATGGTTTCTCCCCAGTATGAAGGCGAAAATGGATTGTGACGTCTCTTCTGCTGATGAATAGCTTTCCGCAGATTTCGCATGAGAAGTCTCTTTCTTTGGATGTCTTATCATCTAGGTGTTTCCGTTTAATGTGCATTTTAAGAGTTCCATTATGAGAAAAGCATTTATCGCAAGTTGGACATTTGTAAGGTTTTTCTCCAGTGTGTTTTCTGGTATGAACAATCAAGGCAGAATTACTTCCCGTCACCAGGCCACAGATGGTACACTTTGTGTCATTCTTGGAAATAAAACTTTTTCTTTTTTTCCTTTTATTAAGTTTTGCCTTTTTCAAATGCTTTGATTTCTTCTTTTTAGGTAGCTCTAATAACTCATCTTTGCAAGACAGGCCATCCATGGAATCGCTGTTCATTTCTTCTTTAACGGGGACATCCTCGAAAGCTAACATTTCAGATTTCAGAAAACCGAGGTCAGCAGAGTTTCGTAGGTTCTCGTCGGAGTTTTGGCATTTCGTGACAAAGTCGTAGGCGACAGATAGTTCTGATTGACAATCGCCGCATATTACGCTGGGAAAATCGTCGTGTTCTGATATTTGAATTTTGGCACAGTGCATTATTTTCTGATAAAATTGTAAAGAGTCGTCGAAGTCAAAAATAGAAACCAAAGATTTACCGTGCTTTAGACAAACCCTGCAAATTTCGCAATTTATATTTTCCATTTTTTTTCTATTAATCGCTATCTTTCAATCTTTGTATTTTTTTATGTCTAATGTTTATAAATTTGACAGTTCCAGTACTGCCAGAGTAGGTCTGAATAATTTCCTTTATATTTGGAATATTTACGATTTGTTTAATTATGCTATGTTTTTACGAAAAGGCTGACAAATTTTATATATAAATCGCATTTTTAGTCATAGTGAAGACTTTCTTTTTCAGAACTTTATAAAATTTCCTAATAATATAAACGAAAACCTCTTGTTTATGGTGTTAAGCTATTTACACTGACAGCAATGAACGAAAAATAATAAAAGTGCATTCGGCTCTGTTGTTGTTGATATCGGTCGATTAATTGAAAAAGTAAATCTGGTGTGATTATGACAATGCCAACCTAATTAGATACCGCATCCTTAATATTAAGTGATACTTCATAGTCTGTGTCATCTCACTAATATGGGAAGTAACGATAGTGATGATATCTGTCGTATATGTTTACAACACGGCAAACCGATGACATCCGTCTTTGAATTTGACGACTCCTTGCAATACTCACATAAAATAATGCACTGTGCCAGAATTCAAATTTCCGAACTCGAAGATCTGCCCTCTGTGATATGCAAAGAATGCCGGTCGCACTTGACTGTGGCTTATGACTTTGTTATTAAATGTCAAAATTCAGACGAATTCCTTCGAAAGTCTTACCATCTGAAATATATAAAGCCAGAAGAACACACGGACGTGTCTGTAAAATATGAAGATGAAAGCTTGAGTTTTGAATATGACGATGACAAGCCTGACGATGATTGCGATGCTGAACCGGTCGTAAAAAAGGAAAGAAGACAAGCGATATCCAAACATGGGATAATTTCGAATTTTGAATTTAAAGGTGAAAGGTCCGCTACAGAGTCCGTTCCTCTAACGTCAGGCAAGAGGGAGCAAAAGAGACCGAAACTAATTCGAATTTCAAAAGTAATCAAAAAGAAAAAACCGTTTCAAAAGTCGAATAAGCGACGGCCTCCAGCATCAAAAAGTGATGTTACATGTCGAATTTGCGGGTTACGAACTAGCAGTGTTTCAGCCTTAATTATCCATACTAGGACACATACCGGCGAAAAGCCTTTCAGATGCCCCACATGCGGTGCATGCTTTTCACAAAACGGAACACTAAAAATGCACATAAAAAGGAGACATCTTGATGATAAGAAAAATAAAGTCAGAGAATTTGCTTGCGATAAATGCGGTAAACTATTTGTTAGTAAACGGGATATCACTATCCATTTTAGAATGCATACAGGTGAGACACCGTATGCTTGTCAAAGTTGCCCAAAAAAATTTACACAGCTTGGATCCCTGATTCGTCACCGAAGAATACACACTGGTGAGAGACCATTCCCTTGCCCAGTTTGTGGAAAATGTTTCATTGATAGATCTGTACTAAAAATGCACGCCCTGGTCCACAGTGAAGCAAGATTATTTACATGCAACGTTTGCGGGAAATCTGTTAAGTCGAAAAATACTCTCATCAAGCATTTAAACCAGCACAAAGATTACAAGCCCGTCATCTGTGATCAGTGCGGTGCAGTATTTTCTACAAAAGGCAATCTGACGATGCATCTTCGAAGATTTCATTCGGAAAAGTCTGGAATTTGCTCCGTTTGCGGAAAGCATTGTTCCGATCTAGCGACACATATGCGAAGACACACCGGTGAAGAGGCCGCTTCCTGTAAAATTTGCAACAAACGTTTCAATCAGAAACGAAGTTTAGCGGTGCATATGAATAATCACGCCAACGCAAACCGGTTCATGTGTGATGAGGAAGGATGCGGGAAAAAGTTTCGCCTTCAGCACATGCTCAATTTCCACACTATGAAATATCATTCCCGCAATGTTCCTTTCCATTGTAAATTGTGCAACAAAGGTTGTCTTCGAAAATGTGACTTGAAGCGGCACATTGCGAATCACCACAGCAAGTCAAAAGATTAATTAAAAGCTTATAGGCAATGTTAATGTTAAAAAGATTTTTTTATTTCAAACTTATGTATTCCCTGGACTATAAATGCCATGAATTGTTGAATACAGTCTTATTTTCAGATATCAATAATCAACGTATTTTTTTTTTTTAAAACGTTTTGCATTAGTTAAGAAGTCATTATGAAGAGAAAAAGGTGTTCAAAGTAGGTATATTCAATAGCTTCTTTCTTGCCATCGGCCTGAAACTACTTGGGATGCAGTCTAATTTTACTTAATCATTGTTTTGAAATTCCTACCAGAAAAAAATTTGCTTTTACATTTTCCACAGTGGTTGTAAGATGTCATTTATCATATGACACATTATAAATTTGCATATTTTTAAATGTGTATAAATATGGTTATTATAAAAGAATATCCATTATTTGTATTCTCATTATCTAAAATCGATTTCATTGTTTTGTAAAATCTGTTTATTGGTTGAATTAGCATTTCTTTGGTAAAAAATTTCCTTATTTTAGGGTTGAATATGTAAATGTAAAAAAATATCAGTGTTATATATTGTCGATATATACTTCAGCATTGCAATGCTAATGAATATTTGTAATTTGACTACAAAAGTAGATTTTGATATTACGACTTTTCTACTCTTTGATATACCCTCACTTACATATGGGTAGGTAGAATAAAAGAACTATTATATATTAAACGCCGGCATGCTCTTAATGCCATTCACTTGTGTTATTGAGGAAGGGGAAAATTCAGTGCACAGACCCGATGTGTTAGCTATCTTAAAAGAATCCTTTTAAGGCGAGTCCTGGATGCTGAAATATCTATCGATAACATTAGACATTAAAATAATTTGGCTGTGTATTTAATTTTTCAATAAAATTATCAAGCTCAAATTTTACATGGACATCTATTGATGTAAAATCTACATCTAGATTGTTATCAATAATTCCTGTAGATTTCACTCAAATCATTCTGCGTGTTAATTCAAATCTTACAATCACGTCACATATGTGAAATATACAGTTACAATAATTGATGTGTAAATAAAAATATATGTGCCATAAAGAATTTACCTACAATCTGAACCTACTGAAATATTACTGGTTTTTTGTGTAATTTTTTAAATCAATGGAAAGACAGGAATGGCTGCCATTGATTGGAATTATTGACAAGTTATTATACATTCAAATTGTATTGTCTATTGTGCGCAGCTCTGCATCAATAACAAATAAATGTCATTTGTTCAACACTTCTATCATGTCAGTGCTGGTTTACATGTATAAAAAAATGTCGCATAACGCAGAAGATACACTTCATCTGATATTTATGTCAAATTGGTTTGACTGCATGAGGAATTCAGTGATTAAAGAGTAGTCTTCATACTTCTGCTTACGTTAATAGTCAAAGGGACCTTGAAACTGGATGCAAAACATGCAGTAGAACACACCAGATATTCTCATACCTGTTTGCCTCTTCACATCATTGGAATATGAATGTACCAAATGACCAATTTTTACTTTATGTGAAATATATTCAATGTGATGGAAGATGTTGAATTTAAATGTGTGACATGAAATACTGAAAAATAATACATTGTTGACGAAGAAAAGAAAATATAATTATTTGAAATTATATGGGGAATATTGTCTCTATACCACTGAATTGATATTAAATGTGATTTAGAGAGAAATTCACTCAACTATAAAATGGTTTAATGATAAAGTTAATTTCTACCGTACTTATTTATTCATCAAATATTTTATAGATCACTGATAGTATCTATACAATGTTATTTAACTATATAAATTATATAATGTGAAAAATAAAATTATTTCAAACCAAAAAATCAGAGTTTGCTCCTGCTACATGTTTTAAAGGTTGAATAATATTATGTTATATGGCTCTATATTTTTCTCTGCACGAAATGGTAATTGACATTCACATTGGTTACTTTTTTTCACAAACAATATAAATAATTCATTTTTTTATCCCCGCCATTGATAAAAACAAATTTTAATAATTAATGTTACTTTTATATTTCTGAAAACAAATTATTATAGTTGTGGTTATTTGTACTCTAGATAGTATATCTTTTTACCATGTATCATCAATCAAATTCAAATATGGTTCTAAGTTTTTGAATAAGTTTTCTACTACTAAAATTCATCAAAAGTAAACTGCATATGCTTCTGCGAGTAATAATCAGCAGTGTAGTTTCCATGTATCAAGAACATTATTTAGGTATTGAGCCCCTGTTATTGAACTTAAAAAATCTCAAATTCTATTACATCAATTTCCGAATAGTACTCAAGTCTGCAAATGTTTTTTTTTTCATTTGATGATAACATGATTCAATATCTATATTTATTGAAAAAATATTTACATTTACACAGCATAAACTTGTCTTTAGCTCTAGTGGCATAATTTCTATGACGACTGTATGATTCCACATGCTTAACGATTGTAAGATTAAACATATGGAATAGTACAAAGTTTCAACAATTCAAAATTGATATTAAAATTCCATCAAGCACTTTCAATTGATTTCATAAGTTTTTTTTTATATTCAAGGATTTCAAAAAACACTAGAGCAGCAATGTAACTAACGTTTTGTGCAGTGCTTTTAATTATGAAATTTTAGCCCTTTAATTGTGAAATGTCTATATAGGGCCGTCTCATAAAAAACTTCTCATAGGCTATATCGATGCGGTTTTAAGTCTTCATCATGCAGGGACACGTGTCTTTACCACCAATACAATTGGAATTGAATATTAAAAAACAAAAATTGGAGAAAAAAATCAATACTTATTTTTTTCATCAATAATTGACATTTATGAAAACAATCGTAGTTAAGGGTTAAAGTAAAGTGCCTATAAAAATATAATGATTTTAATAATAGCAATCTAAATTGTGCTATAAAGGTAAAAGGTGAATGTTTGAAAGAAACTTGTAGATAACTGTAGATTAGAATATATATATTTATATATATAAGCATTGCTTAAAAAATGTTGCATGTATTTTATTTTTCAATCTGGATTTTCTATTCCACAAAGAAGTCTTATTGAAATAAATAAAAAAAAGTACACAACTAAAGGCTATTGGGAGAATTGTGCGTATATAGAAAATATATTGGGAGAAATATTTTTTAGTGTAAGCTTGGAGAATTCAAATTCAACATACGGCAAACCTAAATTTGACAAGTAGTGTGTACCTGACACATGTTTACAAACAATGCACTCTCATCTTTTGCAATGAAAAAGCTTCCCGTTTTTGTTTTCCCAATTTCATTGGAATTTTATTTGGCTGCAAGGCAAACTCATAAACAGTTGCTGACATTATATAATCCATATGAGTTCGCCGTGAATTTCAAAGGTATGTGATGCAACATTTCACTTTGCTGTTAGCATTTTAGATATTTGAGTTTGTTTGAAATTAAAATGCTTCACAGTGTATGGCACACATTTGCTAACATCGCAGTTTTTCTACGATATATGTGAATTATAGGAATAGTTGTCAAAGTCTATCACCACTTATTTACTATTTCTCTTCCCCTCTTTTTAATCCTGTTAGTGTAAATATGCTTTATAACATCCTATTCTTATTCCTCCAGAAACCCAACCACGTGTCGACAGTTACAATATATTCACGTAGGAAATTAAATTACGAATAGGCAACTGCCACATTACAGGGAATAGTAAGGAAATAAACATAGAGTTAAGAAAAACCGTTAATTTATGCGAAATAATATCGAAATATTCATTGTAATAATATTCATGACAATTATTAATACAAAACCATAGAGAAAAATTAGTTTCCGTTAGAGTATATGCTAACGTCGTCAGGAAAACTTTCCTGAAAGAATATGCTGTCTTATACTTTTGAATGAATGATGATGAATTTATTTACGATAATAAATTTAATACTCAATATTTTCAGTTTCATGTTAAAAAAAAGAGTTGCTGTAATTTTTGCATTCGTTATTTCTTATTGGAAGATACCATAATAGATCTTTGTTCAGTTCCAATACAAATCCATTAGACAGCCATTACATGGACAATATGTGCAGTAAAATTGTGAAATTTTAATCTCATTTTCAATTATTTTTGAAACGAAATTGACACAGGAGATCAAGTCAACTCAAGGAGAGAAGTCAAGAATATATTCAATACGTTTTTATTTGTTGAAAATACCAAAGTTTTAAATATATTACACAATTTATGAAATCATCTGAAGGTGCTAGTTGGAATTTCAATATCAAATTTGAATTTTGAAACTTTGTATGAATTAATTCCTTTTGTTTTTAACCTATGCAGAATGTTTATTGTATTTCAGTTCTGTTGCATCTGTGGGATAAAATACCTGAAGATGCTAATGGATGAAACCCAGGCCATTTATGACAAAACATGCAAATAGTACAAAGTTTCAACAATTAAAATTTAATATTATACAATGCTAAAAATTCTTGAATGCATACCGACTGTGACTCCCAAAAAGGTCCATATGGCATTCTTTTCGTTAATCTTCTGAAATATTTTGTTTTTCTTTTAAACGGTTTAGTATTTTGATTTCAGTATTATGCACGTCGCCCCACAAGTTTACCGTGATAGATCCGGAAGGCGTTATAGCTCCACAAAGTTGTGTCGATATTGTTGTGCGATATAGTCAATCGGCAACCGCAAACTGCAATGCCATTGATAAGTTTAGGATTACGATGCAGGAGAGGGACACGAATCAAGTAAGTTAATCAACTTACTAAACATTGAACTTCTTAAATAATTTATGATATCGACTGACGGTGCTGAAGGGTGAAGAAATCATACAAAGATGAACAAATTTCAATTTGTTTAAACTATTTATTTTACACAACTTGTTTGTGTAACACCAAATTAATTGTATATAATCTGTAATATAAGTTAATAAGTTGATATTTTTCCTCACCTAAAGTTTTTTTTTTATAGCTTATATCTTATATATTTTTACAGCTTATCTGATGATAAATCTGTAATGATTTTGTCACATATTAATTCAGCTAATAAGTTTTTGGAATTGATTGAATTGGCATTCACTTGGTAGAACTCCATTATAACACGTTGAAAAAAATAGCAATGTATTTTAGTTCTACCAAATTATTTAAAAAAAAAAATATAGTTGATAGCTATTTCGGCTCACGCCATCGTCCGAACTATGCTTAAACGGTCATTTGCTTATCCATACATACAGATGTGTATAAAAGGTACACAAAACATCTTCTCTCAACGATCTAGCTTGTTTCATACTCGCAATAAAACTAAAAATTTTCAAAAATTGTAAATGAAGCTAAAAAGGCGGCTATATCAATAAGTTTACATATGGCATGGAAATGGTCTATTACGGTATAAGTTTTTGAATGTTCCAGAATCAATGTTTTTTTCAATCCTGTTGCTTGGCCTTTGGGCTATAATGATTTTTATAATTTACTGACTCATAAAATTATATAGGTCTTGGGAAAACGAGATGTTCCCGCAAAGTTTTTACCGGGTGAACCTGAAAATATCACCTATGATGGAGTCAGTGATAATTTTCAGCCTTTGGCTGGTAAAGGGTTGGCGCATTCAAAAAATGAGCTTGGAACGTGTACTTATCCATCTCACAGGTAACACAATATAGCGGTTATCGCTTTATTCTTAGGAAGATTTTGATTCTGTTATATTTATAGCAAATAAGTTCACAAGCTATTGTCATTTGGTTTTAAGACAGTTGATGCTTCAGCGGTTTTATTTCAGTGTTTATCAATGTCCAGACACTAAAAGAATCCAGACAGTTAATACACAATGTTCCTGGGCTTCATGTGACTTATAATTCTCTATTAAACCTTTTTAGACGATTTTGTTAAAGTAATTTCAATACCTGCGGACTGGCAGATTTTTCGCGATTTATAAGTCGAATTAAATTTTTTAATTAAAATTTTATCTATACAATAATAATGACGATTTATAATGTCCCCATACAAAAAATAAAAAACCAAAACGACTGCGGTCATACCTAATGTGACCAGACATCTTGTTTTCGCCCGTTTTCAAGCAGAACGTCCAGGTATCCGCGAACAAAGATTTGGAATGCCGAAATGTCCCGTTTTCGAAAAGAGAAAAGTAAAATTTTAAGAAACACAAAAAAAGAAGAAATAGCTTGAAAATTTTTATGAATTGTATTTTATAAAAGTGTGAGACTCCTAATACATACATGAGTCGTGAAGAAGAATGTATGGACATATTATTCGTACGGTTTTCGCCACAATCAAGTATGAATTTACTGTGATGTTAAAGTTCAAAATTCGGTGTAAAGCTGCGGCATGTATACATGACGCTCGTCTTTTTGGCACACAATCGGTTGGCATATCTAGAAGACGCTCGTCTGAATCAGGTTAATCTTATTATGTTGGTAGTGATTTGTTGGAATACGGTAGTTATTGCAGCTGTGTTCATTGCAGATATCTGTTGTCAACAATAATTAATTTACTTGATTATGTTCTACATTTTTATGTCTGATTAATTCTGTATAGTAAATGATATAAAAATGGTAATAAAAACTCAGGGCTGTGGAAACTTAGAAGATTGACAGTAAAAAAAATGCTTATACATTGTGTGGTACACATGTAACTTTTATTGCTTTATCTCGCCTGTCAAACAATATCCACAAAACAGAATTATTTTTTATACTACATATGTTATTATTTTAATTAACAATCAGAATAATGGTATTATTTTGACCATATTCATTTCATGTGTGGAGCGTATAGCCATCGTGTCACATAGATGAAAATAAAATTATATAAGTATTTTCATGCATAATAAATGACTCATTTTTTTCTCACTCATGTCTGCCCCTAACATTTGAGTAATGTTAGATACTCTATCAATTAATTATACAAGAAGCGGTCATTAAACAGGTCCTAGACCTGTATTTTTTGCAATAAGAATAAAAAGATTGACCTAGGACAGGAATCTCTCTTGCTATACGCTATTTTAGGGATCTGATGTTGTAGATTTAATTGTCGTTTGAATAACATGTTTATGAATGTGTTGATACTGAGATTATAATATGGGAGTGTTACATGATTGACTATGATATGCTATGTCCACCTGCCCACTTATCTTGGGTCAACCTGCACTCCGAGATAAACTTCAAAAATTGCTTTTTATATAAGAAATAAACATATTAAAAGTTAATTACATACAATGGATTCGATAAGAAATGATTATCTTTAAAATTGAAATAAACTTAATTTAGGTTGGAATATAATTCTCTTAAGGTTAATAATATTACATTTCAACAGTTCTTGAGACAATAACGTTAAAAATATGCTCCACATATCAACTTAATCTTTTTAATTTTCAGTGCAGAATACAGTTATGTATTTTATAAAATATGTGTCATTGAAAATTATTGTTACAGGGACTCCACTCCAAATTTGATAGCAGTTGGAGTTGGCATTGGGTGTATAATTGCTCTACTCCTCCCAACACACGCTGAAGCTCAAGGAGTCTCCCCGCTACCAAGTTATTTACATTTAAGCGTGCACCTCAAACTGGTTACGGCATTTGTTCTAGGACTCGTGAGCATGGTTCTTCTGAAGCCGTGAATTCCTCAACATTTTAACCAAATATTATGATAAAAACTATTGTATGATAAAGTTATTTGTGTACTTTATAATGTTCATTAGTTAATTGCATTTAAATAAATTTTGAAGTGAAAATGTGTGCAATGTTCCGAGGGTGCTTTTTGTAATTTTGAATGACGAATAATTCATGACATTTATGTAAAAAAATATTTTGATGTTCACAATGTATTATGGTTTTGCACGTTCGTTGTAAATATTCTTTAAGGAATTTAATTTCACAAATGAATGTCACCCCCCAGGAGCTGGGCTCTTTTATAATGCAATGTTGTATATTATTGATTAGAATGTTCATAAAAATTATGAAGACTTTTTAGTCTTAATCGCAAATTAACAAAATCATTTTAATTTTATATCTAAAATAAATTGCAGTACGTATCTGTAACATAAAAAAATAATTTGACCTAGTACGGTTAAGACAATTTTGATATAATTTTTCGTAGGTAAATCATGAGGTAAAAATATCAAAGTATTGATTTAGTTGCACATAGAATTATATGAATTCTATTTACCTTGTGACAAAGTTCCACCAAGTAAACACCAATTCATCATTTTTTCATTTGTATAATTTTTTTTATAAATATTCGAGTATAATGAAGTGTTCTCTAAATATTGTAATATTCTTTACCTGCCAAAAAATAATTGCAACTGTGTTGCATGTGGATATAAATGATTTTCTTTTCATGTATACTTTTTAAAAAATTGTAAATCTCTCATTGTCAAATTTTGTGACATGTGCGATGTGATATTTTAATAAATAATAAATCACTCAATCTTCATGGTTTTTTATTCAGTAATAAAAACATTTTATGTTTACTACACACACATAAAAATAAAGCATTGTAAATATACTATTTTATTGTCAGTAGTGCTATGCTATCTCTTAGCTTTAAATTATTCATTAGATTGAATGGATAACCCAAAATATTGTGATGAATATCAAACACACTTGCAATAAAATGGATTGATATCAAAAGTAATATTTTTGATTAGCTTCCTTCACTTTTAGAGCACAAAATATTGCTTATAATTAGTCCATTTTTGGGTTATACATACAATTCGATTGAAAATAATGTAACAAAAAAGAATTGAAAAAAGCATTCATTAAAATATAAATACATCAAAAAAACTCACATAATAAATATGTTGAAAAATATAAAAAAGTTAGAATAAGATAGGAAAAATAAGTAAGAGAGTCTCAGAGTATTATGTTCAGTGCCGCAAAAAGATACAAGACATTATTGCAAGGTGTTAAATTATCCTTCACATATATCCGTGGAGGACAAATGCTATTACCATGAGTGTCGAACATTGCTGAATGAACATCTATACCGGTGATGACAGACCAGTGGGATTTAGATGTATAAAATGAAGGCACACATCCTTTATACAGAGGATAGCTGTCCTTTATAAAGTGAACAAGTACAGTTGGATTTCATCACATGAAGCTGCGCTTTATTAGTAAATGATTTATGTTATAAATCAATATTTTGAGGAAATCAAGTATAAATAACCTTTCGTGCTAGAACAGCTTTAATTAAGCCATTTTTAATTATTGGGGATACCCATAAGTAATCAATTATTTTCATGTCACCATTGTTATCTAAAAATTCACCGTCTGTGATTTAAAGTACCTTTCTAAGGTCACTCTGAAATTGATGCTTTGGTAGAATGCTTCAAAGATCTGAACATTTTGTATTTTAGTAATGCAATGTGCAGGAACTAAGGTGGACAAGGGAATTCTTTTGATTGTTTACTTTTCACTGCACGTGACTCGTTATTGTCATGGTGTAGTATTACTGGTTCTGTCAAAGAAACCTGGCCATTTGTAACCAATCCAAATTATCAGCAATAATGTATGCTGTGATTGTTTCACCTGGTTCGAATAACTCAAGTGGATTACACCATCATAAGTCAGCCACATATTCATAGATGTAATGTTAAGGCCAGAGCTGGTTGATTAGATGAAATCCTGAATTGAGAAAAAATGGATAATTTTGAGCTACCCCATAAAATTACATCAGTTACATTTCTACTGACGAAATAGATCTTTGTGGTATCCAGTCAAGTAATTTGCGACATGTTTGCCGTTCATTTTTGTTAAAATCTAATAGTTGGTGTGGAAACTAAACATTTGATCTGGAAGGTTTCCTGATTTTTTTTTTTAAGACTACATAGTCAACTAAGTAGCAAGAGTGTTAGTGATTCTAAGTGGTCAATTACTGATCTGATTTCATCAGTAACTTCAGCATTTCAATGTCTGATCCAAAGGGTCTTCTGTTGGCACATAGTGTGTGCCTTCAAAATTTACCAGTACACACCATGAATCTTCTTGTTGTAACTGTCTGCAACAAAAAATAGTTCACACTCTTCGAAGTACTAGAGAAAATTTGAGATTCTTATTCTGATTGGTGAAACAATTGATTACTTATGAGCATTTAAACAAATTAAAAAAATCATAGATGTATGGCTAAAATAATAAAGATTAGAACAGGTGTGTTTTTAGAAAGACAGGAATTTTATGGAGATTGAAACTGTATAAAAAATTTAATACTGTTCAATTGTAAACAATTATTGCAAGTAATGTCTTCAATTATTCATGGTGGCTAGGCTTAAAGTTTTGCTGATTAAAATTCAATAGGGTGTTCCCCATCCTTATATGATTAAAAGCTACTCATAAAAAATATAATAATTAAAAAGAAGAAATCATATATCGCAGCAGTCAACCTGCATACAAAAAGAACTTATTATAAACAGAGTGCAAAGAATGTATGTACGTAAGTTAGAATGGTACAATAAGCGTAAATAGTTGACTACAGTTTTTATAAAATCACCCTTCCTCCTTAAAACTATTAAGTATGGTTAAAATTATGTTATATGGTGATATGTTAACTTACTTAAAAATTCAACAATTTTTTAAGCATGTGAATCGATGACTCACAATTTATCTTACTTCTAGCGTCTAACTGTGTGAGAATAATTTAATGGATTAACAAGACAAAAATGTGTCCAAAAAATGTGATTCATCGTTTTATGAATGCTAGATTTAGCAGCTATGCATAATTATTATTCACTAAAGAACACTGAGGTATATTTCTGCAGGAAATGAAATAATCATAAAATGTATCAGCCAATAAATTTTAGTTTTAATGTTATGGTATTCAAGAGGATAGAAACACAAAAACTCATGTGTAAAAGAGTATCATTTGATATTGAAGTTTTTTTAAAAAATGAGATTCTCTTTCTCCTGTCAACTCCAAGCAGGTACAGTGTACAGCTTGGTGTTAAAGATATTACTGAAAATTTCTGCAATTAAGCTTATTATTTTTATATACTACAAAATCTGTTTTATTTTTGAGTGTATCTCATCGATATTTGACTAGCAGATATTTAAAAATAGGTGCAGTAAATTTCTTATCAATAAAATAAATTAATGCCTCGAGGCTTAATATTATAATTCATTTAGCAATTAAAAGCATTATCAAATATAATGATGATGTAGTTGAATGCTTATTTTCACGTAGATATCCCATTAGTTTATCGTCGTACATAATCTTCATTTAGTTTACCATGAGACAGTATTTTAGAGTAAATGATATTCTGAAATATCTGATATAATCTAGTACAAGACCTGTTGTTGAAGAGATTCAATCAATAATTTTTGTCTGTACCTGGAAAACATGTTTAACGTTGACATCTGTTTTTTTAGTTACTTTTACTCTAGTACTGATATACATTAATATGTTGGCTGCAAAAGAAAAAAAGTCTAGAGCTTTAAAACATAATATTTTGATACGCTTTGAGTGTATAGGATGGCGTGTAGCAAATATTCAGTATCACACATACTCGTATCGTGCCAGAGGCATAATTAGTGTTTCTCCAATATGAGTAGTATGAGGAGTATGTAGTATATAGTATGAGAACATGTAAAATATTACCAAAGGCAACTCATCTTTATAAGGTAGTTGAGTTATGACCGACCAATATTTTTCAAAGCAATTGAGAGAAATCATTTTTTAATGCTATTATAGGGAAGAAAAAAAAGTTGAGAAAAGGCCGAGCTGTGGCCAATATACGAGTATTAGAGGCAATGTACTGGACTAGTGGTTTACTGTAACTGACATTTAAAAAAAGCAGCTCTGAGAGACTACAAATTAAAAGATTAAATACTTTTAATAGTATTGAAATAAAGAATATATTTTAGGCTCAATGCCAAAACGGTCAAAAATTTAATATCATTATTTATTCTAAAATTGTATATTTTTCGTTTAAGTCCAATTTTGAAACTCAGTAAAGATATTAACAGTATATAGATTGGCATTGATCAGATTACTAGGCATAAATTCAGTTTGGATTTAATGACATTGGATCTTTTGGTATTGAGTCACACTTACAATGAAATTCAAAAACTGTAATCTGAATATATTTGAAGTTTGCCTCTGCGAAGGGAAGACCACTTGCCCGAAAAATTATTTCAAGATTATTGTTAATAGCTAAATAAATTGTATTTTATATATTTGCCCCACACATTCGTATGGCCAAGAGATTCAATAACATTTGGTGGCTTATACAACTTATTTATAATACAAAAAGTGTTTATTTCTATGCAGAAACATATATTAAGTAGTGTTATTCGACTAGAATATCATTTCAGAAATATAGTATGCAATGTTATGATTAGAAAAATAAAAATACACAAATCTATTGAACGGTATTTAAGAACCCATCCAGGCAGTTACAGCTTTCTATCTATGCATTTTTTGTACCATACAAAAATGATAAAATTCTTGATATTTATGAATATTAGGGATGAGTGTATTTAAAATAAAGTAGCAAATAAAAATTCAGATTAAAAATTTTCATAGTATAAAGAATGATGTTAATTTAAAAAATAACAATTATGTGATACACATTCAGCTATGGAGCGTAAGTTCAAAACACAACTTTCTCAATTTGAGTAATTTTTTTCTCAACAAGATTTGCAGCAACTGTAAATAGTTATATGATATTTCTCTATTGACACTTTTTTTTTGCTATTAATCTCTAAGTTAATATTTTTTTACAATTACCTCTGGGAGTTGAAACTGTTAACTGTTAACTGTTAATCTGTTATTGACGATATTTATTTTGTTTATGTTACATGAAATATATGTGGCTTGAATTGTTATACAAAATCAAAGAATATAACATGTATTTTGATAGGATTCTCCTCAGTTATTAAGTACAGTAGGATATATTATTACAGATTATCACATAAAATAAATTTATTTCAGTATCTATACAACCACCTCTGTTTTGGTTAATTCTGTTAATATATTAAAATTAATTCTTTATGTTCATTAAAATATAATGCAATAGAATATCCTTAAGAATATCTTAATCCATATGTATTAGACAGATGCAAGAATATATAAAATTTTAGTAAAATATAAGCATATTATAACGCAATCCTACTTAACTACGATACCCCTCTCAAACCAAGGTTAGAAAAGAGTCTACTATAGAGGTTTATTGAAATGGAGGGTTCAATGCATTCATTCACACCGGAAGCTCAAGTTAATGCAATATCGATGAGTAAAATACTATGTAGAATAAATAAATTTACAGCACTAATGGCAACATCACAGTGATAAAATGTTTATTTCTAATTTTATCACAATAAAATTGATATCATTTGAATATTTATGTACAAACTTGTCTTGCAAAAATGGAACAATTTGTTAAAACAGTAACAAACGGAGGTACACACAAATATCATTTAGTAATAGCCATAACTTATGTTAATATAAAACTGTGAGTGTATAATTAAAAACTCATGAACCGAGGACAACGAAGTTTTAAAAGTTGAATTTTAGAAAAATTAAAGTCTTCCAAATACTAATAGAGGTACTAGGAAGATTGCCTCATTTTAACATTAGTTTTGCTAAAAATCAATACATAGAACCTTATTGTTCTAGGGGCAAAAACTAAACCGAGTATATAGATTTGACCACTTTTAAGGTGTTAACCGTCACTTCTTGATGGAAAGGCATGATATTTTAAATAATAAAAACACATTTTTTAGTACTTATTTCCACAATATATTTTTTTTTTGATCAGGACCGGTTTCGCTCATCGCGAGCATTATCAACTGATTGACTTGATAATGCTCGCGATGAGCGAAACCGGTCCTGATCAAAAAAAAATATTGTGGAAATAAGTACTAAAAATTGTGTTTTTATTATTTAAAATATAGATTTGAGTATTAAATAGATAAACGAGGTAAACATAGCAAACTATTTACTTTCATAAGAATTATAAGAACTGTTGTATTTATTGGTTCACAGTGACGAATTGAAAGTGAACTATTTATAATAATTTTCCCTATATTTTCAATATTAAAAAAACGTTAATGCCAATTCCAATTTAATCAACAAACAACAACTTGCTCAATACCTGATGCAGAACAATTTTTTTTAATTCATGATATCGACTAAAGGTGCTTGGTGGAATTACAATATCAAATTTGAATTGTCAGTTCTGTTGCGTCTGTGTGATAGAACGCCTGAAAATGCCGAAAAGCGAATCAAAGGTCATTAATGACAAAACATGTGTAATCATACAAAGTTTTAACAATTCAAATGTTTTTTGTTTATGCCACAAAAAAGTTGCAATGTTCTCATTCGTGATCAAAATAAGATCGCATATTCCAAGCCAAAAAGGCATTGGTGACAAATCGCTAATATTCAGGAGAGCAAACAGAGTGAAAAATTATAGTGTCATTGAAAACAATTTCGTTTCTTTATCACTCACTTTCCATGTATTCAAATGTAAAAACATGAAAACATGTGATAAAGAAATGGAGTTGTTCTCATTAACACTTAACTATTTGGCTTAGTAGTGATGATATATGTTTTTTTATAATTTCTATTCAAAATTTCTGTATTTTGACATTAAAACCAAATGCAACGCTGAAAGTCTTCTATGAGTTTGTTTAATTAGAAAAATAAACTGACCAATTGGCTTATGGCACTCATATAAGAGCAAACCCAAGAAACTTGGTGTGATTTACACCTCTACCTCTTTTTAGACTTACATAAACATGGTTAACTTATTCGTTACCTACTCGTAAAATTAAAAAACTTTTGAAAAACTCCTGAATGATAACAGTTTACTGACCACTAGTATATACGACAACATTTTTAAATATTTTTGGTTTCCATGTTACCCCAGTAATTTTGTGATAAAACATATTTTGTAAGGATTTCATACCAATAAAGACAAAGAGTAAAAGTAAGTTGTTGTAAAGGTGCAAACATGTATGTAAATAATTATCATAAAGTAATATCATTTTTTAAGAAATTATTATTAAGCGTGTTTATTTTTATTGAATAGAAGAGTGCAATACGTGTTTTAAACACCTCTAAAAGAAGACTGTTTTGAATGTAAACAAAAGCTTATAGCTCAACAACGACATGAGTAAATAGCGGGTGCAGCTTTGTAGATTTTTCAATGTAAGAAAGCGAGTTTAATCCATCAGATGAATACCTCAAGGCTGCAGTTGCTAAGAGATTATTTTTAGATAAACTGAAATATAAACACACACAAAAGACAGATAAATATTTGTTAGTATGCAAATTAAATACGTTTGTTAACCTTTTTATTCCCACAGCTCACTTAAGACGAAAATTAACACTTAAATGAAATTTACTTTCTTTCATTTTATTTTCTGAAAATCTAAATATTTTGACTTATTTTGCTTGCTGTCACCAATACAATGTATTAATTATGAATGAAAATTGTCTTTTTTCATACAATTTCAATTCTATACAAAAAAAAATTGTGTATATCAAATGAATAATTTGTTTAAAAAACATTGTGAAACACAGTGAAAGATTTTAATAGTAAAAATCAACTGGGTGTTTTCGTATATGCATGTCAAAAACGTGTAGGAATAAAGGGTTAATAGTTATGAATTAAAAACAACAAGCACTAATTCACTACTGAAGAAATGGACATAAAATAATACTAAATTCTACATTGACCACTCAACTACGGCCCTAAATTGTATTAAATCATAGTTGACCAAAAAAAGTTATTGTTTAATTACTTAAATGCCATTCCTGATCTAAAGAATGATTAGAGAACAATATATTTGAAAAAAGACTGACCATCGCAAAGGAGGATGACTTCATAACATTATTCGTCGTTATTAAGAAAAAATAATAATTTTGTAGAAGTCATTACCAAAGTAAATAAAAGCTTTGGAAGAAATGAGTTAGTGTACCCATATCCCAATTGCATTACTAGTGGCGGAGGCCAAGCAATCTCTTCCATCGTTAATATGAAGTATTATACATATAAGTAATACACCACCAAGCATAATACTATAAATATTATATATTTAATAATAGTGTGAACAAATATATTTTGAAATAAGTGGGCTGTAGCTATAGCTAATGGTAGATTTATAATTTGGAGCCACTTTAATTTGCAATGATGAATCTGGATGGAATTTCAAAAGAAATTTTTTGCTCCTGTGTAATTCCACTTGTATATAGCTCATGGAAACTATTTATTGTGTCAGTTCTGTCGCATCTGTATGATAGAATACTTGAAGATGCCAAAAGGCAAACACAGGTTATGAGTGACCAAACATGTGGAAAAGCATGAAGTGTTTGGCTAAATAGAGCTTTTTACTCTGCAAGGCTCACTGCTAAATATACTCAACCGACGGTCCACGTTTACACATTGAGCGTGAAAATTTTTAAGGAAAATAAATATTAATCAAAAACATTCTTATTTACCTTGCAGGTTCAGGCTTGTGCTTCATCATGGTATACACGCTCACTTCTGGTTCAAGGCGGACGGGCTTTAGATGAATAGCCTCTAGCCTTTGATAGAAGTCATCGTCCTCAGCTCCCCAGCCAAAGTAGTTATTGCTCATCCCGTTTGCAGCAACAAACTGCTCCGAAAGCAGTGATACGGCGCCACCAAACAACTTTTCATAAGGCAAATTGAACCTATGGACAATGAGGCTTATTCATCAAGGTGTAAAGCATATTTGAATTGTCCACTGCTTAGAGTTGAAATTTTCTAGAGAATTTTTATGTAATATACTTTTTGTGTGTATATAAATAAAATAAATTTTAGTCATTACAATTAACATCCCACCAATGCCGTAGTTGTAAAATAAAACAGAGGGTTTGTCTTTTGTCCATACTAAGTAGAATATTTTGATTCAACCAGAGAGTATACAAATTATATCCTCCAGGACGCTATTGCATACTTGACACATGAACTCTAGTATCTTGTTTAAAACCACATTTAGCTGAATAAATTTTTGGCATACAAGAAACTGGATGAGACACATGTTTCACTTTGTTAAGTACTACAATAACATTCAGATTTATATAGTATACTCAGGGCCGGCCCTAAGCGGGTGCGAGGTGTGCGGCGCACACAGGCGCCTGCTCTCAGTAGGGCACAAATTGGTGGATCGCTCCAAAAAGAAGCAAGAGCTCATTGTTCTTATTATTTTACTTTAAAAAGCATCAAATACTTGGGTAAATTTTTATCCCATGTTTGTCCTATTTTCTAACTAAACCTATGACATTCAAACTGGGAGGCGCGCCTTTCTGGAGATGCGCGGGTTACTGCACATAAATTTACTATAGACCCGCGAAGGCGCCAAAAATTTTCGATAAAATATACTGAAAATATAAAAAAAAATTGCACACAGGCGCAAAAATCCACGGGCCGGCCCTGAGTATACTGTATTATTTTACTATTGCATACACAATGACAATTGTTGTGTATGTAATAGTAAGTCATCTTAGAAAATGTGTGCACAACGATCATGAATTTAAGCAACAAATTTCATCAGTTAACATTAATCTAGTCACTCATGATTACTTGATTGATGTTCACCTCACTAAACATTGTATGCTTTTTATTTATATATCATACAATATGGTTAAAAATACTCACCTAAATTTATCAATGCTGGAAGACATGTGTCGAGGCAATTTAGTGCAAGCATACAAATTACTATATTTCAAGGGCAGTAAGTCTACATCATGTAGTACGACGCATGGAAAACCGTGTTTAATGGCAATAACAGCTCCAATATTTAGCAGCTTAGCCCTATTAAACGGTTTCGCATCATCTTGTTCTATCACATAAATTCGATAATGTAGAACTTGTTTTTTCAAAAACAAATGCATGTATGTAAGAAAATCTTTCAATTGGTTATCTCTATCCCTGTAAGGCACTATTACAGCAGTGCTGAACGACGGCTTGCAGTCCTGTGGCATAAATTCACCTCCTAATTTCAGATTCCCGGTGTCAAGTATTATTTCACTCAGCGGTTCTAAAATAATTTCTGAATCGTCGAGGAGGACTGCCGTATAGTTACATGTCGAGGTACGATAATGCGATACATCCTTGGACGCCTTCACGGCGAGGTTGTCCCAGATATCCTCCTGCTTTATGTAGTCGTAATGAGATGCGAATCTTCCAGGATGGACGGATATAAACAGAAGACACGCTAATGGAAGATATAAAATAAGTCGCCACTTTTTCACGGAGGTAGAAGGCATAGTTTTCAATGGGTTGCAAGACATTTTGTAAACATTGAAACTATTGCTTTACAAGAGAATAGATTTTAAATAATAGTCAACCCAAATACGCAACATTGCTGTGTTTATAATATCTGAGTGCATTTCAATAAATGCCGATTTTTAGAGGTATAAAATCGATATTACAGCATCACAATCCGGCATACCGCACTCAATCTTGACATTCAAATTTGACAGTACATCTGTCAAAAAATACTGCATTGCACATGCCAGAAATAAAATAAAATAACTCCCAATTAAAAAAACAATAGCGCATAAAAAAAATACATATATATTTTTGGGCAGTGTTTATAGCTCTTATAAAAAGGGCCACTATAAGTATTTACAATTTTCAAATAAAAAAAAAGTTTATAAATAATAACCATAGAGCATAGACACTACCTATCTTATTACAATGCGAGTTTGACGGATTCAAGTAAACATAACCTTAAAGTATACTAGTTTACACATAACCTATAGTAAGATGAATATTGTACGTAACTACATAGTGCGTTGAATATAACTGGCAATTGTTAATGGTAGAAGTACAAAGATTTTTTTGAATTATTACTTACGCCAAAATTTAGCTCGTAAGAGTTGATAGAAATAAAAATGCCTTTTATTGAAAATTTGGATTTCGGAGATGTCACATCGGATACAGAATTTGTTACAAAAGCCACAGAATTAAACAATTGGATGGATAAAATTAATAGACATATTCAATTGGCGGCAGAATATGCATCCCAAATAGAAACAGTAAACACAGAAGATACTATCAACTATAAATTATTCATGGCATATGCACTAAATTCTCTCTGCTGGATACAATTGCGATTACAAGGAATCGATCCTAACACCCATCCAGTGAAAACACAGTTGCAACGAATACGCCAATTAATGCAAAAACGTGATGAAATTGTAGACAGAAAAAATAGACCTTCCCTAAACAAAGAAGCTGCGAAAAGGTTTATCAGAAGTGGCCTTTGGGATCCAAAACAAAAAGATGACGTGCAGTCTGGAATGGCCAATAAAAAAATTAAATTCTCAGATTGATAACTTTTTAATTAAAAATATATATATATATATTTCATGGTATAATTTATACCAATTAAAATTTATATTGTTTTATATAAAGTAATCTCTTAGCAGCCAAACGCAGTTTTTGATTCTATAACGTATTGAAGAATCAATGATATGTGTGATCTAAAACAATCATCTCCAAATGTGAAATATAGTATCTACACCTCTGATTAAAACCCGTTCATGCAACAGGTGCAATTGTCTGTTAAGAGAATCAAATTTTTCATTAATGTAATACATGACATCAAGTAATAATAATAAAAAATATTACCCCTTGAATATTGAGATTTTGTTTCTGACTTTATTTTCAGGATTTTCTAAGAATTGTTATGGAATATAGTTTCGAGTACATGTGGCTATGGACAGACTATGCCGCTCATATACTTATTATATTTGGCACCCCAAAAATAAGTAATATAATTTACAGCCCACACAATTTTAGTTTGATTCTTAATATTATTATTTTTTTTAATAAAAACACATTTTTTAGTACTTATTTTCACAATATATTTTTTGATATCCGACAACATATATTATTTTCACAATATATTTATCAGTTGATAATGCTCACGATGAGTGAAACCGGTCCTGATCAAAAAATATATTGTGGAAATAAGTACTAAAAAATGTTTTTATTATTTAAAATATTATGCCTTTCCATCAAGAAGTGACAGCAATAACTTAAAAGTTTTATGATTGTAAGATAGGTTCCGAGCCGTTGTCCCTGCTGAGCCATTTAAGGGATATTCCAACACCTAGACTTCAAAAAATTATAAAATAGATTTTTGGGAATCAACTACACAGAAAAATCGGCCGTCCCAACGGTTGAGACGTTAGCAGTCTGATGGGTTAAAAGTGATTTTTATCTTAAGTTAAATTATGAAACTCCTGTTATCTCACAAAATAGGGTCCCAAGGCTGGGGACTTCAGATCTTGAAGTTCTTTTTTGTGAAATAATTAATTTAAAAAATATGATACCTAAATATATAAGTAAAAATTCAATCAGGAACTTGAGCGTATATTAACTAATATATGGGTTTTTCTAGCTTTATGGATCTTGGTCATGGTTGAAATCAGGGCTTTTTTCCTAATTAATGTGGTGGAACGGCGTTCCAGCACCCTTTTTCACAATTTTTTTTACAATTTTTTGTGCGTTTCGTGGCATAAAAAGCTGCTTTAAATTTCATTTAAATGATATTTAAATACAATTTTATTTAGTAAAAGGCTCGACATGAAATGAGTTCCGGCACATTTTTATTCTAAAAAAAAAGCCGTGGTTGAAATATCTTTGAAAGCATGTATGATGTTAATGCTATTTTTTTTTTCATTCATTTTGTGAAGTGTTTAACTATTATCCATTAGCCAACATGAAACATGTAGGCCAGAATTGAACAATTGTTCCAAATAAATACATTTGTGCATATTCTTGTGTAGAACCATTTTATCAGGAGTGTGGAGACTTCTTTTGGGAAAGTGAAACATAAAAAGTATAGATATTTTTTTTAATATAATCAATCAACAAGAACATATCAAATATTTTTAAGTGTATATTGAACCTTCAAATATAACGTCATAGTTAAGTTTAAAAAAAACTAATGGATAATTCTCCGATTAACTGGATTGCAAATATTGTATTCATCCAAACATCAATGCAAGGTTATTTTTAATAATTCATAAGATCTCTGAATATTTCGATCTAAGAAATGATGTCCTATAAAATTTAGGTTTCATTATGAGAATTAGTACATAAACAGACTATTAATAAAGCAGTAAAACCTTGAGCCATTGTTTTCATGCAATATATTTGTCTGATGGATGTTTGGAGTATTTACAGTATTCTATTTATTAAAAAATCTTACCGATCAATGTATTATTTGTTCTTCAAATACTGGATGATTGGAAGGATTTGATGAATTTAATAAATACATTTTTTTCATCATTTCTTTGAAGTTTATCAAATATAAAAATAATTCCCTGCCTTAGATTTGGATGAATATGATAAAATGTTATTAATGTCTTATCTTTCTACCACAATTATTAGTAAAGATTTGTTTTTGATCATACTAAAGGCAGTGTTCGAAGTGGATTTAAAATGAAGGTGTTATTTGATTTATCTATATAAATATCCAAACAAAAATTTATATATTGCTTAAGGAATGTGAAATAAATTATCACACAAAACTGAACACATCGATCATACCTTGCAGTTTTTAATAGTAACCTTGATGTTATCATGCAGACGCGGTAAACCTTGTCTTTTTTACAAAATATATAAACATGTATACAGATATCACTGCAACTGATAAATAAAATAATTAATTTAGAAAAAATATTCCCCACATGGTGTATAACTGAAAATTTTTTTTTTTTTGATTACTTCACAAGTATTAAAATAAATGCAAGACTGTTCACTTCGACCACTGATCAAAGCCGTTAGAATGATTGGCTGGTCCCTGTTGTACCCACGTTAACAATAAATATATTTCAATACTTCCACCATAAAGCAATATTCATACAGGAGTGGGACTTTATATGTGCATTGAAAACATAGAACATTATTAAAGAAAAAAAATCCTTGTCCGACACCTGTAAAATGAATCAACAAGTATTAAGCTAATGAATGTCAAATATGCATTTCATTACAAAAGATTTATAATCATACCAATATCTCACATCACAATTCTGAGTATTAGATGGTATTTGGTTGAAATGTTCCATTGTTTTGTATATTTTATACAAAATAGAACAGCGCAAGAGTAAAAGTAACAGCAGTGGGTTTTCAGTCAAATGTACTAAGTAAAAAAAAAGGAACATACTAAATGTGATCAAAATATTTCCTTAATTAGATCATAACGATCAAGTTGAACACAAACGTGAGGGCGTGAAACACATCGTGACTATGACTAAATGCAGAACAATTATAAAAACATTGTTTGACTAGTATTTTTGAGTCCATTTAAATCATGCAACAGAAATTATTATATATATTAAGTAGATAAATTAATAATTTTCATAAAATTAACAGTCATTCAAAGTTATGGCTTAATTTTGTAATCATCCTTCACCTCACTGTTACATTTTTAATAACATGTTATTTTGATCTATTACACAGGAAAATAAGATTTTGTTTGGTAAAAAAGATAGGTTCACGAAATACTGCTAGCCCGTGATTGATAATCAAGTGTGAAAGTATTTTGAAAATATAGTAATTCATAGCATATTTTGTGATATATAAGTACAGTGAAACCTCAATTACATGTTTTCAAGGGACCCAAAAAAATAAACGAAAGCTTAAAAGAATAAAAAAGTAAAATCTTAAAAAAAACCATAATATCCCCCTCCCCTTTTAATTTCCAAAAATTCCAAAATAACATATGGTTTTGTAAACGTTACATTAATTAAATCATAATTATTGAAATAATCGAATAGTGTTTTAAACTTCTTGTGAAATTCTTTGTTAAAGAAAATCATAAGACATTTGTGCGAACTATATATTTCATCATTAATTTCTTTAGATGCGTTCAAACTCACATATTGTATTGGATAGAAAAATTTATCTACTAAAACCGGTCAATTGGGATAATATTTAGACGATAGATTGAGGAAATCGGGAAACAGTTAATATGGGATTATTTAACATTGTTCTTATGGGTGTTTGACGGGACTATACAAAATGAACGATCCATCTGGGAAAATATATTATGTGACAGCGGTTAATAGGGGTTCCACTGTATAAAACAAAATTTTTAATGTCAGTATTTTTAAATGCTCATTATACCAAAAATACCTAATTTTCCTGAGTAATATTATGTGTAAAGGTGTTAGTAAATTTTGAAAATGAAAAACTACAAACAATGTATCTATTTTGAAATATTGAGTTTGTGCGATAAATACATTACATTTTAACTCATACAGGAATGTGTTACATACCTGAATGAATATATTGGATATTTCAAAAATACAGTTTGATCAAGAAGTATTAGTCACATTAGAATAAGAACCTTAAGAAATTAACAAACAGTATGTATGCTATTGGATAGCTCTGAGAATATTTAGAATCATATATAATTCAATTTTAAAATGCACACTTTATTATAATGCATATTTTTGTATATGATTTGTTCTTTAGAATTTTCCAAAGAATCAAATAGGAATTATTATTGCCATTAAATAATATAAATATAAAAAAATTTAAAAAATTTCATTTTTTATGGAATTTTTAAAAATCAGTCAAATAAATTATACGTACATATGTCAATTATATACTAAATAATGTCATTTGACAATGACATATAAAAGAATGTGGTAGATAAAGCCTGCATATGTAACTTACCAGCATAAACTAAATATTAATCAGTAAATTTTTTAGATGCTTATGTTACCTATACCAAATTAGATTTCAATTATGTGTTAAAGAACTATATCGTTACTGCTTATTTAATAGATCCTGTATGACTCAAACAATGATTTAACCTGCTCACTGCTGAGCGAAAATTAGCAAAGCAATGTTGGTGTTCAACAAACTTATAGATACCAAAACAAATCAGGTTATATTTTAAAACAAAACAGCTTGTTTAAGATTTTTTTTCTGAGTATGTATCAGCACATTGCAGCTCTATCAACATTGAGATGTTACAAGCCAGTGGATTAAGCAAATTAAATTGCATGTTTCGATAAAGCTTAAAAGATCCTACATTACTGTGCGAGATCATACGTGACTCTGAGTTATGCCTTTTGATGACCATTTTAATTTTTCAACCACGTCTGTTCTCAAAGTGAAATATAATGCCTGCCTAATGGAACATCACAACAGAAATTATCTCCAGCGAGTGTAAGCATATGAACAGGCTAGGAAAATCTTGAATGCAAACTAATTTTATCCTGGTTTTGACGATCGGATAGGTCAGAAGGAATGTGAATAACACAGATCTACAACTCAAAATATGAAAATGACAATTGAATGATTTGAATCCAATGCAACTGAATAGACATAAGTCTATAAGTATTGGTCAACATAAGATATAGAGAAAAAGATTGCTGTCATTTTGATTTTGACAATTATGAACAGCAAAGTAAGGTATAGGACAAATTGTAATGCATTTAATAAAATGTCAGCATTTTACAGAGTGAGAAGATATCAATAAGTAATTCTTCTATTATTTATGGCACATTTTCTTTTACTTTCTGTACACTGGTACATGAAATAAAGACTTGAAGAGATTTATTGGAAAAAATTGTGGTGGGTACAATGTTGATTACCCAGGCATGTATAACGGCCATATAGGTATTATTAAATAAGCAGCCGTGATATATTATAGCTACGTATTTTAATTAAAGTAAAAACATAAATGCTCTCGTCCAAGTCAAAAAAGTTTGTTCAAAATATAAAGTCTATAAGTGGAATGTCTGGATAGTTGATAGAATACTTGTTTGAATAATAAAAAATGAAACTAATTTATCAATCGTGTCGGGAATGGATTTTGAAATTTAAATTTGAAGGACAAGACCAGCAGCTGAAATATTATCTCCGGCTCCAGCTGTTTGCTGAGCATTTGTACACACGAGAACTGGAGCGACGCAGATGCTAACGTCTACCTTTCCGTCGACATTCCAGCTTTCATCCCAGCACGAGACGGGATTTGTTGGATCCAAGTTTTTCCGTTCAGCGTAGATACTCTTGGCCGATGTGGAAAAGCTGTCGTCCATCACCAGTCGCACCTGCGCGGGTAAGATAGATTTTGTTCCGCAAACATGCCTGTGGGCTGTCAAGGATGCCTTAGCAGCAGCTGCCATTGTCTGTTTCCACGGCGAACCCTTGACCGTCATGATTGCTTGATATGCCAATGTGTGAACGTGAATTCTTGTCACTTTTCTGCTGTGCTCCAAATCTTTGTTACGGTTACGAACGAGTTTGAATATATTACGAAGCTGATCGAGCGCTGTCGCAACTCTCGGGTTGGAGTCAGTGACTATACTAACATTCCCATACTTTAATGTATGGTAGAGGTTCACTAATTCTTGTTCATTCATACCGAGGGAGTCAGCATATGGAATAACTTGATCGGTCAGATCAGACATCAATTTAGCTTCGACGTAGCTTGCCATTTCAAAATGAATAAGAGTAGAAGGCTTTTGGGAAATCATCTGATTTTTTATCTTTATAAGGCGACTTTCACGGACTCCTGTGGAAAGCAGAAATAAATTGAATTAGTATAAGTCTCATTGTTCACCAAAAAAGTTTTTGTGAATAAACAATCATAGATTGGCAACACTAATGAAAATTTTTTTTTGAAAGTCAATAAATTTATTTTCTTTTGTTTGGTTGTGTGTTGAGAGCTTTTTAAAATACACATTAATATTCAGCAAATGGTTTACAAATTTAGACATTCTTTTTTAAATAGCCATTATTTATTTTTTATGACATGTTTGTTTATGCACACAAACAAGGACAATGTAATATAGGTTAAAACCATCATTTGTTTCATCATAAAACTGCATTTTACTAGTGTCAAACATGTAATTTTTTTCCTTGAATTAGCGCTAATTTTTTTTTTATTTAACAGGCCTTTAATAGAGGGCAGAATGTCAAAATTTAGTCAAAATACATCTGATAAGAGATAATTTATGGCAAAGCAATTTGGCTTAGGCATCATTAAAAATAATTTTTATCTTCTGAACTTTGATAAGCAAAGCCACCGAAAAAACAAAGTGCAGTTGTGTAAAACAATAAAAGGAAATGTCATTGAAGTATTATTTCGTAAATGGCTACAGATGCATAATATTTAAAACATTGTATATTTCACATCTATCTCTAGCTTAACACGATCAGCCCTATGCCCGGTCCATTTTCAAACAAATTGCATTTTGGCACTGTTGTCTTCAGAAGGAAGGATATTGGTATTGTGTATTGCGCGCGCAAGGATTGAGTTTTTAGATCATTCAAATAAATACTTTCTTTGGCGATAACACTAATTGGATGATTATTTTGAAAAGGTTTGAGCCTTTACTATAAGAAAACTTAGAATTCCTTTGTCGAATACATCGCTTGATATCACATCAAAACACGGCCTTAGGACTCAGGTGGTGCGTATTGCGTGAAAACACATCTCAAGGATTCGACGTGTTAACATATATTGTCTGTTGCATCCGTGTGATAGAACGCCTAAAGATGTCGAAAGGCAAAACCCGGGTCGTTAGTGAAAAAACATGTGGAATCATACAAAGATACTCAAAAATCATCATCATCATCAGCTGGGGTCGATCCACTGCTGGATGAAGGCCTCCCCGTTTTTTTTTTTTTTTTCAGGGGGGGGTTTTGGACATAGCAACACCACGCTGCCCAGGCGGGTTGGTGTTCGGTTTTCTGTCTGGGTTTTCCTTCCCATAGCCAAGAGAACACGGCACTCGGTGTTCCCGAGCGGTCACCCATCCAAGCACTATCCGCGCCCAATGTTGCTTAACTTCGGTGATCGCACGAGAGCCGGTGTTTACAACGTGGTATGGTCGTTGGCTAAAAATAATACTCAAAAATATGAGAGTAATATTTATTTTTCTTTACACTGGCAAATTTTTGTGTTAAAAGTATAGTCGGAAATGTTCTGAAAATATTTTGTGTGAGAATATCTTTTATGCAGCAGTCCAGCATTTTAACATGGGTAAGATGACTTTTTTGTGTTTGAGACTTTCGCTTTGTCATCCTGAGATAAATAGTATTAATCAATCGCCATTACAATATTAGAATGATATCAAGCGATAATCAGTTGTTCAATGATAAACACCAGACTGCAGAACAGTACAAATACAGTTCCTGAAAGAATGAATTGATATTCTAATACCTTTCCAGTGAAAACTGACACTGACAGGGTGGTAAAATTAAATAATTTTCAGTATTTACATATTGCAGTCCGCTAGAAAAACATATATGCTGAAATAACATGTATTAAAAAAATACATATATATGTATACTACCTTCACTAAATGGATAGCTATCCATCATTTGAAGTCCACTAACAACAAGTAGATTGGCATCGAAGTCTGGCAACATGTGTTCGAGGGGTTCCAAAGAACTGACCATCGGGTTATTTTTGTCGTTGTGTAAAATATATCGATTCGCTCTGGGAGCTGTATAGGGGCCCCATTTAGCATTAGCTTTATACTCTAGTATCAAGTGAATATCATCTCTTTCCACTAAGCCGCCGCTGGCGACTCGTAGTCCTTGTGGCAAGTTTTTCTTTAATCTTTCGGTCACTTTTGCAGCAAGGATGACATCACAACCTTCAGCCAAAAAGCGAGATGCCATCACGGGAGCGTTTCCACCGATTGCCCACCGTGCATTGAAGTCTGTTTCGGCGTACGCCACCAGCTCATCGAAGAGAGAGCTGTTCGACATGAATCGCCTGGAATAAAGTGTGGATATAAAAATACATTCAATACAGATGGAAAACTATTTCCCACTAAAGAAATAATGTGTGTGTAAATTTTAGAAGTATACGGTTCTAATTATTTTTTAAAACAATAATGAAGCACTTCATCAATGATGCACTTTTTTGATAAAGGTCTAAGGTAGCCATATTCAAATTTTTTTTAATCGGGTAACGACATAGTACAAAAAAGTAAGTACAAAAACAATCTTAATTTTAGACAAATCATGTTTATAATAGGTACAAGCAGGAAACTATGTCTGGCTGCAGGATGGATATGGCTGTTATAATGACTTCGATGAATTGCGTAAAAAATTTAGGCAAAATAAAATAAAAAAAAAACAGTAAGAGGTTCTTGTGATCTGAGTGCAGTTGGAACAGCAACATCTTTAAACGAATTCAATGTAAGTGGAGATTTTTGAGACGGAAGTAGTGATAATGGATAAATGAGAGAGGCGAGCAAGCAAGGTGGAAACATTAGTTTTTATGAATATGACTGCATTAATGCATTGGTTTGAAAATTTTTCAACTACGGAGAGCCTGCTAACAATACCAAGGACGCCCTGTAGTACAATAGAAACAACTTATATTGTCAAGTAACTTTTTAAATTAAAATAAAGCGTTGATATTTCATTTCGTTACAAATATATGCATATTGGGCTTGATTGACCTTAATGATCTTTGAATATGATTACCTATTTTTAAACCAAACAATTTCCAGAAGTTTCTAATGGCTGATGCCTTCAACTGTTGAAACAGCTGATTGAAGTGTGTTGATAGTTGACACTTGAAAATATGAAAGAGTTAACAGTGTAAAAATTTTGACCTCATTTTTATATCAAAATATAATCTAATTTGTCCTGATAAGCTCGTCCGATACTAACATTATTAAATTAATTTTTGAAATATTTGGTGATGAGTATCCTTAATGTCGCTCATCAGGAAGTGGGTTAAAGTAGAAACAGCATGATTTACGGCGTAGTTTATTCTCTTGCTGATAGGTTCTACAAGCTAACTAGATTTGGGTTTTATACTAAGCTTAAGACATGTTAATAAAAGTGTTTCAGGTAACTTACTCTGCGGCCGCTCCATGTCTGAAATAATAGGCAAAACTCTTCATCAATTCAGATACGGTGGATATATCATCGAAATGCTGCGGTTCTCCTTCAAACTCTTCGTACTTAAGTAGCGGAATGACATCGGCGAATATATCGTAACAGGCACCATAGCCGACTGCTACTTTTGGTTTCCGTGCACCGCCTTCAACTAAATGTGTACTTTCAATCTTCAACAGACTATCAGATATGAAGGAAATTCGTGTCTTTACACTGTCTTCTTTTAATAGAAATAAGCCACCAAAGACGGCCAAAAAGGTTATGACGGATGCAAGTTGGAGGTAAAGATGCCATTGCGTCGAGTCCAAAGTATCTGTTAAATAAAATAAAGTAATATGTATTTCAATGGTCGATAATTTGATTGATTTTTACAAATATATGTTTTTCCTAAAATCGTCACTAAAATCCACATTAAATGGATATTCACTGCGTATTTGTGTAAGTTATAACAGAACTTGATTGGTCTTGATAAGGAAATTGTATTTAATGGATCAGGATATTTTGAAAAAATAAATGCACTTACTTGCGTCGGGTGTCTTGGGTTTTTTTTGACCCTGCATGACAAAATACTGCGATGTCACCGTACTATAAATGAATTATTTATTTTAAGATATAAGGACTACTATTTGAAGTTGACGTCGGCTGGTGTCCCTAACCATCATTCGTCGCTAATACAATATTTCGATCGACGTCACTTTCGCCCGGCGGTGGTACTACTACTGAAATGCATAGACAATGAAAGTGTGGAATGCATATCACTTGTCTACATTAATGGGGATACAGTATGAAAAAAATAGTCGTGTATTGTTTTTTGTAAATATTAATCATCAAACAGTATGATCAATAAACAAAACAAACACGTAAGTTTACTTTATTTAACTTTGAATAAGTCTCACTAGAAAAACACCATGAGCAAAAGTGAATAGTAATTTATTGTTTCTCAGGCAAAATATTTTCTTTTATAAATTATAACTTACATTTGATTCGACCCTCCTCGATATAAAAAAATATTCAATCAATTGAAAATTATTGAGAAAATCTTAGGTACTGTATGTAATGGGAATGAAATAATAAATTTTCAAAACATATAGCTAATAACATTTCAAATAAATAATTCATTCAAAGATGAATGAATTAGAAATACAAAATAATAATGCGGGACCTGTAAACTATGCTTTGTCTGAGGATTTTGAAATAATCATAATGTTCAATTTATTTAATTAATGCCTGACATGTATATTTGATGCATAAATGTAAATTAAACATATTTATTGAACCCCAAAAATAAATTGTAATGTATTATATATAACCGCATTAATATTGAAAAAAAAAACATTCAGTGAAGACGCAAATTTTTATTTGGCTTGTAACAAATGTTTCAGTTCTTTATTTTTATAAATAATATAAATGATAATCAGGAAAACTTTTTATACTTTTATACTATATGGAAAATATAAGCAGCCTTATAAAAAAATAAGCCAATTAATTGGCGGTAAAATAGGATAGAAAATGTTATTCTAAGCTTATTATATGAATAGAACTAGAAATGTGCCTATATTCTAATTGTTCAATATAAGTATAAAATGAAAGATAAGTAAAATGTAATACAAAACTAAAAATTACACATACAAAAACAATGTGTATAAGCATTTTCTTAGGAAGGATTTTTTTAAATTCCTTGTAAAAAATACAGTCACTAATTATGGAGTCAAATAACTTATTTTTTAATTAACCTATAATTTCCATTATTTAAAAAAAAGAAGTGGGCAAATATCTGACGATTATTTACTTCACTGGAGGTAACGCTATTCACTCAGCCATCGTGTCATATTATTTTTGATTATTTTATATATTTAGACAAGCCGGTATAAAAGGGGATACATTTTTTTCCAAAATAATGGGTAGGGAGCAAATGTCCTCTTTGAATCCTTAAACGGCGACTTCTATGAATCAATTAAATACATGTCATGCTTATTATAATATTTTGATATTAACTATCCGTTGTAAAGATATGATGAATATGTTAGCAATGCAAGAAAGCTCAATACTGTGATGGACATAATATTGAATATTTAACTGGTTTTATCGATTTACTGTTTCTTCCACAATTTGAAGACACGATAGTATGGAGGTGCTTTATATCCATCTTCCATATGATCTTATCGAACATTAATTTTTTTAACGGCCTTAAACTGTAGAAATAGATAAAGGGACTAGATACAATATTCTTTTTTAATTGAATGAAATTCACCGTAAAAACTTGGTCAATAAATTATTTAAAATGTTAACATAACTTCTTCATCTCCTTATGTCTTTGATAATTGTCTCTATTATTTAAATTCATTCATTTAGTCAGTTAATACTATGGCATTTCTAGGGTTTTTCTGTTTTTTTTGTTTTTTTGGTGTTTTTTTGATGTTTTTATATTATGGTATATATATATATATATATACATATTTATTTAAAATCAGTGGCTCTCAAAGTTTTATTCACTGAAAAAAAAAAAAATTAAAAAATGTTGTTGAAACCTGGGAAATCTTTTTCTATTATCTCTGAAAGTTTCACAAGCATGTGTTCGATTCTTGAATAAATAATTGTCGAACAATGCTGGACTTGTGTACCGGTTATCCATTAAAATTGTAAAAAAGTACAACGGAATTGCGTTACAATAAATGCCTATATATTGAATACATTTTTTTTTCGCAATATTTACTTATTTTTTTTTTATTTAAAAATACACGATAAAATTCAAATGATTTTTAATTGTCATTGATAAATATATGTAGAATTTATAAAAAAATACATAATAAAATTTTGTTTGAATTTGAAAGCGTGGGACTTAAAATAATCGGTTAGGGAGTGTAAACGTATCGGTACGTTCATACCACGCAAAGGGTTAATATTGATGTTTTTGATGATATTAATAAAATGTATAGTAATGTATAATAAAATATATATACCACTTCATAACGTAATAAACGAAGAATGAAATTACTTCAATAATAATACTGAAACTATTATTATTTGCTTTTTTATGCACTGAAGCAGTTTTACCAAATGAAGATTCCAATCTTCCTACGTTTTGACGAAAACCAGTGACTGCGGACGATTTCGAAGATTCGATGCTCGTAGTCTCGAGTCAGTCAGTAGATTGTAAACTCGCGGTTGGGTTGCACGCATGACCAATATATTGAGCAAGTAAAGCCGGGTTATTTTATGTTCGTGATCGATTCAACGATATTATTCTCGATATCGAAAATTATTTAAGCCCACGGATTTATTTAATCGGCATAAACAGTTCAAAACTCGTGGGACGACAGTTTTACCTTTTGCCCGAATATTAAAATTTATATTTTATTATTTACTGTGGTGTATTTTGAAATAGAAATTTGAATTAATAAAATAGTGACAATTCAATATTTTTGTTATATTCGGAAGACGTAAATCGTCGTAAGAAAGTGTTAATACTGTACATATAAATGTAATGTTTAAAAATTATACAATAATAATTTTATTTAATAAAACGCTCAGTTTTAAGGGCACATAAGTTTTTAAAAGTGTGTTCCGGCTTAAAAAATCACAGCAAAAGTTTAAAATTCACGAGTAAAAAATTAAAACGCCACCATGTATATAAATATTTTGTGAGTGATAGTTGGTTTAATCGGATTCAAAAATGAAATCTAAAGTGACCTCACAGTTTGGGCGTCTGTTTTCAGACCCGAACAATAATAAGGGAGTCGAAAGCGTCGCGACGGCCGGCGAAGACCTCAAATATGAGCTTAGACCTCGAGCCAGACGCGAGTCTCGAAACGTTCGAGTTAACCCACCGGCTCCCAGAGCGCCACCGTTGAGTAAATATAGACGACGGACTGCAAACGCGAGGGAGAGAACGAGGATGAGAGAAATAAACGGAGCATTCGAAGCCTTACGAAGATGTGTTCCGGGAGGATCTGTTTCGCCAACCGGACCTGAACGGCTCACGAAGATTTCAACTTTACGTTTGGCCACTCAGTACATAGCAGCACTCGCCGCCGCTTTGACAGGACCCACACAATCCCTCGAGGACATAGATGGATCATTTTGTTCGGATTCCTCGCGAGAGATGTCGTCATCGTTATGCTCAGATCTTAGTTCATCGTTATGCTCGGATTTGTCTCTATCGCCAGGGTTTCCCGAGTCTTCTCTCTCTCCGGGATTCCCTGACCACGACTTGTCACCCTTTGATCCTTTTTTGGTCGACTTCAGTTGATGCTTTTGACTTTTTGTGAGATGGAAATTATTTGAAAAAGACAAACGTTTTACTTTATATGGTGCAAAATGAACACGATATTAAAAATAAGTTGTGATTATTTTTTGTTGTAAACAACAGTAATTATTGAATAGTTTGTGAACTATTAACAAACAATTTACTAAGCACAAACATTGTTTCAATCCAAGTGATACATATCATGACATTAAAAATGTTACATAGATTTGTAAGATAAAATCATTTCCTGTAAATAGCACATTTGTAAGAATATCTATAGTTTTAATTATCATGTTATAATATTATTATAAACTGCTAGTTTTTATACAATGTCATATTTTATTTTACACAGTATCAAAGTAAATGGTATTCAATTATTTATTTAAAGTAAAACAAAATTCACAGCTGAATTAATATATATTCAAGCATTACTGCTTTAAAAATCACAACAAGCTGGTATTTTTTTAAAATATAGTAGTTTAACAATTTCTGAAATTACGATGCTGTGAATGCTCTTTTACGCAACATAAAATGTGCCATGTAATAGACAAAATATAATGGAAAATCTTGCCATTGAAATATAATTAGATATATAAACATAAACCTTTATTGTAATTCTGTATTGAATAATTGCTACTGTAAAATTATGACCAATATTGATAAGAAATCTTGTCGCTATTTTGTCAATTTTCGAGCTTTCCGGTTTGAAAATTCTCTTTATCAAGTTCTGAACTAATAAGCCAAATTTAATAAGTATATCTAGTAATATCGAAAAGAATTGTTGGTGCCATAAAATATTTGATTGAATTGTTATACAAAAAAACATTCGGCGAATTAGAATATTTAATGTAAACTATTGTTTTCGGAATAATAAAATCACCTTAACAAAAAATGATACTATATTTTTGTATAAGTATCCTAATTATCAAGTCACAATCACTTAATTCAATTGCCCATTGAATTCATTAACGTGTCAGACATAAACAGAAAAACTAAATTAATTCTGTAAATCTAAAGTTTCTTTTCATTTCTACTCTCATTAGATTCGAACTAAGATGCAAAAAAACATCTGATCAATTCAGCTTTTGTTAAACACATATTCATTACAACGAAATCTTACGCAAATCTTTTTAAAAATATGTTTAATATTCTTCATGAAGATGTCAGATTTTTTCACTGAATATAAATTATTATAGAAATTTTCAGTTATTATTACAGAATATGATTAAATCAGAAAACATTATGAGTGGTTTTAGAAGTTCAGAGCTCAATTTATTTTTGATAAATAGATATATTTTAATCTTTTAAAATTCGCTCATTTTATGTCTGATAACATAATATTAACTAATATCTTAAATTCAACGTGACTTGTCTATTACCTGTTTAAATAATGTGTATGTATAGTTTATGTTCCACATTTTATTTTTATATGATATCCTATTCACTTATCTCATAATAAGAATTCTTATTTTTTAGCTATATTATTACAGGAAAGGTTCGCAACCTTTTTGAAAGATGTGCACATTTATTTATTTATTGAATTGTCATTTACTTAACACGGCGAATAAATATGAATGTATTTTAGTTCTACAAAATTTATCAGCAATATAGTTGATAGCTATTTTGGCTTACGCCCTCATAACAGATCTGATCATCAAATTACACACGTTATAAAAATTTTAGAACTAAAATAAATTGTATTTTCGATGGTTTCGGCGGTAACTTTGTGGAAGTTCATTTTAATATAATACATTTCAAGTCTTAAGATGCCTCTGAAAGAGGCGAAACACGTGTCACAGTTAGTAGCACAATACGTGGAATAATCAAAGTTATTTTAAGTTGTATATTACAATAAATTGTTATTTTTCTTATCATGGCAATTGTGTTTTCTTGTTAGAAGAGTGAATGAAATATTGAGTGACAATAAATGCGAGTTTGTTATAAGCAGTCAGTAAAAAATAAATTTATTTTCATTAATTTATCAACCGTGTTTGTACATTTAAAATACCTAAGAAGTCGTTCTTTTCAAAAATCAAAATCGCAATTTTAATTCACCTATTTTTGTTTCGAGATTCAACTGTTAGGATCCCTTGAACTATAGTGTAACGATATTTCTTCGCTACTATTCTATAATACTTTTATGTTAGTGCTTTTCAATCATATTTTTTGTAAACGTGAAAAATGCAAAATTGCTCAGCGAAATTGGTTATTTAAAAAATGTGGAATGTAATTATGCTATACCATAAGTTCTCCGTGATTATCAGGCATTGTATTAATTTATGAAATTATTTTATTTGAAAAATGTATTTATCTGTATGTACAATGGGTAAATAGCTTTACTTGTTCTAAATTGTGTGTATTTTGATGAAGTGGATTGAAATTTTTAATGCCATTAAAATAAAGGTATTTTGAAAATAATTTGTATGATCATTATTTCGAGACATGAAGTGTCTAACATTAATATGATTGTTCCAAATATCTACGAATTTATAATATATAAGGTGTAAATTTACACAAGGGTGAGTGTTTCAGATTTTTTAAGAATACGATATCATCTATTTAAAAAATAGTCCCAGTATTTCATAACAAAACAATCGAGAAATTTATAAAAAAAAACCATTTATAATTGAATTTGAATCATCAAAGCAGGAAATATACAAAGTTTCAATAATCCAAATTTAATATTGGAATTGCATCAAACATATCCTCAGTAGATATCATAAAATATATATTTAATTGAATTTGTACATCATAACATGCTGTGGCTCCGCGAGAACTAATGGTAAGTCAATCGTTCTCACAACGCCCCGTTGTAAGAATCAAACAGTGGACAGAAATCAGACAATTAAAAAAAATCATTACTTTGTATTCAACGCAAATCACAAATAAATTGAAAATCAATTAATGAAAGTTCAAGTTCAAGTACTAAAACTGGTTAAAGCAACCATTAGGACGGTGTTAACCAATAAACTATAGACATACTCCCAACTCTGCTATATAATTTTAAGGTGTTAACTGTCACTTCTTGCTAGAAAAATATGTTATATTAAATGATAAAAACATTTTTTAGTACTACTTCCACAAAGTTTTTTTTTATTAGGTCTGGTTTCACTTATCACGAGCATTTGATAATGTGTAAAAATATCATAAGTTGATGTTATAATATTATTATTTAAAATATCTTATATATATAATCGAATAGAAAGTAGTGTCAAAATTTGTCTGCAAATGATATTGGTCATTAATTTATCATTGTTGTTAATACTACGAAATGTAGATATATTTGTCACGTATTTAAATTATGTAATTATTTCGCTTCAAACAAAAACCACATCACACGTCATTTTATACGGTTCGGAAACAAAATGTTGCCATTTATGGACACAGTAGTACCGTCATTATAATATGAGTCTAATAAAGAAATCTGAGAATATTATATCTATGTTGTGATTCATTGAAACGTCATAATTTCAAATTTAGAACATCTTTTTATCAGCACATTCATCATTATTTAATAAGGACTCAATTTCATAATAATAATAATTGGATTGTAAATGGAATCAAGTTGTCAAATGATTTTTTTGCGGTAAGAATATCGCTTCCTATTGGAATATATTAACGAAGTTAGTGTTATTCATTGGCTCAATCTCTCTTTTTTGGCGGGCACAGAATTAAGGATTGAGTGGTACTAGTAGCAGGGTCGCACCTAAAAGTTTACCTTCCTGTGTGTAAATATAGGTTGGCCGCCTAGCTAATACATCGGACCCTCCTCTTTTTACACGATATTTTACAAAGCTTCCGTGCAAAAAAAGATACTGTGCTCATACAAAAATGGTTTAACAGATTGATTCCATTACTAATTACACAGCGCATGAATTGTTTTTAAATATTTATATTGTTTATATATTTTTTATGTTATGTGATTATTAATATATAAGCGGCAGTAAAAAACTTTTTTTTAAATATAAATATGTACATACATGCGTATTTTAATTATTTTTAGTTTTTTCAAAGCCGTGTAAAACCATAAAATCAATGAAATAATCGTTAATATTTTCAACTTAAGGACTGGTCGATTTTTTCTAATATTCAGACCAACAATTAACGAAAGACAAATTTCTATTGAAAACCATACAAATGGACACTATAGCTGGATGTCTATAACATATCATGGGGAAAGAGATGTAATTTATGATATAGCCTAAAGGTGCTTGATGGAATTTAAATATCAAATTTGAATTGTTTCAACTTTGTACGATTCCACATGTTTTGTCCCGACGACGATCCGGGTTTCGCCTGAAAATGCCGAAAGGCGAAACCCGGGTCGTTAATGACAAAACATGTGGAATCGTACAAATTCGGGAAAGAGATGCATGTATTTATTATGTTTTAAAATAACGATGTATATTACTATTAATCAAAAGATTCTTAAATCAGCTGTAATATTAGTTATTATGAGCTCTTCGAAATAAAGAATTTTGGAACTTGTGTAGCAAAACTTCTATTAATATACATTCATTATGAGTCTATTTGCCACAAGTACGGACCAACGCGCCAGATATTTTTGATGTTCCTTGATGAGAATATTTTAATTGACTTTCAGAGATTCAACACTGATCGAATTACAGGTTACGTTACTAACTTTGTTTTACTCCCCATTTTCAGGATTGATTTATACAGACTGCGTAAGATAATAATGTGTACATAAACGCCATTGGATTGTTCTATAAATCGACTACAGAATCGAAGTGTCTTTTTATATTAAATACTTCCGATTATAAAGTCTATCAATACTACTTCATTTGACAACATACTAATCGTTAAAATTGTCTATGGTTGTGCTTATTCGTGAAGTGTAGAAGACAACTTTCTTTACCAACATAAATGTCACAATCTAACATTTGAATTTGGAATACTATCATTTTACGTTAGAAATGTAGTGAATATATGATATTATGTTAGTTCGAAATTCAAATATATTACAAGTTAATTATAAATCTATAGCCCTGGATGTGTTTCTGAAATTATAATATGACTCACAGTTTCTATTTCTAGATTCGAGATTATTAATGAAAGGCGAAGGTAGACAACTTGCAGGTGTCTTACGTAGACTTGAATGGTGATTGAATTATATGTAAATTTTATGAATGAATATATCACTAATGTAACGCAAGCAAAAGCGCCTAAGCTGTCAGATTACATTTTCCGTAATTTAATCAGGAAAACATTATTGAATGGACTCTTGTTATTATCTTGTGAAATATGAAGGGTTTAATAAAATAATGTGATAAATAAACTTGATTGACATGGTTTGAGCAGAGAAAGGAGTTTGTTACCGTTTTTGAGTGTTGGTCGCGCACGATCACGAAAATTCTGAGATAGAGGAAACTTCATGTTTAAAAAAAAATGGTAGATTTAGAGATAAAACATTTATTGAAATATTTATTTTAAGGTGACTATTTTATTTCGCGTTGTTATTTTTTTGTTTTGACATACGTATTTTTACGTGGGACAATAGAATATATGTAAGTTAGGTAAGTCTTACATCTGACAATTATCAAAATTTCCATGCTACTTTTGCACATGCATATTTTTTATATGTAAATAAATAAAAAAAAAACTTAAACAAAGTCTGAAAAGTATATTTATGTATACTCCCTACGACAAAATAACTTGAATGACCTACTAACAATCATTTTTCGTGTAAGACATCTGAAGAAATACTCCATAGCATAGGTCGATCATAATTACAGTTTGGAATTACTTTCACATCAAAAATTTGCAACTATGGTAGATAAACACGAAAATATTAAAATGGTATTTAGAAAATATTAAACGATATTTAGAAAATATTAAACGATATTTTTAATTTAATATAAAGATTTTTTATATTCACAATATCAGCATGATATCATCAGCATTTTTTACGCTATTCTGATTGGTAGAAAATTGCCATAAAAATAAAAGTTAATCGTAGCTTCCAATCCTAAAAACGTTGGGCGCCTTGAGATACTTCAAAACGAAATTATATGCTTCAGAATGGAAACTGATATAAGAATATGTGTATAGGAAACGAAAAAACCCTATTCTAATTTTTGAAAATTCCAAAGATAGAGTATTCCTAATTTTCGAAATTCAAAATGAGTCTAACTAAATTATTTTCACGGTTTAGGTTCATCTAAAGTTGTGGTATCAACAACTGCCGTTGCCTATATTTAATGTCATTCGATTTAGTAGGAAAACAAGCGCTTGCTTGTACTCGAACACGAAAGAAAATAACACTTAATTGGATAATAAACGATATTGTTCGACAATTATTTTAACATAATTGATGCTGCACTCCTTTTATGGCATTCAAATGGATTAATCTTTGATATGACAAATATACCTTTTGTGTTATATGATACCAAATGGAGGTGCCCGATGAAATTTTAATTGTTGAAGCTTTGCATGATTTCACATGTTTCGTCATTGACAACTTGTGTTTCGTCTTTTGGTATCTTCAGGCATTTTATCACACTGATGCAAGAGAACTAACACACAATAAACACTTTACTTTTCTTTGCAAGACAAATTGATTACTACGTAAAAACAATAACCTTAAAGCTAGGATCCAAGCATAAAACTGTAATAACTTCCAAAACTATTGATTATAATGACAGTCAATTGCATTGACAATAGCATCGAATCTAATTCGTGTTTTAAAACCTAGTTTCTCAACCGGTGGTCCGCGATGTGTTATTATTTAGATGAACAATCGAATTTTATGTTGTATTTTATGGATTTTTAAATTATATTTTTAAAAATAAATGGCTATTTGCCAAATATAGTGAAGTTATGAAAAGCGATGCATGGACACCGGTCGAATTAAATTTTTAAATAAAACTATTTTAGCTATTTTATCCTAAAAGTCCATATCGTTTTACATATGTATATTACGCATTTGCGGCTCGCTGTTACATTTATTATCTTGTTTCCATGATAATTTGGCTCTTTTTATTTGACAAACTGCTGACTCCGACATAAGTTAACGAAATTCATGAACGAATCACGAATTGGTAGAAACGTTCAAGCAAAAGTTGTCATGTGTCGTTTGTAAATCAACAAATTCTAAACACCAAATCCATAAGTTAAAAAAAAAATTCACTGACTTGTGAGTCATCTTCAAATAAACTATACGAAATAACCTTACTTTTTTGTCACTTTACCAACCATTATAATAAAACCTGCATATTTTTTAACAGCAGAACCAGTCACGGATTTTCGTATTAAACATGTCACCCTTAAGCATAAATTAACTGTTGTTTTAAATAAACCATTGTGTTTTTTTTTAAATAGTTTTTGCGTATGTAATGGATGCATTTTTCGAAAGCATTGTTTACGAGAAAGTATATTTTCACCATAGACGATATTTCACCAATAGCAGACGGTAAACAATGTTTGTTTGGCAATAGGTGTGTCCATTTTGATGCCCATAGCTGATGCGTTATATCCAGGGCTGTGGAGTCCACGACTGCAGCTCTGAGATTTACCAAAAACACAACAATTTGATCTACGAAAATATCGGAATATAACACAAGGAAGTTAATTTCTGAAAATAGAGACAAGAGAAACAGGCGAAGTCCACTCGAAATCGTCCAGTATTGAAACAACTTCAATAATTCATTTCCCTTTTACTTCTACCATTAGATTTTTCTGTTCATTAGAAATATTATGGTATTAAAATTGATATATTTAATGAAATGCCAGCTATACTATAACGTCCATAAACATGGTTATAATGATTAAATGGGTATACATCTTTCACAGTAGCCGTTTCGTGATTATACAAACTGATAAAATCAATAAATTAAAACCGTTTGCAATGAACAGCTTACGTTATTAACAAGAAGTCGATAGCATATTTCTAAGATAAACGCCCCTAGTCTTTATGAGAAAGATAATTTTTGAGACAAAATAATTGCAAATCTGTCAATTAGCAGTTATCTGAAGTCAAGTATTTTAGATATAGATTTGAGATAAACTGCAGTAATACTTCCCACTGTTAATAATAATTTAAATTACTGTGCAATACAAAACTTTTAAAAGATTTAATACATTTTCTTCTAAAATATTCTAAACAGACAATTTGATGATATTTGTAGTAAAGAATTGAATCATTAAATTCTACGATGAATTGACCGTTTAATAAAACATGTTCTTTCACTTTTGACACATGAACTAGAAATCTTTTATGATATCGACTGTATTTCAAGGTGAAAAAAATAGCAATGCATTTTAGTTTTACAAAATTATTTAAAAAAAATATAGTTGATAGCTGTTTCGGGTCACGCCATCGTCAGAACTATGCTTAAACTAACATTTGCTTATCTATATATAGCTGTGTAGAAAAGGTACACAATACATCGTCTCTCCTGTTTTAACGGCCTAGCTTGTTACATTCTCTCAATAAAACTAAATTTTCAAAAATTGTAAATGAAACAAAAGGCGGCTATGACAGTAAGTTTACATGTGGCACGGAAGTGGTCATTGCGGACCTGTATGTATTCAGTCGAATTTAAATATCTGACTTGAATTGTTGAAATTTTGTACGATTCCACACGTTTTGTCAATAACGACATGGGTTTTGCCTTTTAACGGACACATTCACACTGATTGACTTCTGAGTTCTTTTGGACCTGAATGATAGAATGGCTAAAGATGCCGAAAGGTGAAACCCGGGTCGTTAAGGATAAAACATGTGGAATCGTACAAAGTTATATATATTCAAATATTGTATATGGATGGCATCATTTCCATGTTAATTATTTCCTATTATTTTATTTCTCACTCGACTGTTGTATTAAATGCACAAATTAAATTAATATTACATTTTATCAAATTTGAATTGTTACAACTTTGTAAGATTCCACATGTTTTGTCACTAACGACCTGGGTTTCGCCCTTCGAAATCCTCAGACATTACATCACACGGATGCAATAGAACTGACGAACAATAAACAGTTAGCATCGTCTACATGCCAGAGGTATTAATTACATGAAATCACAAACCCCAATACCAGCACTGAATGGCAGCTATAACAAATTTAATAATATTAATCTAATAATAATTAACACAATTGCCTGTGATAATTTTCATTAACGATTTATCTTGTTAATGAGTTATTCTTGAAAGGGTTTTACAACAAATAATAATCAACTGTATAATAATATAAAATATAATTGAGTTTTTTAAAGTTCTGTTACATCCGTGTGATAGAATGTCTGAGGACACCGGACGGCGAAACTCGGGTCGTTAGTGAAAAATATGTGGAATATGTAACAATTCAAATTTGATATTGAAATTCCATCAGGTATTTTCAGTCGGTATTATAAATTAACTTTACTCCAACAACATATAATATTTACATGCCTTTAATATAAGTATCCTGATAAAGTAAATATTGTGTTCATCTTTTAAAGATTTTTCGTTATGTTGGCAGATCCGGAAGTGCGAAGTTAGTCGTCCAGTATCCTTGTCAAAGCAAACGAAACAGCATCCAATAAGCAACGCATGTATCGTTTTGAATACGAAGTGGTTGAGTTTTGTAAACGAACATTGAAGCTTTCTTCATACATAATATCGAAGACATCAAGGAAGAGTATTGCAACTCGCGAATACTTACAATAAACGCTATGGTTAAAATATATTACATATTCACACTGTTATACTTTAATATTGAATTCAGTTACGAATTTTGATCATTGTGTTCTAATAACACGGTCGGATAATAAAATGCATATAGTCCTTTTTTATGACTGCGACTCGACAAGAACGTATAGTAAAAATTAACGTAGCGAGCTAAACAATTACTTGCTCACTTAGCTGGTATTAAAGAGTGTAAGGACCATAGACATAGCGGCCATTGCTTCCAAACCAGTTGTTTGTAAACCTATGCCGAGATTTTTCTGTCATTTTAATCATCAAACAACAGATATTGTAGTGACATCGTCAATTATCGTAATCTTTTATAAATAGTTTTTTATTTTTTATATGACTATAATAATTTTCTAATTCGATTTTTGATTATATAGGAGGCTGTGTGGATGAAATTATACATGATATTTGTTGCTGATTGTTTCAAATAAGTTGATAGACTTCTGGCTCCACTGACGTTACTGCAAAAGCAAGGGTTACCAAAATTTTCTAACTGATCTGACTTTGTGATGGTTCACGACCACTATTTCAGACCATCATGATCAGCGATTCTCAAACGTATATCCAACAACAGTTTTTCAGACAACTTAGTATTGAGATCATTTCAAATAAGAGAAAAATAATTGAATATGTGTCTTGTCAATGTATTTTTTGTTTCAATTTCATATTATTTTGAGTAGATATAGTACAGTAGATTCCTCAATAACGCTGGTTCTAACAGTGCGTTTTCGTTTTACTTTCCAAGCGTGTTAAAGTTTTTAATGCATGTATTCCTAACCTTTATGTTCTCTAGAGTGCGTTCTGAAATATCAGTAGGGTTGCGAGCAACACCTATTTTTCTAAGAATATTTATAATTAGAAATGAGTAATAAATAAAAAAAAATGATCGTTTTTTATTGTCACGTCTCATAATTTATTAATAAATAATAAACAAAAATGTTTATAAAAAAATCATCAGGGAAGAACAGTAGCGGCCACACACGAATCCCTGAGTTAAGATATGATGGAAGAAAATAACGTATTTTATGATATTATACATGCGTAGTTGCCACGATAGCGCCATTTCAAATAAAGCGTCTTCTATCTGCCACGTTATCGGAGGGTCTACTGTGAATATTACCAAAATCGAGTTATATTGCTTTTACGCTGTTTTTATGTAAATTCAATATCTAATCTCTAGATTCGCCACTGCAAGACGTGATTTCAGATAACAAGAGCGATTGTTCGGCTGCAGCAAGAACGGGCTATGTCCATACAAATCACATGCGTAACCATCATTTACTTCAGACATTGGCTGCTTTTCGAATGTATCTCGCTAAATGGGATCTATCTGATCTAGAAATCCGGGTGTGCTAGCATCTCAGAATCACACGGAGTCACCAGTGTAATTCTAAACAATGCATTGTACACGGTACAAGAAATCAAAATGTCACATCAGGGAATTACATTATATTATACATTAAAAAAGGATATTTTTTTAAATGTGCCGAAACTCACCTCGTGTAGAGCTTCTTGCTAAATAAAATTATATTCAAATATCATTTAAATTGAAATTTGTAGCCACGAAGCGCACAAAAAATTGTGAAAAAATAACATGAAAAAGGTGGCGGAACGCTAATCCACCGCGTTACTTAGGGGAAAAAAGCCCTGCATTTAAGATATTGACTGAATTGGCATTAACTTGGTAGAAATCTCTTATAACACGGTAAAACATGGCGATGTATTTCAGTTCTACAAAAATTATAAGGTATATAGTACGGTTTAAGCCCTCGCCAGAATAACCGTAAAAAACCAGATTAACTCTAACTTCGGGAAATAGATACAATCAATTTGATACATTTAATAATTTATTATCAAAGCATAATTTTTTTAAATAATAAAAAGCGAGCGTTATCAATTGTTGATAATGAGCGATGAGCCAAACCGGTCCTGTTAAAAATATTTTGTGGAAATAGGTACTAAAGAATGTATTGATTGAATTGGAATTTCACTTGGTAGAACTCCATTATAACCCGGTGAAAAAATAGCAATGTATTTTAGTTCTACAAAATTATTTTTAACAAATATAGTTGATAGCTATTTCGGCTCACGCCATCGTCATAACTATGCTTAAACTAGAGAGGGAGATGTTGTGTACCTTTTCTGCACAGCTATATATAGATAAGCAAATGTTAGTTTAAGCATAGTTCTGACGATGGCGTGAGCCGAAATAGCTATCAACTATATTTGTTAAAAATAATTTTGTAGAACTAAAATACTTGCTATTTTTTCACCGTGTTACTAAAGAATGTGTTTTTATTATTTAAAATATCATGCTATTCCACCAAGAAGTGACACTTACACCTTAAAAATGATTACAAATAAAACAAGAATGTTGCAACAGAATAGTATGTATTGTGTACCTTTTCTACACTACTATATATAGTTTAGTAAATTTATGTTTAAACATAGTTCTGACAAGGGAGTTACCCTAATAAGCTATCAACTATATACAATACATTATAATTTTTGTAGTACTAAAACACACTGTATTAAAAACTATATAGTTTATTGATAATTGAGTGTTTTGCCGTTATATCATTGCATTCAATTATTTAATATTTTCATCAAAGAATTAAATCTTTACTTATTTTTTACCCAGAGTTTGAAATCATCAAATCTACGGTACATACGTTTGAATGTAATATTTACTGCCAAAAATATCGGCAATATGTGACGAAAACATGGTGATAACTCCAGAGAGTTAAATTATACATTTTGAGTCACGTGAATTTGGACAGTATCAATTTTATTTTTTAAAGAAATACACAATTAAATCTTTCATGAAATTATTTTGGGGTATTTTTCGCTTTATTGTTGGCTTACTGTACATCGGAAAAGATAATATCAAATAAATGTATTAGTCATTGAAGAGCAAGATACAGGAAAAGGTTTGTAAGTTATTTTATATCGAAGAAAATAGTTTAATTCTTTGAAAATTGGAGAAATGATCATTGTATGTTTTTTTTTATATATAGAAAGGTGGATTAGTTTAATATTTAACGGCTTCTTAGAATAACGATTATTTACTATGTAGAGAACATGAACACATATATTAAAATATATTTTCACAATTAAACGACCAATTCTGAATATAATTTTAGCAAGCTTCTTTTTCATAGACAATGAAAATATTAATGAATATTTCAATAGAAATTAAAATAACGAAAGTAAGCTCGGAATAATATCAGTCTCACTCATTCATTCGTCACTTTTTAAGATCGGATAGGAGATAAGAACTGGGACTTAAGCCAAAAAGTATCGGTAACCAATCAATATTATATTGAATACATTGCGTTTATTCAAAATAAAACTGTTTGATTTTTCCATCAATGACCTTTTAACAATATGATAATGTTTTAATTTATGTTTAGCTTGACCAATACTCGAATATTAGTAAGCCATAAAATAGCTATAAAAATAAAAGATAATTCCCAAAAATGTGTTCTCACGAATGTTTTGTCAATATTTGAAAATCTTACACCAAAAAATTCTTTAAACCAGTGTTTCTCAAACAAACGACATCCGGTTCAACAAATTTGCAAATCATTTTTATTGTACAACCATGTCCACGTAGCACTGTTTTTTCGCAGTCAAAAATGGCTTGCAGATTGCTCAATTTTACAATCGCACACTGAACGGATGAAATTGGTTAGATTTATATTGATGTATTACTTAAAGTAACCGTATGTTCATGTGAAGCAAAAATAAGCAAATGAAAAACATGTGCTTGACAAAACACGCTCTTGACTATATTGCATATATATACATAATAATTTTTAGTATTGATATTTTAACCGAGTTATTAATAGTCAATACGAATTTAAAAGTAAGATTAATAAATCAAGGATCACTAACGTCATATTTATTTTAAAAAAATCGTTGATTTATTGCGGCAGTAGAGAAATTGTATTTCTTCCAAAACAGATAATCATGACAAAATTTGGAGTTTCAAAAAGAAATTGTTACTATTTCTCATCTATATATATATATTAAAATAAATGTGTGTGTGTTTGTCCTTTATGCATTACAACACCATTCATCCGATCGATATGAAATATTACAATTTTTTTGAGTATACTCCTGCAAATGATCCTACCATACCACTCTTTCCCTAACTCTCCCCTCCCCCAATAGTAAATAAATAGAATTAAAACTACACCATTAACAATTAAATTGTTTGTTATCAGAACGAGTTTTTTGAATTTCCTTACTCTGAGATCACAGCAATGCACGACGGGTCAGCTCGTCTTATATAAAATAACAGCAGTTAGCGGTCTCACGTTACATGTGTTGGCCATCTATGGTTTCCTTTTGGATTTAAACCCATTTTATTTATCAAAATTAAAAGATATGCCAAAATCAAACATTAAAATAAATTCACGGAAAAGCTGTCATTCATGCAATAACAACTAAAAACAATTTCATAGGACATTAAATAATTATTGTTTTACCTCACAGTTTCAGAACCACACCGCTAGATATCCACAAGTAAACATTTGATTTTAGTCATTATGTATTTTCAGAATTTCGTCTTTGGTTTCAAGTGTTTAATTTTGTAGCTTTAATCAAAAAAAATGTTATTCTTTTTGGTTAAATACTTTACAATTTCCTCAAGTATAATACTTACAGTATTTAAAACATGTTTTACAGGAACAAACATTCGTAGAAATCAAACGGTCGTTAAAGTATTGCGACGTGTCGAAACTAAGATGTTATCAATTATCCGATAATACAAACAATCAAATATTTCTTTAAGTAGAGTTTATATCTTTAAACACACAGTTTTATTGAATTTAAATATGGCAATGTGTCAATTTTACAGTCGGCCGTCGTTGTCGAATAGTAATACAGTGGGTGAACGGTTAACGAACATAATCTGTTACAAGACTATGTTCGCTATCCTAATTGTTCATTAAGCGATCATTATTATATTAAAGATAGAAAAAGTGGATTAGAAGTGGAGATCGTTTTAGTTCGTTATCCGAATATGTGTTCGTTAACCGAACACAAAAATCTTTCGTGATAGTGTTCATTGTCTGATTTGTTCGCTGTTTGAACTGTTCGTTAATCGATCACCCACTGTAATATATCGCTGTCATTCGAATCAGTTATTATCGGGATTAATGCCGTTATAGAAATTTTCTTAATAAATATACTTCTAAATGGGTCAATATTTTCATCCTTTATCATCTAACCCAGTGGCGAGAATTTGTGTATAGAAGGAGTAGTCGCAATCTTCAAAACTCCTTAAATCATGAAAAACTAGAGAAAAGTTTATTTAAACACCCTTTAAAGCTTTTTTGTAAAGTTATTTTCAAGCTTAAACTGCAAGAAACGTTTGATCGGTCAGTGCATTGTCAACAGCATAGGTTCCCAATCATTTCTGATGGCGATCCCATTTTATAAAACCATGTGACCCGTAACCCCGACGCAATAAAAAAATCACATTTAATTAATTTATTAAAAACAACAACCAAAATACTTTTTTTAGTATAATTTAATTACAAATTATATTTAATAATTAATTTGATGCGATGATTGAGATTGTAATGAAATTATTCAATCTTCAAGACACCCATTAAACATAAAAATTGAATTATAGTGAATATTTGCATAGTCGACTGTGCGACACGGTGAAAAATATCTAATATGTAATAAAGATATGTAGATAGCTATTTCGGCTTACCCCTCATCAAAACTATCGTTTATTCTGACGAGAAAGAAATGTAGACTATATATCTTATGATTTTTTAAAACTCAAATATATGGCTATTTTTCCACTATGTTGTAATAGAGTCCTAACTAGTAAATGTCAATTCAATCAAATGATCGTCTTAGTTGGCGACCTCACCGAAGAAAACCCGTTGCGACCCATAGTTTGGGAACCCGTGGTCTACAGATTTATTAATTTTCAAAGCTTACTCTTTATTTAATAAAATATGTGTTGTTGCCTTCAGTTATGGTGTTCACGGGCTTGAATTCCACTATGGACACGTTCATTTGTATTTGAAAGTATGAATGTAGGTTAGGTCTTACTTTCTCACACACACGCGATTCTAAAAACGAAAGTGCATTATATACTGCTAATTTTATTGGTAACCATTAAATCTGAGGATATTTTCACATATAAAAAAGGAATCTTCTATGACTGTTGTTATAAGTTTTAAACTGCTGCAGACCATCCACACAAAGGTTATATATCAGCAGATTATATTGTGGTGAATACAAAAAGGCTTTTACGCCGGAAACTAAATGCAGGTATACCTCGCCATAATTATAGTGCTTTAGTCAAGCGGCGCTGGCCTTTAGAGTTGAGGTCAAGCCACGAGCCAAATAGAACGTGCCCAAATACTGAACTACTCTGAAAATTTAACGAAGGATTGTTCTTATAACTTATAATGTACCATCACCTATACAGTGGTACCTCAAATACGAGTTTAATTCGTTCCGTTATCTTGTTCGTATGTCAATTTGCTCGTATCTCAAAGCATTTTTTTCCATTGGAATTAATTGAAATGTCATTAATCTCTTCCACCCCCCCAAAATGATTTTCATTTGTGTCCATAGACAAAATAAAAATAATAATTGAAAGCATCACACTTAGTCTTTCCAGAAGTATAGACGTACTAGTACGTCGGCTCGATGTTTTCGTAAAGGAGTATTACTTGTCGTATATGTCAACAATTATTGTGATAGTAAATTCAAGCGCTATGCGTCAATGGATTATGCAACTGGTTTTATTACGATAAAACCCTAAAAATGTGAGTTTTTTTTGCAATGATTTGTTTAAAAAAAAATTATGTTAAAAAAACTCACCCCTCACAGCACGGTTAAAATTAATTAGTTACTCCTGGAAAGGTAAAAATTATGTTTTATTTCACAAAAGAAATAACATGGTCGCCATACCACTAAGATTTGTTTTTGTAGGTTAGGATACCTACTTGTCAATTTTATTGCACTTAATTCGGTTAAAATTAAATTAGTTGATTTAAACAATATTAAAATGACATTGTATTAATTTATCTCATATATGCTGTAGTTATAAATGACCCAAGAAAAGACAATCAAAGTTTTGTAAGTCGTATTTGTGTAAAGAGAATCGAGTCTTTGGGTCGTTCGTTGCCTTGAAATAATATAATTATATAACTGATCATTTTATTAAACTTTTGTGACCATTATTGTGTGCACTCACAGACCACAGACAAAATGGAAGGCATTTCCTTTTTACATCCCGCTGCGCTGTAAGAAGCCACACTTACCATAAACACCTTTCGAATGAACTTTACCGCCCTTTTATAAATATTGCAGCCATTGACCATAAAGAAAATTCTTAGTTGGAATAAAGATAGGATCTTTTTAGAATATTTGTTTAAAAACACATATAATAAATAGTTTTATAAGCCACTTTATAGAAAATGTATGTCGGTGTTAGAAAAGAATAGAACATATTCATTTTTGGTCTATTTAGCTATCTTCTATACTCAAGCAATATTTGTTTACTATTTATTTTTCTTTATGAGTATTCAATGCGTAATTGCTTGCTGTTAGCATTCACACAGGCGTGTTCAACTCGTGTTGCATCGTAGATCACATATAATTGTGTTATTAAATTTGAATTTTTGAAATTTTATACAAAATGTACACGTTTTGTCTCCCTCGGTCTTGATTTCGCTTTTTGGCATCGTCAGGCATTCAATCACACGGATACAACAGAACTCACTAGATTGTATTATTTTTGTAAGGCAATTAGTGTCGATTTAAAGCTATCATAATGGTTGTAACTAATTATAATTTATCGTGTGCAAAATAATAAATTGTATTCAATTGATGTGTAAAATAATTTCAAAATACTTATTTATCTGATATTTAAAAAAATCCGAAGAATATAATATTTATTGGATTGGTGAGGCCTTTAGAAACTTTGTAAAATAAAAATTAATTTCACTATCAAATTCTACGCTAAAATCATTTACAAATATTTGAAATGACTTAAGAAATTAAAAATTGGAAATAGCTGTACTCTTAGAAAAGAAAAATTAAAATTCATATATTTCCTTAATTCGTAAACTAATAGTTTTATTTATTTTTCTTTCCCATTTTGTGGTCTGTAATCTACTCTGCTAAAAACATAGTTTAATAGGTACATATCAATAATTCGATAGGTTCAAGTAATTTAAGATCACAATTGATAATTTAAAAAAAACAGAAGGAACACTTTTAAGATATAATGAAATATTCCCTTTAACCAAACTGATTCTTACAATGTTCAATTTTCAATATCAGAACAGTTCTGTCTTTTTTGGCAGAACAAAATTAAGTTCAAAAATTTTAAATCAAGATCATAGCAAATAGTATTCGATTTAAAGAGTTTCCATTTTTTTAATTTTTGTTATATTGATGCGCATATTTTCTTGTTTATGGCAACTTATTTCTTTCTTAGCTCTTTCTGTTTTAACACAACTTAAGAAATGGTTTTATATCTAAAAGGAAAGAAAATCCTAGCAATCGATGTGATGAGGAATCCTGGAATTCACAATATCGACAGCAATGCGATTTATATTATGTGACATTGACAGTTTTTCATGTCAAACGTGCATAGACAAAGTATAACACAAACCAACATAATGTTATGCGAAGACGTGACGGTCGGAACTGGCCGGGATGAGAACTAGAGTGCCTAGGTCTGACAGTCAGAGGCCAGAGGTCGCAGGATTTATTCTGAGAGTGGGCGCGCATGTGTGGTTTTGTCAACCCAACTGACCTCTCTGTTGGATCATGTCACACGATCAGTGTCTATTCGTTATTAGTTGCTTATAATTTGATGCTGGATGAAGGCGTCTCATAATGTCTTCTTGGTGACAGCAGTGGGATATATATAGCAATCATTTTCTGCAAACGGAAGAAAAGTTTTCAGGCATTCAACGAGCTTAATTTATATAATTTATGATATCGACTGAAGGTGCTTGATGGAATTTCAATATCAAATTTGAATTGTTACAATTTTGTGCGATTCCACACGTTTTTTCATTAACGACCCGGGTTTTAAAAATTCAAGTTCTATTTTTATTTATAGTGGCATCTTTTACCTGAATAAAAGTGTTTACTTTGTACGATTCCACGTGTTTTGTTACTAACGACCCGAATCAGTTCTGTTGCATTCGTGTGATAGATTGCCCGGCCATTAGTAACAAAACATGTGGAATCGTACAAAGTTGTAACAATTCAAATTTGAGCTAAACTGTATCGTGTATTTAGAAAACGTTACGAGTCACGGTTTTGTTCGGGAGAGTGAAAAATATTTTCCCTAAAAAAATAAATAAAAAAGATTTTTCCTTTAAGGTCATATTTTTCAACACGGTGAAAAAATAGCAATGTGTTTTAGTTCATGTTTAGCAATATATTTAGTTATATATATCAATATATTTAGTTCTACAAAAGCCGCTCCTCAGACCATTACGAGGGGCTAATGCTTTTCCGTAATAAATCACCCCTGTCCAATATTTAAGCTTATTGAAATTGCCGCCTGTTTAGTTTCATTTTTTTTTTTTTAGTTTTATTGCTAGCAAGAAATAAGCTTGGTTGTTAAAACAGAAGAGAAGATGTATTGTGTACCTTTTCTACACAGCTGTATATAGATAAGCAAATGTACGTTTAAACGTAGTTCTGACGATGGTGAGCTGAAATAGCTATCCACTATATCTAAAAAATTTTGTAGAACTAAAATACATTATAATGCTATTTTTTCACCGTGTTATAAATGAGTTCTACCAAGTAAATACTGATTCAATCAATCATATTTTTTTAAATTAAATCCACTTTTCCTAATGCAGACTCGTAGCGTTTTCGTAATCCACGCATTTTTTCAATGCTTTAAAATAATTTTATAATATTGGCGATTTTCGTTTTGCATTTACAGTTGATCGGGTGGGTTGGATTGTTAAAATATATACGATTTATCTATTAACAATAAAATATTATATAACTATGAAAATCTAATAAAATCATCCATAAATAACACAGTAAATTGGCAAAGTGGATTTTATTTATCATGGTTGATAAATAGACAGCAGGATACATTCCCAATTTATGGCAGTAATTAAAACTTTAGTTGTTTCTTATCATATTCATAGATTTTACCAAGCCAATGATCGTTAACAAACTCGCATTAATTGTTTATAAAAGTCCTGCATGTAACAAAAGATGAATTAATACCTCAGTAAATTATATACGGCAGATAAGTTCCACATGAAGTATTTAAAAGATTTACACAATTCGCAAGTATCTAAGAAAACTTTGGAAGAAATTCCATAGATGATAAAAGATTTGCAAAAAAATTATAAATAATCAAAAAAGATAAATTTTATGAAATCGCTAAAAACATTTTTAGTAATTTTATTAAATAACTAGCAAGTGAGTGAAGTGAGAGAAAGAAAACTATTAAAACAGTACTATACGCTACAATCGATGGCTTACAAAATGTCATTAGAAATTATATTAAATTTATATTATAAATTGCTATTATATTAAACATAACCTCAAATTGTGACAGTTTTGCAAAAGTGGTACTTAGATACCTATTTAAAAACCAATAGTTCTTAATTAGATTGAAAGTAATTGAATTGGAAGAGTACTTCAAAAAAATCATTTATTGAAAAGTTTATTGCAAAATCAAATTTAGTTTATGAAATGTTTTACAGTTTCCTAAAAAATTTTGTAATAGTAAAAAAAAAATTCAGATGCGTTGTCACTTGGTTGTAGTAATCTAGAAACCTTCGCGAGGGTGGAAAGAAGATATTTTGATTGTTTCAAACATTTTCTTTTCTTAATATAGCAATATATTATATAAAGGACAAATATACAAAAAAAAAATCATTCATATAAATAGTTTTAAAAGAATATAATGAGATAATGTTGAGTACGAAATTTTCTGCTATGTAAGACATCGCCTTGTTTATTTATGTTATTTTAACCAAAAAACTCTTAAATTGAATATAAATTATATAAAAAGAAGAAACCTTCATCTTGTTTGATTTTTTTATTATTTTAAACACCGTATTAAAGCGACAAGCCTCTGTTTTTCTTTTTTGGTATTAAAAACGAACGAACATTTTTTAGTGATTTATTAAGAGTATTCGAGTGGAATCGATTCCCTGTCGCAATTTGAACAAATAACTAGACATGCGTATTGAAATCGATGCGAAGTTTGCCTGATGCCGATCAACGAAACAAAAAACTACGGATTTAGAAGCCATTCTTCTGGGTGGCCCTGTCCATCACATTAAACTGGAGCGATGGTCAACTTACAACGAACTTTGGATAAAACAACAGTATCAAAGGTTATAGATATTACTTTGTCAAAACAGTTATTTTTTTATATGCGCGATGAAAGGTAATTTTCATTCTGAATCTAATCTATTGGGAATTTTCAAATGTACATAACTTAGAGAAGGGTTTTGTAATATAAATATTGTAGCGAAGATAATTGATTTACTTCACCTTATTATCTATAATCCAGAATTTTCTGGAATTCTTTTTCAATAATTTGACGTTTCATATGTACCTGAATTATACGTCATAAAACCATTTTTTGTCCAAATAATTGTAAAGATATAATAATAAATTTATTTAGTAATGAGCGCATGTGAATTTGTATTAAATGTTCAATTAAAAGATATTCGTTTAATATTTGTGCGTTTTTTTTTATTTTCGTATTTTTATTCGTATTTTAATATATGATGAATATAGATTATTAGAAAGATTATAGTCAAAATTTTTTTAAGACTTTTCATAGTGTTCTTATCAATACTGAAAAAAGTCGCCATTCTGTAAAGATAGATGCATTACCTACAAAAATTTGTTATTTATACCTGAGATGTAAATCAAAAAATGTCCGAGTTGAAAATATATCGTTACAGGTTGATACTGAAACATGTTTGATTTCTCAGGACTCATTTAATGGAATAAAAAAATATTTTTTTAATGTACAATTTTAATTGATATATTAAATAAAACATGAATTATTTAAGACGTTTGTATTGTCATATAGAAAGATGTCTGAAAATTAAAAGCAATATATTTAAAAAAAATATTTAGTTAAAGTTTGGCTAGGGAAAATTTTAAAAGGAAAAAAATATGACGAGATCTGACTGAATGGAAACTGAACGAGCTAAAAAACACAATTTATTAAAAATATAATCGATAATACATTAAAAGAAACTGAAATATATTCACATAATTACAATAAGTGGACAATTTTAAACACATGGCATGTTTATTATTTAGAAGTACTTGTTTCTTATGTCAATAAATCTATTCTTTCGTTCGATTTATACACTCTCCCATAAAGCTATACGAATATTTAATAGCGATTCTGTTGAAACATAAGATTTATGGCAATTTAACAACGCATTTATATAAAAAATAATAAGTATAGTTTTCGTAGAGTAAATTCGTAACATTGTCTTAAAGTAATCGACATTTTAGCAGTAATAGTATATAATTTTTTTCTCAGTTATCTACCCACTTAGCATATACCAATAATCGTTCAAATCTTTAAATATAAACCAGCGGCTACGGCTTGACAGTTGAAACTGGCAATACAGACAATACAAATATTATTTAAAAATTAAAATTGTAGTAAATATTTGTTCCAAATACACAAAATTTAAATATATAAAACAATTTTGAACAAACAAATAGCTTAAAAAAAGATGGCGTGACATTATATTATTAAGTATTATCATCAATTTACTCAAAATTGCTATAATTTATGATATCGAGTGAATGTACTTGATGGAATTTAAAAATCAAATTTTAATTATTACAACATTATACGATTCCACGTGTTTTGTCACTAACAACCTGGATTTCGCCTTTCGGCATCTTCAGGCATTCTATTACATGAATCTAACAGAACAGTCAGTTCTGAAAACTATTACCTGTTAACTTCAAAACTGTTAATTGTAACAATTTTTCCCATCTTTCTCGATCTCATACAGCGGTATCCTGCGGCGTAAGAAAACTTAATATGATGTTATCCATGAAAGAATTCTAAAGAATTGACGGCATAAACTTGAATGGCTATGAAAATAATTGCTTTGGATAAAATTAATATTTTTATGTGTTATAATGTAAGCACGGTCAATTTGATTGACGGTTGGAATGACTAAACGCTTTTATTGTTCGATAAACCATATTAATAATATAAATTGAAATCCGAATTATCAAGATACGGTGATAGGATTGTAAGAGCGCGTTGCGAGCTCTTGAATTTATCCGTATTTTATAATAATATATGATTAAGAATTATGTGGGGCTACGGCTGAATAGATAGAACAGAAATAATATATTATATTACTAAACACAAAAGGAAAGATACACACAAACTTGAAAAATCCTCATTTTTCAATCGATTAGTCATACGGTTACACCATGGCGACAATTTTTGACATGTATATAAATCATTACTATTCCGGTCGAAGTATTAGAATTTGAACGCATAGACAGACTAAAAAATCGTTTAATAGAACATTCCTTTTTTAATAATTTTTGGTATCATATCTGACAAATTGATATATGTTGATTATTTTTTTAAAGTGAGTTTGATTAAAAAAATGGTGCATTCAATAAAATTATGCTGTTATATATATTGGAAAATAAACACAAAAATTTCCTCTCAAAAGAATTCGTCCCAAAAAGTATGTGGTAGCAAATTGAAATTTGCTTTTAGATACTATGTCGTATGTCAACTGTGAAATTTTCAATGTTCATCTTTCTGCTGTTAACAATTCGATAGAGTTTATTTTGTAGGTATGACATAGTTATTCAAAAAACCAAGATTAACTCGCACGTCGGGAGATACATACATAAAATCAAAGTGCCACATTTTAGAATTTATTAGCGCAATATGTAGCAAGGTTATTAAAACGGAAGAGAAGATGTATTGGGTACCTTTTTTACACAGCTATATATAAATAAGCAAATGTGCGCTTAAACATATTTCTGACGATGAGTAAGTCGAAATAGCTAACAACTATATATCTAATTTATGATATCAACTAAAGTTGCTCGATAGAATTTCAATACCAAATTTGAATTGTTATAACTCTGTACGATTCCACATGTTTTGTCACTAACAACCAGGGTTTCGTCTTCAGTTCTGCTAAATCTGTGTGATAGAATGCATGGAGATGCCGAAAGGCGAAACCCTGGTCGCTAGTGACAAAACGTGTGGAATCGTACAAAGTTGTAACAATCCAGATTTAACTAGATATCTTATAAATTTTGTACAACTAAATGCTATTTTTTATCGTGTTATAATGGAGTTCTACCAATTAAATGCCGATTCAGTCATTAAAGTTATGTAGTTATTGTTATGTTATTTACTGCATTCAACTGTTAAAATTATTTTTTTAAATAATAAAAACACAGTTTATTAGTACTTATTTCCACAATATATTTTTTGATCAGGACCGGTTTCGCTCATCGCGAGCATTATCAACTACTCGCGATGAGCGAAACCGGTCCTGATCAAAAAATATATTGTGGAAATAAGTACTAAAAAAATGTGTTTTTATTATTTAAAATATAATGCCTTTCCATCAAGAAGTGACAGTTAACACCTTAAAAATTTAAATTATTATTAAAAAATCGGTTGATTGTACATTTTTTTGGGTAAGGTCTTTGTTGGTATTTTAAACCTTTAAAACGTTCCAAAATAAAAACCGTGATACCGCCAACCTATAAAAATGAGATATTTATATTTCTATTATATATTCCTAGTAAAGATGCGTTAAAAATATTAGTCTTATATAAAAAATCGAATAAAAAACTTTGGCATTTTAAATGCGGCGTAAAAATAACTTCATTTAATTCGTTTCTCCACACAAAGTGGTTTGACAAACCGTGAACGAATTGGTAATTCATAGCTTGTCCCTTGTAAAGGGATACCCTCTCATCATCGACAATGTTCCGGTCGGAAAAAGCCGAGGGTTCAAAGGGTCAACTGGGATTTTAGGGTTAAAAGCTATGTTATAATATCTTAATCGGAATTGATCGCATATTTATATCACGTTTAATCATACTGCATCATAATTATTTGTAGCAGAAAGATCTTAATTTAACAATGTTTTAATTTAAAATGATCATTTTAAGATAAACAAAATTTATATAATTGACACCATTATGCTGTCAAAAAGTCGCCATTTTGATAATCTGCCAAACTTGTGCTGCTATCTGTTGATAGTACGTAGGTACTATAATATTATAATTCAATATTTTGACATTGTGAATATATTAATTCGGAATATATAACATCAAATATTATACATATTATATGATCATATAGTCCTTATTAACAGGTCGCTGCAATTCAAAATGGTGATTTCTCTTATTTAAGGTAAATCAAATAATAAAAACATTTTATATAATATCGGAAATTTATTTCTTATAGGCAAGAATGACTCCTCTATCGTATTTGCCGAAACGTACAATATTTCCTTTAAGTTAATGCTATATTGGAATGTACATAATCGAAGAGTCAAGCGATTTGATCTCATTTTCTCAGTGAAGCAAATAAAGAAAAATATAACGTTATTTTAATTTCAAAATAGCTCACGATTTGACATAATGCTATTTTGTTTCGATTCAGATTTTGAACCTAGATAGTTGAAACTACAAAAGCGCAAAGAGTAATTTTGCTAGAGGCTTGTTTTTCAAAGTTTTAGAGTAAGGAAAAGATTTTCAATTGATTTCTATGATATATATTTGAAAAAAGCAATAACATACACATAATAAATTCATATTTGATTTTATTGTATATTTGTTTTGTTTTATTGTATATTGTTGATTTTATTGTATATTTATATATTGAAAAATATAAATATATGATTTTAGGAATTAAATAAAAAGTCATCGATAGTTTTACGATCTAAGTATGGAAAAAAAAATAATTTACATTCAATATGTGTATATACGCCACAAACCTTCTAAAATTATATTTTTTCTTTAATTTGATTGATAACTGAAAACATTTAGATTTTTTTATACTCATAAAAATAACACAGGAAGATCAAAGAGATAAAAATATTCTCGGTTTATATGAATAATTCAAACTTACTCATTGGATTTTAGATTCGCCCACTTAATTTTAACTCTTAACAATAGCGTGCACAATTATTTTATTTACATTTTGAATTTTCGCTCGATTTTCTTGAACATTATTATTTCAGTATGTTACATTATTAAACATCATAAATTTATCAAACAAAAAAATCAAATATAATGTCACGGAACGCACACAGGACATACATACAAAAAAATATTATTTTTTATTTATATACTAGCTCAGTGCTCCGCAGCCGGTGTACCACGGTCAAATTTTATATTTGACGTAAAACTTTTTTATCGTGAATTTATTTGATTTACAATTTGTTGTAAAATTTGTGTATCAATTTAATATCTTTGTATTTTAGCTAAGGAACTTAAGAAAAGGTTGCGGAGCACTGTACTAGCTGACACGTCGCGCGTTGCTGCGATCTCAGAGTAAGGAAATTCGTTATGATAACAAACAATTTTACTTATAATATCGACTGAAGGTGCGTGATGGAATTTGAATTGTTAAAACTTTGTACGATTCCACATGTTTTATCGCTAACGACCAGTTCTGTTGCATCCGTGTGATAGAATGCCTGAAGATGCCGAAAGGTGAAACCCGGGTAGCTAGTGATAAAACATGTGAAATCGTACAAAGTTTCAACAATTCATTTTATTTTTAATAATTTTATTGTTAAAAGTGTCATTTTAATTCTATTTATTTCCTATTTGGGAGTAGGTTGGGGAAGAAGTGGTATGCTAAAAACATTTGCGGGAATGTACTCAAGAAATTTGTAAAGTTTCATATCGATCGGATGAATGGTGTAGTAATGCATAAAGGAGAAACATATTTATATATTATATATATTATAACACGGTCATGTTAATTAGCCTGCAAACCTCGTCGTAGCCTTTCATTGATAAAAAAAAAACTAATTTATACCGATCGGTATTAAATTTATGTTGTCAGAAGAGTATTAGAAAAAAAATAGCCCATTGATAATTTATGAGTTGATCTTATCTAAAGTGGTGTTGGATTTCATATCGGAAACACGAGAAATTCGTGTCGGGACTTTTTCTAACTATGAGATTATCAAATTACGAATTTGCATAATCTATCCGCATCCGCTAAATCGAAATATTAACCAAAGAGTAGTGTTATCTGATTGTCGATAATGAATCAGATATAAAAAATACGATTTTTTAAAACTATATAGAGTTTATTTAACACATCGAGAGCCGACGAAATGAATTAAATTTATATGTGTATTAACATAACTTGTGTTACGTTTTTACGATAAACTATATTTGGATCATATACAGTTACAATTTAATATAGCTAAACCATTTTCTGTATATTGAATTGGTAAATTAATACAGAGTACATTGACAGCTTTCGACATATTGTTAATTATCGCGGCGAGAACTCAAGAAATAAAAGACATCTAAAATCTAGACATGGGGCAGTCATCTTTTTTAACTACCCCCTACTTTGGTATCTCTATTAGTACTAAAATTTTCTAACCACCACAGTATTTTTGATTTATAAAGTTACTTTACTGTGAAAGCTGAGGCGCTAGGGTGTGATGGGGATCAGGTTGACTACCACTGTTCTAGACTATAGAGCAGTGCTTGACATGTACGGCCAACAATAGTTTTAAAGTTAACATTGTTATTTAAAAAATAAATATTTTCCCAAACTTATTTAATGTACTGGAGCAGGCAACGAGATATTTTATACGACCGCTAATGGTTATAATGTGGCACCAGTAAAATTTTACGAAAGAGACACTGCTCTGAAATCAAGAATTAGTGGGATGCTTGAGTCAAGAGACTGAATTTGAAACATTAATTGTTACAACTTTGTACGATTCCACATGTTTTGTCACTAACGACCGGGATTCGTCTTTCGGCATCTTCAGGCATTCTATCACACGGATGCAACAGAACTGACACACAATAAACAGTTAGCATCATCTAATATCAAAGGTGCTAATTACAGAAAAACACAGACCCCAAGACAAAAACTAAATGGTAGCTAAAACAAATTTAATAATATTATTCTTATAATAATTAACACAATTGCCTGTAATAATTGTGAATTAACTGCTTTTTGATTATATTTTGAAGGTGTCAGCCATATTTTACAACTTCATATTACAGTACCCCAAACCGATTTTGTGCACTTTTTAATGTTCTAGAGCAACTGCCGAATTCAGACGACCAGAGCATTCACTATAATCGGTGGTTGTACGGCCGCGCTTAAAATCAGAAAACTACTTCCCTACTATTTGTCTCGATCGAGCAAAGTTCGAATAACATTTTTCAAGTCATTTCTTTGCCTAAACGGTATTTTTTCCCCATTAAAAAGCAATGATTTATCATCATAAAAAACTTAGATTATGAAAATTACTAAATTAGGATTACTAACACTACAGAAGCTTTTAAATTATTGGTATGAATGTCATGTATCGCTTAGTGGTTGATTCTATTGAAAAAAAATATGAGTATTTGACAAAAGTGACGACATCTATACGTTATTTTACTGAGTGATGAAATACTTATATTGCTAAGATGGATATTTTGTATCGATTTTTTTGTTAGAAGCCAACGCAACGTTATTAATAAAGGGCTATCAAGAGATTAGTGTTGTCAACAGCAGATAGATATGAAAAAAAAACAAAAACAATTGATGATCTAGTAAGCAATATGTCAATATATCTGGACTCCAATGGTAAAGGTTGTGTCGTGATTATTAGAAAAAAAATGCTATCTATAAAAATGGATTCTCAGTAATTTACGAGATTATCCTAACTGATATTAAAATTTAAATATTACGATTGCGTAATAAAAACATAACAAACCCCATTAATGCCTTGATTGTGTTCACTGACTCACGTTTATAATGAATCAAGTTTCAATAGATAAGTAATCGTTTTTTTAAATTCAATGTGGCATGATTTGATATTATCAAAGATTTACTTACTTACCATTGCGATTTGATACTGTAACATTATTTAAAACCTCTGTAGCCCTGCGGTATCACATTGATTTTGCAATATTAAATGAGTGATCCTTCATTGATTTGAATAAATCATAAATCTTATCGATACATTTGATTTACTGCATAGTACTTCAGATCCACTAATTACCTCTAACAATAATTCAGTTGAAGAAGAAATTTAATGACGAACAGTAAAATGACAATTAATCATAAATAACATACAAGAATGACAAAATCTAAAATTAATATGAAAACGTCGTCATAATATTTTATAATATAATATTATTCGCAATTCTAATACGTTAAAAAATCTTGATGTTTTTTTAGTTAACTAATATTTTGTGACACATATTTGTAATCTTAATTCTTACGTTTGATGTTGAACGTATTCGTGATTTTAATATTATTTTTGGAGAATCGCATAGTTATGACATTAAGATTTTTTTTGGTAAAAAAGGATGGTTTTAAAATGTAAAACGACACTTATTTTCGAAAGACATTATATTCAAATATTTATCTAAAATGTTTAAAACTATTTCCGGCAACTTTATATCATTAAGGTCATGTCAATTTTCGCTCAATCATCACTTGATAATGCTTGACTATGAGTGAAAACGGTTCTGATTTTAATAGTATAAGATTGTGGAAATAGTATTAAATATGGTATTGTATTATTTGAATATAAAATAAATTTGTCTATAGTCTATGTCAGAGATTCCCAACCTTCTTATACTCTAGAGCGCATTCAAAAATATCGGTAGGTTGGCGGGCACCACCCATTTTTTTCTATGGGTATTTATAATAAGACGTGAATAATAAACAAAAAAAATCTCTACATTTATTGTCATTATATAATAAACCTGGTTACTCAAAAAAATGAAACTCTAATAAATATATAAAAATAATTTACATTTTTAATAAGCGTTTATGAAAAAATCTGTTACGTTCAAATAGTGGCGGGCACACATAAATTGTTCCGAGGGCGCCATGGTGCCCGCGGGCACGGGGTTGGGAATCCCTGGTCTATGTGAAGCACGTTTAATATCATTTCATTAAGGTTTTTATAGTTCTTGTTGTAGGAAATTATGTCAGTACTCTGTTACCACTCAGCTCTGCAGCGACTAATTTCTGTCAGTAACGTCACAAAAATAATGCAATAAATAAATCAATACACAAGAGATTAAGGCGACTTGAAGAATTTTGACGCTAGTGCGTCGTAAATCTTAATACTGCATTAATTTCATACATAAAAATCCTCATACTTAACTTACAGTATCTACAATGATCTTTTATAAACATTTCATAACTTAATTTGTAAAGTTATTTGAGTTTGTTGAACCAGAAACTTATAGACTTTTGTGGTACCATAATAATTGTTGGCATAAATCCAGTGCTTTGGATGGTAAAACTGAATGATCTTTCCTTATTTTCTAAGTTTACGGACGTGACATAATACTCATAATAAGAAACTCGTTAATTTGCAAGGTGGTCATGATCCAACTCCGCGGGGAGACACGCTCGAGAATTATTCCGCACGATTCGGCGACAAATGCAAAGTTCAATATCTTCGTGAAACAATCGGAGATACATGAAATAATGTATAGGCGTAATGAATGTCGCGCCATCTCTAAAAGATTTCTAACTAGATAACTTGAGTTCTTCAAATTTCTCCACGGGTCTCGATCGTACGCCATGACGTAGGGTAACAAATATGGTATTAAGAAATTGACAGTAATTAAGAAAATTGCTGAGTAGAGAAGAATATTAAAAGAAAGGCGCGATACTAATAAAAAATCAACACTTTTTTGTGACAGCTCAAATCTAGTAAAGAATTGAGAGCAGTGGTTTTCATGTGAAATTTTACTGAGGCCGCATTAGAAACATCAGCTATCCTATGGAAATGTCTTGTGGTCACACCAAATGTGATAAATTAGTTTCAATATTTATTTTTTATATAGTGCATTACACTGAATGATATTTCACAATATACAGTTTTGGTAAAATCCACAAATTTTCTGAACAGTTTTATTATTAAAACGGTATTTTACTTAAGAGCGACTAAGTGCTGGATAAGTCTGGTTTTAAAATAATAATAATTTTACAAATTTATTTTTAAAAACGCATTTTTTTTAAATGTCAATACTTTCTATAAAACTGTTGGTGGCCGCACATGAGAAACACTGGTGTACAGTTAAAATTTTGTTTAATTTCAAAAGGATTAAATACTCCTTATTTGTAATCGGTGTAATATTTTTAAACAAAATAATTTCGTTCGATAGGAAAGAGGTGTATATTGTTTTTTTGATTATTAAATTAAGCTGTGTAAAAACGTCAGTTTAATGATAAAGTCCATATTTTTAACCTCATCTATGCGTACTTGTCGTGCGGTGTTACAATCATATATTGTAGTTTATGTTTAATACGAGTGTTATAGCGTCGCCAAAAGGGTTGGAATATAACTACGCCCAATTGGACTGGTTTTTCCGATACATACCTATTAACTTTCGATTTTTTAGTTGAAAGTATTTTAAATTGACATTTTATACGTTCGGGCATGTTTGATCTGTGCCGTTTAAAATAAACGATGATCGATTGACTTTTGGCAGAAAAACAAACCATTCTTTCTTTGTCAATATAATAATGAATGAATGAATGTTTGTTTATTTGTCCCGTACGTGTTCCTGTATTGTTAGTCCGTTTGCAATAAAAATTGGGTGGGTTTATTTCCAGACACCTGCAAAAGTTTCTGATTTTGTACAGCTATTAGATCAGGACCGGTTTTGCTTATCGCGAGCATCATTTGTTTCATCCGATTGCTATGAAAATTTGGTGTGTTATTGTGCACATACCAGCATATCTTTCTGAATTACTAAGTCTTCTAAGAACTACTAGTCTTCGTATGTTCCGAGCATTATCAACTGATAGAACATAAATTGAAAGAATCACTTTAAATGTGTTAACTTTCACTTTTTGATGGGTAGGCATTATATTTAATTAATAAAAACACATTTTTAGTACTTATTTCCACAAAATATTGTATGATTAGGACAGGTTTCGTTTATTGTTCAGACATTTTCTATATATTTAAATAAAATGTGCACTTATTTGTTTGTTGCTACAAGCGTGCAAACTAAATTTGAAAATCTATGCTTCTCAAATAGCTGTATGTGACCTGCTCACGCGTCGGAAAACCTTCTGATTTATTCGTGTACTTACTAGACGAAAAAATCAAAATATTGTACATCAAAAAGCTATTCAATGAACAGAATCAAAACACAAGCGCTTTCTTTCTTCGCAATGGCACTTCCAACGCAAGCCAAGTATTCAATATTATAACATAAAATAAAGATTTAGTACAGCAAAATAAATATATCAAATGAAGCATTGGTCACCCGACTGAGAGGTCATATCTAGATTCCTTTGTCATCTAGTAAAGTTATTGTTTGAAGAGGAGCTTTAATAAATTCGAAAGGATTTCGATAGAAGTGGCTCAGGTACCCACGCCGTGGGAAATATCTTAATGCAAGGTCATCATCATCATCTTTGTCTCCGGCTGTGATGGTGACTGCTGAGACGAAGAATCACGAAGAGATGCCGCGATAATGGCGGACATTAATAAAGTGGGGCTGACAAATAAGGCAAATTATACAGAGTAATGATACACTTTAGATTTTCATCAAGCAGATGAATCGATAACAATTACAATTGCGAAAATCATTTAGTGATTGTAAAGTCTAAGCATGGATATAAAAAGAAGTAAGTATGTATAAAATCCTCAATCACTTTTAAGGTGTTAACTGTCAATTCTTGGTGGAAAGGCACGATTTTATAAAAAATAACAAAACACATTTCCGCAATAAAGTTGATGGCTTCAGTGCACCCCTTATAAATAATTGATATTTTGGCTTTTGCGTATATTCTGAATCCTTAAACGTTTTTCACAATTTTTGATTGAAAATCGTAAGAATTTTTAAAAAATATTAGGGTTGGCCCAACACAAAATTATATATATTTTTGTCATAAAATTGTTTTTTCTTGTTTAAGCAATTATTTATATTTTAAATCAAACTGAACTGTTTTTATTTTAATTTTGATTAATGGTAATATTATATTTGTATTTAATAAAAATTTTGTCTCATATACTGATAAATTTATATGTTCGTCATAAGACAGCCCTCGTCAACGCGACACGTTTACATTAATCTTTATTTTTTGATATATAGGCGTGAATGTGATATTTTTCAAATTCATGCTAAATCTACACATTCAAGACAAAACAATAAAAATAACATTGGAATACCTTGTAATTGATTTTTAAAAAATCAAAAATATTCATGGATAAAACAAAACTCAGAGCTAATAAACTTTATACGATCGAAAGGAAGATAGAAATATTTGATCTTTTTTTTTTAAATCGGTGAATCTTTTTTTTTAATTGATTGATTGAAACCGGTTTAATTAAACATATAAAGTAATTTAGAAAAAAAGACGTACACAATTTATCAATATTTTTATTATTAATGGAGATACATCGTTTTTAAATCAACATGGCAACTTAATTGATGAAATCAAATCACTTTTTTTTTTATCAGGGAGTGATGGAAAAGTTTAATGTTATTCTGAGCTTTTAAATACGCAACCCTGATTCAATCATCATAATTGATATAAAAAGTTACCGCGTGAAAGTGAAAAATTGTTCCAAGTAAAATTTCTTGTTGCTAGTAATGATTTTTATAATCGGTAATCAGTTGCTAAGTGATTTTTTATTAAATATTCTTAAAATTTCCTATAAATAATTATGATAAATAACTAAAGAGCATTTTGATTGTAACAACGCCAGAGAAGAAATTTTCAAGTACGATAATGACTAAGTTGAAAATTTTGCAAAGATTCTCAACTTTTTCAAACAAATGCAAATAATGTGTAACTATAAAATGGAACGAAATCGCTTTCGATTTTTGAAATTCAAATCGAAGCCAGAGACAAATAACATAAACAATGAAGACGTACGATATTTTTTACATGTCTATGTATTACTTCCGTGTAATTATTTAAACAGCATAGCATTTCGTTAAAATATCAATGATTTATTTTCATCAATTTTCAATCTTAAGTCAGTGAGTGTCAAATAAGGCCATGGGCTCAAATAAATATCATAATTTAAAATGTTTCGGATTTTGCATATTAAATGCATATACAAATTATTACATGTTTCCCATGAAACACGAATTCCAAAAAACACTATTTCCGATTTCTTCTTGAATAAACAATAAAACTGACAAATATTCAACAGCTCGAATTAATTATACACAAGCAAAGCTACAAAGGAAAATATAAACCCTACTCCTAAGAGCTTAATATATCACATGTAAGGTGTTAACTGCCATTTCTTCATGGAAAAGCATGATATTTTAATTAATAAAAATATATGTTACAGTATTTATTTCGACAATATATTTTATAATAGTGCTGATCATAGCATACACCTAGTCCTTTTTTTACGCGATACATGGTTCCAGAAAACGGCGCGTAAAAAAATCACAACTTTCATATAATTTCTCAATTTGGTTCCAAAAATTGAAATATCGCGTGAAAAAGTCCCAGAAACGTATGAAAAACTGCCGTCCAAAAAATCCCGTATAATCGAATTCGCGTAAAAAAAATCGCGTAAAAAAGGACTGGGTGTATATATTATATATATCTTAAATAACTATGGAATTGATTTTAAAGACATATAATTTGTACATGATATTTTTTTAATATAATACATAAATTTAATGAATTTTTAAAGAAAGGATTAAAAATCAACTATAAGTCTAAGTAATTTAAAACTACACGTAAGTTTATCTGAATCACGTGTTTTAAATTGGTAGGTTACTGTGGAATTAAATATCCCGTGAACCGTGAAACTTCACATAAATAGAGAATATGGTTCAAGAATAAGAAGAATCAGCATCAGATACAACAAAGAGTACAGCGTGGAGGTTCTGACACTCTTTTATTATCATTTTGGCTTTAACACTTTGAGGAGCATTGGCAATCTGAACCGTTAACAGCGAAAACGACAGCAGAGGTTAAGTGAGATTAAAGTTTTGCCTTTGAATATTTAACGAGAAAACGTCTTCATAATTATACACTATGGTGTCTTTTATCCTGCAAATTTTTGACCTTTCGTCAATATAATGAATTATTACTGACACTGTAATTTTTTGTTAATACCACATATCGACGAGAGGTGGGGTAGCGATATTTATGAACAAATCACCGCACAATGAGAGTTTCTTTTTTGTTATTAATCCTTGTCAAATATCCAGCCACAACTTACCGATTGTCACATTCAGATGCGATGAATATCCCCAAAATTAATCATTCTTTGTTGCTAACAGAAAAAATACGATAAATTCAAGTAATTGAGAGTCATTATTATTAAATCCACATTATTTAAATTTTTTCAGTTGTTTATTTGGATAGCCTAGCCGTAGGGTCTGTCTTTTTCTTTTGTTATTAATTCCTAAAATATATAGCCGATGTTAACTGATAATTATGTGTCAGTTCTGTTGCATCCGTGTGATAAAACGCCTGAAGATGCCAAAGAGTTTGAGTAGCTCTGGTATAGAGAATTATGTTGTGAATTGATAATTGAGAAAATATTTCACAAAACCAACAATTAATGTGAACTACTTCTTAGGTTGTTGCTTCTTGGTAAAAAAAGGAATTATATAAATTAGTTATTAAAATAACAAAGCAAACTATTTAGAACTATTTTTCTCAACAGTTTTATATTTTTTAAAAAGAAGGATAGGTTTTGCTCATCATGAGGATCATCAACTGATACAATACAAATTAAATCAATGTTATTTTGTTATATATCTAAGATGAAATTTAAAATTGTTGAAATTCCATTCCATTTATTTTGTTACTTTAGATGTAGGTTTTGTCTTTTAGCATCTTCAGTTACACGGATGCTTAATAAATGAAACATAGTTAAAGGGTAACGTTAGTTATCTACAAGTGGAATTATACAGAGTGCACATTATAACGAAATACATATTTCTTTAACTCTAATTTGCCATAAAATTTCAGTAGACAAAAAATCACGACATTTTTTTATCTAATGAATAATTTATATATATATACAGTAAAATCCCGTTTTTACATTTTCGAATGTACTGATTTCTTAAAAATTTAATTATTATCACGCAAATCTGTTTGGTACACTTTTTATGATAATTTATAGTTCTTTCGATGTAATAAATAAATAACAAATTTTATCCTTTAAATTCTAAAAAATCCTAAATTTTAACCCGGGCCGTTAGCGGCAAAACATGTGGAATCGTCCAAAGTTTCAACAGTTCAAATTTAATTAAAATTCCATCAAATACCTTCAGTTATTATAAATCATGTAATTTTTTTGCATCCGTATGATAGAATACCTGAAGATGCCGAAATGCGATACCCGGATCGTTAGTGTAAAAACATGTGGAATCGTATAAAATTTCAACAACTCAAATTCAATATTGAAATTCCATTATACACCTCCCGTCGATATCATAAATTATGCCAGTTTTGTTGCATCCGTGTGATAGAATGCCTGAAAATGCCGAAAGGTGAATTCCGGGTCGTTAGTGACAAAAAAAATATATGTGAAATCGTACCAACTTTCAATAGTGTAAATTTTATACTGAAATTCCTTCCAGCACCTTCAGTCGATATCATAAATTGAATTAATTGCTTACTTAACAAAAGTTATCTTTATGAAATTAAGAAATGAAGTCGTATTAATTCTAGAATTCATTTTTTTGTATGCCATAACTGTATGACTTATTTTTCCGACCCCAAGAGAGACTTCTTGCTTTTATAGAGTGATCCGCCACTGTGTGGACATATTATTATATACCCGGGCCTCGTATAACATGGTTATATGGTTCTACAAAAATTTCGTGTAATACAAATCCGGAATCTCGATTTTTTATTGTTTTAGCCTAAAAAAGTTCGGTAATTAGCGATTGTCTGCTACATATCTTCCCTAATAAGGTTGCAAAATAAAAAAAAATAAAGTAAGATTTGTCATGGCACTGTTCCTTAAGCCGTGTTATAAAAAGCGTGTTGTATAAAATTATTCCACAATTTATGAAACCGTGATGTGTAAAACCATATTATTCGAGGACCGAGTGTTTTCTACACACTTGGAAAGTGAATATGCCTATCGTCAGATTGATTGGAATAAAAAACAAGCATCGTTAATCAATAAAATAAATATCCTTACTTAACTGTTTCTGTTGACAACATTCTGTTGTTTACGTGTTAAGAAAAAGTGTGTGGGTTTATTATAATCGAATAAATTTTGCAAAGCAACAATGTCTTAATCTATAGCGCGCCAATAATTTTCAAAGGTAGTTCAAATTATACCTGCTATCTATTAAGATGTGGCTATTAAATTCATTTTTATATCCTATAGTTTTTTTAAAGAAAATTACTGTTAGCCTGATATTAAATAATGTTTTATTAATTAATAGGCGTAGAAATAATATTCGATTAACATTCCCAAACTATTTTAAATAATAAAATCACATTTTTTTAGTAATTATTTCCACAATATATTCTTTGATCAGGACCTTTTTCATTGATCAGTTGATAATGCTCACGATGAACGAAACCGGTTCTGATCAAAAAATACATTGTCGAAATAAGAATTAAAAAATGTGTTTTTATTATTTAAAATATCATGCCTTTCGATCAAGAAATGACAGCTAACACCTTAAAAGTGACTCTTAAACTTTATTTATACGTATGTATTTTTTTAAGGAAAAACGTGTGCTATTTCCATGATTTTTATGATCAGGACCGGTTTCGCTCATCGCGAGTTTTATTAATTTTTCAGTTTCAACATGTTCGCAATCAGCGAAAGCGGTCCTGATCATAAAATATTTTATGGAAATAGTACTAAAATGATTTTTTATTATTTAAAATATCATGCTTTCCATCAAGAAGTAACACTATGAAGCACCATTGAAACGTGTATATGTATATAAATATATATATTCTGAATTTAGTTTATTGAGTTTAATATCCTTTCCAATGATGCAAGTTGAATTGCTTGTATTGGTTATTACATGAATATTGGAACGGTTCATATAAAAAATGTTTTTTATATCTTCGAACTTAAGAAGCTATAGTCCTTGCTTTTTTTCTTCGGAAAAAAACGTAGTTTCAAGCGTAGTGAATTGTTCAGTATTTGTATTATTCAAAAGTCTTTTTACTTGTGTACGGTCGATCATGCTTAACTCATCAAGTGCCATCGTCGCGCGGCGAGCGTTCGATAATTTTTTTTGATGTGCATCGGTCTCACGATGCGCGTTCTTCAGTAGTTTGCCTCCTCTGACATGATTTGTGTACTTTCTCACTCTGGATATTTAGGACGAAGTGTTTGAGACCCAAACATTTCGGACCCAGACACCAAACAGCAAATACAAATTTATTTACAAAATTTCAGTTTAATAATTTGCTAATGTTCCGAAAACATATAAAATACATTTTTTAGTCACTCGAGATCAATTTCAGTATAAAACACATCACAAACATTCATTGTAAAATCTCTCAAATATAATTGATTGGATTGGAATTTACTTGGTAGAACTGCATTAAAACAAGGTGAAAAAATAGCAATGTATTTTAGCTTTGATAAAGGCGTAAGTCGAAATAGCTATCAACTATAAATCTTGTAAATTTTGTAGAACGAAAATATATTGCTAATATTTCACCCTATCCCAAATATAAATTTAATATTTACCTTCACCCCAGACCTATTCGCTAGAGTCAAGCTTTTACCACTAGGTCACAGGGCGCAATGAATTACCTCCAATACCTGTTGAATTTATACTCTTGCTGTTGAAATAAACGTAAATCCACTCAGCGTCGACACTGAAAATGTTTATAAAAGTAAAAAAATCTATTGCAAATGACTCGACAAACGCCATAAGCTATTAATTTTGTTTACCTAAAAGCGTAGCCCTGAAAATCAAGAATAAATAAAAATGAACATCACACATTTATTAAAACAATCGATTAATAAATCTTCCATTGTGTATTGTGAATGTGAACATCCTTAGAACATAAACCGTAACTTGCCCAGCATATTGTCTGTTTTTGCTGTCTAATGACGGCGCTGAAACAACATTATTTTATACTGTCGATAAACTAAAACAGTTTTATGGATAACATTTTAGGTAATTTGACATATTCACGATTATTTATCTTACACAGTTGACTTTTATTTCACACTTGAAACAGGTGATGGATGTGTGTTTTATGAAATGTTTGCGTTACATTGTTCTTATAAAAATACTTCAACAATTCAAGACTGAAGTTTATTTAAATACTTTATGACCCAGTTAACATTATACGTCCTTGAATGTTGATATGTATAGTATACACGCAGTCCTTTTTTTACGCGATACATTGGTTCCAGAAAAAGGCGCGTAAAAAAATCACAACTGTCATATAATTTGATAAATTGGTTCCAAAAATTAAAATATCGCGTAAAAAAGTATCAGAAACGTATGAAAAATCAAAATTTTCTCTTTAAAATTCGTGCAAAAAAAATTATATATTTTCATGTCTTTATTGCTTATAAAAATATAATGAGACTATAAAAATATTATTTTATTCACTTATATGAATTATTTGCTGCTGTCACTCTCGGTTACGAAATGTAATTTTTTGAACGAAAGTATTGAATTTTGCATAAATCAAGTTTAAGTTTCAAAAACACACATTTTTTTTTATTTTAAAAAATAATGAAACGTACATGGCTAGCATCATATATAAATTTCTTCAAATTTGGGGGAAAATCGCGTATAAACGAGTGAAGCGCGTAAAAAAATGTAACCGGGCCGTCCAAACAAATCGCGTATAGTCGAATTCGTTTAAAAAAATCGCGTAAAAAAGGACTGGGTGTATATCTTAAAGCCTTCTGTAAAAACAAACATTTTACTCACACAATTTTAGACCACTATATGTCAGTAAATTTGCTTTATTGTTAATATTTGAAATAATAAAAACACATTTTTTAGTACTTATTTCCACAATATATTTTTTTTCAGGATTGGTTTCACTCATCACAAGCATTATCAACTCTGATAAAAAACAATTTGCAAGCAAGTCTAATTATATAAATTTTTTGAGTTAAAGGTATTCGGTATTCAAAACCATGGATTCAACAACTAGGAAACAATTTACAGGAAATCATATAATATTTAATAAAACTAATGTAAATTAATTTGAAAATAAAATGTTAACATTCACTTATTAAATTAGTAATTTTCAATGTATACCCGCTACCTTTAACTATATGAACTTACTTTTTGGTAAGTTATATTAGTTAACATTTAATGTATTTTTACATTGATTATCGTTTCAAATTACAGTAAACCTCCCAATAATGAAGAGATAGGGGGACTATTACTGGGGGGCTCAGTATTGGGGGGTTGAGATTTTCAATTCAATTTTTTTTATTTGAAATGCGGAATTACATATAATTTTTTAATTAATTAATTGATCATAAATATGTATATTACTTAAGCATATACGTATTCAAAATTATTTAAGTTGTGCACATTATCAAGACATGTGAATTTAGAGACACGAGACAATGCGCGACAGTATTTTAAATACAGATTTGTATGAACTATTTTTATGAAAGCCTAATTGGAGTTTTATTTTTTTCATTATTCGGGGGATTTAAGTCATTATTAGAAACCTGTCGCAAATGTTATTGGGGGGTTTACTGTATAACGAAAGTTACAATTTTATTGATATCAACGTATCCAATGTTTTATATTTTATGATAACGACTGAAGGTGCTTGATAGAATTTCAAAATCAAATTTGAATTGTTGTAACTTTGTACGATTCCACAAGTTTTGTCACTAACGACCCGGGTTTCACCTTTCGACATCTCCAGGCATTCTATGACACGGATGCAACAGAACTGACAGTTTTTGATGGAATGTTGTTTTTCATACGTTTAAACTTCATTAAACAGTCAAGTGTCGAAATTGAAAGCTACATAATTGATGCTTCACTTGAAGGGTGCCGTTCTGATGAACTTAATATAATCGACGGTTACTAGAAAATATTGAATTCAATGAATTAGTTGATCAGTTTAGATGTTTTCGATGTCAGATCCACAACACATTTTTTCGATAGTATATTACAATATGTCGGTTTTAATCAGTCATAAAACTGAGCTGTGGAGTCGGAGTAGTGGAATTGCGACGTTTTGGCCGAAGCAGAGTCGTAAAAAACGAGTGACTCAGACTACTTTTTCGATTAGACGATTTTAAACTATCTCAATGAACAATTTGGCGGATTGGTTGGTTAATCTTTAATTAAATGCACGTAAATAGGAAAGTTAACAAAAACCTGTAAAAAATTCTGAAAAAATTTTCCTTTTTAGTCGGGTGCGTAAAAAATCTACCTGTTACAATAACAAACCCGGATCTTAACCGGTTAACTGCCGGCAAGTACATGTATGGCGGTACCCAGCACACCGCGAATTTTACGACAAAAATAAAACATTCTAAACATATCGTTATTGAGAGTGTAATAAAGTTTATTTATAAAACTTACCAAATAAATGAAGAGCGCGCCAGTCGTGCAGTCATTTATCCATAATCATAAATATTTTTTTTATATTTGCACATTTTAAACAATTGATTTTCTTTAGTAAAAGCCCATTTAAAACGGCGCGTCTTAAGACGTAATTTTTGTATGAGCGGCGCTCCGTTCAGAGAAAATTATGCGTCTTAAGACGCTTTTGGCAGTTAACCGGTTAAATGTTCCATTTTCTTTATATTTACTACATATTCCTGAAATACATTTATCAGGTACCAAATATTTGGTAGAGGTATATAACAAGGTAATATGTTCTTAAAACAATCTATTGGCAGTATTTGTCGTAAAAAACTTTATCGATTGGAACATTTAAACGTCACACAAGCTATAAATTTAAGTGCAAACAACTTTTACGTTTCAGAGGTTTATTTCCATTCCTAACAAGTCACAAATCAGAATAATTATTACAAACAAGTAAGTTATTTACACTCTGAAAAAACACCAATTCAAGAAGTTTAACTCAATGTCGCTAACCCGAAATTGACTGGCTTTTTTATGTAAATACGAACAATAACGTTATATCGTCTATTTCTTGTTCTCTCTTCCATTTTTTGACATTGTTTGATTAATTTTATAGAAAGTTAGTAAGTGCATATTTTTATAAAAAGTGAAAAAACTTTTTGTTTTGTCACTCGTGAAATATATTGCACCTTTAATGATTTGAATGGCTTAAAAAATATAATATTTTCGTTGTTAATATTTAGTAAACTATTCAGCTATTTATTTTAAATACAGGGCTATGTAGCCGCTAAAAAAACATGACTCCGTCTCCGATATTGACTAACAACACGACTTCGATAAAAAAATTAATTAAAAATCAATTTTTTTTCTTACCTTTCCTATTAAGTTTTAACAATTCAAATAACATTTTTATTTATTGATTAATGGTATTTTTTCCCTGCATGAAAGTGTTTTATATTAAAATTTTTCTTAATAAATGTTTACAGAATTGAATCAGCTACTCAAATCTCTATATGTTAAATATTAAAAAATCATTTTTTAGTAATATGCTATTAGAATGAAATATATCTTAAAGAATTAACTGATTTTTAATCAAACCATAAAAATGCGTTCTCCATAATTGAAAACAATTATTCAGATTCCGTAATAATAAAATGCTAGCGTATTTAATTTTTTTTACATTGCATAATATTATTAAAATTTCCAATTGTTTCGAACTACAATTTTTAAGTGGGTCTGAATTAATGTAGGAGTTGCCATTGATTCTTACACATAGGTTTAGTTTCGAACAATTTTAATGCATAATATCAATGTTATTCATTCAATATAAATCATGTATATTGATAATGTATCATGAAAATATGTGGGCTATTTTTTGTTTTATCTGTACGTGATTTAAAAAAATATTGTTTCACCACAAATATTATTTGTGACACAGACGTTACCAGAATTAAAAGACACTGGGTAAATTGATTTTTTTTTTAATAATTTACTGTCTTAAAATATTTAATAGAGTTGTGGAAAAACTTTATTCTTTTTTTGTTTATTCGGTGTCTGCAAAAAAATCCTGACGTTTTCTATGGTTTCTTTTCTAGACAATGTAAGAGACGTCATTTGGGGATGAAAGGCAGTGGACTCACTTCCATTATAAGTTAGAAGGACCTTAGATATATCTCGCGCTGTACTTGCTGTTAAATGGAGACAATCTAAACATAGCAAGCAGGAAACTTTTTTTGCCATGATGATGTTACTAAATTGCACAAATACATCTCAACTATTTTGTAATACCAAATAAAGATTTTTATAATTTAGCTTCAAGCGCAATGGCTCTCGTGTGCGGCCACCTGATGATTTTGCTGCGGCCCCAGAAAGCTTAATATTAAATATTAAAAAAATGGTTTTCAAAAATAATTTAAAAAATTTTAATATTTTAAAATCAATTACATTAGACTTTTCAAGCTGATAATAAATAAATGCTAGTCAAAGAAATTGCTCACAAAAGCTATATTTTTTAATAAATGAAAACTACATTTCAAAAATTGGTGCGGACGCGAGAAACTGCAATAGAACCGCTGATGTTTATGATGCGATCACCATTTAATTTTACGTGAGAAACACTGTTCTTGGGTATTAAAAATTACTGTTTTCTTCGACTTATTTGTTCCTTGTTCACTATTAACGGTCACTTCTTGATCATTCATAATTCTTTTCATTTTTTAGTATCATTTCCACACTATGTTTCTTGCTCCTCGAATTTCGTGTATTACAGTGCACTCTCAATTATCCGTGTATGGATTATCCGGTTTGAGGATTATTCGTGCCTGAGAAGAAATATTTTTTAATTTGAATATAATCTGATTGATTTTTTTTCTATAACGATTATGAGACGCATTAATGAATTGCTATCTTGAATATGCGCATTATTTGAAAAAAAAGGATTAATTTAGCAATGTGTTTGTGTTTACGTAACTAATCGGTGTTTTTTTTTAACCACTTGTGTGTTTTGAATGTAAGAATGTTCGCATATACCGCAATAAACATCACAATTTATGGGACTAGAATGAGTCAAGAATTGAAATCCTTTTTACTCTACGCGCGTATCTATTTGCATTTCCAGTGAAGTGCGTAAACCGGCGCGAGTGCCCGCAGTAAATTTGTTAATTTCGATATTTATTGCCTATATTTGTCAGCTCTCGAGACTACGTTTGTTATTATGATAAAATATTACATTTTTACGTATTTTTGTGTTTTCTTGATAAATAATGAATATATTAATAATGTGTTGAAAATTTGTATTGTGCATATGATATTGTATTCGAAAATAAAATAAAACAATGATGACTCGGATTATCCGTGTTTTTCAATTACCCATGACCATCCTCCCCAGCATTAGCCCGGATAATCGAGAGTGCACTGTATATTGTAAAAGACGAAATACCCCATAGAGTTAATGAATAATATGGTCAGGAATATGTTTACTCTGTCAAGTAAGGGTTGTAGTGAGTCGACATGCCAAACTCGACGTATCGATCAACACGACCGTTTTATAACTGTTCACTTCGTTTACTTCGCCTGTTGTTCGTTTCGCTGTCGCATCTTGTTACCAGATCGAGTTGACTGCCCATTTTACTGGACATAATTCCTGTTACTCGATCGATAAACTATAAACTTAATTGCTGGGCCAGGTTCCGGCGCTACTACTAGTGGCCTTCCTCCATTCGAAATCAAACTATATTATTTAAACCATAGACTCCAAGCCTGGGAGTCGCCAACTTATACGGTTAACTAAAAAAAAATATTTTTTTAATATGATTTTGGATTGTATGGGGGATCGCGGGTCACGTGGATTTTATGAAAAAGGTTCGCCACCCGAAAAGGGTTGGGAGCCTATGATTTAAACTTTTGAATGGAAGGCCTATTCGGTGGTGTATTTTTTGATCAATTGTGATGTCAATAGAAAATAGTTTATAAAACAAATCTTTCATCGCAATTTATTTGATATTGTTATTGATTTTTTTTAAATGGCTCTAAATTTTTTTCTTAGAAAAAAATGTTTAAGAAATATTTTTGTTTTCATGTTTTTCATCGTTTTTTTACTTTAATATGATTTAATATTTAACCATTATTAACAAATAATATATATTTTAATTAATAAAAACACATTTTTAATAATCAAAAATATCATTTCTTTTCATCAGAAGTGACAGTTACAGTTAATGTAGTAGAAGTGACAGTTGACACCTAAAAAGTGATGCCAGACATTAGTTGAACATTAAGTGCAGGTAATATGCTTTTGTTTCTTGTTATGATTTTTTAGATAAAATTTTAGTTAGATGTTTATATGGTTTTTTTATATTAATCATACAGTTTTGTTGAGTTATTGAGACTTATTCATTTTCACATAAAAAAGCTAACAGCACAATTATTCTTGATAATAATGTATAATTTTGGAATAAGGATAAAAATGTGTCTTATTTTTATATGAAAAAAAAACAATTCTTTTACGAAAATTTCTGATGTTTTTTTCTCATAAGAAAAGCATTAGTTTAAAACTAACCCGAACTTACTAACTTACTTTGACCTTCTGAGTTGCACTTGCTCCTTGATTTTTAGTTTAATCGGTCGTAAAATAATTCTTTTAAATTTAAAGCATAAATATTATTTTTTGTTGAATGAAAATGTTTTGATTATTATTTCATTATAACTAAGATTTCTTTGCCTGATATTTTATATTGTGTAGGAAAATTAGTGTTTTTTTTGTGCTAGCAATACTTAGTGAATGAAAGACATTTTGTATGAAATTTAAGCGTATATAAACACAAGGTTTATGAATGATTCCACACATAAAAGTATTTACGAATTCGTCTCAACCTTAATTAGTGATTGACAGATTGAGTGTTGTTATATGTTACAAGGATTGTTCATGCTAAAAATTCATTCAGCAATATCATTTTATTCGCAGATAAAATAATAATGTTGTCATGTTCTTTATTCAAAATGAATTATAGAATGCGCGACATCTTGTAAACACAACTCTCTCATTCCCGCGAATGGAAACAAAATGACATTTCGAATATCAGTGTTGTTTCTTGCGCAGTGCAGCGTATATGGCCTCACAATGGGCGATAAATTTAATTTCTCCGGCACGTCACTGGCCGCAGAATGAGCAGAGACACGAAAGACGAATATCACCGCATTAAAAAATCACGCCCACTTTAGTAATTATTATAAAATTGTGCAAGAGGGATTTTTATAAAAGTAAACGCGAAATATGTCACTTTTCACACGACAGGGCTACGCTGAGAGTTCTGGAAAATAATTGTAAATTAATATAATTATCTTGTACATAGCAAAAACAATTATGCGTAACATAAACATTTAGTGTACACATATTGTAATAATTTTCATGGGAATACACGTTTCATTAACGGGAGCACCTTTTTATTTGTGTACACCATGTTTTAAATTAACGATGTTAATATTATGCAGTCTTAATATTTATTGTTTCTACAATAAATTGCTCTTTGACATTATTTGCGTATTGTAAACTCAGAAATAATGATGGTCACTTTAAAATAAAAAAGTAGATGTGAATGTTCTGACATTTTTGATTTTAAATTAGAATAATTAAATTTAAAACAAAGCACCAACATTTTATTATAATTTTATTAAAAATTTAATTTAAAAGTGAAAAATTGTCATGAAAAGCAATTAATTATTTAAATCGATAAAAAATGCTTCATATAATTGATTCAATTCTGCGTAAAACGTCAGAACTTTTTCATCAACCGAATATATGTACAAAATAAATGAGGTACCATCAATTTATTGTATTTAATGCTTGTATGTGTTTTCATAGAGTAAACTCACTGTATGGATCGAGTAGATAATCCATGAAAGGTGTAGAGAGGTGGGACATTATAGCCGTCAATATATGAATATACAAATCTATGAAAAAATCAAAAATTATTTTTTTGCACATGTACACACAACAAGAAAGACAGCTTATGAAATGGTTACGGAATATTTGTGTATGATACATGGCAACACCAATGATGGAACGGTTTTTTTTTGAAGTGTTTTAAGTATATTCGATATAATACAAAGTGATTCCAATAGTTAAACCGACACACCGATTGCAAGTGAGTAAGCCAAATTGAGCAAGTGCCATACATTATTTTACCACTTGACCAGTTTTGAACACTGTGTGATTACTTATGCAGACCTCAGCCATGTTGTTTCTTCGAGTCGGCTTATCTGTTGACATGGCGTAACGCTTATGTTCAATTTATTATCGCGAAACCGAAAATATAAGCGATGGGAATTCAGCTTGTCCGAATTTCGGCGCGTGGGTGATAAGAGTAAGCGATGGAAACTTCAAAAGCTATGTGTGAAGCAAGAAGCTATTAAAGCAAGAGACTCACGATCGTTAGGTAACCTACCCCTTTCTCTAAAAAGTCATCGAGTATTTCCAGAAGATGGGGGCTGGTTTAGTCGTTGATTATAACCAAATTTTTGTCAAACATATGATACAGTTAAAATTGATTCTTGTCTTTCATTTTATGAATTTTTTGACGAACAATAAATTGTAATAAGCATATTCCTCGTCAAGAGTCGGAGTCATGGAAAACGAGCGACTCTTTTGGGATTAGACGATTTTGAAGAATATCTCAATGAATAATGCCGTATTAATTGGTTGATCTTTAATTTGTTGCACATAAATAGGAAAGGTAGGAATAAACCTGACAAAATAAACTTTTTTTTAGTCGTATTGTTCGTCAGTGTTTTTTTTAATGACTCCACAGTCCTATTTTTAAAGTGTTGACTGCTACTCCTTGGTGGAAAGGCGTGATATTTTAAATAATAAAAACACATTTTCTAGTACAATATATTCCATGATCAGGATCGGTTTTATTCAGAGATCATCAGTTGATAATACTTGCTGAAACTGGTCCCGATCATTAAAAAGATTATAAAAATAGTACCACGTGACCATCATGTTAACAGCAGCAAAAAATTTTCAGTCATAAAACCGTCTTTTTGCATCGATATAAATATGACATATGTTCAACTAAAAGCATTAAATTATTATATTGTATTTATAGTATTCCACCAGTACAGTCAATTTAAATTATCTATTTGAATTAAAAACATAATAAATGAAAAATGAATGAGTTTAACACGGACAAAAAATAACAATATATTTTAGCATTACAAAATTTATCAGGTATATAGTTGATAGCTATTTCGGCTTAAACCTCATTAGAACTATAGTTAATTCAACATTGCAATTGTTTTAAATCTGTCGATCTGCATTTAAAGCTTAAAACATTTAATATCCGTCTTCTTTGGCGTTTAATGCCAGTATAACGACGCTATAATAAACTAAGTTCTGCAAATGGATTATTTCCCATAGACTGTTGTTATGAATTAAATATTAATAAAACTTTGGCTTGACAGACAGTTCATGATTAATTCAGCCGGCAGTTGAAGAAATATCAGATTGAATACCACGTTACCATAAATTATTTAAATGTTTTTAAGAGTTTGCTTGTCAATTTTCCTGTTTGGTTTTCCGAATTTCAAATTATTGCACACGCGAAATACTAAATTAATTATGTCTACACAAGGTGTCGTATCGATTGAATACAATATTATTTACAAGACAATTACGCTACAATGTAGGGATTGCAATACCATTATTGTAGATATTTTTACAATACCAAGATATAATTTTTGAAATCGAAAATACCAAATTTTCTATAATTTCGTAGAATTGTTTAGTGTTTGTTTGTACAATAATCATTGAATTTAATAGCAGCTTTTGAGAAGTCAGAGATACTTGGTTGATAAAGGGTCTCTTAATAGGGATGATTGAAATTTGTCCGGTTATTGCAGCTATGTTGTTAAAGTGACATCTGTCAATTTTTTTGTCAATTGAGAACGTGAGATTTAATGCCTTAAGATTTCTTCCTTTAGCGCTATTTGAAATCGTGAGTCTTTGCAAATAAACCACTAACAGTTGAAACCCTCAAAGTCAACATAAAATACGCTATCCAACAGATTTATCCAGATTCATGCGACAAAGGCATTGAAGATTGGACCTCCCAAATAAGCGGCACTTGCATGACACAATTAACATCATAAAATATACTTTCAAATGAATAAAAAAAACGAATGGATATCTCTCACACAACTTATCTTATTTGCATTTTAACAAATTTCAGAACACCCCTATTGAAAGACCCTTTATATTCCATATTCAAAAAATATGCCAAATAAAAATATTATATCAGTAAAACAAGGCCGACAATGTGACATCTTATATATTTCTATAATATGTCGTAAAACATATTTATTCAATATCTCTATGGCATTTATGATTTTATCACTATTCTGATGTTTTTAGTATTGTTTTTTGAAATGAAATATCAAACCGATGCTCCCGATTGGCTGCATTTTTACTGTTATTACTAATACAGATGAAAATCAGCAAAAAAATATGGCCAATCAGGGTCAATATCTCTAGGAATATTCATCAGTCCGCCCATATTCACATAAGTTTATTTTTTCCAATGTTCAAAAGCAATTGAGCATGAATAATTAATTCAAATAAATCTATCTCTGTCTATAATTGAGATTGTATAGCGTCAAATTAATACATAACGCAAGTGTGACATTACTCAGTTCGAAATCAATATTCAAGCGGCGTTTCCAAATTCAAAATGGAAATAATGAAAGGCTGTTCACAGTAGTATGCGAATGTGTTGTTAAAAAAATAAGTATGATTGATATGAAAAGAGTGGCAACACTCCGTGAGAAATCGCCCGCGTCTTTCGACTCAACTTGTCTCAAATTATTATTATCAGTTTTTGTTTCGGCACGGAGTCTTTCGCGAACGATCGCCGGCTTTTTTCGTGTTTTTATTGTCAGGATTTATTACACATCGATGCAGTGTCAGAAAAGAATGCATTGTTCATACTACGCACTTTTATGTAGGGAGGTTCAAATACAATGTGGAAAATATATAAACAATAACACCGACTCTCTTTTTTTATACATTTTTGTATACGTTAAAAAGACAGAATTTGTATAGATACAAAATTTAAGTGCTGCAACTAAAAGTTCAAATTTGTATTATTGCAGTTTTGTACGATTCCACATGTTTTGTCACTAACGACTCGGGTTTCGCCTTTCGGTATCTTTAGGCATTCTATCACACGGATGCAACAGAATGACTAAAGTACTATTGTCAATTGTGTGGAGTTGTACAAAGCTTTAACAATTAAAATTTGATATTAAAATTCCATCAAGCATCTTCAATCGATATCATAAATTACAAAAGTTCCAAATGATATATTATTTTTATGTATTTATGGCACGCGTGAAGAAAGACTTCAGCTTTTTATATGTATTTATTTACTTAAAAACTTAAAAACAAAAAAAACATTTTTTGGCAATTCCAAAAAAAAAATCGCATTACCATAACGATTCATCAGTATTGACAGTATAATTTTTAAAGCAACCGCATTTATTATAAAATTTACTTTTTCTGTTTTTTGATTTATGTAATTAAAATTCATTACTTTTTTCAAAATAATTAATTTAAATTCAACGGTATAAAATTATTTTTTCGCATTGTTAAACTTATACTTTACCATTGTTAACATGAACCGCCCGAGATGTTGAAAAATTCATAATATGTTTTTATGCATAAAATTTTTCCTCTTTTTACATTACCTTACGCACGACTATTTTCCATTCAATTTAATTGAATTATCGGCAGTAATTCAAAGATTCTCGATATGAGCCGTTAACCATCATTATCGTTTTATCTCCGCAGTCTATCCGAGTCTTGCGTTGTCATCATCAAAGTTTTCGCATGACTATCAACGTCATCTATCTTAAGGCGTTTGAATTAGTGAACCTTAATTATTGTATATTGATAATGATTTAATCCTAGCTTTTCCAAATAGTTCACAAATTTGGAGCGATAAGTTGTAAAATTTCAAAAAAAGAACAGTTAAATCGAGATGTACAATAGACAGTGTATGCGATACACGTTTGTAAGCGGATGAATTGATAAATTAAACTCTTTAAATGATACGGTCTCAATCATTTAGGTGGCTGGTAACACTGTGTTGATAGATGACATTTAAAAGTACTATAGAGTCAAATTTAATTTAATTAAAGGAACTGTATTTCGATAGAAAAAATATTTTTTTGTATTGATTATACAGCCCAATTTGTCTTAATTATCATCAAAAATTTTGACAAAATCACTACAGAATCAATTTACGGAATTAGAATAAACTAATGTGGTTCAAAAGAAACGGGTAACTACACCCAATTCTTTTTTTACGCGACACATTGGTACCAAAAAGTAGTGTGTATAAAAAATTCGTGTAAAAAACCTTATTCTCCAATAATTTGATAAATTGGTTTCAAAAATCCAAATATCGCGTAAAAAGAATCAAAAATATATGATAAAACAAAATTTCAATTCACATTCGCGCATTTTTTTTATGTATGACATTAATTTTCTTTATTGATATTATACAAATACAATAAGAAGCAGATACATATTTATACCAACATAGTTGTATTCAATTATATGAGTTACTTGCTACTGTCACTGTCGCTTTACAAATGTTACCATTTCAGATTTTTCTTTTAATAATATAACATTTCTAGCTTCGGTTCGTATTTATTATTTTGTGTTTAAAAATTTTGGACATCTGAAGTGCATCTATTTGTCATAGTTACCCTGCGATAAAATTTACAACCGGTAAACATGCTATTCAAGAAATTTAATAAATGTATTGTATTTAAACAAGTCTTAGAATAGATTCATCAATTATCACACGATTTTGCGCAGGGTCATCAAAAATCAGGTAGGATCACCAAATCTTCTGTAAATAAAATCGAAAAGAGGACTGGGAATATATTTATATAGTCTTAACCGAACCTTAAGTGAAATACTTTGTATCTGGTAGTAAAATTTAATTACATACAAAATTAATGGTGTTAATAATGAAGATATGTGAGATTCACCATAAATTTATTTAGGTGCAACCTCTCCTGAGTCAAATTGTGTCGAAATTCGTATAAACATATTCGTCTACATCAGTGGTCGGCAACCAGCGGCTAATTGAATTAACCACTACTAAATTTTGAGTTACTCGCCAAAGAATTATGATATATTTTTTAATCATATTATTCATTTTGTAAATTTAGTTATTTATTGACAATATCTGAAAATGAAAAATAAATAATTATTTTAAGTAAGTAACTGAAGGTAAATTTTTATTTACTCATTAGTTATACTAATATTAATTTAATTTGGTGAAATAGATTTACTTTAAAAAATTGTTTTATAGTTTCACCCACTATGCAAATATTATTTACAAAATTTAAATTAATTTAAACTTTTTACTCTCTTTGTCTCTCAAAATGTTGCTTACCTACGGTATACATTGTAATCCTTTTGGATCAAACACACATATTTATTGCCTTGCGCCTTTCTCCCAAAAGAAAATTATGTACCATTAGCCGAACAAACTGAATTCGGAGTTTCGATCTTAATCTCAGTTTCTTGAACAAGGTGAACACAGCGTTGAGTCTCGAACCTCAGACCCTACTTTTAAAATACCCTGCTGGATTAATTCCGGTTATCATCCACGGTTCGAACACGTTATCATTTCAACTTGGCTAAAACAGTAATTTTAAATTAAGAAAAAAAGAATACTGGATTTCAGTAGCGGGTATCGAATTGAGAAACAGCTTGAGGGGGTCGATTCCTTTTATTATTGACCTTTAAATAATCACAAAATTTTTAACAAACAATTGTTAAATCGGTACATCGGTGCTATGTTGGTGAAGTTGCATCTAGTAACTGTAAATTTACTTATGATTAGTACAAATATTGTGGACTAATAAGTCTTAAATAAAAATTCATAGGAATAATGCAGGCTTGTAATGCGTTAAAAAAAACGACTCCGACTTCTCCAATACTTATGGGTGAGCGGTTAACGAACAGTTTGGGGTGGGAAAAAATCGAACTATCACGAAAGATTTTTGTGTTCAGATAACGATAACTAAAACGATCTTTCTAATCTACTTATTGTATGATCGGTTAACGAACAATTCGTATAGCGAACATAGTCTTCGAACGGATTATGTTCGTTAACCGATCACCCACTGTACTGACTTAAGAGCTCTAAATATGTAATTATCTGTTTTTTTGGACTAAATAAATTCTTCTTTAACCTTTCGGAAATTCGACAGTTATAGAATCTAAATAAATGATTGTTAAAAATTTCACAATATACATGAATAGTTTTCATATTATTATGAGACTTATTGAAACAACAACAAAAGCAAAAACGATCCAAGTGAAAATTATTTTATTTTTTCTATTGAGGAGCTGCTTTTGACAAAAAGAGATCTACAAAAACGCATCTTAGGATTATTGTGTAATAGTACAAAGAAATATATAGCGTTAATTGATTATTATTAGTGTGTAATTTTTAAACTTATTTCAATCGTTATTTTTCGTAATATTATTTAAAAATAAATTCTTTAATTGGCTGAAATTATCATTTATTATCTAATACGATTCTCTTTCGGACGATTTTGATGGGGCAATTTGTCAAGTCGAGCCTCGTTAAATAATCAATTGTCGTTACCATAGACAACCGATTGCCTTATTTCAAATGCTCGAATTGGCGCCAGTGTTGCTTCCGTGATCGTTTGTTTGTCATTTTATACCAGAATGGCGTTAACGGTAGACTTTTCCAATTCAATGGCGTGTATAGCAATGGTGTATTAGCAACACTCTCTTCTGAAGGTGCTAGCCGTAACGCTGTTTTAAAGTTTATTATCTACAATTTTATTCGACGACTCGATTTAAGCGGCCATTGTGACACGAAACACAGGCTGTATGTAACATACAACGTGTTCGCCATTAAATTCAATGTACAACATTTATATGAAACACTTCGGACTCTCAATGTGACATTTTTATTCGTTTAACACAACAAATTTCAAAAAGATGCTGTAAAAAAGAAAATGTCGCTCGGAAATTAACATTAAACTTTATAGAGATTGATCTGTGAAATTGACTTCAAACTATGCGTAGTAAAATGAAATTGTAAAAATGTAAATAACTAACGACTTCAAAAATGTTACGTTTAAAATCTAAAATCTACATATCTATTAAAAGTAATGTTTTTTTTCTGTTTATACTCAAACCATAGTAAAATTTGACTAACAAATATATTTCACAAGAATAGACAGTATTCCAATTCAGTACAGTATTCTGACCATACAAATAAAAACAAATACGATTAACAATAAATCATTAAATAAATTTTAAATCTATAGATAATATATCAGGGCTGTGACTCCGATTATTTTAAGACTATTATATATATATATATTTGAAAAATATATCAATGAACAATTTGCTGGATCGATTGGTTAATCTTAAATTTAATGCATATAAAAAGGAACGGTTGAATAAAACCTGACAAAATTAAACTTTCTTTAGTCGGAGTTGTGTTGTTAGTCAATGTCGGAGTAGTATTTTTGGTCACTGTTGAAATCTGAGTCGAAGTCCTGTTTTTTAACGAATCAACAACCCTGATATTTAATCTATGATATCGATTTAAGGTGCTTGATAGCATTTTAAAATCAAATTTGAATTGTTAAAACATTGCTCAATTCCACATGTTTTATCACTAACGACCTGGGTTTTTCTTATCGGCATCCTAGGTACGAAACCTAATTCGTTAGTGACAAAACATGTGGAATCGTGAAAAAATGACGTTACTTCTGACTTAACCTTATATGTATACATACATATTAAAATTTAATTGTTTTCTTGGCTTAAAATATCTAAATTCCAGTCGATATAATAAATTATCTTGTCATCAATATTGAAAAAAAACCATTTATTACCTTATCGTTGCAAAATTTGAATCTGTTAACAGGCTTTTTTTTTAATATCAATTATTTATGTCTTTCAATTTAAAAATGAAAGACTATTCCAATACTTAGTTAGACTGTTAGTAGAGAAGTTATGTACAGTGATTATTAAATTAATGTTTTCATTATGTTGCCACCACAAACAATATTGTATGAATAAAAAATGCGCTTATAATGTAACAAAAATATATAATTCATCATTTTTATTATTCCAGTTGAAAAACATCTTACGTATGATGTATTTGAAACATGTTATTACTGATTTATTTTCCTTTGACTTCAAGTAATTTTATTTCATTAAATTTATACGCTGATTATTGACAGTGTTGCCAATACTATGCACAAAAACCGTCAGCACAAAATAAAAAGCCGATTATGACTTCGTCGATCTGTGAAGTCTCGCAGATCATCAAATCAAACGTCTTAATACATTTTATTATATAAATGCACCAGTGGCAGCGAATTGGAATAATCCTGATTGTGAGCAAATATCCTTATAGGCCATAAGTTAATTCTGAAGCATGACATTATTGTTAAAGCATTTAATTGTTCCAAGACATTACATTGTATTACATTACAATAGATCTTTTTTATATACTAAATAAAAGAATAAAAAAAGGAGTATTATTTTATGGTGCTACAGTCTAGGATAGACATTGGTTGCTTCAATTAGTCTCTTCCACTCCATTCGGCCGTACGCCTTTCGACGCCATTTGATGAAATTCAGCAATCCGCTTGTCTAACAAAATCTTGCGGTGTTTTTGCCATGTTTGTACGAGCATTCTAGTTCTTCATTTAAATTCTAATATTTTTGCCGACTATGTTCGACAAACTATCAAACTTTAAATATATTAGAAGTAATCAACGGTTTATATGAAAAATTATTTTAATTAAATGGCTTATAAATCCTGTCCACTCACTACATATATTAGAGAATTAGAGTGACATTCAGGTTGTGATTGACATGTTTAAAATAAAGACAGAAATAAAGCACTACGTCTTTTATCAATAATATACAAGGAATGTGAAGTTATTCGGATACAGTGGAATTCCCAATTAAAATACTTCGAATTACGCGGTGACTAGAAATATTCGCCGAAAGTCCCCCAATTGCACGATCGCTTGGCTGCACACATACAGCTAGAGGGTCGTCCGTGCTGTGCATGAAGTCAAACTTTAGCTAGTGTCTGTGTATTCAACACGTGCCAGGCTATACACACACAGCTGGGCGACTATCTGTGTGCTGGATTTTGCGAGGGCTATGCATTAAGCTCATAATTATGTCAGTTTCGTCAAATACCATCTTCCACAAAGAATATCGTTTATTTTTCGCACCACATGGACAAAATGAATGTTATTTTCTAGCAATTTTGAGCCAGGAACTTTGCTAGGTGGATGATATTCTAAAAAGATAGAACAAATGACCATGTTACATCAATACTGTATGTTGTAATCATATGTAAATTAAACACGTACTTGAAATGAAATGTTTTTCCGGTAAATATTATTTTAACATTATGAATGAGAAAATAAATATGATTAATAACTCACATGCAGTGAGTGCTATCATACAATGCGCTACCTTGTCTACAAACATGGCGCCGCAGTGAAGTTTATGAACAGCTAATAAGCTGTCACTAAGCATGTGATGGTGAAATACATCACGCAAAAGCCATTTTAGATTTTATAATTGCCAGTCATTCAATGTCTATTTATTAAAATAATATTTCGCGCAAGTCAGGGATGCTATTAAAAGTGTGGTAAAACCTTTTTTATATTTTTTTCATTTCTCAAAAGATAATTCTATTTTATCTTATGTTTACTTTTTAGAAGTTATCCATTATCCCGTCGCTCTGAGAAGTAAATTTTATGGATTGTCATCAGTATTTTTACCGCTTGACGGAACCCATCTGATTCTTATAAGATATAGTTAGAATTCAAAATCTCCTAAGACAGTGGTCGGCAAACTTATTAGTCAACGGATTTTTATCTTCCGTGATAAATAAACTCTAATTTGTTACATCAGTGTTCCGCAACGACAACAACTCATTGAGTGTTTTAGTTAAATAACTAAATATTTCGAAGATTCGCTTGGTTTTAAAAGACAATTGTTTTTATGTGATATTTTTTCTACTACATCGAATCATTTAGTTTTGTGACAACCCTAGTGTAATATACGCAGTACAAGCTAATTTGACGGCAATAATTTAATTTAATCGCAACCGTGGTCAATATTTTGCGAAATTCGTAGAATTTATTTCACAATTTTTGAGATATTTTCAGGACATGTTTTCTGTGTAAAGAAAACACTTTCAACTGAATCGATGACAGCTGAACATAGTGCCCCTGAGATAAATCAATCTTAACGTCACTACAAATTGCTTAAGAATTTATAATAGCTATTTTTCGCAACTCGCAGAAGTTGTCATAATAATAATAATACAGACATAGACAAAATTATTTAACCTCTTTCAATTTTAAAGTGTTGCTATTTTGAATAAACAATCATGTTGGGTATTAAGAAATATTGTTTATTACAACTCAGCGTCTATACTGAAACTGACGGAATAAACATTGAACAATCGTATAACCAATAAAATGAATATGAATGATAAAACGTCACAAGAAAGGCTTTAGAATTATTGTTATAGCGTCATGGCACGTTTCCGAGATGATGGATAATTCTGAGCATCGATAAATGATGTTATATTGAATTTTAAAACGACGAGTTTCTCTTTGGACGGTGCCGTCGGAATAAATTTTATTGGTGAATAACGATTATTGTCGTCCGCAGAAAGATTCCCGGTATGGGAAAAGGACACTAAATATGACAGTGTAACCCAAAAAATGTTGCAATGTGATAGTTTTCGAAAACCAAATTGATGGAGTGTTAAGATCTATGACGTGCTAGCGTCAGAGTTCTTCAAGCCTACTTGATCTTTATTATATTGTTTATTGAATTGGCATTCACTTGGCAGAACTCCATTATAACACGGTGAAAAAATAGCAATGTATTTTAGTTCTACAAAATTATTTTTAACAAATATAGTTGATAGCTATTTCGGGTCTATTATATTGATTTATTTGTTGTGCTATTTTTATGTAGTTGCCAACAGAAGTTAGTTGCTGCAGAGATGAGTAAACCGCAATGAATCAGGTCCATTTTGCAGTGAGATTGTCGACACATGTATATCAATTCAATATTAGTTCGCTTAAGGTAAATATTTACTCATAATAGTAAAATACAACATGCTCAATGTTTTATTACCTTCAACTAAATAAATCTTGTTTCAATTTACTATTTGGGCTAAAAACATTTATTAAGGCTGGTTTCGCCGGAAATTCTGAGATTTTTATAACGTAATATCTTTTAAATCCACAGAAATTCATAAGGTTTCTACGGCTTTGTAATTTCAGGTAAGTAGCACCAGTTTGGCATATCAAATGTTGGCTAACGAATACCTCCGATATTTACAATTATTATATTCCTAGCGGTGCTCATTATCCTGAAAATTTGAGTTCGTATCACTGCAGTGACAATTTAGACTATCCACAAACACGATCGAATGGAAGATATTTAGTAGCGAATTGATGATGACTATTTATGAATTCGCTATGAATCGGCATTTAATTTTTTTTTATTATTTGAATTATCTGTTGATAGTTTTCGCGATTATCGAAACCGGTCCTGATCATAGAATATATTGTAGAAATAGTGGTAAAAATGTGTTTCCATCGAGAAGTGACAGTCAACACCTTAAAAGTGATTAAAGTATTTGATTGCATCTTTTCTACAATTATTCAACTTTTTACTAATTTAACTATTAAAATTACAACAGTTACTCTCAAAATGAGTTACCTAAGCTAGTCTACTCCTGCGATGACTTTTTTTTAGGCCGTAATATTATTTTATTTATAAGTTCTAAGCCATTCTGTATTTATTTATTGTGCCGACTTGAAGTACTCATTATCAGAAAACAAAATGGCCAAGTTTTTTACAGGTTTGCCCGTTGCGGAACAATTAATTGAACACTCTGTCACTTAATGTACTTGAATTGAATGGATATGAAGGCGCCCGATTGAGATTTCATTTAACCTTACTCGATATATATTGTTTTTGAAAACCTAATATGATATATACGAAGTTAAAATCATTCGAAAGCTGGTTAATGATATAATAAATATTATATATAGAATGGTAATGACTGTTGCGGATTTATTGATAATAACTTTAAATTGAGTTGTTAACATTTTAACATTTTTACGAGTTACAAGTGACAGTCAATCGTATTGGAAATTTTTGTGTTGAACATTGATAGATTTTAGTTTAGTTTTACTACAGTAAAATGATATAAAAGTAATTTTATTACTCGAACGGAGAAAATATAATAATATAAGTAAATAAAAAAATTCCTCCATTACTTAGACGAACGGTTTCCTACCCTTATGCTACTACGCCTCCCAAAAAAATAGGACTGTGGAGACGGATTCGGAGTCATGAAGTCGCGGTACTATAACCGGAGTCGGAGTCATGAAAATCGATCCACTCAGAAAATTTTGAAAAATATTTAATATAAACAATTTGCCTCATTGGTTGGTTGATTTTTAATTAAATGCACGTAAATAGGAAAGGTAAAATACAATTTCGACTCCACAGCTCTAGTAAATATTGATATTAATAAAATTATTTTTAAAAATTGATTGAATACACCTGATTGACTTATTCAGCATTGATTAAAGTTTTATTATCACAAATTACTCACAAAAGCTATTTTTTAGTAAATGCAACACCTATTTTTGTCACATATCAACAAAAAAAAAAATGCGGCCACAAGACATTTTGCTGATGTTTATAATAAGGCCTCATTAAAATTATGCCTGACTACTGGTAAGATGATGAATTTCATCATTCTGTATGGTCACTAATGAATATACATGATATGTAAAGGAAAGAGTGCCGATATGACTTTCAGAGGTAAAAAAAACATATTGCTATGAAATAGAGAATCTGTATTAAGGCCACATACTTTTGTGGTATATAAAATCTTATGAACATATACATATTTTGGTTTTAATTGTTAATATGTGTCTTGATTTCTAATTTTCATGTATACTCTATTTATAAAGAGTAAATTAAAGTTAAATATACATTTAACAAATTATCAGTAATATTCTGTATCGTTAGCCATTAGTATATTGTTCTGTGTATGTTCTCTTAGGCTAAGTTATCTGGATTCCACAATAAAAACGTCTCACTCAATGATATTGCTCTTCTTACTGAACGAGTTAAACTGGTGATCGTTTTAAATTGCTCTTTGATGATTCAATTAGTGCGCGCAGCTCAAATGAGAAAGTAAACAACCATAAATGCTCCGAATGCTGTTTATAAAATTAGATATCCAACAACATTTTCCGAACAATTGTCAATGCAGAACCTTTAAATGTTTTCGTAAGAATAAATGAATTCGAACGTCAAACTTGGAGACTACGAAATAGACACTAGATGAGCCATACTCAAACTTTTTTTCCTCCGGGCCGCATTCCGATTTTTGCTCTTTCAGGGGGGCTGCAACATATTAATACCGTCTTTTTCCGAAAATAAGACATCCTCCGAAAATAAGCCCTAGCACGATTTTCAGGATTTTTCGGAATATAAGCCCTCCCCCAAAAATAAGCCTAATTCATAAAATTCCTATATACAAATTAATATTAACGTAAATGTATAAATCTACTTATTGTACTAGAAAAATAAGCCCTCCCCCGATAATAAGCCCTAGCTCATATTTCGGACCAAAAAAGAAAGTAAGACAGTGTCTTATTTTCGGAAAAAGACGGTAGTGAACTGTAAATGTAACACATACTATAACTGCATACATATGTATGTATTATGATGTCAAAAAAAACTATTTTATTTTTTAGTGAATATTTATTTATTTATTAAAGAAGACTTACCAGCATAAGAACAAGTATAAAATATTTTGGTAGTAAAAGGAAATTTTTCTGCCAAAAGCAGGCTCCTCGATACAACTTTAAAACTTTAAATTTAAGATTAAAAGAGAAAAATAAAATAAAAATTAATTTGAATTATCATATTGAGTCAAGCATTGAACTATCTTCGTCAAATCAGGTTCCTGATTACTACAGGCTACTCTTAATATATCACCAAGGTAAAAATCAGTAAGCCGATTTCTATACACGCTCTTCACATATTTCATTTTAAAATATGACGATTCACTGAGATACGTAGATGAGATATTGAAAATATGTTTAAAACACCACCAACAAAATATTTGGTGACTATGATTATTTCGGGTTGAACATAAGAGCTATTTGGGCCGCAGTTTGAGTATCGCTGACTAGATCTAGTGACTAGATCATTATTTATGGCACATTCGAATAATTTTAATTATTTTAAACTCACAACTAGTTTTCTTTACTCTATACCATAGTTTCTCAACCTTTTTACATCTGCGGATAACCAAAGAGTCAAAAATGTTTTGCGGACCATCAACATTGGAATAAAATGATGAATATTTATATAATTGATTTTTTATTGAGAAATTTTATTTTGTAACACAATATGCTTATATAATAATACTTAAGAATATTAAAAAAGACAGTAACAAAATATATAATTTAAAATCCATAAAATACAACTCGAAGCTCAATTGATTTGGCTCACCCAAAAAACTTTGCGGGCCACCCAAAAATCTCCGTGGACCAATATTTGAGAAACTATGCTCTATCATCATCATCATTATTTATCTCAATCTTTTAGATCATTTTTTTATTCTAGACTGTGAGTCCCTTGAAAAAGTCGGGAGGAGACATTTGATACGTGTGCTTATTTTTTTATTTATAATATCATGATCGGTTTTGCTCATCGCGAGTATTATCATGATCATATTAAAAATATTAAATTGTGGAAATAGTGCTAGACTTTGTTTTTTTTTTTAATTATTTATATATAATGTCTTTTCACCAAGAAGTGACAGTTAACACATTCATGATGAAAGTTGCTTCTACGGTATTTTTATATGAATACGTTTTTTTGATCTCATCTTTTCTGAAATTCAGTTTCTAATTAACATTTCCTTCTAAGAAACTTAAAAACAATGAACTATAAATATTTTTTAAAAATGTCAAAAATATTTGGTCAATAAATGATTTCTTTTTAGGAGTTAGCTGTCACTTCTTGATAGAAAGGCATAATATTTTAAATAATAAAAACACATTTTTCGTACTTTTTTTCCAAAATATATTTTTGAGCAATATCAAGTGAATATTCGCTAACGATGAGTGCAACCGGCCCTGACCAAAAAAATCTATAATGGAAACAAGTATTAACAATGTGTTTTTATCATTTAAATTAAATGATTTTTCTATGCTATGTCGACATGTTTCAATATATTATACTGTTCGATAGTGTCTTACACAATACAAAGCGTTGGGCTGCTAAATTTCATTAATTGAAAATTGCCGATTCATATCAAAAGAATATTCTCTAATTTCGATTATTTACTTCAATGATAGTTTGCTTTTAATATTCTTTTAAATGAAACATAAAATTACTAATAAACTAGTTATATAAAAATTCTTTGCAATAACGTCTAATGAGGGCAAAATTTCTTGTCAATAGCTATTCAACAATGCGTCGCGACTGTATGGAGCTAAGCCTTTCTCGATGGGCAACCGATGTGACCCGATCGCATTCTGGTCGACTTGCATTCGTATTATCTATGTGACGGAATGAAGATGCGCTTTCATACCTTCCATACAATGTCCACTCATTTGAGATTTATTCCGTTTTTTGCTCAAATTAAACGGAATGTGCACGGTGTACCTAGATGTGTTATGCATCAGCAAAACCACTCGACGGGATCGGCCGACAACAACAAAAAGTTCTATGAAATATTACATACAGTATTTCAAATTTATTAACTACGCAGTGAGACGCCCATAGCATTTTTTTTATTCAAGATTAAAATTTATCTAAAAATTGTTTTTCTTTGTATAATTATTAATTTATCACAGTAATTAATAATGCTTTAAAAGGCATCAAAAAAATATGCCTTTTAAAGTGTCAAGAAATTGAATTGTTACAACTTTGTGCGATTCCACATGTTTTGTCACTAACGACCCGGGTTTGCCTTTCGCCATCTTCAGGCCTTCTATCACACGAATGCAACCAATTGAAATTTCATCAATCACCTTCGGTCGATATCATAAATTAAGACAAAATAAGATTTAAATAAAATTAAATATATGATGACACAAATTCATAAAGCATTAGCAATTATACAATTATTAAAAATATTTCATTGAACAATTTGCCGGATTGGTTGATTGTTCTTTAATTTATTGCACGTAAATAGTAAAGGAAGGGAAAAAACCTGACAAAATCATTATTATTTTATTTGGCACCGTGTTTAGTTAACAACCTCACAGCTCTGAATAGAATTAAAACCATATTTTTTAATAATTTTCGCTTAAATCGGCATTCACCCATCTGAAAATGATATCAATACATACGACTGGTCCTAGCAGAAACATTTTAGAGTTTAACTGTGATCACCATTACCAATGTTAAGCAGCTAAACCTAATAATCTTCCACGATTCAGCAAGAAATATTGTCAAGACATTACTATGAACTCACCTGTGTTTGCGAGTGTAAATATAATACTACGATACAGAAAATGATAGTTGATTGTGTTTTTCTTTATATATTATACAAATAGTTTCTTTTGATTTTTTCAAACGCATACAAGACAAAGACTTCAAAATTATTGCATATAAATCAAGGAAATATAAAAAACAAATATTTTGTGATTTTGTCCAAGTTCAAGTTTGAATAATGAATACATCCATGCTCAAAAAACAAAAGAAACACAGTCATATTTACGTTTTTATTTTTGTTTTTATGTACAGTGCCCATGTGTTGATTCAAAGAAATCTTTCGAACAAGCTCGTTAAAAAATATACCATAGACTAACGATTTGTCAAAAAAAAATATTCGAGATTATTACAAACGTCTAAAATTTGGATTAAAATACAGCGTCTTCCTTTTTCCACCCTTTTGGACTATCTCCTCAACTTCACTGGCTTCCGGTTCTCCAAACTGCGTAGCTCTATCCCTTTTATGAACACTTGTTTTAGTGGCCTCGGAATCCCATTTCGCATTTGGCGGATTAAATTCTATACTCCATCTTCCACTGCTGCTCTCAACGCAACTAAAATCGTCGTCCTGGTCGTCTGACTTTTCACAATCAACAAGACATTCGATTAAATTCTCAATTAGATCATCCGGAATACAATTTTCAGAGTCTGCGGAAGACTTTGACTTATTTAGACTCGAATTTGATTGAGCATAAGAACAAATTAGGTATTTTAAAAGTTCAGACTGAAGAATGGCACACGGGCACTCTTCATGTTGTTCTGCATGGTCGCTGAACTTGTCTTGGTCCATATATTGATATAAATCATTGCATATTTCGTCTAACGCTGAGACACACGCTTCAGTCTTATGCACATTTTCTTGCCTTTCTTTTTTCCTCGCCATTTTGTCCATCTGATCCTGAGTTTGATTCTGTACTTTAATATGGAACGGCTTTTTATCTTCGTATGGATAATCGGAAACGTGTCGGTCTGGATCTTCTTTTATTGGTTGAATAGTGACGTGAATGTTTCCATCTCTCTTTCGAACTACAAAAGCTGGTTCAAACTTTTCTTCTTCTTCTTCCTGACCCTCTACTACACTTGCAACAGAGTGCCCCTTCTTTTTCTTCTTTATTTTCTTCACTACTTCAACCGCATGTTCTGATTCTTGGTCTTTCGACTTTCGCTGTTTTTTCCTACGTGCATTTTTGTGGACGGCACCCGGCTTCCAATCCGGATCGTACTAAAAAATAATTTACTTTATTATTTATAAAGCCAATATAGACCTATTCAACAATCGAATACCGATATTTTAAACTATCCAATGTTGAGCCGTTGACACCTGTTAATTCAATGCTTTTAAACATCTCTTATGTAAAAAATAATAAATTATATATTATTCACTGGTGCAACATTCGTGTGTTTTTTAGAAAAAAATTACTCAACCTCTACTTTCGGGAATAATACGAACAAAAAGGTTATATTAGAAAAGGAATGGTAGTTAAGACGTCTCTTTCTTTCTTTGGACTCCACGTCGCCAAAGATATTTGGTAATTCATAGAAAAATCAATATTAATATATTTTTTATTTTCAGGATTTTAGCCTATGGCTACATGAACAAGTAGAATGAAATGTCTAAAGCATAGGCTCTCAACCTTTTTCGGGTTGTAGCCCCTTTTCATAAAATTCATGTGAACGAGTGATACGAAACGAAAAGGAAACAATTTTTTTTTTCTTGACCGTATAAGTTGGCGACCCCAGGCTGGGAACGTATGGTCTAAAGCCTTAACACTAGCGAAACTTTTTGAGCTTGAGAGCAAAGGAATTATTTTTTTCAATATAATAATATGTCGCGTGCCACATATATCATGGAAATAAAAAATCATCAAATATTTGTGTGACTTCAGATGTTTAATGTAAACAAAGCATTAATGCATCGGAAATTAACATTAAACGTAAGTAACACTTATTCTTCTAAGTATTTTCTTATTATTTTTTACACAATGCCATTTATTTACGCATGATGTCTACATTGTTACATATTATATTTAAAACTTTAAATTTTTTTTTTCTATAATCACTTTTATTTTTTTCTTTTTATAATAAAATATTCGTGTGCCATGTAAAATCCTCTCGCGTGCTATAGGTTTGCCATCCCTGCACTAAGGTATAAGCCTAACTTTTTATTTAATACACCGCTTTTTTTAAAAGTTACCTTCGATAGTTGTTTAACATTCAAAAACACGTCATTACCTGCCAATCTTTGTCTATGGGTTATAATACATTGCTCTGTATGGAGTGATATACTTTACCTTATGTCCAGGTGTATCTTTAGCCGTCCAAAGCCAACCCATAATCTTTGGAACAAGTGGATATGTCACTTTTGGGATACAGTTCCTGTGTCCAATTATGCATCCTGTAAAGATTAATATATTATAACTCAAATCAAAACACTTTCAAAAACAGTGGTTTAAAAAAATATTAAATATTCATACCGATCCCTCTGTAGTCTTCGTATCGAAATTTTCTATTTTTAATCATTCTAAATGTGATATATCAACGATAAAAACTTATATCTGTAAAAATAGAAACCTCAATTATTTAAAAAAATATAGTATAATATTTTAATACAAAGGCTTGTATGCATCATAAATTAAGAAGCCAATCACCAAAATATGGTAGAATTTTTCGTACGATTTATAAAACAATCTACACGTTGGAACTTAAAGGTTGGCAATAATAACAAATTTACATTAATAAAGAGTAAAATATGTAAAAAAATGAAATCGCATTTGCATTCTTTATTTATATCTTGTATTCTATTGTCAATCTTGATGAAACATTTATCAAGTCTGAAGTTACAAATATGTGCTGAACTGTATTGGACTGAAGTGTAAAACTTCCATACTAACAAGTTTTTCTATCTGTTGATAATGCTCGCGATGAGAAATACCGATTCTGATCATAAAATATATTGTGGAAATAAGTAATAAAAAATGTGTTTTTATTATTAAAAATATCATGCCTTTCCATCAAGAAGTGACAACTAGCAACTTAAAAGTGATTTTTAGAACTGTTAATAATAAGCAGATAAGTTTACAATATCTCTTAAAACAACCAATATTGGTCTCAATAATGAAAAATAAATAGTGAAATATGAACAGTCTCAAATAGATCTTTCCAATGTTAAATGACCACGTTTAGCGGTTGTAAGCTGTAGGGTAGTTTAATGAAAGGTATAAAACTAATAATCCAAGTGCAAACCTTTTCTACGCCTAAAAATATTAAATATGGTTATGTATTGAAATTATCAAATAAAAATGTTGTGTTGTTTTGATTATTAAGCCCGAGAAATCATTTCTTTTGCTGTTTTTTGGTAAACGAAATGAATTTATAGAAACTTAACTGAAAATGCATATGATAAATGATTTTATTTAATTTTGACTTTGACTGAATGTTCTTTTCGTTGTGAAAACAAGAAAGGGCAAATTTTCGAAAAAAGAATGATGCTTTTTTTTAGAATATGGTTTCTTGTCAAGTTTTAGTGTGTGATGATTTTTATTAATTTTTAAGAAGGTCATTATACAGTTTTGCATTTTTATATATTTATTCAACTAAATCAGAAAACAAAAATAATAAAAGCAGTGACAGTTTATTTACGATAATCAATAATAATCATCCATTAGAATGTTCGAAAAATCTTCAGTTTTGTATATCCTTGTGCAATAGAACTGATATTTTATAAAAACATTTTTATAGAAATGATAAAATAATTAAATCACCCGTGAATGGACATGGTAAAAGTGCAAACATATTTTTATGTAGGTAAGTATTATATAAGCAAACTCAATTGAATAAATACGTCAGTCCGTCTATTAATATTCTTGTGGGTAAACTTAGATATTCAATTGAATACATCAACATTTAGAAAATAGTTTTTTTATATTTATGCAATTGTTCCTCATCCCGTGAAAGATTATCAAATTTACCCATTAATATTTTTCAAATGTTAAATGACCGAATAGTAAGTAAGGTTTTATGGCATCAGAATAATTTGATTCATTTTGCAAACACGTAACATTATTTTAGATATAATAATTATCTTAGTCTATGGTTATAACTGTCAAAACTTCGTAATATCAATTACTTTTTTTTTCTTTTGAAGATACCTACGTCAATTCAATTGTGCAAATAAGTAGGTAATAAAAAGAAGAAACATTTTATATTATAAATACATTCTACCCTGTTTCATGCTCAATTGTATTTTTTCAAGTTATTGTTCTCATACGAGTGCTCCAGTCACACGCTGATATTGTTAAAAAGTAATGCATATTACGTAGCCATAAACAAAAACAAGATAGCGAGTTATTTGTTAAAATGCAATAACGACGCTGTCAAAACGGTGCCGAAATGCTTCTCCACGGCACGATCTCAATTGCAGCGAATGAATAATTATTGTAGGCCTACATTATAGCCTTTTATTGTGCGGCCATATTTTGTTCCCGCCAAATGCGAACTGTCAAATACGCCGTATTTGGCATTCACGAACCTGAGAATTATTGATTTAGTTATAAGTGCTGACTGCGAAACAGAACCACTGTTAAATTAGCATTCAAATGTTCTAGAAACAAAGTTATCAGCTTTAACAGTTCACATAAATCCAATGAACCTAAAATATCCCAGTATTTTGTTGTTTAAATAAAACGAAAAATGGGTTTGCCAAACGGCTCAGATTTGATACCCATTTATTGCTTATAAATTAGTCCCGCTCCCAATATGGAGCATATGGAATCTCAATGAGGCAGTGGCTTATAAAATAAAATGGTAATATATACCATCGCGTACGTATTTAGTTATCAATTGAAAAATGAAAATAATATTATAAATGAAATACAATAATATTTTTAAGAATAAATCGAAATAATCACTAGATTTTTTTAAATGGAAAAATGAAATAACATATTTGGTAAACTTTCTGCCTAATTGTTAACGATACGAGTCACTTTATTTTACATTGGTTATAAATAATACGTTCAATTTTTTAATTTAAACTTAAATTACAAATAACGGCAATGGATTTTTTTTTAAATAATCAAAAGAATTTTTCTCTAAATAAAATATAAAAATTTTGTCGTATAGTTATATGTCCATTTCAAGCACTGTAAAATGCACTCTGCGTTATTATGAAGTTATATAAAATCCATTATAAATTAATATATACACCGATGAGCACACACAACAATAAAGAGAGTACAATAAATTAATATTTAAAAATTATTGTCATAAGTTTTTTAACAATAAAATACTTAAATAATCTTGATTTATAATGCTAAGTATCAATTATGAAACAGTAAATAAGCTAAATGCAGGTCGTTTATAAAATCTTACGTCCATATTACCTGAATATATCTTAATAGGTTGACAGTATGAGCGATAAATTAAATTATTATCTTTTTTTAAACATAATAAATGACCATACAAGAGGTATTCAACATAACTGTTGAAAGTGTTCAATGATAAATTTTGTATCACAAAATGGCGGCTTCGTCAACTTATTGAAATACATATTATGATAAAAATCGTGTAATTTAAGACACTTTCTTGAATATTTACAAAAATCTCTTGAAATCTACAGTGATATGACATTGTAATAATAAAATTTCCTTGGTCGAGCTTAAAATAAAATGATACGGTAAAAAAATAGCAATGTATTTTAGTTCTTCAAACTAGAATTCGTACGGATGACGAAGGTACGCCGAAATAGCTGTCAACTATATTCATTATATTTTTTCGAACTTAAATACATTGCTATTTTTTTCACTGTGTTATAATGGAATTAAATCAAGTAAATGCCAATTCAACCAATAAAATAAAATGATAAATGAAATCAAGCCTTCAACCGATTTTAGCCTTTTTTTCATAAATATACGAATGGGAAAATATTAAGCTTTCTTACGAAAAATTTTGATCACATAAATCATTCAAAATTTTACTATAGGTCTGACGAATTCAATACACAAAACACGTACATACCTTTATTTTACTGCAGTAAGTATTAAGCAATGTTTTGATGCTAAGTTTATACATACAAATGGTTTTACATTTAAAATCTACTCTTCTCATAAAACTCATTTTTTACTAATCATTAATTTTCCTACATGATCAAGACTGGTACTCTGAACCCGAGAATTCATAACCAATAATTTTCATCTATTAATAATATTTAAGTTATTTCTAATTGTGTTAACATGTATAATAAATATAAAAAATGCGATAATTAATAGAACAAATGATATTTTATTTATTTCAGTATTTACTTGTGATTTTTTTTCAACTAGAGACTTAAATTTCTTATTCTTCTTTATTTTTTATCATACATAGGAATCGATCCCGAAAGTGTAAGTTTATAAGGTGCATGCTCGCCACTTTGAAAGAAAAAACTGAAACTGGATTTGAGATATCATGTCGTAAAGGGAGCATTTGATTTTATATTAAAGACGTAAATAACGACCAGGAGCTCGATGGTGAAATCAAGTGACCGGCTGGATGTAAGGTTAGTTAACAAGGGGATGAAGAAGAATTGTTGAAGGTGGATTTCCCAACAATCGTCAAGCTAATGATGTTAATCTCACATTTGCCGCGAGGCTTCATATATCCTGTAATCTTCAAGTAATCTCCTGTAATCAATAATCAAGTTTTTGATAGACATTGTTATTGATTACTATATGCACGTTTATTTTTGAGTAATCCAGAGTTTAAAAAATGTAGGTTTTTAAAAAGTATGTAACATTTTTCAACTATTTTCAATTCTCGTTACATGATCATAAAAATAAAGCGCAAAAAGAAAGATTTCATCTAGAATAGTTTTCGATCTTCACCTATTTGTACGCGACTAGATCAAAAATACCTTCTATCGAACACTTCGTGTGAGTGTGCTTTTATGTATATCCAATAAACTGATGAGATGAATGTAAAAACCATGGCAGTTAAAATGGACGTTTTTCGATTTTTATTCATTTATGAATATTCATGCAAATTTACTATTTAATTTAGTGTAGATCATTTATTTAAAACAATAAAATCACGGCGGCGTAAAAAAATAATCTATCACGATTGTCGAATTGGAGCTAAAAATCATCAGTTATTCTTTCAGGTATTTTTTTTTTTGAATTGATGTTCGTTTTATTATACAAGAATTCACTTTATCTTCAAAATCTACATAATCATGTTACAAGATATTAAAAAAATGTGACAATTTAAAACTTAGTTTCAGTTTTATAGACGGTAACTTACTAATGAAATAATGACTGTTTATAATTCTTACGTGCTACCTTTAGCCCAGTTTACAATTGAACTCTACAACTTATAGAAGTTAACTTGCTTTAATTTTAAGATAAAGTTTATTGTGATATACGCGGAGTTAAAAATCGTAATAGATATTCGTGAAAGGATTTTATTGTTTTATAAGTGTTTGACGCAAAATTCGGTAAGTTCATTTACAAATAAATTATTGAAAAGAATTAGTCTATAATTTTGTGACTTTTTTTCAGCAAAATAGGCACGTATTTTTAGAAACAACTTTTTCATTTCAATATTATTATTTCAAGTATTAATAAAAGACTTTTTGATAATATTTTCTAATTGAAGTTCTAATAAAACAAATATCAAAAACATGATTGAAAATTTATATTTTTACTATTGTATATGCGTACAACCGCTAAAACAAGAAGTAGTATTTATAATAGTATACAGATATATGTATGATATATGTACATTAAAAATTCCGACAAAAATATTTATGCTATCAAAAAATATGAGGAAAAAATGAATAATTATATTTCTAACATAAAATATCTCATGTTATTTATTATATATGTACATTGATAGTTGTCATATCTTTACTTTATATGCTGTAAGTAACTTTGTTATTTCTGTTTTTTAACGAAACTTATTCTTTTGAAACCATTATTTATTATTATAATGCAATTAATTTATCCGTGATTTTGGTATGTTGCATATTAAAAAAAATTCGACCACTAGTATTGTATCTGGGTGACATTTCATATATAAATATTTTTAATCAATACGGATAAGTTATAAATTATGATTGTAAGGTATTCCCTTTCAAAAATATTTATTTATTTATCATTTTATTATATTGATAACACATTAAATAATTGTTTAGATAGGACTACTTAAAATATTTACTAAAGAATTTATATACTTTTAAAATTGTTGCATTTTTTCTCGAGCAATATTAATGTGTTCAAATTAAGTTTTTTTAATTTTTAAACTAACTTTTATGAAACATATGAATAGTATATTTTTAGTCATAATATATTATTGGTCAAAATCATTTTATTAGAGAAATATTTATCGTTAATATTCATTATTCATTGATAAAATAAATAATTTTACGTTTAGCTTAATAACGTACCATATCGATTAACGATCTCTCTACATTTATGCAATATATATTGGATTTTTTAAGGGGAAGGGAGTCTAATATAGTTTTAATATTTGTGACAAAATATTTATGTAGGAGAGCAAAATTTGAGTATTTTTTCAAATTATCTTAAACATTTAAATCGAATAATAAAAATCCACGACTGTGGAGTGGGAGTCGTGAAAAACGGACGACTTTTTTTTCGATTTAGAAAAATATCACAATGAATAATTGGTTGGTTGATCATTAATTTAATGCAGATAAAAGGGAAAGTTAGGAAAACAACCCGACAAAATAAAACTATTTTTAGTCGATGTCGTGTTGTTGGTCGATAGGATTCGAAGTCGGAGTTGTATTTTTTTAATGATTTCACACCCCTGAAAAAAGCTATCAGGACCTTGAATTATAGTTTGGTACATATTTCATGTTATATTAAATACATTGGAAAGGTGAAGTACAACGACCTATCCAGAAATCACGTTTATGGACATACCAAATTTATACTCGTCGATGCATACATAATCAATGTCTTGCAAAGATTATTCTAATTTTATGACTATGGTCCAATTATAAAGCTACAATTTTTTGTTTGTACGTAAGTATTAGCGCTTCAGGATAAATTTTATTTCACAGTATATAAAGTGACTTCCCTATAATTAATGCCATTTTTTATTCCCGCTGTCAACATTTCGGAATCTGTATTTTTTAGTCGATATATATGTTAAACAAAATTTGTATTGAGTGCTTAAATACCGCAAATTTAGTTTAAGATCCGTTCACTTTGGATGAAAACTGTTAACCAAATTATTCACAGAAAATTTTAAGCTACAATTGGAAACATTTGTTTGAATCTGTCTGTCAAAAGTTAGCTGAGTCAAATAATTTAAATGCTCGTTGCCCACCTTAGTATTTGCATCAGCTTCGCATTGTATGTTAGTTTCTGTGATTTCTTGAGTGAAGTGATAATTATTTTGTTTTCAGTCAAACATATTTTTTGTTTCTAAAAATTTTATATATATTTTTGCCTACCTACATATTTGACTATTAAAAATTATACGGGAGCTTAATTTTTGTGATTGTTTTTTTTTTTTTTTTTTCTATGGCTACAGGCTTTAGGTCATTTTCGTTCATTTATTCTAGCTAAGTATTATATAAAAAAAAACAATTCGGATGTTACTTAGGGTATGGGAAAAGTATAAGAAAATATCCATACGAAAATTCACTACGTGTATTCGTTAAAAAATATTCAATAATGTTATATATACATCTCAAAGTAGTTCGAAAATAAACAACTTTAAACGTTATTTAGGAATCTTTCAATACGAATGGTTGTGTGAGGTATAATGTAATTAAATAATCAATGTACTGTGTTACATAATTAATGAAGAAAGAAAATCAAATTATCTTTAAAATACGTGTCAACAAAACCACTTGCATCTCCATTTTATTTTAATGACGTGTAAACGTAAGCGTGTTGGATTCGTACTTGGACACACTGGTATTATAGGCGATAACTGAATGCATAAATTTAATTATTTATACTTGATTTAAAAGGTTTTTCTGGTTTTTACTTACAAAAAGGGATGCCTCCGGTTAAAATTTTATCGACTCCGATAAAGCGAATCGGCTCCGTATATTATTATCATGAACGATCACGATTATCAAGAAATATAAATCAATCAGGTAATTGCTTTCTCATTCAGGATTAAAAACCAAAATGTATTTCTTTATATTGGTCATTACCGAATCAAGTACAGCGGCCAACTGTTTCATCAATATTTAAAAAAATCATAACTATAATAATTATCCATTTTTGGGTATTGTATTCTTAAAAAAATAGTGTAATAAATTGTATAATAGTAGTGTGAACACACTGCTATTATACAATTTCAAAAAAGGAACGCGGTGACTTCGATTGGTAAAACGCAGTGGTAGACAAACTGTGTTTCTTTGTCCACTAGACCGTAGTTTCTCAACCTTTTTAAATCCTCGGACCACCAAAATGTCCAAAAATATTTTGCGACCATTAATATTGGAATAAAATATAAATATGTATGTCATTGATTTTTTATTTAAAATATTTAATTTTGCAACACCCTATGCTAATATAATAATATTTAACCACATTAAAACAGATAGTAACAATAAAATATAATTTAAAAATTCATAAAATACTACAAAAAATCGATTGTTTCGGCTCATCCAAAAAACTTCGCAGACTAACCAAAAATTTCTGCGGACCACTGGTTGAGAAACTATGCACTAGACTGTGGATCTTCCACAAAATAACGAGATAACATATGTGTATAATATATGGTGTATATTTTAATTCAAAAACAGATTTATCTGCTCCGAATACAAGGTTTACAGTAGTCTATCTTAGTCAGAAAGATGGAGAAAAGACAATAATTGGACTAGCCAAGAGTTACCCAAACTGTGTGCCGTGTGGCTTTGCTATTGAGGCGCCGTGAAAATTTTTTCTTACAAAACATTATTACATTATAAAACGTTATTCGAGCCGACGTAAATTCGACCAGTATTTTACGATCAAGTTCACATTTAAGAAAATCAGGAGTTTTGATTATTAATTAAATAAAATTGTAAACAACATAGGAGATATAAATATATCAATGAGTTTCTGAATTGTAAATAAAGAAAAACTATTAGTAACATAAGGTTTGCCATGAGATAACCACTGTTTTGATATGGAATGCCGCAAAAATCTGTTATTTTAAAGGCGCTTGAAACCGAAAAAAATTGAGAGCCCCTGCAAAATTTTGCTCTTCAAATTTCAATCATTGTTGTTTAGCTCAGTTGACCAATGAGTTAGCCAATCACTGGTATAATGGAAAATTTCATACAGGTACTTGAAATTATATGTAAATTGAATTCGCTCAGGAGACAGTAATATTTTGAGAGATTATCAATTTGTAGAATTACTTTAAAAATAAAATGATGATTATCTTTCCTTTGAGATTTGTATAAAATTATTCGCGGGCTTGCTATAGACAATTAAGAAGGGCCGACTGAAAGATTCATTTCCACTTAGGCGCCAATGACGGACAGGTTCACAAACGCCATCATGAAGACATTGGTGTTTTTTTTTTTTTTAATTTTAAAACTTATTCAGAAATTTTCAATTGTTGAAATATTTCATTTCGTTATTTTGTCATTTTGTCAATATTATTTAATTTTTGTGATAGCTGTCGAAGCATTTTCACCATCGACTTAAATTTATCTTCTGATTTGAAACAGCAGAAAAAATGCACAGATTAAGTAAAAAAAAGTTTTTATCATTTTTTTGTATGACTCATTTTTAAGATTAAAATTCCCGGAATGACATCTACCTATACATAGCTTCAGGCTAATAAACAACCATAGTGATTAAATAACCATAGATAACTAAGAGAAGTAAAGCAACTCGTTTCCTGTATTATGATGATGCTCACCATACACAGATCTAGTAATTAATATCTCAATTTGATTAATGGAGATTGCGATCGACAAATTTACGACGGTAATGATTGAACAAATTAGAATAAATTTATTAGAAGTTTGCCGACCCGTGAATAAGTAATTGCTGAATATTCGTTACTAATATCATTAGTTATAAATGCACGAATAATATTATTATCACATATGGGACAAGAACTTTGAATACTCGACTACAGCTCCATGTGACAGGTGTGTAAAACTTGAACTTGCAACACTGAAAACTGAAACCATAAACTTATATTATTTATACAGAAACAACTTTGCGACTGTTATCTTGATAGAGAATTTGATTTTGATATTTGGCTATATAACTTTTAAGATGACAACTGTCACTTCTTGGTGTAAAGGTATTATTATTAAATATTAAGGTCAACAATAATTTAGACAGACATCTTAAAAATAGTAAAGATAAAATTATTAAGCTGGACAGAAGCGGTATTTATAAAATGTCCTGTGGCTCATGTTTATCCGTTTACATCGCACAGACAGGTAGGAGTACATCTACTCGAGCTAAGGAACATATAAGATCATTCAATAGTAAAAAAGCAGATCCACAATTCGCTAATCACGTTATAAAGGTATCACATAATATAAATTCAAACTCAGCGCCTAGTGTTTGCATCTTTGCAGTAAGGTTCGTAGGATGACCGCTTTGGAGCAGCTGGAAATCAATAGACATCAACTATCACAAAGAATTCTTAACGAACAAACTAATATATTGTTTAGCCCATTGATTAAAGCGCTCTACGGGGGGAAGGAGTCTGATTTCCTTCCATAATAAACTATTTCCGTGCCACATGTAAACTTATTGTCATAGCCGCATTTTTTAGTTTCATTTACAATTTTTGAAAAAAATAATTTTATTGCGAGAAAGAAACAAGCTAGGCCGTTAAAACAGGAGAGAAGATGTATTGTGTACCTTTTCTACACAGCTATGTATAGATCAGCAAATGTTAGTTTAAGCATAGTTCTGACGATGGCGTGAGCCGAAATAGCTATCAACTATATTTTTTTTTTTAAATAATATTGTAGAACGAAAACAAATTGCTATTTTTTTTTCACCCTTAAACACAGTCTAGTATTTTTCTTACAATTTTATATAATACAATTGAGATCATCACAAGCATTATTAACTGTCAATTTTTCCCATTGGACGATTTAAAAAAATATATTTCAATTAACAATTTACAGTAGTGCTTGATTGATCTTGAATTTAATACGCATCAATAGAAAAGGTAAACGACATCCCTGATAAATTTACACATTTTATTAGGATGTATCAAAAAATAAAGCTTGAAACATTTCCTAAGACGGATAAATAGGGTAGAGTGGCCCGACTGCGTCCTTTGTTGAAGAAACGCCTGACGTAAAAATGCCTCTAAATTATTCATATAATCTAGATATAATTCGAGTAATTTCACTTAGCGACTATGTTATTATAAGTGACTCAAAAACCTCGCAATTAATTCTTCTCACATTTTTCTTTGCATAATAATTGAACATAAAAAATCACTGATTCACCGTCAAATGATTACTCCGTGACTCTAGCTATCATTGATTGATGGCCACTTTATAAAACGTCTTGTTAATAATCTCACCATTTAAAATTATACGCTACATCAATAAAATATTTAATTATACACCATTTTGGGTAAATGATCGGGCATCTAATGTCTAACCAGGCTTATATCTGTCGTAAATGTTTTCTTTTACAGAGATGAATTAATTAAGAATGGAGCTGCGTAAAATTGCTGCGTTGTTAAATATATAATAGTCTTCACGTGTCGTTGAGACGATGGTTAATACACAAAAGGCAAAATCCAGTTAAGCACTAGCCTTAGTATGTAAGCTCGAGAAGTATTAGGCTCGCTTTTCAGTTAGTATGTACGTGTTCAAATATCAACACAGTTAACTACAATAGTTACAATATATAAAATACTAGATGACAGTGCTATCAATTGACATTCGCGCGCATCACGCTCTATAGAAAATACATTATGCGCAAGCGCAGTGCGGTGGATTTTGGAACTAATAAAAAATAGTAAAATATTTTACGCGAAGGGATAGAAATAACTAAACTGTCCTAACAATATTATGTTCAATGGCAAAACATCATTATTCGTAAAAAAGTGTTAATACGAATAAACTTAATATAAAACATAATTATAACAGCCTTCTAGCCATGGCCAACCGTCTTAGCAGTCGTATTTTTGTTGATTTGTCTATATATTCGAATCCAGTACGCACGCTTTCATAAATTCATTTTCAAATCAAAGTATGCATTAGCGTTGAAACGAATCGATGTTAGTATAATAATGCAAGTGACATCATTATCAGTGATGTTTTTGTACTTATTCAAATCACAGTGTAAAGCTAATTTACGACATGGCCAATCTTTTGTGATTTTTGGATAACGATCTTATATTGGACCACTTTCATTAATTTAGCCTCAACAACCGTTTTTCGAAAATCTTTTGATAAAATTATTATTCATGCGCATGACACTTGCCCCTAACAGGGTGGGAATGAGACATATATGTATACAGAATTTGTATTATCATTGAATGACCGATGACTGAACGATTAGATTTTTTATACAGTATTTATGATGTAATACGAAATATATCGGTTAGAAATCAATTACATTTCAGAACGCCAGACCAAACGCACATTTATAAAGTTGTACCCTCTGAGTTTCATTTTCTAATTTGCTATTGATTTTTAGTAGGTATTTTCGGGGATTCATAAAAACCAATTGTAACATAATTTAGAAAGCATAATGCATAAACCACTTAGTGTGCGCTAGGCCTAAATGAATTCAACAAGTTAATTCTATTCATCCCTGAATAAACACACTCGATTTTGATACATGTGACCATCTCTACACTAATATCTACCATACTACAATCAATATTAAAGAGGCTTTTTTAGGTTCTATGAAATTTAAATGGCGTTCTGACGATGGCGTGAGCCGAAATAGCTATCAACTATAACTTAAAAAAAATGTAAAACTCAAATACATTGCTATGTTTTCACCGTATTAATACTAGGATTCCTGAAAATGTCTAAACGCGATTTCCGAGTGGTGAGCTATGAAGCATGTGGAATTGGTACGATTCAAATTAAATATAATATATATTCAATTACTTCGGTTCAAAGTTTTAAAAACATTGTAGCAAAAAAACTGGTGTTGTTATTTCGTAAATTATAAAAAAAAATCTATACAAATATCTCAAGACTGATTAACGTTACAAGAACAATGTAAAATAATTATTTCTGCCAGTCGGTACTTGACCAAATCGATAAATCAATCACTGATTTGTGAATAAAAATTCATCGGTCCTCACATAGCGAGCTTGTATGGGCCGAAACGTGTCGTGGTATGAATTTTCAGCGATGATTTACCAAAAGGAATAAAATAAAAAATAATCACCCGCGGTCCTTACGAGGGCCGTTTCTCATGTCGAGAAAGTGTCGGGTGATGGGGTATTTCGAGCCATCGACGATACATAATTATTACACCCATGAATTAAGCGCTCGTCAATACATTGTAATATAATATATTGCTTTATATCAGCAGATATTTCTTAATGGTTTATCGTAATCAACAACAAAACGTTTTGAATTTGTAAACGACCATCGACAAGAATATTCAAAAATAAAATAATTATCGTTGATTTATTGTGTAGTCAATTAATAGACGTTTAGATAGAATGAGTAACCATGGAAACTTTAGACAGTTTGTTTACATATATATTGAAATGATATCGCATGTCCACAAAAGCATAAAAACGGCATCGACAATAGATTGGCGCTACATACTTTACTAAAACATATACACGTGATATAAACATTATCGGTAACAGTAATTGACCGATAAATGCTTTGTATCTTTATGAAATATTAAATATTTCATGAAATTGATTTCAGTTTTAAAAAAATACGAAAAAAAAATCAATATTTATAGGAACGGTTTTTTAGCAACGATCGATATCAGTTCCATATACAAAAATCATTAAAGCTATCACAGGGCAAAATCTGACAATATTTACCATTACGGCGACGCCAAAGTTTCATTTAAGCTTTTTAATTGAGAGTTGAATTAACACACTTTTTATCTTCGATTTTGATAGTTGAAGTTGAAGTCGCAGACGATGAGTCGCGGTGATTTGGTCGTGTTTTTGGCCAATGTCGGATTAGGAGTCATGAAAAACAAGCGATTCGAAGTACTTTTTCGATAAGACGATTTAAAAAAATGTGTTGGTTTACCTTTAGTTTATTGCACTTTAATAGGAAAGGTAGGGAAAATGTATACTATTTCGGAGTCGGAGTCGTGTTATTTTTTACGGCTCCACAACCCTGTTTTATAGAAAACAGTTTAAGAATGACATTTTATCATACACTGTCTACTTTATAAGAAACGAAGTTTTTTTTGTCTTAACTGAAAAAAAAAAAAATTATAAATTGGATTTTATGTAAATAAGTTTTGATTTTTTTCTTACCATTTTGACATAAGAAATTACGCTTGGATCGTTATAAAAGATAGAGTAAATTGTATGTAAAATTTTATGTTTCTCAGCCATTTCAATATCATACTATGACGTACCTTTGGTAAAGGGCTTAAAACAACATAAAAGTTTGATTTCAATGTAATTTTCATATTTTTTTTACTCGCCATCGTGAAATCCATCAATCAAAATTATGTAACACAATCGATGCTATAAACAATGAACGTTATGGAAACCATATTATTACCAAAAAAACATTCATTTATATGTGGGAAGTTTTCAAACACAAAAATGATTTATTGATTTTTAAAAGGTTCAAAAATTACTGTCTCAACGTTCCTCGTCATTATACATTTGATGACCTCAAAGTCATCGTTTTATTTAACATCGAAAAGGATTTTTGACAAAATTATCAATAGCTTTAAAGTACTCGATCACAATATAATGTAAAAGAAAAGTGAATTATTTATTTTGGTCCATTGAAAGTTGTGTGATATGGTTGATAGGTTACATTAGCATTACACCATTCTCAAAACTATAATAAAACAGGGTTGTCCAAAACCGGGAACAAATATACGGTTTTATTTTTTTAAAGTACAAAAATCACGGTTTATGTACAAAATATTTTTAATAATCATTTTTAATTAATTTGATAACCTTGTCTTTTTCGGACACGAAATTTATGAATATTGTAAATTATTGTATCTTTTGTCGCCTTAAATTTTATCAAACAGATGCAACTAAACTCACAAATTATGTAATAAGAATTTATGAAGATGCCGAAAGGTGAAACTTGGGTCGTAAGTGATAAGAATGTAGAATTGTACTAAATTATCAACAATTCAAATTTGATATAGAAATTGAAATTCCATCAAGCACCTTCAACCAATATTGCAAATATTTTTTTTTAATTAAAGTAAGATTTTATCATGTTCTACATCAATCATTTCTTAGAACAATAATTCTTTAATCGTTGCCCGTACTGGGGAGTATATCACCTGAAGATGCTAAATATGGACTAGTTGTATGTCAATCGCTCTATGTTTGTTTTAAAGAACAATGGAATTCCAATACAAAATTTGACTTGCTGTTTCGTCTTTCGGCATCTTTAGGCATTATGTCACATGCATGTAATATAACTGACCAATTACATGTGCGTGATAGATCGTCTGAAGATGTCAAAATCTGAAACCCGGGACATATGTGACAAAACATGTGGAATCGCACAAAGTTTCGAAAATTCAATTTTTTTTTACTTCTTTTAGAATATTTGCTATAATAAAAGCGAGCTTAATGTACAATTTTATCGATCGGTGTTACTGTTAAGATCTTTTTCTCAAACAACGAGTATATAAGTTTTCATGACACTTAAACATATAATTCTTATCCTTTGAGATAAAGCCAAACCAAAACTTCCGATATTATGTAGTAAAAGTTAGGATGATTTATATTTATTTACACGCGGCTTAATGCATTTTATTAAATTAAACTATAATACCGGACACCATAGAACGGAAAATCGTCAGCGAATCTCAAATTTTATAGCTCTTTTGTGTCCACGCAGTGATAAAATGGATTCATAATAATTGTGTATATTATAAAAGCAGGGATGGACTATGGATTTATTATTTATGCGTAATAAAACCTTCCATATTATAATTTTCAATTTATATCTCATTTTATACTAAAAATAATGAAAAAATTTAAATAATAAAAATAAAAAATGTCAAATATAAATTTTTGAAACTTTGTATGACTCCACATGTTTTGTCACTAACGATCTTAATTTTTAACCGAAAATTTGGTTTTGGGGGCTTTTATTAAAAATATTTCTTCGAGTTTCTCTATTTTCGAAAATTGGACATTTTTTTTTTTTTTTGAATTTGGACATTTTGGGAACATTGGGACAACGGGACTGTCTTGATGAATGCAGGACATTTGGTAAATTTATTTGTAACACCTTTCCATTACAGATTACGAGTAAGTCATTTAATATGTATCGTTATTCAAACTAATAAAGATGCAAATAAATATCACTTTATCTGTTGTTTTCATAATTTTTCGTCAAATATAGTATTTTATTTATATATTTAATTGGCTTACTTTAGTTTCGCAAAATTTTCAAAACGTTGTTTTTCTGTATGCGTCATTGATAAAAAATTTACCTGTCAGTAAGTGATTCGAACGATTTGCTAGTTCAGCCAACTGAGAGAAAAAAACATTTGACTCTAAGCACTACGTTTGACGTTTATGCGACATTTTCTTCATAATACATCAAAAAGTCAAATGTTAAAACACCTACGATTTTACAGATATATTACACATACAAATCTATATTTTATATGCACAGAACCTCTTACGTTTTATTACACACGATCGCGTGTTTTTAGGTGAATGATTGCATATCTAACTTTCAATCTTGGGCTTCTGTAGAAGTTAGATAACAAACATTAAATCACTTGATTGATTTTGCTTGCGTATTCAAAGATCGGTCATGTTAATTCAATTCCATGCCAGATAATCAAGTTTCCATATTGATAAATTTATTTATTTATTTGACATTATTGGGCATTGAAAATGAGACATTGATATAAGATGCTTAATATTATAATTGTTTTCTTTTTGTTTTCAATTAAAATAACATTTTATTAATATAAAAAAATAGTGCAATTGTTGTCACTTTTTTTAAATGGCTTACTGATTTTTTTTAAAGGTTATATGCTCAGTTTATAGTATTGTTAAGTAATACATTTATGGGATATACTAAGAACGATATCGTTTAAAATAATAACAATTATGAAGTCATATACAGTGGGTGATCGGTTAACGAACATATTCTTTTCCAAGACTATGTTCGCTATCCGAACCGATCATCGATTTAATATAAACTTAGTCCTGGAAATTTCATCACTGACCAAGTCTAATGCGCGCCGTTTTCAAAAATCTGTCAAATGCAAAACGACGATTAGTTTTATAGTTAGAATAAATACATTAGAAAGATCATTTTAGTTTGTTATCCGAATTTGTTTCCGTTGTCATATAAGAATACAAAAGTCTTTCGTGATTGTATTCGTTCTGCAATATGCTCGCAATCCGAACTGTTCGTTGACCGATCAACCGACTTTTACATATAGAATGAGTGTATTAGAAAGATCGTTATCGTTCGTTATCCGAATATATGTTTGTTGTCAGAATACAAAAATCTGTCGTGATAGTGTTCGTTGTGCGATGTGTTCACAATCCGAACTGTTCGTTAACTGATCAACCGAGTTTTACAGATAAAATGAAAGGATTAGGAAGATCGTTTTAGTTCGTTATCCGAATACAAAAATCTTTCGTCGTAGAGTTCGCAATCCGAACCGATCACCCATTGTATCGTGGAAGTATATACCAATTGATTTGATAGTTCTTTCTACAGCTAGCGTCATTCTCGAAATTGATCTTAGCGTCTCACATGATTACATGTAAAGTATCATAAAGATGTTCGATAATTAATTAACGCTTAACCAACATCGATTACGCAGCGAAACATCCACTTAACGGAAATGTTTATTGATTGGTGGTCGCACAGAATTCAACAACAATACATAAAAACATTAAAAAAAAGATGAGACCAATGTAAACTAACTCAATTTTATGACCCACTAAAACTATGCCTGACCAATAAATATAAAGTCGAGTTTTATCGCTTTACTATTGATGTTACCCACTACAGATGTTTTAAAATTTTTCAAATAATAAAAACTTATTTTTTAGTAAAATTTACAAAATATATTTTATGATCAGGATCGGTTACGTTCATCGCGGGCATTATCAGCTGATTAGATACAAATTAAAAGCGAGCCTATTTATAATTTATGACATCGAATGAAGGCGCTTGATCGAATTTAATATCAAATTTGAATTGTTACAACTTTGCGGTTACAAGCCGGGTTTCGGTATCTTCAACCATAAATGTTTAATAATTACTTGTCAAATTCAAAAGTCATATAATGTACATTCAAATGAATTAATTTACAGTAGAGCACCGACCAACAGCTCTCGCATAATGAATTTTCCAGGATGAACCGTTAATTTTTTATAGTCCCGTCAAATTACCATAAGAACAATGTTAAATAATCCCGCAATAGCAGTTCCCCGATTTATCGATTTCTTCGATATATCGTGTATATAATATTATGGTCCCGTCTCAAATATTATCCTGATTGACCGGTAGATAAATCTTTTTATTCAGTACAATTTGTGAGTTTGAGTAAAAATTAAATCTTATATAATAACTGAAGAAAATAGTGATGAAAAATACAATTCATTGAAATATATCAAGATTTTTCTTAATAAAGAATTTAACAATAATAAGCTTAAAACACTATTCGATTATTTCAATGAATAATATTTTGATTAATATAACTTTTACAAACCCTATAATATTTAGCAATTTTCGTAAAGCCCAAATTTTGTAAATTAAAGGTGGACTTTTTTAAAGATTTTACTTTTTTTATTTTTATTTTAAGCTTTCCCACATTCTTCGTTTCCGCGATTTTTCGTTGTTTTTAGGGTTTAGGGTCACTTGAAAAAAGGAATTGAAGTTTCAATGTAATTGATTTTTTTTATAATCAATATGACCAATTACACCCCTGTAATAAAATTCCTGAAATTGTCGAAAGGCGAAACTTGAGTCGTAAGTGATTTCAGTATTTCGAAATTAAAGAATTTAAATTTAATTTTAATCATTATCTGTATTAAATGACTATCTACTGTTGATAAGAACATATTCAGTGAGATACCAAACTCCTAATATACAATAAAAAGGATATTAATGATAGCCACTTAATTTCAACAAATCAAAAGTGCTTTGTTTATATACTGATCGCACTTCGAAGTGTCAGAGTCCCTGGATTAGACCCACGTATGGCCTACGCTTATCGGTGGGTCGCTTGAATACCCGCTGGAACCAAATTGAATGTTACAATAATATTTATTTTTTATTACCGGTCACACACGTTGATCTTGTCCCAAAAAAATCTCGTGTCGCAAGGCTGCATTATTTTTCTATAGGCTATTATATTTTATACTCTTAGCCAACCACTCCATAATCGAAAAAATCTTACATAACTTATGCACAATATATTATGCACTAATTCAGGGATGGCAATTACGATTCAACCAATTTGCCAAAATTAATTATAATTTGTTGCTTTTTTTTAGTGTTTCATAATCTTGGTTCAAATTATTATCGTGACATTAGCGGGGATGGAAATTGTTGGTTATCTAAAGACGAATAGATAATAGTAGTAAGAACGAATTTAAAAAATGCTTTATGATGTAAAGATTGCACTTTTTTAAGATGTTAGCTGTCAAGTCTTTGTGGAAAAGCATTATATTGTTAATTATAAAAAAACATGTTTTTAGCAATATTTCCACAATATATTTTACGACCACGACCGGATTCGCGTATCGTGATTATTGTTGACTAACGGAATACAAATTGCAAACAAGATAAAAATTCGAGATTCGGCTGCTCAATCCATTACAGGGGGCTGTTTTGTTTCCGTTATAGACCATTTCCGTGCCATGTGTAAACTTATTGATATAGATCGCCTTTATAGTTTCATTTACAATTTTTAGTTTTATTGCGAGCAAGAAACAAGCTAGGTTGTTAAAACAGGAGAGAAGATGAATTGTGTACCTTTTCTCCACAGCTATATATAGTTAAGCAAATTTTCGTTTAAGCATAGTTCTAGCGATGGCATGAGTCGAAATAGCTATCAACTATATCGTATAAAAAAAAAGTAAAACTTAAATACATTGCTATTTTTTTCACCATGTTAATATTTTTTTAAATTTATAATACGAATCCGACTGCCCTAGCGAGTTCATGCAAGTCAACAGAATAGCAGTCTTTAAGATGCAGTTGTAAGCTCGCAGCACCTCATGTCATTTCAAACATTATCACCGCAATCATCTTCCAACTTACAAAGCTACATTTCGTAGATAGATGGACGATAAAGCTCCAATACGCGAGTGCTCTTGTGTCCAATGCGCACCACATGAATGGGATATTGAAGCCAGCGTAACGGGGAAGTCGATGCTGCAACAAAAGACCTGCGATCTAAGAAAATGGATGTTGTCATGTCGAATGCGTTATTATAGTATTATCAAATAAAAGGATCAGTTCGGATAGAGAAACAAGTATTTTATTAGCGATATACATAAATATATGAAAATTTATCTGCATTACCGGTGACGTGAATGGAAGGTTTGTTTACGAGAAGGAGAGTTTCAGCATTTTTTTCCAATTAATAAATTAAAGAAATTTTTAGAAACATTTCAAATATAATACAAACTGATTTACTTACCGAGGTAATATTTTCATTACGTTCATCAATATTAATTATTTATTAAAAATGATTGTAGCAATATTATTCATTACATATTCATATAAATATGTTACAAACTTACATTTTACATTAATCTTTTTCGCAGCATAATTTGTCTATGAACGTCTCAGCAGATCAATTAACTGTGCAGTATTCTATGGTAGGTTCTGAGACTTGTTCCCGAAATATAAACTTTTAATATATTTCCACTACGTCCATTTATATTAATTATTTAATAACAATGACGGTTACAATATTATTCATTACGTACCAACATAAATGTGTTACAAAATCATATTTTAGTATTTTCTTTAAACTTTTTCACAGTATAATAATTGATCTACGAACGTCGCAACAGAGTGACTAATCTATGGCAGATTCTGAGGCTTGTTACCCGAAATGCAAACCTTTTTTTTAAATCAATATATCAATGGGGGTTCGTATTGTTTTTCGCCGGTATATCACCGTCAGCAAGTTACTTCTACCGATTATTCTCTTACAGTTAACTCCCTTCATTTTTTTATTTCTTTTAAGTTAGGTTAGGTTATATCATTTACAATTTGAGCTAAAAAATATTTTTTCTTCAAATTTTTCCCTGGCGATAAAACATTCGAGCAATCATTTTCAGTTCATAGACCGATGATGCGATCAATCGACGTGGAGATTAACTAGTTGCGATTAATTACTGGTGGTAAATTTTCTTACAATTATATAAATATTCAAAAGAAATTACAGTTTCGCAGCTCAACATCTACTCCATTCACGAATTTAAAATCAGGATGAGAGTTTACCATAGCATCGTTTTGATGTAAGAATAAAATTAAAATCCAGTTGTAGAATAATCAGTATTGTTTTTTTTTCCGTAGTGAGTATTATCAATTGACGCCATTTTTACTTTGAAACATACGACCTGTGGCTTGAAAAATTTCGGCCTTTAGAGTTACGTATAATCTGAATTTTTTAAATAACATATTAGTACATTTCTCTGAGACGAATATATTCATGGATGAACTTAATAACTTACCGCTTTTAGCACTCTTTTTTGGTGTTACGTTTATTAAAAATTCTCATAAAATTGTCTAATAAAAAAATATATATCTAAATAAATAATCCGGATCAGAAGTTCAGGAATCAACTGAAGAATGCAAAGTTGAATTACTCCATCAAGAGAGAATATTCGGTGAAAAAATTGCTAGTTTTTTAAAACACGCATGAAGTCACGAGTTTCCATAAAATTGATGTTTTAGCATTAAAATACATTAAATTCAACGTCCCGGTGACTTTTTATGGGTCCATTCCCAAACCCGAATTCGACGTGACAATAATGTACCGATCCTTGCTACAATAATGTCCCCGATGTAAAATATCCCGACGGCAATAATGTAAAATTAACATAAAAAGGACAGTCCTTTTTATGTTCGTGCCTACACTTCACACATTTTCAATTGACCTCTCAATTTCGGAGCTCATATTTAGATGTCTATCGTCGTATAATGCCGTTGACATTATCAATAGATTTTCGTTAATAGCAACACCATTAAGATCATCTTAATGTATGTATTTTTAACATAAAAGTATAGCCATTTACAAAAATAGTGCCGACTTATACACGATATTGATATCTGATAAACTTTAGTTGTTCAAAGTCTTCTCATATAGTATTTAATCAAATTATATTATATAACATCTAGCGTGAAAATAAGTACATATGATATTTGTGATGAATTTTTTTTTTTATGATAAAGTGAAATATAATACAAAAAAACAGTTTTAAGGAGTTAAGTCTCAAACTTGATGGAAAGGTATCATACCTATATATTTTAAATAACAAAAAGACTTTTTAGTAATTATTTTTTACATTATATTTTATGATCAATACCAGCTTCGCCTATCGCGAGCATTATCAATTTGCTAATATATTGTAGAAATAAGTACCACTTTTTTTTCTTTTGAAACAAAACTAGTGCTTAATTTGTAATTACAATTACTTAAAACAACTTAATGATGAATATTTAAGAACTGTTTCTAACTTTCTTTGTTTTTCTTACTTAGCGTAATTGACATTCTACGTGCTTCAATTTTTATAACTGATTCTTGGGGTTATTTCTATTTTAAGCTTTCAAACCTTTCTTGCTCAGTCACGTAAAAATATCTCAACAACACAATATATTTCAATAAATCATATAGTATTATTGGTATTTACCAAACATATGAAGCCTATGATCAAAAATTAGGCTATATAACAATACAAAAATTTACTCTTCTACATTATTTTTGGCACTATTTTATATTTTTATTTATAACTATCAACACACTGAAAACAGATATTTCTACACAGAGACTTCTTTATATCATTTCTTATTTTGCATGACTATCTATTTATTCTCGTTGAACCATTTATTAAGTATAATTGATCATTATATTAACGCCAAATGTTATATAAATAGTTCTGTAAAAAGTTTTAACAGTTGATGATGGTACTGATGAGAAAAACCGTTCTCGTCCATTATAAAGAGAAATTATTTGAAATTAGTGGTGAACAATTCGTTATCTCTGCCGAGTAGGGTTTTTTAGTTGGGAAATTAACTGCAAAACTATTTTAATTGTTTTCGATATGTATTGCCAAAATACACATTATATGATGGAAAATAATAAAATATTTGAAGGCATATCGAATATATTTCACAAATTTATAAAATTTTTTTAAGAGAAGATTTTCGAAATTTTACCGCTGAATAGATTGGTAAACAAAACAATTTTTATTAAGTATTTAGCTACGATAACCTCTTACCTTTTCGACGGTGCATTATTTAAAAGAAAAGAAGAGACAAATCAAGTCATATCAAAGTGCTTATTTATGAAGAAAATAACAATTAACTGCCCACACGCGACGTATACAATCGTAAAAATAAACATAAAAATGAAATTTTGCATTTAAACAAGCTCTCGGGCGAAGAAATGAAGGAATAAAAGGCATCCAAAGGCAGCCATAAATTTATTGTGAGTTTCTCAATAAAAAAATCTATCACGGTAATGTAAAATGATACGGATAGCTTGGTGGCTTTCCTTTCCTCGTAGGTAAAAGCTATTACAGAAACATGGCGGTTACTCAAAATGTTATTAAAAGAATGTACTTTTTTGCGCCATTTTGAAAGCAATTTTACCATAAGTCGGTAAGTTTTAAGCTTTTTGAAACCTTTTTTTACAACTAAGCTACGTATTTTCATCGCAAAACTGCATTGGGTCAGCACAATAAGAGTAAATTTAACTCAATTATCGAATATCATTGCGTTATGGCATTCTAAAAGCGTTTTAAGCATAACCATGGTAAAACATATCAATTTATTTTAGTTCTACAAAATTTATAAAATATATAGTTGATAGATATTTCGGATGACGGCTTAATTAAAACAACAGATCTGTAGTACTGACGAAGGAGTAAGCTGAAATAGCTATCAACTATATTTCTTATAAATTTTGTAGAACTAAAATACATTGCTATAATTTCACTATGTTATAATGGAGGTCTACCAAATAAATGTCAATACAATAGGTATAGTTGTAAGAATTGTGAAAAAGTATTTTCTGAAAATGGAGCCGTAGTGAAAGTCGCTCCGAGACGCGATACCGTGGAGGAAAACTTCGAACCTTATTCACTCAACTAAATGTTTTTCTAATTATTGAACAATCAATCAATGATTGTATGCCACCTGACTTGTGATTTAATGCAAATAACAGTAATATAGTACTACAGCAATAAGCTTCAGAGACCTCATCCAATATTTAAGCTTATTGATAAGTTTCATTTATATTTTCAAATTTTTTAGTTTTATTGCTAACAGGAAATAAGCTAAATCGTTAGAACAGAAGAGAAGATGTAATGTGTACCTTTTCTACATAGCTATAAATAGATTACCAAATGTACGTTTAAACATAGTTCCGACGATGGCGTGATCCGAAATAGCTATCACCTGAATCTAATAAAAAAATTGTAGAACTAAAATACATTTCTATTTTTTCACCGTGTTACAATGGAGTTCTACCAAGTAAATGCACATTTCATCAACTAATATACTCCGTTCATAGTTCTATAATAGTTCCATAGGCAAAGTATAAAAAGAAAATTTATTTTGATGCTACACACAAATATAATATTTTGAGAACGTGTGGTTGATACCATATTAGACGTGTGTTTCAGATCCGTTGAATTTATTATTAAAGTTGCTTCAGTGAGTAACTGGGGAGATAAAGCTGCGCGGACATCTTACTTGTAAATGTCCGATTAATGTTTGTAAATCTTTGCCCAGTTGTTTGTTACTCCGAAGCATGGCGACAGAATAGAACACGAGACAATTCTTTTTTTATTCACTATTAAATTTATCTTCACCGGCAGGTGTCAGTAACCTTTCAACTACGAGCAATAAATGTCTTGATAATAAAAAAATACCATTAATAACAGCCTGTAAATAATCGTTCAGATTCCATTGTCATATTTTGTTCAGTGTTCTAAATAACATATTCTTCAAAATATTACGTTCATTTTTGCACTTATTTTTTATTATTTGTAAAGTTATTAAGAAAATTTCACTCATTGGATCGATTGATTGATTTTGAATATTGTGCGGGTGTGTTAGTTTTTTTTAAACACTTATCCGTCATGGGTTAATATTTATCAAATAATATCTTAAAATTGATGCTCATGAAGTATTAAGAAAAAAAAACAAATTTCACTACTCACATTTTTTCGGATTTAAATCAGTTAAAATCTTTGTTGTTTTTTCATTATTGAAATTTACAAAAAAATCACTTAACCGAATATGCACAGAAAATTTGAAAATCATTAGTTTTGTAATCTTGACTCTATTCGCTTACAATACGCAAACCTTTAACAATATATCAATAAATAATATTTTCTTTCTTCAAAGTGTTATAGTAAAACAAAAAAAATATTGTAAATAGACAAGTGAAATAAATAACAAACAGAAAAATATTGTAAAACATAAGTATTTCTTTGGTTCATTTTTTAAAGAGATAACAATTATACCCTATCGATCATGTGGGTCTGAGTTGATATCCAAACGAAATAAAAATCATTGTTTGAGCATTTAAATGCGATTTAGAAAACATGAGGTATTTGTAATGTGTTTCGTCCTCGAGTTGATCTCGATAGCTTAAACAATAAATTTTATTTAAGTTGATATAATGTAATTTGAAATTATCTGTGCTGTAGTGTCAAATTTTTTTTGAATTGAAATAAAGATCAAATTTGAATTGTTGAAACTCTGTAAGATTCCCAATGTTTTGTCACTAATGACTGGGGCTTCGTCGCATACTTATAATAGAAATTTCGAAGATGCCAGAAGACGAAACCCAAGTCATAAGAAAACACGTGGAATCGTACAGTTTCAACAATTCAAATTTGACATATGAAATTCTACCTTCAGTCGGTATCAAAAATTATGAAATAAAGATTTCAAAATATTACGTTGTAACAGACGCTGCATTTTTATACTTGGAATAAAATGTAAAAAAAACATTTTATTTCAAAGACCAACGGTTTCAGACGCGCGTTATTTACATGCATCATGATTGTGTGCGGTTTCGTCTTCCTATTATTGTGTTTAAATGTGTTCATATCTTTGAATGGAGAATTGTCCACTAGATTTACAATATCAAATGAGACAATTACATAGGAAATATATGTAACACAATCATAAAATGCTCTTTCGAAGATAAATCGATTTATTTTACCGATGCTTTATACATCGACAGAATAACAAAGTATAAAAATATTCGATATTGTGTACGCATTGTCTAATGATAAAATAGGAATTGGTTTCAAAGAGACAGCTGTTTTACATGGAAATTGTTGTTTGCTACATCGCCGATGTTGTAGAGAAAGCTAATATATCATTGTCGGTTTCCATATTATTAAGAAACTTAATAAAAAATGAACAATACTCCGGTCGCCGCTTCTCAGACCATTGCGAGGGGCTATTGCCCACCAGTAATAAACCATAAAAAACATCTCATCCAATATTTAAGCTTATTGATATAAGCCGCTGTTTTAATTTCATTTACATTTTCAATTTTTTAGTTTTATTGCTAGCAAGAAATAAGCTAGGTCGTTAGAACAGAGGAGAAGATGTAATGTATGCCTTTTCTACACAGCTATATATAGGTAAGCAAATGTACGCTTAAACATAGTTCGGACAATGACGTGAGCCGAAATAGCTATCAACTGTATCTTATAAAATTTTGTGGAACAAATACATTGCAATTTTTTCACCGTGTTATAATGGAGTTCTACAAATTAAATGCAAATTCAATCAATAAATCCAGAGTACATTTGAAACGTTCTAACAAACATTGTATAATTATTTTCCATACAAGAAAAATAGTAGTAGATAGAGTAGTAGAGGTCGCTGAACAAACACGACCCCTACTAAATAAAGTTTAATTGTGTGAGTTCTTTTCTTACCATTCATATTTATGTGCATTAAATTAAACATCAAACAACCAATCCAGTAAATTGTTCTTTGATGTTTTTTCAAATTCGTCTAATCACAGCCCTGGTTTAAACGTTTAAACACTGCACTCTTCCGCATATTTTATAATTCATGGTCCTATTATTACAGGTATATTTAAGACGAAATATGAAAAAATTTTGACACTAAATATATCATAAATTCTATACATGTAAAATAAAAAAAAGTATTTCATCCGTGCGATATAATGTTTGAAATTTCGGAAAGGTAAAAACCAGCGTCGTAAGTGACAGAACATTTATAATTGCACAGTTTAAACGATTCAAATTTGACATTGAAATAACATCATACACCGTCAATTGAAATCGTTAATTAAATTAAAAGTTTTCTTCAAAAAATTTAATGTTACTTTGACCAAATCTTATATGCATTAATATTAAATTTTACTTTCAATATAAAATATCTAAATAATTTGCGATACCGATTGAAGGTGTTTGATGGAATTTGAATTGTTAGAACTTTGTACGATTCCACATAATTTGTCACTTTTATAGAATGCCTAAAGATGCAGAAAAGTGAAACCCGGGTTGTAAAAAAAACAGTTGTAACAATTCAAATTTATAATATTTAAATTCCTTGTTCTAGGAGTAAAATTAACAATTTAAATGTTGTCATTGGGTATTAAGCTTGTATGAAGTTAAGATGTTAGTGACTACATAGTTTGAAAAGAGACGAGAGAACCTTGCAAAAATAGAGTGATTCGATTTCCATTATCATCTAAATATAACTGTAATTTCGTTGAATTGTCAAAAAATAGCGATTTAACTATCATCATTTCATATTTACATTTGGTACCCCTAGTTATAAATGTTCTTCTTAACTCTGGCGTGATACTCGGTCCAGTGGTTATTACAACACGCCAATTGATATAATAAAAAGCGATTTTGATAATGTAATATTGTATTAGCGATCGCGTTCCGCCCACACCGCACCCGCCCCCGCCCAAGATCCTGTGAAATATGTCTAAATAAAGGCAAAGCCGAAATGGCAGTGGGCGGCCCGCGGACCTCCCTACGCGGGATCAACTCTTTGACCCTTTAGCTGACATAATGACAAAACTATCCAGAAAACGTTTTGGTTTAAATTATGTATATTATTTGTATAACTGACAACTCTGGACGTTCTTAAATTGTTTTTTTTTCAATACACTTATATTAATCAACCATATTATCGAATTTTATTTTTGTTATGTTCACTAAATTAAAAAAATGCAAGCCATTTGATGATGTCGTAAATTCGCAAGATATTCTCAATAAAAGCATATTGTTTTCATAATGTAAACTAAACTGTTGTCATTCTTGTATTCAATATTGTTATATAGAAGAATTGATCGCAGGGGTGGTAAAAAGAAGGGTGTGGGGTAGGTGCTAGAATTATCAAAAAATAAATGTATTTTTATGGTATCAATAAGACAGAGAAAATACTTTTTTATGAGGCAACAAGAATTATCTGTATTTAAAAGCTATATTTATTTCATAGAGTAAATACTGGGAAGCCTAGTATTACTAACAGAAATAAATTTTGTTGATTGAATTTGCATTCACTTGGTAGAACTCCATTAAAACAAGGTGAAAAAAATAGCCATGTATTTAAGTTCTACAAAATTATTTTTTAAATCATAGTTAATGGCTATTTCGGCTCACGCCATCGTCTATCATCTATGTTTAAACTAACATTTGCTTATCTATATTAGCTGTGTAGAAAGGTACACAATACATCTTCTCTCCTGTTTTAACGACCTAGCTTGTTTCTAGCTCGCAATAAAACAAAAACAAAAATGAAACTAAAAAAGGCGTAAACTAAAAAGTTTTTTAAGATTTTTTATTTAATAAATTTTGTTTGTTGAAAATTTGTACGATTCAACGTGTTATGTTATTAACGATTCGGATTTCACCTATCGGAATCTTCAGGCATTCTGTGACATGAATGCAACAGAACTGACACTGAACTCAACACAACTGAAAAAAAAATTAATAACAAATAATAAAACTTATAGATTATTTTCACCGCAGCAATTTCAAACAAAAAACAAAACAAAAAGCAAGAATTTTATTGTACCAATAGTCCTCGAATGAAAAATTGATCGTGTATTTTTGTGCTTCCAAACATTTTTTTTTCATGTTGACGCAGAGAGGGTTAATAATTAAAGCATGATAAAAAAAATAATAATCGATTATATTATAACGCTGCGTGGTGCTGTCAAACATAGGGTTCTAAAATTGATCGTTAATTGTTGTATTATCTTGGTTCCCTGACGACTTAATTGAAATGCAGCGAGGCCTCTCGATTATTTATTGTCATGGGTATTGTTTTAATAGAAATTTTATTATGCATATTACATAGTCATCGCCAACGAACATACCACGTTGAAAGCACCGGTTCTCGTCCGATCACCGAAGTAAAGCAGCATTGGACGCGGATAGTGCATGGATGGGTGACCGCTTGGGAACACCGCGTGCCGTATTCTCTTGGCTATGGGAAGGAAAACCCAGACCGAAAACCGCACACCAACCCACCTTGGCAGCGTGTTGTGCTATGTCCAAACAACCCCCCTGAAAGAGAAAGCGTGGGGAGGCCTTCATGTCAGCAGTGGATCGATCCCGGCTGATGATGATGATGACATAGTCATCGAAGGAAAGGAATCGGGTCACTTTACTGATAATGACAGTCATTTGAATAATATCATTGTAATTTGAAGTATTATATTTTTGGCACATGTTTATTTTTTTAATCAATGAAACACAATCGAATTCCGTTGTAAAAACAACTTTTTAAAAAAAAAAACACTTTTAACGGAAAGCTTAATAGATAAAGATAGCTAATATTAAGCTCATTGCTTTATACAGGTGCCCCGAAACCTTTTGTCTTCTTGTTGTTATGCCACGGCACACCGGTTGCGGAGCACTGGTTTATAAGCTCTGTATACAGAATGAAAATATGCCATACTTGCCTGAGCGCAAAATCCCAATGAAAAATCAATGGGATGGCCTCACATACGCGGATTCGAGCTTGTTACTCTAACAATACAAAGTTCTAGATATAAAGATTGTTTATAAATCGGTTACGGGACCGATTAATATGAACGTAAAGATCAAACTCGTATATATGTTTTAATCATGTTAAATAACATTTTGTCAGTTTTTATCATAGTAGAATTTAATTTGAAATTAAGCTATGCCATATATTATTTGCACATCTAGGTATATCTATATTGCTAAAAAAATCACTGGTAAAATTTTTGGGTTAAAGATTCAGGCAGCGAAAGTGTATTAAGCATGTCAAAGAATATCGCAAAGTTGTCTTTTATTTTAATGGAAGTTCTAAAATAAATATCAAATTTAATATTGAAAATCCATCAAGCACATTCAGTCGATATCATAAAAAAATATCATGTTATCAAATTGATATCGGCTGGAGGTACTTGATGGATTTTCAATATCAAATTTGAATTCCAGAACTGAACAATTAATTTGTCTCGGCTGTTTTTAACGCTGTCAAATAATTAATTTCGAGTCGACTATTCTTAAAATTAATTCGTCAGTTCTGTTGTATCCGTGTGGTGGAATGCCTGGAAATGACGAAAGGCAAAACCCGAGTTGTAAGTGACAAAATATGTAATCAATTTCGATCATGTGATCTGATGATAATGCTATTAGTCATTGTGAGAATGTGATATTACTGAAACAACGGTAAAACATATTTTTAATTGAATCACACCGGCGCTAAATAAATGCTTTTTTTAAATAATAAAAAACATTTTTTTTTCAAATATTATTTTCACAATTTCGTATATTTTATTATCAGGACTAGATGATTATGTTCCCGAAAAAAGTAATCAATTTCAATCATATTTTTTTTATTCTGGAAATATTACAAAAACATTGTTTTTATTATTTTGAATATAGTTGCTTTAAGTAACAGTTAACTCTTCAAAATTTATAAGTGTATATTACTTAATTAGACCAACTACCTATGACTACCAATTTTGTCATTTCTCAACGATCTAAAACAAGGAAACTCTCTCACAACAATTAAGCTACCAAGGCAATGAGAAGTGTATTGTTGTTTATAGCATTTGTATCAATTATTTAATTGATTCTTTTTTTGCCAAGCCTTGGATACTAAAAAAAACCAGCAATGTGGAATTTACGCAAGAATGTGTGGACTGAGTTTTCTTTTGTTTTTTTATTTTAATGTTTACCGATATCAGGTGAATTTGCGAATTAATAAATGACACAAGATCAACAATATATCGATTATTTAATGGTGAAGTTTATGTTCTAGTGTTGATGTAAACGACACCATCAATTCTTGCACCTTTTCATTATACATTGATAGTACCAACTTAAGCAATTCACATATAGAAAACCGTCTATCTGAAAACATAACCAGATTAAAATATTGCATTGGCGCTGACTATAGAACAATAAAACGTTCTTATGATTTTTAAATTTGCATTTAATATTTTCCCTCCCAAAGTGATTTTTAACTTTTACTTAATTTTATGAAAACCTACCCCATTTCTGACAAATGATTAATGGGATTGTAGAAAACAAGTTATTGGGTTGCAACTATTTTTTTTAGTGCCAACCTGCTTTAATTAAAAACGTTAATCTATATATTTAAAATCAGTTAAATACTTAGTATATATGGAAAAATACGTTTTGTAAAATGCTACCATTTCTCTCTTACTAAATTTGCTAAACGCTACAAATAACAATTTAATTTAGTAGAATATTCAAAAATTAAATACAAAAATATCAAATTATCATAAATAAAAATCCGACGAATTGATTGTTTATATGAAATAATAAAACAATTTCATTGATGCAACTCTTTCGAACAAGCCATAGAGGTAATTTTGGTAAATATGTAATGAATTTGAATTGTTACAACTTTGTACGATTCCATATGTCTTATCACAAACGACCCGGGTTTCGCCCTTCGGCATCTTCAGGTATTCCATCGCACGGATGCAACAGAAATTACTAATCTATGGATATCTGAATTGAATGCCGCTAAATTATAAGAAATTTCTTATAAATTAACAATAAACATAATAAAAATAATAAACAAATAAACATTCTGCTAAGTAAAGTAAATTTTACATGTGAATTAAACACAATTAAACAGATAGCTATTAATAATGGCAATGATGTGTCTCTAATAGACCATCTTTTGGCAAAAAAACAAATTAAACAAGTGGAAAAATTGTTGTACCAAGGTATAATGCTTGGGGACTTGGAGAGCACCAGATGTTGGTCTAAACTAAGTTTCTTAGCGAATACTAGTCTCAAAATTAAAAAAACAACTCGCTAACAGTGTCAGACCGGCGTTTTATTGCAAGAACTCACTGGCCAAAACTTTAGTAAACAACAAGGACAACATTAATTTTAGGGATAAGTCCGGTATTTATAAATTACAATGTCTGGATTGCCTACACTTTTATGTAGGTAAAACCACGCGCACCATAAAAATTTAAGTTTCAGAACACTTAGCTGCTTATAGATTGAAGAAGGATACTTCTACGTTTGCAAACCATTTGTTGTCGGAGGGACATTCGTTTGACGCGGATGAGGGAGTTCAATTGTTACATCATAACACGGGGGACCATAAATTGTTTTATCAGGAGATTTTAGAAATTAATAGAGGCCAGTTATTAAATTCAAACTTCATTCTTAACGATCAACTCAATCTTCCCAACTCCACCACCCTTTACGTGAGATCGGTTCAATGAATCGACAATCTCATGACGATAATTCTTATGTCTCATCACTAGATGTTTGATATTAGGTATCCTTTAAATAAAAGAAGACACATTTATAATTTGATAACTTGATTTAAATTTGTTGAAAACCCCATTTCAATAACGACAACTCATTAGCAAGATCGTTAATGAAAGTTGTCATAGCTAATTAATTGGATTAATATTGTTACATTCTTTTCAGCTGCAATCTTTTGCTTGCCTATTGGTAAGTAGATTCCTGTTAATAATGATTTTAAAATATTATATATACGGTGCTAACTGTTTGTTTTACGTCAGTTCTGTTGCATCCGTGCGATGGAATACCTGAAAATGCCGAAGGGCGAACCCCGGGTCGTTTGTGATAAGACATATGGAATCGTACAAAGTTGTAACAATTCAAATTTAATATTGAAGTTCCATCAAGCACCTTCAGTCGATATCATAAATATGTAATGGATTAATATATTTTTTATTGGTTGATTATGACAATTTCATGTTTTCATTTTTTTATATTCTCGTCAAATAAGTACAGTGTTAAATAATGTCGCATTAACCGTTCCCCGATTTATCGATTTCCTCGATTTATCGTCCATTTATTATGGTCTCGTCTCAAATATTATCCCAATTAATCGGTAGATAAATCTTTTATCCAATACAATTTGCGAGTTTGTGCACATTACATCTCATATATTATTATGCAAAGAAATTAATGTTGAAATATAAAGTTAGCTAAAATTTCTTGAGATTTTCTTCAATACAGAATTTTACGCTTAAAACAATATTCAATAATTTCAATAAATAAGATTTAATTAATATGATTTTTTCAGAACCCTATTTATTATACTTAGCAATATTTGTAAAACCCCATTTTTGTAAATTAAAAGAGGGAGACTGGGAGACTCTTATGTTTTCTTAAGATTTAACTTTTTTATTATTATTTTAAATATTATCGTATTTTTCGTTTTTTAGTGTCCCTTAAAAAACGTGGAATCAAGGTTTCATTGTATTTAAAATCGTAAAGTAAATCTTCATGGCTAAAAAAATCTTTACTTCTAGGTCTTTACTTTTCAAGTTCACCTGACTCACAGTTACGCCACTGAACACTACATTTGCATTCCATACAGTGGTGACAAGTTGCGCGATATAGGTCGGCCCGTCGAACCATGCATCGTCATATCGGTGAATTGTCGAGGCGATATCACACGCTAAGTTGCGTCGCTCGACAGAAACGCCCACGCAATCTCGTGAGGAACGCGCAACCACCAACTTTATCGCTTCATACTGCCATAACGCACGGGGTTTACTATCGCAGCCGCGTCAAATCATGCGGTTGGCAACCTTTTCATATCATATAGTTAATATTTTGATTCCCTCGCGTCTGATCCCATTGTGAATCATATACGGTCTAACTGTAAAACGTTATTGTAGTAATTATTTTTACGACAACTGAAATAGATACGGAGATAGTTAAGTCACTCGTCTCTTTAGAAAGCAACCAGAATTTGGACAAAAAAAAAATACTGGTAGCGATTTGGCTATACCTAGTTACGTCAAATTTGAATATAATACGTTAAAAACTATTGGTCACTTTATTCTAATAGTAAAATATCAACCTAAGCGTTTTATAGCTTTGGGTTGTCGTTAAGGAAAGTTTAAAATTAATGTTTTTTTTTTAAATTTAAATCTTTTTTTAAAGAGTTAGAGAGTTTTTAGGTATGTGTTTTTGTGATGTTTTTTTAAATCAATTTTATTATACGTGATTTGAATTTTAATTAATCTGACGCCTTGGCAATGCTAAACTGTTTGAATTAAATATAAAAAAATCTCTTTTTAAATTTGAATTGCTAAAACTTTGTACGATTCTACATGCTTTGTCACTGATGACCCGGGTTTCGCCTTTCGGCATCTTCAGGCATTCTATTACACGGATGCAACAGAACTGACAATTCCATCATGCACATTCAGTCGATATCATAAATCAATTAAAAAAAGCTTTATTTATGTCTGCCAAAAATATTGAGCGTATCGAAATATACATTTTTTTAAGACAACTATATAGTGCTAAAGCACCGTACAACTCCAGTAAAGCTGCTTTATAATAATTTTATGAATGTTACAATTTTTTGAAAAGTTATTGGTCATGTATCACTGTGAGGAATGGCCAAGTTGTCCGGTATCTGCAGTGCAAACTTTGAGCGGTATGTTGCGAAATGCGTCGAAACATCTTTCACTGAATTAATAATATATATTATATTGTTTTGTTGTAGGTTCACAATTTCGCAATAATACTGTTCCAGAAGTTTAACATCTTGATTATTTTAAAATATGAATCCGACATTGAAAGCACTACGAGTATAATACAAAAATGCGTCACAATTTCGAAAATGCTGTGAAATCTTATTGTTTATTTTCCTTTCTTGCGAGTTATTTGAAGCTGAAAATTGTCAATAGTTTTAAATTGGCCAAACTGCAATTCAACTGTAAGTTATAAATGGCATTTCAAAAGAAATGTTCCCAACATAACGAAAATAATTAATTGTATACTGAATCTGACTCCACCAATACTGGCAACACATTACATGATATGAACCATAAAGAAAGGCATTATTTCTTTCAGCAGTAAAATTCCAATTCAAAATTCGAACGCGTTTAGTAAAAAATAAATATGTTTTGTTTTGAATTATATTTAAATAATATTAACCATTTTACTAAATTGTCGATTAATTATTTTTAACAAAGCACTAACATAGACGCAAATGGCGTGCCAGTTTATAAACACATGAATTGATATTCAAAATCGTACAACATTTTAATACGTACAATTAGTATCATAATTTGATCCACTAGCATTTATTGCTTGTAATTGCTGACACCTGCCGACTAATTGATATCTTTCTCTTACAGATTGATTTATGACATCCTAATCCCTCAATTTGCATTCGTTTCTGTCATTTTGAATTATTTATTGCCTTAAAGTTTACCATTTATTCTCACGAAACATTATTAAATTTCTAGGCTTATGACTGACGTAAATTATGAATAAAATGTGAAAGGTAAAAAAAAATGTTTTGAAGTCAATGTATTTATTAAAAGTTATATACTTCTTTAACAGTGAATAAAATGTAAGGCTTTTCAGAAGCGATGTCCGAATTTTCCAAAAGTTGTTCATTTGTCCCAATACAAAAATTATTTTTAATTTATCACTGATCAGCGTTCGAAGGTTGCAATTTTGCAATGTACGATACTCCCTCCATCGCATCGATCCTTAAAGCATAGTTTCTCAACCGGCGGTCCGTGGAGATTTTTGGGTAGTCCACGATGTGATATTTTATCGATAAACAATCGAATTTTATGTTGTGTTGTATAGATTTTTAAATTATATTTTTTTGTTGCTGTCTATGCTAATATAATTAAATATTGTTACATCAGCAGCTGATGCAAAATTAATTATTTTATTAAGAAAATGTGCGTTTAAACATGTTTCTAACGATGGCTGAGCCGAAATAACTATCAACTATATCTTATAATATAAAAAAAATGTATTTTATTCCAATGTTGACGGTCCGCAAAAATTTTTTAGAGATTTTGGTGGTCCACGGATGTAAAAAGGTTAAGAAACTATGCCTTAAAGCAAGACGAAGAAAAGGCGATAAGTTAACTTCTAATCGTCATTCAGCCGTTTGTACCCTCTTCGAAAAATAAGAGATTTAACAACCTATTAACAGGCGTTTCTCAAGGGATAAAAAAATCAAATGACTGTTTTGAGAGTTCGTAAAGGGCATCGTAAAATAGATTCCGCAGTATAGAGAGCAGTTATTATATCCAGCATTTTTAGCTATTTGTAAAAACCATTATTATCTGAGAATTCTACCATCCTTGATAATATTAAATTGTATGTTCCGGATAATTTTTTGAGAAATCGTGGACATGAATTGATTGTTCTTCCAAAGTGTAGAACCAGTCTGTCAATGGTAAGAGCATTAACAATGTTTGACAGCATTGCTTCGTTACATGTGGACGAGAGCGAGTCAGGCGGATACTATTTTTTAATGCATCGAAGTAGATTTAACATGAGTTTGTTTGGTTAACTTCATTGCTAACCTTATTTTTGTTTTCTCATTTATTACTTTAATTTTCAACATTATTTTTTAACCTTTCCAGGAGTAACTAATCAATTTCAACTGTGCAGTGAAGACTGAGTTTTTTACATATTTTTTAATCAAATCATTGTAAAAAAAATACAACTCACGTTTTTAGGGTTTTACCGCAATAAAACCAGTTGCATAATCCAGAGATCACAAACCATTGACACATTGCACTTGAATATATTATTACAATAATCGTTGACATATACGACGAGTATGTCCATACTCCTTTACAAAAAAACGCGCCTACGTATTAGTACATAGACTCCCAACCTGGGGTCACGAAGTGTTTTTTGGGGGGTGGCCAACTTAAACGGTCGACTAAAATTTTTTGTATTTCTTTTGGATTGTATTGCGGGTCATATGGATTTTATGAAAAGCGGTCGCCACCTGAAAAATGTTGGGAACCTATGTATTAGTACGTTCATACTTCTGGAAAGGTTAAATATTTTTCCACAGTGAAAAAAATAGCAATTTATTTTAGTTCTACAAAATTCTATAAAACAGGAGAGAAGATGTATTGTGTACATTTTTTTCACAGCTATATATAGATAAGCAAATGTTCGTTTAAGCATAGTTCTGACGATATTTACTATATTTAAAAAATAATTTTGTAGATCTAAAATACTTTGCTATTTTTTTCACCGTGTTATAATGGAGTTCTACCAAATGAATGCCAATTCAATCAACAAAATATTTTGATGTTGTAAAAGCAATGAACTTATAATTTTAGATTTTTTTAACCAATATGTACCAAATAAATAAATAAATAAAAATGCGTCGATTAATTAAAAATATAATAATTAATCTACGTTTTACAAAAGTACTTAGTAATTAGATACCCGCATTCTCGCTGGTAATTAAATTTAACTATTTAGAAAGGAATGTTGAGCTTAATAAAACGAAGATCGCATCAGAGCTTCCGTGCAATGGGCTGGTTGTTCAGGTCTCGAGCTATTAATGGTAATCTTCCACCCATAACCCATTCACAGATTCGGTAGCATCTCGTTAATCAACTGAACTGCCACTGTTACCTGATAAACCAGAAATATGTTATGGTATATATGTTCATAAATTAATTAGTTTTGAAATGCAAGTTAAATCTGAAAGTGAGATGAAACAGGTTAGTTTGTTTATGAATAATAATTCGATAATTGTATGTTGTCTGCAATCGAAACGTCTTGCAATTATTTGTGCACTGTTCGCTGAGGTTCAGAAATCATAAAAAAATAATGAGACTGGGTTGAGTACCGGCCAATATTAATAGGATATCAGAGTAGATATGTTCTATACGCCTTAACTATACGTATTGAATACACAGAAGCTAGCAAATATTTGACTGTACATTTATTATATAGTATTGTTAAATTATTTATTGGTATTATTAAAAATTAGCCATTTCGTCTAGTAGATTCTTAAAGTTATACAGCTAATATTTTTTACGCACACAGCCTTCTATAAGTAAGACGGAACACTTATCGTGAGCATTGTCAACTGATTTTCAATCCAGTCCTGAATATAAAATATAATATGGAAATAGTACTAAATAATTGTTATCATAATTTAAAATTTCTTTAAACTTTCTACCAAGGAGTGACGGTCAAAACATTAAAAAGAGAGAAAAAGATATTATTTCAACAAATAAGGTGAATAATATATTGATTGTTTTGGTGTTTACTTGGTAGAATCCGTTATAACGCGGTGAAAAAATTTCAATCTATTTAAAACAGAAGAGTAGATGTATTGTGTACCTTTTCTACACAGCTATATACAGATATGTAAATGTACGTTTAAACATAGTTCTGATGAAGGTGTGAGCCAAAATAACTATCAACTATATATTGTATCTCATAAATTTTGTAGAACTAAAATATATTGCTATTTTTTCACCGTATTAATGTGAATAACGCTTAAAATTCAATAGAGCCTATATGTAATCTGATACGATTACAAAAAAAAAATCTTTCTTGTCTATGCATATTTGACGCTTATTCCCGCACATTTTTTCCGTCATTTATACACATCCGATTTTGAATTTACACACAATACGTTGACTCTTTCGACGTGGAATGACACCATGTTCAAATATGTCCGGTCGCATATAAAATCTCTGAATTATTGGTAATTTTGGGTGGGCCGTGTGTTTTTCGGTTTCAGGAGATTATAAAAGCGTCACTTTTGAAATAACACAACGTACTTATTATAAATACAAGCCCGTCGACGTTTTTATGAGTCACTTGTCTATTAAAACTTAAATTTTACTATGAAAACTAGATAGATAATATGATTACACAATTTTATTTATGTTATATTACTTTAAACTCAGAATTCATTCTGTGTAAGTCATCTGAGTTAGTTTTCCATTGTGGTGGAACCCCGATCAATCGTTCTTGCATAATACGTTTTTCCGGATGGATCGTTCATTTTTTATAGTCCTGTCAAAAACCCATGTTACCCAAAGAAAAATGTTAAATGGTCCCGCGTTAACCGTTCACCATTTTATCGACTTCTTCGATCCATCGTCTAAATAAGTCTGAAAGTAGAAATAGTTCACGACCTCCCTGAACAAAACAATGCTGAAAATAAAAAATATGAAGAAAGTCACTCCGCAGATTGGGAAGCACTAATCTGATGAATACAATATGCAAATAATATAAATAATATTTCAAAATTAAAAAATACAAAAACAAAAACATACAAAATTATCAAAATAATTACCTCAAAACTGCGATTGGGGCCTACAGGAGGCCACCATGTCAATGTAGAGGTCCGTGTAATTTTGCAAAGTTTCGATACAATTTTTCCCAGCCATCAATAGCATTTTACGCCGTAAAACCTTTTTTAAATCGTTACACATTTAGTAAAATATATACATAATTTGTTTCGAATTTAAAAATTATTTCAGATTAAATTGTGGAAAATTGGAATGTAAAAGCGGGTACTAAATGTATCAAAATAAAATGGGATTGTAAAAAATGAATGTGATTAGCAGGAAATTTTTAATTTCTGGCACGCAAAAACGGTATGTAAATAGTCAAAATAGAGGTGAATATTTTATCCCTTCGGCGAGTGCTCCGTAATCGGTGTCACTGCACACCGATGTGCCGCCAAACAATGCTTGGTGTGCCGCGGCCTTTTTTCTAACAGAAGAATAACAGGAAAGCAGAAATAATTATTAATTCTTAGAATAAATAGTATACAATACGTATAATAATCCCACATACATTATATAATGTAAATTTATAAGAACAAAAAAGTGAATCAAGGAAACGATACAGAAGAATGATTAATTTTTGAAAAATGCGTCGGTGGTAAACCATTCGCATTTTTATAGATTATGAGATGTGCCGCAAAATTTTAGGAAATTATAGTAACTTGGCACATTGCTGTGCCGTGGAAGAAAAAAAGTTGCGGAGCACTGACTTAGAATGCACCTCGATCAATTGGATATAAATGTCGAATTGGCGGATATTTTAATGCCGGATTAAAACATTGTATAAATAAACACGTTGAAATAAGACACCGTTCAGATGTTATCATCAACATCGGGCAAGATTTCATAGAATGCCTTCATCGTAAATTGAGTTTTCTTGCTGCCACACTTACGCAATTCTCTTTGGACGCGTTCGAACGTTCTCGTATATGCATACATGGAATAAATTTGATTTCCAGAATAACAACAACGTAGTTAGCGTGTGTTTATTAACCCTTTGAGGAGTATGGCCGTACATCTACGTCCAAATATTGTGATGTCTTTTATCAATTGCAAGTTCCGTATTTTTTGTTAAATAATTTTAATTTCTTCAGATATTCATGCAGCACATATCTGTCAATAATTTTAAGCAGTCGGGTTTACATTTTTTATTTGTTTCAAATTAATAAAAGAATTTTACAAAAAAAAAATCAAAGAAATTACACTTTTAATCATGTATCATAAAATTTACTGTCTGTTCAACCGCTTTCTTTCTAGGAATCAGTGTCAATATAGAACTATGTTTACTCAGACTACAATTATTTTTTTAGGCTCAAAATAAAGTAATTGTTTCTAGAAAATTCATAGTGAAAAAATTTATTTACATTTATTACTATGCATTTCTCAATTGTACAACTTTATTTACTACGTTATATAATAATAAATATTCTTTCTAGATTAAACCACAAAAAAAACACATAATTTTATATGAAGTGTAAAAGAAAATATTTAAAATAAACCAAAAAAATTATTTCGTAAAAAAATAACTCACTACTCAACGGGTTAACAAGCGGTGCATCTATTGAAATATTGCTTCAGAAAATTAAAAATATGTCATATTTTAAGAAGTTATAATCTATCGTTTTTTTTATCGCCATGACAACTTCCTGTATGGTGCTCAATAAATGGTTCCCATAATGTAGCTACTCTATAATTTATTTTCCCTCAATCAGTATATTTCGCAGAGGGGTAGAACAAAATGAAATGGTTGAGATCATAATTAGTGATTCGTTCATAGCATACGTCTCGTTTTTAGGATCGGATGAATGGGAGAGAATCACAGACTTCTATCTCGTTGAATGCAAATTCGTTAATTGATTGCAAACTTTATTTTTTTAACTATCCGTGTTTGTCTGTTAACCCAAGGGCAGCATAATCGATTGTTGACCAATGAACTTTTTTTATCTAAAAAAAATACTTAAAGTAAAATGTAAGAAAGCAGATTTGATCACAATTATTTTGCGTTTCAAACTATACATAATTTATTTTTGAATTCAACTTCAAACGCATTTTAAATAAATCAATATGAAAATATGTGAAGCAATTAAATATGTGATAACCATATTGAAAATAATCTTCTTTTTCGATTTGACAATTAATAGAAATCAGTTGTTACATGAAGACGTTTCATCTCAATGAAATCGAAACTGTCTATGAATTTCTAGAAATTAAAGTCCCGTTACGACAGACGTTTGTTTGCTTAATATCATTTCATTTTTAGTTGACAATGCGTATTTGATTGAAATATTTTGGCGGGAAAGATATTTGAATGAATGAAATACACCTAGTCCTCATATAACACGGTTATACACAACGCGGATTTATTAATTGTGCCATATTTTTATACAATACGCTTTATATAACACGGGTTAAATGAAAAAAAATGAAACGTTGAATGAACCTACATACCACAATTAATGACTCGAAAGCAGTTGCAGCGAAAGTATCATAGGTAATGGTCAACGTTGAAAACAATAAATGACGACTTGAAATTGGCTAATAAATTACATTTCTTTTTATTGATAATGATTTTATAATGGAAAGGAGTTCGAAATTCAAAAGGGAATTACAAAATATTTTGGAACCTTATAAGGAAATACGTAAAGATTTATACGCTAAAAGCAGACAATCGATTATATTATATTTGTATGAACTTCAAACCTTGTATAACACAGATTTGTATTAGACGAGGTTTGTATTAGATATGGTTCCACCTCGCCTCGCACCCAGTTGTATTAACGTTTTTCACTCCTGAAAATACAATGAATTGTGTAATATATTAAAGAGGACATTTTTATAATTTTTAAAAGAACCTTGTCACGCCGCTGATCACGATTAATTCAATATAGAAACATGCTATCCATAGTTACAGACAATTTCAATTACTTTCACGTTTTAGCGCCTTGTCGACTGAAATAACTATCAAGTACTAGCTTGTTAACGTTGTACCAACATAACTATAAAATGTGCAAAACCGAACTGTCGTTTTTATTTTAATATTCATAAAATAAACACTTTGACATTTCTATAGGAATAGTTTCGAATCGTACTTTTGGAATTAGTCGTGATATATGATTATGTGTGTTAAAAATATTTTAATATATTATTATATATATGTATGTGTGTCACATTCAGGGTTGTGAAAACTTTACTTTCGATGCGATGTTTAAAATGATTATATTCTATCTTCAAAAAAGAAAATTAGAAGATGGCGGATAATTCCTAGTGCGTCGGCCTTCTAGCCACGGAATAAATATCTTGTAAAAATTTATGATATCGACTGAAGGTGCTTGATAGAATTTCAATATCAAATTTGAATTGGTTAAGCTTTGTACGATTCTATTTGTTTTTTCACGTCCAGGGTTTCGCCTTTCGGCATCTTCAGGCATTCCATCACACGGATGCAATAGAACTGACATCAGTCAATCCTAGGTCGTTAGTGACAAAATATTTGGAATCGTACAAAGTTTCAACAATTAAAATCTGGTAAAAAAGTGAAATAAAATAGTATACTCTCTCGAGATAAAAAAATATCTGACCATACACTCATTTTATATTAAAAAATAGTCGACTGACGAAACTACAATGTCGTTAATTTTTAATGGTATGTCATTGACTGTAATGCAATTTTATGATGAATAAGCAACTGTAGCGTACCGGTACCGGTTGTCGCCAAGTTTCCCTTAAAAATGATCCGAGCTAACGGGCGAGGCGAGTCGAGGCGACTCGCGACACTATCGCAGGCGAGATTGTCGATCGCTCTCTTAAAGGTGTACAGGAATCTTGAATGACCATATTGGAGGGCGGACCGCCTTGGCAAGGCCGATCTGTAGATGGAAGCTTAAGGCTTGAGCAATGGACAGGGGGCTGCGTAACGGATAAACAGACGACTGACGAAAAGTTTAAAAGTGATAATAAAAATACAGAAGATTGTTAATGTATCATTTTTGATCGGGTTAGACAATGCCTTTTAAGTAAAAGAAAAAACTATTGACCGTACTAGTACGGGGATGTATTATTTTATCTTCTAACATAGATCTCACTATTCTCGGGCTAAAATTTGTATTGTTATTGAATGGTACACTACTGTTTACCTTATTAATATAATTTATGATTTCGACTGAAGATGCTTGACGGAATTTCAATATCAAATTGGAATTGTTACAAATTTGTGCGATTTCACATGTTTTGTCACTGACGACCCGGGTTTCGCCTTTCGGCATCTTCATGCATTCACATGAATGCAACAGAACTGACGTAAAATAAACAGTTAACATTGTCTATATACCAACTTTATTAATCACAGGAAAACACACACCCCAAGGCAAGCAATGAATGGCAGCTAAAACAAATTTAATAATAATTGATACAATTGCCTGTGATAATTTTCATGAATGATCTTGTTAATGAGTCTTGAAAGGGTTTTACAACAAATATTAATCAACTGACATTAAAATATAAATGGGTTTTTTTTATTATTATTTTATAGAAATACCTACTTATTTCAATCTGGCAAGTAACGATCAAAGTTGTAACAATTCAATTTTTTTTCAATTTTAAATCAAATATCACTGAATGAAATAAAAGTAATTGATTGAATTGGCATTTACTTGGCAAAACTCCATTATAACACGGTGAAAAATTAGCAATTTATTTTAGTTCTACAATTTTTTTTATAAGATATAGTAGATATAGGACTACTAGTTCTGACGATGGCGTGAGCCGAAATAGCTATCAACTATATCTTATAAAAAAAAACAAAAAATGTAGAACCAAAATACATTGCTATTTTTTCACTGTGAAATAAAAGTTAAATAAATAAAGCATTACAATTAACTACATAACACTATTTAGAAACTTAATTGGACGATTTATGTTACAATACAAACTCAACTATTGCGTATTACCCTGCCATTTTAAATCGAATAAAATTCATAATATATAAGTACATCAAGTATGTTTTATATTCTTACCTAACATGACAGCTATCTACTCATAAATAGTATGTCGCCTGGTTTTATCATTTAACTCCTTTTTAAGAAGAGTTTATATCAGTTACATTCGTATTTCAATCTCCAATCAATGAATCTGCTTTCTTCGTGATAAATAGTTAACGTTTACAAATAACTGCAGCTTACTGTGATACATCATTTTCTCATCTCGTCTCTCTTTCGATTACACAAAACCTATGTTTTCAATGCCAACCAGTATACCTAGGCCTCATATTACACGGTTTTATACAACATGGATACATAAATTGTGACATATTTTTATACAACAAGCTTTACATAACACGGCTTGAGGGAAAAAAATAATTATTATGAAATGTTTTATGAACCTACCACAATTAATGATTCGAAAGCAGTTGCAGCGAAGTAACTACATGTTTCCCATTGAAAACAATAAATGACGGCTTTAAATTGGCTAATAAATTAGAAATATGTTTATTGACAATAATCCTATAATGGAAAAGAGATCGAAATTCAAGAGGGTATTACAAAATATTTTGGAACCTTAAAAGAAAATATTGACAAACGCTTATTAACATTTTTTTAAGTCTAAAACCACATAAAAATCAGAGTCCTCCGATGATGGAAACTCACAACCGATCTCGAAAAAGAGTAAAAAATATAGAATTCTAAGTGATAGCGATGATAAATGAGTGTTACATTATGTTATTAAAGTTTCTTTCAATTAATAGGTAAATGTATATTTGTTTATTTTAAAAAAATAAGTACATATTTATATAAACTATCTTCGATTTTTTTTATTTGGAATGCAAACCTTAATTTTGTATAAATTTCAAACCCTGTATTACACGAGATTTTTGTGGAACCATATAACCGTGTTATACAGACCCAGATGTATAGTCAAACTTTAATAATACTAATTATTGTAATAGTTGTCAATACTTGATAGAAAGGCTTGATATTTGAAATAATAAAGACAAATTTTTAAGTACTGTTTCTGCAATATAAAATATCTGTTTTTACTATTTAAAAATACGTTATTATTCGTATTACCTAACCATAATACATGCATATTTCTTTGGAATTCATATTGCAACTGAAAAAATTCATAAAATTTTCTCGTTCGAAATTATAAACTGCACAACATATGCATTGTTACGCATATTTTAATTGAATTTCCAGAAAATGTTCATACTTCTTATATGATATGTAGTAGAATTGGTTTGCGAAACTAACTAAAAATGGTTGTTTACAGCCGTACAGGTCTCTTGACTCTAGAGAAGGGCAGGTTAACAGCAAATGAAGTAAGTATAAATTTGTTAAATGTTAGACAAATCGCCCACATTGAGTAGAAAAAAATAATAACACATTTTTTCATTGATTTAGAATACAACGCCTCCATGTCATTATACAGATGTGAAATTGTTGTAGGGTTACGTGGAATACTGAGATTGCTCGAATAGCTGACGTAATCGTAACCTCAATGACTTAAAATAAAAAACGAGAGCATTATTTACTTTGAAGCAATCGCTATTTCGGTTGTCACAATACACCGGCAGCAAAATCCCGCCAATTAAAGACAATTTCCCGCCCACTAGCAGGAACCATAGACTGTGGCTCAAAATTAAGAACATTTTAAACGTTTAAAAGAGATGTATTGAGAATATATTTCGTCTTTGTAAATAAATGCCCAAAAGCTGTTATTTTTATATCTCATTAATGTTGATGTTTAAAAAAATTCAAAAGTATAACATAATACACATTTGTTACATATTATGCTAAGTAAAATAATTAACCATTAATCTTTGATATTTCTAAATTCAAATTCGTTGTACCACTTTTTTTTATATGGTCACGCGTATAATTTAAGTGGATGCAAAAACAAAACAGAAATATTAAGCAATACCTTATGCTCAATAAAAATATGGAAATTAAGAAAAGCATAGATCCTAAAATTACTTACTAACTTACTGTAAAGATTGCGAATATTTGAATGAAATCGGCAATTTTTAAATGCATTTTTTATCAACAACTTGATGAATCTATTAACTTAATCTCTCATTTTCCATGCAAATGTGGATACATAGTTCATTTCACTTATGTAAAATTATTTTTACTGTCGGAAGTTTTGCCATTGCAATTTAGATTTACAATCACATTTGAAATGACTCCGAGGAAATATTGATTTGTACAAATGTGAAAAAGAAGGTACGTAAATAAATATTTTTATCAGAATGACTTGCACATCTTTATTGTGATTTATTTTGAACACGTTAAATGTATCTTCTTCCGGAAGTTTTTTGAGTTAAATCAAGGTATAAAATTTTAGATTCACTCTTATGATATCGTAATGAAAATCATAGATTATTTTTCCATCTTAAATGGTATATCTCTGCATTCAGCTCTGCATTACAAAGTGAAAGTTTCATTGCTGGTGTATAGAATATAATCTACTATCAACACTTCAATAAAATCAATCCAATATCATGTAAATCCGCCTCTGATTTAAGTAGTTTTGCAACCATAAGAAAACAGTATATCTGTTGAGTGTTGGAACGAAAGTTTCATTCATAAAATGTTAATTTAACACCTTGGCCACAGTGGTGTGGGCAACTCACCGTCGATTTCTGCCTCTTCAGTTGCATTCTTGCTGCCTTGTTGAGAACGAAAGTGTCAGTGAAGTCCATGATTGAAAAGACACTAACAAATATCAAAATATCTTTTTAAAAAATTAACTGAGTACTATACTTCAAAATACAGTGAAAATTCTGGCCGCAAATAACTTTCGTTACCCTGATAAAAATAATGACTATAATTAAAATATGATTTTTATAAGGTTACTTCATTTCATTTTTGCTTGCTTCAGCTTATACATAATGCTTTTAACATAAAAAGAACAACCTCAAAATGAATTCAAATCATTTCTACTTTCATTATTTTAGTCAAAACCCAAAATTTAAAAATAAAGTACTATAAAAACTACGCTTAATTATAGTAAATTATAAAAATAATAAAAAAACAGTATACATAATTTCGTTAACTGTCACTTTTTGGTGGCTGACAATTAAAATAAAATATATATATATATCATATTTACTATTTCTACAATATATTAAATGATTAAGACTGGTTTTGCACGTCGTGAGCATTATCAACTGATCAATAATAATCCTCGCGATCATAAGATATTACATTTCGTAAAAATAGTACTAAATAATGTAATGTTGTTTTAAATAAATTAAATAAAATCTTGAAGTAACTTTATATGGATCAAACTGTCCGTAAGCTTGATTGATTATTACAACTTTTTGAATGTGGCGCATTCAATGTAAATTATACATTTAATGCATATCTATCATCATGACTAAAATAAAAATATTTTACCGGTGATTGGTAATTCAGCCGTTATTTTAAAATAATGATTGTTAAATTGAATAATACTCCGCCACTGCACTCCCTGTTATACATTTCAATGGTAAATGGCATTTCAATTTGAACATTGTCATCGTTAAACATTGATATGTAAGGTATTTATTTGCCCGTTCTTGGTAAATGGGTTGTCAAGAGATATGTCTGAGAGTAAACCGTGGAAAACAATTTAAAATGTCCAAGTAAAATCGATTATAGCCGTTCATAAGATCTAATCTGGCATGAATTCTATGACCAGATTGTACAATATGATATTTTACCGGTAGGTGTTTTGAGAAAGCACTGTTTTATAAAGAGGATTATTCGAATTTATTGTCAATACCAGGGCTCGCAGTGTTTTGGCTGGAGTTGTGATAAATCGACTCCGGCTGCTTTTTCGATTAGACGTTTTTGAAAAATATTTCGATGAACAAAAAGAAATTAATCGCCTTCGTTTGAGTCACAATACGGTAAAATTTTGCTACTTACCGGATTAGTTAGTTGATCTTAATTTTAATGCTTATAAATAGAAAAGGTAAGAAGAAACCTGACAAAATTATACTTTTTTTTAGTCGGAGTTATGTTGTTAGTTAATGTCGCAATCGGCGTCGTGTTTTTTTAACGACACCACAGACCTGGAAAATATAGATGGCAATGTACTAAATCTCACTTCATTTTGCCTTGCTTAATATATTATATGTTGCAAGTTCTAGATGGACTATTTTTTTTATTTAGTCGCCTATATCAGAATCAAAATTTGTTTAGTGTTAGATGTCTCTTAACATACTCTTTTAAATAGATGAAATCAATAACTATTTTAGCGATAACATGAATTTAATCACTGTTTGCAAGGCTTTGAGTCTTGTGATGAATCGACTATTCAAAATATTTTGGCACATTCCTTAATCAAAATAAAAATCTACAGTTCATTCAAAAAACATTTTTACCTACATATCTTATAACTTTCCCCTCTTCTGTCAACAACTTATTGAAACATTCATTGGGTACAATATACAGAATTACATTATGAAATACTTAATAAAATCGGTCAAATAAATGAAAAATTAAATTTACTTAATAAATAGTTATTTTAATATATCTCATGTTGTTTTAAATACGCGAATATTGTGTGTAACGATTAGAAACATGATACTCTACTGTAAGGCTTTGGGTAATATTAGTCTGTTTTTTGAAAACGTTTACATTTTTAGTTGTTTTATTAACTCGTACCGTTTCACAACACTCCAGAAGGCTAACGAGAAACTAACTTCTTAATTAATTGTTGTATACATTTAAAATAATATAAACATATCAAAATATAACTGATACAATCAATGAAAATACGTTTTTCAAAATAAATTATAGCTCTATTTCGTTGATGATACTATACCAGTTTTGGTTGTTTTAAAAAGTTTTATTTATTAAAATGAAAACATATCTCCGTGATAAGAAATTAAGCCACATAAATTTCAATGTATCGAGTTTAATAATCTTGAATAAAAAATGTCACGTGTCGCAACTCTTGAACTAGTGATTAATCTTTCATTTTAACGCGTAGCTTATTGGTGCTTTTACCTCTTGAAAGTAATTAATTGACAAAAGAAAACTGCTTAAAGCGTTCAAATAAATAATTTGAGAGCTGCAGCCCATTGGTCTGATCAGTGAGTCCGGACACTCTCATCGATGAACAAAATGATAATATTAACTGGTTTTTGTTTTAACGTAGACACGCACATACAATTCCGTCCCAAAATTTCAATCTCATAAAAATCGTTTTTATATTTAATTATAAAATCATGACTCTCAATATCTGTATTCCAATTGATAAATTTATGCCGCAATACTTGGGTTGAAAACGTAAAAATCCGAGATTATCAGTTTACTGAATCTAACGTATTCCTTTGAAAAATATTTTTTATTGAGAGACATATTTCAGGAAAGTACAACTCATTCAGCTTTCTAACGATAAATATTTTTTAATATAGCTATTTCGTCTTCATGCCAACCCCAGATCTTTATTTTAATTAATTTAAATTTTACTACCTAAACATATATCGTCTAAACATTTATTATATTAACACTTTACGGTCCGCACATTTTCGCCAAATAACTACACCGAAATAGTTTTTTTCTATTTTAATTTTAGACCTCGTGCATATTCTTCATCCATCTATCGATAAACTTCGAAAGTAAGAATTAAATTTCAATCACTTTTTACGTATTAATAATTTATGATATCAACTGATGGTGCTTGATGGAATTTCAATATCAAATTTGAATTGTCAAAACTTTGTACGATTCCACATGTTTTGTCACTAACAACCCGGGTTTCGCCTTTCGGCATCTTTCGGCATCTATCACACGGATGCAAGAGAACTGACGCACAATAAAAAGTTAGCATTTGTATATGTACCTTTGGTATATATACAAAGGTATAAATTAAAGGAAACCGCAGACTTTCGTAACAGTATTTATCGTTAGTGAAATTTATCACAGGCAATTATTAAATTAATTATTTTTATATCAATATTATTGGTTTTATTTTAGCTGCCGTTAAGTTCTTGCCTTAGGGTTTGTGTCTTCCTTAAATTTTTCTTAAATGTGTTTTATTTTATCTAGAATTACATTGACGATATTTTTCCCAAATTAACGCATATTATTTGTCAAAATGTTTGAAAAAAAACAGCAAGTTATATACCTAGATTTAAAAGCTCTTTTTTATTTCAATTTGTGTTTTTTTTCCAATATTCCTTTGAATTAAAGTATTCATGTTTATATATTTATCTGTCAAAGCTGATTTTCGCATTTAATATTAATACTTGGTTGATATCGAAAAATAGTTTGTAAAAATTGAATCAACAAAAAATTTGAGCATGCGGTATATACTGTACTGTACAATACAAGCGTACACAATATAGCTTTTAAGTTTTCGGTAGTGCATACTGAAAAGCTATTAAGACATGTACGGCTGAATAATTAAGACATCAAACAGAGCCTTGTCGATAACGACTCGATGATTAAAGATTTAATGACACGGGAGGTATGAAACGATCGGACGACGTGATTTAAGGGATTTTGACATGTATTTTTACGTTACCAATTTTTGGCGTTGTCTTGTAGATAAAAAAAATAATAACCTTATTACAAAATACATTATTTTGGGTGATTATTATAATCGCTCAATACTTGGACTCGTCATTAAAAAAATTATGTACCTGGCGACATTTTCAATGCGTGAGATATTTTAGTAAAACAAAAGAATTGCGACAAGCTAACTCGGAATTGTTTCGCAATACCAGAAAAGCTTGAAATGAGATCAGTGACTTAAAATCTTTACAAATAATGGATAATAGATTACATTCTACTTCGATGACTTTTGTATTAATTTTAATTGACTGTTGAGAATATTTTCGAGTTTACAATGAATAAAATATTGCGAAAAAACAAGAATTGTGAAATCAGTTGACAATGATTGCGATGAACGAAACCAGTCCTTATCATCAAATATATTGTAGAAATAAGCACTAAAAATGTGTTTTTATTATTTAAAATACCATGCCTTTCCATTATGACTAACTAACGTCCTTACAGTGAAATAAGAATGGTGTAAATTGCGATTTATAAATTTTGTTTATTTTATTACCAATTATGATTTTTTGGCTATCATCAATGAAAGAAAACACATTTTTGCTTTCATCACGACGCTTTTGAAGTTGATTTTATTTCTTTCCATTACGATGACATTTTCCAAAACGATTTATGGTATAAGTCATTGACTGCTTTACACGACTCTATCTCTAAACATTTTAAAAAGAACTTCATATATTGTTGATTGAATTGGCATTCACTTGGTAGAACTCCATTATAACGCGGTGAAAAAAATAGCGATGTATTTTAGTTCTACAAAATTATTATTATACAGAACTATTACTGACAATGGCGTGAGCCGAAATAGCTATCAACTATATTTAAAAAATTATTTTGTAAAACTAAAATACATTGCTATTTTTTTCACCGTTTGTTTCACCGTCATATTGTCGTGTTATTTTGTGAAATAAACTAATTAATTTAAAGATAGACAATGATTCTTTGTACATTTGGTTTATCGAACGTAAAATTCTTTGCATATTTTTCTATGAAAACAAATAGGGTAATATTGTATATAAGATAACATATATATATATTATACCTCTTTTTTTCTTCGAATTTTCAGAATCATATATTTAATTCTATACATTTCATACCAAGTTTTCTAAATTGCTAATTTATCGATTAGCAACAAACCTGATAAATTGTGATTTTCAATCATTTAAAAAGTCAATGTTAACATTTTACTTTTAAACCAATTTACATTATTTTTATGGTATGACTTCCTGTAAATCGTTTCTTAGTAGAATCCATGCTTTTGTACACACGCTAACTTTAACTTAAAACTTTTGTATAAATAGACTTGCTTGTAAATTGTATTCTATCAGTTGATAATGCTCGCGATGAGAGAAATATGACGCGCGCTGTTTGCCGTGGAACGTCACGGTAGTTATACATTTTACACCGCTCTAGACAATTTTATATGTTAGTTAATACACATAGCTATGCTCGTCGATTGTTAAAGTATAAAGGTCTTCATTAGGTTGATGTTAATTGTTTTTGTGTTTGGGTCTGAGTCGAGTGGACGCGTATCTCCTCGCCCAGACGTTGGTGTTAACTGAGAAGCCATTTAAGGAAACTAGTTCACCTACATCAGATATCATCACTTCGTAACACGTCATCTCGCATTGCAACGCACGTTCCACAGTGCGGTGCCGTAAATTTTTACAATCCACAAAAATGCCATACCAAAGAAAATATTTTAAAAGCTTGTAAATGTTTACTTAAAATACATTGTATCAATCTGACATACTTGTCAACTTTTCAAATATTCACTGTTATATGATATTTTAAATAATAAAGACACATATTTTAGTCAAGATGACGGTTTTAGAACAGCTAGAAATCAATAGATATCAACTATGGCAAAAAATTCTTAACCAACAAACTACTACATGTTGGTCGCCATTGCTCAATCCACAAGCTGTTTCGTTTCCGTAATAGACCATTTCCGTGCTTATTGATATAGCCACCTTTTTAGTTTCATTTACAATTTTTGAAATGTTTTAGTTTTATTGCAAGCAAGAAACAAGCTAGGTCGTTAAAACAGGAGAAAAGATGCTATATATACAGCTATATATACTATAAATATAAGCAAATGTTCGTTTAAGCATAGTTCTGACGATGGCGTGAGCCAGGATAGCTATCAACTATATTTTTTTTAAAAATTGTAGAATTGTGACATATTTTAGTACTTATTTCCACAATATATTTTTTGATGAGGACCGCTTTCGCTCATCGCGATCATTATCAACTGATAAAATACAATATCCGTTTTAATTTGTATTTTTTAAATAAGACAGTAAGTTTAGCCATGCCCACTTCATCAATCACTTTTAAGGTGTTAACTGTCACTTCTTGACTTGACTTATTTAAAATATCATGCCTTTCCATCAAGAAGTGACAGTTAACACCTCAAAAATGATATATGTTAAATAAAACGAATATTTTTTTTATATTAACTTCACAATATATTTGTGATCAGAACCGATTTTGTTCATCTCGAGCATTATCAACTAATACAATACAGATTACAAAGAAAGCCTTTTGTACATTTTTTTTGTTGATTCACAGGTATGCAATAAGAAGAAATGAGACAATAATTTTCAGGTAATCATTGCATACAAAATAATGAAATAAAATCGTTTTGCAAGAATAACGAGATGGAAATTTTTACAATCATAGTAACCCGAACCTAATTATCATAAAGAACATAAAAAAAAGGTTTTTTTTAAGTGTTATATTTCTATAATCGAAGTTTAATTCAGGGCACATCGGTGTCAGCTATAATGTAATTTTATTAACATTTCCTTCTTTTTAATAAATTGATTTCTCTTTTTTAATATCAAGGTTTTTTTATTCGAATTGTTTTTAACATCTTCGTTGGTTTATCGCAAATAAATCACAATACCTAAACCATCGGGAATAAGTTTATATCTCTTATTTTTGTTTGTTTTTTACAGTATATTTTCTAGATAATTAAAAACAATACATAATTGTATCTTTCATTATTGCAGTCAGTACTCCACTGTCTACGTCCTTGTCAGACTCGTCCAACTGAGTTGATCTCTCGTTTAATACACAAGTGAGCTACAAACCGATCAAAATAACAAGATCAGAAATCAAAATTATGTTAAGATGATACGTATTCTTTGCCATTTTTGATTTGACAAGACAAACAAAATTTTGATATTAAATATTAAATGATTTCCGAATCGATAACTTCGAATATTGAAACCAATATTACCCCATCGTGAATAATAAATGATTGAAAATAATTATATCATTAATATTTTAATATAAGTTGAGAATGCTCGCAATGAGCTAAGCCGGTCCTGATCATAAAATGTATTGTGGAAATAGTACTAAAACATGTGTTTTGATAATGCTCACGGTGAGTGGAACCGTTTCAGGTTGTCAAATATACTGTGGGAATAGAACTAAATAAATTTATTGACATTATTAAGAAAAAAAAAACCTAAAAAAAATATTTTCCCGTTGACTATATCTATGCAGTCTTCAATTTGAATTTTACATTTAAATACCATAGTAAACATAAATTAATTACGTAATGTATTTCAAACATTTTTTTTATCCAAGGGATTTATAAAGCCCTAATAAAAAAGATCGAACATCAGAAACAAAATGGTATCAAATATAATCTTACAATTTTTTTTGTCATTTGAATAAGAACAGTGTCAATTTTATTGCCACGCAGCTTTCAAAATTACAACTTTAAATATGACATATTTCAAAATGGCGGATGGCTCACAGCTGATTCTATCAAATGTAACGTATATTTTATATGAAAAAAATATTATATAATTATACAGTCCAGTCAAGTAGTTTATTTGTCGTGTGGGTTGAGCAATTTTCGATCCGTATCAGATTTATATTAACATGAATCGATTGTCCAGGCAACTAGATATCAAAGTGACAAGTAAGAAATATTTTCGTGATTATAAACAACGTATTCAATTAACGGACACAAACATCTATGATGCAAATCATTGCATAAAGTTTAATCTATGATTAATATAAGCCATCATATAGGTAGCAGTTATGGACATGCATTATTCTAAGTCATGTTAATCTGTGGGGATGCATTGTGATGGTGTATTTTGACTAATCAAAAAACACCATTGAGTGTTAATAACCTATTCGAAATTCGAAAGCAACATAGCTAAAAACTAAAGATAGATTTGACAGTGGTGTAGTAGGGCTGAAATAGGTCACGCTGAGATTTCAACATATTTTTTTTCGAACTAATTTTTTGAATTCATTAAACAATAAGACATCAAATTTGAATTCTTACAACTTTGTTAACTGATTCCACATATTTTGTCAATAACGACACGGGCTTCGCCTTCCGGCATCTTCAGGCATTCTATCGCACGAATCCAAAAAAACTGACTAAAGTCTGTAAAAATTTCAAATCAACGTAGTTGAAAAAATATGAATTTACCTGAGATTGATTTAGGGATGGATTATTCAATTCTAGTATTTTTATTTCATTTTTACACCCCGTTTGGTACTTGCTCTTTTGTATATTAAAGAAAAATACAATGTTTATTGTAGGGATGTAATTCTATTATAAAAAGATATGCCTTCAAACAACCGCTCTTTATGTACAATAATTAGTATAGGATAAGAAAAAATGTCTCGTAAATTATTCAGGAATAAAATTAGCGTTCAGTGGTTCATACATCTGTCGCTGTAAACGAATAAAAGAAAACTCCACTTGGTTGTAACAAACATACTAATAAAGTTAATTGAATAATGTCGATTCAAGGTCCCAATCCAAGGTCCCAAGTTCCAACAAACCAGACACAAGGGCGTGGGGAAACCAGCAAGACAAGGTTGTCAAGAGAGCGAAGGCAAAAATGTATTTGGACACGATATTTTGATATATGAAGGACTCATTCCACGGAGAAGGCGGTTTGTTTACGCGTTCAGGTTCACGGTATTCCAACGTGGGAAGATATCGATATCCGTAATTAATTGTAGGCATCGGGTACCAGTGATCAAATTGCATGCCCCTCTATATACACTTTTTCGCCATATCTTCTCTTAATGTAAAGCAAATGGACCGGATATAAGTCAGTCTCTATCTATCTATCTATCTCTTAGGAGAGAGTAAATATATTAGAATATAAATAGTAAAAAAAAGGCAAAGGATTGGTTGAGGATAAATGAAAACATCACTGACATCTATACTATTGGAAACAAATTCATAAAACAATTGAGTATGACACTTTTAGGTGTTAAGTGTCACTTCTCGATGGAAAGGCATGATATTTTAAATAATAAAAACACATTTTTAGTACTTATTTCCACAATATATTTTTTGATCAGGATTTAAATCAGTTGATAATACTCGCTCGCGATGCGCGAAACCGGTCCTGATCAAAAAATATGTTGTGGAAATAAGAACTAAACAATGTGTTTTTATTATTTGAAATTGAATATGATTTGAATTCTCAACGCGCAGCGGTCAACGACTCGTTTATAAGAACTATGAAATCTACATAAATTATTTCTTTTATAATACCAATTTATTATAAAATTTTTGTAATGGAGTTCTGCCAAATAAATACCAATTAAATAAATGACACTAATAATATCGCTGTTTTATTCAGAGAACAATGAAAGCATATTGACACTTTACGGTCCGCACATTTTCTCTAAATAACTACACCGAAATAGTTTTTTTCTGTTTAAATTTTAGACCTCGCGTATATTATTCATCCATCTATCGATATATTTTGAAGGTAAGAATTTAAATTCGTATTAATTTTTGGTAGTATAGTTGCGCGTATCCGAAGACACCACATTGTGCGTTCCCGGATCGTAACGTTTGTCTCGAAAATTACGGCAATGTGGCGTCAAATGTTAAAATATTTATCTATGGTCGTCTTTAAACAATGGCGACTGCTTTCTACACTAATAAAAATTTCAAATATAATAAAAGAATTAATTACAAAGTTTTATTTCCCAATAATCTTGAACTTTGTCGACAATATGATGATAATTTCCAACATTTCAAATCTTGCCAGTCGTCAAAATTTCCAGCGTGGCAACCTTGATAATAGTTTCCTAATCGATACATATCTGTTAATTATTGTTTGCTGGTATCATTAAAAGTCATAGTTGGCATAATAATTTATTATTATGGATTCTTTTATCTCAATTTAATACCGAACCCCAATAAATATGACATGATTTATACTCATATAAAATATAATCTTCCAAAAGTAGCGTCACAAAATCGCTCGCTACAAATCAGGTAAAAGTTGATGAATAATAAATGAATGATTCTTACAATATTGCCAGAAAAGGTGTGACGGCGCCAACCCGTTAAATCATAAAATATTTAAATTATAATATTGTATATCTATTTTTATTACCTTTGTGGTTAAATAAATTATAGTACCATCTATTATCTTAAAATCGTAAATTATACAAAATTCAAGATAAAATTAGAAGAAAATACCTCTCTTCTTGGAATTGTCTATGTTTACGATTCTGTTGTTGTTTTCAGCCAAACTTTTGAAATTCGAATTTCTTAAAATATAATATTCACAAGGAAAAAAATCACTCCAAATCCTTTATTACCTTATTGTATCCAAATTATTATATAACAGGAATATGTTGTTATAACATGCACATATACTATGATTTATATGTATATATATAATGTAGTCCTTCGCTAGCTTTTATCTTTAAACGATATCGTACATAAAGCCATATTATAGCGTTTTAAAAAAAACACCGTGACCCAAATTTACAAACATACTTAACAAATATACTTTCAAATTGAATTGTTGAAATTTGGACGATTACACGTGTTTTTTCAATAACGACCCGGGTTTTGCATTTCGGTAACTTCAGGCATTGTATCACTTGGAATAGAACTGACTTAAAAGCGGAGCCCGGATCTTTAGTGATAAAACATGTGAAATCGTACAAAGTTTCAACAATTCTAATTCGATATTGAAATTTCATCAAGCACTTTGAGTCAAAATTATTCAATTTATTTTTTTAGATTCAATACCAGCGCTGTGGAATCGTTAAAAACCGCGACTCAAATATTAACCAACAACACGACTCCCACTAAAGAAGGTTTAATTTTGCTAGGCATTTTCCTACTCTTCCAATTTATGTGCATTGAATTAAAAATCAACCAACCAATCCGACAAATTGTTCATCAACATATTTTTCAAAACCATCTAATCGTAAAAGTAGCCAGATTCAGTATACAGCACGCTTTCTATAACATGGTTTAAGGATAAAAAATAAATTAAAATGAAATGTTGAATGAACCTACCACATTTAAAGACTCGGAAAGCAGTTGCAACGAAGTAGCTACATGTTTCACATTAAAAACAATAAATGACAGCTTGGCAATTGACAATTGGCTAATAAATTAGATTTTTTTATTGATAATGATCCTACAATTGAAAGAAACTCGAAATTCAAGAGCGAATTACAAAATATTTTGGAACATTGTAAGAAAATACCTTAAAAGCGGACAATCGCTTATAAACAATTTTTTAATGCTAAAACCACAAAAAAAATTGAAGTCAGTCAATCAATTCACAACCGTTCTCGAAAAAGAGTAAAAATATAGTATTCTTAGTGGTAGCGACGGTGAATGAATGGTATATTATATAATTAAAGTTTCTTTCAATAAATATGTAAATGTAGTGCAACTAATACAAATTGAGAACAATACACATATTCCGTAGACACGCTGTACAGGAATATTAAATCAAATTTTATGACGTGCTTCCACCTTCTGTCCACCGATAACTCGCTACTTGTTCACCGGCCAGGCCTTCTGGCGTTTAAAAAACTTTAATGCATATAAAATATAACTGCCTGATATTTACTCTATAATTTAACGTGAAATATATCAATTTTATTCAAAGCTCGCGCCATTACACACGGCAGTCAGTGTGAAGCGGCAAAATCACTTTAGAGCATTACATTTTACGTCTACTTATGAAAAACCATTATCATTTTATGATTATCAGTGATAAAATGACGTGAAAGGATTATGATTATAAAAAGTTTGTAATATGTATTGCACAAAAATTGAATTGTGGAATCTTTTTATGACTCCTAACGACCCAGGTTTCGCCTTTTAACATCATCAGACATTTTATCACACGGATGTGACAGAATTGACACCCAATAAACAGTTTTCATCAGACGAATTAACTACAAATGAAAAACACAGTCCTTTAGTCTAGGATCTAAATATACATCTGAAATAGCTCTTAAAACAATTGATTTGATTATTATAGAATGTCTGAAATTGCCGAGAGAACAATTCAAATTTGAAATTTGAATTGCTACAACTTTAAACGATTCGACATGTTTTGTCACTAACGACCCGGGGTTCGCCTTTCGGCATCTTTACGCATTCGTTACTCAGGAATCGTTTTAGAACGAGTGTGGTTCTACTCTGCGACCCCGCATATTTTTATTGCTACAAATGATATTAATCCAAAATACACAACCTCTACCAATGGGAAGGAAAACCCAGACAGAAAACCGAACACCAACCCGCCTGGGCAGCGTGGTGTTGCTATGTCCAAACCCCCACCTGAAAAAAAAAAAAAAAAAAAAAACAGGGGGAGGCCTTCATCCAGCAGTGGATCGACCCCGGCTGATAATGACAATGAAATGACAAATGACACAACCTCTCCATATGAAAATGACTTGGGTTACTACTGGATTCTGTTCGTAGATATAGTATGCGAGGATTTAAATATAATTATAATGCGTATAGTGTCCTCTTGAATCTGATTTATTGTGGATTACTCAGCTCTGCAGCGATTAATGTTTGTAAGCAATGATAAAAAAAACAGTACAATAAATAAATCAATACATTAGAGATGAAGAAGACTTGAAGAACTCTTATGTCGACGCTTTATAGATTTGATCGCTCCATAAATTTGATTTAAAAAAAACTGCTTTTCTAATAAACACACAAATACTGACAAAAATGAATATTATTTAATTCAAATTATAAATTAATTCATAGATTCATATATACCATTAATTCATCTAAATAACAAAAGCAAGTAGGTTTTTTTAACTCACAATGCTGTTAAGTTTTCTTCCTGCATATTCAAAATGTGTGGAACTAAAACATCCTTTTAGCACTGTTTTAAATTTAACGTCCGTGAAAGGAAATTGTAATAAACCTTTGGCTTTATAAGTGCTTAAATTTGTATAGCAAAACACAATGACAGGCTTGTGACGTAATCCAATAGTACAACGCCTTTATTGATAAACTTATGTTAGTTGAAATCAAAACACACTTACGTTGAGTTATATTTCAATAATTTAACATAGCAAAAAAAACCGAATAAAATAAAAAAGAGAAACTTGTATGTCAATCAATATTTGATAGAGATAAGACATTCCTGCCAAAAAATTGAAACAAGCATAACGATAATACGCTGCGAAATACACCTTGTTAAAAAAGTGGAAATACTTAGCGGATAGTTGTGGGTACAGCGTTGAGCAACCTTGCAAATATTAAATTATACAAATCTGTTATTTAAGTTTATATACAAGTATATATTGATTGAATTGGGATTGACTTTGTAGAACTCCATTATAAAACAGTTACAAAAATAGCAATGCATTTTAGTTCCACAAAATTTATTCGATACAAAGTTGATAAATATTTCGTGATCAGAACTATGAGGGGTAAGCCGAAATAGCTATCAACTATAAATCTTATAAATTTTCTAGAACTAAAATATATTGCTATTCTTTTCATCGTGATCTATATATTCATTAATTATTTCACGTATTTCGTAGAAACCATTTTAAACACGCATCCTAATTTTAATGATTTTTTTTTTCATTAAATTATAAATATGTCACGATATAAAATATTAAACAACATTTTTTTATATTATTTTAGCCGAGTGGAATATTAAGTCAACGAATGAAGCACCTTTTTTAGTATACTAACTCTATCTAAGGATCGTTTCACACAGCGAGACACCTGAATATTTAGAATCCTTTTATTCTGCAACATTATTTTTCACTTTACTTTATATAACTTCAGAACGCTTTGTTCAAGGATCAACTACTGAATAATAAGAAACAGAATTGCAATACATGTATTTATTCTGAGTGAGTTTTCTGGTTAATATCGATGCAATATTTAGAACAAAAGCATAAAAGAATTGTTTGCTTGGATAAAGAAAGCATTAACCTTTTAAAAATTGTGTAATTCATAATGTGATCAGTTTAAAATTCCACGAGGAAATATGCTTTTCTACCGTATTATATAATATATTGTTAACAAAAACATAAATACAAATATTTTTTTAAGTAAAACAACTCCATATTTTAAACAGTAACCAAAATCGGCTCTGAGTATTTCGAGCAGTATTAATTTTGAAGGAAGAGAATTAGTATAAAATATATATTTATATGCCCGTTCGCCTTCTAAAGTAGCATATTTCGATTTTTTTAAACTGTTTATTTTTAAGTCATTTAGCTCTCTGTTACACAGAACACAATAGGAATTGAAGAATAAAAAATGGATTATATTTAGATTTTTTTTAACTGTTTCTTATTCAGTCGTTTGACTTTCTGTTTACAACACAGTAGGAATATGAGGATAAGAAAGGAAAATGATTAGCTGATATATTTCGACACATCCTGTTTTAATGATTAGGGAGTGAATTTTAGGCATCTATACTTTCGAACACAAAATCATTAATCGATTTTAATAAAAACTTTCTTTTTTTAGCGTCGAATTTATTTAAAATTTCTTATCACTCTGGAAAATTGCTACTGACCACAACAATTCGGAATAAAACGGATTCTTCGGCAGGATATTTTTTTTAAACACAAATACTACAAAACGATGATTGCGGACATGACAACTGCGACAATAGGATTCAGCTCATAGAACATCCGTCTTGATATATGTTTAATTTTGTTCAGAACTTTTGCATTAAAAATACAATATTTTTTATAATGTTAACACTTTACGGTTCACGGACGACACATCGGCGTCATTTTCGAGACAAACGTTACGATCCAGGAACGCCAATTTGGCGTTTTCGGATAGGCGCAGCTATACTACCAAAAATTAATAAGAATTTTAATTTTTGCTTTCAAAATTTATCGATAGATGGATGAAGAATATACACGAGGTCTAAAATCAAAATAGGAAAAAAACTATTTCGGTGTAGTTATTTCGCGAAAATGCGCGGACCGTGAAGTGTTAATATATTTTCTTTGTTCTCTGAATAAAACAGCGATATTATTAGTGTCATTTATTTAGTGGTATTTACTTGGCAGAACTCCAATACGAAAACTTAATAATAAAAGAATATAGAATTTATGTAAAGTTCATAGAATATTGGTTCGTTCTTATGTCTCGTCTCGTCTGAGTTGTTGACCGCCGCGCGTCAAGAATTCAAAGCATATTCAATTGTTAAATGAATTTGTTTCGGTGTAGTTATTCAGCGAAAATGTGCGGACCGTAAAGTTTTAAAATGAGTTTTTTTACCCACAAAATTCTTTGTGGGGAATATACGTTTTCGTGTGCAGAAGAATCACTGAATTCAAGAATTCGTTTAGCCCGAGGAGTATTTTTAAAGCAGGTAAATATTATGCTTAAAGACCACGATCAAAATCGCTTTAGTAAAAACGACTGTTCCAGCCACCGCGTACTGGACGCGGTATATTATTATTTCATCAGATGAACAGCTGATAGTGATATAATTATTTATGTCCAGAATGCTCGGAACGCACTTACTGCGATGTGTTGAATGAACAGAGAGTTGTTCTGATATAATAGACGCGTGCATATCTTGCAGCATCTTGGTAAGGTTCTGTCCCTCTAAGGCGCCAGCCGTATCAACACACTAACCCCCGTATTACATGATCTAAATAGTCTCATATAATTTGAATTGTTACATCTTCGTTTCGAAACATACAGTTTCGGCATCTTCAGGCATTATATCACAAGTATGCAACAGAACTGACGTAAAATAAATATTTAGCATCGTCTGTATACCAAAGTTATTAATTACAGGAAAACACTTACCCCAAGGCAAGCAGTAAGTTGCAGCTAAACAAATGTAATAATATTAATCTAATTTTCATTAACGATCTCGTCAATAAGTCATTCTTGACAGGGTTTTACAACAAATATCAATAATAATTAATAATAATTCTTATATTTCATCACTAGATGTTTGATAGTAGGTATAAAAAAAATTATTTATATTTTAATGTTAGTTAAATAAGTTATCAACATTCCTTTTCTTTTTATTAATACATAAAAACTATGAAAAAATACGTGTTTTCTTGGATATACATACTATTACGTAAAAATTAGTAGATGTCCCGTTTTGAGGACAAAAATAAATGGTCACATTATGTATAGACGATGCTAACTGTTTACTTTATGTCAGTTCTGTTTCATCCGTGTGATTGAATGCCTGAAGATGCCGAAAAGTGCAACCCGGGTCATTAGTGACAAAACATGTGGAATCGTAAAAAGTTGTAACAATTCAAATTTGATATTGAAATTCCATCAAGCACCTTCAGTCGATATCATAAATCATGTATATTTTCACAAGACAACACTTAGCCTACGATTATAGGTTGCACTTAAATCGAACAAAAAAAAATTTCAATTCAATCACCAACGGGTTTTAACGAGTTAATAATATTCCATACGATACACCTAATACAAGGCGCTTCATAACTCGATAATCGCCTTATCTGTTAACAGGGGTATTCAATACAATTCACATAACAATGATATCAATTATGGACAGTAATTATTATAATCGTCATTTTAGTCTAGACACGGAATTTTTAACCGTGAATATCAATCCAATATTGTACACCTCTGGGCGCTTGGTATGATGTTAAAGAAATTATTTATTCGGAAATACTGCTTTAAATTCTACAAAATAATATTAATAAAACCATAAACTAAAACATATTTTTATTTTGATTTTATTATGAATTACTTTTACTAAGATTTATAGTAAAATTTATGTGTATAAACGATAAAATATTTACGATATTTAAATCGTTTTAAGGAAAGCAATCCTGTTAGCAATCCTTTTAGTAATAAAATATTTTTATTGTAATAAGTATTACTTATAATTTAAAATATAAATCTTTTTTTGTGTGGGATATATCTAGGAAGAATTTTAGTTATTATTACAAGCAGTAAAAAATATTTGGAATTTTAAAACCTAGAATAAAATAACTATTTAAATTAATTGACTATTTTTTTACTTTAAGAATACTTTACAAAAGCTGTCACTTCTGATTCGAGTGAGATGTCAATTTTATTTTCTGGACGTTTGATTTTTTACTGTTTATGATTTCAAGAAAATAGGAGCTTTCAAAGCATTCAAAGCACGGCATTTTAAATGGTCACAGAGTTGCTTGTAAATATTTACCAAAAAAAAAAAGAAAGTTTTTGTAAGCTAAATAAAAATTTAAAAAATAATGTGATAAAATTTAGCAATTATTTAAACACCACAATTTAATGATAACGGCAATTTTTTAATTGAATAGGCATTTACTTGGTAGAACTGCATTATACAATAACACGGTGAAAAAACAGCAATAATTTTTGTTCTACAAAATGTATAATTCGTATAGTTATTTCGGCTTACGCTGTCACCTTATAAATTTTGTAGAGCTAAAACATATTTTCACCGTGTTGCAATTGTAATTGACTAAAACAATTGGAAGATCATTTTCGACCATACTCGCCAAAGGATGCATAAACATAATTCAAACTCAATTTATTCTCATTGTGTAAACGTTTCTTTATTTAATATTAATAATTTCACATGAGATATGTGCTTAACAAAATAATTATTATGGGCTCTTAATTATACTATGTATCTAATTTTTTTTTACCAAATACTTGCGATGATATATTATAGCTTCGCTGCTGGAAAGGACTGTGCCTTTGAATAATCTCAACATGATTTATTGCACACATCTGACGGGAAGGGATTACAACTCCCTGATATACCCTAACACCCGCCATCAATATCGATTGAATAGTGGGATAATTTAAAAAAAAAATACTTATGTCGTACAAAATATTTAGAACCTGTACGACGATACATAAAAACAACTTATATATAAATCAATGTGTGTGTCTGTTTGTCTTTTATGCATTAATTACTACACCATTCACCTGATCGATATGAAACTTTACAAATTTATTGAGTGCACTCTCGTAAAGGTTTTAGCATACCACCTCAAAAATAATCGATATTAAATCTAATCTTTTCACATATTATCTTTTTATATAAAACTTCATGTAAGTGTATCTGTTTGTCCTCTATGCATTACTACACCATTCATCCGATTGATATGAAACTTTTCAAATTTGTTGGGTAAACTATCGCAAAGGTTTTGTAATACCACCTCTAAAAAAATCATTCTTTATCTAATCTTCTTAAATATTATCTATTTATATAAAAAATAATGTATGTGTATCTGTTTGTTCTTTATGCATTACTATACTATTCATCCCATTGCACGACGGGCTAGAAGTTAATAAAAATTGATTAATTTATTAATTCGTAATTGCTTAACTTTCAATGATAAAATAACGATAATATGCAATTTATTTTTTAGTTATTAATGAAAATACTGTTATATAATATCACTATAAAAATCTCATTTTGGCTCTTCATGATGACTGGCATTGATGATAAAAATTCGGTTATTAATTAATCGTTCTTTTAAACTAAAACATCAGAGTGAGATATAAATGTTTGGTATCTCTGTCCTTGCATGCATCATGCCGGATACGTTTACTTCCATTTGTTATTCAACAATTATTCAAAACAGATCATTAAAGAGCAACAATAACATAGCCGCTGAGATTTGTTGTAAGCCGTTTATCAAATAAACGTATCCGTTATCATTCCTCATAAACCAGTCATTAAAAACATTTTCAAGTAATATATTCTTCTGAAATAGATATACTATTTTGATAGAGTCATCTTAATTGAGATATAATATAAGATAGTGTTATTTTTTACATGTGTAATATATAAATATACATTATACTCGAGTAAAATATAGAACTTTCAGTGTTCGAAAAGGAACTATTTTAAAAAAAAAACAATGTTTTGTGGTAATTATTTTCACATTTTTTTAACATCTCCAATAAAAAAAATATTCTGTTAATCAACATTTACTGAAATTATTAATTAAACGAAAATTATATACTTCTTATGGATCAAAATAAACAGAATTTTTGTGATATCTTATTATGAATCCCGTTAATCACCTGTATTTTTCGGATAAGAGTAAGGATACCAACGTAGGGCTAGAATAAAAGCTTTATTGCTTTTGCTATATCCCGTATTTGAAATCAGATAATATTGCAAAATATGTTATATAATATATTGTATAAATCAGAATCGTATTAACTTTTAGCAGTTCTTATATGGACTGCTTGTGAGAAAATAGTTATGGACTTATTATATTAGTTAATTAATGCATGTGCTATAAGTTTCAAATCACTGATTAAGAGTAAAGCTCATGTTGCCTGCAACATAGTTATTATGACTGTTATAACCCCATAAATTGAAACCTACACTTGTAGACAATTAATGGAAATTTACTAATAAGCCAAATGTTTTATTTGGAAATAATACATATTCATTTGACTTAAATGTTTTAATACTCATTGCCCTAATATGCCAGCTATTTATCAAACGAAAATAGCTAAATTGTCACGCAAACAGGACAATAAGAATATGGATTTTTAGGGAAAAAAGCTTGAGATGTTTTATTTCAAAAACAAATATTTAAACAACACCATTCTTCACGCAATGTTTTTGGTAGCGTTACTATTTCTGGCAAATAGCCACTTATTTTCAATTGAATACATAATTGTAATTTTTTTATCCATCATTCTGTACCGAAGTTTATTTTTATCTGTTTCATAGTTTTGAATGTTTGTTCGCATAAATATAAAGAGCCAAAGATTGTGACAGTTCGAATTGAAGTTTTTTCGTAAGTTATAAGATTACTTGAGATGACGAAAAATTGGAGTTTATGTCCGAAGAGCCGGAAACGTCTATGCAAAGAGCCGCTCTTGTCGACCCCTGTCTTATAATATGTATTAAAGTTGAACTTCTTTTGAATAACATGATGACATAATAAAGATAAGTTTACTTAACTTAGCTAACTTATAACTAGCAAAAAATTTCGCTGTGACCTATAGATCAGGTTCGGATATTAAATTTAATATCAAACCTCAGACGAGCCGGGGCATGCCTCTTATTAACACGAAGCGCAATATAAAAACATCAAATATTTTTTCCTTCCTAAACAAAATAAATTATTTTTTTAAACCAAAAACACGTAGGATCTAATAAAAAAAAATACGGATATCTTTTTTGTGGCTAGCCAATTAAAAAAAACTCCTGGTTTATTTCTTGTTTATCATTTTAATATTTTACATTATTGATTTACTGTAAACGTATTCCACTGTTTTTATCTAAAAAAAATACACCCACAGTATTTTTTTTCATTTTTGACAATAAAACCAAAAAATACAAATTATAATTTGTCAAGTTCTATAAGGGTTGTCTATATTATTATAGCTATTTTGACATCATGTTACGTATATTCTTTAATGAAATGAAGCTCCCCTTTGCTTATGACAAGTGAAACCGGCCCCGATCACAAAAAAAGGTTAGAATTAAAAATAGTAAAATTTGACATCGATGAAATTATTTATTAATTTGTTTCGTACGAATTTTATTATTTTTGCAACATCAGAAATATTTATAAAATTAATTTCGAAAATTCAAATGATAAATAACAAAAGAAAAAAGACAAGGAAGTCAACAAAGCAAGCTTGTGCGAAAGCTCATCCAAAATCTATTTTAATACATCAATAAATAGTATCCCTCTGAAATCACTCTCGTCCATATGGAATATGTCGTATATCCAATTTAATTGTACGTGATTAAGTACACAAATATTCAAAGTTGAAATATTCAAAACGTGTATTTCTTTTTGTTACTATAATGACAATATTTTTCCTTAGAATTTTTTATTGAATATGATCAACAATAAATTGGTTGAACGTCGATTTACTTAAAACCAGTTTTTTTTTAATTTCCTGAAAAGATAGCGATAAATTTTAGGAAGATAATAATTTTCTTTATCTATTTATATTAAATTTAAAATAAAACAATCAAGAATCTCTAGTCAAGACATAATAATACCGAACAATGAAATGAATACTGGATTTTCGGTTTTTCTTATTAACCCAAAAACAAATTTATCGAAAATAACAGAATAGATTGTTCGATATTTTGATGAATAAATTAGTATGTAAATGAAACTTTAAGCATTGTTAAAGCAATCATTAAAAACAAATAATTTCATTTATTGAATTGGTATTTATAATACTTGGTTGACGCCATTATAACACGGTGAAAGAGTAGCAATGCTTTTAAATTCTACAAAACTTTGTCACCGTGTTAAATAATTAGTCTTTAACTATCGAAAATCGATTCTAGTAAATTGATAATAGTGTACGTCGAATTATGTATTGAAAATATGGATTCATAAGCATAAAAAGCTGATTTTCATCAATACTTTAAACGTGTTGTTCCTTTATAGTCGTAAAAAATCTTATTCGATATTTATTTCCAAATATAGCCTTCGTTTTTAAAATCAAACTGTGTCTTCACTTCTGAAACTGTTAAATATAATAAATTATTCAAAAAAATTACCTTGTTTTAAGACGACACTACAGTAACGCCAATGCTACCCAACAATAGAATGTATAAAAAAACAACCGTTATATATTATTGTCAAAACCGTTATTTCTGTATAATTCTCATATTCTGAATCTCTTCATTATCGGTATTGTAGCTCGAAAGAGATTTTGAGTTTGATGGAATTATCACGAGTTTACACCGTTTAAGAGATTTTGATCAAAACCCACCAATCATAAGTTTGCTGGCATTCGAACTTAACCCTTTCCACTCGTATGTCCCCTCTGGTGAAACCAAACAAGAAAAGCGTTTCACTCGTATGTCCCCACTGAGGAACCAAAACTTTGAGCTTGAATTTGTTCTATGTACCACATTTTATTGATTTTTATTGCTGTTTATCATATTACATATATCGTGCAGATAATATTTTCTCTATCATATGACTAAAATTAATATGAAATTGTTTAATTTGAATAGATATTTTAAAGCAACAGTCGAGGTTCGATTTTCGTTTCGAATTGGATTGTACCTTATAATAATAATTATTAAAGAATTTCACGTTTATGTATTTCAAATGTCTGTTTTGACTTTAAAAATATGAGTTTTATAAATAATTGTTTGAAACGTATATATGAAATATATACGTTTCATATATGAAAATATGTTAAAACGTGTATTATATATGTGAAAACTCTTTATCTATAATGTTTTTAAAGCTTTTAAAATATCACGTTTAAAATTCATATACTCAGATTAAGACTTTCGTAAAATAGAAATTAAAAACTTTTTACGATTGTATTTCTATAAAAATACTAAAAAACAGTCTTATGCACGCTGTGTAAGTTTTTTGTTGAACAAAAATCCGTTGAAAATACGATTTATTTTCATTTTAAGTTTTGATTATAAATCCTGGAAAATGCGAGAAACTAATTACGCGTTGAGGCTACCGTCACCCAAAAAAAAAATACGAGTGCAAAGGGTTAATTCCGTTAGCATGAAAACATGCGCCCGTTGCTACAAGTTGTTTCGTAAATTGTATAATTAACTTTAAATGCACAATAAAAAATTGTGTGTCTCGTTAGACGGTAATTTCGGTGGGTTTATAAGACGTATATTATCATTCATTTCTATAATCTAGCATGAAAATTGATTTATAAAAATCCACAACGAGATTGGTAATATTAAATTATAAAAATCAATTTCGTTCCGGAAATGCTAAATTAGTAACTAGTTGTCAAATGTTCATAAATCTATCATTACACCCACATTTTAAATGTATTTATGAATGAAACTTTTATAGTTGGGCAATGTCTAAATAACGTGTATAATATTACTAGATAATACATTCTCAACCAGTGGCAAATGATACAACTAAAGGGTCTTTCAATAGAGGTGTTCGAAAGTTGTTATATTATAATATAAATAAAACAAGTTGTGTGTGAAATATCGACTCATTTCTTTTTCATTTGAAAGTATATTTTATGATGTTAAATATAGAATACAACGTCATGCAAATGCCCGCAGTGGCTTTGCTCAGTGGCACTTATTTGGGAGGTACCAATTTTTAATGGCTTTGTTGCAATAATCTGGCTTAATCTGTTAGATATCGTTTATTATGTCGACTTTGAGAGTGTCAAGTGTTTGTGGTTTATTTTAAGACTTTCAATTTAAAATAGCAAGAAATCTTAAGGATTTAATTCTCGCGATATCAATGGCTAGTTCCATGCCCTAAAATCACTCGTGCAGAATGTCCATCCAAAATTTATGATTTGCAAATGTTGTTCAAAATTTTAACTTACCGTAGTGATTTGCCGTAACCTACTAAACAATTGACAACAAATTTGAAGATGTCACTTTAACAACATGGCAGCTTTAACCTGACAAATTTCAAGCATCCCAACTGAAAGACCAATAGAATGCCAAAAGGGCCTTTATTTTCAACCATATCTTCTTCCAATCAATATTCACATATAACTAACTTTTTTAAAATTAAGGATCCTTATGATAATATAAATAGTTCAATACAAACATCTTATAATATAAAGAATCACTTTCAAGGTGTTAACTGTCACTTCTTGATGGAAAGACATGATATTGTAAATAATAAAAACACATTATATTTCCACATTATATTTTATGATCATGACCGGTTTCGCTCATCACGAGCATTATCAACTGATAATGCAGTTGATCAGTTGATAATGCTCGCGATGAATGGAAAGAAATATCAAAATGTGTTTTAATTATTTTAAATAAAATAAAGAAGCTTATATTATCTCTACTATAGTCTTGATTTTTAATCTCAAGTGTTAAATTTGCGACACCTAGTTGGTTTTATGCAAACGTGAAACGTGAAAAAAAGGTTGTCAATCGATGGTATCTATATCTAACGCAACCGTATACTGTCATGTATCACTTTATTTTGAATGCCATGCGTCGGTAGTAGAGATATCTAGTTAACAAAACAGGGCCAAGCAAGGGCAAATTTAATGCTAGCTAACAACAAGCCCACAAACTGTTGCGTAACCACAGTTGCCCCATGAATATATAAATAGTATAAAGGATAAACTCGCTTGCTTTTTTCTCGATCACTTTCGCACTATGGAAGACATCCGTGAAATAAATGACTGCATACAGATAAGCGTTTATGGTTAGACATCAACTTGAAAAAGAGACACTTCGCATGTTTATTATGTTTGTCAAAAATAATAAGCACTCATCAGCCGATTTACGCGGTATTTATTTTGCGCGATCTCACTTTAACGCGATCAAGAAAATGCATTTTGTTTACACAAAAACACTCAAAATGAATCATTGTAATGTAACTATTAGAACTTATATAATTTTAAACAAATACATTTTTTTATAAAACGAACTGTGTATCTTTTTTACGCGTATTTTTCGGAACACATCTTCAAATTCGAATATGAAATCAGTGTTATCATATACGCTGTTTTTTATTTAATGAAACCTATCTTCTGATTTTGCAAGATTTTTTTATCAATTTACGCGGTTTATATTTACACGGATTTTTGAAAAACTTATCTACCGTGTAAACCGACGGGAAAGTTTACATACCGACGTCAATTGCTTAACTATCCTTCCATTGCATTTTTTTTAATCACCGTTTATGACAGTCTTTAGCTATTAGAAAATACATCAGTACTCTGGAATCGAATTTCCATGTCATTTTGAAATATTGAAACTTTGTGTGATTTCACATATTTTGTCACTTATTAACTGGGTTTCGCCTTTTGACATTTTCAGTCATTCTATCAGACGGATGCAACAGCACTGACACACAATAAACGGTTACATCACTCGTATAATATAAAAGAGGAATAATTACAAAATAAAAATACAGACCGAAAAGCTATTATCCAAATATAGAGCTGAAATAACGTTCAATATTATTAATTTAATAATAATGGCAACCATTTGCATGTTATAAGTTTTATTAACCCTAAATATTGTCAATGAGTCTTAGGTGAAAGGATTCTAAAATAAATAATAATTAATTAAATTACAATTGCAACTTTCAAAACTCTTGATTTGGTTATAATAGAGTGCCTGCAAATTTTATATCGATAGGTTTTTTGATGATCGTTCTATTTATCTGATTCACTCAAAAGATTTCAAATATCGAATATTCTCATTGGATAATTTTAATATGTAGGTTTGAATAAATATTAACTTAAAAAAACGAAGTAAACAAATGACTTCATCTTTCTTTTTCCAGTATATACTGTGAATAATTTTAAATTCCATAAAAGTTTGTGAATGAATCAAAAATAATATTTAAAAAAAAACACTTATGTAAGCAGTTTTTGTATGGTCAATATTTATTCAAAGATTTCGTAGTAAATGTCACAGCTTGTAGTTGTCAAACATTTTTTTATTTTGGAACCACTCTCTAAATAGTCAAAGTTATACGAGCCATTTTTTTAAGTTGTAGGAGGTAATTTTCACGTTGAATATTAATGTAAAAAGAATATTATTTTATCTCTTCTTATCTAGCAGCAATCACAATATTTAAAAAAATATTTAAATCTAATAATTTATAATTTCATAGTCCTACCCACATTTTTTGATTATTTTATCAGAAGTTAAAATATACTCTTATGCGATAAAATATTCAAACAGATTCTTCCCAGTGAATTATATTCTTTTCAGAAGTATTATTTAAAACTCTAAACAACTTTGTGAAACTATTTTTGACTGGCTTTGTAAATTTTCACTGCTTGGATTGACAAACCATATTTCTCGATTATTACTGAAACATTATTATTTTTTTAATATGGTACCTTTTGTAAAACAAAATACCATAATTAATGCCTATTCCAAATGTTCATAGACAAGCAGACAAAGATAAGTTTAAGCCTGAACAAAGTTTCAAATAAATTTTCTATCAAGTTAATCTTAGTTATATTTTTTTCAAAACATGTCAAGTAACATGTCAGAATATTCGGCCTATGTCGTAAACAAAAATATACATATTTCGGTCGTATGTCTGAAACTTGGGCTACTTATATAAGAAGGGGTTCATAAAGTATAAATAAATAGAGAAGCACAAAGGCTGCGCTTTGAGTGTGCGAGATTAGTGACGTCACGTCGGAAGGTCGCCCACGCGACCAATCATATCGTGATACATACGGCGCCGACACAAATTCATCAATGAATAATTTTAATGAATGAATCTAGACAAGTAAGAGGCAGCACTATGAAGATAATCTAGTGGCGAAACTAGATAATCACTTCGGCGTGAACGGCCATTACATTAATTACTTAATGATATCGTTTTATTGAATGAAAATTAGTAACATTATAAAAAATCAACGGGGTAAAAGGACATAAATGACATTTGTTTTTTTTTTACCTACAAAAAAAATGCATTTTAAAAAATAACATTTTCTGCACTCAATGTATCTTGTAAACTTTTAAGGTGTTAACTGACACTTCTTGATTTAAATGCATGATATTTTAAATAATAAAAACACATTTTTAGTACCTATTTCCACAATATACGATCAGGACCCGTTTCGTTCATCGCGAGCATTATCAACTGATTCTGAAAACGGTCTTGATCATAAAATGTATTATGGAAACAAGTACTAAAAAAGTGCGTTTTTATTATTTATAAGAACTAATTGTTATTTTCAACTGAAATTTAATTATTATTGTGTAATTATGTATATTTGAACTCAAATTAATAAAATAAAAATTTAATTCTTGAATCTTCATACGATTCCACATGTTTTGTCACCAACAGCACGGGTTTCGCCTTTCGGCATCTTCAGGCATTCTATAACACGAATGCAACAAAACTATCTGACGACAACGTACAAAGTTTCAACAATTCAAATTTGATATTGAAAATCCATCAAACACCTTCAGTCGATATCGTTAATTAAATTAATAAATTGATGGAAGAAAAATATGATATTATTTGTACTATTACGGTACAGCCCATTATCATTATCGCTGAAGACGTAAAAAGGTATTGTCAGGAAGAGATTTGACTTTTGTCTTATCATTTATTATTTGATGAGTCCTGTCAGAACGCATTGTAACTAACCAACCCTAATAACCAATAACAATTATCACATAAAAATACACAATTATTACACAAGATTATTGAAGATTATTGATATATGAGGATTGATTTTTAACTATAACTTATTGTAGTTAAACTGATTTATCTACAACAAAGATGTTATTTCTTCTTTTACCATACTTTTATCACTTCATGTTAATTGTTTTTTTATTTCATGGACATTTGGTTTTGTATACCTGCTAAGCTTTTAACATTTCTTAACAGTTGATAATACTCGCGATGAGCGAAAACGGTCCTGATCATAAAATATATTGTGGAAATTTGATGTTTAATCTAACTGTCTCATTTTTTGTATTTCACAAATTTTAACAACTTTTTTGTTCGATTTTAAGTTAGTAAAGTTACCGCGCATTCTTCTGTTGTTTTGTTTTTATTATATTTGAATTTCAGAATAGTGAGAAAGTTTACACATCGAAAAATAAACCTCATTTAATGGTTCTTGCCGATTTAAATGTATTGGAGACGTGCCCGATAACGAAAATATGGATATCAGAGCGTTGCTTTTTTTTCGATAAAATCTACACGTACATTGAGAGCTAATATGATAAAAACATAACAAAAAATACTGAAATTAACGACGATGTATAATTTTATGGTAAAAAATCTCCACGTTAACATAATTATACAACCGCTAAAGGCTGCAGTAAACCTACATTCGGAGTAAATAGTGATTGACTCGTTTATCGAATGATATCAGTTTTATGGAATAGAAAGTTGTATGTTTACAACCTTGACAACCCTCAGCGAAAAAAATAATTAGGTAATTCAACGCTATTGCCATTTTCGTATTGATACATTACTGCTAATGCCGTGTTTTTACATTTAATACTCTGTTTGGTGAGGTCTTTTTTTCAAGACTTTATATTTGACAAATAAAATCGTTTCAATTAACCCGTACCTTGTCATAAATCAATTATTCTGTCAGAATATGTTACAATGTACACTGCATTTTAAAGCGTAAAATTTTTGATTCAAGAAGATTGTTTGATGCAGAATTTTTGATTTCCCATAAACAATGTTAGATTGTTGTTTTTCTTTTCTTATTGTAACAACAATCATAGTCATCCAATTATTCAACTTGAAACCATGTTTCCACTTGCGAAACTCTCGGGTTCAACTTAGCAACGTTTGATAAACGGTACAGAAAATGAAAGATATAAATATAAAAAAATGTATTAATTGAATTGGCACTTACTTGATAGAACTTCATTATAACACAGTGAGAAAAATAGTAATGAATTTTAGTTTTAAAAAATTCATAAAATGAATTGTTGATAGCTATCTCGGCTTACGCCTTCGTCATAGTTTATAGTTATGATGAAGAGAAGCTGAAATAGCTATCAACTATATATCTTTTAAATTTTATAGTACACCGCTAGACATTTTGTGTGAATACATAGTTTATTTATTATTGAATTATGAATTATATGAAATTTTTTGCTATTTGTTGGTTGGTTGATTTTTAATTTAATACTTAATGTTCGCGATTCCATAAAATATTGACTTATATAATTTGTAAGTTGGTTAAGTTGGTACCATCGAAAAATCATGGAATTTAACAATATTGGCGCTATCTATATGTCATCCTACGAACATAACATATTTACTGGTTTGCCATGTTGTTTTGATTGGATCGCAACTCTTCTGTATTTAATACAACACGAGTATATCATCACAGGAAGCAGATCATTAAGTTTTGAAGTCTACAACTCGATAATGGATTCACTTTCAACATGAATATTCATATAAAAATTTCTAATTGACTTTGGTTACAAATATGCGTGGGTCGGGCATCATTCATGCCGACCTTATTATCATAAATAAGTCATATTATGGACGAATTACGGTGTGTGACGGATCAATGAATTTCGTAGGAAACAGAGAGTGGTATATTATTATCTGTGTGGGTGTATCGGAAACCTACTCGCATCACAAATAACTCTATGTTATATGTACCTTTATGACCTTTTATTTTACGAACAAAATCTGTCGAAATAAATTGATCCACTTTTGAATTCTGCAAGATTGGTACTGAAGTATCACAGCGAAGAAATTGTATAGAAATAATTTGATCAAAGTTGCATATCTGGCTAAAGAATAATTTTCCATTTGCTGATTTTCTCTTAAAAAAATATGTTTTTCTTATAAATACTGACGTTACATATAAACCACCAGATACGTATTAAGCGACAACGCGCCCTCTTGATATTCTATCCCAAAAAAGACTCCCATACTTTTGTAACAACAGAACACTTCACAAATTCAAAAATTTTACTACACTTACACTAAACATATTTTTTAGGTTAGGTAAATAATAATGGGTGCATAATATTATAGTAATGGATATTTGTACGAATTTTGTACGATTTCACATGTTTTGATAACAACGACTCGGGTTTCGCTTTTTATTCGGGTGTCGTCAAGCATTCTATCACACGGATGCAACAGAACTGACAATTGAAATTGGATAATGAAATTCCATCAAGCCTCTTCAGTCGATATCATAAATTATATTTTAACATTACAGCGAAATTTCGCGGACACAATTTGGAAAATGCGGCCCTGGTTACAATGTTTTTTTAATGTTTATTACTCATACAAACATTAAATATAACATGAGGCTGCAAATCTTCTCATTATCGATGGTCTCTATGTTTTTAATCTATGGAATAAAGAGTCAATCTTCTTATATGGTCTAGGAGTAAATAATATATACATTTACAGATTCAATCTCGTGACCACCGCAGCTAAATATGACCGACGTTTAAAAGCTTTTGACCTCACGACTATCAAACCGCTTCTTTTAAGATTTTGAGTATACCAATTTAATTAATAAACATAAAACTATGCAATTTATGATATAGACTGAAGGTGCTTGATGGAATTTCAATTTCAAATTTGAATTGCTGGAACATGAGTTTCGCATTTCGATATCTTTTCTATCACACAGATACAACAAAACTGACTAATCTTTTATTTATTTTTTGTCTGCGTGTAATTTTTTTTTCAATACGTTCGTTCTTCTCTTCTTGTTAACCTATTAATGACGGTATTTCAACAGATTTTATACTGATAGCGAAGCATCTCAGTTTTTAAGTCAGTAAGAATTGATAGATTCTCTGTTTCTGTACCCATTTTTGAGGATCAAATATGTATGAAAGAATTTTCGACTTCATAAGCATCTATTATTTGACAGAAATCTATAGTTCAAATAACTGAGGATTGAATCTGATGTCAATGATGTTATCCGCTCAACAATTGAGGCAACTATATAAAATGACACAAATCCTTGAAACGCATGTTGTATCACCATAGCTCACGTCTTGTATAATTATTTTAGTCAAGATTGCCACAGGTGAGTAATAAATCACTGTACATATTTTATTTAACAAATTTTTAATTTTCGTTGCATTTATGCCACAATTCATTTTCCTCCCACCAACTTTTGTAAATCAGTCACCTTGTTTATTAAAATTTATAGAACCGACCAGATATAAATTAGTCATGTCTTTAACGACGTCCTTCAAATAATTACAACCCTGCACTGAATAAATTCAAGTCATAAAACTCTCAACTGTAAATCTTAATATAATATAATCAATCTTCTTAGATGTATTGTTGAATCATGTGCGATTTATTTAAACGATACGATTTTTCTGAATAACATAAAACTATAATTTAATTCAATTGAAGGCCTTGGAACCGTCAGCGCTTACACTATTATAATAATTGTTAACGGTGTGGGCAGTTTTACAATTTTGTATTTAATTTTCAAAGACAGTTTTGACAGAAATGGAGTAAAATGCAACTAACTTCATTTATTTGTTAGCGGCTTACACGGGTTAAAAATTCATTATCGAAACTTTCATTAATTGATTTTTGATGAATGTCATGGATATCTATTTTTTTATATTCTATGTGACCTAAGTATTCTTTACCCCGTTCTTTACTTCAGCACTTTAAGAATTAATGATTAATAATTAATGACATCTAGTAGCTCGGCTTACATTTCAGTGTGTTTGGTTATAGTCATTATTTTTGCTGTCCATATATTATACTTGTATAGGATAGTATACAACATTTGCTCATATATTTATTTATATATATTAAGTCATTGAATCTGAAGAGACTTTCCCACAATTATAAATTATATGCTATAAATTAAACAATCATTTTCTTCATTGTTTCTGTGCTTGTTATTGCAATGTTAATTCAGTAAACGATAGAGTCAATATGGGAAAAATTCGCACATGGGCAAAACGCGACAATCTTCTCTATTAGAATTTGAAATAGTTTATAAGATACATTTCAGATAAATAATACATTTTGAAACGAATGATACGGATATTTATTATTATTAAAAATGACTTTTAAAACTCTTCAAAATATGTTTTCGTTTCCGTTTTCATAAAAACAGATTATTTCGTTTTTAAGCATTGGGAGAGCTTATGCGAAAAAAGGATAATGCTGTTGTGGACCTGGGAAATTATTCTATCTTCTAACTAAACGGATACGAAATACTCAAATAACGTGACATTAATAATGTTTATTCTGTACAAACTGCAAATCTCACAACACAATTTCGACTAAAAACTGATATTTAGTATCATTTAAATTGATAAAACCAGGGCTGTAGAGTCGGAGTCGGAGGTTGGGGTTTACTGGCTGAAGTCGAAATAGATGTCGGAGTGGTGAAAAACGAATAATCTATCTAGTTTCTCAGTCAGACAATTTTGAAAAATATCTCAATGAACAATTTACCAGATTGATTGATTGATCTTTAATGTAATGCACATAAATAGGAAAAGTTGGAAAAACCAATCTAAAATAAACCTTTTTTTAAGTCGCAGTTATGTTGTTGGTCAATTTCAGAGTCGGAGTCGAAGTCGTGTTTTTTTTAATGATTCCCACACCCCTTCATAAAACAATATAATATTTTTGACATTCGTATGTTCACGTATCCCATACTTCCTCTTTAAGTAGATGCACGGACAATAGATAATATAGTCATCCATTGTTTTAGTTACAACTTCCGTCACTCCTCAAATACTGCCATTGTTTAAAACCGTCATCAATTTTGGTTATTATAAATTACAAAATATGCCAATACTTTATTGATTCAACTTCCTTAAGACTTAAAGTATATCCAAATAATAGCTTTGAAATATTCGCCATCTCTAGAGCAGTGGTTCTCATATGCGGCTAAAACAAGTAGAGACGTTTTCATATGACCGATTATATTGCGACTACAGTATTCGTGATAACTTCCGATAAAATTTGGAGGATTTAAATTTCATCCATAACCAAATAAAAAATGTGTATTTAAATGCTTGTGGCTTATACACCCTACCTCAGAATCCACATATCATTTTAACTTCTAAAAAACTTATATACACCCAGTCCTTTTTTACGCGATTTTTTTTACGCGAATTCGATTATACGCGATTTTTTTGGACGGCACCGTTACATTTTTTTACGCGCTTCACTCGTTTTTACGCGATTTTTTCCCCAAATTTGTTTTAAAGAAGAAATTTATATATGATGCTAGGTATGTATGTTTCATTATTTTTATAAATAAAAAAAATATGTGTATTTTTAAAACTTAATTCATTATATTTTATAAGCAATAAAGACATGAAATATGTTTTTTTTTACACGAATTTGAAAGAGCAAATTTTGGTTTTTCATACGGTTCTGGTACTTTTTCACGCGATATTTTAATTTTTGGAACCAATTTATCAAATTATATGAAAGTTGTGATTTTTTTACGCGATCTTTTTTACGCGCCGTTTTCTGGAACCAATGTATCGCGTAAAAAAAGGACTGGGTGTATTGTGTTTTTCATTTTAGACACTGTGTTATTGGAGGAAATTAACCGGGTGGGACACTGTGTGTGAATAGATAAAATACCAATTGTGTTTCCTCGTATGTTTCGCACTGGTCTGACATTTTTTTAATGTACACGTCATCGACACAAAAAACATACTCATATTTTACTTTCAATTCATTATGATGTTGATTTTTTTGTAGAAAAGTTATTATTGTATTTCTTTAAACCAAAAAACAGCTCGTAAACCTTTCCTTCGTTTGCTGACACCTTATCAATAAAACAAATACGACGTAAATGAGTTGACAATTTTATTAACGACCAATGCCACAGAGTCTAATAAAGACATACTCAACCTTTTTTTCTCTGAGCCGATTTCCGATTTTTGCTTCCTTACGTAGGCCTCAACATATGTTATTTATAGTATATTGTAAATATAACACATACTGTACTGCATACAAATGTATGTATTATGATTTAAAAATAAGACTATTTCATTTATGTATTCGTGTATTTTTCAGAGTGAAAAATAACAATGAACAACATAAAAAAAATACCTAAAAGTACACAAAAATATCAATGTATCGGAAATCTTTAATTATTTTGAACCGCAAATAAGAGCTGATTGGGCCGTAGGTTTAGTATGGCTGGTTTAATAGAAAATAATACTTACCGCTCGCTTTGTCAAGAAATTAATCTCAGGTTATGTTTAGAACAGTTGTTCTCACGTGAAATTTCATTGTGGCCGCATTATAAGCAACGGCGGTACTATGGAAATGTCTCGTGGCCGCACCAAATGTGATAACAATAGCAGTTGCATTTACTTAAAAAAATGGATTAATTTATATTCAATAAAATACATTATTTAAAGATATTGGTATTTATTTATTTAAAAGCAATTCAAATGGAAATTGTTCAACAGTTCTCTCTTCCAATGCAAGCCGCATCGCCGCTTGTAAGTTTTGCAAAGTTCATTACTCTGAATGATCTTTCATAGTATACAGTTGTAGGACAAATCGACAATTTAATAAAGTAATTGTTGCTAATTCTTTATATTGACTTGATTCATGGTCAACGTATCCGACCACTCCGACCAGAATTTTTGAACAGTACTATTATTAAAACAGTCCTTAAGTATTTGATCATTACTTATTTCTAACAATGCATATTTAACATTAGCCCAGTTAATTGATTTTAATATTGAAAATGATTTTAGTCATTTTTGTAGTATTATAAAATTATCATTTTTCATCACTTGAAAAGGGGAAGATATAAAGGTAACAATTTTATAAAATTTCAATTCTTCGAATCATTTATCAAGTTCCAGATTTACTGATTGAAGACACTGTATTATTGTATGCTTTAATTTAAATTTAGAATTAGTGTCTGCCAATTTATCAAGGAAATCTCTAAGTGAAGATAGAAACGAAAAAATGGTCATTTTCAATTTCTGTCACAAGGCTTTTCGCGGTGTTTTTTAATTTATCTATGATGAACACGGTTGGTGGCCGCAGCAAAATCCTCTGGTGGCCTCTCATGTGCGGCCACGGTGGCCACTGGATTGGAACATATTATTCACAAGTGGTTGGCAACATTTTTTCCACCTTACTATACACATTAAATAACTTCTTTAATTACATATATACAAATGCAATATTTATCCTAGTTTAAAAAAGTCAGAATGACACAATCGATTCATTTAATCACATACACAACTCTGATTAAGAAAGGTTTAATTTTATCAGGTTTTTTCCTACCTTTTCTATTTATGTGCATCAAAATAAAGATCAACCAATCTATCCGTCAAAGAGCCAAATTTTATTATACAGTGAAACCTCGATTTTACGTTTCCCAAGGGATCCTGAAAAAATAACGGTAATTGCGGGAAACGGTGAATGCGAAAAAGCTTCAAATAATAATAAACAAGTAAAATCGTAAAAAACATTTATTTATTAGTTACTTGTACATACTGTATATAAATTTTTTTTTTTTAAAAGTTCTTTATGTTAGTTTTCTTCTTGATTATTTGGCACTTTAACTCATTAGTGGCACAGGTGTCCATATGGACACACAAATTTTGTTTTCCGTGTGCCAAGGTTTTTTTTTTTGTTTCAAAAATAATTTCTTTTCATTTATTATGTACCAGCATGTTAAATGAAAGTAATAACTAAGTTTAAAATATTACTTTTACTTTCATAGAAAACAGCTGTGTACACATGGACACGCTTGACACTTAAGGTTTATTTTTAAATTTTACATAAATTATTCAATATTGTGAAAATGTAATTAAACGTTGATATATTTAAGATTCTTTATTTCTATAAAATATTAACAGTATGATAATGTTCAAAATATATAATACACTAGCCAACATCACATTTTCCACTTTTATCGAAAAACAATTCAAATAGCTGACTTGCATATTTATCTTTGAATTGTCTATAATCCGGCTCTGGGAATAGAGGCAGGAATGATTCCATTTCACCCTTGACCCAAGTCCTTTTTTCTTTATCTACTAAATAGACAAAATTATAAGTCACATTGTCGATGTGGTCATATATATTAGCACATTCCAAATCTATATTGGTTTCCTCTATATTATCTTCTGTTATATGGCTAACTCTTGCATGTGCAGTTGCTTGTAATTGCCTATTATTTAAATTGTCGATAGTTCCGCCACAATCCTCATCTCCTGAATCTTCATCTGTTAAAACTGCAGGGTCTGGTGGTGATAACACCATTTATAAAAATAGATTATATTCGGTAACATGTTCATCATCGCTTGCATCATATAGTGCATCTAATGCATTGTTAATTAGTGTTTCTCTTGCAGCATCATTGGACATATCCCTAAAATTTAATAATTTTTACATTTGTATTTACAAAAATTATATAAAATATTTTTTAATGGTTTGTGGCACACGTGTCCAAATGGACACATTGGATTTAAATGCTCAATAAATATAACATAAACAAAATTATCGCCATTCTTGGATATGTTAACGTAAACGATGTATGTTTATAATTCATTTAATGAAAGAAAAATTATTCTTCGAATCAATATTATCAGAAAAAAATACTTACGTAAAATTTGAGTTCATGCTTTCTCGTCCGTAAAATGATGACACAGTTTGACAACCGATATTATTTTAATTTAATTAGCCAGAACTCCAAAGTGACGTCCAAGTGAAGCAATGAACCTTTGTCAACTGATATATGTGAAACTATATTTATGACTATATTCACTGACAATTTTCTGATCAATCGTAGACAACAATAAATGCGTGTCCAATTGGACACCTGTGCCACTAATGTGAGCAATTCGGTTCGGCACTAATGAGTTAATAGGAACAAAGACTTATTACTAAACTTGTGACTTAAAGTTTGTATGTACAGGAATCATTATTACCATGAATTTTAAGCAACTCTACATTTGCATCATAAACAATAATACGCGTGTGGTGGATTTCAGCCCAAAAAATAGCACATGCGTCCAATGCGTTACGTCTAACATGGACAACGCATTCCAACGTGTCTAGACATAATACCTGCACTCGGCTGTGTCAAATTGTCTTGCCGAGATAAAGAGAAATATGCAATAAAAGCGGTCAATCGGGATAATATAATATTGGGTTGATGCAAAAATTATGACCCTTTTTTATGATCCTAGGTAAAAAAAAAAATTCTTCAGAAATGATGAATAGTATCTTCTTTTAAATGATTCTATTGTATAAAGGAGCCTTTCCCTCTACTTTCTATTCAGTTTTGGCCTGGCCAGAGTACAGTGAAGAGCCCTTGTATTTTTTCAAAATGTCGATCGACAAAGTGCATTTACGTCATTGTTTACTTTATGAATTGCGTAAAGACAATACCGCGAGTGTGGCAACCAAAAACATTTGCGAAGTGTATGGAGAAGATGTCATCAAAGTTCGACAAGTACGAAGATGATTTACAAAATTCCGATCTGGGGATTTTTCACTAATTGATAAACCACGTACCGGGCGGCCATTGAAGTCTGATGACGACAAGTTAAAAGTTATAATTGACACCAATCCACGTCTAACCACCAGGGAGATCGCGTCGATGATGGAAGTCAACCAAACAACCGTATTAAGACATTTGAAGCGTATGGGGATGGTTTCGCGGTACGACATTTGGATACCTCATCAATTGTCGGCTGCCAATTTATTGGATCGTGTTTCAACGTGCGTTGCTTTGAGTGCGAGACAAAAACATGAACCTTTTTTGCATCGTTTGGTAACGGGAGATGAGAAATGGGTCGTTTACAACAACGTGACAAGAAAAAGACATTGGGCTATACCTGGACAAGCCCCATTAACAACTTCGAAGGCCGAAATCCATAAAAAAAAAGTTATGCTCTGTGTTTGGTGGGATTGCAAGGATATTGTGTATTTTGAACTCTTGGAACGCAATCAGACGATTACAGCAGAACGATATTGTCAGCAATTATCCAAATTAAACATCGCCCTTCAAAAGGATAGACCAGAATTGGTAAACAGAAAAGGGGTAGTGTTTCATCATGACAACGCGCGACCACATGTGGCTATGATGACCCAACACAAACTAAATGAGTTGAATTGGGATGTTATCAAGCATCCACCGTATTCTCCAGATCTTGCTCCTTCCGATTTTCATTTATTCTGATCGTTGCAAAAATTTTTAAATAATAAAAAATTTGATACAATAGAACAGGTAAAAACATCCCTTAATACATTTTTCGCATCAAAATCGACGAAATTTTACACTAGTGGTATTGATAAGTTGATAGAAAGATGGGAGAAAGTTATAAGAACGGATGGGAATTATATAATTGATTAAATAAATAATATAAATAAAAAAAAAATGTTTAATTTTATATGTAAAAAACGGTCTTAACTTTCGCATCAACCCAATATTTGTAACGGGACGAAAATATTTAGACGGCTAATCGAGGAAATCGGGGAATCGGGAAACGGTCAATGCGGGATTATTCAACATTGTTCTTATGGGAGTTTGACGGGACTATAAAAAATCAGCGTTCCAGCCGGGAAAACGTATTATGCGAGAACGGTTGTTCGAGGTTCCACTGTATTAGGACTTAAACGAATACGATTTATTTCTTCTTGTTCATTGAGATATTTTTCAAAGTCGTCTAATGGGGATGCCAGTTCTGTTGCATCCGTGTGATAGAATGCCTGAAGATGCCGAAAGGCGAAACCCGGGTCGTTAGCGACAAAACATGTGGAATCGTACAATGTTGTAACAATTCAAAATAGTAATTTGTACTTTTTGTGACGTGTATATATAAATAAATAAATAATGGAAAAAGTAATCGGAGTCACTCGTTTTTCACCACAGCCTTGCAAATAACATACATTGCTTGTTCACCATACAATTTATTTACATTTAAAGTTAAACTTATTTTATTCGGAGTAATGCATTTTAAATTTAGGTACGCCATTGCTAGATGGTACATAGAGAGCTCATTTCCTATAATCAAAAGAGTGACAAGTAATAAAATACAGACGTTTTTACAAACATTATGATAAATAGTTCTAGCCTCAAACATCCACGCGTATGTAAGCTAATACAATATCTTTTCCCGTAATCGTCAAAAGAAGATGGGAACATTCAACTCTCTAAAATGATTTATAAAAGCGTATCAAATGTTAGGAATTTATTATTTTACATGAATAATTAATGTTGATAGTTCAACACAACAATATAATACGTCATTACTATATGCGATATGTTTAACCCTCCGAATGATATGCTCTTAACTGTTGAAAATATACAGTGTCACAATTTTCCCATAAGAGCTAATTTTTGTTTTGAAATATAGCCTGGTTACTGATTACAACACTAAGTACTGAATTATTTTTGTAATGAAATATTGTTTATGTGGTTCAGCAGGGAACGGGTTAAATCAAACCTTCACCCATGGGAATATTTTTAAAAATATTACGTTTTAGAATGTTTTTTTTTTATTTGATAGATTAAAGCTTTGCAATCATGAAATAATTATAAAATATGTTATTGATTAAATATAGCGTGTTTATCGTTCATTTGATTCAATGACTTTCGAATATTATGAAAATCTTAATATTAATTAAGGAGTTGCTACAGCACTTTTTTTTTATAGAGTGCAAATGGTTAAGTCATCATTTCTATTTCCTTTTTCCAAAAAACTTTCGAATTCGCCAACGACAATTTTTCGCAATATGTTATGTAACCGTTGTACCGTAACCGTTTGTGTAAAGGTATTAAATTTTAAATATTAAAATCATATTGCTTAGAATTGTTTCTACAATTTAGCATATTTATAATCAGGATTGGTTTCGGTCATTGCGTGTATTATCAACGTTGTAATGTTAATAAATTATTAAATTGTGTGTTTTCATTATTTTTATAAAATAAGTTGACTTATTTTTTTTTTAATACAATTATAATGAAATCTTCAATCGTTATTCGTTGAATGTGTAACATCATGCGGGTTTTTTATGGATTTAAACCATTTGAGTTTTAAAAAATTTATAATGGCTGATTTTTTTAAGTCGTGTAACATTTAAATTTACTACATAATTGATTGTAACATTCAACATCTTAGGTTAATATTGCATTATCTTTTTTAAAATTAAATAGTAAAGGATTTAGTAGCCAAGAAGCATAAAAAATGTTTGAGTTTTTATGGCTGTATCATTTATTAAATCTGTTAAGTTTTTTTCAAATGCACAAAATACGATTATAAAAATAACAAATGATGGTTTCCATATAAAAAATTCGTCCCCATTCATTAGTGTTCCATATTCAAATCCAGTGTGAAACGTTTTAAAATATTTTTCTATATGGTGTGATTAGAAAAAACGTGAATGCGTAAGAGAGGATGTCCCGTGATCCAGTAGGTTTCAGTACCGAGCAGTTATTCTGTTATATTAATTGTGGTATATTTTTTGCAAATTCTGATTTCTTAATTTATCGAAATATTCACCCGGTGTGTCGTGCATGTATTTAATTAATATTTCACAAGCAACGTGACAGTTTTTAATCCGAATCGTTATTTTCTCGGTTACCTTTGAGGAAAAGACCGCCCAAATTAATGGTGACACACCCCTTGTGACAAGCTTGTAAAATCAAAATATCTTTATTACTTTCATTGGGAGACATTTTAAATTAGCACATATAGGGTCTTCAAAAATAACTTTACACTTTTTCGACAATTCTTAACATACATACGCTAGCTATATTGACAGAAAGATTACTTGCATTCCTTTAACTGCGTCGTAATGTGAAGTATTTGGAATATTGATAAAGACATCACAACAGACATTGATATATAATAGTTACGTGACCCTGGAAGGTAATTCGGGAAGCAAGAGGTCATGTTTACAATGTTAAATTCTGTAAATTAAATGGTCTTTTTTTCGCAAATTTGCAAAAAAACAAGGCGAACAAACTGATCTATGCAAATTGCGTTGTCATTTCTTAAGTTAATATTCTATCACTTTTAAGGTGTTAACTGTCACTTCTTGATGGAAAGGCATGATATTTTAAATAATAAAAACACATTTTTTAGTACTTATTTCCACAATATATTTTTTGATCAGGACCGGTTTCGCTCATCGCGAGCATTATCAACTGATAAATACAATTTACAAACAAGTCTATTTATACAAAACAAAAAATTAATTTGAGTTAAAGGTAGCAGGTGTACAAAACCATGGGTACAAGAACTAGGAAACAATTTACATAAAATCATACAATATTGATACAAATAAAGTAAATTAGTATAAAAATTAAATGTTCACAATCACTTATTAAGAATTACAATTACAATTATGGTAAATCAATAATCCATTACGAGTTTTTTTTATTATTTAAAATTAATATTCTATGAACAAAATACCCTTCACGCTGTTAGCGTCACGGAAAAAAGAAGGTTTTACCATAACGAACGGTTGGACTTGGTAACTGTCTCCTGAACTAAAAGTATTGCCATATTGTTATGACCATATGTTAGTTTGAAAACTCGAAGAAAAATGTATCTAGCTACATATTTTTTTGACTCGTTCGAGGCCAAAATGGGAATTCTGCCATCTTTAATAATATCAAATCATATGTTCCAGATATTTTAAAAAAATCGTGGACATGAATTGATTGTTCTTCCAAGGTGTAGAACCAGAGTACCATTGGTAAGGGTATTAATAATGTTAAACAGTATTGCTTCAGATGTCTACATATTCCATGTCGACGAAAGTGAGTTCAGGCGAATACTATTTTTTAATGTATTGAAGTAGATTTTTCAAGAGCTTGTTTTTCTGGCTTTCTTGTTATCCTTATTTGCTGTTTATTTAATTAATTTCTAACATATATTTTTTCAATATTTTGAGGTTACAAAAGCAATAAACTTATTATTTGTATTTTTTCATCGTGTATTTACCAAATAAATAAATAAACTATTAAATTTACATTGTTTTCCCAGTCTGAAAAGCTTATTGAATGATGGTCTGAATTAACAATGATCACTACAAATTTGAATTATAACTAGTCATTTTTAATGTCTCTTTACAGCCTTTTTGGCAACCCTAACTGTATAGTTGATGTAGCAAAATAAATACAACCAAAAAGTGCGGTTCCGATCAATTAATTTGTACCTCCAGGCGTGCAAAATTTATCACAACCTCAGAACCTAATGAAGCTATATTGTATGAATATGCATATACCTAACACCGGCAATGCGGTTCAGAAAATATCAAATACATCACGTTAATTCAACAAACATACATACATACATATATATATAAATAAAGCAGTGGTCGACACCCCGAGGTCACGAGCGCCTACTTAAAAAAATATATTTTACAAAATTTTGTAAAATTCACGTACATCAAAAACATCTGCTGAATTTGATATAGACTCACAACTCCACGCTATACATTATCATAAGTAAACTATTTAGAAGCTTGTCTTTGTAAAAACATTGCCGATAAGTAAAATGTAGTAAGTTTTGTCAAAATGGCGTAATATATAATACAATGCTTCTAATCTCAATACATCTTTATTTTTATTTTATATGCTTCCATTAGAAAGTTTTCCTCATAATGGATGTATTTAACCTTTTGGGTTATTTTTTTTTTTGAAAATATATTTTTACCTATTCTGACTTGTTCTCGTATGTGAGCAATTAACTAGACAATACAAAATAACAACAACAATAAAATAAATATATAAATACTGGCAACATAAAATAACGAACAAATCATATCAAAATATTGTTGCACAATAAAAATACATCGCACCGCAGTATCACGCAGAAATCAAAATCGAATGTCTGACATAAATTGTCGTTTTTCTCGTCATTTTTTTTAATATAAAAACAAAGAATGGAAAAAATAACAGCCAAATCTATTGATATATTCGTGTTACAATGTGATTGGTTCGTAATTTTACAGGAGTGTATCGGTTTCTTTTTAATTCAAGTTCTTCAAATATTGTGATCAAAAGCAAGCCTCAAATTTTTATGAGGTATCATTTTAGTCCCGCTTGTTAGCTCCTGAAGTGATTATAGCGAAGAAATGTAATTTTATCAGACACCGGTTCCTATTAAAAATATCCCTACTTTATTATTATTCGAAGGACTGTTCAAATACGACTATCTGAAAAAATATGCTTTTGAATCAAATCTTTTGCCGAGTAAAAATATAAAAAAATGACGGTAAGCTAAAAGTTCGCCGAAAGCATTAAAATACACGTAATTGTTTTTTTTTATATTTTGCCGGATCAGTGGCCGAGTAGGAATCGACGTTGATTTCAGTTGCAGGTATCAAGAGTTCGGATTCCAGTAGAGAAATTGGTTTACTAGATTTATCAATTAATTTATAGAAATCTGTGATGCCCATATTTTAACAAGCAGTTCTTTCATAAAAAAAATATGTTTAGATAAACTCCAATAGGAGTCCATATTGGGAATCGTCATGAAATTAATTTTTAATCGCTTCTTGGTGGTAAGACATAATATTTAATTAATAATAAAAACAATGTTTAGTTCTGGAAGCATGTTATTTGATTGTACAAATTTCCCACTCATCATTCTTGCTAATGAATATATAATGATTATTTCTGAACTCTTAATGGACTATTAATTTGATCACAATTATTGAGAGGTCATTAACATTTTATTTGTTAACTATTTTTTTCTTTTGCATGTATAACATACTATTGTATGATTACCTGTATATTTTTTCCTCCTTCTTTTCTTGGAGCTTTGGTTTTGTATAAAAATATAAATTTAATTTTTGTGTAAATAACCTTGTTTTAATATGTATTGTGTTAATTGATTGTGCTGGCGATAAACAAAACGAATGAGATGTGTAAAAAAATAACTTTTTAATAACCATTGAATTATTCTGAATAAGAATTTCAAATATAAATTATTCTACGTCCGTACTTGATTTAAGTATATATGATATACATTATACATCAAATACACTTACTGTAATCAATTTGCTAATGCCACGGATATATTTTTATTATAAACAAAATATTCACAACTGAGTTGTATGGATAGTTGTGAAGTTTAAATAAGTATTGAGAAAAGGTTATTGTTCTGCTAATTCCTCGATTGTACAAAAATGAACTTTTAGTATATCACTCGCATGTAATTTTAATATAACTTTTAATTGTTATCACTTAGTTACATAAAAAAGATTTGTTGATTCAACCAATTCGCAATAGATGACACTATTACTATTATCTATGTAGGGCTATCCACAGGACATTCCAAATAATAGACAATTTTCAGGTTATGTCTATAATGTTTGTTGTATTGTAGATTAACACAAATGACAACATTATAACAAATTAAACACACTTGTTAAGATATGTTTTAATTTTATTTTCAAGACTTCAGTGATACGATGCGATCTATGATATATTTTACGAAGATATAAAAAGAATAAAATCTTCGTCAAAAATTACAAAGTTTTTATAGTTAAAAATCAGACATTGTTCTTGGAATAAACTCTCACAGAAGGACATCTGTGAATAATAAATGATACAAAAACTGTAAAAATATTTTTTTTGTATTTTTAGATTGTAATCTTTATTTGTATTTTGTTAGCATTATTAAATTGCAATTCGTTTCCATGGCTCACAGATTTACAGAATGCATCGATAAATAAACAATAATAGAGTAGTCAAGGCATCTTCAAGTGATTTTAGGCAGTCAAGTAACAGGATAATATTTATTTTAAAATTTTACATCTTCCTTACAAAATAAAACGCCATAAAATAATGCTAGCAGATATATATTATATAATAATATATCAATATGTGTTCACTTTGAAAGACCCCGTTGTCATCGCATAATTTTCGATGGTAGCCAAAAATGTGCTTTGAAAATGCACCCCTTGCAAATTGCGAGACCACGCGTTTTTAAGTATTATCATTTTGTATGCTCACACGTCAAAAATATGTAATAACGCGTTCTCAACGGTTCTGGAAGATATAACTGACGCTTTCGTGAAGAAGTTATAAAAGTATGTATCAATTTAGAATTGTTGAAATTTTGAACATTTCCACATGTTTTGTAACTTACGACCCGTTTCGCCTTTTGGTGATCTTCAATCATTCATTCTATCACACGGATTCAATAGATTTCACGCATAGTAAACGGTCCTCAATGATTCTCTACAAGTGGAATTATCCAGAAAAATATAAATTTGAAATAACTTTAATAATCATTGATCTCATTATATTCACGTTCAATTTTATATTCTCAGTCGAAATATTAAAAAAGTTTATTTGTTTAAACCTTAAAAATTTTAAATACATCAATAGGCTTTAGACAAATTACTGGTAATGCAGTTTTACACTCTACTATGGCAGTGTCACTCAACTGCCGTTCCGTGGACCGCCTGCGGTGAACCAAATACATGTTCAATTTTGTCGAAATAATGATATTATTAATAATTTGATATATAATACGAATCCCATGATAGCACAACAAAATATCTTCTGGTCTGAAATCCAAAAATGTTTGAGTAACACTTTGCAATGGAACGTGTGGGTAACGCCTATTTAAATCTAACCTAAAAAATCGTTTCAAATTTATGTTATGTTAAATTACTTGATACAGGACCGTTTTCCGCCAAAACGTTTTTTTTAATACAGTACAATTAAATGTATTATGTTGTACAGGGCTTGAAATATAATATTACACGAATAGAAACATTTTTTCTCATTAATACTGCACGTTTATATTTTCCTATTTTAATCAAAACTGTATAAAATATAATAATCTCGAAACGGAAGTAGATCAATTGCTAGTCTCTCCTAATTCCCAAAAATAGCAATAATATATTTTTCACGGCCATCTAATTTGGATTCGATGTGAACAAAAACAAGTTCCTATTTTATAATATCAATGTATTTCTCCCACCTCTACCAGAAATGTAACTAATTTCGAATCATTCTTAAAGCTCTCGACAATGTCGCTATGTTCTCTCGTTGTTTATTGCCACCACAATAATGCAATAAGGGCGAGATGGCAGAGCCATCTGTTACAAAAACGTCAAAGCGCAGTCACGATGTATATGTATTTACACATGTTGAGATTGCTTAGATCTTTTCATGAAAATGTTAACTAGTTTTTTGAAATGTCAAGACAAAACAGTATCTCGTTTTAGTATAGTTATTTTAACACATTTTTTTTACATAGTTATTCAATCAATTTGTAATTAATGGAGTTTTTTTAGTGTTGTTTGTTTATTGTTAAGGATAAAATGAATTATTTTTGGAACCAAAAGTTTTTTATCAATCATTCAACCGCTATGCACAGATTTTAAGCGTATACCTATAGGGATAGGAACTGGTGCATCATTTATGGGCTCGGGGGTTTTTCCCCCTCCCCCTAGAAAATAAAAATTAATACATTTAACCCTTGTTTCACCAACTTTCCCATTGATACAGCACACCAAAAATGGAAATGGTGGAAACTTTTATCCCCTGTCATTTTTTTATATCTTTTGATAAGATAGACTAGCAATTATCTTAAAACAGGGTTGGCCAAACCTCAGCCTAAATAAAAATAAAAATTTACTTTAAACATATACCAGCAAACGGCGAAAAATATGTAGCATTGAAAAATAGTTTAATTCAACAATTTGTGAATTGGTTCTAAGTTTTTTTTTCACTCCATTTTACTTAATATAAATTTAGTTTGAATATAAATTTAAAAATCAAATATCAATCATAGAATTATGTTACAATCAGATACCAATCTTAAAGAAAATTTTGATTCTATCACTTCTCTGATATTTTATAAGACTAATATTCCTAGAAAATTATATCCTACTCTATCCTAATCATTTATTGTTGGCACCTCAAAACAGGTTTCAAATATCCAATTAATTTTAAATTTCCCTTATTTTTTGAATTTGAAAAGGCCAGCATTAATTTTTTTCATTTTTCAAGTGGTGTTGTAGATAAATAATCATCCCTGAACTAATCCCTGAAATAAATGAACCCTGGCCAAAGCTAAGACACCTATAACTCATAGCTTTCTATTTGTTCAGTTTATAATAAAATAACAAGCTGTCAACGTCACTTCTCAATTTTCTAATAATGGAAAAAAATATACTTACCTAAACTATCATGACTGTAGTAAAACAATTGTTTTATTTAGAATGAATTAAGTAAATATGTAACAGCTTTAGGTGTGAATATTGAAATGTCATTCAACAGCGCCTTTGGGTTGATAGATTTCCTATAACTTCTTCTATTCAGCATTTATATCATACTTAAGGGAAAGGGATGATAAGGGAAATTCTCCATAAATATTGTCCAATAAAAACAGCATATTTAGTATCAGACTCTTTATTACAAATCATTTCAATAATATCACAAACAATGAACCCTTTATTTGACAGTTCACTATAAAACTATTTTGGTAATACTTAGAAACTATCAAATGATAGTATTGATTTAAAGAAAAATTATCACAATATATCTTCACATTAATAATGAATGCTGAAATAATATGACATATGACCATATTCAATTATGTTGTGGTCTATTGATTTTTTGTTTAGGTTTCATGATAAATACTTCAACTAATTACTGAATGCACCAAGAATCTACTTCTTAATCTGACTTTTGTTTTATTTAGATATGAGTCCATCCTGGAAAAGTCTCAAGCAAATTGAATGTTGTTGAATTGATGTTTATGTAAAGCAGCATATTTCTTGTGAATTTCTTAATAGTAAAGTGAATGCAATAATTAGTTTGCAAAAATCTAATGATCATTAAAAAATAAAGGAATTAATATTACTCTTGATTAAGTACAATCAAATTTCACAATGTACTAAAGAATAGGCAAAAAAATAATTCAGGACTCGTAAAAGAAAAAGAGTTAATAAGAAAAGAATAAATAAAAAAAAATATTTCACTACCAAATAGTTTATGGAATTATTAGGCCTACCTGCCTTATCTAAAATGTATAGTAGGTGATCTGTTAATGAACGTAATCCGAATCGTTAACTGATCAAAGAACTGTCAAGTAATTTTACTGATAGAATAAGTCGATTAGAAATATCGTTTTAGTTTGTTATCCGAACACAAAAATCTTTCGTGATAGTGTTTATCCGATTTGTTCGCAGTCCAAACTGTTCGTTAACCGATCACCCACTGTACTAATATATTTTTACAGATATCAGGCTTCTTCAGATAAAGAAAAAAAAATGAATAATACAAGATTTTTAATGATCCTAAAATGTACATGACATAATGAAGTAATAGGCCAGGCAATAAAACTAATTTTATTAAAATAAATACAAGAAAATAGTATACCCTCTGAATGTGTGATTTGAAATTAAATTATTTGTATGGCATAATTGTTCTATATTTTCATGTCACCTATACAGTAGAACCTCGTTTATCTGCACTAATTAGGGATAAGTGTGGATAATTGAAAAGTAAAAAGCAACATATACCTTTTATTGTGAATATTTTTCTTACTAATATTTATTAATGGGCATTTTGCACAGTGCACACGCACGGACAGTGTCGATAAATCTATAGAATCCTAAATCTCAACTGCCATTGTGGCAACAATCCTTTGTATTAATCACCTTATGGAGACTGATAATCGATTTTTCATTATTTTCATCTACTAACAATAGTCTTCAAATTATAAGTTTCTTTAACTGCCAACCAACTCAATCTGTTGATTGTTTTACAGACATGACATTTGGTGAAAGAAATTTTATTGTAAATATTTCGTAAAACCTGATTTAAACATTCATTTAATGGATGAGATGGTGCATTGTCGAGTTATAGCGACACTTTTCCCATCTTACTTATACAATTATGATATTTTGCCTGACCAGAGGACCGTTTTTCCATTGAGATCAATTCAATAGATGGTGAAAAAATAGATTCAATTTTTTTCAATTCAAACATTCATATAATTGAGATGCAGATAATCAAGGAACGACTATGCTTTTTTTGTTTGAAATAAGTAAAACTTCATTTTAGCCCATCCTTCCAGCTAGATAGTCAGTATATAATCCTTGAGGTTTTCTACCCTTTCAATAATCACATCTCTTTAAATATTCCAGCATACAGTAACATCATAGTAATGCAAGCAGCTACAGGGTAGCAGAACAGATAGTTGAAAGCCATATTTTAAACATGGCTAAATAAAATTTTCAAATCGCTTATAAATTATATAATGCTGAATTTTATATTGATATAAGAATAACCTAACGTTAAATCACAGAAAGTTCATATTGATTAAATATTACTCCATTTCTGTTGTTGATAAATTGAAATTTTTCCATATCACTTATATAATTCAGATAATTAGCTGGAAGATTGGCACCAAAACAAATTCTCTATTTTAAGAATTGCTTCGCCATTGTATATAATTTATGGTGTCTAAACACATGTAAAATTATTTATTTTAATTGAAAATAACAAAATAAAAATTGCACATCAAATAAAAATAAAAATAATACCTAATTATTAAACAATCTAGTTGTATAAGGTACTTTTGTGAAAGTAGCTCTGGGAGAATTTTAATAATACATAAACTTTGCATTGGATATAAATTTAAGTATTTTTAATGCTACAGATTGTATCTTCATAATTTATTTTTGTTTCAATGTTATAAATTCATTTTCATATCTATAGACAATAGATTACAGCACTAAACCTACAGATTATCAAAATTAAACTTTAAATGTTGTTTTAACATTCTTTGCAACCTGACTTATTCTATTAAAACCTCATACATAGATTATTTACTTTTAATTGTCACTTCTTGGTGGCAAGGCGTTATATTTTACATAATTATAACACAGAAAATGGTGGCATCCAAAGTGTTAAATATTATGTTTCTTATAATCAATGGTGTCTTATTATCACATAAATAAATTATTGTAATACACGCTTTTCACATTTTCAATTATTTGTTGAGATAAAATAGATATAAGCCAGAGTGCAGTTGTGGATAACCCAAAAAGTGCATGCGGCACGAGCTAGGAGTTTCAAAAATTGCATAATTATTGCAAAAAACATTAATTCAACAAAGATTTTTGATTGACATGGATTTTTTTCATTGTTGAAGAAATAACTGATGTAATTGAGTTTGAAATTTAATGAGATATTTTCATTATAAGAGTTTGACATGAGAATCTTATAAAAATAATTAAAATGTAATTCTGGTGATTAAAAGTGATTCCAACGATTGTGCTTACTGTTTGCAAAAAAATTTTAAGTCAATTAAGATTAAGTTAATTGCGAGTTATTTATGTATTCACCCTGATATACCCAAACTCATTTGCTCAAAACAAATATACAGTTTTAATAAAAATACAAGAAAGCCAACATGTCAACCTATTATTCTTAATTGTATGAGACAGGTCACGTTCAGCAAGACATATAAAATGAAAATTTAACATAGGAAACAAACTAAACACAAAAATAACAAAATCACTTATAAAATTAAATTAATATACCTGTGCTAAAAACTAAAAAAATAATATTCCATTTTGTTTGCCATTGCAAAAAAAGAATCTAGAGGTGTACTCGTATGCTGGATAAGCTCATAGTTTTACAACATTACTTATAATGAGTATTCCAGCCATTTACTTAAAACTTGTGATGAACAAATTTCCTTTAAAAAATGCTTAAATCTCTGCATGTCTTGCACATTTTATAACATAAAAAAACCATAATTACTTAGTTAGTAAGGATGTTTATTATAATATCATTTTACAATATATTATTGTTTATAAAAAATGTGCCCTGATTGGTTCATAGTTTTTATACATTAGCATTTTATCAACAAACTATAATACGATCTGCATTGAAAACAAAAATTGAACAAACTAATCAATTTTCATTCTTCCTAAGAAATGTCATGCCGTATATTTTTAAAATAAAATAGCCTTGAAATATTCTTCATAACATCAAGAAATTGTGATACTATGATTGCTCATACATCTTTTTACAGAAATATTCTCTATTATATTGGTTTTATTTGTAACCCTAAGATCTATAACAAAAGTACGGGTATTTATGAAATAATACAAAATTATCTAATATGTAGCGAATGACTTAAATGTAAAAATAAACAAACAACATGTATGCTAATACATATTTTTATGTGTAATATATGTTTTAACAGGCAAAAAACACACCACATCGTGTCTCCATCTCTCTTGAAAACCCACCAATTCATAGATAATATATACTTAGATACAATAGATAATTTTTGGGTTAATAATATCACATTTGGAGTTTAATGAAAGCTGGCTTTTATCTTGTGTTTTGATTAGATTGTGTCTCTTTTTGCTATTTATGTGTGGATTTTATTACTTATAGTGATTTAATTTCCATACACATTTATCAGTGTTTATTTATAGCGATAACTTAAAGTATATATTATTTTATATCATGTTTTGTTTATGTTTACTAGAAAAATTTCATATGAATTATTTAACTGGATGACTGTCATGAGCATATTAGCGTTTCCCTTATCCCTTCACAAGACCGGCCATAGAGATGTTAGGTCAACACTTCAATACTCTATGTGGACTGCTTTCAATCAAGTAATAGTTTGTCATCATGGTCAAATATTTAGACGTGACAAATTGTGAAATAGTATTGACTTTGTATTAATTTTAAAAAGAGCTCCCACATAAACTCCCATCACACCAGGTATCGGCATATGAATAACTTGGTGGTGGTTAAAAATGACAAGATAAAATTTGATAATATTAGTCCAAATAAAGTGGATCATTTCCTCTAAACATTTTCATTTTGGATGTACAATAAATAACAAATACTTTTATTGGTATAAAAATTGCGTGCACCAAATTAAAAAAAAAAACATTTTAATTACAAACAAACAAAAAGAGCAATACAATTTTTATGAAATAGTGTGCACATATTCCAAGACACTTTTTCTGTAAAATCATACACATACAAAAGAAAGTGACCGTGTCATTTTTTACAGTACCTGATGGAATTAATAACTATTTGACTTCTTGCAAATATAATAATTGTCTGGGAGAAATACTTAGCATAATATACAATATAATAATATGTATAACCACAAACGTCAAAAAGATAAATCAAAACTGTGGATGCAATGTAAATGGCTTTTAGATTGATTACAGCCCTTTTAAACACATTACTATTTAAATCTTGATGACAATATATTATAAAACTTGCTATTTTATCATATTGCAGGAAAGCAATGTTAAAATAATCAACATTTTAAAAGAACAATACCTGTTATATGCAGTATTTAAAACTGTTAACACAATCCAGATTTACTGAATATGGTGAGCAGTAATTTTTTTTCAAGATTTTGAAAAGGCATAAATAGTATTAGGTATTCTTAAAATTAATATTGTTTTTCCTACGGTTAACTTTAACAGTCTATCATGCATAGGCTGTTATTGCGTGGGTACAGCTTTGGTTATATTTGTGTTGGTGTACATTTGGATTACTTTTTTTGATATTAAACAGCAAAATTACAGCTCAAAATTTACGATGGAGTAATGTTTACCAAGTGAACAATTCATACAAAATTTCATGTTATAAGAGTATTTTTTTAATCAACAACAATGCTTTCAAAATACATTTATGAGGCAGTGAGTGATTCATAAATAACCTAGATATTTCGAACATTCTAAGCTGGAGATCGCAGTATCTTGAATGTGGGAGACAATCAATGATAGAGGAAAATATTCTGGTGGTAGGATTTGAAAGCAAATCCAATTCAAACTATTCATCAGCTAGCTAAGAAACTATGCCAGCCTGATTTGACAATATATAAACACATTAAGATGATTAGAAAGATGTGGTGATTTGGTTTATGGGTTGCAACATGAATTGAACATGTATTTAAGAATAAAGATGCCCATCCAGAAAATGTCAATAACATCTAATTCTTGAAGCTGGGTTGCCTTTCTTCTATTATTTATTTAGTTTGATTCAACACTTGCTAAATGGAATTTTTACTCAAAGCCTCCAAGTTTTATGAAAAATTATTTGAGAGGTGGGAGAAGGTTATATGTTTAGATGGAAACTACATTTAGAATGATTAAAATAAGAATGAATGTTAAAAAGTGACTTTGATGATGTTTTAAAAAATTGAGAATACCTAATAATAATTATTTTCCATAACGTACATTGAATTATGATCAAACACAGTAATAAAATTATTGACATTAAGATATAATGTAAACTAATTTCAGAATTGGAAGAATCAAAATCATGAATGTGATAAGTCAGATTTACACATTACTTAAATTGTTAAAAATAAGAGTGTCATCATTGAGGTGCAATTGTGTAACATGATCTTTTGTCATATGAGCTCGGAGTAAAGAGACTTTTCTAAATTTGGCACTGCACAAATCACAATCTGCTTCCACTTTTCTTATTTGATGAACTTCCCACTGATGCTCCCACTTCTGTTTGACAGTCCTGAATCTCCCCCCGCAGTTCTCACACTTATACGTGACATTCGCCTTACCTTGGTGCGACATCTTGAGGTGCTTCCGCAGATTCGACTCGAAGTGGAATAGTCTATTGCAATAAGTGCAGGTCTTCGGCTGGTTGCTTCTGTGGTAGTCCATGTGTGAGATGAGCATCCGCTTTGTATTGAATTTCCTACGGCAAATATCGCACTGTAGATACTTGTTACCGTGAACTTTCTTATGCTTGGAATAATTACTGGAGTCCCCGAACGCTCTCCCGCAGTGCTTGCACTTGTACAATGTCAGTTTCGCATGCTCACGTAAGTGGGCTTTGTATTTATCGACTTGGTTAAATTCTGCATTACCGCAAATGCCACATTCATAGCGAGGCGTCCCGTGATTGCCGTCTTTGTTGCTTAGTGCAGCAATTTGAACAATATGCGAAATGAGGTGTCGCTTTAAATCTGCCATTCTTTCAAATTTCTTTGAACACCTCTGACACTTCTAGAATTTTTTTACAAAAATGTTTTACTTTTTTATATCTTCATAGGAAATCTTATCAAAATTTAACCACTAGGTAATTACTTAAGCATGGGCAGTTTTCAAAAGAATGATGAAATTACCAGCTTTCATAAACTTTTAATCTCAAACTGAACCATTCATAGCTTATTAAATGTTTAAGTTTTCAAGACGACTTCACTAACAATTCCTGCAATAATGTAATTAAATAATAAGTCAATTACTTATACTGCACAAGTACAAATCCTTCTATTTCTATTTAGATTTTAAAAACTTGAATGTTCTCACATATACGTCCAATTTAATTTAATATTTAATTCATGTCAATATCAATTTTTTCAAACTATCATTAGTATAAAATTTTGGCAATGGATGGCAGAAAACTTCTTGTTAGTGAAATTTTAATGTTACCTTGAAAACGAAATTATCACAATATGGACCTAGCCCAAGTGCAATTAAAAATGGTGTTAAGCATAGGCAAGACAAAAAAACTATTACTTTTAAATAGATGAATTGCAGAAGAGATTTTCAAAAAATGTAATCAACATTGAAATTAAAAATTAAACATAGCAAATAAAATCAAAATAACTAAAAATTTCTGCAATAGCTCTTCATTACTGGACTATTCATCAGACAATTCCAATCAGTTCCTCATTCATGTCAATGATGGAAAATTATACCGCCCTTCAATTTATTTAATTTCAAAAAGATTAATGAAAATTGTTCCTATTACTTCAAAAATAATCCTCATTACCAGTTGGATACTTTTAAAATCAAAAACTTTTAAAATGAAATTATTAACAAAGCTAAATTATTTCAAATTGAACTTCAATATATTATCCTACTATCAGAATAGTATAATGAGTATTTTTCCTTGAAAATGAATACTTTTAATAGTGTGCGTACCTTTTCTTTCTTCTCTTGATCGACCGTTGATTCTAAATCAAGCCCAGCAGTCATCTCAAACGATTCTAATTTAACGCCGTCGGGATCTGTCTTCAATACGACACCTGAGGCCAATTTCATTTCGCTAGAGAAATCTGGCAGGACATTCTCTTCTAACTTGTCGTTCGTCAAGCCGACAAGCTGTGCGAATAGGTCATAACTTTCACTTTTTGGTGAAACATTATTGAGTCTCGTCATATTTTTTTGCAGGAGGTGATTTATCTCAGCGACGTTGTTATTCTTCCGTACATTCTTCGATGAAACAAAATGCCTTCTCCCTTTTTTGACATTGAGCATGTGGCAGCTAACATGGTTAGATAATTCAGATTTTTTGATAAAAGCCAATGAGCAGATATTGCATTTGAATTTGTTGATTCTCTGGTGTATCCTTGCTTGATGCGACTTCAAAACATGTTTGAATGCAAATTTAGAGTCACAAATTGTGCACGTAAATGGCTTTTCTCCTGTATGTATCCTCGCATGAATTTTCAAATGTGAACGTCCAGCGTAAACTTTGTTGCAAATAGAGCATTCAAAATCTGGATCACCGTGTAATTTCACATGCATGTTGTATTTTGTTTGTGATTTGAATATTTTATTACATATTGCACAGCAGTACAGCTGCTTTGGATGATGCTGGCTAACTTTAGCTCCTGGCTTAAAGTCTGCATGGATTGTGCTCATATGTCTTCTCAATGAGCTTTTTTCGACAAAGTATTTTTTGCAGATATCGCACTGGTGTTGCTTTTCCATGTGAGTCCACATATGCCGCCTCAATGTTGGCTGCTCTTTAAAAGCTGAAATAAAATATCAATATAATGAGACTCTTGCGTTTAATCACCCTCCCTTGAATGACAAAGATAATAACCAGTTACTATTTTACTGAATTATTAGAGTTCAATTATTTCTTTACATTATTAAAAAACCGTTCTAGCTGATATGAAGCCGACGGTTTTTTTAAAATTAAAATTGCAGACTTTGTAAAACATTTTTTTCTTATCCACATTATTATCTTATAATATTAAGTTTAGTAAATTTACCAATAAATATTAAATTTGTTTCTGAATTATTTTGCGAAGAAATTATAACCTATGTCAGCTACGTTAACTCGATCAGTGCGTACGACACGGCTCCCGTGTCCATGCCTGAATTGTAGACCCGCGTCGGTCACGGGAACCGTGTTTTCAATATAACAAAAGATCTTTTAGTATTAGTAAGTACCTGCCACGGTCAAGACGTCCGGGACATTTTTTTGGAACCATCACATAAAGGCTCATTCACACTATTCATTTTACCGAAATACTTACTTCAACTGTAGTTTGTGGAAATATTTTTGAAAGATGTAAATTAATTTTGTTTTATCACTGTTTCTTATAATTTTGTGAAATATGTATTTTTATTAACATGTCCATACTTTTTTTTCTAAGCACCGCGTACCTATATTTTTACAATTCTATAAACTGCGTTCTACGTTTTAGTGCACTTGTGTTTCAATATTTTTGCAATTTTCAAAAAAACTACCTCTTCAACTTGACCACCGAACAACGAAAATTTTCGTTGTTCAATTGTCCCGATTGCCAAAATAAACCTGGCTTGTGCTTCGAACTCTGTTTTCGACTAAATCACGAATAAATATGAATCTAACATTCAAATGTTATTTCAAAGTAATATCATATATTTATTGTAGTGTATTGTGAGAGTGTAAATTACGTTTCAACTGCTTTTATATCATAGTGTATTTTTCCGATAATAAAAATTACTATCAACAACACTTGAAGATGAATAAATCACTGCAAATCAAAACCTGGACTAAAAAAGGAATGATAGAATTCCCTTCAAAATAAAATTATAGATAAATCAAAAATATGTAAGTGTGAGTTTGCCTTTAGGGTATTACAGATGGCGCAACATCAATAAACACTGAAAATGTGTCGAAATCTGATGTGTAAACAATGCCAGTACATGTGCCGCACAAATGTTTTTTTGTCTAAATGACCTTTAGAGCGACCAAATTCGGAGAAATATAATAATTGTCCCTAATATTTTACAAACATTTCGAAACTTTTTCACTTTTTGGCTTCGAAAAATGGGTATTTTACAGGCCCTCTGTGAAACAGTACAATATGTTTACGCAGCCAACGTATTAAACTATTTATTGGTAAAAATAATATGTTTCAAAAGGTTAACCAAACTTGAATAGTGAAATCAATGACCACAAAAAACGTTTACCTTTTTTACAGACCTTACATACATAAGGCCTATCTTCACTATGTACCAACATATGATGGTTTAATGCATTAATTGATCTGCAGTTTCTCTTACACATGGGGCATACAGTGTCTTTCCGATTATTGAAATCTATGCTGTTATTAAAATCATCCAGTTCCTCGTGACCATTAAAAGAAAACGAATGACTTAAGCTCTCATCATTCTCAAAAATTTTATCATCGCCATCTTGATGATACAGTTCTTCGAGTAAACTTTCATTATCTATATAGTAATGGTTGTTGATCACAGATTGGTGAATCACAAAGTCATTTTGATCCTCTCTTATATTGATAGTGTTGACATAGTGGTTCGGATTACCGAAATCTTCAAAGTCTCTGTCAGGCTGCATATTGGAGAATGATATATCTTGAGTTATAGGAACTGTCTCTAAAAGTGATTCGTAATCTATGTCCTTACTGACATTATCGTCACTCAGAGTTATTGCCAAGTTTGTATCCATATTGATTTGACTTTCTTTAATATAAGTATTATTCACCTGAAAATACAATGAACAAAATTTAAATGATTCCCCCAGAAATTAGATCTTTTAATTAATCTGCACATATATATCCTTAAGATGATATTGTATACATCAGCAAAAGCTAATCTTTTGGACTTAACGGACATCCAAGTTAATGTTTTTTTTTTTAATTTAATATTTTAAATACTTGAAAATATATATTAATATAACTATAATTAAAGTTGATTTATTCTTTGAAGGTATATTTTTATTGTGAAATGATATTAGCACATGTCTAATTATTATAAATTAATACAACTGGTATTTTTGTTGCTAAATATTTGGGATAAGTTATGGATTCTTAGCTCCAATGACATTACTGCTGTAACTCTGTGAGACCACTAAATTTTTCTCACAGCCCACCAGTTGGCAAATGCTCTCTATTATTAAGATGAAAGGCTTGTATACTAGATTATACAAAATCCTTTGGTACTTTATTTAGTAAAATAAAAATTAATAAACAATTGCCAAATAACCCTTGATTCTTGTCTATTTTCTTCATTAAAATTTATTTGACATAATTATAATGAGTTTGTGATTGGAATTGAAATATGATTATTAATCAGATTTCAATTCAGGTTTTAAAGTGATAAATTAAATACATGTATATCAATAATCATATTTAAATACTGAAATGTATCAACACTATTACTACTGCTACTAAAAATATTACAATGTATAAAAGATGGAAAAGTCCAGTATATTACCGATTCCAATATTTCATCAATAGCTGATGAATTATTATTATTGTTGAATATTGTGTCAGTATAAAGATCTTGTTCATTTATAAGGGCTTCTTTAGCCTGCATCTGCTGCTGATGTTTATTGTGAATCTTATTGAAAGAATCTAAATCATTTGGGAAAGCTTTTGCGAGTTGATTATCTTTTGCCGTCACAGAAATGACTGCTGCTGACGATGATAATTTTTCTGATTTGTAATTATTTTGTTCCCCAGTAGATGAATCTTCATCGCCTGGTATTCCTTGAGGTGCACTATTGCATTCATTTCCAATAGTAAATTTGAGCAATCCATTATAAATAGGTACACGCCTTTGAAAATGATCATATACATAAATGCTAGAATAAACTTCAAATGGTTGATTGCATCCCAACTCAAAATTTATATTTTTTGAAAGATTTGATAGCTTTATAGAATCACATTCGTTTTGTTGTGCCATTGTGGTTGCAATTTACTTAATATTTATGACACTGAAGCAACTGTAAAAATAAATATAATAATTATTTTAAAATCCATGTTCGCTCACTATGAGGAGCAACGAGCATATGGGTTCCTCATTAATCTTTCCAGGAGTAACTGATTAATTTTAACCGTGCTGTGAAGAGTAAGTTTTTTTTACATAAAAATAGAATGATTTAAAATTAGTTTGAAAAAAATACAACTCACGTTTTTAGGGTTTTATCGTAATAAAACCAGTTACATAATCCAGGGATCACAAACCATTGACACATAGCACTTGAATATACTATCACAATAATTGTTGATATATACGACAAGTACGTCCATACTCCTTTACAAAAAAATCGCGCCGACGTACTAGTAAATCCATACTCGTAGAAAGGTTAAGACATCAGCTTTGTTCAACAACTGGTCTCAACAGATTTGTTTTAGCAGAACTGCTCGTTACGTAACTGTTCAAGCTTTTTTTCGAAGAGTTTAGGGGTAAAAAGGACAGGGTAGTAGTAAGCTAATTGCTCTCACTATGCTCCACTTCCGATGATAGGATGGCAGGGTGAAAATTTTCAAACATTGCAAACATCCATCGATTGCAAAGATAGATAAAAATTCGATTTTCAAAAAAAGCTGTAGTAGGCTCAAACCTGCGAGATCCATTACAGTAACCAACGGCACAAACTACTGAATCTACATATTTAAATTTTATTTTTGAACCAATAATTCACTGTAAGATCAAATATTTTTTGTAATAAATATTAATTATTATATAACATTAACTATTTTAAAAATATCTTTGAAAAATAATTTATTTTTATTGCCAAGTGGGTGACTTACTGATATTTATTGTTTTCCAAATTTGTAATCAAATGTCAAAGATGGCTTTACCTATTTGGATAGTAGGTATCTTCAATAATAAAAACTTCTAAATATCTTTAAACACACTCTTATGTTCGATGATTAAATTAATACGTTACTCACAACTTTTGGTGCACATGAATATTATAATTTTATCATATAAATCAAAAATAATAAATAATAGTTTATTTGGCCATTTGTAATTCTTGAAACCTATTCTGGCCAAATTAAACTAATTAAGAATTTATTAGATACCCAATGATTGCAATAGTTTAGAGAAAAAATATTATTGTTACAAAAATAGCCGCTCTAACTGAACACTTCGGTAATATATTACTTATCGCTAGCAACACAAAAGGGAAGGAAAGATTACCATAAATTGATGTTTATTGATAGCTATTTTTAATTTATATGGCTGTAATAAAAATGTGACTCGTATTTTTCATGCATTCCAATAACAACAACAATTCGCAACATTTTCGAATATAAATATTTATTACTAGTTGTAGCAATAATACGTTTCTCCAAAGTATTGTTTGATAGCAACTGCCTATTAATGTTTTAAAATCAATATAACAAGTTCTTCCTTATTTCAGAAAGAAAAAATAAATAATTCATTTTTTATTTATTATCAAATAAACTTTCTGCGTAATATCACTTTTTAGTATTCTTGTTAATAGCTTTGTATATACTAGGTCAGTACCCTTTAATATGTTAATTCCAATAAAAATACAATATATGTGTCTTATATGTAAATGTTTTTTTTTCCTTAGTGTCCTTCCATAGTGCATTTTAATTTGAGTTGTTTATTAACAAAAATTAAGCGAGTTATTGCCTACTACATTAAAATCCGCTATGTTAAAGTTCAATGAATAATTAAGAAAATCAATTAATAATTACCTGAAATTCTAAAAAAATAATGTTCACTTTTAAGGTGTAAACTGTCAATTCTTAATGGAAAAGCATGTTATTTTAAATAATGAAAATACATTTTAGTACTATTTCCGCTATAAGTTTTATGATTAGGATCAGTTTTGGTCATAGCGAACATTACAAGCTGATTTTGAAAATTTTACTGTTATATAAATACCTAATTCACATAAATTATAATTTGGGATCGTCCTGTTAGTTACGAAATTTGCTAGAATACTGCGGTACTCTTGGCGGCATTAAAATAAAATCTCGAGGAAATATGTAGACATTTTGGTAAATATTGTTTGCGGTAAACAATATTTACCAAATACTTTTATGATATGATATCGTTGCTACGATAATCATAATTATTACAGTGGAATTTCTATTGCCAATGTAAATAAAATAGTTACCCAATGATACTCTATCTATAAGTCTATGATCTGTATTATGAAGATTCTTAGGTTATTGTCTATTTAGACTGACAGCTGAGGAATTATCTCTTGCGTGTTATTATTTTTAGATGTGTTATGTGTTTTTAAAAGGTGTGACGGCTTTTTCAACCTTTCGGAATGGATACTGAAAATGTTATCGGAGACTGGATTAGACACAAATTTTTGGGGTCAGGAAGTTTTGGTATCGTATCCTTGTGGCGTAATATCAAATCAAACGATGAAATAGCTGTAAAGATGTGCAAATGGGCCGACGAAGCTGTATTGACCGCTAAACACAAGGAAAGATGGACAAAAGAAGTGGAAATGATGAATGTTATCAAGAATAATAATATCGTAAGCACAATTGTGTTACCGGAACAACTTAAAGTCGGATTAATGCATATTAATATTTCGAGACTTCCCATGCTCTCCATGGAGTATTGCAGTAAAGGTGATTTGAGACAAGTACTCAACCTACCGGAAAACAGTAACGGTTTGCCCGAGCTCGAGGTGCGGTGCATACTAAGTGACATGAAAAATGCCGTAAACTATTTACATAATTTGAAAATTACTCACAGAGATCTCAAACCTGAAAATATTGTACTTCAAATAGTTAAAGATAATCCAAATACGGACTCAGTTTTAAGAAACCGTAACGTCATTTATAAGCTTATCGATTTAGGTTATGCCAAAGAGATAGACTCAAATTCTGTTTGTGCAAGCTTTGTGGGTACTCTTCAATACCTCGCCCCTGAGCTGCTATACAGTAAAACATACAGTAACACTGTAGACTACTGGTCCTTTGGATTGGTAGCGTTTGAAATAATCTGCGGTATTCGTCCATTCCTTCCTAACATGCCGCCAGTCCAATGGATGACTCACGTCAAAAGGAAAACATCAGATCAAATCTGCGCATGGGAATTACTAAATGGAGAAGTTGAATTTTCTAAAGAAATATTCAAAGAAAACCATATTTCTAATTGTTTGAAAGGATTGCTGGAAAAGTGGTTGAGGATAGCTCTGGAATGGGACCCTAAGAAACGGGGTCATTCAGATGACAACTTATGTAAATCCGTCAAGTTTTCTCTACCTGAAGAAGTTTCAGGAGACAATAAAACATCGCCTCCCAGAAATGGATACATAGAAATATTTAGTTTTCTAGAAACGATTCTTTTAAAGAAAATATTGGTTATATTCTCTGTAAGGACATATGAATTTCTTAGTTACGAAATCGATGAAAGTACTCTGTTTTCAACTGTTCAAGGATGGATAGAACGTGATACCAAAGTTGAAATAAGCAAACAAGTTTTCATCTCTAAGAATGTTCAGGGCGAAGTTGATTTAAAAGGATTAGCTCACATTCACTGGAATGAGAGACTGCATGTGATGCTTTACTTGTATCCCACCGATTGCTTGATTTATGAAAACATAAAACCTAAGCTGCCTCAAAGGGTTCGATACTGCTTAGAAAATGTCAAACTGAAGTATCCCTATGCACATTTATTGGCTGTTTTTTCAAACAGCTTACATTTCATCACATCTGAAAAAAAATTGTATGAGACTTTGATAAAAGCGTACATGCTTAGAATTGAATATTTAAAGATAGAAATTCGAAAACTCTATCGAAACCACAGTGAATCTGAAAAAAGTATGTACAAGTTAATTGAAAAAAATGAACTCCTCAAGAGAATACTGCAGATAGATGAGAAAAGAATAAGCGAACTTGAAGCGGAAAATAATTTACCACAATACATAGAACAGTACAAGTTGTGGTCGAAAAAAGTCAAACCGCTCTTTGAAAATATTGATAAATTGAATGAAGCGTGGTCGCAGCTGACGGTCAGGCTTCACTCTGTAGCCAGACGTTCAAATGAAATTCACGATACTGAAACAAATCTCAAATTCTGCACTACCGAGTTTACCGACATTTATAACATAACATATGCATTAGTGGCCAAAATTCGCAATACTCCTAAAGAAAATAGAAGCTCACCACAGTCCTGTATGGATGCTGTCAAAGTGGTTTATAAATGTCTTAAACTGAGAGATAAGCTCCTATAATCCTCAAACACAACAGCTCGTTCAAAAAATCATGGACATTCATGTAGAAACTGAAAAAATGAGCAGTCTCATCGTGAGTGCTGGCATAAATGCTCAGGAATTGTCTCAAAATCTCTCTGCGCTCGTATTAGAAAAGGAAGAACTAATGTGGAGCTTTTTGACCAGTGCCACATCTCTATATGCAGATCCTAACACTCTGCCGTGCACTCTCTCAAGAGTGGATAAGCAGGAAACTCCATCCATTACCAGCTTTAGAATAGGAGATGCCGTCAGAAGTCCCAATGCTCTTAAAGAGTCAAATAATCATAAAAGAGATGTTGCCGGATTGGAATCTTTAATAAATGACAACATGAGTTTACGTTTAACGTCTGAAAATTTCCTAAAGAAAACTTATCTGAACAATAAAGCCATGCAGGAAGACTTGCTCTCCAGTCTGAAATTCTAGTTTTGTTAATATATTTTGTGTGTAATGTTTTGGATGTTGTTTATTAACCCTTTTTATGTATATATGTGTGAAATATCTACTAATTTTAGTACTGTGTACTGTCGATAGCTTTAAACATCAAAGATTTTATTTTGCTTATAATATTAACATAGATTTTTTTAAATTTGTTATATGACATTATAAATAAATATTATAAAAAACATATTATGCTTAATTTCATTTCACATCTATTTATAATACTCATGGTGAAAGAACTGTAGAATAACCAGATTGATGAAAAAATATTGCGTTACTTCCTAAAATTAAAACAATTTGTTCATGGATGGGATTAGATTTTCATTCACTCGAATAATCAAAATAAATAATATATATACTGTGATTTGCATACAAGGTGACATGCCTTAAAAAATTTTACCTTTAGATATCTATCTATTTTGCCGTGAGATGAGGTCATTGTTATGAGGGTTTATACATTTTTCAATAGTTATACATGGACTCGATAGGTTTTAGATCCATATACCTCCCTATCCAAAGATAAGCTGAGCAATGAACATCCAGGTTTTATAGAATAATTCCTGTTATTGAATAAATGTAAATTTTCCAATTCAAAAAACATTAAATGTAGGTCATGTCCTCTCAATTCTCAACTTAATCCGGTTCTGATTAAAGGTAGACTATTTAGTACTCTTCACAAGGTATTTTCTGAAGGTATGTCTAAATTCCATCCCATTCATTTCATTCTAAAAACAGAAATAAACAATAGCCAATTACTTACCAGTAGTCCTTTCCTAGCCCAATCTTTGGATTCTTACGCTCTTTGAAAAGTCTTACAGTGTTTCAGAACACCTTGAAGCATTTTTTTCCTGAAATGACCATATTTACAATAGCATGCCTATTTTTTGAATTTATTATTTAAAAAATATTTTGTTTGACAAAAAAATACGAAGGTGAAAATTTATGCAATAGTCCTTTTTTAAAATTAAAATAATGTATAATTCAGCCATGTTCATTGATTTTCAAAATTTATGGGAACACATGTAGAGCATGTATGTACTTAAAATGAGCTCTTTAAAACTTCAAAAAATACATATAAGCTGTTTCTGTGTCTATCTGGACACCGTACATCTGTAAAGCAGGAGCTAAAATTTCAATAAAATCAATAACTCAAAAACGATGCGACAGTTGATGAAACCTTCATTCACACGTAAATTTTTTGGGACAATCTCACAGAAACATAGATTATTCGTGAATATAAACCCCATACCGCATTACAGTTGCACATCCACAATTTTTTCTATATAAATAAAAGAAATTTCATACAAAATGATTTATTAAAAATTCATCTATGTTTTTACAAATCGTATCCGATAATATACAAAAAAAAAAAAAAAAAACTCCAATCAGAATACAAAAGAAGGCAATCTTAACAAAACATGCAATCGATAACTGCAGTCTGGTAAAAAAATACTGATTAAAATACACTTTATAAATTCATGAAAAATAACATTACATTCTGTCACTAAAATTAAATAAAACCTAAGTCATCAACCATATACATCTAAACACTTTTGTTTAGAGCTGCGTCCCCATAAGAATTATCTTCAACTAATATTTTAACTTCCGGAGAAACTATATCCTCCATAATCGGAACACCGTCCTTGGGCTCGATTTTAGTTTGTACCTTTGGATACCTATTATCTAAATTATTCACTAATTGATGAAACAAACTTTTATCTAGAGTCTTATCGAACGATATTAATGTTTTGTGATCATCAGGAATGGGTGGCACAATATCAGGATTTTTATCAAAGTCATTTTGTCCGTTGGAGTCTTTGATGTAATGAATGGGGTAATGGTTCTTCAATTCGCTGAGGAGTCGGAAACTGTCTTGACAAACTGTGCATCTGCAAGAAAAACCAAAAAAATAAAACAGTTGTATGACATGGAACAAGATAAAAGTGTTGCAGCGTTACTCTATTCAGCATAAAATGATATAATTTCTTTTTTAACATCTAGTTCGTTGGTGAAAGTCAGTGAAACAAAAAACCATTAGACATAGGACTCGTGAGAATAAAATCGATGTCCAATGAGATTCAACGTAGGACTGGAAAGGATGAAAGACACGATACACGTGTCATAAACAGTGACAAAAAAAAATCACAAATTCTTACTTGTATATATTATCCCCAATGTGGGATCTTGTATGTTTGACAAGATCGTTGCTCTGAGTGAAAGCTCTTTCGCAGTAGGTACATTTGTATGGTTTCTCGCCAGTATGTATTCTGTAGTGCCGTTTCAAATGATCCTTGCACGAGAACCTGAAATTTTTAAAACATTTAGATACACTTCTTAAATTTCTATCAGCCGCTCAACCTCATATTTTTTTCAGTAAATAAAATAAATAATTTTCAATAGATTCGGCGTTAACTTTGTAGAAGTTCATTATTAATATAAATTAAAATAAAAAATTTGAGTAGGGACACAAACAGAATACCGTTTATTTCGCCCCCTTTTCGATATCATTAATTATTAAGTTGAAACAATTCAAAATCGATAAATGAATACAAAGAAATATGTGTAATTTCACATATAACTGCCACTATAACTCTGCTACCAGCAGGAGTAAAACAAGGAACTATAACAGTCAATGTAGGTTTTGTAGGTGTCAAGCTTACACTCATTTTTATCAAGGCAAGAGAAAATATTCTTAAAGACCAACAGATCTGTGAAACCAGTAGGTTTCAAAAAAGCCCTGTGAATTGCAAATGATAATGCTCCAGATTGCCCGTCCTACTTGAATATTTCAACAACACTTTCATATGGTTTCATATGTATTGAATCAAGGGTCTAAAAAAGGTAATAGTTTAGATTACCTCATACTGCAAACGTCGCATTCATGTGGCTTCACACCGAGATGAATAAGCTTGTGTTTCTTTAATGAGTTAGGTTTGGTGAAGGCGTGCCCGCAGGTGTCACACACATAGGGGTGGGCACCGGTGTGTGTGCCAACATGGCAAGTCATTTGACCTGAAAACCATTCAAAAACACGACCAGATTATTCAATTGTCCTATATACAACGATATCTACTATAGATAAAACTTCACTCAAATGATTCAATTGAATCGGGTAGTTTTATGATAAATTTTCCCGTCACACAGTAGTAATTCATTTTTATGTGTCAAACATAGTAATTACAATAAACATCATATGTTCAAAGTGAAACTAGTCTTGCACCATCTTCAATCGGATCGTGATAGTTTAAGCGAAATATCAGCCAAACCTTTTATTTTAACTATAGAATGGCTGATAATAATACTGATTACATTGGTATTTACTTGGAAGATCTCCATTATAACAGGAAAAAAAAGCAAAGTATTAAGTTCTATAATTTTTATAATTTTGTGGATGGCCGTTCAGGCTCCCGCCATCATGGATATGGATGAAAGAGGAAAACCTTTTTTCTATAATTCCTTACGTAACACCAAAATAGTACTATAATCATCTAGCAGAAAGCGACAGGGTCAGCTGATATTAGACACGGATATCAAGTGGTAAATTATATTATTCTGAATGCATGTTACAAAATTATAAGATTTGATATGTTGAATATCTAGAAAAGAATCTACAATATGAATGCCGTTCAATATTTGAGCATATTATCTCAGTCGAGGAGCACGTTTACCTTTAGTGGAGAAGCGTTTTGGGCAAAGGTTGCAGGAAAACGGCTTTAGGCCAGTGTGACGCATCATATGCTGTCTCAGATTGGAGCCATTATTGAATCCTTTACCACATTGTGAGCAAAGATATGGAGTCTCACCAGTGTGCGTGCGCATATGATCTTTTAAATTACACAGTTGGGAAAATGCTGAAATTAAACACAGAAATTACTTAGAAGAACATCACAAACTGTAGAGAAATACAGCCTAGAGGTCATATACAAAGTACTAAAAATGTAAAAATTTTGCTTATCACTTAATGAAGTTTAAATTTTTTCAGAAGAATATGTTTTACAATATTATAAAGTCAAATTTATTAATTTTAATACAGTTACGCTACATTTTTACATAAATTCATAAGGGAAAATTCTTCATAACAAATGTTGAAATACTTAAAAAAATTGTGAGAAATAGAAACATTGAATAATACCTTTACTACAGAAGGGGCAGACATTTGGTTTAACGCCATTATGCTTATTGATGTGATCGAGGAGTTGATCTTGGCGAGAGTAACGCTTTTCACACATGGTACATTTGTGAGGCTTGTCCTCTAAATGTAATTTCATATGTCGGTTGAGAGGATTCTTCGAAGAAAACTTCTTGTGGCAAACTTTGCAGGAAAAATTTTTCTGTTTCGCCTTCTCCTTGTGAATTCTCATATGGCTGGAGAGAGAGTGTCTAGATTCGAATACCATATCGCAATCCTCACAATCATACGAAGTGGGTGTGATCGAATCTTTATTGTCAAGTACTTGGCAATCGATGCCTGTAGTGTGGATAGCTACGTGCCGAAGAAGCAAACCTTCCCTCTTGAACCTTTGCAAGCATTGCGAGCATTCGAAAGGTTTCGCTTCAGCGTCATGGATAGCCATATGCCGGGTGAGCCCGGAGAGTTTCAGGAATGTTTTTTTACAGACATCGCAACTGTGCGAGGTTTCTTTTTTGATCTTTATGTGAATTTTAAGATGTCTCTCGAGGCGGGACGCTTTATAGAACTGCTTCCCGCATTCCTGGCAATCGTGTGTGGCATTTTTTGGTCGGCCTTTTTTGGTTTTTTTCTTTTTTTTTATATCCGGTTTCGGAGAAGGCGAAGGTAAAGGCGACGGTGACGAGTCCGGCTCGTTAACATACTCTTCAGTTTCATAATTATCATACTCTTCTTGTTTAACATCAAGTATGGAGTCAACATCTGGTTCCTGCTTAATTTTAACAGGAGTGTCAATGTCAATGACACATTGTGTCTTAATAAACCCTCTAAGTACAGAATCATTCCTCTCGGACTGATTGCGGAAAGCATACGCCGCAGTCAGGCTTTCGATACACACTTCGCACAACTTCTGCGGCAGACCGTCTTCTCGTAAAACCTGATAAAAATATTAAGCATGAATAAATTTAAGGCACATCACAAAAAAATTTAGTAAAACCTCTATCAAAGTTTAAATATCTTTAAACATTCCAAATAATGTGTTTTAGATTAATTTATATTATATATTTACCAGGCATACTTCGTCAAAATATGTAATTGTTCCACTTGTTGACTGCTTTAGATTTTAGATGATAATTGGTTAATTTATGGCTTATACATGTATATATTACTTTATAGAATAAAACAATTGAATGAAACTTAAATTTTTGTTGGAATCGCATTTTACCCCATTTCCTGCTGGACTACACATAGAATATCCCAACATTAAAAATTTGGGAAAATATTCACTAAGCTTTTACCGAAACTAACTTTTAGAAATTATCACGCCAAACCAGGCTGTATATCAATACATAAATTAGCTCTTACACAAATGTTTTGACACCGTTAACTCTCTTATATAACACTTGTAACTATAAAATTTTGAACACGCTTTTATGATCCGTCTCATCAGTTGAGATGTTAGCAGTCAGAGGTTTAATAAAGATATCATCAACTATTTGAGTATAATCAATCAGTGAGAAAAGTGAAAACAAAAAAGTTTTTTAGCTAATTTTTAGTTACTCAGAATATGATATGGCCCTTGGTTATACATTTTTGCTTAAAGCCATATTAACAATCTTTGTCTTTTGTGCACATTGAGATATACAATAAAAATATTCAGTAACTCTCAGTGACCATTGTTTTAAATCTACACCATAATTTAAAAATGTATGCAGGCGACATGGTTTATATTCAGTTAATTTAATACAATTGGACTGGAAATTTAATAAGGTGATCATACACGATCAAATCATTGCCAATAAAAATAAGTTGTACTGTAACCCATACCTAAGTTACTATCTTGAACAGTCTATGTGTAGTTAACAACAAATGGGTGATTTGGATTATTTATTCTGTGATGGCAAGTTGGATGGTTTCATCAATATAATATATTCAGTTGACTTTTGATGATTTGCAAGAAACCTAGCGTCCAAAAACATTAAGTAAATATGCTTTTACCTGAACCGGAGTGCAAATCATGTAAATATCCGCCAAGGTTGTGTTTGGTTTCATTCGTTCAGTTTCATCCATGGAATGAAACAAATCGACGAGCAAAGTGTCATTCTTCATGCAAGATCTACATATTTGACTTATTTCATAATCGCCCAAATTTGCTGTATCTTCACCCATCTTGACTAAGTGAGTAATTATTCTGAATCCCAATTTAAGGCACAGAACGAAGAAAAAGTTATTGGATTTAACAAAATATCATCTACAACCCAAGTGTACTCGTCGCTCTATGTCCATTAATTTCGTCCGATCAGCACAGAACTACATTTCGCTACACGATTCTGCAAGTGTGTAAATCATATTAAAATCGAGAGCGCGTTGGTATATGATAGGAGCATTAATTTAGTGTACAAAAAAGAATATAAACTTATTAAACCATGACATCGAAAGCAACATCACTAACATTATACTACCGCAAATAGTACCAACGCAACAGTGACATATAGCTACTAAAACCTTAAACCCTTGTCTATGAAATTGGTACTACTGAGTTTTGATGACAATTTCTTTGATTTATTCTTTACTACGAATTCGTGATATACAAATACGTATTTATATATTTATAACAACGATATGAGAAGTACTTTGTCGTACTCATTGGAATTTCTCAGATAATATTATTTAAAAGAACTTTCTGCAGTTGACATCAGAATAACAAATTTCTTATTGCAATTAAATTTCAAAACATCTTTTACTCAAGATGCGAAATCGAACGCGAATGGTCAAGTCATAAACCATTAGGTAATAATTGAAAATGAAATCAAGATCTGATCGGTAAAATTCAGATTTTTTAGTAGAACAAATTTCAATTTTTGATCAAAAATTTTTCAGGTTTTTAGCAGCCGTATATATAATACTGTTATACTTAATTGCTTTAATATGATAAGACTCGGACTTATCTTAACAAATGGGCCTTATCAAAAATATTAAGTACTATATTAAAATTTTGTCAATTGATAATGCTCACTGATTCTGATTCCTCAATATATTTATGAATCCTGATCATAAATATATTGAGGAAATAGTATTAAAAAATGTGTTGCTATGATTTAACACAGCATTCTTTTCCACCAAGAAGTGACGATTAACACCTTAAAAGTAACAAATTATAAAAAAATGGCATATTATTGTTAAAAAGCATTGGAATGAACGTATTACTGTTGAATTCTCAGTACTTCCATATTATTTTATATCATATATTTTATTCATACCTGTATAAAATTGAATGTTTCCTCTTATAACCATATCAACTTTTATATTTTAAGTTGTAGTTATTCAACTGACAATAGCGAAGAGATATTAGGGATACTAAGCTATTTTTACAAAATTGTTACTGCTTTAGTTTATCATATGTTTGAAAACTATTTACTAATATGTTTTCAAAAGGCTATAGCTGTCCTTAATTCAAACATCACCAGTAGCAATGGGTGCAAGGCTTAGTACTCATAAGTAGTAAATTAGTTGTTGGGTTTATTTTATATATTTACATATTATATATATTATATATATTTACATATAAATAAAGCTCAAGCCCATTTTCCTCAACTTTGATTTGTATTTGAGAACAATGTCTTCTAAAAAAATTAATGAGTCTTTCTATTGTTTTCAAGTTTTTATTTAAATTGTCATGTCACACACTAGGAAACTATAAAATAAATATCTCAATAAAAAGCTTATCTTGCAAAAAAAGTTTTTTTTGTAATTAAATAGAGCACTAAAATCATTTACCAGATTAAAAAAATGTTATCAAAAGTTCAAGGTTACCCAAGATCAATGTCTGTTGGAATGGTTAATAATAATACAGTTTATTTTTTAAAATGAGTATTTAGCAAAACATTGAATACACCAGGGTTCTTTAGAATATATTTTTCTCTGGTTTTTAGTCAAAAAAATTATAAAATATGTTTAATCCCTTTTCAAAAAAACCTTTGACATTTTATTTGTAACAACCTTTTTACTTTGTCACTTTCAATAGTATGGTAGACTTTGAAGCAGCATCTACCATATGTTTTTATATCAGGGATAATTCTCCATGAGATTTTGGTTTCTCATTACTGTAGTAATATTTGGTGATATTATATTTTATTTGATTATGGATAAATTGCATGTGCTAGTTTGCTAAATGGAATTTCAATATCAAATTTGAATTGTTGAAACTTTGTACAATTTCATATATTTTGTCACTTATAACCTGGGTTTCGACTTTCGGCAGCTCCAGGCATTCTATGAATGTTGTAGTAGTAGATTTTTAGGGTATTTTTTTTAATGTCTCAAGAACCGGGACATGAAAAAATCATATAATTCTGAGGAACTATTTCTCAGATTGTCTCACCATAGGTCTCTAGTCACAGCATGCTGCGGAAAGGAAATGTACTTTACAGAAATACGAATAAAAAATATCTAGCAAATAATATAATGTTTATTGATTAAAAAATGGTTCCGCTTCAATTAAACAAACACAAAATTTTACTATTTACCGTTACTTGTTCACTCATAAGCAACAACTGTGTAATAAATTAAACACATTGATTGCGATTATAATTCACTTGATTGGACTCTTTTATAATAAAAAATACTTGTAAAGATGGACATAGAAACGTTACTAAAAAAATATATATCACCAAAATAAGAGATAAGCTTGTGATGTTGGCGCAATGCCAAAATATTTTTTGGCTATATTTTATAGTTTTTGCGAAACTTGAAACAAGTAGTGCAAAAATTATTATATGAAGTGTATTACACTATATGCAAAGCTTGACACACTCTGTTTTATCGCAATATTATTATTAAAACACATGATGTTTTGATCAATATATGAGCGTTTGATAATAACCAATAAATAAACTGTGAGAACATCAGTTATTTAAAAAAATTAATGGATAGCATTTTGAAAATATTCCAGAAAGGCAACTTTCAAAAGGTGAACAAACGGATTGAGAAATAATTATCGATATAAAAAAAATATATCTTCATATTGTAATCCATACATCCCAATAATTTTAAACAATGTTTAATTTATTTTCTTCAATCAAAATTTATTCAAAAAATAACATATTTTCATTACTATTTCCACAATATATTTAATGATCAGGAGCAGTATTGATCACAGCGAACATAATCAACTGATAATCAGCAATAATGATTAGCGAAAACAGTGCTGATCGTCAATTATATTGTGGAAATAATAAAAAAAATGTGTTATTATAATTTAAAACATCATGCCTTTCTACCAAGAAGTGACAGTTAAGACCTTAAATGTGATAATTTATTCAATTTCAGTTATACAACATATATATTTATACATATAAAAAAGAAAGAATTAATTACTAAACAAGGGTAGGGTGTTAACTCTTTCTGACTTGATCTGCCTCTCTGATCTGATAGTAAAAATTAAAATTAAATATATTTCTTTATTAAAATGACCTGAGATGAGTGTGTGGCCATGCTGACTTAGTTGTTGCAATATTTGGAGAGCAACTAAATCTCAACTTACAGAACTTTTTTCACTATTTAAGATTCTCTGTTCTCAATGGATTACATTACAACTTTGTGGAAATTTAAATTTGATACAAATAAAAATTGATATCTCTGTTACTCCACAAACCCTATTATTATTTTTTATTTCTAAATTTATAGCAGTCAAGTATTATTGCAGTATGGTGGGGAGCACAATTTAAAATACCTTTGGGGTGATAGATCCTGTGGATCTGTCGATTTTACATGATATTTGAAGAATGATGAAAAACGATAGTTCTCATAATGCTAATGATTTATTGTTTTATTTCAAAAAGAGACAATCGGAAAACAATTTTATAACTACTTAACATAAATAAACTTGATTTACATTATTCATTGTACTTTGTATATAAACATAGTTTAAAAGCCTCTGTATTAAATGATAAGAGACAGACAATTAATAAATATTTTTGATAACGTACGGAGCCATTATTAAGTCTTCACAAAAAATAGCTTTTATGATGATTATGAATTGGGTGATGCCATTTACTCTGATAATTAATGATGTTCATACGTCACGCAAAACAAAAAATATATGTTTACAATAAACAAAGCAATATTTTTCTCACCATTCTCAGTTTTGTCAGATAATTTTGCCAAGACGTTTGTGAAATTATTCCTTCGTCAAAATGTTGAAATCTTCAATCCGTGCTCTCAATACTCATTTTCGAAGATGTCAAAAAGCTGGTATTATTGGGGTTCCTTTTGATAAAGGCCAAAAAAAGCCAGGTGTACACTTAGGACCTTCAAGGCTTCGAGAGGGTGGTTTAATCAATCAACTACTAGAAATCGGTAAGTATTGTGAAATTGATCAGACTTTTCATTTTTCTCCCATTTTTCATCGGCAATCACTTGAAAATAAAAGTATTGCATTGGAAAGAACTCTTGTAGCGTCAATGGAACTCGAACAAAATTAATTATTTATGATATCAACTGAGAGTGCTTGATGGAATTTCAATGGGAGGACATCAGTTCTGTTGAATCTGTGTGATAGAATTCAAAACATGCGGAATCGTACAAAGTTTCAAAAATTCAAATTTGATATGTACATCAGTTGTTAATCATTTATTTTATTAATTGATTACAGATGGTCTTGATGTCAAAGATTATGGTGATGTTGAAATACATGACAAGTCTCCTCAAGAAGGACAAGTGGATAATATGCATGCACTCTCTCATGTTTCTGCATGTACAAAAGAACTTTCGTCTAAAGTGACGACTGTGCTAAATGATGACAGGGTGTGTGTGACACTAGGGGGTGATCATTCAATAGGAATCGGTAAGACATTTCATATTTCATAAAAGAATAAAATAATTGATCGTTACAAGTTGGCAATTTTGAGAGGGCACTAGAGTCATATGAGGAATAATTTCATACGCTCCCTACCATAGTAGCCACAATGTATTTTTGGCTTTTCATCTTCACAGAAATGAAATACTTTGTGAGGTACCTGAATTGTCAGTAACTATTTTCTAAGCATTTGAAATATCATTTGACAATCAAATGAATCTTCACAGGATTACCAATAAAATAAACTTTTTTGACACTTATATTTATTATCTCTACTAAGGCAATATTCATTTTTTCATTCTAAATTCAGCCAGGACCCCCACATCTCTGGCCATACATATTATTACATTGTGTGCTGAAGACTTGTCTAACGCGTAAACACGTATATTGAAGAGACACTCATAGCCTGTTTAGTGTGATTAGTGCTATTCTGAATTGTATAATAATCGTAAATATTACCACATATTGATACTATCCATCTAATATTATGATTTGCTACACATATAAATGTGTTTCCAATAGTTTGATGTGCTTTCAACATCCAATGTGTTAGACCTCAGATCACCAATATATCAACCATCGCAAAAAGAGGATTACTGTTCGAGTTTTCTTGTTTTTTTTCTTTATCTGTTCTTTTCTTACCGATTATTGAATATTTTATATGAACAATGGTAGGCACTGTTATTTTTATCTGTCGAAGAAACCTAGAAATATTTATGATGTAGTGAAAAGAATGAAATAGTAAGACAGTAAAATAAACCTTTATTTACCATTTTCAGGCACAGTAGATGGACACTTCAATAAAAATGAGGATGTTGTTCTTCTGTGGGTAGATGCACATGCTGACCTCAACACCAATAAAACATCCGAAAGTGGTTCAGTTCATGGTATGCCAGTCGCTTTGTTGGTAAAAGAATTGGCCGATTATTGGCCTTACCTTCCGACAATGGATTGGCAAGTCCCAAGGTATCTAACAAATGTATTTTTAAATTATATCTGCTTACAGTGTGAAACATATGGCATTTTAATGGATGTATAATATATCTACACTGGTTTTTCAATGTAACCTACTTGTTTCTCTAAAATGGGGATAGAAAAGACATAGTTTGATATAAACAATATTTTGTATCCACCTACACCCGTTTAAATTTGAATTTATTACCAGTACATGCCACACTACCTTCTACTTAATTACAAAAGTGTAATTCTTTCGCGGCATGTGACAGCGAATCTTCCATATATTAAACTTTTTTATAGTGTGTTATAATGGTTGTATTATGCTAGCATCGGGTTATTCAGATTTGGCTTTATCATATAAGTTCTTTTGATGCTTACTTGAGTTGAATATTGAAAATTGGAATTTAAAGGAATAAAATATATCCATAAACCATATTTCATATGATACCATACTTGCCTTGGCAGTACATATACTAGAATTGGAATGATACTTCATATAATACTAAAAAATACAAGCAATAATAAAGCTAAGGATAGAATATTGAATAATTCACAGTTATCCTAGAAATAGCACATTGCTAATTCAATTAACAGTCACTATTTGAAAGATATTCTTGTAAAAGAATTTTGTAGATCAATTTTCTGTTTTATATTCATATTCATACTGAGGTGTAATATTAACGTACTGTGAATAACTATTGTTGATATTTTCATTAATATTTTGAAATACCTTTTTTTGAATTCTTTGATTTATTGCTTGATTGAAGAACCTAAACACCCTTATCTCTTTTTTATTCTTCATTATTAAAAATAATAGCAACTTATCTTCCGTCACTATTTTAGACATAGTTGCAATTATATAAAAAAAATAGTAAATGAAATAATTTCATAAATACTATGATAAAATAGAAAAAAAAATATAGAAATCAATGCAATAATATTGACGATCTTTTGCGCAGTATGGCATATGATGTTTTGTTGTATATTAATTAAATCAAAATGATTTTTCCAGGTTTTCAATTAGAAATTTGGCATATATTGGTTTACGTTCGGTAGATAAATATGAAAGACTAGTAATTGACAAATATGGCATACCAGCATTTGGGATGGAAGATATACAAAGGTAAATTTAGTTTCACTTTTTAAAAGTATAAATAGAATAAAACTATTTTCATTTATTATGGTGTATGAAGACTGAATATTATAATACATTAGTTTTTCTGTATAGTAGAATGCCGAAAGATACCAAAAGGCAATTGCGAACTTATAAGTGGAGTGGGGAAGTGTACAGAGTTTGAACGATTTTTACAATTTGACAATAACCAAAAAAAGGTCTTTTATATTTAAGAGAATCAATAAAAGGTCTTCTGCTTTAAAAACTTACTGCTGAATGATTGTCGTCTTCAACACCTTTTTTCCTATATCAAAATATGGTTTACTAAATAATTTAATAAAAAATACATTATATTTGCAGTACAGATCATAACTAATATATACAAGTTACTGAATTTTAATTTATTAATATGCATTCATCTATTTATACATATAATTATGCAATTACCATGTGAATAAGTTTTCACTCGACTCACTTTATACTTTTATGAACATTTCCTAGTTTCATCATATACTCAAATATATTTGTATGCATAAGGAGTAACAAATAATATGGGCCTTTATTACAGGCTTGGGATTGCTACAGTAGTCCAAATGGCTTTGCAACATTTGGATCCAAGACAAGAGAAGCCAATTCATATAAGTTTTGATATTGATTCTTTAGATGCATCGGAAGCTCCGAGCACTGGAACTTGCGGTAATTTTTGTCATCATTATGAAACATAATCTTATCAAATAGAGACTAGACTTATTTTAATTATTTAATACTATTATGTCACCAAAATCTTGCTTCACAGTTCGTGGTGGTCTAACCCTTCGCGAAGGAATTTATTTAATGGAACAAGTGTATAACACGGGACGACTCAAAGCTATTGATCTTGTTGAGGTAAACCCGCTTATTGGATCTGAAAGTGATGTTAAATACACTGTGGAAGCAGCTATTTCTATTATAAAAGCAGGTCTTGGTTTTAGTAGAAGAGGTCTGATGATTGATGGTGTAAAAGATTTACCTAAGTGAACATATCATAGGTTTTAAAAGAATGTGTTTTATTGATATTTTAAGTACTTAACCAAGTTTTATTATTATATAATCAACTTGCACTCTACATTAAGTCTACATAACATAAATATTACATATCGTTAATTTCACTGAGACCTTGACAAATCAATTATGAAATATATTAATAACTCTTGTTGACATAATAAATATTACTTAATTATAATTATTTTAATATGAAATAAAGTTGTTTTTAATAATCATTGATGTTCTTTGTAGAAATAATATTTTGTGATAATGAAAGCATAAGTAATCTATATTTTATATTGGCAGTATACAATTCATTAGAATCATAATCATCTGACAAAAAAAAACCAATATGTAGCAATCATGTTTTATTTTACATAGATAAGCTTAATATTATGTGAGTATTGAAAATAATTATAATAAGGTCATGAATGAATAAACAGAATAAATTGAATTGGGTTAACAAGCACAGAAAATCATAACTCTTACACAGGAAACAAAAGATAAAAACCAAATCACAATGCTAGTGATAATATTGTTTTTAGCTCGTCTTATATACATACGAGCAATATGAACTATTTAATTAGTGTCTCTTTGAATATACCCCTACTGACTACCTAAAGATACAAAAGGTGAAACTCAGGTCGGAAGTCCTAATACTTATGGGAATATACAAAATTTGATAAAATTAAATTCTATCAATTATTATCAATAAATATACAATTTATCACCTGAAATCTTTGGTTACATAAAAATCGGGTACATAAAAAATGGTCAACTTCATTAGTTTGTGTTGTACTGCTTCTGGGCTGAAATCTTAGCAAATATTTTCAAAATTGTTAAATAGATTTATTTGTTTTGTCCAAAGGCATGTTCTATAATGTTTTAAAATACTCACTAACATCCATCCAACATTAAAAACGGAGAGTAAAGAGAGCGATTACTTTATCGACATATTCCTTACTCGTTCCAAAAAACCACATAAGTAATGAATATTAATTATTTTTCTGACAAAAGTTTTCATGTAGAAAAAAAGTCTATGAGTAAAATTCATTGGGAACTTTTTGGTCGTCATATTGTAAATAATGTAATTACTAATAAGGTTCCAACAATAATAGTTTGTCATATGTATTTTTGTTTTTTTGTGCTGTCATCACAATTCTGTTAATATTTTTGTATTTTCGTCTATGATTTTACACTGACCCATAACCTCAACTTTTAAGTCCTCTAATGGCCACTAAATAATCGTAATTTGTAGTATTGACGGGTTTCATAATGAATCAAGCGAATGTTTCTAAAGTGGTGTCGAAATTGAGAATAAAAATTGGCAATGACCCTAGGCACCTTAAAACCCCCGAAGGCCCGGCGGGTCGTTTGAATAAAATACGTAAAACTGTTACTGCGTTAATAAAACATGAACGAATTGAATTATATTATAACAGAGCGGATGAAGCCAGAGGATATGCTGAACGGGTAATTTAACATTTCATTGACATTTATAACAACGTAACTATAAACGCTAATGTTTTCTTTTAACACTAATGGATTATAATTTCACACAAAATCTTTGTTTTATTTTATTTATAGTTGATATCAGATGCTATTCGATACGGAGATTGTCACAAAAATACCATGGAGGTGGCAGACTTTTGGCTCCTCGAAAAACAACTGGTGCATAAATTATTTAAAGTCCTCGTACCACGATTCGAAAATTGTGAAACCTCATATACTAAAATGTACAAGGCACCTAAGCCCTACCCTGGACCAACATATGATGTAGCTGTTCTTGAACTCAGAGGCAACCCCTACCCAGATCTTAGACCGAATACAAACACAAACAAATATTTGATCCACAATGTGCTATTGAATGCCGCCAAATATGACTTTAGACAGCAAAAATATGCAGAAATGGCTAATAATATTGTCGAAGAAGATAATACATCACCAACATCACCTCCGTCACTAGAAAAACCTGATAACAAAGAACCTACCAGTTCTTGATTTAAAAAAACTGATATCCTATACTTCATCTGAAAAGGATATCAGTTTATATTCATATGAATGTATTTTGCCATTCATGTATGAGGCTGCAAGTAAAAAAAAACCATTAACTAAGCCACATAACCCACTCTAAAAATTTTAAGATTCGCAAGTCAACTTAGAATAAACTGAAGCAAATCCTGAGACTGTCTATTGGACTTTTTTTTAGATTGCTCTGTTAGTTTCTACCCGATTCTCTGAAATTTATTGAAATTGAATTTTACAACTCATTTCAATACCAAGTCCCATACATTAATTGAACTACTTAAAGTTGCATTTATACCCATGTGGAAATGTTTTTTTTTTATGAAAAAAGAAGAACTTTATTGTGAGTGTATTATTAGAAAATGTATAAAAGTAGTTGATTAATATTATATGATAGATAATTCACATCATTTGTTTTTTTTCCCTTTCCTGAATTAATGATACAGATACATTGATCTGACCATGAACAAATTTTCAAGTTGAATGTGTTAGCTGTCACTTTTTGGTGGAAAGATATTGCACAATATAAACAATTTTTTCCACAATTTGTTTATGATCACAATGGGTTTTGCTCATTTATGATGATTAGACAATTATCAACTGGTACAATAAAATTTATAAACTAGGCAATTATACAAATTTTTGAGTTTTAAATTTACAGGTAAACAAAACAAACAATTTAAATACTGAGAATATAATTTACAAGTAATCATACAATATATATCTTAATTAAGTAAAATAGTTTACAAAAAAATGTTAAGAAACTCTTAGTAATAATTATTTACTACTAAAAAGTCCTTGACAAAGTATTTGTAAACTATTTTAATTAATTTATTGTATAATTATCTGTAAATTATTTTCCAAATTATGACTGAATTTGTGACTCAAAATTTTGTAAAAATATTGCATATTTGTAGTTTTTATTATTTCATTTGATAATGCTCCCGATAAAAGAAGCTGATCCTGATCAAATATATATTTTGTGGAAATAGTATAAAAAAGTGTTTTTATGAATTTAAGAAAGCTACTACTTGTGAAAATAGATGATGGTATATTTGCTAAGCGGTTTTGTTTTCATCCCATTTATCCAATGGCTATCAACTACTCTTTGGCATATTTACATTCCTATTATGAAGTATATAGATTGCTAATGGAAGCATTTCAACAGCAAAAGTATTAATATTGTTTGTTAACGTGTTTTTCAACCTCTTTTGCATACAGTAAAAATGAAGGCTAACAATACGCTGATCGCTTCAAACATACTGATGTGAAATTGTTGTTTCTGAAATTCAAACCAAATTGCACACCATTGCCCGTTTAGGAACAGATCTAGCATGCTCAACCTACACCGTTGTTATCTTCTGACAATTGATAAAATGAAAGGTCGATAGGGCTCAATTTTCATGGATTTCTTGCAGGATCTCTGCATGCCATACTGTCCTTGGATTCTCTAAGATGCAAATGCAATCTTTTCTTTAAATAATCCTAGAATGATAATCATTATTGATCATTAACTTAGGAATGAAAAATAAAATAAAATCTTTTCTTTAAAAAACTGAATAGAGCAATGTTGAATATAATGAAAGAAATAATTAATAAAAGCTGAAATGTAATAAATCTTTTATTAAAATTTTTCAAAACATATAACATTTTCAATTCATCGATTAATTCAGCACATATCCGGCAAATGGAAAATGAATCACCTATAAGCCAAACTATGCCTAGATAACAGTAGTCATACAGCATTCTAACCGAGTGTCTATTTATTGTTACATTATTATATTGTTTGTGAGAAATTGCACTTTGTAAACATACATTATAATACAATCATTTTGCAACTCTACAATCTCATCTAGAAACTAATTTTTAGTTTTACCACACACATTGAAAATTGGTTCCATTTCACAAGCATATTAATACATTTGTAATTTGATCATACAATAAATTGGCACTTTTGAGCCAAGCTAATTCAAGCGACAAACAGAAGAAATCATCCGGTCACATCTTTACACAATTATAGCAACAATCCATTTGATTGATATTTAGATTAGATAAATAGTTTTAGAAGAATACAAGTAATTTATTTTGTTATCGAAAGAGACTGTTAAGTGTTACATTTATGTTGTATTAATATACATATATTTTCTTGGATATTAAAAGTGACATAAAATGAGTATATGATTTTTTTTTTATGTATAAAAAAGAACTTAATTATCTCAGCAAATAAAGCAAGAAATTAACATATCTATAAATTCACATATTGAAAAAGCACATATATTATAACATACACATTTTTAAATAAGGTACCATTGTACAATATTTTGTTATAAATATCATTGAAATAGTTGCAAATACTGGAGTGTTATGATTACATTGATAAAAATACTTGTGGTAGATAATTTTTTTATATTTCTTTTTTTACTTTTGGTAGATACACATATCGATTGAAAAACAGCTAAACATATATAGTATATACAGTGGCAGCTCATGGATAAGACATCTGACAGTGGTGCAGTTAATTAAAATAAAAAAAATGTTTTTTTTTTTATTATATTTTACTGTGGAAATCAAAATTAATTAAATGTATTTTTATTTCATTTTAAAATTGAGTATTCTGTTTTTTTCCTTGAAAAAAAGGACTATCACACACAACATGAAATACTGTCGGAGTGGCAGTACCAGACTAAGCTTCTAGCTGTGAGTCCGTTTCCCTGCAACCCTCCTTCAGCCACTTGAGCATATTCCGAAAACTGTATTGTACAAGATCATAAAGATGCGTCACATTCTGGTATTAGAACTGTAGTGTATTATAATTATTGGACATATTGATATGCGGGTGAACTTAATACAAACTTAAATATTTACATTTTTATAATATACATAACTTTATGTATACTTAAATATAAAATTTTTCTCAATTTGCTTGGGGGTGCTGCACTTCCGTAGTGCGTATGGACGAGCCGCCACTGGGTATATATTACCTAGGAAGGTCATGACATTATTTTGCTTTTATTGTTAAAAATAAAAAAGGCACTACTGTTAAATTACAATGTGGAATATGCACAATACGTAATCACTTCATATATCTTGAATGATTTTCCACCAAGAATTATAAGGAATATTATTAACAGAATAACTAATTATTTGAAATTGGTTAAGATTAAATTTTTAACTGGGTTATATATCGAGTCCTAATCAAAAATGTAATTCAAATTCACATTAAAGTACTTTCCAGCAACCATGAACTGCAAGAGAACAACTCATTTTGTAAATCTCATTTTTTTAAATATGTATTCCGTAAATCAACTAAATATATTTAAAATTTCATCGTTTGCAAGAATGACACGTGTCAATGTTTCACTATTCAAAGAATGACCGAATTTCATGAGTTGAAGTTGAAAAGTTGTTTGGAATTCAAAAAGAGTGAATATATTTTTTGGATGGAGGTTTATAATTTTTTGAGTTTGAAAGTGACGGCTGCTACCCATGGTTTTAGCCAACTGACTCTTTTTAGGCATGCTCATGTTTAAAATTTTGAACGCCTAAAGACAAATTTCAAAATGATAATTCCACCATTTTTAGGAATGTTAGCTTTATGTTCCTCATAAATTTTGAAGTCATGCACATAAAGGAAGCCATACGGCGTAAGCAAATTTACTTAATGAAATGATTAAAATGGAAAATATGCCATTCAATCAACCTGTTCATCCTATCTATCATTATTAAAAATTATTGATTAAATAAGAAAATAGCATCAGGAAGTGGTTGTTTATGGATATTTAATTGTATCGAGTTGCCTCAATTTGCATAATTTTGCCGTTGATAATCGTCTAAATATACTTCAGAATGTATTTATTATATTTCTTACATATTATTATTGCACATATATTGATGTACACTCAGGGTCTTTTTCGGACACCTACGCTTTCATACCACATTGTTCTACTATTATCTGCAAACTGTTAAAACATTGTGCCTCCAATGATTTCGAAATGAGTATAATGAAAAAATACTTCATCCACTATAAAAAAAACATAGTTTAACCTATTACCACTGTTCACACAGATGTTTAATGACACAATTCAAATATAATAATTTCATCAATTTACATCAATGTAAAATTGAAATAATATTTTTCATAAAAAAAAAATAATGCATGCAAGACATCGGCTATGACTGTGGTCTAAAGAAAAACATTGTTTTACAGCTGTCCGATAAGTTTTTGGCTCCATTGAAAAATTGATATATTGAGAATGGGTACTTTTTCTTTTAAGTCTGTTGTAGCTTTTGATTCTATTTTAGCAAGGGAATTTTTACAAATGAATTAAAATTTACATTTTTTTAATCTTCAAAAAGAGTGAAGTGTAGAAATGATACAAAATTACAACAATGCATTATGTTTATAAAAAAAAATACCTACATTACAAAAGCAAGCTTTCCTCTTCAGTTAAAAAAATTGTGCGTATAAATAAAAGGACTAATGGCTAATAAATTAATGCGTAATAGGAAATAAATTACTGGCGCAAAAAACAATCGCGTAGTATGACTCGGCTGGGATAAATTGCTATCGATTTATAATGTAATGTAGATAAAATAATTTACTTTAGTTATTGGACACAAACAATTACTATATAATATATATTTATTCTTAAACAGACATTTTTAACGTGTATAATATACTCTATAATATAATGTTTTTGATCTCCACAGACTGAAGGTATTGTCGAATTTAAGTAAATATACTCCCTCGCCAGGATATGTGTGCGAGCCGGCATATACCTGTAAGAAAATAATAAGTATGATAATATTTAAACAACTTCCTAATTTAATACACAAATTGATATTATATCTATAGATAAATTATCTGCTTTTAACATAATAGCTGGCCAGGGAATAAATAGTTAGTAGTAGTAAGAAAATTGATAAAAAGTAACAAACCTCCAGGTGACTATCTCTCCTATATATTGGAATGACTATGCTTGTGGGGGGTTTCATCATTGCTAACGCTGACAGATTGCCACTTTCCGTACCAGAACCACTCTCCAGGTCGTCGCCGCCAACTATTTCTAAAAATATTTTCAACAAAAGAATCAAATAAAGAAATTCATATCTCCAATAAAAACGTTTCAAAATATAATCAAAGCTACCTTCGTCATCCTCCAAGTCATAATTTTCTATATCTGCTTCTTCATCGCTTTCTGCTACATGAATAGTGACTTGGTTTGTCAAAGATTTAGCCCACTCAAAATAAACACCAAATCCTGCAAATTTAATCGGATAACAAAAACGAAAATTTACAAAAAAGAAAAATATAGTTCAAAAACAAAGCAAAGCCAATACTTAAAAAGAAAGGCTGGCATTTAATTATTTTCGGGTATTTAAACTAAAATGATAGTATACAAAGAGACCAAAGATTTTAAAGTAAATAAGTAAACCGGGACATCATTCTCAATAGGAATTTTCCCATTACCTATGTCAAAATTATCAGTGGCAAACTCCCAAAAGAGACAACGTCCACCGTCATGGGTGGGCACTCTGACAGTGAGCGTCTCACCGTGACCCACTTGCAGAACGCCGCCGCTGCCGTTGGCACTTCTTATGGACTGCTTGAATTGGGTAGCCCCTCCTCTAGTCCACATGCTGGGCGATCCCATCGACGGGAAGCCATCTGTGCCAAAAAAAATATTTGAAAAAATAAGTCAACGCCTAAGGCTACATTTCAAATATCAAATCATACATACCTGAGAAGCACAGCTACAGAATTTCTAATAGAAAATCAGCAGTAAAGAAAATATGCGCATACAGCAAAAATTACAACATTGATGAATGATTACAAACATGTAGCTTACGTGTTATCTAAATATGGCCTGTAGAATTTTTTATTTGACATTCAAGCAAACATGACATACTCAATATGCAATTAGAAATTATTAGCATATACATATGTGAAAACAAAGTTCACCGATGTCACCCAAAATCGATCTTAATGAAATCATTAATTTTCCAAATGTGGTTGAGTGCACTTTTAAAAAATATTGCAGCTATTAAATCACATAAGTTACTTCAATTGATAATGCTCACAATGAGCGAAACCGGTCAGTTGACTCTCAAAAATGTAATAATTTTAAGTGTTGTTAGAAAGTTATTCGACATAAACTCAAAGAGAAGACACATCACAAACACTTATATACAAGGTATCAAATTGTAATTGAAAAAAATACAAATTTGATTCGACCCTTATGAAAAATGATGTTAAAATTTTGACATGCAGCTTGTCATTATCATAGATAGTAAAATAAAGCAACTGACTCGCAATTGTGAATCAATTATTACCCACAACTCAAAGCTCAACAATGCTGATATTTACAATAGCAATAAAGGTTCCCTTCATATTACTACTATTAATATAATAACTATAAAAACCCACCTTCTCCCTCTTCTGATTGACTATCGTCAGCTTGGTCTTGTGAACTCTCCTCGTTAGGCTCATTTTCATGTTTTTCTAAAGAGAATTCATTATTCCTACAAATCAAACGAGAAAATTAGAGAAACTAGAAGTTTTTGATGGTAAGAATAAATTTATCTTAAATACATTTATTGTTTGACTTAGCAGTAAAGTTTCTACAGCTTACACTTTTTCTGATATCACAGTATTTCTGTCATCCGTTGAAGTTTCCTTTTCAGACAGTTCGTTTTCGTTTCTATTATCATTAATATGATTTCCAGCGGCCACTTTCTGATCGATGGCCGCTTGTCTATTTATGGCTAGCTGCTGAACGTATTGGTGATAGTGCTGATCCTGCAGCTGCCTGACGAGAATCGCTTGCTGGTCTGGATTTCCGGGCAACTGCTGGCGGGCATATTGAAGAAATTGCTCGTATGTTTGCTCATTCAGGGCGTCTTTGATGCGACGACTGAATTGAAAAGTATTTTTTAATAAAAAATTTACAACACAAATGTATATCAGCTTTATTTACATACTATTTTAAACTTATACCATAATGAGTACACAGCTCTACACGTTACTGAATTTAAATAGAGTTAAAAGACAATTATCATTCTATATGTATTTAGTGCTAGAAAAACTTACACATGTTCCTCTTCGGTGGCCTTTTGCTGCTGAACTTTTCTTTGCTCCATTTCTGCATGTCTTTGCAATTCTTCATACTGTTTGCATTCAGCCTCTTCTTTTTGCCTATATTTTCCGCAAAATAAAAACAAAATAAAACCTGAATATTGCTAAAAAAAGTTGGTTAACATATTTAGGGGTTCTGAATATTTGTAAAATTAATTATTCAAATATCGAATATAAAAATGAAATATTTCAATATTCAAGTAATTTTATAAATAGCTGAAAAAAGAACTAGGCAGTAAGAAACACATATAGAATATCATATCGACCATTAAAATATTGATTTGACATTATAAACATGTATTTTAAAATTAAAGGGCATGAAATGTTTCAAACTTTTGTTCTGCTTTGAACGAATTGCAAAACATTGAACGAGATTGACTTTTCGAAGACTGAGAAAAGACTGATATCGAGTTTTCAAAATTTTAGACTTCAAGCATTTATTTTCAATAAGATAATAAGTATTTTTAAAAATATGCAACCTGAAAGTATTTGTGCCATTTCAGAAAGTTCATCATCAATCATTTGATGTTAAATTTTACTTTCAGAAATACAAATCACAGTCCCGTTTGACAAGCCATGCCTTGGCCTTAAACCTTACAAACAGGTTTTTGAAATGTATTATTCAATGAAATTCAGATAAATAAAAAATCATTCAAGATTCCTAAAATCAAGAAAATAATCAAAACAAAACGGAAAAAAGAGGATAGCAAAACTGTGTTTTTTGTTTTTATCATAGAAATAAACATTTTAGCACGTTCATTATATATTTAATAAAAATCATAAAACAAAGAAAAAACAGTTTGAAATGAATGAGAAGGCATAAATAGGCTTGTTTGTAATTTGTATCTTATCAGTTTATAATGCCCGTGATAAGCAAAACTAAAAAAATATTTTAATTAAGGTAATGTCAAATATATTTAATGATTTAAAAACAATTAGAATGTTCCGCAACACCAATACATACTTTTTATTATTTTTTTCATCACTATCTTTTCTATTGGCTTCCACGTATGGTGTAAACAATGGACACAACCTGAAACAAATGACATTCAGATACTATTTAATATTAGTGTGTTTGAAAAAGATGTCCCACATTAGTGGGAATTTATTTGTTTAGAGTCTATCCTTAGAATGAGTTGAAAATAGGAAGATTCATTAATACTGTTGACAGCTATTTAAGCATCACAGTAATGTCAGAGCTGTGACTAAGCAAATCCATTTAAGCTCATAAAATAAAGCCACCAAACTATCATCTTCCTTGAATTCCAGAAAATATGCACTGTAACTTCGCAGGGATTATATAAATTATTTTAATTTCCTTTAAATAATAAAAACACAATGATTAATATTATTTCCACAATTTTATGACTAAAGCCGGTGAGCAAAATGGGTCCTAATCATAAAATATAAAATTGTGGAAATAAATAGCATTGATCATTGTGTTTTCATTATATAATATAATGCATTTCCATCAATATAAGACAGTTAACACCTTATAACTGTTATTGTACATTTTTTTTGTTCATATATAATAACTATTTGTGCTACTACACATAAACATGGGAAGAATATCAACTATTATTTATTTAATAATTAGGCAATAAAAATAAATTTGAAACGCAAACAGCATAAATAAATAGGAGACCATAAAGTGTCGAGGATTCTTGCACAATAAAACTATGGAATAATGTGTGAATGCACCCGCACCAGGTGGCATTATCATTACCTCTAAGTTTTAGAAAGGTGGAAAGGAAAAAAACGAATCTATAGTCTCAAATTGGCTAGCCCATAGACAATAAGAAACTTAAAACTCCTAAATGTCCGTTGCATTTTGCTGGTCAGTGATATTCACATTATTATTATTACAAGTTTAAATTATTACTTTATACAAATAATGTCAACAAAGTCTTAGATTTACTACTTCTTAGAACTTTCCTATTCTAGAGAATAAGTAAAATTTATAATAAAAAAGGCTCTAGTACACTATTTCATTTATGTTGACGTAAAAAATATAGAGTTGCTTAAAAGCTTTGAAGATTAAAATATATTCTATCTAAAAAACGATTGATATAAATCAATTCATGAAATTATCCATTAAATCACTTTATTCATTCACACTCGCCGACACCACAAGTTAAGACGACAAACGTCCGAGAGTTGAAACCTTGGTGTATTCGATAGACTGTAACATGGCAAGAATGATATACTCGATTTTGAAGTAACTAAACAAAAAAAACAGCCTGCATGAAAATCATGCGTGTGGAATGTGTGCTCACCTATCTAACATGTGAATGAAGCCCACCATAGCCTGCGTTTGCGACATGTTCCCTAATTCCAGCCATGCTGAACGTCGATCTTTTCCTATCACATCTAGTACACCCAAGGGAGGAGCGGTTTTTTCATTAAACGCTCCATGGGATGCTTGCTGTGTGTAGGCTATTAATTTTAGTTTATCTTCGTAGCTCAAGTGCAACGCTTTTCCTTCTTTATCTAAAAAGAAACGTCAGTCATAACGATTGCAACTTAAAGTGACAGTTCATTTTGTGTATCTTGTAAACCAAGAAATTAATAATATTAATACCTTTGTAAAACGTAAGGCTCAGTCTATATACTTCTTTTAGGGTCAATCCCCATTTTTGTCTCTCACTCTCCAATATTCCCTGGTCGGTATCCAACGATATTTTTTCTAATCTAACTTTGACACCGCTGTCCGCGGTTACAGCCATCTTCCTTCATATAAAATATAATAATACGTATTATTAATTGTCTATGCTGCTCAAGGTGGAACATAGAGTACCAACCTCGAATTATTATAAACAAAATTTAAGAATAATTTGAAAAAAATCGAGAAAATATTTTTTTAACTTCAAATTTTCACATTAACGTTATCTTCGATTCAAATTTTAATACAATTTGAAATAGAATATGTAAGGTGTTTTATGAAAAGAATTGTTGGTTATAGATTCCTGAAGATTTCTCTCTATTTCTTTTTTTTCCTTAACTTTACAAATAGCTAAAAGTCCACTACTAAGTATTAACGAAGAAATAAACCATGACGCATATTGAAAAAAACTCAGTTGATAATGCTCGCGATCAGTGAAACCTGATCTACCAGCCCAGACCTGATCTTATATATGCATGAAATTGTAAAAATAGTATACAGCAATATGCTTTGATTTGAAATATTATAATGTCTTTTCACAAAGAAGTAATAGTAGACGCTTTACAAGAAAAACATTTAAACGCTAAGCCTGAAATAATTTATACCTAGTCAAAGATAGGATAGCCATTTGTAAAATTTTTATAAATGTTTTTCGTATTTGCTGTAAGTGTATGTTTTAGTTATAATCAAAACTTTTAAAAATGCATTTGTTGTGAACAATTTATTAAAAAAATGTATCAATTTCAAAAATTGACATTCACTTCAAAATGATCCACTAGATTGGAATTAAAAGTTTGTTAATATTGTATCGCTGATAACATAAAAAAAACTGCTGGTCGATGGTAAAAGAATTAATGTTGAAACCTGTTACTTAAAATGTCATGAAATATACATATTTTGGTTTGCGGTCTTAGTGTGATATAAAAAATAAAAGCTATAGCAGTGCTCTAAAGCAACACACTAGTCTCATTTACATCAACTAAGATAGTCGATCCTGACTCATACTAATTAATCTGAACTCAAAATTTCTGGTAATTCAATGAGTGGAATGAACACAATTCTATAACTAAAACTACTATCACAAAATAGAACTAAAATTTACTTACACATTTAAAGTAGTATATTAATGTTTTAAGCATGTTTAAACACTTTTAGTAAACAATTGATAAGCTAATAGTTTCATTGACTTCCAAACATTTATATAATTTACGATATCAACTGAGGGCACTCGATGGAATCTCATAACAAATTTGAATTGTTGAAGGATTAGAAAATTCCAGTTGTTTTATAACTTACCATCTGGGTTTTGCCTACACTTAGCTTCCAGGCTTTGGGGTCTATAATTTTGCTTGTATGTAATTGCTACAAGCCATTTACTACGTCAGTTTTAAGACATCGATTTGGCAGAAAGAATGATTAAATTAATCATTTTCCAAACATTTATAATCTACTAAATCTTTACTTTATTCAATTTACAAAAAAATACTTCATTATTAAGATTTTTTTTTAAATATGCAGTTCTTCTATTCATGTTTTAGCAAAAGGCAGTAAATAATCCACTATTTTCTACCTAGCCCAAATTTCATCTTTATCTCTGCTATAAGTAAATTTTCAGCAAAAAGTAACGCCAAAAAGAAAATCTTTGTTCTAATAATTCATTGATACCATAATACCAACACCTGTAAAGCTGTAAGTAGAGTCAGAATATCTACTGTTTTATTATGTAAATACTGTGTAACCAAAATAGAGAGTAGGCAAACAACCGGTAGTCATTGTAGATTCCCAATAAGTTATGTACCGAAAATATCGATAGTGCAAGAATTAAAAAATAAATAATATAATGGGATCAAACGATTGCACAATTGCAGCATGTTTATCACTCCCTGATTTAAGTTTTGTTGATGACATATTGTATCGCACAACATCAACAATGACATGGATAGTAAGCTTGACATTGTTATTATTTTATAACACAAATAGCTTAGCAGCTTGATCAATCATTTCTTTTGATTAGGAATTTGTTTATTACATTTCCCAGTGTGGCACTTAGTAGTTCAGATGTTCTTTCCAGCAATATATAAAGTTGATATCTTTAACATTAAAACCAAAATTAGGCAAAAATACTTCACAATTGGACATTTATTTGTTTGCAAGATGACTGATTTTAATAAATTCTATAAACTTTCTATCTTTCGGAAATTTACTATCCCAGAATAGAAACTGCTGTTAAGTATCCCAGGTGAATACATACTCTCCCAGAATTTTAGAGTTAACTACTTATCTAACCCCGACGTAGAGGTGAGTGAAAAAAAATATAAACTATATAATTTTTGATAATCATTGACTTGAAATTTTCATATAAAAGCCATCAGGCTTGTAAAATAAATAAAATTTTGAACAAAAATAATCATAAAGCATTTTAAGTGGTTTCTTAACAATAAGGTGACCTAAACCTTTTCTAAAAGAACACAAATTGAAGGAAAAAAACAAACAGAAAATTTTTATTGATTGATTATATTATCTAGAATATATCATCAGATTAAAAATTCACACTAAAAACATTTTTTATATATGCTTTAATCCTAATTCATTATTATTTAAATTATTACTTTTCAACTGAATGGATATTTTCTGTCGATGTACCATTTTCTAAATACATATTTGAAATTTTGAACAAGAATTATCTCTTATATTGAATTTGTGCTGCAATTAGAGTATCAACATTCTATCTAGATCTCTTACTTGTCCAAAAAATGTACATATCGGTCTCATAATCCTCAAATATAAATATTTCACCGTGTTATAATGGATTTTTACTAAATAAATGCCAATTCAATCGACAAATATTTCACGCCATACATAATGAATTACCTACGCTCAGAAACAATTGAATACCGAGATTTACAGATTAGTCTTCAACTATTGAAAAGGAACACAGAACACAAAAAAAGGACGATCCTCCCTAAAAGATGGTTGGTCATCTTACCAAGTAGAGAATATTGCAAAATTACATGCCCTGGAATTCTCTCAGAAAATGTTGGTAGCCCTCGCCTAAATCTGAAAAAAGTCTAGAATGCCTGGCAGAATGTGGCTTCTTAAAAATGCAAAAAATGATTTCACCATGAATATAATAATCTTGATAATAAATTAACTGTGCAAACAAGACACATGTTCCTACAGAAGGCTGAATATTTGGAAGGAGCAAATCTGTAACCCAACAAATCTTCATTTGTTAAATTATATTTTCTTGAGAGTGCAAGCTGTATGTATAATAAATTGATTATAGTAAATATGATTTTCAGAAGCAGGATAATGGAAAAAAAAACACTTGTCAAGTCATCACATGTTAATGTTTATGTATTCAAATTTGAAAAAAAATACAATATTGCATTATGGATAGTAGTAACACATTTTGTTAGTAGATACAAAATAAAAATGTGGAAAAATGTTTACCAGCAAATATATTTTTACTCACCAAAAGAAATACCATAAAACAAAATGGCAGCTGTGTTTCATCCGTTTTCATATAAAAGGACACTTCAGTTGATGGTTTTTTTTTTTTTAATCTTGAATCTTTGTACCCACTGGAATGCTGAATCTGTTCAGATCTACGTTTTCTTTTTGTCAACAAGCACAGTCGGGTGCCATTAAAGAATCACCAACTTTAGTCTATTATTAATTTTTAAAAAGGGAACAGTTGTGCAAAACAGTTACACCAGAAAGCAATCCAGCATATTTTTCTATATGAGCAAACATGTCATCAATTTGCAAAACATAGTCCTTGCATTCTTCTGTAACCTGAAGAGCTGGGCCACTTTCATTGCACAGCCAGTTACACAACCATAGTTTTGATCCTATTTTGAAACCTGTTTTGAGCGCCATGAATGGCAATGAATGAACACGCAAGTGACACAAATAATATGCTCTTTCCACAAGTGTGACTGATGCCGATTATTCCGAGTATGGCGACACTCAAAATATAGCAACAAATTTTCGAACATTGCTACCCATCGCCAGACCGAGTTATAGCACAATCAGACGAAAAAAACACTGTTTGTCTGTATCTCATCGAGAAAATCTCAGCATTTAAATAATGCAAACGCTTAACGTGATACAACGCAGGAAACGACAACATATTTTGGCGTCTGTACAAATTACATGCAAACACAAAGCTATCTGGTGTACAGGCATTTGATCTGATCGCACAAGGAGTGTTACCTCACTACAACTCTTTAGTTGCAGGACTTGGGGCAAATGCCCACAGTAATACAAGAAAGTTTGGGGCACACTCCAGTTCTCTTCTAATATTTTGCAATTTGACAATTCATATAACACTGAAGTAATTAAAATATAAAATAACGATCAATAATGCTAAGTACACAAAGTAATTTACAAAATTTTCACTAAAATTTACACCACACTCTTTTCATAAATAATTGATTCAAATTTTCAAATCAATATCAAAATTTAATTTTTTTTTTAAATGCCAAATACAATTTCAATTCCTAGTGAACTATTACCTTCCAACTCGTTTGATGACTATCCCAAATCTACTTACAATATAGAATAATGAATTTTTATCAGGCACCAAATTACCATGGACGGAGGACACTTATTATATTTTTGACACAGCCTTGACACAATTTTACACATAGTGCATAGATTCTCAAGATAACACGTGGATCAATAAGTCCCGGGACTGACACATAGATGGCGTTGCCAACAAAAGTTCCGTATGATTTTTCATAAGTACCAACCTTCAAAAGATACCTGTCAAAATTTCATGACATTCTGATGTTTGGTCCATGAGTTACAGTGATTTAAGTGACGCTCGTCTTGATATTCTCAGAATAATGGATTCGAAACAATTTCGTGTGTTGATTTATCATTGTTTTTTGATGAAAAAAAACACAGTGCAAGCTCAGCAATGGCTTGAAAAGTGCTACAGGGAATCTGCTCCATCAAAAACAACCATTTGTCGGTGGTATGCTGAGTTTAAACGTGGTCGTACAGACACTGAAGATGCTGAACGCTCTGGCCGGCCAAATGAGGCAATTACCCCGGAAATCATCAAAAAAGTCCACCAAATCGTTTTCGAAAACCGTAAATTAAAATTGCGTGAGATAGCTGACACCTTAAAGATATCATACGGCAGTGTGTACACTATTTTGCATGAACATTTGTCTATGAGGAAGCTGTTGTCAAAGTGGGTGCTGCGTTTGCTCACAGTGGATCAAAAACAACAACGTGTCGTTGATTCTGAGCGCTGTTTGAAGCTGTCGGCCGAAACAAACCGGATTTTTTGCGTCGGTATGTGACAATGGACGAAACCTGGATCCTTCACTACACTCCAGAGTCAAAGCGGTCGTCAGCCGAGTGGACTGCAGTCGGTGAGAAGCGTCCAAAGCGGCCAAAAACGCAAATGTGGACCGGTAAGGTTATGGCCTCAGTATTTTGGGATGCTCATGGAGTTTTGTTCATCGACTACCTTGAAAAAGGTAAGACCATCAATAGCGAACGTTACATTGTCCAATTGATGCGTTTGAAGAACGAAATCGGTGAGAAACGGCTCCAAATGAAAAAGAAGAAAGTGCTCTTTCACCAAGACAATGCGCCGTGTCACAAGTCGCTCGCTACAATGGCGAAATTGCATGAATTGGGCTTCGAATTGCTTCCACACCCACCATATTCACCGGATCTGGCCCCCAGCGACTACTACCTGTTTGCAGACCTCAAAAAAATGCTCCAAGGAAAGAGATTCTACTCCAACGAGGAAGTCATCGCCGAAACGAACGCTTATTTCGAGGCCAAAGATAAATCGTTCTACAAGAAAGGTATTGAAATGTTAGAGAAGCGCTGGACTGATTGTGTTGCTCTTGAAGGAGACTATGTTGATGAATAAAGTCGAATTTTGCCAAAAAAACGTGTTTTTCTTAGTTAGTCCCGGGACTTATCGATCCAAGTGTTATATGCACACAAACGTTTAGAATCAAAAATAGGGGTCGCCCAAGATAGTCGGCAAACATACTCACACTGTACAAATTTATATATGGTCGATGTAAAATATTTCATTTGTGAATACATCAAATTATTTTGATGGAAAGCACAAATTCACTCCACAAAAAGTCATTTCATCACATTTACACTAAATTGCTACAATAATAATAACAAAACATCACAAAGAAACTGACTTAAGAAAAATGATCAAAGTGAGACGAGATATCTCCCCTATCCAAGATTCATTTATGACAGAAATACTTGATGTACTATCAATTCTAGACAATTTTTTATACCTCTTCCGAATTGTTTAATTCACTAGTATAGTATGACCAGTTATATCCTGATATCGCAACAACCGCAAGCTATGATATGGGGAAACAATGGGTCATTTACTCCTTATCCTTTGATTACCGACCCATTGGAAATATAATGCGAATGGAAATGCTGAACAGGCAGCGCTGCCATTTCTCAGATATTCAGCAACCAAAAGGTTAAATTTCTAATAGGTGTAAATGGAATCTTTCAAAATGTTTTGGTATATTTTTACATGGAAAATAGATAAGATATAATAGCACTTATAAATACTATGACATACTCAGCGAACACTGGATAATTTTTTTTTAATGGGTTTATTTTTATTATAGTGCCAATTAAACGTAACCTTAAGATTGTGAGATAATGTATTTGCTCATACAATCTTAATTGTTCGCACACTGTTAGAAGTGGCTTTCACATATTTGGAGAAATTTTATGGCTCCACTGAATACATCCACATACACTAACGCACTGAACACAGAGGTTGTTTCATCATTTTGAGAAGGCGGTTGAAGAGCCTTAAATTATTTCACTCTCCTTGCTCTTCATATAAAACAGGAACCCACATTTTTTCAACCACAATTGGAGCCAAAGCAGTTAGAAGTATTTCTATGTATGTCTTATACAATAACTCCAATGACTACGATATCGCTAACCGCTACCGGAAAAAGACCAGAAATGCCAATGCGGTCTTATTGTTATGATCTCATCTGAAACGTTTCTGGGATGGCCAGCCTACCGAGCACCTAAATACTGACCATGTGCAGCTCTGTCATGTCTTTGTTAGTGTTAATTTTTGTCTCTTTCCTATGAATGAAGACATCACTTTAGACTTAGAAGATACGATTTTGTCACATTCATAGTTTGGTTCACTTGAAAAAGTAGAATTGTGGCAGAAAAAAAAGATGAGTGAAAAGAATTGTTATTTCCTTGCAGTACTTTCACATCATTTTTTCACAAACGTTGTCATTGGATAAACACATTGAATTTGGCATATCACTGAAGATTTATTTTATCATAATTTTTTTTACAGTTTGTAAAAAAATTCAAGGTGAGAGATAGAATAAACGCGAGTATTGCATGCCGTTTTTATTTGACAAAGGATTTATTGCAAAAGGTTCCTCAGCGACCACCCCTTCATCAGATTTAAATGTTCAATGTAATAATAAAACATTGATACTTTGATGATATTCACGACAATATTGTTTAAAAAAGCTTAAAAATTAAAATAATTTTACACAGTTTTTAGCAAATTATTTATTATTATAACGAAAAAACTAAGCTAATCTAAAAATAATCAAATAGTTTATATGTCATATGCTGATTAGGAATATAAGAAATATAGCGTAACAAATATAGTTTTGAAATAAAAACACAGATACTGAGGTAACATGATCACTCAAAGTTGTACAGTTAAGTAGCTCATTCAAATGGTTGTTCATGTCGAGATGATTGGAATGGAAATACATCTCTTTGAGTAGCATCAAAACTAATATTCTGGAAAGTCTTATATTTCTGCCTGGAGTGCTTTTGAATGTGATAATGCGAGTTCATATTTTGATGCTGCATTTGAGAAGGAAAATTCATTTTCCTCGGGATCTGCTGCATATTCATAGGAAGCTGACCTCTGTTGATCATGGGTTGATGGTACCCTCCTCTGCCGATCCCTTTTTTCTCGGGAGGGCAATTCCTGGAAGCCATTGTAGAAACGTCCATAGGTCGCTTGGAAGCCATCGAGGAATTTTCCATGGAGTGCTTCGGGGGGTTGTACTCGGGATCAAGAATCTTCGCCGCAGTGAGATACATCAGAGATACAGGTGCGGAGGGTGCGGGTGGTAAATTACTTTCATTAACCTTCGGCACCATCGGTATCTTCAAGTGCTGTACGTCTGTCATCGTGCTTTTGCATAAAGATTTGCTTATTTTAGAATTTTTAAACATGCAAACATCGCACGAGATCGAGTCAGTCTGAACTGCAACATTTCTAAATTTAGAAATTGTGACGCTCGGTTCACTTACGACGTCTTCTATGTCGATGTCCAATGTGGAAAATATGCTGGCGACAAGAAAAGACTTCTCATTTGAAGACTTGGAAGTGAAATCATAAGTGACCTGCTCGCGGACCAGAGGAGAAGCGTACCGGAGTTGGATGTTGTTTTCCTTTTTCGGAAGCGGGAGATAAATTCGATTCGGCAAATGTAGATAGTCCAACTTTTGAATTGCAATTTGGCATCGTTTAATAATGTCTGCAAACAAATAATTACAATAGTGATGCAATAATTAAACAAGTATTAGAAATACATAATCTGCAGGCTAGTATTACCGCAAGATTTCAATTGATAACTTAAATATTTTACATTGCTTTTAAGACATAAAATGCTCTTAAGATAAAATAACTCAACACATATTGTAAACATTTCACTATTCTACAATAACACATATGAAAACATTACAATCTTGACAAACTTGAGCAAATTTTCCCACCATCTCTAGCCACCATAGATATGGAGTGTTAATGAGGGGTTACATTATTTTATCGCCAATAGTTGTCGATTCCATTCGGTGGCATTCCATTATGGTCCATATTTTTGAACCATGCCAGCAATGATTTAATTGAATCTTTCATACATTATAAATAATTCTGTAATATAACGCTTCAAATAAAATCCGAAAGCTGTAATTTTATGAAATTCCAAAATTATTTTGTAGAAAATACAATTCGTGATTGGAAATTGATTTATACAAAAATATTATCACTTTGGTTACAGGTTAATGCTTCTCTTTCATAATTTCGAGGTACTTCTGCTTGTTTCCTCTTTTTAAGAAGACTCCTGAAATAGTGATGCAGTAAATTGTCGAAGGTTTCATTCTGTTCACTTCACCTGTGCAGAGTGCCACTCATAAACCCCTTTTAGCTTATAAAGCTTTTTCCTCTTCTATTGAATTATAGTTAAGGGCATTGAATCACATTTGCTGAAATCTTTGAGGAGTTTGGCTTTTTTCTTTTCTCCAACCCTATGTCTACATATCTTTTACTGTTTTTCTGCTGTCAGCTTGCACTTCAGGCTTTTTTTGCTACTCCAAATCTTCTTTCACCTTCAAATCTGGATCTGTAGCTGCTGTTACAATTTCCTTCGAGACTTCAGCTCCGTTATCAGGATCTTCTTCTTGAACAAAGTTTGGCCATAGATTTTTCCATGAAGAGTAAAGTTACCTGATCTATCAATAGGTCGAGCGGGTGACCAAATGTATTATCCATTGCGAGGGGAGTTGTCAGAGGTCAGTTCTTCTCCGGTAAGTATTAATTTTGTCTGTGGATACAAGGCTTAAAGAGCCTGTACTTCAAAAAAAACTTGGTAACCGAAGCTTAAGTGTAAGGTTTACAAAAGAATCGTTTGTGAACCAAAGTTGATTGTGCTAAATATTTTCCTTAAGGTACACATTACAATAGAATCAACAAGATGGTATTCAAATAAACAACACGCAGTGTATTGTACACAAATCATGCTAAATACAATTGCTGCTTCACGAAAAACCTCAGCATTCATTTATTTGAAACATACAAAATGTTACGAAAATTCAATATCATAAATTTTTTAATTTTTAAACGAAGAAGCAATTTTTTAAAGGTATAACATTGGAAATTTAAAAAACATCAAAGAAGTCAACTGAGCAAGCTCAGGCAAAATATACTGTAATACGTTTATTCATCTGAATTCACTCTTGTTTATGTGGAATATGTCGAAATCCGAAGCAATACTGCTCAATATTTTTAATGCGTTTACCACTGGCATCCCCATTGGCAGACCGGTTCTACACTTTGGAATAACAAACAATTCATGTCCACAACTTATCAAAAAATTATCAGGAACATATAATTATACATTATCAAAGAATGCGAAATTCTCATTTTGGCCTCGGATAAATCGAAAAAATATGCGGCCAGATATGTTTCCCTTACAGCATTCTGTACCTTAAACCAACATTTCGAAAGTACTCGTTTTGACCAGTTTCTTAGGACGACATTGATATAACCTTAGTTAAATCAGCTGTAAATATAAGGAAGACATAGAGAAACTGTTTTAAAATACAGAAATTCTTGATTCACTGTGTTTCGCATTTGTTATCTTTAATTGAGTTAAAGATACTGCGCATCATGGATTACTTTACATGTTATTACAATAGACATCACGAATGAAACAAGCCGGTGGTGGGTCTTCAATCCCAGCAATAATTCTCTACAACATTCCTTATACAGTGAATAGATTTAAAATATACGCAATAGCTGGAAAATTCATAACCAGCTCGTGTGGCATACAAATTCGCCATATATGTTTTCTTCTAATGTTCATCTTCTCCTATAACGAAATGGGTAATACTGTTTTGTGGAGAAGAATTTTAAAAAATCACTTAAATATGTATTAAAAAGACAATAATTTTTTTTGAATTATTGTATCAAGTGCTTACCTTCTAAATGTAATCTCTCTTTTAGCGGCATTTTATTTGGAAGAACTGAAACATTTCAACAACATTTACTTTAGCAATGGTTAATAAATAATATAGAGTGTAAGAATACATCTGTGGCTACATTAATTTTAAATAATTATCAATGAATAATATTGAGTCACATTCATCTGGTGATAATCACTCATTTCTTAGATAGAATCATGTCAGTATTTTGACAGTGAGAAGAACCAGTATTTAGACATTTGTCAAGACATATATATATATATATATATATATGTATACAAGTGCAACAAATTAGAAAGAATTCATCACAACTGCATGATTATTTTCCTATGGTGTTAAAAACTAGTCATATTATTTTGAGCATATTCAATTAAAGCTTTCATCTTGCGACCTTTAGAATAGCTGGAAATCAATAGATATCAACTATCACAAAAAATTCTTAACAAACAAACTAATATATGTCAGTTGCCACAATCCATTACAGGGGGCTGTTTCGTTTCCGTAATAAACCATTTCCGTGCAATATGTAAGCTTATTGATATAGCCGTCTTTTTAGTTTCATTTACAATTTTTGAAAATTTTTAGTTTTATTGCTAGCAAGAAATAAGCTAGGTCGTTAAAACATCAGAGAAGATGTATTGTGTACCTTTTCTACACAGCTATATATAGATAAGCAAATTTTCGTTTAAACATAGTTCTGACGATGGCGTGAGCCGAAATAGCTATCAACTACACCCAGTCCTTTTTTTACGCGATACATTGGTTCCAGAAAATGGCGTGTAAAAAAATCACAACTTTCATATAATTTGACAAATTGGTTCCAAAAATTAAAATATCGCGTGAAAGTCCCAGAAACGTATGAAAAACCAAAATTTTCTCTTTAAAAATTCGCATAATATCCGATACACTTGTCAACATTTGGCAATTGTATGTGTATTTAAAAAAAATGGAATGCTTTTTATAATAATAAATAATAATAATAAATTTTTAAAAATAAACATATTTTTTTTTTTTGTTTAAAAAAATATTGAAACGTACATGCCTAGCATCATATATAAATTTTTTCTTCATTATTATTACTGCCAAATCCGTCAAAACTATTGCACTGATACCCAGTCAAACACATTTCTCATATAATGACATACCCCATAAATGAATACTTCACTATGTGAAGTCAGCTTCATTCATATAAAAAAATGTATTGTGGAAATAGGTACTAAAAAAAACTTTTCCACCAATATGACCTTAAAAGTGAATAATTCTATTTAGAACTATCGACAAGTTTAATTTTATTTGCCGAGAACTACTGTGATATTAGCATGGACCTGTACTTAGCCCTTAATAACACTTACCGAGTGATTGGCTCTGTGAGTTATAATTCGCTATATGCTGACCAGTCACATGTTCAGCGGCAACGTTATTTCCAGCCCCTTTTTGCATGCTTACTTGTTGATAGGCAGACGGCTGAGAAGCAGTTTGCTGGAAGTTTCCTGCGGTTGTTGTCACGGAATGCACTTGATTATTAAAAGGCATTCTCTGAAAACTGTTTGAGAAATGATCAACGGAGACAGACGTAGCATGCTCAAGCATTCCAATATGCGGCGGAGGGGGGGCGGAAAATGAATGCTGAGAGGTTGGCATGTTGTACATTGGTAGGGGATCTTCATAGGCAATGTTAGCTACACTGGGATTATTATAGGGAATCATATTTGGAGCGTTCATTTTGAATACTGGAGGCAGCTGTTCAAAAGTATAGAGGTGCTGAGACGGATACTGATATGATGGCGCAGAAGGAACATCGGTGACAACGGGATATTCGGCATTGACATCATTTTTGAAATTTGAATCAAAGAAGAGTTCGTCTGTTGCGGGCAATTTTTCCAAAGATAAACTTCTATTGAAAGGATCATAGAGGTCATTTTTTGGGCTGTATTCAAGTTCGGATGTATTTGTTTTTTGTCTAATTCCAATGTGCCGTCTGTTAGAAATTTGTTCTCTTGAATTCGATCGATTCCTAGAATTTCTTGACATTTTTGGAGACAAATGTTTTCTAGCAATCCTTTTTTCGGAAGGATGTCGCTTGGGAGAATTTACAACTCTGTGACGTCTCATAATGCTGCCTTCTCTGGAGAAACGCCGCTCTTGTTCCTTGGAATATTTTTCATTTGATAGCCGCATCTCTTTGGGATGACGACCCGGACTGATCTCTCTCGATCGAGGCAGTCCTCGACGTTTCGATCTAACGAGTTGGTCTTTAACATCGACACGTCTATCTGAGCTGTAGCTGGGAGAGCGTGAGTATCTAAGTGGTTTCGTTCTCTCTCTAGAAAGTCTTCTTTTGTGATGCAGTTGCTGATCTCTTGATGAAAAATGATCAAAAGAATGACGTTTAAATGCCTCATCTCTGGAGTGACTTCTATGATAAAATTGCGGGTCTCTTGAAGCAAAACGGTCATTTGAATGATGTTTCTTCACATCTCTGGAGTGGCTTCTTCTTCGATCAAATTGTGTATCTCTCGATGAATAACGGTCATCTGAAAGACGTTTTTCTAATTGTTTTAAAAGGCTTTCGTCTTCGGCAAAGAATTTGTCTTGAGAGTGAATTGACCGAGAATAGTTACGATTTGGAAAGTTATCACGATGCATTACTTCAGGAGACACGGAAGTTCTATCTACTAATACGTAATCGCCCATAGCGGAACTACAGTGTTTCTCGGGAATGTTCGAAGAATCATTTGAGTCCCGCAGCGGACTGGCTGGAAGTCTACTTAATTCTATTAACTGATTTTCACTACTATCTTCCATTTCCATGCCAGGAGGAATCAATCCAGATTCCAATTTTTTCGCAATATCTTCTTTTATCTTGTTAATTTTATTTTCCTCCATGACTCGTTTTGTCTTATTCGGATCCTTTCTAGGATCCAGCGGGTTCGGAATGGTTGTTTGGCCGCTATTAGACTTTTTAAAAAAATTTCTTCCTCGGTTTTGTTTTAAAAGCACAGATTTACCTGCATTAACTTTTGCTGAGTATTTCCCAGCAGATTTCGCCATACGATCAGAACTGTAGTCTGTTAAGTAATCTTTGAATTTGCTCACAGCACTTTCATCGTTCATCAGTCTCTCAGATCTAGCAGCCGATTCGGGTCTCTTTAGAGCAACCTGACCGCCCGGATGCTCCCCAGAGACCTTCGGCTGATATTCTTTAGGTTCGGCCAAGATATGATCATCAGATGTTGACAAAATTTCATTTATTTCAAATGTATCCGATGTGAGGATTTTTTTTTCTTCGTCATCCATGTCAAAAATCAAACTTTATTTGTTCCGATTAACGTCGTATTCTATTATGTTGATGCTGTGGAATAACAAAGTATCTACGAGTTCACCTGGCAAGTTAAATTCAAGTGCTATTAGATGGAGCAACCGAGAAGTAACATATTCATTCACTTAACACAACTCAATACGACAATTGACGACAATATTATCAATGTCATGTCGGGTATGTATATTGTCTATGTAGGATATAGAACCGTAGCCAATTCATCATAGACTAAGGTTCAGATAACCTATGCATATTTATCATAAGATAATATTTACACAAGAGATAATCACACGCAACTTAATATGCTTAATCATAGCGCCCTATAATAGATTGTAGTAGCCAAATCCATATAAAAATATTTGATAATTTTACGTATTCATTCATTTTGAAATATACACCTTTGGTTTTTCATTTGCCCATTCAAAATGAAAACTATGGAGAAACGAAGTTTTGAAAAATAGTATTTTAGCATTATTTTCGATGTTTTCGGTAACAACTTTGTAAAGTTTCATTTATATTATAAATTAATATTGATTTTTCTATTTTACTTCGTATCTCACTATATGTGATACATATTTCACTTTTTTGAGAAGGCCTTTATAGGAAAATTTAATGTTATCAATTTTTATTAATATTATTCTGTACGTATTTCACTATTGTAAATGATTGCAATGTACATGTTTGATCTCCAGGAAAAGCCAGTTTGTTTCTTTTTTTAATATGGAAAACGAGTTTGTAATAGCAAATTGATGTGAAAATTCAGAAACGTCATAGCATCTCACGACGCGTTTCGCGTCGCCAAATATGAATATGCTCATCAATTAAATCGCACTGGTAAAATACTCTGGAGCTGATAAAGCGCTCGTCGAGAGATATAAAAATTATATTTATATGATATAAAGAATACTTCACTAGTATAATTGTCTGTGATTCTACTTCATAAACTATATTACTAGTTGTGTCAATCAATGTCAGTGATATCAGTTCATGTTGGTTCACGTGTTGGAATGTAGTGACGAGATGTCAGAGACCTCTATATTAGAGACTTAAACTAGTTCACTCAGTAAATATACTTTTATAAGTCAGAAATGTAACTTATTTTAAATAAATTGTGGTATTTAGAAAAAAAATATTTATTCTAAAAATATGGACAAAGTTACATCGCACGATGTATTGCATCAAATTTGCCGGGCATGTTTGAAAAATGATAACATGTCCACTAATTTATCTAAACTGATTGATATTTACAACTGTGATTCACAATATAGTCTCGGAGATATTTTCACAATATGTACTACATTAGAGGTATTATTTCTTCAAATAAATGTTTATGGGGTGCTAAATGTCTGTATTAACTAAATTTATTTCCGTTACATTTTTTTAGATTTCAAATGAAGACGGTCTTCCCACAACAGTTTGCCAAGACTGCACCCGAACGCTTATCACTTCTCACGAATTTCGGATGTCGTGCCAAAAGAATGATTTTGAATTACGAAATACATTTTCAAAAATTCAAGTTTCTTGTGTAGACGAATCTAAAAATACATTAGATATGAAAAAGGCTGCTCAAATTGTTTCAAAAAAATTCGAGAATGACTTGAAATCTAAATACAAAAACTCCAATCAGGGCTCCGAAAACAGTTTTGATCTAGAAAATAAATTAGACTCTCATGACAATCATAGACATTTTGAAACTGAAACATCTGAAGAAAATTCTTCACAACGTTTAACAGTTCAAAATTTATTTGAATGTTATCAGTGCTCGAAGATATTTCAACAGGAGAATATTTACAAAAAACATTTAAATATGCATACATCATTGAATAGTAAAAATGTACATGTTTCAAAAGCCATTGAATCTAAGGAAAATAACTTTTGCGTGCAATGTAATCAAAAATTCAGATCATACAACTCATTTGTGAGCCATATGAAAATTCACAATAAAATTCATGATGTATTCTGTTGTAAATTATGCAATGAGACCTTTACACTTAAGGATGATTTCCACAAGCATTACTTGCAGCATTCGATATGGGATAGAGCTAAAATAGACAAACCTTGTTTATGCATATATTGCAGTCGATGTAAGTTCTTCTCACACAATATTCAGCTCATATTTATGTTTCACAGAATGTAATAACTAAAATTGTTTTCTCGAAATACATAACTCAACAGAATGATTTTAATGGTACTATTTGTTCAGTGACAAACACCACATAAGTTTATATTATTTAATTGATTGAGTCTAATTAAATATGTCTAATTTTTTACCAGTTCTCAGAATCTAAGTGACGATTGAAATCTCTGATACAATATCTGAAATACTGTGAATATTTTTTTAATTTGTAAGTGTATTTCTGATGCTTAGTATCTAGTTTAAAATATCAGAAATTAATTTCACTATTAACTGATAGTGTCCCCATTCAATTTTTGAAATTGAGGTATTTATTTAAAAAAAAAAAATTAAATAACTATACTTACCTATTTTTATTGATTTCTTTATACATTATAAAAAAGAGAAATGAATAGGTGTAACTTAAAAATCTTTCTAATTTTAGAATATTAAAAATTAGTTCATGAATATCCCTCCTTTTCAGCATTTAAACAATTGAACAGTCTGAGTGTACATAAACGAACACACTCGGAGCGATCCCCATACTTGTGTTCTCAATGTGGAAAGAGTTTTCAGTCCCACTCAAATCTCAAGCAACCCTTAATTAGGCATACTGAACTTAAACCATTTGCCTGTCATTTATGTCCAATGAAAGTTAATAGTAAAGGTAGTTGATGATTTATTATTTTGGTTTTTATAAATTTGAAGTCAAGATATTTGTCCAATTGATTAATTTGATTGATTCTATTTACAATATATTAAATTTTGGACCATCACTGGGACTTAAATTCACAATATCCGTTTGTGGATCTATCTAGTACTACCGTATGTTTGAAAATAACAAAAACATTTCAACATATAACCAATTTTCCTATGAATGTAATTGCTGATCTCAGAGCAATGTAACTGTAATTCTTACGTATCTTGGATTTATTTTGTGGGTATTTAATATTTCCTTCATCAAAAGTAATAATTCTTTCGATAAATTCGTCTTCCATTTTTGATTTTAATCAATAATTTTATTATTCCACCTATGCAATACATGTTTTAACTTTCTGCCTGTAATATTACTGTATCAATAGATTTCCACATTTAAATGTCTCACAACCAGCGGAGTCATTAAATTGAATATTAATAGTTTTTATGTAAAATAATTTATTGGAATCTCACTATAAAAATACATTATTATTTACCTGTAAAATCTCATTTTGAACTCTTTTAAACCCTTAGTAGGAAAATTTACAGTCAGAATAATAAATCATTCACATTGTCTCATTAAATATATAAATGAAAATTGGAAAATGATTTTTAAAACTTACAACCAGTTCCCGTCCAGTTCAGTAGTCTCATACCAACAAAACATATTTTGATCTTAATTTAATGTTTCAGGATCATTAACTTGTCATATACAAACACATACTGGAGCTAAGCCTTGGATCTGTGATGTTTGCGGAAATTCTTTTTCACACCCAAGCACTCTCAGAAAACATAAAATGAACCATCAAGGAATCAAACCTTGGAATTGTGATTCTTGTGACAAAAGGTATTATTATTTAATTTCTTATAATTATAATGTGTTATATATAGCCTGAAGATGCCAAAAGGCAAAACCTGCGTCGCTAGTAACAAAATATGTGGAATCATACGAAATTTCAACTATTCAAATTTGATATTTACATAAAGTTGTGGGAAGAAACATATTGTCTTTTTGTTTGCATATTGAGTATTGAAAAGTAACACTACATTATTAAAAATCTAATAACAAACTTAAGTATTTAATTTATATTTAATAAACATGTATTTTATACAATTCACTATAATAACTATTTTTCCCTTTTAAGGTGTTAACTGTCACTTCTTGATGGAAAAGCATGATATTTTAAATAATAAAAACACATTTTTAGTACTTATTTCCACAATATATATTTTGATCAGGACCAATTTCGCTCATCGCGAGCATCAGTTGATAATGCTCGCGATGAGCGAAACCGGTCCTGATCAAAAAATATATTGTGGAAATAAGTACTAAAAAAAATGTGTTTTTATTATTTAAACTATTTTTCCTATTAGTTTTACAGCTAAGGAGCATTTAAAGAGGCATATTTTTGTACATACTGGAGAAAAACCATTCAAGTGTAAGTATTGTGACAAAGCATTCAATCAGAAGTTTAATTTGGTTGTTCATACAAAGTCACACATTGGAGATAATCTTTATCAGTGTTCTGTATGTGAAAAGAAATTTCGGCTATCCAGTGAACTGAAAAAACACTATCCTATTCACTACAAAGAAAATACCAATGGATACTAATATTTGTGAAAGATAAAAAATTGTATCGAGATAGAGTTTTTTTGAATAAAATTAATTACAAACAAATTTTTGACAATTACTACCCCAGAAGTTCCATTTCTATGTTTATTAGTGGCTAGACCTATTAATACTCAGAATGAATGCATGAGTTCTTAGAGAGTAGTGTGATATTTTTATTTCTCTATTCATCCTTTTTTTTATGGAGGTAAGTAGTGATTTGTTAAAATATAGTTCATTGCAATTATATTCTTCCATTGAACCATAGTCCCTTGATTGCTGTCGCGTAATTATTTTCATACGTCTACAAAATAACACATCTAAACTTTTTACATATCTTCAAACTCAATTTTTTTATGAATTTGAAAATAATCAGAATTTTCTAATCACAACCTTGATTATTCCGAAAAGTGGATCTCTTTCGCTTTATACAAAAGTAGTTCATTCAATAATGTTTGGTGAATTATAATTCAAATTTTCTTTCTTTTGTAGTTATTTTTTATATTTCATTCGTTTTGTCAATATCTACGTCCGTACCCATAACATAATGTAGGTGTATATTTTAGTCTATGCTTAGTACAATAACAATATAGGTATACCTAAAATAACAATTTTTTTTATACACAATACTTAGCGGCCATACTATAAAAGAAAAAGAAGAAAACACAGAAATGTATGCAGAGTTGTTTTATATTGTGGTCAATGTGGCATTTTGAATTTATGAGCATTTTGTTATTTTTCGTTTTACCATCATATAGTTCTAGTGAATTCAAGTAATTTCCCGACCATCAAAGTTATAAGAATGGATGCTTTAATAGAATTGCGCGGCGATCCGTCTTCTTATTGCCGAACTTGCATGGATCGCAATGATAACGCGCCAAATAATATTTTCACCAATTTTATCACTGTACCTGTAATCGGAGAAATGTTATTGTCTTGCACTACAATACAGGTAAATATTAATACTAGAGGCTTCCGTAAATATAACGTTAATGTCCGCGGACGATTTGCTAACTCCTTGTTATTGTTTACAGTTAAATAGCAATGATGGACTACCGGAGCAGCTATGCAAAGTTTGCATATCGCATTTGACGAGTGCGTTTGAGTTTAAAAAGAGGTCCGAACAGTCAGATGAAGAGCTCCGTAGAATATTCAGTCTTTCGGTGATGAAAACGGAACCCATGGTTCAAATTAAACAGGAACCCGATGACATAAAAGCCGAATTAGATTTCCTCGACAACGACGACGATTTTCGAGGCTCTGACTACGAACCGTTGAAGGTGAAAAAGAAAATTTCTAAAAGGAACCTAAATGGAAAACACGAATGTAAAATATGCGCGAAGATATTCCCCAAACCTAGCAAATTATCTAGGCACATGAAGATCCATATGAAAGAAACAAACAAGATCCATCCTTGTGACGTTTGCCACAGAATTTTCGACAGAGCATCTAAACTCGAAAGGCATATTAAAATACATAACCCGGAGCTAAAACCGTTTGAATGTTCCGTTTGTCAAAAACGATTCAAACGAGAAAGCCTTCTATTGAGTCATGTGATTACTCATCCGCCGCCTGGGTTATTGCCTAACGGACAAACTGAAGAAATGTTGGTCAAACAGGAAGACATGGAGATCAAAGCGGAGAACGAAAAACATAATTGTGCGCAGTGCACTATGTCATTCGATTCCAGCCATTCATTATCGGCGCATATGAGAAAACATAGAGTGAAAAATAGAGTTCTGTCTTGTCACATATGCGGAAAGATATTCAAAAAATCCAGCCATCTAAAACGACATGAGAGAACTCATGAAGATAATAGACCATATAAATGCAATCAATGTACAAAATCATTCACTCTTGAAAGGCAACTTATGGAACATATAAATAAACACAAAGGTGTCAAACCGCATCTGTGTCCTGTTTGTAGTAAAGGTATACCTTATTTTTTTTATCCACAACAATTCACAATATGTGTCTCTTCTATTGAAAAAGAGAAAGCACAATGATTAAAGTGCAAGGTCGGTTCACTCGTATGATTGTTAGCACTCAAGCAACCGGTCCCGCGTTCGCGCGGATTTCGTCTCGCGCTGCATCTTTACGTCTGCTGCTCGAATGCATGATACATGTGGATATTTTTTTTTAATTTACGGCTTAAAACTGTTTTGTTTATTGTTCTACGTGTCTTTCATTTTATTTCTCTGAATCGTCCTTGAAGTAAAATATTTGCCAATTCCAAAATTTTCCTACAATTACTCTTGGACTGTTACAAATTAAGTTTTTTTGTTTATCACAGCTCAGCAATAAACTTTCATTGTTTACTAATCATACAAAAAAGCATTATTGATAAAATTTAAGTGATTATAATTAGTAATAGAATATTATTACCAATGATTAGGCATTAGTAATTATATTATATTACTACTTACTTTTTATTATTAGGCAGTCAGAACCTTTAAATAATAATATTTAAATGTTTATAAAAATTAATAATAATCAATGTTTCAACATGTATTGGCTAGTAGAAGAAATATTTTGTATCTCATTGTGCCTCCTGTTCCTGTCGTAAATCACTGATGGATGAATAGTAAACGCCTACCCTGACCCTAATTCTCGGAAGTGTATAACTCTCCATAAATATTTTTTGTCGATGACTGTTTCGTATTTTATTATTTGAATATATTATCATTGCATAAGACGTAATCCCTAAAAATATCTTCACAAAATCATGATAGTAAAGGTACAGGGACCTATAGTATATGATTGATTATCAACATATCGATAGCCAATAACCATTACGTTCTGAGTGACTTATTTTGAATCGTTTAGTGTAGGCAACCCGACAAAGACCATTTTTGACCAAAAGCAATAAAACTCTTGAGTTTTATTAGACAATGGTTTCATTCATTACGTAAAAAAAGATGTGAAACATATTTCTCGAATATTTACTACTTGAGATCCAGTGATTGTGAAATTGTAGGAATATCGAATATATATTATTATTTGTTATATAATTAAAACTAAACCATATCATGAACCCGCAATATCTTAAATATTGGGTTGATGCAAAAGTTATGACCGTTTTTTACATATAAAATTAAACATTTTTTTTTTATTTATATTATTTATTTAATCAATTATATAATTTCCATCCGTTCTTATAACTTTCTCCCATCTTTCTATCAACTTATTAATACCACCAGTGTAAAATTCGGTGGATTTTGATGCGAAAAATGTATTAAGGGATGTTTTTACCTGTTCTATTGTATCAAATTTTTTATTATTTAAAAAATTTTGCAACGATCGGAATAAATGAAAATCGGAAGGAGCAAGATCTGGAGAATACGGTGGATGCTTGATAACATCCCAATTCAACTCATTTAGCTTGTGTTGGGTCATCATAGCCACATGTGGTCGCGCGTTGTCATGATGAAACACTACCCCTTTTCTGTTTACCAATTCTGGTCTATCCTTTTGAAGGGCGATGTTTAATTTGGATAATTGCTGACAATATCGTTCTGCTGTAATCGTCTGATTGCGTTCCAAGAGTTCAAAATACACAATACCCTTGCAATCCCACCAAACACAAAGCATAACTTTTTTTTGATGGATTTCGGCCTTCGAAGTTGTTAATGGGGCTTGTCCAGGTATAGCCCAATGTCTTTTTCTTGTCACGTTGTTGTAAACGACCCATTTCTCATCTCCCGTTACCAAACGATGCAAAAAAGGTTCATGTTTTTGTCTCGCACTCAAAGCAACGCACGTTGAAACACGATCCAATAAATTGGCAGCCGACAATTGATGAGGTATCCAAACGTCATACCGCGAAACCATCCCCATACGCTTCAAATGTCTTAATACGGTTGTTTGGTTGACTTCCATTGATGCGATCTCCCTGGTGGTTAGACGTGGATTGGTGTCAATTATAACTTTTAACTTGTCGTCATCAGACTTCAATGGCCACCCAGTACGTGGTTTATCAATTAGTGAAAAATCCCCAGATCGGAATTTTGTAAATCATCTTCGTACTTGTCGAACTTTGATGATATCTTCTCCATACACTTCGCAAATGTTTTTGGTTGCCACACTCGCGGTATTGTCTTTACGAAATTCATAAAGTAAACAATGACGTAAATGCACTTTGTCGATCGACATTTTGAAAAAATACAAGGGCTCTTCACTGTACTCTGGCCAGGCCAAAACTGAATAGAAAGTAGAGGGAAAGGCTCCTTTATACAATGGAATCATTTAAAAGAAGATACTATTCATCATTTCTGAAGAAAAAAAATTTTTACCTAGGATCATAAAAAACGGTCATAATTTTTGCATCAACCCAATATTTCAAATTGAAAATATGTTTATTAGTGCCATTTACCTAATTGACAAAATTAAAAAACAGATGTTTATATTCGGCTTAGAAATATGCTGAAATTATGACATAATCAAATCGTTTTTTTATTTAGTCGATGATGACCAAATATCACACATAATTTCTTTGAAAATATCAAAAATTATATTGTTTAGCTCTGAAGTTGTGCCGAAAAACGCCCGCTTTCGGCTAGAGTCTATTTTTCGAGACTCCCGACAACCGAGTGATATGAGAATATAATAGAAACAAATAAACATATCCATAGTTTGAGAAACTCCACATATAATAAACACACAATAATGTGTAAAATGGTGTAGGATTTCTAAAGAATTTGACATTCCTTTGTGGGTTTATATGAGTGTCAAAAGATCTTTTTTTTAATTTTTATGAAAAAAAAAATTGAATCATGCATTTGTAGCTTGATAATTTTATTTTCAAGCCAATTGTTTTTAAATTACATATATTATACAATACTCTATAAAATACTTCTTATTTTATTAAATTCACTCAACTGTGTAAAAAGTTATAAGCATAATAATTGATGTCGCGAGAAATAGCAAAGTATCGAAAAATGTGCGGTGATAAGCGTTTTTTCTGCGCGAAATGTGCGGTTGCTTGAGTGTTAAGAACAGTCTTTTACTTTTTTTGATGACACAATGTACTTGTAGCCTATATCAGTGTGGCAGTAACTCAATTTAAAGTGAGTGTAAATTTAACCGCGCAAGATCTATAAAAAATATTTTCTTTGCCATATATCTTTTTATTTATACTCTGTTTATGCATAGATAATAATTTGAATCAATGATTTTTTTTGCATCTCTTTTGACGTAGTGCAAATGTGCAGCATAAGTTAAATTTAAAAAAACATAGTTAAGCTACTACGGTAGAAAACAGTTCATAAAAAACACTAGTTTCTTGATAGCATATCTACTCCTAATGTTTACCCATCGATCCTTAACGAAGCATACCAACTAGTTATAAAATGCTCAATCCATTTTCAGAGTGTTAAAAGTAGTAATACTAGTTATTAGAGGTGCCTCGTTTTTAGAATTGGATAGCTGGGTGCAAAAAAAAATGTAAAGTTTGCCGACTCGTATACCTGTAGACACTCTTCTTTGAAACAATTAAAATATTAATGTATGAATAGATAAAAGCGCTACAGAGTGTTGACCACTCGATGACAGAACTGACAAATTTTAAATTACATGTTAAAATATTATAAAGGTTATAGAATACATACTAGACTAATGACACTATTTACTCTGCTTGTTGGTATTCAAAACAAGGAAGAATGACAGGACATTGTTGATTGCGATGATGAAATCAAATTTTTTTTGTAAAATTGATTCGAATGAAAATTTGTTTCCTGCGTGAAGCAATTTGAGTGACATTGATGATGAATACAACCATATGATTGATCTAAATACCTGGCGATACTGCAGTGTCAAATTAGATCAATATTTCTCCACAAACATTGGACTACAGATCAAAGTACAAGATGGTGACGTCCAATGTTTTGTTTTTCATTGTGTTTTTGTGTTGTGTTAAAAAAAAAAATCGGGAATTGTGTGATTTTTATAATTTCACAGTAGAGCTTAATTGAAAAAAATTTAAATTGGTTACCGTATTGAAACATTTTAGACAGCTATCCATTTTGATATTGATTCGTAAATTAATTAATATAAATATCCTAAAGAAAAGCAAATATTTCATCGGAAGACTTAACAACATTAGCGTAACACAATGTAACTAAACTATCAAATAGTTTTTGCTAGTGGAACCTTACAAAATTCTATAAATGGCTGATATCATTGTTCCTTGAATAAATATGAAAGATAATCTTTTGTTTGGGAAAAGTTATTCTAGACAGGGAATTGAGAATGGCAATAAAATTAAAATGGTTGTTGCTGTTATACTTTCAATTATGTTCTTTCCACAATTAGGTTTTCAATATAAAAACTACAGTTTCATGTTCAGTGGTATTTTTTTTAGTAACATTTTATTAAATACTTAAAAACTTCAAATTTAAAGCCAGTAAATTTCACTGCATACAAAAATATGGTGTGCATTTGGCTCTTTGCTTGTACTACCTACAACATTATCATCTGAGAATAAACATATCTCCCCCTAAAGTTGGTACTTTCCTTAATGAGATTGATAAAAATAGTACCATTTGACAAACTATCTGCGAAAAGAATACCTTTAAGCGGCCGTAAAGAACAGCAAATGTCATTCGTTAATTATTTGAGCTGTAACTGTAAACACAATATTTAATGAATATACAAAAGAATGTTATCGATATTAAGGTATTTAGATTGGCATTTCCATAAGCATTGTATGAATTGTAGCTTTTAAAGCTGGTGAACAATTGATACGTCAACCGTAATATTATCAATTTTTAATCTATAGAAAAGATTGTTTGATTAGTTTTTTTTAAATAATAAAAACACATTTTTTTAGTACTTATTTCCACAATATATTTTTTGATCAGGACCGGTTACGCTCATCGCTAGCATTATCAACTGATAATGCTCAGTTGATAATGCTCGCGATGAGCGAAACCGGTCCTGATCAAAAAATATATTGTGGAAATAAGTACTAAAAAAATGTGTTTTTATTATTTAAAATATCATGCCTTTCCATCAAGAAGTGACAGTTAACACCTTAAAAGTGTTTGATTAGTTGTTTAATTGGCAAATGGATTAAGATTACATTGTTTTCTTTTTCAGCTTTCGCACAAACGAGCACATTAAATGCTCATTTAAGAGTACACACTAGAGAAAAACCATATTTGTGTGCCACGTGTGGTAAGCGCTTCGATAGCAGTACAAACTTGAACCAGCATTTAAAACGTCACCGCGGCGAGAAGACATTCTATTGCACACTATGTCCTGGAAGATACGTCAGCAAAGGTCAGCTTTTTTATCATTTCATTTATCAGTAGGCAGTCTCTTGTACTAGACCCAGTGGGCGCCCACATTTCAAATCTAAGTGGCTACTTAACTCACAATTTGAATCCAGCTAAGTCCTCGACTTACTTTACTAATAATTTCCATTATTATCACGAGGCAGATGACCTGATACACTATCAACAAACAATGAAATGTTATGTGGCAAGTTATTTCTTTGCAATATTGTTTTACCCTTCGTATGAAATGATGAAGAAACCAAATTTCAAAAAAGGATAGTTATGCTTAAAATATTTGTACAGATTATAATTCTTGTATAAGTGGATAAGTAAAACAATTTTACAACTCTTTCCAGCGGTATCGCTGTTGGCAAGGTTAGTTCTTCTCTTAGAGGAGAAGACAATTCATATCATTGATTCCTTAGAAAACATTCAGAAACACTTAAGCTTCCCAATATGGTGAATTCTTATTTTGACCTGGAATAACTTAGCGAAAATAGAAGCTGTCTACTTTTCTTTTTTTCCATTTATTTATTTACTGTTTACACACTTTCAGGAGAACTTCAGTCCCATATGTCAACCCACACTGGGGCCAGACCGTTCGTCTGTGACACGTGCGGTTCAGCTTTCACCAAGACCAACTCGTTGGCCAAGCACAAACTTATCCATCTTGGCATCAAGCCGCATGAATGTGACGTGTGTGCAATGAGGTATTTGATTACATATTTACTCTGCTTCCACAACAATCGTCACTAAGCTGAAGTGAAATATAATTAATTTGCATTCTAATGATATAGTACATTTTTTATACAATCAGCATATGTCAAACGACATGTGCACTGGGATGTGTGAGGTCCAACTTCTGATCTTATAATTGTATGTTATATTTACATGGTCATGCTGCGAAATCCTTTGGACTGCGATGTGCTTTTCAACCTTTGAAGATATGATTTACCTAAAAACTTTTTTGTATTTTAGGTTTAATAGTAAAGATCATTTGAAGAGACATTACCGAATACACACGGGAGAAAAGCCTTATAAGTGTGAATTCTGTGACAGAGCTTTTACGCAGAGTAACGACTTGGTCAAACACACCCGATCACATTTAGGAGACAAAATGTATAGGTAATAAATATCACAATTTAATAATCCATAACGCAACACATTGAAATGAAGACAACTCAGCACCTCAGAGTCTCACTCATGAAAGTACCAACACACACAGTTACAGTAGTCTACTACATTGCCTGTTGTCTTTTGCCTTGTGTGTATTTTTTTTATTCAATTATTACTTCTTTATACATATTATCTTAAAACTTAAATTTGACATTTTAATCTGATAAAAAATTATATTTATAAAAGTTACCATTTACATGGTAAAATTAAATTTATTCCCTACTTTTTCTTATATGAGTTTGTTATGATAATATAATGACACTAAAATGCTTCGTTATAATTTAATATCATTCTGAGAGTAGTTGTTTAAAATTAAATTAAATGGTTTTGAAACAAAACAGTTAGAAAAATGTTAATGTGTAGCTGTTCACTGATTCAAATTTAGCAATAAAACGTCACATCTAAAATTATTATGCAATCTAATACTATCTTTATAAACAAACTGATCAGCCACTGAGACTGAAAATCTATTTCAGGTATACGTGCCTGCAGAATAAATAATGTATCTACTCTTTTTTACAGATGTACGATTTGTCCTGAAGGATTTAGACTCAAAACTGAACTTAGGAAACATGTATCGATACATTTCATGGACAAGAATGTCAGCGGAGAGGAATCGTCACAGGATAAATTAGAAAAAGAAATGAAGAAAGAACCGACATACGATGTTATGTCAATTGTCCAACCGATGCCCGTCGAAGTTATCACAGAAATTATTTTAAAGTAGAACATTCCCAATATATTTATCGAAGAAATCTTTCTATACCTCACCAATCCTTGGATTTCTTGAGCCGATCTACCGTGATGTTGATTGTAGTGCTATATCTTTTTTGACAGACAGTTGTGTGGCATTCACAAATACTCTGTGCTCTCGTACTGTGATTCCGAACTAATCTGTAATCAATATCTGAAATTTTTGTATATATTTGAAGTTTCAATAGGATTCACAAACATTTGATTGATATCTGTGATTGTTGATCTTATGTTAACATATTGTTAACACATTGGTAGAGGTTATTCGGTAGCACAAATGATTTATGTTGACTATGGTATTGTAGGTTGTCAATTCTTTGCCTCGATTAATTCAGTGCATTTATTATACTAGTTTGAAAAATATTGTTATTTATTTGAACTCTCACTATATTATTTATCAAACAATTGTCCCTGTAATCATCAACTTAATTTTTGTGAAATCGTAATTAGTCCATTTATATTTCAATATTATAATAGTCAATGTTGAGACTAGAGACTTAATCCAACCAACCCAATTCTTATCCGTTGCTGTGTTTGCTCAGAACTGTCTATTTGTTGCCAACCAACTTCTACCAGTAATGTGGAGGTGCACTTGTTTTCCATTTCAAATAACGATATTAATGGTGTATCCCAGTTTCTATGTCGGTTAAATAGTTTCTTGATTTTATTGAACCCAAGTGTAACTCGTATTTCATTACTGAGCTGATTGAGGGTGGAACAGTAGATAACGACTTCTACACAACATAGATGATGGCATTCAAGATATCAACTGGAGAATATCATTTTTTATGAATGGATATCGAAATTCCTGTAAAAGTTATCACTGGACAAAAATAAGATTTAATCAAAACAATTATTTTGAGCTCGTATTCCACTATTTTTATTCAAATAACAAATGTTAATGGAAGGCTATTTTCAATATTACAGCTTTCATCTCATAATTCTATATTTTGTTATAGAATTCACTATATATTTGCATAGCTGGAAATTTTATTTTGATCATAAGTATAAAGATAAGATTAAAGTCTGTGAGTGTACTTGTAATGATATGATAACTGTGTAAAGCAAAGTGTAACATAACTTGCAAGAGTAAGAATTCAAATTATTTATATCTATACTGCCCAAGACTCGGTGGCTTGCACACAAGTTGGACTGACTTGAACAATTCTTCCCGCTCTTCGAACAAGACAAGAGAATCCCAGAGAATGTGATCAGCATTCTGAATTTCCATCCACTATCTGGCTAAGCTTGAAGATCTTGGCAGCGGATCTCCATGCCTGGAGACTATGTAAGAAATATAGTGACTTTTTTAAATGAAATACTATAACAAACTGACTTTAATGCAGAGTAACTCGGATACACTTACATAAAAAGAACACACCTGTCTCGCAAAGATTGCCTTATTTGAGCTCAGATAGAGAATCTAGATTTTTTATTGAGTTCACTTTGAGTCAACATACATGTCTTTGTGATTAATTTATTATAATATACACATATTAAATATCATAAAAAATATTTGTAAATCCAGTGTTGCACGAAACTTTATTTTATTTTATTTTCACCTGTTTATAATCAAAAATAAATGGAGAGATTTATTTTACTTTTCAAGTGTATGTCAACTCCTGCTTAGAAATAATAATAATGTACCTTTATACGTATAAAACCTAGGTAATATTAAAATACTGTACCTATGGCATCTTAAAGACGTTTTTTTTTCTAAGAATTTTGTTAAAGTTTAATCATGCATATTATTGTAAATAGAAAGTACCTCGATAGATAAACCGTAAGATTTATTTTCCATTTGTGTAGTTTTTTTTTTCAAAATATAATCTTGTTATGAAATATTATAGTATGTATAATGAAATAATGTCTAGTGTTATGGTATATTTAAGCAGGCATGTATTCTTTTTAGTTGACTACGGATACAACACTCTCCAGCCTCTAATTGATCTTTTTTTATTTTAAACAGTTTTGCATTGCCAAAATAAATTTCTTGGCGACTGGAAAGTCAGTGCTTTAAAAAAATGCTGCGGCAAGGTCTTATACAGGGTAGAGTTAGTAAAAAACTAGGTAATTTTAATTTAACATGCCCACTTGAGAACTTTGGTCTCAAAATTTAGATTTCATTATTGCCATAGGTGAAAATCCTGACTTGCACACGTGTTAACATTATCCACATAACAGTGTTACTAGATCTTGAATGGACTGCCTTTGGTAACTTTTTTAACCTATTCTCTGCCTGTGCTCCAAATGCCAGCATTGGTCAGACTTCCATTTTTTCAAAAATTAGTTAAAAAGCTATGACATGTATTTTGAGTATTAACGTTATATTTTTAAATACATTTTGCTCATTTATGATATCAAATTTTAGAATAATATATTTGAATTATTGAAACTTTGTCAGTCATGTCAGTTCTGTTAGTTCTGTTGCATCTGTATGATAGAATGCCTGAAGATGCTGAATGGTGAAATCTGAGTCAATAGTGACAAAACATGTGGAATCATACAATCTTTCGATTATTCAAATTTGACATTTTGCTCATTTTTATTATAAATAATATTGCCCATATTACTGGAAAATATAAATCCTTCTGTCATTAAATAAACCAGAAACACAAGAGGCAGTATTTATTTTCGACATTGTTTGCTGCGGTGAACAGTGGGATATTGTTATAATTTGGACTCATGATGTAGCTAATACTTTATGTGAATTACTATTGTTTGTGAAAGAATGAGCAAAGCTTTTTAAGTGTGACATAAGAAATGAATAGCAGATTGATCGCCTTTACCTGATTTAATATAAAATTAACGAAAATAAATTAATTTCAGGAGAAATAGCTTTTGTAAAGTCATTTACATTTACATAACTTAGGCATTTATCATCAAACTAATAATGCCAATCAATTCCTTAGGCTCGAAGTATTCTATTTGCATTTGTAACTTAATATCGCTCATTTTGTAAATAATATGTTTTGCAATATATAGGCCCCCACAGTTACTAAACAAATTGATAAATGAATTTTCGACAAATGGTGGCACGCAAGTTATTATTCAATATGAGCGATATATATTTTGAAATAACATTCATATATTCAAACCAAAAAATTTTTTTCTTCAATAAGTTTCATTTATTAATTATGTGCGTTTGCGCAGCTGTTGGAACCTACAGAACTCCATGTGGCATTTTATTACAATGTTTGAAGTAAATTACGTGTACATAATTATTTTATTTCTCATAAGCTTGTTCCATATTATTTTTAGTATTGACAAAAATTAATAAGCTGGTTGTACAAAATGCTCAAAGAATCTCATAGTTTATTTAGGTACGATAATTCTATTCAAGCAACTCTGTCACATAACCCTCTATTATAATTATGAAATTCGATTATATGTATATTATAGTTGTAGATAATTTTTTGTTACGTATTTGATTTGAGGCTATTTGATCAAACTTAACAGATAATGTAATAATTGTTTGCTTGAGGGGTGCTCTATTTCCTATATCAACTATCTCACATAATTAAAAAAAAATAGCATTTCATTATATTCATGAGTTATAACCGTATAGACGTATATATTTTGAAATAAGTAATACTTTTCAATTTATGAATCGACTGAGAATGCTTGATGGAATTTCAATATCAAATTTGAATCGTTCAAAATATAGCGAGGGTTGTGAGTAACAAAACTTCTGGAAGAGTACATAATTTGAACGATTCAAGTTCAATTCTTCTCAAATAAAAACGTGTACACCGATGCTCCTGATGTAAAAAATTATAATTTCGCTATCCTCAATTTTTATTTCCGTAAAAAATTTTTTTATGATTTTAAATTAAAATAGAAACAACATGGAGTTCCAAGGTGTTGAAAGTAGTAAATACAAAATTTTTTCCATTCAACCTAAAGCATTAACTGCCTAGGTTCTATTAGTGTGTAGTTACTAATAAACATGGTAATAGGACTGTTGGTGGCACTTATGAATACCTAAAAATTGCTTTTGTTGATATATTCTTTGATCCACTAATTGCTGGAAATAAACTGCCTGCTTATAAGAAATGCATTTGACTCTGATTTATATTTGTGATGTTTCATTTGTATAATTACATTAGGTAAGTATAATTTATTGATTAATCTAGCACAAACAAATGAAAACCGCATCCTTAAAATGTTTTTGTAGGTATTTATTTATACACTATATAATGTATATAGAAAGAAATAAAAATAAGTGATAATTAAACATGCCTTTTATTTCATTTTTTCAAGTCGATTCCTGGAATATGGTCTAATCTTCAAACAATATGAAATTTCTAGAATACTGCATGAATCTGTCAATTTAAAGTCCTCCCATTACAGCCATATTTCTCCCACAAATTTCTTTTATTTTTAAATTGGTTTCAAACCAAAAATTTTATCAATCGTGCAATCATCAAATTTCTGGAAAAAACAAATGTTTTCCAGTATATTGCTGGGGCATTTGACAATGCTTGGCCACTTACTATTTAAATGCAGGTTGACTGTTATTTGGGAATATCTATTCTCCGGTACAGAACTATTTCAGTGGTAAGATGATCATTGTGATAATGGTCAAAATAGTTATAAACAACACTAATGTCCTGTGTTTTATTTTTGTCAATCTCTGCTTTGCCAGTTTCAGTATTTCTAGGCTTGACGGATAAACTATAAAATTTTTGAGATTTTTTTCAAAGTTTCTGCACTAGTTGAATGAATTATTCTAATGAAAGAAAAATCAAGTGTACCACTACAACCCAATCCATGTTTTTATGGCAAATAGTGTGATTCAATAGTGCTGTACGTAAGAATATCTTTATTTGGTGTTCCAATGATGTATATCACTGTCAGAACACCTGAATGTTTCACAAACTCTTTGATATGGATGTCTTGTTAACCATTACCTTCTAAAATTAAAGTAAAATAAAACACAAGAATGATGTATTAGAGGCGATTTTATTGCAATCATCAAATTCTCATGATCATTCCATTTCTGGACATTTTGAATTTCAAACATTTTTCATAAAAATACTATATTACACTGTATACATTTATCATTTTAGAAATAATGTAAGCGAAAATATTCACAGGTTTTATTATTATGCAATAATCAATAGAGCTGCCAAATAATGATGAATTAGCGATGAACACATATTTTTTTTTCATAATCCTTCAGAGATTATTGAATTTGTATTGTTACAAGGAAGTTCTGGTACACATGGTATTGATATACCATGATGGCAAACGATTTTTAACTTAACTTTTTTAGTTTTCATACATAATATGTTCGAAATTGAACATTCCTTGATGGGGTAAAATATTAGAGCTGCAACTTTATTCGTCAAAAAGTTATGTTAAAGATATTACATCTAGCCACCTAGCTAACAAACTGGTTTAAAAACAATGTTTTTGCTCTCCTGAGCAATTACATAAACAACATTTATAACTGTTTGCCATCACAGTATTGAATAAGTAAGATATGCATATTTTCACTGGTGAAAGTGAAATCTATTACTGCGATTAAAAAAAAATCCTTTATGAAAGGATGAATGAAGAATACTTGCAATAAATCAATACTACAAAAAAAGCTGAATGACATGGATACAGTTGTAAGATGTAATGTTGATTTGCTTCTTCGAAATTTGTATAGATATTAAAACTAAAAAAAAATATATATTTTTTGAGTTATGTTTTCACAGAATAAACACAAGAAATTATGTGTTATTTAACTGAAAAATGACAATGTCAGTTGAAAAGTCAACATATACATCAGTATCCAGATTATAGATTGGATTTATCCTGCTACCTTCCCCTGGATTAATTCACTGTGTTTAACCTGCAACCTAAATGTCTTTACTGCTGACCATTTGAATATTGCATAGCCTCGGTTTTACTAATTTTCAGTGTACACCAGAATGTGAAAAGTGCTAACCCATAATACCGTTTTTGTTTTTATCTGGCAACCCTAATTATAAATAGATTTACTTAACAATGCATTGTAAAAACACTTCACTTTAATCAGTATTCTTTGTTTGTTTCACTAATGTTATTGCATATGTGAAACATTAAAAATAAAATAAAATTTCATAAAAATACTTACACATTACAATAATTAGATTTTTATCAATTATTTTAGATGTCTTTATCATATCTAGAGGCATTCAATGTGGTGACATAAAATCTTCATTTTTCTTTATTTCATTGGCTGACTGCAATATTTTAACAAATTGTGCATGCGAAATGAATTATTGTGAAATCTATTCTTCTCACTGTTAACTATCACTTCCTTATGGAAATGCATTATATTTTAAATAAAACACACTTTTTGATCTACTTCGACAATATATTTTTTGATCAGATTTTGCTCATCGCGAGCATTATCAACTGATAATGCCATGACGATTTATGATACTAATAACAAAATAAATTATGGAAATAGAAGTAAAAATGTGTTTTTAGTGCATACCCGGTATTTATATATGTTAAAGGTATTTTTACTGCAATAACAGAATAAGTTTTCACCATTGGTTTTGAGGTTTTACCTTATCCAAAATTTTCAAAGGGGCCATTAAAATATATTAATTAGGATTCCGTGTATATTGGGATAAAATTTGTTTCCATTAAATACACACCTTTCGCTTTTACCTTAAGTTTTGTCATACGAAAGTCATTTGTATTGCCTAGTCTTAGTAAAAAAGACACTGACCGTTGATATAATATGTATATCTGAGTGCCAGAGAAAAAATTATATATTCCATATTAATCTTAACATACGTTAATCTGTGGTAATGATTCATTTATTTGGACTGACGATTGATAAATTGGGTTCATTTTTTATTTTCCCACTCAATTCATTGTTTGTCACGTTGTTTTCATTTCCACTGTAATGAGAAGGGTAGTGCTGTTTCAATTCACTAAGTAGTCTGAATTTTTCCATGCAGATCTTGCACCTAAACGAAAAAAAAACATTTATTACCATATAAATAGATATCAAAGACATTTTCGTTGGGTCTGCAATCCGGTGGTCAACATCAATAACAGGCAATTCTTTCAGAAAACACCCAATATAGTAGACTCTAGATTCAATTTATATCAGCACAAGCAAACTTTTCATATGCAATATTTGCGAAAATTTTAAACCACTATTCATAATAGTTAAAAGTTGTTTGCTATTCACTGTTGAAGATGTAAATAATAGAACATTGTTTCATATTGATATTGCATTTAAACCCGCTACAAAACAATCTCATAATAAACATTCGCCTCATTCATTGATTAGAAATACGTATGTGTCATAATTAACATAAATGTGTTTTGAATTAAAATAATAAGAATGAACCGCTGTCAGCACATGTTCAATGTTAAATTACGCGGATTTGTTTTTTTGGTACTTACCGATGGATTTTCTAAACATTATAACATTATAACATTGAATAAAGAATTTAGTATAGTTTCCATATCAAAAATACAATTTGAAGTATTTAATTTTACACAATGATCAAGAATGATTTCTTGATTGAATTGGCATTCACTTGGTAGAACTCCATTATAACACGGTGAAAAAATAGCAATGGACTAGTGCGGATACTATTACATTAGTTTGTTCGTTAAGAATCCTTTGTGATAATTGATGTCTATTGATTTCCAGCTGTTCCAAAGCCGTCATTCTGCGACCCTTACTACAAAGATGCAAACATTTAGGCGCTGAGTTTGAATTTATATTATGTGATTCATTAATAACGTGATTAGCGAATTGTGAATCTGTTTTTTAACTGTTGAATGATCTTATATGCTCCTTAGCTCAAGTAGATATACTTCTACCTGTCAGTTCGATATAAACGTATAAACATGAGCCACAGGACATTTTATAAATACCGCTTCTGTCCAGTTTATTAATTTTATCTTTACTATTACAGATTAAGATGTCTGCCTAAGTTATTGTTGACCTTGAAAGCTACGTTTATTGAGTTTTTAATCTCCCAATGAATTTTTCGCTAATGCTACCTAGATAGTTGATTGATTTAAAGAAGCGGTTATCCTGTATTTAGTTCGGGTAAATGAGTTTTCAAGCCAAATTTAATTGTTTTTTATATAATAAATTATTATTCGTCGCTATTGGTTATGAGATAGCGACGATAAATAATTTATTATATAAAAAACAATTAAATCTGGCTAGAAAACTCATTTACCCGAACACAATACAGGATAACCGCACCGCTTCTTTAAATCAATCAACTATCTAGGTAGCATTAGCGAAAAATTCATTGGGAGATTAAAAACTCAATAAACGTAGCTTTCATGGTCAACAATAATTTAGGCAGACATCTTAATCTGTAATAGTAAAGATAAAATTAATAAACTGGACAGAAGCGGTATTTATAAAATGTCCTGTGGCTCATGTTTATCTGTTTATATCGGACAGACGGGTAGAAATATATCTACTCGAGCTAAGGAACATGTAAGATCATTCAACAGTAAAAAAACAGATACACAATTCGCTAATCAAGTTATTAAGGAATCACATAATATAAACTCAAACTCAGCGCCTAAATGTTTGCATCTTTGTAGTAAGGGTCGGAGAATGACGGCTTTGGAACAGCTGGAAATCAATAGACATCAATTATCACAAAGGATTCTTAACGAACAAACTAATATAATAGTATCCCCACTAGTCCAACCCTATTACAAAGGTGTGGTCTGATTTGCTTCTGTAATGACCACTTCCGCCCCACATGTAAACATATTGTCATAGCCACCTATTGCTTCATTTAGAATTATTGAAAATTTAGTGTCATTGTGTGAAAGTAACAAGCTAGGCCGTTGGAACAGGAGAGAGGATGTGTTGTGTACCTTTTCTGCACAGCTATATATAGATAAGCGAATGTTAGTTTAAGCATAGTTCTGACGATGGTGTGTGCCGAAATAGCTATCAACTATATTTTTAAAAATAATTTTGTAGAACTAAAATACATTGCTATTTTTTCACCGTGTTAAGAATGATTTCACTCAGCTAAGGAGTATTCAAGACTGATATGTCCGATCACCAAATATCCAGGAATGAATTCAGTAATTTCAGAATGACTGATTGATTAAAATTTTTAAAAAAATCAGAGATGATGAATATTTATTATGAAAACTTACTCATAAATGTTTTCTCCCACATGTCTTCTAATATGTTTGACGAGGTCGTTGCTCTGCGTAAAAGATCTTTCGCAATATTGACAAGAATATGGTTTCTCTCCAGTATGAATTCGGGCATGTCTTTTTAAAAGGTCTTTATAAGCAAATCTAAAAAACAAAAAAAAAGTCATGTCATATAAACAATTAACTAAAATATTAATGTTTCATTTTTCATTTGTTTTTAAATCAGAAGAATCAATGTTAACGCTGGACAGATAGGTTTAGCATCTTCATGGTGAAAATAATATTTTTTATGTGAGACCTATAAGTTGGCCTAAGGTTAAATGTTCTACGAATCGCAGCTACGTCATACAGAGACTGTCTTCAACTTTATTTGTTTGCATTAGAACCAAAGGACATTTAGACAGGACTACCAAAAATCGGGTACCAGTAATTTAATTACATTATTATATACATTGTTCTTGTTACACAATGAGTACTGTAGTAAAAAAATAAATTAATTTATTAAAAATTTTACAGATTTTTAGACCTAGTGTTTCATTGTGTAATAGGAAAATATTGCCTGTTTTACGCTAACAATATTGTATGTATCCAGTGTTCAAAAACCCCATGTATAGCAATTCTGTTGACGATGAGATGTTGTGATCAATTGAGCTTCATATAAACAATGTATTCAATTCAATATTCACTACTATCAGTTGATAATGCTCACTAATAAGCGAAACCTGTCCTGGTCATAAAATATATTTTGGAAATAGTGTTTTTACTATTTAAAATATCATACCTCATACCCATCAAGAAGTGACACGTTAAAAGTGAAATATAAAATGAATTCATATATTATGCACTTACCTCATGTTACACACGTCGCATACAAACGGTTTGAGTCCGAGATGAATGTTTTTATGTTTGGCCAATGATGTCGGTTTGGTGAATGAGTTACCACACGTGTCACAAACATACGGATGTATACCGGAATGTGAGCTGACGTGACACGTTAGTTGACCTTAAAAAAAGTTATGGTCTCATAAAATTACGGATAACCGAAAGTTTCCACATCCCCACTATATTTTTCAAACATATAACACAAAAGATAAACTAAAATATCTTAAATAGCATCTTATAATGTAAGTAAAACTAATCAAAGTAAGTCAGTTTGTTTGTTCCATAACATTTGTCCCATCATAGCCACAAAAACATTAATAAGAAACAACTTTATATAATCAACACAAGTATGTATAAGTCCGAAGAAAAAATAATTAAAACTGATTCACAGGGAATTTTTTATTCATATAAAAAGTAAAACAAGTAAATGCTTTTTTTAAATTGCAAGCTCATTGAATATACTCAATTCACCATAACTCCCCCGTAGGAACTAAATCTAACAGGTATCTCAAACAGGCGTTCTTTGACAATTAGTTGGTGGTTCACAGAAATTTGTTGTACTTTTTTTTTTAAATGTTTAACATTATTTGTTACTTACTTTGTGAAATTTCATTGATTTTGCACTCTAATTATTCAATAGATTTATATTTACATAAATATTAAACGTTTTGATTTGAAACATTTTTAAATTTTCAAAGTATATGTGTATATCAGTTCTAGGTCTGTTGCTTTGATATTGTTCAGCAACATTACTTTCCAATTATGATAATAAGAAAGAATTTTGAAGCCATACCTTTACTATTGAAAGCTTTCGGGCATAGATGACATTGGAAAGGTTTCAATCCAGTGTGTCTGAGTAAATGTTGCCGTAGATTGGAATTATTATTAAAGCCTTTTCCGCATGTCGGGCACAAAAATGGTGTCTCCCCAGTGTGAGTTCTCAGGTGATCTTTCAAATTGCAGAGTTGCGAGAAAGCTGGAAACACATAATTACAATTTATATCAATAAAATCTTATCGATAAAATTTAATTAACACATGTAATTATATGTTTGATTTCCGTTTAAGAAAAAAGGAGAATGGAGCAAGTTACAAATAATAAACTGACACTTGCAGAATGTGATCTGAGATTAACAGACAGCATTTATGCAGGCTATACATTTATTTAACAATGATCACAGAATTTTAGTTTATTTATAGTATTTTCATATATACAATATCAACCCTAGAAAAAAGTAAGGTATGTGATTAAAGATTGAAATAAGAAATAATTTTCAAGAGGTTTTTGATGTTGAATGTGTTACAAAGAAAACAAATTAATTTATTAATTGAAATATTAGAAGAAAATATACAAAGCAGTTTCTGTGATTGCAACCTGAAACAAATCAATCATAGATAAACTGAATCTTAACCTCTTTAACGCTAAGCATCAGTTTGTTAAATAGTATATTATAATATGTCAATTGTATTGGTATTCATATGGTAGAAATCTATTATAACGCAGTGAAAAAATACCAATGTATTTTAATTCTACAAAAATATATTACTGTTTTTTTTACCATATTATAATCTGTAACCAGCATGTAAAAATACCAACTTTATGTTTTAATATGGATATTTCAATGAATATTGTAATATATTTATATGTAATTTAATTTAAAAACATTTCCATGCAACACATCCTTGATCAATAACAAATAATACTATTTCAAGCGTTAATTCTTTTTGACGTGACAACGTCTTATAAATCGATAAACGCCCGCTGCACGCACGAAAAAACATGACTCATTGTCCCGTTTGTCGCGTGCGAATAAAATATATCAATAAAAAATTGTAGATTTCATTTCACTCCGTATCCATACAAAATAATGATAATTCAATAAAAATGATTCCATTTTATTCATAAAAGTATGCAATCATTTCATCAATGTTTTCTTATGACGTTGTCACGTTAAACTATCGTCCGTAAACCGACTTTACAGACAACCAATCTTTTAGTAAAAATTTCATTTTCTTTTCTTCAAAATTAAGCCTAGTAAATATATTTCCAAGGAATAAACTGCTATTCTGTAAAGAATAGTATAAAATATTTTTTATTGGGAAATCTAAGCAAATTTCTATTGGATTTTAATAAATGTACGTCAGGTAATTTTGGCGCCCAAATTTGATACAAATTGTGAACAATGGCTAACACAAGATAACTGTAGAGTAACGCATACCTTTATTACAATAGTGACAAACGTTTGGTTTGACTCCATTATGTTTATTCAAATGGTCAATGAGTTGGTCTTGTCGAGAAAATGTTCTCTCACACAACGTACACTTGAATGGTTTTATATCCGAATGTATTTTCATATGTCTGTTCAAATGGCCTTTGACGGGGAACACCTTATTGCAAACCTCGCACGGGAACTTCTTCACTTCTGAGTTATCCGCTTTGTGTATTCTCATGTGACTGGAATAAGAGTGCTGCGAGTTGAAGTCAATGTTACATTTTTCACAGTGAACGGTCGTGGGCTTATTATCTTTGGCCTCCATTGTGATTATATCAGCTCCCATATCGTGTATCGCCATGTGTCTTAGCAGTAAATCTTGACGCTTGAAACGCTGAAGGCACGTGAGACATTCAAACGGTTTCTCCTCAGCATTGTGCGTGGACATGTGCCTGAAGAGCCCCGATTTCTTGGCAAATACCTTCTGACACACGTCGCAGCTGATAACCTTTTTATTGTATTTTACATCTATTATTTTTTGCTTGACATCTTCACCGTGGGTTTTAGCGTGCCGGAGTAATCTCACAGTTCTGTCAAATACTTGATTACAAACCGGACATACATGCTTAGCTTTTCTGTTTTCGGATTTATCAGGAGAATGAAATGACGAAAGCGGCTCGTAGTCGGCACTATCATCGGATGAGTAATTATCTTCAGATTTTATAGGTATCGCTTTCAATTTTCTACTTTCAGATTTCGATTTCTTAGTTTTTGTCTTATGTTTTTTAGTAATTCTCTTTTTCTTTATTGGCGGTATGGTATCTGAAATTTCGGGCTTCTCATCGTACATGGAAACGTCTGGTTTTACATCAGTGGGGATTTCTTCGAGGATGTCCAGGTCTGGTTCCACTTTAATTACAACCTTTGAATCTATTTCGGGTTTACTGTACATGTATACATCTCGGAACCTCTTCTCACTTTCTTTGCATTGTTTTAGAAACTTAAAAGCGTCTGTTAACATAGCTTTACACTGTTCGCACAAATTAAGAGGAAGAATGTCTTCTCTCAGGACCTGTAGAAAAAAATATACATGTAAAATAACATACATTTGATTAAAAAACCAAAAAAATAATTTGTGAACTAGAGTTTACTCGCCTCTAAATGTGTGCAAGCGATATACATTTCGGCTAATGTATTTGAAGTGTAGTTATCTAGTTCGAATAATCCTGTTAAATTATTATCATCGCTTAAACAAGCTCGACAAAGATCTTGCGGCGAAGCACCCGACTGATCAACAATACCGTTGTTTGTCACATCCATCGTGAAAATATTTTAGAAGACGAATATGTTCAATTAATGTTTTATCATCCAGTTACAAAACAACACATCTTCGCCCGTGTAATCGATGTACTTCTTCTGTCAAACAAAACGGCAATAGACAATTTAATTGAATACGTTTTCAATAAATAGTTCAAATAACCCTTTTTAATTTATTCGGAGATTAAAACGGTTAATAGGCAAACAGATCTTACTAAATAATATTTCTACATTTGATTCAAAGATCTAAAGCAATAATTGTGTATTTATTTTTCACACAAAAAATAGTGGATTGCGTGTTCAGGTTAAACTGTTTTATTGTGATTTTGAAAATTTATATATATAAACCTTTTACACTCCGAGGAAATATTCTATAAAATATAAATAAAGGCCATATAAATAGTATGACTAATATTCATATATATATATATATATATTGTCTTTGGACAATGTGTCAAATTTAGTTGACAGTTGTCATAGTAGATGTGTTAATTTTGTCGATTTTGATTCACAATGCCTTTATACGAGGGAATAACATTGATACACGAAAAGCAGGCTGTCGTTTTAGATATTGGTGCTGCATACACGAAGTAATTATAGCACTTAGTATATTATCAAACATTAATGTTATACTTTTACATCAAATTTCATAAACTTTTTCTCGTTCTTGTCAGGTTTGGATTCACTGGAGAACCGTCCCCGAGATGTATAATACCCTCAGAATATATGTGTCCCAAAACTAAAATCATCAAAAACGTTTTCGATTTTAAATCAGTGACAGATTTGTATAACACACTAGTTGAGTTTATCCACCTGCTATATTTTCGGTATGTATTCATCAGTAATGGTAAATTATTATTAAAAAAATATTTTTCAAACTTTGTAGAATTTCACATATTTTGTCGCTCTCGCCTTTCGACATTTTCAGTCATTCTAGTCCATGGATGTGTTTGAACTGATATTATGGAATGCATCTGTGGCTAGAAATCCTGAATATGCCAAAAGGACAAAAATCCGATTCGCGAGTGACAGAATGTGTAGAAATGTACTGAGTTTGAACAATAGTCGATTTCACAAAATGATAATATGAAATATATTCACAATTGATCTAGGGTAAATATTTTCAAAACCACTGTACATATTTTCACTCAAAAACAATATGATGAACACCCAACAATTATAACATGAGCTAGAAAAGTAAATGCTTATTAATGGTAAAGTCAAATTATCATTAAAGTGTCCTCATTGGAATTTGAATCTTTGGACAGTACAACGGAAGAACATGAAACTTTTCATTCGGCTCGATGCACTTAATGGTTACAAATAAATGAAAGCGTAGGAGCAAAAACTGATTTCTTTTTATAATTGACGTAATGGTCCACATACAGGTTATTATTAAAATATCTGTTTTACTTATAGAATGCAAAATTACATTACTTTTAAGAAGTTAACTGTCTTGATGGAAAGGCATGATATTTTAAATAATAAAAATATACTAATTCTGTGCAATTTCTAACCATTATTGTTTTGATAAATTTCAGGCATGTTTTGGTGAGCCCAAAAGACCGGAAAGTCATTATAGTTGAATCTCTACTCAGTCCAACTAAATTCAGGGACACTTTAGCCAAAGTTCTCTTTTGCCATTTTGAGGTATGTGCAACAGCATTCAAAATTGTGATAATGAAATAATAAATGAATTTATTTATGTTTCCCTCATATAAATAACTACAAGTGTTGTATTCACATCTGTGGATAAGTAACACTCTGGGAAAGGGGTGCATTCGTGAATGTAATTGACTTCGGTTATGGACCATTTGGGCTGAAATAGTTTCATGAATGGATTTCTGTGCAATGGTATGGATATTTTTGACGTCTAAAATTGCCTTCCATCTAATAGATACTGAAAAACGGCATAGCTATGGTGATTAACTAATCACTAGTCATGTCCTTCTAACTCTAATCTCCTCGAATGAGAAAGGTTTAGCAACTGAGTAAGAAGTAGTTCTCATAGAAATACTTATGTTAAGATATCTCTATTAAGAGGCCATATACTCTAAACTGGATGCAGACATGGTATAAAAACAGTAAATTATTATATAAGTTGAAAACATTAAAATGATTCATGTAATTACAATAATTAAATCATTGAATGTAGTGGCGTGCCTTTTAAATTTTGAAGTGAATTGTCAGTTGGATTGTATATAATAGTTGGCAAGATCATTTATGCATAACTTACTAATGTTTTATACCCAAACATAGGTGTCTTCAGTCCTTTTTGCACCCGCACCGATTGTCTCTTTGTGTCCACTGGGTGTCACCACATGCTTGGTTGTCGACATAGGATTTGAAGAAACAGTTATAATTCCGGTCGTCCACGGTATCTCCATTTTGAAGGCATGGGAAGCGCAGTCCCTCGCAGCTCGACAAATTCATGAAGAAATATCAGCAATGCTTAACAAAGATAATGACAAAGATCTGGATTTGCCAAATAAAATAATAGAAGACATCAAAGGTTCATATTATTTTACTCATAATTCTTTTACACTGTAGATTATCATCCACCAACTTAACATTTCTCCACAAAAATTATATTACAGATAAGAGTACAAGATGGTGGTAAAATTTTCATTTATTTTATTACTGCTTTGTTTAGTATGGAAAAAATATACATGTATGGTTTTTGCTGATTACACAATTCAAATTAATTGACAGTCAATGGATAAAAGATTTTTTTTACCAAACTGATGAAACTTATAGGACTTGGCAATCATCATAATGAACTTGCTATTCAACTCAATTTGCTCAAGGACCCCCTGATTGTTATTGGTTGTACCATTTATTCAACGCCTGGATTTTTTCAACCTTGCTATTTGGTTGTTAGTCAAGTTAATTACCAATATACTTTTGTCGAACTGATATCTATACTTCTACAATATATGTCAACTTTATGTGAAGTTATTTTCAAGATTACATTCCTTTGTTCCAGTAAAAACATGTTTTATCACTACCATGGAACGCTCGAATCAATACGCTGATGGAAGCCCTCCAGCACCGCCTCCTGATGTTCGGTATCCGATCAAGGGAGATTCGTTCATAAAAGTATCAGGAAAAACAAGAGAACTAGCTGCAGAAGTCTTATTTCCTAGAGATAATGAAAACCTCTCTCTCGGCCATATTATTTTGAATTCAATTTTAAAGGTACTATTTTTAATGTGTAATAAATATCCTTTCTCAAGAATAACAAATATCTGCTAAGATTGCTGCAAATATTTATGATAAAGTATTAACTTTATTTTGGAAACTCTGAATTTGGAGTGATTATAATCAATGACTTTACAATCACTGGATTGATTGGGAAGAAAGCAGGTATCTCATTTAAATATTTGTTGTTATGACTTTTTTGTTATTATGCTTTTATAAAAGGTATTCATAAATAAGGATGTGACATGTAATCAAGGAAATACAATATTACAGCTTAGCAGTCAATTATAATTACCCCCAAATGTGCAGGCTTATGATGATTATTGGTATTGATAAACACATTCAATCAAAGCCAATTTGTGTCTATATAATTTAGTTGATGTATTCTATTGAATTTTTAGTGCCCAATTGATGCGAGAATACCTCTTTCTGAATCGATTCTTCTGACAGGAGGTACTGCGATGCTGCCAGGAATCAAATCCAGATTAAATTCTGAACTGAAACACTTGATAACTCTGCCACTGTACAAAGAGAAATGCTTCTTGAAAGAATTTCAATTTCACACTGCCCCTGCTAAAGAGAATTATGTTGCTTGGCTCGGCGGAGCTATATTTGGAGGAACGGATCTCATCAATTCCAGATCATTGACCAGAGAGAATTACAATAAGGACCCAAGAGTGCCCGATTGGCCTAATCTTATAGACAACTCACCTTTTCAAGAGCAAAAAACTGCTATCAGTTTATAAATGTTGAATTAACGAGTTGATTATTTATTTATATTATAATGCCTTTAAACGCTCCCTTAATGCTAATTTGCTATAATAATTTAGAAATTTTACTGTTTATTGAATTTCACTTTCATTTATATTTGTATTGTCGCAATAAGTAAATCAAAAATAAAGTGACTTACATATCCAAGAAATTAATACAGTTAAGAATTGTTTGATACTTTTTATTACATCATTATCTATCTAATGTTATCGATCATCAATGGTTGTCAATAATTAAAATAGTAAATTACAGCGTAATTATTTTGTTGAATAAATCAAAATGAAATGTAAAATTTTGCTTTTTGGATCACATAGTACTGTATAGCTTTAATTTAACTTTTGGCATTTTTTTTCTTTATAATAAACATTCCAGCAATATATTCAAACAATCAAAAATTTATAAATATGCTTCATGTTCTAGTTGCACAATTAAAATTATAATGCTTTAATAAAAATTAAACGGTACACTAAATCAGCTAACAAAAAAAGATCATATTTTCTTATTACTAACATTATATACTTAATAAATATTAGTATTTTATACATAGTTTTTTTTTTTAATAACACTTAAGTTATACAATTATATTGTATCAACTGGAATATAACTCAATCATACTCCATTTTAGGGGGAAAAACATATAGCACATAAATATGTATCACCTGTATATTCTCCCCACATTCAATTCTTTTTGTTGCATGACTAATGTGATCAGACATTCCGCTTTCAGCGTGAGTTTATTTTTAAGCAGCATATCTCGGTGTCCCCAAACACAGAATCGAAATGTTCCATTTCTGAATATAGAGAAACTTGCAGTACCACAAGCCCATTACAATATTCCCTATTGTGGCTTATTTCTTTTTGCCTTTACACCCAAATCAAACTAATAATTTCAAGAACTAAAAAGAGAAATTTTGATACACAGCAAAAGAGAGGCGTCGATAACATGTTCACCAGATAAATATCCTGAAAGATTGTTTCATTAACAAATAAAATTATAAAAATTGTGATAACTCTTTTGTTTTATGTTCTTAAAAAATATAGGTAATCTAATATGACATTAAACAAACATTACCATCTTGTCAATTGGATTGTAAGTGCAAATGCGAGGTACCTAAAACGGTTAAGTAACTACTTTGTACTGTTTGTGTAATTACTACCAAATGGTCACGTAAGCATTGCCTGTTGAGCAATTGAGTCGATCGTTATCTTGAATTTTCCCTTCTGCTTATATACTCAGGTCCTATTAATTTGCAGCTGCTTTATATTCAGGCAAATGCATTATATTAATTCAGCTTCGTCCATCCGAAGAGTGACAAACAATGTGTATATGTTTATTTATTACTAGTATACCCTTGAACATGAAAAATAACATTTCATATTTTAAATTGAACATGTATCATATAAACTCTGACTCGTCCGAATCTCCGGGCCGCACAGTGGTGGCAATAATCTCGAAGTTATAATGAGCTTTACTGTCTACTAAAATCTTGAGTTAGGTCTTGTAGACCAAATTAACGAGAACCAGACAACAAAGAATTATCCAATAAAGCCTAGAAGAGGCAGATTATAGATATGTTGTGTGGACCGAGCTGGATGACAGCCACTGTGAACAGATGATGATAGCTCTGACTGTGTGTGACTTCTGTGCACATCGTAGAGTTTCAGTGACTTGTTTTACACATGTTCAATAAAGTTAATAAAAAACAGAATTATTGTCTTGTAATTTTATTAATTCCAAATTCTTAAAAACATTTGTTTGGATATATTTTTAAATAATACCTGCTAAGGCACTTGGTTATTTAAATTTATGGATGAAATAAATACAATAATGAAAATAGGTATTAGGTAAATCAAAGCAGGGGAACAGTAAAACATTCTTTAAATATTAACATCTTCTGGTAGATGAAAACTTTTCTTCTTGCAACTTTAATCAAATCTGTTCTACAATGTGTATACAAAACATTCCTATAACTCGCAATGAAGAATTGGTTTAAAACCATGTGTTTTTCAGGCTTTTTTGAATTATTTAGTACATCACATTTTCTAAGGCCAAATTTCTGTTAAAAAAATATTGTAAAAGTCTATTATATAATAAACATAAAAAACTTTTGATATTGATTTTTATAAGAAATATTGAAGTTCGTACGGATGGTTCAGTTAACCAACATAAAGGTTAATATCCCTTGCATTATGTGTCACTTTGTGAGAAAATAATGATTTGGTGTGAAACAGTTTGACACTTTAAATGGATATCTGTTTGTTTCAGCACAGAAAGCATGCATGTAGTAGCCACAAGAACAATAATTGTGTATTGTTCTGTTATGGCTACCACAAAGAGTGCTCAAAAGGATAGAACTGTAATAATGTAATAAATTCACACATTTTTTTATATTTGCAACAACTGAATGACAATATTTGATTATGTCGATAAGACTACTTTTTAACCCTTTGAGCAGTTATTTTTCACTGAATGAGTTTTTTGACAACTTGGAATATTTTTACTAATCACATAAAATTTTTCAAACTTCTTTTGTTGTGGGCCAGGTCAATCTATGAAGAATATTATTTCACATAGTAAAAAATATACTAATGATATATTAGTATTAAATATAAATGAATATATTCTTTATAAATTTTCTAGAAGCTGGTACTTCCAATTGAGCCTTAAACATAGTTGCATTCTGAGCATATATGGTTCAATACTGATACTGGGAAGCGTACAAACTGACATGAAATTTTACACTCCATGATTAATGTTAACACATCTCCGGTGGGAAAAAAGAATCACAGTCATCAGTCTGTCAATCACTGTCTTCTGGAGATTGATTACAATGACCAAAAATTTTGCTGATGTAGCGGGAGACTGCGATCAGTCCTGCTTATTTTATTGTTTATATTCAAAAACTATTTAGTGTGCGTGAGAAACTAATTCATTACTAACTAAAAACATCATAATATTGTAGGTGAGTGTTTACATTTCTTATTTTTTTGTCGATAAGATTTAACATATGTTTTAATGGTTCGCGAATAATTACGCAAGCAGATACGCCTGCATCGCTAATTAGCCTTACGCTCAATCTGCCCCACCAGAGTTGTGTTAATAGATTTCTTTTAAAATTCCAATTTTTCGCGAAATTATTGTATTAAGTTGAAACAAATAAAATATATAAAACAGATATGTGTAGCATCAATATCTCCACAAACAATAATTCAATAAAAAATACAGGAATCGCAACTATAACAAATGATTAAAAGCGATGCAACACTCAAACGGTGAATACAGATTTCAAAAAGCAGTGAGTAAGAAAAAATTTGGGCATTTAATAATTTGGCATTTTGTACGAGGAGAGTGACCATTTTTTTTTTAAATTTTATTTAATGTGAAGTAGCTATAGTAGTATAAGATAAATAATTTATAGTTATTTTATGTGTAGTGAAACTTAGTCTTGTAAAATGAAAGCGGGTCAATTACATTAATTTCGGAGTTCAAATGCAGCAATCGAATAAATTTAAAAAAATCAATTCAAATAAAAGATTAAGCAAGATCAATTAAAATATAATCTAGAAGTGAATAGTATTTCTTTCTTAATCTCATTGAACCCATTGGCATGTTTACACGTAGCAAAGTTATTAAATTCCCACTTCCAGTAATTTATGTATAAACATTGCTATCGTTATCGTGTATTACACAGAATGGATTTATTTTATTTAGATGATATATCAAATTGATTTTAATGCAGAAAAAATTGGATACACTGAAAATCAATACACTAGACCACAGTAATTAACAGAGATAACTGAATGAATACATTATTGCAATAAGCAGTCACGTACCTGGATTGCAGTGGCATACTTCAAAATTTTAATATGGCCCTTTCAAGAAACACCGATATAAATTGTAGAATCATAATGTATCACATATAAACAAGTAAAAAGCAACCAAAAACTAGAGGGAGAGTTGGTTGTCATACAATTTTCAACAGGATAATTTATGAAAAAGATAACATTTATAACTGCAAATGGCTTGGAATAAATCAAGTTATAAAAAAATCTGGCACTAAATTATTTAAATTAATAATTCATTTTACACTAGAATTAATACTACTCGATTTGGGTGTCTGAATTTATTTTAAATATATTTAGATTATATGATAAATCATATTTGAAAACGGTTATCAATTAATAATATGTAACAAATTTCACGGGAGAGTAAAGCCCGACTTTTCTGTCCGACAATACAAACACATTTCATTGGTCTTATTTATAAACTTATGAAATATACACTTAAAACTAGTATTAACTATATAATCTTTGTAAAACCACTTAATAATTTAGTAGATATTTATAAAATATAAACAGTGAAGATTGGAAACGATTCAATACTAAAAGGCACTAAGATGTAGTGTAAGGCACAAACAAAAGAAATGAGGACGGTATTCAAGATACTATAGTATATGGACTTGAATGCAGATTAAACATATAACACGTAAAAAGTATTTGGAATGTAGACAGTGAATATGAGCCAACAATATTGAACATCACAAACAAAACGCAACAATGTCTATCATACGGGTGACTGAATTCAGTAGTGCAACCAGAATCTGTCCTAAAAAAATTAACAGTATCAAAATTAGACTGCACCCAGCCATTAACAAAAGGCATGAGGGTATTAATAATCTTTCAACGATTGACAATTATACAAGAGAAGAGTATTTTTATTATTTATTGTCTGGTGGTAAGCAAGGTAGAAATACCAGATATGTAATGTTTAATATTTTCTTTCAACTATCTTAGAGATTAAGTTGTTACAAGTTTGAGTGCCAGCATTGTTATTGAACAGTTTGGCACTTTCATCAATATATGTATTGTTGGTGACATACAGCGACTGTTTAAAAGTTATAGTAATTAATATGATGGCACATTTCTAATAATTATCCATAAATTATTGCCCATTTCATGCTGTCAGATTTTAAAATCATGTGAGAGCCACTAAAAATAATGATGATCAGCGTCACAAAAATGTATGAATTTACTTTGTAAACAGTTTCAAAACCCTCCCTGCAGTTAACCACCAGACGATATAACGAACATAATACCCTTCTCGCAATTAATGTGTTTAGAGACAATAACAGATGCATCTCAAATTTTAGACAAATCAAATATGGTCGCATGACAGCCATCGTCTTGAATTATTTTACAAATAAAAGCATTATAGTTACACATAACAATATTCAAAATATAATGTTCGCTCATCTTGTATTAAACTGTTAATACTATATTTGGGCAAAAGATTAACAATATAGAAATGTACAGATTAATAATTCAAATACAAAAGAAATAGTCAATGTAAATGCCCCAATTAACAAAAAGAAAAAAATTGAAAGAAAAAAAAGCAATGGGGCACAGCAATTGACCATTAGGTATATTAATTGTTATCTTGGTATTGTAATGTGATAGAGATACAAGGCACTATGGCAGAATAATTTGAATGATATGTTAAACAAAAGAAAATATCTTTGCTCATCATATATTTTGTGACATTTCCAGTTTTATATCCATGTTAATCAATGGCTGATATAGATCCCAAGCAGTTAATGTAGGCTAACCAGCATTAATTGCCTGGGTTGAACGATGTGATTTTTGTAGTTCTCTATTCATCTTTTTAATATTGGCAGAACTTTACTCACATGTTTTCTTTTTACATCATAAAAGTCACTTTAATATATTTGTAAGTCAACAGGATTTATCAAATATAAAAATCTTGAAAGAACTATGATACAATCGTGGTAATTACTTACTTAATATGATAACCAACGTAGTTGAAGTTTGATAGATCTTCTATTATCAGCAGCGAATATGATAGGCACAATAAAATCGCATTATAAAATAAATCACCACCAGCATGAAAAAAGATGAATAAATAAATACAAAAATTACACTGACCTAGACCTCAAAATATTGTGCATTGACTGTCTGTGCCAAATCAAATATAAATATGGAGATAACCGCTGGCTGTCTAATAAGCCAATGCAAACTTTCGGAAAACTAAGACTGATATGAATTTAAATGTTAATATAACCTTAAGACAATCATACAAAATTACAATTGTCTATGTCTTTGATCAAAAACCTTACCAAAAATCAGTATGGATATAATTATGTAATTATCCACAAGTCAGAGGATTGGTGTTAAGCACAAAGCAATACTGAAACTGATAACATGTGGCACATAAATTTAAAAAGTTAATAAATTCACACAACAAATAAAACACTTTTTCTATCTATAAAAATCAAAGGATTTTGAAGAGTTGAAATTATTGGATTTGAATCTAAAAATATTACTTAAAAACAGTAAAAAATATTCAGACTAAATTAAATAAATATTATAAATTAGACTTGAAGCCCGCAAGAGGTAAGAATATCATCCTGAATTTGGTTTAGTGTATTCTTGAATGATAATATAAAAAATATTAAAAATAAAAAACTTTTAAAGACAATAACAATAAAATATTGTCAACTGTACAAGTAATAAATAATTCTAAATTAACACTCGAATGATTATTGTACTGGTCATAACTAACCTATCAATTATTTCTACGGGCGGCCCGCTAGAGCCATTGTCTTTATGATACTATTGACAAATATGAGACGAAAAAATCGGTATCTATGAAGTAACTAGAGACATTCTAAGAAAAGTCTAATTGTAAAAATACAATATTGTGATTTACAAACAGAAAAGTTATGTTTTTATTAGCTTTTTATGTTATATTTAATGATATCTTTTGAGAAGAATCTTTTAAAATGCAACACACCTACAAATGTGAAAATTTTCTGCATGTTTGTATCCATGAATCTATATTTTTTTCAAAAGAGTGTATTGTATTCCGTCACTCAAGCTTTATCTTTCAGGAAGAGTATGGATACAAGAATAAGGCTTTCAACTTGTAGTCAGTGAATTGGTCCCAGGCTTTTGTGGACTTAAACTACTTAAAATAAGCCTTCAAATGCAACCAGTTTAATAGAAATTCATGGTCAATGTAAAGACAGTAGTTGATTAACATTTTACAGCAAACAATATAAGATAAATCCAATCTGAAAGGAATATATACACACATTTTTTTCAGAATTGTTCTAAGGATAGAAAGATAGAAAATACACCCAAAATATGGCCTAGTAACTAAGTTTAATATTTTGTTAACTGAACATTACAGAATAGACGTCTTTTCTCATTTTCTGGTGCAACTATTGCATTTTGGGAAGCTGCTACTCATTTACAATAATGAAATCAATACATTTTTATGTGATAAATTAATAAAAAAGAATATTTAAGCGGAATTTAAAATTCATTCCTATTTTGGCTTAGTCGTTATATTAATTAATGTGTTGACTCAAATTCGTTTTGCAATAAATAGCTCAAGTTTAAAAGAAAATTCATGAATAAAACAAAACAATAGTATTATTATTTACATATGTTTAAATAATCAAATTATTTACATACAATTTCGGTCAATCCAATTGACAAAAAATAGCTTTCAAATTAATTAATCTCAATCATTTACTACAGTTCCTAATAATGTTGCAAAGGAAAGTAAGTAACTATTTATACAAAATAATTTTAAGGAATTCTATAAGGTGTAATATGGATAAATTTAATTAATATACAAACACAGCTTTATATATAAATAAAATCTCACAAATGACCGTTTTTAATGTGTGAAAATAAGGTTTATATTTTTAAACAATTTTGAAGTAAGTCCATAACTTAACCATGTCACATAACATCCTTTTAAACTTATGATATCAATTGAAGATGCCTGATAGAATTTTAATATCAAATTTGAATTACTGAAACAATTCCACAATTTTGATTTTCCGCATCTTTAGACACACGGATACAACAAAACTGAGGTCTATTGTTTTCAATTATATTGCATCAACGTGATAGAAACCTGGGCCACAAGTCACAAAACGTGTAGAATTGTGCAAGTTTTAACAATTCAAATCCTTACGAACAATAAAAAATTTTTATATTGATAACCAGATGTACAGTAAAGCCTTGATTAGCACACAACCAATTAGGTGTCCGTTGAATCAGAAAGTCTGTAAGGAAGTATGCTGTCCAAAACGGATGAAACTATGCACAAGATTTCTTCATAAATAATTTGAAATGAGACATGAGACAATTATGTCTTCGAGGGTGTGAAATTGGCAGCTGGTGTACAGCTTTGTGGTCACTTGTCAATCATGCTCAGTACAATTTTTACGAGCAATAACTCTTAGATTTTAAAACATAAAAAATAACATTATATTTAAACAACTTTCAAATTTGGCTGGGAAATATATATAAATAAGATTTCTGATTTTATAATATAAAAATTTACCAAACATGTTATGTAGAATGATAATTAAGGTGGCTTATTCTATACACAATTTACAGTGAAAACAAATGACTGCAGAAAGAAATTACTGTTGAATTAAAGCTGTAAAATACTATTCTATATTGTATTTAACCAAAATAATATTATTAACGTTCAGTAGATACTATGAAAGGGCATTTAGTGTGAAACTTTCTTGTATAACATAAACCTTAAGATAAACCTATTCAATTATAATAGTTGATAAAAAAAGAGGGAAAAATATTGAATATTTCAAAATATGTCTTAATCGGAATATTGTCATCTTTGGGCACAATCAATTACTATTTTAATCAATGTCTTACGTTTGAGTATATAAGCATGACAAGAAAATTATTCTACTGTTTGTAGTCATTCAAGCCTAATTTTTTAAGATGGTATTTTATTGTCTGTGTTTGAAAGAAATTGAAAATGACCAGTTTTATTTCATTGTATATTAGTGACTAAACAATAAAATAACCTAGACGGTTAAGGTTCCATTCCTTTAGGCCGAACAGTATGCTTTTTGTATTAAGCTGTGGTTTTTATTGCAGTTATGTTAACTGCTATTAATGATGTGGATTATCAATGGTTTTAGTTAAGTAATTACCTTCATTATATGATTCTTCCTTAAAGATTCTTATATCTGATTAATTCTATCTACTCACATTAATATAATATGACATTATTGCAGTATATAATTATTATAGTAAATACAGCATCAATGAAAAGGGCATTTAAACTGAAAATTTTAGAACTGACAGCATAAAAAAAGTACAACAAAATTCATACAAAATAAATTAATCGAGTATTAACAGCCTAGGTTCTGTTAATCTCTAGCCACTAATAAACATTATAATAGGATTTCAACATAGACTTTTTTATGAAATAATTTACTTTATTTCAAAGCAATGTTTTATTATCAAAATACTTTTGAAAGGTTTGCCAAAAGTGAACCGTAGCTAAAAAAAAGTTAGTGTCAATTAAAAGATGTATAGATCATGATAATGTGCCCAAATGTGAAGAAATATGTTGAATAGAAAACCGGCTGAGAAATACTTCTGTAAATGAAATAATTCATATCTATGCTAGACAATACAATACAACAGATAACTGTAAACTAATAAATTGTATCACACTTCTTTTTAAAAATAATATCTAAGTGACGTGACAGTTCATAAGTGCAGGTTTTTTTCTCCATAACTGACTATTTCAAAAAGTGATCAAAATTAGTTAGACATTTCATTCCGTCCTAAACTTCTACAAAGACTGGTATCGGGTAAATCAATGATGATGATGCCACATATTGATATAACCTCATAAATATTTTAAATAATGACACATTATTTTCAGGTAATAAACCAATCCATGCATGAAAAATGCAAGAATATTTTGACAATTTTTAGAATTGTGTAAAGATGGAACTAAATATAGGAATTGAAAAATCTTTCAAAGATTCAATAATCCAACCGAGTAGTGTTAAAAAGCAGTGTTTAGTTAGAACTGATTATAATTTTATGAATATATAAATGTATTAAGGAGTTGGTAGAACGTCAATCAAAAATTGTTTTCATTGACAATGAAAAACTGATTTTATATGTGACATCATTATGAAACAGTTAGTTATGGAAGACACCTTACACTTATATAATTGTATATACAGGTATTATTCATCTTCAACAATTAAATTTATAAAAATTAATCATATAAAGTGACAGATACCTGTGAGGATATGTGTAGTGCAAAATTTTGTCGTGTTCATAATTAATAAAAAATAATTTGTACTTACAAGTTAAAAAAAAAACTGGCTCTAAAATGCGTATAATTTCACTATGGCTTTTATTATTATACATCGAGGCAAGGAGAAAGGCTTAAAGGAGTAAGAACTTGACAGTGCAAGTCATTCGGTGTCAAATAATTTAATTATTCATCAGTTAATAATACTGGGTGGAATGAATGAATGCAAGTCCGAATGTGGATATTCGTAAATAAATGTAGTTAAAGCGTAAGTAAATGATAAAGTATCATAAAATGATATCTGCCATACGATAATTCAAACAGATAGAAGTGCTGATTATAAATTATTTAATTTAAACAATTTAGGAATGTTACCGTTTGATAAAATAATAAATTTCAGTACTGATAAAATAAAACCAGTCAGAATTTCAATTTATATTAATAGAATACTACAAAATATTGTCCCATTCTAAGGAATTTAATACTGTTAGCCTTTAATGCTTTATGCATTTATTTATTATTTAGAAAATATATTATATACATGAATAAGAAATAACAAATCTATAAATTTAGGTTTGGTTTTTAGATTACAAAGTTGCCCTTGAAATAATCCATATTATGTTGCAAGATTTGGTCTATATTCAGTATAAAAAAATATTTCTTCTGGTCATAAAATTGAAAAATCAATCTAGGGTTATAATGGAATACGAGTTTGTTGACGGATTGAACTAATTGAAGAGTAAATTTTTCGCAAATTCAAAATAAATGCAGACTGCCAACTATTGGAAATGATTTCCATGTTCTGCGTGTTAGATATGCAATAACCAAATATCATTTGTGAGCATCATTATAGGAAATGAATTTAAATTGTGAATGACACGAATAAAATAAAAGAGTTTCTATATTATTACTTAACGTCTTTGTAACAGTGAATTCGTGAGAATATTTAACAAATAGAATGAAAAGAAATGAATCATTGTCAAAAATCTGGCGATGAATGATATAATTCACTGTGGGTGTACAGGCCTGCGTTGCCTCATGAGGGGGACTAGCAAAGCAGGGCTGCCGGCATTTCGCAAGAAGGAATGTTGAAGTAGTAGAGCGGCGGGCGCCCTCTGAGCCGGTTCTCTGACCAGAGCTGCTTCCAAAAAGCTCGTAAGACGAACGGAGGCGCGAGCTCCATTGCGAAGCTTAGGAGGAGGCATCAGGCGAATTCGGCGCATTGCCTGAAACAAATAAACCAGATTTTAATACTTGCAGTTTTGGAAAATGTCAAAAAATTTGCTTTTGTAGTGATTCATTTTTTCCAAATGAGTGCTTCGATTAGTGAGTGTAAAGATTTTTTTCACTGGATAGTAACATCATCAGTAAAAAATATATCATTAAATGTTTATAATAATATTTTTTAGAACTGTAAATGTAATTATAAAATGTTTAAAAATAAAAATTCATTATTCCTTTCAAATAATTTTTAAGAAACTTTTAATTCCAATTCATGTCCTATGGTACTATATCAAAGATGGTTCCAATAAAGAAGTGAAACTTCATTTAGAAAAAAGAAAACAGTTTATTCAGTAGTACTTCAAATTTACAGAACCAAGAACAGTGATTTATAATAAAAAAATAAATAAAAAAAGGGTAACAACCTGCAGTGGCGGTTCATCAAAGAACGGAGGCTCGCCATCGACCATTTCAATAACCATTATGCCAAGCGACCAGACATCCACTTCTGGACCGTACGGCAACCTGGATATCACCTCCGGTGGCATCCAATAAGGCGTTCCTACCAGGGATTTTCTCTTTGGTACTTCCTGAAAATAATACCAAATGTGAGAAGTTTTATGAAGTGGATTTACACAGAAAATATCAAAAAGTAAAATGACTTACAAAACCACATATGCATATCAATTTACCTGGGATACTTGAGCACAGAAGCCAAAATCAGAGAGTTTTACTCTGCCGTCGGCTGCCAATAGAATGGAATCTGACTTGATGTCTCGATGGATGACTCCCTGCGAATGCAAGAAAGCTAAAGCCTTCAGACACTGTTTGCAAACGGTCGCAATCTGCTCTTCGTCTATTCTCGAATGCGTCACAATGTCGGTGAGTGCTCCCCCTTCTAGGAACTCCATCACAACCCACAGTTCGTCATTCACCAGGTACGATGCGTACATTTCCACTATGTTTGGATGATGATAATCTCTCATTATGACCTAGTAAAAGAGGATATTCAATTATATTTTAAAAGATGTATGTATAGAGATAAGTATATATTATATACTAGCGTGTACCCTGCATGTGTTGCAATGCCACTCAAAAAAAAGAAACCGCAACTTTATGGAATCGCCTCGTCGGGAGCCTCTCGCCTTCCGATTGGATAAGTCAGACTTGAGGCGAGGCCGGAGCCAATTAGAAACGATAAGCTTAGGTTATGTTTTTCTTACCGAAATTTGACAGTGGCGGCCGTATGTGTTTTTATTTATTGGAGTGCTTTTGGATACACAATGTTTTTTGTTTCTCTACCTGGTGCGTACACAAATAAATCAGAAGGTTTTCCAACACATGAGCAGGCCATATACAGTTGTCCATGTGAGAAGCATGGATTTTCTAAATTTAGTCCACACACTAGTAACGGCTGTTCTTGTTCCTTACTGATGGTCATTGCAAAGGCGACTCGCACTGGAAACTACAGACGTTTAAATTCAAATGGCATATCTGTCGGAATCATTGTGATGCGTGGCAACATTACATCTTCTCCTTTGAATTTTCCATTTAAAATTGTAGCTTCAATAATTCATCATTTTTCTTACTGAAAGCCTGGTACCGTTGCAAAGTCGTGAAGAATTTATGTTTCGGAGAAGAATGATAGGGACGCCAATTTTCAATGCTAAAACATGCGGCGGCATGCCTGACAAATCAAGTGAATTCAAGAATTCTGTTGGATAATTGACGGCTTCGTCTTGATCCGTTATAGTATCGATGGACTTCTCCTGGTAATTCATTTAGTGTGCTGAAATTGATTGCATTGATATCTTTGTTTTTGGCTGCTAATATAGCATGTGCACTGAGCCATTGATGACTTTTATGATTGTGTGCAATATTTGGAAAAACTTTGTGAATCAATTCGTCTATGGTTACGGTTATTTTAGAGAAATTCGCTGGCAATGTGATACATTGTGTGGATTCCTCTATTGCCATTTTCCCATTTCCTATATCCAACAATTGTTTTACGAAACGTTCAATGGATGCATCATGTTGTAGTTGTAGACGCATATTGGTCTTCAAAGTGAATCTATGTACGTATCGCCATAAAACGGATGATTTGAGATATGCATTAAGTTCATCGGCCATTGTTGAACGTGATATAACAGGTAGAGTTTGTCGAAAATCACCAGACAATAAAATGAGTGCGCCATCGAAAAGTTGCTCATTTCCCCTCAAATCTTTTAGTGTGCAATGAAGTGCTTCCGATGATTTTTTGTGTGCCATAGTACATTCATAGCATACAATGATTTTACATGATGTAAGTAGTTTGCCCGTTTTAGAATTTTTGTTGATATTGCATGTTGGTTTCTCAATTATTTACATATTCAATGGCAGTTTCAGTGCTGAATGTGCTTTTCGGCCACCATCCAAAAGAGTTGCTGCAATTCCAGATGATGCGATTGCTAGTGCAATGTTTTTTTGTGATCGTGTGACTGCCAAAATGAGTGAAATGAGGAAGGTTTTACCTGTGCCTCCGGGTGCATCTATGAAATAAAATCTACCACTTTGACTTGTAATTGCATCCACAATTGTGTCATACACTATACGTTGATCTGAAACCAATTTCGGAAGATTCGTTTGAACAAATTTACCCAATTCATTCACATCAAAGCGTGTTTCTCATTGGAAATCACGATCACGTCAGTCGTTTTCAGATGGATTCAGTGCAGCCATTCCCAATTGTACCAATGATTTGATAGCGATTACTAAACATATGTCCTCAATCAATAGCAATACCTCATTATACACGTTTGGTGTGAATTGAACGTGTGGATTTTGAATTGTTTGACGCAAACTATGTAAAATATCTTCACTCATGTAGCCTTTGTATTTTTTCCAAAGATCTTTTGGATTGGATGGAAAGCAAATTGTTAATATTACTACAAATAACGCATGTATTTGTTGTGGGTCAGCAGTATTCGATGAATCAGCGAGTGAAGTGTCACAATGTGCATCGTTTTCTAGAAGAGTAAATTCGAGGCAACCTTCACGATAAATGAAACATATTCGACCGTTTACTGTTCTCAATTCTTGGATGGATGTCGGTCCACGTATGTTGATTAACAGTAATCGCAAGTAAACGCATTCTGCATTATTTGGTTGAACAGTGTACAGACGGCCTAATGCGTCGGTTCAACTGCTTTACCTTGTTTGCGACGTTGAATTTTTTTCTGATGCATTCCATCTGTAGAATGTTGGCACTTCAGAGTAAGGTAGCGTCTTTGCAAACATATCATCCCTACACAAGAAGAAAAATGCAGTTAACGTTGTTGGCTGTGGTGACAATGCTCTTACACGTGCATTTTCTGTTGTGAAGTTCACTCGCTGTCCATTTTCAAGGTGAACTGCCAAATGAGTAACTAGTGGATGCCGTTCATGAATTGGAAATGATAAAATGCGCCATATTGCTTCATTGCTACTAATGTAGCGTCCCAGTTGATATTGGTTGATTTCATCGATAGATGCAGTTGAATTTCCCACTCCAAAAACTGCCATATCGCTTCCTTTGTTGACATATTTACAAATGTAATTGATGGATTTCACTAAATTACAATACTCGACGTTGATGTGTGCTTTGTACGTTTTCGAGAGAAGCTGTGAATACAGTACAATCCAACGATTATCAATTTCAACCTGATTGTTTCGCCCTTTTCTTTCGTGCTTAAGTTAGACTCTGACCTATTCCTTTTCGTTTGGGTGGCATAATTAATTTCACAGTGAATGTTACGTTTTGAAATTCATTTTTGAAAAAAAAAAAAAACAAAATTGATATATTGAATAAATTCTTTCTATATCCCACACGATTTATACGTAATATTTATTTCAATTCGTTCTGTCATGCGACAAAACCAAAACAAAAAAAGTCTGTAAAAAATAGAACATTGAAATAATTTTTTCGAAAATCGAACTTTGTTTCAAAATATTCAGTACCTTACATAAGTACCTACAGGTGAGTGAATGTGACAGATTTGCGTCGTTATTGTTTTCGGCGTTGCTATGGATACAATGTGTCATAAATGGCCATTAGGTATTACAATAGTCTTGTATGAAAACATGTTTTTCATATATATTCAATTAATTTTTGTAATCAAATCAAATTTTGAGTATCCTATCTTTTGCCCGGTAGTCTAAGCAATAATTCGACAAAGTTTTATCGCAATTGGATTAATGGTGTAGGAGTTTATAAAGGACAGACAGACATTCATTTTTATATATATAGATAACGTGACCAATTATTTCTTCCCCAAATCGGGACACCTAAAATAAAATATGTACAAAACTGTTTTAGGCGCCTCACACTAATACTTAAAATCCAATTGCAAGACGATAATATAAATTTTATGTCATATTAGGTTACCTATGTATTGTAGACACGTAAACCAAATGAGTTCCCAAATTTTATTTCCTAGCACAGATCATTTTATTAATTTATGAAAAGATCTTACAGGATATTTATCTGGTGGACACATTATTGACGCCTCTTGTTTGCTGTCGAAATTGCGATTCTTATTTCCACCACAAAATCCAAAAATGCAGCAGTTGGATCATTTTCAGCCAAAAACTTTGAGATATTGGAGAACAATATCCAAAGTTTTCTCCAGTTGTTTAGTCATTTAGTGTCATATAGTTTGATTTGGGTGCAAAGGCAAAAAGAAACAAACCACAACAGGGAACATTTTAATAGACTGATGGTACTGCGAGATTCTTTCTATTCAAAAATAGGAAATTTTGTTGTCTTGAAGCTGTGTTCGTGGACACCGTGAAATAGGACTGTTATGGTGACAGCAGGAAGTCTTGTCACATTAATTATATACGAACAAAGGTAATTTTCAATTTAAATTATCAAGAGAAGAAAAAACTCACAACTTCATTGAAAAGTAATTCTCTCCTCTGTTGCTTGCGCAGATTCATTTTCTTTACAGCAACACGCCTTCCTGTTGGTTTTTCTATCGCAGTACAAACCGTTCCTGTACTTCCTTCGCCAATCTTCACAAACCTTCCTAACATCTGTCTCGGGTCTCCGGGAGATACGACCATTTGTAGAGCTGCTCGGAACTGTAATAGAAATATATATCACGGTGAAAAAAATAGCAATGTATTTTAGTTCTACAAAATTATTTTTAACAAATATAGTTGATAGCTATTTCGGCTCACGCCATCGTCAGAACTATGCTTAAACTAACATTCACTTATCTATATAAAGCTGTGCAGAAAAGGCACAAAACACATCCTCTCTCCTGTTCCAACGGCCTAGCTTGTTACTTTAACACAATGACACTAAATTTTCAAAATTCTAAATGAAACAATAGGTGTCTATGACAATAAGTTTATATGTGGGACGGAAGTGGTCCTTATGGAAGCAAATCAGACCACCCCTTTGTACAACGGCTGGACAAGTGGTGATACTATTATGTTAGTTTGTTCGTTAAGAATCTTTTGTGATAATTGGTGTCTATTGATTTCCAGCTGTTCCAAAGCCGTCATTCTCCGACCCTTACTACAAAGATGCAAACATTTAGGCGCTGAGTTTGAATTTATATTATGTGATTCATTAATAACGTGATTAGCGAATTGTGCATTTGTTTTTTTACTGTTGATATACTTCTACCTGTCTGTCCGATATAAACGGATAAACATGAGCCACAGGACATTTTATAAATATTTTATAAAATTGTGTTAAAGTAACATGCTAGGCCGTTGGAACAGGAGGGAGGATGTAATGTGTGCCTTTTCTGCCAAGCTATATATAGATAAGCGAATGTTAGTTTAAGCATAGTTCTGACGATGGCGCGAGCCGAAATAGCTATCAAATATATTTGTTTAAAATAATTTTGTAGAACTAAAATACATTGCTATTTTTTTCACTGTGTTATAATGGAGTTCTACCAAGTGAATGCCAATTCAATCAATAAACAAGATATATATGTATTACACCAAATCTGTGAAATTGGTTATTGAATGCAATTGACAAAAAAATGCCTAGTTTATGAAAAGTATGTCCAAAGCCAGATTAGAGTTATTATTTCTACTGTCACTTTAAAAATTCGGTATATTACTCAATTCACACACTCAGCAGATATTTTCCGGATTGATTTCTGTAATACGAGTTGAATAAAATTTATAAGACAGACCAATGCCACTGAAATTGCAGGATAAACAATATAGTGTCAACAAAAGATCAACATGAACTTAATTGGTTAGTATTTTATTATTACAGGCGACAAGCATTAAACATTGCTTCTCTTATACATTCACATTATCAAAATAAACAGGAGCATTGTGGGGAATTTTAAAAATGAAATTCAAATCGATTGCATTTTTCCTTAATTTTAGTATGTGATTCACGTCAAAAGAAAATGAATTTCAACAATCGAAACATACCTGTTCGTGTGTCAGTCTTTGTTCATGCTTAGCTGTGAGTGCGGCAGACGGTGCAGGTCCCTTCTTGATGATACCAGGGTTATGATCGGGAATGTGGGGAGGAGGAAGATTGGATTGATGCGGCTGCGTCAATTGCTGACCGGAAGGCTGAGACGAAGGCAAAGGTGACCCATGGGGGTGTTGTGAATATGGAGAAGACGTCATGTGACTGTCCACTGAAACATTTAATTCAATAACATGAATATCCAATCATTTATATGTGAATTTTATCTAAATAGATTAAATTTTCTTAATCAATTGAATACTATTATCATAAATGAAATAAATATATGGCCAACTGTTTTTCATAAAAGGAAGACATTTTCATCCTAAATAAAATTGCCGCACTATATACAGTAGATTCCTGATCAACCATTCTCGAAGAATACGTTTTTTCAGATGGATTTTTCGTTTTTATAGTCCCGTCAAAAACTCATAAGAAGAATTTTAAAAAATTCCGCATTAACCGTTCCCCGATTTATCACTTTCCTTGATCTAACGTCTAAATATTATGGTCCCGTCTCAATTATTATCCTGATTAACCGATTTTGGTAGATAAATCTTTTTATCACAAACAATTTTTGAGTTTGAGGACATAAAATTTTATGTATTCACCTAAGTACTTTTACAAAACCCTCTCATATTTACCAATTTGTGGAAAACCCCATTTTTCGAAATTATGTTTTTTTTAAGATTTTACTTTTTGTATTATTATTTTTCCCGTATTCCCCGTTTCCCGCATTTTTCGTTTTGTTATTAGGGTCCCTTGAAAAACATGGAATCAAGGTTTCACTGTATATACTTAACAAAGAATTAAGATAAAATGTAAAATACAACAGCATATGTTGTCACATTTTATTTTATACCTGATAATAGATAACTTTCTGTTGACTATGCAAGCTGATAAAAGCATGATGATATTACAAATACATTGACCTGAACAGATACAATTTGTTAGCGTTTGAAGTGTTGACTATTCCGTCTTCGTGGAAAGGTATTATACTTTAAATAATAAAAACACATTTTTAGTACTATTTCCACAATATATTCATGAACTGAACTAGTTTCGCACATCGCAAGTATTAACAACTATGGAAGTGGTACTAAAAATGTGTTTTTATTATTTAAAATATCATTCATGTCGTTCTTAAAGAGGGTTACACGTTGAGCATTCTATTGACACACCGATCCATGTGAAGCACCAGAATGGTTAAAAAAATAATTATGCTAAATTGAAAAAAAAGCTTACAGGGGCTAAGAAGATTTCCATTGAGGCCACTACCGCTGCCGTGAATAGGATTGTGATGACTGCCGGACTGCTGTCCAGAGTTTGCATTTTGATAGTTGAGGATCTGCTGCTGAGCGTTGGCCGATCTGGATGGTCCTCCAATACTGTCTGGAACGTCCTGTTGACTGTGAATACTTGGCGAATTCCTCAACACGTTTTCTTGATAATGTTGAGGATGTAAGGTATTCCCATCCTGAGAATTTTGCGGGTAGGCATTCTGATGATGTGGATGTCGATTGCTCCATTCAGCGGGGGAATCTCGCGGCTGTTTTGATCCGTATGGTTGATCTCTTCTGAGGGAGGGGTATTGTGATGTCGTCGGCGGTGGTTGAACTTCTTCAGGGACAGAGGGCGGAACGTTGGCTTGATTTCTTAAGTCCCTTCTCATTCGCGGCGGACTGGAACTTCGCAGCGAATTGGATCGGGCCACGTGAGAATTTTTGGGTAATACTAATCCATTCTTGAGGTTGGGGTCTGGTAAGACAGGAGCTACAGCATTCGGAGGATGAAGCCTGGGTTCGTTAGCCCTGTGCTCACCTCTCACTATCGTTTTAAGGTCCAAAATTTCTGTAGGTGTTATCTCTGAAGGGTCCACTAGAGGTAGCGGACGATTTGTTGACTTAAGTATCTATAATAAATAAATTTAAAATACTACATTCATTTATTGGTAGAGTTGACAGTTATTGCTGCTAGATAAAATATGTCTATTGTTAGATATACTAAACAAAAATGGCATTTTTATCATGGTCTTTTTCAATGGTCAGTTGTGACTCAAGTCTTTCTTTCTCAATAGTTGGTGGACATCAACAGCACTTTGTTCACTGTTCTTTGCATGTCATTTTGAAAAGAATTAATTTTTTAATATATGGTGACATATAGATTGTTCACTTATATCAGAAGTGGGTGAAAAAAGTGGAATTTATCCTATAAAAAAACCTTAAAGCGAAAATGGACAATGAGGTAGTATGCATGAAGTTGAGACAAACTGATTCCGCAAACAGCAGATACGCTCAGGTATTCCTGGTCTCATGTGCAAGATCAAATAAATTTAGATAAGAATTCAACATTTCTTCAACATCTAGTGAAAGGGGAAGATCAAGAATATACAATAGTAGAAAGAACATCATAATGCATGACCAAAAATTCCGAAAATTAATCGGGATAAATTAACAGAATATATGTAGACCAATTGTTTACTCATAGATCTATGCAGTACTTTTAATCCGAAAATGTTTAAAATTATTTACGGAACGATGCTGGGTATCATATTCATCTTTGCAAATAGTATATAAAATTATTTTTATTTTAAGAACATTTTCATCTGACACACCATTATAGGCGTGTATCCGTTACATGTAAAGGAAATAATTAAATACCAGCACACGATTTTAATACTATAGTATCTTAAGACAAAGAGAGGTCCCAGGATCTCAGGAAGTTAATTTTATCTTTTAGGATTGCATGTAAACAATAATACATATGTATTCCATAATGCCTACCACAGTTGTCACGGAAACATTCATATAAAAGCACATCTCCACATAATAATACTTTACTACATATATAGGATATAATAGTAGTTACACCAAACTGTATATTTATTAAAATGAAACAATTTATTTGATCAATCAAAGTCATATTAAAATCATGATAGTTTTTGAAACCCTTCTGTATGAATACACTGAAATGTCATAAATAATATTAGTATAGAATTGAGTATATCGACCGACCCGTATTATTTACAATATCGAGATGATATGCATGATGTATTAATACGTGATATGATTACCTGATTATTTCCAACAATTGACGCCCATTGTAATGGGAGACCGACGTATTTTCCTTCCCTCTTGTCAAATCCAGTATGAACACGATGCTCAAAATTACTCGGAGGTGAAATCAAGGGCTTTTTCTTCTTTTTAGAAAACATCGTATCGTGTAAGATTCAGAAAACCTACAAGAAATAACAGTCTGTGCAAATATTGTTATCTATTAATTAAATTAGTATTGTCAAATCGTATCTTTTAAATATAGGTTAGGTGTCGGTTAACGAGTACTTTTTAAAATACGGAATCGAAATAATAAACACTTACGAAGATTTCCCGATTTATCCGGCGAATTGTATCGGATGAATCACCAAAATTTATGATTTATAAACAAACTTTCAAAAACTCGTAGCCATGTTGACAGTTCTCATTTCGATTTCTCTTTAGGCAAATAAGGGTTGTTCTCAGGAAAAATCAACTTCATCGTAGGATTATTCAAAACATTTATTATTAATGACGTTGTTTTATTGTGTCTTTAATTAACAATTAGCGGATCAAAAAACAGTTATTCATCGACACATCTATTCTCGCACACAAACAACACGATATGCGATATATCGCCGACGGTCACGCATTCTCGTGGGAAAGTCGTGCACCTGTAAAGGAATGCAGGCCAAGTTCGAACGGATCGAACGGTACAAGGCTGGAAAAGTTCTATTTGACAAAAAAATATCAACATAGTTACATTAGAACTAGATAATTTACAAAATGAAATAATGGTGGATAATGTTTTAATACGCAGCTCTGGGATTTATTTAGTTTCATATTTAAAATGTTCAAAACCAAGTACAGAATATTTCTTTTATTGAATTAATCTATGAGTGCTTGGTAGATTAGATTTACCAAACTTCAGATTCCATTATAAAAAAGATTTTATTGAGCGTATTATTAATATTAGCTAACAATACTTTTCTTAGTATTTACTTAGTTATAATATACGTTTATTTTTAATTTATATCATGATTTCTTAAGATGTTCTTCGAGTTAGATAAAAATGCTGACATTTCTCGTACGTATTATCAAATTATCATTTATTGATTAAAAAAAGGTTAAAATATTATTCAAAAGAACTCTGATGCATCACTCTTGCATTCATTATTTTTTTATAATCCTCATAACTACAAACTAAAATAATACTCTATTCCTTTGTTCCCTTATCTATCACTTTATTGGTTAATTGTAATTAAAAATATTACCCATATTGGCTGTTTCTCACGCCACTAAGAAATGCACATAACTTTATTCATCCACTACCAAAATAATGACAGAGACCATGTGTCTGCAGGCATTATCTTGTTTTTAGTGTGCCAACTAACTGCCACTTTTTCCAATCTTGAAAATGCATTTTTCTTATTATATATGTTTGAATTGGTGAGTAATAAAAATATTTATTATTTCATAAGACAGTTAACATGTTCATTAAATTACAAACGAATTGTAACAAAAAAGTTTAATTCAAATTTATATAAAAACTTTACTTTATTTTTAAAACAAGTCCCATTATCAATAGGTAACATAGGATGCATCGTTTCTATGTCTAACATCACTGCATTGCACGCAAAAGCGAAAATCACTGCATTCTTTATAGATATATTTTCATTATTTTCTGTCTATATCTTAATGCACTATCAAAATAACTATGCGTATTATTATTGCAGCAATACAACTAATCAAGGGAAATGTACAGATTATATGGAGGAAACACAGGAGAAAAAATGAAACAAAGTTAAACAAAAGTTACACAATCTTTTAATATACATTTTTTTTTTACATTGTTATACATGATTGCCTTGTAGGGTTAGTCTTTCTAATTGTGATATACAATTTGTCAATTACACAAGTCTAATAAATTCATTAAATGGGCTAACTTTTAATTCTGGCCCCATTCTTCTATACTTACTATCTCAAAAAACAATAGACTGAGAAGTTAAATACCACACAATTCTCATAGAAAACCTTCCATTCAGACAAATTATAAACAGACATTGTTCAGATTATATTGCAATATTCTAACACATTAATCAGGGCTGATAGATTTTGGATGGGTATATGTACAAATGTCTGACAAATTTTTTAACTGAAAATAGTGGGATTGTAATATGTACAATAAAATTCATCACAAGTATACCAGAATACAGTAATACTTTGATTTGTAAATTTAATATTTTTTAAATGATGTTGCATGATTTAAAATTTCAAAACATTCAATTACTTCTTGGTTTTTTTTTATTAAAAAAATGATCTCATGTACAATTTTCAATTTGGCTATTTAAACATATTACAAAAATATACTGGCTAAACATATCTTCTGTCGAAAATAAAGAATCAAATTGACTGTACAAATAAGTTATGAGAGTTTAAAATCAAATGGTTTCCAAATTTCAGTGAACTGTAAAACTTTCTTCCTTTGAGTTTCAAAATTTTCCAAATGTGGTTTTCTCCACAGACTATGGTGCAGATCCAGCATTCCACCGATAATTTCCTACAGATAAAGATGAATATAAAAGTTATTAAAACAGTTTAAATATAAGCTCTATTAATGTGCTCTGGCTGACTGATAAATCCACAATTGGATTTGAAAATTGGATACACAATATAACTGTAGAAAAATTTGTAACCAAAGAATACAAAGATTGAAATAATAATTGATCATCACCCTATTGGCCAAATATTTTGGTTACCTGTGCAAAATTCTTTGGGAACAGTTCTTGATCTTCAATGACATGTGCAAAGCCAGGATCCATGCCAAAATCTACCCAAAAGTATGGTAAACCTTTTGGTATTCCTCGTCGGATATCTTTGTTTTTAAGATCAACAACCTTCTTATTTGTCGACCATTCCGCTTCGCATTCTAAAAGCCCTTTTTTGAAATAAATAGGAGCAGTATCCCCAACATCTCTGGGTACGGGCACACAATCTATCACCATGTGTGGGTGTTTATGTAAATATGAAGCCGTCTCAAAGAATACAACATCTTCATCTCTTGAGTTGAACATATTTGTCAAGGCTTTTCGGTACATCTGAAATTGCACATCAAATTTAGCAATAAAGGAGCTGATATTTTCAATAGAGTAGAATAATCATAATCGCATGTGAAGAATGCTGTAAAATTAGCACTTTAAATCCCAAAGGACTGATATATGGAACCACACTACATATATGAAGAATTTCACAAGCCAATATTTAGGCTTATTCCAATTTGTGAGTGATATGATGATCAAGTCCAAAATAACAGCCAATAGGACATATTGGTTTGGTGAGTATATCAAACAAATACATTATTCTTTACAGGTTCTTATAATTTATATAATTGACATAACTTCCCCTAGTTAATCATACATATAAAATAGTTAATATTATATATAGTCTTACAAGTATTTCACTCCAAACATCTTCATCAGCAAATGTAGAAGACTGTATGTGCGTATTGGTAGATATTATGCAGTGCCCTTCTGTCAAAGATTTCCGAGGAGGCAATGAAATGTAAGCCTTGCTGCCGAGGCTGACAATCATATGCTTGATCATCTTGCTGGATTCGATGCAATGATCGCAATTGTCTAGAGAGCGTTGAATACGTTTGTGCTGTGAAATTGCTTTGTTCATATTCTGGGCATCTGTTTTTTCATCAGACTTGACTTTCATTATATTTTCAGCAAATATATCTTCCAAATCATCGTTAGGATTTCGATGTTTCGAGATAATATTTGCAAATTGTTCCTCACTCTCATTTGCATTTTCATATTTCTCCTTTTGGAACTGTAAGAAAAATATGACAAAATTTACCTCTCATTTTAATCAACAATATTTTTATTTATTTATTTTCTACTCATTTTTATAAATGATTCTTCAAAACAATTAATTGTAGCGGTATTGAGAAAGTTGTTTTCAACATATGAATATCAACAGTAAATATAGCAGTGAACCACTATTGGCCATTTTGCAGGAAAGATTTGAAAACTTTCAATTCGAAATGATTGAAAAAAGGATTCTTGGAATGAAAAAAGCAGTCACATTTTATTAAAGTAGATATTATTATTGACAGAATATAAATAATGAGCTACTAACATAAAAATATGAATTAATAAATACAAAATTCATACAGCTCAGCTTAACGATGTCAAGCATTTACTGCATACATTTTATAAATATGTAGACACTTATAAACATAACCACTGCATATAATCATTCATAAAAAAAGTGTCAATATTTACCATATCTTTAAGTGAATAGTTATCATCATCGGCAAAGAATCTCATCCTATCACCATCAGCAGAATGAGTTTCCTTTGTTTTTTTCCCGCCTTTACTTCTGTTATCTCCGGCATGAAGGCTTTTCGTTAACGGCCTCGTGTTTCCTTTATCATCGGTCATAGTGAGCATAACAGCATTATCTTTCTTGGCCAATCCTGGCGGACCTTCAGGATGTTCTTTTTTGTATAACCTGGCCTTTTCCAGTTTAGAAGTCAATTCTGCAACAGCCTTAGAATTCCCAATGATTTCAGCCTTAACAATTTTAGCACCCAGCGCATTCATCTGCTCATCTGTCAAATAGTGAATGCTCATTTCATCTTCGTCAGTTTTTAAATGTTTTTCATTCAAAGAATCAAAAGGTTCCATTTGCATATCAGATTTACTGGAGGAATTTCTATCATTATCGTTTTGAATAGTCGGAGACTTGCTTCTGCTTCGTTTTGGTTCAGACTTTTTCTGCCAATTTTTTTTTGAAGATTCATAACTTCGTCTATCTTCAGTTTGATGTTTATTTTTTCTGTCACTGCTATCATGCGCATTATCATCATCGGGCCTCTTGAATTTAGAATTTGAGGCACTTTTGTCTGTATTATATTTATCTCTTCTTGAAGTGGAAGCGTCATGTCTGTCAGATTTTGATTCTGCAGAAGGTAATCCGGTGCCACCATTTTTCCAATATGGATTTAGTTCCCGACTGCATTGCGAAGGGTTGTACGCATCGATCTGACCTTTTTCTTTTGGCTTATCGGGTTTTAAGTCTTTGCGTGTGAATGTTGAAAAACTGCCAGTCATTTTCATCCAATCGTCTCGGGGTTCAATGACAGTTTTTGATGATTGTGACACGGTAGGTTTTTCAACCCAACTGTCACTTTCATCTGAGGAATCGGATGACTAAAAATATAAATACTCAGTATGAATGAATAATTTTTTAAAAAAAAGTTTAAATTATCTTATTTAGAATAATTAGGGAGAGCTTCAAAAATCATTAAATGTATATACAAATAGAGGGACCACACTCAACATTAGACAAAAATAAATAAAAGATACCTGTTTAATGTGATTAATATAGAACTACAACAGTACTAAAACAGTATGTTAGCAGGTCAAGAATAATGCAGGTGAAAATGAAGGAAGAAATATGATCAGTTAAAGATAAAAATTAACTCTTAATTAAGGTATAGACTTCAATGATTATGGCTTAAATATTTAAATAGACCTACTGTGGCATTGATGCAATGCTTTTATATGGTTTTACAAGAATTAGAAATGTGACCTGTCAACATTGGCTTAGCACACATCAGATATATGGGTATTAACGGTACTCAATTCTCAGACAGTGTGCATCTATGAGCTGTATTGTGATATGCGATTCAGTTAGTCTATTATGTATTGGTTTATCAACAAAGTTTACCGACGACGATGAATGGCGTCTTTCTTTCTTTTTAGATTTTTTTCTTTTCTTCGACTTTTTTTCTTTTTTCTTTTTTTTACTTTCTTCTCGGTGAGATTTTCTTCCACCGCTGTTTTCTGCGTCGTCATTATAATATTTCTTTGACGGAACTATAATATCATCCTGAAAAAAAAGACTCATATGCATTGAAAGAGGACTTCTCCCTACTATCGGTTCGAATATTTAACAAATTGACATTTAATTCAATGAAGATTTATATTGTCATACTTCGAGTAACCTCTTTTTTGCATCCAGTAATTTAGACATAGCGCTTTTTCTCACTACGGTTTCTACTAGAATAATTATCAATTGCAATATTTATTATAAAATTCAGTGTAATTAAAAGAGATTTATTGATTGTTCCATGCCTTACATCTAAAAACTATCTACCGCTCTATGAAAATACTGACTTAGTCTATTGATATTTTGACAGTTTGGTTTCATAGACAATTTGTATAGTAGCCATCTTCAAAAATTAGGAAAATTCGTGATATCATTTATGTCATTATGTTGAGTATTTTTAATAAACAACGATGAAGATGAAATAGAAGAGGTTGGTAGAATGTTGGAAAAAAAATCGGATTGTTCAATTAACCGATGGTGGAACTGAAAAGTATGAATGCTTCTAATGTGCGTAACAGTTAAAATAGAAAATAAATCTCTAACCAAACTGTGGGCATGTGATTACTCTATGAATGAGGTATAAATCTGACTAAACTTAATTATGAGAATTTCAATTTTATCAAAACTTTAGGAGAAATTTACTAATTTAATGATATTTATCTCAGATAGATACAAAAAGTTATTATTAGAATGGAATAAGATTATTATTTTAGTATTCATTTTTTAGTTACCTCAGCCTGGTTAAAGGGTTAAATTATTTTGTATCACAGAGAGGAAATTGGATTGGTACTGTAAGTTTGTATAAGTTACTGCCAAAATGAGAATATTTTTTTATCTCAGCTAAAAACTGTTTTCACGAATTTACCTAGTCTTTAAAAAGACAGATTTTACTTCTATCCAATATTATTGTAGGCCGATCAGGTTTGATCCATCTTGTAGAGCTTTTATCACTAAAACCATTTGTAAAATCTAAATGATTCGACCCCAAATTTTCAATATGCAGTAAATGCATTCTTTTTATAAGTAAAGAATTTCAAAGTTAATAAAAAAATATTTTACCTAAATAGTTCATTTTCAATGCCCAACCATGGGACTGTAAGGGTTAAAACATTTCTGCCACACGTTTTTTGAGCTGAAATGAACAATTATTTCATTGTAATACAAATAATACCAATCAACACGACATTCTATGTATAGAATATATGGGTTTTGGTTAACTGAGGCGACCATTTAGCTTTATGTAACCATTAGGATAGAAAGGTATATGTTTTGAATATTATTTGAGTATTTCTTTATTCATTGAAACAATTAACACAGATAATATGACTGCAAAAATCACTGATAATTAGGTGTGGTAATAAAATAAAATAACATTAAACTTTGATTAAAATAAACTTTATTACGATATTAAAGGCACTTTTTGAGTTACAAAAATCACAGATACATTAAAACAATGTTGATGGAAGATTCATAAAAGTATAAGATAAAAGAGTCAGTTAATATAAAATAATTGCATTTGAATAATACTCAATAACACCATGAAAATGTTTATAAGATAAAACTTCAGTTTTTCATGTTGAGCAACATATATATATTTCAACAGTGAATTTAAAAAAGAATAAAAAAGGGAGACATCATAGATTTGTGTATTTTTTTTATTATTAATTTATATACTTTATTATGACATTATGTTACTTGGTACATTAAAATCTTATATAGGAATAAAAAATAATAAGTCCTGCTTACAATAATAACCTTTTCTATAGACAATATCATTTGAGCATTAAATAGGATATAATTGAATTTTAAGGAATAAAATTCATACTATTGATAAAATATATTTCGAGTAGTTATTTAAAATTGTGCACTTAAAAGTGGAAAAATTTACAAAAGGGCAAAAATGAAGACCACCATTCTATAATATATTTTCTCAGTGCGGGCCTTCATTTTGATAAGTCTTAACATTTTTGGATGCAGAAGGTATTCCAATTTGTTGACTGAATCAACGAACATGAGAAGAGTATTTCAATGTATTTTAGGTGCAACTTGTGATTATCTAGTGTTATTGTATTGCCCTAGAGATTTTCAATTCGAAATTTTATGACTGAACATGAGTAAGAATTCTTAAAATGTTTTTAATTACATATGGCTTTCACAAAATGATAGATTGAGGATCCACTAAATATGCTATGGATGTTTGAAGCATTTGTTTAGTTTCAATCAAATAACAAAGAGAATTGAAAAAGTGCTATGAATAGTTGGATTATATATATTATACTAGGTAAGAATAAAAAGAAAATTATTTAAAAAAAAAATGGTATTTCAATTACAAAAAATTTTAATACAACATTGCATTATTTGACAATATATAAGATTTAATCAACAAGTTGTCATTCTAAAAAAAAGTTCATGAGTACAAAAATGTTTTACAGCTCTGGTAGATACAACTTAAATAGACATAATTTTATTGCCTCTTGTTATTATATAAGCCCAGGCTTGTCTACACAAGACAAAATTAAGAGATAATAACACTATCTAGCAAGAAAAAATGTAATTTTATATCATTATTTTATTTATCAACGCCAAACACATCATAGGCCGTTGTTTGCATGCAAATATAATTTCCTTGTATGTATTATTATTGCTATACTAAAAAATTATTATCACAATTTTTATTCATATATAAACCCTTTCTACTAAGGTCCGTCACATAGGCATTTTTTATTCACGGCAAATCAAAATACATATATTACTTTTTCATAAACTTAATATTATGTACATGTGTCAGAGATTATTCAATATAATTGTTCAATAAGTAATGCAAAAGTTTTAGTATTGCCTATGAAGGTAAAGGGCTTTCAACTATTATTTTATGTTTAGGCAGTCAATTAGAGCTTTTGTGGACAAAATAGTATGACACTGAGCTGTTAAAAACAATAGTGATGCCTGAAGTAAAATTTCTTTATCAACCGTGTGTTATGTAAGGAATAAGCCTACTTGAGTCACTCCCCAACTGGCCAGGGATAATAATTGAAATAAACTAAAGATCTGTATCTGAAGAAAAGGATTTTTTTGGTGAAAAATATTCGAGGTTAAATATTTGCCAAGAAATGCATGCATGTGTAAGCGATTTATAAACTTGACAGCCACTATGAAAGTGACAAGTACTTTTTGTGCTTATAAAGGTTAATTTTCAAAGATTACCTGACAGTATTAATATTTTTTGGCTTTTTATAATTGTAATAACAATACTTCACAAAAACACATTACCATAATGTAAAATTTTGACAATTAAAATTATTTTTTTATACAGTTAATAGCAGTTATTATTGTTACAATGCATGTGGTTATCTTCAAGTGGAAAGGGCTTATATTCACATAGTAACAGTTATGTATACATATTTTTATTTATATTATGCGAGTATAAAAACAATCTAGATTAAACAGATCTGTGCAACAAATCACAGTGTAGAACTAATGTTCAGTGTATTTAATATACACTCTAAAATATTTTTAATTGAACAAATGGAATGTTGGATTTATGTTGAATAATGTAATAACAGTAAATGACAGATAAAATTACAATATATATAATCATTTTTGAAAAATACAGCAAAAAGAGATTCAAAATCCATGGATTAAAAAAAGAGTATGTAAAAACTAAATGAGAAAGTTCTAATATGAGTTTACAACAACCGAGAGAATAAGAAAGTTTATTTCTAAACAAGGAAGACTTGCAGTCTTACTTTATGTGTCAACAAGGCAGTATGACAACAGAGATTCATCAAAAACAATTCATTGAGATAAAAGTTGTGATAGGACTAAATTTACAATGAATGCTGGATTATTCAGCATTGTTATTTTGGGTGTTACTATAAAAAAAAATGAATGCAATAAGAGTTCAACTGTAAAAATAATAACAGTTTCAATATTTATGAAATCGTTCTGCCTCATATTCAGTTAAACTGATTCCTAAGAAAAACCTATTTTATCTTCAAGGATATTACTTCCGTAATTCAATCATATCATAAATGAATAAAAATCTATTATTTTTCTACAGAATGAAATAATTTCCTAACAGCGTCAATGATTTAAAAAAATTATCAATTTTGAAAAAAGTATTTCTATTGCACAGTAAGGTAGATTTAACGTCTCATTATAAAGATTTAATTTGTCAGATGTATTCTGTATCATCCAAGAAGAACCTTTTTCATCATGTATCCTCTGGCGACGGGATCTGATTCTCTACTTTCCCAACTGCCGACGATGCACTTTGAGCTGCACAAATATTGAAGCAGCGGCAAGCGGTATTTTCCACAGAAGTCCACAAATTTTATATGCTCCACTCTACTATCGAAGAAAACACCTGAAAAGAATACATTTTTGAGATAATAAATCAAGATATTGATGGACAGTGTTTGATGGAATTGACGAGTGCTGTCTTAAATATATGATCATACTTTTATGATTAGCAATACACTCTTTCAATATTATACAGTTTGGAAGTTTTTAGAAAATGCATAAACTAGAAAAGGTAAAATATTTAAATAAATTACAATAAAACTTTAGGAAAATTCAAATTCGATATTGAAATTGAATCAAGGACCTTCAGTTGATATCATAAATTTAACAAAATTGATCAACAAACTGACTTTTTAAAAATGAAATATTTGGAAAGTATTCACCGTTATTTGTTATTAGTCCAGTTTCAAAAAAAACAAACACTTTGACAACAAATTAGATACTTAACTTTTCCGGGAGTAGAATAATTAATACGGTGAAAGCTATGGGGAGTGTGTTTTTTGACATGGAAAATAAATATATTTTTTGCTATCAAATCATCATATGAGAATATGGAAATAGTAAAAATAATACACCTGGTTGTCCATAGATGGTATTATAATTCATACTTGAATGATAAATACACCGCTCACCCATAGAAATGTACTATCGTATATGTACAACCATACTTCTTCAAACAAAAATCGCGCAGTCATACATATACGACCACACTCTTTTTTTGATACATCATGTTTTAGACTATGAATATCAGCACACTATCAGACTCCATTGCAATATGAAAAATTATAGGTTTCGACTAAGGCCAGTTAAGAATGACAATTTCATTATTAATTTCGAGCCATGAGAACTTTTGATATTTCCTTCTCCAAAAACATTTGCCATTAGACTCTGAGACCATTGCCAGTCTCAGTCAGTAATGCTCATGAAATATAAGGATATTAAAAATCTAAAAGGTGTCAGAGTAAACAGTTGTATTGGTGTTACCTTTGCACTTTGGATTAACACAGCAGTGGGCCTGGTCAAGGTATTCAGCGAGACAGACAGGGATGTCGCCAGGTTGCAAATCATAGCTCTGTAGTTTGACAGATCGAGCTGCCAGTTCGAGAAGCGTCGGCGGTTGTAGTGTGATATCTCTAACGAACTGCACCACCAGTGGATTATCCCTCAAGCTTAGCTAAAAAATAGGAAAAATATTAAAAATATTACCAAGTAGTCATATCGCTTGGCACATATTTTACATTAATGATGTTTATAATACATATATTGATTCAAATGGATTCTCACAATGACCTCTAAGAGGCCAATAAATCAAAGTAAGTGTAAAATTGTCTCAAAAAGCCTTGATTTAAATTTTGCTAAAAATACATTTTTCATAATTGACCAATGATGAATACAATTCTATACAAGGCGTATAAATACCCTGGGCATGTATTTAGCCATTATTTGCTCAAAATGGTATTACTACCTTTCGCATGCCTTATGAGTAAAATATATATGTGTCATAGTATATTTAAAAAATGAGATTATATACCTCCGTTAAGCATTTTAATGTAATGATTTCTGTGGGGAGTGTTCGCAATCTGTTTTTGTGAAGGCGGAGCGATTTCAGATGATTTAGTTTTCCAATACTGGCCGGCAGCTGCTCAATTAAATTCTCACTCAAAACCAACATTTGAAGACTCTTCAAAAGGCCGACAGAGTCAGGAATGTCGACTATTTTGTTTCCTCCCAAGACCAATATCTGCAGGCTGAAAGAAATTAGATTACCGTAGAATTGGCATGCATAATACTGTGCTAGGACTGTCTTTGGAAAATATAATGATCTATTTTTATGTCAGTGAAAAATATATAATGTTTTTTTTACATTATCGTCCAATCATGGCCGTAAATTATATCATTTTGGCTCTAAGTTTGTGTATTTTTACTATAATGTTAAGATTTATTGAAATTTTGTCAGAGCTTCCTTTAACAATTGTGGATCCAATCCAAACTATTAAATTCTTAATACACTTCGGAGGTGTTTAGTAATATTCTGCTTAATACTAATATTATGTATCCCTATAACAATATTTAATATTTATATGAATACATTATGAAAGTGAATTCAATTCCAAATCAATAACAAGATAATCAGTCAAGAATATCTAGAAAAATGTATCCCTTCACTTGATTAGAGTTAGATATTTTTGTTTTATTATTATTTAATTGTTGTCATAATAATATGTCAATAAAGTTTTACAACATTGCAATATTATTAAATACTAGTTAAATTCCATATAATAAATTTTTTGCACTCGCACACAATTTAAATTATTATTTCTATAATAAATGAAGAAACAACAAGTGTCACCCTCGATCAAATGCAAACGGTTAAAAAAAATATTTTCAATGATAATTGATTGTGAAAAAATTCGAGCATTTGAATGCAAAGGGTGAAAGTCACCAGCTTACCCACAACGGCATTCTCTATAAAAGTATCTATGTGAATAGTTTATCACAGACCAAATGTCAAACACTATCTCTTTACAATAAGCAACATGAATAATAATTATTGATTGTATAATTATGTGAAACAAAGAAATTCGGGTAGATTAGTAGAACTCAATGTCCACAACGATGTCTGCAATAGCCGTTAATCAATGAACCTCGTTTTTTGTGCAGAGTTAATGTCGTCTTTGCGACATAAATAATTTGTGTAGCTAATCGAGCGAGATAAGAAAACCAAAATAAATTATTATAATTAATTTGAAATAAACCACATAACGATATGCAAACAAAATTGCCTATCCAGTTTTTATTCTCCACAAGATTACGTGTTCCAAGCTTCTTTCAACTAAAGCAATACCAAGAAACAATTGACATTCGCAGATTCTCATCAACGATTTCAAATTTGAAAATAGTTTCCACAATACTATTACCGAGTTTTTAAAAATGTATGTAAGAGTGTCATTAGGTGAAATAAATATTAATGATTTCATAACCCTTTAAGGAATGCAAATACGACACAGAATGAAAATATTCTCCAGTTATTATTCCGTATGGAAGATCCCACATTCATGGGTTGCACAACACTGACATGTAAGGGTCAATAGTGGTGCTATACATTTTAAATGCGGATACTAAGATAATATCTTTATCAAATTTAAAAATGGGCAATACATAATATTAAATAATTTCTTATAATTTTCAGATATTAAGCTGTCGAATTTAAAAATGGTTATAAAATGAACATATAAAATGATTTCGTAGAATTCTTACAATTGCAAAATAAGGTCAACATAATACGTCAAGACTTGACAATTCATTGATTCTACAAACAAAACCATTAGCTTCAAGTCACATTATTTAATACGTTAATAGGATCAATATAGCCTGGATATTCAATTGATAGCAATAAAAATATGATTACAAGTTTGCTTGAATAACATAGCTCGTACAGGTTTGAAAATGTAGAATGAAATCATTAGGTGTAAATTATTAATATCCACAATCTAAATGCAAGTTATATATTCTTTTTCAACACTCTGATTCAGAAATGTATGGTTGAATAATGGTCCCATGTAATTTTCTATCATTACAATAAAATCAGTATTTTTTTTTCTCGATCACTTGCATTATTATAAAAGGCGACCGTGAAACACAGGCTGTATACATGGAACAGATGGAGATGGGAAACAAAATCAATGCCTAAACCCACTTAATTGATAGGATATTGTAATTCATAAGAGTATAACCCAAAAACAAAGAAGGCACTTGAGTCAATGCAAAAATTGAGTTTGCGAAAAATATATATTTATCACCTAAATAACAAAGTAAAATACAGAGAAAAAGTTTCAAATAACGTTAAACTTCTCCGTTAATCTACTAAAGTTACTGATCAGATAAAATAAGTGCTATAGGTCTCAACTGATAATATTTAGGTTAAAACAAGACAAGTAAACTCTTTCAATTGTGATATCAAGTTTTTTTCGCAAATAGCAAATGCCTGTGTAATGAAACAAAATAGAAATAAACTGCATTTGTAACTAATGTAAGCTGCCAAAATTGGTTTTGTTTACACATAACGTGACGAAAAAATCAGTGTCAGTGTTTATGTTTTAACGACAAAATCAGGTATACAAGACCGGTTCTGATCTTCGAATAATAAAGTTGTGAAAATAGTGCTATACACTGTGTTTTGATTTTTTTAATAATTATCTAGTTTCTTAGATTCCTCAGTAAACGTGACTTGCAATATTTTTATTTTAATGATCAAAACATTTTAACGCGGTTTGTTTTGTGTTGACACAACATTGTGACCTTGATAAGAAAGATTTATCATAATCAGAAGACTTTATTTGGAATTGTCACATCACAGGAAAAACAAACTTTTGGCGATAAGATGATATTTTCAATACATTTTCCATCAAGTACCCTCAGTCGATATTGTAAATTATCTATACAATTCATTATTTCACATGTACAAATAGCAATTGGGTGCACATTTGAATGAATATTTTAGAGTTCAAACACAATGTCAATTCAATTCTAAAATCCTATTCAAATGTCTTTAGAGCTTCTTTGTAATGTCATCTGCATGATCACCTGATTAATTTACTCGCAATTCAAGCCAATTTCTTTGTCATTCTAGTTGAATTAGTCAAGATATTCTTAAGTGCCTATACCAAAATACTGTAATTGTAAGCATACATCATCCGTTTCATAAGTGGTCAACCTAAAATTAAAAAAAAAAAAAAAACATTTACAGAAATAATTTTATATATGCAGGCCAGTGGCAGGCGGCGGTAATTTTTAAATTACCACTAATTTTTACAAGATTAATTGATAACCGCATCAAAAAAAAAAATACTTTACGAATCCAACTACAGTTTTTCTTTTCCATAGATATTAAAGCGGGAACTCTAGGCAAGGGAGTCTATTTCCAATTAAAAATTTGCAATCTTTATAATTATTATCGGCTTAAGTTCACTTTGATTGTTACATTGGTTTTCCATATTAAAGGCAAATAATTAATAAATTATATAAATGAAAATTGAAACTAGCATGAAAATCAAAAATACATTTAAAATATATTTTATTATATTCATACTAATAAGTGAAAACTTTGTTGTTTGAGGAGCCTACAGTGAAATTATTTAGACTTTGAGAGAGAAACAGTTTTGTGCTCTGTTTCTCAGATCGGAGAGGGAGATTAAATATGACAAATTCTTTGGTATTTAGAAAAAGAAACATTAAATGAATTTATGATGGAAGTGACGCACACCAATTAAACATCAAAAAAATACTTCTGCAAATTTTTAGCTAGTACAGAATTCTTATTATTGAAGTTATGAAATTGGCAGTATAGGCAAGTATTTTTCTAATAGCAATATTGAAATAGTATTGAGCAAATTTATATCATTTCAACAGTTACAATAAAATTGTATATCTCTTAAAAAATCGAATTAGTGGTTTATGAAAATTTTTACTTTTAGAGCAATCAAAGTGGCCTTGCATGAAACATCATATGGCCATTTTTTTTTGCTACAATTGTCTTGTAGTTTATCCAAACTGGTATGTGCCCGAATTATTGTTTTATCAGATAAATTTTTGTAAGGTCATAAAGTTGATCCCAGAATACGTTTTCTAATTCTGACTTGGATTGCGATAATCAAATGACAGAATTAATTGTGATTTACATAAATCACTTTGAAAACATGTATTATATGATTTAGAATATATATATATATAATAATAAATTTAAGAATAATATAACAAAGTCCAGGCTGGTTTTGAAAATTATTAAATCCTATAACTGATAAGCTGGTTGAAATAAAACTTCAATATGACCGACCATTCTTTTTGAGAGTACATACGTAAAGTTGAAAATCTATTATATATTAATGTAGATTTTTCATATAGGAATCACAATTTTTTTATCGAGAATAAAAATAATTTGTCTCTACGCTTGTTTATATTTCAATGATTGGATGATGACGATATACTTATGCGAGCCGTTAAGAAACTTTATTCACACGACCGACTGTGTGTTAGTGTATGTAAAATTATCAATCAGCTTCCTTCGAAACTGCAACAGAATTTGGTCTGTTAGGTCCTAAGTCCATTACACCAAGGTTTCCGAGTAAATGTCATAAAGTTTTTGTCCGATAATGTTATTTATATAGATGAAACATTACTTGTTATTTGAAAATATATCTGTTTTATTCGTCGCAATTGATATAAAAGTCAAGACATTAGAATAATTTTCAATATATACCAATATCAATGCTGCTTAGAATAGTAATTTGTTTATTTAATTATATACTCAAAAAAGATTCAAAGTAAACGGGTAAATTAAAAGGTTAAATCTAATTCAATCTTTTGACATTTGACATCAACAATTCCAGTTGCATTGTATATGTATTTTCTGTGGAACACTGCAAGTGTTACAAGACGGTCACAAATCTTATAATATTATTAATAAATTAAAGCATGCAAAGACTTAGGTATGTAGCATGTAAAGTATTGTTGATAATAAGATATCAGTCTGTAAAAAAAATGTTTTCAATTTGAGACAATTCTGCAAACAATATCTGATCTGTTATTTTGTAGCAAGAGTACAAAATGATATTTGTTTGTGTTATGCTTTAACAAGGAATTTCCATTTGACTACCTATATTATTGGATGACTAGATGACAAATGGATTGATATTTAAAATACTTTTAAACTATGTAGTATTATATCTATTATAAAATACACCCCTCAAAACCAATCTGAAATTTTCCAAGCCTCATAGTCTTATAATTTGGGTGGAAAATTTCAGCATACAAGGGACATTGTTTGTGGATTCAGTGTGTGTCATTTACCAATGTGTGTTTAAAAAACACAGATTTATCCGTTTTCGCACTGGCTTGCTGATATAGATGAAAAGAAAATTTACATTTGCCCTGAAAGTAATTTACAAAAATTAACTTACGTCCCTAGATCATACTGTAAATGAAGTAAAATTTGAAATGGTCGACAAAAACAAAAAATATATTCAGAAATAGAGTACATGAAATAGATATATGTTTACTTGTTTTAAAGAAAAAAAATATAGGTAATATGAGGCAACAAAGTTAAAAATACAATGAACAATATCATGTTGCATTATGATCAACAGATGATGGTTTTTAGTTCCTAGGGCAATCTCATGTGTTAAACTTATGTGAAATTATCAGAGCATATCTTTTCCATTCTGATGCTATGGTTGGATATAGTAATATCACAAAGGGATCCTATGTAATTACTTTGAAGGTGTTATCTATCAATGCTGGCGGAAAGACATATTTAGAAAAGGATAAAAGAATTACTTTCACATATTTTATAGACATCAGGATCGGTTCTGCTCATCGCACGACATTGCGTGATAGATATTGCGCTCAAACACTAACTCTTAAAATTTGAAAACGTCTTCCCTGATAATTAAAACAAAATTTTAATTTACAAATACCAAGCAAACCAAGAAATATGACCATTTCAAATACCTTGACATCATTACGTGTTGTTGGGTATTACAGAAACGAAAGTTGTTGAGTGTTAAGTTAAGGTTAAGTGAAAAATAAATACATACATATATAATATCATAATTTTTCCAAAAATAAGGGCTCATTTTAAATAAAATATTTAGTGTAGAAGATTATTTGTCTTTTAAGATCCCAACTACTCAATTTACTAGAATTATTCATACACCAATAACTAGTTGGACTCTAGTTAGACTGTTGTATTATGAAACGACTTTTCAAATGAAAAAAGAAACTATTTTTGTATGTTATGAAATTAACAAATATTGAGATTATTCGATAAAAATGAAAAAAATGATGTTTCCTTCTATTTTATTACAAATTAGAGTATTTTTTAACAATGTATGCAGAAATGAAAGGATGCTAAGAGGACTGAACAAACATGATATTGCTCTTCAAATAAAATTTAAATAACATGTGTTTTTAATAAGATGGATAATCGCTAATTACAACGAATAATATTACCAATGAATTTTGTTATAAGATAATAATTGTTACTTAAAATGTTTTTGTTTTCAAGAGATGCTGTTACTATTTTTTGGAATTTTCTTTATAACAATCCTTAGAAAGCATTAAGTTATATTCAACCCTTTTTATGTACCATTATGAGTTTTCTACGCATCCAGAAATTAAAAATGATGTTTTCCATTCATCTGATGAAAATTATTAAGCAGAGATCTCACAGTAATTTTCTTTCAGTAAAGAAAGATGGTGTTAATATTATATTCTTGATTTGTTGGTGAATTAGTCAACAAGAGGTGCTGCAATATTTTGTTATATATATATTGTATTTTTTAATGGTTATTTTGAAGACAATTGCGATCATTTTAGGTCTTAGATCTATATCATTAGGAATGTTCCCAAAGTAACATTAGATTGAGTAGAAATATAGAGTAGTATCAGAAATAAGCTTCATTAATTGTCAGTTAACAATACAATAAAGAATTAATTATTAATTGAAAGATTTGAATTTTTTTCCTGATGTGATAATATTTGAGTAATTCGATTCTTAATAATAAATCATCAGAATTATGGATTTCGTTTTTTTTTTTGTTTTCACAACTAAGCTTGTCAATTTTAAAAATAATTTTCAGCAGCAATTTATCATTTGGGGATCAGTTACTTTTCATGAAGCAATTATTTGGCTGTGTACGTAGCACTGAGCAAAAAAAAAATGTACTAAAAACATTGATTCTGAAAAGTATTACTTACTTTAAAATTCAAGATGAATGATTAATATGGTTAGTTGACAAAATGGCCGATGTAATTGAATGAGATCTTTAAGAATACCTGCAATATGACAATGTGCATTATGTTTATTTAGAGTAAATTAAAAGAAAAAAATTACCCAATAAGTTTCCATATATCCTTGGGAACATTGGTGATTTTGTTAGATCCTAGGTACAAATATTTTATAGACGGCATATCAAGAAGCTGTTCCGGGAAAAATGTCAGTCTGTTGCCGCTCAAATTTAATTCTTTAAGTGTTCCGAGATTATTGAAAAAAGATTTCGGAAGAGATTCATTTGTCAGGTAGTTATGCTTTGCAGTTAAAGAGGCCAAGGGACAAGTGTTGAAGATGTCTGGTAGTGTTTTCAATCCGTTACTGCTAACGTCCAAAACTTTTAAATTACTAAAACGAGAAATATTCTCTGGAATTGATGTCATTCGATTTCCGGTCAGTAACATTATTTCGTATTGATCTGAAGATGTTTTCTCTTCATCAGCCCATTCCGCTAATGAATTATTGACTGATGACATATCCAGCAATCGCCCAGATAAATTTAATGTCTTTTGTTCCCGCGAGTCACTGTCGCAACTGTCCGAAGTATAGCACTCCATATTTAATAATTTTTGTATCACTTGTCACTTTAAAAAGAAAATCAAAACTGAATTTAAAAGTTTTGTAACAGAACGGCTGACTTATACACGCCTGCGCATCTTCGTGATACGCGACTGAAAGAATTTGTTCTCGGATCTGGAAACTGATAAGAAGCGGTCAGCGAGTCGTAGGCCAAACGAGATAAGTGGCACACACTGGGTGTATACAAATAGGTCTAAATAAAGATATACGTCAAATGAAAAGGAACATGAAGCGTTCAAAGCTGCCAATTAATTGATATTAATGAGTATTTTCAATTGATTATGATGACACTGTTTCTTTATTATTATGACCACATTTCCAACTCGAACATGTCTAGTTAGAAACTTTGACAGTGACAGCACGGCATGGTGAATGTGCGAGACTAGTATCATATTATCTATGGCCAAGTTATTAGTGATGTGCTTTTAATTACACTTCTAGTTATATCATATAATCGTCCGGGAGCCACTACAAAAGGTCTAAACCTTCCTCATAGGATTTGAAAAATAATAAATACATTAAAATGAATTTAATTTATATTATTCAACCTCTGTAAACTTCCACATGCTTTGTCACTCACGACTTTGCTATCGCCTTTTGGCATCCTCTAGCATTTTAATACGAGGATGCTCTTATACTGACTGTCAATTCAATTTTATAATAATTCATATTTTGATATGCTTCTGAAACTTAATGCATGGTGAGTTTTACTCGTCCCCTTTCAAATGCATAATTTGTCAAATGTACTTTGTTTTTCATGAAAACTGTGGGTAAGTCGTTATTATATCGTATTTATTTTACAAATTAACTTACCATACATAGAAATGAATTCAATACAACAGATAAATATTGCCACATAGATCTTTACGATTTAATTCTTCAAATGTGCGTGATTTTTTTAAATTTTAATTTGGCCTGTCTAGCAATATTTGTATAGCTTATGGAAAACAACAGTCTGTAATCTGTGTAAAAGGTAGCGGAAATAAGTAACGAGTTTTCTTATTCTTTCTCAGTCCAGTGCTTTCAAAAATGTTTCATGCCACAGCCTATAAATGTAAGAAAAATAATCCGCCCCCCCTGAAAAAAAACTAGTTGTTTTGCCTTAACAAACAATTCTATTAATCTTAAGGTTTTTACTAGTCATAGTGAACTTTTTTTATTCGAACCTTACATTTGTGCTTGAAATTTTATATGAGCCTCATAGTTCAGCATACCATATTATTTTTAATAAAATATATTTTTTTAAAAAAGATATTTACTATAGTGTTTATCTATGCTGTTTACTGACATGAAGATGATGAAAGGCGAAATCCAGGTCATGAATGAGAGAAAAATGTTGATATTCATAGAAATTTTGTTTTTTGTTCAGTTTGAGCGATTTAAGTTTTGGTAATTTTCTGTTTAAGTAAAATATAAAATCATAGTTTCCAGAAAGTCATCGATGACAGTGATGTAGTGAATTCATATTGAGGGTTGATCATGGTTGATTGATTGAATGAATTTTCCCAGTAATTTAGAAAGAAAAATGGTATATTTTTATAATGTTGGATTGTTAGATATGGGTACTGAAGCAACTTATTTGAAATTTCTAAGGACAAATTATACTTAAATAATATTAATTTTTTTTTATTTACTGTTATGACATTTTATTGAATGTAATGTAGATCAAAGTCAATTAAAATTTTCTGTTACAACAAAGAAATATGTACTCCTTCCTATCTGAGGATTTACTGCTGAGAATATAGGTACATTTACAATTCTTATCTGAAATAATGACCTGCAAATTTTAATATTTCTCAAGGCATCTTCGAGTAGTAAATAAACCATTACTATTTATTTATTGTGCGAATCTCATATTAAGTATAATGTTGTCATTGTTATATGACTATAATAAATATCGTATATTTTACATAATTCCTTTTGTGTGTCTGTACTATTCCATTGGCAACAATGTTTGAGGTGCTTCACACGGGAATCATGACAATCATGTTTGTTTACTAAGAAATTAAAGGGTTAGAAAATTACTAGGCTGGGATCGAATTAATTTAAAAACATGTGTACTTTTAAATCTATAATTATATTGAAAAAAAAATACTTTGCTGACTCCATTTGGGTGACCTACAGCTTTCTTTGGAGTTGTATATCTACCAGTTCTTCATGGAAATAATTATAATTTCTAACAAATATATTAGTAAATTTGAATTGTTGAAACTTGTATGATTCCATGTTTTGTAACTAACGATCCGGGTCTCGCCTTTGGGCGTCAGTTGTATTGTATTTGTGTTGTGTGATAGAATGCCTGAAGATTTTGAAAGGCGAAACCCAAGTTATCAGCAATTCAAATTTGATATTAAATTTCCATCAAGCGCATTTAGTCCATATTATAAATCAAATATATCGGCACATCACTCTACTCAGTAACTAACTAAACAATGAGCATTTATGAAATAACTGACAATTTTATTCTTCAAGCTTTCAGCGCACAAATTTTCTTCATCTTGATACATTTTGAAGCCTTATCAATATAGTTCAGTGAACACTGAACACTTCAGTTAAGGATGTAAATGATTGAAAAAATTTTCTCATTGGTGAAACATTTTTTTTATTAAAACCGAATGTGTCTCGAATTCTTCACACCTATCGGGTTTTCTTGCTTCCAATCTAGCCTTGTCGACTATCAACCTTATAGTTGACAGGTCAGTTTTGTAATAAGTAGACACAAATCATATAATGGACAAGATGGGGTTTTATTTAACATATTAGACATATGGAACATGAAATATTCGGTATGAAGTGGGGCCAGGCTGTCTCGACTTATGTTGTAGCATCTTCAATAGAAAAACCTTGTGATAGTGTTGTTTTATAAGGTACAATGTGGGAAATTATTAGTATGTGACATGTGTGTGATCCAACTTATTGGGAGAAAAAAATTAGATAAGTGACTAAGGAAATTCTGGTTTAAAGATTATTTTTGGGAACGAGACCATAATTCTCAACACCCCACTCACAAAAAGCAAAGTAGGTAGTATCTAAATTTAGCAAATGGTTTTATGTGGTGGAACAGTTTGTTGTCAAACTGCATTAGTGATATTTTTATACATATTAACACAGCTGTTATAGAATATTTCTTCAGTTTTTCACAAGGAAAATAAGTAACAAAAAAATCAAAAAATAAATATTGAGGGAAGTGAATTTTTTACTGCTTGTATGTTTTTTTTTCTTGGGAAATAAAAGGCTGCGGAATGATATGATATTTAGATATTTTTTATGGATCTACAAAAACGAGGGCAACACAAGTAAAAATATAATATATTCCTACTATTGTTAATTTATAATTTATTTCTCATAAAAAAACTTTAAAGATAAATTATAATACATTTGCATAAAATTGTCGCTAAGTGATACAAAATAAAACCAAATGTGGGTATAATTTATTTTTTTATTTGACACAAGTCTTGTAATTATCCCATCGTATAATAATCAATTAAACATATTATCATTTACCTACGACTACCTAATTCCTACAGTTATAATTTTCATTTCAAGTCGCTATGATAGAATATTGATAAATCAGGCGGTATTTTTTTTATTTCACTTACATTAAATCACCCAATCACAATGGAGACTCACTTTCACATTGACAGAAATAAAAAGAAAATTAAACAACATTCAATTAATATTATAATAAAATATGTATATTGATTACTGTAATACAAAATGTTTATTCATTTATCAATACGTCACACAAATGTATTGCACATTAGGAAAGTCATTAGCAATAAATCAAAATAAAAAACATTATGTTTAACTTCAGAGAAAAAATAGCATTCGGGCGCAACCTTCAGTCGCGAAACCAAATAAAGTAAAGGGAATACATTCAATTGATAGTGCATGTTTATGCATACTATATCATCAGACACAATATCTAAAATTTTGTCATAAAAAAAATTTCATGCAGTTAAACATCTAAAGGAAAATGTTAATTTTTACTCAACAAGTATTCATCGAATAAAGGTAAATAGATTTCTCCAAATCTTATTATTTCAGAGCACATTTCCATTGATTCATTACATATGTAGTTGAAATGATCAGTTGGCTAAAGCTGACGTCTTAATAGATTGCAATTAGGTAAATTTAATTCAAAACACTTCCATGTTATTTTGTATCAGAAGCAGATATTTTTTAACATAAGAAGGAATACCGATAATACAAACGACTTTTACAGTTTCAATTGTACTGTGATAATATCCACATATATGTATAAATTTAATAAGGAATCATATCTAACCATTTAATGTCCTCGAGTAATGCCATGTACTATAAGGGAATACAAATTTTGGTACATTTTTCAATTGCCAGTGTCAAGGATAGATAACATTTATTATTTTTGAATATATACATTGGCTAGTAACACTGAACGTGTGCTGGAGTGTATCATATTTGTGAATGTAAGTCTTAAAAACCTTCTATGATAGATAATCTTTATTATTATTAAACTCTTCGATAAAAATAAAATGCAAGATTTAATTTACTACCCTCGACCATAGATCACGATCGAGGCTAAAGTGAAAGTGTCATGTATGATGCTTTAGTTGTCGAGATCATATTTTCAAGCGAAAAGAATATATTATCTGCAATAGATAAATCAGAGTGATGTGTGAAGAAAGAATCTAAATGAAAATATTCATTCGAAAGCTCAACAATTATTCACCCACAATTTAAAAAACATGACAAAACAAACATTAGGTTAGCAAATAGGCATTTTACAAATGCATTTAAAACAACGACAGAAAATATCAAAGCAATATTTACGCAATCAATTTTGACAATAGGTTTACCGACCAAATAATCATAAGCGAAATCAGGTCCCTTACATTGATTATATTTTACAAAGTGGGTATTTCCACATTTAAACATTTATCACTTCAAACTAATAATGCTAAGGAATAATCCTGAGACATCAATATTTTTAAATTCAATTATTTTGTAATGTTTCAAAGTTATATTTCAGGATTTTTCTATTAGTACTAAAACGTGGATCGTGCAATGCTCGAACAGGTTAAAAAGCTTCAATTTCTTTAGCGATTGTTTACATAAAAATTAAACAGTAAAAATATTCAAGTGTGGTGTTGTTTTTCTACAATTTTAAAATTATTAATTTCAGTTCAATATTGCTGCAAAGTTGCTGAATGCAATTATAAATGTGTGCATTGACATGGATGAGGCGAATCATCCCGTCAATATTCAATAATTGCTCAAATTGGCTGACGTCCAGCAGACGAAAATCCACTTATATTAGTTGATTTAGTGAAAATAGTAAGAATAGGAATAATTAAAACGATATACCCGCTGACTTTTAACATTTGCATTCAACAATTCATAATTTTAATAATATCGCTTATATTTTTAAGTTAAGCAATTTTTTCAACTGATTGGATAAGGCAATGGAAAGGCGTTTATAAAGAATTCATGACAAATGAACAGAAATGTTTTTTTACTATACAAAATAAATAAACGAGCTAAATTGATTGTGTGATATAAGAATCAGGTTGGATGAGAGACGAAAACAATTTTTTGATTAGTTTTCGAGCTAATAGCTACCGGACGAGATTAAACCTAAAGTAATCTTTGTAATAATTTACGGATCCACGCGTAGATTATATGGAACGTCTTTAATATTCAATAATGAATACATATATTAAGTAAAATACATATTAAATTTATCAATAACAATATCTGAAAGAGCATGGATTGAATCGAAAGATCTCAGAGGAGGAAAATGAATGCGGTTGACTGTAAACATTCATTATTGCTATGCCGCTTACGCAAATTATCTTAGAATCGTTTTTATATCACGACAGTTTCTTTACTGACAATGACAAATAAATAGTTTAGGGAAATGAAGCGGTATAAAACAGATATAATAATTTACGATACGCAATAGCAAAAAATCTAAACACTAAGAGTGAAACTAAAATTATTGCAAACACTGCTGAAGGAAAAAATACCCCAATAATTATACCATTGGCGGCGTGTTAGTTAATAGATACTTATGATAAACACAAAACTTCATTTACAATTTTTATACAGTATATAATTTTCATTTCAGAAATGATACTGTCCAATCTATTATGTACATTCTATCGCACGCAATTGCTCTGTTTCAGAAGAGACAGAACTCTCCGTCACATTTTAAACAGCCTAAACTAAATGATACAATTATTAATTCATGTGATTACGTAGTAAATTATTTTAAACAAAACTGTACAGTTTGCAATTATTACAAATAAGACATTTTTTTTTGGCAATCAACTCATTTACTCGACCGCTTTGTGTAAAGTTATGCCATTTCAACCCGGTAGTGGATCGGTGCGATTCGGTTGTTTTATTTATATATAAAAAGAAAACAAAAAAAAGTGTATATTTGTACATGAAAGCATAAAACCGCTACACCTATTTTCCTCTAGCAATTAATTGTCCCCTCCTAAAACACCACTATAAAAGCGAAACAATGTAGAACTTTACCTTAATGCTGATATTTTGCAATCGCATTAGAAAAAAATCCGAGCTCTATGATTGATAACTCGTCGATTTGTGTTGATATTATAAAATGTTATTGTAATTGTTATGTGGCGTGCGCTTCTCCAGTGAAGCCGTGATTATTTTATCTTATTCTACTATTTATTCCCATAGAGGACACCGATAATAAGCTACGGCATACTTCCAAGTCTTTTAAAAGAGAATTGGTGTTTTTTCCATCTCCTTTACTGCTTATTTTAAAAAATGTTGAAATGTAACAAATAGCATCCTTGCAATAAGTGCAATAAATTCGGTGTTCAATATCCATACAACTAAGTACTTACAGTCGAAATAAACTTCATCTTAAATGTTTGTGTCTTTCATATTTATGCAAGTTTAATTAAATCAAATAATTTCACTCTATAACACATTATAAGGTATCAAAATAAGAAGGCCAAATTCAATTATGTCACTTTTGTATATTTTTATCATTAAGAATATTAATGTGCATACCAAATATTTCTCCAATTTTAGATTAAAACTAGAGTAACATAACTAGGCTGCGCGAGCAGACGAAATATAGCAAGTATATTTTTTGTGTAACGGTGTCAATATAAAACAAATCGGATTAATGAACTAAATTTATTTTTCATCCGGTGGCGTTCTAGAAATTTGCCTGTAGTCCAATCGATAATAATTATAAACATTTATTTTTTTATACAATAATATATTTACAAACACACAGGGGATGGCGGCGTCCAAGCTGGGATCTCACACTGCCGTATGATAACATTAATTTAAACCTTAGTAGTAAAAAAGTATTTAATACTACATAAAAAGCCGTCAGTATTTTAGACTCATTAATCGCCAACAAAATCAATTTTTAAATTACACAACGCAAACTTTCACAGAAATTTTAGTGGGACTCGGTAAAAATTAAAACTAAACATGAAAGATGTGTCAAATATTTATCGCAACATAAAACGAAAACAACCACCGTTTTCCTAGCAAAGGAAAAAGTTGATTTACATTATTTGTTGTCTTAGTCATAAGAATCGGTGAAAGCGATCAGTCAAAATGAATCAAATATTCAAACTAGTTACCCATAATGCAAATATCTAACTGATGGTTTCACTGAATTATATTTAAAGTCTCACTAATATCATCGCGAATGTGTCTATTTCTTTCGCGGAGTATTTTATGAATACAAGGTACAGACTGTGCACATTTCGAGAAGCCATTCTAAAGACTAAGTGTATTTATGTACAATATATCCTCCGTCTCGTGGTTAATTTTCTTTTAAATGTTTGATAAATATACCAGAAGCTTCGGATGTCGGCAAATGAATTCAGACAGTTAAATCTGCAGGGTAAGTGCGTTGAAAAGTGGCATCGAGCTTTTAAAGCGGGCAATCGAAACGTCAGATGCGACCGCGCCGTCGGTTGAAGGATTCAGGCTAATAGTAATTCGAACAAGTATTAGTCAGCCAATAAAAAAAACTTGTGTTGCTTTTATAATCACTTTATTATATTATGTATTTACACTTACAATTCAGCACACTTACTCCTGCAATCGTTTTTATTACATTACTTCTGACGACAACGATGAAAATTACAAATACTAACAACAATTAATAATTATCTAAGTGCTCTCATGAATTTTATAATATTATAATAAAAACGGTCCACTTTCATAATAGATTTCAATTTATATTTAAAACTTAAATAATTTACAATGAAAACACAAGAATCTTGAAAGAAAACCAAACCTGCTTCTTTACATTCCGGCGTATAACAGACACAACCGGAGTACGATATCGAATGGAGTTTCATTTGATCGCGCCGCACAGACGACTCTGCCCGCGTCGATCCGACCGTATCGGGAGATTTCGCATGGTTCCTGACGAATTTGAGGCAAAAGAAGCGAGTCTCGGCGAGTGTCTGTCGTACAACTAAATCGAGCGTATCAATTTGACCTTTCACATGAAAGAAAATAATCAATTCCCGATTCAAAATTGTGATCTAACGACTGCATATTATATTAGAGTGGTCTTACTTACACAAAAGGATAAAACATTCTCACAATACTGATGTGATCGTATATTAAATTTATTAAAGATTCTTTTGTAATCGATGCAAGTATAGAGAATCCAAACTCGAACCGAAAAATCTTAGAAGTTAAGAGGGTATCATATTACTATAAATTTTATTATAAGCGTTACGAGCTGAGAGGGTAATGATGAAGCCGATTACCGATGCGCCGTAAGGTGCAGCTTAAAAAAAATATTAGATTTAAAATGTAGAAAAGTCCTATCTGTATATTACGGGCTAGCGGACAAAGCGAATACTTCCCGACGAGGTTTTCGGGGAAGATACCCGAAAATTCGGGGGTCTGCGTCGATCAAAACAACATTCACAATCTTTTATTTGCTTAGTCACGTTTCCAAATACACGGTAATAATCTCAAACGATGCGTTTGAGCTCTTCGAAGGTCCAATTATCGAATAGTCGCGATTACCCTTTCTCCCGTGTCCTAACCTACTTACTTAAATACACTATTTGTTGGAGTAGAAAACAATCATGACACGGAAGGTGTAAGAATGGACACTGTTATTAGATTCAGCCGCTCTCTTTCTTTAATGTTATAGTGTACCGTGTGGAACTGACAATGACAAATTCCAATTTTAAATAAAAACAACACATTTTTTTAAATACTATTTCCAAAACATATTTCAGGATTAGGACGGGTTTCACTCATAGGGAGTATTACCAGCCAATCTGCTCGCAAAAATCGAATGCTCGCAATGAGAAAAACCAGTCCCGATCATGAAATATGTTGTGGAAATAGTATTAAAAAAAATATGTTGCTAGTATTTATAATATCATGCCTTTCCACCGAGAAGTGACAGTTTACAACTTAAAAGAGAAACTTTCATACGAATGACGAGTTTCCATTTCAAAATTCTATCAAAATTCTAAATGATGACTATGGCGAGGCATTTTGGCAGTCGCTTTCAAAAGCAGAACGAAAGAAATCAATATATCCTAATACTTTATTAAGGCAGGAAATATAATATAAAAAAAGTAGACATGAGAATTTACGATGAATATGGACTTTCAAAACCAGAGTCACAAATTTGATGTCTTGTCAAATATGTGAACAACGAGAAGATGTATTGCCTCCCGAAACCCAAATTTTAATTTTGAATATAAATAAAAAGGTTTGTTTTATGAAAATCTCCATTGAGGCGTGCGTTATTAGCAACCATTACTGGACTAGTGAAGCACAATCAGTTTCCCACTTATTTGTATTAGAACGATACCATACTGTCAGTTTATCTATAATATTACAACATCTTCAAATTGATAAATTATCAGTTGTCGACTGAACTCTGACGGCAGCACGTCGAGATTGAGAATGGATCCGATGAACAGTAAAATATATCTGGTCACGTTGGCGAATGAATATGTACATTAATAAAATCAAAGAGCGTACTGAAAACGAAAGGCCACCAAAATAAATGATAACATGGGGACATAAAACTCGCTTACTTTTTACAATATTACAATATCTTATGATATGAAAGCGACATCAGATCGATGACTCATCGGTGTGTAGTGCGGATTCCATCAAACAAATTCTAATACACTTTTGTCATACATCAATTCTCTGCACAAAATTTAATTAACGTACATTCTATGTTTTGATATTTTTTACTAGTACACCCAACTATATGAGAAAGCTTGTAGAATATAAAACGGAACATTCTTACACTCCTTAGACGTGCGTATAGTTTGAGAAATATAAAAAAAACCCGGCGGGACGACGATCCAGCAGGATGTGGGTTTTTTTTTCTACGCATTATCAAACTTGCAAATTTCAACGAGAGCTAATCGAGTCATTAAAAATCTTCTTGCGACACAGTATTGTGTACTTATGGATGTATGAAACAAAAAAGAATATAAAATCAATTTTCCTATTTGCACTGTAATGACTGATCACCGTTTCCGAGTCCGCCGGAACTCCAAGCGTTCCCGGCGATGCTGTCTTCGGCCATGCCTGTCGTCGTAAACCATTGATCCCCGCTCGTCTCTCGTTCTGATCGCCGGCCGTCTCGGTCTGATTGGCCACATCAAATAATCAAATGGCAATCGTGCATTCCGATGTTGCCGACTGTTCGCACACGGCTCGGAACATTTCTGTCGAATGATACATGAACGATTCGGCGATGACTTCATCTTTATTGCGATATCTGTCAGATGATACATCTATTTACACTTGCCAAGGCACCAAATTAGTGAGCGTGAATTGCGTGAGCAAACAGTGGCCATCCATGGATTCTTAAGAATGCAGCACTCGTTTGATGTGTTTTCTTTTAGATGCAAATAAAAGATAGTTCGCAGATACTACCGCAATATCACTCGCTAAGGAAAGGCTAGTATTTTTTATTGTGCACATCGTTTACAGGATGATTATATTCAATTTTGGATTATTCTTAAATGATTGTGGCAATTTTTAAGTGTTCAGTGCATTCTGTCACTATGATTTTCACCAATTTATCCGCAGGGAAATCTTCCATCCGTTTCAGAAAATGGCATAACTGTTTTTTGATTGCTGATTTTTTTCCTCAGTTTGATCACTTAGCCAGGATTCCATTTCAAATTGATTTCATTCACAATTCTAATTTTATGATCGAGTTAACTCATTGGGACAATTATGCCTGCTTTGCAGTGATTGTGCTGTATGTTACAGAATTCTTCATCTTATCGAAGAACAGTATTCTTGAGAAATTGACAGCATCAAATTGATCAACTAAAACCACATCGGTAGGTTCTTTTCATGCTATCTAATTTTTTCTTTCGGTGAGTAGCGGCACACTGTTTGTGTAGGTAGGTTATCATCTCGTCGACGGTGGCGGGACAAAAACTGAACATGTCTATATTCCCCAGACTGTCGCAGGGGGTGATGAAATAGTGAATGGTTCATTGATGTCGAGAGGCGAGGAGCGGGACGGTGTGGGCGTATTGGCGCGGGGAGGGCGATGGCGTTTATGTGGCGGGATGGGCGTGGGGAGGGGTGATGGGCCGGGTGTCGGACTGGGCGGCCGCGGCAGGCGGTGCAGGATTGGCTGCAGCCGCTGCGGCCGGTGCTGACGTGTCAGCGGCAGGCGTGGCGACAGGGGTCGTTGTGGATGCGGTTCCCGATTCAGAAGCTCCCGCGCCGGCCGCCGCCACTCCGGTCCCGGCGCCGCCTGCCACTCCCGTGCTTCCTCCGCTCACCCAAGTAGGAATCAGCACCGACTTCAAAGTCTTGTCTGCCGATAGTTCTGCAAATAATCAAAGTAATTATATTAAATGTGAATTAAAATTTTGACAAATTGGTTGCCATCTCTGGTATTGTCAGTGAGAATAAAAAAGCCAACAACTCTCCTCCCTGCTTCGAGAACATTTCATATAACATTATACAGTAAAAGAAATCAGCTCTATTTATTATTTTAATCAAGACAAGACGGGAAACCTAATATCATTTTGAAATGCTGTTGAAAATTTGGAGACATATATATTATATTTATCAAGTGCTTAAGTTTTATATCAATTTTGTATATGTACATATACTGAAGATGAAGAAACTATTTTAATTTATGCAATAACGCGGTAGTTAACCTTGTTCGGTGAAATTGAATAAAGGAGGCATGGCGGCTCCGTTAGGCAGTCGGACGCCTTGCACGCGAAGGTCTCCAAAGAACTGGTGAGCGCACGCCGTCAGCGGTGATGCTCGAGCTTTGGGCGTGTACTCCAGCAGCTGAGTGATCAGTCCCAGTGCATCCGTGGGTGTGCTCGTCCTGAACACCTGTAAAAATAAAATAAACTTAAAAATGTGACTACCATTATACGTGACTTGATTTCATCCAAAGGTTGTGAAATTTTTTGAGCTGACGGTCTTCACTGATTAAGATGTGCCGTATGTAGCTAATTCAACACCAAAAATATCATACGATTAAGAACTCATCAGAGGAATGAATGTCTTCATCTCAAAAGCAAACATTTCGATGAATTATTTTCAGTATTGAAATAACTAATTACAAGAACATTCCATAAACCCCTAAAAACATAAGGGAGAATTTCACCGATCTCCCTGGCATGAATAGAGACAATAAATCACAATGAAAACGGGTGTTGTTTTGAATGCTGTTGCTATATGAACGATAATAATAGATATCAAAATATAAACTATAAAATATATAGACAAATAAAGAGTGGTAGAGACCTGTAAACATTGTAATATTTAAAGATACAATAAATGGTTTTCATTATGGCTACGCCTACATTAGGAACTGCGGTGATACGCATACTCAACAGACAAGATATTTATAAAACCTCCGCTAAGCAAGGTTATCAGTGGATGACAATAAAGTTAAACTTTTAGTAGAAACAAGAGTCAATACCATATTCACCACCACACATTGCGATCATTCAACAAAAAAGCATATCTATTAAACGAAATACAGGAGTAGACTTTAGACAATAAATTCAAAAAATGGTTAATCATGCGCGAGATGTGACTACCGCATGGAAACTCCTCAATAACAATTGCAGAGGTCTGCAATGCAATCTCAATAGCAGCCAAATATATCAATTTCAAATAAATTTTACGTTAAGTTGCTGGTAATTACAAATTATATTATTATATTCACCAGTCTCCTTTATTATTATGAGTTATTTGTTCCCTGGAGTGGAATGGAAAATCTTTCTTACAATAGTAAATCAGCAAGCGGATTCGGAATCAAACTATTGAGAAATTATGGGATTCTTCAAGCGAAGACAACTTTGAAAATGTTTCATGTCGCTTATAATCAATAAGAAAGCTTCTCTGAGGCAAAGAGTACATATGAATCTTCGAATCGAGAGAAATTAGACAAGCTTTCAACAGAAAATTTCAGCCATGCAGCAGTCTGTAGAAGTAATTTTTGAAGACCATAATCGAGCAACTTGATCAGAGGTAATCGAGTCAAAGAATATGACAGCGTGACAACAAATTCTTTACAATAATGTAAAATTTATTTGGTGAATTCAATAAAACAAAAAGTCAGTCAGCAGGCCACAAATACCAAAAATCTCATCCACACCAGCCCGTTATGTACAACGTACAAACCAAATAGAAGAATTGTTATGCGACAAAATGTATTATTATATTACGGAACTAAACAAATAACAGGAGACTCTGGGTTAGAGTGAAGCCGGAGAGGCGGAAAGGTTTGAGAATCCCTTCGAGGACTTACGCGTATGGTCGGACGCTCTGAGGGACCGAATGGCTGACTCATTCGCTGCAGCGACAACTGTGAAGCACACACACACACTTACATATTGTCCACTTACTCGTTTAGCATTCATTTTTGCTTCTAATTGCTATATTGTCAGACCATTACACTAATATTACGTATGAAATTTCTGTGTTTTCAGATATAACACATAAAAGTCAGGATCGGTTGCAAGGCATCACAGATGGAGTGAATCCACAGATAGAGCACATTCATTTTTATATTCAGTATTGTGTAGGCAAGCTGCAAATGTTTTCAGCTGAGTGAAAATATTTTATTTCTTCGAAATTCTCAAATAATATATTTAAATTATTTATTAGCAGCCCTCGGTACTCAGAATAGATTATAACACCACAGTCACTATTGTGATTTGATTTATTGAAACTTATCAATAAGTTTTCTTATTCTACCACACAAATATAAGATTGGACATATTAAGAACTGGAGAGAATACTGATTTTATCTGAATGAGTTATACTGAGATAATAGTAATAACAAAGCTCAGAATATACAAATCACATACAAGTATTTTAACTCATTGATTACGGATATGTTTGTTCAAAAACTATGAGTTGCGGCGGGCGAGATTGCCACGCATTTCGCACTTAATCGCATTTCGCACTTAATTACTCAACCTAAGAACGTCAGCAAATATCAAACTGTGAAGCGTGCATCAAAAAAACCAAAATACACTGGATATAATATATTACGATAAAGTTGAATGTAACATGGTTTAACAATCGCTGGAGAACGAAATACGCGGCACATAAAAAATGATATGTATCGGGCCCGCACTCGACATGATGTCTTCATCGGTGTCAAAGGACTAATATCGAAGGCCATGAAATTTGTATTTTATGTCATTTTTGAACAAACGGGAATACTGCATTATTCTATATAAAAAACATCACCATCTATCGTCTTTGTTTTAGACTGATTTGTATGACTTCTCAGAAAAGAATATTGAAATGCTACCTACGAAACAGGACGTTGTAACATTTGTGGGCTTTTAGTGACATCTTCTCGCGATACAGCAAAAAGTAAATCGACTAGAAAAATTTATTGATTGAATTGGCATTCACTTGGTAGAACTCCATTATAACACGGTGAAAAAATAGCAATGTATTTTAGTTCTACAAAATTATTTTTAACAAATATAGTTGAGTCACGTCAGAACTAATAGTTCTGACGATGGCGTGAGCCGAAATAGCTATCAACTATATTTGTTAAAAATAATTTTGTAGAACTAAAATACATTGCTATTTTTTCACCGTGTGACTAGAAATATGATGTTTAAACATTTGTTTTTTATATATGAAGTTGAATGTACCGAAACGCACAAAAATGTGCACCCCGCCGCAACAGAAAGTTTTTGAAACGCACAAATTTGTGCATCCCGTAATCAATGAGTTAAGAAGCCAATTAGTTAACCGCTTGCGCAACTTTCAAGACATTCTCAAGGTGACTTATGTACTTAGTAGTGCAAAAGCTAGACAAACCAATTTTGAGGACAAGATCGAGTATAAATTTCTTTAGAGGTAGATAAATGTTGTTTTAGAATTTACACATGACAGTGATTTTAAACAGTTTTGAAAAGTTGATTAATTTTCCAATAATTAAAACACCTCGAAAGGGCGATGTGTGTTAAGAAAAAGATAAAATTTGAATACACGTAATATTTCTATTGGTGCAAAAATTGGAATAAAATGAGGAATGGATTTTTAGCTGTAAACACTGTCACCTATTGTTTATTCATTTCATCTATTACCTACGGTCACCCCGCAACAGCACTCTTGTCTGTGACTTGCTTGCCAAAATAAGATGTACATAGTACTGCATTAAAAATAATGCATACTTTAAATGATCAATAAAAATTATTATGAAACATTCAAAAAAATGACAATGTCCATTGCAGTGAGTGCATATAGATGAAAATATTTTAGAACATTAACATTAATAGGTGTTAAATTTGCTACATATACAGCAAAAAAATGAAAATTAATACTATACAATTTTTTTTACCAGAATTATAGAATACGTTTGTTAATATGCCGTCACCTGAGTTTTGAATCTTAATTATTTCAGTTATATATATGATTAGTATTGTAAGAAAAATACATCTAAGGTAAAAACGAATACAAAAGTGTGGTACCCAGTTGCGAAGTGAAGTTTGATAACAAGTACCAAACATTAATCTGATAACATGATAATGTTGTATATGGTGCAATTGAATAAAAAAAAGTTTGAAAACGTTTAGCAGATTTCGATTGATCCCTGCATCCGTGTTTGTATTACTCAATGCGTGTTTCAATTGTAAGAATCAATAATTCGTACAGAATGTTTTCAGTACCAAAATTGCAAAAAGTCCTTTGTAAATTGGTTTGTTACAATACCATTAGTATTATGTATGAAATGAGGAATATTGAATAAATTTAATTCAGGGTTCAACCAGCAAGGAAAAGATTCACATTTTTTAAATCAATAAAACTACAACACCAACACTCAGTCATAATTATATTATGAAACTCAAAGTGTTTTTTGATTTAGTGAAAGATGCTAGTGATTCTATCGATTGACAATAAAATATTCACGGTACTGTAATGAAGTGGATTATATTACATCAAGAAATAAAACAAAGTTGATGGAAGTTAAGATTCCAACAAATATTAGTTGTAAATGTAATATCATTGTCATGTTAGCCAAGATTAAAAAAAAATACATTTCAAATGTCTCTCCGTTCATGGCTGCCTTATAATGTTTAACGCAGTACTGACCTTGTACCAAGGATGGCTCTTGATCTGCGGGAAGGTATACTCCGTATAGTTAGGATTCATCTGGCGGATCTGCTCTCGCGTGGGCGTGCCCAGCACTTTGATGATCTCTACCAGTTGATCCACTCCCGAGTCTCCAGGGAAGATGGGCTGACCTAGAAGCAGCTCTGCCATTACGCAACCTGCACTCCAGACATCTGTAAATTTGAGAAATGCACATCAGTAAAATTTTCTTTACAACTTTTACAATTCAGGCGTTGGGTACATTTATCCCTCATCTTTAACACGGAAGATTGGTAAGTGAAATTATGTTAAGACAATTAAACAAATGTATCTACGAGGGATAAGTATACCTACATAGAAAAACGGGTATGTTCTTTTTTATAAAAAATCTTATTATAATATAATAATAAATATTTAATAGAAATATTTTAGAACATACAAAGATTTGATTTTTTCGTTTTCTTTTAAGTTAGAATAACATCACTATATTTTAGCTTTATTTATCATTTTTATTATTTTTTTCTTCGGTTACATTAAAGAAACATAACTAGACTACCATAATTACAACTATAACGACTAACATAAATGTTTTTAAGATTCACGTAAACATCTTCATACTGATTAACTGGAAAACCATTTTTATTTTCTTCTAAAATTGATGTTCCTTAAAGAGATTCTTTTCAATCTTTGGTATTATTTTTTAAAACTATCATAGGACAGATCGCATTCCAGTTGGCAGTCAGCAATACATTTGTTAATGTGGTCATTTTCATAATATTGGAAATATGTATGTGAATTGATTTTTTCCCTGACAAAACATGCTGAAGCGAAATCATGCTATGCGATTATCATTTAAATGACCGTAAAGTGCATATCACTTATCTTGAAACTATTGTCATAATGACACATAGTTAAGGAAACTGAAAAAATATATAATAAATTATATGAGAACTGCGGTCTGGCTGTCAGAGCTTTATTCCATCAATCAGTAGATTTCAATTCAACATTTAATTTACATATTTGCATTTTAACATCAGAGTTAATCAGGTGGTAAATAAATTGAACTTTTAGCAAATGAGGCGAGGGCAATTGCAAATTTGATATCTCACCAATCTTGGTTGTGTAATCGATAGCTCCGAAGATAAGTTCAGGCGCTCGGTAATATCTCGAACAAATGTAAGAGACGTTCGGTTCACCCCGAACAAGATGCTTCGCCGAGCCAAAATCGCAAAGCTTCAGTACTCCCGTCCCCATGTTCAGAAGGAGGTTCTGAGGTTTGATATCTCGGTGGCAGATTCCCAACGAGTGGATATACGCCAGACTACGGAACAGCTGGTACATGTACACCTACAATACACACAGTGAAGTTCAACAATTGAACATTTGGCAAGCCAAAATAATTTATGACCATAATGTTACATGTACACTCAAAATACAAACAGTTAAGATATGAACAAAAAAAAGAAAAAAGGAATATTTTCATTGAAAACCACTAACACTGAATCAATTTATTTCATTATTATTGAAAACAGAGTGCTTATAAATAAGTATAAGGTATTGGCGTCATAATGCATCAATAGCCAGTTTAATTACTAAACGTAATTAAATTTTGAACACTTCATTAACTTAAGTACTTCATTGCAACATTTATATAAAATATAGCTCTTATATGATATCTGAGATTATTTAATTTCAGCAAAATTTGTATAAATGTGTTACCCAACTATTGATGAGAAGCATTGATTGCTTCTGAATATTTGGTGTTACATACCTTTATAAACATGATTGGTATATTAAGTTCCTTCTTAGCATAATATCTGGCCATTCTGTACACTGTTTCAGGCATATATTCGAGCACCAAATTGAGATACACTTCATCTTTCTGAAAAATTATAATATTATTGAATTAAATTCACAATGAAAAAAAATTGTCAAAATTCACAGCACACGTTACGTCATTGTAAATGCAAGACATTTTAAATAAACATTTGGTCATTCATTTTTTTTTTGTAATATTAAAAACTCAAAAGAAATATCAAGATTGAATTGAATGTTAGACCTTCAGAATTTTGAAAATTAAAAATGACAAACTATTTCAAACACAAATTTTCCATTTAAACATGTATAAGAAAAGTAAAATCAGTTACTCACTACTTTACGACATTTCGCTGGCTATCGTACCAACAAAAACTAATTATTTTCTTTAAATGTTATAAAACTACATTAATCTTAAAACCTACCCTTCTTCACATCTAAGTTGTACATCCTAGCTGAGGAAATCTTTCGTCACACACTTAGGGCCTTATCGTTACTTGTGCTTAGTCGGCATCCCTCAGGATATTTCAACAAGCATTTATGAATAACTAACCAGTTCCAAAATGAGTTTAGTATAACCAATACGAAATCATTAGCAGTTGTCAGATAAGACGGTAAGTATGATAGTGTTCATAAAAAAATGATTCAGACTTGCGTCAGTTTTTTACTGGAGTCTTAAATAGGCACACATTAAGGACATTTTAGGTTTAAAGGTACTGATTATGAAGCAAGATGGTGAAATTCATAAAAAAGTCAAATTTGGGGGCATTGCATAAAACGAATTGATGTATAATTTTATTCAATACTAATTGATTAACATTCAATTAATAAAACAATTCTGCGACAATAACCAAATAAGATTCATGCCACAATGCAATATGATTGAAAATATGGTAATAGTTATACTTTTTTTTATAGCAATCCATGTCATAGTTCTTCATAATCAGTATCAAAGAACCGCAGCCAAAAATATTCTACTGTGGGAGTATTCTTAGTTGACAAAAAACACAAACAATATATGGATGTTAAGCGTTGAATTAAAAATGAGTAAAACTGTGAAGAGTGCCGAATCGTAAGCTATCACATGGGAATCGATATACGGATGTTCAATGATTGATCAACCTTACGTATCTCTAACATGGGAGCCATGTGATGTCATAATGAGCGATCGAGTTACTTGAAAATTGCCATTTTGATCTAATTAATTACTTCAACAAAGACAATGAAAAATCAATGAAATGAGAATGATTTCAAATTCCTGTTTATGTATTACTCTTGTATTCTATGAAATCTCCTGAATAATATGTGCACGGGGAAAAACCAACGATACTGTCTCATGAAGACTGTTACTGAATACAACAAACAATGATGCGATCGGGACTCTCGTATTGAATGACTAAATTTGTACTGAATCATAAGTATTATATTATATAAGTACAAATTGAAGTCACAACTCAATTTGATGTATGTATTGAAATTAATTTATATTAAATGTTTCATTTATCATAAACAAGAGGCTTTCAAACTGCACATCTATCTACAAAATAACAAAATGATTCTAATTCATAAACTGCACAATATTTCATTGAATTCAATGCAATAATTGAAAATCAAAGAATATATTTTTAGCTATAAAGCCCTGCTTTAAAAATCATGAGTACAACCACTGTTCTATGGCAATTGGCAAAAATTACCATTCAAAATTCACATTGTCAGTTTTATTGTTTTTTCGCTGTTTTGTTTTGACCGAAGCATTAGAGTAAGAAACATTTTGCTCGCTTTAATGTTTTTAAGAGAAAAAGTGACAAATTACATAATAGAACCGTGTTAACTTGTTCCTAAATAGATATGCAATTTGATATACACGTCAATCATACTGTTTCAAAATTAGTCTGATTGTTTCTTTGGAAGAATTACAACAATACAAAATTTCCAGTGCGGCCACTGGTATTCAAAATGGACTAATTCAATGGTTCATATAGATGTCTACATGTAATATACAGTCAGTGGCATCGGGTCAACTCATAGTACAGACTACCTGCATGGCTCCCATGAACACAGTCATATCCATAGGCACGTCTCTCTTCAATCCAAAATACACCAAATCAAAAGCATGTTCACACACCTACAGACTAGTTATTTCAATATTAAACCGATCTACATCTCTCGAAAAGCGATTTGAATCCATAAAAAATGTGTATTGTCATTTGGTGCACTCGCAAAAAACGCATTGCTAAGAGTAATATTGATAATTTGTTTCACTTAGAATATTTAAATTTATGATACAAATGGATCAGTAAAAAATAACATTCCCTCACTTTAAAAAAAAAAAACATGTATCAAACTCCGCCGCTAAAATTTTTAAAAAATAAAAAATATACCTTTCTTTATTTATAAAATTGTGGAAATAGAAATGCATAAATAGAACTAGACTGTGGTGATTTTTGTTTTTACCCATAATATTGTAAAAATATGGAACACATTTTCTATAACGTAAGTGAAGGTCGGTTTAAAAATACTGATTATTAAAACCTAGGTGTAGTTTATTGATTGAAGTCTGTATACCACCAAATATTTTTAAATAATTGTTTTTTGGATTGATGAAACTTTATATGATTACAGATGTTCATTATATCAGACGGATAAAACAGAATTGACGGTGCAGTTATCATCTCTAATCATTTTATTAGATAACTAAAACTAAAGTTTTTCTGAATCTAATGATGCCTATTCAATCAATGAATACAATAAATGCTTCAGCAAAACCAAAAAATTATCTCATTAGCTGGCTTCATTATGAGTGAGGGTTCTGAAGATTTTAATTTTAGAATAGAAATTTAATAAAACATTTCAGAAAATAAGTCCAAAGATTTTCTTTGTAATATTTTTAAATTCCGTTAAAATTGAATTTAAAAAAATCTATATACTAATGGAAATAATAGTTTAAAATAAGTATTTAATTACATGAGGGTTGCCAATTTTCAACTTGAAAATCTTTAGACTATTTCAGTATCATGCTATTATAAAATATTAATGATAAATTGACAGTCAATTTGAAATATTAAATAAGAAAGTAATTGTATGCATACAATTAACAAAAATCCCATCAAGTCTTGATGTTTGTTAAGCTTAACTGATTTAATATGTAGCGTTTTTGAACTAAAAAAAAGTAGTTCAATGAAATCTTTCTATTTACTGTTAATACTTGGAAGAAGGCAGTCATGAAATTTTTACAATAAAAAGATTGTTTTGTATAACTTCTGCGTCAGATTTGATTATAGGTGCTATTATTTTGATAAAGAAAATGCTTCTAAATTGAAGCGATGTTGTATTTATTAAAGCGTAATACCATTTTCAAAAGATTATGAAAATATAAAATTATATGCAGAGATAAAAACAGAACAATTTAATGTGATCATTTCAAGAAGCATGAAGAATAATAAAATATATATACTGTATATACTAGATGATAGTGTGTGCAACTGTGTTGCAAAACAAAATAAATGTAAAGAACAATTTTTTAAATAGAAAATCGGATGTAGAAACCCACAATGATTAATCTTCAGTGACAAGTAATAAAAATACTTATTTAGAAAAAGAGTAAAATTTTGGATTAAACATATTGTAGGAAGTACATATAAAACACGATATTACATTTCTTGAAATCTGTGTTGAGTGGGTGAGTGTATTTTTAGGGTATACTACAACCAATTCCGAGGGTTCAATACTCCAATTGGAAACTAACTAGGTAACATTTAAATGCAGATTGGTACATATGGTATTTTCTTTCTAATTGCAGACATTGGTGTTATAAATTTTTCTTTAAAGAATATTAAAAATTGTAATGTAAATGAGATTGAGCATGCTTGACTTAAATTTTTCAAGTATTGGTGGATTTTAAGGATAAAAAATAAAGTTTAAAAAAGTGTTGTCAACATACCGTTTCACCGCTACAGTAATAGAAATACTTGAGTTTTACTATGTTGCAATGTTCCAGTCGACGCATAATTTGAAGTTCCCGATTCTGGAAACAAAAAAACAAATTTTGAAAGTTATCATGTTTGATGGCTAAATGTCTAGAAGGCTTTCATGGATTAGTGTAAAAAACATGACATATTTACGTACCACAATTGATGGTATTTACAAATATATAATAAACATGCAATAAATAACAATTCTAAACCATTTATCTTAAAGTATTATACTCAATATAAATGAACGTGTTGGATAAATCTCTTCTGGAAGAAAGTAAGGATTCAACAAAAGGTGAGTCCATTTCCGACCGTGACCCCCTGCATCCGTTGTGCTCAAGTAAAATTTGACCGTGGCCACATAATAAATCAAAAATTTTGTTTTGCAATACGAATCAAATAGAAAGTATAAATTCAATTAAAGACAATAGTTAAACAAACTTATTTAAAAGCAATGCATGTGGAAAGTGTTCAACAGTTCTTTCTTATAATCCAAAAGTCGCACCACTGCTACTAAGTTCGCACCTGTTGGCTGGTTTCAATATATTTTTTTATAAAGTGTATTACACTGAATGAAATTTTACAGAACAGTTATAGAAAATTTAAAATTAGAAATTAGCTTCACACGAGAATCACTGCTCTACATACATCTCATAAAAATTGACATGTCAAGTTATTCCCTATATTGTAGTGGTAAGGGTTTACATGGGTCAGTCCTGAAGAAAGTGTTTGTTGATCTTACATACAATTGTGAATTTTGAAGATAATAATAAAGATCTAATTAAAATTGGATGATTGATGAAACTGCGGTAGTAGTTAATATCGTATTAACTAACCTAACAATGTTAGTTTCACTTTGAAATCTTACAAGATTCTACTTAGAGGTCGATCAACATGGTAATCATGATAAAAAGTATGAAAAAAAAATGTTGGGAATGAACTTTATAGAAAATGAGAGTACCTTAAATCGCTTGTCCTGTAAGACCCTCTTGATGGCGATGAGCTCGCCCGTGTCACAAAGGTTGGCCTGGTAGACCACGCCGAAGCTGCCATTGCCAATAAGGTTCTCTGCCGTGTAGCTAATCTCCTGAGGACGGTCGGCTCCTTGGCCCGGAGTCGCTACCACCGTCACCACCTCCGTCTCCCCGCCATCCTTGCCTGCAATACCAAAAAAGGAAACATTTTTAATAACGATTTCCGCAATCTTAAAATTACACCTGTATTTTTATATTCAATACATCCCATGAAAACTGAAACCAGTATTTTGCCAGTGATAAATGTCACAAAACATTATGGACCAAAATGAGCACATCATTTTGAGTAGAGGAAACAGTTTTAACCAATGAAAACTCAAGGACTCTTTTATCGAAGTCTTATGAGACAAAATCGGTTCAGTTTATTTTGAGCATCTATATAAACTTGACATAGATTTTAAACAATTACCAATTTCAATTTATTACAGTACATTAATCATAGTACAGATGAATATATATCAAATAAATTAAAATTTTGCATGAAAAATATTTCAAAGGAAGATTTTTTCAGATCCGTAACAATTCAATAAGAATCTTTCAACGCTAAAAATATTACCGAACATCAAATTAAGTGTAAGCAGAGCTAGCAAATTCTTAATTTTCTTTTTTAACCACTAATAATTGCAATAGTAATAATATGTAATTTATATCATGATTTTAAACAAAAAAAAATTAAACATGGTTTAGAATCAGTTGCTAACAATTCAATTAGTATACATCCACCACAGTATTTAATTTAAAAAAAAATGGGAATGTGAAATAAATGCAGAAATCCAATACAAGCTGCACATTTGACAGTTAGATTATTGCATGATTAAACAAATACTGTCATTGTTCAGTAGAATATGGAAAATTTTAATCAATATAGAAATTTAATCTTTTAGTTGTATAAATATAATATGTATTAAACTCCCTGTTTTTACTGCAATACTCTTATATTACAGAAGCTGATAATTTCATAAATCCGAACTGAACAAGTAAAGCAGTTTATCAAAATGTTGCAATTTTTACTTAGTATCATAATACAACATCAATGCCCAAGTGAAACCCACAAGGTGCGCGGCTTCAGGGCTCTAGAGCAGAAATAATAAATAAATCTCATTAAATTGGCATGCAAACGCCAGCATATGATTGAAACACAGTTCAACATATATATAATATTAACACATATAATACTAATAAATACACGGTCCGCACATTTTCGCTAAATAACTAAATAACTACACCGAAATACTTTTTCCCTATTTTAATTTTAGACCTCGTGTATATATTCTTCATCCATCTATCGATAAATTTTGAAAGTAAGAATTAAAATTCATATTAATTTTTGGTAGTATAGCCGCGCGTATACGAAGACGTCACATTGTGCGTTCCCGTATCGTAACGTTTGTCTAAAAAATGACGCCAATGTGACGTCCGCGGACCGGAAAGTGTTAATTCTATTTGATTCCAGCTGGATACTTGGGTACAATAGACAAAGGTTATAAAACCGAAAGGACATTATTCCAATTGCAAATATGTATGCATATTTCAAGTCAGTGTTGTTAATTTTTACGATTTTTTCAGAAGTAATAAAAATTACATCGTTTCTATTTTGTTATAGCCGGCAACATCTATATTACTAAATAAGTCGGTTCTAATTATATCTAGTATATAAGCAAAATCAAAAATAAGTTTGTAAAGTAATAAACCAGATACAAACAGGGGGCAGTATTTGATGACTTTACCTAAAACGTTTGGCGAAATGAAAAATTGACGCACATTAATTATGCTTTTCATTGGCAGCGAATACGTTTAAAACAAATAGCGGAACCTGGAAAATATTTTTTCATTATTGAAATAAAGTTGTAGGTAGGTACATGAATAAAGCAAGTAAAGTATGCCTATATTTAAATAATTTTACATGAAATTTGACTATTCATGAGCGCATCGTTGCCTTTCTTGAGAATAACGATTTAGCCGACTATTCTCGAGTAGAATACGACACCATTCTCATTGAAAATAAACGCTAGCAAGGCCTGGAACATTTAAATAAATCACTGCCTTATGGATGCACAAAAAAAAAACTACCGGAGTGGTGATAAGTAAACTGAGACTTCTATCACAGTGCAAAGTGGGACAAAGAAAATAATTTACTTATATGTATTCTTTATAACTTCTGGTAAGCATGAGGAAATTATGTGGGTTGAGTTTAGATTGTCACCGGAAAAATAGTTAACAGTTGATGACATACAGTATTCCGACAGGAATAGTGTTGGACGAAAAATTGCAATAAATCCATTCAGTTACATACTGGATTCCAATTCGCACAATGATTCTTTATAGTGGTTCCAACGAGACTTTAGGCGAATAATCAATGTAGTACAAGTATGCATACATAGTCATCATACCAATGTACGTATCTTAAATGCTCAAATTTGAATTGCAGACGTATTTCTCATTGCGACGAATTAATACGTACGAGTTGGTTTTGGTCAAAAATTCATCTGAAACTCTTGGTCATAAGAAGAAAATGAAGCGGTTTTTATAGCAGAAGTTTTCCATCGGAAAATATTCAGCAATATGCGCATTGTGTGGCCGATTGTGCCATAAATAAACAACATCAGCTGTGGGAATGAAATAACTCGCAAGCGTTAAATGGAGACCACAAAACTTACTTTGCATTATTTGGCTGCGAAAATAGAAAACAATCAAAATTTTCGAGGTAGTACATAAGCTCGCAGCTTTATATTTAGGTTAAGAGATCAATTTAAAATGATTGGTTTAGAGGAGTTCGGGCGCCACGAGAATGCTTGAATCTAACGACGCAACAACGAAAAAAATACGGGGACTGAATTACATTGTTTCTCGCTCATTTACAAAGTTCAGATATTTTTAGCACTGAAGGGTAAAGAAATTAAAAGTCAGATGGAAGTGAAAAATTCAATCGTTTAATTTCATAAATTTTGTGCCGAGGATTTGCCAACAGGATTGAAAATTTGGTGTGGAAAACGGCATATCAAACGAGGAACGCTGTATAACCTCAAGTATACGAAAATGTGAGTTGTATTTTTTTAAATGGTTCAGTTTATACATGAAAATAACACGCAACTTTTAGAATTATCTTTACTATTTTGAATTAATCTTGTTAAAAATTTCTTCTTAATTATTCACGAAAAGAAAAATATTACGTTGGTTTTCGAATTCCCGAAACACCTTTATTTATTGCAAATCGTTAGTTTTCTAACCATCCATAAACACCTGTGACGTCATATATGACGGTCCTTTAAATAGAATACATTATGAGCGTCAATACTGAAAGAAATAAACGAATGGTTTCGATATGTACAATAAATGTTCACATTGTTAATTATTAGACTTATCTAATCGTGGTATATCTTAATTTTTTCAAGTTAGTTCAATATAGTACCGGGAAATAAAGCTCTCGCGAATTAGGCCCGACGCGAAATCACTTTCTAATGCAGTCATTCCGATCGGAGTGCGCGAAAGAATCAGCGCAAGTGAAAATGTAGGCATGAATGAGTCAGAGGCGAACGGGCCGGCGAAACGACCTTGGTCGCGTGCCACGGCCGGGCGGGGTGGTTGAATTCGCTCTATCAACTGGGCGAATGACCTTTCTACCCCGAGAGCTTCTCGATGAGGTAATACGGCGGGCCACCCCACATTCTCACTATTACTGGGCTTCGGAGTGAATTTTGTGGGGGTGTGTAGAAATATGCGACAATACAGATATTAATAAACAACTGATTCATTGCGCACAGCAAAAATATTTTATAGAATGACATATTTTATACACGGTGAAAATATAACAATGTATTTTAGTTCTACAATTGTTTTATATATGATATAGTTGATAGCTATTTCGCCTCACGCCATCGTCAGAACTATGTTTAACTATGGCTAGTTCTGACGATGGCGTGAGCCGAAATATCCATCAACTCTATCTTATAAAAAAAATGTAGAACTAAAATATATTGCTATTTTTTCACCGTGTTATAATGGAGTTCTACCAAATAAATGTCAATTCAATATATTTTAAACACGTGAATTTGAATGATATCAATACAAAATTATTTATATTTAAATTAAAAATATTACAAAAAGAGATTCCACTATTTGAATCAATACTGATTTATGATTATATTCAATATAAAATACACCATCGCAGTATTTACAGGATGACGTTGATGTGTACGCAAGGAAACCGGTAACACTATATGCTTAAAACTAACGAGAAAGCTTCTAAAGAAGAAAGAAAATACTGAACAAACACGACGATTTTATCTTCTTCGTCACACTATGCGCGCTTATATTACCGTCGAGGGAAAGGATCAATACAAAGGCGTCGTCCTATCTACATAGACATAGCACACTGAATAATTCGAAAAAAGAAGGTACATTAAAAACATCGCAATAAATGGTAAGTCGAGGGTAAAAAAATAATTGCCGCCCGATTCGGCACTGCCGAGGTGGAAAATCGACCCCAGTATTATGTCACGCTATTTTATTCGATAAACATGCTGTGATTTTGAAAAGTTAGGCGGCGAGATCGCTACTTGTCGACGAGGTAATTTCACGCCATCTGAGGTATACTATTTTCTCTAACGCGAGCAGATGTGGTAAATAAAACATAAGGAATTTGTATCTATAAATTTAGTATATTTACATGCACATAATACAATATTGGGCTGGGGATCTTTGGATAAGACCTTTGAAGATTATCATAATATATTGAACAATAAACACAAATGTTTTTCGCTTAACACGACACTCGCTTAGCCCGGTTTTAGCTGTCATAATTTTCTCAATAAAATCTTGATTTTTCGGCGTAAGCCCAACTGAGAATTTTTTCATTCAAAGTACTGGTCGAGAAATCCAACAACATTGTTTCAATTTAAATTCACGAAATAAAAGCTAACAATCAAAAACAAGTTTGAAAAAACTTTAATAATTGCGATGTGAAAACATTCACATTGACAGTCATTGATATATAATAATCTTTTTAGGAGCCGATTGGAAAACCCTTCCGGAATAATTAAACAAAAAGATAAAAATGATAACAAATCATCGATAAGTTCTCGAGGTGAACGATAAAATGTTTGACTTGTCAATTTAACTCATACATTGCTAGTGAACAAGAATTAAATGACAAATTGTGGGTTGACATGATTTTTTAGTTCCAAATGACATCGAAAGCGATATCAACAAAATTGGACTGCGAGTGGCAGAAAAAGGCAATACATTTCCCAAAAATAATGAAGATGTTGAAATAATTGCTTGCTTCCCTGTTAAATTGACTCTTCGTCACTGTTTTGAATAGAGAATATTAAAAAAAACCATGAAGTAATTTAAATCCAACACGAGCTCCAATAAAACGTAAATTTACAATAAAATAACATTTTGGGTAGAAATATCCCATTAATACCAACACGATTCAAGTAGGAAGACGACGGCAATTTCCGCAATTATTGATTCAATTATGAAAGAAAATCAATAGATCATATATGTCGCCTCCGTAATAGGGTCTAATAAGCACTAATGCGTGACTATGTACCTTATTATTGACAGTGCGATCAGGTGATCACGGTATAACCAGGGGAGCCAACAAAGCGACCGCGTTCGCTCACTAATGTGAGAAAATGTCATTATTAGCGGGTTATTTCATTTCAACCGAGCCGGTTGAGATCTTCTACCATTCCGGTTGATACCGGTGTAATATTGTGGAAACTTGTTGAATGCACATTAAGGTGGCCCACTTTTGGAAACAGACTAACGAAGCACTTTTAAGGTGTTAACTGTCACTTCTTGATGGAAAGGCATGATATTTTAAATAATAAAAACACATTTTTTAGCACTTATTTCAACAATATATTTTTTGATCAGGACCGGTTTCGCTCATCGCTAGCATTATCAACTGAAGAACTAAAAAAAAAGACTAACGAAGCTTGAAATACTACTTAAAAATACTATAACTCCCGAAATGACTTCACATTAGGTGGTTTTACACTCAGGCGCGATTAGGTGGTACGTATGCTTTAAAACGAGAGCTCAGTTGGATGCGAGAAGGCAACACACACTATTTCTCGTTCTCCACAATACATTCGAATCGCGCGTGAAAGCGTCAGTATAAGTCGGCTAATAAGCCTATATGTAGTTTTCACGGGTCTCAGGACATTGCCCTCGTTTTGTTTAGACCACGAAGTTACGTAACATTAGTACAATGCGTATTTGCATAAATAATTAGTGGTAAATATGTATGTACAGAATGAAGAAAAACATGAAGTGCTAAGAAGTATTTATTGACGAAATATTTCATTTGAAACAGCGGTCGTCTGAGAACACGAAGTCGTGACAGATCAAACGATGCGATCGCATGCATGTTGATTGACAAAAATTATTAACAGAAAAAGTCAGTGAATTTTTTCAAAATAACGTTCCAATGATTGGTGCTAATTGATTAAATAATCACTATATATACGTAATTGAAGTCACATGACAAAATTCAGCTAACTCGAAGTACGATGAACGATTAATTCTTATATTTACAATGAATGATTTCTTATATGATTCTAAATGTCCATTTCTTACACAATCAAAACCAAACCACTGACTTGGAATAAGGTGGATTATTAGGTATGGTAAGTTTTCAAACACGTAAAAATGAGAATGAAAGTAATCTTTGTCGAAAACGATATGGTATTAAAGTTTATTATTTTTATCAAAAAAAAAAAAAAAATATTCATAAAATAACGACGCGTATATCCCAACACTGTATGTAATATTTATGATATTATGTAAATAATAGACAATAAAACAGCCTGGATCGTGCTATTCAGGAGTTGAATGATTTTACAACAAAGGATATGATACGCCTTTATCACCTTAACGCAACTATCAATGAACTCACATATAGCACGTTTGATTCTGCGACATAGCCTCGCTAGGGCAGGACCGTGTCTCGGCCGCTGCCCCGTGGCGCAATTCCCTTGCGCGGCCGCCAGGACCATCCCACCCTCCCTCACAACCTCAATTCTCAGAGTGCAACTTTGAATTGGCTGCACTTAGTTCAAAGGTTATACACAACACTGCTACTAAACGACGATACGAAACACACACACAGACAAGCACGTGTAATTTTACATGTGCAGATCAAAAACTTTAAACTGATGAAACTTTACTTTTATATATTACAGTCTACCTGCTTTGAAAAACGAAAATAAAAAAATAAGCCATGTTGAAAAATTGTAAAATTTTCTTTCCAAGTCGTATAGTGTATCATAAGTTTAAGTATGCATAATTGAACAAAAATATGTCACTAGAATATTGAATTTCGTATAGTCCTATTATACTAAACGACGCAATTTAAATATTTTATATTCAGCTTTGGTAAAGATTTTTTTTAAATACTTGAATAATTTCAATAGAAATATTAAAATAGGTATACAACAACATTATATATCCCACAAATTTAAGCGATTGGAATTGGTACGTGATATTAGACCGCACACGACGAAGCACTATAATTATAAAATGAGTAAATCCAGTAGATGAAAAACGGAACATCTTTATTATAAGAAAGTATACGTGACAAACTGAACGAAAAATTAGAGGGCAGTGCGTTAGGTTTTTAGCGCGCTGAAACTCTTCTCTAACTGTAGAGTATTGCTTTGTTTGAAGTAATAACTTCAGGATTATCATTGCGACAGACAGCTTTGAATGTCCTAACGAGGATATGATTTCACTGTTAAGCGTCCGGTGAATAAAAACATACTAAACTGTCATTCTGTGAACTCAAATTAGGCGTAAACAAAACGTTGTGGTTGAATATCAAACGGTTTGCAACCAAAATGCATCCGGTAAAATACCTACGCCGATTCGAAGTAATTTATGTCCCATCTAATAACTTTAACAATTGAGGAAAATTTACAGGGTAATGATTATTCATTATAGAGAATCATGCAAGTTTCGACCGATTATGTGTTATTAATTTCCTTAGTAGTAAAAATGTCACGTAGGTTTGACAACGGCTGATAGTATTTATCATTTAGACAATTATACTTGGTCTAGTAATATAAAAATAACCAGGTAAGGGAAGTGTTTTTATTTATATTTGAACTCTTCGGGATAAAATGTTTTTAGGTAAACATATATATAGTAATGTTGATTTCGAATAATAAATCTCTTAACAACGGATGATCAACCATCAAATTCTAGCGAGAACGTTAGGAGGTATACCAATTTTTGATATAGATTTTTTCAAATTTGAATAATTATACAACGCGTATGAAAGAATAAAGTTTATTAAATAATTCGACTAAAATTATTACAAGAGAGATTGAAGAATCTGCACCGCACAACTCGATTGAACATATCTGATGTTATTTAAGATAAAATAATAAATAACTATAAAAAAAACCTACATTACTGACTACCATCGAGGCATTGAGATGGCTCAAATGAGCATGAACGTCTTATGAGAACTGTAACGCACACCATAAATGTACGTAAATGCAGCAGAAGGCCAACAATTGCTATAAACGTGTATCAATATAATATTAATAAAATATTGAAAAAAAAAACAGGAATACAAGTAAATTCTTGAATAGGATAGTACTATATTGAATTTTTCTTATATAAATAATATTCTTTTTGATACAAACGTTAAAATGACAAAATAAAGTTGTAATACTGTTAGCGAAGGAAATGGTTACACGCGACTATTGAAAAAATAGCATTACTTGATAATAGAAAAAAAACTAATTGAATACATTTTGCTCTTTGGACCGAGTGATTAATTCTTTGAATAAATAATTAAGAAATAATTGAAAATTATTTCAATATTTTTGTTATGTTTAGGGGAAATTTTTGAAAAAAATACTGTTTTAATATATAATTTCCAAGAAAAATAGAGAACAAAAAAAAATATCGAATAAACACAGTGAATTTCGATTGGCAAAAGATACAGCTGGCAGGTAAAAGAGTCGATTTTATATGAAAAATATGACAATATTGTTTATTAATAGCACGGCGTCATTGAAGAAGAATAATTTAAAAAACACGAAAGATCACCGCCACTATCTTCATTAATATTCATGTCATAACGTCTCATAACGACACTGTGACGTTATACCTTTGCCGTTGAAAAACAAACTTTTGGATTGCTGTGCGATGACAATATCTATCAGTAATAGACACTTAAATGAATGAACATATCATGAAATCACATGAGGATATACAAAATAAATATTCAGATAGTCAAAACGTAAACATGAACGCGCAGAGCACAACACCATACACCTGTGCGGCGAGTTTCACATTGACAAAAATAATGAAAAGGTTGCTGTAGTTTACGACGTAAACTTTGAATATGTCCGAATTCCAATACACAGGTGTACATTTCATGTGGAAAAATATTTAAAACACTATTTTGCTATACATATTTCGGTATCGATTCATACCAATAAATTTAATTATTTAGACAATGATCATATCGCCATCTCAAAAAAAATCTACACTTAATTATGAAAAACACTAAATAAGCATGTAATATTTTCATTGCTTTTCTAATAATTATCAAACTAAAAAAAGAACAATTCATACACGATTTCGCATCGGTAAACTAGCTTGATGGGCGCGCAATATAAAACTTTTTCGAGGAAACCGCGACATAATTCAAAACAATGTAATTCTATCACAAAACAAAAGCAGTTGAGTTTCTTTGGACAGGAAAAAATATCGATTACTTTCGAACGAGTCAATCGATACGGTCGATATCGAGAGAATAGTTTATGTCACGGAGATGCGTTCTCGCGAAATGTCGTCCGGATTTCCACTGAATCGCGGAATAGAAGCGACCGCGCTTATCATCGTCAGTCATGTTTCGGGATCCGAGCCGGGGGCGTCAATCGCTGCGTCGCGGCGCCGAACCCGCACCGCCACACACAGACAGCTGATTGACGCTAATTCGCAATGTGACTGCTAAATGGTAGGTATACCCAATAACAGTGCACGCCTAGACGGGATGATTTCGGCAGGGCTTCGTAAGCTACACCTTGCAAGCGTTTTTGGAGCGATTTAAATACTTCAGCAGTATTTTTTCGTTGGATTAAATTTGAACTATGAGACTATTTGTATTGAAGAATACTTTGAAATGTGCACTCAGACAGAGCTGCTCGTTGTAATGATGTAAAATAAAAAGAAAAATATCTTCATTGGAAAACAAAACGTAAGTAAACATTTGAATTTTGAATAAAACAAATATAGTAAAACTTTTACATAAAAATAATAAATGCTGTTCATTAATGAAATGGGTGAGCCTGATGCTCCGTTATCAATAGGTGAATATTTTGCTTCAAATTAATGGGGTATAGTCACAAATCTCGACGTTCAGTGTTTTGCTACCGATTCCTTGTTTTCAAAAGAAGATTAGTAATGGTGGTGGCTCGAAAACCCTTTCCACGAGGTATGAGGAAGGAAACACTATCAAAAAATTCTTCGAAGCTCACAATGCAGGATAAGCGACATGAATGTCTTTCTTAAGCCATAACTGCTGATGTCCACATTAGCCACTTAAGGAATCAATAATCTAAATTTAAAAAAACACACACAGACAAAAAAACATATTTAAAAGACAAATGTATTATACTATATCATTTTCTTTTATGATTAAATTCATGTTGAAAAGACAGTTGATAGAACAATAATTGTATAAGTTGGTCATATAATTTAAATTTATTTCTCTTTGTACTTATATTTGTACTGACATATGTTATCATTTATTAGGCAGTTGTCACGAGTATGGATGATGTATGATTACCGCCTAGCATTTGACGGGCGGCGTGCGATAATTGGATTACTTACATAAATACGATTGTGTATACACTGATCTAAGCGGATATGATACAATTTTTCAGTGGCACGTACTGCGAAGGGCCATCAGACTTGCATTTGAAAACACTGATTTGAGCGAAGTCAACATTTGCAATACCAGAAAAGCGACCGAATGAAACGTCGACTTCGCAAGAAGCTGAAGCAAATATTTGCGAGAAATGCGATAATGACACACCGTATTTATTTTGATCAGCTGGATATAAATAAGAGGTGGGCACAGGCATTTATGAAGGATTTATTTTGAGAAATAATAAACGACTACTTAGCTCACACGTACGCGATTTCAATTTGACCACTATATTTTGACGACGGAAAATATTCTAAGATAAATGTCCCTGCATAATATTCGCACATATATACCCAAAGGCATTTGCTAAGTTAAGTCTAGTTAATTAGCTTACTTTTGTAAGCTGTTATGAAATGTAAGAAAAATTCAATATACAACGCAAAAATATGGACTGAAGAAAAAACAGAAATTCATTTTAATTCTGACTTTACGCGTTTACTTACGTAAGGATGTTACCAAATTATCAAATCCTGATTCGTTATCTATTCCCTTACTTAATTTAATAATAACAGCCCTTTCGTACAAAAATTATGATGTTAGCACAACTCCTTTTTAATGTACATTTTATGATAACATAATATGAATTACATTATCATTAAAATACTGATCACATGTAAGCACTTAGTTATTATCATTAGGCATACATTCATAGGTACTGACGTAAGGTTACCAGAGTGTTGTGTATCAACTAATGGATTGTAGATATGCATACAGGTGATCCGTTAACCGTGAGCGAGTCAAACCTCATTTTTAATCTCAATGGTAAGCGCCAAGGCGAACCGGTTGATATAGCATGATAATATTTGCTAGCACTTGCAAAGCAAAACACATCAATTATACGATACATAATAACCAATGTGCACTTTATCATCAATCATCATCAAAGTAACGTTTGAAGAAAACCCTATCACAATTCACTACTATTCCATTTTAACACCAATGTCGTTATAATATTAACATTTTTTTTTTTTGATACAATAACTATGATCTCAATAACATTTATTGTTAGCTAAACATGAGGTCACAGCGAATAAGGAAACATCGTTATTTTATTGCAATGGGTTTAATGTACTTGCCCACCATTTCGTTATACATATTGTATATTTCCAAAAAATAGGATCTGTTAAAAATGATACATATTGAAGTAAAAATAATTTTCTGCCAAGATGAAAAACACAGATATCGATACTAAGGCGTAAATATTTTTTTACAAACTGAGGATTGTTTCTCGGTAAATTGAAAACTGCATTTTAATTTTGTGAAGAGAAACAAGCGAAGTTATGTACATTTATTTAAAAAGAGATTTTTCGTTTGATTTCCATCTTCCTCGTGATGGCTGTATTTTTGTTAAATATCCACTGGTTCTGATAATCCAACAATTATTGAAAATCTATTGCGAGGAGTCTTCAATTAAATGTTACTAATTTAGCTCTCAAATTTGAATATGTAGAAATGACATTCCGTTTTCATTTATTTTGACGTATCACACTACTGACAAGAACAATGCCTAGACAGATTTTTACTCGTTCAGGTATCACTTTTAAGGTGTTAACTGTCACTTCTTGATGGTTTCCTAGTTCTTGTACCCATGGTTTTGTACAACTGCTACCTTTAACTCAAATTATTTTTTTGTTTTGTATAAATAGACTTGTTTGTAAATTGTATTCTATCAGTTGATAATGCTCGCGATGAGCGAAACCGGTCCTGATCAAAAAATATATTGTGGAAATAAGTACTAAAAAAATGTGTTTTTATTATTTAAAATATCGTTCAGGTATATATAAATTTACATAGAAGAGATAAGATAGCAACAATTTTTATCTTTTATAAGCTATATTTGGTATTATAGATAATAAAGGGATTAGTATTCTTTTAATTAGTATCCTCTACTTCAAATTGATCGAAGATTGCTTACAATCATTAAATATATATTTATTTGATGTGAATCATATTATAAAAAGGTTACGCAATCAAGGCGACGGTGATCAATCAAGGCTCACCAAGTTTGATAGTTCGGTAAGGTATCATAAGTTAAGTATGAAGATTTTCGTATTATCTTGAGTGTTTTGAATCAACCCCTTAATTCAATAATATGCGGCAATCGATTTCATAGCTGCATAATATGAAGAGCTCTTTTCACAATAATTTTATTTCGTCTAGAATTATTAGACTACGTGTTGATTACGTAAAACAAATCTGTTAAAAAATCCACAATCGCAAATTAATTATTAAGTTTAGTTATCAAATTGCATAATGCCTGAAATGCATGGAGAAACCCAGATTGTGAGTGACAAAACATGTGGCAGTATGCAGAGGTTGAACCGTTCAAGTGTAACATTGTAATTCCGTCGCGCACCCTCGTTCGACATCGTAAATTATTGCAATATTTTTTCCTCCTATCAATTGAATTTTTAATCATTGATTTCATTCAAAATCACATTTTATGGAGTCTATTGTCAGAGCTTAGAAAACAGTTTTCTATGTCAACATTTCCAACGGAAAAATTAATAGTGTTTGCGATGCCGGAAACCAGTCGTGAATATTTTTGTGAAATAAAATGTGGAAACCTTCTATACTGCTTTTCCAAAGTATAAATGTATTTTTTTTTATCACGAGGTTTGTCGATTTGATAGCAGATAATAAATATCTTAGAAAATTTATACATACTTTGCTAGATGACTAAGATGAGAATAAAGAATATGATGCATATCAGTTTATATGCGGAAATTAAATTTAACAATAAAACTGATATTTCAATTATACGAAGGAATACAAACGTAGGTAATATGTGAATCTTGCGAATATGCGGTATTTATCGCCTTTGACGTGAATTATAGGGGTTAGCAAGATATAATTCAAGAATAAGAATATAATTATTAAGACTGATATATAAATGAGAAATATTTCAAAACAGGCTGAACGGAAGGAAATACGACAGAAACGGAACAATGCTTGCGGCACGGTACACTCAATAAGAAAACCCGGTGAACCTCGTAATAAAAACAATAATATATTATAACATAAAACCAACCTCTGGTAGTATTCAAATAGCGAGAAAACAAACGTACATATTGGCGTGCAAACTAACATTATGGCAGGAAATTAATGATCGGGTTAAGGGTATACTGGCTTACAACATGGACATCTTATTAATTATTCGTAGGTACTGGAAATAATACAAATATTGATTTATATAGGTGTCGCAGGCGTCGTTATGCGAACACTGTAAATTCTATTAGCAGATAATTAACATAAAAATATTCACTGCTATATTGTTTGAAAATGCAAAGTTGATTGCTTACTACAGTCTTAGGGTGAAACGATCATATTTGCAGTTCTATCTACCTCTGTCATTTAATCGGATATTTGAATATATGTAATAATTTCTAGTCAAAGTCAGGTCGATAAAAATTCAGAGTCCATCCGATTAATGTGACCACTGTTAACAAGCGACTCGTCTCCAGCTTTCTATTTGCAAACCCCTTTTTAAGCCAGGATATTTACTGTCGTTATTTTTTTTTAGTAGCCAAATTTCAATGTTATATAGGACAAAACTTTTTTATTATTCTTATTAAACAACGCACTGAGTAGAAATGTTCAATAGAATAATTTTTCAATAATTTTTTAGAGCGGTAAACACAGAATTAAAATGATTTTTTACAGGCCGAATATTTCAATGTATGCGTTATTATTGTAGCATAAAAGCAACAACAGTAAAAAATGCCATATTCTTAAATTTAAATTAAATATAAATATATCACAATGAACTGTATCACTCCACCAGGCAACTGGACTTAACTAAATACACTATTGTTGAAATAAAGACGTATTAATTCGAACAAAGCAACGGATAATGTGAAAATCCGAACAAAGTTCGCGTGGATATGTAAATTTTAATTCCATATCGAACATGGCGATGCTCTCAGTGATGATCTAATGCCACAGTAGGCCGTTAAAGGGAAAAAAGGTCGGGGAGGTTTATCTCTGTGGCGTATCTAGTATAAACGAAATGAAGTTAACGTTCTGTCATTTGCTAATGGTCAACGATAAAACACGAATAAAATTTTTCAAATGAATGCGAATCACTTTTTTTCTATAATCTTTGCACACAAAAAAGAAACACTTTCTTATATTATGTAAAATATTTTAAATAATAAAAACACATTTTTAGTACTTTTTTTCCCACAATATAATTTTGATCAGGACCAGTTTCGCTCATCGCGAGCATTACCGAGAGAAACCGGTCCTGATCAAAAAAATTATTGTGGAAATAATTATTAAACACTGTGTTTTTATTATCTAAAATATCATGCCTTTCCATCAAGATTTGACAGTTAACACCTTAAAGGATATAAAATATGTCATATTTTACTATCCGTTTAAAATAATTAAAGCCCTTTAATATATATATATATAATTTCCCAAATATTACTTGTTGTGAAACGGTAATTTTCATGAAAAACTTTAATATAAATTAGTCAATAAGAAATAATATTAATTTAGTCCAATTGCATGTGTACTTCTTGGTTTAGTAACGTGACTGAAATTAAAATCATCTTAGAAATGGTAGGAATGAAGTCGACTTGTGCATAATGGATATAAAAAGCAGAAATACAGGTTATCCTCGACTTACGACCGAGATACGTTTCTGGACTTTGGTCGTGAGCCGAATTGGTCGTAAGTCGAATTTCATACAAAATATGTATGTACTTACATATTAAAATAAAATATCTGTATTTATTTATATTTTTTTAATGTTGAATTTGTACTTAATTATTTATACAAAATAAAATATTTACTTCATTAATATTTAAAATCTTTCGTCATCTGTACTTACATAAGTACAATACATTGGCTCATCATCAGTAGTGTAAGAAGAAGCAGTAGTATTTTTAAAAATCATATCCAATTTTAGTTGAGTTGTTTGTTGGTTTTTCCCTTTATTTTGCAGCGTATTGCAATTTTAAAAAAATGCTATTTTTGGTCGTAAGTGCGAATGGTCTTAAGTCGAGGACTACCTGTATACTACTATTTATGGCCCTGCTTAAATAAAATATACTACAAGTTCAAAATAAAATACAGCTGTTGTAGAATGCAATTTTTTCACTTTAGTCTTGTAAGCTGTGTCGTCTGTAAATAGAAGTTCCAAAGTATAAAGGTAAAAGCTGTTAAGCTACTGCGGTGCAAAAATAGCAAAGGTATAAAGCGATGAAATATTTCGCCATAAAGTATGTGCAATGATTCAGATTGTTTCCTATTTATATTTCTCACCGCAGCAAGGATGACTGGAAGCATATATCTGTGAGAACCGCAAATGTTGTATCTTATCATTCCACATATACCGCTTTCAGAGGACGTGACTTAGTGTGGGCGATAAATAATAAGAATAGACAACGAGAAATTTTAAGAAAATGTTAAAAATTCCTAAATTACTAATAAAATAGATCTTACTTGAATTTATGCTTGGGTATGAATGAAACATGATCATTTCTTTACGGTGCAAACGAACGTACTGTGCATTGTTTTTGAATGTAACAGCATGACAACTTTAGCTGAAATAGCATGAGTTAAGTCCAATTTATCGAATGATACAATTTAAATAACAGACTAAAATTATTTCAACAACCTATTAATGTATTTATATAAGCAACACCAATTCACAATTTGCTACTTGAAAATCTTACTTTCTTTTGCATTGTACTATTTCTAAAACTTAAATTACAAAATGAAATAATATATAATTAAAATTGATAAATTTGGGAAGCTAAATGCGACACATGTAGTCTTGTAAGAATCAAATCCAAATTAACTGTTTCAAAACGTTATACACCACTAACGTATACAATGATTCTAATTTTAAACTTAAAAATAAAAAGTGAGATGAGACAATACAATAGAGGTTGGGGGTTTAATTAATTAATTACTTATAATTGAAGGTGAAAATATCAAGGAAATTCCATTAAATACATGTGAGTCGCCTTAAACATTTAAAATATTATTTACCAATAATTTATTCCTGTTAATGGATTCATTAATTTCTAAGACGTCTTATCTATTCATTTTTATTCCTTTATTGTTTACACGATTGAAGAGAACTCAATCAATGTTGAATTTTGTATTTATTAAAATTATGATAGTAATTAAATTATTTTCGAGCTCTGAACAATTATTGGTATCAATGCATTATATTTTCCATTTATAACGTGTTACTAATGAAGGCTTTATTTGATTACATTTCATAAATGTGTAACACATTATATGTAATTGGTATAAATAATATTAATGATTACTATACCACACTTTCATTTCTTTATCATTTGTTCAAAGTAGGTAATGTCATTCTATAAACGTCAACCAATTGTTTCATAAAATATGTATATTCAAATATGCAAAACATCATTAGTAAAATATTATATATTACCTCCTGCTCTACCCTGTTCGTTCGTGTTTATCATAACTTGAAATGCTAAGTCGTCTAATGAAACCGAATGAAACATAGCACTAATATCGTCCCTTCAATGAAAACTTAAATGTTATAATGAAGAGTTATGCGAATTATTTTACAGACAAGGACTGTTATGTGGGTAAATAATGCTTAGAAATGGTTGCGTGTCTTGACAGAATGATACCATATAAAACGACGTGCATACTTTGAAATAATAGCCGATTCAAACACTGCAAAAGCGAAAATCCTACGCAGAAGCAATGATAGTACAATCATATTACTGATACACGTCTGATTAAAATAAAGATATACTTAAAATACACTGAGTAATCGTGAATATTTACGATCATAAAAATGATACGCGACGAAATAAAAAGTAAGTTTTTTATTGTTATTGAGGAACGTGAGCGTGAACGAGGGTCGGCGTCGATACCTGCGTAACATAAAAAAACTTATAAATAATAACCAAACATTGTTCGCTAAGAAAACCACCGCGATGTTATGTTTTTTAATCAATTGTTCTCATATAAATTTTTACTGTGGCCGCATTATAAACATCAGCGGTTTTATCAAAATGATTCGTGATCGTACCAATACAAATTAATTTGAAGATAAACGCATTTTTAAAAATGATAATATTTACTATGAAGGTGTTTGTGGATGCAGCAGAATCCTTTTGTAACCGCACGTAAGAGCCGCTGAGCTATACGTACTAAGTCAATAAATAAAAAGTAAGTAAATGATGACGTAGACAATTCAGAGAATTAAACATGAAACCGGCGCCCACACTCTTCATCAAAGCTTAGACTCGCCTCACATTACAGATAATTATAATCATTAACACAAACGATGTGATACGTATGAACCATACCAAACATCATCCTATACTAGTTTTTTAAAATATAGTTAATTACATATAGACATATGTTTCATGCATTGTGTAGGGTAAAAACGCCGTTTATTTCTTTTAAACGGAAATAAGTAATATATGATAGGTACACTGAGACAAGAAGTTTTATTAATGATTTTTTTTTTACATTAGAAAGGCCAACAGGTGGCGGCTCGGTAACACAAACACAACCGTCTACCGGTGCCAAGTTTACTCGTTAAAATATTTATATTGTATGAAGCGGTGTCTAACTAGGATGACCGCTGAAAAATACGTTGGTGTATATAAAACGCATATGTAAAGTCACTTAGAGACATACCACGGCGTGCGGCCAAGAATCGGATCCTTGCGAATCGTAAAGATCGCCTGTAGCGTGGTACGGTCACCATAAACACGTGGATGATGTGCTCCGACAGCAGGAACCAGCACAGAGACGGATCAATCTTCCAACACATGCCGCAGAATGACATTACGCATCAAATTTTACGCACCAATGGTCAAATGAAGTTCAATCAGTGCTACCGAAATATTGTTTGACATATGTTTTTCTGCGTGAGAGAACTTCTACCGACAATAAACATGGAGTATTTATTTTGAACTAAAGTGTTCAGACGGATCGGCGAGAATACGAAAAGGTTGTCCGGAATGATTGAATTAAAAAACACACTCACACGCGTATGTAAACACATTTAACGTCTGTGCACGATTTGGCTACGAATAGATCACTTCTGAGTGAGATGTGCGTATACGATATTATTTTATTGAGGTGATTTTTGCCTCAGAGATGCGATGCGAGTTGATGTGATTGGAACGGGCGCGGTGTAAACTTCACTCATCGAACATGACAAGGAGGCGGCTCTGGCTTCGGGAAGCGGCGTGCGAGGCGTACTGCCGGCGGAATCGTCAGTGACCGCCGTCATCAGCAAGCTATACTATACCCGGCGCTCGATTCCCAACTCGCCACATAACTTTGTTTATCAGCGGTTTGTAGAAAACGGCGTCCGCTTATCGTAGACGAGACAGACGCGTGAACGATTGATCTAGGTTTCGGGTGATTTTTTTTGTTATGATTTTCAAACCGTTTCATAATTAAGAGCTCCGTGTTTTGGCCAATTCAAATAACCGGTTCGCCGATAAAATATACCCACTAGCATATAATAGCCTGAAAATATGTTGTTATGCGTGACATGGTAAAATATTATTTATTTTCAAGATAAGTATACTCGTGTATGTGCGTGAATCGGTATAATTTTATAATTGTTGTGAATACATATGAAACACGGCCAGTATTGTAAAACTTATTCTCAATGGGGTTAACTGTATTAATTGACCTATTTTGTCTCACCAGGCTACTATTTACAAAATTACTATTAATATATAATATAAACATTTTATAATGACCGGGATCTAGGGTCGATGTTTTAGTTTCAAATGAGTTTTGTCTTCAAATATATATTTTTGCATGCTAAAACATAACATACACTACCATTGAAGCTTAAGTCATAAAAAGAAAAAATACCGCTAGGTTGTTAAACTGAAGAAAAAACTGCATTTGACATAACGAACTATTTTCCTTAAAAATACTACAGTTGTCTGATGATCGTAGCTAAGAGAATTAATTGCTATGAGGGTTAAAAGAAAAAAATAAAAACTAGCGCATTTTAATCAAGACGACAATAGCAAGGTTTAATAATATCAAGCTGGTGTTTCAAAATTATTTGGCTCTACTTTAATGTATTGGAATTTCATATATTATTACCAGTGGTAAAGTTGCCGTGTGTAGGAAGACTTTAAAACACCGACATAATTTTCCTAAACTACGCCGCAGGTGAAATAATTGTAGATAATGTAATCAAGTGATAGTAGATATTCGTTATCTGCAGTGGAATGAGACAAGAATAATGTCTTGACTGATAAAACGGCCAGCCAATAGCGAGCCGGCGACGAACGGTCACCGGTTGATAAATTATGTTGATTTCCGAGTGTAGTAATTTGATGGAATAAATTTACCGGCACTTGCAAGTACTCATTACATTTCTTGAATAATAAAACAGTACTTGATACCTGACTTGCGAGTGCCATGGAACAATAGTTTTGGCTCTGTATATTTCAAACTATGGAAGAAATCGCTTATTAAAAAAAAAATCGATACTTTTAATAATAAAAAAAAACTCCCTACAGTTTCTACGTCGTAAGCGAAAATCAAAAGCTAAAATTTTTTTGATTGAATTGGCATTTACTTGGTAGAACTCCATTATTGATGAAAAAATAGCAATGTATATTTAAGTTATACAAAAATTTATAAGATAAAGTTGATTGCTATTTCGTTTCAAGCCATCGTCAGAACTATGACGCGATGATGACGTGACCCGAAATAGCTATCAACTTTATCTTATAAAATTTTGAAGAACTAAAATACATTGCTATTTTTCCCCGTGTTATAAGCTAAAAACTTTGCCACATATACAATATTAAAAAGACAATAAATGGTATGATCTTAGGAGCAATAATGTTGGGTAAAGTAAATGGGATAGCTAGGAAGAGCCTCGATATGTTGGACTCTAATTAAGACCGAAACCGCAATTCGGTCGTATAAAAAAATACAGTTCAAGTAAACAATTGATTGAAAAGCTGTTTTCGGAAATCACGATTCTTCATAATGCGGCATTGCTGCATATATTTATTTAAAAATACCGCCGTGTCTAAAAGCGGACTAAATCCACACATCTGCCGAAATATAATAAATCGAAAACGTACATATAAAAAAAAACGGCAAGATTTAAATCAAAATTTTGCGAAACTTTCATTACACAGCATCCGCTGTTTTACGCGAATTGCGGGCTGCTGGCGCTACTTGAACGTAAATCTGAATTTCCCAATAAACACCGCAGTTAACAAAATCTGGAATAAGGATGCGGGGGTTTATGATTATACGCGTGATTTGAGGCTTATCACATCAATATGAAATTTTGCAAAAATATTTTTTTTTGCCGCATTAGGTGTGCTTCCGTCGAAGTTTCTGTATTTAAAAAGGATATTTGGATATCAAACCAGAAAAATTAATGCTCGTAGAACATACATAAATTACGGGAATATTACCAGTTAACATTCAATCACAACAATTAAGCACTTATTCCATTTTTTGTTTTGTATGCCGCACAAATTTCAGTCAGGAATGAGCAGATTAATGCATAAATATGTTTATTGATTGAATTGGCATTTACCTGGTAGAACTCCATTATAACACGGTGAAAAAACAGCAATGTATATTAGTTCTACATTTTTTTTCTGTAATAAATCATTTCCTGCTAGTATTTAAAATTATTTAAAGTGCCGCCTGTATAGTTTAGTTTTTTTTTGCTGGCACGATATAAGCTAGGTTGTTAAAACAGAAGAGAAGATGTATTTTGTATCTTTTCTACACAGCTATATATAGATAAGCAAATGTACATATAAACATAGTTCTGACGATGGCATGAGCCGAAATAGCTATCAAATATATATTAACAAATAAAATTGTAGAATTAAAATACATTGCTATTTTTTCACCGCGATATAAATATGCTCCTGAGGAGAGGCTGAGAAAAACGGGCATCGATTGCTCAATAGCACTTGGGAATAAGAACTTTGATTTTTATGTTTTCAAAGCGGTTATTTAGTTCAAATACCGAGTTGCTCTCGTTCAAAACGATGCAATTTAGACCCACTTCCCAATGCGATTAGAAAATTAGCGAGCGTAAACTTTTGGGGTCATAGTAGAAAAACACAAAAAATCAGATTCTATGATTGGAAATCCCCAACGGTCAATTTAACACACAAATGCCTGCCGACGTAAAAAAAAAAAAATACGTTAATCTATTGAAAACCGAAGGTAAACCAATGCAATATTCTTTATATATATATATAAACAAAACACTGTTTAGTACTTTTCCTACAATTTAATAAAATAAGAACTGACCAAACCGGTCATAAGCTTTATGATTTTAAAAGTGTTGAAACAATACTCAATGCGTATTGAAATAGTATACGCCTATCCACCAATAATCAACAGTGAATACCATAAAAGTCGCTAAATATTTTTTTATAGTTCGTTGTTAAATATAACTTTACAATGTATGTATAATAAAGTTAGTTATTATCTTTATATTATATATTGAACGGATTTAACATTTGTACTGTGTATATTTTTTTATCGTTTTAATGCATGAAGTGTGTTGATAAAAATTGAAGTTGTATTAAACCAGGGATTCCCAACCTTTTTATACTCTAGAGCGCATTCTAAAATATCGATAGGGTGGCGGGCACCACCCATTTTTTCTACGGGCTAAGACCTCTACGTTTATTGCACTATATAATAAACATAGTTACTAAAAAAAATTAGAACTCTAACAATTATATAAAAATAGTTTACATTTTTAATCAGTGTTTATAAAAAAATCTGTTACGTTCAAATAGTGGCGGGCACGGGGTTGGGAATCCTTGTATTAACCGCTACAACTTCTATGTCGAGCCTGACTAGACATTTGACGGCACATTTAAAAAATGAAATTACCGGTTTTTACCGCCTTATTTTTCTTTCAAATAACATTTATTGATATTGCACAGGATTTGTTTTGGCAGACTGCGGCATTAGGTAAAAGAAAAATTTATTTTTATATTAGTAATAAAACAAATACAACGACGCTGTTAAGCGCGAGTTAGTCCTGCTAAGACAATTTTTATGAGTACATCTGTTCCCATTTTTCAAGCTTCGTAAACGATACTCAATCTGCAGTCGTACCGCGTCTATCTTCCCGTAAACATTTACTATTAGTAATATTGATAAATTACAAAAAATAATTATTCAAAGCTATGTTATGTGAGACAAAAAAACTTATGATGTAAAAGCAATAGTGTGTGATGTGTGGCTAGTCTCGTAATATTTTCGATTGAACAAATGAATTGTGTTTCTTTGTTTTACGTAATTGATAGTGTAATAATAAAGATGTCCCGAATTACAAAAAGAGTTGTCACAATCAATAATGAGTTTGAAAGCAGTGAAGATGAATATATGTCTCAAGTTGAAAATGAATTCGATGCATTGGAAGACTTATGAAGAGTTATGAGACTCGTATGTTACGATGAGGAAAATGCTGATAATGTTCATTTACCCAGTGACGTATCATGGTAGAATGTCACGGAAAATGACAATTATCGACACATTATAAACTTTTCTATTGGTCAAAATGATACGGGGTCAGAAGTTTTATCAACATGTATTTCACCTCTTTTCTTTTCACCTTTTCATTTGGGAATGATGGAAAAATCTGAATGAAATTGAAATGCGAGCGTTTCTCGGAGTAATAATAAATATGGGTCTCCATGGGGTACCAAAATTAGCTGTTGGACAAAAAATTGCATACAGGAAAGGAAATACATTAGTATTAGCATGGCGTGACAAAAGAGTTGTCAATATGTTTAGCACAATGCATACTTCTGCTTCTAAGTCAACAAGGAGACGAGCAAGAACCATTCATCAAGGTGTAAGCCAGGATGACATAGATAAACCAAATGTTATTCTTGATTACAATATAAATATGGGCGGTGTGGATGTCGCTGACTAATATGCGACATCGTATTGCTTCATGCGAAAGACGTTGAAATGGTGGAGAAAACTATTTTTCTGGGGCTTAGAAACCTCAATAGTTAACTCGTATATATTGTACAAGGAGTATACTATCAAAGCAAACCTAAAACAAATATCCCATAGAAAATTTAGAGAGGTTATACTTATAAATTTAATTGGAGATGTTCGTGCACCTAAATCAAAACCAGGGCGTCTTTCTACATGTGACGGTGAACAGCGCTTGAATGGACGCCATTTCAAATTTTCGCAAAAAAAAAAAAACATAAGGACTGTATAGCATGCTCTGACAGAAAAGTTCCAGGAGGAAGAAAAGAGACCACATACTTCTGCGACACTTGTGAGAGGAAACCTGGTCTTCACCCAGGGGAATGTTTTAAAAAATATCACACTTCAAAATGTTTTAAATAGTCAATATTTTTTAAAATATCACACTCTGAAATATTAATTATAGCATGCATATCACCCATTTGATTCAATGACGTTTGAATATTATGAAAATATTAAAATTAATTAAAGAGTTGCTACGAGATTTTTTAGTTACAAACTTACGCATTAGATCAGAAAACAATACTTCTTCAGAGACAAAAAAGTGGGTGGTAGTTATAAAAAGGTTGATGACCACTGCTCTAAATGGAAATCCATGGAAATTTATCGATATTATCTGCTTGAAAGAATTTTTCGAAGACTTTCAAGCGGATAATATCGAAATAAAATTTTGAAAAATTTTAAGGCACCCAATAGAACAGCTCCGGCGCCCTAGGGCGCCGCGGCGTAAAGTTTGGGTAACTCTGATATAGTATTATCCAGGGTAACATGTTACAGAAGGGTTCCAGGAGGAAAAAAGAGACCACAGACTTTTGTGAAACTTGTGAGAGGAAATCAAACTTTCACCCAGGGTAATATTTAAAAAAAATATCACTTTCAAATGTTTTAAATAGTACATATTATTTTTAAAATATAATATTTTGAAATGATTTTATTTTTATTTGATAGATTATATATATATTAAAGTTTTGCGATCATGAAATAATTATAAAATACGTTATTGATTAATTATAGCGTGTTAAGCGTCCATTTGATTCAATGACGTTCGAATGTTACGAAAATATTAAAATTAATTACGGAGTTGCTACAAAGCTTTTTTGTTTTTTTTACGGAGTGCAAAGGGTTAAATCATAGTTTACAAAATAAAGTAATTTTGTTAAACGATAACAGCAACACTCGAGTATGTGGTCGCCATCCGCGATGTGAGCGAGACATATTAGATTCTCATCAAAATTTCATCACCATGATAACTTCAATACAAAGCAACCTCGCCTCCAATAGGTACTATATCCTTGCTGTTTCACGCGCTGAACGATGTAGCGTGTGCCAAAAAGTTCTGATATGAAGGAAAGTGTGGACCAGATTGCAGCCGTGTGCTAGCTAACACGTGCCGCGACACGTTCGAGGCGGGCGGGACAAGGCGGCAGGCGCATCTACTGGCGCAGGATCGATAGCTCGATTCAGTTTTCGCCGAGCGAAATAACCGCGTCGGCCGGCGGTCAGCTAATTCGTCAGTCAAAGTGGTTAGTGTCGTCTATATCTGACGGGTGTTCTCTTCAATTATCCTCGTTCGTGTTTTACAATATTGACACTGGAATTTTCAATTAGACTCGAACTCATCAAAGTAAAGATAGTCTTAAGTTGAATGTGTGTTGACGGTGAAAAGGTTTGAAAGTATATCGAGTGAGTACAAATACATGTTGTTATATGTAATAATATGTGTATTAGTAATACGGCAATGATCGTCGATGAGGCAGGGAACAACCGATAGAGGATATACCTTAACACTAGCAGTCTGAAAAAAGATTTTAAATTTATCTACGGTTTATAAAACCTAGTAAATAATGAAAAAGTATGCGCGTTAAGCAAATGATTTTTGATGAATTAATTCTGTATTAATTTATGATATCGACTGAAGGTGCTTGATGGAATTTCAATATCAAATTTAATTCTGTGTTATTTTTACTTGTTATAAAATCACGATGAAAACTGAGGAGCTTAAGATTAGATTTTAAAGAATAATACAAAACATAAATAAACATTTCAATATAATTGAAGTAAGTCGCAGAATAAGATAAATTATTGTTTACTATTATACAGCGGTGCTCTATATAACCATATATAAAATTCCTTTGCTATAAATGAGTAATTAATATATGTATGTTTTGTGAATATCGAGATACAAATCGACAAGAATATTCGTATTCGACAAGAAGTAAGCTGGAAGTAAACAAGAAATATTTAATGGAAGGGGTGATCATAGTGCGGCCCGTGTGTTTGAAATATGATAAAGCAAAACTGTTCCATCCAATATCCAAAAGAAAATATTTCATTTCATTTGTCAATCTCTTTATGTTTTTCCCAACGATAATTATTGTAAACGGACATGTCTATATTATTATGTGGTAGATGCAAACGTAAACTTACAAATTGTTCTACCACGAATGCAGCGACATCTATGATATGTGCAATAAATTTATAAGTTAAATGTATCCGCAATTATCAGGTAGACTTTTTTTGAATTAATCACGATTTCCAATTATATTCAATTATTTCACTGGTCCACAGAGAAAATATTGAAAATAATTATACAAGCCGGAAAATGTTTTAAAACGACACCCTGCCAATCAGCTGTTGAGCGATTGGAAATTCATTTCATAGATGTCACTGTAATTGATTTATAAATACTGTTCTGTCAAACGGCAGATGAGCCCCATTTTATAGATCTTACAATAATGAATCAATATTTCACGAGTATATTTAATGCACCAATTTGACTTAGCAATATATTTATGTGTGGATTTATTGTAGGAATTGTGATGGCAAGACGCACTTGGGAAAAAAAGTGCATACACAAATGCCTCGAGTTCATAGAAGCGGGCAGAGGGATACGTGCTTTCAGTTATTATACATTTTTTATGATAGTCCTGGCGATTGCATGATATGGAAATACGGATCAAAAATATGTACAGAACTGTGTAAATTTCTATTTCAAGCAAATAATGAAGGGTTCTGCCGAGTAAATTATCAATTAATTCATTATTCTACATTTAGCTAATATGATGCATTACATGTTACAATATTACTTCTACAGAGCGGCGATATTGCAAAATTTAAAAAATTAAATAAATCATTCACTATTTACTATCACTATAAAATGAGAAGATACTTTTCATGAAAAATATAAATTAGAATTATTTTCGTAGCAGTAAATTTTATCAATCTGACAGCGTTACTTTATTATTCAATTAAACTGTCATATGATGACAAACAAGAGGTGATTAGTACCAGGTCAAAAGAGGATTAAATTACCTTTATTGATTATGTCGTCATCTTCCGCCATGACTCCAATCCGTTGCAAGTTTACCCTTGCACCGTACTGACATTCACACTAGGTCACAAAATTCGTCAGTTAAATATTCACTTAAAAATCCTAGCTAGATTTGCTCAATGCACCGCTCTATTCCATATGCATTTGTCGACTGCAGTGGCATCTCACGACAGCAATTGCAAATGCCAACATATCGACAAAATATATACACTAAAATAGTTGGGTTCCGAGAAATTATTCATTATTATTTTACTGAATTATTCGAAAATGTATATGAAATGATTAAACGTGCCGATTAGTGAAATGAATAATGAGACCGTGCTTCGAAACTCAACATAAAAGACGAGTGCAACAAAAAAAAATGCAACTCAAGCAATTTTAATATATTATTTCAAACGTCATTCGTCCAAACGTCGTCAATAAAGAAAATATTTATACAGTCAAATTCAGTTTATATTTTTATTAGCAAGCGCGAGTGAGCTTCCGTTCCAGTGGATGATACTTCAAATAAATAAATTTAATGATTTGAGTTGATTTTTCGCTAGTCTGCAAAGTAAAATCCAGCAATCGATTTCAGCGGTCTATTAGTAAGAGATCTGCTTAGATACCAGCTATGGGTCATGTCCGGTAAGGCAACATATTGATTTTCTTTTCCATATTTAAGGTATTTGTTAAGTAGTGCGAGGCATGATGCAAAAAATGTATACTATGCACCACTCGGCATAATATAAAAATCACTGACCCCCAAGATACAAGCCGACTTAACGAGCCTGCTAAAGATGCGAAAACATTTTTCCTTGGCTGAATAAAAAAAAAAACGTATATATTAAACACAATGTAAAGTAATACTTTTTCTATGCTATATATTTATTGTATTATTACTTATTTTTAAGATCTGTGCCGGTTTCGATCATCACGATTATTATCAACTGAACTGATACTGTGAAATGAAATAGTAGTAAGCATTGTGTTTTTATTATTCAACAGGAAGTGACAATTGACACCTAAAAAGTGAAATAATTTTAAATAAACATAATAATTTAAATTTTCGGCATGCAGCGAAAAGCGTTGCGATAGTAAAATGACAAAATCGACTTTTGGAATTGTGCGTTGAAATTCAATATCCACAAAGTAACAGCCTAATAGATCAAAAATATTGGGTTTAATACTCTAGTAATACAATTATAGCATAAACATATCCTTGACGATTTTAATATATTGTACATTACATATACCTATAACAACTATAACTTTGCTAATTACAATACACTACTACAGTCAATCTAGACAGATACCACCTATAATCGTGATTCAAAGTGCTATCGTACCAAAGGACTTTCGCTTACCACAGTGCCTGGGTCGATTGATCATACCCGCCCCGCACCTGACGAGAGTCGTCAAGCGCCTACAGACTGGGTTAATGTGATTTCAAAGGGAACAAATTGATTAATTCACTTGCGGGGCCGTTTGGATTCAAACAGAATGATTTAATGTATTTGCATTCAGGCGGCAAGGCCTGCCTGACTGTAAATTCCGCCGAGACGTGTGACGTGGTAAACGGCTTAAATAAAGCCTCGTATAGGACGAACCCACGGAAAACGACACACCCTTCAGGTATCCGTGTTATAAAGGTCGTGTTTTACATAATATATGTTGTAAAAATACCTATTTTTTTGTAATAGCATGGAAGGAACAACAACAGGCAATATGTTTTTAGCATATGCTGAGTTTTTGAACATATCACGAATTAAAGAATTTTTATACAGTATATCGACTTAGTAATTCGAAATACTCAATTATACTGTTATGCGTCTTTTTACCCTTAGATCACGGGGCGTCGTTTTTTTTCTTTTGTTGATCCAGTATCATCGTGTAATTTATAATTCCATGTATAATCATAACTGTTAAAAGGTAGCATATGTTATATTCCATGCATAGAAACTATGTCGAAGTATCGTAAGAATGTCTCGTAATCAAAGGGAATTTCGCGCTGTACATTTCTACTGGTTATAAGAACAAGTTTTCGAAATGTAAATAGTATAATTTTCAACGGCACGTGCCTTATGATACATAACGTACACTGTTAAACTATTCATTATACTCAAAACGATCCCCTATACAAAACCAAAGTTGCAAAATGCGGTAGACGTCACCCGTATGTATATTTCGCGATGGAACTGGAATATTTAGCGTTGAATTAATTTGCCGTTGGATAACAGTGTCAGTGGCGATGTGCTAACATATTATAAAGAATGACTAATATTACCACAACTTATGAGTGCATCTATCAAAAAAAATAATTTTCCGTTCGTGATCACTGCATTTGCAGCTCGACGCAAGGTTGTCACCCGCAATATATTTTTTAGTATGCCGCGACCTTGAGAATCGGGCAGAAAATCCTCTCATTGCGATCAATGTACCAATGTAAATGCTTCACACATATTTTCCTTATCATTGGTAATCGAAAACCTTTTTAAAAGACTAGAAGAAAGTGTATAAGGAGTATGCCACCTGGACACGTGGCGAAAGGAGGGAGAAGAATACTCTGAATAGAAGAATGTTGTATTAAAAATATATTTTAAATTAAAAAAAAACACATTTTTTCTAACTTATTTCGACAAAATAGTTTATGATCAAGAAAATAAACGAAACCGGTCCTGAGCATTGAAAATCTATTGTGGAAATACGTATTACAAATGTGTTTTTATTGTTTAAGATATCATGGCTTTCTATCAAGAAGTGACATCTTAAAAGTGAATTCATAATTCCCACGATGAGCGAAAACGAACCATATTATAAAATATATTCTAGAAATAAGTACTAAAAAAATGTTTTTATTATTTAAAATGTCATGCCTTGCCACCAAGAAGTGACAGTTAACATCCTAATATAAAAATTAAATATAATTAATGCATGTATAAGCCTTACACATCAAGGAATGTAAATCAATATTTAATTCGTTGCCGTGTTTTTTCTTTGCATATACAGCATATTTTGTGTTCAACCATAATGGTTAACCCTGATGTTCACACGAGTGAAATCCGTCAAGATTTGCATGCGCGAATATCGGAAGCGAGGAAGCATTTGCGACAAGTGATGCACGGAATAGCAATGCGCGAATATAATAGCGATAATTGATGTCAACCTTCGAACGAAAATGGACAAACATGCGATAATTCACGAACAACAATGAACGGCAACTCTATTTACGTAATGCTGGGATTCAAGGACAAGAGATACGCATTTCCGCCAAGCGAAGACTTTCGGTCAAAAGAGGTGCGGGTTTCGGATGCCTTGGACAGAAAACAGAGAGGTTATAAATCGATTTTAATAAGCTCTTATGACTACGTGTAACGTGTTATATATGTAGGTAATTGATTGGATTCCTACATAACACCTTCGCGTTTCTCATAAAACTAAAAAGATGCAGATATCAGTGGGAGGGAGACGCAAACATTACTGAGCGCTCTCGTGAATAGCCGAAACAATAATGATTAATACAAAAAAACATCTTTATTTTATTTATGGTGTATCTAATATTGTGATATATCTTCTTATGTTAGTTAAGATTGAAGAAAAAAAGAAAGATGTTTTTACTTTGTCTTATTATAAAAATGATCAAGAAAAATAAATAACCAAGTGTTATGAGAGTGAATTTCGTGTGATAAATTTATATTTATTTCATTTACAATAACAACTGATGAAATTTCAATAACACATTGCCAAAATTGTGAATTTACACAGAACCATGTGGAAATTAACAGTTTCACTCATGACCCGGGTTTAGCCATTTGGCATCTTCGGGAAATCTATCACACAGATGCAATAGAACTGTCAGACATTATGCGCTTACTTTGGACGTATTTATCCCGTCACGAATGTGTTTATATGAACACAGAGCCGTATTTCAAGACATTTACGTATTATTGCAAAAAAAAAAACGGCCAACTTTGTAGTCACGATGTGCCTCCTGAGTGACTATTTTAAGTTCGCTACGTCCTGCCTCGCATTTGAACTTTAAACATAAAATTAGAATCTAATTTTCGCCCAAAGCTTTTTGATGAAGCAGGAATTTAACATTTGTCTAGAGCAGAGTCTCATGTGCGGCCACCAACAGTTTTATAGTAAATATTGATATTTAAAAATATTGTGTTCTTACAAATGATTTTATAAAATTATTATTATTTTAGAAATTGATTGAACATACCTGAATTACCCAGCATTTAGTCGACCTCAAGGGAAGGACCACTTTAATATTAAAACTACTGTTCAAAAAATTTGGCCCGAGTTATTCGTTGACCATGAATCAAGTCAATATAAAGAATTAAAAACATTGCTTTATTAATTTTGTCAATTTTACCTACAACTGTATATTGTGAAAGATCATTCAGTGTAATTCACTATATAAAAAATAAATATCTAAAATATTTTTATCACATTTGGTGCGGCCACGAGACATTTCCATAGGACAGCTGATGTTTATAATGCGGCCACAGTGAAATTTCACGTGAGAAACACAGGTATAGAGCCACATCTGACGAGTCGACATGATCGATTTATGTATTACTTTAAAGTTAATAATCGCCTTATTGTCCGCAGACAAGTATTTTGCTATAATCTGGACGAGTAGTCTAAGAAAATCTTTAGCGCATGCGCTAAATTCTTGGTTTAACGATGAAAGTATCTATGTGGGAAAATATAGCAGTTTTCAGTGTGCACTCAAGCTGTGGGTAACTTTACAAAAGGCGGTTTGGCAGGGGACGTTCATCGCAAATCAAAACGTGACGCATTACGCTTGCAGCAGTCTAAAGGCCGAGGAAAATTGTGCTACACTTCATCTCCGTCTGCCGGGCGCGTTTTCAATTATACCGCATTGTATAATAAGGCGATCGATATTCTATTTCGGTAGCGACAAAAGGGTGAATGTTCGACTATGTTGTAACGAAGTCGAAAAACTATTCAGTTTTTTTGAATGTCATAACACGAGAAATGGTCTTGCAAGACACAAGTATGACACCTTACCTAAAGGCGTTTAAATTATATACAAAATTATAGAATAAAAACTACGACATATGTTGGAATACTTCTTCGTATACTATCATATTCGATAAAGATCAATGTTAAATGAATATGTGAAAAGGACCAGCCATATTTTGAGAAATTTATGCTTAGTACGGTACGTAATCATGCTTGGCCAGAGACGTAATGGAAGGCTAAACAATTCTTTTTGATAGCGGCCTCGAAAAGGTACGGAAGAACATTGATTATGTAGATATTCTCAGTGGTCTTCTGAAAATTCCATTTAAAAATCAATTCGACGAAGAAGCAAACTGGTCGTATTATAGATTTAACGTAGACCTAGTATGCGTATACTACATGAAATAGAACACAAAATTCAAACTTCATTCTCAATGATCAACTCAATCTTCACAACTCCCCCTTGTTGTACCCTTTACGTGAGATGGGTTCAATGAATCGACAATCTCATGACGTAAATTCTTATATTTCATCACTAGATGTTTGATAGTAGGTATCTCTATATATTAAAAAAATCATTTATATTTTAATGTTAGTTGATTGAGATTTGTTGTAAAATCCGAGTCGTTAGTGACAAAACATGTGGAATCGTACAAAGTTGTAACAATTCAAATTTGACGTTGTGTAGTATTTTAATAACTGTAAGCCATTCGATAACACAGTAATTAGATCGAATCAATTTCACTTTCGGCATATTACGTTAGCGGAATACTCGGCCAGTATATTACGTGGCTAAAGATAAAATAATAGTAATTTCAACATTGGGTATTCGCGTGACTCGTTCTGAAAGTCGCATAAATCGTTATTTCTCTCCAGGCTAGCTTGGTTTTGTTCGCCGAAGTTTTTCCGAATAAATTGCTTCGAAACGTGACGCTTTCCGCGGTGCTTATTTTTTCGGATCACTATCTTCCCGGCGATTTGTCAGCATTTACATTTTTCATTACGGCATTATTTACAAACAGATGCTGTTTCAAGTCATCACTTTTGAGTTCAGTAACGAATACATATACAGTGGAACCTCGATCAACCGTTCTCGCATAATACGTTTTCCCGGATGGAACGCTTATTTTGTATAGTCCCGTCAAACTCCCATAAGAACAATGTTAAATAATCCCGCATTGACCGTTTCCCGATTCCCAGATTTCTTCGATAAACCGTCTAAATATTTTGGTTCCGTCACAAATATTATCCCGATTGACCGTTTTTATTGCATATTTCTCCGTATCTCGGCAAGCAAGTTTGACACAGCCGAGTGCAGATGTTATGTCTGGACAAGTTGGAATCCGCTGTACATGTTGGACGCATGTGCTATTTTTGGGGTTGAAATCCTCCACACGCGTATTATTGTTTATGATGCACATGTAGATTTGTTTAAAATTCATGGTAATAATGATTCCTGTATATACAAACTTTTAGTCTCAAGTTTAGTAACAAGTCTTTGATCCGATTAAAGTGCCAAATAACAAAGAAGCAAACTAACATAAAGGACTTTTTTAAAAAATAAATTTTATATACAGTATGAACAAGTAACTAATAAATAAATATTTTTTACGATTTTACTTGTTTATTATTTTTTGAAGCTTTCCCGCATTCACCGTTTCCCGTATTTACCGTTATTTTTTCAGGGTCCCTTGGAAAACGTAAAATCGAGGTTTCACTGTAATACATTCCATCGGTGATCAGTTACAATAAGTATGTTTAATTATTTAAAACAAGGATGGCAAATATAATTGAGCGGCGTGTGAAAGTAATTATTGTTTATTAAATTAAAAAAAACATATGTAAAACAGCAAGAAAATAAGGTAACAGACTTTTATATCCTGCTGATATATAAATGATTGCAAACTAATAAATACATCAGAACTTCGTCATTTCAACCTAGTTCTATTCGAATGCAAATGATTCCCATCAATAAAAATATATACTTTCATATAAGGCCAAGAGAAAAATTGCTCCGAAACGAAATTAAAAAGAAATTATTAGGCATCCCTATTCGTGAAATCAATGCTATGATGGTCTACTATACTACTACTGTGACTACACTATTTAATTTTGAAGGGTAGAAGAAGTTGACTTGAGAATGGGTTTATTCTTTGGGCCACAAGAAATTTTAAATATGCCCTCTTGCTGGAAAAGCTTCAGAGGAAATTCATCAATTATAAATGTATGGAAAACAAAATGTCATCATAACCGCTACTAAGTTAATCATAGATAACAAATTAAAAGGAAGAATTTGATACAACATACGGTGGCACAATTTAAAGATTTTAAATACGTAACGAAACATCACGATTATAAAAAAAGTACTGAATAAACCATCATGGTACCGGAGGCGTTGTGCCAAAACATTGCATTATTAGAAAACGCAAAAGAATCACCGGTGCGACTAGTAGCAATAATTCAAAATCTCGCTAGTTCTGTTTGGAAAAGTCAACAATTCATTGGAATAAAAATGGTTTCATTTGTCCATCTGACACTTAACCAATGAAATATATCGCTCTTAAAGCGTAAATGTACATAATGGTTTTAAATACGACATATGCACTGTATGCATGTCGTACAAAAAACGAAACGAAACCGAACGATGGAGTGAAACGACTAAGGATATATTTAATGTGGTTTAAAATGACAAATTAAATGTTTTGTCTTCTAACTCATAAATTCAGAAGTGGCATAAGTGAAAAAAGCTATATGCTGTACACGTGATGATATGAAACGAATATGGTTTTAGCTATTTTAAAATCACGCATCAAATAGGATATTTAACTTATAATATGGGACATCTTTACAGTGTACATTTTGGCAAATCAAATCAAACACACACATACATACATAAATAAATATATGTATTGATGACTAGGAATAATAGTAAAACTACTTTCCTATTTTTAAAGGAACTAGTCGAAATAGTTCGCGAATTCAACGAAACGATTTGGTTGGCAGCAATTCCATAGACGTATTCATAGAAGTATAAAGATAAATACATTTAACAGTTGGAAAATCTAGATACGTTGAAATTTTACTGTAGCCGCATTGTAAGCATCAGCGGTCATATGAAAATGTCTCGTGTCCGCACCAAATTTTTATTTTTAGGTGTGATATAACGGCAGCCAGGTGTATTCAATCAATTTCAAAATATCAACTTTTACTATGAAGAAGCTATCGTAAATAAAAATAAAAGAAGCGATAATAAATTTTAAATTGCCTATAATGTTTATAGAAACTTATTCTGATTGGCGACATTTAATATGACAACACACTGTAAACCAAAGAGTGTTAATGTGCATATTAAAAAAAGCATTCATAAAAAATAATTATTACCAACTGTAAATATTGCAGTTCAGAACAATGAAAATGTGCTTTATCAGCTTGCCCAACAATAAAAAAAAACATTGCAGTAGTCTTATCGTAAATTGCAATCGACGCAGATTTTTACGAAGCTCTAAACGTGGAGCGAACGACACGTAAAAATGGAATATTCCAGGTAGCAACACAGCACAACCGTTGCTTCGCATCAAAACTGCAAGCATGCAATAAAATCAGACCATCGTAGTGTGGATATATTTGCTAATTAACTTAAATACTCATATTGCCACGAAGCGAAAAATTACAGCACAATAATACAAATAAATGATAGAGCAACCAAAGAACATAAAAAACCAAACCTAGTTTGTAATATGTTGCAAGAAATAAGCTAATAATGAGAATTTAGATATGTAGAAACTGATTGTGAAAGAATTCTTAGTGGGTGCTTCACGAAGTCTTATGGTGATAATAAAAACAATTTCGGTATTTTTAAGCCCTGGTTACTATCGATCTCCATGAAATCGAACAAAGAACATCGAATATAGTCGTTGCTATTTTCTTTTGAAACAGTGATAACCCATATGTTTAAAAAGTTGTATAATGAATTATATGGGTGTCAAGTTTTGATAGTATGATATCTTATATAATAAAATTAAAAAAACATGCATGCAGAAGAATAAACCTATGTAACTAACAATTTGATTATAGTGTGTCAATATAAAGTATCGATGATATATGGGTGATGTATAATTTGAGAAATTTAATAGGCCTCTTAAACCTTCAGATTATAAAAAAAATTACTGCTTTGTTCCCTTCATTCATTCATCAACAGCGAAAATATTATTAAGCGTCTTTGTTGAAATAAACGCAGACACGTGAATAAATATTAATAAGCGAACGAGAGGATTTGACCTACCCCAATCGGACAGAAATACGACCATTATAACCCAAACTAAGGGAGTGTAATTGATTATTGGAAGGGCGGGGCCGCGCAATGGTATGTCCGCGCGCTCGGCACGTGAGACAACGCGTGGGAGAAACGTGCCGATGCGTAGTTCTTAGCGCAACATAAACTGGATATACAATTTCCGAATTATACTGTTCAATCCATATTCAAACACTTTCACCTTCATTCCGTTAATTCAGTTACATCTCTCAATAATTCATTCGCTACTAATATGCAGGCAGTTCAGCGTAGCTTATACAGTAATATATTTGTACTTCACGTTGAAGCAAGCTTGCGCTGTTTACTCAGGGGGTGAAGGGTAATGAAACCTTACACTGTGTATCTTTTTAGTGATATTAGTATTTGCATCCAATAGACAATGGTTTTTTAATTGAAGAAAATACGTTCATTGCAAGAAAATCTACTTAAAACAATATATGAAATTTTTCAAACTAAATTTATAAAACAGAAGGCAGCGTTAAATTTTTTACAACACAAAGGTTGGAACTTTTTTACGGGATTGGTTTAGAGACATTTAGCTCTCATCAATAAGAGAAAAAAATATAATGACAATTTTTCTACGGATATATTTTCAGTAGTAGGTTCAGTTAAACGATTATTACCGTCGCACAAAAATGTAGCTACAGAAGAGATTATAATAGATAAATAATCGTATCAATTCGCAATGGAATTATTAATTCTTGTAATCAATATCGCTCGTGTCTAATTTTCTCAATAGGACTTTAGAATGCAAGTATATGAAAATATGTATGTATATTAATAACTCTGTGGGAAAATACATATTGATAAACGGTATAGGTGCCCATTAACCAAGATTTACGAGACGGTCTTTTCTGAGTTAATACATCAAACAAATCGCATTCAAAACATTACGAAATTGCTTATTTATCAATCGGGTGCTATAACGGTATAAAATCGAGACAATGGCAAAAGCGTCGTTATCTGATAAGAAATTTCTACTTCGATTTTCGAGTTCAATCGTAAAAACAGTTTCGTTTTTATACATCGAATTTATTTGCATATCGCGTGAGCGCAGAAGTATATTGAACTCAGTGATTTGCTCAAAAACGCGCTTGCCTTTCGTACCGAATTAGCGATTGATCGGTGGATATACTTTATCGTAATAACAAATCCGGATTATTTTGCCTTTTAGCTGGCGGAATCAAGAAGTTGTAAAAATAAAATCTTTTCATTTAAACCAACAAATAATTTCGAAAAACGCTATCTTCTTTTTGCGGGCGTGTATAAATTAATCGCAAGCATGAAAAATATCATTATAGTAAGTGAATCGCGTTCATTATACACAAGTCCCGATATTAAAACATGTAAGGCATTTTTCTTTTCATAATTCAGCAAAGCTGCTTTTTTTTATATCTAACTAACTCTTCGGTATATTTTGCTTCATGGATTTACGAGGGTTGTATGTCTCTACAAGGCTGGATGAAATTTTAAATGGACTCGCGGTGTGACGCTTCGTGTCATTCGCAAGAGACTAAAGCCAGCTAGCTATTCTATATAGGTCGGCTCATAATCAATAACGGTTCGCCGGCGAGATAAGGATCGTCGGGAACGAATGCGCCCGAGATAACAGATCACTCGGTTCAAGATTATTCTCATCCATTTTGATACCGCTTAATAGTTATTTAAATATTCCACAACGATTTTCCTAAAATTTATTTATATCATATAAATCTAAAACCGTCATTGTGTGAAAAAAACGATTTGTATTAATGAATAAGGGCGCTATTCTTCAGCTTTTTGCTAAGCTAAGCAAAGTTCCCAACATTGATCATTTTTGAACGTATTGTTTTAAAGAGAGTTGGCTGAGAATCAATCAATTCGATATTTGTAAAGAGTGCAATGTGTAGAAAAATATATTAATGACATATTGAACGATGACGTGATACATTCTTACCATTTTATTACATAACTTCACCAAAACAAAATCTATGTTCATATATATACCGGGACATGTGTCTGAAGTAGTGCTTTTCGAATCCGACCACTAAAAGTAAGCATTTTTTTCAACCTTCCTTTACTTTACAAGCGAGACAAAAAGAAATCCAAAGTAATCAATCATTAACCAAGCGTTTTTATCGAACCATCTTTGTGTCACTCGGTCCTTTTTACGCGGTTTATTGAAACATCGTTTCCAATATTATTTATAACGCAAATCCTAAAAGTAATTCAAAATTATTTCATATAGAGACTTTTCTTTCAAGTCAGAATATTATAAATCAGAACGGTGATAAAAACAATTTGAGACAGTTGACTTTTAATTGTTGAATCTTTGTAAGATTCCAAATGTTTTGTCACCAACGACCCGGTTTTCGCCTTTAAGTTGATATCGTAAATACTAGATAAATTTGTGTAGCATAAAATACACATATTTTATCACAAGATTTCAAAGAAATGTATATTATCCGTAATAGACACACTTTAACGATGTTTTTCAATAACAAACATGTTTTGTTTAAATTTATTTTTAACTAACAGAATAAAAAAAAAGTGCTTTGAATCACGTAAGATCAAATTTAATTTCTCTTCAGAACATCACAAAATATCATAAAGAGATAAAATTACATTAAAAAATATTTTATACATTAATTATATAAATGCATGTATTTAATTCATACAGCGATACGACAAAAATATTACGAGCATTATTTTTGTGAGATTTTTTGCCATGTTACCGTAAATTGAATTGTAATGGCAGAAAATGGCATAAGAAATACCCTGCTTTATTATTATTGCAGAAAATATTAATGATGATTAAATTATTTAAAACATGTATCTATTGATATTTCCATTTTAGCCATAATATTCTGAGATAGACAAGCAACGATCAGGTGTACGAACCAAGTGTACTATAGATTTTGGCCACGAACGTGATGACAAAAACATATTTCAACGAATAAAAGTATTTCACATTATTGTTTGACATTCGGATTGAGGGACTAATATTGGATTAGCAATATAATAAGTCAACCAAAAAAATGTTTGAAATAGACGATCATCACATGTCTCTCATGGCAAGGGTTAGAGTAAATAAATAAATTCTATAAAATTGATAAGAAGTGATCAATGAGTAATTCAATTCAATATTAGAAACTAATTAAATAGTATTTGCCCATTTTCGCCCTAGCGATTGCACAGTGAAGATTCCATTTCCATCATCGTGCCATAAACAATACAAACAAAACCGGGCATCGAGAGAGCAACACGGTATGGTTTCATTAATATGCAGTACGATATATTAGCACCTGACAAAATAAGTAAAGTTATAGGAAACAATTTCGAAATAGTAATATCATGCTACACAAGACAGCCCCAGAACTAAACCTAGAAATATTGAATGTAATTAATATGTTAAATAACGGATCGCAATGTTTACGTTTGATTATTTATTTTTCGGATGATGGATGATACGTTTACCAGTGGACGACTTATTTGGAGAAAATATATGGACAAGACACAATTTTTTTTAAATATTTGAATCATAAAGTGTTGGCCGGTGTGTGTTCTTTTTTAGAGAAAATATTTAAAGAAGCGAATGGGTTGCTATATAGTATTACAAAACTGAAAAATTTATAAGGGTATTTTCTGGATACAATACAAAACTATGATTTTATCTTAAATACAGTGGGTGAAAACAAGGTATATTGATAGATATTGAGGTGCATTTATAAGCATGGAAATTGCAATATAACATAGACAATAACTCACGTAACACAAATGATGTCAGCTAAATAATGTATTAGTCAGTTTCTTTTCATTGATCTCAAATTCATATATTCAATTTGTGCAAAACATCAACAGTTGAGGTCACATTCGAGATTATATTACACAAATAAGTTGTTTTAGAGAATTGATAACGGAAAATGGCAATGAAATCGTTTAAATACATTCACTAAGATTGAGATTGTTTTACGAGCCGAGCTTAACATTATTGCAAGTGTAAGATGGTAAACGGCGAAGCAATAAATCGGAAAAAGCGAGCGCTCGACGTGACGCGGCAGAGCAAACACAACGCCTTTTCCGAAATTAGAACCGGACTAATGAGCGAAAAAGGTCGCCACCGTATACCGAAGAAAATAGAAAAGTAAGTCGTGAAAAGTTGTTAGGCGGAGAGAAATTTTCCACATTTTAATGCGCTGTACTAATTGCTAAGCCTCAATGATACATTTTAATTGGCATAACGAATCAATTAGCTAAGGAGGTAGCTTAAAGCTAAGGAAATCGAATGATTTGTGCCCAGTAATAAATAGCATGTTAAGTGGGCTTAATCACATCATAGTCAGATCAGAAGAAGAAATCGGCCATAAAAAGATTATTAAAAATGACAACGGAATATACAGAATAAATCAAAATGTATTCAATAACTATATAAAACTCAGGTTTTTTAGGACAATTCCGAAACAGGGTTATTGGATTATGAAATGGTTTTTTTTACTCAGCAAACTACACCAGGCACTGAAAATCTAGAGTATAATTTATGACTGGATTGAAATTACACGATAACATTACTTACTGTTTTTGAAATTATTGACTAGTTTCATAACGCATCTGTTAACTAGTCAATATCGAAAATATGCAATAAAATTTACCAATAAAATAATAAACGTATCGAAGAATGCTATAGTAATTTCGAAATAACGTTATTTTATTCGTTTATAACAATAATTAATAAGGTTCAATATTGACTAGATTCGTTTGACAATTTTATTGTTCTGATGTCCGCTTTGACTAAATCCGATTCAAATGTTTCATATCATATCGGTAGAGTACCATTGTATCCCCTCCCATTATGTCATTCTATACCATCCTAATGCGAATGGTAACCGTTTCATATCACGCAATATTACTTGCTTTTGCGGCCGCAGATAGGTTAGCTGAAAGACAAGCTTTTAAATATTCTATGACAGAAGCCTGCCATGAAAATTTAATACATGAGCGGTGTGTAAACAACTAATTCCGTAAGCTTATTAAACGTTTTAAAATGTTGGGACGTTCCCCGAACACGCATGGAATCTCCCATTAAAAATAATAGGTATACATATATACAATAAACATTTAATATTTGCGTATGAAAAGTAATAAAAGAAGCATTTACTTAAATACGAAATGGTAAATATAATTTTTTTTTTTTTTTTTAAATAATAAAAACACATTTTTTAGTACTTATTTCCACAATATATTTTTTGATCAGGACCGGTTTCGCTCATCGCGAGCATTATCAACTGATAGAATACAATTTACAAACAAGTCTATTTATACAAAACAAAAAATTAATTTGAGTTAATGGTAGCAGGTGTACAAAACCATGGGTACAAGAACTAGAAACATTTACATAAAATCATACAATATTGATACAAATAAAGTAAATTAGTATAAAAATTAAATGTTCACAATCACTTATTAAAATTACAATTACAATTATGGTAAATCAATAAACCATTAGGAGCTCTAAACAATCAATTAGGAAGTAAGGAGTGGGAAATTTTTAATGACGAAAATAACCCACAATCACTACTTAATGGAACAAAATAAATTAATACATGAGAAGTCGATTAAAGATGAATCGATGAGATGGGAAGATATGGTCAGTCAGGGGCGTTCCAATATTTTCTGTTAAAAATTAAGTAAAGGGAGGCAATATCATTTTTCAAAAAAAAAAAAAAAATAATATTTATTTGAAATATATATTTATTAATCTAATTTAATGAGTATAACAATGGTGACGACGCAAAAGTAGTTTGTTCATTTATAAGGTTAGAATTAGGCAAAAATTTATATCGATTTTTTAATTTTTGCCTAATTCTAATATATAATTCTAATTTTTTTTTTTGAAAAATGATATTGCCTCCCTTTACTTAATTTTTAACAGAAAATATTGGAACGCCCCTGACTGACCATATCTTCCCATCTCATCGATTCATCTTTAATCGACTTCTCATGTATTAATTTATTTTGTTCCATTAAGTAATGATTGTGGGTTATTTTCGTCATTAAAAATTTCCCACTCCTTACTTCCTTATTGATTGTTTAGAGCTCCTAATGGATTATTGATTTACCATTATTGTAATTTTAATTCTTAATAATGTTAATGAGCATTTAGTACATACTATTACTTTTATTTTATCAATATTGTGTATTTTATGATCGTTTCTAGTTCTTATTACATGTTTAACCACACATACTACCATGCTCAAAATTATTTTTTTGTTTTGTATTATAAATAGACTTGTTTGTAAATTGTTTTCTGTCAGTTGATAATGCTCGCGATGAGCGAAACCGGTCCTGATCAAAAAATATATTGTGGAAATAAGTACTAAAAAAATGTGTTTATTATTTAAAATATAATGCCTTTCCATCAAGAAGTGACAGTTAACACCTTAAAAGTAAATATAAATAATAATTATAAGTTTGATCATAAAACAACAAACGTCAACATTGATCAAGACTTTTTATTAAAGAATAATATTATTACGCGGTGAAAAAATATTATTTTAAAAAGTATTTTAGTTCTACAAATTTTATAAAGTATATAGTTGATGGCTATTTCGACTTAAATCTCATCAGAACTAATATTGTTATAAATAATTGTTAAATATAGTAAGAGAATGCATGTTTTTTCATAACAAATATAAATAATTCCAACCCGCCTATTTTTTATAGATTATCGACAGCGATCGAGGATAGACCAACAAACTCTGAAAGTTTGCGGTGCATATTTGATTAAACACGGCGCAAGTGACTGTTTGCAGAGTCGACATGCAAACAGGGAAGTGCTTCGACTGGAAAAGCTAGCAGCAGATGTTGGTATAAAAACTTGTCTACGGATATAAAGGACACCCCTATGCATTCGCTTACCTAAATAAAAACAATTAGATTACATACTTCGTACAAGTTTAAAAAAAGATCATTTAATTTGAGGTTACATCGACTTGACACGAAAATCATTGATTTAATACACGACAAGAAATTTACTACGTCAGATAATAATGACATACATTTTTTAAGTGATTAGTTATGAATTTCCCGTGGATAATGAATGGAATGATTAAATCAACAAAGCAGAATATGGTAAAACATCTCATGGTTTATATGGATAAAACACTACAATTTTGCGTTAAATATGCATTTATCAAAATAAAAGTATTATTTGGTTTTGCGGTATTTCTTATGTAGAGATTATTGGGCTTTCGCTAGTAATGAAACCCTTTTTTCTTCCTTTAAAATCTTATAAATTATTTTTGTGTTTCGCAAGCATTCGGTTCAGCAATGTTTGTAATCAGTGGTCGCCAAACTATTTCGGTCGACCTAGACGTTCTTTTTTTCACACTTGAAACTTTACTTATAAAAAAACCGCATTATTTACCAGTAAATCCGAAGCAAATCACGGTTAGTAACATTTATATACAGAATTCATCTCTTAGCAAATGGATGAATAATTGACGTGGGCAAATAAACTCGGAAGTCTATTGTGTCTGCAGTGGGACAATGTCCAATGCAATGCGACAACACCTTTTCAATTACAATAAAACGGACACGAGGCACTTCATCCGCAGCAAGGGTTGGCCTCCGCACCTAACAGACGATGCATGAATATTTGAGGCATTGTTCCCGGGTCGCCATGAGCATAGCGTTTCGTCGGACAAGACGAGCAGAGCCCGGAAGGGGTGGCAGCACTAAAATATTGACAAGGGCTCACTCAGGTCACCTCATCGAATTAATTCGACACGAGGGGGAGGTATTGTCAAAATGTCAAGTGAATATCGGTTCGAGCAGAATTAAATTTCAATGAAGTGATTCTAAATTAACCCAGTATAACACTTACAAGACGAGGGTCATTAGAACTGTCGGAAATATGGACGATTGCATTACCTGTAGGTGTGTGGACACCGCTACATATTTCTCGTCCGGACACTTTCATAAATTGTGATCGGAAATCATTAAACGGATTTGTGTTAAAAAGATCTTCCCCAATCAAACCCCAAAACCGATATGAAGTGCGTACAATAAGTTAACTAATAAGCCTTATCATACACACTTCCTTCATCGAGATCGGAGACGTGATTTAAAAAAAATCGTAGATTTGAATATACTGGAGAAATATTAAAAATCTGCTTCCGTAAAATATGTATTTGTTTTTCACAATAAAACAGATTATTAGTTGAGTATTTCGTAGAAACTGCAGCCGTCAAATTGATTGTGATAAAATTAACTAAAAATCACTGTTATAGTCGTAAGAATGAGTACTTACAAAATAAATGATGATGGATCCCGGCAGATGCTACAGCAAATGGGAATTTAATTAATTTAAGGATTTTTTATTTATTTTTTAAGAAAATAGATACAAATGGGATAAGAACATATCTTCTGCACTGGAGAGAATTTTAAGACATAACAAACGCCAATATCTGATTACGAAAAACGCTGTTCGTTTTCGACATTTAAACCCAAAGATCCTTCACATATGCCATTTAATATATATCATGTATATTTAGCAAGGCATAAATTCTCATTTACTGGTGAGTTGGATGAGTCGAATATGGTATAGCAAACCGATTTTATTAATATAATACAAAATATTTAAATGTGTATAGATAGTGAGTGACGAAGCGAAATTTCGACACGGCAGGCTGAAATAAAGATATCGATGTAAAGTGATGCAATGTTTTAATAATAATATGATTTTTTTGGCACCGTGGCCAACGCATCTTTGACGAGCTTCCCGCCATTGGACGCGCGGAATTAAATGGAGACTGTCGCAAGAGTTGTCAACAAAAAACACGCTCTACTGAAAATGAATACACCACCCAATAAGACGTGGTCAGTTTATTAAACTTCGACTAAAATTATACGTTTTAAGACTGATATTTTAAGGAAGTCGGCTGCTTAAATTGAAACTGTTCTGTAAAACAATACTGATGAAAGTATACGCCGAAATAACTATCGAATAAATCTTACTTTTATAGAACTAAAATAAATTATTATTCACCGTGTTATAATGAAGTTCTGGAATTCTCTGGAATTTTTTCATTTTTAATTATGAATAAATTGTTAAACAGGTTTTAACTCGCATTTAAACGTCTTCACCGTTTAAAGGATGTTCTAACACCGAGACTTGTAAAAAATATTGGTTTGAAACAATCTTATTGAGTTTGTCAGAACAAATCAAGCAATGCATTAACTCAAAAATTAGCGAGTACAAGAAGGTTTTAACCATTGTTGATTTATACATTTTTTGGTATCAACTATCAACACAGAAAAATCAGCCGTCTCAACAGTTGAGACGTTAGCAGTCTGAGGGTTAATATATTCTTTTCGCTTAGTGCCATATCTTCATCGCCGGAAGTTGTTAAATAACAAAGCTGAAAAAATGGGTTGTGCAAAATGAGAAAAAAATATCACTTTCAAGATGATAACATTAACTGTCAATCATCGTTAACTGTAATAAAAAAAAAACAGATTCACAATTCGCTAATCACGTTATAAAGGATTCACATAATATAAATTCAAACTCAGCGCCCAAGTGTTTGCATTTTTGTAGTAAGGGTCGCAGGATGACGGCTTTGGAACAGCTGGAGATCAATAGATACCAACTATCACAAAGGATTCTTCACGAACAAACTAATATATGTCCGTCACCATTATTGGCTCCTCTGATTGATGTATCTTTGTTTCTGTAATGGACCATTTCCGTGCCATATGTAACTTATTGATATAGCCGCCTTTTTAGTTTCATTTACAATTGTTAGTTTTATTGCGAACAGGAAACAAGCTAGGCCGTGAAAACAGGAGAGAAGATGTATTGTGTACCTTTTTACACAGCTATATATAGATAGACAAATGTTATAACCATAGTAATGACGATGGCGTGAGCCGAAATAGCTATCAACTATATTTTAAAAAATAATTTTGTAGAACTAAAATAAATTGCTATTTTTTTAAGATAAGGGTAGGTTTGTGTACATTATGTACGGAACTTATCATTTCATAAATTCATAACTTCTAGATCGGCATAAGTACTTCAATATTTCTTAATTATTCAATATAATAGATAAAGATTCAATGTTGACTTGTTTACTCAGAAAATTAAATGAGTCACCTACCAAATTCTGCCAGAATAGTGAATATTTGTTTACATACTCAATTGGAAGTCCATAAACTTAAGATTGTCCAAAAACCCATGATTAGAATGTGCCTTCTCCTGACTCAATATACCCTTATTATTACCGACAGAAGCTTACTTGGAGGGGTTTTGATAAGGGGCATGATAGGGTCATGCCCGTGGGCGGCGTCGATCGAGAGCCAGCCAGTTTTGTGTGGAGAGCGCGGTTGGAGGGCGTGAGACGGTCAGGCGGCGCCGTATTAAGCCAGCCACCCCGTTCCGTTCGACCCCAATGTTTTTGACCCACATCGCGCGCAATGCGTCTCTCGGATACACCCTCCCCCACACAGTGTCCTCATTCAAAAACCGCCTAGGATATTACAAAAGACCATGCGGATTTCGTAACGTGGAATAAGTCAATCACGACGTATTCGAGATAAAGATAAAAAGAATTCAGCCATTGGTCAACTGTAAACTGAGTGCCAGTATAATTTCCTTAAAAAAAACCTTCATTCGTTAAAAAAATTACATTACTTTCTTAAAATATAGGTATGTTTTTCAAATAAAACTGTAATAGACAAATTTTACAAGAGCAACAATTTAAAAACGTAATTTGACAAACAGAGACCAAAAGCTTGGGAAATGATGAAAAACATTTTACTCAACTCCCTCACCGCTAACGTCTCAACTGTAGAGACTGCTGATTATAGTGTGTTGAAAATAAAAACTTACGTACACACAATGTTAAAACTTTCGTGTACAAGCTAATTTTTGTATTCAAACATTGCTCGCTTTGTCCTGACAATCTCTTAGCAGAAAATGGATTAATAACCCAAGACTACATACATGCTTACGCGTAAGATAAGCTTGTCATAGAAAAAAAAATCCAAAAATCGTGCTTAATTTTAAAATTTGGTCTAAGAACGTTATGTATTTATTATATTTTCTACTGTGTATATTAAGACAATATTCTAATATCTATCAATATTTATTTTTGTAAATAGTTGCTGATCAATTTTTTGTGTGCCCAGATGATATGAGTTGGTGGTGTATCAGGACAGTACTAACGAATAAAACAAATGTCTCGCGTTTAATCATCACGCAACTAGATGCTATACGTTAGCCGAGGATTCATTTACAGTGGTATATGGTTAATGCAGAAATTATAATATGCAGATACACTTAAAAGATACAGGACGGCTTTGTTCGCACATTTCACTAAAGTCACGGAATATTTCAATGACCATTGCGAATGAGAGATCCTTTTAAGAAACTGATAACACTATAAATAGTTGGCTCATATATAGAAACGTTCATTTAGCGTTTACTTTTGATTATTATAAATTAATTATTTATTGCGTTAAGAGAACTACGTTATACCGGTGTGTACATTACTGTAATGCAATAACAAAAGAAAACGGTAAATACAAGTTTGGACACGCCACTTCGAATATATGTAATACTTTGTAGGTTGGCGTTATTAGTGTACGAATTCATAAATTGAAAATATTTTAACTGCATTACTTGCAGTTCTTATAGGGTATGTCTTGAATGCGGGCTATTTTTTCGTTGGTAAAATAACGCACATGAAAAAATATTCTATTGGGCGCTTGTATACGTATATGTATCAGTAGTATTGGAAGTCGAATGACATTATTTATTTGTCGACTAAATTTTAATTTAGATTTGTGATCTAATTGAAAAAATTCCGCAAAAAAAAATAGTTCTATTCATAGATAACTTGAGACTATTTTATTATAAAAATGAGCAAGCTAAAAACAACACACACTTCGTTTTTAGCATAATAAAAAGAATACATAGCAAAATATCCGTAATTTCAATTCCGGTAACGATTTATTATTCTTAGCAGACAAACTTTCAATAGTCGTTGACAAAAGAAACTTTCCCAATTATATTCTTCATTCTGGCGCAAAAACATAAACTCGCGGATGTTTCTCGACGTGGGAATAAGGGTAGGTGAAAAAAGCAAATGTTTTCACCATTATTATTCCAACGCTAGTTGGTTTTTCTTTGTGTGCAGGGAATTGTACACACGTTATGTGTCTACAAAATATGTAGTCTGTTGGAAGGTAGATTGAAAAGATAGTTTACCCATATGTATGTAACATTTAAAATTCTTATATTTTAGTTTAGATTAAGTTGTGCGTTTGTGTTGGCTTTACGTCGAGACAAAATTGTCACTGTAGTATTTCCGTCATAATATATTTTTGGGAGTATCGAAGGTGACATTACAAATGAACATGAGTGTGGAAGACCGACAGGGATCAATCAGCTTAGATTATCATTTTAAGATAAGAGCCGGAATGGCATTATAATAAAATATATGTACACCCATCCTTTTTTCACGCGATACATTGGTTCCTGAAAACGGCGCGTAAAAACAATCGCGTAAAAATCGCAACTTTCATATAATTTGATAAATTGGTTCCAAAAATTGAAATATCGAGTGAAAAAGTACCAGAAATGTATGAAAAACCAAAATTTGCTCTTTAAAATTCGTGCAAAAAAAATATATATTTCATGTCTTTATTGCTTATTAAATATAATGAGATTCTAACAATATAATTTTTTCACTTATATGAATTAAGTTTTAAAAATACACATATTTTATTTAATAAAAAAAAATCGCGTAAAAACGAGTGAAGTGCGTAAAAAAATGTAACAGTGCCGTCCAAAATTCGCGTATAATCGAATTCGCGTAAAATAAGGACTGGGTGTATTACATTTGAATCAATATATTGAGTTTAAAAAAACACAAATTGGAGCACGTTACTATTGGCTTGCATAAGTCGTTTTTCATTTGTTTATTTTGTATTTGTTATTATTTAATCATGAATAAAGTAGTTATTATAGATTTTAAATGAGTTGCAAAGACTACTGTTCAATGGAGTGAGACGAATGAAAATGAAGGATAATCAATACGCAGTGCTGTATAATAAATGACATGATTTTTTAAAAACCAAATCACTTTCCAATTTATAGCGTGACTAAAAATAATTAAGGTGTAAAATGAAGAGTAGGTCACAGGGAGCAGATTTGATTGAACCGATCGACCGCATACTACGATAAATTCCAATGACGGGAAGACAGGCGTCCGAGTCTCAGAGAGTAGATGAGTTTTAGTAGTATTATATCTTCGCGACGACAGGTGTGTTTGCTTGAAAAAATATCTTTAGATTGCAATATTTTTTTACTTGGGACATAAAAAAAAGTTCAGACAATCAAACATATATATAAATCGAACATTAACATGCTACACATACTTACAGTAAGGAATAAAAGTGCATCTCATCGTTTCCATAACATTCCAGGACAACATATAACATAAACTATAATGCTAAAAATACCCCACTAGTCAGTCCACAATAAATGTTGATTGTTTAGATTAGTAGGCTGGCTAAAAAAATATTTGTGAATCGTTACAGTTTTATAAATTTATAATTTTTCTGTTACTAGGGGCCAAGTTTCACATTTCGGCATCTTTTTAATTTCAAATAAATAGATGAATATTTTAAATAATAAAAACACATTTTTTAGTACTTATTTCCACAATATATTTTTTGATCAGGACCGGTTTCGCTCATCGCGAGTTATCAACTGATAGAATACAATTTACAAACAAGTCTATTTATACAAAACAAAAAATTGATTTGAGTTAAAGGTAGCAAATGTGTTTCTATTATTTAAAATATCATGCCTTTCCATCAAGAAGTGACAGTTAACACCTTAAAAGTAAATAGATGAAATCAATCTGAAAATCTGAGTTGAGTAACAAGAGTTGAAATGATTAATGTAATATATATACATCATTCATTCAAATATAGTTAAAAACAAGATATGACCAATTATGTCTAAGAATTCTCGTGAATTTTCTACATTTGATTCTTTTTTAAATCTGAGTTTATGTCATATAAAAGAAATTAGTTATTTTCTGCTCATCTTCATCCAGATATTTAAAAGCCCGATGATACCAAAAGAAGGTGCCCAGTTCGTTGACAGCAATAATTTCTAGTGTTTGTCAATACATGTATAGACACAAATGTAGCAGCGGTATTTGAAAAAATAATAAACATTGTTCCTTTTCTTTATTAAGATATCGTATGATCTGACAATTTACTTATCTGAAATAAACAAGATTATATTACATATATATATAAAATAAGCATGGCGAAGTCCATTAGTTGCATTATACTCTTGAAAATAATTGCGGCAAAAAAGCTTCATAAAACCTGTTATTAAAGAAGAAGCAAATTATAGTATTGTCGTTGGTCTGATGGGTGAATGACTTTGTATACGACGTGATGGTCGAATGAAAGATTGCGGTCGTATATAATTTCGTTTATTTCGATTAGAAATATAACACTGAAAACAAAATGTGCTCAATAGAAATAGCTGGTAGAAAATATTAAACTTCAAACGATTGACGACTTTTACGAACGCTATAGCCCAATAAAAAATGTTCATTATCTTTAAAAATATATATATGTATATTACTGTCAGAGGCCATGGCAAAGAAATAGATCAGCTATGCGAATACCGCTTACGAGAACGACATTCATCACATTAATAAGAAATTGGAAAACGTAGTAAAAATCGAGCGACAACGGTCGGCATATTATAAAGTACTAAAATAATTACTTTCCGAGTACATTTTATTAAACAATTTTTCAAAGATCATCGTTTCTTTAAAAGTAGTTATTTTTTTATGATTGACTTATGAATCAGTCTATTAGAATAATTGAACTGGAGGAAAAAGACTCTCACACACACTTGTTTTTTGATAAATAGAGAGTAGAAAATAAAATTTGAACAAATCCTACTTATTTCCAGCGGGCAACATCAATTAAATCTAAAACCGATTGCAATAAAACGATCATGCTTTTATGATTGTGAGTGATATGAAAATACAATAAAAGTGAGACAAGAAAAGAATGACAGATAAAATAACAGTTGCTGACAGAATTCACAATGACTAGTGTAATATTGCTTCAAGTTTTACACGATTTGTGGGTATGCATTGTATCGATTTCAGAAATAGATCGTCAGAAGAATTATCAAGAGAAATTCAAGGCATTTTTACGTCTACTAAAATGTATGAATTTATTCATTTAAATTACAAATAACTACCAAGGCATTATATACCAAAAGCTATACCATGAACCCATTAACTAAAATAAATGCCAAAAAATCATCTAAACCATTCACCAAAACCGTAAATCTATAATAATGTTATCAATCAAAATTGAATCATCTATCCTTAATCCGGGAGTAACTTTAAAGATTCAGTGGACAAGTAGCTTTCAGTTTATCAGTTGATTAGTTTATTGTATCAAAGAGTAAGGTAAGGTTATTTGGCGGAATGTAAAATATCTGGTGAAAGAGTAGAGTAAAATTATCATTATAAGATACTGATCCGTATAATCTATCTAAACGTTGTTATTTTCATTACTATTATGTAAAAAAGTTTTAACAGTATCATTAAATAACTTTACTCTAACCTTATTCAACAGAGCAAATTATTGGCCGGTTATTTTCATTTTTCTGATATTACACCACGTATGTCTTGTGATATATTATACTTCAGCATTATGTATTTGGTATGAGCTTGTATTACGTCGCCAAATAGCGTCACACATAACATGATAACGATTGCGAAATGATATGCTTCAACGTGAAGTTGGCACGAATAAGATGGTGATGAGTTGATTGATAAGAAAGTAGTAAGTGGTAGTAGAAGAATAGCGAATACAAAAGTGGCGTACGAACCAAACGACTGTCGCAGGGAGCGCCCGCCAGAGGGCCGAGAGCCGGACACGGCACCACCAGAAATAAAAAACAAACTAGTCAGTAAATCTCCCCTGGTACATAAAATACATATAATTTTGGAAAAAAATACATAAACATACAAATTATTCATAAGTGTTAAATGGTATCACAGCGAGGGAACATAACATTAACGGGTTAGACAATATATTTTTAAGTAATATAATATATACTATCTATAGTTTAGTATTCACTTCAATCACATCAGGGAACACCAATGGATAATATTACATCTGCAAATGCACAATGGAATCATATTTGACAATGTATGAGTAAAAGTTAAAATAAACAAAAAAACATACTTAATAGAATATAAAGGCTGCATACATAAAATAATGTCGGGTAAACCTACGAAATACGTAAAAACGAAAAATATTTCAGAAAATGATCGTTCTATGGACACTTAACTGGATAGAATTTGCGCCGTTTCAAATCATTTATATCGATGCTTCATAAAAGGAATGCCGCGGCACACTGGTATCCGCAAGTTGTGGCACGAATCTTTTTGTATATAATTAGTAATGTAAGTAATTCGTATAGTATACCTAATATTTATCTAATCTGTTTTTAAGAATTGAATTAATATTATGCTTGTCATGGTGGTTACGTTAACAAACTTTAGTTCGTCTAGGTCATTTTCAAAATGTAATCTAATCGCGAAGATAGTTCGTAATTATTCGGACATTGTTATAACTATTTATTTTAGGTCGCGTGGTTGCCCATCTATTTCGTGATTGTTTTATGTAAAACAAATAATTAATTTTTGCTTGTGGTTTTTAGATGTGTTGTGCAACACATGGTTGTGGAGCATTAATTTATACGGCCAATCTCAAAGATTTTCCCGTAAACATTTTTTTTACCGTCATCAAATACGATTATAAATTGAACGACAAATGAAAACTACAACAAAATCTTTCAACATAACATACAGCGAAAGAACACTTAACGAAGTATGAATAACCAACAAAATTGACGATTTAATATATATTTACAAAATAAGCAGGAAAACACTGCATGCAAAGTATCTTCGAATTTTTTTGTTCGAGTAAAAAAATAAATAAATGAAAAAATCCAGACACAGGAGAAATGAATGTTTTGTGAAAACACTACATTATATATTCATGTATCTTAAATAATAAGTGATCTTATACTCACGCCACTGTGGATCGATGTTTCGTACCTCGTAAAAAATTCTCAGGTTTTTTTTTGGACCAGTTGTGTGAAACACAAAATGTATGATTACTGAAACACCATTTTTTTTACGGCGGATAACTACTTGGGTGCTTGAAATTATATTGGTATCTATCTACCCTTGTACGTATAATCAAAAATGAATATTTTAATAAACTAATAACTATAACTACGAACTGATACTATGAAGTTCCAACAGTTTTCAATATTATTATATTTTTCTTAAGAGCTTCGGACTTGAAAGCGTAAGTTGGGTTACCTTTCCTATAAACGGACGAGAGTAATACTATAGCATCATTAATTACTGGTGAAAGGGATCAGAACGGAAATTAACATAGGACAGAAGAAGAATTAAAAATATCTCAAATCCAAATTGCCATATTTGATAAAAGCGCCGTTGTTGTAATATGTATATTATAAATGCAATTAATTGTGCCAAATCTGGCTACATAAACTCTCATTTACGTCCAGTATATATTTTTATTGCCATAGAAAACGCTTTACAGCTGCGTGCGTGCACGGATGAGGTTCGAGTGAGCGGTAAATCATTTCAGTGTCGACAGTGATTTGTGACCTATGAGTTAGTTGGAGTGCGAGTCGCGTGGCACGTTGACGGTGACAACATAAGTCCGAATATAAGAGTCCACGGATTGTATTCCCGGCTCGTACAAATTGAATGTGTCGATATAGTTGTTTGAGATGGTATGTATAACACTTGCAGCGGGATGCATGCAAATAATGCAACACTTATACGACTTTCAGGAAACCGAAATACATTAAAATACACCCAGTCTTTTTTTTACGGGAATTCGATTATACGCGATGTTTTGGACGGCAGTTTTTCATACGTTTCTGGGACTTTTTCACGCGATATTTCAATTTTTGGAACCAAATTGTCAAATTATATGAAAGTTGTGATTTTTTTACGCGCCGTTTTCTGGAACCAATGTATCGCGTAAAAAAAGGACTGGGTGTATATACTTACCAATATTTTTATACATCATATACTATGATTATACATATAAAACTGTTTGCAGCGAGAGAACGTGGAAGATTATATGTGTATCGAGTTGTTTTCATTACATGTAATACTGGATGTATAAGCACAAGAGAGGCGCATCGAAAATCGAGTTTATTGAGACGGAAGCCAGAAAACCGTGCCGAGGTTATTTTATTAGCTGCTTCATTAGTATAAACGGGAAATTTAATTTCCAGCGAGGTCAGTGCGATTTCTAGTAACATTACATTTTACAATAACAACAAAAGGTATATCTCAAATCAATAATCGATAAGATTTTTTTTACTGCGCACACGAAACCCACAAAACCAGGAAAACTCAAGAGAGCGAGTATTGCCAATACTTTGTAAGAGACATGCCGAATGTATTATTTCTTTCCATAAAAGACTGAAACACGTCAGGAAATAATGATTATTTTTATTTCACCGTATAAGAATGTTTAGCTTTTTTTTACGGATCGTATCCTTACATGAATACTGATCAACAACTGAACACTATTTTTAGTTCTTTTACGGTTAATATTTTACTATAATATATACGCAGAGACCGAGTAACTTACGAACAAAATAGTTAATAATTAAAAAAAATGAAATAAATAATTCAACTATAAAATTTTATGAAGTAAGATGTAATAGAAAATAACAGGTATGAGCTGAACGAGAAAGATTTTAGAGTTTGAAATATAGAAAGTTAATTTAAAAAAAAAAAAAAATTGACAAGACTGATATTTCAATTGGTCGCTGAATACGACGCGTGCCTCGCTTCTTCAAGAAACCTTCAGACTAAACATATCGCAAGATTATTTATTATAAAGAAAAACAAATAACACTTAAATATAACTTGTGGCTTACCACTAGAGTTTATGCCCATAAGAGAAAATACGTCACAGCATCAATGTTGTCTATGCGCGATGTTTCTATCAAATCATATATTTCGCTATCGAAAAACTTTCACTGTCATCGGAAGATTGTTGTAATACGCACATTTAACTGTGGAACGCAGCACGTTGGGTTCGGTGCTTCGCGCAGTTGCACGTGCGTCGCGCTGTTCCTATCTGGTTGCAGATGACGCGCAACTACACTGCATCGTTTGCTTGTTGCCAGGCGCCGACACATACACAAGTCATTCGAGATATTGCAAAAAACCATAGCTATTTCGCTTTCTGCGGGCCTGTAAATAGATACCGGATGCGATGTTGACAGGTGCTGTAACTCGATAATCTTGAAAACATTTTAGATATAACGAAAACAAAAGACTCCTAAGCAATGCAGTTGAAAAACAGAACGGCTGGGAAGAAATCCTGGAAAGCCAAAAAGACGTAAGTGAGCTATTTTTCTGACACAGTGAATCTCTATCTTCATATATAAAGGGATCCTAGAAAATAGCGATAAATCAGGAAATTACATTTTTTTTCATATAGGACCGTTTGATAGTAAGTTGCAAAAATTTACTTCAGTGCAGAGCAGTGTCGAAGGTTCATATCATGCCGAAGTTTGCAGGGCTTACAAATCTCGGTCTAAGATAGTGTGGCACGTGCTTATGAGCGGAGGATAAATGTTTGACAACAATGCACAAGTATCGCATATAAAATTAGACTAAAGACGTTGCGCACACTAGGATGAAAAATGTACGACAAACAATCAACGAACCGTAATTTCAATTTGGGAAAACGATAGTTCAGGAAACAATCAATTTAGGGTTATTTTGGATTGATCTCATGGGTGTTATACCTTAATTATCCGCAATGAATGAAACACGAGGAAAACGATGAATAATCTTGGGCCCACAGTATTCAAATATACCTCCCAACATAATAAAAGTGTATCATTTATAATTATTTATTATAGCAGTGTACTATACTATCGCGAATTTTAAACTGTCTCAATTTACCTCTATATAACAAAGCAAAATTTTACCAAAACAATCAAAATGTTTGATTAGTATTATGGTTATGAGAAATTTTAGCGATTTAGATAAAAATTAGATAACAATCTTCCAGAAAAATTTACCGAAGTTATTTTAACTTACTGTTCTATTTATTATGAATTTGCCTTTAAATAAGAATGCCATAATATAAATAAAGTAAAAATTTTAAAGCAAGTAAAAGAAGTCAAAAAAGGCAGCAAAAACACATTAATTTTTAATTCATATTTATTTTCCGTCAGTTAATTGGACGCAGTATATATGCACGTTGACAGACATGCCTTGCGAGGCCAAAATGATTATTTAAATCAATCACTAGCTAATCATGACCATTTAGATATTAATAGCAGCTCATAATCGTCCAACGTCTGATTGCGTGCTACCTTTCAGAGATGAGCCTCTATAATTTTATTCTAACTAAGTAACAAACAAAAATAACTGATTCAAAAACTCCTTCGTTAACAAAGGCATTAATTATATTTTGGTTTCCGCGCCAAGTAAAGCGTAGTAGCCCGAGGCGACCCATTAGTATTTTCCATTCCCGAGTGAAAAATGCAAAAGAAAAACACGAAAATAAAGCGCCAGAAGTCCCGGTTGGCACGTGTCAAGTGGAACTCTCCCCCAACTCGATTATGTCCATGCTGCCAGATACACCAATTAAATATAATAAAATGAGATTATTCATCACACACAGCGAGATGAAGTTATTCGATATAAGCACTATTTTTTTGCTTAGTAAGAATCGAAATTCTCATCAAATAGCTAGCATTTTATGAGAGGAAAAATGGTATTTGAGAGTAGCGTGTTCGAGATTTATGACGTTTAAACTTCATTTTCGGTCAAAGGTCGGCCCAAAAAACTTACATACTAATATTTGCAACTATCCCATCATCTATAACTTTTATCCACCGGATTTCAATGTGGTGGACGAGGATCCATCTGATTGTAAACGATGAAAGCGTATGGTAGAATAGTTACACAAAAATTGACCTTAATTGATTGTATTTGAAATTATTTCCATTTCATCAAACATTCGTTCATTTAGTTAAACGCAAATTTAATGCATTTTTTTAAAATCTGATGCTTTGCATTTTTTAAAATTCCGTATGGTATTCGTTATCGATATCTTATCGTTGTACCCACCACCACAATTACAGTAAAGTCTATGGGTGTATACATTTCTCGGGGTAACAACATTATGCGTGTTTCATATTTTTGCTGGAAGTCCCAGGATAAATTCAGCAAGATTAGGCTGCGCGTTGAAAATCAAAATAAATAATCAACTTACATTGGCTCTTCTGAGTTAGGAAAACTAATAAAGCGGGTACATCGCTCGGTAAATTAGATTTTATTAAACCGCCGCCTTAGCCGTGAAAACTAATTAAGAAGCCTTAGTTATTTATGCGGCTTTGAATTGATTTTAACTTTTAACCTTGGAAGTTCTTGCGATTATGACGGAGCGGTTATGTCGCGAAATGACGCCGGCACGCTAGTTTTGAACTCGCCAAGTTTTAGCGAGAGAAAATAATAAATAAGTAAACATATTTACAACGAAAAAAATCAATGTAAGCTATATTTTTAAAAAGCATTACATGGCCCGTGGCATAATTAATACACGATTAGTAAATACTTACATTGTTTAAAATAGTACGTAAATCAATATGAAATAAGTTAAGTATATTTTTATTTAGAATCACGGTTACAAAATTCCAAGCATTCATCGAATAGCAAGTAAACATGTTTGCTCAAATAAAATTAGCGACATATTTTTGGGGGACATATGAATGTAGGTTGAAAAATTACTTTTTAACGTAATAATTTAACTTCGTTAGGTATTGATTATGGGATAAAAACGCCGCCAAACTGCTTTTATTTATTTGTAGAAACCCTCGTCGTTTTAAAATAGTTATGGGTAGAGAAATGATATATATTTCTTTCGAATTAGATATTTTTTTATCATAAGATTCAATTGCTTCTGCAATTTAATTCAATTTTATTTTCACGATAATATTTATAGCTTTTTCGATGTTTTAAAAGACGCGACTTATTGTTAGTAAAATATTTTTACGATCAAGGCACTGAAAGAGTTAAAGATAGTCACATTTGATTTCACCGACTTATGTTATAAGTTTACAGGGTAGGAAACATAATTTTAGGCGAAATGTACGAATCGCCTAATGTCGAGTTGCACAATATTAATGGAAAGAAAAGTAGAAACACTTGATTAAGCTCAATTCAATCCAAATTCAATTTCAAATAATGAAGATTTACTTAATAATATCAATATCTTTTAATGTGAAGCGTAAGACCTTCTACGGGGATAATTCAACACATACTTTTCTACCATAATGCCGTGTTACCAAAAAGGAAGAGACTAGAGCAGAACTAGTGATTGTCCAATCGGACGGGTAAGAAGGCATTTTAGACACTATAAACCTCTATGCTTTCGAACAGATAATAAAATAAAATAGAATATCTGTAACCCCATCACAACACGTTGATTAATTCACCACGGAACTAATAATAACAAGCTTTAAAAAAATCGCATTGGCCATCAATAAAAAAAGATTATCGGACGTTGATAAATATATTACGAGATATTTAACCGACGACATCATTTCAATCGAATTAAAAATGTCCCGCCCTTCGAACATGCCTTGGAAGGGCGTCCCTGTAACACCGCAGCGTTAAGTGGTTAAAATAATTTAGGAGCACTTACCCGAGACTTGATTGCCAAGTATGCTGAGAAAATGACAGCTAACAAAAAGTGAGATGTTTTCTACGTATATACTCACTTTACAGACGACTCAAAAATAAGATATCCAACACAATAGATTTAACCTTATTGTATTAAAACCACTTACAAATTTAACAATTCTACTAATAACAGCTAATTTCAGTTGAGAACGAGCAATTCCACCTTATTATCAACCAAAAAAAGCTCCGCTGAACTCAAAATAGAAAATGTGAAAAATCATTGACGTCGCTAAAATATCTTTTCAATCGGAGCAAATTTTGTATACAAGCGATATAAATATTCTTTCTGGCAAAAGTACATCCTATTTTTAGTTATGTCGGAACGACGACACTCGTTTAAAACGTTTTTTTAGGGAATTTTATTTTCATTTTGGTTATGGCGCGACATTTTTTTTGAAGTCAAAATATTTTCCTTTGATCTAAAGACACTGACTGCACGGAACAATGCCCTCATATAGCAGGACTTAAAAGTTAAGCTGATTATCTTCTCACATTAAGAGAAAATAAATCTCTTTCTGAAGATTCTGTCACTGGCAAGATAAAGAAATGTCATTCAGAGGTTTATTTTAAATATCTGCATGACGCATGTAAAAACAATTAACTAATAAATAATGCAGCAACGTTGTTTGTTGGTAATGCCAAAATTTTCTAGAGATGTTGTCATTCACCAAATTGTTAATCTTATAAAAACACTGAATCAAAACAAAAGTGTAACCCAGAGACTGAAAAATAAGACACGTGTCCGCGATTCGTTTTTATATATAGATCAATCGATATCCGACCGTATTTTTATGAGACATGCCATTCTTTGGAGCAAGGTTAAGATTCTTTTCGGGCACCCCATAACATTCTATATCATATGTCCGTTGTTTGATTTTGACGCGAGAAATTAGTTAAACACAGAAAATTCTTCAATTTGACTATTACAAATCAATTGAAACCATAAATACAGTCCTACGGTATAATGAAAACCCAGTTTCACTTAAATAAACTGACGAAAATAAAGATTTGCAGAAATTGTTCGATAAATGAAAGATATTCAATTTATTTTAAATAATAAAAACACATTTTTTTAGTACTTATTTCCACAATATATTTTTTGATCAGGACCGGTTTCGCGTGCAAAAATGTGTTTTTATTATTTAAAATATAATGCCTTTCCATCAAGAAGTGACAGTTAACACCTTAAAAGTGATATTCAATTTAACACCATAATATGAAACAAAGAAAAAGCTTTCGTAACTGAACTTAAAAAATTAGCAACAGCAGCCGCCGAAAAGAAGTCGTTTATCAAACATTTCCAGAAGAGTCTCGTTTTCATAATACCACACAATATCGACAAACTAACGATGGCAAAATATATGGGAAACGCAATATTAATGTGCTTTCAATATAACTACTACAATGGATGTTGCCGTATTAATAATCGCAAAACATTATACGAAATAATGACTAACCGGTTTCGCTTTTCGACTATTTGTTTTTATTAAAAATTGAAAATTGACACTTTACAGATATCCCCAAGCCGCTAATTTCTGACGAGTTACTCGTTACGCGTTTAATGTAGCCATGCAAACCTCGCGTTGTAAATTTACTTTATAAGCACATCGATGGTGTGAAATTGAATACATACTAATAACAACCATTTGCCATACTTTACTGGGGTGAAATAAAAATTTCATCAAGCATTTATCTACCGGAAGGTGTGAGAATAGCGATGCACGAAAGGCCACGATTTTTTGTGCCCTGCCAAGTGGTAACCAAAAGATGTAACATATTGATTATAATACAATATATGTACATATTAACTATAACACCATGATTCCGCTGTGTAAATTGAACAGCATATTTTAACACATTGTTGTCGGGACACGGATTTTTCCGTTTTTGCGGAGCTGCTGATGGATTGCGGGACCCGTAAATATCCGGGTTTTGTAGTCTGTTGCAGAAGTCGGCTCACGTATTTATCCGTGTAATTTGAACTGCATTTTTTTTGTTATCAGCAGCTAGATGTCACTGCTTTGGTATTTAACAAAGACATTTTTTTATTAGTCGTCGCATTTATTACAGTTCCACCAAAAGTATTGTACTAATTTTGATATTGAATTTTTATACCGTACAAAAATATTTTTTAAAAAATGACACACAAAAGTTAAATAATGAACTACAAATGCTTTATAGCTTGTGATCGTATTGAAATTGACACAAATCAAGAACCAGGACCATCAACATCCCAAGAACCAACAGCATTACTCCCGACACGGCGAACCTCAAAAGTTGATCCACCAGGAAGACTTTCTATGGATATGAAAGCCCATACGGTGCAACGAACTCTTGGAAAGGGAAAAAATAAATACGTTCAAAGACAATGCCGAGTGTGTGGTGCGAGCGGCAAAAGAAGTGAGACCTACTTTATGTGCAAGTTTTGTGGTATACCTCTACACAGAGGTACGTGTTTTGAGAAATATCACACGTTGAAAAATTATTCATAAAAACAAATTGTGACATATTTTAGTTTTATTTAGTGTTTATTTCGATTTTTTATTACATACATTTTTATAAAACTTTTATGTGCAAAATAAACGGAGGTTTCCAGTGAATATAAAACTGTCATCCTCCATATTTCTTCTTCATTTGATAGTACTGTTTATGGTTAGTCTGTGTTTAAAATTTCATAATTTTATATTGTATAGTATAAAAGTTATGGCGAGTTTCCGAAAATGTAAAAATACGCGCGCGGCTGCTAAAAAATGCCCCGCGCCAGGCTTAAAACAATGCGCGAAATCACCCGACAACAATGTGTTAAGCAACATAAATGCCTGGTGATTATTTATGTGCAAAGTTTGTCCGATCGATTTAAACGCCTTTACTATGCATTCACCACGTACGAATGGATATTTTACGGTATTTTTAGCAAATAAATTATCAGCATGTTTTAATTGCTGACAATACTACAAAAACTAACAAAGTCGTTAATACTAAATAGTATATTTTCAAATATATTATTTTATTTTACGATACAAAGCATATTTTTAAACCGTAGAATAGTATTTATTATTAGGTGCATATATACAGCGAAGTGGCAGCCCAAAAATATTGTATGTACTTTGGCGCTATTACTTCGCACATCAATCAATTTGATTAACGATGTTCTCACTAGTGAGTATGAGAAGACGAAAATTGCCTTCCTTTGTCAAAATTATACATAACTACTCCCCTCTACATATGAAACATCAAGACAATTATTAAAATAAGAGTATTCGATGTAAAATTACCATTGCATACAACAAACCGAAATTTAAACAACTGACCATTCATACCCACAATAATTTCATTCATAAAATTAACTTGTATGCTTCTCTAAAAATAAATTTACTAAATACGTACGCGACGTAGTTAGTTGCAATGTATAAAATATTTAAAATAATTTATCTCTTGTTTTCGCTTAACTGCATATTTATAGCAAGAATCAATAATGACCATAAGGTCAAACGGTGGCATACATAATACTCCAGATAAGAGTCAATGTAAGTATATAAGTATTCATCCCACCTTAAGATAATGAAAAAAAAGTAGTCACACAGCTAGCCGATAATACACTTTATGGGAGACAATGTAGAAAGTGATTTTGAATAATAAATGAAACGCGCATTGAAATGACACTAATATTGTTTGTGATAATAAGACTGGTGTGCTGCAGGAATTATGTCCCCATTTATAAATCGAAAAACGTCAACAAATAAACTTCAAGAAAGAATATTTTTTCATACATTTATTCTTCTTTATCTCATATTGTATATATTGTGTATAAGCGTATTTACGGTTAGAAACAATTGATTTCCTATTGAAAAAGTAACATCGGTGTTATTTTTAATTCTATTACGGTAGAATCGGCAAGAATAGATTTTCATTAAGCATGAAAAACAAATGATCCATTTATTAAAACTAATATAACAGGTTGGCAACTAAGTAATTGCGGATTTTTTGTTAGAAAATCAAAGACAATTTTTTCATGGAACTAAATAACTTTATTCTGTAATGTATTGCCCATTTTGATCAATGACCATTTGCCATCTTTCAGGAAGCATCATAATCCCATGTTCATAAAACTTCTGGTTTTTATTAGCAAAAAAATGAATCAAGTACAATTTGACATCATCATCATTATTGAACTTTTTACCATTCAAGGAGTTTTGTAAAGATCGAAACAAAAAGTAATCAGATGGTACAAGGTCAGGATTATATGGTGGATGTGGCAAAACATCTCAACCAAGCTCCAATATTTTTTTCCGAGTGGCCAAATAAGTGTGTGGCCTTGCATTGTCATGATGGAATACAACACCTTTTCGATTTGTCAATTCGGGCCGCTTTTCTTTAACTGCATTGTTTAATTTCGTTAGTTGTTCAATGTAAACATCAGAATTGATCGTTCGGTTGGGTGGTAAGAGTTCAAAGTAGACAATTCCTTTAAATCCCACCAAACTGATAACAAAACCTTCTTTTGATGAATATCAGCTTTTTATGTTGTTTGAGCTGGTTCACCTGGCCTGCTCCACGATCTTTTCCGCATGATATTGTTGTGAACAACCCATTTTCGTCACCATAAACAGCACATAACTTTTTGTGAGCTTGCGATGCGTTTTTCCCTTTGCGGAAATAAAAAAGCAAAATATGACCAAACCTACTGACTACGTCGCAAACCTAAAAATTCAACTGGAGCCATCTATTAAAATCCGCAATTACTTAGTTGCCCACCCAATAGTTCAAGAAAAAAAAATCAACGGTGATTTTATAATCGTAATAATAAAATAAAAATTACTTAATTAATTAATAACGGCCTATAGTCGTTTAATTGTAACAATAATATATTTGGGACAATGTATTTATATCATAATGGGATAAGAAATTAGAGTAGTGAATATGACTCACAATTGATTATGAACCCTTCGATTAGTGAGTTGATTCTATGACATATACTGTCTGGGAGTGAGTTAATTTTTAGCATATTTTTTGATGTCTTTATATTATGGTATATATATTTTTTTATTATTAAATGAAAATCAATGGTTCTTAACATTTTATTCATGGATAATTTAATTTAAAAAAAATATTGTTGAAACTCGGGAAAGCTTTTTCTATTTACTCGGAAAGTTCCACAAGTATGTGTTCGATTCTTGAATAAATGATCGAACAATGCAGGACTTGTGTACCAGTTATCAATAAAAATTGTAAAAAAAAGTACAATGAAATTGCGCAACAATAAAAACCTATATATTGAAATCAAAACAAAAAATAAATGGCAAACATTTTTTTTCAATGTTTACGTATTTTTTTTTTATTCAAAAATAAATGATAAAATGCAAATAATTTTCAAATTTCATTGATAAAATCTATCTAGAATTTATAAAAAAATACATAATAAAATTTTGTTTGAATTTGAAAGCGTATGGTTTAAAATAATGGGTTAGGAAGTGTAAACGTACCGGCACGTTCATACCGCTCAAATGGTTAACTAAAACGACGCACGTTAATTTGTCATTAAGAATAATAAAAATAATTTAAGAAATGTTGATTACTGATGAATAAAGATGCGTCGGGCGACCCAGAGACTCACGTATCGTTTTCGTGATGGCGGGGCGCGGGAAGACGATCCGGGAGATCAGGTCGCAGGTCCTCCGCGCCGAGAGCAGGCAGACGGCGTAGTGGGGCCACTCGCGCTGCGACGTGACGAGGCCCACCCGAGGCCAGAACACCTGCATGAACAGCTCCAGCGAGGTTTCGGCGAGCGGAAGCACGATCGGGCACATGACGATGCCGCTCCGAAAACGTCACTCAGCAACGAGATAACGCAGACCAAATTTCTTGCCAATGGCACGTCGTGCCAAGATGGTGGGCTATACCCAATATTAATAAACTGTCATGATTTTTAATGTTATTGGCAATCGGCAAGGCGTAGAAAAAAAATATTGACGTGGGTAGTTAAAGTGCATAAACTCACGTAAGATCTCGAAGAATAGTCTCTATTGCGTAACGATTAAAGTATACCGTCAGTCATATCATATACAACGATAACAATACGACAAACTACCGCAGATGTCTTTTAGACGTCTTAAAAAATACACAAATATTGGCACATTATGATATTAAATAACAAACTCGCACTCAGTATTGAAACAGTGACTGTGCTTGAATTTACTACACGTTTAGCGATTGGATTCCTGCGTTGGCACCGCAGACATTACCAGGCACATAAGGATGGGGTTGTTTACCGGAAAGTGCATCGGTGAACCGGTGGAAGAATTATTCAGATGATGCAGATTGCAGAACAGATGCACGCGGCGTCGGTCTAAAAAAACAACTGGCCGCCTGCCTGACTAGAGAGAGCGGGGCGGTGACGTTTCGCCGACCTCGCTACAGATAATTTCGTTTGTCAAGTCGTTGATAGTGAATACGATTCACGGTCGTAGCTTAATTAAAAAAATAATGGCAAAACGGCGAACCGTCAATTCATTTATCGAACGAAAATAATTAGTACATCAGTCAGTTCCAATACATCCTCAAATTATAAATAATAATTTAAAGCATTTCGATGTAAAATCTGGTTTTTATGAAATAGTGAAGGCATTTTTATTGACATATACCACTTATTCAAACATTTAAAAAAATTATAGTAAATTGATGATTTTATGAAAGAGTTAAATAACAAGCCACGAGGTAAACGTCATGTATCTGATTTAATAAAATTGAATAATAGAATGCCACTACACAAATAAGCGAGATCTAAATTTTATAACGGCAACATTGCGATAACAAATGAGACATGCGCCGCGGAGCGTCAAACGTACGCGCAGTGCCTCGTAACGCATGGCAAAAATGAACGAATAATGGAATATGAAACAGGTAATCGAGATCTAAAATAATTGATAACATACAAGATTCCATATCAATAGTGTTAAATTATTTTATTAATTCGATAAATATCTACAGTTTATTTCCTATGAAAAAGAAGTTTTTTTCCGAGTTTTAGGACTCGCTATACAAGCGAATATACGACGAGTGGATGAAAGAAACGAAAACTCTGAAAGCTTCACATAATAAGAAATCTTCTCAAGCAAAAATCAAATAAATGTAAAAACGTAATACAATAAAAAATATAAAATGACTTTTTCTACTCTGAAGACGCGGACGTTTATATATAGAAGGAAAAACAGCCCGATAAGATAAACGGAATAAAAAAATACTCTTACGGTTTTCTTATTTGAGCTATAATCATTTTAGCACATGTCTTAAAATTTTTAAATTAAATGTTACATAAATTATGATTTAATAAGCGCATGAGAAATATTACGAGAATGGATTGCTGGCCATCATCATGGGCCGTTGATATGTCTTTCTTGCTGTATTTATTATCAAATTTAAGCCATCTAACTATGGAATGCAAGCCCAAGAAGTATTTCAACATAACAAATGTTACCACACGGTGAAAAAATAGCAATGTATTTTAGTTCTACAAAATTATTTTGAACAAATATAGTTGATAGCTATTTCGGCTCACGCCATCGTCAGAACTATTGTTATAATGGAGTTCTACCAAGTGAATGTCAATTCAATCAATAACAAATGTTGTTTGTGCGAAGATACAAAACAAGATTTTTTTTAAATCCATTTTAGTCAAAAACGGCCGATTTATCATAAGCGTTTGTAAGACATACTGAAACGCTTCTAAAGCCAACTTATCGACGAAAACTTTGACGTTCCTACTAAATATATATATTTAAAGTTTAATTTTCGTTATATGTTTGTTCTTTTTAGCCATGATCATGTGTTCAAAAAGATAGATCAGATTTGTGAAGCAATTTAACAATGTATATGCACGCCAATAGCGATCTATCGATCGGCCATCTAAGATTAAGATGGTTAAAAATATTAACACTTAGGACGGTTACTACGTTTTGCTAAAGTTATACCATAACACGATTGGCGACATTTGTAGCTTTTCACAGCGACTTGTTACAGGCACTGTTAAAACCATAAACCAGAGGTTGAAACAAATAAAAAGATTTTTTAAATACTTTGGAACTTAGTAGTTACTATTACTTCGCACATCAAATATTCAAATTGCTTTTTCTATTTCAGGTTGGCAGTATTTAATTTTCATACAATCCCTGCCTGTACTTATTATATATTGTTCTAAAACTAAAAAAATAACCAAAAACCGCTTTTTTTCTTAGCGGCTTATAAATAAATACATATTTACAATGAAAAATACGCATACATTACGAATAAAATATACATGTACATTTGAATTGATTTAATCGTTCAATGGCGCAAAGGTTCAGTGACTCGGGTCACTTCATTAAATACTTCACTAGTATCAGCCGGTACGCATTGAATGGATAACGTATTGACGACATTATATCTTTCAAAATAAAGCCATTGGGATTTTGATGCTACAAAACACTTAGCAAATATTGTATTGTTATAACAAATGTAAGCGGTCGATAAGACAGCTATCCCTATCGGGTCGAATTCATTGTCGGACAATAATAGAAAGCGATGTTACAGGCTAGGGCAATTCATAACAATTACAACTGACCGTTAAAGGAAAATGATACGTAAGTATAATTATATTATGAGATTATAAAACTGGTAAAGATTTCTTATAACAATATAATGATCTGGTTTGTCAATGAAGAATACAAAAGAAATAAATAGAAGGAATTCTTTACCTATATTATTTTCAATAAGATATACCAGATATGGAATAATATCGACACTATAACCCTATTAATGAAAAATTTGTATTGAAAAAAAAGTGACAAAGCTTTAGAAATATATATAACACATACACGATAAGCAGACTTCATAATGGATAACGGATAGCATAATTTCCCTAGATAGTAAGTCCAGTACAATTATAAAACACTTGTCAATCGCGTCAACATATCAAAATTCACGCACGCACGAGTAATAAATTTAATTACGCTTCCCAAAACTGAACAGAATAAACACAAAATAAATAAAACCCTGATGCATGAGTGGTGATCAACAGAATTTACAAAATACATTAAATATTGATATACTTTTATGTATTTTTTTTTATCGTTTAAAATAGCATGCCTTTCCATCAAGAAGTGACAGTTTTAAATGATATAAGAGTATTTTGGTATGGCATATTTTAGGCACTTCCATCAAAACGTGTATCACTGTATCGATTTCCGTATGTTTAAATCGCTTGACTAAACAATTTAAACAATTATTACCATAAAATATTGAGTAATTGTTTCTAATGACTTTGAAAATAACAGTCATTCATTTTGGTAAATCTATCTAATCGCTAAATATCGCTCGCTTTGAAACTATACAATTTTAAATTATGTTTATGCGTGATAAATCAATACGTCTGTAAGTAAAGGTATCACTCGCGCACAGTGCATCGCACTATAGTATAAAATAAAAGAGATGTCTGTGTAATTTACATGCGAAATCTTCGGCTTGATCCAGTGGGCAAAAGAAAACGTGGTGCGTCGCTTTCATAAAGAAATGGGGCACCGGGCGCCAGGCAGTGTCACTTTTCAAATAGGGTCAGTCAGATTTCGCAACTGGACCAGAGAAATAAATTGTAATATATGTCGACAAAATTGCATATCATCCAGTCAAGACAGTGTGCGTATTGTATACAAAACGTCCGTTGGACAAATTTTGAAATATACAGAAAAAACATTGGTCGTTTTGATAATCGGATTAAAAACATTTAGTGAGTTGTGTCCATAGAGAGATGCTTCATTGGATTTGATCATTGAATAGTACAATTGTACATTTTTGCGACATTAAAATATCAAAGCTAACTTAATTTGCCGTACTTCTTATAAGTCATCACCGCCTTTTGCAGTGCTCCCCAAACTGGAAGCCGCAAAAATTTTCAAGTACACGTGTTTTTTGTTTTTAGGGACCGTGGATTTTTTTCCAGATTAAGGAGGCCGCGGCATGAAATAGTTTGAGAAGCAGTGGCATATTGGAACAGTGTTTATCTTTTTTACTGTTTCTTACACAGAGTACGATAAACAAAAGTTTTATAATTCATCTTATAAATAGACAACTCAATTATTTAACCTTTCCATGAGTAAATAATTAATTTTAACCGTGCTATGAGGAGTGTTTTTTTTTTACATTTTTTTTAAATCAAATCATTGTAAAAAAATACAACTCACGTTTTTAGGGTTTTGTCGTAATAAAACATTGACACATAGCACTTGAATATATTATCGCAATAATTATTGACATATACAAGTACGTCCATACTCCTTTACAAAAAAAAATCAAGCCGACGTACTAATACGTCCATACTCTTGGAAAGGTTAATGTCCTTCGTGCGAATCCGTACACTAAAAAGCCTAATCCCGTGTGTTACCACACGGGATTAGGCTTCATAATCAATAAAAATTAATATTGAAATTCCATAAAACATCTTTTGTCAATATTCTTATATGAATATGTAAGTAAACATAAAATAACAAATATAAGTTACATATTTTTTTTTAAATGTGTGGAATATTTATTTTAATTCCAACGTTGAGACAATCTGTAATGTAATAGTTGCGATGCCGTGACTATGAATAATGGGCGAGCAGGCATGCCGGGTGATATCGGTAGGCCACCAGCGTCACCGTCGAGTGGGGACAGGGTGAGACGGTGACGAAAAATCACATGATATTTTATTGCGTAACCGATCATGACATTGAAATGTCACCGCTGCGGCCCGGCCTTGCCTGTGCCTTACCGACAATATAAGAAATATATAATTAATTATATTAATTTATATAACAATATAAGAGCGAGCATGTACCTGCACGAAATGAAACAATAGGCAAGAGACCGTCAGACGACGATCGCTGGGGGCGAATTTCGTATAGGCGGGTTCCCATTATTAAATTAAATTATAAATAAGAACGAAATCATAGATTGAGTTATTTAAAATGCCAGTATCTTACAATGCTAATAATTTACAAGTGTTCATATCTTTATATCTAATATTTTGGAAATGTAACATACGTATGTATTAGTTTTAGTAGTATCGTTTCGATGAAGTCCGATTACATACATTGGCATCAAGAAAGTTATCTGTGATGGGTGTCACATAATGTTTTCGATGCAGTAACATATCACTAGCATTAATGAGAATAAATAATCCACGCGGTCTTTGTTTCAATACGTGATAATAAAAATAAAAAAAAAAACAGAAAAATATGAGCTTCGAGTATATAGAGCGAATTGATACGTCACGCTATAACGAAATATATTTTTTTTTATTTGTAAACTAAAAAGTTTATTCTATCATATGATAAATTTCATAACCCATTTTCTAGGCAGAAAGGACCTGTTTTATGAATATTTTTTTTGTATTTCTGCATAATCTACTGTATAAGAATTTTACGATATTACAACAGAAATTTTGGCTATATAAATATTTTGAAAAAAAATATCCAGACTTTAGCCCCCCCAAGTATGAGAATAAAAAATGAATCGACTAAATTTTGCTACGCGATCGATCGGGTGTCCACAATTGTTCTATGCCAATCGGCTTGATTCATCTTGTCCTTTTTGTAAAACACTATGGACCACTTATAAAACAATAAACGAATCACCTTTATGATCAATATGGAGTAAATGCATTTAGTTATAAAGGTGAAAAATCGCAAAGTTAATAATAAAAAATGTTAATTATTTAATGTTTTAATATATTTTGAGGCCGATTATCTACCTCATGGGATTTTCCGCATACACCTTTGGGGCCGATCATCGGCCCCGTAGGACAAAAAGTTAAATACGAATGACTTTTTGGAAATAAGGCAAGTTGGCGATGCAGTAAACGCAAAATCTTTAAGAATCGCGATTGAACACGTGACTTTTTCGCCTATATGGAAATTCAAGTACAACAATGTTACAAACAACAGCAAACAATCGATCTTCCTCCTGTAAACATTACTTTTGGGATAGTACATTTTCATGTTCGCATGTTCAAGCATATTCGGGAGATATGGGTAGGATAGACGATTTGAAGACCACACAAAAACGATGATTCACGGAACATCAATATTTCCCCATGTACTTTATAAGCACACCTTTTTGAATAATTATTTAATAGTATGGTAATCATCTGGTGAAAGAGATATATCAAAAGATATAGTAAACTCTAGCTTAAGATTTATTTGCAATGAAATGCAATTGCACATAAAAATATAAAGATAATTTCAATCGAAGGACTTGAATATTAATATTTAATTGATAGCGTTAAAGTATAAGTTTATACTTATAAAGTGCATGGGGAAACACGATGCAATTTTATATGTGCATAACATCGTTATTATAAATTAAGTAAAAACGAAAATTTTATTTGGTGATTTTTTTAATTTGTAGTATTATAATTTAAATATATGATGATATGAGAAACATTTCACTAACAGAGAATGATTTAAATCCAAAGTGCCTCTCAATAGCACTAGTTAGTGATCAATTGAATTGAATTCTTCTAAAAATAAAGTAAGTAAAGTAACCAAATGTAGACTCCGGAAGAAATGACCACATTTTGTTCTGGTAAAAAGTATGCACGGCGATTATCTAATGTCACCATGTCACGATGGCAGAGGGTGAAATGGAGTCACGGCATCGTGCGGGCTCTGGCGCCTGTAAGACAAGACAGTTCGACGGCCTGAGGCGTTCGCTCGTCCGGAGACCAGCAACCGGTTTTCAATAACACCGCGCAGATTAATGATGCTAGAACGGACGCCTAGGCCAGAGATAACTAAGCTTACGTCGCTGCGAGGGCGCATCGATTAATTAATTATTTTCACCATCACGTGTTATAACATTATATAAGATAAACAATATTATTTACTTTAATTAACTTCTAAGCCGGCTCTAAAAAAAAATTGTGGAGAGTGGATTATATTAAAATTCTTAGATTCAGCCGATTCATTTATAACGTCGCAATATAGGAGAAAGTGTAAACTAGCAAAAGCTCCAAATAATATATTCAAATTTCTCATATGGTTTTGACATTGGTGGATATGACATAGTATGGACGTGTCACAAATGTCATAAATAAATTGTTGAAATCTTCCAAAGAACCAGATACAGTGTCGTTTATTTAACATCTTATAAATAAAAACTAGTTTTCTAATCCGATTAAAATATGATACAAAACATATTCATTGCTCTTTAAAGTAAAAGACACATTAATAAAACTTAAAAATATATCATAAAACACTGTCAAACCAATTTATTATTAAAATACGACCACATATTGAAAATTATATTGGCAGTGTATTTTTAAGTATTCAGAAAAGAAACTATAAAATAAATATCCAAAATCTCCTTAATGTGATATATCGTCCGTCGTTCCATTAAAATGGAAACTTGATATCATCTGAGGCGTTTCACTGCAGTCGGGCGGCTGCGCGGAACCAATCAGAGAAAATAATTTCGAACGACAGCAAAACAATTTTTTCTACACTTACTACGCAATGACTTAACAATTTCGAAACGTGCGCAGCGAAAAACGCACTTATCTGTACGAACAAAAAATAAAAATGATAATAAATAAATAAAAGTATCGATAAATTGAATTTGCCAGCGGCTAATCGACGCAAAGTGCTATTTTGAATATTCGGTTAGTGTAATGTTAAATGGATTAGTGGTTTTCCGGTAGGTCTTTCTGTTTAACCCTATTTCAAATATTTGAATAAGTCAATATTTTGGAATATAGAAAATGCTGCAGCTTGAAGTCTACAATACTGAGAAGAGATATTTCAAACTATGCTAAAATATTACACGAAACAAAATCATGGAAATTCATTTATTTATTGTTAAAAGCTCTCACTATGATTCAAGTTCAGGAACAAATTGATATTGGTGAGATACTAAATAGGTGGTACTTGAGGTAAAGCTATACTCGTATAATTCGCAAGGTTATTGAGGGAGACAAAATTGAAGACAAGTTATCTAGAAATTCACAAGAGAGAAGCATATGTGTTTTAAGAATGGAAAAATCACGCGGAGCATTCAATATTTGAGATAAAAATTTGATCACATAACTGAATGATTGAAATGTAGTTAATTAAGAGGTTACGCTTTACAAAGTAAAAAAAAAACATTTAAATTGATGTGTACGACTCAACTCAATTTAAATGTTCGTATGTGTAGAGATAAACTGCTATTATGCTTGCTTCTGGGACGAGATATGTTAATAAATATAATAGTTGCCAGTCAATTTACTTAGTAAACAAGCATATAAATTGAATTCACTGTGCGTGATATGCATTTCATCTTCTTAGCGAAACTATTCTGCTTTGGTTAAGTGTCTCGAGATGTGAACAGAGACTTTAGTTACATTAGTGGGCTACGATATGTTAAGCCGCATCGCTTGAGGTTAGCCAAATGGGAGAGACTAACAGTACTAATGTACTTCCAAGATGTGCATCGAGACCGGTTTGGTCGTAATAATACCACGCTCTATTCCGCTACGTCTTTACCTTAATTCAAATCAACATTTAATTATTTAATCATACTCAACCGGCAGCAGTTAACTCATTGTACGGTGATGGAGAGCTAATTTTATTACGCCGGTATCTTTCCGCCATTGATTTGTAGATTGCATCTTTTAGATACAATTGATCGATTAGACCGCATTCGTTAATCGACGGAATGCGACAAGAGGTGCACCCGGGAAAGAAACTATCTTCAAAAAAGCGAGAATTCACACGCAATGTCATTTTTCTATCATATTAACTTATTTAGATAAAAAGATGATTTGTAGCCTACAAAGGAAACGTTTACTTATAAATTATTGTTCGACTTTGGCGATTATGCATATATTTTTGGAATATTATTAATTAAACTACGAGTGAGAAAGAGAGAAAGTTATAACAGCTGCGCAACCCAATATTTAAAACGATACGTATTTTTTCATTGACGAAGTCTGCAAACAAGGTTTTGTTTATTATCAATTACTTAATTTTTAATTATATAATAGGTAAATATATATACATGGCAATAGCACGTGTGAAGAGTGATATGGATATTGCGTTCTGAGACAAGCAAAAATGGATTTTGGAGGTAAGTTGTATGAAGCAAGCCTGTAATCGACTCGGTTATTTAAAAAAATCGAAAGATCATTTTTGTATCTGCAACGAATGACTATTGGACAATATTAACGCAAAAAGCCATACAAACCAATTCTAATTATCAGTAAAATATTCATTTAGTTAAGGATTTTTCATTTAGAAATTAGGTAGGTGGTCTTTTTTACACTAGATACGAAAAATTTTATAAATACAAAGGTTTAATGAATAACCAGCATAATAAAAAATACAAGAAGAAAGCCCCCAGCGATGCACGGTGTGTAGATCTATTTCATGCTATATGATTAATAGCAGAATTTTTATTATTATATTTACAAAATGGAAACACTATCTATGGATGTCTATTAAAAAATCAAATTAATAGAGAAAATTATTCGGTTATTTAAAAAACGTTCCAGTTATGAGTATCTGCATACCGTGCACCATCGAGCGTATCTAACGACTGTCGTCAGATGGCACTACTATCAGGCAAAATCTTATAAATTACAAAAATTATAAATAATACCGAAATCAAGCTACGACTTTTTCAATTCTATTATTATTTTTTGTTTTACTAAATATAAAAATAAAAAAAAATATCAATATTTAACGATGTACTATACGGAATCGTTATTGCATTGGATAGTGATGACAAATTTAATAAATGTATACGTGCGTGCGTACACAAGGATAAGTGTAGCAGTGTACCACGCGCGTATACAATGAAAACTGCGTAGGTATTTACTACCGAATACTACAATATCTAATCAGAGAAACGAAGTCGTGTAGCCTTGCGGGTCGTCTGATCTAGTAAGCCGCATTACGAATAAATAATCTACATTACATTATTACTATGAGTGCGGCGTTAAAAAAAGAACAGCGTTCACCGCAGCGACATTACTCATAAAATGATCAAAAAGAAAAAAACACCCAGATAAACTTGGCCAAAGCCCATCGAAACACAATAACAAGGCCAATTTGAATGTCTACTGAGAATAAGGCGCGTGATTCGATCAGATTGAAACGCACATTTATCGGAAAAAGTTCAGTGGAAAATGAATACATTTTTTTATTGTGAAAAGAGACAAAAATAGTTATAATTAATTACAAAGGCGGCATCGAAACAGTATCGATAAAACGCGTAGTACCGAAATACGAAACAACGATTGTAATTTTACGTAGGAATTATTCAAAGTTTACGAATACACAATCTTTTAAAAACGTCTTCCGATAAGTAAAACACCGTTTACATTGTCTTTTTATTATCGAAATAGCGATGTGAGATAAACGGCAAACGTAATCAAAATATGTATGAAAATAAATGAATCTAATCCGTTGCCAAAATTACAACCTTTGAAATAATAATTGAGTATTCATTTGATAACAAATAAATAATGATAAAATTATAGATGACGATGTCTCTGGCGTCGTTTGATTTTCTACAAATAAATACAAGGAATTATACAATTCGCATGGCAATGTATGAACATTTTTGAATGTAAAAAAGGGAATTAGACATATTCTTTTTTTGTATGCCACGAATACTTATGCGGATTAAGCCAACACTTGTAGGCCCAATGCATAGTATAATTTGTAGATCCAGAAACCTTCATAAAATTCCACGTCACATAAAAAAATATGGATTTTACAAAATGAATAAAAGTAACTCGCGCGCTTATGAGATAATTGCCACTGAGTAAGATATCAGAAAAAGATTAGAAAAAAATAATTCATATCCCATCTCTCCTGTCGCTATCTTGGGCATTATAATACCACGATTTAATTACATAAGGAATAACGATTCATATTATATAAATTATTTTATATATATCAAGAAAGTGTGAAAGGAAAGTAAATAAATATATATTAAATCTTGAAATTTTAATAATTCTGTTGCCTTCGCGCCCATTAAAAGCTACGGTATGAAGGTGGTTAATTTATTTATAACTATGCAAAAGTACGCATCTCAAAATTAAGATTTAAGTTTCTTACCGTCATTCAAAAAGCTTGCTTAGAGTAAACAACTCTTTTTACCTTATACTATACGCTTGCCACGGTAACCTCATTTTGCTTTTGGGTAAAGGTTAATTATTAAACAGAAATTATTATTTCCTTACCTATTTAAGTAAAGTTTGTAAACAAGTAAGCAGAAATGGGTTGCGCTTTATCTAGAAGGCCCCCTTCCTTCGTTCATTATCCTTGCTAAAGAAAGAAACGTGTTGACGTTTTGTCCTGCGGCAAGTTTGCCAATGTCAGTCGATTTAGACATAAGTACAGTAGTACGTGATTGAGTGATCCCTATTGGAATGAGAAATTTATTGAAGCATTTTATGAAACGAGCGGTAGCTCATTTAACTTTTGGAATAAAACAAGCCGTCTCAATTTATGTAGGAACTTTTATTTCATAAAAAACGTTTGCGAGTTTAGAAAAAAATTATACAACAATAAAATTGACGGCTATTAAGTGCTATAAAAGACATTCCAACGCACACAATCAAACAGATGTGCACATTAATGATAATGAAGTAATAACCAAATTCATGAAAATGCACTACTATTGCATTGTGTTTTCATATAGATAAATAATAATATTTTTAAGCACCGATAAAAAAAAATTTAAAAATGTATCCGTTATTATATATGAGTAAAAATAGCTAGGCAATAATATTTTTTACCCTATGTTGTTTTGAAAATTGAAAAACAAATTATCTTTTTTACACAAAGAGGTCATTTAATGGAAAGAGAACAGCACGTCATTAAAAAAATGCGTTTCTCTCCAATGCAGTTGTAATGTTTTACTTTAAAGTTGGCAAACCATTGTATGGATGGAGAAAATTTCCAGAATTTTCTTGGCACGGAACGAATTTGGGTGGTCACGGTACATTCGGAAACTGGCGGAAAATGTCCACAAAATTTAAGTATCGCCCGAAAGCACAAACAAAATAATGCCCCGATCTTATGTGAATCAACAACCCTTATAACCCCCAAATGGTAGTTGCAGCAGAAAATGGTTGGATTTTATGTAGAAGAGCATTAAATTTGTTGTGAACTATTGGAATCGAAAGAGGAACTAATCAATTTGATATAATACAATGATAACTGTAGCATCAACTATTATTTTACAAGTAAAATTGTGCACCGCTAAAATGATAATCATAAAAAAAACTATGAATAAGTTAAACTTGATTGGCAAGTGGACTTTTTGTGAGTCGAATTTACGTCCATAGATTGCGTAGTCACATTTTATAATTCTGCCAAAAGACTTCAATTGTTATTATAATTATATCACAATGACACTATCATTGTTCTTATTGAAAGAATAAATATGGAATCTAAGCTTCGCGACAGATTTCTGAATAATTCCCCACGATAGTGGCCATGCCGCGTTACTGCGCCACGTGCTGTGATTTAACTTTGGCCTGTCAGTCATAATTATGGATTTTTCGCTGCTTGACAATAATTTAAAGGCGTGCGGAAGTGAAAAGGAAATATTTTTGATTGCTATAAATAAATAATATACCATACACGCCTCCAATTTTTAGCATATAGGAATGGAAGCGGTATATTTGTATTTATTGTAAGTTTCAGCACTATTACACAATTAAATGATCAGGATCAGATTCATATTCGCGATTGACGAAACGTATGTTTTATTTATTTAAATATAATATCTTGTCACCACGTTTCAATACGTGTCAGTTAACACATTGAAAACTATTTTATTTATTGTCAATGTGCGGATATTGTGGGACCGTTAACAATTATAAAATATTGAATGAAGAAAATATTACAATTTTAATTCAGTACTTCCCAAACTTCGTTATGCAACGGCACCTGAACAAAACATCTTGAAAAATATTTTTTTCTGCGTCTCCCAGCTCGGGAAGCGCGGCGACATAAAATGACTAAATGTGTAGAAGATTGTCTTTCCTTGCCGCATTCCATTTTCTATATATATGCCAGATGACGTCAACGATTTTATGAAATTATAATATTTCCACATAATATTATACGAAGCGCAGGCAAAAGACATCGGCAAATTGGGGATTACTCTTCCAATACTCGAGAGATAAAAGGTTTCTTAGATACGCCTTTTTCTCCTTATGCAAATAAGGTAAATATAAGTAAGCCCCAAAAGATTTAGGAAGATGGAGAGTTGTGATTTTTATTCAAGAACCGAAATAGAAAAAAAACACAGCCGTAAAAAATGTACATAAAAATCGCACATTAAATAAAAAAGGGACACATCAATTATTAAGACGAGAATGAAATATGTAAAATAGTATATATAGGTTCTAGTTATTTCCAAAAGTGAGTCGTCTATTATAGATTCACTGATAACGAATCAGTCGGAGGAAAAATGTTAACGCGAAATGTATAACTCTATTGTAATATTAGTGAGATGGCTAATCCTTCCAAATTATTCATGAAGTAAGGGAAACGAATACGCCCAACAGTCGTTTTAGCGACGTGACTAAGGATTGCAAAACCGGACGAAAATATAAATATGTATTGGTAAATTTTTTAATGCCAACTTGGTATTACAAAACAAATATAATAATTTCGATTGAGATATCAATACCGGACTAATAAATCAATAATAGAATTTCGATACTTCGTATTAAAAAAAAAAAAACTATATAAAGAAACATACACGTAAAATGCGTATTTATTCTTTGATCGATATACAATATGATTTCAAAAAAGTTAGAATATCAATTCTGGAATCTGATAATTTTAATAGCCCGTCCCGCTGAAAAAATAAGTCTCACATTCAAGACTTTAACAGTCTCTTAATAATTGTAACGCAATTTTTATAATACCGGTATAGTAATTTCTAGTTGCAAGTGGTTATAGCAAGTGTGCTACGGTTGTCTCAGGAGAGACTCAAACCTCGCCTGCCTTTTGTTCTCGGCTCACCAAACCACCTGGTAATATCCACAGGATGTGTGCGGGGCGGAACTAAGGGATATTTGCATAACATAGATCCTCTTATGAAATTCTCTGAAATAATTTAATAATAAAAAAAGAATATTTAACAAGCAGTAAAACAATGTATGTCTTAAATAGTCATTTTAGAGATATACATATAGGTGATCGGATACTTGATTTTTTGCTCTAATAAAAAAAACGAGAACATAAATAGTGTCTATTGATTGAATTTGCATTCACTTGGTAAAACTCCATTATAACATGGTGAAAGATAGTTCTGATGATGGCGTGAGCCGAAATAGCTATCAACTATATTTGTTAAAAATAATTTTGTAGAACTAAAATACATTGCTATTTTTTCCAATGTTATAAATAGTGTCATTTAAAAAAAAACAGAACAGTTATATTCGAAAGAGTTCATCTTTTTCTACCAAAAATTAATTATTATTAACGCTTCCAGTATTTTTCGACAACCTTCAAAGTTCTATTGCAGAATGGCAGATTGAGTCTCGTCTGTAGTCTACTGGGGGTGTGATATTTTCGCCAGGCCGGCATCTATACACGGGCAGAATATCGATCAAAATCTCCAAGGTCGACTCCTGTCTGAGCCAATTTTTCATTCACGCCAGCTTTTCCAGTGCACAAATGTTTTTCGTTCCCTTAATCCTCGATTACTTGCCTTTTCTTGTCACCAGCTAAGTTGCAACGTTAATATTTGGTGCATTGGCAAGTGTGGTGTGATGTAATATGGTTGGAAGACAAAGCTTGATGGAGCAATCATATATTATTGAATTGAAGATTATTGCTTCTGATATAACACGCAAACTTTTCAGTATAATTTGTTTAAATAATAAGACGGTCATGGATCATTGAAAGTGAATTACTACATATTAAAAAAAACTGCATTGCTATAAAACTGGCCAACCCATTAATAAATATATTGCGTACAGTTATGAGATATATATTATACAAACATTCCTCGTAAGACTCACCGTGAGATAGTGTAAATATATGTGTATAATACAATGTTGATAAACTAGTGTGTCAAAAATTGCACTTGATATCTTAACGCAGTAATGGATACCATATCGACTCGATGTTGCATATACCCTTTGTTAGTAATACGTAACGTAGTGTAACTAGCCTTTTATTATATTGTTTCAGATAGGGTTACAACAAAATCGAGTACATAACAAAAAAAGAGCATCGGCTACGTCGACCTCCCAAGTACAGTTGCGTACATCCAAAAGAAAAAAATAAAGAAGCTTAAAAAAAAAACATCAATTTTCACAATTAACGTCGACCTTTAACAATTATTTGTAACTAAGGAAGACCCGATAAAATATTTTTATCACAATCGCAATCTTGACAGTTGCTGATATTAGTTACATAAGATACATAACTCACGTCAAAACCATATGTGCAGGAGGTAAAATAAATAGCTAGAATTCTTGCCTTAAGCATATATTCAAAAATGTATGAACATTACTAAATCGATGTCATTTATGATAATTGAATTTTTTATCAAATTGAACGTGTCGGTTTATTATGAAAGAATTCCTAAGTACGTTCTTACTAAGTAACCTAATGGATCCAGTGACGTTTCGCAACGTAAAAAGAATCCTCTCCGTTTTTCGAAAAATAAAATAAACGACAATAATTGGAGTAGTTTTGTAAAACTATGTATATTGTGAAATCAATTTTCAAGATTGGCGATAGATTTTTTTTATTTGACGTTTGATAGCTATTTTCAATATTCACACTAATGCAATAATTTTAGAAGACTCATACATGATTTCAAAATAATAATATGTTTAAAATGAATCGACTCATTCTTGAAATTCTATTTTACATGTCGTCGCCGAAACGTAGAGGTAGTAGAAATTAATTTAAAAAGTGACATCTTTATAAGAATAAATCTAATATACATTTTTATGCGGAAAACTTCGCAATCATATAATTCCAGTTTCAATTATTATGTGTGCGAATTGTACAAGTCGCTATATTTTCCATTAATTACAAAATCATGAAAAATTTTGATAGAAATGTCATGTTGTAAGTAGGAACTAGGGAGAGGCAATCTATACCAGTGGGTTTAACTATGATGGCGGCTCGCGATCGAAGCTAGTCCCATCAAAGTATGGCCCACTGAGAACAGCAGAATTGTAAATTATTAATTTGAAAAAAAAGAGTACCTCGGTTGAGTCAATTTTGACAAGTCTTTGAGACATTGTGCCGAGTCGTAAAAGTCTCTTCGTGAGTGTTCTGTAACTGATGAAATTGAAGTATAGATTTTTCTGTGATTTTACCATTTGAATAGTTTCTATCATATCAACTATTGCAGCAAATATGAAAGCAGTATAAGTTAATATTGAAGGGAATCGAAGAAAAGACGTCTTTGTCAAGTAGTGGCACCCCGCGGCCATGTTTAAATGAGCTCCGATACGTCACAGCCGTAGAAATCACGATGGCCGACAAAAGGTAGGCTAAGTAAAATACTTACTGCTGATTTTCAGCCCTCCTACGGGCGGATTCGGGGGCTGTTTGCTGCCTTCAGCAAACGACGTGGTCCTAGGTCGTCCACTCATTCTTATCGGCGTGAAAATAAAACCCAAACGTTCACGAACCTCATAGATCTTTCACATTTCTTGTTACCACCCTTGCACTTGCACTGAACTTCCGCACTATAGTGAGTTAAAAATCGTTATTTTCGCGGTGAAATATCGAGAGAAAATACGACTACAACTAAGTATACAAACAACACTATACGCGCTAACGTTCCAAAGGTTTTAAAAAACCATTTATCCAACTTAATCAACGTTTTACATCATATTTTAGAAACGACAGAAAACCTCACGAACAATTTTTTAGATGCTCAGACATTGACCCATTCGGCTGTGTTGGTCTCTGCTTTGTCGTACGAGCGAACCCGAAGTTGACGTCACGTGTTAAATTTCAACGAATATTGGTTTTTGGCGACATCTAGCGCCAATAAAATATACAACAAAACGCAATAAGAAGTTTCCTAGTATATCTTGGATTACCCTTTGGAACTTGCCATTATCTGAAATAGGTTAAAAATGTTTATTCTTTTGAAACTTTACTTACTATAAATACAAAACTTTGCTGAATATAAGAATACAAAAAATTTGAATTCCTATGCTTTAAGTATTTTCAAAATTTTCTATTTCTTTCTGTAGAGGATAAGGCTCAAGTGGTGTTTTTTTTTTAATACAGACCTATTATTATATTAATGATCTAATACAATCAAATCATATAAACCTTCAGTCTTTTGATTTATACCTAGGACAATAATCCATGAGAAAATTGTTTGATTGCTTCTAGTAATCATAGTAAATTATAGTTCAATAAACATATAATGACCTCAGTAAAGACAAAAATGACTATTGTCATTGTATATACAGTGTTACTATAATAACAACTTATACTGATATATTTTTGACTAACACTGTGACCACATCTTAGGTATTTAATGTGATTGGTATTCCTCTTTTCAATGCATTTCGCGAACCATAGACAAAATGTTTATTAATTGTGTGCCTATTTTTAGTGAATTATTTACAAGTTAACATCTTTAACATTATTTACCTCAGTTTCAAAATACAGTTGTGAGTTCTCTTAAAGCTCATTTTAGATTATAAAGCATTTTTTAAGAATAAATACCATTTTCCCACGCTCAACCTCATACGTAATGCTAGTTATCTAAGTAAAAAATTGGAAACAATTAAAAAAAAATGTTCCAAAACTAAGGCTTGAGTTGAACCTCAAAGATACAACTTGCAAAATGCTAACCTACATGATTTATCACTTTCAAGGTGTTAACTGTCACTTCTAGATGGAAATTCATGATATTTTAAACGATAAAAACACATTTTTAGTGCTTATCTCCACAATATTTTTTATGATCAGGACCGGTTTCGCTAATGATGAATTCAGTTGATAATTCTCACAATGAGCGAAACCGGCCCTGATCATAAAATATGTTTTAGAAATAAGTACTAAAAATGTGTTTTTATTATTTAAAATTGCATGATTTATGTATTAAAACAGTTATGAATTTTTATCTTATGTTAACCCTTTGCACTCCGTAAAAAAAGTAAAAATTGTATTGTAATTGTATTGTATTGCATTGTAGCAACTCCGTAATTAATTTTAATATTTTCGTAACATTCGAACGTCATTGAATCAAATGGACGCTAAACACGTTATAATTAATTAATAACGTATTTTATAATTATTTCATGATTGCAAAGCTTTAATATATATATATAATTATTAAAAGTTAAACAATAAGTTTAAAATATTATCAATTGTAGGATTTTCAGACCTTTAAAGCTATCACGGAAATTAAATTGATTTTTGTAAATTTTGCCTCTCTTGTATTATAAACCACTAAATAAAATTCTCACTCTTCAGACATTATGTTTTTGGAATTATCACCTTACGATAAGTGAACATAGATGTCAGCTGTGACAAGTTTGAAATATTTTTTTTTTACCCTGCATTAGTAAATGTTGATAACAAAAAATAAATGAAAACGTTTCAACAGAAAATTATTTCCATAAACATACCAACTAGTCTAATTCTCGTTTTAATAGCATCATTATCTCTCAATTATTAGTAGATAGATTCAATATTGATGAAAGTCTCAGAGGAAATGTAAAAAAAAATACTATTCAGTATTAGTCACACAAACAAACATACAAGGATACAATAAACTATTAACTAAACTATATACCAGGATTCCCTGTCATACTGCCAAGAAATTAGCAAAATATTCAATAATTTATAATTCATGATATTGATTGAGGGTATTTGATGAAATTTCAATTCAAATTAGGATAAGCCAACTTCCACTATTTTATTAGAATGGTTTTATTACCTTTCCTCATTTTTATTACCTCTGTTTTTCCACTAAAAAGTGACCGCTAATTTGCATTATTCCCTGATTATGAATAGTGCAAGTGTTCACAGACTTTGATCATCAATACTAATGATTTAATTATTTATTCCTCTTTGACTTAATCTGTAAGATTAGATCTTGTTAGATTTATTATTATCTTATTGGATTAGATTCAATCTCGTACTATACTCAAGTAGTACGAGGAGTCTAAACAGATGCGAATGCAGCCCTTTCTCTCATGGGATTCTGTAATAGCTGACCCAGCAATTCTGGTTGCGAGCCCAGCTGGGTAACCATACCAAATGTATGCATATATCTATGAAATTTGATACGACTGGTTGTTATGAAAAGACCAACGAAATTTTGTTGCTTTCACTTGTGTGACTGTAATTTCGGCTGCCGTCCATGTTGTACTAACTCTGAGTAAATATTATTTGAGATCCCAGTGGCACAATTAGCTGCACAACAGAATTGAATTCTAGGTATCAGCAATCGAAGCATCTGAATGGAATAATTTTTAAAAGCGCTCATATTCAGTTGGCTCCTAAAACACGATGGATTATCAAAATATGCTTTATTTAGTATATGTTATTGTGTATTGTAAAGTTCCCTCCAAGGGTAACTCTTTGTCACTAGTTTAATTTTAGGGAAACATGTGGGCATAATAATTCAAAAACGGTTTACTTAGCTCACATTTATTTGTAGAAGACAGATAAATTATGGGTTATGTATTTCAAGTAGAGCGCACACACATTTCTAATGACAATGGGGTGACAGACAGCAAGGCACCTAACGACAAGGCTTAGTAGTTTGTCAAGCCAAAATATGTACAAAAAAGCAGAAGATGGCTGACCACATCGCACCCGTGACCTTGTACTCAAAAATTCATCCCATTTTAATGTATTTCCCATAAATGAAATTGCATGTGTGAAATACATCAGAGATAAATTGCATGCAATTATTCCTCTACCCTAAGAAATGAAATATAATATTTTGTTTTATAAAATTTCTCTTCTGAATATCTTTGCTTATAATTTTAATTATTAGCAGCCAGGATGTTAAACTCGTTCTATTCTCATAATAAACCACAGATAATATCTTTTATAAATTTTAAGAAAACTGTATAACTAACTAACTTGACTTGACTACCGAAATAAACATATTAACTTTCATTTTTTATGTTAGAAGAGTGGTTGCATTCATTTTCAATGAAAGCCATTAAGATTTGACAAGCATCCTCTTGAAACAACAGTTACTGTGTGGTCAGCCTGAGACATTTAAAAATGATAATATGAATCCATTTAGATGGTTGCCTGCAAAATGGATTCAATCTGATTATCATTCATTTCATCTAATATCATAAGATATTTCCAATATTTAAACACTTGATATTGTCTAATAGATATTTTGTACTTTTTTTCAGCAATGAATCAATTCTTACAGATTTCTATTCATTCAAAAATTATTGTCAAAATACCATTGAAATAAACTATTTCCTTTTTTTGTCATATCTACATGGAAATATTTCAAAAATATCAATGGATATTTGACAAACACAATACTTCAGCCAGTAAGAATAACTGTGGATTTAAATGACCAAGAAAGAGGATATTGCCTTCTAAATGTGTAAAAGGTTTTCATTCATTTTTTTAATCATGTCTTGTTTACTTTTTAATTGTAAATATTGTTCTTTTCTGCTGCTAAATGATTGAATGCCATATCAATTGATTCATTGATGAGATTTTCATTGCATTTTATAACAAGTTACCAATATAGTAAATCAGCGTTTCCCAACCCACAGTATGCCGTCAATTACACAGATCATCAATGAACTGATAATTTGAATACCCAAAAAGGTAGTGCACCGAAGAACAAAAAATTTCTAATTTAATATGCAAAAAACTATACAACTAAAATGACAGCTGACATCAAAATAATTATTCTGAGCCATGAAACATTTCCAATGATTTGTCAACTTTAGAATATGTCATTTTTAGATTCAACTTAAGATATCATCATGAAACAAAATAGTTTATATTTTATTGTACATGATGATTTTGGTTTGTATAAAAATATTTTTATTTATACTGGAAATCTTGATGCCAAGTCGAAAATGAGATAACATTGGTTTTATCTGCTTAAATTATGAGTTTCACTGTAAAACTTATTGAAATGTGTAGCAGAAAAATGTTTACTAAGGTATTCTATTTATCTGAGTTAAAAAGCGTTTAAATAAATCAAATAAATATTGCAATAGGTAGTACATGTTATTTTTAAAATATATACCTATGTTCTTCAGATGTCATGTGGAAATAACAGGTCTTCAGTCATGCAAAGGTTGGGAAACGTTGCAGTAGAGGTAAAAGTAAAATAAAACGAATATAAAATTTCAAATAAAAACACATATATTATTTTATGGATATTAAATTAAGGCAACATAACTACAAGAAAATATAACATAAATAAATTAAATTAAAACATTTTTATGACTCGAATGAAATGTACTGACTATTTATTTTATGTCGAAGCAATGGTCGAATGTTGAAAGTAATATTATAAAAGACACAATTAATCGTGAGGACAAAACAAAGATGCCTAGAAGCAAGGATAGCATACTTAATCTTATCTTCATCATATTTTATATAAAGAGAAATGCACCACAAATCAAATTGGGGTGATTTTTTTTGTCATTTCTACATTTCAGTGAAATGCAATTACATAATTATAGTAGGTATTACTTAAATATGACAGCAGAAACTGGCCATTTGTTTTTTTAAATCAATAATCCTTTTTAACATATTTTCATACATGATAATTTTGTAAAAACCTCATTTGGTCATAGGTTTTGTACAATATAATTTGTCGATGGGGCCATGGGCACAATGGAAGATTGTGTTGAAATGATCATTTTTCTCACATAAAACAGTAACATAATATAAATGGTAATAAGTGGAGTAGTTTTGGATTGATTTTAACACCGCATCAATTTACTAAGCATTGCAATAAAAACTTTTGAAACCTTCTTGTGTAGAAATAAACAAACACTATTACAAACGATAAAAACCTTTATTGTAAATATTTCAGATCATTTTTTTTATTGTCTTGATTCATAATTATTCACAAACTTCTTTATTACGTTAAAAAAAAATCTGTATCAAAAATCTAAGCTCATTCGGCCGTTTATAGTAAATGAAGGTTTGAAAAGTTGGCAAAGCTCGTGTGGTTTTTATTCAAAAATAAGAAATTATAGTTCAATCACGTATTCAAGTGTTTGTAAATATTGATATTAACCCAGTCGCTAAAGTATATTTTTTTGCTTAATTTAGCGTTTGGTAACAACGTATCATTAAATGAATTTTCAGAATTCAAATACAGCGCCTAACTATAACAACGGAGCCGAATGGTAAATGCATTTCCTTGATGTGACTATTTGAATAATTAGTCATTACAATTTAGCAATAAAAAATTTATATTGGAATAAAACCGCACAATTGATTTGATATTGTTTTAGTAAAGTGATAGCGGCATTAAAATATTTTCAATAGTAATTAACACAAATATCCGCATTGAAAGTTCAGAATATGTAATTTATATGGGTAGACAAGCACACATAAATTTTCTTTTAGTATATTTTGAGTAAATTAAATTGGATTACTAATAAAATGGATATATAAATTATACTGTAATATCTTCAATTCATTTAGTAAAAATATAGTGAATTCTCAATTGCTTTAGAAAAACTTTTAAATTTTTGATTCCCTTCAGTTAAATACTTCATTAAAATTGCTTACTCCATTTTGTCTATGGGTATAAATGTCTTCATATTCATCTTGCAATAATAATTTGTAATTTTAAATATGCAATACAATAAATCATCGTCCCAAAAGCAAAAAGGGGTACTTGTGATATTTTGGCCATTTGGAAGTTATTAGTGCAGTGAGGTTTGTAATTTTTTTTGTTTCTCAAAAATGCAAAACATAATCTATCAAAAAAAAAGTAAATAAATGTTCAAGTTACCTATTCCAAATTTTGAAGTTATACAATAAATATAAATAATTTGATATAATGTTGGAAATTCATGTGACATGTGACTTGAAACATTTCAAAAATTAAAAAATTAAAGACTAAAAAAAAATAAGAATTGTACTTCAAGAAATTGAGTAAACTATGTTTAAATTTTATTTCAAACCCCTGAAAAATATTCTCCATATACACCCAGTCCTTTTTTTATGTGATTTTTTTGGATGGCAGCGCTACATTTTTTTACGCGCTTCACTCGTTTTTACACAATTTTTTCCCCAAATTTGTAGTAAAGAACGAAGTACGTTTCATCATTTTTTTAAATAAAAAAAATGTGTATTTTTAAAACTTGATTTTGGAAAGCATTCCATTTTTTTAAATACACATACAATTGCCAAATGTTGACAAGTGTATCGAACATTATGCTAATTTATGTTTTAGGGTGTGTAAAGAAATACAATGCAATTGCGTGAAATCATTTTTTAACGTGATTTTTTTATGCGCCTTTTTCTGGAATCAATGTATCGCGTAAAAAAAGGAATGGGTGTAATTTAAAAATGCATATTTCTGATTTTTTTCCACAAATGCCCGGTTTGTTTTTAGGAGTGACAATATTTTGTCTAATACTGATGGCCAATAACGGATATGAGAAGAAAATTAGATGAGAAAAAGTATGTTAGAAAATGAATCCATTATAATAATAGATGTGTGAAAATCAAATTGCTAAAATTACGAGTAAAGGAGAATTTTCAGAATGATTTTACATTATTCTATTAAAATTTTTTCGTTTACATAGACCAAAATTAATGTTTTAATAATTGTAAATGATGCAATTTTTAGTGCATAAGAATGAATTATATAAGTTTTCAATCATTTTAATTGTAATTTATGATATCAACTGAAGGTGCTCCATAGAAGTTCAATGTCACATTTGGATTGTTGAAACTTTGTACAATTCAGTCACAATGACAACAGTTCTGTTGCATTCATGTGATAGAAGAATACCTGAAGATGTCAAAAGGCGAATCCTGGATCATAAGTGACAAAACATGTGAAATCGTACTAAGTTGTAATAGATCAAATTTCATTATAATTGTGTATTTTTTGTGTTAATTTACTCAAAATATAACTAAAAATGCATAGATTTTGTTACCTCTATAATAAAAACATTACATTCACAGTTCATGAGCTTTTCGACGAAAAAAAAATGAATGAATATATTTAAGAATACATTTCAACTATCAGGTTATGTCCTGAATGTTTTTTGCTCCCGCATAACTGATAAGTTTTCTCACAATCAATGTCAATAACAGTAAAGAAATTCCGCTACTAATGCGGGACAAGCTAATCAAGAATCAAATGTTTTTTTTTTTTTGCTTAATTCATATGAGGATGTACTAACTAGTCACACATTTTCCCTAAACATTTTTTATCAATAAGATAAGTAAATATCATGGTATAATATGTATACTTCTTCAAATATATAATATGATAGCATACAATTTAATAGTAATATATCTCTGTACTAACGCTAGGTTCAATAAAATAATATGTTACAAATGATCCCTCTTGTTTAGTGTATGCTTACAAATCGTTTTAAATAAAAAAAAAAAACTCCCCTACGTCTTTCACGTTCATGTTTCTAATGAGAGAAAGTCGGTAAACCGTGTTATTTTTTTTCGTTCTTTTTAATAGTTTAGCTTCAATTCCACGATCAAATAACAGATATCAGACATTTATTTGTGCTTGAAAATCTCATGGTGCAACACAAATCATGGCTGAATGCCATAAAAATAGCCTCAAAAAACACCGTTATCAAACTGCGTAAAAAAATGTCAAATTATTTTATGTATTGTTTACTACTATGATCGATATGTTACAAAATTGTGTCTCCAGTTGTTAGCATAATGAAATATGACAAAATAAAATCGTCAGTATAAAATTGTTTTTATTTCAAGAAAAATTTGCAATCGCCTTTCTAAAATGCAATTCATTTGGTAAAAAAGTTAAATGTGCACCTTATACCACTTTTATATAATTTCAAAATAGTTCAGTGGAAGATAATGGGATTTATATTGACTATGTTTGTCAGATTTTTAAAATATTTTTGAATAGTGTATATCCATTTGAATCAAAAGACAGTGGCATGACAGACTCTGCTGGTTTTGTAAACATTCACGTTGATTTGGCCCATATTTCATTAGTAATTCTTCATAGTTTTTACATTTTTTTGAAAAATATTGATTATTTAGCAATCAACTATAAAAAAATAATCTTAAAGTTTTGATACAGATATTCAAAGTTAAATCGAAGGAAAAGCTATTGCTTTAGAGCAGTGGTAAAAATGTTAAAGGATGGATGATACCATAACTCAAAAATTTTAATTCCCTTCAGTTATACTTGACCAAAATTGCTCCCTCCATTTTGTTAATGGGTATAAATGAATTTATATTTATCGCTGCATATTAATCTTACAGTAATAATTTATAACACAATTTGTGGTATTTGAATCGTTATCTCACTGTGTAGACAAATATATCCAAAACACATTTCATATGCAATGGGCATTTTGATGCAATAGAGAAACTAACTTCATAACTTGAAGGGTCTATCTTTCAAGCTAAATTAGCACTTGTGTAGATCATTGGTAGAACAATCTTCACACAAAATCATTTGAGTGTCTGCCGTTTGTCAGAGAAGACAGTTAAAATAGATTAATTCATTAGGACAGACATATTACGGGTGCATTATCGACAGAATTCCGTCTACGCAAAATAGTTGATATACTTTTTTGGAAAGATTAAGGGTTGGGCTGAAACAGTATCAGAGTTTAGCTTATTCTCGCTTTGCTCACTTTTATTGAGTTGGTATTAGAGTGTGACAAAATATCAGCATGAAGATACCATCGTAATGATTTTTTAACCATATATAAGATGGAAGGCTCAAAGGGTAAACCTCTATGATTGTTTTGTTTGATATTCTATAAACCTTCACCATGCACACAATAGATAATGGATACAAAAGAAAAACAGAAAATCTCAGGGTTTTCGATTAACAATGTCCCAAAAGTGTTAAAAAATCATTTAAATGTTCAATTTAGGGTTTTGCAAATTTTTCAAGAAATAATTTACAGAAATCAAAGGCAGATAAACATGAGGTAAATATTCAAATAAACAAATAGTTAATTAATAGTTATTATGCTTCAACATCAAAAATATTTGTACAATCTTTAAGAATTGGAGTGTTCAATGTAAAAGTGAATGATTTTTTTATGAATCCTGCAGGCACTTGAGTTTCAAAACTATTTTCATCAGCACAAATGAGTCCATCACACAAATCAAATCATTGTTGCCATGCGAAAACACGATAATACATTATATACAAATAAATAAAAGAGCAGTTTCAATAGACTTCCGTAGAAAATTTTTTCTGAAAGTAATTATACCGATGTGTGTGTTACCCAAAAAATTAATTTACAAATAAAATTTTTTAAAAACATCAACAAGAAAAGTGATAAAAATTCAACTGTTCACTTTTAACATCATCCAATAATGATTTTGAAACACGGCTAATATTTTTTTGTCAGCGTTCACCGGCCGCCTGATAATTTTCATAGAACATTCAGTTTCCTATATATGTATAGCAATAAAACATCGAATAACTATAAACCTAAAATCACATATTATATAAATAAGCAATTACGATAGACAACGGAACATAAAGAATAGGCATTTTGTATACTTGTGAATACCGCAAAGTGAGTCAAATTTGCGATTTGAACTGGGTGTGACAATTCAGACATTTGAGTTTTGATCTCATTGTGAAGAGTTTATTTCACATTTGGCTACCCTTACTGTGAGCTTCATAAGCATAGAATCATACTATCCAAGTTAATATTTAATCATCTTAACAATATGCAAGTTAAAACTGTAAACTTATAAATTGGCAGTTAAAAATATCAAAAAATTGGGTCGACATTAAACCAGTGTCAATACAATGTAAATTCCGAAATTTATCTTAAATTTCAAACAGTTACTTTCATTGTTGTTGTTCGATAATCAGTTATGAACAACATCAAAATTTGATTAGACTGATATAGTTCAAGAATGATTAAATTGGAACGCAGGTGACTCACTTTGCGGTAGAATGCACTAAAGTTTTTTTTAGAAGGAACGAAATAAAACTTATCATCTTTAAATATTGCAAATATTACCGAGACTGCTGAATCGTCAGAGAGGTAAAAGATGCAAGCAAAGTAACCTTAAAAATAATAGCTATAATGAAAACATTTACAATAAACGGTGCAATATTGGTTTGTCTTATACTGAGAGTTGTGCATGAAATAATAAACGATCTAGTTTAATTCCCTCACCCAGATTAGGACATTCAAACTTCCATTAAAATAAAAACATTGTCACATTTGTACAAAATAAATGGTTGTCAGCTCCGACAGTCGATATCGGGAAAGTGAACAAAGCTATCGCTGACGCTGCACCAAACGCCACCTCCTCCTTTTCTGACGGCGCAGATAACAATCCCGACTTATGAGATATAATCAAATATACCTCGACTACAAGTTATTGACAAAACACTCGACGGAACTATTCCGCCAGATTTATATAGGCTGTAAACATACAATTAATGTCATATCCTTACTACACATTAGTGTACTACATTATCAGAAAAGTGAAAAATATTTCACAGACATATCAAATTCATCATAATCATAATATATGATATCTCCACGTTCATATTAAATAGTATACGTAATACTCAAATCTGTCTGCTTAAAATAGGATCAACACTCCGTGTTTCGAATTCTTTCCTGTGATATTTTAAGGTGCGGGGGCTTTCATTGTCTTCTTTCTGTAGTCGTAGACTCGGCGACAGAACAGAATCGATTCCGGGGACGTGTTCGGAGGAATTTTACCGTCGTTGGTGATGGTAGCGGAGGTCATTTCGCTCGGCGGCATGCTGGGTACCACGCTCGGTGGACAATTGATTTTTTCTTCCGCAATTTTACATTCTTTTCTATATCTGTAATAATATAAAAAAAACGAAATTAGCAATCACTCAGAAAAACCAGTATAAAATTGAATGATTAAATAAAGCTAAAAAAGCAATTTGTAATTCTAAATTTTCTGCTAAGTAAAATGTTTCTTTACTGATCAAGTCAGAAAAACATTTATGAAAATCCAGAGCACATCAAAAGGTCTCATTCCACAAGACAGTATAGTATTATACAATTTTATGAAATGCACTATAAAGTATTAATTACCTTAAAATGTACAAAAAAAACATAATTTTTTTAAATATCACCTAATTTGCTACTGCCGCCTCCATACATTTGTCTAAAGTATTAGGTATAAATGTTTAAACATTGATTTTTCGAGCCCTTTAAATTTATTGCAATCTCGGCGCGCTTGTTCATTTGAGATAGATTGGTGGCTTAGATTCATCGCGGTAATGGCAATTTCGAGTGAGTTATTTGAAAGGGATATATTTGTGAAAGTGATTATGACAACATAGGGCATTTCTTTGTGTTTTTTAATGTCGTGAAACATTCCTAATGCATCTGGCTTCCATAAAAGCCAACCCAATTATTTTTTATTCCCCTATTTATAACTCTATGTAGAAAGAAAACAATTCGAAAAATGGCAACGCGGACAGATATAATTTGTATGAAAAACAGCCGCGTGGATCGGGTAAAGAGTCCATGTGTTGTCATACACATGTTTGAATATTTTTGCAGATGACTACCGATTCAAATGAAATTCAATATTTCCCTGTTAGGGCTAAACGAGTTGATCTTTACCATTATCAAATAAATAACTTTCTTTTGTATTATGATGCCGTGCTAATATTTTTTTTTAAATATTGTACTAACCGACAGTATTCATTGAAGGTAAGTACGTAGCACTTATCCTCAATGCAGGCGACACTGTTGGCATCTCGGTGTCTGGAGGCGAACACCTCGTCTTTGGAATCACCGGCCTGTCGACCGATCTCTGTGTGCTCTGGCCGGTAGTACCAAAGTAACGATACCATCATCTCGCCTGAAAAATAATTTATTTGTAAACATATTAATAGATTGGCCATAAAATTTGGCTGATCATTTTTAATATCATAATGGATTTGATTACTTTGTTATTTCACTTTTCGTGTAATTATAAATGACATAATAATTAAAGTTTTTTGGGTCATCATTATTGATTATGTGTGGATTATATATTTGTAGAACTTCATCTACTATATGATAAGTGGGCAAAATTTAACTGCTATATGCAACCTGCTTTTAAAATAATTGGTGGCAGTTTACAAACATTAAATGTTGTAATTTAAGGCTAAAAATAATTTTATATAGAAAATAAACATATATAATATTCATTATGACTTCACACAAATATGAAAATAGTATTTAAAAGATTGAGGTTATGTGTAATGTTGCAGCGCTATAGTGCTTTCGAGTTCATATTCTTATGGAGGATGGACAAACCTATAATTAATTTATTTTTATTTAAGTAAAATATATACACTTTTGAAAATTCACTGTAGAAAAATTATTGTGTATCGTATTAAATGAAAAATTGATAGCTATTCTAAAGAATCAGACAGGAAGGTGATTACAAATAGCTATATATAATATATATTCAGTGTTGGAAATGTGATAAAAAGTGATGGGCATTAGGCCTATACTTTTACTATGTTAAAAATAATAAAATGATTCTTGTAGATTTATAATGTCAGTTATTGTGCAAACAGAAAAGCTCCCATATTCTCAAAATGTTCAAAGTAAAATTTAAGATAATACCATTAGACGAAGATGATTGATAAAAGAAAAGTGAATGCAGGATTATTTCGCTCCATTCATAATGATAAATACGAGCATACAAAAGATAAGGGTTCCACTGAAATAACATAAATATGCTGTTAATTATGTTGAAATGATTTTATGTAGCTCATTCAATTATAATAATCACCGTCGTTGGGATTTTCCCAAAGTTGAGCCACCCTTGCAACATAAGGTGCCTCGTTTCTTCTAGTTCCTGCCCTCAATAAAACACAATCCCCTCGTCTTACAGCATCTCCGGCAGAGTCGTGTCTCATTCCAGGATAGCACCGGCCGTAGAACCATGTGTCTTCATTCTGTAAGATGAAGAAAAGTAAATAAGTTTATTATTGGACTAGTTTTATTATTGATTACAATAAATATTTTTGTATTATTATGTATGTAATAAGCATTAAAATGAAAATATATATATGTGATTATGTAAGTCACAAAGAATAATTGATAAACAATACTATTATTCCTTACCATAATGGGACAAATAATTATTTTCGGTGAAACTAAATGCGAAAAATATCGGAAAATCACAGGCGTAAAGTCAACCAATGTTTTATAGCAAAAAAAAAAACCATCAAACGATGTTACATAAAACTTGCCATGTGTGTTATAGCAGTATTTAATACTGACCATATTCTACGTGTGAAATAAGACTTCATTTACCTTATGACCAGTGTGATATTTTACTGATAGCTTATCAAAGTTTTGGGTTTGTGCCAAAAATTTCCTTGAATAATTTAATCATAAAATATGACAATAAAAAAATAGCTTCTGGCTCATAGCTACCTCCAGACTTTCATATTCTTGTGGGAATTAATAAAATGTTCACTCACATTAATGAAGACTTTTCCTTGCTGTGGTTCACCTTCCCACGTCCATCCGTTACTCCATCTCGGACTGCTCAGTGATCTTCTCGTAGAGAGAGCGACGCAGGTATCGATGAGAGGAGGAGGTTCAATGATTTCGGTAGATTTTGATTTTCTTTTAGCTGCACCTCCTTTGGTATTGACTCCCGTCTGGCTCTTTCCTGTCTTCTTCAGCTTCAAGTTCTCGGATTTTATCAGCTTGACGCGGGAGTCTTTGGACTCGGTGACCGGTGGAATCTTGACCTTGACCGCTTCTTTCACTTGTGCCTTTTCTAGTTTCTTCGCTGCGGGAGATTTTGACTTGGTGCGCGTTTGTTTATCCGTCGAAAGCTTTCTCTTGGTCGGCGCCGCATTGCTAATGTTTGCTTCGATAACCTTTTTCACGACATTGTTATTAATATTCAACACAGTTCTACTTTTTATTGCACCCGTTTCACTGCTCGTACCACTCGCACTGCTGCACTTTTTGGTTGATTTGGGTACACATATACTACTGGATTTGGTCGGCGTTCTGACTGATGAAGGATCTATATCTCCATCTGCATTATTCTTCACTACACTTTCGATAACGCGGTCAATATTGTTCTTCAGCATAAGTTTGTCGAGTAAAATTGCACTCTTATTCTTAGGAATCGGTGATAACACACTCTTTTTACAGCTGTCTTGAAGTTTTTCAACAATAGCATCGTCCTCACAGAGTCTGGAAATCTGCTTTTTATCCGCAGATTTAAGAAGGCTCGTAGTAAACTTCTTTCTCTTATTTACGGGAGCATCGGGAAGAGTGGGACTGGAGCTTTTTCTCTTGTTCCCCGCTTTCTTCAATTGAGATTTGTCACTCTCTATCAATGTCATCCCTTTTGCGGGTTTACTTTTTATTGTGTTCAATTGTCTCTTGCCGTTATTTAATTTGAAAACTTTATCGTTTTTCTTTATGAGATCCTTATAGCTTCCGGTGGTGGGGCTCTTCTTGTGATGTTGATTACTGAGAGAGACTTTCTGTCTCTTTTGTAGTTTGACATGTTCACCGATTCCGTTAGCAGCCAAATTATCATCGATATCTAAATCCAGATCTATCTCCAACTTAGGTTGGGAGCAGCGCCTTTTGGTACCGATTTTGCATTTGTTATCGCTAGATTTCTTTAAACTCTCATCGCTGACCGTACTTCTATCCGTGTTTTGTTCCTTGAGAGCGGGTGGATCTGATAGTGGAGGACAGTGTTTTCGAATTGGCGTTTCACTGGGGAATACTGAATTTTCTTTCTTCGGATGAACTATGAGGTCGACAATAACAGGACTCTCCATCCGAGTAATGGTGCAGTCTTTTTCACTCTTGCTGTCTGTGCAATTTTCTTCAGACGAGGATAAATCGATCGGTGCCAATTTTGAGTCTGGAGAATCTATAAGGATGACATCATCGCCGCTGTCTACTTCGCTCTTTACCTCATCCGAGAGATCTTTACCGGAGGCGCTTTCGGTTTCTATCCGCAGGGGGGCCATAGAGTCGGGGGTTCCGACGTCGGCCGGGAGTGACCGGGGCTGGCAAATGAGAAGGGTGGTGTGCCCAGCGGCATCCTCCGCTCCGATGGATTTCCTGGCCATGGCTTTACCTAGGCGGGCCCTGCGCTGCGGCGGTTGACAGTTGGCCTGTGGAGGGTCAGGAGGTTGGGGAACACTGGCGCCCGCCGATCCTCTGGCCGGAGAGGGCGGGCCGACGGGCTCGGGCAATCGAGGCATCACGCTGAGAGAAGGGTTGACAGCGACGGCGCAACATCCGCTTCTGCCCTCCACCGCTTCCTGCCTGCCTCTGCCGCTGGCTTCTGGAAAATACTCTCTCTTAGGAGATCGTCCTCCGTCTGTCGCCTGGCACGCCCCGCTCCTCAGTTCGGGGCCGTTATTCTTGGCGTTGCACTCATTCTTGAGCACCCTGTTGAGCAGGGGCGGATCCTTGTGGGTGACGTGAGGGATCTTAGCTTTCCGCTTGTCGTCCGCGAACGTGGGGACTGCGGGAAGAGAGGCTCGGCCGCCCCCCGGAGGGCTGCAGTTGGAAGGGCCGCCACCGGCCGGGGGGTTACCAGTAGCGGGCCCAGTAAGGACGTTTTTTGGAAACGCTTGCGGGCATGGGCATCCTTGTTGATAGGCTGGGTCTGAAAACAGAAAATCATCGACCAAATGAAGTAACTCTACTGTTATAATCACATATTTAACCTGTTGAGGAGTATGGCTGTACATGTACGTCCAAATATTGTGATGTCTTTTATCATTTGCAAGTTCCGTATTTTTTGTTGAATAATTATAATTTCTTCAGATATCCATGCTGCACATATCTGTCAATAATTTTAAGCAGTCCGACTTACATTTTTTATCTCTTTCAAATTAATAAAAGAATTTTATGACAAAAAAATTCAAAGAAATTACACTTTTAATACATTATAAAATGTAATGTCTGTTCAACCGCTCTCTTTCTAGGAATCAGTGTCAATATCCAACTACGTTTACTCAGACTGCATTTATTTTTTTAGGCTCACCTAAAGTAATTGTTTCTAGAAAATTCATAGTGATTAAATTTATTTACATTTATTACTATGCATTTCTCAATTGAACAACTTTATTTACTATGTGATATAATAATAAATATTCTTTCTAGATTGAACCACAAAAAAAAACACATAATTTTATATGAAGTGTAAAAAAAATATTTAAAATAAACCAAAAAACTTATTTCGTAAAAAAATAACTCACTACTCAAAGGATTAATGACTGTACTGAAAAACTCTAAAAAAAAAAGAAATAACAGCAAAATAAAACACTAATCAATTCACTGTTAGATAAACAAAGATACAAACCTATGTAGCCAATCGGTGGTCGAGGAGGTGCCGGAAGATGAGGGTGCTGATAGCAAGGTGCGCAGTACTGCGGGGCGTATGCATCAGCACCTGATGGTGACACCTGGGGACATTAGGAAACAAAAACATTAGCCAAGAAATGATATCGATAAAAAAATGGGATAAGTGTTAAAAAGTCGACAGTTCAACATTTCTATACAAAAAATCTGTGCATTAATCTTGTTGTGCCTTTATCTGGCCACTATTTCATAAGAGAAGAACATGTTCTCTGATGCATAGCAATTATTGCATACAAATACATATGTCTTGAACTCATTCTATCAAGTCTTTTATTTGTGACGAGCTTTAACATTTTATTAATTGAATTGGCATTTACTTGATAGAACTGCATTATAGTTACGTTTACAATATAAATGAAAATTGTAGGACAAAAATAAATCGCTATTTTTTTCACCGAACTTTAACATTGTTCAACAATACTGCTTGGGATGTCAACATATTCTGCATGGAAATGAGTGTGTTCAGATATGTACCATTTCTAAATATTAATATGTATTGATTGAATTGGCATTTACTTGATCGAGCTCCATTATCACAAGATGAAAAAAATAGCAATGTTTATAGTATTACAAAATTTATAAGGTACAATGTTGATAGCTATTATTATTGTTAGTTGTAAGCCGAAATAGCAGTAAACTATATACCATATAAATTTTATGGAACTAAAATACATTGCTTCACCTGATATTGACTGAAGGTGCTTGATGGAATTTCAATATCAAATTTGAATTGTTACAACATTGTATGATTCCACATGTTTTGTCACTAACGGCCCGGGTTTCACCTTTCAGCATCTTCAGGCATTCAGTTCTGTTGCATCCGTGCGATAGAACGCCTGAAGATACCGAAAGGCGAAACCCGGGTGGTTAGTGACAAAACATGTGGAATCGTTCATACATAGTTGTAACTATTCAAATTTGATGTGTATCATCTCAAAATTTTATCAACGCATAAGGTTTATTTTGTCTTTTATTGAAATAAATTGAAATTTCAAATGTATCTAGATTCCATTCGGGTTTGATCTGCGGCTTGGACTTGCCTGATTATCAGGTGGTGGCGGTGGTCTGTAGGAGTTGGGCGGTCTGTGGGCGGGCGGCGGCCTGTAGCAGGGCTGCTGCGGCGCGGTCCGCGACCCGCCGCCGGCGTAGCAGGACTCGCCGACGCCGGTCCCGGCGACGACTCCACCGACGTACTGCCCGCCGGTGGCCACTCCGTACTGCAGGTGGGCGGGGTGCGGGTGCGCGTGGGCATGCGGGGCTCCGAAGCCCGACGTGTAGTGCATCACCTGTTGGGGAACGTATGTTTATTTAGATGGGCCGTCGATCAAACATGCCACGATTGACGTGACCATTAACTTATTTGCTAAAAACGGGACAAATATTGAACGGGCCTTCGATTCCAACGTGATATTAATCAATGCTTGGCTCAATATGATGAGGTTCATAAAGATTTAATAAGAAATCGGAAGCAAATGTTATTAACGGATTTTATTACCAAATCTCCTCGAGATGTAAATGTTTCTACTTCAAACATCGAATTGGCACAAATTATTTCGAGTGATGAAAGTCACTTTGAACCGAATCAGTCACGAAGAAGAAATTGACAGTGATTTGTGATAGTGATGAATGATAAAAACTCTACCAACCATTGCAATAATTTTTTTGTGAATCTGTTTGATTTCATTTTTTTGTTCCTCTACATATGCTTTATGTGTATTTAAATAATAAATTAATATGTATATATATTTATACTTTTTAATAATTTTGTTTTATTTATGTATTTTAGAAAACAATTAAGTTATGCGTTTTTATGTACTTTTCGATTTACACGGTTTTACATTAAAAAATATACAATTTCGATTTACACGTTTTTCTCAGGAACCTATCTACGTATAAATCGAGGGATAGATGTAACATGTATACAATCAAATTAAAAAAAAAAAATCAGTCCGTGGCATATCTCAAAACACGTGTTTTGACAACGTTACCGTGATTTGCTCTTTTTCTGAAAACGAGACATTTTGGCGTCTAGCGACAGTGTTTGTAGCCAACGTGACTACCTTTAAACGGGACGTATGGCTACGTTAGTCATGACTCGTCGCTTTAATATAATGTTATACCGAGTAAAGGGGTCAGAGAATGCACGCAGTTAGAATTCGTATAAAAGGGTGGGACGGTTTGGAAGAAAACAAAATAGATTTCCGGAAGTACTCGTTTTTGAAAAAAACGTTCGGGATTCGAACACTCAATCGCGTAACCGAGTATGACGAAAGAATATGTGTTTTACCAATTGGCTACGGTACTTGAAATGAGTTCGAAATAATAGCATTAATTCACTGTAAATTAATAATTACTTCGACGAATAAAATCAATTAAATATTTTTAGTGGAAAAACAACAACACATTTACATTTTTCTAGCATTACAACTAGTTATAAAAAACTTTGAAATGCGAAGAAATACCGAAAATCAGTCGTTCCCTTGGCCATTGTTTCCGAATTGCGATAACGTTTCAAGCAAGGAGCAAGTTTTATAACCAAGACTTGATTAAAGAAAGCAATCAAACAATATTTGAAATATATAAAAAAAAAACAATTAAATGTTTCCCAGACAAATTACTTCGTCGCAAGACATGGCGAAAGCTTCGAAGGTTATGTAACATTGTTTCGACAAATAAGATTTAGTAAGAAAGAGAAAATAATCATAGCAAGAAATATCAATAAATGTTATATAAAGAACGTCTCAATTTTTATTTTAAAAGCTATAAACTCAAAATTTGTTCCAGCCGCTTCATTTTTCCCTGTGGAGAAAAATTTTACACAAGTAATACTCGCGAGTCGTTAGAAATCCAATTCAAACTTTTCCGTATAATATTTACAACATTAAAATTATCCCGAGGGGGATATTTATTTAAGAAATACATACTCACATATTTTGCTCATATAAAAAAGGCACAAATGTAAAAAAATACAGTTTATTGTATTTAACTATGTATATTGTTCTTAAGATGTCGTTAAAAATTAAATTATATTAGAAGTATTATTTTATATTTATTCAAATCGTTAATACGCGATGAAAATATTGTTCTATTAAGAAAATTTGTTAATATAATGTAAAATTTGACACTGACCATCAATACGACTGACTCCGACTTAAAAAAAGTTTAATTTTGTCAGATTTTTTTTCTGATCTTTCCTATTTACGTGCATTAAATTAAATATCAACCAACCAATCTGGCAAATTGTTCATTGAGATATTTTTAAAAATCGTCTAATCGAAAAAGTAGTCGCTCGATGTTCACTACTCCATCTCCGCTTATAACTCTATAACTTCACGAATTCGGCCAAAACACCGCGACTTCACAGTCCTACTATTATGTCATCCAACAAATCAATGGTTCCCAAAATTATTCGGTTTCCAGAGCCCTTAAAATATCAGAATTTTTCTCAGTGCCTTAAGTAAAAACCTTATGTTACCTTACATTTTAAAAAGTAATAAAATTAATGATATTTCGTAAATGAAAGTTTTTACGGCGCCCTAATGGAACAGCCGCGGCGCACAGCTTGAGCAACTCTGCAATAAATACTGGTAATTGCAGTTTTATCGTTACTTCAAAATTCTTACTCGCTGAGTGAGACGGCCAAGATGATTATAAAAAAAAAAACGAACTGTTTTATTATAATGACATTATATTTTTTATTTATTTTTTCTCCGCGAAGAAGAATGATTGAAGACATCTCAACGTGCCTAATTACAATACAATTAATCAGAGTCCGACTCGAAGCTAGTGAGTCACTGTATCAGAATTTCTTCGGCCAGAAGTAATAGGTGGATAGATACTAAGTCTTTAATGTCAAGGCAGGCTAATTTTGTGCGGGTATGTAGTGCTTCTAAGCCGAAAATTATTATACGAAGACGTGCCAAGTAGCCTATCGTTTGACTTCGATGCGACTTGAAATCTGCCGGCCATACCGATATAATATGACTTATTTTTAGCGCACATTATCGACGCTGGAAATTTCCATCGATATTAGCGAGTGTTTTTACTACAAAATATATACGAAGATAACGGCATATAGTAACTATATATTGAGTTTTTTTGAAAACAAATAAACAAATATTTTTTTCCGTTAATTTATTGTACATTATTCAAGTATGAGTAATAAGGAAACACATCACAATTAAGTTTTTATATTTTGTACGAAGAAAGCTTACGTGGTTATCTTTTGTCAACTCAGCTCGTACGGCACTCATAATTCGAGTTTACTTTCTATGCTGTATTAGATGAACGGAGTTTTTGAACGAACTTGTCTTAATTCGTTCCCTGCTGAGCCGTTTAAAGGATATTCCAACACCTAGACTTCAAAAAATTATTGAATATTTGATTGAAATAATCTTATTGAGTTTGTTAGGATAAATCAAACAATGCATTAATTAAAAAATTAAAGATTACAAGAAGGTTTTAACCACCGTTAATTCATATATTTTCTGGTATCGACTATTAAAACATTAAAATTAGTCGTCTCAACAATTGAGACGTTAACAGTCAGAGAGTTAATCGATATACAATGCGATGTGAATATTTTAAGTAATAACGTCCAATTTTTGAGCATTCAACACAATATACATTTAGTGGTAGTAAATCGAAAAGCACCGGGTGGTCACAATTTTTTGAATATAATTTACTTTAACCCTGTGAATGCTAACGTCTCGACTATTAAAAGTGTAGATTGTAGTGTATTGATAGATAAACTCAAAAATTTAAAAGTGTAATCAAGTTAAAAATTTGATAATATAACCTAATTTGTGTATATAAATATAGCTTAATTTATATTGATAATCCCAATAAATTTGTTTAGCAAGAATACTAGAGTATTTATTTTTGAAATAAAATATTCAGAATATTTTTGGAATATCTTTTATGTGACTCAGCGTAGAAAGAGTTAATAAATAAATTTTTAATTTTTTAAGAATAAATTATAAAAAGTTATACAATATTATAATAAGAAGATTATTTTTTTAGTAATGATTCCTAATTTTATTTAAGGATACCGATGAAAAAAATAAAAATGATAACCAGTCGAAAAAAGTGGCTTGTGTGCCAAAGTTGTCACTTCGGGAATGAATGAAGAAGTTGTCACCCTTAAATACAAAGGGTTAAGAATGATCGTCCAATTATAATCGATATTAAAAAAAGGAGCATTTTAAATCATAATACATTACAATTACTTGGCACTAGAATGGTAGTTCATTCATTCAAGTCATTAAAAAAACATTCAAGAAAAATCAGTAGGCATGCGAGTGTCCCTTTACACTTGGATGCCGATTGATTTTTGATCACCTGAAAGTCAGGACTTTATCCCAAGTGTAACTATTGTCGCCAGATGTAGGAATTAAAAATATCGATAAGTTTCAAGTGTCGTTACCTGCTGTGGCTGTTGTGGGTATTGGTATCTTCCAAAGTGTGTTGACTGTTCCTGGGGAGTAGGACCTGGCGCCACGCCCGAGTCTTTGAAGCCCCCGTGGAGGGGACCTGCCGAGATCAGCGGGCCTGCTGGCTGGTAGTAACCTGGGGAAACCAGAAAAATGCACTTAGCCACAGTTTTCTATATCGACGATTTGTTTAAATAGAAATTTAATATAATATTAGCAGTGGCTTACAGTCCAGTGGAGGCGGACACTTTTGGGGAAAAAATGTAAGCTTAGTTGTGATAAGTCAGAATAACATGCTCTACACTAGTGGTTTTCACGTGAAATTCCATTGTGGCCGCATTATAATCATCAGCTATCCTATGGAAATGTCTCGTGGCCGCACCAAATGTGATAAAAATAGTTTCGATATTTATTTTTTATATAGTGCATTGTTCTGAATAATCTTTCACAATAAAAACTGTTGTGTCCGCAGACGAGTACCACTGCTCTAGACCATAGTTTCTCAACCGGTGGTCCGCGGAGATTTTTGTGTGGTCGGCGATGTGATGTTATTTCGATAAACAATCGAATTTTATGGTGAATTTTTTGGATTTTTAAATAAAATTTTTGTTACTGACTGTTTTAACACTTTACGGTCCGCGGACGCCACATCGGCGTCATTTTTGAGACAAATATTACGATCTGAGAACGCACAATGTAGCGTCTTCAGATACGCGCAGCTATACTACCAAAAATTAATATGAAGTTTATTTCTTACTTTCAAAATATATCGATAGATGGATGAAGAATATACACGAGGTCTAAAATCAAAATAGTTAAAAACTATTTCGGAGTAGTTATTTAGCGAAAATGTGCGGACAGTAAAGTGTTAATACACTTAAATATTGTAATATCAGCATACGGTGTTGCAAAATTGATGGTTTTGTATAAAAAATAAATTATTGGGTCGGCAACTAAGTAATTGCGGATTTCAATAGATTAGTTATTGGATAACTAACTAGCGAAATTTTACAATTCAGTTGAAGAAAAGCGGCCCGAATCGACAAATCGAAAAGGTGTTGTATTCCATCATGACAATGCAAGGCCACACACATCTTTGGCCACTCGGCAAAAATTATAGGAGCTTGGTTGGGATGTTTTGCCACATCCACCATATAGTCCTGACCTTGCACCAACTGATTACTTTTTGTTTCGATCTTTACAAAACTCCTTGAATGGTAAAAAGTTCAATAATGATGATGATGTCAAATCGTACTTGATTCAGTTTTTTGCTATTAAAAACCAGAAGTTTTATGAACATGGGATTATGATGCTTCCTGAAAGATGGAAAAAGGTCATTGATCAAAATGGGCAATACATTACAGAATAAATTTATTTAGTTCCATGAAAAAATTCTTTGATTTTCTAAAAAAAACCGCAATTACTTAGTTGCCAACCTGTTATATTGTATAAATATTTATTAATCACTTTTAAGGTGACCATATCTTCCCATCTCATCGTTTCATCTTTAATCGACTTCTCATGTATTAATTTATTTTGTTCCATTAAGTAGTGAGTGTGGGTTATTTTCGTCATTAAAAATTTCCCACTCCTTACTTCCTTATTGATTGTTTAAAGCTCCTAATGGATTATTGATTTACCATAATTGTAATTGGAATTCTTAATAAGTGATTGTGAACATTTAATTTTTATACTAATTTACTTTATTTGTATCAATATTGTATGATTTTATGTAAATTGTTTCCTAGTTCTTGTACCCATGGTTTGTACACCTGCTACCTTTAACTCAACTTAATTTTTTGTTTTGTATAAATAGACTTGTTTGTAAATTGTCGCTAGCATCTCTCATCGCACTCATCGCGAGCATCAGTTGATAATGCTCGCGATGAGCGAAACCGGTCCTGATCAAAAAATATATTGTGGAAATAAGTACTAAAAAAATGTGTTTTTATTATTTAAAATATTTATTATTTTATTCCAATGGTTCGCAAATCATTTTTGGATTTTTTGGTGGTCGGCGGATGTAAAAAGATTGAGAAAATATGCTATAGACAACAATAAAACATACCAAACGAGTCATAAAATATCAAATCAATGTTAGAAAACCTTCCTCTGATATTCGTTTGTCGTTAAACATTATCATTCGACACGATTGCTCATGAATATTTTCACAGTTATATTACTCCTCTGTCGGATCTTTATAAAACACTTGAATTAATTAGCAATAAAAATATTGAACAAAAAATCGTGCTGCACTGTTTGATTATGAATAGCGTGCGGGGGAACACGTGTCAATGCTTGGCTACGCCTGACTCTGCGTGCCGAACCGCAAACATGCGTGCATCGACACCTCGTTTCTCACCTCATTTTGTGCTACTTAACTTCAATTTTAAATGATTCTTATTTGGCAGAAAAAATAAAAAAAATATATACTTACAGCTAATTGAATTTATTATATTTTAGCGTGTGGAAATGCGAAACTCTGCGGAGAGAAACAACCAAATTAAAATAATATTTGGCTCGTAATTAATCGCATTTATTTTTAGACCGTATTAAATAATTGAAAATATATTTTTTAACTAATGATATCGACTGAAGGCAGTTGATGTAAGTAATTTCAGTATCAAATTTGAATTATTGAAACTTTTTTCGATTGCGCATTGTTTTGTTGTCATACAAATTATTAATTGACAATTAAGTTGTTAAGCCCATATTCCAATTTGAATGTACCCAGTTAATAATACTATGAAAACCAAAGCGCGAACTATTTACTCAGTAGTCAGCTCAAAGTTTGTGTGTAAAAAGGTACATTTTTATTAAGTCATTAATATTTCGACACATTCGAGAGTAATTAATTGTATGGAAATTCCTTTTAAATAATAAATAAAAATTGACAAATTTGTTAGACCACTGGCTGTGTTACTAGGTATGGCAAAAATGATGCATCCTCAAGTAAAATTGATCACTTTACAGGTATTAATTGTCATTTCTTGATGGAAAGACATGATATTTTAAATAATAAAAACACATTTTTATAGCTGATTTCCACAATATATTTTGTAATCAAGATTGATTTAGCTTATCGCGAGCATTATCAGCTAAATGACAAAGTTATCAAAAAAATCTAATTTATTCAATAAGAAATTATTAAATTATTGCCAGTATATCAAAATAACATTTTCCCAATTACGCGGAACGTTGCCCAAGTTTAACGATTTAAATAATTGTTTGATTCCGTAGTGTGTTGGCAGTTCCTTGAGGCTTGGCCCTAATACGTTGCTCCAATTATTGGCCGATGGCCTATGTAACGGATTGGTTCGTATTGTGTATTGCGTCTTGACGAATTGAATTTAGAATAAAACCTTACAATTCGATCGGCCAAATTTACCCGATTCAGCTTTCGTCATTTGATATCTCAAAAATAGACATGCGCAGCTCGATTGAATAAATTGTTTATCAAGAATTTTCATAACAAACAACGTGGGTAAAAATAAATCAGCGCAAAAAACGTTTGGCAATAAATCATTGTTAAATTTCATACACTCCTGAGTGTACTCATAATTAACTCGTTTTCCAAGGGCATGCCTCTTCCGCCATAGCAACAAAATGACAGGCGTTCGTGTTTGCACATAAATCTAGAGTTTTCCCGCCAATTTCTTTTTTCCGCGTAATCTTGGGAGATTTTTCGCAGCAGCAGTATTTATGGTTTTTTGTACACTCCCATCGCGACAGTTCGTCTTGAATATATTATCATTTATTTTGTTTTTCATTCAATTATGAAAGAAACAAAATTAAATTTACAGAATCAAAGCTTTTTAAGTATGAATGTACAAACAGGAATAATTCATGTTGCGGATAAGTGTTATAAAACTATTCGGTTGCGAAGTCAAGGGTTTGAATTCCCATAAGGGTACTATCACGCATAGATTTTTTCAATCGACTGTGATGTTTTTATGCCTTTGACCAACCCTATCTGACTGTATAAAACGACATTTGGAATTTTCACAACCCCATATTTTATCCTTACCCTACCGCAAGGGAATCGAAGTTGAAATGGTCCATTAGAAATCATTATGTCCTAAATGAGTCAACACTCAATCAAGATCATAGATATAGGGTCGTGGAAGTTAAACAAAAAAAAATAATACATACGCCACCAAACTTTCACATTTGTCACAAAAGAAAAGAGCATTTTACATGGTTTGTAGATATTACCTAAATATTCAGCGAAAGTATTATTCGATGGAGAATTGCCAGCATAAATAAAAATGGCCGATCCGACAAGTGGGAGCTTGTAAAGCAGGGACGAAAGTGACACCCATTTGTTCCGCGTAAAGGAAAATGGTTTTCCGATAAAGAAGCACAGAGAGGAGGTAGAATGCGGTAGTGGTATTGAACTCGCGGGAAACGACAAACCTTTACTCACACAGCTGAATGTATTAAATAAAATATCTCCATTATTCGATGGAGAAACTGTCATGAGTAGAATTTACATGCCGAAACGGGACTGTTTCGTTTTTTGAAATTTAATACTGGACGCAGGTGATGACAACGCGTATTTGGGATTTTGTAGTTTATTCGATATTTGAACTTATGACGTTCGAATAATTTATACGATTTTTTTTTTTATATATTATGTTTAGTTACAATTCAATTCGAATACAAGCGACATCTTTTGAGTGAACACGTTAGTGACGAGTCACGAATTGACCGTCTTTATACTTGATTTGTGTTGTCTGTGAACAAACGAATTCAAGCCACATTTGAAGTGATAAAAAATCACTATTTCGAATACACGGCTATAAATCATGTCACTAAATTAATTTTATTTTCGCTAGCATAGCGACCGAGTAACATAATTCGATAAATATCAATAATATCATTATTAATATTATTCGAGTTGGTGTATTCCTACGTGTTGACGTACGTAAACGTTTTTCAGTAAACATGATAATCTCGTCCATAAATTTAGATATTACATTAAATTAAATCGGGGTTCACTAGGCGCTAATAATCAAATTGTTTTAATATAGCTGTTTCTAAATTTTGAAAAAGTATGTAAATATTGATTGTTTCAAATAATTTAAAGGTTCAATATTTTAATATCATCAAGCGTTTTCTAAAAAATTTAGTATGATTTAATTAGCATTTTTTAATGAGGCAACATTTTATTGATACCGTAATAACATAAGTGCAGTAGTTATTTTTGATCTTATAATTAATATCATGGACTTAAATTGCGTATATTTCGTCGACACCACTGGACGACATAATTATCGACTACATGCTGTCAAATGGATGCTAAAGATGTGTTCATAAAGATGATAAATATATTTCGTCTAAATTTGAAATAAAAACAACTTCAAAGAGGACGTTTTGCCGCATAGACAACACGCTTCAAATGACTTCAACGGCAACAAAAAAAGTAAAGTTGTATCTTGATAAAAATACGCTCTGCTCTTTTTTAGTCGATGGTCGATTTCCCGCGGAAAAGCGCAGCGCCGCTTGCATGTGGCAAAAAAATGCACTCGAGAAGCGCGCCAACCGGATGTGACGGAAGTTGGCGGGAAGTGTTTACTCGACGGGTGTTTGCGATTTTAGTTGTTTCCTACTCAAAACTGTTTCATTCTTTTCGCGAGTGAAATGTCAACGCGCAATTCATTGTGATAAATTATGGCTGGAAAAAAATGTATAAAGTCGTCCGCCCAGTTTACTTTGAAATAATTTAAATTGAAATGATTAATGAAGCCAAACATAATATTGTACTACATGCATATTCGATGAAAACACAATATGTCAATGAATTTTCTTGGCCGAAATGATTTATCATGAACAAATTTGTTTAAATATGAAAAAATATTACCATATTTGACTATATTGCTATGATGTTACATAATAGTACATAAATTTATTATAATTTATGATATCGACTGAAGGTGTTTGATGGTATTTCAATATCAAATTTTAATTGTTAAAACTTTGTACGATTTCATATGTTTTGTCACTAACGATTCGGGTTTCGCCTTTCGGCATCTTCAGGCATTCTATTATACGGATGCAACAGAATTGTCAACTCTGTCTGATGACGCAACTGAACAAGTTGAGTCATACAAATGATGAATTTATTCATTTTTAATTAGTAGTTAATTTCATTTTATGATATTTGAAACGCATCTAGAGGATGAATTGGTTTGGAATTTGACGCCCTTTATTATGTAGTTGTAAATTTGATATAAATATTTTTTCAAAAATTTTGTGCTTGTCGAAACGAATATAAAATATAATGGCCCTGCCAAAGTCGTATTTATTTAGAGAGAAAAAATCAACAAAACTATGGGAAATAGCAAAACAATACATTAGGATGCACATTACAATCTTTCATCAAATGTAATAATAAAAAAATAATATATAAAATAAAAATATAATTTGCTCGTATAATATATACTTAACATGACATTACCATTGAAAATGATGTGAATCAAACATTTATTATTTTATGTAAAGTTCAAATGGTTTAAATTTGGAATCTCGTGTAAATTTGAAACTATTGTAAAACTTTTGTTAAACTATTGTGAAACTGGAAACTGGTCATTTGAGTTTCGAAGATATAATATAAATGAGATACCATGATGCTCTAGAAAGATTTTGAAACGGTTATAGTATCGCCATGTTCATAAAAGCGTGTTTTTTTAACAGTCTACCCGGAAGATAAATCCGTCGATGTCGAGTGATTGGACACTGCATTTGTGAACTCGCGATAAAAATGTACTTCCTGTTGCAAACCGGTGCGCCGTGAGAAAGATTTTTTATTTATCATAGTGGCATTTGTAAAACTAGCTAACACAATTCAAAAAAAAAAAAAAAAACAACGTATGCAGCTAACTCTATGTTTTTTAATAATTTTTGACAGGTCGTATACTGCGTCTAAATGTGCACGCATTAATTTATTACAATTTACTATGTTTTACAAAATCAAAATAACTTGTTCATGTTTTTTAGTGCGTATAGAATGGCTGTTTTAATACATTTATTTGATCATTTATTTTTGGACAAGTGTGCTTTAACATAATTGAGACGGCGCCAAATATTAACATGAACTTTGAAACTCAATTAAAAAACTAGATGGCATTACAGCTAATATGAGATCATTTGAAGTCAAGTCATTCGAGATCAACTCTAGCTCTAAGATCACGGTTCGAAATTGTCCTTGTCAAGATTTGATCTCAGATTTATTTATTTACTAAAGTAATGCTATTGACACAAGACTACACAAGCCGATAAAGAAGTTGTTATTGTATGGAAACGTAGCGATTGATTAACAATCGCGAATTACGAATCCATTCCCAAAACCTTATCATTTTATTTTCATCAATTGAAAAGTGAACCAAAGCGATTGGCACACTTCGATTACATGTAAGTATCATAATTATTGTTACTACTTTTTATATTTTAAAATAACCTATTAATTATAAGTACTTACATTTGGTAGGTAATTTCCATGTGAATTCTATTGTATGATTCAGGATTATATACATATGTAAACTCTAATAGGCATATGGATACTATCCATAACTTTATCAAAGCGACTTTATTTCAAGAATGCTCACTTTAAATAGTTTGAAAATTCGACCATGCTTCATATTTCTTTCGACGTATACGAGGCCAAAATGAGAATTCCGCCGTCCTTGATGACCTTGATAACCGTCAAATGGTATATTCCCGATAATTTTTTCGTCGTCTTTTAATTCGTGGACATAGATTGTTTGTTATTCCAAATTGTAGAACCATGCCGCCAATGGGGATGTCAATGGTAAGAGCGTTAAAAATGATCAACAGTTTTTCTTTAGATGTCGACATATTCCATGTGAACGAGAGTGAGTTCATGCGAATACTATTTTCAAATTTTTATGTAGATTTTACATGACATTACTTGGTTGACTTCCTCTTTATTCGTATTTTGCTATTTATATCCTATAATTTTTAACATTAAATTTTAAAATATTTTTGGAGTTGCAAAAGCAATAAACGTACAATTTGTATTTTTTATAATGTATATGTGTATCAAATAAAATAATTAAATAAAATAATTTATCGGTATATTTAAAAATATGCTTCTCATTGCCAGTCAAATAAATTGTTAATGTTGAATATCTATGAAACGGATGAAGATGATTTTATTAAAAGGGCCTAGTAAAGTTGGTTACAATTTGACAAATACATTTGAATATGGAATAAATCATATTTGAATGATATAATTATGTTTTGTAAAGCATTGCAATTGCAAATAATCCCTGTTACAATAATATATCAAGCGGATGAAGATCCCGCCACCTGTTGAGCCTAGGGATGAATTGAACGAACAGTAATGGCTGCCCGCTAACACAATGCTCATATCCAATAATGCGAACATAAACTTGCCTGTTTCCGTATGGTAATTCAGCACATAAAGGAAGATGTACAATCTCGTTAAGGAGCGAAAACAAGGAGGCTACCCATTCTGGGGTGCGATATATCGTTCGCTTACTTTAGAAAGGTTCCACTTGAACGAAAATATTTTCAAAGGTTAGCTACAAATATTAATTTCTCACCACTTTTTTTTTTAAATATTTGTTATTTTTATTTCCAAAACAATGTTTATCCACGTCCATTAAAAATATGTAGCATATGGACGCGTAATCGAGGAGTTTAATAGAAACTGTTCAACGATAACACAATTTTATTAAGTCGTATATACCACAGTTTCTCAACCTTTTTACATCCACGGACCACCAAAAAATCTAAAAATGTTTTGCAGACCATCAAAATAAAATGATAAATATTTTTTCAATTCATTTTTATTCAGAATAATTAGTTTCGCAACACCGTATGCTGATATAACAATATTTAAGTATATTAAAACAGACAGTAACAAAAAAATTTAATTTAAAAATTCATAAAATACAACGTAAAATTCGATTGTTTATCGAAATAATATCACATTGCGGACCATCCAAAAATCTCCGCGGACCACCGGTTGAGAAACTAGGACTATATACTACATATGAAGATATTGGAAATAGATTGCAGAGTGAATTAATAACAATTCATTTTATCTTACTTCACTGAAGAAGTTCCATTTTACCATTATCCTTATGAAAGAAACATCAAATATTTAAAATATAATAAAAAAATCATTTCAACATCAAATATTTATTATACTTCAAGTAGCATCAAATCATAATGCCTTATCTAGATATTTGTGTAAATGTTTATAGCTTTCTCTATAAGCTGTATTAAAATTTTACGATTATAAAATTTCATACAAAAAAACTTAGGCAAAATGGTGAATTCATATTTTTTAGTTTCTGCGTCTATGGTTTATCGCGAAGAAACAAGATAGCTATACAATGTAACACAAGGCCGGCGTGGTTGAAGTGAGAAGGCATTGGAGCGCGGGTTAACTTGGACGAGGCCGTTTAATTCCATTTTTGTATCACACACAAATGATGTCGGAAGCATAATTCCATTTTTGAAAAAAAAATGCTGCGAGATGAATGTCATCTCATTGGCCAACTCATGAATGGTTCAGACATTAATACGCCATATTCCTTGTATATAGCGTTTTTCCTTTCAAATTATTGGGGAAAAAATCAAATTATCAGTCACGATTAACTCTGCTCTAATACGTATTCAGAACATTACTCGTATTGCTGTCTTTAGGTCTTATTATGCTTCCATTTTTTATTTGATTAGTAAACGACTAGCCAACATTGAAAATTTGGGATTACTTTATCATGGTATAAATCTGAATATATATTTTAGTTTTACATCTATATGATATATATCTAACAGCCATTTCGGCTTACACCTTCATCAGAACTATGTCTAAACGTACATTTACGAATCTAAATATAGCAGTGTAGAAAAGGTACACAACACATTTTCGTTTCTGTTCTAACATCCTAGTTTTATATTGTGATAATAAATTTTTAAATGTGTCTGAAAATATTGATTGAATTGGCATTTACTTGGTAGGACTCCATCATAACACGGTGAAATGAATTTTAGCTCTACAATTTTTTATAAGATATAGTTGATAGCAATTTTCGCTCACGCCATCGTCAGAACAATAAAATATATTAGAACAGAGGAGAAGATGTATTGTGTACATTTTCTACACCGCTATTTATAGATAAGTATATGTACGTTTAAACATAGTTATGATGAAGGAGTAAATCGAAATACCTATCAATTATATATCTTATAAATTTTGTAGAACTGAAATACATTGTGATGTCTTCACCGTGTTATAGTAGAATTCTACCAAGTAAACGCCAATTCAATCAATATATAGGGATCACCAATATACATATTTAAACGAACAGAAAAATCTCCGGCCAATATTCTAGCTTATTGAAAGTTTCGCCATTTTAGTTTAGTTTATTTTAAATTTTAATATAGTTTTAATCATAGCACGATATAAGCTAGGTTGTTAAAAAAGAAGAGAAGATGTATTGTGTACATTTTTACACCGCTATATATAGATAAGTAAATGTACATTTAAACATAGTTTTAACGATAGCGTGAGCCGAAATATTTATCAACTATATCTTATAAATTTTGTAGAACTAAAATACATTAACATACACACATCAAGCCAATGAACATTTAAAAGGCCTTAACATTGATACGTAAAAACAACATTGATAATCTTAGAAAAGAATTTTTGTTTTAGATACGCAAGGAAATATTTGTATTGAAATTTTCAAACTAATAAAGATAAGCACCAGATAAGAAATCCATTTGCTACATTGTAACGGAATTCAAATACTAAATAATTACGAAGGTCGGCTGACACTTGCAATTTTAATCAGATAGGGATCGAACCCGAATCAATTTAGCTTGTATCGACGAAAACATAATTTTAAATTAACATCATCATGACTTGAATCCAAACCTACCTGACAGTTGAGACAAACCTTTTTTTTACCCCTCAGCCACAGAGGGCGATGTCAATATTTTATCTTTTGTATGTTTGACAGTTTGTAATCCCGTGTGCTGTTCTAGTTATATATACATTTTTTTTCACAAGTTTTTCTGTAGGCTTAACAAGGTTAAATGGAAGGTTTGTAATTTGTATTCTATCAGTTGATAATACTCGTGACGCGCGAAACCGGTAGTAATTATAAAATTTTTATTAAAAAAATAGTAATAAAAATATTTTTTTATTATTTAATATATAAAGGCTTCAACCAGAGCTGTGGACTTCTTTTTGGACGACTTTTTCGATTAGACGATTTTCAACCTTTCCAGGAGTAACTAATTAATTTTAACCATGCTGTGAGGAGTGAGTTTTATTTACAAAAAAAATATAACTATTTTTTTAATCAAATAATTGTAAATAGAATGATATATATATAGTTTTGTCGTAATAAAACCAGTTGCATTATCACAATTATTGTTGACATACACGACAAGTACGTCTATACTCTTTTGGCTCCTGGTGGCCACCAGAGGATTTTGCTGCAGCCACCGTTTTAAAGAAAATATTGATATTTAAAAAAATGTGTTTTTACAAATGAATTTGTAAAATTATTGTTGTTTTAAAATTGATTGAATAAACCTGACTTAATCGAATTTAGGTAAAGGACCGTTTCAAAAATAAAACTGTTTTTTTAAATTTTAAATTTTGGTCGAAGTTATACGCTGACCATGAATCAAATCAATATAATATAATTATAAACAATTGCTTTATTAATTTTGTAAATTTTACCTACAACTGTATATTATGAAAGATCTTTCAGTATAATGCACTATATAAAAAATATATACAGAAACTATTTTTATCACATGTGGTGCGGCCACGAGACATTTTCATAGGACCGCTGATGTTTATAATGCGGCCACAGTGAAATTTCACGTGAGAACCACTGATGTAGACACAGGCAGCAATAATGATTTTGAACATTGCATGTCGTTTTCATATAAAATTCGGTGTTACATAAACCATGAACAATTCATCATCTTTATCAAAATCACCATGCTTGAAAACATACAATTCAATCTGAGTAAAAAAACTCTTTATATCGGTTCGTTTACTGATCGTATCTCAAAATGGCTCCGAAATACGAAATTTATAGTAATAACAAAAACGTGATACACAGCAGGACTAGGAATTGAGTTCCTACAAGACGGTGCGTGAGGATATCGGAAAGGAAGACGACTGGTCCTCATCAGCTATCACGACTTCAGGCTGACCAGAGCGTTATCAATGTGTCACGACTTCATTATCTACGGATCCGCACCCAGTGGGGTCAGCGCCACACGCAATATCCAAGAGACCATTAATGGGTGGTGTGATATGGTGTAACATACATTATTTATAAATGAGAATATTATCCACTAAAGAATTAAAAGTTTTTTTTTAAGGAATAAGAGTTGAAATAAAATTCAAATAATTATATAAAAAATTTTTTTTGAATGAAAACATTAATTAATATAATTTATGGTGTCGACTGAAGGTGCTTGATGGAATTTCAATATCAAATTTGAATTCTTACAACTTTGTACGATTCCACATGTTTTGTCACTAATGACCCGGGTTTCGCCTTTCGGCACTCTGTTAGTTCGTCAGTTTTGTTGCAGCCGTGTGATAGAATGCCTGAAGATGCCGAAAGGCGAAACCCGGGTCGTTAGTGACAAAACATGTGGTATCGTACAAAGTTGTAACAATTCAAATTAATTAATATTGTTAAGAATTCCTGAAACGAAGAAAATAAGTATGACCAAAAGTGTTAATTGAAATTTATAAAATATATTTTATGATCAGGACCGGTTCCGCTCACTGGGATCACTATTAATTTATAAGATACAAACATTTAGCAGGTTTAGCAGACAAACCAAACAAAGGTTCAAGAACTAGTTCTCGAGCCGAATATATTAAATATCACGTTTTCCCACCAAGAATTGACAATTAACGCATGAAAAGCGAATTTGATAGTGTTATGATTATTACTATATATATATATATATATATATATATATATAGTTTCCAATGTCAATATATATTCATAATGTTTTCATTTTATTTTGGTTCATATTAGCTAGTCCTCAGGTTATGTTTCGCGTACACAAGGATACGCTAAAGAATAGTCCATTAAGAATAATTATTGCGGCTTGTAGTAAATTTGATTTTTTAATAACAGACCAATAAACATCAATTTAAAAGTGCAATAAATTTTATGGACTTTTACTGCAGAAACAAATATTAAGTCGTGATAAAAACTGTATGGTGTAAATTTAAAAGCGGACCTTAAATAACAAAACGTTCGATATAATGGTACAACATAAGGCAGTGTATGTATTGTGTCGAAACGCCGACCACAGACAAACAAAGATAATAAATTATTAATGCGTGTACGCCATAGAGAAAAATACTTTTGATTGATATTAATGCCCAACGCCTCATAAATATTACGTTTTAGACAATGATTATGGCGCACGACTTAGCAGCGAAAGAAAAGTTATCTCGAAGACTTGTAAAAATTTTACATCACCTTATCCGATATTAATATGAATAGTTTTATTACACGGCGGTGAGAAAAAAAAGTGTCTTAACAGCCTCGACACGAGCATGCGCAATGGAATTTGAAAATACAATGGGTCCACGAAAAACATACTGAAGGACTTATTATTAACCCTTTGGCTGCCAAGAGTCGATTTAATCACTTATCATTATATCACTCTCACTAATGAGTCTTTGACATCTCTGTCGGGGTCGTATCAAAGCACTTCCATCCGAGTCCGTATCTGAATCATAATTACAAGTATCCGTTTCACTCTCCTGATTCATTTTGAAGGATTAGAATTTTTATGATCAAGATTTTCTATTGTTAATGGACGCAAAGTTTTTCTAAAATTATATATTCTATTTCTATAGATATGCGTTTTCTTATTTTATTTCCGTTATTATCCAAGGCTTAAATAATAGTTTGTAAGGTTAAGATTTTAAAGTAAGCTAATGTTATATGTAAAGTAAAAAAAAAAAATTTTATATACTTGAAAATGCCAAAGATTGACTACACCACAAAACTGTCAAACTAAAAAACAACAGACGAGTTATTGCATCTCGTGCAGTGCGTATTATTTGGAACGCAGATTTTTGTCAAAAGAATGGTACCACACTGCTTAAAAACTTTAGAACACATTTTTATATGTTAATTTTTATATCATAATCGTGGCATTTCTGGCACATTCGGCCAAAAAGTCGTGGCATCCAAAGGGTTAAATGATTTTTTCAAATTTGTATATTTCTAAATCAATTATGAAATGATATTAAATTTGAATTGTAATAACTTTATCTTACTAACATGTTTACTTGTCTCTGAATATGACATTCGAAAATCGGAATTATATTCATTGGTTGCATAAGGGACGTCATTTAATTTTTTCATTTATATTTATATAGGAAAGCCACAACTAAAAGGGATACAAATATATATTTTAAATTTTAAGAGGAGAATAACCCTTCTAGGTCACAAAAAAATACTCAAAGGTAAAATTTAAATTGATAAAACTTTGTACGATTCCACATCTTTTGTCACTAATGACCCGGGCTTCGTCTTTCGGGGTCTTTACGCATTCTTTCCGTGTGGAACATTCAAATTTATTCAAAACATGTGGAATCGTACACAGTTGTAACAATCTAAATTTCGTATTGAAATTCGATCAAGCACCTTCAGTCGATGACATAAATTAAAAATAATATTAATTCGGTCTTTGGACTTTCATTCGTATATTTATTCCGCTGGTTTTTTTAAATATTTCAGCATATAAAATTGTCAAAATTGAGCATTTATGTGTGAATTATAAATGTATCCAGTACTATGTAATTGATTGAAATTAAATATGTCATTCCTTATCGAACAAAGAATTTGTTAATCAAATTCATTGTTGAACATTGTTAACCAATAAATCATATAATTATTCATTGTTCGAGAATCAAGAGCGTTATAGAATAAGGATTAAACTCGAAGAAAATTTCGCATCAATAAAATCACAATTAAGATTGTAAATGTGTAAAAAAATTATAGGTTTGCGTCACATATATTATTGAATAATGTATGTATTTGAGTATTTATTTTCTTAAATTTCTTTTTATTAAAAATAATTCAATCCAAAGATAGAAAAAGTTCGACAGATTATTTATACCACTGCTGTGGAGTGGAAGTCGGAGGAGTAGTGGATAGTGAAATATGAATAAAATCATTTGTGTAAAAGATATAGTGTTAGTTTAACGTATACTTTTGTACGTAGAGTGCAATATAATCCCACGCTTTTAATCATGCTTCATTCTGTTCTGTCTTAAATATCAAACACTCCCGCATTAGTAATGAAATACGGCCTTTGTTTGAATCTCGATAGTGGTTATTCGGACAAGCGTGCTTTGCAAGAGATAGTGGAAAGCAGTTACTATCATTGTTCAACGTCTAATGCAAATGGCAAGATAGAAAATTCGTGACAGTTACTGGGCCAACATTCATCTATGCTGAAGTATACACATATATATATATACAGAATAAGCGATACAAGACGATTTGTTCACAAATTCTGGATATATATTACAACCAGTGGGCTTTCCGGAAGCCGACAGCGTATACTAACAATGAGAAAAAACCAAAGTAAAATGAATGTTAAAAAAAAACTAATACGTTTCTCGGTATTTGCCTAAGACAACAAATGAGAATATATTGACAAAGAACATCTTGTGAGAGTTCCGTAAAATAAAATACATCATTTAACGTTGATGTTAGTTCTGAGAGTATGGTATTTATATAAAGAGATGTTATGGAACGTTGTCACGAACTTATCCGTAAATAACAGTATACATACAGTATGTCGAAAAAATTTCACATGTTTAAATCTCGATAATTTTAAATTGTAAATTAGTTAGTTCACAAGCAAGGCGACGTTTTATAGATTATGCGATAGTTGTACGCTTGTAAATACAAATATAAAAAAAATTGTTTAGAGTATAAACTACAATGAAAAGGTAATCTTGGAAATTTTCTAAATTTGAATCATTACACAAAATGCTATAAGCAAGAAGTCTCACTCAGTTCTCGGTGGAAAAAGCTCACTATTAAGAAATTTAAAGATTACATACGGACACTTTTTTTGTCAATGGAATAAAATAATTGAACTGTTACAACTTCGAACGATTCCACAAATTTTGTCACTAACGACCCGAGTATCGCCTATCGATGTTTCATCCGTGTGATAGAATGACCAAAGAAGCCGAAAGGCGAAACGGGTCGTTAGTGACAAAACATGTGGAATCGTACAAAGTTGTAAAAATTCAAATTTGATATTGAAATTCCATCAAGCATGTTCATTCGATATCATAAATTCCAAATATTGGTTCAATCGTTTTTAAAGTGTACATCGAGAAATGAAAAACTTTTCCCGAGTAGTTTTCATTCCGTTTGATTTGAAGTGTGTTATTAGGCGCAAAGAAGTTGAAATTGGTGTCACGTCAAACAAAGTGCCCTCAATTTCGCTTCGATTTATTGCGCGCTAGAAGACACATCAAAGCGAACGCGTTTATTCCGCGAACTTAACACGCGCTAATAATAGCATTTCGATGATCCAAATTGAGTTTTCTCGATTTGAAAGTATGGATGTTTGTTCATAGGCTCGCTTCGGCGAATCAATAAATAGCTACCCTTTGCTCGACATGTTTCCGGATACAGAAGACTGCGAGTGAAAAGTATGTCATATTTCATACGGTCGATTTAGCCGTAAACGTTTTATTCGTATAAACGTATGTGAAAGTGAAAACGGCGCAATATAAATATAATTTACGAGCCAGTTTTCTTCAACAAGATCATTCTGTTTATCTAGCAAAGTTATATATCGATAAAGAGTCCAAAAGAGTTAATATTTTAATGTTTATATTTCATCAGTTATATTGTGTTGAAAACATCTTCCAATGACATTTTTTTTATTTATCTTTATATTAATCAACTGAATTTAAAATCAATTTTCGAAATTAAATTCATTAGCCAGTTGTCGCACCCTGTTTTACCGAAACAACACAAGAACATCGATTGCTAGGTGCGCATTTAAACTCAGCACGTTCCTTCGTTAATATGGAGGTATTATGAGTTTTTTTTGACCGAACAGGAAATTAATAAATCCCTAATTAACACGATATTTGTTGAAAAGTCGATCGAGCATGTTGTTTTGTCACAAAAAAGCGACTCTTTGATAATCATACAGCAAGCATTTTAATATTTTTTATCGTATATAAATATTTGCGTAATCAATCATTGTCAAGCATGAATAATAAAAAAATCACATTGGCAAGACAAATAAACGATGAAAACTTGAAGTAAGATATAAGATATTAAAAAGACAAGTTTATTTGTATATTATTTTTAATATTTCATTTTATAAACAAATAACCTTGCGGCATCATTAAGATAGTCTGAAAATTTTTCTCAGAGGCAAAAGATGTTTCAAATTACTAACATACAAAGTAGAATAATCAACAATATATTAAAAATTAACTCTCTGCTCGGTTGAGAAAAATGTTAGAGAAGTGGTTTGCTGACTTTAAGTGCGGTCGTACAAACGCTGATGATAATCTGCTCTTTAATATTCGGCAGTTGTTCCAGAAAACATAAAAATATGCTCAACGTCATTTTGGAAAACCGTAAAGTGAAATTGCGCGGTATAATATATGTTGGTGAATGAACTCGATTTTTTTCTCAAAATTTAATATTTTATTAGTCATCACTTATTTAAAGATTAAGAGAAGGAAGTAAGTAAAAAATTCTAGCTTGATTCAGTTATACTTATCACTACGTAATTTTTCTTTCTTTTAATCGAATAGACGGGATGAAATATAGATATCCATGCCTTTGAACACAGATCCATAAATGAATTGACATATCTATTGATTCATTGATTAAATTGGCATTTACTTGGTAGAACTCCATTATAACACTGTGAAAAAATAGCAATGTATTTAAGTTCTACAAAATTATTTTTTTTAAATATAGTTGATGGCTATTTCGGCTCATTCCATCGTCAGAACTATCTCTGACGAAAGCGTGGGCCGAAATAGCTATTAACTATATTTTAAAAATAATTTTGTGGAACTAAAATACATTGCTATTTTTTTCACCGTGTCAATTGATTTACTTTATCCGTTCTGTGAATGTGACATGTAGATACGATAACCAGTTATATTTATGGTTTATCAAAAAAAAAGTATATGCAGATAATCTATTTATAATAGAATGCAGATGTCACTATCATTGGCTAGTGCCAACAATTTTTTTTTAAATATTTAAAATTAAATGCCAAGAAAACAAACACAGCTGATTTGTAGCGTTTCAAACTCGTATTGTTGAATGAATGCAGGAGTGCCTTCTTGTTAACAACTACGTTACGGGTAATATACATATTATCGAAGGAAGGGCATCTCACATAATAACATATTCTATTCTATACAATAATAGGAGATTTCAGATAAGTGTGTGTTCATAGTAAGTGTTATTCATTCGGATAATAGACTAAACATTTCCAGCGGCTTATCTTCGACCCTGACCTGGCACACGTTTCCTCTCAGGAGATGAAAGCTCTTCAACTTGTTGGCTACAAACACTTCATCACATAGATACAACAGGCACAGCACGACATCAGAGGTAAGTGCGAACAAGGGGCATTCTTGGACTTACAATTCCGGTGTCATTTCAAGCAATAGATAATTAATTATTTTTACTGCTCCGACATACACGTTCAGATGTGTTTTGAATCGTTCAAATGAAAGTCTTCACTTTCTCATTGAATTCTCATATTTATAACACGGTGAAAAAATAGCAATGTATTTTAGTTCTACAAAATTATTTTTAACAAATATAGTTGATAGCTATTTCGGCTCACGCCATCGTCAGAACTATGCTTAAACTAACATTCGCTTATATATATATAGCTGTGCAGAAAAGGCACACAACACATCCTCTCTCCTGTTCCAACGGCCTAGCTTGTTACTTTAACACAATGACACTAAATTTTCAAAATTCTAAATGAAACAATAGGTGTCATATTTATAACCTCACGAAAATCTTGAAAAATCATTAATATGATATCCGATTGAAAATATTCAATGATAAAAATAATTAACGTAAAAAATAGCCAAAAGAATTGTTTAATATTATTTATTACATCGACTGAAGGTGCTTGACGGAATTTCAATATCAAATTTGAATTGTTCAAAATAGTTTGCCATTTCTGAACATATTGTAATACGGTCTACAAAATAAATGTGACTTCAAGAATTTGATATTTTTTAATGAAAGAAATCAACTCCGTAGAAATAAGAATAAACTGGTTCATATGACTACATTAACACACGGTGAAAAAATAGCAATGTATTTTAGTTCTGAAAAATGTTTTAATCCATTCGTATTTTCTCACCTTGTTATAATGGAATTATACCAAGTAAATGCCAATTCATTCCATGAACAAATTAACATGTATTAAAACAATAAAAATATGTTATTTTAACGATTTAGAAGCTGTATTTGCTAATATATATATTGTTATATTTGTAGATAAAATTTATTAAGAAATATCTCATACAAAAAAATACGGACAGAAAATAATATACGCATGAAATTTTAAATCATTATTAAAAAGCGAAGAAATATTCTACACAAAATTTGTCCCATAATAGTCTCTATTTAAAATGTCTATCTCAAATTAAAATCATTTAGGTATCACTTCAATGAACTTTCCGTACGTGCATCTTGTTTCTTACCAACTCGCCGCGTTTTAACAATACTGTACTAATAAAGCTATTTTAAGGCATACGAAAATAGTACGTTAAGGACGTCATTGCGGTGAACAAAAGGACTTTAACAATGGAGCAAGAAACCTGCGCAACAAGGCTTTCCAACATTTTTTGAACCGCGACCCCTTTTAATAAATAAATGTGACTCCCACGACATTCTTTCAAACATATTTTTTTAAAACGGTGAAAAAATAGCAATGTATTTTAGTTCTACAAAATTATTTTTAACAAATATAGTTGATAGCTATTTCGGCTCACACCATCGTCAGAACTATGCTTAAACTAACATTCGCTTATCTATATATAGCTGTGCAGAAAAGGCACACAACACATCCTCTCTCCTGTTCCAATGGCCTAGCTTGTTACTTTAACACAATGACACTAAATTTTAAAAATTCTAAATGAAACAATAGGTGTCTATGACAATAAGATTATATATGGGACGGAAGTGGTCCTTCTGGGAGTAAATCAGACCACCCCTTTGTGCAACGGCTGGACAAGTTTTTAAATAATGCAAAGAGACGTAAACGCTAGGCTTTTCAATGAAACGTAACATTAAGTATAGTAGATAATAATGCTTTTATAACCTTGCGTTTATAATTTTATCATATTAAATCCAAATATAACAATTATTCAATAGGTGTTTTCAATAACTATTCACTGACATAATTTATGATATCGACTGAAAGTGCTTGAAGGAATTTCAATATCAAATTTGAATTATTACAACTTTGTACAATTCCACATGTTTTGTCACTAACGATCCTGGGTTTCACTTTTCGGCATCTTCAGGCATTCTATCACATGGATGCAACAGAACTGATTATAACAACATAAGATCAGTTTTGTTGCATCTGTGTGATAGAATGCCTGAAGATGCCGAAAGGCGAAACCCGGATCGTTGGTAACAAAACATGTGGAATCGTACAAAGTTTCAACAGTTAATTTTTTTTATTCGTCCACAGTTAAGCTACTTAAATTATTTTTACGTATAAATGAGGTAACATGAAATTTGATGCTTTAAGGATTAATGGTGAAAATTATAAGCGTGTCGCGTGGTGACCACACGCCTTATATTGTAGAAAACAAAATGAAGATTACTGACCATGGAATCTCACGGTGTGTCTTATTAAAATAACGATCAACGGAAATTTTCGTATAATCAACCAAATTTAGACAAACGAATTGCGGTGAATATTTTTACAATGAATACGAATGCATTTAACAAGTAAGTGGAAATAAAAAACAGCGACGGTAACAGGAGCCCCATGTTGGTTAAATTGAATTCAAGCATGAGAAAAACGCCTGAAATTTCGATTAGATATGAAGCGGAAAATATGGCGTTGGAATTTCAAAATTTATTTATATTGTGTAAAGTACTATCATCAATCAACTTTAAATAGCAATCTGTCAACATTATTTGAAAATTCAAATTGTTGGGAAAGTTCCATTAACATTCCAATTCTCTGTTTTAATAGGGATGGGATGAAAATTTACTGAAAAACAAAACAGAACAAAACTGAAGGCGGAAGCCGATCGAGTCAGTAGTGCATGCGGCAGTGGTTCACTGTCCAATGCATTTATAGCAGGGGTAGCGAGCCTATGAGACGATTTTGAATAGCACGCGAACGTTTAATTATGAAGAGAAAAAATAAGTGATTTTTTGTCTTACAAAAGCAATAGGAATTTAAACAATGTTATCGTCTATTTATTCCTGTGAATAATTATTTCCTTCAATGAACTTTAACTAATAAATCAGACATAAAAAGTATACTGAAAGACGATTTTAGTACTTCTTGTATTCTATAATAAAGTAACTAACTATGAACCCGATAGAAAACATTTGGCATCTAGCATTCAACAAAAAAATCTCAAATGTGAATTGTTACAATTTTGAACGATTCCAAATGTTTTGTCAGTAACGATCCGGGTTTCGCCTCTCGGCATCTTCAGGCATTCTATCACACGGAATAGTTTTTACGTCAGTTATATTGCATAACAATTCAAATTTGACATTGAAATTTCATCAAGCACCTTCAGTCGATATCATAAATTATAAAAAATTCAGTAATTTTTGATTTAATCTCTTTTTTTTATTTATTTCGTTTATTTTACCCTTAATAAGTACTTAATTAAATTTTTCGATGTATTAATGCTTGGTTTACATAAAAAAAATAAAGTTATATAATCATTCGATGCATTTTTTTATTTCCATGGCATATGGCTCAGAAAGGTTCGCCACCTATGACTTATGGATTGGACCAACAGTTAGCGGATGCAGCATTGAAGGTAAGCTATGAAATTATACTCGTAACGCATTTTAGTAAGGTGCTGATAAAAGACCACTTCAATTGAATTAAGACATATATTTTTTCAGTAACACATAATATTTTTGAAAGATTTCAGTAAATTGTATATGGCAAGATTAACAACCATGTTGTTCGCAGCTATTTTCCCAATTTTAAAATACACCAAATTGCTTTTGAGAAACCTTATAATGGTCGTAATAATACGATGTAATCCTGCGGTGCATTTTTCACTCGATTTACTTTGATCGTCATTCCGTCTTTTCACATATTTAAACACGTGATTTTCATTTGCCCTGGATTTTTCATGCCGAGTAATAAACTATTTTCAACGATTTTACAATTTAATTATTATTTAATTGTAAAGATGAGTGCATCAAGAATAATTCATAGAAATGAAAAATTATATTACATAAATGAATTAATTAAGAAACATTCAATAGGGAAAAGTGATTTAAAAACTATTTATGCCACAGTTGAGAAAAATCAACTAATAACCTAAATTAATTTTAAAATGAATTAAGGTACAGTGGAACCTCGATCAACCGTTCTCGCATAATACGTTTTCCCGGCTGACACGCTGATTTTGTATAGTGCCGTCAAACTCCCATAAGAACAATGTTAAATAATCCCGCATTGACCGTTTCCCGATTCCCCGATTTCCTCGATAAGCCGTCTAAATATTTTGGTCCTGTCACAAATATTATCCTGATTGACCGTTTTTATTGCATATTTCTCCGTATCTCGGCAAGTAAGTTTGACACAGCCGAGTGCAGGTGTTATGTCTAGACACGTTGGAATCCGCTGTACATGTAAGACGTAACGCATTGGACGCATGTGCTATTTTTTGAGTTGAAATCCACCACACGCGTATTATTATTTATGATGCAAATGTAAAGTTGTTTAAAATTCATGGTAATAATGATTCCTGTACATAAAAACTTTAAGTCACAAGTTTAGTAATAAGTCTTTGTTTCGATTAAAGTGCCAAATAACAAAGAAGCAAACTAACATAAAGAACTTTTTTAAAAAATAAATTTTATATACAGTATGTATGTACAAGTAACTAATAATTTTTTTTGAAGTTATTTGAAGCTTTCCAGCATTCACCGTTTCCCGCAATTACCGTTATTTTTTCAGGGTCCCTTGGAAAACGTAAAATCGAGGTTTCACTGTACATGAATTTATCAAATCAATTCTATTTCAGAACTCAGGGTTTAGAATACTCTTGATGTTTTTTTAAAATTATTATTTTCATACTTCACATACGAGTTGGTTCATCATAAGAGATTTAATTCGATATTATGATCATCTTCGTTCTCTTAATTCACACCCTGTGTGCGTGGGTAAGAGGTAATCTAGCGATTATATCAATAAGGGTTTTCGCGCCTCTAATTCTTGGGGATATTTTATCAATCTCGTGTGATTTGAATTATTCTCATAGAACAATGGTTCTCGCGTGCGGTATAAATTTTTATTAGCATTAAATAAATATTAAAAAAATTAAAAAAAATATTGCAAACTTATCAATAAGTTAACTACTTACTACCTTTATCATATCTCATAACTAAAATTTGGTGCGGCCACGAAACATTTTCATAAGATGCTGATATTTATAATACGGTCATAGTAAAAAAATACTATAGAAAACAGTCGCTAAAATAAACACTATACGAAGTCAAACAAAGAAATGTATTTTAGTGGCATATCCTGCAATAGTAATGCATTTCGTCGATTGGTTGGAAGGATTGTAGGGCTTGTGAGGAATACAAGAGTGCGGTCAGTCATTCGACGGAATGCGACAACCAGCGCCGGCGATGTCGGATGCAGTTCAATTTATTCGTTCGGAAGTGGGCCAAGGGGGAAGTTTATGTAGGTGAATGACGGTTTTTTTTATTATTGTGCCGTTGGGACTTCAGTGGGCACAAAGGTGTGAAAAAATTTATAAAATTGGTAATTTTTTTACAATAAAATATACATGTTTTGTTACAACAAGGTATGTGATAAATTAAACTAATATAAAAATAAATTAACCGATCAAAAAAGTGTTGGCAACCATCTCATTCAATTGAATTGAATTTTCACTATATACGAAAATATCTTATATCACTCTAAGAAGAATTTTTTTTAGATACACTTAGTTACATACACACCGACACAGAACTACGCCTAATATTTTTCTACAAATATCCGTACTTCTTTCTTTTTTCTTTGATCTCATTTTAGACGATCTTATATCATGCACTATGAGTTTCTTTTTTGCAAAGAAGAGTGAAGCGTTACGGACGATTAATTTAACTTAACTATTTAAGGGCTGAAGAATATTATTTTTGAAGTGATTATTATCCTCATTTTTTAAAAATAGCATTGAATGAAAAATATTTTTTTTTCGCGTATCCTTTGATTTATCTGTAACATGGATCCTAAAACCGCTGTTTCGAGAAGGGTTCATTAATTTTAATTTATTATATGTCATATGACAATATAGTCAAATATTTTTTTATTATATCATCCGCGTTATTTAAAATTAAATAGGTATGTGATGCTATATGAATTTTTCAACACTATTTTATAAAATATCATTCATTTTAGAAAACGAGTATGAATTATAAAAAGGAGTAAGTCTTTTTTATCAACAGAAAATAGATATATCACCACATCACAAGAAAATTGTCAAAATAATAAATGAAGTATTTTATAGACCGTTGACACGCGTGTGTTGTATGATAGATTTACTGTTTTGCAAGCTCAACTTATTTTTCAATAGAGTAAAATTGAATATGAAATTGTTTTTTTTTTTTTATAAAAGACCTAGCAACCTTATGATAACATATTATATATGCGATAAAAATTGTATAAGCAACATATTTTAATTGATTGAATTGGCGTTTACTTGGTAGAACTCTACTATAACACGGTGAAAAAAAGAAAAAAGGTTAGATTACTAAATTACATTCACCGCGTATTTTTTCATCGTATACTTGAATATCTTTCACAAAAACTAAACCACAATTTACGGCCAACATAGTGTTTTTCGATTCATATCTCGATAAATAATTTAATTTGATTTGTATCACGACAGAAATAAACTTAAAAAGCAGTTTTAAAAGATTTTTAACATAAAAATCATCTTCAGCTTGAAAACAAATTTTTACGTGCAATATGGAAGTTAATACGTGTTCAGTAAAAATAATTGTTAGTACAGTGCATTTACAACACTCACTAAATTAACAAATTATGTTTTCTAGCTTTGAAACGATTAACATCAACGATACACAGAGCATCGTGGGGTTAAAACTTTTTAAGTAGATGTCTATTGCAGACAACTAACTCTCTCTTTGAATTATTGCCTGCGAGTTTTGCACAGGGAATTCAGTAAAGTTCTTGCTCTCAGCCAGGGGTTGCGTAGCCGTGGTTCTTCAATTATAATATAAATAAAACTAACATATTTCCCATATTATATTTTAAGGTATATTTGAGAATAATAAGTTTCTCTCAAATTGAATGAAACGTATTTTACGTGGCCAAATGGCCGACGAAAAATTGAAGCTGTTAATTATGAATTCCATTTTTGGGGATTAAATGTAAACATTACAAGGAAACGCAATCATTGTCACGTATTCATTATCATTGTATTATTTTTTATGGATATTATTACTTAATGTGTCTTGAAGGAATATAAGAAATTAGACTTAATTATTTCTAAATAGTCACCTCCTGGTCGTCATATTGCTTCAAATAGTTGCCACAGTTCTTACCTAAAACAATAAAAATAATAAACGTTAATAAAATGAATTCATCACAAAAAAATATTTAAAAATGATTATTAACATTAATTATTTAAAATCTAAGACCCGTTAACGCGTAAGATAGTCAACAAACACATCGGTCGTGATACATAAAATATTTTTAATAAAATCAAATATGAATTCATCATAACTTAATGGCATCTCATTGCGTTAAATAGTCGACTAATAATAAACAGTAGATGAGACAAATATCAATAAACATTTAAGGATAATGTAATAAATCAATGAAAATGTTAAATAATTTAAATAAATATGTACAGAGGGTGTACGGTTTGATTTTAATATAAATTTAAATTCTACAAACTACGAACATTTCTAGATTTTTTTGTCACTACTGTACCCGGGTTATGTCGTTATACACTACATCTTCAGATATCCCATTACAATTATGTACTCCAACTGAATAAAATACTATGCAATAGAATGTTTGATACCGAAAAGCAAATCTCAGGTCATGAGCCACAAAATGTGTGGATATAGTTTTAGTTTTTGAAAAGTCCTATTGACACTGGTTATTTACAACTAATTTTAGTTATTCTGGTCATTATATATTTTTAAAAATAAATTAAATTAAGGACCGACATGTAAACAACGGTAATTATCGTAAAAAAATTACATGATATTTACTAAAGTTTCTTGTAGACACGATTCAATTCTGTAAACTAGTTGGTGGAATATTCGCCGTCGGAATATAAATAAACAAATTATCAAAACAAACACGCAACTACCTATATGTTATTTAAATTGTGTATCCGCAGTGAAACAGACGCTTGATGCGAAATAAAACTTGTTATATAACTTATATGTTAACGTGTTATAAAACTTATTATATAAAAAACAATTAAGTCTAGCTAGAAAACTCATTTACCCGAACCCAATACAAGATAACCGCTTCTATAAATCTATTAACTACTTAGGTAGCATTAGCGAAAAAATTCATCGGGAGATTAAAAACTCAATAAACGTAGCTTTCAAGGTCAACAATAACTTAGGCAGACATCTTAAAAATAGTAAAGATAAAATCAATATACTGGACAGAAGCGGTATTTATAAAATGTCCTGTGGCTCATGTTTATCCGTTTATATCGGACATACAGGTAGAAGTATATCTACTCGAGCTAAGGAACATGTAAGATCATTCAACAGTAAAAAAACAGATTCGCAATTCGCTAATCACGTTCTTAGTGAATCACATAATATAAATTCAAACTCAGCCCCTAAATGTTTGCATCTTTGTAGTAAGGGTCGGAGAATGACGGCATTTGGAACAGCTGGAAATCAATAGACACCAATTATCACAAAGGATTCTTAACGAACAAACTAACATAATAGTATCGCCACTTGTCCAGCCGTTGTACAAAGGGGTGGTCGGATTTGCTTCCATAAGGAACACTACCGTCCCACATATAATCTTATTGTCATAGACACCTATTGTTTCATTTGGAATTTTGAAAATTTAGTGTCATTGTGTTAAAGTAACAAGCGAGGCCGTTGGAACAGGAGAGATGATGTGTTGTGTGCCTTTTCTGCACAGCTATATATAGATAAGCGAATGTTAGTTTAAGCATAGTTCTGACGATGGCGTGAGCCGAAATAGCTATCAACTATAGTTGTTAAAAATAATTTTGTAGAACTAAAATACATTGTTTTTTTTCCACCGTGTTATAATGGAGTTCTACCAAGTGAATGCCAATTCAATCAATAAGTAAAACTTGACTGGTTTGGAATTTGTAGCGATTTTTTAAGTAAGTAAAAACGTTTCAGTAATCAACCCGTGTCTGTTCTCAGTGTCCAGCACAAAACCGCTTACAATAAAAGTTGTTAACGGGAGCAATATGCAAGTCATAAGCACAATTAGTTCTTTCAGCGAATATGAACAAAGAAGGATGATTTTAACGAAGATTCAACGAATGTATCCGTTGGTCGCTTATTATTATTTTTTATTGGATGAGGTTAGTAAGAGAGCAAAATCATATCTTACTGAATTTAAATTGAAATCCCATCAAGCACCTTCAATCGATATCATAAATTATATCTTATTATTTCTTTCCGTGTATATGAAATTTTTCTCATTGACACGATATTTTTAGTCTTTAACCATCTGACTACTAACATCTCAACCGTTGAGACGGCTGATTTTACTGTGTGGATGTTGATACCCGAAAAAATATGAATCAACAGTGGTTAATACCTTTTTGTACTCGCTAATTTTTGAGTTAATGCATTGCTCGATTTGCCTTGACAAACTCAATAAGATTGTTTCAAACCAATATTATTTAATAAATTTTTGATGATAAGGCGTTGGAATATCCTTCAAAATGCTCAGCAGGGAACGAGTTAAGCTCTCCTGTATATTATAAATTTGACACTAATTTCCCGCCACTTTCGTTCGGTAGAGACGAGATATATTCAAACCTTTGGTTATTATTACATATATGAAAGTTTTTAAGTCGTACAATTGAATAAAGTAATAGCCAATGAGCATGGTCTATTCCAATAAACCGTCTACGAGACTGGCTAGTAAAAATAATGTTAATGTAATTAAAAAACGAGTGATTATTAAAATTAGGGTACAGTTTCACGATTTCCGTTTATAAACTATTGTAGAGAACACGGTGGAAAAACAGAAACGTGTTTAAAATATACTTTTTCGTCGTAAGACGTAGGACAGGAGAGAAGACGTACTGTGTAACTTTTCTATTTAGTGTCATTGTGTTAAAGTAACAAGCTTAGGCCCTTGGAACAGGAGAGAAGATGTGTTGTGTGCCTTTTCTGCACAGCTATACATAGATAAGCAAATGTACTTTTAAGCACAGTTCTGACGATGGCGTGAGCCGAAATAGCTATCAACAATATCTAATAAAAAAAAATTAGATTTAAAATACATTGATACTTTTCCACCGTGATATAATGGAGTTCTACCAAGTGAATGCCAATTCAATCAATAATACTATTTAATAAATGTTTGATGATTAGGCGTTGGAAAATCATTTAAAATGATAATCATGGAACGAGTTAAGCTTTCTTCAATATTAGCGATATGACACTTATTTCCCGCCACTTTCGTTTAGTAGAGACGAAATATATTCACACCTTTGAAAATCAATGTGATATTTTAAGTCGCACAATTGAGTACGTAATAGCCAATGAGTATCTTCTACTCGAATACGCCGTCTACGAGACTGGCTGGTAAAAATTAAGATAATGTCATAAAATAATGAGTGATTCTTAAAATTGTGGTATAGTTTCACGATTTCCGTATGATAAATATAGTAGAGAAATTATAAAGCAATTTAGATATAAATCGCGGGAATAATTCATAACAGGTACCCCACGAGCCACTTTCATTGTCGAGACGAGGGTTCCCCGATTCCCCAGACGACGGTGGTCCACAAATAGACGTCGCCATCTGCGGAAATAGAGGCGGCAAACACGGCGGTGACAGCTGACGGCTGACTTAGTAGTCGCCGACGCACGAATCACCAAACAAGAAGATACCGTAAGGAGCATGACAATTGAACTTATCTCAAAGAACTGTATCGTCATGATTCATATATTTTGTCATAGATTACAAAAACATTACACGGTAATACATCAAACAGTAATATTGCTTGACTAACAAAGTCGTTAAATTGTGGTTTTTCTATAGAATAAAAACATTTGGAGTAAAACATAAAAACATTTTGAGTACTGGAAAAATATCTCGAGTAAACAACACTATGCGTAATGGACTGATTTGAGAAAGAAATGGAACAAAACATAGTTGCGACTTTTTTCAGCGCCTTCATCAAAAATTTTTGTTCGATAAAAGTTTTTTTTTATCTTAATCGCGACTAACTTTTATTATTTTTTTAAATTGTATTTGACAACGATGCGTAGGAAGAACAAGTAATAAGTTAGTTATCCTTTTCTAACAAGACTATTTTATAAAAACTTTTATGAAGATGAAGTCATTGCTTACGATACCCGATTAGGCGAATATTATGTATGCCCCAAATTGGAAGCGGATACTGTTTAAATGCATAATAATGGCAATCATGTGATTTTAAAAAGATCGTAAAATTCTTTTGGGATTGTTTATAATATTTAATCTCTTTCTGGAGTAATTGCCAATATTGTTGCAAAACTGTCCAGTGGATTAAGGAAGACTTCAACTTGAAGAAGATACAGTGCCACCTTTGTATCGTCTCCAGAATGAAAAAAATATTTGAAATTAAATAACTAATATAGGTAAAAGAAACCACTTTAAAAGATTTTCATAAGCTAAAATCATTTTTATTTAAATTAGCAAAATATTTATTGACATTATAAAACATTCATAAAAAACTGAAAAGGCGTTTTTTAGTATTTAACTTAGGGAAACACATTTTTTAAGGAAATATTTTTTGAAACATATAATATAATAATTAGGAACGACTTCAGAACTGTTTAGGTGATAATTAATACTTGCGATACACGAAACCGGCTCTGAACATAATATTGTAAAATGAGAAGTAGTTTGTACTATTAACACGGTAAAATAATAGTAATCTATTTTAGTTCTAAAAAAATATAAGGCATATAGTTGATAGCTATTTCGGCTGACACCCTCCTCAGAATTATGTTTATACGTAATTTTACTTATATATAATATTATATATATTGCGGTGTAAAAAAAGGTATAACACAATACATCTTCTCTTCTGTTCCAACATCCGAGTTTTATATTGTGATAAAAAAATCTATAATGTGACCAATTGGTTTAATTCATTTCTCGAAGTGGGAGAAAATCTGGGGTTTTGTTGGGAATAAACGTAAATAGTGAATAATAATATATATTGATTATTTACTTTGTAGAACTCCATTATAGCACGGTGAAAAAAATAGCATTTTTCTAGAACAACTAGTTCTGACGATGGCGTGAGCCGAAATAGCTTTCAACCAAATCTTATATAATAAAATGTAGAACTAAAACACATTGCTTTTTTTCACCATGTTAAGCATTGTATAGTATTGTATAGTATACATTGTATAGAAACTATTTCAACAAGAAGACACAGTTAGTACCTGAAAAATATTCTTTAATAGAGTAAAAACTGATCCAAGATGTCTACGTTATTCATATAATTTGTTATGGAAGATAATACATATTACTGCAATATTAGAATATAGTGGCAATGTATATTTGAGTATACACCCAGTCCTTTTTTTACGCAATACATTGGTTCCAGAAAAAGGCGTGTAAAAAAATGATTTCACGCAATTGCATTATATTTCTTTACACACCCTAAAACATTAATTCGCATAAAATCCGATACACTTTTCAACGTTTGGCAATTGTATGTGTATTTAAAAAAAATGTAATGCTTTACAAAATTAAGTTTTAGAAATGCACATATTTTTTTATTTAAAAAAATAATGAAACGTACATGCCTAGTATCATAAATTAATGTCTTCTTTAAAACAAATTGGGGGAAAAATTGCGTAAAAACGAGTGAAGCGCGTAAAAAAATGTAGCAGTGCCATCCAAAAAAATCGCGTAAAAAATGGACTGGGTGTATCTTTTGTTCAGTTGTTTTTGTTCAATATATATTTATTTAAGAAAGTTGACGAGAAGTAATTGAAAGAACGCATATCTTAAAAGTTTTCAACGTGATGGCAACTAAACTATACAAATTGAAACAGTACTTACATGTACCGTGTACGAATATAAACAGTACGATCATGATTGAGTTATTTAAAGGTAAACGTGACCAAGGGTGGGGGGACTGTGTCTTCTAGTGTTTATTTTCACTTTTAACATTTTGACAGACGAGCCAGTGTGATCTAAAAAATAAAATAAAAATGCATTGCAACTCGTAAGCGTAATGGTCCTGCCAATGAGGGCATTAATTATCATTGCTGTGCAGCAGAGCTCTTTCAGTTAACATAATTAAGTCAGTTGATGACAACATTTTATTTTTAAACACTAGCAAAATTGCAAAAAATTAAATACATTTCTATCCCAATTAGTCATGATTATTGATTGAACTGGCTTTTACTTGGTAAAACTCTAACATAACACGTTGAAAAAAAAACAGCAATGTATACTATATGTTCTATAATTTTTTTTAAACTATTAGTTACAGAGCTACTAGAACAGAAGTTCTGACGACGGTGTGAGCCGATATAGCTATCAACTATACTTTATAATAAATGTTGAATAATTAAAATAAATTGCTATTTTTTCACTGTGTTATTCTTGATTAAATTCGTCTATATTATAAAATACATTAAATCTACCGAATAAACTTAAGAAGTATAATAAAAAACATATTAATGCTATTTCCACAATTTGTTAGATCAGTATAGGTTTTGGTTATCGCGGAAATTATCAACTGATAAATTGTGGAAATAGTACTGAGCATTGTTTATTTTCATTATTTCAAATAACAAAAACATATTTTATGAACAGGGCCGGTTTCAATTTTCACGTGTATTATCAACTAATCAGTTATTATTAAAAATATCACGCCTTTCTCACAAGAAGCGATATTTAACAACTGAAAAGTGTTTTTCATATTTAAATACCTGACATGAGTATAGTAAACACTTCAAAAATTACATTTTATAAATTGTAAACATTATATGACTTAGAAAGTTTATTCTTTTCAAAACTTTTAAAAAGTAATCTTTTTCGCTTATTTTGAAAATGTTAAGGAGCTGTGAATTGTATATGTATCAATGTAAATATTATATGTAATTCATAGGTGTAATCAATAACTTTGACACAAATTAAATATGTATGAGTTTCAGTTTTTGACGACGTTTCTGTGATATATTAGTAATATAAATCACCAGACATCAACGCCCCCCGTTAACATTCACACAATACTCTTATCTCCATCTGAGAATGTGTCGATATTGAGTGATTATATGATTTGTTTTAGAAAGATATACAACCCAAGACGAATATGTTTTATAATAGTTAAATAGTTTAACACTCTGATTGCTAGCGTCTCAACTGTTGATACGGTTGATTGCAGTGTGTTGAAAATTGATAATCTTTTTTTTATATAAAGAAGTAGTATTAAAATTGTCATATACGAGCTCATTTTTGTACTTAAATATGGCCTGATAATAAATAAGTTTTTTTTAAGTGAATTTATTTTGAAATCACCAGGATTAAAATATCTTAGTGTTTTAGCAAGAAACGGTTTACTTAAAATAATTATATTGTTTGATATAATTTATGATTCGACTGAAGGACTCGATGGAATTTCAACATCAAATTTGATTTTTTTTTTAAAATTTGAATTCGAAACTGACTGTCAGTTCTGTTGCATCCGTCTGATTGAGTGCATGAAGATATCAAAAGGCGAAACCCGGGTCGATAGTGACAAAATAAGTGGAATCGTATAAAGTTTTAACAATTCAATTTTAATATATTATAAATTTAAAAAATATTTGAGTCCATTTACATTTTAAAAAAATCGAATAAATCCCAGACACGAGTCTTTCATGTTCCCATTTTATTAAAAAAACGTAGATTTACAAAATCGATATAGTGTATAACCGTGAAACTAATATTTATATTGTAGTTGTTCTTCTTGATGAGCTATCGTGGTGATTATTCTTGATATTAATTCGTATGACAATATACTAGCAAGGATGATTTACAATAACGCTGAAGGGCATGCAAATTTAAATCTAAAAACACGAAGCAACAGGTTATGATCCACTGATCGATTAATCGGCCTCTTGGCTGGACACAAAATAAAAAATAGCTCGCTCGATTTGCAAGTTGGCGCGTGCGCAGAATAATTTCACGCCGACCACAGACAACGAAGCACAAATACAGCACGAAAAAGAAGCCACCCGGCCAGTAAGCAAGACAATACAAATGGCATATTATTATATTATCGAGCTAAAAATAAATTATTAAATACACATAAAATGGCGACATCTATCGCTATCTTATTATACTGTATGTAATAATTTGCTTAGGCGTTTTGTGAAGCGAATGTAACTAATGTTAATAGAATTAGCACGTTAGTGAAACTGACATGTGGATTGTTTTATTTATTCAGCGTTATGTTATGAATGAATTTTCAGTCGCCGGATGTGGCGGGAAAATGCGACTTATGAAAATTGACATAAGGAGAGCGGTACACACATATCACTGTTGTTTCTTTTTCATTCAACTTATTTAAAACGACGTCGCGTACCAAGAATCAATGGGAATAAACGTCTAGAGACATGTGGTGATGGTCTCTATATTACTGAGCCATTAAAGACTATTTAATTATGTAAAAGTATATCAAGCAAACATTTGTCGAAAAAAAATATACTATAGAATTAAACGATAAATTTACACGCCTCGTATCGAATATGGCACCTGTATCAATATACGCCTACACACAAACAATTCCATGCGAAGTTTGTGTGATTTAAAAAGAGGAAGAGGTGATTGACTTTTTTCAACAAGTTGTCGTTTTTAGGTATGGAAATTATATAATCGTACCTAAAAGCGCCTGAGTCTAAATTCAGCTAGTCAGGAATTCAGTCCAGAAGGTCTGAAAATTATAGTTAGGCTGTGGGCACGGGACCCATGTTCATATGACTGTACAATCCTTATACGCATGAAATTTACAGCGTGACTTGCTTATACCATTGATTGAATTGGCATTTACTTGGTAGAACTCCTTTATAACACACTCAAAAAATAGCAACGTATTGAAGTTCTATTTTTTTTTGTAAAACTAAAATACATTGCTATTTGTTCACCGTGTTGCTTATATCATATTTTATCATAACAGCATAAAAATACTCACTTCGGGTATGTCGTTTCTTGCTTGAAATTTTGACGGTAAATGTTAAGATTTTACGAAAAAAAAATGCATATGTAACGTTAATTTGATTAGTAAAAGATAATAAAAAAAATGCAGTACAATACAGAACTCATCTCTTAGTGAAAGACAAACTGTTAAAAGTCATTAAAACCGCACAGATAGAAATAGTTTGCGGTGGCAGAAAAATAATATTATTGCAGCGCGTGGTTTTGAGATATTTTCGTACAGATGACCTCTATCACTGTGCGAAGCTGCCATTAATTAATACGAATTACAATGAATCAATACGACAACTTTACGAACACGCATGTTTGATAGTTCGGTAGCCATTTTAAAAAATTAGTCCGATTGGCCTGGGGGAAATATAACATAAATTCAAAAGTAATAAATGTTGGATAACTGTCATTCTAAGATAAAGTTGAAGCACGTGTTCATCGATTTATTATGCGCGCCATAAGTATTGTGGCCGCGTTAGAAGCCCAATAGTCGGCGCCGTGTTCTGCGGTTGTGGTGTTCACGGGTTCGCATCCCAACACGGAAACAACATATTTATAATCGAGATTGAAGGAATTTATGTCTGAAAATTCCAGTCACTCATCCAACCTTGATAACTATCACAAAATGGCGATTAGATAATTATTGAATTTTTTTTATGCCCATCTTTTATTGCTTCGAAAAAAGACGGGTGGAACGTCTGAATATGTAAGATGACTTTACACAAGTTTGTATAATATATATATATATATTTAAAATTTGTGGATGTAATAAAGAGGAGAGAAATTGTTAGGCGATATAGTTAAACATCTGAATGTCAAAAATTCGTGTTTCAACCGTACGATATTTTTGTATTATGCTTAAATGCGTTAAAATGTATGAATCATAATATATCTTGATGAGAAATTTCAAAAGGCACGGCAACGATATGATATCAAATAATATAAAAATTTGAATAGCTACAACTTTATACGATTCCACATGTTTTATCACTAACGACCCGGGTTTAGCATTTCAGCATCTTCATGCAATCGATTAACAAATAAATCGTTAACGAAAATTATCACAGGCAATTGTGTTAATTATTATTAGATCTATATTATTAAATTTGTTTTAGCTGCCATTAAGTTTTTTCCTTGGGTCTGTGTTTTCCTGTAATTAATACATTTGCTATATATATAGACAATGCTAACTGTTTATTGTGTGTCAGTTCTGTTGCATCCGTGTGATAGAATGCCTGAAGATGCCGAAAGGCGAATCTCGGGTTGTCAGTGACAAAACATGTGGAATCGTACAGAGTTGTAACAATTCAAATTTGATCAATGGGAAGATGAATCGTGACGATCACTAGTGGCGTCCGCGTCATTGCGAGAAGTGATCATGCAGCAACCCGAAGATTGTTGTTAGCAGAACAGTAACGCCAATGAAACAAATTGAAGGTATGTAAAAAGATAGAAATGTAGAGAAAGAAAATCTGATGAAATGACGTCATCGTTGAAAGAAAGTATAAAAATATTATGCACATTTTCAACTGTAGGATATTTTCGTATTATGCTTAAAATTAAGGAAAACCGTTAAAATGTACGAATCATAATATATCTTGATATGTAATTCCAAAAGCCACGCCAGCGATATGATATCAAGTAAATATGTAATAAAATAATAATATTCAATTTCAATATTTAAAAAAAAGACGTCAAAGATTGTGATCACATTTTTCAAAATCTACCATGTTTATTTTCCCAGCATCCAAATAATGTTATTATCTTTTGTGTGTCCACATCGTGGATAGCTAATCGTCACTAAAAATAAAGACACGATAAAAAGATTACGCGGGTATTCGTTGATCGACTTGAATAGCGTGTAGTGAGGAGATAAATGTTTGTACGGGAACTAAGCTTGGCCCACACAAGAAGCCGTGTTTAACATTTTTCTCAGCCGCCGACAGCGTTCGGACGCGAACCCTTCGATTTCGAGTGGAGACATCGCGACTCGCTAGTTGATGCCTGTACTAACTCTTGGCTTGACACTAAAGCGGTGATATTATTTTATTGCTGTCGACGGTTTATACTATCAGGAATGTATTAAGAATATATAATGCACATAATTAATATGCTTATCTTGAAATAGGTGCGGTCCATTGTGAAAGGTGTTTAGATGAGTGTGAGTGAAAAAACCGTCTTCATTCCCGATTAAACATACGAGTAATCAAGTGATTTTTTTAAATTCAGAAACTTTACTTATCGCTTTATCATTCGAAGCAACGATAGAACGGTGAAGTAAATTAAAACTGACTAATCTACTCGTTGTCAATTCGCCCTATTTTTAAGATCTAATATGTGGAAGAGGAATATACAATAAACATAACAGGCATTCAAGTCGAACACAAATCAATGAATGATTTAAAAACTTGTATGTAATTGTATTTACTCACTTGCGACACTGTCATCACAAAACCAGAGAGTTAACAACTCAGCTATGGGTACTATTAAAGCTATTAAACTAAAATAATGTGAAAAAAGCGATGTTTATGATATCGACTGAAGGTGTTCGATGGAATTTAAAAATCGAATTAAAATTATTAAAACTTTGTACGATTCCACACGTTTGGTCACTGACGACCTGGGTTTCCCCTTTCAGCATCTTTAGGTATTCCATCACACGAATATAACAGAACTTACCTACTTCTGTATAATTGTCTGTTCTTTTGTATCCGTGGGATACAATATCTGAAGATGCTGAAAGGCGAAACCAGGGTGGTTAGTGGCGAAACATGTGGAATCTTACAAAGTTTTAACATTTCAAAATTGAGCGTTTTGAGTATTTTTGGGACCTAGAAGGGTTTATTCTCCCCTTGAAATTTAAAAGATACATTCGTATCCCTTTTAGTTGTGGATTTCCTATATAAATAAAGACGAAAAAAATGAAATGTTCGATCAAAGTGGTATTTATTTGGTAGAACTCCATTATAACACGGTGACAAAATAGCAATGTATTTTAGGTGAGGTCTATTTCTGACGAAGGTATAAGCCGAAATAGCTATCAATTAGATTATCAATGAAATGACGTCCCTTATGCAACAAATGGATATAATTCCGGTTTTCGAATGTCATATCCAGAGACAAGTAAATATGTTAATATATATTTACACGAAAAAAGACATTTTGAAGATTCAAATTATATTTTATCTACTACAGAATATTATAAGCAATCCATTTCTCAGATTCAAACCCATTTTCAATCACAATATGATACTAGAAGATAACAGCCCACATCGGTAGTTTTGTATTAAACAATAAAAGAGATTTATTAACATATCTAAAAAAAGCCGCAGAGGCCACAAAATAGCATTGAAAAATATGACTTTTTGTATTAAAATAAAACAACGTTATTGGTCATATATATTCAATAACAAAATGAATAAACTTTACCGTCTGTCCCATACAAACAATTCTGTATTAAAAAACAGTATGGTGATACATTGCTGAATATGGTAGAAAGTTTGGAATAGCTGCCTCTTTTATGACATCATAAAAAAGTATTCATTCAATGGGCACGCTTTCAATCGGAATTTGAATTGACGATAAACATATAAATCAAACAATTTGTTAAAAAATAACATACTATTTTCGACCATAACTTGCAGCTATAAAAATTTGATACACGCATAAGAAACTGTATATCTTCGAGGTGATTTCGAAAACAAACAAAAACGTTGGACATATAATTTTACATAATTTCATTGAATATTTTAAAAATCATTTTATGCCCGGGGATGATATTACGTGAAAGCTCAACGTTTGAAATTTATGATTTAGTGATTGATATCTGAAAGCTTATAAATAGACTATATTCAGTTTAATTTTCACTAATACATAAATTTCATTCAAAATTAACAATGTTATTAAGGGTGACCGTTTTCAATATTAGACTCTATAGCAGTGGTTCTCACGTGAACTTTCACTGTGGCCGCATTATAAACATCAGCTGTCCTAAGGAAATGTCTCGTGGCCGCACCAAATGTGATAAAAATAGTTTCGATATTTATTTTTAATATAGTGCACTACACTGAATGATCTTTCACAATATACAGTTATAGATAAAATCGACAAAATTAATAAAGCAATTGTTGTTGATTCTTTATATTGACTTGATTAATGGTCAACGAATAACTTTGACCAAAATGTTTGAACAGTTTTATTATTGAAATGATCCTTTACTTAAACTCGACTAAATGCTGTATAAGTCAGGTTTATTCAATCAATTTTAAAATAATAATAATTTTACATTACATAAATAATAAATAGTTATGATATTAAATTCCAATAATTATTCATTTGTAAAAACACATTTTTTATTAAATATCAATATTTACTATAAAAGTGTTGGTGGCCGCAGCAAAATCCTCTGGTGACCGCACATGAGAACCATAGCTCTATAGCCATGTGAGGGTTACAAGAAATCAAAAAAAGTTTTCATACAGAATAATCAGCTACAGATATTTAAGGATAAAGCATTTGGCGTTTTTAAAATTAGACATCTTTAAAACGACGAGATCTGATGACCGAATAGATCGCCGAGAGAGAAAAATAGTTTATTTTTAATGATTCTATGCATTTTACTGTTGAATAAAAAAAATATACACCAAAATCTATATATTACTGTATATCACATTTTTGTTAGTTATTTGCATTATTAAAAAAAAAAAAATATCAATGAATATTCAAGTTATTATTTTTATAAATGTATCCTTTAAATATCGTGTAAGACGACAAAAACACTCGACCTCTCTGTGGTAGGTATACAAAAAGAATATATTTTTATCAAATTTAAACCAATGAACTTTCTGTGTATGTAAGAAAATACAGTACGATTAATATATGATGGTTCTATGAAATACTCGCAGAGAGAATAAATTCATGACGTTTATTACCAATTAGGAGCGAAGACAACCGAGTAGGTCCTGAATGAAGGGTCAATAACTTTGAAGTACTGATTTGAGCCCATGATGAAAAAGAAAATATGCCTCGAAGTAGTACATTGTAATCTTTGTGGGGAAGGTTAAAGTGAATGTACAATACATATTATAATGATGCTTAATAATTATTAATACTACCTTCATCATAAATTTATAGTTATATCACGGCCGGTTTTCCTAAATGAGTGAGTATTTTCAAGTGCCGCGAGACACCGAACAAAACTGTAATTATTAATTAATAAACACATTTATAAATATGTTTCAACCCTTCAAGATTATATGACATACACGATACATTATATTACCATAAATATATAATTGAAAAAATGCTGATTTTATTATTAACCCTTTGCACTCGAATGCCGCCATAGAGGCCGCATTGTAAGTTTATCGTATTACTCCAATGCCGCCGCAGTGGCGGCATGTTTATAGTCATTTTTTGTATACTTTTAACATTTTTTATTGGTCGATTTCAACTAGATCACAATAATAGATCATTGGGGAGTCATTTTCTAATAAAAAAATCATAGCGAAAGATAGTCGGCTCTCGTAATATCAAGTGTTGTCATCGAAATGCATGGTGGATTCCGAGTGCGTACTTCAACTGTTCCTACAGAAGACCGTCTTGCAGATAAATTACATATATTACGTTCAGGGCCTAAGAAAGATTGTGCAGTATGTCAAATAGAAAAATTTCTGGCGGGAGATCGGAAACACGGCTGTTTTGCGAGACCTGCGTAAATAAGCCAGGATTACATGTTGCTTTGTGAAATACCATAAAATGAAGAATTACAAATAAAATAAAAATACGTACATTATATTCATTATATATCTATTTTACAAAATAAATTTAAAAAAATATTATTTTAAAATTTTATACATATTTTTTTATTAGTTTGATTCATGTAGCGAATGCTATTTTCGCAAAAAAAACGCGTCGAGTTGCTGGTAGGCACATACGAAAAAGTGCTCGAGTGCAAAAGGTTAACTTCTAAAACTATTAGATTTATGTTTGAGTTATATAATTACAATCAGCTGATAATGCTCGTGATGAGCGAAACCCGTACTGATCATTCATAAAATATATTGTGGAAATAGTACTAAGAATAGATTTATATTATATAAAATAGCATGCATTTCTATTAAGAAGCGACAGTTAACACGTTAAAAGCTATAATTGCATTTCATTTTATTTTTATTATTTAAAAAAAATGTTTCATGATGAAATTGTCGTTTTTCTAAATACGTTATGTGAAATTTATAAACAGTCAAGTTATCAAACTTGGATTATTTTTCTAATGTGCTCGGAGCTTTTATGCCATACCATATAACGTCGGTCCGAGAGTAATAGTTTTGAATAAAAATACGTAAGTACAAGTGTCATAACATCTTCTGCTCAAACTCCATGTACTACTATCCATGTATTTCAAAAAACAAGGAGTAATTTTATAATTCACTTTATGTTTATTCACGTAAAGTTTATACCGTTATTCTTTCGAAATGAGAAAAAAATATTCCAGTGACTGTCAAAATGTTGATTGAATAAAATTGCACTATAAAACCTATAATCCACGGCACGGTAACATGTTACAGGTATATGTGACTGAATAGTTAACGTCCGTGATTTATTGTTTAATATCCGTCTTGTTAGATTCAAGTTCATTATATTTCATTATGTTCATATTATTATGTGAATTTGTCACCCAGTCCGCTAACATTCTTCTTAATAAACATCTGTTGTCGCATCGTGTGCATTAAAAACATGTTGATACGCGATACTGTCGCTCAGTGTTTATAATACCAGGCATTCAAAAATAAAACGCTTACGGTAAAATATGTTAGAATATTATTTGATTCGATTGATATTGGAAGATGGTAATGTGTTATATTTAATTCTGCAAGAACATTCCATGAAATTTGAGGCGTTGTTATTTTTACCTAAGTAATATTTTGTCACTCATTATATTTAAACATTCATTGAGTGAGAAATATGGTGCCCTTTCAATTTATCGCTCGATTATACTATCGAGTTGATGTGCAAGACTTGAAATTAGGATAGATCACGTTCGGTATGTGTTGACATTTATGGCTCGGGTTTCTTGTTTCAACACCGTCAAGCCATGATCAAATCTCGATCTGGCATACCTTAAATAAGAAGACGTACAGCGTACGTTACTTTAGTTATAAATGTAATTGGAAGTCTTGGAAACGTATTGATGAATGAATTTGGTTAATGCTAAGATTCAAGATATTGAATGTTGTAACATAATTCAAAAGTTGTGAAAATAATTGTGACTAATCACATGCATATAGCTTTCTTTGGTCTATTTCCGGTAAACACATTAACACTAATATATATATATAATATCCGTGATCTAAAATATCGAATATTTTAGGTCACCGTTCAGGGCGTTGGTTGTTTAAATTTGTTGTTAGGATGTCTTTATTCTTTTATATAGGAATAATATTAATTGAATTGGCATTTATTTGGTAGAACTCAATTATTAAACTGTGGAACATGTGGAATCGAACAAATTTGTATTGGTTCAATAAAAACATTTCGAAGTTCTATCAATGCAATTTGTAATAAAGCATTGAAATATTAGCGATTTCTTCACTAAGAAAAAAAATACATAAAGATCAGATTAGTTACCCAATGACAGAATTAATACAAATGAAATATGTTTTCTCGTGATCTCGTTATTAATTATTCCTAATGGGTTGTAGCTGTATACGACCCGAGGCGCCGCACTAACTTGTAATCCAACGATTCGGCATTTATCATTTTATCAATATCATAATATCAGCGTAGCAAAACGTGATCCTTAGATATGTAAATAATAATGAATCGATTGGCGGTTGCCTAACGCCTCATATATTCGCCTCAACTCTCCTCGAGTCGCGAGGGACCCGTCTGAAGTTCACAGACATGAATTTATGGATACGGTATCTATCTAACACAAAAGCGAAAATAGTTCTACACCCGAGTCGTTCACTTAAATAAACCAATAGCGTCTTCAATAAACAGTACGCCATTCTCTAGCTAATTCGAAGTTTTCAGTCTGGACGAGGAATATGTTGTGAGTAGTTTCAAATGTCACATATTTTCTTTTAATATATTATAACCGATAAAATACAATAAATTTTGAGCGTATTTTGCTGAAATCTAACAATAATTTAAAAGTTCAATTAAATATACTAAAATAATAATAAAAAATAGAATTAGATTAAGTGGGAGATTAAATAAAAGAAACACGTTTGCTTCGATTTTACTTATTCATCGTTAAGGTTTTCAAAAGTTTATTGATTGAATTGGCATTAAGTTGGAAGAACTCGAAAAGAAAAATAGCAATGTATTTTAGTTCTACATTTTTTTTGTAGATCTAAACTAATTTTTAAAAGTGTTAGAAAAGTATGACGGTTAACATAATACAGTTTTTAAAATAATCAGGTGATAATTGCTTGCGACGAGCGAAACCGGTCCTGATGGGTATGAGTATAAAAATATGTTTTTATTATTTAAAATAACATGCCTTTCCATTAAGAAGTGATAGGTAAAATCTTAAAAGTAATAATAACCGATTTATGATATTGGCTGAACACAAATTAGTGACAAAACATGTGGAATCGTAAACAGTTTGTCAATTCAAATTTAATAATAACCTGTAGATAATTGCTGGCGATGAGCGAAACAGATAAAGTTTCCGTTAAAAACTGTTTCAGTTAAACACCACAAAAAAGACATTTAAGGTGTTTAACTGAAAATTATTTATAGAGACATTTACTAGTTACACATTATTAAAACCGGTTTTACTTAACCCGATCATTTTAAACAAAAATAAGTATAGCAGAGTTATTTATATGATATGATATATGACAAGGATTAAAATATAACCAGTAAAAGGATTGCGGCAAGAATCTTCAATTGACTATAATATTTATGATTAGAATTATTATTAATTATTGGATACAAGTGGAGTTAGTTAGTATTTTTACTTAATGACCTTGTTATGAATAGTAAATTCGGCCCCAATAATTGAATTTTCATCAAAAGATCAAAAGCGATTGACACTCCACCGATAATATAAATAAATACATGTGGTACATTTATTCACAGAACGCCCAATTTTTAATTATTATTATCGCGCGACTGTCGGGTTGGTCCTCAGCTTTAAAAGGCAACGCCGGCGTGGGAATCGAACCGCTCGGCTCTCAATAGAAAGTGTTATTTAACTTTTACGCCGCGGAGTAGTTTCGCGTTAACGAGAAAGTTTACCAGCCGAGCAGTCGAGAATCAAGAGGTCTACTTAACCGTCAGAAAGGCAAAGTGGAAGATTTTCATTATGGCTGATGGAGCCTGCTTTTCACTAGAGTGGAAGAAATATTGCGAATATAAAACAAACGTATCACATGACATGACCATTTGTTAATTTGACTTATATTACAAAATATAAAGTTGGATGGCAGTCGCGACTTTAAATATTTTCATGCATTATTTAATCGTTTTATCATCAACAATTATATCGAAAGGAGCTGTATCTACGTTAAAAGTAATTGTAGTAAAGATCAAAAAAATCACATTTTTGGTTGCGTGCAACACTTGTTTATTTTGCACACACTTTGATTAATGACAAAAAAAAACAGATAGAATGTGAACCAGCAAGAATGACTAATAAGATTTTTTTAAATTTTGATTTGGAATATCATAAAGTTCATAATAAAAAAGTACTAAAAAATGTGTTTTTATTATTTAAAAAAAAAAAAAAAAAAAAAAATCAGTTTCAGTTCTCAGTTCAACTTTCGTCAGTTCTGTTGCATCCGTGTGATGGGATACCTGAAGATGCCGAAGGGCGAAACCCGGGTCGTTTGTGACAAAACATGTGGGATCGTACAAAATTACAACAATTCAATTTTGATATTGAAATTCCATCGTAAATTATATAAAAAAAGTTTCATTTATCGTAAATATGTCAATATATGTATGGTGTAACATTTTGGTAAAATTTAATCTTATCGAATTACTTTTCGCATCGTTTGGGTTATTTCCGTTTACGGTTTCGCACACCGCCTTAACAAAATAAACCGATTCACATAAATGACTGAAAGTTTAGTATCTGATGACTTAAGGTATTATTTTTTATAGTGTTTTCGAATGCCAACAATAGTTAATGCAATTGTGGAGCCTATAATAACAAAAACATGTTCATTAAATATGCAATCATTAAAAAATACGCTCTTGAAAGCGATGAAGCTATGAAAATTCAATAATTTATATCTCGCTGCGATTCAGCGTTCAAAATTCAATTGTTATAATAAAAAAATGTTAAAATCGAAGTGCCAGTTTTATTTGCCGATATTCTGTAATACTTACTATTTAGTATTTTACAAGCTATATCAATCCATAAAAAGAAGCGGGAATATTTATGGAAACATTGTGCGAATGAGTCATATATATTTTTAATGAAGATGCAACATGATTTTTTGGTTAAAAATTTGCTTAAGTGGGTCGATTAAGACGAGTGATTTCCTATTTTGTTTCCACATCTTCATGGATATAATAGTACAGCGAAGCACTCTAACTGACAGGCGAACGAAAATTTTACATCGATAATTCTTTTCTTTAATAATAATTCTTCAAAATGAATCAGACTGAACACGGTGAAAAATGGCAATGTATTTTAGTTCTACAAAATTTTAAAGATATAGTTGCTCACGCCATCGTCAGAACTATGTTAAAACGTACATTCGCTTGTCTATATATAGCTGTGTATAAAAGGTATACAATACATCTTCTCTTCTGTTTTAACATCCTAGCTTATTTCCGGCTAGCAATAAAACTAAAAAAATACTTAACTTTTAAACAATCAATTATATCTTTAAAATTTCGTAGAACTAAAAAACATTGCTATTTTTTCACCGTGTTATAATGGAGTTCTACTGAGTAAATGACAATTCAATCAATGAATCAGATTGACTATTTAGTCATATTAACAGTTAATAAACAACAAAACTTTTTTATATAATTGAAGGTAATCGTAAGGATTACTTACGACTAAAATTCAAATGAGAAAAATCAGAGATTGAAAAGTGGTGGATTTCAAAGGGATAAATTATCAGATGACTAATTATTATATGTATTAAATTATTTTGATTGTTGATTTATTGAAATTATTACAAATATCCCATGAATTAGTATTTGGGCAGTTCGTAACCAATGCACTCGACAGACAAAAACTTTCGGTTGTTACGACGGCGGCTTTGAATCGCAACGCCTGCGTTGATTACGCTGTGACGCATGTAATTCGCAGAACGGTGTCGAACAATTCTCACATCGGTTGCAGTTTGACAGACGCGTTAAATCGACATTGTACAATCCACAAAGCGAGGGCCGATCGGGTGTGCGGTGAAATGTGTTCATTAGACTAACAGGGAAATTAGCCCGCTGAGAGAAACTTAATCCAAACAGAACGGACGATGTGCAGTGTGTACATATTTAAGCTAGACGACAGTTTGGAAATTCCGAATGGCCGGACTTTTAAACGGTCAAACGATCATTATCCATTACTGATTAGAACAGTTACAAGGAACTTAAAATGTGTATTTACGTATCTTCACTGTCCAATTTATTTATTTCAGTGTTAAAACCTTCTGCACTCGAACGCCGCCATAGCGCCAAATAATTTAAATGTACGTATTTTATTATTAAAAATTTATACAATCCTTGTTCATAATTTACGTTAATTCCCACGTAATAAAACAACCCCCAGATTAACTTTCCCTTAAAGAAATACAATAAATCAATTTGCCACATTTAAGAATTTTTGATCACAACATAAAACTCGGATGTAAGAATGGAAGAGAAGATGTATAGTGTACATTTTCTACACCGCTATATATATATAGTTCTGATGAGGGTTTAGGCCGAAACAGCTACCATATAAATTTGGTGGAACTAAAATACATTCACCGTGTAAAAAAATCATTACTTTAAATACAAACTGCTTCTCATTTCACAATATAATTCTCAGATCCGGCTTGGTGCATCGCGAACATTATCACTTGATCAGTTCTGAAAATCTGTTTCCTTTATTTAAATACTAAAAAATGCTTTTCCGGATTTATTGTGATTGTTTTATACTCCCAATAATTTTTGTAGAACTAAAATACATTGCTGTTTTTTCACCGTGTTATAATGTATTTTTTCCAAATCAGTTGAAATTTTACATAATAATTTTCCTTAATGTGTAACAATGCGGCACGTCACGATAAATTTTAGCCAACAATTTTTCCTATCCTTAATGGCTTATTGAAAAGCAGTTTGAACATAATGTGTTATATTTGATTGTAGAGCGCCACTACAACTAAGGAGTAACGTGGATGAGAAAAGGTTGCAAAACACTGATCTACATACAATATTATACGTAATGCAATACTAGCGACCATAGATGTGTGCGATTCATATACAATACATACATGGAAAAAATCCAAATATAAATTATAATAATTTAAAAAACGTTCGGAGCCGAAAAATCATAGTGTTAATGGAACACAGGTTCGCAATAATTTGACCGTGTAAAACAAAAACAAGGAATATGCTTTATTATTTACTATACATATTATGAAGTGATGTTTGTGAAAAATGAAGGCCGCACGTCAGTGTTGCATTGTATAACGCGAGCTGCACCACATTGCAGTCTTGGCGGCGTGAATTTCAAAGAAGGCGATGCATAATTAAATGCATTGTTAATGCATTGCCGCTAAGAGACGGCGCTTCGGTGCAATACACCTGTGCTTATAAATGTTGAATGCATGTCGGGCAATGGGTCAACTATTATAGGTAGCCTCTTAAATTGAAACTTGTGTACCTTAACACGAAATGAAAAAACAAATGGCTTCACAAAATTAAAACGAAATATAAATTTTATTAAGCCATCCGATTTGTATTCTATCCAAAGGCAAGGAAGTACAATAATAGTCGTATTTATTTTCTTCGGGTCATTTCTTCTTCATCTCCATCGAGGATTCTAAGATGTAATTAGTGCGATTACACGACTACAAACTCTTTTACTTTGAAACTACAATATTAACTGTCACTTCTTGATGAAAAGACGTGATATTTAAAAAAATAAAAACACATTTTTTTAATTAATTTTTGTTATCAACTGAAGGTGCTTGATGAAATTTCAATATGAAATTACAATTGTTACAACTTTGTACGATTCCACGTGTTTTCTCACTAACGACCCGGGTTTCGCATTTCGGCATTTTCAGGCATTCTATCACAGTATTAATGTTGTTAAATTTGTTTTAGCTGCCAATTACTGCTTGCCTTGGGGTGTGTTTTTCTGTAATTAATAACTTTGGTTATTATACGATGCTAACTTTTATTATACGTCAGTTCTGTTGCATCCGTGTGATAGTTCGGGCATTCTATTCTAACATTCAGGTGCCGAAAGGCGAAACCCGGGTCGTAAGTGACAAAACATGCGGAATCGTACAAAGTTGTAACAATTCATATTTTACATTTTATATTACTTATTTCCACAATATATATACCTGCTACCTTTAACTAAATTTTTTGTATAAATAAACTTGCTTGTAAATTGTATTCTATCAGGTGATAATACTCGCGATGAGCGAAACCGGTCCTAAGCATAAAATATATTGTGGAAAAAAGTGCTAAAAAAGCTCTTTTCAGTTACTTCCGTTAATTTTATTGTAGCAGATGACAGTTTGTTATAATAAATTAACTTCTGTTGAAATGCTTCTTAAAAATCACTGTATGGTTTCATATTGGCGGTGGACACGGTTAAAGAATTATAGTTAGTGAATATAAAAATACCAACGTGGAAGGACAACACATATATATCGGAGATTTCTCAAGCAGTTTTCTTAAGCGAGAACTGTTTGTTATTTAGTCAAATAGATACAGGATTGATTGGAGGACAATATACATACAAGCAATTGTTACTTTCATTGAAAATATCATATATTTTACGTTATAATATGCAGTTTGCTTAATATTGATATATTTCTAAACCGTCAATGAACTCAAAGACCGTGTATATGCTAGTTTTAAGATATTTATGACCTCGTTTTAATTCTTGCATTTTATCACAATATAACATATCCTCCAACATCCCGAAATAAATTATAAAAGTATTTGGACAAATATACAAAATTGAATTTTACAGCTTTGCTATTCAACTAGTTGTGCTTTATTCACATCTTAAGATTAACGTCTATGTTAAATCTAATTCACTTTTAAGGTGTTAACTGTCACTTCTTGATGGAAAGGCATTATATTTTAAATAATAAAAACACATTTTTTAGTACTTATTTCCACAATATATTTTTTGATCAGGACCGGTTTCGCTCATCGCGAGCATTATCAACTGATCATCAGTTGATAATGCTGATGAAACCGGTCCTGATCAAAAAATATATTGTGGAAATAAGTACTAAAAAATGTGTTTTTATTATTTAAAATTAAATCTAATTCTAAGCTTGTGAAATAAGGAAACGAATATGATTTTTTTCTATCTTGTTGATTATATTTTGTAATAATGTTTTCAGTAAATCAATATTCGTAATGTCCCTTAACCGTTATACTACGCTCGCAATAAATATTATTAAACTGTAATAGTCGTAGTATTTATTGCGGACATTTTATTACAAAAAAGGCAATATTTAATAATATGTACAGCAACAAATATTTCTGATGGGAAAATCTATGAATGTAACTGAATTTATGACCAATTTATGTTAACTACAACATTCTAAATATTAGAACGCTTCCGCAGTTTTAACAGTATATTTTACGTCACAGATGCTCTAAAAAAATATCTTCGTATACCTGAAATAAATATTGTACTCTCGTAGAATCGTCTTTATGGAATTAAACTCTGAAGTCCGCCTGTCGAGGATATATTACATAATATGATAATCGATTGATTGACTTTGTGTATAATATTTAGTTTCGTTAATAAATGGGGCAATATATTTCGTATCGAATAACTAATATGGTAACCGACTACTCCTAATTTGCATAGCATCAACATAATTTTCCATAATTTAATGGAGTACATAATGATTTCATTAGTCAATACTCGTATGTATAATGGAGATTGCAAATTTATCGATGATTACCGATTAGTCATCCTTGATAACGGTTAACCGGTTACATAATTTTTTTAATACCTTTAATCCTTAGGCTGCCAGAAAAAAATATAAATCTGTACTCAGCACGTCAGCTATAATTTGTAACAAAAAAAGTGAATTCTGATGTTTTTTTAAATTTCATATACGGAAATAATTAATAAACTCATTAATTGTTTATTGATATATCATAAAGAAGCAGGTTTTATGGAAGAATTTTCAAGAAAATTATCGCTCATACAAAAAAGCTCACTAATACAAAATAATCCTAGTAATATCGCGATAGTTTCGCGATTCGAAAATTTTCCAAAAGATGTCGTTCATTATAATTTAATTGGGTTGCATGCATAACTATAATATTATTAACATTGCAAAATTAAATTTCACACATAAAGAGAAAATATTACGTTTTAAAAACAAAAAACATATGGCGTAAAAAACTTTTACAGTTTCACAAAATTTTACGATATGAAACTATGAGGCAAAACGACTTCGAAATTGATTATTCAAATGCGATATATTATTTTTTATTTATACATTTTTTTAAATAATGACTGGCTCAGAAAATTACGCAAAATTATAGTTTCTAAACGTTCTTTCGTCAAGTATGTCAAGTCAATTTTTGAGTCGTTTTACATGAATTTATATATATTAAATATCACTATAAATATATGTTGATCCGTGTTGTTTGGTAGATGTCCCACATTTTATTCTCAAGGTAAAATAATATAATTTTACTAACGTCTGAAAAAACTATTAAAATACATGAAAAGGTCAAGGAATCGTTAAGGAGCTTGACATAAATATAATATGCATATACGCCTGCATTATTTTAAGTGTCTGACTGTATTTATAATTGACAAAAAAAAATGAAAATTAATTGCTTCCAAATAATATAACTAAAGAAAAAAAATATTTAAGACGAACAATAACCCATATAAAGCTATTACGTCTTGACCAACTTGTATCCGACATCATTAATATAATAATTGTAAACGACAATATCTCTCCAATATTAAAACTCGGTCTAGGCATAAATAGTGTCTCAAGAGTGGAGTAAACGACGAAAGGGGCTTACGGGTATTCAAAAAAAAAAATTGCATTCTTATGGCAAATAAATAAATATCAGTAACCACGGATAGTCACAACTATGATTTCGAAATCGTTGTAATACATTGATCGCAAACGTTTATTGTTAATTGATATAAAAAACGTGTAATTAGGTATTTTTAGAAATTTTATTTACATTCAACAGAAAATAAGATGTATTGTGTACCTTTTCTACACAGCTATATATAGATAAGCAAATATACGTATAAACATAGTTCTGACGATGGCGTGAGCCGAAATAGCTATCAACTATATCTTTATACATTGCTATTTTTTCACTGTGTTAACTAAGAATAACCTTATAGTAATAGAGGGTTATGGCCACGCACATAATCAGTGTCTCTTAAATCTAGATGTTGACGCGCTGGGCGCGTTATCCGTAGCCAAAGTGTTAAGCATTTTGTAGTGTTTTATTTTAGGGATACTGAAAATATATAACGCGTTTCAAATTGATTATATCGTTATATACCAAAATCTCACTTAACTTTAGAAATATTTATACGAATTAAAACTAGAGTAGCGCGATAAAAAGAAACACTGGGTACAAAAACAAAATATATCGCAGATAAGGTGACTTGCGACTGGAAACTTAAAAGTCAACGGGCAGCACATGTCGTTTATAAAGATGATAAACGTTGAACAAATTGATTTGTCTAGTGGTGTTAAAGATATAAAGTTAGACCACAAAAAGGACAGTTTTATCATAGAGATATATTGTGACACATTTCACCCTACCACAAGGGTGAAGAGTTGCTTCGTGTCGGTAGGAAACACTTACTTATCAGTTATCTGATAAGGTTACAAAATAATAAACTTAAAATATTGGGAAATTTAAAAGCCCACACATGCCGTTCGTCCGCACTAATACAATCCAAATATCAGTAATGGTGAATGAAAATTCGAGGAATGTAAATAAAAGGCTACTAAATGGAAATGGAATAAATAGGTAGCATAAAGCCTCGACAAAATTCTGAAATAAAACTGAATAAAAGTTAGCATTCTTTAGCCGTTTAACGAATAACGAATCGATTACCGTGAGCAAACATTGAAAACGAAGCTAGTACTAGAATCAAATAGAAACTTTGCCAAGAATTTGACCTAAAGAATCAGGGGAGCGAAGTGAGTGAACTCGTAATGTCGGCCAGGGGTAACGGATTTCATTTTTAAATTTGAATGCCTGCTGTTATAGCATTTGTAGTAACACAACAATATGTATTCGACTTGATTTTTCTGTCTGTTTATTTGTGTGTGAGGATTACATTTAAGTGATATATTTTAGTATAATAACTTCGTTCAATATATAACAATGGTTTAAAAAAAGTCTATGGTATATTTAGTTTTATATTTCTAAAAGTAAATTTGTAAACCAATATAAACACGTATTATAAATAGAATAGTAGAATCTAGGAACACAATAAGAAGGCAGCAAGCAATTAAAATATTGTGATAAATACAAGTTTTTTTAAAGAAGATTGTAGTATATGTATTTTATATTAATAATAAAATAGACAAAAAAGCGATTGATATAGAAAACAGTATTTACAACACTATATGATGAAGTCAATAAGATTATCAGATAACGCAATTTTGTTATTGTTTGTGAGATTTATTGTGGTATCGTACAGTTAGGTGAATAGACGGTTGCCCTTTATATATTATATTACATCTTTGTGTGCGACGTTCGCAGTTGGTACAAATTTATATGGTTCATCGTAAAGGTATCGAATGTTTATAAAAAAAATGATGCAGTCTCTTTAATGGTGTCACAAATTCGAGCTTAATATCAATAAGAAAGAGTGTAGTTGTATCATTGTCTTTATAAATAAAATCTTTTATCATTATGATCCATTTATGATATTTTTTAGTAAATTTACCCGTAAGGTTTTACACCTCTGAGACTAAAATTGTCAAATGACTAATTAGAGATAGATAGTTGTCGTACCAAATTTTTGCTGATTCTTAAATGATACTTAAATATAGATTAGTCAAGTAAATTTTTTACTGTATTAAAATAATTCCCATTGAAGAAGTAACAGTTTTTGAGACACAATAAAGTAATATAAAAAAGCTATTATTCAGCAGCAATAAGCGAATATATCTCTTTGAAGAAACAGTGAAAAAGTAAAAAAAAATGCTTATGGAAAATAGCGGTATTATGTAGGATTTTTCTATCATATTCAAACAACAATAAAAGGCAATTCTAAGACCGCGACCCGCTTTGGCGAAATCTCGTTTCCATCCAATGAATATTAAAGAACACTCAGGGGTAGAGTTTGAAGGAGCTTACAATGTCAAAACTTTCAGCTTTCATGGAAAGTTCCGCAAGGCAGAATGCGCTTCGCTTGTCGTCTACAGTGAGACACCCATGTAACCACGTACATTGAGAAGTATTATAGACCAAATATAAAATAGCTGGAATCGAGTGATATTCTTCTATACGTAGTTGAAATGACCGAAAATAAATTGTGAACGTTGATGATCAAACGTAGAGGCGAGAGTGTGGGTAAAACTTGTTATTGGAAAGTATAATTTTAATGCAGATGGACGATTTTTATGATGATATAATAAACATAAATAACTAATTGAGAAATGACATTTCAACAGTTAACCCATTCCTTGCTGAACCTCGTATATTATATTCCAACGATGAATATTTCAAGCATATTTAATCAGTGTTGGTTTTAACCAAACATGTGAAAATTAATAGGAAATATCAGACTTTATTTCAAAACAAAAATTACCTAAAACGTCTCCTATTATTTACGATATCGACTGAGACACTTGACGAACTTTTAATATCAAAATAAAATTGTTAAAACTTAAGACAATTCCACATGTTTTGTCACTCACGATCGGGGTTTTGCCTATCAGCATCTTTCTACGCATATCTAGGCATTTTATCACACGGATGCAATATAACTGACATACAAGAATTAGTTTGAATCGGTTATATATAATACAAGAGGAGTTACGACTAACAAAGGAAAAACACAGATATCAAAGCGAGGATCTAAATAGTTATTAAAGTTATTTCAGATTTATATTTGGATTTTAGTCATGGGATATGTGATTTTCCTTTGTATTATTTTTTCCTTGTATATAACCGATGCAAACTCGAAAGTTCGATGCGATAGAGTGCCTGAAGATGCTGAAAAGCCAAACCTGGGTCGTGAGTGTCAAAACAAGTGGAATCATATAAAGTTTTAACAATTAAAAAAGCTACGGATATTTCCTGTTATGTTTATGTGCCTAGTTTCTCAACCGCTGATCCTCGATATAAACAAACGAATTTTATGGATTTATAAACTATATTTTTTTGTTATTGTCTGTTTTAATATTCTAACATATTCTTATATAGGCATACGGTGTTCCAAAATTAATTGTTTCAAATAAAAAGTTTATTATATATATATTATTTTATTCCAATGTTGATGTTCCGCAAAACATTTTTGGATATTTTGGTGCTCCGTGGATGTAAAAAGGAAGAGAAATTATGTTTTAGAGTATCCATTTTCAACAATCTGTATTCATTTGTATACATAGTCAAAAAACTAGCAATCGAAGCATTAAACGATTGTGACTTTTTTAAAAAATATTGTTTGTAAAATGAAAGAAGTATACACACTGCAAATGTCTTAGATAACGCTGAAATCTAAAAATACTGTGGTTTCTGCGAATTTTCATGGGTGGATTTTAATAAAAGGGTTTTGTCCGACGTTAGAATAAAAATATCGGTCGCAATCTATCGGAAATGATTTTATTATACGGATAAAAACACTATTACAAGAAAGCGTATGCCAGGAGATTGAGATGAGGGTTGTTCTTTTATGTTGGCGGGAAATTGTATAAAGAGGAACAGATTTTCAGCGCGGATTTAAAACTCGAACCGAGAGAAAATATACTTCGAAAAATAATGCATACTGACGTAGGAGTATGGTAATTCTAGCTTGTTTGGAAGTTTGAACAGTGGCCGTGTGAGTATTTATTTATGAATAAAGCTTCGGAATATCACTAACTGTATATGGTATCTACTTGTAATATAAAATAATCATAAACATTTCAACGAGTGACATAGATCCGCTATGAAATGACATTCTGCCTTCCTTGAATAAGAATTAAAATATTAATTAGTAAAGAAGATTGAAAAAAAATATTTAAATATGACTAAAGTGCAATGTTTAGTAATATTTATGATAATATGATAATACAATTTTATATGTGTAAGATTAGGAGCGGTTCCGCTCATTGCGAACATTATCAACTGATACAATAGAACATTTAAAACAAGGCTAATTATTCAGCAAATAAAACCCTCAAAAAATATTTTCCCGTTTGAAACGATTTTTTTTAAGAACTAAGAAAATAATTTAGAGGTAATTCAATATATATTAAAGTACAGTAAAATAGATTTTTAAAAAATTAAACAACTCTTAGTGCTCTCTTAGTCAAATTCTTCAAAACTCTTAGTCAAATTTTGTGGAACTAAAATACATTGCAATTTTTTCACCGTGTTTTAGTGCTATAATGTAATCTAAATAAAATCAAATTAAAAACCGATTCCTAGAATTCAGAAATAATTATTAAATATTCGTTTGCAGTTTTCGCAATCCAATAAATTTCATAAAAATATTTTAGGTAACATAATGCATTGAATTTAAAATTGTGGAAATAGTCCTTAAAATTGGGTTTTTATTATTTAAATATAATGTGTTTCTATCAAGGAATGACAGTTAATATCTGAAAACTGAAATAGACTTTTTGGTCTAATTTAATTTTATATCAATTACAGCAAGTGAGTAATTCAAAGGAAAATTATAATAAAATATACGCAAGACAGAAACTGTGCGTTTTATTTACTTATTATGTAAAAGATAAACACTGCTTTATAAGTAGATTACACTTGAAGCCAATGGCTTGCGTAACGAGGCTTAAACCAATTGCGCTTTTCATTCGAGGCGTTGAGGATTTGAGTAGCGGAATGAAAATTATCAATCATTAATCGAGTATAGATTTTTAAACAGAACGCATGAATGTTTATGATTTTTTATTGCTTTATATCGACACTATATTTAATGCTAGACGGTGTGAGAATGGTAAAATATTGAATTTATTGCTTGAATTGGCATTTTCTTGGTAGAACTCCACTATAACACGGTGAAAAAATAGCAATGTATTTTAGTTCCATAATTTTTTTAATTTTTAACTGATAGCTATTTCGGTTGACGCCATCGTCAGGACTATCTTATCTATATATAGTTGTGTAGAAAATGTACACAATACATCTATCTTACCTTCTGTTTTAACCTAGTTGATATCTTGATAGCAATACAAATAAAAACTAAAATAAATTTTAAATGAACAGACAAATATAAGTTTTTCGCTGCTCCTCAGACCATTGAGAGGGGCTAATACATTTCTGTAATAAATTATCTCCGGCTGTATTTAAGCTTATTGCCGGCCTGTTTTTTTTTTCTACACAGCTATATATAGATAAGCAAATGTACGTTGAAACATAGTTCTGACGATGGCGTGAGCCGAAATACCTGTCAACTATATGTTATAAAAAATTGTAGAACTAAAATATATTGCTATTTTTTCACCGTGTTAAAATATTGAGTATTATTTTATTATTTTCATTAGTTATTTCTTACGGTGACAGCGAAAGGAGGAGTTGAACAGCTGACTTACAACTAGTTTGCGAAAACAAACCTTCCTGAATATACACAGAATACATAATGCCGCCTTTTATAAAATATAATCCTGTATATAAAACACAAAAAATAAAAATTTATTTCGCGGGGCATTAATATTAATGAAAAAAATAATTACACAGCAAAATATATATTTTACTTCGAATCATAATTGAAAAAATAAATGATCAGTTGAAGGATTGTCAGTAATTGAAACGAAAGTGCATTCCCCAACCGGGGGTTGTTTCTAGCGGCGGCAATAAGTTCCCCTTAAAAACAAGACATCCCTCGGTGCACGGTGGTCGGTTAATTTTCTATAACACGGCATTTATCGGTGGGAAAGCTGTGAAGTCCCGGCGGGGCAGTTCTGTTAGTTGTCTGCCAACCATTTTTATCCGACGTCTCTCCCTCGCATTACTCTATCAACACCGACAAGCTTTCAAGGTGTTAACCGTCGTTCTTTGTGGAAAAGCGTTATTTAAAAAAAAATAAAAAAAAATGTTCAGTACAGTACTTAAATTGTATATTTTCAAAATCAGGACTGATTTGATTATTGATAGCATTATCAAGTGATTCAAAAATTGTCCTTAATTATATATTTCTTTCAACGCAAAAAATCTAACTAATTATTCCAGATACCATATTACTAAGTACAATTCGAAACTTCAAAGATGACTTCTGTTTTAATATGTCAAAGATGAAACAGTTTTAATATGTTCCTAATTATTTAGAAAACTAAAAATTTTATTACACATTCAATGCACGAATCTTCTACAATATTTAAGATCAATTCACAGTCAAAAGAATTACCAAATAAATATTAGAGGTTTTGTGACAACTGTCATAAGTTACTATAAAAATTTTCACACGATAAGCGACGCCGGTTTTGATCAAGAAATAAAGTATGATACGTATATTCACGTTGTGTTCTATTTTACAAAAAACTTAATAGAATAGCGCAAAAATATTCATAACATTATGTTGGCGTGTTTGAATAAAACACGCAAATGGACATGTAAGATAAATTTCCGAACGATGAACGATTTCTCTTATTACCAAAGACAGTTTTTCCCTTAGGGTTTTGCATTTGACTTGTTACGCAAATACCATATCTTATCCTACAATTTTAATCGATCTTTCTTATAATATATGACATAAACAGAAGGTGCTTGGTGGAATTTCAAAATTAAATTTAAATTCTTAAACTTTATACGATTCCACATGTCAATTCAATATGTTTCCAAAAATTCTTCATTTAGACGAGCCATGCGACAATGTTTTCACATGTACTTAATCTCATTTTTTTTTGTGTTATGCACACACTTTACATGCTAAATATGTGTTTTATTACTGTTGTCAGCATTGATTTTAAAATATAATTCGATATATCTCCCGTCAACCGGTCGTAGATATTTTAAATTTTTTTTGGAATAGATTCAGTAACTCGGAGTTTGTTCGAAAATATTTTTTTCTACAACAACTACTAGTAACTAGCTTGATCATCCACTTTTGTTTTGAAAACAGTATTATTTGGCAAAAAATAGTACTAGCGGTTGTATGATTGCTCACGTTAAGAATAATTTCGAAAAAAAACTATCAATCAAGTTAAGAAGCTGTGTTACTTAGATTTTAGCCCGTGATTACCAAAAGCAAACCCAGCACCATGTAAAAATAAATCTTATATGTATATGATATAATATAATTCTAAATTTATGTATCGCAAATATGTTTCAAATTTCATTTTAAGCCATTACCGTTGTGTCTCACATGGGTCGTACGAAAAATCTTATTCATCAGAGTAAAATATTTACTACGCGATTGAAAATGATTTGAAGCTTAATACATAAGGAAACACGGCAGTAAATAAATCATGAATATACAAATAATAATATTTAATCAACTTTATCGCTCACTTCAAACGAATTGAAATAGCCACGCCAAACAATAGAGTGATGGATTTTATTTGACATGAGATAAAAAGATTCTTTTGAATGACTGTTGACATGATCTACTAGAACTTCTGAATTTCCGCTATCTTCATTTCATCCACTCTTGAAGTATAATTCTTTCACATTGAATGACGTGGGGTAAGTTTCATTCAAAGGCATAACAAAAAATGACACACATTTTTTTATTATCATTATTTTTAACCAAGTTCATTGCCACTGTGGAGATTATTTATAGGACTCCCATTTAGTACAACTTATTCGGAGTCTGTGATTGGATTGTCCATGGATTTTTAAAAGATTTTGAGCCAAATAGAATGAAACTTATTCTGATTATTTGGAAGTGTACAAAAATATTTTGACCATTATTCCCTTTTGTGTAAAATCATATGACATTTTTCATACTTATTTGGAGCATTAAAACTACGGTTAAATTAAATTACGGCTATATTATTTTTTTTACATAGTGGATTATTTATTTAATGCGTTATGATTTATGATATCGACTGAAGGTGCTTGATGGAATTTCAATATCAAATTTTAATTGTTACAATTCTGTACGATTCCACATGTTTTGTCACTAACGACCCGGGTTTCGCCTTTCGGCATCTTCAGGCATTCCATCACACGGATGCAACAGAACCGACTCGTTAGTTCTGTTACATCCATGTGATAGGGTCGTTAGTGACAAAACATGAGGAATCGTATAAAATTGTAACAGTTCAAATTTAATATGTTTTATAAAATATTTATGTGCGAATTGCAAATTAGTATTTCATAATTATTTGTTTATTTATTAACTCTCAACGGAGTTTTAATTTAATTTTACGTTAATTTATAAGTATTCTGATGTCCCTAACATTTCATTTATAAAATATTTTACTTTATTTCAATATGAACATATTTTATGATTGTAAATTATTTTTTCAGTTCTTGAACTTTTAGTTTTGTTTACTGGATAATTTTAAACACTAAATTATGCATACATAATCTTTTTTAATTTGTAATACATCAGTTGATAATACTCACGAATAGCGAAACCTGTCATGAATTAAAAGAAATAATACGAAGCATTGTGTTTTAATTATTCAAATATAATGGATTTCAACCAAGAAATGATTGGTACTAAACTATTTTTTAAGATTTTTTTAGTTTGAAACTTACTTTTATCAAAGAGAGACGAGATGTAATAATTTATAAGCGTTTGAACAGAAATCAAAACCTTTAATCATTATACCGCAGATTTATTTTATTTTGCGTTGTTCGAAATGAACTAAATATAAAATAACAGTTACGAATGATGCTATATAATACAGTAATTGCGCCATTAAAAATATATATCTGGAATCTTGGTATAACGAGAAAATCGATAAAATATTGATCGATTTTATTTTTACTTCCTGGAACGGGCGATAGAAGCTCTTCGAACAAAAACGGAGGCGGGGTTAAGTTGGCAGACTGCCGCCACTGTGAGTGCGGGACTAATCCGAAATGTTTGAACTTCGAACGCTTTCGAGCGGCGGGGTTAAGCTGCAGAGAGAATACAAAAATGGGAACGGATTGCGTTGGATACAGCGTAACCCAGCAAAATAAAGTCACTAGTTAGAAATAAAAAAAAACGAAAATTGGCAAATAAATATTTTCGACGACGTTTGCACCACAGTTAATAATTTCGAAAGAGAGAAAACTTTTACATATTAAATAATTCATTTTTTTTATATATAAAGATGACCTCATGTAATATTTTTGCTTTGAGTAAAAAAAAAAAAAAAAATATTGGGTAAATCTGTATGTACAGATAATATGTTAGGCAAACTTTTTCTTTTTGGTAGAAGTTGTCTTTATTAGAAGCATACATATTTTTTGCGCTAAGTTTCTTTGTTTACTACGGAGATATTTAATTTTTATTTAAAAAAAATAAAATACAATGTTTACTATCAAACTTTTTTTACAGTTTACTTTTTACATCGGGGAATAATACTTGTAATAAGTTTTTTTTTTTGAAAATGTACTACACATGATGTTTCATTCAGATAGTTAACACATTGATAATGAACGAAGTTTTAAATTCTACACACATGTAATTGATAATACAACCGATATGATGTGAGAGAACCATGTTCTTATAATCACAATTCTAAGCTCGTTCTAAACAATTTTCGTGAATATATATATATAGAATATAATTAAAAAATGTTTGCGTAAGGGAAAAAAATTGTGAGTGCTTTTACAATTCCACAATGTAAAAATCAATTGCTACTGTGAAACATAAGAATTAACAAATCGCGCCAAATTTGTGTAACAAACAAATAAATATGGTATTATTCGAATTGTTTTTTTTTTAAATATTATACTTACAAACGAACAATCTGTGAATATATCTTGAAATTCTTGCTATCAAAGATTATTTATTCGTATGACTATAGGTTGTGTCCCTTACCTGAAACAAAAAAAACGAAGAAATTAATTCAATGAATAACGTTAATTCGTTTTAAATTTGAAGCACGGTTCCAAATCGAGTATCGCTGCTTGCAAAGAGGCAGTTTCGTGTGATTTTCATTACAATGAAATATTCATACAACATTTGTCAGTATTAACTCTGTCTATAACGCAGCCCAGGATTGCGAGAATGATTCATTGACCGGTAAAACCGGGATTGGAGGCTCGAGTAACAAAAATTTTGTAAAATTTCCAAAATTATTTTTATAATTTATGATATCAACTGAAGGGTTTGATGACTTGATGAGGAATTTCAACATCAAAATTAATTTGTTGAAACTTTGTACGATTGATTCTATTTACATGCTTTTTCACTGACGGACTGGGTTTCGGCTTTTGGCATCTTCAGGCATTCAGAAAAGTTATTTCAGTTGTGTGTTTAGATAGTAGCCTTAGGTCTGAGTTTTTCTCTTTTAATTAATTATTCTTATATATAACCGGTGTGAACTGTTTATTGCAGAACGAAGTTATTATTAAAATGGAGTCAGAGTCGTGAAAAACGTGCGACACCGACTACATTTTCGATTGAACGAATTAGAAAAACATCGCAATGAACAATTTGCCGGTTTGATTGGTATATATTCAATTTGATTCACATAAATAGGAAATGTAAGAAGAAATCTCACAAAATTAAGCTTTTTTTAGTCCGAGTCGTATTGTTGGTTAATATCGAAGTCGGAATAGTGTATTTTTAACGATTTCACAGACCTGGTTTAGTGTTTGTGAGCTCTGTTGCATCCATGTAATAGAATGACTGAAGATGCCGAAACTGGTGTCGTTAGTGACAAAAAATATGGTATCATACAAAGTTTGAATAATTAAAATTTGATATATTTATAAATATATATGCACCAATATGTAAACTTTTCTATGACAAAAAAAAACCACAAAATATATAATAATTCGTGAAGCACAAAGCAAAATTCTTGAAATGTCTTCACAGTTACGCCATTGCGCTTGCGATGCATTTTGTATGAGGGCGGATTGTGGTAAGCAACTACATATTTCGAAGCTGTCACATATTTGAAAGTTATATTTTATTCATGTGATGCTCATCAAAAAAACTCAATCATTCGAGATATTATGCTGGGTTAAAAATACAAAAAAAACCTCCTGGTATGTCGTTTTAAGCGCAAAAAACGTATCGCTAGTTCCCGAACAAAAATATTACGCTACAACGTGGGTATTCGTGTAAGTAAAACCGGTTATCACTCTGTGCCTGTATTATTCATTTCGTTTTATTGTTTAAATATATTTTATTATCCTTTGCTATTAAGCGTGCATAAAATTATATAAATTTAATTTAATAACTGCATAATTAGTATGTATAAGGGTTGAAAAAAACTGCTGTGAATGACTGAATGGATTCAAGGGTTGATTCGATAAGCCATTTAAATAAAAATGCTTCATTCTATTATTAGAGATAAAATAAAAAATTTGAAATCGTCTGTTAAAAATCAATATTGTCTACTTAAATAACAAAACAATTTTTAATGTTGATTTTTTAACACTTTGGAAAGTTTATACATGACTTCGCGTTAATCTATTAAAAAATCACAAATTGAAAATGAAAAAAATGTTAACCTTAACACGACTTAACATAATTGACATGAATCCAGACCTTCTCATCGCTAGGGCATACCATTAAGCCACATAGACTAATAAACGTATGAATTTATGAAAGATTAATGAATTTTAATTTACAAATTGTATTCTGGCATTGAATACAATAATAGCTGATTGTAACAATCTTAAAAAAAATGATTAGATCACAATAATGAATGACACATTTAGGTAATGTTTGCGAACATTTTTTTAATACAAATTGATATGCTGTATTCTAGAATTATACAAAAAAAAAATGTCTTCACTTTTAAAGCTGAAAATATTCGCATTTAAGTGTTAATTTATATAAAACTTACTGTGCTTAAAAAAATACATTCATCACTATATTATTATTCTAAATCATATGAATGTTTCAAATACTTTTATATATTTTCCTACTTATGAAAGTTGTCTTAATTTATGAATTGATTTTAAAAAGCTGATAAACCACAGGTTTATCTTGTTAAATATGAATATTTTTAGGAGAAACTCAAAAAAATATCTATTCTATGTATGTAATATGACTTTTGTATTCACGCTTATCTTTCTTGCCTAGAACCGAGTCTTTCGATTGATGATAATATAATACAAGAGTAGTAGGCAACCTTTTGTATATGACGGGCACCTTAAATTGCATTTTTTATCCTGTTGTCGCCACTCTTTGTGATAACATTAAGGCTTGTCGCAAGTATAATATAAATACTCAACAAGTAAAATGTGTTATAAATATATTGTTTTGGATCCTGTGCTCCTGAAACCATTTCATTGCAGACTTTAAAAAATTCATCAAATGTGTCAAAGACTAGACGTTAATAAAGTGCACCTTGTTAGATGGTTTCAAGTATAATTCATCCATGAAACAATATGCTATAGACTGCTGCAGAAATATCGGAAGCCTTTTTATTGACGATGTCAGATCCCGCTACAGTATAAGTAAGTGTTATAAACCTTTATTATATCAGATTTAAGCAACCAGAGAGTTAAAGACTAATGTAATTGAAATATATTTTAATTGTGCTATATCAGCGATATATATTGAGATAATATAATAATAAAGAATATTTTTTGATTGAATTGGCATTAACTTGGTAGAACTCCATTATAACACGGTGAAAAAATAGTAATATATTTAAGTTTAACAAAATTTTAAAAGATATTTTTGATAGCTATTTCGGCTCACCCATCGCCAGAACTATGTTTAAGCGTACATTTGCTTATCTATATATAGCTTTAGGTACATCATACATCGTCTCTTCTGTTTTAATAACCTAACTTATATTGTGATAGCAAAAACCTAAATTTAAATTTAAAATAAACTAAACTAAACAGGCGGCACTTTAAATTAGCTTAAATACAGGCCGGAGATTATTTATTACAGCGGCGAAAGACTTTGTTCGTTCAAAAATTAAATATATATATTTGATGAAAGCATAATATGAAGAATACATCCAAATGTGAGTAATTGAGAAAAAAATTATACACCATTCCAGAGCATTTGTTTGTTTTTAATAATCGGATAAAATTATAGATATGTATTTCGTGCTCTTAGAGATCATTTTTAATACTTATTGATTTAAAAAATGTGCTAACGTTATTAAAAAAAATATTATAACAATATGTCTAGCTCTCTGCGTGCCGCAGGTTGCCGACTGCTGCATTACGGGGAGCGGTGGGTCAGCCGGCGTGTTGTTTACGGAAATAGTCTCAAAATATTGTTTTGTAAAACTATTCGTAGATAGAATGCTAAATAACCGCAGAAATATCCATTAGTAAGAGATAAACATTGACGGGTAAATATTTTTAACAAAATATTATCCCGCGATTAGAAATGCAAACAAAATTTGTCCAAATTGTATATTTAGCATCGGCAATTTTTCATATCGCTGCGAGACTCAGGCGATATTATTAACAATTCTGTGATAACAGTTTCCAAGTAACTAAAACACAATGCCGTAAAGATATAACGTAATAATTAGTAACTAAGGAATAATGAGACAGTAGAAAATAAGTGTTTTATAGGACTCTGTCTTAAGATCCGTTATTTTTTAATATCAAATTGATGGACCGTTAAAATTTATGACGACTTAGAATTTTCTTAAAGTTTTTAAGTTAAGACTTAGTAAGTTCTTGAAGTTTGTTTCATCTATAACATATTTATTTGTTTGCTGAATTATTTTATGTCGTTGCTTTTAGACGTTAGTAGCTTCAGAGCTGAGCAATACACAATGAATCCGGTACACGTAGACACTAAATGCAATACAATATTATAAACATTATTTAAGAAAGCACATATGAACATATCCACATATAAATATATATTATAATTTATACATGAATAAAACTTCATTATGTATCAATATACATGAAGAAGTATTTAATACGCAAATTAAGAAATATTGTCACGGTGGTTTGCCGGTACCACATTGTATTGTTGTGATAATGGAGGATCAAAAACAATCATGAAAAGAGTCGGCTGTTATATTTTCCAAAGAATACATCCCGATTTCGATAGCGTTTGCATGCATAATACGGAGACCAAGTGGTTTAATACATTCAAGTTCCTTGGACTCACCTAAGACAGTAGACGTCAAACAGGGAATCTTGCCTATTGGCAGAAGAGATCATAGCCGACCGACATGTATAGCGTATTTTAATAAAGATCTATAGGAAACAAAAATTAAATCGCTCATTCTGAACGAATCAAGCATCTACTGTCTAGGTCGCATTATTGTCTAGCCGCAAATAAGAGAGTGTGAATACAACAGCTAGTAATTATTGGGATACAATATAAGCATTGGTGTTGCTCGTTCAAAACAATAGTGGTTCTCACGTGAAATTTCATTGTGGCCGCATTATAAACATCAGCTATCCTATGAAAAAGTCTCGTGGCCGCACCAAATGTGATAAAAATAGTTTATCGATATTTATTTTTCATATAGTGCATTACACTCAATGATTATTCACAATATACAGTTGTAGGTAAAAATCGACAAAATTAATAAAGTAATTGTTGTTAATTCTTTAAATTGACTTGATTCATGTTCAACGTATAGCTTCGATTCTTATCCGTATTTACCCGTACTTAACGTATTCTTTATCATTAAAACGGTCCTTTACTTAAACTCGACTAAATGCTGGATAATACAGGTATATTCAATCAATTTTAAAATAATAATTATTGTACAAATTCATTTGAAAAAACACATTTTTATTAAATATCAATATTTACTATCAAACTGTCGGTGGCCGCAGCGAAATCTTCTGGTGGCCGTACATGAGAGCCACTGATCTAAAAGATTGTCATACTGACCGTTTTTATATTGAATCTTACAATAATTCCAATTTGATAAGTGTCTCGTTATCAGGAGATACAATCAAAAAGCGTTTATAATACCATGTTATAAATAGGCATTCGCTTGCACCAAAATATAAGATAAGGTAGAATACTTTTAAAAAACTTCGATGATAGAACCAATGAGCAAACTCGATCCAATAATGAGTTTTTACACACTTCAAACAAAACATTAAAAAAAACCACAAACCAAATGCAGAATAACTAACTACAACCAAAGTCCATCGTGAACTTGTTTTCGGAGTGAAAACTTCTCGGAATTCGTTGGGAACGCTTGAATAATTAACATATCCTTACGACTTTGTATGGAGTCAATTTACCTGATATTTTCTGCATACCTGCGGAGCGGTGCAAACTGATACATCCAAAACAATGTTTTTTACGACACTTTACATCACGGAAGCCAATAATTATGTATATTTTTTGTATCACTATTCAAATTGTTGTCTGTCACAACTGTCGTTCACGAATTCACTTAAATATTAACAATAAAAAAAGAAAATAACATATCGTTTTATTATTTAATTGTTATATATATTCAAGTGCGATTTTTTGCCGAGGAAAATTTGTCGCAAAAAAACCTATTACATTTGAAAATGTAGTAAATAAACATAGATTTTATCGCAACATATGCACAACAGAATATCGGAAAAAGTATGATGAATAAAAAAAGTATTTGGATGAGTTTAATTTCGAGTCGAAATACTAGATTTATACTTAAAATGCATACATAATAAACAGGAATTAATTTAACGTTAAATTTAAGAATACTAAACGTACTCAATTTATCAATGATATCAAATTTGATCGTTGAAATTTGTACGATTTTCGGGTTCCGCCTTTCGGTATCTTCAGGAATTTTATCACATGGATGCAACAGAACTGACACCAGCTCAAATTTCAAATTTGATATGACTAACAACTATACAAAAATCTTTAATACATAGCTCATCACTCAATTATGAAAACACGAATTTATTGGTAAGAGTTGAAAGAAGTTGAGTAAAAAAACAAAAAAAACTAAGAATGATAATCTGATTATAATAACGCTTTTATCTTCTGTTGTTTACAGAAATGGATAATAGCGTCGATCAAGTATTTTGGTTGATTTATTTAATTTTAAGAAACTTCATAATGTAGTTTATACTTTGTTTTGACAAGTTTGTTTGTTTTAAATTATGTATTGTTAACAATTATAAAATACTTCTCACTTTATTTAAACATAAAAGGATCTGGTTGGTCTATTGATATGCAATAAATTGAATATATTACAAAAAAAATATAGTAAGTTATAAGAAGATGAAAAAAATGTAGAATATCCAGTTCGTGCTAAATTTGCATGTTTATTTTTACATTTGTTCATAGTTTTACTTCATGCGAATTAAAAATATTTCTTTTTAGAATTTTTAATTTACAGATACGGATATAACATATATATTGTTAGAATATGTGATATCGAAATATTTAATATAAATTCACGAAAATACTACGTATCTTAATAATATACTTGTTTTTGTTTGATTATTTTACGGAATAAAACATTAAATAATGGGTGAGTTAATTATTATGATCTTCCGCAGTGAAATGCGTGGAATATATACGATATTGAATGATCTGATATAATAAACGCCGACGAATTACGCAGTACAAAAAAAGAAGAAAATCACTTCACTTCACTCTAACCATAAACACTGATAAAAATTGCGCGCGAATTTGCGCAGTGCTGCCACATGCAGTGCGGTCCGTATTCAAAACGGAACTAACAATAAAATAGCACGAGCAGCTACGCGTCCTGCTCGAAGAATAATCGGAAAACAAAAAAAAAGCCCCCGACAACATTCGATAACTAGACGCGTATATCGCTCAGTTGGGGCAGTCGATGGTGTGCGATTCCAGATATTATGGCCGAGACAGGGAAATCTGAGGGACTTACAACACACGTAGGCGATAGTCGGCCTTTTATTATTATCTACAACGTTGGTTGCCAAAATGTATAGGTATACAAAAAGAATGAAAATTGCAAGACAAACGATTTTTTTAGATATCAGATACTAAAAATGTGCATCGTATAATTAAAATGTGCATTTACTCTTATATTTTGATGGTTAGCCAGTTAGAGGAACTTTCGTACTCCGAGTTGAGTATTTGGAGATATCGGAAGGGTTAATAGGAATAATCAAATTAATATACCATGTGGTATATGGTTGGTTTATTAGTTTTACCCTTCTTCTGAAGTTTATTGACAATTACGAAAATTGATACCGAGTAATAAGTATAATACATTAATTTTTTCATCGGAGTCTTGAAGTAAAGTTAGATAATATCGTTGTCAAATAAGCAAAAGATACTTATGCAATAACTGGTTAATAAATATATTTTAAGTATTTTCGCGTGGAAACTATTTCTCTCAATTTTAAAAATCAAAATATTCAAATTTATTACCTACTTTAAATTTCAACTAAGTTTTCTTTAATTTTTTTGAAGGCTAAAATTAAGCTATGTGTTTTGCCATAAGTGAATTGTTACAGTTTAATGTAAGCGTTTTTCCCCAGCGATAAGATGGTCTGGATACAAAGTTCCACAAGATCAATATCAAATTTATGTTAATTTCATTTGAAATTGTTGATCTTGGCTTCATTTATACCTGAGTTAATCTCGGGTGACATAAACAAATCTAATCGAGTTTATCTTGTATGATTTACTAATTTCAAATATTTAGCTCATTGGTAGCCAGGAATATTATATAAGTCCGATATACGTGGATTAGTAGAGAAAAAATTGACAGTGAAATTTTATTAACTATCTCTTCATGTCGTATTTTTTCATTTCAGTTTATTTTGAATATCTTTGCTAAATGTTAATATTTCTTGGATTTCGTTTGTCACAAGTAAATCTATAAAATAAGACATTAAGGAGAGTCAGTCATATATGATATAATAGAATGAATCATTCAGTAATGAGGACTGAATCACTGATAAAATTATGAAAACATTTTTAAGGCCCGAGGAAATGTGATGTCAACGAAAAATGGAGTGATTTAACACGCCATAAAATTCTATATGAAAATCCATTATTAGCAAAAATCGTCAAATTGTGAAATCTTTGATTGTGCTGTTAATTATATCTAGCGATAAATGGGTTCGCGCGTGCGAAAAGCTTTGAAACCGCAGCGCAGTGCCGAGACATATAGCGTAACCCTGAACTCGCGAAGCGGCCATTTTTGTTTATTGAAATGAGAACGCCGACGCTGCGCGTCGTGCGGGAAAACGGTGACATTGACACTACTGCGTTAAAAAATATTATATTATAGACCAATCAAGGACTTCGTTGCACAGGAATTAAACGTGAAAACGTTCGATTTTATTGCTCAAGACAAAGAAGGATTTTAAAGACATACGTGGAAAATGTATACAGCCATTTACGGCGTGACTGCAGAATCGATAAATATTTATGGATACAATAGACACTTCTATTTTCAAATATTCAAAACGAATTAATAGATTCAACGCTTAGTATAAAACACAATTGAAAGTCAGTTTTATGCCCAATTTACAAATATTATTATTAAATTTATATAATATATTTCTCTTCTACGTCATGAATATAAATGGTTTAGAACACGGGCGTCGATTGAATGCCTATGCCTGTCTGTCTAGTGCAGTTGTCCTCATGTGGGGCCATCAGAGGATTTTGCTGCGGCCACTAACAGTTTTATAGTAAATATTGATATATAAAAAAATTGCTTTATTAATTTTGTCGATTTTACTTACAACTGTAAACTGTGAAAGATCATTCAGTGTAATGTCGCTTTATAAAAAATAAATATCGAAACTATTTTTGTCACATTTGGTGCGGCCACGAGACATTTCCTGATTTTTATAATGCGGACACAGTGAAATTTCATGTGAGTACCACTAATCTAGTGTTATTGTATCTTATGATAAGATACGGTAAATTTTTTCCGAACTAATTTTGAACGGATGGATCTATTATATTTTATCTTTAATATATACAAATGTTAACTCTGTCCATCCCTTATACGAGATAACTTGATATTGATTTGATATTATTTATTTATATCGATAATGTACTTTAATAATCTTTTTGTACTAAACACGCCGCCAGTAATTTCAAAAGAAGATCGTCCGTTGTTTTCAAAAATATGGCGACCCATGGTAAGAATTTAGCATCGCAGAAATCATCACTTTCTATTTTAGTTTCATTTCAATCATCCTTGATATTGTCACCAGTTAACAATTGATTTGTTCCAGGTTAACGGTGACGGTGTCTTTCTCATTCAGCACACAGCTACCCACGACCACAAATCTTTCAAGGATTTCGAGTCTTCGTCGAACAGTTTGAAAAAGAGCGGCAGTTCTTGTTTCTGTAGTATAAGTTTTGGTGCTAGTTTTGTGTTCAGTATCAGTCAGGTGTATCTTCAGGATAAATCACAAATAACACGCATTCATTAAAATTATATTTGTTAAAAAAACAATAAAAGGTTGACGTTGAATGGAAAAATAAAAAACATGTAATATTTATTTGTACAAAATTAATTCAATCAAGTTTTGTAATGCTGTTTCTGCATCACGTCATCATCAATCGCAATGCCAAAGTAGCTATAAATTATCAATTATAATTCTTGTAGATCTATAAAATATCAGTTAAATAATACAATCAATTAACATTGACTTTCAAATGTTTTAAACATAGTGCAATACAAAATATTCAAAATAAATATATGTTTTCTTAATAACCGAGAAAAGCGATACAATAAAAACAGTCGAGCTTTCTAAAAATTATTTATAGGTAAATAAATTATAGAATTGCACACATGACAGACAGTCTCTTCTTAGTTTTATTTTTTGAATATACAAAATAACTAAGGATTTTCGTAAAATTTATGATTCGACTGAGGATGCTTGATCGAATTACAATATTCAATTTCAAGTGTTGAAACTTTGTACGATTCCTCATATTTTTTTTACCACTGAAAGAACAGAAGTACTGTTGCATCCTTGTAATAGAATGCCTGAAGATGTTAGAAAGAGAAAATCGGGCCGTTAGTGACAAAACATGTGGAATCCTACAAAGTTTAAAAAATGATTATAGCAATACTGGAACGGGACAGCAAGATATAAGTGTTGGAAGTTTTGTCTGTTCTTTTTATGTATGCTCCATAATAAATAATTGCTTTCCCCAGCTTTTTGAGACACGTTCTACTAACATAATGCCCGTTGATGGAAATCTTCGAGAAGTCATTTGAGGTTTGCTTATTTGTGCTGTAAATAAAAGTATAATAAGGAAGCATAGTACGACCAAAAATATCATAGGTAAAATAGCATCAGAGCGATCAGTATTACTTATATTGACATAGCATGTTATCGTTTATTATGAGTAAAGTTCACAATTAAAAAAAAATATTTTTTTAAATTAGAATGCACAATTTATGTTTACTGGACTTTATTTTTTCGAAGGGAATATTTTTGTGGATATTTCCACCCATTAAATATATGAAATTAATTAAATATATCATACGAGGCACGTTTGACATTATTATCACCACGGATGCAATAACAAAGCAACGGGTGGAATCTGTATAAAAATTGCAAAAGAAGTCCATCAAACGAAAACAACAATTAAGAACTCAATTACTATTGAAAGAAATGAGCAAACGTGAAAATATAGCGAGACTTATGTTAATTAATAACAAGTTATAAGATAAAAGATTTTTTACTGAACCAGTTCTCACAAGCAAATTATGAATAACGAGTTAATTAAATTAACAAAAGCAAGTGGCGAAGCATTAAATCGCGTTATTTATTAATTAAAACAGTGAACTTCTAAGTGGTCGGTTAATATTCCATCAATAAAATTGAGAATTAAACAAACACATCACGCAACTCTTTCTTATGGCGAATCAACAACATTAAAAAACCTCTTTAAAGATATGAACACAACACACACCGACAAAAACTGAGCTGTCCATCCGCATTAAGCCTAAAAAAAAGAACAAATCTCTATGCCTGCTATGCTCACGGCGATGTGATTTTTCTATGCCAATTGGTGATTCGCTAATCTAAAATTTAGATTTGAAACGAAAAAAGTGGACTTATCAAAATTGCAACGAAATTACAGGATAAATTGAGTTATATAATGACTTTATTTACAGTCCGCAGTCGATGAAATCTTTATCAGCAAGAAGTTTTAACGAAAACTATCAAATCGTTCTTAGTTCAGCCTAAAGGAAAGAATGATGCGGTAAAGCCTACTTCTTATATGTTTATCTTCCATCGTTCGGTTTTTAAGAAGTTGATGGGTTATTTACTGTTGAAAACATCATCAATGCTTAGGCATATTTTTTATCCTCAATGCGGATCACCCCGTCAAGCATTTAATCACTTTTATTGAAGAGGAGTTTAAGGATGAGGCTAGTAAAAAACTCTTCGTTATCCATGCGGTCGGATGGCTGTAGGGATGTCAATATCAGACAATTGATTTTTCATTTAACTAGTGATTGGGGTTTAAGACCAGCCATACTAATTTATATATACCCTTTTATACGTGCATGAGTTCAATACATTGTACAGAATGAAGCATAATAAACTAATCTATGAAAATTATAATAATGTAAAAATGAAATATAGTTTGATACAAAAGTTTATTCAAAAATAAGTGTGACATTCATGTATATAAGTGCTAAGTTCATGAGAAGTTTGGTGCATCACAGGTTGAGTAGGGCTGGTTTAAACAGTCTGTGGAATTCAGGAGAGTTCCTTTCATCACGGAAATTGGCAAAATACCATCATCATAAAATATCAGTAACCATCTTTCTTATCAAAATTTTGTGTGTGGTTTTAGACTATTCATTGAATGAGAAAAAGTATTCAAAATAGATACAGGTAAAAAAATATGTTGAGGACAAACATATCTTCGAAATAATTTCATAATAAATTGCAAATGTGTTAAATGGACTACACAGTATGATTTGGTTTTGAATGATTGTTAGAAAAATACGATGATTATAATCTCATAAAAATAGAGTAGCTACACATTATAGTTTAAGTATCGTTGCACGGATTGTTAATTTAATGCAACGTAGTTTTTATGATAATACGAACGTACGTGTGTGTAATCTAAGTGGTGTGATAGTATAAATCGCGGTAAACAACCTGACGGCAAAAAAGGCGGGCCAATTTTGGCGCGCACGACCGCCATTGGATCGGTATTATGATTATTGCGTCACCGCCGCCGAAGCGACCTTTCTGGTATCATCGACCCCGAGGCGCGTTCAACTCGACAAATATAATAATGTAATAATGAATAACACAACGAAATCTATCTGACCAACGAACTACAACAAAAAAATATCGTCCACCTGACTTCGGCCCGGGGTTGCCGTATCGCAGAAATGAAATATCCATACTCAAAATATAGAAATACGAAGATTATTCCAAAGCCGGGATAAATAATTTTAAATCAAGCGCAGATTTAAAATTAATTTTAATCGCAAAATGATCACAAGTATCAATAGAAACTGCAACAGAATTATTTAGTGATATTATATCAGTTTCTTATTCTGCCAATACTGCGCAGTATGACGAATCAAAAATAATTCAAGTACACAGATAGATCACTATGAATACATTACGACTTGGTAAGCCTTTTGAAAAAAATGTATTAAACTGAGCGCTCTAGAAATATCATAAATTAATAAATATAACCATGGAAAAATTTATCACCCTCACTATTAACTACTATAATAAGCTCATGTAATTAAGCTTAGCCATTTAAATGTCAATGAATTTACTATGATTGCACAATAATAATTCCTTCAAAAATTCAAAGCGTAATAAGGAAATGAAATACTATATATAAACCCGATGGTTGCCAGAAACGAGATATCTTGAAAGTACTTTTGGTGGCGTATTCTTGCGCCGTATAATGCGCCTTATATTGACAGTTTGATAAAAACAGTACATACAAAAGAAAAAAGTTTTCAAATACTTTAGAGCGATTTATCGGTAAATTTCGGAAACTTTTTCAGTTGACAGTAATCAAATGCCATATTGTCGGGCGAGATAATACTTGTATAATTGTACAAAATTTCAACAATTCAAATTTGATAACAATGTCATTAAATTAATCATGTAAGTAGAAATGATACGTGTTGTATCCGTTTTGGAATCATCTCTTGTTTTAATTTTGACGTAATAAAAAAACCCTGGTGACGAGTGTCAAAACGTGTGGAATTGTGCACAATTTCAACAATTAAAATTTGACTACCATTTCTAAGACTCATTTTTTTTAAAAGTCGGTCCAACTGCAAATAAACCCTGCCTTTTTCCTTACACTTATAACGCTAGATCAACATTCTCTTAAACAGGAAAATAACACAGAATTTAATGTGGCGATGTGGTGAATTCATATTTTAGGAAGACGTCCATTACGTCTGTTTTCGTTTTTTATTGGTTTATCTTCAATTAAATTTAAGGCTTGTATATTGGATGAAAAAGTCATATTTTGGCAAGCTTGTTGCGTCTTGATAAAAAATCGTTTTGTGCGAGATTGACGTTACAGTTTATGAATTGACGTCAAGGCGTCATATTTCTCTTTATTATTGGACATAATATCGGGCGTGACTAAAAATGCATTCCGAAAGACAAACGAATAACAAAAAACTTATGAGTGGGTTTTCCGAGCATAACATATCCACTATTAATTCCAATGACACATCTAAATACTATTTGGTTCAATTATACAATAGTAAGAATTTTAATTGATTAATCACGCAATTATGAGTAACAACAACTCAATTGATGGCAGTTACAATATATATATATATTTATAAATATAGTTGAAACATTTTCAAACTAAATTAAATTATTGATTGAATTGGCATTTACTTGGTAGAACTTCATTATAAAACGGTGAAAATATAGCACTGTATTTTAGTTCTACAAAGTTTAGTCCTCACGATGGTATGAGCGGAAATAGCTATCAACTATATCTTTTTGTAGAACTAAAATACATTGCTATTTTTACACCGTGTTAAATTAAATTAAATTAATAAACCATTAACAACTCTGAACAATCATAACGAACTCATTAGGGGAAGTAAGGAGTGGGAAAATTTTAATGAAGAAAATGACCTGCACTTAAATACTCAATGGAACATAATGAATTATTATTATTTAAAATATCATGAATTAAAAGTGATTTTATTGATTCTTTAAAATTATTAATTATCGGCGATAAAAAGTGTAAAATTCCTGAAAGAAAAGATATTGTATAACGAAAGAGATATACAAAAAAAACCCGCAACATTGAAACGTGCGACCAAATGGCCCATGACAATCTTTCATTGGTTAATGGATATGGATATGCTGTGACAATAGTGATTTATATGCCATAATATCGGTGTAACATATTTTGATTTTGGAACTCAAATATTTATATTCACTAAATCTCAATTCTTTGAAAAGCGTTGTTGAAAAGCATTTTTGAGTTGTACAGAAATAAGTAAAACTAATAGAAGCCGTAGAACATACCTAAGTCGGGAAACGAATCATAAAAAAGAGAAGTAGATATGGCGAACAAAGAAATATTTCCACCGCAAACATGAAGAGAAAGGGAATATTTATAATATTCTAAATATAGGTTCCTCACGACGGGAATGTGGGAAGGAATATTTTTTTTTACTCAGTGTGGGCAGTAGAGAGATTTTGTTAGAATTTTTTAACGTTTCATTTGAGTAAGATTGTATAGATGGAAAAACGAGAAGTTCTCACAGGTACGAAATTTACGGTTTATTTGGGTATATTAATTGAGATCCTACGGTATCGTACGGAATGAAAGTAAAGTTTAATGTTTATTGATCGAATTGATACGTGTGTATCATAAAAGTAAAGGCAATCAGTTGTACGAATTAAATAGTGTCAAATGAGACATTTTCTTTCCTTAAAATTCCAAAGTTGAAAAATTAATTCACTCATGCCCCGGTAATTAATTAATGATCTATTCAGGTGTTGTTTAAAATAATAACATAATTTGAATTCCAATAATTTTGTAATACTAAACTCAAAACATGTAAGAATACAAGAAGACACATGGTAAACAATTAGCATTGGTTACATTACAAAGGAGTTAGGAACAAAGACAAAATACGGAAGATACAGATAGTTCTACCGATGCGTGCGCCGAAATGACTATCAACTATATCTTATAAAGTTTAGTAGAGGTAAAATACATTGTTATTTCTAGGTGAATCCAACTGTATGCATTCCACTGCACGTATGTCTGCTCCCGCCATTCGAAATTCATCCTAGACTTGAGTTAGACGTCAGCTACAGAGACGCAAATTGTGTTTGAGTCTTTAAGTTGAAAATTTTAATTCTTCATATTCGTAAATATAAAACGAGTTCGTAATTTTAATTACGTGTTTTATATCCTGAATAATATTTTTAGCCTTATTACATCGAAAGATATAAAAAGAAAAGTTATTTCGTTAGCAACCAAAATGTTTTTTTGGATCGTTTACAAAACGGTGAAAGAGTAATACATGTAGCTACAATAAGAAAAATTAAAAACTCCACCAACCGTTGTAAAATTTTTTTTATGAATCTTTTGGATTTAATTTTTTGTTCCTCTATATATGCTTTATGTGTATTTAATTAATAAGATAATATGTATATTTATATTTTTAATAATTTAATTTTATTTATGTATTTTATAAAACAACCAAGTTATGTGATTTTGTGTAATTTTCAATTTACATGCTTTTCTCAGGAACCTATCTACCGTGTAAATTGAGTGATAGGTAGGTGTATTTAGATTTGAATCGAATATGAAGCCTACAACATTGAATAAATAACCGTGGATCTGGCAACGGATTGTATATGAACATATTTTTAACACAAAAATATATCCATTTATCCAAAATATATATACATTTTGTATTTACCTGACGCATTAGATAGTTAGCGTACTTTTTACTACATTCGATTTTGCTTAGCATGTGCAGGATCACGCGTGAACCGTGTAAAACGAATATATCTACGCACTTATGAATACGATTATGCAAATTCCACAATGGTGGTACGCGGTCCCAGTCAGCTCAAACATACGAATTAATTACGAAAAGTTTGTCGCCAGGGGCTGATGAATAAATAAAATTGAGGGCCTACTTCGCAAGAGTGGCAGATATGGCGTTAAACATGCCGGCGCGAGGAGAATGTGTGGTATAAACGGCCTTTTTAAAAATACATAAAAGTAATTTAGTACTCAATGTTACAATTCATTGTGGTAATAATTTTATGACAAAAATGAACCAAAGATTTTTTCACTTTTAAGATGTTAACACATTCACTACGTCAAAATATATATGCGGTATTCAAACATTTCAGGAGGTTTCATTACACTAAAAATCAAATCTATCATGAAATTAATTACCTAAGACTTATTTTTTATTTCACTTTCGTAAAACACATGGCGTTGCTGGCATACCCTAGCCAAAACGAGGCTGCAATATCTGGGTGGACATGGAAGCCGTGTCGGACGCACTGAATGTGTTAACTGTCACTTCTTGACGAAAAAGCATGATATTTTATGAATAATAAAAACACATTTTTTAGTACTTATTTCAACGATATATTTTTTGATCGGGACCGGTTTCGCTCATCGCGGGCATTATCAAGTGATAGAATACAATTTACAAACGAGTCTATGTATACAAAATATTTGAGTCAAAGGTAGCTGGAATACAAAACCATGGATTCAAGAACTAAGAAACAATTTACTGGAAATCGTACAATATTAATACAAATTTCAGTAGATAATGCTCGCGGTGAGCTAAACCGGTCCTGATCAAAAATATATTGTGGAAATAAGTACTAAAAATGGGTTTTTATTATTAAAAATATTTTAATGAGAACAACATTTATTTATTTTAGTGTGTGTATATATATATATATATATATATTGTCGTGAATATTTTAAGAACGTAATATTTACAATAATGTTTTATAGCATGAAGTATTTAAATACTATTAATAAAATGTTTAGTACTGTTTCCAAAATTTTATATTTTTAAGATCAGGAACGGCTTCGATCATCGTAAACATTAGTGACACAATACAAATTATTGAAATTGAAAAACAAAGTTATTTTATGTAAAATTTACAGTGATGAGTTATACAAAACCACAGATTCAAGAGCTGAGTAACATACCTTCATGTAATATATGTTAATGACACGGTGAAAAAATAGCAATGCATTTTAGTTCTACGAAATTTTATAAGATACAGTTGACAGCTATTTCGACTCACGCCATTGTCAGAACTCTTTTCTAAAATTTCGTAGAAATAAAATACATTGCTATTTTTTCGTCGTGTTATAATGGAGTTCTACCAAGTAAATGCCAATTCAATCAACGAAGTAAAATAGTTTACAAATAATTATTAAATTGACAATCGAAATAAGAGTAGTGAAAAACAGTCAATACATCAATAAGGTATGATATATTGTATATTATATATTTCTTCGATATTTGTAACTAGTTATAAGATAGGTCGTTAAAACAGGAGAGAAGATGTATTGTATATCTTTTCTACACAGATATATATATAGATAAGCAAATGTTCGTTTAAGCATAGCTCTGACGATGGCGTGAGCCGAAATAGCTATCTAATAAAATTTACATTAATTCGTGATATCCCAGACCACTCTTGCACGGTGATTTATATTAAAAATACATAGACTATGTGTATATTTGAAAAAAATTACCGTAAAACATACTACAGTAACAGCCGAATCTGTGATTTGAATAAGTTTGAATCGATGGTTAAACAACAGACAATATGCAATCGGCAAATAAACGATAGCAGTCGGTGATTATGAATGTGGTGTGAATACGCGTCCGTGACCCGGAACATCGCTCCGCATGCACGATACGCTCTATGTCTGGCTGATTTACGGTTATTCGGACATTCGGATCGTTTCTTTTATTGGGACGAACAGTCTAATTAAATTATTACACGGCGGACAGTGCGTAAAAATCAGGGCTGCGGAATCGGGGTCGTGACGTCGCGCTGTTATAACAGGAGTTGTGAAAAATTAACAACTCCGACTTCATTTTTCATTAGACAGTTTTGAAGAATATCTCAATGGACAATTCGCTGGATTGATTGGCAAATCTTTAATCGAATGCACACAAATAGGATGAGTATGAAAAAAATCTGACAATTGACTTTTTGTAATTTCAATATCAAATTCGAATTGTTACAACTTAACACGATTCTACACATTTTGTCAGTAATGACCCGGGTTTCGCCTTTCAGAATCTTCAGGCATTCTATCACACGGATGACAAATTTGATATTGAAATTCCACCAAGCACCTTCAGTCGATATGTATAGTGTATATGAAATTGTTCTCATTGAAACGATATTTTTCACTCTTTAACTATCTTAATGCTAACGTCTCAACCCCCGTCAGTTGATGCCTGAAAAAATATTAAATATCGGTGGTACCTTTTTGTACCCGCTAATTTTTGAGTCTATGCATTGCTTGATTTGTCCTGACAAACTCAATAAGATTGTTTCAAACCAATATTATTCAATAAATTTTTTATGATTAGGTGTTGGAATATTCTTTAAAATGCTCAGCAAGGAATGAGTTAAGCTCTCGATAATGAAAATTATCACAGGCAATTGTGTTAATTATTATTAGATTAATATTGTTCAATTTGTTTTAGCTGTAATTTACTGCTTGCCTTGGGTAAGTGTTTTCCTGTAATTAATAACGTTGGTATATATATATAAGAAGCTAACTGTTTTTATATATTTTTATATGTATATATTTTATATTTCACATCAATTCTGTTGCATCCGTGTGATAAAATGCCTGAAGATGCCGAAAGGGGAAACCCGGGTCGTTTGTGACAAAACATATGGAATCGTACAAAGTTGTAACAATTCAAATTTAAACCTTTTGTGTTGTTGGTCAATGTTGTAGCCGTGTTTTTTTAACGAATTCACAGCCCTGGTAAATACCATCGAGTTGTATATTTGGGAACCGGCGACGTAGAAACACTATAGCTTTGTTGTGGGATACTAAAATTAGAGGCCTCGGAAAAATACGACGAAAGAATTGTTATGACGTGTTACGTTCGAGAGCTTTGTTGGTTTACAATAGTAATGCACAATCTATTTAACAGTGGGGCTGATGTATCCAAGATATAATTGTTAACGGGTTGTGCATTGTGGTTTAATCTCGCTCGAGCTCAGTTATAGATATACTGTATTAAATTAAATAGCCAAATAAGTGCTATAAACTGAGCGTTACGTACATAAATACACTAAAAATGCAAGCAAAATAAATTTAAATGTGTTTGAAAAGATTTGCCACAAAATGCAGTTTTTTTAAAGTTTTTTCGAGAAAAACTAACACTAAAATAAAATAGCAATGTATTTTAATTCTACAAAATTTTATTAGATTTTTCGGCTCACGCCTTGTATTTCCTTATTCTGAGATCGATATCTGAGATTAAATAACAATAAAAAAACTTTTATTATTTAAAAACTTAATTTGTTATTCCACTAGGTGCCTTGTAATAGACCATTTAAGTTTTATATATAAAATAAAACTTACAATCCATCAAATCTTGGTTGAAAAGCAATATATTCATATAAATCGAGCAAATTTATTTGAATACTGTGTATGACTGATTTTGTTCAACAAGAGCAATATTAATTGATATAAATTCAAATATCGAAGAATAAGTATGTTTCAAATGCATTGCGGATACCTCACATACATTATTAATTCCTGTAATATTTAACAGGAAGTTGATAATACCGAAAAAATAATATAAAAATTCTTAACGACCGCTCTTGGTAATGAAACTTATAATTTATCATTGGTTTAATGTTTAAAGGAAAATTGAATTTAGAGGTACATTACATTGTTTTTCAATACAGCATAATATCCACGTTACAATACTAGACACTATTGGGGAAACATATCATTTGACAATGTATTATACCTGATACTAATATACACAATATCTCCAATACGTGAGTCATACACCATATTTTCCAGTAGTTATACTTACATGAAGTAATATCAGAAGTTATTGGTTGTAAGAGTCATTCAAGACACTGTTTAAAGATGCTTGCTTACCTGAAATAAAAGAAAAAAAATATATTAAACATCAGACAATCGATGTAATTCATTATAAAATTGAAGACTTAAATTAATAGCATAATACAATGACGTATTTAAAAATTCTTCATTTTCCAGCACGCAAACCATACTTATCTATCGTATAACATTGTTATTTTGTTGCGAGGAGAAAAAATATCATTCATATGGATGAATTGATTAGTAATGCCACATCATAATTATTAAAGCGCTGATGATGGCGTGATGTTAAAATAGCAAATTCCATTAAGTTCATTAATGGCATATACAATAGATGGCATTAGATAACTCAACTAGGGTTTCCAATCCCGAAATACCTGAAATAATTTAAAATAAATATCGGGATTCGCTACACAAATAAAGTGAGCATTTTTTATTCGAGTTCATCGTTTATATATCATTGAACAAGTTTTTGTTTATTTTTCATCGTCATTACATATTGGAATAGACTATTTTTAACGGTAACGCTGAGCTTGCAAAAGCTTTTGTCATCTAACTGTCGAATGCTTAATATTATATAATCATAACCTTCCCAAACGCGCAATTACATATTTATTATTTTGTTAGAAAAAACCTCTAACAAGAAAAATATGAAAATTTACAAAAAAGATTAAAATGCTTTCATATGAATTTTTCTCAATCGGTGAATCTACGAAAGGTGACGATACAAAAATCAAATCATTGACAATCCTATCGTAAAACGATCAGTATTTTTCATTGATATTAACGTCACAATTTTTATTTTAATTGGTACAAACGCGTTACAAAAATTACAAATTAAAAGTTTATTGCTTTTGGAAAGTAAAAAATAATTATATATTATTAAATGCATCAAATTAAATGAATAAATGACAAAAGAAAAAAAGCAGGATGGCGAGGAATTCAACCAAGTAAACTAATTAATATCTATTTTAATTTAAAATATGGCTTACAAGAATATAATATTACACAGTGAATGACGATTTAATCGATAAGAATATGCTCAATTTTATATTCTTACAAAATAAGTCGGTGAGTGGTTAACTAAGAACCACTTATGGCAAAAATCTAAATTTTTAAAAATTCTTATTTCACTTATATTGATGATTCAAAGTTTGCATATGCTATAGTAAATTTATGATAAAAAAACTTTGTATGAAAAAGCAAGAAAAATAAATTTAAAAAAAACTATACAATTGTATTGGAAATCGATACAGCTTCCGTTTTATACGGTCCAATATTTTTTTACGGTTTGTAAGTCATAAAGTAATAAATAACAATTGTCCATACGATAAATAAAACGCCCATCGTTGGCCGTCTCATAAAATCAAATGACTCTCCAGAAGACTTTTAGTTATGTTCGACTCCATCTTTATTCATGAGCCAAACAACGACAAACTCGACCCACAAATTACCATTATTTGTATGAAGGTAATAGGTAGGTAGGTATTGTGAGAATAGACAATTTATTCATTTATAGAGGCGTTAGAATGATTTTTAAGTATCCATATATTTTATTGACAAACATGAACAGAAAATAATGTTATTTGATTTCAATAAATCGACATTCTAAACGGACATAGTAATTTCATCTCAACTTTTTTATATTTGGGTGAGTTTAAAAAAAATAATGTCAGTCTTTTTCCTCCACTATAATTATACGTATGATGAAACAAAAAATACCTAAGTAATACTAAATAATTATCGGATTGGACTAAAGATGTGTGATTTTTTAAGATTTTTTTTTGAAAATGAAGTAACTGAAAAAAAAACAGCATTTTGTATTTTTACATAACGTCGTGATCAACTGGTGTTGTTACCACGTTTACTAAAAAAATGTTATACTACTGTCTATAAGTATTATACATAGGTGCACAATACATGAGTATTATTAATCAAAGAAGTTAATCATTTTTAAGGTGTTAACTAACACTTCTTGATGGAAAGGCTTGATATTCTAAATAATAAAAACACATTTTTTAGTCTATTTCCATAATATATTTATTGCTCGCGACGAGCGAAACCGGTTCTGATCAAAAAATATATTTTAGAAATAAGTACTAAAAAATGTGTTTTTTATTATTTAAAATAATGGAGTTAATCAAATAATAATACAAATTATCGATAATTTTTGAAAAATATATTTTATATAAAGTTTTTATTTATTGTTATGTTATGTATGACACTGTGGTTCTATAAAAAAGATACTATAATTAACGTAATGGAGGATCGACGGAATTTTCATTGTGCATAATTGTATTTGGCAAACCATCATTAAACACAAGTATGTTTTTGTAGCACGAACAATTTATCGAAATTATGTCCGTGAAAACGTGACGAGGCCGGATTAAGCTGGAGGAAAACAGACGAGGCTGGGTTGCGCTGTAAGTGGCGTCTGGGGCGGGGCTACGCTGATTTATAAATAGCCGAGGCCGGATTGCGCTGGAGAATGTTTAGTTGAATTTTTGCCGAGACGAAAGCGCGCAGTTTCATTCTACGACTGATTTTAACGCTTATATGCGTATTGAGAGTAGGATGTTTCCACTTCTAGGTAGATTGGATTGTGATACGACAATATAAAATAAACAAAAGCCCCGATAACCACACCGTAATCGCTTTACTTAAATTTTATAATTTCAAAAGAGTCTTTAAGAAGAAAATGGTGAACGCAAGGTATTTTAGATTTACCTTTTATCGTTAGATATACTATACCTACTACAAACAGTACAAACAATTCTAAAACAATGTATACTTCATTAGATTTTAAAGAAAAGAAAACATCATTTGATTAAATGTTGTTACACCCAGTCTTTTTATTTCGCGAATTTTTTTACGCGATTTTTTTGGACGGCACGGTTACATTTTTTTGCCTACTTCACTCGGTTTTACGCGATTTTTTCTCCAAATTTGTGTCCCCAAATTTGAAGAAATTTATATATGATGCTAGGCATGTACGTTTCATTATTTTTTTTAAATAAAAAAAAATATGTTTATTACTTGATTTAATCAAAATTCAATACTTTCGTTTAAAAAATCGCAAACGATTACATTTCGGAACCGAGAGTGACAGCAGAGAATAATTCATATAAGTGAAATAATTTATATTTTTATAAACAATAAAGACATGAAAATATATAAATTTTTGGAACCAATTTATCAAATTATATGAAATTCGTGATTTTTTTACGCGATTTTTTTACGCACCTTTTTCTGGAACCAATACCAATGTATCGCGTAAAAAAAGGACTGGATGTATATCACTTTTTTACGACGTTTTTGGATCAATACTGATTAGACAAGATTTAATGGTAGATATATATTTTTTTTATTTTAATAAATAATCATCAAAAAAATCAGTATATTTTTTTGCCTAATGAATTTTCGATATGGTTTTATTATTGATAATTAATTTTATAAGAGTTCATTAACATTTTATTTGTAGACTATTCCATTTCATTTTTGTATAATCTGTATGAATATCATTGAGCAGTTGTCTAAGTTCTTTGAATTATTGTTGTGTATACCTGTAGTCATAGCTCGCAGAGTCATGTCAACGCCGGAGTCGGAGTATTGAAACACGATCAACTTCGACTACTTTTCCGATTAGACGATTTCGACGAATATTTCAATGAAGAATTTGCCGTATTGGTTCGTTAATCTTTAATGAATGCATTAAATTTAATGCATATGAATAGGAAAGATAGGAAAAAAACTTTTTTTAGTCGAAGTCACGTTTTTTTAACGACTCCATAGTCATTCTTGTAATAATTAAATCTTTAAGATTAAGAGCTAAACGGTTTGTGTCATGTGTAATTTATCAGTTGATAATCGCTGGCGATGAGTGAAACCGGTGCTGATCAAAATATTATAAAAAATTTTGGTAAAAATGTTTACTTAAATATTTTGCATTTTCCCCCAAAAAAGTGACAGCAAGCGTTAAATTTTGTATAAAAAAAAATGGAAAAATTTCGAGGAATGTGTGTTATCCATGAAATCTAAAAAGACGACAATTCGCTGATTGAATTGGCATTTACGTGGTAGAACTCCATTATAACACGGCGAAAAAATAGCAATGTATTTTAGTTCTAAAAAAATAACAACGCATTGCTATTTTTTCACCGTGTTAAGAAAACAATTGGTTTATGATTAAATAGTAAATGCAATATGTAACAGTTCAGTATCGCTTTTCATGAGATCTGATTATTCTATAATAATATAAGTCTACGACGCGCGTCAGAGAATTGATAAAGCATGAAATCGACATCGCATGTTGCAGATTTCAATGCAATCGACAATACCATGAACATACCTTTCGGAAACGTAAATATATACATATAAAAAACACTACAGATTTATATTTTCAAACAATAACACAAAAAGAATATATTCAAGCATACATTGCGCCGCACGTTTTATGTAAAAAAAAAAAAATAATATACAGGCACGCTTTTGTCATTCCGTTGAAATTAAATTTTTAAATGAATAATATAAAGTAAGCGACGCGGCGCGGGCGTTTTAATTACTACAATCAAGCAACGGATTTAACAATAATTAATTTAATAAACATCCCAAACGCCCACTCTGCGGACAGACTGTAAAATGTTATGACCTAGCTAGAATCGGCCATAACTGCTCTATACTTAGCGCCAGTTCTAACACTATAATAACACTTATCGCTCTTTTTGGATTTCATTAATAGATTTATGAAAATTCTTAATTTTTTTGCACACATGTATTATCTTATGACTTGATAAAGTCATAAGATATTATATTCTGGATAAAATTTATTATTAATAATGTGTTTTGGAGGAAGCTCATATTTATTCTAGTATTACAATTATAGAAAACCGCTGATTACAACAAACGTTACTATAGCCCTGTTCCCATAAATACGTTAGACTAAAGAAGTCGATTAAAACCTCAATAATCATATTTACATACACACAATATGGAATTGGTTAAGTTTAGTACGTCTTTTAAAGTCGCAAGGTGTAATTTATTGTAAAAAACATAAGGTTACTTCGAAAATTACGATTTTAACAGATTTTTCTATAAAAAGAAGATAAAAATTAGTTGTTTTATGGTTTTCTCATTTGGACGAAAAACGTTACCCTGAATTTGGCGTGTGTACAATGACCTGATTTACACGTTTAAGTTTCGCACTGATATATTATATTTACTGTGTGTATTATATTTGTATGATTTCCAAAGAGCTTATATTAAATATAGATCACTTTTTGTGTTATATTGTACAAACAATAAAATGTACATATTTTCATTTTATTGGCAGTCAGAAATGGATTAAAAACAGTATCGTAAAGGTGTTTTGTAATAATTGAATGATATTTTTTGTATGTATTGGTAACACTTTCGCTAGAGCGGAAATAACTCTTCAGACATTGATGTTACTTCTGGTTTTAGCGAATAAAAGAAAGGAGATTGTTACTTCATTCTTTTATAAAAAGTTAATTTTATTTCGGTCATCATAGCCGAGTGGGTTGTCGCCTTATATGACATGTTGTTAATTGTTACAAGTTGGAGAGCCTAAATAGGCTCGTTTATACATTGACGTCTAGTCGATTTATGGAGTTGACTTCTGATTCATGTATTTATGGATTGCTTTCATATTTTTTTTTATCTCGATCGAAACGAATGATCAAAAATTGAAATACATTTCGATGAAATCTCTAGACACTATTGTTATACTGATCACCGCGACTGAAAGAAAACGCTATGTGGCTTCCGTAATACTTGGCAGTCGTCGTGTATTCGAATCGGTCCTATGTGTTAAGTGTCACTTCTTGGTGGAAAGGCATTATACTAAACATAATATAAACACATTTTTGGGTACTATTTTCACAATATACATTATGATCAGGACCGGTTTTACTCATAGTGAGCATTATCAAGTGATATTAAATTTTAAATATCCTTGTATATACAAAATTTTGAGTTAAAAAACATACATAAAGCTAATTAAATTTGAATTGTTTAAACTGTGTACGATTCCACATTTTTTATCACTAACGACCCGGGTTTCGCCTTTCGGCATCTTCAGGCATTCTATCACACGGATGACAATAGAACTGATGTTGTCGTCGACAATTATGCATTAGTTCTGTTCCATCCGTGTGATAGAATGCCTGAAAATTCCGAAAGGCCAAATCGTACAGAGTTGTAACAATTCAAATTTGATTTTGAAATTCCATCAAGCACCTTCAGTCGATATCATAAATTAAAACATATTAGTCATTGAATTGGCACTTAATTGGTAGAACTCTATCATGAAACGGTAAAAAAATATTAATGTATTTTAGTTTTACAACATTTTTTATAAGATATAGTTGATAGCTATTTCGGCTCACGCCATCGTCAGAACCATATTAAGATTAGAGTTAGGTTAGTTGGAAAATACATCGCTATTTTTCACCGTGTTAAGGCATATTACTTATAACAAATATTATAGTTTATATTGATTGAATTGGCATTCACTTGGTAGAACTCCATTATAACACGGTGAAAAAATAGCAATGTATTTTAGTTCTACAAATTTATTTTTAACAAATATCAAAAAATGTCAGAACTATAGTTCAACTATCAACTATATTTGTTAAAAATAAATTTGTAGAACTAAAATACATTGCTATTTTTTCACCGTGTTATTATAGATTAGTTGTTAAGGAGTTTTTAAGCTTTTGGTTGAATTTGAAATCAGATTGGCAAATATGTGACCGAAATAATATTCTGGTAACACAAATTCTTTGTACAAAAAAGCATTTCTCACACAAATTTGCCGATAAATTAACGTATTAAGTGTCTTATCAAAACAATAATAACCTTAAGCAACCAACACATGTCAGAATATGACTGTAATGTAATGCTCTGTATTTTATGTTATAACTCTAGGGATGCTATTTAATATTAGAAATATCTAAATGAAAACTCAACGCGTCACCGTGATCATTTTTCACCCACGTACGAAAAGTGAATAAAAGCTGTTGCTGATGGTAGACCGTGGGATAGAGGTACAGGAGACGTTTAGATAAGGCAGGATAGCGGTGTGACGAACTCACGTCTCCCCATTAGTACCATTAAAAGGGCATTAATCAACTGGCCCGCCTAGCTACGCCACTGTGTTATTGTAGTTCTACTCACAACGAATGAATAACGTACAAAAGGAAACTTTAAATAGTTTTTGTCATGAAAAATAATAACGAAACATTTTAAATAAAATTCTCCGAAAAAGCGATGTGATAACATGGATATGCATTCAATTACATTGTAAATGTTGTCAGACATACACACGTGCGTTTATTTAAACGCCTAAAACTTTGAAGATGTTAAATGTGACTTCTTGCCGGAAAGGCGTTAAATGTTAGGTACTATTTATATAATATGATAATTTAATATCAGGGATGTTTTCGTTAACCTTTCTAGGAGTATGGACGCATTAGTACGTCGGTGCAATTTTTTCGTAAAGGTATATGGACGTACTTGTCGTATGTCAATGGTTTGTGATACCTGGATTATGCAACTGGTTTTATTACGATAAAACCCCAAAACCGTGAGTTGTATTGTTTTTTAAAAATGATTTGATTAAAAAAAACCCACTCCTCACAGCACGGTTAAAATTAATTAGTCATTCCTGGAAAGGTTAATCGCAAGATCAGTTGACATTGCTTGCGATGGACAAAACCGGTGCAGAATTAAAAAGATGTAAAATTGTAGCAATTGTTATAGAAATGTATTTTTATTGTTTAAAATAAGAGTTAAATGATCTGGCGATAGGAAATTTTAATAAGAATGCGATATTGTGTATAACGTACAATAAAACCCATAGTAGTTTTTTACCCATGTCAGTATTTATGCGCATATACCATAATCAAAATTACATGTTTCATCAAGCATGTATATAGTTCCGAAGGGTTTACTAACAATTTTGTCAATTTTTATCAAATTAAACGCACATAATCGCGAATTCTATCTCTTCCCACATTTACTAAAATTATTTAAATGAAGGCATTATATTCGTAGCTCAGATTGTGTGAAAAGAGATATAAAAAATCAAGCAATAATGACTCGACACTTTCATACTAATCATTTTTGTGAGAGATAAAGAAAAAACACTTATGCAACGATTATGCAATTCAACAATAAGATTATAAAATTAAACACGTGATACGTTCGACATATGTAATATGAATTGACCAAAAACAATATAATGGAATGAGATTTATTTTTTCATAGATTTCATACACATTTTTTTTGTAATAATGTTACATTACAGTGCGCAAATATTTGTTGATTACGGTTATATTGAACGCCGCGAAAACCCTAACGTCAGATTAGTCACCGAGTGAATTTTTTGTTTTTAATATAAAAATTAGATATGAATCTTCAAAACATGATAATTTTACAACAAAATCTTATCGGATAATATTATTCATTTTTTTACTGCGTCATTGAATGGACGGTATGGTAAAGGATTAACTAAGATAGATTTACTTTTTTTAATATGTTAACTGTCACTTCTTGGTGGGAAGGCATAATGTTTTAATTAATAACAACACAAAAAATTAATTTACTTCATTTGGATGTATTATATATTGGATGATTGACTGAATATTGTTTTCCTAGTTTTTGGACCTTTGGTTTTGTTATACATGATAATTATTAACTCAAAAATTTGTGTTAACAGGTTTGTTTGTAATGTGCATCTTATCAATTAATAATGTTCTCGATGAGGGATATTGAAGAAATAGGAATAAAAAAATGTTTTTCTTGTTTAAAGTGTTCATTGTAAGCAAATCGATAGCTTTCTTGGCTGTGCAAACGAACTTCGTATATGGAGGTATTATAAATTATTTTGCTCTTATTTTCAAAGGAATGGATGTCAAAAAATCACTTAAAATTAGATGAAATAACCACGAGTGTATTTCTAGCACTCCTCGCACAATTTTTATATCCTCACACTACTCAAAAGAGAGATTTAGCGAACAAGTAATAAGCAGTGATAAAAAAAAATGTGATGTTCCAGATCGGAAATGATTTATTAAGGACGACATGATACATTTAAGTAATCACATTGATTTAAAATCTATTATAGGAAGAAGTTTTTAGCCGTGTTATAATATATATTGTATTGATATATAAAAAAGAAAAAAAACCATGAAAAGGCTTGTCAACGTTACCAATTTAAACGCTGGGACAATTTATGGACCATCGATTGAATTGCATGTTACGAAGCCTATATAATTAGAGTGCGGTTTAAAAATCATTATAAAATAAAAGTTAATAGCCGTTGACTTGAAAGATTATAATTAGTAATTGTAAAAAATATACTGTATATTTGCTTGCGTCATTAGTGAAGGCATGTTTTTACCTGTACGCATATTGATGAGATCATTGAAAGTTATTATATTGCGATCCCTTAACGACAGCAACTTCTTTTAATTTTTATGACAGTATGTCAACGAATGCCCAGAAAAGGTCAAAGGTAACACAATAGTGTCAGCAGTTGTTGAAATCGACGCGAAAGTTCATTTCACTGAACGGGCATGACGTAATGTCACGCAAATAACGTATTCATTATCTCGTAATATATTCTACGGAGAGTTAAACGCTTTCATTTATCCGATCCCGAGTGAAAGATGACTGCTTTTATAAGTCCCGTCTAGACTACAAACTGGTGACTCGCGGTTACGCAAGACTTGAGACCTTTCACCAAGCCATTGGCGAATGAAGTGGTAACGTATAGAAAGAGGTACTCTTAATCATTTATCGCAACAACTGACTTACTGCAGAAAAGCTGTCAAAGAGTCTTTAATTTTTGCGATTTATAGAGAAAATATAATTTTTATATAGATCTTCGTTACAGTGATAGAGGTGCCTAATGATATTCGAGAATATCTTCAGTTTTAATCAGTTGTGAAACAACAAACAATATTTCAATAGTATGTATCCAAATGGTGTCAATGTGATTTCGGTTGAATCTTTATTGGAGTTCATAAAACGGAAGGGTGTTGATTGGTTTCCTTTCAGAATAGACAGGCTCTGTTAAAAATACCGCCTTTCTAATATCAGTATTATAAAATAAAGCATGATTGTTGAGTCTCAGTCGTGAAAAACGAGTGACTCCAACTTCGTTTTCGTTAAGAAGATTTTGAAAAATATCTCAATGAACAATTTGCCAGATTGGTTGGTCGATCGCTAATGCAATGTACATAACATACATGGGAGAGGTAGAAACTTTCTTCAGTCGGGGTCGTGTTTCATAACGAACCTACAGCTCTGGTTAAAATATTTTTTTAATTCAATGGATATCGGTGGCCGTTTGGGATTCAAATGGTCAACACTGCTAATTGTTATATGTTATATTCATAAAAAATCTTAATTTAATGAAATTTGAATTTTTAAAAAATATGTAAGATTCCGTATGTTTTGTCACTAACGACCCGGGTTTCGCCTTTCGGGATCTTCAGGCACTCTATCACACGTACGCAACAGAACTGACAGAATATAATGCCCGAAGATGCCGAAAGGCGAAACCTTGGTCGTTAATTTCGAAACATGTGGAATCGTACAAAGTTTTAACAACTCAAATTTTACATCGAAATTCCATCAAGTACGGTGAAAAAAATTTCAATTTATTTTAGTTCTACAAAAATTTTTATACAGCTATTTCCGCTCACGCCGAAGATACGTTCTGCAAAAATTTTGTAGAACTAAAATACATTGCTATTTTTTCACCATGCTATAATGGAGTTCTACCAAGTAAATGCTAATTCAATCAATATCATATATTGCTAAATTGAATGATATTGAAAATTATAGAAAACCTTTATTGTAAAAAAAAAAAATTAATTATCACTAGCGAAATTGCTTTGTATAGTTATAATACAGTATTTTTATAATTTATAACAACATTACTTTTATACGATAAAAAAAAATACTTGATATATAGAAACAGTACTTCGACAAATTCGTATTTCCGGATCACAAAACGATGTGCGTATCACCATGAACATCGGGCTATGGAAATCAAATAATAATAATTCACTATTTGATGTTACCTGCAGACAGCCGAGACTTACACAATCAAGATAACACAGCCGACAAAATATCACGCGACAATTCAAATTGACAGATTTCGTGCTAAAATGGCACAACACACGTTATAATAAAACAACGTCTCGGGACACTTGTCACTTTCGTTTAGTGAATCAGAAAACAAGACTTTACACATATTATTATTGTAAAAGCGTTAATTTATAAATCAGCACAGTTAACTGATATACTGTTGGTAAATTTATCTTGAGTTAATATTAAGAGTGACAGATGGATTCTCGAGAAACATTTTTTTTGTAATAAAACCTTCGGAGGGAAAAAAATATTATTCGAAGACGGAATACATTTGTCAGGAATATTTTTATACTTTCCATTGGAAAATTTTTTGTATTATATTTTCGACGTTAAGCAGTTAAGAGTTGTGTGACAGATTCACAACTAAATAAATATATTTTTTATATATACGATATTGTTTTTTTCTAAATCATATTTGCCATCGAATGAATCGATACATTTAGATTAAACGTGTTTTATTTCCAATTTATGATATCGACTGAAGGTGTTTGATGGAATTTCAATATTAAATTTGAATTTTTACAACTTTATACCATTCCACATGTTTTATCACTAACGACCAGTGTTTCACCTTTTGGCATCTTCGATATGAAACATTAACAAGATTAATTGTTAGTGACAATTATCACAGGCAATTGTGTTAGTTATTATTAGATTAATATTATTAAATTTGTTTCAGCCAACATTTACTGCTCGCCTTGGGGTCTGCGTTTTCCTGTAATTAATACATTTGGTATATAGACGATGCTAACTGTTTATTGTTCGTCAGTTCTGTTGCATTCGTGTGATATAATGCCCGAAGATGCCGAAAGGGGAAACCCGGGTAGTTGGTGACAAAACATGTGGAATCTTACAGAGTTGTTACAATTCAATTTTGTGTTTTATTTCCGTTGAATTTTTTGTATTGAACTATTATTTCAGTGGGATTTATAATATGTCAAGAGTATGCAGGCATAACTTAGAAGATTTTTTTTCGATGAAAGTATGAAAGCCAATCGGTTCAAATAGTGGTCTTACATACATTTATCTGTTTTTTTTATTATTTGTATATGAAAATAATATAAGTATAATAACAATAATAAAAAATGGCAGGGGGTAATTCGTTGAAATATTTACGTAACCCGTCATCTAAACATAATTTATAACTGTAAAACTTTACAACTAAGTAAATATATGTTTTGTTTATTAAATTAAATTCAATTCAATGAAGATGAATTTCTAACGTTATTTATCATACGAAATAATTCATGGCATTGTTCAGGTGATATCAATAGTAATTATCACGTATACATGACTCTCAATGGAGCCACTGAGATATCTAGTAAGAGTATATTACATAAAGCATTGCCTTATGGTGGAATAATTACGGCACTTACAATACGAAGTTTCAATACAAACTACACAAAATAATAAACTTCATATATTATAACGCATCAACACCCGAGTGTATCTACGCAATCATAAAGCATAATACATTTTACTCGAACAGCGTTGGAGCGTACATAATCAAATATTTAAAAATCAACATTACAAAAAGGATCAAGCAGACGATTATGATTTCATCAAACTATTACGTTCACAGTTCACTGGCTTATAATATACGCATTGGAGATTTTAATCATGTGAATTATTACTAAGAGCAACGTTTGTCAATAAAATAAAATTGAATATAAATTGATATATTTAACGTAACGTTATCGTCTCAGTATAAAGTTTTTACGAGGTATATAAAATTAATTGTGTTAAGTGAATTGACAAATTCAAAGAAACAATAATTATTGTTTTTGTCATCGCAGTGGTAAATGTATTTATTTGAAGTGCTACAACTTTGTACGATTTCATGTGTTTGTCACTAACAACTCGGGTTTCGCCATTCGGCAGCATCGGGAATCCTATCACACGGATGCAACAGAACTGGCGTCGTCGTAATATGTTAATGAAAATTATTACAGGCATTGTGTTAATTATTATTAGATCAATATTATAAAATTTGTTTAGGCTGCCATTTAGCGCTTGTCTTATGGTCTGTGTTTTCAAGTAATTAATACCTTTGGTATATAAACGATACTAACTGTTAATTGTAAGTTAGTTCTGTTATATCTGTGTGATAGAATGCCTAATAAAAGAATATTTTTTGGTAGTAACAATTGCAATTGCGAAATTTTCCGCTATTTTCGATCATGTAATCATGACATTGGATGACGGAAATTGGCTAAACTTTCATAATAGAAGACCGCATTTTTACCAGTAATCTAATAAAGTTGCATTTGATAATTCGAATTAAATTTACTGAAACTGAAACGTTGGTAAATTAATTAAATTAAAAATATGGACCGCAGTTTCCCTTACATAAAACTACACAGATCAGCGCAACGCAACCTTTTGTCCTCAATAGCACACCAATGTTTTTTTTTCTAAATTTTTCGCGGCACACTTAAAGGTATGCGAATGATACATCATCGACGCATATGTCAATTATTACTCATTGCCAACATTTTTTTTCTTATAAATTCACATTATATACATCGCATGTTAGATTGTATAAAATATTTATATACATATGGTAAATTATTCCAGCGAAAGAATAATTATCTCTGTTCTCGTGTGATTCTTCTATTAAAAAAAATGGGATGCGGCACACCTAGCATCGTCTGGCGGTACACTGATATAGATGATTGCAAAGTGTCAAATGTCTGTCGCCACTCCTCAAGCCATTACAACGGGCTTTTCCGTAATAAACCATCCCCATCTAATAAACCGTTTCCGTGCAATATGTAAGCTTATTGATATATCCGCCTTTTTAGTTTCAATTGCAAGTTTTAATTTTTTTAGTTTTATTGCTAGCAGGAAATAAGCTAGGTTGTTAAAACAGGAGAGAGGATGTATTGTGTACCTTTTCTACACAGCTATGTATAGATAAGCAAATATTTCTTTGAGCATAGTTCTGATGAAAATACCTATCAACTATATCTTATAAAAAAAATTGTAGAACTAAAATACATGCTATTTTTTAACTGTGTTGTAATTACCAAAGTTATATTGAAAAATATTTCGCATGAGTATACGATGTTTTATTTGTATATATTACTTATATAAATATAATTTAAATGTACAATTCATAATACCAACATTTTTTTATCTGAGTGTTTGAATCTATACACTTTAAATTATCACTACTAAGTTATACACGTTGAATAATTTAGAGCTATATAATTTACTACGCCAGAGAACGCGGAGCCGTCATAATATCGTGACGGGAAACGGTTCCAAAAAAAAATGTAATTCGGTAATAATTATGAAACGTACTGAGATTTTTTTATAGATTTATGTTTGTATCATACGGCCGGAACGAATCGGTCAAAGCATTATCAGATACGTACAATATGAATGCCGAGAGGCCTAAATACTATTAAAAATAATTTGTTACACGGTGAAAAAATAGCATTGTATTTAAGTTCTACATTTTTTTGAAAAATAAGGCATAGTTGATAGCTTTGTCGGCTCATACCATCGCCGGAAATATGTTGATGGCGTGAGCCGAAATAGCTATCAACTATACCTTATACAAAAAAAAAAAAAATTGAAGAACTAAAATACATTACTATTTTTTCACCGCGTTATAATGGAGTTCTACCAAGTAAATGTCAATTCAATCAATTAATGATTTGTTATCAAACTTAATACGAATGTATGTAATATAAACTTTAATCCACATTCATCTGATTACAACGATTAATGATGTTGAGACATAATCGCGCGTGCTGTTCGTTTTGATAAAAGCGTGATATTTTTTTTTTTTTTTTTTCGAAAACAAATGTATATTTTATTTATATAAATATAAATACTCAACGCCAAAAATAAAACTATGTATTTTTAGCATTGTTTATAGTGATAAACTGAAGGTTTGAAAGGAACCCTTATTAATTCGAACTTTAAAGTAAAAGGGTGGTTTTTTCTATAATAACTGTAGAAAGAAAACACAAAATCCTGCTACCAACAGGTTTAAGTAAAGAAGCGTTTACGGAAGGTTCAGAAAAGTACGAGTGTGTATTTTAAATATACTTATTGTAAGTCATTTGCATCACGTCGGTCATCGTCCATTATGGGTGTAAATGGAAAAAAACTCAATAGTTATACGATTGCATCTGCATAATAACAAAACAAATAGTACGGATGTGATTCCAGTTTGAAAACTCGAAAAACTGAATAAAATTCTTTCAGTATTGTATAATAGTTATCTATAAGAAGCTATCTCATTACGATATCATAATACGCAAATAGTGGTACCTACGTAATTTTAGCGTTTTTTTTTTTGGCACGTAAATTTACGGGAGGCGGTGTTGCGGTTGTACACGCTATAGGTGCTGCTGAAGCGGCTCTCCCCAAAAAAATCGACAACATTAATTGCCATTGACGTACCTGTGACTTACCGACATGGTTTTTAAACATTTCTCACTTTCAAGCTTTCTACGCAACAGGTTTTGAACGGAAGCTGATTGTATGTCAGTCACTCAAAATCACTACTCAGAAATTGTAATAGAGAATTTAAAAGGAATTAGTAAAAAATCACTTGAATAAAAAGAGATTAAACAAAAATATAGTTTTTAATAGTAAAAAAAAATTGTTTATTCTAATACATAAATTCCCAACCTAGGGGTCGCGAAGGGTTTTTGGGGGGACGCGGGTCACGTGGATTCTATGAAAAGAGGTAGCCATCCGGAAAAGGTTGGAAACCTATGTTCTAATACTTGTCTAAAAACCTTAGAAGCTGACCACTGCTGTGATCTGCACGGGCTCGGGCCGGTGTACACAAAAGAAATAAAAACACAGATCTAATTATTCCAGATGTATACAACATTATTGTAAGTTTAATTTGCTTTATATACAGGCAAAATTATTTTTAATTTTATCGAAATTTCGAAATGAAAAATGGTTCATTTTTCGGTTAAAATGAAAAAAATGGGAGGTTTGTAAATAAGGATTTTGGAAATAAAAATTGAGCTTCGGTTGGGTAAAATTTCATCCACGCAGACCTTTATTTTATTTACAGTAAATAATATTTGATATAACTGACAGGGTTTTTGATAGATCCTGAAGTCCTTTATGTAATTAAAATTATATGATCATATACCATAGGTTCCCAACCTTTTTCGGATGGGGACCGCTTTTCATAAAATTCATATGACCCGCAACCCCCAATACAATCCAAAAGCATACTAAAAAAATTTTTTTTGTTGACCGTATAAGCTGGCGATCCCCAGGTTGGGATTCTATGACATAGACGATTCAATGGAGCTTCCATACATTGGAATAAATTATGTTTTTTTTAATGGGCGCGAGTGTAGGAGGAAAATCATCCGCTAAAAGTTTACATAAACAACACACTTGTGATTTAGTTATGTAATACACAGCCCATTTATTGAATTAAAACTGGCAAGATATTACGTGACAACTTAACTTTTCCTGTAGTGCTTTGGTTCCATGTTTGCGTGCAATAAACTGTATTACGTTTATAAAAATACTTCGCTAATGAGAAATTTTACGTACCCCACTGCATGGGAACGCGATTGTTTATTTACACTCGAGAGGCTCCCCTTCGCTCGATCCGTTCCGTGAAGCGAACTCGTATATTAAAAAAGATGTTCCCGAAATACACATCTTGAACATGCCATTTTGGTTTATTAACGAGGGGCAGAGACTACACGTCTACTTCACCAACTACTGTCTTGTCAGTCTGGAAACTGATAACGCTATGCTGCATCACGTAGAAGGAACTATGCGAGCGAAGTGTGCCGAATATTTTACATTAAACAAAAAGAAATAAACAATAACAGTAAAACTATTATATTTTTAATCAAATCTTCAAAATGATGGATTTCAAATATAACGAATAAAGTTTCCGGTCAAATTGGATTTTTTCAATTCTTATAAATGCCAGAAACGCCCGCAGTAATTTGTTGGTGTACAATTGCGAGGAAAGGAAACTGATGCAGTTTCAGCGCGAACCGAGCTGATTTTACATTGTTCAAGATACGCAATGGTGAGTGTATTTATAATACAGTAATGAATATCAATTTAAAAAATGAAACTCAATTATATTTTATGGACTTTGGGATTCGTGCTAAGTTCAATACCTTGTATATGTCAGTGTTATCAAATTTTCATTATAATATTATTTATATATTAAAGTTCTAGCTTGTATAGAATTAAAGAAAAACAAAGAAAATATATTAATTTCAATTGTGACAACTTTGTAAACGTAAACAGAATTGTGTTAGAATGCTTGATGATGCCGAAAGGCGAAACCCGGGTCGTTAGTGACAAAGGTTTAACAATTCAAATTTGATATTGAAATTCCATCAAGCACCTTCAGTCGATATCATACATTAGAAGATATACTATTTGAAGTCATGATCTAATTTTTAATGAGCCAAAAAAGTCATGGAGAATTTAAAAAAAAATCAACAATTAGCTTTCTTCTTTACAATATATGTACATACAAAGTTACCAAAACTTAAGCACATTAGAAGAATTCAGTGCATAACTTTATACGATACCGTGTATACCTTGAATGTGTCCATTATGCCTGACAAATCCACCAGCGTTTGTTCAAGCTACGTACAATATCAACAACACCTTTGTACACAGTATCATGAACTTCTATTAAGTTCAGTTACCCACAGAACAAGCTCTCGACATAGCGTAAACGTAAACAATTCGGTCCCACAGACGGTCTAGCATGGTTATCGTTTGACACTTGCTAGCGATAACATAATGTAGTGATTCTGAGAATAGGGGTTGTTCAGCAAGACGTAAATAAATGTTGGACGAAGAGTATTGCCAGAGGGATAACTATGGTGATATTTAGAATTATACTCTTATTAACATAAACATATGATAAAAAAAATGCAATTACAAATAAGACACCATTTAATAAGTAAGTATGATGATTATTTTGTGCATATTTTTATGATTTCTGGAAAAAATGCAAAATTTGGCCGCGTCTAAAATCAGCAAACCGCTTCTCTATCATTTGTATCAATGCAGCAAAGTCTGAAACACACTTGTCAAGCTATCGATTTATATCGAACGGTATTGTTAACATTAAAAAGCAATGCTTTTATTAACACACGAAATTCAGGTTGTTTAAAATATTATAAAAATAGTCACTAAAATCGCTGAAATTCGTGAAATAATAACAGGAATGTCATGAAATTTTGCAGATATCTTTTGACGATTAATACTATATAAAAATTTAATAATATAATTTAGTAAATATTGGCACGATCTATGTATGTATATCATATTACGAAATTATTGAGTGATGTTTTCATGTCTATGTAAAATGAATGAGCAATCAACAAAACAGAAGCTTACATCATTAACACGAGATTATCATCTTTATTCTACATCCAATGTCAACAATGTCATTAGGGATGAGAGTTTCCAAAAACGGGACTTCAGCGCCATGTAAAGGTTGCAATGAATTGAAATAGTTACCGTGCAGAATGATCAGCCGAAGGTATTCAGGGGTGTAACATTTAGGGTAGTCCACTGTTATCGCGTCACCGACCAGTTCATCTAGCGGATGAGATATGGTGACCTAATAGATCTCCGAAAGAGAAGATTATTTCGCTTTTAATTATTTTAACATGTTTTCTTTATCTTTCTGTTGATATAAAAAACATCTACATTTTACTGTTCGTTACTCTGACTACACGCCAAAGTGGGTACAAAAAACCCTTTAAAACAAGAGCTTGGTGATATTTCTAATATTTTACCACAATTTTAAAGTATTTGGAAGAATTAAATATATCAAATACTTGCTAAGCAATATAGTAAATAAAGTGAATAAATTTTATTGATTAAATCTTTGATTTTCTTGCTCTAACTGTTGGACAAAAGGAGATTCAATTTGAACTACGCTTGGTGACAAAACGGCAATATTTTATTACTGTATTTGTAGAACTCAATTATAAAACGGTGATGATAGATGTGATGAGGGTATAAGCCGAAATAGCCATCAATTATATACCATATAATTTAGTTGAACTAAAATACACTGCTGTTTTTTCACATTGTTTGATTACTGTAATTATTGAAAACATATTTACCCGTCGAGTAGTGAGTTATTTTTTTACGAAATAAGTTTTTTGGTTTTTTTTAAATATTTTTTTTACACTTCATATAAAATTATGTGTTTTTTTTTGTGGTTCAATCTAGAAAGAATATTTATTATTATATCACATAGTAAATAAAGTTGTTCAATTGAGAAATGCATAGTAATAAATGTAAATAAATTTAATCACTATGAATTTTCTAGAAACAATTACTTTAGTTGAGCCTAAAAAAATAAATGCAGTCTGAGTAAACGTAGTTCGATATTGACACTGATTCCTAGAAAGAAAGCGGTTGAACAGACATTACATTTTATAATGTATTAAAAGTATAATTTCTTTGAATTTTTTTGTCATAAAATTCTTTTATTAATTTGAAAGAAATAAAAAATGTAAGTCCGACTGCTTAAAATTATTGACAGATATGTGCAGCATGGATATCTGAAGAAATTATAATTATTCAACAAAAAATACGGAACTTGCAAATGATAAAAGACATCACAATATTTGGACGTACATGTACGGCCATACTCCTCAGCGGGTTAATTTTATATTCAATGCTCCATTTTATATATAGTCTGGTAAATTAACAGTATGCAATAACGTTGCTTGATTTAGAAAGGAAGCCAAATGCTTTCATTGTGTCAAAATTTATATAAATCATAATATGAAATATTTTGTTTGTATATCACTTTTTATACTCTATAAGTGATGAAAATTAGATAGTATACTTATTTTTATGGTACATGTTCACATAAATACGTGTTCAAAGCACAGCATGCAGTTGTGTAAAGTTTAGTCATCCCTGGAATACACAGCCAGTGTCTGCTAGGAAGGAAGTTTACCGAAAAAAATCTGGATGAATGAATAGAATGGTGCGCCTTTTCATATGTAAATTAGAAAGTAAATGGTAACAGGAGAGCATGAATCACAAAAGGGTAAGAGCAAGTAGATTCTCACATATTACGAATCATTCAATAACGCATCACTAAACTTAACGCTGAGTCATTCAATATGATTCTGCTTCAGATGTTATGCTACCCTAATACATTTTGACCTATAAGATCTCTTTGGAGTCAACAAATTTCAATATCAAACCCACGATTGTCTGTTTATATAAAAATTGTGTAAATTAAACACTAATTAAATAATGAATTTACTTTTCAATTTAATGTATTTTTGTAAAGAAGAAACAATGTTACAAATTAATACATACTATTTATGATTTCGACTGAATGTGCTTGATGGAACTTAATTATCAAATTTGAATTTTTACAACCTTTACGTGAGATCGGTTCAATGAATCGACAATCTCATTACTTAAATTCTTATATTTCATCACTAGATGATTGTTACTTGCCAGATTGAAATAAGTAGGTATTTCTAAAATAAAATGATGGTCAAGATATGAAAACTACTTATTCATCACCAGGAATTATTATACCAATAGTCCGGTTCATTGCTAAGACATAACCTCAAATGACCCAGTTTGAGATAATAAGAAAACCAGTATACTCAAATGGTCACAATACATCAAACATTATTAATTTGTACCCGATTTGTATGTTCAACATGACGCAGAGGCAGTCATTCAATTGCAGGCAAATTAATTGTTGAAGTGAAAGTCATCTAAGCAGTGAGAAAAAACATGTTCGCAATAAATACTGTATCAACAATGTAAGCTCAATTATTTATTATTAGTAATTTAAGTTGTGTAAGCTCGCGTACACATAAAAGAACGGATACTTCAATATAATTGAATGCTTATTTTATACTAAATAAGCGATTTATAACTCAATAAGTAAACCACAGTTACAATGGGTAAATAAATATAAATAAAAAAATAAGAATCAAATGTGTTACAGCTAAGAAATTTAATTATTAAATAAATATTAATGACTGTTACAAATCGTAGTTTTAAACAATAAAACACATTTTTTAGTATAAATTTCTAAAATATATTTTTTCAACGGGACCGGTTTCGCTCATCGCGAGCATTATTAACTGATAGAATACAATTTACAAACATGTATATTTAAACAAAATATTTGAGTCGTAGGTAGAAGGTATACAAAACCATGGTCTCAATAACTAAGAAAAAGAGTGACAAATCGTAGTGTTTAATCTTCTATTAAATTATTAGTTGTTTTTATAATTTGTAAAACATTCTTTCTGATTTTTCAAGATCATTTACAAAATCATATGTATAGTTTGTATTATCTAACTCATTAAGGTAATTAAAAACTTTCAATTTGAATATTTTCAACATGTGATGCCTTAGTTAATCCGATTTTAGTCGCAAGTAAACAATACGATACTCAAGTAATTTTTGTCGTTAAGTTTTGAACAAGTGAGACACATATATATCTTTCAATATTTTGATGACGTAACATTGATAACTCGCTTTTAATGTGTAAACTGTCACTTCTTGATGGAAAGACATGATATATCATCACTCGATAATGCTCGCGATGAGCGAAACCGGTTCTGATCACAAAATATATTGTGGAAATAGGAACTATAAAATGTGTTTTTATTATATAAAAAAAAATGATTAAAAATCTTTCCGTATTTTAAAATTGTGATAAAGCTTAAAGTAGAAGTGAGACTCGGTACATTTGTAAACAATGCCGCGTGGCTCTTTACAAGGTAAAATTTTGCTATAATAATAAGCTATCTCAGATAGTGTCTTTTGATGTTATCCAATATGTTCACAGTTATAACACTTTAAGTTAAGAATTAAGAAAAATGAAATTTGTTAAAAAATGGGACAGGCGCGGAACTTGATTTGCCAGATTTTGGTCGGGGCTCGTGAGAACGTGCTCTTTGTGATATTTCGTTAAAACAGTGCTAGTGAATATAGAATTAAAAGCAACCGATAATAATCCAACAACAGAGCATCCGATAAAAAGTGACATGCAATAAAGCATTTAATTTACGTCTCCAAAAACTATTAATGATGTTTCTCAAATTTAATGCGGAAGAAGAGCGAAGGATATAAATCAATTATACTGCGTTCAAGGAAAACACATAACCATGAAAAGTATGCTCGGATCGGTATAACCAAGCATTATTTTTGGACGTGGAAGAACACATTCCCGGACATAAATGAGATAATACGCAAATCAAAAGATCAGTGTGTTAACCATTACTTATGTGATAAAAACGCTCGAACGATCGATTGGTTGATTCGAAAGAGTCATTGACGCTATCGACAATGTTCGATCTGTTGATCAATCTTTATTTCTTACAGCAATGTGGCTATTTGTATGAGAGTGTGGGTAAAACAACGCATTTTGTTCTTGCTGTATAACATACAATATATGGCTGACAATCTTTTATTCTGGTAATCTTTATGATTCGTATCACAATAAATAATAAGCATTCGTTTATGGATTATTCAACCTGGGGCATTGCCCTTTTACTTTCTAATTTTTAAATCAAATTTTCAATCGGCAGGTATACTTTTGTAGTGTTAAGATGTCAAATGTATATTTTTTTGAAAAGGCATTATATATATATAAAGAAAAAGAAAAATACAATTTCTAGTACAACAGTTTTTATTTTAATTTGTTTTTTTATCAGCATTATCAACCGATACAATACGAATTAAAACCAGATTATTCATACAAAAATTTTGAGTTAAAATTTAATTTGCATTGTGACAGTTGACAATTACACACGATGAGCGAAACCGGTATTGTTCTTAATAATATAAAATTGTAAAAATAGTACTAAGTATTATGTCTTTATTACTTAACTATGTCAAATTTGAATTGGTACAACTTTTTACGATTCTACATGTTTTGTCACTAACGACCCGGGTTTCGTCTTTCGGCATCTTCAGGCAACTCAATGAATGTATTTTTTTGCCAACATAGGTGTGCAAACACTCTTAAGTCAGTTCTGTTGCATCCGTGTGATGGAATGCCTGAAGATGCCGAAAGGCGAAACCCGGGTCGTTAGTGACAAAACATGCGGAATCGTACAAAGTTGTAACAATTCAAATTTTATAATGAAATTTCATGAAGCACCTTCAGTCGATATCATCATTAATTAACTATGTCTACACAAGTTTGATTTAAAAACCATTTCAGAGTACTTTTTTATATTAGACAGTATTTAATAAATGTTGAGTACATATAACTAAAGTAAAATAGTACATTTTTCGTAAATGGATTGAGAAAATGTTGATTAGACAAAAAGTTTGGCTTTAGGTTTCGAAGATGAAATTTTCTCGAAATCTCATTATGGTAATGGTATGAAGAATCGAAAATAATTAAACGCACGGTGCACGGTAAGCAGAAAAAGTAGAAAAGTTAAAGTGATGGTAAAGCTTAGTATAAATAACTGCGACCAGTTGTAGCTAAACGCGCTTTATGCGCCCCTCGATTATTTATAAATTGTCGAATAGTCACAATATTCATTGAAATGAAATAATGCATCGCTTACAGGCAACCCCTAGTCTAATGCGGAGGGTGTTTAAAAGTGACCTTGATACGGTGACTAGCGCTGTATGCAATGGGGCGTCAGTCAATGGTGTAGAAGAAAATAAAGAAGGGGATTCTAATCTTTATTTAACTGTACGGTTTATTTTTATTGCATGCGGTAAAAATTTCACTTCATGTCATCATCACAGATTTTAATTTTTGCACTTGGCGATGTCTGTGAGACTGCAATTGTTGAATTTCCAGGACTGTGGAGTAGGAATCGTGAAAAACGAGCGACTTCGATTAGAAGAATTTGAAGAACATCTCAAGGAAAAATTTGCCGGATTGGTTGGTTCACCTTTAATTTAATGCACATAAATATGAAAGATAAATTAGACGAATAAAGGTGACGAAAATCTACCTGCATATAACCGGAAGACCGTACAAAAATATAGCTAGGTTTACAGCATTATTATATCCAGGAGGGCAACGAATAGATTCTTACGAATATATTAAGCTAAAGGAATTAATGGATTATTTGCGACTCGCAAGTCGTCTTCGAAGTTTTAGTCTGGCAACGTTCATGAACATAATTTTCAATTCAAAGATTAGGTCGTTCGGATACGATTGTTCACAAACTACGCGTATCTTATATGTACTGAATAACAGCGCTGTTTTCTGGAAATGAAAACAGATTAAAATTGATGGATTCGAGTTTTTTTTAGATGCATTTAGATATACTTTAACGATTTTTATTAATTAACTAGTTGACTCGTCGCGCGTTGCTGCGATTTCAGAGTAAGAAAATTCAAGGAAACTCGTTATGATAACTAACAATTTATTTAATGATAATGTCAAAGTAATGCATAAAGAACCAACAGACACACATAGGCTGATTATTATATATATAGATTAGATTATAGGTCGATTTTTTTGAAGGGTGTAATGCCAGAATCTTTCGCAGGAGTGTATTCAAGAAATTTGTTAAGTTTCATATTGATCGGATGAATGGTGTAGTAATGCATAAAGGACAAACAGACACACACACATTGATTTTAATGGGTATGTATCCTCATGTTTGTAGAATTAATTGTATTCATATAATTTTTAATTCGCAATTATTTTTAAATGTAAAGTCTTCGTGAATCAGAACAGACGTTATATGGCAAAAACTTTTAATGCCCGTTTCCCAAAGCAAGGAGAATCGACCGAATTTAATTTATCTAAGCACTACTCAAGAACTTAACGTCTTACCTTCTTAGATGTGTTATTATGTCTTGCTGAATGAAATGAAAATGTCTTGTATTTCTAAAGGTAATCGATACGGTGTAACATCAAATTAAATGCGAATTAAACGCAACACTGTCCGCGATTAATGTGGTTGAGAGTCAGCCGGATATACATACAGCAGGACCTGCGCGGAGTCAATAGCCTACAAGGCTGACCAGTGTTAAAATCCCGATGGGCCAATCACACTCGCGATACGACTTATTACACCTCACGACTGGCAAAGTCAATTCAAATAAAGGCGTATACGGCACGCGAGGTAATTACTGACGCAGTCAATGTAAGCTACTTATGCCAGAACGTTGAATATCAATTGTTAAGCAGAAATTATAACGCAAACAACACCTAATAGTGCAAGAACAACATAAATTATATAGCTTTATATAATATAACATAAAATTTGTAAAGATCCGTTTTTTGTTTTGTTTTAAGCAAAAAACGGATTCCAATTCAAAAAACAAATGATGCCTACTAATTGATTATGACAATTTTTTTTTTTTTTATATCTCGTCTTGACTACCTCGAGTACTTACTTACCTTACGGGTTAGTTGTTTTTGAACTGCTAAATTATCGATTGCCCATACGTGATAAGTAAGTATTGATGAAAGAGAGGAGTATGAAATATTTTATTAATATAAATGCTGTATTACCATGAAAACATATTAGCCCTAAATAAAACGAGTGAAAAAATAGCAATGCGTTTTAGTTCTACAATTTTTTTTTTATTATATAAGATATAGTTGAAAGCTATTTCGGCTCACGCCATCATCGGAACTACTACATATAGTAGTTCTGGCGATGTAGTTTATAGAACTAAAATACATTGCTATTTTTTCACCGTGTTATAATGGAGTTCTACCAAGTAAATGCCAATTCGGTCGATATTTTCAGTTACATTACATTACTACTACATTGTGTTAAAGAAAATTTGAAGAGCATTAACGTTTCTAACTATGCATTTATGCAACATTTATGAGTTGACAGTAATAACTGCAAACGCGGATAAATCCGTTTTAGAAATGTTAGGCTTACAATTGTTAACGAAATTATACGTTTCCTATTCAATGTTTTAGAACAGATATATCAGTGATCAATGTAAATGGGCTTTTCAGCATTCTTATGACAGACTGTTAGGTACTGAAAGTAGTTTATTACTTGACTAAAACGGATGCATTAAGATTTTTCAATTCCCGCTTGGTCATGATAAGAAAAAAAATACTAACCTAGTTCATGCAGTTGAATTTTTGGTAATCAATTAATCGACTACTGTGCTTGCCGTATCTCAATTTCTTATAACCATTATTACATTATAGTCACTGTATATTATAAGAGCTGAAAAAATCTGCAGCTCTATTGACCGGCTACAATGAGAAAAAAAAAGATATCTCAGAGAATGTTCGCGATCTTCTGAGATAAGGTAACGAATTTGCTGTAATAACAAACTGGCACAAATTTTTGACAGGTGAAAAATGGCAACGTAAAAGCAAATTAAATCAGGGCATTAATATTATGTACAAATATTGCGGTAAATGATTTTTCGAAATGTTTTGAATATGTATCGTACTTTGATTTATTGTATTGGGCGTAACTGATTTAGATTGTAATCTATGCTGCGTATTTAAATAGTGGCGATAGCTCGGTTTTTTTTAATACTAAACCTGTTTAAGGATCATTAAATTTATCACTATTGAAATGAGAATTTGGAGCTTATAAATTTTTGATCAATATAATGTATTGATATTTTAAAAGTTAAGTAATGCAAATAATATTTTATCGATTAGATTTTAATTAATGCTCTGTTGTCGGGTCTTTTAAGATAACTAAGAAACAAATGTCGCGATTCTACCGTTACTAATTGATAAGTATTATAAAAAAAAAAAATAGTTTTGACACGATGAAAAAATAGCAATGTATTTTAATTCTACAATTTTTTGAAAGATATAGTTAATAGCTATTTCGGCTCACGCAATCGTCACAACTATGTTTAAACGTATATTTGCAGCTATATATATATAGCTGTGTAGAAAAGGTACGCAATACATCTTCTCTTCTGTTTTAACAACCTAGCTCATATCGAGCTAATTCTGAAGATGGTGTGAGCCAAAATAGCTATCAACTATATATTTTTTTTTAATTGTAGAACTAAAATACATAGCTATTTTTTCACCGTCTTATATTGGAGTTCTACCAAGTAAAAGCCAATTCGGCAGCAATGATCAATCAATCAATTGTTTTAAACATACTAACTAAAAAAATGTTTTAATAGCTGTCAGTGATTTTCAGAACTGTTGGATCTAGTCATTCTTCCTCAGTATAGGATTATTGCAATCAGAGAGTTAAATTATTAACAACTTTGTGTTTTCGTTATTGTTAACCGATAAAAGTCAACGTGGCGTTCACGAAAGAAAAAAAACGGTTGAAATCAATTGGATACGATGTCCGTCTCATCAAATAATCATTTTTTGTTAGTATACTTTAGATAGCTTGAAAAACCGTAAGTTTAATGCCAATTATGTTTTCCGTATCCATTAATTAACAGGCTTGTCGATCTTTTTATTGGAGTAACCAAACAAGGCCACTGTTAGATAAAACAAAGGTTGCGTTAATCTTTAAATCGTGCCAATCGCTGTGAAAGCTTTACAACTCTTAGAACCTCTGTGATAGAAAGCATAAGGCTAATCTAAATTCACTGTTTGTTGTTAACGGTGGATTCCTTTATTGGAGCATGCGATTACGAGAGAAAGGTGTCTCTCAAACAGCGGCTATCAACCTTTTGTACGAGGAAATTTTTAACGAGAACATTGTTTGGATATTTATGTATCGACATTTGTATTAGAGGGATCCGCTACGTTGATTTAATGACTAATAAGGCGTTAAATTTGCATCATACAGAGAAAGAACATAATTCAAATAGTTTTGTCGACAGAGAGTAATTAATTTTCTGCAAATAGTACAAGTCGCCAAATTTTCAAGACTGTCCCTAGACAATCCCTGCGAAAGAGTGAAGAAAGGGTAGGTATGCTTTCCATTTGCTACCCCATTAGATATCTATGCTGACAAAATTAACGATCGTAAAGGTATGGAGGATAGAAGTAGGGAAATAGATTATTAGAAATCGACTACTTGAATATTTTTCATAAATAGCGTAAACATTTTAATTAAGAGACAACCAAAATAATAAAAAAATCCAGTATTCACTAGTGTGATACCGATATAGTTAGGCTTTACGCTATTAATTCTATGGTATTTTATTCATTGAACAGTAAAAACAAAAGACACCGTTTAATTTGTTTATTCATATGCATTTTTAACTGCAGGATATTTTCACATGCCAAATTTCATGAATTTTCGTGTGATACCATTTTATTCCGTCATAACAATAAAACAGGTTGAGATTCACTGTTAGTGCTCTCTCGATAACTGGTTCTGCATATCGTAAGCCGGTCGCCATACGCAAATTTAGCGATAGTCAGTGGCGTTCGCGGGTTTTGAAGATGCATTGAGTAAATATACATTTGAAATCATATCACAAAATCAATAAGCTTTTGGGATTCAGTTCCATCTTAATCGACCACGAAAACAAAGATATCGATTTCCAAATAGATAAATTAGCAAACACTGGTTTTAGTTTTCACAAATTAATGTAGTTTAAATGTACGTTACGTAACACATATACACAGTCTCTCTTTCTTTATCCATCTACGTATTGTTTTGATTGAGCATATTAATTCAGAGTTGCTCAATCATCTCGTTGTAATTTGTGGTTATTATAAATAAAAATATTGCATTCTTTGTAGATGTTAAAAAAAGTTTTAAAGCTAACTTATCTGTGTGCAAGCAACATTTTTAAGTATACAAGTTGATTTTTGATAGATAAATAAAAGTTTTATATAACTTTCGTTATTTAAAGTAAAAAAAATAAATTTGTAAAAATTCAACGGATTTTCACAAATAAGATCACAGATCATTAGAAAACTACAAGATATTGATTGTTGTTTTTTTTCAAAATTGCGAAACCTTCACTTTGGGTATACGTGAGAATTGTAAATATTTATTTTGAATATTATTTATAACTGATGGGCTGTATATTTTGCATCAGACTGTACGCCACTGTTAATAGCCACCAGACCGAGCAAATTCTCACACAGGGAAATCATTTCGCAAGCTGTTACTTACTAGTTCTGCAGAATTACTACTGAGGATTATCTTTAAACAAGTATGTAAAGAAAATGGTTTTAAAAGCAAACAAAGAAAAAGTTGAGGAGTTTTTTTCTCGATCTCGTCTAACCGGTTCAATTTAGCTTTGCCACTAAGATACGCATTTTTTAAGACTATTAATACATTTAAAAGAATAAATGTTGGTGGTAAATTCAAGTCTAGACTATAAATCAACGATGTCGTAAAATGTTATTAAAACAATTGCAACATACCGACATTTGTGGCATCTGGTATCAAATTTTACAAATCTGAACGATTGTTTATTTAAAAAATAGACAATAAGATCACAATGAAAAACATCTTTCTCGTTATAAGGCTTTAGGCCGAATTTTCGATATAAGAATTAACCAATTATCCTTTGGGTAAACAAAATATTCCAATTCAATGAATGATATTTTGATCTAATTAATTTAAACACCACAATAACTAACACCGCAAAAAAGTAGGAATGTATTTTATTTCTACAATTTTTTTATAATATATACACCCAGACCTTTTTTTACGCGATACATTGGTTCCAAAAAAAGGCGCGTAAAAAAATGATTTCGCGCAATTGCATTATATTTCTTTACACACCCTAAAACATAAATTCGCATAATATCCGATACACTTGTCAACATTTGGCAATTGTATGTGTATTTAAAAAAATTGAATGCTTTACAAAATCAAGTTTAAAAAATACATTTTTTTATTTAAAAAAATAATGAAACGTACATGCCTAGCATCGTATATAAATGTCTTCTTTACAACGTTTGGGGAAAAAATTGTGTAAACACGAGTGAAGCGCGTAAAAAAATGTAGCGCTGCCGTCCAAAAAATCGCGTATAATCGAATTCGCATAAAAAAGGACTGGGTGTAGTTGATAGCTATTTCGGTTCACGCCATCATCAGAACTATGTTTCAGCGTATATTTACTTATCAATATAAAGCTGTGTAGAAAAGGTACACAATACATCTTCTCTTCTGTTTTAACGACCTAGCTTATTTCCTGCTAGCAATAAAACTTTAAATAATAAAAGTAAATGAAACTGAACAGGCGGCAATATCAATAAGCTTAAATATTGCCAATTTAATCAATAAATCATAGAAACTTCTCAAAGAGTGTACTGAAAACTTGATGTATCGATTACAAATACTTCTCGCCAGGTATATAAAAACAATAAATTTACATTCTGAAACACAAAAAATCGACATTTAAAGAGAATCAAATACCAATGCTGAAAAAACGCACAATACAGGTGATGTGCTGAGCTTTATTGAGGTATAAATATGTTGTCGGTTATTTGCTTGGTGCTGGGAACATCACAGTTTGCTTTGTAATAAAATGAGAATATTTAGAAGGACTGAAAGATGAAAGTTTCCCTGTTGAACGCATGTTATGTAATGCGCGATTGGTTCACCAATTAGAGAATCATTTTCAATTTTTTTATTATATTGTTGGTTGATATAATTGATTTCAATTCTTTACATATAAATAGAAATAAATACTGTATGTAAATTGAAATAGGATGAAATAAATATCGTTTGTGTATGAACTAAAAATACAGTTCGAATAAAGATATTAAGAGTTAAATGAACTCTTATATTTATTGTAATGTATTCGTCATGGGGAAATAAAACGCGGCTCTGTAAGACTTACTTCACAAAGTTTTTTTGTACTTCACTCAACATGGGATGTACGTATATTGCTGTAACATAAAATTGAAAAGAATTTTGGCTCCATAACATAATAAAATAGACAGAACGATTTAAGATTTTGGGCTCCAAGAAAAAATATAGCTTTTATCGCGAAAGGAGATATGTGCGCAATAAAAAAATGTCAATTTAATTACAACATGAATTATGGATTATGGAAGAGTTTAAAAGTTCTATTATTGAAAGTTAATAGATTTTTTTTGGCATGGGTGTGCACGTTTGTTTCTACACATGCAAAAAAAATCCTAAAAAACCGATAGATTTAAACATAAAATAAATCAGACATTTCCAATACATTTAAATATTTTATTTGATGAAAAATCAAGTTTTCGACACTTTATTAGTGGGAACGAAATGATAAATTTACAATTGTGAAATTTACAAAAAGTGCTTGACTGTAATATTTTTTTTTCGCCTTTATCACATAGCTAAGACTTATAATACAATGTAACACGGAAATTATTTAAAATTGTAATTAATTTTCGTATAAAATACAATAGGGTATAAACAAGTCATCAAGTTAGTGAGCATAAAGCGTTGAATAAAAAAAAAAGCAGAAATTTTTTAGTATGGATTAAAACTGAAAAAAAACGTGATTATTTTATGGTTAAACATTTTACGACTGGCTGTTATTAAGTCAAATAAAAATAGTCTCGCATGGACGCCAAACTCTTCAAAAAAGACACGAAATGCACTTATCAACAGTATTGAAGATTTAACCAAGTATGACAGTATTAAAATCAGGGTATTATTATTTGATATGAAGTAAAGATTGTCTATAATAAATCCGTTTTTGATTACGATGGTCTCAATCGAAATATATTTTACGCTTTTTTCTGAAAGAATTAAATATTTATTAAAACAGTCATAGGTCATATCCTGTTAAAACTGCAATACACGCTCATCATAAACACGTGCGCGTCTAGACGCCACGGTGACGTCATCAGAATTTTCATTCCAAGGCCAGGGAAAATTATTTCCTGGTTGGAAAGGGTGGAATTTATTGCTATGCCAAATAAAAGCTAGAATCATTTCGGGGGTGACTGCCTGGCTGGCTACTACTAATTATTTATTCAGAACGCATCCCCATTCGCATAACGTTTGGGAATCGTTGATTTGAAAATATTTTGTACGCAATAAAAGGGTTTTATTGTGCTTTTAGGCAAAACAAATACGATTAACTTTGAATGTTATCAACAGTCAAAGTATGATAGAAAATATGCATTTCGGTCATATCCTTTTCGACCGGATAGTACTGGTTGCTTCTCAGTAGCTATACCGTGGCTACTGAGAATCTAAAAAACTTATTCATTGGAATTTACAACCTATACGAAACGGGACAATGTAAATAATATAGGAAATAATGTATGATATTGATTGATGCTGTTTGATTTAATTTAATATGAAATTTCATTTGCCAACCATCTGTTATTGGAAAACGATTGATCCATTGACGCGGAAGGTGTTAAATTATTGCAACTTAAAACGGGCGAACGTAAATTATTCTATCATTTTTTTTTAAATAAACAGATTTCAATTAAATTTATATTCTTAACTTAAAATGTTATATTCTTAACGACCAGCTTAATCTCCCAAATTTATCATTGTTATATAAGTTACGTGAGTTAGTTCGATGAGCTGATACTCTCATAAAAATTGAAATTCTATCCCATCACCTGATGTTCAATTCCACCGTTATCCACCAATTTTAAATAAGTAGGTATTTCTAAGTCTAAAATTATCCAAGTACATTTTAATAATAGCTGATAATTATGTGGTTTAGAAAGCTTTTATGTAAGACTTATTAACAGTATTCATTGTCTTGGGTCGTTAATGACAAAACAAGTAGAATCGTACAAACATTCAATAATTAAAATTTAATATAGGAATGATAGATTATTTAACTGTTACACCTCCTTTTTGATTACATTGAGATATTTATAATAAAACTATGTCTAGTACTACAACAGGATGTGTCTATTAGCTAGTGAGTATTTGTAATGCATATGCTGACAGCTTAAAAGTTATAATTTATAAATAATTAATGGCAACATTGATGATTTGATAATATTTATGAAAATGCAAAAACAGTCATAATGTATACATAATATTTAACAAGCTAACGAAAACTAAACGAATCATTGATATACTACAATAAAATCAAACAAGATTAACAGAATCGATAAAGGAAAAAGTTTCTACGGATATTTAATTAAGTAAATACGCATAATATAACAATTCTTAATTGGCGATAAAAACTGTCACACTGTTGCCGCAAAACGCGCATTCTAGTCTTTATTACTTTGACGTTCAACTTGTATTATCTGATACAAAATATACCAACTTAATACGTTCGTTTTGAAAAACAAGCAACATGTTTAACATAAGTTCTTTGGGAATAATGTAAAGTTACACAGAAGTAGAGAACGATCTTTCAAAACTGGTCGACTTGACAAGTTAAATAAGTGAAGAATAGAAGTGAGTTTGTACAAGAACTTTGTTGTTCGTGTGATACGCGGCTACTGCTGGGGATACCGGGGCTGTGTGAAATGACGTTGAACGAGTGCACGAGGGGACTGGCCGACAAAAGTATTTAACGACAAGATTCAGCACATCTTTTACTAGCGCCGACTCTTTTATGAAATTAATTGATATTTTTTAAGAGCACCTTACATCAAATCCGTTTCTACAATGAGAACTCACTGAATGTATAAAATTTTTAAACAGTCTATACCAGTGGTTCTCACGTGAAATTTCGCTGTAGCTGCATTATAAACATCAGCTGTCCTATGGAAATGTCTCGTAGCCGCACCAAATGTGATAAAAATAGTTTCGATTTATTTTTATAGTGCATTACACTAAATGATCTTTCAAAATAAACAGTTGCAGGTAAAATCGCCAAAATTAATAAAGCAAATGTTGTTAATTTTTTATATTGACTTGATTCATGGTCAACATATAACTTCGACCAAAATTTTTGAAAGGTTTTATTATTAAAACGGTCCTCTACTTAAACTCGACCAAATGCTGGGTAAGTCAGGTTTATTCAATCAATTTTAAAATAATTATTTGTGAAAACACATTTTTAACTACCAATAATTACTGAAAACTGTTAGTGGCTGCAGCAAAATCCACTGGTGGCCGCACTTGAGAACCACTGGTCTATACACATAATCTAAAAGTTTATTGAATGAATGTGTTTTTGTTATCGCTTCTGATGGGAGGGAAACATTCATTTTAAATAATAAAAACATATTTTGTAGTACTTATTACTTTCACAAAATATATTTTGATCGGGACCGGTTTCGCTCATCGCGAGCATTATCAACTGATGATGTGCTCGCGATGAGCGAAATCGGCCATGATCAAAAAGTATATTGTAGAAATATGTAATAAAAAATGTGTTTTTTATTATTCAAAATATCATGCCTTCCATCAAGACGTGACAGTTAACACCTTAAAAGGAAACATATATGAAAATGAAAGAATTTCAAGTACATTAAACGACTTAATTACACTTTCAAAGTGTCGACTATCACTTCTAGGTGGGAATGTACGATATGTATATATGATATTTAAAAAAATAAAAACACATTTTTTTAGTAATTATTTCAATAATATATTTTGTTATTAGGACTGGTTTTGCACATCGCAAGCATTATCAAGTAAAGTGCTGTTAATATTTTCAATCCGCATTTTTTATCATATAACAGTGTTTTCTCTTACAACGCAAAATATTGGACGACCAATTTTTATCGACCATTCTCAATTATGTATTCATGTTACACACCAACTATTAAAAGAAATATTTGTATTCTTCGATCGGTTTCATAAGATAATATGTAAATTTATTCATATAAACAATGATAATAATTTAATAGCGTTTCATTTAACAATACTTGTCAACTGATATATGTTTTGCGGCCAAGCACACATAAAACAATGATTTCGTTTATTCTATTTAATTGAGTGCCAATTTTATATCTTTATTAATGCATTACATTTATTACAGCGGGCGAAAATTTTTGCAGTTTATATTGTCAGATTTAAAACATAAAAAGTGTAAGCTATTTATCAAGCATAATGATAATTTAGTATGTAGGTGTATTTGTGGCTTTTCTTAATCATTTTGGTATAAATTAATTCTAATGAATCGGTTCGCAAGATGTCATAAATTATTGCTAGAACATTTGTCTTGTGGTACGCTAGGAATAGAAATGACAATTACTAAACACCTAATAATGCAAGGATTTTCTTCGGGTCCGAAAAGCAGTGGTTAATGTCGTTAGCGTTTGGAAACGGATCTCACGTGTTCGAGTACCAATACGTACAGTTTCGGAAATTTAATTGTCGATTAATTTATGGCTTTTTTTCAAGGAACGAACATCTAAAATTCCCTCCCACAAAAAGTGATTTCGAATTCACGTATTATTTCAATTTTAGAAATTGAATAAAACCCGTTAATGAAATTCAATATTTTCAATAATAAAAGAGCATTTTGGGAATATATGCACAATGTGTTTTAGTTCAGGACCGGTTTCGCTCATCGCAAGCAATACAAACTAATATAAAAAAATAAGTTAATAATTAGGAGGGAATCATTCACAAAATATTTAAATGAAGAAAAATAGTAAACAAATAAAATATTTTTGCTTTAATTAAAAAAATAAAAATTTTGAAATATAAATACTTTCCACCATGAAGAGACATTGACGTTAAAAAATTTATAAATGTAACAATTTTAATACGGATTTGGTTTTCCATAAATAAATAAAAAAACAGATTTCAGAAAAATCATATATTGTTATAAAATCAAGAAAATAAAAGTGTTTATTGAAATACTGAAAAAAAGAAACGTACTAATGAACTGGCTTACTAAAAAAATCAGTACACACGCTTACTCGGCTAACATTGCTACTCGGCAGAGACGTTTTGGCAGGTATAAACGAGACATTATGTTGTATGTTAGTTGATTACGATGATATAAACTTGTGTACTTTACGACTTTTACAGAAATGTCAATACACGTGATATTTAAAGTATTTACAACATAGTGTTAATCCGACGTTTTAATACGTGTGCGCGGACCAGAGGTCATTCATATTCATATGAAATGTAAACAACTTTTTATCCACCTGAGGAAATAAGCAATATACCCATTGTAAATTATCTATAAGAGAATGACGACGGTGAATAAACACTTACTGCTAAATTAAATGTAAAATGTCGATTTTTTTATATTCAATAATATTTGTGAAGGTAAATCGCTTTCTCAGACGGGAAATTAAACATGAACTATTCATAGAAGCGATCTCCACGTATATTAGTAAATTACAATGTGTGTGTGTTTTTTTTCAGCAAATATTAGTATGTATTGATATGTATAATAAATATACTTAGACTGTGTTAACATGTGTTGTATGGCGGCAATCAAAGCTCACGGGGTTTGGAAGCACTGTAGTGAAACTTACCTGCAAAGAAAAGAAAATTCATATTATAAATTTGAAGAATTAAAAATAAACGGAACAGTTTAAAAGAAGAAATGTAACTAAATTTTATACCAGGGATACCATCCTCCCGTCAGAGAGCAAAGGATATACCAAAGAAGATTTATGATGTTTAACGCGTCTTTTTTAAATAGAATGTTGGACGTACAGAATCTGAAAAACGTAATTCTTTAAATACGTAATATGTTATGTATTAAACAAAAAACTTCAAACTATTTGTTGTTAAATTTGTCTTTTCACTATATCAAACATCATAAGCAATAATTCCTTCAAAAGCAACGTTACGTCTCAAGCCCAGAAGGATTAAACAAATAGAAAGGCGTGACACGATTCTCAGCGTCCGCGAAATTAATTATGTTAGCATATATTTGTTTATTTCAACAAATAATAACAATATTTATCTCATGTTGATTCCATTGTCGAAATAACAATACAAAGCGGTAACAACAATGTCAAAAAGCCGTCACCGTAATGAAACGGAGCCAACCGAAATTTACTGTGAGAGAATCAGTTAACCTTTTGGAGGCGAAGGATTTATAACGATCGAGCTAGTAGAAAGAATCCAGCTTGCCTAAAGGACGCGTGACTATCTTAAGATCCGTATTAGATTTGACCTTGTCATAGTTAACGGTATTTTTAATTACGTAATAATATTCTTTGAGCCATAATTCGTACATATAATATGCATTATAAGTTTTTTTTTTAAATTAAATATGTTCCAATCCGACAGTTTGCATTTAGCAAGCAAGCTTACAGGGTCGATAGACAAATAATATATATAAACTCTAATGATATCACAATTGGTTAATTCTTGGTAGAAAGGTTATAAAGAGTCTTTGTTGATGCGTCAAATTTGTTGTAAATTGCTTAATAAACTACGGGAAATAACTATAGAAATTGAAAGCGTTGAACTACGTGAAAATCATCAATTTTAGATAGACATTCTGCACGAGTGAATTGAGAGCATGGAACTGGCCATTGAGATCGTGAGATTTAACGTTTTTAGACTAACTTTAAATAGCAAGTCTTTGCAAATAAACTACTAAAACTTGACACACTCAAAGTCAACATAACATACGCTATCCAACAGATTCAGACAGATTCATGCGACAATATCATTGAAAATTTGACCGCCCAAATAAGCGGCATTTGCTTGACATTGTATTCCATATTCAACATCATAAAATATACTTTCAAATGAAAAAAAATAATTGAGAGGATATCTCACGCACAACTTGTTTTATTTACATTTAAAAAAATTTCGAACATCACTATTGAAAGACACTATAGCTATTTATATTAGCAAAGTTGATGCAATAATATTTTTTATCTAGTTCAATAATTTGAAAACGCATTTCAAAAAATATTTTTTTAAAGGAAATATCAATTTATTGAATTAGCATTTATTTGGTAGAACTACTAGTTCTACTGAAATATCAACACTTATTAATATTAATATGATATATATTGTGCATTTTTTACGGTAAAAGGAATTTAAAAACGAAATAATAAAGAGGAAAATTATGGACATAGAATTTTAACGAAGTTCGTAACATATCATACAACGGAAAATATATTTGAATATGAATAAATATATAATATTGAAATGCGAATAAAGAATTTACTATTCAACGATCCTAGCGGATTAAAAACATATTTTTCTATCTTTCGACACATAAATCGTTATCAAAACAGCGGGAGAGTATTCTCTTTGGATTCATATGCAAAATTAAATATGGAATTCGGCTGAGAAGAGATTAAAACAACAAATTCTTCGATCACTGATTCGTTTCGTACGAGAAGTATTTTATATCTACCAAATAGTATTAACGTAATGTCAAAATCGATCTGATCGATTCAATGCTGTAATGCAGGTACACAATTGCGGCAAATTAATTTGGATATGTTTCACAATCATAATCTACAGTGAATGTCTCAGGGCCAAAAGCAGTGTGTTGCAGCGCGAGGTGGTTACGTCGTCGCGTCGACCCATTTCTAATGCACGCCCTGACCTATATCAAATCAGGCTAAATTGATTCTAACTTACTATGTACTTTAAAAGCACTTTACTTAACAATATAATAACTCTATCTCCGATTAGAATGAGCTACGTTAAGTCAATAAATTATTGTATTAAACGAACTACTTTTCAATAATAAAATAATGAATATTTCTGGTGCGATGTATTGATTGATAGTATATACAATTAAAGTTGTCAGCACGTGTCTAGATTGAGTAAAATTAAATAGTGCTACCGCATTTATTATTACAAAAAGGATATAAAGATATAATACGAAACGTTTCTTTTTAACTGCAGTTGAAACCAAATAGTTTTTACCACATAAACCCCAATAGCGTGCAGGCACGCAAACACCACTATGAGGATATTTATGAATATAATATTTTTTTTCAAATTGAAACTAGAGACAACTGTATAATTTCATCCGATACCTAGATTTTTTAAATCTTGACGCATTTTCGTTTTATTTTCATTCGAATGGAACATTCAAAGTCTCAGGACTGTACCAATATAATTTCTCGAACCATTTAGATATAAAATCTATACATCACACATGTTGCGCAGTATATTAGAAGGATACAAAATTAAAAAAAAAGTATATCTTATTTTACAGTTATGAATTATGTGTAGCTGCCCTGAAACAATAAATTTAAATCGTTTTTGTCGTATCTTGTATATTGATTAAAGAGTAATAATTAAAAATTTATGCAAGATTTTACATAGAAAATCGTGGTAATATTTTCAAACATCCGAATATATTTGATTGGTAGTATTTCTCAATAAAATCTCGTTGAATACATGACTTTGTATTACATTATTATAGTTTATAGATAGAAGTGACATTTACTTGGTAGAACTCCATTATAACACGGTGAAAAAATAGCAATATATTTTAGTTTTACATCATTTTTCATAGGATATAGTTGATAGCTATTTCAGCTCACTCCATAGTCATAACTATCTGCTATCAACTATATCATATAAAAAAAATTGTAGAACTAAAATACATTGTTATTTTTTCACCGTTTTATTATTATAGTATTGTGACTTGTCGTATATCGCGTTGCATCGATGAGGTGTGTATTATATTGTGTGTATTAAATGGCGTGTCATTAATTGCAGCGAGATGGTGATAACATGCTCGTCCATAAATAATGCCCTTGGATCCCGATTTGTCACCTCGTAATTTGGCGGAAGTTGATCGATAACCTTCGCGTTCCGTCCAATACAATTTGCTTACACATTGTCATTTGTAAGTCTGCATAGTAAACTTTTTACCGAGATCGTAATCTGCACGTTACACAGAATAGCTTGATTAGTAAGCGATATACACGTAATCAAACCATACGCGTCCGAGTAATTGATTAAATTAAATTTAGCCGGCAATACGCGATGCACAAGAAAATATTCGATCTTTTTATGTGAAGCTTTCGAAATATTGTCACGAAAGCTTTGTCAAGTTTTTATGTTATTTTAAATATTCCACGGATTCTCAAACATTTCTTACGAGGAGTCCACTACGCATTACTATTTTTTTAAGAATGTTTTTTTATTGCTTCCACTATATAGTAGTGAAAATTGTGTACTTATTATTTAAAGTATAATGCCTTCCCGCCAAGAAGTGACAGTAAACGCGTTAAAAGTTAATGATTATGTGAGGTAGATTACTATTATAAGTAAATTAAGTTGATAATAAATTCAAAGATTTTAATTTCTCGAATTGAACATCTTTTTTAAATGTGGCACAATATTTTAATTTGTATTCTTATATAAAGTGTGTTGACGATTTTTTCTTGGCTATTACATATATGTAGTCAATGGAATGAAGAAAATACAAACTAGGTTTAAACACAGTGGGCCTGTGCACTTGTGATAAAATCCCATGGAAATAGTTTTACGTTTGATATATGTTTCTAAACACAGTTAATGATAATCATTTTAATATTAAGTCAAACACGTTTCAATTTATTGCACCGTTTGCAGCATAAAAAGAGATTCCAGGCTTTCACGAAACAACCAACCAAAATCCGCGGAACATATTTTGGGAAGCCCTGACTTAGACTTAGTCATGTTATATCGGAGAAAGACACTTTCTATACGTAAATATAAAAAAAGAAATATGATATCAACTGAAAGTCCTTGATGGAATTTCAATATCAAATTTTTATTGCTGAAATTTGGTACGATTTCAAATGTTTTGTCACTCACTACTCGGGTGTCGTTTTTTGACATCTTGCTACAATACATCTAACAGAACTGACATCTGTTACATTTGAACTGTTGCATCCGTATTAGTGACAAAGCATGTGGAACCGTACAACGATTCAACAATTCAAATTTATAAAAACATGAGTAAACCAAAGACAAAAAAATACATGCACACTTGAGTCGACTGGAAAAAGAGCTTGAAACTTTTCTCCGAATTGCTACAAGTAATGAATATTAACATTCATAATGTATATAAAATGCAAGAAAAAAAATCAAGCATATATCATCTGAACTAATGAGATTGTATCGTTTCTCGGCGATAGTTCTGTCACAGTTATAAATAATAGGAATGCATTCATTTTCAAGACTTCCAAGAATTTTATAAATAGATCTACACATAACGTGTCAATTTGTCACATCTTAAAGGAACTGGAAAAGCAATAGTGCAAGCGTGAAATGACGTGAATTATGCAGAATGCATTGGTTAAATAAACAAGTGTATACCACAAGATTGCACATTGCATAAAACTTATCATGTAATAAATATAATACTTAACTGAATAATCTGATAAATATATTTGATTAAGAAATTGTATAAATTTATGATTTCTTAATTATTTAATGCAGAGATGGGGAAAATGCATTCGATAAGATTTTCAATAGGAAACTTTTGACTAAATCCAAATTTTACACTTTAATCGTTTCGAAAATTAGTTGCATAAAAACTCCAGTTAACCGAATGAGGCCTTCTGACAAAACGTTCTCTGTCCCTTCGATCTAATAACACAGGTGCGAAGCGTGATAATTTTGGGAACAAAAATACATTTTTCTGCTAGCTTATTCGAAATGGATAGCAATAAACTTGGATACATTGGAATGATCACACTTTGTGTTGAATGTATCGGGCATAAGCTAATTATGAAGGAATATTTTTAATGAATATTCAGAAAATATTATATGTAGTATTAAAGTATTTGAGGTTACCAGTGGAGCGTTTAAAACTACGTATTATGTACTTCTTGATTTTATAATTGTAGCATGTTATACGGAAACGTCAATTTTTTTTGAAATAATCAGTAAAATTGCCTGAAAACGACGTGTACGTTATGCACTGCAAACAATTCTTAGTAAGGAAAATGACAAGCTGTACAGAAAATAAAGATTCGAAACTAGCCATAATCAATATATTTTTTACTCAAGCCGTTTAAATTTATCTGCTACGTAATGTGGGCTACTAAATTTTTAAATATACAATAGTTATTCAGCATACAAAACAAGGAATACATTTATAAGAAAAAATATTGATATCAAGAAAAACCCATAAAGAAAAATCAGATAGATGAAAACGTTGATATCTTTTATTAGCTATTCTATCTGCAAGGTGCCGAAGACTTCATAAGTTTTAAGGAAATTAATAATTCGTTGTAATGGTTAACTGAATTAATAAAATAACAATAAAAAACATTCGAATGTAAGCCCCTGTAAGGCCGAATGTGTTTATTTTAATACGAAGAAACTGTTTCACAGCGATAAAAAGTTCTAAACATGTGCATTCAGGAAAATGTTACATTTTCTAGATAGCCACGCTTTGCCCTGGAATCCACTTACCCGACGTATGGAATCAAACCGTCATCCGTGAGGATTTATCAAATCGGATGAAGAGAGGAAAACATTACAAGGGAGCTTTGACTTATTGCAGTATATCAATACTGTTCTGACAATGTTGGATCGAATAAATAAAAGACAAAATCTTGTTGAAAATATCTTCAGATATAACTTAAGTGAAAACGACTTTCACGTGTTATTTATTTACGATATTTGGCCAAGCCTGAATAAATGATTATTAAGAGATAATTAATACGTTTAATGATTTTATCTTATCATTAAGATGTATATAAAAAGATTTTTAATGATTTTATTCTTTAAACCTCGCGATGAGTACGGATGAAACGAGGTACGTCAATCTATTGGTTTTTATCACGTGAATTAATTTTGATTGAAGTTTTTACACAAAGAAAGTATTATATTAGGTTGATCTATGGTATCTTCAATAATTTTCTAGTATGAATAGGCAACAAGTTAATGATAAACATGCATACTTTATTCAGAATTAAGAGAAAAGAGGTATATTATATGACAAGGGAGTACGGAATTAAAATGCGTTAAAGCATAAAAGGCAAAGAAGCGTTTCCGCTATGAAACCACAATATCTACAAAAGCGTAATATAATTAGGGTGACAATCTGTCATTATTTACACTGGGAAATTATTCATATGTAGCTCTAGATATGTATTAATAAACATAATAATATTGTGTTTATTTTGTAAAAAAAAATACGGAAATAATAGTATAGATTAAAAAGATTTGTTTTAAAGCATTAACCCACTGAAACATACTAACACGTCCAAAAAGTACAGTGATATTTGTAGTAACAATGGGTAAAGGTATCAGTTTAATGAAAACGACTTCGTATGAAAAACACGTAACATTCAACTCCATCCGTTTCAACGCGAGCCAACGGATGATTTGGCATACGCTAAGTCAAACTCGGAGTTCTTGATTTTTGAATTGATCTGTTTATACATAAAAATCAAATACGAATTCGAGGGTGAATTTTTTTTTTCATTATTTTTTACTTAACAAACGTTTGTCAGTTCTGTTGCATACGTGTGATAGAATGCCTGAAGATGCCGAAAGGCGAAACTCGGGCTCTTAGAGACAAAAACATGTGGAATCGTACAAATTTTCAACACTCAAATTAAAATTTTCATAAGTATTCGATTTTATTTGCCAATTAAAAACATGTTTTGAATTGACAAAAAACTGACAACTATCAGTTCTGTCGCGCCTGTGTGATAGAATGCCCGAAGATGACGAAAGGCGAGACCCGGGTCGTCAGTGACAAAACATGTGGAATCTTACAAAGTTTTCAATTTAAAACAATTCAAATTAGATATTGAAACTCTATCAAGCACCTTCAGTCGATATCCTAAATTAAAAACATGTTTATTATGCTTAAAAAGTACATTTACTATATAATACACGTTTTTATTTCGTTTCTTTTAAAAGTTCCGAAATTTTTAAATGTATGGTGTTACCTTTGCCTACTAAATGCTCTTTCCTGTCAACCTTTTGAAGTTTGTCATTTATTTTATCCACTAAAATATCCTCAACGTCTAGTATAATACCCATTGTCAAATATAAAATTACAGAAAAGCGAACGTTTAAATTGAGCGCCGCCGCGAAAAGGTATGCGGGCTGAATAAATAAACGTATCAGGTGCTTTCAAAGAATTGATTTATATTTATTATCTCCCGTAAACGCCCCGGCTCCCTGCTTTAAATTCCTGACACGCAAAACGTTTCTTTGCGTAACGTCTCTGATCTTAGAAATAAACATATATTTTATTAAAGATTAGCAGCAATGTACGAACAATAATATGTGACGAAATACGTAAGCCAAAAAGGTCTGAAGACAAGCTGTATGGCATAGGGACATAAATGATTAACATAGTTAAAAAACGAACGAACTATTTTTCACTTTTAATACACCTAAAAATGTTATTAAGGATAACCGTGTTTCTCAGAAAACAATATTGAATATGAAACCGTTTTGATTATATTGTATTTTACCACATATATTAATAGAAATCGGGTGTGTCTGTGGTACAGTGGTCAATGACGTTGGCTAAAGCTACGGTTCTCAGGGTTCAAATCTTAGTAAAAACGGCAATTTTCGAGCCATTATGGATTTCAGTTAGAAGTCATGAATGTCTGCGTTGTCTAACTACTAGTTCTGTTCTAGTCCTTTCATTTTCATCGCTACTCTTGTAGAGGTTGATCAACTGATTAAAAAACACTACATTATGAGGCCATATGCTTCACGTTGGTAGCAGGCATGAATAATATACATATAGTTGAACCCCAGTTCCTTACAACGATCAATAATGTACCAAATGTACCAGTGATTTAGTGTAGATGAAAAAACGGTTCGGTGGTAATTTCGCACAAAAATCCTATGGATTACATGATCAGTGTGTCCATTATATTTTTTTCGTAAACCAAATCAACAGTGAGTTTTACTTTTAAGGTGTTAACTGAGACTTCTTAGTTGATGACATTGTATTTAAGTAATAAAACACGATATTTATTACTATTTCTACAATTTTGTATTAAGAAGATCAGGACCAGTATCTCGCATAGCAAAAATTATTTCATTCAGTGTCTGCCAAACTGTGGGACGCTGTGTAAAATATACAAAAAGCCTAGTCATTTAAATTTTCTTCAATTGTAAATAAATTCACCATCAACATATTTAAATGAATATTTGGCACACTCATACGTGGTCGACGCGACACAGAAATAAAATGACGCTGGTACATATATACGTAGCGTAATAAATTTCCTTTAACAAGGTAAACATCTTTTTTAAGGCACTTTTATTTGGCTTGCTACGCAACAAATCCCATTCAGTATGCAATTCGTGAAGTAAAAACGATTGGTAGACACTGAATAAACTAATTGATAAGTTTGTATAATCGGCGACAGTACAATCGAAGAACTCGAAGCGGATATAGAAATTTCAATATATGAACTGTTTATAATTTATAAATGAGTATTTCATGACAGGAATTTCCTGTGCTGTATCCGTCTTTAAATATTTGCGTCATTTTATTTCACATTGAAATAATAATGTCCTCAAAATATTTAAATTTAACTTTCATACAAATGAAAATGTTTACAGTTCCGTAAGAACTGTAGTGTATGTTTCAAAGTTAGTGTATGGCGGCTTCAAACTAAAATACGTTAATAAAAAATAAAACATAAATGTTATCAAATTTATTGGTAATTCAGTTTTTACACCGACTGTGTTATAAAGTTTTATATTATATTTGAATCAAGATTATGGCAGCGGTGCTGTAAATATATTTGTATTCCGAAGTATGTAACCACCATCCCAATTCAAGATCGGAAAAAGTTTGCATATATAGATAAATGTCTATTGAAATAGAATGAAAGGAAAAAAGATGGCTTCGTTTTATCGCAGAAATATTTCTCTCTAGTAAAATAAACATAAGAAAATAAAACGATAGAACTGAATACATCAATTTATGTATCGTGAAACAATTTAGATACGCTTGGAAGGAATAAATAACCACTGAGAGGGTGCGCTATGAAATATTTATCAATATAATAATTGCAGTGGAAGGAATATTTTTTTTTATAGTTAATTTTTATCTGAAAACAATGGTACATTTTTAATTACGTATTGAAACGCTTTTCGAATTGGGTCAGTAGTCTACGCTCTAGTGAATCGCGACTATAGTAAGTAACTTATTTATATAATACAAATGGACATAATCTTCGGATTATAAAATTTAACATTAACATTAAAGCCTCGTCAAATCGACAAAATGTTTAACCGATTGTGAAAAATTATAAAAAAAAAAAACAACATTAAAATTCGTACAAAATATTCTGAAGATATGAGCAAGATATGGCTGAAGCATTCTAGAAACAAGAGTCAAAAGTAATTTTTTTCGATTAATTTGACATTTATTTAGTAGAACTCCATTAAAATACGAAGAAAAAATAGAAATCTATAAATACACAATAGCGGCTTACAACCTCGTCCGAACTATAGTAATCAACTATATATATAGCTAAAAAAAATTAGTATAACTAAAATACGTTGTTACTTTTTCATCGTTTTAAATGATTTCTCCTTCGCTATTTAGACCATTACAAGCCAATTGAAAATTAAAACATACTATAAATAAGGCTTTTTTATAAACGCAGAAAAATGGTACTAATTGTTCATAAAAACCAAGTTGATAAATGTTTAGAAGATAATCCATTTGTAGTATGTTTTTTTAGTTTACATTTAATTGGTAATGTTATTAGTTTGTTTTGATAGATTATTTCTTGATAGCCGTTTTGTACGACCAATTGATATTGTTGGAATTTGTTTGTTTTTTTTATTTTTATCAATCATGATAACTTTACATTGGCCTTTTCAAACCTTTTTGTTTGTATTTAAAGCAACAAACATAATAAACTGTTAACATATAAAAATAATATAGATATATATAAAATCCGTCTACTACTGACAAAGATGTTTGTAAAATAACCATTCCATGAATCTAGAGCAGTGGTTTTCACGTGAAATATCACTGTGGCCGCAGTATAACCATCAGCTGTCTTATGGAAATGTCTCGTGGCCGCACCATATGTGATAAAAATAGTTTGGATATATTTTTTTTATTTAGAGCAATTACACTAAATGATCTTTCACAATATAAGTTGTAGGTAAAATCGACAAAATTAATAAAGCAATTGTTGTTAATGTTTTATATTGACATGATTCATGGTCAACGTATAACACGGTGAAAAAAATAGCAATGTATTTTAGTTCTACAAAATTATTTTTAACAAATATAGCAGATAATTCGGCTCACGCCATCGTCAGAACTATCACTGTGAACTTGATAGTTCTGACAATGGCGTGAGCCGAAATAACTATCAACTATATTTATTAAAAATAATTTTGTAGAACTATAATACATTGCTATTTTTTTCACCGTGTTATAATGGAGTTCTACCAAGTGAATGCCAATTCAATCAATAAAGTCAACGTATAACTTCGACCAAAATTTTTGAACAGTTTTATTATTAAAACGGTCCTTCACTTAAACTCGACTAAATGCTGGATAAGTCTGGTTTATTCTATCGATTTTAAAATAATAATAATTTTAAAAGTTCATTTTTAAAAACACGTTTTTTCAAACATCAATATTTACTTTAAAACTGTTGGTGGCCGCAGCATAATCCTCCGGTGGCCGCACATGAGAGCCACTGCTCTGCAACCTTCCAAGTACCATTAAGAAGGGCACTGAACATTACAATAGAAGAAAAATGCTTGCAAATTGTTTTCCGCAGTACCTACTTAATTATACATTTATATTCAGAACAAACGCGTCGCATTTTCTTGGTTGCTGAAAATCTATTTTGAAGAATCTAAACATATACTAACAATATGCTTTAAAAGATTATTTCATGTAACGTAGCACATTTATATTAACATTTCCTTTTTTAAACGTTTTATTTGTTTTATTTGTGTTTAAAGCAACAAACGTATTCTACTGATGACATATAAAAGCAATATATTTATAAAATATATTTACTACTGACAAAGATATTCGTAAAATAAGCATTCCATGAATCTGGGGATATTTTAGAGTAAAAGAAGTCGCCATGGAAATATTATACGAAACGGATATGGCCAATCAAACAAAAAGTAAAGTGTGATACGCTATCATAAAACTTCTGATTTTAAATGAGGTTAAAAATTATAACGGCGACCAATCATTTGCCTCGATGCCCGTACAACGAACCGAGATTCTTTCAGTTGATAAACCAATCAAAGCGAATCACGATGGCAAGAAAGTACCTATTATGCGGACAGTATAGACGCGGGCAAGCAAAAAAATCACAAAGGAGAAGCTGTCGTGTTGATTTTAATTATTCCTTACGAGGTCAATTAAAATCGAAATATAAAGCGGTCGAGATTTCTCACGATCTCCTCTCGCATAGACAACGGTTTTAATTTTAACAGTTAACTCAGTGTCAATGCACTTGTTGCTTGCATTATTATGTGCAAATTTTGATGTTACTTTGACTTCAAACAATTATTTTGAATACAGACAAGGGTACAATAAAAAATACAACGTCAAATTTTTGTTTCATTTTCATCACTTGTCAATATTCCAGCTTAAAAAGCGAAGCAGACAAAATGTAATGCTTTTTAATCAGGTATGCAAGTTGTCAACATTGTAGCTTTAAGAACCAACCAAACAAAATATATATATTGCACGGTGAAAAAATAACAATGTATTTTAGTTCTACAATTTTTTTTATAAGATATAGTTGATAGCTATAATATTTCCCGTAATAAACCATCTCCGTACAATATTTAAGCTTATTGAAACTGTCGCCTGTTTGGTTTCATTTATATTTAAAAAAAAAAGATAGTTTTATTGCTAGCATGAAATAAGCTAGGTCGTTAAAACAGAAGAAAATATGTATTGTGTACCTTTTCTACACAGTTATATATAATATGTTTAAACATAGTTCTGACGATGGCGAGAGCCATTTAAAAAAAAATTTAGATCTAAAATACGTTGCTATTTTTTACCGTGGTATAATGGAGTTCTAACAAGTAAATTCCAATTCAATCAATATAATATATATAATGCATTTTAATCAGATAAATAAATTAGAAATATTCATATGTTATATTATTGGTTCGTAGTCCACGTTTTACGCATGATTATAACGAAAGAAAAAATAAAGTCTAATTTTAAATTCTAGAAATTCGTTTAGGACAAAATACAATACGTACATTACTGTAGAAGATGTGTTTGAAATTAGTATATTATTGCGAAAAGTATGATATGTATGGCCATGTTCTTATGAATCCTTGTGGGAATTTTTTTGTGAGATTAAATATTTTTATATTGTAAAATTGAGCCGTCGAGTATTTGTTACAGCCTGGCATAATATCTATTAAATTGCAATAATGCGTGATGATGCAATTTGAGATTAGAAAACAAAATGTGAAACAGAAAATCAAATTTCATCCGTTATAAGAGCCATCTGTTCTTTTGACCATATATTTATTGTCTTCCTGTAAAGTAAAAGGAGACGATTCTACGTTTGATAAAACTAAAATAGAAACAATCCGTTGCAATTGCATGGTTGCAATTCAGAGCCAGTATAATGCTGTCCACAAAATGGCATCCAAGTAAAACCAAACCAGTTCACGGTGTAAGCAAGCAATTGCAGAGGTGAGCAGAGCATTGAGCGGTCATAACAAAGACCTTACTGGTGTGTTTGTCTATAAACAAACTGGGTTAAACGGCTATAAGAGGCGGAGACGTGATATGAACAGCGGCGTTACGGCATAGGGTATGTGATCATACATTGATTGTTGTTCATGGACAATCCTTGCCGGAATAATATATTCACAGCAGCAAGTAAATTTAAGAGAATATGTAGAATAAATAAAAGAAATAAGTTAATTTTGGCAAAGGGTTTTAAAAAACTTTATCATAAAAAATGATCGCAAGTCCTTTTTTTACAACAATGAAGTATCTACATAATATAATTTATGATATCGACTGAATGTGTTCGACGGAATTTCAATATGAAAATTTGAATTGTTACAACTTATATATATTTATAGGGTAAATAAGCTAATTCGGCTCACACCATCGTCAGAACATAAAATAAATGGCTAATTTGAATTGTTACAACTTTGCATGATTCCACATGTTTTGTCACTAACAACCCGGGTTTCACCTTTCGGCATCTTCTGGCATTCTATCACACGGATGCAACAGAACTGACGTACAATAAAAAGTTGGCATCGTCTATATAACAAACGTATTAATTACAGGAAAATACAAACCACAAAGCAAGTAATAAATGGCAGCTAAAACAAATTTCATAATATTTATCTCATAATAATTAAATGACAAAACATGTGGAACCGTACAAAGTTGTAACAATTCAAATATACATATTTACATAAAGTTGTTAATGATGTCGTGTTAATTGCAGAGCATTTACTATCAGTGTATATAAAATAAATAAAAACTTTGTATTACGTAAGAAATATTTGAAATTTGCGTCGTGTTTGAAAGAAATTATAAGATGAAGTACAGTTCAAAGACAAAAAAGCATGTATCACTTTTGTGAGCGTATGAGCTTATATTTTTTTTTTTTTTTGGGTACGACGCCACTGGAAGATAAGCTTGTAAGTGACTCGGAGAAAGAATAAATAAGCGGGTCACAGTTACTCACAAACGCGACTCGCCACTCGAAACGCGTGTAAACTTTCTACAACACGACTGTAAGTGGCAGTAGGTGTGCGGGGCACTTTACTTCCTATTTGTAATGCGCCGCGACCTTACCTCTTTCCGTTCATGTTGTCCAAATCTTCGACTCACAATAGCCGATATTAATATTCAAGGTCTGAAAATGATCTTTCATTGCTGAGAGGCAATGACGGTCTTATTTAAAGAAGGCCGCTGTTAGTATTATACTTGCCAGTGTGTTGATTTACCTTGATAACGGGATTAAGTTTAAGTACCGAAATAATTAAGAAAAAATCAATGATACGGCAAATCACGGCACATATCGTTGCTTATTTACATATACGTCTAACTGACAGTTCAGTTGCATCCGTATGATAGAATTCCTGAAGATGTCGAAAGGCGAAACCCGGGTCGTTAGTGACAAAAAATGTAGAATCATACAAAATTGTAACAATTCAAATTAGCCATTTATTTATTGTTCCGACGATGGGTGAGCCGAAATAGCTTATTTACCCACCTTATCAATCTTATAAGAATTTTGTAGAACTAAAATACATTGCTGTATTTTCACCGTGTGATAAAAAACGTCTTCAAGGATTGGAAAATCGGCCAATATCGGTGTACCAATAACGCTGCCTAGTCGCCTATAATAAATATAAATTCATCTAAAAGGATTGGCAAGCAAACATAGTTCAATTTCATCTGCGGAGTATATTAAAACTAAACATCGTTACCCATTTTGGAAGGTAGCCAACCGTGTGGAGATAGTTCGATTTGAGCGGGCCGATGATCTCAATTGTGGACCATTACAGCTTAGCTACAAATGCTCAAAACTTTAACCAAAAGATTACATCTTTATTTTTTTCTCTCTTGCGTTTCTTATTTGTTTTTAATTCCTGTTTATCATACTATCATCCGCTAAGGTTAAATCATCAGACGTCCTGTCATTTTTTGTTTGCGATTAGCGTTTGCATTATCTATTTCTGTTCGTATAATGCAGCACACTCAGAACAGTACGAGCGCTATCTTTGACCTGACCTTTGATTATTTTCTAGGCTACAAGGATCCCCTTTTTATTTTTTAGAGAGGAAATTTATGTCCATTGCTGGTATAAGCCGCAAGCACCATTATCTGTAATTTTTTGAGATAGGATATGAGGATCAATTTTAAACTCATGAAAACAATCAAAGCCAATAAGAAAACGAACCACTATGAAAAACTAAACTATGAATGTTCGATTCAGTGGATCACATAAACTATATAGGACAATCGCCCAAGAGAGATCAACAGTTTTGAAAAGAATACTTTTACTTGGTAGAACTCCATTATAACACGGTGAAAAAATAGCAATGTATTTAAATTCTACAAATTTGTTTTATAAGATATGGTTGATAGTTATTTCGGATCACGCCATCGTCAGAACTATGTTTAAACGAACATTTTTAACTACAATGAAATACATTGATATGTTTTCACCGTGTTAATAATTTTAAGTATAATATGTAGGTATTTTGTATAAATATCATATAACAGTAAATGAGATTTCACAAGCCCATCTAAATTTAAAAAATGTATTTTGTAAGTATAAATATTTTTGACACTTTTTAATTAAAGCTTTATATGACATACTTGACACTTTATCGGCATTGTCGCGAGGCGAGATTTTACAAGTCTGCCATGTAGCGATGGTGAAACAAATATTTTATGAGCTTTTTATCGCTTTATGTTGTAATAGGGGTTGTAAATGCTCAACCTGTTGTTTCAAAACAAAATCAGTGGTTACAGTACAAATTCCACAATAGGCTAATTGATTTACAAGCAATAAGGTAAATAATACAACATGCTATAGCATGTAGGATATTATGCCGAAATTTCCAATCGACAGTATGGTGCACGAAAATGATTTTATAAAAAATATTCAAAAAAAAAAACTTTGAGCTTTTGGGACCTTTATATGCGAAGGAAAAAAGGTACAAAATGATGATGTTAATATTGTTTTGTAAATATATATACCATAGAATAATGATCATTAATGATGTCTAGTGACATCTCTATCACCTTTTGATGGAAAGGCATGATATTTCAAATAATAAAACACATTTATTGGTATGCATTTCAAAAAAATATTTTTAAATTCATCAGTTGATAATGCTCGCGTTGAGCGAAACCGGTCTTGATCAAAAAATATATTGTGGAAATGAGTAATATAAAATGTGTTTTTATTATACAAAATACCATTGAAATATGTTAAAATATGAGTATTGGAATTACGCTCAATAGATTATAACTATACAAATTAGTCTCAAAAGTGTATCGTGTTATTTTCTCAGGAAAAAAAATCTTTACTGGATAAAGGAAAGACCTAAATAAAAACCCGACTTCGTTTAATAGAAATTGTATCATGTCAGAAAGTTAGATTTGTTTTTGGTTTTGAAATTATTCACAATCGAATAGGAAAAAAATACATTTCATATCAATTTATATACCTACCAAAGAATTCAAGTATAGTTAACAAATAACACGAAAAAACATCAATGTGTGAATTATAAGTGTGTTAAATAAACAAGAGGTTTGATATAAAAAATAAAATATGATACTGGTCTATATATCAGGCAAAACAGGTTTTATATGTGATTATTATTTCATTTGATAATAAAACGTAATAATGCATTTTATTTTACTGTAATAGGAATCGGCCGACGTAGGGACTTGTACACAAATTTTGGAGTAATGCACAATAAAAAGAAAGTGTCACATTGAAATGAAACCGTCGAAGACACATTTCTAAATGCAGAGACATGTGGCATAAGGAAATTGTAGTAGAGCGATTTATTATTTAGCCGCTTACGTAAACAAAACTGAGATATTCGATTGAATGACGCTGAAGCATTTCTTTGAATGACATAATGATTCAGACCGCTGTTACATCATTTGTATTTTAAAGCTATGTGTTTCTTTGTTAATTAATTAATTAATTGAAAATACGTTATGAAGTGCGACGAATAATTAAAAAAAAATACAATAGAGAACAAATAATGTTAATTACAATTTAATTCGAACTGAACTGAAGGTGCTTGATGGAATTTCAATGTCAAATTTGAATTGTTACAACTTCGAGCGATTCCATATGTTTTGTCACTAACCCGGGTTTCACTTTTCAGCATATTCAGGCATTCTATCACACGGGTGCAACAGAACTGATGTACAATAAACAGTTTCAATACAAGTAGGTACAATAATAATCATATTTGTTGTAAAACGTTTTCAAGATTGACTCATTAAAAAACAAGATCGTTAATGAAAATTATAACAGACAATTGTGTAAATTATTGTGAGATAAATATTATGAAATTTGTTTAGGCTGCCATTTAGTACTTGCATTGGGGTTTGTATTTTCCTGTAATTAATACGTTTGGTATATAGACGACGCTAACTGTTTATTGTACGTCATTTCTGTTGCGTCCGTGTGATAGAATACCTGAAGATGTCGAAAGGCGAAACCAGTTTCATTAGAGGGGAAAAAACATGTGGAATCGTACAAAGTTGTAACAGCTCACATTTTATTTACAACAAGAAATCTTAATAAACAATGCGCTGATAAGCCAAACAGTTCTTGCAACTCGGTGAAAATAACAAGTTTTAACAAATTAAGGATGTTTATTGTTTCGGCAACGTAATTTAAAATTAGATGCATGTAACTTAAAAGCCGTATTCAATAAAACGAAAAAAGAACTTTTTTATTAAGTTTTTCTTTCCGATATATTAATAAATTCAGTTGAGAAGAGTATGTAGTCGTATTAGAGTATCGACTGAGATATTTTTACGTGGCTGCGAAATTGTTTGAAATTTATGTACATTATCGAGAAAATTTAAGTGAATTCCGCGAACGAAAAAAACGTAACACCGCGCCAGACCGTTGAATAATGAAACTACATAATTTTCTTTCATAAATATTTAAGTTATATAAAAAAAATGCGAACGATTGAAAACATTGCAGTATTCTTTTTCAAAAAATAATAAAAATAAAACATTCAATGTTAGAAGATGTTTTTTCGCGTTGGACAGTGTTGTCTATTCTTCGATTGCAATCTGGTCGGTTGGAAATGTCCGCGATGTGCAAAACTGCTCTTGATCGTTTGGTGATATTTTTTTATTTAAGATAATATGAAATACAATAATGGTTTTAATCTTTTTTCTCCACCGCGCCATCGCATCTAAGTTCAACCACGTAAATTTTTAAAAATATAATACGTTTAACAACATAACATAATTCATGATATTGACTGAAGTTGTTTGATGGGATTTCACCGTCAAATTTCAAGTTTTGTTAGATTCCACATGTTTTGTCACTGGCTACCCGGGATTCGCCTTCCGGCATCTTCAGGCATTCCATCACACGGATGCAACAGAATTGACGTACAATAAGCAGTTAGCATCGTCTAATATAGCATCTGTGTAATAGAATGCCTGACTGAATGAGCGAGTCGTTTGTGACAAAACATTTGGAATCGTACAAAGCTTCAACAATTCAAATTTGATTTATTGATTTAATTGACATTTACTTGGTAAAACTCCATTATAACACGGTGAAAAGATAGCGGTGTATTTTAGTTCTACAAAATTCAAATTTGACATAATATAGTAAAATAAAAGCCTTGTTTTAATTCTCGCAATGATTATTTAGTTTTATTTATTCTTTAATGAGACCGAATTTTAAAAAAATGTTTCATTTTTGCTATAGTAAAAAAGGGTTTTCAGCAACCGTCTTATTTTTAAGCAATCTATATAAAATAAATAATACATAACGGAGTTCTACCAAGTAAAGGTCGATTCAATAAAATTCTTATTCTCCATACAGTATTTTAACAAAGTAAATAGATACATGGATTAAATTGGCATTTACTTTGTAGAAGTCCATTATAACACGGTGAAAAAATAGCAATGGATTTTAGTTCTACAATTTTTTTATTACATATAGTTGATAGCTATTTCGGCTCACGCCATAGTTCCGACGATGGCGTGAGCCGAAATAGCTATCAACTATATCTAATAAACAAAAATTGTAGAAGTAAAATACATTGCTATTTTTTCACCGTGTTAAATAGATAGATATACTGGCGATTGGCCGTAAGATAACTTCTGTCCTAATTATTGACTGTGTCACATTAACTACTTATATAAAATCAGTATCTTATATCAGTCAGTACACAGGCTATTGAATTGGTTACGCTTTTCCATCACCACGACTGGAAACAGTATTACATTTGGTACGCAGAGTAATTCCTTGATCATCCATTCGACGCGTCCATCTTAATTCACTTGAAATCAATCGCTCCAGACACGTGGCTTAGCGGTTAAAACAATTAGCTTGAACGTGACTGTCCCGAGGTCACGTCCACACGGCCCGCGCGGTCCCGTTGGCTGCGACTGCGTTCTTGGAGCATGGTGCACAAACAGGGCTGCTAACTCGATATATGATAAATACAAATTATTTAACTAAGTATATATTTGCGGTCAAAAGAAAAAGACATATATTATTTTATTTCTTAAGATTTTTTAAAAATCTTCATCGCTTTTAATGTACAGTATAATATACGTAGTGTAAAAAAGTATAAGTATTATTTTGTGACGTGTATTTCTGTGGTCAGATGGTATATTCAGATACAGTGAAACCTCGATTATCCGGATTGACCAAAGTTAACAAAAATATTACGAATTTGATAATGTGCACGTGGCAAATTGCGTCCACTGTTAACGTACGTGATGGAATACAAACTTAACATTTTGACCGTCGCATTTGTTTTTTATGCATTTGCTCCGACAACTCCTGTGTAAAATGTGGGTTAGTAATCATTCAAGTTTGTATGCATTGAACGTTCGTTCTAATATTCTTTTATTACTCAACAAATCTTTAACATCAAGACATGAAAATACTGCACCAAGGTACAAAAACTAGTAAAGGATGTGTACCGTGACAGTATTCGCAATCTGACAACATCGTAAAGAAAAGCTAGGTATAAGCAGAAATCGATAATTTATTTTTTCAATAAAAAAAAATAATATTAATAACGACATAAAAACGATTCATACTGAATATATTTGTCTTTTCGTGTCAATGATGAATTTTTTTCTGAATCTAATTTTTTGCGAATATAATCATATTCTTATTAAACGTAGGCTCTAGAATTAAAATATGTCATCTATTTATATATATCTCAATATTGAACCAAAACACGTTATTTAAAAAATGAAGTTAAGTTCTTTAATAGCTTTGAAGGCTTTCAAATCGGTGCAACTCGCATGGATTAAAGTGGACACTAAAAAAATACATCTAATTTTCGAATGAAATAAAAGATTTACGTCTTCCAAAAACATATTTTCTATAAATAATCAAAATTAAAACAAGCTTCCTGCATAGTTAAAAAAACTATATCTCTATCACCTGATAATTAAATGATTATCCGAAATAGAAAGATCGAAATCATGCATCTAGTAATTAATTTTTCGGCGTATAACTAACATACACCTTCTGTTGACGAATATGGTGTTGATACACCTAATATAAAATCAGTTCTGCTTTTTGAAAAAAAAAAAAAATCAAATTGAATGCATGGTCCAATTGGTAGCCGTAAGCAATTCGCTACGGTACTAGTGTGTCAAATCTCATCAAATAACCACTTCATGTTAATCTTCTGTTGAATGCTCTATTTAGAGTATATTTGATCCACGTAGGTTTCTATAAGTAAATACAAATCGATGTCTTTATTTAATAACTATTTATCCATCAAGGGGGCATATATTTATTACACACAAACAAGCAATAGTTTGATATTTATTACCACAATATAAGATTAATACATAGAAAACATTTTTTTTGATACTTGTCAACCTGAATGATTAATATTTATAGTATACTTAAAAAATCAGTTGATAATGCTCGCGATGAGCGAAATCGGTCTTGATCAAAAAATATGTTGTGGAAATAAATAAAACTATAAAATGTGCTTTTATTATTTTAAATATCCTGGCTTTCCATCAACACCTTAAAGTGATTAAAAAAATGTGACTTAAATAATTCAATATTAAATATATTTAAATATTTATCAAGAAGCATTAAATTCGGCACCGCATCAGATTTACGTTTATCTGTTGGCATGTGGTTGATTGATGTTGCATTGATGTGATTCCAGGAAACGAGTACAAACGAAAATAAAATTACATTAGATTTCATACGAATACAGATTTATTTCTTAATATTGAACGTTTTTTCAATTACTTTCAAATATTCAAAATAAAAAAAAAATTAAATTTAAGATGACTGCCAAAAATCGTTGATATGCATGTTAGGAATTTAAATAATAATATTTCAGTAACTCAAGCTATTCAATTCTTAAATAAAATGAACTATTAAACAGACGTGACTTTCAATGTTTTTCAATGCAGTAATTTATTCTAAGAATTTTGTAGTAATTAAAAATAATTTCATTTTGGCCAACCCTTAAAGCAGGGGAATGTGTGTGCATCGCATTCCTGCATCTCTTCATATACTCTGCTTCAATTCCGGTGCGTTGAGTAATGCAGTTATGGTATCCGAACCTGTAGATGCTCAGGAAGGTAAGTTTAATAATATTATCTCCTAGAAAGCTGACACTGAGCTTATCATAAGTAATTCATTAGTCATGCGAGTTTGCACAGGTGTTCAATAATGCTAGCCGACCGTGCACTACGTCATATATTGCATAGAAACTATTCGAATTAGTGCGGGCTAATTGAAAATATATTTTAAAATTTAATAAAATACTGGAAAGTTGTTTTGAAAGCACGTTTTTAATTGATTTTTAATGTTTCATTTAACGGCGAGGAAAAGCCTAGTACCGTCACATGTATTGGACTTATTGGTAGCTGCATTACTTAATATTATACAAACATTTGACATATTAATAAAATAGCGTATATCAGAATTTAGATTATTTAAACGTAATTAAGAGGTTACTTGTAATAGTTTTCCAAGCAACGTTTATATTATATTATACGGCATACGTTGCAATGCCACTCAAACAAAGAATATGATTGTGTAATAATTTTGAGAATCCAAATGCTTTTGGAAAATAATTCGGAAGGTTTTGCGACACGTGAGCAGGCCACATAAAGTTGTCTATGTAAGAATCATATCTACATAGTTCAGTGTATCAGTTGATAGTGCTCGCTATAAACGAAATCGGTACTGATCGAATGATTTTACTAATTCAGTAACCTTTGCGGGCATGTGCACAATAACAAACGGACTAACGATAAATGAGTGCATACGGAACGAACAAACATACATTTAATAAATAAGGTTATTATCCTTTACATATATATAATTACAATTATACATATTTCGTTTCCAATAATATATCATATATAACAAAAATCATCTTAAAGATACTATCACTGTTTTAAAATTATTTAACGTTTTCATCAGACCAGAAAAAGAAAACACGAGGCAAGCAATAGAGCCTTGATCACTTGAGAAAGGTCGGAGATAATTCGTCTATTCGCTCGAATACCCGAAGACAACGAAAATCGAAACTATACAAAAGTTACAAATCATAAAAATAACAAAAAGTTGACGACGAGGAACCTCAGGCTAAATCTATTTTAATATATATTGAAGAATGGTATTCATCTGAACTTACTCTTGTCCATATAGAATATATCAACAATTGAAGCAAAACTTAATAAAAACATTGTTAATGGAAGTATAAAACATTTTGATGGTTCAATATTGAGAAAAAAACGGATTGTTTTTAGCTACGTTTAGACTGTCTATTTCAATCAAGTATGTGCTTTTAGAAGTTAATAAAAATATATAGAAATAAGAAAAATTCACTAACCAACATACTGCTAAAGTTTCGACTGTTGAGACGGCTGATTAGTGTATAGATCGGGGATTCCCAACCCCATACCCGCGGGCACCATGGCGCCCGCGTAACAATTCGTGTGTGCCCGTCACTATTTAAACGTAACAGATTTTTTCATAAACTAATTAAAAATGCAAATCATTTTTATATATTTGTTAGAGTTTTAATTTATTTGAGTAACTAGGTTTATTATATAGTGACAATAAACATAGAGATTTTTTTTTTATTTATTAATCACGTCTAATTATAAATACCCGCAGAAAAAAATCGGTAGTGCCCGCCAACCTACCGATATTTTAGAATGCTCTCTAAACTATAAAAAGGTTGTGAATTCCTGGTATAGATAGTCGATACTAAACAATATAACAATGGTAAAACTTTCGTGTTATATATATTTTAATTTTTGAAATATTCTATGTTGGAATATCATTTACGTAGCTCAGCAAGGAACGCGTTGATTATATTTTTATTAATACAGATAGTATAAGTAAAGAGAAATCAGGCAGTTCGTATTTGTTACTTGTATTATATATTCTACATGATAGTGAATTGATTCGCGAAATTCATTCCGATCAAACTGTAACGTACGTAGAATATACGTATAATATGTCCGTTCAAGATTAGATAAACAAGAATAGCATGTGCGAAGTTGCCTGCGTCTTATTGAGTGACTGCCATTCAAATTATTATAATTCAGGCGCTGATAAAGATAATCAGAAAGGTCAGGCGGCAAGGACGACGGTCAACCGGCAGAATGCAGATCGATACCCGCCTTCGACTCATCTCCTGTTGATATTACTCCATACAGAATCTGTATCGATTTTGGATGTTTACGGATATTTTTATGAGGCCACTTCGTTACTTATTTGATAGTGTTTATATATAAATGTTAAAACCGACAGTTTTATCAATATGAGAGACAGTGGACTATAATTTATACGAAATTTTATTGAAGTTAAAAAAATTAAAAAAAATATTTTTGAAGAGATTAAGTTTTGTTCAAAATATTTTACTGTCCCCAACCAGTGGTGAACGGCCTGGTGTCAGGCCACTGAAACTTTCTGTTGTGTCGCTAACAGTACACCAAATTTCAAGAAAAAATATAAAACATAAGATTTTTTCGGCTGCACGTATATTGACTTATTTTTAATTGATAATAATTGGTAGGGTTATGTAATTAGCTTAATTATTGTCAGAGGCAGCACTCCAGTCAAGAATATCTGATATAATCTGCGTTAATTTGTTGAAGAAAACCCATTTGTTTGTGTTTAATTTTAATTGTATGATAATGTCATATCTATATTTGTTACGTATCGTGATGATCTGTCACAATACAAGATTAAAAAAACATAATATAAAGAACTTTTTTTATTTATATATATAATGGTTGGTGTTTTTTTCCGTCTATTTACCGGTCCGAAAGTGTATAAATGTTGCTGAACACTGATATAAACACTATCTTTCATACATAGAAAAAGCTAATTCAGTTCTACAAAATTATTTTTAAAAAATATAGTTGATAGCTATTTAGGCTCAAGCCATCGTCAGAACTGTTCTATCTTACTGTTGAATGATTTATCCGTTTATATCGGACAGACAGGTAGAAGTATATCTACTCGAGCTAAGGAACATATAAAATCATTCAACAGTAAAAACACCGATTCACCATTCGCTAATCACGATATTAAGGAATCACATAATATAAATTCAAACTCAGCACCTAAATGTTTGCATCTTTGTAGTAAGGATCGCAGAATGACGGCTTTGGAACAACTGGAAATCAATAGACATCTACTATCACACAGGATTCTTAACGAAAAAACTAATATAATAGTATCCCCACTAGTGCAACCCGATTACAAAAGCGTGGTCTGATTTGCTTCCGCAATGACCACTTCCGTCCCACATGTAAACTTATTGTCATAGCCACCTATTGTTACATTTAGAATTTTTGAAAATTTAGTGTTAGTGTGTGAAAGTAACAAGCTAGGCCGTTGGAACAGGAGAGAGGATGTGTTGTGTGCCTTTTCTGCACAGCTATATATAGAAAAGCCAATGTTAGTTTAAGCATAGTTCTGACGATGGCGTGAGCCGAAATAGCTATCAACTATATTTTTTAAAAATAATTTTGTAGAACTAAAATACATTGCTATTTTTTTCATCGTGTTATAATGGAGTTCTACCAAGTGAATGCCAATTCAATCAATAAATTCAATTTAAGTTAATTGTTATGTTATAGCAGTTGATACACATAGTTTAAATATAGTGTAAATGAGTTTATTCGTTATTTAATTTCTAGAAGTTATTACTTACGATTGGGCCTAAATCATAATTGCATTCTGAGCGCATATGGTTCGATACTGCCGCTGAATCCAAAAAGGATTTATTTGGTCTAAATGATAAGAAATTTTACGCTCCATCTTAAATGGCAAACGATTTCTTTTCAAATATCATCATTTTAAAAAAATATTTTATTGAAAAAAGTGCGAATGTCAAAAATCAATGACAGATACGTGTAGCATAAATAATAATTTTTAAAAAAATATGAGAAAGGTGATTAATGAAAGACTAAACACTTAATGGAGAATCGGAGATTAAAAATATACATCTTTTAGTAACTTTTTTTTCTTCTTTCGAATAATATTTCAATTTTCACGATGACTATCGGGTAAGTCTGTATATACCAGGAGTAGCCGAAGCATCGCTTGAACGCCCGCCTAGTATAGTTTTAAAATATTTTTTTATTTACAGACTTCGAATGACTGTGTTAATTCATTATTACTTGTTGTTATTCAAATAACTTGATTTTAAATTGTTATTGGTAATTTCTATGTCTATTTCCAATTTGAACTTATTTATAGTTTTAAATTACTACTGATAGTGTAAGTAAAATGCCGTCAATAATTTCAAAGGCAGACCACTAGTAGTGGTTAAAAAATGGTTACCTATGGTCTATAAAGTATACCCGGAACAACTGAAGGATTTCATGTGTAAAAAAACGAAGAAAAACGATAAAGTGTTGACTTTGCATTTTAGAAGTGTCACGGCGAGCGGATATAAAAAATAGCATTAATCAATATTTTACTAGTAGCATATTAATTATTCTAGTTGGAAATATATAAATTTCGAAAAAAGTCTCACGAGAGCAATTATTATTAATGTCGAACGACACTGCGGCAAGGGAGCAAAAAAGACATGTCGTAATCATCTAACTCCATAACCGGTTTGGTTGGCAAAAATTGAATAAGAGCCAACTGGATACAAGAATTATTATTATTTTAAGTTCGCTTCGAATTTTTTTTTTCGCGTCTCATGTAAATAAGTCGCAATGGCATATCACACGATGAGATTTGACCGGATGATGTGAGCTTGGAATAAGGAACTGTAGCAATTACCACGAGCAGAGCGAACGATTGTGTTACCCATTCTATCCCAAGAATCACTTCGACATTCGATTGCAGCCTTTGTTCACTTCAAGTAACTGACGAGTGTGACTCAATAAAATTGTAAGTTTAAAAAAAAATCCAACTTATACGTACACCCGGATTTATTTATTCGATCTGTTAACAGAAGAAATGGTGAATTTTTCATTACATGTATCATAAGACTATCTTATCTGCAATCGATCGATTCAGTGTTGTAGTTATGTTCACTGTGTAATACGGCCACGAGACGTATTACAGAAATAAAAAAAATGCGTCGATTTTTTCAAATAAAACGTGAGGTGATAAAAAAACAAACGACTGTCAGACTCGAAGTTAACCGAAAACGTTCTCGGGTCGATTGACAGATGTGTTAACGATAAAAACACAAGTTACAGCTTACTAATCAAAGATCGAAACAAGTCATGGTTTTGATCAATTCAATAATACTAAACCGAATACATGATATATTCAAATACTGATTATTTAAAAATTAGTTCAGTTTTGTTACTGTGAAGCAAACTTGTCAAGATTATTATTAGGGCAAAAAAACTATATTTCATTAATCACATATAAATTGTTTAGTGTCACTTCTCGGTGTTGTTGCATGTTATTCGATAATAATAAAAAACGATTTTAATACTATTTTCACAAAATATTCAATGATCAGAACAGGTTTCACTCATCACGACCATCGCATAATAAAAAACTACATTCCGCTATAAAAATTAGCTCCTAAATGAAAGATTTTACATTTATATTTTAAAGTATCATTTTGTGATATCGACTGAAGGTGCTCGATGGAATTTCAATATAAAATTTGAATTGTAACAACATCGTACTATTCTACATATTTTGTAACTAATGACCCGTGTTTCGCCTTTCAGCATCTTCAGGCATTCTATCACGCGGATACAACGGAACATATTGATTGAATCGGCATTTACTTGGTAGAACTCCACTATAACACGGTGAAAAAATAGCAATGTATTTTAGTTCTACAAAATTTTCATAAGGTAAAGTTGATAGCTATTTCGGCTCACGCCATCGTCACAACTAACGACGACGACTAACGAGTAGTTAACGAGACGATGGCGTGAGCCGAAATAGCTATCAACTACGTCTTATAAAACTTTTGTAGAAATAAAATACATTGCTATTTTTTCACCGTGCAACAGAAAATAGTTTGAACGAACTTAGTTAAAACGCCTAGTCATGCCGCATCCGTGTGATAGAATGCCTGAAGATGCCGAAAGGCGAAATCCGGGTCGTCAGTAACCAAACATGTGAAATCATATAGAAATGTAACAATTCAAATTTAAGTATCAACTATTTAAGGCATTAGCTATCAGTGGGAGTCGAGGCGTTTTCACGTGAGTCTAACGACTTCATTAAGAACGGAGATGTATTAAGCTCTAAATCAAGACTGCATAACATTTTCAGTACATCCGAACTATAACATAGACAACTGATAATTTGCGATATTGCTTATCAATTAAATGGTATCAATCGATTAAAAAACCTGTTCAGTCGATAGAACATATATTTAATACAAATTAATAATGGAAAAAAAATGAACCGACCGAGGACAGAGGATCGGGTCGAGCTTTTCGATGCAAGTGCCCACTTATAAAATCTGGTGGTAATAATTTTCAAACGACCTTTAGTACAAGTCGATCAAAAATCGTATAAAATTCAATGCGAATATAATAAATCGCTTGATACGGTTATTGTCGGCTTACTACAAGAAAATTGATGTTTTGCCAAACACTTTTGTCCAAATGTATCGCCATTTTACACGCTCGCGCAACTTTGATGCCGCGATAAAAATTCCTAGACTTTGCACACTCATACGGATATGCTAGAAAATAATTTTCGAAGTTGCTGCCAACTTTATTCACTTCTTAGAAGTTAACATTATAATCTTTTCTTTTTTAAATTCTTTAATATAGTAGTTATACTTTAATAAATACTACGTTAATAATCCATAATACGATTATAAACTGTGTTATTTATTATTAATAAATACAGGCTAGTCAGTAACCTTTACGCCAAGCTTAATGAATTTGAATTATTACAACTGTGTGCCATTCCAAGTATTTTGTCTCTAACGACTCGGGTTTCACCTATCGGCATCTTCAGGCATTCTATCACATTGATGCAACAGAACTGGCACACAATAAACAGTTAGCGTCGTCTATACAACAAAGGTAATTAATTGGTAATGGCCTAGCTTGTTATTTAATAGTCATAGTCATAGTCATTGTGTTTAAATAACAAGCTAGGCCGTTGGAAAAGGAGAGAGGATGTGTTGTGTGCCTTTTCTGCACAGCTATATATACATAAGCAAATGTTAGTTTAAGGATAGTTCTGACGATGGCGTGAGCCGAAATAGCTATCAACTATATTTGTTAAAAATAATTTTGTAGAACTAAAATACATTGCTATTTTTTTACCGTGTTAAAATAATATTTCGCTTGTGCTCCCTTTTCTCATTGACGTCAATAAAGAACCACGTGTTCAAATATGAACCCAAGAAAGATGTTAGGCGAAATTCGTGGTAAAAACGTCTGAATAATTATTTGAACGTAATAAAGTAATGAATATTTTCTTTCACAAACTTGAATAAACGTTTTTAGATTCTAAAAAATATCGACCACTCGAAATAATAAGTAATATACTTTCAAAAGAAATTGAATAAGTAAAAATGTTTTATATTTTATGTAGATGAATGAGTACTCAAAATAAAAACTATTTAAAATGTTAAGAAATCAAAAAGGTATGAAAAAATTCTGACTCAACAATTTAAGCACAGATTTTCAAAATTATTTACAAATTTGAAAACAGTTTCGAAAATCAAATGAAATTTTATTACATCTCATAAGTCATTGGCAATTTTGATATGAAATAACCTCCTCAACCTTCGCGACTTACTTATGAAAGTGTATCAATCGATAAATATGAATAATTAAAGATAAAATACTTACATTCAGATTTTTTATTTAATTAATTTAAAATGATATTAACGACGTCAGAAATATTCCATACCTGAAACAAATATGAGAAATTGTAATTAAAATCATGTACAAAAGCATCGAAAATATTAATAGCAGTGAATGAAATGTTCTCGACAGCGTCAAAGCATCATCAAACAGTAGTGCGGGTTGCGCTGGATATAAATAAAGTTGTACATATTTTATGTGTATGCGGGTTAATTTGGTAGAGGCTGTTATAAGCATATCGAAACCGGTTGTAGGTAGAAAATAAACTTAAATAAGCCGTTAAAAATAATTAAACGATAGACTTAGAGCAGTATCATACTTAAATGCATATTATGTGTTTTATGTGTTGGATGCCGTCTTCCATCCAAAGTTGGATACCACATTGTAGCACACGGTTCGTTTTTTATTCACACTTACGTTACATAATAAATCTACATGATATATATGAAACAAATACGAGAGGTTATCAAAAGATGCTTTGAAAAGGCGCGAAACACGTGACACGTCTTGTAATAAAAATGTTATCGAATTCAGTCGCCGCTCCTCAGGCCATTGCGAGGGGCTAATTATTTCTCGTAATAAACCATCTCTGTCCAAAATTTAAGCTTATTGAAATTGCCGCCTGTTTAGTTTCACTAACATATTGTTTTTATAAATTTTATTGCTAGCAGGAAATAAGCTAGATCGTTAAAACAAAAGAGAAGATGTATTGTGTACCTTTTCTACACATCTAAACATAGATAAGCAAATGTACTATATCTTATAAAAAAAAATGTAGAACTAAAATACATTGCTAGTTTTTCACCGTGTAAAGTAAATGCCAATTCAATCAATAAATTATCTAAGTCAATGTTATAGGTATTTCAAGTTGCTTTTTGTAATTAGACTGTTTGTACATTTATTCAGCAAGGATCTTTCTGAGTATAAAGTCAGATCTTTGGCCCCAAATCAGCGATATTTTTCAACTTCTAGCTAATATCTGTATACCGCGTGAATATAGTTATTTTACTTGCGAAAGTTTCATTAGAACAGCCACAACATTGTTTTTAATAATTGACGACTAAGTAAGTATTAGCTCATTACTGTTCATTAGTAGAAAATGGTAACGAGTACGAGAGGAATATAGATATGCCAGAGATAATGCACACATTTTGCAACAAATTATTAGCTATGTCAGAAACTATAAAAACATACAATGTTCGATGTAGAGTGGACGACAATGATGTACACATCGATAATTTAACAAGTGAAATATTATTTAACGTCAGCACCGAATGAGAAGGTATTATAAAGTTCTAGTAATAGTATACAACAGGTGGTAGCGCCCCCTTTGATAAAACGACCAGTCCATTACACACACTCCGTGTTGTGTTTTACAGATCTATTTGCATATGAGTGTAAACTTTACTTTGCATGAACACGCAGCGTGCAAAATAATAAAACCTCATCTTTTTTAAAGTTCGTAAAGTAATTAACACATTCGAGACGGAGTGAACTTGCCAGATGTATGGATAAATCGATAAAAAATCGATAAAATTGTTTAAAAATCTTGCACAAATCGTCATAAGATTTCTCTATTGGGAAACTTTTTTAATGAATATTTCCCTATCATAACTTCGAGTTTTATCGCCATTTTTTTATAGTTTCTGTTTATTATTAAAACAAACAATATAAATATTATGTAAATATTCAAATTTGAATTGTACATATTATTTTATGTACGATTCCACATGTTTTGTCACTTATGACCCGGGTTTCGCTTTTCGGCATCTTCAGGCATTCTATCACACGGATATGTGTAATCGTACAAAGTTGCAACAATTCAAACTTAATACAATATATTACCCTCAATATTTTTTCATAAAACATTGCTCGACCAATTTTTTAATGGCCGTACTATTTTGTTCGCAGTGTTTTTGCGTTCAAATTTCTCAGATATTTCTATATTAAAAAAAAAAAAAAACAATAGTAAAATAACTGTATGGCTTAACGAAAGATGTAGTTATTTTTATATGTAACCCAATATATAACCCATACAAATAGTAAATTGAGAACACAGTATCGTATCTTTGCCATATTATATTTAGATATTCCTAAATAAAAATATACTGAAAACGGACGCTTTTTGGTAATAGATATTGAACTTTTTGACTGAGAATTCAACATTTTTTCGACGAAAAATAATTATGCTGGTATATTCTTATAATGTTGATTTTTACGTTGTAAAATAAAATTAACCAAAGATAATGGAATTTAGTTCGAGTTCTTTAATATAATATACACCAAATCTTTTGGTATACGTTGGATGTTCTCTAGATTAAGTTGAGTTTTATTTGAAAAAAGAACAACATTAGAAAATCGCGTAAAAAATTATGAAATTTAAATATTCATTAAATTATAAAATTGCTTTAAATTACATTATTATACATATGCATGTAAATTAACAAGTCATGGGTACTTGACAATTTACGTAGACATATAAGGAGACTGGTCACATTTTGAACCGCTTTGATTGGCCACTACATCGTATGCAATTCGATGACGTTTGTTAACACCAGGGACGTGATAAAGCGTGAAATTGAAAACAGTGGAACCTCGATTATCCGGACTAATTGGGGATGAAGATAGTCCAGATAATCGAAATAAATCATAATTTACAGGAAGTAAATAAGTGTATTCAGTATTAACAATTTTTATTTCTTTAGATAGCTTTAATGCGAAAAATCGCGAATACTTTCAAGACATATAAGTTGTCCTGAATTGCAATCTTCTTGACTCTCAAACCACTTCATGGCGACATCTAAACACTAATAAGTTTCAGAATGTGTAGGACCAATGTTACTCACAAATCTCTTCTTCGTCTTCTTGATCTTGTTCATATGAGGCAGATATTTCTTTAATTATTTCCTCACCATTGAAAATTTGGAATCCAGGATCGTTCAAATAAATATTCAAATTATGATTTATTTTTCTAGAAACAAAAGTTCAATGCGTATCGAATTTGGACGATTACTGACCTATATTTTACACAAATGATGAATGAATGAAATGAAGATAAAAATGTTAAGATGGTGTAACATCACGCTCATAAACAGTCGACGCAATTCGCTACGTGCATGTCAGGAAATTCGTAATATTTTTGTTTGTTTTGACCAATCCGTATAATCGAGGTACTATTGTGTGCAACAAAATTGTTTCTAACACGGTGAAAAAATAGCAATGTATTCTAGTTCTACATTTTTTTTTTATAAGATATAGTTGAAAGCTATTTCGGCTCACGCCATCGTCAGAACTGTGCTTAGGCGAACATTTGCTTATCTATATATAGCTATATAGAAAAGGTACACAATAAATCTTCTTTCCTGTTTTAACGACCTAGCTTATTTCTTGCTAGCAATAAAACTACAAATATTTAAAATTGTAAATGAAACTAAAAAGGCGGTTATATCTATAAGCTTACATATTGCACGGAATGGCTTAAGGAGCAGCGACATATACATATTAGTTTGTTCGTTAAGTTTTTTTTATGATAATTGATATCTATATCTAATTGATATCAACAAAAAATTGTTTCTGGGAATATATATGTATATAAATTATATCACGGTGAAAAAATAGCAATGTATTTAAGTTCTACAAAATTATTTTTAACAAATATAGTTGATAGCTATTTCGGCTCACGCAATCGTCATAGTTCTGACGATGGGTGAGCCGAAATAGCTATCAATTATATTTGTTAAAAAAAAATTTGTAGAACTAAAATACATTGCTATTTTTTCACCGTGTTATAATGGAGTTCTACCAAGTGAATGCCAATTCAATCAATAAATTATATATCTCATTTGAGTGCGTGCGTATCCACTTTTAATGCACGTGGTATGAAATGATAACGATAAATCTTAGTGATAAATTTCACCGTTAAAGGCAATCCTTGGTAATAAATATTAATGCATGTATTTGCGGGTAGACGTTAGTGGAATCCGAAATGAGTGGCTTTTAACCGAAAATGTCCGAACGTCTCTCTTTGTTTTAATCCAAAGTTTCAGTTAATGGCGAAGCGTAACAACTACTAAAACCGCCGCACAAACAAAATAAAGTAGACGGGCATTATAAAGCATTCGTTTTTGAAGAGCACAGTAATCCTTCACCTCGTCGGATAGAGAAATTTCGACGGCTGATAAGTACGGTACACAGAGAAAACCTCAGACGGGTTTAATAATGAGAACTTTTAACGTTATACAGTGGAGTGACAGAACTATCTTTTACGAGTTTAAGTATTCAAAAATTATACAAGTTTAACTAAACATTTATGTGCACGCATCATTAAAGACGATTTCAAAAAAGGAATCTACAATTTTGATTAATTAGACAAACCGTGCATTTAAAAACTTATCCTAATATTTATAGTAGGTACTATGTATGAGTTAATGCAATAAATATAACGGGACATTAACTCGTATGACTGTTTAAATACGGTTACTCGTTATAGTCAAACTGAGAAATGTTTTATTTCGAATCGGATTTGTATGACATTCACGTGACAGGATGCTGATTGATATGACGTATTTAGACGTTTAAGGTTTTTACTGTCACTTGATTGTATTGGCATTTACTGGTAGAAATCCGTTTATTTATCGTGAATACGAAATTTATTAGATATATAGTGATAGCTATATCGGCTTATAAGTAAATTAACGTTAAAACATAATAGTTCTGATGATGACGTAAGCCGAAATAGCTATAACTCTATATAATATCTTATTAATTTTGTGAAAATAAAATGTATTGCTATTTTTTACCGTGTTACAAAGCATGACATTAAAAAGTGATAATTTTTTTTTTATATTATTTCCACAATATGTTTTATGATAAGGACCGATTTCGCTTGTCGCGAGCGTTGTTTCAGTTACTTCAGCAGTTCGTAAAATATATTGTGGATTTAGTACTAAAAATGTATTTTAAATATTTAACATACGTATTTAGACGTCGTATTGTGGTTGGTTGTTGTCACGGAAACCCGAAATAAACAATATATACAACCAAATATATTTGAAGTCATTGGAAAGTTTTTCGAAGCTTTTTATCTATCGTTGCGGGAATTTTAAAAATTTCAGATATTATCGAAAATATGCGTGAAATTAACATAATTCAAACGATTGTATTGTGTTTACTATTTAAAATTATTGTCATTATTATATACTAAAATTCCTACGCAGTTAGTTCATATATAATAATTAGCACAACAATTATTGTGTCGCGATTGCATAAAAAAAAATCATGCATATGCGTATTCCAGGACAACGAGAATTCAATTTTTTTTTTTGATCGAGTTGACATTTATTAAAAATAATAAAAAGTGATAAATAAATATTTTTATTTATTTTGCAATGTTTGTTAAATAATATTTGTTTGCATTATTAATCATATTTTAGTGTCATCGAGAACGAAGAGAATTAATGTATTGACTGAATTAACATTTATGAATAACACGGTTTGAATGATGAATTTTTCTTTTTCAATTTGTGCAACGTATGTTGGTTGGAAAAAATTAACATGCGACAAATAAGTTAAGTAAGCACTCTTGAATTTTCTTTGATTGTATATGTATATAATCGTGAGATTTACCAGAGTAAAATAAAGCAAACTATAAAAGTCGTTGCATTAAGCTTGATTTAAAATAATTATAAATAAATTCCTCGTGGAATGAATATGTAGAGACGTGATAAAGGTTTACAGAAAATGATCAAAAGTTGTTCGATTTGGATTGAAAACAAAACAACTGTTGAATGTTTACCATTCGAAAGCTTTTCTTTCAAGTTTATTTATTACATATGTGTTTATTATTTTATGAAGGTGTCAAAAATTAAGTCGTCATTCAATTTGGAATTGGTCAATACAAATGTATACGTTACCTATTGAAGCATCATAAATTACATATACGTGAAATATGTTATAATTGATATCAATGACATTATTTCTGAAGTTATTCAAAGATAACATAAGTCTTTCGATTATAATTGTTTTTGCCAGATTTTACAGTGGTACAATTTGCCTATAAGAATGCCACTGGTAGAGATAGGCTAACCTTTTAACGTGTGGGTGACCTTGTGGAGGGTATTTCGGGTGCCTAGGCCACCGCACGACTTCATTAAACGGGACTCGACCGTAAAAGTTTTGGCAGTATAAATTTTATTAGGCCGGAACATAAACTTAGCAGCAGAAGCGGAAAAAGACTCGTGAAATAAGGGATGAAAGCGGGCTAACAGGATCAATCTCAACTAGCTATTAATTCAGGCAAGAAAAAAACAAGCAGGGGCGTGGGAAAATAAGTCTAAGACGCTCAAATTTAAATAAAATTTATGCGAGAAAGCTGCTTAGATAAATACTGGCAAAATTTTAATACACAAAATTAATCTTAAGTTGAAATAGAGACGGTATTGTAGTAGCTATGGAAGTATTTTAGCTTGGAAACTATGTGAGAGAAAAAAAATATTTCTTTAATATTTTAGGTATCCTCTAAAAAAAGTTAGACAACCAATCTAAAAAGTGACGTCCAGATTTTTTTGGTAGGTATATTTTCATTAGATAAACTATATACACACCATTACATATATATGATTAAATTTAAATAAACGATAAATCATATTCATTGAGAGTCGATTATGGACATAATTCATTTATACAACTGTAAAAAATGCCCGATCGTTTTTTGCGACACCATATAACAAGATATTCAATGTTTTTGAAACTTATATTGGTGTGTGAAAATTGCGTGCTATATTTGACCAATATTATAAAATCTACGCCACTGGGTGTATCGTAAGGCCTAATTTTAATGTGATTGAGTTGGACCAGATAATCTACTGGCGGAAAAGATTTACGATATAATCATTTAAAACGTGAGGAATCGAGAGAACGCTGTCTTATACACACCCTGTTTGCGTTACTCTTAATTAATGATTGGTAAAACAAAACGAAAACAGAGAGTCTTATACACAATGGTAGACATATTTATTTGTTAAAGAAATTTAAAAATATACAGATCACTCTCCAGTAATAAAAGTGTCTCAATTCAGAATCCATCACTTTCACCATGAATTAAGGATTCTAAATATGAAAATCTGTCTACTATAAAAACGTTTATTTCTATAGCTCGTCAACGCACAGCTATGGACACTGCTAATTTGACGTAGCTTCTATAGTAAATTGGTTAAATTTTGTATTGTGACAGTTCATCCTGAGTATTATTAGTATATTAACTTATGAATACATAAACGTCAGTAAAACGTTCGATTATACATTTTTTTTTAACACATTAAGCACACTAGTATGTTTTAGAATACTTAAATATATTTATTTTTCCATCTTTAAATATCACTGGTTTTACAATAATACCATAGTTATTCAAGTCCAGTTGTCCATTGGTCTTTGCTATTCGACGTGGTCAATGGCTAGGAACCGTAGAAAGATAACTGTCTGTTTGCGAAGAAACAACCTATATTTTTATGTACATAATACACGTATGTGTTTTGGAAGCGGTTCTGTCAATCGCTATTCATTATATTACAATAAAATGTTTTTTATATAGTACAAACTCGAAAAGAGATGCATATCTGAACTCAAAAAAAAAAAAAAAAACAAAATATCGATGTGTCTAGTCTATTCATAATGTTATGAGGCCTGCATTCTGCAATAATCTATCATTCAGATACAGAACTAAAAAATAATTGTGTGTTTTAGAACCTACAAAATTTCAACGGTGAAAAGATATGAATAATTATACAAATAAATCGTAATACAGCATCAAAACTTTTTGGGGAATTCAGTGGCGATATTTTTAAAGGTCATCAGGGGCCATGAATGTTGAAAATACAATTTTCCGAAGGTCTTGCGCGTCTATTAATAGAAAAAGGGGGGCGGAAAATTTTATCAAATTTATACACCGGCGACATCGCACTTATGAAAGATAAGTAAAACAATATTTGTGTTTATTTTTTTAATATTCAAAATTGTGTCTTACAAGTACGAGTCTGGTTTGCGACCACAATAAATAGATTTTTTCAGCACACTGAAAGTAGGAATTTTATATGGAAATTCTTATACAGCATATTTACAATCCAAAGAGCCGGTTATAATGCTTAAAAGTCTAAAGTTGCCGCATTAGTGTGAAGTGTAGGATACATTGTAGCATATACACGATGAAAGAGATTTGGCAGTCACGAATCACGATACAGTTTCTCACACAGTGAAAAACCTTCACAGTATACAAGTGGACAAAGTTGGAAGATACTCAATTAAGTCTGTTCTACATAACGACTAAAAAGCCCTGAGTTGACTTCCATATTAAATAATTTTCTATTCATATTCTAACGTAAAGCTCTGAATCTGCTACGTATAAGGTAGACAGAAACGAATCAATGCACCACAAGTGTACAAAAGTTTCCAAGTAAGGATACGAACTTTTATCTAGTAAGATAACATTCCAAGAGCATTTAGCGGTGAAATCGGTATATACACTAACAAAAATTCGCTTTTTTCAATTGTTACAACTTTATACGATTCCACATGTTTTGTCACTAATGACCCGGGTTTCGCCTTTCGGCATCGTTAGGCAATCTATCACACGGATGCAACGATTTTTTTTATTTATTTTAATGATAGTTGATTATTATTTGTTGTAAAATGCTTTCAAGAATGACAAGATAAAATCACAGGCGATTGTGTCAATTATTATCAGATTAATATTATTAAATTTGTTTTAGCTGATATTTAATGCTTTCCTTGGGGTGTGTTTTCATGTAATTAATACCTTTGGTATATAGACGATGCTAACTGTTTATTGTAGCTTAGTTTTGTTGCATCCGTGTGATAGAATGCCTGAAGATCCCGAAAGGCGAAAACCAGGTAGTTAGTGACAAAACATGTGTAATCCTACAAAGTTGTAACAATTCAAATTTGATATTGAAATTCGATCAAGCACCTTCAGTCGATATCATAAATTAAAAAAATCGCTTTTTTAAAATGAGAAAACTGGAAATAGTCACCATTAATAGTACCTTCTTAATTCATGCTGCAGATAGATTATTGCAAATATACAGAAGAATTGGTACATCCGTACCTTTTTGGCAAAAGCATGTAAGTCATCTTCGGAATTTTACAAGAGAGACTTTTTCAAGATTAAAAAAGCCAATAAGTGAAAGGATTTTAGAAAGTAAAAAATTGTTTTAATTTATTGATTGAATTGGCATTTACTATTTATTTTAGTTCTACAAAATTTTATAAGATATAGTTGATAACTATTTCGGCTCACGCATCGTCAGAACTATTGTAGCTATCAACCATATCTTGTACAATTTTGTAGAACTAAAATACATTGCTATTTTTTCACCGTGTTATAATTTACTTTAAAAAGGCGGCATATGATATCGGTAAATAAGTAAAAAAAATCCGTCAGCTGATACATAAATCATCAATGTTTTCGTTAGAGATAACAAAACAATAAAACGATAAGATTATTCAGACGAGAAACACGTGCCATGGCCACAGGACGAGTTACACAAACAAAAATATAGATATGAATTTTGCACATGCGTTAGTAAACGAATTCTCGTAAAGAAGTCACATAATCTATCTGGAATACATATTTCAACTGGCGCCACACAAGAAGTTCAGGATACGGCACTGTTTGTAATGACTGTAGTATCAGTTGTTAATAATTATCATTATTCATTATATTAGTAGAGAAACGATCCGTGTATCCATAGTCAGTGAGTAATTACGTTAACGATTAATCATGTTGTACGTGGCAGATCGGTATTCTGGAAGGCAACTGAGAATACCAACAGCGCACCTTTTTCTACCGCCATTATGCTGTCAATCGTATTTCTTTCTTATATCCAATTATGTTATAAACTACTCTCCATTGAATATAATGTTTTAATGATGATACGCGCGCGAATCGAACAATTTCGTTATAGTTATACCAATGCCATAAAACTAGACGAGTACACTCATCCCTCGATTTAAGCGGTTTCAAATTTGCGCGGTTTCACTTTTACACGGTAGGAAAATAATGCATGATTTTTTAATGTTCAAAAATATTTTGTGGCACGCGACACAAAAGCGTATGTTGCGTCAGATCACTCTCACTTTTAGGACCAGACGTCTGTAACCCCCTCCATTGTGCGTTCATTACGTCCAGTGTTGTTGTGGAGTGCGAGTGTTTCGCTCAATATTTTGCTGGTTTATAATAATATTAAAGAAATATTAAAAAAGTAAGTACAAGAAAAGTAACACAATCTCTTTGGATATGACGATTTAAATAATTATTATTTTAACTATAAACACGTTATCTACTTATATCGAGCTATTAAATTTATTTCTGAATAAAATTCTCTATTTTATGCATATATATATACAACGTACTTGTTTTAGATGGTTTTCTGGAAGCTATTTTCTGTTTTTTAATAAACTCGAAGTCTCGATTAAATCGGTTTCGATTTACGCGCTATCTCTTGGAACGAATCTACCGCGTAAATCGGGGCATGAGTGTTTTAGATAATTGCATTACACGGAGATAATTTATTTGAAATTCGCATAAAAATCAAGCAAACTGGTTTATACACGCCCCATGGACTATTTTAGAGATCAAATTATTTATTTACGAAATTTTGAAATAGTTATTACTTTATATATTTTTGATGTATCCGTGACCTGAACTGGTAAATTTCGGTTGCGCGGTTAAGTATACTTTTCTAGACTGGGAACCGCAAGCTTTAGATGTAAAATTATTAACGAACGGATAATCGACCATGCGAAGAATTTTATTGTCTATTAATCCGCTATATATTGTTAAAGTATTTCAATGAATCGAGAACATTGAACGGACAAATAAAACTATCAAATATCTACTAGCGATTAATATATCTGTGGATAACAAGGCAAACAATGAATTGTAATAAGTGACTCCAGCGAGTTGTGATTAACGGATTACCGAGAAACTTGATTATATACCGTACTTATCGAAATTAACGCGGTTTCGAATATTACACGAACGTAATTGAAAACAGAATAAATGTTGCGGATTAAGCTTTTTCGACGGCAACCACTTGAAGTTCATATCTTCACTTCTGAAAATATCGTATTTGCTTTGGGCGAATTAATTTCATGTGATTAACATACTTTTTATCATGCGCGTATTGATATAATTGTAAAAGAGGTTTTGGAAAACAATATAAACAAGACATGATACTTGAGCAAAGTGTGTTTTTGAGATGCAAACATTTATCCATTAAAATACTGTTTAAAGAAATTTCATCCGATGAATATTTATTTGAGATTTTTTCTACGGTCGTTTGAAGATTCGATGAAGATTGAGAGATTATGAAATTTGTTCATCATTTAAATAGCAATTTAATTTCGATGCAATGATATAGTGACGTAATCAAAATTCCATCGTAACATTTTTGTTGAGAGAATTTTCGTTACAAAATATCGAATCGAACAGTGCTAGTTTCGATTTGAGCGCTATGACGATCCTAATTACCCATAGAACAATTAATAATGCTCGCGATGAGCGAAACCGATCCTGATTAGAAAATTAATTGTGGAAAAACGTACTATAATAAATGTTTTTTATTGTTTAAAATATCATGCCTTTCCACCAAGAAGTGACAGTTAGCACTTTAATAGTGACTAATTACGTATAATTATGACTTTTTTTGTTGTTGAATTCGATATTTTTTAAATTCTTGCAACACAGGTATTGCATCAATACACCAGATTTGCGATAATCGAAAAGTGAAAAAGTCTATTTGAATCGTTGTCTGTGAAACTTTATTTGACGAAAGCGTTACTACTAGGTGTCGAGACATGTGTACAAATGGCAAAATTATATGTTTACAATAGAAACGTGTGATGGCGTATGTAACACGTGGCACGTCTAGTTCTGCATAATATTGCAGCGCATAATACACAGTGTCTAATTGCACCGGAATGGAGTGTGTATAATATTGTTATGGATTGTGACCGCTCTCAAACAGACATCAATCAGTTTTGATTAACCCTTTGGATGCCACGACTTTTGGCCGAGCGTGCCAGAAATGCCACGATTATGATATAAAAATTAACATATTAAATAGTGTTCTATAATTTTTAAACAGTGTGTACCATTGTTTTGACAAAAATTTGCGTTCCAAATAATATGCACTGCACCAGATGCAATCAGTCTTGTTGTTTTTTAGTTCGACAGTTTCGTGGTGTAGTCAATCCTTGGCATTTTAAAGCATATAATATATATTTTTTTTACTTTACATATAAAATTAGCTTTTTTACGCGACTTTTCCCCAAACTTGTTTTAAAGAAGAAATTTATATATGATGCTAGGCATGTACGTTTCATTCTTTTTTTAAATAAAAAAATATGTGTATTTTTAAAACTTAATTTTGTAAGGCATTCCACTTTTTTAAATACAAATCAAAAAATCGCTATCGAAATTTTATTACTACATTAACAAAAATTAGTCTAAAAATCAAATGGTAAAACCGGTATTACAAAAAAAATATGGTGATAAAAAATGCAAAGTTAATCTATAGTGAATTTTAAAAATAACTTTAATCAAAGGTTTCACAAAAGAAAAGAGGATTTTAAGATCTAGTTCAAAAATTTCAATCCTGAAGACGTTTGGGTTAGATCTCCATAAAAATGATTCTGGCAGCGGTAATACACTCTTCAAGTAATCATTTGCTCGCCAAAATCATTGAGTAACTGTACCGTTTTATTCGTATTAACATAGCAGTAAATCTATATCGGTATTGACAAGACGGTGGCAATACCGGGTTACTGGTTTCGATAACATCGGTATTGCGACCCCTTATCGCAAATTTTCAATAGGTATAAATCTGCAATAAACGCAGTGCATCTCAACAATTCATTTGAAAAAAATATTTGTTAATTATTATAACATAAAACCACAAAAACGTTGGTAAATGCCACAATTATGGCTACATTTGGAAGGCTAGAAAATTCAGTGAAAGCACGATTTGAGGATTCGATGCATGGTTAACACGTAACGTTAACACACGGCTCCGGAACTAAGCGTGATATTGGGGGAAGTGAGAAAATGAAAGTACAAATTTAAATTAAATATTGTTTTATCCAATACTTGAGCTTTCAATAAAAAAAATGCTTCGTACGGTAGTATGCAATGATTACGATACAAACCGATACAATGACTCGTTTATTATTTAACAACTTTATTCGTGAGCAACTCTGAGAAAAAAGTTTGATTGATTGAATTGACAATTACTTGGTAGAACTCCATTATAACACGGCGAAAAAATAGCAATGTATTTTAGATCTACAAAATTTATAAGATATACTTTAGATAGCTATTTCGGCTTACACCTTCATCAGAACTATTTAGCCGAAATAGCAATCAACTATATACCTTATAAATTCAATAAATTGCATATCTTTTTAGTTCAATCAATGGAAAGTAAGTTAGCCTCATAGCTATCATAGAAATGAAAAAAAAATAGTGTCTATAAAATCGTTCACAAAATGGTGTATTGCTTGACAAAGATTTTTAAGTAATTGGCTCAAATAAACGATTTTTAATTGGGATAGAGAAATTTAACGTTGATCTAACTAATATAATATTTTCAATGTTTATTGTATTGATTTAATACATAGAACTAATTGAATAACTTTATAATTCATAAAAAATCGTAAAGCACTTTTCTCGATCTAAAATTTGCTGGTTAATTGCGTAATAAAGAGAATGACCATTCGGGGAAGACAGTTAAACTGCAAGGAAGCCGACAGTTAGTGCGGGACCGAGTTGATTGCGTTAGGTATGCAAGGCTGGTTATTTGCTGACGACTTGGCCGAGCGATTCAACAAGGAGAATGCGCAGGTTATATCAGGTGCGTTAATTGGGTATCTCAATGCCCGCTGATAACTTTACGTGGACTAGCGATGCGATTAAGTTATAAGCCATTAGAGAGATCGAACACTTGCAGCGAGTTCGTACCTTTTTTAGTGTAATCAACCTTGGAGTAAGCTATTATAATTTATTGCTTATTTCTGACTTGAGCGTTTCGCATAAACGAAACATATTAAAAAACGTAATTTGTATAATTATGCATCAATGAACCGTCGAATAAAGATAGACGTTTCTAGTTTTTAATAAGCTAATTTAGTATTTTTATCATTCGAATGATGATTTCCAGGTCATTGCATTGAGTATACGAGGAATACGCCATACATAATAACCACTAAGTTTATCCAATACCAATTCAACATTTAATTATTAAACAAAAATCGTCGTGTATTTTCAAATGTCAAATAAAAAATTGTATATTTTGTCACTTTTAAGGTGTTAACTGTCACTTCTTGATGGAAAGGCATTATATTTTAAATAATAAAAACACATTTTTTAGTACTTATTTCCACAATATATATTATATTGTGGAAATAAGTAAAAAAAAAATGTGTTTTTATTACTTAAAAAAAAAAAATGTATATTTTGTCTTACTCAGTATTGATTTAAATGCATTCTCGTAATATATACGCATTTTTTATTGATTGAATAGGCATTTACTTGGTACAACTCTATTATAACACATTTATAAGTCGGTCACTGCTCCTCTGACCATTGCGAAGGGGCTAATGCCTTCCCGAAATTAATTATCTCCGTACAAAATTTAAGCTTATTGAAATTGCCGCCTGTAATAAAGGTCGCAAGATTAAGGCTTTAGAACAGCTGGAAATCAATGGATATCAATTATCACAAATTGTCGCCACTCCTCAAGCCATTGCAACGGGTTTTTCCATAATATACCATCCCCATCCCCATCCAATAAACCATTTCCGTGCAATATGTAAGCTTAATGATATAGCCGGCCTTTTAGTTTCATTAACATTTAAAAAATATTTTAGTTTTATTGCTAGCAGGAAATAAGCTAGGTCGTTAAAACAGAAGAGAAGATGTATTGTGTACCTTTTCTACACAGCTATATATAGATAAACATAAATGAATAGTATTTAAACATAGTTCTGAAGATGGCGTGAGCCGAAATAGCAATCAACTGTATCTTATAAAAACAATTGTAGAACTAAAATATATTCCTATTTTTTCACCGTGTTACGAATTTGTTACTTAAAGCTAGAAATAGCTTTATTAAGAAGTTGTGTATAATAATACCATTACAATACATCAAAGAAACAAAAGGATACTCCTCTCCAAGTGAAGTCAACGACGAGACTGGCGTCGGGACGCCTTATCGACCCGAAAGACGGTCAAAGAAAGGCCTATACTATATATATACATATATATATACATATAAGGGGAGTGTTTACCTACCTACTTGTTGTTCTCGTGAATAAGAGATTTCTATCACAAATATTTCACCGTATATTATTGAAAGAAAAAAAAATTCACCTAATATCGTTCAATCGGTTGGAATCGATTTATTTGATATTCAAGTTGAACTAAAAAAAATCAATATCAATTATACATCATAAATATGATGCAATAAAACATAAAATAGCAATGTGTTTCAGTTCTAAAAAATATATTGCTATTTTTTTCACCGTGTTAAGTAAAATAGAAGAATCGTATGAAACTGTACCGGGTTGTTGTGAATGCCGAAAGCAATATATATACATATACGGTTATTTGAAATGATACTGAAATAATATCTTTTTAAAAAATATTCGGAACTACTTAGCCCTACCTAATAGGAAATACAGTAGGTGATTGGATGACGACATAATCTGTTCTAAGACTATTTTCGTTATCCGAATTGTTCGTTAACCGATCAACCGAATTTTACAGATCGTTTTAATTCTTTAATCGAATATTTGTTCGTTATCCGATTTGTTCGCAGTTCGGACTACTCGTTAACCGAATGTATTTCGAAAAAAGATCTTGATACAAATTTACTTTATTATATCTCCGTATTATAAATTCTCAGGCTCTACAGTGAAAATTGATAGTATTACATAGTCAAAACCCTTTCACAGACGATAAATTGTCGCATTGTATTAGAAACTAGTTCAAAAGTGCATTTTTCGAAAATAGAATCTAGTTATTAGGCAAATTATTCTTGTTCTACAGTCAAATGATCCAGGAAAGAATATAATTTCTTATAATAATATATAATTAATAAAAAAGAACAGCACAATTAATGAATAGGTCTAGGTTACCAATTAGTTGATAAAACAGAAAACTCTTAGCAGAGAGGTAAATATGAAGGTTTTCAAACTTAAATGTATTTTAGTGCGCAGTGGCACCTGCACACTTAACAAACTTTTCAACAACGAATTAACTCATTTACGTCGGCCCGACTGGACTCAGTGCTTTCGTTTCTGCAAAAAGATCATTCTTTCTGGCGAAACAAGTTAACCTGTTAGCCGCCGCTTCGATAATTAAAAAGTACGGCGCCGAATACAAAACAGGGAGTTGGAGGGAGCAGAGGGGATGTACAACAAACATTGCATCAGGGAGAAAATAAGCGAAGCGAATCGTGATTTGGCGCGGCTAATTGACAAAATAAGTCGTCCCGACTGATTTTTTTGTGCAGTATGAGATTTTAAGATTGCGAGCTTTTTGAGGTTGGTATACAATATCGAAAGAATAAAGTTATTTTCCCGTAAATGACAAAGTATATAAAATTTGAATTGTTACAACTTTGTACGATTCCACATGTTTTGTCACTAACGACAATTGCCTTGTGTTAACGATTATTAGATTAATATTGTTAAATTTGTTTTAGCTGCCATTTACTGCTTGGGATAAGTGTTCTCCTGTAATTAATAACTTTGGTATATAAACGATGCTAACTGTTTATTTTATGTCAGTTCTGTAGCATCCGTGTGATAGAATGCCTGAAGATTCCGAAAGGCGAAACCCGGGTCGTTAGTGAAAAAACATGTGGAATCGAACAAAGTTGTAACAATTCAAATTTGATAATGAAATCCTATTAATCACCTTCAGTCGATATCATAAATTACATTTAATTTCATATTTTTCGAAAATCGAGGATTTCTCCCATTGAGGTCGAGGCATATAAAATAATATATTGACTAATTATTGTCACGTCTTAAAACAGTTATTGATACCAGAATGTTTTCTTAATGAGTTTACTAGTACGAAAAAATCTCGTAAGCACAGTACTAATGATAGAGAAATGCTTTAAAAGCTTCCCACTTTATAACTTTCATAATAACTCTTGTGGTACTTAATACTTCGCGATTTTTCATGCACTTTTGTATCAAATCAGATAATAGTTGCGGCATTTAACTTAAGCGAATGCATCTTCTGCACGTTAATAGCTTTTTCAGAAACTGTAGCAATATCAATAAGGGAATCTTTAATTTCAGAAAGAAGAACACTTAATATATGTATTTCAATGCTAATTACCAGGGTTGTAGGTTCAGAGTCGAGAACTCTTTTTACTTTTTCGATTGAAAGATTTTGAAAAATATCTCAATGTATAAGAAGTTATAATTCGTCTTCGTTTGAGTTACAATTTATTATAGTAAAACTTTGCTATTTGCAGGATTGGTTCGTTGATATTTATATATATATAAGCACAAAAATATAAAAATCAGGAAAAAACCCTGACAAAACTAAACCTTTTTTAGTTGGAGTTGTGTCGTTTATCAATGCCTGAGTAGGTTTTATGTTTTTTAACGACTCTAGGAATTACAATCATCTTTTGTATACAATTAATTTAATTTTGATTATACTTTGCTATAGACTTATCATTTTTAGCAATCACAACTATTTGGCATACATATTTCGTGTACAAATTATATAGATATAAGAATATTACGATTTTCGATTCCATATGTTTTGTCACTTATGACCCGTGTTTCATCTTTCGGTATCTTCAGGTATTCTATCACAAGGATGTACAGATCAGTCAGTTCTGTTGCATCCGTGGGTCGTTAGTGACAAAACATGTGGAATCTTACAAAGTTGTAATAACTCAAATTTGACATTGAAATTTTATCAAGCACTTTCAGTCGATACCATAAATAATGTATCAAATATGATTGTTTTCAAGGGGTACCAGAAGAAGTCAGTAAAAACGACAAATTAATCAAGACGAATTTAAGTCCCGTTGATTCAAATATTTAGAAAAAAAACGTATAAAATTACAAAGAAATTTTGTACTCCGCTGTTAGGTTTAAACTGTTTGTAATTTATATTGTGTTCTCGAGAAAAAATATATTTTTACTGTTAAAAAAACAATGATTTCCAAATTTAGTAACAAGGCGTTACGTCCATACAATGAATGGTGCACGTGAAAGATACAGAATACAGTTTCCCATTTCCCCACTAATAAGACAGCCTCAACTAATCACTGTCTTAAGTGATTTGCACAAGAGGGCATTATCTTTAGCGAAGAATTAATTTGCGTTGTGACAGAGGGTAGCTGTTTACCCCAGAAGAGCGGTGGTGAAAATTTGCGGCACCGAATCGTAAACAAGTGAATTAATTACGGAGTGACCGTCCACGTGGTGTGGGTTTACTGCCGCCCTGCTAAGCGAAACCTTCCATTGGTGGCTGGGTTTCCCGAAATTGCAAGTGTTTATTATTGGAATCAAAATGTCGCAATATGAACCAAATAAGCACCTGTGAAATCATGTCACTAAAATTAAACTCCTTCGATAATTGATCGCGGACAAGTCTACGTTTATTTACCGCCAGGACCGATTAACCTCTTTTGAATAAAATTTGAATTATTACAACTTTGTACGATTCCACATGTTTTGGCACACTCCTCTAAGACAGACTTTCGTCAGTTCTGTTGCATCCGTATGATAGAATGCCTGAAGATGCCGAAAGGCGAAACCCGGGTCGTTAGTGACAAAACATGTGGAATCGTAGAAAGTTTTAACAATTCAAATTTGATTTTGAAATTCCATCAAGCACCTTCAGTCGATATCATAAATCATTTTGAATATTTTCGTGTAACAGCTACGCTAAGTCGAAGAAACCTTAACACTTATAAATCAATTGTTATAAAGTACGAATATCAACGGTGGAACATGTCCAACACTATTTTTTGTTTCATATCTAAATCTTCGACCTATATATTCATCCCTCGATTTACGCGGTAGATATGCTCAAAGAGAGAACGCGTAAATCAAAACCGCGTAAATCGAGTTCATACAAAAGCAGAAAGTAAAAATCCGCATAAATCGAGACTTAAAGTTCATGTAAGGTAGGGGGATAGGTTCCAGAAAACCATTTAAAACGAGTACATGGTATATATGGTATACAATACATACACATATATCCGCATAAAAAGAGACTTTTATTAAGAAATAAGTTTAATAGCCCGATATAAGTCGATAGCGTGTTTATAGTTAAGAGCATAACTAAAATTGTAGTTTTATTATTCCTCCGTCTCACTGCTATATTCTAATTCAATCATTTTTTTCTTTTTGGTTGGCTCGAAATCACTATTATTATCGGATTCAAATCCAGCAGCATATTCTTTTAATTAACTAATTTTTGTGTTTTTTTTCTGCTGATCGCGTAAAAGCGAAACCGCATAAAAGCGAAACCGCATAAAATGGGTGCCGCGTAAATCGAGGGATGAGTGTATATTCAACTGCGCAATTAGGATTCATGACAATTATGTTCAACGTTGCAAACTTTAAAAAGACGACTGGATAATAAACGTATTTTACGTGTCCCGCTTTCTAATTACACTACAAGATAGACGTAATCGTACGTTTCCCGATAGCAATGTGTTTTATAAATAAAAGTTGTTCTTCTGTCTAGCTACAATAATGTGGGTAAATAAATATATGTCTCCCATAACGTGTAACAGTTTGAAGGAGAAAGCGATGCGTAGTTTGAAATGCGCATGCGGGAGTGCGGGTTAATTCGGAGCTAAGAGTAAAATCTGTTTTCAAAGTTTTCACTCTGTTTCGTAGAGTTGGCACAATAAATTGAATAAGCTGACTTCGGGGAATAAAAACAATATTTGCTTTTGGAATGTTTCATTTATTTATTACGGCCAAAGTACACTTTCTATTCATATTCATAACATCGGCTATTTCTACAGAATTTAAATAGGTATTAAACCCTTCAAATAAGAATAAGTATTTATAGTTTTTTTTTAATATTTCTGTATTTGAAAACTTTTTTTTGATTTTATAACAGAAATTTTATTACAAAATAAATAAATATTCTTCAAATTTTTATGGATAGAAAATTATCTGCTATATTTTAGTACTAACTCTAAAAAATAGTTAATAACATCAATAATACATTGATCGAATACGCATAACTTTATTATAACAAGGTGACAAAAAGACTATGTGTTTTCATAACTAAATTCTAGAATTATTTTTGATGAGGGCATAAGCCGAAATAGCTATTAACTTCACCGTGTTAACATAACTTAAGCTTTCTACTCGACAAAAAAAAACACGGACGACAATATTTGACGCAGTAAGAGATTTAGTTTATCTATTGTAAATCATTTTTGAGTAGGAAGCTTTATAAACAAAAAGCAGCAACTTATTATTAATAAAATTGTACGGTAAAAAAACCAACACAAACAAAATCAATAATATCACTTACGGTATTATTTATTCATCGCCACACTCATAAGATATATTAAATAGACAAAAAATCGACCTCCCCCTATTCTACCCTTTAAACATGAGGGGGCGTTCAATAAATTTCCCAACAATGCGGGCAAGTGTGGGTCGAAATTAATAAATTATTTTAAGTGGAATAAATTTATACCAGCATTCAGCTGATGATAATTTATTGTGAGATCAATATTTCTAATAATTACGTATGTATTGGGTGAGCGATAGCGTATTGTGATGTAAATTAATATTTGTGTTTTTACGTTACACGTGTAGGGTAAAAAAATCGATATTTTACTGTGATAATTTTTCAAACACAAAAAAAAGAAATTTTCTCTATTCACACCAAGAAATATTTTTTAGATAATGAATATTTTCGATGAATGCTCTATAGAAATATAATATTGACATCGAATCAAGAGTTGCTCACAGGATATTAATAGTATACCTTACGTAAGATTATTCTGCGTTTTTGTGGTGAATTTAATATAAAAAACTAGTTTTGTTTACTCTTAAACTTTGCAGGGAAATATTGGAATGATTTCTCATTTTACTTCAGAACCCAGAAAAAATACAAAAAAGAATATATTTAAGCTGCCCGTATGATATTTTGACTAAAGACCATTAAAATATTGATGAGTATTATAATAACACAACTGTCATTTTTAGAAAGTTTATAGCACTAATACACATTTTTAGCTATTAACGAGACATATTTATAGATCGAATTGGCATTTATGTGATAGAACTCAATTATAACATGGTGAAAAAATAGCAATGTATTTTATTTCTACAAAATTTATAACGTCTAAGGTTAATAGATATTTCGGCTAATTTCGGCCAAAAAAATACCTTAGAAACTTTATAGAATTAAAATACATTGTTTTTTTCACCGTGTTAATTAACGATACCTTTGACTGCCGAGGTTTCTAAGAAAAGTTGTTATTTTAACAATATTATATTAAACATTTTTCGGTCGTTAGGATCCCATCTTCGCAACACTCAAATGGATTTTAAAAAAACATCCAATTATGTACAATACAAGGGTCGAACTATAGCTCTGATTTCTTGGGATGATAATTTGATAAAATAAGTCTTTATACTATTATTATTTTTCGTTTTTATCGATCTTATAACCGCTCACTGTACCATATTATCAAAATAACTGAGTATGATTCGACAATCATTTCTTTCCACAATATTTCGGCATGGTTACCATAGAAATTTCAATACAGTAAAATAGTAACATAAATATGTACCTAAAACGATTAAGTAACTTTTTTGTAGTGATCAGATGCTATGCAAGGTGAAACTTGCAGCTAAGTATATATTTATGGCATTAACAAGATGGGAATGCTTTGATATGTGCTACCACATATCGTCTGCTTCGTGGAATAATAAATTCAAGGCGAAAATGTATTTCAATTACAACATTAAATTTTATGAAGTTATTTTTACATTTTTAAATTTGGAAAAATAGCTTTATTCGTTGATTGAATCGGCATTTACTTGGTAGAACTTCATTATAACACTGTGAAAAAATAGCTACGTATTTTAGTTCTACTTTTTTTGCTAGCACGATATAAGCTGGGTTGTTAAAACAGAAGAGAAGATGTATTGTGTACCTATTCTACACACCTATATATAGATAAGCAAATGTACGTCTACACATAGTTCTGACAATGGCGAGAGCCGAAATAGATATCAAAATTGTGGTGTTGAAAAATATCTGCAAAATATACCAAAAGTGTTGGAGAAATATCTTTATTCACTTTAAATAAAAATAAAAACACATTTTTAAATACATATTTTCAAAATATATTTTATTATTAGTATCGGCTTTGCTCATCGCGAGCATTGTCAATTGATGGAATACAATTAAAAAGCAAGTCTTATAAAAAATAATACGCACCTAAATAATGACGTGTTCATAAAATATATATATATATATAAAAAAGTCACGGGTATTGATGATAGCTTCGAATATGAATTCATAAAATTAAAAAAGGTTTTTTTTTATGTATAGTTAGTTCTTTTGGCGTCTGATAGTAATTTTACTACCGATGTTATATTTCTGACTACAACTTCAAATTCACTATTGAAAACAGTGCGGTGATAATAAAAAATAACTGAAAAACGTCCATCATTTGTTTCCAATCAAAAGTTCGATCGTTAAAGATTCAATAAACATCGGAAAGCCATTCGTGTAAACTGAACCGGAGAATAATCAAATCATCTGTAGAAATGGCTGCGAAACGAAATAATAATACATCTACAAATTAACGAATCGTTACCGTTATTTCGTCTTCCATTACATTAATTCAGACGTTTCCTTTGTTCTTGGTATTGGGTTTATAGATTTTTTTACACATACGCCCCGGCAGACAATCATTCGATCGGCAAACAAACATAACCGCAACTTTCGGTGTGTATTCACAGCAATTATACAATAAATATGATATACGTTGTGTTAATGAGTAGAGAAAGGTGAAATGACGACGAACGGATTCGATTGATCACAACGCTTGTTCGTGATTTATTAAACATCAATACGTATACAATATCTACGATTGCGTATTTATTAAATACATATTAATCCCTAAAAACGATTGTTCGGAAGAAAAAAAAACATATATATATAATTTAAGTTGGTAGTGGTAACATAATAATGCAGTAGTCGGCAACCTACTACCCGCGGGCAATTGATTTACCCACTAAGAAAATATGATGATGTTTTTTTAATTTTTTTATAAAATTATTTATTCATTGAAAATACCAATAAATTAAAAAAAAGGTGAAAATATAATTTTTTTATCACAGCAATTTTAAGTAAATAACTGAAGGTCAATTTTTCAAGCCACATATTTGCCAAATATCGAAAAACTTTCAAAACCATGGTAGACGCTACTAAAGATTTTTTTTTATGTATGTTTGTTTTATGAGATAAATTTGTATTTACACATACATATTATATACTTCATTTTATGATATTAAATCGCTTTTTTTTTCAATTGATTTTTTTTAAATTTTAATTGTTACAACTTATGATTCCACATATTTTGTCACTAACAACACGGGTTTTGCCTTTCGGCATCTTCAGGCATTCTATCACACGGATGCTACACATCTAACCAAAAGATGCCGAAAGGCGAAACCCGGGTCGTTAGTGTATTTTTTTTAACTTTTACCCACTTGACAAATGAAATTTTCAAAATTGAATTTTTTTACCCAGCATCTCAAAAGGTTGCCTACCACTATGATAATGTAATGTTTATTTTTCTGTACCTAATTTGAAGAAATACGCGGAGAGCAGAAGCGTGTCGTTGTTCATCCAGAGATTAGCCGGCAAAGGCGCCGGAGTAGGGTGGGCGGGCTGCGGCCGGGGCCTGCTTCCCATCAGGCCCGCTATGCTGAAGTCGGCCGCGTGGGTGCACCGCCTCTGCGAGTAGTACTGGCAGAGCCGGCACTCTTCCTCCTTCATTTTGTTGATCGCCTGTTACTTTGTTACGCACCGAGAGCACGTGTCACTTGACACTACGGGGTCGCAGGTTAAAAGGGAGAAAGCTATCTCCTCACATTGTATGCAATCCCAGTAGTCCGGTTAAAAAGTATAACCATTCAATCACTTACTTACAAGTACACAAGCAATAATACAAACTTTCAACAGCGAAGTATCGTTAAATTCTCTTTTTATCATACAAATAAACCACTTTTTGTTTTATCTCGGCATTTCAGTCGCGATAAGAAAACTTTCGGACAATTTTGGCGGTATTTTTCGTACCTTATCACAAATTTCACTGTCGTGTTTTAATTAATGACGAGCAATTTTTATCACACAATTCAAATACCGTTAAAAAAACAGCCAATAGCACTTTTATACAAAAAAAAAATAACTCACTACGTAACCAAAGAGAATCTGTAGTAGCGTTTATTTCTTTTGTGTCATCGCGAACAAAAAAAATACCCTCCACTATACGTCAAAAAAGTTATTAAAATTAGTTTGGAACTTATGAACGGTTTCTTTTGTTTTGGATTCGGCGGGTGTCACATCGTCTGGCGAAAGTTTAAATCAACTTCCAACAGTCCGAAAATCGTTTTAACGAGACTAAATTAAGTTGAATTGAAAAGTCTTCGTCTGGCTTCGGCTTCTGGGGGCACCGCGTCTAGGAAGTTTGCAAGGGCATTTTGTTTTCCAGCCACTCTTTGTACTTTTGTTTTTATTTCATTACTCTCAGAATTTTTCACATTCCGGGAGAAAAAGCGGTGAAAGAATATGAGAAAAGTCTAGTAAGGCAATCGATAAGATATTTATAGAAATAAAATTGAGAGTTCGTTAGTGCTATTTTTACACCGGAAGTTTTACAAACGTGGTTTATAATATGATCAAGTATAAAAAATATGTTCCTCGACGAAAATATACTGTAATTTCCTTCACTTTTTTGTACGCTTCTTTATATCAAAATATATTTTATCTCTCTCACTATTATTATCTTGTCAATTTTTGTCTTTTCAAAAACAGCGATAACAAGCTCGTGCTGTAATTCTTGTAGATATATGTTCTTTTCTATTATATATAAAATATCTTTCTTTCATAAGAATTTGTGTAATATTTTTTTACTTTAGTAATCAGTAAACTCTGCGGGCACAAAGGAGGGTGAAATGATTATAGGGATCACAGTTGAATATCACAGCAAAAACTCCATTCCAGAGCAACAATTCGATGGAACATTTCCGTCGAGTTCCCAGTCTTTCGAAACAAAACAATACTACGGACGATTCAATTAGATTGAATTGGACTGGTGCAGTGACGATAATGAAACGGCCTGCGGGAAGTTAGACAGAGTAATCTCGCAGGTCGCGTAAGTGTTAATTCAATCGAGTGTTTTGGATTACGACGTAGATTACTTCTTGAAAAAAAGCGAATCTTTTTCTTTCCAAATGTATCTTGACTTAAGCTTTTTTTCAGTTTTTGCGTTGATATATATATCATTCGAAATCGACAAAGACTATGGGTGTTCTTGAAGTCTTTCTGGTGTTGTTCGCAGATTCGCGGAGTGCAATCGTCTTTGTCAAACGGTACCGTACGGCGCGTGACCCAGTTTCCCCGCGAGGAGATTGCTCGAAGACAAGTAGGCACGCACGGGCAGCGTGCGATCTCGAAGCCAAAAGTTTTGCGAACATCTCTCAACTCGGGTGCCGAACTCTTAGATGCAACGTAATAAAAACGAGGTCTGCCAAAATTGAATCCACCTAGAGATAGATTATCGACTACTCAGGATTTGACAACAACCTAAATGATACAATGAATCTTGGATAAACAAACAATTTGATTGAACAAAAAAGCTAAAATACTCAGTCCAGATTACTTGGCAGGATTTCACTGTGGAAATAAATCTGAAATGATTTAATTCAGTTTCAATTGACACTTTTTTTTTAATTCGCGATAATATATACGATTGAGGAACTGTTTGTAAATAGTACTTGCTGTTGCAAAAATATGAGATTTTTACGTAGTCTGGTTTGGACCTGCCGACCTTCGGCGATGCGGCCTCGCGTTCAAAGCCGGCGTCTCGGATTCGACGACCGGCGAAGGCTGTCGTAAAACGCGATGTTTCTGCTACAGATCACACTATTTCGAACACCATTAAAACGACACTCGCGAATTTGAAAACGAGAGGATATTATTTTGCCGAGATGCCGCGCGGGAAAACAATCGACGCAACAGGTGGAATCTTTGAAAGATTCTCGTTCGACGCTCCGGTCATGAATCGCAGACGGTCTGCCGATACTGATGTTCTTCGATATATTTAGATGGAAAGATTTGCAATGCCCGCCGTAAGGTTTGCACACTTTGAGAGACCAGGGCCTCCCAAGGGTCTGCGGCTTCTGAAACTGTATTCCTTGGATCCTATTTCGGACCTCCAGGAGTATTGGCATTTTCGTACGGAAACCTTATGAGGTCATCAATTTCTACAGACCCTCAAAATTATTGTAGCGCACCATTTTCATGAATTTTATTTATAAGCACAAAAATAACAATTCATTTCAGTAAATATGCACAAAAATAACTGTATCCCAATTGCACTGTCAAACTCATGTATTAATAACCACTGTTATTCGAATTAATAAATATATCCAAAATAAGTATTGGTTTTTAAATTTTAATCACACGCTCTTCTTTTGATGTCCCTCCAAAATCAAATACAGTCTGCGACGCGATAATTGGTGTATCCGCAGTCACTTAATTTACTGTGTACGCGAGGGTTCACGAAACAAATAACAACAACGTACGCGGAAAACAAAATCAATGTAAACACGACGCGACTATCACTGACGAGCTCCTCGCAACTGACTGAAGTGGAGTAAATGTAAAACGACGTACGTGCCTCGTAGAACACCAACACAGACGCGCGCCAAATACGCATTCAAAAAGAACATACTCTATAATACACTGCTCGCCCAATACACACAAAAGCGTTCACAGCAAAAGTTCACAGTTGTAATAGAGCTACGTGCATTCACGAACACAATCAAATTTACGTGTCTCTTCTAGAAGGGGTAGAGATACGTAATGCAACACACAATCAAAAACCTATATACTTACAGACCGGCGACTATTCTGTCTCTCTCGCTCGACGACAGATGGCTCGAAGTCGATCAGTGTATTGGTAACGTAGTATTGTAGTATGCGGCGTCAGCTGTGTCGAGTGCACCAATACACTTGCAGAGGACAACAGTAGCTTTGGAACGGCGAACTTGGACGATTCAACTTTTTACGCAGTCCAAGGTGCTTCGTCTCTCTTTAGCGTTGATAATTGATGAAGTGATCGTAATGAGAGTGAACGAAATGGAAGTATTGAAATATTCTCTTTTCGAATAAGATTATTCTACGATCAGTGCTCTTGAAACTGTGGTACAAGTGCCCCCCGAGGGGTCGGCCGTTTCGAATGGGGTACCGCGATAAAATAAACATTATGATTAAAGAGTGTGGGAAGATACTGCGGTGTAATTTCATATCGATGGATACTAAATGGATGTCCGACCCCGTGGGTTTGAAGCGTATCTCGTTGTTAGCTTTGAAACCAGAGACAATGTGATATAGTTGACATATTACTATAACTAGACACCATGGACACGGCAGTTATACAATTCTAGTACTTTACAGAATGGAAACTATTTCAACAATGTGACAACCAATGATTTACTTTAATGTTATTGTATATTGGGGATAAACACCACATTTTTCCATAACAATTTTTTTTATATCATTCTAAAATACATACGGTTTTTTATGAAACTATTTTGACTTAAAAAGGTTTTACCATTGTTTAAAATTCACACTAAGCCAAATAGATAAAATTAAAAGACATTGTTTGAGGTTTTAATTGAACGAAAATCTAATTTTCTTTATTATGTTGATGATTGACGAAATAAATTGTGTTAAATCCATCTCAAAAAGTCAAATAATCAAATCGAGACCTCTATATGGAAAGTTACATGACAAATGTTCTTATTTGTCTTTTATCACTACTTTAAATATTTATTTTTATGAAAAAAGTCGCGGTAATTGTAAAATAAGTCTTAAAGACGAAATATTTACGATATTGCTATATGATATGTATATTACAATAAAATTGATCAATATAGAAGTGTTAAATGTTGACTTATTGATGGAATGATATCATTAAAAAAACAATTACATTAATTAAATATAGTAGCCACAATAAATTCTGACCACATGAAAATTGAGATAATTGAATATCTTTCGTATTTCAAGCCCTCAACGCGATTATAATCATATGTTTATAAAACACTTTTTGGTTAAGAAACTCTCGATTGATTATTACGTATTTTACTTATAAACATTGTCGCTTGATGTTCACAGTAAAAAAAGTAGTGATCAATCAAGATTTAATTATTTTATGAACACATAAATATTAATGGTGTGTTCGACCACATTTAAACCGAATGAAGGATTATAAAAAACGTATGAATGAATAAGTAGCCTCGTATGTAGTTAAAGTAGGAACGAAAACATAAATGTCGAAATATTATCTTTGAAAACACTGAAGTAAGTTTGGTGTTTATTAGTATTAATCCAATGACTGTTAAAAACTTGTGTCAACGGTAAAGTGTGTTGAGAGTCAATACTAAAATATAATATATATTGATTGAATTGGCATTTACTTAGTAAAACTCCATTATAACACGGTGAATAAATAACAATGTATTTTAGTTCTACAATATTTTAATTAGATGTAGTTGATAGTCATAATTCCGACGATAGCGCGAGCCGAAATAGCTATCAACTATATCTTATAAAAAAAATGTAAAACTAAAATACATTGCTATTTTTTCACGGTGTTAAAATATAATTTATATGCGTGTTGAAACTTACATGTAGAAGTTTTGAATCAAAGTCTTGATGTTTACTGTTTACCGCCACAAGTCTGTTCAATTCCAAAATTATGATAGTATTGAATTACTTTTTGATATATATGTTGTTGGAATATCCTTTATACTGCTCATTACGTAACAGATTAAAAAGACAGCGACAAGACACTTTTTATCCACATATCACTACTTACTTACCTAACTGTTATAAAATATTTCTTACAGAGTTCGTAAATAAAAACGTGCTAGAATCACATGGTGCAAATGTTAATAATAATTATAGCTATTATTATTTTCACGAAGCGGTTGCAGCAACTTCTCACTTACGCCGAAGGTATCCGATTCGAATCTCACCGAAGGAAGGAAGCGTCTAGAAAGGATTGTTGATGCGGTGTGATAGAAGGAGATAATAATACGTTTTTATGGAATACTAGAATAATATTATTTATAAGATGGGGAGCGGATGTGTGTCAATGGTGAATTGAAAAATGGGGGACTTTAGCTGTGATGGTTTCTTGGATACGAATTTTATCTGATAAGTTAAGTGATTAAAAATATACTAGACTCGAATGTAATGATTTAAATAATTTTCAATCATACACTTTCAGACACATAACGGTATCAACTATTTATCGATCTTTTTAAATGTGATTATTGTCACTTCTTGGTGGAAAGTCATCATATTTTAAATAATAAAAACATATTTTATTTTACTATTAGCCGCAATGAAATTTGTTATCAGGACCGGTTTCGATAAATGCGAACATTGCCAACTGATAACCGATCCGTAGAAATGACAAATTTTGTATAAATACTCCTGTCATTTGTAATCTATCAGTTGATAATTCTTGCGATGAGCGAAGCCGGTACTGATCAAAATATATATTCTGGAGATAGTACTCAAATGTATTTCATCATTGATTGAATTAGCATTTACTTGGTAGACCCCATTATAACACGGTGAAAAATAGCAATGTATTTAAGTTCTACAATTTTTTTTATAAGATATAGTTAACAGCTATTTCGGCTGACCCCACCGTCAGAACTATAGTTCTGAGTTATAGAACAATAGTTCTGACGCAGGCGTGAGCCGAAATAGGTATCAACTATATCTTATCAAAATTTTGTGGAACTAAAATACATTGCTATTTTTAAGCCGTGTTGTATTTCATCATATAAACCTATTGTACAACAATTTGACAAGATATTTGTATATATAAATATATTATACATAAAGCCTTTTTGAAATTTTACAACACATAGATAAAAAATGAAAACCTGGATTTCAAAGCCTAAATCCGGTACTACATTATGTCTTAACGGTACTCAGACAAATGCATGAAAAAGTTTAGTTAGAAAGACAAACTAACATCAGAACCGAATCCACGTTTAAAAACGTTAAATAAATAATATTTCGCCATATTAGATACATATTTTATATGTGCGTGTATCATATTCTACTAACAAATATATTGGAAGATACTACGAAAGAAGTTTTAGAATTTCAATTAAATATTCTGTTATACTAACAGTTCAACATAACAGTCGTATAAGGAGAATTTCTGCCCAAAAACAATTAACAGGCGGTACACTTTTTTTGTCTCGTATACATAGTAATAATACATATTACAAAAAGAAACGGAGCCCAAGAATTAAAAGTAGCGGTAAATTATGAAGTCGATTTTAGTATATTTTGGTGAAAGATTTAAGTATGCTGGAATAGACAACTAAACGGTTTCCAATGAATGCAATTTGATGGTTTTGGATATGTATCATATTGCATATTTCGAGTCAGCGTTTAGGCTTAAAGGTTTGCTAACTTAAGATCAAACTCATGAATCTAGAACAGTCGTTCTCACGTGAAATTCCACCGTGGCCGCATTATAAACATCAGCTGTCCTATGGAAATGTCTCGTGGCCGCACCAAATGTGATAATAATAGTTTCGATATATTTTTTTTTTTTATATAGTGTATTACACTGAATGATCTTTAACAATATACAGTTGTAGATAAAAACGACAAAATTAGTAAAGCAATTGTTGTTAATTCTTTATATTGATTTATTTCATGGTCAACGTATACTTCGAACAAAATTATTGAAAAGTTTTATTATTAAAACGGTCCTTTACTCAAACTCGACTAAATGCTGGATAAGTCAGGTTTACTCAATCAATTTAAAAATGATGATAATTTTACAAATTCATTTGTAAAAACACATTTTTTTAAATATCAATATTTACTATAAAACTGTTGGTGGCCGCACGTGAGAAACACCGATCTAGACTCTAGATTTTAGAGAGATAGAGTTTGTACAATATAGAAGAGCGCTATAAGTGACAACAAGAACTTTAGTGTGGTTAGAACTAAAGTTTAGTAAGCTAATATTTTTTAGCATTTTGATGCGCTGAATTTAAAAATTTATAAGCACAGTGCAAATTATTGGTGTCATAACGCGAAATCTTTGACTCCACGTTTTTATGGCATACGGGGAAAATATGAGTTAATATATGTAAAACAGTTAAATTTCTAGACAAACACCATCAGAAAGATGTTGTACAATTTACTTCGTAAATACGTGATTGCAAAAATGTTCATAAACAACGTATATAAAGAAATAATGACGCGCCGTATACCGACACGTATGCATATTATTTGTTTATACAAAGCACGTTGATATTCAGAAAACATTTTGTTACCTGAGAAACTGAGAAAAAAATATAACCGTATTTTATTATTATTGTAATTTGAGCGTCGAAAAAGAGCGCTCGCACTTTCTTCGAAAAAAGCCAAAACACGGGGGTGGAAGCATCCAGAAGGCTAGAGGGAGACGGCGATAGGTGAACAGGAAGTGACATCTCCCACGACCGGAAGGTTACGAAGAAGCCCCGCGGTTCGGAAACCGAGCCTCGACCCTTCGTATTCACGCTTTTATAGGCGCATTAATATGCCGTGGCAGTTTTTATTGGGAACAAAACAAAGATAAACTAATGTGACGCAATAATTTAACACAATTAACAAGTATTTTATTTTGCGAAAATATTCATTGTGTGAAATTCAAACGTTTTTTATTGATTTCGATTTGTCTTCAGGTTGTAGAATATTTAAGTGTATAATATCTATTTGTAACGCTATTTACAGATTGATACACATGCATACATATATTCTCTCTCGCTCCATGTGTGTATAGATAATAAACATCAATTGCTATTGAAAAATAGATTTTTTCGATCAGTTGTCATTTTTTGTAAAACAACCCGAAGAGATTACACGTATTAAATTCACTAGGTCATAAAAGAAATACACACAACATATTTACACACTAAAATGCATTCGGAAATCGTACTTTATAAAAACATCACCTAAACGATATAATTTACTGATTGAATTGGCATTTTTACTTGGTAGAACTCTATTATAATACGGTGAAAAATAGCAATGTATTTTAGTGCTACAATTTTTTTTGTAGCTGATAGCTAGCCAACCGAAAACTACGAAAACCGCTGTTATATTTATTTTAATGAGGAAAACCCCGAATGCAAAGGTTATATTTTATATACCAATGGTAGGCAAATGCGGCTCTACGTTGAGATATAAATAAAAGCTATTTTTTCACCGTGTCAAACGATATAACTCCATTATATCGATGTTCTATTGTATGGAATATTTGATGACATACCATTGTTAAGCAAGATACGGAGGTAAATTATATTATAATTGGCGCTTATGTGATAGTAAAATATAATAAGCACGAGCTAATGATAAAAATCGTCGCGATATAGTTGAACGGCTATAATTGCTCCGGGCGTGTAGAGCTTTGCTTCCCCTTTGAGAATCAGACTCCGTTGTCCTTGAAACGCTGTTGAGGTGGAATCGCCCTTGATGATGTTTAAATTGGAACATGTTTTATAATGTTGACTGAATTTTATTCAAAATTGTATTCGATAGCAGCTCTTTTTTCTTAGAAATAAGAACAACAAACAATACTAGTACTTATAAAGACCAAAAATAAATTGTGGAACATTAGCTTGGCGAATTTTTGGGTGACACGTGTTTCGAATTTTGGATTATTTTCAAAATGAATATTTTACAGAAAGTATATTAAGGTAGGTTCCAATCAAAAATATTCGCTTTGTCAACATATCTAGTATTTATATGCGAGATCTTTACTTGGAAATAATAATATTTCAGTCGTAAAAATATTTAGAATTTTATAATAAATACATTAGTGTAATAAAGAAACCAGTAACTAAATTTATTTTTCTTTAATTGTCTCCGGTAAAAAAGGTCATGTATTTGACAAAATTATTATTTTTATTATTAAAAATACATTTTTAGTATTATTTATAAAATATATTTAATGATCAGGACCGGTTCCACAACAACGTTACAATCAAGGTTATTTCTAAAAAAATAAGTTATTAGCAAAAAAATTATAGGAAATTTAAAAATTATTTTGGAAATATTACTTAACGTATATCTATTATTTAAAATGCCATGCCTTTCCAACAAGATATGACATTTAACACATTTAAGAAAATATAAATAATTATTTATAGCTACGAAAAGCGACGTGCACTTTTGGGATATTGTTTCGAAACAAAACTGACATGTAATGAATTCATTGAAATATTTGTGTTTGATCGATGTAAGGATAGACACATCGATCGTACCAGAAATAAACGAATATAGAAGATTCTATGGTTGAATGGAAGGTCAACGAATATTCTAGAAATAACACGATGTCCTGGCAATTCTAGAACTTTCGAGATTTTCCTATGTACGGTAAGAGAAGAAAGCTGTATTAAGCTGAATACGGATTATGGAGGGTTTAACCGATAATGACCCTATTACTACCTGGTTTATGAACAAAGTTATACCATATTCAAATGAAGAACAAAGATACACGTATGATGAAAATGATATGCGTACTTCTTTCAAATTTCGAACTATACTGGAAACAAAGATAATAAATTAGATTTCAAAAAGTAAAAGAACGCATTGAGTTCTATTCGATTTAATAAATTGGCGCGCAAAGACGTCCATAATGTTTCGAATAAGCTGTAAAATTCCATAAAAATTTTCAAATTTAGAATAGTAGTATAAATTATCCAAACGTTTCCGTAATTAGATTATTTCTCATGACTGGTTTACCGGAATGTAATTTAGCATCGTTATCATTTAACTAATTAGATGGTTAATGTCGTGGGCGTATTACCTAATAGAAAACACATTTTTAGATAAGAGAGTTTATATTATAAATAACTCATCCTAGAGATTTCTAATACAGCAGCGATAAAAAAAATCAGAGGCATAATATATGAAAAACACAAAACTTTTTTTGCGTGGTTTTCAAATAACATGATATATTATTTTATTTGCCATGTTTTTTAAAGTAATGCGTCTTCTTTTGCACGACTGTTTTCTGTGTTGTGAAAAATATAATGAAGTATTAATTATTCATTAACTTTAACAAGCAAAATTTGTGTTATTAAGTTTGAATGGTAGAAACTTTGTACACTTTCACACTTTTTGATGAAAGGTTTAAATAGGGAAAAAAGTCATAAAGCTACGTTGTTTATTAAGATTATCGTTCAACAAAATTGAATGTCATTATAATCAAGTCGGAAGGCATTGGAAAAAAATGTTTTATTGATTGAATTGGCATTTACTTGGTAGGACTCCATTATAACACAGTGAAAAAATTGCAATGTGTTTTAGTTCTACAACATTTATAAAGTATGTGATGAGTGCATCACATATATATAATTCTATGAGGGCGTAAACCTAAATATTATAGTTATCAACTATTCACCTTATAAATTTTGAAGAACTAAAATTCATTGCTATTTTTTTACCGTGCTATAGCCATTATAATGGAGTTGTACCAAGTATACACCCTTGGTCGTTATCGGAAAATAGTTTTATTGTAAGAAACCTAGTCGAAAGTAATTGTAAAAGAAATGTCTTTCATATCAATGAGGATAACACACTTCTCTAGACAACGATGCACTGTAATAGTGACCTCTACAGGCGATAAATATTATATATTGCTTTTAAAAAGATATACTTTTGAAGAAACAGTGTGATACTAGAATCTCGTTATTTTCTTCAAAAGATTCATTAGAACGGAAAAAGTATTACATAATCTTAAGATAAATTTGTTGACTGGATAGTATTGTTTAGGATGCAGATATTTCCACCATAAGCTGTAAACAAGTGCGTCATTAGACTACCAAGACTTCCACGAATGAATGGATAGCATTAAAGTAAGTAAACTGTGTAAACACTGTCATTATAATTAAACAGATAAAAAAATTATTAGATTGGGCGAATTGTTGTAAACAAACTAACATAATAAGAAATTTAGACGGGGTAGTTTTCCATATCGTATGTTTAAATAAATTAAAACTTTATTGATTGAATTGGCATTTCTTGGTAAGACTCGATTATAGCACGGTGAAAACATAGCAATGTATGTTAGTTCTACAAAATTTTTAAATAAAGTTGATGGCTGCTTCGGCAAATATAAGTCTTTCGCTGCTCCTCAGACCATTGGGAGGGGCTAATGCATTTCTGTAATATATTAAATCTCCGGCCAATGTTTAAGCTTATTGAAATTGCCACCTGTATAGTTTTATTTAAATTAAAATTTTTAGTTTGTTTTATTGCTAACAGGAAAAAAGCTAGGTCGTTAAAACAGAAGAGAATATGTATTGTGTACCTCTTCTACACAGCTATTGTATATATAGATAAGTAAATGTTTCTTTCAATATAGTTCTGACGAAGGGGTGAGCCGAAAAAGCTATCAACTATATCTTTAAAATTTTGTAGAACCGAAAAATTTGCTATTTTTTCACCGTGTTAAATAAAGATTATTAATGACAAAATATAAATTTTAAACTGATGTTTTCATAAAAGAGTCAGTTAACAATTTTGGAAGTAGTGGAATTACCATGTCATTCATTTCGGCAATCATAATATACAACTTACATCTACATTTGAAAAGTAAATTATAAACGTTAAAAAAAATAATGGAAAAAATGTTGGATATAACTTATAACCGGTAAAAAAATGATGTGGCGTAATGGCGCTTTTTCGTAATGTAGTATTGAATGAACGCAAACAATTGATTCAAAAGCACTGTCAAATAAAAGTCAACAAAAATAATCTTTCCGATCAAAGTAAAGGCATATTGTTTTTAATAAAATATTCTTTATGATTTTGGGCGACTGAATAACAACTAGATCTCGAAAAACTACTCATATTGATACAAGCAATTACGAGGGCACATACACGACACTGATTATACATGAGAGTGACATCAGGACACTTTTGAAAAACTAGAAGGCTGCAGGTCATAGACCTCTAGAATATCCCAAACATATGAGTCACACAATAGATATGGCTTCTGTAATAGGAAGGGGACACTAAATGTTTCGGTGGTACATTATATATGCAAATATTTTGAAGCTTCACAAATAATAAATGCAAAATATAATTTTTAATAAATTAAAAAATAAATCGGCGAGGTTGTCCGAGGAATGGTTTTCAAGATTGTATATTTTGTGTGAGGGAACACGATGGAAAAATAGCTATGTATTTTAGTTCTACAAAATTTATATATGTGGTTGATAGCTATTTTGGCTTAGGCGTTCATCAGAACTATGTTTAAACGTACATTTACTATCTATATATAATATATAGCTGTGTAGAAAAGGTACACAATATCTACACAGCTATGTACATATAGATAGATATTGTATGTTTAAACATAGATCTGATGAACGCTTAAGCCAAAATAGCTATCAACTACATATGTAAATTTTGTAGAAATAAAATACATCGATATTTTTTCAGCGTGTTATAATGGAGTTCTAAACAAGTAAATGCCAATCCAATCAATAAAAATGCGTAAGTTTTGACGATTTAAGTCTCTAGTTCTTAACGTGATTTATATCGACCATGGATTCGACAAAGAAATGGAATTAACGAAAAGAATTTCAAGTAGATAAAGCAAGCAGACACAACAACAAAGTTTCGTATTATTGCATGTCACCTTATTGCATCAGTTCAAATGATAACGAGAAAAACAGAATTGCATAATTTTGCTTTCATTTTGCAACGTATTATGTAATAAATCTAAAAAACATCTGTTATGAACATAAAAAATATAAGATTGCAATGTCGCATTAGATATTTATAATCATTGATAGTATATATCTGAATTTATCTCATCGCTGCCGCCTCATCGGTTGCGAGACCAACAACACTGTTTATTTTTTGTTGTAATTTTCAGTGTAAGACTATTTTTGGGGGTGATTGGTTAAAAATAAAATATACCTAAAACAACTAAGAAGACAAGAATATGACTAAGTAAAAGGGGAAAATGATTTTTTCCCTACCATTCTTAGAGGAAAAGTATAATAAATACTCAAACAATTTTTAAGTACTATAACTAAATTCTATATCATAATCGGTGCTAACCGATTCTGCTTTTCTTGTTCATTATTGACTGAAGAAAATGTTGATAATGCTTTCAATGAGCGAAACTGATTCTGACCATTGTAATACATTTTTTCTAAAAAGCAGAAAAAAACTAAAAACTTTATGCTAAGGTGAATTGTCGTGTACTCAATATAGATCGTGGATATACTTTGACTTATTATGGTTTCATTAAAGAAAATTAATTAATGAATCGACTGAAGGTGCTTGCTGGAATTTCAACATCAAATTAAACTTATTGAAAATTTGTATAATTCTACATGTTCTTCAGTTGTTTGATAGAATTCTTGAAGATTCCAAAAGACGAAACCCTGATTGTTAGTGAAATAAATATGTGTAATCGTGCAAAGTTTTAACAGATTTAACATGAGGTAATCAGCAATGTGCTGATATTACGGTGAAAAAATAGCAATGTATTTTAGTTCTACAAAATTATTTTTAACAAATATAGTTGATAGCTATTTCGGCTCACGCCATCGTCAGAACTATGCTTAAACTAACATTCGCTTATCTATATATAGCTGTGCAGAAAAGGAACACAACACATCCTCTCTCCTGTTTCAACGGCCTAGCTTGTTACTTTAACACAATGACACAAAATTTTCAAAATTCTAAATGAAACAACAGGTGTCTATGACAATAAGATTATATGTGGGACGGAAGTGGTCCTTCTGGAAGCAAATCAGACCACCCCTTTGTACAACGGCTGGACAAGTGGCGCAATAGTGACATAGTGACGCACAAGTGACATAATAGTATCGCCACTGGACGGCTGGGCAAGTATAGCTATCAACTATATTTGTTAAAAATAATTTTGTAGAACCTCAATACATTGCTATTTATTCACCGTGTTATAATAGAGTTCTACCAAGTGAATGCCAATTCAATCAATATAGTGCTGATATTATTTCGTAAATGTTTGCTTACTATGAAACCTATTTTAATTATTAAAACTTTGTACGATTCCACGTTTTGTAAATGAGGACCCGGGTTTCGCCTTTCAGCATCTTCAGTCATTCTATCACACGGATGCAGTAGAGCTGACACAGTCACACACTTAAGTCAGTTCAGTAAATACTGTGTATAAACAATTGCAGCTAAAACAAATCTAATAATACTAATCCAATAATGATTGATAACACAATAGCCCGTGGCAACAACTTCCATTAACGATCCTGTTAATGAGTCATTCTTGAAAGGGTTTTTCAACAAATATTAATCAAGTTCAGTTAGTAAGCTTGAAGATGTCGAAAGGTGAAACCAGTGTCGTTAGTGACAAAACATGTGGAATCGTACAAAGTTGTAATAATTCAAATTTTGTATCAAGATTCCATGAAGCACCTTCAGTCGATATAATAAATTATGAAACATTTGTATTAATTGAAGAGTTCGTACTCTAGAGCCTAACAGGCGGCAGGTTCCCTACTACTGGTATCTGTCAATGAGTGAGGACGGTGTGAGAGACTCTATATAACCGACAGTTCTCACGGTCCACCTTGCGCGGAAGGCTGCACTGCACGGGTACCCAAAATACCACATAAATCAAAATGGATGCGGTCAATAAATTATATCCCCCATAACCCTTGCCGCACGAGCGCCGCCCACAGACGTTATTGTCAAAGACTATCGCCATGTGGGGTGCACCCAAGTTACCATGTCATATCATGCCGCGGCGAGAAATCAAATTTGCACGGGCCGGCACGGAAAGGGTTATACCGCTTTTGTTTGCACACTAATGAGTTATTTCTCAGTGAACTAACCAACTAACCAAAGTTAAACAAAAGCTTTAGATCAGTTGTATCCAAAAGTTGTATAGAGTCGTAACAACATCAGTCAGTAAAATATATCACGAGACTTAAGATGGGCATTTGCGAATGGTGAGTGTTAAGTGTTTAAAAATCTGTCGGCGATAGGCTAATGCATTTCTGTAATAAATCATCTCCGGGCAAAATTTAAGCTTATTGAAAGTGCCTCCTGTTTGTAGTTAATTTTAAATCAGTTTTTTTGCTAGCATGATATATGCTAGGATGTTAAAACAGAAGAGAAGATAACAAAGTGAAAAAAATAGCAATGTATTTTAGTCCTACATTTTAAAAAATATAGTTGATAGCTATTTCGGCTCACCATCGTTAGAACTATGCTAAAACTAACATTTACTTATCTATATATAGCTGTGTAGAAATGTGAATGCCAATTCAATCAATAAGAAGAGGAGATGTATTGCGTATCTTTTCTACACAGCTATATATAGGTAAGCAAATGTACGTTTAAATATTGTTCTGACGATGGCGTGGGCCGAAATAGCTATCAACTACCTTTGAAATTTTGTAGAACTAAAATAAATTGCTATTTTTTCAGCGTAGCGTTAATTGCCTTGATAATTTGTAGCGGTGGTACCAGCATGAAAATCTAAGCGATTCGGTTAAAATAATCGGTTTTTTACAAAAATATTTCTTGAATATTGCAAAGAAGAATACAACGTAAAATCTTTGTAATAGAAATGATTTTTATTATATCCCAGTAATCGATTGATATTAATAATACATAAAAAAATACGAATTAGTTACTTTATAAAAGCTACGTGATTTATCTTTGATTTTCTTTTATTGAATGATAATGAGAAGAAACAATAAAAGAAGGAAGGTAATAAACAAAAAGGTTGATTTATACAATAGTTATTGTATTTAATAATTTATAAAAACAAAACAAAAACTTGGAGAAATCTTGCATTATGAGCCAGGCGTAATGGAAGTAAAAAACAGTTATCGTTCTTTATTGAATATTTTAATTTTATTCATTGTTATTGCCACGAATACTACATTGGTGCTTATTTTGTAATATATATTATTTACAAAGAATCTTTATAATTCATTAAAAAAATTAAAACTGAAAAAAGTGACAGTGTTAACTATGATTTTTATAATAATCACTTATAAATTTCCAGCTGTTAATTAAAACTTTATTGGAAGAACATTTATATAATCAATTAATTTTAGATCAATGTTTGTTGAAAACAATCAGTTAAAACAAACATTTTAAGGTTTAAACTGACACTTGAAAAGGCATTAATTTTGGTTACATATTGTGGTTACACACACTATGTTTCGTACTATTTCCATAGTACAGTAGTACCTCGAGATACGAGTATACGTAACCTTGCTCGTATGCGAATTTGCTCGTATTTCAAAGCAATTTTTCCCTTCGAAATTAATTGAAAAATGCCACCTCAGTTCATGTTACGTGTTTTCGAATGAGTAAAATTTATATATTTATAAATGAAAAATATTAAATTAAAATATTGTGAAAGAGAATGTAAGGAAATAAACTGGTTTTATAGTGAATTTTTATTTTGATCACTTAAATGGAACTGATGCAACACAACATTAATGCTACTGTATGCAAAATTTTAGTCCCTGCTTTTCTCTTCACTGGTCGCCGGATTAAACAAAAAAACCTGTCCAAGGAGGTTTGTTTCTTCTTTTAGAATATTGCAGAAATGAGTTAGGCAAGTGTCATTAAATAGCTCCGATGCACGACCAGTTGCAACTTTTTCGGGGTGTTTCTTTTCCACAAACTGTGAATCATTCTCCCATATTCCTCGTATCTCAAATGTTGCTCATATTTCAAAGATAAATTTCTCTTGCTCGACGGCTCGTATTTCAAATATCTCGTATGTTAGAGCACTCGTATTTCGGGGTGCCACCGTATTATATTTTTATATGGTCCAGTTTGGCTCAATGCGAGAATTTACATCAATTGCTAATGTTCACAATGGTTTTTTTTTTACATAGAGATATCTTCTATTGAACATCTAGTGATGAAATATAAGAATTTACGTCATGAGATTGTCAATCCATTGAACCGATCTCACGTAGAGGGTACAAGGGGGAGTTTGGAAGATTTATCATCGAGAATGAAGTTTGAATTTAATTACTGCCTCTATTTATCTCTTCCATGCTAACGCCCCAACATGTGTGCGCGAGCGCCCCACACGTTGGGACGCGACATTCAAACGTCGGTAACGCAGGCAATCTTTTCCATATAGGACTGATTTTGGTTTTAAAATATCGCCCAATTCGTCCTGATACTACCACCTCAATACAATTGTCAAAAGTATTACGTTTAAATGCTTAAAACATCGATCTTTCGAACACTTCAAATTTATTCCGATCCCGCCAAATCAGTTTGAAACTGCGTAATAAACTCGCGTCTAACTTCGTACTGAACTTTGCACCAATCTCGCGGCATTGCAATTTGATACTCCATGACACGTGACTAATGGCGCTTGTTCATTTGAGTTTGATTGGTTGCCTTGTTACGTCACGGTAATGGCAATTTAAGAGTTAGTTATTTGTTGGCGACACAAGGCGATTGTGACAACGTAGGACAATTCTTTGTGATTTTTAATGTTGTAAAACATTCCTAATGCATCTAACTTCCATATAAGCCAACCCAATTATTTTTTATTGGTGTATTTATAGCTCTATGTGGAAAGAGAACATTTTGAAAAATAGCAACGCGGACAGATTTTGTTTGTATGATAAACTGTCGCGCCGATCGGGTTAATTTCTAGTATTTTTTATTGAAATTTGACATTGAAATTCCATCAAGCACCTTCAGTCGATATCATAAATTGTGTTTTTACTATTCAAGTAAAATAAAGTCCCAGCTTCAATTTCACAGCGGTGTAGCAAGAAAATAATCAATATGTAAATTTTACAGACCGTGTTATTTAAGGTAGTGTAAAATATCGCGCAAAGAAAGAATCAGGTGTATTTCGTAAGACATCTAAAAAAGGAATAATAAATGGCAAACGAGTCGATTACAGCACAGAAGTCGGCGCATAAATCACCACCGGAGTAATTTTATGCGTTCGCGGAGGAGACAGCTGTCCATATTGGATGAAGGCAAACGAATGACGCCGTCGTCTCGTCAACGCAATAAATAAACACAGATAAGTCACATCACTACCGACGAATTTATGAATACATACATATGAAGTATGAGAAAAATCCGAAACAATTTATCAGTGCATAATTGCCGAATTCTATTATACATTAGTTTCCTGCGTAGTATCATTTCTATCGAGGAAACGCTATATATTAGGTGTAGTAAAAAGTCCTGACGTTTTTTTTTAAATGAAACTCAAAGTGTTTTTTTAGTATTTTTTATTATTTTTATTTATAAAAAGTAATCTCCCTGTCTATCTATAACCTTCTGCTACCTTTTAGGCAAGTCTAAAATCCATTTAGTAAAAAACTCTACTGATTTGGAATTAAAATAGTCGGAAATAGTGTTTTTCACGTCATTTTTTGTTTAAAATTTTTTATACCTAAAAGTTTTTTATATTGAACGGAATAAATGGTTATCCGATTGTGCTAGATCTGGTAAATAAGGTGGACGCAATAAAGTTTTCCCACCCAACTCCTGGATTTTTTCCCAAGTCATATTCGCCACATGCGGTCGCGCGTTTTCGTTTTGCAGTTTATCGTTGCGTCCATTCATCCTGCCCGGCCTCTTTCTTGTCAAAGCTGCACTTAATTTGTTTAATTGGTCACAGGATGCTTGTGCTGTCATAGTTTTGCCATATTTGAACTCTTCATAATGAATTATTCCTTTGAAATCCCTCCAACCACAAAGTAAGTTTTTTTTGGATGTAAGCCAGTTCGAGGGGTCGGAATTGGTTGTTGTCGACGATTTAGATATTGTTTTTCTTCGATATATTCGAATATAACACCCACTTTTAATCTCCGATAATCAGGTTTAGAAAAAATGGTCGTAAAGTGTGTTTTTTTGCAGCAATTGGCACGCGCTTAGTCGCTGCGCCTTGTTCCGATCGCTCAACGCGTGTGGCGCCCAAATTCCTACGTTTCAAATTTTTCCCAGCTTTCTCAAGTAATTTTGTTTTATGGACCATTTAGTACCGACTATATTGAACAATTTCTTTTTTGTTAGCTTAGGATTTTTTTCGATTTCAGCTTTCAGGGCGACCTCATCCACTGTATGAGGTCGTCCACTTCGAGGGTAATTTTCAATGCTTAAATTGCCAAATTTAAATTTTGTAAACCATCTCTGACATTTTCGAACCTTTAACACGTCTCTATAAACGTCGCAAATGTCTTTAATGGCGACGACTGCACTGTTCTGGGCGTAATATTAAAAAAGCATGCAACCGCGCAGATATTCTTATGAAGGGCAAAGGTCGGTCATTCTGTTTGGGGCGAATGAACCTTTTTTTTGTCTATACGGAACGTAACTTGAGATATCACACAACACGAAAAAAAATATTATGACATCTTATTTAACCGAAGGCCCGAAGCCGACCGATTTTAAGACACGCGTTTGAAAAAAACGTCAGGACTTTTTACTACACCTAATACAAAGTCTTTAAAAAGCTCACTTACAATTCGGCTGATAATTTTGTAGGTAATCAACTACAAAAAAAATTGTTAGATTTCTAACATAAAGGTTTATTCTAAATATTTTATTTAAAATAAAACAATTTTAGCACGGTGAAAAAATAGGAATGCATTTTTTTTCTACAAAATTTATAAGGTATATACAATAGTTGATGGATTTTTCGGCATACGCTCTCGTCAGACCGGCCTCAAGCCGAAATAGCTATCATCTATATATATATATATATATATATACTACAAATTTTTGTAGAACTAAATAACATTGCTATTTTTTCACCGTGTTGTAATGGAGTTCTACCAAGGAAATGCCAATTCAATAATAACAAAAAAAAAAAATATTTATACTACTCATGATTTGAAAATTTATTGTGGGTAAGTAATTTATGATATCGACTGAAGGTGCTTTGTGGATCTTCAATATTAAATTTGAACTGTTACACCTTTGTGCGATTCCACATGTTTCAGGCATTCTATCATACGAATGCAACAGAACTGACACAGTCACACACTTTATTCAGTTCTGTTGCATCCGTGTGATAGAATGCCTGAAGATTAAGAAGAAGAATTCTGGACAAGATTGTCTTATGGTAGTTTTTTTTATCGGTTTTTACAATAACCAACTACGAATGAAAAGTATTTGGGTAATTTGATACGAAAAATTATCTACTTATTTTAAATTGGCGGAATGTAATGGGATTAAATATCAGGTGATTTAGTGTAAGAATTTATTTTTCATACAGTTGACTCATTGAACTTATATCATGTAAGGGAAGTTAGAGAGAATTAGGAAGGTTTAGCTGATTATTTAATTGCGCTGTATTTAATTCTCAAAATTCTTGATAAAATAGTTTTTAATATGACGTATTTTAATGCAATAATTAATATACGAAAGCGAAAAAACATAAAAGAGGAAACCCGGGTTGTTAGTGACAATCTGTACAAATTGTATTTTTATAATAATCAAATATTATTACATTCATGGTGAGCAATATACACTAATAACATAAATCTCAATTAGGCTAGCAAATAATTATTCTATGATAAAAATTTACTTAGATCCTTCTAAACTCCCTGTGGTCCAAATAGGTGTTAGAATTCCACCGGTTGGCAAGTAAGTTCCATAATCATTCAGTACCTCACAAAATTTAATCACCACAATATCCGACACAAGAATCTATCTTGGAAACTAATCAATTTCACCACACGATTGTAATGTGTATATCACACGTAGCAAGAGTGCAATTGTATCGATGATACATGTGTCATAAATTATGACGTACGATACGGCCGTATTCATGAATTGTAAACAATTTGTAAAATTGTGGCCTTGAGTCTTCGTCGCATTCCCTACGTCAAAAACAACATTGAGTTATTTGAAACACTCAATCAATTATTTACTATACGATATAAATGAAATACGAGCTTATGATTACTCAAATTATTACACAATTCGCAAGAGTTGATCGAATGCAATCCGATATATATAATAAAAAAGAATATATTATATTTAATATAACAAAACTTCACCATAGTAAGAGATCTCGATTGTGAGATCAAATGTAATTAATATGTATTTTATAAAAAAAACTTTTTTATTTATGATATCGACTGAAGGTGCTTGATGGAATTCTACATGTTTTGTCGCTAACGACCCGGGTTTCGCCTTTCGACATCTTCAGGCAACTCAATGAACGTATTTTTTTTTTGCCAACATAGGTGTGTTCGTTGTTTTTTTTTTGATCATGGCTACCGATGTGGAGTATATGACTTCAAAATATAAGAATATCAAATTAGAATTGTTACAACTTTGAACGATTGATTCCATATGTTTTGTCACTAACAACCCGGGTTTCGCCTTTCGACTTCTTCAGGCATTCTATCAAATGGATGCAACAGAACTGACGTAAAATAAACAGTAAGCATCGTCTATATAACAAACGTATTAATTACAGAAAAACACAAACCCCAAGGCAAGCAGTAAATGGCAGCTAAAACAAATTTAATAATAACAAATATGATTATTATTTTACTTACTTTAATCAAAACTGTTTATTGTACGTCAGTTCTGTTGCATCCGTGTGATAGAATGCCTGAAGATGCCGAAAAGCGAATCCGGGGTCGTTAGTCACAAAACATGTGGAATCGTACTAAGTTGTAACAAAAATTCTACTCCTTTATGGGATTTTTATTTTGACTCCACAATTGTCAAGTGTCTCATTAAGTAGAGTATTATAAATTATTGATAGTCACATGAAATAATTTAACCATAACGAAATTTCACCATAACAATAAAGCTTCATAACTTTATTGTTTGAGTTGAAATTTAATTAAGGTGGTACATTAAAACAATAACATGAGAAATGTTGAGATGAAAACTAAAAAATAGAATTCAAAAAATCTCAAAATTTACGTGCTTGGCCTATGTAATTTGCATAATACCTAGGAATGATGTATGAACAATTGTTATACCGTATTGAAAAAGCATTAAATGTTTTTGTCCTATTTTATTCCTTAAACTATTAATGTCATAGGTAATTAAACATTTTGTTTTAACTGTCCCAAAGTACTCATATAATAAAGTTTATTTTATTAGAGTGGTCAAAAAATTACACGATTTCTGGGGGTCCGCTGAAATAAAAATGTTTCGTAACACTGCATTGAATAACCCTACATAATGCTTTATCAAAATATTTCAGAACAGTCATTCGTGTTAAATAAATATTCATTTAAGAACAATAAAATTTCGGTGTTGATTAATGGCAGATACAGACGCAATAAAATATTAACACGTGTTTGTGAAATAATCGTATTTAATATAAAATAAGACAAATCAATTATAAAAATTTTAGTCACGTATTGTAAAAATATACATATAATAAAAAAACGACATTCAATATGAATGAATAATGTTAATTATTGAAGATTTTCATTTCAATAAAATCAAATGGAGCTATTCAATATATTCTTCTTATATCACAATTCCATATCACTTAGCGAGAACAATATTAATTGATACAATTCAAATTAAAACAAGAATATTGAAAAAAGAAATATATTATTCAAGTAAAATGAAACCTCGACTCCCTTTTTTTAAAGGACCATTAAAAGAAATCGAAAAATGCGGGAAAGCTTATAATGATAATAAAAAAAGTTAAATCTTAAAAAAACAAAAACTACTTCTTGTGAAATTCTTTACTAAAGAAAATCACAAGACATTTAGCGAACTAATATTTTATCATTCAATTCTTTGGTAATAAAAGATATTTTCACTCCTTTGGAGGACACAGCAAAAAGGTTTAATCTACGAGTAAATGTGGGAAAGACTAAGTATTTGAAAATGACAAGAGGCAACAAACCCTCTGGAGACATTGTAATAAGAAACTCCTCGTTCGAGAGAACCTCTCTTTTCAAGTACTTGGGCTCTAATATTTCCTCTAGGAATGAGATGACTTTGGAGCTTGCTGACCGACTGAGAAGTGGAAATGCAGCGTACTTCGCGCTAAATAGTCTGTTTAGGTCCAAAATGCTGTCCATCAAAACCAAGTGCCGGGTGTAGAACGTGATCATTAAACCGATAGTTATGTATGGATGTGAAACCTGGGGTTTAACAGAAAAACAAGAAAAAGCCCTCCAAGTATTTGAAAACAGAATCCTCCGGAGAATACTTGGACTCGTTAATGAGAACCACCGGTGGCGCATTCGTACGAACGCTGAGCTCTTCGACCGATACAAACCAAGAATCATTAATGTCTTGAGATCGAGAAGGCTCAGATGGGCGGGTCACGTTGTACGATCTGAGAAGTCTAGAGCTCTCCATAAGACTTATGAAGGAACACCAGCTGGCACCCGACCTCTCGGTCGCCCTCGACGGAGATGGGCGGATAACATTCAAAAGGATGTTGAGAGGCTGGGGATAGTCAACTGGAGAGAAAGAGCGCTCGACAGAGATGCCTGGAGAGAGGTTGTGCAGTCGGCCATGGACCTGAACGGCCCCTAGCGCCATTTTATAATAATAAAATAATTCTTTGATAGATAAATAAGATTAAATATACTCAAACTCACAAATTGTATTGGATAGAAAGATTTATTTACCAAAACCAGTCGATCGGGATATTATTTGAAACGGGACCACACTAGATAGATAAAAGATCGAGGAAATCGATAAATCGGGGAACGGTTAATGCGAGACTATTTAACATTCTTATGGGTGTTTGATGGGACTATAAATAATGAACGAACTATCCGGGAAAACGTATTATTATGCGAGAATGGATGATCGGGATTTCACTGAATATGATACGGATAAAAAAGTTTATATTAAAAACACGAAATTGATTAATGTTATATGCTATCACAGTAGTAGGGAATGCATTACCGGTTAACCGGTAAATGGCCCAAAATGCACCAGCGGTATTTACCGGTAAATGATAAATTTATCTGATTGATTGAATTGGCATTCACTTGGTATAACTCCATTATAACACGGTGAAAAATAGCAATGTATTTTAGTTCTACAAAATTATTTTTAACAAATATAGTTGATAGCTATTTCGGCTCACGCCATCGTCAGAACTAGTTTATCGGTTATTAAAATTTGACGGTAAATTGCAATCCTTACATAGTAGGGTTGTAAATTGATATTTAATACGATGATAGTTGATAACATTATAATAAGAAACACAGCATTATAAATTCGAAAAGAATTATTTCTCACAATGGATATGAAATAATAATAAAATATTATTCGCGAGTAAGTAAGTAATTTCAATGAAATTTTGATTCTGAATGGCAACATTTTATGTCAACTCTATAGCATCTTGTCATAAAAGGACGAGATTTTCAAGTAAGATTAATTGGTTCACGAGAAGGACTGATCCTGCTTCTTCAATCCGAAAATCCAAATTGAAAAATTGTTATTATTATTGGCAAAGGGGTGTTCATATTAGATATTAGTCATCGGTAAGTTGAGCTGAGTCAAGATTATGTGGAAAGAATTTGTTAACAGTACACGAAATTTAACAAAGTATATCTGAATTAACAGTGGGAATCGTTTTATAATATATCTCAATTGTGATTGTCCAGATATAAAAGAAGAATCTTTATTAGACTAAATTACTTATTAATCTGTATAGACGATTAACACCAAAATTGTGAATTTCAGAAGCAAATAAAATATGGCAGATGCAGATTTTTTTAGTGATTACGGAAAAAAAGTCAGATAGTAACAAACTTGACAGAAAATTTTAAATTGTGTCAGAGATTTTGTTTTAAAAACGTATTTTGTTTTATTACGTAATGTTTATGTAAGTATCTTTTAATGTGTTATCTGTCATTTCTTGATGTAAAGGCACGATATGCAATATATTTTCTATAAAATATATTTTGGAGTACTAAAAGATGTGCTTTCATTATTCAAAAGTTATATTGTGTTTAATTCTTAAGATATTCATATTTATATTTAATTTTGGATATATATACTCTTTAAGATTAATCAAGCCGTGGCCTTATGGTTAACACTTATAGTTATAGTGATTTGTAACATTTGCACTAAGAATTTCCGACGTCATAGATGCTCGATTTGGAATTATTATGTATGCGAAGTCATCACTGTTTCGGCACATTTTGAAAAGCAACAAAATTATTGTTCAAATTTTAAGTTATAAGCAATACAAACGGTTTACTGAATGTCAGTTCTATTGTATATGTGTGATAGAATTCCCAAAAATACCGTAAGGCGAAACTTTGTCAAATTTCATATTGAAATTCCATGAAGTACCAGCACTCAGTTGACATTGTAAATTACAAAAAATGATGTTTAAAATGTATTATCTTATAATATTATTCATTGAAAATTCTTTTTATTTACAGTATTTTCTATAAGAAAAATCGTAAAAATATATTATTTATTGTCAATTTATAACTGAGAGTTTTAAATAAATTTTTCACTGAAAATTTTGATATTTTAGCATGAAAATTACTAAGTATTAAGTAAATGTTTCTATTATTATGTATGCTATCAAAAACATACGCTTGTGTTGGTATATGATATGTATAAAACTTTCATCTGGGATATTCATATAAGCTGTAAATGAATATCTTACTAAATAAATTTTATTGCGAGTATTGAAAACGACTATCCGAATACATTATAAGGGAGATAGGGGGAAATTGCAAAGCCGTGAAATTAGGTAAATAACAACCGGATTTTCCAATGACGCTCGGGTAAGGGTAGGGTGGGGCAAACGAGTCAAGTGCTTTTATTTCTCGTTCTTGAGTTGTGCGGAATTAACTTGTTGAGCTCGGCGAAATTTATGCGACGCAAGGCCGAATCAGCGGAAAGAATAACAACGAATTTAATAGAATGGAAAATGGTAATTAATCAGCGCATAAGTCGGTTCGAGGTTGTGTTTTGTTAATTTTTATGAACGCAAATGAAAATTTGCCCCAATTTTTATTCGTATTTAAAACCTGTTGATTCAAACAAAATATGCGTCGCTTCGAAAATGTGGAATGAATAATTGCGTCAACACACCATGATTTAGTGTTACCCAGAGTTTCCCAATCAAATTAAAGCAAAAAAACACGTGTATGTTTTTAACACAACACAAAAAAATCATCAAAAAGTCTTGATGCGCGCAACTGTTTCACTGGAAAACCAGTAAAACACTGCTACGTTGAATGAAGTAGGTTTTCCATTAGTGACAGAAATAATTTAAAATTAGGAAATAAAAACTTACACAAGTTGAAAATCATTTTCCGATCGTGTCAAGCAGAGTTAAAAAAATTCACGGATTCTGAACGTAAATTCGCATGATCGATTTGTATCCAAACTGTTGGAATTTCTGTGGTATTTAAATTCCTACGCACATTTCTAATATTCAACATTGAAACGATATAGAGGGAGCGTTTTGTTAATGTCAAAATAATATCTGATTAATTGTTGAGCGGATGGTTTGTAAATTCTGAAGAAAAATTACTTATGTTGAAATATTCTCCATTACGATAAGACTGTTCAATAGCCAATGAACTAACCAAAGCTCTACTGAAATGATACCGCGACATTATCGCGAAATGGTAGTTATTGAAATGTATCCCCTAATCTTTGATTGCTGTTAAGTAACTGATAATCCAGTATATGATAATTACTTTTCTTTGATCATTCTATTATATCAAATAGAGTGTCAACCCAAAACAGTGTGGTAATTTACTTACTCTTAATAAGTCTAAATACGTTTTATTGACTGAGCTTCAACAATAGTAAATATTTCACTAGAGCAACTTACTTTTACATCACTTGATAGTGCTCGCAATGAGCGAAACCGGTCCAGAACATATAACATATTTATGTTTTATTCGATACGTACAAGGTTTTGCAGCGTTAAAAATATTTAAAAAAATAATATTAAAAATCAAGGGAAGAAAAAAAAATACTATAATATAACAAGGAAATCAACCAAGCAAGCAACTATACAACATGCAAGTACAACTATTTTAATACAATGAATTGACTCATACGATTGGCATCCACATTGGCAGACTGGTTCTACACTTTGGAATAACAAGCAATTCATGTCTATAACTTTTCGAAAAATCTTCCGAGAAATATGATTTGTCATTATTAAGGATTCCAGAATTCTCATTTTGGCCTCGTATAAGTCGAAAGCAAAGCTGTGGAATAATAAAAAATGTGATTCAATTATTCATAATATCGTGGCTTTTCATCAAGAAGTGACAATTAAAATTTTAAATGCAGAAAAAATTTACTGTTACTGGTAAAATTTTATTACACCACGTAGAATATATACGATTCTACTTTCAATAGTAATTCTTCTTTAAATTTAAATCTTTAATCTAGGGGAATAAAGGACTTTCAAAATGACGTCAACATTTATGTAGTCCATTGTCCTAGCGCTAGACAATGGGTAAAATCGTATGCAATCGAATGCACACATTGTTGTTATCATACGACGTGCAAAGAATATAAAAGAGGTTTCACATAAAGACTGAATATTCCTACAATAGTGTTTTCACTGTTTAAAATTACTAATAAAAATAGAACTTTTGTTATAGTTACTAACATTAGAACTCTTCCAATTTTTCATGCGTTACGGTCGTCCTTTTCTAGGCATATATACGGATCGCACAGTTCAAATTATAGCGCGATTTTGATACAAAGAAAAATAATGATTACAGATTAGAACTAAGAGATCAATAACATTTTTAATTTATTTAACTTCATTTTAATATATTTTATTAAAATTATAACATATCTATTATTTTTTCAGTACTTCAATTATTTATTGTTTCGAGTTCGATGTTTCTAAAATTTAGTATAGATGTCACACGCATGCTAGAATTTTGATCTATAATAATACGTTTGGATCGAACATTATCATTATTTGAACAGATAACGTTTGCTGATGACCGCAGAATTTGGCAAACTGAAGTTATCTTATCTACTGAAAGACAACAAAGTATTTGTGTTGAAAGGAGCATCTGCTATTATATAGTGATATTGAGACGTGTTACAAAATAAGCATTTTTACAATCTCAACATTTGTAGAGGACATGGTAAAAAAATTATAAGTTTTCTTACACAGGACAATGGATTATGTATGACAAAAAATATTTCCAAGCGACGGTTCGCGAGCACCATTAATCCAGCACACTATTGTTTAATTTGATTACATTGTAATTTAAAACTACAGTATATTACTATGATGGGTAAGCTAAAAAGTGGGCGAGTCATTGAGTTCCTTATTCGATCAAGTTTGGAGACACATGATCTACGATATAAAAACATAATTTAACATTAGGTTAAAAAAAATTAAACCACGACAGTCATACATTACGAAAACCGCTGTTTTTTTTATTTTTATAAGGAAAAACTCGAATGCAAAGGTAGCATATACCAACGGTATAAATGCAGCTCTTCGTTAAATACGTGCGGCTCTAATTGAAAATAAAAATATATATATTTTTTTAATGAATTTCAAGAAAAAACTCGCCTATTTTCTATTTTATGTGTAATACAACTTACGGCTGTTCATTTAAATATTCCACAATGCAGTTTGATTCATTATTCAATCGTTCGATGATTACCTTGCTTTGAAGATTCGACCAAAGATCTTGATTTGGTGATATAAAAAAATAATAAACTTCATTTTAATTAAATTTGCTACAACTATGTACGATTCCACATGTTTTGTCACTAACGACTCGACTTTCAACTTTTGGTATCTTCAGGCATTCTATCACACGGATGCAACAGAACTGACAAAAGATCGTTAACTTAAAACTTACGTCTCGTTGTAGTTGTAGCAATTCAAATTTGGTATTGAAATTCTACCATGCACCTTCAGTCTATATCATAAAAAAAGTAATTTTGATTATTGTCTCATTACTATGTGAGTATGATGTGACTCATTCATTCTCAATGATCAAATCAATCATCCCAACTCCCTCTTGTTGTACCCTTTACGTGAGATCGGTTCATGACGTAAATTATTATATTTCATCATTAGATGTTTGATATTAGGTATCTCTATATAACAACCCCCTGGTTATATTTTAATATTAGTTGATTAATATTTGTTGTAAAACTCTGTCAAGAATGACTCATTAGCACTTGTTAATTATTATTAGTAGTAATTAATAACGTTGGTATATAGACGACGCTAACTGTTTATTTTACGTCAGTTCTGTTGCATCCGTGTGACAGAATGCCCGAAGATGCCGAAAGGCGAAACCCGTGTCGTTAGTGGCAAAACACGTGGAATTGTACAGACTTGTAGCAATTCAAATATGATGTGACTGTTTATAATTTACGAACAACTTGAATGTGGCTCTCATCAATCTTATGCCTGTCTACCCCTGGTATATACCAAGAAGATAAATTTATTTTTAGATGAATTGCAGTAGGTATATTTATTTAGACGCGTTTGTCCCGATAAGGATGTTATGCCGTATGCGTCATTGATAAAACTTATGCAGCGAGCAGCGAGATAGCTGAACGTTTTTAGACGTGTGGGCGAAATCGATAACGCCATATTAGTAGTCGCTTGCGCCACACTATGCCGGCCGCGTTGAACTGACAGCCATTGCAAATCCCGCAGACTTGAAGAAGCATGGGTTAAGCTGGACTGAAGTTGTCTCCTCGACTCTCGAGTGATTCGTCGCAGCAGCGATAGCGAACTAAGCCTATTTTTCAATTACGTACGTGATTATAGCATGACAATAAAAAAGGTTCACATATAATAATATAATGTTGGAGATAGTAAATGACAAGTAGTTTAATTTTCTATAATTTATAATATCGACTGAAGGTGCTTGATGAAATTTCAATGTCAAATTTGAATTGTTAAAACTTTGTACGATTTCACATGTTTTGTCATTAACGACAAGGGTTTGGACTTTCGGCATCCTCAAGCATTCTATCACACGGATGCAACAACCCGGGTCGTTAGTGGCAAAATATGTGGAATCGTACAAAGTTGTAAAAATTCAAATTTAGTCCAATTTTCTCTCAAAAGACTACGTTTTTAGGATCGGATTAAGGGATTATGTATAAATTTAACGGATCTATAATATAAGTCGTTGAATAAAGTCGGTTGAAATAATAATATACGCGAGTAATCATGTGAACACTGCGTTAAAAAAATCATGGATACTTGCTCGTCGAAGTCCAGCATATGGATATATTGTAGAAGCTTCTTCTTGAATCATTCGCTTACCTGAAAAAAAATAAAAAAACAATTGTAATCTATTGAATAAATTGACTATACGAAAACAGAATTAAATTCTTCAATATTATGTATGATATCGACCGAAGGTGCTTGATGGAATTCAAATATCAAATTTGAATTTTTGAAACTTTGTACGATATCACATTTTTTGTCACTAACGAACCGGGTTTCGCATTTATGTCCTATCATATATTAATCAATAGTGACTTGTTTATGTTTGGCTCGATGGCTATGAATTCTGTTGAACAGAATTTCACATAACACTCGAACATTCATTATATAACGTCGCACGATGTAAATATTTTTAAATAACACCAAGAGCTGACCGCCTATGCCTGAAGGTGACGAAAGGTGAAACCCGAGCCGATAGCGACAAGGCATGTGGAATCGTACAAAGTTGTTACAATTCAAATTTGTATTCTATCAGTTGATGATGCTCGCGATGAGCGAAACCGGTCCTGATCAAAAAATAAATTGTGGTAATAAGGACTAGCTCCTTTTTTGTTATTTAAAATATCGTATATTAACATTAAGAGTGACAGTTAACACCTTTAAAGTGATTCATATATCATATATTTTTTTATAAAACACAATAACCGTATTACCTGATACTAAATCCAATACAATAGTTACACATGTACAGGTTTACTCAACCAACTGAATGTAATTTCCTTATTTACGTGTAGTAGTGACATCTACATACATACATATTCGTTCTTTTGTTGAATTGATTATCGAAAGTAGTAAAAAAAAATCCGCTTTTATTAAAATAATGGACGTGGAAGGATATAAAAAAAACTGGAACAGCTGTCTCCACTTAGTGGAACAATGGGGCGCGTGTGTAGACCTTTAATTCCATTTTAGTTTTTATTTAATTTTTCCACAACGCAGACAGGTGGCACGCGGCTGACGGCTGAGAAACCCACCTCTGATGGTCAATAAGTCACAATAGACCGATTGAATCGAGAATTATCGCGCAGTATAACGAAAAATGAATCATGTCCTCGATAAAAGTTTACATTATGGCACTTAATATTTGTTTTATAGAACATCCACAATCAATTTCTAGTTGTTTATAAGTAACATAAATCCTATGTGAATTTTAACATAATTTCTATGTAATTTATGAATGTATGTGGTTAACTTGAACTTTAAACATTTTAAATGTTATCGCAGAAAATATTTACATATGCATCCATTGATTCTCCTGGCGTTTTAACAACACCAAGACAAAAAGTGTTCATTCATTTACTGCAGCTTTTAAGGTGTTAGGATAGTCCTGGTGATGGCTGAGCCGAAATAGCTATCAACTATGTCTTAAAAAAAATATTTTGTAGAACTAAAATACATTCCTTTTTTTTCACCGTGTGCTATTGTCACTTCTTGGTGGAAAGTCATGATATATTAAACGTTAACTGATAATGTTCGCGATGAGCGAAACCGGTCTTGATCAAAAAATATGTTGTGGAAATAAGTACTAAAAATGTGCTTTTATTAATAAAATTTATGATATCGACTGAAGGTGCTTGATGGAATTTCAATATCAATTTGAATTATTACAACTTTGTATGATTCCACGTGTTTTGTCGCCAACAACCCTGACTTTCGTCAGTTCTGTTGCATCAGTGTGATAGAATGCCTGAAGATGCCGAAAGGCGAAACCCAGTGGGATAAACATGTGGAATCGTACAAAGTTGTAACAATTCAAATGTGTTTTTATTATTGAAAAAATCTACTGCAGCGTTGAAAAGTTGTTTTTTTTTTTTTTAATTTTTTAAATATTTTAAATTAATTTTTAAAAAATAAATTTAATTTAAATAATATTAAAAAAGTTCAGTACTTTTCACACATTCTATTTTTTAAATGATCAAGACTAGTTTCGCTCATTGCAAGCATTGCCGACTGATTTTATTATTTAACCCTTTAAATGAGCAGGGACAGTTTTTTGACTCACAGCTTCAGATACCAAAAGTATACCCATTAAATCGGAATATTTTTGCTGTGCATTTGTCAGGTGTATTCGGATAGAGTCACGTTGTATTCTATTGTTGTGTTATTCAATACATTTTTTGAAAAATAAAAAAAAAATATTGGCAATTTTAGCATATGCATATCAAAATCGTCCGGCATTAAAAGAATTAAATATAATGCCTTTTCACCAAGAAGTGACAGGTAACACATTAACAGAGAAAATATTTTTTAGATTCAAATCAAAGAGGGAATTAATGTCAACTAATTTAAAGCAGAAAAGTCTTATCATATTGAAAATAAAAAATATATATAAATATGTTTACTCATCGAATTTTTAACGATAATTGTGTTAGGGATTGCAATCTCAGCAGACCGAAATTACCGAAAACCCGGTTATGAAACGGGTATTCCAGTATATGATTATTTTATTAATGCCTATTCGGTCAACAAATGTTAAATTTAAGCAGTTTTTTTCGACAATCGGGCTTCTTTGTTTGAAGATTCACTCAAGATAAACAGATAATTATCAGAGTGTTGATAAATTTAAATTTTTAATGCCATATATATTAAAATTAGTTTTAAAAACTTAAATTAAATATGAAATCTCTTAATACTAATGTTAATTGAGTCAAATTTTTTCGAAGAATATTATGTCGTATCGTGAACCATAGAATTGTGATGAGTAAAATGCGTATTGCGGGAATTGACAGTGCTCCGTGGGAGGAACGGCATCGCAAATGGGGACAGGTGCATTTTCGGGCGGATGCAATAAAATGCAGGTAACTGCATAATAAGTGTGCACACATGCACATTTGCGCTGTAGTTGTGTAATACATAAGGATGCAATTAAAATACACAAAGGTTTTTTTAAGAAATTTGCACTTGAATATTCCATTTGATTTAAATGTGTGATTTTTTTGTATATGGGTCCAAATTATAAAAGAACGGAGAAGATATTAATTGAAATAAAACATTTTTGTTTGCTTTTCTAGAAAATTAAAAATACTTTATGTAGAATACATAGCATAACTTTTTCATAACAACTACTTATGAAAAGACATTAAATAATTAAAAATGAAATTTGAATACTTACAGCTTTGTACGATTTCACATGTTTTGTCACTAACGACCCGGGTCTCGCCTTTCGGCATCTTTAGGCATTCTATCACACGGATACAAAAGAAATGAACTGACTTGGCTAAAACAAATTTAATAATATTAATCTAATTATCATATAATTAACATAATTGCATGTGATCGTTTTCATCAACGATATTGTTAACGAGTCATTCTGGAGAGAGGTTTACAACTAATATTAACTATCTAATAATAAAATACGAATAGTTTTTTTTTTATTAGATTAATATTATTAATTTTGTTTTAGCTGCCATTTTACTGTTTGCTTTGAGGTGTGTTTTTTTGTAATTAATAACACCGGATTTTGAATCCCGGGTCGTTAGTGACAAAACCTGTGAAATCTTACAAAATTGTAACAATTTAAATTTGATATTGAAATTTCATCAAGCACCTTCAGTCGATATCATATATTAAAAATGAAACACTATAAAAAAGGTCACTTGGGAACTTTATTATTAAAAATTAATGTAATTAACAGTCATTATTTGTAATAAATAATATTACAGATACAATTTTTTATATCGCACACGATGAGCGAAGTCGGTATTGAACATTTTTAAGAATTGTGCACTTTTCACGAACAATGATTGAAACAGAAAAAATACGTAAAAGAAATATTTGATAAAACACACCTATTATTCTCGCCAAAAGCTTTTCGAAACATTCACGGAGAGAACTGAAAAATTAGGTTTGATTTATGTATTATGTGTTATGACAAGCATAGTATGACACGAATGAAAGCCGCGTAATATGGCATCATGAAAGCTTAAGCATTCAGAAGAGATTTTATCGGGTGCATCGAAGAAAAACACGCGATAAAAAAGCTGCAATTCACACTGCGCAGTAAAAGGCGATATAAAATATTTCACTTCGAGATTGCATGTTTTTAGTAGTAGTTAAACGGAACATGTGATCATTCCAACGCTATCAATAGACTGACGTCTGTGGGATGATTTTAATTTAGTTATATTTATAGCTTGTTACTGCGTGTAAATAATGGTTTGGCCAAATATCGTATGTAGAATATATTAGGGACAAGTTTGAAACAAATAAACTAAGTGGGCATATTCGATTATAGGATTAGTATATTCATTAGCTTTAATGTCACAGTCGTTTTGGGCTAAATTCGTATTGCATCTTGTAGGTATATCAACGAAAGCGAGTGTCTTTACTGAGATGGAAGTATTTTTAATATTTTCTATCTGAATTTTAAATGTCGTTATTTCCGTGGTGCAGCAGTATAGATGATCAAGTTTTTATCAGTTAAGCCGGTGCATTGTGGGAATCGATTTTTGTTGCACAAAAGAAAGTTCAATAACTTAACACAACAGGAATAATTATTAAAAATAAACCCATGAATTTGTTACATATTGTATGTAGACACGACAAAAATATCGCGTGGTTTATTCGCCGTGTTATAATGGAGATCTACTAAAATGTAAATGCCGATTCGATCAGCATAGGTAAAGTGAATAAGAGACTAGTACAGAAATCACTTTTAATGTGTTAACTGTCACTTCTTTGTGGAAAGGCATTACATTTTAAATAATAATTACACATTTTCCGGTACCATTGACAAAAATACCTTTTATGATCAGGGCCTGTTTCGCCATCGCAAGCATTGCCAACCGAGAGCATATAAATCACAAAAAAGGACATTGATACAAAAATTATATCAATATCAAATATTGAATTGTTACAACTTTGTACGATTCCACATGTTTTGTCGCTAACGACCCGGGTTTCGCCTTTCAACATCTTCAGACATTCTATCACATGGATGTAACAGAACTGACGAATGCCTGAAGATGCCGAAAGGCGGAACCCGGGTCTTTAGTAACAAATATGTGGGATCGTTCAAAGTTGTAACAATTCAATATTTGATATTGAAATTTCATCAAGCACCTTCAGTCGATATCATAAATTATACCAATACCTGTCATAAAATAATCAAAGCATCGATAGATCACCAGTTGAGCAAAACCGGTGCTGATTGTAAAATATATAGCATAAATAGTACTAAAAATATCCTTTCGTAATTTTAAATATAACACTTTTCCATGAAGAAGTGGCAGTTTCAAGCACCTTAAATGTGATAAATAATTCAATCAAAATCTGGAACACTGAACTAAATTATAATAATTTTTATTATAAATATTATAAATAGATCTTTTATTAGTTGATAGTACTCGCGGTGAACGAATTCGGTCATGATCATATTATATAGGTATATAGGGAAGAGTAGTAAAAATGTGATTTTATTATTTAAGATAAATATAAAACCTTTTCATCAATAAGTGGACAACGAAATAGTGATGAATTATTTGAAAATTTAATTCAATCATTTTATATGGTTATATTATAATGCAATAACGTATAGTCCACCGGCTTGAATGTGGCAGATCGTACGAAGCTAGGAAGTGACGTCAGCGGTGACGTCAGGACGCTGCAGCGCCCGAGGTAGAGAGGGAGGGAACTATTGAGAGGAAAGAGGGAACTTGGGAGAGCCGTGCGAGGAATTCAATCTGAGAGAGTAAAGAGACGAGGCGGTGATTGGAATTAAACACAGAGGCTCAGGAATACAAAGGAATCCGCTTGGAATGGTTTTGATGCCTACGTGAGACAGGTGGGCAGGAGTAAATCATTTCCGGCATTTTTTTATTGATACGTCTGCTTTGTGAACAAATCTATGATTACACATCGGTGAATATTTTAATAGTACACTCATCCCTCGAATTGCGCGGTACTCATTTTACGCGGTTTCACTTTGACGCGGACAGAAAAAAAAACATTTTTTTTAAATTCTAAGATGTTTTAACGCATAAACGCATATGTTGCATCAGATTACTCCCACTTCTAGGACCAGACGTTTGTAAGTCCCTACATTGCGCGTTCATTACGTCCAGTGTTGTGTGGAGTGCAGGTGTTTTACTCAAGATTTTGCTGGTTTATAATATTATATAATCAAAGGGATATTAAAAATTACATGCATTTGAAGACTGTTCGATCATTTTATTGATAGAACTGGCATTTACTTGGTAGAACTCCATTGTAACACGGTGAAAAAATAGCAATGTATTTTAAATCTACATTTTTTTTTATAAGACAGATGATATATATTTCGGCCCAACTAACGGCGTGAGTACTAAATCTATACTGAGAACTATATCTGATAAAAAATAATTGTAGAACTAAAATACATTGCTATTTTTCCACTATTCAATCAATTTACTACGAATTTTGTTTTCTGTATATCGCAAATAATTATGTATTTTTACCCCAGAAATGAACTCGTTTTCTGGAACCTATCCCCCTACTCTGTATGAAGTATCGATTTATGCGGATTTTTATTTTCTGGAACCTACCTACTGTTTTTGTATGAACCCGAAGTCACGATTTACGCGGCTTCGATTTGCGCTCTTGGAACGTATCTACCGCGTTAATAGAGGGATGCGTGTAGTTTAGATTTACCTTTAACTATAGACTGAAAATGAAATTCGATAAAAAAAACCGTCTGCGTATTGTTTTGATTACCTGCAATTAACAGTATTCCGATAGTAGATTAAATAAGGATAGACAATTATTGATTGGGTTGGCATTTAATTGGCAGAACTCCGTTATAACACAGTGAAAAAATAGCACTTGATTGTAGTTCTACAACATTTATAAGATATTACAGTTGACAGCTATTTCATTGAGCTGACGAGCATCAGTCGAAATAACTTTTTAGAATACACATTAAAGATGCTGTAGAACCAAAATTCGTTGCAATTTTTCACCACTTTATGATGAACAATTCATTAAATATTTTCACTGCGATAAAATCTCAAGGAAAATGACTTCAATGACATCAATTAAAAAATTTGTTAAAAGGAAAATTAACTGAATGAAAATGAACTATGAGTTATATTCATGTTTCAATGATACGATTACGATACGAAGTGTTATGTATGCATCTGATTTAACTCGTTCCCTGCTGAACTGTTTAGAGGATATTCCAATATCTAGACTATCCTATATATCCTATCCTATATAAATACCATAATTGTAATTGTTATTCTTAATAAGTGATTGTGAACATTTAATTTTTATACTAATTTACTTTATTTGTATCAATATTGTATGATTTTATGTAAATTGTTTCCTAGATCTTGTACCCATGGTTTTGTACACCTGCTACCTTTAACTCAAATTATTTTTTTGTTTTGTATAAATAGACTTGTTTGTAAATTGTATTCTATCAGTTGATAATGCTCGTAATGAGCGAAACCGGTCCTGATCAAAAAATATATTGTGGAAATAAGTACTACAATATGTGTTTTTATTATTTAAAATTATTGAATAATGTTGGTTTGAAATAATATTATTGAGTGTGGCAAGAAAAATCAAGCAATGCATTAAATAAAAAGTTAGCGAATACGAGAAGATTTTAACAATATTTATTCATATGTTTTCGGGTATCAATTACCAACACAATAAAATCAGCCGTCTAAACAGTTGACACGTTAGCAGTCAGCGGGTTAAGGTTAGCAAAATCAGTATAAAAAAATTACTGTATGTTCCCATAAACAGTATTTTTTTCAATCGATGTTCTTTGGGAATTCACACAATTTGTGTTAAACGTGTGGATACATTTTCGTGGACTCGTGGTAAATCTTCAATATCGATCAAAATATTTTTTAGACTCGTAAAATAAAATAAAATTCCAAACGTTTTTGTTCATAGGTTTAATTTTATCTCATAATGGAAATCAGCTTTCAATGTTATTCATGAAAAGCGTGTAAATATAATGCCAATTTTTAATTAATTGCGTCCATAAAAACACAGCGCTAAAAACTCTGATATTATTCGCCGAAGAACTTAAACAGAAATTCGCTGAAAGATAATACTAAAAATTACGTATTCATGTTTACGCTAAGTCGTCATTTTTATAAAAAAAAGAAGTGGAAAAATGAATAATCGATGGATAAAAAGGCAGCTATTTCACAAGTTAAGGCATCTAATATATTTTCAATTTACAACAGATAGGCGCCTCTATCAACACAGAATGAATAAAAAAAGACTAACAGGGTTGGCAGAAGATGTTAGCAGTACGTATTTTTTGTATTTAAAATAAAGTTGTTTGATTTTATATTATGATACGTTTAAGAATAATCTTTTATACTATCGAATTGAGGTGCTTGGTGTAACAAAATTAAATGGGGGGACCACAGAAAAAATATATTTTGGTATTTTGAAATTAAGTTTGATGTCTTTTTTCGAACAAATAGTGGAGGGGGCCACAGGCCAAAAAAGATTGAGAAACACTACAAGATTATCGTTTCCAAAATTAAATATAATTAAAATCTAATCAGTGGTTAATTTATATTCTTAAAACTTTTTACGATTCCACATGTTTTGTCATCAACGACCCTGGTGTCGCTTTTCGGTATCCTTTGTCAGTTCTGCTGCATCCGTGTGATAGAATACGTGAAGATGCCGAAAGGCTAAACACAGGTCGTTAGTGAAGAAACATGTGGCATTAAACAAAGTTTTAACGATACAAATTTGATGTTGAAATTCCATCAAGCACCTTCAGTCGATATCGTAAATTATAAAATAAAGTCCTTTATGTAAAAATCATTTCATACTATTACATATATACATTTCGCACTCATATCATATATGCTTTTTAAATTACTACATAAATTTTATCAGCTGAAAAATATTTAACCAAATATATGAATAAATCAAACAGTCTGTTTATCACAAGAACAATACCCAAACGGTAAACATTAGTAACGTGAAAAATGTACGTGTAATTCAAGTTGTCATTAAAACAATATAGTTCACTGATGTAGTTTATTTGTGGATGATACATGCGGTGCGGTCATTGTGAATTTTCAACTTTCAACATAAGTTTGCACGATAATGACGTTGACATTTAAATCTTAGCGTAATATATCCCGGATGAAGCTGTGTTATAAATACGCATGGATATCTGTAACGCTTTGACTGCTGCCTACTCAATCTGATTCTGTAAACATACAGGCATCGAATAGCTAGCTTATTTGTAATCATGTTCTACTTCATGCTAATATATACCATACAATTTTCGAAAGAAGATTGATTGATTCAGTTCTATTTAAAAAAAAATACATTTTGATTGATTCTCTATAAACTACATTTTGGTATAGGTCGCGTAAAAAATTGCATTTATATAATTATAACTAGGATTTTATATGAACATAAATGTGATAGACAAAGGTTTTGGCCGAAAGCTGTTGGAAGAATCGTCGTTTTCTTTACTTATCAATTTCAAAACATCAATCGTCGAAGATTCTCGAAAATATTTAATTTTCTGTTCTTCAATATGGAAATATTATAACTGGGATGTTATGACAAGTCTTCGTTCATAACATGTAAATTCGTCTTGACTAAGAATTCAAAGCTGTGTGCAATATATGTAGGTTAATAATGGACTTTGCCTTTTTCATGAGTTTGAATATTACTATTAAAATCATTAGAGAAAGGAAAAATTATTTTTAGCTATTTTTATTATACAATAATTCAGTCAAAGATATTTTTGTGGATGATGTTTTGATTATATTTCACTTAGGCACTTCTAAGGCATGAAGAAAAACTAAGTTCAAGTGATTTTAATGCATACAATTTTTTTCGTATTATATTCTAACTAAACTTTCAGAATAATTTAGGAAATTGAGAAAGAACGGTAAAAAATTTTCAGGTTGCAATGTATATACATAGCTATAAATTGTTAATTATTTTTATAAAAAAAAAATTATTGCATTATTTTTCATTTTTATTATTAAAAACTCATTAAATATTTTGTGTGTTGTATGGTTATTATTTAAATAAAAATATTTCTAAAAAATTCTCTAATTACCGAAATTTACAAAATCACTCAAAAGATATTTAAATCTCGAAAATTTAAATCTCTAGCGACAACCCTGATTTTCGTCACGGCAGCAGTAACAATTAACCAGCGAGTCTGTCACATCTCATTTGCAATTTAAATGTGATACTTTCTAAGCGTCCCAAGCTGCCTTGACACACGACAATCCCCTTTCAGCACACGCCGCGCAAGGCCTTAATTTGCGTGACAATCAATGGTCGTTTTGTATTAAAAAGCGAAATTCCACGACACAGGAAAACAGTCACTGAGGATATTCCACACAAGGGACCTATCAGCGTGATGAATAAAGTGTGATTTCGGTAAAAAGTAGCCGAGATTAGAGGATACGATCCGTGTCAAAACGTGTAAACAGATATTAGCGGAAAATTAGATAGTAAGTCTCATAGGTAAATAAGCAAAGTAAACATAAAAGGCGGGTCAGCCTTAACAGGTTTAAAAATGAAGCAGTAGGTGTATTCGAACACAATATATTTTTTGACTTCAAAAAAATGCTCTCTCTCTCGAACCGGCTCCGAAAAATGGTAAAATATTTATTAATATTTATTAATAACCATGGTTGACTTTTTATTCCTTGTCTGACGTGTGAAATTTGGAAAAAAAATGGTTAAGACATAAGAGCAGTATAATAGAACGCCAACGCATGTGGGTTGTCTTTCGCTGCATTTTAGTCTTTGAACATTTAAGCGGCTTTAAGATAAAAAAAAAATCAATATGTTTAACGTCGATGAAGGTGTTAAATAGGTTTTCAAAACATAGGGCATCGTAAACTGTTGTTTGTGAGAAATTTAAGAAAAAAAACAGCGCTCAATTAAGTTCAATTTTTATATTTAACGACCAGCAAAATTTTGCTCATTTTATATTGCTATTTAAACCGTACGTGATATTAGTTCTATGAAACGAAAAACGGAAAAAAAAACAATATTTAATCCCATCGTAACCCTACAATATACACAAGTAGGTGTTAGTTAGTTTTAAATAACCCAATTAAATTTTTAAACGCTTTATAAAAAAAAATACCTGTAAGAATGTCATTTCAAAAATTGTATGTCATAATAATCAAAACGGTAATTATAAAAATTGTTTCAGATATACATTTAACTCATAACCGTAGATTATTTATTTGCCCCGTAAAATTACTCTTGTATATAATCAATGCAAAATGTGAATTGTGAGTAAGTTCTATTACTCCCGAGTGATAGAATGACTGAAGATAAAACTTGTGGAAATGTACTAAGTTTCAACAACTCAAATTTTATCAAAAGAAGCTAAAATTAGCTTTCACAATTATAAACATTTTGAGTCGATATTTATTTAATTCATGTTATCGACTCAAGGTGCTTGATGGAATTTCAATATCAAATTTGAATTGTGACAACTTTGTACGATTCCAGATGTTTTGTCGCTAAGGACCCGGGTTTCGCCTTTCGGCGTCTTCAGGCCTTATATCAGACGGATACAACAGAACTGACACTAGTCGTACAAAGTTTTAACAATTCAAATTTGATATTGGAATTCCATCAAACCCCTTCAGTCGATTTCGATAATCGCGAGTAGAAAAAGGTGATTAAAATACGTTATAATATTTTATTTTCGAATGAGTTGTGAGTAAATTAAGTATTTAAGCACAAAATAAAATTATTGGTAAAAAAAACTTCACGTAATACGAGGGAAAGTGCAACACAAACTTCAAAAGAAGATTGATAAAAATTTGCACATGAATTGCAGTTTTCGCGCGAAATAAATTGTATGCATTTAATTTATTGCGCGAAAAAGTGTGACAAAAACAACAACTGACATGAAAACTGTTTTTCCGATGACGTCACACCGCAGATTGGAAAAGTGCATTCATTATTCATCGTTATATCTGTGCGGGTGACACTGCACAAAAAAGCTGCATCAATGTGAATTGCGTTTGGCAACGATTGCGACTAAACTAATAATCATTTATAGCGAAAGCTAGATTTTTTTAGTACGTTATTGTTCCCATCCATGTTTTATTATATAACTGATAGCGTATTTTATTACTTAGGAAAATTAAATATATTATATAAGAATTATTGAATTATGTAATGGAATTAACTCTAAAAATCTCAACTTTATTAAGGTAGATATTTGATATGTTCACCTCAATATTCTGAAGCATTCATATTATTGACAGTAATCGACATTCAGATACCAGAAGGCAAAGGAAATAAAAAAAGGATTTATTAATTGAATTGGCATTTACTAGGTACAACTCCAGTATAAGACGGTGAAAAAGGATACTGATTTTTGAATGAAAAAAATATTTTACTATGTAATTATCGTAGAATAATTCATTTTGGTCGTGTCCGCATAATATGAAGTTGAATAAGGCGTTATAATAATGGCGGTTATTTGCTTGGAGCTGGGGACATCATAGTCGACAAAGTGTAAAATTATAGATTTGCATTATCAAGCTTAGCTGCATTATTTTGTATTAGTGTAGAAGGGCGATTTGCTTCGATTGCAATAGAGTATTTCGTTATTTTATATTAATTTATCAAAAATTTAGTTAATGGTGATTTATTGAGTGAGGACATTAAATTTACGATATACGATTAAAGAAGTGTCTCAACAGATATTTCTACGAGAAGTGTTTATAAATTAGTTTCTCTACATTTGATTTTCAAACGAAGCGGATATCGACGGATCTATGACAGAATTATTTCCAAAACGAACCATAGTGCTCAAAGTTTATTTTGGCTTCTTAATATACTTGGTATACGATTTTTTACCTAAATTTTGTAAATGATTTAGACAAAATGTCACATGAACCGCACCTACTCTTTTATTAGAGTTATATCGCAAACCTAAAATTGCTATCGACAAAATTTTCCATGGTGCCTCAATTTAAACACGCTAGTCAGAAAGTTCGTTCACCTTTTAATTACAAAAAACAGTAAAAAATAGCGCAACCTTATGAATGAAATGTCAACGAATCAGTTAAGTGTTGTCAGTGAAGAAAAGTTTGCGGTAAAAGTATTGTTATATCGTTCATTCTGGGAAGCTTTCGTGACAAATTACAGCGCCAAACTATTTTTAATTAGTTTTTCGTAAATAACAAACATAGGCGAACGCGGGGTGGGCGCCGCCCGTCAAGCAAACTTTTCCTTCGTAACGTCGGATTGAATAACCAAAGCTATATCGCCCACGTGATACAACTAAAAACCGGATTCAGCATCGAGTACCTGCTGAAACTTTTTTTGATACATAAACAATGAGGTAAACAAGTGGAAAATTCAGACTGCAAAATTTCAATGGTGCGAATTTAGATTTTCAATTTTAATTTATAATAACGATTATGTTGCTTAAAGCGTAACAAATCGAGTGCAAAAAAGAATGTTTGGATAAGATATTTTTTTTAAAGGCACATATTGAAATAATTAATTTATAAGGAAAAATCATGATCCATCAAGCACCTTCAATTTATGAAAAATCATGTATTGATTATTTTCTGATCGATGTATGCAACACCGTCTAAAATATCTATGAAGTGATCCAACTAATTTTTAATTTCCTTCAAATAACAGTGCCAGAGTAAACGGTTATATTAGATTAGGTCTCGTTGAAATATGCAGTAATTTATGAATACGAGTGGTAAGGATTACACTTGAAAACCATGAAGTGTTTTTGTTAGTGAATCAAATAGAAAAGGCAAAATAGAGTAGTATTGAAATGCTGGGCCAGTTATAAAGAATATTAGGTTCTCGAGACGAAGGCAACGTAAACGCGATACGAAGTATGATTGGAAAAATAAAATACGATTCATAAAAAAATCATAGAATATAAAAATGTTAATAAAAATTGTTGTTACCTTTTTCGAATACGCGGATTCCGTGAACTGAGTGAAGTAAAAATGGGAGAAAATTTTCGAAAACACCATATCGTAACAGAAAGCTCGATTAAAATTTGCATAACTAAACAGTTTTTTGAGATTTGAAAGAATTACGAGATAAATACTTGTAAATTTATCCAACATTAAAATATTCATATAAAAACAATAAGGACTATTTTTCTTGTAATTAAATATGCTACAATATATTATTCAACACTTTTTCAAACATTGAGTACATACAAAATTTATAAAAAAAAATAAACAGAAATTGTAATAAAAATTTAAATAATAATTAATGTTAGCTGAAAATTTTATTATTTCTACTATCAAGGGTTGAGGGTGGCTTTGATAATTTACTCGGTTAGCCATTTGAACACCGTGTTTCAATCAGCAGCAAAACCGTTTTTTATTATTTATGACTATTTTTAACAATATTTCGTCTTGGTGTAGATTTTTAACGTCGCAATGAAACAATACATTACAGAATTTGACCGAAAAAATTATACCATCACACACTTCATAAGTGATCATAAATTTATGAAATCGACTGAAGGGGCTTGATGGAATTTCAACATCAATTTTGAATTGCTAAAACATTGTACGATTCCACATGTTTTTTTACTAACTACCCGGGTTTCGCCTTTCGGCATGTATGGAGACAGTCACCGCCCAACCAGGTCGGCTTTATGTATTTTTAGCCTGTTATCATAACTAGGGCATTAGATTTGAGCATAAGATAAATCATTTATAATATATTGTCTATATTTTTATTATATATATATATATGAAAAAAGAGAAGATAATATAAATGACTTTCTCTTAACCGTTTGATTAGTGAGTTTATTCAATGGCATATACTGTCTGGGAGTGAGTTATTTTTGTCATTTTTTGTTTTTGTATTTATACAACGTTAAATTTTTTTTTAATATTTACTTAAAATCAGTGGTTCTAAACATTTTATTCATTGATAATTCAATTTAAAAAATGTTGTTGAAACTTAGGAATGCTTTTTTCTATTTACTAGGAAAGTTCCACAAGCATGTGTTCAATTCCTGAATAAATGATCGAACAATGCTGGACTTGTGTAAAAGTTATCAATAAAAATTGTAAAAAAGTACAACGAAATTGTGTAACAATAAAGAGCTATATAATGAAGTCAAAACAAAAAAAAAATGGATTTTTTCATCGTAATGTTGGTTTATTTAATTTTTTTATTCAAAAATATTTGATAAAATTCAAATAATTTTCAATTATCATTGATAAATCTATGTAGAATTTATAAAAAAAAATACATAATGGGTTAATAAGGGAGTGTAAACGTACCGATACGTTCATACCGCTCAAAGAGTGAAATGCACACCGGTCAATTGGAAATATTGCCTTGCGTGAATACACAAAACCTGGATTCGCAGTTTACAAGTTACAAAAGCCTACATGTTGAGTTGCGAAAAAGCAATATTATGTAAGTACATAAATAAAATATTATCTTTGTTGTGTTGATAAAATTTTCCAGTTACGGCACACATCACGCCATAAACTAAACGCCGTGTCACCGTGACTAGTGTTTCGCATTGCGGTTCCCCATAACTCCGCTTAGCTATGAAAGTAAGCAGCGACTTGCGAATCGCCATTCCGTTCGCTACAAGTTAATCGTTGCAACGCTCGGGGATAACATGTACATGTCTTTTTTTGATTACGGCCAAGACCGCAAAACGAACATAAACGTTTGACGCTGTTTGGAAATATTCATTATTATTTTCTATGATAAAAATACATTTTTTAGTACTTATCGTATTTCCACAGCATATTTTTTGATCAGGACCGTTTATTTGTATCAATATAGAATGATTTTCTGTAAATTGTTTCTTAATTCTTGAACCCATGGTTTTGTATACCTGCTACGTTTAATTCAAATGTTTTGTATCAATAGACTTGTTTGTAAATTGTATTGTATCAGTTGATAATGCTCGCGATGAGCGAAACCAGTCCTGATCAAAAAATATATTGTGGAAATAGGTGCTAAAAGTGTATTGTTATTTTTTAAAATATCATGCCTTTCCATCAAGAAGTGGAAAAAAATATTCATTAATATGTTAATAATGACATTATTTCTTCATGGAATAAAACATAAAACAAGATGTCTTATTAGACCAACATTTTGTTTTGGATATCGAATTAATGAAAAGTTAATATGTATGACGCGTTTACATCAAAGCTCTTTGAGTCTCCTTCAACTATATTTGTCGCATATTCTGAGATATATAATTCGCTGTAGAGATGAGCAATCCGATAATCCACAAAAATTATAATTATGTTTACATTCCCATATACTTTGTACGATTCCACATGTTTTGTCACTAACGACCTGGGTTTCGCCTTTCGGCATCTTCAGGCATTCTATCACACGGATGCAACAGAACTGACTGACGGGTCGTTAGTGGGAAAACATGTGGATTCGTACAAAGTTGGAACAATTTAAATTTGATATTGAAATTCCATCAAGCATATTCATATGTAACAATTCGTAAGGAAGTGAACTAAGGAATATAATTTATTTGTGCTGCTGCTTTAGAGTCGTCGAAATGAAAACGAGATGCTATGCCTCTAGGGTCAAAATATATTAACTTTTTTTTCAATTCGGTAGTAGAGCTGTCGAGGTTTGTTTTATTTCGTAACGGCCTCACGGATTCGAACAATGAAGGTTTCATACACTGACTTGTAAATCGATAAGGTTAGCGAATATCTTCTATTCAATATTAAGCAATAAACGTAACTAAACCGACTAACTAGTAAATTTCTAACTTCATCGAAGCCGAAAGACCGTAAACGTATTTTTAGAACTGATGTCCCACTCCCAAACGCCGAGCATATATGTATTCGTTTAAAGATTTTATCTCAACAGTATATAATCTTAGAAAACTGTTCGTTCGTCGGGATATAACTATAATAGTTATCAATTGATTAAGTTATTTATTTAGAATAAAATGAATTGGAAGGAATTTAGAATTTACAGAAGTCTTCGCACAAAATTTATGAAACTGCTCGAACTCTTCAGACGATAATCGAAAATAATAACGTTCACCACTCGGCTGAGGAAACTGTAGCATTACAATATAATAACGCGTGTTTATTATTACTAGTCATTATGTCATAAAGCAACGTAAACATATATACACACACAATCTCTCTCTGTGCATAATTTTAATTAAGAGTATACAGCGAATACTGACAGATATCACTTTATATTAAGTAATAAAAACATACTAATGAAATAAGTCCTAAAAAAATAGTTTTTATTATTTAAAATATCATGTCTTTCCATCAAGAAGTGACAGTTAACACATTTAAAGTGATATCACTTTCATTTGGTAGTATAATGAAAAATCATGAAGAAATTCAGTTTTTGTATCTTTGGCTTGAAACCAGAAGAAAGGTTTGCAAGTGGCATATACAATTGACTTAATTTTAAATGTAAGTTTATATTTAAATACGGAAATGGTATTTCAATTTACAAAAATAATAATATTAGGGTTTCACTGTTATAAACAGGTATTTACTAACAATACAATATATATAACATATCATTTCCATTTAAACTTTACAAAAATCACGGAAAGTTTAGAATCTTGCTTGATAAATGAAATATAACGTTTAAATATATATTGCTAAAACTAACAATAAAATGAAGACACAAATAACACAGAGATAATGCTGATTATTACCGAGAAAAGAATCTTATATACGAAGTAATAATATAATAAAATAAATCTCAGAAAGGAAGTGACCGGGTCACTGGTCATAAGATAAATACGCGACCGGAACTAATTAATATCGATTCCATAAAAAATGTTTGTTATTCTGTTTCAAGCGTCTATGATAAAAATATAACTCGAGACAAATAAAAATTAATCCACATTATGTAAGTATTTGAGGGTTTTTTTTCTACTAACACTTTTATACATTATTGATTTCTGCAGACAGTAGCAATTTTTTTAACGCAGTGAAATGGGATCGTAGTTATATTGTATCAATATCAAATTAATTCATTGTGAATCGTTTATGAACTTTTGGTATATTGATGTTGCGCATTTTTGAGTAACGAAACTAACGACTGATTTAAGAATGCTTTTGAATACATTCTTGCGAGATATTTGATCAATAATATATTAAATATATTATTTTTAAATTTTAACACATGAATAATTGAAAAACTTGACTTTTACTGATTTTCAAATACGGTTAGTGATAAGTCAGAGAACATAATCCGTTTCCGAACTGAGGTCGCTATCCGGATAGTCCGTTAACCGATAATTATTGTTGTATATTACAGATAGAATAGGTGGATTGAAAAGATCATTTCTGTTCGTTATCCGAATATATGTTCGTTGTCTGAACACAAAAATCTTTCGTGATAGTGTTGGCTCATTTGTTCGCAATTCGAACTGTTTGTTAACCGATCACCCACTGTGTAAACAACGTTATACATCAAAATTGGACTCGTATAACATAATATCAACGTACGTTGATTACAAAATAATAATTAAAGTGCATGTGTGCTTACAAACTAAATTTAAATTAATTCACAAAGATAAATAAATCTATAGGGCCCTATAATATCAGCGACTGGAGTATTTCACACGTAGACATAAAAACCACAAGTTAAAATCGTTGATAACGATTATTATGTCAACCACAAACTAATTTTAAAAAATCTCGGATTCAATGATCACTCGAAGTCAGACTATGGAATATACTGGACACATCCACGGAGCGTAGGCTCGATTTATACCTACTGAATTGTATTAGGTTTTTCCGTTAAATTTTCTACCTACGCACGAAATTTTCCCGCAAAATTTTCTCCCGGGAAATCCGCGAAGGGTAGGACCGAGTGTCGCGGCGTCGGAAAATGTACATTTCGAAATCGTTTTGACAAATTGCTCCGTTTTTACATGACTAGGGGATTTTATTTAAATCTGGGTGAAGTTATTATATTCATGGTTTGCGAATATAGTATAATACATGAGAATATGAAAATTATATTACCTGTTGGCATACATGTTGAATATTTTCATTTTGTAAATTTGGTGGGGATTATCCATCGATATGTGTTCAAGAAAGAAAGACAATACTTTAGATAGCAGAGAAAAATAGAAGGAATTTTAATAAGATTAGATATAGTATGGACTTTCAATATACGCACTCTTCGACTTTGGCACAAGTAATTAATTCTTGAAAAAGTGTACAAAGGTTGATTGTTTGAAAAAAATTATGAAAAGTATCCAAAAAATAAGAAAATTATCTCACAATTAAAATATAGCAATGTATTCTAATACTATAAACTTTATAAGATATATAGTTGATAGCTATTTCGGATTACGTCCTGATCAGAGGTCTGTTTATGTAGGCGTAAGCTGAAATAACTATCTAAATATCTTACAAATTTTGTAGAATTCAACTACACTGCTATTTTTTCACCGTTTTATAATGGAGTTCTACAAAGTAAATGCCAATTCAATCAAGAAAAAAATACATTTGTCAATTGTTTCGGCTCCGATTTACTCAAATTATTATTTCCAAAATTAATTAACGTCCGCATGTTTTTGTTACCTAACTCTTAAATCGACGGTAATAAAATATATTGTTTATTTTATTGATTTAATAGGCATTTACTTGGTAGAACTCCATAATAACACGGTGAAAAAATTGCAATATATTTTAGTTCTGACGATGGCGTGAGCCGAAATAGCTTATTTACCCACCTTATATACCCTTATATACCCACCTTATCAATCTTATAAGAATTTTGTAGAACTAAAATACATTGCTATTTTTTCACCGTGTGATATTCTTTAATTTTAATTATATATTGTACAGTAATTTACAAAAGGTTAACGACAACACAAAGCTTTAGGCATTTTTGACAACGTAACAAAGCGAATATTGCACTGGTTCACTATGAAGAAAGTAAGTTTACATGATCGATAATTATTTTCAAAAAAAAAAAACACAATGAAGATGTAAAAGACGAAATTCTAAGTCGACGCCTAAAAGGTTCTATGTTATATTGAAGGGTTATACTCTCGAATGAGACGAGTAGTGAGCGTCTAGAAAGCCCCTCATGACGTCACAGACCGACCGACGTCAAGAGGACGTGAGGCGACGCTCATATAGTTTTTGCGATTAGTGGTGTTTGGGGAGTCAAACAGTTTCGAAAATAGAATAATCAACGATTGTTTCCATATATTTACCTTGGATTTTTGAATTATTTTACAAGTATACTCTTAATTTAGCTTCAAGGTAGTTAACTGTCAAATTTTTGTAGAAAGGCATTATATTTTTAATAACAAAATTCACATTTTTGTTTTGTTATAACTATGAAAGTTTATTGCCTTTAATCTCATGTGTGACACGTATTAAATGGTGAATAATATATGTATAGTCAAAAAAAAATATTGAAAAAAACAGAGTAGATGTAAGTAAATGATAATTATAACAAAATCAAAGTTGCCATCGGGACATTTTTATATAAATTATCTAGAGAAAAGACAATAATATAAATATTATATAATTGTAAACTACTTTTACGCGTATACTAAAGTTATTCTTACTCATTTTTTTTTAAAGTTTTTTAAAGATATTATTTCTTACAATTAACTTTCAATTCTAGTTGAAATAATAAATGTTTAGAAGTTAGATCAATGATTATACATGCTAAATATGGGTTTAATAAATGTTTGATGTAAATTTGAATTATTTATTGATTATACTGTGTAAAATTTCATGTTTTTTTTTTCTCACGACTTGGGCTTCACCTTTCGGCATTTTCATGCATCCACGCGGATGCAATAAAGCTGACAGATAGTATACAGTTTTCATGTGAACGAGAATGAGTTCAGGCGAATTCTATTTTTTTAATGAATTAGATTAAATTTTGTATGAACTTGCTTGGTTGACTTTCTTGCTATCCTAGTTTTTATTCATTTTATTGTTTATTAATTTAATTTTCGACATTTAATTTTTAATAGTTTGACGATACAAAAGCAATAAATTTATAATTTGTATTTTTTTTGTAACGTGTATGTAGCAAATAAATAAACTACTGATTAGATTTTAATAACTTTTAAATTTGGAAACAATAATCGTTTATTGTGTAATTTTAACAATTCAATGTTGATATTGAAATTTACACTAAGAACGTTCAGTCGATATCGTAGATTATATATATAAATAGCTAAAACATTAGTATCAAAATATAAGATCGAATAACTATAATTTAACGACCAGTAAATTTATATAGCCCGGGTTGATTAATAGTAACTGTTAACATTGTCGATGAAATGGATGTAGAGATGTTTGAAAGGGTGTTATGCAAAGTGTACGTTTACTATCAGACGAAAAGGGAAGGCGGTCAAATGCGCATTTCCCTTTAGCCGGTTGTAAATATGTATTCAGCTGACCTTTTTACTATGCCCAACCCAAGTCACAGTCAAACCTCGGCGAACAATTCGTCTACGCCAAGATTATACAGAAATTATTGTTAAACATTATTTTAACTCACTACACATCTAGCATGGCTACCGTCGTTTTAACTTGTTACTAATTGATATTTTTAATTTTCCAATGCATTCATTATGTTCCATAAAATATATTTATGCAAGTTATTCTTGCTTATGTGAAGAAGATCAAAATTATTTCTTATTGAAAGAAATTTCAATACAAAATATGTTAATTACAAATCAGTATATAGAAATCATGTTAATGAAAATTATCACAGGCAAATGCGTAAATTATTATTAGATCAATATTACTAAATTTGTTTTAGCTGCCGTTTAGTTCTTGCCTTGGGGTCTGTGTTTTTTTTTTGTTGTAATTAATACTTTTTGTATATAGACGATGCTTACTGTTTATTGTACGTCAGTTCCGTAGCATCCGTGTGATAGAATGCATAAAGATGCGAAACCCGGGTCGTTAGTGACAAAACATATGGAATCGAACAATGTTTTAACAATTTGAATTTGATGTTGAAATTCCTTCAAACACCTTCAGTCAATATCATAAATTATATATATTCTCAATTATTTTGTCAGTTTTTCAACCGTTTGGTTTTATATACGTGGTAATTTTTAACGTAATATCTAAGCATAAATTTTATTTTAGTATAAATAGCCTTGTATCAGTATAAAATTATAGAAATAGTACTAAATATTTTGTTTTTTATATAATAGCATTCCACAAATAAATGACAGTAAACTCTTAAATAAAGAATATTTTATTGATCAATGTATAATATTAAATATGATCTTTGAAACAATGATGTCTTAGTTATTCGTCTTCGAATTCCCATAAATCCAAATATAATATCCTCTAAGACATTATTTTTAAATCTATTTTTAAAGATATTTATTGATGTTGGTGATGTCTAAATTCTTTTGTGATCTTAAATCGTATTCGATTGAAGAAGTTGAACAATTGATTTGTTTCAGTTATCGTAACTCAAACCTATTGATAACTTCTCATGAGTTCAGCAAATATATTCTACTTGCGGTCTTTTTAAAAGAGTAACGTGTTTTCTTTCGTAACTAGGCACTGCTAGACTAAATATGGCATAATAAATGCCCAGAAACGATTACGATATTTCAATTATTGAGGATAATAAATTATGTAAAGGAAATAATACCAATAGCCATGTATGAAGTAAATATACAAAGTTTATTAAAGTAAAACGATTGTTATGAATAATCATATATTGAAAGGAATTCTTATGAAAACTGCTTGCGTGAAGGAGTATTTTTCTATAAGATATAACATATTTTACTTATAGTAACTAATTTAACAATTAGTCATATTATAAGTGAAATAACAATGTCTCAATTTTAAACGAAACCAAATTTGATGTGGATTTTTGGTGGTTAGTTTTAAGAATAAGATCATTGGATGCTAAAATATTCTAGCTCAATAACACTGTTTTTACGTTACGATCGTCTATTATTGTATAATCTAATATTTCACGCGCAATTTAAAGCTGTTGAGAAAAGTTTAAAAATACAAATATAATATACATCGTAGCGTGATCGACTTGTCATGAGACGTTTGTGTAAATTTCCTATTTATCATACTGGAAATCCCTTAATCTTACGGCCACAAATAATACGGTTTAACCCTTCAGTGCTTGGCTTAGCTTTTTGACTATTTTCAGTCCACAATAAACACGCAGGGTATAAGTAATTAATTTAGTCACAAATAAGCATTGTTTAAGGTTTGATATAAATCAAACACAAGGAATAGCATTTTTTAAAATAATTTCTTAAAAAATACAGGTATCAATTTTAAGGTGTTAACTGTCACTTCTTGATGGAAAGGCATGATATTTTAAATAATAAAAACACATTTTTTAGTACTTATTTCCACAATATATTTTTTGATCAGGACCGGTTTCGCTCATCACGAGCATTAACAACTGATAGAATACAATTTACAAACAAGTCTAATTATACAAAACAAAAAATTAATTTGAGTTAAATGTAGCAGGTGTACAAAACCATGGGTACAAGAACTAGGAAACAATTCACATAAAATCATACAATATTGATACAAATAAAGTAAATTAGTATAAAAATTAAATGTTCACAATCACTTATTAAGAATTACAATTACAATTAGCATAAAACAGTAAGAATCGTCTATATACCAAAGTTATTAATTACAGGAAAACACACACCCCAAGGCAAGCAGTAAATCGCAACTAAAAAAAATTATATAATATTAATGTAATAAAAATTAACACAAGTGCCTGTGATAATTTTCATTAACGACCGTGTTAACGTGTCACAAACGTTAGTGACAAAGCATATGAAATCGTTAAAAGTTGCAACAATTCAAACTTTTTTTAGTATTTATTTCCACAATATATTTTATGGCCAGAACCGGTTATATTCATCACAAGCATTATCAACTGCTCGTAATGAACAAAACCGGTCGTGATAATAAAATATATTGTGGATTTAATACTAAAAATCTATTATAAAAATTAATGGTTCATAGGGAAATACAGGTTAGTAGCCGCTGGCTTAAAAGACACTAAATAAGTTAGTCGGGGGGGGCGGAAGTCCGACACAATCCCCTTTTAGCAGGCTGTAACATTCGTTCTCACTTGACCCGAAGCGTGCAAACTTTCACCATGAACGAGTTAAATAAAAACAACGCGCGCAAGGGTTAAAGTGTTGGGACTGACAATTCGTCCCTGATTTGACATTTATGACCGATTTTATCCTTCTCGAAAATAAAACAGGGAACATGTATGCCAGTCGATCACACGCTAGTTATACGGAGCCCATAAACAAGTGGACAAAAGACTAACAGCGTTGATATTAATATAATACAACAATGCGTACATTTTCACGTAAATGTAATGCAACTGACAGTCGAAAATCTCTGTTACATATCTTAGCAAATACCCAGGAGTTTCATGTTAATTTATCGATTGAATTATCATTTATTTGGTAGGACTCCATTGTAACACGATTAAAAAAATAGCAACGTATTTTAGTTCTACAAAATTTTATAAGATATAGTTGATAGCTATTTTGGCTCAACGCTATCGTCATAACTATGTAGCTGTGTAGAAAACGTACTCAATACATCTTCTCTTCTGTTTTAACAACCTAGCTTATATCGTGCTAGCGAAAAAACTAAATCAGAATTTAAAAATAACCTAAGCTAAACAGGCGGCACTTTCAATAAGGTTAAATACATAACGAAGATGATTTATTATAGAAATACATAAGCCCTTCGCAATGGTCTGAGGAGCGGCGATAGACTTATATTTGTCTGTTCGTTTAAAAGAGCCGCCGGTTTAGTTTAGTTTATTTTTAAATTCTAATTTAGTTTTTTTGCTAGCACGATAAAAGCTAGGTTGTTAAAACAGAAGAGAAGATGTATTGAGTACCTTTTTTACACAGCTATATATAGATAAGCAAATTTACTTTTAAACATAGTTCTGACGATGTCGTGAGCCGAAATAGCTATGAACTGTATCTTATACAATTTTGTAGAACTAAAATACATTGTTATTTTTTCACCATATAATCGTAATTTAAGCTTTCTACTAGTATTTTCATGTAAGAAAAAGCTTGTATCAATCAATATTCATAAAAATTAAAAATGGTTTTTTTATTACATCAAAGAGTAAATTCAATACTTATCCAAAGTTCACTACCGATAAGACGCCTATAAAAATTCTACGTTTATTCGTTTCTAGCGCTGCTCGGGGACAAATCGTAGTAGATACACAGATTTATGTGAACTAGCATTGGTAGTTCCGGAAACCCCCGGCCCACACTTAGATTGGTAATGTCGGTTTCCTAGGGCAAATAAACTACTACGCCAGAAGCGATTTGGTCAGGTCAAATTCCTTATTCTTTCGTGCTTAGAATGAAACGACTACCTCTGGAATGTTATTAATACCTATATTTCAACCCTTCCGACGCGATTTGCGAAAGTAGAATTATGAGGTATCTACAGACAGAATACGACCAGAGGAAATTACTTATAAAAACATCGCCTGTTTGAAATAAAGAATGAAAGAAAAAATTATAACAGCTTGTTTATTCCACTAATAAGTGTTATAAGTAGATAACGGGGATTCACAGAGCGTATTTATAATTAAAAAATTGGAAAGGTAAAAATGTCCAGCGGCTCATGTTTATCCGTTTACATCGGACATACAGATAGGAGTATATCTACTCGAGCTAAGGAACATATCAGATCATTCAATAGTAAAAAAACAGATTCAAAATTCGCTAATCACGTTATATAGGAATCACATTATATAAATTCAAACTCAACGCCTAAGTGTTTGCATCTTTGCAGTAAGGGTCGTAGGATGACCGCTTTGGAGCAGCTGGAAGTCAATAGACATAAACTATCAAAAGGATTCTTAACGAACAAACCAATATATTGTTTAGCCCATTGATTAAAGCGCTCCACCGGGGGGAAGGGGTCTGATTTGCTTCCGTAATAGACCATTTCCGTGCCACATGTAAACTTATTGTCATAGCCGCATTTTTCTGTTTCATTTACAATTTTTTTATTTTATTACGAGAAAGAAGCAAGCTAGGCCGTTAAAACTGGAGAGAAGATGTATTGTGTACATTTTCAAGACAGCTATATATAGATAAGCAAATGTTAGTTTAAGCATAGTTCTGACGATGGCGTGAGCCGAAATAGCTATCTAAAATTCTAAATGAAATAATAGGTGTCTATTACAATAAGTTTATATGTGGGACGGAAGTGGTCATTATGGAAGCAAATCAGACCACCCCTTTGTACAACGGCTGGACAAGTGGCGATACTATTATGTTAGTTTGTTCGGTAAGAATCCATTGTGATAATTGGTGTCTATTGATTTCGAGCTGTTCCAAAGCCGTCATTCTCCGACCCTTACTACAAAGATGCAAACATTTAGGCGCTGAGTTTCAATTTATATTATGTGATTCATTAATAGCGTGATTAGCGAATTGTGAATCTGTTTTTTTACTGTTGAATGATCTTACATGTTCCTTAGCTCGAGAAGATATACTTCTACCTGTCTGTCCGATATAAACATGAGCCACAGGACATTTTATAAATACAGCTTCTGTCCAGTTTATTAATTTTTATCTTAAAATGATAATTTCTATCATTGAAACTGATGATGTTTTGATGAAATATATTTAATAACAATTTGTTTGGTAATAATAACTAGCATCATTTGTTAAATGTTTACAAAATAAAAGAAGAAATCGGCAAATTTATCTGCACTGATAAAAATATTTATAACAAATATTTAGCGAAGATACAAATAGTGCGTTTTGGATGAAGAATAACTTCTTTTAAAATATCCTTTTGGTATATTGTTTCAAAAACGAAATAATTCAAGGAATTGTTACAGATATCGAATGTTTTATATAATAGAATCGAAACAATGAATACATATTTTTACTACAGATTTATTATGGAAGCTGTTTCATATTCGCCAAGTAAAACAGAATTGAGCGTGGAAAATACTAGTTTTACAGACACTCTGAAAACAACAAAAAATACTGTCTACAACGCAATAAATCTAAATAGAAAAGTTTGCCTTACGCCTTTGCTCAAATTTATACAAATACGATGACAGGTATATAGAATTTTATAGAGAGCTTACAGAGCACATGAATAGGGGGAAATTTAACGGGAAATCCTATCGCTCGTCGTCGGGTTTCCCGAAAAGGCTGTGGAAAATACGGGAAAATAACGATCGGTGATGTAGGTACAGAGTGACGCAAGGTTTTAGTGTACTAAAAAAATGTACAAAGCTCTGAGAAAGCTCCATGAATACACTCGCTTTTGCATTATACAACCAAATATTTCCTACACCAAGTAAATTATTAGTAGACAGAAAATTCACTTTTAAAGTTATTATTACTGTGCAACCCCGTACCGTAAAATGCTTTGATATGTGTTGGAAATGTCCCGGGATGCATACATTTTCCCAACCATATCCGCTCCTAAAGTGGGTCATAAATAAAACCTCATAATGAAGCAACACAACACGAGTGAACTGGTTGATAATTATAACAAACTCTATCTATTATTTTATATTGCGTTGATATAAAATACTGGTCTATAAAATAATAAAATTATAAAAATATTTTTTTTACAATATAACTTCTATTTCAGACTAGAACTTAGCTTATCGTTCGTTATGCATCCTGTTTTAGGTATCACGTGGGTGGGTGGGAAATTTTAATATCACATAGCTAAGAACATAAATTAATCGAAAAATATTTTGAATTTAGCATTGTATTTTAGTTCTACAAAATATTGAAGAATTTTGTAGAACTAAAATACATTGCTATTTTTTCACCGTGTTATACTGGAGTTCTACCAAGTGAATGCCAATTCAATCAATATTTTGAATTTATTCTTCCGTACAGGGATTCGACCTCGTGAAAATCTCGGCAGAATAATACGAAGGAAATAGAGCTTTGTGCTATAATATCGCTTAGCTTAATGCTTGTACTTAGAACGTTTAATAATAGATTATATCACATTCATTGCGTTTTCTAGGATATATGTTTTCGTGGAAATATATATGTTCGCGACTCCAAAAGTTATCGCAACGGATTCTTTTTTATTTACTTTGCTTTGAGTAAATAATTTAACTGCTTTAAATGTAGCTCTGTATTAAGCTTATAAAAGAGTTTATATGTAACGATTTTTTTAATTACTGCATAATGTGAAACCGTTTATATATACATATTGCTTAGACTTATTTAGTTGTCATATTAAACAAATAACGTGATTTGATTAAACAAATCGTAAAGAAAGAGTCGCTCAACTACAATAAAAACCAGATAACTTCATGAAATTTAAATTTTATATATTTACTAAAAAACAAATCTTATCTTTAAAATATAACTAAATAAAAGAAATTTTCACGAGTGCTGTTTAAAGTTTTTTTTTTTTTCATTTTTATGAAGACCTTAAAAGTTTTGAAATAATGCGGTAACCGAGTGATTTTGCGTTATGAGATGTGAGATTCGAATCTTGAAATGAAATGAATGAAATTATTTCTACTTAACTGTGCGCAGATACAGACATCCGAATAAACAATTTCAAACTCATACTTGTCTCTATTATTTGATTTGTATCCATTCTAAATGAGGAACATACGGCCTCCTAATGGAAGTAACTCTAAACAAGAGTCTTCTACAAGAACTATTGATTACTATATGTTTAAACTTTCATAGTGATTGAATAATAGTGCTAAGACAGGACAAGTGGTTGGTCAATCGCTGACGTTATCTATCATATGTGTGAGAGGAAATTTAAAAAATACTAATCAAACTATAAGCGATGCTAACGGTGTTAATTTACCGCGCTAAAGGTTCGTCGTCTGTATCTACACATTTTTTGGTACTTATTTCCACATCATATTTTATGATCAGTACCGGTTCCGCTTATCGCGAAAATTATCAATTAATATTATAAATCAAGAACTATTTTAACTTTATGTAAATTTATGTATCAACTGATAATGCTTGCCATGACCGAAACCGATCCTGATCATAAAATATATTGTGGTAATAAATACAAAAAAAATTGTAAAATTTAAATGATTGTTGATTTTTATTATTGATTTTTACTACAGTAATCTGTAAGATAACACGCATGCTATGAAAGATTACCGACTTACTAACAAAAAAAAAATAGGATTCAAAATTACCGACATCTTAATTAACGATGAACGGAAGAATCACTTGAACTAATTAATTCAACATTGATATATTAAGATAATGCTGTGTTGAAGTCAAATTGGTAAATTTTATAATTAATTATTCCGCACTCGTGTTAATATAGCGAAACTGAAACAATTAATCTTGCTAATTGACATCTTGATCTTTGAAGCCCAAGTTCGGCGACGTTTTGAGAAACATTGGACAAGTTTTTAATAACCGGGATTACAGGGGTTAAGAAGAAAAATGAAATAATGAATGAAAGCCTTTCTTTGTCTACATTCGCAGTGGTTTGGTGAAAGTTGGAAAATATTAGCGAATGAATACTCTGTGTTTAGCTATTGTAAATAAAATATTGCTATATTTGAAGTATGCGCAATGTTTCGTAACGAGACTGCAAACTGCTAGAGGGAGGGCGTATTTTAATTTTACCGGGAATTCGGAAAAGAGTAACATAATACGATGAAAAAATAGCTGTCTTTTAGTTTTACATTTTTTTTATAAATAAGATATAGTTGATAGCTATTTCGGCTCACGCCATCTGTTTTAACGATCTTAGATTATTTCAGGCACCTGAGGAATGCCTGAAGATGCCGAAAGGCGAAACCCAACTCGTTAGTGAGAGAACAAGTGGAATCGTGCAATGTTATAATAATTCAAATTTGATATTGAAATTCCATCAAGTACCTTCAGTCGATATCATAAATGCTTTCATTGTATTTATGTTCAGTTTTTTCTTGCTGCTAAGATCCAGGTTATTGGTGACGAAACTTTTGGAATCGTACACAGATACAATAATTCGAATGTTAGTATACAAAACCTTTTAAAATATATTTGTTTATATAAGTAAATAATGCTTGCGATGATTGAAATCGTTCTTATTATAAAATATATTGTGATAACAGTACTTAAGATGTGTTTTTGTTATTTAAAAAATAAAAATGATGTTTTCTTTGTTTTAAGCCTCATTCAAAATTATGTTTGCTAATGAGAAATTAAAGTTAAAACGCTTACGATGCGAAAATAATATAGAAATTAAATTTAGAAAAAAAAAAAAAAATCAAAACGAAAAAACATTGTTAGGCGCTCGTATAAACAATCTGCTTTTGATTCCAAACACTTCACAAAGAAACTGCGTTCGACTGATCTGATCCAAAAAACAACTCCCTCTTTAATCTGTCCTTTTTAACCTTGCGCTAGGGGATTCTAGGGTGGAGTGGGTAATGGGGATGATTCTGGAAATTCGTCGTCAATTTTAAAACTTTTAAACCTGACCACGAGTTTTATCAGAATTTATAAATTCGATATAAAAAGATAACGTATTTGTAGCGAGTCATTAAAATAAATAAAACTTATCGCAAGACGGTATGGTAATTTACAATGGTGTGTATATTTATTACACGGTGAAAAAATAGCAATGTATTTTAGTTTTACAAAATTATTATGATATAGATGATAGCTATTTCGGCTCACGCCATCGTCAGAACTATTTTAATTACGTACATTTGCTTATCTATATACAGCTGTGTAGAAAAGGTATGCAATACATCTACTCTTCTGTTTTAACAACCTAGCTTATATCATGCTAGCAAAAAAACAACTTTACGCGGTTGGGCACAAGCAATTTTTATTCCATACAAAATGCCTGCGGTCAAAGGTGAGTGGTGATAATTAGTTTTTTAATAGCTTCCGTTAATTATTTTTTAACGCTAATTATTTATAAAAAAATGAAGCTTACTTAATACACGTTACATGTAATAAATTTAAAAAAATATACAATAACATAAATACTATTTTCGTAATATTTGGTTTGGAAATTTCGTTGAATTAAATCGATCTGTATAATTTTACGATAGTTTAAAAATATTAGAAATTAAAAAAAAAACGTCAAAAAGTTACTTGATAATGGATTACATTGACATTAAGGAATATATCAGGACAGTAATATTTAAATTAATTCCAATACACCCAATCCAAAAATAGCGTATTCATTCCAACAAAAACAGATTAACATAAAAATTAAAATAAGTTTGATTATTCCACATATTATGTCACTAATTGTGACACGTGTTTCGCCTCGTTGAGAGTTATGTTCAGACTTAAATTAATCAAAATTAGTAACACAATGCGTGGAGTAATCAAAGTTGTATTAAATTTTATATTGAAATGAACTTCCGTAAAGTCACCGCTGAATCCATCGAAAGTATTATATACATATAGTGTAACTAACGGTTTGTATCGGACGTTGTTACAAAACAAGAAATAAAAGTTCTATTTTCAAGAATATTATATTTTTAAATTAATGATCTAAAAAGTTTAATGTCTGATAGATGTTTTATTATACACGTGCATTAATGAAGCGTTTTTTTAATTACACATTGTTTTAAAACCGAGTTTTATGAATGTCAATCTGTTCAAAACAACAAACTATTCAGGGGGTAAACCATCCGAATCTCAGATAAGGTAAAGCGGCAGAGGTTGGGAGGCGGTGGCCAGACGACGTGCCTTATCGATGGAACCGCATATTACACTTTCCCCCATCTACCCTCAGGGGTTGAGTCCTGGCGAAAGGAATTGATTATAACGGCGGGTTGTGTATTAAAAAATATGTGTTTGTCGATGTTTCAAGGGTTCGAAGGGCGAAAGAAAAATGAAGGAAGGTTACGAATATTTACAAGAAATACGGTTTTCCTAATTTAACTATAATTTATGAAAATTGATAACTTTTCTATTGCCCCGTGTTACGTGGTTCAAAATTTTTAATTCAACTTATGTACATTCCAAAATCGTATTTCATATTCCATCATTATCACGACAAAGACAAGCAACGTATAAAACGGAAAGAAATTGAAAGAAAACCTGTTTCGAAAAATATGGTTCTAAGATTTTTTTATTAGATAACTTAAAGATTTTATAACTTATGATATCGACTATGAATGCTTGACGAAATTTCTTTATCAAATATAAATTTTTGTAACTGTGTTTACTTCCACATTTGTCATTCACGATACGGGTTTCGCCTTTAGACATCCTTAGGCAATGTATCATACCGACAAAATATAACTGGCACAGAGTAATACGTTTGTATTGGTGTGCAAGATAAATAATACAGAATAATTCTATATTTAATTCCTGGCCTAAAGGTCTATAATTTTCCCTCCTGTATATAATTGATCGTTTACTGTGTGTCAGTTTTATTGTATCCGTGTGATAGAATGCATGAAGATATCGAAAGAAGAAGCCCCGATCAGTTTTAAGGCCCGAGTTTCAACTAATCGAATTTGTTAGCTTACTAACGGAGATTAAAAATACTAAAAAAAAGATTGAAATTGTTTCAACAATAAAAAATAATTGATATTGAAAACTATGTTGGTTTGTTATACAATATGTAGACAAAGTAAACTTATGTGAATTCGTAATAAGAAATATAATATCATTTATTATTCTATATTTTTTGTTGCGCAGTGGGTTTCGATACGTTTGTCCAGTAGTAAAATAAATGCCGAGCGTATTATTCTATACGCGCCGATATGAAACGAAAAATGCTTGGTTAAGATTCCTAGAGAAGTTATGACGTAAATTATCACGCGTACTGTAAAGTTTGTTTATAAAACAAATAGACAATGGATTATCACAAAGGTGGTCCCATATATTGTATTATTGCTTACCACAACTATGTCGACGTTGCCAATTGAATACAATTTTATTGCAACTTTGTTATACTGAATACATGACAAAGTTTTTACGTTTATTAAAGCATGACGCTAGCAGTACATAGATAAAAAAAATAATTGCAAGCGTCGCAATATTGAATCAAAATGCATTTGACTATATATTACCTAGTTATTTTTTATGATATTGCGGTTGACATTTGAGGCTTTTTTTGGTAATCGTAAAAAAAGTGAAGGCAGCGGCGGGTTGCCTATGTGTATACAAGAGTCTCGGTTAATTTAACTCATTCATTGCTACCGATAATGTTATGCGGCAATTGTTCCTGCCGCACGATGCGCATTCTTCAGTAGAACTGACTGTTTCTCAGATGAGTTGTTTGTTCTCTCACTTCTTCGCGATAAAACTTCACTTACACGGAATGTTGAAATCAGAGCATTTTTCGACTATTATTTTATTTCGTCTATTCTTGCGCCAACGTTTGCGAAAAAGTATGGGCAGTGAATAGAAAAAAAAAATATTTACATTTTATTAATTGAACAGGCATTTCCTTGTTAGAACTCCATTAAAACGCGGTGAAAAAATAGCAATGTATAATATTTTAGTTCTACAATTTTTCTTTGTCACACGAAATTTTAAACGAACAAACAAATATAAATCTTTCGCCGGTCCTAAGACCATTGCGAGGGGCTAATGCTTTTCCGTAATAAACCATCTCCATCCAATATTTAAGCTTTTTGATATTACCGCCTGTTTAGTTTCATTTAAATATATTTTTATATATATATTTGCTAGCAGGAAATAAGCTAGGTTGTTTAAACAGACGAGAAGGTGTATTGTGTACATTTTCTACACAGCTATATATATGATAGCTAAGCAAATTTACGTTTAAACATAGTTCTGACGATGGTGTGAGCCGAAAAAGCTATATAATTTTTTAAATAAGTTGCAATTTTTCACCGTGTGATATTTTTCACAATTTTTGTGACTAACAACCCGGGTTTCGTTTTTCAGTATCTTCACATATGATACCACACGGATGCAATATAACTGACTGTCAATTTTATTGAACAGAATTACAAGATGCCGAAATGCGAATCCCTGGTCGTTGATGACAAAACATGCGAAATAGTACAATTTTTCACCATTTCAAGTTATAGAAATATTAATGTTTATTCTTCAAATTAATCATCATTTTCCTCAAGGGTGTCCATTCATCAAATTGTGATTTTAATTTAGTAATATTTTGCGCTTATCAATTTGTGTAGCTGTTGTCTGACTGTAACGTCATCGGATGTTACACGTATAATATCCATCAGTCAGTTACAGTATAACTGTTACTTCAATAACCGGTGTGCCGCAGCGCATTTTTCCAACAGAAAAAAATCATATAATTCGTCATCACTATTTAATACAATATTTTGTGGTAATGTAATCAAATGAAAGCAGAAATAATATTTTTTTCGTCGGAATTATATGTCATAGGTACATACATATTATACACACGATCTACAATATAAAAAGAAAACAAAGCAGAAATAATGAGCTTTGACAAATGCGTCTATGTTGCATAATCCTTTTTGTATTATTGACTTGTGGTGTGCCGCATAGTTTTGGAAAAAATGCATTTGAGTGCCGTGGAAGACAAAAGGTTGCGGAGCACTGAGTTACATCGTCAACAAATGGCGTAAATACCGCTGCAGCGGTTGTTGAACTACAAAAACTTTCAGAACTCTTCAGAAGTTAAACAAAGTTAGAAGCACTTGCAATAAAAAACTAATTAATTTAAGAGTTATGATCAACAACTCGATTGCGCTTGTATCGAAAAACTTTCAAAAACCAACTCATTCTTTCTTCATTATTAAATTTGTAGAAGCAGTCGTAGAAGTTAAAAAGGGTCAATGGATTTTAAAAACATTTTTTATTATTGATAACCGTTACATTATATATGAACATAGCATCCCCTATAAAAAGCTGATATAAATAGAATTTTCAAACAATTTTCGTGTGGCCATTTCTTTAAAGCCATGAAATTTTGATATTTTAAATACCATTGATTGAATTCGCATTCACTTGTCAGGCCGTTATACAAAGGGGTGGTCTGATTTGCTTCCATAATGACCACTTCCGCCCCACATATAAACTTATTGTCATAGACACCTATTGTTTCATTTAGAATTTTCGAAAATGTAGTGTCATTGTGTTAAAGTAACAAGCTAGGCCGTTGGAACAGGAGAGATGATGTGTTGTGTGTCTTTTCTGCACAGCTATATATAGATAAGCGAATGTTAGTTTAAGCATAGTTCTGATGATGGCTTGAGCCGAAATAGCTATCAACTATATTTTTGTTTTTTTAATAATTTTGTAGAACTAAAATACATTGCTATTTTTTTCACCGTACAGTTTTCCACCCCAAACCTTTGAGCAGTGGGGAATTTTTTTAAAAATGTTTTTTTTTTATTATTTTGAATTTGTTTTCCTATTTCTTCACATAAAAATACGGAAACTTTAATTTTGTTATGAGTTTTGACGTATGTTATATAGTAGCATTTTTTTTTTGAATCTCACGACGTATATGATTCAAATTAAATGAACATATCGGTATGTTGGTACTTTAGTGGTTTAGGTTATTGGTATAATCTGCAAATTTAAAATTATTATAAGACGCATTCTTTAATTATACTAGCGTTATGAGCAAAGACTCGATTTTCATATTAATTTCAATGTTAAATTTTAATGAGCAAGTGTTTGAAATCGTTGCATATATTTGACAATTAATTTTACGGTGTTCGATATCGAACACGCAAATTTAAAGTTTTTATTTCCATTTTTTCAATTATTATTGATTATTTATTATATCGACTGAATCTACTCGGCGAGAAGACATTGCACGATTCCATATGTTTTGTCACTTACGACCCGGGCTTCGCCTTACGGAATATTCAGGCATTCTATCACACGTGTGCAACATAACTGACACACATCAAACAGCGGGCATCGATTATACACTACAGTAATAAGTGACAAATGAAAAACACAGTCCTTATGTTAGGATCCAATCATAACTGAAATAACATTCATACAGCTATTGATGTAATAATAATGATAATAAATCGCCTGTGATACGTTTTATTAACACTAATAATCAACTGTCAATGCAATTGGGTTTTCATAGACTTAGATATACCTACATATTTCAAATTGGTGGGTAACGGTGGGAATAAACATCAAGTGACGTAATGCCGGAATTATGCTAACTAAAACGAATTTGATGTGTCGATTCAACCTGAAATAGTATATGGGATACGCCTACAATGACATCGTTCTATTTGTTTCTATTTACAATGTGGTGTAAGTAAGAAAGTACCTTATGAATACGTAAAATAGGTACGTTTTATGTATGGTTACATTTTAATGCCCAAGCAAAAACAGTTTTGCTCTTTGAAAATGAAAAATTTAAACTTTACAGTGCGATCCTTGTAGAGTTGATATCATTCTACCAATGGTTACCAGCGAACAAAATTAAATTTGTATTTGTCCGTTGTTTCGGACGCGTTTTCAATTTATACGTACAAACTTCGCCATTAAATTGTTTAACCTTCCGATGCGCAATATGTCAGTAGGGGTGACCTTGAACCGGAGGGGTGAGGGTGACGCCAGATAATACGTCCGTCCCTTTCCAGCTACAGGTATGTGAAAATGCACTCGCACTAAGCGATGGTTTCATGTTTTGTCTTTTTCGACTGCACGCGATTGCGGCGCGATCGAACGAGACGGAGAGAACTGCATACGGTAGTTGGTACGTCAGAGATTATTAGCTTGCGTACTTCGGAGACCAAACGGAGAATCAAAAACAGCAATGGAACACGTTATATTATAAATCATTGTATTTAACGATGTTACAACAGTAGAAGCTTTTAAAATGGGAGCTGAAAGAGTATGTTTATACTTTATTATTCGTGTGTATGAAATAAAATCATGTAACCTTTTGGAATATTATATCATAATAGACCTAATTCGAAATTTAAAAATTCAAGCCAGGCTAATATTGATATAACAAATATATTTTACATGTGAAATTTATATTTTTAATTGTGTTTTTTGACTTCAGTACTAGATATTTTCTAAACCTTAACGCTTAACCCAGCACGTCAACTATAATTTGTAACAAAAAAGGTGAATTACCGATGTTTTTTTTTTAATTTCATGTACAGAAATAATTAATAAACTCATTTTTGAAGAAAATTGATTTTGGTAAACCTGAAAATATTGACATCTGTCAAGTGACAGTTGAACACTCGATGTAGAAATCTTTTACAGTTATGGTAAAGTGTTTTTAAAATTTTCTTATAAATATAAGTGTCAAATAATCATTTTAATAAAAGGAATATTTTTGGAAGAAAATGCGTTTAAAGATATTGGCGAGGTATCGTCTCAGGCAGCCATCCGGTCAACATGAATATTTGTATTCAAAAATCCTTATTATGTTTTTTTCTAAACTTCGTTGTATTTTCAGCATTCAAAAAAATATTACAGGCTTTGTTACTGTGGAGACTAAACGCACTATTTATCAAATGATTTTTTTTTCAATTCAATGATTTTAACTAATATAACGGAAAATGGCATTTTTATCCCCACTAACCGAAAATTACTAGTTTCTTATACTTTAACCATACCGTCAACAGAGAGTGTTGAATTAAAATGTGTCTTAGAAATATTTATACGTCTAGATATATGAAAAATCTAATCTAATTCGTGTTGACAGCGCGCAGGGTTTAAATAAATAAAAAAAGAACTAAATGTTTATTTTCAATAATGCTTCGACAGACAGTAATTGGAAACAACATTTTTAATAGTTAAGCATTTTTTTATGTATGACACCATTCCCGGAACACGTCTTGACCGTCCGTTCAATTTTATATGTGACATAAATGTTATAGACCACTTTAAGTTTCAACTGACATTTCCAGGTGGAAAGGCATGATATTTTCAATAATAAAAACACATACAAATTTGAATTGTTGAAACTTTTACGATTTTAACTGTTTTTTCACTAATGATCCGTGTTTCTTTCTTCGGCATTTCGGGCATTCCTCCATAAGGATGCAGCAGAATTGACACACAAAAAAAAATTGCATCGCTTATATAACAAAGGTGTTTACTACAGAGGAAAAAACACAGACTTTGAGGCTAGGATCCAAAATAAACAACTGTTAATGAGTCTTTTATGAAAGGATTCTACAACAAATAATAATGAACTTTCATTAAAATGCAATTGGGAAATTTTAGACTTAGAAATACCTACTTACTTCAAGTTTCGGGTGACGTATTATTGGAAATTAATTTTTATGAAATTGTCTACTCATTGAATTGATCTTACGTTAAGTATAACAAGTGGGAATAGGGAAGATTAAGCATTATTAATATAAGTTGAATATATTAATTGACCTCTGTTCACCAGGTATTGTAGTAGATTTATGATCGATATTAGGTAAAACAACAAGAGGTAATATTCAATTCGAAATTCGAAACAGTGGCGTGTACAATCATATGATTCTATTTAACTATACAGTTCAATGTTGTATTATTTAATGGTCTTTACATCTACACCAAAATGAATAAATTTTATGTTAAAGTCATAGTAAAATTGTGTGTGAACAATTAAAGTAAAAATGTACTCGTTAGAAATAACCGTCACCAGAAAGCCTTATTCCCCGACCATCCATATTACATGTAAGATTAATTCAAACAAGGGGTCACTAGTCTTTATAAATGGCTAGTGAATAATATTCGTCAGCTACATTCCCTCTCTACTACGCCTGAAGCTAGAATAAGCTGGAAAAGATAGTGTTTTTAAGTTGGCAGGAATGTACTGTGAGGATTGGGATAGTTGTTGACCACCTGAGGTTGTTGTGCCGCGAGTAAGTACAATTAATTCGGTGAGTGGAAACTGCTCAAACTGTGTTTAGTTAGACTGTGTTTGTAATACTCGTGTCATATTTACTACATATCGAAATAATATCGATTCATTTTTGATGCTTAAAAAAAGGTTAAGCATTTTCAAAACATTCATGCAACAGTCAGTCAGTTCTGTTGCATCCGTGTGATGGAATGCCTGAAGATGCCGAAAGGCGAAACCCGGCCCGTTAGTGAAAAAACATGTTGTAAAAGTTGTAACAATTCAAATTTGATATCATAACTTATTCATACAACAATTAGTCATTCAAGTTCATACGGTATTCAAGGAAGGATTTATTTTGTTTAGTTCACTTTGGTCATACGCTATAGTAAGAAATCGAAACAAGTTTCATTTAAAAAGAAAGAAGTTATATAAATCCTTGATTTTGGTTAATTTGCAAAACTTGAGAGAGAGAGAGAGAGAGAGGAATTTTTAGTGACGCAAAAAGTCTTTATATAATATTTAATTTAGTATAATGAAAAAGATAAAAATCAATTGGAATTTTGTCGTTCAGAAATATATCTTTATGAAACAAAGCATTGTGTTTAATAGTTATGCCAAGTTGTTGAAGCAATACTGTTGGAAAGAATAGTCGAAAAAAGTTCTTAGAATAAAGAGAAATTGTCAAATTGAATTATGTAAATTTACGTGCGTTCATTGCTTTACGATATTGCAACAGTTTACCGCTCCGTTCCGTTGCTTGTGATTTAAAAACAAATATTCAGCAATGATATTCTCATAACCGATTTTGCGTTGTTTCCCAGAACGACGATCGCATTAAACTGAATGGTTAAAGGTTTTGAACGGCTGTTTTTCGAGAGGGATGAGGTTTAAAACACACATTCTAATCGCAACTTCGCTGAAAAGCTCTGGCAGCGTTATTTAGAGAGGGCTTATTACGTTTATATGAATATGAAAGGTTCACAGAAGAAAGAGAAGATATTCGGAATGTAGAATTCAAATTCTAGGTACTAAAAATGTTCAAACAAAACTTCTTCAATAGCAAACTAATTTGATTTGATTACGCTCTCTGCAAATTTCAAATGAATATTGTCGTTGGAAATATCAAGTTTTACGAGTGGAAAAGCTACATTTATTTATTATAATAATTGTTGGTATACAGATCATATGTTTATAAGCCATGTTATCATTTAACTTTGATCAAATTAACTGTTGATTGATTGTAATTGATTTAAAAAATGAATTGTAAAGATTTAGTAATTTTCCATATGTTTTGTCGCTAACAAGTCGGGTTTCAAATTTCGAACATTTTCAGGCATTCAAGTATAAATATGAACTCGATTTTTATTATAAGATGTCGATAAAAGTAACACGAGTCGTTTGTTCCACATATAACATATGGAAATGTAAGAATAATTAACGGTTTACATTTGTTATATAACTTTAATCAAGTAGATTTTACTTTTAAGGTTTTAACTGTCACTTCTTGATGGAAAGGCATGATATTTTAAATAATAAAAACACATTTTTTTATTACTTATTTCCATAATATATTTTTTGATCAGGACCGATTTCGCTCATCGCGAGCATTATCAACTTGAAAATAAAGACGCGATTTATATATAAGTTGGTATTTCAGCAGTTGATTCGAATAAATACAATATTACAACACGGTGAAAAAATAGCAATGTATTTTAGTTCTACAATTTTTTTATAAAATATAGCTGATAGCTATTTCGGCTCACGCCAATCATTAACTAACTAACTATGTTAAAACGTACATTTGCTTATCTATATATAGCGGTGTAGAAAAGGTACACAATACATCTTCTCTTCTGTTTTAACGATCAAACTTATTTCCTACTAGCAATAAAACTAAAATTTTTGAAAATGTAAATGAAAATAAACAGGCGGCTATATCAATATGCTTAACTATTGGACGAGATAAATTTTATGGTTTATTACGGGTGGGCAATAGCCCCTCGCAATGGACTGAGAAGCGGCGACAGACTTATATTTGTTTGTTCATTTATGATTTCGTGTGACGATTGACATCTATTGATTTCCAGATGTTCCAAAGCCGTCATCTTGCGACCTTTCTTGCAATAATCAATGAACACAATATTGCTTATTGAAGTTGCTTCTATTTCAAACAGTTGGTATACTGTTGAGAATTTCTAATTTGACAATAACTTTGTATTTATTTTGATGAACTCATTCGTTTATAGTGAAGTCTTTAAAAAATTCAGAACTTTTTTATAATAAAAAAATAATTGTGATAACATTAAGACGTTATTGGATAGTACGAAAGCCCCCAGGGGAACTAAGGCAGTGAAACTGTTATGACATCCTGATTACTACTACTCCTACGATATTGAAGCCTCAATATGAATCGCGTGGATTTTTTAAAGTTTAGTTTGCTATTTGTATTTTGAAGCAAAGATTTGAAATATTATTTTTACAATACAAATGTTTTGGTATAAATTTCAATGCTTTTCAATAAAAAAAAATACGTATACGTCGGTAGTTATATACCAATTGTGGGCACGCATAAGGACAATGAAAGTCATATTCCAATTGTTCCTATATAACATTTGTTTTAGTGTACACAAAATAAAATTTTCTATACATGTATTTAAAAAAATATCACAATTAACGACAAATATTGTAAATTTGGTATCAATTTTGTTTAAAACCATCCTTAGCCCATGTGATTTGTTGATTGGTCAACGATATTTCGACTTTAGAACCTTAATTTCGAAGTATAAAAATTTACTACTTGATGCTGGAACACTGATTTAATATTTTCGATGGGAGGTGAATTTATTTACAGTTGAGATAACAACAAAAAATAAACATTTTGATCGATTACTAATTTCTTATAGATGTTGATATTGAAAATCGCCAAAAAGGACGATACATATATGATATAAGGATAAGCAAAAGTACTAGCAAGTTTTTTCCATGTTATTCAATTATAATATTACACATAACCTGATGTCGCCGAGCTTTTCTGTATGCACTATGTAGCAATTATAGAATTGTATAAACAATTTTTTGAGTCTTGTTTTTTTTAATAATATGATATAGTTTACGATGTTGTGGCACGTATAAAGTTGCCAACACATGTATGCGACCAGAATAAGAAAAATGTTGAGTGCATCTGACATAAACGGACAATATGGGTTTTAATCATTTTCTCAATGACGCAATGTCGAGATAGATGTAATAAATATTTGTAAATAAAATAAAAATGGAAAAATATTTCGATTTACAAAAATAAAGGTTTGGTTTACTTTATAATTTTACGCTACGTTGAAATAGCTAATAACTCCCTTTAAATAATTCTAAAACTACGTCACTACCAATATTTAAGTAACCCTATGAAACTAAAATACACAATGTAAGTGCTTATTTTCAAGAATTTTAAGTGCCAAAATTATCCTCTTACTGATAGGAATTTCGTGTCACCTTGGTTACCGTACTCTGATTGGAATTGAAATTTAGCCGCGGAAAAATAATTCTATATTTATAACTGTTAAAAATATCTATGTAGATATTTGAATAATTGTCAACTCACCCTTTTTAAAACGAAAGTGTATCGCAGAACCCCTATGCTTTAATTTAAGAGGTATTTATTGGCTTCAAATAGGTCACCCTTAGGGCACGGTGCCAATGATGAGGGGGAATGACAAAATGAGTCTCATGCATAATGTTTTATTGAAAATAAAATAAGCTAATTCTAAAATGTATTTAGGGAAGAGCCTCGAGGATGATTTTATTTTATTTCATATTTCATGCATTTTTCTGAGTTTAGTCAATTTTAAAAAGAAAACAAAACAAATTTTGAAACTGGCGATGCCGAAACCCGGGTCTTTAGTGACAAAACATGTGGAATCGTACAAGATTGAAACAATTCAAATAAAAGCATAACAACTAAAATAAAAATTCACACATGTACAGTCACCGATTCTCGAAACAAAGAATATTATTACCAACAATTAATTCTAAATGCGAAAAAAACTATTGAAACCGTTATTATGGATGGTATTGTACAATATTACAATTAATAAAACAAGCGCAGCTCAATTATTTATAATAAATTTTGAGAAAATCGCGCTAAATATTCTAACGCCCTATTTTGCTACTAAAAAGACATGATGAATTACCATGAATACGAAAGTGTAAAGAAGTTACCCTTTTTAAAGCAACATACGGTACCAATACCATGAAAAACGCTTGTCTTCAATAATTATGTGATCAAGAATTTTTAAACATCTTTAGTTTCAATATAAAGATAAACAATTTAATGATATATATATATAATCTCTTTGCACACTGAATTTCAAAGATTCTAGACGGCTCATTTATTTAAATTAAACACTAAATATTTTCGCATGTGTTGTATATAAATATTTAAGGGGACATTTTTCAAAATGATTCTTTGTTGAATACTTGAAATAATCGAGCCAATAACCGTTCGAAAATCAACATTAAAGGAAAAATATATGAACTTCTTTTGCGACGAAGATGTTGATTTTTTGATCATGTGATCAAAATGATCGCTCGTTTCAACGTGTATTACTGTCCGAAGGTAGACTTAGATTGTTTCATGTATAGAGATTTAGTAGAATAATTGATAAAATACTCATAAACGAAGGGTTACAGTGAAATTCTTGATACCCTTTAAATGCTCAATTATAATATATCACAAAAATGTCAATCGAGTTGAAATAAAAACAGATCTTAATTTTGTTTTTAATTGAAGGGTAGTATGCGCAATCGTGTCAAGTATTAAATGACTGCCAACGAAGTGGTGTAATCAATTAAGTCATTAGTTATCAGATGATTTTAAAAAGTCCGCTACTAAACCACACAAAGATAACTCCAACATCTTAAGTCTTAAAAAATAATTTAGTTGTATTGGAGCTCAAAGAGTATACAATGATAATAAAGACAAATTAAGCTATACTTTGATACGAAAAAAATAGATTGTACACGAAAGTTTTGAGACTATTAAATAATCACATACATACATTATCAACTATCAACACACAGCAATATCTCGTCGTATTTTAATTTAGACACAAGGAGTCAGTCAGTGATTGAAGCGTTCATCCATAACGACCTATCATCATCATCATCAACCGGGGTCGATCCACTGCTGGATGAAGGCCTCCCCCTGCTTTTTTTTTTCTCCAGGGGGGTTATTCGGACATAGCAACACCACGCTGCCCAGGCGGGTTGGTGTTCGGTTTTCTGTCTGGGTTTTCCTTCCCATAACGACCTATATATCCATTTAAACTTTTTGTACTTAGAGAATTATTGTGTCCGATATTTTTTATCAAAAAAAAAAAAACTGGGTGACCATTTGACCAATTTATATATATATATTATATATATTATAAATCAAAAGGGATATTGTTGGAAATGTTGCATCCTGGAAGTAGCGAATTGCGGAAACCGAGGCATGCCATTTGTCCCCCGAGCAGTGGTGCGCGTTGGAAAGAAGCGTACGACCTGGGGCGTGTTTTTAATGAGAAATTATATCAAACTTAGCATGATTTTCAGCCGGAGTATTCAATTAGTAGCGAGGGAGTTTTGTCAATTAACATTAAGCTTGCCAATTAATTATTTATTGATTTGAATGATACGTGGAAAGGCAATTTATTAAGTCTTCAATCGATAGAAGATAAGGAATACGCGATAAAAATGGTCAAATCAATCAATAGTACTATCCAGTTAACTGAAATAACTATGTATGGATTTTTGTTTACATTAATTGATTTTTTTTGTAATTTTCGCGTTAATAATTGATGTGTAAAATTTATTATAATAAATAATTGATTGGATTTTCCATTGATTGCAAATACCTTCAATTGATCGCTGCAACCAAAAATAAGAACATATTATACAAACTCAATGAGAAGTATTTTAATGAATGATGTAGACTTTTAATGTGTTACTGGCACTTCTGGAAGGCATGATATTTTAAATAATAAAAATACATTTTTAGTACTCCACAGTATATCTTTGATCAAAACCGGTTTCGCTTATCTGATCATAAGTACATTTAAACAAGCGGGAATGATTTTAGTCAGGAGTCGAGAGCATTTGTTTCTAGGTTAATTGTGTTTGAAATGGAATTTGAATTATTAAACGATTAGCAACACTATCTAGTTTATTCTTCAGGCGGAAGATGTCGTAAATTTATAATAATAATCAGCTTATAATAAAAAAAATATGTAAACTAACTTACCCTTGATAGCAAATTTTTAGACAAAAAAAAACTCACGATGTTAGTAGACACTCACCTGTAAAAAAATGAAATGCATAAAAGGAACAATTAAAAAAGAGTAAATATATCAATTTTTGGACCTTTATCTATAATATATAATTATAGATCCCATAATTATTTAAGTAGCGTGTCAATAATACCAAGAAACCCTTTCAAATCAAATTGAAATAATACATAGCCTCTAGCTATAGTTGCTTTTTAAATACTTGTTCCTCAGAAAGCGTTGGAATGAGTTTTTTTTTTTCATCAAAATAATGAAACTGTTTCCAGTGTTTATCTGTCTTAATTAACAATTCAATATATCACATTACTACTTAACTATTCTGCTACTAAACAAAGTAATTACGCGGAAAACATGATTAACAAATTAAATACTTATGTTAACATATAAAATAATCAAAATACGAATATACGTAAGTAAATTTATGTTATTGTATAGCAAGGAACATATTAAGCCTATCTATGAACACGCAATGGACATAACATGGGGATTATTAATCTATTAAGAGCTTCGGAAGCTCCGTTATACACTTTTGATCGTAATCAAAGCTCTTTTACTCTTGGGAGCTTTTTGAAACCCACGCAAAATTTTGACCAATTGGAAAGGCATCACGGAAGTCACATTTTCGATTATTCGTTTTTTTTTAATATCAATATTTAAAATAAAATGTAACAATGGAAAAAAAAGTCAAATATTATTTTTTGGATGTCTATGCTTGTTGGTATCGATTCTTTATAGAGTATTGAAGCAAAATAATGTTCTATTGATTGAATTGGCATTTAAAATATATATATATATAAGACTCACGCCTTCGTCTGTCTTAAAATGTACATTTTCTTATCTATAAGGTCCGCCAAATAACTTTTGTTTTTGAAAATGCTATAAAAAAAAACTACTAATATTTTCTCAAATTTCTTTTTTTATTTGAAAGTACAATCCTTCCGGTTAATAATGGAAAATAACTTCATTCAAATGGCTGCCTCGGCTGGCCATGCAGTAGCCTACACGATCGGTCCAATTTTTAAGCACATTATCGATTGTGTGCAGCTGTATTTCACCAATGGCTTCACGAATATTGTCCTTAAAGCGTCAATTGTCTCTGGCTTGTCGGCGTAACACTTATCTTTGAGGGCACCCCACAAATAATAGTCCAACGGTGTCAAATCGCAGCTACGAGGTGGCCAAACGACATCAGCTCTGCGGCTGATAATGCGATCTTCAAAAACAGGGCGCAAAACATCGAGTGTAGTTTCGGCTGTGTGGCACGTAGCGCCGTCCTGTTGAAACCAAATGTTGCCAATATCCTCCTCTTCAATTTTTGTGAACGAAAATTCGTTCAGCATGGTCCGATAACGATCGCCATTGACTGTAACGGCCACTCCTTGCTCATTTTCGAAGAAAAATGGCCCAATTAAGCCTCTGGACCAAAATCCGCACCAAGCAGTGACTCGTTTTGGGTGAACCGGCTTTTCAATGTATGCGTGCGGGTTTTCTGTGCCCCAAATGCGACAATTTTGCTTGTTCACATACCCGCCAAGATCAAAATGAGCTTCATCCGAAAAGATGATTTTTTTTGGCAAAATCGGCATCTTCTGTAAGTCGATCGCAGGCCCACTCAGCGAAGCGAAAACGCATTGGATGGTCAGTTGGCTTCAGCTCCTGAACCAATTGGACTTTGTATGGCGTCATACCAAGGTCTTTATGCAAAATTCGTCTCAATGATGTCTCCGAAATGTTCAATTGTTGAGAACGACGGTGAATTGATGTTGATGGCGCTTCACGCACACTTTCTGCCACAGCATCAATATTCTCGGGTGTACGCACTGTTTTTGGCTTTTCACGCTTTGGTTTATCGATGAGGATGCCAGTTTCTTTCACTTTTTCACAAGATAACGAACATACGGAGCTGACGGTGCTTCTCTTCTTCCAAAATCCGTACGCAATTTTCGCACATTCTGCAACATTACCATGATTTTCAAAGTAATGTCGCAATATTTCCCAGCGTTGTTCAAGCGTATACACAACCATATTCGTTCAGCGGAAGGATAAAACTAATTATCTGTCAAATCAGACCTGAGCTAAGTGTTACCATTCACGAAATAAGCACTAGTTGAAAAAAAAAACTTTAGATGGCGGACCCTATAAGCCCTGTAGAAAAGGTAGATAATACATCTTCTCTTCTGTTTTCACACCATAGCTTCATATTGTGTTCAATTAAAAGCGGCACTTTGATTTTTGAATTCTTATAAAATTTTGTAGAACTAAAATTCATTGATATTGATTATATCACCGTGAAATATTGTTTTATTTAATAGTGGCATGAACAACCTTTCATTCACGATAGGTGAATGCTACTTGGTAATGCACCGTTTTTATATGATTCGTTTTGAGGAAAACATAAATATATACATATATTACCTAGTAGGGAATAAATTAAATTATAAAAACTCATGAGTTCATATATAAATAAAAAAGTAAAGAGTTCATGCAACAAAAATCAACTTTAAAATCAACAAACATAAAGAGTTTTAAATAACCGTCTAAGCGAATATCATCTAGCGGTAGACAGCAAAGACAGATAATGATAAGCAAATTAAGACTTATCATCTCATCTTTCCATTCGCAAATGTCATTTTGTTATACTAAAACAGTTATAACAAGTTCCCTTTGAAACAATATGATTCGGAATAATAAACAAGCGGGGTGTATGTGGTATAGCAGCGAGATTCAGAAATGCTGTTTTGAATTTATAATGTTTCATTCGCACACCTGTTACGGCAGATTTTCACAAAAGCTCGCGTTAAACTTTGGTAATAAACCATATTATAATAGAGCAAAAAGAACGTGTCACAGCAGTCAAATTTTTTCGAGCATGGGGACTAAAGCACGGACGTAAGGAATATTTTTATCTAATGGAAATTCTTTGTGAAAGGAATACATTATTTGTCTAAGATATAAAATGCATATTTTAAGAAAATGCTAATAGCGTAACTGTAATATGAAGATATAAACAACACAATGGAGTAGACGTAACACTACTTGTCAGAGGTTGTTTTGCGATAGAATCTTTGCCCCTTTGTGTTAACATTAACGTAAGTATAAAATTGGATAGGTATAGTTTACACACAAACATTAATAGACATTTTATATCAACCGTAAAGAAAGAAAAAATAATAATATCAAAAGGTCATCACTAACCTAATGCCGTCGATTACCAAAAGCGTTGAATTGTAACAGATTGTAATGAAAAAAGGTGTAATTTATGATATCGACTGAAGTTGCCTGATGGGATTTCAACAGCTAATTTAAATTGTTAAAACTTTGTACGATTCCACATGTTTGTCACTGACGACCCGGGTTTTGCCTTTCGGCATCTATAGGTATTCTATCACACGGATGCAACAGAACTGACGCACAATAAACAGTTAGCATCGCCTATGTACCAAAATATTAATTACAGGAAAAAATAGACCCCAAGGCAAGCACTAAATGGCAGCTAAACAAAATTTAATAATATTAATCTAATAATACATATTTTTTAAAGTAATATTTACTTATTTCAATCTGGCAAGTAACGATGAACATCTAGTGATGAAATATAAGAATGTTCTTCATGAGATAGTCGATTTATTGAACCGATCTCACGTTAAGGATACAGCAATGTGGAGTTGGGAAGATTGAGCTGATCATTGAGAATGAAGTTTGAATTTAATAATCGGCCTCTATTCATTTCTAGAATTTCCTCATAAAAAAATACGGTCCCCCGTGTTATGATGTAACAATTTAACCTCTCCATCCGCATCAATTGAATGTCCATTCGACAACAAATGGTTAGCAAATAATTTGTTGCAAATATGTAGATATATTTATTGTAAATGTTGCAAATAAATAGCTATGCAAGACAGGAGACAGTTATCATTGAAGTAACTTTATTTTTTGACATATAGATATAGGAAACGAAAAGAGAGAGCTGCCGTATGATTTATAAAGCAAAGTATTTTGACAATAAAACCTGTGTGAAATCGACAGACTCGAAGTTTACAACCAAACTAATATAAAACTTATTGCGACCTTCAACTATGAGGAAATTCTTCAACCTTGCCCTAGTCTGCAGACTAATGCCAATATAAGTATTTTTATTATGTCTATCAACTAATCGGCCATGAAGAGATACGAGTATACAAAAATTCCCAGGATATTAAAAGAATGATAACAAAAGAACACAAAAAGGCCACATAACCCGTTCCGCAAACAACACAGTACAATAGCAAATAGAGCAAGTTAGTAACTTTGTAAACTTTAACCCCTTTCAGACCGTTCATGATGTCAATCATTTAATCACTGGGCTGACGTGCGAATTACTTCCGGGGATGTCCCACGGTATTATATTTGTCGTATACCTTTGCGACAAAGAACCGGTTATTGCTCGACAGACCAGAAGAATTGTAAATATAGAGCTGATATTTGTCCAGATATAAGTAAGAACTACGCAAATGTACTGATATTTCACGGTGAAAAAAATAGCAATGTATTTTAATTCTACAAAATTATTAAAAAAAATATATAGTTGATAGCTATTTCGTCTCACGCCATCATCAGAACTATGCTTAAAGTAACATTCCCTTATCTATATATAGCTGTGCAGAAAAGGGTACACAACACATCCTCTCTCCTGTTCCAACGGCCTAGCTTGTTACTTTCACACAATGACACTAAATTTTCAAAAATTCTAAATGAAGCAATAGGTGTCTATGACAATAGGTTTACATGTGGGACGGAAGTGGTCATTACGGAAGCAAATCAGACCACCCCTTTGTAATACGGTTGGACTAGTGGCGATACTATTGTATTAGTTTGTTCGTTAAGAATCCTTTGTTATAATTGATGTCTATTGATTTCCAGCTGTTCCAAAGCCGTCATTCTCCGACCCTTACTACAAAGATGCAAACATTTAGGCGCTGAGTTTGAATTTACAATATGTGTAAATAACGTGATTAGCGAATTGTGAATCTGTTTTTTACTGTTGAATGATCTTACATGTTCCTTAGCTCGCGTAGATATACTCCTACCAGTATGTCCGATATAAACGGATAAACATGAGCCACAGGACCGCTTCTAACACCGCTTCTGTCCAGTTTATTAATTTTATCTTTACTATTTCAAAGATGTCTGCCTAAATTATTGTTAACCTCGAAAGCCATGTTTATTGAGTTTTTAATCTCCCGATGAATTTTTTCGCTAATGCTACCTAGGTAGTTGATTGATTGTACTGTTATTTTCTGAATTAGGTATTTTTGATGAAAATTTAAGATTTTTTAAGGAAAATAAAAATAGTTAACATGAGGAATGATTGTCTTTACTATTTATACTACACGTTCGCAACGTATTGCGCCATTAAGTAACCATAATGTTTATTTTGGTTCGTAGAATATCAATCAATACCTTTACTATGTAATTATTGTTGACAAAATAATAGCAACTTTGATAAAAAAAAAACACGTCACTATTCTTTAAATTTACCAAGAATTTAGTTGCGTTAAAATTTCAGTAATATGTGTTACATTTTTCATATTTTTTATAATACTGAATTATTTTATAAAATATTCGGTTTTTAGATATCCTTTATAAACTCAGCAGGGAACAGATAAAGCTATTTTTATTTTAGAAAAATCAACCCTTAAAAGTATTGTAAATGTAGATTCAGAACGTTCTCGTCACTAAGTAATGCTTAAATATACAAGAATGTACTGAGTGTAGGTATTGAAAACTTAAATGAAGAATAAAGAATGTTCGCTGATTTACTGAGTATTTTTTTATTTAAAAAATGACAGATAAATTTAACCAAACAAACTTGATTCAAGCTTTCAATTTCAATTTTCTTAATGTTCCAGTGAATACGGTAAAGAAGGATGAACGCGAAGACAAGAGCATCGCATAAATATTTCACTTAGTTATTCTTTGTGATCTATATATTCCATCATTCTCTATTTCACTACCCCGTTAACATTTTGAAACTCTTAGTTCACCAGAAATCAAAGCGGGTTAGCTGCTATGAAAAATATACGTTAATAAGCAGATGTGAACTGCATTTATTTGAAGCGTATATTTTTCCTAAAAAATCGTTCATATTTTACGTTTGTTGACTACATGTGCGGCTTTGAGAATAAGTCATATAAAATCTGTTTTTGTGTTTTGATTACAAATTAAATATCTTTAGTATGGGAATTAAATATAATACATTGAAAAAATCACCCGATATCCTAATTAATGCATACATTGAATGATTTTAATTTGAATTTAAGTTAAGTAAGGACGTAACGTCCAATTTCGTAAACAAAAAGTTCGATAACGTATTTTGAATCTTACGTTAGTCAGAGATGTGCGCGGTATTTGAAAAATATTTTGTAAAGTTTGAAATCAATTTGTTTGCTACTCGAAATTCATGAAAATTGTAGCGATATTCGATTAATTTAATATAATAAAAAAGAAAATTCGAATTAAATATTGGGTAATGGTACGTCGCAGATTCTACAAAAATAAATGTATGAAAATTAACTATTATCTGTATGATAATATTCTTCGGGTACAAAATTCAGAGCGAACGATTAATAAAATTGCTATCACGAAAAAAACCAAAACTGACAATAGCAAAATAATTTTCAAAACACGTAGTAAAAACCATAAAAACCTGTATACTAAAGTAACTTCTAAATTATTTACCACAAAGGGCGATTTTCCAACGACAAAGTCAGCCCTCAAAAAAGTTCCCACGATTTTTTTCGGTCCATTGAAACATAAAAGAGAGCACGTTTGGGAAAAGAAAAAACGAGAAGAAAAAGTTTCGACCCTAGTACCAGTCATTTTTCGGTAGTTAATCAAGGAGAAATTATAGTGGTGAAAGGTTTATATTGTCCTGGCGAAGACGGGGTTAATTACAACGTGTTGTATTTAAGACGTGGTTATACGTTTTAAATATTTGCTTATGTGGGTCGGTGGAGGAATGATATTTTAATAATATTTAAATTGAGACAGTGTTACTTAATAACTTGTATTTTTTTTACGACATCCTTCAAATTTTATAATAATTTATTGTGGAAAAAGTTTGCGATTCTGTACAATGTTTACGGATTTGAGTCTTTTTGGGTATGCTACATTTGGCGTTGATTTAACTTCATTTACATCCACAAAAGTAATTAATTATATTTGCTTGATATTTTAACATCACGTCATCATCAGAACGGATATATCGGGCATATATACAAAAAGGTGCGTATAGCGATCGTCAAGCGACTAAAAAAATGTTCGATGTTAATATATTTTTTTTGAAACGCTTGAGAATATAGTTTTTGAATAAGCAGGGTTTAAGTGGGATTGAAGAGGGTAAGAGATTGGTAAATCTAACTATCTGTATTACATAAAAAATATATATAAGACTAGGTGAGATTGCAATACAGGAGCGTTAAGTCGTATTACACTAGAACTATTATATAAGGATAAAAAGCAAATTTTCATGAAATCTGATTCTAATATTAATAAGATCTCCAAGACAACAAAGTCAGACTGTAGTAAAAGATTCTCAAATTAAACTACAAAATGTTACCGACATTACATAAAGTATTGCTGAAATTTTACATTGTCAAAACCGAAATTTCCCTGTGTGTGAAATGAAACCTTTTAGGTCCGAATATTTTAAAAAGACTGAAAATACAAAAATAAAAAGTTTATTTGTCCACATCGTTTCCACAATTTGTAATAGAATTTTTTTCACGACTTAATCACATTCTAAGATTAAACGCGGAAAGTCTAGACCATAGGCTCCCAACCTTTTTTGAGTGACGACCTCTTTTCATAAAATCCATATCACCCGCGACCCCCATACAATCCAAAAGCATACAAAAAAAAAATTTAGTTGACCGTATAAGTTGGCGACCCCCCCCCCCCCAAAAACCCTTCGCGACCACCAGGTTGAGAGCCTACGGTCTATTTAAAAAAAAGCGCGATTTTATAAATGTTATTTTCATCGTTTTCGCTTATATAAAAATATTGTAAAAATTATAAAAAATATGTTGTAATACGATATGTCGAGTTTTTTTAGATACGTATACATGTACTCATTCGGTTATCTTCCACAAAAAGGTTTTATAATAGTGCATAGTGTTCAAGATAGTGTAAAAAGAAGGTAAAACGCTTTCTTTTATGACAAAGACAAGCCACGAGTAGCTAAACGGAATTTCACGTTAAATTAAGTCCGTAATTAATTGATTAAGATTTTCCAGGTATGTTTTTATTCACCGTAGAGACTGCCAAAAGAAATTTGCCGCGCATTTTCACCTGTTTATTCTTGTCTACTGCTAAAACGGAGTTATATTTTATTGTTGATTTTAATATTAGGTAACCAAGGACAGACGTGCTGTGACGTCGCAAATGCTTCGAAGCAAACGCGATATTATCGATTGCACTGAAACGCCACGTGAATATTTCATTATGCGAATATAAATTAACGATTTTCCAGGAATTATCTTATATATGCATTAAGTAGATGAATTGATATGAACGTTTCATATACCTTTTCAACGATGTCTAGGTGGAGCGTATGAATGTCCAACGGAGTATGTTCGACCATATTTTTTTTTGTTCGAGAATCAGTTGTTACAAGTCTTGCGACCTAAGCCAATGAGCCAATGAATAATGCCGTCGAACTGGTGAATTAAATAAATAAGTTATAAACATTTATTGATTGAATTGTCAGATTCAATCAATAATCAGTCACCATTATAACATGGTGAAAAAATAGCAACGTATTTTAATTGTAAAATTTTTTCATAAGATATAGTTGATAACTATTTCGGCTCACGCCATCGTCAGAGCTAATTAATATACATTTATTCACATTTTCAACATAAAAAGTCGAGTTTCGTAAACACCACATATCTTAGGGTCGTAAAAAGCCATATTGTGTTATATTAAATAATTTTAGTGATAAATATTGCAATACTGAAATACTGATATTTTAATTTGGTAAAGAGTTTCGGTTGGTTTGGCATATTATTTGAAAATTTCATTCGGAGTAAATTGTATTGCAGTGCATTGTATTGAGTAGTTTATAGTACAACGGATTAAAAAAAAAATATGTGATAATGACAGTTTAGTAATCACTTTTAAGGTGTTAACTGCCTTACTTCTCAGTGGAAAGGCATTATCAAATGGTTAGTTGATAATGTTCGCGATGAGCGAAACCGGTTCTGATCGAAAAATATATATCGTGGAAATAAGTATTATACTTAAAAATGTGTTTTTATTATTTTAAAAACACTGTAGTAATGACGTCTTTTTACTTATACAAAGTAATAGTTTATTAATTATTAGTCAGCAGGATTTCTTTATTATCATAAACATGTACAAAAAAAAGGTTATGAAGAATTTATAATATTGTTTTATTTACCGAGATGAATATGAACTTAAATATTAGGTTATTATTTTAAGGTTTCAATTTGGCCATCTTCTTCATATAAAGTAAAAGCATTAAAATAAAAACCTTGCCTACCTAGAGGTAGAGATATGTAAAAATGGAGGAATTATATTATTTTTGTAAATGTATATAAACATAGATTTATTTCAAGGCATGTGAGATTCTTCACTTGTTCCTTTGTAATATAGGGTATATATTTTTAATCCCTACGATGTTTTACACACGGAAAATAAAATGTATACGATGATCATTAAATGCGAACAAAGGAAAATGATGCAGGGCAGGATGAGGACCTGAATAGCACACAGTACGCCTCATATTCGCCCACGCCGTCCCCTTTAAGGACATTTGGAAGTGACCTTTACGCCTTCGCGACGCTCCGTAGAGGGTAGTTTCAGTGGGGTGCAAGGAATCGCGGGCTGAAGGGGGATCGTCTTATTGGCAGTGAACACAATTAAATGGAGATTAAAACTATTATAAGTTCGCGAATCTCGGTACAAAAAATATGGATTTAGTATACTTCTAATATTATTTTTATATATTCAAATGAAAATTCGGAAAATACGCAAATACGTAATCGACAAGTTTAAAATTTATGTACGGTGCTGTCACGGTTTTATATGACTATTTAATCTTCAATAAACTTAAATATGATCCTAGATAATGAATATCAATGATTTTACGTTCTCTTCCGCGAAAACAATATGACCGAATGTATAATATTCAGAAAGGCATAATATATTTTGAAATATGTGTACTTTGTTAATATTAAATGCTTAAATTATCTTTTGGATAGTTTGCATTTAAAATCGTTAACCCTCTGACTGTTAACATCTCAACTGTTGAGACGGCTGATTTTTCTGTATTGACAGTTGATACCCAAAAATATATGAATAAACAGTGGTTAAAATCTTCTTGTACTCGCTAAATTTTGAGTTGATACATTGCTTGATTTGTCCTAAAAAACTTAAGATTGATGTAGTTCTGACGAAAACGTTAGCCGAAATAGCTATCAACTATATCTTATAAAATTTTGTAGAACAAAATTGCATCGCTATTTTTTCACCTTTTCACATAATGAAGTTCTACCAAGTAAATGCCGATTCAATCAATCAATAAGATTTTTTCAAACCAATATTATTCAATCGATTTTTGGAGTCTAGGTGTTGGAATATCCTTTAAACGGCTCAGCAGGTAATGGCTTAACAATATCAATCAATATTTTTTTTTACAACGAAGCAATGTACAATATCCTCGATACTTTTCAAAGACAAAACAATCGTAAACATTAAGAGATTGGTGTTTTACTTGTCTTACAGTGAAACACTGTTGGCAAAGATTTTTGTTGTGTAACAATCGTCATAAAAAACGTTGGACATAAATACAAATGTTGTAATTACAGTATTCAAATCAAATTGAAGATGGCGCAACACCACTGGGAGGGTAACTGTAATCAAATATTAAGTGTGGTGTCGCAACTCGACACACCCCTGTCCTGTTTTGGACAGTTTTCTTTTGGCGATGGCTGACTAACATGAAGTAAGAGACATATTCAAATAATTATTTATATTTAGAACAACAGATACAAATTTATTTGGGATGGACCACACTAGCTTTCGATCAATAAGCTAGAAAGTAAATTTCACTAAAATAAGTTAAAGGAGTACATAGCTAATTATATTTTTATACAGAAACGCTAGAACAAAAAAATAATACACATAGAAAGCTTCTTTATAAACAATATTTATCTTATATCAATGATTTTCAAGCTTTAAAGCAGAACTGATGTAAAAAAAAAACAGCAAGATTAAATGGTATTGTAAAAAAATATTTTTTATGCATAACATAAATATTGAATAATAAATTTATTCATATCACTGCTGAAAGTTCAGCTGTTGAGACAGCAACTGCACTGTAGTGATTATAATCAAAATATAAACGTGTAATTTCAGATTGTTTTCATATTTTGTCATTAGCGACTCGGGTTTCGCCTTTCGGCATCTTCAGGCATTCTATCATACGGATGCAACAGATTTGACGTACAATAAACAGTTGGCATCGTCTATACTCCAAAGGTGTTAATTACAGGAAAACACAAACTCCAATGCAAGTAGTAAATGGCAGCTAAAACAAATTTAATCATATTTATCGAATAATAATTCACACTTTCTAACTGCCTGTGATATTTTCCACTAACGATCTTGCTAATGAGTCATTCTTGAAAGGGTTTTACAACAAATATGATTATTATTGTAGCTACTTGTATTAGAACTGTTTATTGTACGCCAGTTCTGTTGCATCCGTGTGATAGATTGCCTGAAGATACCGAAATCCGAATCGTTAGTAACAAAACATGTGGAATCGTACAAAGTTTTAACAATTCAAATTAAAAACTGTTACGTGTAAGCTAATTTGAGTACTAAAATAAAGTCTGTTTTTTTCTGTTTATTTCTAGAAGTTTGTTGTCCACGAACACTATTGAATCAATTTAATTCAGAATATTATTTACGTGACTTAGTAACAGGTAACAGTTAAACCGAATGGAGATTAAATGAATGATTGACAAGACTAAAATGATGAGATAGCCCAAAAATGTTTGAGAAACATTCATATCACGATGAAAAACCGAATGAATAAACCGATTATGAAACACAAATACATGTGTGATTTGAAAACTGCTATTAAATAGAATACGTTTCTACTTTGAAGAGAACTACGCTCTAAGGAAATGATTTGAATAGTAGAAATGAAATTGAAAGCATTAGTTATGTAAACGCGGCGAACGGAGAAGAATATTAATGACCAAGATATGAATATTATATGTTGGTCCGTATTGAGAGTCAATTGAAAAAAAAATATTACACATATTTGTAAGTGCCGAAGTGGAAATTTGAAAATCTCACAACGAAAGCGCAAAAAAAAATTCAATATATTGTGACGAAAATTTAGTACAAATGTGTATGTATACAAAATTTACAGGAGCGAAACACGATGAAAAAAATTGCGAGGCACTCACAAGATATAAATCAGTTGACGAAGCAGTAAACAGGGCCGGATGTTAATAAAAACATTTTGCGAGATGAATATAAAATGCCTGTGAACTCGGCTTGACAAGGGACCGAATGGGAAGTTAATAAATTTAATACCTATAGCATCTAGGACCCAAATAAAAATATGGATGGGCTCTTTTTATCTGAGAGCATATTTAAGTAGTGGTAAAGCCATTAATCACTACATATAGAGTATCATGTAGGCCGTAAGAGTGTGCAAATCCATGTTTGGTCAGGGATGAAAAGACGAAGAAAAAGAAGGTGGTTAAATATAAAACTAACGCGCCTCGTAAACTTCCCCCCTTATACCTGCTGGTGGCGTTACCTCCTTATGTCATACCGGTGTTACTTATTTCATAATTTATTATATATCTTCAGGTGTTCTATCACACGGATGCAAAATAACTGTTGCACAATAAACAGTTACCATTGTCTATATCAGCGGTCGCTAGCCTTTTTGGACTCACGGACCACTAGATGGATTAAAATGTCAAAATTTTAATCCGGCGGACCACCAAATGGACTTTAGTGTTGAATACTATATATTAAAATAAAAGTGTAAGTTACATTTTAAGCCATTTGTGTTGAAGTCCGCATTGCTCATTTATCATTTAATATATTTTCTTGACAAATAGTCACATTTCTCTGCGGACCACCAGTTTCCGACCGCTGGTCTATATACCAAAGACATTAATTGAAGGAAAACACATACCCCAAAGCAAGAACTAAATGGCAGCTACTACCTGTGACTGTAGTACTTATTTCAGTTTCACGGTTTAGTCAATTACAATGTCTGTCCATATCAATTCCAAATGAAATAATATGAAATATGCATATCATTCGTTGTTTATGAATAATGCGTCTTATCTTTCCAATATTTCATCGCCCAAATCTTTTATCTTAGTTTAACATTTTTGAGATATTTGTTGATAAATTGGCATAGCTATCAACTATATATATTATACATTTTGTAGAGTTAAAATACGTTGCTATTCTTCACCGTGTTAAATTTGTGAAATATCAGAAATTGTTAACCTCAAATGACACCAATGATTTTAGTGTAAGCTCGCACCGCAAACTTTTACCCAATGCCTAATATAAAATCGCAACCACGTGTACATAAATATAACAAAACTAACAATTTGTAAATAATTTCCACCAAATAATCACCGAGGAAATCGAAATATTATTGTGAGTTTGTTGAAACAGTACATTTTATTTTGATATTCAATAAATGCTGTTTGCTATACTTTAGTGAAACAAAAATTATCAAAATCGACTTCGGAAGAAGTTTTGGTCACAAAAGAGTGCGTAAAAAGAATATTTAAATAACATAATGTATTAAGTCAATAAATGCATCAATAAGTAACTCCGAAAATATGAACTATCGGACTCAAAGTATGCATTAATTTTAAACGTAACATGGACGTATGAATTCAGCTTACGTTATATTTTTTCATCGCAACAAAACATGCCTCACGCTTAACGACGGACTTCGGTTACAGTTATTAAATTTTCCATGAAATCGCAAAGGTCAAACGAACTGTGAGGTACACACACTTAGGAAAAAGCTGCAACTAGAGAACGGCGTAGACTTTTCCAACGAAAGCGTGGGTTAAGCTGGAGTAATGCTTTCATCAGCGCAACCTACGCTACTCGTTTGACATTTTTCGAAACGGTCGCTACATAAACTGCACTCATCGTAGCATATAACACAATACGTGTTATGTAATACTTTTGCTTCCAACTAATGGAGCATAAGAAAATTAAAAAACGCCAATGTTAAAACCGTGCATATGGAAGATTGAAACTGTATACCTCGCAGCCGAATAGGACCAACGCATAAGAAAGTTAATAACTCGACTAAAATACCGGTAAAAATTATTACTCACATTTTATATGTAAACTATTTAGCTTCGCTTAGAAAAACACATTGTAACAGTAAATGTAAATTAACACGGTGAAAAAATAGCAATGTATTTTAGTTTAAAATGTTTTTTTTATAAGATATTTATAGTTAATGGCTATTTCGGCAAACGCCATCGTCAGAACTAGAAAAAAAATTGTAGAACTAAAATACATTGCTATTCTTCACAGTGTTACAATGGAGTTCTACCAAGTAAATGCCAATTCAATCAAAACATGTAAATTATTTTACCTGTTCTTATACCTATAGTTTTGTATAATTGTTCATTTTTAACACAAAATTTTATTCAAATAACCTTGCTTGAAAGTTGTGTATTATTATCAGATGCTTGTGCTCGCGACGAGCGAAGTCGTTAGCGATCGTAAAATTAGAATTTAAAAAATAGTGCTAAAAGTGTATTCATATTTTTTTAAAATATAAAGCGTCTTTCCATCAAAAAGTGACACATTAAAAGTGGTACAATACCGTTGCATTATTTTAGCCTTTCTGTTAAATTGATTGAATTAGCATTTACTTATAGGTATAAATCCATTATTTAGGTATTAGCGTTAGCCAAACATATGGATATTATCAGGGCAAAGCCAGTTTCATTATAACGAAGAAAAAAAATGACACGGTAAAAAACAGCAACGTACTTTATTTCTACGAAATTTCATAAGATATAGTTGATAGCTGTTTCGGCTCACGAATATGAAATATGCTTAAACTGCTGTGTAGAAAAGGTACACAATCCATATTCTTTTCTGTTTCAACAACCTTATGATAATCAAAGTTATAATGGAGTTCTACCAAGTAAATGTCGACTATCAACACACTGCAAACAGCTGTCTCAACAGTTGAGAACAATTTTTCAGATGTTTTTGATTGTTAAAGAAAATGCAAAATTTTTGTATGTATGTATGGAAAAGTAGGAAAATGTACAAAAATGAAAACTTATTCGTTTTTTTCTTCTATTTTTCAGTGTTTGGTTTCACGAATTTCCTTCAGTCTTTCAAGTAGAGATAATTATTTCAAAGAAAACCGTTCTTTTGTTTTTGAGATGACGGTAAATTACACCTACATACAAGAGCAGGATTCAATGTGGTATTGATCCAACGTTATATTTTGATATTGGACTAAATATCTATCGATGTATAATATTTATTATGCTATGCACATTTATACAAAACAACAAAATTGACAGGTGTGCATTAATTATAATGCAGTGGGTGATCGAGGTTAGATAAAAAGAAATAACAAAACATGGAAACAGCAAATCAATGATAAAATATTTATCACAATCACCACGAGATATGTTAACGTCGGATAAAAATCATTTTTCTCGATTTTTTCACATGACCTTTCGTGAAGAAGATTATGTTTTACGACTCTCAACTGACAACCGACAAATTTTATGAAGTATTTTGAACACAATAAAAGCTTACAAAACATCGCAAAAAATTAACATGACGGCTTTATAAATAACAACTCTACAATGTCATATATTTGATTCACAAAATAGAAAACTATATTTTAAATTATAAAAAGACATTTGTTGGCACTATTTTCTCGGCATAATTATGATCATAAAAAGCTTCGTTCATCGCTAACATTATCAACTGATAAATAACAAATAACAAATAAGGCTATTTATATGAATATATTTGAGTTAATAACCAACAGTTATACATAAACAAAGGTTTAAGAACTGAGAAAATTATTTACAGGTTATTTAAAAAAACGTATTTGAATAAATAAGAGTTGATAATGCCCGAACTGAGCAAAACCAGTCGTGAGTATTGTAATCAGAGAAGAGTAGCAAAACAAATACGATTTTATTATTTGAATGTTATGCATGCTCAACAAGAAGTGACAGAAAACACTAGTTTAACATTGTTCTTGTGAGTTAAAATTGATAATTTATTATTCATAAAAAAAAAATTAGATTTTCAAAATTTTATGCTTAAATTACGGAGAAGGGAGAATCAGTTGGTCTTGATCACAGCTTCCTGACAATATTACTCCAGATAGGGCCAAAACCATTTCCAAGCAAGTAGCTTCCCGCGGGCACTCACTGATTGTTGCGCATTGTATTCTGTCATAGTCAATCTGGGAACTGTCTAAATTTATTTGTAACATATGCTGACGATTAAAGAGTCCTGTAAACTACGTATGTGTCAATTTCGATCATAATTTATTACACATACCACCAAACAAATTATTTTATCTAACTTTATGTTTATTGATCTATCTGGAATGTATTTCAGTTGCTATTTCCATGACGCTCAGAGATATATTGAAATCGTCGTTGCGTAGAATATCATATGAAAAATATGTTTCGCAGGCTTTTTGCTTGACACAATCGCACCGAGCGACTTTATGGCGTAAGATGGCGATGTTTATTGATTTTTTTTTATATTTCACAGAAATAAGTGTTACATTATTACACCTAAGTCGATTTATTCATGTTCGATTTAAGCTATTCATTTCTTATTACAAAATCCAGCTTAGGAAACAGTTGTCTTTGGAAAATGGTCGCTTAAACCACTGTCAGATATCTGAAGGCAATACACGCAAGTCAATATTATTATTAACAGGAGCCGCGTTCTAATGCACGTGTTCTTTTTGTGAAGTTTTCATAACTTTGCAAACATTTTAAGCGGTATATAAAACAAAAATAAGCAATCACAATAGTACCGTGAATAATTGGTCATCTCTGCCATTTGCAGCAAGTATATACTTCTCGTATTCAAAGATTGAGCGGAAAATTGTCGATCATTTGGATATGTAAAAGAAAATTATTACGACTTGAAAGAAATGCCAGTTATAAATATTATATTTATATATGTAATTTATGATATCGACTGAAGGCGCTTGATGGAATTTTAACATCAAATATGAATTGTTACAACTTTGTACGATTCCACATGTTTTGCCACTAACGACACGAGTTTTGCCTTTCGGCATCTTCAGGCAAAACTCCTAAGGCAGCTTTAGTTTTTGTTTTTCTTTGTTGCACTGTTACAAGTTTAAAACAGCTACTATAATCTTTCATTCGTATATTTATATAAATATTGAATTATTAAAACTTTGTACGATTGTACAATTCATATTATACAACAGCCAGTCAATTCTGTCGCATCCGCGTGATAGAATACCTGAATATGCCGAAAGGCGAAACCCAAGTCGTTAGTGACAAAACATGTGGAATCGTACAAAAGTTGTAACAATTCAAATTTATATATGTACACACAGTCTTTTTTTTACGCGATTTCGATTATACGCGATTTTTTTGGACGGCACCGCTACATTTTTTTAGGCGCTTCACTCGTTTTTACATAATTTTTTCCCCAAAATTGTTTTAAAGAAGACATTTATATATGATGCTAGGCATGTAGGTTTCATTATTTTTTTAAATAAAAAAAATATGTGTATTTTTAAAACTTAATTTTGCAAAGCATTCCATTTTTTAAAATACACATACAATTGCCAAATGTTAACAATTGTATCGGATATTATGCGAATTTATGTTTTAGGGTGTGTAAAGAAATATAATGCAATTGCGTGAAATCATTTCTTTTTCGCGCCTTTTTCTGGAACCAATGTATCGCGTAAAAAAAGGACTGGGTATCTGTATAACACGAAACACCTTTAAGATCTCATGTATGCGTTTTTGCTTAGCACGTTAAGAGAAGTATTATACTAACTACAGAGAGAGATTTTCATAAGACGAGCAAAGAAGTCGCATCAGAAGACGTTTATTCAAAAACGATTCATACAATAAAGTTCAACCTCTTTTTGACAATTTAACACGAGGCAGGTCGTTGTAGGGCCTACCGCTAGATGGTGGAGCGAGCCAGGCTGTAAATGTCAGAGGTGAAGTGGGTCGCTGAGAATCAGGGGGTTGAGCGTCTGAACAGGCTTCTGGGGAGACCGTCTATGCGGTACGTAAAGCCTTCTAGGAAATCGGCAGAGGACAGTTTTTTTTTAGAAATGGAGCGAAACGAGAGACTTTCAGATTTTATGTACATTTCTGAGACAATGAATGAGGTAGGATCTAGAACTACGCATTATTCGACATTGTTATGTACATATTGGGTGTATTATATTCGCAAAGTAAATTAGAACGATTTTGGTAGAACAAACAATCGCTTTTCCTTCAGTGAAATTCATACCGAAGTTACAAACGCAATTATAGAAGGAAAATAATACAATGCACATATGTTACATATATTTTTATACTTTTTTTTACTAGTTTTGATATTATTGATTGAATTAGCATTTACAGTTAAACCTCGATTTTAAGTTTTCCAAGGGACCCTGAAAAATAACGGTAAATGCGGGAAACGGTGAATGCGAGAACGGTTGATCGAGGTTCCACTGTACTTGGTAGAACTCCATTATAACACGGTGAAAAAATAGCAATGTATTTTAGTTCTACAAAAAAAATCAAAACATACAGTTGATAGCTATTTCGGCTCACGCCATCGTCAGAACTATGCTCAAACAACATTTACTTATCTATATATATATAGCTGTGTAGAATAGGTACACAATACACCTTCTCTCGTGTTTTAACGACCGAGTTTATTTCCTGCTAGCGATAAAACTGCATTTTTTTAAAATTGTAAATGAAACTAAAAAGGCGGCTATATCAATAAGCTTACATATTGCACGTAAATGGTTTATTGGATGGGGATGGTTTACTACGGAGAAGCCCGTTCCAATGGCTTGAGGAGTGGCGACAGACATATATTAGTTTGATCGTTGAGAATTGTTTTTTTTTTTTTTTAATAATTTTGATCTTATTGATTGAATTGGCATTTACTTGGTAGAACTCCATTATAACACGGTAAAAAAATAGCAATTTATTTAAGTTCTACAATTTTTTTTTATAACATACAGTTGATAGCTATTCCTAAGTTTTGGCGAACACAGACCTTCCCTCTGTTTTTACTCTGTTGGATAAGTTTGAACGCTTTAGAGATACACGCCATATATTTTATACATATTTAGAGGACATAGTATAAGTATTTCCATATAAAATTGGGTTATAAAAAATAATTATTGCTTCGAAACATCCTTTCAATTCTGGCAAAACAAAATTTTTTTAAGAGCGTTAAATATTTTGAATATTGCAATGCAACAATACTTGTACAATACATTTTTTATCAATCACTTATAAGGTTGTTTTTGTGATAACACGTTTTTTGTCAGGGCAACTTCGTACCGAGCTGATATTAAAATAGTATAGAGGAGGCGTCGGGAACCAGCAGCCTTTTAGCTATTCTAGTGCGGCCTTTTGAATGATAAAACGCAAATAAAGTCAAAATTATGAACTCAAATAACTGATTAACATTATGAAGACCGACTGATACTGCGAACGTCTATGCTTCAACCAAATATACAAATGCTTTCAATGAATCAAATTAGCCATTAAAGAAAGGTTGGTAAACTGTAACATTAACAAATATTTTTAATGATGTACGTACTTTATTATGTATTACGTTTTTTATAGATGACTGATAATGAGTAAAAAAAATGAGACGGCAATATTAACAGGTCTTGTCAAAATATGATTCCTTTAAATACATATATGTATACATAAATTAGATTTGTAAATGTGTATTTTTTCTCAAAAGATTTTTTTGATTGCGTTTTAGTTTATATTGTCAATTAAAATATTAAGTTTATAGGGGGGAGGGGTTGTAATATTTTCTTTACTGCGGCCTTATGTTGAATTGAAGTGAATGTGGCCTTTTGAATTGAAAAGGTTTTCGTCACCTGGTATAGAGTATTATAATAAGCAATGGGTTTATAATGTTAGCATCGTATCAACTAGAAATATAATTACTATGTAGTAATTGAAATTATTTTGTAAGAAATGCTTTATGAGATACGTTACTCAATCGAAGATATATAACACAATAAAAATAATAAACTTATTTTTATATCGTCTGTTGATCTAAAATTTTCAAACTAGTCATGTGTTCGTAATTGCATCTGTTTTTCACAAACCTATGCCAGTTACTTATGACACTCATAACAATCTTATGTCTTTCCGGTCACGAGGTGTTCATAAAATCGAACACTCGTCACGTTGAGTAATGCAGCTCATTCGTTGGTTGTTAGCGAGTGCTGAGCGACGGTGTGTTCATAACATTTTCTCAGAATTTGAGCCCGTTCGATTAATCCCACCTGCATCATGCGAGGACAATCAATAATATTATTCGAACATACGTTGTTTACAAGATTCATGACGCATCGACAAAATGGCGATGAAAAAGTTTCGTATATCACAACAGACGAACGATTCTAGTCAAGGAAGAAAATAGTATTTTTTTTATTGATTACGGCATGCAATTACGACTTTTCATTTGACATTTGTTATATAATTGACTGTATTATTTGTTATATATTTATTTAGTTATTGTATGATAAAATTTTCGAATTAATTAAATTCAACTGAATATGCAAGCGAGTGACATAAGTGCGTAAACATATTCTTTCAACACGGTGAAAAAATAGTAATGTATTTTAATTCTACAATTTTTATTATTATAAGATATAGTTGAAAGTTATTTCGGCTATTCTAGTAGAACAGAACTAGTCCTGACGATGGCGTGAGCCGAAATAGTTATCAACTATATCGTGTAAAAGAAAATATTTAGAACCAAAATACATTGCTACTTTTTCACCATGTTATAATGGAGTTCTACCAAGTAAATGCCAATTCTATCAATATATTCTTTCAATATTATTGTTAAAGATGTGCGTGGGTACCAATGCAAAATAAATGTATTTGGGAAGCGCTGGAGTAAACTTATATTGCGAATATAGTATAATTTTAAGTGTGACATTTATAGTCTCAGAATAGCGCGTCAATTGTGGTGTTTGCCTATCAAAAACACATGAGGATTCGCAATACGTAAATGATAATTATATACAGTTAAATGTTATTTGAATATTGGATTGGTGACAAATTTCTGCGAGTTTATTTTGGAGTAAAAATAAACCATTAACATATAGAGAAGAGGTTACAATAATTGTTATTTAACAGTAATAAAAGTTACAAAATCGAGTAAAATGTTTTTTCTTCTAAATGTAAAAAAAAAATGCTCGAGTGTATATTGTAACTCATAAGTAATAAACAGGTTTAGCGACTGTTGAGGGGGAGTGCGGTTATATTTTAAAATTAAATAAATAAACTACAGTTATATTATATTGTCATGATCATTGCAATTTCATTGGGTTTCAATTCGAATTCAAGTATCAAATGTGGTTACTTCATGATTGACTATGTAACGAAAAGTTTCGAAAAATATGGAAATTAGGTTGAAAAAAATACAGAAATAGTGATTTAATTCTTCGGATCAAAAATTATTATTTCAGAAGTAAACTAATTTAATACAGCTAAGTCAGTTTTGTTAGTCATTGAATGACGCATCTACAATATTCAAAGCGTTAGAGGAAATAGTTTGCATCATATAAGTAGCAGGGGCGGTGCAAAGTGGTGAGGGTAGAGGGGTGACTTATCGCAGCGCATGCCCAGTTTAACCTGTTTTATAATGTATTTTTTTTTTCAAATAAAATACAGGCACAATGAAACATCTTGAAAAAAAGTGTATCCATATTGGAATTTAAATCAATAATAATAAAAAGCTATTGGATAAAAATGAATCAACGATTTTAGCACATTTCAAATGCATTAGTCACGGTCATAATTAATAAATTAATCGAGACGTTAACGTGTTTTGATGTGCATTTTGAAACTACGACGCGATTGCTTTTAAACCATTTTCAGCTAACCATCTTAATTATTTCTTTGAAATCACTAGTTTAAATAATTTAAACTTAATAGCCGTTCTACTAACAGTCAATTTCTGTCAGCATATAAAAGATGCATTGCTTTTTCTGCAGAAATCCACACGTCAAGCGTTAGGAATTCTATCAGCAAATCTAATAACATGTGAATGTAATATTATTTAGCCGTTCACCGTGTAATGGTGAGTTCCCAGTCAATTTCCAGCAAAAATTTTTTATATATAAAATCTAAAATGTATGATTTATAAACTTGCAAATGTCAACAATTTAATCACTTCACTTCTTTAAGTATTGCGTAGAAATTTGCATATATTTTTTTATTTTTACAAATCGATAATTTTCTGTAATAAAAAAACACCCAATATTAGATTAGCTTTCGACAATATATATATATTGTTGTGATCTCAAACAAGTGCACTTTACTTTTGATTGATTCCGAAGAGTTAAAGGTCGCCATTTGACCTACAGACCTATTGAGGCGTAGTTAGGGGTCAGATGTCATCGTTTGACAGTAATAGTATAGCTCCCGAGGGACCAATTTTCACCTCTGAAGTTTAAGAGACACATCGTGTATATGAGTTGTGTATTATTATTGGAAATATGACCATATACACAATATTTTGAAGATTATCTTTGAGGCATGTAGACTACCAATGATATCCTTTCGTAGGCTATAAGAATCTGAAGTAATATCGCGATATAAGAGAGAAATAATTAGTATGGAACGAAAAACGATATTACAGTGGGTGATTGGTTAACGAACGGTATCGGACTGCGAACACATCGGATAACGCAGACAATAATGAAAGATTTTTGTGTCTGGACAATGAACACGTATTCGGATAACGAACTAAAACACTCTTTCTAATTCGTAATAATAAACTATGGTTAATCGATTATCAGTTTACGAACAATTCGAATAGCGAACATAGTCTTAACAAAGATGTGGAAACGAATTCATAAAATGGTTTAAATATAAAGAAAATAACTGACATTGAAGATTCTTACTGTTGACCATATGAGCGTGTAGAACGCATTCTCAAGGGAGTTTCCGAAAATTACTGAAGCGTTAATTTGATCATTGGAGCCAATTATGTAAATAATATTATGCAGTCAAATCTCTTAATTTTCCTGCCATTTTCATGACTTTGGAATAATTTTAGTTTAAAAAAATCAGATATGTTATGTCATATAAGATACATTCATTGTTTTTTGCTGGTGTTCCGATTCATTTATTTTTATTTATTTATTTAACCAATAAAAACTTCAGTGTTATGTATGTTATATTCATTACACTTAGATGTCCTAAAATGTCCTTAACATATAAGTGACGATAGAAACAACTGTTAACTATTTGTGAGTTTATTTTGAACGAAGTCGTCTGTGATACATTTTTCTCTTCAAATAACATCAAATGGATTTTAAAATAGAAAAACGTGTATTATGGTCGTCAATAATATCATATACACTTACAGACTATTTTAGTATGTAAAACATACTTTAATCAGTATATAAAACGAGTATTACACTCAGAAAATTTACAATATAAGTATATTTTTAAACTAGCATTCATCAATCACTTTCAGTCGATGGAATATTTTGAAAAAATATATTTAATGTGTGTTGCAACGTTTTAGTGTGAAAACTTTTCTATATATAAATAGATATGCCTTGCAAATTTGAATACGCTAGTACTATTTTTTACTGCGCAATAGTTAATATTGTCTTTATCTTTTTGTTATCAGTAACAATTCTCTGTAAAGTAAAATTAATAATATGTATGATATTTTCAATAGATAACAAATAAATATTAGCGGTAGGAAATCCCCGAAATGAAACCAAATGTCAGTTTGAAAAGTAATGGATGTATTGTTTGAATGGATTTATGATCTATTAACTCGATTTATGTTTCTGTCACTTCTTGATAGAAAATCATATCTAAATAATAAAAAGATCATGTTTAGTACTATTCACTTTTAAGGTGTTAACTGTCACTTCTTGATGGAAAGGCATGATATTTTAAATAATAAAAACACATTTTTTTAGTACTTATTTCCAAAATATATGTTTTGATTAGGACCGGTTTCGCTCATCGCGAGCATTATCAACTGATAGAATACAATTTACAAACAAGTCTATTTCTACAAAACAAAAAATTAATTTGAGTTAAAGGTAGCAGGTGTATAATGGTAAAGCTCCTAATGGATTATTGATTTACCATAATTGTGATTTGTAATTCTTAATAAGTGATTGTGAACATTTAATTTTTAAAATAATTTACTTTATTTGTATCAATATTGTATGATTTTATGTAAATTGTTTCCTAGTTCTTGAACCCATGGTTTTGTACACCTGCTACCTTTATTAAATTATTTTTTTGTTTTGTATAAATAGACTTGTTTGTAAATTGTATTCTATCAGTTGATAATGCTCGCGATGAGCGAAACCGGTCCTGATCAAAAAATATATTGTGGAAATAAGTACTAAAAAAATGTGTTTTTATTATTTAAAATATCATGCCTTTCCATCAAGAAGTGACAGTTAACACCTTAAAAGTGACATACCGTTATAGCAAAAGACTGTGGTTTACCCTGGGTTAGATACACTGATGATGTGGTTTAGCACCCTTAGCGAAAACAAACGTCAAGACGGAATACAGAAAGATAAACGTCAATCGCAATAGAAATGTAACATATACAAAATTGCTGTTGTACGTAAAGAGCCTGGTGTATTTTATAGAATATATTTCCCGTTGGATGCATGTTAGCTAATCTTATAGATAAAAATGAACGTTTTTTTGTTTGTTCGTTCCGCATGCGTTCGTATACCGTTACTCCTATTGTGATGAAACTTTGCTGGATTATTGTGAACATGTCCGCAAAGGTAATTGAATTAGTACAATCATAATATCAATACCGGTTTCGAGTATCGCGAGCACAATCAACAGATTAATGACTGCTCAATATGGTCTGCTCACGTGAAGTAAAACTTTCCGATGAGTTCCTGCATGCAAAAGACGGATAAGCTTAAAATATTGTGTATCCAAAAGTACTTCGATGGACAGAATTATTGTATAATACAAACACTTTCTTTGTTTGAGTGGCATTGCAACGCATGCTGGTTACTTGCTAGGTAATTATATTTTTAAACGACTTACGCTTTTAGTTTATTTTCCATGTTGTGCAGGTGGACTTATATCGAGTTTGTTGCCGTGTATTTGTGTTTTTAGGTGATTAGATTTTATATATAACTGCATAGTTCATGAATAAAAAAAACATTATGTTAAACGTAAGTTACCATTTTTTAAATTTTATATTATAACAGTTAAAATCAGGACTGGTTTCGCTTATCAAGCCAGATCATAGTGTTAACAATATAAAAAAATATAATGTATTAAGCTCTACAAAATTTATAAGATAGTTGATAGCTATTTCAGCTTACGCCTTCATCAGAAATATAAGGCGTAAGCCGAAATAGCTATAGACTATATATCTTACAAATTTTGTGAAACTAAAATATATTGCTATTTCTTCATCGTGCTTTAAATCGCACAATTCAATTCAACATGTCAAAATTCTTCGAATCCTGGTATTGAAGAAATGGACAAATACGGAATTAGTGATTAGCTAATCGCTCTTGCTACGCCTCATTTTTAAGGTTTAGATGAGTAGGAGGCGACTTCAACAAACAAAATTTATGATTTTTTTAAATTTGTATTCATTTAATATTTCCCGTTTTGTGTTTACACATACTTATCCAAGTCTATGAACGATAATCAAAGAAAAAATATTTTGGTCTCCACAGTTAATATTGTTACTTCCTCCAAAAAGGAAGACCGTCATTCTGCGACTACATACCCGATAAACTAGCCAATAAAATGCCAACTTGAAATGCGGAGGATGTTCGTGAAGGCTTAAAAATAAGAAGAATGGCAGGCAAAAGGAATCGAAATAAGGGTCGATGCGAATCTGAAATTAAATCTTTTAAATGATAAGAGATTTGAGATACCGAAAAAGGTGCGGAATAAATATATCTACTAAAAATTAAAGATGTGTCATTTAAGAGACAGCATGAAACGATATTTATATTGTAGTAAAAAAAATGCATATTTTTTGATTGAATTGGCCTTTACTTGGTAGAACTCAATTATAACACGGTGAAAAATAGCACTGTATTTTAGTTCTACAAATTTTTTTGAGATATAGTTGATAGCTATTTCGGCTCCATCGTCAGAACTGTTTTTCACTGTGTTAAAAAAATGCAATTTCGTCAATTCAGATTGTACAAGACATTCGTATGAATATTTAAATAATTTGACAATATATTTTATATATTTGAGCACAATTCTGTAAAATTTTTATTCAAGTAACCAAAAAAAATAATGTTTTTTTCAGTAAAAGTAATGAAAATTGAAAAAAAACTTGTTATAGCAATCTATAAAGTTCAATTGAAACGCTATAACTTGATAAACACCTTATGCACAAAATCTAAATACAGTGGGTATTCAGTTAACGACCAGTTCGGACTGCGAGCAAACCGGAGCACGAATACTATTACGAAAGATTTTTGTGTTCGGATAACGAGCTAACATGATCTTTCTAAGCCACTTATTTTGTCTGTAAAACGTCGATGGTCGGATGAATAATTCGGGTAGCGAACATAGTCTTGTAACAGATAATGTTCGTTAAACGAGCACCTGTTGATGAAAGAAGTTCCAAATTAGTAATTAATACCTTTTTATTCACCATTTAAACTAAAGGAAACTAGTAACAGAGTTTTTTTTAATGTTTTTAATAAAATAAAATTTACAGTCACAGTGGGAGCTCCTAGAATTGTCTCATGTTCTATCCCCATTTATTGTTTTATTATACCAAAAAATAAGAAGGCTTCAAATCTCCAGATGTCGTCTTGTTATAATGTTTCCGCTGATGACTAACCTACTGAGCGCAAAGAAAATTATAATCAGTCGTATTTTTTATTCTTTAATTGGTCAATTTAACTTTATTGCAACTATTGAACATAGTTAAAAATTAAATTAAATGTTTCTTGAAATACAAATAATTTGGGCATGTAGGCAAATCCAGTGGTATGACACTTGTACTTTCTTAATTACCAATCGATCGTTCATTCGATAATGTTACATCACGAAGATAAACCTGTGTCAATTGAAAGTAATCTATACAATTGATATACAATGTTATAATAACGTGGACTTAAATCGTTAGTAAATAAAGAATATTTAATATCTAACCTATATTGCGCAACATCTCGAATTGTAATCCAAAATTAACTTCTTTTGTTGCGTCAGCTGATTAATAAACTAAACTGAAGTTGTCGCCAATGCGTAGCATCCTTAGATTTGAAGGGAAATCACATAATCACAAAATATTTTTTTTAATTTGGAACTCTCACATTTCGAAACACTATGTTTTGATTCAAATTTACCCACACTTTACTGTTGATATTATCGAAATAAAAGATGAGTTCACATTGTTCTTTATTTAAAAAAAAGTCAATTTATAAAGTTGTAACCACACTGCACTATAATGTCGCATCCAATTATATCGGATTATATAGAGTCATCACCATTTTATATAACCTTATTTACGAGTTGATATTAAATCATATTATTCTCATTGAAATGGTAGAGGAAAACAAACAATAATAACAAAAACACCGAAGATGGCGGCGTGACATTCATAGGAAAAAATACGCACTTACAATTTTCTTTTGTTGCGCAGTTTGTAAACAGACTACCAGATGGAAATGACAGAAACACGTTGAGTTTTCCACAAACGATTTGATAGTAAATAAACAAACAATCCAAATCTAAATGATTATTTTAGTGTTTTGTTGAAATTTAGGATTATTATTTTTTGTTTAAAACACTGGAATTAAACGCGTTTTCGGTAGGTATAGTATGTTTGTAGTAATTTTATGCAATTTTTGGCGGATTGAAAATTCTGTTATAGCGCAGTTCGCGACTGAGTGCTGAAACCGAATGGGGCGACCGGCTTCGAGCGGATAGTTTCTGGTGGAGTGTACGTCGATCGATGCGGCTCAGACGTACGTCGTAGGCGCGGCCGGCCGGCGGAATCGGAGACGTCCGTCTTGGATAGGACGCGCGCGCGAAATAAAGAGCGGGAGAAACGGTCACGTAGGATTTTGTGAACGGGGTCTGGGTTGTTTTTGCCGCCAAAAATAAGCGAGTGAAATTACAGAACAGGCGCGGGTGCGGGACGAGTACGGAACTCGTAGGATCGTTTATCGCTCATACGGAGAAGGCTAATTAATGCAGGTAAAATGCTTTGCAAATTGGGTGGCGGCCATCCCGATGACAAAGGAATATAACACCGAAGTGGTGAAAGAGTTAATTCTGCAGTGGAGTGTATGAAAATTTTACCCCCGAAATGTAATCACGTAATCGTTGGTAGGTTTCAAAGATCAGTTAGTTAATTACACTGTATGACTTTATTAATCTTCGAAAAATTAAAACCGGTTTCTTAAAAATGCGGCAATACCTTTTGATATTTATTGATTGAATTGGCATTTATTTGGTAGAACTCCATTATAACATGGCGAAAAAATAGCAATATATTTTAGTTCTACAACATTTATAAGATATAGTTGATAGCTATTTCGGCTTACGCCATCGTCAGAACTACCTTTTGTAATATTGTTTTTGGGAGGCGTAAAATGCGTACACTCCTACTGTCTCCAGCGGTAATAAGGTAAACTATATTCTCGACAACAACACGCAATCGAAAACCATATTTTTCAATATACGAATAAAAAAAATGTTAGAAAATAGTCATTTCTTGATCATATGAGACAGTGATCACCAGACAGTCGCTCGCGAGCTATCGATATCTCGCGTAGAATATTTTATCATGTTTATAAATTTGCCTACAAATTTTTATACTTAATCTACGAAAATAAAAAAAATGAATCGAGATAAATTTCAACGAAATGCTTGTACAATGAAGTAAAATAAAGAAGCGGTCAGAGTTGTTTTAAGACTGATGCGAACTGCACCATATACTTTGTCTCTTTTTTGCTCATTTGTATCTCCACTTATAAAAAAGGAATATGTACAGGTACCTCACCAGAAAATTTCAATTTCTGAAAGAAGCTCACATCCGTATTGAGTTTGGAGATCACTGATATAAGACATTCAAATAAAATAAATAAAATAAATAAAATACGAACTTTGTTACCCATCAGGACAAAAACATTTTTGAATCATTATTAAAAAAAAATACTATGCATTATTGGTGATCGATATTGGCGATTTAGCCTTTAAGCACTAATTCCGGACCATAGCAGATTCAAAAATAAGTTATATGAATGACTAATATATATTTTTAATTCGGTATTCAAAACGAAACCATGAAATTATTTCATTGAATGAAAAACTTAAGTTTTTTGAAAAAAGTCGCGATGTTTGACGTAGCGAGATGGTATCTATTCAGTATAATAAAAAGCTGGTTTAAATTAAGTTTAAACATAATTCTGAGGAAAGCGAGACGTCGAAAAAACCATCAACAACTCACGATAGCGTATTCAAATTCACGTATAACGTAAATATTTTGAAATTGTACATATACGGTATGAAAATATTTTACTATTCTTTAGAATAGGGTTTCCAAGATGTCTGGAGCATCTAAAGTACATTATTCCTGACCTGGTTATCGGTTTTAACACTCTGAATCTAAAACAAAATACCAAGTAAATTTCATACATACATACGTACTCGAAGGAATAAAAAAATATTCATACAGCCCTTGTCAAATGAAAAAGCGGCTTGTCTGTGGTTTTAAGTTTTATCTGTGATTTATGTGTGACTAATACAAAAAAATAAAATTTCAAAAATCATAAACAAATACTGTGCCCGCTAAAATTTAATCTACAAATGTAAAAATTATTCACAATTTTAAAGTGACATTTCACAAATACCTATACGTTTATAATAACATTAGTATTGAAATTTGCCTTACAGCGTCATATATGGACGGTCAGGTCACAGTATGAGAGTTGGGAAGGTCTTATATGATGACAGTTTCTAATAAATTAACAGAGGAAGTGAAGTCATAAGCCAGATAAAAAATAGCTATGTATTCCGAGAATAAATATTTTGTGCGAATATTAACCGTTTGACTGCCACACCAATAAATAATTGATACGTCCCAGATACCACGTGTTTTTGAGGGCCCCAAAAATCCAGGAGTTTTTTAATTATCGATGAAAATCAAATATTAAATGAATTACATTATCTTTTTCCAGTTTTTTATTTAAATTGTACATTTTATAAAAAATGGGAGGGTTGTAAAATCGCACACAAATAATTGTTGTTCATTTAATTACCTAACTTCGTCATACGTTCAAAATACATGTTTTCAGAAATGTCTTATATATTTACACTTGTATTGCCTATTTAAGTAAAAAAAATCGAATCAGCATTTGAAAGCCCGATGAAATACATAATTAATTTGTGATGAACGGAGTGAATATGTGTAAATGAGGTAACCTTAACAAGCACGTGGTAGAACGTTTGAAAGAAACAAATATTTTTATCTTATTTGAAAATTAATGTTTTTGATATTCATTATAGATGGAGCTACTTAAAATATTAATCAACATACTCCATTGGAATCAAGAGTATTTGATTTTTGAAATTCTGGTGTTGACCAGTGTCCGCTGGCGATTGGTGACGTGCATATGTTCCGGACACGCGTGTTCGCACGGGATTCGAGTGGTTAACACTTCTTTAGAAAGTTTCATTGGAGTGATGGGAAGAAAATAGTGTTCATTGATTGAATTGGCATTTACTTGGTGGAACTCCTTCATAACACGGTGAAAAAATAGCAACGTATTAGAAGAACTATAGTTCTGACGATGGCGTGAGCCGAAATGGCTGCCAAATATATCATAAAAAAAAGTGTATAACTAAAATACATTGCTATCTTTTTCACCTTGTTATAATGGAGTTCTACCAAGTGAATGCCAATTCAATTAATACATTAAAATTTGATATTGAAAATCCATCTAGCACCTTCAGTTGATATTGTAAACTTAAGTTTATACTGTTGTCGACGACATGCACTAAATATAACGTCATACTTATTGAGACATCAGTATAAGTATTTTTAAAATATACTGTGTTATTCTAGGAAAATGAAAATATTAATAAATAAGTCGTTAACGTAAAAGCATTGACTTTTAATAGACAACGCAGTCCCAATAAATTTAATTACCAATTATTATTTTAGCTTTCAACAAAAGTTACGATGTTTTCATAAGCGAAACTATAAATATTATTATAAATCTCTTATCAAACAGTACAGGCTATATAGCTAACCTAAATAATGTTTAATACAGATTTGAAAATGGCATGAAGCAAAACATAGCTATCACAATCTAATAAAATTCTTGTACTACATATGTTATAAAAATGTAATTTTGCAGTAATAAAATATAATAATTGAAAATGATGAGAATCAAATTTCGTTTCAATAGTGTCCTGAAACCAAAATAGCTATCAATTATTCAATATAGCTAGTCTTTACTGGACTTCAATAAAAATGTATAATATCATTTGGAAGTAATAAAATAAATTGATTAAAATCAAAATACACAGTATAAAAATAGCCGCGAACACATGTATAATAACTTCATGTATCCCGGTGTGTCCCAACCTTTGTAATCCCACGGACCGGTAAAAAAAGGAAAATTTTTCGTGGACTACTTATAGTGAAATGAAGATAGTTTTTTTATTTATTTTGTTATGTAAAATTTATATGGTGACAAATATACAAATACAATTAAATTTTTAAAAAAATGATTTTTTTTTCAACAAATTAATGCGAAACCTGCTGTTTCATTTTTGCTCATATAAATTGGATATATTGATTGAATTGGCATTAACTTGGTAGAACTCCATTATAACACGGTGAAAAAAATAGCAATGTATTTCAGTTCTACAAAATTATTTAAAAAAATATAGTTTATAGCCATTTTGGCTCACTCTATCGTCAGAACTATGCTTAAGCCAACATTTGCTTATCTATAGCTGTGTAGAAAAGGTACACAATACATCTTCTCTCCTGTTTTAACGGCCAAGCTTGTTTCTTTCTCGCAATTAAATAAAAAAATTCAAAAATTGTAAATGAAACAAAAGGCGGCTATGACAATAAGTTTACATGTGGCACGGACGTGGTCATTACGGAAGCAAATCAGACCACACCCCAGGAATAGGTTGAACTTATGTTCCTCGGTGCCGTGTTATCTTACCAATTATTTATGTTTTGTTATTATTTAATTATAATTAAAAATACAACAAATATGTGCTGGCTAAAAAAATCTCATATAAAATATTTTTGAATGTCGAATTTCTTTTGCGTACTGTTTGCGGTCCGATACCGCGGACCACTGGTTGGGGAACACTGATGTAGCCACAATAGCAATCAATAAAATTATGATATTCTACATGAAAAGTTAATAAAAATTGTTATAACATTTAATTTTCCGTTACGAAAATCTACGGTATCGGATGCCATATTTGTTGTAATCCGGCGCGTTACAAAGAATATTAGTAACATTGTAACCTACGTTTTCAAAATGAAATCCATAATAGGTTGAAAAGTTAATAATTGTTTGACTTGATGGTCGTACTAAGATAATACCTGTCGACATGACACCGAAGTGCATCATGTTGATTTGATTAAATACTTGGTATATAATGGATAATTTCCAGCCTTAGGCTTCAATTATTTGCATGTGAAGTAAACCTTAATAAAAAAAAATAGGAAATATCGCTTTACCATGTTTTGCCATACAAATAATAAATCGACAAGAAAACAATACAAATTTTATGGGTGCACGATGACTTATAACCTTCGATAAATTCTCGGAAACATATGAGATTAATGATGCAAAGGAAAGATTTGCGCATTTATGTTATGGTTATTGCGTTGTGAAATAATTGGCTTCACTTGTTCAAATACGTAGAACTTGAAATCTAAGCCACGTTAGACTTTGCACTTGTTTACTACTGCATACGGCAGTGATGCAAAACCAACGTAATACATAAGGCAGTTAAGCCATTTTCTAACTGTTCTCGAGTTTATTTATTAAATATACTGTAAAAGAATCGGGACTTGAGAAAAAGGAGGAAGAAATCAATAAGCAGTGGGTCAGATAATTTTTCCGTGACTAAAGCCACACGAATACGGATATTAATGTTTTAAATATCTAAAATTTCCTACGACCCTTCGTATCATAAAAAATAGACAAGCATTAGCTTCGCCCTACCCCTATCATTTCATTGTGAAACAAAAAAAAATTCATAGAAAAAAATCTTTTGCGATAGCTCCATTAGGATGCCAAATGTTCCACAATAGAAGCGGACGTGTCTCTTAATTTTCCTATGCATATGTATATGTTACAGTAAAAATACATTTCAAGTAAAAATATATATTGACTGGTGAAAATATTAGAAAATTATTCGCGCATTTAGCTGCACATACTTAAATTGATAACGTGATTACAATGAGAATATGCTGTGAAATGATTTCACTGAAACGCCAGTAATATATATGTTATTTATAATATCGACTAAAGGTGTTTCATTTTAATATCAAATTTTAATTGCTGGAACTTTGCACGATTCCATGTGTTTTTTTTTTACTAACGACCCGTGTTTATCTTTCGGTATCTTTAGGCATTCCATCACACGGATGCAATAGAACTGACACCATAATAAACAGTTCGCATCGGTTATATTATAATTATATATAAATACACAATCGCTGAAAAATATATAATTATATCTAACCAGTAGCGTTTGCGAATTAATTTTAAATATTCCACTCATATTTACATCTAATAAATCTTTGCAAAAAATAGAATATTCTGACTGTGACACGGGTTTCTTCTTAACAAGAAGAATTCAAAAACAAACTTATTTAAGTAAGCATTGATTTTAATTCTTAAATTATAAATTACAATAATGAAAGTTGGGACATTTTTATTATAGTTTGAAGATGCTCATTAAAAAAGAAAAATACATTTCACAATTAGTGGATTTTCATCAATCAATCAGTTCCGACGATGACGTGAGCCGAAATAGCTATCAACTATATCTTATAAAAATTTTGCACAACTAAAATACATTGCTATTTTTTCACCGTGTTATAATGGAGTTCTACCCAGTAAATGCCAATTCAATCAATAAAACAATGTTTTGTTTCAACACTCTATAACGAATCGATACCAACAAGCATAGACATTGAAAATTTTTGACATTTTTTCCATAGTAGAAGTAAATGTCAACTCAATCAATTGATTTTCATCAAATTTAACACCAAAAGCTTTTCGTTCAGTAATGATTGAAAATTACTATGCGAGGATAAACGATTCAATGGCTCCTTCGAGCTATCGTGTATAATAGAAAAAGCGATGAATATAGAGATTTATTTTCATATATCAAACACCAATAAAATTCGATGTGGTGTAGGATTGTCAGAGGTAGAGAGAAAAAAGGAAAAAGCGACGATGTATATTATGACACATTCAAAGGATTTTCGTTCCTTTGCGAAGGGGCTCGCAATGGGAGAGTTGAGGTCGGAAAGCATATTTCGAAAACACTTCTATTTTTACATCGTCGATGCAGAGAGGAGGATGAAATATGTGGAATTCAATTACGCATGTACCGCATTTAAATTTAAAGTGAGAAAAATCAGAGAAACTTGAACCATTCTTCATTGGGTTGGAACAACAGTTTCAATGAATTCGTAGATAATACAATAACGATACAATTATGATATTTTTTAACGTTAATAACATTTGGAATGCACAGAAAATTGATTGAATACTTTGATAAAAAAATATAACAGTTATTTCAACTCAATAATATTATAATAATAAAAATTTGTTCCATTTCTTATTTGTAACATGTTACTTTTCATGCCTTAATAATAGGATAACATATAAACAATCATGCGTTCCATTATGTTTACAGTTTTCTGCATGTCTCGTATTCTACATGCAAAACGAGGTTTGCTTTATGACTATCGTAACATTTATTAGTAAAAAGTCTTTATTGATTGGAATAAAATTAAAATTTTGGTACAATAAATACGTCAAAACAATGATTGTCAGCTGCTGTTTTTTAATGATTGTCTTTCAACAGATAATGCTTTGAGTGCGTTGAAATTAGTCAGTAGAAATATGGAAAAGTTTTATAAGAAGCAATGGAGATTAAATAATTAATTGAATCAATGAATAAAAAAGGTAAAATTTTGTTTTTACATAATTTTAACAGAACATTAGATATTTTGTGTCAATTCATACTTAGCACGGTAAAAAAGTATATATATACATTTATTAACATAGTTCTGATGAAGGCGTAAACCAAAAAAGCTATCAACTTTATAGAACAAAAAAAAAAATCCTATCTTCTCCACCGCGTTATAATGGAGTTTTACCAAACAAAAGCCAATTTAATCATTTAACTAATATTTCATTATTTTTCTCTCTTTTATAAATAAAATTCTATTCTTATAATGATTATTAAAAAAAAAAAAAAAAAAAAATTGCGGTGACGAATAAACAGATCACTGCACCTTAAAAATAAATAGTTTGGGAACCATAGAAAAATAGAGTAAGATAAATTTACTTGAGAGCTTTGGCAAATGACAAAGCCAAGCACGAAAGATTTGCAAGTGGAAAAAGTCAGAAACGATTGAATCGTCACTACGCTTTTATTGCGGCGGGACTGGTTGTCGCAATTGCGCTGGGTTTTATCATTGCTACCCCTCAGTACAGGTGTTTGATATAGAAACTGTTTCAGATATGAAACACACGGTGTTTCATATGTTATAAACAGATTGACCGATTCAACGAATTTTTTATTCGTTTACTCTACGCTACACATGCGCCGATTATACGTATATAACTTAAGCCATTATTGAGTGTAAAGCAGCGTTCACACCGTCATGACAAAAATTCGGTGGTTAAAAATAAATTTAAAATTTTCAATATAATTTATGTAATATAAATATCTATATGAACTATTTCATAATGGGTTAAACGGCTTGACATACCACAAACATACTGCTGCCAATAAGCTTTAATGAGTTGAGATCTACTCGCTCTCTATGAGACGAATATTTTTCTAAGCGTTATTTATTTTCATAACATAGGAATGCAGAATGTGTGTCATGAAATAACTCGAAGTTCGTTTTTACACAATCATAACTAATATTCTGCATATTTATTGTATAATTTAAATTGTTTTGTCATTAACGACCCGGGTTTCGCCTATCGGCATCTTCAGGAATTCTATCACACGGATGCAACAGAACTGACATGTAAACATGTGGAATCGTACAAAGTTGTAACAATTCAAATTTGATATTGAAATTCCATCAAGCACCTTCAGTCGATATCATAAATTATATTAATTGTTAGTTTTTATTGTGTCTTTTATATAAATATATTATCATATAAGTGAATTCATCTAAATAAATTTACGAAAAAAGCGATTATGAGTTGAGATCTACTCACTCTCCATAGGAGGTCGTTTTTGACGTCTTGTACTTTTCATATATGTGAGTGGTGCGGAATTTTTCCGATAGATATTTGCACATATTTTTAAATAATAGATACATTCAAGCAGAACCCTTTTATGTGAAATTGAAGTAAGTCCTATATTTATTTAAGCGCGTTGACCAGAAAAAAGTGCTATTGATTAACATGTTTGCCATCTATGTTATTTAATAATTTCGAAAACAGTTCGAACAATAGAGTTTAAAATTCGAAGTGGAAAATGGTTGTCACTGAATGACACTAAAATAGAAGAGAGAGATAGAATTATGATTTCGCTTATAAAACGAACCAATTGAATATACGTGTCCCACTCGACCTCAGAAGAGTCGGAACTATATTTCCGTGAGACATGCACTGAAAACAAAAGCGTAACGCGGCAGGATATGGTGAAAATAAGACGAAAACGACCTAAGTACAAAGAGATCATGAAAGCAAAATGGAATTTAATTTGAAGTGCTTCAAGGGTGAGTTTAGTATCATTTCGAAATGATTAATAGCACAGTGAGCGGGGATTTGCAAGTTTGATAAGCGAAAATGGCTTTTATAAGCCCGTTATAGAAAGGCGCTTTGCGAAGTGGGGTCTTTCGAAAAGGCTGTGCATTTAGCATGTAAGTACGACAGTCAACAAGACGGAAAAATGGCAGTTTACAGGTCAGAGGAAAAACATAATGGCGGGAAAAAATTAAGCGGAGATTACTGACTTATTTATTAAGTTGCCGTTTTTATTTTGTTTCTAGTTTTAACGCATGTAAACTGGCTTTCTTTTACAATTTAACTTAGCTTTTTCATGGTGCTATAACATAGATTCTATAAATCAAAATACCGTACTTATTTTTGTAAAATTCTAAAAGTATTTTGAAGGGTTTCTTGATTGTATATTTATTGATTGAATTGGCATTCACTTGGTAGAACATTATGAGAGGCTAATGAATTTCTGTAATAAATCATCTCCGACCAGTATTTAACCTTATTGAATTTGCCGCCTGTTTAGTTTAATTTAAATTTTAGTTTTATTGCTGACAGGATATAAGCTAGGTCTTTAAAACAGAAAAGAAGATGTATTGTGTACCTTTTCTACACAGATATATATAGATAAGTAAATGTACGTTTAGGTCTGAAGATGGAGTGTGCCGAAATAGTTATCAACTATATCTAATAAAAAAAAATGTAGAACTAAAATACATCGCTATTTTTTCACCGTGTAATAAATCTATACACCATTGTAAATTACAATACCGTCTTGCGATAAGTTTTATTTATTTTGATGACTAGCTACAAATACGTTCCAAACGTTACAAATACGTACAAAGAGTTCTACCAAGTAAATGCTAATTCAAGCAATAAATTTACGTAAAATATTATCGTGAAACACAAATTTTGCATTCAGCCTATTAAAAATACGCTTCAGGCCAAAATGTTAATGAAGAACTGCTCTTACCTGGTGGAGAACGATCCTGATCAGCGTGATGATGAGGAGGTGCACTAAAGGCGCTGGAGCAACCAGCTCGACGACCTAGACTTCCGCCGCCCATTGGACCGCGAGATTCGACAGGACCTAAACGCAAGCAAAAAAAAAAAAAGATTTAAATATCGGACAACTGCGACAATCATTGATTTGATTTTATGTCAAATGAAAATTAGGCTTATTAATTTTACACATTTAAGGTGTTAACCGTCACTTCTAGATGGCAAGGCATTATATTGAAAACAATACATTTTTAAGTTTTTATTTCCATAACATATTTTATGATTAGGACCGGTAACGCTCATCGCGAGCATTATCAACCAAGAAATGTGTTTTTATTACTAATTTTATGTTTAAATATATATATATATATATATATACTTAATGTTTTTGAATAAAGAATTGGCAGATAATTAAATCGTGAAATATTCTATCCAGGTGAATTAAATCATGTATGAAGAAAAGTGTAAACAAAATAACAAAAAGAAATTTTTGAGATACTGGTGGAGGCGTTATTTGACAAGAATAACTTATGGAAAAAAACAATAGTTAAATTTTTATTAATATAATGAAAAATAATGTTTTGCGCACGTGCGTATGTACATTTTTTGTTGATTGATTGAATTGGCATTTACTTCATAGAACTCCATTATATTATAATATTGTGAAAAAATTGCAATGCATTTAAATTCTACAATTTTTTTATAAGATATAGTTGATAGCTATTAAGGCTCACACTATCATCAGAAGTATGTTTAAGTGTTAATTGGAAAAATTTGAATTTAAATGAAATAGGCGCCAGCTTAGTATTATTTAAATTTAAATTTTTCGTTTAAAATAGAAGAGAATATGTATTGTGTACCTTTTGTACACAGCTATATATACATAAACAAATGTATGTTTAAACATAGTTCTGACGATGGCGTGAGCCGAAATAGCTATCAAATATATATTTGAAATTTTGTAGAACTAAAATACATTATAACTTTTTCACCGTGTTAATATGGTCTTCTACGAAGTAAATGCCAATTCAATCAATAAAATACATTGCTATGTTTTTTGTCTTTGCTTAACTTTTTACGTTAAATCGACGTGGCGAATTTGTTTGGAGAAGGGAAAACGTCTTGATTTGGAAAGCGGGGTGAATTATTCATCCAAAAAGCGTGAATCCTCCGGACAAAGAAATATATTTTATCTTCCTGTCTTGTATAAATAACAGATTAAACAAGACTCACGGGTTATCCCTACCAGGTCTACTCGGCGCTGACAGCTTCGTAATGAGCCCCTGAGAAATTTTCCGGGACATACAATGGCAAACGCTAAGAAAGTCCACGGCCGTGAAATATTATATATTTGTCATGGAAAGTAATAAGAATTAAAATCACTTTACAAAAGAATCGCTTAATGTAAATATAAACGCAACGCCTACATGTTTGAAAATTCCTATATATGTCAATATTTACCACCCGAATGGGAACTATTCATTAATGTACGGAAGAGTTTACTCGTTCGACTTTCTTTTGTCAATGTTTTGGGTTTTTCGTTTCAAAAGTAATAAATTTATAATTCGCGGTTGAAGTGAAATAAACAAATTAGTGTTTTGTGTAATTTGTCACTGGCTAGAAGAAAAAAACTAATTGGATGATAATGTTTCTCAAAAAGTACTTAAGAAATACAATCTTGTCCTAGTTTTATAGTTATAATTATACTTCCTGCACACAATAGAATTTTGATATATTTTTAAAAGATGTTTGCTCTTTAAAATATCGCACAGTAATGGAAGATAAATTGAAAATAAAACATTCATGATGTCAAATTTGAAATATAGAGCATGGATTTGGCTGCTTTAAAATCGTGTCGTGTGTGTCTGACGAAATTATTCGCAAAACATTATTTTCATCGCGAATAAGACTAGTTTCGGGAAACTAAAAAACACAAAATAAATATTTTCATACAGTGCTCAGGGAAGTACAAATTTTCTCGCACCGAAATGAAAAAGAAAACAATAATAAGAGAAACCGGAGAAATATACAGCTGCGAAGGATTTCGCTTTATATTTTTTATTAAATATAAAATAAAAACAAAGACTAGATTTTTGAGACTATATAAATTTACTTTTCTAACTAGAGTGGTGGTCATGTAAAATTTTATCGAGGTCGCATTATAAATATCAGCGGTCCTATGTAAATGTCTCGTGAAACAGTGAAAAAAAATAGCAATGTACCTAAGTTCTACAATTTTTTTATAAGATATAGTTAAAAGCTATTTCGGCTCACGCTATCGTCAGAACTATGCTTAAACGAACATTTGTTTATCTATATATAGCTGTGTATACAAGATACACAATACATCTATCTTCTCTCCTGTTTTAATGACCTAGCTTATTTCCTGCTAGCAATAAAACTACAAATTTTAAGAATTGTAAACGAAAGTAAAAAGGCGGCTATATCAATAAGCTTACATATTGCACGGAAATGGTTTATTGGATGGGGATAGATAATTAAGGAAAAGCCCGTTCCAATGGCTTGAGGAGTGGCGACGGACAAATATTAATTTGTTCGTTAAGATTTTTTTTGTGATAATTGATATCTATTGATTCCCGGACGTTCTAAAGCCGTCATCTTTAGAACAGCTGGAAATAAATAATGGAGTTATACCAAATAAATGTCAATTCAATCAATAAAAATTAACTATGAAGCTATCGATGGCCGCATATGAAAACTATGATCATAATAAACCTACTGAATGAATTACTGTTCCCTAGTAATCTATTATATGTCAACGAAGTTACATCGTATATAATATTTCTCTGAACTACCATACGTTATCTCTGATATTAAATTGATGAAAGAACTGAATTTTTTGGGCGGAAATACCAATTGCAAGACTCGTGTACGATGAGTTGATTATTTCTACATATGGATAGGAGCATGACAAGAAAGGAGGGACTTTCACATAACGCACAGTTAACTTGTCTAGTAAAAGATTAGCTCCAGGATACAACGTGATAAGGTAAATTAATGATATCTTACCTGGATGTGTGTGAGGTGGAGCAACGCCTCCAGGTGGATGCATAGACGATAGAGCTCCAAGAGGAGTATACGAAGGTCCTGCAGTACCGACCGGTATTTCCTAGAAAAAAAGATGTTTATTTAAATGCTATAAAAAGAAACAATAATATTCATTAAAATTGTAGAAAATAATATTTCGTCAGTACCTAAATTATATCCCTAATAAGAAAGTAATTGGTGAACAACGTTTCTTTTAGGTCGGAAAGTTTAATACATTCATTCGAAATATAATTTATAAATTTTTGTTCGAAGGCAAGGATATTTGAAATATTTGAATTCCCTCGCAACAATCTCACACTAAAACGGGGAATAACGACAGTGACAAGTTAGTTTATAGTTCTGTTCTGGCCTTACCTTTACTCTCTCTGAAACACTAAGGTTTAGCGACTGTATAGCGTATACTGGTATCAAGATTAACCACCGGCAGTTTATATGTTTCACGTAAGGAACGAAAATGATTTGAAAGAAATAAGTGGATACATTCGGGCCTCGGATAACACGGTTATATGGTTACACAAAACGTCGTGTAATACAAATTCGTGATATAAAAGGTATAGTTTATAAAAAATTGGGGTTTGTGTCTGAAGAAAAGAGAGTTTATGTAACATACATATGTACTTTATTTTATTGAAAAGATAAAAACAAATATACATTTACATATTTATTGAAAGAAATTTTAATAAAGTAATACATCATTCATTCCACATCGCTATCAATTAGAAATTTATATGATTTACTCTTTTTCCAGATCGGTTTGAGTTTTCATCATTGGAGGATTTTTTGTCGTCGAAAAATAGTAGATTTGTATGTATCTTGGATGGTTTAAATAAAATACTGGCCAATTATTACCGTAACTGACCATATAAATATTACGAACATGATACGGTGAAAAAAATAGCAATGTATTTTAGTTCTAGAAAAAGGTTTTTTTTTAAATAGTTGCCAGCTATTTCGGCTTACCCATCGTCAGAACTATGGTTAAACGAGCGTTTGCTTATCTATATATAGCTGTGTAGAAAAGGTACACAATATCTTCTAGGTCTATCTTGATAGATATCAACTATCACAAAGGATTTTTAACGAACAAATATATATCGATCGCGATTGCTTAACCCTCTACTGGGGCTGTTTTGTTTCCGTAATAGACCATTTCCGTGCCATATGTAAACTCATTGATAAAGCCGCCTTTTTAGTTTCATTTACAATTTTTGAATTTTTTTATTTTATTGCAAGCAAGAAACAAGCTAGGTCGTTAAAACAGGAGAGAAGATGTATTGTGGTTCCTTTTCTACACAGCTATATATAGATAAGCAAATGTTCGTTTAGGCATAGTTCTGACGATGGCGCGAGCCAAATAGCTATCAACTATTTTTAAAAAAATAATTTTGTAGTACACCCAGTCCTTTTTTTACACGAATTCGATTACACGCGATTTTTTGGACGGCTGTTTTTCATACGTTTCTGGAAATTTTTCACGCGATATTTCAAATTTTGGAACCAAATTGTCAAATTATATGAAAGTTGTGATTTTTTTACGCGCCGTTTTCTGGAACCAATGTATCGCGTAAAAAAAGGACTAGGTGTACTAAAATACATCGCTATTTTACCGTGCTATAATGGAGTTCTATCAAGTGAATGCCAATTCAATCAATTAAGAACATGAGCCTATTTAAAAGAAGATTTTATGTATCATTGACTAGTTGTCAAATATAATAAAAAGAAATATCGACCAAATAAGTAGAGACCATTTGAAGTCATGCGTGGCGCACTTTATGCGTGATTAAACATGACATGCTTCATAACAGTAGAATAAGCTAAGTCAATCTTCCCTACAGCGGTTCAATGGTAATCAATTGTATCTTTAAATTTATGTAATCTAAGACCCATGGAAAAACCTCTGTAAGTAAATATATTATCCCACGAGAATGTTACTCGGGAATAACCCTGTGATAAAAATATGTGGCATCAAATTAGGTCAGGTCCGATACGTAGAAGGCCTCCTTCTTTTTATTTCACGTCGAAAGATTTCCGGAAGTTTTGACATTTCTTCGGGAAAACCTGTTCAATATGTACGGCGGGGATTTCAGAAAGTCCAACGGTTAACGTTTCAGAACCGCCGTTAGGGTGGCGGTCACATAGAACTTATTTTTTTAAGCTGATGTGTTTTATTGGAAAATCTTTCATCTTATAATATACAATATCGACCGAGGGTGATTGATCAAATTTCATATCAATTATAATATGCTGAAGCCTTTTGTATTTCCACAGGTTTCGTATTTCAGCAATTTCAAACATCTTATCACACGGACGCAATAGAACTGATAAATGAATTAAATTTGGATGATTTTTTATATAAAATACATTTATTGATTGAATTGGCATTTACTTGGTAGAACTCTATTATAACACGGCGAAAAAATAGCAATGTATTTTAGTTCTACAATTTATTGTTTTTTATGAGACATAGTTGATAGTTATTTTGGCTCAAGCCATCGTCAGAAATATGTTTAAACATAGTTCTGACGATGGCGTGAGCCGAAATAGCTATCAAATATAACTCATAAAAAACAAATTTTTGTAGAACTAAATTAAGTTGCTATTTTTTCACCGTGTCAAATACATTAAAATATCATCATCATCAGCCGGGGTCGATCCACTGCTGGATGAAGGCCTCCCCGTTTTTTTTTTTTTCCAGAGGGGTTGTTTGGACATAGCAACACCACGCTGCCCAGGCGGGGTTGGTGTTCGGTTTTCTGTCTGGGTTTTCCTTCCCATACATTTGACCATCAGATCGTCAGAACTATTAAGCCGAAACAGCTATCAACTATATATCTTATAAATTTTATTTAATTGAAATACTTTGCTATATTTTCAGTGTTATAATGGAGTTCTACCAAGTAAATGCCATTTCAATCAATAAATTCGGCGAATACATTTACGCAAATGCGCCGATAAAACACAATGAACAATCACTCTTGTAATAAGTGCGGTTCTGTTTAAAAAAATTAAGATATAATCAGACAACTCATTTAAAACGAGATTGTCAGTAAATTCACCAAATACAGAAAAAAGCTTTCATAATTTAACCCGTGAAACATCCTTGCTATATGCTATTGCAAATTGCAAGCGTTAAACGTAAAAGCAAACTGTATAATTTAATTATTTGTTTAATCCCATTTCTTCCGTGTTCATTACAACTTTGCTAATCTATGTCAAGAGACTTTTGAGAAAAACTATTATTACGACGGTGTATCGTTGGCTTCTAAAAGTTTACAGAATATTCCAGAAGATGCTTTAGGTTAAGATGGGCGGGCGCGCTTGTTGCAGTTTTGTTTAACTCGTATTTTTTCATATATTTCTAGCCATTTTTAATTTTTAAAAAAACTATACTCTACTTCTCAACCATATATTCTTGAGCAATTGGCACTAGTTAGCTAATCGATATTCCCTTTAATGTTTACGGTCAAATATGCGGGGTAAACAAAAGATTATACATTTAATCATAAAAAACTGGCCAGTCAAAAAAGCTAAATACTAATTGTAATACTCGGTACAATCGATGGTTTGCAAAATGTCATAAAAAATAATAATAACCTCAAAGTGAGACAGTTTTGCAAAGGTCGTTTCAAGGTACCTATTTAAATTATTAATAGTTTTTGATTAGATTCAAAGTAATCGAATTGGATGAGCACTTCAAAAAGTTTATTCCAAAATCAAATTTGGCTCATGAACAGTTGACAGTATGCAAAATGTCATTCTCAATGTGTGAAATTGTTGATAGTTTCGTATGTTTTTGTAATAGTTAAAAAAAAACCTTTCAGATGTGTTGTCATGTGGTTGTAGTAATCCAAAAACCTTCTCAATGGTGGAAAGAAGATATTTTGAAAGTTTCAAACATTTTCTATCTTTAATTTAGCAATACACAAATGACAAACATACAAACAAACAAACATTCATATATATATATATTATTTATGATATCGACTGAAAGTGCTCGATGTAATATCAAGTTTGAATTGTTAAAACTTTGAACGATTCCACATGTTTTATCAATGACGACCCGGGTTTCGCCTTTCTGCATCTTCAGGTATTCTATCTCACGGATGCAACAGAACTGACTGACTGCTGTATTATACGAATGCTACAATCGTACAAAGTTTTAACAATTCGAATTTATATTAATGTATAAATACGAATGAAAGATTATAGTATATGTTTTAAAGTTGTAACAGTGCAACAAAGAAAAACAAAAACTTAAGTCGCCCGCGGAGTTAAGATGTTTACATATCAAAAACATTAACGATTAACTTCGTTGGTATTTAAAGACCGAAATCTCCTGGCACGCTGCTAGAAATTAGTATACGAGATAATGAAGAAATTACAATTTACATCACGATAATCGTCCATCGACTGCCGAAATGTTGTTTCGGAAAAGTGTATTATTAACGCAGTTCGTGACCTGTTAATTATACTCCGCGTTGAATGTCAATTGATTTAGAGTTACGCTTCGAAATATTAGCATACGCCACTGTTGTGTTATCGTGATACAAATTTACCAGTCGGATCACAATATTAATAGTATTCCTATCTCTTAGGAATTCGTAGTATAAAATAGCATTCGGCCTTTGTAGTCTGCCGATTAGATGAATCCAGCATATATTTTTAGCAAGGTTAATTTCTATAAATATAAAATGTCTTAGAAGATGAATTAATAAAATTGCGATTTATATAAATGGCGCATTAGCAATTTACTGTTACGTTGAATTTTCTTGTGATTTAATTGAAAATGTCATTAAGGTCACCATATAGAGCAGTCATAATCAAACTTTTTTTTCCTCAGGGCCGCATTCCAATTTTTGCTTTTATACGTAGGCCGCAACATATTAATAGTTTACTCTAAATATAACACGTACTATACTGCATACATATATATGTATTATTATGTAAAAATTAAACTATTTTATTATTTGTGAATGTTAATTTATTTATTTATTAAAGAAGACTTACCAGCATAAAAACAAAACATAAAATATTTTGGCAATAAAAGGAAATTTTTCTGCCTAAAGCAGTCTCTGAGATACAATTTAAAAATTTTAAATTAAAGATGAAAAGAGAAAAATAAAATAAAAAATAATGCGAATTATGATATTGAGTCAAACTTTGAACTATCTTCGTCAAATCAGATTCCTGATTACTACAGGTTACTAAAATATCTGGTGACTATAATTACTTTGGACCGAACATAAGAACTATTTGGGCCGCAGTTTGAGTATTGCTGATATAGAGCAATACACTGTTTCAAAAAAAATACGATTTTTCCAATGTTAAAACTTGATTTAACTAAAAAAATGTTATTACTACAATAAATATGTAAACAAGCCATCAGTAAGCATGTTGTCAACTTAATTCTAACATAGTATCAGATAACACTGATGTACTTTAGTATTCAAGAGACAGTTCAAATTGAATAAGTCAGTCAATTTACAGAACAAAATTTTCATACGATTCATGTTTTAGGAAATTTTTGATTGTTCTTAATTATAAATTGGAACAGAAATAGATGCGATAATATGTTATTTGCTGAAATTAAAATAATTACATAACATATTTGTTTAATATAAAAACCGAAAACTATTCTTCCTTCGGGAAATATTATAGATAAAACCAATTTGCCACATTTTGGAATTTATTATCACAATATCAAACTTGGATATTAGAACAGAAGAGAATATCTAGTTCTGACGATGGCGAGAGCCGAAATAGCCATCAACTATATTTTTTAAAAATAATTTTGAACAACGAAAATACATTGGTATTTTTTTCACCGTAATATAAAAGATGTATAATATTTTCTTGTTTATTTGTGTATAGGAAAATATTTTTGTACAGGTTACTACGCGTTTTAAATGTGATAATGACGAAAAAAATGATCACCCAACGCGACAATTTTTTTAATCTTTCCAGGAGTATGGACGTACTAGTACGTTGGGGTGATTTTTTGTAAAGGAGTATGGAAATATTTGTCGTATATATCAAAAATTATTTTGATAATATATCCAAGTGTTATTTATGTGTCAATGGTTTGTGATCCCTGAATTATGCAACTGGTTTTATTACGATAAAACCCTAAAAACGCGAGTTGTATTTTTTAAACAATTTTTATATCATTTCTATCATAATGATTTTATTAAAAAAATATTTTACGTAAAAAAGTTCACTCCTTACAGCAAGATTAAAATTAATCAGTTACTCCTGGAAAGGTTAAAAGTGTGCTATTAGCAAAAAATGTTTATTTTTGAATATAAATTATATCTATAATTCCTCAGAAGTTTTAAGCGCGCATAAGTTCTGAATTAATACGTATTTCGCATGTAGTCCACACACGCTAATAATTAATATTATTACAGACTCGAAAGTGCAGCGTTGACTGCATACTAAGTGCATTTTCGCGTAGAGCTAAATACTGAATTCATAACACGGAAATGAATTTGAGAAATAAACAAACTCGCCTTAGTAACGTCTAACATGCTCTAGTGACGTTCAACAATGATATAATATACTCATGTGTAGGTATTTCAAAACTAGTATTTGATGTCAGTATCTGATGAGCATACAGATACAAGACAGAACGAGGCATGTTCAGGAAAGTTTAAAAACCATTTAAACTTACTAGGAGAAATATGGCTTTTGTTTTCTATAAAAACTACTTTTCTGCAATTAATAAACATGATCATTAACGACATTTTAAATTTTTGGAGTTGCATCTGTATGCCGTTCAGTTACAGATATCATATTCCCGTTAAGCAGATATTATTAAGCCTTTATTACAAAAAAAGATAAAAAAATATTCTTACGAAATTTTTCATTGTGAAAAAAACCATAATATTCATTGAATTACTCTTATTATATATTTAGTTGGTACATAATAACAACACTCATATCCTTTCAATGATAAGTGAAACTGGTTCTGACCATAAAATTATTATAAAAATAAGTACTTTAAAATGTGTTTTTACTAATAAAAACAAATAATCAAATAAAAAAAAAAGTCAAAAGCATTACAAATACGTGATCATTAATAATAAATTAATAGATATAAACACGTTGATCGCCATGGGGGTCACCGGTGACCGGCATGGACTATTTCATGGAGGCCATGGGGGTCATTGGTGACCGGCAAAAAAGACCAGAACAAAAAAAAAACAATTATTCAAGTAAAAAAATCAAAAAAAAACAATGCATTCTGACATATCCTCTCAAATACTACTTAGAAACATATTATCATTGTTTTCACTATTTTACATAAAATCTGTTGGCGACCAACGTTTAAAAGAATTGGCCTTCTTTGGATTTGAGCCTAGACCTATACTTTGGCAACGGTAAAATTCTTGCATTAACACAGAAAAGCCAATTTGATGAATGACTTAGGTGCCAATATTTATACTGTCAAGGACGTTTAAAACTGGGTATGTCCGCTTGACGACTTGTAAATTGACATTTAAAATTGATTAGAATTGTTGAAACTTTGTAGTATTCCGTATGTTTTGTTACTAACGACCCGGACTTCGCCTTTCGGCATCTTCAGGTATTCTATCACACGGACGCAACATAATTGACACACAATTCACGTGATAAATCAGGTGACGTAGTAAAGGAATTAAATGGATGAGGTTGTCGATTCAATGAATTGATCTCACATAAATGATACAAGGGAAATTTCGATAATTAAGCTGGTCGTTAAGAATATAATTTAAAATTAATAATTTACCTGTGTTTGTTTCTAAAATCTTCTGATAAAATAATTTATGACTTTCCGTGCTATGATATAATAACTGAACACCATCATTCACGTTAAATTACATTTTCATTTTGATTTTGCTATTTTTTTTATTATTGAGTGTCATTTATTTCGCATTCAAAATATGGTTTCATGAAATTAAAGAAAAAAATCTAAGCACCGGGATTCCAACTTCAATAATATGAATATTACAACCTTTACTCTAGCATACGAAAGAGTGGTGAACCAACGTATTAAGTATGTTATTTGTATATCATAAGAACTGCAATGCGACGAGCTGATACCAATCGCAGGGTTGAACCAGAATAGTAAACATGTCGGACTGGATGATTAATGTATTGATAATTTTGACTGCGAGAATAAAAGTGGTATTTTAAAGGTAAATTTAAAAAAATCTAGTTTGAAGCAGTAACTTTGTTGGATTGTATGTAATTTTAAATCAGAACAGCTTCAGTGAACTGAAGTATTGAATGACCGTTTTATCAATTGATTGCTGTAAAGGGTTGTATTTTTGATAAAACAAATTGATATTTGAAATATTTCAAACAAGCTTATTTTATATTCTATCAGTTGATAATGCTCGCGATAAGTGAAGATAGTTATGATCATAATATTGTGAAAACAGTACTTATAAATATGCCGATGCCTAAATCGACCAAAAAGACTCCCATCCCGACATTAACCAACAACACGACTCTGACTAAAGAAAAGTTTATTTTTGACAGGTTTTTTCCTACTTATCTTATTTATGTGCATTACATTAAAAACCAACCAATCTGGCAAATTGTTCATTGAAATATTTTTACAAATCATCTAACTGAAAGAATAGTCGGAGACGCTCGTTTTAAACGACTCCAACTCCGACTTTGGCCAAAAAAACGTCTCCCACTCCAGAGAAAAGATTCAACGTCTTTCCTCACTAATGATCAGATATCACCTTTCGGCATCTTCAGGGATGCCCACTTCGTTAGTGACAAAACATGTGGAACCGTACAAAATTTCAAAAATTCAAACTTTATATATATTGAAATTACATCGAACACCCTCAGTTGATATCATAAATTAAATTCATCTCTGTTCATTTTAAAAGTTTCCACAGGACAATCAAGAGTCATAATATCAAATTTTGTAGAATAGTACTATAATATTTTTAGGAATGATGGAGAAAGTACATTTGTTTGTTTTGGAACACTCCAACAAAGGCGAAAAATATTCAGCAAACATCATTACTATCCTACTTGCGTCGAAAAATAACTTTATTTAAATAAAACGCCATGGTCCGCCGATTCACAAGACAGACATTAACCGACATAGTTTAGAATACAAACCTTGAGGCAAACAATATAATTATATTAATTTTATTAGGGTCACATAAATTCGCAGCGGTAGCAAATTGTACGATAGCACCCTGTATTTTTTGCGTTGAATAAATGCAATACATTGTTAAATTATTGTGGAGAATTCGTTCCAACGTGTTATTACTTGGATATTCTGCCCTATTATAAATAAAAATGCAACAAGGATAGGATAATGAAAGACGTACGTGAAAAATTATATCTTTTCTCCTCATTTTACAGTTTTGTTTATGTTGTTTTCTTAGAAGTGACAACTTAATTTTAGAGCTTTCTTGTAACAAAGTGGTAAAAAATTGTTATCGATTATTGTTAGTAAGCACTAATGTATTTATTTTTGATGCGCTGTATAAAACAGTAGTGGCGATATTGTGTAATATACGCTTTCTGTTATACGTTATGTATGACGGTCAAGGATAATATTTTCTACGCAGCATACAATATAAGTAAATAAGGTCAGTTCTGTTGCATCTGTGTGATAGAATGACTGAAGATGCCAAAAGGCGAAACCCGGGTACTAAGTGACAAAATATGTGAAATTGTACAAAGTTGTAACAATTCAAATTTAATAAAAGATATGCAGACTTGGTTATGATTGTATGAAAACGAACTGCGAGTTATTTCATGACTCATTAAAAATTATACATAAAAAAAAACATTTTTAATTCAGTGATGGTGGTCCGTTGTTTTTTTTTCTTTTTATCCGGTTCGCAGATTAAAAATTATTGGGGAACATTGGTCTAAAGCTATCACTCAATAATTTGGGCGACGCCGATAAATAAATGCTAGTATTAACAGAAAACACAAGATTTCTTCTCTTATGAGGAGCAACGATCAGATTCCAGATCAAAAACATAAACACTCATGCCAATTTCAGAAATTTAAAGCATGCTTTATTTTAAACGTTCCTATTTCAGTCTGTGTATATAATAGAAATCATAACAAACTTCAAATAAGCAAATACCGAAACTATAACGCAATAGCGTACAATTATTTCACAATGAAATGCGAAAGAGAATATAATAATTAAAAAATGAGTAAAACTTTCTGAACACTTCAAACTTCCGCTTAATTCAAGTGATACTATTCCATGTATTAAACTTCTTATTTAAAAAAGTATTTTTGAAAAGACTTCCTTAACCGGATGGCTGCCTGAGACGAGATATCTTGTCAATATCTTCAAACTTATTTTCCTCCAAAAATGTTCCTTCTATTAAAATGATTCTTTTACAGGACACACTGATATTTATAAGAAAAGCTTAAAAACATGTAACCATAACTGTATAGGATTTCTAGATCGATTTTTCGTGATTTATTCGAGTGTTTGAACTGTCACTTGAGACATGTCAATAGTTGCAGGGTTGCCAAAATCAATTTTCTTCAAAATTCTTCAAGAAAATCTGTTTTTTATGATATAACAATAGACAAGTAGTTAGTTTAATGATTATTTCTGTATATGAGATTAAAAAACAAACATTGATAATTCACTACTTTTTTTTGTTGTAAATTATAGCTGGCGTGCTGGACAGACGTATTTTTTTTCTCGCAGCCAAAGGATTAAAATACTTTGAATATGAAACTTCTAAGTCAATCGAAAAAAAAACTTCCCATGACTGATTAAATGATTTTTATAATAACATTTTAAACAAGTTTTATGACATTATTGCAAATATTCTCTGTTAAGAAAGATACCTGACAATTTCTGAGTACGTGCAAAGTCTAAAATTTTTTTTCGCTTGAAAAAATTTAATCGTTTAAGCTGTGGAAATTTCCACATTTTTTTGTGACTCAAAATTGGTTTGGGATTCACTTTTCGACATCATTATAAACTAGAGATTTTAAAAGATTCAAATTAGGTATTAAAATAAACAAGCATTTGCATTCAGTATCTTAAATAATAAAAAAGATATAGTGTTTAGTTTGATTTGGTAATGTGTTAAAACTCGGCTTTCAACTACCGTAATCGCGAATCAGCCCACGATCGGAATATAGTTGAGCGGTGAACATCACGTGAAAAGACGTCTTCGGAACTCAACTTAAAGCAAACTTGAACAAGGTTTTGGAATTTAAGGTGTTGAAGAGATAGTTGACTAAATCTTATTACAAATCCGATAATGGCTAAGAAGATTTAGCTTAAATGTGACGGCATTTTTTTAAATCTACCAGTGAGTGTATTTTCCTAGAATGTGATAGATTATACGAGGGATCTTTATGAGTTCTCGGAATGAGATGAAGACACTATAAAATGTCATATGATTTGAGGAAATAATAATCTTTTATCACTCTTAAAACGACGATATTCAATCAAATCAAGGTTTATCGTTTTTCTTTGTGACTCGAATGCATTTACGATCATATAAATAATACATATTAAAATGTTAATCCGTTTTCGCGATATACAAAACAAACATTAAAAATCATTACGACGAACAGAACTGTCGTCTTCTTTCAATTTATTGCAGAAATATGCACAATAAATAAATAAAAATCCAATTTGACATCTTAGTACGTGAACAGGTTAGTGTATTTTTATAAATACCAATTGTCGCCCGATATTATATGAAAGTCATTAAAACTTAATTAATGTATACAGTAGAAGATTGAGCCTGATAAAATCTTGTATCATATTTATCTCAGAACTCTATTTTTTTGATATAAGCACACTGCTGAATATAAAATTTCAATTCAATAACTACTTGAATATTCAACTCATAAGAATAACGTATGATTGTTTATAAGGTAACAATCATATAATCAAAGTATTATATAATGTGAAAACTTTACATTTCATTATTGAAAGACGACGATAGTAAAAAAATTCAAATTAAAAAATATTTACGATGTCGGATTCATATGACAATGAAGTGAGTTATATTAACATCTAAGAAAAGGTGTATTTATTTGAATCGTAGGTTAATATGGGTGATGTTAAAATAATAAAATACAAAGTTAACAATTACTGTAACTACAATTTTATATTGTTAAGATTATAATCATTTCCGCTCATCGCGAGCATTATCAAATGATACAATACAGATTACCAGGTGTACCAAATCATTGATTCTAGAACTATGAAAATAATTTATCGGTAATCATTCAAAATATATCGAAATGAAGTAAGAAAATATTTCACAAATATAATGTTTAAGACATCTTATAAATTAAATAGCACTATTTTTATAATAGACCATAAGATTTAATCAAAAGTTCCTGTAACACTAATAATGAATGTCACAATTTTACTATCAAATAATAATGAATTATGTTATTGATTGAATTGGAATTTACTTGATATGACACCATTATAACACGGTGAAAAAATAGCGATGAAGTTTAAGTTCTACAAAATTTATAAGGTATATATATTTCATTTGATATGTTATAAGTGATATTTTAAATAATAAAAACACATTTTTAGTACTTATTTCCACAATATATTTTTTGATCAGTTGATAATGCTCGCAATGAGCGAAACCGGTCCTAATTAAAAAATATTTTGTGGAAATAAGTACTAAAAACGTGTTTTTGATTTTTTAAATATCATGCCTTTCCATCAAGAAGTGACATTTAACACATTAAAAGTGATTATAAGTAATAGTAAACACATTAAAGAGTGATTGTAGCTAATTTTCATAAAATAAAGTCTGTGCGATGACTATGGAATGGTAAAAATGAAAAAAAAAATACTCAACAAATGTACGATCGCCTGAAGGGTGGGCTTAAATCAACCCTTATGCGAAATGACATGACTCGATCCGAAGCAAAGTTGAAATGAAGGTATTAACGATCATTATGCATTCTAGATTGCTTATTTCTTATACGTGCAAATAGCTGAGGATTATAAAACATTATTATTTATTAATTTCAAGACCCGCCCGAATAGGATCGTTACCCTTAAAGCTTCCATTTATGGTCGCTTAGGAAGACATTATTCCACCATACACAAGGGGAACTTTTCAGGGCTTGGTTTATGATAATAGCGAACGCCAAGATTGCGGCGTATGGCCCTACAAAATAGTACCTTTCATTCCCATTTTATATAAATAATAATACACGGTGCTACAGTTGAGGGTATACACCATATACCTTCAGTTATATTCTAAGCAATAACATCAACATTCAATGAAAACACTCCACTGACATCCATCTACCTCTATACTAAAATAAATACAATGATTTTTCAAGTAAAACATATTCTTAACAAACTGTTATATAACGGTTCCTCAATTAAATTTTCCATCTTGAACTTTGCAGAGTTCACATTATGAAAATAAAGTAATTATAACAGTAATCGTTAATTTCCGTTTATTTTTTTTATTATATATGAGTTTAGATATGTGATCAAGTATAATGATAATATGGAAATGTTGTAACAGGCTTGCCAGCAGGTGGAAGGAGTGTACAGTGACTTTTGCAATAGCATTCATTGACAGATACGCAAAACTGATTTACCCGTTAAATCAAATTTGATAGAAGCAATACATGCCCCGCGCTTTTTTCAAAAAAGGTTGTTTTTTAAAAGAAATCCACTTTTTGCAGTCGGACTGCAATAGAAAGTTATATGTTTAATGTATGTTGATATTTACGTTGCTTATGCATTTTCATTGGGAAAAATAGTGTTTATTGAACTTATTAATTTTACATACAATATTGATCAATTGCCTGTGATAGGTTTTACTAACGATAAATACTGTCATTCATCCGTGTGATAGAATGCCTGAAGATGCCGAAAGGCGAAACCCGGGTCGTCAGTGACAAAGTATATGGAATTGTAGAAAGTTTTGACAATTCAAATTTGAAATTCATTCAGTTAAAGAGTTTATTCAAACATTGATTTTAGTTAAAGAACAATCGATGGTTTGCAAAACGTCATAAGGAAGTTTTAACCTCAAAGTCTGACAGCTTTGCAAAGGTGGCACCTAGGTACCTATTTAACATACCAATAGTTCTTGATAACATTCAAAGTAATCAAGTCGGGTGAGTACTTATAAAAAAAAGTTTTCATTCAGTGAAAAGTTTATTCCAAAATAAAATCTAGTTTATGAACAACTGACAGTATGCAAAATGTCGTTCACAATAAGTTTTTGTAATTATCAACATACATAATGAAATTTTTTGTAATTGTTTGCATACATAATGAAAATATTGGATTGAACAAGAGGAAATATATCGTCGTCGTTTAAGTCCCAATATAGTAGACGAAAGACTTGAATTTTTTGATGCATTTAAAATGTATATAACCTATAATTTAAATATTTAAATGGCAGCGGTCTCCAGAAATCATAAAATATTCAATATTAGCGATTACATTATTACTAGCAACCTAGTATCCTAATAGCGGTAATTTTCCGCTCTTAAAATCCATAATTCTAATTTTAGAAGAAGCAATACTATTTTCAAGAATAAATTCAAATAGATAATATTAAATTTTGATTAATTCATATAACACGTAAAATATGAAAAATTTGGCTATTTGCCGGATTGGTTGGTTGATTTTTAATTTAATGCACATACATAGGAAAAAACCTGGCAAAATTTTACTTTTTTTAGTCGGTGTCGTGTTTTTATAACGACTTTACAGCCCAGATATCTTATTCGTTCAATATCCTTTTAATTAAAATTTTTATTTAAATTCAGCATCTCTAGATATCATGCATTAAATATACTAAAGGTACTACGTAGCTCAGTGGTTGTCATGTGCGGCCATCAACAGTGTGTTTTTACAAGTGAGTTTGTAAAATTATTATTATTTTTAAATTGATTGTCTAGTTTAAGTAAAGAACCGTTTTAGTAATACAACTTTTCAAAAATGTTGGTCGAAGATATGTTGAACAAGTCAATATAAAGAATTAACAAAAATTGCTTTATTAGTTTTGTCGATTTTACCTTAAACTGTATATCATAAAAGATTATTCAGTATAATGCACTATATAAAAAATAAATATCGAAACAATTTTTATCACATTTGGTACGGCCACGAGACATCTCCATAGGAAAGCTGATGTTTATAATGCGAATACAGTAAAATTTCTCACGTGAGAATCACTGATCTAGCTTAACGACGTAGGCACGTAGATCAAACTGTGTAAATAAAATTTACACATATTTAATGAAATACTATGATAATTATAATACCTAAAGGGTATGTATGGTAACGCACTTCTGTGCCATACCGTATACCCTCGTGAATCTTACAAATAAAGCACTGACTTAATAATGAAACAAAGTTTGTTAAGACTCCTTTTACGATTTAATTTCCGAAACGTATGATTATCCGAGAAGTGGTAAAAGTTAGTTGTAAAATCCGAAAGTGTCGCTTCTGGATAGAAATCGGACATACCTTTGATTTATGATGGTCATCAATCTCGAAGGCTGTGGCTTCGGTTAATAAAACCAAAAATATATGGGAAGTGCCTGGAAACGATTATAACACTTAAATAAATTCTTTTCTTGACATATTGTAACTTGAATCATATAACAAGTTAAATCTGATTCGGCATTCACTTGGTAAAAATCCATTATAAAGTGATGAAAAAATATATATATAAGGTGTATAGTTGATAGCTGTACAGATAGTACATTTATTTATTTTTATATTTTATATTAAATATGGCAAACCTAATAATTTATTATCACAATATAAACTAGGATGTGAGAAGAGAAGATAAATTGTAATTGTTATTGTTGTAAACACTATATACAGATAAGTAAATGTACGTTTTAACGTAGTTCTGACGAAGGTAAGCCGAAATAGGTATTAATTATATACATATCTTATAAATTTTATAGAACTAAAATACATTGTTACATTTTCACCATAAAATATATTAACATTTTCAACATAAATAGTGTTTATTTGATTGAATTATATTTCTAAAACGGACAGTCAAAATATTTCCGTTTTTAATCGTTTTATATAAAAACAACAGGTGTAATATATAATAGATTGTTTTAAACAAGTAAAAATAAAAGTCTTTATAATCGGCTACATTAAATGTTCCAAGAAAACAAAGAACTTTGCTGTAAACTGAAAGATTCAAACTGGCAGTTTTTACTGAGGGTGGGATAAAATATATATTCGAAAACAATGTTTGAGAAACTGGAGAAAAGGGAGACCGGGATATGTCTGATGAGGAGTCCATTGGCTACTCATTAGAAGCGGAAATGTTCAAAAAAATATTTAAAAATAAATAGAATATTGAGTTCAATAGAATATCCGTGATAATATGCACGTGCGCGTAATAAAAGTAGGTATATTAATTTGTCATACGGTTCGAATTTTCATGCGAGATTTTTTTCGCATATCTTAATTAAAAAACCGGTTCGTTCAAACCAGTTCATCGATATTCATCAGCGCATAAAGTGATCGTCAATGAGTAGGCAATTTACCGCTATACAAGACATTATCGTCTTCAAAATATTATACATGAAATTGATTCGATATTATTTTAAGCATGAGTGGAAAGAGATGTGATGATTTTTTAAAGTTTTACTACTTTTAGCAGCAATAAAATTTAACAAATATTATTTCTTTTATTCGAGTGGTATTCTATAATCGTTGCTTACAAAATGGTATTACTGTAAGATTGCGATCAAGATTTAGAAAGGTAGAACGTACCTATAATAGTCTATTATTGAAAAATATTGTTGACTTCATAAACTTTTGCCTAATTAAAAAATCTCAATGTAACACATTAACTTCGTCCAAAATCTTAGAATCAAAAGCTATTAATAAGGCTATAAACAGGGAACTTTTGATTGTGAAAGTAAATTAATTCGACTATGAGTATGGCAACAACCCATTGTAAATTATGTTTTTATTTCAAAAAATACATGTTTAAAATTTTTACAAAAATTCTTTATCTAGCCGATAATATAAACGAGTAAGTGACACTAGTTTCGTCTATCTTTCGTCTTAATCTAACTTGACATCGTAAAGGAAAAATATTTAAGTAAAAAAACAGATTTCAGATGATAAGAAACCTTAGAGTTTCAATATCACATATATGATGTCACCAGCACTAAGAAAAATAACCACCAATACACAGATGCAGACAACAGGTTCTCATGTAAATTTTTACTGTGACCGCATTATAATCACGAGCGTTTCTATGAAAATATTTTGTGGTTGCGCGAAATTTCTGTTATGAGATATTACAAAAATAGTAGTTTTGCATTGACTGAAAAAAATGGATGAGTTTTAATTTTTTTTCATTAAATAAAGACACTGGTAATTATTTATTTAAAAGTAATAGATATAGAAAACGTTTTCTCTATCAATGTAAGCTTTTGGTGGTCGCACATGTGAACAACTGATATAAACGGTACGAGGCTTTCTGACGTATGTACCTCGATACAATTCGGTACAAATAACCTGATTTTCTTTCGATTGAATTTATTTTTATTTTTACGCAACCTGGACCAAAATTTATAATGCAAAAACATTGCAATAATATGATTGGATTGGCATTAACCGTTGCCCCTCGAAAACAAAATAGTGCACAATCAAATCTATCACTTCGATAATGGATGAACAACGAAGCAACTCATTCAATTGCAAAAGCTTAAAAAATAATTATCCGATTATTTTTGATATTAAAAAATAAATATTAATTGCATTTCAATTACTGCGCCGACTTGGTGGCATTCGAATTATCAGAGAAAAATCAATGCCGCCTCTGTGGCGACATTCGAGTGCAAAGGGTCAACTTCGTCTTCATTAAAAAATTAATAAAGTATTTATTTAGTTTTATTGGTTCGAATATTTAAAAATGATTGTTAAAATAAATACCTTTGTATTTTTTATACTATGAAACACAAAGTGAATTATTCGCTAATAATGTTGAACTTATAATAAAAAAAATCTTACCTTTTCAGCGGCAGCCGTGGCAGTAGTCTGAGTGTGGCTGGTAGCAGATATGAAGTACTGCATTCCGGTGACAGTACAGTACCCTTCTCTGTGAGTGGAGTACACACCAGTGATAGTTACATCGGCCTCTTGATTGACAACAAGTTTCGCCTTCGCTGCAGCCTTTGCCTCAATTGCTTTAAGAGCAAGCTCTTTTTTTGCTGAAATCTCCCCCCGATCGCTGCCAACGGGGGGTTTGTACTTTTTTGAAAACGAATCGTCTTGCTCACTAGAACAGTCAGAAGACGTGGTCTCGTCTCGGCTTGACTTTGGCGAACGTTTTTCATAGCTCGCTGCAAGAATTGCAGTCGCGTTTAAACTTGCCATACGCTTTTTAACTACCATATCGCGTAAGTCCATCACTACTTCGGTTCGATTTCGTCTTTTTTTGACAGCGTTTGGTTCTTTTGGTGGTTTTACTACATCACTTTTTGGTTCAGTTTTAACATGAACTTTTGGTTTCGGAACAATCTTTTTCTTCTCCACGTAAATTCTTTTGTGTTCAGCTTCACTGTCTTCACTAGAAGATATCTTCATTTCCCAGTATTTTCCAGCACCCCTACTTCCTGGTTGACACCGCAAAGTGCGTGCGACAGGTGGGCTGGATTCGTCTTCTGAACTTGTCATTTCTAGCTTGATTTTTCTTTCATATTCTGACTCAGATGAAGCAGAATCTCTCTTTTCAGTTTTAATATGTTTTTTCTTCACAGCGTCTTTCCATTTTGGAGGACCTCTATCAACTGTTCTCATAAGCCCCAGTTCCAAATGAGTTCTACTCTCATTTTCGTACATGCATTGAACTTTTGCGAGAGCATTAAGCGATGCTTCTCGGTGTCTTTTTGGACCTGTCCAAAATCCTAACAGCTTTTTTCTTCGTTTGCTTTCATCAGTGGGTATTGTAATATTTTTTTTCATTGGTTTATTTGAAGTCGACGGTAAATTCGTTCTTTTGTCGCTAGGAGAGGAGTTCCTCTTTTTTTCGTCCATCGTTACAGTAGGAAAAGAGAATTTTATTTCTTCGTCGCTATCAATTTTCAATTCATCCACCGACTCACGAGGAACTTCGTCTAAATTCGTCTTTTTAATCGAGTCTTCAGGTTCTTTGGTAGTTTTTGATGTATTTGGTGAGTCGACATTAGTTTTGCCTTTGCACAGTTTATCGCGAACAGGGGAAGAAGTTTTACTTTTGTTTTGCTTTTGAAGCTTCTGAACAACATTTTCATCCACATTTATTACACTAGAACTTTTGGTTGATGCATTATTGCTTTCATCCAATTCATCTTTAATTATAAGCAATTTCTTACTGAGTTCATCGAACATTGGCTCCTTCTCGTCTAATTTTGGTTTCTTTGGTATAATTTTGCTTATTTTCGTTTGTTTCAATATTTCACTTTTACCTTCTACACTAATCTTGCTTTTAGCTTTCTTAACTTTTTCAACAGTATCCGAATTGTTATCTTTTGGAAAACTGTATGTAACTATTTCTGTTTCGTCTATTTCAACATTAATGGGGTCCGCGGATTTCGTAGTAGTCTTATTGAACTGTTTATTGACTTGTAACAGATTTTTCTTGTCTGCATTACGTCCACTAGACAAAAGCTTCTTTGGTCCTTTTGATATAAGTTTTGCCCTATTTACAGAGAATTTCTTTTTTGTTTTCAACGTAACAATATTTTTTGTTTTACTAGCGAGCTTTGCTACTTCAGAATCTTTTGACGTGGCAGTTAAAATCACGGCAGCAGAAACATCTGGCTGAACAATCATGACGTTTTTAGAATTACCGGCAGTAGATGATATTTTCTCATCTTCTGTTTTTTTAGTAGTCTTGGGTATTTTAAGAACATCCTTTTCAACTGTGATCTTTTTAGTTTCATCACACTGTTTGGGTGGACAAACATTTTTTTTCTTCTCCAAATCAACTTTATTTTTATCAGCAGTTGTCAAATCTTTATCAGTTGCAACTTTTTCATCGATACTTTTTGATGGAGACGTGGCCAACTTTCGCTTTTCAGTTTCCACTTTAGCCTTCTCAATAATAGTCCCTTTGACTCTAGCAATGGGTTTAACTTTACCGACCAGTTTCTTTCTTCCCAAAGGAGATACAAGTCGGCTATCTAGAAAAGATGTTTTGAGAGGAATTCCTACATCTTTAGACTCATCAGATTTTTTGAGATTCTCTACAAAATTACTTGGTTTTATTTTCATATCGGAAACATCAGTCTTCAGTGAAAATTTATCACTAACAGATTTGACAGTCGTTTCTTTAATTGGTTTTTGAGTCACCGGTTGAACAGCTTTGGTAACATCTACCTTCGCTTTTTTGCTAACGTTAGTTTTCATCGATAGCGAAGACGAAACATCTTCGGAAGATAATTTCGATAAACGCTGTGTTCCTGTTGTCTTTGGATCATCATCTGTTGAGCTGTCGCTTCCTGAAGTCGGCATTAGAGGTGCCGACGAGCTTCGCAAAACTCCCGCTCGTTTCTTTTTTTCCGGTGATCTAGATCGATTTTTACTTTGACTGGATTCAGATGGTTCATTAGGTTTTTTACTATTAACTGATTTGCCGACAGCCATAGTATCTTTTGTGCTTAACGTGTCTGGGTGAACGAATTTAGTTGAACAGTTAACTGGTTTAGCAATAGAAGACTTTTTGTCTTTTTCGGATTTGTTTATTTTGGTCAAGGCATTTTTCTGGTCAGTGTTGACAGTCTTGGATTTCAGTTGTGTTCCCCTTTTCACAAGAACGCTTTTAACTTTCTTAATAGTATTTATACCTGGTATAGTTTTCATTAGAGTTTTCTCTGAAACCTTTTTAACGGCTTTCTTGGATGTGGTCAATTGAGTTTTGAGTTGTGCAGATTTTTTCAACGATTTCTTTTCAGATGAAATATCTTTCTTTGGTAAGGATGTCAATTCTGTCGATTTTGTGACATTTTTCGTAGCTACAACGGGCTTCGAAATAATTTTAGTCTCTACTTTAACTACTCGTTTAATGACCGCCTTTACTGCAGTAATCTCGCCAGTCGATGATCTTTCAACCAACTTTTTGATAATAATTTTACGCTTTTTGGCCGCGGAAGTATCACCTTTACGCTTGCCTACGCCCTTAGGGCCGGCGGGGGCTCCTCGGCGGCTCTGCCGCGTAAGGACGTGCCCCGCCTGGGGCCCCATGATACTTCACACTATTTGCTACTCGCAATCACCTAAGTAACTCATATAAAGCTGATGTGAAACGTGGCGCATTGACAGCTGGAACAAAAAGAAAAACAACAAATCATTAACATGTTATGTAAAATTACATAATTTTATATTTCTTCATATTATCAAGAGGACGCAAATTTACCAGTATAAAAACAATAATTAAAAAATAAATGTTTTTCATGTATTTATAATACGGTTACAACAGAGTCAGTGGATTAAAACGATAATGTGGATTCTTGATTCAACAAAATAGTAACACACTTCTGTAACGTTATAGTTTGTAGAGAGTTGAACATATCTATTTTCGATCGACATTGCAAAACAATGCTAACATACGAAATTAAAAAAAGAAATATTGATGAAATTTTAAGAGAAACTCTTAAGCAAAAGTATACTCCATTTTAGATAAATATAGATAAACTAAAGCAGGAAAGGCATAAGGAAACACTTAAAATAATTACTGATTAGTAAGATTCAGTTGAAAATGATCGCGATGAGCGAACCGGTCCCGATCAAAACTTATATTGTGGAAATAAGTACAAAAAAAATGTATTTTTATAATTTGAAATATCATGCCTTTTCATGAAGAAGTGACAGTTAACACCCTAAAAGTAATATTAATTTTATCATTATATTGAAATAAAAAAAAAAATATGTTTGATTGTAATAATTTTGATCTCAAAATTCAAAAAATTATATTTTTGATTAACCGCAGTACCTCCAGATATATGATTCACCGGCCGCCACTGCTTATAAATGAGTTTTGTTTCATTCCCAATTGGTGGGGAGTTGTTAATCTAATTAAAAGTAAGTTTTATGTTCACGATTATGAATGAAATCGGTCGTGAAATATATTATGGAAATAGTACTACAAAAATAACTTTAACACATTCACTGCGTAAAAATATATCATATAGAGAAATTGAAAATTCGCGGTGTTCAACCATTTCAGGAGATTGTATTACTGTAAAAATCAAATCTATCATGAAATTAATTACCTAAGACTTGTTTTCTTCTTCACTTCCTCAAAATCCAAATGCAAAATGCCTCACATGGCGTTGCTTGCATACCCTATCCCATAGGTTCCCAACCTGGTTGCCGCCAACTTATCGGTCAACTAAAAAAATTTATATATTTTTTTCTATGCTTTTGGATTGTATGTGGGGTCGCGGGTCAAGTGGATTTTATGAATAGGAGTCATAACCCGAAAAAGGTTTAGAGCCTATGCCCTAGCCAAAACGTGGCTGCAATATCTGGGTGGACACGGGAGTCGTGTCGGACGCACTGAATGTGTTAATAAAGCCTGGATTTTTAGATAATCAACTGCTAGACTACTCAGATGAATAAACTAATCGATCTTGAAACACATTTTTAGAATTAATTTTTTATTGAATGTTTGGTCGAAAGAATGTCAATGTCTTTCACGTATTTCTTTCGACTAATTAGAGACCAAAATGAGAATTCTGCCATCCTTAATAATATCAATTTGTGTATTCCGAATATTTTTTTAAGAAATCGTGGACATAATTTGTTTGGTCTTCCGAAGTGTAGAACCAGTCTGCCAATGGGGATGTCAATGGTAAGAGCATTAAAAATGTTCAACAGCATTGCTTCGGATGTTGATACATTCCATGAGCTTACTTGGTTGACTTTTTTTGCAATCCTTGTTGATAATTTTGCTTTGTATTTGTTGAGTTTCCAATACTTAATGTTAAAATATGTAAACGTTGCAAAAGCAATGAATTTATAATTTGTAAGTTTTGAAGCGTGCAGTTATAGATAAATAAATAAAATAAATAAATTCAGTATAAAATCTGAAGCATTTACAACTCGTCCACAGAAACGTCTTTTACATAATAAAAAGAACTATATAATGAAAGATGTATGACCAATATCTGTTCCATATGGCGGGCAGTTTTGGAGGGAAATTGTGGCGGGAACGTGGCGTGCGTCTGCGCATTGGGACAATAAAAAATCAATCGGCGCGGTACACTATGGTACACAGGCCCGTGGTCTTTGATTACTTAATAGGTAATGTAGTGGGAAATGTCCCACATAACGTTTCGGGGGGTAAACGAGGGGATCCATAATAAAACGAAAAATTTCATAGTACATATTTTATGGCTTCTTATATGAGCGAACGGACGGCATGGCGTTTTAACTTGTCTTCTAAAAAAATAATGACAACAAATAAAAAAAGAATTTATTATGAATTACTTACTTAAATCATTTCCACAATATATTTTATGATCGAAACCTCGCTGAAAAGTCGGCAAAATCAAACTATCTTCAGATCAAATTAGAGAATTTGAGCGAATTTGTTTATACTTTGTGATCTATATAATATTTTCTTACTTCACTGAGAATATGTTTTACCGACAGCCGTGAAAAATAACTCATGGTTTCCAGAACTTTAATAAAGTTTCTGAAGATTACAACATATATATATGTGTAAGTATACAAAATAATGTGCTATAAATATTATTCGTTTGTAATTGAAGTAAATATTTATTTAAAATTGAATTGTTACAATTTTGTACGATTCCACATGTTTTGTCACTAACGACACGGGTTTTGCCTTTCGGCATCTTCAGGGATTCTATCACAAGGATGCAACAGAACTGACAGTACCTGAAGATGTATAAAGGCGAAACCCGGGTCGTTAGTGAGAAAAAATGTGGAATCGACAATATTGTAACAATTCAAATTTGATATTGAAATTCCATGTCACCTTCCAAAAATTATACCAAAAGCAATATTGGTATTTTTAAAACGTGCATCGAGTGTAGGGTAAATCATTATTATAGACTATATCCCGTAGTAATACATTTGAATTGTTAAAATGAAAAAAAAAAAAATACAGTACAGTGAAACCTCGATTTTAGGTTTTCCAAGGGACCCTGAAAAAATAACGGTAAATGCGGGAAACGGTGAATGCGGTAAAGCTTCAAATGATAATAAACGAGTAAAATCGTAAAAAATATTTATTTAATAGTTACTTGTACATACTGTAACATATATAAAATTTATTTTTTAAAAAAGTCCTTTATGTTAGTTTGCTTCTTTTTTATTTGGCACTTTGATCGGAACAAAGACTTGTGACTAAAAGTTTGTATGTACAGGAATCATTATTACCATGAATTTTAAACAGTTCTACATTTGCATCATAAACAATTATACGTGTGTAGTGGATTGCAACCCAAAAATAGCACATGCGTCCAATGCGTTACGTCTAACATGTACAGCGGATTCCAACTTGTCCAGACATAACACCTGTACTCGGCTGTGTCAAACTTGCTTGTCGAGATACGGAGAAATATGCAATAAAAACGGTCAATCGGGATAATATTTTTGACAGGACCAAAATATTTAGACGGTTTATCGAGGAAATCGGGAAATCGGGGATCGGGAAACGGTCAATGCGGGATTATTTAACATTGTTTTTATGGGAGTTTGACGGGGCTATAAAAAATAAGCGTTCCATCCGGGAAAACGTATTATGCGAGAACGGTTGATCGAGGTTCCACTGTGTTTAACTCGCTTAAAAGAAATAAACATACAAAATAACGTTACAAAAAAGTAGTCGAACGAAATAGGGTATTTATTTATGGCAACACCTGCCGCCTGTGTCGATCCAGATCAGGCGGATTTCAGATAAATAATACTTGAACGAAGGTAATTATCTCGAATTACAATGGCGAAGATATACCGCAGGGTTTTAGGCTAATAAATAAACTTCATTTGATGATTATTATTTTTCTGTGTGTGTGTGTTTTTTTTAATATTTGCATGTATATGTTACAGTTATAAGATGAAATCTAGTCAAAAGTCCGACACCTTTACGGGTTGTTACGGCCCGAGTTGTAGTCATTATATCGTACTTGCTAACCAAACTCGACCAAACGGCAGATTTTCCCGACTTTATTGAATTCATGATTTAATAGGATTTAATTTAATTCTGGTACAATAATTTTGAAGCTTATTTATGACGAATTAATTCTTTCATTGGTTAATAACTTGGCTAGCTTATGGCTCGGACAGAGTACGAAACAAAATCTGAAAAATAAATTACATACAAAGGTTCGAATCTCAAAAGCGAAACAATGGGAAATTAAATCAAAATTATAGTTTTTGTTTAACATTAACTCACACTTAGAAATATGTATAACATCTGCATTTATATATGGAAAGGTACACAAACACCTTGCGATGTTTTTTTTTTTAATTGAAACAAAAAATATTTTTATCCGAACCTTATCAAATTCAACGCCTTACATTTAAATTAAAAGCACACGGGATGGTGTTTTAGACGATTATTTAATTTATCAATGGAATACAATGATTTCGATGTAACGAACACCTGTTGAAGAAATTAAATTAAATTGGAATATTAATCACCAATTAAATAAGGACTGTCATTTATTTTCACTTTATTCAGTCGAAATAAATATTAAACAAAAGATGTGAACACGCCCGTTGTGATAAAAATAATCGTTTTGACTGTAAGTTGTTTTATGAATTAGTTTTAGAAATGTAAACGTTTTTAGTTATGTTATTGTTAGGCAAAACGTATAACATACATTGTTTGAAATGCTACAAACTGCGTCAAAATCATATTTACAAAAATGCTTTCCGACATATTGTGCATCCGATAAAATAGTGTTACAATTCAAAAAAAATACTTTTTCTACGATTGTGTTTGAGAATATTTAAATAATTATAATCAATGTACCACAAAAAATATTTTACGAGGCGAAAACTTCAAGAATTTACCAAATCATTTTACAGAGTTATTCAACAATATATTCAAGAAATGGCTCAATTTAATCGTACACAAATGCGATATGTATTCTTAACAAGAATTTTTAATTCAACAAATTAGTCTGTTATTTCGGACAATGCAGTGTAAAAAATGTTATATTTTTAAAAAAGACAAACCATATTTTTCTTTTTTGCATACCGTTTAGAATTTTAAAACGACAAGATTAATTTTTGATTAATGATTTTATTTTATCATTTACAACACCAATGATATGTCAAGTGTTTGCAGCTGTTTTTATACTCCGCCAAAATCTCAAGACCAAATAATCGCCCAACACAATTCACAGTACGATTGCCGTTAGGTCTTTATTATTAACTGATAAGAAACTATAATATAGAGTATAAGGTAAATTCGAAATCCAAATATTTTACAGACAACATGAAAAAAGGTGTTGGAAGGGATCCGTTATTAACAGATAGATTTCTTCTGTTGAACCAACCATACCAATATCAGAGGTAGAAAACATTTTGATATATAGATTTATTAAAAATGTCTAATGATCACCTGTGTCAAAAGCTTTCATTAAGATGTTCCATAAAAACAATACGCCAACAAAAAGTTTTAAGTTTTCATGATAAAAACTTTGTAGCAATTTTATTGCGATCTGAGTGGACATGAACTATGAACTATGGACATGAAATTGAAATGGGCGTCGGAAATGAGTGTCGGTTATTGGTTGTTTATATGCTCTGCATTAATTTTTTAATGCTATGAAAACATTGTCCAACTTAATAAAATGAGGAATTTTGACTATGAACGACGTGTTTATTCTTAATACATATTTGTTTTTATTAACCAACATACAGTTCTCCAAATATGTCACACCGAGCACATAACACATTTAAGAAGTAAATATTTCTTGTAGACTAGTCCCTCGTCATTTCATACGTTTGTCAACGAAAAATATCGCTCTGAGTTATGGACATACAAAAGTTGAAATGTGCGTCGGAAATGAGCGTCGGTTATTGTTCGTTTAATTGAACTTCATCCATTTTTAATGTCACCAAAAAGTCGCCCAACTTAATAAAATGAAGAATTTTAACTATGTACGATATGTTTAATAGATATTTGTTTTTTTTAACACTAATTTTTGCCGCTCTCCAAATATGTCACACCGAGCACATAGCACATTTAAGAAGTAAATTTTTCCTGTAGACTAAACCTTCTATCGTCATTTTATATATATGCCAACGAAAAAGATAAAATAAATCCTATTTAAATAATCAATTATGAGTACAATGATACACATTGTAAGCAGAAATGCTGTAGAAACAACTACGATCCCTAAATTACTGTTGTAATAAAAGTTTAGTGTATAACAAGGCTATTATTTCGGATAAACTTAATTAATTCTAATATTGCGTAGCTAAGGCGCTAAGGAAGCTTATGCAAGAGCCTGTAGGATTATGTTTTGAATTCGCAAAGATAAATTACACCAGCCCGTATATAAATGACATGAATAGCTCTTGAGAAATTGTATGTGAGAACTTATTGATTACCGCCAACTTTACCTATTTCTTATTGCTCTCAGTAAAATAAAAGTCGTTGCAGATTTTAGATGAATAATTTTTTTGGTATTTATTAAAAGGGGTCGCATAGATATAATACAATACTTATAGAATTATTGATTAAATTGGCGATTACTTGGTGGAACTCCATTATAATACGGTGAAAAAATAGCAATGTATTTAGTTCTACAATTTTTTTTTAAAACATATAGTTCTGAAGATGGCGTGACCCGAAATAGCTATCAACTATATGTTATTATTTATTCGCTATTTTTTCACTGTGCTAAAAAAGTATTTGCAAATTATTACATGATTTTATTTAAAATGCATGTGATATACGCAACAAATAAAAATTATTCTATGCTAGTAATATTAATATACCTGATATGAAAATATTATTTTTAAATATTTCCAAATAATATGAGGATTAAAATAATATATGTAGATGTCGCTAGCACAAGTAAATTAATAACCGACTTGCGAATCATTATTGTAGAGTTTTAAGGTAAAGTGTAACACGGAATAGGATTTTGATGTCAGCACCAAAGTTTATCGACCCCGATTCCCATAACCTCAAAATGCGCAGGCCGAAAAGTTTAACATCTAACATGGCCGCCGTCAACTTTGATAGATATTTTACGCGCCAAAACATCTTCTTTTGTGTCGCGTATCCGGAGAAGAAAGATGAGACGAAGCGTGAAGCAGATGGTCGCACAGTGGGGTAATCGCACACTGGCTTACCTGCGATGGCCCGTGCCTCTTCGGGTATAAAAAATACATCGTAAATGGGGTGAAATTTACGATAGTATAATATTACCCAAATCACGAAAATCTGTATTACACGGTTTGATAAATCCTGTACGGATTCGATGTCAATCGTCAGAATATTTGTAGAGGTTACAAAGCAGCTTCGTTTGAGGTACTTATTCTATGTGTTCGATAGACATGGAATCTACATATATATATATATATTATACTGAAACACATTAACACTTTACGGTCTGCACATTTTCACTAAATAACTACACCGAAATAATTTTTTCCCATTTTGATTTTAGACCTCATGTATATTCTTCATCCATCTATCGATAAATTTTGAAAGTAAGAATGAAAATTCATATTAATTTTTGGAAGTAGACACCACATTGGGCGTTTTCGGATCGTAACGTTTGTCCCAAAAACGTCCGCGGACCGTAAAGTGTTAACCAGAACTGATTTTATTTTATGCTCGCATTATAAACAATATCAAAGCGTCAAATATTTAAACTTGGAAAATCTTACAAGACAAACTCGACGAGAAATTTTATTAGTCACAGTAAATAAATATGTATGGAAAAAATCGTAAATTTGATATTGACTTTCGTGGACAACCATGTCCACCTGATCGCTAGGTCAAAGTTCTAGACTAGACTAGATAGATCATTCTATCTAATATAAATAAAGTTTGAATCATTTACGAATTCAATTTTAGCGCTGCTACTAATTAGAAGTACTTAATTTTTTTGCCTTAATAACTTAATTGATATAGAGTATATTATTTCTTCATATGGTAGAACATAGCTTTTAAAACAACAAAAAAATGTGTTGTGAAATGTATCTTTCTGTATTCATTATAAAAAAATAGCCGTTTAACTGAAGAGCTTTTGAAGAGTAAAAGATTTATTATAAACTATCAAATAAATTAATTGCTTTGTTATCTTAATATTACTGTATTAAAATCCGTAGTGGCGACCTAATTTATACATAAAATTCTACGTTTTATTATTATATTTGAAATTAAGTAAGTATTATACAAAAAAATAATACAGTAATATAGCAAATAGTAACTCAATGCCTCTAGTATATTCTGCTATATACGGAGATTCTCGCAGAAAAAATTCTATTGAGATACCTCCAATAGAATTCCACAGTGCCCACGCTGCAAACGGACGTGGTAAAAAAAGCACGAAATCGTATAAAATAGCCAGCGGTCGGATCTCGTCATGTAATACGGCCTAATAATGCCTGCGATTCGCTTACAAATTATCGTACATGACGGATGGTTTATTAATGTGATATGTTTATGAATTTATGGTTTCAAATATTATGTTCGCATCGGGTTGGATGGGATAATTAAATGAGACGGATCGCAATTAGGTGGGCGTTGAAATTTATGGTAATACAGTTTCCTGCCATCATGCAATTGAATCTCTATCAATCATATCATTTACGAGCCGTGTGTTTTAAATTAAGTGTTTAGCGCATTGACATCTCTATTGAAAATTTTAGCAGACTGATTATTATATAGCCTCTGTGGTACTGTAATGAAAGTTATAAGCTTTACTCAAACAATGTAATATTTCAATGTTCAAGTTCTTATATGTTAAATATATATCAACGCATTCGCTATTGAGAATATTACAAAATTGTGCAAAAAATCAGTTCCTTCAAATAAATGTAAGCCATTAAAACTGTTCATTTTAACAACAGTTATACAATGCTTAGAGAAATGGCATTTTCCTTGTTTTTTTTTTATTATGAATAGTCGTCAATATACCACATTTTATATTGAAACACGCGTTCATATTTCTTTTATTTAAACAGCAAGATTTTATTTTGTCTATAAATGATTACATTTATACTCGTGTCCTTTATGATCGATTTCAAATACTTTATGAAAAATATTCTAAGCCTTTCATGTATTCCAAGCGAAATCGAGCAAGCGAACCACCAGAAAATATATACATCGGTTTATATCACAGAATATTTTTAAGTAAGTTTTCTAAATGTATTACTTGTTAAAAATCAGCCAAGCAAAAAAAGATAAACCTTTTCATGATAAATGAATGAATGGGAAAACATGTCGAAACAAAAAAAAAATTGTAAATGTCTTGTCATTTATAAGCACCGTTGATTTACGTTTATGCGAATACCATCAATATTCTTGGAGACTTCGTCTAAAATCAGTTTATTCTTCGTAGCGTTCGATGATTTTTCCCATCAACATAACAATGTCAACTGATTTTACTCAAAAGTCTTAATTTAGACAATTTGACTTATTTCATTATCTTGATTTCAAGAAGACAAAAATGAATCTCATTAAGTCCATAACGGATATGCACCAATATATTCAAGTTACGTCGCTATCCATTAATTCAAGGCGTTGAAAACTTGTACATATGCACATTTTTTCGACCGTGAATTTTCAGAATGCAAAATGATAATCGAGCATGTGTACTATTATTTATTTTACATAAAATTGTGCTCCTATAGCAGGTTGGTGAAGAGATTCTATGATAGTGTTATATAATACACGCAGAAAGGGTAGAGCTTTGCAAATCGGACCAATGATCCATCAAACTAATCGATCACGCTGACTTAATGGTAAACAAGGCAAATTACAAAGTATGAAAGAACGTGTGAACCACAACTCAAAGAAGTATTTATATAATGAAAAAGGGTAATAAGGCAGTCAAATATTAAAAATAATAAATTAGTTTGTTTGCATACAATTGAGTGTATATACAGCTAATTCACCAGAAAATTTGTTGGAATATCTTAGCAAAAAATTGAAACACGCATAACGTTGTTACGCAGCGGAACAAACTTTGTAAGACTGTGAAACCGCAACGGGTAGTGATTGTGATCAACGATAAAATGCCTTGAAAATATTAAAATATATATTGAGAGGTTGGTTTTAAAGACCTAAGTAAAACAAAAAACGTAATTTGCTACGCCAATGGAAACCGTCGTATAAAATCAACGGGTGGGAAAGCCGCAGTGGGTGAGAGAGAGGAAAGAGAAATTGTTTTCTTTCTACACACTAGAATGCATTCTAACTATTTACATTCAATGTAAGTCTAGAATTTTTCATCGAGCATTCCAGGAAAAAAATTAAATAAAAACATCATTGTTACGTTGCGGTTTATAGCCCAGTACAAAGTCTGAAGCCGTAACCGGGTATAGTGACAATTTTCAGAACGCTAATATTAATTTTGACTTGTTATAATACAAATTTGTACGATTCCACATGTTTTGTCACTAATGACCCGGGTTTCGCCTTTCGGCATCTCAGGCACTCTATCACACGGATGCAACTGAACTGACGTACAATTAGTCGTTATTGACAAAACATGTGGAATCGTACAAAGTTGTAACAATACAAATTTGATATTGAAATTCCATCAAGCACCTTTAGTCGATATCATAAATCATACTAAAATTGTTTGTTACTAACTGTGTTTCTCCGTTTTTCTTTTCCGAAGAATTTAAGTATGTAAGTATTTGGTTAAAAAAGAATTAGCACTTGTTTTATCGATGAAGACGATTAGGAAGTAATATTAGCTAGCGTCTTATACATTAATGCAACCGAATACAATTTTTTCAAATTATCGGTTCGGGGATCATTACTGCGTCAAAGTAGAACAAAAAATGTTATTTGTAACAATAGGGAAATAAAAAGTTTGAAAAAAATATTTTACAAACATGATTTATATCGCCGTACTCTTAACCTGCCCCGAAATGAGTTTCCATCCCGAAAGTTTGGCGGAGTTAAAGCAGGGATTAATGTTCTTTGACAACCCTATCCATCAGCCCTCAAAAATGACAGCAAAAAATGCGATAGGGCAAACAATGCTGCCCTACATAATATAATACAACGAAGTGAATTTATTTTATTATAACAAGGATGGATGTCAAAATTGGGCTAAACTTTACCAAACCTTGTTAAATAATTTCTAATGAGCTTTTTTATAAATATTGATTTTTTTGTAATTATCTTCAAATTCAACGACACATAACTCGCTACATTTAGCATTTCATTATTGTAATATATACTTTCCATATATAAGACACCTTTTTCATAGGTCTGAATTCAAATTTAGACATACATATTAAATTTATCAGTTGTGATTTTGCGATGTTTTTAATCCTCGAGTTGATCCCAAGTGATTTAATGATGTCAAAATATCTTGCGTTAAAGCTATTTTATTAGTATATGTTGTCATTCTTTTTCTAATAGAATATAAAAAAATAATTGTATCAAAGAATATATAGTTTTTCGTGACTTTTTCTGACGTAACCTAACATATAATTAAATTATTACCAGTAAGAAAACGTCTTACGATTTAATTACAATTTTTAAGAAACAGTAAAATTATTAAATCGAATGTTAGATATATAATACATATCATCAGTATAGAATGAAAAGCTGTACAAAATGTAATGTTACAAAAAAGAAATAAATTCAAATAGTTGGATTTGTTAATTTCAATTATCCATATTATTTATGTTATTATTTTTCTGCGATAAATAAATGAATATTATAAAAATTGTAAATTATAATAAGTATTTATTTTCATAAAAAAAAGATCAAAAACATAAGTATTTAATTTTTAATCACATTGGAATTCGACATTAATATTTTAATGTGTTGTTGTTCAATGTATAAGTTAACGACGATACTTGCACAGAAATTCGTCTCTTAGACAATATACTGTGATTTGGAGAGGCTTTCTATACGTTTGATAATTATTAAAAAAAAAAAAGTTTTGCAGCCGAAACATGTCCCACAAAAAAATTTTAATTTTAAAGCAACATCGATGTTCTTTGAAATATTTGTTGAAGTGTGCGTTTGAAAATGGGGACAACAAATAATACAAGTTAGCATGATTATGTGAAGACCCTGTCCCATTTTTACCGCGGGCGTATGTATTCTGTTGTTTCTCGCGTGGCAGATGGCGAAAGACGGCAGCTGCAAGTCGAAGACGTCCCGGAGTCGAGTCCGCAACTCCTACAACTCCTATCCAACATCTTTACAAAATATTATAATTACTCGTATATCATACGTACCCATCGAAGTGAGCCAAAATGTGGACGAATATATTCTACCCTCCTCAGTAGAATAGGGGTAGGTATAAAATATAAGCTTTTAAGCAGACGAGCAACATAATATTTCAGATACACGTGCTTTCATTATACGATAGAGCAACTCTTATAAATAAATTTTAAAGATTAACAACATAGAATAATATTCAAATAAGTAATTATATGATATACATTGTTCAAAAAATATCTACGACATATATGTTTTAATATTTGTCTTACAAACTTTCAGCACAACAGTGCACTGGCGTTCAATGTATGATGCGCAATTATTGCAGCGTGATTGTTGAGTGAAATGCGACAGGTGGCACTACCACCTGGTTCTCGATATGACTAGTATTTAAATTATAAACTAAAAATTAAGCCAGTCATTCGATAGAGTTCTACAATAAATATTCCAAAAAAATGTTTTTTTTTATAAAATAACTACAGACATTATTCTGTTCATTGACTAAAATAGCTGAAAACGGTAATATTTTGAGAAAAATGGAATTGTTTAAACGCTTGATGTTTGTATTTTTTTTGCCAATATGTATATAATATCATATGAAAAGAAAAATTTTAATTGACAATAAGTGGATATTTTTATGAATGTACTAATTATCTTTAATGTGCATGTAGATGAGCAAAAGGCAATAGCAGGCTTGCGAACGGGTAATTTGCATGTCTCAAAACGACAACTCGTTTTAACATCAAATACATATTTTCTCGTTATAAAGCACACAAAGCTTTCGATCGCGCGTGGAGCCCCGTTTGTGCGCAAAACTGAGTAGTAAAAAAACTCTTAATATTTGTGCATTTGATATTTTAAATATAAGAATAATCCAGGAAGGTTTGAGAAATAGTGTAGATTTATTAAATATAAGTAATTACGAAAGGTATAACGAATTTATCGCTTGTTAGATATGATCTCGAAACGCATGCAACATTGTTTAATCTTTTCCAACATCTTTTTACGTTTATGAAACAGAAATTATATATAAGATTTAAAAAAAGGGTATTAATTTATATTAGCTGAGTGATGATTTATAATGTGTTGAATATTTTTATGTAAGGTGAATTTTTTTAAGGTGTTGACTGTCATTTCGTGATGGAAAGGCATGATATTTTAATATATCTATACTCAAACGCAAACCTTAATTTTGTATAAACTTCAAACATTGTATTACACGAGGTTTTTGTGAAATCATATAACCGTGTTATATGAGACCCAGGTGAATTATGTTATAACATCTTTCAAGCAATAACTGGACAAATAAAAATTATGATACACGCCGTACTCGAAGCATGTGAATTATCGTAATATAATATTATATAAATTTGTATTTTTTTTATTTCTATGCTATTCAATCATTAATTAAATTGTCTTATAAGAAGCTTTTTGAGTTAACACTATTATTACATAATTTCTGTTATTATTCTATGAATTTTTCACATAAGTAATAGATCTAATTAATTTACAATTAACACATTAATAATCAATCAACCTTTGCCGTAACAACTATGCCATCGAACAAAAAGGTACCTTACGGATAAGGTAGCCGGCTTTTGAAGTTTATACTTTTTTGAATAATACAAATAATTATTTCTTTTTGTTCGTAATAACTTATTAATTGGATCAAGCGGCGAGATTACACTTAGCATAGGGCACCTGTTGTTACTTGGTTTTACGTTTTAAAATTTGCAACACGAAAAAATAAATACAAAACTAAAGTAACTGAAAACAAGCAATAACTATATTTATGGACGTGTAATTTGATGTCCGTTTTGAAGTATTTAAAGTTATATTGTTAATGCAACGTTACAACTTGTGATAGATTAGCTAGTGATGTTACAAGATGTGATAGCTTCCTATAAATCCAAAATAAACATATGTAAAATGTGAAAAAAAATCGGTAGCGCTGTGTGATTGATAGCCGCTATTACACTATATGTAACTAAATATTTTTTAATAGTATATTAATTTTATTGAGAAAATTAATCATGGTTTTGGGCTGAATCAATTTCACTATCAGCCCCGGACAAAATTTTGCAAACCTCCTATGCACGGCCCATTTTTGAACAAATGGCGTAATTCTTAAGTGTTTATTAAAAGTGTTATAACTATGTCAATATTGGATATAATCAAATGAAATTTTCTGAGATGCTTAACGATATTATGATAATTACCCTAAGATTGGTTAAATTGTCAACACTTCCCCATATTTAGAGCCACACTTTATTGTTTACACATGTATCGAGCCTCACTTATTTTGTTGCCTTGCACACACTTCGCAAGCCCTATAGGGGCTATTTTTTGTGTTGCCGTTATGGGAATCAAAATCTGTTTTTTTTATATCCCCAAACAATCTGTTTTATGAATATTACAAAAAATTTCCTCGGAATGGACACGGTGCCACTTATATATCGTCTACAGGAGAGGGAATGTTGGTGTCGTGTATTGCACGTGAAACGATTGTGTTTTTAGATTGTGTAAACCAATAATTTCATGAGCGATAAAACTAATTGAATGACCGATTTGAAATGGTTCGAGTCTTGGCAATCAGAAAACATTAAAATTCTCTGTCAAATACTTTGTTTAATTTGTCTTTTTTCGACGGGCCGGTCTATCACGTCAAAGCACGGTTCCGGGATTCGATGAGTTAAGATAGAAGAATCTACAATTTGTCGTCCAAAACCGTATTTTTTAATTGGAAAATATTTTAAAAATCTGTCTTAAAAACATAGACTAAACACATCCCAGTTAATTTCCATAACTGAATATAATTTAACTAGGAGTCAATTTTTTCCTAACTCTGTGGACGAACAATTGACAAAGCAACTTTTTGACACAAGCACAGATCGTTTAATATAAAAAAATTATTGGATTTTCCGCGAGTTATTTTCATTCAATAACTTTTTGTTATAAACAAACTTCCGCAAAGTTAACGGTGAATAATTCGAAAATATGGGTAAAAATTTTGTTATATTATTCCGCGAGTCATATATTTCATTTTCAATAGCAAAAACACACTTTTAGTACTCATTTTTACAATATATTTTATGAACCGAATCGATTTCCAGTTCAGTTGATAATGCTCGCGATGAGCGAAACCGGTCATGAACATAAAATATATAGTGGAAATAACTAAAAAAACTGTGTTTTTATGATTCTAAGTATCATGCCTTTCATTCAAGAAGCGACAGTCAATACATTAAAAGTGATATGTTTAATTATTCTGTCTGTTATCGAAAAGGTAGCGTTGGTTTTTCGCGGTGATTTCAATATTTCCATAAAAGAAAACAGGTGATAGTTCGATTATTGATACGATGTTTGGGTCCATTGGTTTTGGATTATTTCAATTTTCGGCATTGAAATATGACCGTAAATGAATCATTCCAACGACCTTAACATTCGTGAGGAATGGTATACAACATAAATTGATTAATTATTATCACAAATCCACATAAGTAAAATCAATTAATTAATTTCATCATTCAGGATTACGGGATGCGAAAACCACAATAACTTTTATGGTCGTATTCACCCAGTTAGAATATTAGACAGGCGTTAGGAGCGAGTAAATCCCGAACGTATTCCGATATGAATCTTACTTGAACGTAACTAAGTTTATTTGGGCATACAGATAATATTGTCTGAACGAGGAATTATTTTATCGTTTAAAAATAATTCGATGATTCTATAGGAAAACTATCGAGTGAGAGGATTTTTGTATCAGTTAAATTTTTAGAAAGCGATCAAACATAGAGGTGTTCAGTGAACTTTGTGTCAGAAATAACACTGTCTAATTCAATCTTGACGTAGTAGGTAAACGAAATATATTCAAATAAATAAAGTCGTTTTTATTACTTCTTCACATAATAAATGAAAATGATCAGGACCGGTTTGTTTCACCGCGAGAATTTTCCATTAAAAATTATTTTTTTGCTAAATATTATAGTACTATTTTTACAATTTCATATTCATGTGATTAGAACCGGTTTTGAACATCGCATTTATTCAGTAGATAATGCAAGCGATGAGCGAACCGGTTTCGCACATCGCGAGTGAAATCAGTTGTGATCATCAAATTGTTGAAATAGTAAAAAAATGCGTTAATAACAACTTATAATTCTCACGGTGAGCGATAACTTATAATATTTAAATATAATATCTTTCCACAGAGAAGTGACAGTTGACACATTACTAGTGAAATGGTTCCGAAGATTGCCAAATATTAAAAAAATAGATAATCGAGTATTTGATACAAATATGTGGCAATATAACGTAAAGTATGATTTTTTTATCTATTGATTGTGGTCATATTTCACTTTTAAATGATTGGCTATTAATGTTCTATTTTTTGAGTTGAATAGCTTTATAATAACTGGGATGATGGGTACAAAATTTAAAATCTCATAATTTTTGGCATTCATACTATATTTGTTATTTTTGAGTTGCTATGACTACAGCCGACAACAATACAGCTTCAATATAGTTTGAGTTGTTATTGTTGTGCAAGGTTTTAGCTTAATATAATAGAATCGATAAATACACCGGTATAACATATAATAGTAAGTACCTGAATGATAAGACGATATTCTGTTGGTTTTATAGAGATACAAAAAAAGATCATCGTATTGACAATGCGCGCTTTTTTATGTTACATATAAACACTATCAAAACACACTGTGACAAACTAGTAAAAATTTTAAAATTAAATTAATCTTATGTTAAAGAAAAATTCAAGAGAAAATAAAGGTTTTTGTAAAGAAGAGTTTTGCTATCAACTTTTATCATAATATAACCTTCCACGGAAAAACTCTCGCGTCTGATATTATTGGCATAATAAAAGTTAAAATAACTTCTCGATATCGTCTCGATTCTATGAGATCTCCCCTCCCGAAAGGGGTAAAAATATGCTAGGATGCAAAAACTTTGTCGTCCTTTTAGTTGTAGATCATTATTTTTGGGGTGAATTGAAACGAGCGCTATCATTTTATCGCACCGCAGACTTCAGTATTATATAGAAAAATGTTCAAAAGCAACTCACGGTGTGGTTTTTTTGATATATGAATTTAATTTAGGCGAAGCTTGTGTTTTAATGAGCAGATGATCTTTCAACATTCATGCAGACCGCGTTACGGATTAATGAATTTATTTTGAACAATAATTTGTAAAAACATATACATTCCATCAAACACTAGGTTTTGAATTTCCAGAAAAAAATCAACCAAAAAATTCTCAAAATATATCATGTAACGTTTTTAATATTTTTTCTTTAAACAAAAATATACATTTTAAATAATAAAAACACATATTTCAGTAATTATTTCCACAATATATTTTTTGGTCAGAACCAGTTTCGCTCATCGCGAGCATTATCAACTGATAGACTACAATATACAAACAAGTTTATTTATAAATGGAATCATACAATATATACATTTGTATTAATTTGAATGATTTCCTGTAAATTGTTTCTTAATTCTTGAACCCATGGCTTTGTATAGCTGCTACCTTTAACTCAAATATTTTGTATAAATAGACTTGTTAAACATACATATATTGAGGAAATAAGTACTAAAAAATGTTATGAAAAATGTGTTTTTTATTATTTAAATATCATGCCTTTCGTTCAAGAAGTGACAGTTAACACATTAAAAGTGATATATATATATATATATAATACTTTATGACATGAAAGTGTCTAAAATGTCATATTCAATCTTAAGTCCAACGAAGATTCAGTTGGAGTTCGTCATCAGTCTCAACAAAACACGTTCCTTAATAATAAACTTTCAATAAGAGCGGTAATTGGTAAATTATTCAAACAATTTATGATATCGACTGAAGGTGCATGGTGTAATTTCAATATTAAATTTAAAGTGTTAAAACTTCGTTTCGTCTTTTGTAAGCTAAACCTTTCGGTATCTTAACTCATCGAATCCCGAAACCGTGTTTTAACGTGGTACAAAATCCAACGCTTGAGTCCCGGAAACGTGTTTTGATGTGATAGACCGGCCCGTCGAAAAAAGACAAATTAGGGAGATTAAACAAAGTATTTGACAGATAATTTTAATATTTTCTTATTGCCAAGACTCGAACCATTTCAAAACGGTCATTCAATTAGTTTTATCGCTCATGAAATTATTGGTTTATATATTCTAAAAACACAATCGTTTCACGTGTAATACACAACACCAACATTCCCTCTCCTGTAGACGATATATAAGTGGCACCGAGTCCATTCCGAGGAAAAATTTTGCAAGATTCATAAAACAGATTGTTTGGGGATATGCAAGAAACAGATTTTGATGCCTATATCGGCAACACAAAAAAATAGCCCCTATAGGGCTTGCGAAGTGTGTGCAAACCAAAAAAATAAATGAGACTCGGTACATGTGTAAACTACAAAGTGTGGCTCTACATTTGGGGAAGTGTTGACAATTTAAGCAATCTTGGGCTAATTTTTATAATGTCGTTAAGCATCTCAGAAAATTTCATTAGATTATATCCATATTAACATTGTTATAACATTTTTAATAAACACTTAAGAAATACACCATTTGTTCAAAAATGGGCAGAGCATAGGGGCTAGGTTTGCAAAATTTTGGCCAGGCTGATAGTGTTAATACATCCTATCACACGGATGCAATAGAACTGATGATTGGGTTTTCAGTGACAAATCATGTGGAATCGGACAATATTTCAAAAATTAAAACTTGGTGAATTATTTGGTGAAGATTATTATTATAAAAACAAATTTTATTGATTACAATAAAATTTGTTTTTATAATAATAATCTTTCGAATTCCCTCTTTTATTATTTACGTGAGATCAGTTCAATGAGTCGACAACCTTATGAATTTAGTTCCTATATTACGTATACTGATGTTTAATTCTTACCGTTACTTGCCAATTAAAAATAAGTAGGTATTTCTTAGCATAAAGTTAGTTAACTGCATTTTAATGATAGTTGATTATTATTTGTTGTAGAATCCTTTCGCGAAAGACTCATTAACAACATTAAGTTTTAATAAAACTTAACACAGGCAATTGAGTGTTATTATAATTAAATCAATATTACTGAAATTTATTTAAATCGTTTATTTGGATTCTATTTGTGTTTTTCTTTAGTAATTAACTCTTTTGGAATATATCCGATGTTAATTATTTATTGTGTGTCAGTTTTAATGCATCCTTGTGATTGAATGCCTAAAGATGTCGAGGGGCGAGTTTCGAGTTGTTATTGATAAAGCATGCGGAACCGTAAATTTCAAAAATTCAATTTTTAAAAAATATTTATTTTGTTATAAATCATATTTTTAAAAAAGTTGTGTAATTTAATCGATAATGGTCAACTGTCCTGTAATTAAAAATATTTTCACAAGTCCGAAATATGCAAATAAGCAAACAGCTTGTTACGTCACGGACGTGGTAAAAACTTCCGTTCAGAGATATTGCTTTCCTAAAAGTTGGACTGGAGCTGACTGCAAAGTGTGAGACTTAGAGTTGGGTGCTTCCTGTTGGAAGTCCAACGGCACAGCTGCTGCTGCTCTCGAACAAACTTTAAGAGTATCGATGCAAAGGAGATTTTTGTAACACCCTCCGATATGGATTTAAATGTATATATCAGTTCATTGGTAGTTTTGAAATCCCAGACAGTTTTTCTGATACAGAAATTTAATTTGCAAGTATTTTGCAAGCTATATATTGATAAAAAATGTTCTCAGATAGTTTCTAAGCTGTCTATATATATAACACATAAAAAATCCATTTTCTGCAAGAATTTTCAACGGTTCTGATAAAATTGTGAAATAAAAACAAAACGATATGTTCACAAACATGAAAAATTACCTATGTATTCAATATAGTGGGTGATCGGTTAACGAACATAACTGTTCCAAGATTATATTCGCTATCCGAATTCTTCGTTAACCGATCATCAATTCGCCATACATTTTTTATAATGGATTGGAAAAATCGTTTTAGTTCGTTATCCGAATATTTCACATAAACACAAAAATCTTTCATGATTTGTGTTCGTTGTCCGATTTGTTCGCTGTCCGAAGTGACCGTTGACCGATCACCCACTGTATAATAATGATTTTCAATAGATTTGGTAAAATTATAAAATCAAAACAAAGGAAAAATATGTTCACAAATATGAAAAATTAGCTATGTATTCAATACAGTGTGTAATCAGTTAACGAACATAATATATCCCAAGACAATATTCGCTATCCGAATTGTTCGTTAACCGATCATCAATTTACAGCAAATTTTTATACTGGATTGGAAAGATCGTTTATGTTCGATATCCGAATATGTCACATAAACACAAAAATCTTACGTGATTCGTTTTTGTTGTCCAATTTGTTCGCTGTACGAACTGACCGTTGACCGATCATCCACTGTATACAATAGTAATGATTTTCAATAGATCTGGTAAAATTGTGAAATCAAAACAAAGCAAGAATGTGTTCACAAAATATGAAAAATTAGCTATGTATTCAATGCATCGGGCAATCGGTTATCAAACATAATCTGTTCCAAGACTATATTCGCTATCCGAATTGTTCGTTAACCGATCATAAATTTACCATACATTTTTAATAATGGATTAGAAAAATCGTTTTAGTTCGTTATCCGAATATGTCACATAAACACAAAAGTCTTTCTTGATTCGTGTTCGTTGTCCGATTTGTTCGCTATCCGAATTGATCGTCGACCGATCACCCACTGTATAGTAATATATAAATTTCTTCTTCTTTTCTTCTTGGAGCAATTATTACTCATAGTTGTTACATAGAAAATTTGTGACCATTTCATAGCTTTTTTGATGTAAATAATTCTACGAATATATTATACAAACATACTTCGGATGAAAAAGTAATTGATTTGTTTTGTTATACGATGATATTTGGAATACAGGTTAAAAAAATACTGGAAATATATTATATGTTACCGGGTTTGTTTATTATTTAAAAAATAGTTGTCAATAGATTGTTTTTTTTTATTACGAGATATCTCATAATGTATGTATGATCCTAGATCAAATTATAAACATGAATTCTAGTTTATATAAAGTTAATTTTAATTTGTCGATACAAACAATTGCTTCATAAATATAAATTAAAAATATATTACTTCTTCCATTATTCTATATTTAAATTGATGAAGGTTGGTCAGTCGAATAGATTATTAACGCCAAGTATAAATATGTTATATGTGCCTTGAATTTCCCCATATATATCCGTATGACCTCATCACATCGCGCCACGTGGAGGGGTCGAACAGCTTTTCCGACCCCTTTAGCGAACGCCTTCGTGCCCCCCTACTGTTGCCAGGCAACGAATAAAACCATTATTACGACGTAAGAGAATTTTATGTTTCGTTATATCAAAAGATTTTTTGAGACATATTATGGTTTGCTCTCACTTATTTTGTCTTCCACCAAAAACAATGCAACGTTTTTCATGTTTTGTTTGAACATTTCTCTTCATAATATTACAAATAACAATTTATTTCAAAATGTTAATTCTTGGTGAAAAAACGTTGTAGAAAAACGCATGTATGTACAGATCTCGACTGAATAGTATCTATGATTTTCAATAAATTCTAATAGCAAAAAGCACACTTATAAAATGTTGAATTTTGTTGGTTATAACCGTCAAATATATTATTTAGTTATATTTCTTATTTATCAGCTATGTAGCCTAGTGATTAGGGTTCGCCTTTTACAGCAGCTAGTGGAATCGAACGAGGGAAATTTGTTAATGTAGTCAAAGTTAAATAAATAAATGATAACATATACATAGATTGAATTGGCGTTCACTTGGTAGAACTCCATTATAACACGGTGAAGAAAATAGCAATGTATTTTAGTTCCAAAAAACTATTTTTTTAAATATAGTTGATAGCTATTTCGGCTCACGTCATCGTCAGAACTATGCTTAAACTAACATTTACTTATCTATATATAGCTGTGTAGAAATGGTACACAGTACATCTTCTCTCCTGTTTTGACGACCTAGCTTGTTTCTTGCTTGCAATATAACTAAATTTGTAAATGAAACTAAAAAGGCGGCTATATCAATAACTTTACAAATGCACGGAAATGGTCTATTACAGAAACAAAGAAGTTCCCCGCAGAGGGTTAAGTAATGGTGATATACATATCTTAGTTTATTCGCTAAGAATCCTTTGTGATAGTTGATGTCTATTGATTTCCAGCTGTTCCAAAGCCGTCATCCTTAGACCCTTAATACAGAGGTGCAAACACTTAGGCGCTGAGTTTGAATTTACATTATGTGATTCCTTTATAACGTGATTATCGAATTGTGAATCTGATTTTTTACTGTTGAATGATCTTACATATTGTGCTGCAATGTGACCTTACTTAAGATACATCATCAACCTTCCTAATTATTTATGGCCTTACAAAAAAAAATATCCGCAAAAACTTTATTTTTACAATACTTTTTGGTAAGGAAAATAACTGGTCTAATACAAGAGAAAAAGATTTGAAAAGTTAGAATATTTGAAAGGAATATTTTCTGGAACCTGTAAGATTTGTAATGCATGTCTGACCTCACATTTAGACGCTCTCACGCCTGATCGGTTGACGTGTATGCTTTAAAAAGACAACTAAATTAATGTGAGAACGTCACACAAACTTCATTACGCTGTTAAGTAAGTAAACGTTCCGATCGCGCGTGGAAGTGTATCAAGTGTTAAGCCTGTTAATGTTAGCACTCTCTCCGTCTTAGAGAAATAATATAATATAACTTTAATACAAGCGGTGTTAAGTGTGCATTTAACTATTTCACCATGCGTTATGTGTATTAATTAAGTGAAATGAGATATGAGTTTAATTTCATGGAAACGTTTTAACATATTATAAACATGCGAAATAAATAGAATGATGAAAATTTCAACAATTCTAGTTAGAAATGCTTTTAACCGTAGATTTATATCTACACAAGTGTGAATGTTTAAATAAAACTGGAATAGGTAAATGCGATGGCAACTGCGACCATACTGCCGCAAACACTATGCCATCAAAATCCGTGTTTCCCGCCAAAACTTTCCACCATTTTCACAGTTAACACATCAACGGCGACATTTCTTCCATTTCGGTATGTGAATAAGATACAATTAAAAACTGTATACCAGTTCCAAAAAGTGTTTGCAGTGGCAGATTATGCAATTGGTCTTTTTTTGGGAATGCAAAACAATCATTCAATATACAGATTTTTGCGAGAATTAAAATGTTTTGTTTGTTATTATTTTTTTATCACAAATACTAATTATAAGTGACAAAAATGTTCCAATGAAAGCATTTAATTAATTATTTATTTAACACACGATTTTTTTTGCAATAACTTTATTTATAATATAAAATTAAAAATGTGTGGATCAAACGGCGATTCGAAAGGCTCTAATTACGCGTTTATGGTAATGGAGAAGTCTTCCACTGCTAACTATGTAGCATACGCAATAATATGCAGACGAAATATCTCCTCGGAAGTAACTATTTCTCATGTTTTTTTAATGTTAAGTGTCTCCGAATACCAAGGTAAAGGTTGTAAACAAGAAAGAGTGTAAGGATATTGGGAGAAAATCCCTTAGAAAATAATATGATAACATTACTTTTACATATTTTTTAATAAATGACATCTTATTTGTACTTGAGATTCAATGTTTTAAATTACGAGTAAGCGAGGTCAAAAAAGTTAGAAATATTATAAGTCGGTGGCCAACAGAAAATTCTTGGATTATTTATTACATATATTTAGTCCCAGTATTTTAGTAAGTATTTATGTTTAACAATCTAAAATCTATTCTTCTATATATATTTAACAATCTAAATTCTTATTTGGTCAATTTTCTTAACTACTGAAAACAATTTTACAAAACACCTTTTTATTATAATATAATTTATGATATCGACTGAAGGTGCTTGATGAAGTTTAAATATCAAATTTGAATTTCTACAACTTTCGACGATTTCGCCTTAAGGCATCTTCAGGCATTCTATCACGCGGATGCAACAGTACTGACGTGCAATAAACTTTTTTTTTTTAAATAATAAAAATACATTTTTTAGTACTTATTTCCACAATGTTTTTTGATGTGTTTTTATTATTTAAAATATAATGCCTTTCCATCAAGAAGTGACATTTAACACCTTAAAAGGTACAATAAACAGTTAACATCTTCTATATACCAAATGTATTCACTCCTTTTTAATGTTTATTAGTTTAAGAAAGTTGTGTTACATAAACGTTTTTATGACTTTGTTTCAAAAGTGTTTCCATTATTTTATTATCGGTATTTAAAAATAAGAGTGTGTTATAGTGAGCAGGAAATACGGTTTCTATAATATAATACTAATGGAAAATGCGTGGAAGTTGATGTGTTAAGCTGACATTTCACTGGTATCGAACTAATCTGGGTATTTAAAACTTTGAAACGATGTTGCCGAGAGAGAGAGAGCACATGCGACGACGTGACACTTTCGACTTTTCATTGTGTAGCACAACAACAATGTACTGTATTCGTTGGGTTAACTAGACGGCATTAGTGTCACAGACTTCAACGAAGTCGTAACTCCTTCCCTGGGGCCTAGGGCACTTTCCAAATAAGCGTTAGACTTCTGAGAGTCTTACGACCCCGCGTAATTTACTTTTTTTTTTTAAATATATGTCCTCTTATAAGTAACACGGTGAAAAAATAGCAATGTATTTTAGTTCTACAAAATTATATACGATATAGTTGATAGCTATCTCGGCTTAGCTCTCATCAGAATATCTGTGTGGAAAAGGTACACAATACATCGTCTCTTCTGTTTTAACAATCTAGCTAGCCATAAAACTAAAAAAAAAACAGATTCACAATTCGCTAATCACGTTATAAAGGAATCACATAATATAAATTCAAACTCAAGTGTTTGCATCTTTGTTGTAAGGATCGCAGGATGACGGCTTTGGAACAGCTGGAGATCAATAGATATCAGCTATATATATAATATATGTCGGTCACCATTATTGACTCCTCTGATTAGTGACTCTTTGTTTCTGTAATGGACTATTTCAGTACCATATGTAAAGTTATTGATTTAGCCGCCTTTTAAGTTTCATTTACAATTGTTAGTTTTATTACGAACAGGAAACAAGCTAGGTCGTTAAAACAGGAGAGAAGATGTATTGGGTACCTTTTCTACGCAGTAATAGTTCTGACGATGGCGTGAGCCGAAATAGCTATCAACTATATTTTTAAAATAATTTTGTAGAACTAAAATACAATGCTATTTTTATCACCGTGCTATAACTAAATTTTAAGCGAACGGACAAATATAAGTCTTTCGCCGCTCCTCAGACCATTGCGAGGGGCTAATGCATTTCTGTTATAAATCATCTCCGGCCAGTATTTATTTAATCTTACTGAAAGTGCCGCTTGTTCAGTTTAATTTAAATTTTAGTTTTATTGCTAGCAGTATATAAGCTAGGCTGTTAAAACAGAAGAGAATATGTATTGTGTACCTTTTTTACGAAGCTATATATAGATAAGTAAATGTACGTTTAAACATTGTTCTGACGATGGCATGAGCCGAAATATCTATATTAACTATATTTAAAAAAATAATCTTGTAGAACTAAAATGCATTGCTATTTTTTTCACCGTGTTATAATGGAGTTCTACCAAGTGAATGTCAATTCAATCAATAAAAAAATACATGCTTGCTTAATATTTAAAATAGAATGCCTGTACCAATATATAATTAATTGATTGATCAATGAATCTGTTATCCATGTATTTCGTAACAGTTTTAAATTCATTAATTTAAAAAAAAAGAATTGTGAAAACGAAAACTAAAAAATAAACAAAAGACAATAGATTTAATAAGTCTTCTGACGTTAAGTAATTTTTTCAAGTGTTTCTCAAGAATTTGCTTGACATATCGAAAATAAGTTTGGAAGGTTGCCACGCAGCATGCAAGATAAAAGGGCTAATGTTGTCAGATAAGCATACCAACACATGAAATGCGTAGTTGTATTTAACGGAATAGTTGCTTGGATTGACCACTTTCCGTGTCAAAGTATAATAAACAAAGTTGATAGCTTAACATCAAAGAGGCACAGTGGTTTAATAATGTTTGCATTTTATTTACAGTATGCACCAGAAAAATTCTCGGTAAAACGAGAGGAATCTCAGAGCGTTCGTTGGAAGTATGCATACAAATGTGAAACAGAAAAATGCCGAGTGAAAGCGAAAAAGAACCTACTCGATTGCACAGAGAAATCTTGAAAATATTTGTACCAAAGGTGTGTTTCAGTTTTATTTCTTGACAAAACAGTTGAACCTGAAATTAATTATTATATACATAATATTTTACGATACAAGATACAAAATATAAGATACGAATAGAGGTTGAGCGACTATTATACAGCCATTTTGAATCATCAATTTTGCTGCTAAAAAATCGACCTTAAATCGAAACTGTTGTGAATAAATTTTAATATAGAATTATTCTCTTATTGTTTGCGAGTGTAGTTATGATGTTTCTTGAGGAGATATGTATTGTATTTATGACTATACACTCACACGCATACGATTCTTTCATTACATAATATAAAATTTCGACTGAGAGTAACTGATGGAATTTGAATATCAATTATGAATTACTGAAAGTTTGTACAACTCCACATACTGTCACTAACGACTCGAGTATGGCCTTTCCGCATCTTGAAGCATTCTATTGATTGAATTGTCATTTACTTGGAAGAAGCCATTACAACGCGGTGAAAAAATAACAATATATTTAAGTTATACAAAATTTATAAGGTACAGTGGAACCCCCAATTACACTACTCTGAATTAAGCGATCGATGGCTTGAAATATTCGCCGCAAATCCCCCAATGGCACGATTGCACGGTGCAGACGGTCAAATATTGACTAGCATCTGTGTATTCAACACGTGCCAGGCTATGAACGCTCAACCGGGCGATTGACGGTGTGCTGTATTTTGTTAGAACTATGCATTTTATCACATAGTAACTAAATATTATGTCGATATATATATTTCGCAAAACAAAGTTAAATATGTAGCTACTTTCAATAGGCTTCGTTTTGCAGTTTTCACGGAAAAAATCCCTATTTTTGTATGACGTTCACTTCCTCAATTACAGTACTTCAAATTACACGGTCCCAAATTTAGTGTAAATGGGGGTTTTACTGCATATAATTGATGTCTATCTCGGCTTTCTCTCTCATTAGAACTATCAATCAGTTCTATGTAGTTAACTATAGTTTTGACGAGGACGTAAACCGAAATAGCCTATAATATAATATATCTTATAAATTTTACAGAACTAAAATTCATCGCTATTTTTTCACTGTGTTTCAAGCATTTTATCATACGGATATAGCAAAACTTACACAACATTACACAATTTGCATCAGTTATATACAACAAGAGGAATAAATTATAAAGTAAAAACAAAGGCCCTAAGGCTAGGATCCAAATATAGATCTGAAATAACTTTCGAAACTATTGATTCGATTACAATGACACTCGATTTGCATAATCTTTCTCTATCTATCGACGCATCGTGAGAATTCGACGGCTGCTGACACATGGGAATGATATCTAATAATACATTATTACCGAGAAAAAAACATACCTAATTTTTCCATGTTTAATATTTTCATGAATATTTCATTACTCGCGATGTGCTGTTCACTCTGGGAAAGTGGTTTCCAAACACTGCGATAGACCGGAGGTCGCCAACCTTTAGGACCAAGCTGAACAATAAGCTAACAATTTTCGAACTAACATTCATTTTTAAAAGTGGTAGATATCACACGGTAAAAAAATGTTATAGCAATGTATTTTAGTTCTAAAAGATTGTAGAACTAAAATACATTGGTATTTTTTCACCGTGCTATAATGGAGTTCTACCAAGGAAATGACAATTCAATCAATAAGTGATATATATGTTTGCGCAGTAAAAAAATCATAAATGGTAAATTTGAAAATATAAATGGTAATTTTGTGATACACGTTTCTGTATGTTTGGAATAATGTTTGTCACGTTACTGCAACAACTCCGCGGACCACTGGTTGGCAAAATCGTTATGCAATACCAGGGGTTACCAAACAGCGGGTATGTTCCGGTTCTTTTTATCCAACATTAGATTTTTCTGTATAAATATATTATACATAAAAATATACTAATTTTGTACAATTCAATCGATTCATTGTGAATTCAACAAACATGTGTAATCAAAATCATATCATGTTTATAATTAAGGAGGAAAAGTTTAGGTAATTCAAAAATAGTTCTGGGCGACCACATGGTTCCTTGCTCGTAAATTTCTCGGATAATTTCATTAAATTCTCAATACTAAAAGAGTTCTTCTGAGGTGTTAACTGTCACTTGTTGATGTAAAGGCATGGAATTTTAAATAATAAAAACACATTTTTTAGTAAATACTTCTTTCCACAACACATTTTTCAATCAGGATCTAATGCTAGCAATGAGCGAAACCGATCCTAATCAAAAAATATATATTGTGGAAATAAGTACTAAAAATTGTGTTTTTTTATTTAAAAAAACTAATAGAGTAGTACAGAAGAAATTCTTAATGAATGATTTTAAAAGATGAGTAGTAATGATTTTTTTTTTATTTTGGCCCCGCATATATTTAAAAAAGTTGCTCATGGTTCTCGATTCTCGAAAAGATCTGTGACCCCTGCGCTAGACGATGCACCAATAGGTGCATGTGTATCCGCCCCCGTCCCAGTGGCCTTGGGCGGTACACGTGCACCGGCAGTCCATTATACAAAGCGCACACCGAGGTGTCGATTGGCTGCAAGTGAATGCGTCACGTGCCGCGAATGTGCGACCGGGTGATACCCGACGTCGGGAAATAGGTTTTGTCCCGTTAAGTAAGTCCATTTTCTTTCATAAAAACACTGTTATAAATATTTACACATTATTTGAAATGCAAATGGTACCGGAACACTATACTTGGTGAACTTTTGAGAGCTGATGATTTTTAAAATATTTAGCATGCATTGTATGAGTAACTCGAGATCGATTCTGGTAGAAAATAAAAAATAGTCTACCATTGCTAATTTAAATTATATATTCACCTTACGCGGTGCAGTTGTAACTCATTTCCTGCTGAGCCGTTGAAAGGATATTCCAACACCTAGACTTCCACAATTTATTGAGTAATATTGGTTTGAAACAATCTTATTGAGTTTGTTATGACAAATCAAGCAATGGATCGACTCAAAAATTAGCGAGTGCAAGAACGTTTTAACCACTATTAATTCATATATTTGCGGGTATCAATTATCAACACGGTAAAATCAGCCGTCTTGACAGTTGAGATGTTAGCAGTCAGAGGGTTAAGTCCCTAACGAACTGCTCGTGAGAAAAAAGAAAAACTATCACCACTAAACCATAGTGACCTACATTTCTGTCAACAAATTGAACTTAACTGAATCAAATCAGTAATCCTTCAACTTAATGGATGATTTTGAACTATATATAGAAATATATATGAAGGGAAGTTTTACATTCAAGTGGGTCGCATTCAAGAAACTTTAATTAGATAACACCAAAATTTGGAAATGTTTTTTTGTAAGTAAATGAAAATGTTATTTTTTAATTTTTGTTTCAGTTATTCAATTGGCCGCAGGTTCCTCCGCTTCTGAATTGTTTTTATTTATATCTTATCTACAACAGTTTTCGAAAACGTAAATTTTAGAACAATCCAAATTTAATATTGAAATTCCATCAAACAGCTTCAGTCGATATCATAAATTACAAAACATTAACAGATGTCGTTATTGTTGTGTTCATTCACCCTTAAGCTCAGTTTCAAAATTTTAAATCCAATCCATGATGTATTTATTATATTTTAGTTTCTAATGAGAATTGCTACAGCCGTGTCATAATACTTTGATAGTTTCATATTATTCGCACAAACATGTATTCTTCATAGCCATGTCTTGTTTATTGATTGAATTGGCATTTACTTGGTAGAACTCCATTATAACACGGTGAAAAAATAAGAATGTATTTTAGTTCTAAAAAAATTCTACAGAACTAAGATATTTAGATAAAAAAGAAGATGGTTCTGACGATTGCGTGAGCTGAAAATGCTATCACCTTTATCATATAAAAAATTTGTAGAACTAAAATACATTGTTATTATTCATGTTTATCTCACATGAAATGCGTAAAAATTAAAAAGGCTACGACGCCAAATCAAGCATTTCCATATATTGTGCTGACAAGCTTGCATACGGCGAAAGTCCAACATGAACCAAAAGAAACGAAATGAACAGGCAACGCTGAAAATTGTTTATGTATATTTAATTAAATTATCCTATAATTATGGATGAATTTGTCATCTCCAGGAATTTCTCTGAAATGCACCGTTTATAGATGCATTATGTTCCATTAGTCACAATCCATAGCGTAATGTATGAACACAGATATCGATTGGATTTATTCCAGGCAGGCAGTCATGACTGTTATCGCTTCTGACCGATTATCAGAATAAGCAAAGCGATACTCGGTGCGGCGATAGCGCAGCGTATCGTGACGTCATTATGCTCTCGGTCCAAACAGATTATCATTGTATCACTATTCAAAGGGGTGAAGTCACGTCTGGTTAACTAAGGGCTAAACAGATTTGTACATATTAATTTGTACGTGACCCAATTGTAGCGATTAATACGCTTGTTACTGAGGCTTGATATCGGTCACAAGGATAAGAAGATTAAAATGCGATTTGATTGCGCGTACGACATTATAAACTCATTTTTCTAACCGTACCTATTTGGAGCATATACAATAGATTATTATTCCTAACGAAAACTGGTTACACGTAAGTTTTTCAATGTTTCTTCACATATTAGAAGTCGTGATACAATATTACTAAAACCAGGATCTGATTCCAGTTTTACAATATATTTTTAATTAAATGATCTTCGAAATGAGTTTCTTAATGTTGTACGTTTTTGTTTGAAGGTTCTGTAAATATTAACAGATACTAGCTTTATTGATTGAATTGGCCTTAACTTGGTAGAACTCCATTATAACACGGTGAAAAAAATAGTAATGTATTTTAAAATATATGGCCCATGTCATCGTCAGAACTATAGTTCCGAATTTATAGCCGAAATAACTATCAAGTATATCATATAAAAAAAATTCTAGAACTAAAATACATAGCTATTTTTTTCACCGTGTGATACTAGCTTTAATGGAGTGGTATTGTTAAGTTCGCAATTCTTGTATACAAGGTAAAAATCTACACAATGTTTATGTATTTCCTTCACGAAAATTCTTTTACAAATATGTTATTCCGATTGGCCACAATTATTACTATTTTTTGAATATTCATGTCATACTAGTATTAATTATAAAACATCGGTATTACTAGACAACATAAAAATAAAAAAAAAATGTAATAAAATAATCTTGATAACTTCGTTTCCAGCAAAAGTTGTTTCGCAAGAAATCCTTGTTATAAATCCACTCAACCTCTTTGGACAAACTTAATGACTTTCAATTAAGGGTATAATTATAAAAACGTCTTGTATTTTATCGAATTTTAATTACCATTTTTCAGATTCTTGGCAATGAATAGTGTACGTTTAATACACTGGATTTGTCGTGAAAACTATTCCAACGACGAGCATTTTTAGAGATCTTATGGATATAACGAAGAGTACTATCTGCTACGATTCTATTGAAATAATATAGAACTAGAAATATGGGTTTTGGGGAATAATAATTGCCATCACAAATAAATCGTTTAAACAACAAAACATTGGAATATCTGATTTGAAGAAAGCGTAATTTTCTACGTTATGGAAATTGCCAATGTTTTTACTAGCTGAACGCACGCCTCGTTCATTTCAGCACGACAATGATGGCTTTATTATTAATGCTGGCGAACGACAAAATGACGTTATGAATATATTATTTAAGAATGCACTTTCCCTGACGTATTTGGCAACGGCATTCGTGATACGGCCCAATCAACACTCTGGAAACGACGGATTTAAGGTATCTACTGCTCATATAACACGACGATATTTTTTTGTCAGGATTTTTTGGAGTTATGCCATTTGTCAAAAACAGATTTTGTTATTATTGCATCATAGTACCAGAATGGGTAACGATTTCCCGCCGGAAGGTGGCATCCGTTTGACGTATAATCTAATTTAAGTGAATTCACGATGTATTGTTCCTTGATGTAGGCGATCTGTCCTTTTCCTGGTTTTCCTCTTAGATAGTTTTTGCGGAAAGGCAGAAATCATAGCTTTGTTATTAATATAAACAAGGCATATTAAACAGTATAGTGATAACATTTTTTTCAAAAAGAACTCAACACAAATAGAAAGTTTATAATCACAAAATTTTATTAATTATCAATTGGCAGTTACTTAACTCCATTATAACATGGAGATATAATAGCAGTGAATTTTAGTTCTACAAAATCTATAAGGTTGACAGATAATCAGTTCATAGTTCTGATGAAGGCGTAAGCTGAAATTGCTATTATCTAAATATTTCATAAAATTTGTAGAACTAAACATTGTTATAATTAATGATATCGATGATATCGAATTGTTATTACTTTGTACGATTCCACATGTTTTATCACTAACGACCCGTGATAGAATGCCTGAAAATACCGAAAGGCGAAACCCGGCAATTTTAATGAGCGTAAATATTGGACAGACATACAATAGATCTGACGATGGCGTGAGCCGAAACAGCTATCAAATATATCTTATAAAAAAAATGTAGAATTAAAATATATTGCTATTTTTCCACCGTGTGATAATTTATTTGAGTTTTCGGTATTATTTTTTTAATCAATTTAGTTATGTTATAGTAAATTATGATGCGGCTCGCTTTATGCAGCGAACACGTTTATACGGCCCAATTAAACAGAGTATGGATGATGATGGATCTGGTCCCTTCACAATCAATACTTTGCTATAATATTGCACATAAAAATGGTTACAGGTATCGCATATTTCTGTAATGAATTTAAGCAATAAGATTTTAAAAAAATAGAATCAATTACGATGCCGCTAACACTGATTGCACAATCGGAACAAGGTAGCGATGAATTGTTTACGAAACAAGATAATCATTAATCGAGTGATGTGATTACACAATTATTTTGTTAGATGTGTTTATATTGATCGGATCGTTACAAAAAAAAACACACGAAAGATGCCAATCTATCAAAGAATTGTTCGAAATCAGCCGAAAATTGCCTCAACTTAAAGACACAATGCAATCTTGACAATCAACTTAAAGTTTCAACACATTTCACTCGGAATAAATGATCGCGATATCGGTTTAATGATTCTACTTTCTTTTGTTGTGTTTTTTCACCACGCTGCAACAGTTGTATATGTGTATATAATTCTATTGAACGGAGCGGGTTCGCTACGACGCCATTAGTTTGATTGGAATTCGTTATTGTGTTTACATTGTAGCAGGCAATGAATTATTGTAGCGATAATCAATTGGCTATGAAAGGTGTACTGAAGTAGAATAACGATGGTAGGTGCCTATTAGGAAAATAAGTGCATTTGAAAGAATTAACTGATAGCTTTTGTTGTCGACGTGGATGGGTTTCGAAAAAAACGAGGTCAACATTAAAGCAGTCATTTCGATTTATTTGGTAACTAACTCTATAGCAAAAATTAATTACAATAACATTGAAAATTATTGAATGAAGATAGTGTAAGCACTTATCGCCTTTCGGAATCTTTAGGTGAATCCCGGGTCATTAGTGACAAAACGTGTGGAGTCGTACAAAGTTGTAACAATTCAAATTTGATAATAAAATTCCACCACGCACCTTCAGTCGATATCATAACTTATCCCTCGATTTAATACACGGTTCTTAATGTGAACGGTAAAATAATCCGACACGACAAGAATAATGAAACGCATATTAGAATTAACTTTATATGTTACGTATCGCGCGTGTAGTAGAGTTTACTTTGAAAATAAAACATTTATTATTAAAGGAATCAAATCCTCCGAAGTTTTCTATGATTTTTTGGCCTTAAAACGTCTACACTTTCAATTAATACTGTTTAGTGGACGTAATATTTTTCGAATAAAAATTTTAGTATCTTTCACCATAACATATAGAAAATTCTTTATTTAGTATACTTATATTTCTCGTTCTGTACAAACCGCATGATTAATAATGTCAAATAAATGAAATTTGTAATATTGACAACTTTTCTTCCGTTTTTTACATAAACTTTGCTCTTGGTCTATACAATTTTGAATTTCACGGCATTTTGAAGGTACCAATCTACTACTGTACAAATCGAAGAATATGCGTGCATACAAAGTATTGCCACATCCATACTTCACACTTCCCAAAAAATATGTTATATTGAACATTGGCCGTTGGCAAATATTTGCGTCGGCGGATTTTGGTGTATTCACTGACATTAGCTGATTGACAGGCATACCTAAAATCACTGACACCGTATATAATATATGGGCCAACGTAATATTTGTTGCCCACCTAAGAGTGAAATCTGTTTAGAATCTTTGATAAGCATCTTTATGTTGTACTGTATATTACACCTTTATCGTCAATATTGATTTTTCAGTCTATTAGCGAAGCGGTGTATGCTCCTCTTGTGTTTTTTCGTTATTCTTAAATGAACACTTTCATAAAAACATTTATTTTATAATTTATGATGTCGACTGAAGATGCTTGATGAAATTTCAATATCAAATTTGAATTGTTACAACTTTGGACGATTCTACGTGTTTTGACACTAACGAGCCGGGTTTCGCCTTTCGGCATCTTCAGGCATTCTATCAAATGGATGCAACAGAACTGACGTACAATAAACAGTTAGCATCAGTCTTTTTATCGTTAGCATCTAAATTACAAGTAGTAAAGTAAATCAATTGATATGCTCTGTTTAGTATTATATGTGTACATTATAGTGGACACTCTTTATAAAAAGGTATTGGTGTATATGTAAATATACATATACAAAGTGGCCTTTGGCATATTTACTATCTGAATAGAAACAGAAGGGGAAGAGTTGTCAAATCTGCAGTAAACAAAGGGGAATCGCGGGTGAAAAAATGCTAGAAAAAATCCGATAGAATAATCCATTAATTTTTTTTCTTCCCGCGGCTTCGCCGTATATGCAAGTCGAGTAATCTAATTTTCCGCTTTTCTCCATAGCCCACCCCAGGACACACCGGGTCCCGATTTAGAAATAAAATATTTATATACTTGACGCGAGGCATTACCAGGGTTATCTTATTTGTATACATCAATTTATTCATTTATACGAAGTGTACCAAATCTTGAAATAGGGATATCTCTGTCTGGTGCTTAGAATCGAAGGAATTCTTAACGTGATTTTCTTGCTCGAGTTTCCTCACACGAATTTAAAGTCTGATTATACATCAACGGCATAAATTATTGCATTTGCTAACCATTTACCACGGGAAAAACATTTATTTAACACGGATGAAGGTAAAGGATGAAGTATTACACAGAACACGGGGGTCATAAATCATTTGATTAGGAGATTTTAAAAATAAACAGAGATTAATTATTGAATACGAGAACTAGTTTTAATTTAGATGGTAACGATGAAAAGCATGAATTTGTATATATCAGGATTGGACAAATATGAAAAAACAATTGAATTGTTACAGCTTTGTAAAATTCCACATATTTTGTCACCAACGAGCCGGGTTCCGCCTTTCGGCATCTTCAGGTATATTATCACACGGATGCAAAATAACTGACGTACAGTAAACAGTTAGCATCGTCTATATACCAAAGATATTAATTACAGGAAAACACACACCACAAAGCAAGCAGTATATGACAGCTAAAACAAATTTAATATTATTAATCTAATAATAAAAAAACCTATTTGTATTTAAAACAGAGGTCAATTATTAAATTCAAGTTATACTCTTAGCCCTCTGACTGCTAACGTCTCAACTTTTGAAACGGTTGATTTTTGTGTGTTGATAGTTGATACCCAAAAATATATGAATTAACAATGGTTAAAACCTTCTTCTACTCGCTAAATTTTGAGTTGATGCATTGCTTGATTTGTCCTGAAAAACTCGATAGCATTCTTTCAAATCAATATTACTCAATAAATTTTTGAAGTCTAGTTGTTAAAATATCCTTTAAACGGCTCAGCAGGGAATGAGTTAACTACCAGCTAAATCTTTCCAATTCCCCTTACGAAAGATCAGTCCAATGAGTCGATAACGTCATATTCCTATATAACACCACTTGATGTTTGATTCCCACCGTTGCCCACTGATTTAAAATAAGTAAGTATTATATTTCCAAGTCTAAAATTAGCCAATCGCATTTTAATGATAGTTGATTATTATTTTTTGTAGAATCATTTAATGAAAGTCTCATTAACATTATTTAGTGTTTATAAAAAAATATCACGGACAATTGATTGTCAATACTATTAAATCAATATTATTGAAAGTTATTTATTTGGATTCTAGCCTAACAGTCTGTGTATTTCTTTTATAATTAATTTATTTGGTATATAATTGATGCTGACAGATTGTCGTGAGTCAGTTCTGTTGCATCCGAGTGATATAATGCCTGAATATCTCGAAAGAGCGAAACCCGGGTCGTTAGCGACAAAACATGTGGAATCGTACATAGTTTCCGCAATTCAAATTTAACATAAATTATTTATACCTGAAGAAGTATCTGCATATAAATAGATAATTAGATATTTACAGAACCGTTTATAAAATGATAAAAATGTAGCAAGCTTTGTATTTGTTGAACTCCAGACTTGAACGTTCCAGGTCATTATCGTTGAGAACAAGTGTTTCTTCTTTCGATATGTAGAACCAATGAATTAATGTTGATCACATTGTTCAATGATATAAAATCGGATGCTGAAATTTTCGGCGCGGACATGAGAGATTTCAATTTCTTTTCGGTGTGGTTATAACATGTAATTTCTATTTTTTGGAGAACACATGCTAAACTGGCAAAAAAATATAGTTATATTTTTAATTGATTAACTAAAGCGCCAACTGAAGGATTGAGCGTGTATTAAGGATTTCGTATATTGACAGTAAACTATAATAGAAAAGTATCAAATATATCGCGTAGTAATAAAATATATTTTTAATTATCTTCTTGTAATGGATTTACCCAGGGCACTACGTTTATAATTTCAAAACTTTTCAAGAATAACGAATTATAATTGTCATGGACACTGATTCCGTCTTGCGATTTTTGAACACGCGAAGGTTATTTACAAAACGGATTTTTGCGATACTATTCGCGAGAGGTGTTTTGCTCATTTGAGAAACATCTCCAATCATCTAGTGAATTAGCAATTACATAGTCGAACTACATCGCATTTGTGTTGAAATAAGCGACAATGCTTGCGATTGGATTATACCGAAAAAGATACTATCTATATAAGAACAATTTTTGAGCTAATCATCTTCGTTAATTCAGCTTCGTATATGCATATATTGTTTTGGGTACACGTGAAAGTTCATTTACATTTTATTGATTGAATCAGCATTTACTTGGTAGAACTCCATTATAACACGGTGAAAAAATAGCAATGTATTTTACTTCAAATTTTTTTTATAAGATATTCGTTGATAGCTATTTCGGCTCACAACATCGTCAGAACTATGAACTTAAGCTTAAACGATCATTTGATTATCTATATATAGCTGTGTAGAAAAGGTACACAATAAATCTTCTCTCCTGTTTTAACGGCCTAGCTTATTTCTCGCCAGCAATAGATGTGCATGTTCATCAACTATATCTAATAAAATTGAAGAACTAAAATACATTGCTATTTTTTCAACTTGTTATAATGGAGCTCTACCAAGTGAATGTCAATTCAATCAATATATCATATAACAGATAAATCTGAACTAGAAAATTGGTTACAAATTAGATTATTTATTTTTAGTAGTCATATTTTTTTATGTAAGTAAAACAAAAAGTAGTTTTGAGACTAAATTATAAATACAATTTAATAAAATTTTGCCGTTAAAAATATACACGAAATTTATGATATCGAGTGAAGGTGCTTGATAAAATCTCAATACTGAATCTCAGAACTGTCAGTTTTGTTGCATCCGTGTGATAGAATGCCTGAAGACGCCGAAAGGCGAAACCTTGGTCGTTAGTGACAAGACATGTGGAATCGTATAAAGTTGTAACAATTCAAATTTGATTTATATGTAATTTTATACCCGTAGCTTTTTACATCGTATCGTAGATTACTGTATGCGGAATCAAGGGATTACACTTAATTAATGCGGTTTTTCGATGTAAAATGACTCGCAATTTGATAAAATAAATATTTTATTATTATCTTTGGCAAATGGATGATGTAATTGTATATGCTACAATTCCATTCATCGTAACGGTAAATTAAATTAAAAAAAATATTCTCAAAGAGAAACGTGCCTCTCTCTACACAATATACATATTATATTTGATATGAATTCTATCACCCACAAAACAGCCCCCGAGTCTATAAAAAATATGATGGCGAATTATTAGGGTCGAGGGCTGTGAATATGGCTTCCGTAAATTAGTACGCAAACAAAGAAATTTTCAAATTATATTCAATTTCCGGCGAACCATTATGCAAAAAGTTTTCTTATTATCGTAAACGTGAATTATTTTGCGAATGTAACGCGAATTTTTGGAAAAACAATTGGAAATCTCTTGAGATTTACTAATCTTCATTGATATTAACGGCAATGTTTGGTATGCAATTAAATGAACAGAACAATACAAAACTACTGTACGTTAAAATGTCTAATAAAAAAGGTGGTTTCGTGTGTTGTGAAGATAAGCTAATGTATTTCTATAATAAATCATATCTTGCCAGTATTTAAGCTTATTGAAAATGTCGCCTGCATGGTTTAGTTTAATTTAATTCAAAGTTTAGTTTTTTGCTAGCATGATATAAGCTAGCTTGTTAAAACAGAAGAGAAGATGTATTATGTACCTTTTCTACACATCTATATATAGATAAGCAAATGTACGTTTCAACGATGGCGTGAGCCGAAATAACTATCAACTACATCTTATAAAAAAAAAAATATAGAACTCAAATACACTGCTATTTTTTCACCGTGTTACAATGGAATTCTACCAACTAAATGCCAATTCAATCAATATAATGGAATACCCAACTCTTAGTTGATCTTTATTGTTATGCTATTTAACGTAAGCATTTACGTTTTATTTTTCTAGCGCTTTAGGGGATTATTCGAAAGGAGTTTAAAGACTTGACATTATGTATTCATCGAGGAAATTAAGGTAGTTAGGAAACTGAGAGTCCGCTTCACAAACAAACAAAATGTTGATAATTAGGATTGACGCTTTACGTTTAAGAAGTGAACTAAGCGGTGTGCACAGTTGCCGCAATAATTGTTCAATGTTAAGATAACATTCGCATTTATTTCGCTCTCACAAATAATTGCGATTCCGTTTGATGGAATGGAATGACACACGACAACCTGCACGACACGCCAGTCGAACAAGCTCGTGGAAAAATGACGCCAAAGATGCGTGCAAAATAATCATTCACGTTTCTACAGTTTTTTTTATGTATCGTAAACTTAACTCGTTGGATGTCAGATTGAATTATTTTTATTTCAACGTTTCATATCTGTAGGTTGTACAATTTTCAAGAAAAATCTTAATGAGCAATTCTCCTGATTGGTAAATATCGAGAATTTATCGGGTTTTTAAACCGTTTATTTAAAAGTGATGATAAATGCTGAGAATTACGTATAAAAGACATTGTTAGCTAAATACCTGCCTATGTTCTCACAAATGCAGGTTCTTTTCATGAAATTTTCACAAATTTCAACCGGCATTTCATTGATTTCGTCACGATTGTTTTGTATAAGCTGCTATCAAGTGTTTCTGGTTTGTTGGTATTAAAATCCCCATCTCGCTCTTTAAATATCCCCGTTAAGACCAGCGAACTTATTGTAAATACCAATTGAAAAAACTTTTTCTTTAAATAATTTTCTGTATATATAATTCTTTCAGTAATTCCTTTTTATTATTGGCTGTAAGTAAAGTTGCACCGTCTTGTTGGTATCACGTGTTAATCAAGAATAACGCACACAATTCTGATATCAAAAATTGATCAATAATGTTACGATAACGTTATACATTAACAGTTACGATAACGATGATCCCTCCAGTACACATCAAGTGATCTTTTCGTACGTTGTAGCTCAGATTTTGTTTATCTGGTATGTATCCTCTTACTAAAAAATCATTCATTAAACGATATATTATATTAAGTGTTAAAATGTCGACCAAACTATCCAGGTAGCCCCTTCCCAGTGAATAAACACCCGCTATAATACATACGTCTTTAGACCACTGGTTCTCATGTGCGGCCACCATAGGATTTTGCTGAGGCCACCACCAGTTTTATAGTGAATATTGATATTTAAAAAAATGTGTTTTTAAAAATGAATTTGTAAAATTATTAATATTTTAAAATTGATTGAATAAACCTGACTTATCCAGCATTTAGTCAAGTTTAAGTAAAGGACCGTTTTAATAATAAAACTGTTCAAAAACTTTGGTCGGAGTTATACGTTGACCATGAATTAAGTCAGTATAAAGAAGCAACAACAATTGCTTTATTAATTTTATCGATTTTACCTACAACTGTATATTGTGAAAGGTCTTTCAATGTAATGCATTTTATAAAAATAAACATCGAAACTATTTTTATCACATTTGATGCGGCCACGAGATATTGCCATAGGATCGCTGACGTTTATAATGCGTCCACAGTGAAATTTCACATGAGAACAACTGCTTTAGGCTCGCTTAATGATTTTCATCTGACACGGTGATCAGGCGGAACCGATATTCCGAGTTGAGCGAGGGACGGGTGTGTGTTATTTCACAATTATTTATGATTTTATTATCGTTGAGCCGTTATATTCGCCGTGGAATCAATTTGACGGAAATGGCTGCTTGATCAACACACAAAAAAGAAACTCGATCGCATATGAAATAAGAGAAACGCAACAATGGCGGCTGCAGTATATTCATATACATCATAAGAATGAGAGCGGAGATTTAATATTTTTTTAGCACATAACTTATTTTACTTGCTTGGTTTAATTTTTATACAAATCTTACTTGATAACGTTTTTTCATTTAGGCATTCTTATGGAACAATCATAACTTTCCTGATCCATACGAACCGGAACACCAATAATGTCAACAGTAGTAATGATTGCTGGTAAACAGTACAGAAAGTGGCAGTCGAGAAAAAAAAACAGTTCTAAATGAGTGTCAGCAAGTCACAACATTTACTCGACCGAAACCAGGGACCAGTATCGTGTGTGTATTATCTACACTTGGACTGTATGTATAGGCTAGATGATTTAATAAAACTTTAACATAAATATATATGATATATCAATTAAATAGAAAATACTCTATAATAAGTTATGACAAAGAAAGACAAGAATGTTTACCGCTGTACTCAGCAATAGCCTCTTAAAAGTCTTGATATATATACTTTTGTATGATGCAAACAAAAGCACAATCTAAAACGCTAAAAGATAGAATAGAAATTTAAATTATTGAAATTGTTCAGTAGACAATTATCACATTTTTATATGCACTTTCAGATGCACTTTAATTTGTTATTGTTTGTGGGATTTGAGAGGTAGAAAGTGGATAAATCGCTCATTGTCTGCTCTCACAGACTTAGTCTGCACTGTTTGCAAAAAATATAGGGTTGATTTTTGATGATGAAACAAAGTCTGTTATGCCTTTCTTTCCTTGCCCGTCTCCTAAGCACATATGTAATGTCCTGTATCTATCAAACACGCCTGAGGTCCATTTGAAAGATAATATTACTGTTTTAATTGTTTAAGTATATAATTCGATTTTAATGACAAATATCCATTATTAGATTCGGGCTTCTGCGACAGTAAAAAACTTTACATCTAATTATGTGACTGCTTCAAAATAATAACGTCGGTTTGGAGTGTCAGTCACTTCCTCTGTGGGTTTGATTTCCCTCATTCAAGTGGTGAATTAATTATAAGGGTTTAAGCGATCGTTGAAAACTAAGCGAATCAAAATCAACGAGTTTTATAGTAGTGTGATATCAGTGGCTGTAAATAGATAAATTCTTAGAGGTGGAATGATGGATGATGAATATTAAAACATTAAAAATTTTGTATATTCTTGTTTGATGTTTATTGATGTCGAAGAACGAAATTATGTTAGCTTTATCGTCATTTCCGTCAATAAGGTTTACAGTTGTGGGTGTGTACATGTAGGATTATTGAAATATCATATAATTTCCAAACGTGTGGCGTTGGAAGCTAGATAAGAAAGGCATTTATTAGTGGGCCAAACCAAACATGACCGTTTATTTTATTTTTTAAAACGGGACATATTCTAATTTTATCTAATAACAATTGTTTAAAAAAAACATGTTGCAAGAGCAAAGAACTAAGAGCAAAATATAAACATATATCATACATAAAAAAAAGAAAAAAGATTATTTTTATTGTAGGACATTTCTCAAAACACGTTCCTTCTCACGGTTTTTTTTCAATTGTTACCGTGGGTATTGCCCTTTTTCTGAAAACGGGATATTTTGGCGTCCCCAGGCAGTGCTTGGGGACAACGGGACAGGCAATCTTATATCAGGACGCACGGTTACTTTCGCCATATCGTTGAACGAGGAAAACAATTTTTTAATGCATCGTTTTTCGTGGTTTCCAGATACGATTAATTCTCTGTAAATCGATTGAGTGATTTTAATAAACCAGCTGTTTTTAGTGGATGGTCGTTGGCTACAATTATAAAGAAATTGAGATTGAATGACCAATAGATGTCGTCAGACTTAGAATGGTGCTTGACTAGTCTCTGATGGAGACAATGACGACTTTGATGCACCAGCAGTTTTCAGTGGATTGACGATTAAAATTCTTCCAAGAGGGTGCTGTGAGGCATAGAAATTGATCTTAAATCAATTAAGTAATGCAGATGTTTGTGATCAACTATACAGAATACGATGAGTATCGCCGATGCTTTGGGATTTGATTAAAATTGTAAGCATGGTTTTAAAGATTAATTTCAATTTAAGTACGTAGTAAGTATTTTTTTTTTTAAAATCCCATAAGAAATTGACGAAAGGATTGTCTATTCGATGATTTCTATTGCCAAGAAGCTAACAAAATCGCTTAAGATTTATCTAAAATTTACTCTACAAGTTAAAAGCAATATAAGTACATTTTATATGCTAGATATATAGTTATTATAGATATACATTAAGAAAATATGATAAACCCCTGTAACACAAAATCTGGTATAAACAGCCAGCAATTGGTCTCAATACTTGGTGAAATTTATGACGATGATTTAATATTTCACACTCGATTAAATAATTTTACTCGTCAATGAGAATCTTATTGGAATCTGTTACAAATTGATCCCTTAGTTGAGATTTAGCAGGGTCGTTATGTAAGCTGGAATTTGAAAAGGTATTTATTAATTTACCGATTTCAACACGCACCAAATAAATCAACTCTATAAAAAAGGACAAACATTACGTTATTGAAAAGGGTCCCGATGTTGTAAAGGGTGCGAGCGGGACAACCGTACGCCAGTATCAAATTTGATAAGAACATCCACTGTTAACGCGACCCGTTGTCAAATTGTATTTCCACAGACATGTGATTTTAGACATGAAATTTTGAAATATTATTCTTAATATATTTTGTTTCCGTCAATTGAAAGAATAATTTTGAATTTGTATTAAATTGGCGCGAATATTTTATGGACGCAATAATATACAACAGATAATAAAAGAGGAAAATAATCGATTTTCTCGTCAAAAGCTCTGTTAACGAATCTCTTTTTACTTAAAAGAAAAACTAAAACTTAAGATGATAAATTTTAATATTCACAACAACGCCTTATGAGTTATTCTGTGCATGAAATATTTTATGATTAATGTCAGCTGAACTGTAATTAAAATATTTGTTTACCTTCATTTAGTTAGAAGACACTGTACACATTTTACATCTCAGTGTCCTTGCTTGAAATCATAAACACCACACTTCGGAACATAATTTTCGAATAAAACTTTTCGTAGTGTCAGTATAATGATGGAACTGTTGCAGTTTTATATTCAGATTGTCACAAACGCGTTATTTCAAGCGATGAAATATTAGGAACACGGAATCGAAAAGAGATCGCGAAAACATCCCCGCCCTGAGCACTTGTCTAAAGTGACATCGGCCATTTTGGACATTGCCACAAGTGGCGAAACAGCTGGCGCGATCTGTTGAGTAGTTTTGGCAACGCATGTTTCCCATAGAAGATTTCTTCTCGAATGGTTTGCAACAAAAACTTTTTTTTTATTCATAAAACGCTTTCGTTTTGTATTTAATTGAATTCAGGCTTAGAATAAACTTCAAAAATAGCTGTAATTAATTAATTTTTCTATATTCGCTTTCATTAAATAAATTATTTTGATCGGCTTGTAAAATTCTCATTAAGCATGAGTGACGAACATATTATTATAGCAGCTGCTAGTAATAAAGAATCTTACTCAATTTGGCCGCTAGATGCCATACACCAGTTTAATTGTAAACTACTATTTTATTTTATTGATTGAATTGGCATTCACTTGGTAGAACTCCATTATAACACGGTGAAAAAAATAGCAATGTATTTTAGTTCTACAAAATTATTTTTAACAAATATAGTTGATAACTATTTCGGTTCACGCCATCGTCAGAACTATCTAGTCTAGAACTATATAGTTCTGACGATGGCGTGAGCCGAAATAGCTATCAAGTATATCTGTTAAAAATAATTTTGTAGAACTAAAAACATTGCTATTTTTTTCACCGTGTTACTATTTTATTATTTGTATCGGACATAAAAAATGTTTGTGTCAAAGAAAAAACATTTTTAATATTGAATACAATATTTGTAATTTTTATATTACATAAATGGTAAAGTATATTTCAATTAGGCTTTTCAATTTAGCTTATAAATATGTTTAACCTACGTTTTTGACAAATATTTTCATTTTTTGTTATCAATAACGTGATTTCCAAATTGTAAGGCTCCGTCAGTGGATTGGACGCTAAGTGGAAAGAGGAAGCGATTTATTGTTGCTCAAATTCCATTTTGAGTTGCTCGTATGCCTTCTTTCAACAAAGAAAAAAAAAATGTTTTAATTACAATGATGACGCTATGGTTACTGATTATGCAAGCATCGCCACATAGTTCGACATATATTTATAATGCCGATCTTGCGGTCAATTAGTTAACACTATTGGGCGTTCTTCTTCGCTTGCAGAAATGCATGTACAAATGGGAAATCCAAAACCACATATGCGTTTTCATTTTATTTTCAATTGATGACATTATGTAATAATGGGCATATACGTGGATTGATTTCTTATTTATATTATTTACATTTATAACTCTCCTTTTATTTGAACCTTAAAGAGAGACTTAAATGAGCGAAGTACTAGCTACGATTAGTCCTTATTGTCTCTGAAAAGGAGAGTTTAGGCGACAAGCAATTCTCGTTAAACATTTTTTTTCGAGATTTATCATCAGATCATAATATGCTATACAGAATTTATAATGATTCACATTGGTAGTTCACATAAAACACAAACAAATTTAACAACTAAATATTCTTTCATTTATTTATGACATCGACTGAAGTTGCTTGATGGAATTTCAATATCAAATTTGAATTGTTACAACTTTGTACGATTCCACATGTGATTAAATTATAAATATAATTCAACAAAATTTTGCCGTTAAAAATATGCATGTAATTTACGACATCGACCGAAGGTGCTCAATAGAGTCTCAATACTGAATTTCAGAACTGAGAGTTCTGTTGCATCCGTGTGATAGAATGCCTGAAGATGCCGAAAGGCGAATCTCGGGTCGTAAGTGACAAAATATGTGGAATCGTACAAAGTTGTAATAATTCAAATCTTAATATTCATTCTCTACTACAATGTCAAAAAGGAACATGTAGAATGAGAAGCAAATGCACGCGACATTTAACAATGTTAATCGTCTTCTTTGATTGTTTCCTATATAATATTATGCATTCCAAATAGTGCTAGTTGTCTTAATAAATGTAATCACAGATGACTAATTCTAAGTTATAATAAGAATTTTATTCGTGTCACGAATGAGGCACGAGACAATATACGGGAAATGACTCAAGAATTTTTTCAGCCTCAAAATGACATTTTGCTTCGCATAAAAACGTCACGGGCGACTGATTTTTCGTTTTTTATTCAATTTTAATTGGCCAACAATATATTATAATGTTAAATAATTGTCATTAATGCAATAACGCTAAAAACACAAACGATTTTCGTCGAAAAGCGATTACATTCAAAAGAATATCAGCACAAATTGATATTTCATTTGTAAGGAAAACAAACAGCAACGGTCTCCGCTATATTTGAAGAAATCAATAATTTGGTCAGTAATTGTAATGGTTTCAATACAAAATTGTGTCTTATATTTATTTGAGTGTCATAAAATTATTGTAAGTTTTTGCCTTAAATTGATCCGATCGATTATCGGAGATAAAGTCAAATAAGTATAGATTGAAAATAGCTTAAACACGGCCAAGAACTGCATTGTTCTGCGTGTTAAAAATAACGTTAAATTACTATTAATGACATGATTTTGTTTACATGTATTTATATATTTAAGCAATTAATAATATAAAGGGACTTCCAAATTAGCGTCTAATATAATATATATCCTCTACCGGATGGGATGCGAAGAGTTAAAAAAATACTAACGTTAATATTTCCACAAAACGAATTGTCGATTTGTTGTGTAACATATGTTATATATAACTGAGTGATTGCTTAAGTTTGTTATATCAACCTTCAAACAAACAGCCATCTTCATCTAACTATCTTTCTAACGAGAGAAAGCTATTATTTATTATTTTTATAGAACTGTAGAAGAGCGGTATTAGAATATAATTGATAAAATAAAAACAAGGTTTTACTACTTTATGATATGATTGTAGAAATATTTTTAATTATTAAAATGCTTTGGCGACTTCCGTGCCCATAATTCACGACTTCTAACGGCGTTTGAAACCGCTTCTATAGGATAAACTTGGAAGAACTGCGAGGCGCTGTGATGACTTGTTTGAAATGAAGATATTAATGGGATACAGCAAATTAAGGAGGAGTGTAATGGGCATTTGCTCCGTATAAAAGCGGACATAACCAAAGAAAAACTGTTAATTGAAAAAGTTTACCCGTCAAAAAATAAACTTGGAGTTATTATAATTCTAAAAAGTGTTTTGAAAGAATAAAAAAAATATTTTATTTATACAACAGCGGATTCTTTCGGAGTGCTTTATTATTTAAAACTTTCACGAACAATGTGATGGATAATAACAATACTATTATATTTTTTAGAAGAACACCAAACGGGCATGTTAGCTGAACGCTTCGTTTTGCATTCTGACAACTTTCAATCACGTAACTGTCACTAATTGTTTCCCGCTTTTTAGCATAACTTCAATCTATTTTTCTTCGAAATAACTGTTCCAGCTGTTCACGATTTTTTATCACAATTTTTAAGTAATAGACTCTACAAAAAAACTTCACAAATATTAAGAGAATATTTCAAATTATTTATTTTGCCGCATTTTTAAAAATCAATGTTCAGCACTTACGATGATGGAAGGGATACTTTAGCCAACTGAAGAAAAATAAGTGAAAACCAAATTAGCTGTCACACAAGTGGTCAGGTCAAGCTATGGATGATAATAATGGTAATAAGCATACTTTATCCATAAGACGGCAACGATGAAATAAATATTGAATTTAAATACACTCAATTTCAGGAACAATTTTTCACATAAATAATGGATTTTTTATTTTATTTCTATCTTAATAAGTATGTAACTAGATAACTTCAAGTTTTTTGATAACGAATAAAATGATTATTATTTATGAGAAATGATCAATACACATAAATCTGTATTGACAAAATTATGTTTTAATATATAATACTTAATTCATTATACAAATTCGAATTGTTGAAACTGTACCATTCTATTGCACGAATGCATCAATTCTGTTACATCCGTGTGGCATGCAACTGAACTGACAGGTAACTGAACGCAAGAAGATGCCAAAAGCCGAAAGATATTTACAAGGTGGTATCGTAAATTATTATTTTTACTATTCCAGAAATTGTTTATTATTTACAATATATATCACAGTAAAGAATGTAAAACATTCCACATTACAAAAATATAGTGATTAATATTCAATATATTATATGACTCAGATTGACCAATATTTTTTTTTTTTTGTGTACCGACTGAATTGCAAATACACGTGAGATTTATTTAGGAAATAAATTTACACCTATGTTATGTTATACCTTCGGATTTCCGCTATTTCAGTTACAATCACTTTCTTTTTTTTTAATTTATCACTCTTTACATAAAATATAATAACAGACTTCAACCAATAATTAAATCATACATTATTATGTTTTTATGTATGTTCAAACATTTTCATTTATAAATTATACAAATACGTTTTCCGGGGTGTAATCACTATCATAATTATGTAAATGTATAGTTTATTAATAAAAATCTTTTCAGCATGATATTAATATTAAATATTTAATGAGTTGTTAACAATTTACATCCGCAATCAGCTAATGAAAATTTACATCTAGGGGATTTTAGTAAAATGTAAGACTGAATTCTTCGATCGAAATTATAATCAAAATAACAATAAAATGATATAAATCAGTAGCCTGCAACCTTTTTATTGTTTCTCCAAATTTGTTATTTTATATCGAAGCGAGATTTTATATTAGTGTTGATGCATAAAATAAAAAATACACTATCCAAATCAATTCGATACAAAATAAAATTATCTATAGTAGCAACATTCGAGTAGGACAACAATTTTCATTTTACACTCGTCAGTGTTGTTTGTTTTTAATATAAATAAGACGGCTGTGAAATACTGAATTATAAAATTAAGATTTGCAGTATACACTGTAAATATAATAGAGTACGACAGAGATCTCGGTTTCTGAATATTGCTCTAGACCAGTGACTCTCACGTGAAATTTCACTGTGGCCGCATCATAAACATCAGCTGTCCTATGGAAATGTCTCGTGACCGCACCAAATATGATAAAAATAGTTTCGATATTTATTTTTTATATAGTGCATAACACTGAATTATCTTTCACAATATACAGTTGTAGGTAAAATCGATAAAATTAATGAAGCAATTTTTGTTAATTCTTTATATTGACATGATTCAAGGTCAACGTATAACTTCGAACAAAAATTTTAAAAAGTTTTATTATTAAAACGGTCCTTTACTTAAACTTGACTAAATGTTGGATAAGTCAGGTTTTTTCAATCAATTTTAAAATAATAATATTATTACCAATTTATTTGTAAGTACACATTTTTTTAAAATACCAATATTTACTATGAACTTGTTGGTGGCCGCAGCAAAGTCCTCTGGTGGCCGCACATGAGAACCACTGCTCTAGGCCAGTGGTTATCACATCAAAGTTTACTGTTGCCACATTATAAACATCTGTGACCCAATGAAAATGTCTCGTGGCCACACCGACATATTTTTTAAATATCAATATCACATCACGATCACGAAATCCACTACTATAGATTAGAAAGAGCTTGAGAATTGGCCGATACACTGGACGAGATTTAATCATTTCCGGTACAAAGGTCCTCACATCCGGTAGATTCCTCAGCTATCGTGTTTATTCGTGGAGATACTAAGAAGGTTCTGCACTACACGGGTGACCGCTATATTCCGAAAAAATAAACCTACTGTATGATACGATCCATGTTTACAAGATAGTAAACAAACCCAGTGTACATTTATTTGTTAAATGTTTCAAGAAATTCTTTCATATAGGAAGTGGCAGACTACAGCATCAATTGAAGTCAAGAAAAATGGTGCCCATAATCGTTTCAAATAGAATAATCCCAAACATGAAGATTTAAAAAGACAAAAACCTTTTATGAAATCAAATGCCATAAGAAAAAGTTTATGCTACAAATTGAGCATTTAATTTCTTTTTATTATGGATCGCTTAAACTCCAACTGACAATCAGTCATAACAGTTTATAACATATATATTGCATATAACATATATTACAAAAAATATTTGCTTTCATGTGCTAACTGTCACTTGTTGATGGAAAGGCATGATATTTTAACTAATGAAGATGCATTTTAGTACTCATTCATGAGCATAATCAGTTAACACGGTGAAAAAATAGCAATGTATTTTAGTTCTACAAATTTTTTAAAGATATAGTTTATAGCTATTTCGGCTCATGCCATCGTCTTTCGTCTTTAGTGTCTCGCTGCTCCTCAGACCATTGTGAAAGGCTAATGCATTTCTGTAATAAATTATCTCCTGGCAGTATTTAAGCTCATTGAAAGTGCCACCTGTTCATAGTTTATTGAAAATATTTTTTTTTGCTAGCATGATATAAGCTAGGTTGTTAAAACAGAAGAGAAAATATATTGCGTACCTTTTCTACACAGTTATATATATATTGTAGATAAGCAAATGTACGATTAAACAGTTCTGACGATGGGCGAGCCGAAATAGCTACCAAGTAAATGTCAATTTAATCAATACATTCACAGTTAAAAATGCTCGCGAGCGCTAGTCGCTTATGCGTTTACTAGATTGTCGTACTTTTACTAGATCCGAAGATGCCGAAATATGAAACCTTATCCTGAATGAAAAAACATGAGAAAATGTACAGAGCACAAAAATCTTTCATGTATCTTAACATTCATTATTTGTAATGGATTCAAAAAATATTTTTCTTAGTCTTAACGTTCAATTTACGATTTATACAATACTAGTTAGAATGCAATATAACGGGTCATCGTTACTAAGCTTGTTAGTCAGTTTTCAACACGAAGAAATAAATTATCTCGGAAAATTATACCCCGTTTTTAGACTCTAGACAACTTTTGAAGGTAAATAGAGTTAATCATAGAATCTGAGATTAATAATACACAATCCTCTTGCAAGCAATAAATATTTCGGTAGTTGTGATAATTGCCTTGCAACTCAAATTTCCTCTATCGACGGTTTGCTATTTGATTGCTGGGTTCATTAATGTTTTGAAATATCAAATATCGATACAGCATTCTTCAAACTATTTTAATAGCTGATTCGAGTACACATTCATTTGAGTCAATTTCGAATAGGTACAAAAAGTAATAACTTATTTTCTGCCACACACAGTCAAAATTATTTATCTGTTCTATACAGAAGGATCAGATGTTACGATACAAATATTTGGATAAATGTTATTAATTAATGGATTTAATCATTGAACTAACACATTGATGTGTCATTTACTTTCTTAGCCCGTCTGCCATTGACAGTGATTCGCGACGATTCAAATTGAATTTCAATATAGAATAAAAAGTGACTCATGTTCATTACAAAAATTGAATCTTGTAGATTCATTCGTAAGGAAACATTTCATGTGTCGTATACGGACAAATGAAAAAAAAATAATAGTTTCATTCAGTGGTTTCTATATGTCAGTTATATTTCAAAATAAATACAATTCATTGATTGAATTGGCATATACTTGGTATAACTCCATTACAACAAGGTGAAAAAATTTCACTACAGTTTGTAGAACTAAAATATATTGCTCTTTTTTAACCGTGTTACGATAATTCAAGCTGTTAATAAAAAGGTTATTCATTTTGTTTCTTACACATTGTATAACAATAAATTGATGTTACACGTGTATCGCTCTTTTAAAAGTCATCAACGGACTACCGACTAAATACACTACATTTAAAAATAATAATTCTTATGATTAATTTTATTAGCTGATCGAACTATTTCATACGTTTTTTTAAATGAATCTACAATATAATAGACGTTACCAAGAGAAAATAGTGCAAGATTTCAACGCTGACCAAACGACGCATCTCTTTTAATAATTTATTATCTATGAACAGTTCAACAGTATTATTCCAGATGCCGACATATTCCATGTGGACAAGAGTGAGTTCAGGTGAACACTATTTCTTATCATACTAAAGTAGATTTTATATAAACTTTCTTGATTGACTTCATTGATTTCACTGTATTGTTATTTATTTTTTTAATTTTTAACATTAAATTTTTAAATATATTTGTTGTTGCAAAAGCAATAAACCTATAAATTGTAATTTTTATAACGTATAAGATAATTAACGCTATAACTAGCGTTTATTACCCATTTGAAATTGACTCAAATGAATGTGTACTTGAATCAGCTTATTATTAGCTCAGTATTAAAATAGTTTGAAGAATGCTGTATCGATATTTGATATAACTACAATAGTTTTAACAAACGTAGTCTAGAGTAATAAATAAAATATGATTTTATCATTTTTTTCCGATACACTACTTGTTTACCGAAAATAATATTTTAGTGACGTAGTACTTACGTACAATAATTTGTGTTTGTATCGCCGTGGCTAAGTCGAAGTTAATTACACGTGATTACAAATAGGAATTTGCTTACATGCCATTCCGTCATTATTCATGATTACTCAACATTTAACTGATGATACTGGCAAACCAATTCCAATCACGTAATTTAAGCGCTAACTGTAAGTGTTACAGCGTTTATAATTAAACACAAAATAGAAACGTCAGTAACATCATCAATCATATAGTTTTTTTGCCTGAAATAATTTTTATACATATGACATACATGATTTATCACAAATCAGATGCATACCTTCATATAAACGAAATTAAAAATTAATCGCTGACAATACACCGCCAGCAATGTATCGCTAGTAATTTACCACCAGCGATTTATCGCTATCAGTCAATTGATCGCTTTAAAAACCAGGCAATGCGTATAATTTATTGGCTATTTCAAATTGAAATAACTTGACTGAACTAAGCGTCAAGGAATTGCAAAAATATGCTCATCATAATTTAAGGACTTTAGTTGAAGAAGAGGCATAATATTTGAATAATAAAAAAACACAATATATAGTATTATTTCCACAATGTTATATTTTTAAAACAGTTTTTCATTGTCGTAATGGGTGACACCAGTCCTCATCTTAAAAATATTAAATTCTACAATGCAAACTATACATTGTGTATTTAAGCGTTTTGCATATTTAATGATAAAAAAAAATACTTTAAATATTTGGTCAGAAAATTAAATAAATGGTCAGTTAATTAAATGAATGGTCAGAATGTATAATAAATAGTGAGTTATTTATTTAAACGGTTCATATTTAATTTAAATGGCCAGTCAGTTTTATTATTATTATTATTTTTTTAAATTATAAAAAACACATTTTTTAGTACTTTTTTCCACAATACATTTTTTACAGGACCGATTTCGCTCATCGCGACCATTATCAACTGATAAGTTGTATATATATATATCTATATATATATATATATATATATATATATATAAGATAATAAAATAATTACTAAAAAATGTGTTTTTATTATTTAAAATATCATGCCTTTCCATCAAGAAGTAACAGTTGACTCCTTAAAAGTGAGAGTCAGTTTTAGTTTGACAGCGAGATTTTTATTAAGAATGGTCGCACGAGGCAATTTTATGATCAGGACTATGAAAAATAAACACACGAAATGAAGTGATTTCTAAAATTTAGACATTCAACAATAGATAAGACTATTTTCATAATTCTGGAGCTTACAATTTACAGTTTGCCAATACTGTTAAAATTTTGTCGGTGTCCTTACTTTTTACTGACCATTTTATATATTTATTACTGACCATTATTTAAAATTTATTGATCAAAAATAGAAATCAATACTGACCAAAAAATTTGTTGCCATTTATATACACATCGTATAAAAATATGTAAGCCACATATGAGCTATTTTCGATGTTGTAGAGATACGGATACCTAACGTGGGCGCTTCTTGCTCTTGTTGTATAATTCGCCACTGCCAGTACAGGTTCTTGACCTGCGAAAGTATTCCTTTCAAAGCAGCTGGCTTTGATCTCCAAATACTTGCAAAGTTTGAAAACCTTTTGAGGATAGCTTTACATAAAAAAAATGAATTGATTAATTTGGCATTCACCTGATAAAAAAATGATGTCATTAAATTATACATCATGCAGAGTAAAAGTAGATATATTTTCAATGATAAAAAAATGATATTAAATTATACATCATGCAGAGTAAAAGTAGATATATTTTCAATGAATATAGTAACTAATGTTCACTTTACAACCAACACAAATAAAATGTATTTACGAACCAAAAAACGCGAATAACATTTTTTACAATTCTTCAATAATAATCAATTTAGAGCAAGGCTACTCAGTCATTTATAACCTGCTTGTCTTTACATGTTAGTGGTTCAGTGCCGTGCAAACTAAGAATTACTTAATTTTAAAAAATAAACAGCGCACCTCACTGCATGAAAATAAAATCATAATAACCACATAGGACTTAACTTATTTTCTGCGCTTTATTGATAGAATATGAAACTTCTCATTCAGAATGGCAAGATGTTATATACCATATTAAAGCTATCGTTTTTCGAAAAACGATGATTCGAAAACATTTTAATACAAAAATCCCAGCCATAATAATTTCGTAAGACACGAATGCATTATATAATCGTATAATATAACACGGTGAAAAAATAGCAATGAATTTTAGTTCTACAAAAATTATAAGGTATTTAGTTGATAGCTATCTCGGCTTACACCCTCATCAGAACTTTTAACGTATTTCGTGATAATGGATTTATAGTTTTATTTATAGTTTAAAGTAATGTTGATCACAGTTGTTAAATGTATATTTTTGACTATGTCATAAATTTCATCATAAATAAATAAACTGTTTTTTGATGTGATTTATATATTTTCAACGAATGCAGAGATAATTTTGAGGAAAGTCGTTGTAAATATGAAATTAAAATCAAGAAATTTGTTGTTCCACTGATTGTTTTTGTTGTTATTTGTGACGCTTATGAATCGTTACTGAGAAGCATGTTTTTGTCATATGTGTTATTAAATAGAATTATTCTTTCAATACAATTCGTGAAGACTTACCAATAACATTAGTCGTACACCACTGCAATAAATTTAAATCATTTTTTTTATGATTTTTGTTTTTATTGAAGGCCGTTGGCTTGCTATGTGTAAGGGAATAAAATAATTACTACTGCTCGTTGAATTATATTGCTTTAATATTAAACATATTCAACTGCGTTCCGGTTGCCATGCCAAAAAAAAGCGAAAATAACAATCTTATGATTAAAAATATCCCGTCAAACCGATTTCACCGCATCAATCAGCTAAATATGATACAGACCGTACTCTTCTTAAACCGCTGACTGCTAACGTTTCAACTGTTGAGACGGCTGATTTAACTGTGTTGACAGTTGATACTCGAAAATATATGAATTAATAGTGGTTAAACCATCTTGTATTCGCTAATTTTTAAGTTAATGCATTGGTTGATTGGTCCTGACTAATTCAATAAGATTGCTTCAAACCAATATTATTCAATAAATTTTAAAGTCTTGGCGATGGAATATCTTTTAAAATTTTTAGCAGGGAACGAGTTAAGCTACCTACTAATATTTATATTTTTATCGGCTTATTTTTATGGACGGGTGTATAATCGTTTCATAAATTACAAAAACTCCTTGGTAATTTGTAATTGTTATCTAGATCATTGTATCTCAACCTTTTTACATCCACGGACCACCAAAATTCCAAAAATGTTTTGCGGACCATCAGCATTTTACTGGAATAATAAATATTTATAAAATTGTTTTTTTATTTAAAACAATTAATTTTGCAACACCGTTTGCTGATATAACAATATTTAAGTATTATATATTAAAACAGACAGTAGCAAAAAAATATAATTTAAAAACCCATAAATTCAAAATAAAATTCGATTGTTTATCGAAATGATATCACATCGCGGACCACCCAAAAATCTCCGCAGACCACCGGTTGAGAAACTATGATCTAGATGTAAACCCCTGAAATAAAAAGTCTAACAAATTAGTAAAATAATGCTACAAGTCATCTCAAAATTCTATATTTATTTTATTTCTCCTACAAATTAAAATTTTCAAAATTTCTCCTAGTTTGCATTTGTAGAAAACGCTGAAATTGTTGCTTAACACACATAAAAATATATTTATGTAATCATATACATACAATATGATTTTTAATGCATGTGTTACATCGAATGCTTCAAATGGCTCATTATGTGCAATCAGAAAAAATATGCCGTATTCGTGAAAAGTGCAAGTTCATTAGTTTATTCATGAATAAGGCAAATTATCTGCTAAATGCGTGAATTTTGAACAACTATTTTCAATAAACAATTTCATTTCATTCGGCGTTATATTTATAACATACAAATTAAAGAGGTCTTAATCATTTAGCTGCCAGAAAAAAATACTTCTGTACCCAGCACGCCATCTATAATTTACAACAAAAAGAGAGAATTTTCGATGTCTTTTTTTTTAAATTCCTTATACAGAAATAATCAATAGACTCACCGATTGTTTGCTATCATATCATAAAAAAGCAGATTTTCTTGATGAATGTTTAAGAAAATTGATTTTGGTAACCCTGCAACTATTGACATCTCTCAAGTGAGTCACGGAAAATCGATGTAGAAATCCTTAAGAGTTATGGATAATTTTTTTTAAGCGTTTCTTTTAAATATCAGTGTGTGTCCTGTCAAAGAATCATTTTGATAGAAGGAATATTTTCGGAGGAAAACACGTTTTAAGATATTGACGAGATATCTCGTCTCAGGCAGCCATCCGGTTAAGTTGTTATACAAAGATTAATACATTCGATATTTTGAGTGTCGTTAACTTATATGTTATTATATGTCGCAGTTGTATTATACTGTGGAAGTCTGCTGATAGCTTTGAGAACACTTTATTTCATGTAAACCAAACAAAAAGAATTGTTACAGCGATCAAGTAATTGTAGATGAATTAATTACATAAAAATTTAAGGGGCATAGAGTCTGTGGTAGATATAATTTGAGAAATCTTTACTCGATTTTAGGCGTTATATTTTCTCTCTGATAAACAAATATCTAACAATGATAAAAAGCTCGGTTTCGTTTGACAATCATGATTTTCCTATGCGATTATGTATTATTATTTATTTATGTATTTATTTATTTATGTATATATATATACTGCAAAAATTACAATTGCAAGTTCATTGCTTTTGCAACGTCAAAATATTTAAGCATTTAATTTTTTAAATTTAATACATAAAAATAAAAAATAAGGATTGCCAGAAAATCAACCAAACAGGTTCATGAAAAATCTACTTTAACACATTAAAAAATAGTATTCGCCTGAACCTAATTTCTTCCACATGGAATATGTCGACATCCGAAGCAATACTGTTAATGCCTTATCATCGGCATCCCCGTTGGCAGACTGTTTCTAAACTTTGGAAGAACAAACAATTCATATCAACAATTTCTTAAAAATAAATCGGAACGTACAACTTGATATTATTAAGGACGGAAGAATTTTCATTTTGACCTCGAATGAGTCAAAAGAAATATGTGGCTAGATTTCTCTTCGAGTTTTCAAACTATTAACACTAAAAGTGAACATACCTAAAAAAAGAAAGTCAGTTGGATAAAGCCACGGATAGTATCCATACGCCTTCAAGTAAATAAGTCTTAAAAATTTCTTCTGAACCTAGCCGATTAGTATCATTGCGTTAAGTTCACTAGAAATACGTAAACTATGCACAAGTAATTGATATTTGTTTACGCATAACTAACTGTTTGAAGTCTGAACGAGGTATCATTTAACAAAATGAAGATTCAATGAGTGTTAAGGCTACCAACATAAACATGGGAATAAAAAAACAAGCGACATGTGAGATGTACTTCATAAGCATAAAAAAAATACACATTGAAAAGCTCTCAAAGATTATAACCATGCATGTTGAATTTATTGCAATTGTTATTTAAATTTTATAATCTGACAAAAACATTCAGTAGCTTGTTGAAATTTATGTTCTGAAATCATAGGCTTTCAACGGGTCGCGAAGGATTTTTTGGGGGGGTCGCCAACTTATAACAGTCAACTTTTTTTTGTATGCTTTTGGATTGTATGAGGGTCACAAGTCACATGGATTTTATGAAAAGGGATCGCCACCCGGAAAAGGTTGGGAGCCTATGTCTTAAATGGTTGTTATAGTGTTATCTATTATCACACTACAATCGGCTGTTTCAACGATCGAGACCTTAGCAGTTAAAAGATATAAGCGAGTAAAATCGTTTCAATTTAATTCAATACATAATTAATGAAAGTCGACAAGATTAATGCGTTTACATTACATTTTAAAAAAGAACAGTTTTCCCACCTTCGGATCGGACCATAAAGCTTTTGGTCATACTAAAGAGAAGATATTCTTCACAAGTTTTTTGACATATTACACAAACAAATATGGTTAGCCTTCTTGCAATAAATAATAACTATTAATTTTCCGTAACTGTATACCAATGAACGAATAAAATTCAATGTTTGACCTAGTAATCGTAACTGAATAGATTTTATTGTAATGTATAAATCGAGATAATTATTGTTTTCCAAATAAATTGCATCCCACATCCATGATCATTAAATACATTAGCATTCAATTAGCTTTTTATTGGATGTCCATATTTTTTCACTATATTTAATATTAAATGGTATTATTTGATTTATGAGGGTTCATTGGCCAGTGGTTATAGAGAGTTTCACCTTATTGGATTATGGATATGAACATGCTATTTTATATGTGACGTCACTCAGATTTTTGTTCTTTTCTCTGTAAGACTTTGACCGTTTATGGAATTTTCCTTTTATGATAATTTAACTTTTTCTTCACCCCTATCTTGAAAATCGAGGGAGTCTTCTATAACTGTCGATTTATGATTATAGTATAGTTTATTATGTATAATATATTATTTAAAATATATCTCACCCCTACAAGTTAATTACAATAAGTCTGCTCAGACTAATTTGGGATATGAGTGCATTTTAATTATATTATACTCTCTACTTTTTGAATATTTTTTTTTTCAATTCGAGTAAGATACATAAGTTGTAACACGGTGAAAAAATAGCAATGTATTATAGGTCTACAAAATTTTGTAGAACTATGTCTCTTAGTTCTGAAAATTTTTGTAAGATGTAGTAGTTCTGACGAAGGTATGAGCCGAAATAGCTATCAACTATATATGTAATAAAATTTTGTAGAACTAAATACCTTGTTAAAATTGTTTAATGTTTTTGTCAATGTGTTATAAGCTTTAAGTCGAATAACATCAAATTATCAATTTTAGTCGTGGTATTCAATTATTATTCGAGTTTGTAGTGCAATGGAAAATGTCGTTGGGTTTCGTTAAAAGCCTAACGGGCTCAAGTCCTTCCTAGTGAGCAGGACTGTATAGTCGTTAAAAAAACACGAAAGCGACTCCGATATTGGCCTGAACACAACTCCGACTAAAAAAAAAGTTTATTTTATCAGGTGTTTTTCCTACTTTTCCTATTTATGTGCATTGAATTAAAGATCAACCAACCAATCCGGAAAATTGTTCATTGAGATATTTTTAAAATTCGTTTAATCGAAAAAAAAAAAAAACTCGGAGTCACTCGTTTACCTCAACTCCGACCCCGACTTCAAAGTCTAGCTATGATAGTTATTTAATTGATTTGTGGTTTTCTACTCGAAGAAATTGTTGTTTGTGATATTTGAAGATTCCCTTCCGCCCATCTGAAAGAAAAAAGCGATATTACATGAGTAGTTGTGAAATATTTTGTGAATATACATATACATGTTACGATGAAAAACTAATGAACTGAATATATATGATTTCTGTTGCGTGTATTATTACTTTAGATCGAATATGTAACAAGAGTTATGATGACAATTAGTATGCATGAGTTACATAATATTTGTAAAATTTTAATGAACGCTATATGTCGGGTTTTTTATTTTCAATAATGATTTTCGATTTGTGTTGCGTCTTAATTATCTATGGAAAGATTGCTTTTGATTAGTGGATAATGCTCGCAATAATCAAAATTGGATATTGTTATTATAAATAATAATATCCAATTTTGGCCAACGACCATACCACGTTGAAAGCACCGGTTCTCGTCCGATCACCGAAGTTAAGCAGCATTAGAGCGGATAGTGCTTGGATGGGTGACCGCTTGGGAACCCCGCGTGCCGTATTCTATTGGCTATGGGAAGAAAAACCCAGACAGAAAACCGCACACAAACCCGCCTGGGCAGCGTGGTGTGCTATGTCCAAACAACCCCCCTGAAAGAGAAAGCAGGGGGAGGCCTTCATCCAGCAGTGGATCGACCCGGCTGATGATGATGATGATTATAAATAATAAGGCAGGAATTTGCTTGAAATCGGATTTTATTATTATACTTAGAAGAATATAAAATACTAAAGTACATAATGTAGCAATCTAATAGATGCAGTGAAAAATCAAAAAGTGAAATCTTAAAAAAACATAAATTCAAAAAAAAGGTTTTAATACTACAAAATAAATGAAAAATTATATTTAATACAATATGAGGATTTGAGGACCTCAACCGCTGAACAAAACAAACGGTTAAGGGTTTCACTATTCGGCTACAGGACAACCTTTCAGTTGAGTATAATATTTCGTATTGAAACATTAAAAATGAAAATACAATCGACACTTTTTGCTTGTAGTTTAGATATTGAAGGCATCATACCGGAATATTGTTCGATGGAGGATTAATAGACCGTGCCTATTATTTGAAGCATTAAACGAAAATCTCAACCAGAGAAATGCAATTTCAGTTACATTACTTGAATTTAAATAATACTTATTTCAACAGTAGCTTTTTAGCTCACTTTCTTATAATAAAAAAAAAGTTTGCCAGCTGATCATAAATATTGCTCAAATAACAACGCCGCTCTAAGAAGTCCGCTAATAAAATACGAGATCGTATCTATTCACAGGCTTTTAAGATTTTTAAATTCATATTATATATATTTTTACTGATTAGTTTTCGTTATATCATGTAAATCAACATCCATATAAAATACAGTCAGACCTTAATCTGAATTGATCATCTTACGACAGACACTTTCGATTTTTGCTATAAATATAAAAAGTAACTGAATGTTTGCTCTTATAGAAAAAGTGGAATCTTTTTACAACTGTATTTAAAATTCTAATTCAAGCACCAACGAAATTAAAAGTCCATTATAAACCGACGAAAATCTGTAATCCACATTAACTAAAATAGCGACGAATGATAAAACTGTGGAATAATATTAAACAATGCGTGAATTTTTTTATTTGTACGATGACGGTTAAAATATTAAAAATGAATGACGTTTTATTTAATATTTTTGTAAAATTCTCTTAACGGTAAAAATAATATTTCTTATGTTGTGTTTTCTTACTAGTTCGTTGTTTGATCTTTGTGTTGTTTGAATACCGTTGCTTTTGTTGTTACATCCTTATATTAAAAAATGAGTTGGTTAACTTTCGTTTTCACCGTTTTTTGAACGAAATTTATCAACTGACACTATTCGAACACGGTGAAAAAATTACAATGTATTTTAGTTCTACAATTTTTTTTATAAGATATAAGATAATATATTTTTTATAATATAAGCTATTTGGCTATCAACTATGTTTTTAAAAAAAAAATGTAGAACTAAAATACATTGCTATTTTTTCACCGTTTTATAATGGAGTTCTACCGAGTAAATGCCAATTCAACCAATAGACATTATTCGAGATCAAGGTATAAACATTTAATAAAATCGAGGAAAACTTACAACAACGTTCATTATGTCTTTGAATTCTTTAAAATTGTTTGATACACATCTTGTGTACATTAATAGTGTTTTAATCTCTCCTTAAACCGGGGATTTGGTGCTAATATTATGCGTTCTGGAATAAGCACACAGTGTGTCATGATCAGATGTATTGCACAGTTATCCGACCTGCTGCCAGTTATGTGAGGTTTTGTCATCCACGAGACACAAATGCAAGGCTCGACGATGTCGTGGGCAGTAGTGTGAAGCAAAACAAACTTGTCACAGCCATTATTGGAACGCGGAATCGGCTTGCTAGTCGCGATCTTTAAAAAGTGGGTCGGTAAGTCAGTTGCCTGCACTGACCGACTGTTAGGCCATTATCATTTCGCAGATTTTTCCGCCCATGCCATTTAAACAGGTAGGAGGTGTTTGATGGGTTATTAGGTTACATATAACTCATTGAAAGTTAATAATGAAGTCGTTGTTTACTTTATGGAAATGATTTATCTATATAATAAATTTGAACTGAATTTTAAAATATCACTACCAATTATTGATGGTAAATCGTAATTATTAATAAAAGAAAAACATATTCGCACCGCTGAAAAAATAGCAACGTTTTTAAGATCTACAAAATTTATAAGGTGTATACTTCTAGCTCTGATGAGAGCGTAAGCCGAAATAGCTATCAACTATGTACCTTATTAAATTTGTGTAACTAAAATACGTTACTTTTAGCTGTCACTTCTTGATGGAAAGTCATGATATTTTAAATAATAAAAACGCATTGTTTAGTACTTATTTGTTATGCTCGCGACGAGTGATACCGTTCCTGATCCTGAATATATTGTGGAAATAAGTACTAAAAGTATGTTTTTATTATGTAAAATACATTGCTATTTTTTCACTGTGATATGATGGAGTTCTACTAGGTAATGTAAATAAAACTGTTTTTAATATATATTAGAAAAAGCCTTAGCGAATACCCGGTATTCGTTGGAATGCCACTCAAACAAAGTGAACTACTAAAACTGTACTACTCGCTACAATCGATGGTTTGCAAAATGTCATTAGAAATTTATAACCTCAAACTGTGACCATTTTGCATAGGTTGTACTTAGGTACATTTTTCCCATCATAAATAAACCAATACATAAAGGACATACATTCAAATAAATATTCATTTTTATTTACATAGATACTGCTGAATTATTCTTGGATAGTTAAATAATAATGTTTTATATTCAATTACCATTTATATTTTACCTTTTTATCTAGATTTTTTTTGTTACAATTTTAATCGCTTGGCTATATAGATTGTTTCTAATACAATTATCTCATTGTATTAATTGAATTGGCATTCACTTGGTAGAACTCCATTATAACACGGTGGAAAAATAGCAATGTATTTTAGTTCTACAAAATTATTTTTAAGAAATATAGTTGATAGCTATTTCGACTAACGCCATCGTCAGAACTATGCTTAAACTAACATTTGCTTATCTATATATAGCTGTGTAGAAAAGGTACACAACACATCCTCTCTCATGTTCCAACGGTCTAGCTTGTTACTTTAACACACTGGCACTAAATTTTCAAAATTCTAAATGAAACAATAGGTGTCTATGACAATAAGATTATATGTGGGAAGGAAGTGATCCTTCTGGAAGTAAATCAGACCACCCCTTTGTGCAACGGCTGGACAAGTGGCGATGCTATTATGTTAGTTTGGTCGTTAAGAATCCTTTGTGATAATTGGTGTCTATTGATTTCTAGCTGTTCTAAAGCCGTCATTCTCCGACCTTTACTACAAAGATGCAAACATTTAGGGGCTGAGTTTGAATTTATAGTATGTGATTCATTAATAACGTGACTAGCGAATTTTGAATCTGTTTTATTATTGTTGAATGATCTTACATGTTCCTTAGCTCGAGTAGATATACTTCTACCTGTTTGTCCGATATAAACGGATAAACATGAGCCACAGGACATTTTATAAATACCGCTTCTGTCCAGTATATTGATTTTATCTTTACTATTTTTAAGATGTCTGCCTAAGTTATTGTTGACCTTGAAAGCTACGTTTAAACTCAATAAAGTGTGTTAAAGTAACAAGCTAGACCGTTGGAACAGGAGAGAGGATGTGTTGTGTACCTTTTCTATACAGCTATATATAGATAAGCAAATGTTAGTTTAAGCATAGTTCTGACGATGGCGTGAGCCGAAATAGCTATCAACTATATTTGTTAAAAATAATTTTGTAAAATCTATTTCATCATTTTCACTTATAATATAAATTTATGTTGAGCGCATGATTTTATAATTCAATAATATTATAACACGGTGAAAAAATAGCAATGTATTTTAGTTCTATCTATAGTATAGTTCTGACGATGGCGTGAGCCGAAATAGCTATCAACTATATCTGTTAAAAATAATTTTGTAGAACTTAAATACATTGCTATTTTTTCACCGTGTTACAATTATCTCACTTACATTTTCGATACAGCAAAATTAACAACGTTTTTATGTTAATTTTTTATATATAAACAGATGTTATCCAATCGGATTGTGATATTTTCGATGCAATTGTAAATATGTAATTATCCGTTTGCAAAATACGAGCCAACAAACTAATATAATTGCCTTAAGCAGTGGTCGACAAATTTTCGGTCCAAGTGAACCAAATATGAATAGTGAACCATTTTGAGCTTTTTAAAAAGATCATTAAAAATATTTTTACAATTGTAATCGATTTAAGCGAAGTGAAAGCGAACGTTTTATAAAGTGAAGAAGGTTTTCAAAAAAATCGCCCTTGTTGATATGTTTAGTTATATAATAAATAAATATGAAATTTTAGATAACATAAATTAGACACAGTCAATACATATGCATTATCAAATTAACCTAAACGTTGCGAAGACTATTTTTGTTAATAAATTGCAGTTTTATATTTTAGAATCATCTAAGATAGTTGACTTCTCACGATTTATGTATTTTCCATTATAATAAAATTAATTTCTTATCGTTTCACAATATTTATATTCCGTCCTATCATCCTACCACGAATAAAACAGGGCGATAGAAGAGGGATATCCTGAATAATAAATATTTTATTGATCGAATTGCCATTTGTTTGGTAGAACATGATTACAACACGGTGAAAACATAGGAGTGAATTTAAGTTCTACAAAATTTATAAGGTATATAGTTGATAGCTATTTCGGCTTACGTCCTCACCAGAGATATCTAGTGCGTAGGACTATTTTTTCACCGTGTAATAAATATTTTATTAAATTTGTATTGTTACAACTTTGTACGATTCCACGTGTTTTGTCACTAACGACCCTGAATGTTCTGTTGCATCCGTGTGATGGAATGCCTGAAGATGCCGAAAGGCGAGACCCGGGTCGTTAGTGACATTAGCAACCAGTTATCATAAATTAATCTTTAGATTTGATTGCTTGTTTTAAAAATATAACGTTGATATTTTTTTCAAATATAATCTTTTGAAGTACCGCAAATGGCTCGCGAGCCGTGGTTTACCGACAGCTGGGCTTAAGCATAGTTTACATATAATTCAATGTGTATTGACTTGCGTAATAAGATTGCTATGCCGTTTATTACTATCCGAGAGCATTAACCTTATGTTATAATCCAAATATGGCCGAAAACATTTCACAAACGCGATGTCATTACATAGCCTATAATGAATGATTGGATGACGGTATAGCAAATGAATGTTTCGCAAACGTTTAAGAACTCGAACTATTTTGTATATATAAATGTACTTCCTTCATTTTAGTTAGCCTTGTTAGGAAAACAATTTTATTAAAAAAATTGATAACTTCGTATTATAATCCATTCGTATGAATTCGAGTCCCAAAGCCACTAAACATTAGCATTTTTTGTTCACTTTTTTTTTCGTTAAACTCATGTAATTTCCTTCTTGTGGTATTTGTACAGAATACGCCAAATATGTTCCACATTGAAGACGAACATAGTTTAAACACTTGAGTCATCGAGGGCATATTTGGGCGTGGTTTCAATTATTATATCCCTTTCTTTCCATCATTACCTAAAACAATTCGTACTATGAAACAAGTGATACACTAACATCAACGTCAACATTAGAAGAAGCACTTTGAGGTGTTTATTGTATTTTTTTTATGAAAAGGAATAACGAATAATAATTAAAAAAAAAAACAATATTTCGCACTACTTCGACAGTTTTATATTTTTAAGACCTGGATCGGTTTTGTCCTTCGTGAGTATTATCAACTAATGATGAAAACAAAAAATATGGAAAGATCTATAAGTTTAAAATAAAAATATAATATCAACAATAATGGCTTTTTTTTAATGAATTTACAATAATTTAACCGAAAAATTTACCCATCAGACGACTTACAACTAGTTTTCTTAAAATCAGATTTTATTATTACGCTATCAGGAGTAAGTACACGCAGGAATTTTTTTGAAAGGATTTGTCATAAAAAAATGAATAATAATATTTAAATAATAAAAACAATTATCAACTAACAGTAGGCACCTAGAAAATGATCAATTAAGCGGTTACGGTTAAGCTTACTGTCTTGTTTAAAAAAAATACACAAATTAAAATAGTCTTTATCATCACAGCTTATTTTAATTGATAATGCTCGCGATGAGCGAAACTGGTCATGGTCATAAAATATATTGTGGTAATAAGTACTAAAAAATGTGTTTTTATTATGTAAAATGTCATGCCTTTCCATCAAGAAGTTACAGTTAACGCCTCAAAAGTGATGAATTATAATAGGTAATCATGTCTTAAATTTACTATTAAATTTTAGAGCACTTCTTTTAATTGATTGAATTGGTATTTAATTGGTAAAACTCCATTATTACACGGTGAAAAAATAGCAATGTATTCTTTCAGGGTTCCGAAGATGTTGTGAGCCGAAATAGCTATCAACTATATCTTATGAAAAATTTTGTAGAACTAAAATGCATTGCTATTTTTTCACCGTGTTCACTTTTTTTAATGACAAAAAATCAATGTATTTTTAATGTTTTTAAGAATCGTGCTTAAAGAAAGCTAATCGACATTAAACTGTAATGTTCAGTGTTTCAAGAGGTATAACCTTGTCGCAATCTTGTGGCAGTAAATATTATGATGACATGAAGCTAACAAACTGCTATTTGGATGACAGTATCGACACACCTACAAATATTCGATTTATATGAATAATGCAGTCCGCCTTGAAATGCCTGTAACGTGTTTTCTACGTTATAATAATGCCATTAATCATAGTATGATATTAATCAAAGAATTATCATCCAAGATATGGCAACAAAATATTTCTATCACCAATAATGTATATTATTGATACTGCGATTAGACGTATGTGTGTCAAAAATAATTCAAAATGATATCATTCATCCTAACTGTTAAAGAAGCCAAAATACATGTCAATTGTTTATAAGCAGATATTTTATTCAATTCTTAAACCCGGGGTTTCTTGACATAGGACCATTTGCAGTAAGCATGGTGATATATGCGTACTTTTTTAAATAGTAAAAACGCATTTTTTAGGACTTATTTCAACAATAGATTTTATGATCTGGACCGGCTTCGTTCATCACGAGCATTTAGCATCAGTTTATAATGGTCGCGATTAGCAAAACCGGTACTACAAAAATGTGACAAAGTGAAAAAATAGCAATGTATTTTGGTTCTACAAATTAGCTATTATGATACTATTATGAAGAACTAAAATAGACAGCTGTTTTTTCACCGTGTTATAATGGAGTTCTACCAAGTAAATGCCAATTAAATCAACAAATAACTAAATTTTTTTTTTTAATCATATGTCTTTCTATCAAGAAGTGATACCTGAAGCACCTAAAATGTGATATATGTATAAACTAAATTTTATATCTACATATTACATATTTTTTACTAAATATGCAATATTGTACTTACAGGGCTGTTGAGTCAAAATCCCATATCGCTCAACATCCCTTATCCAAGGACATTTTAGTTGTAAGGATATGGCTAAGACAAGATTAGTGTTTTGTTAATCGCTCTCGCTATACTCCTTTTCTATAATGTTATTGGTGGGAGGAGATTTTCGACATCATAAACATTCAAAATGTCGAAAATGAGTGCATAAACAAATTTAAAAAAAAAAACAGTTTAATGATCGGTCTATTTTGGGAATTGAACCTCAGAACATGCGAAGCAAACCCAACGCTTTCAATATGCCACGAGCGTGATATTATTGTATTATACATAATAACCTCACAAAATTCCATAAACTCCGAAACCACAGAACTGAACTCGACTTCACAGAACGAGTAAACTTTTCGATCCCTGGTTAAGTACATACATACATTCGCAGTATCATTGCGTCACTAATTATTTTCTAATGCTTTACGCACCATGTAAAATGGAATAAACGAATAGGTAGTTTTGTAATCAACGTGTACGCATCGAATATTCTTTTAATGGACTTACTTATTAACAGTTTCTCATTATTTCTTATTAATCTATTCGAGTGAAAAACTGCAATAACGCACAGCTTTTTTATACGTGAATACTGTTATATCTAATGATAAAGTTTTTCAATGGTAACCACGCAGTAACTGGGTGCTTAAAAAAGATTATAAAAAAAAATAAAATTATAATTTCTTGTCAATAAAAAACAAAAATAAAACACACATTTGTTTATTCATATTTCCTCATTTCATAATACAATAAAATGATTCGGGTTAGTTGAATATTTAAACAGCTTCTGTTCACTATTAGTGCTTGCTATATTACAAAATAAATACACGTGGAAGTAGTAATGATTATATTAGTGCTAGAATCAATACCAAATAAATTGTTTTTTTTTCTATATTTTGGTTGGATTCGGCGGTAGCTTCAAACAAATTTATTTTTAATATAAAATAAAAAAAATCCAATATTGTTTTTCCACTATCTGGCATACTAAATGTGACATGTGTTTAGTATATTTGGACAATCTTCAGACTTACTGTAACAAAAGATTATTTATTTCTGAAGTAAACGATGATTCCAATTCATCATTTTTTTTATACATAGAAAGGGGTTAGACACAAACAAACAAATACTAATTATTATAAAGCTGCCAATTATACATTAATTACCAATGTTTAAAGTTGAAACCCTCAAAACAAATAAATGTAACATCGGTGAACTACCTAGTCTACTACACGGAAAATAGCTTGATATATGTTTCAAAATTATATGAATCAGGTAACATTCTCTAGACCAGGGATTCCCGACCATGTGCCCGCGGGCACCATTGCGCCCACGGAACGATTTGTGTGTGCCTGCCACTATTCGACTTATTATATTCGTTCGTATGTTTTGCGATATTGTATGTAAGTCTTTTTTTATTACTCTTGTCATTAGAATATATCCTTAGAAAAAATAGGTGGTGCCCGCCACCCTACCGATATTTTAGAATGCGCTGTAGAGTACAAAAAGGTTGGATATCTCTACTCTAGACTCTAGATGATCTTAGATGATTTAATTTTATTTAAAAATTCCATAAACCTTCTCATGGTGGCGTTCGCATGCTTGTATTCCATGGCGTCTTGATATTAAGTGATTAACAACCTTCAATTAGTTGTAGCCCATGCTGAAGAACTTCTTTTATACTTCGTTAATCTAAATAAATTTAAAAAAAAATACATAATAAGGTGTCATTTTTAATAATATTTTGCTTACACCCTGCGTGTGGTCACTCAACTAGCAAGCAGCGCCAATGCAGTTGAACAGTTATTTACTTAATCTTTGTTTTCCACACACAAGAAGCAATAATGATGATTAGTAATATTAATACAATAAGGCATTAAGTTCTCTAGTGGTACCTAACGCATGGCACGCGTGCAGATAAATAATTGTATTAGTTTGCATGTCAGCTTCCTGATTTCAAAACATGCAAAATCGAATATTTTAATGACTGCATTCAACGGTGGTCAAAAAATATTTTCATCGTGTCTTAATTAAATTAAATTTAGATTGTTTTTTAAATAATAAAAACAGAAAATTTTTAAAGACAATCAGCTGTCTGAGATATTTGTTTTTACCATTACGTTCCTAGCTTGGAATATATGGCCATCGCACTTTTTCTCTAAGATTATTTATCCCCTGTCAATCTCAGCTCAGTTAATTCCCCAAGTTCATCCTGACGGTATAGATCCAATTGGAAAATAGGGAAAATTAAGATAGAAAATATTATTGACATCTTCGTTCACTTTATTATTAATATACATCTATCTATACACGAATACTGACAGCCACGGTTATTAAAAAAGAAGTGATGGGCCTCAGTCAAAATTTTTCATATTACAAAAAAAATATAAGGATTTGAGGAACAAATTAGTGGAATAAAATAACATCCATTTAACCACATACAGTAAACAATTTTTATTATAGTCATTTAATTACTTTTCCTCGATATGCGATTTCCGTATTGTGATTACATAAGACTCTTTTTAAAAACCTTATAATTGTATTTAAAACAGACTTACGATATAATATTGCAATTCTGTTTTCACATATTCAAAATCTTAAAATGAAAAAATATGCTTACAATATCAATATCTATCTACTTTATCTAGAATAACTTCAATAAAAAAACATCAAGAAAGTTAATTTATCTTGATTATTTCCAATTATAATAATTTTTGTACTATTCGAGCCCGAAGGAATATTTTATCAACACACATCATTCCATGAATGCTTATTTCTATTCAGTCGCTCTAACACTTTTCCTTTGAAAGAGTAAAGATATAACGATTTTTTAAAAATAATAACAGCAAAAAAATCGTTTGATAATGCTCGTGATGAGTAAAACTGATTCTGATCATAAATATACTGTGAAAATATTACAAAAAAAAAGAAAACAGTTTTTATTATACAAAACATAAATATATAATACAATGTGACTAATGCAGGACTTTCGCTACGCTCCTGTTTTTTAATTTAGCGCGTACAATTACCTTTTATTTTTTTTACGTAAAGTGTGGATATCGCATGTTTTGATTTTATACACATACTAATAACATATGCGTTTATATGTTAACAAGTACGTAAAGAATACATTATATATCCTTTATGTATAGAATGATTCGAAATTAATTGAGCGTTCAGAAGATGATGTCCGATAACAAGTGAAACTGTATTTGAATTTGCATATCGCATTCCTTGAAAGTTTCTACAATTTTAGAACAAGTAGATAATAAATAACTACTTAAATTAATGTCGAACGAACTGACGCAAAACACACAGTGATAGAGAAAATGCGAATGATATTCTGGAAACCTACAAAAATAAAATTATCGTTAATATACCTATACACACGGCGCTTGATATAAACTTTGCCCAGTGAAACCAGTTCTAATCTTATTTTAATGGTCTCTACGGCCTAGTGGTTAAAGTTTTCCCGTTGTGAATTGTGATCTGGTGGGTAGATGATCTGGTCCCGTCAATATATTTTTCTTGAGATCCAAGATATGTTTATATGTAATTTCTTTTGTCCTCGAGTTGATTCCAAACGCGTTTATATATACCTTTTCAGATTATCATATGTGTTTTAAAAATTTTAAATTATTTTTTTGTCTCACTTTCACAAATCGAAAGATTACACGTAAAACAATCTGAAAAGAATTAAATTTTCGTGTGTAAGTCTTCTTTAATTCTTTGATAACTGACGTATCATATGTGGAGACGGCTGATTGCAGTGTATTGTAATTGAAACTTAAAAGCATAAGACGGTTGGTAGTGTCAAAATTATCGTGTAAGAGCTATTTTTTTCCAGACATATATTATGATTTTTCATCATTATTTCCCTGATTTTGAATAACTTCAACATTCCTGATTTTTTTTTTTTAATTTCTAATCAACAAATTAAATCTATAGACTAATCAAATTATTACCTAACACCAACCGCAGTGGCCTTACAAGATTCTTACAGACTGTTTTCCGTATGTTAAAAATGTAAATCAAATTTAAAAAATTTGCTTAGAACGTTAACCTTTTATATCAAATTATCATAAGACGACGTTTCACACATTGCATAAATGTCTGCTTTTTTATTTTGTGACGACAGCCATTTTGCTGCCAATAATTTTCAAAATGGCTTGTCACATATTATTAACGATAATATTCCAAAAATATTCAGATATCAATTAATAAATCTATTTACTGTGACCTCAACTGATAAATAATAAAAACACATTTTTTTAGTACTTATTTCCACAATATATTTTTTGATCAGGACCGGTTTCGCTCATCGCGAGCATTATCAACTGATGATAATGCTCGCGATGAGCGAAACCGGTCCTGATCAAAAAATATATTGTGGAAATAAGTACTAAAAAAATGTGTTTTTATTATTTAAAATATAATGCCTTTCCATCAAGAAGTGACAGTTAACACCTTAAAAGTGATAAATAATATTCTAACTTTATCCATTGCTGTTGTTAAGATATTGTTTTCTTTACTATTCAATTGAAATAATGTTTGGAGTCCGCAAAGCGGGCTCTTAGTTTCCTGGCTGAAATAATTGATAGAGTGGGAACATATAAATATGTATATTCAGTAACCTTGTATAAACTGGATTTGTAATTTACATCAAAATATTATGTCGATTAAGGTTTTATGTGTTGAAAAAATGTCGTTGAATTGTTTACAAAAATATTTCATTGTTTAAGATTCTTAAATTAAATATTCACCGTACCTGTAAGCGACCATGTTCTGAAAAACATATTTTTTAAATCCTGAAAAAATTGCTGGGTACAATTTATAAAATGGAAAGTTGAGTTATACGTGATATATAACGTTTTGTCAATATTTAGATTTTTTCATTTTTATTGTTTAAAAAATATCGCATGTTTATGCATATCATTTTTAAGCCACACTCTCAGTTGAGTAAATAATTTTATTTCATTTAAAAATAAATCCAAACAGAATGTTGTGGCAACATTATTTTCAACGTGAACAGTTGCCTTATAATTATTTTTTTATCTAGAATATTCAGACAAAAAAACTTTTTTCTTTGGCAATATTTTTGGCTTACCGCTAGGTGCCATCGGAATTTTTCACTTTTACTATAATCTGAATTTTAAATTTAAATTAATGGCTACTTTATGCTATTATTTTAACATACGCATTAATATGCCCAAGCTAGTTGTACAATTATAATTATATTCGTATACCGGGTCTGGTTATTACACTATATAATTATTTTAGTATAAACTATACGGAAAATACGGTAGGTAAATTTTAATTCAGAAAAGTATTGTCCAAATATTTCGAATATTTAGTAAGTCCAAATATTTTTGCATATTGTACAGGGATACAGTTGAAAAACATTAACATAACGAAAAATTGTGTACAGATTCCATGAACATGGAAGAAACTGACGTATTAGTTAAAATACAGTTTTATAATGTGTTATAATTTCATCTTTACTGTTTAAGGATTTGGTTGACTATGCCATAATTCAAATTTTAGTCTCTGAAAATCTATTTCATCATTTTCACTTATGATATAAATTTATGTTGAGCGCATGATTTTATAATTCAATAACATTATAACACGGTGAAAAAATAGCAATGTATTTTAGTTCTATCTATATTATAGTTCTGACGATGGCGTGAGCCGAAATAGCTATCAACTATATTTGTTAAAAATAATTTTGTAGAACTAAAATACATTGCTATTTTTTCACCGTGTTATAATGGAGTTCTACCAAGTTAATGCCAATTCAATCAATACAATAATATTATACTTGAACACACTATAACTTGATAAAATCCGAACAACCTTATCTAACGGAGACTTCTCAGGTCTTTTCGGCATCTCAAGAAAAATAAATCAGTAAAAGTAAAAAATTCATAAGTGCATGACTTAAACGAAAAATAAGTCAATATTTTAAAAAAATAACTGTGTACTTTTTTGAATAAATCCTTGGAATATATCTTTAATCAAATGTTAATTATCATATAAAAAGTATTTGTTAAAATTTTTTTGATAAAAAGTATTCAAATATTAAATAATATTTCCTTGGTTTCATGCTCTCTGCACTCAATTGAAATCTGCGGTTTTTTCAAAAACCTTACATAACATATAACCGTCTTGTACAGGGTTTTCACGCGTCCCGATTTCAGCGAGAATATTACATGTTTTGGAATCTTGCATCGCATCACAAAAATATCCGTTTATTATATGTGCTTAATTTTACTACACTTAAAACATAACGTAAATGGATTTTTTATGAAATTTCGACTTGTATACGCTTAAATTTCACATTGATTTGTGAAAGAATGTGTGGTAAATTACATGTAGACTGAATAAAGGAGTGATTGTGTTTTAAGTGTACGTTTAAAATATTATACTTGTATTGATGCTATATGGATAAATTTACGGTTTTTAAATTGAAATAATTATTATATGACTGTTTCTGCCATCTTACAGAATAGAAGTGGTTCCGTTTTCAAAATATCTTGTCATTTTTTTAATTCGTGATAGTTATCATTTTTACCGTCAATTTTTTTTTTTTAATGTGACAACCCTGTTCTCATCTCAATTTGTGGTTTTCTTGAATAACTTAAACATGTTTTTGTCAGGCATATTTATAACAGCAGACTAAACGAGCTTTATCAATACTAAAACTACGAAATTGTTCGTTAAACCTGGTAATAAGTAAGGTATGTGGATTATATGAAACAGATGGAGGCTATGCAGGTGAAGATATTATTTCAATGTATGCAGATTTCCGAAATATATTTCAAGTAAGGACATTCGCGCGTGACAGAGTGAGACATGGATATTAACTTGTATAATGGTAAAAACGAGATGGATAAACATTTTTAAATTTCGTAAATGGAATTAAAAAAATGATTCTAGTTTTTTTAAGACAAAATAAACGTTTTACGCAAGGTGCAAAATAAACCGGACCGTTCAATTTAAACACTTTCACCTGTCAGCTTTATTTGGATTTTTTTTTTAATATGTTAACTTTGTGAAATCGGATTTTTTGAACTAAAATACATTGCTATTTTTTTCACCGTGTTACAATTAATATCTTATATATTGTTTGTTTTGTTTCTTAATTTTACCGTAATATTTTTCCTTTTTATAATTTTTGAGACATCAAACGTTAATAAAAGTCAATTGATAAAAATATTCAATAATTTTTTTTGGTAATTTTCTATAATTTTTTTGTACGCAACAGTATTTAAACCAAAAAATGCAGGTTTGCATATTTTATACATCAATATTTCGCAATGATTTAATTATTATGGAAAACAAAAAATATTAAGTTTTTTTTTTATTTTTGCCAACTGACTTGAACGAATCAAGATTACACGTCAGCTGATCAACGATTACGTCAGTAAAATATTGTTTTCCAGTCACCGTGTTCTTTGATATGATATAATAATTGTATTATATCGTACCGATAATTTCAAGACAACCCATCTCGGTCGAGGGAACCGTTAGAATTCCAATATGACCAAATACCAACGGCGGACATTTCTCCGAGCGAACCAGCATTCTAGTGTAGGCTGCGTTTTATTTTGAATCCGCCCAAAGAAAAACATCACGAACCGTGATGTAAAATGTAAACAGAAATTCAGTTTGAAAGTATCTTTGTACGGGAACGGTCGCGTTAGGTCGTTCTGCGCATGCTCCGATCGGTTTGATTCGAATCACAGTGAAGTGTCCAATCTTTTGTATCTCCATAGAAGTTTTAATTAGTCACTTTCTATGGAATCATTTTTGAAAATAGAATTATAATTTTGTGTGCGTGTAGTTGTCTGCCTGATAGGCGCAATTTGTGGTGAAGATGTGAAAATTGAATACTGTATAAAGACGTTTTAATTTAACTTCAAATTAACGCGGTAATTTTCAAACTGTCAAAAACCTTTTAAATTTCGAATGCCATAAGCAAAATGAGTATATCATCGGCAATTTAGATGAATAACTGAGATAGTATCCAGTATTTTATATTATTAATACTATAATATTCCGACATTAAATTAAATAACAGCGTTCTGTTTACGTTTTGCGTTTTAATAAAAGTTGTGTGAAAGTTTTGTTTATATTTGAATAAATAATATATTTATAAATATTATCTGTGGGTGTACTTGTACTGGAAAATTTTCTCTTTTGGATTTAAACTGCACTCAGTGTGTGTGGTTTGTCTATTTTATGCGACCAGCATTTTGGAAGTATATACAGACACACTTTCTTATTGGTAAGAAGACGTTTTTAAATACTTTTTTTACGATTGTTAATTCACTCTAAATACTGGTTTTAAATGGCCCAGAGGCTTGTCTTAGAGATCCGTAGAGTATTTTTTTAACCATTAATTACACGCATTAAGTTTTTACATGACTTAAAAAAATAATCTAGTTTCAAAGCAATTGAAATGTTTTCTAAAATAAGTTAAAAATAATATAAGAATCAGTTTTAGCATTCAGCAAGACTATACATGTCTATAAATATTTTGCCTTGGGCATAGATTGCGAACCTTTTTGAGCCTGAGCGCACTTTTTTTTTCTTGTAATTGTCGCTTGCCACATGCCATGTAAATAAAAAAAACAGCAAATGTTTGTGTAACTTCAGATTTTTAATACAAACGAAGCATTAATACATCGAAAAAACATAATTGAATACTCATTAATGCCAAAGTAAAATAAAAAATAATACTAAATTAAAATGATGAACACTCAAAACGTATTATTAGTTAGATTTTTGTCGTTAGGTGCTAGATGTTAAATATTATATAATATATTGGGTTCATAGTTGGTAACTTGTAATATAATACAAGAAGTAATACTTTTGTCTGTTAGTTTACTTCTAATGTTTGAATTTATAAGTTCATTGAAGAAATAATTAATCACGGGAATAAATTGATGGAAAAATTGTTAAATGCCCATTGCTTTTTTTATGTCATCATATTTTTTGAATATTATATATACATATCTATTTCTAAAAGTTTTTTCGTTTTTTTATTATAATTATTAATTTTTTTTCTCTTTATAATAAAACATTCGCGTGTCATGCAAAGTGGAATCGCGTATCACCGGTGGCACGCGTGCAATAAGTTCGCTATTCCTGGCCTAGGGGCTCAATTCTTGGTACCCATCTACCTAACCTTGTCCTTACAAAATTCTAAAGGAGACCAGCAAAAAAAATTTTTACACGGTGACAAAATAGCAATGTATTTTAGTTCTACATCAGTTCTACAAAATTTTATAACATATAGTTGATAGCTATTTCGGTTCTATAGAGAACTTCCAAAATTTCCAAAAAAATTTTAATATTATTTTACTATATTGTAAAATAAAATCAGGCTAATAAATTGATATAAAACACACAGCGCTATTTAATTTGTAACTGTAAATGTGTTGATTTGATATCAATAAACATATCCTTGTTTTGATCTGCGTATACATGATTATCGAAAATGTGCGTAAAATTATTCTCTACTTCTGTAATATTTCCAATATTAACCAATTATGCCACAGTCCACATATACTCAATAAGCAATATTTTACAGTCTGACAATAGTGTATTTTTGGACTAGATGGAAGAACTTCAGAACTAATTTTTGTTTATATTTGCTATAACACAGCGTTTTATGTACAACCTGTTTTCTACGTGTCATCTTGGATAAAAAAAAAAGATTATCAGCCTATAGCACGTTTTCTACAAACGATATCTAATTAATTTGGTGGTTGCAGTAAAATGTTTTTTTTTTTTTTAACTGAGAGTTGGACATTCTTATGAATTTGCTTTGTTTTTTTGTTCATTCGAACTTTCGAGTTTGTATTTTACGATGACTAATTGTTGAAACTAACGGGGAAAATAAATAACTTCAACAAAAAAAACACAATCCTAAGTACTAATTACACAATCAGTACCGGTTTCGCTCATTGCAAATGGATAAACAATCTTATTTTTAATTTGTGTGTTGTGTCAATTGATAATGCTCGTTATGAGCGAAATCAGTTCTGATACAAACAAATAAAAATTTACACCTTAAAAATAAGAATAAATAATTGAGATTCATACGTAATGCAAACCACATCCCTTGTAATTTAATTTCTCAATTATTATATACATTTATAATAATATCGGAACCCCGTAAAAATGTCACAATTCAAAAATCGCCAGTTTTAGATTAACTTGTGTCTAAATATCTATTTTAACAAAAAATATATTAGTACCACAGTTTCCCAACTCGACGCTTAAAAACTATTATATAATGATTTAACAGCTTTGCGGCGATACTGTAACTATAAATATTGTAAAATTTTGCAATGTAATACTTTTTAGGAGCTTTTTATTTGAAACTAATATTAAACAATCATACATAAAAAATATTCCCTTATGTTTCTCAACGTTGTTTCGATTTATTGCCTGAAGCTAATTTCCCTAAATCGATAATCCCTCAAGACTGACGTTTTTCTTATTGTGACCTATTTTGTATTGGGTGTGATTTAGATAAGAAAAAATAAATAAAGTATTTCAAATCACATAGAATTAATACGACATATAGTTTAATAAACAAACATTATTTTACTGTCACGAAATTTCAATCGCACTTTCTAATTGTATCCTTTTTCTAATGATTATCGTTGGACGTAACAATTCACCTAACTTTCTACACGGCGACGTTTACATTTATTAATTAACGCTTCAATGAAATATTTTCTACTAATTAATAACAATATGATCAACATATCTTTCCAATACTAAAATAAACACAAGTGGTCAAAAAATTCATTAACAATCATTGTTTATGTTAGATCCAATGATACGTTCACTTATTCATATAATTTTTTTTTGCTTAAGTTTATTTAGTATGCGAGATGTATAAGATCGTGTAGGAATTCAATGATATATAATACATACTCAGAAATGCCAAAATTTAGTATCTCTAAGCATAAGATATGATCAAATTTATAAAAGCTACATCCATTGCATATTAAATGTATGTCACTTTGAAGGTGTTAACTGTCACTTCTTGATGGAAAGGCATTATATTTTGAATAATAAAAACACATTTTTTTAGTACTTATTTCCACAATATATTTTTTGATCAGGACCGGTTTTGCTCATCGCCAGCATTATCAACTGATAGAATACAATTTACAAACAAGTCTATTTATACAAAACAAAAAATTAATTTGAGTTAATGGTAGCAGGTGTACAAAACCATGGGTACAAGAACTAGGAAACAATTTACATAAAATCATACAATATTGATACAAATAAAGTAAATTAGTATAAAAATTAAATGTTCACAATCACTTATTAAGAATTACAAAAGAATTAAAAAAAAAAAAAAATGTATGTCACTTCTACAGAAAACTGATAATATCATGATGTTCCAAAAAAAAATCTATTTTGACGAGAACATATCGCTCTTTATTTATTTTTCAGTAAGAGCAAAATGCTATAACTCTGATGGGAGAATATTGATAATAAATCTCGACATATTCTTAATTGTTTTTCAGTGATCATAAATCGATACGAAATTCAACAAAGGAAGAAGTTGAATTCAGTTACGACGATTAATACCAAATAGAACATTGAAAAATATTGTGCCTGCCTAAGACTAAATCACGGCATTGCATTTTCAAGAATGAAAATTGGACGTTAACGTTCACGTTTAATTTCGAGCTTTTGATTTCACATTCATGACTTAGGACCTGTCGGTCGATTGTGTTGGTAAATTCTTGAATGGGCAATGCGACCTCTCCGGCGAAAACGCGCGTCTTTGATAATTAAGTATTCGCTGATCAATTTCACGCAATCGAGGTTACACGTCCGACGCCATTTTGATTTGTATTACCATGGTTTCACCAACATCGCGAGCAAGCGAGGAAGTATGGAATGAACATTACGGAGGTTAATTCAAACAACTGTAAGTTTGTATTTATTAACATTTGAAATAATAAAAACACATTTTTGACTACTTATTTCCACAATATATTTTTTGATCAGGACCGATATTGTTTGTCATTTTGTTGTAATTTTTTAAACTATTTTTAACAATCCATACTTGATTTCATTCACATGGGCTTAAATTATCGCTGTTACAGTGTTATCTGCCACTTTTTTATTGAAAAACATTGGATATAAATATAATCAATATTTTTAAATAATAAAAACACATTTTTTTAGCTGATAATGCTCGCAATGAGTGAAACTGGTCCTGATCAAAAAATATATTGTAAAAATACGTACTAAAAAACTTGTTTTTATTATGTAAAATACCATGCCTTTCCATCAAGAAGTTACAGTTAACAAATTTTAAATTGAGGTATTCAAATGTATATTTAGTGATTTATATAACCTTTGAATTATTTTTATAGAAATTAACAATAAAAAAAATATAAATTTAAAAATATATCGGCAGTGACATCATATTATTTGTACGGATTTGTAACTGATACATTCAATTGTCATTTTAAATTTTAAATAAAGTCGTATGTTTTTTCTAACGAAATTAAATAAAAACTTGATCAATCAAAATAGAATGCATTCATACAAAATGCTGTGTCTCATTTGAAGTCTCACATATTTAAACTATTTTTTTGCCCCAGTTGCATATTATTACGTGCAAGTTTTGCTGAAAAGTAATTTGATATGGTAATTGAATTTTCAATGCATCTGGCGTATTGAATACAGAAATATGAAACTTTGGCTTTGGCATAAATGCATTGTTAGGCACGCTCAACAATTTAGTCATCATAAAACATTTTCTTTATAAATGATCAACTGAATGACGTACTTAAGTATCGAAACACTTTCCAATATAAAAAAAAACTTATTTTCCATTCTCGTTTGAATCATTTCTGTATATTTCTCAATCTATCAGAGCATTGACAATAAAACAATTTGGATTTAAGGTGGAAATCGCAAAAACTTAATAATGATACATACATCGATAATGATTCATTGCGAAAATCGAACAAATTGGTTCAATATGAAGACATATTACACGTTTTATCTATTATATTTAATATTGTAAAGTATAAATCATAGTTTCTCAAGCTTTTTACATTTAAGTTGCGATACTCTGGTGAAAAAACTCTTGGCGACCCCCAGGCTGGGAACCTATAATCTAGAGTCATAGTTCTCAACCTTTTTACATCCGCGGACCACCAAAAAATCCAAAAATATTTTGCGGACCATCAACATTGCAATAAAATAATATATATTTATGTAATTGATTTTTTATTCAAAACAATTAATTAGTGCATTAAAATAGACGGTAACAAAAAAAATATAATTTAAAAATCCATAAAATACAACATAAAATTCGATTGTTTATTGAAATAATATCTCATCGCGGACCACCGGTCGAAAAACTATGGTATAAATGTTTTTAATGTATGATATAAAACTTTATTTTCAAAATTAACTTCCAACGTGCAAATAATCAGTTAGCTAAATGTTGTGTTTCGTACATTCAAGCATCAAGGAGATTCATTTTATCAAACTGATATGAATTTATCTTTTCTGTTTGTTCGATAAACAAGATGCATTTTCAAGACGACAAATTTATTCACCTTTATTGATTTGATACTGTTTACTATGGGCGATACTTGCTGTGATCTAATAATAAAAAAATGTGAAAGTAGTACTTCACATCTTTTTGTCCTTTCCAGCAAGAAGTGACAGTTAACACTTAAAAAAATTAAAATATGCAATATCTTATTAAGATTTAGTTGAATATTTATACAGTTATCTTAAACTTAATTTATTGTGGATGTTTTTTATTATGTTTTTGGTTCATTTTTCCGTGTAAATTTTTTATAAAATATTTGTGAGATCTATATTGTGGTATTAACTACCCGAACGTCATATGAAATTGATAAATATTAACAGTCTTCTTGATCTAAATTACTTTTTTTATTATCTCAGATTTTGATTTTCAGGTTCCAGTGTTGATTAAAAACGGGTAGTATTTTAATCAGTATTTTTAAATATAACATCAATCTTTACGTATATCGTCCAATGTAAAGTATAATATACGATCGCTATTGTAACACCTCATAAATTTGGTTAATGAAAGACAGAAAGTTTGTTTTACTGCAGTTAAATATTTCGTACCAAAAATACTGTATTTCTTACAATCCGTATGATCTATCTATCTACCAGTCGTAGTATCGTCTATTGTAACACAGATTTTCAAAAAGTCATATTACAAATTTAAAAAATACCCAATAACGGTATAAGGAAATAATTGTCTCTTTTCTCGTGGGTGTAACTGCAATTGTGTAATTTTTTCTCAGGTTTTTGGATGAATTATCTATGGCCAAATCGACCGAACTTTGAGTTGAAATTTATAAATTCTTCATTAGAGTTTCTATTATTCTAGACCGATTTTGAAACTATTTTCGTTTCAGAGCAAAATTTCGCCACCGTTTCACATGTATTTTTCATTTAAATATAATACACGCAACAACACAAGCTGTAAGGATTCACGATGGCTTACTGTTGCATATTATTGTATTTGTAATACAGACGTCGTCCATAAATACAGCCACTATCGAAATATTAATATTTTTTTGAAAACTTTGTAGTATTTCTATAATTTAATCTATTTAAGATGAGGACTAATTTAAGTCATCACGTCATCACGAACATTATCAATTTATTTTAAATAATAAAAGCATTTTTTATAGTACTTTTTTCCAACAATATATATTTTGATCAAGACCGGTCTCGCTCATCGCGAGCATTATCAACTGATATAATACAATTTACAAACAAGTCTATTTATATAAAATACTTGAGTTAAAACAGCTATACAAAACCATGGGGTTCAAGAACTTACAAACAATGTACAGGAAATCTTACAATATTAAGACAATTACTGTAAACTAGTTTAAAAATGTTCACAATCACTTATTAATAATTTTCAAACAAAATTAAGGCAAACCAATTATCTATTAAGAGCTTTTGTCGATATCATGAATTATAAAAAAGCAGTTAACGTATGAGAGACAAATATATAAAGTTTTTCGCCGCTAACTTACGTATATTTATTATTTTTAACAATAAAATGACATATATTTTAGTACTATTTCCACAATATAATTGATAATGCTTTCGATTAACGAAATCGGTACCAATCATAAAAAATCCGATAGTAAGTAAAGAAAAATATGTTTTTACTATTTAAAATATAATGCATTTCCTTCAAGAAGTGATAGTCAACACCTTGAAAATATATTTTTAGTATACTCTTTTTCCATCTGTCAATTAACAGGGATAAACATGTAATTTTCTTAAATTTTTATTACATCAAACAGTAATATATAATTCCAAATATAATATTATAAATTTCTTGCGTTACATAGAATTTTCACCACTATTTGAAACGTAATTGACGGACGAAACACACATATTTTGATTAGGCCCTTGACCGTATGCAAATTAGGAGTCTTGGAATATTTCTTCGCCTCACCAAAGCTGGTACTCATCACGAGAATCGCCGGATGTTGTCTGATTATTCAAATGGATGGATGTTACATCTTGCAGTATAATCAAAGGCTCGTTACATTTTTAAGAAGCAAAATATACTCATTTGCATTAATTAGCTTTGCATAATTCATAGGAAATTTGTACTGTATCGTTATGAATAGTTTAAAGGGGTGTTAATATATCCACAATAACTTTATGTGGTCATAGATGTGCTGAAAACAACAATTTCAAATGTAATACATATTATTGAAGTTCATATATTATATGATAGTGGTTTGATTTTTATTATACAAAAAACTGCCTGGCCAAATTCAGAGTGTCCGATATCTTACTAAATATACTAACGGAAAAAGCCGCTGTTAAAGGCCGACGTTTAAAATACGTTACGAGACTGTCAGAAAATAGTCAGGTACCTTGATAGATTCACTGATTAATAAATGGAAATTTTTAAATGATAAAATTGTATGGGATATTTCGTCGTATATTTGAAGTTATACATATTATTTCTTATTTTCTCCACGAGTCGTTGACTGTTATTGTGTGATTTTATTTCGAAATAAAAGAAAAATATATTTAATTCATTCCGGTTGTCATGGTGATAATCGATTAAAATATAACTTTAATTAAACAATTTATCAACATCATGCTATTCACATAATTTGATATAAGTGGATGTGTATTAGGGTTATGTTTCTTTATGCAATTAAACCCCCATTTACACTCGGGTCTGTGTAATTTGAGGTCGTGGAATTGGGGAGTGAATCTCATAAAATAACGGATTTTGTTTTTTCTGCGAAAATATATGAATGGACGAAATATTTAATTATTATGTGATAACATGCATAGCGCCCGAAAATCCAGCACACAGACAATCACCCGGCTGTTTGTGTATAGCCTGGCACGTGTAGAATACACAGACTCTATCCAAAATTTTATTGTATGCACCGCACCGACTTGTGTGTGTGTGCAGCCAAGCAATCGTGCAATTTGGGGATTTCGGCGAATATTTTTAGCCACCCTGTTATTCAAAGTAGTGTAATTGAGAGTTCCACTGTAGTTCCTTAAAAAATAATCAACCTCTAATAGTAAAACAGTGATCTAAAAATCGATACCATGGGGCAGCAGAATGCGACGACTTAAGCATAGTTTGATTATTATGATGTCACGGATAAGAATAATGCGGGTATTATAAATGATGCTTTTGGTGGTTTCTATTATATGAATCAACTTCGAGTCTAGTTCGATATTTTGATTTGATTAATAATCCCATAGATAGCAGTACTGAGCAATTATAACAGTTTGTAATTTTCGCTCTTCGTAGCGTTTCTTTCAAATGTCCGAATTAGCTTCTTATAGAAAAACGATAAGGATAATGATGTAATTACTAAAATTGTCGATTGATAATTAATGTGAACATTAGTACAAAAAAATCTAACAATGTAACATTCAAACTACACACGAATTACATTTGACATCAGTAAATTTAATAGCGTATCTGATGTTAATCTTATTAATGCAAATAATAAATTAAGTTGTTCACCAAACTGCAATCTTGTATTTAATTATTCTATGCACGGCTTACATTGTATTTTTCTAGCAGCGATATTATAATTTTTGACACATTTCGTTTTTTAGACTATCAAGATAAAACAAATCATTACTTACCATATTATAAAACTGCAATTGAATATTTTTTTTATTATTTATTCAAGGTTATCGATTCGCTCCCACATAATCAGTGAATATTTATTATCAGTACATACGCCTAAAATTGTGTTAATTTAGTTTTATTATGCAATTAGTTGGCGAATTAGTAGCAAGTCATGCATCCAAAATGTAATTCAAATGAATGGTGATTTACAACGAATTATTATTAAATTTATGAACATCCTTTGTTTTTTACTATATTGTTGTTTTAATACCGGTATTCATATGAAATAACGGAATACCGGTATTGCAAACCTTCATCAGAAGGAAACTTATAATATATAACCTATTTACCAAGTACTTGACATTTGAACTTGAAATTGAAATTTTCCAAGAACTCTTTTGGTTTTGTTTTAAAAATAAAACAGATTGTGTCAAATGTATATCTTTTAGAACAACGTTCTATTTCATATGTCATTTTCTTATTTTAAAAAATCGCCTTTGGTGTAACTATTGCTTATATACCTAATTATGACCTTCAATTACCTGCATGTGTATAGTATCATTTTGTCTTACTGGTTTGATTGCTCCACATCTTTTGTCCATATTTATAATATAATCATATGAAAGGTATGCAAGGCAACTATTACAGAATATTTTGTATTATATAGAACTCGTTAAGTACTTCAATTTATAGCACAACTACTGTGAATTAGTAGATGGACAACCGAAGACGATTTGAATGATCAAAATGTATATTGGTGGTCAATCACATAATTTTCCGCTTTAAGTTGGATATTTAATATTTTTTTAATATTTATTTATTAAGATATATATACACGTTACAAAAATTGAACATTCATTGCTTTTGCAACGTCAAAATATTTAAACATATAATGATGGAAATTGAAGAAATAAAAACAAAAAATAAGGATAGCAAGAAAATCAATCAAGCAAGCTCATGAAAAATCTACTTTTACACATTAAAAATAGTATTTGCCTGAACTCACTTTCGTCCACATGGAATATATCGACATCCGAAGCAATACAGTTGAAATTTGTTAATGCTATTACCATTGGCAGACTGGTTCTACGCTTTGGCAGAACAAACTATTCATAACACGGTGAAAAAACCGTTTTCACCGTGTTATAATGGAGTTCTACCAAGTGAATGCCAATTCAATCAATCAACAAACGATTCATTTCTACGATGTCTCAAAAAAATGTCCTGAACATACAATATGATATTATTAAGGATGGCAGAATTCTCATTTTGGCCTGAAATAAGCCGAAAAAAATTTGTGGCTAGAACCATTTCTCTTCAATTTTTCAAACAATCAAAAATGAGCATACCTAAAAGAGAGTCAGTTGGATAAAGCCACGGATAGTATCCATACGCCCTCAAGTAAGGAAGTCTCAAAAATATCTTTTGAACTTTTCCACCATAAGGGCATATTTCAAATCTCCTGGGACCTCCCACTCTCAAGCCTACTTCGCAACAAAAAATTGTACATTAATATCAAAATTTTTCTTATTCATATATTCATGCATAAATATAGCTTAACATAATTAAAAGTATTTTGCGTGGGGGCAAATTAATTAGTTAAGCAAACAACATAAACCAAAAACATATTGTAATTTATAAATAAGTAATTTAATATATATATTGAAGTATAGAATTAAATATATTCGACAAACTGACGCCATTTTTAACAAAATATATTATTTCTGATCGATATCTCAGATTGATTCCAACGTCCTTTTCAAAATTTAAGAACAATAACGCCTAACAAAAAATTAAAACCATGAAAGACTTTTCCTGTAAATAGATAAAATCATGTATTTTACTCATATAGCAATTGATAATTGTTGCAAAAATTGCTTCAAATGTTGTTCAGAAGACTACGAAGAAACAAAACGTATAAATATTATATATCGGTAATAATTCAATAGTATTCATTAGCAGAATACAAAATACTTTATATTATTCATCACGTTCATTTTGATTACACATTGAACTTGCATTGATTTGTAAATTTTCATTAAATCGCAGCCAGTTGGAGTTGTTGGGCTATAATTTACTTGTTAAAAAACAATAATAACTGTTAAATTTCAACATAGGGTTAGTCTAAAAAAATAATTGCTTAGCCTAAAGCAACTTTAATTCAACACGCAATTGATAATGTGGAAAATCTATTGTAATTGAGCAATTTGGTAAAAAATAGGTATGAAATTTTTCATATGCGTGATGAAAGATCATTTAAAAATCTAATAAATAAATTTTTATTCTTTTAGAAATAGTATTATATTTAAAAAAAAACAGAACGTTATTGATTATATACATATTTTCTTTCATATTCATGTACAGTTAGTGTTTTATTTCAAATAATATTTTTTTAGTTGTACAAAAGATTTAATTTATATATACACGTTACAAAAATTACAAATAAAAAGTTCATTGCTTTTGTAACGTCAAAATATTTAAACATTCAAAGCTGGAAATCAAAGAAATAGCCAACAAAACAAAAAATTAGGATAGCAAGAACGTCAACCAAGCAAGCTCGTGAAAAATCTTTTTTAACACGTTATAAATAGTATTTGCCTGAACTCACTTTCGTTCACATGAAATATATCGACATTCTAAACAATAGTGTTGATCATTTTTAATCTTTTTATTACTATTGCATCCCCATTGGCTGATTGGTTCTACAGTTTGGAAGAACAAACAATTCATATTCACGATTTCTCAACAAAAAAAATTATCTGGAACATACAATATTATATTATTAAGATATATAGTTAACTAATGAAGGCGTAAGCCGAAAAATCTATCAACTATATACATTGTACATTTTGTTGAATTAAAACACATTGTTATTTTTCACCGTGTTATAATGTTCTACCAAGTAAATGACAATTCTATCAATAAAATAAAAACAACGATTACAAAATCACATTACATTTTTACAATATGGATATATAATATATAATATATGGAAATGATAGCAAAGAATTTTATTTTCCCCAGTGCTTTTTCATGTATTCTTTTGTTGATTTACTGTTCTTCAACTTGCCATTGAAAAGTATAATATTCATTTTGGAATATTTTCAAGGAATAATATTAACTATTATATTTGTTCATAAAGTGGGAGTTGCTAGTGGAGGCACTCAAACGGCATTTTTTCTCACAGTTAATACTTACTTAATGACAATTTAGAGGTCTCATATTAGCCACTAAAGTATTTTCCTTAATAGTACGACATAAATCAGAATATCTACCATTTTTTTTATCAAATTGTCACTTCAAACACTCGGATGAGATTTTAATGAAAGACTTAAAATGATACATACAAATTTACTACTATTTTTTTTTAACTCGCAATAATTACACCTAACGAGGACGTAAGCCAACATAGCTATCAATTATATCACTTTTAAGGTGTTAACTGTCACTTCTTGATGGAAAGGCATTATATTTTAAATAATAAAAACACATTTTTTTAGTACTTATTTCCACAATATACATTAAATATATTGTGGAAATAAGTACTAAAAAAATGTGTTTTTATTATTTAAAATATCAATTATATAACTTATATTTTTTTTAGAATTAAAATACATCTTTTTACCGTATTTTAATGTAGTTCTACCAAATAAATACCAATTCAATCAGTATATTTTAAATGTTTAATAATTAAATATATTTCAATTTGAACATTATTTGAGAAAATTGATCGTTCAAATTCGATTTTCTGCAATATATTGTTTTAGCCTTTGACATGTTTTAATACTTTCATTATCAAATAAATATGCATAAAAGTTTTGACGGTTAAATTCGTTGAATAAAATACGATTCTCTATTACTTCAACAGTGACGTTATGATTTCATGTGAAGCAGATTTAAATTAAAATTGAAAATCAACTCACACACTTCACTAACGACTTACATCGCAATTGCCATTTAAAAAATGGTGAACAAAATAAGCGTTGAAATTAAATTGCCTCGATTATATATGGTTATTTTTCCCTAATTTGGCGACTGCATTTGGCTGTTTATTTTATTCGTTCGAGTCTTACAATCGCAGTAATATTCAATAAGTAAAAAATTGCATAATGGATGTCAGCTTCTTGGAAGAAAATCTTGCAAATGGAAGTGGAACAAAGAATGGTTTCAAGAAACTTCGGAGCTCTTGATGACGGAGAGTACGAAGTTTTATAATATGAAAACAAAATCGAACATCAAATCTGAAGAAAACTTTATACTTTTATTGTGGCAATGTCTAAATTATGTGCTTATTTTTTCTGTTATTTTAATGTTTCTCGTCTAAATTAATATGAATAAATTCTTCATTCAGTTTCATTTTTAGGTAAAACGCGCTGCTATGTCGAGTGAGGTTTTAACGCGTGAGAAAAACTAAATATCAAAAATACATTGATTGAAGTTTTATTAAAATTAATTGGTTTTCAACTAGTTATAGAATAAACTAGAAAATTAGCTTTGCACATAGAAATAGTTCCTGAGTGCACGGACAGTCATGTCCAGCTATTGAAAGCTGTGTATTACTGAAAGTTAAGGCTTTATTTCTCGGCCTCCTTTCCTTATTAACCGTTTCAATACCGTGAGGACATATGTGCCCTCTAGGCGAGGACGACGCGAACACCGTAGGGACATATGTGTCCACAGACATTTAAAAATACGTATAAAATATTCCAATTGGAAATATCGTGTTATTTTTTCACGTATTGATAGAGACATCTATCTATTATCATGAAGAAAGAAATTGTGTCAATCCTGTAAATAAATATTACCGAAAAATCAAATTCAATAGAATTCGACGAAGAGAGTTCGCTAGGGGTGCCATTTTCGGTGTAATGCATACAATTGAAGCGTGAATAATTATGAAGCGTAAATAATTGTGAAACGAAATAACGCAAGTTTTAATGTTTCCCTTGGCCAAATTTCACCATTTGAGTCTTTAGTTTTGAATTTATACATAAACTCTTGCTTGTGACAGCCCTGAATTTTTCTTTTTTCACACACAATTATTTCAGTTGTCAATATTCTGTCCATATTATTCAATTTTAATTACTCAAACTAAAATTTACTTTTAAATAAATGTTATAATATATAATGTTATAAATATTATAGATGCTAGTGACAATCCTTAAAAAAAGTAGAAATTTCGACTCTTTGATATTAAAAGTTCAAACAATATATATGAAAATTTATGAAATAAAAAATATTTTTTTCATAAATTTGATAAGTTTTTGTTTACATAAAAAAAATCGCGCTGTATTAATGTTACCTAGCTTAAAATTTCGCTGCGCTCAAGCGGTTAAGCTTGCACGCTAACCTTTATAATATTTTTGCTTCAAATAAAGTCGATCCGTATCAAAGCTTATCATAAAATAATAAAGCTTTTCTCTGTATCAAATAAAAGTGAAGAACCTTTAATACTTAAACAATTTAAAAGATACTTTGTATTATTGCTTATCATATAAGCAAGGCTGTCTTTTATAATCGAAGAAGTATGTTAGTTTAGTAAAATAATCTACATATACCGTTAGATAAATTCCATAACAAAGTTAATTATAACATGCATTAAAGTTTAAAATATATACAAGATTTTTTTATGGCAATATATTTAATTGAGAATTGATAATATAATCATCAGACGTAGCCATTATATGATATTACTTAAGATTTAGGACGCAGGTTATCGTAATTTTTAATGGACTATGTATTTCGTTGGTCTAAAAAATAAGGCCAAATATTCGTTGGCACGTTATAATAGAAAGGAATGTCTCTGCATACAAAGTAAGGCTATTTAAAAAATCTGCACTTCAATGAGTATTGTGTATGAACAAAAGAATTTACAAAACAGTGTATAGCTGAATGGTTTGAATAAAAAACGGATCGTGATTTCAGCGTCGTAAAACGCAGGGCGTTAAAGGTTGTTCAAATATCTATAGTTTCCTTCATTATGTAAAATTACAAATCTCACTTCAATATTTATAATTCATACATATTCTACCAATAACTTATACGAACGGTCGTTATTTTACCAACGGCTTTCATGAATATCCTAAGAATTTTATAAAATGTCCTGTGGCTCATGTTTGTCCATTTATATCGGACAGACAGGTTGAAGCTTATCCACTCGAGCTAAGGAACATGTAAGATCTTTCAACAATAAAAAAACAGATTCACAATTCGCTAATCACGTTATAAAGGAATCACATAATATAAATTCAAACTCAGCGCCTAAGTGTTTGCATCTTTTTAGTAAGGGTCACAGGATGACGGCTTTGGAACAGCTGGAGATCAATAGATATCAACTATCACAAAGGATTCTTAACGAACAAACTAATATATGTCGGTCACCATTATTGAATCCTCCGGGCGGTCTTCCTTTGTTTCTGTAATGGACCATTTCCGTGTCATATGTGAACTTATTGATATAGCCGCCTTTTTAGTTTCATTTACGATTGTTAGTTTTATTGTGAGCAGGTTACATGTTAGGTCGTTAAAACAGGAGAGAAGATGTATTGTGTAACTTTTCTACACAGCTATATATAGATAAGCAAATGTACGTTTAAACATAGTTAGACTAGATAGACTAGATAGTTCTGACGATGGCGTGAACCGAAATATCTATCAACTATATCTTATAAAAAAATTGTAGAACTAAAATACATTGATATTTTTTCACCCTGTTCTAATTGAGTTCTACCAAGTAAATGCCAATTCAATCAATAAAAAATAAATTTCATTAAAATTTTATGTAACACCGAGTGACACTTTTTGCTAACCGTATTTCGTAATATTTAAAACGATTATTTGATAGAATCGTAGTCACGTTATTTGTAAAAATAGAATAAAAAATGACTATCGTATATTCGATCGGAACAGTCGTGTCGAATTGTTTGTTATAAGGAAGAAGAAAGATTATTTATGGCTGCGTTAGGGGACTTTATTCCTATTCAAAACACTAATAATTTACTACCGTTATGGATTCAGTTCTGCTAAAATTCTACCTCTATACCCATAGGTCCAATAAATGAAAGCTACTATTTATTACTGAACATTACATATAAATATAATGCCTTTAAATCTAAAATTTTAATTGAAGAACACGATTCATATTCTTGTAAACTAAGAAATAAAGAAAACTAACAAAATAAGTTAATGATATCGACTGAAGGTGCTTGATGGAGTTTAAATATCAAATTTGAATTTTTACAACTTCGGGTTTCGCCTTTTGGCATCTTCAGACATTCTATCACACGGATGCAACAGAACTGTCAGTTCTTAGTTAGTGACGAAATATATGGAATCGTGTAAAGTTGTAACAATTCAAATTTAACAAAATAAGTTATTAAATATACCAGGACTGTGGAATCGTATAAAAAAACACGATTAAGCAAAGATTGTTTTTATCATTTTTATCCTAACATATCTATTTATGTGCATTAAATTAAAGATCGACCAACCAATCCGATAAATTTTCATTGATATATATTTCAAAGTCGTCTAATCAAAAATTTGACTCGCTCCTTTATCAAAATTCCCACTTCGACTCCACAACCCCGAAATGAACGATTAGCTATTAAAGCTACGTTAATATTATTCATTTAAAAAAAACGATGTGTTCATGATAAAAGAGCGAAAGAATTGTCACATCGATCTCATGGCAACTTTATTGATATTTTGATTGTATATTTTATTTATTGAATTTGGCTAAAACTAGTCGTAAATTCAAACCAAAATATTTACGAGAGGCGTACGTGCGGGCGATAGAATATACGTGATTTTTTAAATTCCTTCATAGCGGTTAGCAAAATTTTACCTCATCTTAAAATCGTTTTGTTCACCGTGGATAGTCACTCACACTTACAGATTCCAAATAGTGGTAAAATCGATGTTCGAATATACAAAATTGATGAAATTTTAGAATAAATTTACAAATATTTTTACAAATTTTCTGTAGCTGAAAAAAAGAATTAAGCAAATATTATACAATCGAGAAAAAGTATTTGAAATACGATCCGTATTTCAAAAAACAAAAGAGCATTAAATGTTTCGAATTTCATTCTCGTTCGTTATTTTGTCTGAATTTGATCGAATTGCGAAACGCTGTACGAGGTTTACTCTCCGAAGGCTTAAAACAAACTTCGAACACATGTTTTCGATTAGGTACCAAATATTTAAAAAAAGTGCATCCCGACAGTATTGCCTGCATTACAAAAAAATATTTCTAGATAGAAATGAAGATTTACAATCTTTCTATGATATTGGATTATAAATTTTTATTATGACAAAGAATATTCGAAAAAAGATGTAATATGTGAATAACTTTCGAATATGTTAGATATTCGAATATTAGATTTTATCATTGGTCACTTGACTCATCATTCGGCTTAGGCAAATGGCGTTGTGCAAGGAACCAATCACTTACCATTTATTATATACCATTATTACCATACACCATTACCACATGATTGGTGATATTCAAGTTTCTTTATTAAGGATTATCGGAAGGAAAAAATGGCGATATGTAGCTTTTTAAATGACCATGTCTTCGTAATAAATTTCCTAGTTAAAACACCCTTATTATGGCAGACGGAAGTAAATTTTGGTCATTTTCACTAGACTTTAATTAGGTCTTGGAAAATTCATTATGTACTGTATATAAATATATAATATTCGTTTATGATTCATTTAACGCCTTTTTGTGTATTCATTTCAAAAAGGAGACTACTTACAATTCCCTTTAATAGTCTACGGGTTGTAAACTATTATACCACCGGTGGTAAGGACCCCAAACGAATATTAAAAAAAAATTGAAATCTTTCAAAACATTTTTTCGGTTAACAACCTTGAAATGATTTTTATGCAAAATCTTCATCACAAACTGCACAGTCTATATATTTGATTCTAGTTCACGTAGTAAAACAGTTATCTTTCTATCTCACTAAAATAAACCTCTTATAGTTGCGTGTAGATGTCAATGTATAATATATAAGGTTTTTATTGTTTGCGACTTGAGTCATTCGCGAAGCTATTATTTTTTAATTCAGAGCGAGGTAACATTTTTTACCAGCAAGTCGCCACTATTATAAAATAATTATTGTAAGTACATTTTTTTGCCGAACGGTCTTCCGTTTTGAATGTTCTGAATCACAATTAGTCATTTCAGCGTAGAAAATCCAAGATTTTTACAAAATAAGACGCAAATAAATAAAAAACATATTTTATGCTTCTTTTTACAGTTCAATAAAATATACTCTGAGTACAGTAAAAGTATATAGCAACTCTATTATGTAGTATCATTAATACTGCCACAATTCAATGTATGAGTTTTTAAGTATAATTTATATAGTCAAATGAGTTTTACTGTATCAATAAAACATGTATTAAAAAGAATAATTTAACGCTATTTTACTTTGTCACGGTGAAAAATGTGACACTTCTATTCAAGTTTACAGCGACGTTGAATCGTTATCCCATATTGTTATTTTAGCTTTCTCACTGCGAATCGACAAACTATAAAACGTTTTTTTAGAGGAACGATTTTCATATTAAGAAACTACAAATACAGTACGTATTATTTAAAATAGCAAGAATACAATATTCTTTTTACATATAAAATTAGACATTTTGTGACAAAAAAGTTAAATGATTAGAAATATTGATAATAAAAATTCACACTATGATTACGGCAATTGCTAATATCAACAGTTGTTTTTCCAGTTACTTTTATTAGTGAATCCAAGCATTAGTCGAATAGTTAACGCCGTTATCTTCTATTACGATATTCGCCGGCTCAAATCCCGACAAGGAAAGTCCATATATAGAACTTCCCTCTTATTGATTTAAAAAAAATATCTACCGAATAGAACTGTCGTAGAATAAATACTATACAAGTAAAAGAACAGTACGATTCTATTGAAAATTTTACGTTAACAAGTATTTCTTAACATGAAAGAAAACTCATAAAAGATCAAAATCAACCGATCAGGTTTTATGATATCGACTGAAGGAGCTTGAAGAAATTTCAATATCAAATTTGAATTGTTGCAACTTTGTACCATTCCACATGTTTTGTCACTAACGACTCGGGATAATTGTTTGTTATTTGTTGAAAATCTTTCAAGAATGACTCATTAACAAGATTAATCGCTATTGAAAATTATCACATGCAATTGTGTTGATTATTATTAGATCAATATTATTGAATTTATTTTGGCTATCATTTAGTTCTTGCCCTGGGGTCTGTGTTTTCCTTCAATTTTTGGAGTGTATACGATACTAACTGTTTATTGTGCATCAGTTCTGTTGCATCCGTGTGATAGAATGTCTGAAGATGCCGAAAGGCGAAACCTTTTTCGTTGGTGACAAAACATGTGGAATCATAAAAAGTTGTAACAATTAAAATTCGATCAGCTTTTCTTAATATAACATCAACTGAAATTTATTAATTGAATTGGTATTTACTTGGTAGAACTCCATTATAACACGGTGAAAAAATAGCAATGTATTTTAGTTCTAGAAAACTTTTTATAAGATATAATTGATAGCTATTTTTGCTCACGCCATCGTCAGAACTATAGAATATATCTTATAAAAAAATTTGTGGAACTAAAATATCATACATTGCTATTTTTTACCGTGTCAACTGAAAGTATTCATCTCTCTTTGTTGACTGTCACTCATTGTTTTGTATGTTGATAATTCTCACGGTGAACAAAACCAGTCGTGATTTTAATTTGAATGATTTGATATATAAAAAAACGGTGCTGAATATCTTCAAAAAACAAATTATATTAGTTTTCGTATATGTCATTATTATTTGTAATATGTTTGAATAAATTTAACGTATTGATATATTGATCCGTTAAAACTTCGTAAATTATACAGCGAGGCCCGCGGCGCAATTAAGTTTGACATGACTGCTGTAGGCAGGTAAAAATTGTTTTCTATCGATTTTTACGAGATATTATCATGCTAGAATAGGACATTAAAATCCAGTAGCTTTAGGCGCCGACATACATTCTATAGCATCGCCCGTAGCGTCGTTTCATTATCCGACTTGTATTGTACGTATATCAGTAAATACCAGTTCGGTATTACATCTTGCAGTCTGTACCGTTTTAGTCCTAAATTCCTGCGTCTTTTATAAACAAATTTTATTCTCAAAGCCGTTGTACACAGCAATATAAACCTAACCGTCGAAAATAGCTGTTTATGAGGAAAGCTTACGGTTTAGCTGCAGTTACGTGATAATTGTCACGAAGATTTCTTCTAGTCTCGTCTTGAGTATTATCGCTCAACCTGGTTCAGTCAATCTGAGAACCGTTGCCGTTAGGGATAACAATCGAATATTCGAAAAAAGTCACTCTCTCTTTTTTGATTTTCAAATATTCGAATTCTTACTTAGTTGTTCGACTATTATGTATGAATTTATAGTGTCTATCAATGTATAAAAAAATATATTTATTTTCATATTCAAATACACTTAAAAGTCGAGCATGTGTACACCTAATGAATGAATTTATCCAGTTGATTGCCGGAACAAATAAAAGCTATTCCATCACCGAACGCTTAGAAAATTCATCGACAACCAAACTAAAATTTGTATTTGAATTGTTACAACTTTGTACGATTCAACATGTTATGTCACTAACGACATGGGTTTCGCCTTTCGGCATCTTCAGGCATTATATCACACGGATGCAACATAACTGACTGAAGATGCCGAAAGGCGAATCCCGGGACGTTAGTGACAAAACATGTGGAATCGTACAAAGTTGTGACACTTAAAATTTGATATTTTAATACCATCAAGCACCTTCAGTCGACATCATAAATTATAAATGTATTAGGTACGTAGTTGATAGCTATTTCGGCTTACGTCCTCATCAGAACTAAAAATAATATAGTTCTGAACTATAAACCTTATAAATTTTCTAGAACAAAAGCATATAGTTATTTTTTTCACTGTGTTTTCAACTAACTCCTTGCTCAACGCAGCTGAAGTTGTAAAAATATTGCTTCAAAATGTGAGACATAAATTATTTTATCAGACTTTTTCAATTTTAGAGCAGTGCTAACGTCACGGACCTAACGATGGTTTGTTATGTATGGTAACGAGCACAGATTTATTATATTTATATCAAAATGCTGCCACACGTTAAACAGTTATGTAATTTTTAATAAAAGAAATAAATCGAAACATTACACAATTTTTTGACGAGAATTTGGCTGCCCGTATCTATCTGAGCAAATTTATTGCTCGTGTAAAATCAATTTTCTATTCGGCGGACTGGTTTTTGATGTGTTTATTTATTTTCAATCTAAAATGCGTGCAGTACATTTTCTCGACGTATTTTACTACATTTACTTCAATGCGGATTACAAGACCGTTTTGCGTAACAGACGTTGCTGTCTGTGCTTGTTTTGATAACGTATTTACGCCATGAATGTAAATAACATAACATCGCATCTGAAAAATGTTAACAAGCAATTTGAGGCGATTAAAATAGGCCCTATCTTTTCGATTTATTTATTACTTGCGGTACATATAGATGAAAAAAACTGCCAGCTTGTCTCTCCTGAAAAATGTTGAAATAATGTTCCTATTTAAAATGTTATATTCAATAATCTTAACGATGTAGTCAAGGTACCAGTAGTTTGGTCAATGTGGTTATCAAACTGTAAACTATTTCGACACTGGCAACTTTGAGAAATCCTGTTTTATATGTCAATGCGACCTAAATATTGTTTAATCAATGTGAGATATTTCGGTTAGTAGTATATATTTTTTAAATTATTAAATTTGTATTAATATTGTACGATTCCATGTTAATTGTTTCTTAGTTCTCAAACCCATGGTTTTGAATATTAGCTACCTTTAACTCAAATATTTTGTATAAACAGACCTGTTTGTAAATTGTATTCTATCAGTTGATAATTCTCGCGATGAGCGAAACCGGTCCTGATCAAAAAATATATTGTGGAAATAAAATGTATTTTTATTATTTAAAATATCATGTCTTTCCATCAAGAAGTGACAGTTAACATCTTAAAAGCCTCTTAATAACATTCAAAGATTATCGCATTTTTTTTAAATACTTAGAGTAGAAAAATTTTATGGTCATCTTTTGACTACGTCACATCGAACTAATGAAAAAGTTGCAAAAGAGGGAGGTGCTAAAAACTTAAAACAAATTTATGTCAATAATTGTATTATTCAATTAATAAATTTTGTATATTTTATTAATTCTGCTCGATTGAATCGAAATTAATGTTTCGTTGACATATTGACAGTTAATTCATATTACACGGTGAAAAAATAGCAAAGTATTTTAGTTCTACAAATATTTTTAGAACTAAAATGCATTGCTATTTTTTCACCGTGTTATAATGGAGTTCTACCAAGTGAATGCCAATTCAATCAATTAATTCATATTATTTTCTTATTAGTTTTTATTTTTTTACAAAGAGTATACAATTCCATGTAATATTTGCTTCGTAACGAGCGGAATTGGCCACCTGATTTACAATTTAATATAATAATTTAGAACGAATATAATACTTATTGTCTTATCGATAATTTTTGTCATCTATTTGTCATAATAGTAAGTAAATCAATCGTATAAAAACCATAATCTGTTCCGGTATCACTTTCGTTTTCACCTAATAAATAGAAAATAAACCGCGAAAGAAAATCAATTTGAGAAAAAAATTGTCAGGGAATAAATTAGAATCTAAGTAATCGACCGCAAACAAATTCGATTCAACAATCAAAAGTTTTTTTTTTTTTTTTTAATAATTAATCTACAGAAAAAGAGTTGCAATTTCAAACGGTGAAAAACAAATGTTTTTTTTTAATCAGTCATGTTTTGTACCATAAATTACAATGCGTAGCTTTATGATTTATGGTTATTTTAAATTTTAAAAGAAAGACATCTTTTTTAAGATAATGTCGGTATTTATTTGGTGATCAGTGTCATAAAATTAATTGTTTGAATAAAACATCAATTATGTAAATATTTATTATTTTATTCCTTTGTTGGTGGTCCGCTAAACATTTTTGGATTTTTTGGTGGTTCGCGGATGTAAAAAGGTTGAGAAACTATGTCTTAAATAATTGAACGACGATGTTCCCATAATTTTTCTATTAAGAACGGGGCCGGTTTCGGTCACTGAGTTGCATTTTCATCAGTTGATAATACTCGCGAAATGATAATTAAATGGCTTTTCACCAACGATGCTAGTCAAACCCTTCATAATGATCTTTGACGAACTTTAGCGACTGACTCGCAACCAGGTATTTTAAAAGTAGTCATTGTTTTGATGCTCCCTTCGGAGTTTTTAGTCCTCCACATTGGGAGCCGGTATTGTTGTTTGTAATTATAATATTAGATTTCATTTAGAGATTGAAATGTTTGATTTCAAAGAGTCGTTTATTATTGATTTCGCCACTAAGCGAACAGCGTACAATATATATGTTGAACAATATCCACTAATTGGTTGGTTTCCCCGATTTTCGATTTGCAACCAGCGATTCACCGATTAATTAATAGTATAATTAAAAAAACGCGCCTTAAAAGTGATTCCGAAAACGGAAAATGAAATCGTCCGTTCTTGTTAGTGCTTCTCCAAGAACATGTACTTGCCAGGACCAAACTAAGGTAGTACAATAAATAATCAAAATAGTCGTCAAATGATTGAGTATACAGTTCATGAAATACCTTGAAAAACGAAAATAAATTGAAATGCAATCGAATGGTAGTTTTATCGGATAAGATGAAGATTTTTTTGTTAGAGCTTAGTAAAAATTAATTTATAAATATATATTATAGTACAGTTGATTGTTTTTTTCATAGCTAAAAATACGTTTTATTTGATTGGCTAGTTTTCACTCCCATTAGATGTTTTAAATTGCACCAAAGATTGCTGAATGACTCGGATATGGAAACTTGAGCAAATAAAACAAAATTCAAATTAAAACCAATAATGTATAAAAGATGACAGAAAATTATTAAAATACATAATTGAAAAGAGTCTGTTACGACAACATGATTATGAACAGTGTTCACGACTTTTCAAATAGCAAATTTTTGCCGTTGTATTTGCATTTGTATATGGATGGTCCTATAAACTAGTCTTAACACTAAAATATTTTGATTTTATGAACAATAATTGGGATTTACAGACATTTTAATTATCATTTCAATGCTAAAATAATGATGTCTTAATGAAAAACACCGATATTAAGATATATTACGGCAACACTATTTTATGAGTGTTCATCATTACATTTTTTCTAACGAAATTATTTGCTCGAATATCCTATCAATATTTACAAATTTCAACATATATATGTGACAATTGCAAAAATACATTTTGAATATCGTCAAAATCAGTTGATTATAAAAAATATACATATTTCTTGGCATTGTTTTTTTTGGTAATACCGGTGTTAATATTAGAAATTCATACTGCACAAGTACTGCTATTGCACTCCCTAATCTACAAGTGTTTTGTATTACTATCAAATCGCTGAAGAAATAATTATAAAAAAAAATTAAGTGCACATGGGATGCATTATTGCCGCGTTCTTAATCCGTTCCCGAGCTAAGCGTAAAAAATAATTAATTATTTAATAATATTGCACGTTTTCAGCGCTTCCGCCATGCCATCCATTCGGTACAACTGGAGTGAAAGTCGCCTACCAGTACTCGCCTACTTACAAAACAGTGAATCGTAACTCTTTCGATATGAATGTCTCCGACGCATTGTTATTATCGTGTTATAAGTAATTGAAATTGGAGTTCACGCGAATGTGTGCTTATATTTGTTCAATTCCGAGACCGAATGGTCAACCAATGAATCAATCTTATAAGCGTCCGGTAATTTTCCAATCTTTGGTTATTAAGATCATGATTGAATCATTTCGATCGATTGAATCAATAATCATCAGCAATATTCGACATCTAACCGACAACAACTACGATTTTGGTAAAACAAAAACCATTATTTTAGCATTTAACGATAAGATATGAATTGGCATATTTCAAGTAAAAATTTTGCCGCTGTACTTCTGAAAACCATTCGTTCGTTCATACTTGAATTTGTATAGCAAACAGGTTTTAGTGCACCTGTCACATCATATACCTGATACATCTATATAATCTTTGACATTAACTCATATATAATAGCTAGGTTTAATGAGTAATAAAATTTTATAAGATTATAAGCGAAAAAAATTCTTGAAAGGCAAATGAAATGGCAATAAATGGAAAAAAAGTATAAGTGATGAATATAAATATTGGGGACAAATTTTTGGCCGATACGCGTCAAGTTGCGTAAATTACTTAACAGCTTAACGACCGGGGACTCGTATTTGAGTCCTTGAAGAACTTCCTTTGCGGGCCGCGGACTCATATATGCGTCCTACGTCATCCATTCCATTCCATTGAAAAATCATCTGATTGGAATCGGGTTTGATTTCAAATGTTAAAGGGGTGTGGTAGTATACACATCAACGCATTATTTAACAAAGATAAAATTATTTTTTTCCTAAACAATTTCGTAAAAATACCCCAAAAAAATTCATGTATATTTTTTTCTTATGTGATGTTTCATAACACAATTTTAGATTCCGGTTAAAGATTTTATTTTTAAATCGAGTCTGGTTTGTTTCTCTACTTAGCAAGGATATTCATCAGTTCAGTGTACACTGATACTCATGCCAAGAAACATTTCGGGGCCCTTTACAGATCGTAGTATTGGTGTTACACATTACCTTTGATTTATCGACTGAACCACATGGAATTTTTATGATGGTTATGAAATATTTAACCGAAAACATTTTTGACATTTTTAATGCTAATTTGATTTAATTATGACCTATTCAAACTCAGTGGCAGGGGTTCTCAACTTATGTTGACGAATTAAATAAAAACATATTTTTCTGAAATATATTCTTTTATGTTACATTATTATAGTGAATAGTGGATATCATTCTGACGTTCCTTTTCTTATTTGTTTTCCACACTTGGACGAGTGTGTCACCTTTTCTGGAATGCTTGGTTTCTTGAGGCTTTCATTATATATTTCTTAAAGATTCCAGTAAACCTCCATTTTTCCGAAGTCCCGCAAAGTCCCGTTTTACGTAAAAATAAATCTTTAGCGAGCGATACACTGTTATAAAAATTATATGCATAAATCCTGTGCCACTTATTCATATATGGATTCTACTCGCTCATTACAGAATGTATGTACACTCGAATCAGAACCACTATCGTCCGCGTCATCTTGTTCACAATCACTAGGAACCTCCGACAATGCATCCTCAAAATTTTCTAAATATGTTTCATCTCTTCCTTCAATTTTGAGGTAATTAAAAATAAAAATATTAAAATTATAATCATAAATGATTAGCAAGAGAAAAGCAAATTTCGCGACGTTTTCACCGATAGTTCAGAGAAGACAGAAAAAAAATTTACTTATATATTGAGAAACACTTGCAACACACTACCCTGATTTTTCAGAATGGCTGTAAAAAATACGAAACAAACTAATGGGAGTCACAACATCTGCAACGGGGATGACATGAGAACCGAGACTCTTTAAACTGCGGGTATTTATAATATTATCAAGAATATATGTCGCATGATTTTGTCTTCGTTCTTATATTTTACTTAGATATTATTGTGGGTATATAAGGGCAGGCAATATAACAATGAGGATCGATATGAATTATTTGTATATACACCCAGTCCTTTTTTTACGCTCTTCACTCGTTTTTACGCGATTTTTTCCCCAAATTTGTTTTAAAGAAGAAATTTATATATGATGCTAGGTATGTATGTTTCATTATTTTTATAAATAAAAAAAATATGTCTATTTTTAAAACTTAATTCATATAAGTGAAAAAATTATATCGTTATAGTCTCATTATATTTTATAAGCAATAAAGACATGAAATATGTTGTTTTTTTGCACGAATTTTAAAGAGCAAATTTTGGTTTTTCATACGGTTCTGGTACTTTTTCACGCGATATTATAATTTTTGGAACCAATTTATCAAATTATATGAAAGTTGTGATTTTTTTACGCGCCGTTTTCTGGAACCAATGTATCGCGTAAAAAAAGGACTGGGTGTATTAATTTTTATACGTAAAAAAGTATAGTACAGTACGGGCAAGAAAACCTTGTTTTTTTCACTTCTTCAGCAAAACAAATATGGATTCAAGTAAAATAATTTACTTACAGCTAAATTCTTGAGAACATTGCACTTACTTTTCCATGGTTCATATCGATCTTATAATCCGGCTTTCACCTTTCTCCATCTTCAGATTCGATATAAATCTATCGATGGGGTAAACACGAATTGAAATTGTATATTTCCCATCAACTCATAATGAAAGGTATTTATACAAAATTAATTATTATCCATGAACGTTTTTATATGTTATAATAATATATTTTTTTTTATATAGATACAATATATAGAGTATAGAGGGACAGACGTATAGAGTTTATCTAATGAGTTCTAATATATATAAACATTGTAGTAAATGTAAGTTTTTTTCACTATACCACATGAGTACACAACCCACAGGTGTAGAAGCACTGCTCAAATGGCATTGATTTATGGAGCAAAGTATCTAGAAGCCAGCAAATTAAATTTGGTTAAGATATCTCTATCGGTTCACAAATCATAGTGAATCTAGTAAAAGGACAGTTTTCGGGCGAATTTTTTGCAAAATCACCGGCCAACACGCGAAATTTGATAAAAAACATGCGGTCGCTAAGCTGTTAATTATGTAATTACGTAAGAGCTATGACATTTGAATTGAAAGATACATAACGTAAGCTGGAATTTTCTTGACCAATTGTCATCTAAAATCTCAACTGTGTTGGCAATATTATTGCTTATAAGTAACTTGTAAGATTTTTTATGAAAATCTTTACTAACATTATTTGATTCAAGTTTTGATAGATTGTTATACGTGTTAGAATATTTCTTACAATTCTCAAAAGGGAGTATGTTAATTTTAAATCCATTTTTTTCCATAGTGTGAAATGTAATAAACTTTCAATATAAAACTCTGTCGTTGTATATTGGTAAAAAAATACTTAATTCTTAACCCACACGCTTAACAGTGTTGCCAGCTCTGTTTTATATGAAACAATTAAGATATTAACCTCTTGATAATTTTCCACTTCCCAGGTCTTAGTAACGAACAATTGAGGATCATTTTAGAACGACCAATTTAAACAATAATATTTTTTCGCCACAGCTTCGGACTAATTATTAGATACTATTATTTTTTTTATGAAATATTAATCTAAAACATACTTTCTTTACATATTCACAACATAATAAGGTGCATCGTAAAAATTCAGGAAGCAATCCAGTGCAGCAGTCGAGGAACAACTCTAATGCTAATTACCGACTTGCATTTCATTTTAATCATTATAAATATATTATAAAATACTTTCTTATGATGAAAATGTATCATTGGACAATGATGCTTGGCAATAATATATTAGTAATGAGGCTTTTACATTTTAAAGACTCGAATTACAATTGTTATTGTTCGGCAATAATTATAGTTCGTTCGTATCAAATTGTACGTCGCACAGTTTGTTGCGTTTCGTTGCGAATAAAGAAACAAATGTTGAAGCGTACAATGTTTGTTATCTGATAGACTTCCGATAAGAGGTCATTCATTGTTAACCATTATTCGTGTTCTTTATTATGTTAATAAACGACCTTTCAACACGCCAATGTCTTCGAACCGTTGAATGAATCGATTCGTTCATGTAATAATGCAAGACCGATCGAAATAGACTTGATCAGTGAATCGACTGATTTTTTGGTTAGTTCGAATATGGAATCGTTTTTTTTTCAAATGTAGGCCATTCTTTTATCGAAAAATTTAAGAAACCATACACCATTACATATTTTAATACCGATCAGGACCGATGTCGTTCACCGCAAGCATTACCAATTGATTGTTAACAAGGCTACACATACATTTTTTAGTTAATAATTAGTAGGTCCACAAAACGAAATGCTTAAGAATCAAAAAATAATTTACATGCTATCATACAATATAATGCTCGCGATGAGCGAAACCGTTCCCGATCATAAAATATATTGTGGAAGTAGTACTAAATAATATGTTATTTTTAATGTGCTAACTGTACCTTTTTGATGTAAAGATGTGATAATTTAAATAATAAAAACACATTTTTAGTACTATTCACACAATATGTTTTATGATCAAAACCGGTTTCACACATCGCAAGCATTATCAATTGATAATGCTCGCGAAACCTGTATAGTATACCATAAAATATATTGTGAAAATAGTACTGAAAATGTGTTTTTATTATTTAAAATAAACAATATGTTTTTATTGATTGAATTGGCATTTACTTGGTAGAACTCCATTATAATACAGTGAAAAAATAGAAATGTATTTTAGTTCTAAAAATTTTTGTAGCACTAAAATACATTGCTATTTTTTCACTGTGTCAATATGTTTTTACTATTCAAAACAAAATGCGTTTCCACTACGCCAACAAATTAAAAAAGTGGATTACTAAAAACGAAAGGATAATGTGATTTTCATATCTTACGCGAAACTTTTTACATATCGGTTCTGCCATTTTATAGTTATTTGAAGTTACGATATGTCAATTATTCTCAAACATATGACAACAGTCATTCGATTAATAATGTTGGAAAAAAAATAATTTCGTTGCTTTATTACTTCAAGTTGTCAGCCTTATTGAAAAACGTCATCACGGCGCCTCAAATTGCAGCTTCGTAGAGATACGTAGCACGCTCTTAGGCAAAAAATACATCACCAATCAAAATATAAACCACCTGTATATTCTTGACTGGTTTTTGAAGGTCAAATCAATGAACGCTGTTACCTGTCCTATATACAGCGTCGCTAAAAATCAAATAAAATAACCCTCACGGCTTGAATTGAAATTGTATCTATTAAAGTAAGAATTTACCTTGGATTACATATCGATTATAAATTACATTCATCGCTAATTGGCTGCTCGACGAGGGTTTTTTTCATTAACGTTTCGTGCTTCAACTTTCGGAACATAAAATATTAGTTGTTTTTTTTATGTATAAATAAATCAAATAAAAAAACGATTCCACAGCCCTGCATTGAACCAGATTTCAAATTACAGATATCAATTTTCACACGAAATTTTAGGCGAACAGACAAATAGACAAATATAAGTTATAGTTCTGACGATGGCGTGAGCCGAAATAGCTATCAACTATATTTGTTAAAAATAATTTTGTAGAACTAAAATACATTGCTATTTTTTCACCGTGTTATAATGGAGTTTTACCAAGTGAATGCCAATTCAATCAATAAACTAATATAAGTCTTTCGCCGCTCCTCAGAGCATTGCGAAGGACTCATGCATTTCTGTAATAAATCATCTCCGGCCAATATTTAAGCTTATGAAATTGCCGCCTGTTTAGTTTCTTTAAAATTAAAATTTTAGTTTTATTGCTAGCAGGATATAAGCTAAGTTGTTAAAACAAAAGAGAAGATGTATTGTGTACCTTTTCTACACAGCTATATATAGATAAGTAAATGTACGTTTAATCATAGTTCTGACGATGTATGAGCCGAAACAGCTACCAACTATATCTTATAAAATATTTTGTAGAACAAAAATACACTGCTATTTTTACACCAAGTTCTACCAAATAAATGCCAATTCAATCAATCAATAACCAAAAGTTCTATTGTGTTTTATGATAGTTTTTTTGCGCAAAATTTATTTGAAATTTATAAACTTGATTATTTATTCAGTGGGATTATTTCGGTCCAATTTTATAGCATATTTTTTTACGCTTGACCTTTTATGAGGCATGCCCACTTCTCTGGACAGCTCATAGACATATTAATAGATGCACTAAATTTTAAATGTTATATTTAATTATGCGCAAAGCTATGTTAAATCAATAAAAAAGGCTTCACTATGATTGACGTTTATTGAGGCAGAAGACAATAACATAAATATCAAATGTCTTTTAAACATCACTTGAATGTTATTATTATACTAAATTGATGAAAAGATAATTAGTTTTAGTATTATATATACTCTAATAACTTTTTTCATTTTCCAATTTATTTTCCATATTTAAAAAGCAACATCAATCTGTCAAGTATAAATCATTGGAACAACTGCCACCTCTGAAGAAAAAATCACAAGATATTGACAATGTTTCAGTGTTTTGTCGTATACATAAAATAACTCAAAAAATAGTTTATATTGCAAATTATCCGTTAATTCATTACAAAATTCTGTCAGATGTATTCAATAATTGATATTCTTGATAGATTTAGCGATAGCTTTGTGAATTTTAACATGAACATTAAAAAACAAAACAGTCAACCTGATAAAATGATTCCCAAAGTGTCGACACATATGTCGCAGTAAATGAGACAATCGGTGGAATAAGTCATTGACATTAATTGTACGATTTTGAATTAAATTTTGAATTTAAACAGTAGAAACAACAAAAACCATTCCACATATATTAATACAACTATATAAAGTCGTTTTCCGGCAAAAGTTTTTCATTAAACATAATATTTCCATGGCAATATGGTTTAAACAAAAAATCCTATTGTTTCCTTGTTTGAATTCAATCTTTTGTGTATAATTAAATATTTGATAAAACAATATTTTAAATCTATTGACACCGCTTTATTTACAAAAAAATCATTTATTTTGTAAATTGTTTTGTATTATTACGATCAGGGCCGGTTTCGCTCATCGCGATCATAATTAACTGATATTAACAACAATTAAAAATAATTTATATAAAACTGTGGACATAATACTATTTATTTTATTTCAATATAATGTTTTTCTACAAAATAGTGAAAGTTAAACCTTTAAAAGATAAAAAAAAAATCGTTTTGTTTATTGATTATTATAATATATACAAATTATTGTATCAAACACGAACTTTTGTTGGTCGCAACTCGCAGCAAAGTAATCTTCTCGCTTTGCATAATAACATCAATCATCTTCGTATGTATACGATTTGATATAGCTAAAAAGAAAGTTCTTACAGAGGCTAGTGAGACGAACAGCGCGTAAATAATATATTCTATCTGCAAAATTTTAACGCGTTTCATAAATTATAAATGACAACCGACGTATAACAAATATGTCATACAAAAACAAATAAAACGTTCAGCTGAATTAATTGTACTGAATAATATTTTAAACATATAGTTAATGTGTATTATAGGTATATAGATAACGGTAAATTTAAGTTTAGTAATTTAAGTATACTACTAATAATAGTAGTTTAAGTAACTTTCTAAAAAATATATATTTATGCAATCGAATAAACATAATTTTGCATCGGTGAAAAATTGCTATGTACGTGATCTAGTGCATAGTTTGTCAACCGGTGACCCGCGAAGATTTTGGATGAGCCGCGAATGAAGCAGCGGTTATTAATTATTATAGCAAATAACCAGTAGAAGATTTCACATTAACTTCTATATTCCTGAGGTTGCTTTTTAAAAATTTAGAAGATCTAAAAATAATACTGAAAAATCGTATAATATTTTTTTTTTATTATTTCTATAAACAATCGAAGTTTGTGTTGTATTTTATCATTGTTATATCAGCATACAGTATTGCAAAATTAATTGTTTTGAATAAAAAAACAATTATATAAATATTTATTATTTTATTCAAATGTTGATGGTTCGCAAAATATTTTTTGACGTTGAGAAACTATGATCTAGTGGTCAACACTGTTGGCTTTGATTGCAGTGCTTACGGGTTCAACTTCCATTACGGTAAGCTTAATAAAATGATTATCCAATCGATTTCTAAATGTTTGAAGGTAAATTCTTACGGTTTTTTTCGAATTAGACATGTAAAACGTGTGATAAAATAAATGATTGAGACAGCGTAGTAAGAATTGGTTTTACTTATGTTGTATTACTGTAATCGAATTGTTCAAGTGTAGAGTTTACGTGTACGCGTCACAGCAGAGATCGGTAACTGTTTTACCGATAGATTTATGACGTTTGTTCGAAGACATGGGTATCTACTGTGTCCTGAATTGAATGATTAAATTCACATTAGTCTTTTCAAAGCCTTATCTTTATGATAATATATATATATTTTCATAAAAATATAAAGATCGAGAAACTAAGGAACACTTGTTACTTAAATAGTCTTTTTATTCAAGTAAGCTCCATCTGAAATCTATTTTCTCTAAAGCTGTAAACGTGCGTAGTTCTGAGATTAATGATTTTCTTTTATCGCAACCGTCTTTAATTTGGAAAGATCTACATTTAACTCATAAATCAGTATGTCATTATAAAGCTAGTAAGTACCCTTGTAAGGTGTTAACTGTCACTTTAATGCTGCAAATGCATTATATATTAATGAATAAAAACACGTATTTTAGTACGATTTCCACAATATTTTTTGTGTTCAGAATCGTTTTTTTTATCTTGATAATAATCAACTCATAGATTTTAAATTAAAAACAAGGTTACAGATACAAAATTTTGAGTCAATAATAAAGAAGGTTTACAAAAATTTAAACCTTAATCAATTATCTCAAAATATTGTATAAATAGTCTTGTTAGTAATTTGTATTCTATCAGTTGATATTGTACACGATCAAAGAAACCGGTCCTGATCAGAGAGTATATTGTGGAAATAGTACTATAAATGTGTTTTTATTATCACAAAAAAGGCTAGTAGCGGAAATCAAACGTCAGCGTATAATGAAGACAATGATAAAAATACTAGCATTGAAATAAATCACAGTGTTATAAAAATGAATTATGATACAAAATATAAATTGATTGCCAACAAATCGGCACGAAAAAATTAACATGAAATATTTTGAATGTCGTCACTTGTCTGTTGTCTTGTATTTTAATAGAATATTTTTTGTTGACTAATTTACTCGCTGTTTTTTTTATGAATTCATATATCATTCTGGTTCACCTGTAAGGTGGCTCACCTTGTCTCGAAACCATCTCGAATTCGTTTCCACTTAGCAACTCTTTCTTGTGACTCGACTCAAACTTGTTTCGTATCTGATGAACTTTCTCAAATCGAAGACTCTTTCGTTTTGAAATTCATACGTACTCTTACCGCGTACAGGTGCTGAACACCTTTAATGTTAAGATTTTTCATTTTTACACTATGGACCGATTGAAAGATGTTTTTGAAATCCAGTTAAATTAAATATGCACTTTAAATTATCGTTGTTAACTCTCAAAGTGAATTTTATATACATATATCGTATGCAGCATTTCATCTGTAGAAGTTTCGCAAGACTTTATTATCGATTCATGTTTAAAATTCAAAACATAATGTGGGGGAATCTGAACTGTATTTTTTATACAAAATAACTATAAAATCAAAGTGACTATGTAATAATAATGATTTCCTACCTTTCCTATGTATGCATTTTAAAATAAAGATCAATCAACCAATCTGGAAAATTGTAAATTTTTACTATATTGGATTTTAAACGAGGACGGTTTATTTCTTCATGTTCATTGAAATATTTTTCACGGTCGTCCAATCGAAAAAGCAGCGGGGTCGCTTGTTTTTCATAACGACACCGGCTCTGGCCATAACACCGCTACTTACGACTCCGAAGCTCTAGTTATATGACCTTGCGGTGGTGAGAAGGCGTTATATATTTTGTATCAAAATAATTTGCTCTGATGAAGGCGTGACCCGAAATAGCTATCAAATATGTATCTTATAAATTTTGTAGGACAAAAATCCATTGCTATTTTTCGCCATGTTATAATGGAGTTCTACAAAGTAAATACGAATTCAATCAATAAATAAATTGCCATTTGATAACGTTTTAAGAATTGATCTCTTCAGAGTACATACAATTTCAAGCAATCAACTCTGGTTGTGCTATAAATATTGATTTTTTCGATCGAGCATTGATAAATTTATATTATTATACTTATCATTTACATATCTTAAAAAAAGCACAAAATCAAAATTAACACTTTATTGGTGGATAAACAATCAAAATGTGTTGCCCTTGAATGCTAAAGGCTGTAAATTAACTTTCAAAGAATTTACACCAAAATGGTAATATTGGAAGTATGAGAGAAAAACCAATGCAATGATTACAGTCATAACACCACAACTCCGTCTTCACTGCCTTGGTATTATCCCATCTTCTAGCTGGGTTAACCATTCTTCTACGATTTTCTTACCGACTATTTTACATTAAAACTGTCGATACAAAAGATGTTTCTGAATGAATTGCCAATATTAGAACAACACAAGCACATGCAATAAAAATTGTTGCATCATTTTAGTAAGATGATTATTTTAAATGGAAAATAAGTAACGATTTAGCAATTTTGATGCATAGTATTATTTACAACTTTCTCCGTGACAAGTCATTCGTTTTCATATCTACCCTAATGAATGGTTTCACTCTAATGTATGAGAAAACAGCGTTAGAAGTTTTGCCTTCAAATTACTATGTCTCCTCACATAATGTGTTTTAATTGTGACAAATAAGATTTTTAATGTACGAAACTCGATATATCTACGAGGGATGTACGATTTAGAAGAAGAAAGACATCGTACATAACATTAATCATCGACAAAACTATGTTTTATACATGTTCCAAATATTATATAAATTGCAATGAAAGCATAATATAATATAAGACAGTCGAGAGATTTTCTAAAATTGAAAAGAAACTTTCAATGATAATTTTAATAGTTAGTCGAAAGAATGCACTAGCATGTCGCTTTCACTATTGCAAATTAATTTTAAATACATTACGAAATAGATATGCATTACGAATTATATTAATTATGCATTAATGGAATAAGTGTAAAAAACCAAATTGCTGTGTAAGCAAGAGCAATTCATTTTTTTTAAGCTTGCCAATTAAAAATAATTAATATCTATTTGTACCTTCATTTATGTTTTAATATAGCTATGAAAAAAGTAGCATGTAATTAATTTATAAAAATAAAACCTTTTTACTATTACAGTATACATATAAAATGAAAATGCTCTGTTGCTGAAAATTTATGTTAATTAATTAAGATATAACATTATAATATTGACACACAATAAACAGTTAGATTCGGTTGTATATCAGCGGAATTAATTACAAAGGAAAAACATATACCATTAGGTTAAGATACAAAAAACAACTGAGGTAACTTTCAATGCAACGATTTAATAATAATGGCATTCAATTGCTTGTAGTAAATTTTATCAACACTAAATACTATTAAAAATTCTTTGATGAAAGGGTTTTATAACAAATAATAATCAACTATCATTAAAATTGCAATTGGGTAATTTTAACTTATAAACCTATTTATTTTAAATTGGTGGGTACCGGTGAGAATTAAGCATCGGGTTACGTAATATAAGAATTTATTTAATGGAATTGTTAGGTTCTTAAACTAATATCACATAAGGGATATAACAAGAGGGGATTGAAAAGATTAAGCTGGTCGTAAATATTTGACATTTATTGGTAGTACGAACATACTTTTTTTTGAATTCGTTAATGATAAATTTATAATGATTCGCACATATGCTACAAAAATAAACATTCTATCTAGATATAACATAAATGATATAATTTGTAGCGTTTAAGTAGGGCATGTCACAAATAAAATAATACTCTAACAATGTTAAAAATAATTTAAGAAGATTATATGTATTATATTTTATGATTAAATGGTCGAATAGCCAACAGGTCACATAATAAGCTAACTCTCATAAATTTTGTAATTGCCATGGTGTAATGAAGATAGCCGCTTAAGATAATATTGTATTGTTTCTCCCAACATATTTAAAGCGCAGAGCGTGACGCCCCGGAGGTCGTAGAACCTATGTTTGAAAAAATTAACGCACATTATTAATGCGTGTTGAACAACGACACAGGTTTATAGTAAAGTCTTGCCTGCATTGAGAATAGTTACAAAAAAAGCTACAAAAAGATGAAGGTTTGTTGCAAGCATTCAATCGTTGACAATTGACTGCAACGAATGGATCGGCGTGTGACCTGGATGAATAGTTCGCCGTATTGCCGAGTGAGATAATAGCCTTCTTATCTTGAGAGACACAGTGATACAATTGCATTAATATAAAGCGATTGTTTTTTTAGAATGTTCTGTTCGATCAATCAACATGAAAATGGCGACTAGCAAAAAATTGTGTTGATTATAATTGCCGTGATATGCAAGCAATATAATTTAATTTCGTCAACATTAAAAAATTTATGTTTTTGTATACTTTAATTTAAGCAGCGTATATCAAACTGATTGACAGTATTAATCGATTCAGTCGAATGAAAAACATTAGAATTAAATTAGAAGTCAATTGAACCTGTCATATGCAAAATAATTTTTAGCACAATCCGATGATTTTCTTTGCGTAGTACGAATATTTTTTCAGTATTTAGTTAACGTATATAAAATATTCAATATAATTCATATTATATATCGAAGCATTTCATCGACGCTTCGGAGGCAACCAGATAATACAAAAATTGTGCTTTGAGAAAAATTCATTTCAAGTATTTTTAGAATAAAAAAATCATATTAACGTTATTTTTTACTATTTTCATTTGAAAATTAAATGACATTTTATTTATATTTCAATGATGAAATATTATTATTTATTTGATATTTAAATTTTGAATTATTTAGAGGTCGAATTTTCGTCATAATAAAAAAAATGCATTGGGCGTAGAACAGTTAGCTTTTTACAAACTGACGTTTATACTGTATTACAAATATGGTATTGCTGAAACACAAAAAATAAATTCAACCTGCGAGCGCTGAGAAAATATTTCGTATTCATAAAATGCGAGGAAAAACTAACCATTGAAATTCCTTTCGAATCGACCCCATGCTGATATGAAATCTCTTTTATACCTAAGAACCTTCGTATTGCGTATACAAATATAACCATAAGAATTATAAACAAATATAATGTATCCCTTATATAGTTTTTATTTTCCGACTGTTAATACTTTGCAGCTATACAATGGCTAGAGACATATTTGCTGCAAAACTTGGTCTATACATACATGACAACTAATATTTTAACGGTTATTAGAAAAACATTATAATATGTAGATTTAAATGTCAGAGATATATATTTTCAAGAAAACAGCAAAAATTTCCATGCGATTTAAGGAAATTCGATCATAAAAACTTGTAGCTACGAATATTTGAATACATAGTAATGTTTATCAAGCAACTGTATGATATTTAGCAAGTTTTTTTCGTGCGCAGGTTTGGAAGCAATTAAAGTTATACGTCGTGTAAAGTTTTGAATTAAAAAAATGCAATTCAATGAAATTAATTCAATAGTTCAGCATTTTACCCCAATATATCTTTTAAACATGAATATTCTATCAAATATTGCGATTTCTTTTAGTTTGTTTGTCTGAATTCATAGATCGATTAAATTTTTATTAACTTTATACAATACTATTATGATAGGATAAAAAAAAGTTTATTCATTTTTATTTTCTTATAGCATTCCTATATTCAACTTAATTATTTTTAATAAAAAAAAATATATAATTTTGAATAAGTGACACGACATATTCTAAATCATTATATGGTTGCCGAAATTAATATAATTTAATGTCAAACTTGATTAGTTGAAAGTTTGTACAATTCCACATGATCTATCAATCTTTGATTATGCTGATAGACGAAACCCGGGTCGAATATGTGGAATTGTATAAATTTTCAACATTTCATATTTTATATTGAACACCCTCAATCGATATCATAAATATGACTATATTAAGCAGTCAAAAATTATCACAAAAATCATATACCACAATAAAAAGTCGTCATGCACTTGCAGTTGAAAATTAATAATAATTAAATTATGATAATATTAAAAATTATATTTAAATATTTTCTATATTTGATGCGAATTTACTGGCTCAGTCATATTTTATTTATATGTTATAGAATGCCTGAAGTGCTGAAAGGAGAAACTTGGCTTATTTATCATAAAAAAGTCGATTTGTGTGCAGTATAAATGATTCAAATTATTTCAATATTCGTTTATAAGTATATAATGTGTGTAAAAGTAACGTCTCTGAATGGATAGAATAAAGAACAAATTATTGAGAAACGACTTTATCAATAAATATTTAATTGAATTGGAAAATTGCACAGCTAATTTTTGGTATCTAAAAGATATTTTCTTATTAAACTAGTTCAATTTGCACGTAATTAAAAACTAGCAATTAATTGTAATATTTCAAAGAATGATACTATACGTTAATTGCTCTTGTATCGAGCAAATAATTGTTCGAAATTCAAATTAACTTGTTGTTCTTTCTTCTCTTTTTGAATTTAATGCCAACGAATCTTAGTTGTACTCCTCTAAGCTTTGATCAAAAGTTCAATGAATTAAAAAATACATCCGGCTTCAAACAGTGGCGTACGATTCTCGATGTGGTTGGGAACTGACTAATTATTACGGAAATTTAAATTCCAACGTTATCAGATTGTACTTAGGACACACAATATTCTAAGGGAAATTACTTGAAGAAACTTTTAAAACATACGACGACTTTTAAATCGGACACACAATTTCTCTTTCTCAAAACAGTACAGAAAATATATGTCTTTAGTGAAGGTCTTGGAATAAGGTAGTTACATTTTGCCAAAACACTTCTATACAGGCATACGATATTCTGATCTCGTATCCTAGTGGATGAATCTGGTATTCGAACACGATACTTACAAAATATTATACTAAGGAAATCTACCCTTTGGACTCTACATTTCATTTCAACAACACATGCACGGATAACTATTTTATATGAGTTTTAATTTAAAAAAAATATCAATAACTCAAGCTTATCTTTTCAGAGCTGCTACACAAAAACTAAAAATATATTTAATTAGTAACTGAAAAACATATTATTCATGGATTGTGTCATATTTAGTGCACAACTTTCCGGTGCAATATATATAGATTTTAGAAATAAATTCTTCGAAGGCTATCAGAAGAATATGTATTAACACTGTCCCACTCGATGGTTAATATTATGAGAACGTATTAAAATTTGAAAACCTAAGAAATCAGACAACACGCTACTAATAAATTTGATTTAAATTTATTTTAAAAAAATGGAGCCAATGATTTTTATGTGTCTGGCAAAAGCTCCAGACCAGCTACTAGAAAGCTCTCCGTAACAAGAAAACTAATACCATGACATCTTTCAATACCCCAGACGAAGCGCGTTAACCAATTCGTTGAATGTTACGGCGACTGATTAACAAAGAAGTAATAGTGAGTTACAATGTATAGTATAATTCAGCCTAGAATAGTTGGACGATATAACGGCGTACCCCTAGAACTAACGTATGTCTGAAACATTGTAGCTGTCTGTTCTATATACTAGGCAAGATAGTTGTCGCATGAAAGACAATTAATAACGCTACTACTCGTCGATTTATGTTAAGCATTTAAAAAATCATATCTTTTAAACTATTCTTCACTCTATCTGTACCATTTAATTCCAAATGTATTTTTGTTTATAAATTACAATATATTCCCTTCTGCGTCAAATAAAATGAACACCAGTGCTTTGCTCCAAAGTGACGGCTTCCATACACTATTATTGGAATGCGTTTTTTTAAGTCAATCAAAGACGAATAAAAGTTTGAGTTCGTACCTGAATATTGTATCCGTATTGTACACAGCGTATTGGCTTTTTTCATTAGGTATCTACTCGCAAGAATGTCCATTTTGATATACACACAATAGCAGCTTTGGAGAAAGTTTAAGCAACTAGTTGATTGAATATTGCCAATCACGTAAAATAAAAAAAACTAATTTCGATACTATAAACGCCATATCATATAAGTGTCGCACAAACTTGTATGCGACGAGAATGTTATGAAAAAAAAATTCAATGGATTAAATGAAGAGATGGTCACACAAATGGAGCGGGATAAACTAGAACAAAATTTCTCAAACTGTGGTCCATTAATACAATAATTGTCACCAATTCAAAAATGAATATGCGAAAAAATTCCAGTAAATAATGAATATTTATCTGCGTGTATCAGCTGTAAAACATTATTATGATCGTTTGTCTAGTCTAATAAGTGTCAACAATGCGATTGTGTTTTGAAAATAAATCATAAACTTTCAATAATAAAAACACATTTTTAGCACTTTTTTCCACAATATATTTTTTGCTCAGGACCGGTTTCGCTCATCGTGAGCATTATCATCTGAATAGTTATATATCAGTTGATAATACTCGCGATGAGCGAAACCGGTCCGGAGCAAAAATATATTGTGAAAATAAGTACTAAAAATGTGTTTTTATTATTTTAAATATCATGCCTTTCCATCAAGAAATGGCAGTTAAAACCTAAAAAGAAATCATAAACTGATTTAATTTTAACTTAATTTAACACATTTAGTTGTTGGATATATATAATATATAGCTAATTTTATTTTCGTTTATGTGAGATGGTTACACCGCTGTTGCATGGATATCTGTAACTGGACGTCACGAGAGCGATTAGCTAATCACTCGTCGTGTTTATCATTTATTTCTATTCTCATCCACTCCGAAATTGTGTGTCCAAGAGTGAAAAAAATCATCTCACGAAAAACAATTTGCGAAAATCGAATGCATACTCCATAAGAAATCATTATATTTTCCGAATTGGGAGCGGATTTAATAGATTTTTTTATAAATAGCATCAAATATATATCCAGTGAAATTTGACGCATTTGCGTGATTATTCAAAAAATAAAAGTATATCAAACCACAATAATAGCACGGAGGAAAAATAGCAACGTATTTTAGTTCTACAAATTATAAAATTATTACTTATTTAATTAATTTTTAGAACTAAAATACATTGCTATTTTTACACCGTGTTTTAATGGAGTTCTACCATGTAAATGCCAACTCAATCAATACACAATAATAACCCAATATATAAATAATTAAGAAATCCAATTTTTCATCAAATAAGATTAAAATCGTTAAACAATTCGAAATAATTAAAAAAATATATTTATTTTTATGTGTTTAACGTTGTCTTTTACAAAGCATTTAAAAAATCCACAGATACTCAATCATTTTCTAATAAGGATTGTATGAACAATAATTATAAGTCATAAATAACAAAGACTATATATGATTAATGACATTTCAAGCACATAAGCCTACGCTACCATCTAAAGATGAGTATTCGATGTTTTTATGTATGCTGGAATTTTTAATATTTATATGCGCACCAAGTCTTTATGAACTCTGAAACATTATGTTTTGAGCGCAAGCTTTGTCGGCGAAACCCACGTGGAAATAATAAGGTTGTAAGTTCAAGACTACCCACCTGGTTAATGAAAACTCAAGTGAGACGCGTCAGCTGTAAATTGTTCCAAGTCAAAATAAACGTTACTATGATTAATCAAATATGTATTATAAATGACGCATACACCTTAATTGTAGTTATTGTGACAAGCTGTCAACATTTTTGGAATTAAAAATTGAGCACATTCAAAACTAAAAAGATAATGTTTTTTATTTATTTTGACAAGGTAACTGTGGTTTATTTTTTAGATGTGAGTCCATTTGCCTCCCTGGAAGAGCTTAAAATGAAATTAATATGTTGATAAATCCATAAAAAACCCTTAAAAATAACGGAATAAAATTTATCTGATACTGCCTATAAGCAATCGTTTAAATTTTTTTATCATTTAGAACCCAATGACGTGTAGGTTCGCAATCGCCACCACTAGAAAATTTATGATTATATATATATATATAGATTTTTTTAAAATAAATTTTAATCACAGACATCTTTAGAACATTATTTGATTTCCATAAGTTTTAAATTTTAATCAAATTATTAAATTAAGAGTGGAACAACTGTCACAGGGATTTGCCAATATTTTTTTTATTAAATACTATAATTGTGTTTGCGATGTCTTTCAAATTAAAATCTCTACATAACATCAGAAATGTTACACGATAAAAAGACATGGGTTTTTTTTATAGCTTTTGTTCCAAATTCTTCTACCATATATATACTTGAGCGACATCCAATGACCGCACAAAATGCTCTATTACTTGTATACTAATATTCAAAAAAGATGTGTGTCTATAATTAAAGACGGTTCACTGACATTAGCGCATTTGAAAATTGTATGCACATCTTATTAAAAAAAAGTACTAGCATAATATTACTTGTTTACATGATTTCTCCAAGCAAACTTATACGTAGCGGCTGCATGGTAAATATTCACGTATATAGAAAAATAAACTATGAAAAACGACTAATGAATATACTCAATATAATCTCTAATCGCCTAACTGTAACGGACAAGTAAAGCAAGTCCGCTACAAGCATTGCTTTTGTAAATAATAACACATCGGCGTTGGTATGCCATCATACATAATTATTGTTTTTTCTATAACCCTTGCAAGACTGTATAACACACTATATTTTGGCCGTGTATTTTATTTATTTATGCGTGAAAAAACCCGTCCATAATTTCAAGAAATTATTAGGTGGGCAATACATTTGCATTAGATTTAACATCAGAACATTTCTACATAAAGATAAATGTTTGTTTGTCCCGTATGCGTTTCTGTACCGTTCGTTCACCTGATTGCAATGAAATTTTGGTGGGTCGCTGTGCACATGCCCGCGAAAATTTCTAAATTAGTACAATCATTAGATCTGAACAGGTTTTGCTAACCGAGAACATCACTCTTTCAACCGATAGCGATAAAAAAATGAGTTGTTTTACAAACGCTCTCGAGGGTTTTTGAATTACTTTAACCATTTTATCAGGACCGGTTTCACTCATAGCATGCACTGTCAAACTATACTCTAGACCAGTGGTTCTTACGTGAAATTTCACGGTGGCCGCATTATAAACATCACCTGTTCTATGGAAATGTCTCGTGGCCACACCAAATATGATAAAAATAGTTTCGATACTCATTTTTTTTATAATACATTACACTGAATGGTCTTTCACAATATACAGTAGGTATATCGAAAAAATTAAAAAAGTAATTGTCGTTATTTATTTATATTGACTTGATTCATGGTCAACGTATAACTTCAACCAAAATTTTTCAACAGTTTTATTATGAAAACGGTCCTTTACTTAAACTCAACTAAATGCTGGATAAGTCAGGTTTATTCTATCATTTTTAAAATAATAATAACTTTACAAATTCATTTGTAAAAACGCATTTTTTTAAATATCAAGATTTACTATAAAACTGTTGGTGGCCGCAGCAAAATCCTCTGGTGGTCGCACATGAAAATCACTGCTCTAGACTATGTTGATATGCCTCTCACATACACAACTTTATGTGGTCTACTCATTCGTCGTAAAATCTTCTTTTTATTCGTGCAGTCACCAAACTGAAAAATAAAAAAAAATACTTTGTATCCAAAATCTTTGCAATGCACAGGATTGAAACACAATCACTTTCTTTCTTTGAGTGGCATTGCAACGTATGCTGGGTATTTGCTAGTATATAATAAAGAAAAATCTTAAAATATTTTTGTATGTACGGTATCAGGTGAGGCTTATTTTCACGTTTAATGTCAATTAAAATTTAATATTTTTCACAACGCGGAATCAAATATTTTTTATCAAGTATTAAATGAATCAACTACCGAAAGGGTTAAAAAGATTATTATTCAAAATGTTACGTGAATGTACTTCGTACCTATGGCGTGATCGCATTCTTCAGTTTGTTTCACAATATGCGTGCATGTTGGGCATTGGAAAGTTTACCAAGATCCATCTATATATCAAGATGCCTTATAGGCAATTGAAGTATAACGACGTGGTGCTAGTCGGCAGTCGATACACTGCATCACTTTATCGATCGCCTATCTAGTCGTTTCTAAGTCCGTACATAGTAAGATATTTTCTATAAATTACTATACTTTATGGTCTTTATAAGCCTTCTTAGGCTCCCAAAACGCTCTACAAAGACCCCGATTATCTACATAGGCTTGCAGTAGGTTTATGCGTGTCAGGGATGGAAAGAAATGGGGGTCCACGAGGCACGAGATTCAATTATGTTCAATTTATTATACTGTACGCATAGTAACTTAGCGTAGTAAAGTTCGTTCGACGAGGCTACTGTAAACGTATAGCTATTATATTATATTGGACTATACTGGATTAAGGACAAGCGAAGAACTTAAAGTACAATTAAGAAAGGATTACTAGCAATTCTGCTTTCAGAAAGATATTCTTGATGCTTATTCTAAGCTATGGGCTATCACAAGAATTTTTTTGATAGCATTTCCTTCTTATACCACGTAAAAAGAGGTTTTAGTGCAGTTACCAATCTTTTTCGAATAAAAAAGATCGGTTTCAAATCACTGAACGTAGAGATAATACTATATCTCACTAATTTGAAGGCAAATATACCCTAATTCACATCTGAGCATCAAGTTCATACCTTTCAGCATTTATTTATTTATTGTATGTAAAAATTTTGGTATTTTTCTACTACATGTTTTTCTATTATAAAACTACCAATCGTGATACAAAATAAATTACGAAAATTTTCTAAATTAAAATTGCACATTTATTTAATTATATGAATGAACAACAAACACGGAAATATTTTTATCTACTTAATTAAAACTAAAGCAAAGACGTGCAATTATTGCTATAAATTATCAGAAGGTATCTAGTCGTGCAAACAATTTTACCTGAAATACATTAATTTATTTATTTTGTAAGCAATACCGTGCTTCTGTGAAAGCATTTTCACCAGTCGTTCTCAAACAGCGAGAGTTTTTTCGCTAAAATATTTTATTATGTAAGCCTTCACATTAAAATATTGAATTGTAATGGTACATTATTCTACGTTCATTCAGTGGAATATGATTCCGCTTTCAACAACAAAATGCATACGGTGATGTTTTATAAAGAATAATTACTAAAGTCATTTCTATAGAAAATTCCGCACATGTAAAAATCCTTATAGTAATACAAATTTTGTTGACTTCTATTACCCTCCATCAAAAGTTATCACCTGTGGTATTTCGAAATCAAGTCGACTGTATAATATATATATTAAAGGCAAAATCTAATTTAAGTTTTAGATATAATGCTGAATGTAAGATTTGTTTTATAAAACTAATGTTTCAGTATCGTACAATGAAAATCAGTTTATTAAAATTTGCGTCGCTGGATTCAAACCCACACCACTAACTAGACTACAAAATTAAATAGTTTATGTCTATCTTCTAAGAAAAAATTTAAAAAAAAAAAAAAATTTAATGTCAAACTATGACCGTTAATTTCTTTTTTAATTACTGATAAATTTTATTTATTACAAGGTTTTTCAACCAAAATAATTATATACAATTAGATTGAATATGTCTTTCAATAACTTGATAAAGTCAACAACCAGTAACTTATCATATACGTAATTGAAATGGTGCCTCAAAAATTTAAGTTGACAAGCCACTGGTAAAATAGCCAATTTTTCTAACAAAACGCCAAAAAAAGATAGTTTCACACGTAATTCCAAATTTATTTACGTAATATTTACACAGAAGAATGTAATTATTTTGAACGTGGTAAAATGAAAACAAAATATGTCTCAAATATTCGGTTTCGAAACCAAGCAAATAAGCCGTTTAACAAAAATTTCGATTTCCGCGATTCACAGATTTCACAGAACAAAATTATCATGTCGCAACAGTAAGTTATAATAATTTATAACCTAAAAACAACATTTATTACGTACACTTTTACTTGCTATTGTAGTATTATTTATTAGTACTTCCAATGTACTATTTTAAAGGCTATCAATTTGTATGATTCAATTCATTTGCCGTCCGTTATGATTCAATTCAATTGAACCAAAACTATATATGCTGTAACAATGTGTCGCCTATTTTTTATATATAATATAAGTAATGAGCAATCTTTGTGTTATTTTTTTTTTGTTTCTTTGTTAATATATAATGATGGCAATGTTTTCCATATTTTTAGAAGCTTAAGTTACCCAGTACAGAGAATATATTTAGTATTGTAGGTCCGATGATAGATTAAAAAAATTGGCATTGAATAATGTCGTTCACAGATTAAAATATTGCACCCTGTAGGTATAATACAGCGTGCCCATTTTTGAAAAATAATATCCATAAACACGGAAATAGCAATTTCTCAAAAAAATATTGAATTTTCCCAACCGTTTCTACAATATACCAAAAATAGTTTTTATACTTTTTTGTAAAGTTATTTTAATTACATGTGTCAATACGGAGTTACATTTTTAACATTAATTTAATACTATTGATTATATTATGCTACTCGTTATAACGATATTTTCTGCAATCTATGATATCGACTGAAGATGCTTGATGGAATTTCAATATCATATTTAAGTGCTGAAACTTTGTATGATTCCAAATGCTTTGTCACTAATTACTTGAGTATCCGGAAATTCTATCACACGAATGCAGCAGAACTAACATGTGAAATCGTACAATGTTTCAACAATTCAAATTTGAAAGTATATACATATTTGATTTCCGTCAACATATTATATTTATCTAAACATAAAACGTTAAAAAAATATTTGTTTTTTTCCAGATATCCTCAATTTTACTGGAAGGAATTCTGGAGAATCTGTTGACTAATAAGAAGGTAAATAAATGACTTTTTGGATACATTTTAATTAATACAATATATTTAAAAAAAAAAACAGCCTCACAGACGCTTAACAAGCAATGTAAAAAATTATGTAATTTTTTTATCATCCAAATAAAACAGTTTCAGGAACCAATTTTGATTGAATGTCAACATTTATAGTTGCATATTTTATTAAACTATTTACAGGAGAATTAAAAATATTTGCGAAATCATCAATCGCAAAAAAATGTTTCGCAGAATGCATATTTCTATAATTGTTTACTACTGTATTGTGATGTGCAAATTTGTGCATTAATACACATAATATTTTTATTAGGTTGTTCTAGTTGGATTATAATTACGTTAATCAAGATTTCTCAATAAATCATCATAAAAAATATAGCATTATTTACAATGCATTTACCTCTATCGAGTTTTATTTGTTTTGATTTATAGTATATTTTTTTTTTAATCGAATTGCTTATTATATTTCATTGTATGTACCGTGCTATTTGTCTATGCTCTATTTATGGTCTATTAAATACAAGCAAACATCATGGAAATGATTTATGTTAATATATTTCATGCAAAATAACACAGCTAATCTGACCTTCCATAAAGCGTTTATATGCTTCACATCGAAAATAATTCACGGGCATACACATTTATCTCAAGAATTACACTATTAAAAAAAATACATTTGATCATCATTTACTTATTTTTTCAATGCAATATTATATCCTACGCTACAAATATTCTCTTTATTTGGATTAATTATTTGATGCAAAACTGTCGCAGATGTTCTGCTAAGCAAAGTCGATTGCATGCAAAATATTCGTATCAATTAATATTATTCTAAAGGCGAGACGGTGTCGAAAAATCAGGCACGCGTACCGAATTAATTAATTATATCATATTATTTACGCCTCTGTGATTATATTACTTAGATATATACCTACTTAATTGGGTAATAATACGGTGACCATAGGTTTGGTATAAATCTTTTTTTAAGAATTTATTTTACATTGCTCTTTCGGTTATATATTTAATTTATATGCACCGCCATATATCCTTATGTAATCTTTTGATGTTTTTGACCGATGCCCAACTTTACGAAAACTCAAATTGATTAGTTTTTTTTTTATTATTTGAAATTGTTTTTGAAGTAATATATTCTATGGACTTATGGTCAAGAGATTCACAAAATCACGCGATATTTAAATATGTTGCGTTCTCTTCGAGCGAAATCAAACTATTTTAAAAACATAAACAAATAATATTTTTGAATGGCACTGTTATTATTGGAAGTGATCATACGTCAATTTAAAATCCATTTCCTATCATTTCTTTCTAATCGTGAAAACTGATTCTTTCAAAATTTATGATGTACTGTTACCACATTCTAATGAAAGCCTGGTACATTCCTTAAATAAAAGCGGATCAAGTAACACGTTTATAAACTTAAAAATGAATACTAAATATACCGTTTCAAATTTGGAACATTGAAACTTTGTATGATTCCACATGTTTTATCACCAAGGCACTGGTTTTACCTTTTGGCATCTTCAGGCATTCTACCACAAAGATGCTGAATAGAACTAATGGTTCTGTTCTGACTTGCAACTTTAAAGATTTTTTTTAGAACTCCTCGATACTATTGTATTTTCCATCAGCAGATAAAGAGGCTTCGCTGAAATAGACAAAGCAAAATAATATGTTACATATAACTGATGATAATGATCATCGAAAATCGTTTGGTGACCACCAAGGCCATCTGTAAATCCGCTTAGGAAATAATTGCAGTTTGAATTAATGTAATGGATCGTTGATTTTATAGACATCAACGCTACAACGTCTGTGAATATATTTAAAGAAACTTTCCCGTGTGCAAACACTACAATCATATCTTTTTATCTCCAACGAAAATAGAATATAGCTTTTAAAATATGAACTTACAAATTACTCACTACCTTTTCTTAAGTGTTTATGGAAATGAGGTATTCATTAAGATTCGTAAATTACTGGTACATGGCCATTTGAATAAAATCAATAAATTACAGCTTTAAATGCAATCTAAAGATTGTATGGCCAGTTTTTCTCTTTTAATGCAAACATCCTTCGTATTCTAGCATTTTTCGCAATTCTTCGTTTACTTGCATGTGTAAAGAGTTTTTAAATGTAACCGTGTTAGGAGCAAGTATTGAAGCTGACGAAACCAGTTATTACGAGATGTTTGACAAAGTTGTTTTCCACATATTTTTCCTCACAATCGGTCAATGAGTTATTATCTTTATGTTTCCGACTATCACACATCTTCTGATTCTTGTTATGTGCTTAATTGATTGGGCTTATGCCAGAGATGTGAAGTCATTAAAAAACACGACTCTAACATAAACATTAATCAAAAACACGACTCTAACTCCGACAAAAAAAGGTTTATTTTTATTTTACGATATTGAGTGAAGGTGCTTGATGGAGTTTCAATATCAAATTTGAATTGTTACAACTTTGAATGATTTCACATGTTTTGTCACTAACAACCAGTGTTTCGCCTTTCGTACATAGACGTAGATGCTAACTGTTTATCGTAAGTTAGTTCTGTTGCATTAAAATTGTATACAATTCCGTAAGAATATGGAAAAAAACGATTGTATACCATACAAAAACTCACAGTTTCTTATCACAAAAGGATTCATAGAAATATCATTTTTTACCACCCATATCTGTTCATAAAACACACAAACACAGTTCTGTTCTTAAAACAAATAAACCTTTAAACAGCTAGATAGACATTAATTTGTATTGAATACGACGAAATCTGCTATAAAAATTTTAAACATAGTATTTCTAAGTCTAAAATAACCCAATTGCATTTTTATAATTGATTGTTATTTGTTATTGAATCCTTTCATGATAGACACATTAACAGTATTTAGCCTTAATTAACCTTATCACAGTTTATTACAATCATCAACATTGAGTGACATTATTAATTCAATGTTGTTGTAAGTTATTTCAGTTGTTTATTTGTATACTAGCTGTAGGATCTGGGTTTTTCATTTCTAATTAAATCGTTAGATATGTAATCGATGCCCACTGTTTATTGTATGTCAGCTATTTTGCATCCGTGTGATAGAGTGCCCGAAGATGCCGAAAGGCGAAACCCGGGTCGTAAGTGACAAGACATGTGGAATCGTACAAAGTAACAACTCAAATTTGAAGGTTTTTTTTGTCAGGCTTTTTTCGACCTTTCTTATGTATGTTCATTACATTTAACATAAACAAACCGATCCAGTAAATTGTTCATTGAAATATTCTTTAAAATCCTAATCGAAAAAGTAACCGATCGCTCGTTTTTCATGACTGCGACTCCGACTCTACAGCCCTGGTTTATGCATAATAATATTTATATGCACTTGAATAAAAAATACTCAATTTTTAATTAAAACTTAGCAAATCAATTTTAAAAATGAATTGAAAGTAATAAATGTTTGAAAAATAGTCAATGTAAATTTTATAAAAATAAATAAATTTCTTCTTTCTCTTCTTTTCTTTCTCTTCTCTTCTTTTCTCAATTCTCTCCTGATGCTTTCGTCTATCCAAGAATGGAAAACAAATATCAGAAGTCGCTCTTTTTGTTACTACTTGTGTAACATCCTCCATAATTCGGGAATAGTTCATATTCATCATTCGACAATAATGTCGTCACATAGCTCTGTGCTTCCCAAAAGTTTTCATTCCACGCCCTTCTAAATGTGAAAAAAATAATCCACGGCCTCTCTGAACAAAACACATGCACTAACTGAATTCCTTTCCACGTTCCAAGCAATCAGGCATATCATGTTATCCCTTAAATGACGTCGTTAATACTTCCGTGGGAAAAAGCCGCATGTTTACCTTAATATCTCATTAAAACAGTCCTTTTGAATAATCAAATGTCTTACGCAGGTTTATAAAGATAAAACATTTTTTTGATATGGTATTATGCGGAAGATAATATGCATAACATGTTTTATTTTGTCACCATATAAGGGTCGACCACATATTTTATCCATAATAAAACCAAGGACAGTTTTTTTGTCACCGTTAAAGATCTAAACAAACAACAATTTATAGTTTTTGTTTAATACCACTCATATAGAGTTGGAAGCAATAATATTTTTAAGAATTTATTCTATGATATAATTATTAAAATGTGTTTCTTCACAGATCACCTAGTGACTAGTCCAAGGGTGTCCAACGTTTTGATCACTGGGAGCTACTATTCTATTTAAAATTTTCTTATGGTCGACTTCTAACAAGATTCTTATGGACAATTAAATTGGTATTTTATATCATTCTCAAAATATAAATTACACTTTAAACACGAAATGTCATTATATGTCGAAGTACATTTTTATTGTTAGACTTTAAGAAAAAATCCGTCTCAATAGTGTTGACATTAGCAGTGAGAGGGTTAAGATGATATTGCCGTCAGCCATTATATAGCCAGTCAACATTCCTACATTTTATTTATTTTACAGAGACATCTATCATATTACCAAAAAATACATCATTATAATTAACGAAAGTATTATAAACTAGCCCTGAAATATTTTACTAACGACTGGCATTTTCGAAAAACTTAACAGTTTCTCAAGGAGTTACCGCATTTGTCAATGTATCTTAAATTGTAATATGCGATCACATCTTTACGAATCTTGATAAAGGAGGCAACATCTCAAGGAAAGCGGGTTACGTGGTCAATCGCTCGCTGACCGGTTAGCATTTATTTTAAAGACGGAATGAAAAGGTTAAGAATGCCTTTGATAAAATCGAAACCAGAATATGCGTCGCCATCTTATTTTCTCGCTGAAGGTCGCAATGCTTCACGACAACTTGAGATAATAGAGTCGAATGGTATGCGACCGACTTGACAGGTGCAATATCGTACACAACCCATTTATGAATTGATTGGGATGTGATTTATGTGTACTGAATATTTTTACTTATCTAATATTTGAGACTTAAAGAGTTAAGGCGTATTATTTTTATTTCTACAGTGTAAATGTCGTCACTAACATAAACTTAAATTTAAACCGTTGCAGTCTCGAAATTATATAACAATATTATTCGAAAAAAATACAACTAACTTAAAAACCTCAAATTGGGATGAACACATGTAACTTGCATTATAAAAGTTCATAATTTAAATGAAATTGATTGAACTGGCATTTACTGGGCAGAACTTCATTGTAACACACTGAAAAAATAGCAATGTATTTTAGTTGATTCCAAAAACATCTATTCACCGTGCTGAGTAAAAAAACGCTATTGCATTATTTCAGAATTATTTCAGAATAAATGACGTGTGTCACATAATTGGTACGGGATGGAACTAGAATGTGTCATAAATACATAGATGTATATAATTCATATAAAAGAATTGTCTTACGGTAAATTGTTCCCGTAACTGGTTCCCTTTTTTCAACCAAGAATGAAATATATACGACATCAATTTAATATTTTTTACTACCCACAGAGTGCAGACAATTTTGGATTTCTCGACAATTATTCATAATCCACATGATTTCATCTGAAGGCGAAATTTCTTTCACAAAGATCTAATCTTACATTGCTTACAAATAAACACTTTCCGTATTTGCACTTCTATTCACTTTCGTTCGGTAATCGAGAAAACAATAGCGCCATTATCAAAGACCTGCCATTTTAACAAGCTTAAACGTCGCTTCCAAGATGGCTTCTGCATGCATTGCCAACCTTAAAAAACAAGAAACAAAAATAGTTAGCTTGGTGGGCACATTGGCATCACTATCGTTACGATCCGGGAACGCCCAATGTGGCGTCTTCGGATATGCGCAACTATACTACCAAAAATTAATAAGAATTATACTTTGAAAATTTATCGATAGATGGATGAAGAATATGCACGAGGTCTAAAATCAAAATAGTAACAAACTATTACGGTGTAATTACTTAGTGAAAATGTACGGACCGTAAGTGTTAATAACGTATTATATTAAAATCATATTCAACATACACTTTTTAATGTGTTAACTATCACTTCTTGATGGAAAGGCATGATATTTTAAATAATAAAAACACATTTTTTATTACTTATTTCCGCAATATATTTTATGATCAAGACTGGTTTCGCTCATTGCGAACATTAGCAACTGAATGCTGAATGTTCTGATTATAAAATATATCGTGGAAATAATTATTAAAAAAATTATTTTTTAAATATCTAAAATACATTATTTCATAAAATACAGTTTCTTAAATGACAAAAACGTTTTAAAACAAAATTTTCAAATTTCTGTAATATTTATTCGGAATATGTACTTCATAATCTATGTATATGGACAATTCGCAAATTAGTTTGCCTTCAATTTATCTTAATATTACAATTCTTATTTAGGGTTTTTTGATCCTATTGTAATTTGAACACGTGTACTCCGCAACCGAACCCAGCCACCATAACCACTTGGCTATAGCAATATAGTGAAATATTTCTATCGAAGCCACCAGTTCACCATGCCTTCTTCGGAAGACACAATTAGAATTTGATAATTTTCCGACGAAAGTGAACGAAAATTAACTTCACTTTTCTTCTCTGCAGCTATTGTAATATAAGTGTGAGATCAACAAGTCAACAATCCCGTCATAATATAACAAAACGTAAGTTATGTTTGGGAAGAAATATTTCATATAATAATGCGAATATTATTGTGTTTTAAACGTGAGAAACAATTTGATAACCTTCTCACAAGAGTTCGTCCGCAAAACAATTGAATGTCAATGTCAAGCGCTTCGGCGAATACAAAAGCAGTCGATTTAAAATCGCGATTGTCTTTTGTTTTTCTGTTTGTGTATTTACGCATTTATATTGATTGAGATACCTGTCTAATGAAGAAATTATTCGTGCTTAGAACGATAAAGATAAAATAAATTATTTTAATACATCATATGTACAAGTTTTTATTTTCACAAGGTATACACTGTCAGCCGAAATTATCAAGTGACTGAATTTTTTTTTTATGAAAAGCTATTTCAAAATTTGAGTTGTTAACCACACAACTTATACAGATGGAATTATTAAATTTTATTTGATTTTCGAATAGCGCTTTGATATATACTATATTATCACTTTTAATAATGTTATTGTATATACAGCTACGACTCCGATTTTGACTAAAAGCACGACCCCAACTCTAAAAAATAGTACAATTTTATTGGATTTTTCCTACATTTCTTATGTTTATTATTTTCATTACATTAAAGATTAACCAACCAGTCTTGCAAATTGCTCATTACGATAATTTTCAAAATCGTCTAATCGAAAAATTAGTCTCTCGTTTTTCACCGCCATAGCATCTCGATTCTGAAATCTGATGCGATAATATTACAAACTCTACTTTCCCCACTAATAATCTGGATTTTATCTATTTCATTGAAAAAAATGTCTAGTTTTTTCCTTTGTGAAATATCCGGAATAACATCGTATGCCGAGTACAACAATGTTGTTATTCAAGGAAAAACTCTTTAATTGCGTGTTATACATAAGCGATGTGAATTAACTTGAGTCTTAATGAATTCATCAACATTCACATCAATAATTATGTCGTTTTAGTAAGAAATGCAACTATTTTTTCAGAAAGAAAGTTGCGTGCAATTAAGCTGTCTGTCAATTGTGCAATATATTATATGTCGTTTTTCAATTGCTGCATAGATGTCTCTTATTAAAACACAAGGAACAAACACCATATAGTAAATAAATTCATTTTCTATTTGGTATATATTTTATTGGTTACAAGGAAAGAAAAATGCTTAAGATTCCAGAAAATATGCTACTATAATATTTGTTACTGAATTAAGTAATCTAAGTCCTTTAATAATAAGTTATATATTTTTAAAAAATCCATTACATGATATTATTAATTTTAATTTATAAACTATATCTTTAACCATATTTATAGATTGTCAGCGGCTTTTATAACCATTTAAATCAAACGCCTTGTGTTTTATTCAAAATCATCTTACTTTCATCAGAAATTCATATTTCATTGAATGTCTAAAGAACACCTGCTTATTAAGACTAACGAATACTTGCTTTTGACAATAATTAAAATAATAAAAACAATACTGTTATATTTTCACGCAAGAAAGGAAAAAGTTCCACCCATAATTATTTTTAACTTTGTGCATTTCCATACTTTTTCTCGTTCGTCTTTCAGCATATTCATGCAATACATCACACGTATGCAATAGGACTAACACGCATTACATCATTTGCATTGATTATAAATATAACAACATGTGGAATGCCTAAAGATGCCGAAAGGCGATACGTAGATCGTGAATGACAAAACATGTGGAAGTGTACAAAGTTTCAACAATTCTAATTTGATATTGAAATTCCATCAAGCAACCTCAGCCCATATCGTAAATCAATCAGTAACAGTTTTTCAGTACCTTTTATAAATAACAAATTAAAATTTGCTTCCATTCCTGGTGCCAAGTTCAATTGATAAAAAAAACAATGATACACTGCCTGTAGGGATTGCAATACAGTTATTACCGACACCGTGATTCCCGGTATTGAAAAATATACCGGAATTTAGGTAAATATCAATGGACTACTGTTATCAATTAACATATATTCAATGTATGAGGCCTTTGAAAAGATAAATAAATTTTATTTATTTATGGTTAATCTGTATGTTATGTATCGTGCATCGACATATTGGAATTTAATAATAGCAAAGAAATATGATCCTATTTTTTGTTTTCTTTTTGATGTACCGTGTATAATAATGGTATTTAGATTTTCGAATATCATTATTTAATTTCAAATACCGGTTTTCCTATATTTGTCGAGTATTGCAATATCTACTTGCCCGTGTATGAAATGTTGATTATATTTTATCGATTAGAAAGTTGTTCAATTCACATACAGTAAAACGAGTTTTTTTTTATATATTGAATGAAATAAAATTAATTATGTCGAGACAGTGATGTCATCTCGTAAAATATGAATGCGTTTATAAAAATATACCGTATGAATCTGTTAGTGACATTTGATATTCCGTTTTTAATGCAAAAATATGTAATTTACATAGTTTGCTATATGTTTCAGAAGGCGTTCAACAATGTCGCCTGAATTATTTAATAACTGTAAATTATTGCAAAGTGACCTGTACTCTGCTTTTAGTAGAACAAATCGTGTTTAGCGTGTTTATAAAGTTACTTTTGTGATGCTCCCGCACGTTTTGATTAAATACTGCTATCCAGGGTAGCCACAAGCGTTCCCTCTTATAACTTATCTGATTATAATACCTACAAGTTTTAATTGGTTAAATTCGTATACTCAAAATATTTCTGACGTCAAAAATTAATTATTTATCTTGTTGTAAATCGACTGTAGAGTTAAGGCTCGAATTTATAAATAGAAACCATTAAAAATATTTTTTTTATTGTGTATTGGGAAACTTTAATGTCTGTAAACCAACAGATTCCATCAATAATAGATAATGAGTTGTTACTTATAAGATTTGACGTTATGTTTCATTTCTTCTTTCACCTCCTTAAAATGGCTGACTGACAATTCGTCATTGTAATTTTTTTTTTCTAGAGATGATTCTCATTTGTAGTATTAATGGTTAAATTAAATAGTGTGATTGCAACTCAATATTTCTGGATTATAACCACTACAAACATACAATTTAAATACAGTAAAACTTCCTATAGTGTTGATATACAAACCTCGCCGTAAAAAAGTTCCATTTAAAACTTATGCACCCATACATATAATAATTTGAGGTTAGGTTTTTTCTATTATATTTTACAAATTAGACGAAATCACCAAAATAAACCTTTATACATGACCTTGATCTATATTTAATTTTCAAGTATTTCAGTAAAAGTGCGTGTGTCAAGAGATTTACGAAAATTCTAATTTCAACCTAAAAATTTTGCGAAAAAAATGGTATAGGAAGGAACGCTATACGAAAAATGCTCCATCATGCTGTAAGACGGTTGATTTTAATTGATATAAGGTCAAAATAGCTTAAAATCACATCAATTAATTCATTGATACTTCAGTGCTGACATCTAGGCTTTAAAATGCCAACTTTAACAAAATACATTTTATTATATCAATATTATATTTAATGAATAAACTACACATTTGTAGTACCAACATTGAAATTACTTATCATGAATATGGTGACACTATTATAAATTTCAGAATTCCATTATGAAAATGGTTAGACTAAAGAGTTATTCGCAATGGCAAAAAAATCGATTGATTTTTGGCAGCCCTAATAAATATTTTGGCATTCGTGATCGCATATCTTTTCTATTGACTAGTAATTATTTGTGTTGGTTTTTTTCATTGAATGAATCGCGTGAAGAATTAGTTTTGAAGTTGCGTCAATGCCGATCAATATTGTTTTAATAAGTACACGTCGCTCGATGGTTCTCGACCTCGGCCCAGAAACAAAACAGTATAAACAAAATATTTCATGACACAAAGGTTTTTAGATCTTCGTACCACAATGTCATGTACATATCAATTAAAAATCTCAACTTCTATTCATCAAGGATTGGTTATTGTTTATGATTTAAGAATGATGGGTTAATTAAAATCTGTCTTAGTATGGACACTATCGCCATCTCACTCGCATCAATAATATACACGAAGGGAAACTTTTTTTGAATATTTTTTAATCAAATTAAGAATATAGAATCTTTGTATAGAATTTAACCACACGTCGTTTTCTGAGTGAACAAGAGAGCTGATATTTTAATTCATTCCGCTTATTTTTTAAGAGAGTGTAATGATAAAACGATTATGAAAGAGCAAGTCAATTTTTGGGTACTTAATGTTTCTTTCTCTATCATTGCAATATTGAAAAAAAGATTGCCTATCTGGTATACAACGTTGGACCAGAAATTATATAAGAAAGAAGATTAACTTCAAGGTCAGCTGGGAAACGGATGGCTTGATCTCCTCTAGAGCATTTTTTTCTCGTGTAGAATTTTACTGTGGCCGCATTTAAAACATCAGCCACAGGAAACAGGAAATGTCTCGTGTCCGTAACAGTACAAATTAATTTGAAAAAAAAGCATTTTTTTTTCAATATCAATGTTTTCTTTGAAGCTGTTTGTGGCCGTATATGAAAACCACTGCTTTCGAGGATGAAAAAACAAAAAATGGCATAACGAATACATAAATATTTACGATATCGACTTTGGGTTCTTGACGAAATATCATCGATATATCGAATCGTCAGTTCTATTTTATCCATGTAAAAATGCCTGAAGATATCTAAAGACGAAACCCGTGATAAATCATGTAGAAATTTTTCATCTTTATATATTAAATGCATATCCCACGAGACAGCAACATCATAATAACATACAAAATATTAAGTAATCTCGAGGTTAACTGATCAAAGATCAGTGTTATGACCATCATATATTTAAATATACCAAACACACATGCCATAAATTCTTAAGTATATTTAAAAATCATTATAAGCCAATGTCTATTTGGGAATTTTATCCGTTTGCTGTGCAATAACGCAAAATTATTAGTAGTGGTTAATTGGTGTCGCATTCATGTACAATTGTCAAAAATAATTTAGATATTTTACAAACGTGCAAAACATGTCTTAGTTTATAAAACAATGCCAATTGCTCTCTTGTATCTGAAATAATGATACTGCTATTAAGAACTGCATTATGGTTTTAGAAAACAATTGAAAACATAATTATTCGTATGGCTGTCACGTTTGCAATGTGTCATTGTTCGATTATCATTGCAATTACATTGTCTATGGTTCGATTCGTTTAATTATCACAATAATTTGGACTGTGTTCTTCTTTTTAGTATCTCCAATACAATGAGCCTTGCACGTCGGGACAATCATAAAAGCGGATGATCGCGACTCGTGACTGATGATAAAGTCAAACGGGACAAGGTGTGTTTAATCTTGAAGCGAAAGTTGAATACCATATTGTCGTCTTAATTCACGAACTGTTCATTTATATTAAAATATATAAAAATTTATACTGAGTGGCATTTATTTCGTAATATTTTTCTAGTTTTTTTTTCCAATCCATCTATATTCAAATAACGAAACTATGCAGACACTAAAAATTTTGCTATCATTTTTTTAAAATTATTTCTGATGTGGATAGTTGGGACAGGATTTATAAGCCTTTATAGAGTATATATCATGTAAAAATTAATTCTTCCCACAAGCATTTTGAATAGGTCAAAGCAAGTTATTAAAAATCTCCTTACGAATACTGACGGCGCGTGTTCAGTGATATAAAGCTTGAAATAATATTCTTATTTTATGACGGACGCTATGATTAAATGATTTATGTAGAATCGATTTATTTTGGTGTCATTTACGCAGAAATAATTTATTGACTTGTTACGAATTCTATTTATCATAGATAATGTCATTTTAACAGTAAAAATTCGTCGCACTAACAGCACGTTGTATAAAACAACAGGAAAATGTTTGATGATTTTTTTTTGATTGATCCAGTTAATAATGATTAAGACATAAAAATGATTTTTTTAATCTAGATTTCCACTCCAAAGCTATTCTGAGACTTACAAGCTTCTTAGATAATTTATGTCTTGGATGGGCGTAGATCTGAAAATATTATATTTTTTATATTCTTACAAACATTTGTATAAAATATGATGATTTATTTTTATTTTTCATTTGTAAAAGATTATTAAAATGTAGTTAAAAGGGGAAAAGTAATCGACATAATTCACATAAATATTTTATTATTTTAACAAAAAAAAAAAATGCACATGTATTTTTACAACTGCGAAAAATATATCTTTTTCTGATGAATGATTTGATAAGTTTATGATGTTTATTGCCAGATCGTCATTTATTCACTAAATGCACACAACGATTATTTGCGACTTTCAAAATGTATATGGCAAATAATAGTTATTTAATTTGTGGCTTTCTGTGTAAAATCCAGAAAAATTGCATTTAGTTGGGGATAACTAGTTATACTGTATACTTGAACTTCGTATGTTATATAACTGTATTCATATCATATAATATAAAAATAAAATTGTAAATATGTCGTATTTTTCACTACTTTTTAAAAGTTTAAATATATAGCTACGGAATATAGCATTTTTATATATCTTTGAAATCTATTGAAAATTTAGTTTAATATGTAATATATTAGAGGAAAGTAGCCCATTAAAAAAACCGATCCTGTTTATCGATCGTGATACACATTGGATCCCGGAAACTTGGTTTGACGTGATAGAGCGGCCCTTCGAAAAAAGAAAAATTAGATACATTAAATTAAGTATTTGACAAAGAATTTTAATGTTTTCTTATTGACAAAACTCAAACCATTTCAAAACTGTCATACAATTAGTCTTATCACCCATGAAAGTATTGGTTTACTCGATCTAAAAAGACAATCGTTTCGCGTGCAATACACTACACCAACATTCCCCCTCCTGGAGACGAAATAAAAGTGGCACCGAGTCCACTCGATATAAAAAAATAGATAAAGATCCCTTTACCGGCAACAGAAAAAATAGCTCCTATAGGGCTTGCGAAGTGTGTGCAAACCAAAAAAATAATTAAGACTCGGCACATGTGTAAACATTAAAGTGTGGATTTACACGTGGGGAAGTGTTGACAAATTTATCAATCTAAGGCTATTATTAATAATGTTTTTTACAATTTCAGAAAGTTTCATTTGATTTTATCCAATGTTTCCATAGTTATCACACTTTTAGTAAATACTTTAAAAAAATGCCGTTTGTTCAAAGATGGTCCGGGACTGAAAGAGTTAAGTTGTAGGAATACAGTATCAAAAAAAAATACTACCAAGAATTGGCAGTTAAACTTTGAAAGAGTTCATTTAACACTCAATTTAAGTAAATTATTTTATATTGCCATAACAACGCTCGATACAGTATTTTTATGGTGGCCATACATCCTTCGTTTTATTGGTCTAGTCTAAAAATATTTTCATTATAAAATGGTCATCGTATCCTTTATTTTATGAATTCATCACAAGTGCGTACCACATGAGCTATAGAAACATAAAGCGGTAATTTTTACGTTGGCAAACAAAGGCGCGGCGCCGGTGCCGTGATCGAAGTTTAACACCACTGGTACCTGTCACTGCAAGTAGATGTCGTTATATTGCGAAGCTGTAATATCATAGTCAGTGATTTTATTTGACATATTTATGAAAAGTATTACTTCGAAGCGTATTTATTGTATATGTGAGAAATTAATTAATAATGAAACGATTTATGATGTAACCGTTTTTTTATCCAACAAAATATGGTCACCGTTAATATTCTATACCAGATAGTCGGAAAGAAACCTGGATCGTTATTTCAATGGAAGTAGCCTAATCGTTGGGTCATACAACGTTAAATATGTCATCCATCATCAGCTGCAACACCGACAAGATTGTTAAACTCCAATTTATCTTCACTCTTCAAAGCAATTGATAAATTTTACAGTTTAACTTACACAGCAGTTTTAATATGGAATGCCTTTATATTCGCTAATAAAACGGAGATCTTATAAAACTTGTGTTTAGCATTTCCCTCGCCGCACGTTCTGTCGCAATCGGCCAATAACGAGCGGTAATTTGCGAGCCTAATGAGGTGTGCTGTGCGCTTTACGAGCGTCCCTAATACAAGTACTTAAAGAAGTGCGTTTTAGTGTCGTTCCTATAGAAATTTATTTATACGACATCATGACGAAACAAATTGACAAACTTTCGTTGCTTTTTTACTACGCTGGTAAAAGAGAAATTTTAGTATCGCTATGGTATTGTACCGGCTCCGGGGTCGAATGTTCGTCATCTCTGACCCATATTGTGGTGTTTACGGGCTTGAATCTCATAGCAGAAAGTGACACAAATTTATCAATCAATACATTTATTAGTTTTTGTTTGATTGATGTCTGACATGCTTAAAATCTAAAAACAAAATTTGCTAGCCACTGTTACTGTCCAAGACCTATTGTATATTACTATCCCTAAAAGCAACGAAACAGAACGGCTAGAAAATTTATGATATCGACTGAAGGTGCTTGATGAAATTTGAATTGTCAAAAGTTTGTACAATCCCACATGCTTTCGGGTTTCGCCTTTCGACACCTTCAGGCACTATCGCACGGACACAACAGAACTGACTCCGTGTGATAGAATGCTTGAAGATGCCGAAATGCGAAACCCGAGTCGTTAGTTAAAAAACATATGGAATCGCAAAAGTTTGAACAATTAAAATTTTAAATGATAAAAACACTAATATATTGTGGAAATACGTACTAAAAATATCATGCCTTTCCATCAAGAAACAGTTAAGAAATTAAAAGCAATTCAAATTTGGCTAGACAATTGATTTAAAAGCAGATCTCGTAGTAAAACATTATGTTCGAAAGAATGGTTATTAATTATATTTTAATTATAAACCATACAGTAACAGAGATAATCTAAACGCTTTTATCATAATTTCTAAAGCATATGTTTCTATCCTTACACTGTATGACGTATAAAAATAAAAGATTGTTTGTGAACTGATTTACAAGCATTTATTGTATTAAAAAAATTGCTAAGGTACTATAACTCGACCACGTTGCAAGAGGATATGTTTTAAAAAATATTTTATTCATTATATTTTGCGGAATATTTTTTTTTTTTTTACAAAATTGTGGCTATGTTGTAATCCTTGAGCTATTAACACTATTTACAAAGCCGCTGGCCATTTTCATTTGCATAGGAATGTGTTTTTACATGTTTATGGCAAAAATTCAATTTACGCCTTTAAAAGCATTATGTTCGCGTATTCTTTTTTTATCACCTTGCTGAGTGTCGACAATTAAACTGGGTGTTGTTAAAACAAAACATTGTCATATTAAATTTGAAGAGTGACAAAATGACATTTAACGACACCGCTATAAATGTCATAATATGTATTTATCATCGCAAAAAGACGTGCTTGTGTTAATACAAATGAATTTTTTTTTTTTAATAAAGTCACATATTTCTTTATACAATTATTATAGACCATCGGTTATATCCTCAGATTTAATACCGTTAGTAAGACTCAACATCTTTACGCCGAATGTAACAATTTTTGTATTTTCTCTACACATTTTGATAACTTTATTACTACAACTAAACATAATTAAAACTGCAATTCAGAAAAAAATTAAGTGGTCATATGCATTTTATCGATTGAATTGGCACTTACTTGGTAGAACTCCATCATAACACGGTGAAAACATAGCAATATATTTTAGTTCAACAATTTTTTTCACGATATAGTTGATAGCTATTTCGGCTCACTCCTTCGTCAGAACTATCCATACTACGTACTATAGTTCTGACGAAGGCGTGAGTAAAAATAGCTATCAACTATATCTTATAAAATTTTGTAGAACTAAAATACATTGTAAATTTTTTACCTTGTCATATACATTGTTATTATAAGATCTAAACCACTGGCAGTCAACATGTTTATTGCTATCGCCCACTTTTGTGTCTCTATAAGTAGTAAAAATTTCTAACCGCGCATTTGTTCCACACAGTAATTGTGATTTATATAGTAGTGAAGCGGTTTTTCTTAATGTTTTTAAAACCTCTATCGTCCATCGCGAAAGCTGGAGTGCCTACTATTGGGCGGTAGGGACCAGGTTGACTAACCCTGATCTAAACGAATAATCGCTGGAAATATAAAAACATGTTCGCAAAGCAAGATTTGACTACTCTTTGAGTTTAAAAGTTTATTATATTCGAACTTGTGACCCTGTCCCATAAAATAATTAACCACTCGGCTCAATACTTTGTACAGAGTGACGGACTATGGACAGTGTTTTTCGGAGAGCAAAAAAATCGTCACAAAAATTATGCGATATTTCCATATAACATAAGCAATCAAAATAAGGAAAAAAATAATAATTAATAAACACTTAAACTTTACGACTAGGTCAAAGCTTATAACCGAATATTTAATTAGTTTACATAATATAATTAGATGCGAAATATTATGTTATAAATTGCTCATCTTTCGTGGATTATTACGTAATATAGCTATTATTGTAATGATATTTTCTTCACGAAGTTACGTCACGCATCGTTGCGGGCAAGTGACATAATCGTGGAATTTTAAATTTAATCTCTATATAAATAATTAAAACTATGACATTACTTATAAAGCTTGCATAAATGATCATTGTTTTGAAAAAGAGTTCCAGACATGGTCAGTGGTCAGTCGTCAGATTTGGGCAGTGGCGTACATGGACCTGATGCCAAGTTAAATAAAAAATCATTCATAACAACAATGCCATCGACATCGTGTGATTGTAGCGTACTTTGATAATATTGAGTATTAATTGGTGTTTTGAAGCTTTTTGGAATGTAATTATGTGTAACAAATAACTATTTTATTGAGTGTTCAATAATTATTTAAGTAGTGGGTTTTTTGACAATTGGTTGTTGACCAATGGAAATAATTTTCGCTTTTTGTCTAAATAAACCATTTATTATCGAAGGATAAACTTTTTTTCCTAAATAATAATTTTTCAGGTTTGGTCTGACTATCTGAAAAAAAGGACAATTATTTGGCTGTAAAAAACCTCACCCTCTATATACAAATCAGTTTAAAAAATCTGCCACTCGACAGGTTAAATTCGATATTGGATTTAGCACATTTTTGTTATCTTTATATACTCTTGTTTGTATAGTAAAATTTATCATGAATTACTTTGGAATTTATCATATACTGCAGTATTTTACATGATTTCCCTCTTACCGAAAAGTGTTTATCCACCACTGTTCTCAAGTAATGCACTATGCACCCGAAGAACAATTGATAATATTTCCTGTCACGATAAAATTACGAAAACAATAGCCGAGTTTTTTGTGTTTAGTTTTACGACAAGTTTAATTCGTTCTACCGCATAATACACATCTAACATTGAATAAATGCCATAACCGTTGAATTGTTGTATTGTAACATTGATATCATTGATAAATTTGTTATGTTGACTTAATTTAAACTTGGAATTAGTTTTAGATATATTGTCGTTTTGTAGTTTTCATCCATAAAATATTTCATAAATGTCATTAACAAAGCCTATGAAAAAAACAATAAACGAAACTCAGCGCTTAATATTTTTTTATCTCTCAGGGTAAGGTGATTGATCAATATAGTTTGAGAGCCGTTGTAACTGATGGAATATTTAAATAAAGGACTGTGATGGAAGATAACAGATATTTTGCTAGATTTTAGATGCTTATAAATAAAATTTTGTAAATTATACAGCGATAGCATCAAATAAATTATTATTTTAAAAACTGTATAAAAATAATGATAAAACAAACCTATGATATTTACAAAATTTTATTTTACTTGCGAGGGAAGAATTTAATTTAAAATTACACAAAATATGGACAAAACTTAGATATTTTTATCATATTTTATATGAGATTAAATATAGGTAAATAAATACGATCAAACAATTAGTCTTCATCATTCATCAATCACACGGAAAGGAAATTCATGAAATGTATTTTGAGTTGCGGATATCATTTATACCAACATAAAAAATCGCATTCCGTTTTTCGAATTTACATTCGAAGGGACGTTTCTTAAATAAATTGAAAATTTTTGAGTTGAATATTGGAGAACATGTTTTCCTTTTAGATACCATCTGAATAGTAACCACAATTTGACGTCTCATATAATCGATATGAAGTTCGACTTTTGCTATTTTCTAAAGCTGAAACCAAGGCTTGCCCTGATACAACTTTTTCATCGCCCTGAAGAAAAATACTTTTTGACAGTATGATTTGTATTTTTATATTATGATGTTTGTTTACTGTGTATTGTTATTGATAGTATTGTTTATTTCGATAAATTTTATTTTCTCCATATTTTATACCATTTTAGTCCGCCGCCCCAGACAGACGCCACATTTAACCCCCACTTATCTCGATCTGGGATAGAATCTGACAGAATACGTTAGGTTACCAATGATATCATAATAAACCTAAAAGTACTGTCACTGAATCACGCAAAAAAGTCGATTCATTTCATTTTATAATAATCAATCTCCTAACAATTACAATTTTTAAAAAACTGTTAAATTTTCATACCGCCGTCTAAATATCGGAAGGTAACAGTTTTGAAATACATTCTTTATGTAAAGAAGTATAAAGTTAACACGGTGAAAAAATAGCAATGGATTTTAGTTCTACAAAATTTTAAAGATATAGTTGATAGCTATTTCGGCTCAACCATCGTTAGAACGATGTTGAAACGTAAATTTGCTTATCTATACGCCCAGTCCTTTTTTACGCGAATTCGATTATACGCGATTTTTTTTGACGGCACCGCTACATTTTTTTATGCGCTTCACTCGTTTTTACGCAATTTTTTCCCCAAATTTGTTTTAAAGAAGACATTTATATACGATGTTAGGCATGTACGTTTCATTATTTTTTTTAAATAAAAAAAAAATATTTTTTTAAGTATTTTTAAAACTTAATTTTGTAAAGCATTCCATTTTTTTAAATACACATACAATTACCAAATATTGACAAGTGTATCGGATATTATGCGAATTTATGTTTTAGGGTGTGTAAAGAAATATAATGCAATTGCGTGAAATAATTTTTTACGCGCCTTTTTCTGGAACCAATGTATCGCGTAAAAAGGGACTGGGTGTACATAGCTGTGTAGAAATGGCACGCGATACATCTTCTCTTCTGTTTTAACAACCTAGCTTATGTTATATCATGCTAGCAAATAAAAAAAAATACTTTGAATAAACTACATACAGGCGGCACTTTCAATAAGCTTAAATTTGCCCGGAGACGATTTATTATAGAAATGCCTTCGCAATGGTCTGAGGAGCAGCGAAAGACTTATATTTGTGTTGTTATTTTTTCACCGCGTTATAACATTATAATGGAGTTTTACCAAGTTAAATCCAATTCAATCAATAATTATAAAGTTAGTAAAAAACTTGACATTAATAAACATTAGTACCAGTCAGGATACCAAGTTTTCCCTTTTTTGTTACATTGTAATAGTTTAGTGAGTCAGATTATTTTAAAATGTTCCAAGATGTTATTCTTCAGAACATCAAATTTAATGGTAGTTCAAGGTCAATTTGTTTTGACAATTACGGCAAAAATCGTGTTGTCAGTGTTTGTTATTTCTCTGTTTTGTAAGGCTGCTATTATCTTTGAACTTGGCAGAGCGCGTGGAAAAAATTGTAAACATATTAAAGTTATTCTTTGTGGTTATTTATTATTTATTTTTTTCGTCACACAAATTTGCTCATAATACTTGATGTGAAGGTATTATTACGGCTTGCGTACCTTTCAAAATTGTCATACTATATTTAATATAATTGTGAGCTTTTCTATAACATTATATATGTTATTTATTTTTTTCTTTTTTTCTGAACTGATCTAAAAAAGATGGCGATGTATTGTAGAAACTATTCCTATATAAAATTGTTAAATAATACAAAAAAAAAAATTAAACCTTTTTTTTTTTTACAAAAATCACTATACAATTTTCGACCTTCTTTTCACCACAACTCGTTCCTTTTTAGTTCATTGCGCGTTCATAGATAATCATTCAAATCTACATGTTTTTTTTTCTCTTGTTACAGAGTCAAAGAAAAATAATAAAAAATACAATATTCATTTGATGTTCTGAAAGTGGACCTTCAAAATGGACGCTTCAACCGGACTTATGTTGGCCCTGCAATTAGTGGCACTATGTTCCATAGCAGGGGCCTTATTGCTTTATTTACTATGCAAAGTTAAAGCCGGGGGGCCCTCCGGGGGCCCACAGGGAGGAATGACGAAATCTGTGCTGGTCACGTCAGCGGACACAGCGATGGGGCTCCAGGTATGAATTATTCGCCATTTTTAAACCACGTTTAGTGTTAGGCGATACTGACATATAATAATTAACATTAAAAATTAACAAGGACTTCATGAAAACACGAATGCATTATTTTTAACAATTTTATTTTACCCTTATTTTATGTTAAAACTAGCTTTATTTGTAATTTATATTTTTCAATAGATAATTCTTGCGATGTAACCGGTGCTGATTATAAAATACATTGTGGAAATATAATTGTAGTCAAAATATGTTTTTATTATTTAAAACAAAACCTGAAGTGTGCTTAATCGAATTAATTTTAAATTTGAATTGTTACAACTTTGTACGATTCTATATGTTTTTACACTAACGACCCTGGTTTCGCCTTTCGGCATAAAGTTGTTACAATTCAACTTTGATATTGAAATTTCATCAAGTACCTTCAGTTGATATCATAAATTAAATTCATTTTAGAAAACAGCAAGTCCATCTGATTCACGTGCTACCTTTCAAATAAATTCTGTTGGTAAAATTTGAACTAATCAGTTTACTTAGTTCCATCCTGCTATGACGATATACTATCACTTCCTAGATTGCTATTCACCTTGCTGAAAAAGGATACCGAGTCTTCGCTGGAATGCGTGCTGGTGGGGATTCCCTGTCTGGCAGGTTAGCCAAGGGTTGGGCTGAGCGCCGGACTGCCTCCAGCGTCGTGGCGGACGCGGACGAAGAAGATCTTCATCCACCACCATTGCTGGTGCCTTTGGAGATGGACGTTACCAGGGAAGACGTTCTGCATGAAGCGGCTCAAGCAGTCACGTCGCATCTACCCGCAGGCGAAAACGGTAAGAATTATTATCATAAGCTGTATATCAGTGGTTTTCAAACTTTTTTGATTCACGGAACGCTTAGAATTGTAAGTCTTTTTCGGATAACCGTATCTCATCTTTAAAAACATATATCTTAAAATAATTTTCAAATTATACAGACCAATGTATTGTTTGTTAGTTACTTTGTGAAATGACGTCGAGTCTGTTGATATCTCGATAAGTTTTCCCCTCTCCTTTATTGGCAAGCCCTCTGATTTACCGCTACAAAAAAAGAATATTTTTTTGTTAACTTGCGGAACCTCCAGATAAGTGCCGCAACCCCGCGGTTTCGCGATACATAGGTTGAAATCCACTGCTATATATAAACACTGTTATCTATGAACTATTCAGAAAGTCCTTATGTTAACAAGACCGTGTTAACTTTTTTTTATGTTCAGAAATATTATAACATATATCATAGATATGAGGTAGGGTATCCATACTTTTTAAATAATATATTATAGTGATTCATATCAACTGAAGGTGCTTTAAGGAATTTTAATATCAAATTTGAATTGTTAAAACTTTGTACGATTCCACATGTTTTGCCACTAACGACCCGGGTTTGTCCTTTCGGCATCAACAGAACTAACGAACTGACTGTCAGTTCTGTTGCATTCGTGTGATAGAATGCCGAAAGATGCCGAACGACGAAACCCGGGTCGTTAGTGACCAAACATGTGGAATCGTACAAAGTTGTAACGATTCAAATTTGTATTATAGCGAATTAGACACCTACCATAAAAAGATTTTGGAACTCATGTCCTATTTTTCCAACATTTATAAAATGGTAAATTACATGAATAAATTCACGTTTATGAACACACTCGTAGAATATTAATGTGTAAGCTATGTAATAAATATTTTATTTATAAACAGTGGCGTGGCTTTCATTTTAGTGTATACTAAAATAAAAGATCGTGGGTCATGAGCGTGAATTTTGGTTTATTAAATTAGAATTAGAGTTTTACTTAATTTTTTCTAACGTTTTTGATAAACTTTCAAACGTTTAATTTTAGAGGTCATAACATTGTGTTACACATTAACATTACTCTTCTCACGGAAACTATCTTATCAGTGAATAAACTTCAACCCTACACCCTCGCTCTAGTGCCTTGCGGTCGGACGTCCTACAATAGACGGCCCCTACATAAGTCTTAATAAATTTTGTCGTACAGCACTGAGAATAAGAGGTTGCGTGTCAGGCTAGATTTTAGTATTTAAAATACCCCCATGGCGACGTCGGCACTGCTGGTGTAGTGGTATCATGCAAGATTCCCATTCTTGCGACCCGGGTTCGATTCCCGGGCAGTGCACGGAATATTTTTGACCCTTTTCACCCCTATAAAATTGATAAGGGATGAAATCGAACTTTTATTGGTGGATCCTTTATATTCTAATTATGACATAAGAAACGACCTTGAGGTGAGTTATTGATATAACCCAAAATAATGGCATATCGGATAGGGGTGAAGGAAGAAGTCCAGCCTGAAATCTTTTATTATTGAATAATATCTATTGTTACAATCAACTTTGCTTTCTTAAAATTCGTTTTACAGTATAAATTTTTAAATGTTTACTTCATTTTATTCTACTGCTTTTATTGAAGGGTTGTTATTTCCACCCATTAACTCATTCATTGTACGAGCTTTTTGCTAAATGAAGAATAAAGATTTGACAAAATGCTTCTTTTTATTTATAATTACTATTTTTGCCTCGTGCATGTATTCCTCGGTAGTATAGTGGTAAGTATCCCCGCCTGTCACGCGGGAGACCGGGGTTCGATTCCCCGCCGGGGAGACTTTTTGTATATTTGTCTTTATGTTTTTAAGTCATAATTATTATTTATATCATTGCTTTTTTTTATAATATTTATTTCTGTTCACAGGTTTATGGGCTGTTGTAAATACAGCTGGTGTGGTGCATGTTGGTAGACTTCAGCAGCAGGATCCTGCGCAATGGGAGGCTATGCTTCGTACAAATGTTTTAGGCGTCCTTAAGACAGCAAGAACTTTCTTACCTTTGCTCGCTAATGCTAAAGGACGATTCATCAACATCGGTAAGATGTTTAAATAATTCTACTACACCTATAGCTTAAAACTCAGGGAATATAAGTTATAAAAATAATCCTTTATTTGATTGACCACTTCTATAGATAATGTTAAATTAAATGACTTCACTTATCTAGTATTATTTTTACTTCAACCATTTCAATGAGGAAAAAATATAATAACAATAAACTACTTACAAGTTATACGTATTAATTATAAGTCCAGGTATTGATAGTAAATGTAGCTCCCAAAATTTATTTTCAATACAATAGAACATTGATACATATTTTGTTCCCATGTAAAGTAAATTTTTAATAATTACTGCCAAGGCCTGCTGAACATATTTTTTATGGACTCTTAGAAAAAAATTCGCTCAGGCATTATTATTTATTGATTACTTGTTTCCTTAGTAGATTTTAGTTGACTAAGTGCAGTAGTTTTTTGGTGAGATGTTTTCATTAAAACAAAGGATCAGATATTTTCATTGATGGATGGGTATGGGTTTGTTGTATGTTGCTTGCTTTAGGAGTCACATTTTCCTTGAGAGGTCCTGCTGAAATTATAATGAATTTAAAGTTATCATGCTATTGCCTCTACTCATTAACTCACCCAATCACAGAGCAAACTGAATTGGACTTCCTTCCTATAAGTAAATCATATAATATTTATAAACATCATTGCTCATTACCGTAGCTTTACACTGTTTACTAGTTTCCAATAATAAATATGTAGAAGTTATTAAAAAGATTTGGGATTATTGATTCATTAGGATCATCTAGTGAGCAAAGCAGTGAGCAACAAGTGTGCTATGCTGCTACACGTTGGGCAGTAGAAGGAGCAAGCCAGGCTCTAAGGTTGGAGCTGAAACCATATGGAATACATGTTGTGACACTACAGCCTGTAGGACTTTCTACTGAAACATTATTCTCAGCTCCTAAGGAGACAGGAAACAGGTCACAAAATTTTTACTCAAATGTCAACTACATGTTCAATTAATAGAATTTTTACAATTAATTCTTGTGGAGCAAGTTAACCTGTTTATCATAGTAATACTGCCATCTGTATGACAGCAATAAAATGATAATAAAACTTCCAATTATTATCTAGTATAGTGGCATGTGTGATTTAAATTTAACAGTGTTGCATAACATATAAAAAAATCTTTTATTACAATAGTTTTATAAAGTAAAATATGACAAGATCAAGTATTAGGTGTCATGTTTGTTGATTTTCCGAAAATATTTTTACTAAATTGAATTGACAGCATTTTTAAGGTGTTATTGTCACCTCTTGGTAGGAAGGTATGATGTTAGTAGTGATACGGAAATATTGACTATTTAATTTTCAAATTAAATATTTGTCGAAGCTTTAATATATTAAGTTTTGTGGATAGATATTATAGACTGTGTAGAATATTTCATTTTATTAAAATATTTGTAATATCTTTTTACAGACCTGATACACCATCATCTACGACTTCGTCCGAATGTTCTGTGCCGATTTCAGATACAATGGAATATTCAACCAGCGTTTTACATCTATCGGCATTGAAGACTATTGATGAAGTTTTATCTATTTCCAACCCCAATAACTCATATGAACTCAGCCACAAACCAGAATCTTGGTTCAGGAGAATTCCATCTTTGAGGTCATTGCAAAGCAATTAATATTTCTAATTAGATTTTTTAAGAATATGCATGTGCCTAATGAGAAAATAAATACGCTATCGCACCATTTCACATTCATGACCGAAAAAAACTAATTTACAAACTTATAAATAAAACAAGTGAAAACACACAGATTGATTTAATTTTAATTAAAATTTTCCTTTTCATATTAAATATTTTTTTATATTATTGACAGAAAAACAAAAGTAAAAGACACATTAAAGCCAGATAGATATTGCCAGTATAATGTTACTTATAAATTGACTACTATCATTCTTCAAGCAAATGCTAAGTCAGAAATATGTGTTGAGCTGATTATTGTTGTGCTCATTGCAATTAAATTAGGCAGGGCTGGTGATATAAATCATTTCGTTTCATTTTCATACAACACTTAAAAGACAGTCCCTTGCTGCTTATGAAATTTGGGAACTTTAACTAGATTCTAAAATAGATTCAGTCATTTATTACATTACATTTTTTTAAACCCACCGCATAGTTTTGGAACCTGACTTTGAAATTAAAGTATCTTCAATAAATTCAGCCGTTATTTTTCGAGATTTTATCTGCAGTATAAAACCTAAATTTTCTCTAATCTTTGTTATTTCACTAGGCATTAAGCATACTTCACATCTATGAGTTCCATGCTCAAACTAAATATACTTTGAAAATACTTTTCAATGAAATATAACCACAAGTAGTTAGTTCTGAAGTAACTTATTGATCCAACCATCTATATTTCAAACACAACAAAAATAAACACTTTTATGCAAGGAATCGACATAAATCTATTGATTATTCTCATATTAAGTGTATTTAAAGGAAATTAGTGTGCCAAAAATATAAAGCTGATTTAAATAACTTAATTGACACTTTTCGACCTAGTGTTATTTACCAAAGGGGATGTCATGTTTCTAATCGATTCAATAAATAAACATTAATTTACTCTTCTGAAACACTTCATGAAATGTACCTGTTTATATTGATAATTATCTGTTTTGATAGATGTCAGTGTTTAGTATACCTACTTAATTAGCTTTGTGGATACATAGCTTTCAATCAAATTAATATTTTGTGTGCATGACTACCTGCTTAATTTGCCTTTTATAATAGCTATTATAAGAAGCATGTATACTCAAAACTATTTTATTATAAAATAGTATGTTTTTTTTATAATGTAGGTGGTGGTTCGCCCCTTGACCAACTCTGAGATGTGGAAACACTAACAGAGCTGATGTTCTGCAGTGAATTATTTATAATTAATGCTGAAAATATTTATGTTTAACCTGTGTATAATATTAAAGTTCATTTACTGCGCTAAATATAATTATTTCTACTGGATGCTGTCAGATACATTTTACTGAAATAAACGACATTCTTAGATAAAAATTAAATTTGACTGGGAATTAGATTCTATAATTGTATGCAACACAGAAAACTGTAATTTACCTTTTACACCAGCTTGGTTATAATTGGTGTATAAATCTTTAAAATCTCAAGTGAATGTGTCAGATATTGTCTATGGTTTAAACTGTTACTAAATATAATGTCCTAACATATTTCTGTTGTTTAATTAACTTTTCGAATACTCAATCAATATTTTGCTGTAGGTTATTCATTAATAAATGTATCAACATATGCTACATGTTTGTTAACAACCAAGAAATTTTAAATATTGTTTTAAAACCAATATTAGATAATTCTCTTTAGATTTTTTCGATTGAAATATGAATATTGCTTTGTATTGTTAACACAATGTTTGTGGCACTTTTGAAGAATTGAGGTAATTAATTTATAATTTTGCATTTGCTAATTGATTTGTAAAAATGTAATATTACATTCTATATACCCACAAACACTGTGTTAACATTTGGCGCTTTTGACAAACCAATTTGAAAGTGAAAATATGTATAGTTATCTATAAATTACTTCAGTAATGTAACATTGTTATTATGGTACATTCTTCAGCCCACTAAAATTATCAAGGGGCCAAAGAACATTTAATGGCTTAAAAACAGAATTATAGTGGAACCTCGATCTATCATTTATAATTTTCCCAAGAGAATCATTTTTTAGTCCCGGCCAAGCACTAATAAGAACAATCTTATATAACCCTCCATTCTTCATTTAATCCTTCCATTCAATATAATTTCCTCCATTAATCGAATAGTTATACAGTCTTGCAACTCAAATACTTGTACTACATAATGATATGAAAATAATACTTTCCAGGTCCCTTTCAAAAATAAATATTTAAGGTTCTGCTGTTTTGACTGAATATCAAATTGAATTTTAATTCTTACTCATGAGTATTTTTAACCGGAGTGAGTCTAATGATAATGTTAGTAACACTTTTGGTGTGCCTTTGATAAATTGTCACTTATTAAAACAGGGTTATTTACAAACAAGTTTCAGGTATTTTCTTTGATATAGATGATGAACCATGTGCAGTCATTCATTTGTGAATTGTTTTGGGTTAAAAAATATTAAAATAAAACACAATAGATTATCGATTTCTTCCAAATAGATGTAGAAACTGTCACCCCAGTTTTATACCACTATATTGTTATTGTTACATTCTGACAGCTAAAGCAATGCTAAATAGAAGTACTGTATTTGTTTTCAAGATAATATCATAACTCAATGCTTAGTGCTGTTTTAAAAGAAGTCTTCCATTTGAATATAATGAATTTTTGCCTGATTTTTCGAACTTGAAAAAGTGCTTCAAAAATAATGAAATAGCCTGAACGAAAAAATAAAACTGTGGTGAAAAGTATTAATTCCTCATTTTGCAATAATTTTACACTATTTTTTAAAACACAACTGTTTGCTTTAATTTTGCGATTTTCTTATTTTTATATTTCATTTATTGATTAGTTTTCGTCGGGGCTACTTGAAAAAGTTTTTGTGTCATAAATATTATAAAAAAAAAATGAAAAATATAAACAAAAATGAAAAAAAAAACAGTATGCAAAAGTCGATTTGTTCTAAAGTTGATTTTTATTTAACGGATTGTGTGATCACTTATTCGCCTTTAATATAAAATAAAAAGCTTCTTGATTTGGCCATAATATTTAGATACAAAAAATAAGAGGTGATAGTCTGTCCTAAAGTTCTTTTATTTCAATAATAACATTAGAAAAATACATAAATATTTTATTCTTAACTTGTAAATACACTTGCTTTGTATATTTTCACAACAGTATAATGTTTAAGAAATAAGTAATTCATATTGTTACAATTATAGAGAAACGAAGGCAACAGAATATTGTTATTAAAAATTAAGAATACATAAATATATATGGAGAATATCTTTTATATTAGTTATGTATATTAACACATTTTTTGCAGGCTCTTTTTTGGCGACATCTGAAAGCAATGTAAAGATTTTTGTTGACTGTAAATCCAAACAACAAAATCCAAAAAATAAAAGTTTATATCTACAAAACCATTGTTTATCTTTTCAATAGTTAATTTTCTAAGGCATTGATAAAATTTAGCAATGTTTATTTTAATAATTATCACAAAAATTGTAAAAGATTAGTGTGACAAGCTAAAAATATTGAGTTACTGTTTTAAAGGAGTAACAAATGGCTCATTTTAACCCAATGAAGAGATCTCATATTCGACCTCGGTGGTTTTATTTCCAACAATTATACTTATCTTATTCGCTACATTATCAGAATTTAAAAATGTCAAAAAGTAGAAGATTTACTAACATATTGTATAACATAACTCAAAAAGTCATTTTTGAATGCTATCAAATCACTTTCAATAAATAATAGAGCCATTGAAAAGTTAAAACCAACAAGTCCTCATACTATCAAAATTAAACAAAAATATCCTCACATATTCTATCAATCATTTCAAATAATATAAAAAATGACAAAGCATGAGTGAATATTTAACGAAATGCAGAATCCGGTATTTTTAAATGCTGTTATATCCAATTTGATTAATGCAATATGTAGATGAATAGGTTTAATTGGTATAGATTTGCATAAATTTTACTGGAAATATTACAATAAAGAAAAAATAAACAAGCACCTAAACACATTGAACTTTAAAAAGAAAATAAGGTGTCGTAATGTATCTCTCTTCATAATGGTATAAACTTAATTTCCAAAATATCCAGATCATAAAAGACCAGTTATGTGTTATGATTGAAATATATTATTCATACTAAACTAAGTCACAAAATAATCAATAAAATTACATTGAAATATGCATGCTTAATTTCATTTATAATAATTGTATTATCCATGTTAAGAAAATAAAATAAATTTATTAAGGTTACAAAATCACTGAACAATGTTTTACATGATTAAGTACAGTCACCATTTATTTTTTTATTTTTTTTGTATACTGATATTATACATTAATAAAATGTTTGTATAAATTTATAAAAATGTTTTATTTTATTGCAACACCTCTGACTGCGACTCAACAATTGAGACAATTGATTGCAGTGTGTTGATAATTGACACTTAAAAATATAAATGATTTAAGTCTCAAACTGAGCTAACTTTCATAATAAAATATGGCCAGATTTTTTTCTTTTTCTTAATTTATTTCTTTTATTTAGCTCAGCTGGGAATAGATTAAGGATATAATACTAAAGATAAACCAGAGATGTCACTTTCACTCTTTCAATGTTGGTATGTAGGCAAGTATTTTCTGTTGCTATATTTAATTTATATTAAATATATATATGTAAATTACTTGAAATTCAGGATGGGATCAATTCAACTTTCCATGAATAATAAAACTAAAAAAGAAATCCTATGGAGAAATGATTGATAATACAGGTGAGATAATAACATTTGATTATTGTCTCAATAAGTACATTCATTTTATCCACATTCAATTTTATACTTTTCAGCTTCTGTATCTTGAGGTAATTATTATTTAATAATAGGTACATAAATCGACTTCATATTTAGGAGTGCACGGTTCAACTTCATTGATAGAATCTATATATTGCTTCCAAACATCCTTATTTTGAGTGCATACTGTTCCACCTCCTCGCACGAGTTGCCTACTCTAAAAAATAATATAGAAGCAGAATTAGTACAACAAACTGCGTAAATAATCAATTTTAATTACACTACTTAGACAATTTTTTCGCAAAGTAAATACTTACATTCCTGTTTATGTCCCCAACGCATACCCAATTGTTATCGTTGACTGAATTCCCGCACTGATCAGGTACAGACACGGCCCATTTAGAATGATCGGCATGTGACGAAAAGGCGATTTGCTTATCATGAAATGCCACTTTTTCTATATTGTGTACTCTGTAACAAAAATGTAATATTTCGAAACTAGAAATCATTTTCATGTGGCAGTGTTACTAGTCAATATTTACTCAATATTTGCAGACAAAAAGAGAGATATATGTTTGTGTGATTTGCGTTAAAAAATTATTCATCAGTTAGTTACTTTTTTTATATAAATTATCAAAGATGGCATTATAGATGGAAAGGAAAATATTATTTAATTTCTGGTGGTTAATAAATTAATTTCAAATGACGCAACCTGAGTCCTGATTGACAAAACATGTGGAATTGTACAACAGTTAAATTAATTCAAATTAATAAATTGAATCCTATATATTAATTTAAGTTTATTTGTTTTGTTTTTTAAGTAATAATTTGTAATTGGAATAGGAAATTTTGAATTGAATGAAATTTTTCAATAGATGTGAAAGAAAATCAATAAAAAAAATCCATTATTTAATGATTATAAAAGAATATAAAAATGCCGTTCAATTTTCGTTTACTTTTTTTTTTTAATTTAGAGTAACTATATATAAAATTATTTAAATTGCAAAGCAAAATTCTCACGAATATTTAGCGGAGCAATTGGACTCCAAAACTCCTGCACCATTGATCCATGTTTCAGTGTACATATCTGTGTGGAAGGTGTCTGCTACGAGACCGTAGAGGCTTCCGTTGTAGTTGGAACTCTTGGCGTATGACATGTATGTCGTGCCACCTCTCGTCGTCATATTAATGATATTGGACCTAAATTTATAACATGATTAATAAACATCAACAGCGAGAGCACAAATAAGTAATAATAGATTGGAAGAGAAGTCATATCTTTGGAAAAGTATCAAAAGCAGAAAATATTGGTGACTTGAATATACTATTGAATAACTATATCATTTGAGAACAGAACACTTTATCTTACCATGGTGGTTTTGAAACAGTGTCATTGTTCAACACACGCACAATCTGTGAGAATTTTTCCTCCCACTTTTTGGGAATATGAGAGTAGTACACCTTAGGTTCATTATAGGTCATCTGCGTTCCGACATCTTGCAATTGAGATGATTTCAATGAGAGACACAAGAAACTCTGACCGTATGGAAGGCCATTACTTGTATAAGCGTAGCCAGACAAATCGGAATCATCTGTAATAAAACAGTTGTCATTGAATAACTATTAATTATTCTGTTGAATATGTCTGTTTCTTAACACATCAAAAGATATTAATACCCGTTTTGGTGATTGATGGTTATATCTCACTCCTGAAAGTAAATCCCCACAACTCAATATACATCAAACAGAAAATATCAAATATGAAGTTTTTTCAAGTCACAGTTTTGTATTGTGTTTTCGAAATATGTTTTTTTGTAGAATACAATGACTTGGAAATATGGCAATTTAACTAAGTATAATATAATGATACATTATCAAACATAATACTTAACTCAAAACACGTATTTTTGGACTGGTGGTGGTTTAGAAGTTTATGCAGAAGTGTCATAAATGGGAAGAGGGTTTATTAAATTAAAATCCTCAAATGGAAACTTGCATACATTGATTAATCAAAGATCAAACTAATTTTTGTCTGATGTTTTTCAATATCCCTGAAAATTAAGAGAGCATTTAGCCAGCCACTAATGCTTCTTAAAACATCCTTTTTCCTTACCGTTTCTGAAAAGACAGGGTAGAGTAACTTAATCATAACGAGTTCTCTTGACATCTTCTAATCAGTGGCACACCCTAATGTGTAAGAAGATAAAAACCTGCTTTAAGTCATCTTGCACCAAAATAATTCCATTTTTTTTAAAAGCATTAGCTCACATTAAGTGATGGTCCCATTAGTTAATATTTCTACTAATGTTAATTTTTTATGAAAAACTACATATTTAACTATTCACTCTAATTTGTTACCCTAATTTCTTGCTGCTAGCGTGCTTATAATATTGCGAGAAGTTCTTCATCGCTTTCTTAACAGACAACCATTTTCTTTGATTACCAATCACATCTGTTTCTTCACTAGTATAATTTAGATCTTGTTTTCAAGCTGTAAAATTTAAATATGATTCCTATAAAATCAACTCTATTGTGATTTCTCTACAGATATTTTACAAAACAAAAATATGCGACTGCATCAACAAAGAACACATCCTGGATATTACGAGCTTTATTATATAAATCACATTAAAAACCAACATTGAGAAAGCTATGACTTGGTCAATATGAATTCTTGTAATTGGTATACCTTGACTTAAGATAACATATGACACAGGTAATATAAAATTAACGCTGATAAATTTATTTCACTATATGTTTAACAATGTGTGGCATATGCAGACCCCGATTAATCTATTTCACTCAAATTTAAAAATATTCAGATAATGGCAAGAAGCTGAAATAGCTGCTTTATAATTTAATAAGTAAAAAAATTTACTTCAATATAACGAACATCGACAAGTAAATACCAATATAGCAGATTTACCTGGAATCGGTGGATATTTGGGTACAGAATGCACAACCCAGATTGCGTTGTCTTCGCCTCCGAGCAGCACTCCTTTGGTGTGGCCCCGCCGAGGTTTCTTGGCAGTCCGGATTTTCTTACGCTTTCCGATACGCTCTAAAGGACGTTGGTCGCTGTACAGAACAGCTATTTGATCATCTAGTTTCTAAAAGTTAAAAAAACAAATTATAAGTAATAGAAAACACCTTCCAATTCAGACCTACTCACTCTCTCAACATCATTTTACTGCTTGAATACTGTGCATATAAATAGTAATGGTATTTTGTATTGCATATTTTCAGAACCCTCAAAGTATTTTTACTTATATATTGATGGTTAGATTTTCATGTTTGTCAGTTTTCAATTGAAAATGTTACAATTTTTCAAAAAATATCAGGGTTACCCTAACACAAAATAATACAGTAATACTCGAACCTGTTTTTCTGTTTGCTGTTCGAAATCTGTTTTTAAAAGAGCTTCTATAGAAAAATAAGTGGTTAGCTCATCCATACTTTGAATCAATTAATAAAATACATTTGTTAAAATGTGTACACTGAGATTCGAGCATTAAAATAACTACTTTATTTTTTTCAGTTTATATCATTTCTATCTTTCGCTATCAACAAATTGCACCTTGTACAAGCTATTTGCCTATAAATATTTATCATGAAAACATTCATTTTCTCAGAAGTGAATATTTTCATAAAAATTATAAACAAAATGTCTGATAAAACATATTTACTTTCAAATATCAACAAAACCTAGAGTATTGATAAAAAAATGTTCTTAGCTAGTTTTTAGCATGTATGCAATATGAATACTACATGATTACACATGTTATGAAGGTGTCTGCAGGCAAACAGAATTAGCTACACCAAGGAATCGGAAGATTGCTGATTCAAATACCGACACAGTTAATATCAATGTATATTTTTTCAAATTCATTTGTGAGATCTTGAGCATGTCTGAGATATCTTATCTCCTTGAATCAATCAATAATAAGTAATGGCAAATTTTAATATATTACATGTATAATATTGATTGAGACACATCCACTAGACAGACAAACGAGCCACATTGGATGTTGATAAGGCTTAAAAAAATTGGGTAGTTGGTACCGTTATATCCTCGGTAATAGATATTTTCTACAGTCTCCCAACAACAATATGAGAATCAGATAATTTTAAATTTAAATATTTTTATGACATATTTCTTGCATTTTTATTATCTAATTATAATAATTATGACTGGCTGTTAAAATAAAAGCTTATCACAGAAATAAATATGTGGTGATAATACGGATATATTTTGTGGTTTAACTATGAATTCTAATTTAGTCTATGAGACGGATATCTTCCGTAACATTTACTATTATATACATAATAAAATATGTATATCCTGGAAGTTGAAAATCATTTTTTTATATATTATGTATAGTGAGGTGGTACTGCTAAAATTCAAGTGTCAATACATCGCACTGTGTAAGTAAAATCAATGCATTCGCAAGTAACATACAATAGTTTGAAGATATTAGGATTTAAAATTTTCGTATTCTCAGGAAAAATAGTTTCTTAAAATGTAAACTTAAGTATGTGTTACTCAAGTTTCACAATGAATAAATAATACATACATAATATCGTAAAACCAAGTAATGGGCAGATAATTTTCATTAACAATCTTGTAAAAAAATATCAATTGTGTTAATTATTATTAGATTAATATTAATAAATTGTTTTAGCTGCCATTTACTGCTTGCCTTGGGTTTGTGTTTTCCTGTAATTAATACCTTTGGTATAAAAACTATGCTAACTGTTTATTGTATGTCAGTTCTGTTGCATCCGTGTGATAGAATTCCTGAAGATGCCGAAAGGCGAAACCAGGGTCGTTAGTGATAAAATATGTGGAATCGTGCAAAGTTATAACAATCCAAATTTGTTATTGAAATTCCATCAAGCACCTGCAGTCAATATCATAAATTATAGTAAACATAAAGATTAATCAAAGCCAATTTGACTAATTAAAAGGCTACACACACTGTGAAAGAGGTAATTTAACCGACTGCAATTTCAATTTTGCCATCAACTTTGGCACAAAATACTGCAAATATTACCTCATATAAGGGGGCAAATGTTAATCCTGGAATGGAAGTTGTATCGTTGATAGATTTTTTGGAGATAGTCCAACCATCTTTCATAGTTTCCGGTGTCATATACATGTACGCAACGCCCAATTTTATCAGTGGATTCTTGCTGAATTTGTTTCTGGGTAATTTATACATGTAAAACCTGAAATGTAAAAAAAAAATGCTATCACGTTTTTCTATTGTTACAGGTGACTATTGCGATGATGATTAAATGAGCAAAGAGGACCATTTGTAAATCTGTAGTCAACCTCTACGTTTTAGTGATAAGAGCTTTATGCTTGCAATCCCCTCAAGGGGTATATAAGGCATCCAGCAACATATATATCAAATTTGAATTTGAGGTTTTGGGCATGTTTATTTGTTATATCCCTTATTCAATCTATATGTATGTACATATAATACATATGTTAATCTCAAGGGATTTTATCAAATTTCTTTATCATTATCTTCATTTATATTTATCTTCCGTGACATTCAAGTTGATCTTATGCGATTTAAAATAAAATCTAAATATTTGCCACCATGACTTCAAAATGTAATGCGGAAGTTATTTAATTTTTAACCATTTGATTGCTTAATAATGGTATATCATTGTCTGTAAAAACCTTCCAACAACAATTTTCATTGTCAATACAATGACCGAAATCAAAAATTGATTTGTGAATATACTATTTCTCGTTTTTATTTATTACATAATTTTTCAGAATTACAATAAATTGTATAGTCAATAACAAAAGAAATTTGTTTTCTATAGAGTTTTATTGAAGTGTTTTCAATAGCTACTAACAATAAAACCTAAATATACTATCACCCTTACCAAGCTAAAAGGGCGTTAGTGACAAATCGTTAATATTCAGGAGTGCAAAAAGAATGAAAAAATATCATGTTAAGAAATACCACTTCGTTTTTTAATAACTTTTTTCCATGTTTATACATTCCAATACATGGAAAGAAGTAATAAAAAAACCAAGTTGTTATTATTGACAAAATATTTTTTACAATATATTGAAAAATTTTCTCATGCCTCTTACTCACTTACATAATCTTTTCAGTGAGCAAGAAGAGAAAGGTTGCTGGACATTTAATTACATACAGGGTGAGTAAGTGCAAAAACAGAATTTATGTTTCCACAAATATGGGAGGGAGTTAATTGCCCCTCCACGGACCAGAAAATAATTCTCCTAAAAGCACATATGTTCAGTTATCTCGCCGATTCGATCATTGCACAGTTTTTGTTGTCTTAACTATTCTGGCATGCAACTAAAATTCTCCAAATGAAGAAAATGTAGGCTTTAGCTGAAAAACCAAAAATACTTCAACACACATTTTGCAAATTCAAAAATAATAAATTAAACTGTATGTATCTTTAACACTTACCAATCGATCGAGTTATTATTCTCATCGCGACAGGAATATTCATCACTTACAGACAAAGCAATGCTTAAAAACAGAAATTGTGTAGCTACAAGCGTGATCGGCGCGAATTTCATCTTGAAAATGACTTATTCGTCACCGATACAACGGTTTTATTTGCCTCGGCATATTATTATTTTCCTAACATGTCACCTCCTTATTTCGCAATAAGTGATACATGGTACGTTTACTATAATGAGTCAACCAGGACATATAAGTAAAGCCGTTTCAGATTTCATTAATTCTGTGTTTTTTTATCGAGTTGTCATGAATTATATATAGTTATTATTTGTGTAAAACTTGATACCCATCGCGCCATTCTTATTTTTAAATTTGACAGCTGTACATAGACAGTATACAAACAAAATAAAATTCATAGACAATATAATCTTAGCATTATATTTTACAATCCATTTAAAAAATCAGGAAATAATAAATGTACACATTTATAGTAAAGTAAATTTATTCTTTCCTCCTAGTTTTGTGTGATATCTTTTGATAGGTAATTAACGGAAACCTCTTACTACAGATAAGTCATCAAATCAAACATTTTGCAACGTATAATTTAAATTTTCTTTGAAAACTTTTAATTATTAGGTTTTCTTCAATATTAAATTTATCTTTGTGTAAATCATTAAACTCATACTCCCAATGGGCATTCTAAATATATTTATTATTCAGAAAGTAATAGTTCAGCTCAGGTGTATTTTGTCGGTCGATTTTTTTCATTCCTTACAGTGTTATCTTAGTTTTATTAAAAACAAAACGACAAATTATCTTAATCAGTTTTAACTATAAATATTAAGGCTATTTATTTTTAGATTTCTAAGGTGTGACACTCTACATTTATTAAACTACTTTATTATCCTTAACAAAAATCTACTAATTTAAAAAAATTTAGAAAGATTCTACAAGAAATATATTAATGGAACCTTTTAAAGAGCAATCTCAAAGATATGTATCCATTTGTTTTGTATATTATTTAGGTTTTAGCTCACTCATCAGTATCATCTTTCTGATTACTGTTGAAATATATAAATAATGAAGGATATAGGTAGGTAAAAAAAGTAAGCTGTTAATGTAGTTTTAAAAATCAATGATAATACTGAACTGCCAAATTCATTTTATAATGTTGAGAAATGACCAGGCTGTCATAAAATATATTGTCATTGGGATGTATATTGTGAAACATTGGAACATCAGTAAAACCTGGGATGTTGTAAATCTATTTGCATGCTTGAAAATTCTAAAAATTTCGAATCGCTATTGTTATTTGTCCAGTAAAAACACAAACACATATCACAGAAAACAAGGACAAAAAAAGATGTAAAAATATATATTTATATTTGATAATAATTACAGTGCATGTAGGATGTATATAAAATATATTTTTTTAATGAACACAAACATATTGACAGTTATGGGCACCGGTAAAAAATATTTGTAAACAATGTTTAATGCATGGTTGGCATGGCTACAGATGCCTTTGCGTGACTCACATCGCTTTCTCTCCACAACTGTGTGACGGTCTTTGTTTGCAGATAGAAATTGATTCCTTGCTTTCCATAGAAATGTGAATCACCTAAGAAACTACCCCTGGATCCAGTGAATGAAAACATTGGTAGAGGTACGGGAATCGGGACATTTACTCCGACCTGTCCTACGTCAATATTTTGAATGAACTTTCTCGCTGTGGCACCGTTTGTAGTGAAAATACATGTTCCGTTTCCATAAGGATTGTTGTTGATCAAGTTGATTGCTTGATCGAGGGTTTCAGTGAACAAGCAGACTAGGACGGGGCCGAAGATTTCTTCTTTGTAGCATTTCATCGAAGGGTCAACATCAGTTATGATTGTTGGCCCAACAAAGTTTCCTTTCTCGAAGTTTGGCACTTTGATGTCACGACCATCCAACACGACTTTGGCTCCTTCATCAATACCTGCAATAAATTAAATTAGTATATTTGAAAATGGTGTAGTCTATTGTCCAAAAACTAAGTTTAATTCTTAATATACTTATTTACACAATTGGCAAAATATCATAATCACATTGAAGAAGGCATTTACCAATAACTGGATTGAAGTTAGTTGTTCAACAACTATTTTCGGAGAGAGAAATGATAGAAGAATAGGATAAAGTGAGTATGGATAAATAATTACAAATCCAAATTGAAAAATCAATTGTTGAAATTAATCAATGTGGATTAAGTAGTATACTATAAGGAAAAAAAACCCATCAAAGTCTAACTAAGTAGAACAAATATCCAAATGTGTTATCACTCAGAAAAAAAATGTTTCAAGATACTTTTTAATGAGATGAAACATGTCTAACACTTTGAAAAATGTAAAAGCTAGCATTAAAGTCAGATATGGATAAAAAAAAACAGTAAAATTTACTAACCTGACTGTACAAGGCCCAAGATTCTCTCCTTGGATTGTGGTGAAATTACTGGACCTACATCTGTTCCTGGCATGTGTCCGGCATTTACTTTTAAGGCCTTCGCTCTCTTCACTAAATCTGGGATCCAGTCTCTTGCCTCACCTTACGAAGAAAGGATATTTGTAAACAACGGTAATATTAAATAAAATATAATATACCTATATAATTCAATCAAATATTTGAAGAAATCTTTAGAGAAGAATCGAGGAAAATTCAATGCATATATTCTGTGAGAAGCTGCAGTGTGAATTTTATAATAATATAAATATTACTCCCTTCATTATCTACATAAAAGGAAAAAATACCATTTGAATGGTGTTTAAAGACAACATTTTCACTCTCAAAAAGTGCACTAAACATATGTATAGCTATCTGGTACCCAACCACCGTTAAAAGATTTATTAAAGCAGCAGGTCGAGGCAAAATACTTCCAAGAGGACGGGTAGTACTGCATCATGTACAACATAGTATCATGGTTTTTCTCTTGCCCTAATACATCTTATTGATCTGCCAAGAACAGAGAATATAATGCAATCAATGTTAGCAACATAGAAAAACTAGTTATTTATATTATCTGATTATAATGGCGCATACTTTTTTGTGAATGTATTTCATCAGAAAGTTCAACTAACCAACAAACACTGCTGTGCTAAGAGCCATACACCTTTGTCCAGCTGCCCCGAATGCTGCACCAGCAAGCTGATTCAGAGTGTTTTCTTTGTTGGCATCCGGCATAATTACTCCATGATTTTTAGCTCCCATATTCGATTGCACTCGCTTTCCTGTAAACAGGGAAATAAAAATTCAATCAAAAAGTCTCTTTAAAATAATAATATTGGCTATATTATTACAAATGAACAAGGTTAGTTAACTCTTTGATTATGGAGTGTTTTTATATTTCAACATATTTTTATTCATGAAATGTAATACAATACAACACGGTGAAAAAATAGCAATGTATTTTAGTTATACAAAATTCTGTAGAATTTTGTAGAACTAAAATACAATGCTATTTTTTCACCGTGTTATAATGGACTTCTACCAAGTGAATGCCAATTCAATCAATAATACAATACAGCTTTACATTAACATTTTACAGTAATACAAAAAAAATAATGTTCCATTAATGAGAATTGTGACCAGAGAAAACACACTGTTGAGATGGCTGATTATTGTAACTTGATAGACGTAACATAAAATTTTAACACGGTGAAAAAATAGCAATGTATTTTAGTTCTACAAATTCATTTTTAACAAATATAGTTGATAGCTATTTCGGCTCACGCCATCGTCAGAACTATGCTTAAACTAACATTTGCTTATCTATATATAGCTGTGCAGAAAAGGTACACAACATCACCTCTCTCCTTTTTCATCGGCCTAGCTTGTTATTTAAACACAATTTTCAAAATTCTAAATGAAACAATAGGTGTCTATGACAATAAGATTATGTGTGGGACGGAAGTGGTCCTTCAGGAAGCAAATTAGACCACCCCATTGTGCAACGGCTTGACAAGTGGCGATATTATTATGTTAGTTTGATCGTTAAGAATCCTTTATGATAATTGGTGTCTATTGATCTCCAGCTGTTCCAAAGCCGTCATTCTTCGACCCTTACTACAAAGATGCAAACATTTAGGAGCTGAGTTTGAATTTACATTATGTGATTCATTAATAACGTGATTAGCGAATTGTGAATCTGTTTTTTTATTGTTGAATGATCTTATATGTTCCTTAGCTTTTAAGTTTTAAATTTAGTGTCATTGTGTTTAAATAACAAGCTAGGCCGATGAAAAAGGAGAGAGGTGATGTTGTGTACCTTTTCTGCACAGCTATATATAGATAAGCAAATGTTAGTTTAAGCATAGTTCTGACGATGGCATGAGCCGAAATAGCTATCAACTATATTTGTTAAAAATAAATTTGTAGAACTAAAATACATTGCTATTTTTTCACCGTGTTATAATGGAGTTCTACCAAGTGAATGCCAATTCAATCAATAAAATTTTAAGATTAATAATAATGTCACAATTTCTGGGTAATATATAGCTTATTTTTGTACTAAAATGTAGTCTGAATTTTTCTAATAATCTCCATATATTTGGTTAACAGTACTGAGTTGACATTTGAAATATTCAGTTCTGGAATATCCTTTATGTATAAGATATAAATAAATCCAACAACAGAATTGAATTTATGGATAATGTAAAATAGAACAGGATTCATGAAGGTTTACCATTCTTAGATGCCCTTTCGTAGATGTGTTTTCCTGCCTGGTCAGAACCAACAAAGGATACGGCTTTGATGTCTGGATTATCACAGATAAAATTGACAGAGTCTTGAGCGCCGTGAATAACCTATAAGGGGAAAAGATACTGGTAATTTTGTAGTAGGTGTATCAGATAATTATGCAGATTATTTTAATTAATGAAGCTGCAGAAATAGTGCTGTTGAAAGCTATCTTATATTTTGGCAAGCTTTTGGTAAACATGTTCCATCTAAAGATAATTGGGAATGCAGGATCTCAAATAAAATCAATATTCATTTGATTTACTTGATAAATTATATAGACACTCACATTGACAACACCTTTGGGTGCCCCGGCCTCGTTGAGCATATCCATCAAAAGCATAGTTGCACCAGGATCTCGCTCTGATGGTTTGATGATACTCGTGTTGCCGGTAACTATTGCTACGGGGAACATCCATAGAGGAATCATGGCGGGGAAATTGAACGGGGTGATACCTGGAAATGGACAAAATTGTATTATCTAGTATATTGTATTATTATTGTGTTGCAATAAAATAATACGTGTTCACGACAAACACTCGCAAAGTTACTTGAATTACCATGTAACATCTATGAAGAATAATGATAAAAGCTCTACTTAGCAGTGAGAAGGATAACGGTTCAAATCCTACCATAATTGTCTCAAAATATTATTTGCTTTTTATCGACGATTATGGATGATATTTTTAACAATAGAAATCTTTAAACATTTGACAGGTTTTGTTTTTTGGTGTTCAGTTATACTTGTTACTTTTGCATTGGCAAACATCGACACCTAAAACATTTTCTTGGGTTGCAATATATGTACACCCAGTCCTTTTTTTACACGATACATTGGTTCCAGAAAAAGGTGCGTAAAAAAATCTCAAATTTCATATAATTTGATAAATTGGTTCCAAAAATTAAAATATCGCATAAAAAAGTATCAGAAACGTATGTAAAACCAAAATTATATGTTTTCATGTCTTTATTGTTTATAAAAATATAAATTTTTTCACTTACATGAATTATTCGCTGCTGTCACTCTCGGTTGCGAAATGTAATCGTTTGCGATTTTTTGAACGAAAGTATTGAATTTTGAATAAATCAAGTTTAAGTTTGTAAACAAAATTAAGTTTTAAAAATAAACATATTTTTTTATTTAAAAAAATAATGAAACGTACATGCATCATATATAAATTTCTTCAAATTTGGGGAAACAAATTTGGAGAAAAAATCGCTTAAAACCGAGTGAAGTGGGTAAAAAAATGTAACCGTGCCGTCCAAAAAAATCGCGTATAATCGAATTCGCGTAAAAAAAGGACTGGGTGTATATATATGTACAATAAATTCAATTAGCTTTTATATTTGAATGCCTTTAAATAATAATATGAATTTTATAATTAATGAAATTAACCAAACCTAATCTTCGGATACAGAACTGAGAAGAACTTCTAAAATTGTGAACTGTCAATAATTACCGGCTGTTACACCCAAAGGAATCTTGTACGATTGAGTGTCCATGTCTTTGGCGATGTTCTGCATCGTTTCTCCCATTTGAAGAGATGTAACACTACAGCAGTGCTCAACGACCTCTAAAAAACAAACAGAAATCATTATATGCCATGCTGCATTCCCTCCCGCCCATTCGATTTATTGGGATGTAAAAGAGCAGTTTGCTATTCACTAGTTGTGCCCTAGTCGTATCTTTTCTATCCTTAAAATTTTCATAAAAAGAGAAGTAGAGCGATTGAGCAACACGAAGTTCCTTTAGAAAAACATCAAACAGAGCAGACATCGATTAATATATTGTTTGTATGTATTACGAAGAACTTTCACATATATGAGTTTTAAATTCTGTCAATGTAACACGGTGAAAAAAATAGCAATGTATTTTAGTTCTACAAAATTATTTTTAAAAAATATAGTTGATAGCTGTTTCGGCTCACGCCATCGTCAGAACTATGCTTAAACTAACATTTGCTTATGCTATGTAGAAAAGGTACACAATACATCTTCTCTCCTGTTTTAACGGCCTAGCTTGTTTCTTTCTCGTAATAAAACTAAATTTTTCAAAAATTGTAAATGAAACTAAAAAATGCGGCTATGACAATAGTTTACATGTGGCACGGAAATGGTCTATTACGGAAGCAAATCAGACCCCTTCCCCCCCGTGGAGCGGTTTAATTAATGGGCTAAACAACATATTAGTTTGTTCATTAAGAATCCTTTGTGATAGTTGATGTCTATTGATTTCCAGCTGCTCCAAAGCGGTCATCCTACGACCCTTACTGCAAAAATGCAAACACTTAGGCGCTCAGTTTATAACGTGATTAGCGAATTGTGAATCTGTTTTTTTACTATTTAATGATCTTATATGTTCCTTAGCTTGACTAGATATACTCCTACCTGTCTGTCCGATGTAAACGGATAAACATGAGCCACAGGACATTTTATAAATACCGCTTCTGTCAATGCTCTTGTGCATTTTTAAATTGGGTTATTGGGAAAACTGCGTAAAATGAAATTAGAAGTTCATACAGGAGATTAAATAAATATTGAATACGATATACTTACGGAGACCTCTAAGTACATCCCCTTCGGCATCGATGAGAGTTTTTCCTTGTTCCTTTGTGATGCTCTTTGCTAAGAGACCCATGTTATTTCTAATAATGTGTTGTAATCTGGAAAGTAATTTTTATTATCATTATCTAAGTCGGTTGAACCCACATCTAATTGGCAAGACTATATACCGTTAAGAGCTTGAATCACACACTGAAAGCATTCACAAATTGGATACAACAGTCTTGAACACAATTTGTTTATCAACAGATATGAATTAGAAGAACAAACCTATGGTGTAAGTCCAAAAAGAAACTTTACATAAAAGCAAAAACAGTGATAGGAAACGAGCCCATATAGTTAAAATTTGAAAGAAAGTGACGTATGATAAACGTACATGTTACGTATATTGAATTTGAATTGTTACAACTTTATTGATTGAATTGGCATTCACTTGGTAGAACTCCATTATAACACGGTGAAAAAATAGCAATGTATTTTAGTTCTACAAAATTATTTTTAACAAATATAGTTGATAGCTATTTCGGCTCACGCCATCAACTATATTTGTTAAAAATAATTTTGTAGAACTAAAATACATTGCTATTTTTTCACCGTGTTACAACTTTGTACGATTCCACATGTTTTGTCGCTAACGACTGGGGTTTCGCCTTTCGGCATCCTTCAGGCATTCTATCACACGGACGCAACAGAACTGACGTGAAACATGTGGAATCGTACAAAGTTGTAACAATTCAAGTTTGATATTGAAATTCCATCAAGCACCTTCAGTCGATATCATAAGTCATGTATATTGATTGAATTGGCATTTACTTGCTAGAACTCCATTATAACATGGTGCAAAAATAGCAATATATTTTCGTTCTACAGAATTTATACGATATATAATTAGCTCTGATGAAGGGCGTAAGCTGAAATAATTTTGTAGAATTAAAATACATTGCTATTTTGCACTATGGTACATGCTACACTTTTAAAACTGAATAGACGTTACCATTAATATACTGCTTTAGAACTTATGAGTAAGAATATATTTTCAAGTGAGTAATGTTAATATAAACAATATATGAAATAAGACACATGTTATATGATTGTCTCGATAATAAGCTTCAGATTGCTGATGTATCTAGTCTTAAAAATATATAAATTTGTGTCCGAAAATGGCAATTGTGTGAAGTTTTAATTCGTTACTATATTTCGAATGAAAATGGTGCCAAAGCTATTGTGTACTTTGAGAAGCTAATGGTAAACGTGTTCCATCTTGAGATATTTGTGAAATGTTTTCAATATGAAAGCCAAACACCGTCTACAGATTAAGATGCGTATTAAACACAAAAATAGCTAGCAGCAAAATGAATATTGCACAGCAAACAATTTTTAATTGCCGAAAAGTAATAGACAAGATTTTAAAGAAAAGAAAATGAATGTCAATAATTAATTGCGGACTATTATTATCCCATTAAAATGTAATTACGATTATATTTAAGATACAAATATTCTATTTGATTTTCACATAGCTAATTCACATAAATATTCTGATTATTCCAGCAAAGTTTGCATATATTTGATACATTTTTATGGACAAAGACGAACTTTTGACCCTTCATACTAACTTTAGCATGACCTGCTGGCGGGTGAGGACTGATGACTGACTCCATGATTTGAATGCTGCTTTTGAAGAGTCCACAGCTGCTTGCATCTCTGCTTGGGTACATTTGGGCACTCTAAACATAAATAAAATACCATTTACAGTAACCGTACATCATGAAAAAAATTAAATGCTATAGATCAGCAACTCTCAAACCTTTTAGAATTTCTTGCATGACGGTCCCTTTAAAGATTCTTAAAAAGCATGCAGAACCTTTTATGAATCACATGGTAGGTGGAAATACGTTTTATTAAAAATAAGCGTGAAGATTAAGTCAATAACACAAAAAAACATTAGTTGGTATATATATTTATCGATAGTATAATATATCCCGAGAAAATTTTATATGCTAAAATTAGAAAAGTTTAACATAAACAATGAAAATCTGTCCCCTAGAGCAATTCTTTTTAATTTATTTATTTTTTCTCACTAAACCAAAAGCATCACATATGCTCACCAAAACATTCAATACAACACAAGGTCAAATAGGTATCACATTTAAAATGTAAGGGAAAAAAATTACAATTGAGACTTCATGAGTTAATTATACCTAGTGACTAATTCATTAGTTGCAGGATCATGGAGGTCAATCCATTCGGTAGTCTTTGACTCGACAAACTGTCCATCGATGAACATTTTCGTCGTCGGGGCAGAACTGGCGTATGACCTCCGCAAGACATTGGGAGCCTGAAATAGTGAAACATATTTATATTGAAATAAAATTATAAATGAGTATCCATGGTTACAAAAGAAAATAAGGTATTAAACTGAATATTTAATGATCAGTTGATAATGCTCGCGATGAGCGAAATTAGTCCGGATCATCAAATATAATGTGGAAATAGTACTATATGCATAGTTAATGTTTGAAATATCATGCCTTTTAACCAAGAAGAGAAGTTAATATTTTAAAAGTGAGATATAACAGTGTTAAATGGCAATTGATAAAATGAATAAATCTTGAAATCAAATGAATAATTTGTAATCATTAACATTCGATAGTTTTAGCGCATTACACAATGTCCAATATTTAAATTCAGTTCGTATTTAAATTTACAAAATCGGACACATTGTCAAAAATATATGCAAAGTATAAAAAAACAGCGGCGATTTGATTGAATTGAAATCTTTTTTTCATGACATCTAATGAAATATTTATGTAAAAAAGAAACTATGCAATTGGAACAAGTTTCACAACAAAATTTGAGACATAGACAATAAAATAACAGCAGCATTATTCCGCTGGGACACGGACTGGGTATTTATTTGACGACATGAACAAACAAATAGTAATTGTTGGTACATGATTCAACTCAATTTAATTATAAAAAAATTGCAGTATAAATTATGTTTTTATTTGTTTTTCAATGTGATTTAAGCTTTCATAGCTTCTAATTTACATCCTTTATTTAAGTATTTTTGAAATAAAGGCCTTAGACTTAATTAACAGAAACAATTATAAATTAATAAATATAATTAAGACACTATCTTCTTAAATGGCCAAACAAAAGTTAACTCAATAATCTTTTATCATTTTTTTTTAAAGCAACTGCCACAATTAACTCTAATTAAAAAGTTATCATATTTGAATAGATGAGATCATATATTATTTATACCTTTTATAACATTATACGTAACTAAACAAATATTGTTTGAAATATGGTCTCAACTATGGTGTAAACTGAAATAGCTAACACATCAACAATTATGTAAAATTTTTGAGTAACTACCACGTAAATGCCAATTTAATCAATAAAAACAGAAATAAAAACTATGTCATTCAAATCTGTGAATAAAAAGATCTATCAGTGTGGGTTGCGACAAAATCTATTTTAAAAAAGTTGTCAGAAGTCACCCAGTGAGGTAGTGAAAGGCTTACAACCTTTTTTTATAACTGTGGGACACACTTTGTGTGTGTGTTGGCCAAAAAGTAAACACTAGTTTACTTTTTGGCCAAGTCAAAAAAAAAATACAAATAAATAAAACATCAATAATACACTGAAAACATATCAATGCATTTTAGTTGTACAAAATCCACTACTATTATTTCACCATGTTATAATGAAGTTCTACCGAAGTAAATTAATATATAGTTTCTCTATTCTATTTACTTTGCCTTACGCCCTCGTCAGAACTGCATCAAGCCGAAATAGCTGTCAACTATATACCATATAATTTTTAATAACTAAGATACATTGTTATTTTTTCATCATGTTGTAATTGAGTTCTATCGAGTAAATGCCATTTCAATCAATGAAACATAAATTATTAATATATCAATTTTACGGCAGAACAATGACGCAAGTACAAATTTTAATATTTTTTAATTAAGCATGACAAAAGCAATAAAAATGCTAATTTATCCGATATAACATTGATAAAATTGTATAACATTTATCTGACACTTTCAATGTTACGTTAAACGATTTCTAAAGTAAAGAAGATCGATAGCGTAAGCTATATGACTTAGCTCTGAGTAAAACAACCAGTTTTTATTTGTAAAGCATAAATATTTTCTACAGAAACAATCACATAAGTGAAAGTATTTCAAGTTTATTTATTGAAAGTAAGTCTAAAGTTCTTTGTCATCGTGTAATTTTACCAAATTAAAATCCTTATTCGTAATTCTGAGGCTTTTAGTTATGAAAACAATTAAATCGTGGCTGTTGAAGAAATGCACAACAGCCACATGGGTTATTATTCCGTCAGATAAGACATATTGTAATACCAAATTAAAATTATATATTTCATGACACGTTTTGAATTAAAAGTATTAATATCACGGTGAAAAAATAGCAATGTATTTTAGTTCTACAAAATTTTGTAGAACTAAAATACATTACTATTTTTTCACCGTGTTATAATGGAGTTCTACCAAGTGAATGCCAATTCAATCAATAGTATTAATGTCATTTGCTGTGAAAATACCGAAGATATTTGTTGGGTGTAAATTGATTTGAATGTCATAAAGAAGTGTTATTCACACAGCTGTTATAGTACTCAATGATAAACAGACGCGTTACAGCGCAATCAACATAAAAACATATGTTTACTTTTGGCTTTCAAAAAATATTTTGACATATAAGTGAAAATTATTTTACTGCTGATATTTTTGGTACATTTTATATTATCACCTTTATTGACGTCATTATTTCTAACTACGTTTGTATTGGTGTTTATTTTATCTTAGAATTGTATTATTTTTTTTTTATTTTGTTTCAGAAAACGTAAATTTATAAGAAAAAAATTGTATGCAAATAAAATAAACAATGCAGACAGAATGATGAGTTTTAATAAATGCATTGATGGTAAATATTTCGCATTTTTATAATTATAGACATATGATGTGCTACGAAATTTTGGAAAAAAACGTTAGTATGCCTTGGAAGACAAAAGGTTGCAGAGCACTGGTATATGCGAGTATCATTCATGGATATGAAAACCTTCATTCTAGATGTCACCAATCCACGCAAAAACTGACAGTGAGGAAAACAAAACATTATGAAAAAAAATGATTTTTTTGTAGTCCTATCCACTCCCGTATTGGAGCATCTCAAAAGAAAACCATTTTACAAGAATTGCATGTTAACCAATCACTCCATCTATCTCTTTGGAGAGTCAAAATAAGGATATGAATAACTAGCAGTGAACTAATAGCTAGTAAATGGCTTATTTTTTAATCAGGCAATTAGAAATTAACTTACAAATTGTAGACACATTTTGAATGCAAATTCGATTGATTGAATTTTGAAGTGTGCATACTAGAATATGAACCTGTGGACACCGCAGCAAAAAAGCATAACATTGACCACTTGGCTAAAGGTGTGGAAAATATACAAATGACATGTATAATAAAGTTTAGAAGAATAACTAATAACTTCATTCAAATTATATTATAAAGAAGCCATTTTGTTTTTATTTAATTGCCAAGTCTCTTTCCCGCCTAATGCAGTGCTAAAATAGAGGGAGTAATCAAAACTTCCTGTTTTTTTATTGCTTTTATATTCTAAATTAATTATTATATACTATAAATAAAAACCTTACATTAGAGTTAATATGAAGATGTTTTTCAAAGATGCAAAACAAGTGTGACAACGCTATCAATTTGTAAATAATTTCTTAATAATTTTAAAGTAAAAATAGATCAAAAAGGTCCACAGAACAGGTTTTAAGTCATTCATATTGAAGAATGAATAACATATGTATCTACAGTTGTATATTGAAAAAAGTTTCTCTGTTCCTCTGTTTGACAGTTACCTTTACGTAAATCATTGAATAATTGAAACAAGCACATTGGGTGTTGATCCTTCATTCAATAAAATAAAATTCTATCAAACCGTTTCATTGTTAAACATAACAGTTTCTAAGTCGTGTGATATACAGTTAGGTTCATGCAAATGATTTGTTCACACACACTGCAAGTTAAATATTATGTATGATATTCATATCTATTGACAAAAAGAAATTTCACAATTTGAAAGTCAGATTTGTGATTTATATTCAATGGACTTTAAGAATCTCCGCTGACGATTATGATTTGAATCAAAGGAAATATTCTTTATGTAAAACATTAAATAGGGCGACAGTATTGTTGGTAAACAACTGTAATTTTTACATTGTATCTTTATCAGAAATGAAATGCCTAGGATAAAATAAATGTTTAACCCTTTGAGAGACAAGATGCTGTTCATAAAATATTTTTTTTATATATATGTTTACGATGACTACACTCAAAAATAATTTTATTGTAGGTCAATATGGGAAAGTATATTTCTAGAATTTTAAGCTGTTGAATTAATTCATGCTTACTTTTAAACAATTTTCTGTTAAACATTAATTTCAATTCAGTCCTAGATTTTTATTGCATACGGTATGAATATGTATCTCTATTGACGCTGATTTCAAGAAGATAAGTAGAAAAAAGATATCACTGACCAGCTCTGCGATATGATTGAACAGTAAATGCGGAAACATTATGAAATGATTCATCACAACAAAACAATGCTTGCAGACTTATGCACACAACAGAACAATAAAATCTTAAATATTCAGTGTTTGAATGGTATAGTATGTACCTCTGAATGGGATGACAAATTTTCAACAAAAACTATGAAATGGGATTATATCTGTCAAAAATGTTTAAATGAAAAATCTGGGAAAATGTAGATAGGGCAATGATGAATTAATTAACATTGTCGTTATGGATGTTTTACTCGGACTATAAAAACTGAATATGGGAAAATGGTGAATGCGAGAATGATAGATTGAATTTTCATTGTATAATTTTACCATAAGAGGAGGCCGTGATTCTATAATAAAACACTAATTTATTAAACAATTAATTATTATTTTAACAGATCCTTCCAAGTCCACAGATTCAAGCATTCATAAAAATAATTAATGGATTTGTGTAATGGCTGTTATATTCAATTAAAATTCAATTTTTTACATGGTGCATAAAATTTTATATGTTTTTTTAATCACTAAAAATATCAAATGACAACCGACCATGTCCAATCTGGAATCTCATCGGTCACGAGACAAGATGATTAAAACTGTTGGTCCTTTTCAGCCATCAGGTACTATCCACAGAATGTAGTCGATGATATTACGAGTATATTATGGGAGGAAGTAAAGCAATCAATGAGTGACATAGAATTATGTTGGTGCCCTATGACGATCATATGTTCGACACAGGGAGTGAATATTATCAAAGAAGAATGGACGAGAAACTGACCAGATAAATGAAATTAAAAATGTAAAAAAATAATGTTTCATATTGTTATAATATCTATGAACAGAGAGTCGAAAATGTTTTAAGAAATTCTCGGTCAAATATTGTTAACCGGTTAACTGCCGGCAGGTACATGTATGACGGTACCCAGCACGCCGCGAATTTTACGACAAAAATAAAACCGTCTAAACATATCGTTATTGAAAGTGTAATAAATTTTATATATAAAATCAAATAAATGAAGAGCGCGCCAGTCGTGCAGTCATTTATCCATAATCATTAAATTAATTGTTCATGGTGCAGGTTGTTAAAACGGCGCGTTTTAAGATGTAATTTTTGTATGAGCGGCGCTCCGTTCACAGAAAATTATGCGTCTTAAGACGTTTTTGGCAGTTAACCGGTTAATATACAAATCCAAACTGAGAGATAGCAGTGTGCAATATTATTCAAGAACTATGAATGTTAATTTTCTATTCAAGCCAATGTTGAAGCCCTTTTGCAAATTTGATATTATAGTCATCTACTCTGTATAACTAAAATGTTTTATTAATAAATGGATAACTCGAAAAAATATAGTTAAGAATGTTACCATATTATTTAAGCCAAAACAATATACTTTTTATGTCATTTTATTGAATTTGAATATGGAATGGTACAGACGAACAAAAAACTAGTGACATCTAACACATCTAGTAAAAAGCATTTTCTAGTACAACACTTTCTTCTATACTATTTCTATAGTCATCAAATAGTTAAAAACAACATGAGAAATCGTTTAATTCACAAAGAAATAATTGATAGCCATGTTGGCATTATGTTTTTGCTGTACGAACTGATGATTTTTTTAGGATGTAAATGTAAGATATAATATCATATATTGTTGGCTCAGTGGTGCAATAGTCAACATGTTGGAAATGTAATGTTGGTATGCATTATGGATCTCACAGATTAGTTATTAAATTTATATACTATATGTTTGTGAATATCAACATTCTTAATTACTTTTTTCAACATTTCAAAATATGAATTTGCGATATTTATTGACATCACCGACCTCAAGTAAAAACTTTGTCATTTAAAAAGATTTATTCAAACAATATGATGACGTGTTCGATTTTCAACTCAGAATTAGTTCAATAAGTCTTTTCAACTTAAAGAATGTCAAGTGATTCAAATTGCTTTTGATTATATCTTATATGATTTGATATGAAAAATTATTTGTCATATCAAATCAAAATGACATAAAATATTTCATTCGCAAGCGTGTGTACAATTTTTTAATTGATGTACTGTTCAATGGCTTTCAAGAACTTTGTTTTATAGTATGATTGACACTGTCGACATCGACATTGCCCACATCTCTGGCTTCATTGGTGGCATCGGTAAATGCCACAGTTGCCACATCTTTTGCCTTTGGCATCACCAGGCATTCTATCACACGAATGCATTAGAACTGACTGAGAATTCCCGAAGATGCCGAAAGATAAAACGCAGACCGTGATTGACAAAACATGTGGAAATGTACAAAGATTTGACACTTCAAATTTAATAATGAGATTAAGTATTATATCAGGAAGTGGACTATATAGCTACGATAGAGTTCATAATTTACATCTGAAATAATCACACACTTTCTGACTTTTAAGCAAAGCTATTGAATGTCAGGCCTGTGGAGGATTAGTCAATGTCATTGTTATTATTTGGAGTGTCTATAAGTTCGAATCCCAGCACAGTAAGTTTTAAAGACCAATTTGTGTTCAAGGGCAACATCCTTGAACACAAATTGGTCTTCTATTCATTATTATATTATACACAAATTGGTCTTCAATTTCTGTCTATATTCAGTCCCGTTCAGCTAATCCCGAAAACATGTATTCTTCTATCTGCTGTCTTTTAAGTTTTTTGAATGAATAATAAGCAAGGAGTTTTTGTAGAGTATCTTTTGTTTATTTTGAATCATCGATTAAAGCATATGAATAAATATTATTGTATAAAAAATTAAATGAATGTTTGACATGGCTTAGATGAATGTGTGAATGTGGCAATAATGTTAAGTAGCCATTTAATCATATTGAGAGCAGATACAGTAGAAGGAAGATAAGTAATAAAGTTAATTAGTGACATTTTTTGCTGCCTTTAATTCTGAGAAATTTTATTTTATTTCAACCTAAGTTTTTATTTCTATTATGGCTAACTCGTTAATAATGCATTTTCATCCCACGAATGGAATTTTCCATGGTGTTTTACTTTTATTAAGCTGTCACCGAGCGGAGAATTTCAAATGTTAATCGTGATTTGGAAAGCCGAGGAAAAACACAGATGTCTATTTTGGGAAGTAGGTGACTTATTTAAGATATTTAATTTACAAACATACATCAATTGGATAACAATATTACAGCTGTGTCAAGTCATATAGAATATTTTACAAAATTTGAAATGCAAATCCGGCGAGATGTTGAATAAATTTTATAAAACGAATTTGAAAAAATTCAGAATGATACGGGAATGAAAAATTCGATTCAAACTTTCCATCATTAGAATATGACCGTTTGAAATAATGAATAATTCTTCCAGTTTCACCGGATGTTGTTCCGATATATTTTCTTCGAGCCAACGGATGTATTTTGCGTTATGTAAGCCTATCCCAATTGTAATGCTGGGATTAGCCCATCTGAAGACACCGTAACAGTTTTTTTATTTGAATCTAATTGATTTTCAATATATTTATGTAACGTATTATAATAAATATTGAGGTTGGTCTTTCCTATGATGTTGTGACAAAATTGGAAAATAATTGGATCAAATAAAATTAGAATTCATACCAAATTTCAAGCGGCGGTAAACATCACGTGCACTATTAATCAGTGCCATAGGATCATTTAAAAGTCTAATGACTTTGATTCTGCTTTACACTACTTCGACTGCAAATTTAATATCAGCAGAAAAAGGATTATTTATTTTATTGGTAATATGAAATAAAATTTTCTATAATTTGTCTGATCACTTTTTATTAGACTTTCATAAGGAATTTATAATATATATATATAAAGCTGATGATAGACAGACCCAGGCTGTTCACCGGAACCTATTTTTGTATTTCATAAGACTTCATGATGTGCAAAATGAATTATTTTCAAAAAATGATATATTGTCAAAGTCAAAGTGGCATTAATTAATTTATGATATCGACTGAAGGTGCTTGATGGAATTTCAATATCAAATTTGAATTGTTACAATTTTGTACGATTCCACATGTTTTGTCACTAACGATCCCGGTTTCGCCTTTCGACATCTTCAGGCATTCTATTACACGGATGCAACGGAACTGACAAAAGTCTCAAAGTGACATTGTTGCTATTCTGAAACAGCACTTGCTATTCTATTTTTGATAAGTATTTTCAAAAGTAAAAGAACATATTTTTATAATACATGAATCAGTAAATCAAAATACTAGTGACTGGTCGAGAAGATATTCTAAGACATCATTTTAGATTCTTCAACCACAGAAAATTTATGAAAATATCAGAAAACTAATTCTTTCTCAAATAAACTTCCCAAATCAGTTCATATTATATTTCACCGAGGACTTTTGTCACACAATTAAAATGAAATTGGTATACGCTTTTTTTGAGCATGTTTTTGGCCTTGATAGTTTACTAAATTGTGAGTTACATTCCAATTTATCATTATACAAACAAAATGTTATGAAAGAAAACAATTCTTCAAGACATAATCTTGGCATACTTATTATCTGACAGATAAATTAAACATCTAAAAATAATCACACATTCAAAGATAAATTGCCAAAAATTACACATTCAACAATTTGAAATAAGTAAGTGACTTAGGACTGATTTTGATAAAATTAAAAATAACTTATTTAAAGATCTTGTGTTATGATAGTATATTATCTTACTGAAAGTAGAATAGTAGATATTCAACACTATTTGAATTGATTAGATTAGATTTGATAAATGGTTTTCAGTCCATCAATCATTAATTTATTAAAAAACATTGTATACACAGATGCCTAGCTGAATGTCAAGTTGTATAAGTAACAACTTAAAAAAACTAGAGAAAGGTGTGATTTTCTACATTTTTCATGTTTTAATTACAGAGAATTAGCATTTATTTGTAACTTTAAAGTGTTTTATTGAAAATAAGGATTTTTAAATTACATAAAAGATTTTGAGTTAGATAACATAGAGAGAAAATGTTTCAACATTTATTCTTCAGTTTCTGTGACAGAAAAGTTTAGCTTAAGTCACTTGACTCTCCGAATGCCATTTCTTCCTTCATCGTGAGATTACTAAGCTTAATAATTGATTCTTAAGACTTAATTGTAAATTGGCCTTGCATATGTAATAAAAATTCATAATAACAAAAATTTTACATATGTCAAATGATAATGCTGATTTTAACAAAAATGTCTAGTTGCGGTAATATAAATCTTTATTGCTGATACAATGCATGTAATTACAGATGTACTAAAATATCTTTGAATCAAACAAACAAAATTATGGTAGTTTTCTTTCTCAATTGCCTTTAAAGAAAAATACATATACTTCAGTATATCTTTTTATTAGTGGTTTAATTATATACTTTAGTTCATACATTGTTGATTAACTCTTTAATTAGGGGGCGCCGATTATTCCATCTTGCATCATTGTTTTATTTTAATTGTATGGTCAATGGGCACCCATATCTTTATGAATAACATCATGCATTTAAATTTTTATAGGATATCTTAAAATGGCCTAGTCATCAAGGGGCTTATATTGAATCTACCTAAATTTATATTTATTACTTTATTTTTACGTTAAAATAAAATTAATATACAAATATGAGAATGTAATAAGAAATGTGTGAGCTAAAATATGTTGGCTTAACATAACATTTGTCTCTTCAAAACATTTTACTGTATTACTTGGTACTCTCTTGTATAACAGATATATTGTCTGTTTTATATATAAAAAAAAACATTCCAGTGAAAAGTCAGAAGACCTTCATGTATATTAGTTGTAGTTGACATAATATAAAATACTCAAACAGTGGTATTGAAATATTTTGTTCGAATTGGATTTTTAATCGGTTTATTTATATTCCGAAAATAAAGTTATTAATATCACCGCTTTTCAATAATTTATGCAGATGACGTGATAATCTATTTGAATATTTTCAATTCTGTTTCATTTATACATTAATAAATGTAGCCATCAGTATCTAGTCTAAATTTAGCTATGTAGCCTAATATGCATTTAAAATATAGATATGTATTTTTTTATTCTTATATTGGCAGTTCGTAAAATAAAGCATTTGTCAGCTGCTGCAATACGTCAAAATCGTCGATAGATTTGAATTTTTAAACTCGCATCGCACGATGAATATTAACCTATTTCATATTATAGCAATGAAACATGTTGCGAATAGTGTTCTAATATGATAAAATAACTTACTTCGGAACGAACGAGTCTTAAAAGTGAGGAAGCCATCGTGCAGATATCACTCGTGTTTGTGTGAAATACGCAAATGTGAGACTGGACTGTCAACAGTGCCAACTGATTACCGAATTAAATAATCGTCACGTTGTTGCTACGTATTCATATTATTATTGAAGCACAAAATATAAATTTTCTTGCTTCCATACGCGTTATCAATCCACTACTATAGTACCGTAATGTTTTTGAATATGTTATTAGAGGTTATACTTTAAAAAATTATCTTACACATTTTCATCTCTTTCTAACGCAATACTACAAAAAGAGTAAAGTGTATAGTACGTAGGACACGGCTCGGCACTGAAGTTCCAGCGTATATTATTGTTGACCTTGAATGTTTATTTGGCTTTGATAAAGAATGCCGATCTGAAAGAGGATCAACCTCGTATTTTATAGTTTTTGCAACTCGTACAAAAGCAAATATATAGTTGTTGGATACCTCTGTATTTTACCTTATCAGTAAAACATAGTACTCAAAATTGGAAAATAGAAAACGAAGAAAAAGAAACCTTTTATTACATTGAAATAATGAAAATGTCATCACTGTTTTTATTACAATAAGTAATAAAATTTCCCACATACAAACTGCTTGAACTAGTACAAAGATAATACGAAATTGTCTTTTTTGGTGTGTATAGCATATGTTGTATTAGGTTTATGTCCTTTAGGATTTGACATTTTTTCGCCAACCTATCTCACGTTTTCGCATGAACTTCATTGATTCTTTTATTTGTTTTTCATTAAATGAATAATTGCGATATTTATCTCTCAGATGATCAATCCGGGATCAGAAAAAGACCCCGGGACTAGATGCTTTAGTATTATTTATATGGATTAAATTTATTTTCTCTAAAAAATAACAAAATAATTGTGCTAGAAAAAAAAAAAAAAAAAAAAAACAGGGGGAGGCCTTCATCCAGCAGTGGATCGACCCCGGCTGATGATGATGATGAATTGTGCTAGAAGTACTAACTTGTGTTTTATGTATCCATCATATTTAGTTCCATTACTTGAGTGCAAAATTTATGACTACTGCACTGAGGCCCTTACTGCACGTAACTTTCTAAAGTCGTAAAAATTAACATATCTAGGGTTAGGTCACGACATCCGTGTTGAAAAAATAATCAAAAGTATTGGGTATCGTACACTGTAATTTTTTTTTTTATTTAAAATAAAGACGGCGAAGTGCTTCCGTAAAAACTTGCTAAACCGATAGATCTGGAAAATAATGACAGAAATATTTAATGCAACCATACTTCTGATGAGGGCGTAAGCCGAAATAGCCATCAGTCATATAGTTTTTGTAGAATTACAATACATTGCTAATATTTCATCGTGTTGTAATATATTTCTACCAAATAAATGCCTATAGAAGCAATAGATCATTCTTACATTTATTATTGTGTGTAAAATTTACGATACCTACAGTGTTTTAACCAAATGCAAAAGGATCAAACTAAAATGAAATTATCACATATTGATTGATTTAATACTATGTGAGTTTGGCTTTACGTTTATGTAGGTACGTGAAGAGGTAAAAATGAATCATGATGGATCATTGGAAAGCAAACTTGTGTTATCATACGGTCATTTTCCAAGCGAATTGAATATTGATGGAACGTCACATCAATGTTTGATAACAATATTTTGATATCGCGTTACACCAGGTAGATGGTAAATAATATTTAGTAACATAATATAACGGTGGTTTTTTTTACGTAAAACTTTACTGCTGTGTACTATATACATCAGCGTCATATAGAAATGTTTCGCGGTCACAATAGTACAAATTAATTTAAAAAAAAAAAACAAAAATTTTTGAATATCAATATTTACTACAAAGCTGTTGGTGGCCAAAGTAAAATTTTCTAGCGGTAGCACATAAAAACTATTGCTCTAAAAAAATAATAACCCCCAAAATTATAAAGGCCCCTGTGATAAATTATTTTTTTTCATTTCATACCTTTTTTCACTAAGGAACTAGGTCAGCTCTATTGTATCCGTGTGATAAAATTTCTGAAGATGCCAAAAGGTGAAACCCGGGTCGTTAGTGATAAAAGCTATGGAATCGTACAAAGTTTCAACAATTCAATTTATTATACATATAGTTCCAATCGTATTTTTTTCTTCATCCATGTTTCTCAAACTGAGGGCCGCAAAAAAATCGTTTTCAACATGAGGTGATCGTGGCATGACAAAGCTTGGAAGACACTGCTCTACACGAGCTTCTTTTTTAATTTTATATTTATTTATCTTCATATCGAGTCGTAAATTTGAGACTACAAAGAAGTTAGTAAAAATTAGGTATTGGGCAATGAATAGCAACTATTTATGACATCTATTTGTTGAGGAAGGGTTCGTAGCGCCTAGTCAATAAATAAACAATAAAAATATTAATATATAATTCATCATATTGTTGTTTTTCTGTTGATTATGTTATCTGAAAATTTAATGTGATCATAACAGATTTAATATAACAGCGTCGTATGACGTAGTCATAACAGATCAAATTTATGTTTCTAATGAATTTCGATGACTTACCCACAGTAATATGAGAAATGTTTATGGATCTTATATTTAGCATTTATTATTTACAGTAAATATTATATAATGATAATCGATAAATATTTTTTAATTATTTTCTGTAGAGATGTATGTAAATTATTCTGTATTAGTCTGTAATTTTGAAATGCACACTAATTCAATTTTTCAAGAGTTACATGCTATTGAAAAATTGTAACACGCGGTAAGTGTATAAACTATGTTTTAAATGATACATTTTAAATACTATAATATCTACGAATCAATCTAAATGCTTGATAAGTAATATATATTTGAATACATTTCTTTGATTTCATAAAATAGAATCGACGTCTACATTACATATTCATACACAATGATAATATATTAATTTTATTTAACTTTGTTGGCACTTCGGTATAAATAAAATCTGTTTTACCGATTATGTAGTTAATCAAAATATAATGACGACAAGCTTGAGAAGAATTCCGCTAGAGTGTATTGTTTCGATTATTAATATCTTTAATATTCCATCAATTTTCTTAGAAATTTACCGCTAAGATAATGAATTAATTGCTACAACTCACAGAATATATTCAAAACAAAACGAGCGATTTTTTAGAACAATCGCGTACAGCTAAAATATGTGTACAATTTGACAAAAACAATTGACGTCAATGATAAAAGTTATTAGAGAGTTTAGTAAATTCTATTTATAATATATTCTTAATTAATATAACATTATTTGAAACGCTCAATAAACTAAGGAATTGAATGAATCTAAATGAATATCTATATTTAAAAAAAAAAAAAAAACAGGCATATTTTCATCAAAAAACTTAAAGAAGGACAAAGAAAAAGTTTTTGTTGTTTTATGCAATAAAACTGTGGTTTAAAAAATATTTGAATTATTTATTTCATAAGTAGATTCATGGGGTTTCACAGGTTATTTTTTTTTTGAAATTCTCAATTAATAAAAGTTTAAAATGTTATTTTAGAGGTAAACTCCTTGCGAATCGACAGTATTCGTATCGATTTAGTAGTAAAAAGGAAATTAAATTTGAATTAAGAATAATTTTAGCGTTTTGATTAATTATTTTTGATACGTTAAACACGATTTTTTTTTATAAATTACAACTTAAAATATACGATCAATAAATAATGAGTTATATAAATGGAGTCATTCGCGTGTGTACGTTATATATATTATATTATATTTGCGATGGTAATTATTTCATAATTAAATAAACAACTGAAAGGAGATAAAGTTTATATGTATAGAACAGATAGATATACATAAAATAGTATATTGAATGCAGTCAGACAACAGAGGACGTCTGGTGCAATAGAATTATATGCAGTAAGTAAAAATAAATAAAGAATTATATGGGTTCAAGAATGAAGCTTTACATATTGTGATATACTATTCTGAGACATTTACTATATGTTATATAAATAAATATATATGAATATATGTTATAGAGGCGTAAGTGTTTTTTATTTAATACTAAAGCATGATCTTCTAACAATGAGCTACAAACTATAAATATGATTTTTTTATTGTTCGTACGTTTATTATACCACATCGTGTTTTGTGTTCATTTTCAATCATTGGATAAAAGACGCAAATCATTAAAATTAATGTTTTGTTTCAAAAAACACCAGATAACATTTTTTTTATGATATTCAAGCTGAAAACAATGAGGTAACTTACTTACATAATTGGTTCTTGAAAATGTATGGAGATTTTCAATCCTTAAATATAGAGAAATTTTAAAAAGTACTTCAAAGTGTATTTTATATTATTTATTTATCTATTTGTATAAATGAATTAACGGTGCATATTAACACGTAAGATTTTTTATTATATACTTGTCAAGATAATGTTGAATACTATTATATAATTTTCTTTTTGATTGAAGAAGGATTTCTTCAACATACTGGCTCTTAACGATTAATCTACGTACTTGAGATATGACTCTACATAAGTAATAAATTCTCTCGCTTAGGTAAAATTCATTAGGTAAAGTTCATTCATATTTTTACAGTCCAAATCTTGATTGTGATTTAATCATATTTATACATAAGCTTATTTTTCACACTAAAAGAGAATTTTGGTTAACTATTATCGCTCAATTATATATTCATATAAATGCATATAAATTACATTCATAATTTCAACTATTTCTAATTATTTAAAAAGAAAATAAATCAAAACGAATAATATATTGCAGAGAAGATAAGAAATAACCTGCGTTACTTTACATGTGCCATGTAATTATTCTTTCTATTCAATTTTATATATACATATATATATATATATATAATTAAAACGGGTGACAACTCTTTCGTTACCAGTTGCTAGCCGCCTTCTGGTACATTCTATCATTTTTTTAAAAACACATTCATCTAGCATTTAATATTTGTATACTTTTTATATAAACAAATGAATCGTGAGGATTCTAATAAAAGGAACTAAATAAACATTTACTTAGACAACATTTAAAAAAATAAAGTTATAAATATACATGCGTTACTAATTTATTAAAACTATAACGCGTTATTCTTAATCAATAATATTTACTTCTCGAACATAACAGCGACTTTTTTTAATTGCTGGGAATCACACGTCGTTTTTTGTAAACATACGCATAAAAAGAAACCATTAATCTGTTACAAATTAAAAAGATTATAAAACAGTTTATTATTAACAATGTTGGTAAATTATCACTCATTATTATTACAACTTTACTAATTAAACGATATGACTCAGCTTTTGCGGAGCGTATTATAATTAACCTTTTCTCTGCAGTTGCGCATATCCTAATTTTGCAAATTCTGAAATTATCGATTTATATGAAATCTACAAGTCTTCATAACTTTTAATGATTCAAATAGAGAAACCTGATAATTATTAGCATTTTAGGAATATTTTTTGTAGCTTTTGTGGTTTTTTAAAAATTATTTAATTTTTTATTTCGAAATAAATTTTTCATTATTATTAATAATATACAGTGGGTGGTCGGTTAACGAACGGTTCGGACGGCTAACACATCAGACAACGAACACTATCATGAAAGATTTTGTGTTCGGATAACGAGTAAAACTATCTTTCTAAATTATAATAAAAATGAATTGTAAATCGATGATAGCTTAACAAACAATAATTGACGTATCCATTCAACCAAAAGTGAGCTTCATCGCTAAAGTGCGCGATACGTATTTCGAACAGAACCATAATTTTCAAAATAAATTTGCACAATTTGAAAGCGTTGTTCAGACGTCAGTCTATTCATATTGAAATGTCAAACTAAACTAACCATAAATCACTTGACAGCTAACAAAATGGCCGCCAATTAAAAAAGTGTTGCCAACTTAAAGCTCTATACCTCTAAAAAAACAACCTGTATAAACCCGATGAATTTCGTTCAGAAATCGCATTTTTAAAAATCCCAATATACAATAGTATTCTATATCCTGGTTTAATCGTGGTAACACGCATTTAAAGCAATTTAATAAATAAGAGTGAAGAGCGCGGGGAAGAGGTTAAGTAGGATATTTTTATTATGTGTGTGTACGTGAGAACCAACACACTAGATTATGGGTATTACATATAGGTAGCTAGGTACGTTCCGTTGGTTGTTTGTCGAGAAATGATTGCGTATCTCGGTTGACCTCATGGAAATGTCAAAGATGTAGTCATTATGAACCAAGGCGGTAGAAGATAAGTACCACTTTTCATACTAATATTGTTATTATATATTCCAGCAGCCATCAAACTCTCAAGAACGCAGTCACATTATTGGCACACTCACAAAACGATAGCCACAAACCGTCATGACAGAAGTGATGTTATAGCTAACATCGCCCATTTTGTTTATTCTTTCACTGCAAAATGGAAGCAATTTTTTTTTAATTATTACAACTTTGTGAGATTCCAAATGTTTTGTCACTAACGACCCGGGGTTCGCCTGAAGATGCCAAAAGCCAAAACCCGTGTCGTCAGTGACAAAACATTTGAAATCTCACAAAATTATAATAATTAATTTTTTTTCAAAGTGGCTATACTTAGTAATTAATTCATTTTGTACATAAACGATGCTAATTTGATGTTGTGATAAAAATTTTGAAACTTCGTAATTTTTTTTGGCGGTTCATTTGAATTAAAATTCAAGTTAGACATAGTTAAATATAGACTGAGGGTGCTTGATGGAGAATCATAGAGATTTAGTTAATATTTAAAAATGTGCATTGAATATTATTGAGATATTTTTATTTTTAAATAAATATATCTTCAATAATTTACAAGAGTAAAATGATTATGATGTAATAAAAAAGCAATCATTGTTAAAAATCCTATATATATATGTATTTTTAATTCATTTATCAAGGTTCGGGACACGCATTTTAGTGTCAATAAGAGTATTTTTTTATATTGTAGGCACTGTACCTAAACAGCATTGTAAAATCTTGAAGGAGATTTTGTACGATTCGCTGACAACCGACATTGGTTAAAATACTACACCAGTGGTATATGATTTGATTTGCATTAAGCTTAATTTTGTCCGCATGATTTCAGTAAGTTCTGAAATTGCTTTATACGTAGTTTTTTGATTGCAAAAAATGCAGTGGGTATCGTCTTGTAAAAACTCTGAGAGCCGCAATGTGAAGAAGTGTTGTTTACAAGCGATTCAATGGAATAGGCATCCGTTTCAGATAACGGCGTCATTTTACGCACACTTTTTACTTTCGTTTTCTCGTCGGAAATTAGAAACTTGACAACTCCACTTTATGGCTATTCAAACACTTTAATGGTTGGCGAAATAATATAAATAAAATCGTGGCCGCAAACTGGCAATTATTATGTTTATTGAGTGTTACAAATGATACAATTGAAAAAAAATCACTATAGTGATAAAAGCATTTTACTGACTGTGTTTTGAAATAAACCTTTAAATAGGTTTATGATATAGACGATGATGTTTGATAGTGCTTGATGAAATTTCAATGTCATATTTGAACTGTTGAAACTTTATACGATTCCACATGTTTTGTCACTAACGGCTCGGGTTTCGCCTTTTGAAATCTTCATGCATTCTATCATACGGTGCGTGAATAGAGTAGAGTATTCGACGTGTAGGTTTCACAAATACGGGCGCGGGAGCAACTTTGACAATAAAAATAATTAGCTATATATAAGACGAAGTATGATCAACTAGAAACAATATATATGCGTTTTGAACAAGATTTATGACTTAATTGATTGAGTTGGCATTTACTTGGTAGAACTCCATTATAACACGGTGAAAAAATAGCAACGTCTTTTGTAGAACTAAATTGCATTGCTATTTTTTCACCGTGCTACGATTTATGACATTTTCGATTCTTCAAAAACACGCGGTCTATCGCTGGGGAAATATTTTTACGATCTAGGCACTGAAAGGGTTAAAGGTTAAGTGTGTTGCGATGTTCGGCCCTCTGAACCTAAACGGGTTAGCACTATGCTATATTGCAAAATTGCTATTAAAAATTAGCGCGTTTGCTTTTTTGAACTGTCGTACGTTATATATCGCAGACAGCGTTTTGCCCCGGATGTCTCGTCTATAAAATGAAACATTAAAATTTATTATTATTTTAAAGGCATGTGTTCGAGATTTTGTTTTTATGTCGCGAAATATTATTGACAGAAACACACTGGCGGCGTGCAGAATACGTTTTGACAGCTACATATGTATCTATAAAACCTAATAGTTGCATTATTTCTAACATAAAATAGAAATTCAGAATTTGAAAGAATATATACTATATCTTTCTTTTGCTTCATTATCCAGTACGTATAATACGAAACCAATAGTTTTTATTTTTCATATTGAACGAATGTATTAATACTGTTATATCGATAGTATGAACGAATTATACAATAATAATTAATAAAAAAATCTGAATACATACAAATTAAATCACTAAACTGTGATTTCCAACCTGGGAGGCGCCAAAACTTTTTGATAAAAGAATAATTTTCATATATTATAATAATACAACTTCATATCGTAACGTTGTAGCAAAAATAAATTGAATGAATACGTATTTTAATTAAAATTTTATTGTTAAAAATATTTTATTTAATAAGTTTAGCCTTACCTGCTTCATTTATCACTAGTATGGTGTTAACTGTCACTACTTGACGGAAAGGCATGATTTTTAAAATAATAAAAGCATATTTTTTAAGATATATTTTATTATTTCTATTAGATATATTTTATGACCAAGACCGGTTTCAGTCAACTGCATTATCGAATCATTAAGAATTGAGAGCAGTTGATAATGCTCGTTGTGAACGAAACCGGTCCCGATAATAAAATGCATTTCGGAAATAGTACTAAAAGACTGTTTTAAATATTTTAAATGTCATATCTTTCCGTCAAGAAGTAACAGTTTACACTTTAAAAAACATAAATAAAACACCTCAAAAAAAAATTCTATTTAAATCTTTGCATCCGTGTGATAGAATTCCTGAAGATGCCGAAAGGCGAAATCCGGGTCGTTAGTGACAATACATGTGGGATCGTACAAAGTTTTAACAATTAAAATTTTACATTGAAATATCAACAAGAACCTTCAGTCGATATCATAAATTAACCTCAAACAATGTTTTGTACTATTATGCATACAAAATTTCATTTACTGTAGTAAAATATAACAGGTATGGAGCCGCGGATTTTTTTTTTAGGGAGGCGCAGTAGCATACATGTTGGAAGCCGCTACCTTAAGATGGTTATTTCGCAGTGATCAATGACGAAACACGATTTTGGCTATGTTTTGACCCCTCTCATATTCAGATTCGAAATTTCTAATTTATGTGAAATCTTTTCACATTTATCTCAGTGTTGCTTTTTCGCACTAGAGTAAAATAAATGTTTGAAATTCGATGTGTATATGATCACGTAACATGTATGTTATCGAACTAACTATTGCGGATGTCGAATCATAAATTGTTTTTGTTTTTTGTTGATAATTATTAAATGCATCTCAAATGTATCTCGTCTGCAATTCTGTTATTACATTTAGCTGACAGTGGATTCGCTATGCATAACATTATGAAATTTTCGATAAAATTGGTAGCATAACCGAAATACGTCAATATGTTGATTATTAGTTAAAACCTTATAATAATAATATATATATTTGTAAATCGGTGGATCAATAGGTCAAACTGAATGAAAGATAGATAACTAACTGGGTCAATCGATTTGCAACGGAAGATATACAATTCCGTAAGAATATGGAAAAAAAACGATTGTATTCCATACAAAAATTTTCAGTTTCTTATCACAAATGGGTTCATAGAAAAACCATTTTTTACCACCCCATTTTTGTTCATAAAACACACAAACACAGTTATGTTTTTAAAAAAATAAACATATAAACAGCTAACATAAATTGAAATTAATTTGTATTGAATTCGACGAAATCTACTCTAAAGTTTCTAAACAGAGTACTTCTAAGTCTAAAATTACCCAATTGCATTTTAATAATAATTGATTACTATTTGTTATTGAATCATTTCACGATAGCCTAATTAGCAGTATTTAGCGTTCATTAAACTTATCACAGGCAATTGAGTGTCAATATTATTGAAAGTTATTTCAGTTGTTTATTTGGGTCCTAGCTATAAGATCTGTGTTTTTCCTTTGTTATTTACTCGTTAGGGATGTCGTCAGGTGATATAATCCCCTAAGATGCCGAAATGAGAAACCCGGGCCGTTAGTTACGAATATGTAGAATAATTTAAAAAAATCAATAATTTAAATTTGATATTGAAATTCCATCAAGCACCTTCAGCCGTTATCATTAAATATAAAATTGAAATTTCGCTTGCCGTAACAGTGTGGTTTAGGTAAATCGACGGTCATTCATCGATATGCTGTGAATTTTGCATATATTTCTAAATGAATGATTTACCCATCATTTTCCACCCACCTCATTCAGTTTTGAAAACCAATACTTTTATTACCTTATCCATAAATGCATACTCTTTCTGAACACTCCTGTATGAGATCGAACCACCTCACAATTGTTAATAATATAAATGAAATGAATTTGTTAAGATATCTTTTATAAAAATAAACAAAATACAGTATGCAAAATGAAAACATTTCGCTGACACCATGTCTACAAGTGTGTCGTTGTTAATTTTTTATTTGACATTATCTCGAATTACTCTCTAAATTGACAGTCGCGGTTCATGTGTGCCGTCTGACATTGTGATGTCCGTTTGAAAACTGTCAGTCTTGAAATCAGCGATTGAAATGTCACACGATAAATTGTTTACTATTACTGTCTCATTTTCAAATCTACAGCATTTACAGTGGGTGATCGGTTAACGAACATAATCTGTTCCTATACTTTGTTCGTTAACCGATCACCATCTGAACACCATGGATTTGAATTATATTTTATCATACCCGTCTTTATTTAAAAATTAATTATAACATGTAAATATTTTGTAACGAAATGCAACACGAATAAAAACGAATCATTCTATTTGCTACAACTTTGTCTTGTTCAACATAACAGGGGTTAACCTTTCCCGGAGTATGGACATACTAGTACATCGGCGCGATTTTTTGTAAAGGAGTATGGACGTACTTGTCGTATACGTTAACAATTATTTAGATAATATGTTCAAGTGCCATGTTTCAACGGTTTGTGATCCCTGGATTATGCAACTGTTTTTATTACGATAAATTCTATTACAGTGATTTGATATATTCATATTTTTTATGTAAAAAAAGTCACTCTTCACAGCACAGTTAAAATTAATTAGTTACTCCTGGAAAGGTTAAATGTCTGTTTTTTTCTAAATCATTTACCCTTGCATTTCATATACCTAAATTATTCAAGTAAAGAGATTTTTACCCTTTTACAATACAAATTCAATCACTAATGTTATTTGGGGTTGCCGAGAAATTTTTGTTTTCTTAGTAAAAATTACACAGCATGGTTGACAGTTTGATTGCAGGGCTTTTTCACACAATTCTGAAGGATATAATTTCTGGGCATGAAATGTTACTAATACCTTATAATAGTTAAGCACGATAAAAATGACGGTCCATTGACGAGAATGGAATTAAACGCCCCGTTATCACAATTTTATGCAACTTAACTGTAATTGTATTTACCAAGAGAAGAGTAACCTTATACATATAGATTTTATAACTGAATTTCACTTTATTTTTTTTAGTTGACAAAAAAGTCAATTGTCAGTAAATATAATATGATACTCGGTGTTTTAATTTATTGACAAGCAAATAAACTTGCTGTTTTATAAGCTGGTTTCGCTTAATGTAAATAATATTAAGAATATTTGAAAGCATCTGCTAAATTATTTTGTGCAACTGTGCAACATTTACAATGGCGAAACCGACATGGCGTCTGGATATTGAAAATAATAAATATTCTCAACGACAGATGTTTTCAACTTTTCAATACGAGCTCGTCATATGCGACATACAAAATGATGACACATTTATATTCTCCATATATAGTTTACTTATATAGCCTAGTTTTGCTCACACAGAAAATTGACCACAAAGAAAATAGTTGATCGCAAAAAATAGCAATATGTTATACGATAGAAAATCATCGCATCACGAATTGATCGCGTGGAAAATAAGTTATTTGAAGTCGATTCGTTTGAACGCCATGGCGATATTTCGCCAGATCGTTTAATATTCGATATATATATATATATAATTTAAACTTTTAAATTATTAATACCTTGGCTGTTAATGTGTGTGTACCAAGAAAGCCAGCTTTAATTTGTAGATATGTATGTTGTTTTTTTTTAGTTTCATATACGTAAATAATTAATAAACTTTATTGATTTAAAAATAGTAAAGATAAATTAATAAACTTGACAGAAGCGGTATTTATAAAATGTCCTGTGGCTCCTGTTTATCCGTTTATATCGGACAGACAAGTATGTTAGAAGTATATCCACTCGAACTAAGGAATATGTAAGATCATTCAACAGTAAAAAAACAGATTCACAATTTGCTCATCACGTTATAAAAGATTCTCGTAATATAAATTCAAACTCAGCGCTCATGTGTTTACATTTTCGTAATAAAGGTCGCAAGATGACGGCTTTAGAACAGCTGGAAATCAATAGATATCAACTATCACAAAGGATTATTAACGAAAAAACTAATATATGTCGGTCACCATTGCTCAATCCATTGGAACGGGGTTTTCCTTAATAAACCATCCCCATCCAATAAACCATTCCCGTGCAATATGTAAGCTCATTGATATAGCCGCCTTTTTATTTTCATTTACAATTTTAAAAAATGTAGTTTTATTGCTAACAGGAAATAAGCTAGGTCGTTAAAACAGGAGAGAAGATGTACTGTGTACATTTTCTACGTAACTATATATAGATAAGCAAATATTCGTTTAAGCATAGTTCTGACGATAGCGTGAGCCGAAATAGCTATCAACTATACCTTATAAAAAATTTGTAAAACTAAAATACATTGCTATTTTTATTAATTAATAAACTCACCAAATATTTATTGTAATAACATAAAAAAGCAGGTCTTCTTGAAGAATTTTGAAGAAAATTGATTTTGTTTGAAACAACGTTTCCCAGAACAAAAAAAGACAATCGAGTGTATTTTTAATTAATGTATATTCGGCAGCTTTGTTATTATGCGGGTTGGTGATACCTGGATTGAAGATTTAATTGCACTCCAAGCAGATGCATGTCCTTGAATGGAACGCACCATGCAACAAACTGCATCTCGCTGTACAAGCGAAATTACTACGTATATTATTAATAAGTATTGCAATTTGCAATAATACCATTAATTCACGCTGTTTCGAAATGATTCATTTAAGGAAATTCGAAACATAAACATGTGGGTTGGCTTGTTGAATCAGTTATGACGAAATTTATTTTTGATCTTTATCTATATCACGTAAATGAGATATTGAAGAATTAAAATAATCAAAATAATCAATATTTTAAGATAAAATATTGCAAAATTAAAAACATTCACACAATGTACATATAATATGAAATATTATTCTTCTCTACAACTTTTTTTTAACATATTTTTTTTCGTCCATATATTCTATATTGCTAATGATATATCAGATGAATATAACTGCAAATTTGAATTGTTGAAACTTAGTCCGATTCCACATGTTTTGTCACTAACGACCTGGTTTTCGCCTTTCGGCATCTTCATGCATTCTATCACACGAATGCAACAGAACTCATATACCAGACGAAACCCAGGTCGTAAGAGGCAAAAGTGTGAAACTGTACAAAAACGATATCGAAATTCCATCAAGCACACTCTGTCGATATCGTAAATTAACAATAATTGACAAAATCTTTCAGACAAATTAAGAATAGTGGTTATATATATAGTAAAATACATGCAGAAAAGCTGTTGCTATCTTTTGTAATTAACTCCTTTGGTATATAACCGATGCTTATTGTTTATCGTGTGTCAGTTCTGCTGCATCTGTGTGATAGAATACCCGAAGATATCTTAAGGCGAAACTTGGGTCGTTCCAATTTGAAATTGATATTCCATCAAGCACCTTCAGTCCATATCACGAATTATGGAAAGCATTGTCAATTTTGAGTTGTTACAAAATTGTACGATTCCACATGATTTGACACTAACGACCCGGGTTTTGCCTTACGGCATCGTCAGGCATTATATCACACGAATGTAACAGAACTGACGGTTGTTTCGAAAATATTCTAAAGGTGGCAGTGATGTGTTAAATAGTATTATAAAAAAATTCTTATAAAGTTAAGTGACACTGGCGCCCTCTCGAAACGGACAAATTATACTTGTCGGTTAACAGTTAAATACACTGTCTAATAAATGCCACTTAGGCCGACAATCTAAATTCGTACCAAACACATACTTCACCTGATCCAAGCCATAACTGATACGGTAATATTGCCGTCTACCCTTTTATGCATAGTTATTCAATTGGCCAATCATTACAGACGCTCAATTGGGAATATTTTTCTCACAGTACTTAATTGAAATTGTAAACATTTAGTTTAGTTTGCCAAGCACGCTGCTGAACCATGACAACAATGCTGTGACCAGGGTGTCGCTACCGGTTAAACCGATTTCGAACACCGGTTTTTCTGCTACTTTAAAAAAAAATTACTAATATTTCGACAAAATAATGTGTACTATTACAAATATTTAATGGCCGTTTGTCCAATTAGCGCTGAATTTCGATTCAGTTTCGCACTTTCCAATATTGGGTATACTAGCTTTTTAATGCCACACTTAAAGTAAGGCTCTAAATAAGAATACAATATGGTGATTTATAAAAAAAATATTTATTTAATTAATGATGATCGTGCCCTTTTGAATTGTCTGGATATGAATATCAAACCATTGCCTAAGGCTATAAGAGTCGTGCCTTTCAGCCACGTTAATCACGCTGACTTGGTTACGTCTCTGACAAATCAAAGTACAGTGCACTCTCGATTATCCGGGCTAATGCTGGGGAGGATGGTCACGGATAATCCGAATCATCAATTTTTTATTTTGTTTTCGAATATAATATCATATACACAATACAATTATTTAACACATTATTTATCAAGAAAACACAAAAAAATACGTAAAAATGTAAAATTTTATCATAATAACAAACGTAGTCCCGAGAGCTGACAAATATAGGCAATTAATATCGAAATTAACAAATTTACTGCGGGCACTCGCGCCGGTTTATGCACTTCACTGGAAATGTAAATATCATAGAAACGCATGTGGAGTACAAACGATTTCAATTCTTGGCTCATTCTAGTCCCATAAATATTGACGTTTATTGCGGTATATGCGAACATATTCATACTTTCAAGACACACAAGTGGATAAAAAAAATTCACCGATTAGTTACTTAAACACAAACACATCGCTAAATTCATTCTTTTTTTAAAACACGCGCACATTCTAGATCGCATTGATGCGTCTCATAATCGTATAGAAAAAAAATCAATAAAACTATATTTGAATTAAAAATATTTATTTTCAGGCACGAATAATCCGCAAACCGGATAATCCACACACGGATAATCGAGAGTACACTGTACATTCAAAGAGTTCACGTAGAGAAAATTCTTTCATAACCTCGTGTTTTTATAAGTATGTGATTCATTGAAATTTCTCCACACTAGAGTTTTAAATATTTCTATCAATAATTTTCACGTTTAACGATGCTACGCTTCGGACTACACTCGAAGAGTCTGAAATCACAGCCAGTGATAGTGAATACAAAATTGAGTATCCTAATAAATTAAAATGTTTATTTATCAATTCGGGATTGCAATCCAATTCACTATGGGCCTAATTTATTATTTGTTTTTTTTCATCTTGTTTTATAACACCGTTATTAACCATATTTACCAAAACAAAAAGAAAAAATGATTAAAAATTTTGAAGTCAAAATAAAATAATTTGAAGAAAGTATATAATAAATTTCTTATCTACACGGTGAAAAAATAGCAACTTATTTTAATTCTACAAAAAAATTTATAAGATATAGTTGATAGCTATTTCGGCTCACGCCATCGTCAGAACTGTAGTATAAAAAAATTATAGAACTAAAATACATTGCTATATTTTCACCGTGTTATAATGGAGTTCTACCGAGTAAATGCCAATTCAATCAGTAATGTTTATGATCAATCTGAAGTTTCATTGGATTCAGTGTCTGAACTTCTGTATCACTATTTTCCAATTTTTCATAAGAAACATACATCTTAGGTATAAAGAAAGGTCTCGGAATCGATTGACAGCGGTTATATGAAGTACCGGTATAAACACACTCTTCCGGTATTGCAATCCCTGACCACAACAATACATACTCGGACGAAATGGAGCTAGCTTTATTAATGCATAAATCGAACAAGCAGCATGCGACGGTATTTATTCACTCTAGAAACAATATTCAAATAGTATCAATCATAGCCCATTATAAGATACACCATGCACAAAAAGTTTTAAGCCATAAAAAGGATTATGGAATCAAAACGTGTATGGGAAAATCTTAAATAAAGCAGTCGGGGCTCAACATTGAATATACTACGACAGTAGACTTTGTATTGTTTTTAGAAATTGTCAACATACGGTATTACTTATATTCGTATAATTATTAATAGAATGTAAGTATGTTTGTCTGTCACGAAAATTCTTCACAAACGTTGAATGTTGGCGGCGTATTAGATTTATAAGTCATTTCGAAGTCAATTACAGTATTTTACATGTATTTTTGTGATATTCCTGATGACGACGTCTGCGGTAATATTTTCATCTTTCAATGTTGACAGTACTAAAAAAAAAATACTGAAATAAAGCAGACATAAATATTTGTGTTTCCATTATCTACGTTTTGAAACTCATTACAGCTATGTCGAAGCCGGGTAGTATACATACCTATTCCATCGTATATATATATATATATAGTCACTTTTTAGGTGTTAACTGTCTTCTCTTAGTCTCTAGAACAATTTTCCCTTAATGTAGCGCACTCGTAAGTAAATGCTTTTTCTAAGTTTTCCTTTTATTTTATTGTTTTCATATTAATTATGTCTGCTCTCAAAAATTATATTTCAGGACTACGTGTGATAATTTTGACGTTTAATTTCGTCCAATTTTTTAATTGGAGTTTTAGTGTGTTTTTTTCCTACTACACTGCTGTCCAGAAGTATAGATCTCGATAGAGAATGATAGAAGTATGTTGATTTGCGAGTTTTTTAAGCATACTAAATCGGACGTCAATCTAAGTATAAGCTATTGAAATATGTATGCATTAAATATTCACAGCATCTTATTGACAGGCCTACATATCCACATTGATAATTTTGAACCATTCTGTATTCATGTAAACTTATTGATGGAGCTCACGATCTAAATTGTAAGTTGGCAAAACTCTCGTGGTTTCAATAGGCTATTAATCAAAATGTTGAGTAGATTATCGCCGCTCGTTTCGCGATAAATAGAGTAGCGATAAAATATTATGCATATGTAATATTTCAACGCTTGCATATTATTAGATAATATTTAAACAAACAAAAAAAACTGCAATGGAAACAGCAAGAGAAAAAAATCTTGACATGATATGTTGCAACAGAACAGTTCTGTTGAATCCGAGTGCATGGAATGCCTGAGGATGCCGAAAGGCGAAACCCGGTTCGTTAGTGACAAAACATGTGGAATCGGAAAAAGTTTTAACAATTTAAATTTAAATAAGATTTAATTATTGTAAAATAACTTTTCACAACCCTCTCATATTTACCAAATTTTTGTAAAACCAAATTTTGGGAAACCAAAGGGACGACGACTGTATATTTTTTAAGATTTTTATTTTATTATTATTATATTAAGCTTTCCCGAATTTTACGTTTTTTATTTAGGATCCTTTGAAAAACGTGAAAACGAGGTTTCACTGTATATTGAATTTCATATTCTCCAGATTGTACGAATATTATTTTTTTATTGATTGAATTGGCATTCACTTGGTAGAACTCCATTATAACACAATTTTGTAAAACTAAAATACATTTCTATTTTTTCACGGCGTTATTTTTTTTAATTTCGTGATTGGGTAATCCATTATAGTCGTGGTATAAAAAGCACTTGTGCCAAACCTTTTGATCAAAAGCACAAAAGATTGTCCATCACTTTATTAGAAGTTCATAACAGAGTAACATTGTCCGCATGTGCAACTAGCTACTTTATGCAGTTTATTATCATCGCGTGTTAATCATTTCAATTGAGAAGCAATGTTTATGTTACTTCTGCATTCATTCAACGAAAACAATTACATCTTCATAGTATACATTATATGGTTGTTTATGCAATAACTTGAGTTAATAAGTGATTTAGATCTTGAGTTTAATGAGACGTGAGTCAAATAATTCATTTTATACTCAGCCAATGATATGGCACTTTCGTGCGGCATTTTGAAGATTTTCCCAAACCACTTACTTGGCGGACATTACTTGGTTTCAAATTGATATAAAAATCCCCGAATTTAATAACAATAATAATTACTAATCGTTTTTTAATGCTTTCGAGAAAAGCGTAACAAGCAACTTTCGTAGAAAACTTCTGTTGAAATAAACTCCTTTAGAAATCAAATTGAATGCATTTAAGCTGATCGGAAAGTTTAAAAATATTTTTACACGATTGTAAAACATCTAAAGAACTCATGGATAATAATAGAATAGCGATAGCCGATAGGCTTACGCACAACAAAAGTTGTGACGATGGCGTAAATCAATCGAAAATATTTATTGTATTTTTTTTAACTACCAAAATATATTGCTATTTTTTCACCGGGTTATAATGGAGTTCTACTAAGTGAATGGCAATTCAATCAATACATTGAAAAGACAAAATGTCAATATTTTGATATTTCAACATGACTCCGAATAAAATTTTTATGTTGGGTTAGGTTAGGAAAAAAAATTACCTTTCTTTTATCGATTCCCTGGTTATTTTTGATCAGAAGCAGGGCAACATCAAAAAAATCAGGATTAATTCATGCAGCCCCCCCCCTCAGCCACTGGAATCGAGGGAAAGATACAATATTAATGATTTGACATATAATGTTAAGCAATTCTTGAATAATAATATTATCCTTTGAGCCTCGCGCAGGCAATAAATAAGCTTCGAATGGAATTGCGAATGCATTATGGTATTGTAAGATTTTTTGAACATGCTACTTGTGTACAAATAAATTTAATATTCTTTAATACTACCAGCGCTTAACCTCTTAGCAGCCCCATACGAAATATGCACGTCAAAGACGCTCGACATCCAGCACGGACGATATTTGGCACGTCGTTTTCGAGACGTCTGCTGTTATAAATTTGACTTAATTGTGTAAATATCTGGGGGTAAGGTTATCAAATATATCGTACCAATAAAATAATTATTTGACTGAATGCTTAGAAAAATGTTCGATTCCAATGTAATGATTATTTTAAATTTGAATGAGTACAAAAATCATTTTTTTATGGGTCGTTTTCCATTTTTGACGTCACCATTGTCAATACTTGAAGACGCATGATGAAATTTAAATATCAAATTTAAATTGCTTAAACTTTCTACGATTCAACTCGTTTTGCCCTAGCGACTCTGGTTTCGCCTTCCGGCATCTTCAGGGATTCTATCACACGATTGCAATAGAACTGACGAGTCAAAAAAATATTTGACTAGATATTAATTTAGTTATATAATTCTATTTATTTTTGTTTCAACTGAGTTGCTTTCTCTTATCTATTATTATCGAATTATTTGAAGTAACATTTGTGACGTTAGTCAATTTACCAATCAACAGGCATTCAGTCAGTTCTGTTGCATCAGTGCGGTATAGTGCATGAAGATGCAGAAAGGCGAAACCCATATTGTAAGTGGCAAAATATGTGGAAATGTACAAAGCTTCAACAATTCAAAAATCATTTCTTATATTATGATAAAAGTTGATTGAAGGGTTTTTGAATTTATTTTCATTCTTGAGTAATATGTGATATGATACTAATTTTAAGAAAGGCTTTTAAAGGGTTAATACAAATGCGAATGTGAACGAATAAACAAAATGCATTGAACATTGAAATCAAGGAAATTCATCGAATACTTATAAACATTAAGTTGACACTATCGTAAACAATATGTAAGTATTTCCTAAAAGTCTACAACAAAGCAACTTTCTTACGGAATTGGTTTTAATATATATGTGAGAACTGATCGCAAACTTTTCAGACCACACAATATGATTAAAAAAATATAAACGTTTGTATATTATGTAACATAAAAGCCATGAAAGTTTTATTTTTTTGTTTTGAAATTGTATTTAAAGATTTTATTAAATTATCGGGTTACTGACGAAGCTACGCAGCGAAAACCGAATATATATAGCCGCGCGTTTTAAAGGAAATATAGAAATATTTTCTTTTACTATATGAAATAACTCAATAAGTTTGTAAGATGATATAAAGAAAGACATATTTTTAAGGGTTGAACAAATCGTTATATAATAAAAGCAAACAAATTTTAGAGAATCATTGGAATGAATGTATCACTGTTAAAGGTGGTTATACTGTTATTTAATGTCAAATTTTGTCAACAAGTTGTTATTTAATTAGTCATCCTTCGAACTTATTATGCGATATGTTATATGAAAAAATAAAACACACTTACATTCAAGTAAAAAAATCATAACATATTAAAAATAAAAAGTATTTTTGTACATTATTAAGCATTTGATTGTATGAAGGCCGTTTTGTATCTTTCCATAATCATATAATATAATATCAAAAATTTCATTTCATAGCAAATAATCGCGAGTATGTTATTTTTATTCAAAAAGCAATTCGAAAGACCGACTGAAAAAATAAACTTTGTTATGCGTGTCTTTATTGGCGCTCCATTGAATACTCAGTGTGGCCATTTCACAAGATAGTTGTTTTAATTCATCGCGAACACTTCAGAATCCTTCAGCGCCTTCGAATACATCCAGTGGAAGGTACACGACGGTGGCTGGCATCCTACTAGCCGTAATAAGAGATTGTCAGTACTGTATTCTACCAGTGTTGCTTTCGGGTATCGAATAATGGCACCTAAAGAAGATTTGGAAGAACCGCATACTTACCTTGAAATGTAGATATTTGATATAATTTATGATATCGACTTAAGGTGCGCGATTAAATTTCAATATTTGAAACTTTTTATGATTCTACATATTTTGTAACTAACGATCTGGGTTTTGACTTTCGATATTTTTGGGTATTCTATCACACAGTTGCAACAGAACTGACACACGATAAAAAAGAAGCACCGGTTATATACCAAAGGAGTGACACCCAATTGTCTGTGATAAGTTTGATTAACGCTAAATACTGTTAATGAGTCTTTCCTGGAAGGGTGCTACAACAAATAATAATCAACTATCATTGAAATGCAATTGGGTAATTTTAGACTTAAAAATACCTACTTATTTTAAATTGACAGATAACGGTAAGAAATAAAAATCAGGTAATGTAATATAAGAATTTAAATTATCAGATTGTCGACTCATTGAATTGATCTCATTTAAAGGATATAACAAGGGGGAATTGGGAAGATTAAACAGATCGTTAATAATATTATATAACTTTAATTTAATATTCGACCACTAGTTATATCTAGTCAGATATTAGGATTGAGGTGTTTTGACTTCGTGATTAATTGGGAGATCAGAAAACACTTACAACAACGACCTGTTAGTGCTTGTGGAGAAAAGTTGGAACTGGTTGGGTCACGTTGTAGCCTTTAACAATTAAACGCACAGTATCTTGTAGTTTTATAACTTTGTAGGTTATTTCTAACCCTAAATTGTAATCGAACTCTAGATTTTGTCATTGGATAAGTTTGTATTTATTTTTTGATCAAATCAATAGGACTGTTCTTTGTATACTACAGTTATCGATCATTTAAATTCATCCATTAAGCCTGGATTTTTTCGAAAAGGTAAAATTGACCTGTCTCATACTGATTCTAATATAACGATTTTCTCATACAACAAGCAACTTTGTCGAATGCTAGAGTGTACAATAAAAGAGTAATAACGTTATCACTCTAATAAGAAAGTCGTTTTTTTTGTATATAAAGTAGATAAACTTTAACACGAGTGCAATAAAAATAAAGAACAAATGTGATTGCTTTGTTGTTTTGATAAAATTAATGAGAATAACACAGAAGTGACTAGCTTGTCATTATTATTTCCATACTGCTATCGATGGAATTTGAACTGTTCACATTGTGATTTATTGCCACTCCGACATTACATTGGCGAGTTAATAAATAACCCAGTTTGACGTCTCGTTATAATTATCTTGTGAACTATTGAGCAGTAGTACACAACGTTTTTAATCTGCACTGCAGTCTGGTATGTCATTTACTTGCGAGCTAAATTCACGTCGAAGGTACGGTATAAAGAAATCGACGAATATTTTCAATAGAAACACTCTGTTGAAAATTCTATGGATTCGAAACAATTTGTTCAGATGCTATGGATTCAAAGTCGTAGTAGTGAAAAATGAGCGACTTCGAATACTTTTTCGATTAAACGATTTTTAAAAATCAAAACGAAAAATTTGATTTCATTTATTATATGCACATAAATAGAAAAGGCAGGAAGAGACATGACAATATTAAACTTTTTTTAATGATTGAATTGGTATTTACTTGGTAGAACTCGATTATAAAACGGTGAAAAAATAGCAATGTATTTTAGTTCTAAAATTTTTTCAGAACTATGCTTAAACTAACATTTGCTTATCTATATATAGTTGTGTAGAAAAGGTACACAGTACAATTTCTCTCCTGTTTTAACGGCCTAGCTTGTTTCTTTCTCGCAATAAAATAAAAAAATTCAAAAATTGTAAATGAAACTAAAAAATGCGGCTATAACAATAAGTTTACATGTGGCACGGAAATGGTCTATTACGGAAGCAAATCAGACCCCTTCCCCCCGGTGGAGCGCTTTGATCAATGGGCTAAACAGTATATTAATTTGTTCATTAAGAATCCTTTGTGATAGTTGATGTCTATTGACTTCCAGCTGCTCCAAAGCGGTCACCCTTACTGCAAAGATGCAGGTAAGCCGAAATAGCTATCAACTAACATATATCTTATAAAAAAAAATTAGAATCAAAATACATTGCAATTTTTTCACCGTGTTAAACGTTTTTTAGACGACTAGAAGTGATTTATGATAACGACTGAAAGTGATTCATGGAATTGATATCATATTTAAACTGTTTTAACTTTGTAGGATTCCACATATTTTGTCATTAACTACGCGGGTTTCGTCTTTCGGCATTCCACATGGACCCAATAGAGTTGAGTCACAATGTCAGTCATATGGAATCGTACAAAGTTTCAACAATTTAAATCTAACAAGAATGAGTTTGAATGTATTCCGGGCGAAGCTGGTCAAAATATTTACACAGCTCATCTTATAATGAACAATTAACAAAAATATACAAAGGTATTTTTTATTTTTTTATTACGATTTCTTATTGGAAATATAAAACGTAAAAATTGCTCAACTTCGTTTGAGACACATCGTATCTCAACAAATTGCCTAAATAATTGACCACGCCAATACACCGGTGGCCGTAATAGACATTAATCTTCTGTATTTTAGTTCTACAAGGATTGTGAAATATTGCTGATTTCAATTAAACAAACAAAAGGTCTTGCTTCAATGTGCTAGTCTTTAAGTTTAGGGTGTCCGGATTAATTGAATACTAATTCTCCGAATTGCACACCATTTTGAGAAAACATGGAGTTCATTCTATTAAAAGACATAGTTAACTACCCCATGATTGCTAAATACCAGGGCTGTGAAAAACGATCGACTTCGACATATTTTTTCGATTAGACGGTTTTGAAGAATATCTCAATGAACAATTTGCCGGATTGGTTGGTTGATCTTAAATGTAATGCACATAAATAGAAAAGGTAGGAAAAAACCTTACAAAAATAAACTTTTTTTAGTCAGTGTCGTATTGTTGGTCAATTTTGGAAGCGGAGACGTATGTTTGCTAACAATTTCACAGTCCTGCCAAATTCAAAGAAAATTTCTTTTTGTCCGAAAATAACGTTTTCATAACATCTCTCGATGATTAAACAATAAATTATGGATTCCTACGAAAAATGATATTTAATAGACACTTCTTAATAATGAACCCCTTTATATAATATAAACACTTTACGGTCCGCGGACGCCACATTAGCGCCATTTTTGTGCACAACGCACAATGTGGCGTTTTCGGATACGCGTAGCTACACTACGAAAAATTTATATGAATTTTAATTCTTACGTTCAAAATTTATCGATACATGGATGAAGAATATACACGAGGTCTAAAATCAAAATAGGAAAAAAATATATAGCGAAAATGTGCTAACCGTAAAGTGTTAAACTAGCTATTTTTCGAAATAGCCAACTGCAACTTTCTGATCTCTTGTCCGTCAATGCAACCAACTGCAACTCCATTTTTTCCTTGTCTAAATGTATAAAATTTTAATTGTACACTCTTTGTTGACTGTATATTATTATAATAAAAAGTGCAGTCGTTTAAAACAACAACTAGATCAATTATTAGCATAGCATTAAAACATGTAGGAAGTCATAAATGTCGTAAGAATATGCAAATTTATCGTTCTGGTACAATCATATTGTTAAAATACATTAAAACTTGCCTTCGGGAAAACGGCGGCGCATATCAATAAAGTCGTTTATGAATTATAATGTGACATAATTATTTATTTATTTCAACATAATGACACCTCGTTCAGCGTTAAATAATAAATAGGTAATTATTATGTTGTAGTAAAGTGAAAAGTTGCAACATGGAACCACGATTGGTCAATCTTCAACCGATTCTCATATGAGCTTAAAACAGAGCTTTCTTTCTGGAAACATCGCAATACAGCGCGTTTTTTTAACATACTTCAACAAAAGTTTTTTGTTCGCTTCTCCTTCGTTGTGATAATTTTTTTATTCGGTAAAATGATATGATACAGGGTAAATGTTTATGCGAAAAGGCATATAAGCATGTAATGATAATTTCTGTAATTTTTGGACGAAAATAATATAGCAAAGAAATTTTAAATTGTATTTTCGTATTATTAATGCTGACAGATATTGGTACGTTAGATTGAAATAAATTTGCGAATGAATGGCTACAATATGCAATCGCTTACATTTTTAATTACATATATCGCATTTTAAATATTTATTTTAGTTTATATTTAAATTAAAAAAACACGAATTTGACTCCGATTAAAAAAATTGTCAAGTTTTTCTAACATTTCCTATTTATGTAATTATAGTATGTATATGGTATGTTTCCTATGAATGTGATCATAGATTTCACTACTCCGACTCCGATAAAAACACACTTTTAGTAGCACGGTGAAAAACAGCAATATATTTTAGCTCTGCAAAATGTATAAGATATATATTGTAGTTGATAGCTATTTCGGCTCACACCTTTATCAGAACTAGAATAGTTCTGATGAATTTTTTCACCGTGCTGTAATGGAGTTCTGCCAAGTAAATGCCAATTCAATCAATACATTGACAGTACTATTTCTACAATATATTTTATGAACAAGATCGGTTTAGCTCATCGCAAACATTATCAACTGTTCATAATATATATTGTGAAAATAATTCATAGTAATTAAGTATTAAGTATAGTAAGTAAATTCAATTAATTAAAAGTAATTTATCTCCAGATACAAACATTTAATATCATTTAATTATTTTAATTTATTTGACTGTTTGCATTGAAAGTTCCATTGTTCAGTAGTTTTTCTCTAAAATTTATATAAATGTCAAACTGTATGTATATTACAAGTGTAAGAGAATATTCGAAATATAAAAAAAAATAGCGGAAATCAATGTTTTTGCATTACTTTGTTTGATTCGAGGTCAACCTGATTTCTGTTCATCAGTTAATATTTTGCTATCGAAGAAACAGATTATGACCGAAATATTTTTTTGTGAATATTTCAATTGACAATCATGAGTTTTGCATTTTTCTTTATAAAATAACTTAATCAATAATGAACGTATCAAAGAAAAAAGGATTATTTGTGTAATTTGTCAAGACATGCTGTTAAAGTTATCCAAGAGGCAATTCATGTGTAGAATACTCATGTAATACAATAACAGTGATTTCAAATTTGAATTGTTTCAACTTTGTACGATTCCAAATGTTTTGTCACTAACGGCCCGGGTTTCGCCTTTCGGCATCTTCAGGCATTCTATCACACAGATGCAACAGAACTGACGTAAAATAAACAGTTACTACTAACTAATGTCGGTTGATTAATGTTTGTTGAAAAACCGTTTCAAGAATGTCTCATTAACAAGATCATTAATGGAAGTTGTCACGGGCAATAGTGTTAATTATTATTGGATTAGTATTATTAAATTTGTTTTAGCTGCAATTTACTGCTTGCCTTGGGGTAAGTGTTTTCTTGTAATTAATAACCTTGGTATATAGGCGATGCTAATTGTTTTTTAAGTCAGTTCTGTTGCATCCGTGTGATAGAATGCCTAAACCCAGGTCGTTAGTGACAAAACATTTGGAATCTCACAAAGTTGTAGTAATTATTTTTTTTTCAAAGTGGCTATACTTTATAATTAACTCATTTGGTATATAAACGATGCTTATTGCGTGTCAGTTTTGTTGCAACTGTGTGATAGAATACCCGAAGATATCGAAAGTCAAAACCAAGGTAGTGAGTGACAAAATATGTGGAATCGTACAAAAGTGTAGCGATTCTAAATTGATATTGAAATTCCATCAAGCAACTCCATTCGATATCATAAATTATAACAATGATTTCGTTTTGATTCTTGTCACTTCTCCTTTTCTCCACATCAGCGATTTAAAGCCGCACTATTTCAAGAATGTCGCACCGTGTTGCATGTAAAAATAGTGCAAGCTGCAGCGAACTGCAGTCGGTAAAAGAAGTGGTTCTTGCATTTATGGTGTTGGGCCTGCAATACTGTGCGGAACTCGCATTTGTGTTATGAGTCATCAAATAATGCGGACCCGCCACATTCACTTTTCGTATTTTTCCCGCCACGCTACGGCAGCAACTTGCAAATAACAAATAACGACCGTGCTCAATTAAAGCTGAAATGAGCTAACCAGTTAGCTGACTGCAGTGCTGCATAACCCGTTAAGTCACACGAATAACGAACATTAAACTTTCAACGCAGACATAATTAATGAAAGATACGCGCTAACCATTGTCTCCAAAACGATTCCTATGTCCACCATCTTTCCTTCTATCGCACAAGTTTCTTCCACGATATTGGTGACATATGACAGACAAAACACCTAGAGATAGTAAATAATAGATTGCGTCTTCAAGTCATTCTATTATATAAAGACACGAGGAAAATTTAAAAAATGTTCCAAATCTTAAATCCAGGGTTCGTTGCGCGTTGTTATGGCAAATAATATATTATTATCATTCATCCTCTTTAGTTAAAAATGTATTAAGATCACTACCGTAGAGATCAAAGCTCGTAACTCTAAAAATACGTGACATTAAATTTAAATTTAGTTAGTATATCATTGATTTTTCTAGAGACGTATCTTTTCTGTGCGAACTATTGCGGCAAACCTCAACACATGCTTTTGATCACTTTTAAGGTGTTAACTGTGACTTTTTGATGGAAAGGTTAGATATTTTATTTTCATAATGAGCGAAACCTGTCTTAAGATATATTGTGGAAATATTACTTAAAATGTATTGATTGAATTAAAAATCGCGAATACCTATGCCACCTTTATTCTTGAATGAATAAAAAATCTGCGTCGTAGTTCTTCCGTGTACGAAGCAAAAAAACACGAACCGGCATTGAACGAGTTAAGTTTTATGAAAATCGAAGGTTCGCGCGTACATAGTAAACAAACACGACAAAGCAAAAGCTGTTTGAAATAGAGGAAAACAAAAATCACGAAAACCGGTGGAGCAGATCCGATCGGTTGATACTTCACTGGGTTATTAGCACTCTTTAGCTCTTACCATCGATATACACACTGTTCATGAATAATATTATACCTAATTCAAAACTTTATAATAGCATTGATTTTATTGGCATTCACTTGGTAGAACTCCATTATAACACGGTGAAAAAAATAGCAATGTACCTTAGTTCTACAAAATTATTTTTTTTAAATATAGTTCATAGCTGTTTCGGCTCACGCCATCGTCAGAACTATACTTAAAATGAACATTTGCTTATCTATATATAGCTGTGTAGAAAAGGTACATAATACATTTTCTCTCGTGTTTTAACGACCTAGCTTGTTTCTTTCATTAAGTTTACATATGGCACGGAAATGGTCTTATCACAGAAACAAAGAAACACCCCGCAGAGAGACCAATAATGGTGACCGACATATATTAGTTTGTTCGTTAAGAATCCTTTGTGATATCTATATTTTAAAAAAATATATGAATGTAAAAAGTGTGATGATACAATTGAGATGTTTTTAAACTGATTTTTTATTTTATTGATTGAATTGGCATTCACTTGGTAGAACTCCACTATAACACGGTGAAAAAATATCAATGTATCTTGTAATAATATGTTCTACAATTGTTTTTATATAGTTGATAGCTATTTCGACTCACGCCATCGTCAGAACTATATTTAAACGTACATTTGCTTATCTGTATATAGCTGTGTAGAAAAGATACACAATACATCTTCCACACAAGCATTTTTATTACAAAACGTTTTTTTATGTATCCATCTACATTTAAAACTAAAATAAATAACCTATTAAAAGAATACATGTATTGAGGAGGAGAAATAAATAGATTGAAAAAAAAACAAGAGAAAAGTAGGATTTAATCATGGACTGACAGTGTCCATATTGTTGACCTTATATGCATCAGAATTTCGTGAAATATTTTCGGAGTCTTGGCATATTATATGTAGTTCAGCGAGCATTTGCTTGAAAGCTTTCTACAGTCACATTATAGTGTTATTTTAACTGTCGTAACAAAGGTACATAAAGTGTAAAGAAAGTTATATAAAGTTTCTTGACTATCCGATGAATAACCAAAGACCAAATTATTGGCTCAGAGTCGCTGGACGATCCAATCCATCATTGGATACGGTGATTTTGCTAAAAAGCTTGGCTAGTAAGTAATTGACCAGCATGATAATGCAAAATGATGAATATGCTACATACGTTTAAATTATCATTTATTGCACGAAAAAACGAACGAACTCTGCTAGTCGGTGCGACCATCCACTGTACCGATCGGTCACGTTAACTTGTTGATGACATAGGCAAATTACTAGACATTTGAAAATTTTGTGACGTTATACGGTAAACGAGTAGAGCTCAACTCTTTAAAAGTTTCTACAACTTTTTGGCATACATGTACGCCACATAGTCTTACGCAATTGCTCTGAATACACTTGGGCTGTGGATTCGTTAAAAAACACGTCTCCATTTTTTTCTACTTTTCCTATCTATATGCATTAAGTTAAAAATCAACCAACTACTCCTCCAAATTGTTAATTGAAATATTTAAAAAAAATCGTCTTATCTAAAAAGTAGTCGAAGTTGCTCGTTTTTCACGTCTCTGACTTCACAGCCCTGGAATACACCCAAATTGAAGGTAAAATAAGGCTTTTGACATGCTTAACAACTGCACCGCTTCTAGGTACTGCCGTGTAAGGATGATTAAGACAATTTCCAAGGTACTTTTATTATTCATGTGAGTTGTTTAAGAAATTTTACAATTTGCATTCATACTCTATTATTCTTTGACTTTGATACTCATTTTAAAGTGACTTATTTTCGCATCAAATTCTTTTTTTAACTATATCCTATTTCATTCTATTTTTGAAACACCTTATGAATATGTGTTTATTATATTTGGTTATTAGACTTATCGAATGCTCAGCGGGATAGTTGTGACATTGATTACTGTTCAAGATAAATTCTCTGTTGTTAACAATGCATTGAACAAACGCAATATTGTTGTGAAAATAACAACTACATCGTTAATTTTACGTGCTCGCTATCATATTCTAAGACCAGTAAATCTAGAATCTTTTGGAAAAATATACAACAAAATTTACGTAACTTAACTCGTAAATAGATGAAGTTTTAATTATAGTCTATTAAAAGAAAATAATAAAGCTGATTTATAAATATATTTCCTTAATAAAGATAAAATATTTATTAATGCAAATTAAGACTTCGAAAATATTACACGCAATTTGTTTTATTATATGCAGACAATTTGGTACCATTTAAACATGTAAATTTTATTACAATGCGAAGTTAAAAAAATCGTTTTCTTTCACCTTTCTGTACCTTCTATTGTATATACAATGTATTATAATGCATGAGGTCGCCAACCAGTGTTCCGTGAGAAAAATTTGGTAGTCTGTAAAATTATTACTTATTAAAGTATTAACGTTGGATGCTGAAGGTCGTAGCATTGGGAAAAAATTATTATTATTCAAATATACTGCTACAACTGACGATATTGTAATATTTTTCGTAAGGAATAAATTTTTTTTAAAAACTGCGAGAACATTTACCATACAGCAACAAGACCAGTAGTATAATTGTAAAACGAATTATTTAAGTAATTCCAATATTTGGTAGGAATTTTACACCATACTTCAAGTAGACTAAATACTTAATCATAAATCGAACCCATAATGGAGAACTGCAGCTTGTCGCTCTGGGATTCGAGCCCAGAAATGTCATAATCGTACACGTACGCTCTGAGATAAAATTACACTTATCAATGTTGGTTCATTTCGCTACAATTTTCGCAACAAAGATAATCGTTTTTTTTAAGATTTTTTTACATCAATATAAGCTAAAAATGCGAATTAATAAATATTTTATACATTTTGCTTTACTTAAATAATCCGTTATTCATCCGAAGACTTTCAAAGTTTTCTAGGTGTAGCAATTTCAAACCTGATTTGTATTACAAATTTATCAATATTCACTCACTATATATATAAACTCAGTAATTATGTGGTCAGATTTTTTTATTTTGAATTTGGAAAAAATGTTACGTATGACTTTTTGGTGGGTAATTCTTGGTGTGCAAATACTGACGATATGTGCGTGTCAATAACTTTATATATAATATTGGTAGATTCGTCTGTGAGCGTGATTCAACATCACATGAAGCAATATACATATATCTTTCTGGAATATCTGATATAAAAAAAAACATATAGTTTTTGCGCCAGTTAATTAAATTACTCACATACCCACTGGCCCAAAAATGAAACCTTGCACACTAATATTTATTTTTTTGTAGACGTTCGCGCTTAACTCGTAACTCTTGGTTATTTTTTTCGTATTTCGATTCAAACTAAACCACAAAGCATGCGCTCGCACTGCAAAAAATATATCAAACAAAAAAATGATTCTACGAATTCTAGCACACAAAGCCGATTTACTCGTTCAAGGTTAACAAGAGGGCTTTTTTTAAGTCATCTATACAAATAACTAATAATTGTGCAATCGTTGATTTTTCATTGTTATCATGATAATCTGCTAAATTCCTATTATTATATTCTATACAATAAAAACATACATAAAGTTATAGCTACGTTTAATACGAATATTTAAATATGTTACACCATTGTCCAGAATTTGATAATGACGTAAAATAAGCAAACCTACCGGCGGAAAATTTTAATGAAACGTTGAATTTTTTTTTTTATTTTTTCATTTACATTCTGTCAATAATACAATTTTGTTGCACCCTGTCTTGTTTATACGCGATTTTGTGTATAAACATTCAAAGCTGAGAAGATTAAAAAAGGATTAAAAGTGTCAACCCAGATAGTTTTTTTTTTTAGATAAGCATCCAATACTTAATGTGATAATTTTCGTGAATTATTGTGAAATTTTCAAAATGAATTGAGACTGCATAATGAACTACACTGTACTACCTTTTCACAGATTTTTGACGCTCTTTTACTCGATATTTTGAATTTCGAACTAATTTATCAAATTATATGAAAGTAAGGTTTTTCTGGAACCAATGTATCGTGTAAAAAAACGATTTGGTGTTGTCATTTTGATAAATAATTTTGTACACTTTCTTCTAATCTAGACTTTTACTGTACGCACATTAAGCTCGGTGTCTACCCGAAGCTGAAAAGCAGTCTGTTTGTTAGACCAGACGTTCAATTTAGAGTAATTAAGACAATTAAAGTAATTTATTCAATACGGTTTTAATTTTCGCTCATTATTTGTATTGAAATTATTATAATAAAGGGGGAGACAAAATGCCTTAAATAATGATGTAAATATTATGGTATTTTAAGCTCGACTTGCAAATTGCATGACTAGAATCTGTTATACTGTTATATGAGTATTTTTTATTTATGTCCATCTGTCACAATATAGGATTTAAAAAATATTACATAAAAAACCATTTTTATTTCAGTATTAGTCATCCACTATTTTATCCTTTTTCTACTGATCCCTAGGTGTAAAAAAGTTTGGGAACACTGTGATGGATAGATAATAAATAATAGATAATTTAAAATTTAGTATATAAAGCTTAGATATATATACTTTTATGTAGTCTTTACATAACACTGCTAAAATTGAGTTGTTCATTATTTATTTTTATGAATGGCAAATATTCAACTAAGTATATAAAAAACATAAAACTACTTTTACTACAAACGACGAGAACAACTACTTGAGATGTATTTAAATAATCATGTTTTTTTTTAATTAATGGTGACCATAAGATAAAGTGAATGTTGACAAATATATAAAATCTAATCTAAATATTTTTACGCAAGCAGGCGATTAGAAGTTGAAAGGAAATCTTGGAAAATTGGTCGCATTATGACAGTCACAATATGTTAAGGATTAGCTTTATTTCGTATAATATTTATGAATTATTAAATGTGTGAAACCTAAAATTGAATATTTCTGCGTTTCTATGTACTAATGAATTCATCTCGTTAAAAAGTTTTCGTAGAAAATTGCCTATCGTACAATTCATTGCTTTGCCTATAGACCGCGACGATAATTTATCGTGTAAATATTTTTAATATATAAACGTTTTAGTATCTTCCGGTCCTATACAAGAGTGGCCAATGAGCCAAGTGTTTGTTTGAATTTTTTTAAATTATTATAGTTATTGTGAACATTTTATTTTTAAACTATGAAATTTACTTTTTTTGTATTAATATTCTATTAATTCCTGTAAATTGTTTCGCAGTTCGTGAACCCATGGTTTTGTATACCTGCTACGTTTAACTCAATTATTTTTTATAAATAGACTTGTTTTTAATTTGCATTCTAACAGTTGATAATGCTCGCGATGAGCGAAACCGGTCCTGATCACAAAATATATTGTGGAAATAAGTATAAAACATATAATACGATGGAAAAATAGCAATGTGTTTTAGTTTTACAATTTTTTTTATAAGATATAGTTTGATAGCTATTTCGGCCCACGCTATTGTCAGTAACTGTCACGATGGCGTGAGCCGAAATAGCTATCATCTATATGTTATAAAATTTTTGTAGATCTGTGATCACCGTGATATAATAACCATTTACAATTTTTTTTTACAAGATATATTTAGTTGATAGCTATTTCGGCTCACGCCATCGTCTCGTAAATTCAAATAATGCCAATTCAATCAATAAATGGAAAAAATCTGTTTTTATTATTTAAAATATTATGATGAATGATAATCAAAACTATTTTATTAATTCAGCTTCTGAAATTTTATAACATTACTCGAATATATTCGAATATTTGAATATTTCATTATTTTCGAATTGGATATTCGATAAAATATTTTACGAACATTTGAAATCCCTGGCAATCCCCCTTGTTTTTAAAAAACCTTGCCTTAATGTCGGTAGTTTAATACGGTAGTATGGAAGATTTGTAAGACGATGGTTACTGTGTCGCTGTCGTTGGCCAAGAGTATCGCAAAAATGGCACAACCAACGGTCACCGTAGTTCTTCAAGAAGGAAGTAATGCGCACGTCGAGTTAAATTATTTTATCGGCCGCTTAGTAGACTTGAAGATTTCGATCTCAAAACTATCAAGGACCATTGCATCATAAATGGTTATTATCAATCGTCTATGAATTATTACAGTCAAACCTCTTGGAGTACTTAATATACGTCTAACCTATGTTCTCGTGCAATAAGGAAACATATTTAATTTTATTATAGGACGACAAAAGAATAATATGTTACAAGTTGCCTGATACGTTTTTCTGGTGGGTCATTAGAAAAAAATCTACAGCTTACATATGTGTATGCAAAATTGAGCTGTTAAAACTTTGTACGATTCCAAATGTTTTGTCACTAACGATCCGGGTTTCGCTTTTCGGCATCACACGTATGCAACAGAGCTGATGAACAGTCAGTTCAGAAGATGCCGAAAAGCGAAACCCGGGTTTTGGTGACAAAACATGTGGAATTGTACAAAGTTTTGACAATTCAAATTTGATATTGAAATTCCATCAAGCACTTTCAGTCGATATCATAAAGTATATCGATAATATATGCGTTTGCTAATAAGAATCAATAATAGGTAGATTTCTTAAGGATGTATGGAAATATTTTTTGGTCAGCCATACACAATCTGTGGCTCGCGGGACGATTGTGGTCCACCAAACTTTTCTGCGTGTATGTCGCTATAAAGCCATTATATTATTGATTTGTTTGGAAGATTTTGTATTATTATCGTTAATTTTTGATATCGACTGAGGATGCTAGATAGAACTTCAAAATCAAAATTTAACTGTTTATAACTTTTTTGAATTGTTACGATACAACTTTGTACGATTCCGCTTGTTTTGTCACTAACGACCCGGGTTTCGCCTTTCGGCATCTTCAGGCATTCTATCACACGGGTGCAACAGAACTGACTGATATTGTCATTCCATCAAGCACTTTCAGTCGATATCATGAATTAAAAAAATTATAACTTTGTACAGTTCCACGTTTTTTGTTACTTAAGACCTGGGTTTCGTTTGGCATCTGAGTTGTATTGCATCTTAAGACGAAACTCGGGTCGTAAGTGACAAAACATGTGTAATTGTATACAGTTACAAAAATTAAAATTTTTATCAATATTCTCATTTTGATTTTTTTTTTATAATTTAATAAATTTTACAATGTTGAAGCTCGCGTTGGCTTGTATACCGATATATGTTTACGGACCGTTTAAAGAAAAAGTTGAATACTGCAGTATTCCAGTTGCATATTGACATAAGCAGAGGTTCTTAACTGTATGTGTCCCTGCTTCTTACAAAGAACGTGTTAAGGAAAAAACTCTCAATTAGATAATAAATGTATTTTTAATAATTTTAATTTTTATCATTTGTTATGTTAGAAATTGTTTTTATTCCACTGTCAGTGAGCGAAAAGGCTATCGGTTTTACCAGTGTCTTAAATATAATATACAACTGGTTTATAATAAGCTGACGATAATATAAGGAATTTTATAGGTACGCACTATTTAAAATATTTTTTTTTATTCGGCAAGTGTTCTGATATTTTTTTGAGTGCTTTTATATTTGTTAATCTCAAATGCGTAAGTTTAGTTAAGGATCTTTATCCTTAAGTCATAAACTCAAATTGTGTTTAAGTTGCAGTGACAAATAATAAAATGTAATTTTTTGCTTGAATTGGCATTTACTTGGTAGAACTCCATTATAACACGGTGAAAAAATTTCAATGTATTTTGGTTCTACAAAATTTTTAAAAGATATAATTGATTGAGCTATTTCGGTTCCCGCATCGTCAGAACTATGCTTAAACGAACATTAGCTTATCTATATATAGCTGTGTAGAAAAGGTACACAATGCATCTTCGCTTCTGTTTTAACGACCTAGCTTATTTCTTACTAGTAAGAAAACTAATTAAAATACATTGCTATTTTTTCACCGTGTAATAAAATATCAAATTAAAACCGTAAATGAATTACACCCAACCCTTTTTTACGCGACAGACTATTTCCAGAATGTGGTGTAACTAACTGCCGGCCGAAATATCGCGTAAAATCGAAATCACTGAAAAAAGGACTGTATATAAAAATTCGTTGCCTACGATTCAAAAGAATATTATCCAATATTTAAAATCACAATAACCTCACAGAGAAAGCGTGTATAACATATTCTTCAATGAAGATCGAATAATTATGTATGTGATACTGTGCAAATTCCCTCAGGTTCGAGAATAGATAATCAAACCTCGGCGGGTGGTCTTCAGCTAAACGCCTTTGACCTCTAAACAGTGAAAGTTTAACAACCTCTCGCCTCCTGCATCCGTGTGACATGGTCGTGTTTTGTTTTCGCAACTAATTAGCGATTCTCAAACTAGCCGCTTGCGAATCGCGTAAGATTCTTAAAAAATATATATCTTTAAAACGTAGAGTAAATCGCGTAAAATCAAAATCAATATTCCGATGAAAAAAGTGGAATCGGTAAAAGAGTAATTCGATTTCAAAAATAGTAACAAAAAACACATATAAAAAAAATTGTAACACGAAATTGAGTCAGATGAAACAATTTTTTATCATAAAAAACATATATCATTTGAATTGTCAAAATTTTGCACAATCCCACATGTTTTTTTCCCCACTAACGACCTGGGTTTCGCCTTTCGGCATCTTCAGGCATTTTATCAAGAGAATGTAACAGTAATGGCGTACAAAATTTCAACAGCTAAAATTTGATATTGAAATTCCATCAAGCACGTTCAGTCGATATCATAAATTATAAAACACATCATTAGATTTAAGCAAAAACTGTTTTCCAGAGTCTCGTATAGAAAATTATTAGTCATTTTATATCCGCTCTCCTCATTTGATATTCATGGACTTATTGGAGCTAATCATACTTAAAAATGGCACGATCCTTAATAATAAGCTTTAGCACGTCAGTCCCTTAAACCCCCCTCTCTGTATATGACTAATAATAACGTGTATTCGTTGACATTATGATTCAAATATTTATACAATTAAATATATATTCCAATTGCTTTTGGTAGTAAATATTTAAATTATCAACAACTATTTTATAATTTCCTTCAGGAATAAAGTTTTAGAATCGCTGAAATGATGGCTCGCTAATTAAAAGGCTGTCTGTTTGCGGGATGACTTGCATAGCTAAGAGTTACATACATATATACCCTTTTATCTCATTTTGTACATACCTAATCACTTAAAGCATTTGTACATACAAATTCGTTTGAACACATATATTAAAATATTTAATGTGAATGGTTGGTTGATTTTTAGAAATAAACGTTTATTTAAATACATAGTACATGTGTTAAAAATGTTAATGTGTAATTATATAATTGGAATAATATTATTTCACAGAAAAAGGCAACCAATAAAATTCAATTTGTCATATTATATAATGAGGATTTTTTTATGCTCATGATCAACTCGAGTGTAAAAGACACCACAGTCACTCATTTCCAAAACCAGTAATGTTTACTTGAAAAATTCTTCATTTTATATCGATTCTTCATTTTATGGGACCTTGATGGGATATTGTCAGACATCTGATTATTTTAATTATATTTTATACTTGTAGGTAACGATAAAATTATTTTGAAATGTTGTATAAGAAACACATAAATAATGGAAATATTTATCTAAATCATCCATTATCATATGAAACATTTTCTTAATAAAAACATAAATAGCTTCCGACATTTTTAAATTAGTTCGACCTTAGAATTCCAATTTCAAAATTACCCAGATACAATCTTTATCGCACTCACAGTTGAAATTATTATATTTAAAAGTGTATTTTGCAACAAAAGTTACTTCTATTTGAAATGATTTTAACCTTCGTTTGGAACCACCTCTCCGCTGGTAACAGACAAGTTGTTGTAAAGATTTGCCGGGTTCGATTAGATGTTGGCTCGAATATGTTTTGATGAAATTATTACTTATTAAAACATGATTCAGATATAACATAGACAAATTAAAACAGAATTATAAAACCTTATGGGCGTTGATTATTCATCTTTTAGGTTTTACCTTGTATCGCTGTGATTTTAACATAATATTTCATAATTTACTCACTAAATCTTATTTCTTCAATCGGTGCCTTAAAATAAATTTTACATAATACTTTGTAATACACAGTGCTGGAAATTCGTTAAAAAACACGTCTCCGATTTTTAAATTTTCAATTTTTTCAGTTTTTTTCTTATTGAATTGATTATTTCTTAGTAGAACTCCACTATTATTAAAATTATTTAGTTCTATATGAATTATATGAATTAGTTGTCGAGTATTTCGGCTGAACTATCATCATAACTATCAACTCATATATTATTTTGAAGTGATTTGAGTTCAAAATAACTCATCGATCAATTCACATGATTCATGGAGAATTATTAAGTTTGATAATGAAAAATTTTTTTTACGTCAATAGTATTTAGATAATGCATAATCGAAATCATATTAGTTTTTGATTTTTTTTTATTTATTTTCTATCGAAATTTTAAGAATTATCATTGAACAGCGTCAATGATACCAGTGGCATCACTATTGGCAGGCAATCAACGGCAACATTAAAAACACATGTATACATCATGATGCAAAAAATGAAGTAAAAGGTTCTAGATAATAATTTGAAAGTAACATTGAAAATATCCATGCTTAAATGTGCAATTTAATATTTCTAAGCATAAATAAATATGCAATATTCTTCTTTGATTGGTGTATAGAAAAAAAATTAAGCGTTTTGTTTAGGGTTTTTTGTGGAGCAACATTAAAAATAATCAAAATGTACAATTAACAATAATTTACAATTTTGTAAATAAAGTAATATTCAAATTTAAATCTGTAGTCATGTAATTAATTTGAAAAAAATACTAAAAGGGTACTAACTAAAAACTAGTGCCAAACACGTACGATGATAAACCTTTGACTATTTCCAACCCCGATGACTTACTCTTGTATTCGAACCCGGATCTTAATTACGGTAGTAGTATCATTTCACGATTAAGCCACAAACCCTTGACAGATGCAAGATTAAATCCTAAAGGAGCAGACCTGTTTACCCACATAGTCCTCTTTCAGACCTGATCTCCGCGCTGAAAAAGGTATGTTACAACAATATTAATAAATTTATATTCAAATAAATTGAGTTAGAAGAGCACACTTAAAAAAAAGTCATAACAGTTATAAAATTCTATTGAGTTATATATTTTGGAATACCAAGAATTGCCAAGACACAAAATATCTTAAGTATTTTTTGAGCCTGAAAAAAACGTTTTCATGCCATTTAGGAAAAATGGAGAAGAAATAACGTCACAAAGCATGCACAAGATCTCAAATGCTACATCATATTTTATACCGACCAGAAGTTTAGTCTAGACCTGTGGCTCCTGCGAAAAATCTTACTGTTGCCGCATTAGGAATATCAACAGTTCTATGAAAATATCTCGTGGTCGCGCCAAATGCTTGTTTTTGGTTTGTATCAACTTATAAGACAATTGTAATGCAAGCTATTGGGGGCCGCGGCAAAATCCTATAGTGGCCGCACATGAAAACCACTGACCCATCAAATCGGGTAAAACTCTTTCACACATCACATCCCACAAAATATTTGTATAGTAATAAAGGATCTTTCAATAGGGATGCTCGAAATTAGTACGGCAAGTTACAATGGAAAGTTAGTTAGGTAGCATTAAACAACGTGTTCAAATCATCAAATATGGATGGACATTCTGCATGAACAAACTTGAGGGCGTGGAACTGGCTACAAAGATTGTGCGACTTAACGTCTTAATTTCGCACTTATTCCCATTAAGTACATTTTTAAATGAAAAAACATTTGAGTGGATATCTCACACAACTTGTTTTACTTAGATTTACACAAATTTCGAGTGTCACAATTAAATGACCCTTTACAGCGCAATTTTGACTGCTTTTTTTGTTTAATGGCGTTTTGCGTGCTTGAGGATATCCAAAAACCGAAATATGAATTATCTCCAAAAAATGGAAATCTGAAGGTGAAAAAGTCAAATAATCAATTAAATTTGTCGCTAAACAAACTTTAGAATCACTTCATTGAACTGATACACAACCGTTTCCAGCAATAACAATTGTTTCGCATGCGCATTCATTGAAATGCGATCCACGTTTTAAATAAAATGTGGACATTGTCATTTCCATTTCTGGCTCGGTGCCTATAAGCTGTAAGCAAATAATTGTAGGACCTCAGCCATTTTGTACTTTTACTTTTCAATTTATGCAAATTTTCGGATTGAAGGTAAGCAAAGTCATGAACTTTATGAATCGACGACGCCATAAACCTGATGCTGCGTGTTATTTTAAACGAACTAATTGCATTGTCTTTATGCTTACTTTAAAAATGTTTTTATAGCATATGTAGAAATAGTAAAACAAACTGACGAAAGTATAATTTATGATATCTATTGAAAATACTTGATAGATTTTCATTATCAAATATAAATTGTTGTAATTTGTAAGATTCTACGTGTTTTATCAATAGTCCCACCGTTACCCACTGATTTGAAGTAAGTAATAAAAATATATCTAAGTTTAAAATTGCCAAATTGCATGAGTGATACCAGAGTTTTTTTTTTAAATTAAGTATACACCTAGTATATTGATTGAATTGGCATTCACTTGGTAGAACTCCATTATAACACGGTGAAAAATAGCAATGTATTTCAGTTCTACAAAATTATTTTTAACAAATATAGCTGATAGCTATTTCGGCTCACGCCATCGTCAGAACTAGCTACTACTACTATAATACTAACTAGAACTATAGAATAAAGAACTAGAATAGTTCTGACGATGGCGTGAGCCGAAATAGCTATCAACTATATTTGTTAAAAATAATTTTGTAGAACTAAAATACATTGCTATTTTTTCACCGTGTTATACACCTAGTTTTCAAATAACGACGGTCCTATTGGTTGGAAGTCGAATTGTCCATACAACAAAATAATTATCATAAAAATGTAACAAATATGAAATATGGCTATAAATATGAATAAAAAATTTCAAATATGGCTGTTGATAGCTATTTCGGCTTTTGTCATCGTCAGGACTGTGATTATTAAAATTAAATTAAAGCTTAGTTGTGTATACTGTTTAAAAAGACATGTCTCATCTAATATAGCATTAAAGTATGTATATTAAGCAGGGCTGTGAAGTCGTTAAAAAAACACAACTCCAACTCCAACATTGACTATCAACAAAGATTTTCTATTTTTTCAGCATGTTATAATGGAGTTATATGAATTTAATGCCAATTCAATCAACAATATCACGTATTTTTAGAGTTACGAGCTTCGATCTCTACGATAGTGGTCTTTATAGATTGTTAACTAAAGAGTATGAATGATGATAATATGTTATTTGTATGTAAATTCATGTTAGCACTTGAAAAAAAAATCAAAAACACATGTAAAGCAGACTAAGTAATATTATGGAGTTAAGTAAGTTGGTACATGTGTTGGGTATTGTTTGTGATTTGTACGTTTTAACATGCTAATGACGTATGGCAAGTGTTTGCCAGACATCCGATCGCTGTGAAGCATCGCTGATGTGCTATTTGACCCTTCGTGTGCCGATGGCGAAACAAGTGTTTCTGAAGTATCATTTGGTTGCATTTGAAGATGTCCACACGAACGTGAGCTAAATAACATCAAAAATACGCCATTCCTTCTCGATATTGTCAAAATTTTAGACATATTGAATCACATTTGAATTGTTACAGCTTTGTAAGATTCCACGTGTTTTGTCACTAACGACTCGTGCATTCTATCACACGGATGCAACATAACTGACGTACCATCAGGAAACAACTTATTTGACCCGGATGTCATAACGATATCAGTAAATTAAGGGGCAAAAATATATTTTTTATCAAACAATATTGGATCGAATTAATTTGTACCATAGGCTCAAAAGATGAAAAACAAATATGTTTTTAATCCGGCTTAGTTTAATTGATACAAGTCCAACGTTGACACGAAGGGTTCCCATCATAACCAAGTCTCGTCGAAGCCCTCCGCATTGTCTGTTGGATGTTTAATATATTTATTACAAAGAAGAGTTTCGTATAGGTTAACACTGGTTATTTTATATTGTTTCTTGAATTTGCATTAATACACAAAACTTAATTATAATTATGCCGAAATAATGAAGAGCTTAGTTTAATAAAAATTATGGCATCCTTATGGCAGAATTATGACACTTTGTGATTCTGTCGATGATGTGAAACTGATATATTATTCAAACATTTTTTTACCTTATTTATTTAAATATCTTTTTGAAATAAGTGGGTATTTTAAAACATATATTGGATGATCGGTTAACGAACACTATCGCTATCACGAAAGATCTTTGTGTATTGACAACGAACACATATTCGGATAACGAACAAAAACGATCTTTCTAATTTTATTATTCTATCTGTGTTACATCGATTATCGGCTAACGAATAATTCTGTAAAGTTTTATCAAAATACTATAAACTGACAAACACTGTATGCACAAAATCTGAATACAGTGGGTAATCGGTTAACGAACAGTTTGGACTGCGAACAAATCGGACAACTAATACTATCACGAATGATGTTTGTGTTCGGACAACGAACACCTTCGCATAACGAACTAAAACGATATTCCTAATTTAATTATTTTATCTGTGTTAAATCGATTGTCGGCTAACGAATAATTCTGATAGCGAACATAGTCTTAGAATAGATTATATTCGTTGATCGATTACCCACTGTAAAATGTTTGAGTTTTAATATTTTTTGAATTAAGGTCTCAAAAGATATCAAAATTATTCATTATTTAAAACCGTAAATATTTATTCCACAAGTTATGTCTCTAGTTGTGACTTATGTTTCGCCTTTAGAAAGAACATCTTCACGTTAATATTATCGCAAGAATTATTTTTTTAGTATACATTGATTCTTATTATAATAAACTATTAAATATAAAAATAGACTTTAGGCTTTTTAGAACACGAGGAAAAAGTGCTTTATACAAACAATAACAGAATCGATTATAATAAATCGATCATTTGTTGTTTACCGTGTTTATTTTTTCCGCATAAATCCATTAGCATTTCAATTATTCATGTTATTTTTGTCAATTAATTAAATATAATTGTGTAGCGTTCGTCTTTATTAAACGGCCGTTTACAGCGCCGGGATAAAGCCGATTGCCGTGGGGGTGGGGATAGCGACAGGCTTCATCGGGAGGGTCGGGGCAAGGGTGAAAAACTGCTTGAGATTCTGCGCACTACAGATCCGTCTACGACACGAACTTGGCTACGTGTTCTGAAAAATTATAGCATGTTTAATTAACCATAAGGTTTTTTTTCTTTCTTATTTCGTTGTGTTCTCCCGGCGGCGCAGTTTTGATGTAAGACGCAGACGTCTTACATCAAAATTTTTTTTTTATATTTTGTTATGAATTAAATGTTTCTTTTCTCAAAAATAAAAGACATGATACACTTTTTTATCAATCCATCCTGTTTATATTTGGACTTATCATTGTCTACAACAGAGGTATTCATGTAAAATTTTACTGTGGCCGCATTATAAACATCAGTCGTCATATAGAAATGTCTCGCATCCGCTCTGGTAAAAATAAATTTGAAAGAGCACATATTTTTCTTTATATCAATATTTACTATGAAACTGTTGGTGGCCGTTGCAAAATTCTTTAATTTAAACTAATGGTCTACACCGTAGATTCTCAAACTATTTTGACCCATGGCTCCCTTTTCAGACACAAAATTACATTAGCCCCTCCTGGAAATTTACCTTTTTTTAATAAATAAAACAGAAAAATATTGTCTACTTATTTTTTAACCAACTCATTTAAAGTGTTAATTGATATGCCGATAATTCAATTATTGGGTAATTAATATTTATTAAATATTCTGATGTGTAAGACGAACCTGATGTATGTCAACAATATGTTCATATTTTACATTAAAACTTCATCAAACATATTCAAATAAATAGTTATAAATTTTAGCATTTCGTGCCCCCCTTTTTGCTTGCCAGGGCCCCGTTAGCTTCCTACAGGACCCTTGGAGGACCAGGGGGCCACTTTGGGAACCAATATTCTACAAATAACTTTCAGTACAGCATTTTCATGCACCTTACATTTTATAAAATAACAAGTTGTTTTTGTTTTTTTTTTATTCTAAATTCATTCAGGAAATGTAGCTGTTAAAAAAATCAAAACTTTTAATGATTGTCTTAAATCTTATCATTCACATTGGCTGACGCCACCGGGTGGTGTGTATGATTAAACCTACAAACTGCCAACTGTTGAGACGGTTCATTACGGTACACTCAAAAATATAAATCATTTATCAAGGCTAATAATTTTTGTATATGCCAATTCTTGAGTTAAAATATAGTCTGATTTTTACAAAAAATCACCGTAGGGTTATATATAACCAGACTACTGAATAAGTTTTTGAAGAATTCAATGATGGAATATCGAATAGTCTGAAACGAGAACTTACATACATTTATAAGCTTTCTCGTTTTAAAGCACAAAAACGTTTGACTCGCGCGTGGAAGCTTCTATGTATAAAACCGTCAGTTAGTTAAGAATCTCGTTTTACGGACGATCCGGCTGATTAATGTATTGTCTAGAGAAGTGGATATATTCAGCTATAGGTTTGTTATATATTTTTTTATCAATTATGATTTCAACACTAAAATCTTTGTTCCCATTGACTTATATATATATATATATAATATTTATGATAGACATTTCGGCATCGAACAATCGTATGAACTGTCCTTTTGTTTTCCTGCATAATAATAAATACTATACAAAATTGTAGGCGTTTCTTATTGATCCTAATTTATGAACTCACTTATAATGTATAGTTTGAATCAAATACAAATTATTTGGCGCCATAATTTCGGACATACAAGTCGTGGAAAAAAAACAAACATGAAAAACACGTTATTAATATTATAAATAAATCAAACACGTTTTGAGAACAATCAAGTATTCAAAACAAATAAACATCGAGTATGTGACTATAATGTTAAATTCGATCGACGCAGATTAACTGGTGAGAAACATTTTCTATTTTTTTTTTCATGAAATTTAATTCATAATAAGCGAAATTCGATCGTATAATTAAATACATATGTTTATAAATGTTATATGACGCACGTAGATAGTTGTATCTGACACCCGATTTTCGACTTAGCTATTAAACGACAAACCGAAAAAAAATTCAAGCTTGTATGCTTAATACTAAAATTTTACCATAGACCAAAATTGACTGTAGATGAGACTAAAATGGCAACACTCAATATTATTCATTAATCGTTCGCGTGTGGAATAAAATAAATTTTATTAAAAATGTTCTAAGAATTCATTTTGCATTAATATTTTATCATGTGCTTATTAATTATGGAATCGGAGCTCCAAAAATGCATTAACCATAGGCCTCTAATTTCTGTTTATACTGAAAATATATAACTAAGTAAACCATACTAACAAATATGAAATGTGTATATTATAGTGTTCTCGGCCACATGATAAATGCGAAAAGAGAATTCTAAACATTTTTAACATGCTTTTTTTAAAATATTTCCTTTACAGCTTTCTAGCATTGATGGCATAAATATGCGTGTAATTTCACTTTTAACGTGTTAACTGTCACTTCTCGGTGGAAAAGCATGATAAACAACAAATTTTCTATTCGAGTATATATTGTCAGTTGATAATGCTCGCAATGAACGAAACCGTGACTGATCATTAAATATATAATGAAAATAGTAATAAAAATCGTGTTGTTTTTATGTATTATATTCAAAAAGTGAAGCTTGTTGGAAATTTTTTCTTTAGTAACATAGGCGAAATACATAATTTTTTTATACCATAATTTTACTAACATTATTTCAATATAAAAATCTTCATGTTCTATAACAGTGTTTATAATAAAAATGTTTTAGCTTTCAACTTTGATACGTAGATGTCAGTAATAATTAAAAATAAAAAATCTTGTTACATTGTATTCGAGCCAAGATTTACACCATATTTTTTTTATTGTTTCAGTAGGTAAAACCGACTTGTATTATAATACATCTTAAAGACTCAAAAGAAAGAAAGCTCTAAAGAAAGCACGATCAAATTTCTTGGTCGTTTTCTCATTACGACAAACAGTCGTAGTACTACAATGTGTAAAAAATATTACCTAAAAAATTATTACATGAAAAATTAAATCGCACGACCCTTATTACCCGATTTTGGTTGCTCCGCTCCGAGAAATATTATTTACTCCAACTCTGTTCCACAGTCTACCCTACTCCGTATTCTCAAACTTCAAAAAAATGTTGAAAAAGTGTATTTTAAAAAAGGTTTATAATTAAATTATGTGTCATGTGTTTTTAGAAATTCTATTAAATAAAATTGTCTATAAATTTTTTTTCATTAATTATACGGTATTTAACTGTCGCATCGCGTTTGATGGAGAGGCATGATATTTTCTATAATAAAAACACATTTATAAGCTCTGTGTTCACAGTCTATTTTATGATTATTATATCACGCTGAAAAAAAAGCAATGTATTTCAGATCTACAAAATTTTTATAACTATAGATGATAGCTATTTCTTTTACTGACGATGGCGTGAGCCGAAATAGCTATCAATTTATATCTTATAAAAATTTGTAGAACTGAAATACATTGCTATTTTTTCACCGTGTTATAATGGAGCTCTACCAAGTAAATGCCAATTCAATCAATGATTATTATATACTCATTGTCTCCATGAGCGAAACCGGTCCTGATCATTGACTATATTGTGGTAATAGTGCTGAATTTTTTTTTATATTATCAAAAAAATCCTTTATTTTCTGATTTTTCTCGCGTAACATTAATTTAATTAATTATCAAATAAAAATTATAACGTGTGTGAAATTATCGATGTTTTATGTCTCCAAAGAGTCAAAAAGGTGAAGTTATCTATGACTAAGGAGTGTTATGTTGTCGTATTTGAATTAATTCTAAGCCGAACCGAACTTAACGTCAAATATAATATTTAAAAAAAAATTCAACAAGATTTAAAAATGGAACACTTTAAATGTTTGGCGTTCCGGTTCCGCTCCTATTTTGGGTAAAATCCCATCGCTCTACTGCTCCGTATTCCTGTTCCGAGATCCGTTCCAACGCTCTGGCAACAAAATATAAACTATATATAGAATAAGCGAATATACGTAAAAAAACGTCACTCAAATCTCAATGTCAATTTATAGACATTTATAATAATGCAATCTACACCGATTGTATGATGTAAGATTATTAGAATGGTTGATTCTTCTATAACAGGAATATTAAATATGTGGCCCGCTGACAATTTGAGAAATAAGTACGTGTATCATTGAAAAAAAATAATTTGAACGCGTCCAAAATAAACAAGTATTGAGTAATTCCTTCTACTCGACGACAATTATTATTAAGAAAAAAATTGACAAGTAAGAAACCGTGTTATTGGAAACTCGAAACGATATGTAAGGTTTGTCGTTTTTTTAATAATTGCAAAATAAATAATTGTATGTTATTTATTCATTCAAATGGTTTCAAAGCAAATATCTAACAGAACGAGCTTGTAATTTTTCAAATCGTTATTAAAGCAAAATAAATATTATTGTAAATAAAATCGTGTGAAACAAGCGGAAGAAAATCTTTCTGTGATGTTATGATGTCATCCGTACTATACGAAATCGCGTTGTATGTTGACGCACTGTAGGGGGTAATTTTTGGTTCCAACTACGCGATGAATATTTTTTTTTTTCAATATTAAAGACATAGAATCTGCAATATTATTTAAAATATATATTGCGGTTCTATGCGCAAACAAGTTTGGAATTAATGTATATTATTTTCCGGACATTGCATACTGAAGTAATTATCATACATCCAATTTCACTTTCGTTTGAAATATAATAAAAATTTCAGCTGTCTTGAGATCATCAACTAAAATAAAATTTGCAAATCATTCGTGCTATACTTATTTAAGTTATTATATTATTTCTTATTATGATATACCAACTGATTATAAATTATTGCGGTCCGTGTATAAATCGTCCCCGTTATCTTTTTTTTTTTTTTTGTTTATCATATATTTTTCCACTCTTTTGCGTAAAAAAGTGATTGATTTCAAAGTTATAACTACATTTTCTTCAATGTGTGGAAAAAATATTTTGCTTAGAAAAGCGTCTATATCAGAGTTTAATTAAATTTATTGATTGAATCGGCATTCACTTGGTAGAACTCCATTATAACACGGCGAAAAAATAGCGATGTATTTTAGTTCTACAAAATTATTTTTAACAAATATAGTTGATGGCTATTTCGGCTCACGCCATCGTCAGAACTATCTGACGTTCTGACTTGTTCTGACGATCACGAATTGCTATTTTTTCACCGTGTTTCAATTAAATTGGTTCCATTGGTATATTGTTAAAATAAAAAATTTACCTAGATTACAATTTCAGTATTTAAGATGCGGACTTCACGAGTTGAAATCTCAGTGCAAACCAATTTAATAATTGATTCATATTCGAAGACATGAACTTGGACAACTGAGCGCAGCGATAGTGATTAGCTTGAAACGTTAGTACTATCAGTTCTGTTTTATTGCATCTCTACTATATTCGTAAAATATAATTAAGGATTAATCTAGTGAGTAATGAATAGTTTTCGGTAGCTCAATTAGAAAGTCATATGTTCCACATAGGAACAGACCTAAAAGTCGGGTATGTAGTATTTACAACCGGCAGAAGTGGAAACAGTGTAAACTAAATTATAAAAAAATCAATATTATAAAATTTTGCAATGCCAATGATTAGAATTGACATTAATTAAATAAAACTATATTTAAAATATATAAAATAATTTTTTATATAGGCAACCCTTGTACAGCGATTGCGTTAGTATTTCGTATAGCGATCCTTCCTATAGCGGATTTTTTACAAAACGCAAAATTTTCAAGATCAAATTAAAGTTTTCGTAAAAATGTTATTTTTTATATATGTTTTTAAATACGTGTTTGATTTGATGATTTCGTTCAATTCGTAAAAAATATTGAAAAAAAACCTAACCTCAAATTTTGTATGGGTGCCAAGCCTTCTATTATATAATATAAGAAACTCTTCTATAGCATAGGAAAGTATACTGCGTTTACTTGGACCGCGAAACCCAATGGTTTTGAAGGGATTTATAAATAGTAGTCAATTCTCAGTTAAAAAATGAATATGAATTATTATATATATATACCGGCGGAGAAACGTTTGCGGAACACACACACAGCGAAGTCATAGTATTTCAAACATAGCTACCGGGTAATTAGTTATTTTGAAATTAGTAATGCTCCAGGTACTTAGATTGGGTAAAAGCGAAAATGCTCCTCTATCCGTGTTAAGTTTTTGCAACACCGCTAACATAACCATGACACAACTACAGCGCCAAACTTGTACGCCGCTTCGTGTTACTTACTTTATTATATCTCTACCTTTTAAACTCCCTTTATTTCATATTAATATATTTTTGAAAACCTATAAAACATCTAAATATCATATATAAGAGTTTCGGTCTATATCAATGGTTCTCGTGTGCGGCCACCAATAGTTTTAAAGTAAAAATTGATATTTAAAAAAAAAGTGTCTTTACAAATGAATTTGTAAAATTATTATTATTTTAAAATTGATTGAATAAACCTGAGTTATCCAGCGTTTAGTCGAGTTTAGGTATTGGACCGTTTTAATAATAAAACTGTTCAAAAATTTGGTCGAAGTTATACGTTTACCATGAATCAAGTCTTTTTTACCGTGTTATAATGGAGTTCTACCAATTGAATGCCAATTCAATCATTAAATTGAAAGTAGCTGATATGGCTACCCAGGCAATTCTTTTCAAGCATAGTTCTGGCGTGAGCCGAAATAGCTATCAACTATATCTAAAAAAAAAAATCGTAGAACTAAAACACATTGCTATTTTTTTCACCGTGTTCAATATAAAGAATTAACTACAATTGCTTTATTACTTTTGTCGATTTTACCCACAAATGTACGCCGTGAAAGATCATTCAGTGTATACATACGATATATTTTACGAGCAGCACCGGTTTCGCTCAGTACGAGCATTATCAACTGATAAAACACAAATTGTAAATACAAGACTGTTTTACAATATTTTTGAGTTATTAATTTGCAGGTACACACAGCCATATGTTTTTCTCAGCTTTCTGAGGTTTCGGAGCCGGAGTCGTGAAAAACGAGCGATTCCGACTACTATTTCGATTAGACGATTTTGAGGAATATCCCAATGAACAATGTGTCAGATTGATTGGTTGATCTTCAATTCAATGCACATTAATAGGAAAGGTAGGTAAAAACCTGGCAAAAATAAATCTTTTTTAGTCGTGTTAACGTGTAACGACTTCACAGCCCTGGGAAATACTCTCAAAGATGTGTTTTCATTGTTTAAAGTAAAATGCCTTGTTATGTCTTGTTTATGTATTTCGATTCACCGTTTTTGATTGAATGGCTCGTCCATTACATGACAAATCGGTGTCAGCTGTAATGCCACTTCTCTCTACTTATGTAATGTCACAAACGATCCGTTGCACTGCATGTGACTTTTTGAATCTCTCTTTTATATTGGACATAAATATTTCTCTTGCGTTATTTTATATCAGGTAGAAATTCGCATAAACAAACAATTTTATAATAAATTTCTCCGAAGACAATATTTTAAAAAGTACATTTCCAAGACCTCGTCCAGAAAATAATGACATTAATTTTTGTTATATATATATATATATATCATTTAATTAAAATTATAGAATATAAAGATTTTAAATTTGAATTGTTAAAACTTTGTACGTTTCCATTACGTGACATGAAATATAACAAAATTTGCCTGAAGATGCTGAAAGGGTAAAGCCAGAAGTTTAGTGATGTAAAATAGTGCATAAATTCGAAAATAAATTTAGTATAAATATTTTATTTATGATTACGACTGAAGGTGAAACACTGTTAGTTCTGTTGCATTTGTGTGATAGAATACCTGAAGTTGCTGAAATGCAAAACCCGAGCCGTCAGTGGCAAAACATGTGGTGTCGTAAAGAGTTTTAACAATTCAAATTTGATATTGAAAGTCCATCAAGCACCTTCATTCGATATCATAAATTATAAAGATTTCACTTTTAAGGTGTTAACTGTCACTTCTTGACGGAAAGGCATGATATTTAAAATAATAAAAACACATACATTAGTGTCCAAAAATATATTTATTTATAAGACCGGTTTTCCTCATCGCGAGTATTATCAAATGATGATAATTGATGATGATAACTGAAATTTGTCCTGATCATTAAGTATATTTTGAAAATAGTACTAAAAATGTGTTTTATTATTAAATGACTAATAATGTAATACACCCAGTCCTTTTTTACGCGATGAATTTGTTCCAAAAAATGGCGCGTATAAAAAAAATCGCGTAAAAAACCATAATTTCACATAATTTTATAAATAAGTTACAAAAACCAAAATATCGTGTAAAAAGTGTCAGCTATATTTTTTTATATATAAAATTTAATTTCTTTATTGATTATAAAAATACTATTAGAAACAGATGCGTATTTACATATGTATAATTATATCCACTTACAGGTGTTTTTCGATGCTGTCTCTGTTGCAGGCAAATATAATCGTATACGATATTATGAACGAACGTATTGAATTTAGCTCGGGTTGATTTGAGGGAATGCTGTTTTTCCCAGTGTTTGATTTGGTAAATTATTTATAAGTCTTCATTTCGTATAGAAAAATCGTTACAACGAGTAATTTGCCTAAAAATAGGACTGGGTGTGTATATATATATATATATATTGCTTTGTGATGACGTTTCTCTATTATAACAAAAAAAGTCAAAACATACAAACAAATTTTCAACTGCGCAGTGGATGTGTTGTTTATTTGTGTATCCATATTATTGAAATAATATTTCCAACGATAGCTGTTTAATAATGTATAACGATAGTGCATAAAGATTAAAACGATCTCCCGGAAAGATCTATTCTCGTATCTTTACTGTGTCTAATGCATTTATTGTTTGTTATTCTTATTTTCCTTGGCTTTGTTTGAAGATATCGAAGAAGGGTTGGATAAAAAAATAAACCGACTCGGGAGATACGGCGTGATATCTTCACAGTGTTACGATTGTCAGTTTCAATGCCGATTTATTTATAAATAAAATTTTGTCAAATTAAGCAAATTCTAGTGATATATAAAAGAAAAACATCAGAGCAACAAGATCGCACAATGTTTATTCAAGAACATCGGTTTCACTAAAGTAAAAATTCACTTCCTTTAAGAACAGTATTTTATAATTAAAAAACTAAATATTTCAGCAAAGAAACAATTCAGTAAAATTAATTTGAAAAAATTTGAAATGTATATTTGTATTCTTTTTTATTTTTTTCAATATTTGACTATTTTTTAGTAGAATTCAAGTTTTTCTTTTCGATGTTTTCACACACAAAATTAGAGTTCATAGTGAATTATCATTGATTAACTGCGTTGGTGTTTCACAGTTATACATAGAAAACATAATATAACTTTATAGTATATTTATTATAGTATAGTTATAGAAATATTCTATTTAAAAAAAACTAATTAAGGAATGAATGAAATGTATTAATATAGTAAAATACAAACTTTTTTTTATAGTATTTATATACGTTCAAGTTCTCTTCGAAAATGTTGTTAAACATTGATTAAGCGATATGAATAAGTTCTGAGAATAAAACTTCATATTGGCAGTACCTTTCAAAAGTAATATTTACTTTTTTCTGTTTTTAATCTCGATCGCCACAAAACTTATGAATTTGCGAGTGTCGAAAATGATTCACCCATACTGAAGCGATGTGATTGCAAGATTTTATCCTCCCGCGATGCGACGTTGCCATTTTGGCCATACGAGTTTAAGTTGCATAGTACAGACCAGAAAAATAAATGCATGACAATATTCGAAAAATGCAACGCCGCATTTGGTAACACAAATCCAGTTTGGCAAGTTGGCAAGTAAGTCCTCTTTTGTAACCTAACTTGATATATGTATGTATAATATTTAGGTATGTAAATAATACAATTTGCCATTTAGTCAATTTCCTGGCTGAAAAAAACGATAATAATCTTTGTAAGTTCATGAATTACATTTCATACGATAATCCTAAATAGTCTAAAACAGGGTATCTACTTATTTATGCAAGTTACAGCAATATATATTTGATCGAAACATGTTGCACGAAATGGTATAATCTATATACAGTTTTTTTATGTTTTAATGTGTTTTCGCAGGTTCCAGTTATCAATTATAACTAGCTGGGAACTTAAGTTATTTGAGTTTCACAAATTAACCTTACGATTGTTAATTTCTGTTGACTTAATTGTTTTTCTAACACCAACGTTGTTATTTAAATTTTTGTGATAAGAATATATAAAAATAGAATTCTTAAATCTACTATATTTTTCCATGAATTTATCAATAAATATAATAATATTTGAAGTGCTTAGGGGCATGTAAATTATTATAGTTTTATCTTTCAACAATTAAATAAAATATAATAATGTGAATTTTTCTTTATAAGCTACGCGTATGAAGGACCACACAATTTTAGACCCCCCAAACATTTAATGCAACCAAATTATTAAAATATAAACTTTCATAAAAATAGCACAAATGTATTTATTTTCCACACATTTTATTGACTGTTAACTCGTTTATGTAATTTAAAATAAAACTTCTGTATAGTTCGTATTTGTCAGTTATTTGTATTCGTTTGTAATATTTTAAATGAATAATTAACAATAATAGTTATCATATAAAGCAAACACTCGTATTTTATATCAAATTTTAATGTTTTCAAATATAATAAAATTGAGCCGCGCACTTGTTGGCTTGGACCTATCCTTGTCTTAGATTTTCGGCGTAGACAATTTCTCGCATTAGAGAGGACATTAATTGCACGCCGATTTTGGTGGAAATGTATATATGCTATTCAAAAAATATGTATTATTGAACTGATTCGCAAATTTTGTAAAATATTCTCAATTAGCGAAATTGATACTAATTATTTTATACAATATACACATAAATACGTTTTAGCTATACTTAATATATACGTAGTAGATAAATTTACTTCAATTTCCTACATCACCATTGATTTTTCTTGGAAAATTAATGTAAAAAATTGTTCCAGTAAATTTAGAAATAAATAAATCGAAAACAGATTGAGGTATGTTACATCAGAGATTATTCCAGACGAGAGATCAGTTATGGAGTTCTACAAAACATATTTTGTATTGGTTCCGTCATTATTGGATTATCCCGAAATATGTAGCCATTTATTGTATCGCTCTGCCTATTACTGAAAATGCACCATATGAACTACAGAGCAAGTAATTCGTGATGACTCTAGTATTCTCATAGAGACGAAAACGTTGCTCTTGTTCGCCGCAAAGATTAAGTCGCTGTGATTCGCTAGTCCGCGAATGAAGCTCGTCTGCGTACAAAGTTTCCAATGAATCCAGCAGCGTTTCGACCTGGCACACGGTGATACAACAATAATAATGTATACAGAATGCGCCAAAACAAAAGTGAAACCAAAAAACCAAGATGTGGTGGAACCAGTTTGACCGCCGCATCAGCAACGCTAAGTACCTGGCCACGAGTTTATGGTTGTGTGTGCAGTCGCCAGTGGCTTGCAAACTTTCATACGAAGATGAGTCACACTTCCGACGACCACTGGTTAACCAGATCTGACAATGAGTAATATCTCTCGTCTACGTTTTTCGGTAAGATTTCAATAATAGGTTCGCGGTGTCAGTGAAATTAAGGTTGAAGTTGAAGTCAAATCGAATTTGTTATTTGAAATACATGAATGTTTTCGTAATGTTAAATGAACATGATAATACGAAATATTTTCGGTGCTTTTCGCTGTAATTCAAGTATAAAATATTGTAGTAACCGACGCACTATATTATCTAAAGAAGCACTGCACTTTCCAAGGTTCCGGGAGCCTATAGGAAATGTTTAAAACAAAACTTTCGCTTTAAAAGATATAGTTTTATCTATACACAGTTAGGATAAGTTTTAGAAATTCAAGAACATATCACCGCATTTCGATTACTGCCTTACGTCAAAGAAACTTTTTCTTGCTTTCCAGACCTTAAAGGACTGACATCTAAGCCGGCTCTGGGTAATGTAAAATTGAACAAACTGATATTAAAAAAAAATATTTTTTTGCACCAAAATCTCCTTGTCTTAAATTGCTTCTTCTAAAGAAAATCGTAATTAAACGGCGGTTTGACTTTTTCATGTGATTAATTTATCAAATTTTAATTGTTACAACTTTGTACGATTCCACATGTTTTGTCACTAACGACGCGGGTTTCGCCTTTCGGCATCTTCAGGCATTCTATCACACGGTTACAAAAGAACTGACGAAAAATAAACAGTGAGCATCGTATGTGTACTAAAGTAATTAATTACAGGAAAACACTTGCCCCAAAGCAAGCAGTAAATTACAGCTAAAACAAATTTAACAACATTATTCTTAAAACGATTTACACAATTGCCTAATATTTGCCTTATTTTTTAATATTTTAATAATTGCCTTTAGGCAATTGTGTGCATATGTGTGATAGAATGCCTGAAGATGCCGAAAGGCGAAACCAGGGTCGTTGGTGATATAACATGTAGAATCTTACAAAGTTGTAACAATTCAAATTAGATATTGGAATGCCATCAAGCACCTTCAGTCGATATCATAAATAATATTAATTTATCACTAGTTTAATAATTGTTATAATTGTATCATCATAGTTGTGATGTTTGAGAAACGTTAGATTAAGCCACGCCCCTACAAACTCACTATGTGTAACAAGCAATGTTTAAAAACGTCTTTCCGATATCAGCTACCTGCTTTTTTAACCTAGACGTTGATTAGTTCAATATAAATAATAGCTATAGCCACATCTAAGAGAGATGAGGCATCACCTCCAAATTTATTATACATACATTTTCAGGATTCTGTAAAACACCAAAATCACACTTTAAAACTCTACATACGATATGGAAAATGTAACAGTATAATAACTTTTTATGAGTGGCAAAATATTATATTTATAAGAAAATAAAACACCAATCAACGCCCAATTGTTTTCACGATCAGGACCGGTGTGATTTATCACCAGCATTAACAATTACCAGGTATTTAAAACAATTGGATTAAGAACTATGTCAAGGATTTATTGTCAATCATACAAAATATGTAAAATAATTTAATTAAAAAGTAATATTATATAATTGAAATTTGACCGACATCTCGCGAATAAATAAATGTTTATCTGTAATCAAAAATTAAGCGACATCAAAAGTCAATCGCCTTAGAATATTGTGACGATTTTTACTATAATTCATAATTGTGGAAGGGTGTTCTTATCGATAAATAGTTGTTTATTATCGTGGCCAGTACATCGTTCATTACAAACGAAATCGGCCCTGATTTTTATTTAATGAATGCGTTGAATTGTATGCAATGACAGACTCACTCAGGTCGGGTCCAAAAATTAACGCTTAAAAGGTAATCCGCCAATGGATGCCTTAGACCAGTGTTTCTCAACCTTTTTGGCCTTTGGCCCCCTTTTGAGATTTATTTTTGGCGTGGCTCCCTCCACTATTTGTTCGAAAAAAGGACATAAAAATCAAACTTTATTTCAAAATACCAAAATATATTCTGTGTGTGGCCCTCCTGAAGATTCTGTGGGCCTCAGGTTGAGAAACAATGCCTTAGACAAAAGTTTATTGAATGAGTCTTTTTCACATAAAAAAATGGTATTAAACTTTACAATTCTTTAGATAAATAGTTTGTTTAAATTAAGATTAAGAAAAAAAACATATTTAAATAAAAATTGAAATGATATTAAATGAAGTACTATTATACTATACTCTACAATTAAAGCATTAACGAATTTGTCAAATCGATTTATTATGCTATTGAAAACTGTGTGACTTAAAGTAAAATTGAAATTTTGTATTTTTTAAGAGATTTATACATTTATTTAGGTTCTGGTGTAGCTTTCGAATATTTGATATATCTTTTAAAGTCATAAATTGTAACAGTGATGAGTATTTTTTAGCGTTGAATTTATAGTTTTTGACGTGACAACGTCTTATAAAACGATGAACGCCCGCTGCACGCACGAAAAAACATGACTCATTGTCCCGTTTGTCGCGTTACGCCGAAGGCAAGCGTGCGAGCGAGAGCGCGGATAAGCGATAGAGAGGCACGATCGGCCTACCGTTCGGATTGTGCCGCATCTATCTCTCTTCCACTCGATTGGTCGATGCGTCTGAGTAGAAAAGAGACAGCGGCAGCACACAACTTATACACCTACAGTACCTACACGTGATCTGTTTACAACTGTTTATAAAGTGAAGTGAAATGTTAATGTGGTTTTCATTGTTTATATTACAACAACAATTGCGGCAATAAAGGTAATTAATTCTTGCATATTAAAAATCTGATTAACGTATAACAAATATACTTTAACAATAAATTATCAACGACTTCTTTCAGAAAAAAAATTGTAGATTTCATTTCAGTCCTTCTTCGTATCCATACAAAATAATGATAATTCAATAAAAATGATTCCATTTTATTCATAAAAGTATGCAATCATTTCATCAATGTTTTCTTATGACGTTGTCACGTTAAACTATCGTCCGTAAACCGACTTTACAGACAACCAATTTTTTAACAAGAAAACTTTCGTAAACTAACCAAATGGCTTATAATATTGCTTTTTTATATTATAATAGTTGGTACAGATAACAAAATTACTAAAAAGAATTTTTTAACATGTTTTAATTTAATAAATTCATAGTTCAACTTTCATCATTAGTTGTAGAAATAGATGTATTTTATTTTTATGACCCAGAGATTGGTTCCCAAAAGAAGGTCGTCTTCACCATACTTTATTTCGAAATTGATCTTTTTCTCAAGATCATTAAGATCATCAATTTTATGCTATAAACGAGTATAATGTAACCACATTCATTTATAAAAAGGTTGTCACTAATGTTGTAAGAATTTTCGTGGCGATTATAAACGACAACCGTGTTGTAATTTCAGCATGATAATTAAATAAAAATTAAGGAAATTCAGTCGCAAATTAAGTTAAACGACGGCTGTGAAGTCGTTAAAAAAACATCCATCTCTGACACTAATCAACAATACGACAATACGTTTTTTTTTATTTTAACTAATTTTTTTCTTACCTTTCCTATTTTCCTCGCTGTTTCCAGTTGGCTCGGTCAACCTTTTACACTATTTTTAATACTACGTAAAATTAATTGAATTTTTTTTAAATAGCGTTCCTTCGTATCCTATATTGGGACTCAAACGAGGACGATTTATTCCCTTTTGTTCATTGAATTTTTTTTTAAAAACGGCTTATCCATAGTTTCTCAACATTTTTACATTTACGGACCACCAAAAAATCCAAAAATGTTTTGCGGACCATCAACATTGGATTTTTTATTCAAAACAATTAAGTTAACAACACCGTAGGGTGTTATAACAATATTTAAGTATATAAAAAAAAACTGTAATAAAAAAAAAATAATAATCCATAAAATTCAACATAAAATTCGATTGTTATCGAAATAATATCACATGACCACCAAAACGGACCACCAAAAAATATCTACAGACCACCGGTTGAGAAACTACGGTCTAATCAACAAAAGAGTCGCTCGTTTTGGGGATAACAAAAGTTATTTAATCCGCTTCGCTTCTGAACTCTAACAGCGTTCATTTTTAAGCGGTTAACTGTCACTTCTTGATGGAAAGGTATGATATCTTGACTAAACAATAAAAACACATTTTATTATTTGATTATTGATCTTTCTTTATTTTGTTTGAAAACTATTAATCAGAGATTTTTAACATTTTATTATATAATCAAATTACTACATTTGATTGTATGCAATATGATTTCCTGTAAATTGTTTTCTTAGTTTGTGAACCTTTGGTTTGGTACACCTACTAACTATTATCTAAAAATTACAGCTGATAAAGCTCGCGATGAGCGAAACCGCCCCTGATCATAGAATGTTTTACAAGCACTCATTTTTTTTCAACTTTATCAGCAAATGAATCTTTACAATCTTCATAATTTATTTTACATTTAATACACTATATTATTTATGGTATAATTCATACAGCCAAGGCATGATGTTTCTTTGGGTACCTGTGGAGTATACTTTGTAAGGTGCGTATGAAAATCTATCAGTGAGTACAAATGAGTACTTTAGGACAGCGATCGCCAACAAATGGTCCATGGACCGCTGCATATCCAAAATATTGTTTCAGTTACCTCAGAGCAGATAACATTAAACTTATTTTAAATACTTATCTACAATATAACAATAAACCTAATGACTGCTAGAGTCACAAATGCTGAGACAGTTGTGTATTGATATATATTATTAAAAATATATAATTGTATAATAATGTTATAGTTAACATAAAATATAGCCTGTATATATGTTGTGATGATATCAATGCTATCGTTTTATACTAACATAATTTGAATACACATTTGAAGCATTCAGTGTTTGAATATCCTTTACATAGCTTAGCACGTAACGGGTTAAGTAACCAAACAAATCAGACCAGTGACAAAACAACTCAGTGCCAAATAAAACAGGAGAAAAATATTTCAAATCAATTACAATTTTGTGGTTTCTAAATATGTATACATGACCAAATGTTATACATATAAATAAACTTGTCTCGTCAATATGTTATTTTTTCCTGTTCCGATCTGTCACCGAATCATTATGACTAAAAAAATAAGATGTGTTGTTTTTTTTGTGGCTTACAAGCTTTAATGTTGTGAATTAATTGAACTGTAGAGTCTGCAGGGTTGGCGACCGCTGAATTGTGGATGAAAAAAAAATGATATTCATATAGTTAAATTAAACGATCCATGCTGGTACAGATTATCCTTTTAGTAACATAATATAATTTATAATTTTTAAGGTGTTTACTGTCACTTCTTGGTGAAAAGGTGATGCTATAGACTCAAAATTTTGGGTAAAGAGGTTTGTTTATAATTTTTAGCCTATTAGTTGATAATACTCGCGACAAGCGAAACCAGTCCTGATCATAATATATATATTGTAGACATAGTACTAAAAATGTGTTTTTATTATTTCAAATAATGGTAATTTGACAAATTTTAATATTCCATAAGTGAATGCGTAGTTCAGTGCTCAGCAACCTTTTGAGAGACTGGGTAAAAAAACATTTTGCAAAATTTATTCACACAGTGGATAAATGTAAAATATTTTAATAATAATAATAAAACTATTTTGACATTTATAAATATAGTTATATTATTATGGATGCCAAAATGCGAAACCCGGGTCGATAGTGACAAAACATTTGGAATCGTACAGAGTTGTAACAATTGAAATTTGATATTGAAATTCCATCAAAAACTTAGGTCGATATTATAAATTATAAGCACAGATTTTATTCAAAGTTTCTCGGTAATAGACTTCCAAGACCAAAATAATATTCTTAGAATAAATAACACGAAAAAATACTACTATTTAATGTTCCTGGAATATTGAACAACATCGTTCTTTGTTGACGAGTCTGTTGAATTTAAAAGCACTCTCAAAATCGCAAAACCCATTGGGACAAAATAAAAAAAGCTCTGCGAGTTGCTGCACTGCGACCGCCTCCGGTCCGGTTATGGCGATAAAAATTTATGCGTTCCCTGTATCGCAGTCATAAACGAGTTCCAGCTAGGGACTGCGACACCGAACGAATATATATGACTACCGGTATTCCATATGAAATACCGGGATTGCAGTTACAGTGCCATATCAGACAAAAAAAACACTCAATTTTAAAGTGTTAACTGTCACTTATTGATGGAAAGGCATGATATTTTAAATAATAAAAACACATTTTTAAATATTTATTTCCGTAATAGGTTTTTTTTGATCAGGACAGGTTTCACTCATCAATGAAATGTTCACAATCACTTGTAAACTAATTTACATTTTTTGTATTAATATTGTACGATTTTCTGTAAACTGCTTCTTAGTTCTTGAACCCTTGGTTTTGTATACGTACTACCTTTAACTCAAATATGTTATATAAATAGACTTGTTTTTAAATTGTAGTCTGTCAGTTGATAATGTTCGCGATGAGCAAAACCGATCATGATTAAAAAATATATTGTGGAAAAAAGTACTATAAAATGTGTTTTTATTTTTTAAATAAACCAATACTTTTTTAATAAAGTACACATCAATCATAAAAATGATTTTAAAACATAAAGTAACTTTATTTTTTCACTAAAATATGATCATTAAGATTAGTTTAAACTGAACAATGTACGTCACCGGTTTCCTTGTTGGGTGACAAATATGGAGAATAATACAATATACAATAGAATTATAATTTTTGAAACATATGTATGATGATATGACTCGGGTTTCGCCTTTCGGTGTGTTCAGACATTCTTTCACATGGATGCAACAGAACTGACGTCAGACGATCTGCTGAGAAGATGTTGAAAAATAACAATACCGTTAATTATTAACCGAATTTCATATGAGGCTTTTATATTAAAAAGTGTAAGTAAACACATTACAAGTAAAAAAAGTTATCAATTCTATTTTTATGAGACTGTATTTACATAAAACACTGTTTAACATTGTTATATTAGTATTTTGTACTTTAAAAAAAACAGGTTTCTGTTAATTGAAGAAACAGCCGGAATCCCGGTATCGGTAACATTAATTGTGCATTCCCTACTTCGATCCGCCAAGTTCGCGGGGGAAAAAATCAAAAATGGTCCGTGAGCGGTTATGTTATTAATGGAGACGGATTTTTGTTTTCGAAAAAAGGGTAATCGGTATTTTGGTTATTATTAAATTCGCACAATTCAGATAATTTACGGTGTGGACCCGGCCTAAGGTCATATCGTATCGACGTATAAAAAAAAACGTTGATGTATCTTCAAAATCGATAATAAAATAAGATACGGGATCCCGGATTTGGACGAGACTGTAAAATTAACGCGAGAACTATTGGCAGTATTTTTAGATAGTCAATAAAATTGAATGAGCAAGTTTTATGTGTGACTATACTCATTATTAAATTAGTTTTTTTTTATTATGAAGCATTCTTGCGAATAAATAAAATGTAGGATTACGGCCTTATTTTTAGTGCTTAATCTTGGCTTTTGAGGAATTCAATAAACAATGTGTTCATTAATTTATGATATCGACTGAAGGTGCTTAATGAATTTCAATATCATATTTGAGTTGTTACAACTTTGTACGATTTCACATGTTTTGTCACTAACGACCCGGGTTTCGCGTTACGACATCTTTAGGCATTCTATCACACGGAGGCAACAGAACTGACGTAAAATAAACAGTTAGTATCGTATATATATTAAAGTTATTAATTACAGGAAAACACTTTCCCCAAGGCAAGCAGTAAATTACAGCTAAAACAAATTTAACAATATTAATCTAATTATATTTAAGACAATTGCCTATGATAATTTTCATTAATGATCTTGCTTTATCACAGGCACAGGCGAAAATTATCACAGCCGATTGTGTTAATTATTATTAGATTGATATGGTTGAATTTGTTTTAGCTGTAATTTGCTTGCCTAATGGTAAGTGTTTTCCTGTAATTTTACGTCAGTTCTGCTGCATCCGTGTGATAGAATGCCTGAAGATACCGAAAGGCGAAACCCGGGTCGTTAGTGACAAAACATGTGGAATCGTACAAAGTTGTAACAATTCAAATCTGTTTATTATTGGTAAAAAAAGAAACATGTCAATTTGTACTTTGCGTTTGACGCTTATTCGCCATATATTTGTGCGATTAAAATCAAACGATTTTTTGCTCATTGCGAGTGTACTCAAATCCATTTTTGATCAATTGAAAATGATCGCGTTGAAAGAAATCCACCATGATCTCTTTCTGAGTGAAAATGAGCGACTCCGAATTCTTTTTCAATTAGACGATTTTTAAAAATATCTCAATGAACAAGAAAGGAGAAAGACGGATTGGTTGGTTGATATTCATTTTAACGCACATAAATACAAAAGGTAGAAAAAAAAAACCTGACAAAATTTAACTTTTTTTAGTCGTGTTTTAGGTTAAATCGGAGTCACAGTTCAGTAAATAAACATGAAATTATTACAAAAAAGTAAACAGAGAATGACAGTCAATTCATTCCCTACTGAGCCGTTAAAAGGATATTCCAACACCTAGACTTCAAAAATTTATTGAGTAATATTGGTTAGAAGCAATCTTATTGAGTTTGTTAGGACAAATCAAGCAATGCATCAATTCAAAATTTAGCCTATGATATCGACTGAAGGTGCTTGATTGAATTTCAATATTAAATTTGATTTATTTGAGCCGAAGGGCGAAACCCGGGTCGTTTGTGATAAAACATGTGGAATCGTACAAAACTGCAACAATTCAAATTCAAAATTTAACGATTACAAGAAGGTTTTCACCACTGTTAATTCATACATTTTCGGGTATTAACAATCGACACAGAAAAATCAGCCGTCTCCACAGTTGAGACGTTAGCAGTCAGAATGTTAATCCTGTTTTTTACAAAAATAAATCTTTCATAATCCCGCAATTGTTTTTGATAAACCCTGAACTCTTCTGGCAGCAGGACGGGTAAGCTGGACAATTGGATTGATTAAAAATTGTCGATTCTGAATTGTTTCAGCTTTGTGCAAATACAATGTCAAATTCGGATTTGCATGATTCCACATGTTTTGTTGCCAACGACCCGGGTTTCGCCTTTCGGCATCTTCAAGCATTCTATCACACGGGTGTAGCAGAACTGAACTTCAGAACTTTTCGCCAGTTCTGTTGCACCCGTGTGATAGAATGAATGCCTGAAGATGCCGAAAGGCGAAACCCGTATCGTTGGTGACACAAAATGTGTATTCGCGCAAAGTTGTAACAATTCAAATTTGATATTGATATTCCATCAAGCACCTTCAGTCGATATCATAAATTAAAGATTGTCAATATATAGATTTGTCAAAGTGACGTCACAAAATATGGCGGTCAAACTCACAGTATTTTTTTTCACTATAGTACTTTTATTGTGGAGCGGAATTAAAACCACAATTTTCAACCAAAATCAAATGGTTATTTGACGTTTCAATACTAAATGTGACGTTACAAAATCAAAAGAACATAACCTCTAAAAATACGTTTGTATTACGCGCCATCCTTGAAAACCTGAGAATCAACAAATACATAATATACGATATTAGTTTAAATTTTTTTATCGTTTAAATTCCATTGTAAAAGATATAGATGAAATAATGAGATCGAGTGAGACTCGATATCGGTGGGCGGTAATTGTTATCGGTAAAACTGTTTGACTGCGTGCTTTTTTTCGTCAATAAAACAACGCAATAACGATTTGATGTGTTCTTATTGAAGTAAATTAACACAAAATTATATCGTAAAAATAAATGTGTGAATAAAAACAATGCATTTCGAATGAAAGAATACATCAGGTGGTGTAGTTTTTGGTGTAAATAATTTAAGTAAGACGTTATTAAATATCATCGAGTATGTATAAACCTCCGTGTGATAACTGTCATGCTGATTACATCGGGGAGACAGCTAAAATTTTTATGAAATAGTAACTCTGCTGTGGAGTCGTTAAAAATGGAGTTCTACTAAGTGAATGCTAATTCAATCAATGCTAATTGAAAGAGATATAATATATGTTATATTATTTTCAGTTTTATTGCTAGCAAGAAATAAGCTTGGTCGTTATTATAGGAGAGAAGATGTATTGTGTATCTTTTCTACACAGCTATATATAGATAAGCAAATGTTCGTTTAAAAATAGTTCTGGCGATGGCGTGAGCCGAAATAGCTATCAACTATATCTTAAAAAAAGTTTGTAGAACTAAAATACATTGCTCTTTATCACGGTGTTATAATGGAGTTCTACCAAGTGAATGCCAATTCAATCAATATATTATTTTCAGGGCTGTGTAGTCGTTACTCCGGGTTCAACATAGACCAACAATACGACTTCGACTAAAAAAAGCTTAATCTTGGCAGACACAATCATGGCTTTCCGATTATTGGGCATCAAATTAAAGACCAACCAACGAATCCGGCAAATTGTTCATTGAGGTATTTTTCAAAATCGTTTCATCGAAAAAGCACCCGGAGTCTTTTTTTTTCAACGGCCTCTCGATTCCAACTCCAGAATCCTGTTTTAACATATATACCTAAAATTCTCTATTAGGAATTTAATAATAATATCTCTTACTATAAGAAAACTTTCGCCCTGTTTAGTTGCCATGATAAGATAATTCGAAGTCTATTTAAATATCAATTCTTTCGATGATAATTCTATAAAAAAAATCGTAAAAACGTTTGTAAAACTTAAGGAGTGAGATTCGATCACCCAAACACTACGAAATTCCACAATTTTTTTTTGATCACGATTACGAACTTTTGTCCTTAGACTTACTTGTGATTAACAATTAAAAATGCACAGTGGTTGAAAGAGTTAAATATAAATCGGAATATTCCATAATTATTACCAACAAACCACAATATTCCGATAAGAGTGATAAACTATATCTGAATTAACAGCTGTAACTAATAGTGAAAAAAACAGGAAAACTTGATTAACCCTTTAAGAAAACGATCATGTATGTAAATTTTCTTTTTATTTGATTATATTATAATTATTTCTGCAGACATGGATTGCGAAATTTTATTAGTGACATTTGGCAGTAATTTTTTTTTTAAAGATAAATATAATAATTAAGAACAAATTTGTAGTGCCTAGTCTCTTTCAGATCGAATGAATCTCGTGTATGGATTCACTTACAGTAGGGAGCCACATACGCACAGTATGCAAACCCAAATAGGAAGAAAAATCTTCAAAAAATATTTTTTTTTGTGCTTACTTATTGCTTAATAAGTAGTTAATTTACTCAAATAAATTTAACACCTTTTCGATCATCGTGAGCATGAGTGAAGTCAGTCCTGATCACAAAAATATATAATAGAACTAAAGTTTATCCCCTATAATATTAAGCATAGCGCATAAATTGAGACTACATTATGGGAATACTGCGTTATATGGGACTGGACACCAATACAAAATGTAAAATGAAGTTCTTGCGATTGAATTTTGTGAATTGCCCTTGTATTTGTATTGAATTTTTCACCAGCCTCGAATACGTATAGTAAACACTTTTAAGGTGTTAATTGCCACTTCTTGATGAAAAGGCATATTTTTTTTCATACTTATTTCTTTAATATATTTTATGAACACGACCGATTTCGCTCGTCGCGAGCATTATCAACTGATAAAAAACGTAAAATAAAATCAAGAGGCAAACATTAACTCACAATAAATATTTTTACAATGTCCATATATAATATAACATATTTATGATAATTCTAATTTCAGTGAGATTTGATTAAACTAAATTCGTATTGTAAAAAAATACGCTGTAGGGGGGACTGCGCATAGGCTATATAAAACTTCCTTATACGAGGGAACGCTATAGGGGGTTTATTGATGTATTAATATTTTATTTATTTAAATATACTCATTTTATATCCACTGTGAATCTTTAGTCAAGCCTTGATAGGAATTTATTTTTATTAATGTTTATTAATAATTAAGCTTTTATTTCATCGTAAAATTTTAGTTATTGCGTGAAATATTTAGTAATATTAAATGTTTATAACAAAAAAGTCGTTTTTTTGTGTAGTATTGTAAAATTATAACTATAAATGAATGTAGATACATTATTTAATAAATAAAACAACTGATTGCTCAACACACAAAGGGTTTGCTCGATTCACATAAGTTTTACATTGAAACGAAAAACTCTCGCTCGTGGAATTACTGTTGACAATGGCTTATTTATGTAAATACATACCAGACGCATAAGCGAATAATAAAAAAATATTTTATCTAATCAGTTTGAAGATTCGTCAACAGTAAAATTAATTTGAAATGTTTTATACGCTATTCACATGCTATCTATGTCCTACTCGGTGTCCATGAGTTTCAATCCGGGTACGGGATGATTTTACAAATGGATTTTTTATAGATTTATAGATGTAGAAACGCGTGGATAAATTATATGTTTAAATATCATCTCACCTATCCGATCATTAGACATTATTATATGTATATTGATTGATTGGGTAAAAAAAGTAATTTAGCTCTACAAGAATTTAATAAGGCTGTTGATAGCTATTTCGGCTTAACGCCATCTTGTAAATATATACATAAATAAAATTGTTTGAAAAATCGAAGAGAAATGTATCTAGCCACATATTTCTTTCGACTTATTCGAGGCCAAAATGAGAAATCTGCCATCTTTAATAATATCAATTTGTATGATCCGGATATTTTTTTAAGAAATCGTGGACATAATTTGTTTGTTCTTCCAAAGTGTACAACCAGTCTGCCAATGGGGATGCCTATGGTAAGAGCATTAAGAATGTTCAACAGTATTGCTTCGGATATTGACTTATTCCATGTGGACGAAAGTGAGTTCAGGCGAATACTATTTTTTAACGTGTCGAAGTAGGTTTTCCATGAGTTTGCTTGGTTGACTTTTTTTGAAATCGTTTTTGATTGTTTTGCTGTGAATTTCTTAAATTTTGTGTTCAAATATGTTAACGTTGCAAAAGCAAAGAATTCATAATTTGTAAATTTTATACCGTGTTTTTAAATAAATAAAACTGTAAAATATTTGTTTTTATGCAATCTTAATAATTATTATACTTTATACGATTCCACATGTTTTGTTACTAACGACCCGGGTTTCGCCATTTGGCATCCTCAGGCATCCCATCACACGTATGCAACAGAACTGACGTTAAATAAACAGTTAACATCGTTTATATATTTACAAAGTTATAAATTACAGGAACAACACTTACCTGAATGCAAGCAAAAAATTGCAGCTAAAACAAATTTAATAATATTAATCTAATAATAATCAACACAATTAACAGTTTTCATTACCTATCTTGTTAATGAGTCATTGTGAAAGGGTTTTTCAACAAATGTTATTCAACGAACATTAAAATATGAACGTGTTTTTTTTTCTTTTTCATACAGAGATACCAAACAATTCAAATTTGATATTAAAATTCCATCAAGCACCCTCAGTCGATATCGTAATTTATAAAAACTAATTTATGTAATATAAACAAAAGCTTTATATTCGGCTCGATATTTGACCGCGGCACACCGGTTGCGGAACACCGCTCTATATGACGATCAAACATGGTCAAAGAAGACGATTAAGACGTTTAACACAAGTGTATTTTCGTTTATAAACTCAGTCAAAAAATCTAATAATTTATAAATACTACTCAAAGTTGTGTTGTATATATTTTGACTATATAATAAATTGAGTTAATCGTCAAATTTAGGTGGAATGTACAACCTTGAAGTTGATAGGGGATTTTATCGTTAATACTGCAAAAGATTGCATGTCGTAAAACCCCAAGTGATCAAGGAGCGGGTTAAACGTGGTCATTGTGAATTTAATAACTTTTTACGAACATTCTTGAGATTGCTTATGGCGCTTTGCCGTATTTATATCACGTGATTCTGTTATACGTGGAGATGATATGTATTTTGACCACTTTGGTGTGTAAGTAAGCGACGTATTTCAATATGAATGATGTATAGAAAAAAAACTTACATAATATAACTCACGATACCGACTGGGGATGTTTGTTGGAATTTCAATACCAAATTTGAATTTTAACTGTTAAATTTTTGTATGATTTCACATGTTTTAAGTCAATTTTGTTGCATCTGTATGATATAATGCATGAAGATGCCGAAAGGCGAAACCCGAATTGTCAGTGGCAAAACATGTGGAATCGTACAAAGTCTCAACGATTCAAATTTGATTTTTCAATAAATTATAGTTTTGGTACAAAATTTTCATATGTTTTGTCACTCATAACCTTGTTTTTGTCTTTTGACATCTTCATGCATTCTACCGCATGAATGCAACATAATTGACACATAATAATCAATTTGCACCGATTTTATACTAGCTGAGCTAATACAATGAAAAAAAGCATTCTCTAAGGCATGAATCCAATTATATACACCCAGTTCTTATTTTACGCGATACATTGGTTCCAGAAAAAGGCGCGTAAAAAAAATCGCGTAAAAAATCACAACTTTCATATAATTTGATAAATTGGTTCCAAAAATTTTAATTATTCGCTGCTGTCACTCTCGGTTGCGAAATGTAATCGTAAATTTGTCTTTTTTAAATACTCATGCAAGTATAATATAAATTATTATATTTTTAAATGCTAAGGAGTAATATTTTTATCCTCGGTTCGCATTTATTATTTAACATTTAAAATATTTAGACTTCATTGGAGGGCATTTATTTGACATAATAATTCAAAGTGGTTAAATTTATGGCCGAGAAAATGCTATTCAACGAATTTAATAAATGCATTGTGCTTAAACAAGTTTACGAGCGGACATACATCCCATGATTTTACGCAATTGCATTATATTTCCTTACACACCCTAAAACATAAATTCGCATAATATCCGATACACTTGTCAACATTTCGCAATTGTATGTGTATTTAAAAAGATGGATTGCTTAATTAAGTTTAATTAATACAAAATTAAGTTTTAAAAATACACATATTTTTTTATTTGAAAAAATAATGAAACGTACATGTCTAGCGTCATATATTAATTTCTTCTTCAAAACGAATTTGGGGAAAAAATCGCGTAAAAACGAGTGAAGCGCGTAAAAAAATGTAACGCTGCCGTCCAAAAAAATCGCGTAAAAAAAGGACTGGATGTATTTGAAATAACTTTTAAAAATATTTAATTGATCATAACGACGTTTTTTTATATTTGATAATTTGTATATGATAAGTTATATAGACAATAAATACGGTTAATGAGTGTTTGGTGAAACGATTTTACAACAAATTATAATCAAATATCATTAAAATGCAATCGGCTAAATTGAATCTTAGAGATATCAACTTAAAACGGTGGATAACGATGAGATTAAACGTCAGTTGACGTAATATAATATAGTGAAAAAAATTATGAGATTTTCTACTCATTGAACTAGCTTCACGTAAGGGAGAATTAAGGAGGCTAAGCTGATCGTTATGAATGTGCATTGAATTGAACTCTACTGTTTATTTTTGAAATTTCTTGATAAAATATTTTATGATCTTCGTGTTTTAATGCAATTTAATCTACGTTAAATGTATGGATTTCCAGTAATAAATGCTTGGCGAATGTCTAGGTATCATTGTTGAATTCGTGTGATAGAATAACCGAAGACTTTGAAAGGCGGAATCTATGCTATTAGTGATAAAGTATAGAAATCATCCAAAGTTTTAACAATTTAAATATGCATATAATACAACTGAAAACGTTTAAACTATATACACATTAACTGCTTAATGATATGATCAATTCATTGTTTCTTAAGCCTTTCAAATCAATGTTAAGCAATCGAATCTCGTTTTATAGCATACATGTTGTTATTTATAGAAAGTCTAATGTAATTTATATCTACGCAGTCAATTAGACTTTAGTTCCAGTTAAATATTGAATAAAATATGGCGTAAATATACTATTATGCATTACAGTGACAGAAATTATAGATGAATTATTAATGTATTGTTCAAATATAATGAAAGTGAAATATTCACATGACTTTATCTAACCCAAGCAAACGTAGATAATAAAGCCAGCGTGTACAAAAAATTTGTATCGCTTAAAGTAATATTGCACCGTAACTGAAGTTGAAGAAACATTTTTTTATTTAACACTGTGCAAAAATGGCAATGTATTTTAGTTCTACATTTTTTTTATAAGATATAGTTGATAGCTATATCGGCTGACGCCATCGTCGGAGCTATGTTTAAACGTACATGCTTATCTATATATAGCTGTGTAAAAAAGGTACACAATACATCTTCTATTCTGTTCTAATGACTGAGCTTATTTCGAATATCGAATAGCATAATATAAATTTAAGCTCAGCGCCTACGTGTTAACATCTTTGTAATAAAGGTCGCAAGATGGCGGCTTTAGAACAGCTCTAAATCAATAGATATCAATCGTTACACGAAATCTTAAATGAACAAACAAATATAGGTCGGTCGCCGCTTCTCAGACCATTGCGAAGGGTTATTGCCCACCTGTAATATACCATAACAAACAACTCGTCCAATATTTAAGCTTATTGATATAAGCCGCCTGTTTAGTTTCATTTACATTTTCGATTTTTTTATTTTTTTGCTACCAGGAAATAAGCTAAGTCTTTAGAACAGAAGAGAAGACGTATTGTGTACATTTTCTACACAGCTATATATATTGTAGATAAGCAAATGTACGTTTAAACATAGTTCCGAAGATGGCGTGAGCCGAAATAGATATCAACTATTTCTTATAAAAATTTTGTAGAACTAAAATACATTGCTATTTTTTTCACCTTGTTATAATTATTTTAGTTTTAGTAGGAGTTGTTTTATTGGTCAACGTCAACTGAGTCGAGTTGTGTTTTTGGTCGACACAGTCCTGGTTATTCCTACAAAAATATCCATTTCGCTCAAAAATATTTCCGGGATTTTCGTTTATTATGGAGTACGAACAATGTAAGTGACATTAATTTTCTGGGACGGCCTGTGTTTCAAGTACTAATGCAGGAAGGAAATGACTTTCTAATCAATAGCAAACATGGTCGAAGCCAGCAATTGTAATATCAGAAATAATTATATTAACTACTATTCTACGTACAGAACATCCTGTCCCGCTGGGGAACGTTGATATTTTTATGCATTGTTGTCGTTTTTATTAAAAATAAACATAATAACGCATAATTGTTCGACGATTACGTTTCTAAATGCAACCTGAATGGAAGAATTTAAAAGTGTGTCAATCGATGGTTTTATATTCAGATTCCACGCTACGTTAAATTAAGATTGCACATCCATATGTTTTGTCACTCACAGCTGGGGTTTCGTCTTTCGACAACTTCAGACATTGAACCTACCACGCTACATAACATATACATTAAATTAAGTAGGTATTTCTATGTATCAAATTAGCTGATCACATTTTAATGAATGTTAATTTTTGTGAAAAGTCCTCATTAAATAAACATTAGAATACGTGGTTAAAAAGATTATCATTTTAAAACGAGAATTATTTTATTATTGAAATAAAGAAAGCTGTTAAAATATTAAAATTACTTTAGAAATACATTTAGCTCCTAGCCTTGGGTCTATTGTGTTCCGTATAAACCTTCTTACGTATAACCAATGCAAAATTTTCACTGTACGTCTGTTCATAATATCAGTGTGATAGAATGCCTAATAATACTGACAGGTGAAGCCCAGGTCGTGAATGACAAAACACTTGAAAGTATTGATAGTTCCAACAGTCCAAATATGATTGAAATAATCTCAGTTAAAAAAACCGAAATCATTTTTTATTTAATAAATAACCTCATTAAATTATTAAGTAGAGTTCAATTGCGTCTATATTTATATATTTGCGATAATAAAAATTGGTCACAGTTATTGAATATATAACAAATAATTATCAGTTGATAACCGGTCCTGGTCAAAAAATATATTGTGGAAATAAGTACTACAAAAATGTTTTCTTAACATTTAAAATATCATACCATTCCATCAAGACGTGACAGTAACACCTTAAAAGTTTTTCAAAATTGTTTAATTAAAAATGTAAATGTTGCTCTTTTTTTTCGAATCCGATTCCACAGGCCTGTATTAAATTCATACGTGTAAAATATATAATAAGAGTATTTTTGGAAGAAATTGTTGTAACTTATTTAGCTCTTGCGATAAAATATTATGTGACCGTTGACCTTTTTCCTGTACTACACAACCTAAGCCATGTTAAGTTTAAAACTGCTGAACACGAATATACCAAATTCAAAAGCTTAACTGAATGGGAGGGAGATTTAGGGTTGGCGCTAGCTAGGTTCAATATTTTCCTTGAAACCAGGCCCGGGAAAAATTAAAAAGAAATCTTCCCTTTCGTCAGTGGTATAACTATCCCCTCTTTATTGAGAATCTCGAGCTTGGATATTTGTTTAAACATATAATAACTTACAAAGGTTTTCACCAATAACGAGTGTTATAAACAAAAGCATAGATTGAGTAATTATTTCCACAATATATTTTTTCATCAGGACCGGTTTCGCTCATCGCGAGCATTATCAACTGATGCTCATTTCATTTTTAAACTAATTTATATTGCTTGTATTAATATTGTATGATTTCATGTAAATTGTTTCTTAGTTCTTGAACCCATAGTTTTGTATACCTGCCACCTTAAACTCAAATATTTTGTATAAATATATTTGCTTGTAAATTGTGTCGGAGTATCGCGAGTATTATCAGTTGATAATACTCGCTGATGAGCGAAACCGATACTGTTCAAAAAATATATTGTGGAAATAAGTACTAAAAATGTGTTTTTATTATTTAAAATATCATGCGTTTCCATCAAGAAGCGACAGTTAACACCTTAAAAGTGAATTATATACCTTATAAATTTTGCAGAACTAAAATACATTGATATGTTTTCACCGTATTATAATGGACTTAAATCAAGTAAATGTCAATTAAATTAATAATCTTCGATAATTCCACTCTGCATTACGTGCTTATTTGATCAATGGGGATATTTGTATCAACTGTTGGAAGATTTTTGGCACTGCATGCTGGCAGCAATCATTTAGTTGTCGAGTTCGATGATTGTGATCGCTATCCTCAGTAGAGACTTGTTTAGTTTCAATAAGGAAAATGATAGTTTACAAGTGTAGATGATATCGAAAAAACATGCATAAAGTGCAGTCTTTTTACGTAGGGTAAGAAACTGTTCTTCGAGAAGAAATTTGTAAAAAATCTACATTATATTTTCTGTCAGTGACGGTTCAGATTACATTATTTTGCTAATGTATATTTCGTTTAAATTTTTTTGAATAAACAATTTAGTAATGAAGTATTTGCTATTTTTAGCTCCATTGCGATAAGCTAACCATTAGTTTTAACCTATAGCTTTCTTTATACACTTACTACCATCGGAAAAATGAGATCTTATTCTCCACAATGACATTGGAAGAATCGCAAAAACATCAATGTCATTAACGCGGTGAAAAAATAGCAATGTATTTTAGGTCTGAGGGCGTAAGCCGAAATACCTTATATAATTAACTATATACCTTACAAATTTTATAGAACTAAAATAAATTGCTATTTTTCACCGTGTTGTAATGGAATTCTATTAAGTAAATGTTAATTTAATCGATTATTCTCATTGCCTGAAGTAATAAACGGACTTGATTTCGCCAACAGTTGAGGTTCTTATATTAAATTTATAATATTCATATCGTTACTGCATACCGATTAATCGACGAAGCAGGAATGTCAGCATTGAATTTTTTAATCTAATGGCTATTTCCAAAATATATATTTTTCACAATTATTAAAATATTTAATATTTTAATATTATATACTATTATAGACATGACGGTAAGATCTCTAGTAAGAGCAAAATGTGAAATTGAGATTTATCGACGACATTTTACGATTTTACAGAAAAATATTCTTTTTATTCTGTGTTTACATGTTATACTGCGTAAGGCAGCATTAAAATGATGGCTCGTGGTTGCATAACGGCGGCATGTGAAGCAACTCTCTCAAGAAAACTGTGTCACCCGTCCGCCTGCTCAGTATGAAGACGCGAGCCAGACAACAGTAGCGTACAAAAAAAATATTACATTATTATCATTTGATTGATAAATAGTTTGCATTTTTTGATATTGCTTATAATATCGAAGGTTTTTTTTTTACCATAAATCACTTTCCAGGAGTCAACTGACGCTTTTTTGGATAGACATGTTATTTTAAAGAATAACACATCATTCAAAACTATTTCTATAATACAGTAAAACCCCCATTTACACTCAAGTCGGGACTGTGTAATTTGAGTTCACTGATCATACCTTTCGAAGATTATATGTATATATTTAAATCAATAAGCTTATATAGTTTTGTGTCTTTCTATTGAATCACAATTGACAGAATTGTTCTTCTTCACAGATAACAAACAGCAGCTTCGGACATACTCGATATTGGCATAATTATCTTATTTATTAAATTGGTATTTCCTTGGTAGAACTCCATTATAACGCGATGAAAAGACAGAAATGTATTTTATTTTTACAAAATTTATAACGTACATAATTGATATCTATTTCGGCTTACGCCATCGTACGCTTTATAGTTCTGATGAAGGAAAGCCGAAATATATATCAACTGTATATATCTTTTTTTTTAATTTTGTGGAACTAAAATCCATTGCTGTTTTTTCACCGTGTTATAATAGAGTTCTGCGGAGTAAATGTCAATTCAATAAATAAATAGAACGCAAATACATTGTTGTTCTTTCACCGTGCTATAATTATTTTTCATTATATGAAATAAAGATGGCCGTTAAAAGACGTCAAATAATTCATTTGTATCTTGTTTGGTAACCGATCTACTGAAAGATTAGTAAATATGGAACTTATCAACACGGTCTATATTATTAGAGTGACATTTTTGCAATAATTTGATATTATGGAACGCCACTGCTGGCAACTGATGATGATGATGGTGTCGCAACTCAATTGACAATTCAACAAGATGGCTGCGTTAAATATTTCGCTTAATGTTTACGATATTGTGAAACTTTTCTCTTTTCACAAGCGTAAAAAACATTAATATACGACGAGATGCTCGACCTTGGAGTCCAACAGAACTTGACCACACATGTTAATATGCCATATTGAGTATCGGCAATCTGATATTCCTTAAATATATTTTCTTCAGCAGAATACTCAAAAGAATAAATAAAATAAAAATACTTCTGTCTGGCTTATACACCGAATCCTTTTTTTATGCAGTGCATTGGTGCCAGAAAGTGACGCGTTAAAAAAAATCGCATAAAAAAATATTTTTATAACATTTAATAAATTGTTTCTAAAAATCAAAATATTGCATAAAAAGTATCATAAATATATGAAAACACATTTTTTTACATTTAAAATTAAATTTCTTTATAATTGTACTCACCTTAGGAGTTATTCGCTACTGTCACTGCAGGTTTGCAAATATAATCATATACGATTTTTTGAATCAACGTATTGAATTTTGTCCTAATTCATTTAATGGGTTGCCGTTTTTCCTAGATTCTTGATTTGATTCAATTATTTTATTTATCTAAGTCACTCTTTCTTCTTCAAAAAAAAATCGCACAACATCGAGTACATCGCGTAAGTAAGGAAAGGTGTCGCCTAAAAGATCGCGTCTTGCTCGAAGCGCGAAGCTGAAATAAGAACATTTAATATTATAATAAACAATATGAAAAAGGTAAAAAAAATGTATTGAATCTTCATAATAAATCGAAGAATACATCACCTCTATTTTTCAATTTTTTATGACTTAAATTTTTCATGTCTCTTCACTGACATATCAAGTATTAAATAATATAATTATAAAAGTTAGATTGTATAATTTATGATACCAACTGAGAGTGCTTGATGGGTGTTCAATATAAAATTTTAATTATTGAAATTGTGTATACCTTCACATATTTTATCATTCGTGGCCCAGACTTCGTCTTTCGTCATCTGAGTTTATAATACATCCGTGTGATAGAATGCCTGAAAATACCGAATTGCAAAACCCAGGTTTTGATTGACAAAACATATAGAAATGTACTCAGTTTCAAAAATTCAACTTTTGAGATTTGAGTTGTTTGTACGTTGTTTTGTTAGTACAAAATCATCGTATTTTTTTAATATCCATCGTTCACGAAAAAACTACTCTTAATGATCCAACCATTGCATTGAACGAGAATCATTACTTTAACCCTAAGGATTTATACAAATCAAGTTATAAGTAATGTATACACATAGAATTCGTGTATTTCGACAGTTGAGAGGCAAAACAGACAATATAATTTTTCGGATTATGGCAGAATAAAAATATAGGACTATAAATAAATTGGTTTATCATTAAATATCCATTTATTAGTTTCCATGCTTGCCAATTTACAAAATAATTATTTATTCGCAGTGTCAACAACTGGCAACATTATTATTTCAATTTGATATAATTATAGATGTAATATAGGTATGAAAGTTCGCAATACGCCTGTAGCACGTTAAAAAAATGATTACATATAATATATTATAAACCCAATCCTTTTTACGCGATACATTAGTTCCAGAAAGTGACGCGTACAAAAAATCGGATAAAAAAAATTTACTTTCCTATAATTTGATAAATTTATTCTTAAATTTAAAATATCGCATAAAAATACCTTTATTCTTGGTCATTATTTTGTACGGTAGAATAACTTCACCACGTCATATTTTATTATGATAGGCCAAATATCTTTCAATGAAGAATAAACAGCGTAATATAAAAGTTTCTCAATAAATGCATCCGATCCGATTTGCGAAACAAAGGCTGGCAACAAAATTGCGATTGTATTTTTTATGCCACGTTGGAAAGCAAAATTTTCACGGTACACGGTTTTGAACTTTAAAAATTGAATTCATGGTTAAAATTATTTCCGTTATCATTATTGCCGCACTGGTATGTGATATTTTTAATAACATTTTTAACGATTTATTATATCATTTTAAGCTACTAATCATTTTCGGAAGTGCATTTCCTTCTGTCATTTACTGTCAGTGCGCTATCTGTCACGATATCGCCGTAATTTATGACAATATTTACTGTCACTGTATCTCATATTGTTTTGTTTTACGCGACTGTATTTTTATGGTAATCTACAAGTCCGGATAGTAACACGACTAATATCGTAAAATGCGATGACTTTGCTATTGCTGTATGAATTTGCTGCATTAAATAATAAATCAAAATAATATATATAGTCAATGGAAATATTCAATAGAAATATACATCTCATATGTGGTGGCCAACCTTTCAGATTGATCGTCAATGCTCTAAATACCAGGGTTGTGAAGTCGTTAAAAAAAACATCTCCGACTCAAATATTGACCAACAACACGACTCCGATTTAAAAAAAAGGTGTAATTTTGTCAGGTTTTTCCTACTTTTCCTATTTATGTGCATTAAAGATCAATTAATCAATCCGGAAAATTTTTAATTGAAATATTTTTCAAAATGTGATATACGAAAAACTAATCGAAATCGCTCGTTTTTCATGACTCCGTTTCCGACTAAAATATCGCTACTCTTCGACCGGTCTCTTTAAAGCGCTGTTAAGTACACAAGTTTGATTTATTTTTTATTTCTTTTCAATGATTTTTTTTTGATTCGCCCCATCTAACTTTGAGTTCTAAGTCTTTGTTAGACTGTACCTCTAAAGCAGAGATTCCCAACCTTTTTATGCTCTAGAGCGCATTCTAAAATATCGGTAGGTTGGTAGGCACCACCCATTTTTTTACGGGTATTTATAATTAGACGTGATTAATAAATAAAAAAAGATCTCTACGTTTATTGTCACTCTATAATAAGCCTAGTTACTCAAAAAAACTTAAAGCTCTAACAAATATGTATAAATAATATACATTTTTAATTAGTGATTATGAAAAAATCTGTTATGTTCAAATAGTGGCGGGCACACACAAATTGTTCCGCGGGCGCCATGGTGGCCGCGGGCACGGGGTTGGGAATCCCTGTTTTAAAGCATAAAACATTACTAATATTACTTTATATCGATATCAATTATTGATATAATTAAATTTCTGACAACATTCATAATATTAAATCGTAACAAACACTAATGTGAACTATGTGCTTGCATATCCTTATTTTCTAGAAGAGCCGCTTGTGGCTCGGGTGCCTCAGTTTACCGACCACTGGAATAGAACTTTTTAAAAACTTCAAGAACCACATTAACTATTGTGTACGCATTGACAGATCGTTGATTTCAGTCTAGGAGTTCATGTGTTCAAACCCCAGGACAGTTTTATCAATTCGTTTTTCAATTAATTCACGGATACTTCTCTATCAATTCTACACACGTTACGTAGTGAGAGATATTATCTATACACTCTCCTTGTCCTATTCTTACTCTGAAAAGATGAGCATCTGACAATCAGTTCTCTTTAGCAGTGCTCCGAAACCTTTTGTCTTTCATGACACACCAACTTTTTTCAAAAATTTGACGGCACACCTCAGAGTAATACCTATAAAAATGCGAATGATTAACCATCGACGCATTTGTCAATAACGACATATTGTTACTATAGTGTTTACTTTATTAACATTTTTTCTTATAAACTCACTTTATATATTGCACGTTACATTTTTATGTGCATATGGCATAATATTTATTTCAACAAATAAATAATTATTTCTGCTCTCCTTTAATTAATCTTAGAAAAAAATGGGCCGCGGCACACCTAGCATCGTTTGGCGGCATATTGGTGTGCCGTGACACATCGGTTTCAGTACACTGCTCTATAGAATAATGTCTGATGAAAAAACTTCACAAGGACGCCATATGAGTCAAACTGAAAGTGGCAGTGTTTATAATCATCATGTTCTTTTCCTTTTTAAATTAGTGAACGATTTTAGTTAAATATAGCTGGATATTGATTGAATTGGCATTTAATCAGTAGAAGTTCATTATTTCACGGTGAAAAAATAGCAATATATTTGGGTTGTACATAATTTATATGATATACAGTCGATAGCTTTTTCGGCTTACGCCCTCGTCAGAACTAATTCAGATTGCTATTTTTCACTATGTTATAGCCAGATTAAATCGTATTTTTAATAATACATGTACCGTCATGAAACTTTGTGCATATTGCCAACATGGTAGAAATGTCAAAAAAATAAACATCAATGAATGATTTAAAACAAAAATTATTGAAGAACCTCAAATAGTATTTTTCACTATTCCTTATTCAAATCTCAAATAAAACAACACGAAGAAAAAAAATACGGTCTTTGTCTATGGTAACGGACAGTTTCGGTGGACAAGTTTACATAGGAAAAAAATGAAATCACAGTTGTAAAAGTTCAAAGAGTGGCAGCCATTTTGAATCAATGCCGATTTCTTAATTTCGCATAAATTTCAACGATTTCTTGTTTCTTATTGAACAAACGACATTACGAGAATTGATTATGTTAAATATAACCTAGATCGAAAATCAGATTCACTGTTTCTTGAATCTTTATGTGAAATTAACTTAGAAGCATATAAGCCGCAAAAACAAATCACAAATCTAAAAGGATACGGTAGAAAGTGAAATTTTGTAACGCTTTTCGCTTAGAGCGATGCTTATATTTAATTTTATCCGTTGATATTTATTTCAATAAGCGTATGTTACTACTCTGAAAAAAGGAATATATACTCTGTGCGAATTTGGTTGTATATTTCATATAAATATTTAATTTACAAGCTTAACAGTGGCGTGCCACAACGTTTGCAAACAGTATGCCTTTTAAATAATAGTAGTTTCATTAAATAAAATTGATATAATTTATGATATCGACTGAAGGTGCTTGATAGAATTTCAATATCAAATTTGATTTGTTACAACTTTGTACGATTCCGCTTGTTTTGTCACTAACGACCCCGATTTCGCCTTTCGGTATCTTCAGGCATTCCATCACACGGATGCAACAGAACAACCTTTACGTGAGATCCATTGAATAAATCGACAATCTCATTACGTAATTCTTACATTTCATCACTAGATGTTTGATCGTTATTTGCCAGACTGAAATAGTAGGTATTTTTATAAAAAAATAAATGAATGAACAAAAACAATTTATATTTTAATGTTAGTTGATTAATATTTGTTGTAAAACCCTTTCACTAATGACTGTTTACCAAAATAGCTAATGAAAATTATCACAGGCAATTGTGCTAATTGACATTAGATTTATATTATAACATTTGTTTTAGCTGCCATTTACTGCTTGCCTTGGGGTAAGTGTTTTCCTGTAATTAAAACCTTTGGTATATAGACGATGCTAACTGTTTATTTTACGCCAGTTCTGTTGCATCCGTGTGATGGAATGCCTGAAGATGCCGAAAGGCTTAACCCGGGTCGTTAGTGATAAAACATGCGGAATCGTAAAAAGTTGTAACAATTCAAAAAATTAAATAAAATTGAATTTAAAAAGCCTTAAAATATCCAAATTTTGTTGCAAATCCTTTATAAACGTGAATACTAGAAAGATCAAAATATTTCTGTTCGAACACGGTAAAAAAATATTAGTGTATTTTATTTATACAAAAATTCTAATGTAGTTGTAGAATTAAACTACATTGCTTTTTTTTCAATGTGTTATAATGGAGTTCTGCCAATTTAATGCCAATTCAATCAATAAAGCTTTTTTCTATGTAATCAAATTTAAAAACAGTCCTTACCACTGAAATGATAAATTTGCGTATAATTTACGATATCGACAGAGGGTTCTTGATGGAAATTTCAATATCAAATTTTATTAAATTAATTTTAATGTTTATGGTAAAATGCAATAATCCAAATGAACATTTTTGTTGTTTTTAATCAAACGCAGCACCCTCAGATATCTTATCCACAAACCGCCACTGCATATACGTAAATCTTAAATATTAATTTCTGTCTGTAATCATACTTGAAAAAATTAAATGTAAGATTTCGTAACTTCAAATATTTAAAATTAGATACACGGATATTACATTATAAGCTGTCACTTTATAATTAGTATCAAAAATAAATTGTATTTAATTAACACAAGTATACAAAAGAAATTGGCAAACTTTCACATGTTCTTCTCCCATTAAAAAATGAAATTTCTGCGATATGTAGTATTGTATTTTTTTTCTTTTTATGTTAATGAATATAAATCACGCTTGGAGAGTTCCTTTCAAAGGTCACGTAAATTTAAATATTTTATTTTAGATATAATAATAACGTCAGAAATGACTCTAATATAGAATTAATTGTTTGTTTTAAATTTATTATTGCTTTTATTCGGCTAAGAGAAATCGTTTAATTATTGAACATGTTATAAATATTTAAGAGATAACAACCCTAAAGTACAGCATGTGCAAAAAAAGAGCATTTGAAGAATATATTTTTTCTTTTGACAGCTTTTCTCTAGATCATAGGTTACCAACCTTTTTCGGGTGGGCACCCCTTTTTATAAAATCCCTGTGACCCGCGACCCCCCATACAATCCAAAAGCATACAATTTTTTTTTTTTTTAGTTGACCGTATAAGTTAGCGACCATAAGTATCATAATGATAAGTTGCAAGGAAACAAAATAGCTTGTCGTTTTAGTAAAAAGGTGTCCCTGCCACTGTTTTAGGTCAGTGTGCCTCAACTGATGGTTAGCGGACAAATTTTCGGTCCATCGATTTTTTTACAAGTCAGAAAATAATTAGCTTAAAAACGCAAATTATAAAATAAGCACAGCGAATTTACAATAGTAAAAAAAACACGACTCCGAATAAAAAAATATATTTTTGTCAGGTTTTTTCCTACATTTCTTATTCATGTGCATTAAATTGAAGATTAACGAATCAATGCAGAAAATTGTTCATTGAGTTATTCTTCAAAATCGTTTAATAGAAAAAGGAGGGAGATCGATCGTTTTTCACGACTCCGACTCCGGGCTAAACACCGCAACTGAATAACTCTGATTCCGACTCTACAGCCCTGGTTATTTCTGCTGTCAAGGTAATATATGTTTTGAATTGTGGTATATGCAATGAATTTTGAGTAACAAAGAAATTTCCACCTATTATTTTTCTAGTTCGATTTGACTTTTATGTAAATTAATATAAGGCAATATATGGATTTTAGTATACAAATATAAAAAACAAACAAAATTTAATAAATATTTGATACGTCTGATATACTCGTCGTCTTATCGCAGACCTACGGTTGCCGACTACTGTTTTAGACAATAGATTTTTAATAAACATTTCTACTCACGTTTTAATGAGTATAGCGACAATACCAAACATTGAGAAACCATTTCGGGCACGAATATAACAAAGTGCATCAAAATAATTGAATACAATGTTATGTTTGTTTCTCTGTCGAAATGCGATGCTAACTGGATAAGAAAGAATTATTATTTTCGTACAAAAGATGCAGATCTTTGAATGTTTCGTTGCTGCATTGATGGTGGGAAAATTGCAGCGAACAATGTGTGCTTGATACGTAAATAATTTTATTTATATTGGCTGCCGTAAAATCATTTGCATGGAATTAGTACGAGGACGAACCTAATTCAATAGATAAATATTTCAAATGATCTTATTATTTTTCAAACCCAATTAAATCTAGATTTTTACGATGGATTCGAAGATAAATTGGTGTAAATTTATTTTTAATAAACATTGTAACTTTGTTAAGCACTTTATGTGGCACAAGGTGTCACGATACGTGTTTCATGCTAACTATACTGTAAGATTTTTTTATAGCGCTGCTTAAACTTTTTTTTGCTATGGCCTTATAAATCTGAAAAAAAAATATCGAAAGTAAAAAAATCATATTTATTGATTGAATTTACTTGGTAGAACTCGATTATAACACATAGTTCCGACGATGGCGTGAGCCGAAATAGCTATCAACTATATCCTATAAAAAAATTGTAGGACTAAAATACATTGCTATTTTTTCACCGTGTTAAAAAAATGCAGCCCTCAGTTTGGGAAGCACCTGCATAGACACTGGCAATTATTAAGGGAAGGATTTTTATTTATTTTAGGTATCACGAGGTTATTAATTAATTTAACAGGATGTGTTGTTATTTTATTTAAGTTTTTTAAACATTTTATTCCCATGACTTTTGAAATGACTACGAGGTACGTCATGATTCTAATATAAATAATTAATTTGTTAATTTATGATATTTGTTAGATGCCGAAGGGCGAAACCCGGGTCGTTTGTGATAAGACATATGGAATCGTACAAAGTTGTAACAATTCAAATTTAATTCATTTGTTAATTTTTTTCTATAGTTTATAGCATATTATACACATGAAATAATACTCTAGAGCAGTGCTTTCCAATCTTTTTCGGCTGGTTACACGCTAAACGATAAACCTTTATCACAAATCATCACATTGTACAGGCCAGTAGTTAACCACTGGTGGTCCATGCGTAAATATTGCTGGTTTTCGGAGTTCTTAAAGTGACCCGAGTGGAGCCGAAATTCCATTAACATACTAATAATAATCAAACAATAAAATCGTAACTATAATACATATAATGATTCGTATTTTAATAATGCATGTTTTTAAATAATTGGTTGTCAAAATTGTGAGGTAAGGGGTGTGGGAGATCAAAAAGATTGGCGAGCGCTGTAATACACTACAGTTGAACAATGTGAATAAAAGTTTTTATACACATTGTCCCATGTGAGCCAATTAACTTTTGTTGTGTTCATATTCGTATGAACCTTTTTTTTGCATTATCCTATTGAAGACACTAAACCCCCCCCCCCTCGGGTTTTTTAGGGCGTGTCATCATGTAATTAAACTAATATGTAGTTATGTCATCTGATTTGAATATTAAATAACTTATTTTTAAATATCCAGTTGCTAAGGAATTGACGTTAAAAAAATCTAAGTCCATTAAATAACTGAATGAGATCATTTCCCCTTGGATATAAATATTCAATATTTTTTGTAGGCGCACTACAAACTTTTTTTATGTTTTACTTTTTGAGTTTTGAGTGTGTGCTTAGTTTTTAAATGATAATATTGCCATTTTTTATGGGTGGTCTTCAGTTATGGTAAAGAATGAATTTTTATATTTAAAAAAAATGATTTGAAAACATAACACAAGATGTTATTGTATTATATGAATGCTGTGTTTATCTGCTGAATATGATTGAAAAACCGCTTGTTACATTTTTTGATAAATTATTAAAAATGTCAATTCTGTCGCTTCCATATGATAATGTCTGAAAATGCCGAAAGGAGAAACCCGAGCCATGAGTGACAAAACATTTAGAGATGATTTGATATTGAAAATTCATCAAGTACCCTAATTCGATATCACAAATTACATAAATAACGTGGACCGATGAAGGGTATTTCACCTATTTTCATATGGTAGAGCAGAGTTACCCAAAATGTCCCCCAAGGCGCCGTGAAAATTTTCCTTCACAAAATATTATTAACATTATATATCTATCAATATATATATAAATGAATGTCTGTCTGTCTGTCTGTCCTTTATAAACTCTTACACCATTAATCCAATTGCGATGAAACTTTGTCGAATTATTGCTTAGACTACCGGGCAAAAGATAGGATACTCAGAATTTGATTAGATTACAAAAATTAATTGAATATTTACGAAAAACATGTTTTCATACAAGAATATTGTAATACAGAATGGCCATTTATTACACATTGTATCCATAGCAACGCCGAAAACAAGAACGACGCAAATCTGTCACATTCACTCACCTGTAGGTACTTACGTAAGGTACTGAATATTTTGAAACAAAGTTCGATTTTCGAAAAAAGTATTTCAATGTTCTATTTTTTACCGACTTTTTTGTTTTGGTTTTATGTCGCATGACAGAACGAATTGAAATAAATATTACGTATAAATCGTGTGTGATGTAGAAAGAATTTATTCAATATATCAATTATTTTTTATTTTTTTTTATTTTTAAAAAGTGAATTTCAAAACGTAACATTCACTGTGAAATCAATTATGCCACCCAAACGAAAAGGAATAAGTCAGAGTACTCAAGCACGAAAGAAAAGGGCGAAACAATGAGGTTGAAGTTGATAATCGTTGGATTGTACCGTATTCACAGCTTCTCTCGAAAACGTACAAAGCACACATCAACGTCGAGTATTGTAAATCAGTGAAATCCATCAAATACATTTGTAAATATGTCAACAAAGGAAGCGAAATGGCAGTTTTTGGAGTGGGAAATTCAACTGCATCTATCGATGAAATCAACCAATATCAACTGGGACGCATTTTATCATTTCCAGTTCATGAACGGCATCCAGCAGTTACTCATTTGGCAGTTCACCTTGAAAATGGACAGCGAGTGTACTTCACAACAGAAAATGCACGTGTAAGAGCATTGTCACCACAGCCAACAACGTTAACTGCATTTTTCTTATTGTGTAGGGCTGATATGTTTGCAAAGACGCTACCTTACTCTGAAGTGCCAACATTATACAGATAGAATGCATCAGAAAAAAATTCAACGTCGCAAACAAGGTAAAACAGTTGAAGGACATTACAATGTATATTCAACCGACGCATTAGGCCGTCTGTACACTGTTCAACCAAATAATGCAGAATGCGTTTACTTGCGATTACTGTTAATCAACATACGTGGACCGACATCCTTCCAAGAATTGAGAACAGTAAACGGTAAATTTAGAAAATCCATGCTTCTCACATGGACAACAGTATATGGCCTGCTCACGTGTTGGAAAACCTTCTGATTATTTGTGTACGCACCAGATAAAAAAAACAAAAGACATTGTGTATCCAAAAGCACTCCAATAAATAAAAACAAATACGGCCGCCACTGTCAAATTTCGGTAAGAAAAACATAACCTAAGCTTATCGTTTCTAATTGGCTCCGGCCTCGCCTCAAGTCTGACTTATCCAATCGGAAGGCGAGAGGCTCCCGACGAGGCGATTCCATAAAGTCGCGGTATTTTTTTTTTGAGTGGCATTTCAACGCATGCAGGGTACACGCTAGTTACTTTATAAAAATTTAGGTAAGATAAGGTTTGTCATGAGATAATCAACGTTTTGACTTGGGGCGCAAAGAAATATGTTATTTTAAGGGTGCCGGAAACCGAAAAAATGTGGGAATCCCTGTGGTACCACGAATCGATCTAGTTTGAAATTTTCATTTCTCTACATGAGTAATCTCTAAAAGTTTGTTCTTGAAAAAATTATCAAGAGCAGGTGGACTCCTTCTGCACCTCTCTCCCCACAGCTGACCACTCAGATATACCCCCATGGTAACTAATATAAATTATTTTTTATTAGATTTATTTCAAAATGCATCGAATCTCTGATGTTATTCGTCAGATTGTCTGGTAATATGGCCGCTGGGAAATCGCTTGATCGTTCTCCTCTAGTCCGACATAATGGTTATTTTAAATTAAAATAAATAAAAAAAACACCGTTTTTGCAGCTTAACGATGATTATCCGTGAACTTGTTCAGAATAGAAGGCCATAATGGCAATAATGCGAATGTTAACAACATCGCAAAAAGGATTAAACGCGTTTTAATCAAAAGAGTATTGCGCCATAATTAACACATGTTACAGTCTGCACTTTAAAATGTTAAATGATTGGCTAGGCAAAAAAGCGAACATCGAAGTTTCGGTGTCAAAAAAGAATAAAAAATAGCTACTCTATAAAAAAAACGAACACGTTTCGCTATCAAAAAATTACCGCGGAGATGTGTACGTTTTTTGCAAGTGGATCTCTGTTTTAACCTATATGCTGCCGTGGAGCGTCATGACACTTTACTAATGTAAAGTCTATGTAACAAATGGCAATTTATCAAGTCATATTAAATTAAAAATTAAATTCTCGTATTGATTTTTATTAGTCTTCACATTGAATAAGTAGTTAGTAGCAGTAAAAATAACATTTCTTATTGCTTTCGTTTAACGTTTCAATATTTTTGCGATCGAATTAGTGTATATTTTATAATTAAAGTTATATGCTATCGCTACAATGCTTACTTCTATTTTCTTGAGAGTTGATTTTTGAATTTTCATCTTAGTGCATGGATAGTTTGAACACAATACAGGGGATAAGTACAATAATAAAGTTTTTCCCACTGATCAAACACTTTCTATAATCTACTACAATTTGTTCGTGTAAAACTTCTGTTATCTACAAGCATGTAACGTCTATATACAGGTCGAGCTTTGCCCTAGCGGTCAAATGTATCTGGATTTAAATTCCGCCAAACTCTGTTATTCAATTTGATTTTAAAAACCTAGTCGTGGGTGTCTGTAACATCATTTCATTTCGATTTGAATTCAGTGACTCGAGTTTGCTCCATTCTATTTTTAAATTTAAAAAAAAAATGCTAGCGACAATAATGATAAACTATTTAATTTGAATTGTTACAGCTTTGTACGATTCCACATGCTTTGTCACTAATGACCCGAGTTCCGCTTTCGGCATCTTCAGGCAAGATTGTAAAAATTCAAATTTGGTATTGAAATTCCATCAAGCACCAAAGCATTTAGTCGATATCATAGATGATAAAATATTTATTTTGGATTATTTCAATATCTGCTCTAAATGAATTAACCAAGTAAGCGAATCGTAATCAACGACCGGTCACCGGGCATGATACAAGTTAATTTAAATAAATCACTGCGAGTTATTTTTTATCAATGCTAATGCCACGACTTTTTCAAATCACGTTTTGGCCAAGGACAATCTGGTTGATAGCACACACTAACCACTACCGGGTCAATTTTGTGTACCATCGACTCGTGTATGAACTATCTAAAATTTTAATATTAATGATTTAACAAAACGTATGCAGTTTCGACGTAACTGCAGAACAATCGTTAGGCTTGTCATTCTTTGTATAATAGTTCAGTCAAGATGCCGTGAGCTCTTATAATTCTGTCTGAACTAGAAATGAAATAATAAACCAGATCACGCTTTATTGATGTAAAAATGTTGATGCTGGTGTTTTGCTCGATGTTGGGGACATCATGGTACATAGAGTGGGTGATCACTGTTCGGCTAACGAATTGCTCGGATTGTGAAAAAAAGAGATTTTTGTGTTGAACATATATTCGTATAACGAACATAAACGATCTAATCTACTTATTTTATCTGTGATGTAATAATGATCAGTTAACGAACAGTTAGGACTGTAAAAAAATCGGACAACGACCCCTATCATTAAGGAATTTTGTGTTCGAAAAATCAACATAAATTCGGATAATGAACAAAAACGATCTTTCTAATCTACTTATTTTATTGATTGAATTGGAATTCACTTTGTAGAACTCCATTATAACACGGTGAAAAAATAGCAATGTATTTAAGTTCTACAAAATTATTTTTAACAAATATAGTTGATAGCTATTTCGGCTCACGCCATCGTCAGAACTATGCTTAAACTAACGTTTGCTTATCTATATATAGCTGTGCAGAAAAGGCACACAACACATCCTCTCTCCTGTTCCAACGGCCTAGCTTGTTACTTTAACACAATGACACTAAATTTTCAAAATTCTAAATGAAACAATAGGTGTCTATGACAATAAGATTATATGTGGGACGGAAGTCATCCTTCTGTAAGTAAATCAGACCACCCCTTTATTTCTGATGTAATGATGATCGATTCGATAGTTTCTAGATTATTTTTAAATAATAAAAACACATCTTTTAGTACTATTTTCATACTGTATTTTATGTACAGGGCCATATTGTCGATTATACACGAGCGAGTGATAAAATATATTGTGAAAAAATAACTAAAAAATGTGCTTTTACTAGTTAAAATATCATGACAGTAAGCACCTTAAAAGTTAAGACATTTTGGACTAAATTAAATTTTGAAAATTATTCGTTCCGCAAAAAAATATGCTAATAATTGAAAATTGTTTTATTGTTTAATCAAATATTTTTAAAACTATTGCATGTACATTTTAGAGGTCCAATCTTTTTACAAGAGATTCGCATTTCATCCTAAGATAATATATATGCTAACTTTAAACAGAAGGGTAACGCAGAACACGTGTCGAAATGTTATATGGAAAATATAATATATCCTCAACGAAGTCAAGAAATCGTTAAAAGCGTAGGAAACAAGTAAACTCTTGTTCAATCTCTTATGACGAGCTATTTTATTTTTTTGTAAATTGATTTGTTATGTATGGATACTATCCATGACTTTATCCAATTGACTTTGTTTTAGGAATGTTCACTTCTAACTCTTTCAGCGACTAGATCGCCAATGACAGAAGATAGATAGTGTTCCAAAACATCGATAATGCCATAAATACTATAAGAAAAGAAAAAACAGATTTTTTGCATTAGTAGTTATAGATAGGACTAAAAGTTTGTGAAATAATGTCACATATTGCACCATTTAACACTTCAATGTTGCAATGTATGGCACTGGAATGGTTAATATTTTGAAAAGTCAAAGAGAAATTTACCTCGGCACTTATTTCTTTTGACTCATACTAGGCCAATATGATAATTCTGCCATACTTGATGATATCAAATTGTATATTCGGGATATTTTTTTCAGAAGTCGTGGACATGGTTTTTTTTCTGTTCTTCCAACGTGTAGAAATAGTCTGCCGGTGGGGATGCCAATGGCAAGAACATTAATTATCATTATTATAGAATGGCGCTAGGGGCCGTTTAGGTCCATGGCCGACTGTACAACATCTCTCCAGGCATCTCTGTCGAGCGCTCTTTCTCTCCAGCTGACTATCCCCAACCTCTCAACATCCTTTTGAATGTTATCCGCCCATCTCCGTCGAGGGCGACCGAGAGGTCGGGTGCCAGCTGGTGTTCCTTCATAAGTCTTATGAAGAGCTCTAGACTTCTCAGATCGTACAACGTGACCCGCCCATCTGAGCCTTCTCGATCTCAAGACATTAATGATTCTTGGTTTGTATCGGTCGAAGAGCTCAGCGTTCGTACGAATGCGCCACCGGTGGTTTTCATTAACGGGTCCAAGTATTCTCCGGAGGATTCTGTTTTCAAATACTTGGAGCGCCTTTTCTTGTTTTTCTGTTAAACCCCAGGTTTCACATCCATACATGACTATCGGTTTAATGATCACGTTGTACACCCGGCACTTGGTTTTGATGGACAGCATTTTGGACCTAAACAGACTATTTAGCGCGAAGTACGCTGCATTTCCACTTCTCAGTCGGTCAGCAAGCTCCAAAGTCATCTCATTCCAAGAGGAAATATTAGAGCCCAAGTACTTGAAAAGAGAGGTTCTCTCGAACGAGGAGTTTCTTATTACAATGTCCCCAGAGGGTTCGTTGCCTCTTGTTATTTTCAAATATTTAGTCTTTCCCACATTTACTCGTAGGTTTAACCTTTTTGCTGTGTCCTCCAAAGGAGTGAAAATATTTTTTATATCGTCATCAGATTCTCCGAGCACCACTAGATCATCAAGAACATTAATAATCTTCGAATATCGACATATTCCGTATGGACGAGAGTGAGTCAAACATATACCATTTTTCAATATGAATGAAGATATTACATTAGCTTGCTCTGCTGACTTTCGTGTTACTTGTTTTTTTCTCTCTTTTGTTATATAATTAATTTAATAATAATTATAAATAATTTCTCACGGGGGAGTCTGGAACCCCTAGAGAGCGCGTCCCCAGGTGGCGGATAGGGGAAAGCTCGCCAGATATGGAGGGTAGGAGGGAAATAAAATACCTCTCGCGGACCAAAAGACCGGGAAGGTGAGTCTCGTAAGCCTAGAAAGGCAACTCATCTAAGAGAAGGCAACTCTGATTTCAAATCCCTGGTAGTGAGCATCAGCACTTACCAGTACTGGGCTAAGGTTGAAGGTTATTGAAATCGAAAATGCTTAGAACCAGACATACACAGGCGGAGTTGTGACAACGGTACGGCTGTGTAACTGCGATGTGGAAGGCAACGGAAAACCACCACATTAAATGTTCCAAGTAAATATCATGTTTGATATACCATGATATCCAACCTTATACGAGGAGAGGAATAAAAAGAAGAAGAAGATGAATAATTTAATGAACTTATAATTTATACTTTTTGTAACGTATACCGAATAAAATAAATAAATACATATTTTTGCATATGTGGAAATTGGAGCCACTTTTTTCCGTTGGACCCTCAAGCATAGTATGGCTAAAGTGACTACGCCACTGGAACACAAAGTTTCACACTCATTGATCACGGATTTCAATTATAGGGAAGTTGTTAATTAAATTTATGACGTCCGAATAAAACTACACATTTTCTTTCTAATGGTACAATATTTTTTTTTATAAAAACAATTTTTGCGAAATGAATATATTTTTTTTCGCATTAAATTTAATGTCAGTTACTTTTCGTTATGAAGGTTAACATTTCAATAATAAATGTATTGTAGTAACTTCGTGATCGCAGATAAGTTTCCTTGTTGTTTATCACGCCACTGATTGTGAATTGATTTAATTAATAATGTATTTAATAGATTATATATTCAAAGCATACTGAATTATGACGGAATGCCCCGCAATTAAATCCGACGTATTTTATTCATGAAACTTACAATTGATTTGATGTTTTGTGCTGTTTTTTACCAGAATATATTGAACCATCAAAAGTTTCAACCGTATTATTATTTCAGAATTATTTTGTGTTTTATAATTTATGATACCGAGATGCTTGATGGAATTTCAATATCAAATTTGAAGTGTCAAAACTTTTTTACGATTCCACGTGTTTTGTCACTAACGACCCGGGTTAGTTAGTGACAAAAAATGTGGAATCGCACAAAGTTTTAACACTTCAAGTTTGTGGTTTATTATCTTTGCAATTTAATATTTAAAAATATTGATGATGTGTGATCAGGACCGGTTTCGTTCTTTACGAGCATTATCAACTGATCAGTTGAGCGAAACCGGTAATGAAAATGATAGTTGACAAGAAATGATAATAATATTTGATAACTGGGTTGTGGAGTCGGATTCGTGAAAAACGAGCGACTTCTTTTTGGATTAGTCGATTTTGAAAAATATCTCACATATGAAAAATTTTCCGGATTGATTGGTTGATCTTTAATTTTCTGCACGTTAATAGGAAAGGTAAGAAAAAGACAAAATTTAACTTTTTTATAATGGGAGTCGTGTTTTTTTGTGAAATAAAGTCTATCTCTTTTTTCATGAATGATCAACTTATAAACAATCAGTTCTCGTTGAAAAAAACTTCAGTAGAGATCTCTTTAAAGCAATCTATACTTTCCACATTTTGAAACAGATCTCAAAAAAGTATGAGATTCATTTATTTATTATAAATTTTCTTATAGTATGTGCTATGTTACATGATATAATCTTTAAATACATATTGTTCAGATTCTTCAAAATATATTTTCAGAAATTAAGAAAAACTTTGCTCTAATTACATACATATATGTATGTGACGAAAATGCGACGCATTTGTACTGTATATATACTGTACTGTATACTGTATAAATGTTAACACTTTACGGTCCACATTGGCGTCATTTTTTTGAGACAAACGTTACGATCTGGGAACGCAAATGGTGGCGACTTCGGATACGCGCAGCTATACTACCAAAAATTAACATGAATTTTAATTATTACTTTCAAAATTGATCGATAGATGGATGAAGAATATACACGAGGTCTAAAATCAAAATAGGAAAAAACTATTTCGGTGTAGTTATTTAGCGAAAATGAGCTGACCGTAAAGTGTTAAGGTAGGCACTGTAGGAAACACTTTGCAAGCATTTTTCTTCTATTGTAATTAATATTCAGGGCCCTTTTTAATGATTTTTGGAAGGGTTAATAACGCATTAATGTGACATATAGCTAATTTATGTTTATTATCTTCCGATTTCTCTATTCAATATTTTTTCGAAATTAGAATTTTAAGAAGTCTTTGTTTTGAAAAAAAAACAATGAACGCTGCTTCGAGAATTCCGAAGATCTGAAGGTCTGCCGTTAAAACGAAAACATGATTAAAAAATCCCGGGACAATTCTAGCAACTGCCGTATCGGCGAAACTACAAAAGAAACCTTCCGCATTTCAACTAGCCATTTAACATGATTTGTTCATACTTTATAAAGCAGTAAAAACCTTCAAAAACATTCCAATTAAAATAGGATTATTCGTTTCGATCGCTGGTACTAAATCAGTAGTCAGCGGGCGTTTTAACACATATAATATCAAATTAAAAATATATCATAACATCGATCTATTCGTCAACGATGCTCGGCATATTCATCGATAGACACGAACCCCGGTTCATAAATTTTATAAGCTGATTCCCTTCCTGGTAGCGAACTACCTTTTGATACTCTTTCTAAAAAAATAGAGTTATAGAATGACTATCTATTCCTCCAAACCAGTATATGTTGATATACTCGATTAGTGGCCAGTTTTATATGGGAAAATGACATAGTTGAGATAAACAAATATGAACAACAAACCAAGCTCGAAAATTTTTGAATTGATTGTCATCATTTGTTTGTTTTAATAAATAAATGGAAATTCGGATTACCGATTCCATCGTACACCTTTAGTTGATATCATAAATTAATCAATTGACGCAACATTAAATTAAAACAGATATAAAAATCAGTCAGTCAATCTCTCCTTTTAAGAGTTGTAAAATATTGTTATAGGGTGAGAAAGTAATTCGTGTTTAAATAATCGCTCGCTTTTCAGTCTCTCTTTTTTCATGGCTGACATATTAGAACTAAATATGGAACGTATTAAAATATTTTTTAAGCAAACTCATAAATAGCAAAGTAAAAATAACGAAGTTTATCAATTAGAAGCAGTTAATAAAGTTATTAGTTATATAACAGTTGTAGCTTCATGCCATCGCCGGAACTATTCGTAAATTTAGTATAACAACTATATATACCGTTATAGGTATTAACTATGACTTCTTTATGAAATGGTATTATATGTAAATATTAAAAACGCAATGTTTAGTAATTTACGATATTGACTGAGGGTGCTTTACGATATATCAATATCAACCAAAGCCCGGGTCGTAAGTGGCAAAACACGTGGAATTATACAAAGTTTCAACAATTCAAATTTGACTATGGTTAGTATCATTTACAGAATTAGGTTGTTTTTAGTAATCATAATGCTCGCGGCAAGCGAAATCGGTACAGATGTAAATAATATAAAAATAAGGAAATAATACTAAATATTGTGTTTTTATCGATTGTTACAGATACTGTTTTAGATGATGTAAGCGATATGATTATCTTTATCTATTATAACTCATTTATTCAAGAGTAAATACATTATTTTAAAATTCAAATATTAAATATATTTCAGTGCTGTGAAGTCAGAGTCGCAGTCGTGGACTCGCGGTGTTTTGGCCGAAGTTGGCCGAAAATAAGCGATTGTAACAACTTTTTAAGTAAGACGATTTTGAAGAATATCTCAATGAACAATTTGCCGGATTAGTTGTTGATCTTTATTTTAATGCAAATAAATAGGAAAGGTTGGAGAAAACATTACATTTTTTTGACACGTGATTTTTTAACGACTACACAGCACTGATATATTTGCTGTTACAATTCATAATATACACTAAAGGTGCTTGACGGAGTTTCAATATCAAATTTTGATTTTTGAACACCTGAAATCGTACAAAGTTTCAACAATTCAAATAACATACTTACTGTTCTTTGAATAAATTATATTATAATATTAATTAATGGTTATAGTAAATGCATTATAATTTTAATGATTATGTGCATTTCCGTCAGCTCTAACGGCTTATGTAAGAACGAAAGGGTAATGAGTTAAGTTTTTTTTGTTAATTAACGAGGTTATGGCTTTGTTTATATCTTTTAATAAGAGATCATTTATAAAAAATACAGGCATACTGGACAAAAATCCTTTGTTGTGTGATTTCTACGAGTGGTGGTTCGTTAGTTACAAATGTCAGATATTTTTTGAATTGTGAAAAATTTTACGTAATAATTACTGGCTACTGAGAGTTTCTTTCCAGCACTTATTTTATATCATTTACTTATAATTAATTATATATAAAATAACAAAAATTGTATCTATATTTAAAAGCAGAGCTGTAGAGTCGGGCGTGAAAAACGAGCGACTACGAATATTTTTCGATTAGACCATAGGCTCCCAACCTTTTTCGGGAAGCGACCCCTTTTCATAAAATCCATGTGACCCGCAACCCCCCATTCCAAAGGTACAATCCAAAAGTTCACATAAAAAATATTAAATAAAAAATTAAACATAAAAAGTTGGCGACCCCCAAAAAACCCTTCGCGACACCCAGGTGGGGAACCTGCGGATTTGACGATTTTGAATAATATTTTAATGAACAAGAGAAAATAAATCGTCCTCGTTTGAGTCATAATATAGTAGTCAAATGAGACTCTATTTCAAAAATTAAAAAAAAAAACAATTTTACGTTGTATTTAAAAAATTAATATTGCCTATAATTTAAATGTTTTAAAGGCAATACAGCGGTATCTAGAAATTATAGTAAAAAAGATTCAGCATTGCTCGTTACAGAACTTCCGCCAACCCAATTATCCGTAAAACGGATATCTTCCTCTTTGAAAATTCTTAATTCTGTTTTGAATAGAAGCAATGCTATTTTTAAGAATAAAATCTGTTTGAACTTGTTTTACTTTTATTTTGTTTATTGCTATAACATATATAATATGAACAATTCTGCGAATTTTAAGTTTACTAATTTTCACAATGTATACGCTCGCCGCGAGCATTATCAAGTGATCGGAACCGAAGCCGGTCCTGATCAAAAATTTAATGTGGAAATAAGTTCTAAAAAATGTGCTTTTCCACCAAGAAGTGACAGAACCAGTGAACCAGACAACATGGTTGGTTGATCTTTATTTTAATGCATATATTGATTGAATTGGCATTCACTTGGTAGAACTCGATTATAACACGGTGAAAAACATATCAATGTACTTTAGTTGTACAAAATTATTTTTAAAAAATATAGTTGATAGCTATTTCGGCTCACGCCATCGTCAGAACTATGCTTAAACTAACATTCGCTTATCTATATATAGCTGTGCAGAAAAGGCACACAACACATCCTCTCTCCTGTTCCAACGGCCTAGCTTGTTACTTTCACACAATAACACAAAATTTTCAAAAATCGTAATTGAAATAATAGGTGGCTATGACAATAAGTTTACATGTGGGATGGAAGTGGTCATTACGGAAGGAAACCAGACCACGCCTTTGTAATAGGGTTGGTCTAGTGGGGATACTATGATATTATTTTAGTTTGTTCGTTAAGAATCCTTTGTGATAATTGATGTATATTGATTTCCAGCTGTTCCAAAGCCGTCATTCTGCGACCCTTACTACAAAGATGCATATATTTTTTAAAAATAATTTTGTAGAACTAAAATAAACTGTTTTAGTCGCAGTTGTGTCGTATGTCAATGGTGTATGTAAACCCTGCTTAAAGTCACCATATTTTTATTATCGTAAAAATAACCCTTTGAGATCTGTACAATGATAGTAGACAATTATTAATGGGCGTGAATCGAAACAAAAATTCCGCACAACTTTTGCGCTAATTATGTCTGATTTATTGAAACAAGGCATGTTTTATTATTCAAAATGGATAGGTATAATAAATTCAGTTTTCAAGATACTTGTTAACAATTTCTCATTAGTTAGGAAATGAATTACACTTGTTTCTGTGGTCGATTGGCTAACGCTCCCGGCTTCTGTGGTCGCATTAAATGCTGGTCATAAATTCACGATGTGTCAAATTCTCATGAAATATGTCTGTGATATTTTTAGCATTTCCTACGTTACGGTATTTTAGTTCACTTTTTAATTTAAAAAATGACTACAACTTTGTACGATTCCACATGTTGTGTCACTAACGAACCGGGTTTCGCATTTCGGTATCTTCAGGCATTCTATCACACGGATGCAACAGAACTGACCTGACTGAGAATGCCTGAATACGCTGAAAGGTGAAACCCGGGTCGCCAATAACAAAGCATGTGGAATCGCACAAAGTTGTAACAATTTAAATTTGATATTGAAATTCCATCAAGCACTCCAGGGTACCAATAATAAAGGAAGTGACGTTTCAAACGCAGAAACGATTTCACTTCATATTACACTTCGTATATCACTCAAACCTCCGAAATATGAAATTGAGTAGATCACACTTTGCTAAGCTTTAATCTATCAAATAAAAATAAAACATTTCAAAATATGACTTAAAAAATAATATGTACTATTTGAAAAATTTTAAAGTGTGATATTTTTTAAAAAATTCCCTTGGATGAAGTCTTGGTTTCCTCTCACAAGTTTCACAAAAGTATTTGGTCTCTTTTTTCCTCCTGGAACCCTTGGGTACCATGTAACCCTGTAAAATACTATACAAGAGTTACCCAAGCTGTACACCGCGGCACCCTGGGGTGTCGCAGCTGTTCTATTAAAAAATTAATATTTTTTCAAGTCACTTATTAATCTGAAGAAATTAAAATGATTCATACCGTCATTTATGATTTTTTTCGATAATCTGGATTTTTCCTTACCTGGACTATTTTCGTCCACAATTAGTCCGGATAATCGAGGTTCTACTGTGTTACGAAATGACAACATTACAAAATTTACACAATACAGAGATAATTCGTTTCTTCAAATTAAGCATGCGACCTTTTGTTTATTTAAATAGAACAATGTCAAAGATTTTTAATTTCGCTACGCAAACAATCTCCAATAGTTAAATACGATGAATGTGTTGCCTCTCATTTTCTCTACTCAGTTAAATTTTCAACAAACAATTAATTCGCAAAGTTATTAATTGTCCTTATTCTTTAAAGAAGCCATTGTTGTCAAAGGTTTTGGGAAAATCAGTCTCGTTGTGTTAATGTTGCGACACGCCGAAAGCGTCCATTATACCACTGGCTCTCAACATGTATCCAAATGAATCTCTTAACCTCACATTTATTATAATAAAAAAAAATATACAACAATGTCGTCATTTGAGAGTTCATCAAGGGTTTAATAAATTTTAATCAGTATTCATCTCCCTTTGAATGTGGTTATGAATTTATTTTAATACGATGAAAAAATAGCAATGCATCTTAGTATTTTAGTTCTAAAAAGATATAAGATATATAGTTGATAGCTCACGCCTTCATCCTAGTTCTGATGAAGGCGCGAGCCGAAATAGCTATCAACTAATAAATCTTATTTTTAATATATAATATGTATATAAATTTTGTAGAACTAAAATACATTGCAATTTTTTCACCGTGTTGTAGTGTGTTGTTCAATTGCTGTAGATTATAAATTATCCCGAAAAATGCATAAGAGGTTAAACTGTAACAAACGAAAGCATTTAGTCCGCACTACACAAATAGCAAGACGATATAGTAAATAAAAAAATTAAATGTGTCATTTGTTTCGCCTCTTTTTATAGTGGTAAAAGTATCTCACAATAAATATTGTATTTGTTTTAATAGTTAATTAACAATTTTTTTCGAGCCCCATATTGAGTGTAACATGCCAGCCAGGCCTTGCGGTCGAGACACAATGCTTTGCATTCGTTTGTTTTCAATCTTTTTGGGTCATACCGTGGATTTTAAACTTACTTATTTTAAACAGAATGTTGAATGTCAAATAAAAAAAATAAAAATAAAACACATGGCAACGACTCTTTTGTTAAAATCTATAATCTCAAAATAGATTTTAAAAGTGTGTTTTATGAAATTTCAACACACTTTTTAATAACACAAAGAATATATATTTTCGCAGCAATCGTGGATTCATTATGGTGCATAAAGATGTCATAAAACTAATGTGTAGTTTCAACTTCATATCATAACTAGGGGTTGCGGAATAATCCAAGAAGATACGATTTCTGGAATAGTTATCATGTAAAATATCACAGGACAATTTATTATGAATTCAATAAACAAATATTGGTATAAAAAAAATGTTTATTTACACACAAATATTAAATTATGCATGAATTCTAAAAACAAACTTAATAGTTTTTATGCCAATATTTATAGATTATATAAAAAGTTCGTTAATGTGATTTTCTTCAAGTCATAATTTGGATGTATTATAAAAAAAATTTATAGATTTTTGTTCTTCAAATATTCATTTTCATTTTCATAATAAAATGATAATGACGAGTTTCATCATTGAATTAAAGTATATTGAATTCAAAAACAGAGTAACAACAACGAGACATTTCAAATTAGAGTTTTTCAATCATACTTTAATTTGAGAAGTGTTCACTGAATTAATACTTAATATATCTCTGTACACGCTTTATAGATTCTTACAAAAACATCGGGAAATTCACAATATTAATTATACATAATAATCTCAAAATTTAGTATGTAGGTATTTCTAAGTTTAAAATAACTCAATTGCGTTTTAATGATAATTGACTGAAAATTAAGCAATGAAAACACATCAAACCGATTTAAGCAAAATAAAAACAACACTTCAGGCGCGTTATGCGTAAGAAAAGTTAGTGAACAAATCGCGCCAGGCATGTCGTTAGTAATGAATAGGTTAATCTGCAAACGCGAAAATATTTACTACCTACTAAGACGATATAGTAAATTAATTTGTTGTAATATTCTTTCATCAAAGACATGTTAACGGAGTTTATTGTTGAAAAATATTATAATATATATACAATTGAGTGTTTTCACAGTCAAATCAACAATTTTAAAAGTTACTTCAGACATGTTTGGATCCTAACATTAGGGTCTGTGTTTTTCATTGTTAATTAATTTCTCTTGTTTATAACCGGTGCAAATTTTTTATTGTGTGTCAGTTCTGTTGCATTTGTGTTGTAGAATTCCCGAAGATACCGACAGGCAAACCCATAGTGACAAAACATGTGATTGAAATTATTTTTTCATAAGTTCCGTGAGTGATTATATAATATAGAGGTTCAGTTCATTTTGAACATTTCTAACACGCCTAATATTGTAGAAAAATCATCTGTTAAAACAATTTACATTTTAAATTCTTCTTAAATCGTCGTATTAATTCATCTTTATTGATTAAATTGGGATTCACTTGGTAGAACTTCAATATAACACGGTAAAAAAATAGCAATGTATTTTAGTTCTACAATTTTTTTAAAGATATAGTTGTTAGCTATTTCGGCTTACTCCATCGTCAGAACTATGCTTAAACGAACATTTGCTTATCTATATATAGCTGTGTAGAAAAGTGTAGCGTTTCATCTTTAAATGTTGGTTCCTATGCATTGTCACTATTGTTTGTCTCGTTATTAGCCGTAGCAATTTCTATCAAGTCCTCCTCGTTTAGCATTTGTAAAAAATCACGTAGTAGCGAATAAATCGTTTAAGCGAAAAGTAACGGTGCCATCCAAAAAATCGCATTAAATCGAAATCGCACAAAAAAAAAATGCGTAAAAAGAGGACTGAGACTGGGGATATCTATCGCTTTTAATTTAAATCCATAAGCTGATTGAGAAACTATGTTTGAAGAGAGACCAACCCGTCGTCACCGCAATTCAGTGGACTGCAATATTACGCGAAATATTATCGAGTTTTGTTTCCAGGCCTTTATGGATTTGTTATGAGAACACATCTGTCGGGTGTAATCATTTTTGCAATGTAGTAAATCGTCCGACGTAGTCTTCAGCTTGCATTTATTGTCGGTTTATTTAATGGCCGCTTTTTCAATTGATTCTCGACCCCCATAACCGTTAGTCCAGACAGAAATAAACAATAACAAATTGTCGACGCGAGTGGTCACAAAAAACATATCTCGTTAATAAGCATGTAGCCGCCCTACTCCTCCTAGCGCTCGCCTGCGATGCGTTATATTAAGTGATCGTTCATCACCACATCGCGACTGGTCAAGAGATGCACTGAATTAACTGGGCCACAATTGAACTAATACGGTCCTTATAAACGTGTAAGTACATAAATATATATTTTAACCATTCAGTAGAATATTTATGGGGAACAACAGACTGATGAATAGGGCTTACAATCCCAGGCATTTACCGAAGTACTACTGTAAGTAAGTACTGAAGTACCGTGATTTTAAAACTTCAAAAAAAATATTTATTGATTGAATTGGCATTTACTTGGTAGAACTCCATTATAACAGGGTGAAAAAATAGCAATGTATTTTAGTTCTACAAATTTGTCTTATATAGTTGATAGCTATTTTGGCTTACGCGATCGTCAGAACTGTATGTGTTCAAAAAAATAACCAGCTCTCCGCAACCGGTGTGCCGCGGCAAAGCAATGCACCCCCATACGATGCTAAGTGTGCCGTGGCCCATTTTTACAACATAATAAGGCAACAGAAATAAATATTTCTCCGTTGGAATAATTTGCCATATAAAAGTAGTCCTCGACTTACGACGGTTCGACTTACGAACATTCGCACTTACGACCAAGAAAATAACATTTTTTTAAATTATATCACGGTGCGTATTTGTTTTGTTGTTGCCCTTCGTTGTTTTTAAATTATGTATACATAATTCAGTTAACACAGTGTTTTTAAACATATACATATATACATATTAATAAAATTAGGTAGAAATAATACATATACCCATTTAAGTTATGAAGTGAATAATTAATAAATGGCGCCCATAAAGACTGGCAAAATTTAGAAAAAAACTTAAAACAATTAAGCAATATGAGAGTGGTAAAAGAGTTAAGGACATAGCTGACGATCTACACTTGTTACAGTCAATGTAATGTACAATTTTGAAGAATAAACTAAGTATCAGTAAAGCTGTTAAAGAAGCAATATCCAGAAAGTAAACTAATAAAAAATGATTTGGAAGGTCTTACAAATGAAGGATTATTATGCATCGAAAAATGTTTTATTTTAATATATACATACATATGTACATACATATTTTGTATGGAATTCTATTGTATGGTATCTCGGTCGTAAGTCGAGGATAACCTGTATACATAAATATCATGCACATATAATATAAACAATAATATATTGAAGAATTTATAAGGAAAAAAAGTACAAACGAAGTAAACAATACAGAAAGAATGCGTCATAATGTATGTATTGAATAGTGGCGGGCCGTGAAATTTTGGTGAAGAAAAATTAAGTTACTTGTTACGGTATTAGTATTTCGATTGATTGAATTGGAATTTACTCGGTAGAACTCCATTATAACACGGTGAAAAAATAGCAATGTATTTTACTTTTACAAATTTTTTATAAGATATATTTGAAAGCTATTTTGGCTTACCCCATCGTCAGAACTATGCTTAAACGAGCACTCGCTTATCTATATATAGCTGTGTAGAAAATGTACACAATACATCTTCTCTCCTGTTTTATCGACCTAGCTTATTTCCTGCTAGCATACAACTACAAATTTAAAAAATTGTAAATTTAACTATATTGTTTATTGGATGGGGATGGTTTATTACGGAAACGACTTAGTCTTTTATAATGGCTTGAAGAGCGGCGGCTGACATATATTCACCGTGTTAATATTTCGACTTTTTTCAAACAAATAATTTCTTCAATCTTAACGTTCTTTCCAAATCGACCGATTCTATTTTCATTTTCTCTGACTAGTTAGTTGTGCGATGACATCAATCGTCAGATAGAAACCGCAAGTATATTAACCGCAGGAGAACGAAAAAAAAATCGTGTGGTTTCTTAATAAAATAGCGTAGATACGAATTAAACTGTCATTTTCTATTGTTTCTCATATAATTGTTATCGCTAAAAGTGGTCGTGATTGTCTATCTATCTAGTCATAGTCGCTGTCGCTGCATACACACAATACGTTTCATTGTGGTTTTGTAATTTTGAAATACAATCACGGTATATTCTCGGCGTATCGTTGTTAAGGGCTTCTATTGAAAAAAGACGATGAACAAAGAAAAACTTTTAACTGTACAATTAATAAGGAAAAAATATACATATATATCGCAAGCGAGGCTTAACACGTGTGGGTTCTATTCTAATGATTATAAGTGGAAACACGGTGAAAAAATAGCAATGTATTTTTGTTCTACAAAATATTTTATAAGGTATGGTTGATAGCTATTTCGGCTCACGCCATCTTCGGAACTATGTTCAAACGCACATTTGCGTATCTATAATATATTTAATATATATATATATTATTAGTTTGCTTGTATTACACGGTAGAATCAGTTAAATTAACGTAAAAATTGAAAATTTACAAGGAAGCCAATCGAGTTTGCTCAGACAAAATTTACTTTAATCTATTACAAATTTGTTTTCTTCTGAACTCATTCTCGTCCATGTGGAATATTTAGCCATCCGATCGAGTTTGCTCAGACAAAATTTACTTTAATCTATTACAAATTTGTTTTCTTCTGAACTCATTCTCGTCCATGTGGAATATTTAGCCATCCGAAACAAAACCATCGAACATTGTCAAAGTCCTCTCCAATGGTGTTCCCATTGGCAGGCTGATACAACATTTTGAATGTTTATAATATAATAAATTTGTAATCATAAAATACGTTGTGGAAATAAGTACTTACAAATGTGTTTTTATTGTTTAAAATATCATGCCTTTTCATCAAAAAGCTATAGTTAACACATTAAAAGTGAATAAATTTTTATATTAAACAGCGGTTTCCAAGCTTTATGCTACCACGCCTCCCTTAAAAAAAATATTTTTTCGCGCCTCCTTTTCTACTTTTGATTTTTAATAAATATACTTATATAGCCAAGTTTTAATAATAATTACTTTATTTAAAAAAAAAAACCTGTAAATTACATATATTTACAAGGATTTGCGTGTTTTATCAAAATCGAACATGTTCATACATATGATACATATGTTGCTGTTTATTGGAACAAAATTTTTATGGTATATTTTTTTTCCCAGAAAGTTTTTGCCGTCTCCCAGGGCAGGCGAGCTCACCAGTTTGGAAAATGCTGCATTAAAGTGTTCATATCAAACACTCATGATTTTTCGTTAATTATAATTATGAATGTGGAAAAAAATATTATTATATAAGATATAATCAAACACGGACTAGCGGTGAGGTCATAGCAAATATTATATATATAAAAACAATCATTATTATTACGAGTGCGTAAAAATCAATCTTAAATAAATGCCAATTGTAAAATCGGTGGAATTACTCGGTTCCATGAAAATTACACACGACTACGAGTAAAATTCGATAATATGTTCATAAAAATCACGCACAGTCGCGTAAAGTTGATATCAGTTGTTTGTTCGTCAGTCATTTTTACTGAGATACTGTATTTTAATACACCATAGACAAAGAGCAGAATTGTTTATAATGAACAATATTATTTTATGGATATGAGAGGCACGGAGCAATGACTCGGTGATTGTCGCTCGTTCAGTGATCTATGGATTGTGTAAATAACAATAATATTGTAAATGAGTAAAAACATCGCCATTTTAATTGCTGTTACAAAACATTGTGTATGGTTCAATAACGAACGAATGAAAGTTGTATTAGGTTTACCCGCCGCGAGAAAGTAATCAATTTGGATTATGAAATTAAATTGTTAATAAATGGAATACTGTTTTTGGTCATTGATGGAACGACGTTTTAACCACTTCAGTACCGCGAAATTTTAAGCTAGGTGACATTCATATACCGGGAGTTTTCTTTTATTAAAAAAAAAGACTTATCGAATTTATGAATAATGCTACTGTTTTATTTATGAATTGACATATATTGTTTGAATTTTTAATATCAAAAAGTCGAAATTTCAACTTTTTCAAGGGTTGGCACTAGCATTAATAATATTTTATAAAACATTAATTGAAAGTAAATATTAGTTTGAATAATTAAATTTTTAATAATAGGGGCAGTATATTGACAGCTGAAATAATTGTGTTTGACAAAAGAAAAATTCAGGGCTGTCACAAGCAAGAGCTCAGGTATAAATTCAAAACAAAAGACCAAAATGGTGAACGTTGGCCAAGGTATACATTTAGACTTGAATTATTTCGCTTCAAAATTATTTATGCTTCTAGTTATCACGCTTCAATTGTATGGATTACACCGAAAGTGGTACCCCTAGCAACCTCTCTACGTCGACTTCTATTGAATTTGATTTTTCGATAATATTTATTAACAGAAATGACACAATTTTTTTCCATGATAATAGATAGATGTCGGTAGCAATGTGTGAAAAATAACAAGATATTTTCAATTGGAATATTATATACATATTTTTAAAAGTCTGTGGACACAAATATCCCTACGGTATTCGCGTCGTCCCCATCTAGAGGACACATATGTCATCTCGGTATTGAAATGGTTAAGACTGTGATGAAACCAGGGCTCTAGAGTCGGAATCCTAGTCGTGAAAAACGAGTGATTCCGACCGCTTTTTCGATTAGACGATTTTTAACACGTAAAAATTATATTTTAGAGACTTTGATTATGCGTCTGGCCATAGCCACTTATAAATAGTAAAGATTGTTATAGTCTGGCACGTCAGAGGTCTTGTATTGTACTCGATATTATCAAGCGTTTGTTACATGTTATATTTTATATGTTCTACACCAGTGGTTTTCACGTGAAATTTCACTGTGGCCGCATTATAAACATCAGCTATTCTATGGAAATGTCTCGTGGCCGCACCAAATGTGATAAAAATAGTTTCGATATGTATTTTTTATATAGTGCATTACACTAAATGGTCTTTCATTATATACAGTTGTAGGCAATATCTACAAAATTAATAAAGCAATTGTTGTTGATTTTTTGAACAGTTTTATTATCAAAACTGTTCTTTACTTAAACTCGACTAAATGCTGGATAAATCAGGTTTATTCAATCAATTTTAAAATAATAATAATTTTACAAATTCATTTCTAAAAACACGTTTTTTTTATATCAATGTAGTAAATAAGCACAACCAATGTTCTACACATATAAAAGTGTTAAGCTGAGCGTTTTTTTCGCAGTCAACGTGTTAAAATATCTCAATGAACAATTTTTCGGATAGGTTTGTTGCTCTTTAATTTTATGCTAATAAATTTTAAAGGATGAAAAAAACCTAACCAAATTAGAAAAAAACAGACGGAGTCGTGTTTTTTCTAACGACTTCACAGTCCTGGATGAAACATCCTATAGTGTTTATAAAACTTATTATTATCTAGGGCAATATTTGTTACATTAAATATTGTGATTCACTCACTGAAATGCTTTATTTACTGCCGACTGGTATAATACAAAAAAATCATGCTTATTTTTTAGTATGAGATGTAGTCAACGTTAGGTTAATTATCGGTCTTCGCACGTTACAACTGGTATTTGCGAGCGGATACTCTTGCACTTAAAACAAAGCATCTTTTGTGATAACTGTCTTTTATTGATGGAAAGACCCTGGATCGGTTGTTAATAATAGCGACGAGCGAAACCGAGGTCCAGAACTTAAAAAAATACAATAAATATAAAGTTTTAGCGATTGAATAAACCTGGCCCTAATTAAGTTCAAAATGTATTTTTATTCAATACTATTCCATTTTTATTTTGAGATTGTGGTACAATATTTATATCGGTTTATTGATTGAATTGGCATATACTTGATAGAACTCTGTAAAAATGTATTTTAGTTCTACAAACTTTCATTAAATATATGTTAGTTGATTGGAATTTCGGCTCACCCATCGACAGAACTATCCGATGTTTCACCGTGTCACATCGTTGTTTTTTCTCCATGTATTTATTACGATCATGTTTTTTTTAACTTCCAAAGTTATTTTTTATAAATCGTTCAAACAATGCAAAAGAAATCATTTTATAATATGTAATTTTAAAGAGAGAAACCGGATCTGATTTCGAGAATATAAAATTGTGGAAATATTACGAAACATCGTGTTGTATTATAGCAGCAAATTTATCGTAACCATTATAGTTGGTAACTTAAATTAAATATTAACAATTATTCGCCACAAAGTAACAAATATTATGTAATATTTTGAAAGAGTTTTTTGTATGTTTTTTTAAATTGCGCGGTCAACTATATAACGGTTACTATAATATTAAATTTTTGTTGGGCATCGCTGATTGGACAATATTTGATTTGTGCATATTGACTTGACTTCGAATGTTACTCTATATGACACTCGCTTCTCTTATCAATCAAATAAACTATTCAATACATCAAACGGATTTTCTGTCAATTGGCGTATCTATAAAATGTCTCCGTGTTGCACAACCCATCTTGTTTACACTTCCAAAAGAATTTTTGAACGTTCAGCTGAAAACATGTTACGTAAAACGTCTTATTCGTCAGATATTTTATGTAATCGCCAATTCGTCGTTTATGCGAATCGAACATTTGAGAGTAAGTCATAAATATTTATTAACCTTCGATCTACACTAATATAAGTTATGTAAAAATATTTTTTTGAATAAAATTGTACATCGCAAATCGCACCCGCAGTAAAACACTGCTTTAAGTTGTCACATTTATTGCAATGTTTCACACGCCACAAGTTATACCGCGAAAACACGTAAAACTCAAAACATTATCATGGGTTAAATTACACGTTGACTGCGGAAAAAATGTCTACCGCGTACATACGTATTTTGCAAACACATTTACACGTGTAACACAATTTTTTATGATATGCTACATTTATATAAGATGGCTTGTAGCAATCTTTGCAATATTTGGCATCACACAAACATAGAGTAACTCTTGATACAATAGGCGTTTTATCAGCGCTTCTCCAATATATTGGATTACGCGCTAGGCGCGTTTTTAGCTTCAAACGTGTTAAAAAATAGTCGGATTTATTATTGATCGAATTTGGCATTTACTTGGTAGAACTATGTTACAATACGATGAAAAATAAACAATTTATTTTAGTTCTAAAAAAAATATGAAGTATGTAGTTGATAGCTATTTCAGATTACCCCTCATCAGAATTGTAGTACTGTATTTAAAGGAAAGTTCTGATGAGGGCGTAAGCCAAAATGGTTATCAACTATATACCTTATATTTTTTGGGACATTTTATGTTTTGATTTAATTCAACTGTTAATTTTGTAGATAACATTTTTTCCGTACTTTCAATTTGTAGCCATCGATGGAAAAAAATTACACCTTTGTAGGAAACTTTAGTTTTACTAGATAAGTACAGTGGAACCCTAGACTATTCTGAATTTCGCGCTGGCTTGATATATTCGTCGCAAATCCCCCAATTGCACAATCGCTTGGCTGCATACATTCAGCCAGATGGCCGTCTGTGCGGTGCATACAGTCAAATGTTGGTTAGACTGTGTATTCAACACGTGACACAAGCTATACACGCACAGCCGTGCAACTGTCTCTGTACTGGATTTTGTGAGCGCTATGCATTTTATCACCTAGTAACTAAACATATCGTCCATATATTTTTTTTACATTTTTCAAGGAAAAAAATTAAATCCGTAATTTTAGATGAGATTCACTCCACCAATTACACGGTATCAACTATAGTGTAAATGAGGGCTTCACTGTATTAATCATGTTCGCAATTGCGAATTACCCCACGAGCCCTAGTGTCGTACGCTTGAGTCCCCAAAAAAGACCTCAAAAATAATATGAATTAATAAAAACGATTTTTAATCATACATTTATCTTTCCTTCCAGCTCCCGAAACTTCGAACTACCGGATGCTTTAGTACACTCTGCAAGCTTCTGTTTTCCGAATGCAGTAATCGAACACCTTTTTGTACAGTGCATATGACTCGCAAGTGTATATTTAATTTCTAAATATTATACATTTTTAATTATTCTGAGTCACTACAGTTATGTTACTTAAACATGAATAAATCAGATGTTATCATTTATTTATTATATTAAAGTGAATGTTTATTACAGAAATGATATATTTGATAATTATTTATTATAAACTATCTTTCCGTTGGGGCATATCATGAATATTATTCTAATTATTATGCATTCAAACAGATTTCGAATGGTAATTACGTACGTGCTAATTATTTAATTAATTTATTTTAAAACATGGCAATACTTGCATCGAAATTTAAGTAATATGTAGAATATTGCAAAGAATGTGCTGTGAAAATTACATTATATTCTCACTTAGAAATATTGATAATAAATGCTAAAATATCATTATTAAATGTTCATTGATAAATTGTGCAGACTTTTTGTATGTATTTTGCATTGCTTTAAGCAAATTCTTATTGTAAAAACTTTGTATAATTCTATATATTTTTTTACTGACAATACGGGTTTCGCCTTTTGGCATCTCCAGGCATTCAGTCACACGGATACAACAGAAATGATAGAATGACTGAATATACCGAAAGGCGAATTCCGGTTCGTTAGTGACAAAACATGTGGAATCATACAAATTCGAATTTGGTATTGAAATTTTATCAAGCATCTTTGGTGGATATCATAAATTATAGCTTTAACCTTTTGAATACTATGATATTTTGAATACTTTGAATAATACACACGGCTACACCAGAAAAGCCAGCAATTTTTTTGAAAAATTAAAACCTTTTAAATAGAAAACACGGGTAGATAAAGCAATGTATTTTAACTGTACACAGTGCATAAGAACTATCTGTATACGCGATATAGTTCTGATGATGGCGTAACTCGAAATAGTTATTAAATATGTATATTATAAATTCTGTAGAACTAAAATATTTTGGTATTTTTTCGCCGTGTAATAATGGAGTTCTACCAAATAAATAGCAATTCAATTAATAAACTTAAAAATTTAACTATTTTGACGATAACTCTTGACAATATGTCGTCCCAAAATTTCACCGTGATTCCATGAGATGTCACTGTGCGCTTATAATACATGATTAGTTAACACAGTCAAACATGGCTAGATATGGAATGTTAAAGTACAGCGTTCATCTTTTTATTGCCGCCTTATGGCATAGAACCGGTTAAGCCACTGGTGTTATTTCATAGATTAAATAATAATACATGCATTAGGGTTTTTAATTTTAGTTTTATTGACTAATAAAAAAGTGAAAACGATGGTAGTATTTTTCAGTAGCATACTTCAAAAAAAAAAAATTGCCATATATTTATAATTTTGAACAGTATCGTTCACAAAAATGCTTTTTTTTTTTTTGAAGGTACAAACGTATATGAAACCAATTATTATTATGAATAAATGTATCCCTGGTTATAATTTTATTACAACACAACTTCACGAATCACTCGTATATTCGTACACCACTTGTTGGTTACCACTGGGTTACATAATTTAGCATCGTTCAGGATTTTTGGAGTGGAAAATATTATTTATATGTTTTATTCGTGGATATATGAAAGTGTGCCAAAATTGCACGCAGGTTGCATATATACAATAATTATACTAAATTAGGAAAAAAAATACCCACCTCTACACTAATAGAATAAAAACATTTTGTACTTTATACGATTCCACATAACTTGTCACTAACGACCAGGGTTTCGCCTTTCGGCGTCTTCAGGTATTCTATCATACGGATGCAACAGAACTGAATTTAATTCTGTTGCATCCCGAAACCCGGCTCGTTAGTGACAAAATTTGTGGAATCGTAAAAAGTTGTAACAACTCAAATTTGATATTGAAATTACATCAAGCACCTTCAATCGATATCAAAAAAAAAAAAAAAACATATCACCTTGGCAAATTTTTTCATCAAAAGCATTATGAATTAAATTGATTTTTCTTCCGAGAAGAACTCAAAATGGTGGTGGGTGCACCGATGCATTATCAGCCGTGCTATAAATCTGTGATATTTCGGCTAAAAATGATTTATTTCACTTTTTTATTAATTCATTGTTGAAATAAAATAATGTAACTTACATTATCATCATGAATATAAAAAGAAAACTACTACAAAAAAAAAATTATTTAATTTTCTTCCTGACATTGTGTTGAAATAATTTTATAGTTTTTTTTTAATAAAAATGACAATATTTCTTTCTATTGTTCTTCGTGTGAAATTTTAAGTTGGAAAAATAATATCTTTTGTCACTTTTCAATGATAAAAAGACCGCTTTATGTGTGCACAATATAATTACTGTGGGTGAGAATGAGAAAGGAGATAATGCTGGCTTATTATTACTGTAGCAGGAAGTGAGCGCGCGAAATGGAAAGTTAATAGAGTGAAAGAGAGATAGAAAGTCGACAGGGAGTCAATGGACCTTATACGACTGAAGGCCCAATCCGACGAATTCTACAATGATTTTTTTTAATGATTGAATTGGCATTCACATGGTAGAACTCGATTATAACGCGGTGAAAAAAATAGCAATGTATTTTATTTCTACAAAATATTTTTTTTATTCAATTCTACATAGGAATATTTAACATTGATATGTAAGTAATAAGCATAAAATAACTTTTTATTAACATTATAAAACGACGAAAAAAAATCTTTCTAGAGTATCACACAAAATATTACAATTATTGACGATAAAAAATATGAAATAACTAGAAATATTCCCATTACATCACAATGAATCAATTATTTTTAATTTTGAATTAATACAATATTTTAATTTATTTAATAATTCATTGGTTATTTTTATGTTCTATTTTTAAAATTTTATATTTTTACGATCAGAACCGGTTTCGTTCACCGCGAGTATTATCAACAAATAAACCGTTGTGGTATAACTGAAGACATAAGTTGATAATGCTACCGATGAGCGAAACCGGACCAGACGAAAAAAATCTAATAGTATGAAAATAGGTGGCTTTTTCACTAAAAAGTGATAGTTAAAGTACAAAGGTTAAATCAAGTCGGTGAACTATATGTTTAGAGGAATCTTTTAGAGCTTCTGATATTTGTTCAAATAAATTGTTTATAATACACTATTTCAATGTAGAATACGAGATGTTTGATTGAATTGGCATTAACTTGGTAGAACTCCATTATAAAACGGTGAAAAAATAGCAAAATTTATTTTGTAGAACCAAAATACATTGCTTTTTTTTCACCGTGTAATATAAGGTAATTAAAAATGTGTGTTCGATGTGATTGCATGCATTTCTGTTACGATTGATAAAATTCGATATCAATTAAAACGCTATTCAGAGTTAACGTTCATTGAAAAAAATGGAATATTTTCGATATGTTATACATAGTTAAATTTCGACACCCTACCCAATTGACCCTCTGCTGTATGACTCCAAGTATCTTATCTTCGGTTCAATGACGTCAGTCGTCAACGGTTCAAGAGATCCCATTAACTCGCATTGCTCACAAACGATCTCCATTTATTATTTTAATCAAACAGTGGCCGTCAATCAAAAGAATATATCAAAAAATTGCCTTCCGACACTTCTGTCGGACTTTATTGCCAACAATTGGTTTTGAGATATCTTTTAATAATAATAATAAATATAGTTTTTTCAATTATGGCCGTGCTTCCTAAAATTGAGACCGTAAAAAAATCACTTTTGATATGTTTTCTGTTCAGAGGGGTCCGCGGAATGAAATAATCTAGGACGGACTAACTTTTAACCTCGTAGTTTTCGTGTAGCAAATTATTAACCAACTATAGTATCGGAAAGCGCAATTGGCTCGAAATGGATTTATCTAATCAACCCTAATTTGCGGCCTCTATTTTGAAAAGTACGCACATAATTGAAAAATATATCTATAACTAAAAGCAGATAGCTATAATTAAAACAGAAGAGAAGCTGTATTGTGTACCTTTACTACACAGCTAGATATAGATAAGCAAATCTTCGTTTAAGCATAGTTCTGACGGTGGCGTGAGCCGAAATAGCTATCGACTATATCTTATAAAATAAATGTAGAACTAAAGAGTTATGGAGTTCTACCAAGTAAATGCCAATTCAATCAATAATGCAAGTGTTGTTAATTCTTTATATTGACTTGATTCATGGTCAACGTATAACTTCGACCAAAATTTTTGAACAGTTTTATTATTAAAACGGTCCTTTACTTAAACTCGACTAAATGCTGGATAAGTCAGGTTTATTCTATTAATTTTAATAAATAATAGTTTTACGAATTCATCTGTAAAAACACTTCATATTAAATTATTATATATTTATATATATATTAAATATCAATATTTACTATAAAACTGTTGGTGGCCGCAGCGCACTCCTCTGGTGGCCGCACATGAGAACCACTGCTATAGAGTCTAGACGTCTCATCTCTATCGTTGCGAAAATCAGCTAAATTAACTAAATAACCTAATTAATTAAAAACCCATATTTGGTATCACTGTGAGCCTCAGAAAAATAAATTTAGGCGATAAAAATGAGCGTGAAAGATATGCATGAATAAAACTTATATTAATTTATCAATGAGGGGACACGGGTAAACTATAATATTAATTGATAACTCTAGCGACTTTGAATGACCTTAAATAACGATAAAAATTTAATGCATTTGTATGAAAATAATTACGATTTCATTATTCAATAGTTTTGAATCATTTTTTAAGTCAAATTGACTAACAATTTGCTTTTATTCATTTAAAGACTTTCAAATATTCAGATTCACTCAACCTTAGTCAACCAAAGTCAACCTCTGTATCTAAGCGGTGAAAGCCCCGCTTAGTGATTAGAAAGTTCTCGGTTACAATCCTATTTATGTATAATATGAGAATTTGATCAATACGCTTAACATTATGCAGTCAAAATAAATGTATGAAAGCTTTCAAAATGTCTCAATTTTTTTTGAGAGATGATAAGCATGGTTAACTGCGATGTATAGATGATGAATTACATGACCGTATACATTAATCGTTAGGTAAAGGGTCAAAAAGTCAAACAGAGTCAAGAATGTATGTGATAAACATGATTAATTTGAATTTTTAAAACTTTGTACGATTTTACATGTTTTGTCATTAACGACCCGGGTTTAGCCTTTCAGTATCTTCAGCACACGTATACACGTTAATTCTATTGCATCCGTGTGATAGAACACCTGACGATGGTGAATGACGAAACCCGGGTCGAAAGTGACAAAACGTGTGAAATCGTACAAAGTTTTGCCAATTAAAATTTGATATTGAAATTTCATCAAGCAACTTTAGTCGATATCATAAATGATTTTCCTTTATATTAAGTGATTAATGAAAATTTGTAAGTTTTAAATTATCATGATCAAGTTAATAAACGAAATAGAAAATTAAGTTTTTCTCGTTGTAAATATATATTAAGGAAAATTTCTTGATAGTACTCACCAAATTCATACAATTTTTCATACGAATATTTATTTGTGTATATAAATAATTATTCATAACAGGGCAACACTCTTTGTATTGTATATATATAAAAAAAACACTTTGCTACCAATTATTTATTATTCTCAATACAATTGATATTAGTCCAGTTTTAATTTATTACAACTTTTATATAATACATCCATTTTTTATTGAAACAGTAGTTTCTTAACAAATCTAAAAAATATATGATAATATGGATTTCTTCATTGATCTATAATGGATTCAAGGCGTATTATGTTATTTATGTACATTTTACAAAGAAACTTTTTTCCCTTTGATCAATTTTTTTAATGTTATAATATTCACACTTGCTAAGTTCAATTCTTGAAAGGTGACAGATACCAAAACTGTATTGAGTGTTTTTTTTTTTTAATTTTTATAAAATTTATTTGTTTTTATATATTGATTCTTAGTTCGTCAAATCACTGGTAAATGCTACTATAGCATTTTGGCATTGATACAATGACTAACACTGTCACATTTTGATTTGTGACAGTTTTACGTGAGTCAACAAAAGTGTGTAAAACTAACACGAAATGTAAGCGAAAAGTCGCCCATTAATAATTTATGATATCGACTGAAGGCGCTTGATAGAATTTCGATATCAAATTTGAATTTTTAAATCCTTGTGTGATTCCACATGTTTTTTCGCACTATGACATTTTCAGTTCTGTTCTCTCATCAACAGTGTTTAGTGTTAATTAAAATTGACGTCAGTTCTATTGCATCCGTATGATGGAGTGCCCGAAGATTCCGAAAGGCGAAACCCGGGTCGTTTTTGACAAATCATGAGAAATCGTGCAAAGTTTTTAAAATTTAAATTCGCCCATTAATGTTTATGAAATTTTCTTACTTTTTATACTGAAATCGATCTCATAAAATTGTGAATGTTCTGAAACTGATAATTTTGAGTTGTGAGAGTTTTCTTGCAGAGCTGTATTATTTTCTTTTATGATCGGTTAAAAATATACTATTATTCCATATAAAGTAATGTTTTTAGTCTACACTAAAATGAAAAACAGTTGTTGATTGTTTGTACCTAATTTTAACATAACATTCATTTAAAAGCAGGCATATTAGATATTATGTTGTTTCACTCGAATAAATGGTCAACAGCAGTAGTATTTATGAAGGGACCAAATATTCAGACGGTAGATAAGACGAAATCAATATATTAGGAATCATAAATGCGGGATTATTTCATATTATAATAATGAGTGCATTGCCGCGATTGTGCGGTGTTATATAAAATAAACGAGACATACAGGAACGTAAGGTTGGGTAACGAGTGTATTGCTATGTAATTTTCTCATGAGTTTTATATATATATACGTAGTTATATCTCTACTCTAGTGCTTACTGCTATGATTTTTTCCTAATGTATTCATTTCGAATTGACTAATGTATGACACTTTGAAATAATTATAAAAGCCTCATTTAACGATTGTAAGAATTTTTTAAATCAACAGCTCAATCAAAAGACTACTTTAAAAATACAAATTTAATTCACACTTGTTCAAATAAAACTACTATTGCCTCACGTACAACTGTTTCTTAAACTTTACCGTTGTGAAGAACCCATCGCGATTTAAATTACAATTAGTGACTTATTAATAGAATTTTCCGCGCCACTTTTACTTAAGCAATACTATGTATTTTTGCCATATTCGTTATTTGGCTATATGTCTCTCAGGTTGTCTTATGATTTTTTTTTATAAGTACGAAAGAAATGAGTGCTGGTAAACTGACTGATTGAATGAAAAAAAAACAACAACAACAAAAATGAAGAATCTAGATTCATATTACATAAGTTGCACGTCTTAAGAATGCCGCATGAAAGTGCAACACTGGATTCACTTTTGAATATACCCCCTCGAATGCCTCTACTATAATTTTCTTTGACATATCAATCATCACTGTCATATAACCGATTTGTATAGTGTAGTTTTATCGATTAATACTGCAGCAGACCGGATAATGTGGCATCGCCGTATTCTATACAATAAAGAAGAATAAAAAATATCAAGTAATCTTACTACCCTCTCAATTTAAGGTGAGCTGATATAAAAGCTGTTTCTTTATCATTAATTCTCTATGTACCACTGTTTTGTTACATGTAATCACATATCATCCACAGTTTTAACGCGAGTTACCTAATCATTGACGTGATGAATTGTCTATAAATTAAGCGTGTCGTTTATTTCCTCAATTTTTCTCAAACAGTTCAATAAATTATACCTTATTGTTCATACCTACAGCATTTCTGAATAAAGGAGTTAGTATTGTAAGTTCAAAAAAAAACCCCTACATAATTATACATAAAAGCATAGATTCTGATACAAAAATATTCACATTGTTTTTTTTTATAGATCAAAAATTTTTTAAACGTTTGACTTTTCCGAATTGAATAAATCATTCGTTATTATGTATTGAAGGGATAATGAAACTATATCCATTACTTCGATAAAATAAAAACAGTTTTTTTCATATTGTGTTATTATGCATTATAAATCAATTCAGATATCCATAATATGTACAGCAATTGTCGTCAGTAAACATTGATAGAAAAAAAAACTATTGGCATAATCGAGCTATATTTAGGTGTTTATTTTTTCAATTTTATAGCGGTTTTTTTTTAAAGTAATGAAGTAACCTTTCCTTTCAATTATTCAACAGTTCGCTTCAATGACCTGTATAATGTTGTCAACGCTCCGTGCTTCCATAGAAACTTTTACCTGTTAGATCTAGTGTAAGATTTTTTACAAAAGGGTTTGAGGTATAATATATAGTTTTTTCAAATGAATTTAAAATGTATTGATAAAATACATCAAAGCAAATTTGTGTTTAAATTTCCCACAATACCTTGCGAAGTTGGCTGACAAAAGAACACAAAAAAAATTTAGATGGAAATTACACGCAGAGACCGATATATTCGGTGCCGATATGATCATTTTTTCTTCGTTTTATTTAATGCAATTAGAGATTAATTTATTCTAATTGTTATTTTAGACCTAAATACATCGATATCTTTACTTAATTACTACAAGAATAATTCGGATTATGAACAAATCGGACAACGAACAATATCATGTAAGATTTTTGTGTTCAGATAACCAGCATATATTCGGATAAAGAATTAAAACGATCATTATAATTCGTCATAAAAATCCATGGTAAATTAATAATCGGTTAACGAACACAACCATAAAATATTTTTGTGTTTGTACAGCGAAAATATATTCAGATAACGAACTTATACGATCTTTCTTGTCCATAATAAAAAAATATAGTGAATCGATGGCCGGTTAAAGAACAGTCTGAACTGCGAATAAATCCATCAACGAATACTATACGAAAGTTTTTTGTGTTCGGACAACAAACACACATTCGGGTAACGAGTAACTTATATTTATATACATAATAAAAATATTTGGGAAATCAATAAATGTTTAACGAATATTTCGCACAGCGAATATAGTCTTCAAACAGATTTTGTTCGTTAACCGATTACTTACTGCATATCGATATGGGATTTATAATTTCTTGATTCTTAATCATATCAATATTTATAATTATCGACTGACATTTACTTGATAGAATTCTATGACATATCCATAAATGTGATTGAATGTATTGCGAGCAAATACATTGACATAAAACGATAATTATTGTCCGACGCTAAAGAAACGAAAAACAAAGAAACAGAAAAGTTTGCTGCCCAATTCACACGTTCCCAATCTTTACATGTTCATTAATTGTTCAGTTGGCGAAATTAATAATGTTTTTATTGTTTGTCAGCTTTTATGAAGTATGTTTAATGACTTCACAATAACAGTGGTGAGTCTAAGGACAAGTATTTCAACTATTGTTGTAATGCGCTTTGAATCAAACAGTTGCAATAACAAAATTCATGCAGTTCCATTAATCTTCATCGTTATTTAATCTAAAAATAAGTAAAATGTCAAATAACGTTTTATTGTATTCAAAACAACACATACGTTTTTCGCGAACGAACAAATCTAAGCGATGTCATCTTTTTCATACAAAAGATTCAATTCACAGAACGATTCATTCATTGAGTCAGATTTGTCAATGCTTTTATCAATAACAGGTATGTTAATAGATAGCCAAATTAATAATGATTTAACCCCGATTCATTTTTTTTCTTATTTTAACACTGCTCTGTACATTGGACAGAGTGAGAAAACAAATGAAATAGGATTCAATTGGTTAGCGATCATAATCTGTTCTAAGACTATGTTCGCTATCTAAATTATTATTTGACCGATCATTGTTATATATATAGGGTCCGCCATCTAAAGTTTTTTTTTTCAACTAGTGCTTATTTCGTGAATGGTAACACTTAGCTCATGTCTGATTTGACAGATAATTAGTTTTATTCTTTCCGCTGAACGAATATGGTTGTGTATACGCTTGAACAACGCTGGAAAATATTGCGACATTACTTTGAAAATCATGGTAATGTTGCAGAATGTGTGCGAAAATTGCGTACGGATTTTGGAAGAAGAGAAGCACCGTCAGCTCCGTATGTTCGTTATCTTGTGAAAAAAGTGAAAGAAACTGGCATCCTCATCGATAAACCAAAGCGTGAAAAGTCAAAAACAGTGCGTACACCCGAGAATATTGATGCTGTGGCAGAAAGTGTGCGTGAAGCGCCATCAACATCAATTCACAGTCGTTCTCAACAATTGAATATTTCGGAGACATCATTGAGACGAATTTTGCATAAAGACCTTGGTATGACGCCATACAAAGTCCAATTGATTCAGGAATTGAAGCCAACTGACCATCCAATGCGTTTTCGCTTCGCTGAGTGGGCCTGCGATCGACTTACAGAAGATGCCGATTTTGCCAAAAAAATCATCTTTTCGGATGAAGCTCATTTGATCTTGGCGGGTATATAAACAAGCAAAATTGTCGCATTTGGGGCACAGAAAACCCGCACGCATACATTGAAAAGCCGGTACACCCAAAACGAGTCACTATTTGGTGCGGATTTTGGTCCAGAGGCATAATTGGGCCATTTTTCTTCGAAAATGAGCAAGGAGTGGCCGTTACAGTCAATGGCGATCGTTATCGGACCATGCTGAACGAATTTTGTTCACAAAAATTGAAGAGGAGGATATTGGCAACATTTGGTTTCAACAGGACGGCGCTACGTGCTACACAGCCGAAGCTACACTCGATGTTTTGCGCCCTGTTTTTGAAGATCGCATTATCAGCCGCAGAGCTGATGTCGTTTGGCCACCTCGGAGCTGCGATTTGACACCGTTGGACTATTATTTGGGGGGTGCTCTCAAAGATAAGTGTTACGCCGACAAGCCAGAGACAATTGACGCTTTAAACGACAATATTCGTGAAGCCATTGGTGAAATACAGCTGCACACAATCGATAATGTGATTAAAAATTGGACCGATCGTGTAGGCTACTGCATGGCCGGCCGAGGCAGCCATTTGAATGAAGCTATTTTCTATTATTAACCGGATGGATTGTACTTTCAAATAAAAAAAGAAATTTGAGAAAATATTAGTAGTTTTGTTTTTTTATAGCATTTTCAAAAAAAAAAGTTATTTGGCGGACCCTTTAGAATAAGTAGATAAGAAAGATCATTTTAGTTCGTTATCCGAATACATGTTCGTTGCCCAAGTACAAAAATCATTCGTGATAGTGTTTATTGTTAGATTTGTTCGCAGTCCGAACTTAACGTTGACATTAACCGATCACCTACCAGTTATGAAAATTATTAAAAGGAAGTTACCCAATAAGAACAAATTTTAGTGCATAGAAAGTAGAATTGGGCAAAAATTATATCATCGCAAGTTATGCGTTTGCCATGTCAATATTTATGCAAAATTTCTGTGTTTACTGTATATGACCGTTCGTAGTGAGTAAATCATTTTGATTACAATTTATTACTTCCATAACTGATATAATTTTATTATTTATAAATATTTTGTCTGCCTAAACAAAATTCTTATCAAAAAAAAAAATTCCGTTATATTTGTTCATTGCTGTAGAGAGCGTCATTTTAGGATTTCATACAGATCAGACACTTCAAACAGTGCTCAATAATATAAGTGATATTTTACAATTTACTTTCTGTAACTTCGAAGTCGAAGTCGCGAAAAACGAGCAACTCTGACTACTTTTTCGATTAGGCAATTTTGAAAAATACCTCAATGAACAATTTGCCGAATTTCTTGGTTGATCTTTAATTTAATGCACGTAAATATGAAAGGTAGGAAAAAATCTGAAATATTTAACTTTTTTTAGTCGAAGTGGTCAATACCGGAGTCGGAGTCATATTTGTTTACTTATTTAGCAAAAATAAAAAATAAATTTCGTACTGGTGTCATAATTATTTTATACTCGCTTCATGCGGATAAATTATTTTGCTTTGGGAAAAACGTCAAAGTGAAAATTTGAATTGTTGAAACTTTGTAATTTTCCACAAATTTCGTCATTCACGACCCGGGTTTTGTCTGTCCGCATTATCAAGAATTCTATCATACGGATGCAATAAACCACGCGACAAATGAAATTACAAAAGCAGCGTCGCGGAATCTTGTCTGAAAATCTATGACACTCATATAATTCCCATATATGATGCCGAAAAGTGAAATTAATATTTTTTTTACTTCAGGTTTAAACACTATTCCAGTGTAATCATGTTAAATGTAAAATATATATAACCCCTACATCTAGTAGCTAACCTTCAACAATTCAAATTTGATGTAGAAATTCCATCAAGCATCCTCAGTCGATATCGCAATTCTTTAATAACATATAATAAGATGAACGACATGTTTTTATTACTTTTTTTTATTAACTGCAAAACTTTCTGTTCGATAACTATTTTTTAATCTACCAGTTTGCAATTTTCATGATGATCGAAACCGGTCATGATCAGAATACAATTATGACGTAGTACCACTCAAATTGTGTTTTATTTAAAAACACACAAAATGTACAACATTTTTCACATGAGTACCTTTTTCCATATTTATTTTAGTTCTCTGCTGTCATAGGCTACACAGCTGTCGAATATATTATTATATAAACTCTTTTTTCACATTACTTCAATTATATTTTTTTGTGATGACACGCCATTATTCAATTTTCAGTAAATATTTTGAGTTACATGTTTTTTTATATATATATTTATTTAATCTATTATTTACTTATTCAAGTCGCCTTGACCGTATTGACAGATACTTTTATCTTTGTTTGTAAAACTAACATTATTATTTGAACATTCGTATGAGTTATTAATCAACTTCTCAATGTTTATTATATTTTATATTATCGATTGACTGTGAACATCAATGATGAATCAAAAATCATGCCATACCCCCAGCTGTAGAATGTTGATAGCATGTTGATAGCATTCATTGGTTAATTACCAGCGGCTCTCAAAGTTGACCACCCGGCTGAAGAAGTGACTATACAAATGCATTCAGGGAAATGAAGCCAATGTACTATATAAAGCTTAAAATTAAAGCTAATGACGTCATCATTTTACTTTTAAATTTTATTAACCGTCACATATTGACGGAAAGGCATAATATTTTAAATATTTAAAAAAAAATGTATTATACTTATTTCCACAATATATTTTACGATCGGGACCGGTTTTGCTCATAGCGAGCATTATCAACTGACGAGATATTCTCTATTATACCAAATATGTTGTGATGCTATTCAGTTGATAATGCTCGCGATGAGCGAAAACGGTACTGATCAAAGATATATTGTGGAAATAAGTACAAAAATGTATTTTTATTATTTAAAAAGTCTTCATTTTAATGAACTGGTATGTTACTTACTAAATGAGACACGTGTTTCGCTTCTTTAAGAAACATCTTTGGACTAACCGAAATGTAGGATTGTTTATTACTTAGGAAGACCATGATTTTTGATGACAAGCGGTGGGGGTTAGAAACAAAAAATAAAATTACTAATTACTAAAATAATTACTACAGCTTGTAGGTGAAATTCCCTATGGATACAAATAAAATACACCAAGTCATCTTTTAACGCGTTTTTTCGACTATTTTGGACGGTACCGTAAAATATTTTTTACGCGATTCAACTAACATTCAAAGCTGTGTTTTTAATACTTTTTGAATAGTTTCTATTCAAAAAGTATTAAAAACACAGCGTCAATACAGGCGGTATATATTAAAAGATTTGGATACTAGACTGTGTAAAATATTTCAAAATGAACTGAGACTCTATGACATAATGAACTAGGCGGATATTAAGTATGGGAAGTATAGAAATTAAACCAAAAACTTCTAACGAAATTTATTGTAAATATATAATAAATAATTTACTGTCGGATAATCAAAGCAAATCCAATATAATAATAATTGACTCGGATCAAGAATCGACGAAAAACAGCATTTAATCAAATAATTTCGAGCAAAATTCAATACGTTAGCTAACTGATAGTGGCAGCAGTCAATAACTGTTATAAGTGAATACAATTATGCATTATTATATATGTTACTAATTTAAATTGTTGAAACATTGTACGATTTCAAAAGTTTTGTTACTATCGATCCAGGTTACTATCGATCCAGGTTTCGTTTTTCGGTACCTGCAAGTATTCTATCACACGGATGCAATAAAAACTGACACAATAAACAGTTTGCATCGGTTATATACAAGAGAAATTAATTACAAATGAAAAATACAGACACTTAGGCTAGGGTCCAAACATATAACTGAAATAACTTTCAATACTAATACATTGATTTGATGATAATAACAGTCAATTGTCTATGATAAGTTTTATCAACATTAAATGAAAGGATTCTACAACATATAATAATCAACTAGTATTAAAATGCAAATGCACGCTTTCAGAGCAGTAAAATAAGGTAACGTTTACTTTAATTTACATCGAAGTACAAAATAGATGAGAAATTTTATCGTCGATACTGTAAAAATGTTTCACCCCAATCGAATATTAAATAAAGGACGCATGACAAAGGTAGACAACCGGTTGATCGCGAAGCAAAACTTACTCGATCCCGATTATAGTTTTTATATTTTTAAATCTACAGCTATGGCAAACAAATATTATTTTTAAAATATGAAACGATACATTGAGTTTTTTCTTTTAAATCTTCATCAAAATTTTCGTATTTTAAATAAAAAAAAAAAACACTTTTTAGTATTATTTCCACAATATATTTTAACACGGTGAAAAAATAGCTTAAGCAAGTGCACGTTTAAAGACAGTTCCGACGATGGCGTGAGCCGAAATAGCTATCAACTAAATGTTATAAAAAAATTGTAGAACTTAAATACATTGCTATTTTTTCACCGTGCTATAATGGAGTTCTACCAAGTAAATGCCAAATCAATCAACAATATATTTTATCAAATTTGAATTGTTGAAACTTCGTACGATTCCATATGTTTTATGATATCGACTGAAGATGCTTGATGGAATTTCAATATCAAATTTGAATTGTGAACAACTTTATTCTATTCAACATGTTTAACAATTTAAATTTGATTCCATATGTTTGTCACTACCGAACCTGGTTTCGTCTTTCGGTATCTTCAGACACTCTATCATGTGGATGCAACAGAACAGACACACAATAAACTGTGAGCATCGCTTATGTAACAAATTAAATCAAAAACAGAGACCCTAAGACTAATATCCAATTATCAAATAAAATCTTTGTATTATATTTAAAAATCAATGTGTGTGTGTGTGTTTGTCGTTTATGCATTACTATAAAATTCATCCGATCGATGTAAAACTTTACAAAAATCTTGAGTACACTCGCGCAAATGTTTCCAGCATACCACACCCTCCTCAACCCTCCCTCAAAATAGTAAATAAATAGAATTAAAACGACGCTATTAACATTCAAATTGTTTGTTATCATAACGAGTTTCCTTGAATTTCTTTACTCTGAGATCGCAGCAACGCTTGACGATTCTAGTAGTATTTTATAATCAGGACCTTTTTTTATTTTATTTTTCGGTCCGATTGAAGACGATCACCATTAAATTTCAAATTAAAAGTTGCTACCAACCTCAAAACGGTTGCCTGCCCGCTATGTAAACGTTGTTCGAAATAATTTTATATCGTTAAAGAATCTGATTGAATAATTTCCCCCCATATTGATTCAGTTGAACAAAAAACTGAGATATCGACAAAATTTGTCGATAAGACGGCGTTGGATATGTTGACACTTGGTTTCCTTATTTACTCTAAGAAACGTATGAGCTGCCTGCCTATCGGAGAGTGTTTCCAGTGACATATTAAATGTGATATCAAATTATCGTGGAAAGTTATACTATTTGCCTAGCAATGTTGACACTACTTGAAATGTGTATTCTATCTTGAAATTAGTGGCGGGAATTCAGTTCTAAGTTGATATTAAACCTACATTTCAATGACAAATAGATTTTAATTCAAAATATCTACTGAGAATAATCGATGCTTTATACGAGTGTTTCCCAAAGTGTGATAAGCATTCTCTGCAGAAGACGGAAAGAGTTTTGTGAGGGTGTGCGTTGTATCAGGCGTTATGAACTAAAAAGAGTAAAAATAAATGTATTATATTTGGATTGTTGTTGAAATTTATGCGGATTTTTTGATGAGGGATACTCGGTGTACGAATATGTAAAAAGGGGTACAAAGATATAGTTTATTTTATCGAGTAAAAGTGCTTGACGGAATTTTCTATATTAAATTTGAATTATTGAAGCTTTGTACAGTTGCCGTGATTCCCAGCATTTTTACGTGGGTGAAACCACGTGTACTTTAGACCATAGTTCCTTAGCCTTGTGCATCCGCGGACTACCAAAAAAAACCAACAATGTTTTACGGTCCATTAACATTGGATTAAAAAAATATTTATTTAATCAAAACAATCACTTTAAGATTATAAAGAGATACATTGACATTTGCCAATCATCTTTTATCGGAAAACCATTCATTTAATATGGATGAACGTGTTAAACTATTCCATAGAAACACCAGAGATCATAAATTATTTTATCTAGAAATTTTTAAAATAAAAACGAAACAATTAAATTCAATTTATATTCTTAACGATTGGCTTAATCTCCTCAATTATCCCTTGATATATCATTCAAATGATATTGATTTAATGAGCCGACAACTTCATAAACTTTTTTCTTATATTACGTCATCTGATGTTTATTCCCACTGTAACCCACCAATTTCAAATTAATAAGTATCGCTATTTTTGACTCTTCTAACATTTTATGTTTAGAATTGTATCCGTATCAAGTAAACCATTTTCTTAGGAATGGCGAGATGCCAAAATATGAATCAAAAATTTTTGTAGAAATATTAAATTATAGCGGCTGTATAAAAAAAACAAATTTTGACTATATTTTTTCAATTCACAAACGAAACGCTTTTTCTACCATTATACCAATATTAACTTGTTAAATATTTATCACGTTTTCGAGATAAAAATATGTTTCGTGTCATCACGGACCGAATCTATGTGTATTAATTTAGAGAATATTTTTAATAGCTTATGGTTTCAATTGACCTGGATAAGTCTTATCAATATGTTATCATTCTTTATCAGAACAAAACTCAAAAAAATATCGTACATTTAACTTTATCAGTTCTAAAGAAAAAATCACGAAAATCTCTTTCCACGACACTTGAATTATTACGCATTTCTCAGAAATATGTTTTTTCTTCGAATTTAGATATATGTTGTGATAAAAAAAATTTGGGGAGCATAGGGTTACATTATAGCAAGAGATGTCAAATAAGCGTTAAATATTTTTTTAATATTAGATGAGCGTCATTCAAATAAACCGTATTATACGATTGCTTTAATAAAAGTTTGAAGTATTTAAATGGATTATAAAAATATGACGTAATTAAGACATTATGTTTAATTTTTTTGATATAAATTGTGACAGTGGGCGTTGTGTCAAAAATTAACCAACGTAAAAAAAATATGACTCATTGGTATATATTATTATATCCTTATGGTAATATTGTTTCGGTGATGTCTATTGAGTTACTTCGACCACCGTTTGTCGAGTCAACGTATGTATGTCAGTAGAGATGATTTTAACGATCTATTCTTATCTAAATGCTATGTATCATTGACCTCAAGATAAAATAACTTACTACACAGAAATCGCCTTTTTCTTTTTTATCACTTAACAGTTTAACAGCTTTAAAAAAACCTTTGTTTTGGTGTAGCGTTACACTTTTTTTTAAATACAGCGAGTTATAATCAAAATGTGTTGCAATAAATTTTCAAATGAAGAGAAAATTCGTTTTTGTTTCCGATTCAATAAAATGCATAACCTTTGCCTACCATTAGTTATGTTATATTTAATAAGTTATCTGAAGCGATGGGTGATTTTGAATTCAATGCAATTACTTTCAACTATATAAAGGGATTCCTAAGCATTTCCTGCGATCGAAAACATCGCAAATCCTACCTTAACTGAACATTTTTTTTTCTGTCTTTGGTATAATCAATATGAAGTCGAACGTTTTGGTTCCATAGCAACGTATGAAATCACTCCAATATTTCGCGGAACACCAGTATTCCGTGGACACAGTTTGAGAAACCTTACACAAATTTGTAATAAACAATAGTTTTATGTAGAAAAATAACAACAATTATAAAACATTTACAAGCTTATAATTTTTTTTAAATTAATAAAACTATATTTCCACAACATATTCAATGATCAGGACTGGTTTTGCTCAGATTATCAACTGATCATTAGTTGAAAATGCTCGTCTAATTCCAACAGTTGATAACGCTCGCGATAACCGGTCTTGATCCTTGATAATATTTTTTTGAGGAGTCGTTGACGTGAATTGTGTGTTCTTTCAAAGTGTAGAACCAATCTGCTAATGGAGATGCCAACAGTAATAGCATTAACAATGATCATTAGTATTGCTTCGGATGTCGACATATTCAATGTGGGAAAGACTGAGTTGAAGCGAATACTATTTTTTAATGTATTAAAGTAGATTTTATACGAACTTGCTTGGATGACGTTCTTGATATCCTTGTTTTTTTTCTTTTGCTATGTATTCTTTTAATTTTCAACATGAACTTTTTAATTTTTTAACGTTGCAAAGCAATAAACATATACTTTGTAATTTTTGTAAAGTGCGTGTACCAAATAAAATAAAATAACACATAAAAATCATACAATATATTATGGAAGTAAAATATCATGCCTTTCCATCAAGAAGTGACAGTTAACATCTGAAAAGTGATATCAATTAACTTGAAAAAAGTATGAGCAATCATCTCCACACGTGTTGGCCTAAATTATGGCAGTCAATTTCAAGAATACAGTAATATTCCAATCCGTTTTATCGGAAGCCATAAAGTTTACGTGTTTTTGTTACGTTTCTAAGACTTATTAATCATCGATGAATAATATGTTAACTAACCACGTCTTATTCTAATTTATATATAATGAACATAAAAGGTGTTTTGTAAACCACAAGATATTATGTCAAATGATATCTTCGGCGACAATGACATTTTGATTTTCGTATGAATGTGATTGAAAACATTAATAATCCAGCGATATATTATATATAAGAATAACATTGTAAATCGAACTTCGCTAGAATTCGATCATAAAACGGTATACAGTATATGGAACCTCGATTCCACGATTTTCAAGGGACCTTAAAAAAAGAACGAGAAATGCGGGAAACGAGGAATACGGAAAGTTTAAAAAATAATAAAAAAATAAAATCTTAAAAATTACTAAATACGAGAGGGTTTTTAAATATTCTTTATTGAAATAATTGAATACTGAAATTTCTAAATAAAGAAAATCTCTTTTGACATTGGAGCAAACTACATATTACACCATTAATTTCTTTGGTTATAATACGTTAATATATAAGACTTAATGTGTTCAAACTCACAAATTGTTTTGGAAAGAAAGATTTATTTCATTAGAAATATTTGAAACGGGACCATAGTATTTAGACGATAAATCGAGGAAATCGACAAATCAGGGAAAGGTTAATGCGGGATTTTTTAACATTGTTTTTATGGATGATTGACGGGACTTTAAAAGATGGACGAACCATCCGGGAAAACGTATTATGCAAGAACGGTTGATCGAGATTCCGGTGTACTTTAATGTAGTTTTTATCTGTTAGTGTAATTTGCATCAGTATACATTTTTTGCACTTTTTAGCCAATCTTTTTTCTTAGTCCTCTATTTTAAACATTAAAGGAATATGGACGTACTAGTACGCCGACGCGATTTTTCTGTAAAAGAGTATGGACGTACTTGTCGTATATGTCAATAATTATTGTGATAATATATTCAAGTGCTATGTGTGAATGGTTTGTGATCAATTTTCTAAGCTGACGTTTCGGATTAATAGATCGATTTTTCGACCTCTACGGTTCAACGTATTAGTTATAATCGAAATCGTGTGTGCTTGTGCTCAATATTGTAATTTGGCAGGGAAACGGTTAAACCAAATCGATTTATTAGACAAATCATTCGATAATACTGGATAAATTAACAACATAAGTACACAATCTATGGCTATCGGACAATGAACGATATGACGGGATCAAGGTTTTTTCAGTCTGTAGAGATAACTTATAGTTTTATTCAATGAACGAGTAACATTATCGCTAGTTACATTGAAATACAGATTATTTAGTGATATTATGTTAAGGCCTGTCGCAGACTAACAAAGTTACTTTTTCCGATTTCAGTGTTATTTTTAATGTATAAATTTTATACAAACAGCGAACACATCAGTAAATTAGACTTCAGCGATCATTTCTAACGTAGATTTTCATGAGTTTTATTTTCACCGTTACAAATAACACCATTCTCGATTATTGAATATCCCAGCCAGTATAAGAACGGATACATGTATGTATGTTTCATCAATTTGTCTGGGGTCTCAAATTCACCTCTCACCCCGGAACCCAAAGTGACTTCACTGTCCATACATCGTTAAACTACTATACTACAGTGAAACTTCGATTTTTCAAGGGACCCAAAAAATAAACGAAAAATGCGGGAAAGCTTCAAATAATAATAAAGAAGTAAAATCATTTTAAAAAAACCCTAAAATTCCCTCCCCCTTTAATTTCCATAAATAGGGTTTTACAAAAATTGGTAAATATGAGAAATTTTGTGAACGTTATATACGTATATTATTCAAATCTTATATATTACATCTTATTGTGAAATTCTTTAATAATGAAAATCTAAATACATTGGAGCGAACTATATATTTCATCATTAGTTTATTTGGTTAATATTATATATACGATTTAATGTGCTAAAACTCACAAATTGTATTGGATAAATAGATTTATCTACCAAAACCGGTCAATCGGGATAATATTTAAGATGGGACCATAATATTTTGACGATAGATCGAGGAAATCGACAAATCGGGGAACGGTTAATGCGGGATTTTTTAACATTGTTCTTACGGGTGTTTGACGGGAAAACATATTATGCGAGAGCGGTTGATCGGAGTTCTACTGTATTTGATAATTTTTTTTTTTTGTTGAAAAGACGCAATGGCTTTTGCGTTGAGCGTTCTGAATTGTGATGAACTATTAACATATCGCCTTACTCGCCGATGGGAAGATTTCTTTTCACCTGAAGACAGGCACGAATATCACGAAGGCTTAAATAACATATACCCACCGCAGTATGTTCATATAATATAATTGAATATTTTTAAAATGTCCTCCATTTTGTACCAAAATATTATCATTAGCCGCTTTCGAATAATTTGTTGTAATTATCAGTTGTAAAGGGTTCTTCAAAAATATTTTTGTCCGAGACGACTTTGGGCTCCACAAAAGCAATAATGTATTTTAATTTATAAAACGGAACACATGTTTGCTGAGCACGACCTATCGGTTGAACGCAGAATGCTGACTGCTCTTAGTCTACACTAGGCTTTAAATTGTATCTAAACAGTAGTTTTTCGATTTCTATAAAACTAGATCTCAGCAATTATACGAATATAAAGTTTTTGAAGAGAAACATAACATTTTTAGGTTTTTTTAAAAATTAAAATTTATTGTTATTAGACCAATTAATTATTGAAGTTTTCAACTATTACTTAAAATACAAGATATTAATACATAGTTAACAGATATTTTTGTACAACAGTCCGCGTTGATTAATCAACCTATTTAAATCCATGTTCTAATTTAGTGAACAATCAATAATATTTTGTATTTTAGTAACACCATCTCGCTACAGAACAAAGGAAATATAAAAGCTTAACACATATTTTTATTTATACATAAAGTTGAACGTACCAAACTGTACTCCGCGGCAACAGAAGGTTTCTGAATCGCACAATTTTGTGCACATCGTAAACAAAGTGTTAAAATAAATGTTATTTAGGGTATATATTATATTATATAAACCCTAATACTACTTCAGTCATAATCAAATTGGTATGGTGAATGGTATTCAAATTGACCGCAGATATTCGGGACATCGATTGACAAAAATGCTAATTGGAAAGGCATTAAATACATGTTTTATAAATGTTCGATAATTATGTAAATCATATCAGTTAAATAAGCACAAGTGGTTAAACATGTTATGGATATCTTTATTGGCGCCAAGTTTTCATAAAAACTATATTTATCATTTTGAACGTCGAGTTAAATGTCGAATAAATACCAGTTTGATTAAACGTAAGAATATTTTACGGTTTGATGAATTATTTTACTCTTGCGAAATAAAGATCCAAGTGTAAACAAACATTTGAGACGTAAAGACTTTAGGCAAAATAAACTCGTTTATTTCTTTTCATGTGCTAACTGTTACGCGTTTGTTGAAAAGTAATATATTTAAATAAATGATATACAATGTTTAAATACGTTGATAATGCTCGTGATGTCCGAAACTGGTCCATTTCTTTAAATCATAAAACTATGGAAATAGTACTATGATGTTTTGATAAAAAAAAAACGTTATTTTTGTCATGTTATACAATATATTTGTTTTATTTAAATAGCATTATAAAATATCAAAAAATGTGCATTTTTTACTTCTATTGATAAAAGGTGTTACCTTTCGCACATGTCATTTAATGATATTTATTCATCCAAAGTGTAGAACCAGTCTGCCAATCGGGATACCAATGGTTAGATTATGAATAATGTTTGAACATGTTGACTGTATTGTTTGGTATGTCAACATATTCCATGTAGACGAGATTGAGTTCAGGCGAATACTATATTTTAATGTATAAAAATGGTTTATGATATCGACTGAAAGTGCTTGATGGAATTTCAATATCTAATTTAAATTGTTGAAACTTTGTACGATTCCACAATCTTTATCATTAACGATACGAGTTTCGCTTTTCGGCATCTTCAGGCATTCTAAAACACGGATGAAACATAGCTGACTTGATTGAGATTTGAACTTGCGTGTAATCGCACAAAGTAGGATTAGACATGAGTTTACGTGGTTGACTTCTTTACTATCCTTGTTTTTTTTCTTTTAATTTTGAAATATTTTGGACGTTTCAAATGCAATAAACATAACATTTGTAATTTTAGTAACGTGTATATTAAAGATTCAATGAACGTGCAGATAAGTAGAGTAGTTATGCCTTTACTATACGTCTACCCTATATAACTGAGTGGACAGTTATAACATGATCGTCGACTAGCGCAGGATGAATGATATACGACTGCTGGTATGCCATATATCAGAGGGACATGATTGCTTATTAATCTATAAGTTTTTAAATGAATAAACACTTCCAGTGTTACAGCGATCGCTTAGTGAAATTACACCATCAGTGATGGGAAATTTTATACATAATATATTTCCTGTGTACTCAATAATACATTTGTATTTATTGCTTGATTGTTATTACAACCAGATGATGAAGAATATATTCATTGATTGAATTGGCATTCACTTGGTAGAACTCCATTATAACACGGTGAAAAAAATAGCAATGTATTTTAGTTATACAAAATTATTTTTAAAAAATATAGTTGATAGCTATTTTGGCTCACGCCATCGTCAGAACTATGCTTAAACTAACATTCGCTTATCTATATATAGCTGTGTAGAAAAGGTACACAATACATCTTCTCTCCCGTTTTAAAGGCCTAGCTTGTCTCTTTCTCGCAATAAAACTATTTTTTTCAAAAATTGTAAATGAAACTAAAAAAGGCGGCTATGACAATAAGTGTACATGTGGCACGAAAATGGTCTATTACGGAAGCAAATCAGACCCCTTCCTCCTGTGGAGAGGTTTAATTAATGGGGTAGTCAATATAGTTTGTTCGTTAAGAATCCTTTGTGATAGTTGATGTCTATTGATTTCCAGCTGTTCCAAAGAAGTGATCCTACGAACCTTACTGCAAAGATGCAAAGTATATATTTTTCTAATTATTAACGTTGTATAATTCTGGTTGCATTTTAGTTGACAAGACTTTCGTGTGGCTTATTGGTTTATGCATTTTGGCCATCAATCAGAAATTTATTAGTGATTCGACCCGCGACGCCAATTGCCCAATAAATAATAAGTTAAATAATCATTCATTACATTGTGTGCAATGTTGTTACGATATGAAGAAACTGTGTAATAACGATTTATCACTTTTCTAATATTAAATGATCATTAGCCTAATTTCTTGTCCATCGGCTTGGATCCCATTAACTTACGTCCGCGGGCGAGAGCGTACATTTTATGCGACGCTGTGTCACTGTTTGGAAGATGTCAATGAATGAGCTGCAGACGTAATTCAATGGCGATGACCAAGTATGATTGTCAGGAGTCGTCAAACTCTTAAAAACATTAAAAATAAATTGTTGACATTTTGTACAACTCCACATGTATTGTCACTTACGACCCGGATTTCGCCTTTCGACATGTTCAGGCATTCAATCAAATGGATACAACAGAATTGACTTGTATCTGAAGCCTGATGATGCTCAAAGGCGAAAGCCGAATCATTAGTGACAAAATATGTGGAGTCATACAATAATTTAACAATTCGTATTTGATATTGAAATTCCATCAAGCGTCTTTGGTCAATTTCATAAATTATTGATTTTTGAATACCGGGAGGTATTTTTTACTTCGTATGATTTCACACGTTTTTTCACTCACGACCCGGATGTCAGCTTTCGGCATCTATATCAGACGGATGCAATAGAACTATCAGTTTTCATCAAATTAAAATTTGATATTGAAATTCCATCAAGAATCTACGGTAAATATCACAAATTATCTTAAAAACAAGTCGAATGCCACAGCTATTTACACATACTATTTTTCTAGAGCCATGTGTACTGAAATCGGTTAATCTTTGTTCAAATTTCAATTGTTGAAACTTTATACGATTCCACATGTTTTGTCACTAACGATTGGGTTTAGCCTTTCGGCATCTGCAGATATTCTATCACGCGATATAGAACACGTACGATATAATGCCTAAAGATGCATCAGGTCGTAAGTGCCAAAACATTGGAAACCATGCAAGTTGAAAAGAGTGTAATAATACATGCTAATCTAATTTTTGGCAAAACAAATGGAACTCTTTTGTGCTGATACCATTCTTATAATATGTCGACCATTAAAATAACCATTACTCAGTATGAAGTCATTTAGGTTTTACCAAAGAAGTGGGCATTTAACAACAAAAAGCAACAATAAATGTTGCTAGAACATTATAACATTTTATATTGCACAGAGTGGTTATCTCAGATCGTTTTTCTGATATTGTAAATTGGTTATTTTTTAGCTAGTTTATGAATTTAAGGCTCGCGGACCTCAGGTAGACCACTTGTGGAATAAAGAATTTCTGCCGGTTAGTCAAGAAGTCTGATATTAACGCCATATTCAAAATTAAATTATAAGCACATTTATTTAACTGATCACTTGTCACTGATTGTGACCGAGTTATATTTCCAAAAAAAACAAATTTTGCATTTTTGTCATATATTTTATTACACAACGAAAAATAAAGCACTGGTAAATTTACAGACAGGCTCTGTCGTGCACGAATGGATGATGTGTGTGCTTTAAAAATATATGAGTTTGTGTAACATTTTCGTTTAAAAGTAAACTTATTATAAACAATTCACATGTTAGGGTGTCTGGTGCATAGATCTGCACAGTAATTGGTCCAGTGATTACAGCGTACATAAAAATACAACTACAATAAAACCTCCATTTACACTAAAGTAAGAACAGTGAAATTTGGAGTTGAGAAATTTAGGGAGTGAATCTTATACAAAAATAGAGATTTTGTTTTCTTTTTCGCGAAAAATACTAAACTAAGATTCATCTTAGTTTTGCAATTAAAAAATATGGACGAAATATTTAGTTGCTAGGTGATAAAATGTATAGTGCTAGCAAAATCCAGCACACAGTTTAGTCAATATTTGACTGTATACACCGTACAGACAGTCGTCTGGCTGTGTATGTGCAGCCGAGTGATCGTGTAATTAGGGGATTTGCGGCGAATATTTCAAGCCAGCGCATAATTCGAAGTAATATAATTGAGGGTTCCACTGTACTGTATTTTTCTGCACCATCTCAATGTAAACGACTCTCTCTCCATTAATTTGTATGTTATACTTGCTAGTTTTCTCACTTTGACATAAAATGTAAAATCCAAACGAGTAAGAGATTATAGATTTGCCGAAACAAAAATTATTTAAACACTAAAGGAAGAAAAACAAATTTATTTTAAATGTGTGTTATACGTGCTTCATATCACACTAACATATTTGATTAACGATATGTACTTCAATTCTGACACAATCAACAAGTGTTTTTAAATAGCATAATGATAACAAAGCCATTTAATGTTTCCAATTATAAACGTCATTGCGCCAACTTCTGGAAATTTTTCAATCGTTTTGATACGGATAAATACTCGCCAGGATTAATAATTAATATTAAATACGTGCGTCTATTTTATGGCGGGATATGAGAAGACATATTTATTGCCAAGTCACCACCAATAAGTAGGCATTTGACTATAATTATCTCCAAAGAAGCATGTATCGTCACTAAAGATTGCGAAAACAAAATTTATCAAACCGGTATTTTGTATGATATATCATAATTTATTGATTAATTTGGCATTTACTTGGTAGAATTCCATTACAATACGGTAAAAAAATAGCAATGTATTTTAATTCTACAGAACTATTTCTGTCGAGGGCGTACGCCGAAATAGCTATCAATTGTACAATGGAATTCCGATCAACTGTTCTTGTATAGAACGTTTTCCCGGATATATTGTTCTGTTTTATAGTCCCGTTAAACACCCGTAAGAACATAATCCCACATAAATCGTTCTCCGATTTATCGATTTCCTCAATCTATAATATTATGGTCTCGATTGTGGTAGATAAGTCTGTCTTTCCAATACAATTTGTGAGTTTGAATACAGTAACACTCCGATCAACCGTTCTCGCATATTACGTTTTCCTGGATGGAACGTTGATTTTTCTAATCCCGTCAAACACGCATAAGAACAATGTTAAATAATCCCGCATTAAAGTTTCCCGATTTATCGATTTCCTCGATCTATCATCTAAATATTATGGACCCATCTTCAATATTATCCCAAATGGCATGTTTTAGTAGATAAATCATTATACTCAATACAATTTGTGACTTTGAACACATTAAATCTTATATATTAACCAAAGAAATTAATGATGATATACATAGTTCGCTCAAATTTCTTGAGATTTTCACAAGAAGTTAATACACTGTTCGATTATTTCAATAAATTGCTTTTACAAAACTCTCTCATATTTACCAATTTTTATAGAACCTCAAATTATCTTCGTTTGATGAAAAGATTTATACGTTTTACTATTGTGACGGCTACAATTTTTGTAGAACTGACCAAAACTTACCGGTATTAGATAACGAAACAAATTTTCCGTCTTGTCGAATATTTTTGTAAGATATACTTACCTATCTTAGAGGGTTCTATCTCTTTTGCACACCGTAGTAGTATCGCCACTTGTCCAGCCGTTGTACAAAGGAGTGGTCTGATTTGCTTCCAGAAGGACCACTTCCGTCCCACATATAATCTTATTGTCATAGACACCTATTGTTTCATTTAGAATTTTGAAAATTTAGTGTCATTATGTTAAAGTAACAAGCTAGGCCGTTGGAACAGGAGAGAAGGTGTGTTGTGAGCCTTTTCTGCACAGCTATATATAGATACGCGAATGTTAGTTTAAGCATAGTTCTGACGATGGCGTGAGCCGAAATAGCTATCAACTATATTTGTTAAAAATAATTTTGTAGAACTTAAATACATTGCTATTTTTTCACCGTGTTACATGCATAAGCATTACTAAACAACGCTACCCTTCTTTATTTGCATTATAGTCGTAATTATGTTTATATATATTCATCTTTATTCGTCAATACTTACTCATAAGGCATGTCTTGCTAATTTCAGACTTATCGGATGGAATACATTACTTATAGTTACGTCTTTATATCGTCTTTGTGTGTCTTTTTGTTTTTGTTCGTAATTTCGCCTATTTTATAGCTACTAGGGCTGCAGAGTCGCGGGGTTATGACCAGAGTCAGAATCGTGAAAAATGAGTGACTACTTTTTCGATATGACGATTTTGAGAAGTATTTTAATGAACAAGAGGAAATAAATCTTCTTCGCTTGAGTCCTAATATACACGAAGGAGACTCTATTTCAAAATTAATGAATTTTACGATAGTGGAAACAATTGGTATAGCCAATAATTTTAATGTTGAAATGGCAATATAACGTTCCAAAAAGACTTACTCATTGCCATCAACCAAAGTATTCGTAGAGCGGATATTTTCCGCTTAATTCTGATATAATAGAAGAAGCAATGCTACTTTAAGAATACATTGAAATATATAATGTTTGAACTTGTTTTATTTTTAATTAGAATTGTTGTAACTATGTATGATTCCATGTGTAATGACTCAGTTCTGTTGCATTCGTTTGATATAATGTCTGAAGATGACAAAAGGCGAAACCCGAGTCAGTGACAAAATATGTCTAATTGTACTAATTTTCAATAACTAAAATTTGATATTGTGATTCATAAATTCACTTTCATAAACTGTTTTATTTTTATTTATTCCTATAGCATGCATAATAACCTGACGAAATTAAACTTTTTTTAGTCGAAGTCGTGTTTTTTTTGTGTGATGACTCTACAGCCCTAAAAGCAACAGGTTCGAAAATAATACATAGTCATCATACAAACAATCATAAAAGATGGTGTAGTTTAGTTTTATGCGCCCTTAAGTACTAAATGTAGAAAAAAAACTTACTCTGAAACGAAACATGTTTCTTTATAGAGTTATTAATAAATCATTTAAAATTAACAAGGTTTAAACTAAACACAATTTCCTGTATACAATCTCACCCATGAGTATTGTTATCAAGTTTAAATGAGCAAATCTAATCGACAAAGATTCATTGGGCAGCAATTAAAAAGCTGTTTGTATGCGAAGGGGAATGGAGGTAAATAACAACAAGTATATTAATTAAATTAGACACAAATTCGTTTTTATTCATGAAAATTCAGAAAAAAACATGAGATACCAGAATTATCAAAATCTTTATTACCATAAGACTAAATTAAATTATAAATTAAATTAAAAAAACATTTAAATAGTTTAAAATATAATATTTATTACCTAAAAATACAAAAATGACTGACGATATAAGGTTATTTATGTACCATAAGATATATTTTCATATAGGATTATAGGGCATATATAACCAGTGTAAAAAATGTATAGTAAAATTAGAATATATTAATAATTGGTCCCATATAAATGAATTTCCACAGTGTACTCATTTAACGATTTCAGTCTATGCAATAAAATATAAGAAGTGTTTTTTTAGACTTGAAAGAGAATAAAATGAAGAATAGCTATAATTTTATCAATTCGCAAGCAAAATATAACAGTAATTGTTTCGGATTTCCGCCTTATTTGTACTGAAATTAAATTAATCTAGAAGCAGTAATTGTGTAATGTTGTTTACACCGACATATGACTTTCTTGTATTGAAGTAAACTCAACAAAATATACCCAGTAGAATCCGCAAATATTATAATGTGTTTGAAGTATTTCTCGATTTATTATATTATAAGTTAAATATTGAGAGATTATCTGAAGGTAAAAAGACTTTGATTTCTAAGGGTATTTTGTCACAGTTACCATGGAACATGGTATAATTATTGGTAAAAAAATCCAATATCTGGAAGTCAAAATTTTAATAGAACCTGTTCTATTTTATATAAGTAAAAAAATTCTCAATTTTGATAAACTAAAATAATAATTGCAAATTCCTGCGGTTGAAAATGAATAAGTATAAAATTCCATGGATAAAATTCGATCAACTTCATTATTGGAAAAATAAACTTATATTAAATATATTGTGCTTGCGAAAGACATGCTTTAAAATGTAGAAAAATACTGGCGATAATTACGTGAAATTTAAATTCCGTATTAATTTATCATAATTAAGAAGATGAAGATTTCGCGGCAAAAATAAATGCAAATAAAGTATTGTCGAGGGGTGCCCTTTACGAATAAATAAATAATTGCTTAAATAAATCACTAACTCCAAAGAGCTTCATTAAATATATTTAAAAGAAAATAATAATAATAAAAAAATCAACCCCCCCCCTCGACCGAGTAATAAACATGAAGAATAATCGCAAATATCTATCTTTCTTTAAGCATTTATTAGAATAAAAAGAAATTAATTTTATAGTAAAAAAATATTTTATTTAACATAAAAAAACAACAGTTTACATGGTTTCATGTTTAAAGTATAATTTTAAGAATTATGAATTACATTTCACACTTCTCGATCATGTTCCCCATTAGTCCACCTACTCAAATTATATACATAAAATCGTTATAAATAAATCAGCAAAGGTATTTCGGACTTAAACACTGGCACATTTTATGGGTAAAATGCGATTTGAGGAGACCAAAAAAAAAACACACACATCTATCTACAATTCCATAAAAAAATGTCTGAGATACCTGTCAAATCAAAAGTGAACGACTGTGCAAAATGAAACAACATCATTTGTCAATAATTTCATTCGAGATATCAGAATCAAAAATGGAAACGGTTTTTTTAAGTAGAACATTTTTATGTTAGGTCAGAATATCACACGTTTCCCTTTTTGACTGTTTTATCGATATCATTATTCCTTGGCGGAAACAACAGCGGCTTAATAAAAATAAGCAAACCCAATTGTCGTTTTGTATTGTATGTTTATGGTAAAGGTAATTCTCTATGGATCATCCAAAAGTGGTCATGTTTTGTCTATTATGAAATGTTGTGGTCTATGTATAAAAATTCAACTATAAATTTGCCTATGATGGAAATTCGCTGTTTTATCATATAATGATATGTAATTCGAAATGTGTTATTGAATTTTTGTTGAGCACAAATGAGACGCATATAAAAATTATTTAAATTAAACGTTCAGGCCAGACTTGTGTCGTTTGTTTCTTATCTCACACGCTTGCTCATTTATCACAATTGAGACCAAAAGTCGGTGTTTATATTTTAGTAAATAAATTATTATTTTATCAATATTTTCTATACAGAAGAGACGTGCGGTACAAAGACCGAACAGAGCAATTTATTGTTCTAGAAAATTCTATAAGGAACGAATTAATGTGGAAATCATCACCTATTGTGCATAATTTAACGGCCATAATATTAAAAAAAAGTGATATATTCTTTAAAACATTAAAATTTAAAAAAAAAATCTAGGCACATGGTGAAAAATTAGAAAAAGAATTTTTATACATAAAAAAGAACAGAAGTAGATATAGTGTGATCATGAACAAGTCGACAATTTTGGAAAACAATGTTTTATTTACTTAAAATGAAAAATCATTTAATGGTACTGTTCGTTGACAGTAAAAAAATGTATTTATTAATTTTCGTAATCATAATAACACTGCATTTCCAAAAGGTGCTGCCAACGTTACACGTATTCCACTTTTCAACCTTAAATAACAATGTATTTTATTAACAAAACAAAATCTAATAGGATAATTCAATAAATAATTTAACAATATTAGAGGGATTCTACAGCTGAATTGAGAATCCTAAATGAACGCTAACTTGCAAGTTCTACGCATAAAATGGTTGTTTTAATTTTTTTAAGTAAAATTAAATAATGTACAAAAAGTTAAATATCTCGACGAGATATTGAAGAATAAATTTGCCGCTACGTTTTGGATGAAACTAATGAAAAAAAGTGTAGAGTAGTATAAATAAACTATTGATAATATTTGAATTTCGAAAAGCTGTTCTATTTTTAAAATTGTATTTAAATATAAAATTCCAAAACATAGGGTATATCCACACTAGACGAATAAATCTTCGTGGGTAAAAAAATAAAATAATAATATTTAAAACGTAAAAAAGCGAAGGAAATAATTTAAAATAAATATTTTTAAGCGTCAGTTGGTTTCAAAACAGCGAGATCTTCGAGAACCGTTCAAATTGTGTTGACAGTCGAATAAACTTTTAAATTTACTCCCGCATTTCGTCCTTACGTCCTACGATATAAAAAAGAACATAAAGTAATAAAGTTAAATTGTAATAATGATAAAATAAAAAACTAAAACGCAAAAAAGGTATTGTTGAATTGCATAAAATATTTAATTACATACTAAAAGGTAGGAAAATATGACGGCGGAAGTAGAGTAGAAGCGTTAGGAAACTTGATAACTGCAAAACAAAAATCACTGTAAGAGGTTTTGAAGTAACATTTTTCTCAGGCGTATTACTTAAAAAAAAGCAATATGTATCATATTTTTTTTTTATATATAAAGTATCGAAAATTAATAAGTACTGTTAGTTTACTAAATCACATTTCCTAAGCTTAACGTTTCCAGCTATTTTAATGGCGGTCTTCATTTCTGGACTAAAATTAATTTATTATAGGCATTATCTTCATGTGCTAAACATAACATGTGTCGTCATTTATAATGCGAATACTTTTACATTATTAAAATAAATAAAAAATTATCTGAGAAATGATAAAATATACTATACAAACAATCCTTAAATGAAGTCCGCCCGCCGCCATTTTCCCTGTTTTATAGATACATCAATGGAAGATTTTGGATTGCATGTTTTATCTTTATTTAATAGAATTACTATTCATAGTATAAAAATAATATTTATATAGTTTTTTTTTATTGTGTATTTATGGAATTTTATATAGATTTTTTTATATTTGGAAGACATACAAGAATATTGTATTTATTATTTATATATAATAGAATCTATAAACCAAACTTTAAGAGTTAAATTTAAAACACGCTTTATATCGACTGATATATTTAATCCATTTTTTATATTTAGAAATATCGGTGAAATCGATTAACATCGGACATACTTAAATATTTCAACACTTTTTCGAAAATATTATAAAATAACTAGAGAAAAAGAGTTACTCAAAATATTTATCATAAATAACAGAAAAAACAATTAAAACATTTATTAAAGTTAATGTTTTAAAAAGGCAACCATTTCTATTGAATAAGGCACGAAAACTGAGCCGGTGAGTGAAAATCAGTAAGTTTTTTTTTTATTTAAATTTAAAAATCATAAATAATTAAATGTAGTTCGCCCATCGCTCACGACAACGCAATCGCTCAATGATATGATATAGTGAATATTAAATAATAAAAAAACGTTCTAATAAAAAAAGGAGTAAACATAGATTTTTTAAATAATATAAATACCACAAAATATTTCAATATTAAAAAAAGTTGTGAATGAGCTATTAACAAAATGAAATTCCATACTGCTAGGTGTATTCGATAAATAAGGCAGTCGGAAGTTTTTTGAAACAATAATAATTATTATGTTATTTTATACAAAAGGCCGACAAAGTAACGCACAGTATGGTTGAATAAATTTTTGCATACGAGTTGGTTTCACTGGTGATATTCTTTCTGGAATTGAAATTGTTCCATTTCTCGTCCATACATTTTGGAGCAAAAATAAAAATATTATTTAAATAACAACTATAATAACCAGCTATTAAAAATACATATCTAATGCATTCGGAGTCAATTTTATATCGATAGGTATTTACAGGATGCTGACGAATAATCTGTCCAATGAAATCAACTCGCTTGCATTACAAAGCCTCGTCCACACTCGGCGGGAGATATTATTCTCGTAAATAGGTAATATTTTAATTCAATATCAAAATGTCTTTACAACGGTGCACCGTAAGTCGAGTTCCATAATGAGGACACTTAAAAGCCCTTCGCCAAATTGGAAAGGGCGTATTTGAAATAAAAATACATTAAAATTAAGTATAAATAACAGATTTTTTTACATAGATATTAATTACAATATGGTGTTAATTTAACAGTTTTACAAAACGAATTTTGGGTAATTTTTAGTGTCTTGAATGTAATAATAACATTATTATTCGATTAATGCTGCAGTGTTATCTACATCTGTTTACTTGTGAAAAGATATTCTGCGAGAACCCTGTGGTGAAAAGTTGACTTTCGTTATTCAGTCTATACTATGAGAATAAATAAAATTTCGTATAAATAATGAACCTCGCTCTAGTATTCGGTCACGTCGCATCGTTGCCGTTCCCGCCGGTCGTAAGACCGAGCTCCGTCATCACGATGCCCACTGTGCGTTGACGATTCCGCCACCGACCGCCGTTCCGGAGACGCCGCATCAGGCGACCGTCATATCGCTGAACACGCCTATGATGGAGGAGATCCTGTTGAAGACGGGAAGGCGGGCTTCTTCCGGGGTCGGAGGGGGGGAGGTCCTCGGAGAACTTGGCGGCGGAGTGTTCAAGTCGAAGAACGACGATACGGATGCGGCCGGGCTGCGAGAGTTAGGAGAGCTTCCGAAAGAAGGGCTCGGAGGAAGAGACGGCCTGGATCTGGCTTCATCAGCGTTGTGAACGAAATGACACCTCGGACCGTACGGGCAGAAACCCACCGAGTGGAACGTGCGACAGAGTTCGGTCTTGTATTTGGGATGTCTCTGAAGATTGCGAAGCTCGCGCATTCCGTGAGCGAATTGACACTTGTCTCCGTACTTGCACGCGCCGGCTTCTTCGAACGGGCGGCACAGTTCTGTTTTGTAGCGGGATGCGTTCGGCGGAGGCTGCTGCTGTTGCGGCTGAAGAGCGGGAGACGGCTCGGAGCATGCTCGTTCCAGACGACGGTGCAGGAAAGAGCCCACGGCTTCAGCGAACGCCTGACCTGTGGTGGCGTTGTGCGAATTGGCGCCGAGCGAACGGGCGCGGGAGAGCGCCATATGGTCGGACTGTGGAGGGCTCACTCCACAGGCATCTTGGTTCTGAAGGAAAGAAACAAAAAAAAAAACAATTAGTTATATATAATAATGACAAAACAGCCTACGAACAACTACCACAAAAGATTAAAAGCATTATTTCAAATCATATCAACCCAGAAAGTGCGAATATGAAATAATATACCAAATAGTTAATCACGCTAACTGGTCACAATTCTTTACATACACCAATAAAAATTTATGTAAAAAGCGCCATTAATAAATGACATTTAATATTGCATGACGTGAAGAATTAAATTTATCTCCAGTCGGCGTTATAGGATTAATGTAATTGTAGCATTAAAAGAATGGGAGATGGTATTCAGTAAGAGATCTATGGCTTATTTAAAATTACGATCTGAACAATAAACTGGTTCAGTTTAACGAGGTTCAATTTGAGTATAAAAAGATATTACACGATGCTTCAATTGGTAAGGCGCACATAAAACGTGTAAAAGAATCGAATAAATCAAACGAGATGATCAATTTGTATGATAATTTAAAATACTCACTGTTGACAAAAATAGCAGTGTTATACCAAACTACAAACTGAAAGTTTTTTTTTAGTTCCTGAAACACGTTTCGCAATGATATTAACATAATTCATTGTTCGTTTCCTGGTGAAAAACAATTTTTGACATGCAATAATAAGTCGTTAAAATGATGATCATGCTATCAAACAGAGGCATCGTGTTTGGCCTATACTTAAAAGAGTTATACACGAGGGTTCCTCCATTCTAAGACTTTTAAAAACCCAACAACATAACATCAGTCACGACTGCTTTCCCTTCCTCGCTTCGTTCGAAAATTACGGAAAATAGCATCTCGCCACACATGTGGATATTGCACTTTCTAAATCGTCAATTTTGGGAATCATCTAAAGACAATTGGGCAATTATTGCGCGCGTGTCGTGCATTTGGAGACTCGGTTACAATGAGATATGTCACGAAGCATAAATGAATTCACGCTTGATTGAAGTATGCACAAAGAGACAATGTCTAATGCTGTATGCTACGTTGTGCCTATATTCAAATAAAATGAATTTTTGTGATTATATACAATTGAGATAAATATTTAAAAAAAAAACGACGCCACCACACTACGAAATAACATAATTAACATAATGATTCCATATTTATATCATTAAGCGTACGTACCAAACGGTTTCGTATGATCATCAACTAATTCTAAAAAGCTTCCCATATCAATAAAGCATCAACATATTAATGAATTATCCTTGAATCATACCCCGTTTCTTTTTTTAAGACAAAAACACATTTTAATCACTATTTCATGATAAGATTATCAACTCCCTACTTCTTTTCCAAGAAAAGGCAGAATATGTAATACATTTCCTAGCTTCGGTCCATCAGAGGTTAATAAAAAATCACAATTTCAAATTATCTTTGAGTTGATATATTTTACTAGGAATAAACGGAAGGAAACCTTCCAACGGTTTTCCAATCAGTTCTACTTTATATTGATTGAATTGACATTGACATTTACTTGGTAGAACTCAATTATAACACGGTGAAAAAAAAGAAATATATTTAGTAAGTTCTGCAAAATTTTAAAAGACAGCTATTTCGGCTCACGCCATCTTCAGAACAGTTCTACTGTTTTTAATGCAGTAATCGATGGTATCGAGGAATATTCTAATGCAGGGATTCCCAACCCCGTGCCCGCGGGCACCATGGCGCTCGCGGAACAATTCGTGTGTGCCCGCCACTATTTGAACATAACAGGTTTTTTCATAGACACTAATTAAAAATGTAAATTATTTTTGTATATTTGTTAGTTTTTTTTTTTTTTTTGAGTAACTAGGTTTATTATTGTGACAAAAAACGTAATTATCTGTTTTTTTATTAATTAATCACGTCTTATTATACCCGTAGAAAAAATTAGTGTTGCCCGCTACCCTACCGATATTTTAGAATGCGCTCTAGAATATAAAAAAGGTTGGGAATCCCTGTTCTAATGAATAAACACTGTTATGATATATATAGTTAACACCTCAGTTAGGTTATAGGTCACATACGTAGTCGAAATTTCAATAGTACCAAATCTGTATCTGTATTGGGGGCGGCAAGTGTCCATATCGGAATCCAGTACGTAAATTTGACACAGATGTCAAACATAAAAAAAAAACATTCAATTTATTTCACAAATAAGTAATTATTCACAATGACGTAAACAGCAAATTATCTAGAACCGCCCCATCCTAGTTTGTACGTAAAAACTGTCAAAATCGACGAAATAATAAATTCGATACGAAGATACGATCGGTTGCTATATTAAATTTACCACAGCGCTCATTAATAGCGAATTGCTTATCATATCGTTTTCATCGCCAAATTATACTAACGATCCGAAAAATTAAAGATAATATTGATCTCTAATATAAACGATTATACTTGATTACATTTTGAGGATAATTTATCGTTTTCGATGGAAAGTTTTATTGTTTTGCCGAATACATTTAAAATCTATGAACAAAATCGCTTGGAGGACTACAAGGTTGAGTAGATTTTTGCCAAAGAAAAACATAAATTTAAACAAATAAATACAAAATCATAAAGCCATCAGCAATACCTAGGATTATTAGTCTTTTACCTCTTATAAACAATGAATATATCATATATTTATCAGGAGATTTTATAAATTAATAGAGGCCAGGTATTAAATTCAAACTTTATTCTCAATCATCAACTCAATCTTCCCAACTCCCCCTTGTTGTATCCTTTGATAGTAGGTATCTCTTATATGAAGAAAAAAAACCCCCATTTATATTTTAATGTTAGTTTTTTAATATTTGTTGAATAACCCTTTCAGGAATGACTCAATAACAGGATCGTTAATGGAAGTTGTCACGTGTAATTGTGTCAATTATTATTGGATTAGTATTATAAAATTTGTTACAGATGCAATTTACTGCTTGCCTTGGGGTAAATGATTTCCTGTAATTAATTACTTTGTTATATACACGATGCCAACTGTTGATTTTACGTCAATTCTTTTGCATCCGTGTGATAGAATGCCTGATGATGCCGAAAGGCGAAACCCGGGTCGTTAGTGACAAAACATGTGGAATCTTACAAAGTTGTAACAATTCAAATTTGATATTGAAATTCCATCAAGCACCTTCAGTCGATTAATAAATTATAGCACAATCCAATTATAGTGAATATATACTTTTAGGCGTTCATTTTCGACATTACCAGTTCATAAAAACCGGATATAATTATTTTTTCAGCAGATCGCTCACAATTATTTATGTACGAATTATACGATCGAGCAATGGAGGCTAATAATAAAAAGCATAGTCGTGTAGGCAGACGGATCCGAGATTCAAGAGAAAGAGAGATTTAGTGACAGTAGAAATTCGGTGAAATTGATGGCATGGCGAAAAGAACATCGGCACTCAAGCGAGCGTGCGATACTCGCCAAACTGTCTCTTTAACTTCTCACCTCTGAAAACGGCAGAGCCTGTACGTACCTTATAGTCAGTGGTGCATAATATTTCGGCGTTTATCGGAACATAATGCACGATTTTAAATCGTTTTACATATGCCGTGTGCTAGTTTCTGGCGAGGTTTTTACACGTTGGTATTGTCATCAGAAATAACGATAAGCTACTCTCTAGAACCTATTATACGTTTTTATATTAGTTTATAATGCTCGCGATGAGCGAAATCGGTAATGATCAAAAAATATATCGTGGAAATAAGTACTAAAAATGTGTTTTTATCATTTAAAATATCATGCCTTTCCATCAACAAAGTGACAATTGACATCTTAAAAGCAATACATTTTTGTTGCATTTTCAAAAACCAATACAATGTATCAGAATTCGAACTAAAAAAATGTTAAAACATTAACACGGTGAAAAAATAGCAATGTATTATAGTTCTACATTTTTTTCCAAAAATATATTGGTGATAGCTATTTCGGCTCACGCCACCGTCAGAAGTTTCACCGTGTTATAATGGAGTTCCACCAAGTAAATGGCAATTCAATCAATAAAACGCTTGAACGTTGATCATAACGATAGAATATTAATGACATATATATATATATATATATTATTGATATGATAAAAGAACGAAAAATTCAATGACGTTGAAGAGCCTCCGGAATTAATCCAATTTACTCAAACTATCAGCAAACTACATATTAGTTCGAAAATATTAATTAATAATAAAACAATGTTCTGTATCACTGTTTCGCCAACTCAATGGAAAGATTTGTCACTCGGAATCTCGGCTTCCGTCTGATCTTGCATTCTGCTTACTTTCTCCAGTAACCTCGGTACACATTTTTCAAAAGTCCGTTGCTATGGAGATATTTCGAGCTGTGACATCACATTTGAAAGCATGTCTTACTTCTTCGATTTGGGGCCATGTTTCTATTTTTTCCTTATCAAAGATTACTACTGCTTAATAAAATAACAATTAATATAAACGCGTCGTGTATTTTTTTCATTTAACTTGTAAACAATTGTATGTTTGTGGTAAATCATATATCTAAGTGTTCAAAATAAATAAACATAAAAAATCAGCATATAAACCCGAGAAGTTTTTTTTTCTTCAAAGGATAGCTCTAGATAAAACGGATATAGGTGTAAATTAACGAAATAAAGATGTCGCATAAGGAAAAAGACCAGTTAACAACATTGAAAATAGAGCAGTGATGAATTATCGAGGTGTAATTCGATCTTTTAGACCATAGTTTCTCAACCTTTTTACATCCGCGGACCACCAAAAAATAAATAAATGTTACGCGGATCAACATTGGAATTAAATAATAAATATTTAATTGATTTTTTTATTTGAAGCAATTAATTTCGCAACATCGCATGCTGATATAATAATATTTAAGTATACTAAAACAAATAGTATCAAAAAAATACAACATGAAATTTAATTGTTTTGGCTCATGCAAAAATCTTCACAGACCATCGGTTGAGAAACTATGTTTAAGTTTATACCAGTGGTCTTCATAAACTTGATTTGTTCCTCAAAACAAAAAATATACACTTTTGTAATTTCATTAGAATACTAGCACTAGATCAAAAAAAAAAATTGATAAATTGTCTTTATATAACTATTGCGAACTGATCTACATTGAATATTATTTAATGATACATTTTTTCAAATGATGGCATGGGATTCCCCGAAACTGAGAAGGGTTCTGTGAGTCGTCAAAGTTTTAAAACCATGATTAGATAAAAAAAAAAATGTAAATAATTATCAGAGATGTAGCAATGTGTCCACTATGATAAAATAAATTATTCAACTAGTCTGGGGGGACGATAAAATTACAGTGGGTCAATTATTTTCATTTTATCGGTTGTGCAATTGGTTGAATTATTTCAAAAGAGATCCGAGAAAAGAAAGAAAAAAATCACGTAATTAATTTGGGACGTCTCAATGTAAAAGTGAATTCAATTCGTCATTCGACACAGCACTCAAAACAATGAATATTTTTTCTAGAGGAAAAGGCACTCGAGAAAACTGAACCGAAAAATCGCAATTTTTTCGGGCATTCGGTCAATTAAGAAAAGAACCGAGTTTATTCGTTTTAATTAATTAAGCAAATTCCATGTCATTGCACATCAAATGGAAGTGAAATGCGGGCTTTTTGTGAGGGTGCAAAACATGAATATATCCGTGTAAATATTGGAAGCAACGTAATCACAACGATACTGTGGTTACAATTTATGATTGAAATGGCATTTACTCGGAAGAACTCATACATCTCATTCTCATTTAAATCATCAAAACTTTTAAGGTATACTAATTGTTAGCTAATTCTGCTTACGCCCTTTTCAGAACTAGCATAAGCCGAAATAGCAATCATCTATATCCTATGATTGTCTACCGGTGGTTTTTAGGTGGTCCGCGATGTGATATTATTTCGATAAACAATAAAATTTTACGTTGTATTTTATGTTTTTTTTAATCATATTTTTTTGTTACTGTCTGTTTTAATATACATAAAAATTGTTATAACACCATATATGGTGTTGCAAATTTATTTGTTTTGAATACAAAATCAATTGTATAAATATCTATTTTATTCTAATTACCATTAAGATCGGCAAAAAATTTTGGTGGTCTGCGGATGTAAAAAGGTTGAGAAACTATGATCTCCATAACAAATTTAAATACATGCTATTTTTTTCACCACGCTAGTTACACTTTAAAGATGTTATTAACTGCCACTCCATGGAGGCATATTTAAAAAAACACCACAGTTTAGTACCACAATACACTTTTAAGGTGTTAACTGTCACTTCTTGATGGAAAGGCATTATATTTTAAATAATAAAAACAATTTTTTTTTAGTACTTCTTTCCACAATATATTTTTTGATCAGGACCGGTTTCGCTCATCGCGAGCATTATCAACTGATCTATGCTATGCAACTATCTGACTAGATCAGTTGATAATGCTCGCGATGAGCGAAACCGGTCCTGATCAAAAAATATATTGTGGAAATAAGTACTAAAAAAATGTGTTTTTATTATTTACCACAATACATTTTATGATCAGAACCGGTTTTCGCTCACCACAATTATTAGCAAATAATTGTGTTAGTTATAATTTAACTAATTTATTTCGAATTAAGAGGAAAATTTTTGCATGAAATAATCGTAACTTTAAATTTCTCCGCTGAGGCACGTGAATGAATACCGAATATTTCAACAAAAAAATAATTCAGTATTTAGAGTTCAAAATTTAGTTACAAAATAATAAGTTTTTAGAAGACAATACTGGCACAGTCAGTGAAATAAGGAAAAATAGAATGTGATTACGAGCATTTGTTGATTACGCCATCTAATATATATTTGTAGAGCTTTGTGCAAAGAACGGTAGTAATATCGCTCAAAGTCATATATGTTATTAATTAATTACATAGAACATATAAAATTTCACCGCTTATCAGAAATATGGAAAATAAATTGAAAATTTGACCTCTCTAACCGTCAACATTCAGTGAAATTTTATTTACTACCATTCAAATATTATAAAGATATTAAGAAAAACCCCGATTCATATTAAAGCTGTGGAAAAATTCGCTGAGTAATAAATATTTGCTCGATAACAGACTATTATAAAATTACAGCAGATACAAAATTCTAATATTTACTGGTAATATTTACTCAATACCGATTGGTAAACAAGTGATTGATAATTATTTATCATTTGTAAATAATTACAATTAAAATTTCCATAGTTTTATTAATAATACGTTAAGCATACACCAGAACATCGTTACTAATCGTTGACAAGTTTCATTGAGAGCCAATTCCCCACAAATCTCTGACTACAAAAGTATTGACCAGTAGGTGATGTGTTACCTTGATGGATTTATCGATATAATTATGCAACGTTCAGGTTTCACTATTAATGTTGTGTCTTACAGGTGTTTGGGCGTACAACAGGAAAGTATTGGTGTCTTTACTTACACTTCTAGTAGCGTAGATGGATGTATGTAAGAATCATTAAAAAAATACGAAAGGTTTGCCATTCCAATGGTTGCTTTCCTTTTAAGGAACACTGTAGACTTACTTTATCGCGAGATTTATATACTGGAACGCGATTATTGTTATTTTAATGAACATTAACGTCTCACATGTTAATATCGCTGATGGCAGCATGTTGATAGTCTATATTAAAAAAAACGAGTATTCGCAGTTTTTTAACTTTCATTATTTCGCTTCACAACTACAAAACTATTTGATATTTTAATATTTAGTGTTGGAATATCATTAACAAAGCACAACAGGGAACGGGTTTACAAAATGAGAAAATACATTCGAAAACGAAATATATATATATTATTTTTAAAAATTGTGACAATAGAGACAAAAGGATTTTTTATTTATTTCACTACAAACCTCATATAACAGACATGTATTCAACTGACTTACGATATAACGAACAAACAATCCGGTCAATTAAAAAAATCAAAAACGTTCTTTTATTGTTTTAATTAATAGTAATAATTTATAAGAGTTGATTATAAAAAAAAGTAAGAAACATAGACCGAAATCAAGCGCTTCTATATCAAATGCGTCACTTCACGACGTGTCACGTGTATTGGCATTTACTTGGTAAAACTCCATGGTGAACTCCGTCAGAACTTCTAGGACGTTCTACAAGTTCTGACGATGGCGTGAGCCAAAAAAGCTATCAACTATATCTTATAAAAAAAATTGTAGAACTAAAATACATTGCCATTTTTTCACCTGTTATAACACCATGGAGTTCTACCAAGTAAATGCCAATTCAATCAACAATTAAATAGGATTTTGTTTTGTATTTTTTATTAATATCTAATTAGTGTATTATAAAAAAAAAAAAAACACTCTTCCCCCAATTAGTCCGTTACATCAAGGTTTTACTGGTCTATACATTTCCAGGCCATGTGTTTTATCACTCAAGTATTAAAAAATATGTTCAAACAAGGGAAATATGTGGAATTTGAACCGTTTATTTATGAACAAATATAATAATAATGCATAAGAATTTAAGGAGATACATTCAAAAGTCGCGAGTAAACAAAGAGATGAAAGTCTGATGATGGGGCACTCCCTTTTCGGTAAATGTAAATACTATAGTAGACCATAAAACACGGGCTGTTGGTTTACGTAAGCAGTCCAACCGAGTTAATCACATCTTTAAATAAGCGTGCACTGGAATAATTACGATCCCTATGATAAATGCTTCGCTGCAGGTCAGGGATAAGCAACAGATTTTAATAGTTTATTGTAAATTATATACAAGACGTTTGCGTTTGTATGAATAATAATGAATAATGGCATTAATAGCAGGTTGATTAATAATGCACGACCTACCTTTCACAATATTCAACCTGTAAATTTACGTTTCTGCTAGATGTTATATTTAAACAGAAATTGTAATAATTTATAACACGGTGAAAAAATGGCAATGTATTTTAGTCGGACGTCATCGTCGGAACTATGTTTAAACGTACATTTGCTTATCTATATATAGCTGTGTAGAAGCGTGAAGTGAGAAGTGAGAAGCTCACGATGATCGAAACCGCTCCTGACCAAAATATATTGTGGAAATAAGTACTAAAAATGTGTTTTTATTATTTAAAATACCATGCCGTTCAATCAAGAAGTAATAGTTAACACATTAAAAGTAATCAAATAAATGGAGACACCGAATAATGTATGGAGAATAGCCGGATTAAGACTCTTTAATTACTTTCAGTTTAGTATGCCTTAAAACGAAAATTAAATATATTATCTGGCTTTAAAGCACAAAAAATCATATCGCAAGTGAAAGCATACTGAGTAAAGCTAGTTATCAGAGAACGTAGCAGCTTATGAATTGAATAATGAAGCTTTAGTAGTGAATTATAACTTTGCTAATTAAAAGATATATATTCATAATTATCATTTGATATTTTTGTTTCATAACAATATAGAAGTGGAGTACCTCTGTCAGAGAAGTACGGCGACCCCAGGATGTGGGTGGGGTGCGACGTGCGGGCGGTGGTGAAAGGGCGTAGTGAAAAAATATCATAACTCAAAAATTACAAAGGCGGAGTAAACGTTATGACTTATTTGTAGTAAGGCTTTAAATTGATGGTCAGTTAATTCTCATTGATGGGTAATAATAAATAAGAAAACTATAATGTTACGGTCTGTGTTTCAGTATTATCAGATATAGGGCAATGATAATATGTACGGGAATCTTGTGTAAAGTTTTGCTATATTTTAGAGCATGTGAACGAGATTGGCGAAAAAATTCAATACACGAACAAAATGAAAGGCATGAAACGAAATGAGTTATTTTCGACAATGGCTTAAACGTTTCGTGAAAAGTTGGGAAACACTGCAAAACGTTGCAGTTCACGATATAAATTGACAAATAACCCTTTCAGAAGCATGTTCATCGTTGTTTATCCAAAAGTTGCGTACTCGTCACCATTACTATCCACAATGTATTTTATGACAATGACATCAGTTGATAGTTTTAGCAATGAACGAAACCGGTCCTGATCATAAAACATATTATGGAAATTGTGGAAACATTTAAACAATCATGCCTTTTCACCAATAAATGACAGTGAACACCTTAAAATTGTTTTTAATTCAAAATCAATTGATCCTATAATTTTCGCAGTTTCCTTACCGTTATTTCATAGCTGTTTCATTTGTTATACATAAAAATGAATATTTGTTTGTTTGTTCGTTCCTTATGAGTTTCTATTACGTTAATCCGATTGCGATGAAACTTCAGGGAGTTATCGTGCGCATGCCAGCAAAGGATACTGAACTATTACAACCATTAGATCAGCACCGGTTTCGCTCATAGGAAGCACTATCAACTGATACACTAGACCTGCTCGCGCGTCGTAAAACCTTCCAATTTATTCCAGTTCGCAGCTGACAAACAAACAAGGAATATTATATATGCAAAAGTACTTCAATGAACAGAATTGTAATACCACTTTCTTTGTTTGAGTTCCATTGCAACGCATGTCGTGTACTTGTTAGTTTATTATTAAAAAAAACTCGCTAATCAAAGATTGAATACAAAATGATATATTTAAATATACTTATTTTATCATGTGATTTAATGTTAATGATAAGATATCGACGAGAAAGACGAATTATTAGAAATAAGTGAAAAATACTAAGAAATTAATTGTGATAAACGAAACACAACAGTAGACTTCTTATCACCGTTCACTTGTTCCTGTACCGAGCAGTTGATAAATATAATTTTCAAAGATGCATAATTGTGATTAATTAAGACCGCACTTTGAAATTCTGGAGTTTTAGCAGGCCGACAATTTCTCACAATCGTACATATTTGCCGACAATGTAAGTTGCTACAATACGATGCCGCCAATAAACATACTGAGGGTGAAAACTAGGTAGGATGGATCGGCCAATCACGGTACGCAGTGGCGTGTGACTGCGTCAGGGGGAGCATTACGCCAGAGGTGGTAACCCAGTAGCGCCCTACAACGGATGCCAACAGTTGATTGGCGGAGCGAAACACGAAGGGGGCCAAAACGCGATTAAGTTGATGGGTATTCATTCAACAAGTATGCATCGAATTTTTACCTATTGGAATGACGAATTCAACGCGTGGGAATTGAGAATAAAAAAATAAAATTTATATTACAAGGGGTGTTTTTTGAGATTCGTTTTTTTTAAATAATTTATAACATCGACTGAGGGTGCTTGTTGGAATTTGAATTGTGGAAAATTTGTATCTTCCAGCTGTATATCACACGAATGCAACAGAACAACTTTTTAGGTCATAATAATTTCCAGAAAGAACAAGGTGACAAAGCTCTATGTGGCCATAGTTTGTATGTGAGAAGGTTGAAAACATCGCTGATACTTATTGATATATTATTTCATAGACATAGTTATGAATTAACTATCGGAGAGTTCAATATGATTCACAGCAAATAATTAAATGTTTTATTCGTCGCAGCCAAAGTTCCAACATTTTGAGAAGGTAGATTGTATAAGTACGTTACGATAATGCACTAGCTAATTAATGTTTCAAATGCTAGGTGTTGGAATATCTTTTATATGAATAAGCGGTGAGCGGATAAGGCTAATTCAAGGTACTAGGCGAGTGGTTAAAGTCGTTGGTTTCGACTGCATGTTCTCCGACAGTTTTGTTACATTGATTAGGGATTTAAGTACTGATTCAAAGACGATTTTTATATAACATCTTTTTTTATAAGATTCACAGTTCATGGCGGGTGCGATTAGCTAACCTCTGTTCCTTCTTAGCTATATCCAACTACCTACCCTTATTACATCCTAAAAAAATGGCAAGGTTGAGAAACAACTTTGATTGAGATACGTTCCATTAAATACAGAGGTCGTTCATCGATTAAAAGACTGCGTCCCATATTGTCCTTGCCATGGTCCCCACAGAGATTAATAAAGGTTAAGAACAAATCATTCAAAATTCAATAGTGGTGACTAGGAAGTAGCCCGAGAAAATATACCCAAGCTAACCTAAAAAATGATTCTACAAATTTATGATATCGACTGAAGGTGCTTGATGGAATTTCAATATAAAATTTGATTTGTGTCAATTTTGTATGACTCCACATGTTGTCACTAGCGACCCGGGTTTCACCTTTCGGCATCTGCAGGCATTAATCGGTGTCATACAAAGTTGTGACAATTCAAATTTGATTCTAAAAATGCTTGATAAAACGGTGTTTCTGATTTTTAAAAAAAACCATGAAAGTGCACTTTTAGATTGTATAGTAAACAAAGAGCGGAAAATCCCGCGGAATTAATTCGCTCCAAGTACAGAGTGCAGACACTTGTGACAAAATATTTGTTTTATTTCATGCGACGCGCATTTTAAAATGAAGTGTAGAAGAAAATAATAAACTGCGACTGAGTCTGCCGCATTTGTAAATGAAGTATTTAAACATTTAAAACGACCAGACAGTGTATAAAGAGAGATGCAAACTTGAATAATAATCGAACGGCGATAAAAATTCAATGTCTGCGAAATGCGAATAAATAAAAAACGGCGGGAAAATTTGCACGCCTCACAAAGGCTTATTCAAATAACGTAATGTTTTGTTTTTTTCCTTAATTTAGATTTTAAATTATTGTTATTGTTCGACGTGCAGTAAAAAACGAAGCCAATCGATGAATAATTCAACAGTAATCAATGAAGGATCATTTATGCGCTTATTATGCTGTTATTGAATGAAGCATTAATCGTGATTATATTCATAACTTAAGACATCGTTTTCAAAGACTAGAGAGCGATCGATCGAGAAATAACAAACAAAAAACAACGTTTTTTCGACTAATTCTTAATAAATGAATCTGACATTGAATTGGCATTTACTTGGTAGAACTTAACCTTTTCTTGGTAGAACTTGGTAGAATTATAACACGGTGAAAAATTAGGAACGTATTTCAGTTCTACAAAATTTATAAGATATACAGTTGGTAGCTATTTCGGCGTACGTCAGAATAGTTAGTTAACTATATAGTTCTGATGAAGGTGTAAGCCGAAATAGATATCAACCATATATCTTTGTAGAACTAAAATACATCTGTCATAGGACTAAAATGTCATCCGATATATTTGGTAACTCTCAGGATAATTGAAGAGCGGATAAAACGACATGTATTAATTTATTTTAAACATCCAATAATTTAATTTACGATATCGACTAAAGGTACTTGACGGAGTTTCGATGTCAAATTTGAATTGTAAAAATTTTGTATGGTTCCATCAGTATTCGACATCTTCAGGTATTCCATCGCACGGATGCAACATAACTGACCAATGATTTATTCAGATGAAAATTTCACTAAAGAATAAATCCGTGCACTAAAACGACGACCGAGGAAAACTTCAGAAACAAAATTGACACCAAGGAATAACGTTGTAATAATAATTTATAATTTGATAATAAATCAATATTGTATCAATATTGTATGATTTTATGTAAATCGTTTCCTAGTTCTTGTACCCATGGTTTTGTACACCTGCTACCATTAACTCAAATTAATTTTTTGTTTTGTATAAATAGACTTGTTTGTAAATTGTATTCTATCAGTTGATAATGCTCGCGATGAGCGAAACCGGTCCTGATCAAAAAATATATTGTGGAAATAAGTACTAAAAAATGTGTTTTTATTATTTAAAATATAATGCCTTTCCATCAAGAAGTGACAGTTAACACCTTAAAAGTGATTGATAATAAAACATTGTTTAATATATATCTGTGTTCGACACGGATCCACGTAGAATGTTTTTTTCTCGTGAATTCTAAAAGCTAAACGTGAGAATAATAATTTACAAGCGATAATTTAATCTTAAACAATATATGCAGTGCGAAGATATGACATCAGATTAGCTTGTAACAAAAATGTCAATGATTATAATGTTATATTTTATCGATAAAAAGCAACACGTTCTTGCGTATTTCTGAAAATTGTTATAACGTTGCAATATGACTTACAAAGGTAACACAGCTGTGTTTGAGATACTGAATAAAAGGGGTTTTATGTTATGGTAATGACAAAAAGAGCGTGTTTCGTTCACATGAAGCTATGTAGAAGATATGCTATGCACCAGTCATTAGCATTAGTTTTAGTACGTATGGAGATTATCACGAGAAAGCATAAAATACAATTTGTTTAACTCTTTAATATTTTTAATTTCATCGTTGTTCATTCCCAAAATTTTGCATGCTACGACCCCTTGAATCTGAACAAAAAATATGTTGAAGATAAATGAAGATTTTAGCGGCCTTAAGTTATTGTATTATTGAAACACGGATTATAACAATCGGTCGTCTCAGTAGTCGAGATTTATAGTCACAGTGAACTCTACTGTGAAATCAACAAGGGACCATACTTCGTGCTTGTTTATTTAGGAGTCATGACTGTCTGATATATGATACTTTATACACTGTGATGGAAAGCTGATTTCCAGTTTGAACAAGTAAACGAATGTTTTTATCAAATTTGAATAAATAATCGATAGTAATTCCGTGAATATTGACCATTTTAAGAACAACAAAGTAATACGCATAAGGGAAAAGTGATACGGCAGAAAGTTCATGCATCATTCGATAGTAAGTATTTAAGTAATTTATGATATCGACTGAAGGTGCTTGATGAAATTTGAATTATTACAACTTTGCACGATTCCACATGTTTTGTCAATAACGACACGGGTTTCGCCTTTCGGCTTCTTCAGACATTCTATCACAGGAATGCAACAGAACTGACGTAAAATAAACAGTTAGCATCATCTATATACCTAAGTTATTAATTACATACAGGAAAACATTTACTCCAAAGCAAGCAGTGAATTGTAGCAATTTAATAATATAAATCTAATAATAATTAACACAACTGCCTGTGATAATTTTCTATAACGATCTTGTTAAGGAGTCATTCTTGAAATGATTTTACAACAAATTTTTTCGTTAATAAAATCTATATTTAAGTAAGTATTTAAGAGTTGAAGCCTTCGTCCAAACGATTATGATAAACCATAATGCTGATTACTCAACACAACATACGAGGCATAGGCACCATACCATCGTGCATTTCGGAATGTATTGTTTGCTTTGGTCAAGAGTCCGGCTATCGAGTTTGCACAGACGGTGTTGAAAGTGGCCAGTTTAACCGGTCTTCGATAATAACTTAAAATATTACATTGCTAAATAAAAGCATCACTGTGCGACGAAAAATCTAAACGAAAAAAGCAGACGGCCGGTTTCGCTGCGTCAACGCAATGTTATTCGTCTTGGCTAATGGCTTAATGGACATATGTTTTGACAGGGCAAACAAATTGAAAGTTCAATTGTGGGCAATTAAGAGTGTCTCTTTAGAAAGTATTCGCTACATTTTGTTATTACGTAAATGTACATGCGAGCGGCTGAATACGTTACTCTCATTGAAACACAAGACGATTTTATGCATTCGCAAATTTCAATACATTTTTTTCTGCATATATGTACGTAAAATCACAACACGAAATTAGAAGTAGTTGATGAAAATGTGATCATCACCATGTCAAATCATTTAGTGACGAAAAAATGTGAATAAATAATATAACTACCTAGTCAAAGCTGGTTGAAGACTAATGAAAAACAAAATATCTTAATTTTATTAATAATAAATTTAAACTCAGCGCCTACGTGTTAACATCTTTGTAATAAAGGTCGCAAGATGGCGGCTTTGGAACAGCTGGAAATCAATAGATATCAATTTTCACAAAAAATTCTTAACGAACAAACTAACAAATATCTGTCGCCGCTCCTCAATCCATTGCAAGGGGCCGATTCGTGTCCGTAATAAACGACCCCATCCAATAAACTGATTAATATAGCTGCCTTTTTTGTTTCATTTAGAATTTTATTTATTTTTTAGTTTTATTGCTAGCAGGAAATAAGCTAAGTCGTTAGAACAGAAGAGAAGTAGTATTGTGTACCTTTTCTATACATATATATATAGATAAGCAAATTTTCGTTTAACAATAATTTTGACGGTGGCGTGAACCGACATAGCTATCAACTATATCTTATAAAAAATTGTAGAACTTAAATACATCGCTATTTTTTCACCGTGTTATAATGGAGTTCTACCAAGTAAATGCCAATTCAATCAATAAAATATTCTACGTTTATGAAAAAAAGAAAAAATGTAAAAATAAAGATCGGATTTTTCACATAATAAATACAGAAGACATTTGTCTTTCTAACTGCAGAAGCAAAAATAGTTCAGCTACATAGCTAAAAAGACTACTATTAAGCAATTAAAATCGCATGGCATCGATCTGTTAGAGCACGCAAACAAACATTTATAAATCACAATAGGCAATTTACACAACAAAAGGCTCGTTCTCGCTTAAGAATTACTTCTTATACCTCTTATCATTACAGCGATGAGTTTATACATAAGGAAAAGTGACAGGGTTCAAAACGACGTACGCAATACTAAGTACAGCTGTTCCGTCACACCGGCAGGCAGTGTCAACGACAGGCAATAATGGAAAGAAAACTTGGAAAACGCATGTTGACATTTCTGTAACAATGGCGTGAAAAAGGAAAACCTGCGGTCTCCAACCAAGGGGAAAAAATTAAAATGTTACATTATTATGTTACTCGACGACATTATCGTGTTTATACGCGGTTTCACAATGCTCGTTTTTTTACGCTTATGTTTTCCTTCAACCGTTTAGAATGGATATTTTTCCTTTTAAACATAAGTAATGAATTCAATTAAACTAGGATTTAGAATATAATTATTATGGTTACATAAGATATTTTTCGAAGTTATTATGGAATTGTACGCACAGATAACTAACTACTTAATTATTTTGGCTTACATGTATTAGTGGTAGTGGTAATATAACACGGGTAATTAATGCACGATTTCTTTAAATGACCTTTTAATGTTGGTAGTACTTTATTTAAATGATGTTTTCATTGCAATTGTATTCATAGCCAGTAACACAAATTGACTTAAACAATTCTAGACTAAAGTAGTTCTTGTATAAGTACAACTCGGCCCTCGTATAACACGGTTATATGGTTCCAAGAAAACAGGTAGCGTGATACAAATCCGTGTTATACAAGGTTTGATGTCCATACAAAGTTAGGTTACATCTAAAAAATATATCGAAGAGAGTTAATATAATATAAAAATGTACTTAAAAAAAATACATTTACATACTAATTGAAAGAAACACTTTTAATAACATAAAATACCATTCATTAAACATCGATATCATTTATAATTAATTCTATACGTTTTACTCTTTTTCGAGATCAATTTGAGTTTTCATCATTGGAGGACTCTGGATTTTTTGTCGTTTTAACGTTCAAAAATTCGGTAATAAGCAATTGTCTGCTTTTAACGTATAAATCTTGTATAAGTATTTCTTTGTAAGGTAAAAAAAAAAAGACTTTTCATAGCACATTCCATGGACGTACAAATCAAACATTTTTTCTTAAACCGTGTTGTATAAAACAGTGTTATGCGAAGCCCGAGTGTTTTCTATTACGAGTGCATATGACCCACATTATGTAAGCGGACATGCGCTACTGTTCTAATGAGTATGCACAAATTTGAAAAACGTTTATGGTTGATAGTTTCTCGAAGATGCATCCGTCATTACATAAGAAGCGACGAGTCATACACTACGAATAGACCATCTCACACCGAGAGAAGCAACCAGCCTGACCACTTAGCTTTCCGCAATATGCCATTTATTGTATAGGATTACTGCCTGCAAACCACTACTATTGAAGTGCCATTGTGATGGTGATATCAACCGACGGTTGTGGACACTTATGACGATGCGCCGTCTTTTGTTCGCCGAATAAAAGAGGCGGCAAGTCGACGAACTCTGCGCTTTGTTAATGTAATACCAGCGCATCGTAATGCTGTTTTTTACCATTGTCTGTGCAGTGTGTGCACGGGCCCTACGTGCATTTATATTGCACACCCATTTGGTGGTACAGAGTTGGATTGTCTTAACTAAATGCACTTCGCAAACCCTATAGTGGCTATTTTTTCTGTTGCTGGTATAGGGATCAAAATCTGTTGCAAAAAACTTGCAAAAAAATTCTCGCAATGGACTTGGTGCCACTTTTATATCTTCTCCAAGAGGGGGAATGTTGGTGTCGTGTATTGCACGCGAAACAATTCTGTTTTTAGATCGTGTAAACCGACAATTTTATGGGCGATAAAACTAATTGAATGACTTAAGTTACTGAAGTATTGACAATAAGAAAACATTAAAATTCTCAACGAACACTTCGATTGATGTCCCTAATTTGTCTTTTTTAAAGGGCCGGTCTATCACAACAAAACACGTTTCGGGACAAGCGTTGGATCTTGTGTCACGTTAAACCACGGTTCCGGGATTCGATGTGTTAAACTGATGAAAACAACTAATAGCGTTTATAACTTTCTCATTAGTACAATAAAGTCTACAACACAATAATTTGATTGCTTTTCCAATGCATAAAGATTATTTCATTCTAGGAAAATTATTTGTTCTCTCAATAGACCTAGTATCTATAGCGAAAATTAGTTAATTATTCCTATGCGGCCCACCAAGCGTTTCCATATTCAGCTAATAAATAATAGGTTTGTATGTTCACATTTGGCAATACTTAAATGAATACATGCATATAATCAATTAGTTAATTAATGTTTTTTCAAAAATTGAGGTATAGAAGTATATATATAATATATTATGAATCACTCTATGTAGCGTAGTAGATTTAACTCACATTTAGTCGACGTGAGCCTGAACGACCGATTCTTCTTCAAAACAATGTTGTTTTTTGTTTGTAAAACTCACAATGGTATTTATATTTATAAAAGTCAACATAGAACAAAACAGAACTGAACCGATATAGTAAGTGAAAAAGTTTCCGTTTCGTTTGGCGGCCAAATGACAATTCTAGATTCATACGAAAAAATGCAAACTTTATATTCGATACTGATACGAATCAATAAAATTCGAATTATTTTCAAGTTTGTCTAAATTTAATCATTACGACGATTACTTTATTCTTACTCCGACGACATCGACCAAAAGCACAACACGCACTAAAAATAAAAAAGATTTTTGTCGGGTTATTTCCTACCTCTCTTTTTATGTGTATTAAATTAAAGATTAACCAATCCATTCGGCAATTTTTCACTGAGATATTCTTCATAATCGTCTAATCGAAAAATTTGTCGCAGTCGTGAAAAACGAAGGTAACGGCCTACTAAAAAAAACCGATTCTGCCAACAAATTAATACAACTGCACACAACAAAATTGTTCGATATATCATTTCACGTACCACAACCTTACTAGCAAATCTGTCATGCAATTATAACTGAAATAATCAAACATAATGTATCCGCAGGACTGACTACTCGATTCGAAGACATACATCAAGAAATAGACTTGGTGAATATATTCTCTTCATAGCTGTTGTTTCTTCTTATGTTTAAGTATGTTTTACGTTAACTATAAACGTATACTTCTTTCGCTTTGTTACGAGTAATAATAAATCAAATAAATGTTTAAAAATAACTGACAGTATACAAAATAATTATGAACTATTGTTATTGTTTCATTGTTAGTGTATGGCGTCATTTCATATCTTCATTTTCAATATCATCGAACAAAGGAAAGGAAAAACAGAACATGTGTTTTTTTATGTTACAAGTGAAAGTCTATTTTAGCATTCTTTATTATTATTTATTATATTTGCATATTATGTTCAAAATACAAGAAACTGGTGCGAAAAGCAAAATGTTTTTTTACATGTACAGAGAATTTATTGTAATATTTCGTAAATTGAATGACTTTGCCTTTTGTACAAATCGTATGCGTTTATGTTTGAACTTTTTTACTGTACATACATCATTCGTCATTGATTCCGGATATTGTATGTGTGGCTACTGTTTTTTAAGAACGATTTTTATAGCCCTTTGCATAGCGGATTTGGAAGTTTTAACTTGTAGTGAAAATAATGTAGACAAGTCTGTGTTTAACAATGATAATTCAGCCGAGGGAATAAAATTAAAATAATTCCTATTGATATTTTTCTACGCAACTCAATATTAAAACGTGAACGATGTTTCATTAAAACCAATTAGTATCCTTCAAACTATACAACTATTATTTTTGATCATCAATCAGTACATCGAAACGAAATCTGTTTAGTACACAATGAAGCGCCTTGCATTCAGCTGCACCTACCGCGTCCATGAATGAACGGTGCAATACAAATGCATACTGCAGGTAGTAGAAGAATTTCTATGAATAGAAACATCCAGCCAAGTTCAATAATCTATTTCAGTTACGAGTTCAAAGCTTCAGACGATGCGTTGAAATCCTAAACAAAACAGAAGTCAGTAGCATATATCTCCGAAAATTATGATTCAGAAATGTTCTGACAATATTTTATTAATCTAGATAATTTTGGTTAGTTGTTATAATTCAGAGATCTCAATAAGAATGTGAGCTAATTTCAGAAATGGAAATTGTCTGGTGAGCTACCTGTACATATTCCTGCATTATACATTTGGTGACACAAATGTGCCAAAGAGAGACAAAGCGAATGGTGCAGTTCGCATCAATCGTATTACATCTCTGACCGCTTCAATATTTTACTTGTACATTGTTACATTGTACTCACAAACTGTTATGCTAAAAAAATAATATTACAACGACAACCTTTCAAGCATTTCGTTGAAATTTAGCTCGATTCATTTATTTTTTTTATTTTCGGAGTAACACATGAAAGAGCAGTCGAATTTACACGCAGGAATTAAAAAAAAAATTTAAATTACCCTCACACCTTCGTAGAGACAGAGACACTCTTTGCTTGGTTGAATGGAATTATTTACCTGTAACAAAAAGAAATAATAAATTATTAGCAACAAAATACAACAAGCATGTATAAGTATTGTCAATTAAATTTTGACTTCGGCAGTAGGTAAATCGGAAGCATACATACAATTAAGTTCCGGATGCGCATAACAGACGCTTTTTGGTTGACCGTGGCGCGGGTCGGGTTGAAAACATTAAAAGCTGTTTATAAACGCTTTGGTGTTTATTTTTAAAGTTTTGAGATCTGTTTCCGGTGGTACTGCGTGTGTGTGCAAAGGTCAGGTTTTAGGGAGTGCCATTATACCGCCGATTATAAACCCAGTGTTTTTAGTCGCGAGTTTTTAGGACAGACTTCTTTAACCATTAACAATAATTATAAAATACGTATTATAAATATTACAACTTAAGAGTAGAAATTGCGACACTGTTATGACGTAGCCTATTATTCATATAGAATTTTGCATTAATTTTATTCAGATTCTATAAAATAATATTACTCCTTAGTGTATCGGTGTAAAATGAAGATTTACTGAATTTTTCCGTCTCATACGTTAATATTTTAAATATTCTTTCTTGGCTACATTTGCTCTCCAAAATATAAAAGAACCTCTGCAAGTGAAGCATTACTCATTTTCAAACAGAAGTAAGATTTTTACTATCCATTTGATGGCAAGATTTAAGCGAAGCAAGAAATACGTTCGTAAATTTAGATTCATAATATAATTCACAGAACTGACTCCCACTATAAAAACAAGTATAGCGAGAGAGAGTCCATTTAAAATAATTACAAGATCTTTATATGCAATGCGTCTAAGCATTTCAGATGGCCCACACGCAGTTTTTTTTTAAATATATATTTCAATTGGCAAGTTCATGGACCCGTAGGAAGGATAAATTGACAAGTTACGATAGCAGCAAACCTACTATAAGAAAGACGATCGATCAAATAATATAACGCGATTATCTTTTAGAATTTTTAACTAGGTTTCGTTAAATGGAAAACAATCATTTCGCTTCTTTTGGCTGATTCTGAAACAGTCGTTACACTCGCAGTACAATAGCTTCGCCAATTCTTTCACAAATTTAAATGGCTGTCAACAAAAAATCCTGTAGCCATTTGACATTAAAACAAGCATTCAACAGTCTTCAATTTGGACAGTGATTAAAAAAGCCACAGGTTTTCCAACCCAAGTCATGCAAATCAAATGCAGTGTCACTGTCAATCTTGATTATAAACCGATTTTAAATAAGTTTATGAAAACAATAAAATTAGACTCGCTTAATATCTACAGTGCAGCATCAGTAAAATGATAATATGGCACAACAAAACAGAGATTTTTTTAAAAATTACATCGATTTGTGTACATCTATTAAATGCCATTTCAAATAATGTTTTCAAGATATAGAAATTGTTCAACAAACGTAAGTTGAATAATCGTTATACAACGACGGTATTTACTTAATATCAGTAAATGCAATGTTTTAAAAACTGCATAATGAATTTCAGTGTTGTGACTCGATAACAGCGGCGTTTGAAAATAACGTACTGTTTACGTTGTACTGTTGTGTTGTACGGCCATAATATTGAATCTGCTTAGTTAACCCAACAGAAGCATAATGAAGATTAATGTGAAACAGACGAAAAATTCTCCATCGTAATATTTAGGCCAAGAATTTGCTGCAATAAGCTGGTTAACAAAACAACATCACTATGTAATATTGAACAGATACTAGAAGTGAAATATAAATATCATACGCAAGTGCTTGCTGCTTAAATTTATTACTTGTACAATTAGGTCACTGGAGAAAAAATTAAGGCATATATTGCGAGTAAAGGTCAAGTAGAATGTATGGAAATAAAGCGATTTAACGTGAGCCAGTGTGCTGCGAGAATAAACGCCGATAATGATATCGATGTGAATTGTCGAGCACACCAAACATATATGACAGACAGACAGTAAGATTAGTTTCATTTATAAAAATATATTATACACTACCCAATCTTTTATATAGGAAATTCAAATGTTCTCATCATGCAAAGGTAAGAGGAGAAAAATATGAAAATATAAAAAAAGCGAATTGGTCGAAGTCGGGGTCGAAATCAAATTTTTCGATTAAACGATTTTGATATGAAAATACAATGAACAATTTGCCGGATTGGTTGATCTTTAATTCAATGCACATAAATAGGAAAGTGAGGATCAAAATCCTGACAAAATAAGACCTTTATTCGTCAGAGTCGTGTTTTTAATGACTCTACAACCCTGCTTGAAAGTGCATTAAGCACAATCCTTCCTCGTTTTAAAGCATACAAACTTCCTGAGCGCTCGTGGAAAGTCGTGTAAAACAGTCGTGAAATTTAAAGCGAGCTGAAGGTGTAATTATTAAGATGTTACTGTCACTTCTTGATGGAAAGGCATAATATTTTTATAATATTTTTTTTTTTTAAATAGTATATATTTTTTGATCGGGACCGGTTTCGCTCATCGCAAGCATTATGTTATTATTATTATTATTATAGCAAAAAATATATTTTGTAAATAAGTACTAAAAATAATTTATTTCAAATATTAAGCTGTACTAATTTACCAAACATTTTTTTTTTCATAATATGGTATGGAAAACTACGTGTCTTCGCTTTCTTGACAATATTGTAGAATAAAACATTCCGTAACAGCAAAAAAGAAACAAAACACCGATTTTATTAAAAGTCTTACATTATTGCGTATTAATGCAGCTAATTACTAAAAAAATGTGATAAAAAACCCACAAGCCTTGTCTCACAGTGAATAGTTTATACAATAGAATATACATGACGCCTCGGAATTTTTTACCTCGTCTCACAACCAATATTGGCGAATGTGTTCATACACTTTTTTTCTCAGCAAGTGGCGTCTATACTTTCGCGCAATATGTCGCCTGGATTATTTTAAATATTGTGACATTTTGTCAAGACATGCCAGCTGGTTATACTATTTCCAGACGCTAATAACAATGAATGCAATCGCGATATCTAAATTCCCGAACACAGCGCATTAATTTAAACCAGTAGTACTTAAAACTGTTTGCTGTAAAAACATGGTCCACAATTGCAGTTCTTAAAGCATTAACAAATACTGTCCACTGATCAATATATGGAAGCGATTGAATGTTTTTATAGACATCGACTGAGGACCAGATAATTGGAATCATCATTAAATTTATTTATTGAATTGTCATTTACTTGGTAGAACTCCATTATAATACGTTGAAAAAAAAACAAAAAATAGCATGTATTTTAGTTCTACAAAATTTAGCTATTTCGGCTGACGCCATCGTCGGAAGAATGTTTAAACGTACATTTGCTTATATATATATAGCTGTGTAGAAAAACTACATCTAAAACACTACATCTTCTCTTCTGTTCTAACGACCAAGCTTATTTTTTGCTAGCAATCAAACTAAACATATTGAAAATGAAACTAAACAGACGGCTTATATCAATAAGCTTAAATATTGGACGAGATGGTTGTTATGGTTTATTACGGGTAGGCAATACCCCTCGCAATGGTCTGAGAAGCGGATTTCTTTCGGCCTTTTCATGGGCCCTATTCACGGATGGGCTCGATCTGACAGCTTAATTTATTTCTAAAGTTAATATTGCTTAAGTTTTTAATAAAATAAAAAATCAATTTGTAAAAGGACTTACGGATACACTGTACAGAATGATAGATGGTTTCAAGATACAACTAAAATTTAAATATAGGCATGCATTTTATAACACAGTTTCACATGTTGATTTTAAATAGGTGGATATCAGAGGATATGTGAAAGCGTATAATCGAAAACATTGTTAAAAAGATAATCTTAAATCAGAAGTTCACGGTAAAAATGTAATCAGAAAAGAAGTATATTCACATCGATTCAGTAGTTGACAACATCTATCCAGAGCACGATATTGCGCGCGTTCTTGCACGAAGCAAAATCCACCGCCGGGATCCAAGCGTCCACCAGTTCGCCCGCGATGGTAATTCTTGCAAATGAAAATCGACGGCGACTCGCGCCCGACAGGTAAAACAAATGTCCACCAATTACAGATGAATGCCAGTGCAGGTAAATGACCGGCCAATGTCAAACTGTGGATATAGCGCGCGCGTGTGTGAGTTGGTTAAATGCATCGGTGTTGGTACCGTGTCCACTGCAGAGACGCGTGTCCTTATTGACGAGGATCGCGGCAACACCATCTGGTTGGACTCGAATGCATTATTGATTTGGCACCTACCTGGGGAAAGGATTGGACTCTCATTTGGGTACTGGTTTCCTCGCCCACCATCTCTCGCATGAATTGCATTCATTATACGGCTTTTGTTTTCTCGACAGTAATATGCGAACGAATTTATACTACACGTTTTTGGCACGATGAAAGTCGCGAGGATTTTACGATGTTCTAGAAATCGTTGTGTAATTAATGCATTTCTTTGTGCTACGTTGTGATTGAAGACTACAATATTGCTGTCAAACCCTTGTAAGAGATATGTTGGAAGCAAACACAAAATTTCCTACATACTATAGAATAGTTTTGATGAAGGCATGAGCCGAAATCGCTATCATCTATATATCTTATATTGATTAAATTGATATTTACTTTGTAGAGCTCCATTATTACACGGTGAAAAAAATAACAATGTATTTTTGCTCTATAAAATTTTAAAAGGTATAGTTGACAGCTATTTCGGCTCACGCCTTCGTCAGAACTAGAACTATAGCCAGAAGGGGTGAGCCGAAATAGCTATCAACTATATCTTATAAAATTTTTTAGAACTAAAATACATTGCTATTTTATCACCGTGTTATAATTGAGTTCTAACAACAATCAATACAAATTGGTTTGGTGACATAAAAACATAAAAACAATTATTGTCAAGTAACATTTTTTTTAGAACTGCGTTTCAACGTGAGTATTTTCGAGGGTGTGTAGAAATAATTTGACTTAGATAAATAAAGAAAATGTTTTAAAACCCAATGGAAATTATATGTTTAAGCTGCAGGTGAAAAGTTTTATGTTGTACTCAATAGATGGAACTACAAATGCAAAGTAAATTGGTAAATAAAGTACCGGAAAATTCTATGCTTTAAATTATGTCAGTAAATATTATCGTATGGTTTGGAATTGTAACACTGCTGTGTGAAAAAATCAAACATGAAATTATGAATTTTTAGAAGCGACTGTATCAGAACTAGTGTCAACTAAAACGTTTGAGCATAACTGAACGTAAAACACATTTTCCAAGAAATAATAATGTATTTTTAATTTATTCAACTGCTGCGAAGTTATATAAGTATAAGCTAGACTGGTATGCTAAAATGTCAACAAACACAATTAACGACGACTGATCGCGAATGGTTTGCTGGAACGTATATTGACAGCGAGTTTATATTTGTCATCAAAGCGTACGGAGTCAAAATTTTTAATTTTCAAACCGTCGAATTAGGAAGATATTAAAAGTCAGTAATTAAACCCTTGACCACCAAAGCTTTCGTTGTTGTTTAGCAAAGATAATAATGTATTACGCCCGCAGAAATTAAATAAAGAATTTAAGTTATTTTTAAAAGTATTAGTGAATTGGTTCATGATATCGACTGAATGGATTTGATGGAATTTCAATATTAAATTTGAATTGTTACAACTTTTAACGATTCCGCATGTTTTGTCACTAACGACCCTGACGAACTGAGTCAGTTATGTTGCATTCGTGTGATAGAGAATGCCTGGAGATGCTGAAAGGCGAAACCGGGGTCGTTAGTGACCAAGTGTGGAATCGGAAGTTGTAGCAATTCAAATTTATTGCTTGAATTAACATTTACTTGGTAAAACTCCATTATAACACGGTGTATAAGATATAGTTGATAGCCATTTTGGCTCACGCCATCGTAAGAACTATGTTTAAACGAACATTTGCTTATAAAGCGTGAGCCGAAATAGCTATCAACTATTTCTTATAAAAAGAATTTGTAGAACTAAAATCCATTGCTATTTTTTCACTGTGTTAATTCAAATTTAATGAGTTGATACATTGTCATATTTAATGATGTGTTTTAGAGTTTTCCTCGTATTTTATTTACGTACGTGGAAAATAAGAAACATTCCTCCTACATATTCATAACGACTTTTTTAATCTTGTGTAGGCTGATATTAGAATAATTTAAAAAAAATAGTACGCGAATCAAAGGGTCGGTGCAAAAAAAACTTTGAACAAAGCCGTTATCAGTATATATCAATCAACGAAAAGAGATGAATATGACGAAAAGTAATTGCAATCGTAGAGTGAAATAATGGCCGAAATAAAACCAACCAAACCCTCGTCAATGAATATAAAATTCGGTCTAGGTTCCATTATACCATAAGCGCATTTGGATAACAAGCACGCACGTACAATAAAATACTCATCGACCGGAATCGTAAGACATAACAATTCGGCTATGCCTCGGAATGTGACAGAACACCGGCACGCGTGTTGGCGAGAAGAGGACAGCGCTATTCAGCATCGACACTCATACCAAGTGGCTAATTAATTTGTGTGATGCAATGCGAGAGAAGATGGCAATTATTCATCCGTCTTTGTCTGTGCGACATGCGAAAAGAATTTTGACATATTATATAATTTAAGAGTTTAGACTTCTAATGCGTGATAGGAAATAAGCGGGTGAAAGGATCTTTGAAGGCCCTGTTTCAACGAGAAACCATGGGCGCATAAACTTCCGGTGAAGGCGATAAGTGAATATATCGTGCCGAAGAGATAGGTTAATATTTTTTAAATTCGAGGAAAATTCATCATTTCTTGATATATTGATTGAATTGGCATTTACTTGGTAGAACTCCATTATAACGCGGTGTGAAAATAGCTATGTATTTTAGTTCTCCATTTTTTTTTGTATAAGATATGGCTGATAGCTATTTTGGCTCACGCCATCGTCAGAACGAACATTTGCTTATTTATATATAGCTGTGTAGACTAGGTCCACAATACATCTATATTTTTTTTATGTAAGATATAGTCTATGACTATTTCGGCTCGCCATCGTCAGAACTCAGAACGTCAGAATAGATAGTTCTGAAGATGGTGAGCCGAAAAAGCTATCAACTATATCGTATATAAAAAAAAATGTATTTTAAAAACATTTGCTATTTTTTCACCGTGTTCATCATTTCTCACGATTTTGTATATAAGATATCGAATAATAAATTGTGGCAAATTATCGTTCTGTTGTGAATCAGGTAACGGAGACTTAAATATTAAACATGCGTAAACGAAGAAAAAATGTATTTGTGTTACATTGTAACATGGACGAACAAAAAATAATGCAACTAAACGCATTAAAAAAACCAATTCTGTTGTTATTTATGTCCTCTTTCTTTTCGTGGCCAATAACCACAAGTCACCGTGGTTACGAGCCTTGTGTCGGATGTGTTCTTTGACCTTCTCGAAAGCGTTGTTACTTTTCATATGCAAAAAAAAAGACAATAATCGACACTTCGCGGTTGACTCATTATATCCATTATTATGAATCACATTTTCGGTACACTTAACACTATTATTATTCAATCAATTCTATGCGGTTTCTATCGTGGAATTTAAATTTTGGACATGGCATGGAACGATAATGATCATCGAGTTGTAAGTGCACGACATGGCTTCCGCGCTAGAACAAAATTACAATGGAACGATGCATTAGTATTTCATACATATTGATTTTAGGAATGAGGAATGCCTGAAACGCAATTATCGGGTACGGCGACAAGCGTACAATGTAAATGACCTGGGCTAATCTTGTTGATATTGAATTGGTTTCAAAACTAATGGAAAAAAAAAACTTAAAACAATCACGGTTCTATGATACACAAACATGAGTAGAAATAGCAATGTACTTTAGTTCTAACACTAGCGAGTACCCCCCAATGTACGTTGCAATGCCACTCAAATAAAGAAACCTTTTGTATATACAGTGGAACTTCGATCAACCGTTCTCGCATAATACGATTTCCCGGATGGAACGCTTATTTTTTACAGTCCCGTCAAACTCCCACAAGAATGTTAAATAATCCTGCATTGACCGTTTCCCCGATTTCCTCGATAAACCGTCCAAATATTTTGGTCCCGTCACAAATATTATCCCGATTGACCGTTTTTATTGCATATTTCTCCGAATCTCGGCAAGCAAGTTTGCCACAGCCGAGTGCAGGTGTTATGTGTAGACACGTTGGAGTGCGCTGTACATGTTAGATGTAGCGCATTGGACGCATGTGCTATTTTTTGGGTTGAAATCCACCACACGCGTATTACTGTTTATCATGCAAATGTACAGTTGTTTAAAATTCATGGTAATAATGATCCTGTACATACAAACTTTTTCTCACAAGTTTTGTAACAAGTCTTTGTTCCGATTAAAGTGCCAAATAACAAAGAAGCAAACGAACATAAAGGACTTTTTTAAAAAATAAATTTTATATACAGTATGTACAAGTAACTAATAAAAAAATATTTTTTACTTGTTTATTATTATTTGAAACTTTCCCGCATTCAGATTCCCGCAATTACCGTTATTTTTTCAGGGTCCCTTGGAAAACGTAAAATCGAGGTTTCACTGTATATATATATATATATATATATATATATATATATATTTCTGTCTGCTAAACAGGAATAAATTGGAAAGTTTTACGATACGCGAGCAGGTCACACAAGATGTACGTGTGAGAAGCATATCCACATAATTCAATGTGTCAATAGATAGTACTCGCGATTAGCGAAACCGATACTGATCTAATGGTTGTACTAATTCAGTAACCTTTACGGACGTATGCACAATAACCTACAAAAATTTAATCGAAATGAAACGAACGAACATTATTTTTTACAAGTAGTAATGAAACGAACAAACATTTTTTACATATAAGACATATAGTTAATAGCTATTTCAGCTATTTTTTCATCGTGTTGTAATGAAGTTCTATCAAGTAACTGCCAATACAATAAAAAGAAAATTAATTACTATCGATAACAATGTTCGATTACAACAATTTTTCAGGAATACATCCGGTTATGAAATCCGCGTAAGTGACGTGATGCTACAATTTGGATGTCAAGCGAAGACGAGTTTCGTACGATTCGAGGAATAAGGCCCATATGCCAAGACGAGTAAAAAATGTAGTAAGAATTTCGTATTTTTGAATCGGTCATTTTGAATTGCCTTTGCTTAATCCCTCGTCCATTGTTTATACCTAAACAAGTATTAAAAAATATGGAAAACAAATGACATTAGATTGCATAAGAATAAAATTCTCATAGACAACAAAAATCTGTTCGTGTCCGGCGTATAAAGTGTGTATATTATATTACAAGTAAGTAAACATAACAACCAAAATGCATGTATTATTTTCCATCAATAGAATGATTATTTGCTGATTTCATTAGGCGATAAGTTTAGAAAAATCAGTATCTGTATATCGCTATTCTATCTTTTTTTTCATTAACGTTAGCAGGCAATCAATAATGAAAATTATCTCGTAAGCATGGGCGGTAAAGTCATAATTGATAAAAATTGACTTGTGTGAAAGCGTTTTTTTTGTGCGAAAGTTTTTTTAACAAATTAAAGTGTATCATATCAATCCAGGTCGCTTAACGAATATGCGTTTACATTATTACTGTTTGAACGTTTCATCATAAAAGAAAAAAAACAAATAAGAGTTGGTATTGTTTGAAACATTTTGCGTTAAATAATAGTTTTTTTTCGGTTTCCAACCCAATTAATTGGGTGATATATACGTGGGAATGTTTTACAATCAATTCTCACGAGTTTTGATAACAATCGATTATTGACAATAATTGTTAACTTTCAATTAAAACACGCAGCACTATAAATTGAAGAAAAAAACATTTCATTAAAAGTAACAACAGAACTATCGTTTTATTATTCCAGAATTGAAATTTATAATTAATTAAAAGACAAAAGTGGAACCTGCGACATAAGTCAGTAAACTTTTCTGCGTGTAAACATTAGTAAATAAGTTTGTAGAAATCAAAAATCGCATTTATTTATTACATGTGAATACATTTTTATGTTCGGATTTTATTGAATATCTACATGATTATGTACTAAGATCTAAGGCAGTAGTTCTCACGTAAAATTTTATTGTAGCCGCATAATAAACATCAGTGGTCATGTGGAAATCTCTCGTAGCCGCACCGGTACAATGTTTTGATTTTTTTAAATCAATATTTACTATTAACCACATCAAAATCCTCTGCTCATCTCATCGCACATAAAAGCCAATGTTTTTTTTATATAAGAATCGAGTATGACTGATATAAGCGACGACTAGATAAACCATAATGGTAAATGACAAGAGTATATATACCCTTACAAAAGAAAACCAGGGTAGAGTCGTCAATCGTATTGTTCTGTCCATATACAAATAATAATTGAACGGATAGACGTAATATTATATGCATCATTCGCAAAAGATGTTCGCAAACATTTTTATTATTTACCAGAGTCCATCGGACAATCCTAGACTATCTGAGCCCGCTCAAAATACCATAAAAATCCGGCTTAAAACTGTTTCAAATAAAACAATACAAAAAATAAAGTTTCATTCTTCATGTATAAATTAAAATTGACGATTGACTTGGTAATAAGAAACATCGATGTTTCACTGTTCACAACGTTCCAACGCGGTAATAATGCACACACCAAGCGATTTGACCACACGACGTAGTGTAAAATAAATTATTACATACATATACAATACTTGTATTGGAAAAGTGCGAGTATTTTTTATGCTAATGTCTTTATTCCTTATACGTATATTTACCTCGCGAAACCGGTTTCTATGCACACATTATATGGTACGTGTATACACATAAAAAGTTACAAACACACTCACGCAGACCCCATCATTTCCTACTAGAAGATATGACAATATTGTATGTGATTATTTTTTTTTATCATTGAGCGTCCGAATACGACGTATAAATTTAACAAACAATATTCCAAATGTGGAGGGAAAGTCCATTGGTTTTTTTTATGGACGGAATAATCATTAACTAAAACGTAGAATAAAATTGTTTTGTTGACTCAATTATTTTATACTTTTCTTTATCTTTATGTTATGTTGCTAAACGAAGAGAACAACAATTATCTATTCGATTACATTGGATGAAAAAATACTAATATAATATTAGAATTCACGTTTTTTTGTGAATGTTTTGAAATTGATCATTTTACAGGGCGGTACATGATAACAATGTTTGATATGAAAAAAATGAGAATTTAGTATAATTTTGTGCAAATATTAAAATCTCTCATTTGTTGAGGGTAATCGATTTTAATCTATAACTTGTAACAAAAAAAAAGTGAATTTCCGATAATTTTTTAAATTTCATATACAGCAATAATTAATAAACTCACCAATTGTTTATTGTTATATCATAAAAATGCAGGTTTTCTTGAAGAATTTTGAAGAAAATTAATTTTGGTAAACGTCCAACTACTGAAATCTATCATGTGACAGTTCGAAAACTCGAAGAAAACACGAAACATCGATGAAGAAATCCTTTATAGTTAGTTATGGTAAAATGTTTTTAAACCGTTCTTATAGATATCAGTGTGTCCTGTCAAAACATCATTTTAATAGAATGAATATTTTTGGAGGAAAGTACGTTTATATTATATAGATATTGATTAGATATCTCGTCTCATGCAGCTATCCGGTTAATAGAACAATATGCACAAATTGTGTGTTATCGGTTTGATTCAGTAATTTTGTTCGACGTATCGGAAGATATCACAATTTGTCATTAAATAAAAATTTGACCGTGGAAAAAGTTCGGCTCTTGTCATCTTTTAAACTATAAGCAATTTTTATTTGTAATTGTATGAATATTATTAATTGAAAGATCAAAAAAATATACATGTTTACATGTAAAATACATGATGTAATCACACGGTGAAAAAATAGCAATGTATTTTAGTTCTACAAAATTATTTTTAACACGCTCACGACATCGTCAGAACTATCTTTAGTTCTGACGATGGCGTGAGCCGAAATAGCTATCAACTATATTTGTTAAAAATAATTTTGTAGAACTAAAATACATTGCTATTTTTCACCGTGTTATAATGGAGTTCTACCAAGTGAATGCCAATTCAATCAATATATGATGTAATCAATTAGTTGGCAAATGTAATAAGAATGAATTTAGGTTCGTTTCAAAGGTTTTACGATAAAACCATGACATCGCGTTTTTCAGTGATTAATGACAACGAATAACGATCGTTGGAACATTGTGAAGTATCGTCAGAAAAAAAAACAGGGAAGAAAAATCACAGACGTATGGTAATTGATTGATCAGCGGCCTTGAAGCGTTAGTCTCACTCGAGTGTGGGCGGGCAAAGATAAAAAAAACACTATCATACAAAACGAGATAGTTCGCTAAAAAGGAGTTATACAAATAAACTTTTTTTTCAGCTTCTGAGAAACGACGATCGCTGATACTGCGGATATGAAGGTGAACATAGTTTTTTGAAATAATTGACACGAGTTATCACTCGTCTATGGCCACTTTTAAGGTGTTAACTGTTCTTGATAGAAAGGCATAATACTTTAGATAATAAAAAGTATTTATTCAACTAGTTTTTTTTATCGAATAATTGTGCAGGATCAACTGCAGCGTTCTTCTACACGTCCCCCAGTTTACACGGCAGTGGGTTTTTAAGAACCGTGTTAATGGAAACCGCGTAAAAAAGATGAGTATCAAAAGTTTAAGATAGGTTAAGGTGCGTAAGAAAGATCTACAGTCTGTTCGTTCTATTAAAAATTATTTTTTGAAAATTTTAGTGGCTACATCCGATTTACGAGGTAGTGGTTTAAGAACCGTGTTAATGGAAACCACATAAAAAGAACAAATTAAAGACGCAAATGCACGAGTGTTTTCGCTGGAACGAAATCGCAAATTATTGAAAAATGATGATACATTTTATTACCACAAGTGTTGGTTAATAATAAAAACAAATCAATTAAAATGTCGACATCTGTGAACTTTCCATTTTAGATGATAGCGTCTATGTAATTAATTATTTTTTTAATACTGAACGAATCTGCCGAGCGTCTTTCGTCGCCCTTTCGAGGCTCAGATCGTGACTCCTTGAAAAAATATTTTATAATGGAGGTCGAGAGATCAACGAATCCCCGGCATATCTCTTCTGTGGACTGCAATGAAAACTTACAGAGGGTCAACAAGATGGCAGGAATGTTATATATATTACACAACGACAATTTCTTCATACCATGTTACTTATACCGTTCATTATTGATATTATTAACAGTGTCTTTCATAACTCAAATCACATGAATCCTACCCAAGAAGCGGGGACTCGTAGCAACATGTTGAATATTGCAAATTGACGTGGTGTGATGCACCTTGGGATATCGCCATTTTTAGACAATACTGGAATTAAAATCATGAATGATCTCTTTAAGTACGAAAATTGATGTCAATCAAACATTGTACAATTCCACACGTTTTGTCACTAACGACCCGGGTTTCGCCTTTCGGCATCTTCAGGCATTGTATCATTGTATCGTACCAAGTTGTAACAATTCAAATTTTATATTGAAATTTCATCAAGCACCTCCAGTCGATATCATAAATTATTTCAATATTTTAAATCAGGTAAATTGCATACAGTGAAACCTCGGTTTCACGTTTTATTTCTCGATTTCAAAAAACAATAATAAAAAAGAAAATCTTTAAAAAAATCAGTCTCACGAAAATGCCATAAATCTCGCAACCATAAAAAATGAACGATCTATCCGGGAAAACGTATTATACGAGAACGGTTGATTGGGGTTGCATTGTAATTTGGAACACCAGTTTTGCTTTGTTTGAAACTTAACCGTTAGAATGCTACGCGGCGCAAAAGCGCTGCGATCGTTTGTATCGAAAATTGCGGCGCAGCGCAAAAGCGCTGCGAGTTTCAGTGTGTTTTCGGTGCTCCGCGGGAGTGCACGTACGCTAACCTCGCGCGTAATTTGTAATGAGAGTGCATTCTTATACATTTAAAAATAACTTTTATCGTTTTTTTATATTATTTTAAAATATCACTGCTCGAAACCATCGTAAGGGAAACAAATCGATATGCTGCACAGTTTTTGGCCTCGCACACTGTATCGGATAATTCTCGAGCAAAAAAGTGGACGCCGACAACAATATACGAAATGAAAGCCTTTATTGCTGTCATACTCGAAATGGGAATAACGAGAAGGCCAACAATTAGTAGTTATTAGTAGCTATTTGTGCGGCAAAACATAATTGTTGAGCTATTTTTTTTTGATTTTTTATTTTCTAAAAGAAATAAAATACAATAATATTGATATCACTTTATGTTTAATAAACATTAATAAACAATAAACATTTTATCTTTATAATGCAAAAATAATTAATAAAATTGATTGATATTTGTCTAAGTTAGAGTGTTTTATTTGACACCATTATTTTTTCCTCTAAATTAATCAATATGTGTATAGCAATTTTCATTAATTTTTGCCAAAATTGCTTAGCACTAAAACGGTTAATATAAGAGACGGTGAAAAAAATAGCAATGTATTTATTACTATTCTTCTGTTCTATAGTTCTGACGATGGCGTGAGCCGAAATAGCTATCAGCTATATTTTTTTTAAATAATTTTGTTAAACTAAAATACATTGCTATTTTTTTCACCGTGTTATAATGGAGTTCTACCAAGTGAATGCCAATTCAATCAATAAATATAAGAGGTTATATTTAGGGTAAAAGGTGACTGGATGATTTGGTAAAGAATCAGTTGGTGGAGGAAGCGTTTCATTTGGGTAAGTTATCAACTGGAGAAAAAAAATCGCGAGATTCATTATGCAAGTCGTATACTTCGCCCTTAGGTTTCGTGGTCAAGTTTGCGGAATCGGTGCAAGTGTGAAATCACTACAGAAAAAACAAAATAAGACTATCGTACAATCCACCGGAAGCTCTTTGTTTTTTATGCAATTTTCGATCTGAATAATTTATTTTTCTAATGCTAAAATCGCCAATAATAAAAATACAATGGATATTAATCATACCGAGTTGTTTATTTTTCCATTAGTATGACCTGCGGATCCCGAGGTGAAGTATCGAATATAGGTGAAGGCCTTTTTTCATGACGCGCCAAAATTGGGGCTTGTTTGTGTGTTACCCGGCCAACTGAGTGCATAAGTTTTAACGATTTATAAGCAGGCAATATGATCTCTCAATGTGCGAACACTGTTTCATGTATACAACATCCTTTACCAAGGAATTCAAGTGTGAATTCCGTCGATTTTTTCCAAGATCGTTTGCAACAGTTGCAAAAAAATTGAGGACATTTTTGTATCGCAACCCTATCTTTTGGCACGACAATACTTCGGAATATATATGGATAAAAAGAGATAAAACATGATGGAAGATGTATTGTGTACACAGCTATATATATTGTAGATAAGCAAATGTTCGTTTAAGCATAGTTCTGAGGATAGCGTGAGCCGAAATAGGTATCAACTAACCTAAAAAAAATACGTACATTGCTATTTTTCACCGCGTAATAATGGAGTTCTACCAAGTGAATGCCAATTCAATCAATAAAAAGAGTATTGGGTTGCATGAGAATGTTGAAAACTGTCGATGTCAATTCAGTTGATATTAGTCTACAGATTATGCCTTTTGTCTTACGAAGAATGTGTATGAAAAATATTCTCTAAGCCAGTGGTAACCAACTATGAAAGTTGTAACGCCCACTGTAGCCGGTAAGAGTTTTAACTCATTCCCTACTGGGCCGTTTAAAGGATATTCCAAAACCTAAATTCAAAAATTTACTGAATAATATTGGTTTGAAACAATCAACAATAGCTCAAAAATTAGCGAGTACAAGAAGATTTTAACCACGGTTAATTGATATATTTTTGGGAATTAACTATTAACACAGAAAAATCAGCCGTCTCAACAGTTGAGACGTTAGCGGTCTGGGAATAAAAAAAATACTTCTACTATACTCTATTATATAAATCTACTATAGAACCGGTGGGCGGTTAGAACATATTACTACTACCTAAATAATATGTCAAGTCGGCGGTATGTAAAAACAGGTTGGCTACCCCTGTACTAAGCGATGTTTTGACAGCTGATACGATCAGTTCCAATGAAAATATCCCACCTTCGATATATCATAATACGCACGTAATACACAGGCCGTCTCGGAACGTCGATTAAATTAAAATATTACCTGAGTCAACTATAAAAGTTACCGCGCATTAGGTATTGCGCATGTTATGTTTACACCTAAGCATATACATAAAAAAAACTCACGCACACAATCACAGCCAATATGTGTGTCTTATAAACGCGGAATACCTGATCATTCATTTCATTATTATCATTACCATTTCGTGTTGAGCGCTGGCGGGGTGTCGGAAATCGGCGGTTTTCGTGCAAAACCAAGGATCAAAAATAGATCGATAAAATGCGGTGAATTTGAAAAACATATTCAATGGAATGTGAAAGCTTTGAAGTAAGATATTTGAGTATGAGTTTTGAAAGTTGTCTCATTGTGCATATAAAAAATATATATTTTACCTAATTATAATCGAGTTCTACCAAATAAATGCTAATTCAATCAATAATTTTAATGCAAATAACCAATTGCTCAAAAATGTTCATAATAAATACTACTAAACACAAGAGATATATCAAATATATATCGATTATTATTTGTTATTAATTTTAGATTCACCTAAGTTTAACAGAATACGCTATAAACATATGATAATCAAGACGTTTTTAATTTTTAAATATTTTGAATTAAGAACTTAAAAATTAATAAATGTAATAAAAAAACAAACTTTGTTTCGACTGCTGCAGAATTATGTTGATAATATATGACATATAAGCAAATATAGCCGATTTTTTAAGTTGAACTTCAAAGAAAAATTCGTTTTATTGAGATATAACTACACGCGAAAATAAGATAGTTTCGGTAATAGACGCTAAAAACAATAGTGGAACTATTCTGAAAGGCTTACTTTTTACAGCACCTAAATATAAATCACTTTTGGGATTCGACACCCAAATGTTGCCAGCAACAGTCCAGGATGTGACACAGCCAGTGGACGTGAAGGGAAACCATGATAAACTTTGTAGAATTACTACAATTATGCATAATATTAAATTTTATGTTAATACTGGAATGGTTATTCGTTTTCATTGCGATATTGATAGTAATGAAATTGTTAAGAAATATGAATGCAATAAAGTAAAATAAATCAATGCTCTACGTAGTAACCGTACCAGCTAATTTACACGTGTAATATGGCTATTTTTACACTACAAATTGGTATTGAAATTTGTTAATAATTCAGAAAGTTTTTTTTTTATTATTAAATACGAGATTAATAACCTACGACAAATCCAGTTATATATATGTTGACTGACAACTTGGGTTGTAATAAACGAAAGACAAAAGAACAAATTTGTCAGTTTTAAATAAAATGTTCATGATCTATCATGATATATATAATTTAATACACGTTTTGTTAGAAGGATGTACCTGAAAATGTAGTCATTATGTAGTTAAATTTTGTAAAATGTCATAAGGGAATTCAATTCGTTATTCGTTTTGTGTCAGTCTTCTTCTTTTTACTTCAGGGTTATGTTTATTTAACAATATTCAGTTCTATATTTTCTACGTAGTTGCTTGCATCTTTTTTCCTTTAAAGAGTCGATATCAAATGTTTAATCTGAACAACGGAAGATCAACGAATAAGCACGCAGTTTATTAATATAAGCTTTAAATTTACAACCACATCGTTTTCATATTGTTTACATACCAATGCGAAAGATCAGTGCCTAGAATTTGTTTTAAGGGCAGCGGGGAATAACCTTTTATTATTGATTATACCATCGATGCTAAATGTTTTATTTTTATTTTCTCCGAACAAGTTAAATTTGCCATTATGCAACCACATCGATAACGACTTCTAGGAACCGAACACCTAAGTACAAAATAATAACACGAACTGGCGCTAGCGAGAATTGCTCTGTCGACTACAAAATTCTACGTAGCTGCGGTCAGAGTTCGTAAGGAGATATACGCCAAAGCTATCTCACTGACAGGAGGAAATGCGACGCGGTTTACAGCAGATATTATTGAATTTTACTCACAGTAAACCGGGCGAGTAATAAACAATGCGGTCAATTCAAAGTTAGAAAGAGAATCGACGAACGAAAGAAACAAAATAAAATAACAATTTCGTAGAATACGTGTGGACACGCTGCATTAATTCTAGTTTTGATTACATTTAAATAATTCTTATGTCACTATTGTAAATTTTTAACGCAAGTTTTTCCGGGTTTTATTAAATAACATAAGGTATAATTTGTCTTTGGTACGAAAAAATATCTTTCAACGAAACGGTTTTTCAATTAAATTAATGTCTCGGATTCAAAAGGAGTCGTCAATTACACGGTTTTACGTACTCGGATCCTTTAGCGTGCGGGTGGTCTGTATGCTATAACATGAAAACTCGTAACATTCTTTCCTGTTTTAAAGCACACGGGTCTCCCATTAACACGTTGATAGCAGAAAATGCCTATACTTAACAAACGTATTTTTTTAAACACATATAAGACGTATTACACATTTGACGGCTTGTAGCAATATTTGGCATCATACAAACATAGAGTTACTTTTGATGCGATAGGCGCTTGATCAGCGTTATTTCAATATGTTGAATTACGCGCTGGGCGCGTTTTCAGCATGGTGGTTTTATCAGCCGACATAAATCAAAATTTGAGCTTTAATAGTTATTTAAGCGGATTCGAATAGTAACATTTTTTTAAAATTATTTAGGCATATTATTAAGACATTTTAGATCAGGGGTTCCTAAACTTTTTCAGTTTTCGGCGCCTTTAAAATATCATTTTTTTGGTTATCTAATGGCAAAACTAACCTTACATTTTATAAATATATATTATTAATAATATTTTGTAAACGAAAATTTTCTGAAAAACTGTCTTATATTACTGAATTTTGTTCGGTATTTTAGTGTAAATATACTTCCTTTACAATAAGTAATAAAAAATGTAATGTGGTTTTTTTTATTAAAAATGCGATTTATTTCAAATAAAAGTATTTTAGTGTAAATATACTTCCTTTAAGTAAAAAAAAATGTAATGTGATTTTTTTTATTAAAAATGCGATTTATTTCAAATAAAAATATATTGCGTCTGTAGTCAAAATTAATATCATTCAAATCGACACTATGCGTATAATCGAGTCACGTTTAGGGGCGAAAAAATGGTATTGTTACAAAAAAAAAAAGGTACCAGAATATTGTTCTAGTTTTATAGTTGTATGAATTAAAGCCGTGAACCAAAACGGGCCACCATTCGTGACAGTGTTATTAGGAGCGTAAAAAAATATATTAACTTGTGATATAATATAACATGAATCGATGGTCAACACGCAATACGCGAACCGTGTCACACGTTTTCGAGTTACTTTAATCATTTTCCACAGAAGGAAAACAACAGTGCATTCCTATTGAGGCGCATTTATGACGTGTGGTCGCAACAGAACGCCTTCCAAAGCGGGTTTGTTGTCACTAATTATTCATGCACTTTCCGTACTCTCAACGTCTGGTAAAACTTAATTGAGAATATAAAATTTACAGACGCATTTTTAATACCAGACACATTATTGTGTCTCAGGCATTTCCTCATATTGCCGCCACATAGCGACACATTCTGGCTTTTTATCAACAGCTTAACGACCGGGGACTCGTATTTGAGTCCTTGAAGAACTTCCGTTGCGGGCCGCGGACTCATATATGCGTCCTACGTCATCCATTCCATTCCATTGAAAAATCTTCTGATTGGAATCGGGTTTGATTTCAAATGTTAATGGGGTGTGGTAGTATACACATCAACGCATTATTTAACAAAGATTAAATTATTATTTTCCTTAACAATTTCGTAAAAATGTCCCCAAAAAAATTCAAGTAAATTTTTTGTTATGTGATCTTTCATAACACAATTTTACATTCGGGTTAAAGATTTTATTTTTAAATCGAGTTTGGTTTGTTTCTCTACTTAGCAAGGATATTCATCAGTCCAGTGTACACTGATGCGCATGCCAAGAAACATTTCGGGGCCCTTTACAGATCGTAGTATTGGTGTTACATATTACCTTTGATTTATCGACTGAGCCATATGGAATTTTTATGATGGTTATGAAATATTTAACCGAAAACAATTTTGACATTTTTAATGCTAATTTGATTTAATTATGACCTATTCAAACTCAGTGGCAGGGGTTCTCAATTCATGTCGACGAATTAAATAAAAACATATTTTTCAGAAATATATTCTATTATGTTACATTATTACAGTGAATAGTGGATATCATTCTGACGTTCCTTTTCTTATTTGTTTTCCACACTTGGACGAGTGTTTCACCTTTTCACGCGAATACACAGTCCACAGGTATATAACCACTGCTCAAATGGCATTGATTTATGGGGCAGAGTATCTAGAAGCCAGCAAATCAAATTTGGTTAAGATATCTCTATCGGTTCACAAATTATAGGGAATCTAATAAAAGGACAGTTTTCGGGCGAATTTTTTGCAAAATCGCCGGCCAATACGCGAAATTCGATAAAAAAACATGCGGTCGCTAAGCTGTTAAAAAAAGCTAAATACTATAATTTAATAATCGATCACTTTGAAGGCGTCTGGCACTGTAACTGGTAACCGTCATTTCTTGATGGAAAGCCGTATTTTAAATAATTTAAAAAAATGGTACTTATTTCCACAATATATTATGATCAGGGCCGGTTTTAACAATCGCGACCACTATCAACCCCGCTCGCTATGAGCAAAACCGGCCCTGATCATAAATTATACTTTGGAAATAATTACTAAAAATGTGTTACTAATACTTGAAATATCAAATGACAATGCTCGCGAAGAGCGAAACCGGTCCAGGTCATAAAATATATTGTGAAAATAAGTATTAAAAAAATTGTTTATTTTTAATTCGGATGACAAAGGCCATTTAAAAACCATTGATTGATACAAATTTTACGTGTACATACTAATTTAATATATATAACATTGTTCAAAAAAATTTGCCTGAGGTGCATACATACATATTACTTAAAATTTCAAACATCGATACAAATTACGAAATTCGAATTACTACAATATGACAATTAATGACCGATGTGATGAGGCAAATCACCTTTACCATTCGAATTAATGAAATATGTTGAAAAAATGCATCTCGTATTACCAAGGTAGAGCAAAATAAACAAGGGAGATCTTCTGATGTTACGAAATAATATAACGCTAGTACGGCACATATCCTAAAAAATATTTGCCTCCAATTAGTGATATAATAACGAACGGAGTGCAAATAAGACGGACAGTGTTCCGTCTAGTGAACAAGTAAAATTAAACGCAGTAGATTTATTACAGAACATAAACCGCTTACAATTATTATGTTATGACGAACCGAGAGTAGACCAACTCACTCGATTTAATGATAGTATTACAACTCACTCAGTCAGGCAGTAGTTTCATTATTATGAACCATCAGTAGAGTGTAACGGATAGGGGGGCAATGTTTGGAAACAATGCAGTTAAATGCATGCATGCATCTTACATGCTTTTAACTATATTATAAACTTGTTTTACTGTCATCATTGTGGCACTAACTAAATAAATCTCATTCATCTATGAAATGATAAAAGGCATTTAAATTTACCCATCTTTAATTAATTTTCTCAGCGGTCGTATGTTTTTTAGTGGCTTAATAAAAAAAAAACAGGTAGTAAATTCTCGATTTATTTTTGCATAGTGCTGTTTGTTTCTTCTATTAGGTTGTGTTGGCATTTATTTATGTAAATTGCGGTACTTATGTTGATCTGTCAAACTTCAACAATGTTTATCCTTTATAATGATAAAATTTAAATTGTTGAAACTTTGAACGATTTCACATGTTTTGTCAAGAGAACTGACAGACGAATTTAAAAAAAAATAACTTCTGGTCAGTTGTATTGCATTTACGTCACGCTATGTCCGAAGAGTTCGAAAGGCGAAACTCCGGTTGTTTGTGACAAAACACGAGGTATTGTACAACGTTTCAACAATTCAAATGTCAAAAATAGCCCCGTCAATATTACATATTGAATCAACATAAATTTAATTATATGCATGATTCCGTAGATAACAATTGTTATATTTACCGCTCGTAGATAGCCCGATATTTTGGAAGAATTAAAGCGATTCCTTACCTGAAATGGAAAAAAAACATTAGCTATGAAATATTAATACACGCGTATAGCTCGAAAAATTTGTCAATGTGAAATGGTACAATGTAGACTATGCTATTCTTAAATCAATAAAAAAAAATCCGATCAACCAAAAAAACATATTGCATTTTTTTCATAAATCTTGAACCATTGGTATTGTATACCTCTTAATAATTAACTCAAAATGTTGTATAGTTTGTTTCCTGATCATTAAATATACTTTGGAAATTGTAATAAAACGTTTTTTTATCATTTAAAATGTTATATATATTTTCAGGTTATATTTCTCCACAAAAAATTGCTCATACATTGTAAGTATGTTATAACACTTTTTTATATTTTAAAATGTCAACTATCAAATCAATAAATTGCTATCAGCTGTCTGTTCTACAACAGACGTTGAGACGTTGTATAACTGTCGAGATAAAAGAAAGTGCATTTTACTGATCGATATTATGATAACGTAAAGCGGTTTCATTAACAATCCAGTTTAATTTAAAAATAATTCTCTTTATCAACTGAAATATTTTTATATCTTGGAATTAAGAAAATTGACTACATATGTAAAAATAAATGATAAAGCATTTATTCCTGAAGTGAAAGTCTGCAAAACAAATAAAATTGATTTAGTGTAAATTTTTGATTTGAAATTAAAACTGTCGTTCAAATAAAGATAAATGGAAACAAAAATAAAATTTAAAAAAGTATTCAAATTTGGAACATTTCTAATCGAAAAAAAAATAAACTGTTAAATAAATAGTTAATTCGTTTGTAGTATGGATGAACTAAATGACATCGGTTTACTTATGGTAAACAGTTGATCGTATGGAATAGTCAGTTTGGTTCAAAGTAGTTTGTCGGGTTGCGCAACGCTCCAGCGAAAGTGAAACCGGCTGCATTGAAGCGCGATTCTCTAACCACTTCACTTTTAACTTATTTTACTGTGATTAAATTAACTACATATGCTCATATAAAAGTGTTTGTAATGCTTGAAAAAATATTACCCGATTACATCGCTAACATTATAAAAATTCATAAATAAAAGAATTTGCGTGCAAATTATTTTTCATCAGCCAATGCATACAGATATAAAATATTAGTTTAAAAAAATAATATTATTGGAAAGTCACAAAATACAATAGATAATAAATTACTGCGTGTATTGCAGGATCAAATCGTGTTATACAATAGCGGTAGTCAACCATTACAACAGGAATAAAACAAAATGGAAATTTTTATGACACAAAAAAAACATTGCTTACAGGCTGAAGATCCAATTTCAGAATTTTAAACAAACGAAATGGATAAAAAAACGTAAACGTTTTTTTTTTTATTTTCTTATTTAAATAAAACATAAAATAATTTGATGCTCGTTGCAGTAGAGCAAATGCGGAAAGATTTTGGACTTATGGCGTTATTGGGCCCACAGATTCATCGGTTGGCAACCGCTGTTATAATAATAATTGATCAAAGAATCATATCTTCAAAACTATTCGTAATTAATTGCTTTCCAATATGACAGTTATTTATTCAATTAAAGTATTTTTTTAAAGACCATATAGGTAAAGTATATGAATGTTTTTAATGTGACGTAACCGCATTCGTGTGCAACATTTTTACTATGTGTACAAAATAGTTTCACTTGATGTTTCACCGTCGTACGATTAAGTAAGTAAAAAGTGAAAACAAAATGAATTTATTGATTGGTAATGATAAATTAAATAATGTAACTACGGTAGAGAAATAGTGTTATACGTAATATGTACGTGTACACAATCGCAATACTGAAATTTACAGTGTATTTGGTCTGCGGTTATTCGTTTTGAAATTATGTCGTAAATTAACTTTCGACGAACTGCATTTGAGAGAAACGGAAGATCATTTAAATCAATCCCAAATGTGATTACTTCGGTATTTGTCTCGTAAATAACGTTATTGTAAGCGTCTGAAAAGCATTGCTGTTGTCACACTGTCCAATTTTTAGTACTGTTTAAATCATGGGCGATTTTATTATGGAAAATATTAACAGACTATACAAATTTTCAACTAAAAAACTATCAATTAGCAACCTTTCTTTAAAAATAGAGTAGGAATAAAATATGAGGTGTATGAAAGAATCCAATGGGCCAATATTGTAACTATAAATGTTAATTCGCGATCCATATAAATGCAAAATGAAATTTTCGTCGCTTTACGTTTTGTAAATGGTTGGAAATATTTATGGATTTTTAAGCAATTCGCTTCGCCGATCTTGCCCAGCTACTAAATTATCCAATTGCCTCTCGTCCACGTCTATTTATGTCCAATTTAAAATTTTCTTCCTTCACTTGCAGCGGGTGACCGTATCAGCATTTGACCAACTGATCACGTGACTTCAATAATCAAACGACTCGAGTATTGTGACGTGTAGTACGTCATTATTCCTAGTTAAGTGTAATTGACATACGACAGGTCCAGAAGAAAGGCCACGAGAGATATCAAAGATGGACGGCGTCTGCTGACCACTGGAGGGAATTATAATTGACTGGGGAAAACTGACACTTGTTTGGTGGGAGCAAGTCGAATTTTGGAGCAAAATTGCCACAATAGTTTATTTTGTTTAATACAAATAAAATAACACGCTCTGTGTATTTAAAATAAAACTATCCCCTGGAAAATTTAACACAAATTAAAATGGCGATAGTCACATTTTGAAAAGCACGATTATTTCGTAACGTAGTATGGACGTACTTGTCGTATATGTCAACAATTATTGTGATAATATATTCAAGTGCTCTTTCAATGGTTTGTGATCCCTGGATTATGCAATGGGTTTTATTACGATAAAACTTTTTTTTTCACAAGCATTTTAGTTTATCTTGCTTAGGAGGTTTAATATGACCTAGGTTTACATAAATGAACTATATTTATGAAACAGGGTGACCACAAACTCTGTTTCATTTTTGGATATAAAAACTCTTCCATGTCAATTTTCAGTGAGAATATAAATTTTAATTTCATGTGTTCCATCTACACTATATTATAATAAAAGTATATTTAATTAAATTAGTATTTTCATTAAAGTAAATATGTAAAATTATAGCTTTAATGATTATACAATATGAAAAATATTTTATTTTTTAAACGTGAAATAACGTGCGCCTAAATGTTGATTAGTAAAGGTCCTCTATTTTATCATATATATTGAAATGTTTTATGTCTGAAAGAAGTATTCTTTGCGGAAACATGAATATTTAATTAATAAACTGGTGGTGCTATACTTGGTGCGTACCATATTGAAAAAACACTAAAATATGTCGGATATTTTAAAAGTTATGGCATTTTATGTAAAAATGTGTTTTTTACGCGTGACATTGATTTTATGCCCGCACTTACCTATCAGCGTAGTGCGAATCTCACCCGCAAATAATGTGTTAATACACACTGCAAAACACGCCTACACAGTTTTGAAATAAAGAGGAAAGTAAACGTTAATGTGGTTAACTCCCGCCAAGAAACTAGAGTCGCTGGATTAAACAAAGAACATACCAAGAACTTTAATTCAATATAAATAAAAGAGTAGTTTACTAACAGACGTGGTAAAAAAAGATTTTGCTTTTGATTTGTACTCGATCATGTTGAAACAAAATATGGAAAATTAAATACATATTCTAATGGAAACGAGTGTATTTCTGTTCATGCTTTGCAATCAATCAATACATTAGTCAATACAATGTTCGAATTTCGGCCTAGCTGCATTATTAAATCATTATAACACGGTGAAGATGGATTTCTACTAAGTGAATGCCAAGTCAATCAATAAATCATTATAGTCATTTTTGAGACAAACATCTGGGAACGCAGCAAATGGATATGCGCAGCTATACTACCAAAATTTAATATGAATTTTAATTCTTACTTTCAAAATTCATCGGTAGATGGACGAAGAATATACACGAGGTCTAAAATCAAAATAGGAAAAAATATTTCAGTGTAGTTATTTAGCGAAAATGTGCGGACCGTAAAGTGTTAACGTGTAGAATTTTTGGCGATCGATTATCATTTATATGTATTTATTTTATTGTTTAGCACTTTTATTATTAAAAAATTAAAAGGAATAAATTTCAAAGATATAACTAACGTCGAAGAACGTTTAGAAAATAGGTCGAAAATGTAAATGTCAAATAGCATTTGGTTATAAAACAGCTAGTTAGATACGATAAACCAACACGATACTAAAAAACGGCAATAAACAATGCATTTGTTTTTAATTATACCACTATCTCGAAACGATGCAAAACAATAAAGAAATTTCCCGGTGCTTTCGTGTTTTGAAGCACGTTTTGGTGATAGATGAATGAGAAAATTATTTGCTTTGTTTTTCACAAAATTATCCAACCGCGCTGCGGTGTTTATCACTTGCATTGTTTTGTCTGTCAAAAGACAGGTGAGTTTTTTTTACATTTTTTACGCGTTCTTATCGCAAGTCACGAGTCACGATCGGCTCATTGAGCGGTTTTGAACAGACACGGAGAATTATTGTAGAGGATCATATTTGTATACACATACAAAAAAAATATTTGTAACCTCACCTTATTAAAGCAATACTATGCGAATATATGATGCAATCGTGCCTAACCTTACGGTGAAAAAATAGCAATGTACTTTAGTTCTGCAAAATTTTATCAGATATAGTTGAAAGTTATTTCGGCTCACGCCATCGTCAGAACTATATTTAAGCGTACATTTACTTATCTATATATATAGCTGTGTCGAAAAGGTACACAATACTTCTTCTCTTCTGTTATAACAACTTTGTTTATACCGTGCTAGCAATAAAACTAAAATTTAAATTTAAAATAAACTAAACCAGGCAGCACTTTCAATAAGCTTAAATACTGGCCAGAGATGATTTATTACAGAAATGCATTAGCCTTATGCAATGGTCTGTGAAGCGGCGAAAGACTTATATTTGACTTACTTAATTATTATATTTATTTTTTTTGATTTAACTGGTTGGTGGGAAATTATATTGTTTAAATATAACTTATGAAAATTCACATAATTACGGCAATATTTTATATAAATTCGATTCGTTTAAAAGAATCATTCAGGACTTGTTATAAAATAATCCAACATCTGTCCGTGTCAAGTTGATAGACTTATGAAAGAACACTTGGAGCGAAACTTGCTCAACAATAAATACGCCCATGTATGGCTGTAATTGTCATTAAATTTTATCGATTGGGCCGGCATGTTTGCACGATGATAAACACTAATAAAAAAAACTTATAAGTAAGTTTCATTTATTATTTATACATGGCCCCCGAGAAAAGTTAATTCAAATTAAAAAGATATATAAAATAAATCATACTGCATTGTCAAAATAGGGAATAATTACCATTTTAATTAATTCGTTATCATAGTAATTATTTTGATATGGAAACGAGACTGAATATAAAAACTTTAGAGATCAATGGCAGCTTCTCAAATCATTTCGACTGAATCCGTCAATGATGTTAAGGATAGTACTTCGACATGAAATGGACTACGGTTTTGTAAAATAATACAAACCTTATATATGCAATACGATAATCGATCGTCTGAAAAGCTCGTGAGACGATATTGCAATGTTGCACGTTATGACGTGTATGCGAGGCTGGTCAGTTCACTACGCGAGTAAATCCCGATATGAACTAATTTCAAGGAAACTTACATACAGTATTCGAAAGGGAGTGATTTTTAAATTTGAATTGTTGTAACTTCGTACGATTCCACATGTTTTGTCACTAAGGACGCGGGTTTCGCCTTTTAGAATCTTTAGGCATTCTATCACACGGATGCAACAGGAGTGTTTTTTATTAATTGTTTAATTAAAATCATACAATTAAAACTTTCATAGGAATACACAATCAGACTCGTTTTACAATTCTCCACAATTTCATAAGGTAATGGTAAAACATACGAAATTGTTGTAAAATAATAATACTTATTATGATTTTAGTAAATTCTCAGTGTTTCTCGAGTTCGGCCACGTAGTAAATATTGATAAAAAAAATGAGTTTTAATTTTAAAATTGATTCGTAACGGTTCGGCCACGAGACATTTCCATAGACCGCTGATGTATAAAGTACGGTCACATTAAAATATTATGTGAGAACCACTTATAAGTAACTAACACATGCAAGGTGAAAAATCAATCATTAAAATAATTGATGAGATGTACTATCGAGACCTTGGATAACAATATTATAGAAATTAATGCATGAATTTAAATCGCATGATGTATTTTATTGGGGTAGGATAAATAGATTGTATCGTGTGTAAAAAAAGAGTGATATATATCACATTTGACCAACGTATTTCCGTGACACCGTGTGCGCAAACAGCGACATGCATGGTATTTTCTATTATCCTATACTCGTTCTATGGGGCCCCGAGGCGAAAATATTCCGCACAAGCCGTTGTCACTGACAAGGTCAAGTTAAACAGGAATAGTACTTTTAATACAAATAACAGCATTCTTTGTTATCATTCATGTTCACGGTTTAATGTATGTATAACGACAATAGTATTAGATTTTTTTTTTTTTTGCCTCCGGGGTACACACGTATTTGAATGTTGCAGTAAAATTGTCAATAAGGTAATTGAACACTATTCCACAGGTTGGCTGCCCTGTCGATATAAATATCGTATAATATTACGCAGTCATTAATGATATCACGTGCACCGTCTTCTATGTCGCACAAATAAATATCTTCAGACATTTTTTGATACGACGTCCGAGGTGTGAAGAGAATTTTGGTTTAAAATTAGGCAGGTCCGCAACACGTAACAAGGCATGTATTTTTAATACATTGCGTGCAGTGATGAGAAAATTTCAACAGCAGTTCGGAAGAAAATTATTTTATTTCATCTCAGCGTTAGAGCAGTGCTCCACAACCGGTATGCCGCGATGTTCAAAATCAAATCGAACAGTTTATCTGCAATATACAATATTTTATAAAGAAACAATCGCAGAGTAGAAATAATTATTTATTCGTGGGAATAAAGTTCATATGTGCATAAATATTATACGTAGAATCTACAATATAAAATTTGTATTTATAAGAAAAATAAAATGTGTTCATAAAGTAAACCAAGTAGTTGAGGAGGCATTATTGAGAAACGCGTCAATGGTAAACCGTTTATATTTTTAAAAATATTGACCTGAGTTGTGCCGCAAAATTTTGATAAAAATGATGGTGCCGAGAAAGACAAAAGGTTGCAGAGAACTTCACTATCTGTCTAGTAATTTTATTAAAAAATAATTATTTTCCCAGAACCATTGAAAATTGATCAAAATTTCTATCTGCTCCTGATTAACTTCTGTTTAACACAAGGAAATTCGAAGAGATGTTCTTCAAAACAAAAACAAATTCAACACAGTGAAAAAATAGCAATGTATTGTAGTTCTACGAAATTATTATAAGATATAGTTGATAGCTATTTCGGCTCACGCCATCGTCGGAACTGTATCAAACTGTCTATCCGTGCCTTGCTAACAAATCAAGATATCGTCTACATAGCGGTAGTAATACAATATATGTTTACAACCTAATTCGAGAAGTTTTGATTCAAAGAGTTCCGACGATGGAGTGAGCAGAAATAGTTATCAACTATATCTTATAAAAAAAAATGTAGAACTAAAATACATTGCTATTTTTTCACCTTGTCACATTATCAATTAAAACGAAAAGAATACTTAATTATTGATACGGTAAGTATAGATTAATAATATAAAGTAGAATAGAAAATCGTGTCAATAATTATTGCAAGTTGAATGATACGAGACAGTCAGCATTGACTCGTTTATCGTAAGTGACATACAGGGTTGCCCTCGAGTGAGGCAGACAGGTTCAATAGCGTTCAGTGTTGCAATTGCGGTGAAATTTTATGCCGAATGACCCGCGAACCGGAAGTGACCGCGCGAGACTGGGTTGAAGGCGGATGCAGCGATAATAATTCCAATGAAGCACTGATGGCGAAATGGCGCAAGTCTTTCCTTTTCGGGACACGACCGTGGAGAAGACATTGCACTTCGCAATTCTAAAATGTCTTCGTATTTATGTTAAGCGTGACATTTTTTCGAAGGCGTGACTCATAATTTTTAATTTTAATTCGTGATTTATAATTTAATTGAGAAATTTCAAGCACATGAAGGGCATTATATACAACAATGCTTCTTCTTTTAAGCAAATCAACAAAATAAATGTTGAATCCCTTCAATAACAAACAAAAAATACGATTATTTTTTATTATTTCAAACGGTATCTTAAATATAAACTACGTTTTGCATGTTCTAGAAATTCTAAAAAAAAAAATTTTGATACTGATTATATAAGATTATGTAAATTAGCAGGTCCTCAATCGTTGAACAAACGCAGATCACGTTTAACTTTCAACCAGCCTCAAATTAAATACTAAATAACAAAACTGGTAATAGTGGAGTGGTATCGAACATATATTGGTATTGGAGCTAAGTTCTATAACATTATTCCAATTGGAAACGATTTATATATATCATGTGACGATAAAGATACATAATTTTAGCAGACATTTTCCGTTTTTAAATTAAATCACAAATGCAGACAATAACTAGTTAAGGTTTAAATTCTTCTTTCTTCAATGCCAGGGGAATGTTTTAGGGTTACCTGAATAATATAACACAGGCCCCGTCATATTATTTTTTTACAGTGAGTTTATACACTTACCCATTGGACAATAGAACTGACTGAATTTTTGTAGCGTCAGCATTAACTAAAAGTGCAAATAATGTATAAAGACCATTTCGAGACAATATGCATTGTCTTCTCAAACTATAAATGCTATATTAGCAATGAAGAATTATTTCTTCGTTCATTGAGTTTCAATATTAACTAGAAATTTTTGGAATAGTCTATTACACTCCACGCAAATACGTACGCATATGAAATAACAATCATACTCCAAAAAAGATTATTACGTTTTAATTTATCAGGGTGATGGAATTATAATTTCGCTGAATTAGAACCGAAAAACATCTTTTCCTTTGCGCCACAATGCCAAATCCATTGAAAAAAACAGAGGTGATAAATTTCACTGGAAATTCACCTTCAAATATCCAGTCAACCTACGAGTAAATATTCTTTTCTAATCGAAGAAATACTGTGCATCTCGTATTTGATAATAACAAAGCAAACAGTACCTTGAAAGTTATATGAACGCAGTAATGCTATATGGGGCTATTGACTCTAGTGGTAACCCTGGGTGACGCATTCTGTTTATCGGAATGTCACGAGGGATTCATTCGATCACGACGATGAAAATATATATTATTATAAATCAAATTAATTCCAAATGCAGGATTCTACATATGGAAATATCCTCGGTCGTTTAATGATACGAGTCGGTCTGCGAGCCGCACATTTTAATACTTGTATTGGAATAATTACTTCCGGCATGTTTGTGCAGATATGAGCATATTTAGATGATCGTTTTCAAGGGTCAAGGGAGGGCAAAATAAGAATTCAAAACGTGTTTTCGCAAGCGCGACCAAGAAAGGCAAAACATTTTTATTCCGGTAATGACCTGTCGTATTTATACATATACTGTGTAAAAATACACAGTGGGTGATCGGTTAACGAACAGTTTAGACTGCCATCAAATCGGAGAACGAACACATATTCGGATAACGAACTAATACGAACTTTCTTATCAACTTGTTATATCTGTAATATAATAATGACTGATTAACGAACAATTCAGATAGCGAATATAGCAGTATGTTCGTTAACCGATTACTCACTGTATTAGCGGGCAACTTTTTTATACTGATACATCGAATAAGATGTTATTTTAAATTTCTTCATTCACTAAATAAGTGTAGAATTTTCTGATGTTGGGGTGAAAAAGGGCCGTTATGAATGTTCAATTTTATGGTATTAAACTGTCACTTTTTGATAGAAAGTCATATTACGCCAATATATTTTGTAATAAGAACCGGTTTCGCTCATAGCAAGCATTTTCAACTGGTATTCAATAAAAGTATCCATCATAAACGGTACGTGAGGTAATTTGGTAGATTTTACTTTTCGTTCCATAGTGACGGATGGGTCATAGTAATAAAAAGAAGAAATCTTACATTTCTAGAAAACACGACAGAATATTACTTTATCAACAATTTCAAACTCTCTGAGAGCGAACACCCATATATAAACATAATCCTTTTAACGTTTTTATCATTGTTTACGTCGTTATGTTATCGTAAAACAATGAAATCATATCAGCATTACATTTTATATTGTTAAAAAACAAGTAAATTACTTGGGTCACGATTTATCTTATCAATTTAAAAAAAATATTTTGAAGAATACTAATTAAGAACACGTTATCTTTTAATACGTTTTCGATAAAACGAGACGCGCCACTCGTATTGCATATGAATTAATTACGAGCACCAAGAATATATTTATGATAGGTATAGGCAGTGTCTTATAACATATGAAGCAAAAAATAAACAATGATTGTGATAAACGCCAGCGTAAGTGTATCCGAGTTCTGCTGTATTGAATGTTATATTGGATAACTTTAATATTTATTGAATCCTTAAAATTAAAAACATTTAGGACGGTTAGCCAGTATTATAATATATAGTAGATGATCGGTTAATGAAATAATCTGGTCCAATACTACGATACTACGAAAGTACGATAAATAGACTAGAAAGATCGTATTAGTTCGTTATCCGAATAACTGCTCGTTGTCCAAATTTTTCGTTGACCAAGCAACCAACAATATACACGGAAATTCATGTCCAAATTTAATTTTCATTTAAAGATATGCAGGATTAATTCTCTCTTTACGTACATGATTGAGATTATAAAACAGTAGCAAGCAATAATCGTGGAATAAACGTATAACTTTAATCCTTAAAATAATGCTACCATAAAACACGAGTACAAGTCGATTGTTTTATTGTGCGACCGCTAATTAATCGAGATAAGATTGACGAGTGAAATAATGCTAAAATCAATTTCAAAATTTGCTGCCAGACGGCATTCAGATCTAAAAAATCACTATTTCTCAAAATTGGTTAGTGACGCTCTGATTTCTTACATTGATAAGGAAGGTAACCTAACTTTATATTGTATTCCAATGATTTTCAATAAGTGTCGAACGTGTTAGTCTACGAATCTTATTTGAAAATTGTATATTCACAATAAGACTACAAAAATTTAACGATTGTCAGGATTGAAATAATCATCTGACTGTTGACATTTTAATCTATCGAAAACCGTAATGAAGTGAAGCATGCTCTTGTATGCTGTATTTGAATAAATATGATCATAACACAATAACTGAGTAAGAATTGAAGACGGCTGATTTTGGAGTAGTGGATTACTTATGAACCAAGAGATTTCTCTTCAGTTTAGTATTCCATTAAAATTTTATACTTCATACCGTACATATTATGCAAGACGTTGGTTAGCTGAATGATAATAGAATGTGAAAGGGGCACCAGGAAATGGCCGCGCGATCGTACCCATTTAAACGTAGCTCAGGGGGATGTTTCCGTGTAATTAAAGAGGATGGCGCCATCGCTGCATCTTATTAAGATGTCGCATTGTTAGTCACAACTCTAATGTTCACGTTTATACTGTATATTTATATAAAACACGTTCCGTAACTTTCGCTGTCAACCGAAAAGCCGGCCGACCCGTTTCTGAACTCTCTCGTATACAACAGACACAAACACCTGCGTAAGAGTAAAATATTTGTAGTAAGTCCCTAAATGAAGTGGTCAGCAACCGGTCGCACATTTTAAGAGTCGCTATTTACCTATATGCGTCTATATTTATGTTCTGAAATCAGTGAAAATGTACGATTCTTATTCGACTATTTTAAATAAACATTTTTAGGGGTTAACTGTCACTCCATAATGGAAATTCACGTTCAGATTTTATTTTGATTTTTTGACATTTAATGACCTTTTTCGGGTGGCGAACGCTTTTCATAAAATCCATGTGACCAGCGAACCCCATATAATCCAAAAACCAAGCAAAAGTGGATATTTATTAGTCGACCGTTTAAGTTGGCGACTCCCCCAAAAAAAAACCTTCGCGACCCTTAGGTGGGAGCCTAAGTACTACGCATATATTAATGAAAATAACACAATCAATTGTCCAATGAGCATCGTGCATTATTTCACATAATTGATATTTGACAAGAGGTAATATTCGTACATTTATGCAAATATATTTCTTTACACAAATATGCAAAATATTACTGGCAGATAAAGTTCTAAATAAATTAAATAAAAGACGGAATAATATAATTCTTGAAGTTGATCATTCAAAAGAATACATGAAATAAATTTGCATCGAAGAAATTTAAAAAAAGGTTTGACATCGCTGCCTTCCGGGGCAACTTGCGTTTTCGACTGGCGCCATTACACGTCATTTTTTAATGGCCCGTCAATTAATTAAATATTTACGATTGATATTATTGCTACAAACAATGGAAAGCACTTTCGTTTTATGAATTCACTATCGAATAAAATGAAAAAGTTTCCGAAACACAACAAGATGACAGAATTAAATTTATTACGATACGGTTTCACTTTCCGGAAGAATATTTAAAAAAGGAAATTTTCTCGATAGGGCAGTTAGCGTTGTCGCCAGTTAGACCAGATAAAAGATTTCAAACACACTATGACAAGAAAGCAAGTAATACCCTTTGAGTCACGAAGAAAATTAACTTATAATCTTTATGGATCGAAATTACTTACTAAGTTATTGTTCTATACAATTGTACCAACAGGTAAGGTAATGTGTGATGTTGTCTATTACTGTTTCATTTCGTATATTTAATTATAAATTCTTCAAATTTTGATATCACACATCAGTGATTTTAGGCTAACACCTATTTACTGAACATGAACAAAATAATTTGATTATTATAGACAAGTTCCAGAAAGTTTAAAAAATTATACATTTCTATAGATTATGAGTAAAATTACATCAATGAATAATAAAAAAAAAAAATTAACTGTCGAATATTTTTTTACGTGTTTATAGAAAAAGGGAAAAATTACTACGAATAGATGAATTCCAATGACAATAATGATAATACTGAACGAAAACTATTCTACCATTCATACGCCTAACAATCAATATTATTTCACCAGTAAAAAACGATTGTTTTTTTTTCGAATGGATTGTAAATATTTTTAAAACAGTTCCGTAGTTATCGAATTCATAAACACAGAAATAACTAACTTTTTATCAAGTTATGTGAAGATATAATTTGATGAAAATAGTCATATTGATGCGACTATTTCATAACTTTTTAGAGTTTTTACACGTATAGAACTTTTATATAGAATAACGACTAATTACTTACTAGAGATATGGTCGATTTATTCCATGAAATATATTTTATTTATTGAACAATAGTAAGAAGTCTGCAATTATAAAAGCGCAATGCACATAATATTGCTGCATAGTCATTATTGTAGGACAGTACACTAATCACGTTTACGTCGGTTAGATATGCACTTAAGTAATTATGGACAATAATTATGCACGTGGAAATGATAATAACTTGGCGTGTGCCAACCACGATGATTGTACTGCAAAATGAAAAGCTGTTCTAGAAATAGTACACAAATAGATGAATTATAAATCACAACAATGGACGAAGTAATCTTATACTCTCAAAAGCGGTTTTCGATGGTAGAGACGTGATAATTTTTGAATTCGATAGCTTACCTGTAAAAAAAGAAAATATTTTATTAGATACCATTTTTAAAACTTTACTAAAAAGATTCAACTCTCAAAATGTCAACGTTATTTTGATGTTCAAGAGTATTATTCAGTTTCTAGAAAGGAATTTTGCTTTTACACCATGGCCAGAACAATAATAATATATAGTTATTTCACCTAACAATAACGGATATACAAACACACAACACTAAATTGTTTCAAGCTGAAGTTATAGGTAAACAAAACGGGAAGAATCAGGTTTTTTTAAAAACATGAATGATTATAGTGCAAGCAGCGGTCACCCAATGGCGACTCACGAAAGCATTCATTCAACGTCTTTCAACGGCATTTTCGGAGGCTCGTGTTAGAATATTTTATAAAAAAAATATATTTGCTTCTCAAATTTTACTATTGGACTCCGAAATTGGTAATATTGGCAATATGAATTCCTGAGAAAAATAAAGAAGCAGTCAATGATGTATTACGATGGGAATTACACCACACAATTTTTCTCTCGACTATTTATTTATATCGTGTGTTAGATCGCATGTTTTTTTTTAATAATAAGTAATTCAAGTACTTTATTTATGTTTTATTGGAAGTTCGACATCTTTTAATTTAATTTAATTTAATTAATATTATAATGTTGTGTATGGTACAATGAATGACGATGATAAAAAAAAACATAATGATAGAATATGGAGCTAAATCGGACAATTCCCGAAAGTAAGCCTGTTACTATTGAGTTTTTGCGACCACTGGTATAGAATATCCAATCATGGTGTTTAAGCAAAAATAGACGATAAGCAAGCATGCCAGTCTGTGGACAATTTTTTAATTTGGCAGTTACCAAACGGTTCATGTTTTTGATTTTATCAAACAATAAGTATCGCCTTTATTAACACGGATGAAGTGTTGATTATCGTTTTATTTGTAGACAATACTTAAAGTTTAAAAAGAAAATACTATTTTCCAACACCCCTCGATCAACAAAAATTGAAAATTTTATGAAAATTTGAGATTATGTAACAATTTCAAGTTTTGATTCAAAATATCAAAATCTAGTTTGTTTCTATATTCATACAGATATTTGTAAGTTTCCATTTGCATAGTATTATAAATATGTTATACAAGGAAAGCTAAATAAACCTACGAATTAATGTTTTAAATAAACATTTTAATGCATATCGCCGTAAATTGTGTTTTGGTAAAGGCCATGTCTGCAAAAAATAAATAGCTGAAATGTAAAAATAAGAATCTTTTATTATGTTATAAATTATATATTTTCTAGGATGGCATCTGGCGGGGAAAAAATAATCCTTGTAGCGCCCACAGCAACGAACGAATAAAAACAAATCGCAACGTTAAAAAACGACCATTCTGAGGGTCGCGCGCGCCAGCCAGTGAAATAAACAACATGGCGGCGGCGACTAAACAAGCATGGTGCGCGAATTTCAGCGATGACCGTGAAAGTGGATTTGCCGCCAAATAGTTTTTGCCCGGCCGCCATGTTGCCGCGGCGAGATCCTGCCGCCTCGTTCAATGTCAGAAAACGTCGGATGGATTTCGAATGTTTTACCCGGCGAATCGATCAACCGCCGATCGATATGAATCACTTTGACGGGACTGACGAAGAAAAAATGTCGCTGCTTGACGCGGCCAATGCTAACACGAAACGGAGGAATTGGAAAAACAATATACTTATCAACCATCAACAATCTACAACCGGTTACTATTATGCTGCGAAACAACAATCGATATGAGATTTATATTTTATGTACCACCAGCTAAAAAAATTTTTTTTTTAATGTATAGCCATTATGCTACTAAACATATTAATCATTACTGACAGCTACGATCACTTCGCTTGGGTTTGGAATATGAATGGAAAATTGATTTATTACCAGGTTTCCAGAAACAATAAGTAACATAGAGCATATGCGAATACTTAATATAGTTTAGTATTTTCCCGATAGATGACATGCAGTTAGTATATTTGAATTTAACAGTGCGCAAGTAAGCAAAATATTGCTTACTCATCATACCGCTCCGATAAACGTATACCGGACAAACACGTGGAGATACTCAAAAGAAGTTATCTAATTATTTAGTATACCGAGTAAAATATATTATCCATAAATAAATTAAAATACAAAGTTTATTTAAACAACAAACAATCAAAATGACGTAAGTTTTTATAAAGCACTTTCTCGCGAGGTTAAGTAACGTTTTTGGAGGTATGAGATACATATGAGGAATTTTTAACATAACTAACACCCAAGTCTTCGAACAAAAATCGAAAAATGATTGAAAAAAAAAGTTGCTTGTTCTGGGCAACATGAACATACTGCAATGAAAAAATGGACACAAATAACTACAAAGTATTATATCGTACTATAAGTAATGACGTATTTTTTCACATTATTGATAAATAAATATACAAATGAAAACAAAAAGCTATATCGACTTCTATTTAATTTCTCTGTGATTATTTAAGCACAGTGATAATTTGCGTTAATAACAAACAGAATTGCGTTTTCAGTTTTGGATGGGCCGATAAATTAATAAACTCAAGGAGAATTTCATTGTAATTAAGATTGCTTTGATGAATAATTTATCTACGATTCGCCAAATTACATTGATTTGTTATTCAAATATAAATGCATGATCACAGGTGAAATTTCAAGATTGCCATTGTTTGATCAAAGATCTTCACACGGCAAATGTCACCGGGAATTGCCCACCAGTAAAAAAAGCTGTCATTACGAAACGAACAAGAAATTCAAGTTTTACGCGTCATTTTTTTGTTAGCAATACAAATAAGAATTTGAATTAAAAACAATCAAATAAATACGATGATTTTAATTCAAATAAAATATCTATATACAGTCAAATACCTACTATGCTGGGAAGATCAGAACTGTTTTCTGTTCGAGTTGTTCTTAAAACCTTTTATGCAACTATAATTCAAATAGGTTTTAAGTATCAAGACATATTTAAAATTAGATAAAGCGGTAGACTTGGTTATACGTTGAATATCTTATGCGTCTCAATCCGAATAAAAAATCACATTTAATTAGGAAAACGACAGTGGGATTTTGAGCAAATTGTGTAGGAAACTAGTGGAACTTGCTATCACAGAACTATGAAGATATAAAGTTGAAATAGCTGTCTACTGTATACCTTGTAAATTTTGTAGAACTACATTGCTATTTTTCATCGTGTTGTAATAAGTTCTACCAAGTAAATGCCAATTCAATGAATAGAAATTAGTAGTGTATTTTTAGTTTCTTTCAGAGCGGTGCTATAATGTCGTAAAATTAATAAAAATCATCGAATATAATTTATTTCATCTTGATTCTAGAACTTCGTATTTTCATAAAAAAAGCGTCAAAAATTTTGAGGACAGACAGGAATACAGACAGGAAGACGCAGCCATGAATATGAAATCAAAACTATTTGTTTTTATTTTTTCAATAAAAATGTAAGCCGTACACATAAAACGCATTTACGAGCTTAGGTTGAGTAAGGTATTGTTGGCATTATTTGTGCGCTGAAATATTTGCGTTTTTGAGCTCAACCTCTAGGAACAATCTGCTGAAAAACACGACTTGACAACATTTCACCCCAGTCAGAAGTCTACAATTGGCAGCAATTAAACTTATATTTCCTTTACGACGACGGAGTAAAACATGCGTGTCTCCGCAAGTATGGATAACTGTCATTATTAATTTAATGGCCTACACTGAAGTGGCAACCAGGCGGAAACTTGGTCAAAGAATGAAAAGTCCTTGTGCCAAAATTACCAACGAAACTACAAGACATAGTGGTGACGAAGTCGATAATTAAGTTGACATCAATTCTCATGGATTAACATTATCATATGCTTCTTCAAGTTTGTAATCAACGGAGAGTTGATAGGTAAATAAACTAAACGCCTTATTTTGAATAAGCCGTACAAAGTTCATTTGTTCACAATTTCTGGAGACGTAGGACTAAAACATAATGGGAGGAATACTTATGACTTAAATTTGAATTTTAACTCCCCCTTGTTGTACCCTTTACGTGAGATCGGTTCAATGAATCGACAATCTCACGACGAAAATTCTTGTCTCATCACTACATTGATAGTAGGTATTCTCTAAATAAAATATAAAAATAAAAAAGGGCCATTTATAGTTTAATGTTACTTGATTGAAATTTGTTGAAAATCCCCTTTCAATAACGAACACTCATTAGCAAGATTGATAATGAAAATTGTTATAGGTAATTGAGGTAATTATTATTGGATTGATATTGTTACTTTTGTTTCAGCTGCAATTTACTGCTTGCCTATTGGTAAGTGTTTTCTTGTAAAAAATAACTTAAATATATTATATAAACGATACTAACTGTTTATTTTACGTCAGTTCTGCTGCATCCGTGTGATAGAATACCTGAAGATGCCGAAGGGCGAAACCCGGGTCGTTCGTGACAAAACATGTGGAATCGTAAAATTACAACAATTCAAATCTGATATTGAAATTCCATCAAGCACCTTCATTTGATATCATAACTTATGAATTAGTTGTCTTCGGAAAGTCCAGCAGTGTTTTGTTTTCAGTATTCATCAATTTGAGTTTAATATAATAATTAATGTGACACTTCGAAATTTCTATCGCAAAGTGATCAATTATTTACAAATAGTTTTGTATTACTCGTGTTAATAAGAAGGTTTTGACTAACAACAAGAGACTTGACTCTACAAAGGTGAAAGCGGTCAATGTAACCATTAATCAAACTTAATCCAGAGGATTGTGTTAGAATCCACGTGTCAGGTGGTGTCTGACACGCGTCGTGTTATTTTCCCACTTTGACGCTTGAAGAAGATGTCAGCTTAGATTCCGAAGGCAGATCTGAGACGCATTAAAAGACTAAGAAGATGGCGGGCATCAAACCGACTCGGTTGGCACGGTCGTAAAAATATAAACAAAATAAACATCATTTAGAATGGCGTCAATTGCATATTAATTTTGCTCTGCTGATAAACAACTGGTTTCCGCCAACATTACCTCGTTTTATATATTAAAAGTAAAAAAAAAACATATTATTACTATATTTCGTAACGTATATAACATACGAATATTAATTAGTAGTCAGTCATAACCATGAACGCTCGACAAATTAACAATTTATTCTAACGTATTTAATTCATATATTGTTTTGATATTTCCGGTAAGCCACTTCTACGTAACAATCGATTATTATACTCAAGTAACTACGAAAGGATCAATGTTGGAAGAACAATTCATTAAAAATAACCAACGTTGATATTCCCCGTGTTTATTTAAGTATGAAGCAATTATTTCTAAATTTCAATATACACCGACGTTATTATTCAAATTACTGTGGTAAATACGTATACATACGTCTATTCGTTACTTATACAAGGTACTGTAACCTTTGACTTGTTTCTCTTCCTCTTAAGACATCCAGCATATTTTTTAATATGTGAGTAAAAAGGTTGGTCTATACAAAGAGCTGTATTACAAGTTACCACGCAAGGCACAAGCGGCTCTGAACGTACGAAGTCGTGATCGGCTGACAAAGGAAACATTCTCCTCATTCAAGCGACGCTGCCAGACCTTCAGTACATGACAAATGAAATTAATGACGAGAAGACGGCTGCGTCATCCGATAAAACCACGTAAAAGTACGTACTGGAATCACTTGCCTGATTTTAATATTATAGAGTAATATTTGTAGAAACTATACATAAAATCTTTAAAGAAAATTGCGACAATCCTTACTGAAACGAATTGGCTTTAAAATCACCCGTAAATCGGGCGGATAATATAAAATTAACAAAATACTGTCAGGAATTATTGCCGGCAATATTGGGTGGTGCGTATGCTTTATAACGACAACTCTACATAATGCGAGACTGTTACAGACATTCTTTCGTGTTTCAAAGCACGATAATATTCCAATCGCGCATGGAAGTGTCTGCGTGTAAAAAATCAGCATTATGACGTCTCATATACCAGTGCTTCCCAATTACTTTCATGTCACGGCCCCCAAAAATATTTAAAAAAAAAAAAATTCCCGGTCCCAATTTTTTTTTAAATAGTTCAAAGTTTAATTGGCAAAAATCATTACTATAAAGAATATTTTCGCGGCTCACGCTTCCTAAAAGCACTGTCTTATACTAATTGCAAGAAACCACACTACATCGATGATGGTAGCAGTGTAAGCTAATTTAAAAAAATATATAATACAGTTTCTTTTATATTCTGTACAAATTATATACCAAAAACACCAATTCAGATGTTTGCGCAAGACTCCAAAGCAACGCCCACCTATACCGACAGTCACAGTATGTGTGCAAAAATCTACGGAGGATGATCCTTGTTGGTAGTCGCATGAGGATTTCAGTTCCGGTCCGCCAACGCACCGCCGGTGAAAGCCAAAACCGGTCACTTAAACTTTTATTTATGCAACGAGTGATAAAATTAATTTAAATAATACATGTGCCATTTCAGTACTCTCTCAAACGATAACACTGCAAGTACGAATTCAGGAAGAAATAAGTAATGTTTTACATTGTACACACAAATTATGTCGTGTATTTTATGTTACTGTAGTGATTAACGATAGTGGCAATTTGAATGAACGATTCCACATGTTTTGTCACTAACAGCCCGGGATTCAGCTTTCAGCATCTTCAATTCATCATCATCAGTAATTGTAAAGCGAGTCTGATTGTATATTCCTAGGACAATTTTAGTAACATGATTTTATAATAATCTCTCCGACTGTCAGTTGTTTTGCAACCGTGCGACAGAATGTCTGAAGATGCCGAAATGTGAAACCCAGGTTTATAGTGACAAAACACGTGGAATCGTATGCAAAGTTGTAACAATTTAAATTTTATATCGAAATCCCATCAAGTACCTTCAGTAGATATCATACATTGGATAATGACAACATTTGAGATACGCATACACTACCATACTTCTACATAAACTCATGTTTTTTGGATTCAAAGAAGATTTACTCTCCACCATAATGTACTTAGTGTTCATATATTAAATGATTATTCAATGATTAACTGACTACTGAATGGTAATAATAAACGTTGAGTTGAGAAGGGTGGTTACGGTATGTTGACAATTGATATTCAAAATTATAGAACAGTTTTAAAACTGAATCATTGCCCTACCTCCAGGTAACTGATAAATATGCAAAAAATATTTTTTTCAAACGCGTACGTGATACGGGAGAACGCAAAATGGTAGTCAATGTTAGCGTATCACGTACGTTCATATGCATAGGGCGGTTAATAACGTGGGTAATGATGGAACATACTGTATGACGACGTGTAACACTTGTAAAGGATTGCCATTTAGAATCGCAGAATTTTGAAAAGGGAAAGAATGAAAAAATGTATTTATTAATTGACCATGAAACCAGTACAAATAAAAAGAAAATTTTATTTAAAATACGTTGTTGGTCTAATTTCTCGTGTCATCATTCAAAATTAAACTAAAGATATTGTCTATTTGTATAGATATATACCATCGAAATATGCGTACATTTTATTAAAAAACCTTTAATAAACCACAAATAGTCACCATTTAACACGTTGTAACACATTTTATTATGCTACATTTATATAAGATGGTTTGTAGCAATCGCTATGCATTGTTTGGGATTATATAAACATATAGTAACTCTTCATGCTATAGGCGTTTGATCATCGTTTCTTCAGCATAGTAGAAAACGCGCTAGGCGAGTTTTCAGCATCCAACGTATTAAAACATAACATTTGCTATTTGAAGGGACTACTAATTATCCCACTGGTTCGGAGACCCTGTAGTAAGATTGTAAATAATAAATAGATTATAAGTTATAAACAGTTTAATGCACTGTCCTTTCAATATTAAAGCCTGACATTGTATCGATCCCACAATAGCATGGAAATGAAAAACATAATAAAATGACAAATCAAATTTACATACAAAGCTGTATTATTAATGAATAAACGATGATAAAATAGAATTTATCGAGCATATTAATACGCGTTATGTAGGGCAACAGATAGAGTTCGGCTGACAAGTAATGAAACTCATTAGGCATCCAATATCGAATATTTTGTGGTTATGTTTCATAACACCGTGCAGTAAACACGTTCATAATAAAGCAATCAGGTGTCCGGCGTGTTTACGTGAACGTTTTTCGATGTATACATATTCATTTTAGCGATGAAAATTCCGATCAGTTGTATGAAATAATTCAATAGAATGGCGTTTATTGATTAAGGAGATCATAAGATACGCTATTCGTTAGTAACACACACAGTAAGACTAGTAAGTAAAGACTAGGTAAAAGTATATTCCTCCTATCTTTCGATTGCGTGTTACAATTATAAGGAATGGTCGCGAATAACCACGTGCATTAATTTTATAACGATATGTGGATGTGATGTTTTATTTTTTCATAACAGAGCAATATTTACATTAAAATAACGACAGTTAATTAGAGGATGGAAGAATTTTGAAACTTAGGCTAGGTGTAGCATATATAGGTTTTAAAAGTCAGATATAAGTAAATCGAAGGGTTCAAGAAATATTGCGCCATTTATCTATGGTAAAAAAGGCGACGAATATTGATTATGTAACAGTTTGAAAGGACAGTTCCAACTCTTGAATTGATACAAATTATAATATCGACTGAAGGTGCTTAGTGGAATTTTAATATCAAATTTGTCAGTTCTGCTGCATCCGTGATAGAATGCCTGAAGATGCTGAAAGGCGAAACACGGTTAATAAGTGACAAAACATGCGGAACCGTTTTAAAAATTCAAATCTTGATTTGATGTTTAAATATTTATCGGATTACTTTTAATGTTTTAACTGTCACTTATTGATGGAAAGTCATGATATTTAATAATAAAAACACGTTTTTTAGTGCTTATTAACATGATCAAGACCGTTTACGTTTATCGCTAGTATTAGTATCATCAGTTAATAATGCTCGAGATAAGCGAAATAAGTCCTGATCATAAAATGTATCGTGGAAATAAGCACTAAAAATTTCGTTTTTATTATGTCAAAAAATATTAGATTATCCCGGAATAACCGTCGTCTTGCATATTGATAGATTTTGGTGTAAGTGTGACGTTTAAGAAATCTGCAATACAATGTTCTGCTCTCCTGTAAACGAATCCGCAAGTACTGACCAAAAAAATGCGTACGTGTCTAAAGGCGGTCCAAAAATTCAACACTAAAAATTACAACTCGGTAACAATTTAATGGTCAGTAAGGCGAGAGGAACACGGCGGGGGGGGCGGCCACGGAATTTCAAAATCACTCGCACAGAAAAATAATCTTAATAACAATTATTTACCACGTTTCGTAATAGTGCTCAAATAATCGAGCGAGCGGCCTTGCAAGACGACCAAATCTACTATTTGGATGTGTTGAATTCCCCATAGACCTAGACACCGTTGGAACACAGAACTTGGCACACTGGGACAAACGCGTGCGCGAGAAACTGTTACTTTTTATACAGGCTGTGGCGATCTCACGCAATATATTTTTGATAATTGTTATGATTTTATTTCGCCAAATTCCTTTCGGAAGCGTGGACTACATTATTATCTCACAGTAACTCCGACAGAATTGAAACTTTGTATGATTCCATATATTTAGCACCAACGAGTCGAGATTTGACTTTTGCCATATTGCTGTTGATTTGTCAGTTTTGTTGCATTCGAGTGATAGGATGCCTGAGGATGCCGAAAGGCGAAACCGAGATAGTTAGTGACAAAAGATGTGGAATCCTTAGAAAGTTTCAACATTTAAAATTTTGTATTCGAATCGATATAAAGATCGACGAGAATTTTTTTAATCGACCCCCAAATATTCGCAAATGACTCTCAGTTTAGAGACGTAGGTCGTAAAAGAGTTTATCGATTAGTTATAAACATTAGCCTTCTTCAGTTAACACTCAGCAGGGAACAGGTTTGACATCCCTTCCGCAGCTCAGCATGCAACAGGTTAAATAAATATAAAATTTAAAATAACTTTGATTATTCCACGTATTGTGTAACTAACTGTGACACGTGTTTCGCCTCTTTCAGAGGCATCTTCAGACCAACTTGGACCAGTTGGTCTGAAGATGCCTCTGAAAGAGGCGATACACGTGTCACAGTTAGTTACACAATACGTGGAATAATCAAAGTTATTTAAAATTTTATATTAAAATGAACTTCCACAAAGTTACCGCCGAAACCATCGAAAAGGTTAAATAAACATTTAACTCGTACATGAATGTTTAAACAAACTACCTGACTGTCTGCAACCCAAATTGAGTGCCATTGTTTGTCAAGTGCAGATGGTTAAAATATATTCTGATTTTTCCTGACACCAATTTTCATAGGAAATTATAATGTGGACATTTCCAGTGCTCGGAACGTTACGTAGAAAAAATGATAATCGCGGAGGGCGTAGTGGTTATACATGCAGGACGGATGAGTAGTATTGACTCCAAAAAAGGGCATCCAAAAATGTGGTGACCATTTGGAATGTAGATTACAAAGCATATTGGCGAAAGCCATCAAATATTGCCTTTCGGATAAGGTCAACATTTATAATAAGTTTCCCATCTGCAGATTAAATAGTATATGAAGTGATCGATAAATGATTATTCGCATATTCAGTTAATTATTGAGATGACATGTTACAATTGAGGGAATGGAGGCTTGGATATTGTGAAGTATAAGATTAAATTAAATATAAGCAACAGAGGTGGTTAATGTTGACGTCGAAATCGCGAAAGGAGACCTCTTTATACAGTACATCAATCTCAAAAAACTTTTTAGAAGACAGCGCAGTGTATATACTTTTAATTCACACCATAAATCACATTAAACTCATTACTAGATGTGAGATGCTTCAACAATTGAGATCGATTTATATTTATGAAATTTACACGACTTTCCCCCTTTGCCATTTGAATATCGAAATGTATTTGAAATGTGTATAATAGATAAATGGTTCTTCTAATTATTTAAATAAGGAACACACTTGGAATTGGTAAGAAAATCACAGATTGAGCATTTCTGTTGTGTTTTGGTGCATATGCAATATGAAGAGAGAAAAAAACACAAGAACACAAATAAAGGTAATTCTCAGTTTACGTCGATTCGTATTTTATCTTGTTATATGATATTTAACATCGCCAAGCATTTACAATTTACAGAATGATCGAAATTTAATAATGAAGAGTTGCTAAAAATATTCCCTCGATCATGTTGTACACAGTAAAATCAGCCCATTGTTTCTAGGCAAGTTTGAATGGCATACGTTGAGCGATAGCTTCGAAGCACGCATAAACAAGTGAAAGCGAACGCGTTGATAAAAATGATCGTGAAGTTAAAAACTTATTCCAATTCTAAACTATTTAATTTGGCAGTGAGTATTGCTCCAATATCGTCGATACATCAACGCGTAGGCTTATCGTGAATAATAAAATACTTAAAATTAGACTTAGATTTTATGTGATAGAGTAAGAAAATAATACATCTATGTAAATTTAAGAATTATTCAGTGTACAAAAGAAACGTCAAAAAATATAACTTTCTCAGACACTCTTATAAGAAACACGAATTATTAGGGAGAGATAATGCACTAGATAAAAATAACTAGGAAATGACTCCGATACCGTATTGTAACATATATTGAAATTTATTTTCAAGGCATACGTGTGTCATTCGTTAAAAACATTGGGTATATTCATAGATCACGTCACATTGTTAGGACTACATCAACCATCTTTGTAGGTAAGTGGAATCAACAGTAGTAATTGTGTGGCCTTGGTAATAGTAATTAAAGAGGTGTATTGTAATTGCCTTTTTTGCCATAATGGCTATCCGCATACACGAGAATAGTAATATTTAAGCTAACAGTCACGATAGAGTAAACCTAGGTAGATTCGGAAAAGGTGATCATTATGCTGCAGCTCGAATTTTGAAATTTCGACCGAAGTACTGTAACTCTGTAACCGAGAGGTGAGCGTTGTCGTTATTGGTTGCAGTTTTCACGGTTACAAGCCCCTGTACAGACAGTTACATCAATGATTTATTATTCGAAAGCATTGGCAACACAGCCCGTCTCGAACCCATTTACTCACGGTCTGAGAGACGCGGTTGCAATAATTAACCAATATCACTCAAGTAATTTGAATTGGACGATGCCGTGACAAAACATGTGGAATCGTACAAAGCTGTAACAATTCAAATTTGATATTGAAATTCCATCAATCACCTCAGTCGATATCATAAATCACTTTAATTAATACATGGCAAAGAAGACGCTTTGGGTAAGGATATGACTATCGTATACGATATAATTTTTTGGTTGTTGATTTTTTAGAAATATTAAATATTGCAGCACTCACATACACAATAAAATCTTATCAAAGAGTCAGGTAATGCTAAAAAAGTGATACGGTCGAGTGTTCGCAGTGTCATTGAGAAGGCACCATTAAATTGTATGTAGTCGAAGTATGAAGAACAGAATAGTTATAGAATAGTTGTTACACAAATTGGTTATCAACTACAACACATCAATTGGATGGCCATTAGCGATCTTCCATGGCGACGAAATAAGTCCGGCTACCAGACGGGACTGTCAGGGTTAAAATCTTTAAAAGAAGGTCTCTGGATAATCCGGTGAACTTTTCTGGTAATGTCAAACTACCCGTCATATCTCCTATAGCACGCGTTAGGTTTTCAAATTGCACTATACGGTTACCCTGAGCTTTCGTTATGTCACATGACTCGGAAGCGTAAAGAAGCAATCTCAGAATGCAAACGTTAACTAATTGATACAATTTAACTACAATAAAAACCCTTTCATTGTTGAATTCTAAAATTTTTGCATTTGATTTAATATAACAATGTCCCGCTAAAACTTTGCCCAATTAAGAATTTACAGTGCGACAACCACAATTAGCAAGAAATAACCCGTCTTCAAATAAACATTATTAACACCGATAATGTACGTCCGAGGGCATCTTAACCAAGACGATTTAATAAGGCACGTATTTCGTAGAAAAAATGACTATGAGATCGTTATCTACAGTTAAAAATTAAGTACTTTTTGGGTCAGCCTGTCAAAAAGGCGGAAACGTTGTAGCATAAAATAAATAATTTTTAATTATGCTTTGATTGTAATTATTGTTCTTCGGTTAACCTTGCTGGAAACATCATTAAAAATAAATAATGCCCGTTTATATATTTTAGATAAAGCAAAAAGACCACCGGATTTCATAAATTTAAAAAAAAAAATGAGGATTATAACTTAATCTTACAGCGTTATTATAAATATAATATACGGCTTGTTTCTTGTGGTATCACATTCATACTGACTGACGTGAATTGATACGAGATAAATATGCTTTAATTTCAGAACATTATGGATGCGGTAAAGATATACATGAATGTAACTCCACCTTTCCTTATCGAATGACACATAAGGGAATGTTACTCGATTGCAATTTCGCAAATAAACAAGACGATTGTGTTAACTGTACAAGAATTGCGAATACATTTCAATTGGTTTATAATCGAGTAGAAAGTGGACAGATTGCACATTTAGAGCGAATTTCCCGCAAGTTCGTGAAACTTTTTATCAAAAGAAAAATCAGCGTTTGTATAAATTGGCATTGTTTTACTTGCGGTTTAAATGAAAGCAGAAGTGTTTATCCAAGCAAGCGTGCATGACAGTTTGTTGCATATTTACCTGTAAGAAAAAGAAACCAGCATTTAGTGATAGAAATAAACTTGAAGAAAATTTCACACATCTCTTCAATGAAGACACGAAAAAAAGATACAAAATATCATTAAATGTGAACTTTTGTTACTCTTACATTTCAACGTGTTACATTTTCAACCATTACACTTCAAACCAGGGCTGTAGAGTTGAAGTCGTGAAAAAAGAGCGATTTAGACGATTTTAAAGAATATATCAATGAATAATTTACCGGATTGTTTGGTTGATCTTTAATTTAATACATAAATAGAAAAAACTTAACAAAACTAAACTTCTTTTAGTCGGAATGATTGAACGGTATTCAATTTTGGAATCATTTTGTTTATAGACTCCACAGCTATACATCAAATGTGTGGAGATGTACGGTATGAGAAAGATTAAAAATTAGATTCGAAATAATATATATACCCCAACCAATATCTTAAATCTAACAATTATATTACGAATTTACGTTATTTTTTTAAAAATAATTTTGTATAACTAAAATACATTGCAATTTTTTCACCGTACTATATTACGAGTTAAACACCAACTTCCGACATAGATCATTTTATTTTTGTTCAATTAAACCATTTATTCGACCAATATTAACCCATGAGTAGTTATTAATTACTTTTATTGAATGAAATATTTCTTTAGATAAGAGTACCACACATCGAGTTACTATATATATATTAGAACGATCAACGGCAAAATTAGCAGTAGAAAATTGAACAGAGGCTTGAAAACAGTACGTTTTTTTTACATTTTATCGTGAAACAAACAACAGTCAGAATATACAGAAAATAAGATTTGAAACTTTATAATAAAAAAAAAAATGGTTAATTGTTTTTTAGCTACCTTGTACACGTGTGGTAAAATTTGTGGCGTAAATAATGAACGACAGTTAAACTGAATCAATATTTCACATTCAAATCAACCAGTTTATTACTCTTGATATCATTAACAGCAATTTCTCTATCGCGTAATACTGGGTCACCTTTATTCGATTAAAATCATGCTAAAATATGAGTTATTATCGTACATTATGTACAGAAAAGTCTACTCATATTACAGGACTTGTGGAAAAAAATGATATCAAAACATGCCTATCGAAACAACGATAAAGAAAATTCGACAATTTTTCCATACTAACATTATTCCACTTCATTTATCATTGTTAGATATAGTTCATAATCGAATTTGAATGTTTAATAAGGCATTATAAAACATTTATTTAATTTAATTGATATAACAGCAATTCATCACAAAAAACTGCGATTATAAATACGTCGAATATATATTTTGTACTGCAGGTTTTCGATGCAAATTGATCTCAGAATATTTCGAGGTAAGTACTATTTACTTAACATAACCGCGATTGAAATTTATTGTGTGTAAGTGAGGTTGATAATTGTTACTGTAAATGAAACAATTTCTATTTTCGATCGAATTTCTTCATTACAAAAATATATTCAACTTTGCGTGTGCAACGCGAAAACATCCGACCGTAAAATTCTAATATAGATCAATCGATTGCAGGTCGTAGCGCTTGTTCACTTGATCGAATGGAAACAGCCTCGATTGATTAATTTCCAGATATGCTTTTTCCTATTTTCAAGTAGTGAAGAAAATACAAAAACCTTTTAGTCGTCGTTCGATATACCGAATGACTGCGAAACAATTTCTCGGCCAAGTCATACGCCGCGTCAGTGGAGCGGGATACTAGGTCCAATTTCGACACATTGCGATTTTCTTCCGGGTGTCGATGCTAATTTCAAAACGTTGCGTTTTTTTCCTTCGGCGTTGAGCTAAGCGCGAAAGAAAATCTCAACACCACTCGCTAATGGAGCGAACGAATGTCAGGCAACTATTATTTATATTTCTACACTTAAGGTAATCAATTGTTTTGCCATTCAGAATTGTAAAAAATATTATTAAAATATCTTGTTTTGCTGAAATTGAAATGGACGTTTTTGTTTATTTTGACGCACCAAATAACCATTAACAATATGCAATCGAAAAGCGCGTCTATTCCGTCAATTTTCAATGAGATAAGTCACTTTTATCAAGAATATCCATTCTTATTTGATGTTATCGAATTGACATCATTTCCTCATATATGATACTTGACATAATTATCAATGACTCGATTGTCACTATATTTAATTTTTGTGTTAACTGTCACTTCTTGATGGAAAGGCTTGATATTTTAAGTAATGAAAACACATTTTTAGTACTTATTTCCGCAATATATTTATATATCAGGACTGGTTTCGCTCATTGAGAGCAAAGTCTATATATACAAAATAATTTAGTTAGCAGGTAGCAGGCATACAAAACCGTGAGTTCAATAACTAAGAAACCCTGTGTACCTTCAACCTTCAAATATTCTGTATAAATAGGACTCGTTTATAAATTGTATTCCATCAGTTGATAAAAATGCTCGCGATGAGCGAGAAACCGTTCCTAAAAATGTGTTTTTGATATTTAAAATATTAAATTTTATTTTTAATAAAGAATTTAATAAAAAGGTTTCAACAAACACGGTGAAAAAAATAGAAATGTATTTTAGTTTTACAAAATTATTTAAAAAAAATATAGTTGATAGCTATTACTGGGGGGGTGGTTTGATTTGCTTCCGTAATTGTCACTTCCGTCCCACATGTAAACTTATTGTCATAGCCGTCTTTTGTTTCATCTACAATTTTTGAAAATTTAGTTTTGTGTGAAAGTAACAAGCTAGGCCGTTAAAACAGGAGAAAAGATGTATCGTCTACATTTTCTACACAGGTATATATAGATAAGCAAATGTTACTTTAAGCATAGATCAGACGATGGCGTGAGCCGAAATAGCTATCAACTATATGTTTTAAAAATAATTTTGTAGAACTAAAATACATATTTTAGTTCTACGAAGCTATTTTTTTCACCGTGTTATAATGGAGTTCTACCAAGTGAATGTCGATTCAATCAATTCAACAAACAACGTAACCGTTAAAACTTATTTTCGTTCAAACTTCGCTTGGAAACAATGTTTCAATAGAAAACCATTTTATGAACAACAAAAACTATAACGCTTAAAAACGCAATCGGAAGTAAAAGCTCCTATGTATATATATATTTAAAAAAAACGATAGAGAGAGTGTCACTCAAGGGCTTTCGTAAAATTATTATTCAATAGAGTCGATGGACTTCAATGATAACATTGGAAAAGTTCATTCAACGTTGTTTAAAAAATGTACGGCATTGACATACTACAAATTATTTTCACCTTCGTCGAATAAATCATATTGAATTTTCAAAATCCGTATATGTACGTAATTTAATTATTCATACCATGGTATATCAATTTACGCGAGGCTATTGAAATTTGTTATACGACTAAAACGATTTCACAAGGCTGTAAGATATTTAAGTTATCTCCACGCCATATTATCATCACCATCCGCGTGGTGGAAAAAAGGTCGACTAATAACATTTAAATGGCAAGTGTTGATAAAATAATATAAGATACTGAGGAACTCTGCAATTTTTAACTATCATATAACCTCGATTAAAAATGAAGAACAATGTTTCTAAGCGTTGCATTCTTCTGGAAGAGTTTTATTTTTTTTCCTAATCATTTTACAAAAGTTTTTAGTAGACTGGATCCTCATTTTGGATGGGTTCGTAAGAACCATTTTAGCACTAATTAAAAATACGCATGTTAGTAAATTTGTATTTATTTTAAAAAAGTCTTAATAAATGTAATTTAAATCGAAATTTGTATGTTATATTATCTGTTAAATAAACAATTTTAAGACGGTGAAAAAATAGCAATGTATTTTAGTTCAACATTTTTTTTATAACATATACTATAAGATAGCTTAGCATGATATAAACTAGGTTATTAAAACAGAAGAGAATATGTGTTACGTACCTTGTCTACACAACTACATACAGATAACCAAACGTACGATTAAACATAGTTCTGACGATGGGCGAGCCGAAATAGCTATCAACTATATCTTTTTCCACCGTGTTATAATGGAGTTCTACCAAGTAAATGGCAATTCAATCAATAAATAATTTTAATTTATTTGTCAACTTTAAGTAATGGAATCTACCTACTATTTTGTATATGGATTTTGTTGTAATGTAATCGGATCCGCGTTCAAAAAAGGGTCCGGTATATTATCACGATTGGTAACGTTTAGCAAAGGCATTATGTGTGTCTATAAAATGAAGTGATACCAGATATATGAAGAAAGTTACGAGTCAATAAACGCAGAACGGTTCATATAATGAACACGAAATGAAGCATAAATTTTGTACGAAATAACTAGAGGGCATTTACTATACATCCCCTCTGCATGAACATATCACAAATATGAGATGTTCGTATATTAATTTTGTATTTCGATAAAAAATATTTTTCCAATCGTTCTTGCACCTTCGCACGTTATACCTGCCCAAGGCGGGCGGTTTAGCTTTGGGACAGACGTGGGTCGTCGACCGTCGACGAACCAAACGAGAGACATCGATGCGTTGTAACGAAACCCAGCATCGCGAACGGTCGAGTGGGGAACTCTCAGGAAAACGAAATTAAGTCGGTGGAGACTCGATACGCGTTTCACTCAATACTTACTGTCTTGATTGCATTGAACAGTTTTTCCACATCAATACATCGAGTCGAGTGGAAAGATCAATTATTTATTTTGATATCAATTATTTATTTTGATTTCTTATAAAATATCTCAGCGTAAGGGTGACCAACATTTAGTTACTTTCCAATTAAACGTGTTCCTCTGTTGAATCCTATACGATTCTCATAAGACATTCTAATAAAAATCCTTCCTTTCTTTAAATATGATGGTTTTTCTAAATGGAAAATAAATAATAAATAAAATACGTTTTATCTCGTTTTGTTTTACGTTTGAGGAGCAATGAAACGACAATATAAAATAATATTAGTTTCCAAAATTCTTGATAAAAAGTACTTTACGATTCGCGGACGCCACATTGGTGTCATTTTTGAAATAATCGTTACCATTGGGGAACGCACAATGTGGCGTCTCGACGCGCAGCTATACTGCCAAAATTTAATATGAATTTTAATTCTTACTTTCAAAATTCATCGATAAATGGATAAGGAATATACACGAGGTCTAAAATTGAAATAAGAAAAAAATATTTATCGAAAATATGCAGTGTGTGAAAATATAAGTGTTAAATCGATCGTAATTTTTCTTTAAATCGAAACACGGTTTGGCACACATCCTTGTTCTAACGAATGAAATAAGACTTAGAAATGTCTAGACAAATCTATCGCATATTAACAATATAATCTAAGCTGACTGAATTGATTTTACTTATATTTAATCGCATTTTACACGGTTAATTTAATCGTCAGAATCAATTAAAATAACGCGATGCTTCATTCTCGTATTAGACCGTTTTATGAACTATATTTTACAAGAAATAAGATTAAACTGCAAAAACACCATTTCCATTAAAAATTAGTTTTTAGTAAATTACTTTTTTCTTATAATTTCATTGATTATATGCAACACAAACAAAGGAAAATAAAAAGTATTTTTTAAAGTCAATAAATAGTACACGAATTAAATGAATTGCACGAACTGTAAATTGTGAATATTACATTCATTCAAGTTAACAAATTAACACTTTGCGGTCCACACATTTTTGCTAAATAACTACACCAACAGTTTTTCCCTATTTTGATTTTAGACCTCGTGTATATTCTTCATCCATCTATTGATAAATTTTGAAAGTAAGAATTAAAATTCATATTAATTTTTGGTAGTATAGTTGCGCGTATCCGAAGACGCCACATAGTGCGTTCCAGGATCGTAATAAAGCGTTAATAAATATATTCAAACTATTTAGTGCATTATACGAAATGTAAATTTCGAATATTATATTCATTAACGTTAAAAATGTTTAAAAAAAGCACGATAGTTAAAATTTATTAACATTAATTAATAAAAAGATATTTTTAATGCTATTTTGTTTACGTATAGAAAATATTAATTCCTCATTTTTTCCTCCAAGGAACTAGTATTCAAATATAAATTTATTTATACTGCATAATTATAATAATCCATCTAAAAACCGATGTCGCATGATTTCCAAGCATCAAGAAAACCGGTTCTCTTCACAGCACCGGAGAGTAGAACTAAATTACTGGTGTTCATTTATTCTCGGCTATTTTTCTGCTTCGCTTCGAAAGAAAATAAATACTTCAAAGAATTGTATTCTATAACTTGGCCGCAAGTAAAAGCGATTTTATATGTACTCGCCTGTCATTTCACTTTCATTCGTATGCCGTAGAGACCGATATAAAAAAGGCGTTTAATTTTTTATGGCACTGGAACTCTATGGTTTTATTATTGGCTTTTTATAAGAAGTAATTGACAGTTAGTATACGATTTTTTATTTCTATATATATCAGAAGTCTATTATTTGATTACCCGGTAATGTATTACACGTTTAGGCGGATTTTGTTATTATATTTTATTGTATTGGTAGTTATTTACTTAAATACTTTTATCACTTTAATGATTGAATTGGCATTCACTTGGTAGAACTCCATTATAACACGGTGAAAAAAATAGCAATGTATTTTAGTTCAACAAAATTGCTATTTTTTCCACCGTGTTACTTTTTTTTAATGTGTTGACTGTCACGTCACTTCTTGATGGAAAAGCATATTTTATAGAATAAAAAAAACACATATTTTTAGTACTCCACAACATATTTTTTGATCAGGACCGGTTTTGCTCATCGCGAGCATTATCAACTGATAGCATACAACTTACAAATAAGTCTATTTGTACAAAATATTTGAGTTAAAGTTAGCCAAACAATTTACAGGAAATCATACAATGTTAATACAAATAATATAAATTAGTAAATGAAAATGAATTATGAAATGTTCATAATTGTAAATAATAACCGATTTATACTATCCTCTCACTGAACTTCAATAATTGTTATTATGATGGACTCTCCTTTGCGGCTTTGGTCATGTGAAGAAATAATATTAAAAATTCTATAAAAGAAATACATAAGTCATTTATTTACTCTAACATTCAGTGTTTGCCTTAATAATGAACAACCTTACGAAACTGTTATATATAAGTTATCCCAAAATAAATCGAAAATACAATGCTGATACGCTTATTGGATTATTGTAGAAAATTGTAATATCCTGTATACGTGAAACAATTCCTGTAAAAAATACTTGTTTTTACACTAAAAAAGGCAGACCATACACTGAAGGTTTAGATATTATCATAAAAGAATTAAATAGCATTTATATTTTCTTTCGATATAATATCAGATTGATGAGTGTTGAGAAAAATTTCAAATTTCACATAACAACGTATTATGAAATAAACTTTAATTAAACTGAACAATGATTTCGTTTTGAAAAACTTGTGAATAATTAAGATGAAAAAAGATCGAATATATAATATATTCAACGACAAACGCTTTTGAAATTAATAGACAACTACAAATGGAGCAAAGCGAACCTTCCATAGTTAGCTATTCGAAATCGTTTCATTCGTGAGTTTGCTGTCAAAAACCAGTTCCGCTTGATCGTCCGTAATCCGAGAAAAACAAATCTTATAGCAATAATTGAAAGTATTTTTTTCGCTGGTAAAAAAAAATACTCAAAAAAACGTTTACCTTTTGCGAGTAGAGCTACGAAACGAAACGCCATAACTTTCTAGGCGTTAGGTAGTCTTGCGAATTATTTCGTTTTACTCGCGATTCGGAAATCAGCTGATTTAAATACATTTCGACGAAAATATTTGAAATTCGAACCCAGTGAGAATATAATTAGAAAGTTCGATAAAAAAAAACCGTATAAAATACAAAAATAAATAATCATTTTTGACGTGTTTAACTGTCACTTTTTGGTGGAAAGACATAATATTTAAATAAAGAAAAAACCATTTTCAGTTAATAGTGCTCGCAATTAACAAAATCGGTCTTGATCGTTGTCCTAAATTAGTTTAAATAAAGTTAATCGTTTTTTTAACACGTGTTGAGAATTATAATTATGAACAACATAAAATGGAATCAATAAACTAATAATAAGTTTGAATAACCAATATTCAACTGAAGTAAATAAATATATATATGTATAGACAAAATACAAAAATGAACCACCTAGGTATCGAGCATTACTGTCTAGGTTATATTTGCGCCCAGCCACGAATAAGCATGGGAACATTATCGTTGGTTAATTTGCGTTGAAATTAATTACAATGTTGCAAATCGATTTTTTACTTGGAGCAGTGGTCGATTTCGAATCATTTAAAATTGTATTTAAAAAAATGTTTTAAATTAGTCTGGCGTCATAGTTATTTATATGTTGTTGTATTCGTAGTTGCGGTGGTGTTGTATTATAAAATGTGGTTTACTATTTCTTTTTGTGAAATATCAAAATGACAATTGAAAGGTCATTATAGCTCAACAATAAAAACATTTTAAATATCATATATTAAATATACGTTGGGTAGAGTAAACGAGGCAAAGCAATAGACATATGGATAATAATATTCGCTGTTATTATTAAAACGTTACAGCCGGCTATCGAACATAAAATTTATTGTGAAACATACGTGAGATCAACTATTATTTAAGTATCTTTTGTACGCCAGACTAAGTGTTTTGCACTAAAATTGTAAGTTTAAATTAAAAAATATATTTTAGATGTATCATTTATTAGCTGTAATAAAGGAAACTTTGATGACTGTTGCCATGTTTTCGTGGTATAAAATATTGTGATCATTCAAAGGAATAAATCAACAATTAAAAAAAAAACTTTGCCCAGTCGGGGATAACTACTGGAAAAAAGTCAACATCGTCTTATCTGAGAAGATGCCTACAACGACAACGTTCGGCCAACAAAAGGCAAGTTTTCGGGCATCATTATATGCGGCTGGCAAGTATAAATTATTGTTATGGCAAAGGGCATGGCTTTTCAACAGATGGGTTGCGGTCGACCACTGTTTCCGTGATAGATAAAAAAAATCACAAATTTCGCTGGGGAAACTGTAATTGAATATATGAAACGAGTGCAAAAAGGTCATCTTATATAATGTAAAATATCGTAATAATCCTTTCTGTATCATATAATCGTCGGAATTGGACTGCACGTTTTCTACCCGTGAAAATGGACTAAGTAAACACTCATAATGCAAAACCAAACCGCAAAGTCATGACGGGCAAAAAATATATTTGTGGAAATATTCATTTACTTACTGCTTACGAATGTAAAATTTTTATGTTATTATTTTGATAGTGCTAGTTAGTCTCAGCAAATGATATTTTGAAGATCGTAACATATATGAGAACTTCATTGAATTGGCATTTGGTAGAACTTGGTAGAACTCCATTATAGCACAGTGAAAAAATAGCAACGTATTAAAGTCGTACAAAATTTATAAGATATAGGGTCGATAGCTATTTCGGCGTACGCCTTCATCAGAACTATGCAGAAATAGCTATTAAGTATATATCTTATAAATCTTGTAGAACTAAAATAGATTTAGCTAATTTTTCTCCGTGACAAATAAAAACTTTTACCACGAAATGTAAATATCCATTAGCAGAGAGAAAAGGGTTTTTAATTCTTTTTTTTTTGATTTCGAAAAGAAATGAATCAATGATTTATATAACGTAAAGTTATTATCAGTAATAAAAAAAATATTTTTAAAAGCCAATTGAGAATGTTCCATAACAAAATTTCAAGCCTCTGCCGGTGGTATAAGGGGTCGGAACACCTCGCCAAACTGGTATTACACACACACGTCGAACGCACAACCAACACCAGTGCAGTCACCAACACATATACAAGAGAGCAGAATTACCTGTTAGTGCTTTGCACCGAAGCATCCAAGAGTTAACTTGTGCCTACGTGAAGTAAATATACCAATACATAAGATGGTGTAAACATACGAGAGTGAAGAGATTTTAATATACATATCGTTTATGTCTGTGTTGACTATTTGATACCTACACACAGTTCAGGAAGTATTCCTTACACATTGTATTACAGACATACATTTTTTTCAACTTCTAACTATCTCTTTTTCCGGTATACGCTATAAAGCAAAAACAACTAATATTCTTTGCGGATAGTTACTCATAATTTAAACACTTCCTATAATACATTAAATTTAATACACATTTTTTTTTATTTTCAATGTGTTTGTGTTATAGACATCACTGTCCAATTAAAAATGTGGAAGTTTTCGTTCAAAGCAGACAATTTGTAGGCACTGAAAAATTGCATGATTTAAATTCATTCGAATCAGTTTCAACGATAAATTTAGAAATGTTAAATTTGAATTGTTGCAACTTTGTACGATTCCACATGTTTTGTCACTAACGTCTCGCGTTTCGCCTTTCGGCATCTTCATGCATTCTATCACACGGATGCAACAGAACCGGCATAAAACTAAGGCGAAACCCAGATCGTTAGTGAAAACACATGTGGAATCGTACAAAGTTGTAACAATTCAAATTTTATGCTGAAATTCAATCAAGCACCTTCAGTCGATATCATAAATCAGAAATGTGAAGTGCAAGATTTAATAGAAGCTATTCCTGCTCTGTCAAGAGTTGGTTTATTTAAATTATCCAATAGGAATGTATATATATTTAAATAAATTCATAGGGCATAGTTGTTATAAAACAATTCAAAACTTGATACATATAGTGAGCTACGTAACGAAATTAAATAAGGAACGTTTAACAATTGGAATACTTTAGGTACACCTTGTATTATTTTTACGACAAAAACGGGTTTGGCCAGCGTTTTACTGCCAGTGTGTTAAAAGCTTAAAGCTGAGTCGCGTCCGTGTGTTTGTGTGCGGCGGGGAAGCTTTTAAACCCCCTTCTTGTGCCTGTGCCAAACCTGTCCAACCTGTAGTCATTGATACCGTCAACCCTAGTCGGGTTAAACTATCCTTATCAGAGTTGACTGATCATTGGGGATCATCTACATATGTACGGAATATACTTCTCATTGGATGGTTCATCCACATTAAGATACATCGTCTATCATATAAAAGGGATTAAATGCCTTTCGATGTTAAAAAGGTTTCAAATATTGGATAGTCAGTTTCGATACATGATTAAATGTGTTGATTAATATCAAACTTAGTTATATTTGTATATTGTCGGAAGTGATATTTTTAATGCATTATTACATAACATGAAATCGTAAACACAGTAAAACAGATGTTCGTTAATCCATTGCATAGTAGTTTATCTAAAGTTAATAAGGTCCAATCTACGTCAATGAATTCAAAATTCACAATGTATAATTCAACTCTTTTACGTCTGATGAAAGCATGATACAACCTCGAATATTTTATAAAAATAACTCTGCAGTTATTATTATCAGTAAATTTTTAATACACAAAAGTTTAAACGTTAAAAATATGTTATATTTTATATGTCACACACAGCAATAATCGTCTGTACAGTTACGAGATTAGCAGTCAGAGGGTTCCAAGTAGCAATGACCCAGGTAAAGTGGTCTATATTCATAAAAAAAATAATAGCTACAAACCACATAGAAATAAATAAACGACCTTTATAGGAATCACTGAAGGAAACAGTTCTGGGTTTATTGGCATTCAAGAAATTGCGGAATTGAAATGCAATTAATTATCAATCAAGCGAATTTCTATGAATTTTTTACCTTACATTTTTAACTTGCTGAATTAATATTAAGATTTCTTTATTAGAAATTCCCGGCAAACTATCAGAACCGTTGATAGAAATAGCATATTCTCCAAAGTCATTGTAAGTCGACTATACTAAAACATGAATTATGAAATTAATAGTAACTAATAATTTAATGATTTACTGATCAGGAGCAATTAACCTGTCTTAATCTATAGTGCAGTATTTAATAAAATAAACGTCAGAAAAATATCACACAAGAGTATGAAAAATATTCACGAATCTATATAAAAACAATTAGCATGTAGCTATTAAAACAACACTTATTCGTAAGATCATTTACAATAAACATAAAAAGAATGCTACACAAAAATATACACATATCCTCTATTACTCGTTCGCTCTCCTATATACAATAAATGAACAATATTTTCTTGGTGAATCATCTTGGGACTGATTTCCCCTGAGGATCAAATCGACGATGACTAACTTCGACGAAATGTCAAAAAATAACTATTTGAATCATAAAATCATAGGAAAGAAGCAATATGACTTCCTGTTCTTTTGTACAGTATAGCAGCATCTTGAAACCAAATGTAATTGTCAAGAGTAAATTTTAAAATGATTCGAAGACCAATTGCACGATATATTTCTTGCACGAATCATTTGGTGTAACAGGAAAAATGTGAATCAACGCATCTGTTCGACTTTTAATATATTTACTTAGAATTCGGTTAACAGCAGCTGGAAGTGTTTTCAAATATATTCTTTCATTCAATAGATAAACTGATAACAATTAACAAGGCGTGAGGATTTAAATAAAATATATTTATAAAGCTATGATTAATCGATTTCTTTGGATAGAATTAAATCAAATATTTTCTGTTGACTCAACTTGAATTTGAAAAAAATGCGGGATAGAATTAATGAATCACATAATAAATTTTGAATTTGAATTGTTACAACTTTGTACGATTCCACATGTTTTGTCACTAACGACCCGGGGTTCGCCTATCGGCATCTTCCGGCATTCTAATCACACGGATGCAACAGAACTGACAGTTCGAATTCAAATCTGATATTGAAATTCACCTTCAAGCACCTTCAGTCGATATCATAAATTAAATCACATAATAAATAGGAAAGATTCAAAGTACATTTGACTTTTGAGTTGGCAAGTTGTTTCGTTCGTGCGATAGAACGCCTGAAGATGTCACAAGGCGAAACCCGGGTTGTTAGTGACAAAATATGTGGAATCACAAGTTTTAACGAATTACATCTTGGTTAAGCTGTTATATATGCTATATACATTTTTTTAAATATTTAATTACGAAGTCATTTAATTCAAGTTTAAAACGACAAGAAGCCATTGTTGTCAAATTATGGTATTTTATATTCTTTTTCTAACGTTTGAAAATGTGTAATATGTTAATTTAAAAATACAGCAAAGTGACAGAAGAATAAAAAAGAACGCTAGCTAATCGAAAAAAATAGACAATGCATTGACGAGGTTGAAAAAAATTTATACGAATAATATCACTATACATAATTCCGGCTTGGTAGTAAAAAAAAAAAACATAACATAAGTTTAACTAGCACTAGGTATTTGATAAAAAAAAACACGACCATGCGCCGTATTAGGTGATAAAACGTGAATCTTGATAACGACCAGGTATAACATTATCTTCACAGGTAACGAACAATTATCGATTAGAGTTTGTACAACGGCAGCGTGCCTGCACGAATGTATGTATAATAAAACACGAATATATTCAAATGCGGAAATGTCGTCAATAATCAAAACTGATGCATAATGGCACAATAAAAAAATGCGGATGATTTACCTTACCAACGATACTTGCGTTTTTCCGCAATTCGTATAACTATGCTGAATTATTAATTAACTAACCCCCTATGGAAAATCCTAGCAAGTTTGCCGTCATTCATGCATTTAATATATTTTTTAAATCTAGTCTTCATCGTACTTGGCCAATAGACAGAGAACAAAATTATCATCAGTAGATAATTTTCAAATCGACCATATGAAATGACAATTGAACAATTTAGATTTCAGTTAAGATATCATTCTTTTATTAGTCAATTTGTATATCATTATCATTAGTTGATTTCTCATTGAGCGGACATGAGTCGGCAAAAAGAAAAAGTACAAAATAGCCTCGCCGTTGAAGACAAGTAAAATAAAATAAAAACATGTCGGCGCACGGTTCTGCGTAAGAAATGTAATCGATTTCGTCAACACTCATGCGGGACGCTTTGCAAAACAATGGACAATACTCATAAAACACTGCGTCGAAATTACGCGGAATTAATATGTATTATAGTGCATCTAGAACAGTAATTCTCATGTGCGGCCACCAACAGTTGAATAGTAAAAATTGATAAAAAAAAATATTTTTACAAATGAATTTGTAAAATTATCATTATTTTAACATTGATTGAATAAACCTGACTTATCCAGCAACTAGTCGAGTTTCAGTGAAAGGACCGTTTTAATAATAAAACTTCAAATATTTTGGTCGAAGTTATATGTTGACCATTAACACGTTGGCTGCGTAAACATATTGCACTGTTTCACAGAGGGCCTGAAAAATAGCCATTTTTCGAAGCCATAAAAGTTTGTAAAATATTAGGGGCAATTATTATATTTCTCGGAATTTGGTCGCCCTAAAGGTCATTTACACAAAAAAGCATTAGTGCCGCACATGTACTGGTATTGTTTACCCATTAGATTTTGAAACATTTGCAGTGTTTATTGATGTTGCGTCGTCTGTAATACCCCCTAAAGGTATATTCACACTAACATATTTTCGGCTTATTTATAATTTTATTTTAACGGAATTCTCTTCTACCTTTTCTACTCCAGGTTTTGTTTTATAGTGATTTATTAACTTTCAAGTGTTGTTGACAATAATTTTTAAAATCGGAAAAATACAAGAAAAATTCACTGATATGAAGCAGTTGAAACGTAATTCACACTCTCACAATAAACTTATATGATATTACTTTGAAATAACATTTGAATGTGAGATTCACATTTATTCGTTATATAGTCGTGAACAGAGTTTTAAGCACAAGCCAGGTTTATTTGGACAATTGTGACAATTGTGACAATTGAACAACGAACCTTTTCATTGTTTGTTGGTCAAATTGTTGAGGTAGTTTTTTTCCCAATAGTCACTTAGACGATTCAATCGTATCATTCCTGTATAAAACAGAAGTCCCAACCATAGCTCGAAATCGTCTATCGTTATGTCTTTCCATTGCATGGTTCGACTTTTATCGCCGTGTGATTGCGCTAGAATATCGACTGCATATGCAATTGTCTGGTCTATGATGTAATTCTAAAATTTCTCGAAAATTCGAAAAATTAAAAAATATTGAAACACAAGTGCATTAAAACGTAGAACGAAGTTTAAAGAATTGTATAAAAATAGGTACGCGGGCTTAGAAAAAAAAGTATGTGCACGTTAATAAAAAATACATACAAAACCAAATTACATGTCAAAATTTTTTTCCAAAACAAATAATTTGATGTAAGTATTCCGGTAAAATGAATAGTGTGAATGAGCCTTTATGTGATAGTTTCACAGAAATGTCCCCAAAACGTCTTAACAGTGCAGGTACTTACTAATACTAAAAGATCTTTTGTTATATTGAAAACACGGCTCCTATGATAGACGCGGGTCAGGCGTTCAGGCATTGACACGGGAGCCGTGTCGTGCGCACTAGTCGAGTTAATCAAGTCAATATAAAGAATTAACAACAATTGCTTTATTAATTTTGTCGATTTTACGATTATTTACAACTGTATATTGTGAAAGATCATTCAGTGTAAAGTACTACATAAAAAATAATATCGAAACTACTTTTATCATATTTTGTGCGGCTACAAGACATTTCTATAGGACAGCTGATGTTTATAATGCGGCCACAGTGAAATTTCACGTGAGAACCGCTGTTGTAGAAAAATGAAAAATGAAAGAAATTGTATGAAATCATATAATCTAATAAATAATAAAAGTTGAAATTATTAGATTGAATGTCGAACTTTGGAGTTTTATTTTGTAAACTCATCAACATATTCAGCGACTTTATTAGGCCATTTCCTCTAAACTTCTCGAATATATTGTTAAAAAAAAATTCCTTTCAGAAGCATGTCTGGAGATTCAATACATCGAGAATAACTTTTGTCATCAGGAACTGTATCTAATCAATGGATTTAACAGGGTCTTTATTATGACCTCCATATTTGTGTTGTGTTGCGAACAAAAAAAAATCTCAGATGAAACAGTTGGTCGAACACAGCACAAGAAAACTCGCCGAAGCAAAACGATAAAAAATGCCGAAGATTTTCTTAGGTCACATTGGGGCCTGTCCAAGGAAACGAATTTAATAATTGTCGTCTGTAAAATACTACATTAACCGAGACGATTATTGCAAGGTGCAACAGAGAGACGGTGTTTCCGCGTTATTTTGGCGTGAATAAATCGAATCGACATCACGATAACTCGCTAGAATAATTCAAGTTCCAGCCGAGGAAAAAATACTGGCCAATATGACACAAAATAAGTTTTTAAAATAACTTTATAAACCAATGACCCATATAAACACTGAACAAGGTTATTGGAAAATTTGAGGAATTATTTTATGAATAAAAATAGGAACTATGCATCTTGTAGTTATTTGTTCAAATATATGATATTAATATATGGGATTAGTGACAAAGGGCAAAAAGAAGTATAATATGAAATCCGCGAACAGAAACTAGTAACCTTGTATGACAAATAAGCATCACGTTATAAAGGAATCACGTAATATAAATATAAGCTCAGAGCCTAATCACCTGGAAATCAATAGATATCAACTATCACAAAGGATTCTTAACGAAAAAACTAATATAGGTCAGTCGCCAATGCTCAACCCACTACAGGGGACTGTTTTACTCTGTGATAAGCCATTTCCGTGCCATATGTAAACTTATTGATATATCTGTTTTTTAGTTTCATTTACAATTTTTAGTATTATTGCGAACAAGAAACAAGCTAGGTCGTAAAAACAGGAGAGAAGGTATATTGTGTACCTTTTCTACACAGCTATATATAGATAAGCAAAAAAGCTTAAGCATAGTTCTGACGATGGGGCGAGCCGAAATAGCTATAAACTATATCTTTAAAAAAATTGTAGAACCAAAATATATTGCTATATTTTTTCACCGTGTTACAAGTAAGCACGTTTAACCGTTTTCCGGGCGATAACGCAAATATGCGTTAAAAAAAGTATGATTTCTGACAATCATGCAATTACTCGTGATTCTCATTACGTAAAATACGATATAAAATTGTAGGTAATCATGCAAAAATAATAGTCAAATCAGAATAAGCATATTATCAATATAAACGTATTAATAACAGATCCTTGCAAAAAAATCCCAGAAAGCAGTTAACGGACAACGAAATAACAGAGATGAGGAGATACATAACGGAATATGGAATCCGTTCCGGGAATATCGAAAAATTTGTATATTTTTTAAAAATATCAATTTGTCAAAACAATTTAAGTGTAGTCTTCCAGGTATACAAATAAAACCCGCAGACCATTATTATGCAGGTAAGTGAAGTAGCCAGCACTTAGTAAAAACAATAACAAAGGCGTTTGGAGTAGTGCACAGGCGACGCAGGTGAAATAATTGCTTCATTCTTTTTATATTGCTACCTGAGATTGTATAAAAAATAGGGTTGACTAAATCAACAGGTAGGAAAACCATTTGCCACTTGTCGAATTGGAATGACAGGTTAAAAAAATATAAGGACGTATTAAAATCAATCAATACTTCAGAGGAAGTAAAACTGAGTATTTATACTAACAGTCGGATGAAATCGCTGAACGGTTAATTGTTGAAAAGTATTTTAAATAATAAAAACAAAATTTTTTGTACTTATTTTCACAATAAATTTTTGGATCAGGACCGGTTTGACTCGTCGCGAGCATCAGTTGACAATGGTCGCGACGAGCGAAACCGATCGTGATCAATGAGGGACTGTTAACATCTTAAAAATGTAATTAAGTTATTGGATGATTTGGTCAATATTCATATAAGTATCAAAACATGCTCAAGTTTATACACTTTTTATTGATCGATCGATCATGGCAAACTGTTGCAAACTGCAAGAAAACTGAATCTTCAAAATCTTCTTCTACACTTCTTCTAAAAAGAAACACGTTGAGCAAAATGAATTAATAATATTTAAGAAAACAACTTCATTTATTAACTGAGCTATGGTACCAAACATCAAATGCTGTTCTGGTTTAAAAAACAATCTTCAATCGCAGTTAACGGTTGAAAATGAGTCAAGAAAATATGGCGTTTGACGGATGGCAGAATGGGGCAGCCCTGCTCCCGATTCACCACACTCGCAATATAAAAAACCTCGGGCGCACAATAACAAAATTAAATCCAAGCTCCGGACCGCAACGGGGCAAGAAAAAACCACGCTTCTTAAAGGGGGAGTCGGGGGCAAGCGGGGCACAGACAGGTAAGTCAGTGGGTGAACAGAGAAATACGCATGCGCAGTGCGGAGACTAAAAAACAGCCAATCGGCAGGGCTCAGAGTTAAATATTTATCTGCGCACGATCCTTGCTACGTCCGATTGGATGACGCTAACTGTGAAGGGATTCTTATTTTGAATCGCGAGCGTACCCTATAACTTGTTATAGAATAGATTTGAAAATGGGCATAAAAACGAAGGTATACTGCGCGTATATTGCTCGTAGAGTTTCGCCAAAATGGTTTGTTCTAGAATGTATGTCCTAAACAGACTTCTTGAAGGTTTCCGAATATACCAGCCATTCTCAACGGTTTTCACAATCGAGTCTGAAAATACAGTTCTTAAAACATTGTATTGGCCGAAGGTTAAGTATGAGTATTCCAAACCAATTATACATCTTTCTTGGATGATAAAAAAGTTTGTATGCTTCAAAACGACAACTGACTTAAAAACGAGAACTCCCAAGTGCTAATTTTCTCGCTATAAGCTTACCAACATCGATCGTGGCTATGAGATCCCCTTGTCATACAGTCAAAAAAAATGAGTTTTACTTTCCGATAACTGAATTAGGGGCATAATTACTGCACACGTGCACGATCAATAAACTAATAAAATCGTTATATACAACTCATGAATGAATAACCAATAAAAGTAATAAATAACTGAATAATTAGCACTTGATATTAAACAACACGTATTGATAACGCTAGCTGATGGAATCGGCTAAGCTAGGAAATTCAAGACAATAATAACACGCGAGTGTCGCAACAGTATATCTACCTGCTTCGAGCAATCGAAATTATTCCACATAATAAATGTATAAATAATTTAGAAACATCATAAAGAACACACATATTAGAACGGAAGGCGCTTTGGCTCTATACGTTCAACTAATAGTACACGTTGCTTACGCCACAAGGTCTACAAGATAATTATTTTTATTTATATACATAAAGAGACTCAAAATGATTGTTTTTTTATTGAATATTATAATGAAGACTAAAAAAAACTGCTGGCCTCTTACACGAGTGAAGCAACTAACGATTGTTGAGAAACTCAGAATTTGAGTAAAAAAAAATATTTTTCACGGGGTATAATATCAATGTGGTGAATTTAAAAGAACGATGCTGGGAGAAAGATGAAAAGGCCGCGTTGTTTATTTTCGTTTACTATGCAAGCAAATGTAGGCAAAGTTAACTTTGCTTCAGTATTAACACGACGTTTGCCAAAGACGACACTTCGGAAGTACTTTTGGAAGAGGTAATAATCAACTCAGAAAATCGGTGTGAGATTTAAAATTTAGTAAGTAAACTATAATTTCTTTCTAACACAGCAAGAGAATTTTTTTTAGACAAGATGTATTTTTTAACAAAAACATTCGGCCTGATACGGCGCGATTTATTTGCGGCTACGATAAGGTTAATAGTTAATACTCAGTTACCCGATTGGGATCGTTAGACATCAAGAGTAGTTGTATCTACACCAACTAAAGGAAGGAAAGTTATTTATACGGTTTTCTTTAAATACAATTTCATGACAGTAATACTTGAACCAACAATGAGTGATGATCAATGTAGAAAATATAAGACCGTCATAATCACAGCACGTCACTGATATAGGTGTATAAAATGCATTGTAGATATATATATATCAGACGGCAAAACATATACGAAGTAAATTAAGGATATTAAAATTTTAATTTAGTAATTATATGACAAAAAATTCACTACTTTCCACGCTCATCGACGTTTCAAAAAGCCATTCAAAGACGTTTAAAATTTCGCGTAAGTCACTAAATCGATATGTTTGAAAAATGTCGCCCACAATAATGTCCAATGCAAACAGCTTAACAGCACATCTGCAGTTCACGAAATGGCAACACCTTGAAAGTCGAGAAAAAAATCAGCGCTGTCTCAAAGCGACTCGGCTTTCGTGTATCTGCAACAGAACAACTTCAGACGAGGAAGCAGAATTGATAGCCGGAAGTAATCTCCGGATTGATTGAACTTCCGGAAATGCAGTTCAACCTTCTACGAAGAATGCATGTTCATAGAGATTATAATTGATGACTGTAATAACACACCAATGCCGGAAATCGGTGCACCATCGATAGGTTTATGACCTGAAGAATTTGTATTAATTTCCAACGAGGATATAAATATTATCCATGATTAAACTGAGGTATCTTTAAAACAATCGACTTAACAGTCTATAAATAATTAGACATCACGTGTTGGGCAAAAAATCATTCAAATTCCGCAAAAAAACGAAATTCCGTAAAGAGCTTTCAATCAATATAATAAATTAATAACACACATCTTGATGGGCAATTTGAATTTGTTCAAATTTGTTTCAAAAACGTAGTTCAAAATGGGATTGGAACTCAAGAGATCAGTTGCGGAAGACAAAAACGCCGACTACTGCACCAAGACACGAATATCTAGAAACTTCCAGCCAGTGTTGATATAATTTTCACTGACCATATACATGATTATGTATCCAATTAATAAATAATATCATAAAATAACACTGACCGCTTTCACTTTCTTGAGTAATTTTTTAATATTGCGTTACATAAGCAGAAGCCAGTGTTTCTCAAATGAAAAATGAGACATTAATATTTTCAAGCGTAGGAAACTAGAATTATGTTACGAATTTCTTTAGCTACAAGATAGGAATTGTCTTATAAATAAATTAATCATAAAAACTATCTTTACACAAACTTTTACGAGTTAGAATATATAAATTGAATAAGCCTATTATGTATGGAATTGTAATTGTTACAACCTTGTACGACTCCACATGTTTTGTCACTTTGATATTGTATGTACGGATTAGACGTATTTTTTATTGATGAGTAATCGAATGAATTGTAGTAACAAAATGTAGACATGTAAACGTGCGAAAAATTTATACATACAGCGAATTTAACAGCGCGGATGGGCGAAAAGTTCTTCGAAACAAAAAAAACTCAAACGGTTGATCAAATCAAGATCAACGTTTTGAAAATAATCGTTACTCATTGAATAGTACGTTAATAATAATAATACGACTAAAAGCGCGATATCAAAACGTAATTGGTTTGCCGGAGGTTCTCGTAGCGAGCAAAAACGATTTATCGTAATCATAAGGTGTTACGCGACCGCGAAAGTACTACAAGCTATAAAAAAATCGAAAGTAAATGCCGGAGTTAGTCTTACGGAAGCAGTCTATTTACAGGTACATCACACAACAATACGATCGAGCAAGTAAATCTAAGTGGTTTCTTTTATATGCATTAATAAGTTGGTATCAAATTAAATCAACAATTTAAAATTTGGAATGGCAATAATCCGTAGATGGCAACATCGATCGAACAGAGACGACAATTCCAATTTCAAATCCTATCTTGTGATGCGAACAAAGCTATTCAAAAGAAACAAATGACTTATGGTAACACAGCCTGTATTGTGATATTTGGTTAGATCCATGAAACTAACTAAATAAAAGCAGCTGGATTAATTTGCATAGAACTGTATCAAATTCTATAGTTTTTGATTCAAAAGAGTCGACGTATTCTCGCGTTACTGTTTGTCATAGCGTTTAATTTTCATTTCCCTACAGTAAAAACATTTACGCGTTCATGTTTATTTTCAACGCATGATAAAATAGGGTTTTATCGCATCCAATTACCGTGTATATATCTCTTGGCGGTAGACGCAGATTACAGATTTCAAACCTTTGTCGTTTAACACGATGAAAATTTGTAGAACTAAAATAGCAATGTATTTAAGTTCTACAAAAATTTTATAAGGTATAGTTGATAGCTGTTTTGGCAAAGGCCATCGTCGGAACTATATTAAAACGTACATTTGCTTGTCGTATAATGTATATGGACATTCGCTAAAAAATAAGTCAAATCATATTATGTCCAACTTGTTGCAACCAATATTGTTATGCACTAAGCATTTATTGTTTAATGATTTTTTTTAATTTATGATATCGACTGAAGGTGCTTGATGGAACAACAATTCAAAGTTTAATGAATTCTTCAGAAATCTTTTAATTCATGCTTAAATACACACATGCCCATACATAACTTCCAAAACAGCGCTTTTTGTTATTCTAAGTAATTGTAATTATAATATTAAAATTCTAACGAATCAAAAAAAAAACCCAGCAGTAAAATTCTATCGTTAATCTTAAATTATCAATACATTAAGTTTTTTCTACTGGCAGCACTGCCGCGATCATCCAAGGTCGAATTACCTTTAACGAAATAATAACGATTATTGCCTTTATTATTATCACGTCTTCCTACTTTACACTTTCAATCGCGACGATACGCGCAAAAAACGTATTTTTTATCGCTTTAGCGTTCAAAGCTGCACCGGTCGCTGCATTTATCTTGCATTTCGTTCCATACTGGAAACAATGGCGCGCTTAACTTGCTGCACGACCGCTTTTCAATACGAGGTAAAATACAGTATCAGTTAACTGCGGGATATTATTTTCTTAAGCCCAGGTGCTAATAATGAATAAATAATAAGAGATTATTCTATTTCATATAGGAAATAGTAACACGAAACTAAAATTTGAATTGAAATAGGAAACTACGGCAATATATAGTAAAGCACGAACTCGGTAATATATCACATTAGCCTCACTATCAGCGTGTAAGTCGAGTTACATATTTATTATCAAACCCTTCTGCAACTGCCAAAATGGCGCCGAATGCTACGATAAAATGAAAATTATCCAAAGCACACGTCGTATATACACGCTTGACGGGCGAAGAGTACGCGGTTCGATCATGCGGGATCCGATACGATAGTCGAGTGACATGCGGATCGTTAGTGTATTTGCCAGTCGCTAAATCGTTGGCGTCAAAAGCGACAGAAGAAATGTAGAATTTTCTAACTATCTCTTCCTCAAACAATAGTCTAGAAATATCCATATATGGGTACAGAGCATTGATTCTTGATTAAATTTCATTTCTTATCGTAGATGTGTCTTCGCTGGTGATAATCCTATTTTCTGCTATCCATATTTAATAACTACGAAATATGCGCTGTTGCAGGCGCGAATGACTAGCATACATACTATCTCAGTTGAAATATGTATGTCATAATATGCGTACATACTAAAGCGAACCTGTAGATATATGCGTAACTAAACCCTTCGTGATTACCAAACATTAAAATTTGTGCCAAGGAAATACATAAACGATACGCATAAAAAACACTATAAACCGCTAAATGCCGTCAAAACGGAAAACAAGCGAAACTTCAGAAACACGAAGTCATCAACATTGAACGAACACTATATTGTTAACTTGCAACACTACAGAAAAACCAAAGAATGTATGAAATTATCGAACACCTTATAACGGTCAATTTAAAATTCGAAAGATTCGAGTGTTCATGCCTGACAAAAAATGTTAGGTTAACCAACACGCATTGAATGCGTGAAATAAGAGTGCTTCTGTCAAATACGAATTCTCTCGACGTATTCATTATTTTAAACATCATCACATTTTGGCCATGAACTGCGGTAATTAGCGTTAATCAGATTTCAGCCAATAAATATTGCTACAAATATATCACTGTATAAGGATTTCATTTATTTACATCATAAAAAAAAGAGTAAGAATAGATAAATCAGGGCTTCGTTGTGCGAGTACGATTCGATCATTGTCGTTTAATAGAAGTTGGGAATATTGATAGGATTAAAATAATTAATTAATTAATAATGATGTTACATTAAGGCGCACTTTTTCACGAAAGTTGGCAATTTGCATGTCTCAAAAAAACAAGAACACGTGGCAGTAGTTTGAAACAGAATAGGACGATAATAAAAATCGTACATTGCATCAGTGGAAAATGTTATTACATATGCACTTACACGAGACAAACAATGACTTATCAATATAATAAATTTATCTAGACATCGATAATGCTTACCCAGGTGTGTCCCGATGTTATTATAGCACGATATCAGCTACACGCATAACTGATAACGAAAAAAACAATATAATGATACTATTAAACGATACCATATCTTATATTAACTTACGTAAGTGATGTGATTCTTGAATACTAAACACGGATTGCACTTATTTGCTTTATAACGTGGTATTGAATTCTTGGTTTCAATCGTGCAGGGAAAACGATGTAATAGAACACCCGACTAAAAGTATTGCACATCAGCATAATCTAATAATGATGTCACTATAAAATATAAAAACATGTTGATGGTGCATTTTTAGTTAGCCAAAATAATTGAGATGAAAATAAGAGGGTGCCTAAATTAATTCCTAGTTTAATTTAAGCGCAGATATTGGCAAACAATATTATTCTTATCCGATTGCAATGAAGTATATGTCCCACGAAAGCCAATGACGTCAACATTGCGCCCAATGGACTCAAAAACTTAATACTTATGAATCGTCGTTTCGCTTTCCTAAATGTATGCAATACGCATATTCGATTTTCTATATAAAGATGGAAAATCTCTTCGGATCAAGTATTGAACATTTGAATCCCACCCAAGAACATTTTCCTAACTATCTATATAATTAACTCTGAACGTATCGCATAAAATTAATGTACATATGAATAAAATTATTGTTTGTCGAGTGGGTAACCTTCCAAAATGAACATTTAATGATACCATTTTTATATAGCAGGTTCACGGAGATCAATGCTAACGACCTTTCAATGAAATAGATATAATCGTTAAATGCAAATTACCAGTAGTTAAAAATACATTGGAATACAGGTTGGCAAGTACACTACCCGTCATCAAAATGGTGTAATCATTTAATTGTCAAAAGCAATTTAGAAAATAAATACGAAAACCCCGTCTGTATTAGTCAGTTTTTATTTAAGAAAATAGAATTTCGTATCCGTAGGGGACGCATTTTGAAAAAGAGCAAATTATACGCTTGCCCAAGAATAACAGGAATATATAAAAAGAGAACACCTGATTATGTATATACCTGCACAAAATTAATATGACGAAGGGTCCCCGGTTTCTATACATATAATACAAAAAAAAATACACATACAGCTCCACGCATTTCATAAGTCCATAACAGAAATCACAATGTGAACAGTGATCTAAAACTTTCCAATTTGACAAGTTATGAAAAAAAAAACTTATATTTTTAAAAGAGAAAATATCCGTTCGAAATGAAAACTTGAGTGTTGTCAGCGCTAAATTTGATTTAGTCTTCCTTACTTTATTTTAGACGTATCTTAGGCACATAAAATATTATTATTTTTAAGGCATAATTTCGATTTGCAATACACGCATCGCCTATATCTTTATTTATCTATGTTTGGTTGTTAATATTATCATAAGCATAGTAATATTATTATAAGTAGCGACAACTGAACAATGGAATATTATCTGCGCCAATCAAAAGCAAAATTATTTGATAAGTTATAAAAACGATAAGAACCTAACGGTCGAAATGTGTAAAATATCTAATAGCACTATTTTAACTAGTCAAGTTCTACACACGTATTTATTTTTACAAAATAAATTTTAGAAAAAATCTGGCCTTTCAAATTAAAGCCCTGCAGTATATAAATGAATAGTGTTGGAAATCTCTACCTGCTCGTAAAAGGTCGCTGGTAGGGATCCCACAACAAAATACAGAATTCAAATAGCAAGTGAAGTGGAGTGGCAGGGTTATCTCGACAAATCAACTAAGTTTTAATTCTAAATAATAAAAATAAGAAATTTGATCAGACTTGCAATATATGAATCAATTATGAATTAGATACCAATACGCAGTACAAATAAAGTCATCGGTAAAAAAAGAAGATATTTTTATGTAAAAATTGAAACGCAATTAATGTCAAATAAATCCACGTAAGATTAAAAGAAGCATAAAAAATATTCTAATAACTAAACTTCATGCCTGTCAAGAGTTAATTTTAAACTAATCATATAGATATGTATTCATGACAATTTATGTTTTTCCGATATTCTACAAATAATCGTAAAAAAATAACGTTGCCTATCGATTATTGACCAACCCGACATTTTTCCAAAAACAACTCACCGTTACATTTTTTTACAAAACGACTAATGTGGAAATATAGCATTTATATTTGTTTCGGTAACCCTGAGTAACATATGAAAAAGGACGGTTTTTTCTGGCGGTAAGGTGGTAACTCTCCTCCTACACAAACGAGCTGGGATTGAAATCTTTAGAAGCGAAATCACGTTGGCCGTTTGGTAGTTTATTGCAAAAATGGTTGTAAATTTTAAAACTTTTATGACAGGAGACCCATTATCCGCGCTGTTTTCAAACTTCAGTAATATAATATTGCCGAGTTTATTACACGATTGTCAAATGAAAAGCTTATGTTAGTGCGTTTAAAAATATTAGTTTCAAAAGATGTTTAATTGTTGTAAAAATGGTACCTACACTACGCGTATTGAGTCCTAAGAGTTGTATTTAAAATTAGCCAAAAAGCTATATAAATGTTGATATTAAATATGTTATGTGATAATTTAAATAGTAGTTCGTATTTGCATTAAAATAAAGGTTCTTCAGCGACAATAATAAATATATTTATTTGATTTTATTCAAACCATTTATACTAAGTGAATTTGCAACAATAAAAAATATAAATATGACAAGTAGTTTTACAGTCGATTACACATTTGAAGTTCAATTGGTTGAATGGATTTTGGCAGTTTAAATCTAGTAATCTACCTTACTCTTCTCCGGAATTGTTTTTTATTATTATTTACACTTTGCAAAATTGTTTAGGATCCAACGAGGTTTTTTATGACATTTAACATTAAATTAATTTTTTACATCTCCCAGCTCCTGTCAAATTAAGTGTGTTAATCATGCAACTAAGCTTAAAATATAGTGTACAAAAGAAAATATTAATTACCTTCATGAATAAGTCACCAAAGTCATAAAGGGCCGACTGCTGCATAATGGCGGTAGACATTTTGAAATTATAGTTGTACAATTGAAATCAATTCCAGAATTGTCGAAGGATTTAAATATAGGTATTAAGAAAATAAATAGAAGATACACTGAAGCACGTATTAAACTGCACACAAGTTTTACTTTCGAATAACGCTTCGAGAGACACGGTCACAGAGAAATAATAATAAATAAAGGATTGAATCTATAATAGTTTCCCTTTTATGTTTTTAGCTACTCAACTAAAACCACGGAAACCAGGTAAATTCAATTAATCTTCAAGTCCAATAATTGGCAATAAATCACATTTCATTATTAAATCACAAAATATTACACTCTTATTTTCATTCGGTTAAGGCAAAATGTATTGTTTTTTTTTTTTTAATTATTCTTACACTTTTTCCTATTTCGTCAACGCGCGTTTGTACAATGGAGTATTTTTCCCTCGCAGCTAGTTTGGATAATTCGTCGTATAATCGGATAAATGTAGAAACTGCTTTCTAAATGAAACAATTTTCGCTTTTGTTTGAGATTTGTTATGCCGCTGTTTGGAAGCACACGACCACTACGTACCACGCTTTCTCGCAAACTGAAATGTACACTGTTCACAATAAATAAATCTGAAGAGCAAACCACTAGCAATCGTAAGCCTCGGGCGGACTCGGAAAAGTTCGGACGAATTCAAACAACTATACATACACAAAACATACGTTCCTAAATGTATCAGCTTTTTGATGTTCGTGAAGTGTATATTGTCATATAATTAAATAATAATAATTAAATTATTATCCATACTCATCGAATATAAATGAACATTTAATTTAAGTAATAAAAGAAATTATAACGACTTAGCCTTACTTAACTACCATTAGGTAATCGTAAGTAAAATTTAATTTGATATTTTTGGTGATATACCTCTATTGCAATATTATTTATATATATATCGCCAAATTTTAAAAATAATGTTGTTTACTACCGTCTCACAATAAAAGTGAATTTACAATTCTATAATATTAATCATCATCACATTGTAATTTCATATTTAAATATTTCAATGATATTTTTTTTTTTGGTGTAGACCTGTGGTCATAATATTATATGTATATTTTACCTATAGTAACAGCTATCATCATTCTTCACATTCGTTGATATTACACACTAGTACTTTCACGGGCGGTTGAAATTTTTTCGTGCTTCAAAACGAGAAAAAGTGAGACTGTTTTCTTTTCAAGTAAACAGTCATTTTAATGAATATTTAGTAAAAAGCCAGTTATTAATTGAAAATCCCCTACCGTTAAGCTAAGTCGACATTTAAACGTATAAAACAACTCAACAAAAATTATTTATTTTCACTTTCAGTAACTCTTAAGGTGTTAACTGTCACTTCTTGGTCAAAAGACATTATATTTCCGAAAATAAAAACACATTTGTAGTTCTGTTTTAAAAATATAGGACCGATTTCGTTGAGCAGTTGATAATTTTCGCAATGAGCGAAACCTGGTCCTAATAATAAGATATGTTTTGAAAATAGAATTAAGCGCGTGCTTTTACTATTTTAAAATTAATTACTTTTGAAAAAAAAATATTTACATTGGGTTCTTATGTGAATAAACATATGCCGATATAATATATCAAATATTTTTATCTTAAATATTAAATACCAAATTTTAATTTGTCAATTCATTATAAGTAAGTTAGTCGCTGATGCAAAATTTTGAATTGCGGAAATTTGCCAAATTAAAAAAAAAATCTTCACTAATTGAAGTTCTCTCAGAACTCGATGGTACCTACATGCATCAAAGAAATGAACCATTACAATACATCTTGGAGAACATCTGGATATGCTTAATTTTTTATATCTTTTAAATGGTATTGAAAGAGCCGCCTCCAAAAACGTACTACATATTAAATGAAAATTTTGGGTGGATTCGCATGTGGTCAACTTTATGGCGGTCAACGTTGACACGTGTTGACTGTTACAAATTTAAATAGAGAGAATATTTTACAAAGATGTAAAGATTTTTATGTCAACAGGATATATTCGGAATAAGGTTTTATAACAAGATTGATGTCACGTTCGATAATTTGCAATATTAATGCGTAAAAATGGTAAACAGGAATATTGAAAATTTAGATTTTTTTATGTTACTAAAAAACATTTTATTTGTTGCATCACATTAAAAGTCAGAGAAAAAATTAAACTTTATTTGAGAGATAAGAAAGCGACTCACGAATTTTTATGTGAGACCATTATTCAATATAAGTTTTTTCAACAGTGGTCCGTTTTGGTCATGTTTTACTGTACCCCTCTATCCATTGATTAGGAAGAAACAAAAAACAGTTTTAATTCTATATATACGTATAATAAATGTACAATAAACTTACTATGTATATATGATGTTTTATGTTTTAGGAAAATAATGGATAATACTAAAAGATTAACACGGTGAAGTTGGGTCGGTGAACCATCATCGGTGAACACCGAGTTCTACCAAGTGAATGCCAATTCAATCAATAAATTAAAAGATTACTTATGTACGACCTTTGTGATTGATACAAAATTCGTATGTTTCTCAACCTACTAACTGCGATCGTCTCAATTTCGTGAATTTCAATATCAAATTTGGATTGTTGAAACTTACGATTCCACGTGTTTTGTCGCTAACGAACCGAGTTTCGCTTTTCCGTGTGATATAATATAATGTCTGAAAATGCCCAAAGAAAATTTTTCTTTTTTCAGGAAAACCAGCATTTCATCAAATAATTCCGAGCAATATTCAACACGATCGTTTAAAAAATATATTACGTAAATACTTTCTCCGTAAGTTGACTGGGAAAATTTACATTTACTGCTTGCACGTATGTGAACAATAAGAAGTTGGTACGAATTGGTTTGATTACTCGATGGAGCGGGGTTCAACACTCGCTGGTGGCAAAATCCGGTTTTGTTTTACGCACCTTCGACGCCAATTTAAAATATAATATACATACAGTGTACTCTCGATTATCCGTGTATGGATTATCCGGTTTGCGGATTATTCGTGCCTAAAAATTAATATTTTCTTAATTCAAATATAATCCGATATATTTTTTTCTATAACCACTATGAGACGAATTAATGAATATGCGCGTTGTTTGAAAAAAAGGATGATTTAAGCGATGTGTTTGTGTTTACGTCACTAATCGGCGTTTTTTTTAACCACTTGTGTGTTTTGAATGTATGAATTTTCGCATATATCGCAATAAACATCGCAATTTATGGGACTAGAATGAGTTAAAAATTGAAATCCTTTGTACTCCACATGCGTTTCTATTTCCATTTCCAGTGAAGTGCAACCGGCAAGTGTAAACCGGCGCGAGTGCCCGCAGTAAATTTGTTAATTTCGATATTTATTGCCTATATTTGTCAGCTCTCCAGACTACGTTTGTTAATATGATAAAATATTATATTTTTACGTATTTTTTGTGTTTTCTTGATAAATAATTAATATTTAAATAATGTGTTAAAAATTGTATTGTGTATATGACATCATATTTGAAAATAAAATGAAAAAATGATGATTCGGATTATCCGTGTTTTTCAATTATCCGTGACTATCCTCCCCAGCATTAGCCCGGATAATCGAGAGTGCACTGTATTATATTTAGTATAACCAAAGCTGTGTAGTCGTGATGTGGTAGTGTTATAGCCGGAGTCGTGAAAAATGAACGACTACTTTTACTTTTACTTTTAGATGATTTTGAAAAATATCTCAATGAACAAGAAGAAATAAATCTTCTTCGTATAAGTCTCGGTGTAGTAAATCTTGACTATTTGTAGGATTGGTTAGTTGGTCATTATTTATATGTACAAAAATACAGAAGGCAGTATATACCATGATAAAATTAAGCTTATTTTAGTCGAAATTGTGTTATTTTAACGACTCCGAAGCCATGCTAAAAACCAATGTTGATTCTCGTTCTGCGGAACATAGTTTGGGAGACCCTGAACTAAAGTAATAAAAAAAGGAACAAGGTTCGGTTTTTTGATCAACTTTCCGGGTTTTCTTTATTATTAGCCTTGTTTAAATATTTAAAAGGACATCTGCGCCTATTTGTAAGTCTTTATTTTATCCATTTGAACTTTAAATGTTATACAGTTTAAATTTAAAATTAATTCTTTAGGGTCAGCCAACCCTTAAAAACAATACTATCAGCACGAACACCTTTGGTTGAGCGCTGCAATAAATTTATAAAATGAAATATTTTTTATCTTCACTTTTATTATTTCTTAAACAAAAACAAATATAAAAAATAAATATTTATTTCATGCTCTCCTTTCAATTGGTAAGATTTTTTTGAAACTATATAATAATATATAAATTAATAATTAATTAAAATAAAAAAATTGACAATATAACACCAATGTACAGTGTGTATATTAAGCACTTTTTTTATATTTTACTTTATGCCCAATATTTACGAAACATAAAATAATAAATACTAACAACGCATTTTTGATGTTGGCAATTTAAAAGGTACCAATATTATTGAAAAATTTTAAATTTAGAATGCGACTATATTCATATGGCTGTTAAGGATCAAATTTTCTATACGTATTATGAAACTAAATACTTTTACCGTGTGAAGAAGGTGTAGAGGTAGAGAGTAAATGTGAATTTGTGTGTGTGTTACAAAATAGATATACAAATTTATAAAAACACGTATGTATTGCAGCTTAATATTTTTAGCTATTATTTATCCACAAGAAGCTAAAGGTGATATCTTTCTGCGTTCCAGCTTACAATATCGAGATAATGAAGACGATCATCTCAGAACTCATCAATCGTCAACCATCGGGTATATGTAACTAATGCATGGCTGATGTGCTATTATTTAAACGTAACTTATAAAAAATTGCTTTGTTTCGAGTGGAATGTCTGTATATTGTCTGAATAGACGTTGACCCTTATTTAACATTTGTCACAATGGTCTACAAGCAGTGGCGTGCGAGGGAAAATAGTATTGTAGGATGAATCTCGTGAAAAGTTGAAATTGTGAGAGTTCCTTATCACTTGAATTGATTATTATTTTTTCTTTTTCTTCGTGTTTCGCTTTTTTTGAAATAAACTAAGCAATACCGTAAAGTATATGTAGAACATTGATTCTCGCTATTGATTTAGTTCTGATGAAGGCGTGAGCCGAAATAGCTATCAAGTATAATATATAAATTTACTAGAACTAAATCACATTGCTATTTTCTCACCATATTAGCACTTTACGATCCGCACATTTTCGCTAAATAACTACACCGAAATAGTTTTTTCCTATTTTGATTGATTTAAGACCTCGTGCATATTCTTCATACATCTATCGATAAATGTTGAAAGTAAGAATTATAATTCATATGAATTTTTAGTAGTATAGCTGCGCGTATCCGAAGACGCCACATGTGCGACCCCGGATCGTAACGTTTGTCTTAAAGATGGCGCCAATTTGGCGTCCGCGAACCGTAAAATGTTAACTCTCGTTTTTAAATTATAAACAACAAAACTTCTTAGGCCAACAATGACTTTTCTCTTTTTAGGTGCCACTTCCTAAAGTTTAAGAACTGAAACTTTCAGTTTCGAAACTTTTGGTTTTGTATACCTGTCCATTATTAACGCATTTTTTTTGTATAGTTTGTCTTGTTTTATAAATCGTCATTGATAATTAAACTACCGATTATTATAATACTATTGATTACAGAATCAATTACTTGTGTTAAGAGGGGTTAATTCCATAGGAAATGAAATTAAAAGTGGCTAGGTATAGAGATATATGGATGATGAAATAAGTTCCATATTGAAACGTTAAATTGTATTTTTTTATTTTCGTTCCATAAAAGTTATTAGTGTCACATTTAATAGAAACTTTTTACCTCCTTGCATCATTCATTTCATATCTTGATTTTTTTGTGAAATCTTTTTGAAAATTGTATAGTGACGTCATATTTCGATATATACTTAATATATCATCATATCAAACTCTTAAGTCCCAATAAGTTTGCAAGTCCTTTCTCAATTGTAATATTCAATTATGAAAATATTTAAGTATAAAAAAAATCATTTAAATTTCGAACACGAATTACATATTTCGATTTTTAGTTGAACACACAACAGAAGAACCATTTTCGAAATTTTGTACGCCACTGACTGAATAATATTATAATTTCTTTTTATTTACATATGTTTAATGCTCAAATCTGATACAAAGGTGAAATCTCATATCTTTTTATATATCTACGTTTTCCATGGGTTTCTAATCGTCTCAAGTTTAGAGAGGGCTTTGAACTTAACTTTTTTTATACTAAAGTAACATGTTTCACTTCTCTCAGCCCGTGATAAAATTATTGATAAACAATTAACAAAATTAATTTTATTACAGTATATATCTGATAGTTGGCAGTACAAATTAAAGCCTTACCATTCACACTACGTACATATTTATAATACTAAAAAGAAAATATTAAAGTATTAGTTTTGATGAGCTAGAGAACATTTCAATTAGATAAAAATCATTCCTTAAGAAATCGACAATGCAATTATTACTCTTAAAACAATTGGGAATAATAATAAATTATTTTATTTCGCATTGGTGACATCTCCCAAAAACATATTAATTTATCTATACACATATAAAAAAATATTTTTGAATGACCTCTGACGCTTAACCAAGTTCAGAGGTCAGTTCTGTTGCATCCGTGTGATAGATTGTCTTACGATGACGAAATGCGAAACCTAGTTCGTTAGTGACAAAATATGTGGAATCGCACAAAGTTGTAACAATTCAAATTTAATATTGAAATTCCATCAAGGATCATCAGTTGATATCATAAATTATATTAAAAAATTAGTGTTTGTATGTTAATCGTTTGTGTTTTGCTATATTAAGGCAAGGAAACGCTTAAAACTTTCAATATATTTTCTTTTCATCCTAGCGAAGGTTTCTGGATTTCTACAACCATATTACATACACAACTGAAAAGTTTTTTTAACCATTACAAAAACTTACGAAACTGTCAACCATGTTACAATTTATTTGTAAATGACATTTTGCATGCTATCAATTGTTCGTAAACAAAATTTGATTTTGGAGTAAACTTTTCATTGAATGAAAAACTTTTAGCAGTTTACTATGTTCGAGTGGCGGCATAGTAACGCATGCCATACTTAAATAATATTAAATTGCACCTATCCCTCGATTTACACGACACTTGTTTTACACGTTTTCGCTTATACATGGATTAAAAAAAAATGTTGAAAATAACTGACAATTATCAACTGAAACAATGTTCTCAAATAATTTCGAGTGATGAAAGTGACTTCATGTGAACCAGTCACGAAGAAGAGATTTTCGATAGCTATGAATGATAAAAACTCCACCAACCGTTGCAATAACTTTTTTATGAATATTTTGGATTTCATTTTTTTGTTCCTTTATATATGCTTTATGTGTATTGAATTAATAAAAGAATGTGTATATGTATACTTTTAATAATTTTGTTTTATTTATGTATTTTAGAAAACTAACAAATTATGCGTTTTTTGCGTACTTTTCGATTTACACGGTTTTACATAAAATAGCATACAATTTCGATTCACAAGTTTTTCTCAGGAACCTATCTGCCGTGTAAATCGAGGGATAGGTGTATAGTATTTATTGCACACTTTGATCGTTATATGATGTTATATTAATCTCGCAATTAATATTACTTAAATTAAACGTTAAAGAACTGTCTTTCAATCAGCAGTTGACAGTTAATTCCTATCAAATGTAAAATAAAATACATACGTAATTAACAAATTATAGCGTGCAAATAAGACATCTGTCGTACAAAATCGGAAGTTTTGTTTCATTAGTATTGTTAATAATAATTATTATGTGAGGTCAGTCATATCGGCTAGATAATACTGAGATGAAAGTATTTGCGTGTGACCAAGGTCCACATGAAGCCAATGCCCTTTTGACGATAATTGCAATAACGGACATTGGGAAGGCCTCAATTCAGCAGTGAATTTTAAACTGTTCCAATGATATTAACACTTTACACTCCGCGGGTGCCACATAGACGTCATTTTCGAGACAAACGTTACGATCCGGAAACGCCAATGGTGACGGCTTCGGATACGCGCAGCTATACTACCAAAAATTAATATGAATTTTAATTTTTACTTTCAAAATTTATCGATAGATGGATAAAGAATATACACGAGGTCTTAAATCAAAATAGAAAAAAATTATTTCGGTGTAGTTATTTAGCGAAAATGTGCGAACCAGCCGTAAAGTGTTAATTGTAGTAATTTTCAATAATATCACACAATTCATGATATCGACTGAAAGTACTCGATCAAATTTCAATATTTTAGATTTAACAGAACTAACACACAATAAAATATATAGAATGCCCGAAGATGCCGAAGGGTGAGACTCGAGTCATTAGTGACAAAACATGATGAATCGTACAAAATTTTATAATTCAAATTTGATTTAATACAATGTTAACCACTTTTTCCACAGTTTGAAATTATCAAGATCAAAACCGGTTTCGCTTTCGACACAGTACTGACATTTTAAAACAAGACTATTTAAACAAAATTTATGGTTGATTAGTATGAGAAATCTTACACAATACATATTAATTTTTAACCTGCTCTCTGCTGAGCCTTCTTAAACATTGCTTTCCAAACTGGGGGCCGCAGAATTTTTCTTTTTTACATATTTTGTGTTCAGAGGGGCCGCGTCATGAAAAAGTCATAGAAGCACTATTTTTATTTCAACGTGGACATAGAATACTAGAAAAATCAATTCAGCAGTATTGGTGTTAAACGCAAAATTGTGGAGATTATCAGAACAAATCAGGCTTTTTTTATTTCTACATAAATATTAACTTGTTCACGGAAGTTTTGACACTGTTAATCCTCATATATTTTTGAGTTGGTATCAATGATGTTCCACCAGTTCAGACGTTTTCGGCGATAGGGTTAAAAAGCCATTAAAATTAAATAAATTTAATTTGTTTTTTTTGTTATCCAATTTGACAAACAAACGACAACTTAAAGAAATGCTATATATGCATTTAAGTTTTTGTGATCATCACTCATCCATCGTTTTTCTTAATGCATCGTCTTCTTACGTGATCGACTGTAATTCACCTTATCAGCGTAACGGATACGTAGATAAATTGCGATCGCAGTAATAGCACCGTATTAAAAAAATTAATTCATTAAAAAGAGAGCAATTGGCCAAGTAACAGACAGCCAATGTTCATACATGTATGTAATAATCAGCAATAATAATGTTATGGAAAACTGAAATTAAGCAGAAAATGATTAAGATATTTGAATAAAGAATACTCACATAACATGAAATAATATAGGTTGCAATTTTATTTTGAACATTTCGTAAGAAATCGCGAAAGCCAAACCGTTGGCGATATGCGATTCATTCTGCGACCATGGTTTTGAAACATATCGAAAGTAATATATGAACCTAACATATTACAAAATTAGATTTGATTAATTGTATATTCAGTAAACCCCCTTATAGCGCTCACTCTTGGAGAATAATTATATCTAGAGTTTATGGTAATGTCCCGTATAGCGCCCCCCGTAAAGTGTAGTTTTTTCAATAGAACACGCAAAAATTTCTAAAAAGGTTTTATATTGTTTTTCTCAGATAAGTTATTTTCGATTTTTGTATTTGTTATTTAACTAACACTAAAGATTATTATGTCCTAGATGTTTATATTTAAGTTACACCCAGTCCTTTTTTACGCGATACATTGGTTCCAGAAAACGGCGCGTAAAAAAAGGGATTGGGTGTATTATATAATATATGAAGTCAATTATCACTATGAACTTAATAATAGGTTTAACCAGTTCCGTGCTAAACCGTGTAAAGGATATTTAACACGGAGTAATTTGAAATTGATTCAGTAATATTTTTGTTTAAAACGCATCAAAATAAAACAACAAATCAGACTATATTTGAAAAAAAAATAGTTTGTACCCGAAAGTTTTAACTCTGATAGTATTGTTATATTTTTGAGTAACGCCCAGGGCTATGAGTCGTGAAACACGAGCGACCACGAATTTTTTTTCTATTAGACGATTCTTAAAAATATCTCAATGAACCATTTACCGGCTTGGTTGGTTGATTTTTAATTTAATGCATATAAATAAATAGATAAATTAAGAAAAAAACTGATATAATTAAACTTTTTTTAGTCGGAGTCGTGTTTTCAACGACTCTACAGCCCTGGTATCGCCTGTCAATGCTCTGCAAAAAACAACCTTCTCATAAACTAACACATTAGAAGTCGGTTGGTTTTATAAAAGAAACTTGCGCATTATAGAAATAGATAAAAAAAAAAATGAAACTCATATTAAATTTCAATCGTTATAACTTTGTACGATTCCACATGTTTTGTCACTAACGATCCTAACTATCGCACGGATGCAAAAGAACTGCCTTGTGATAGAATGCCTGAAAATGCCGAAAGGCGAAACCCTGATCGTTATTGACAAAACACGTGGAATCGTACAAAGTTGTAGCAATTCAAAATTTGATATTGAAATTCCATCAAGCACCTTCAGACGATATCATAAATTAAGCTGATATCTTTTGACAAAGTCACGTGTCATCTGTAATAATAAATTTGAATTGTTACAATTTTGAACGATTCCACATGTTCTGTCACTAATTACCCGGGTTTCGACTTTCGGTATCTTCAGGCATTCTATCACACGGATGCAACAGAACTGACGTAAAATAAACAGTTAGCATCGCATATATATTAAAGTTAATAATTACAGGAAAACACTTACCCCTAGGCAAGCAGTAAAAACAAATTTAACAATATTTCAAAGTAAAATCAAATATTAATGCGGTTTTTTATCCGGATCGTTAGTGACAAAACATGTGGAATCGTACAAATTCCGTAAAAAAAAAAGTTGAAATTCCATCAAGCACCTTCAGTCGATATCATAAATTATGTAATAATAAATGTTATAATAAACGTCAAATATGGAACTAACTTCATTATTATTCTAAATGGGTCATAATATTATATTGTAAAATGGTCGACACTAAACCGAAAACAATTTTAATAGAGAACTAACAGCAGCTTGCAATCTGTCTTTGCATCGCAAATAACGATAATGATTATTATCGCGAAATCACTATACAGGTGATTTCATAATTATTACCCATTTATCATTATTTCACACAATAAGATTATATTCTCGTGTAACATATTACATATTCGAACATGCTTTATTCATGTTAGCGAATTAATGTCCAGTTTTATTTTTCATGTTCAAGTGTCCAATTTCCCGAGTGAATTTTAGCGGTGTATACGATACTTGTACAATACCAATTGCAAGCGGATACACCGAAATATACCGAATGATATTTCGGAACGCGTCAAATAGACGAGAAAAGGTTTAACTTTAACTAAATGACCACCGTCCCAAAATCATAATTAATAAACTATATTTTTTACATTTCTAAAGTTTCACTAGTTATTTTATTGTATACATTTACCAGGATAAAAACCAATTTTCAACCCATTCCATGCCGAGCCACGTATAGAACAATCTAATTACAAATACAGTGGTACTTCAAGATACGAGCGAAGGTTGCGTAATGAATAAAGCTCGTATCTCGAAGTACCACTGATGGAAATTTTGATGACAAAGCATGTTATATTTTAATACACAAATTAGCTTCTACACAAAAATTTTGATATTGTTAGCACTCAGTATTATTTACTAATATAGGGGATTATACCATCACATCATTTAAATGTTAATATTCAGAGGGTTAATGAACATATCTCCGATTTATGATATTAAAAAGTTTATAATATAATCATGTGCATAATTAATGTTCTATATTTACCAAAGTCTTGGGTAGGATTACAATTTGAAAAAAAACAAAATACTAGACTAGCTTATATATTTTATTAAATCATGCTTACGTTTTATTTTTAATTACAGATTATATTATCTAATCCAGACAATGAAGTAAAAAAACATTGAATTGAAAGCTATGAATTAAAATTAAGCGGGTCGAAAATCTGCAATACGTTAAACTACACATACAAACCCAATACAATTTCAATATAATAACTAGTACAATGGGTGATCGGTTAACGAACAGTTCGAACTACAAACAAGTCAAACAATATATATGTATATATAATACTCTCACGAAAGATTTGTGTTTGGACAATGAACACATTTAGATAATTAACATACACGATCTTTCTAGTCCACTTATTCTATCTTTAAGACTTGATTGGTTGGTTAACGAATATTTCGTTCTGGAAGAAAATCGGACAACTCATTGATATTCGGATAACGAACTAACATGATCTTTCTAATCCCCTCATTCTATCTTTAAAACTCAGTTGATCTGTTAATGAACAGTTCGTATTATGAGAAAATCGGACAATGAATACATACTCGGATAACGAGTTAAAACTATCATTTTAATCCACTTATTCCATATATAAAACTCGATTGAACGTATAACGAACAATTCGGATAGCAAACATAACCTTAAAACAGCGTATATTCGCTATCCAAGATTATGATACTCACTGTATCTGATCGAATTTAATTCTTTGTTCATTTAAAACACATTTTAAAGATTGTATCATTGAATACGGTTTGAGATTCATTAAGCATTATCTGTTGGATTATACATAACATTTTATTATATGCATTTCAAAGTGAAAGTTGCATGTCAGGAATTCGGTTAAGGAAATAATTAAATGAGCGACTAAAAAATACGACGCCATTTTTTAGTAATGCGCTCTATGGTGACTAATGAATTTATTGTTATCGCGAACGTATTAGTTCGTTTTCAGTGTTCAAAAATTAATTATCGCAAGTGAAGCAAATTTTAGTTAGTACTAGATCGGTCGCGTGAGCGACGTATCTTAGAAAACAATACTTATCGATTTAGTTATTTATTATAGATATTTTTAATTTATGAGCATAAATGCATTTAATTACCTGTACGCAAAACTGGCGTACTGTAAAAAAATGTATAGTTAGTGAATTGGCATTTAATACGTCTTTAAAATAAGACAAAAATATGAATGTTTTTGTGATTTATGATAAAAGATGCTACATTCGATTAAATTTGAATTATCGAAATTTTGTTATTTCAGCATCTTCGGGCAGTCCATTACACGGATTCAACAGAAATCACGACCGAACCCGGTTCGATAGTGACAAAACATGTGGAATTATACGAAATTTTAACAATTAAAATTTTTTGGAGAAATCTTAAATGTGAATATTTGTTTTCCAAAGTCTAGAACTTAGTTTCTCAACCGGTGGTTCGCGGACCACTGGTGGTCGGCGGAAATTTTTGAGTGGTCCGCGATGTGATATTATTTCCAGAAACATAAAAAATTTATGGATTTTTTTTTTATGTTTATTTGTTACTGCCTGTTTTAGTATATTTTAATATTGTTTTATCAGCATGCGGTGTTTGAAAATTAATTATTTGATAAAAAAAATCAATTACATAAATATGAATTTTTTATTTCAATGTTGATGGTCCGCGAAACATTTTTGGATTTTTTGATGGTCCGCGCATGTAAAAAGGTTGAGAAACTATGGTATAAAACAATTCTGCTTATGGATACACTATTGCTAGGGAGTTTTAACATTTTTAATGGTATTTATTCGGATACCTAAAATTCGGGTTCCCCGTAGACAAGACTTCAATTTCATAAATTATTAACTTTATTTTGAGTTTCAGAAGATACGCCGTTTCTGCGTTAATTAACACATTCACGTGATAGGATGCAATAATTGTAATTGTTGGTTCCTGAATATTTTCTAGATGTTTTAATACTTTGTTGTTAAAATTGCATTTTTAATAGATCTGCGTGATTCTAACACGTAACATATCATGGCGAGACATGAATGCAATATTCATAATAAGAAATAAATAAATTAACAATAAACTATCATCTCACATAATCAATATTGCTATATAAAACAATTACGCCTGCCTCTCGATTTGCACGGTGATTTTTTTTTTGTTTGGTTTTAAATACATTTTTTTAAATATCAATATTCCCTATAAAACCGTTTGTATACAGATATAATAAAAAAAATATTTACTAAGATTCGTGGAACACAATCTAAGCCAACAATGTTTACCGATTGACTAAAGGTAAGAGTTAACTTGTTACTATTGCGTGCTGAATTCATTAACAGTATCTTGTATAGTAAAATAATTATTAAAAATCATATCCAGAATATGAACGACTGGACCCTTATTTCTTGGAAACATGACAGTTTTTCTTGGATCGTTATCGTCACAAATAAGTCTGGGATATTCTGTGAGATGTGTCTACAAATATTTTTTGTCATCCAGATGTTTTTTCTATCACATGCTGCGATTAACAGTGATATTCTAAACACACGGCTCGCGTACGCAACACTGCATTCCGGATCGCAAGAAAATCTATCAAAAAGGGTCATACTTTAATTAAATTAAAATTCTATTGCGGCTTTATTGATTCGCTGACAAAACAGACTAAGGTTACATACAAGACATATTTAATGTGTTTATAAGGTGTTAATTTTCGCTTTTTGATGAAAAGGCAATATATTTTAAATAACAAATATACATTTTTTTAATACTATTTCCATAATATACTTTATGATCAAGAAAAATTTCGCTAATCACTAGCATCATCAAATGATTATTGACCTATCAAATTTTTATATAAATAATCAGTTGATAATGCTCGGGATGAGTGAAACCGGTCCTGATAAAAAATATATAGTGGAAATAGTACTAAAATATGTGTTTTTTACTATTATTTAAAATTACATATATTTACTTTATTAGTAAATGTAATTGATATTACTACATAGTGTGTGTTTAATTTAGTGCCATCATTTCAGTTTTGTTATTTTTTTTTATATGGGGGGGGGGCAACATTTATGGTGGTTTTAAGTGCCCTCTATTGAACACAAAATTGACGACTTAATGTTTTAAGGTTTAATGTCTACTACATCACAAATTTATGTGAACAATAATTTGGATAATTTTGTAAAATGGCGTCTGCTAAGAAAATATTATGAGTGAGATTATGTTTAAATGTTGAAAATAATTATGTACATTGTTATTCAATTAATTTAGAAACAATTCTTTACGTTAAATTAACAATCGATAAGCGCTGTGGTATTCTTAATATCATCAAATTATGTAAAAGTGAAGTAAGCTTATTACATACCGAATAATACAAAATAATATATGAAATAAAAATATTACAGCCCAAAAAAAAACTCATGTAAAAATTTAATTAAATTGAATCTTGAAATAAACAATTTCCACCAATTTGTCCCACGGTCACTGCATTTATTAGGAGCTTTTATTCTCGAGGGTGTTACAAATTTGAGTTGAACAATAATCATGTGTATCGCGTTATTACAACATCTCAGTCATTCCAGCTATATTATCTTCCATTAAAATCGTGTCTAAGAAAGAGATATAGGATAAGAGAAAATAATCGTCGCCGTTTTGAAAAATGGCATAGTAATGAAAAAGTTCTAACGGCTTTAAATCGAAAACAATTGAACCTCGATTATTTGATTCAAATAGCGTTCCATTTTTCAGTTTGATCAATAAATTGTTATGAGTTTATTACCATTGAATCAATTATTTAATTATACGGCAGATTGACAGCTAATCTATTATTATATATAATATCTTTTAATATCATGTGTTACATATAAATTAAATTATATAATAAAAAATAAGATTTGTAAATCTACGACTATAATATTATCACAATGTCTGTAAAAGTAAGAGATACGACAAACTTGGGGACCATCGTAAGATCTTTCACAAAAAAAATACCTGAGTTTTATGATGGTGGTTGGTCAAAGATAATATATAATTTTAGGTTTCATTTAGGTATTGACAACCTTTTAAATGTTTCAAATGAATTTACCTCAAACGTTTTTTTTTTTTAATTAAACTACATTTGAATATAATAGATTTATATAAGTAATATCGACCAATTTAGCGTATAGCTTTTTTCACAATTTTACTTATATCATAAACTATATGTCGCTCGTATTATTATCTACCATTTTTTTAACTACTTTTTATGCACAATAGATGGGATTATACTCCATTTTAATTTACGCATTTATGATGCAATTTTAAAACTATAAGAAACTTTATTAACTCATTTCGTTGACACTAGATGTCATTAATTATATAAAACATAAACATGTACTATGTAGACGAAATATCGACTGCTGTCAGCCCATGTCGGGCTGTTAGGATTTCATATATAATTTATATGTTAGAAGAAAATTTTTTCTCTAATTTTATGCAGGTAGCTGTATTCTTTATTCTGACACACATAGTCTTAAAAATTTGTAGTTAAAAATGTGTAGGCTATTTTTTTTTCTAGTAACGTAAAATATATAAATTCTCGCTAGCGGCTGATATATTTGAATATGTCAACCAGAGGGTTATTTACAGTCTCGTCGATCGAATTGAATCAGTTAAGTTTGATATGTCAATATACCATAACCCTCTTTATCACAAAATTCAGGCCATGTACGGATACGAACCTTATCAACAATTTTTAGTGGTTGAATATAATAGCCACACGTGTATGTTACGATGATACCGTTAAAATACAATGCGGTTATGATAGATAGATACATTGTCGGGTAGATAAGAAACTGTTTACTTTCTGAAGATATCTTAAACTTCTACCACAGAAAAAAATGCTATCGAGGAATATATCTTTTACGTTGGGTAGTCAAGTATTTGATTTAACAGCACATACTATTAACAAGAATATTCTTGTCGATTTTTTAACCATATTGCGCAGTTAAGTTTTCATTTATATAAATCAGGGCTGTGGAATCAAGTCGACTCAAAAAAGTTTAATTTTGGTAGGTTTTTCCGACCTTTCCTATTTATGTGATTTAAATTAAAATCAACGAACCCATCCGGAAAATTTTTCATTGAGATTATCTTAAAAATCTTTTAATAACATCGACTCAGACTCAAATAAATATAGAATAATAAAAATCTTAGCAACATCATTCAAAACTGTGCATGTCCTTTTGCATAATAGTCAGTGTAATATTCGTTTTACACAGTGGGCGTATTTTCTACATAATTTTCTTGTCTCATTATAATCAGTTGAGGGATATAAAGAACATTATTAACAAGCAAACTAATATATATCTGTCGCAGCTCCTCAGGGAGGGGCTAATTCTTTTTCGTAATAAACCATCTCCGTGCAATATGTAAGCTCACTGATATAGCTGCCCGTTTAGTTTTAATTACGATTTTAAATATTTTAGTTTTATTGTTAGCAGGAAATAAGCTAGGTCGTTAAAACAGGAGAGATGATGTATTATGTACATTTTCTACACAGCTATATATAGATAAGCAAATGTTCGTTTAAGCATAGTTCTGATGATGGCGTGAGCCGAAATAGCTATCAATTATATCTTATAATTTTTTTGTAGAACTAAAATAGTTTGCTTTTTTTTCACCGCGTTATGACGGAGTTCTACCGAGTAAATGCCAATTCATTTAATAACTTAAAAACAAATAACAATTTAACGTATATTTTTGATGTAAGAGTTGTTCACGAAAAGCAATCTTTACAAAGGTTGTTTATCCATGAATAGGTTTTCATTTTTTGCCAACAAAAGGACATCTCTGACTGCATCAGAGTATTATTGCCATTATTGTTTAAGCTTACAATGTTTACAGTTTAATCCTCAAAAGGGATCCATCTAGTTAAAAGACTTTTCTAAAGTTTTACGACCATGTTTCTTAAAGTAGTAAATTCGAAAGTAAGAAAAAACAATGCCCTATGGATACACCAGAGAAAAAAATACAAAAAATCTTGAAGTGTTTCTCCTTTGTAATTTTTTTTGCTTATAAACCAACAAAATATATTTTACGTAATTTCTCATTAAGTATTGCATGTGTCAAGTTATTTTAAAATTTCAACATCAGTGTGAGTGGATTTGTCTTTTTGTTGTAAAATAGACATTCGATTCTATTTTACAACAATTCTATTCCAGATGTTTTTTTAAGAAATCGTGTAGATAATTTGTTTGTTCTTCCAAAGTGTAGAACCAGTCTGCCAATGGGGATGCCAATGGTAAGAGCATTAACAATGTTCAACAGAATTGCTTCGGATGTTGACATTTTCATGTGGACAAAAGTGAGCTCAGACGAATGCTATTTTTTCAGTTAAATTAGACATTTCATGGGCTTACTTGGTTGACTTTGGTTTTTAATAATTCTGCAATTTCTTATTTTTAATATTAGTTCTGGTTTCACGCATTCCGAGCATTATCAACAAATATAATGATACAATCAAATATATTTTATGATCAGGACAGGTTCCGCTTATTGCGAGCATTATCAACTGATATCGATGGAGTGAGATCGGTCACGATCATAAAATATATTGCGGAAATAAGTACAGTGTGACCTCGATTCCACGTTTTCAAAGGATCTTAAAAAAAATAACGAAATATGCGGGAAATGAGAAATGCCGGAAAGCCTAGTATAATTATAAAAAAAAGGTAAATTGAAAATGTTTTTTTTTTTTACAAAATTAGTAAATAATAGAGGGTCTCGTAAAAATTGTATTAATTAAATCTTATTTATTGAAATACTCGAATAATGTTTTAAACTTCTCATGTTTTTTTTATTAAGGGAATTCTCAAGAAATTTCAGCAAATTATATATTTCATCATTAATTTCTTCGGTTTATATATGAGATTTAACGTGCTCAAAATCACAAATTGTTTTGGATAGAAAGATTTATCTACCAAAACCTGTCAATCAGGATAATATTTAAGACGGGACTATAATATATAGACGATAGATCGAGGAAATCGATAAATCGGGGAACGGTTAATACGGGACTATTTAACATTGCTCGTATGGGTGTTTGAAGGGACTATAAAAAAATGAACGATCCATCCGGGAAAACGTATTATGCGAGGTCGGTTGATCAGGGTTCCACTGAACTAAACAAATGTATTTTTTTTTATTCAAAATATCTTGCCTTTCCACCAAGAACTGACAGTTAACACTTTAAAAGTAAGTACTACAAAATATGTGTCTCAATTTTTTTAAACTAATTGTTGTTAATAATTTCGATGACGGAAAACGGTCCTGATCATAAAATATATTGTGGAAATAAATACCAATTTTTTTTTTTGTTATTTTAAAATATCTTTTCATCAAGAAGTGAAAGTTGATACCTTAAAAGGTTTTATTAACTGATGAATCTGAACGACTTTTGAAATTTCGTTTCGTTATTCTAGTAAAATATAATATATTTTAGGAAGTGTCCAAAATAAACCCCACGGTACCATTCTTTCAATTTGGACACGAGAGAAGACGAGCTCCCATTTTAAAGAAAAACTGATCTTACATGTATGACATACATATATCACCAACCATTCGATTAAGAGCTTAAATATCATGGTAAACCACTTTTAAGGTGTAAACTGTCACTCCTTGATGGAAAGGCATAATATTTTAAATAATAAAAATACATTTTTTTAGTACTTATTTCCACAATATGTTTTTTGATCAGGACCGGTTTCGCTCATCGCGAGCATTATCAACTGAACTTCAGTTGATAATGCTCGCGATGAGCGAAACCGGTCCTGATCAAAGACATATTGTGGAAATAAGTACTAAAAAAATGTGTTGTTATTATTTAAAATATCATGCCTTTCCATCAAGAAGTGACAGTTAACACCTTAAAAACAATTACCTGTGATAATTTTCATTAATCGGCATGCGGTAAATGTTTATTGTGCTTTAGTTCTGTTGCATTTGTATGATAGATGCCGAAAGGGATAACCTGCATCGTTAGTGGCAAAAAATGTGGATTCGTAAAAAGATGTCACAATTCAAATTCCAACAAGCACCTTAAATCGATATCATATATTTAATGTTTTTCATTTTTTTAAGTCATAATTACGTCGTTTTTTGATTATATTATTTAAATATGTATAAAGAAATAACTATGAATAATTGTATAACATATTATAAGAAAGTTTTGCATGACATAGCAGATGGACTCGGCATTGGTATATTACTTGCATCGAATTGTAAAGAATATTAACCTCTTCCATTATGTACTGAATTACGTAAAACCGCCATATTGGAATCAATCCGACGGCAGATGGTCATTAATACCATTGTCGTCTTTACGAAATATTAAGAAAGAAAGAAATGCGTGTTTTCATATGATTATTATGGAAATTTAAATGTTTCACTTGAGTAAATGGCGCCGTAGAAGTTTGTGCAATCCGACAGGTTTTTGTGCCGGCCTGTCTCGTTTGCGAACTGACCTGAATGTCGATTCAATGGACACAGATATTTAAATAGAGCTGTATAATTACTGGAATTATCACCATGGTTTTTATTCAAGAGGCTGGCTGAAATTAGGTCGTCGCTTTGAGTGAATCTCTCTGTAATCTTCTATTCTAATTTTGTGATCTCAAGGAGCGCAAACGATGAAACGAATTGAATGTACATGCATACATATAGATGAATTTTATACATTCAAACAGGATTTTGTCAAACTTTTCGGATGAAGGATAAAATTTAAGAATTCAAAATTATTTGTACACTATTTATTATTATGAAAAACAAAATTGAATACGTTAATTGATTGAATTGTCATTTACATTGTAGAACTCCATTATAACAAGGTGAAAAAATAGCAATGTATTTTAGTTCTACAAACTTTTATAAGATATAGTTGATAGCTATTTCGGTTCACGCCATCGCCAGTACTATCCCATATACTAGTTCTGACGATGGTGAGCCGAAATAGCTATCAACTGCATCATACAAAATTTTGCAGAACATAAATTCATTGCAATTTTTTCATCGTGTTATATTGAATACGGTATAGTTAAAGAACGACTTTAAATTATTTCTTATTAAGACTCCGAGACGATTGTTTTAGAAGACAAAAAAAATAAGTTATTATATATTTTTCAATCTTTCTGTAAAAATAAGTTAAAAAGATAGAAACATAAATCCCTTTTAAAAATATGACATTGCTCGTGGGCCGCATTTTGCCCTTGACATGTATTCCAGGATTCATTTCGGTCAGTAGTTTTTATATTTTTTACAAGAACGTTTATCCATTTCTAAATTTTAGTGTATAATTATTTTTTCTGTAAAATAGTACGCCGGAAATGCTTTCAGGAGAATAGAATATCCGTGCGCGTAAGGAATTTGACGTAACGTAGAACGTTTCAACTCTTTGAGAGAGTCAAAAAAAGTTTTATATTATTCCATAAAAATGGAATTCATTATCGATTTCGAGTTAATTTTAAATTTTTCTATGCGTTACATAAGACAACAGGAGTCTTAACTACATTATGCATATTTGAATCATTTTTCAACATTGAGACTTTTTCTTTTCTATCTTTTATAACACTGACTGATCAATGTTATTATTTTCAAAAATTTACGTTTGACGTGTAAAGACGAATCTTTTTAGTTGCAAGTTTTATTTTACGTCATCAATTAGACAATGAATAGCTTAACTTGCATTTCTGTACCCAATACTAGGTTCGATTGGGATAGATATGAAAGGGGCACGTAGAGTTTGTTATAAATTTCATACATTCTTACGTTACATTTTGAGCTTGCTTATCGCTTTGCAATGCGATCAATTGCACCTTAAAGCAATGGATTTTGCCACAAGTTGCAAACCGACGGAGAAACACAATCGAAACAGCATTTCACAGATCACGAACCATCGTTGTGTAGGGTTTTTTCCCATTTCACTTTCCCTGATCATATTGAAATTAACCAATTTCGCTGTAAGTCACGAAGTATTTCATAAATATATTTCGGTTTAGGTAAGCAGGTAAAAATGAAACACTGAAACCCAGAATCAATACAGTGGCGTCGAAAGACAGTTAATAAAAATTTAATATTAATATAAAATAAAAACTGTTTTTTTTTACTTAACCAATCCTAGCTTTGGCAATCACCAACGATACTTGGTTTAAAACGCTAATAAATTAAACAATATATGATATGTGTTGTCAAATGAAAATCATCGATGTTGTTTACCACTTAGACGTCATAGCGTGCAGGCTCGTAAATGGTACCGCGAGGACACAATAAATGTATATGTATTTTTTTTAAATACATTATAATCAGAGACATCTATAGAATGTTACTAGAATCCAGAATTTTCAAAAAATGAACTATTTTCATGTTTTTCAGCTTCACAGCGCTTTGCCAATACAATTTTTATGTCATTTTTAGGCCATAAAGTATAAAATGCCAGTTATTGCCAATGTTTTAATTTTTAGATAAAAAAATAACAAAAACAACGTATTAAATGATTTTTTGTGTGTGCACTGTTGCATTTTCTTTAATTAAGAAAGAGTTGAAAATGGTGGTGCCTAAAAGATTATATTATATATAACAATATTATAGTAAGTAACATTGTATGTTTCCACATGTTTTGTCGCTAACGACCCGGGTTTCTTCTTTCGATATCTTCATGCATTCTATCATACGGATGCAACAGAACTGACAGTCACAGTCAGTATTATCAGTTCTGTTGTATCCGTGTGATGTAATGTGTGAAGAAGCCAAAACGCGAAAGCCGAGTCGTTAGTGGCAAAATATGTGGAATCGTACAAATTTTCAACAATTAAAATTTGATATTGAAATTCCATTAAGCACCTTCAATCGATATCATAAATAATAGTAAGTGATTTGATTGATCTACAAACTAAAATAAAAAAAATAATCATAGCTAAATTACGATATTCTTTTTTGAATCGTTTTACAGTACGCCATTGCGCGCGGGTTACCTAAAAAAGTTTCGTACTTTTATAATATTATATTTCTATTATTGAGAAAATGTTTGGAAATTTACCATTGTCACACTGATAAAATTAGCGGCTTTTTAAATATTTTGAGTGATTTTTTTATATTCAGGGTGCACGATTCTGGCAACCTAATATTTGTAGATTTCCAACGATTATTTCTGTATTATTGGATAATAATTCGTATTTACCCAAGAGTCGCTTTTATTGCGGTCAAATTATTAATCGTGACGGTCAACTTAGATGTGTGTAAATTTTCAATTTCCCCCCATTATTTCATTTCTTTATACACGAAATGAAAAAAAGTACGATCTGACTTAGCCAATTGAATTTTCACAAATAATTTATCAATGAAATTATCATTTGAATATCGAACACTTTATTTGGTAATTTTACAGTCTCGACATTTCTTTATTGTCTATGGTTTCGGAAGTTACCTCTTGGTAAGGCTTTTAAAGAAAAACCGGAAGTAAGGCCATACGTCACTGAAAAAGATGATAAAGGCAAAAATATTTTTAGAGGTGATAATGATATGTGGCACGGTGAAAAAATAGCAAGGTATTTAGCTCCACAAAATATACAATACAAGATATATAAAATTTGAATTGTCAAAACTTTGTACTAGGGATTGTACTTTACCGTAAAATTTTACTAACCAGTAAACGGTAAATAATGTCACCTCTTACACCGTTTACCGGTAATTTACCGGTAAATGAAAAATAAACAGACATGTATTATGTCATTAAAGTATAACTGTACGTGGCTACTTTCTCTTAAAATGGTACCTGAAGTGAAACATAAATATTTTTAAGTACATTTCAGGTGAATAGTAATGTCATAAAATTTACTATAAATATTTTTAGGTGAATATGTGTATATTTTAAATGTACTTTTTTAAGTACATCAGATAATTTATTATTTGCCATACAAAGGTTGATTAATTAAAATTACGACTAAGTAATATTTGGTTTACCTGCCTGTAAAAAGTTCATACAATTAGTTTACACATTAACTTATTGATGTAGTATATATATTATACATGTATGCTTAATTTGTATCTTTACGTATTGGATTATAGAGTTAATTAATAAATAGTTATTTTCTTTGGTATAATGATTTTTCAGAAATAAAATGTGCTCTCAGGAAGCAAATCATAATAATACTTTCGTCTTTTAAATTTGACCTGATTTTTGTACATATTTGTCCCGCAGATGAAAACGTTCGTTCTGATTCAATACTAGTCGGTTGGCAAGTTATTAGATGTTGAAGTGCAATGTTCAAATATTTGCCACAATTTTATTTGAGTTCATTTTTCATTTTTCACATTGAAAAAACTTTTTATCAATATTGCCGCAGCTGAAAAAAACTTCTCACTCCCACATGCATATATCATAATAAAAAAATCGTTATAATATGCCTGTATCTGGAATTAATTCGCGATAAAAACATTTCCGGTAATTACTAGCTGGTGCATTTTGGGCCATTTACCGGTTAATCGGTAAACCGGTAATGCAATCCCCACTTTGTACGATTGCACATGTTTTGTTACTAACGACGGGGTTTCGCCTTTCGACATCTTCACGCATTATATCAGACGGATGTAACATAACTGGCGCACCATACCATAAGTATTGATTGAAGGAAAACAAACACCTCAACGTTAGAACTAAATGACAGCTAAAATAAATTTAGTAATATTGATCTAATATTATTTAACACAATTGCCTGTGATTAGTTTCAGTGATAAATACTGTTAATGAGCCATACTTGAATGGATTTTACAACAAATAATAATCAGCTATCATTAAAATATATTTGGGTTGTTTTTTTGTTAAGAAATATCTACTTTTTTTCAATTGGCAAGTAACGATTAAACATCAAATGACGCAATATAAGAACTCCTATTTGAAGTATATGATTGATAGCTATTTCGTTATTCGCCATCATCAATACTACTTCGAATAGTACTACAAAATTAGTTCTGATGAACACGTAAGCCGAAACTGCTATCAATTTTACACCTTATAAATTTTGTAGAACTAAAATAAATTGCTATTTTTTCACGTTGTCTGAATGGTTGTATTTGTCAAATATTTATCAACGCTCGTATCAATTGTTTATTAACGCAGAAAAACACATTTTAACATAGCAATTTTTAACTAAAAAAAACACGCGATGACGTCGTCAATACAAAATGGCTATTTTCTTTCGTTTCCAGCCCACCCAATATACACCCCACATATTAGCACCATGATTTTTTTACCGCCAATACTCATGACCCATCGACATTAAAAATGGTTTCCAAATTCATTTGTGTGAACAGTTGATACTTTGATCAAACTTTTTTAGTGTATTGGTCTTCCAAATTTAGATCCTGATTATTAAGTGTACTCTATTAATAGTGTGCGTAAAATGTAACGTCTAATAGCAATAAAGATGACGCAGCAAATTGTATTCAAAAAAAGAATGCACTAAATCTTCGTCCATACAAAATGGCCGCCAATGTTTTTTTCACGTTGACGTGAAGTTTCAGACTGCGCGGCAAAAAAATATCACATGATCGCTTATCACACAAGCATTGCATTATCATTCTCATCATTAATTTGTATTTGGGTTGAAAGTATTGAGAATTTTAGATTTAAATTGATTATGGACGTCACGTTTTGCATTTGCGCATTGGCTGTTTGTAACTAAAAGAATCCACGTGACAGGCCAATGATTTTGATGTAATAGTTGTTTAGTTTTTTATGGTACCTAATAACATCTAGATCGCTGGCAAGTGTGTCAATCACTTCTCGTAATCGGGTATTTAATTCTTTTCTTAAAAAGTTATTTTGATGTAACTTTTTGTTTTTTAACGTGCAATTAACTTATGCATGATTAAACTTAATTTTACAATGTACTGAATATTCTATTATTTTTAAGTTGATAACTCTTTCGGCTTACCTTCATCATATTTAAACGTACATTTACCTATCTATATATAGCTGTTTAGTTTTATGCATTTCTCCAAGAGCGAGTTAATCTGTGTTGTTTTGAGTTATATATATTTTATTATAAACAATTGATACGAGCGTTGTTAAATATTTGACAAAAACCACTACATATTCAGGCACGGTGAAAAATTTGTAATATATTTTAGTTCTATAAAATTTAAAAGGTATAATTTTTTTTGCTATTTCGGCTTACGGCTTCATCAGAACTATGTTTAAACGTACATTTACCTATACATAATATAAAGCTGTTTAGTTTTATGTATTTCTCGAAGAGCGAGTTAATCTGTGTTGTTTTGAGTTAATTTTTTTCTCAGTGTTGTAATGGAGTTCTACCAAGTAAATGCCAATTCAATCAACAACTATTTAGCTATACTATACTGTAGAAAATATTTTCAAAATGATTATGATTAAAATCGTGCTTATAAAATAATTAATTGTGTCTAAATTGTGATCACGGTTCCCCCTTTCTACGAATTCTCAACCGAGTATTAGAGCGGAAGAATAATATAGTTTTTTTTTGGTACCACGGAATGTAAATATGGGTAAGGGGTAAGTAATGAAACATTCAATACCTTACTAGTGATGTTAATTAGGCGCCGCAAATCGAAAGGGGTGTGAAAGAGATCGCTTGCATAGGGGTAGATTGTATCAACTATTGGGTGGAACGGAATAACGAAAGAGTTATATTTTAATAATCGTAACAAAATAAACCAGTTTTGGTTATACATTATGTGCAGAAATTGGCTATTTAAATTTCAGTAAGTACTTTATGAAGACTGATTATCGGCAAATCATTTTTGATCCAGTATTTTGTTCTTATCACTGACTTCACTCGCTCTTATTTACCTTCCACTTCTTATACATCTGACAATTTTATTCGTCAGTATCCAGTAGCGTACAGTTGTATTCTTTAATTTTTATTATATATTGATAATTATTAATGTTCCATCACTTGGAGGCAAGCACTTGATTGTGCAGAAACTTAAGTATTCTAGATCAGCGTTTCCCGAACTGGGGGCCGCAAAATTGTCATCTTCACACGTTTTTTGTTCAGAGTGGCCGTGGACTATTTTGTCAAATTTAGAGGGTCTTGGTACAAGAAAAGTTTGGAAAACACTGTTCTACATAAACTAAAAACGAAATCTACGCGACGCTGATTTTTTAAATGTCTAGTATTTTGTCAATTCACTCTTCATTTAGCGTGGCTGATCGGTTCAATGTAAAGTCGAATCAAGATGCGCTATTCTTCCGTCTCTTTACCCATTAAATTACTCCCACGTAAGACGTCTCAATTGTCTTACTTTACAGAACCACATTTTCACGATGGTCTATCCACTAACTGGAATTTTCTCAATTAGTGATTTAGAACCACATCTTTGGTAATCACCATTTGCCATTTTTTATTGAAGAAAATAATATAAACTAAGTATAGGCTGTGAATCAACAAAACGCTGATCGAACGCTTTGAACCAATTGTCCATTCAGAAGGATTAACTGTGTAATAAAAGTGAATTGTTTGCAGGTAAATGTATATTGGATTCTCCGCAAGTCGTCTAACAATCTCAATCATGTGAAAAAAAATAAACTGAGCCTACATCTTTGGTGATCATAATACAGAATACTTTGACATTACGGCATTTGGTCATTGTGAGTCTCAGAGGCCGAGTCGTAAGACCTTTAGCCTATCGGTCATTTGAGATATTGGTTATGGAAGTATGTTTTGTGATGTCACGTCAATTTTTTTCTTTTTTTTGAAAAAAATATTACGCATTGCTAATTAGCGGAAATGTAAAATGTTTATTTACTCTGACCATTCTGTGAAAAAACGAATTTACAATTCGCACGTCATAAAAAACGATTCGCTTTTAAGCACCCTACACCCGACTCTTGACTCAGTGGTACTACAAAAGTGCTCGCAATAATAATAGGGGCTGATCGTATTTAATTGCTATTGTAAGGGATGATCTACGACTGGCGGACACGAGGTACCCTTATGATTTGACACCAGAGTCGTCGTGTGACCCACATCGCTTTAACTTTAAGCATTAGGGGGTTTGATTCCCGCTTGTGGAAAACGACCAGGATTTAGTCATTATTATACTACTAAAAAGCATGAATGAGTTTTGATATTGTAAAATCATTTTTTATTTTTATTATAACGTAGAGTTTTAATACTATATATTTTTTTTTATTTTATGCACATATTAAGAAACACGTTGAAAAAAAATAGCAATATTATTCAGTTCTACAAAATTATTTTTTTGATAGATATTTCGCCTCACGCCATTTTTAGAACTATACTTAGACGAACACTTGCTTATCTATAAATAGATGTGTAGAAAAGTTACTTGTTCAACGACCTAGCTTGTTTCTTGCTCTTGAAAATTAATAAACTTGACAGAAGCGGTATTTATAAAATGTCCTGTGGCTCATGTTTATCCGTTTATATCGGGCAGGCAGGTAGAAGTATATCTACTCGACAAAACAGATTCACAATTCGCTAATCACGATATAAAGGAATCGCATAATATAAATTCAAAATCAGCGTCTAAGTGTTTGCATCTTTGTAATAAAGGTCGCAAGATGATGGCTTTAGAATAGCTGGAAATCAATGTATATCAATTATCACAAAGGATTCTTAACGAACAAACTAATATATGTCGATCGCCATTGCTCAACCCTCTACAAGGGGCTACTTTGTTTCCGTAATAGACCATTTCCGTGCCATGTGTAAACTTATTGATATAGCCGCCTTTTTAGTTTCATTTACAATTTTTAGTTTTATTGCGGGCAAGAAACAAGCTAGATCGTTAAAATAGGAGAGAAGATGTATTGTGTACCTTTTCTACACAGCTGTATATATATAAACAAATGTTCGTTTAAGCATAGTTCTGACGATGGCGTGAGCCGAAATAGCTATCAACTATATCTTAAAAAGATAATTTTGTAGAACTGAAATACATTGCTATTTTTTTCACCGTGTTATAATGGAATTCTACCAACTGAATGCCAATTCAATCAATATACTTTGAAAAATGTTCGAACCTGGTCATATTTGAGATGCATCTTTATGCGAACTTCACGTGAGATATATATTCATTTTTTTATGTACTGAATACAAAAACATAAATGATGTATCTACAAAAAATACTGTGCGATTAAAATGCGTGTCGTTTTCTTTCAAATAACAATTTAACAATATTTCAAATATTTATAGGCAAAATATATAATAAACGTCATGTAATTACTTCAAAACACGCCGCTTTGATAAAATAGAGGGCACGGATGCAATTCATGTTAAACGATGCAAGTTTAAAATAAATGATAAAAAAAAAACAGTTCTGTTAGAAAGCGCAAGGCGTAAATATGTGATCAATCAAATGTGACCGCTGAACGTTTCGTATCGTTCTTTATGGATTATAAAATTAATACCATAATAATAACACAATATTATCATAATAATGACTTAGGATTGAACGTTTTCGAATATACGTATTTACTGAAAATTTGTATCTATAAGTATGACACTTTTATGTCATTTATTCTTGAAAAATAGCCCATTAAATCTTCAACATTCTCTTTGTGTAAAACTACTTCAAGGGTACAAAATACTTAAAATCGTAGAAAAACATAAATATTTTTAATTACAATATGTTTGAAGCGTTATATTTATAAATCTTGTCGTATTATTTTGGATTAAGAAAAAAGCATCTTAAATTTTAAAATATAACATTTAATCGTGTAAATATGTGTAAACATTGTCATATTGTATAATATATAAATGAACAATCTTTTAAACCAAAAAATAAAACTTTTTCATAATCAAACTCTTGGTGAAAAAATAGCAATGTATTTTAGTCCTACAAATTTCGGCTCACGCCATTGTCTGATGATGATAAGCTGAAATATTTGTCAACTATATCTTATAAAAAGAAAATTGTAGAATTAAAATACATTGCTATTTTTTCACCGTGTTTTAATGGAGTTCTACCAAGTAAATGCCAGTTCAATAAAAAAAAACTCTGGGTACTTAATCTTTGTGATTAAATGTGCTTCATGAAGTTTAAATATAAAATTTGAATTGTCAGTTATGTTGCATCCGTGTGATAGAATGTCTGAAGATGCCGAAAGGTGAAACTCAGGTCGTTAGTGACAAAATACGTGGAACCGTACAAAATTTCAACAATTCAAATCCTTTTGATTTGTTTGTTAAGTTTATTTTAACGGGCCCTGGCTTCAATACTTTAAAGGACTGTAAAAATGTGTCGATAGTCATTTTTCGGTTAGTAATAGAAAAAACTCCGACAAACTAACAGTTGAGTCTCGCTTAGATGTTTTTATCGCTCCGCTTTGAGAATTCATTTAACAAATGAGATTGCTGATACGATTGAACTCGAATGAAAATGGGCGATGTTGCGAACGAAGTTGCAAAATGCAGTTAGAAATTAATGCGTTTACATCGGATCGATTGGCAACAAGTAACATGGAAAGTTGTTTCCATTTTTTCAACAATTTTACCATTTCACAGCAATCTGCTCGCTTGCTTCTCCTTGATAATTGGAGTACGATGTGCGATTTAGCTAGTGAATTTTGAATACATTGCGCGCAAAATTGTCATAAATGCACGGTCATCCGTCTTCCAATAGATATTTACAATCGATCTCGCATTTCGTTTACTAAATTCAGTAATTAAATACATGTTATAATTCGTTACACGTAAAAATTATTACGAGGAATATTTAAAAAATAACAACACAAATTTGACACGGTGATAAAATAGCAATGTATTTTATTTCTACAAAATTTATAAGGTATATAGTTGATATTTTAAATAATAAAAACACATTTTTTAGTACTTATTTCCACAATTTATTTCACAATCAAGACCGGTTTCGTTCATCGCGAGCATTATCAACTGATTATGCTCGCGATGGGTAGCAGGTAAATTGTATACTATCAGTTGATAATGCTCACGATGAGCGAAACCGGTCCTGATCAAAAAATATATTGTAGAAATAAGTACTAAAAAATGTGTTTTTATTATTCAAAATATCATGCCTTATTTCACACCTTAAAAGTGATATTGTTGATAGTTATTTCAGCTTACGTTCTCGTCAGAATCATCATAGTCCTGATGATGGCATAAGCTAAAACACCTATCAACTGTATGTCTTATAAAATTTGTAGAACTAAACTCCATTGCTATTTTTTCAATATGTTCTAACGGAGTTCTACTCCGTAAATGCTAATTCAATCAACAACGCAAATTTGTACTATTGAATCTTTGTGCGATTTCACACACTTTTTTTTAATAACGAACCGGATTTCAATATCAAATTTGAATTGTTAAAACTTTGTACGATTCCACACGTTTTGTCACTAATTCTATCAAGCACTTTCAGTCGATGTCATAAATTGAAGAATTTTTAATTAAAATATACAGATTTTCAAAAAAGTGCATTTCAACATATGAGTTTTTAACCTGGGATTCCAACATTGACCAACAACACGAATGTTGTATAATTAGATTTTTTCCTACCTTTCATATTAATCTGCTTTAAATTAAATATCAACCATCTGATAAAATAAATTTTTCATTAAGATTTTTTTCAAAATCTTACAATCGAAAAACTGATCGGATTCGCTCATTTTTCACGACTCCCACTCCGGCATCACAGCCCTGGTTATAACTGGCATATCACACAATTTTCATTTCAAAATACTGAAAAATAACCACTTTATATATATATTTTAAATAATAAAAACACATTTTTTTAGTACTTATTTCCACAATATATTTTTTGATCAGGACCGGTTTCGCTCATCGCGAGCATTATCAACTGATAGAATACAATTTACAAACAAGTCTATTTATACAAAACAAAAAATTTATTTGAATTAATGGTAGCAGGTGTACAAAACCATGGGTACAAGAACTAGGAAACGATTTACATAAAATCATACAATATTGATACAAATAAAGTAAATTAGTATAAAAATTAACTGTTCACAATCACTTATTAAGAATTACAATTACAATTATGGTAAATCAATAATCCATTAGGAGCTCTAAACAATCAATAAGGAAGTAAGAAGTGGGAAATTTTTAATGACGAAAATAACCCACAATCATGAATAAGATTCATAGTTCAATTCAATTCACAATGGAATTGGGTATGCATAAAAAAAACTTTTTAGATTTAACCATTGAACTAATTAATAATCGTCATAGTTTCAGTATTTACAGAAAAGATTACAGAAGAGATTTAAAGTCGTCATTAAAAATTTCCCACTCCTTACTTCCTTTCCATCAAGAAGTGACAGTTAACACCTTAAAAGTGATATATATATTTTTTTTTCACGGTAAAAACATGTATTATACAACGCGCTTTTTTCATGACATGAAATTTCCACAAGACTTCTTTTGCTTTTCGGTCGAATAAATATAAGCATTGAGTCAAATAAACAACTGAAATTGACCAACACAAAAATTAAGTTTAAAAAACTACCGCAGTAAAAAAACTCGACTTGGAATTTTGGTCACTGCTTTTACTCTCTTCTGCCGATGTTAGTGAATAAGAAAGAAAGTTTCGCATTTTTAATAATATCGACTATGGTTACGCAATATATATTTTACCGTATGGAATCTGTACGAACCATTAACGAATAATTGCTTACCGGATTATACGTTGAACAAAAATTGAAAAACGCGCTCTGTAGAAGAACACATATTATAATATTATATGATTGGCTCATTAGATAAAACTGAATAACCTTGTAGAGAAAGCGATTTTTGTTTTATAGTCATAGTAACACGTGGCGAGTTTTTATAGAAGAAATCACCTTATTAAAAATATTATTATATAAAGGTTCTTTCAATAAGGACACTCGAAATTTGTGTAAATATAATATATGAAATTCTCTCATTTTTGTTTTCATTTGAAAGTATATTTAATGGAATAAAGTGTGGAATACAATGTCCTTCAAATATCCGCCACGGCTTTTCTTGGTTGATGACTTTGCCGCATAAATCTAACTAAATTTGTTGGATAGGGTTTGTTATATTGACTTTGAGGGCGTCAATTGATAGCGGTGTATTCGCAAAGAATTTTAGAAGAAGTCTAAATGTGTTAAATCGCTCGATCTCCTTGGCGTTGACATCACCGCCACATGAGATAAACTTTTATAACGAAATTTCATAATTTGCTTCTTCCATGCTGATTTGCAGTACTCCATAATTGACAGCAAATGTCGACAGATGTCACTTTAATAACATGGTTGTTATATCTTAACAAATTTTGAGCTTGCCTATTAAATACCCTGTATTATTCACAACCATTACTTAGAAATGGGCTTAGTATCGAAAAGGTTAAATATATTTTTCAAAAGCACACATAGTCTAGGGTAATCCGAATTCTGTTACTAATTTATCATATTATGAAAAACTTTACCCATTATTTTAACAAATAAGACATAATTTTAATCTATTTTTCGCATTTTTAAAAAATATGATAAGGACCAGTTTCGTTCATTTACTAAAGTAGTAATATTCTTAAGGTACATACTTTTAAGGTGTCAAATGCCACTTTTTGTTGGAGAGACATTGTATTTTTAACAATTAAAATAAATTTTAAGTTCTATTTCCACAATAAATTATATGATCAGGAACAGTTTGTAAGCCATTATAATTATTTTAGGATTGCTAGTAAATTGTTTTCTTTGCTTTGAATCGTTTTATTTTGCATTCTTGCTAATTATTAACCATTTCTGCCTTATAAATAACAGGGCTGTGAAGTTAGAGTCGTGGAGTGACGGTGTTTAAGACGGAGTCGAAGTCAAAGTTGGAATATTGAAGCCACGGTGTTATGACTGTGATCGGAGTCGTGAAAAACGAGCGACCCCGACTATTTTTTCCATGAGACAATTTAAAAAAATATCTCAATGAACAATTTGCCTGATTGGATGGTTGATCTTTAATTTAATACACCTAAAATGGAAAGATAGAAAAAAAATTTGACATAATCAAACTTTTTTTTAGTCTGAGTCGTCTTTTTCTTACAACTCCAAAGCCTTGATAAATGGCATTGTTTTGTGAATTATATTTCATCAGCCGATAATATTCGCGATGACCGAAACCCTTATAATAGTACTGTATATGTGTTGTTATTATTTAAAATACATATTATTCACTTGAAATTAATTTTGACTAATGAAATTTTACTTTTAACTGATACTTATAATAAACAAAGAACATTATAAGACAAAGAGACAAATATAAATCTTTCGCCGCTCCTCAGACCATTGCAAAAGGCTAATGCATTTCTATAATAAATCTTCTCCGGGCAATATTTAAGCTTATTAATAGTGCCGCCTGTTTAGTTTAATTAAAATTAAAATTTTAGTTTTATGGCTAGCATGATATAAGTTAGGTTTTTAAAACAGAAGTATTGTGTACCTTTTCTACACTTCTATATATAGATAATCGAATGAACGTTTAAGCATAGTTTTGACGATGGCGTTAGCCGAAATAACTTTTATACATCATGGTGCAAAAATAGCAATTTATTAAAGTTCTACAAAGTTAATAAGATATCTAGTTGATAGCTTTTTCTGCATAGTTTTGATATTTTCGCCGTGTTATAATGGAGTTCTACCAAGTAAATGCCAATTCAATCAATAATCATAGAAAGTTTCAACAGTGGACTGGGTGTGTTTTTTAATTTTAATTTTCAGTGTGGCCCTCGGACTTGTCGTGGGTGGTCACCCCTGAGTTTAGCGGATAGCTCGACAGTTAGTTGTTAGTTGTTGGCTCGTAACAACACAATGACAGTTAGAATAATAAGTGTTTTTGCCATACGATTTGTAAGTAAGTATTTCAGATACGCGCTCCCAATACTAACGACTCATCGCGTAAGTACACTTTCGCTTTCATCGCGCCATCTAACGCAATTCTATTTCATCATCATTAACGTCGTCATAATAATCATTGACTGCTTACTGTATCATCATTAATTTTTGTTGTTGTTATTTCCTCTCACTTGTTGATCATAGCTAAATAAATGGCGGCTTTATGTAGGAAATGGATGACTTTCTTATTCGCTGCCATCAATGTTAAGTATAATCCAGGGGGAGGAAACCTTCGGCATTCAATGCCATTTAGTGCGACGTTTTGAATGAATCCTAAACCTTTTATTTATAAAATGACAAAGACATTCATTATTGGACAACCTTATTAATTTGTTTGCAATTATGAGTTACGTATTTACCAGGGCTGTGAAGACGTTAAAGAAATCACAATTCCAACTCAACAAAGTAAAATTTTGTGAGGCTTTTTTCTACTTTTCATATTTATGTGCATTAAATTAAAGATCAACCAACCAATACGGCGAATTGTTCATTGAATTATTTTTTGAAAATCGTAGTCGTTCGATTTTCACGACTCCGACTCCCAAGTCCTGGCTTCAATACTTTTATTCAGTATATAGATTCGGCGTTAACTTTGTGGAAATACACTTTGAATTTGGTTTGATTTAATTATCTTGAATGAGGCATTTCGAAGTTTAAATTTACTGAATTGTGTCATCTTTTATGAAAAAACGGGTTCCGACCCCAAGTCTTTTTTAAATTATTATTGTGCGACTCAATGTGTAATCAACTATTTATTGCCATTTTCAGATTTTAGACATTATTAATTAAATCTCATCAAATATGTATTCAGTGGGTATTTCGGTCTGCGAACAAATTGGACAATGAACACTATCACGAAAGATTTTTGTGTTCGGACAACGAAAACATATTCGGATAACGAACTGAAACGATCTTTCTAATCCACATATTCTATCTGAGAGTTCGGTCTCTCGCTTGACGAGCAATTCAGATAACGAACATAGTCTTGGAACAGAGTTACGTTAACTGATCATCCACTGTATATCAAAACAGTGATTTTTGAGAGATTTTCTATAAGGAATATTAATGATTTTAAAAGGTGGTTTTTTGATATACAATACGATAGGAATGACTTTTTTTTCATTATATTTTTGTCGTAAAGATTTATATTTTACCGTATAAGACACTCGCTGAGAATAAAAAAAAAATAAACTTCAACAAATTGTTAATGCCCATCTATATTTAACTTAATTGTTTTTACATATAAAATTTTATTTCTTTATTAATCAAAAAATACGAGAGAAACAAATAGATACACGTACATAATTGTATGAGTTATGCGTTGCTATCACTGTCGGTTTGCAAATATAATCAAACGTATTGAATTTTGCTCGGAATTATTTGATGAAATGCTTTTTGTCAAATATTTTATTTACCTGCGTGACCATTTCTTTTGAAAAAAGAATTTTAGAAAAAAAAATCGCGTAGAAAAGTAACAGTGCCATCTAAAAAATCGCGTATAATTGAAATCGCATAAAAATAGGACTAGGTGCATTTTAAAAGAGCTAAACGGTTCTCTTCCAAATGAAGTATCGTAAACAGATAGTAATTTTGATAAATATCACTTTTTTTCTACAGATTTCTAGAAAAGTGACAAAAAACATATTTGGTTGTTCTATGAGATATGCATATAATAAAATAATGTTCGATTTTTAAAAAACATAAATGGTTAAATAGAACAATTCTTCTTTAGCGGGTAATTTTTAATTTCTGTTAACACACGACCATAAACAATAAAAATTATACCCTTAAATAAAAACGGGCAACAGTCATGATAATATATTATTTCTTCAATTGAATAATGGCATGATAATTATTTTACCCGCATGGGACTATTAAATACCCTGATAAATTTTATTGCAGCTAAAATTGCACCCTTCGTAATAGATTGCACCCGAAGATTATAAATACATTCATTGGTCATATCGTACGTAAACGGGATACATTTCGTATAATGGAAACTTTGTAAAGCAAAAATAATTTATTGATTGAATTGGCATTTACTTGGTAGAACTCCATTATAACACGGTTAAAAAAGCAATGTATTTTAGTTCTACAAAATCTAACTACATTACTAAAATACATTGCAATTTTTTTCACCGTGCTAAAATAATTGTTTGCAGAAAATATTTTACACTCTTTTGTACTGTTTTATTGAGATTATTTTTTAACATAACACATGTTTTGCCACTCACGATTCGGATCTCATCTTTCGGCATCTTCATTTATTATATCAGACGGACGCAATAAAACTGACAAATTGTAAAATATTTCAACAATTCAAAATTAATATTAAATTAAATTAAGCACCCCACTCGATGTAATAAAATTTAATTTAATTAATGAAACTTTTATGATTCCACCTGTTTTGTCACTAATAAACCGGGTTTCACGTTTCGGTATCTTCAGGTATTATATCATACAGATGCATAAGAACTTAATAATAATTAATAACACTTATGCAAACCGTTTATTGTTTATCAATTCTGTTCCATCCGTTTGATGGAATGCCTAAAGATGCCGAAAGGCAAAACCCGGATCATCGTTAACGAAACATTTGGGATTGCACGATGATTGAAAAAAATATTGTTCAATTTGTTAGTTTGATTGCGCTCGTCTGATATAACTATTGAAGATTCCGAAAGGCGAAACCCGGATCGTTAGTAATAAAAATTGTGGAATTTTTGAAAGATTCAACAATTACAATTTGATATTGAAATTCCATCATGCAAATTGTAAATTATATTGCTATTATTTATTAATCTATGCACAAAAAATTATAAATTATAAAAACGTAATTCAAAGTTAGTAATAGTTTTTGTAGTGTAGATTTCTTTCTATCCATGTTTACTAACTGAAACTGTAGGGCATCTATATAGCTTTTACTTTTTTTAGAACATTTTAATTTATATAGTGAAGTAAAATATCAATATTTTAAGCTTAATCACAATAGGCGAAGAAATAAAAATATTGTCCTGTCCTAGAAAAATTCTATCGATTGGCATTCGACTAACCTTCGCTATAAACTTTGAAGTACTACATAAATCATTTGATGGGATTATGATAGAAAGTATTGCAATCGAAATGTGTGCATGTAATATACAAGCTATACATTGAACTATAATTAAATGTTCTTAACATTATAAGCAATTTAATAACAGTTATAAAATATTTTACCTATAAAATTAAGTGTAGGTCGATTAGAGAATTTACGCAATGAAATTTATTATTACAGTTGCATTATTGGCTTATTTAATAGGATTCAATTAAATTTTAACTCTTTTGTAATAGGACCGCTTTAATAATTTTATAGTGATTCCAGTAATTAATTAAATTATAAGTGTAAGCCCGCAATATACCATTGCTAAATTAAAAAACCATTTGAATGTTATAGGTTCATGTATTCTTTACAATTTATCATATAGTCGCAATCTACGTTAACATTTCTTTGTCTATGTTTCAAAATTCAAAAAAAGAATACGTGACTGATTGGCAAGGAAATATTAAATTATTACCTATTAATCGATGTGTGGGTATGACATGTAGATGTGTGTGATGAGTGGAAACTTGGAGAGGGTAAAAAAACCATGTTGCGTAAATGTTACATGGTCAGAAAGTAAAATTTATTTGATGTCTGATGGCGGACGCGGTAAGGCGCGAAAAGAAAGTTACAGATGAGCGCGGAGGGTGCGATAGTCAAACGGTGGAGCCTCCGCGGACTGTATTTTTATGCGTAAAAAAATATTGAATGCTAACATAATTAGACTGCTTTAAATGTATCAAATATATTAAGCAATGAATTAGGGATTGTGTCATTTTGAATTTGAATGGAAAAAAGACTATCTGTAAAATTCATTTTATTTATCAGATATCGTATTAACAATTAAAAAATTAATAATAAATTAGAATAATTTGTTAAATTGAAATAAAATACATACGAAAATATTTCGCAGGATACTTATTGTAACTTGAAAAACGAATATCGACTAAAGGTGTTGGAATTTCAATATCAAATTTGAATTGTTACAACTTTATAGACTCCACACGTTTAAGTCAGTTCTGTTGCATACGTGTAATACAATGCCTGAAGATGCCGAAAGGCGAAACCTGGTTGTGAAGAAACATGTGGAATCGTACAAAGTTGTAACAATTCAATTTTTTTACAATCATATAAACTTTAATATTGGTACTCTCTTGTTAGATTTCAAATAGACATAGAATAGATAGACAAAGAATAATTTTGTATTATTTTTTTATAGTGACATTAATCGCTTTGTTTACTGTTGTACAATACATATTTCACCCGCCATTTTAGAAAGAGATATGACACAAACCTCTACAGATAAGTATCTATTAAATTTGATCTACACAATATTTATTATTATAAAAATATTAGCGTAAAACAATATATTGCTTGAAAATATTCACTAATCGTAACCTAACTATATATTTATATATTTTAATTATATCCTTGACATTCATTGAGATCACAACTATGTTTTGTCAGGTATTTGTAGCATTAATTCATTTTTTTATTTATCCGCTATTATAAAGCATTTTTACAAATTATGTATTATGCTATTATCGGTTGTAGATCAGTCGCTCAATCTCTCTTATCAGAAAGAGTAAAAACCTTTTCATTTCTAAATGTCGTGTTCATTGATCAGGTATCAATAAAAAGCTGACATCGAGAAAATGTTAACAACCCCATACCCCAAAAATAAAACTTGTAATTCAAAATGTGATTTAGTCAAAAGCAATATACAAAAATCTTTTATTTTTTGACTAACGCCAAAATCGTAGTAAAGAGGCCGTAGGTTCCCCACCAAAGAACTAGACTATTTACTCTTTCTATTGCCCATTTTTATAGATATTATATAAAGAATTTTACAAGTGTTCATAGGGAACTTTTTCATTTAAAGATTCGATCCCATAACCTTACAGACAATACGAATCAACCATCCAGTAGTAGAACGCATGAAGTATCTGGTTTATTAGTATTCAAAAGTGTTAGTTTATCTACAATATTATATATTAAAACAATACTGATTTTTGCTGAACTCATAAAGCATATACCGGATGTCGTATTGCTTTGAGCCTTATGAAAGAAAGTGAAAATGTTCTCCACCGTTTGAGATGTTCTTATTTAACTTTGAGAAAGAGAGAGTTTTCATTTCACTTTTACTTTCAACGCAGCGCAGCGCTGCGAGTTTCGTTCGTTACGAACAATTTTGCGTTTGTGTGAGTGATCATTGCTGATGTATTTTTTTATAACAAATAAACTCAATTGAGCGCTGAGTTTCTAAAAAAAACGGTCACCAAATTTTAATGTTCAAAAAGAACGATTAATCTCCCTATTATTTACAGCTAGCTTGTTTTATTTTGATGGTAAGTTATTTGCCTCCACAAAATTAATGGAGAGAAAATTGATTAGAAATTGAATACTATACATATATAAAAACGTTGTTTGTCACTAAATAATGCAAACAATAAATGTAGGATAGGAATTAATTTAACAAATACGAAAATGTGTTTTAATGTTATCTCTAAAATCTGTTGAGCTTGGGTGAAATTAGAAGCATAAAAATTAATTACAATTAAAATAATTTCTGACCAAATCATTTTTTTATTAATTTATATATTTGATAATAAAATACAAATATATTGAAGAATGGTTTTTTAACTGTAAAAGCATGTTCTCAATCTACTTATTTCGGTATTGTAATAATCAACAATAACTTCATAAAAGATAAGTGAAATAAATACAAATTATTTAACATACGATCTTCGTTCTGTAGCCAAAACCCACTCCGAAACGAAAGATTGAACTGTAGACATATGCTAAACAAGATAAATTTAAATCGTCGAAACGTTGTGTAATTCCACATGTTTTGTCACTCCTGTGTTTGTGCTTTCGATTTCTTCATGCATTCTATCAAACAGTTGCAGAAGAACTGTCATATTGCCTAAATAAATAGTTATATTGCCTGAAGATGCCGAAAGGCGAAACCTGAATAGTAAAAGACAAAACCTTTGGAATTGTACAAAATTACAACAATTCAAATTTGATATTGTAATTCCGTCAAAGCACCCTCAATTGATATCGTGAATTATAAAAAAAAACAAACGAATTCTGTTGAGATGTTTGAATGTGACTCCACAATTTTTGAATAGAGAGCATACATATTGTTAAAAATTATACATATATTACTTGACCTATTTGATCTATCTATACATATTTACAATATGTCCAATATTTGTGTTTTTTTTTTATAATGTGACGTGTATGTATGTCTAAATATTAAGTCATTTCTTTATTAAATACGCGGCTCTCATCTTAACTAATCTGTCTTTCGAATAATACATGATTGTGTGTGTTCGAATATGTTCATAAATGTGCGCATGCAAGACGTGTACGGGACTTGTGGCATGTGCGGTCACTTCTTTCCGAGGCGGACATTTTATTTTTTGTTAATCGTTTTATTATGAAATCAAATAAGTTATAACAATTTTTCAATTTCACTGGTTTTTCTATTATTTCTCTGCGTTTAATTTATGAATGTTCGTCTGGTGATAGTATACGACGTTTGTATAATGAATAAAATACGTAAGAGAATGTAAACGGTCTTGAAACTTTTGAAACGGTTACCTACGACCAATATTATTGCCATGTTCATTAGTGAAAATAAAAATTATTGAAATAAAATTACCGTTTATTAGTACAGTGGAAACATCAATAAAAAGTTGATTTTAAGGGCAGTTAAATTATTTTTTCAACAATTGACTTTAATATACAGTAAAACCACCATTTACACTAAACTCGAGACCGTGTAATTCGGAGTAGTGTAATTGGGGGAGTAAATAATCTCATACAAAATTAAGGATTTTATTTCTTTCCGTAGAAAATGCAAAACTAAGATTTTTGTTAGTTTTGCAAATAAAATATTTATATGGACGAAATATTTAGTTACTAGGTGATAAAATGCAAAGCAGTCGTAAAATCCAGCACACAGACAGTCGCCCGGCTGTGCGTGTATAGCCTGGCAAGTGGTGAATACACAGACGCTAGCCAACATTTAACTGTATACACCGCACAGACGGCCGTCTTGCTGTGTGTGTGTGTGTGCAGTCAAGCGCTCGTGTAAATGGGGGATTTGCCAGTGTCGTTATATAGCGAAAATGTACGGGCCGTAATTAGTTAATTAGTGTTAGAATTCTATCAAGCACATTCGGTCGAGATAATAAAAATTCCGTTGTATTGAAACTTCAATCATCGTTATTTTTTTCCCGCTGCCATTAGTGAATTGTTAAATAAAACATATTTTAATTCAACCGTTCACCTGCGTATCACATTACACGATCAAACTGCATTATTTAAATTAGTTTTTCTCTCTATTATGGCGCGGCAATCAGTGCATAATTCTAATTGCACATAATTTATTCCCAAGTACTTAATGTGGCTTTATAATTTATATCTGAATTTCATTCACAATACGCAAAGAAAATAATTACATTCCAAGATTATTATATAGCTCCTTATTTAGAAGCCCCAGGGCTGCGGAATCGGAGTATGTTATTTTAAGTGAAGTCTGTTTTGAAATAATCGGAAATCAATAGAATTAGGGTTGCGAACAGTCCCGGGATGGAATATCAACAAAAAAAAAATCTAATAATAGTTAAAAATAACACCGCAATGTTACTATATTATTCCTTACTTGGAAGGCTCAGGGCTTTGGAAACGGAGTATGTTATTTTATATGGACAACTGTCGAAATAGGTTTGTCAACTCTTCTGGAATGAAAGAATAAAGTAAGCAAAATAATTGATTTATAATAACACACCAAGATTATTTTATCATTCATTATTTGTACGGCTCAGGGTTGTCTAGTGGAAGTTTTCTATTTTACGGTATTGACTCTGAAATTTTGAAAATTTTATATATAAGGCGGATAGGGTTGCTAAACCTCCCGGAATGAAACTCCATCTCCCGGATCCCGGAACCATAACTTGAAAATTTCGGATGAGTTCTCTGATCAATATCGTCGATTTGCTGATTTTTTTTCCGTTGGATCCAATTCACCTCTAATTTATTTTTATTTGAAGCGTGTCACTGGATTTCATTGAATTTTTGGACCAACTTATATAAGTGAACAAAAATTTTCAATCATGAATCTAAATAAAAATTATTTACGATTAAACATCACCAATGAACAAAATATTAAAAATTGTCACATGTACTTTAAAGGTCACTATAACAATAATTTTAGTCTTCCGCCAGAGTAAAGGAAATAAATGCACAATTGTTAATTTATTCTCGTCATTGAAAATAAAGGAAAATAATACGTAAAGTTGTTTGGTTGTGATTCTGCCTACAAATGCTTACTACAACGTTTTCTCACCTTGTTTCCGTCAGTAAGTCCGAATAACAAATTATTTCCTACATACAGATCTACCGTACGAGTAACAGTTGCCAGTATGAGAAAACGTATTTAAGAATTATCAACAAAATGACACATTTAATTCTTATATTTAAAATTCGCACTTCTATCGTGTAAACGTTTGAATATGAATTCGTATTTTTAACAATTGTTCAAGTAAGATTTGGTATTGGATATGTACGAACTCCAAAATATAATTGCGTTTTATTTACACATCGAATTCATCCTGTCGTTTTATTCCTATTTCAATTTTAGAGAAAACCGGTTTTATTTCTTTACTGCGGCTCAAAAATAAATATATAACATAGGTCGATGAAAAAATAGTAATGTATTTTAGTTCTACAAAACTTTTTATAAGATATAGTTGATAGCTATTTCGGGTCACGCCATCGTCAGAACTATGTTTAAACGTACATTTGCTTATCTATATATAGCTGTGTAGAAAAGGTACACAATACCTTATCACAAAAAAATCTTAACGAATAAACTAATATATGTCGGTCGCCGCTCCTCAAGCCATTACAAAGTGCTGAGTCGTTTCCGTAATAAACCATCCCCATCCAATAATCTATTTACGTGAAATATGCAAGCTTATTGATATAACCGGCTTTTAAGTTTCATTTACAATTTTTAGTTTTATTGTTAGCAGGAAATAAGCTAGGTCGTTAAAACAGGAGAGAAGATGTATTGTGTACCTTTTCTACATATCTATATATACATAAGCAAATGTTTGTTTAAGCATAGTTCTGGTGAAGGATAAGCCGAAATAGCAATCAACCTTATATCTTATAAAAATTTGTAGAACTAAACTACATTGGGATTTTTTCACCGTGTTTTAATGGAGTTCTACCAAGTAAATGCCAATTCAATCAATTAGTTATTTATTCAAGTGTGTTGTTGGAAGTCTGGTATAAATTGCGTTCTTTAATTGCAGCCTGGATGTCTTACTACTGACTAAAAAAAAATGCCACACGTACTTAGTAACGGAAAACAGATGAAAACTTTAGTAGTAACAATCAAGAAAATGGACTTGGATTTTTGTTTAAATTTCAATTTCGCAATTGTATGATGGATTATGATCATGTATGGATTATTAATAATGTCAGAGAGATTGAAAATTGATCGTGTCATCGTTCGTATATAGTTAATCGGGGGGTAATGTCCCTTGGCAGGACAAAGCATCAGCGTGTGTCCGAGAAAACTCACGTTCGAGATTGGACTTGGCACACGTCCAAGGTCGGCCAGAGATGGCATCCCGGCCCGCGTGCCAAATTTGGAAAACGCACAAATACGCGAGTGCAACACAAAGACACTTCCATCGACAATATCTATGACTTACGCATACAACTCAACTTCATATTTCTTCTTGAAATTGTAATAAGCTATTTTATTTACACAATTGAATAATTTTGTTAGCAGTAACCCATTGCAAACAATACAATATAAAAAACATAACACACAATATAACAAACATAACAAACAATTGTTAACCCACAAACTTGAGGACTTTTTCCGCCGTTTTCAATAGAAAAACATTTATATAAGAAAGTTTATTGATATATTTTATGATATCGACTGAAGGTGCTTGATGGAATTTCAATATCAAATTTGAATTTATGTATCTTCAGGCATTCTTTCACACGGATGCTACAGAACTAACGTAAAATAAACAGTCAGCATCGTCTATATACCAAAGATATAAATTAAGAGAAAACCCCAATGCATTCGTGTGATAGAATGCCTGAAGATGCAGAAAGGCTAAGCCCGGGTGACAAAACATGTGGAATTGTACAAAGTTGTAACAATTCAAAGTTTATTGACTGTTTTTATAAAACTCGTCTTTTATTACATTGATTACTAAGTAATTTAAAATTTGAGAAGACGAATTACACTAAAGAAACTTAATTATTTTATATAATACTATGAGTCGTACGAAAATCAATGATTATTTAAATATATTATGTAATTTAAAACACACGGTAGAGCGATAAGTTTTCTAAATATAACATTAAATAAGCAGCGGGTAAAATATTTTGTGACGAATCTTACGAAAAAAGTATAAAAGAATACAGATGTTAAATGTTTGAGAAACGCTGAATTAGTGGAACGCTGTTTCTATTGCTTTCTGAAAACTTGTATAGCTTAGGATATCGACTGCTGGAATTTCAATATCAAATTTGAATTGTTGAAACTGTGTACGAAATGTATGAAGATGCCAAAAGGTGAAGTCCAGGTTGTTAGTGACAAAACATGTGGGATTGTATAATACAATTTTTTTATTCAAATTTGATGCTTGATTAAATTTTAATATCAAATGTTTTGTTACTAACGACCCGAGTTTTGATCATTAGTTCTTGTCCATCTGTATTAAAGAAAACATGAAGAAAACAAAAGATGAAACCCGAGTCGTTATTGATATAACATGTGGAATAGTACAATGTTTCAACAATCCAAATACGAATTTATAACTTGCAAATCAATCATTGAAATTGCGCCCCATCGATGCAATTTAAAAATTTAAAAAAATAATTTGTAAATTGTCGTAAGTTTAACCGTCGTAAGTCGAGGACTACATCTATACCTATAACATACCATATTCAGCACGTTTGATCCCAAATAAAGTTGTTCCAATGACTTCGACTAAATAACGCCACGTGCAGTTAATTTTTGAACTTCCGTGACATTCGCACTGAAATTAATATATTATAATATTTTGGCATAGTAATAAAAAAAATCAGACCGGGAATTGCGCCTACACGTTCAAGAGCACTTCCATGTCCATTTTGAAAATGCGGATATGCAAAATGGCGGAGCAGAGGCCTCCCCAAAGGTCGTCGCGATTTGGTTAGCGCCAACCCGACGACAGGCGCTGGTGTAACGCACCCGGAACATGTAAATAAATACATAAATAATACGCCGAGAGACATAGAGAATAATTATTTGATAAAATATATGATATGAATATGTTAATTTGAGTTCTTGTTCTTGAAACATGGCAATACTGGCGTACCTTCTTTCGACGTCGTCTTCAATATTGAATTGTGAATTTATTATTCCATTAGCTGTCTCAAGAAGGTGTGACAAGTGTTTCATCTAGCTTAAAATTGTTTGAAGACTAACATTATTACGAGATTTTCGCAGTGACTAGGCGGTAACTTTATGGAAGTAATTTTTTATGTACAAACTTGGACTTCATATAACACGGTTGTATGGTTCTACAACAACCTCGTGTAATACAAATCCGTTTTATACAAGGGTTGCGTTAAAAAAAATCGATAGTTTGACACAAATATGTACTTAATTTTTTTAAATAAATAAATATACATTTACATATTAATTGAAAGAAACTTTAATAACATTATATGCCGTTCATTCATCATTGCCATAACTTAGAATTCCATATTTTTTACTCTTTTTCGAGATCGGTTGTGAGTTTTCATCATCGGAGGACTCTGATTTTTTTGTGGATTTAGCCTTAAAAATTCGTTAATAAGCGATTGTCTGCTTTTAGCGTATACATCTTTACGTATTTGGTTTTAGGGTTCCAAAATATTTTGTAATTCTCTCTTGTATTTTGAACTCATTTCCATTATAGGTTCATCATCAATAAAAAATTACTTTAATTTATTAGGCAATTCCAAGCCGTCATTTTCGTTTTTAATATGAAGCATCGATCATTAATTGTAGTAGTTTCATTCAACATTTCATTTTATTTTTTTCCATACATCGTGTTATGTATATAAGGCGTGTTGTACAAAAATATGTCACAATTTATATATATGTGTTGTATAAAACAGTGTTATATGAGGTCTAGGTGTTAACAGTTAAATCTCGATATAACACACCTCTATTTAACGGTCAAATGTAAAAAAATAAAAACGTTATGTTAATATTATACATACTTTATAATTCAAGTGTCGCCGTATGTATTATACGCATGTTCGTAAAATTCGGGAGTTATGACTTACGGATAAACATGATGATGTTCAGTTTTTAACTATTAGCCCTGGAATCCTCACAGAAAAATTTGGCAACCCTAGTCATAAGTGACAGTCCGATATTAAGGTATTTTAAATAATAAAAACACATTTTTAGTCTTTCTCAGTAATTTTTTTTTGACATTTATTGAAAATGAGGCAATGATCGAAACCGGTGCGGATCATAAAATGTATATTGTAAATAGTACTATAAATGTGTTTTTATTATTTAAAATATCTTGCCTTTCCATCAAGAAGTTACAGCTTTTCAAACTTAATTCTAAAAGTCAACTTAACACCATTTGATGCTGGGAATTTTAAATTATAACATAGAAAATTATTGTATTTTTTAGCTTAGATAGAATCTCTGGAGACGCCGAATGGCGAAACCCGAGACGTTAGTGACAAAACATGTGGAGTCGTTCAAAGTTTCAACAATTCAAATTTGATATTTAAAATCCATCAAGCACTTTGGTCGATATTATAAATGATAAAATTGAATGTTAGAACACGTTGAAAAAATAGCAATGTATTGAGTTCTACATTTTTTTTTTATAAAATATAGTTGATAGCTATTTCGGCTCACGCCATCGTCAGAAATATATCTTATAAAAAAAAATGTAGAACTTAAATACATTGCTATTTTATCACCGTGTTATAATGGAGTGCTACCAAGTAAATGCCAATTCCATCAATAATATGAATGATTTGAATTATTGTATTATATATTGTAGTGTCACATTGAAGTTATTTAATGCGGCCATCTTGAATTAAATGAAAATAAAGGTCGCCTGACATAAAAGGGTTCGGACCCTGGCTGACCATATAATCATTCTTCAACCATCTCATTTCCAACGTCCCCCCTGCAAGGAACATTGACCCTAGATAGATACATTAAAAATACATTCGCGGAGATTTCATTGACGTTCATACACTCAATAAGTAAAATGTTGACTTAACAGGAACTGAAAGTATTTATTTTGTATGTACATACATCTTTAAACTTGTTCACCTCGCGTGTTTTTGAAACGTGTGTCCGCCATTTTTACCACTCACCTATATTATATACTACGTTCAGTCTTCGCGTGCGCGGTGGATTTTATTCAAAACAATGAATTTTATCTCATTAATCTGACAGATGTAACGATCACTTTTAAGGCGCTAACTTTCACTTCTTGATTGAAGGGCATGATATTTTAAATAATAAAAACGCATTTTTAGTACTTATTTCCACAACATATTTTTTGATCAAGACCGGTTTCGCTCGTTTTCGCAAAAATATGTTTTTATCATTTAAAAAAATGATGTAATGATACTATGCTACACGCCTAGAAGTTATTGATTTATTTTGAATATTTGTAAACTTGAATATTTCAAAATATTAGGAAGGTTATTTTACTTATTCGTTTGATGATTTCAGATTTTCACAAAAGAAAATATGGAATAAAAAAAGCGACACATCATATTTTTGGAAGTGACTGATGGCTATGAAAAACGCTTTATCATGAAAAAAATCTCTTCAATTCTGACATTGACATAATAATGTATATATATATATATATATAATATAAAATCCCCTTTGATACATTATAAATAAAGCTTTTCTAAATTAGAAATTTGAATATCTGAACACATAATACGTTAGAAAAAAATTAGAATGTTTTAGCTATGGAGTTTTTTTTTTAAATAATAAAAACACATTTTTTAGTACTTATTTCCACAATATATTTTTTGATCAGGACCGGTTTCGTTCATCTCGAGCATTATCAACTGATCAGTATCAGTTGATAATGCTCGCGATGAGCGAAACCGGTCCTGATCAAAAAATATATTGTGGAAATAAGTACTAAAAAATGTGTTTTTATTATTTAAAATATCATGCCTTTCCATCAAGAAGTGACAGTTAACACCTCAAAAGTGATATGTAGCTTTTCTCAAACATCCAAGATTCCTAAAATTATTTTGAACATTCATGAATGTAAATTTGGAATCCCTTAGAGGCCAAACAATTGACCCACTGACAAGGTTTTATATATATCACAATTTCAACAAGTAGCTTTATTTAATCTTTTTAAAATTCCTACTGCCCACCGTAAAAATTTGGAGCGCTCCCTAGTGTACGATAGGAACTAGGTGAACCGCCACTGATTTATATAATGCGTACTCCTTGCCCTCATATTGTCATTTTTAAATCCTTAAAAAGGGTTTCAATAGTTAGAAACGTCTTAAAAATTATAAGTATCTTCTCTTTCCTTACTTCTAACACATTTAAACTTCCTGAAAAAAAATCTTTTCTCGTCGCAGTCACACTACGCGTAGAGGTGGCTCAATTAAACGTGTTTGAAATATACGTCAATAGTTTAATTGAACGTACTTTAATTGTGGTGATATGACACGAGAGGAAAGACTTGTGAGAAACAGTTCTTGGTAGATTTACAACCAGGAAGAGTTAATACGGATAGATCGATCGTCAACAACAAACGAATGAATATATAAATTCAATTCATTTGCATTAAATGTTCAAATTTAACTCCAAAATCGAAACCTATCAAAGTGTAATATTATACGATCTTTGTCATTGGTGTGTGCACGAGATTGCGTCGTACAGTTTGGAAATATCTCGAAGCTCAACGAACGTCGGTCACGTCGACAATCATGTTATTATTATAATAGAAACGAACGTTAAATATGATCAGAACGACAAAAATTAACATATTTATAATAATATGAGAGTGAGTGCTATGTAAACTTTTGTCTTTTATGGCACACCAACGATTCCGTGGCACACCTCAAGTTCGTATCTATAAAAATGGCAATAATTCTACTACATTAGATTGTGTGTTGAATATCTATGTCTGTATGGTATATTTTACCAACGAAGAAATAATTTATTATATATATTTTAGTTGCTTGACGTAATTTCAATATAAAATTTGAATTGTTAAAACTTTGCACGATTCCACATATTTTTTCACTAACGACCTAGGTTTTACCTTTCGGCATCTTCCTGCATTCTATCACACGGATGCAAGTTCTGTTGCATCCGTGTGATAAAAAAATAGAAACATGTGGAATCGTACAAAGTTTTAGCAACTCAAATTTGATATTGAAATTCCATCAAGCACTTCAGTAAATATCATAAATTGTATCAATAATGCTAGTACGGCAAGATTGAAGAAAGAATTATTTCTGTTTCTTTGTCATTATTTTGTTAGGAAAATGGCCACGGCACACCTAGCATCGTCTGGCGGCACACCGGTTACGCAGCACTGCACTAAGATTTTTTGCATTCATACAATTATAATAATCCTCAAACGGTACAGCAAAAGATTAAACAGATATTATTACATAATACATGAGCGTTGGCAGAATTTTTACTTCCTGATACCGCAATAAATCCCAGAAACAATTACAAAATTAGGTGCTCTGAAGCGCACTTTCTTATAAAAAAAATTTGGTAATAAAATGTAAGCTAGAATATTATGATAAAACTTAATGAAAAAAATGAACCGAATCTATTAAAAACAAGAGCAATTATTCTCATATAATATTATAGACGTTAGCTATATAGTTTACTGTAAACCGGCATTTTGTTTCTTCTATTCACCAAATAATTATTGTATAAAATGTCAGTATCATGCAGCTATTGAGCAACTGAAAAAACAATATTAGGACTAAAACATATTGCTATTTTTTCACTGTGTTATAATGGAGTTCTATCCAGTAAATGTCGATTGAATCAATCAACGGAATTAATCCAAATATAGAACAATTTGACTGCAAGTCGTTAACTGAAGAATTTGTTGTTATACGCACAAAAAGGGAGTAAAGATAATTTGTCGTTTAATTCATAGACATTTTTTAACTGAATTGAATAAACTCAATGAAAAATGTAATAGTTAATATTTGTAGGCAAACTACTTTTCTTGTTTTTTGATCATAGAGGGCCTAAAATAGGAAAAATCTCGAGCCGATCCTCATTAAAATTATTTCATATAACAGTTTAAATCGACCTGACGATCGAGGATATTGCATCAAAATATATTATTCTTACTGAATCAACGATAAGCAATTTCGAGAATGCTCACCCTGCTTGGCGTACTATCAAAAAGACGAAAAAAAACAAATCCAGTGGCCTTCAACCATTTCTTAATTTAAAATTCAGAACAAAAACGCAGGTTTGTTTACAATAGAATGTACAAGAATTATAATATGACCAATCCGAATAACCCTGAACTTAGTGAATTTTCAATAATAAATACAAAGTTTCTTGCCCCGGGAAAACGTATTGGTAAAAAAACGACAAAAAAACTATAAATAGATGAATTAAATCAAATGGAATCTTTTGTACACTTGGGGAGTTTCATATACGTATTTATACGTATATTTTCATATGTTGAAAATTGTTTACAAAGTGCATTAAGTTACTTGAATGTAAAACTATGAAACATTATATCACTGAGGACGAGTGCCTTTTGATTCATGATAAATGTATCTTCTTTCTTTTTAATTCAAGAGCTTCCAATCTGTAAGGCATGGACTTAAGCCAGGGGATGTGAAAAATCGTTTTAATTTTTAAAAAATCATCCAATGATTTCAATATCTATAAATAAATCTACATATCGTAACGTAGTAAAACACTGCTATTATTCTGTTTAATGCAGTTAAAAACGTTTTTTAGAATTATTTCCAAAATATATTTTATGATCATATCGAATCAGTTGATAATGCTTGCGATGAGAAAAACCAGTCTTGATTGTAAAATATATTGTGGATATAGTACTAAAAATAAGTTTTTTTTTTATTTCTTTTAGATATTATTTTTTAAGAAGTGACAGCTAACACATTAAAAATGTAATAAAGATAGAATAACATACTTTTTGAACATACTTTACCTATTTATTAAAAAATAATTGGTGGAGAGGCGCAGCAGCATTAACATTCACTTTACAACTCAGCTAAAAATAATCACTTTTAAGGTTTTAACTGTCACTTCTTGGTATCAATGCATCATATTTTAAATATTAACAACACGTTTTTAGTACTATTTTCACAACATATTTGATGATCAGGAACGGTTTCGCTCATCTTAAGCATTATCAACTGATAAGATATAAATTACAAACGAGCGTTTATAATAAAACAATTTGAGTTTATAATTGACAGGTATACAAAACCAATGGTATAAGAATTTCTTTCAGTCGATCATAGAATTAATTCTTGAACTTTTGATTTCGTATACCTGCTAATTATTAACTCAAAATTTTGGCTACTTGAAATTTGTATCATGCTTACAATGAATAGAACCGGTCCTGATCATCAAATTTATTGTAAAAATATGACTACAAAGGACTTCCCATGTTATTAATGACTAACGAAAAACTATTTCCAACATAAATAATAATAAACCATAATTAAATCATTAAATTTTTTTGATGTTTCATTCTAACATCTTTACATGTGTTATTCTAAATCAAATATTGAAGGAACTCTGGTAAGAAGAAATATTGAAATTCGCTTCTTTGACCCTAAAAATCACTAGATCATTAAGGAAATGGATATTACCAAAAATTAGTTAATTGAAAAAAGCCATTTCGCATTCATTTCTATTATATATAACAATGTTTATCTTTGAAGTCATCTATATATAAACACCGCAAACGAATAAACCAGTAACAAACACGCTTTTGGTAAATTTTTATGTGATTGAAATCCGATTACGAAACTTTTTTAATGAGGAAATTGAATCTTAACATCACTTAGAATTCATTCGAATCATCGTATAACATCGATTAAAAGACGCACCCAATTTTTTTAATGCCAGAAATAAAAATGCAATCTAACTTTATTACGCAATTACAAGAAATCCAAATATATCTCTGTATTATAATTGCATATCATATAACACACTTTCGCTTGTAACACTATCAAACTTAGCCACGCCAAAATCCGTTTTAGATTATTTTGAATCAAGGTTTTTTCAAACAATTTGAATCTTCTAACAGAAGTTCTATAGACGTTACAATAATTTACTGCTTTTGTAACACAGAAAATATTTGAAATTTAACACTTTTAATGTGTTTACTGTAACTTCTTGATAGAAAGCCATGACATTTTAAATTATAAGAACACATTATATATACTTATTTCCATAATATATTTTTAGACTTATCACGAGCATTATCACATAAAAATATAAATTTACTTAATTGGTATATTGTATGACTTCCTGTCAATTTTTTTCTTAGTTCTTGAACCCATGGTTTAATATACCTACCAACTTTAACTCGCGATGAGCACAACCGGTTCTGATCAAAAAATATGTTTAGGAAATAAGTACTTAAAAATGTGTTTTTATTATTCGTTACGAAAATAAATAGTAAGTTCATAAATCATTTTCAATTTCCAGCAAAACGGCCTAAAGTGCTTCACTGCAAAATCCATTTGAGATATAAATGACGTCGTTCGATATTTAAGCCAATGAATATTAAGTTATTAATTGAATTCTGAGCGAATCTATATAATTCGATACTGACGTTAATTCCAGTATGGGAAGAGCCCGGAACAAACATAAAATTTTAGACCCCATATTTCACGGTGAACGATTATTTCAAAACATTTTTTTAAATAATTCTTTTGATAATTTCAATCAAATAAAAAATTGTTTGCCACAAATCTACACTGATATATATGGCATCAATATCTGAAGACATCATAATAATTTAACAAAAATATGAGTTTGAAAATACAGCATGGATTGCCTTGAGATGTATGCCGAACTAATAGAGCTGATTCATATGGTTCGGCCTCATACGGGCCCAATAGGCCACGCTGACGTAGAATCAACCATGGCCAACATTGAGTTATTCGATAAATTTGTGATTGATTTGTGAAGTGATTGAGCTAGTCACATTTTCTTTTATTTTTGTTTTAGCTATTATTATTTTTTCTTCTTTTTTAAGCACAATTGTGCGTGGTTTAAAAATTGGTCCACGCAGCTTTGTAACGGACCATGAAAATAAGGAGTAGAATCGATTCGTTTTCATCAGTATTGCGTTATGGAACGTGGCCGTGTACATTTTTTTTTTATTATTGATGATTAATTTTTTTTACATCTTCCCTTTTCGTTTTCTTTTTTTATACCTTTAAAATGTGTTTGAGACTTGTACGTATGCGATTTTAAATATAATACATTATATGGATGGCCCGTTTTTCACCTACTATTCATGTTCAAAGTTTATGAATTAATTGACTGGATTGGCATTTACTTCGTAGAACTCCATTATAAGACGGTGAAAAAATAACAACGTATTTTAGTTCTACAAAATACATTGGTATTTTATCACTGTGTTTATGAATTAATATTTCAAAACTGAATGTACAGTGGGCGATCTTCGCTATCCAAATTGTTCGTTTACCAATCATTATTACATTATAGTGGATTAGAAAGATTGCTTTTGTTCGTTATCCAAATATGTATTCGTTGTCTGAGCACAAGAATCTTTCGTTATAGTGATCGTTGTCCGATTTGTTCGCAGTCCGAAACGTTCGTTAACCGATCACCCACTATGTAAATAAAGTGATTATTTTAATCATTTGATGTCAACAGTTTCTTGTGCATTAAAAAAACTCCCGGAATTGATTTGGTGCTTAGAATGTTAATTACGCAACAAAAAATATATTTGCACCAGACGTTTATGCTGAATTCTAGAAAATAACACCTCTTGTAGAAACGTGGTTCGTACATATATATAAATAATGGATTTATTTTTTACTAAATCCAAATTTAATTTTTAGGTTAATACAATGATTCAAACATAAAACCTAAGATTTTTTTTTATTTGATCGTCATTCATTGTTTAAATACCACAGATTTAAAAATGGAATTAACGTTTTAGTAAAATACCGAAAACTAGTGTATGCAGCGGTGTCATGTACAGCTGTCCCTCATATAGCGTTTTATAAAATTCTAATTTCAAATTAGAATTTTAATAAATAAATAAATACATATTTTAAAAACGTAAATTGAAAATATTCATCAGTAACTGTTTGTCCCTTGTCTTCGTTACACGTATTCAATATAAAGGAAAAATACAAGGTAATTAAATATTTTAAAATGGGAAAAAAATGATTTGCTGATTTTAGGGAAATTTTATAATTTAATACAAAAAACCTAACCTTAAATTTTGTATTAGAGTCAAGGCCCCTATAACGTAGTATTCCTTTCCCTATGTGTTTTTGGGATGTCGACATAGTTACAGTTTTAAAAAAAATCTCAAGCACACTTGCTTATGGTAGAGAACAAGAGTGTCTAACCTTTTGGTCACTGGGAGCTAATTTTCTATTCTAAGTTTGCTTTTAAATTTTTTGAAACCTTAAACTACTTTTTAAATGAGAAATTTCGGTACATGTACATTAAAAAACGATCCAATATTATTATTTATGTGTTGTGAAATTTGTTTAACGTTTTAGGGAATTAAAATATATATATATACATAAAAATCATACAAATTGCTATTACTATAAAGCCGCCGCGTTTAATAATAAAAAAAGCGCATTTTCGATACTTTTACAAAATTAGCAAAATATCCTGAGAGCCTTACTTAAACAATACAGAGATGGCGCGGGGCCTCCTAATTTTTCACCATTCGTTAATACCCTTCAATTAAAAAAAATCACGAATCACGTCAAGACATCTGTTTTGACTTTCGGGGTTTATTTTTATTATTGTATTTAACGAAATTTAAAAAACTTTTTTTTTATGTGTTTTTATGTTTTTATTTACCCATAATATAGATTAATCTATTTTCCCGTAAGAAACATTTTTTATGCCGGCGATAAAACATTGGCTATTTGCAAAACGAACAGTGGTGCGAAGCCAACTTTTTTTCAAATTCTGAAGGGGAACGAATAAAAAATATTTGAGAACCGCTTATGTCAAACTAGTTTCGTGTTTTATTATTTAAAATTTATGCGGGTATATTTATATTTGACTTATTTAAATATGTTATCACAGCTCTTATCGATATTATTCATTATACGTATGCGATATCTTATTTATACTAAGCATTATTTTTTTATTATATTTGATATTTTGACGGTGGATATTTACTGAACCGTATTTGTATTGCCTTGTGGTCTATAATATATTTGGATTATTTTAACAGTATGCAAATTTCGAATCAATATTTAAGGGCCCATTGACATGGATTAGATCCATTTCTTTTTAAATAGGAAAGGGTAGTAAAAAATATAAAATGCAGTAAAACCCCCATTTACTCTAAAGTCGGGACCGTATAATTTGGAGTCGTATAATTTGGTGAGTAAATCTTTTGGTATAAATGGATTTTTTTTTTGTATTTTTATTTATATCTAAATACAGTATATTTTCAAAAAAAAAGTTTTTTTGATTTATATGAAACCTATTTTTATATAGCGGACTTTCGGCTTCTCCTCCAATTAGTCTGTTATAACGAGGTTACTGTATTGCCACCAAATCAAATAAACACGATAATTGTACCAAAAATATTTCAGGGTTTCCGTTTTGATATACGTTGTTTATGTTATTTTAACATATATATATATATTTATCATTTGACCCCAAAAATTAATTCATAACGACACTTTTTATCTGAGCGGCGTTGTATGCAATAACGTTGTTCAGAGCGATAATGATACCAGTTACCATTTGAGATTATTAAACACTCGATTTATAATATCAATCTGGGATATTCAGAACAGGAAAATTCAACTGTTTTTGTGCGACTAGTGGTGTAACTATCAACAACATATTAATGAAATCTCATCGATTAATGTATACAAATTATCGTGTTTGCTAATACTCTTTATAAGTGACAAACCATGCTACACCGTTTGACAACGTTGTATTGTTAATTCAAGCAGTCTTGCGCGTTTAGGGTTTTACCTTTCGGAATCTTCAAGCATTCTATCACACGAATTATTTGAGCTGAAAAATCGTTAGTTTCGTTTGTGACAAAACATGTAGAATCGTACAAAAATTCAACAATTAAAATTTGATATTGAAATTTCATCAAGCACCTTCAGTCAATATCATTAATCACAAAACGTGTTGTTCAATTTGCATTTAGGTGGAGTTGGAATCGGGGTTGTGAAAAACGAGTGACTCCGAATAATTTTCGATCAGACGATTTTGAAGAATATCTCAATATATAGCTGCCGAAATGGTTAATCTTATCTTGGCAGAACTCCACTATAACACGGCGAAAAATTGCAATGTATTTTTGTTCTACAAAATTTATAAATTTGTAAAGTTGATAGCTATTTCGGTTCACGCCTTCGTCAGAACTGTTTCGATCACGTTAGCTCTAACGAAGGGAAAACTAAAATACATTGAATTTGAATTGTTACAACTTTGTACGATTACACATGCTTTGTCACTACGACGCGTGTCTCGCCTTTCGGCATCTTCAGGCATTCTATCACACGGATGTAACAGAACTGAATCAGTTCTGGTTGATCGGTTAGGTCGGTTCTGTTGAACTGAGTCAGTTCACGATTAGTGAAATAATAATAATATATAGTCACTAGTAATATAAATTATTTTGATTTTAAACTTATCATCAAACAATTGTGATAACTTTATTTTTCGAAACTTTAACGATCACTGCCATAAACAAACATTTTCCCATATCTTTAATAGTATCTTTAGATAAATTTTCATAAACTACCCTGAGATAAAAATATAAAAAAATACTAACATTCAACCCCTCCGTTAAAGCTTTGTTTGTATAATTCCTTACTTGTGCGGGGCGGAAATGCCATAAATAATTTTTGTTCACAATCTTATTTTTGTACCAAATATAATTTCTACGCTTGTCCTTGTGTGGATATCAAATTTTTATCTCGAATATGATAACTTTGGTTAGATAAACGAACCACACATCCTTCAGATTGAAATTGAGTCAACTTTGATCCTTTGTTGGCCATGTGTATAACCAACAGTTATACTGTATGTTATTCTGTGTGTTTTGAGTCAAACAACCGCCCATTTTCGAAAATGACAAGGGTTTTCTGTGTACTGTTTTCTGTATCGAATAAAAATAGAAAGATATGAAATGATTCAAAGTTATATGAGAGATTGTATTGGTTATGACATATTTTCTCAACCTTTTTTTCGTCACGTTAAAACCCCTAGCAGTGGTATATCCACACAGCAGACTTGTTCTAGACCAGTGGTTCTCACTGTGGCCGCATTATAAACATCAGCTATTCTATGGAAATGTCTCGTGGCCGCACCAAATGTAATAAAAATAGTTAAGATGTTTTTTTTTATATAGTGCATCATACTGAATGATCTTTCACTATATACAGTTGTAGGTAAAGTCGACAAAATTAATAAAGCAATTGTTGTTAATTCTTTATATTGACTTGATTCATGGTCAACGTATATCTTCGACCAATTTTTTTGAACAGTTTTATTATTAGAAAGGTCCTTTACTTAAACTCGACTTAATGCTGGATAAGCCAGGATTATTCAATCAATTTTAAAATAATAATAATTTTACAAATTCTTTTGAGACACATTTTTTTTGAATATCAATATTTACTATAAAACTTATATGAGACCGCATATGAGAACCACTGTTCTAGATCATAGTTTCTCAACCTTTTAACATCCGTGGACCACCAAAAAATCCAAAAATGTTTTGCAGCCATCAACATTGGAATGAAATAGTAATTATTTATATAATTGATTTTTTATTCTAGACAATTAATTTTGCAACACTGTAACATCGTACGGTGTTATAACAATATTTAAGTATATTAAAATAAACAGTAACAAAAAATATAATTTAAAATGCATAAAATACAACACAAAATTCGATTGTTTATCGAAATAATGTCACATCGCGGACCTATGTTTAATTTTTATGTTTAAATATACAATGAATCCTCGACTCCACGTTTTCCAAGGAGCCCTAAAAAGCGAAAAATGCGGGAAAGCTTACAACAATAATAACAAAGTAAAATCTTAAAAAAATACATGAAGCCCCCTTAAACTGTCAAAAATGGGGTTTTACGAAAATCGGTAAATATCTGAGGGTTATGGAAAAATTATATTAAATAAATTAATTTTATACTTCTTCTTGTGAAATTCTTTACTATAGAAAATTTGAGCGAACTGTATATTATATATTATCATTAATTTATTTGATTAATACATAAGATATATTGTCCTACAACTTAGAAATTGTGTTGGATATAAAGATTTATCAACCAAAATCGGTCAATCGGGATAATATTTGAAACGGGACCATAATATTTAGACGATAAATCTAGGAAATCGATAAATCGGGGAACGGTTATTGCGGGATTATTTTATTATTTTACTTTTTTCTTGTCGTGTGTTTGACGAGACAATAAAAAATGAACGATCCATCCGGGTAAACGTGTTATGCGGGAAAGGTTGATCGGGGTTCCAATGTAGTCTTAAGATCATCATTGTCAGAATCATTTTATTGACTCAGTTAATGAATTGATTGAAAAAATAGTGCACGTGAAATTGTCCGTACTCGAACCCGTGAATCACTAACCAAGTCCAACAGCATTGACCACTGCACCACAAATTTAGGTTAAGTTAGTCCAGACACTGCTCATTTTATGATTGTTTTTTTAAATTTCTTCCATCGTATTATCATTAATAATTGAAAGTAATACGAAAATTTGCTTTCTCAATTCTATATGAATCCATTTCGAATACAAACAGAGATATACTTTTTTTTCTAAGTAACGATACAAATGAAATAAATCTATAGAATTTATTTTAGACGCTGTGTCGTGTCTACAGAACCTACGTTCCTATAATAATATTGACAATGAATAACAACACAAAAAAATACTGGTCAACAAGTGCGACATCCATTTTTAGAGCGTATAAAACATATTTGTGGCTATAAATTGAACAAGCTTTATGTGCGGAACTAGGGATGGCATGACCGGGAAAATATCGAATGGATTGTTATCGGTATGTTTGCTATTCATAATAATAACATGACGTTTTTTGAAATTGGAATCACTGGTCAGCTTACATGTTTAATACAGATCCGCATATTTTTGATCTTAAATTTATTTATTTGGACAGTTGCGACCCGAAACATGTGGAATCGTACAAAGTTTCATAAATTAAAATTTGATATTAAAATTCCACCTAGCGCATTCGGTAAATATAAATAAAAAATTCGATATCATAAAATCGATCAGTTTCATTTACATGTTAAATGAATTGTTAATATTATACAATTCTACACTAATTGCAAACTTCTAATATTCATATTTTCGAAATCAAAATTCATTTATTAATGACCAAATAGTAGTTATATTATGAGTAAATACCGGTAATAAAAAAGAGTCGATATCAGCGATTCCGGTATTAATATCCCTACGCGGAACCATTGTCAATAAATACAAAATGGTAATATTATTGAATGACTTGTAAAAAAATCGTCATGTTGAATGTTGATTTTGCAATGCTGGCAACACTCGTCTAAATGTCACTAGCCGGCCAAATACGGACATCTTGAATGCAAAAAGTTCTTTTCTTTGCTTCAATAATTATTTTACTTTTCTTCTACTCAATATATCCGAGCGCAAGTGCAAAGTGTTCGATTTGTTCTTTTATAAAGTATAATGTGTATTTTCAATAGATGTCGATATACTCATTTATGTGGCATTGCATAATCTTATATATATTTATATATTTCTACGGATATAAGTCGTCCTAATTGGTGAACTCTTTCCTAATATTTGTCACTGACAACAGAGGCTGTGAAGTCGTTACAAAAATGCAACTCCTACGAGGGCTGTATTAGACTGTTGGGATTTATTTTTACGTACAATATATGTTGGCGTTTTTTTATATGTACTGTTTTTCAATTGAAAAAATGAACAATTGTCATATATAACCAGAGCTGTGGAGTCGTTAAAAAACTACGCCATTGACCACACTAATTTAAATAGGTAGCCGATGGTACTTTCGAACATACATTTCAAATAGGCGGGCGACTAGGAAGGGTTATACAATTCAATCGATTCACTGACTCGTTCGTACCGAATGATTCATTCGCGTTGTATTATTATTTTATGCCAGTCATATAAAATGTGCGCGTACTTAAACACTTAATAATGAATCAAATTCGAATATTTTATTCAATCTAATATTTTGAGCGCACAGCGATATCTTTTGAGATAAAGATAACATATTAAGGCTCAGTTCTGTAACATCCGTGTGATATAATACTTGAAGATGCCGAAAGGTAAAGCCCGGGTCGTTAGTGACAAAACATGTGATATCGTAAATGTTTGAACAATTCAAATATGTGATATCGACTGAAGATGCTTGATGGAATTTCAATATCAAATCTGAATTCTTACAACTTTGTACGACTCCACATATTTTGTAGATTCCGAAAGGCGAAACCCGGGTCGTTAGTGATATCGTAAAATGTTTCAACAATTCAAATTTGATATTCAAATTCAACCAAACACCGTCAATCGATATCATAAATAATTTATATTGTTAAGAATTATTATCAACCAAAAAAAGATGTAATTATTAGGTTTGCTTTTCGAATAAATTGCTAGTCCTTCGTGTCTCGCCTTATGAACACCTCCCGGCAAGAGAAAGATTAAAAGTATTAATATTCGATTTTTTTTACAATTTTGGCAATTTTAAAGCTCTGTACTGTCTGTCTGTCTGTCTGCTTTTCATTCAAAAGCTTATTTAAGCTTAACAAAATTAACAAAAACAATCGATAGTAGATGTAGCGTTGTTAGTAATATGGGCATCAAAATGAAACTGCATCGATAAAAAGCAAAGGGTGCGATCGATCCAGCAAGGTGCCCTTCAGCGTGACCTTCAACGCATGCAGGTAGAGCGGAAAGTCCGTATGCACTCTGCACGGCCAACGTACAGAAATGAGGCAGGTGATTTATCGTCCACCTTACAAAATAAGAATCTACGAGCTTTGTATCGATACTCAATAACAAACAACATTGTGTATAGAACGATGAAACAGAGATGGTGTGCCGTTTGTTTCCTTTAATTTTTGAAATAAAAAAATCTATGACCTTTGTTTTGTAAGAACTATGAAATAAATCTTTTTTTTATTGCCATTCATATTATAGTATAAGTCATAAATTTAAATAAAATCAAATAACTTTATACAATCATAAAATGTGACATGTAAAAAAATTATGTCTTTTTTGACACATTTACTGTCACTTCTTGGTGAAAAGGCTTTACATTAACACAATGTTTAATACTATTTCAATAGTTTTATATTGTCAAGAAAAGAACTGGTTTCGCTCGTCGTGAACCATTATCAACTGTTAGGATACAAATTACATACAGGCCTATTCATACAAAAATTTTGATTAATAATTAGCAGGTATACAAAACAAATGGTACAAGAACTAAGGTCATAATTTACTTAAAATAGTAAAACATTTTTTTTAATACTATTTCTACAATATTTATATTGCGGAAATACTACTAAAAAAATGTTTTATTATTTTAAATATGATATCTTTCTACCAAAAAGTGATAGGTTCCACCTTTAAAGTGAAATACTTTACAGTTAGTTCTATTGCATCCGTATGACAGAATGCTTTAAGATGTCGAAAGGCCCCAGAAAAAACTAGAGTTTTCAGTGACAAAACATGTGGAATTGTACTAATTCACGAAAGATTAGATGCCGAAAGGCGAAACCCAAGTCATGAATGACAGACTATGTGAAAATATACAAAGTGTCAAAAACTCTAAATCTATATTGATATCATCTCAAACAATCTCAGTTGACATCGTAAGTAAAATTTAGAATTCATTTAGAATTAATTATGTCGATATTGTCCAGGTTCTGTTCGTGTTTAATCACCAATAAAGATGGTAATATGGCCTCAGAATTAACTTAATTTTAACTTGTGCTGTGCCATTTTTCATCGCACGACCTTTCGCCACCTCCACCGCCCGCTTGAGATTTTTTTTTTGTAGACAGCGTTCCAGCCGAGATGGTCCTACCGCATACAAATGAAGGACCCCAGACTTGAAAGTCGAGACATTTACCAGAAGACAACAGAAACTTCAAAACAATAGCAATATAATCTATCACAAATGAAACGAAGAACTTCAGGCGTATCTACGTCATTACTATGAACAAAGATATTGTATGAATTGTTAAGATACATGCACTCATTTCAGCGGTGCTATATTACTTACAATTTAAGACAATTTTTTGCATACATCTATAGAGAAGTATGCAAAAATGAATCAAAAACAACTTTATTTAATATATTAATGGTTCGAAGTCGTAGAAATTATAGCTTATTATGTTATTATATTAAATAAAAAACCCTTAGTGGCGAACCTTTTTAAGCCTGAGTGCCAAAAAATATTTTTTTTCAACATATTAAATAATATGTCGCGTGCCACACGCAATGGAAATTTAAAAAAATGCATCAATTTGTGTAACTTCAGATTTTTGAACTTAATGAAGCATTAATATATATAAAAAAATAATTAAGTGTTTATTAATGTCAAAATTAAAAAAACAATATGTAGAACCCTAAAAGCTTCATTGTAAATGAGATTTTTGTTTTTGGGGTATTTTATAGATGCCAAATGTTTTATATCAGGTTCGTAGTTGATTGCTTTTCATTGAATACAAGATGTGTACAATTCTATATTTACATTAAACGTAATAATTATTCTTCAAAAGCCTTTACTTGCTAGTTTTTAAACAATGCGATCTATTTATGTATGAATGTCGTCATTTCATTCGTTTCAGTCGTTTGCGAATCAATTGAAGAAAATATACATGGCCATGTAGTCATCGTTTTTGAATATTATGTATTTCTAAATATTTTTTTAATGTTTGCTTAATCACTGTTGTTTTTTTCTCTTCGTGATAAAATATTCGCATGTCATGTAAAATCGTCTCAGGTGCCAACTGTGCACGCGTGCCGTAGGTTGACCATCCCTTTTATAAACGGTACAATACATAATAATTGAATCATACAGTCACACGATAACTATCTTTTGTTGATAAATCTTCTAAAATCTTAATAAATATATAGCATAGTTTTTTTTCAAGCATCATTTTTCTTTCTGAATGTTATAAGGTGTATTTATTTTGAATTCTTTTTCATAAATTTTATTGTACATGAGTTTTTATGCTTTATCCAGCAAAACAGCAGACATGTGGGCGTTTCCACCAAGATACATAGAACCGCATACAATTAATACTTCGTACAAAAGTAATGAAACTTCGAATATGAATTATTGCAACTTTGTACGATTTCACATGTTTTGTCACTAACGACCCTGGTTTCACCTTCAGGCTTCTTTAGGCACTCCATCTGCAACAGAACTGGTCAGTAATTCTAAAGTGAATGTGACTGTGTATTCCTAGGACAATTTTCGTTACATAATTTTAATAATGAAAATTTAAAAAAATCTCTCCAACTGTCGGCTCTGTTGTATCCGTGTAATGGAATGCCTGAAGATACCCAAAGGCGAAACCCGGGTCGTCAGTGACAAATCATGTGGAATTGTACAAAGTTGTTACGATTCAAATTTGATACTGAATGTGAGTTAAGTGCTTCATTCAATTATTGTAAAAATGGACTAATACCAGGGACGTCCCTTCAATATTTTTTACAGGGGGTGCAAACGTTGATTGTTTTATACGTCTTAAAGAGTAAAAAAGTGCAAAAACGGATAAATGTGCTTTTCCAAATTCAGGTGGTGAATTCACCTCACCCCAGAACCCCCAAAGTACGTCCCAGGTTAATACACGAATAAGTGGAAGTCTAAAACAATATTAAATAATAATAAGAAATCTTTGACTATATTTACCTATTTTCTCACGCTGTGTTGACTCCATAACTTCAGTGATTGTATGTAAATTTTAATATATTCCCAAAGCGTATGTTCGGCGGCCATTCCTGCCACGCCGGTTAGTATTTACTAGGCGGGAATCGAACCCGGCATATCTAATCATCGCCGTCACGTGCTGTTTTAATATAAATCACCTGTCACACCTCAATAGCGACACGTTACAATGGTTTACAAAAACAAACACAATTGTATCTAAAAATATACTATAGCATTTAAGAATTAGCTGCCTGGTTTTGCTTCCAAAGCTCTCAATATCTTTGTTTTTATTGATTGAATTGGCATTCACTTGGTAGAACTCCATTATAACACGGTGAAAAAATAGCAATGTATTTTAGTTCTACAAAATTATTTTTAGCAAATATAGTTGATAGCTATTTCGGCTCACGCCATCGTCAGAACTATGCTTAAACTAACATTTGCTTATCTATATATAGCTGTGCAGAAAAGGCACACAACACATCCTCTCTCCTGTTCCAACGGCCCAACTTGTCTCCTTCTCGCAACAAAACCAAACCTTTCAAAAATTGTAAATGAAACTTAAAATACGGCTATGGCAACAAGTTCACATGTGGCACGGAAATGGTCCATTACGGAAGCGAATCAGACCCTCCCCCCCCCGTGGACAGGTTCAATTAATAGGCTAAACAATACATTTGTTTGTTCGTTAAGAATCCCTTGTGATAGTCTTTGTTTTTAACCTTTTAATACCAGAGAATTTAAAATCAGTCGTTAAACAAATTTATGCAGGTTTTATTTTTTATTCAATGTTATCGGAAAAAAATATGGTCAAGCCTTTGATCGAGTAATCAACGCCATCACGTAACTTACAGGATTAAATCAATTTATCTCTTCATGTATGAAGGCATATACAATGTTTATGTATGAGAATTCTGCAATCGATCCTTATAAACGGCGCATAGCGAGAGCGATTAGCTTATCGTCAGTAATTTTTTAGCATAGCTGTGGATTCGGAGTCGTGTTATTGGTTAATGTTGGAGTCGGAGTCGAGGAAAAAGATCGACTCCGATTATTTTGTCGATCAGACGATTTTGAAGAATATCTCAATGAACAATTTGCTGATTGGTTGGTTAATTTAATGCACATGAAATGGAAAGGTAGGAAAAATTTAACTAAAAAATTTTCCTAATTTATGATATCGACTGAAGGTGTTTGATGGAATTTCAATTTCAAATTTGAATTGTTAGAATTGAACAATTCAAATTTAAACATTTTTTAGTCGGATTCGGGGTCGTGTTTTTTTAATAATTCCATAGCCCTGTTGTCGTCTAGTCTGATATTAAGTTTCTTATATTTTTCTTAACAAACTACGCTACGAAGAGCCGTTTTGTCTCCGTAAAGGACCATTTCCGTGCCATATGTAAACTTATTGATATAGCCGCATTTTTAGTTTCATTTACAATTTTTATTTTTATTGCGAGCAAGAAACAAGCTAGGTCGTTAAAATAGGATATAAGATGTATTGTGTACCTTTTCTACACAGCTATATATAGATAATCAAATGTTCGTTCAAGCATAGTTCTGACAAATAGCTATCAACTATATTGTATTAAAAAATAATAATTTTGAAGAACTAAAATACATTGCTATTTTTTTCACCGTGTTATAATGGAGTTCTACCAAGTGAATGCCAATTCAATCAATAAACAGTCTGATAGTGATCATTTAAGTAGCAGGCTTTATATTGAGAGTTGACATGATGAAAAAATATGCATTCTTTTTTTATTCTTTGGTAGCATAAAAAATAAACGAAAAACATATAAACATTAAATACGTCATTCAAAAATAATTTGAAATAAATCATTCAAAAATAATCGAAAAAAGTTATTAATGTTCAATATTTAATACATCATTAGTTTACAGCAGTTGTCAAAAAACACACGACTCCGACTCTGAGAAACAAAAGGTTTTTTTTTCCAACCTTTCCTATTTATGTTATGTGCATTCAATTAAAGATCGACCAACCAATCCAGCAAATTATTCGTTAAGATATTCTTTCAAAATCGTTTAATTGAACAAGTAGTGGGATTCGCTTGTTTTCCATGACTCCGATTCCGACATTGACTAAAAACACGTCTTCACGAATCATAATCCACAGCTCTGGTTTACAGTTTGGGAATAAAAATAAGTACCAAATAAATAACAAAAATATTCGTTTCCGAATTTATATCGGCTTGTATATGAAGTGATAGCGATCAGCTGATATCATGAAAATTAATAAACTTGAAAACCCTACGCGCGACGTCTTCTGGACATTAAAAATCGTTTTCTTGGCTTCTAAATGGATGAGTTAGGAATGTCAAGACGCATTCAACCCATGTCCCAATGACAAGAATCTCTTATGCATTGTACCCCCGGATAGTTTCATTCCGAGAAGTATATGCCATATTCAATAATAACAACGGAATAATCCGAGAACGGAACGCTGTTTATTCAAATGTTTTAATGTAGACAAAGGAGATTCGGCCGCCGGCGTTTAGTTCATTTTGTATTCTACGCTGGATTGTCTATTACCAGAAAGGCATTAGGACATTTTTCATCGTTTATATTTAACTACTTACCCTTGATTGGTCAATCCTTTTATTACATTGATTGAATTGGCATTCACTTGGTAGAACTCCATTATAACACGGTGAAAAAAATACCCATCTATGTTAGTTCTACAAAATTATTATTTTTTAATACAATATAGTTGATAGCTATTTGTCAGAACTATGCTTAAAAGAATATTTGCTTATCTATATATAGCTCTGTAGAAAAGGTACACAATACATCTTCTCACCTGTTTTAACGGCCTAGCTTGTTTCTTTCTCGCAATAAAACAAAAATTTTCAAAAATTGTTAATGAAACTAAAAAATGCGGCTATGACAATAAGTTTACATGTGGCACGAAAATGGTGTATTACGGAAGGAAATCAGAAAGCGGAGAGGGTTAATTAATGGAGAAGACAATATATTAGTTTGTTCTTTAAGAATCCTTTGTGATAGTTGATGTCTATTGATTTCCAGCTGTTCCAAAGCCGTCATCCTGCGACCCTTACTACAAAGATGCAAACACTTGAATTTATATTATGTGATTTCTTTATAAAATGATAAGAAATTTTAGCCTTAGCTATACATTAGCCTTTTATTAGATTAGCCTTTTATTATAATTACTGCATATATGTTTTTTTGCGACGTAAATATTAATAAAAAATAAAATTCACTGGGTGATGCTTACCCTTTGAACATTTTACAAAACTTTTAATACCAAATTTTTGTTGCAAATGACTAGATTTAAAATTTTATGTTTATCTTCAAGACCATCATAAAAAAATATATTATATATTGTGACAACAGCGAAAAATCTACACGATTATTAATTCAAATTAATAATGCCATATACTTGATCTATCTCTGGCATGTAAAATGATTATACATATCCGTATAATAAAATATTAAATGCCTGAAAGGAATTCTAATGAATGAAAGGAGGAACGATGTGAACAAGTGTGAAATGAGCATAAAAGACACTCTTGTCGTATATATATTTTTTCCTTTTATCACATCATTATGGACCTTTCGTTTCGAGTATATTTTTGCTTACATAGCTGGTGTCTGCCCGGAAGAAAGAATGAAATTTAAAACATTGAAGTCTTAAAAAAGTATTTTTTAAATAAACAGCTGGTCACATATTTACATTCGGCGAGTGATTAACCAAATATCTGATTATGTGAAAATGACTCAAATGTAGGCATTCCTTAAGTCGCACAAGAAGCTAAATTCATTATTGATTAAATTGAGTATCAGTTGATAAACTCGCTATGAGCGAAACCAGTCATGATAATAAAATTGTGAAAATAATTACTACAAAATGTGTTTTTATTATTTAAAATATTATTATTAATAAAAACTATCAACTATATAACTTTAGTTTAGTTTGTGTCATTTTTCAACACACTGTAATGAGCTACGTCAACAGTTGAGACATTAACAGTAAGTGAATTAAGAACATAACATTGATATAACACGATGAAAAAATAGCAACTTATCTATTTTTATAGAATTTATAATATATGTAGTTGAAAGCTACTTCGGCTTACGCCGTCATCAAACCTGTTTAGTAAACTAACTATTCTAATGAGAGCGTAAGCCGAAATAGCTATAAACTATATACCTTATAAATTTTGTATAACTAAAAAGCATTGCTATTCTTTCACCGTGTTAAAATGGAATTCTGCCAAGTAAATACCAATTCAATCAATACAATATATAATGATATTGCTTTCTTATTAACCTTTCCAGGATTAGCTAATTGATTTTAACCGTGCTGTAAGGAATGAGTTTTTTTTTACATAAAAATTATAAATATTTGAAATAAAATTATTGGAATAGAATGATATAAAAATAGTTAAACTACTAAACTCACGTTTTTAGGGTTTTATCGAAATAAAACCAGTTGCATAATCCAGGGATCACAAACCATTGACACATAACACTTGAATATCACAATAATTGTTGACATATACGAAAAGTACGTCCATACTCCTTTACAAATAAATCGCGCCGGCGTACAAGTACGTCCATACTCCTGGAAAGGTTAAAAAAAATTAATCCAATTTTAAAAATTAATGAATACAGTTTTTCCTTCCATTATAAAAACTTAACATGGCATTAATAACAATAATTTTGTAGGCCAAGTTTAGTTTCAGGTTCGTTTTCACAAAAAAAGGCACCGTAAACATTTTTTTACACGCTTCACATATTTGAGTTCTCCAGAGCGTATTTGGCAATTTTAAAATATCATAAAACCAAAGCTCACAAGAAATATTGACCCTTATTCACGACCTCGTAAGGATAAGATTCGTTTGGCAGATATAAATTGCTGCTACGAGGAGCGTTCAAAAAACACTGAATATTTAAATCTGATTTCATTTGAAACGATTATTTATAACATTACATTGGAATTGTTACAAATTTGTACGATTCCACAAGTTTTGTCACTAACTACCCGGGTTTCGCTTTTCGGCATCTTCAGGCATTCTATCACACGGGTGCAACAGAACTGACGTAAAATAAACAGTTAGCATCATATATATACTAAAGTTTTTAATTAAAGGAAAACACTTACCCCGTGGCAAGCAGTAAATTGAAACCATTACAAATTTAATAATATAAATCTTATAATAATTAACACAATTGCCTGTGATAATTTTCATTAACTATCTTGTTGATGACCCATTCTTGGACATTGGTTTTTCAACCAATATTAATCAATTAACATTAAAATATAAATGGTTTTTTTTATCTTTCATAAAGAGATACTTACTATCAAATATCTAGTGATGAAACATAAGAATCAAGAATTCCTATGTTTCAAAATTTAATGACCATCACATTTTAATGACCAGCTTTACCTTTTTAATTCTCTTTGCCATGTCCCTTACCTGAGATCAGTTCGATTAGTCGACGACCTCATAAATATAATTCCTATATTACGTCACCTGACATTCATTCCCACCGTAACTCACCAATTTAAGATAAGCAGGTATTTAAAAGTTTCAAACGAGTCAATCGCATTTTAAAAGTAATTAATTATTACTTATTGTAAAATACTTTATATATATTATATATACTTTATATATAAATATTTATAAATATAATGTCATTATAATCAATTTAATAGTCATTTATGTTATTTCTGATGTATATTTGGGTTCTAATCTTAGTGTCTGAGTTTTTCCTTTATACTGACCACTCGTGTATCATTTCTGTTGCATCCGTCTGATAGAATATCTGAAGATCTCAAATGGAAAAAAAACCAGACCGTTAGTTGCAAAACACATGTAATTACAACAATTTAAATTCGATATTGTAGCTCTATCAATAATCCTCAGTCGATAAAGTCAATATTAAAAATATTTATTGAGTGAATTGGCATTCACTTGGTAGAACTCCATTATAACACGGTGAAAAAAGTAGCAATGTATTTTAGTTCTACAAAATTATTTTTAACAAATATAGTTGATAGCTATTTCGGCTCACGCCATCGTCAGAACTATGTTTAAACTAACATTCGCTTATCTATATATAGCTGTGCAGAAAAGGCACACAACACATCCTCTCTCCTGTTCCAACTGCCTAGCCTGTTACTTTAACATAATGACACTAGATTTTAAAAATTCTAAATGAAACAATAGGTGTCTAGACAAGGCTGGACAAGTGGCGATACTATTATGTTAGTTTGTTCGTTAAGAATCCTTTGTGATAATTGGTGTCTATTGATTTCCAGCTGTTCCAAAGCCGTCATTTTCCGACCTTTACTACAAAGATGCAAACATTTAGGCGCTGAGTTTGAATTTATATTATGTGATTCATTAATAACGTGATTAGCGAATTGTGAATCTGTTTTTTTACTGTTGAATGATTTTACATGTTCCTTAGCTCGAGTAGATATACTTCTACCTGTCTGTCCGATATAAACGGATAAACATGAGCCACAGGACATTTTATAAATACCGCTTCTGTCCAGTTTATTAATTTTATCTTTACTATTTTTAAGATGTCTGCCTGAGTTATTGTTGACCTTGAAAGCTACTTTTATTGAGTTTTTAATCTCCCGATGAATATTTTCGCTAATGCTACCTAGGTAGTTAATTGATTTATAGAAGCGGTTATCTTGTATTGGGTTCGGGTAAATAAGTTTTCTAGCCAGATTTAATTGTTTTTTATATAATAAATTATTTATCGTCGTTATCTCATAACCATTAAAAATATTTATCATTCTAATAGAAAACCGACTGTCCCTCATACTAACACCCTTCCTAAAGTTGAAAGATGATCAAGTTTCACAGGGGTTCTGCTTTTATTGTTTATCTTGAGACCCAAAAAACAGGTGGATGTGACCCTACAGTCTGTATCTACACCCTCTGACTAAACTAACCCCTCGAATAAATTCCACAGTTACCCAACGACCAGATTTACATTCGTTCTCCATTTAGGTTCTGTATTATTTCTTCCTTTAGTTATGGTCAATTAAGTATAGAATGGACCATGAATAAATATTATCAGCTACTTTGGATCCGCTACAAAACTTTAAGCAAACAGAAAAATTTAATATAATATTTTTGGAGAAAAATAGCTGTCAATTTTCCCGTTTGTTATAATAATAATTAATATTTATTTCACATAACTAACATTTAGACATCTGCATTATATCAGTGTTAGCTTATTTCAAATAACAATGTATTTTAATTCTACATTTTTTTAAACATATAGTTGATGTAATTTATGATATCGACTGAAGGTGCTTGATGGAATTTCAATATTAAATTTGAATTGTTACAATTTTGTACGATTCCACATGTTTTGTCACTATCGACCCGGGTTTGGCTTTTCGGCACCATCAGGCATTCTATCACACGCCGCAGTCATAGTCAGTTCTGTTGCATCCGTGTGATAGAATGCCTGACGATGCCGAAAGTCGAAACCCGGGTCGTTAGTGACAAAACGTGTGGAATCGTACAAAATTGTAAAAATTGAAATTTGATATAGTTGATAGTTTTTTAGGCTTTATCTTTCGGTAGAATTGACATACATTATTATTTTTTCACCATGTTATAATGGAGTTCTACCAAGTAAATGCCAATTCAATCAATAAACTTATTTCAAATGTTATGAACGTATCAGTGTGTCCGCAATATAATTATCAGTGGTACTATGGAAATGTCTCGTGGCCGCACCCGTACAAATTATTTTGAGTTTTTTTTTTATATCAATATTTTTTATTAAGTGGCTGATTTTCTAAGTAGAATCTTCTGATAGCCGTACGTGTGAAACATTACCCTTGATACTGTCACAACCATCAACTTTATAGTTGTTCAATTGATAATTATTTGACGTTGCGAGGTTCCGACGAAAACTGTTTAGTTTTGTAAGGTTTTTCCTATCTTTTCTATTTATGAGCACTTAATTAAAAATTAACCAACTAAATCGGCAATTGTACATTGAAATATTCATAAAAATCGTCTAATCAAAAATGTAGTCAGAGTCGCTCGTGTATCACTTAATTTAAACCATTTATCGTCGTAAGGCAAAAACAAAATGTTGTAAAACAAACCAAACAAAAAACACAAAAAAATATTTACGCAAACCGAAAAAAAGTATTTTTAGGAAATAATTCACACGTCAAACGTATCTACCCACAAATTAACAAGTGGGTTCAGAAAACTTATTCATTTTGAAGTTTCAATGTCAAAATATAATATGTTTGCAGAATCATTGCAAATAAATGCATTTCTGTTGCTTATTTGCATTTTCATGCTGATTCGAAACATCACAACATTTTTTCATTCTTGGCTATATGCCAAACAATTTATTACTAGAAAACATTGGCTCTCTCTGTGAATTAAAAATAAAAATCAACACGTGTATTCTGTTTATATACATATTTACACCTTATAAGTATTGCAGGTATAAAATACTCAGTTTCCACCAAATGGCACCAAACAAATATGTTACAGATTTTAGGTAAAATTTGTTTAGTAAACAGAACGTGTTTCTTTTGGGCCTGAAATGATGCATTTTAGAAACAGTCCTCTAGGTTTACAAAAAAAAAATAGAGTTGATATTGAAACTTTTGATATTGTGTCATGTATAAAAAATAATGAGTTTGAATCAGGGACGTCATTTCGGGAACAGATAAGGGAGCGACTATCATTTGCCCTTCTAAGAGAATTTGAAGTTAAAATTCTACTGAATAGATAGAGGTGAAAATAAACGGCCCCAAAATCACTGAGAAAATAAAAAAAAACATGCGTGATGTTAAATTTATACAGTGGGTTTTCGGCTAATGTTAACGAACATAGTCTGTTCCGTGATTATGTTCGCTATTTGAATTGTTCGTTAACCAATCATCGACGTTTTATAGATAGAATTGGTGGATTGGAAAGATCGTTTTAGTTCGCCATCCGAATATGTGTTTGTTGCCCGATTTGTTCGCAGTTCGAACTGTTCGTTAACCGATCACCCACTGTACTATGAAACACTTCTTTATTAATGTGATATAGAAAATATGACGACGTATTTTTTTGATTATCCGGATCTAACTATCGGTGGATTATAAGTGTTTCGCAACCTTTTATCTTCTACGGTACACCAACGTTTTTTTTCTAAAATTTCACAGTACATCTCAAGTCAATATCTACAAAAAATGCGAATGATTCACCAACGACGCATTTGTCCACAATGACTCTTTCCCTGTGTTTTGTTTACTTAATTAACATTTTTTTATACATTCACAATATATATATATACAATATATAGATATATATATTGTATGTCAAGTATTTATGTTCATGTGGCATAAAAAACGAAATACATATTTAGTACTTCTTGTACTCTATTAAAAGCTACCGACTATGAAAACGATATAAAACATTTGGCATCTAGCATTCAAAAATTTCACTAATCATGAAATTTTGAGAGTTGAACATTTTTTTTTAAATTTAGTGTGCTTTTATTTAGTTGTTTTATTTTGCCATCAATAAGAACTGAATTAAATTTTTCAATACAATAATGCTTCGTGTATATTAAAAATCTGAAGTTACACATGATTTGAAGCATTTTTTAATTTCCATAGGAAGTGGCACCCAATTATATTATTATTACATTGAAAAAATGGTATTCAGGCTTAGAAAGGTTGGCCACCTATGCAATATGCCTTACATTTTAACTTTATACTCCTGATGGCAAAATTTTGCTCATTTCTATATTTACATATGTCGACAACGTTTGACATTTCTTTATTTACCATGCCGTTTTTAGGTATAGTAAAACTTTTGATTTATGAGCTTGCGTGATTTTTAAAATGTCTGTAAATTTTGAATTATGCTATTTGGAGCCATTATTTTAACTTCTGGTACTCTTGTTTCTCCTTATGTAACGTTATAGCATATTTATTACTTTTCAGTGACATTAAATGGATATTTTTTATTTTATTCATTATTATCATTTACTTCAAATTTCATCTGTAACAAATTGTTTACACTAAACTCAGGATAATATTTGAATCAATCATAAAGATTATGAAAATACAAAGACGATGTATTGAAACAATATTGAATCTTTTTGCTAGCATAATTGATTTACTACCGTGTTTCTCAAATAGAAACCGAAAATTTTCTGTTATGGCCGATTTTTTTTTATTTTCAACATGTTTTTTTGAAGAAAGGCTGTGAACTATTTTTTCCAGATTTAGGGATCTATAGCGTGAAAAGTTTGAGAAGCACTGATTTATAACACAAAACTTTTAGCAATATCGAAAACCATTAAAAAAATATAACAATTCAAAAGTATTTACCCAGCCATGAAATTACTTATTTATTATTAGCTGTCACTTGGCCTACAATTGTAATTTTATATAATAGTATAATGATTTGAACCTGTTTTCTAAGGACCCCCTCAAAGCATAGACAAAGAGTTATTCCTTTAAAGAAAATCATTCTTATGAACATATGATATTTAATTCGTATTTATCATAATGACAACTGCATAGTACTCGGTATGTGATAAAAAAGTATTCTTTTCGTTACTCCAAAACTCTCTATGAGGTTGAAGTCTTATTAAATTCGTTTTTTTTTTGTATGTATATGAAAAGAAATACGCAGTAAATTCGTGCACCGGCGATATCACACAGAGAGCTTTGATAAAAAATAGTATGGCTTAAGTGTTGCAAGTGCCGGACGATTAATATGTATAATAGAAACAAATAGATACTAGGAATTCATGCCAAGCGTAATGATTTTGGTATTCTCATTTATTAAGTAAATACTTAACATAACTAATATCTTAACGTAAAAAAATTCAACTCACGAGTCAAAAATTAACAATTATTTTTCGTAATAAAAATATCACGTTTTTTGCACACTTGACATTAATTTATCAAAATTAATATTCCTGAGGGAGTACTTTCATTTTAAAGGGATTTTGTGAACATGTGTACAACGACGAAATCTAAGGGAATAAATAAAATACTCTTAACATTAGACAAAGTAAAACTTATATATTAGACAGGAATAATGAATAATACAACGTGTAATAATCCATTATTACACGTTGAAAAATAGTGATGTATTTTGGTTTTACAAAATTTATAAGATATATAGTTGATAGCTATTTCGGCTTATGCTCTCATCAGAATTATTTTTTCTACTTCCGTTCTAGTTCTGATGAGGGCGTAAGCCGAAAAAGCTACCAACTAAATATATCCAATAAATTTGGTAACTTTTGATTAAATTGTCATTTACTTGGTAGATTCCATTAAGACACGGTGAAAAAATAGTAACGTATTTTATTTTTACAACATTTATATGATATCTTTGATAGCTATTTCGACTTACACCTTCGGCAGAACTAAGAAAAAAGTCCAGAAATCCATCAAAGTACCGCATTTATTAGCACACTATATTTACATAATTTTAGTTAGTGTGAACATTTACACCGTATTGAATATTCACACTAAAATAATTCAATTAAATTACGGTTTTCGTTGCAACTGGTAGTGTAATATCGCCTAAGCGAAGCACAAATGATATAAAATTAAATTTACGACACTCTTGTCGCCTAGATTAGTTTGGAATAAGTTGGTCCCCTGAAAAATGAACTAAACAGAAATCAATCTCTCGTCCCTGACGCGTTGTATGTTTTGCACATGTTTCTTGTTTCCCACGCTTCTAAATTGAACTGATGAACCATGAGTCAACACATGGCAAAGTTTTCTATGGTTTCGTAATAACGCTACAAGATTCCATACGCAAGCCCTGTAAATATAACTGGAGCGAGTGACTAAAGACAGTTACTTACTTGTATAGGTACAAATATTATCACGAAATAGTCGCACTCTTTACAGCAGTGTTCCGAAACCTTTTGTCTTCCACGGCACACCAACGCTTTTTTACAAAATTTCACCGCACAAGTCAATATTAAAAAAAAAACGCATTTGTTAAGACTAATTCATTCTGTATTGTTGCCTTTATAAACGTAAATGTTTGTTTATTATAAATTTACATTTTATATTATAGATCGCGTGTATAGTAATTATGTACTTATAACATATAATTCCGACGAAAAAATAGTTATTTCTGCTTCCATGTGATTTTCAAAAAATATTTTATGGTGTTGACGAATTGTATGATTTTTCTTCTATTATAAAAATTCGCTGCGGCACACCAAGCATCGTTTAGCAGCACACTTGTTGCGGAGCACTGCTTCACAGCACGGCACAGTTATTATGATTTTACAAAAACTACCATGTCAAAAAATATTTACATAAGATGCTAGTGCTAAAGAAACACATACAAATGCAATTTTGATGTATTAGCTGAATGGTCAAAGTGTCGATTCGATTACAGTGCTCTCGATTATGAATTGTAGTATAAAAAGAAGGACTTCGACTATTTTTTCGATTAGACGATTTTGAAGAATATATTAATGAACGATTTGGCGCATTGGTTGGTTTATCTTTAGTGCACATAAATATATTATATAACATAAAACTAACACTGTGTAAAATCTCACAATTTCTGTCACTCTCGATTCAGGCTACATCCTTCGGCAATAAATAGTACATAATGTCTTCGGAAAAGCACATTAAACACGGGTTAAGGTGTTCAATTAATGCAACGAAACACGGGTATCATAAGCTTTTATATCAAGAAATTTATTAAATAAGCAGAGCCCAATTAAGCTTATTGCCTTTATTAAACGAGCAGTTAAGCGTTCTTAATTTCCCCTTAAGCGAGATTAGTTCATTTAATGAATATGCATTCGTTTTTAACTATATAAAATTAACTGAATCGAAACTGAAAAATCAGTTTATGAAACTGTCCATACTGGGATTTGAATTTGGAAGTATAGCAACTGAAATCAACGCCGTCGACCTAATCGTGACATAATCGTGACAAATACGTAAATAAAGACGAATACGTCCATAATATATATCTAGATACCACCAAAATAATAGTTTTAAAGTTGATAAAAAAGTTGGTTTACATTTTTCCAAATATTTTATCAGTAAAACATGAAGACGTTCTTAAGCAAGTTTTTTCTAGGGCTGTGAAGTCGTTGAAAAAACACGATTTCTGCTCCGACATTGACCATCAACACATCTCCGAATTAAATTAGTTTATTTTTTGCCTATTTACGTGCTTTGAATTGAATATGAACAAATCAATCTGGTCAGTCAGAGTCACTCGTTTTTCACGACTCTTGACTCCGCAGTCTTGGTTTTTCAAAGTATGAAAACTTATCCAGATTTTAATTGAATAACTAATGTGAATAGCGTTTTCTTAACGCTTTTTATAATACTGTGTACACCTAGTCTTTTTTTACGAGATACATTGCTTCCAGAAAACGGCGCGTAAAAAAATCGCGTAAAAAAATCACAACTTTCATATAATTTGATAAATTGGTTCCAAAAATTAAAATATCGCGTGAAAAAGTACCAGAAACGTATGAAAAACCAAAATTTACTCTTTAAAATTCGTGCAAAAATATATATATATATATCATATTTTTATTGCTTATAAAATATAATGAGACTATAACAATATAATTTTTTCACTTATATGAATTATGTTTTGAAAATACACATATTTTTTTTTATTTAAAAAAATATTAAAACGTACATGCCTAGCATCATATATAAATTTCTTCTTTAAAACAAATTTGGGGAAAAAATCGCGTAAAAACGAGTGAAGCGCGTAAAAACATGTAACGGTGCCGTCCAAAAAAATCGCGTATAATCGAATTCGCGTAAAAAAAGGACTGGGTGTACATCTAACCGGTATTCATAAATAAAACAAAACAGTGTTACATTTTATAAAAGAATAAATCGAATAATTACATGGAAATTTCTCGAAATATGATTTCAATACTGGGGGCGAAGAACTCTATTCAGATAAGTATTGTGAATATAATAATAAAATATGACTGAAATAAAAAGGCATACGGTTTATCGTCTCACTTGCCGATAACAAAATAACCATACAAATTCATATTGTTGTTATTTATCAAATTGTGGCGTATGTTACAGCGACTATTTTTAAATATTTTATCAGCGTTCCAGTTTACAATATGAAACATTATTATTTTGCTAATAAACAGTGCTGCTCTGTTTAGCTTGAAACATGGTTGGCATAGCGATCAAAGTTCATTATAAGCAGGGCTACCAAATGTATCTATGTTAATGTAGAACCAAGTGTTATATAATAATATTATACATACATGTTTTAAATGGAGGACATTAGAGTTGATTTGAAAAATCCAGGGCTGTGAATTCGGAGTCGGAGTTGTGAAAAACGAGAGAATTTGACTACTTTTTCGACTAGACGATTTTTTAAATATTTCAATGAACAATTTACCGAAATGGTTTTTTAATTTTTGATTGAATACACATAAATAGAAAAGGTTCTTTCAGTCGGAATTGTGTTGTTTGTCAATGTTGAGTCGAAATTGCGTTTATCGACTCTACAGCCCTGAAAAAAAAAACAAAATAAAAGACAACGTTAATGACATTTTGTTGTAAAAAAATTACACTACATTGAAATATTTTTTTTAGTTCTGTAAATCAATGCTTCTCAAACTTTTTCATTTTACGCCCCCCACTGAACAAAACATATTTTGAATATGAAATTTTTTGTGGCCCCCGCAAACAATCTGCGGCCATACTAATTAGAAAAAGCACGGCATACAATGTCAATTCTAAGAGAAAGTATTTCATTAAAAAAATATATTATTTTGTTTTAATTTTACATGCTTTAAAATGCCGTATTGCGTTATAATTAACGATATCCACTGGGCGTGTTTGATTTCAATTTGAATAGCTGAAACCGTATACAATTCCACAACACGGTGAAAAAATAGCAATGTACAAAATTTTGCAGAACTCAAATACATTGCTATTTTTTCACCGTGTTATAATGGAGTTCTACCAATTCAATCAATACAATTCCACAAGTTTTGTCACTCACGGCTCGGGTTACGCCCTCTCGACATCTTCAATCATTCTATAGATTTAAATAATATAACACGCAATAACTATGGCACACGTATTGACGCGTTGACATTTTTACTTCTAGCGTCTTAAACAAGACGTGTCAATGTTTTTTCATCAGTGTTGCAATGTCATTTTTTGACTGTATTATTGTCATTCATAACAAACATACCAATAACTCACTAAAGTGATTTTGCAGAAAACCAAAGATGTTTGACCAATATAAATGAACGTTGCGATGCAACAAAAATATATTAACATATATGTATGTGCATGTATTTTCAACGATATTCAGAAATACACATGTAGAACGTTTCAGGAAATTATCAAGGATTATCAATTGATATTTCAGTGTGACATGATAACAGTATCGTCTAAATATTATTAATTTATCCATGGTAAAAAGAGTGCGAATTTTATAAGTTGGCCGATGCGACATAGTGGCCGTTTTTGGGACACAATGTTTTGTTCTCTTCTTTGTAGTACATTCCCTTCGTCGCGTTATCAATGTGTCTATGGAATAGCTTTATTTAATAATTCATGTGATTTTTTCAATTGGTGAGATTCTTAACTAATCAGCAAAAACAAGCTAAATACATTCATCATTCGAATAATTTAATTAATTACATCTTTACTATTATAAAAAAAAAACTTGGATTTCAGATCATTGCATAGAAATCGAAAAATTGTTTTGCTTACTAATGTGTAAAATTTTAGTTAAATTAATGAAATTTCACAATTTTTCGACTGCAATAACAGTTGCCGGTTAACTGACATAATATTTTCTAAGACTATGTTCGCTATCTGAATTGTTCGTTAACCGACCATTGATTTACCATAGATTTTTATGGGAATTTAGAAAGATCGTATTAGTTCGTTATTCAAATATGTCTTCGTTATCCGAACACAAAAATCTTTCATGATAGTGTTCGTTATCCGAACTGTTCGAATTCGAATTGTTCATTACCCTATTGTAAGTATACAACAGATATAATAAGAGGATTAGAAATATCATTTTAGCTCGTTATCCAAATGTATCTTCGTTGTCCGAACACAAAAAAAATTTGTGATAGTGTTCGTTATCCGGATTATTCGCAGTTTGAACTGTTCATTAATCGATCACTCACTACTATTAAATTCCACTGGAGATTTACAGTTGAAGTTCTTAACTCATTGACAGTTGACGTCTTAACAGATTAAACAGCTGATTGCGATGTGTTGATAGGTGATAACCAAAAATATAAGAGTGCCAATACTATCAATACTTTCAGAAATGTCAGAAAAAATAGCTTGGTTTGTTCTTATTATCTCAAATTAATTTTTGAAATAGTCAGTGTTAACTTGCCATTTATGTGGCTCGGCAGAGAACGGGTTAACGCTCGAAATATTATACTTACACAGAAAAGGGTTCGCCATTGCTGTATTGTAAAACGTGAGTAAGTAAGCCAGACGTATCCTGAGACCGGTTTTATGCACCCGAGCCTACGCAGTCCTTCGGTAAATTAATTTCAACTTTGATTCGCACGCGAGTCCTTTTCTGCGTTCAAGCAATTATAACACTAAGGCTCAAATATTACACATTGAGATATATTTTAAATAATAAAAACACACCTGAAAAACACATCAGGACCGGTCCTGATCAAAAAATATATTATGGAAATAAGTACAACAAAGTGTGTTTTTATTATTTAAAATATTATGCCTTTCCATCAAGAAGTGACAGCTAACACCTTAAAAATGACATTGAGATATGTATGTATTATTTTTTTAATAATAAACATATTGTTTAGTTCTATATATTATAATACACTGCAATATCGTATATCAAATACGTCACCGAAAGTTTTTTTTTATCAATACATTGTGGAAATATGTAGTACTAAAAATATGTTTTTATTTTATAAAATATCATGCCTGTCCATCAAGAAGTGACAGTTAAAAGTGATCAACTTTCAATTAATTTTCAGGTTCATTTAAAATTGTTAATAATAAGTATTGATTTTTTTCTCGTTATTATTGGTATTTACTTATCAAAATTTTTATCATAGGTATCTAAATATATTTGAGAATTACGAACAGGCTAATCTATATAAGTCTTTCGCCGCTCCTCAGACCATTGCCAGGAGCTAACGCATTTCTGTAATAAATCATCTCCTGCTAGTATTTAAGCTTATTGAAAGTGCCGCCTGTAAAGTATAGTTTCATTAAAATTAAAATTTATATATATAATTTTTTTTTTGCTAGCACGGTGTAAACGAGGTAGTTAAAATAGAAGAGAAGATGTATTGTGTACTTTTTCTACACAACTATAAATAGATAAGCAAATGTACGTAGCATTAAACATAGTCCTGACGATGGCGTGAGGCGAAATAGCTGTCAAATATGTCTTATAAAAATTTTTGTAGAACTAAAATACATTGCTATTTTTTCACCGTGTTATAATGGAGTTCTACCAAGTAAATGCCAACTAAATCAATATATTTGAGAATTAATGAAAATTTTGTTTCTAGCTTTAATATTGATTATGTCTGTTCAATTTTGATTTGGAAGTCGTAATGTTTGATTAGAAGCCGCCATTATTTTTACCCGCGTGGTCCTGTTTCAGAGTATGAGAACGTGTGAAAGCTCGCATATATTCAAATAGTCTTGGCTACAGCACACAGGTTTCGTTCGAGCTTTTTCGCCGCCCTGGGCAAAAATTATTTTTACATCCCTCTGTGTATTATTCTTCAGAACCTGGTTATTTGACCGGGAATTTTCGTAAACTTCTGACCGTCTTATAGGTTTGCGATTTGCAAGCATTTTCTAAAATTTATTACTATTTTGGTAATCTTTATTTAAAATTTTTATTGTGCTTAAATTTATAATATCAACTGAAGGTGCTTGATGGAATTTAAATATCAAATTTGAATTTTGAAACAAGTTTGTGGAGTCGTGAAAAACGAGCGACAGTGATTATTTTTTCAATGAGACGATATTGAAAAATATATGAATGTACAAATTTGCCGGATTGATTGGTTGATCTTTAATTTAATGTAGATAATTTATGATATCGACTGAAGGTGCTTGATGGAATTTGAATCGTTGAAATGTAGTACGATTCCACATATTTTGTCACTAACAACCCGGGCTTCGCCTTTCAGCATCTTCAGGCATTCTATTACACGGATGCAACATAACTGACTTAACGTTGAGATTTTGTTGAAATTTATTCCATGTCAATTTAGAATATGTTGTTTGTGTCAGTTCTGTTGCATCCGTTTAATAGAATGCCTGAAGATGCCGAAAAATGAATCCGGGGGTCGTTAGTGACAAAAGATATGGAATCGTAAAAATTTTCAACAATTCATTTCTTTATTGTAAAAATCGTAACACTAAGATTTAATTAATACAACTTTTACAAAGCCCTTTCATATGTAACATTTTTTGTAAAACCACATTCTTGGAAATTAAAGATAAGTAAGTTTTTGTAAGGTCCCTTGAAAACGTGGAATCGAGGTTTTACTGTACCGTGGTATTGCATAAATTAATGCAGATATTTATTTTTACTCAAAAAGTTTTTCAATATGTATACAAAAAATCGCGAAAAGGGTATTGGATATAAATTAATATTAAAAAATGTATTTAAGCGGACTTCACGAGTGTTTTGTTTTACAGAAACAATTTTAAATAAGTCCATTAAAACACTTTACAAGAGTTACATTCCTTCCTCCATTAAAAGGTGTTCAATGCAAAAAATGAGCGAAACAAACATATTTGAGCAATCACGCACTCGTAAATCTGCGGTGACAGCTGTTAATATACTTACGGAAACTAAAATAAATGTGTAAAATATTCGTTGGTTATGTCGTCTATTTTAATACTTACAACGAACAAATATGGCGTGAATTTATATACAAAATATGGGTTATGAAAGGAGGGTGATAGACCAACGCGACGATGCATAAAAATAAATCTTTTCTATGAAAAAATAGTCAAGATATTTAAGGCAAAGTGACAGGGAATATTTTCGAGATGGTATTATATTGTACAATCAAAATAAAGACTTATTAATTATTTTTGAATAAAGAACAAAAGAAAACAATGTACGACCAATTAAATTAAATTATATTTGTAGTACATATCAAATTTTTTCCTATGTCGATAAAAGCGATGACTAAATTTTAAGCATCAATTGATTTGAAATTGGAATTACAATAAAATGATAAAGCTACAGGGGTACAAGAAAGTAGTTTATATAAAAAAAAACACAAAAAATCTGATGAGTAATATTGTAATCGAGCATTTCATGAAAAAGGGATTCACACCTAGGCGCGAGTAATCTAACATTGGCTAAAAAACAGTAGTTATTTGATAAATAAATTATACACTAAAGTAGAAAATTTATTAAAAACTTTATTTGGTAAAATTTCTAAAATATATTTTGTTAGATATTTAAAATAATAATAACACATTTTTTTAGTATTACTTCCACGATATATTTGATGATTACGACCGGTTTCGCTTATCTCGAGCATTATCAACTGAAAGGATAGAAATTACCATCCCATGTGGATGTATATTGTATGATTGTTTGTCAATTATTTTCTTAGTTCACGAACCTTATTATCAACTCAAAAATTTGTATAAATAGGCATGTTTGTGTAAAATTGTATAATACTAAAAACGAGTTGTTATTTTTTTAAATACTATGCCTTTCCACCAATAAGTGACAGTAAACACCTTAAAAATGTCAATTGCTTAGTAAATATTTTGAAAATAATTACGTTGTCAATATATAATTTTTTTTTTTTATATATAAATAAATTGTGACACATGTTTCGATTTTAAAAGCATCTGTCAAGTAACTGTTTCATGAAAGTAAGCTATTCAAAGGTACTGATTTTAATTGTACTATTTTATTATGTTGAGAGAGACTTGTCGTTAAAATAACGAATTAAATACCAATTTTAATTTATCACTAGAAAATTTTAAAAACAATTGCTGTAAGTCCTACGGCATTTGTTCCTCGTGCCATTTTATTAGTATAATAATTCTTTGAATGGTTATCGTTAAAATTATTTTTTTAATATTAAATATGAGATGGAATATTTTTGTATTGGATAGTTTATTCAGAAACAGCGTGTTGAAATCGAAAATGCACACACAAGATTGGAGCTACATACGCTGAACGCATTTGTCTCAAGTGACATGTGACTGACGTACTGAGTACTGACTGGACTGGACATGCCAGTCGCCCATGACTGATGTCAAAAATGAAATCGCTTTTTCAATCTGACATATAAGTGTGACAAATTTATACTGTTTAATTGTTAATTATAAAAATAATAAAATTACTTCGATATACATCTCGATGCCACAAGAAAAGTTAAAATATTTTTTTATACTTAATGATAGCGTGATTTATTCTTATAATCTCCATAAGTTTGTTTAACACCAATATTACCGAATTGTTTAGTGGAATATTTTTTATGTAGCTCAACTGGGAATAGGTTAACAGAAAATAAAGAAATGATTGTGTTCGCAACGTTGTGGCAAAGCATTTTCAAGACATTTAAAAATAAATGAAATGAACTCTTCAAGCATATCATTATGTTATATGGTAAAGAATATATCTCTTAATTGAACACTTGCAATCAATATTCGTAAGGAGTTTTGTTCACATTAATGTTGAAGTAATAAGAAATATTTCATAAAAATTTCAGTCCTTCTTTTAATTTGTTTTCACTTTTTCTTTTTACTAATTGCCCTAATTTAATAATTTTATGAATGGTATCGGTTTCGCTTATTGCGAGAATTATCAACATTGTAAGTATTATCATCAGTTAATAATAAAAAATTGTGGAAATAGTGCAGAGCATTGAGTTTTTACTATTCAAATTATTTATCATTTGTGATATCAACGATTTAAAATTTAATTCTTTTATTCTTTTTTCATAATTAAATCAGTGAAATGAATAGTTATATTCAATGAAACTAATAATAAATTGTGATTATTTTATTAGTATTTATAATAAAACGACGCTATTAATTATTAAAAAAATAAAAAAACTTTAAAGAATATTAAATATTGATTCAATTGAATATTATATGCTAATCTAGAAATCGCACATGTCTTCTAAACAGGGCGAGTCTGGCGTTGTATATTACATTAATTTTCATTATGAGTATATTGTGTTATATATGAGCTGTTAAAAGAATGTTTAAAATAACATTATTTTCTCTCAGTCGACGTCTCACTAAACCAAGCCATGAATGGGTCAATGCTGTTGTGCTAGAATTAATTCCAATTGAAATCAATTGTCGAAGAAATGGTGAGGGCATTTTTTCAAGGACAAACAAATGAATCTTGCTTTTCTTTGGAGTGGACAGGAGCTAGTTAATTTAGTATTTGGATAATATGTATAGTTTTTAACAATTTTTACTAGCAATATTAGATATTTAAGACATCTGCACACGTAAAAATTGTTTGCTTATGGCCGGCATTCGCACATAGACATTGCCATTTTGATTGCTTTATCGTTACTATAATATTAATGTTTTCTCATACCTAATGTTGCAATCGGACAAAACAAACCCTGCGCAATATCAATAAGTGGTACTTGAAAGTAAAAATAGTTTGTAAATAATGGTAATTTCATTTTTTAAATGTGCTGTTAAACGTCGAGCAGGACTCGACATAGGAGTACACATAAGCAATGCGATGTCGATTGAGGCTCGACATAGGAGTTGTAATGGTTAAATTTATATTTATATACATATATATTATCATGTTCACAGCACTACAAGGACTGCTGATTGAACCTTCCCAAACATTACAGGTTAGTGACAATTAAATTGAAGTTACTGGAGCATTAGCAACGTTATCAACGGAAGTAATTCTACGGGAATTGCTTGTTTGTTACTTTCAGTTGCTTAATTTATATTTTTCACGTACTGTCGTTTATCTCATCATGACAATAACTGCTTGTCGAAGTGTGTTACACATTACATGCTAATTAAAATGACATTTAAATTTATAAATTTTACCACATCCGCTCCCTGCATGAAGCAAATGACATCCTTATATATGTTTATCAACGGAAGTAATTCTACGAGAACTGGTTGTTCCTGAGTGGTTTAATTTATTTTTAGGAGCTAATAAGAATAGCAGGATTGTGATAAGACAATGCTAGCGGTTGGATTACCAAAAATCCAAAAATCAAACCCCTATTTCTCAAATTATCATAAAATGTTCATCACCCTAATTGTCACCATATGTAATAATGATAAACACAGACGGCTCGCTTATTGAATTTTGGTTCGAGCAGTCACAAACCGTGATTTGATACAACAATATTTTTGGAGCAAGCAATAATATAAAGATTTTGAATAAACAAACGCCGTATAAAAAATGATACGTCTTCAATTCCACAATTAGGTGTAACAAACGTAGTTATTTTGGCGTAAAAATTCATTGAAGTTAGGCCATGATAATTTGGTAAGAACAAGTTAAGACCGCAATAAATTGCCTTTACGAAAAGTTATTCAAACCAAGTGAGCAATTTTTTACGACTATTTGTCTGTACACGGTCAATTGATAATGGTGAAAATTCCAGTACCATCTTCTACAATATAATATAGTGTACGCATGAGTTTGTTTAGCGCTATTTTAACAATTATTAAACAGTAAACAAACAGCATTTGCCGAAATATTTTAATTATTTGGCGTGATACCAACTTTACGGACACGGTGTTTATGAATGTATGCAGTAAAGACGCAAACATTCTTGAACGTGATAAATATCAAGTCTTTAAAAAATAGTGACGCTATTACGTTATAAAATGCATTGATTCTATTTTTTTCTTTAAAACTTAAAATAAATCAGTCGTTCAATTGAGCAGGAATGATTCTATAAACACATGCATTAATTAACCATTATACACAGAATGCATTATCGACACTTGCATGAACTTTCTTTGCTTTATGAATATATAGTCTATAAAACATATTAATCTCACAAGATGTCATTTTTCTGTAATAAAATTTATATATATTATAAATAATTAAAACCAGGGCTGTGTAGTCGAAGACGAAGTCGTGGATTCATTGTGTTTTGACCGGACTCGAAATTAGAGTTTTTATTCAATATTATAGGGAAAAAAATCTATACGGTCAGACTTTTGATGCCGACACGCTACTAGCAAAATTGAATCTCACTGCATAGTTTTATTAGATTAACACGGTGAAAAAAATAGCAATGTATTTAGTTCTACAGAATTTATAAGATATATTTGAGAGCTATTTCGACTCACGTCTTCATCAGAACTATGTTTAATCGTTTAAAAAGAATTGTCTGAGTGGCCGTATCGGCTTTATTCAATTTATTGATTGAATTGGCATTAACTTTGTAGAACTCCATTATAACACAGTGAATAAATAGCTATTTATTTTTGTTCTACAAAATTTAATAGATATATAGTTGACAGCTATTTCGGCTTACGCCTTCATCAGAACTATGTATAATCGTTTAAAAAGAATTGTCTGAGTAGCCGCATCGACTATTTTCAATTTTTTGATTGAATTGGCATTCACTTGGTAGAACTCCATTATAACACGGTAAAAAAATAGCAATGTATTTTAGTTCTACAAAATTATTTTTAACAAATATAGTTGATAGCTATTTCGTCTCACGCCATCGTTAGAACTATGCTTAAACTAACATTTGCTTATCTATATATAGCTGTGCAGAAAAGGCACACAACACATCCTCTCTCCTGTTTTAACGACCTAGCTTGTTTCCTGCTCGCAATAAAACTAACAATTGTAAATGAAACTAAAATGGCGGCTATATCAATAAGTTCACATATAACATGGAAATGGTTCATTACAGAAACAAAGAAATACCCCCAGATGATTCAATAATGGTGATCGATATATATTAGTTTGTTCGTTAAGAATCCTTTGTGATATTTGATGTCTATTGATTTCCAGCTGTTCCAAAGCCGTCATTCTCCGACCCTTACTACAAAGATGCAAACATTTAGGGGCTAAGTTTGAATTTATATTATGTGATTCATTAATAACGTGATTAGCGAATTGTAAATCTGTTGTTTTACTGTTGAATGATCTTACATGTTCCTTAGCTCGAGTAGATATACTTCTACCTGTCTGTCCGATATAAACGGAAAAACATGAGCCACAGGACATTTTATAAATACCGCTTCTGTCCAGTTTATTGATTTTATCTTTTAGATATAGACTTTCGCATTGATTTATGCATTTATATGTGAAGGAATAATCTTTATGCATTAGATCCTTACAAACGGCGTGTAGCAAGAACGATTAGCTTATTGTCACTACCTTTTTAACAGGGCAGTAAAGTCGGAGTAGGAGTGTGAGAAATGAGCGACTTCGACTACTGTTCCGATTTGACGATTTTAAAGAATATCTCAACAAACAATTTACCGGATTGGTTGGTTTATGCTTAATTTAATACACATGAATAGTAAAGGTAGGAAAAAATCAGGAAAAAATAAATTTTTGTAGTCAGAGTCCTGTTTTTGGTCAATCCCTCCACAGCCCTGATCAAAATCTATACATAAATAAGCCACACTGATAATCTAATAAGAATTGTACTGCCGGCCAAAAGATTAAGTTATAAGTAGAATAATAAAGTTAAACGACATTATCCCTGTTCTTGGAAAGTTCTATTCGCCCGTTGAAGCTTTTCAATTTAAAATCGTATTTTCCTGTACGTTTTATTTCCTTCTCAGAAGAACCGTTCCTGGAGTTGCCAGTATAGAAGCACTATACAGATAATATAATTAAATAGGTATTTCTTATACGTATAAGCATTGTGTCAAGCGCCAATCGCAATGCGAAAGCCCGATGCGTCAGAAGCTTTTTTATGAAGCTTTTACATTGAGCTTTTTCGTGACTCATTTTTACAACTTTAATTTTAGTAACTATCATTATCATTTTTTAATTTAGTTTTATTGTCATATCAATATGATAGTGTAATGAAGCGACTAAAATATAATTGGTAAAAGCAGGCTTGTGACCGAGTTGATGTTTTCCACGATTTCGAAAGCCGATATTGACAGAATAATTTATTGATTATTCAAAAATTATAACTATCTCAAAATTGACCACCACCCATTGAGAGTGATTAGCTTACCAATACTGCATTGCTTTAGACCAGCGGTCGGGGAACCGGTGTAAATTTTGACTAATGGAATAAAAATGAAATTTTTGGGGTAAAAAGGAATTATTATTTTCCGTGGAAATTAATTCAATAAAAAATGTTTAATTTAAATTTACATTGATTGTCTCCTTTACCAAATTAGGGGTAATATTAACTGAAAATTTTTGGGGTAATGGTTTAAAAAATCCCCTAACGCTGCTCTAAACAAAAATAACGGTTTATTGATTAGCAAGTATTGTAGAAAACGTTAAATTGAAATAAGATTCACTAGAAATCCATTGCTACTAGACGTTGAGAGAGGACGCGGTTGAAATAAATGCAAAAAAAATATCACATAGTTTATTTATCGTAGTTTCATTCAGATGAACGAACACGTGTGTTTCTTTGTTTTTACGGAATGTATTGGAAAAATAGAGAGGGCGGCTTTTTAAATTTTGAGATCAGGCGGCCAACCTCCTTGAAACGGATCTGACCGATTTTGTTTTAAGCCAGTAGTGCACAACTTTTTACACAACTGATTGCCAATTTATGTATTTTGGAATTTAAAAAAAAACCTTAAAAATAATGAATTATAATAGGAACTAGATGAGATAAATATTATTATTTTAATCTTTCGGCGAGTGAATGGTTGCGCATTTTAAAGCTGTGATTTTTTCTCATTATTCAATACGATAGATTTACACAAAAAACAATTTCGTTGTGTAAAAATTTTAATCGAGATTAATTCACGCGATAAAACCCAAAAGATTGGAACCTTTTCGTCCATAATCGGCGATACACGCTTTTTCTTAAAATTAATCGGTTTGTCTGATGAATCATGTCGTATAAAATATACACTTTTAACAATTAATAAATAAATTTATATAATAAAAACACATTTCATGCACTGTTTCCACAATATATTATCAGGTCTGCTTTCCTTCATCGCGATAAATATCAACTGATGCGATGCAATTCGCGATATATATATAAAATATATTGCGGAAATAGTACTAAAAAATGTTTTTTATTATTTAAAATAGCATGCCTTTCCATCAAGAAGTGACAGTTAGCCATTAAAAATGATTGATAAATAATAATTAAGGCCATAAAAATGTCGCTGTCGGCCCGCGTGCCGCTGGTTTGCATCACCGTATTAGACACACTTTTTATATCAACCTGTCACCATCTTCAATAAGTACCATATCTTAGATTAGTAGTATACATTATTCATTACTTCATCATTGTACTACGCATGAATAAAAAATAATTTATGAATATTTTATCACGCTGGCCCTTTCAAATTGTAATACCTATGTAAATATAAAAAAGGGAGGCCACATGAAAATATTTCTTTTGTATTATCTTGTGTATAAAATATTTCAAAGATTAATCAAGTGGTTAAAAAGATTCGGGTTTTTAAGGACTGGTTAAGTATCTTTTAATTTTATTCGAATGATTATTGTTAGGGTACATCAGAGGTCGCCAACCTTTTCAGACTTTGTAGACGATACACAATTGCGAATGCAGGGGTCGATAAAAATGATTTTCTTTCATCTATTTGTATTTATGAATGAATGATATAAAAGTTGATTTTTTTGTAATTATGAAACAGAAACAGTAGTTTTAAGTTTTTAATAAGTTCAAAGACTCAATTTAAAATTATTGACATCTTCGTGGAACACCAGATAGCTACCGCTGGACTGGAGAACAATCTACACCCAGTCCTTTTTTTACGCGATACATTGGTTCCAGAAAAAGGGGCGTAAAAAAAATCGCGTAAAAAAATCACAACTTTCATATAATTTGATAAATTGGTTCCAAAAATAAAAATATCGCGTGTAATAGTACCAGAAACGTATGAAAAACCATTTATTTTTGTGTTTATTTATAATTTGTAATTTTTAAATCGTATAATTGTAAACAAATAAATAAATAACGTCTGCCAAGGGTGAAATTATAATGGTGAATTTAGATTATAGTGACAGATTTATTTTAACACTTTGTGTAAAAAACAAAGTGAATTTATTCTACATTCTCTGTGGTTATCAATATCACAAAATTCAAATGTATAAATTGTTTACATGGCTCATGATTCTATGGTTAGACTATACCAATGCCCTTAACAAGTGTTAATTTGCATCAATGAAAAATATAAAAGAAAGGTTATAATTCAACAGACGTCTTTCGCAGAAATTGAAATTAAAATAATATACAAAATGAATTCTAGCATAACATCCTCAAACTTAACATTTGTTTTCCATTTAAAATGTAGCAAAATGTCGCTGTTTTTTTCCCTTCGTGTTCGCCACTGTTATAGCCTACACCAAGAGAAAAGAGTGATGAGTGAGGTTTTGAAAAAAAAATGATATGTACTTATGTAAATAATATTGTATGTTTCTCGAAATCAAAATATGTAAATATCAAGATATTTATTGATTGAATTGTTATTCACTTGGTAGAACTCCATTATAACACGGTGAAAAAAATAGCAATGTATTTTAGTTCTACAAAATTATTTTTTAAGATATAGTTAATAGCTATTTCGGCTCATGCCGTCGTCATAACTATGCTTAAACGAACATTTGCTTATCTATATATAGTTGTGTAGAAAAGGTACACAATGCATCTTCTCTCCTGTTTTATCGACCTAGCTTGTTTCTTGCTCCCAATAAAAAAAATCATCGTGTAAAGATATTATTTTATTGCTACTTGTCAGGGCTACCGACAAATAATATGACTCCGTCTACAAAAAGTTTAATTTTGTCAGGTTTTTTTCCTACCCTTCCTATTTATATGTATTTTAAAGATCAATCAACCAAATGAAATTATTCGAAGTCGCTCATTTTTTACGAATACGACTCCGACTCTATAACCCTGTTAGGAAGGCCCTGCTTTAAAACAGCAGCGTATCAAATGCAGCGATAGTCAGCCTGGTCCACTATATTTCAGATTTCAAGGTGAGCGATAGGGGTTTTACAAACATAAAGTATATTTGATTCTCTATTTTACAAATCACCAGAATGGCGGGCAGTTAGAAATTTTTACTACTATCGGAGAAACTTAAGTGGGTGGTAGGCGTAAAAGGTTGACCATAACTGATCACGAGTGTTTAAGTATAAGTTAAATTATACTTGTTATGTTATGCTTGGATTCATTGGATTAAGATTTAATCTCTCTACATACGACATCGACAAGTTATAAAATCCAATTCATTTTCGGCCAGGGCACACTTGACTGCCCATTTCTGGTCGTTCGCATTCGATATGATCAACATCTTGTGTTATATTGTTCATGAGTTGCAATTTGTTGATGAAAACACCCACTGTACAGTGTCGCCTTTCGTTTATATATATACAGTTTAGGGTTGCCAATCGTTCCGGATTGGCAGAAATTGTCCCGGAAATATTAATCGCCGTCTGATGTTGATGATGTAAATTTTTGAGCTATTTAACCTGGAATCATCGTAGAAATGTTGGCATTGCAATCTTAATATGGGCGTATATAATTAGATAGTTTAATCAGTTGAAATGTGTTATAATTTATGATATCGACTGAAGGTGCTTGATAGAATTTCAATATCAAATTTGAATTGTTACAACTTTGTACGAATCGAATAATGACTCATCAACAAGATAGTTAATGAAAATTATCACATGCAATTGTGTTAATTATTATTGGATTGATATTGTTTAATTTGTCTTAGCTGTAATTTACTGCTTGCCACGGGGTAAGTGTTTTTCTGTAATTAATAACTTTAGTATATATATGATGCTAACTGTTTATTTTACGTCAGTTCTTTTGCATCCGTGTGGTAGAATGCCTGAAGTTGCCGAAAGGCGAAACCCTATTCGTTAGTATACGAAACATGTGGAATCGTACAAAGTTGTAACAATTCAAATTTGAAATGTACATCAGGAATTGTCAATAATTTGTTATCCGCTAGGTGTTTTTATATTTTTGATTATTTTCAATTCAATTAATAGATGTCTCTATAACGGATCACAAGCACTACGCAGCCATACATAATTTAAAGAAAAAATATCTTTTAAATGGTTATGTCCAACTGTATCGTAACAATTGGTCAACGGAATAAAATCTTTATGCAGGAGAAATTGACGAAGTGTAACATAGTATATGTTTCAAATGGACTGTGTGAAAATTTTTAAAATATCTAAAAACCGCTTATATTGCACACAATTATCTGTTTTTTTTATTTATTTATAAACAAATAGAGTTTTGTTACGGTGGACAATTTTAAAACAACCTTAGTGTTCGTTAAACAAATAATAAACAAATTTTCTTAAAATTTAAATTTTTCTATGGTGACAAAAAGTGGTTCCATATTTAAAAAATGGCTTGTAAATATTTTCTTTTTAAAGTTGGCAATACTGATTATTATACGGTTGATATTAATTACGAACATTACAACAGCTTATATATTCGTAGTTAGCGGTTTTAAAACGTTCTGAACTTAGCGACAGGTCTTATGTTCAAATCTCTAGGGAGCAATATATTCATACTAACATAATACTAACTATGAAACACACATAAAAAAACATTGATGTATGCACTTACACATCTGCACACCGCTGACATATCTGACTAATGGTTCTCAAAGTAAACATAAATAAGCCTAAAAGCATACGGCGGGGTCGTTCGATTTGTGTATCGCAGAACCGTGATCGATCACAACACATAAATATATAAAGACATGTATTTGAAAACTTTGTTGAAATTTGAAATTTGAATTTTTTTTGTGGAATGCTGCTTATAATTTATATGATGTAGAATAATTAAGTGAAAATGTAAATAAATAAAACATTTTAGGAACGCTTATTATGAAACGAATATAATGAAATAAAATGACAACGCAAAGTGTGCGTTGTGCAGAAGGGAACGATGAACGAACTGTAGAATGAATTCATCAGTCACTTATCAAAAAAAAAAATGGTTGTCTGTAAAGTCGGTTTACGGACGATAGTTTAACGTTACAACGTCATAAGAAAACATTGATGAAATGATTGCATACTTTTATGAATAAAATGGAATCATTTTTATTGAATTATCATTATTTTGTATGGATACGAAGAAGGACTGAAATGAAATCTACAATTTTTTTTCTGAAAGAAATCGTTGATAATTTATTGTTAAAAGTATATTTGTTATACGTTAATCAGATTTTTAATATGCAAGAATTAATAACCTTTATTGCCACAATTGTTGTTGTAATATAAACAATGAAAACCACATTAACATTTCACTTCACTTTATAAACAGTTGTAAACAGATCACGTGTAGGTACTGTAGGTGTACAAGTTGTGTGCTGCCGCTGTCTCTTTTCTACTCAGACGCATCGACCAATCGAGTGGAAGAGAGATAGATGCGGCACAATCCGAACGGTAGGCCGATCGTGCCTCTCTATCGCTTATCCGCGCTCTCGCTCGCACGCTTGCCTTCGGTGTAACGCGACAAACGGGACAATGAGTCATGTTTTTTCATGCGTGCAGCGGGCGTTCATCTATTTATAAGACGTTGTCACGTCAAAAAACTAACAATATTGATAAGTCAATAAAAAATGATCTCATTCACATTGTTTTTCCATGTCCGCTTTCATTGTGAATCATATGGCCTTCTAAAGGCAATATCTCAATGAGGGTTTTTTTTTACAAGAACTGGTAGATACTCGGTTGTTAAGAGAATATGAATAGATAGGATAGCACGGTGAAAAAATAGCAATGTATTTTAGTTCTACAAAACACATACAAATACGTTTGTAGAACTAAAATACATTGCTATTTTTTCACCGTGTTATAATGGAGTTCTAACAAGTGAATGCCAAATCAATCAATAGATAGGATAGCGTTGGCACTGGACTAATGGTTAGTAAATTGTTATTGTTTAACTTCGTTCTTTAAGTATTGGACGGGTGAGAGTATTTTTTAATAATGATATCTAATGAATGTAACAGAAATGTATCCATGGATTGAAAAAGTTCCGAACACTGTGACAAGCCCGTGAGATTCGTAACGAGAGCAAAAAATTTTACCACTGCACTACAGACGTTATCGATTATATTAATATTGTAACTTTCAAAAATTGTCACAAAACTGCAGAAATTTTGATATGCGTATATCATGAAATGAAATATTTCAACAACAACAAAAAATCGCGTACTTAACAGCTGTCCAAATATTAATCAGACAAGAAAGTCATATTTTAAGTGAAATAAAAAAGATTTTATCAAAACGAGTATTTTTAACTTGAAGTTTTTTATTCGAAACATTGTAAATATTTTTAAGTGTTACATTCTCGAAAAGTTTGAGAAGGGTTGTCATACGCCAACTAGACAATGATATAGGATCCAGCCACTTGTAAGCTCGGCTGTGATATCTTTTGGTTTTTAGGAGGGGGAGGTTATTAAAATGGAGGAGCAAGGGTATTCACAAATAAAAAGGGAGCTCCAGGTACCTGTGCACAAGGAAAGAGGGCGAAAAAATCAAATGGCCACAAAAGACGGCCTGTACAATTTACGACGGAGAATAACATGGCAGAGTAGGGTGACCATGTAGACTTCATAAGTAAATACGCACAAACTCCACTTTTTTTCTCCTTTCATTTTTGTTTATAATCCATAAAGGTAACATAACGAAGCTTAAGGAAATGTTAAAATCAGTTTGTTGGTAAAAATATATTTTAAAACTATATTTATAAAGTTTTTTTTTATATAGTATCCTAAAAACAATTCACAATTTGCAGATAAATAGTTACGCAAAATAATCACATTCAGCAGTTTTAAAAATAAAACCATATTAAAAAAATGAAATGTTCTAAAATATATATTTTAGTTCTACAAAAATTATAAGGTAATAATAGTTATTTCGGATTTCTCCCTCGTTATCATGGATTATTAAAATGGAGTTCTACTAAGTAAATGTCAATTCAATTAATATACTATCAAATGTTATAAATTATTAAATTATTATAAAATGGCGCTAGGGGCCGTTCAGGTCCATGGCCGACTGCACAACCTCTTTCCAGGCATCTCTGTCGAGCGCTCTTTCTCTCCAATTGACTATCTCCAGCCTCTCAACATCCTTTTGAATGTTATCCGCCCATCTCCGTCGAGGGCGACCGAGAGGTCGGGTGCCAGCTGGTGTTCCTTCATAAATCTTATGGAGAGCTCTAGACTTCTCAGATCGTACAACGTGACCCGCCCATCTGAGCCTTCTCGAAAAGCACCAACTAAATACTATAAACAATACACCCGATTTATATCTACATGTTTTGAAGATATTACAAAAATCTTTTACCTTTTATCTACCTCACGTCAGTCATATGAGAGTACAGTTGCAAGAGCTGAAAAATTTTATCGGCTCAATGAGGTTTGTATAGGATTTATGGTTTTATTTATTTCTCTTTTGATTGATTGATTGAGGTTGTCAAATTCATGGCGTATTGGTGTCAAATACAATATCATTGAATAAACACTTTTTTTTATATCCGCTCGTAATGTGAAGCATATTGCGTACTTCTACCTCCTATTGAAGCACCTAAAAATAAGTGTATATAAAAAGAACCTGTTGTAAATCAGTACTTTTATTGTTATATATATATGATTTTTTATTATACTTAAGATTGGTTTAAGAATGAAAATCGAGGTAGCTTTTAGTTTACATCTCGTTTTGAGGTAGTTGAAAGTTTTTGGTGTCAGAGTTTGAAAATGCATAAGTCGTTTGAAATATTATATTTCTTTATTGTATCGCATGGTCACCGTCGTGGAATACTATCATCAGAGAAGAGGCAATAGTGGTAAATAAGGACAAAATGAGACAAAAAAGTTGCTCGCTAACCTTGGAAAGATGTCTGACGCATTTATGGACCCTTATTTAAAGTTTTCGTTTCGACCGGGGGTGTAGTCAAAAATATTTAAAAAATAATATTTTTTCGTTTTGTTGCTTGATAGATTTTTCGCAACTTTGAGAAATATTCGCAGACAAAGAATGTTTGTTTGCATGTATGTTCTTTATGTGTTGCTTTATTAATGATAGAAAATGTTTGAAACTTTCAAAATATTGTCTTTTTACCCTCACGAAGGTATCTTCATTACTTACTACAACCACATGATAACACATCTGAAAACTTTTTTAACCATTACAAAAACTCACACATTGAGAATAACACTTTGCATGCCGTCAATTGTTCACAAACTAAATTTGATTTTGGAATAAAGTTTTCATTGAATGAAAACTTTTTTAAAATAGTACTCACCCAATTCGATTATTTTGAATCTAATTAAGAACTATTAGTATTTGAAATAGGAATCTAGGTATCAGCATTGCGAAATTGTCACAGTTTGAGGTTATGAATTTCTTATGACATTTTGCAAACCATCGATTGTAGTGAGTAGTCCATTTTGTTTGAATGGCATTGCAGCGTATGCCAGGTATACGCTAGTCTTAAATAATTAACTCATTTTCGCATGTATAAATCCAAATACTTAATATTTTTATATAATCGAATTTTTCCGGTTACCAGCAGTCATTTGTTTAAATAATAACTAGAAAGAAAGACTCCAATTGAAATCATTTTAATTAGATGCATTCGACATTCGACTGACAATTTAACCCTTACCACTCCGTTGGCGCCGCTACGGCGACATAAAGAATATTTAAACAACTCCGATGACGCCGTAGCAGCGCCATAAACAATAGGAATAAGTTTTATGACTCACAAGATAAAAAAAATCCCATCGCAGGTATAAATATTTTTTTTCAGAATTTTTCAAAATACTTCATACCAAATAAAAACATTTGTGTGGATGAATCAGTTAAATAAAGTAAAATTTAAAGGGAAAATATGTTTTATAACATTTAAAACATAGATAACAGTAAGAGAAAGATAAAAGAGTGGTAACAATGCTGAGTACCTCTGCAAACGCTGGAACTACATCCATAAGAAGAAGAGCAACGGGTGGTGGAGAGATCATCAAAGATAAACCAAACGTTGTCCTCAATTATACTAAATCCATGGGTGGGGTTGATCGTGCAGATCAGTATGCATCTTCGTATTGCTTCTTAAGAAAATCGTTGAAATGGTGGCGAAAACTCTTCTTTTGGGGAATGGAGATATGTTCAGTTAACTCGTATATTTTATATAAAGCAAAGAAGAAAAAGAATAATGAAAAACCTATGAGCCATTTAAAATTTATCAAAACTTTAGTGGATCAATTAGTGGGTGACTACAAAGATCTCCGAAAAAGGCCATCTATTTCCGCTCCATCAAAGAACAGACTTGACTTGAACTTCATATTTTAAGGAAAGGTCCAAAGAGGATCTGTGTGGTCTATTTAAATAGAGCAGTGAAAGGTGGCAGACGTGAAACCAGCGAATTCTGCGACTGCATTAAGGAGATTGTTTTGGAAAATACCACACATTAAATAATTATAAAAATTAGTGTCTTGCACCATTTTTTTTAATAACAAATTTATATGATAATAAATACATATTTATTAACATAACCACAACTTTTTATTTATTCCCACACTGAAAAATATTTTTTTTCAATTTTTTAAAAGTAAACCATTTTTTTCTAATATTTTTGCATTATAATGCTTGGATTTTCTAAAATTTCATATGAAAAATGCCTGGAGTGGTAAGGGTTAAAACGTTCTTTACGCTCAAGTTATAATATATCGCCAAAAATATTAGAATGTTCAAATTATTGTCGTTATGTGATTCTTAAAATAATTAATTATTCATATTTAATAATTTTGATGCTTTATCATAGAAAATATTGCAAATGTGTTCGTTATTCACGATTTGTTGATATAGTTTTTTTTTTTGTTACAGCAAACGCTCGATGACTCAAATATATTTATTTACGTAAAATGACAAAAGCGTTTTAAAATTGAATTTTACTCAATTACAACTTGAATAAAAAAAATCATTAAAAATGTCAAATAATTAATCGGAAATAATCATTATTTCCTTAATAACATGTATATATATATATAAGAATAATATTATGAATTAATAATTTATGTTGTAAAATTATATATAAAAAAATAATATCTTGCCGTACTAGCATTATTGATATAATTTATGATATCGACTGAAGGTGCTTGATGGAATTTCAATATCAAATTTGAATTGTTGTAATTTTGTACGATTCCAAATGTTTTGTCACAAACGACCCGGGTTTCGCTCTTCGGCATCTTCAGGTGTTCCATCACACGGATGCAACAGAACTGACAATAATAATTGATAAAAAAACATTTTTTCTTTACACTATTTCCATGCTATATTTGTGATCGGGACCGGCATCACTCATTATCAGTAAATGTTCGCGCGATTGTATTTGTAAATAAATACACGATGGATGTAACCCATTTTGATCATAAACATACTGTCAAAATAGTTCCTAATAAATGTATTTTTATCATTTAAATTAAATGCCTTTCCATCAAGAAGTGATATTAACTGTCATAAAAAAATATGTATTGTCGTTATTGGACTAAAAAACTCGTTTTCTCAAGTTCTTGTTGATATACATATATAAAAGAAAATTGTAATATATATTATGGTAGGCTTGGGTTAGGAACGTTTGTCTATTAAAAATAGCCTATACTAAATTGTCAGTGATATTTAATTCCATAGAGAAGATGCCTACATCTTCGGCTTAATAATTGATGCTTATCAAATAAAAAAGCAAGAAACGCATTTGAATAGCCGTCAAATTCTCTCCCGCCAAGAAAATAATAAAGGTTAAATAAAGCATAAACAATTTAAACCGTTTCAATTCTAAAATAGAACAAAGAGGAATATTTTTAACAGTTGGCAGCGCTGCTTGGCGCGTTTTTTCTTTATTTCTGCTCATAACCAAAACGCAGTACTTAAATGCTATAATAAGAAAATGCGTACGCGAGGTGACTGTTGTTTGTGTATATGTTTTTAAATATACTCACTTGAACTTCGCAAAACGAGAGCGAAACAAAAGAGATTACACCAATCAAGTTACTTTTCTGACAAAAAACATTTGTATTGCAGATTTTTTTAACCCCGTGCCTAAAGATTGAAATCTAGTCCCATTTCTTAAAGTTTTACAATTCAGTATCTTTACATTGCAGGACTGCGGAATATACACATTTCCCAGTATTTTATTTTAAAAAATCACAATATTTCGTAAAATTGAATTATTTGTCATCCCATTAATGTGACACTTGTTTGGCGTCTTTGAGAAGACTTTTCCCACGTACCTTATAGGTTGCAAAGAATATGTCGAAACTCGAATGTCCATAAGTAAAGCAACTTAAAAAAAAAGAACGTTAACTAGGCATGTTGAGTTTTGAGTATTTTATTGATGTACTTGTCAAGAGATAATTTGGCTGTAAATGGAATATTTGATATCCATTAGTTTTAAAGTCAAAAACAGTTAACATAATAAATGCTTCATTAATATTTCTTCGTACCGGTTTGATACTACACTACAATATTTTCAGCTTTCAGAGCTTCTAATTATGTCCGCATTGTCGCTATCGCATGGAATTTGTTAATTTTCAATCGCATTTTGTAATCATTTCTCCTATTATCATTCATGTTTATAAAATAATAATATTGAAATACTGACTCGCAGATAAATGATTAATCTGGCAAAATGCGTAAAGCATCGGCATGCGTCCTGACGTTTATTAGATGGCGAGAAAACGAAGAGAGAGAAACACCTTCCAAAAGTTCAATGTTTGAGAATACTGACAATATTTTAGAAATAGTTTTAGAAATGGGCGAAATAAAGTAACAGAACATTTGAACATTTTAAGTTTTAAATAAACTACACATGCATTATCAAAATTCGGTTATTAATCGTCACGATGAATGAAACCGTTCCTGATTAAAAATTACCACACTTAGTTGAAAATTGAGCTTTTTTTTTTTTAAATAGTGCCTCTCTGCCAAGTGACAGTTAAAATTTTACATGTGATATTTGAAAATCGAAAGCTGTCTGTAATATGGACGATTTATTTCTTCTTGTTCATTGAAATATTTTTCATAATCGGAAAAGTAGTCGGAGTAAAAGTCATCAAAAGCCTTGTTTAATATAAAGAATAATTTTTACAGTAAATAATATTTTATTTATATTTTTTTATAATTTATTCGACTTGTCTCTGTAAATTCTGTAAATAATTTTGTAGAAATGAAATACATTGCTGGAGTTCTACCAAGTAAATGCCAATTCGATTAATAAATCAAATATTTTGCATAAATAGACTTGTTTGTAAATTGTATTCTGTCAGTTGATAATGCTCGCGTTGAGCGAAACCAGTCATGATCAAAAAACATATTGCGGAAATAAGTACAAAAAAATGTGTTTTTATTACTTAAAATATCACGCCTTTCCATCAAGAAGTGACATTTAACACACGGTGAAAAAATAACTATGTATTTTAGTTCTACAATTTTTTTTATAAGATATAGTTGATAGCTATTTCGGCTCATGCCATCGTCAAAACTACAATGACAATTAACACCTTAAAAGTGACATTCTATAGTAATTATTTCCAGAATATATTTTATGATTATGACGAAAAAAAAAAGTTTAGCAAACAAAAAAATCGTTTATATAAAGGATAATTTTGAGTATGTAATTATGCATGATTAAAAAAATGTATATTCGTCTACAGTTTGAGAGCCACCGAATAAACACATGGGTATCTCGAGCCACATGCGACTGTAAATACAAAGCCGCCTCCTACTCGAAGGACCTAAAAACGCAACAAAGGAATCCATTCGAGATCTGAGCGGTCCATACACATGTGCGATGTTACTTCGTTGCAACAAAATAAGGGTTGGCACTTGTTCTTTGCAGGCCTGCACAATATTTTACGAACGCGGTCACTAAAATGCGGAAAAAAAAGTACACCTACTACTTCTATAGTAGGTGTCCTGAATTACGATATATACAGTAAACCCCCCAATAATGAGCTCCCCGCTAATGAACCCCCAATAACATTTGCGGCAGGTTTTCCAATAATGAGTTAAATCCCCCGAATATTGAAAAAAATAAAACTTCTAATTAGGCTTTCATAAAAATAGTTCATACAAATCTGTATTTAAAATACTGGCGCGCATTGTCTCGTGTCTCTAAATTCACATGTCTTGATAATGTGCACGACTTAAATAATTTTGAATACGTATATGCTTAAGTAATATACATATTTATGATCAATTAATTAATAAAAAAATAATATGTAATTTAGCATTTCAAATAATAAAAAAATCAATTGAAAATCTTAAACCCCCAATAATGAGCCCCTCAGTAATGATCCCTCTATCTCTTCATTATTGGTGGGTTTACTGTATTATATTTAGTGAAGTAATTAATTGATTTAACACGGTGAATAAATAGCAATGTATTTTAGTTCTACAAAATTTATAAGATATATAGTTGATAGCTTTATCGACTAACGCATTAATTTATGCATTCATGTGTGAAGGAATAATCTTTATGCGTTAGATCCTTACAAACGGTGCGTAGCAAGAACGATTAGCTTATTGCCACTCCTTTTTTAGCACGGCAGTGGGGTCATAGTTGGAGTGTGAGAAATGAGCGACTTTTTCGATTTGAAGAAATAGTTGATTTCTTTAATAATAAACATATTTTTAGTACTATTGTATTTATAATACACTGCAATTTCGTTATCAAATACGTAATCAGAACTAGTTCTGACGATGGCGTGAGCCGAAATAGCTATCAACTATATTTGTTAAAAATAATTTTGTAGAACTAAAATACATTGCTATTTTTTCACCGTGTTATAATGGAGCTCTACCAAGTGCATGCCAATTCAATCAATAAATACGTTACCATTTTTTTTTATTATTATTTATACGTTGTGGAAATATGTAGTACCAAAAATGTGATTTTATTTTAAAATATCGTACCTTTCCATCAACAAGTAACTATTAAAAGTGATCAATTTTCAATTAATTTTCAGGTTTGTTAACAGTTGATAATAATAAGTAATGATTTTTATCTCGGTATTATTGGTATTTTCTTATTAAAATTTCTATAATAGGTAGCTAAATATATTGATTGAATTGGCCTTTACTTAGTAGAACTCCATTATAACACGGTGAAAAAATAGCAATGTATTTTAGTTTGACAATTTTTTTTGAAGATATAGTTGATAGCTATTTCGGCTCATGCCATCGTCAGAACTATCTATAATAGATAGTTAGCTTGTAGAACTAAAATACATTAATATTTTTTCACCGTGTCAAAAAATTGTTTCTCAAAAGAATCAATCATCGTATATTTGATATTTGGCTCAGTTGCCGACCACTGGACTAGAGTAAGTCATACGAAAACTACTTTATTTTATATGTAAGTAAATTTTATTTTTTCATAGATTTTATATTATAATTTATCATATTGGCCCCTACCACTTTTAAAGTCCCAATCGTCACTACTTGGAGAAAAGGCATTATATTTTAAACATTAAAAACACAATTTTAGTACTATTGTATAAATATATATATAAATATATTGTATGGTCAGGGCCCGTTGTGCTCATTATTGCATTAAAAAAAGTACGACCCAAGTATTTAAATCATTAAATAATATTGTTTAATGTCGAGATCCAGATTGACAACACATGTGAATGGAACACTTGTATTATTGTAGAGTTCAGCAAACGTATGGGTTTGTTTTTTCTGATCTCTCTCATACTCAATCTTTTATTTTTCTTGTCTTAGCAGCCTCTATTATAGTCTGCAAAAGATTTTCAAAAAAGATTCAAAATGTAACATTTCTTCCCCGATAGTAGACCAAATATGTGACCATACAAAAACGATAAAAACATTGTGGATTGATTAAGTAGATATATTGTTAATAATTTGATTGGGGGTAGTCCTATGCTATCTTTTGTTAAAAAAGTTTTCAATCTATCATAATTGAGGTATGTTCGTTGAGTTGGATGTTTATTTCTATCAACATACTGCTTACGAGACATGTAAAAGTATTTTTAATTAAAATTAATCAATCAAAACTACTCGTGAACATTGTTACGGTAAATAAACAAGATAATAACATATTAAAATGTAAATAAGACTCGGTTAGCCCGTGCAAACTGTAAGCATATGAAATATGTTTGACTGTTTAAATTAAAAGTTTGATAATCTCACATTTAACGTTTCCTCTAAGTAGATTTTCAAATTAATTAGTGTGAAATAATTACACGTTGAAATCTATCAAATTTGTACGTAGCCCGCATAATGGCACATTGCTTGATATAGTTGGTAGTTCATACAATGGGGTATCGATGTTTCTTGACAAGTCATTTAGAATCGGCAATCATTCATGACTTCAACACGGAGTTAAAAATTTAGGGTTGGGAAACGATGTTTATCATGGCATTATTTAAATTCATATTACTCATTTCAATATGTTCGAGTGCATTGGCGTACGCAGAGGTTTTCGGGGATAACAAAATTAATTAAATAAACTGAAAAAAAAATACAAACCAAATGTTAATCCTTTGCATGCTGAGCTGCTTAAATGATATTCCAACACGAAATATTTTTCAATAGTTTATTTATTTTTTTAGCACCCAAGTAATACAAAAATTAAAAAAATATATATTATTTTTTATGACGTAGAAAGAGGTAACACTGGAAATTGAAAATAAAATAAAAGTGGTTTACTGAGATATTATTTTAAAATTTAAATTTAATGAATTTATGTTCCAAATAATTTTAAAAAATCAAGCAGGTATGTGGTAACTAATTAAAAATTATTTTTGGGTAAAATAATTATAAAAAAATATCTAAATGAAATCCTATGTATGAATAGATTCAATTCAATTTTTTTTCGACTGCTGGAATAGATGTTGTTTTCACGATAACTGCTTGTATATATTATTTTTGGCATAGTAAGTTTGTTACTTTGTCTTATTACAGTTCATATTTAGGATTAGATATAATAATAAGACATGTTTTTTTTATGATATCATTTACCACCTATACGTTTGGATACATATGTTATTTATATACAGTGGAACCTCGATCAACCGTTCTCGCATAATACGTTTTCCCGGATGGAACGCTTATTTTTTATAGTCCCGTCAAACTCCCATAAGAACAATGTTAAATAATCCCGCATTGACCGTTTCCCGATTCCCCGATTTCCTCGATAAACCGTCTAAATATTTTGGTCCCGTCACAAATATTATCCCGATTGACCGTTTTTATTGCATATTTCTCCGTATCTCGGCAAGCAAATTTGACACAGCCGAGTGCAAGTGCTATGTCTGGACAAGTTGGAATCCGCTGTACATGTTAGACGTAACGCATTGGACGCATGTGCTATTTTTTGGGTTGAAATCCACCACACGCGTATTATTGATTATGATGCAAATGTAGAGTTGTTTAAAATTCATGGTAATAATGATTCCTGTACATACAAACTTATAGTCACAAGTTTATTATCAAGTCTTTGTTCCGATCAAAGTGCCAAATAACAAAGGAGCAAACTAACATAGGGGACTTTTTTAAAAATAAATTTTATATACAGTATGTACTAATAGATAATAAATAAATATTTTTTATACGATTTTACTTGTTTATTGTTATTTGAAGCTTTCCCGCATTTATTCTTTCCCGAAATTGGAATCGGTGTCCCGGATCCCGGATGAATGTTTGGAATGGCTGAATGATAATGCTGATGTAAAATTTTTAGCTATTTGTCACAGAATCGTCATTTTACAGAAAAAATGGCAACCCTGATTAGAACCCAAAACTCTACAATATCTTTGACCACTAGATTAGAGGTACGAAAAAATCAATTAATAATCAAAAGTCTTATACTTTTCGACAAATATCATATTTAGGTTATTTAAAATAGAATATTCAATATTTTTGTCGTAGGCCAACTGCATGATACCCTGGCACCCCATTTGTCGAGAAAAATATGCAGGGGTGGAATGTTTTATTTAAACGTATGGGGGAAAATAATTATTACGACGTTTTCAACTGATTATATTGCTCGTATTATTCTTCACTTAATATATTGCACATGCGGGTTATTCCGCTAACCATTCCCTTCACCCTCTGTGAGCGGTGTGTCAATGCTTCCCAAACATTTTTATGCCACCCCCAATGAACAAAAAACATATTTAAAAAATGCGGCCTCCGATTATAGTGAATTTTGTAAATTTTAGTTTTAGAATAGATTTCAATGAACACCTGAGAGTTAGTTCATTTAGTCGAAAGACATATTTTAATTGAAGTTTAACCCGTTTCCTGCTAAGCTGTAGAGGATATAACAAAATTGCATGCTTCGAAAATCAATTCAGAAGCACTAACAAATTTATGGTGATTATCAGGGCAAATTGGGCTACACAACACAAATATTAACTCTCGCGTGAAGGTTTTGACACTGATAATATTCTTATATTTTCTATCAACACTGAAATTAGCTGTCTCAACAGTTAAAACGTTAGCAGTCAGAGGGTTAGAGATTTACCTACAAAGCTGTTTCTTAACACTTTTATTTTAAATTGAAAACGGATTGCCTCAAATTGATGTGACTAAATTTGAAATAATAGATATTTATATTCGAACGTGGTATTTGATCTGGACGGCAAAAATATTTGATAAAAAACGTGTCGTATAAGATACCCATTCGTTGATATTAAAATACTGTTCATTTAAATCGTGCAGCATCTAAACTTTATATCATTAAAAGCTCATTTTAAATAGTTTATAAGGATTTAACTGTTAGTTATGAGTTTTTTTTTATACTAGTAGGGGACCTATGTTTCATAAATACTTAAATACAACAATCAAGTTGTCTATAAATAATTCAGATAATAATATTGTTATATTTATAGGGTGGCAAAAATAGCTTTTTCTGGGGGCAGCGAAAAAGTTAGATTAGGACTTGCGTAGCGGTTACAAACTCAAATATATGTTATCGAAATTTGTGATATTTTTGAAGTTTTGTAAGTATTTTAGTCATAGATTTCTCTTAATGATCAAATTATTAATAAAGTAAATGAAAAAGATTGAAACCGTTTGTTTTTAAATGTAAAATTTAGTGTACATAACCAATGCATGACTACGGAAAGTTCAAAATTTTCCGACATTTACCGGACATCTGACAGTACGAACTTCACGTCGTAGAGTCGACCGCTCGATTAAAATACCCATGCGCGGTGGAATCATCGATCTCTCCCATCTGATGAAGTTTCCACGAAAACTAACCGGCGAAGTGTATTCCTCGCGCAATTTAATCGCAAAACGAATAAATCAATCGCTTTCGGGCCGTGAATAGTGTTCAAATATTGGGAAAATCCTCGGAAAACTTACCCGGATTTTTCCGCGGAACGGCTGGAGAATCGGCATATCGAGAATTGTTGATAACTACAGTATTTTCTTTAATGTATACCACTCGATGAATACGAAAAAATTCTGTATCAACGAAAGTGTGCGTTGTAAACTTTTTGGATAAAAACAGGTAAAATATATATACAAACCTAAATTCGATATTATGTTACGTTAAACCACGACGGGAAATCGTGAAGTCGACGTATTGTTAATTATTTGCACAATTGCTGTCAAACGAAACACATTTTTACGTTTGTTATTGATTGAAATCAATACATTTTCAATTTGGGTTATCGTCTGTAAAATATTGTCTCATATCTTATACGTTAAACAAGGAGTCTGTTTTACTTGAATTTGCGTTATATACGTTTTTATTGAAAATCACTATCGTGTTTTCGATAAATTTGCATATTATCATAAACTTAGTTCGTGCATTTGTCGTTTGCAATTTTCCTATTGTGGTTCATTTCCTTGATTCAAAAACATTTCAACATTGACATCTATTAACCTGGTAAATAAACCGTATCTTGTAAATATAATACTAACTTTGAGTAAATCAACGTTAATTTTTTTATATCAACAAAACACAATTATCAAACAACTTAATATACTTTATAATATCAATTGAAGGTGCTTGATGGAATTTCAATATTAAATTTGAATTGTTGAAATTTTCTACAATATCACATGTTTCGTCATTAACACGGGTTTCGCCTTTCGGCATATTCAGGTGGATTCAACAGAAATGGCACACAATAAACAGTTAGCATCGGTTATATACCGAAGGAGCTAATTATAAAAAAATAAAAACACAAACCCTAAGGTTAGGAACAAAATAAATTTGAATAAAATTGATTTAATATTAAAAACAATTAATTGCCTGTGATTTGTTTTATCAATGCTAAATACTTTCATGAAATGATTCTACAACAAATAATAATCAACTATCATTAAAATGCAATTGGTAAATTTTAGACTTATACTATAGATTCAAATAGAATATGATTGAATAGTTATGGATTCGTTGTGTCCTAATTGTTGATATGTTTATTTCTTCTTAAGCAATATATAAAACTATGCTTAAATTTAGTTTCATCACAATTCTGACGATGGCGGAAGCCGAAAAAGCTATCAATAAAAATTTGTAGAGCTGAGCATTTTTACCATATTACTAAGTTCTTTCAATCAACAAACTGTATTAAGCATATGCAAGCTAAGAACCATTGTTTGAAGAACTGAGTGGGTCACTGCTTTAAAAGAAATATCCGTTAAAAAATGTTTATTGTGCTATCTCTTAACCATCTGACTGCTAACGTCTCACCCCACCGAGACCTCTGATTTTACTGTGTTGATAGTTGATACTTGAAAGTATATGAATTAATGGTGTTACACTCTAATTTATTCAGTATATATAATATTTAATGTAAATAACAATAGTTATGATGAAGGCGTAATCCGAAATAACTATCAACTATATATCTTATAAAACTTGTAGAACTAAAATAAATTAATATTTTTTCTCCGTGTTATTCACATTATACCCTCAAATATTTTTTCTTAAATCAGCCCCCCCCTCAAAACCGTTGTCTTATCTAATTAAATTATAACCAATCATGTGAGCCGGTGAGATGCAAAGTAACCCTACTGATATTTTCGAAAGAATTAAGTTAGGTGCATTATGAATTTTATATCATGATGTATTGTAAAAGTGTTTTATAAATGAATAATATTTTATTCTCAATATAAAAATATGTATTGGACTGAAAATGTATGTTAATTAATTTTGAATTTAATTAGAAAAAAATCTTCAATCAACAAGTCACTCGGCTCACTTTATATCTTGTGGGTACAATTGGCACCCAATAAAATTTATCATACCTAATATTACTTAGTTTAAAAACATTAAATATTGACAGAAAATATAATATAAAAAATTGTTAGTTGTGGTGACCAAATAATTGATTTTTTGATTCGGAATGAACTTTTATTTCTAGGTTCCGGGAGAAGTCGAATACATTTTACAAGATGTACAAAACAGTGCGTCAGGGCGAAAATAGCCTGCAATACACTATTCTCCCGCAAACGGAAGAAGTTCTAAGTAATAGTGGAATAAAAGGGAAGGGCAGAGACTACACTGAATTAGTTGACGATGAAAAATTGCGGGTCAAATTAATTTTCTTCACCATAATGATCGGATCAATCACGACATTGACTTTCGTAGGGCTCGGATCGGCTTTATTTTGGTCAGGTATCATACCAAGCCAATTCGCGTCAAAGTCGGACCACGGGAGGTTTAACCTTAAGCCTTTCAATTACACCGCGACACATTCAACTTTATCGGCGGAAAGGAGTCTAACGAGGAAAAAAGAACTGTCGCAGGATCTTAAAGTTATGCCAGAACTTAGTGTAAATAGCAATTTTTCTGTTATACCGTTAAGTAAATCTTCCGTTCAAATTGAAGACAATGATACGAACACTGAAAATACTGAAAAGAATTATACGGATACGTCTACTACTGTCGTCACACAGGCGAGTGTCACAACAACGTCAAATTTACCGTTGACTTCTGGTAAGCAATGGATTCTTCCAGCTTTAAAGCGGCTGCAGTCATCAACGACAGCTGTTCCTACGTATACAGATAAAACTACGACTGAGAGTATAATGTTCAAAAAGCTTACTTCACCGTACAGTCATCAGAGAGAAAGCAACACTGATCTAATGCTGAGACGTGATCCAATCAATTGGACAGACTACGAAGACGATGACGATGATGAATATGACACGACAAAAACGCTAACCACAAAAGTAACAATCACCCAAAATATGATACCAGTTGGTAATGTTGATTTAAAGTCCACGGTAATTCCAATAGTACTTGAAACGGTGACCCAAAATACTACAATTGAGACCGGCAATCTTGTTTCAAATAAGACTACAAAGTTGGATAATAGGACGGTTAAAAATAAAACAAAGATGGATAATGCAAAGTTTATGGAAATGAAAGAGCATATTCTCGATGATGACGATGAAGACTATAAAGATCTCCTCACTGATGAAAGCGACGTGTCAGAACCGACCGGAAGCGATGATGTAAAAATGTCTCAAGCCAAATCGTCTTGGCTCCAGACTAGGTGGCCATTCGTGGATCCTTCTTCATATTTCCAATGGACGGTAAGAAACAATTAATTATTTTATCAAAGTAAATAAAGTATTCAATGAACAGATAGTTTCATAACAAAATTCATTATGCTTAGAGTTAACAAATTTATTATTGGCAGTAGTAATGATAGGGAATAAATAAAATATGAATGCTTCATCAGATTCTTCCTCCAGTAAATTCGTGGAATTAATTTTGTATGTTAAATTATAATTGATAACATTATTGTGCTAATGGCTGTGTAACTAAGCATGAAATGTTTTTCACTGTTTGAGAAGCATGTCAGTCTGATAAAGCTTCTCAAATAGGCAGGACAAATTTCAGATTTAATAATACTACCAGTGGAGTTAAAAATACATATTTTAACGGGGTGAAATTTTGTACAATTCCACATATTTTGTCACTGATGACCCGGGCTTAGACTTTCGGAATATTCAGGAATTATATCACACAGATGCGATATATATGTATAAGATTAATTCAATGAGTCGATAATCTCATAGATTTTATTTCTATATTGCATTACATGATATTTAGTCCAATCATAACCCACCAATTCGAAAAAAGTAGGTAAGTAGTAAGTTTCAAATAACCCAATCACATTTTAATGATAGTTTAATAATAATTAACTGTAAAATTCCTTCATCCAAAACTCATTAACTGTATCTATCCTTTGGTATATAACCATTGCAAATTACTCATTGCTTGTTCTTCTATGAATTCCTGAAGATGCTGAAGTGTAATTGTACCAAGTTTCAACAAATAAAATTTGATATTGAAATTCCATTAAGCTCAGTCAATATCCTAAATTAAACAAAGTTATAGATTTTAAATATGTTATGCCATTTATTCTTAATGAGAATAATTAGTGTTATTGTGGGATCCCTTTCACTATAATTTTGGCAATCTGCACCATTACAGTAGGCAATCTTGGCCTTCCCATCAGCCAAGATATATTGCTGTCGTGAATTCATAAACTACTAAGATCAGCTTAAATTGATTAATATTAGGACACTGTCAGTTCTTCTGTTTTTCTTTCGTGCACTATGAAATTAATTTATTAATGTTTTAAAATTTTTACAGGACTACAGCGCACGTGACAATCTCCTATTGCCGGCCATTTTATCTGCTGCATTCTCGGCACTATTGGTGCTTGCTGTTTTGTGTTATGCCCTTCGTCGCCGGCAGCATTGCAAAAGGAGGATTCAAGAAATAGGAGTAAGTGCTTCTCACACATTATTATTATATAGGATATTAGAATTTCATTTCCCTTGATAGAAGAACTTAATATAAAAAAGACATTATTACTAGAAGATCTTTTGAATTCATATGTGCAACATTGAGAATAGAATCCTTACCAAATACTGTCCAACTTTCAATGACCCCCCCGTATAAAATTTATCAAATAAATTACCCCCTAACCACTAACAAATCAGCAATAATTTACTCATATGCATCATACAAGCTACAAATAAGATAATAGAAATTAAAAAGCCAACCAATATTTTAAATTGACTATAAGCTTTTTAATTCATGAAAACATTGAGACCTAATTCTGTAAATTTATAATTCATTGCTAAATAGAAGAGTCTTTATTTATTTTAATTATACACTCATAAAAAAACTGCTCTATCTTTATTTTTTTATTGTTTAATGAGATTTGGTAATAATATCCGTTATTAACATTTGCTTCAAATTTCTTGTTAGATCTTTATGGACCTCATCATATTGAGTCAAGCATTGATTAATATCACATTGGAATCGAAGGACCCGTTCAACATTTGAGTCATTTTGTACGAAATGATTACCTAATTTTTTTCCCAATTCGATTCCTTCGTGGATGATTTTAGCTGTAAATGTAACTGGTTCAAATTCTTGTTCAATCCATGTAAAAGTGAAAACGTGTAAAACAAGTACCGTGTAAATCGAGGGATAGGTGTACATTATTTGTATACCTTAATGATGAGAATTATTTTTTTTTCAAACTATTCAGTAGATAATAGATAAATAATAAGTGATATCTATTTTATTTTAGAATTTAACGTCAGACCTTCAGGCTGAAGACAACGCCATACTCCTGACAGCGGAAAATCCTTCAGAAGAAGATTAAGTTTCCGGAGTATATTCTCCCATTAGTGAGTCAGCCCGATTTTATATTAATAGGATTTCTTCAGAGTGATGTTTTATAACTAATGTAAAGTTGAAACAACAACCATGACTCTGGACTAAATCAAACAGCGCTATTGTTTGCGCCACTAAAGAACGCTACAGCTTTCAAGGGCCGAGTTATTGAGCTATCTCTTATTTCTTCCATTAACCAAGAACTATGCATGACTGATGCATTCAAATCAGAAATACGTCTTTACGATTATTTTAATCAAGTGTCAAATTGTTGATGTTATTCCCACAATATTTCAATAAACTTACGTGTTTACGTTAAGAAATATGCACACAAATTAGTATTACAAAAATAAGCTCAAATATTAAATATATATTCATTTGCAGTAATCTGTATGTCAAAAGGGAAGAGGTGTTAATGTTGCCCTATTTGATTTTGAAATATAATAAAAATATGATAAAAATCGTCGCACTAAAAATTAGTGCTTCGTAAAAAAAATTCTTTGTAATATTTGTTGTACAATGTAAATGTATTAATATAATTATTTATAATAAAAAGATAATATGAAACGCTTGTATGTGTAAGGTATGTGATATTACTACGATTGGTCATCGTTGTTTTGTTTTGCAGGGCACAAGAAATGCTTCCAACACTATCTGATCTTTCTAAAAATTATCTAATCATATTTCCATTTTATTATTCTAGTCGATACATCATTATTAAGTTAATTTTAAGGAGAGCTGAATCATTTTTCCAACACGTTTAAATTTACTTACCTTGTGAAGCTTTCTGTACTGATTTGAATATACTATTTCAAATTAAGTTTTATTTTAAATATAAAAAAATAATACCAAACGATCTGTCAATATGTGTTAAATGATCTCTAGAAATCTGAACATTGTGTCAGTGCAAATTAAAATTTTACAACATCAAATCATGTAAAACATCAGCAGTCTTATTCTAATGTTTATTAGTGGCTAGACACTTGTAAAATCCATGCGGTAAATGCTTGATTACCACAGGCTAAGCGGTACATATGTTGCGTTTTCTTTACGTTCCATTGAAAGTGCGGTATCACACTAAGTGGAACATTACATAATAAACATAACTAAACATTAATAAATTTGAATTGTTACAACTTTGTACGATTCCACCATGTTTTGTCACTAATGATCTGGGTTTCGCCTTTCGACATCTTTACGTATTAGACAATGCTATTAACAACACTATAGACGATGCTAACTGTTTATTGTGCGTCAGTTCTTTTGCATCTGTGTGATAGAATGCCTGAAGATGCCAAAAGACGAAACCCGAGTCATTGGTTACAAAGCATGTGGAATCGTACAAAGTTGTAACAATTAAAATTTGATATTGAATTCCATCAAGCACCTTCAGTCGACATCATAAATTAAACATTAATACCCAAAAAGTTCCTGTTAATTTAATCAAAATTATGACATCATTTAAATTCAAATCTGATATTGTTTTCTTGAAAATATGTCCATAGAAATATTGTTGCTGAAACTTTACACGTTTGACCTGCACTGACACAATTAATCTTCATGAATCTCTTTTCTGTCATGTAATTAAATTCTCGTTTACATATTTTTGTAAAGGAACAATCATAAAAAGATTTATCAATGATTTGGAATGTTACCCTGTAAATGATTATTTCCTTGTAAGACTGAGTTTAATCGTGACGTGTTTATGTTACTATGCACCTTTCTTAAATGTGGTCCTTAAATACTATAACATAGGTGTGATTGATTTGTGAAGTGAACTTTGAAAATTCCACATGTTAAAATCATTAATTGATTAAAAACAGTCTAACAGATCAAGCGAACCAGCAATGTTCAGCTTAATTGAAGACTTCACACAAACAATGATATATGGTACATTTTGACAGTATTGAGTTGATTAGGGCAACAGCATGTTGAAATATGTCACACGATAGAATAATGCTGTAAAGTAAAACAATTTTTTTCTTAGTTTTTGTGAAATATACATACATCATTGTCAGGTGATATCTCCAATTTTAGTTATTTGTTACAATTGGTCTCACATGTAATTGTGTAACCGATTGTGGTGTGTTAATAGTTAACATTCAAGAGCACAATATATATATATATATATATAGTGTCTTTCAATAGGTGTGATTGATATTGTAAAAATGTAAACAAAACAAGTTGTGTGTAAAATATCCACTGATTTTTTTTCATTTGAAAGCATATGTTATGATGTTAATTGCGGAATACAATGTCATGCAAAGGACCGCAGTGGCTTTGCTTAGTGGCACATATTTTAAAGGTCCAATTTTCAATGACTTTGTCGCATGAATCTGGCCGAATCTGTTGGATAGCGTTTGTTATGTTGACTTTGAGTGTGTCAATTGTTAGCGGTTTATTCGCAAAGACTTGTGACTTAAAATAGCCCCAAAGTAATAAGTCTAAATGCGTTAAATCTTACAATACCAATGGCCAGTTCCACGCCTTCAAATCACTTGTGCAGGATGTCCATCCAAAATTGATGATTTGCATTTGTTGTCCAACGCTTTCACTTTCCATAGTGATTTGCCATAGTCTATTAAGCAAATGACAACATTTTTGACAGATGTCACTTTAACAAAATGGCTGCTATAACCTAACAAATTTCAATCATTCCTATTGATAGACCCTATATATAATGTCAGAATTTAAAGAGGCTATTTGTTTATTAAAATATAACCTAATTTATGCTGATAATTTTAATGAGTGTGCTTAACACCAATACTAGTCCATTCATTTATGAAATAATCAGTACTGAAATAACCTTTATGCAGTTTAGCAAGAAACAGGTTGATTGAACACACAATACTATCTGTATATCTTCTGTGACTTATACAATTCGAATAAACTATGAAACAAATAACTGAACCTCTACTGTACTGTTTGATTTGTTAACTAAAATGAGACTAATTTTTTAATATTGTACATTATGCATAATATCAATGTGTTGGTCAGTATTCATTTTTACTTTTAGTAGGTGTAAGTTCTTTTATATTTTCAGCTGTTACACTAGTCAGTATGTACGTTTAATTTATTGACTAACGGGCAAAGGATGTGCGAGGCAATGAAACTATTTTCAATATAAATAGTTGTATGTAAAATATTCATCTATATTTTTTCACCCATATTGAAGGAATTGTCTGAATATGTAAACAGTAAAGTTACTCGATGTTATAACGTTGTGTAGATCTTATTCTCATCAAGTAAAGAGAAAATTGTGTACAAAAATCACTATAATATGGCGTGATTACACTTTTTAGTAGATTTATCGATGTGTTTTTATTTTTCTCTTTGTTTTAGGGATATAAAAATAAAAGAGTATTTTTAAAATTTCTTCAGATCACCAAATCAAATATCTTTGTAAGAATAACAGCAAAACACGTCTCGGAAAGCTAGTGTCAATTGAGGAATATTGTCACACAGCTTTACCTGTCGTGGCCGCCACGCCAAACACACTTAATAGATTAAAATTATCAATTCTTTTAAAGACTTTTCTTTCACAGAACTGAAAAGCTTATACCTTCTATGAATTGTTTTGTTTATCATGTATTTACACTTACATATAACTTAAATACTTGCCCTATATCGATTACTTTAGTTCCAAATTTGGCCAGTGGCCATGATGTAATGGTTACTTAATGTCATTTAACTAATACAATCTGCTTATATTAAAGACAAATTCAAATATCCTTATAAATAAATCTTAAGTCAGAGGAGATCTCCGATAAAGTAATGATTGTTTTTGTTATTTCCGAATTAAGATGTTCTGTTGTTATTCTTAGAATTGATGTTAGTATCTTAGACTACACTGAAATAAAATGTAGGCTTAATTGAAGCTAAAATGTTTGTTTCATTATTGAAACTCCGCGAGCAGATTTAGCGTTGGATGATAGTAGATACTATTATCCAGAAGATTCTGTCAGATGGCTTGAGCCGTTATAATGGCGTCCAGCTTGTTGTTAGTATTAATCTTTGTATATTCCCTCGGTTCGTTTCATTGAACTGATAATGTATTAATGTCTATATGGTAACTCTCGAACATGTGTTCACCTCTTCCATTTAAACTATTATCAAATAGCTTGCTAATATTGCAAGCGACAAGGCACAAATTCAGGGACGGATAATGCTGGCAGTACACTGGAAATATCATCTCTTATAATATTAACCTAACCTAACCTAACCGTTGGAAACATCAGACAAAATTATCAATTTGTTATTTTGATAATGTTTATAGACAGAATAAGAAATATTTATTTCTTATCAGTGTGGTCCTAATTTCATATTACTCTTAGTAGGCAAATCCGTCCCTGCACAAGCTATTTAAAATATTCCAGGGTATATATAGAGTTGGATTCAAACGAAGCAACAAATAAAATGTAGTTTTTGAAGACCTGTGTTAGACCTGATGAACAAAATACTTTTTTTAGACAAGAATAGACAAAACTATCTTATCGGGCAACGACAAGTAAAATCAATAATAATATTGAATCAAGCACCTACTACAAAGTTAATGATATATTAATTAACTTATTACTTGAAGATGTCAATTAATTAACCTTGAACATTTTATAAAATTGACATTTAAAAGTATTGACGAATGGGTCATGGGTATCTGCAAAATGAGAGGAAATATACCCACAGTACATTTTTATGTTACAAGGTCATTTCATTATTGATCACACATGAAGTGAGTTACACACAGTTCAGCTACTATGACAGGCTCCCTTGTATTTTTATTACAATGTCTGTGCATTCTATTTCAATATAACTTATCACAAACAAGAGAAGTTTACAAACTGTCAATCAACTTCAGAATTTAAATCAATAGTTAACAAATATTGTTATACAAGAAACTACTAGTAAAACCCACAAAAATGCTGAACCAAATAAATTGATTATAGTCAAATGTAACCCATAAACATCCAGAAATGTGTACAATCCATGTTTTTTTCTCATCCATATAACCATAAAATTTTTCATAACAAGTAAAACTATGTTTTTACAAATCAACTAAACGAATGTTAATTACGTTAATTGATTATAATTGTGATACGATTCAACTGTATATCACAGCAGGCATGAGTTGCTAATTGATCTAAATCAATCTTATTGATTGAATTGGCATTTGCTTGGTAGACTCTACAGCAACACAATAAAAAAATAACAATATATTTCATTTCTACAAAATTTATAAGGTATATATTTGATAGCTTTTTCGACTTACGTCCGCATCAGAATAATTAGTTAAATAAATAGTTCTAATGAGGGTATAAGCCAAAATAGTTATCAACTTTTTTGCCAAAAATCAACAGCCTTGTAAATTCTGAGAACTAAAATACATTGCTATTTTTCCACTGTGTTATATCAATCTTCCCTGTTCTTAATTTAGTGACTGTTGACATCTCGACTGTTGAGGAGACTCATTGCAGTGTGTTGAAAAATGACACTCAAACTTTTAAGAGCATTAAAAGTGTCAAAATTTTCGAGTAAAAGTTATAGACACCAAAAATAATGAATTAATTTTTTTAATATATTGTGATTTAATAATTTATACCGGTGAAGAGAATTCACATTTCATAGATGGCAAGAATGAATCAGCTTTAAATTACCTGTATTTATTGCCATAGTAACAATACAGTGACCTAGACCGTAGATTCTCAACGTCTTTACATCCACGCACCACCAAAAAATCCAAAAATGTTTTGCCCAATCAACATTGGAATAAAATAATAAATATTTATTTAGTTCATTTTTATTCGAAGCGATTAATTTTGTAACACCGTACGGTGTTATAATAATATTTAAGTATATAAAAATAAACAGTAACAAAAAAATACAATATAAAATTCACTTGTTTCAACTCATCCAAAAATCTTCACGAACTACCGGTTGAGATACTATGACCTAGACTATTGCCTCCGTTACCTACCGTTGTAATTCATTACCAACATTGCTTATAAGATAAAAAAAACAGTATTTTGTTCACACAGGTAGGGATGTTTGTAATAAATTATTTACAGTAGGGATGTAAATTTATAATGAAATGATTCAACATTCATATTAAATGTCTACTTATATACGTATTGAAAATATTTAACTTTATTTGACACCAGCAAAACGCGTTATACTAATAATCATAATAGTTTAAAATAGTTATTTCAGATTTGTGTCATAAACAAAATATAAGGTACAGTGCACACTTAACTAATTCCTTTTACAACGTGTAAGAAATAGTAAAAGGATATTTTATTCATTCTACGTTAAATACAGTTTACAGCAAATTCATTATAATGACATGATGTGTATATTAATGTAATTATGAATGAAGATGATCTAGATGTGTTTATTTATGTCAAAAGTGTTGTATTAATATAAAGAAACAATTCTTTATTTGATAGTATGCATTTTAAACGGGTAAATCTATGTATATGATGATTTTTTATGATTGACTATGCATCGCATTTCTGGTACAATATGATGGACGTACAAGAGAAGTGATTTTGAGATACCTGCATTTAACAATTGTAAAATACACAGTCATTGCTACGAAGTCACGTGATATCCAACAGTTTCGTTATGACTGGCTTTAAAATAGTATTTTTTTTAGACTTAGGATTTTGTGACTTTCGTACAGTATTGCAGTAGACTCTTCCTTTACTTGTACATTCATCTTACTGTCGACAACATTATTATTTAAACTAATATAATAAAATATGTTTTTAATGTGACTTATAATTATCAACTTCAATTAATATTAGTGTGTGCACTGTAACCCTCCAATCAGTGGCGGCTCGTAATTAAGATATTTAGAGGCGATGTTGTAAAAAGTAATTTTCACTCATACTTTTTTAAATGTACAAAAAGTTTGTTAGTGTTCAAAAATATTTGTAATCATATTCATGATAAAATCTATTCATTAATCAAAATTGACAAATGTTACTTTTTTATTAAATTTAGATATTTTGTTCTTCTGTATGAATAGCATTGAAAAAACTACCAACCTTGAGCTGGTCAATAAACCAGCGTCGTTTCTCCAAGCATTGTATACCAGAAAGTCTTATATCCACTGGAATTGTATAGCGGCATTGTCCCTTTGATGAATTGCTCTATACCAGCAAGCATATTGCACACTAAAATTGTAACAGAGCATTATATAAATGCATATACAACTTGTATTTATATATTAATTATTTTTTTCCTCAATTTGTATGGGGGTGCCTTTCGACGAGCCGCTACTGTTTACAACAACTGACTTTTTAGCATATTGGGTGTCCAGACTAAATTGACGTATTTCTACATCTGTCAAAATTCTCAAAACTTTTTTTAGTAACTTTCCATGAGTTACTTGACTTATGTCATTGCCCACCGATAATTTAGTGTTAATGTGGTTTTTTTTTAAAAATACAATGCAACCCCAATCTATGATTATTACCTTTTTATTTTGCATAGCCCTGATAAAAAGATGGTAATAAATTGAAAATGAAATCTGCTTTTAGTATAACAAATTTAATGGTGAAATATTATAGACCTGTTACAAATAATACCGTTGGTTGATCAGCTTTGTCGAGCATTATATTGTCTTATCACATATTTTTCATCTCATTTATAAATAAATACAAAAATTAACCACTTGAGGGGTTCGTAAAAAACAAAAGTCACTTCTTTTTTTAACCTTTTTGTTTGTTTATTGTGTCAATCAACGAATACTTCAGCTTGGCAATGACAGTATTATCTTTGAGAATTTTTACACTACCGGCACCCAACATGTTAAAAGTTTATAGATTCGTCAAATATGTAAAAAGAATTAAGAACTAAACAGAATGTAGAAATATGAATGTCTGCATACTAGTTTTTTATTGTATAGCTGGTCAAAAATTTGGCTTATCATTCCTTACTGTGTAAAATAAACAGCTCATTTCATATTCAAGATAGTATGTGTTTAGACAGCTGATTTAATATAATGTATCATAACATTTAACGTTAAATCAATACAGATTTATGTCTATATTTTTCATGGTATCGTCTTGTTAACTTAAAATATATATTATGTATCCACATCCACTTATTTATCTATGATGTATATTTACTAAGCAAACGTCTGCCGCTTTGGATCCGTATAAAATTCTCAAATATAAACGATTACATCAACTAACAATTACTTCACCTTAAAAAACAGATTATTAATCTCGTAGAATGATACTTGTTTTAATGTCAGAAACTTTTGTAATAGTAACATTTTGATGAGATTGCTTCAACACTATGTTTTTATTTTTGAAGATAGCTATACTTTATTGTTGGCAGTATCAACAAAAGTTGATTTGGATGTAGGAAGTTAATTTTTGTAATGTTTCTCTAAGCGCACTACATCTGTCCCATGGTTTATACTGAAGATCAGATCGGCTAGAACACTGTATTAGCCCTCTGACTGCTAACGTCTCAACTGTTGAGACGGCTGATTTCACTGTGTTGATAGTTGATACCCGAAAATATATAAATTAACAGTGGTTAAAACTTTCTTGTACTCGCTAATTTTTGAGTTAATGCATTGCATGATTAGTCCTGACAAACTCAATAAGATTGTTTCAAATCAATATTACACCCAGTCCTTTTTTTACGCGAATTCGATTATACGCGATTTTTCATACGTTTCTGGGACTTTTTCTCGCGATATTTAAATTTTTGGAACCAAATTGTCAAATTCTATGAAAGTTGTGATTTTTTTACGCGCCGTTTTCTGGAACCATTGATCGCGTAAAAAAAGGACTGGGTGTATTCAATAAATTTTTGAAGTCTAGGCGTTGGAATATCGTTGAAAATGCTCAACAGGGAATGAGTTAAGCAAGTGAATAGATTGCAATAATATTTGTACGAAATTATGAAAAACTATTGTCGAGATGATTTACTATCCACATAGTCCACATGAGTTGGGAGGGAAAATTGCTAATAACTGAGATGATACGAACATTGTAGTAAGCTGGATTTCAATGGAGTATTATTCTTATTGATGGACATGACAATCATAACCTTGAAATCTTAATGCATTGTTTTTATGACTGACTCAAACATGAAATTGTCATAAACCCACTACACACAAGGATTGCAAATTGTTACTCAAATGAATTTAAATTGAATATTTTTTTATACAATTCTAAAAATTCTATTATATAATTTTTATTATTGGATGTAAAGTGACTGAATTCACTGAAAACTATCAACTTTATGAAGTAGTTTAACATTTGTAATAGCAATTATGTAACTATACTGCAAGCTACCAAGTGCTGTCAAACATCTGACTTCATCCCCAGATAAATTAGCCATTTGCTAAATTCAAAATGTTAGAGACTTCATAAGCAGATAACTTAAATGCTTTAGTAAGTGGTCAATCTATTCAATAGAATCATTTTAATAGAAAATATCTTTATCATTGAATTGGAAAATAAACATGCAAGTATGGACTGCTCTCATGGGAGAGCAAAGATATTCTTCTATGTTCATAGTCTTCCACGTAATGCAATTATCAAAATAATTTTGGCAGACATTTATAAAATGATTGAATGTACTTAGATGTGGACGGCTTTCCATCTCAGACTATTTAACGTTACTTCACCATTAAAAGCTAAAAATAGCAATGTATTTAAATCTGCAAGAATTTTATATATATAATGGCAGTTTGGATAAGTGCCCCTCAATCAACAATCAGGCATTTATCAAAATAATGTCTAAGATATCAAGATTTTGATTTCCAATATTTTTTATTTGATATGCTAATATTTATGTGCATAAGCGAAAAGTATAAAATTTGATTAAGTAAAATTGTACATCCTTGATTATAAGATGACTTTTTTTCTATTTTGGTGTCTCTAATTTTGGGTACGTCTATAGCCTGTAAAAAGTTGGAATATTCTATTAAAAAACCCTATACCGCTTTTGATGATATAATATAAAAACCAGACACCGAATCTCAAGAAGAATTTGATAGTCACTTTTAAGGTGTAAACTGTCACTTCTTGATGGAAAGCATGATATTTTAAATAATAAAAACACATTTTTTTAGTACTTATTTCCACAACATATTTTTTGAGCAGGACCGGTTTCGTTCACCACAAGCATCAGTTGATACTAAAAAATGTGTTTTTATTATTTAAAATAGAAATCGATAGATTTTTTTCTCATTTGGTATAACTTTGAGTTTTAAAAAGTAGTATTTTTTTTCATAATAAATGATGTCTTATAATCAAGGAAATATGATGCTTAGATTTTGTATGATATTTCAATATACCTAAAAATATGACCATCTCTTTTTTTTTAAATCATACAACTTTGTACAAATTCATTCTATAATATAAATTTTGCCAAATTCGCTTCAATCTTTTACCACAGCGTAAATCCTTTGAGAGTATTTTATAATAAACAAAAATAACTAGTTGCATTGATAACTGGTAAAACGCAATAGCTTGCATAAGGAAGTTGTCAGACCTTAAGTAAAATGTGATAATGATTAGTAAAATTTGTGACTCGCAATAATACACACAAGTGTTTAAGTTACTTGCAAATTTGATGATGAAGTTTTACTCTAAAAAGTGAAGTTTAACTTTAATTTGTATTTGGCATAATTCATTCTTTTCTTAGCTATAATTTAAGATTTTTTGGAAATTTCTTATCTGCAATAGAATTACCTAGAGCATGGTATTGTTTTGGGCAATGTTATGTAAATTTAAGATGTAATAAATGGCAGCATGTTGCCAAGTCAATAATGACTGACTGCGTTTTACCAGAATTCACTGATAATAAATACCATGCATAAAACAATATTAAAAAAGATGTTATAATTATATAATCTAAATTGGTAAATTGACAGAATTGTTTTAAGTCTAAAAAATAAATAATGAGACAGGGATCCAAGGTGTCAAAATTCTAAATGTATCTCTACTTTTTAAAAATATTCTTACCATATTAAAGACTATGTTTCATTCACGTTAGGCAGTTTTGCAGTATTAAACGTTTAGATTGAACTGAATACGCTTCCAATGTATGCAACAAAACAATCATCTCGCATACATGAAATTCACAAATAAATTAATTTACAAACATTTTTGTGTTACCATTGTTGTTTTATTTTATATACCCTCTAATTTTCTCAAAATCCTCCTGAAACCCAAAAATACCAAACTCATCATAATGGAATTATGAATATTTGTGAGTCAACAGATTACATAAAATATTGTTGAATAAATTTTTGTGAATTTGCAATTAAATGTTTCCAGAAAATCTAGTATAGCTAGTATAATTTTTTCCATCAGGACTATTTGTCATGTATATGATATTTTTAACACATGTCTGCTTCGCTACTCAAAGTATAATATATGTCCATTACGCCCTACCTCTAAGATTCTGTTTTCTATCAGAATCCTTACATTTTCCTAGATCATTCTACCATCATGCAGCTTCATTGATAATATTCTACTCATCCGAGTCATACACGGCCATACAGGTGATGGAATCGGTCTGGTTAGTAAAACAGTCAGGAGGACTCAAGCTTTCCTGAGGCCTGTTTTATTTTTTATTTTGGAAGTAACATGGGAAAGGGTGGTCAATAGTTGGTAAATTCTATCTGAGCTCAAAGATGTCACTGGTTGTGCACATAAGTCAATATTACAAGGTATCAATGTGGCTTACCTCTATGTGGAGACGTTTTTCGATTTATTTTAAACACAAAATTTTATGATAAAATGTTCATTAAGTCAAATAAATTGGCTGGAACTTTCTCTTTTTTAAAACAAGACATTTTGACATCCCATTTGTTCAGTGATACTGGGATACGCCGCCTGGAAATGGGACATCTGGCTACATTACTTATGCCATAAATCTAACATATGTGGTTATTCCCCCTTTTGTTCAAGAAAATTATTTTGAATGTTTATGAAAAATTGTATTAGCTACATTTTTTTAGAATTCAACATATGTTTTACAAGATATTTAAATACTTTTTATATAATTTGACTCGTGTGATAATTCATCCTTCCCATCGAAATTATAATTGGTATGATTAAAAAACTCAAAATAATAACAAGATGTTTATTTCCCATAAATATAAATGTATAAAAAAAAATGGACTTAACATAATGATTTACAGAGTATAATGGGCATTTAACGCTACAAAAGGAAAACACTAAATAAGTTAAAGTATTTATTTTAAGTAACGGAATTTTCATTGCGCCACGAGCACCGTGATAATAGCACTGACAATAATTACAGTTATAAATACAAGCAGAAAAAACCGATTAAAATTATTCAAACAAATTCACTGAATATTAAGCATTTTAAATGCAGTTTCATATAATAAATTAAATAATGTTATTCCAGCTGAATGTTTATCAATTTAACCCCTTTCTGCGTTATTCTCAGCAGTTTATTTAGATAGTTTAAAAGGTATGAATCTAAAAATTTATTTGTCAAGATGCCTGAAAGAAAGTTGAAAGGTGAAGCTTCTATGACAACAGTGACATCTGTTGATAAGAATAAATAGTTTATGACATTTATAATCAGTACCTCGGAGATGTAAAACATAATGTCTATTATGTTTACCAAAAGTTACTTTTAACCTCATAAATGAGGATTTCTTACCAAATATTCTTTTATTATATTTTATAATAGCAGATAGTATTACTATGTCCACGAGGTAGGGGTTAATTGATGTGTAGGAACATTTGTATTAAAATTAAATCAAATACTTATCTGTATTTAACTAATATTTAAAATAGTGTTCAATAAAAAAAGGGACCCTTGAACCAGCATTGTCTTTGGAAGGATTCTCTCTGATAAAACTAGACTAATAAATAAACATTATTTATTCATTTAAATTCAAACATTTTGCCACCAATTTATCACATTATCATGAATTGCTATGATAATTATAATTACAATAGATATTTTTTTAAAAAAATCAATCATGGAAATTTCATAAGGGGAAGTGTTTTACACTGATTAATTTTATTCCTAACTAATTAGTATTATAAAATAACGCCTTTTTATATAGATATAAAAATAACTAACATAGGCACTTTTTAAAAGATTTCTAAAAGTTATATATATGTAATATAATATGGGCTCCAAACCAAGGGTTGTGACCACAAATAAGGCCAGGTTGATAAAACAGTAAACTGAAAAAAAAACTTGCAATTTTAGAGGTTGAATATTGAATTTAGAATTTGGCTGTCAAGTATGATTTCAATGAGGGTTTTATTAATTTTTTCTCAGTATCCCATTTCTCAAACGTGTGCAGTCATATGGCTTTTGAAAAATGGGTTCACAACTGAAAATAAGTTGGGAGCCTGTGCAATGTACTATAAAATGACGGATGTGACAGACCAGCTTGGCTGGAATTCGTTCAAAATTTACAGAAAACATGAACGTGTAAATACACCATATGATACACAATATTCGAGGACAGATTATATAATTTATTACTAACTAAATATCATTTGTGTTTGCAATAAAATTCAGTAAAAAAGAAAATAACAAATAAAAATTGAGCATTACAACCAGCAAATTTTAAGATGACAGATGTTGGTAAAGAAGAAAAGTTAACTAAAACACAGTAGGGCCATTTTTTTTTTTAAGAATACAAGTATAATTTAAAAGTCATATTGCTGTGATATTCTGCAGTTTCTAAAGGAATGACACAATCAAAAAAATCTATAAATCACATTGTTAAACAAAAAGTAACAGAAAATAAAACAAAAAGTTTACATTCTTCAAATGTTTCATTCAATATTTTTTTATCCATATGTTTTTGTAAATTGAACTGAAGTTGTAATGTAAATAATCTGTTAATTTTTTCTGTCAAAAAAGCAAAACAGTGTTTTTTGTCTTTTTTTATCACGTCTTCCTGAGGGAATACGGCCAGAGTTGGTAGACCTTGATTTTTATGAATAGACAAGGTGTCACAGGACTTATGAATGCTGAAGTTGGTCATTAGTACAGAAAGGCAGAGAACTGAGAAGAATGTAAAGGAATTTATGAAAATTTGGACACATTTAACATTCTTATAGTGTTGAATATCATTTATCAACATAATGCAATTAGACTTCTCGTCAGCTGAGACGTTAGCAGTCAGTGTGTTATTAATGGGAAAGAGTTACTTGTCAGGTCTTCAAAATGTTACTTTAAGGATAGTATAGATTGATTTATTTCATTCAAGCGCATAACAAAGGTTTCAAATTACATGCTTATTGATTTTTCAAAGTAAAAATGATAACAGAATGGTAAACAAAGATAGAAGGATTGGATTTTAGTTTTTCACTTCCTCAATTGTTCTTTTTTGCAATCTGAAGACACAGATAGAAATTTATGCATTTCCATTAATCAAGTAATAGAGGGGACCAATTTGAAGAATCAAAACCTTGACTACTTAACTGAATAGGACCAAAGCCTTTAACCATTAACCACTCGGTTACTGGACCGCATGTACAAGTAGCACCCTACTGTGTTCATAAATAAATATAATTTACGTCTTTATTTTCGTTTATGTTTATGTTTCATATCAGTATCACATAAGTAAAGTCTATTCAATGATGCAGATCAAGTCATCTCCTTCCAATTTAAGTCCGTTGCTTATCTCCACGGATTTGATGACTCCCGCGACCGGAGCTTGAACAACCATTTCCATTTTCATGGCTGAAATTACAGCAAGTGGAGTTCCTTTTTCTACTCTCTGACCTTCCTTTATTTTCACCTCTGAAATCACATCAATGTCATATCGTTAATAGCGACTGCAACAGGTTATATTTTGATACAAAATTAAATTGTACATGAAAGTTTTGACACTGTTATATTTTTGAGCATTAACAATCGACAAGCTAGAAATAATCATCTCAACAGTTGATATGTTAGCATTCAGAGGTTAAGTACAAAAAGGGATTTGACCCCAAAAATAGAAAAACATTACCTAAGAGGTTTACAAATAATAATCTCTGTTAAGTCTATATATAGATTGAATAGGACACAGTGAAAAAATAGCGATGTATTTTAGTTTTACAAAATTTATAAGATATATAGTTGATAGCTATTTCAGCTTATGCCCTCATCAGAACTATGAACTACTCTATTAACTTATTGTATACATCATATAATGTATATATGAATTCTTTTCAGTACTTAAATAACTCACCGATAACAGTGCCAGGCATTGGTGCACCAACTTGATTCTTATCACCCTTCGCTGCTTTGGGATGGATGTGCAATTCCTGATGATCAAAAATAAAATTGTACAACATGGGAAACAAAAATATATATGTGTCCTATAATGTCTGTGTGAACACTATAAAGCAATCATCAAATAAAGAAAAGATTCATATTTTTTTTTCAAAAAAAATATGAGTGTTTTGTCTAATAGGCTAGGATTAAAAAGGTTAATACGGTATTGTAAAAGGAAACATAGATGGCTTTATTAATGGGTAAAGATGTCAAAAGCATTGGCGATGTAAAATGAACTGAAGAAGTGCTACAATTCAGTCTCTAGCCTTCGAAATAAGAAAACTATGCTTCACAAAATCATATAGAATTATTAAAGAATAATTCATCATGTACCTTGCTGGCATTTTCGTCACGGATAAAAACTGATCGAAGTTGTCCATTAAGTTCGAAGAAGACTTCCCTCAGTCCCGCTGCAGTCAGATCATCGGCCATTGCCAAAGTTTTGATGCCAATTGTTTTTCCCTTCTCCAGTTGTACTTCAAACTCTTCCCCTACCTGAAGACAGCAAATTTTTTGTTCGAGTTCAATTACATATATGGGAAGAAAACATCATGTTTTAGTAACATTTTCGGCCAACTATAATACATTAACTGTTTCAAGATTAAAAAAAGATTATGAAAAAATTTCACCTTGGGTCCGACCAAGAATACTCTGGTGTTAAGCTTATCAACGGGTCCATACTCTTCACGGAATCTAAGGAACTCTCCAGTTACTTGAGGATAGAGAGCAGTTGACATCACATCCCGGTCAGAAATCTAAAAAGTCATGAAAATCATGAAGATATGTTGCTTTACAATAATGCAAGAAGATAGAAATTGATTAGATATGTAGAGATTTTGTTTGAGTTTCATACTGTATGTTCAACATTATTGCAGCAACTAATGATGACATTTGATAAATAAACTATTTTATAATAAAAACCTTTTTCTAAATGATCTAAAAATCGAGATATAGTTGTCATGTCAAGCTTAAATGCATTTAAAAAAAACCTATCTGACATTTTTACAAATCGATCATTCAGTTTAAAGTTTTTGACAATTTTACTGTAGATGGAAAATCTTAATTTCAAGAGATAAAATCCGTGCAATCGTTGTAGAGGTAACCCCATTAACTGCCCCTAGTCTTCTCTTGGCTAAGTCATTAAAAATTGACTAATTTTTATGAAATGTGCGGTAACCTTATGTTATAAAAACCATTTGTGAGATGAATAATTGTTTTTGGATTATATGTGACACCATTTTGATGAAAACATTTTTTACTGTCACCAAACATTATTGTTATTCAATAAACACATGATGATATCACAGTTTACAAAAATGGTTCTTCTAAAAAAAAAATTTTCTATTTATCTCACCTGTGCTTTTTAACCTATCGTGTAACCTCATGTTTTTTTGACAGTGACTGAAAATGGGCTGTAGTATATAGATTGAATTGGCATTCACTTGGTAGAACTCCATTATAACACGGTGAAAAAAATTGCAATGTATTTTAGTTCTACAAAATTATTATTTTTTTAGGATATAGTTGATAGCTATTTCGGCTCACGCCATCGTCAGAACTATGCTTAAACAAACATTTGCTTATCTATATATAGCTGTGTAGAAAGTAGACTTTACATGTTACTTTGGATTAATTTCTAAAATTATAATTATAATTTTCAAGAATTGAGAGTATTTAAGATTTCCTTAAAATTTTCATTAGTGAAATTTTTAGCGGTTTTTATTCCAAAATAAATCATAATTGGAAAGAATACTTACAAGAGGATATGTTTCTTGTAAGTCTTTCTTTAATTTGTCAAGGTCCATGGGAGGAAGTAGTTCACCAGGTCTTCCATCAATTCTTGGCATATCTTTCAAAACCTTTGATCTGTAAAAATAAATAAAGAGGATTAATTAATTCCACGAATACATAAATCTTGTAATATAATGTGTGAACAGAAAAGAGGTTGAATTTACCTGAGAGGCTCTGGGAATCCCCCATGAGGGGTACCAATGGCACCCTGTAAGAATTCTACGACAGATTTCGGGAAAGATAGATCTTCAGCTCTCGCAGAAATATCATCGGCAGTCAATTTATTCTGCACCATGAACTGAGCCATATCTCCGACAACTTTAGACGACGGTGTCACTTTGATGATATCGCCCAGGAGTAAATTGGCTTCTCTAATAGTGATAAAAAACAAAATGAATAAAGATAAAGTAACGGATAATATTATAACAATCATTGTTTAATACAACCAAAGTGAAACTAGATAATTTGTACTACATATTGTGCTTTATTATTTGAATATAATAAATGCCTCTCCATCAAAAATTTTACAGCTTGAAAGATGAAAATTGTACACAAAAAATTCAAGTGGCCCGTTAATCAAAATCATTGTTGTTATCTTTCATTACGAAACTGATAGATTTGAAGGACAACTTCATTAATTGATATCTGTTTGGATGGAAGTTTGTATAAAATTTAATGTTCATTCCGTCTCATACAAAATGAAAAACTGGTGTTTCATGAGCAATTAGCCAACCGCAAATCCCATCCTAGCCATATCCCTCAATCTCTTCTTTTTGTTACGCTTTGAAATATAGTGGTTGAGTGAATAAGTAATAAACTTGTAAAAAAACTTCTGTTGGTGTACCTCTTATCATTAAAAGGCCATATGCTCTAAATTGGCGTAGACATAAATTATAATTAAAAAAGGCGACTATTTACCTATAAGCCTTTTTAATATCTTCAAACTGATCTCCGAGACCAAGAGAAAAGGCTTGGAACTGCAAGTTGGTATACTGTCCTCCGGGGATTTCGTTAATGTAGACATCAGCGTTTCCAGATTTCATTGTCGCAGCACATTCAAACGGTCCATACAGAGTACGGGCCTGCTCCCAATATGCGGAATACTCCGATACATTTTGAAGACTCAGACCTAAAATGTAAATTTATAGTCTAGAACAGTGGTAGTCAACCCTTTTATTAATACCGCCCACTTTTGTGTCTTTGTAAGAAGTAATATTTTTTAACCACCCATTGGCTCCACATCTCTCTGCTCCACATTGCTCTCGGGGGAGTCTGTAACACCTAGAGAGCGTGTCCCCAGGTGGCGGATAGGGGAACACTCTTCAGGCATTGAAGGGTAGGAGAGAAATTAAGTATCTCCCGCGGACCAACAGATCTGGCCCTCCAGGTTGGGGGTTGGGCAAAGGGCTAACCACCATCTCCCATAAAAACACAAACTTGTTACGAACACCGTACAACGCCTCGGACATAGGATAACCAAACCTCGACGACCCGGAACGAAAAATAGACTACGAATCGGATTTTAGAACGTGCTCAGTCTCTATCGAGCAGGAGCATCTCAAAACCTTGTGGACAAACTGTCAAAATACAAAGTTCAAATCACCGCCATCCAGGAAATCCGTTGGCCGGATAGCGGAGAAGTGACAGTTGGACAACATGTTATCTACTACAGCAGAAACACAGATGGAAAACATGTATTCGGGACAGGTTTTGTTGTTGCTAGGGAAGTAGCTGATACTATACTTTCCTTTGAACCCGTAAGCGAGCGCATATGTGTTCTCAGAATCAAAGGAAGATGATTCAATATATCACTTGTGAATGTACATGCCCCGACAGACGCCTCAGAGGAGGCCGAAAAGGACGATTTTTACGATCTCCTTGAGGCAACCTTTGATAGACTGCCGGGACATGATATCAAATGTGTGCTGGGAGACTTCAACGCGAAAGTAGGAAAGGAAGCTGTGTTCAGACCCTTTATTAGAAAAGAGAGCTTACATGATCATACCAATGAAAATGGTAAAAAGATGGCTCTCTTCTGCAGCGCCAAAAACTTGATCGCTAGAAGTACCACTTTTCCTCATAAAAACATTCACAAAGTGACTTGGAACTCAAGGGATGGAAAGACATTCAACCAGATTGACCATTTTCTAATTGATAGAAGACACCAGCAAGCTATCGAAGATATTCGAAGCTACAGAGGCGCTGACTGCGATACGGACCACAATTTATCGATAGCAACCTTTAGGGGAAAACTCAAAAAGAGTCCGCAAAAACGCGAAGACGAGAGTGAAGTACCATTTGGAAAAGCTAAAAACTCCAAAAGGAAGAGAAAACTACAGAAGTGAACTGAACAGTCAAATTCAAAATATGGTAGAGCCCACTGAAGGAGAAGCTTTTAATATCGATGAGAGGTGGGAAACATTAAAGGAAGGTATAGTCAAAGCTGCGGAAGCCTCGATAGGATTGGCACCCAAGAATGTTTAGTGCCCATGGTACGACGACACCTGCCGAAAAATGGTGGAGGAAAGAAGAGTAGAATGTGCGATCTATCTGCAAAACACTCAAAGCAAAGAAGCACAGAAAAGACCTACAAACTCAGATAGTGGCAAACAAAGAGCAAGTGCTTAATATATGGAAGCCCCACTTTGAAAGTTTACTTCAACGCTCTGCACCAGATGAACCTTTGGAATCGCCAGACATCGCTACAGCAGAAACTCTAATACCACCACCAAGTAAGGCAGAGTTAATGGGAGCACTTAGTTATTTAAAGAATAACAAAGCGGCTGGCAATGATAATATTCCATCAGAGCTACTCAAGTATGGAGGAGAAACCCTTCTTAACGCCATGCTTGAATTACTGCAAGAAATATGGGAAGAAGAAAAGATCTCCGAAGAGTGGAAAGAGTTACTGGTTTGTCCTATCTTCAAGAAAGGAGACAAACTACCGTGGCATCTCTCTTCTTCCTACTGCATACAAAGTTCTGTCAAATATTATTGTCGAAAAAGTTCTGCCGTATGCCGAAAACATTCTTGGTGACTACCAATGCGGCTTTAGAAGAAACCGCAACACCACTGATCAGATCTTTACACTGCGCCAAATATTTGAAAAGAAATGGGAATACGCCCAAGATGTTCACTGTCTCTTTTTAGATTTTAAAACTGCATATGACTCTATAGATAGAGAAGCTCTCTGGAATATATTGAAGGAATTCCAAATACCATCAAAACTTATAAATATAATAAAAGTATGTATGGATGGATCCAAGAGCAGAATTGCAGAATGCAGGGTAGTCTATCAGAATCTTTTGAGGTGACAGCAGGACTAAAACAAGGAGACTCCTTATCACCTATGCTATTCAACCTAGCTTTAGAGAAAAGCCGTAAGAGAGGCAATGAAAGCAGAAGATGGAGTTATACTGAAGGGGTCCCACAAAATATTGGGCTACACGGATGATCTGGTGGTGCTCGGAGAATCTGAAGACGAAATAAATGATATTTTCACTCCTTTGGAGGACACAGCAAAAAGGTTAAATCTACGAGTAAATGTGGGAAAGACTAAGTATTTGAAAATGACAAGAGGCAATGAATCCTCTAGAGACATTGTAATAAGAAACTCCTCGTTCGAGAGAACCTCTCTTTTCAAGTACTTGGGCTCTAATATTTCCTCTAGGAATGAGATGACTTTGGAGCTTGATGACCGACTGAGAAGTGGAAATGCAGCGTACTTCGCGCTAAATAGTCTGTTTAGGTCCAAAATGCTGTCCATCAAAACCAAGTGCCGGGTGTACAACGTGATCATTAAAACGATAGTCATGTATGGATGTGAAACCTGGGGTTTAATAGAAAAACAAGAAAAGGCCCTCCAAATATTTGAAAACAGAATCCTCCGGAGAATACTTGGACCCGTTAATGAGAACCACCGGTGGCGCATTCGTACGAACGCTGAGCGCTTCGACCGATACAAACCAAGAATCATTAATGTCTTGAGATCGAGAAGGCTCAGATGGGCGGTTCACGTTGTATGATCTGAGAAGTCTAGAGCTCTCCATAAGACTTATGAAGGAACACCAGCTGGCACCCGACCTCTCGTTCACCCTCGACGGAGATGGGCGGATAACATTCAAAAGGATGTTGAGAGGCTGGGGATAGTCAACTGGAGAGAGAAAGCGCTTGACAGAGATGTCTGGAGAGAGGTTGTGCAGTCGGCCATGGACCTGAACGGCCCCTAGCGCCATTTTATAATAATAATTGGCTCCACATTGATTGTGATTTATATAGTAGGGAAGCAAGTTTTCTTAATATTTTTAAAACCTTTACCCCCCACCGGTAATGCCGAATTGAAAATGACAGATGCTATAATAAAACAAAGACGACAGGACGCTTATATATTATTTTTAACAAGCGCTTTACGTAAAATATTTCTGTGGAAAGTCTTCTGACAAACATTATTAACGAACGTTACCTGTATCGAGTGGTGTTCCTTGAAGGGACGCAACGAGTGCTCCCATACTTGGCTGACTCGTCATGCCAGACATTGAGTCAACGGCGACATCGACTACATCAGCTCCAGCCTCTGCGCACGCCAACATTGAAGCTACGCCAGCACCGGATGTGTCATGAGTGTGGACATGGATTGGAATATCAGGGTGCTTGTCACGGATTGCTTTTATGAGAAGCCTAAAATCATAAAGCAAAATCATATGATAACTGATGCTTAGGAAAATATCATCTATTTTTATTAAAATTAATTTCCAGCAATTCGGTTATAGTTGAGTGGTTAACTTTTCCAGGAGTAACTAATTAATTTTAACCATGCTGTGAGGAGTGAGTTTTTTTGACACAAAAATTATCAATTTTTTTTTAATCAAATCATTGTAATAGAATGATATGAAAATAGTTTTATCGTAATAAAACCAGTTGCATAATCCAAGGATCACAAACCATTGACTCATAGCACTGGAATATATTATCACAATAATTGTTGACATATACGACAAATACGTCCATACTCCTTTACAAAAAAATCACGCCGGCGTACTAGTATGTCCATACTCCTGGAAAGCTTAATGTCATTGACTGTAGTTAAGAGGCTTGTGGTTTTGAATCTCAGAATGGAAAACTTGATAAATTGATTTTTCTAATGATTTCAGTTTGAATGCACCATCTTCTGGTTGCTCCTGGCAAACTGATAGTGGATGCGGCACTCAGTACCTGGCAGAAACGGTGCAATACCTCAATTAGTGGGCGTCAGACATGTAAGTTTTTTTTCTTACAGTCAGATGGCAATGTGAAATAAGGAATGGGCTTATGCTCAGTCATTGGACAAGACAGCTGGTTTCCGGGCATGGAGGTTTCCCTGCCAAGCTTTTTAAACTTAGCCAGATAGCGGATGGGCCAACATGTATATATGGCGGCAAAACACAGGATGTTGACCACATCCTCTGGAATTGTTTTCTTTTGTCCAAAGATCAGAAACAATTCCTCAATTGACTGTGATATTCTATCACATTATATCGTGTATGAGTTTTGATAAAAAAAAACACTTACTTTGCCGCTTGAGGTTTTAGAAGTCCAGCCATATCTTTGATGCAAAGAACATGAGTTCCTGGAATAATTTCAATAGGTTTGAGAAATTAAACTAAACATTCCTATTATATATATATCAATTCCTTACATCTACAGCTTGGATACTAAATCTATATGATAAATGCTTGAAGACACTAGTAGGCGAAATGCTGCGTCTTTAGTGACAAAGCATGTGCCTCAGTCGATATTTTAAATTACAATAATAAGTATTTCACAAAGCCGTTACCTGCTTTGACCAGCTCATCAGCCATATTGACGTAGTACTTGAGGTCATATTTGGTTCTCTTTGGATCGGAGACATCTCCAGTGTAAGAAATGGCCGCCTCTACAACTCCGCCGGCATTTCCTGCTGCGTCCATACCCAGGATCAAATTCGGAAGATAATTCAAAGAGTCGAACACTCTGAAGATGTCCATGCCAGATTTCACCTATAATGAGATAGTTTGATTCGCTTCATTTCAAGTAACTGAACAAAAAGATTAAACATGTGATAAATATTGGACAAATGGTTAACCAAGGATTGGCTCACACAGTGCTTCTAAATTTCTCTGTCTGCTACCAATCTCATCTCTAAAAGAATGTATTTTACATTTATTCTATTTAGTATATAGTTACCGTAAACTTTCGTTTGGTGCTATGACTTGCAATATGAAGCAATACTGCCAAACAATTGGTAAAATAGTTCTGGACAAGTAGAACAGTGAGTCCCAAAATTTACGTGGTGAATTGAAGGTTTATGAAATAATCCTTAATCAAAGAGAGAGTTATTGAAGATGATAATATAATTATTGTGTGTTCTGGTAGCAATGTCCAAGATCCTCTGAGATGATGCGTCTCTGCGTGATGTATCGTTGGCTTGGCATGAAGAGTCCGCGTCGGAAGACGAAACGAACGCCGGCCAGACTCCAAGCGTGGCGGGTGATCGTTTGGACAGACTGGAGAGCCAGATAGTAAGTTCTTATTTCAATCGAAACAAGATCAACGGTCCACCTCACGGCCCGAAAGAATCCCCCTCAACCCTAATAACACGGTACCTCTTACACCCGCGGGGCTGTTTCAGTCAATCGAAGGAAAGTTCGGAAGAGACTCTTCCCACCAACTTATAACCGAAGACATTATGCAAATAGTGTGTGGGAAGAGGGCCGAACAGGTCCAGCACTGCCGAAACCATCCGGGCCAAGGTGAAGGAGGAATACGTCAGGGACAGACTGGCGAAATCCCCCCCCAGATTGCAGGAAAGGCTGGCGAGACCTAGACCCTTGCCTGAGAATGATAGGTTGCCCTTCCGGGAGCAAGTCCCGACGCCCAGTGTTAGGAGGGCCAGCAGTGGTAGACCTTCAGCAAGGTACAATCGAAGGCCCCCCTACAAAAAAAAACAGGGAATTGCACAAAAGAAAGAATCTTCGAGGGGGGCGCCGCCCCAGATGACGCCAAACCCTTCAAAGGGGGTTGCCTGCGACACCTTGTGGAAGTTTGGAAGGCAGAAGGAGCCCCCTTACCCCTGCTGAGGATGTTAGGGGGGGGGGTCGCATTCCATTCACCCTGAAGCCACCCTTCTCCCTCAGACACCACAGCTACTGCGGGAATTCCAGACGCAGGTAACGGACAAGATGCACGCCCAAGTAACTGTGTTAAAGGAACTGTAAATCTTGGGAGCGGCAGACGGAACGCCCAGCTACCTCTCGAAGTTATTTTAGTCAGGAAACGGATGGCGGAGAACGACCAATCTTCTACTTGAAGATGTTGAATGGTTTTCTTTTTGGATCCCAGGCCTTTCAAGCTGTTCAACCATGGCTGAGTTCCGCAGTCCCTGCAGAGGAACAACTGAATGATAAAGATAGACCTGCATCAGGCATACCTCCATCTTCCTATAGCGAAGCGACATCGGCAACTCCTCCGCCCTGCTTCAGAGACGAGCTGATCCGGTTCACAAGCCTCACCTTCGGTCTATCAGCGGCTCCACGAATGTTCACATTACTGACGAATTGGGTAGCTGAAAAACTTCGGGACCGAGACATTCGGAGGATTACGTACCTGGACGACTTCTTGATTGCAAATCAATCCAAAACAGTCCTAACCTCTCAAGCATTAGAGATCGTAGGATTTCTAAAAAGCCTAGGTGCCAGAAACTTGAATTCCTGGGGATCGAGTGGGGCACTTACACCAAGAGCATATCCCACGAAAAGTGCACAGCTCTCCGCAACGCAGTGCAAGAGATGACACTGTCAGTTGAAGGCAACCACTCCACCTACATCCAGCCTATATGAAGTGTCTTGTAGGACGGCAACATTGCTACTACTGACGTCGGTTAGACAAGTTCATGAAGTTCAAGACATTGCTCAGATATTCAGACAGCGGGCTGAGAGAGGAACGGGACCAGATAACTCTATGGCCTGCGTTCGGGTCAACTACCCATCAGCAATCGGGTTGGCACATTAGGAAAGGAGACACGCAAAATATAGCCCCAATATATTGGCTTCGCCAACTGGTTAAAGCCTCGGAAGGAAGTCGAAAGAAAGGCGGAGACCTCCAAGAACTATTTTTTACAGCTATGGGGCCCGATAAGCCGGCCTCCAGGACAGCCATAGACGAGAGGTAATAACTGGCGAGAGTGATCACATCCGACGGAAGGCCTTATCACTAACCCTTTCCAACCAGTCTAGATGGCCACAAGATCGTACCCGGACCATCAGCTGAAGACTGGTTAAGATCTCACATTGATGACATAACTCTTCCCCCACGAGCCACCAGGTGATAACAAACATTCACTCTGAGGATCTTGGACATTGCTGCCAGAACACACAATATAGGAGTTTTATCTACCAATAAAACTCTTATTGTGTTTCCAGCAATGTCCAAGATCCAGGTAACCCCTACCTGGTGCACCTTGAGTGACAATGACATACATAACGGCGTCACCCGGATGGCGTGGCTTGGGTAGGGAAGAGAGGGGAGAAGAAAAGGTGTTGCCAACGTAGGGCTTGGACGCGTGGCTCGAAAACAAAGACGCATCATCCCAGGGGATCTTGGACATTGCTGGAAACACAATAAGAGTTTTATTGGTAGGTAAAACTCTTATATTATTATAACTAATGAGAATTACATTATTGATTAGCAGAATTCTAAATAATGTAAAAGTGTCAATTCAAAGCTTAACAAGCCTTTACGAGCCCAATCTTTGCAAGATATTTGATTTTATAAGTTACCTGTCGACTGTTAATTTTTTAACTGTTGAGATGGCAGAATGCGGTGTGTTGATAATTGATACTCAAATATATAATAGTATAAACAGTGTAAAAATTTTGTGTATGAACTATTTTTTGTTTTAAAACATGGTCTGATTGGTCGTGAAAATATATCTATTGGCTTGACTAATTATAGTGATTCTAGCCATTGAAGTCTACTTTTGATCCTTCTGAAATATTTTACACTCTAAGCCTGCCAGCCGTGACTATAAACTTCACATAGAGAGTTGCATTGGCTTAAAGGAACTCTGACAATATATACTGTAACCAAACAAAATATGATTTAGAAACATATTGTAAAGTGGGTTTTATCGTGTGACACTAATAAACATTTGACTTACAGCAAGATCGCAGAACTTATGCACGACATTGTCAGGATAATTGGTGTAGCCGACGGCATTTGCTCCTCTCAGTAACATTTGGAAAGGAATGTTAGGAATCTCACGTCTCATGTTCTCTAAACGCTCCCATGGGCACTCGTGAAGGAATCTGTGAAAAAATCACTGAAGCATTAAAAAATCTGGCTTGATAGATTTAGATTCACATAGTAAATGTAGAAATTTAATAGGAATGTAACCTGCACAAAAAATATTACATAAGGCTCTAACACGATTTTTTAATAACTAATGTATCCTGTGACAATTCTCACATATTTTTGCTGTAAAATTTTATCTGAATGACAACCAAAAAAACAACCACAGTAAAATCATTGTTGACGTTTTTTTTTTCTTGCTTGTTAAAATTAAAAGCTATACTTGACAATAATTCTGCATTTGTAGCTTACGCCATTTTGACATAACAAATATTAAGTTGTATATGTTGTGACACTGAATTTTATTGCCTCTATGATCAATATATTTGAAGTTAAAACAATTATTAAGTATACGGAAAGATTCTTTGATGAAAGTCTTTATGAATGTAGAACAATAGTTCTTATGTGCGGCCACTAACAGTTTCATAGTAAATATTGATATTTAAAAATGAAATGTGTTTTTACAAATGAATTAATTTTTTGAATTAATTTAAAATTGATTGAATGATCTGATTTATCCAGAATTTAGTCGAGTTAATTTAAATGACTCATAATAATACTGTTCAAAACTTTTGGTCGGAGTTAAACGATGGCCATGAATCAAGTCAATATAAAGAATTAACAACAATTGCTTTATTTATTTTGTCGATTTTTCCGACAACTCTGTACTGTGAATAATCATTCAGTTTAATGCACTTTATAAAAAATTAATATCGAAACCAGCTGATAGATGCAAACTTAGAGGCGGCAATGCAGCTTGCATTGGAAGAGAGAACAGTTGAACAATTTCCATTTGTATTGCTTTTAAATAAATAAATACCAACATGTTTAAACAATGTATTTTATTGAATATAAATTAATAAGTAAATCCATTTTTTCAGTAAATGCAACTGCTATTTTTATCACATTTGGTGCGGCCACGAGACATTTCCATTGGAGTGCTTTTTTTTATAATGCGACCACAAAGACGGTTCACGTGAGAAGCACTGATGTAGAATGAATAGATTGTGAATTACCTTAAAGCGACATCAAATGTTGCTCCCCCCCAGTTCTCCAGAGAATAGAGACTGCTGAAATTGTGAGCAACGTATGGAGCGACAGCTAATAAGTCGTGGCTTCGAACGCGAGTGGCCAGCAGCGATTGATGAGCATCTCTGAATGTGGTGTCCATGAACTGCAGTTTTCCTTTTGCTCTGACAGCCTTGGCAAACGCCTCAGGGCCGCCATCGTTCAGGATCTGCTTGTAGCCAGGAGGGGGTGCGATAGCTGTTATTATCAACAGAGGAAAATAGTGATTTTTTATAATTTCGATAAAGTAAAAAAAATATTTATTAATGATAAGAGATGCCATGTTTATATTATATGATCTAATATACAGATCATTAAAAAAGTTTATATGCAGTTCCCAGCCATGCTATCATATGTCGATTTATTGAAAATGATTTCAACATTGAAATATATTTTTTTATGGGGTTTTTTTATTATACAAACAACAGTACGTTTGGAAATATACCCATAAGTTGAAAATGCACTATTAACAAAATGTTAAGTATAAGACTGTATTGGAAATTTTTATCAAAAGATATTTGAATTTGGCTAAAACAACAAGCTAGCTACAATTTCTAATAGTAGAATCTTACTGCTATTGATTCTATTTAGAGATTATTTCAAATAAGAATAGCGTATTTTAACATAAACTATGTTCATAGACTTACCTGATTTCAAATATAATATGTCATATTTTGAAATACACATTAAAACAATAAACAGATTTCAGAATAAAGTTCTGCAATGCATTGAATGCAATCTTCATTTGCTGACTTCCATGTTGTTCTTAGTGTGATATAAATTCAAGATATATTTATATTCAAAAATTTCAATACTATACATACAGGTATGTTCTTCTATACTGTTGATAAACGATTTGAAGTTTATTTTCTATGATCACATTGCTTTGTTTAGGTTGTGAAATTTCACACCGATTTAAAGATTTTTGAATCATTTATTCTCAAAAAATAAAATTTAATTCTGCTTTGAATATCATATTGTACCTAGCATAGGGTTAACCTGAGGTTCATTTTACTCATAAAAAATTACTTTTCAATTAATTGTTTAGTTTTTTCAGCGCCATCTTGTTTTAAAATATTCAGATGAGATTGCAAAAATGTTATGAAACTATTTAATAATAAAATTTAAAAATTAATTATATTCCAGTAGGAGTAGGAGAACATACCTATTTTTGAAATTAATATCCACTCAAAACAATTATTTGAGTCATTTGGCGCTGTTAAAATTTTCACAGCAATGTATTATTATACATTATAATACAGAAAAAAGCATTTGCACATCATAAAATAATAAAAAAGTAACAAAAACAAATAACTCAGGACAATCATTAACTACAAATCTTAAATAATTAATGTAGTTAATGACAAAAATAATCTCCGCTGGCAGTTTGTAGGCCAACGTAGAGTCTATAGTTAAAAAGTGTATCTAAGTGATCATGCATGCTGTTAAACACAATAAAAAGAAATGTTTTCAATACCATATAGTCCCAATACAAGCTTGGATTTTTACCAAAATATTGCTTCTTAAAATGTCGCCATATCTCTTGAATTAAAAAACACACGCCAAAGTTTCATTCGGATATATTTTTCGCAATACATGTTCATTCATTGCAGTGAATTTTTCAAGAAATAAAATAAAGAATACTAAACTATCCACCTATTATGTAAAATACCATTTTTTATTTAGTGCTTCCTAATGATGTGATGCAGTTGAAATATTTACTATCAAAGTAAATATATTTTGTAGACAATATAATTTATGTAAACCCCTTAGGAATACTGAATCTCATTGTCCATAAAAAGGTGTTCAATTCTTTAATTGACTTATTCTTCACTGAATATTGTGATCAAATCTTCAATTTGTCAAGTAACAAACTGTTATTTTAGTGATAGTTTATGAGGTTGTATCATAACCGAAGATGGATAATACATGAATTTTTTTCTACAAAAGCATCTTTTTTATTCAGTTGCTTGACCTTTCCTTTACAACGAGAGTGTTGAAAGAATGGAGATTACAAAGGCAGTTTGTAAAATTTTCACTACTAAAAAATTGTGCATAATGAAAACAGCTAGTTAATCACTAGTTCTATCCTTTCTATCATTACTATTGGGACATTGAGCAAAAATCGTGTCATATTTTTTTATTTTATTTGTATACCTCCATTAGGAGACCAACATGCTTCATATTGGAAACAGATTTGAAATATATGAAAGCCTTTAAAGTATTTAGCTCATTATTTGACTTCTACACGCTTTTTATTTTTTGACAGTTTTTTTATTGCTCAAATTATTTATAAACAACATGCAGTGGTTTTTGACCTGGGAGGTGCAAACTATTGCCAGGAGAGGCTTCAAAACTTATAGAATACTTAAAAACTTACTAAATGTAGCAAGTTACAATATTATTAATTGTAGTTTTCACTATCTTTTACATAGTAAGGAAATTATTATTATAAATGTGTCTATATTATTATATCTATTGAAAAATAAAAGGCGGAGGACATAGTAGCATCAAGGTCAGAAGTCGCTGCATTAATTGTCTATAGTTTTTTAATCTTCAAAATTTTCAAATCTAAAGTCACACCTACAAAACCGTAATTAAAAACATACAGAACCCCTCGTTTGTGTGATTTTCACTTCTGTTATACAATCTCCTGAACGAAAAATCAAACGATGTTGGTGAATTCAAAGTTACCTGTATTTTCTCCCGTCATCTCCTGACGAAGCAAGGCTTCTGGTGATAGATCTGCAAAAACCAAAAATTCTAACATGGAAAACAAAACAGAGAAAGGGGGAAACACACAAACCATCGCCATTTTTATATTCTACAAATTAGTGTAACGGAAGCATTATTATATAACAACTATTTTGTTAAAGCGATCAAAGGTGGACTAAATAAAATATGGAAAATGCTGGCACATTAATATTATCTTTGATGCCTGACAAAATAATCTAACAGTATCTAATACAACAATAATAGAAGAAGCACTTTTAAAATACAGAAACATTCTAAAAATCTGACAAAAGTTTTTCATATTTCCAACATTTGATGGGCGCCATTTTGTATAGCAACAAAACAACCAGTTATCTCAATCAATGCTCGTAAGGAAGTTGTGTTTATTTCTATGAGTCAGTTTATCCGAGACCTTCTACACTAAAATCTTTTATACAATTTTTCAAACAAACAATCGACATTTAATTGTATCTAAGGTGTATGCAATTCAATCCATAATAATATTATTGTTATGTTAACTGATTCGTAAATTATCTAATCGGACATGATATTCTATGCCTCTTGGTTACAAATGTCGTTCATAAATTGCCAAAACGATTCTTCAACGATATAATTGATGAATTGTAAAATATTTATCAAAACATCATTGTTGGTTTTGTGATTTAATTTCCTACGGTTTTGACTATCCCCTTGGTCTAGAACAGCCATATTCAACCTGTGGCCCAATCAGCTCTTATGTGTGACCCAAAACAATTAAAGATTTTCGATACATTAGGATTTTTGTGTACTTTTACACATTTTTTATTTGTTGTTCATTGTTATTTTTTACTTTGAAAAATACACGAATACATAAATGTATACATATGTATATATTTCTAAAAAATAAAAAAGTTTTATTTTGAAATCATAATACATACATATGTATGCAGTAAAGTATGTGTCATATTTACAGTTTACTGTAAATATGTTGCGGCCGACATAGATAAGCAAATTTAGAAGTGCATGAGTATGGCTGGTCTAGATGATTAAATTGTTTAAAAAAAACACCCCCTCTGCCTAATTGGTGTGATTGATTTTAAAAACCATAAAAATCATTAGGAAACTATATCGAAATATATATTTTGTATCAAGAGAGTTAATTATTGAGACTAAGCTATTGATTATTACTGACAAAAGCCACTGTGCATTCATCCGTTTTATTGTTGCATCGTTAGAGAATTTCTTATTAGTATGCTAAATAATTACAGTGGTTTTATGTTATAAAGTGGAATATTAGTGATTGCTAGTTCACTAAAAATTTTCAGATTTACTGCGTGCGCACGTTGCATTACATACGTGTGGCGGTCCAATGAGTATCCTTTGTAGGAGGTCCTGTTCAGAAATTTTGGGAAAATAATGTTACAATGTAAAATATGTATCTGAAAATGACTAACTTAAAACCTGATAATTTCAGAAATATTTATAAAAATCAGGTTTTCAAAGTCATTTTTCAACAATAGCCACTCCATTTTAATATGAACTGATTATAATTAAGGCTGTTTAATCACTTTCCAGAGAAAGTGTACATAAAAATGTAGGGTTAGGAAGTGAGAAGTGAGAAGTGAGAAGTAATTAGCTTATCGCACTCTCCATCTCTGGATAGCAAAGAGTCAATAAAAAAAAGAAGAAAATATCACAGTTCTACAATTGGATATTCATCGAATGTATTATATGAGTATGAAAGGGATTTGAACCCTTGATAGCAAAATCGGTTAGGAGTTCGGCCTAATTCATTTGTAACAGTTTTAGGCATATCAATTCAGTACGGCACCAAGCTCAACACTGTTATTTGAATATTCTTTATGGGGAGTTTCTTCAAAGCTGCAAATGAATGACACACGACATGCCAACAATCATATACAAACAATCAAAAATCTAATCTAAGTGAAAAAAATACATTCTTCTACAAAAAAAAAAAAATTTAAAACAGTCATCACAGGGTTTTAGTGAAAAATCCGAGATATTAATTACAAAATAACCAATTAATAAGACAACATCTTCTGCCAGGTTTCTATATTTCAAAACGTTGCCCAAAAATGCTTGTTTTAAAGAAAATAAATATGGATGTCTGTCATGAGATTTCTAAAAGATTTTACAAGCAAATATCGATAAGCCACCTGAGCTATTTTTACAATAGAAAATTTTGGAACTATTTTAATTGGATAATATATAATACTTAAATATAGTAGGCATACAAAAAGAAATGTTGAAAGTCAAGGCGAAATAAATAATGTATAAAAAGGTTTTCCAAATTTTACTAATTATAAATAAAGAAAGCCTGACAGATAGAAGTTTATTATAGTTCAAACAGCCTAATATCTACAAAAAACTAAGTATCTAAAACAATGTTATCTGTGTAATTTTGTATGTAGAAGGTAGATGGGTCACTAAATTTCAAAAGGGAAGAAATGTGCTTTGTGAAATCTAAATACTTAAGCGTAGGAAAGTAATTGAAACTTCGTTGAAGAGTATTAATTGAAATCTTACCAAGGGGTATAGCAGGAATGTGTGGGGTGATATCGGCAGGCTTGATAGATGTCGCTAGTGGAGTACTGGGGCCATTTACCAACACCTTTAATAAAAATGAAAATTGTTATATAAAAGATTGATTTTTAATCATTAAAAAAACACTTTTTTATAATTTATGATATCGACTGAAGGTGTTTGATGGAATTTCAATGTAAAATTTGAATTGTTACAACTTTGTACGATTCTACATGCTTTGCCACTAGCGACCCGGGTTTCGCCTTTTGGCATCTTCAGGCATTCTATCACACGGGTGCAACAGAACTGACATTTCTGTTCAGTTCATTGTCAGTTCTGTTGCATCCGTGTGATAGAATGCCTGAAGATGCCAAAAGGCGAAACCCGGGTCGCTAGTGGCAAAGCATGTAGAATCGTACAAAGTTGTAACAATTCAAAATTAACACGTTTTTTAGTTTGTAAGCTATAGTGACAAAAAGTAAAAATAATTAATAATCATTTTTATCTACAATCTCAAAAGAGATGAAATAACACGCCATACCTGTCCAAGATAGTTGAGCAGTTTCTGGGCTCTGTTTTGTGATTGCTTGAAGACAAACAGCTGAGGGTGTTCATCGATGAAGTAAGTGTCCACCGAACCTAGCAAATGAATAAGTAATGTCAGGTTATGATTTCTTCAAAGAAATAACGGTTTTATTACTTTAAGTCCAAAATCAAATATTTATTTGTTCATTAGTTAGTTTTGGCTCCATTTTTCATTCTCATTCATCCATTTCTTTTTCTATTCATAAGGACCATATTTTGGGTACTGATTAAAAAACTAAACATTTCAGTGTAATCTGACTGATTTTGAATTGACATCAGTAACTTTTAAACAGCATTTGAAAGAAAGGTTTACCGTTTTGGAATTTCTGATTCTCGAGCACGTTTAACAAGAATGGAATATTGGTTTTGACTCCTCGGATTCGGAACTCCCTCAAAGCTCGATTCATTTTAGCGCTGGAAGATGCTAAGTCTTGAGCGTGAGAGATGACCTAAAACAATAAAAACATATAATAAGAGATAGTACTACTTTTTCTCACTATGGTGATGATATATTGTGTTATTGATATGACCAGTATATATTTAATAATATAAATTATTGTGTCAAGTGAATGACGAAAGTTCAATAAACTCACCTTAACTAGAAGCGAGTCGTAATACGGTGATATGACAGCCCCAGCAAAAGCGGATGCAGAATCCAATCGAATACCCATACCTTCACCAGATCTATCATAAACAAACCAAAATTGATACATAACTTATCCTTGACTTAAATAATACTTTAACGATCATCTATTTTCTCTTGAGGAACAATGATTATTTAAATATGGCGATAAGAGAATAATGTTTCAATCCTAAAACACTGTACACAAAATTACCTGAAAGAATCTGCTTAATGCAATCATTTACAACAATGTTGATTATTATCAAGTGTTATAATTTTAAATATTGTTGATACATGAAAAGTAAAATCAGCAAAAAAATAATACGCTATGGATAAAGTAAATATAAAAGATAAAAACAAACCTATTTATTGAATTGGCATTTACTTGGTAGAACTCCATTATAACACGGTGTAAAAATAGCAATGTATTTTAGTTCTATAAAATTTTACAAGATAAAGTTGATAGCTATTTCGGCTCGAGACTATTGTCAGAACTAGTTAGAATAGTCCTGACGATGGCGTGAGCCGAAATAGCTATCAACTATATCTTGTAAAAATTTTGTTATCTGTTATACCTCTCAAGCAAACAGAATGAACTCGTAAAAGTATTGACCGCTTACCTACAAGACTAAATTGATTCATCTAATATTTACTGACCTGAAAACTTGAATTCTACCAGTGCTGGGCTGGAATCCATTGGCTGGATCCTCAGTGGTGACCCTGCATTGGATGGCGAAGCCCTGGGGGGAGATCTTATCCTGTGTCAAACCGAGTTCAGGCAGCGTCATTCCTTCGGCCACTCTTATTTGAGATTGAACCAAGTCGATTCCTGTTACTTCTTCAGTGACGGTGTGTTCAACTTGTAATCTGAGAAGAAAGGTTAAGAATAAGTAATCAATATTCAATTAAATTCACCCTTTTAGCACCCTATAATTTTTCATAGGTTTTCCAAAAATACCCTGGAGATTATTTGTTTTTAAAGTGTTTTAGTAAATTCATCGAACAGTATTAAAAAAAGACATTTTGGTAAAATTTGGTTAAAACTTTGTATGATTCCACATATTTTGTCACTAATGACCTGGGTTTCGCCTTTCGGCATCTTCAGGCATTCTATCACACATATGCAACAGAACTGACTCATACTTAAACATGTGGGATTGTACAAAGTTCAAACAATTAAAATTTTATATTGACATTCCATCAAGCACCTTCAGGCGATATCATAAATTAGAACAATTTGTTAGTTTGGTTGGTTAATCTTTGATTTAATTAAGGCGGAGTCATGTTTTTTGTCAATTTTAGAGGCGTGTTTTTTTTTCAAAAACATCCCTAAATCACAGCCCTAGTTGAAACCACTAGCTGTTGACAGAATATGATGGTGTTTCTTAATTATAATTAGGATTAGCAATAATAAACTTATTCGCTTTACCTCGCATTGACTTCAATGAAGTAGAACTCTCCCTTATCATCCAGCAAAAACTCAACCGTTCCGGCGTTCGAATAACCTACATGCTTTGCCAATCGGATCGCACACTCCGTCATGCGGTCTCTCACTTCAGGCCGCAGATGTGGCGCGGGTGCTATTTCTACAACTTTTTGATGACGTCTCTGCACTGAGCAATCACGCTCGTATAAATGAACAACATTTCCAGCCTTGTCACCTGAAAATTTTGGTATATAATTAAAAACAATGATCGAGTTATGGTGGAAAGGTTTTGTGGTACGATTCTTTTCTATATTTTTTCGAGAAATCGCTATCTAATAAAAAGCTCTTTTTAACACTGATAAAAATTTTACACATTTAAGTATTAAGCCATGATTCCAAGAGGTGTCACCGTGTGCATGTAAAATATATGATATAATATAGTTGATGTAGGCAAGATAATGAGTGGTTTATAATTTAGAAGGCACAGACTGTTTCCAGTAAATATAATTTTCATTCTATAATGTCTACAAATAAATAAATCTTCATATATTAACATAGAAAAACTTTGTTATTATTTTGTTAAATGTAGTTTTCAATACTTGTTTTGTATTAGAGTTATTTACTATTTAAAATGTATCTATATTATTATATCTATTAAAAAATAAGTGTTGAGAAGGCGCAGAAAAATTTGTTTTTTAAGGTGTAGTAGCATAAATGTAGGAAACATCTGCCATAGCATTATATGTTAAACTGTCAAATCCCTATTGGAGGCTTGAGATCACACAATTATGGAATGCATTAACACCTTAATGGCAGTCATCTAGTTGATAATGTTATAATTGATATCGTAAATCACATCAAGCAAATAGTAGATGAGATTTTCCAGTGTTCCACTTGTTATTTCTACAATTACTAAAAAACTAAGTCATTATACACATCACTTTATTCTAGAAATAAAAATTCTTACAGCAGTGGCTATGAAGTAAAGATCATTGATAAACACAATTTTGTTAAATCTTAGCTGTTGGGAATATTATATAATATATTACCGAGTAACTGTACTTCAATATGTCTAGGTCTCTCGATGAACTTCTCAATGAACATAGAACCGTCTCCGAACGCAGCCTTAGCCTCTGACGAAGCCCTTTCAAAAGAGTCGGACACTTCTGTCATATTTCTTACTACTCTCATTCCTCGACCACCTCCACCGAAGGCAGCCTATTGAAAAATGTTGCAATTAAAAAACCATTATAATACTATAAACCATAATAATACTTTACAGAAGAGAAAATACGATTTTTCTGTCAGTACTTTGTAAAAAGGGTAACAAATTGACGTTGATGTCAACGAACAGCATTGCCTTCACTAACAGCAAGTTTATCGAGTCCTCTAAGTTTTTTTATAAACTCGTTAGTAAACTAGTCTAGAAAACATCCATTCTTTTCCAGTTATCTAAAAAGGGAAGTTGAGTGACTGACAAATTGGGAGCATATATGAATAGAAAAAATCTCTTTTACGAAATATGAACATTATATGAAAACAATTATTAAGTGTTTCTTCTCTAAATAACAATTATATGAACGCAAGTGTAAGACTAGAAACTTATGAAATATTTTTGCTTGATTCAATGGTGACTTTAAGTGCTGTTATCGTGTAAACTCATGTCACGTTCAATGTTTACTTATATCTAACATACCTTGAAGATGACAGGCAACCCATGATTCTTGCAAAAGTCTAAAGCTTCTTCTTTTGTGGTTATGGGTCCATCCGTACCAGGTACAATCGGAACCTCTGAAAGTAAAGAAGGATAATTAATTTAAGCAAAAAGCGTGTATGTTAAGAATCTGATGAACAATTATCATGAAGGGTATACAAACATACACCATGCGGCAATATAATATTTGTCTACATTGCGAGGATTTCCAATGGATAAAAATAATGAAATTTCAATGATTTACTGAATTGAATCAATTTTAAAGAACTGCCTTTTTTGCACTTGTCTTGTTAAAACATATTACAGAAAAACGACAATATGCTGGAACCGACTAGTAAAAATTGGATTCGTAAAATACTGCAATTTACTAACATGATCCAATATTTACTTGCATAGATTCAGAATATTTCCGACCACATTTCTTCATTATCGGCTTAAATATTTAATGATCACACACACGATTATTCTTTTAACAAAAAAATATTAAATAATAATGTATCAAATAGTAGAATAGACTAAAATAAATTATTCATTACAAGCCTGTTCAAGAAGATTGCATACTAAAAAATACTTTTAAATTCTATAAGTGCTCCTAAAAACAATATATATATACAATAATTTATTACGTATAGATAAAAAATTTTTAAACTTACTGGCTTCTATGGCTGCTTTCCTCGCTGCGACTTTGTCTCCCATTTGCTGGACGACCTTCGGAGACGGACCGATGAATCGTAATCCAGCATCGATGATAGCTTGAGCAAAGTCAGACCTGAAATGATTTAACAATAGATTTGTTTGAATTGTTACAACTTTGTACGATTCCACATGTTTTGTCACTAACGACCCGGGTTTCGCCTTTCGGCATCTTCAGGCATTCTATCACACGGCTGCAACAGAACTGATGTAAAATAAACAGTTAGCATTGTAGGTATACTAAAGTTATTAATTACAGGAAAACAAATTTAACAATATCAATCTAATAATAATTAACACAATTGCTTGTGATAATTTTCATTAACGATCTTGTTATTGAGTTATTATTGATAGATTTGTTACTATAGAGAATAGGAAACTGTTGTTTGAATAATTTTACAAAACCATAAAACCACAAAACTAAGAAAAGACAATGTTTTAGGTTTCTTATATGTGTTTTAACAATGATGATACCAAATAAGTTGGACATTTGTTTTAGTAATATATATGAAATTTTATCGATTTTTTTTTTGATACATTATTTCTTACGCTATATTTGTTAATATAAAATATATTATATGTTCAACTCCTTTAGCTTCCAATACAGATAACATGATTTGAAGATCTAGTACAAACAGATTTGAAATCCAGCAAGAAATCACTGAATAAATTCTGTTCAAAGGCATGGGTGTTTGAAATCTCAATATCCCAAAAAAAACATGTCAATAATTGTTGTTGATATACCGCACCACAAATGACACCACATACTCCAAATTGGGAGCAGATGTGAATTTAAAAAGATTTATTGCTTATGTTTAGTCTTGTTGACACCAATACATGCTCTATAACTTATACAGAAAGCTGTACCTTTCTGATAAGAATCCATATCCAGGATGAATAGCATCCACATCATTCTCCTTGGCCACTCTTATGATTTCAGGAATACTGAGGTATGCAGCAACGGGCGGGAGACCCTTTCCTACGAGATATGATTCATCTGCCTTTTGTCTAAAAAACAATAAAACATTTAAAACATATTAAAAAAACATCAATATAATATCTATGAGTAATAAAGCAACAGTTGTAAATTTAATCAATGAAAAACAGTTATAAATTTACTAGTATGGGTTAGATATTTATAAAAGCCGCTTACATCACAAGAGTATCCTTATACCACTTTACATGATGATCATGTTAGAACAGAGGAGAAGATGTAATGTGTATCTTTTTCTTCGATGCTTAATATATATATAATATATACTTCTGATGAGGGTGTGAGCCGAAATAGCTATCAACTATATACCGTATAAATTTTGCAGAACTAAAATACATTACTATTGTTTCTACATATCAACATAGTTCTGATGAGGGCGTAAGCCAAAATAGTTATCAAATAAATACCTTACAATTTTTGTAGAACTAATATACATTGCTATTTTTTCACTGTATTATAGTGCAGTTCTACCAAATAAGTAAATGCCAATTCAATCAATCCATAAGTTCGGTATACAACTACCGTAATGAATTAATTTTTGAAACATTTGATATTGGAATATTCTTTATGTGGCTTAGATGAGAATCAGTTAAAAATGGGATTATATTTTTTTACATACATGCAATACTAATTCAGTAAAATTGATTCAACTTTTATCATTATTCCTTTATGTTTTTATAGATATAACATCAGTTGCGTTTTGATAGAAGATGCATAATATAATGTTATTTCTAAAGATATAATTTTTTTATTTATATAAGATTATAAGCTAAGAAAGATATTAAATTAAAAATGGTAATTCCTCACGTAGATAGACGAGGATTAAACTGATAAGAACATAATCCTTGTCAGCAAAATGTCAAGCATATTACTTACTACCTAGGCAAGAAAAAATAAATTGCAAACAGAATAATTCTTAGTAACGGGCAACACATTTCGTAATCATTTTATTGATTTCAATTTTTTTATTCATGATAATGGAAAATAAAAACATATAATAATTTTTTTAATGTCTTCTGACCTTTCATTATTAAGTGTCAATAAAATATTTTTCCCAGACAATGTAAGAACATAATATAAATTGTAAAATAAAAATCTTATCTTCCATAATGGCAGAATGTTTTTATGAAACATTGTTAGATAAATTTATAAATGATATATCATATTTTAGGATTCTCGATAAAGAGAAAAAAATGCTTAATATATTACTATTTTTTTATTTAATTCTTTTTTCAATGTTACTGATTATTTTGTACATTCTACATTGAGACCGTTTCACGCAATTCAATGAGTAATGATATCAAATTGTTTCTGTCTCAGTCAATAGAATTAATTTATATTTATGGCAAAATTTTAATTTTCTTGATTGATTAGATATGTTGCAACATTATGAATATGTTTGTGTGATTGCTGAGGTAACACTTCATATATTCTATATTTAAAAACGCAGTATTTAATGGCTGAGTTTGTCACTCTTTTCAAATCAGACCATCTCCATTTGTATTTAATTATAAATATCAAAACAATGCTGGATTGAGTTGGCATTTAATTGATAGACCACTATTATAGTAATAAGCATAATCAAACCATCAGTAGCATGTTTTTAATGTTATTTTAAAGAAAATTTAAGATGTCAAGTAAGTATAACAAATATAAACCAGTGATTCGTAACTCGCGGCTCGACTATTATATAGTTTCAAAATTTTGCATGACCACTTTTCAATATTGATCATTATCAATAGTTGATTTTTATTAAATTCAATGTAACCCTAGTTAAGCCATAACTGACGAAAAAACATAGGGTTATTAATATATGTTACACTGTCTATAATGTAGGTGTCATCTATTGTTTTCCTTAGATATATTTTAGTTTTAATTCTCCACAAAACGTTTTGCAATACTTTCCAAATGAGATTATATTCTATTTGATTAAATACTATATATAGATTAGGCTAAATAGATAATGGCAAGATTGTATAGGCATAGATGTTCAGACTGAAAATAGATCATATGAAATTCAAAAACTTTAGAAAGTTATGGCCAGCTAGATATTGGAAAATATATAAATTGTCCTTACTAATAACAGTTTTGTGTCATATTTTATGAGATGTACTATTCCATTGAGAATTAATTTATCAAAAGTAGCAAAAGTTTTGACTTAGTAGGTGTTTTAAATCGCCTGATTATCTGATCTGCTTCGAAATTAGACATATTTTTTTTAAATTTCATAAGATACAGTACAATACCATTTTTATATTTGTGTGAGGTCAGTGTTAAATGCTGTTATTTAAATAATTTGATTTATGTTTACTTTCAATTAAAACTTTATTTTCGGCTTTAAGTTACTACTTTTAATATTAGTAGACTGCCGCCAATAATTTAAAAAGATGGCTGGTTTGTAGTGATTAAAAGTTTGGCCATCAATGCCCTAATAGATAAGTAAAAAGCTGTTCCTAAACAAAAAAATATGTTCAAAATTTTAAATGGAGATTGGTTTTGTTTTTAATTGAGCATTACCTATGCATGTGCATTTTGTCTTGTTCACTGTAGATGGCCACAGATTTAATTCCTAGCTCCGTGCATGCTCTGAAGACTCGAATGGCAATCTCCCCCCTGTTGGCTACGAGCACACTTCTGATTGGTTTGTACTCCACACCAGTGCCTGCAACCTGTAAATATTATATAATAAATCACTGTTATAACTTATATCGACTGAAGGTGCTTGATGGAGTTTCAATACGAACTTGGTACGATTCCACATGTTTTGTCACTAATGACATGTTTTTCACCTTTCGGCATCTCCAGGCGTTCTATCACACGGATTCTGTTGCGTCCATGTGATATAATGCCTGATAATGCCGAAAGGCGAAACCCGGAAAATTTTTTACAAAGTTGTAAATAATTCAAAAATCGCTGTAAATTTCTATTTTGGGAAAGGAAAATGAAGCTATGTTTGACATTTTGAGGTGTATGTCTGTACAGGTACGCGAATATATTGTGCCATCTATTACATAGTTTCTCAACCTTTTTACATCCGCGGTCCACCAAAAAATCAAAAAACGTTTTGCTGACCATCATCATTGGAATAAAATAATAAATTTTTATTTGATTGATTTTTTATTCAAAGCAATAAATTTTGCAACACCGTATGCAGATATAATAATATTGAAGTATATTAAAACAGACATTAACAAAAAAATACAACATGAAATTCAATTGTTTTGGCTCATCCAAAAACCTTCACAGACCACCAGTGGTCCTCAGACTACCAGTTGAGAAATTATGATCTATGCTACTTATGTCACTAGGTGGCACGCAAAAAGATTGGTGACGAAAACGATGATTTATTAAAACAATAGTTTTATTTCAGTGGCACACTATTCACACCTTCATTACTATTATCATCTTTTTTAAAATCAATTGTCATTTTTTGTACATTTGTGGATATTACGATAATTTTTATCAATCAAATAATTGTTCATAGGATATTTTATGCAATGGATGACGTGTTATATTTATAATTTTTATATATCCAGAGATATTGATGTTCAATCGTTGTAAATTTACATTATTACTAAGAAAGATTGTAAATATACTATATATCACCGTTAGAACTTTATATTGAAATGATTTTTCTCTATAGATGGACTTGGCTACACTGCCATAAAGAAATAAGCTAACTTTCCCACAGTGGTTGATAGAAGTGACAAATTACACCTTAGCAATATGCAATCGTTTATTTCTTTACGATCAGCACATTAGAATGAAAAATTCAGACCTCCATTACGCGACACTAATTGAAAATATAACAAGATGGTGGTTTCAAACTAAATTACCTTGCTTGAGGAATATCTGTGTCTGGATGATGAAGAACAGCACGTCGCCCTCGGTATAATGGCCCTATGGACCAGTCTTGCACATAGCATCTTCATTTTGTTAATATAAATCGCTTCTATTACGCAATTAAAACTAATTAGACTTCTTTTATTGTAATGGCCTCACAATCTTTTTATTTCAAAGCTGGACAGAATAGTTATTTTCTAAATTAATTAGTTTGCTATATATTAAGGAATGACTAGTTGTAGTTATGTTGAATGGTGGTACACTGCTTTTGAAGGGAGTCCTTGAGCAATCTGAAAAAATGAGAAAACAATGTTTTTAATTGGTTTGGTTTATTAATTTACATTTTTCGTCATATTGTAAAGTCATGAATTTATCATAAAAAAACGAAAAGCTATGCTTACAAATAATCAAATAGAATTTTGATTGACAGTGATTGTCAAAGCAGTTGGTGACACAGTAATGCTATGTTGATGAAGGGGATTATTAGAGCCCTCAAAACACTTTTTTTCAATCCATGTCTGGGAGATATATCACTTTTAAGGTGTTAACTGTCATTTCTTTATGGAAAGGCACATTTTAAATAATAAAAACACATTTTTTTATTACTTAAAATATTATACCTTTCCATCAAGAATAGATTTTTATTTGTCCTTGCTAGCTATATGGTGGAATTATTATTTTTTCATTTCATTTTCACAATCAATTCTTATGTCACTATCTACCAAAAAATACATATTTCACTCACTGATTAAACATTTCATAACGGTATCATAAATAAAAAAAATAATTGTAATTAAGTCCGATTGTTAATTTTCACGCTCCCTTAAACACTGTTAAATAACTAATTCAACTCTGTTTGCAATAATACAGCTTCGCATATTCTGAAGGCATTAGATTAATATCAATAGACAAACAAAGGCGAAGCCCGCCAAGAACTACCCAATTTCCCGCCAATTAATGTCTATAAATGAAATACCGATGTTGCCATAAAAACAATGGCGCCAGTAAACGGATTCGCGAATGCGTTCTTTTTTTCAAAAGTCTATACCATCATTTCTATGTGATTGATTAATGTTAGAAAAATATCGATATTAAAAGAATATGAACTGAATGGCTGCCTGAGACGAGATATGTCGTCAATGTCTTTAAACGTAATTTCCTCCAAAAATATTTCTTATATTAAAATGATTCTATGACAGGACACACACTGATATCTATAAGTAAGGTTTAAAAACATTTTAACAAAACTGTAAAAGATTTCTACATCGATTTTTTGCGATTTCTTTAAATGTCTGAACTGTCATTTGATAGATTTCAGTTATTACAGGTTTACCAAAATCAATTTTCTTCAAAATTCTTCAAGAAAAACCTGCTTTTTTATGGTTTATACCATTGTTATCAATAAACAATTGGTGAGTTTATTAATTATTTCTGTATATGAAATTTAAAAAAAAAATCGAAAATTCACCTTTTTTACAGACGTATATTTTTTTTCTGACAGCCAAAGGAAAAATTCTTACTGACATCTTTTGAAATTAAAACAGTTTTATTAGTGGCATAAAAATGTTCTATATTTAATATTTTTTCAACTAATGCCGTGGTTGATCATGTCGTAACAATCTATCACTCCTTTATCTATGTTTTTATTATCTATGGAAAATTTTAATGATTTTTTCTAGAAAATTTTATGTGTCATTCAAATTTTGGCTCGTCATTTCAATATTGTATCAACGAATCTGCCAAAAAGGTCCTAACACTAAAATATGTACATATTACGATCGATTGTACCGAAAGTAACGAGGATAGAGTGACAATATTGACACATCCTTATTCATGTTTCTAAATAAACAATAAAATACCGTTTTGCGTAAATGCGAATACACATATTATCATGAATTTAAATAATTACTAACGATGTCGAGCGTAAATATCGTAACCCACTAGCAATTTAGAAGCGTTTCTATAAGTGTTGCAAATACATTACGACAATTTAGAAATATTGGACTATCGAGTATTTACCGAGTTACCTATTTTCATATGTAAATTTAAAACCGCTTATAGTTAAAACCAATAACCTCTGTTATCAGTAACAGCCGACATGATTATGTTATTAGGGAATGATTAACATAATTGTTTACAAATTTTTGAATGTTAAAAGTTACATTAACAAGTTTCGTATATTTGTTTAAAAAAAAGTATATTTATTTATAAACAAAATCAAAGGAAAAGCGAATTCAATCAGCAGTGGCGTGCCTATATTACCGTTTATTTGTTGATTTGTAGGGGGTCTTACCTTATATGAGCCCCTAAATCTGAATTTACTAATATATAAATACGCACAATTTACGAATTTAATGATTTGTCGTAATCACAAAAGTAGTTTGAATATTTTAGGACCGCCATTTCGTGAAGATAGATAATTCATTTATATCGATATTGAGTTTATAATTTGATAAAATTTACATACATTGCTCATATGAGATATTTAAAAGAAAAAAATGATTATTACATTTTGGAATGATAGAAGTAAACGTAATGTTTTACTCACCAATTAATAATTGAAAAAATACCTTTTTTTGTTTTCTTGGATTTCTAATGGACACGATATGCCTATTGCTAATATTGGATAGCAACCCCGCTAATTGAAGTATTTAATAATGCCGATTCGATTGCATTTGTGCACTACAATGCCAGAGGATGCCGCGAGGCGAAACCCATGCCGTGGGTGACAAAATACGTGCCTAGATATTTAATCAAATTTTGCAATAATTTTAAGCTGAAAAATGGAAATATCGGCATTTACGTATAACTATTAAATAGGAAGGAATCTATATATCATCAACACATTTATATTCGGGAAATAAATAATTATAAGTCTATAAAAATCCCCATCAAATTGCATCATATTTAAAATATGATTAACGATGAAAAATGCTTTGAGTTCGAGGCGTGAAAAACTAAAAAATCAACAAGCTTCAAAAGTCAAGAAAATTTAAATTAAATGTAGCACACAACCTCAAAAAGGTTGCCCACCCTTATCCTAGAATAATAACAGGTAGAAATGGGATGATATTTTGAATGCGTTTGCCAACATTTGTAACAGTTCTTTCAATTAATTAATAATTTTAAAAACTATATTCAGTGACGAATTGGACAAAATTATTCCGTGATTTTTCAAAATATTTGTAGAATGTATATTCACCATTTTTTAAATCCAGCTTATCTATTTATAATATCAGGCAAAATAGGCTGGATTAAAAGTGATTGAAAAGGAACATTAAGGTAAAAGTGCATTCATGCAAAAAAAATCATTAGCCTAATCATATACAGTAAAGGAGACATGCGATTCTTTACAAATCGTTATGCTGGCAAAGCAGGTGCTAATTTATTTATACCACGCGACACAACCAACGTGATATTGATTCAAAGCTTCACATTGCAATACAACGACATTTTTGAATAATAAAAAATATTGATTTTTTAACAAAAATGAATACCTAAAACACCATAAAATTTAACTACCTTATAAAATACATCCCAGACGATCAAAAGTTTTTGTTATACTATTATATAACAGCAAACTTATAAGTAAATAGGGAATGGGTGCCAGTGAGAAAAATCTATTTTTTTTCAATAAATTCACTCATATTAACCAACATAATTTATTTATTTTATATAAATATTACCATACCAAATAGACAAATAATTTATAGCAAGTTCGTTTTTTGTTGTATTCAATCTTTTTTCGTTCGCACCTAGCTTACAATTGGTATCATAATTTATGTAAGTGTATAATTATTTTATATTTTACTAAATAAAAAGGATTTTTTTAATAGAATAGACTAATTGTACAATGAACCCTTTAATTAACTGAAACATTAAAGAAAAATGGTGTATGTATTTTTATTGCTTAACAGATGTCACTGTATCTAAATTTGAAATATTTCACTCATCATTAAGCCAGGTCACACATGGTTACATTGAATTTACCATCAATAAATAGTAATATCTTCAATCGAAATAAAAAATATATATATGAGCTTTAAAACATAAAATTGACACAAACGATTTCTTTACAATTCAAATACATCACGTTTTGTGGACGTATTTAATGTTTTTTTTTTATATATATAATTACAATTCTGTTCATAATTTCGACTCAATTTATTGAATCGATGACATTTGTTATCTATTTGTAACAAGGTTAAATAACATATAAACAGTCTAGCCTAGATAATAATATACTTCATTTATTAATCAATATTTTATTCATTTTTATTGTATCAAATTGACAACAAAAACCTGAACCCTGGAGACATTTTTGAAATTTGAGATGTATAAATATTTTTTCTGTCCGGGTCTAGAGAAATTTTTCTTATTTACCAGAAGATCCGAAAAAAAACAATATTTTTAAATTTCTTTTCCAATGTTATATTATTTTGTGTGGAATATCAAAATGGCGGTTTTGACATATCCGACTGATTTATCAACCCGAATCGGATCAAAAAGTAAACTAACTTGCATATAGTTTAGTTATTTTTTTTAAATACCGATATTAATAACATATATTCGTCCCGTATTGGCAACCCTACTTTAGTTAACCCTTTCATTTAACACATGATTATTATTTATTAAGTGTAACCTATCCTCAAATCACAATTGTTCAACCTTGAAATTGGAGAACTATTGTATATCAAATTTATTACTTGCGTTAGGTAACTTTAGAATTATAACTTGAGCAATACACAGTCAAGTAGTTGTAGTATTTATTTATTAAAAATAATGCAATTTCATTGACCTATGCCTAACAATCGATGTACAAACCAGGACTTCTCAACCTTGTCCACATGATTGTGTTTGCAAGTGTCCGCAGCTAAATTAAGTTATGAAAACCATATGTAAATCATATACAATAATTCAATTAATTACAAAAGGTCTTTCAATGGGAACACTCGAAGTTTAAGTAAATATAAATAAAACAAGACCATGTGAATCCAATTTGCAGAACACTGCATAGAAACCTTGCATCAGCCGTAGATTTGGCGTGAAAATATCATCCATGAACATAATTTGACATAAGATATAATTCTTATGGCAGCTTTACTACTCTTGTACAAATACGTAAAGGTCTTTCAATAAGAACCATCAAAAAAAATGTAAATAAAACAAGTTGTGTGTGAGATATCCACTGTTTTTTTTTTCTCTTGATAGTATATTTTAATTTGTACATTAAGTATGGAATATAACGTCTTTCAAATTTCCACCGCGATTTGTTTTCGGGAGATACAGTTTGTAAAGAATTTGTCGCATAAATCTAGTTGAGTTTGTTATGTTTACTTTGAGGGCGTCAATTGTTTGCAGTTTACTTGCAAAGACTTACGATTTAAGATATCCCAAAGGAAGATGTCTAAAGGCGTTAAATTGCACAATTTCGATGGCTAGCTCACGTCACCGCCGTACGAGGTAAAGTTTTATAATAAAAATTTATTATTTGCAGTACATTATTAAATAATTGGAAACAAATTTGACAGATGTAACTTTAACAACATGGCTCCTATAACCTTACAAATTTTGACCGTCTCTATTGAAAGACCTGTATATAAACCAACCACTCAGCGGTTTATATTTATTTGATTTCAGTATAAAAAAATGACACGCTTTCGTTCGCCATTATTTTCCTCGACCTTGAATACAACCGCGACCATAATTGTGTTGAGAGCCACTGACCTAAACGAATAAATAAGTCCAGTGTCGTCCAAAGCGAATCTACAATCGCTTTAATAGTCTGATTGAATTTGATAAATCATAATATGTATATTGCAAACGGTAACTGAAATAAAGTGTATTGAAAATTTTTGGGATTCCACATGTTTTGTCATTAACGACCCGGGTTTCAACTTTCGGCATATTCGGGCAATCTAAACAGGGATGCAACAGAACTGACACACAATAAACAGTTAGCATTGGTTATGCATATACCAAAGTAGTTAATCACAGAGGAAAACCACAAACCTAAAACCTTTAAAACTATTGATTTTAGTATAATGACACTCAATGAGTGTAAATTGATAAGTTTTATAAACAATAAATATCGTCACTTTTAAGGTGTTAACTGTCACTTCTTTATGGAAAGGCATGATATTTTAAATAATAAAAACACATTTTTTTAGTACTTATTTCCACAATATATTTTTTGATCAGGACCGGTTTCGCTCATCGCGAGCATTCAGTTGATAATGCTCGCGGTAAGCGAAACCGGTCCTGATCAAAAAATATATTGTGGAAATAAGTACTAAAAAAATGTGTTTTTATTATTTAAAATAAATATCGTGCCGTCTGAGACATAGTTTCTTAACCATTTACATCCACGGACCACTAAAAGATCCAAAAATGTTTTGCGGATTGGAATAAAATAATAAATATTTATATAAATGATTTTTTATTCAAAACAATTAATTTTGCAACACCGTATGCTGATGTAACAATATTTAAGTCTATTAAAAAAGACAGTAACAAAAAATATTGTTTAAAAACCCATAAAATACAACATAAAGTTCGATTGTCTATCGAAATAATTTCACCAGGTTGAGAAACTAGGGCCTAAAAATATAGTAAAATCGAAATAGTGCACAAAAAATAGCGTGGCAAGAGGACTGAGTGTATATAGTAAAATAATCCTCCTTATACTATTTTGTCATTTCCAAGAATTCTAATAGATTTTCCTTGTGTACAGTATATTCAAACACTACGTCTTTTGAATAATAAATCAATTATTGCATAAAAATTAAATAATTTATCACCGTTAACGTGTTAGTTCCCTAATAAGTTATATTAATAATTTCTTGAATCCTTTGATTGTATGCGGCGGCACTTTATGATTCCATATAGAGTATTGACGCGTATGTGCGGCCGCGCGGTTTCTTACAAATTTTTGTACGCCGCGTTTGTAATTTCAATTAAAATTTGGTTTATAGACAACACAATAATATTTGCCGATCATTTTTCATCGTTGTATAATAAAATTTTCCTTTTTAGCGTGAAAAAAATGCTATAAATAAACGCAAATATTACGAACAAAATCGATTTGCGTAAGTCATATTTTTCTGAGAAACATTACGAATTATGATCCAAAAACAGATGTTCTATCAAAAATTCCAGGCCTGAATTAGGAATAGTCGTGTCCAAAATATTTCAAAATTATTAAGAAATTGTATTTTTAATAAAATATATATCGATTTCGTCAGCGGTTCAGATGGCGTCCTAGATATATTATATACTTTAAACCATAGGTTCCCAAACTGAAGGTCGCCAACTTATACAGTCCACTAAAAATATATACACGATTCTTTTGACTGCTTCAATATTAATTGGAGCTGCCAACACAGAAATAAATTGTTGAGAATTGAACGCATGTTATAATGGGTAATATGAAGTAATAAATAATAAATAGATTAGAGTCAAAAAACAATAATATTGACATTTGAAAATAGTGTTAGGTAACCTTTTTAAGAAGATGGGTACCCAAATTCGGTTGTTTATAATATGGGACACCAAATTAAAATTGTTGAATTGGGAACAGCTGATAAATTGACATACTCAAAAACATCTTAATTGCAATGTTTTTCAAATAACATAAGATCGTCAGTGTTATTGATATAACACTAACGATTATAAATAAACCCACACGTCAATGGTTGCTCAACACTGTGTCAACACGTCTAGCAGATCAATAGTGGTAATAACATGTCAATCAATATTGTACTGAGATTCCAACGCGTAATAAATAAGAAAAAAACGTGGACACAGTCTGTCTGTGTCAAAGTACATATGTATAAAAACCAACCAAGCTGAAAGCGCTTTTATCCGTATTTATCGTAAATTGTATTGAATTGAGTTAATATTTGAGAAGAGACGTGAATCTCTCATTTCGACGTTATGAGATCATGACATATTTGAACATGCATGAAGTGAGTTACCAATTTGTCGAAATAAATTTAAATGCAATCTGGTAAAAATGAGAAAAATACATAAAACAATACGGCGTATAAATTTTCTTGTAATTGACTCTCAATGTAAGACTGAGAATTTGAACATGGTACTGTGAACTCTTTTACCCGTAGAAGAATATCGCAACTCTTCTAACTTTTAAATCATATATTATACTATGGCTGTACCGCAATGATTCAATGTATTACTCCGATGTTGTATTTTAAATAATTGTTTTTTTGTACAATTCATGAATTTTGGTTGGAATTTATTAAGTGTTATGATTTGGTTCATAGATGGCACCTGATTAGAAAATATTATCCCATCATTTCAACATTTTTAATATTTTTTCATTTGACTTAAATACATTTTTGTCTATTAGTGTTGTAATTCCTGTATTTTTTAAGCTACGCGTAGATTTCATCTATACATTTCTATTCTTTAGAATAAAATTCGATAGCATTTTTCTTTATGTGTAATTTAAATGAATATAAATGCATATCTTTTTTAACACAATTATTTCTTCTATTGAAATTCTATTTATTATACAGTTACTGACGAAATTATTGCCATTTGTATTTTGTTTTCGTATTATTAAGACTTAAAAGCCAGTTCTGATTGATGCTAATAAACTTCACTAGAAATGTTTATCGAATAAATCTTTGCTTCCTTTAATGCCCAAAACTTATCTGCGGCGTTAATTGATGGTAAAGTGGTTTTCTAAGTGAAATAAAATTAAAAAACATTTTTGGAAGTCACAGTGTGAACAATAATTCAATCAGTAAAAAATATTTATTAAATAAAATTCCTAAGCTGGGATTTTTTTAAGTCAACGTATTTTTTGTTTAGGGGAGCCGTAGATTATTTTTTTAGACTCAGGACGCCGTGTCATGAAAAGTTTGTAAAGCACTGGACGATTTAATGCTATGTGAAAATAGCCCCAGCTTGACATACGAGCAAACAAGAATAATGATCAGACGTGAATCGCTAGAGAGAAAACAACAATTGTCATCAATCACGCAATGTTGAACCAAAGATTTCACACCAATTATCAGAAACAGCACAAGTACCTTACAAAAACAAATATTTGAAAATCATATTATGTTATTTATAGCAGATTTACAAGCTGTTTTTCTGACATTGTATGCGTTCACAAGTTGCATCTGTTCACGTACTTGACACCTTTACTAATGAAATGTTTTCTCTGTGTTTTATATTGAAAATAATGGCCAATAAATATGTTAAGCGGGTTCGACTCATTGATCAAATTGCGTATTATGTAAACAAGAAACGACACGTTGTGGCAAAGGCAAGCGGGTTATAGCTTTTTGAACTTGCGATAGGAAAGTGGTTGAGTGCAAATCTTTCGCGATCATTTATGTCATGTATAAAAAATAAATAATTGTGAATAAACGTTATTAAAAAAACGAAATCGAAGTAATGTAAAGTTGAACAGACTGGTGTCATTTTGTATGCGTCCCCTGATTGTTGATGGTTTGTTTCTGTCACGTGGACAAAGCGGGTTTTGTATTGAATCAGAATAAAAACTGAAATCCAGTTACGAGATTATTGATCACGTTTATCTACGTCAAACTGTTTAAATATACGCCATTCAAATTTAGTTTTTTAGAGGGCATCTCTAATACCCAAATTAATATTTCTTGTTAATTTTAATTTTAATAAGACAAATCTGCTCGCATAGTAAGGACACCTAATGTGCTTAACTCAACAGATTTGCTTTACATCAGCTGTTTATTACACAATCTCTTTTTTAAGAAAGTAGGACGGTTTCTTGGCTAATCGCTCTCGCTATGCCTCATTTTTAAGGTCAAATGGGTAGATTCTCGATAACTTTAGACATGGATATCATTTTGGGGGTCTAAAAAGTGCATTAATATTAAATAAAATACTAAAATGACGTCCGTGACTTTAGACATCACATAAAACCATACTTTCGAACAGAGATCGATTGAAATATAAGTATATTAAACTGTCGTTACTGGGATTTCAACCCATGATCATGTAGCTGAAACCATCCACGTGGACCACTCGATCAATAACGCGACTTTATTAAAACACCTACTTACATTAAATATAATAATACTATAGAAAAAAATATCAACTAAATCGATGTCAAACCAAACCCAAGCCTTGTGACAGTAGCAACTTCGAAATTTGAACGCATGATGATTGATGATCAACTTTCAATCGCTATTTCGCTACGTGCATGAATATGATCGACACCAGTTGGTAACTAGTTTGGTGAGTAAGATCTGAGGAATGGATAAATTCAATGCATCCAGTTTTTGGAGAGTGGCCAGAGATGTCCCTCACGGCGCATATAATTATAGACCGGTTATGCATTTGTTTAAATTGCAGAGCGCATATAGATTAGTTATGTGACCATAGCCCTACGACATGAAAGATAAATTTAACAAATCGATAATAATGACAGTAGTAACTACATAACGCTATTTTTATATTGACTTTAACGACCGCTTTACTAATAAATTAACCCACTTCACGCACAATGCACACGTTGCGTTTTAAATTTATTTCATTGTAATTGTTGCAAATTTCATAATTTCTCTGAGTGAAGTTTATTTTTAACAGATTATCATGAGGATAGTTTTAATATGGATTTAATATAACAGGGGTGGCCACGCATGAAGTCAATATGGACCACTTTCCGTTTATTTATTTTTTATAACGATTTTAGAAATACAAAAAGACACATCCCTCACTTTTTCCAACTATCTTTATTTTTTGATAATCAATTGAGTGTTACATAATACATTGGTATATAATTAAATATGTACACGTTCTGTCAAAAAAATCCATTCTACAAATGCCAAGTAAGAAATTACATTTAGTTAAGTCTAAAAGATAGGCATGACAATTTGCGACCGCGAAAAAGGTAACGCACACCAAATTATTTGTTTTCCTTAAATAACTTACTACATTCATAAAAGATGAGGTATTAAATCGTTAGTCAATTAGTTTTTACACATTTCAGGGTTTCGCCTCCAGTAAAAAAAATTCTGTGAGGGTAAATTTATATATTTTCCTTAAGTATAACAAATTTCGTTTGCATTTAGATACGTCATTATAAAAATTTTAACTGTCGAATTTTTATAAGATTTTACACGTTTTGTCATTGACGACATCTATTTTATCCGTGTAATAGAATGAATGCCTGAAGATGCCGAAAAGCGAAACCTTACAAAACATCTAGACATTTTCGGGAATTCTGTCACACAGGTGCAACAGAATTGTCGTTAGTGACAAAACATATGGAATCGTACAAAATTTAAACAATTCAAATTGAGGTTAGTTCTGTTGTATCCGTGTAATAGAGTGCCTTAAGATGCCGAAAAGCGAAACTCGAATCGTTAGTGACAAAGCATGTCAAATCGTACAAAGATTCAACAATACAAATTTGATATTGAAGTTCCATAAGCACTTTCAATCGATATCAAAAATTAAATCATTATAGATTTACAGTCCATATTGTTCATAGAAAATCTTTAAAGTAGTTTTTTGTACACGCAATATCATTTAAAAAACTGTGGCTTAATTTGCTTGGTGCTGTACCCAAACATAATAGTTGCAAATTACCTGGCAACAACACAAAAAAAATAGTACTCATGCAAGTTTTTCTTGAACTCTGAATAAAATCATTACAAACGTTAAATATATTATATAATAGCCTGGCAACACTCGTCGGAGATGATTAACGAGCGAAGAATACATCGCTAGAACTTTTTGCCGCGGTAGGTTCAATTTGCGATACAAAATAATAACGTGTACAATAGAAAATAACGATTCGTTATTTGCTGCGTGTTGTAGAGATATCGAAAAACTTAAAACAGGGTTGGCGCTAGACGGGTTCAGACTATTACATGGAGCCAAAAAAAAAAAAAAAAATTTCAATAAAAAAAAAAAGCATAAATTATATTACAGCAAATTGGGCGCCAGAGTGCTGGTATATGAATTATAAGAGAAAAGTTAATGCCATCTTTTGACAGTAAAGAGTTATTGATACAGAATTTAAAATATGTGTAAATTTTTTTTCGAGGGCCGAAAAATTTGCCGGGTAACCCGCCACTTCATCGTATCTTATCAACATATCGAGAAATTAAAATAATAAACTCAAGAATCACTGGGACGGCAGATTTCTATAATCCGTGTAAACCTACTTTAGGATTTTTCTTCTTGTGTTAAGTACATATGTATCGACAGTGAGTCACACATGACTGAAGAAGGGTTCAATTCAGTAATGTATGGGTGCGTGTTATACTATCACTGAGCCGCGACCGCGATTATATGGAAACTATTTAAATTTAGCATTTTTGTCGCTATTAGTATTCGCTTACTTCGTGGTTACCACGCGATCGAATCCGTTTGTTAATTGCATAACGGGGTATAAATACATACACAAGGTGATGGCGAGGTGAAGTTAAGTGCGGTTAACCATCACAACTTCCTAACGAGTAAATAATGGCTTCACAATTATGCTAGAGATCAAATCGATTTATCGGAAATGTATACAAGGTATCATGATAGGAATATACAAACATATAACCCACCGGGCATGAAATGGAGAATATCAGATTTTTAACATGGCCGCTATCATAGATTTTACGTTAAAACAATAATCTAAATAAAATTTTACTTCGGATTGCAATAAAACATGAGAGAACAATGTTTATTTTCCGACATTACAAATTGTCTTCTTCCACTCTTAAAAATATTTATAGCGTGGCTAAAACTCGACTTTTTTAAAAAGACGAAAGTTTCCTCCGATCCTTTTTATGCACCATTTGAATCAGTACCGTTAAAAAAAGTACCGATTTTTTAAAACTTATGTTATGTTTTCACGGCTTATAAAAAACTCAAAAGAATAAAGAAACATACGTGTGTACATATTTAGGTACTAACGAAATCAAAATCTCAGGGAATACCCATTCAAAAACAGTTAAAAAAAACAAACCATATATTATTCAAGATACACTGAAAATGTCTCTATATTAAATGTGTCCAGCAATAAGAATTATTTTTCCCTTGCAATAAACAGGCACGTTTGTTGTCAAGTGGCAATACTGAATGAATATATTTCAGTATGTGCAATTTAATTTAAACCGAAAACTGGGTAAATGTATTACCTTCATATTATATGAATGTATCTTGCGTAATATAAATATTTTTTTGTTTAAATAATGAACACATATTTCATATTTTGAGTTTATTTTAATCAATGCAACCAGTTTTGTACAGACATCATAACTTTTTGCCACGAAGTCTTTGGGAACATATCCTTCGTATAAAAAGATAATTGGGTGTATTTTTACGTTGGCAGGCCTGCCGCGTGATTATTTTGTCGTTCAGTGTTTTTTCAATTTTGGAATCACAATTTTATTGTTTCTTTTTCCACTAATACTTTTATTTTTTCACTAATAATTTAAAATTTCAGTGTCAAATAAATTTTAATCCAATATTTCAGATTGATTGATCGAGGTCTGTCGAAATTGCGATCATTTGATACGAATACGCTCTGGATTTAAGCTAAATAAACGCGCTTAATAGTCATGGCTGAACTAATTTATTTTAAAATATTTTGAAAACTATATTTAACCTTTTTTATTTAAGAATACATTAATGCTTCACAGATGTCTCAGGTATTTACTAGCTCATCTTAGAACCCTTATAATCTTAACTGATCATTAATGTGCGAAATATAATCATTTTACTGGATTTCATCTAAGTATGCCATCTTATATTTCAATAAAACTAACGATCAAAACATGGTGCTAGTGATAAAGCTGTTATCAACGTTATCTCTATTTCATAATAAAGTCAAAACATTTACATTTGGCGGATTATTAAAATTTGTTTAAGTTCTGATAAGCATTCGTCATTTAGTACGTTTCAAGTGTTTGAATTTATCACATGAATGATGTCAATTTTTGATTGAATGACAATATTTTTACAAATCTGCACGTTAGACACATATGAGACAATATCCATTTCTTCAAAAAAGTATAAAATTATCTTCATTTTTTTGAATAAATGAAAGAAAACTGTTCTAATACTCTTCTGTTATGTTATCTAAATGGACATGGTGCCTTATATAACTGGGTGTAAAAAAATGAAGAAAGATTGCTGCTGGTCATTAAAAAAAAATGCGTCTGAGACTGTTAGGTCCAAAAATATAGACAAACAAATTCCTCGTTACCATATTCATGTTTTGTTCGTAACATATAATAGATCCTGTCATCCTTAATAATATCAAATTGTATATTCCGGATATTTTTTGAGAAATCGTGGATACGAATTTTTTGTTCTTACAAAGAGTAGAACCAGCCTGCCAATGGGGATGCCAATGGTAAGAGCATTAACAATGTTTAACATCACTGCTTCGGATGTCAACATATTACAAGTAGAAGAACTATTTTTTAATGTACTAAAGTAGATTTTATATGAGCTTGCTTGGTTGACTTTCTTGCTATTCTTGTATTTTATTTTGTTTTTTATTTCTTCAATTTTCAACATTTTTTTTTTAATATAATATTTTGACGTTGCAAAAGCAATAAACTTATAATTTGTTTTTTTTGTAGCGTGTATTTACCAAATCAATAAATAATCAGGGCTCAAGTTAGGTGGTAGTACACCGGTTCGTTGAATCCGCTGAGAGTAGCACACACGTAAAAAAAACAGAATTCCGTTTTCAATTACTAAAAAATATTCATAATTATAGTTAGCATTACTAAATAGTGATTAAAATTAACAAACATATGTAAAAATCAGTATTTTACAATGACCAACTATCGTTAATATCGCATAATTATATTAATTAGTAGTCTCTCCGGTTATTCTTACTTTGGTACTACGACACACTAACAACCGGCGTCAATTACCGCATTAAAAATAAGCTAATTAATTTTTTACAGCAAATATAGCGATGGTGGAAACTTTGAAATTGAAACCATATTTAACAACATACCAAGTTTCTGGGGGTGTCAAATTAAATATTTAATACGACATATAAAGACATTGTTCATATATTTCAATATTTGTTTTGAAATATTCAAGAAAAAAATAAACATAACCGTTCCAAAAAATTGACCGAGTAATAATACAAAAAATGCATGATTATTATCATTTAGAAAGTGTAGATGTCGTTGGCATGACTTCAAAATTATTCCATCGTGGTAGGTGCATAATAATTGCCTATATAATAAGTTTCGAAATGGTTTTCTTGGGTAGATTGTCCCACAGTAATAAAATGCATTTTTTATTACCATGAATATGCGGTTAAAACTCCGGATCTTTTTGTAAAATGTTTTTGCATACCCTCGAATACCGACTTTTAAAAAAGGAATGCAAAAATCCGGTACCAAAAATCTATTGAAACATTTGTTTCAGTAGATCAGTTTTCAAGTGAGTTCATTTTCACCTTTTTTCAGGATCATTGATTAACACATTTCGCCTCTTCACAAGATAGTTTTACTCAGCGGTTCTTAAAATTTGAGAATTGTTTGCATGGCGGTCATTTCATTCCCCTTTCATTAAAAATAATGGTTGGCCGAAATACGTTTTGCTAAGCATAAATATTGAATCAAACGCATAGGTTAACGTTATTAGAATATCAACGTTATTAAAATTGTTAAAATTATCGACAATACAATATATTGCAAGAAATTTTACATTCTATCATTAATTTATAATATCGACTGAAGGTGCTTGATGGAATTTCAATATCAAATTTGAATTATTACAAATTTGTACGATTCCTTATGTTTTGTCACTAACGACCCGGGTTTCGTCTTTCGGCATCTTCAAGTATTCTGTCACACGGATGCAACAAAACTGACTATCATATTCTGTTTTTTTAAATAATAAAAACATATTTTTTAGTACTTATTTCCACAATATATTTTTTTGATCAGGACCGGTTTCAACTGATCAGTTGATAATGCTCGCGATGAGCGAAACCGGTCCTGATCAAAAAAATATATTGTGGAAATAAGTACTAAAAAATGTGTTTTTATAATTTAAAATATCATGCCTTTCCATCAAGAAGTGACAGTTAACACCTTAAAAGTGATCATATTCTGTCATTAAAAAAATAGTATAAAATATGCAATAATTTTAGTGATCCTTTATGGGACCGCAGACCCAGTTTGAGAACTTCTGGTCTAACTCATGCTTAATGTGCATCCTTAATAGTAGCAATTGAACTCCTCTTGACACTTGAATTTGAACAAATGATAAACAGTAGAACAAGATTAAGCAATCTTAAATGAGGAATTGGTTGAAAGCTGATGAAACAAAACTTAGATACGAACAGATTACAGAAAATAGAGAGAGAGAGAGAGAAAGTCTAGTAGAATTCAATGGCTACAATTTATCGCAAGCAATTTATCGCCAGTAGTTTATCGCCACTTGCAACAAAAATATATAGCCTACAAAATGATCGCTGGCATATTTTCATCAGGCTATGAATGGATTTATATACATTTATTGGTCATCTTAAATCGAAAATAATAGCAATATGAAAATATTATTTAAAGCTTGTTCAGATCTAAATGAAGTGACAGTTGTAAATATAGCGAAAATGTCCTCGAAATGTTTAAAAATCAATTTTGGTTTCTTCTCTATCATGCATTTTCTCTATAGTTTCTATATTTTTATATATTAAGTAGGTCAGAAGAACTAAAATATATAATTGGATCGTGAATATAATATTTGAATAATGATTAATTCTGAGTAACAATGCCAATGTTTCCCAAAATGTTGGTTTCAAAAAGCTTTTAATGTATAACATACTTTTCTAAGACCACAATATGAAACTTTCGTCTAATCAGTTGAAAAAAAATATTCAGTAGATTTTTCAATATTATAAATTTCAGGTAAATTAATATACGTTTTTTATCCTCGAAACATTATTCAATAGTACTAAAAGCAATGCTATTATATTAAAGATTTAATTGCAGCTCAGAATTGATGAAAAATATATAATACATTAATTAGAATCAAGGAAAACGACGAAAATTTTCACGAAAATTCGACGCCATATTACAATTTGGTTTTTTCCAAGAACTATAGGTTAAATATAGGTTTAAAGTTCATAAAAACTTTATGTTTGCGTTCAAAAAAAAAATCAAACATAGTTTATATAAATGTGTACTTCTTTTTAAATAAACAAATATACATTTACATTAAGAAACTTTAATAACATAATAAACCATTCATTCATCATCGCTATAACTTAAAATTCTATATTTGTAACTCTTTTTCGTGATCGGTTGTGAGTTTTCATCATCAGAGGACTCTAATGTTTTGTGTTTTAGCGTTAAAATATTCGTTAATAAGAGATTGTCTGCTTTAAACGTATAATCTTTATGTATTTCCTTATAAGGAAAAAATATTTTGTATGTCTCTATTGAATTTCGAACTCCTTTCCATTTTCGGATTATTATCAATAAAATAAATTCTAATTTATTAGCCAATTCCAAGCCGTCACTTTTTGTTTTTAATGTGAAACATGTAACTACTTCGCTGCAACTGCTTTCCGAGTCATTAATTTATATTCATTCATCATAGTCATTAATTGTGGTAGGTTCATTTTAATTTTTTCCCTTAAACTGTATTATATAAATTTATAAGCAGCTAAGTGTTCTGCAACTCAAATCTTTAAGGTGTGCGTGGTTTTACCCACGTAAAAGTGTTGACAATCAAAACACTGCAATTTATATAATAAATACCGGAATTATCACAAAATTAATGCTATCCTTTTTAACTTTGGGGAATATTTAATGTGAAACATGTAGCTTCTTCACTGCAACTGTTTTCAGAGTTATTAATTGTAGTAGGTTCATCCAACATTTCATTTAAATTAATTTTTTTCCCTTAAATCATGTTGTATAAAACTGTGTTATATGAGGCATAAGTGTATAATGATTCGGTATTTCTATTCGCAATTTAATTTTTGTAAATAACTTTATTATTATTAACCGAATTTTGTTAATTTTCGATAAGATAAAGAATAGCATGTGATATGTATATTTACCGTAAACACAGTGACGTATACTAAAAACTTTTGAGAGTATGCAGAATGTTGAGAGTCTTTGTATAAAGGATTTAAAAATGGAAATTCTGTCTCACTGAGGCGGGTCAAGGTCTACGAGTTTTTTTTGCATCTTTATACTACATACAGTGTTGGAACAAAATTTTTGTAAACAAACCAAAGTCTGATTGACAACAAATAATTAAATTGCGTAATACGTTATGAATGAGACTTAAAATTTATTATATTATCTGATATTTAGAATCAAACTGTATTCGATTGACCTTTGTACTTATTATGATAAAAACGAGCGTCCGAGGCTTAAATGCTTTTTTAATTATAGATAGTAAGTACGTTCTGAAACTTTTTATAGAGTAATTCAGAAGCTTTCTACAACGTAAAAAATCGATCACAGATTTTAATGACTTAATAACCTATTTTTCGCTGTATATTATGTAAACCTTAAAAAAACTACGGCCTGTTAATATTTTTAACCCTCAGACTGCTAACGTCTCTACTGTTGAGACGGCTGATTAACAGTAGTTAAAACCTTCTATTTTTTTTAGTTAATTGAATTGCTTGGATTGTCCTGACAAACTCAATAAGTTTTAAATAATAAAAACACATTTTTTTTTTAGTACTTATTTCCACAATATATTTTTTGATCAGGACCGGTTTCGCTCATCGCGAGCATTATCAACTGATAGAATACAATTTACAAACAAGTCTATTTATACAAAACAAAAAATTAATTTGAGTTAATGGTAGCAGGTGTACAAAACCATGGGTACAAGAACTAGGAAACGATTTACATAAAATCATACAATATTGATACAAATAAAGTAAATTAGTATAAAAATTAAATGTTCACAATCACTTATTAAGAATTAAAATTACAATTATGGTAAATCAATAATCCATTAGGAGCTCTAAACAATCAATAAGGAAGTAAGGAGTGGGAAATTTTTAATGACGAAAATAACTCACAATCACTACTTAATGGAACAAAATAAATTAATACATGAGAAGTCGATTAAAGATGAATCGATGAGATGGGAAGATATGGTCAGTCAGGGGCGTTCCAATATTTTCTGTAAAAAATTAAGTAAAGGGAGGCAATATCATTTTTCAAAAAAAAAAAAAAAAATATTTATTTGAAATATATATTTATTAATCTAATTTAATGAGTATAACAATGGTGACGACGCAAAAGTAGTTTGTTCATTTATAAGGTTAGAATTAGGCAAAAATTTATATCGATTAATTTCAAGGATTTCTTGTTTATCTAATTTCAGTGATTTGTTATTGAAATGCAGGATTTTGTAGTTTATAGTAAAATCACATGAATGTTTATTTTGAAACAAATGGTTTCCAAAAGTAGAAATCTCATCGCCTTTTTTGGCACAAGCTAAATGTTCCTTAAATCTAGTATGAAAGGATCTTCCTGTTTGACCAATATACCTAGCCTCACAGGAATCACATTTTAGAAGATAAATACCACTTTGGCTTAAAATATTAATTTTGTCTTTCGTGTTAACTAACATTCGACTAAGATTATGATTGTTATAAAAAGATACATTAAAAAGTTTTTTGTCTAACTTCTTGGATATGTTTTCAGAAACTCGGCCTAAATAACTTAGTTTTACCCAACGTTTTTCAACGGAGGGAACATCAATCATCAAGCTCGAGGTTACATTTAATAAAGCTAATTTTTTAGTTTTTTTAAAGACAAGTCGATCAATCAACTTTGCATCGTATCCATTGTTAAGTGCGATCTGTTTAATGGTGTTTAATTCTAAATTGAAATTTGATTCTGTCATAGGAATTGTCAACAAGCGATGAATAAAAGAATGAAAAGTTGACAACTTATGTGAAATGTGGTGTCTAGACGAGCTACTTATGATATTGTCACTAAAAGTCTCTTTTCTGTAAATACTGAAACTATGACGATTATTAATTAGTTCAACGGTTAAATCTAAAAAGTTTATTTTATGCATACCCAATTCCATTGTGAATTGAATTGAACTATGAATCTTATTCATATTATTCAAAAAAGTATGCAGTTGCCTTTCGGTACCTCCCCAAAGTACTAAAATATCATCTACATATCTATACCAATAGATGATATTTTTAAAAAGATCTAATTTTGTAATTTTTGATTCAATCAAATTCATGAAAAAATCAGCTAAAATTGGTGACAATGGACTACCCATTGCCAAACCATCCAACTGTTTATAAAATTTATCTTTAAATTTAAAATAATTTTGATCTATGCAACAGTTAATGATTGATTTTACATCTGTAGCCAACCGGGGATTAAGATTTTTCATATCTATGAAATCAACAATCGCTGACTTTAGGTCAGATATAGGCACACTAGTAAATAGGCTCACTACATCAAATGAAACTAGCTTCGCGTTCAAAGGTACTGATAAATCTTTAATTTTTTCTACTAATTGAATTGAATTTTTAATCCCGAATTTGGGGGTGAATCCCAACTTATGTTTGAACAAGGAATTAGCAATCCCTGCTAATTTATACGACGGTGCAGCATTAAAGGAAACTACTGGCCTTAAGGGCATACTTTGTTTCATAATCTTATTCATAATCATAATCTTAGTCGAATGTTAGTTAACACGAAAGACAAAATTAATATTTTAAGCCAAAGTGGTATTTATCTTCTAAAATGTGATTCCTGTGAGGCTAGGTATATTGGTCAAACAGGAAGATCCTTTCATACTAGATTTAAGGAACATTAGCTTGTGCCAAAAAAGGCGATGAGATTCTACTTTTGGAAACCATTTGTTTCAAAATAAACATTCATGTGATTTTACTATAAACTACAAAATCCTGCATTTCAATAACAAATCACTGAAATTAGATAAACAAGAAATCCTTGAAATTAATCGATATAAATTTTTGCCTAATTTTAACCTTATAAATGAACAAACTACTTTTGCGTCGTCACCATTGTTATACTCTTATTGTTATATTACTTAAATTAGATTAATAAATATATGTTTTTTTTTTTTTTTTTGAAAAATGATATTGCCTTCTTTTACTTTATTTTTTGGCAGAAAATATTGGAACGCCCTGACTGACCATATCTTCCCATCTCATCGATTCATCTTTAATTGACTTCTCATGTATTAATTTATTTTGTTCCATTAAGTAGTGATTGTGGGTTATTTTCGTCATTAAAAATTTCCCACTCCTTACTTCCTTATTGATTGTTCAGAGCTCCTAATGGATTATTGATTTACCATAATTGTAATTGTAATTCTTAATAAGTGATTGTGAACATTTAATTTTATACTAATTTACTTTATTTGTATCAATATTGTATGATTTTATGTAAATTGTTTCCTAGTTCTTGTACCCATGGTTTTGTACACCTGCTACCATTAACTCAAATTCATTTTTTGTTTTGTATAAATAGACTTGTTTGTAAATTGTATTCTATCAGTTGATAATGCTCGCGATGAGCGAAACCGGTCCTGATCAAAAAATATATTGTGGAAATAAGTACTAAAAAATGTGTTTTTATTATTTAAAATATAATGCCTTTCCATCAAGAAGTGACAGTTAACACCTTAAAAGTTACTATATCTGGCAAATAGTTACTTATCTTTTATTGAATTTTATGTCCGAGAGCCACAAACGTTTATGCAAAGAGCCACTCCTGCCGACCCTGATATACGTATTAATTTTCACTTATAAATTATGTTTTATAATATTTAGTTTCTTTAAAAAAAAAATAGCTGTATCTTTGAAATTAATAAAAAAGCTCATCTTTCAAAATATCATTTTACGAATAACAATTGAAAAATATCGTTTGTATTCTAATATTAATTATCTGGAACACAATGTGTCTTCATAATATTGAAATGCTCTGAGAAACATTTATCAATTTTAAACTGTTTTTATAAATGGCGGATTATTTTTGAATGAACTTTTTACGCCTCAAAATTACCGTTATTGTTTTTGTCGTATTACGGTTATAAAATTTAACTATTTATTTCAAGTTTAATCGGTTGTAAAACTGTTGACCCCGCATAGTCCTTTCGACAAAATAGTGTTCGTGACCGACATGACTCACGAATGTTTATTTCTTCCGATGAATCTATTTTTATGTTTAATCTATTAATGTGTGTGTCGGGATTCGCGTATCGGTGTCTCACTTCAACGCGTGATCACGTATTTTGACAGTTCGTTTTTTAGGGGGTGGCTGGCGGAAGCGAGAGAGAAGGAGCAATTGCTTGAGCAAAGTCAACGTTTTTTGACAGTGTCTAACATGCTTCAACTTCCGCAGCAGTTTGAAAGTCTACGTTCGTAGGGCTTCGTCAATCCAGAACCGATACATAACATTGTTTAATTACGTTTAATGTCATATATTTCGCTACGGTGAGCACGTTCTAATCTGCCCTCTATAAAACTAAACAGAATATGGATTATGTGGCATTACTATCGGCAACTCTGCTTTTGATTAGTTGACCAGAAAATCTCATTTAAACCGGTTTCTGATATTCATAAATACATAATTGGATATAGTAATCGTTTATCCCGTCAATATCACGGAAGCTTGTGACCAGTTGGTCTTGATTTGTCGAATAACTTTTCAATGCTTATAACTCCTTTATATTATTACTATTGTTTTAGGAGTACATTTTTTAAAATCTACATTCCGTTATGAACTTAAAAAATCGTAAAATTTGTTGTTATCATGATTGAATTCTTAATGAGTATTTTTTATGTAGCTATATATTACTCTGTGTAGTATCCACTATAAAATATGATAAAAAATCGATCCTTAAACACAAGAACGTATTATCCATCACAATTGAATGTTAACACACCATTCCCAAACATCAAATTGTAATTATTTTTCAATTATATCAATACTAGCAAATTGAATACTTTTTATAGCTATATACGTGTTTCATTTGTTATTTGTAAGTTTTAAAACATTTTCTTAATAGAAATAAAGTTTGATTAATTATTAGATTTTATAATTAACTATCTTTATTTTACAATGTTAACATTGTGTTGTCAGTACCATAATTAAGAATTCATAAAAGTAATTATGGCGGCCAGGTCTTGATGAGCTTTAATTCCCCGAAGAGGCATCACTTCCGAGTAGGCTGACGTTTCCCCATGTAATCTTACCCCTACCATTAGCTTTCGACCATAAAATTTTAGGTTAACATTTAAAATGGTATAGCCATATGGACTACACTCGAGTGATGACGCACGTGCATATCTAAATTATGTTTACCGAAATATTCAAACATTTTTTTAAAATACCTACTTATTAAATCGCTTTTGTCTTGAAATTATTATTGAAAGGAACGATTATACATTCATCTTTAAATCGATCTATATTGTGAATAATAACGTATTACAAGAAATGTACGTCCATAAAAGCATTTCTGGATAAAATGTTATAAAAATGGTGTTAGTTGAATTAATTGAAATACATATATTCACGAAAATAGAAATTTAAGAATCGTAATGAAGAACGTCTAATATAAGCATGAATTTCGTCTGGACAGAACATCAGTGCTTACATAAATCTAAGACAAATCTGAGGTCGTGCCAAATATGATAGATATTTTATGCACAGTTGTAAGCGACTTATTAATTTATATCAATTGTGCAAAATGTACCGAATGTGAATATACTGCTTATAAGCATACGTCAACGCGACTAAACTGAACTCATTTTTCTTCAGTACGACGATTTTCCGGCAATGCGCAGTCGCGGCTTCGTACCGCGCACAAACGGTCGTTTTGAATTCGAAACTCGAACACAAGTGTAGTTGTATCTTCTTCTTTTGTTTTTAAAAAGTTTTTCAACCTCCGGTGTATTGTGGTGTGTAAACAAAAAAAGTATCTATTGTGATCCATGTGAAAGTGTACAAGTTTTCATAAGTGAATAAAATTTTCGTTTTAGACAAAATGTTGCCTTCGTTATATTTAAAACTTATCATGGCGAAACAATCTAAGATATTCAAAAAATTAATTTAAAAAAATCCGTTTCAATTTTATTTTTCCATTGCACATTTTTTATAATTTGATCGTTTGTAATTTGTTTTGTTTTATACCAATACTTTTTTATAATTGAGAACGTCGTTCTATTTGAAATTACTTCGATGACGTTTTGTATTTTAAGTGCTATTTTACTGTCCATTGTATAACGTTTTGTTTAAAAAGTCTGGTATGACTGATAGAAATTAATTTTTTAGCTGCTTATGTGTCAACTGTCACTTTTCGGTTGAATGGCATTATTCAAGTGAATAAAACAGTGCTCAGTACTCTTTCAGCGACATTATAATATAATGATCTGGTTCTTTATATTATAGAACTGTGTTACTATACTAAAATATTACTGCAATATATTATTTTATTTAAAAGTCATTTATATACATACACATACAACCTAAAATAAAGCGTGGGCGACGGGTATTATTTAAATTTATTTTGATTGCTTCGTTGAAAAACGAATATAAATTGGCTGTATATTTCAAAATAACTATGCATACTTGACCATCTTTTTATTAAAAGTGTTCTATGAACAATATATGCTATGTTTTATTTCACTACCATAGATACTGGATTAACAATTTTTGTATACAAATTCAGAACTCTTTAATTTGTAATGACTACAACAATGATGCGTATAAATTTTTACGAAAATATTTGTAAATGTGCTATCAAATTTTTTGTCTTCAATAAAAATTGATGAAGACAATACAGGCAATATTAATTAAATGACGTTAGGCGACGGTATCTTTAAATCCAATTATTGATTAAGTATCTTAGTGTCTTTATATCGACGCAAATTGATTAAATATGCGTCAAAAATTTATCCACACAATTTAAAGAGAATTTTATTCCCAAACAGTAATATGATATGCAAAATCAAGAGACGAGGGTATTGCATCAGTTTAATTTTCCATCACTCTTTTGTATCAAATATAAATTGTGAAATAAGTTAATTATATGGTAACTTATTAGATTACCAAATGTGACTCGTTGTTCATCTCTTTGAGAAGCTTCTTCACATTTACTGTAACTAATGTTGCTTATTTCTAGACCCGTCATTCTTATTTCCATCGTAAATATCAAGGGGGAGGTTGTATTTTTAGGAAGGGGCTACGACTCAAACTTACTTAATACCATAAGTACCGTTTGCTTAATTAATTACATCTTTTATAAGTTGAAAATCCCAAGGGAAATAAATTCAATAGCGGTAAAACGACTTTGTAAAAAGTTTATATATCTGTTAGTCTATTAGATATCATAAAATATTAAAATTAGTTTTCACAGTACATACTATCTCGAAGAACGAAGTTATATTGATTGAGTTGGCATTCACTTGGTAGAACTCCATTATAACACGGTTCTGACGATGGCGTGAGCCGAAATAGCTATCAACTATATTTGTTAAAAATAATTTTCTAGAACTAAAATACATTGCTATTTTTTTCACCGTGTAACAAAGTTATATATTTTATAATTTATGATATCGACTGAAGGTGCTTGATGGAACTTCAATATTAAATTTGAATTGTTACAACCTTGTACGATTCCATGTCAGTCAGTTCTGTTACATCCGTGCGATGGAATGCCTGATGATGCCGAAGGGCGAAACCCGGGTCGTTTGTGATAAGACATGGAATCGTACAAGGTTGTAACAATTCAAATTTATATATTTTAGTTTTTTATTAAAAACAATATTTCTGCCAAACTGTTTTTTTTTCATTTGAATATTGTGTTTATGATAATAAAAGAATGTTAGATCAGTTTATTTCTCTATATTCATATTCAAAAATGCTGCAATGTAACTTTCTTCACTAATCAAAGTAAATCTTCCATGTACATCAGACACTTATTTTGATTTATATATACATTTAACGCTAGTATGTGAATATCCGTTACTCCTTTTAATGTATTTTTCATATATAAAACCGATGCTGAATCTAATGATTTCTTAAATAGTCTCATCAGTGAAGTACAATAACTCTCATCGTTTTTATATGTATATTATCTTAATTTATAAAATATCCAAATATCGACTCAAGACGTCTCGATGTGATGTCGGAACGATCGGAAATAGCTCCCATAATATGTTATTCTCGTAAAAATGAAGTGAAGTATGTATTATTTTCTGTTTAACGCCATAGACACCTGTTAAACAACAGACATGAAAAAAAGTAGTACGCATTCATTCTGCGGCTTCATCATCATATTACTGCGAATGAGTGTTTAAGATTATATAATTTTATTTTGTCAATATTCGAATCGATCGTCGTAATAATCATTAATCATTCTCGAAACATCTAAGAACACACAACCGAATATTTCAACACCATTACAACAACAATAAAGTCCTGCTCCATTGAATTACATGTATTTTTTTTATAGTGTAATCTTGTTTTAATTCTCATTGATAATGTAACTTTTGTCACACGCCCACTGCAGCAAACCCAGACAATAAATCTTGAGTTCATTTAGGCCAACCCACGGCTTTATCTGAAATCATTTCCACCAGACAGGTAAAAAAAACTCTTAGAAGTTGTCTTACAATAGTCTTGTTTACGTGCGTGGATAAATATTTTATGTTTGCGAGATAAATTTTATATTAAGTAGTGTACAGTTGTTGCGAGAAATATATATAACTATTGATGTTGTATCATACTATATAATATTTATTACCAATCTCAGTAAGATAAAATCTTAATATTTGACAGTACTGTGCGAATTACAATATTTGAACTAAATCATGTTATCGTCAACCGTATAACCCAAACATTTATTTATATCGTATGGTCAGTTGGCCTAGTGTATAATTTCAATAATTTTAAATAAGTATGAATACGTATTAATTTATCTCGTCATTCCTAAAACCGAATGACAAAAATAATTTTGTAGAACTAAAATACATTGCTATTTTTTTTTTCACCGTGTGATGAAAGTCATATTTAGAAGCGATGTCAACAAGTATTTATTAACAAGCAATTATCTTACGGATTTGTCAATCGATATCTTCATTTTTAATCATCTTTTTAGATGCTTATGTTGTTTACATTCCCCTCCTCATGATTTTAAAACCAAAACGTAATGAAATCGATCGAAGTTAATTTCTAGTCATTTTCTAACCCACCCTATTATTAATCACTACCGTAGTTCTGATGAAGGCATGAGCCGAAATATCAACAATATATCTTATAAATTTTTTAGAAATAAAATACATTGCTATTTTTCACCGTGTTATAATGGAGTTCTACCAAGTAAATGCCAATTCAATCAATAAATTAGTTCATTACCTTCTTGTAAAGAAAATTTATATCAAGATTACTTGTTTTTTTAATAATAAAAACACATTTTTTTAGTTTTAATATCATGCTTTCTATCAAGAAGTGACAGTTAACACCTTTGTATCACGCAGAGCTGTTTATTATAAAAATACAATGGACACATAAATATACCATATAGAGTCCACTTTTTCATTTTCGTTTATTATTATTACTTAATATTTTATAGAAAATAGTAGAAAAAACAGACTCGCTAACTCACCAAACATTTCCAACATTGTTATCAATTCACCAAAGCAAGACTGTAACATAAATATACCGTTATCGATTGTTGTCCCATCATATATGATTTTCGAGTGGGTATTTTAGTTTTCTGTGGTATTTCCATACGCCCCGTGCTCTAGGAAAATCGCTTTATCGTTTTTAGTATGGACTCAATATTTCTCGGAACACCTGCCGCAATATGCGCTCGGTTATTAACACACTTGAAAGATGAGTATTATAACCGTGCACCATATTACAGTTAACATTGTTATCCCGATAAACCATTGTGCCATGTATATTATGTCAAAAATTGATATCGACAAAGACTCGATTACGTCACCATTGGCTTTTCTATTGTATTTGTGAGTTAATTGTAATATTTACTAGCAAGTTGATTAATCACCTGCCTATCTCAAATATTAAATGTATTATCTATTTCATAGAGTAACCCAATATATCTGAATGGCAGCCTTAGTGATCAAAAATCAACGATTGTTTATGTGTAGAAAAAACTATGAAATTTTAAAACATTGAAAGAGCTTGTTATGCATAACAAACTTTTTTTTTTCATAACATCGATTGGGACATCTAATCGAATCTGACTTACAAAATATATTATCTAGATTCGAAATCTTTTTTTTTTTTAAATATAAATACTTTTTTCAATTTAGAAGTGTTTCACATTTAATGTCACGTAAATATGTAGATAACAGTTGTTATACCAGCTGAAGATGCATTTTTACTTCGAGCTTTGCATGAAATTAGGAAGAAACATTTGATTAATAAAAAGTTAACTTCAGCTGTTCATCGAGAAAAACACTGCTCTTAAATTGAATAACATGTAATTTCGATATTAAAAATGCATGACGGTACAACACAATATTAATTTTACTTTTAATGAGATAAACAATACCTTAACAGAATATCGTTTAAAAGATCTCCCTATGATCATAATTTTGTTCTATCTACGGAATATCAAAGACCTAGCTGAATATCAGCATTTTCAATCGTTTTTCATTGGCATATCGGTCATACTGTATTTTTTAGACAGCGCTAAAATATTTGCGGTGGGCGATTTATAAGCGCTTAACAGAAATGCATAAGTAAATAAATAATGTTAGCATTATGTCATTTTTGAAATTGGACTCTCATAATTCGGAAAATTTTACTCGTTTTCAACAATGCACATTCTTGATGTTTTAAATCATTTATGAAATACAGAAATAAACATGTCATATTTATATCGACTGTTTGTAGTTCGCTTCGTTGTTCTAAATACGTCTCATCAAGACGTTTATTTGATAAGCATTGATATCATTGCCAAATTCCACATTTTTTTGTCCGTGTTTCATCACTTATCATTGAGTATTTTATTTGAAAACCTCCTCACCATCGCTGTTGTGTTTTCAACCATCTCTTCTTAACGTTGAGTTTTTAGATGACAACCTTCAATTATATTATATCCCCATTGTCTATGACTCAAGATATTGAACGACTGTAAGAGTTGCTTTGAAAATCTATTGATTGAATTGGCGTTTCTTTTGGTAGAACTCCATTACAACACGGAAAATTTTTGTAGAACTGAAATGCATTGCTATTCATTCACCGTCCCTCCGAAAATCATTAGTTATCAGTCGGGTATTGTTCTTTTATCTCTATTATTTATCTTTTATATATCGTAACATGTCATTTAGCTTCATACGTTATTTCAATACTTTTAATCGCATCTATCGCAATAGTACCTAAGGTGACACTTACTATGAAAATACTTACCCTGAGATATGTTACTCTACGTACTCACACTATGCGTAGACATAGTATGTAAATATTATTATCATTCACATTTCCTCCCATTAAAATCATGTTCTACCATGATTCGTATTCGATAAATGTAATATTTGATGATTTTCGTTACTTTAAAAATCATTATAGCATATGAGTGGCCTGCATTTTAGTGGTTTAAGGCAATTAATTGATGCCGACATTATTTCTTCTGAGACCACGAAGTTGACTACACTGAAAATCAAATGGCTGAACAGGCCAAACAAACAAATGCGGAGAATAAGTGTAACCTTTTTGGAAACATCGTATTTGCATAAATATTTGTTATTCTATTTTTTTTATTTTTTTACATCGTAACTAAATAAAAATTATTCATTTCTACTCTTAGATATAGAAAACAAATATTTTATTAATACATTTTTTATTTGCTTATTTTTCTACTAAGAAATTATAGATGTGGAGCATTTGCTATCTCAGTCGGTTATTATAAAATCATGTAGGGTTGAAACCGATAATAACGAATTATTAATATATATTCAATTTCAACTAGTAAATCTCAATAATTACAGCTTCTCAATTATAAATACTGACATCTATCTTTGCACAGTTGATCCATTTAACATCTGTATAAATAATTATTTTCATTGTATGTCTCTACAGAATGTTTACCTACGCTAACACCGAAATATTCCTAAAAGCAATTTACTCTCAACATATTTTTCTCTGCGCATTATTATATCGGTCAAATAAGCCTCAAATTATTAGATAGAAAGGCCAACGTATCGTGCGCATACTACAATATTTCGTAAATACTTTTAACAATTGTATAAAAATAACATACATATAATACAAGTCAAATCGCGCAAGTTGTATTTCATTATAGATAAATGATTACAATAATAATGTTACTGTATTAGATTGATATACAATAGCGTATTAAGTTTTTAATATGTATATACATATAGTCTTTATCAATCTACAAATGCATATGCTACTCATACTTCCTCCGGTGTGTGATGAATGTGCAGGTGACAATATGTATCTAGGTGTGTAACAGAACAAAAACACATTTTGTATAGAAGATCATAACATCACTACTAGAGAATTTATCATTTATGATTTTGCAAAAGATTTTATTTTATTACTAGCGTGTACCCGGCATGCGTTGCAATGCCACTAAAAAAAAGAAACCGCGAGTTTATGGAAGCGTCTCGTCGGGAGCCTCTTGCCTTCCAATTGGATAAGTCGGATTTGAGGCGAGGCCGGATCCAATTAGAAGCTTTGCAAACATATCATCCCTACACAATAAGAAAAATGCAGTTAACGTCGTTGGCTGTGGTGACAATGCTCTTACACGTGCATTTTCTGTTGTGAAGTACACTCGCTGTCCATTTTCAAGGTGAACTGCGAAATGAGTAACTGGTGGATGCCGTTCATGAATTGGAAATGATAAAATGCGCCATATTGCTTCATTGCTACTAATGTAGCGTCCCAGTTGATATTGGTTGATTTCATCGATAGATGCAGTTGAATTTCCCACTCCAAAAACTGCCATATCGCTTCCTTTGTTGACATATTTACAAATGTATTTGATGGATTTCACCGACTTACAATACTCGACGTTGATGTGTGCTTTGTACGTTTTCGAGAGAAGCTGTGAATACGGTACAATCCAACGATTATCAATTTCAACCTCATTGTGTCACCCTTTTCTTTCGTGCTTAAGTTGTACTCTGACCTATTCCTTTTCGTTTGGGTGGCATAATTGATTTCACAGTGAATGTTACTTTTTGAAATTCACTTTTGAAAAAAAAATAATTGATATATTGAATAAATTCGTTCTGTCATGCGACACAAAACTAAAACAAAAAGTCGGTAAAAAATAGAACATTGAAATACTTTTTTCGAAAATCGAACTTTGTTTCAAAATATTCAGTACCTACAGGTGAGTGAATGTGACAGATTTGCGTCGTTCTTGTTTTCGGCGTTGCTATGGATACAATGTGTCATAAATGGCCATTCTGTATTACAATAGTCTTGTATGAAAACATGTTTTTCGTAAATATTCAATTAATTTTCGTAATCAAACAAATTCTGAGTATCCTATCTTTTGCCCGGTAGTCTAAACAATAATTCGACAAAGTTTTATCGCAATTGGATTAATGGTGTAAGAGTTAATAGAGGACAGAAAGACAGACAGACATTCATTTTATATATATAGAAGATAGATAATGCGCGTTATTTTTATTCGTCAACGTTATCACAGTTTGATATTCATTTGTTTCTTTGAATATTAAAAAAAAATAGATTGTAGTTAATAATCACTTTATCACTACAACGTCAATTGTTTAAACAATATAATATAAGTTGGTTGTCCCACCTTCACCCGTTATGTGTATGCAGCCGTTGTTACACGGCCGCCTTCCATAACGCAATACTAATAAAAAGAATCGATTTTACTCCTCATATTCTTGGCCCGATACAGAGCTGCACGGACCGATCGTTAGTTTTGGTGGAATGATTTCAATAGATAACAATCGTATTTGACATTTATATTGAGGAATGAAATTTTTATTTTCTGATTTTCTTGTATTCAGCCAATTTTCAAGATTGCGTGAATGACTTGGCAATTAATTCCGTACAGTAAGAAAATTAAATGTTTCATTGAAAAAATATCATGTTTTCTACTAACCTGCCAGATATGGTAATATCATGTTATTTACTCAGTTTTAAATTCTCCCTCCGAACCATTTTATGACATCATCGCTAGGTTTGTATCACTTACTTAATGTTATGTTGGTGTGAGTATTATTTTTGTTTCTGCGTATGACACAACATAATTGAATTATCTTCTCAGCGCTGAAAAAAAATACAATTGCCGCGCTGTTAATCTTGCCCACATTACATATTTAATTCTAACACTGAGTATAATGCCAAAATGTGGTGGATTCTTAAATTAAACGAAACATGCATTCCTGATATTTTCCGCGTCCAATAATTGTCAGAATTGTAGAGTGGAAGTACTGACCTGGCGCAATAACTTACACGGTAAAAATCTGCATTGAGCACGAGTAATTTTAACAAATGGCCGATAATATTTTTCTATCACATAAATGAATGTTTGGGTAATGTGTATGTCTGTAAATAATCGAGATAAGAGTGATCATGTAATTTGTCTTTGGAAACGCTATCGTCTGAATATTTCCGTAGTCGAATCTTTACTGTAAAAAAGCGCATTTCTAATACAAAATTCATTAAAATCATAAGAAAGCAAAAGCATCATTGAAAACTGGCTATATAGCACGATGAAATCTAGTGTCTTGCTCTGATTATTTCCGTATTGTAATTAAATCCCATCGTCCAATTATATTTGTTTTTGAAATCGCACCGTTCGGATTTCCCACAGAAACAATTTTCTCGCCTTTGAACTTGTTCTCACACGAATAAAAATAATTCTTCATTGTTTTCGTAACTTCGTTTTCTCCACTACTATTATAAAATTTTGTACCGCTTTGTTGCTGAGAATTTTCGTATCAAGTTTATCCCCATGCCTATCCAGCGATATCTTGATATTCAATCTACAAATATTATAATCTTCTTGCCGCCTTTTGTTTTATTTTTCCGCATATATAATCACTGTCCTACCGATAGCTCCAGTGGCTTGGAGATTTTTAAACAGTTGCAAGATTCTAAAATAATGACCTATTTACATATTTATTTAACCATTAAATCATGAAATCGACACAAATGTGAAATGCGATAATTATTTAGGTAATAAAGTATTTATATTTTTAATTTAAATCTTATGTATAAATCATCATCATCAGCCGGGGTCGATCCACTGCTGGATGAAGGCCTCCCCCTGCTTTTTTTTTTTTTTCAGGGGGGGGTTTGGTGGCAACACCACGCTGCCCAGGCGGGTTGGTGTTCGGTTTTCTGTCTGGGTTTTCCTTCCCATTATGTATAAATATTTACCTGTAAAGGGTCATTTAAAAAACCTGTAAAAATATTCTCTACCTCTTTAAACACAACGACTAAAACATGTGGAATCGTACAAAGTTGTAACAATTCAAATTTGACTATAATTTTTATAAAATTTTCGAATCGGTACAAAATAACTACTCATCTTTGAAAAAAACAAGAATCGATGATCAATAGATTATTTAGTTGGTTCTTGGTTATTAAGTTTTTTTTTTATATGTTTATGAAGATCAAGCACCTGAATATCTCCGTGTAAAAATATTATTGGGATTTCCCCGTCAAAAGTTATCCTCATGACTGAGTCACTATAGTTGATTTTTAATAACTTTTCATACTGCCAATGGAAAGGTTCTTGAACATTCGATTCCTTGTTAAACTCCAAACCTAAACTTTCCATTTCACTGAATTAAGCCCGTTATAGACTAAACACGCTATTCAGAATAGCGTACTGTCAGCGTGATATTACACAGTTCCAGTTATAACTCAGAAGTGGCACTGCATTTCACGACTCCCTCCCCCATTGTTTTCATCGCTATCTGGTCTGCAAAAATGTTACGACACGTTAAAAAATCGTTAGATTTCATTTACTTGGTAAGAATGCGAGCAAAATGTCTCTAAGGAAAAACACATCTGAGTCGTTTGATCAATTAAAAATATACAATTGCCTCATGGTTCGGGTCAATGCCAGGCACAGACGCGTATTAATATGACAGCCAATGTCACTTCTCCCAATCCAAAATGGTTGACTATAGGCGAGCGTATCAATATATTGCCTAAATTTATTTAAAACAGCATATTTGAGCAAAATTATTTAATTCATTCATATTTTTTTTTTTTATGGCGTGGAGGAGCAATAAATTGTCTCGTAAGGAATGTGTGCCATGTAGTATGAGTAAAGAGCGGTAACACCAATAGAAGAATTTTTCGTTGAAGCCTGATTGTAATAATATAAGATTATAATGCGATATATTTACCTCTTATTACATTATCATTATATTTGAACTGTAATCACCACCAAGATATTACATTGCATCATATAAATGATAAGTATGAACTGAATATTAATCCCGATGCCGTCCCCACGTATTGAAAAATCACTCTGACATGTACCAGTTTTTGGTTTTTGATAATTTATTATTTTACTAAAAATTCTTACTTGTTTTAAATATTCTAAAAAATCTTGACTTCGCGACTATTTATAAAGCCATACATTATATTCGTGTTACTTTCAATCATTTTTTATTCATGCAATATAACACACAACTTGCCAATCATTATTCTCCCTTAGAAATTAAAATAGTGGAATTCGTACTATCCGTAATTTTGATGTTTTAAAAATTTCAAATCGTAGCAATATTCTCGCCAGTATCTGTAAATGATAAGGTTTCCAATCTTGCTTACATTCATTGATATAAATTATTGCAAATAATTTATTATCTTATCATTCGGCTCTCAGTGACCGCCAAATAGTCTGAAAAGTACGAATGGGTGAATCACCCATCCAGGCATGTTGATGATCTCATGATGATGGTTTGTTTTCGACCGTTTAAACCGGTCTTCGACCAGACCCGCTCTCAGATCTTAAATTAAAAAGACAATTCAAAACACATTACAACTTATTTAACGTTTTTTTTTTCTTCAAAAATTGCCTTATTTTCCCGTTTTTAACACTTTTTAAAGTAACATTGTAGATATACATGTGTATGTTTGTGTAGTAAAAAATCGTTTTAACAACCCCCCCAAGAGTTGCAACTTGCAAACTGAATTAAAAATAGACTGTCACGTAACCCAATGAAAGAGCGATGTGTGTTATTCGTTTTATTTCGTTGACATTTGACGTCTGATCCCCCCCTCCCTAAGCAAAGATTTCAACAATTCAAATTTGATATCCTAAAGCACTTAGCATAGTAACTTAATTGAATTTTTGACAATCTGAACCTTCTCAGATATTTGTACTTTTAACAATTAATTTTATTTTAACAACAAATGATGTATAAGCACAAGATGACTTATAGTCGCCTGAATGTTTCGTTACAACTTCCATAGCGGTAGTTTCTGCATGAAAATTGTTCATATGATACAATTATTATTATCACCAATTATTTCGAACGATCCTTTCTCAATGACAATCTTTTTCACATGTATGTAAAATGTCACCATTTTTACGGATCATCTTGTGTAAAAATTGTTTTCCATCATAATGATACGTACCTTTTCATCTTACATTCGTCGTTAAATTGAAAAAATATTATTAAAATCGTTAAACACAAAACTACATTCTGTATGAAAATAACTTATTTTATTATTTCTTTCATTGCAAAAGTTGCCTGGTCGACTTATTGCTAATTATCTAGCATATTTTAAACAAATTAAATTATTTATTGTCTCGTCCCTTATTTACTTAGTTCTAAAACTCTTGCATATTCATTTTTTTTTGTAATTTTGCAGTATTCGCTATAATAATATGGCATTAAATGGATACATTCTTGATTAAAACATTGATTTACTTAGGTGTTGTATGATGTATCACACGTTTCATTCGTCCCAAAAGCAATTCAGATGACCTATAAGATTGATATGTTTTATATACTACAGTGGAACCTCGATCAACCGTTCTCGCATAATACGTTTTCCCGGATGGAACGCTTATTTTTTATAGTCCCGTCAAACTCCCATAAGAACAATGTTAAATAATCCCGCATTGACCGTTTCCCGATTCCCCGATTTCCTCGATAAACCGTCTAAATATTTTGGTCCCGTCACAAATATTATCCCGATTGACCTTTTTTATTGCATATTTTTCCGTATCTCGGCAAGCAAGTTTGACACAGCCGAGCGCAGGTGGTATGTGTAGACACGTTTTAATGCGCTGTACATGTTAGACGTAACGCATTGGACGCATGTGCTATTTTTTGGATTGAAATCCACCACACGCGTATTATTGTTTATGATGCAAATGTAGAGTTGTTTAAAATTCATATTAATAATGATTCCTGTACATACAAACTTTTAGTCACAAGTTTAGTAATAAGTCTTTGTTACGATTAAAGTGCCAAATAACAAAGAAGCAAACGAACATAAAGGACTTTTTTAAAAAATAAATTTTACATACAGTATGTACAAGTAACTAATAAATAAATATTTTTTATTTATTATTATTTGAAGCTTTCCCGCATTCACCGTTTCCCGCAATTACCGTTATGTTTTCAGGGTCCCTTGTAAAACGTAAAATCGAGGTTTCACTATATATATAATAATTCATTTTCGTTTGTATTATTAGGATTGAATGATTCGCCTCTGTAAAAGTAATTGTGTTTTTTTTGTACTTATCTATGGGCGAGGAATTCTGAAAATCAAAAATAATAATCTTGACGAGATAGACAAATAGATATTGTTGTCGATTTGCTCATAATTCTAATTGTATTATTAAGGATAACGTTTGAACATTTGATGTTAACAAATGTATATATTATGTTACGCTCTTGTGAAATTTGCATTTATCATGTCAAAGGATAATTCTTGCAATTTATTTATTATTGCTTAAAATCTACTCTTTCAATTCAACCTCTCCTCTTCTTGCATCTCTCTCATTCATTATAAATCCTCTTCTCGTTGACAATATTAATATCGTATTTTCATCAATTAATTCACTACATATTTTTTATGTTTGACGAAATATGAAAACAAAAAAAACTTAATAGATTTCTTAATCATTGACACTATATTACATAAATGGAATACTACATTTTCTGATGAATACATATTATTTAATTCGGTAACACCAATTATTTGAAAAACTTCCGTTTCTGTTACAGTGGCATCTATTAATGATAACGAATATTTTTCATTATTTTTATTCAAACTACGTAATCGACAAAGTTATGGCAGCCTGTATTTTTAAACTGTCTCATTCAATTGTGGCATTCCTCATTAGAAAATTACTTAATTTAAAGTGAATGCTCGTTGTTTCACTGAAACTGAAACTTTTCACTAATTCTTGAGCCAAACAGTGGGGAAAAAATGTATTAAATAGATCTTCAAAAATCATTTAGAAATAAAATAGTTAAATCTACGTTTTCGGTATAAGATCTCTCGCCTCATATTTACTTTGACAGCGTTACTGTTACTTCTACATGTCGTTGGAATCGAATCACGAGAACTGCTTTTGTAATTAAGAAAACACATTTTTTTACTAAGTACCTATGTATAGAGAGACATCATATAAATCTAACATAAAAAGTTTACAGTCATGCTGATACATACCAGATAAGTTATTTACGTATAGCAAGTCTATAAAAAAAATCCAAAAAAATTACGTTCAATGCCAACACAAGGTTTCTTTGCTTTATGACCGAATCAATATTCATTCGAAATCACTCGTATATAGTCGATATATATTTTTTATTCAATCGAATCGGCCATGGTTCTTTTCCAAAAAAATTAATTGTTTTCGTTAGAATTTGAAGCTGTAATTTTTCACGCATTTATTAACACGCCTTGATTATTTTTATTATTTGAAATAGTGCCAATAAATATTTCGAGAACTAGATGAATAATGTAAATCGTCAAGAAATATACCGTAAACGTACCAATGTAAATATCTGCTCTTCTGAACCAAAAAGACGCCTTTCCGAAAAAGTTAATCTCGAGAAATTTCATAATAAATTGTATTATCGAACGCATCTGAAATTTCCCGCATTTTAATAACAAGTAACTGACATCAAAATCACTTCGGTGCTTTGCATGGTTTATTCTACAATTTATTGAGAATGGATCTAGAAGATAATTTTAATTTGTCATTTTTAATTATGTTTTTATTGAATTCTCTATACAGAAAACCAATAATTCGGAAACGACTTCAATGATGAAAATATACTTTTGTAATTCAATTGAGTGTTCCGAAGTTAAATGCCACGATTCGGCTAAATGGATTATTTTGTGATATTTTTTGCGATCCAATTAGTAATATCATATCTAAAATTGCTAACAACATAGATGCTCTAGATTTCTTCAGAAATATAATTGTTTATATTATATTTTTGTCGTCGTTCCATTTGCTAGTGATATTTTTTTTATCTGCATAACTTTCTTCAAAAATTATGCACGCAGGCGTGTCTAGTTCCTGAAGTAAGCGAATTCCTACATAATTATATATTATTTTCATCGCCGTCCTAAAAAAAACATACTTACCTGCTATTCTCATTCAGCACTCGATCAGTGGGTCAATGCCACCCGGTCTGCGAAATCGCCCAGCACAGGTTCAAAACTGGTCCGCGATCTATAATTACAATTTCCTAAACATTGCTAATGACGCGCAGCTTTCTTTGACGCGGAGCGGACTTTCGCAGCAATCGATATTATTCTTGCATCCTTCTAAATGTAAAAAAATCTAATTTCCGCGAAAACTTTCAATATCAACCATATAATCATGCCCACTAATTGGAATTTGGTAAATATGATGGTTACCCTCATTTTTTTACCTGAAGGGTACGAGAAAAACCCCTTTGTTTCTAGTACCCTATAAAGTTTAGCCTTTTTTGAATGCTACGCGGCGCAAAAGCGCTGCGATCGTTTGTATCGAAAATTGCAAAAAAGTGGACGCCGACAACAATATACGAAATGAAAGCCTTTATTGCTGTCATACTCGAAATGGGAATAACGAGAAGGCCAACAATTAGTAGTTATTAGTAGCTATTTGTGCGGCAAAACATAATTGTTGAGCTATTTTTTTGTTGATTTTTTATTTTCTAAAAGAAATAAAATACAATAATATTGATATCACTTTATGTTTAATAAACATTAATAAACAATAAACATTTTATCTTTATAATGCAAAAATAATTAATAAAATTGATTGATATTTGTCTAAGTTAGAGTGTTTTATTTGACACCATTATTTTTTCCTCTAAATTAATCAATATGTGTATAGCAATTTTCATTTATTTTTGCCAAAATTGCTTAGCACTAAAACGGTTAAAAGTTTCAAACTTTGTTTATATTTAAATATTTTTTTCGCACATTCGTTTTTCATTATATATAATTATGACAATAAATCGCTCGTAGTGGAAAGTAAAATTTTATTATTACGTCGTCGCCATCTACTGACAAATCCATAACTCATGTTTGATCATTTTGTAGAAACATTAAGTGTTAGACATTATATAAATTTAAAAAATCTGTAATAAATGTGCATTTTGTTAGTAACATTTAATTTTCGTGCTTATCGAATGTCGAAAATTTCGAATATGCAGTGCCTATTATACTATATTTTCGAAGATTCTTCTCAGTAAGGCGAAAAAATGTCACATGCATTTTATTAATCATGTTACGAAAGTTATGAATTGAATCCACCGAAAATTTCTCAATAGTGTTTTCGTATTAAAAATTCATTTTCGCATTATCTTCAACTAAAATTATCGCGCCTTGTTAGTTTTTTATAAGTTGAATACATGCATAAATTAGTATAACACCCAAATCAAAACTGGTCAGAGAATGTCTTATGAAAATAAAAGTAATTCGAGAGTCGACATACTTACTATAAATTCCAAATCCATCGATACTTGACGATGGACAACCTTAAAAAAACTGATTCATTATGTGAAACTCAACTTTATGCATATCTGATTTATATAATGGACTTTTCTGGACAATATACAGCCACGAATATAGAAAAAATATGCCACTGTATTCCACGGATTTTTATTACTCGACGTTTTTGTGGAACCATATAACCGTGTTATACGAGGCCCAGTTGTATGTATATAATATAATCTGCGCATTGTATACGACGCAATAATGGTTATACCAGGAAAAAAAAAATACCATTATTACCAGAATCCTCTTAAATGTTAAAAGGATGTGTTATTGCACATAATAAAAAGGCTTTACAAAATCTTTTAATTTAAATCAGCTTCTAACATTGTGGCTATTTCGATTGAAGACTTTCTCAATTAAACGTCTTATACGAATGTGTAGATACAAGGACAGGACTAGCAGTAATAAGCTAGTAGGTGGTAATTTTTACCAGTATACAAACCTATAAATTGATTAAAAATTCAATTAGGAAAATTGATTGAGATCGGACCCGGCAAGGTCGCAGGCACATCACAGCGTGTTACATATGCGAATTGTTCAAATTTGATTATAAATTGTTACATGGTATTCACTGTTTGAACAGTTTACTTCTCATTCAACGCTCGACTGATGAGTATACATACATAATATTATTTGCCCAAGTGATAATGGTAAATTAATATTTCGCTGATACAACAATTTCGTTTATTTTATTGTTTTAGGACTACTACAACTGCCATGACATTATGAATTTAAATTGCGTATTGTCGTTTCAAAATAATTCCATCGTTTTATTTATTTAACATTTTAATCAGTCGAGAAATGAATATCTCTTCGCGACATATGTCCGCCATCCGGTCGTACCACCGTTCCATTAAAACGCTCGACACCCAATTGAAATATCGCTCTCCTGCTTATTTACATTAATTACAGTTATTTTTTTCCCTCTCATTCCTCTTTCGAATTATTGGTGCGGAAGTGGTTTTTACATCGTTCATTTTAGCGGGTCTCGTATGCTGTAATCGTATGTGCACGTTATTATTTATGTATGTTATTCTGTGTGCAATTTTTTACTAGCTTTTATGAATATGAAATATTAAAAGTGCTTATTTTTATATAATATATATATCTAATTGTAATTATATGGTTAAATAAAAAAATGAATAACATGGATGATATATAGGTGCATTTTATATAAAGACATACAAGAAATCGAATATCCATACTGCGTAGCATTTAAAATATATGTGTTGCTTACGGGTAAATAATTTTTAACGCAATTATAAAAAAAAATCAACAAAATTTATCTTGCGTTGTCATTATATCAGCAAGAACGATTGGTGGCAAAATTTTGTTTCTTTCACCATTCTTAATGTATTAAAAATTCTTTTAGCAAAAACCATCTGCCTGGGAGTAACGAAGGCAGCATTTGAAACTAAATAGATTCGCAATGGTTATTTTTTTTTTTATTTTCGTTCGGTTTTCTTTGATATGTGAAATATTTATTATCTTCAATAGCCTAACAGCGGTTTGGCGTGTCTTCAATCTGCCTGCGCACTTGACTTTTTGATATCATTCGGCGCATAAATAAATGAATAATACATAGTCTTCAGCAGAGATTTCCATAGTATTTTTATGAATTGGCTTTAAATTCTGGATTACTGTTGTACATCTTATTTTTTTAAATTAATACAACATATTAAAAAGTAATTCAGATGTCCTTATCCAATTTCGAATGTTTAGCTTTATTATTATATATATATACATATAACACTGTATTCTGCTTCATTTGTGAGCAGCGTTTTTTTATACAGATGAAAGAATATCATTATGAAACGGTTGAAGAAAACCTAATGAGTTAATATCTAAGCAAATACTTTCCTATCCTTAAGTTATGTTTGACTGATTATTTCATTATTATCTTTTTAAATTCGCATTGTTTAAATTTTGTACGATTCCACATGTTTTGTCAGTAACGACCCGTTAATTCAGTTTCACCCATGTGATAGAATGCCTAAAGATGCTGAACGGCGAATCCCGGGTCTTTGGTGATAAAATATGTGGAATCGTGCAAAGTTTAAATAATTCAAATTAAATTCCTTCAAGCACATATCATAAGCAGATATCGTAAAAACAAATCTTTTTATTCATACACAAGATATCTCATGTAATACGGTAAAGAAATATGCATAGAAATCATATGTATTAACTCAATCTTAGCTGGAAACTGATTTTTTCTGACGTATCGAAGGTCTTATTTATACTCGTGTAAACTTCTATGAACACGAATGACCGCTCTCAGTTTGTGTGCAGTGTTTCTGCAATCGTATAGTGTTCTCCCAAATTGGTCACATGCATAGCTACTTTTCTACGATTTTTTTTTTTCAAATTAAAACTATTTACGTTATTGTTTTGAAGAATTTTTACACTTCAGATTACACAGTGTATTTAGTTTACTGCACCTTTCAGGGGTTAATTTCAATTTAGAAAAACTGCATCAAAACCCGCTAGTATTTATAATTTTAAACAAATTACGCTTTGTATGACTTAAAAGTTCGCGTGTTAATTCTAGCAATGTGTACTTCGTATATATGTTTACATTGCTTAATTTGCCTCGTTGGATGGGTGCTCTTTAGTTATTCATATTGTCATATGTTAAAATCGTTAACACTTAATGCGTGTCAATTTCACAAATACATATGTATAATACTTAAATATCTGAATGTTTTTTTAAAATTTGAATTATTAAATTTCTTTAAGCATCTATTAGTACATTAAATTTACGATTCCGAATGAAGGTGGTTAATTAAATTTCAATATCAACTTTGAATCTTTTAATCTCTTGTCACTCTTGTAATAGATTGCATGAAAATGCGTAAATGCGAACCCCGCACCGTGACTAATAAAAGACGGTGTGTGCAGAATTTCAACTAAATTATTGTATATTTCATTAAATCACTTGAACATCTATAACGACGTATCTCGCTATAATAATAATTCCCACGTAGCCTTAATCATCTTTTTAAGATATTTTGAATTGAATGTATTGACGATCAATACATTTTTGGACATTCGGTGTAAACTTTAATATCACAACACTGCGTTACTGTTTATTAATTCGTAAAAGCAATATTTTTACTTTATATTGATTTCCTAACTCTAGGACTTAATCGATGGGCATTAGGCTTTCAAACAAAACCGATTCATACATCAATTGATTACTCGTTGAAGCATTTCGGTATGATACACGGCTGTATTTGCCATTTTTTAAATTCAAGTAAACGGTCAACTTCCCGATTATTTTCAATTCAATTCAAAACACGTTGCGAGACCGGCGATCGTGTTATTATGCTCATTCATAATTCTCGTTTGGATGATATCACAAATTACATTCATTCAGTCACACCAATTGACTAATCTCTACCCGCAAACATATAGAAAATAAAACTCCTATTTTTAATCGAGTATTTCTTTTGTCGGGACAAGTTTCACGTCGAAAAACCGCCGACCATTTTACATAATATTCACATACCTTAAACTCCTTCGTATAGCCATATTTTGCCTAGCATTCATTCGACGACCTTTTTTTCACGTCCCAGATCAAAAAGCGTGTGAAATCGATGTTTGAAATTTCATTATACATAGTTGTAAACATAACAATTATCACAATTTTATTTATTGGATACGATTAGAGCCAATTATCTTTAACACCTATAATAACACCTGATATTAAGATTTTTAAATCATTTGAGATAGTGTTTATATGAACTCATATGTCCCCTATCTCAACTTGACTGCAACAGAAATAATCACAGGCATTGAACTCTTACCACGAGTCCATATAATTTGGCCTGAAATATCTTTGTGGATGTGGAGGAATCTCTCTAAAACTGTGATTTTCATGTTCGGCCACGAGAGGACCAGCTTGCAATAGAAGAGAAACTATTGAACACAATATCCATTCGCATTGCTTTTATGTGAATAGATAATAATATTTTTATTGAATATACATTCACTTGGTAGAACTCCATTATAACACGGTGAAAAAAATAGTAATGTATTTTAGTTCTACAAAACTATTTTTTTAAGATACAGTTGATAGCTATTTCGGCCCACGCCATCGTCAGAAATATGCTTAAACGAACATTTGCTTATCTATATATAGATGTGTAGAAAGGTACACAATACATATTCTCTCCTGTTTTAACGACCTAGCTTGTTTCTTGCTCGCAATAAAACTAAAAATTGTAAACGAAACTAAGAAGGCGGCTATATCAATTTTGTTTTCAATTTTACGCGAGTAACATTGATTGCTCTTGAAGTTATTTTAATTAGTAAAATATTTTGCTGACGACTATACTTACCCGGGGGGTCAAAACACAACGCACCGAGACGTTGTAATATTTCAGTTAAAATTCTTCATCATGGTTTATCCCATGTCCGTTCATCCATTTCACTAAAAAAATGGCTCATGATATTACACAAAATCACTGATATTAAATGTGTGTTTTTTTTTTGTGTTATTCCGTTCTGCGGTTTCTCAGGAAATAATAATATTTAGCTCATACCGATGCGCAATCAATTCTAAAAAGCATTGTCTTGTTTCGACGAAGCTTAGGTGGCGCGATATTAGCTCATAGTATTATATTACATGTTTATTTGTTCTTGTGTGGCGCGGTCAAGTCCTGTGACATTCGTACTGAGGAAAATGGCAATTAAGATGGCACATTAATTGATGCATCATGTATGAAGTGGTCTTTTTAAATTTTCATTTTCTTGTAGTTGTGAAAGCGGCGGATTATATGTTTCTTGAATTATTCGAAATTGGCCGTATCAAGCAAGACCAAGTTCTGTATGAGGTACAGAATACGTATTGATCCTAGCGATCAGCATTTTTGATATGTACATAACCTTGTTAATTAATTCCTCTTGAAATGCGCCAGTGATATGCAATTGGCCGCTTGCTATTATTTGGAGTACCGGTATGAACATATCACTTGAAAACTTTCCTTATTATCTAGTAAACATACGTTACACATAAATAATACATTCAGTATTTCAATAAAAATATAGATTTTATTTACCAAAATAACTAACAATTCCATATGTTTACTATATGAACGAGTCCCACAATTGATATTCAATGCAAATTTTTCGCTAGCTCTTCTGGTCCATAATTCAACTACGGACAATTCCTTTCATCGCCATGATAAGATTTTAAAGATTGTTACTTGATTTGTATTTATTTTTTGTTAAAATAAAATTATTTTTATTTTAGAAACCCATAATGACCAAAATTGTTATCTTTCAACGTGAATAAGTGACTAAAGCTTAAAATGTGGTTCCGACACAATAGTCAGAATACCCCGGCAAATGCCGCGGACAACAAAAGCAAAATGAAAAGGAAAAAAGTGTTAATTGTGAAATCGAGCAGGAATAAAGAAGAAATGATTAAAGGGAAGAAAGAAGATGAAGAAAAGAAAGAAATCTTGAAACCGGAACAGGAAGTGAAAGAAGAAGATGCAACGGTGGATGTTTGCGATAGTGTGGACGTGCCATTGCAACTTGCGCCTGATGACGAGAGCGGTCAGTCTTTGCGGGGTTAATTCGTGCACCATGTTATGCAAGATTGCTTGCAATATGTGGTGCAAGATTTTTCGTTGCTCTTCGTTGGAGTTCATTTCTCTTTCCGTAGTGAAAAATCAGCAGTTTTGTTACACGCGATGAATCTCGTTTACAGTTATATTTATTCTTCGTTTGAAAATGGCACTTTTAAAATTAAATTAACTATGCTTCTAACAAAACAGCTGATTCAATACACTTATTTTTACTGTCCAAGTAGTAGTATACATCACAATCGATAATATTTAGTATGCAACTTATCAATAAATTAAGTCTTAAAATTAGCACATAACGCACTCTTCGTATCTGATAGCAATCTGATCTGAAGCGAGTTAGTATTTTTTTTAATGTCACTAAATTGAGATAAAAATAATCAACATTAATCGACTGTGAGTTCATTGAAATTTGGTTACAAAATGACTAACTGAATTTAACAGAAATTTCTGACATAGATTTTGATTCTTTAGTATGGTTATTTTAGCGCACAAAATTCTGTCAAATTATACCGATTTTTTAAATACATTCTATTTACCTTCCGAACCCATTAAAAATCTGATTTCAAAAAATACAATTCTCCGTTACGAAACAAATAATATTCGAGGGATATCGTAAAATAAAATCAGCATACCTAACCTCATATTCCGGTTTTTTCCCACGCTAAAAATCCAAATAGTCTCGTTTTGTGCTCTTTAAATTTTGATTTACAATCTTTTCAAATTAACTTGCCCCGCACTTTGCGGTAACCGTGTACGCCATCGCGCCTCGCGAGAATTCGCACAACTCTTTCATCTGGAAAAGTGTTTTTGAACGCCCACTTTACTGTTATCCAGAAATCCTCAAAATCGTTTTCTCTGTGTAAAGTATATATTTACTTAAATCGATGTTAACTGTCAATGTCTTGCATTATGATGCGACGGCATGCAGCTTGCGTTTAAACTTGTGTGCTTAATGACATCTTTAAATGAGGAGCCCAATACTCGAAAGAATCACAAACCATTTCACATTTTTAAATATTAAACGCGATTTAATTAGTAAGGCTAATAAACAAATGCATATAAAAGACAAATGAAGATTCGAATTCCTTGCTCACGTATCCATATATATATACAAAATTGGTGGCGCTCAATATAATCACTACAAACAATCAATCAGCCGTCTAATCCAATGGAATGTGTAAAAACCGATTGATATCAATAACATTCATAATGTTTTAATCAGATCTTGCATTTCAATTCAATTCAATTCAATTCATCCGTTATACGAATGAATGTTTTTAAAAATCTAGTATTATTTGACTCTTTTTCACTCACATCGTAAACAATATGAATACCCAAAAATATTTCCATGCGATCATACAGTTCTAATTTGTGGTAAATTAGAACCGCCGCTTAATACAAATAATGTTCATTAATGACAACATATATATAACAACAACATACGTATGCGCCCTCTACTATATATCACCTACGTTGCAGTTTATTTTAAATCTCTAATAGATCAATTGGGAGAGAAAAATAAAACTTAGATATCATTTATTTTCTTAGACTTGAAATTAATGTCTATACATCATATTTATCTTCAGTGAAATTTTAAAAGATTTCTTGATGCTGTCTTTACAGTGGCGTTGAAATGTTTATAAATTCAGTAAAAGGTAAAAAAATATTTGCTTTAATTGCCAAGGAAATGTGACATAAGTCGTCTGAATGTGTTATTTTGTTCGAAGATTAAATATGCCTTTGATAAAAATTCTTCGTCTACTTAAGTTTAAAATGCGCTGATCTAAGTAATAAAAAAAAAAAATTAATAAATCCACAATTATTTGTTTATCATCTTACTTCCTACTCGAGGTTTAACAGTTTATGTTATGACTACATATTGTAATATGTAATATGAAATAAAGTCAGTTGTTATTTTAGTAATCTAAACACAACCGAGTACAAATATTTGCATAGATTAACATACGAAGAAATATATTTAGATAGAATCGCTAAAATACGCATACAATTTTAAAAAATTTTGCAAATCGTTGGTAGAAAATACTAACAATAAATACTAAATTCTTTTTTTTTAATACGACTTAAAATGATTGATTATTGTTAAAAATATTGTATTATTTTTTAATATGTAAATAAAATTGTCAACTTTGACTCGCAATTGAAAGTATATTCAAGAAATATGAAATTTTCCAGTCGAATTTAAAATATTTTTCTATCACGATTTCTGTTTTAAATAATTTTATGATATCGATTGGAAATGTTTGATGGAATTCACGATGACGAGGGCGTTAAAATACTGCTTCGGGGAATCATATATTTGTCATTTTTACTATTAATCAATTTACTATTCACATATATTCTAATAATTTTGAAAAAACAAGTCAACCTTTTCCCTTTTAAGGTGTTAACTGTCACTTCTTGATGGAAAGGCATGATATTTTAAATAATAAAAACACATTTTTTTAGTACTTATTTCCACAATATATTTTTTTTTGATCAGGACCGGTTTCGCTCATCGCGAGCATTATCAACTGATAGAATACAATTTACAAACAAGTCTATTTATACAAAACAAAAAAAATATTTGAGTTTAAGGTAGCAGGTATATAAAACCATGGGTTCAAGAACTAGGAAACAATTTACATAAAATCATACAATATTGATACAAATAAAGTAAATTAGTATAAAAATTAAATGTTCACAATCACTTATTAAGAATTACAATTACAATTATGGTAAATCAATAATCCATTAGGAGCTCTGAACAAATCAATAAGGAAGTAAGGAGAGGGAAATTTTAATGACGAAAATAACCCACACTTACTACTTAATGGAACAAAATAAATCAAAACAAATCAACCTTTTCGTTCTCTCTCATTATATACTTAACGTGAGATAATTTTAATTAATTGATGGGTATTTATTTGGTAGAATTCCAGTATAATACGGTGAAAATACTATAGTTATGATGGAACTACAGTTCTGATGATGACGTGCGCTGAAATAATTATACACTATATCTTTTAAAATTTTGTGGAGCCAAAATACATTGCTATTTTTTCACCGTATTGTTAATTTCAATCAATTAACATCCTAAATAATTTATTTCATTTTCAATGAATTTGTAATCAGATAATTAATCAATTGATAATTATTAAAAGCGTGATATGAACAATGTTCCAAATTTAGCATATTATATTATATTTTGACATAACGGTATTTATTATTGCTGCACAATGTGATGTCATTGCACATCCAAATGCTAAGCGAAACGGGCATCCCGCGGTATCAGTGTTGTCCGGCATTATCAGCTCTGTAGTGATTGCCTCACGCGTTCGTCACTTCCTTTGACCCAAACCACAGCCCGTACTCTAGCACCTAAAGTTTCGAGAATCGGCCCAATTTACGGTTCGTTCAATCTTGTCAATATTGTAAGATCATCAAAATATTTTTCACATTTCTTATAATGTTTTCCGAGTATGTAAGCGTTTCGTCAACTGTTAAAAACGACAATCGTGTGATATTAAAAATATTCGGTGGCCGATGATAACTTTCTTCACCCAACCATCACACGCGTTCGTCACTTCCTTTGACCCAAACCACAGCCCGTACTCTAGCACCTAAAGTTTCGAGAATCGGCCCAATTTACGGTTCGTTCAATCTTGTCAATATTGTAAGATCATCAAAATATTTTTCACATTTCTTATAATGTTTTCCGAGTATGTAAGCGTTTCGTCAACTGTTAAAAACGACAATCGTGTGATATTAAAAATATTCGGTGGCCGATGATAACTTTCTTCACCCAACCATCAATGTTCCTTACAGTTATTGAAAAACATTTTTTTTTCTTAACCAAATCTACATAGTGACATTTAGACTATGTGAGTGTGCATACTATTAGAAATTTGAGGTTACCTTTGTTTTTGCATGGCCTAAAGTATACTGTTAACATCTTAAAAATGATAAATTGATGAGTTGATGACAATAATAACTTTAAAAATATTCATTTTTCGGTCATGTTTTTAAATGTTTACAAATGAAATTGTATTTTACGCTATATCGTTACTGTATGCTACCATTCCAGCTATGCATAAGAAACTTACGTTCCAACGCGTAATATTTGTATAAACATTTCGGCCGTGTAGCCTCAACTGCGGTGATATTGAAACCAGTCATTTCCTACCAAAACCCACAACATTTTGCATTAACCATAGAACATTTCTGCTCATTACATGATATAATTAGTATTATTTTGTTCCTCATACGTAAATGCACAAAACGTTGCTTGCCTAGTATAATAATCTATTTTCCACTTCCAAATTTATACTATCGATTATTATCTGTTGCATTAGAAAAAAGTTTAAAACATTTTGCAAGTGATCTGGATCTACATTATTGTGTGTACTTTTGTTTTGAGTGGAATGCATATAATATATATTGCTTAAAGTGCTAGTCGTCACGTATGATAATTTTCATTATTCATTGATAGTTTACAAAACATTTTACTTCTCTCTCCGTTATTAGTAGTGCGATGTTGTCAACGGATATATTTATCTGTATAGTATAATCAAGTGACATTCTTTTGGAGGAAATAAAATGTGATTCTGTGTGAGTTGATACTAAGTTAATGCTTTGACTGGTTGTGGTGAAATTAGTACTAGCGTATAACTACATCAATTCTTTTTAAATGTAGTAAATTCAACTGCATACGTTAATAATTGCTAATCATTAAATTCGAAAATATACCGTTTATGATTGTAAAATTAATATCTTACTTTCCAACTTACAGCCAATATTGGTAACGTATGTTTGTGTTGTGGAGAAACGAAGGGTGCTATGACAAGTGAGTGTATCATATATTAACATAAAGTCATTCTATGGATGAATAATAGTGTTTTTGTTATAATCTCATATATATGCTGTGATGCACTGGCCATGGCTAGCGAAGAAATCTTATACTGTATGTGATATTCACTTCCAAGGTGTGTAAACAAATAATAACCCAAAATCTGCAATCTTAACACTGCATTAACAAACACCAGTCCACCTTCTTTTTTTTTTAAATATGTTGTCTTAATGATAAATGGACAATTATTCCGACACCGAAAATTAATGTTTTATGATAGAATTTGTTTAATTTTTGCATGATGTGTTTTTATTAGAATCCGATCATTAAGTTTCGTTAGTGTTAGCACTTGGAAACACTCCAATATAAAGCCATTCGAAATTTTGCAGTATCAATAATTACGATCATTCCAGACTTCTCGGCAGATTTATCGTTTCCTTGTAACTCGCAGATTTATTGTACATTTGTTTGTCTTAAGATTTCGATTGAGTTATGCAAACCATCTCACAATTTAGTTAGCCATAAAAATCCCTATACGGTCTTTGTTTCCTCGTATTTTTCACACAATCTTCTTTACTGATTCATGCCTTGGAAATATGTTTCCATCAAAAAGATTCATAACAGTAGCGATGCATGACGAATCTTCTTAATCAATATTTATGGCTAATGCTGTCTACTACTACTTATTACTATTATGTTACTGTTATTAATTGGCCTCTATCATTGCATTTCCGTTGTGCATCATTATATTTACAATAAAGTGCCACTCCTATAATATTAAGTACAGGACTAAGTCAATATCAAAAACATTGTATTCGTTAAAACAATAGGAATAGTATATCTACGTAGTTTCATTTTATGTATGGATTACCTCAACATAAAATATCTCTGCAAGTATTGGGCTTAATCTATAATGTTATCACCCAATTTAAAATAGCCTACGCAAATCAGGCGACTGAATGTAGAATGTCAGTATCTGGACAGTATTGTTTCGGAAATTGGTAGTTAAATTTATAAACAACGCCTAATTAAATAAACTCTGCCGTACACACATCTTTTGACACTTACCTATAAACGTATCCAAAAAAACATTATATTATAAATCCTTAATTTCGATAGTTTTGTGTTAAAAATTAAATATGACCTTGAAAACTTTGACAAAAATATATATTTTCTGTAATTTGTGACTACGATAATTTTGTGCATAAATAATGATGACTTTTCGTTATTGTCCTTCAAAAAAATATGTAATTTCCATTTTGACGCTATAATACAACTCTTAGGGATTTTTTTTGTTCTTGGTAATAACCAAACAAATTCTAAAGACTCCTGACATTGATCATAGATAACAGCACTTCTAGACGTGATCATATTTGTACCCAAAGAAATGTCACGGTTCACTTCGATGTTCTTTTGAGCTTTTAACAGTGCTTCTAACATACAATAAAAGATTCATTACAGTGGTAGTATTACTTACTCCCCATAGCTTAGCGTATGTACGCAGTTAATAGCATTCGTCTCGGCGTTTGGTCTGCGTCACAAAATTGAATTCCTTTATGATTCTCTTTTACTGTTTTTTTATGTTTTCTTATAAAGTAACATTTTTTCTGAAATGGAAGGAAAAGTCCTTTTTCCGCTCTACTGTGAGTGATCGTGAACATTGATTTGCTTGCCAAAACGCCAATATCCCTTGCGTTTGACCAGAAATATAATAAAACACTATTTTCCTCATTTGTGAGCTTTCGTATATTTGGGTCAGTGCCAAGTGCAAGATCGCCTGCAAAATGTAACCCGTATTTATTCAGAGCTTAATACATCTATCAAACTGTCTGCGTCTATACGGCACGACTACTGTAGTTTAGATTTGAAACAACCAGCTATAGCATTATTAGGCTATAAAGTAAAGGTTTTTTTATTAGTAAATTTAAAGTTTCAATCATAGCTTAAAATATGACATTCTACATCCTTGATGGAATTATCTACGTATAGCATGCGTTATTACACTTGTTTAATCTGCCACACCTCTGCGAACACGTGCTGAGCATACTTATAACATTAATTACGAGTAAAGACGTAAAAATTTTGACATAGTTATATACCTTCAATTCAAATCAGGATGAGTGAGGCAAACTGTTTCATTAGTATGTTGATTTTAGCCGCTATTTCATTTCAAAGGTGTCACGACGTCAGTTCTGTTGAATTCGTATGATAGAATGCCTGAAGGTTCCGAAAAGCGAAAAACGAGTCGTTAGTGACAAAACTTGTGGAATCATACAAAATATCAACAATTCAAATTCTATCAAGCACCTTCAGTCGATATCATAAATTGTATATATATTTGTTTTCATTTCAAAGGTGCCACTCGAATATTATTTATTTCTCTTTTACAGCTTCCATAGACATCTATCGGTTATTGGGCTAGCTATTCTCGTGGCGTTCTTTAAAATCACTTCAAATTGCATTCCAATTGAGATCTGGTTATAATAATTGTTTATAAAAACATATTCATATTTTTTTTTCGTTCAGTTCTTATGACAAAGTGTCGTAATATAAAACGTACCAGCGATTTCGATTTCGTTCGCAGTGTTTTACAAAGTGACACTAATTTGTATATCATAACATTTCATCGAAATGTGCGATTTTTAGTAAATTTCATTGATTTACCAATTTTAATAGAATCTAATAAGTCTCTAATTAAACATCCAACCAGTACCATCATCATTGCCGGTGACTGATTATGACGCCGCTTATTTTATTAATACAACGATTTGAGTATATCATAAGAAAATATCCATTCTCCGAGTATACCGATTTATCATTTTTAATGCTGAACAAACTTGAATAAAATGCTATATCAGCTGACCGCATCCTGGAGCTAAGTAGCACTTAAGTATATCCATCATATTTTTTAACAGTCTATAGACGTTTAGACCATAGATATAAATTTTGTCGGGGCAATGCGGCTGCTCTTACATAAATAACATTTTGAATTATTATTCAATAAAAAATATTTGGATTGTTTTTCTTTTTTCAATTTTGCTGTCGTTTCAAAAATAAGTATTTTTTCATAGTTTTCTTCGATTCTGTTGTTTTTCATTCCTCATCACTCGAAATCTATTTTATTACAAATTCGTGAAAAAGAGTGATCGATTACCTGACTTTCAACCACAATGAAAGACATTATATTCAAATATCGTTTTATAGATAAAAATCATTATTACACGTTATCGATTATTTGTTAATCACGGTTTTCAGCCCCTTGACAAATCCTTACTTGTAACGTGATGAATAATTAAGAGAATACGTGTCGATCCTCTTGTGTATGTTATGCGAGTAAAAATCTGTCATCGTAGAGCATTTATGTATTTCTTTTAAACTAGACATTGGTTTTTTTTTATAGCCAACCAAAGACTTCGGCAGGTAGTCTTGAAATATTTTAAGTAAATTTCAATATCGTTAGACAGCTAGTTACTACTTGGACGCTGTTGTTCTTTACAATTATTTTACGATGAACGTGTCCTTTTATCAGATCGAAATCCCGATAAAGAGACCGATCCTCCTGAGGATGCGGTCTTACATCAACCAATTGTGCCAGAGGAAGCCGCCACAGAAGAAAAACCTATAGAAGAGAAAAATACTTTGAATGAATGCGAAGAAGAAAAAAAAGATGCTTTCGTTGAAAAGGTTTCTGAAGTTTTGTCCGACTCGGAATGCGAACACGATCGAAAGAAACCCAAAACAAAGCATAGGAAAACTATGTCAATGTCAAACACTATTGAACTGGTAAAGAATATGGGAGATGAATGGATAGAAGCCGCAAAGAGAGAGTTCGAAGAGCATTCTAAAAAGAAAGAGAGTTTTTGTAAGAAAAAAGAAGCTAAAGATCACGGGAGTCACCCCAATTTGGATAAGAAAAAAGACGATTGTGATAAGGCATCAGATTGTTCGAAAAGCTTAAGTGATATACGAGATTGTGGCGGTGTAGTGATACTGTTATCCGATGCAACTGTCGGTGAAACAGACGACTTCGAAACGGTCGAAGAAAGCGACTTTTCTTCCAAAAAGCATCCTAAAAAGAAGGAGTCGAAGTCGTTAAAAGAAAACAAGGGATCAAGCAAAACGAGCCAAATGATGAATTCGCAAAAGATGAACGTTAAGAAAATAGCAAAAGCTTCGTCTGCAGGGGCGCTTAGTTTCATAAGAAAACGAAGGTCTCACAACAACAACTCTGCTCCTGGTTCTATAAACCAGCGAGACTCAATTGACTATGCCACACTTTCAACCGCGCTGTTTATTGATTCTGAGCGTACACATACAGAAATGGTCGAAGACGTCAAAGCTCTGTTAAAAAACAAAATTGAAAAAGATGTTAGTACAACTAATGATTCTGAACTCATTAAAGCTGCTGATGAGACATCGGAGGCGTCAGAAGACGACGGCGAAGAAATATTTTATGACGCTACGAATGGAACTGAAACCTTCGAAGAGGCACGCGGAGTGATGTTGCCGCCCAAAAGTGTATTCAGTAAGCTGTCTGAATCTCACAGATCCTCCAAGGGCTCTAGCCAGCGGCCACGCAAGACCTTAGGTGGATCTTTAAAAAGAGCCGGTGGAGGTAAGAGGAAAGTTAGACGAAGGAGTACTGTTGATGAAGCAAGTCCTCCACCTCTTCCTCCTCGTGTTTTAACTGCTCCTCCGCCTCCAAAGCATGGTGCACACTGGCTTTTTGGCAACTCTTTCAAAGGTAAACATGGTGATCAAAAACTCCTCACTTGTTTCGTTTTTTAGTACATACTTTTGACTACTGCTTTTCTTTCATATCAAATTTACTTTCTAGCGTTTTCTTTTCAGGCATCGGTGATCTATCCTCTGCACTGCTTTCAATTATTATTTTTGTTTTGAAGCAAAAACTTGTACTCTCTTATATTGATGAATATTCGCATTAGAATGCCTTTATTTTTTTTCAATAACATACTCCACAATATCTCTAAGTCCTATTCCAAAAGCGATGATAATTTCTACTACCTTTACATTTTTGAAATAATTTGATTCTTTCAGTTGTGTAATCGCGTTCCAGCAACGACCACACGTACCATTGGCGCTGTATTTTTACCATTTATCTATCCGTTATATATTTCTTGGTGTTAAATCGTTTCATATCATTTATTGGAATATTATTTTTTTCTTTACAGGCGACGGAAGGCGTGATGATGACAGTGGAGCAGACAGTGTGTCCCATCTTACAGATACTTCGCATTTCGCCTCTGACCATGCCCCTGATAGAAGTGATACGTCGTAAGTTACATTCTATAAAAAAAAATATTTAATTATCTTGCAAAATTTCCTGATGTTATCCAAATTGAAACTATATTGATCGTGAAATTATACTTAACCACTTTAAAATTAGATAAATTTGGATAAATATTATCATTAAACACATGCATTTCGTAATGTATGTTACATACAAGACGATGTAGGAAATTAAAAATATTTATATATATTTTTCACACGTCAATGAGACGATTTCGTATGATCTATAAATACTAATTCTGGGAATTTCTTGATAGTTTTGTTTTCCATATTATACACATTATATCGTAGTTGCCTGATGTGAGTAAGATTCCTCTTGCGAATTCCTAAAGGTTCCACAAGGTATTTTAGTTTATATATTGTACCTTAAAATAATGTGTAGAATGATTTTTTATTTTTCAACTAAAGGATGAATATAACCGTTTCTCACCTACTTGTATCTCTAGTTTTATTGACACCCACGTGTATACTTCCAATCATTTTCTGGGTGATTTTTCGATTTTGAGGCAATATTGAAATCTTTGTGACAGCTAATGATGCTTCCTAGGTGGCGAGGTGGTAATTTAGCCTCGAAGCCGGTGACGAGGGCTGAAAGCTACCGCGACAGAGCAGATCGAGTGAAGAGAACGAAGCGGAAAACGAGCGATCCCAACCAGCTAACTTCGGCAAAAGATTACCAGTGAGTTTCCTTCGTAAAATTTCTCGAATATCATTTTACTTTTGTGTAGTTTCAATGCATGACCTTTTTAAATGGAAGACCGATTTATTATTATTTTTTTTAATTTTACACGAACCGCAGAGGGTAAAAGTGTTGAAAATTAATGATGTATAAATATACATTATTGTTAATTTAATAGTAAGATAATTTTATCAGTTACTAAAGTTATTCTACACTTTATTATGTGGATATTTGCACGAGGGATCATTATATCAACTGTAGTGAAACTTTTGACACTACATTGCAGGCTGCAAGCATTTTGATGTCGGACTCAATGTTTGTGGTTGCTATCATCAATATAGCGCTGAAGTTATCATTGTTCAAGTAGTTTCTGTGTTGAGACTTGTATAGTTTTGATAAAAATACCGCTTCCACTTAAATGTAGGTGCTTTCGAAAAGCCTTACACAAAACGCAGCCTTCTTATGTTCGAAAAACTGTTTTTCGAGAAAACATTTTTAAAAAATCTGCATTATGTGCAAATTTTTCACATATCAAACACAGATTTTTCCTGCGAAATACGTCAGTAGATAATATTCAATTTCTGAAATGACGAAAATCTTTACTAGACCTATATAACTATTATTAGATTTTCACATAGCTACCTTCGAATCATTCAAAAATGGTATTTGATCAATAATTATATGTGTTCTATCATACTATTCCGTTTGCGGCTATTTTTCAGATGACCAAGTTTTACAGTAAATATTTATGGTAATTTATAATCTGGACAGAATGCTATATCGACAGTTTTTTTAAATTTATATATTATAATATAGATAACTATTCACTATCGCGGTGAAGTTTTTTTTTTATTGTGTAATTAGTGACACGATTCCTGACTCTTGTATTTTTTTTTAAATTTATTATTTTAAAAACGGTTTACAAAAAATGAACCATTCAACTTATCGAAATTAATTAATAACTCCCCGAAATTTATATTTCTTTGTTTGATCCAAAAAATTGGCTACACTATTTTGATTTTTTTTAAAACGCACACAGTTTGTATAACAAAAATCTGTGCGCATATAGCCGATTGATAAGCTATATCGAAATGATCTTTATTTCGGAGCAGGTGCTCTTGAACAGGTGCAAATAGTGGGTTATGCTCTCTGCAAAAAATACTTCCCAAACAACAAATATCATATTTAATATTTTTTACATTTTCTATCAAGCTATTTCGACTGTTAAAGAAAACATTCTCCACCGCAAAATAGCGTGTTAAATTTAATTTTTCAACAATGAAGAAAACATTAGAATATTATATTATATGTTTTTGATTAATCATCTGATAATAGTCATCCGTTTCTCGGCACGATTATTTTTTCTGTTACGGTCACCGAGTTAAATTACCTGTTTTTAATTCCATTGCTGGATGATACCATCTCCGTTTTTTTTGTTGTATGTTTATATGATGGATATTAGTAGTATATTCTACCAAGTATTTCCATGGAATCATAAATCTTACACAAATTTATCAATTATTTTTGTATACCTGTTTTCGCCGTTCTTATGATCGGAATGGATAAGCAGGATAGAATACAAATACTGTTCATATTTATGTCATTGGATGGATATACATAAATCGATTGATGTTCGATGGTGTCTTTTCAGAGTTACGTATATTTTGCCGATAAATATTTACAGTACATCAAAAATAACTGCTCGTCTCTCTGAAGAGTGGTAATCTTTCTTTTTTATAACTTAAGCTCTATGATCGATTTACTGAACTATTTTAAATTGAATCGTGTTTGTTTTTAATGTATGTCTAATTAGTATTTCAGAATAAAATGTATGTGGCATAGTTTGGGTAATCATCTTGCGTCAGACGCGCAATTATTATATTGAAAGCTCCAGCCAGGTTTGCTAACAAACTAAAATAGAATCGAAAAAAAGCTCATAATTATTCACATCAAGAGATTCTGACTAAATTATATACTATGCCCCGTTATTTGATTGATGGAACGGTTGCATATCATGTGAAATGTGCTAGATTGAAAACTAGGGGTCTTCAACCGTACGTTAAATATATTTCTGTTGAATATTTTGCCACGTTTGAATGCTTTTTCTTAAAAATGCATTGATCTTCATATACAGTAATAAATCTTGTCGTCATCGTAGACTCGTTTATAGATTTTTCACCATTGGATTGTAGAAAAATTCTTTTAAAAAAATTCAACTCACATACGACATTCTTTAACCTAACTATACGAATTTGAGAACAATAATTACGAAATAAATACACAGCGCAAGGTGCACATTGAATAGGTTAAGTCGCCACTGCAGCATTTGAGGTATTGCAAAAGGTCAATATGTAAGAATCATCCCGGTATCGCTCTTAAGAATTTCTCTATGTAGGTAAGATTTAAAAACCCGCAGTTTTTTTCTTGACGAAAATAAAGCTTGTGGGAACAAACCGTATATCATTGTACTTTACGAAATGAAGCGAATTCCGGAACCTTTCGAATGGTGTTATGATTGTTATTATGACAAATAGTGATTTAATACCTTTTTTGTTCCTTAATTTCACTGCATTTATTTTTCATTTATCATCCTTCAGTTATGTTATTATTCTATCTATTGTATGCTTCGCTGCAATTTTCTTTTAACTTAATAAAATCCTAGATTTTCTTTTTTCGTATTGTAATTTTCTTATGACACATAACATCTGGTCAACCCTTATAAAGCTGAAAGGAGATGGATACCCCTCGACCCTCCCAAATCCCTACGCCCTCACAATAACGCCTATTCTAAAATATCTATCACCGTCCCTCTCTTCTTCCTCCTGTGGGAGTGATTCTCTCTCTGTCTGTTTTCTATCCCTCGTGGTAGAGCAGGGACTCTGAAAATGTCGATAAATGCACGCAATATTTCCGCCCACTGCGAAAAATCCACACTGAATCAAAATATTCCTCAAAGAAAATCATAAATAACCCCTTTAGGCATCTCAATCCTTACCCTTTAGAATTCATCAATAGTTTTCCAATAAATATTGAAAACATTTAATTTCCTAAAAATGTAATCTGCTTGTTATGAAAGATTTTTAAAAATTGTTTCTTCCGTGAAATTTTAAATGTTACTTAAAGTTTTCAATAAAATAGTATCGTATTGCCATCGTCCTCTCTTTATTATTTTCTTTCCTCTGGAACATAAATATTAATTAACGGATTTAAAAAAGATTCGAACAAAATTTCAATTCGTTTTTTTATATTATACCGCATTTACTTTATGGATTACATATATTACTAAATATTTGTTAGAAATAAGAAGTGTTTATGATTTCCATCAATCAATATGATGATGAAGCGAACACATTATTTTATCTATGACTAATAATTGAAATAAATAATTTATAACTGACCACAGAATTCCAAGTAAACACAGTTTTTAATTATTATACCACTGACTCTTGAAATACAGCCGAATTATGGGTGAATGATTGCATCGTAAATTTTCCCGGAGAGCTTTTCGCGGTGCATCGGGCGTCGCGGATACTTTGACAAGCCTCGCCTAGCCTGAAAAAGTATTACTAGAGACTGCTTCAGTATCGAACGGGCCTTTAGCGTTAGCATAACGCCAGTGCCGCTTTATAAGCTCCGCCAAAAGCACGCCCGCGCAGCTTTCGCGTTTCGCCGTCGTCCTAATTTAATTTGACGCGGTCTCATTGATCAATTACTGCGGCAGTAATTCATACTGAAGATCTCAATAAAAACATTTTAACTTTCCGAGATTGCATATTTTTTATATACCAGTGAAGTGCTCCGAATTTTATACAGCGTGGGTAAAACAATCGTAAACCATGCTAACCGTATAAAGATAAAATCTTTTTTATAACTTGCCGCTTAAACAAAACGTTTTTGTGGGTGAAGAATTTATTAACAAGATGTTTATAAAATCGATAATATATAATTTTTTAGGTTTTAATTGTCACTTTATGGTGGTGGTCACTCATTGCGAGTATTATCAACTAATTATTTCTATTGCTTGCGATGAACGAAACCGGCCTCGATCATACATATATTAAACTGTGGAGACATTACTAAAATAACATGTTTTTATTATTTAAAAACGATTATTCGCATTTTAGTTGTCAATTACCTTTATTTTTAAATGTCCAACAATACCTCCGGGTCGCTTTGCGAATTTCTTATACTTGATTACATATTTAATACCGTGTATATGTTGTGATAAATAGTAATTACAGATACGTTTGGAGTCCACCATTATAGTTATTATGTATGCATTATTGGCAGTAGTTCCATGGTACCACAAACGCTACTGTGGGTTTTTTGAAGCATTAAAATAAAATTTCTTTCTCAGTGAACAAATCATTCGATATTAACTGTTTTTAACTTGTGCAGTCTCTGTAATCGATTCATCCAAACCAGTAGACTACGAAATCTGTGCTCACGAAGAAATCGTGTATGCCTATACAAAACGTAATCGATTAATGAAGAGCTACTTGTGCTCTGTGCACGTGTTTTTACTGTTTATAAAATTGGCAGAAACAAATAAAACAACCTCGAATAACCTTCCGTTATAAAAGATATTTCTTCATAATGAAAATACTGAACATTTAATATCAAAAAATACAGGGAAACTCCAATCTATCGTTCTCGCATTCATATTTTCCCGAATGTATCATTAATTCTGTATGCATAGTATATATAGTCCCTAAAAAACACCCTCAATTATCATATTAGATAATTCTGCACCGTTTCTCGATCCTTCGTTCTTCTTTGAATATTTTATCAAATGTGATGTATGTATTGAATTGGCATTTACTTGGTAGAACTCCATTATAACACGGTGAAAATATAGAAATTTAGTTCAGTTCTACAAAATTTATAAGATATATGGTTGATAGCTATTTCGGCTTACATCAGAATTATAATTGTGATAGATGTGTAGATAGTTCTGATGAAAGTGTGGGCCGAAATAGCTATCAACTATAAATCTTATAAATTTTGTAGATACATTTCTATTTTTTCATCGTGAGATATTATGGTCATGAGAAATGCTGCCCCAATTGATCGTTTTGTAGAACATTATTCGTCATAAGAATCATCATCATTCAACCACTTTCGTAAAAAAATAGACACAGAGACTGCAATTCTGCAAACGTCGTCTTGCTATGAGTACTCTTCACAATGCTTTCGATGATGACTTACCAAATCGAGCCGTATTTTTTTATGAATGAAACGGGTGATTGAAAAGACTTACGCACCGTCGTTTTTCCGCATTTATCATTTTTGTCCCTTGTCCCTTGATAAATGAAGAAAGAGGTTTCCGCTTTCGCTTAACACTTCAATAACTGCCCACTTAGGTTCGTTTATCATATTGTATTTAAAATAGGTTAGCTTTATAAAGATATTTTGCCTGAATATAGCTTTGTTGGATCGTGTTTTCTAGTAAATTTGTATTAATTTATTTGTCACTGCGCCCAAATTGTTTGATAGTACTACAATTGGCTGATAAGCGTATACTGTTGATAACGATTTATTTTTAAGTAGTTAACATTGTTTAAAAAGTGTAATTCATATTAATATAACTAATAGCTAAGGTTTAATGCTTATTAAGAAAATAAATTATATTAATTGAAATTGATTTTCGCGTATCATTTCTCAAATCTGACGTCTAGTCGTAGTAGTAGGGAAGGAGTCAAAAAGTGTGCTTTTCTATATTGTGTTGTTTTATCGTTCAGCATATTATGCAAAAGCTTTAGGGCGTATTTTTTGTTTATTATTTCCTAACTCTTCGAATATCTTTACTTGTTTAGCTTGTTTATTATTTTTGTTAAATATATAATAATTTACGATATCGACTGAAGGTACTAAATGGAATTTGAATATCTAATTTGAACTGTTGAAACTTTGTACGACTCCATTTGTTTTGTCACTAACAACACGGGTTTCGCCTTGCGTCAAAATAAAAGTAAAAGATACAAAAATTTTATCCACTTAAAAATGTCTGAAATTACATCTTTTTAATTTACAGGCACAAATAAATTTTCAGTTTTAGTTATTTAATTTATGGTACAATTATCGTCATCTTTGCTTACAATACTTACAGCGTGCTCAAACCTTAGGGTTGAGTGCAGGGAAATTGCCTGTCACTGGAATAAATCCAGCGTATATTGCAATGTCTTGTATTTCTGATTTCTTATATAAGAAAACATAAACCGACTTGGTGACATTAAATCACCTTTAAAATTGATTCGTATATATATATACAGTTGCAACCAATTTTAAAAATGTTCTCCATAAATTTTGAATAATAGTGCCGTGAGGACTGCTTTTCCGCCAAACCACATTTGTTTATGATTGTCGTAATTGATACACGTCGTTTTTGTCTATGAAATATATATATATTATATATAATAATTCATAGAAAACCTGTAGGTTTTATTTTGTTTTGATTTCTTAGTGTGACTAGTGTTTCGCCTCGTTGATGAATATGTTAAAACTTAATATTATGTTATTATTCCGAAATATGCATATACCAATATAATCTAATCCTATTGAAGTATTCCCACCACATATTGAGCATAGTATTTCAATACAGCATGATACAGACATACCCTGCTGCAATAATATTTAAGTTGTGTACAATTGACTTTTTTCCTGTGTTCTCGATGCCGTAAATAATGTGTCGGTATAGCTTCGAATGGCAGTGATGTTTTCCCGATGTTGCTCGGGAAAAAATCACTATCTCTTTATTGACTACGTTTCATAAATATTTCATTGACACATCAAAACAAACAAATTTGTTTCATTTGTAAACTTTGAGATTCCACGCATATTATATTGGTGAGTGGCCTATGGTTATTTGGGTACGCCAAGGAGACATCTGTTGTTGGAAATGATTTCGAGATTCCTTAGCGCCGGTCAAATAAACTACAGCAAAAAGTTCACCTCCGGAAACACCTTCACACTTTCCGATTATCGCGCGGGGCTATTGTATCCATGCCAGTTAATCAGTGTTTCAAAAATCAAACTTATCGCTGTTTACCCAGTACTTATTTACAAAACACAAGCCAAACGTATTATGACTGTAACGTATAATACCATTTTGTTTTTCAAAAATTCACGTTTTTTTTAAATTTTTATTTTATACACAAAAAATTGTAGGCATGATAAATAAAATTTTAAAGAATTAAATAATCAACTGAGTCGTTACCAATATTATAGTTATCCTAATTTTATAACTAACAGTAATTATTATGTTAGTTTAACTATCACAGAAATTATTTAATCTTACAATTAAACATACTTTATAACAGCTTATAAAGCGGTATCTCCATACATAGAACAATTTCAATATTTCTTTAATTCACTATTCCCTTCCATCACTGAAAGCATATATTTTTTTATATTTCTCGATTATCGTATTGTACTCTATCTTCGAAATAACTGCAACCATTTTTGCGTTGAAGCAGTTGAACATATGATATCGACCAAAGTGTATACATAAAACTATCCTTTTGTTTGAAGCATTTTCCTTGAATACATAAACAATAGCAAATCAATCGATGTCTTTCATTACATTTTGAATTATAAGACCGACTTAGATGGCACGGAAAATGCGACTCAATTTTTCATCATTACCGAGTCAAATAATATATTGTAATCCATGGCTAAAGAATGAAATGTAAACTGGATCGATCGCCAAAAACTATTGTTAGATTAAGGAAAAAATTATAAGGGGGCACATATAGTTTTGAAATTTAGCAAATCCTAATATAGATATTGCGTTTAATTGCAGTGCATATTCAGAAAGTCTCGAGAAATTCATAACTAGGGAAAATCCGCCTAAATTTCAATTATATCTTATTACTTCGCCTAAAAATAAGCAAAAATATAAACTTGCATAATTTCATTGTTTCAAATGTGCGAATTTTGTGTGTATATATTTATTTAAAACGGCTCATTTTGTGAAATCGACAATTATTTTATTCAAATTTAATTTGCTAGATCAGAAATAAGAAAAGAATTACTTCTTAACGGTCAGCCAAGAAGTAATTCTTAAATTATAGTCAGCCTGTAAGACAAAGGAAAATCAATTAAATCTCACTGAAATCTTAAGTTAAATACTAGCAAAATGGCTTTATAACCTGCGTATAACACCACCTAAATACGAGTATAATTGTAAACAATAATTTTTATTTATGATGATTTTAAACACATTTATGATATGTAGTAATGTGTAGTTTCTACGCTATCAAATCGTCTAACTAATTCCTCACAGTTATTAGCATATATTTAGCTTATGTTGAGGTTTCTACGCCGTTGCCCATTTAATATCGTTTGATATTAAAATATGTATATTTCTCAAAAGTTAAGATAAATGTTATCCACCGTTTCAACACCCAGCTGGGCCGTATTGATTAATTTCATATGAATAATAAATAGACTTAAATTCGCATCGAGCATTTTCGCTTGCTAAATGCAGCAATGAGGATGATACAGCATAACATTACCCGTGTATAACAATGTTCTTTGGTCGTTTCCGTTCCATTAGCGGGCGTCAATCAGGAAGCATCTGGCGAGAATTGAAAGATACGCGTTAAAAATTCAAAGACGCGCCGAAATTTTCACGTACTTTTTTTTTTTACATAAAGACTCACAATGATGAACAATTTGAAGCGTTTTGGAACATTAGACTTTTATAAGTTTTACCAATAATTATATATTTTATGAATGAATATGTGTTTAATGCTACTCCTCTAAAGCATTTTGACTTCAATCTAACTGTTGACTGTGAAGTTGAATTGGTCGTTTATTACGAGATTATAAAAATGCTTTTTATCCACTTTACTCCCATTTTTTACCCCCAATTTCTCTTGAACAATGAAATAGTCCACTCAAATTCAAAACATTATATAAATTACATGTACTTACTATATGAATTTTACACAAATATAACGTAAAACTTGTCAGGATTATCAGGAATAATTGTGGATGAAGATAGTCCGAATAAAAAGAAATCCGGATAATTTATTGTTATTCGGTATATATTCATTTAATATATTGTATATATTAAATGACAAGTATATTTAGCATGAATCATTTTTATTTCTTTAGATTATTTAAATACTTTAATATCAAATTATTTTTTATTGAAAAAATCTATCGATTAATAAAAATATTATCGATTTCTGCCTAAAGCTAGCTTTTCTTTTCGATGCTGCCAAATCGCGAATACTTTTAAGACAGATAAGTTGCCCTGAATTGCACTCTTCTTGACTCTCAAACCACACCGTGGCGACATCTAAACACTGATGGGTATGGGTATTCCTTTAATTATTTCCTCATCATTCAAAACTAGGAAATCAATGATCTTTTGCAGCGCGCAATTCAACCACTCGGTTACATCTTCTTTGTTGCATTCAGCACATATTGAAATTTGTGTCATTCCTTTCGCAGTGTCATTTCTGCTCGTTATTGAAACTTACGTACTTCAAAATTTCTTCCTCATTTCGTGATGTTTTCATAACTTTACTCTGTGAGCTTCTATCTTCTAATAACAATTGGTAACCTTCATGATTTTTTCACTTAGTTTTTTTTTTTACATCCGAGATCATTGACGTTCCGACACCATATTTACTAGACGAAAAACGTCCCGACTTCCGATTTATCTTTTAATGAAATGTTAAGATTACATTCGATCACGTACGAAAACAGTAGACGCAATTTCCCACGTGTATATCAGCAAATTTGTAATATTTTTATTTTGACCAGTCCGGATAATCGATGTCTACTATATTAACAACCGTATCTATCACGCCCTCTGTGTGGTGATAAATCTGTGTTTTTTTTTTCTTGGAGTGAACCGAATGTTTCAATATCCAATGAAATCTGACATGGAATTTATAACTTGGTATCCGTATAATAAGCTTTAAATTTTATAAACATCAGAATGTAAATTTTATCAATATAAAACCAAAACCTATTTTTTTGTATCTAAATTCCCTTAAGTAATGCTCATTCGCCAATCTTTCAATGACAACATGTTCATTATATTTGTATAAAAATTAACTTTTTTATCATTTTCCGAATAGTATTCCTAGTGACTATCGAATGTTGTTTGCGTGCGAAAGTTGTGTAAATGGAACAGCGTCAAGTGTACCCATTAACATAATGTGTTCTCGAAACATTCAAAAAGGATGATAACTATTGAATTGTCGTGTCAACATTAATTTTATTTAGAATGTGGCATTAAGCTTACGATTGATTCGAACGAAAATCTCAATATCCGTTCGATCAATTCAAATAAAGGTACGTAAGTTGGAAATAAATAAAGCGATCCTCGTGTCAAACAAATGTAAATATCTCGTTTTGTTGAGTTGCCAAAAAGCGTTTGCTAAATATTTCTTCACAAAAATTCGCCGCACAGAAATATCATTCGTTCATAGATTTCTTCGTATATTGTACAAGTCATATTCTCAGAATGCCGAGTCTCGTGGGCTTGTTTACCGATTAACTCCGTAAGAGGTGTCACTTAAGACAAAATCTCATAGCAATATTATAATGATTAAATAGTTGTTGGTACATGGATATTATGATCACTTGACATTAATGCCGTTAACAAAGAACTATTTGAAAGATATGAAAACGATTTCGCTAACAATAATTTTGATCTTACAATAAAATACCCTGTCATATCATAAACCATTTTATCACTTCTGTGCCATCTAACACTGTCATTTGATTTTTTCGGAAATGCTCATAATGAACGAAAATTGTGGAAAAAGTATTGAACATCGTGTTTTTTTAAAACTTTTATATGATTTTTTATATTTTATTATAATGTCTTTCTACAAAGTTACCGACAAATCCGTTACAACCACCCTAGTTCTCACTGAGATATAATTAAAATCACGGTCTTCGATGTGCTATCATATCTCTTAAACTAACAGGATCAAAGCCTACTGTTTGCACCAGTCATACATTTGTTTGTCATAAAATATCACCCAACTGTCAATGGACAGGTATCGAATTATTGCTCTATAGCTATAGATTTACGCTGTTTGAATCCCAGACAATATCGTCGACTTGATTTCAAGTAAATTAATCTTTAAATTTTCTATTTATTATCTTTGACGACCTTTCAATTCATATGAGTGAAGTCCTCATAGAGCGCAGTACTTTGTATTATTAATTCAGCTGGAAAGTTTTTTCTGTTTCAACGGCTTCGTATCGCTTTTAATTAATCTTAAATCCACGGAATTCGCGGTTATTTTTGTAATTCAATTAATGTGGCAGTGCGAATACCATTCGACCGCATGCGATGCACTATTTTCGCAGTGGGGAATGTGAGCACATGTCGCCAAGCGTTTTTTTATGATTGACACTTGTTTCTTCAATTTTATTTTTCTATTGACCTATATTCAGCGTCTGATATTGTGCTTTTTTTTTAACCCTCGGTGTTCAGTTATTTATAGTAATCGAGACTCGGTAATATACGTTTGACATCAAAACTCCATTTCATTCTTTCAACAAAACCAAGCGCTCTAATTGACTTGTATTTTCTTTTTGAAAATGAATACATATAGAAAAATAAGTGATGATTAGTGATTTTGACTGTCAGTTTTATTTCATTTATTATATATATCTAGAAACACCCATAGAAAAAAATTAATTTACTCAAAGAAAAAAAAATATCACGGGTTAAAGGTTTAAAGCAGACTTCTTTATGCAACTTTCCTGTTTTTCTTTTAACTATTTATTGATGTTGCAATCGTATGTGGCTACAAAAACTTATACGCGTTCGATTAATTAACGTTGAATTTATCTGTTTTAAAATATAAACGTGATTTCAAAAATGATGTCTTTCGAATGCAAAGTCTAGAAAAATATAGATTTTATGCCTCCTGTGATTAACAGATTGGTTTATTCTTTTATTTTTAAATTGATTTAAATTTATCACGCCACATTGTTTGTATAATTTAATCTTTTCATATGATGCTTTTCCGTCACGGTTTTTGTTAATGGATATTAACCTAAATATTACTTGCGAACATTTCGGTGATGTACAAATTGAACATAAACTATAATAATGTATAAAATACATCAGTGCTCATAATTTTTTCTCGCATACGAAAAGCTTAAATATTGCGTAACTTTTCGTCATTTTATATTAATTTCAAATCGTAGTTTTTGAAACGAATTTAACGATATATGTAATTTTCCTCTTGGTGGTGAGTGTTTCTTGAATTTGTATGCAATATTTACCTCATTTTGTTAACGGGCTTTATCAATCCTTTTCAGTGATGAAATACAATACGAAGTACCAACATACTTATCAATACGATATCTATTTCACGTATGCAAACAATTTTGTGTAACGTATAATAAAATATCACTATCGATGAAAACACGTATAAGAGGTCCGTGAGATTTTAACTGTCTCTGAAAAGTCCTTATATTATACAGGATAACTGAACTGGTACATTGAATTGGCATCGTTTTTTTTTGCGATTATTAAAATCCATATTAATCGGAAATATCACTGATTATTATGAGTTTGTAGAAAAAATACCAGTAGATATATGTTATGTTTAATATTTTATTTACCGCTAACTCATAAAGCACTGTAGAAATTTTAATGTTATAATACAAATTAATTTCCACAAAGCTACCACCGAATCCATCTCGAAAGTAGTGTATAATTTGTTTATTAAAAGCAAGCGTAAATAACCGCGGTTGAGCTGGAAATTTTCCACTGCAATATTTTAAGGTTCTTTTCGCTGTGCAAAATAAAACGAGTGTTATAATAATTAATTATAACCGCGTGTATCCACACGACTCCGCCCTTCAGACGTCGCATTATTCCTTGCCTCGCCCTCTAGGCAAACACTCCAATACCTAAGCGATTACTCCGGTATTGCGCATTCGTCTTGCCTCGAACTAATACCCACTCGACATTTCCACAACTTTGGAATGAGCATCTCTCCAATTAATTGACAAGGATTTCAATTATCCCGCTATTAATTTTAGTGATGTTTTGAACGCATTTTCATCTTTATATCAATACAATATAATATATTATCCCATCATTCCTTCCATATATAAAACAGTTAATTCGATTAAATTTAAATTTTATTACCTGATTTTTTTATTGTGAAAATTGAAACTGTTTTTTTTTTATATACACACATCTACACTATGAACGGAGTATACAAACAAATAAACCTATTTTCATCCTAAAAGACCAGGGTTGTAGAATCATTAAAAACACATTGTTTAGTTCTTCCACAATATCATAGAAGTGTATTTTTAATTTTTTAAATATATTAACTTTCTGCCAAGAAGTGATTGTTAACATCTTAAAAGTGATAAGTGAAAAAAATCTGTATAATTGTATCCTAAGACTTGACTTTTAAAAACCGAAGGCCTCCGAGTCAATTTTTTCCACACTTAAACCTAACAAAAGGATTTCATTATTTTCTTTATCGTTAGTCATGCAAAAGATATTCCGATATCGATTTTAAAGTATTATATGTTAAAACTTAATGAGCCACTCATATATGTATTCATTGATTTATGCATTATCTACCTTATTGAGAGTTTTTTTTTTCTGAGAAGATTAATTTCGAAGATCTTATATTTTGGTTTGTAAAATAGTTGCAGACGTATTCTGCAACAATTTTCCGTGTATTCATTTTTCATATCGACCACCCTCATCCTTGACGCTAAACACTTGATCAAATACAGCTTAAAATTTTGCTTTTGTTTCAAGGACCACTTGTTTTATCAGCGATTTTATTCTCTTGTCTCATTTTTCTTTCGGTAGATATTCTTTCTACACGGAAATTTATCATTTTTTTTCAACTGTTTGACAAACTTTGACGCTGTAAATCGGGTCACCACGGTGAGCATATTTGCAAGGCGTTGCGTAAAAACTTCGCGAGGTCTCGCTTGCTTACTTAATACCAATACTTACCCTGCTGTGGAAAATTACCTGACCATCCCCCTGCCCCTCCGTGCACAACGCTACCCATCTGTTTGCAAAACAAACATACTTCTGCCGCCCTCTTTAATTAGACGTCAATTTATTTTTACATCGTCCTAGATCATCGATAATTCGTCCCAGTGTAAGGCGTTCCAGTTTGTTTTCTTTTTCTTTGGGGTCGAGACGTGTCGCCATTCAGTACATCGAAAGTTACGGGGGCCGGGTAGATGGCACTATGGCATTTTACGTTACTGAATCTCGTGTAGTGACTAAGAAAGAAAAAATAATCCTTGCATTTTTAAAAATTAGACAACCTACGCATTTGTTAATATAAATGCATTAGATAAAATTGAACTTTTTTTTTAAATTAATTTACCACAAAATATTGGCAATATTATTTATTTTAGAATCTTATTCTTATTTGAATATACAGTGCTAGAATTTAATAGTTAGTACACAAAAGCACAGCCAAAGTGGTATATTTTAAAGATTTTAGTTTCAATATCATTTACCACACTATTTTATCGGGTACTACCTCACCGGCAAGAAATAAATAATAAACAGTAGTCAATCGTACACACTCGGGAAAATATATCAGAGTTTATTTTTTCTATAACATACATAAATAAATAAAATTCGAAATATTTTTAGTGCTGATTTCAACATTTTTCAAAATTGTACTACTAAAGAAAACAATCCGGCCGTTTCAAAATCTTAAAAATAATAATTTCAGATTTACAACAATATTTTACCAGGTGTAGGATATCCTTAATCTGAGTTTTATCAGTGTCAATATAAATCAATATAATCATACAAGTATCTAAAATATTCTAGAATGTAAAGGCTATCCAGTTTTAAATCAAATACTTATTTAACTGCGTATCATGGCGGAACTTTCGATCTCGTCTTCCAAAGTGTGCAGAAATGTTTCACTGCCGGCTGGTACTCAACCGCCAGAAATTATCAGAAGGACATGCTCCGAGAGGTGAGGAAACTAAAAACAACCCGAATATCTAATATTTAGTTTAAATTAAATATGGTGTAATAAAATAGCAAACATTTACTTTCCCTGATGCTGACATTAATTACCCTCTGTGTTTTAGTGGAAAAAGTCCTAGCAATTAAATCGACTTATAGCTAGTTCTATTTATATATATATATTTTCCATATTAATGTTTGTGATCTTAGTGTCTTTTCTCTTCGAGTTGATCTTAAGTGATTTAGAAATTTTAATGAATTTCGTATATTTTTTATTATGTTCCTTTAAATTGTACCAACATTAATTACATATACTGCTTATTTTATATTTAATATAATAATTTTGTAGACATGGAATCAGAATAAGCAAATATTTTCTTCTACATTTTTAAAAAATATTTAAATTATAAACAAAAAATTGTTTTTTAAGTATGAATATTATTAGTGTTTTCGAAATTTCAACATTTTAACCGATCTCAACTCAATATAATATATTTAAAAATGCTAGATATCCATAATAGACAATAGTTGGACAACTCTTTATTTTCTTATTCTTAGTGACGCTGAGGCAGTTGGCGGTGGTCCAGTCTTGCCAGGTGGTCCTTCGGGTGGCTCCAGTAATTCCAGTCTCTCATCCAAGAGCAATGACAGCTCACACATTGAGAATCATGGTAAGCCTTAGGATTTAACATAAATAATATAAACATTCTAGAAATGTTAGCCATCCTAACAATTATTATGACGACACTATATAATAATTTATTTTCATCAGGTTCCCAGTCTGAATGGTCTGATGAAGAAGAAGATTCCTCACTGCCTTGGTCTGCGGTAGCTCCTCCAGAACTTCTGGCGGCAATGTCGGCTCTGGCCAGAAAGAGACAAGATCTCATACACGGTGAGCTAATTAACAATTTGGTGGAGCCTACATTTTTTTTTTTTACTTAGCGTCGTATGTATTATGTTCTAATTTTTCAATAAAGACACAAAAATAATAATAGGAATCAGTAAAAATATTAAATAAATTAATGATATAACTTTCTGTTGCTGAGGAATCTGAGATATTCTTCTATACATAAGTTAGTAAAAAAATGTTCTTTTAAATATAAATGTTACAAACAAATAAAATGTTCAATAGCTCAAAGCATACCACTCCACGCTGGTAACTGATATTTTCACGTTGAATTATGGCATTTACATAAATATTACATTAACTAATTAAATGATGACTGTCATTTTCAAAATTGTATACTTACAATTGCATTTTCTTTTTTTTTATCGAAATTTTTTTTGAAATCTTCATTTAAACTTGAATCTAATGGTGAGGCCTGACCCCTGTGGCCCCTATAGAAGACCCACTGATAATACCTTTATTCTTTTTACATTTACTGATTGTGTTGTTTCATTGAACCTACTAGAATTGATATCATCAGAGGCATCCCACGTGCGTTGGCTTCGAGTTCTCAGAAGAGTTTTTCTAACTCCTTTGCAACGGTCAGGCAGTAGTCTCCTTCCATCGGCTGAGCTGAAAAATCTTTTTCCAAATCTGCCCGATGTACTACAAAGGCACAAAAGATTGGCCCTGGACCTCAAAAATTTGAAAGCTAACGCTGCCACTGTAAGAACCAAGCCATTAGCTGAAGCTCTAGTTACAACTGTAAGTTTTAATTCTTCACCTAAACTTAATTTTTATACATCGATCTGATTTCACTAGTAAAATATAAATTTTATTCTGTCTTTCAGTTAGGTGAAGCACGTTATGCTGGGGCTTTAGCCAAATTCTGTGGAGGACAAGGATTGGCCTTGGATGCTCTTCGAGAACGCAGGAAAAGAAATAAAGAGCTGAATGCTTTCCTAGCCAGGAGCGAACAGGATCCACTATGCGCCAGATTACGTCTACAAGATTTACTTGCATGTGTTTGGCAAAGGTTTGTTGAAAATAAATTAAATTATTTCAAATGACACTTAAGCTGAGTAACTTCTTAGGCTTATGTTTTTTTTTCTTTCTTTTTTAGGTTAACAAAGTACCAACTGCTTCTTGAAGGAATTATGAAAACAGCCGGTGCTGAAGAAGATCTAGAACCGCAAGCCTTGGAAGATGAAGATTTTTCAAGAGTTGCCCACGCTTTAAATTTAGCCAAAGACGTTCTTCATACTGTGAACACAGCTATCAAGACAACAGAGAATGACCACAGGTATTAAAAATTATGATAGCGATTCTTTTCATGTGTTTATAGTCACTTTCTAAATGACAGGCAGTATAATTTGACTGTTTAGAAATAAAATACTTAAAACATCTTAAAGTTCGATCTACCAATCCATAATGAAAAATAAAGAAAGTCCATGATGAGCTCAGAAATAATTTTGAAATACTCATAAACAATAATAATTTATTATCTTTAATCTTTATATTTATTTTAGCTTTTAACCATTTGATTTGTATTCCTGATAATTCAAAACTATATTTATAAAATAGACATTTAATTTGTATTTTATCAGTCGATAATGCTCTCAATGACCAAAACTGGTCTTGATTTTTGTATTATAGGATTGCTGGAATACTCTCTTTTATTTTAGCATTATGTTTTATTTATTTATTTATAATGGTATGTTTGTTATTAAATATCTCCACGTATATATTTTCTATTTTCTTTTTTACTACATTTTTAAAAGTTAATCTATAAGTTCAGTTAGGAGTAGACCACTAGTAATTTTTTTTTAAAACTTACCTATGCTGAACTTGAAATATTAATATTTAATTACATTTTCCTGCTTGGTGCAACATCAATTTTAATTTCCTTCACTAAAACAACACAATGAATGAACATTTCCCAATTATTATTGTTACGTGTTTAGATTGAAGAGTATTCAAGCAAAATTAGAAGTGCGAGGAGCAGGTGATGTGGAGTGTGGTGAAGAATTGAAGAAGTTTGACCTCACAAAACACAGCCTCATTATGGAAGGAACCCTCAGCATCCGGCAGGAGTATAATAAGCGAGTTAATGTTCTGGTTAGTTCAATTTCTTTACTAGTTATGATAAAACTCATATCCATTCGTTACTCCAAAAAAAAAAGTGTAAGATGATTAACACAATGAATGGGTGTGAATGTCAAATGTGAGCGTAGTGATTTTAAGTTTTTATCATAAATACAATATGTGTAATTAAATCCTGTGTTTTTAAGTCAACCCGGGGAAAAGATATAATAACCTATAGAAGAGTATTCTTTGATTATCTTTGTTTTCATATTACCTCCAGTTTGTTATATGGAGGAGAGTGAGTTCAGATGAATACTGTTTTTTAATGTATTGTGTTGGCAACTAAGTAATTGCGGATTGCGGAGATGGCTCCAGTTGAATTTTTAGGTTTGCGACGTAGTCCAAATCTAAACACATTTTGTTATTGGATAGTTGACAATTCAGCTGTCAATCAGTAATAAAAGTTTGCCAAATTTCGTTCTCGTGATTTTTCACTCGAAGATGAACAACGCTCTGGTCGTCCAGTTGAAGCTGATGACAACCTAATCAAAGCAATCATCGATTCGGATCATCACAGTACAACATGTGAGATCGCAGAGAAGCTTCATGTATCACATACATGCATTGAAAATCACTTAAAACAACTTGGCTATGTTCAAAAACTCGTTACATGGGTTCCTCACGAACTGAAAGAAACGCATTTAAAGCACAAATTAACAGCTGCGATTTGCTAAACAAACGTAATGAAAATGATCCATTTTTAAAACGACTGATAACTGGCGATGAAAAATGGGCTGTTTACAACAATATCATGCGGAAAAGATCGTGAAGCAGGCCAGGTGAACCAGCTCAAACAACATCAAAAGCTTTGGGATTATAAAGGAATTGTCTACTTTGAACTCTTACCACCCAACCGAACGATCAATTCTGATGTCTACATTGAACAACTAACGAAATTAAACAATGCAGTTGAAGAAAAGCGGCCTGAATTGACAAATCGAAAAGGTGTTGTATTCCATCATGACAATGCAAGGCCACACACATCTTTGGCCACTCGGCAAAAATTATTGGAGCTTGGTTGGGATGTTTTGCCACATCCACCATATAGTCCTGACCTTGCACCATCTGATTACTTTTTGTTTCGATCTTTACAAAACTCCTTGAATGTTAAAAAGTTCAATAATGATGATGATGTCGAATCGTACTTGATTCAGTTTTTTGCTAATAAAAACCAGAAGTTTTATGAACATGGGATTATGATGCTTCCTGAAAGATGGCAAAAGTTCATTGATCAAAATGGGCAATACATTACAGAATAAAGTTATTTAGTTCCATGAAAAATTGTCTTTGATATTCTAAAAAAAAACCGCAATTACTTAGGTGCCAACCTGTTATTTAATTAAATTTTACGTGAGATTGCTTGGTTCACTTCCTTGCTATCCTTGTTTTTTTATCTTTTTATTTATTCCTTTTTTTATTAAAAAATGATTGACATCATTTTTTTTAATATTGCTGACATTGCAAAACCAATTAACTTGTGTGTTGTAATTTTTTTAATGTGTATGTACCAAATAAAATAAAATTTGTTTTTATTTTGTAGGCTCTATTACTGAGAGAATGCCTAGTTCTTCTTCATACAGATGGTGAACGATATGTTCTGAGACCAGTCCCTCAAACAAACACACCTTTGAGTCCAGTTATGAAATGGTAAAAAATATCAATATTACTATAAATTATTCCCAATAATATTCAGATTGATTATAAATTATAAATTTACTTCTTTTTCCAGGAATACAGCACTTTTCCGACCAAACGCTGCTGTGAAAAATAGCTTCTTTTTAGTGAATATGGAAAACATGCATATGTTTGAATTTTCTGCCACCTCACCATCAGAATATAACACGTAAGATACATATTCATACTGTTATGATCATATTATCTGTTCCGTCCCTACCAGTAACAAACATACAAATTTGTATTATTTTCTCTTCATTGTATGTAAAAATGTTGACACTAGCTAACAATTTTGACTAACCCGTATGCAAATTTACATATTTTATTAAAAATACCAGTTAAAATACCTTTCACCTTAAATTAAAACATCTCAATTTAATTAATCACTTTTTCCTGGTTTTCCTTAAATAGTTGGAAAAAACATTTGAGAGAAGCAGCAAAAGCTTTGGAAGGAAAAGGAGGAACAACTGATGAAGGACCTCCTCCTCCTCTTCCATCAGCACCTCCACCAGGTAATTTTGTTTGTCATTTTGCTACCATAAGCTTTAAAAGTTTTTTAAAATAATTTTGATCATTTACTTTTAATGTCACTTATCAAATGTCAGCAAACGGTTATCTTTAATATTAATTTAACATTATTGTATACATTTTATTTTAACCTTTTCCTATCCAGCAGCCTGGGACTTACACCTTAAATTTTACAATTTATTTTAGACAGCTTTGTAACAAAAAATATCACTTACACATTCATTATAACCTGAATATCAATGCTTACATTTACAGCATTGGCAGTAGACATACTCAGTGATCTTATCAGTTTTTAGCAGCAGTGTGCTGGTTTGTACAAACATTGCCTATATCCTTGATGGAATCGCAGCATTGTTGGAATATTTTATTGAAATCAAATTCATTAGTTTCAGCGACCACAACAGTAGAAAGTGTACCAAATGGTAGCGGCACGCCGGACGCTTCATCTGTTCCAGCTGAAGAAGGAAGCAAAGCAAAGCCGGTTTCTAATGAAGATGATGGCAGCCAAATTAGGTGAGACAACATTATCTTCTTTGTACATCTTTCATGCAAGATTACACTGATAATGCAGCAATTTTTGAGCTACATATTGCATATGCTTTATTTTATGGTGTTCCATTTTCTTATTAAAATTCAAGTGGTGCTCTCCAATCGGTTGTCGGTGAGGAAGAGGCAGGACTTCCTAACGATGAAGGCAAAAGATGCTCTAAACTACTAGCACCTGAGGAAATCTCTATTGCAGCGCCACCCACTACTATGACAGCACACATCCAACTCACGCCAGAAGGTTTATACAAATTTCTTTATTCTGAAGCCACAACAACTTATGTTCAATAGCCACAATAGATGTTTCAAATAGGGACTACAATTTCTCATTGTCATAATTACTACATTTATATTTGATGGTGTTATGACAAAAAATGAAAGAATAGTACTGATATTTTTGAATTGATTTATAAAATCACTCACAAAAAATCTCTTATCCCTGTTTAATTCAGTTAGTTAGTTCGGGTTAACAGCAATATTTTTTTCCATAATTTTGTTCTTATAATAAATACTTCAATTTTTGACTACTTATTCATTACAGAACGTCTCCGCCGTGCTGAAGAACAGGTTACTGTGGCATTGTCAGAAGCTGCAGAGGCTGTCAAATTGGTTACTGGCAGCCAAAGAAATCATCTAAAGGCATCAACAGAACAACTCGTTGGAAAAGAATTCAACTTACGAAATGATGATCTTGATGTAGATGAAGCCACTATGAGTACTGAAAAATTGGTTATGATTGCCCAAAGTCATGGTTAGTTTTTACTTTATACCCCCAATCTTTTTTTAATCCTTTCCACGCAAATGTCTCAAGGTATGAGATGCGAGCTTTCAAAGGTCGGCAATACAGGCAATCTTTTGCATATAGGACTAATTTCGGTTACAAAATATCGCCTAATTTGTACTGCTTCTGCCACCTCCGTACACTTGTCAAAAGCATTAGGTTTAAATGTTGAAAACATCGATTTTTCGAACCCTTTAAATTTATCGCGATATCCACCAGGTCACAAATCAGTTTGAAACTTCGCGCCATACAGGCAATCTTTTGCATATAGGACTAATTTTATAATAGACGGTTTACGAGTTAATTATTTTTTAGGGATATATTTGTTAAAGTGATTGTGAAGACATTCTTTCTGTTTTTTAATGTTGTGAAACATTCCTAATGCATCTGGCTTCCATAAAAGCCAACCCAATTATTTTTCATTGTTTATAACTAACTCTATATGAAAAGAACAGACAAATTTAATTTGTATGAAAAACAGCCGCGTGGTTAAAGGTTAAGTGTGATACATTTAACAAAGATAATATGTAAAATTTAACGATTTATCAATTTCCTAGAACTATCATCTAAATATTATGATCCTGTCTCAAATATTATCCTGATTGGCAGGTTTGGTAGATGAATCTCTCTATCCAATACAATTTTTTAGTTTGATTTCATGCAGTCTTAATTTATTTTGAAAACTTTTTAGCATTGCTAGTACATATAAAGGTCGTTTATCAAAAAAATAATTACCATCTGTGTTGACATTTTTGATCTATCTTGAATCGTTTCAGCTTTGAATGTTGGTTCCTCTGCCTTCTCGTAACTAATATCTGACTCATTGTTACCCGTGGCAATTTCTATCAAGTCCTCATTGTTTAGCATTTGTAAAAATGATACCATGTAATCGATATTGTGCAAAAAAAATCGCATAAAAAGAGAACTGGGTGTATATATCATTGTTAAGCATTTGTAAAAAAAATCCCGAATAATTGATATTGTGCAAAAAAATCATATAAAAAGAGGACTAGCTGTATATAATTTAGTTTCATAACTGCACTATACATAGTGTAGTCATATAAATTCTTAATTGAGTGGGTTACATATTATGGTTAATTATTAAAAAATATTATTCATAAAAAAAAAACAAAATCACAAAAAAGATTTTGTTATCAATTATTCATGGCTTAGTAACTTTTTTAAACATGTTAAAGAATTCTTTTTTTTTTTTCATTGAAATGACTTATAATTATGCTGCATATTTTATATAATGCTGATAAAATCATTTGAAATTTACTTATACCTGCTTTTCACATTCCAGTTAACAGTCTTACGGAAGTTCTTCTCCGAGCATTGAGAGTGAACTCATCAGATTGTTCAATGTCTCAATGCGGAATCCACACCGATTACGGTCTCTGTGACTCATGTTTGCGACGATCTTCAAAATACTCTACTCTAAGGAGTTTGAAACAAACCAATGGAAGTAATAAATCATTTGACTCCACTGATATACAAGACAGTGACCAAAAGCAAGATGGTGATTTGGAGTTGATGCGACGGGAAAGTCGGGTGGATGATGCGGAGCAAAGAGTTGACAGTATTATTGTTGAAAATATTGGAGAGAGCAGTACTGATCCCGTGAATGGTATGCTCATTAATTATATCAATTTTAAAGTGTCGAGCGCCAGATATATCTTTCATAATATGAAGAATACCAGTTGTCTTCTTTAGACAGTAGCTTTCATTATTTTCATTGCAGTTAAATGAAATTCTTTGACATGTTGGCAAACATCATTTTGACATGTTGGCAAACATGTTTCTCGATTTTTCAAATCGAGAAACATGCTTCTCGGAATAGGAACACTCGGGTTTATAATAACTCATGAGTTTTATTGCCACTTGTCAAAAAAAGGTCTTTGTCGTATTGTCATGCGCTTTTTGTCACGCCATTGCGTTTTGTTTCACCCGAAAATACAAGCCCGAGAGGAGACGGGTCCTGCAAAAGACTGACAGGATACAAAAACGAATTTTATCGGGTTCCGCAAACAAACGACAGTCCGCAAAAAATGAAATATTTCGTTTCCCAACCATAAAGTTTTTTAGCCAGAAATTTTATGTTTGTTTATTGAAATTTAAAATTATGTCACTGCAAATATAATTATTTTCTTTTACTTTTGTAACAAATTCCACTTTTGATTGATATACTAAAATAATTTATTGAACATTCTCACTATTATTTTATAAAATTTTGCTTTCAAAATTGCTTTATATAGAATATTTGGAAGTAATCATTGATTCTAAAATACCACAAACTACATAAAATTTTCAATATATTTTAGAAACCAGCATAATAATGAAAAGTTGTTCAACAACCAACAAAAAAAATATTCTCATCTCACATCACTAACGAGGCAATAGCTTCGGATTCACAATAAAAACAGAAGCGTGCTTATTGCCATACTTCAATAATTATTTTTCTTTTTAATAAATATTTCCACTCGAAGAAATGGTAATTTTTTTTTCTAATTACAGATGTGGAATCAAGTAAAGTATCAGCATCAGGATTGGGTTTGAGGCGAACTCTAAGTATATTGGAAAGCCGACTCATTTCCTGCGAAAGAGAAAAAGAAATTCTCCGAGCCAGGCTTCAACAGGCGGATAATAGAATTCACCGAATGCACCAACTACATAAGGGTGAGAAAATCATTCATTATTCCCAAACTGTGATTCTGTTAATCGTACAAAATCTTATCACACGCAACCGCAAACTCTTCATTATGCCACTTTGTTCTTATTATATTTACCTTTTTGCAGATTGCTTACATAACGAAGAACCTATAAAGCAAGACGCCTGCCTACAAGCTCTTACTGCAAATTCAACGGTAGGTAGTAATTTAAGTCCATAATACTCGATCAGATACAATATTTACAATAATCCTTTTTATTGTCAACATCATAGTATAGATTGTGATCTTATTTAACCTATTTGAGAAATTTATTTATTTTTAATTATTTTCATGTTTTCTGTCATAACATAAACAGTTTCCAAATCAAAGTATTAATATATTTTTTCATCTCTTAGGATCAAAGCGGAGGGGAAGGATGAATGTTGAGATAGTCAAAAATATTGGAAATATAAATTTGGATTACAACTAAAGAAATATAAACAAAAGTCATGTCAGCATGGTCATCTACTCTTCATCTTGCGAGTTGTTAGGGAAAATAATTCTATATGGCAGCAACAACACTGAATCGGCTACATCAAACTCACCAAAAAATTGAAAGAAAACTCAAACTATGTGAGTAACTGTATTCTGGTGATGATTAAAACTATCTTTGATGAATTAGACTAAAGCCAAATTTTAGCAAACCATTGTTATAAATGTATATTTTTTTTTTAATATAATTACCAATCATAATAATACAATTAAATCAAGGCATTGTTTCTGTTTTTTGATAAAAATTTACACAAACTCTTTCATACTAATACATTAATGTAAAAAAGTAGAATGCATACTATGTAATATTGCAGAGGCATAATTATTCTTGATTCGTATATTTACAATATACCAGTGTAACATGACATATCGATTATTTCCTAACAAAATATGATAAACACTAGAATTGAAGACAAAATTAGGCTAAATATATTGTAGTAACTAGTTAGTATACACATTCAACAGATTTATTATTATTGTAAATTGATCAATTTATATATGTAACATAAAAAAAATACCAAATACATCTCACCATCTTATGGCAGAAATGTGTCAATCTTTACTATATTAAATAACTGTTGATAGGATACTATCTAATCAAGCATGTCCCTGAACATTCTTAGGCACTTATAAAACTCGCCAAATTCAAATGATCAATTCATCATTTTTTCCACACTTGTATAATAATGAAGAAGCTATTGTAATTTTATCCTATCGCCTGAAGAAACAAGACTAGGTCTGCTAATGGTACTAAATATTTGACTAGCTTAGTGATAATAATGAAAATTGTTTAATACAAATTTTAGTTTATAGTAATCTACTAAAACTAATGTTTTTAATTTCAATTATTGAAAACATCCATTTTACTTCCAAACCATCAGAGTGTGGTTGCTCATTTTTTTCTGGTGAACAAAACGGCTGCCAACAGTAATTATTTCCGTGTGTATTAGCCAGAGCTTTCATAAATTTTCTTTATTTGTTTTTCCAAATATAAAATATTACGCAATTATTTTCTGACATAATATTAACTATTGTAAGTTCTAAATTTAATAATGCTTTAATATGCCGTTTTTCATTAGGTAGATGCCTAAATTGTACATTAAAAGTTTTTTACGTCTTTGAGAGACAGCCCAAAAAAACTTAATAAAAAGTGATGTGTAATGATTTCATTTTATCAAGTTAATTTAACGGTTTTCACTTGCAGTCCATCATTATTAGCAGCCTTTTATTATTCATTTTGATAATAAATTGAATGTAGCTACAATAATGTTATGACATTATTGTTATATTAAAATTGTTAAAATTAAACCCTAATAAACGCTTATTCAAATACACTTTGATCCTAATCATCTTCTCAAATACGCGAAGGCACTAGACCAAATACTTGATTTGCCAGATATGCCGGTCTATTTTGACCACTGATCACCAAAACATAAAGTTTTTAATACTAAAAGTGAAATCCAAGTCTTTTTAATTAATATTACAACTGATTGTCTACTAGCAAATGCAAATATGTTGTTACCTAAAACCCTGACTAATAGTCCATGGTCACTCATAATGCTTCCGTTGACTCTTAAGACATTTGTACATATGGAGAAATCCTAGAGCAATTAGAAAGTAAGTTTATTATTTGCTCCTGGAAGAGCTATTATACATTATGTAACAAAAAATAGTGATCAAGATTAGTTGTTTGCTTGGCCGGCGACAGCGCTAATAAAAATTTTGTTTGTAGTTGATAGTAATTATGTTCAATGTAGTATTCTCATTTAGTTTCAAATTTTATTCAAAAACATTCTTTCATAATTAGATGACTGATACTTAAAACTAGACAACTTTTGCTACTGTTGAATGTAACATACCTTTTGTGTAATAAACCTCGTTTTGTAATATGGAATTGTAAAAGTGTCTTTGTATAAAGTATGTGTAAAAAATATTGTCTATAAAATAATATATTTTGTAATAATGTGTCATTTCATAAATAAAAATGATAGAAGTTTTGTATTCATCAAAATTCCAGGATGAATGAGAAAAAGTGGAATGAAATATTGAAAGTGATATAATTAGAACTGAATTATAAACATACAGTGTTGTCATTATGACATATTAGATTAAAATTAACATAGTATGAATTAAATCAATACCCCAATTCGGCTAACACCATAGAGTTCTACAGGAATATAAAATTATTAAGTAAAAATCATCCTCAACGTAGACCTGAAATATCCTTTCATTTTATTCTGAAATCTAAGATGAAATGCTTATGTTATGATGGATGATCACCAGAATAATAGTCAGTTTCAAACTAGTGTATGCCTAGATACTCGGTTTGCATGAAATTAGGCATTTGAGTATCATAACTATGCTTTCTAGTCTGATTTAAAGTTATACATGCCTTTTTATTTCTTTAATTCTGTAAATTTTATTTGTCCACATTCAAAAAATAAACATAAGTAGCATAAGATACGAGACACTACAGGACATGAGAAATATTTGACAAGCATTTTCAAATACACACTTCTTAGTGATTGTCGTTGAGTACACATAGTTTTGTTAAGCTATAATGCATCTATATCTTTCACCTTTGCAAAAATATCTATTTTATCAGAGCTGATTTCCGAGTTCATGTAATGTAATAAAATATTTATGATACCATTGTAGAAAAATTTAATCTAAAGTATTATTAGAGAGGCATATTGAAATGTTTGTTCTGTATTATTATTGTTAAACACATTGATGTATCGCTGTTAATATTTGACATTTGTAAAAAATTGCAGTTAATTCTTTATTATGAGTTGACTTCTTCTATTGTATGCAAACATTGTTGTTTCTACCGCATATAAATTACATGCCTAAGGAAATAAGCTGATGTAATTGTACAAAAACGGTTACATTAAAATCTGATATGCACCGTGTTTACATACAATGAATAGAGAATTGTCATAATTAACAATAAATGAGTCAGTGCAGATCAGATATTGATAGTTTCCAAAGTGGTGATGAGACTTTTACATCACTTTGGAGGTCTTAAATATCACTTTTTTGTGAAAAGACATGATATTTTAAAGAATAACAACACATTTTTCCATAATAACAAAGTATTTCCATAATATATTTTATGATCAAAACTGGTTTCACTCATCGCGAGCATTATCAACTGACAGGATACAAATTACAAACAAGCCCTTAAGCAATACAAAAATATTGAAAAAGAGTTGATAATTAGGAGGCAACAAAAAAAGTTTTCAAGAACTTTTCAAGAAGAAGAGAAAGTAGAACAATTCACAAGCAATCATATAATGTGCATCTAATTAAAAATGTTAACAATCTCTCAGAAATAATCTTCAAACAAAATAAAGAAAAATCGATAATCTATTAAGAGTTCAAAAACAATCTTGAAATACTCATCAGCAAAAATAATGAGTGGGAATATTTTATATAAATAATGATGGTCAAGAGAAATTGAAAAAATGGTTAGTCAGGGGCGTCCCAATTCTTTCTGAAACTAACAAAAAGAAACTTTAATTATATCAATCTAATGCAATTAACTATCACTGAAAAAATGTATTATTTAAAAAAAGAAAAAAAAAAGGAATAAAGTTTATATAGATATAATATTAGCCGCTAAACAAACAAAAGCCCTCATTGCTTATATGAATTTAACAAAAATACAAAATTAAAAAAATATTTGATTCAAGTGAACAGATTCTATTGATAAAAATATTTAATGATTCATTTACATACATACATTTTTTTAAGTGATAAAATCTAGCGTATTAGAATTTTGAAAATATCTCAGCTGATTAAGGCATTCTTTATTAAACTACACCACTCACTGTTTATGAACATTTGAACATTTCACTCGTAAGATTTAAGTTTTCTTCAAGTCCAGATTTTTCTTAATGCAACACTATGAATTCATTTCTCTCAATCCCAGTTTTGTTATGGTATTATATTTGCTTGTTAACTTATATTGCTATTATTTTTTTATTCGAAAATATCTTAAGTTAACCCACATTTGATTTGCACAGACTCATATTTGCAATTTGTATACAATTTATGTATGGAAAGTGTTAATGCTTACATCAGTAATGAGAATTGTTTCCCAAGATTTTGGCTGAAGGCTTGAAGATATTTTATTTTGAAGACTACCAATTTGACCCTAACTTTCATATTTTTTTTAATGTGGCATCATTTCTAAACATTACATAGTCGGCAAATTGTAGAAATGAATAGGAATAATAATTTATTTAGCATTTATTTTGTTTTCAATTAAATTTATAAAATATGTAGCAAATAATTGCATTATGTGTAAATACATAGACATACTACACAGTAATTATATTTTACCGAATAAGGTAATATTAGAAATGAACTATATGTAGACTTGTGTAACAAAAATTAAGCCCAAACTATGAGAACAGTCATGTTTTTCTGGCTGTCCATATTTTTTTCAACAACATTTACTATTTAAAATTCAACTCTTTAGTAAAATCTCTTCATCAAATGCATGTCAGAGAAATTCACTTTGTAGTATGTCTAGAAACACCGAAGAAAATTGAATCGTGTCATTCCATATAAATATACATTTTTTTTATGCATTTTTTTAGTTTATCTTATTTACTGACTTTGGTTAACTTTCAGCTGAAATTTTACGTTTAAAAACTGATAAATTTTATTAACATTTTTTAGTGTTTAATTGTTATTTCTCTTGTACATTTTTATTGTAGAGTTAAGATTAATTATTGAAATTAGCATTCTTTCTTTGATCTGCTGCTGTGATTAAAATGACAAGCCATAATAAATGTTGAAAAAGGAACAGATGATTTTAGTTTTCTTTGTTTAAATAAATATCAATGTTGTCATACTGTCGTGGAGAAAGTTTAAAGAAATATGTTTCGCTTATGAATTAAAATGTTGCCATTCTGTAAAATATATTAATTAATCGCATAGAACCCAATTTAAAAATAATCGCTTTATTGTTTAAATTTTATAGATTATTGAAAATATTAAAAATAAAAAAAAATAAAAACAATAACCACGCACACATTCACAAGTGTCTCATAATATAACAATTTGTATGTAGAAAATAGCTTTAGGTAAGGAACAACATAATAAATTATATTTAAGATTATTTCATGACCATATTTTGTTATTGTAGAAATAAATCATTGTTTTTTTTGTTATGAGGCATTATCACAATTGTAAAGAAATGTCGAATGAGCTTTTAAATTATTAAAGTAAAAATAAACAATAAAATGTGTTATTATTCTCTCCTCAAAAGATTTTAAATGATAATAGAGTTAAGTGCTATGTAAATAATATCCACTATAATTATATATTATATTAAATCGATTAAAATTTGAAGTAACTAAAAGTTTCTCATTTCCAATAAGAAAAATTGTATAATTTGGCTTTGAGGAGCAACAGATATATTCCAACAAATCCTCAGCCAGGGATCGGATGAGCGGCTTGGAGAGGTTTACACCTGCCTCTTACAAAGTTTAACTTAGATCGGATAGCCTCTTGCTAAATTGAGAATAAACCTAAATATTACCCAGATTAATCATTTTTATCGAACATTTGTTGCACAGAATTACACAATACAGCAATCAACCGTTGCCACTTCATCTTCTTGCTATAATGCCTACTCATATTTCCGCTGATGACTTGCTGAGCAACTAAGTAGCTTGTTCAGTTGTCTTGTCAAATCGGCCAGTGTTCCAACATACACCAGTAGATTACATCGACTTAACTAATGCCTCCTATGGTGTAAGTTAACTGCTCTTTCCAAAGATATTAAATTTTAGGGAGAAATTTAGCTATGAGAGGGCAATTACTAAGTGAACCTGTCTTTTTTGTTTTTCTAGAAGTAAGAATAAAACTTCGCCAACTAGGAAAATTGTTGTATCAAAAAGCATTAAAAATAACCTAATCTTTAAATGTAAAAATAATAAATAAATACCACCATAGCAAAGGATTTTCACCCTGTTGCCGAAGTTATGACATTTAATCCACTGAAGGTTTTACGATTAGGGATGGGGAACTGCAAGAAACCCAAAAGTAATTTCATTTTTGAATTTATTATGCTTTCTTTTACAGTACATTTATTGCTCATGGTTGACCATCAAATGGTGGCCCACAGTCTAAACTAAAAGAATTTGCCATTCACAAAGTCTAAAGAAAAAAACATGCAGAATCACATTCTTTCAGATGATTATTATAAAGAGTAATAAATAAAAAAAAATTCACTGAAAAAAAATACAATTCAAGGTACACATGTAAGATTATACATTAAAAAAACTATACATGAATAGTACAAAAACAATAAAAAAAAATATTAAAAAAACTCTCGCGAATATATTGATCACTACATAATATGACATGTAATTATTTTAACTTGGATCCATTTTTATAAGTCTTATTAGCCCTACAGACTAAGTCTGCATGCCAAATTTTCTCCAAGCCACTGCAAATATTTAACAACTGTAAAAATAATCTATATGCTTAAAAACATGACACATTAAGTCAAAAAATTGTGATATTACAACACAAAACATGAAAATGTGTTAAATAAAATGGACATGTCATTGCTAGGAATTATAATAGAGATTAAATTTGTGGCTGTTTTTAATCATATGGGAATGATTTCATAACACATCAACACAGATGTTGAATATTACCAAATCCTCTTCTAATAATTTCTTACACCTCAGAATAGACATCTAGTCCTCATTGAAAATTCTTGCTGCTGAAACATCTTGGTAGTGTATATTTTCCACATACTTAATATGGTATTAAAAAACAAACAAACTAACTTACATACACAACTAAATGAAATTATTCAAGAAACAAAATACGATTATGTATTCAAAATAAATATTTTCCTTACAATTCGAAAGTGGCTTGCAGCCTTACCTGCTAAATCACCGGATATATTCAGATTAGGTCAAAATGAAGCATTATAAATTATTTCTCTTCTTAAACTATGAAAACCATAAGGATGTTTATATGATTAGAAATTTTAAAATGAAATAATTTAACTAACATACTCTATAGAATCTAAATCATTCAGGATGTAAAATTATGCAAGATTGATACACTTATTTCTTGTATTTTCTAATTGATACAACAATTTTTATTCACAATTTTTATCTTAAGTCTATGACAAATCTAATTAAATTACAATGTATTTTATTCTACAAATATTATTTTGTTCAACTATAAATGCAGAATTGATGTCAAGAGATGAAATCTATGGATATATTTCTGAACTATGATGTATTATTTCAATAAATTTTTTGCTATTTAATCTTTCAAGCAAATTGTGAATTATCGTATTAATAATTTTATTGTATATTAAAAATTTTCTGCAGATAATGAAAATGGGTAAATCATAATTTTTAAAATACAGAAAGGCTAGATATAATGTAGATTCAAGAGCATCTTTATAACTCAATAAAACTCAAATTAAAGCATAATGACTTTCTGTTTATTGTGAAGTAGTAAATTCACAAATATTTTTCCTGTAGGAACTATAAACTACACACATGTATGATTATATTATAAACTGAAACACATTGAATTTTCATAAAACGGGAATCAATATATTTGATTTTTGCATATTGTTACTGACACTGGATGAGAAAACATAAATAATATGAAATATGTAATCTAAAAACAAAAATATTTTGATTTATATCATGAAACGTTATCAATTTTGGATAATATTAAGATATTTCCAAAAATATCTATGTTATCAATTTCTTAATAAATAAAGTCGCCAAAGAAATTGGAGGGGCAATATTTCACAAACTAAACGGAATATTAATCTGTATGATTAATGAATACTCAAAACACTTTAAGTATTGGGGAAGGGTTCTAGTTAAAAACCACGACCCACCCCACATTGCTGACATAATTTATTAAAATGTTACATAATTTGATGAATGAAATTATCCACATTTTGAAATATTTCTGTAATCCCTACCAACATACCTTGATGTTAATGTGTAAATATAAACTAATAAAAAATTCAGTATTTGAAGCAAAGAAAATTAAGTTTCTTCTTCATAAACATTACTTAGCTGTAATTATATAAATTATTAATCACAGCATTAAAAAAAAAACACATTTTGTCCAGAATACAAGTGATATGCCATTTTAAAATTGTATAAAATCACCAATCCATACTTTAACAATAATTTTCAAATGAAATGCAATTGATAAAAAAAAATCAAATGTTGATAAGACCAATTCATAAAGATGGTTTAAAAGTACCAGCAACTTTCTTTAGGTTGGTATTCTATATCACAATTGTGATATACAACCTTAAATATACAATTAGTTTGTCAAAATTTATTTAGGCCAGAGAGAATTTCATAATCACAGTACAGATACAGACCCATGTGTACCACAGATAGAACAATAATGATTCATTTGTAAATTTATAATCTCTTTGGCTAATATTCAACATTATTTTGCTTGCTTCATGCTTTGATAGCGATTTTTTTTTTTTTGACACTAATAAAAACTTTGACAAGTCATTTTCTCTGCCATAGCACACCAAAAAGATTCTCAAATTTCAGCAACACACCATTAGTTAAATAAAATTAAAATAAGATATAAAATAATTACGTTGGTAATTATTTGTTTTTTATGATCATTCAGACAAATATTTTGACCATAATGATAAAATTAAAATTGATAACTTGTGTTAGTATTGTAATATCGAGAGTATCAATCTTATAATTACCAAGAATTTCCATAGTTACTGCCTAAATGCCAAGGTGAAAGATAATATGATGAGGTGCAAAAAACTCATTGGTCCTCTTAAGTGAGAAAAACATCATGGAAATCTGTGCAAAGGATATACACTAGTAGTTTCATGTGCTGCTTAATGGTTACAAGTCATGGCACCTTATGAGAGCACAGGGTAACCGTATAATGTACTTTGAAAACGGATCCTTGCAATATTATGGGTCAAATGGATTGACTTTATTAGGAACTCTCAGAAGAGTGGAGTAACCACCCATTTATTATGTACAAAATAAAAAGAGATGATGGAATTGACTTAGACATATGCTGTGGGTGTCCCGAGGAAGCTTGAACCTCGCCTGTCTGTTATCAACTAGATAGATTCCATTGACCTAGAAGACTACTGATGACCATCCATAGGATGTACTCGAAGGAGCAATAGGTAATGAATACGAGTATTATTATTGACAAGTAACAGGAGGCGGAGACCCACTTTATGACATTGAAACCATTTCAACAAAAAATACAAAAGTATTTTATTTTGGCCTGATGCAAATCAAAATTCATGTGGAAATCACAGTTGGGTGTCTAACACCCGTGAAAAACAATGTGTATTTTTTTGGCAATAAACACAATTAATGTAATATTTATTACAAATGACCAAGCATCATCCAAGCTTGCAATAATTGCTAGGTATTCTGGATAATAATATTAACACAAATATGGCCATTAATGAAAGCACAGGTATTTTGTAGCAATGTGTCATGGCATGGCTTATTTGTCAACTGAGTAAACACACAGAGGAGTAACATTATATTTATAATACAATTCCAATGCATGATTACCAACAGAATCATATTACTGAAACACTTTTAAACAAGTAAAACATCAGAACAAAACCTTCTAAGAATGTTGAGAAAGTTAGTAATTGATGCAATATTTCAAACATTACTATGAAAACATCCTACATTTGTCAAAAGGGCAGTAAATAAACTCGCGAGAGTAAAAAATGCAAAACAAAGCGGTAATGAAAAAAATTATCAGGTATCATAGTCTTCATCAAGCTGCATTTCAACCGACTTATTCTTTTGTAGGACAGATGCGGACTTCTGCAAAGGGGTGATCGGCAGTAAAGGCGGTGGTTCATTAGAAAAATTACCTTTCTTCTTTTTACTAACCGAACAACTAGACGGACTTGGAATTTCGATTTTTTCAAAATTGGATCTTGAAAGATCTAAATGGATAGCTGAAGAGGGTGCAATATTTGCCAACGGCGGCATTTGAATAGTATTGGACACTTTTACTCCTTCTGAGGCAGACCTTTTGAGAAGCGGAGGGGGACCTCTCCTCGGACAAGTATCTGATCTCTTGAATGATTCTGGAAAATACTTGGTATCCACGCGTGGCGTTCTAGGCTGCCAAGCTGATGAAGGATTGTACAGAGAGTCATTGGATACTCTGTTTTCAGCGGGAGTAAGAGATAAGGGCACAGCAGATAAATCCAAATGGAATACGGGATCTACCGCTGAATCAACAGATGTGTTTCGTGAAAAGCCTTTTGATAAATCTATACGTAGTTCAGGTCGTGTTTCTGAAGAATTCACAATATTGGTGATTATTTTTTTATCATAACTATCTGCTTGCTTATGAAAGGCCAACAGTTCACTTTGCGGGGCATAGTCAGGATTCGGTCTGATAACTGAACCATACGAAGAAGAATCTCCGACACGGACAGAATCGTCATCCTCTCCTGTGTTCAATGTCTCCGTATAAAAATTTGGCAAACGACTTGGTCGGCTCTCCCGAAGAGAGGTATTTTGAACTGACACAGCAACACCTGGTATATTACCGATCGCACTCCGCGTCTCCAGGCTAGTGACGTGATCATCATCGTCTAGATCGATAACAGCATCAGGTACAACAGCGGTATGCGGTGGTGCATTTCTACCATTGCTATATGTCTTGGCTAACCGATTCAGATTACTAGATCGTTTTCCAGGGGGCTCATACTCAGTTGCCAAATCACCAGTTTGGCCATTATGTCCGTGTAAATGCCGAATAAGAGGAGGTCTTGTGGGTGCAGGGATTGACGGTCCAGGTAGGACATCTGGAAATCGGTAAGCATTAGGTGAACTCTCTGCACTATGACACTGGCTTAGCTCTTTTTCTTCAGCTTGACTTATATCCGGAATGTTCTTCACCTGAAAATTATATAGAAAAATCAGTTTCCAGACATATCATGAATAATAAGGTTAAGATTTCAATTCAAAAAAAATTTCTCACCAAATCTTTCAGGAAATCAAATCTAGACTCAGCCGATATGCAGAGCTTGACGTGTGAAGGACTGAGGGTTTTAGCATTTCTGGTGAGAGTCACTTCCAGAGATTTCGTCAGCAATGATTCAACAAACAGTTCGAGAGTTCTAGGTATGATCGAGTCAAGGAAACCATAAAGAATAATGATGAAGTGCTTTTTTTTACAAAAGCTTGATGTGAAGATAAATGAGAATAAAAATTAATCAAACATCCTTGTGTTCGAATCCACTAAGAAGTCTACACAGTAATAATTTAAATAATAATAAGTTTTAAAAACCAACAAAAAATTCTGTTCACACAGACTAACCTTATCTGTAGGGTAATAATTAAAATGGCTGAAATTTAATGATAAATCAATTTGGGACCAAACATTAATTAACACTGAAATCCAGTAGTTATTCTTTTACATAATATTAGACATGCTAAACATATTTGGCACCAATGATAATCAAAATAAAAAGTCAAAGCAACTCTGGATTGTATGTATGGAATGAGTTAATCTAGTACCGCATTTAGCTGACGATATGACTGTATTTTAAGAAATTCAGTTTGATAGACTCAAAAATACATCTACACATTTTTGTAAATGTTCTTAAAAATAATCAAAAGAATAATTTGAATTCAATTCAGACTTAACTTAACAGTGTATACAGCTATTGTTTACTTTCAATCCTGTAAGACGATTTTGTAAACTTTCACATTTCAAAAACTGTCTTCCTCGTCTCTAGCTATGGAGGCTTCCGCAACATTGATAGTTTAAATATGGATATGTTTTCATTGTATTGTAAGCTAAATAAGATTTTATTTGAAATTCACTTTTTTATGTTAATTTTCTATTATGCAGGTTGAAATTAGTAGATTAGAATTCCAAAAATAGTAGACATGCTGAAATGTCAATTAGATTTCAAAATCATTATTTCTCAACTGACAAGAGCACTCCTCATACTAAATGTTCGTGTAAATAATTAACAATCTATCACAGGATTTCATTTCAAGAGTTCTTTAATATTATTTGATTGATTATCTCATCAGCATTTGTAAACAAAGGCTGGTGTAACTTTGTATGGTAAATACTATCACAACAAAAAAAATAGCACAATTTTAACACTGCAAATGAAAAAGGATATAGATTATGACTGGAACAGCTTGTGCAACCTTTCCCACTTCTTCGTCTGTTTGCATTATCTTCTTTATGCGCCCCTACAATGACAAATAGAAAACAATGTTTAAGGCTAGGTATTGTCAAAATTACGCATATATTCCATAACAAATCTTATCCCTGAACAAGAATATTTGATTACTCACAGCTGGAAACCGTGCATTGTACTTCTTTTTTTTTGATGGCATTTTACGTTTTACGACGATTGGTAATGATTTATTTATTAGTCAAATGATATCAGCTATGACGATTTTGAGATTTTACGTATATTTTGAGGTTAACGAGTGGATGTTAACACTTTCATACCCGATCTTTTTTTCAGCAATTTGGACCAGTATTGCTTATGGTTAAATACTTACAATTTTCAAAAAACAAATACTTCTCTGATTCGATCAATATCATGGATTAGTGGCATTTTTTCAATATCATTCTAAATGATTAAATTAAAAAGCTAATATTTTTGATTTTTTACGAGGCGATTAACATTTAACAGCTTTTTATATTAATTATTTTATTTCCTTTTATTAATATTTTAAAAATCATGATCGTAGACAAAAAACTTTATTACATAATTATGTATTCATCATACATTGTTCAACCTGTTCTACAACGATTTTCGCAAAAATATTTTACTTTGTATCGTCCCCAAAAGCTTTTAAAATCAATTACCGTTAGATTTTTCTTATTCAAGAATGGCACTATTATGACATTATTTATGTGAGCTAAAATTGCATGCAATTTTAATTGTTTATCATTAAATTGTGAAATTGTGAAATTGTGAAATTGCTGCCACGCCTATTTCAAAGATTTGGCATGCGCTGCTTATATTACAAGCATGCATACATATATAGGCATACATTTCTTTATCAAGCATTTATGAAAATGATAAAAAAAATTGCAAAACTATGAGCTTTATAAAATTTTAAAATATGTACCGTTTCGCATATTCAAATTATTTTTGTGCTTGCTGTAGTAATCATATATAACATTTTCCTTCTATTGTCTATGATTGACAAATATCAAAATGGTCGAATAAGATCGTGAAATTCCTACGGGAACGCTGTCGATGATCTGAATGGTCCATTATTAGTATTGGTTAGAATTGAAAATTGTTATATCTAAATAGAATTTCAAAATTGGTGAGCATTTTTTTCCTTCTTATAAGTATTGATTTTGTATTCACATCTTGACCGTCGGCTGGACAAAATTTTTGGCAGATTTACTTACCGTCAAATGTCATGTCGTTTTTTCAATTTTGTTACTCATGCCGACACAATACCGTCTACCCAACACGGTGTATCGAAAAATATCATAGTCTACTGTCACACAGTAAGTTTTTGTTGCAATGAATGATATCTAGCTCAACAATTTGTTAGCTTATAGGTATCTAAAATGTGCCGATAACCTACACAAATTACAAAAAATCAGTTATTGATTAAGGAAACCAATTATTCGTCTGTTCGTAGAGAGAAATTAAACGACGCCTACATCAACGCTTTACAATTATAAAGAACGACTAGCTACCTAAGATACACAATATATTTTCGTAGCTTTTAATAAATATTTTATTCTGCGAAGTATACAATTTCACCTTCCGGTTAATATGTTCGTATAGGTTTTATATATTATCTCCACAAAATAAGTGCTGCCAAAAACAATATCACTCATCAAAACCCAAGAAACTTATAAATTGTTCAAAATAATGTGAGCATCTGTGACATTACTTTTAAATTGCTCCTCTTGTTATTTCTAAGAAGTTTCATTTGACATATCGTAGCACCATTTTTACACGGAATTGTATTTCATATATGTTTTATTTTCCCCCAATTTCAATGTATATGACTATCATTTTCCTATAAAATTTCAATTTAAAATTATAACCATTCCATAAATTGACTGACATAATCTATTTTCTATGCTGAGTAAATTTATCTATTTTCTGTTCTAATTTATTCCAAATTTTAGTTGTGCTTAAAAATCACCTATCATTTTCTTATAATGTGAAGACACATGTTGACTAATTCAGGAATCACGTACCATTGCAATGAAAAGGGCAGTTATATTTCCTAGTATTTAAAAAAAAAATATATTACTCATCATCTATACAATTGATTTTTTTTCAATTCGATTCAACATTTTTACATCATAATTTTAGATGGGTGTATTTTGAGTTCAATCAATGGATATGTCATTCCCAGTACGCGCCCCAGCAGGGTTGCGCGGTCATATGTTGCGCCCGCCCTTCATTCCTCCCGCCGGAGTTATGCCGACGGTAAGAAATATTTTCTTTATTAAAAAATTATGCCAACTTGCATGAAATGAAGGCGCAAAAATATTCGTTTGGCATGAAGGTTTCCATTCTAAGTGGGGTTGTTTTTGTTTTTTTTTCTCACTTGAAATATACTACCCAGGTGTCCACGAAAAGCAACAGCAAGAAAGACGTGTATCCTGAATGACAGACAAGTCAGAACTGACCTCTAAGTTATGCGTTAAAAAAATGCAAACTTTTTTCTGGGTACCCTTAATATTTACTTTTTCAAAGTTCATTCAAAAACTATATTTAAAAGCTTTCTTAAATATAACCTGATACAATATTGTTTCAGATGATATCACTACCTCCTTATAGAGCTCCGGGAGCTCCACTGCTTCCTCCGCCAGCAGGAATAGTTCCAAAGCCTTTAGGTACCTCTATAAACATATCCCAGGCACCTCCTCCTGTTGCCAACAAGAAAGATCTTACTGAAGGCCCCCCAGTTACTGTTTTCGTAGGTCAGTATCATGCATCATTTATTCTTGCGATATTCTGTCATAAATCACATGATTTTTTTTGTCTTACTCACTTCATTATATTTGTGTATTTTAAAATATTTGATTTGCTTCAATACATTTACAATATTTTTAGGTAATATAACATCAAGAGCGCCTGATGCCATGATTCGCTATATTCTAACATCATGTGGGCCAGTGGTCAATTGGAAAAGGGTATCAGCATTTGGCTTTTGTGAATTTGCTTCTCCGGAAGCTGGTCTACGATGTGTAAGGCTGCTACATGATAGAGAAATTGGAGGAAAGAAGCTTGTAGCCAAAGTAGACGCTAAGACTAAAACGCTACTTGATGAATACAAAAGTAAGACAGAAACTTTGCTTTGCCGAATCAAAAAAATATTTACCATGTATATGTTTTTGATCTTGTTAAGTTCTTAACTTATTATCATTATCCAATATTTCGCTATGTCCTATATTTTTCTCAAATGAAGTTGTTAATATACTTAATAATCTAGATGAGCAGCGCCAAAAGAAATTGGGAATGGAGCCATCTCCCGTTAGCAGAAATATCGATCCAGACGAGCAGTCTGATGAAGATTATATGGATGCTCAACAAAAAGCTGTAGATGAAAGTGCCCTCGAAAGAATTCAGCAATTAATCTCAGAATATCAAGATGATATGAATAACTTTGAGGCCATACAGCTAGGTATATTGATCTTGTCTCCAAATATTTTTCTACCAATACATTATTTAAATCTTGCTTTAATTCTAGATTCATCTGGAAATTGTAATGTTTTTTGAAAATTGATTTTTAATGTATTACAACACCCTAGCCTACAGAATTTTGCAGTTAATCAAAAATTAGAATCAGTGTAATCAATGTAATAATCAAAATTCTTGGAATATAAGTCGTCCTTACAAGAGTTCAAGGAGGTTAAACATGCCTAATAACTAGACTTCTAATCTGTGGGATAACAAAATTAACATTTTTTTTTTATAGGCGGTAAAAGTATTTTAGTGTGTAATCAGTAATTGGCTAAAAGAATTAAATTATTTACAGAGGAACAAATTGAAAAACGCAATAGGATTCTCCAAGAAGCTGATATAGAAGAGGAAAAGCGGGATGTCATTCACCGAGAAATAGGAAAGTTCAGAGAAATAATGAAGGTTCGTACAATAAATGGTTTATTTTTTTCCTTTTTTTTTCACAACAGAATATCTTCGGTTGAGCTTTGCGTCTTGTGGGAAAGCAACTGTTACACCTTGTTTTATTTCTTTCTATATGTCACATTAATGGTAATTGATTACTGGCGGGATATTAAATACTAAATTTTTTCACATCCCAAAGTTTTGTGTTTTAGTGTTTTAAGTCTGCTATTGATCAACTGTACATTTAATAAACTTTGACTTTTTTCTAATGACTAATTAATTTTTTATAGTGAAAGGACGTAATTTAAAATTTTTGAATTTCATTGCTTTCAAGTGAGCATACTTTTTAAAGCGTTTTTTTTATGTGGATTTCAATAGTAAAAATAAAATAGAAATAAGGTGTAAGAACACGGTAAGAATCCTTATCAGCGATAGGAGGGTTTTTTTTATTTATTGACACAAAACTGTTTTACGAATTTCCACCTGTGTTTTGATGAGCTCTCTTCTATGTATGTTTTTACTGAAATGTTATGTCTCTTGAAAGAATATGTGATTGCCATTGCTTAATGTTGGTGCCCTCCGTTAGGTACAATCAGTTGTCAGTTGCTGCAAAATGATTGAACGTGAACATCAACCGCCCCTGAGCTAAGTCCTTTGCAAGGCATTGGTGAGTTTCGATGCAAATATAATGGAGATTGACTCATTGACGTGCGTTTATCATAGTATCTGAATGAATATTTATCAGCTAAACTTAATTTTCTATCACACATTATTGTATGCATATTTGATTGGCTCATAATATTTCGATTTGTCATATGGGAACCCATCAATTCATCGTACGAATATAAATATTATTAAATAGGATGGTGTAACATAAACAGTTGTTCAACTAGTAAAATTGTTCTTCATAAAAAATTGTCGGCAATTTACACAATTTTAAAAAATATTTAGATTACTGGAATTCTCCTTTCTCTCAATTGTTTTCAAATGATCTGAAACTTTATTATGATACTATTCCCGTCATACCAAAAAAAGGTAAATATTTTTTTTTTGTATTATTTTATATTCCAGTAGATAACTAGTTCTAGTAATATTATTAAAATTCTCTCAAAATTTTAGTTTTAATAGTAATTTTTTTTCAACATTTGATAGTGAAAATTTATTGCATTAGAAAAAATTGGTAAAAACTTTCTCTAATGAGTTTTTAACACGTCAATGAGTCAAACAAATGATACAGACGTCTCCCGTTTCCTTCAGTGTCCTTTTTCGAAAAACAGAAAAATTCACCCAATATAAATTCAATCAATCGGAATTATATGAAATCTTTCATCTCACTGAGTTCAACCACTATAAGTATTATATCTGGTACAGATTCTTCTTTATTGCGGAATTTTTTTTACTCGAAAATATTTTCCTTTCCATGTGAATCCATTTTTTTCAATAAATCAGCTTTTTGCATGAAGTCTGCACTTTATTAGTAGTTCATATTTCATTAAGCTATAATTGCAAAAATCTCTTTGTTTAGTCTGAAGAGGCAATAAAATCCTTTTTATAATCGTTTTTTTTCCACTCCGTATTTTAAATTTTATTCTAAAAGTGATCACGTTTCATTCATTATAGACTGGTTGAAAAAAATTGCAGACAAACAAATATATGTTAATTTCATGTTTTTCTCTAATAATTTTCACACCCACTGACGTTCTGTATAGTTACATTTCTGTTTATTTAGTGTTAGTGTATTTCCTTTCATTGTTTAGACTTGCGTAATCAAATGGTGACCTATGAATCATAGATTTTTAATTAAAAAATTTTTAGCATACAAAGTATTTTATCACATGAACTTCTTTAACCCCATTCATTTCTGTGTAAAAAATGATTATTTATTTTAAAGTCGATATTTTTTGGTTGTTCCACCACTGATAAAACATATTTCCCTTTTTTATTTCCAAAAATTCTGATACACAAATCCATCATTTAAGGAAAAGACCTCTGACATTTGAATATGTTTTAAAATTAGCTATTTGATTCTTATCAAATTATCAGTGAAGCAACACTAAATTTCACAAGTAAAATATAAATTTTTCTGTAAATCAAATTTTCAATAAGTCACCATTGGTTATGTCATTTATAATCAGAGAATATTTAATGATTCGCAAACCCTGTATTTGTAAGTTACGAGTTGGCGATTTGTCATTTTATTTCAAGCCTTTAGATGGTGTGTTGTACAATTGTTTAGATCTATTGAAATACCTCAGCAGCAATAAATAGCCAGAAATACTGCATCATCATTGGATATAAATAAAGGAATATTCATTACCATTGCCACATATTTTAAAAATACTACGGCATTTATCATAGGCTGAATTTCTTCCTCGCTATTGCTTTTGTAATAGTGACCGTTCAATAACTAGTGAAACGATTCCTTTGTAATGTGTAATTTTTTTACACACACCATCTTAGGCGATTAACATGATCAAGTGCTGACGTCTAATCGAAGCTGGATTCAGAAGGATATTTAAACAGAACATCAGAAACAAATCGGATTCCTGTTGTGTATGCGTGACATATATCCTCAAACCGTTTCGACCACTTCATCTCCAAGACGAGTGAGTATTGATGTGATAATGAAATAGAAGATTATTCTCATATGGTTGATAGATAATTCATCATTGATTGTGTTAACATTACGCACTTGGTTATTTATTTTCTTTTCTACGCATACGTCGACTGAAGATGCCTATATACGCTCGTCCCGATGAACAATCGATAGAATGGTAGTATTCTACTAATGGCGACGGCGGGGTGATATATACACATGGGTGAGCCTTATTTCCAACTGAATTTTTGATAGCCTTTTTTTCTTCCACAGGTTCTGAGCTCCGATGTTGTAAATGTTTGTTCATTTTCTTCTGTGTATTCCGCATTCTTTCTTGTATTGACTAACTTGTTTCAGCTTATATGGATACCATTTTCAATATTCTTTGTTGTCAAATGTAGCAGAAGATATGAAAATTGTCAAATTGTTTTCTGAATCTGGATTATCTCAGCAATTTTATCATTTTATCATCAATTTTAGCTATTGTGCTCATTATTTGATTCAAGTTTTTACATTTAATATTTTTATTTTGTGATATATCTATTATAAATTTATATACATTACATAGATAGCTCAATCTTCGGAATCGGATATAAAAAAAATTTTAGTGGTGAATTAATCATTCATAAAATATAACATTTTTTATGTATTGGTTACACACTTTGCAATTTGGTCTTTTTTTGTAAATTTTTTTTTTTTTGAATTATAGATGCTGTTGCACATATGTATGTGTTCTTAATTCTTACTATTAAATAAAAATTACTGAGAATGAACATCATTTAATTTCACATTTCTGTTTCTGGTTAGTCAATTTATTCATGACAGTCATTAACGATTAAATCAGTCATGATTTTTTTCCTGAATTACTATGCTATTTCTGATGGATGTTGCATATTGATAATTTATTTACTAGGCTAGGATTTGTTTGAAATACTAATTTAAATATCAATGTGCTTTTTCTTCCTTCTTGTTGGCCACATCCACCCGCAGAAACAGGAAGAAGCCAAAGAAATCACCAGGCGGAAAAAAGAATCAGATGAGCAGTCTTCCAGAGATAAAGAGCGTGATCGAGATAGGGATAGAGACCGTGAAAGGAGTGACCGAGACAGAGATAGAGGAGAGCGTGATATTAAAGAGCGGGACAGAGATAGAGATCGGGATCGCAGTGATCGAGGAGAACGTGGGGAGAGAGGCGAAAGAGGTGAGAGAGAAAGAGACCGTGAAAAGGAACGAGAGAGAGAGAAAAAATCCGTCTCTAAAGAGAGGGCTAAAAGTAGAGACAAGGAAAGGAAAGCATCAAGAAGGAGAAGTAAATCTAGGTAAATTATTGTATATTGAAATTTGCTTCTTTTGTAATTTTATAAGGTTCTTGATAGCTTTTTCAGCCGCATGCCATCATTATAACTATTCAATATACTCTTGACATTAAAATGATAGAAATTTATTACAATGGTCATAATTACATTTTTTTTATGTTCAGGTCAAGGGATAAAGAACGCGAAAGAGAGAAGGAGCGAGAAAGGGAAAAAGAAAAAGAAAAAGAGAGGGAAAGAGAACGGGAGAGGTATGTGGAATTTTTTACTGATAATAAAATTGATTTTCATGAAAATATATATATTGATTTTATTTTGTGTTGTAGAGAAAGAGAGCGAGAACGGGAAAGAGAAAGAGAACGTGAGAGGGAGAGGGAACGGGAAAGGGAAAGAGAAAGGTTAAAAAAAATCTTACTTTTGTTTGCTTTGGGTAGTTGAAAATTGATGTAGAATGAAAACATTTTTTTATTAGATACTTCATGACGCTTACACATTAAATTTAAAGATCTAAAATTTTATTGCTCTAGAAGAATTCTGGCTTGCTATTATTTTCAATAATTCCTAATAAATCAAACAATTCTGTATGAACAATTTTATATTTTAGAGAGAGAGAGAGAGAAGCAGCCGTCAAAGCAAGCATTAATGCTCCAATTTCTAGAATGGATTCCAGAAAAGAAAAAGAAATGGAAGAAGAAGCAAGGGAAAGAAAGAGAGCAGACAAACGAGCCAGGGAAAAGGAAGCTGCTTATCAAGAAAGGTATTTTACCTTTATATTTTACTATCTTATCAAACCCAATTTTATTATATGGAAGTTTATTATCCAAGACTCGTTACAACTTACAATACAACCTATCAAAATGAAGCATTAGTGTATATGAAAATCGTAATTTTGCTTGATCTTTTTAGGCTAAGAAATTGGGAGACTCGCGAGAGACGGAAAGCCAAAGAGCACGACAAAGACAAAGAGAGGGAACGTTGTCGGGAAGAAGCGAGAGAGAAGGAAGCTAAAAAACTCAAAGAATTCCTTGAAGACTATGACGATGACAGGGACGATCCCAAATATTACAAGTGGGTATTCGTACATATTTTATGTATGGTCTTTTACTCGGTAAATACTGAAGATATGTTTTTGATCTATTTACTATTTTATTTTTACTCAGAGGAAAAGAGATGCATAGAAGACTCGGCGACAGAATGAGAGAGGCAGACGCTGATCTTAAGGACAGAGAGAAAGAAAAGTGTGAACTTGAAGAATTAAGAAATAAAGTTTTCAGCTCAGAACTGGAAAATCCTAGTGAAGAATTTGAAAAGGTCAGTATTGTACTGAATTATTAAGGGGACCAGAATTAAGAGTCGTTTTTTTTTTGTTCTCGCTCTTCAATGGTCAGTTGTGCTTCGCCAGGCAATCTTTCAAAACGTATTTGAAGTTGTATCGTTAGCCATACGTACCTGAAGTGTATTGTGACTTAAATAAAAAAAATAATAACTGTATTTAAAATGAAGGGCTTTGTACCAAATGAAGAATTTGTGCGAAATATTATGTTGTACCAATTTTGGAAAAAGAGAACGCAACAAGTGCTACAAAAAATATTTGTGCTACGGTGGGGAACATTTTAGACACTCTTAAATGTCAAAGATGGTTTAAACAATTTAAACCCGGTTATTTTGATTTGAAAAAAAAAACTTGGAAGTGGAAGGCCAATTAAAGTGGATGACGACTTATTAATCAGTACAGTTGAACAAAATCCAACGTTTACGATTCTGGAACTGTCAGATAAATTCGGATACGCATGGTCGAGTGTACAGGAACACTTAAAAAAAAATCATCATGGTTTGGAGACAGGGAAGATGGGTGCCGCACAAGTTTAGTGAAGAAAACCTCAGTGAGCGAATAAATGCATCCGAAGAGCTGTTGGAATTGAATTCAAAAACACCATTTTTACATCATTTCATAACTGGAGACGAGAAGTGGGTGCTGTATACCAACCATGGATGCAAAAGACAATGGCTGTCGAAAGTTCAGGTAGCAAAATCTACCCCTAGACCCGGGCTTACAACAAAAAAAGTCCTTTAGTCTGCAAGTGCTGCAGGTGGGACTGCAAGGGCATTATCCATTCAGAAACATTGAAACCGGGACAAACAATAAATGCCCAAGTGTATTGTGATCAGCTGGAAGGTTTAGACCAGGAGATAAAAAAAAAGAGACCTGCCCTAGCTAATCGTGGACAAGTGTTTTGCAGCAAGACAATTCACGACCTCACACTTAAAAAATTACAAAACAGAAAATCAAGGACCTGGGATGGAAGACATTAGACATTAGACATTCACCATATTCACCAGATATTGCTCTGTCCGATTATCACCTATTCAGATCGATGCAACATTTTTTGCGTGAAAAAAAAAGCCAATTACGAAGAGATCAAAATGGGCATATCTGAATATTTTGATTCAAAACCCGGTGATTTTTATAAAAGAGGGATTGAAAAATTGCCAGATAGGTGGAGAAAAGTTATATCCAACGATGGAAATTCTATTATAAACTGTTTTTTGAAAATAAATGTTTTTATCGTATCAGATTGTTTCATTAAAAAAACGACACTTAATTCCGGTCCCCCTTATATTTATCAAGACACCATCCTTGACAAGAGAAGAGTTTATTTGTCAATTGTGTGAATACTTGTTACAATGAAAATGTATAAACTTGTTAATGTATCCTCATGGGTGTAATTTTTATTTTCAGATCAAAAAAGAGCGCGATGAAATGTATAAACCCCGAATACTCATCGATGTCAATCTGGAACAGAGTTTACAAAGGGAGAAAGAAGAACAGCGAATGAGAGACAGAGAGGAAGCCAGACAGCAGGTAATATTATTAATTAACATTCAACCATACGAATTTACCATTTTGATGGAAGTCCACTTTGAGGGTTTATTGACTTCTAATTATTTACAGGCTAGAGATAGACAACAGAGACATCGAGAGAGATTCCTGCAAGACAGAGCTTCGAGGGAAATTCCAGCTCATGCTGAGCCTATAGATTCTGACTCAAGGTTTGTTCCACACATTTACTTTGCTAACCTTATCACTATAATCTCATAGTCACATTCTAAACAATTAACGTGTGATAGACAATGTTATTGTCAATAGATAAAAATAAAAATATATTTTTTGTTACAGTGGCGGAGGCGGAACTCCAGCACTTTCAGAAGGAGGAAGTACTCCCCCTCCACCACCGGCCACACCTCCATCACCTTCTTCTCCACGATCTCCACCTGGATCGACTCCACCTCAGGTGAGATTCAATTTAATTATCATTTGGTATGAATGGACATTTATATGCATTCATCATTTATGAATCCTCAATGATATCCAAAGGTATGGCTGTTTGATTTGTCTTCATACCTCCCCTCCCACCCTATTGGAACCTGAAAAAGCGGACAGAGAGAATGTTTTCTAGTCATTTCTTAACAATTCCCTTTCGTCATAATAATCTGACAAATGATTGAGCTTCTGTTTTACAACCATCTCATTAAATACCTTCTCTTAACTATATAATATTTTTTTTTTTTATTTAGTTTATAAGTTTAATAATTTTTGTTATTATTATTTTTTTTATTATTTAAATAATAGGATATGGGCGATAGTCGATCACCTCCTATGGATATGATGAAAGTAAAAATAAAGAATGAAGAAATTGATGGAAGATCCCTTACACCGCCTCCGATACCCCGTCCTTCTACTCCGCAAGTATGTTGGTTATTCAGCAATTGTCTTGCAACAATTCTAGTTCAATTATATTTTACCAATAATATTTTTTTCCCACAGCATGACAAATCTGCAAGTAACTCTCCCATTTCCATATCAATGAACATCAAACATCACAACATGTACGGACAAAGCCATGAATCCAGACAGCAAAACAACTATAGTAACTCATCACCAAACCATAGTCAAGGTAAATAAGAAACAAAATCGCTCTTGTACTAAATTTTTATTTATCTAGTCTTGATCTTTTAACAAGTGAAAATTGCTCATTTCAGACATAAGCATGAGCATGAGTAAAAGCAAGCGTCGTAAATTAGACGTGAGAGATGTCTTCAACAATGAAGAAGAAGAGGAATCAGGCTCCGGAGAAGGGGGAGGCGGACCAAACAAAAGACGTCCTCTTGTCCCTCTCGATTACTCTGATGTAGCTCCTATTTCTGTTAGGGGTAGGTTATTTTATTTTAGTTCTTTTGCTAATTTACAAATAAAAAAAATATCTAAGTGGTACTGTATGTAAAATAATCAATAAAAAGACTACTACACATGACAATCAATGGCACGAGTATCAATCACAAGCCCACTGTGCCACAAGATTTGAATTTTTTTTTGTGATTTCTTAAGTATTCTTTCACTAGGTTTATTGTCTTGTTGATTGTGCCAACTGTCCTAGGATGAACTCTGTAGAGAAAAATATTTTGATTTAACTAAAAGTAAATTTGATGAAAGGAGTAAATTTTCGATAAAAACTTAAATCATTGATAATTTATTATCCTTTGATTACGGTGACTTTCTTACAATATTTTGACTCCTCCAAACTCATTCAAACGCTGTTAATTCATAAGCTCAACATGTCTTTTTTTATTTTAGGAAAAAGTTCAGAGTTACAACCTACTTCCAAGAACTGGAATTCATCATCTCACTCGCATTCTAAAAGCAGTAGGGATAAAGACAGAGAAAGAGAAAAGGACCGGGAGAGAGAGAAAGAAAAGGAAAAAGAAAGAGACAATGCCAAATCGCAAGAAGAGAAAAGAAAACAAGTGAAATCACTCATTGATAAAATACCCACACAGAAAGATGCACTTTTTGCATTTAATTTAGATTGTAGCCAAGTAAGTTTATTTTGCATATTGTATACTGAAAAATTCTTTCTGATTACATAAAGACATTGTCACACGAGTAAGTAAGCCACAGATGTGCGTCCTTTACTTTAACACCAGTTAATAAAATATATTTACAAATCAAAGTTATCAGAAACAGTGAAGAGTTTTTGTGTACTAGTTGATGGAACCTTTTGAATTTTGCCAAAAGCTGCTATTGGAATAGATCTTGTTTTTTTATAGTCTACACCTATATAGAAATTATTGGTAATCACACTTCACATTTGGCAAGTTAACTTTGTGACTAATATGATATAAATTAATATTATTATGGGTATTACAGTTTCATTGTAAATAATCACTCACATTTCCTACTTTTTTAAAAACAATGCTGATAATTATATTTTTATTACATTTAGATTGACATTCCATTGATGGAAAAGAAAATAAGGCCATGGATTAACAAAAAAATAATAGAATATATTGGTGAACCTGAACCTACTCTGGTTGATTTCATATGCAGCAAGGTCTTAGCCGGCAGTGCTCCACAAGGCATCTTAGATGACGTGCAAATGGTAAATATAGTAATCATTGTTTATTTCTTTATCATCAACATGTATATTATTGCTACAATTTCAGCTCCAATGAATGAAACAAATATTATTTATGATTTAAACATTTGGCTCTACAGATATTTATTTGTTTCTTTCAGGTACTGGACGAAGAAGCAGAAGTATTTGTTGTCAAAATGTGGCGACTCCTTATTTATGAAGTTGAAGCCAAGAAACTGGGACTTGTCAAGTGACCACCCAACTAGCAGAAATAAGTTTTTTGTATTTCAAAGCAGTGTAATTAATATACAATATTATGACCATATATTATTATTTTACATAGCACTTTTTCCAATGAAAGTCAACTCACATGAACACTTCTTTGATAGTATCATCGAGCGCCAGCTGTTCTATAAAATCCTAAAAATTTCTTTTTATGTTAGTATGATTACGTTTACAAACTCAATTTTTTAACTATCATTGAACGGTGTATATATAAATATATATATTTCTTTATAATGGATTGCGCTAAGATAAGAATAAAAACCATTAAATGTAGCGAGTAAACTCAAATACAGACGATTCATACCCTTTCTCAGCATATAGTTTGCCATATATTCTTAATTACTTTTGTTAAAAAAAAAAACATTGCTCTTTGGAAATAAATCATTTCTTACTCAAATGAAAACAATCACAAGTCATTTTTCTAAATGCTTTTCTATGATGTGCCCGGTCTTGACTGGACAATTTATTTTCAACTCCATTATTGACACTTTACTGAAATCGGTTGTTTCTCAACTATTTCACAATATATTGATATCACCATATGCACTTTTGAATTCCATAATTGTGAATTAAAAAAACAATGCTTTCATCGAATTGGTCAATTATTTGTTCACACGTTATATATTAATAATATACATGCTATATCTTCCATACATTAATTGGGGTAATAGTCATCTTTTAATGTTGCATGCTAATATCTTTGGTTTGTAAAATATTAATTTTTTACTCAATATTTATTTGTTCTAAGAGATATACCTTGAGTCCAATCCTTTACACCGCAATTATTCAATATGTATAAAACTCAATCTGAATGTTGAAATAATTTAAGAATTTTCTTACTGCTATATATAATTGTATGTCTACTGAAACATCTTTTTAAACAATGGAATAAAACAACTGAGATATGCACATTTATGTCTTTGACTTTTCAAGAAATAATAATCATATTTTTGCTAGTGGGGATGTGTGATCATTTTTACAATTTTCATATTGTGTGGTATGATTTACCAAAAATAGAATTTTGTCAAAAGTAAGTTACAATCATAAATATTGTATATGGAAATTTTTGTCATTATTCTTTAGTTGAATCATTTAGATTTTATATATATATATATACATTTTTTTTTTCTAAATTTTAAAGAGGGTGGGATTATTTTCCTTTAAAACTCCGAAGTAATAATATGACAATGATGGTAAATTTTTGTTTTTTTTAATCCGATCCCTGCTGAACCATGTAAAGATGTTTTAAAAAGTAATTCAGAAGTGCTGATACAAATTAGGCAATATTTCAGTATAACAATCAGCTCTCAAACTCAAGTTTTGCTCTTTAATATTTTTATTATAATACACTGCAATCAGCCGTCTCTGCAGCTGATAAGTTAATAGTCAAGAGAAGTAACTTTCCAGTCAACCTGCCAAAAGTTTCACAAAAATGTTCAATTGTGTAAGACCCAAACGACTCAAGTATTTCAATGTATAAATGATAACCAAGGAATTAATAATAAAAAAAGATATGAAAGTATACACATGGGAAAAATAAATCGGAGGACGGCACTATAAGTAGATGCCACAATATTTAAAATTTGCATAACTGCTATTGTATAATTAGCTTGCAATGATAGCTATAATATAAATTAGCTACCCAGGTTAATCAAACTCTATATTTAAAGCTTCATGTTTGATTGATGGAGAAGCAAAAATATAGGAACTGCCAGCGTTTTCTTCAGGCAAATCATTGTTTTCTGACTGCTGAAATAATAAGAATACATTTAAATGGCAGCCCTAAAATGATTCAAACACCGATATATAACCAAAAGCAATTGAAAATGAGAATATTATCATGGCCCTTTCCACCATTATTTTTGAAGAGATAGATCCATTTTTATTCATTGTGTACAATAAGTGGTGGCCAGTCCATGGATACCACGCATCCCTTATAATTTTTAACATTGATAATATTTTCTTTGTTCTGTAATAACATATTTGAGTTATGCGTAGCTTTATTTCACATTGATATATTTTATTGAATGTTCTGTTACTCATAACCTGAGTTTCATCTTTCACATGAATGCAATCAAACTAACATAAATAGTTTTCATTGAATACAAATACAAGAGGAATTACAATGGAAAAACACAGACCCTAAGAATCCAAAGATACATCTGAAATAACAGGTATGTGCGCTATAGATGCTACAAGTGCTGGTGTGAATAATCCGAATAATTAGTAGGGCCCAAAGCTTAAAATGTGTTATATGAAAAAAAATCATGGATTTTATATTTTATCTTTATTGCTTTTTTTTACATGATTTCCTGTACTATAATTCTAGGCCGATCGGCTTTGATCTATCTCAAAGTGCTTCTATCTCCTTTTTTTGAAAGCACTATGGACCACTCATAAACTGTAAACGAATCAATCCCAGATATTCGATACGCTGTAAATGCATTCTTTTTAAATGTGACGAATCACAAAGTTAATGAAAAAAAATATTTTGCCTTAAAACATAATTTAAAATTTTGGATTGGGATTCTTCACATAAACCAGTCGGGGCCGATCATCAGCCCTGACTGATTACTTAGAATAAATTGCTACAAAAAATACTACTAGATTATGTTTGGACAGTTTTTTTTTGAAATTTAACCAAACTCTTTGAACCTTGAGAAAAATCTTAAACATCTATAACTCTATCAATGTCTACTTCCGATATACAGCGTTCAGAATCTTAATAAAACACTGCTAGTCCCTCAATTTATCTTTTGAGGAAATATAAATGTCAAAAAAAAATCCACGTCTGAAAGTGTCCACTGAAATTACTACAGTTGAATAAGACTTATTCAATGAAGTACGTTGCTTTTATATTATGGAAAATTAATTAATATTGTCACCGTATACCTCATTATCTTGCATGTAACTATCATGAATGATTTCTTGTTTAATAATGTTATCTTTTCCAAAATCTGCACTTGTATCCTGATCATCTGAATCACTACTTGTCTCATGATCGCTATCCAATTTAGGTTGGGATGGTGCCTGGAATAAAAAGAAATAATTCGTATTTCCAATATCTTCCAAAATTTCATTTTCTTCTCTAGATTTTCTATAATCCATTTTTACTACTCACTGTTATCAAGCTCTCAATAGGGATGATTTTGAACTCTGATTTGCCGATTTTATGATTTTTCTTGGAAAGTTTTCTTTTCTTTTTTACTTCACATTTTATTCGTATATTTTGAGCATTGGTCTTTTGGACAACACTGAAATAAGATCACACATAAATTAAATTAAATTTCATTATGATAAGAAGATAGTACTTGGAAATACTTAATCTGAATAAATCGTGGTTGAATATTTGAGAATTAATCACACGCAATAAAAAATGATTGCAGTGTTAAATCGTCATATAAAACATTTCTTATTTACAAATTATGGGATAAGCGTATTATCAAAATGAAATATTTTATTTGCGCGAAGCCAGGGTTAAGTAAATTGAAAAAAAAAAATTTTGATACTGTAAGGTAATCGTACCAGTAATTGACCATGTACCAGTAGTTGACCATTTGTTAAAAAAATGTTTGTAATAAGGTTTCTAGAAGTGATAACCTTGGGAAAAATATTTTTTTAATTAGGACTTCATAATTGCACAGTGGAAAATGTTTTAGGTTCAGGTGAGCGATCTGCCATTTTTTGCTATTTTCTTAAGGTTTTTGTTAAAGAAATGTGTTTAGTATGTCTTTATCTGTTTTTTACTGTTGAATGGTCTTAATCTGATAAAAGTATATCTACTCGAGCTAAGGAACATGTAAGATCATTCAACAGTAAAAAAAAAACAGATTCACAATTCGCTAATCACGTTATTAAGGAATCACATTATATAAATTCAAACTCAGCACCCAAATATGTTTGCATCTTTGTAGTAAGGGTCGCAGAATGACGGCTTTGTAGCAGCTGGAAATCAATAGACATCAATTATCACAAAGGATTCTTAACAAACAATCTAATACAATAGTATCACCACTAGTCCAACCCTATTACAAAGGGGTGGTCTGATTTGTTTCCGTAATGACCACTTCCGCCCTACATGTAAACTTATTGTCATAGCCACCTATTGTTTCATTTAGAATTTTTGAAAATTTAGTGTCATTGTGTGAAAGTAACAAGCTAGGCCGTTGGAACAGGAGAGAAGATGTGTTGTGTGCCTTTTCTGCACAGCTAAATATAGATAAGCAAATGTTAGTTTAAGCATAGTTCTGACGATGGTGTGAGCCGAAATAGCTATCAACTATATATTTTTTTAAATAATTTTGTAGAACTAAAATACATTGCTATTTTTTTCACCGTGTTATAATGGAGTTCTACCAAGTGAATACCAATCCAATCAATAAGTCTTTTTAACTGATTTTTTCACTTTTCAAATGTACACAGAATTTATTATACAATAAGCATGAGGTTTTTGTGTCATAACCTCAATAAACTGAGTTTGTGGGGTGGTCAAATACTGATCACAAAATTCAACGATTTTTAGTAGTTGACCAGTTGGGGTGGTCAACTACTGAAATATTCAAAAATATTTATTCACGATTAATAATTTATCTATTTTGCATTAAGCATTGTCAGAAGTAAAAATTCTAAGTTTAGGTATTGTAGTATACTGGGTATCAGTATTTGACCACCGGTCAACTACTGGCTCCGTTGATGGTCAACTACTGACTCAGCTTGTATATATTTTACAGATTGCTTTAAATAATTGAAATAGAGATGCCTTCTATCAAGTATTTGTTCAGAACTTATACTGACGATGTTTGGGTACAACATACACCAATACGAACAGCTGCAAAAAAAATAAGGTTAGAGAATATAACCTTTAACTATTAAATAGAAAGCAAATCTCTCATAGAGAGGAAGATGGGACCTTCTTCTAGATCAAAGAATTGTCTACAATTGTGCGGGGAATTCACATGATACATCTTTATTTATCTTGTGGAAAAAGACTCAACTAGAGTTATCTACATACTCAATTCCCGCTGAAGAAACTTTAGTCGATGGTATTAAATTCCGACTGATGATATTGCCGCAGCAATACTATTCCAAAACACAAATAATGGTGTCATTACATTAATAATTAAACAATATTGTAAAAATTGTTCATGTATTTTAATTAAATCACCTTTCAGAACTACTCGTCAACTACTAGTACAATACATGGTCAATTACTGGCTCATTCATTTTTAAGGGTGGTCAACTACTGAAACATTCTCCGAATTATTTGAAATGGCTTGTATTTTTTTTGCAATGCAGCTTTTTCAAGTCTGTCTTCGCATAAATAATCTACAATGTTTAAAGATTATCTTGATGTATCCACTTTCGTTATTTAATAATTAAGTAAGCGGTGGATTGTTGTCAAAGTTGAAAAATTCCTTAAGCCGGTCAACTACTGGTGATTTACCTTATATCCACAATTTTAAAAATGATCGAATCTCAAATGAAATCGATTGATCAGTCCTAATCATTGTAAAAAAAATGTAAAAATCAAACAATTTATCAACATTCAAATCCTGTTTTAAAATATAATGCTTTTCTATTAAAAATTGACTGTCAACTCCTGAAAATTATCAAAATTGTTGTTGATTAATTTCTGGCATGAAGACTTGATTTTCAAAAATACCTATTTACATTGACTGGATCAATACTTATTTATGTACATTTTACAATATGACAATATAAACAATTTTCTCACTTTGAAGGGTATTATATTGATCTACATACATGTCACGTTTTACAAGTAATTGAAGACACTCGGGTACTCCTGAAGCCTGATTTAGTTTCTCTGGATTACAAATAATGTTTACTATACCTCTTGAAATGCAAGAAATCAATTTAGCTTTGTCTTGATTATATGTTCTAACCATCCCAGATGGTCTGATAGGAATTGGCTTATTATTTATTAGTTGTAAAACATTTCTCAGTTGCATATCATAGAAAATATGGGACCTTTCACATTCATGCTTTTGAGTTTCCTCATTAAGATGGGCAACATCTGTGTAACCTGTATTGTTCCAGATGCCTACAAATTTTGCGAATAGCAAACATGGCCAACAGAACAATCGGAAACCATCGGCACAACGAGTCAACCATTTCACATTAGATACAGTAATGTCAATGTTCCACGGCGTTTTTATCAATAATGTTATATCGAGAGGTTTGCCGTCTGCCACAATACGCAATCGATCTGCGTACGTTCTGTTGGAGAAAGGTAGCGATAATAATCCTTCAACAGAAGTCTTCATTTTAACGCTTTTGAACGATAGCTCAGCATATTAATATATAATCAGAATTGAAACAGTACATTTATAACATCATTGGATATGTCAATGGCCAAAACAATACACATACATACCATAGATTGCAAACCTTTTTTAGCCTGAATGCCATTTTTTTCCATCATAATAATATGTCACGTGTCACATGCCATGAAAATAAAAAAATGCATCAAATGTTTGTGTAACTTCAAATTTTGAATGTAAACAAAATATTGATGCATTTTTTTTATTTTGTCCATCGAAAAATTTAATTTAGTACTTATTAATGGTAAAATAAAAAGAAATGATTAAAAAAGGAGACTGTTGAACACATTAAACGTTATACTTATTATTCAAAAGTATTTACTCGATATTTTTAATACGTCCGTCACGGTGATGGACACTCAGTCCAATTGAAAAAGATATGCTTTGAATTGGAATAATGCTTAGTTGGGTTCTTTCACTGACTGTATTTTAAGAAGATTATAATTGTATAATGTATATCATTCCCAATAATGCAAAAATTCATGAAAATCTTTAAAATAATGAAATAATCATAAGCATTTTGAGAAGACAACCGCGAGACGTTCTCCCTATGCATTGACTCAACGATGACTAATACAACGAATTTTTGTAAATGGGCAGAATGGGTGTGCGCAGGAATTTGAAACATTTAAAATTAAATTTAATTGAAAGAAAGCAAACGAATGTAGATTGTACAATTATTAATTATCTTATAACATACTACCATTTATAAAACTTGCAAATTAGAACAGTTATAAGTTATGAAATATACGAAAAATAAAACGTCTATTATCCATCATCGGGTGGCAGGTGTTAAAAGCTTCATTTTATGCATAATAGATGGCATCATATTCCAATTTAATGAATACACGTAAGGTGAAATCTAAAAGCTATAAGAACACATTTCGTTCTGTGTCAATCTTTCGTCAATTGACTCGGACCGAGCCACACTTGTCGTAAACAATCAATACGACTCGAAACTTTCTCCAGTGCTGTGGTGTGAAGTGCGACTACATTTATAGTGTGAATTTTGTGAAAGTTTGTTGAGTGTGTGTTGCTACGTGTTCGTGAACACATTAGCTTTCAAACTTTCTCTTTATTCGTTACTTTCACTTCTCTCAAATGCAATATATGCAATCCTTCGTGTATTTTAAATTCATTAACATAATAAAATCTAACTTGACTGCCTAAAACTTTATCTTCCTGAGCCCAGTGGTTAAGTCCGGCTGGTAACTCCCGGTGGTAAATCCCATACGCGAAATCCCAAATGGAAAAATCGAGTGGCAAATCCCAAATGGTAAAGCCCAGAGGTCGAGACTGAAATGGTTAAGCCCAGTGCCTAGTTCCAACTGGTGATGCCATGAGATAAATCTATAATGGTAAAGCCCAGTGGTAAAGCTCAAATGGTAAGCCCCAGTGGTAAACCCAAATGGTTACGCCGAGAGGCCAAAAAAGAAAAGCACAGCGGTTAAGTTATGATATTCATTTTCACTTAGAAGAGTCTTTCTTCATCGTTTGTCACTTAGGTCATATTGCTATTGAGTCGTCATGGTCTCTTCGAGGTTTTTTCTTCGGAGGAGGAGGTGCTGTATTTTATACCTGATGATATTTTGATTTAAAGGTTCGAATACTCGCCAAAGCCGTCCCAGAGAAACGAAAGCCAGCCAACGATCAATTAAACAGGTATTAACAATCCTTTGTTTTAAATCTACTGCGTTATGATCTTGTTTTCAAACTATTTCACACTTCAGTCGAGTCCTCCGTTACTGTCAAAAGCCACGTGTTCGTGAACGCATTAGCTTTCAAACTTTTGTATACTCGTCGCTTTTACTGTTCTCAAATTCAATATATGCTAATCCTTCATGTATTTTAAATTCATTTAACGTACGAAAATCTAGCTTGACTGCCTAAAACTTTATCTTCCTGAGCCCAGTGGCTAAGTTTGGCTGATAACTACCAGTGGTGGTAAATCCCATACGCGAATTCCCAGCGGCGAATCCCAAATGGAAAAATCGAGTGGTAAATCCCAAATGGTAAAGTCCAGCGGTCGAGACCGAAATGGTTAAGCCCAGCGCCCAGCCAAAGAGTCTTTCTTCATCGTTTTTCAATTACGAGATATTGCTTTTGAGTCATCATGGTCCCTGCGAAGTGCTTTTCTTGCCTCTAATAGGGTTCTGCCATTTATCTCAACTATATATACAATTTATAAAACTTCCAAATCAGGATATTTAAAAATCATGAAATTAACGAAAAACAATACAAATATACGAATAATAAAAAGAATAAAACGTACAAAAATGTTATATATAATATGTATATGGTTACTCTAAAGTAGAATGTCTACTGCGTTCGCGACAAGAAATATTTAGTTTCGACTATGTGTATCAAATACACCGGTCCGTTGTAAATAGTTCAAAACATTTTTTTTCTTTTTATGGAATCTTTAGAGCATAAACTACAGATTCTTCTCTTCTAAACCTCACGACAACTGAGTTGTTACTTTCTGCCGCGTCAGTTAGCACCTCGCCACAATACGACAACACCGTGTTGAAGGCATTTTGTAGTTGCTAATGGTATTTGACGTTTGCATTTTTCCTTTTTATAATATTGGGCTTTGTAAATTATAAGCTTAACTCCCTGGTAAAATGCTTTTTCTATATAAAAAAAATAGTAAATATAAAGAAATTTTATGATACCGAAAGAAATAATAAATATAATTGAATAAAAATATTCAAGACCCAAATTCAAAGTGGACTATCCCTGCCCGGCAGAACTCGCGAATGGGTGGGAGACACACACACACTTCTACATATGCTCACACCGATACGATGAAGCACGCATACATACAAGGTGCTTCCCGATTTCATTGCAAAAGTTTATTTTTTGCGGGAATCGATAAATGGACTTATACTAAAATATTTTTATTTTAACAATAAAGGCTTAGTCGAGGAATATATAGTAAATGAAGACCCAGAGCTCAGTAGATTTAGAGAAAAAAAATATACGTCCTGGACCCCAAAGGTTCATCATCGGGCGACAGGTGTTAAGCAATATTATCTATTTATGCATGAATGTTGTCATTTCTTTCGTTTCCGTCGTTTGCGATTCGATTGGTGAATGAAACAAAAAACACATGGCTAAATCGTCATTGTTTTTGAATGCTATATATTTCTTAATTTTTGAAGACTATTTCTAATACTTTTTTTTTGTCTTTATAATAAATCATTCGCGTGCAATAGGTCCGCCGTCCTTACAATACACAATCTATTTATAAATATTTATAAGTCATATTGTGGCTATAGACAATATTAAAATTGAGTATACACATTGTGTAAAATAAACTAAAAATATTAGTTTCTTGTGATCGCTTTTTCCAGTACATCTTGTTTATAAATAGTATAATTTGTTGTATATAGAAGGGATTAAACTTGGGCACATCCTCAGACATTACACGTATTAGTATTAGGTATTGAATACAAATAATCATACATAAAAAAGTCGGGATAGTTGCTAGTCTTTTACAAAAATGCATACCTACATTTGTGCTAATATTGTTAGGTGGAGTAAATGAAGCCTGAAAGCCCTTAAGGGTAAGAAGAGCCTGCTTCTTTTAAGTGTTGAGAGTCTGTCACCTTTGGTTTTACCTGTGTTAATTATTTATTCTTTTTAAAAAACTATATTTGCTGCAAATGACAAGTTCAAAATAAGCTACTTTACAAGACCTGTTTTTTTTGGCGCGCATTTTTTTTTTGAAGAAGTCTGATAACGACACTAGAACACATAAGGACGAGAAAGTAGTTAGCTGATTATTCTCTAAATACTCCGTTGTGAAGAAATAAGTGACCGAAAATATGATTCATATTTACTTAAGTCTTTGAACACAAGTTTGAAATTTATTTGTTTAAGTTGTTATTTGTACTATACATATATGGCTATGTTTAGGTAACGGAATTGAAATCAAAAAACACTTCACTAACTACTCGATAGGAGGCATGATACTTATACTTTATGATACAACAATTTTGTAAAGTATACTAGTTTATGGTTTTGTCTATACTTAAAAACTTCAAAACACCGCTGCTGTCATCGAGATATTTGGTTAAAGTATACTTGGCTGTGTTTAGGTCTTTATATACTATGCTCAGATAATAAGCTCTGTGCGAGAGTCGATGTTGTCCGTAAAAGGACTTGCAATTCATCAAAAAATTATTAGTGGAACATTAGAATATTAAAATGGACCGAAATAAAACGTCTTCAATGGGTCGGGGTGCCAAAGGAAAAATGACTCAGTATCCTACAGATCTGTTTGCTTTGGGAACGAAAACAACTGGAGTTTTAAATCGCGACGCCGACGGTAAAAGATCTCTTCATAACAAACCTTCGACTTGTAAGTATATTGTTTATTTGGTAATATTATACCAAAGGTTCAACTGGCTCAGAAACAGTAAGGAACTCGGATACCTGTATTGATATATTTTTCTGATATGGCATTTCCTAATCATAGGTTAAACATTCAAAGTGTACTTTATTTTTACTTATAGCATCATCAGAAAGAAAACGAGATGGTCAATCTACATCAGTACAGCCAACAAAGAAACCAAAATTGTCATTCAGCGGTTCCCCTGGGGAGTCGACCACTGCTATGGATATTGATCCTGTGGATTTGGTCCCAGCAGCTCTCAATGCATATGACAATCACAACACTGAAAAATTGGTAAGTTATTTCTATTAAATCAAATTTGATTTACACCTTGAGGTGTCTTTATTTGTCATGCAATAATATTACTCAAATGAACGAATTGGAGAGAGCAATCAAATCTTAATGCTTGATTCCGGCCTGAGTGATTAATTTCCTACAGATTCACTCTACTGTAGATTGTGGAAGGTCTTAAAAATTTACAGCAATGCCTATCTTCTTAAATGATCAGGAATGGGAGTCAGCTAGAGCGTAGTTTGTCAACCAGTGGTCTGCAGAGATTTTTGGGTGGTGGAGAATTTTACGTTGCATTTTATGGATTTTTAAATTATATTTTTTTGTTACTGTCTGTTTTAATATACTCAAATATTGTTATATCCACATACATTAATTGGTTTGAATAAAAAATCAATTGCATAAATAATTATTATTTTATTCTAATGTTGATGGTCCGCGAAACATTTTTGGATTTTTTGGTGGTTCGTGGGTGTAAAAAGATTGAAAAACTATGAGTATAACTGAACAAGACGAAATAAAAATATAATGTCTAATAAATCATGTGAGAATGAACACATTTGGTAAAATTTGGTTTTGGAAAAGCCTGGGTTGTGTAATGCTCATTGCATAATAAATTATTATGTATGGAATAGTATTTTTGCCTTGACATTTTTGTGATTTCCATGTATTTCATTTTTTTTTTATCTAATAGTGCATTTATTAGTTTCAGACATTTATTTCTGTCTTTATTTAAACCTGTTACACTTATAAAAGCTATCCTATCTCATAGTTTTTTTTTTTTTTTTACTTATTAGGTTGGTTTGCTCGGTGGTGCAATTTGGTTACTGAAATCACAAAGATGGAAACCGGACCCCATTCTTTGCCACGGGCTAATTTATTTAGCTAAAATGAGACCTGGGATGTTTGGAAATGAAACTGTCATGCAGGGCTTATGTGGACTCCTCAAAAGAGAGCAAGGGACTGCTTTCAAGAGCAAAGGAAATCCAGTTGTGTTTGTATTAGCCTGCAGCTTGCTTTATGCAGGCCACAAGGATAGTAAAAATTGGCCAGATGCGTTTATTAAGGTATGTTAATACTGTTTTTGTCTATTCAAATTCAAATTTGGCATGCCTTCCCATCTTTTTAGAACTAGTTAAATATTTTTTTTGTTATAAACTATTTAAATACAGTGGAAATATAATTCTCCTTTGTAACAATGATATCATGATACTAAAAATCATAGTAAACTTAAGTTTTGTCAAACAGAACACAAATTTATGGAAATATTCTCAGCAAAATTATTGTGACACTTCTCATACCTTTAGGGTCCAATTTTAATTGAAAACCTTTATTTCAGGTATATATTGAAGATGCTTTAAACGAACGATGGTGGGTGGATTGCACTTGGTGTAAATGTTTTGTGGACAACATCGTTACCGCGTTTCTTACAGCTTTGCCTCCTAGCCATCTAATGCCAAATGACAACAACACTTTAGGTTTGCGCTGCAATTATTGTTGCTCTCTATTCTGCATGATTGAAATATTCTTATCCTGACAAAAACATTCAACTCTTATCTGATTCAAATATTTCTAGGCACTCTTTCACCATCGGGATCACCATCTTTAGGAGGAAATGAAGAAGAAAACGACATCTCAGAATTGGATTTTACTGTTTTTCCTCGGTAATAAATAAAACTTCTTGGTAAAATCTCCTTGTTTATCTTGCTACACAAAGAATTTTATGCGGTCATTTTGATTCAGTGATATTTCTTCTCAGCAAACAAGTTTGCATGAATTCATTCAACTAGAAATAATATTTCGCACTTCAATTATATATTTCTCTCAATTTAAGCGTGTATTTCCTAGATTTTATTATTGGCTTATAAGAAATATATGAAGAGATAAAAATAAATATTTGGTTTTCCAAATAATTGCCAATTCACCATGGCTTTCCTATTATAAAAGCAAGTAAGTAACAAAATTTTGAAATTCAGTGTTTTTGAAATTATGTTATTGCAAAATATGCATAAACTGCAATGAAATTTGGGTACAAAATCAGTGAGTATATAAGTGAAACTATCAAGTGACAATCATTCAAAGAAAACAAGCCTAAAACCTAGCAACTAGGTTATAAAATTGTTAAATTCTAATAAAATATCTTGTTTTCTAGATTCATTAGATAAATTCTGATAAGTCTTTCATAGCAAGAATTTGTAATTACTGTTCTAAATACTGCATTCACAAATATCAATAAACATTGAAAATATTTTTTGACAAGGGCCAATTTATTAAATAGGTAACTGCCATTTATTGATTTAATTGGCCTTTACTTGGCAGAACGCAATTAAAAGATGGTGAAAAAATGGCAATGTATTTTTTTACTGTGTTACTTATTATTTATATTAAATCATTTTTTTTTTACTTAATTCTTTCTTCGTTGCTCTTTGAATAATAATATATCAGTCCATTTTTATGGTTTTAGTTGAAAATTATTTTGGCTCCAGGTAAGTGTTGAAAGAAAATATTAATGTAGTTAATTCATTGTTTTACAGATATAGTAGTAGTTACGATTCGGTTGAGGCAATGGTTTTGGAAGCCATCAAAGAACAGCTCGGTAGAAGAGCGGCCCCTGATGCTATTGGAAAAGGATTTCTTAAGCTACTCTCTTCTACCTGTGGGTCACCAGAGGTAAAATAAACTTCTTTCATAAAGAGGTTGCAAATTTAATTTTGTCAATTTAACTCCTGTTGTAAGGCTGCAATAAAGCAATGATTTGGTAAAACATATGTATAATGATCTCGAAATTGCTCATCAAATCAATTTACAGATAAGGATGATAGCAGCTTGTCGATTGGAGTCTTGGCTGCATTCTGGAAAGCTATGGCGACCCGCTCAAGAACTCCTGGCTCACGTTGTCATCAACATATCGAGTGTGGCCCCTCGAGACCAAGAAGTTCTCGCACAACTTGTTAAGATGAGACTCAAGACTAAGCCTCTTGTAAATGGATATCTAACATGCCTCAGGTGTTATTTTATGTAACATTTTTAATAGTGTTTTACTGGTCCCATAACCGAGTAGTCAATGCTCTTCTCGGATGTAAGATCATTAATTCAAATTCCAATAACACATTGATTTTTCAATTGATTTCTGGAATTGTATTCAAACTCATCAAGCATTCCTCTCGACCCTCCTCCCATTACATCCTAAAAACAGGTCATTGAAAGATCAATTAGCTAACTGCTAGTCCGTCGGCGTGCGGCGGTCAAAAACAAATGCATGACGTACTGTGCGCCTTAATGTTGATTAGTAAAGGTCCTTTATTTTTTCATATATATTGAAATGTTTTATGTCTGAGAGAAGTATTCTTTGCGGAAACATGAATATTTATTTAATAAACTGGTGGTGCTATACTTGGCGAGTCCATATTGAACAAAAACACTTAAATATGTTGGGTATTTTAAAAGTTATGGCATTTTATGTAAAAATGTGTTTTTTACGCGTGACATTGATTTTATGCCCGCACTAACCTATCAGCGTAGTGCGAATCTCACCCGCAAATAATGTGTTAATTCCATATTTTCATGGCTAAAAAAATAGTGTTTCTATTTGATCTCAGTTATATAAATTTGATATATTTTTCTATTGAGGATTTTTAAAAATTTTACTTGACAGTTTGAAACTTTTGAAACAATTGTCATTAGTGACAAAAAATGTGGAATCATCCAAAGTTTCAACAATTAAAATTTGATAATAAAATTCCATCAAGCACCCTTAGTCGATATCATATACTGTTAATTGTATTGATTAAAAAATAAAATAGGTATTTTTATAGAATTTGTTTTGCACCTCCAAAAAGTATCTGAAAGAGGTGAAGAGTTGGAAAAGTATCATAATACTGAGAAGATAAAACAAGAAGGTGATTGGGATCATTATAATATTTGTAATCAATTAGTTATATTTTCAGAGAAATGGTTTCAAATTGTCCTGCGACATTGCGAAGTGTTGTAATGCACACAATTTACAATGAGCTGTCTAACGTGCGGAACCCAAATAGCATGGCAGCCATTGCATCTCTCATACAAGCTCAGCCCCAAGCAGTTCCACAGGCTATGGCGGACACATTTCAGGTAAATTACGTTCCATAATAAAAATATTGCTCAATTTTTTTCACATAATATAGTATGCTATGAATACGTGAATAGGCATATGAGACTGCAATATGTGTGTTTTTTAGGAGCTTCTAATGCGGCCAGAAGAATATCTTCGTTCCTTGAGAACCTTAATTCGTGAAGCGGTTCGCGCTGGCCGCGCTGAAGGTACTCAAGCTCTCTTGGCACTTTGTCGCGGTTTAGTTGCCACGCCCACTAGAGAAATTCCTACCGAATGCCGGGAGAAGGTTTTTCATTCTATAGCTGATCTTCTGTCCCTTTGCATCATGCTTACTGCGTCTCATGCAAAGCACCACCCTGATTATCGAATGCAGGTAGGCTATTTGTTTTATGTTCTTTCTGGCATATGAGGAACAGGCCTGATTTCTTTTTAATAGACAATTTTTTTTAATCATTATTACCTAATTACAATGTGCATTGTTTTCTTTTTTTTGTGATAATTGTTTAAATTACACAATATATCGATCAGTTCATTTAAACATTTGCTAGAATTGTGGTGAGAACAACTCAGATTCCTTTTAACCTGCTGATTTATATATTCCCTCTTGTATTTTGTTAGATTCCTTTGATTTAGTTGAATAAAAGATATAAATATCAGTAGCTCCAAGCTATAATGACGACCAATTAGAAGTAAGCAGGTTTGAAGTTGTCTTAAAGTATTGACAACATGTGCTTCAGTGCTCATTTTCATTTTAAAAACGAGGATAAAGTCAAATTTTTTGGTTCAACTGTGAATCCTTGAATGCTAATTCACTTGTCAAAAATTGGTGTCAGTGCAGCTTTAAATTAAATTAATTTAAAAATTTATTCTGGATTCTTTATTTAAACAAACCTACCAATCATAAACACAAATAAATAGATCCATCATCAGAAACCATACTCCTGTTCAGAGAAAATATACCTTATAATATTATTTCAGATTGCTTCAATTCAATGCGATGGAATATGGTGGCTCAACGAAACAGCAATTGCTCTTTACCGACCTCCTCAACAGGAATATGTTCTAGCTTTACACAAAGTGCGTAAATAATCTTAGTATAAATATATTAATATTTTGTATGTATGCTACAATGGCAAAAATCGAAATTTCAAAAATGACATACTCCAATGTTATTTTTATGATTTCAGATAATGTTTTTAGAAAATGTTGACACCTATTGCAAACTGGATAATTGGCCACCAGAGTCAGAAAGAGCACTCGCATTTAGAGTCAGCTGCGAAGTGCCATTACTGCAGAATACACTTATAGGAATATTATTTATCGGTTTATCTAAGGTCAGTGTTTAATCAATCTTTTTCAATTAAGTAGTATACATTCTAGGCCCAGGTATTGGTTGCATGTTCACATATAAACTCAAAATAGCTAAAATTGAGAAACATTTGAAATGTTATACTATTTGTTTTGTGTTACAGGAACTGCCATTTACTCCTGGAGAAGCTTTAGAGCTTTGCGAACAATTGGTAAGAAGAGCTTGCGCCCTGACGACTGAAGAAAACCCCCTGCCATTAGACAAAACTGATGTGGCAGATTATATCTTCCAACTCTGCCAATATCATCACCCTGAGAACATTACTCTTCCACAAGGGTAAACATATTGTCTGTTAACATAACTCAATTTATTATGACCATTTGCACTTCTTTTTGATCCCCCCATGACACATCTTTGAACAGCTCCAACTTCTCTAAAAATAGGACAAGTTTGACAAACATTGAAATAATAATATATTTTTATTTAATTTTGAATTGTTACAACTTTGTACCATTCCACATGTTTTGTCTCTAACGACCTGGGTTTCGCATTTCGGCATCTTCAGGCATTCTATCACACGGATGCAACAGAACTGACGTAAAATAAACAGTTAGCATTGTACATATACTAAAGTTATTAATTACAGGAAAACACTTACTCCTAGGCAAGCAGTAAATTACAGCTAAAACAAATTTAACAATATTAATCTAATAATACTATAATACACAATTAACTGTGATAATTTTCACTAACGGTGTTGTTAGTGAGTCATTCTTTTCAATGGAACGGATAGACAACTGACTATCCTCCATAACTTTCTAAACTCCTTAGACGTCAAAATTAAATTTACATTAGAGGTAAGGGGCAAGAATATAAACTTTCTTGACCTGAATATTAATATTGAAAGCTGTGTTTACGATTTTTAAATATTCCGCAAACCAACATTTTCTGATGCCGTTATACAACACAGCTCACTACATCCGTTTGCTTATAAATTAGCGGCATTCAATTCAAATATCCAGATTAGTAAATATTCCTCTTAGTGCAGTAAATTTTACATGTGAACTAAATACAATTAAACAAATAGCTAAAAATAATGGTTATGATGTGTTTCTTATAGATCACCTTTTAGCAAAAAAAACAAATTAAACAAGCGGAAAAATTGTTATACTAAGCTATAATACCTAAAGACTTAGATAACACCAGATACTGGTGTAAATTAAGTTTCTTGGATAATACTAGTTTAAAAATTAAAAAACAACTTGCTAAAAGTGTCAGACTGGCGTTTTATTGCAAGAACTCGTTGGCAAAAACTTAAGTTAACAACAAGGACAACAATAAGTTTGGGGATAAGTCTGGTATCTATAAATTGCAGTGTCTGGATTGTCAACAATTTTATGTGGGTAAAACCACGTGCACCATAAAGATTAGAGTTTCAGAGCACTCTTATAGATTATAGGCTGCTTGTAGATTAAACAAGGATACTTCTACGTTTGCAAACCATTACAAACAACACCGTTAATGAAAATTATCACAGTTAATTGTGTATTATAGTATTATTAGATTAATATTGTTAAATTTGTTTTAGCTGTAATTTACTGCTTGCCTAGGGGTAAGTTTTTTCCTGTAATTAATAACTTTAGTATATATACGATGCTAACTGTTTATTTTACGTCAGTTCTGTTGCATCCGTGTGATAGAATGCCTGAAGATGCCGAAAGGCGAAACCCGGGCCGTTAGTGACAAAACATGTGGAATCGTACAAAGTTGTAACAATTAAAATTTGATATTGAAATTCCATCAAGCACCTTCAGTTGATATCATAAATTATATTTTTATTTATTTTTAGATATGTGGCTCCATCATTGGCCATCACGTCGCTATACTGGCGTGCCTGGATGGTGTTGGTGATGATAGCGGCACACAATCCTCACACTTTCTCAAGACAAGCATTTGACAAGTATCCTACACTGAAGGCTCTCATTGAAATGTGCATTACAAAGTAAGCAATACATGTAACAGTATTTAATATTTTCACTTGTATGTTCAATTCTTGGTGAAAAGGGATTATAACAATTACTCAATTTGTTAATATTAATTGTACAATTTTATTTTTATTAATCCACCACCATTTAACTATAGGACCAGTTCACTCCTTGAGCATCAAATTGTGTTTTTTTTCTGTAAATTCATGCTTTATGAAAAATATTAAGTTCAATATTTTGAGATTCTCAAACTCATTTAACAATAGCCTAGTTATCATCAACCTCTGCCAGGTTTAGGAGACATTCAAAGTACATCACTGACGACTTGGATATTTACCTACACCTCTATCAATTTAATGTTACAGATGTTATTGATTGAATTGGCATTCACTTGGTAGAACTCCATTATAACACGGTGAAAAAATAGCAATGTATTTTAGTTCTATAAAATTATTTTTAACAAATATAGTTGATAGCTATTTCGGCTCACGCCATCGTCAGAACTATGCTTAAACTAACATTTGCTTATCTATATATAGCTGTGCAGAAAAGGCACACAACACATCCTCTCTCCTGTTCCAACGGCCTAGCTTGTTATTTAACACAATGACACTAAATTTTCAAAATTCTAAATGAAACAATAGGTGTCTATGACAATAAGATTATGTGTGGGACGGAAGTGGTCCTTCAGGCAGCAAATTAGACCACCCCTTTGTGCAACGGCTTGACAAGTGGCGATACTATTATGTTAGTTTGTTCGTTAAGAATCCTTTGTGATAATTGGTGTCTATTGATCTCCAGCTGTTCCAAAGCCGTCATTCTTCGACCCTTACTACAAAGATGCAAACATTTAGGGCTGAGTTTGAATTTATATTATGTGATTCATTAATAACGTGATTAGCGAATTGTGAATCTGTTTTTTTATTATTGAATGATCTTACATGTTCCTTGGCTCTAGTAGATATACTTCTACCTGTCTGTCCGATATAAACGGATAAACATGAGCCACAGGACATTTTATAAATACCGCTTCTGTCCAGTTTATTGATTTTTGCTATTTTTAAGATGTCTGCCTAAGTTATTGTTGACCTTGAAAGCTACGTTTATTGAGTTTTTAATCTCCCGATGAATTTTTTCGCTAATGCTACCTAGGTAGTTAATAGATTTATAGAAGCGGTTATCTTGTATTGGGTTCGGGTAAATGAGTTTTCTAGCTAGATTTAATTGTTTTTTACATAATAAATTATTTATCGTTGTTATCTCATAACCATTATTACGGGCTATGCATTTAATAGTTTGCAGTTCTTTGTCGTAATCTGCCTGGCTCATAGGTACAGTTACTAGCCTATGGACCATGGAGTTATAAGCCGCAAGCTTATGATTCCATGAGTGGAGGGACTTTGCGTGAATTGTGGTATCACAAAAGGTAGGTTTTCTAAAAATTTTAAAAGTGTCTGTTTTTAACTCTGCTAATAGTTAAGTCCAGTAAATTGATGGAGCTGTCTACCTCTATCTCTAGTGTGAATTTAATATTACTATGTATAGAGTTAGCTTTCTGTAGAAATTTATCTAGTTGTCTATCTGTGCCTTGCCAACAAATCAAGATATCGTCTACATAGCGGTAGTAATATACTATATTATTTTTATCTAATTCAAGAAGTTTAGATTCGAAGTTGTCTATAAAAATTTCTGCAAGTAATGGGCTTAGAGGGCTGCCCATTGGCAACCCGTCATTTTGTTGGTAAAATGTTCCGTTAAATTTAAAGTAATTCGTTTCAATACACACTTGAATTAAAGAGTAAATCTCTTCAGATTCAAATGGATGTACCTTAGATTTTTCTAATATGTCATGTAGCGTTCCCTCAGCTCCTAAATGTTTGCATCTTTGTAGTAAGGTTCGAAAAATGACGGCTTTGGAACAGCTGGAGATCAATAGACACCAATTATCACAAAGGATTCTTAACGATCAAACTAACATAATAATATCGCCACTTGTCAAGCCGTTGCACAAAGGGGTGGTCTAATTTGCTGCCTGAAGGACCACTTCCGTCCCACACATAATCTTATTGTCATAGACACCTATTGTTTCATTTAGAATTTTGAAAATTTAGTGTCATTGTGTTTAAATAACAAGCTAGGCCGTTGGTAAAGGAGAGAGGAGATGTTGTGTACCTTTTCTGCACAGCTATATATAGATAAGCAAATGTTAGTTTAAGCATAGTTCTGACGATGGCGTGAGCCGAAATAGCTATCAACTATATTTGTTAAAAATAATTTTGTAGAACTAAAATACATTGCTATTTTTTCACCGTGTTACAGATGTTATTTCTTTTCTTTGCAATTTATATTACATAATTTGAAGTAGTAGATCACTAAAAATCATAACTCACATATTTTCATATTTATATTACACAATTTTTAATAAAATCGTATATAATAATATAGTTTATAAAATTGTCATACAAAAATTGAATTTCATTATAATCATATCAATAATTATTTCAGATACATATTTGGCTGTAAGCTCTAGTGACTATATTTTTTACTGTGCAAACCATTTACTATGTGTCAACTTTGTTGTATCTGTGTGTTAGAATGTCTGAAGATGCTGAAAGGCGAAACCTGGGTCATGAGTGATGGAACATGTGGAATCTTACAAAGTTTCAACAATTCAAATTTAATATTGAAATTCCATCAAGCACCATCAGTCAATATTGAAAATTATATCAAGTTTTTATATTTATTGCAGCACTCGTAACAACTTGATTTGTATGATTTGATCGTAAACAAAATGTAGTGCAAGAGATACATAGTTTTAATGTTTAGATCACTTTATAAATATAATAGTGAGACATCTATCTTTACGCATCTGAATGACATTAGGATTTGCAACAAGCAGTAAAATATTACAATATGAAATCATTTTTATCTGTGGATTGAAGCAGCAGCACCTGAATGATTGCTAGTTTTTATTGTTGTTTTATTACAGTAAGTGGAATTCTGACGAATGGGTGACGGAGGTTGAAGGTGAGCGTCAAGCTGTTCTTCAATTTGAAGGACACTTAGCTGCCGCCAGTAGCAAAGTTGCCATCACTGAACATACCAGTAGACTTCTGTGTCAGGTAATCACCAAATCTAGCCTGTATTTTTTTTTGTAGTTATACTTTAGTTCACATTATGTAGGAATGATATGAAAAGCTTGTTATTATCGACAAAATAATAACCAGTCTGATGCGGAAAGTATGAAAATCACGACTGTAATTGGTCAGTGTTAATTATTAATTGCATGTATTTTGATTTCACTGATTAACATAGATTTGTCATGAAGCCTCACAAAAATTTCAAATTAGTGGTGATAAAAACTAAACAAAAACAGATGCTTGCAGCAAATACAAGGATCTGCGATGCACCTGACATGAGCTTTAATGTTGTTTTGTATATCTTTTAGCCACCGCTTTCTTCCGATAGACATGAAAGAAGAAAAGAAAATTGTAAAAATTCTCAGTTGATTTTTACACAATTGACTTGACTCCTGATGAATGACTTTGTCGATTCACATAATTACTATCCAGATAAAATTAGAAGTATTCACAATATAGATTCCAATTTAATTCTAGTTGATGCTCATGGATCCCAGTGGCCCAGCCCGAAGGCCACCGCCTTCTGTTTTAGAATGTCTACAAGCTCTTAACAAAACACTCCGACTTGGTCATTTGCTTTGCCGGCAGCCGTCTCTTCTATTGGACATTATCAGCCGACAGGGAACCCAGCGGGCCATGCCCTGGCTTCAAGATTTATTGCACAACTCTGAACACTCTCTCAGGTAGATATATATTAACAAACATCTTATTTTCCATGTGATAATCTGTAAATTATTTCAATAATTGCATATCAATTGTTTCATATACTCTTAATGAATAATTTTATAATATATATATGTAGAATGCTCAGTAGATTTTCAGTTCAAAATATTCATGATCAGTGTATATGGTTTTTTTTATTCAATTTAATTGTGGATTAGTATATAGTTTTATTTTTTAAAATATAATGTCTAGCCATCAAAAATTTACCGTTAAGACATTATAACTAATGATTCACATAAACATCTTGAAATAATTTCCCTGTTGATATAATCTAATTTCTCATAAACATTTTCATCCTTATTACAACTAATGGACAGTACACATATATTATATATATTTTGCCCCACCTTCTTTCTTGAATAGTGTTTTGCCAGTACAGTGCCTGTGTGAGTTTCTTGTGGTCAGCGGCAGTACTGGTCTAGGTGGCAAAACCCAAGAGCTTGTCCATCACCTACGTCAGTTGGTCAACGAGGCGTCCACAATAAGAGATGTGCTCACTTTCTTTCTGCAGCGGCTGACAGATACACATCCTCCAGTGAGACACCAAGCAAACAGGGTGAGAATGGCTCAGTGACATTCTGGATTTAACCAATAACATAAATTTGATAAGCTCTAAAGTGGAATTTTTGATTTGTTACTTTTATAATACGTTGTTGTGATGTGCCTATGAATCTCGGTCTCGAGTGGTAAGAGTTGTACCTTTGAGATCAAGTAGACTTGGACTCTATTCCCGGTTCAATATAAATTTAAGACTTTTTCAAACTATATTTGAGATCTTAGGCATAATTATTAGCTTAATTGATTGAATTGGCATTCACTTGGTAGAACTCCATTATAACACGGTGAAAATCAGAGTGTCAGATGACGATGGCGTGAGCCAAAATAGCTATCAACTATATTTGTTAAAAATAATTTTCTAGAACTAAAATACAGTGCTATTTTTTCACCGTGTTATAATTATTAGCGTTGTCTTTTTTCATTGAGTCGATTTCTTGTGATGTAAAATAATTTATAAAGGTCTGGTACCCTGGCTATTATTATCTATAATGCAAATCATTTTCATATCATCTATAGTTTCTCTAAAACTATCATTTGATTTGTTTTCAGGGCTTGAAACTAGTGCTGAGTCCTATTACTACAGAAGAACCAACTGACGCTGATTGGAATGTCAATGTCAGCCCTGAGTATGTCACATTCATATACATTTTGAGAAGTTTAATAGGTTTTGATTTGAAGAAACGCTCATACAAAATATTTTCTAAATGCTTGCATGGGTCATTATGAGATTTGTTTTCTGCGGTAGCTACCCGTTACTTGTGAGAGTGGTCCAAAGGTTAAAAAAAGTTATGTGACATATAACGGATTATATGCCACATAACTTTTTTAAATTCAATGTAGAGATCTAGAAGCATCTCATCTGACCTTAACAATGTAGTTTACCTATCTGTGTATTCATAACAACATTAAAATAGTTAAAGCATGGAGCCCGGAATTTTAATAAACACTATTTTTGTGCCTTTAGAGAGTGGTTGTCTATTATTCCGTCGAACCGGCACTGGTTGACGGTGCGTGATGAAGTGGTTGCAGCTCTTCGTGGCGCTTGCTTAGTAGAAACGGAGCCCGGACATCTCAACTGCTACATTCTGTTCCTCGCGCAGCATGTGCAGATAAATTCGCCAAGTGTACAGCAAATGCAGGAGATAGTGTTTGTGAGTAAAAATTTACATGATACATAAAAAATTTGATTTATATTGTTATTCTGTATATTTCATAAATATTGAAAGTTAATCAGAATCAACATGTTTTGCCCAGGACTTGTCCTGATCATTTCACAAAATTGTGTAGTTAGTCCAATAAATAGGCCTACTTAAAAAACTAAAACAATATGAAATGCTCAGCATTATTTCATATGAACCCATGATGTTGATTGCCGAAGAAGAAATCCGTGTCAAAATTTTTTTCAATTTTAATGTTAACCACTGATTTAATATGAAATGTATGATTGTTGTAGGACGTTGGCACACTTGTCGTAGAACGTATGGTAATTATGGCTGCCCTTGTGCCGGCTGCAGCCCTTAGCTCTGATTCGGATGATACCACACTTGATGACATTGAAACTAGTCCACATCATATCCTGCATGCTCTGAATACCATCTTTCACAACCACCTGCAAAAGGTAAGCATCAATATTTGAATAGAATTACATAACTTTTAGTTATCATAAAGTGTACATAATAATTGAGGACACAAGTGGTAAAACAGTTAAACCCACAAATAATAAGCCTAGAGATAATTGCTGTTCAAGTTATTGATCTGTTTTCTAATTATGACTTAAATTAAACAGAATAAACCTTAAAACATCCATCAGTATGATCAAATAGTGATGATATTGGTCTACATTTTATATCTGAAATACTAACATTTAGCGAAGTACAATTTGGTAGATGAAAATGTGGTCAGAATAGCGATAATAGGTGCCAACAGCATGCATTGGAAATAGCAAGGAATGCAGAATAATTAAAACTTTGGAAGGCATATTGATATTTGTACATGCAGGAACATCAGCTGATCTGTAGCGACAAATTTGTTGAGCACTTATCTTCCTTCTAAGTTCTCAATGTATCTTCGACTAACACTTTCTTGCTAATCTTTGTTTTTTGGAACTTTAATTGGTAAAACTAAATCTTACCTTTATAAAAATAAAACATAAGCTGTTTTTTTGGACTAATTCCACAATATTTTCATTCAATTGAAAATTAATAAAACTATTTCTTACCAGTTACATTACTAAACTGTTCTGCTTCTGGAAATTGTTTTGTTTTATTTTTATGATTCTAATTTACAACAAAATAGCCGTTTTTTCTAAATTTAAATTTAATGGGTTTCCACCTAGACTTGGCAGCTAACATTTTAACCTCCAGAACTCATACATACTTAGCTTAATTATGTATAAGATCATAAAATCATTTGAAGATTTAAGAAACTGTTAGAACTCAAAACTATTGATTCAAATATCAATTTACAATTCATAAATATAATATAAATATGTTATTTATGTTGTGTTTTTAAAAAATATAAATATACTGAAATTTCAATCATTCAAACTATGTTGACTTCCACAAGTTTTATCGAAGTGTCATGCTCTGTGTCCATGATAGATTAACTGAAGAAACTGAAAGGCGAATCCCGGGTTGTAAATAAAAAAAACGTATGGGAATCTTAAATGTATATAGTTTAAATGATTCAAATTTTAAATTCTATCAAGCATAGACAATTGTATATTGCTCAGTAACCGAAGTGCCAATAAAGAAATCACAAAGTATTTTAATGCTAAATTTTATAAGTCAAAGTAATTTCTATAAAACATAATTTTCTGTGAACAGATAATTCATTTGAACATATCATTTCACTTCAAAATAGTGTGAACGAACTAGGGTTTTGTCGAAACCATAAAACTATTTTGGCATTTCTCAAGTAAAAATTTGAATTGTTGTCGCAACGATCCAAGTCTCGCCTTTCGACATCTTCAGGCATTCTATCACACCGATGTAACAGAACTTTTAGCCAGTTCTGTCAGTTCTGTTGCATCCATGTGAATGCCTGAAGATGCAGAATGGTGAAACCTGGATTATTAGTTACTAAATATACGGAATCGAACAAAGTTTCAACAATTCACATATGATATTGAAAATCCACCGAGCACCCTCAGTCGACATCATAAATTTCTCAAGTATGTTTGTGACTCAAAAGTGTGCAGTGTGTAGGACTGATTTTTTTTATTATTATACATATCTTTAAAGGTAAGTATGTTATGTATGTCACGGTGAAAAAAATAGCAATGTATTTTAGTTCTATGTTATGTATTTTTTAAAAAAATAATTTTGTAGAACTAAAACACATTGCTATTTTTTTCACTGCGTTATAATGGAGTTCTACCAAGTGAATGCCAATTCAATCAATGTTATGTATGTTTTTAACTTAAATAATAACATATATGCTGAAGCAGGAAGAGATCAACATGGTATCAGGTGAGATGTTTTATTTATTTTCATCCAGTGAGTATGGAATAAATATCAATATTTGCTACGCTTATACTATTTATTTTATTCCAAATATCAAATTTTATTTTTTAATCAGTATAAACATCTGAAGGCATGTGTAATATGGAAATATATTGATCTATCATTGATGTATATTCAAGAATTCAATATATTCTGGGCTCTTAAATGGTCAAACCCAAATCATCAAAAAAACAATTAATTTCATGATAAATTCAATCTTGTTTCTAGTTATATTTATTAGTATTATTATTTTTTAAATTGTTGAAATATAAATAGAAGAAAATCGTACAAATACTAGTTATTTCTTAAATTAATAAGTGTTCTTTTCTTTTATATTTCGATAGCATTACCGTATTGTGTAGGTTTATGTTGTAAACATTTTATTGACTCCCTTCACAAAGTAAAAATGTTTCATAACACTGTTATTGTCATTTTAAGAAAATGCTATTTAAGGTTCGAGAGCCTCCTAGAGAAGCGTACGATTGGTGTTCTAGTCAAGATCAAATCTTTCTACAGTGGCCCTCTGGAGAAGAATGCACTCTTCATATCCTTGTTGTTCATGCTATGGTTATGTTGCTTACATACGGTCCAAGTAAATGTAAGTAATATTAAATTGTAACACAATTTATTGAAAGGTAATGAAGATTTTGTTGTTGACAAAAATCTTTACACCTTTTAATTTTATAAACAAATCTTACAAATTGAGCTATTATATTTATATGCAAAAAAAAAGTAGTCAATTCTATTTCTTTATATTTCATAAGAAATCTTTAAGCTATTTCTAATTAAATTTGTTGTTGTAATATCTTCTCAATGTTATACGCATGGGCTGACCAATAAATACAATCTCCTTTGTCTCTGGTAGTTCTCTGAAGGCAAGTTCATTCAAGTCAGCTTCTAAAATTGTATGGATATTTCTTTGGTTAATGCACTAACTGTGGTGTGTTTCTTACAATATGAAATTGTGAAAAGTAGGATAGAATGACAGCTGTAAATATTTGAATTATTATCCAATGATACGAAATTCTGTTATTCACCATTCTAAAATAATAAGCTCCATAAAAAAATGATCTAATATTTGTAAAACTCATTTCAATTCAATTAGGTAAAAATATTAACATATTAAGTTCTATAAAAATGTTGTATCACTATCGTCAGAACTGTATTTAAAACAATTTTAGATTATCCAAATATATATATATTCTAAAACAGTTTATATGGATACACTAAAACAGACGATGGTGTATTGCCATATAGCTAATCAGCCAACTCATATAATTTTGTTGAATTAAATATATTAATGTTTGATATTTTTACCTTTTTATAATGAAGTAGATGCACAATTAAATTAATTATTTCATTTCAGTTGATAAAGATCAAGAAATATTCAATTGGTTCCTTTCAATCTGGTTCGGGTCCAATGCTCCAAAAGCTTATCTGGTAGACACTTCTGAAGAAGCTTTGCTTTTTCCCGATTGGATGAAACTGAAAATGATGCGCTCTAACCAGCCAATCTTGATTCAGGCCGGCCTCAAAGATCTTGAGGCCTCTCAGTTGGTGTTGTTCATACAAAGTTTTGGTATCCCAATCAATTCAATGAGGTCAGTATAATATATTTGTACAATATTGACTATCATCATGTTTAAATATTTTAATATTGTTTTTCAGTTGTAATATATATATATATAGGGGGTGTCCCTATTAAAAATGCTGAATTGTGCTGAATCAGTGGAGAGCATTGATGATTTTCATTAGGTTTTTAGTTTGCATAATTAATATGCTTGATATAAGATTATCCTATATGTTTCCTTAATACATTGAACAAAGCAGATAATAGAGCTCTCAATGAAGTCGAAAATTGATGATGGATCTCTAGTATTTAACCCGATTGACACGGCTGTTTTTCATACAAATTAAATTCGTCTGCATTGATATTTTTCAAAATGGTTTCTTTCCATATAGAGTTATAAATAGAGAAATAAAAAATAATTGGGTTGGCTTTTATGGAAGCCAGATGCATTAGGAATGTTTCAAATTAAAAAACACAAAGAAATGTCCTATGTTGTCACAATCACTTAAATAAACATATCCCTAACAAATAACTCACTCGTAATCACCATTACCGTGACGAATCGAAGCCACCAATCAAACTCAAATGAACAAGCGCCATTACTGTCACATGTCACAGAGTGACATATTGCAAAGCCGCGAAAATTGGTGTGAAGTTCAGCACGAAGTTTGGCGTGAAGTTTAAAACTGATTTGTGACTGGCAGAGATCACATATATATATAAAGGGTTCGGAAAATTGATATTTTAAACATTTAAACCTAATACTTTTGACAAGTGTATGGAGGTGGCAGTAGCAGGACAAATTAGGCGATATTTTGAAACCAAAATCAGTCTTATATCCAAAAGATTGCCTGCATTACCGACGATTGAAAGTTCATGTCTCAGGAACTGTGATGCTCGCACACTGGCCCCGCACCTTGCCATCGCAGACCTTGCGATGTTAGCGTTGTAAGAGTTAATAATAGTAATTATGTGCATTTATTTTAAAGTGCACTACTAAGTGCCCTCGATGATTGTTCTGCTGAGACCATGGCCAATTTGGTGGTGGAAAGACCATACATGGCCCAACTTGTCGCAGTGCAGTGGAGACGTGGAGCCAGGGGCGGTCGTCGCTTCTATGCAGCATTAGGTCTTCAAGAACCAGTGTATCCAGAAGGTGATAAATCAATATATTTTATTGTATTCCTAAACTATTAATCAAAAATAATGTCAACTTTGCGCTAATGGTATTTTTTTATTGTTGCTTTGATTACTAAATAAAAATGTTTACAGAGCCAGTATTAGTGGATGATCCCCTTCCTACGCTACCACTTTATGGAGCAAATACTGACGACGAATGGAAACTGCTGACCCAGGGGTCCCAGACTGACAACAAAGAAATATTACTTGAAATGGTCGGGCCATTGTTCGCCACCACATTTTTGGGAGCCTCCTCTTACGAAGGGAATATCAACAAAGCGTTTGTTTCACTGCAAAAGGTGTGTATCATTTCACTGACAATTTCTTTTGAAAACACCGATAATCATGTTATTTTAGATATCATGTCATGTACAATATTTTACAAAATATTTTTATAACTGTATGTTATTCCCAGCGATCATTTAATGCAACATACTCTTACACATATATTCATATGCTGACATAGACATAGTATTATAGTAGTGCTCATAGTGCTTTACTACATGTTTTTTTTTAAACTGGTAGATAGTTAACTAAGTTTATCCATTTTTCATAAAAAAAAACTTGGGATGGAATTATGTATATTATTCTGCCGTAGTTCTTCAGGTTTGATACTATTGATAATATTGTCCACACACGTTTAAGAATTTGAACAAAGAAAATCCAAGCGAAGGTCAGTCAATATTTCTCTGAGCATATACTTTTTTATTTGACTGTCATGTAAAATTTTTCTATTTCCAGATTATCTCCACTGAGGTCAAAATCACTTCTAGTCCCAAATTTGCATTTACCGATTGTCCCTACATTCAATGCATAGTAATATACCTGGGTTTGATTTTGGAAAGTCCAAAATGCTATCAGTTCACAGGCGGATTCTTGCAGTTTGTCAGATACTCCTGCCCATTGGTCAGACTGCTGTTGCATTGCAGACAAACACCGTTTGCTGAACCGTTGTCAAAAATTGCAGAGACACTTCTCGGCCATTATCAGACTTCGAGTAGTCCTCTTGTTTCCTTGCTAAAGTCTTTCTCTGAAGGAAAATCTAAGACGATTCTTACTGGTGATCGTAGTATTGCAAATAGTGATATTGAAAAAACAGTTGCTGATAAATTTGAAGAATTTAAACGCGGACCTGGTGATAAATTAGATACTAAAGAATTCTTGGTCACAAGTAAGTATTTTCCAGCTTTGCCTATTTGTCAATTTTACACTATCCAGTTAAAGTTGTCTATAGAAAATTTATTCAACTCATTCACTGCATGCAACTCAACCAGTTGCATTGACATGATCATTGTAGCCATATACACACCGTGCATGTTTGCATTGACTCTTAATTTTGATTTATACTGTTACCAAATAAGTTCAGCGTGTCTAAAACCAATATATATAAATATATATATATATATGTAACAGCATAGCTACAGGACTCAACTTTTAGTGCAACCTATTTTTGGTCATGACTTGACTTATTTACTTACAATTTTTTCGAATCACTGAGATCACTGATATAATATATTGAATTCAAAGACATCAAACATTTACATGGGAAGGAAATATCACAAGAAAACATCAAAAGTCTCAATAAAAAAACATATTTAAAATTAACATTTGTTATTGTCCTTGCTTGAACCTGATCCTTTGAGTCACCAATCATACCACTAGGCCAGTGGTAGTGAACCTTTTTATGCCCACTTATCGAATATAATTTTTTGAATGTCTGTTCCAAGCAAAAACAGAGTTGAATAATGTATAAATCGCAGAAATTTTTCATAAAGAATGAATTCACCGCATGCAAAAATATATATTCAATTTTGGTGCTGTACAATTGGTAAAATTAATGCTTAATACCTGATAAGCTTAAGCAATATATGCGGCATGGATAGTTGTAAAACATTCAATGCTTTTAGAAAAAGCAATAAATAACTCACTTTATTGATTTTTTTTCAGCTCTTGAATCTTGTCCAATTAATATATTGGAACACATGGGCCGTCATCTGATTGATAAGCATGATACCAAGACTCTCATGGAGGCCATGGTGACGATTTTAGAAAAACAGCAAGCGGGAAATATTCTTAAAATGAAGAGTGAACCAGGTACTGATGAAAAAACTTCGAATAATCTTACTTTGGCTACGGGTGGGGAAGCAGCAGGCCTCATCATTGATTGGATGGCTGACCTGCAGCCGGAACTGCTCGGGGATGATCCAAAAGCTCAGGTTTGTGATCTTGTTCATCTTCTCGCATATTCACTTACCAGTCTAAAGGGCACATCTTTGGCTTAATTCTTACATCACTTATTTTTTTTCTGGATTTCATGTTTTGGTAATTTTAAATTTCGGTTAGTATTACAACAGATCTATTTCATGTTTTAAACTATAATTCAAAATAGATTTTTCTACAAGAAAAATTGCATGAGAATGTTATTCTTTATGTTTTAATATTCAGTTTTAACTGTCTCCTGAACATTTAGATACACTAGGGCAGTGGTCGGCAAACTTATTAGCCAAAGAGCCAAATATGAACATGACAACAATTTAAAAAAAAATTGGGAGCCAAATCTGCTTGCTTAGTAAATTTTTATTACACTGCGTTGTTTATGAATACCAAAAAAAAAACGTTTTTACTTATTAATATGGCTATGCAAATGATTTTCTTTACGTTTTCTTTGATAATCGAATTGCGATGTTACATACAGATATATTTTTTTTGTAAATTTTCATTACGAATAAACTTTTTTTCCAATTCATTTCAAAGGCAAATTAATGATTGTAAAATGTATTAAAACTTTTTTTCAAATTAATTATATGGGATAAACTTAATCAATTTGTTTTTACTGCTTTTTTTTCATATTAAAAAACTTTATAAGTAGTACACTAAATAAAACTAAATTCAATACTTAATAAATATTTATTAATGCGAACAATGTGCTTGCATCTCCTTAGAAAGTTTGAGTAAGTCGGGTTTGTATGTTGTTGTTTTTAATTTTAGGCATGACTCCAAGTTCTCATCAACAAGACGACTTCTCAGTTTACTCTTGATGATGTTCATGCTTGAAAAAGATTGTTCGTATATATATGTAGAACCGAAAAGGGAAAGAATAGCAAACGCGAGCTTTTTCAGCTGATCATAAGAGTCAAGAATACTATTCCAAGCGTTGAAAATGATCATGTCTTCCTTCTCCAGGTCATTCAAAGCAGACCACTTGTGCTGTGAACTAAGATCACATTTTTTCTTCTCCAATATTTCCAATTCAACACAAAGACGTTCGAATTTAGAGCGCCACATCTCCTTGTTTTTTAAATCCAGCAATTGCATTTCAAAATTACCAATGTCAATTTCAAAAGGGGAAAAGGATTTTTGACAAATTCTAAAGTTGCTCTGCTGTTTTTAAATTCCTGAAACCTGCTGAGAAATGCTTCCCTCATATTTAAAATTATTGTTTTAAAATGGTGTTTATCAAAATAGAGGAATTATTTTCTTGGCGAAGCTTCAGCAGGCTCGGAAAGTGAAACAATATTTCCCTTTCAAAATCCTGAGCAAAAATGGATAATTTGTTTTCGAATGTTATTACTTCTTCTAACATTGAAAAAATTAAGTTTCCTTTCCCTTGTAGTTTACGATTAAGCTGATGATGATAGATGAGACGTAACGTCTACCATGAAATAAAATTTTTGGATCCACCGATCGTCTGCTAGTTCTGGATAGTGAACGCCCTTCTCAAGGAGAAATGCTTTAATTTCCGGAAAAAGGGACGCGAAACGTTTTAAAACGTACCCTCTTGATAACCAACGTACCTTGTTATGAAGCAGAAGATCAGCGTACTCACTCTCCATTTCAAATAAAAAATCTTTGAATTGGCGATGATTAAGAGCTTTAGCTAAAATGAAGTTGATAATGGTAATCACTAATTCCATAACCTTACAAATTTCATCCGGAAATGTTTGTGCACAAAGCACTTCTTGGTGAATAATACAATAGTAAACAAGTATCTCGTGATTAATTTTTCTTTCAAAATAGCAACAAACCCTTTTCTTACGCCAGTCGTACTTTTGGCCCCATTTGTTGAAATCGACACAATTTTATCGAGATGAATATGATGTTTATCCATACACTCAATTACAGCATTTGCGATATCTTCACCACGCGTCTGACCTTTGAGTGGTAATAATCCTAAAAGTTCTTCTTTGGGGCCTGAATGAGACATAAATCTTACAAAAAGTGACACTTGCGATGTATCATCTATATCACAAGACTCGTCAACTGCTATTGACAAAGCGGAAACCAATTTCAGATCTTCGATATGCTGGGTGGTTTTATTCGAACACATTTTAATTTTTCTATCTTTGGTGGTTTTGGCAGACAATGGTAACTCTTTAATTCTTTTCAGAATATCTGCTTTGTTCTTAAAATCCCGAAATAGCTCTTCGGATGCGTTTATAAAACAATTTTTTATGTATTCGCCGTCTGTGTACGGTTTCCCTCTCTTAGAAATCTCTTGGCTAAAAACAAAACTTGCCATATTAATATTGCTGGAAGATTGCATCCAGTTATTAAACACAGAAGTTGACGACTCTTGACTCTTCTGAAGTTCCTCAACTGTTTTCTTCCTTGCATCACCGGTAGGATATTTAGTGCTAAATTACGCGTGCTTTCTTGTAAAGTGTCTCTCTAAATTTGACTTCTTGTTATGCGCGAATTTCTCCTTACATATAAGACATGTAGGAAGTCCATTCAAGTTTTGAATAAACGCAAAATTCTCGGTCCACTCATCTTTAAATTCACGGTTTTCATCTTCCGATTTTCTTTTCTTTTTTTTGATAATTTTTTGTTAATTGGGGTGCCTATAAAAATATTATATCGATTACAAATTTTGTACCGGAACCACAAACATACATACATAGCAAGTGTAATAAAATCGTATAAAAATACCTGTAAGATGTGCAGCTTGATTGAAAAATACCACAACTTTTTAATAAAACAGGACAACGGCAGACACGGTAGATAAGACAAAACTGTTCACACTGCAACTGCTGGTCTGTGATGCCAATTTGTACCCCCACTACTTTAGAAAAAGCTTGTGGTGCCTTTGTATCACACCGGAGTACGCCGAAAACATACGAACAATTTCAGCCGGAAGCTTGTACAATGTTTGTGTTTTCATTTACGAAAACTAATAAAATTAAACTCGATGTTCGTTACGTATTTTTACAACAATATAAAATTTTAATTACCTATCTATCCTTTAACTTAAAGAAAAAATTATACATGTTCTCGATTTATAGAAGAATTTAAATTTATCAAAATAAGATGTAGTTTTTTTTAAATGAAAATATTATTGCGCCTTCCGTGGATATTTGTGCCAGAGCCACACTTAAGGAGCCAAAGAGCCACATGCGGCTCCGGAGCCGCACTTTGCCGACCACTGCACTAGGGTAAATTGACTTATGCTATGTTTGAATTAAACCAATTATATTATGTAATCATATTATGAAAAGTTGACATGGGCATATTTATACACCCAGTCCTTTTTTTACGCGATACATTGGTTCCAGAAAAAGGCGCGTAAAAAAAATCACGTAAAAAAATCACTACCTTCATATAATTTGATAAAATGGTTCCAAAAATTAAAATATCACGTAAAAGAGTACCAGAAACGTATGAAAAACCAAAATTTGCTCTTTAAAATTCGTGCAAAAAAAATTACATATGTATATTTTCATGTCTTTATTGTTTATAAAAATATAATGAGACTATAAAAAAAAAAATTTTTTTTTACTTTATGAATTATTCGTTCCTGTCACTCTCGGTTGCGAAATGTAATCGTTTGCGATTTTTTGAACAAAAGTATTGAATTTTGCTCGGAATCTTGCTTGAAATCTTGAGTTTTGCTCGAAGATTCTTGATATGAGTCAATTCTTGATACATTGGATTTATTTTAAAATAAATTCCTTTGGCTGTAATTCTTTATAAAGTTCGGTGTACTTCGTCATACAGTCTTAATTCATTTTGAAATTTTCTAGTATGCCTAGTATCGGGATCGTTTGTCAAAAAAAAAATCCTTATTGTTCTCACGGTAGATTCATGGGGAAAAAATCGCGTAAAACCGAGAGAAGCGTGTAAAAAAATGTAACGGTGCCGTCCAAAAAATCACGTATAATCGAATTCGCGTAAAAAAAGGACTGGGTGTATATTGTGAAAAGGTCACCTTTGCATGCATGACATCTGTGAGAAAATATTTATAATTGATAATCCCGTTATGAGATCTTATTAATTAACTTAACATTTTTAATGACATAAGTCACTGAAGAAAAATCTTTATTCAGTCATCTTGTAGAGAAACGTTGGAGAAATCATAGACCAATATTATGTTTGAAGAGGAAACTATGTCATAGGTTTTCGGCATATGCAAACTAGTTCATTGCTGCAAAATCACAAGTACATATTTTTGTGAATTTCAACTATATTAAATAAATGTTTGCTATCGGAAATATTGGAATGAATCATTCTTTTTTTATAAAGATCCCCTGTACATCTTTCCTACTGTATGTTGTCAGATGAAGCTGATGTTCCGGTCAGGAGGAGCACCATGGCAAGAACTTTTAGTTGCATTGTTAGCACATCGAGCATCTTGGAGGACGCTGTACGGATGTTTGACTGCCTTACTGGCACCTGACTGGTATGCATTCTAATTTCATATGAGAGATAAATAATTATAAAGGATATTCATTATAGATGACAATCTGATTGTAACATCTATACATGATAAACTCCACATTCCAAAATATTCATGAGAAGGTATTTTTTTGCACATATATATATGTGCACCCAAGCTCCTGTGCTTTTATAATAATACAAAAAATTTTCAATTTGTCAACCATTTTTTAATTGAATTGCACAACATAGTTTCCAATTTATGTCCAGTATGCGTATATCTCAGGCCGAATGCTTTTCAGTAAATAGAAATCAATAGATACAATCACATTAATAACCTCTTAAATGACCAAATTAACATTAATCCGTACTTAAACCATTAAAAAAAGCTCCCAAAATCATGCCTACTCGTTAAAATCTAATGTAATTATTTTATGAACAACACTTAACGCAATGGATATTTTATAATGGAATTTTTATTAAAAGTTATGACATTTTATCAATAGTAAAACAAGTAAAGAATTTCTATGAATTTAAAATATGTTGAAAGACAAAATTTTCAAATACTTTTATTCATCATAACTCAATACACCTCTAGTCTTTTAAATTAGCAATATTCAATTCAGAAATTCATAGGCTGATTAATATCTTTGTTAATGAAGTAAATTTTATATTAGAACTAAATTAAACCAATCAAGATTAAAAATGGTTATGAAGTGTCTCTTATTGACAACATTTTAATCAAAAACAGATTAAATTAGCAGAAATTTTCTACCAATGAAAAATGTCTAAGGATATAGATCAAACTTCGCACTGGTGTAGAATAGGTTTCTTAAACAATATAAGTCTAAAAATTCAAAAAGAAAAAACTTGCTTATAGTGTTACAGCAGTATTCTATTGCAAAAATCTATTACATAAATCTCTAATCAAAATTAAAAGTAATATCCATTCTATGAACAAATTTGCCCTATATATTATAGATCACAGTGCAATGACATTAGGTTGTATTGGTTCCAAATCTGTACATCACTAAATTACTAATTTTTGCTCAGTCGATGGGAAGCGAATACTGTGCTGGAGCTGATAGGAGCTTTGACCAAGAGTCCTCGAATTTGGCAGGGTAGGGACAAGACAACGCCTAAACATCACACACCTGAAAACATTTTAAGACTCAATCATGAACAGGTATGTTTTGGATTCAATTAAAATTACTACTGATTTTTGACATGCTACACATCATTATTTGTTTAAATAGTAATATAAGTATTTTTCATAGTTTGTTCTTGACAGTATTAAAAGGTGCTGGCATGTAATATAATGAAGCAATTTCACCAACAAGTAACCGGGAATCTTGGAGGTTCTCCATAAGAATATATAATAAAAATGTGTACACAATCATTGCATATTCCAGATTGGCGTGCTTATATCTTACATATTGGAAGAAGCAGAGCAGTGTCCAAGTCCAGAACAGGCTTGCCTAAGGATAGAATCCAGACTTCCACTTTTGCTGGAAAGTCTTCAAGATGATCACTCACTGTTGAGTGCATTAAATGGGCTTGAGCACAGACTGACTGACCCAGACCACACAGTGCATTCCTTCCTAGTGTTGTTGTATATGAGGGTTCCCAAGATATTGAATCTTTTAACTTACAGAGGAAACACACCTGTCCAAGATATTGTATTACCGGAAGCAGAAAACACAGAAATTGCTGGTAAATTTGATGTGCACATTCATTTTTAGTGATTTATCTATAATATAACCCATGTTATATTCATTATAAGATTATTGACAGTCAAATGAGCTTGACCATTAAAAGAGCCTTGAACTGCTTGTGAGCTCATCATATCTTTTTGAAAAGTCTAAAACTTACAGATAGGGCCTTTTCAATGGATAGAAATAAATTTAAGCCGCTAATTTATTTCGTGGACATGTGAAAGCATGTGAAGGTATTTAATTCTCGAGCTCACAAATTTCTTATTCGACAACAGATTAATATAGCTGCAAAAGTATGAGGAAATATTCATAATATTCTTAGCTCCACTTAATATTCAGATGGAATAAGTACCTTTAATTATACAGAGCTAATAGACTTGAAATCGAGTATCAAGTTAAAATGCACTATCGTAAGGAATTATATTAGTATAAATTATATAGTAATTTCTGAAAACAAAATTTTATTCTGTTTAAAAATACGAAATTACTTGACCATGAATCCTCACGTATCTTAATTTGCAGAATCATCAACAAGTATAGTGGATAAAATATCACACTGCATGTTTACTGCATTAGCTGCCACACCACATTCCAAGGAATGGATTAAAAGGTACATCTCTGCTTGTCTCGATCTTTATAAAGTGCAATTACTATGTAAGTTCATTTGATGTGAATGCTGAGCCAGTCGCTCTGTGGTCTCTATTTAATTTGACCACTGTAGCCTAGCAGTAAGAGCATAATGATTGCAAGATTAACTGTTAGAGATGAAACTCATTAAAAAATAACTCCAATATCCGAATAAGTGAATTGTTCATGGTACGACACACGCACCACCTACTGTAAGTTAATTGCACTATGCCTATAACCTTTAAGCAAGTGCAAGCAATAAGTTGACAAACTTTTATTGCAATCTGATAAACATTATGGCAACATATAAAATATGAAAAAACAAACAAACATTGATTTTTATATTTTAGATTAATTCCAATATTTTTCTTAGAATTCCCGGTCTCGAAGCAAGCTGCCGTTCGTTATGTAGACAGCACCCACGTCTGGCTCTGCGCCAGCTAGGACTTCTCGGAACTTTGCTGAAAGGACGGTGTCATTTAGAATGGGGCCCTTTCAGAAACGGTGGACATGCCACTTACTTTTCGCAGACGCTCAACGCTCTGGAAATGCTACAGCCTACTCTGTTTGCAGCTTCATATAAAAAGAAACTCCACAGCACACTGGATAGTTACTTCGCTCTCATTTCAAAACATGGACATATTAAGGATCTTTTATCACTTATTCAGAGGTTTGCTACGCTGCTTCAAGGGTACATGTCTTATGACGCTGCTGCTGCTAATGACTACCTTCGAGATCACCACCATATAATGAAGTAAGAAAATTTGTTTTGATATATAGTGTATAATATTCTTTCAGTTCTAGTTGTTGATATTGATAAATAAAATGTGAAATAATATCAATTCTATTTTCCAACATGTTGTCATCATCTATAATTTTATTTAATCAATATTCACCATAGATGTAGAATAAGTGATTTTCTAAAAGAGACTTTATTTAATCTAATTCTAATTTCAACAAGAATTGTTTGATACTCAGTTTCTCAATCTACCTTTCTTTAAGACGAGTATCAATATCCATGTACTATTTATAATACTTAAATATTTGAAAGACAAATTGAACTTATTACTTACACGAGTAATAGTAAGTGACATCCAAATAATATAAAAAATTGGTCTTGAGAAACTTTCAAGTCATATTGTAAGTCACAATGTATGCTCGAATTATAATAATCTCTAGAAATATTTGAGATGTAATTCAATTTAGACAGATTAAACTCTTTTGAAAAAATATAATTTTCTTAAATCAATACCATAATTTAAATCACTTTTAAGGTGTTAACTGTCACTTCTTGATGGAGAGGTATGATATTGTAAATAATAAAAACACATTTTTTACTACTCATTTCCACAATGTATTTTTTGATCAGGATCGGTTTCGCTCATCGCGAGCATAATTTAAATCTGCTTCAAGTTAAAAAATAGCATTACAGCATATTATCAGCAATGGTTTTTTTTAAATAACAGATTGCAAAAACTCAAGGATAACCAAACAAAATCATCCTAAGTCAAATCCTGAAAAAACAAAAATCCAAATGATTTTTTATTGGCAACCAACATTTCACATTTAAGCACCTGTGCACCCTCAGGAAAACAAATCAATCACATAAGTGAAAAAAAAAAAACACAAATTAAAATTATAGTTGGATTTCTCATTACTTGTATCAATATTTAATTTTAATTATGAATAATCTTACTAATATATATTACATAAATGTTGCTTTTTGAAGAGCTTCTGCAACCCAAGTAAAAACAAATAGACACTCCTCATAATAATTTGAGTGAAAGAATAAAAGTAATTTTTTTATGACAGATGTGCGAAAATTATTCACAAAATTAATTTTTGGCTGACTACCTAATGTGTCAAAATACCATACATAAAAATGATTTTTTTAACATTATATTTACTTCAATTAGTTCCCATCCTGCAATGATTGCATTAAATATGGGTGGAGCTCAGCCACCTATAGGTGCTCAACGTCAACAATATGGAGACTCAGACTGGGACAGGCAGAGTGATCGGACCACACTTCAAAATTCTTCGAATCCTTCACCACTCACCCTTCTCAACAGCGTCATTACTTCATCAGTAGACACCAACACAGGTAAAATCTAATTACAGATCTATTATTATTTTCTGAAGAATTCTATTCTGTTTCAAGAAATGATGATAAATTGACAAAGCAATCATACAGAGTTCAAATACTGTTGCTCAGTAGTCACAGAGAGATTTTACAATTGTCTGGGAAATGTGATGTGAAAGCCTTTGGAGAGTCTCAACTGTTTATTTTGTCTTCTGACCTTTGAAATTTCAGCATCATGGACAATCATTGGATACCATATGTAGGGTTTAATTAGGAACTAAAATACTTACTACTATAACACACTATATTTAACCCTCTCAACGGTTGAGATGTAATGTGAAAATGAAATAAATATGAAATAATTATTTTTTGCTTAGATTTCGTCAAATAGAATAAAGATTGGCAATTGACATTGTGAGCTATATTTTAACTTTAATTTTTATTTTTTAATCCAAAAGGAATTGTAAGAATTGCAACATGTATTCAGTGGATAATGTATGACCAGTCTTTGTTATAACTACTTAATTTAACTTATTTTTAAGCTAAGTCTACCATTTCTAAATATAGTGCCTCTTGAACTGCCTTAACAGTCTTTATCAATTATAGTAGACTTATGGGTAAGTTACAAAAAAGCTACTTAGTCAACAATCTCTTAATAACCATATTTTTTTCACATCAATCAACCTGTTCTCTAATTTTCAGTAAGTAAATATATGGAGTAAGATTCATCTAAAACAAGTTGTATGATAATATTATATTAATGTATTATTTTCAGGTCTGTCAGCATTGATGAGATGCCTGGATGCTTCGAATCCAGAGTTGGCAATATCTGCCCTTGAGAAACTTCCCGAATTGGTTGTATGCATGCAAGAACACGCTTCACAAATACTAGCCAAAGTCTTTGAGCTAGGAATGAAATCTAAAATTAATACTGAGAGTTATATAGCGAAATGTATCACGACACTGAACGCCCATAGAGGTTGCTGAATAAAGACAATGATCTTAGTAATTTCGTGTGAAAATTTGACATTACTTCCTGTAAATGTAGTCATTATCAAGTTTTCGTAGAAAAGTAATGTAAAATTTTATATATTTATGTAAGATAATATGGACTAATTATAAACCACGAGGCCCATATAATTTTATTATTTTGATATCAATGCTTTGTCCTATTTCCTTTATCCTTTCAAGTATAAAATCAATCTATTGAATTTCATGAGATCATTAAAAACTGGCAATGACAGAATATCCTAGTGAGAGGATGCCTATAAAAGCTGAAAGCTATCAGAATTTAGTTTTTTTGTTTTTATTTTTTTTGTTTTGTTGAGTTCCTTTATGTATGACTGACTGACAAATTAGGCAATTTTATATTGCAAATGTATCAAAAAATGTATATCGCTCGGTTCAACACAGTCTCCTTTCTATTAATACTTTTATATGCCATACATAGTCATGATAGAATCTTTTCATAGCCTGTAACAAAATTATATTACTTACTTGTAAATTATAGTTAGATTACACATCACACAATTTTCCATAATTTGAAAATATATCTTGATTCCATATTTTATTCGAATATTTTGATTATTACTTGCAACTGCCCAATTTAACTAACCAATCTAACCAACTGCCTAACTTGGTCAATTTTAGTGTTCTTTTCAATTGTCATTCATATATGTATAATGGAAAAATTGACTCCAGGATTTGGTCTCACTAGTTAAAGAAAAAGGAAAACTTCAGCAGCACTTCTCAGGTAGAATAAATTTTATTATAGTAAATTCTAACTCTGTCTGTGGTGGTAATATATTTTTGTGAATACTTGCTACAGATAGAGTGCAGTAAATATGTTTTAAAATATTTATTGATTGAATTGGCATTCACTCGGTAGAACTCCATTATAACACGGTGAAAAAATAGCAATGTATTTTAGTTCTACAAAATTATTTTTAACAAATATAGTTGATAGCTATTTCGGCTCACGCCATCGTCAGAACTATGCTTAAACTAACATTTGCTTATCTATATATAGCTGTAGAAAAGGCACACAACATCCTCTCTCCTGTTCCAACGGTCTAGCTTGTTACTTTAACACACTGGCACTAAATTTTCAAAATTTTGTGCACAAAGGTCCGTTGCACAAAGGGGTGGTCTGATTTACTTCCAGAAGGATCACTTCCATCCCACATATAATCTTATTGTCATAGACACCTATTGTTTCATTTAGAATTTTGAAAATTAGTGTCATTGTGTTAAAGTAACAAGCTAGGCCGTTGGAACAGGAGAGAGGATGTGTTGTGTGCCTTTTCTGCACAGCTATATATAGATAAGCAAATGTTAGTTTAAGCATAGTTCTGACGATGGCGTGAGCCGAAATAGCTATCAACTATATTTGTTAAAAATAATTTTGTAGAACTAAAATACATTGCTATTTTTTCACCGTGTTTTAAAATATTATTTGAATATTCATTTACATCACTTTTAAGGTGTTAACTGTCACTTCTTGATGGAAAGGCATGATATTTTAAATAATAAAAACACATTTTTTAGTACTTATTTCCACAATATATTTTTTGATCAGGACCGGTTTCGCTCATCGCGAGCATCATCAACTGATAGAATACAATTTACAAACAAGTGTCAGGGATGCGGTGAGTGTCTATATATTTTATATTCATTCTTTGTTGACTAGCAAACTTCACTCAGTTGAGTTTGACATCTTAGATGAATATAATCTTTTGGATTGAGGTTTTGTTCAATGAATACACAGTAAATTCAATAATTTTATTCATGTCTTATCATTATGATCCACTTCTTTCGAATTGGCAAACTGTGTGCAATACCATAGCGGTCTGGGCTAAAGCAATACCAAACAAATAGGTTTTTTTACAATAATTTATAAATAAACCTAAACGTTGTCTACGGTACCAATTTCCAAAGACAAATGTGGAGAGCGAAGTACGATATATAGTCTATGGTACACTGATACATACTCATACACGTAACCGTACACAGCTTATATATGTGTTAACCCTAATTTTAGGCAGTTGTAACGGAGAGAAATGTCATCATCCTATCAGCTGGTGTCTGTGTTTTCGCAAAAAAAAATCGCGACCCAGTTAATGTTTCGTTCAATGTAGCCCCATGAAATCTTATTTACATGAAGTGATATCGCCAAAACATTAATTAAATGGTACCTTATTTGCATAAGACCTTACTCGGGCGTCAAAAGTGCAAACACTGACACAGAGTGATTTTGATTTTTTGACAATAGATTGTAGGTTAGGTTATTATTTTGATTCACAAAAATGTTTGGGCAGCCTCGGTGTAGGGAATGGACGCCCCTTGCGACCCAACAACTTCGATTGAGAAGTCTGATACAGGTATGGGGGTATATATCGTTTGTTATTGTGGAGAAACGTCTATAGATGATGCAGTTACAAGATTTCTAGTAGTGTTTCATTATTGCCTACTAACATCAACAATTTCATATAATATATTTTATATTGTTCTTAGAATTTATTAATTTCATATGATTATACACATAATATGTAATACAACACCTGCTTAAATCAATTGTCTTTCCATTTGTTGTTTGGTTACCTCCATTGACCTTGTAGTAATATTTTTTCCACATCATATTTAGATGTCAAAACATGGTCAGCCAAATTGAACTCGTAGTATTATTGAAATTAGCAATATTTTCTACTGATAATCCTCCAACAAGCAGAGATGATTAAATAGTTTTGACCTTTGAAATTAGAATCTTTAACTTATTATTTAACTTACAATCTATACATAAGTGTGAGGAACTTTACCGTTTGAAAATTTATCAATATTTAAGATATCTTAATACTGTTTCCAAAATTTCAATCATCTAATGGAAAAAGATCACAATTTCAATAAAAATCATAATGCAGAAATACTAATATAATAAATATAAAAAGGCTTTTTTTCCAGTTCACGTATTGTATGCAATGTACTATCTATTAATAGTGTTTTTAAATACTTCAACGGATCTTGTAAAGTTGCCTTTCTCTTCCTATTCAGTAAAACTTCTCATAACTTTGTGAAGAGATTTTATCTCACAACATGTTTTTCTATGAGAATTGTTACTACTCAGTGGCTTAACCCTCTTTTTCGAAGACATTATTTGTAGAAAGTTAAATCAAAGCCAGGACTGGTGGTAATGTACTGTTTTTAGGATCAAATTGGTGAAAAGAAATTTTAGACAACATTATTTTGTAAAATGAACTTAGGAAACTATCCACCCTGGGATATTTCAATTCACGTTAATTTAAATAATGACTTTTACAAAGCATTTGTCAAGTTGTTTTATTTGAATATTTTGTTTAGTGGTGATATGATTGTATAAGAGCTGATGCCACCGCATCTATTGTGCTACACATTTTACAATTAAGCTAACGTAGAGGTTACGTAAAACAATTGCATGGAATAAATTAGAATAAAAAGGGATATTATTACTAAATATCAACATTCATATGAGGAAAAAAATTCGGCTGCATGGAAGTAAATTATATATCTAAATATAAATTAATAAATATTTCAGATTGTCGGCTACAACATTTATGAAGATGATACTTATACTCAAAGCGGAAGCTTATACTACACACTCCATAGCACAACAATGTCTGCGCCATTTTACACCAGTGAGAAACTGCTTTCGAATCATCCAAAATGGCGAGAAATCGATTCAGGTATATGTCATAAAACATGAATAATTAATAAATGTAGCATTATTTCAATGTATACTGTTATATATATTTTTTAAATTTTAGTTTTATTGGTTTTTATATAATTAGTATAATATGTTACAATCATTATTATTGTTATACATTTTTAATTGATTCATTTATCTGCTTCATTACTAGGCGGTTCACATTATTTAACAAGTCAATAATGATAACTTACTACGCATCACTCATACCAATAACCTAATAATTTTATTGAGACAGAGTTATCATTGTGGCTGCATTCCATACCAAGTGACATAATTCTCAGGATGTTTTATTTTGATTCATCAATAATTATTAATTTATTATCTAAAATGTGTGACATGTAAATAATAATATTGAGAAAAATCCAGATTTATTTGCTAAGCTCGTGTAAAGTCTATCTGTGTCTTATTGCCAAATTAACTATCAGTTCATCTGGTAAATATTATTTTCCCTTTCTATTTCCATGCTGAATTGGGACAAATACCGAAATATAGTGAAAACATTTTATCATTGTTCAAATAATTCAGCATATGACAGCATAAGAAATATATTTTATTCCAGAGGAATTATTTAGAATTCATGAATGTGTATAGAAATATATCTAGACTATTGATTATTATTGTAAACCATTATGATCATAGAAAGAATTATTAAATCATACACTTGAATTATTTGGAATGTGTTACCAATATAACTGAATACCTTTTAAGGTGTTAACTGTCACTTCTTGATGGAAAGGCATGATATTTTAAATAATAAAAACACATTTTTTAGTACTTATTTCCACAATATATTTTTTGATCAGGACCGGTTTCGCTCATCGCGAGCATTCAGCTGATAATGTTGATTTCATCTGATTTTTGATTGAATTGAGATTGAGAATTGAGATTGAATTTCAGCTGATAATGATCAGTTGGTAATGCTCGCGATGAGCGAAACCGGTCCTGATCAAAAAATATATTGTGGAAATAAGTACTAAAAAATGTGTTTTTATTATTTAAAATAACTGAATACATTTACACAGTTTATTTCATCGCTGATTCAAAATGAATCATTTGATAGCCTCAATACCTTATCAATTTTATGGATGTACCTAAGTCTATGATGCATAATATGTATTATTGTTTTAATTAATTATCCAGCTTCTCTGTGAAGCAAGGATTCCCAAATCATAAGGAAACACTGAAATTACTAGGTTGTGATTTAAAATATCCGTGTTTTGATCTTTGTTGTATTCTTTTGAAATTTTATACATTTCTTTATTTTCATATTCCATATTTTTCTTGATTATTTAAAATATCGATGATAAAATCGTATCTTTTCAAAACCAAAGAAATTTTGGTAATATAAAGACTTAAAAGAATTTATATGTACTTCCTTACCATGAGCTAAAAATTCATCGGATTCAATGTCAGGTTTTTGTAAATCATTGTGTTGCCATCCTTACGTGAATATTTCTTATTTTGCGTTTTTCACTAATTGTAAGATGTCAGTGATTATGAGACAGTCTGAATCCAAAGATTAAAAATTATATAAAAACATACATCTTATTTATAAATATAAAATATTGTCATTGTGTTGTCATCACAATAACCGTTACTTTATTAATATTGTTATTTTCAAACACAGGTATTGTTTAGCTAGAGATGTTAGTATATTTACAAACTAAATTAATATTTGTGTATCATGCTCATAAAAAAACGATATAAGAATATTTTCAATTATAAAAACACAATGCAACTTATTTTTCTAGAGCTCATCCTTAAAATGTCATCGCAGAATGTTGTCGTTAGAATATGGCGTCATACCTTGCGAGATAGGAGAAAACCGGAACAGACATCCGATGGTATCTATCATGTTCAAACAGACACCATTGTACAAACGTGGGGTATTAACTTTACCGGCTTGCTTCACATTGGTGCGAATTTAGCTCTGGATTTCACTCCAAATAGTTTCAAGGAAAATACTCTTGTTTTTCAAATGATCGGAGGATACTTTTGCTCTTATGACAGTGTTCGGTTAGAATCTATTGCCGGTGGCTTTTCCCATTGCGAAGAAGACATAGTTGCCGTTATGGGGAAAGAGGCTTCTCCTTCAAGAAAAATCCCAATAGACAGAAGACGTGTCCGTGGATTTCCTGAATCTAAATCAGTATCACCGAGCAGACTCAGTTGGAGAAATGAGACCCACGATGCTAAGTTTGTTTCTAAAAGTCAAAGTCCCCCGACGAACAGTGGATTCAAACAGAATTTTGCTAATGCTAAATCAGTGTCTAGTTATAATGTTAATCGGCAAGAATTGACACGAGGTTTCAGAGAGTTTTACAGATATGAAGATGGTCATCCGAGTACTGTTTATGAACATTTGCCAAAAAGTGATGCCAGTATTGAGATTAGAGAATATTCCGGCTCAGATGAAGGCTCTGACGCTTTGATGCCTTCTCATTCTGGGAAAGACGTTAATAGAATCGGTATTGAAGAAAGCGAGACTGCTGAAAATTTTGATGCAAAACAAGTCGTCCCAAAGTGTAGGTATTCTTCATTAAAGTTTCTTAAATCAGAAATTAGACCGAGCTACACTGCTGAAAAGCTTCAAAAGCTTCACCTTTTACAGTATACTATCAAAAAGAGAACACAGGCTGTTCAAGAAATTAAAGAGAAAATATATCACAAATCGGCAATGGAAAATTATGATGATCTATCACCTCAGAGCTCTTTAATAGATAATGGAGATTTTTCAAGATCAGAGAGCTTAAGTGTTTCATGTCGGGAATTCAGTTTACACACTGGTAAAAATAGACATTCTATACGCTGCAAAAACTTAGGAAAAATGTTATCGGGCAATAAATGTAATCTGGTTGAAGGCCCGGAGACAGGAGATGACGGAAGCAATTCAAAAGCCTGCGAGACGATCAATGAAGCGAGGGAAGGAAGGGGAAAAAGTCTTCCTCCAGATAAACATAATACCAAATTTTCCGAACAGAGAAGATTTTCTGGTTACAAAGAAGATGACACTTCAAAGCCAACGGATCGGCGATTTACTTTAGCACTTAACAAACTACTCGAGTTTAAAGTAAGTTGAATATTTTTTTCATAAAATATGTAACATTTGTCAATGTTCCAGGCAAACAATTTTTTTACATAAACTGAATAATATGGTATGCATAAATAAAAACTAAATGTTAAATTATTTTCATTAAAATACACTGATCAATAATAAATAACCTGTTATGCTTTCAAAATACAATGAATAAATTGTACAAGATATTTATATCACACCGAGGCAGTAAAGTAAGCAATCAAATTGATTCATCTTGATTTAAAATGACCTTGAATATTATGATGTTTATATGTTTATTGAAACATTTTAAATATGTTTGATATATTATTGTTATTTTTAGTCTCAACCTTCACCATCACAACGATTAAGACATGCTCAGCTTACAAGGGCCATTGAAGTAAGCAGATTCAAACGAAGATTACTTCAAGACGAGAGAGACAGTGCACTAGTCGCATTGAGGCGAGCAAGAGACTTCAAGACTAAACTATTCGAAGAAAACCAGGACAGTGGTCAGTCTACGTTCAGTTTGAATTTATATATTTTTATTTAAGGCAAGGGTGTTTTCTCAAACCGCCTAAGGTTGAGGGCTACTTTAAATTAGAATTTTTACGCTGATTGACTTCCAATCAGATTCATAAAAGAAATATTATGAAATCTTTGTTAGTTTTTTTTTTTTTAATTGTTTATCCTCATTGTAAATTTAAAATATGAACTTTATAAAAATTTCCAAAATTCCCGATTGGGATTGACTAAATTTTACTTCACGATCATCCAATTGCCTACATTTGATTTAAGATATTGACTGAAGGAGTAGGATGGATCTTCAATATCAAGTGATATTAGTTATGAATGTGTGTAAAATTCCATCATCATCTGTTAGATTTGAGTGATCTTATTAAATCTAAAGTGATAACTTTAGATTTATTTTCTATATAACCTTTTATGGAAATTTCTATAATTTTCATATTTCAAATTGACACCATGATAAAATAAAATATGAAAATATTAAAATTATATTATCTTAAAAATATTAAATGATAGTTTGAATTTACAGATAAAAAAAAATATTTTTCGAAAACGTCATCAGTAAAATTTCCTATATAATTCTGACAGGAAGTCGATCAATATGAAAATTAAAATTAAAAAATATCTCCCAATCTTTGAAGGGTTGCCCACCCTTGGTCTTATGGTATGCGGCTTCATAATTTTTATCTTAATTACAGGCACAGATCTTATGCAAAAGTTGCATTCATTGAAACGGAAATCAGATCAGCTCTACGAATTGAAGAAATCCGAAGCGGCTTTGCGAGAATTGTGCGCCAGGTCTTCAAGTCAGCTGCATGCACGGAGATGGAAAATTGTCCAAGATATTCAACTTATCTACCCATTGCATGAGGTTTAATTCTATGTAGTATTATATATCCAATTCAAGTTGATATAAAATTGATGACTGTTATTTTGCTTTTGGTGTGTTGCTAAATGTGACATGTTTCTTGTTTGATAAGCATCTTCAGATTAGTTAATCTAATATCAAAATAATGATGATTTATATTTATGATGAACAATTACATTACTATTTAGTACAATAATGTAATGCATAGTATATCAACTTTTTGTTAAGAATATTTTTTGAAATTATTTCAGGATGATGCAGGGCGTCTATGCATATTAGGTGTTCATCTTCCTGCATGTCGTGACCCTTTGGATGGTCTACGACAATGCACAGAAACCGAGTTGGCAGTGGCCTTGGGCCGTGTCGCTCATTGCACTGCAATGGCTGCTTCCATTCTGGCTGCTCCTCTACGCCATCCACTCAAGCTGATGGGATCTAGGACTAAGGTTCTGGATCATCTTGCTGTGCAGGAGGGAGAGTATGTTATTATAATCTTTAGTGCTTATTCAATTGTCAACACTTTCGATTGAGAGGATTATTCTTGAAAGGATTATAGTAAATATTTCTATAGATTTCACAAAAATATGGAAAAATTTTAAGGAACTTTTGCGCTAGTGGATTCTATTGATTTTTATGTTTCATATTGTCTATATTTCTATGATAAATGATAATTTATTATAAAATATTTATATAAATGAATGAGTTTTCTATGTCCAGTCTAAAATAATAGGAGTATCCACCTGATGTCTAAAACTCTTATGGGATTACCATGTGCATTAACACATTGGTCGCCAACAGATTTTACGTAAAATAGTGGAAACAATGATAATATGTTTCTAAGTAGTATTTGATAGGATATGTCAGAATGCATTGTTTTTTTTTTAATTTTGATGATTTTTTTACTTGAATAATTGGTTTTTTTATTTACTGGTCTTTTTTGCCGGTCACCAATGACCCCCATGGCCCCCATGAAATAATCCATGCCGGTCACCGGTGACCCCCATGGCAATCAACGTGTTAAGCACTCAAATTATAAATATGACATCAAATGAAGTTGGCTGAAAGACTTACCAATTTCATGTGTTTTATGCTGTCAAAGCTTGTCCACACACATGCTAATACTAATTGAAATTGAAAAATTAAAAGCAGAGTATGTTTTCTGTTACTTACGTATCATCACGTTACCAATGAAACTTATTTCTCTTTAGAGACATTTCAATAACATATTTTGCATATCTTTTAGTAATGGATTTTTGTTTTCGTCTTAAGGATTCCATTGTTTGCACGCAATAAGGATTCTATGATGTTCCGCTACGGCTTGTTCTTGTTGAACAAGAACATAGCTCAGTTGTTGTGGGCCACTCATCGAGTCATCACCCCTGATCCCAGAGACACTCTTACCAATTTGCGGAGGCTGCTGACTCTGCCAACTCCTTCACCCGGGTTTGTCATTTTTTCTGATCATATTTTTACTTGTGCTTTATTGACCTCTCCTCATAGTTGTGAAATTTTTGTTGCATTCGAATTTGTTTTAAAATTTTTGACGTATTAGTATATTATTAATGCTATAAATATATTAATGCTAAATATATATTATTGTTGGTCCATTTTAGGCTTGATGCATCGAGAGTATTTGGATCAGCTTCTTCTATGGAGACAGCTGGCTTTGCTTTGTTTCACCCTCTGGCAATGTCGGCCACCCCACAGCCGGGAGGGATGCACGGTCTTCACGGCAGCATGCCGTCCCCTAACTCTTGCACGACCCATCCATTGAGAAGTATTAGTTCCGCACCCCTTCCACCTTCCAGTTTAAGGAGTCTCGTTGCGGATAGATCTGCCAGGGGATTGACTGGGGGAAGCTGTTCAGGACATCGCCAGTTTAATCGTTTCAAGGTATATTATAATTAATTTAAAATTATTATGTGACATATGGGTGTGATTTGATTATTCAGTAAGTGCTTCCGAGACAAAATTTTTAAGAAAAACAGCTTCAAGGACAAGAAATCCAAAGTACACCTAGTCCTTTTTTTACGCGATACATAGGTTCCGTAAAAAAAATTGCGTAAAAAAATCACAACTTTCATATAATTTGATAAATTGGTTCCAAAAATTAAAATATCGCGTAAAAAAGTACCAGAAACGTATGAAAAACCAAAATTTGCTCTTTAAAATTCGTGCAAAAAAAATTTATATATTTTCATGTCTTTATTGTTTATAAAAATATAATGAGACTATAAAAATATAATTTTATTCACTCATATGAATTATTCGCTGCTGTCACTCTCTGTTGCGAAATGTAATCGTTTGCGATTTTTTGAACGAAATTATTGAATTTTGCATAAATCAAGCTTAAGTTTTGTAAACAAAATTAAGTTTTAAAAATACATATTTTTTTATTTTAAAAAATAATGAAACGTACATGCCTAGCATCATATATAAATTTCTTCAAATTTGGGGAAAAAATCGCGTAAAAACGAGTGAAGCGCGTAAAAAATGTAACCGTGCCGTCCAAAAAAATCGCGTATAATCGAATTCGCGTAAAAAAGGACTGGGTGTACATATAATGCCTTTTATAAAAATAATGAATCAGCACAACCATCTTACTCTGTCTTGGAAAAATTACCCGGTGCTATTTATGTTGGTATGGAGTGTGCAGTAATAGATAGAGTGGGATAAAGCAGTCCAACCTTTTTTTCACCCAAACGGAGAAGGGACTACATGGACTTTATGCAGGAAAACACTATTGTGAAATGGGAATTAAATAAATGAATTTTTGAAATTAGTTGATAATTGTCTAAGCAATAGCTAATGTTGCCACCTTAAGCAATTTAGGCGCATACTTACTCAGCCATAAAATGGTTAAGGAATGGTGCCCTCAAAGCAGTCGTTTATATTTCCTCTCATATTAAAGTGCTGTCAACAGTTGACTAATTGAAGCAATTAATCTTTTAGGATTCTGTGGATGGCCACAGTCCAAGAGCAGCCATGGTAATCAGAAAACATAGATATTCCAGAAGTGTGGGAAGTTACGTTGATGAACAGGTCAGTAGTTTTTCCATAATTTCAATGTATGTTTTGCTATGGAAGTAGATTTGTTAACATACTTCACTCAGAGTAGTTTTTGTTTTTAAAAAAGTGCATTTTATATTGATATTGACTTGGTTTCTTATTTTTTCAGATATTACAAAGTCTAGAGATGAGTCCATCTTCAGCCATGGGCAGTGAGCCTTCTTTACTCATTCAATCAGACAACCAACGATCGGTCAATAACAACGCTGCAGAATCTCCTTCAGATAATATTCAAAATGTCTTGTCCTTCTCTGAATCCGATCTCACTAAGGTGACCGATATCATTTCACCAGAAACGTGTTCTTCTGTTAACGATCTCTCGTTGAGGTCAGAAGGCAAAGTTGTGTTTTCTCTGGGAGATCCTCAATCACCTGAACAAGAAGAGTCAGCTGAAAATGTTAAGTCAAATGTTTCCCCAAAAATAAATAATGAAGACCCTGATTCAAGTTCAGATGTGTGTGAGCCTGGTGATATTCAACGAAAACTGTCTAGCGAATCCTACAATAAAAAATTGTCAAGACATATGCTCGAAGCGCTAAATGCACAAAATGATGTAAATGAATTGATTATTGAAATTGCTGGGTTGACTGCAGATTTATCAGCAAATATGAATTCTTTTGGTGTGTCCGATCAGAGTGCGGAGGATGATATGGATAAAGTTTGTAGGGTTTCAGGCGGTGGTGAATCAATTGATGAGCTTGATCGATTTGTGACATTCAATCCTTACTCTAACAAACGCTTAGATTTTTCCAACTCTACCAATGTCAGTCCGAATTCAAGCTTAAAAATGTCACCCAATGTAGCACCGATGAATCACAACACAGTCAGAAAGCATGATAATGTTTGTCTTGATTCTAAATTTACAATTGCTGAGGGTTTGGAATTTGAAAGACAGCATTCCCTAGATGAAACTGATAATGTATTAATTTCAAGTGATACATCAAAAACTAATGAGTTAGCAATTCCTTGTTACACTACACTAACAACAGACCTGCCACTCGATTGTAAATTGTTGACTGGCCAATCGTGCACTGTAGATATTGAAAAGTTAGGTTATCCACCTTACTGCAGTAGACCTTGTTCTAAAAGCTGTCCGAGAATAATGGGTGAATATCCACTCGGTGGTCTCCATACTGGATATGATCAATGTGAAAACGGCGATGAAGTTATGCAAGATGTGATTGTTTTGCCGAGTGCCGAAGCCGTGATGACGGCGAGCTCTCATTTTACTGATTCACCTAGTCTATTGGATATAGGAGTGGTCGAAGGAGGCACAAAGTTGACTCAAGACATATTAGATCAATTAAGCATATGCTACGATTGTTGTAAAGGAGATTCAGAAAAATGTAAATGTGATTGTGAGAGAGACAGTACGGTCTTGTCGACGGCTGTCAGAGAAGGATGTGTAACACCGAAGACTGAAAAATTGGAAGAGCAATTGTCTTGCAGAAAATCTAGAATAGGCGATCAACATTTTGATGAATTAAGTGTAAAATCATTTAAAATCGGTGCAAGTATCAGTAGCTTTGCAGCAGACAATAATGACTCGTATAATAGGTTGACTCACAAAGGAAATGTCATCTTAGAAGAAGACGGTGGAAATTCTGTGGGCTTCTCTAGCATAAGTGATGATTTTGTATCGGCTTGTTCTACTCTGAGTAGAAACTCTGCTGACTCGAAAAACATTGACCACACAGCTAAAGATTTAAGTATAGAATTTGATGATAGCCACCAGTCATTAATGGATATAGCAAAAAATATGCCAGATTTAACTGGTAGCATTAGTGAAAAATTATATTGCAGTGATATCGGCACAGATAAAATTAATTGTGATAAAAGTATAAAAAAAGAAAGCAACAATAGTGTATTTAATATTGAGAGTAAAGGAATGGATTGACTGATTTCAAATGATAAATTTAAATATCAATGTATATATAGCTTTGAACATATTTTTATATGGATGTAGTATTGTAAAATTTTTTGATTTCTCTTTATTTGATTTTTGATCACTAATATAGACTTTGTGTTTTTGACCAACTCCACCCTGTACTGAGAATTCTCAATTGTTGGAATTTTAAGGTAGAAAGATTTGTCGAACACTCGGTGTTACTTAATAACCACCTGTATTTTTGTTTGCAATGAGCATATTGGCAAAATAGAAAATTAATTTCAACTCTTGATCACATTCCTGTTAAGCGGTAGCTTGATCTGAAGACAAAATGTGTTTTGGAAATCTTTGATACCAGAATAAACTTCATAAGAAGAATGGTGTTGTGAATAAAGTTGGGAGTTTTTTATGCAACATGTGCCAACATCGAGCTAGGTGTATCCCTCCCGCCCCTGCAATGTACCTTAAAATCCTGTTGATAATGAAGAGTTTAAATAAATTAAACAGTTAATGAGTTTGATTTTGAACGACTGAATATTTTTTATGGATTTATTTTTATAACTTTGTGAATGGAAATGAAATATCAGAAAAATCTGAAGCAATAATTTTTATTATTGCTTGGATATTCATAATTAATCATTTCTATTGCAGCCATATCCAAATTTTTGAATAAAAAATCTAAATCAGTTTATATATATTTTTTTCTAATGAAATCATATAGTATGTTTACTACTGTGGCGATCATCCACTGTAACTAGCCAATTACTAGTATTGGTATTGGCTAGTTACAGTATAAATTGTCTTGTAATTCAATATTTGATTATCACAAATTTATGTCTTCACATATTGGATTGTATTTATATTTAATCAAATAGTGACACATTTCTTAGTGTAATATCGCAATCTAAAGATTTCCATTCATATTTAAATAAAAATCATAGAATGAATTTTATTTAAATATATGTTTTCTTTAGGTTTGGTTATAATGTTGCCATTTAACAATTAATACGTCTATTTTGATCTAATTTAATTAGTTAATAATATGCAAGACAATATAAGTGTAAAATAATACTGGAAACAAATTATATAATATTGATTCAAAAGTATGGGTACCTTCATTATAGTAATTATAATTAGAATTGATTACACATCTCTGAAAAGATGTGATTTCTTTTCTCATTTATTATTAACTATTTGGATATATTTATGAATTTACTGAAATATATTTAATGTGATATTATTTATCAATTCTTTGAATTTTTTCTCAAATTGGTATCATAACTTTCCTATTCCCCGTATGTGATACCTGTTTTATTTGTGATATCAGTCTTGTAAATTTTTTTCATTTATGAAATTATTATATTTAACCGCAATAAAATTAAAATGATTAATGACACGTTACACCTGATGTCTTCAATTACAGTAAGTTAATATTTATAAGCTCTTCTAGTTACTACTCGTCCATGCCTTTTTGCTTGAGTGTCTTATGTTCTAAAGAGATAAAATATACTTTCATTTATTCAAACTATTGACCTGAATACAAGAAATACTTTTTGGGAATATCAAAATTTACAATTTGATCTTGCATGATCTCATTAACTAACAGGGAATTGTTCAATCTTGGTGGGTTGATTATAACTGGATGATCGTGTATTCGTAGCCACGTCATGGAATTTTTCATCAGACTTTTTGGCTTTCAACCATTAGAGAAGTCACAGATCACAAAACTCATTTCACTAAAAGAATTTATTGAATTGTTTGAAATCTATTTGTAAAGATATTGTATAATAACACTCAATCAAAATTATAAACCTGGCAAAGGACAATAGATGAAATAATACAGTCGACCCTCCTGTAGCTTAGTGATAGGGACCACGCTATAGGAGAGTTCCTCATAGGATGTTAGGCATCCATGTAAAATTTGAGTTTAGTTTCTTTCGATTATATTTTAAGAATTGAAAGATATCATAAAATCAAACAATTCTTCATCGTGTATCAAGAGCATTGACCCTTTTCTTATAAATGTGTAATATAACTTTTATGAAAATTATATTTTGACCTAGAAAATTCACCACAGGAGTGTTTGTTGGCTGTTTGTAAAACTGCCACATTTCCTATAGGACGGTTGACAGTACTTTGCCGCAAGGGCTTAATAAATATATTCAATTAAAGTGCTTTTAAAATTGATTGTCAAGCAATTTTAAGAAATTATTCCATATTACATTCTGAAATTTCTTTTCATTTTTAAAGGTTACAAAAAAAAAAAATTTACCACCCTTTTTTGTTACTCTCAATATTGGGCCTTTAAATTATATTCCACTGAATATTACTCGGATTAGTGTTCTGGATATGTCAATATTATGCTTGTTTTTGTTAAAATAAGGTGTCTTCAGTGTTTGCCGACATAGAAATTTGCCAAATATATAAATTATGAATTAATATTGATGTTTATCAATAAGATATAATCAAAATCTAGTTATATCGATAGCTATTTTGTGATATGTGATGCATGTTATCTTACAATGGGAAAATTATTCTATATTTACTGTATATAGTTTCTTAAATGTTTCAGATCAGATAAGACATTTTCCGTTGTAAGGAAAAAAATATATCTGTTGCTTTGCTTTTAATATAAATGTATGTATCCATATGCTTTGAACATTATCTCCCACTCTACCACATTTTGTGTACCTTTATACTGGAACCAAATAAATATTACCTATTTTATGCTTGTATCATACTAATTTATTGATACTGTAATACTTGAGATATGTTTTCACAAAAGAAATAAATATGAATATAAACTATTATTGAACATTATCTATGAATGCTTTGTTTGTTTAGTAATTTGTCAATGCATATTTAGTACTTAGTGACCTATGCCTCATTCTGATAGAATTGAAATAATCTATTATGACAAATAGACCATTTTGATTATCAGAAGGCATCCCTTGGGTATCATTAAAAATGCTTTAAATGTGGATTGTATGTATGACATTTGAAAAGGGTCACATGATAATGATTTGTGTTAATTCTCATTAATTTTATTGGACTTAACTATTTTCATGTAAGAAAATTAATTAACGATGAGGAAAAAAATAAATCGTACTACTAACACATTTGTTAAAACACTTTCATATGTGGGAGAATCAACAGCAATAAACAATAATATATCAGTTGGAAATTAAGTATAAAAAATCAATTTCAAATAAATTGTAATTATTGAAAAAAAAAAAATGCAATTATTTATGCAAACCAAATTGACTCTTCATTTATAAACTGAAAAAAAAGTTTTCTTTCAATATCATAAATTTTTATTTGCATTATCCTGTAAGATGTTTTGCTTAGTGAACAACCATCCTTGAAGAGAGTGTTTTTTGCATTCATTTTGCTTTTTTTTTCATTTATTATGTTATCAGTATTCATTTAGTCAATATTTCATTGGTATACATATATAATATTAATAACAGTACTCGCTTTTAAGGCGTTAACTGACACTTCTTGGTGGAAAGGTATTATATTTAAATAAATAAAACACAGTTACTATTAATTACTGTTTCCACAATTTTATAATATAAAGACCAAGAAAATAGTTGAAGTATGCTTTCTACACAATATAATATTTATTTAATTTCTGCAAAATTTTATCCATCATGTTGTTAAAGTAAGATTCGATTTTTCAAGATTATATCATATTACACAATTCTTTCATAGTACCAAGAAATATCTTGTCATGTTACCATTCTTGGAAAACTGTTTATATTAGGTATTTTTTAATATCGGTGATATTATGTAGTGATAATATTGCTTAGCTAACTATTGATTACTATGGTAAGTAAAAATATGGTGTTCAGTTAATAAAACATTGTTGAATCAATATTGCGTGTATTATACTAACAATCTGATTGACAATCACTTGAGATACTTTTCCGGTCTTTGGTCATGAATCGAATTCCAATGGATGTTAAGGTACACGGATGCAAACCATTCAGTTTGCATATTTATATATATTATTGCATATTGCATATATATATTATTCACATCTGAAATTAACAGTCGGTTAAGCATCTTTTGGGCTTGAAAGTCGAAGATCGCTTTACACAAAATTTTGAACAATTTTCTCATGTTAAATCTATGAAGTGCCTCCTCAGCTGTCACAATTTGCCACTTCGAGAATTTACACTTGTCAAACTTAATATAATTTCTACACACCGCACACTCCAGTCATTTATTTCTCAGCATTGCTGCGGCTATTGACTGAGGAAGTCTATCCTCCAGACAACCTTGCTCCTGCTTATAGCAAAAAAGTTTTAATTTATTTTGCTTTTAAATTCTAAATAACAAAAATTATTAGATGAAAACAAAAAATAATACTTGATGTCTGTTTTCTTTTCTTGTATAATCAAGAAGCATTATTTATTTACATAGCGTTTTCATGAAATAACATTACACTGGTTTTGCAAAAATCTGATCTAAGATTTTTTCAATGGTTTTGTTGCTAGATGTCTAAATAATATAATGCTTGATTACCATGCTATTGATAAGATCTATAACGTTAAAAGAAGTAGATCGCTCTCCACAAATATAAGGTAACTTAAAATAATCATTATTAATAACAGAATTTGTATGTTATATAAGTGTATAATAGTGTATATATCAGAAAAATAATTTAATCTTATATTCGAAGAAATAAAAATGAAATATCTAATAAAATATGTTTTATTCACAAAATTACTGAAAATATTCTCCACTCCTCAAAAATAACGACGGCACTAAACAAATTTTAATAGTTTGTATCACTAAAAAACCTAGTTTCGCCTTCCGGTATATTCAGACATTTAAATAATTGGATGTACACAGCATTAAAACAAAACTTTTGCATATGTAAGTAAGTATATAATAATTTTAACAATTAAAATATGAAAATGAAATTACATCTACATCCATAACTTGCTTGTTACGACCAAAAGTGGTTATCAGTGGTCAGCAATCAAGTTTGTAACTGACCTAAGCAACACTGGACCCTTAGACATTCAAAATTCTTGAACTTTTGTCTATTTTCAATTTCCACAATGGAAACATACATAAAGCAATTATTTGTCAATACATTTCGGAATCTGTGCCCAAAAACAGATACGTTGGATTTTTCATTACTCCATCAATACTCTGATTGTGAAAGCGGTTGTAAGAGAGAGAGAGCATTTGGTTAACAAATTTGAATGATATTCCAACAACCGAATATTAGAAAATTTAATTCATTTGAACATGTGTTAACTCAACTCAATGCGATTATCATTAAACTTCAGGCTATATTTTCTCACAAAAATTAGCTTGTATATATTATAACAGTTTTGTCCCTACTATCAACTAATATTTTTGAGTAACATCTATCAAAACACTGCAATCAGTCGTCTCAACAGTCGAAATAATAACAATTAGTTGGTTAAGTACAAACGTTTCTTAATTCATTTCGTGCTAATGAGACGCCTAGTACTTATATCCACCGTGTGCTCAGGACCCGCCTAGCGTGTTCATGCCCGAAATGTAAAAAAATAATTTTACATATTTTTATAATTCAAATATATTGAGCATGACACTGTTACATGGGATTTTTAGATTAGCAGTGAAATCGTTAATTAACCTCATTCAATCTTTTTCCTCCAAAGAGAGACCAGACATGCTACATTGAGAGCAGACAAGGATTAAAAATAATTACCTTATAATATGCATGTATTGATTTTAAAGTTATCCAGATCTGCTTCGAGTTCCACTAAACATAATGATTCGGAAAACAGACAAATTGAAAATATAAATTCATCTGTTTTCTTCTTTAAAGATTATACTACAAATAATCGTTAGTTTTTAAAAATTTTACTGCTGACAAAACAAACTTATCGTTTTGTTAGTGTTAGTCTATATTTGTAACGTTTCACAAGGAAAGATAGATCCTCGAAATATATAATTGAGGTCTCCAAACGCCGTCTTTTTACAATGGCTGTTTAATTAAATTCTCGTTAACAAATTCCAAACGAAAACGCCCCAATAAAATAAAATACACTGCGTTTAATCAATTAAAATGATTACTCGATTGCTCCAACACGAATGTGTGCCTATTATTTATGAAAAGTGTTTTTTTTTTACTGAATGATGGCATTTAGTCGTTACCCTATTCGTCTGGGAATTTATGATTCGAAAGTATTTATGGACAATAATCGAACAGGTGAGCATATATATTTAAAAGTTGTTAATGAGACAATAATCTCAACGAATATTTTCAAAATTTGGTAAGAAATGTGCTATAAAAATAAACAAATAAAATGAGAATTAATAATATTACTTTTCGATTTTTTGTAGTCTTTCGTGTTTATAGATATTTTTTTCCAAAGCATTAGTTTATTTTCACAGCATTGATTAAAAATTTAAATATGACCTTTAGTATTTAAATTAATTTAAATTTGTTGTGCTGTTCACTATTGAAAATAGTTGCTCTCAAGTATAGATTACTAAAAAGCAGTTTGTTCTCGAGCTTCTTTGGCCAAGCGTCGGACAAACCTATTAAAATTATCCATACATTTGAAATAAACTACATTTCTATCAGATTTTCATATTTTCAGAACAGTGATTCCAAATTAATAATAGTTGCTTGATTCATCAGACATACTTCAACCGAATCAACCATAAGATTAAGCACACACACTGAAATCATGAAAATCGAGAAACGATTTTTATATGTATAGATATTGTTTGCTACGGTACAGGACAAGAAAATAAATATAATTATGAGATTGAAATGCCTTTTTCCTGCCTGTTTCCATTGTAAAATATTTTTTTTTTGGTAAAGGGAAATTTTTAAATTCCACTCGCAAAAAAATTGTAAAAGGACATATAAATAAAACCGGTGACTGAGTTTTTTGAACCGAAATTGTTTTATAGCCTGTTTTTTCTATGACCGCTAACCGAAAATTTAATAAGTCAAAGCTATATTTTTATTAGTTAACCAAACTGCTACAACTTTTGTAACTGGAATGTTTAATGAGCCACGTATAATGTTATGTAAATTAAAAATATGATAATAAGCAAAGCAACCTGTGATTTGATTAAGTGGCATATTACATTTACGACTTCGTCCATTTATAGCTTCATTATTACCCCTAGAATTGTCTGAATCGTAAAAAGAAACATTTTTGATTTTTTTTTTGAATATTTTAATAGTATAAAAAGAATACTATAAATTTGTAAAACAAAAATTGATAATTCCCTAGCTCAAGGTTTGATAGTTATAACTACAGTTAAGTGATTAAAATGTGTTGTAGCGTATTTATTAATATATTTTGAATAATCTTTCATATTCTATAACTATTTAATACTACGTAAGCAATTGATAATTAATAATCAAATAAAAAATAACCGATGAATCAATTGAACATGTTATGAGATCAAATTAATACAATAAAAAAAGTGCTTTAAAGTTTCATATGTATAAAAAGAAGAGGGCAAAATTCGAACATTTGATGCAGCCAGCGTATCCGGAACATCCATTTTTATTACAGGTTTAACCATCATTGCTGAATGTTTTTACTTTAAGTTCACTTGAAAATATATTCGCAAAGCATCCCTAAAAACTGAATAAATTTTTCGAGTTCAAATACTACATTATGTCATTAGAATTTTGAAAATAGTCGTGGGAATTGCGTGATAAATTGAAATATATTATTAGTTACACCTTGATAACATTTTAAGTATGAAGCCCTACCCAAAATTTGCCTGTTGACATAATAGGCGTATTTTCTATTAATATTAAGTTGATATCATGTAATGGAATAATATAAAAACCTTACAAGCTTGCTGTTTTATCATCTAAAAATAGTGATGACTTAAATTATTTAAAATATACAATTTTTTTCTGTTAACTGAAGATGCTTTGATTTCTGTTTTAGATAGTTTTGTACTAATTTGTTGTAAACACGAGTGCACGTGAATTTCGCAAATTTATTTACATTCTAATATTTTTTAGGTGTTCAATATCCTGTGATTTTAGTTGCTAATTATCTCAATCTAAAATAATTCTTTGAAACATCGCTAGTTTTTAGAAAATCTTTGGAAAATCAGATGCGAATACAGTGATATATCATTTAAATTAAAATATTAAATTGGAAGCCACATGGTGAAAATAAATTGAAAATATTATATATTGTTATTAAGACAATTTTGTAACGATAAAGATTGTCTTCGACCCACCAAATACCAGTCATATTTTATTCAACCGACCAAACCCTTTCTGATGGACATCTGTGGACTACTGGTTTATTCTGCATTAATTTACTATATTGAGCGGATTAACAATGACAAAATGAATTTACTCTCCACTTTTAGTCATTTTATTCATATTTTTTTTGTGATGGTGACAATGATATCTGATTTTCATCAATCGATAAAGATAAAATAAAAAAGGAAAATATTTAACAGCGTAAATAGGAAAATAATTGAGTTTGTAACAAGTCTCCGAATTTATAGTAATTTTAAGAAGAAGTCATTGAAGTAACCCCAAGCTAACAAGTTGTACATTTCAACAAAACGCGATGATCGAAAATAATGAGCATGTAAATAAAGCATTATAAATAAAGATAAATCGGCCTAATTACAAATTCAATCCAATATACAAATATTTAAACAGTACATTGTGCTTTTCATAGCCTTATTTTGTCAAAAACGAAAGAAATTTAATTTTATTTGTGTTGGAACACTTTGACAAGCATTATTATACGATTTTAGTATTCATAAGTTCCGGACTAAGTTGTATGATGAAATACATGTATACATCCTTCTGAAGTGAATTTCCGTAATAATCCACCCAAGTAAAAAATACAAGTGTAAATTTACTTTAGTACTGTTATATATGTTTTTCATAAATTATTAACTTGAATAAAAAATACTTGTTTAAATTTATGGAAGCATTTGCATCTTATTCTAGGATTCTAATATAAATAACATTTGTTTTGTCTCACAAAAATGTTTTATGTTCGCTTCATAAATGAAAGCGTTTCTTGCATTATTTTTTTACATATTCAACGAGTCGATAGAGGGAAAGCGCTTGAAAAATTGTTTTTTTTCAATCACGTGAACTTTGTAATATATAGCACGCCATGTACTTTATAATGACGTTTGAGATGGATACCTACATGCATTATTGGTACCCAAACATATTCACAATCAAGACGTCTTGAACCCTCAAAAGAAATTCAATTGCACGGTTCACATAAGTTATAAATTGATGAGTGAATTCCTTGCGTTGATGAATGTGTATATTTTAATAACAATCATTCTCAACCTTTAACAATATCCATGCGTGATCTTTTAGTAGACGGTTACCAAAAAATTAAATGAAATGAGTTCCTGGCGAAAATGATTATTAACATAACATCCAGTGGCTATGATTTAAGCTTTTTAGGATATTTTTTTTATTATTGTTAAAATATCAAAATATTTTCACTGCAAAAATTATATATATATTGGTACCCAGTTATCATTATGGCCTATGAAAAATGTCCTTTAATTCATATTAAGCTTAATATATTCAACTTTCACTCTAGAGAATCAATGTTTAAATTCCCTGTAATGATTCGTTTCTATGAGTTTATACAATATATTAACTAAACTTAAACGTAGCCAAAATTTAATAAATTTAAAAACGACTATAACACTAACTATATATGTAAAAATCATCTAAAATTTATTTGGACACTTAAATTCCATGTTAAATATCATATAATATTATTAGCATATAAATTTATAATGTAGCGATTTGTCTACGGCTTGGCCTGCGCCTTTTATGGTGACAAAAGCATTTTACTACGCAACATTTACACGCGAGCGAAATTAAAATAATTTTTGTCTGTTACTTTGCAGAGCTTATTTATATATTTCATATGATTTATATTTAATATCAAGAGTCGAGAAGTTTCATCAGAAAAATATTCACCCTCCACGGAGAAATTTCCATTTTGGAGACCATTGGTTTAGATTTAAGATTATTGGATCGAACAAATACAGGTTGGGTAGTATAAAACGGCCACGGGGAACATTGAGGCCCTTAAGTGATACATAGTTTAGTGAGCTAGAAAAGTCTCTGTAACTTTTCATAGGCGACACGAAATTAGGAGTAACTCAACAATCATTAAGGATCATTTAAAATACTATGATCTAATTATATACCCATGGTGGAAATTCTAAAAACTGATATAATTTAGTTTTAATGATGTAGATTAATCACGACGGCTCTATCTCAACGTTCCTGATTATAAACATATCACATACATAACGTGCATTGTAGTGTGTAAGTATCCATATAAATAAAAAATAATGTTTCATTTAATAATAAATCATAATTTTATTCTTATTCGTTTTCTGTTTTCTTTTATTTTACGAAACATCAACTAACCAGCAATCATATAATTCAGAAAACAGTGAAAATTATAAATATTCATTCCCAGAAAAGAGAAATTAGTTCAATAATATTTTTTTCAAAAGTATAAGTTAGTTCATCACACTTTATATGGTTATTGTATTACACATTGTCATTTGATTGCTGATAAATTATTAATCACGAAGTCTATATATCAAAATGATCATGTATAAGGTGTTCACTGTCACTTCTTAATGGAAAGGCATGATATTTTAAAAAATAACAACATATTTTCCAATATTTTTTCCACTGATTCAGTTGATAATGCTCGCTATGAGCGAAACCGGCCGCTATCCTAAAATATATTGTGGAAATAGTACTAAAAATTGTTATTATTATTTAAAACATGAAGATAATAATATGGATAAAAATTTTGCGGACATTGATAAAGAGAGAAATTGGTTTCGCACATACAATATATCTTTGTATCAGAAGGTTTATTAAGTGTCTTTACAATTCCGCTAGCCAATATGTATTTAAGATTAATATCTATATTTTTCAAAAAGAACAGAACATTTCATGTCAAAGCTTACTCCAGAGCACTATGCATTTGGTAATGATTATGTTGTCTGACGAAAAAAAATATTTACACGAAAAATGACACTATTTGTGTAACACTAGGCAGTGAATTAATTAGCCGTATGGTTTTTGTTAGTTGCAGCTTATTCAACCGACGCTAAGAGCATTTTTTAGGAAGACATTCGTATAACAATTTGTACTAGCTGGTTGTCAAAGACGTTGCAATATAAATGTGTTGTTTTAGTTACTAAAATATTATTGCACGCCACTGAATGTAGTTATGATAGACACATCGTTAGACCATGATGTTTTATTTGATTACAAGTAACTATGTAGCACAATAGTAGATACTTTTACTTGCATGTGACCGTACGACGAATGTCGTGACCTGCCTATAACAGAATTTTATTTCATTCCGTCCCATGTAATAAAAAAATGCACGCTAACCTGAGACTGAAATAGTGTTGCTTCATTTGTAACTTCTGTTTTTTTCATATCAGAAGATAAAATAGATTGAAATATAAATTAATATAACAGCATCTTCTTGATTAACTATGTTTCGCTCTATCCTTTGATTTGGTCAGTTATTAATGTTTCACATATATATTGATATTTTATTATGAATATACAGTGGAACCTCGATCAACCGTTCTCGCATAATACGTTTTCCCGGCTGGAACGCTTATTTTTTATAGTCCCGTCAAACTCCCATAAGAACAATGTTAAATAATCCCGAATTGACCGTTTCCTGACTCCCCGATTCCCCGATTTCCTCGATAAGCCGTCTAAATATTTTGGTCCCGTCACAAATATTATCCCGATTGACCGTTTTTATTGCATATTTCTCCGTATCTCGGCAAGCAAGTTTGACACAGCCGAGTGAAGGTGTTATGTCTAGACACGTTGGAATCCGCTGTACATGTTAGATGTAACGCATTGGACGCATGTGCTATTTTTTGGGTTGAAATCCACCACACGCGTATTATTGTTTATGATGCAAATGTAGAGTTGTTTAAAATTCATGGTAATAATGATTCCTGTACATACAAACTTTTAGTCACAAGTTTAGTAACAAGTCTTTGTTCCGATTAAAGTGCCAAATAACAAAGAAGCAAACTAACAAAAAGGACTTTTTTGAAAAATTAATTTTATATACAGTATGTACAAGTAACTAATAAATAAATATTTTTTACGATTTTACTTGTTTATTATTATTTGAAGCTTTCCCGCATTCACCGTTTCCCGCATTTACCGTTATTTTTTCAGGGTCCCTTAGAAAACGTAAAATCGAGGTTTCACTGTAAACCCAAGAGAGTGGATCAATTTATGCATACATACACACATGATAATCGAAGGTATTGTATGTTACCGTATGAAGAATAAGAGAAAGAAAAATGAAAATTAAGGATAAAAATTGAAATATTTTTGTATAATCAAGATTAGATAATTAAAATATCATGATTGTATCATTTATAATATTGAACGATAAATTTTTAATTTTTAAATTAATATTTTTTATTTTTCAAGAAGCTAAAAAGCATCAACAATCTATGTGAATTCAACCAGAAGTCGATCACAATAAAAATTCAAATTTAAAGTTGCCCACACTTATCATAAAATATACTCTACTTAGTTTACTACATTAAAAAATAGCGCAGAAGGTACACGGCGTATACCTCCTTACCCTCTATATTTGGCGCTCCAAGTTCGGTGTGCCATGAGAGGCTACTGAGTGTTCTCAAAATGATTTTAATTCATTAAGTTAAAATTTCCGATTATATGATTCTCGGGCACTTTATGTTTTGGAATTTCTTTAGATCTTGTTTTTCAGACATACATATTGTTTAATCTTTACGTTTGGAATATTTTAAAAGTATTATCATGAATCGCCAGGAATCATCCAGAAAGCATTTATTCCTATTATAAACGCCACGTTGCTATAATTTTTTTTCAAGTGTTTTCTGATAATATAAAATATATATATAATACGATTTGAAATTGTTGCGTTATGAATGGATTGAGTTAACAATAATAAAAAGCTTACTATTTTAAATGTAAATATAAAATCAAAATTAAATGACTTAGAAATTAATAACCGTCAATTTAAAAATGTGCCACTAATTTACACATTTTGTGTGTCGTGAGATTCTGAGGACTTCTTAAGTTTGTTGTAACATAGGTTACAACAGGTTGCAGAGCACCGCTTTATAACACAGATATGCGTACAGAGATTTATATTCAACAATTTTAGAGAATACGGTCATTGAGTATAACTTAAAGTTGCTTAGAATAATTCAGATTCACGTTGTCAAACGTGAATCTGAATTATTCAATTCTATATTATTATTATATATTATTCTATATCGTGATTTTGAATTATTAGTCATAACTGAGACCTATTGTAATAATATATTGCCGAACATACTGGCATAATGGCAATTCACCCCTTCCTCTGGATACTTTCCGGCTTATTACATATTTTAACAAGTCGATCGATCAATATCGATGCTTAATTAATATTACAGCAAGCTTACCGACTACTGAAGAGGAAATACAATACTATGATGTAACAAGCCGCAATTCATTGGATACTTTGACGTTTTCAAATATTTTCCCATTATATATGTACATCGATCATATGAACTCCAATGGAACCATTTCAATAACTTTAAAATTGATAGTAAATAAGGCACTCAACAATTCATAGTTGATAAGTTCCTGATAAAAAGATGTGTTCAGGGGGAGGATTCGATGCTCGTTTCTCACTCACTTGGGCGTCTCAGTAGCAATTACCCGAAATGTGGCTACCATGTAGTGTATATAATGAAATTGCGTTTCAAGAATTTCCAATAATGGTTGGAGAGCTTTTTGAGTTGACACATGGTAAAGTTATGAGATGTTGTTTCATTCACCCTCATAGCCCTGCGTGGCCGGCCGGTTCGACCGTTCCTATCTCTAAGCGTTCTCGGAGGAATTACCACGCATTCCAAAAAGTAATATATATTTAGTTTATTGACTCAAGACAAACATCCAGGAGTTGATTAATACAAATGATGAAAATAGAGCTGATAACTGTTTGCATGCAATGTAGGCAGGTACGCTACTCAAAAATCACATTATCATTATTAAGGCCTTTTATCAAATACTCGCTATGAAGTTTACTATTTAACTATATAATATAAACGCATCCCAGAGCAGATAAATTTTACACTGTAATAGTAAAATACTATTTTTTGTAAAATAGTAAATTATTCAATTAAATTAAATAGTCTGTAGTTGTATTTAGCACGAACTGTTTATATTCGAGGTATAATTAAAGATTATATCAAAATAGTTTAGCAATCTTTTACAAATCTTGCATTTTTTTGTGTTATACATACATATTCAAGATAATATTCGAAAACAAATCAGGTGGATATAAAGTTGTTTTCATTTAATCCATTGTTACAGCATTAAATTTGTGTTGTTTAACATTATATATTGAAATAAACCATAATTAAAAAAAGACGGAATAAATTTCACATTGAAGCAAATAAATTTTCATTTATCCAAATATAATTCGCTTGTATCAGAGACGGGGGCTAAACACCCTACATATGGTTCAAATCACTGCAAACATTATAATCAATCAGCATCATTGATTATATTATATTATGACAAATGTATTACAATATATTTTTCTCCAATTGCATAGGTCTAATTTCAATATACTACTTGTTGTATGAGCCTGGTCTGTTATTTTCATAATGTGACATCTTCCAATACCTTCATTGATTTTGTTGGTTGGTCTTTCCTTTAATATTTTTTGAATTTTAAGTCTGTCAAGAAACATATTCCGCAATGACAATAAGGTAAATAACTATGCACTGACGGTTTACCCAAATGCGTCAGACAGGTCTTGCAATATCAACAATGCTATTTGTTGAGGAAGAAGCAAGGTAAATATGTTGTTATCTTAATTATCGTTGTTTTCACCAGACCACAAATATGTCATAACGAGAATGCTTAAAAAAAACGGCGAGCTAATGAAGCATATTGAATGTCTGCGATGACGTGATTAAGTTGTGAATTCGAACACCCTAATCAACGTTTAGTCGGCAATTTCCAATCCCGTAAAAGAAAAAACAATTTTAATGACTTTAATGTTCTGTCCGTAGTGAAGCTGGCGATTTTTTTGATTTGATTCAGTCAGACCTTGGCAGCGTTCCAAAGCGCATCTTCATATACAGTTCCGCTGTTGACACGTTTTACCCGCGAAATTTTGTATAGTGCGTCGCGACGTGTTCTCGTATACTGTTTTTAGCAGTTTTTTCGATGCTGATATAGTAAAAATGACAAGCAAGCAAAACTAGTAAAATAATCGATGTATAATAAAATATCTTAAATCAACCTTAACCATTATGTTTTGGCTGTTTTTAGTGATTGTAAACTTATTTGTACAACAGAAATCTCATTCTTTTTGCTTTTTTAATAGATAATTGTACGATTTATTGCGTTCGAAAATTATTTGCCCTGAAATAAATATTCAAAGTAGAATAATAAAAAAACAATTTTCTATTGTATATTATAATAAAAAAATATTAAAGTTTTAAATAGAAGCGCTTTTATTTGATAAAACTATGCGTTGAAAAGATTAACATAATGAATTATAAGTTTTCGGAAAGACAACATAATAATTTTATTGATTATTTTAAAAAATCAACTATCGTACCTCTTTATATAAAATATATGACATATTTTCGGTATAGATTAAGACATAATACATACAATGCTTAATTATAAATTATTAAAAATCTACTGTTTATGTGAAAACTAGTATTAATATATAAATAATAATTATTAATATTTTTCGTAAGGATTCTTCGTATTATGAAGAAAACTATACGTAGACTAAACACATCGCATTTTAAGATTGTTGGTCGTTTTTATCATCAGCTTTTGAATCAAATATTTTTTCTGCAATACTTTATTCCATTATAGACAGCATTTCAAAATAGACAAAATAGAACATATTGGATTGAACACATTATTTTTCATACATTTTTATTTAAGCATGCTTTTGTTTCCCATGCGATCTATGTGGTATTCATTTAATTTTGAAATTGTTTTTTCCAAATCGTTTTAAGAGGTGATATGTTTACACCGCCTACAACAGATTTATTAGAGGGCGTACAGCGCAGTATAGAACAATTTGTACGTTTTATAAGTACAGAAAAATTTTCTGAAGATTTATTTCATTTAAATTAGATTTATCACCGAAAAGAAATAATTTAAAAACCATTTTAAGTCATATAAATAATTAATTTTATATTACTAATATATTAAAGTTATTTCATTGGCATTAAGATTTCTTACGCAGAGTGATATACAATATTTAAGAGTATCAAAAATTCAAAAAGATCACTCGTAATTGTTACTGTTCATATCACCTAATTTGCACTAGTTAAATTATTACGAAATGGGATCTAGTACATTTTTGGTGAAATGGTTATTTTTAAGTGTAATGTGCCGGTACCGTAGGTCATCTAAACTAGTGAGTGTATCTCAAACTTTTTCATGCCACTGACCCTCTGAAGAAAAAAAAAATTTGACAATTACAATTTTTGCGGAGTTTGGGAAGCACGGGTCTAGATTGATTGTCAAATCCCCGTTGAGTTTTCAATCAAATTACGGCTTTTTGTTCGAATACATAAATGTTTAATTTCTTTTCGTCCATTCGATGATAAAAATATTTGCTATAAGCTCTAACTGCGACTAGTAGCAACAATTTTCATTTTTACTATTATCCTTAAATTTTTAATTTTATTAGAAAAACAGTGTTAAAAAATTATTCCCGTAAAAACATATACTTCACATAGTGAGCGGACATTATTTAAAATAAAATAATATATTATAGTATTGCTAAGAATTTATATTGAATGCGGTGCTTTAACTTGCGACCGTGGAATCGCAGAAGCTGTGAGACGATCAAAAGTAAAAATTTAGATAAGGCAATAGGATCTCCCCTATGGCATATAATGTCAGCCCCTTAACTGAATTACAATGGCAAAATTTAATGGAATGAAATTTACTGCCGACGCCTGGCATACTTCAATAGAACTATGGTATGCTTACTTTATTTCATAATGGCATGGCCATTCAACAGTGGCCACACTCACTTTGCCACTTATTGGGCCATTGTCAACTAGTTGATGCGTGAATTCGACGCGGAACACAAATCATCTCTTCATTTATAGATTATTATCTAAAAATAAGTAACAATAAAATTATATCAATTCGATATTTAAAAAAAAAACTATTTGCGTAGTACCTCAATTAATCTCTCGCTCCTTGCATTTGCAGATCCTTAGAAGTCTGAATATTTATTTTGCAGTCTTTACATACATTAGCGCTTTTATTTCATACGAAATTTTGGCTGAGATGTGATTTTTTCAAAAATTATTTCCCTTCACTCTATAAAGCTTTCATTTATCTCCCATGTTTCATTTCAACGAGAAAGTTTTGCGGAATCATTAATAATTTCGATAAAAATTGGATGAAGAAGTGTAAATAAATATTTAAAAACTAAATACAGTATACTAAATAGTTATTCGAGAAAATCACTTCAACGTGTTATGAAAATTGGTGCATATGTATCTGTACAGTAAGTAATTGATCGAAATAAATCGTTTCACAGCAATAATCAATCTCATATCACCAGTTTAAAGTGGTACGTTATATCGTTTCCGCTTAGGTAAAAATGTCATATTTTTGAGTAGAATATATAATAGTTCTATCTATTATCAAACGACAAAACACAAAAACTTTTTTAAATAATAAAAATAATATTGGTTAGTTCAAAAGCATCCGTTGCTCAATCAACGGTATTTTTTTATTGACTTTTAAACTACTTTTTGCAGCTTGTAAGGCATTACCCCCTGAGACCATGAGGATTCTGAGGGAGTCCGCAAAATGAGCCATTAGATCTAAAAATATCCATTTTTCTACTTTAATATTTGCTATTTATAAAACACATTATTCTTAATATCACTCAAATTTTAGCGTTGTGGCGATTGCATAATAGAATACAGGTGCATGCGTATATAATGACTTCTTCATCCATTAATAATTGAATGGATACAATTTTAAGGATTATTTTATTTCTCGGAAATTTCGAAGCCGTGGAATTTTAAAGTTTGGGAAACACCGATTTAAAAAATAAAATAGGCGTATTTTATAGATAGAGAAGCTAATTTATATTGCATTTAACTTATTTTATGAGAAATATGATTTTGTATCTAAAGGCGTGGTAAATTTTCTATCCATTTAATTAAACGAGCGTTCTTCAAAATCATTCCTTCTTAATCATATGAATTCATACTTTTTATCGACGCAGGTATTTTGTGACCTTTCTCCAACCGCTCCTTGATAAAATGCCGATTGCTAAATGAAAGTGAGAAATAAATGGCCAGGCAGTATCTTGTATAAAAAGGAAACTGACTCAAAACTGACTGGTAAAATATAATATGAATGTTATAAGGAATCATAATATTTGAAAGCGAATAATGGACAGCGATTTAAAAGTATTGCCCGAATTCGTGACATTTTATAATCTGTCAGATTACGTTTAATTCTTGTGTCCAGACCAGACGAATAAATTTATCGATAGTAGTGATACTACTAGTCAGACACGTTTGAATAATGAACATAATTTATATGGTACTTATTCGGTGTTTCAGTTCTAAGTGATTAGCTATTACGATTCAATTAGTTAAGTATTATATGGCAGTGTTTCTCAACAATTTTACACCTGAGGAACATCCAAAATAGAAGAAATACTTCGCGAACTATCAACGATGAAACAAAAAGTATTAGTTTTATATAAGTAAGAGACGGATATCTCAGCGTTTCTCAGATCAATAGAAGTTAAAAAATAATAAGGAGTCATTTTGGTCCTTTAAAAATAATTTTGATTCCTATTATATGTATACGTTTATAAAAGCTATGAGCTTGCTTGGTTGACTTTCTTGTTATCCTTATTATTTGATTTGTTGAAAACATTTTTGATATTTTTGTATAATAATGATTTTTAAATGTATGCTCCATGTTTTTGCAAATCATAAGAATTTTAACGAATCGTCGTTGGTTTGCAGATACTTGTTGAGAAACACTTCTGTTGAGAGCTTAAATAGAAATCGCTTGTTTTCCACTTAGCAATATTGCTTATTTTGTATCTTTTCGATAATTCTCGTGATGCGAAAAAAATAGAAATCTTGTGATTTATGTTTCTTTTTATGTAATATAAATTGTTGTGTACAGTTTCGATTTTCGATTCAAATACATTTTTATATTACTTAGTATTTATCTTTTCATATGAATAGCTCAAACAGGAGTTTCCCAACATTGAAGAAGTTTTGAATATTTCAAATAACAAATAAATTGATCTTAGGATTAAGCCTTTACTATTCGTGCACCTTAGTGATGCACCTATACATAGATAAAAAAAATCAAGAATAAAATGTATGTTTATTTTTCAAAATAATAGTGATGTATTTCCTTAATGTAAAACATTGCAGTTTTACAGTACTTTTGTCATTTATGTAAACATTAGAATATAAATATTTATAGATTTATAAAAATGTGAATAGTAAAAACTATTTTGATTCCATTTCAGGTACATTCATCATAATATTAATTAATAGTGAAACATAATTTATTATAGAAAAAGATATTCTAATGTGGTAGTGATATGATATAAAAGAAAATGATGTCTAACTGGCATGCAGTTGTCATTTCCATACTAACAATTTTGCGATTAAATATAATAAATTGTGAAACGGACGAATTTGCACCATCAGAGTTTAAAAGTGTTCCGACAACTGTAAAGACGTTTGAGAAAGACACCGTTTTGCTGCCATGTTATTTGGAAAATGCAGGTGAGAAATTAATAAAGCATTGATACAGTGGTACGCAAGCTTTTAAAAGCTTTACTGGGTAAAAACAAAAATTGAAAATTTAATTTCATTGATGAGTAAAAGTTTAAGACATTTTTTTACAAAATAATACAAAAAGTCATCATATTTCCGTTGGTGGGTTATTCAATTACCCGCGGGTAATAGGTTGCCGACCTCTGAATTAATATATTCGGCAGAACTGATAAAGAATCTAAGGGCGAATTTACGGATATTTTTACAAATCACAATGGATATTATATTATGTTCATTGTTTATTTTATAACGTCAGATGAGGTAAATAAGCATGCATTGTGGAAATGGTAAAATAACCCTTTTTCATAAAATAAAATGTTATAGTATATATTTGCATTTATGTTTTTATAATTTGTTCATTTAAGGACGTAAGCCACCCAAAAGATTCTATTTGCGGATTATATATATTTATATATATTCGTGGATTTTAGAATCATATTAAAAATTAGTTGCTGAGTTCATAAAATAACTTCGATCAAATTAATTAATTAATTTAATATCACTAATATAATGTGGGACACTAATATATCATCAACTTCGCGTCCCAGCTTCGTATCAGTCAACATTATATGATGTGTGATTGTTGAAATGTTAGGACAGGTTAGCAGAAAAATAAGCATAGGCGTTGGTCATAATACATGTTATTAATACCTATAGTTTATTGGGAAACACTGAGAAAATATTTCAAATATAAACATCGTATAAACATGTGAATTATTTGCTTATTTCTTTTTTTATAAGATTGATTTAATTTGCCATGTTTTCATCTACATAATATGATTGTTGACCAATTTTGTGCAATCATAAAAATATATACAGTGAAATAATACCTCGTTTGAAATTACTTTTTATAATAGAACACATTTAATATTAATATTTTAATGTTAAATAATTCAACATTTTTTCCTCTTTTTATTGTATATTCTTACGTGAATATTTATCTAAGAGTTATGCCATTGGGCGTTAGCCGTTCTTTATATTTTTTTTTATTTAATTACCATGCCACATTCGTTTATTAAGAAGTCAATCATTCGTCCACCAGCGACCATACTGGATTTATCGTTTCACATTTACTCGACGACACTATGAATTAAATAAATGTCTCGACAATCATATCTCACCTCTTCGCTCAACCAAAGTTTTTGTGCTTCACATATATATATACACCCAGTCCTTTTTTTACGCGATACATTGGTTCCAGAAAAAGGCGTGTAAAAAAATCGCGTAAAAAAATGATTTCACGCAATTGCATTATATTTCTTTACACACCCTAAAATATAAATTCGCATAATATCCGATACACTTGTTAAAATTTGGCAATTGTATGTGTATTTAAAAAAAATGGAATGCCTTACAAAATTAAGTTTTAAAAATACACATATTTTTTTTATTTAAAAAAATAATGAAACGTACATGCCTAGCATCATATATTAATGTCTACTTTAAAACAATTTTGGGAAAAAAATTACGTAAAAACGAGTGAAGCGCCTAAAAAATCGCGTATAATCGAATTCGCGTAAAAAAAGGACTGGGTGTATGTATATGCTGAACGTGTCAAGTTGCAGTGGTCGCACTCTAGACCTTTTGTATGAAAAGACAGATGCCATGTCATGAGTCACGTTTTAAATGGCATTTAATTGGCTAAAGTAATCTTTCCGAGACGAGAATGAACCTAGGTAAGTTTTATCAGTCAAAATCAGGGAAATCAAACATGAGGAGGAAATTATAGATAAATAAGCGATAATGTTTCAATATTTTATTAAATATTTCTCGTTTTGTTAAATATCTCTACTCTAACATAATAATATCGATAGTAATACAAAAGACCATCGATATTATAATGATTGTAAAATTTTTGCAACTAGTTATTATTTTAACTTTCAAGAGTTAGAAAACAGATTGAGTGGATCCGGTCCTAATCAATAAAAATTTAAAAGATGTAAAAATTAAATTGTTTCTTTTTTTTAAATCTTGCCATGGCGACAGGTATTTTGAAAGTTAAAATCAAATGAGATGAACTCCAAACAGAATTTTTGTAGTCACTCTAAATCAAATCGATGAGAATATACATCACAAGCACTCATGTCCAAAGAAGCTTGGACAGATGTAATCAAACTTTGTTATCGACCTTGATGGAACTTGAACCCCGACTCCATCTGATTTCTAGGATAAAGCTCTTACCAATTACTAGACTACACAGGCTGATATACACATTTGTTAACGAAAACAAAAAAGCAGTAGCTCACTTCATTGTGCAGAAGGGCAATATACAATTCTGAAAAAATATCTTATAATAATGATTGGAAATTAATAGTGTCGTACATGATTTATTAAGATCAATGAAAGCTGAAATATTGAAAAAATTAAAAGACTTCTTTAGCTGTCTAAATTATCAAATGTGGAATATCGCTTTGTTCGTTATGGTTAACAAATATATCGATATCATCGTATAGGGGCGTATTATCGCAGATAATTTTTTTTGATACATTATTATAAATCTTTTGTGCGAGCGACTAATTACAGGTCTTTTCAATAAAAAATATCAATAATTCAAATTTATTTTTGGAATAAAATTTGAAATGGAATCGATTTATAACAAATTGTGACTTTTACTAAAAAAATAAAAAAAATGATTATTTTGCTGATTGACATCTCATAAAATGTGCTATTATTGGGTTTCGCTTATGACATTAAAAGTTTGGTCGCACCTGATAAAATATTTAATTGTCACTGAGGGGTGAATCAAGTTCAAGCGTAATTACAAGTAGAATCATACATACAATTAAGGAATACAAAGAGTTAATTCCTCTTTATTTTTCCTTTCGTGACATTTTCGTTCTATTTTTGACATCTTCTAAAAGTTGACAAGTGGCTTCAGGAAAGCTCTGTTAGTGGTTGGACTTTTAATTCGTCAAATTAATGAACTAAATTTAATATGAATATTTTTTTCCATTTCCGTTTATCTCTTATTCGAAATAGAATAATTTATATAATAACACATTAAAATATTGTTTGAATGTCACCTAAGCGTTCTGATTCGTGAAATAATTTTTTTTCTGCAAATGTAGGCTAGCGGTTGCCTGAAAACTGTATAGAAATATTCCCCTGTTTGTAAACTGGAGTAAATATATGAAAACATTTAATATAATTAGAATTTGATTGTAAATTAATTAATTAGGTTATTTCTTCTTTAATTTTAGGAATTGGCTACCACGTGCGGTGGCTGAAAGATGGAAAATTGATGGTAGACAGTTCCGACCACTCAATTTTAGCACCAGATCGTGTACGACTCTTTGCCAATCATAGTATTCAAGTAAGAGGTTTAGTGCCAAGCGATACTGGAAAATACGTCTGTGAGGTATGTATTCTTAATTACATTTTTTTTTACAAAATTTATGAAATGTTTAGTATAATTAGTGGCATCATTTAGAGGGCAGCAGCGAGAAGACAGAAAAAATTGAAGAAACAAAAAAATATTCGTTGTTGAATCGGCTTACAGATTTACGCTTAAAAATAGCTGAAATCACGTCCCAAAAAATGCTAACATTTTTTAAAATCCGTATTATTGTGGAAGGTATACGGAGTATATTTTTTTTTGTAAATACTGCTAATTTAGAGATAAACTGAAAAATACTAATCCCTTTTTCAAGCGTGCGATAAGAAATTCGGGATCTATCTAAGTCTTTACAGAACAGGAAATTATTCAACAGAAAGCCTAGTCAAAATCCCAATATGAGAGACATCAGACCCCATCAATTTCAGACAATTCCGATTTGGGCCAATCTTCCTCAATTTCCACACAAGATTTTAGGGGGGGCAATCACATTTAGTCTTTTTGGCAAAATGACATGACAGAATGTATTTGTTTGAAAAGTTTTGAAATGACGCCAAGCTTAATAAAAAAATTAAGAATATGTATCTTCCTTTTTTCAACATTTATATTCGTGTAGAGTAGCAAATTTATAATTTGAATCGTTATAAAAAGAAACAATTCTTAAGCTATAATCAAAGAACAGATCGAAATTTTTTATAAATACAAATCTATGGAGGCGGCTAATGTATGATTAGAAACAGTGTTGGTGGCCGGTGATTTAGATGGGTCCTCGATAACACTCCACCCAAGTATTATCAATTATTCTTCCGATGTTTCTTCAAATAATATTTTTTTCACCGATGAGTTTCAAAAAGATATGTTATACCTACCACAATAAAAGTAAATGAGGTCAGTCGCGAGATTTTTTGATATATGTATTCTAAAAACTTTGCCAGTCTCTGAGTTAATTTATCGAATTAAAAAAAGCCGCTATAACTTAATTAGAGAATTTGTGCATAAAAAAATAAACTGATTATTCTTGACTTATATTTCCTTTAAAATATCTCGTGAAATCACTACAAAAAATATTTTAAATCAAATAGCATTCCGTGTATTCACGCACCATTACACAATAAAAAATAGTTAACCCCTATATATTGTTAAATTAAATTTTATTAAAATCATTTTTATTTATTTGAAATGTTCCAATAAACTTTACGATGCAGTTGATTAATTAGCGACTTAACTTATTGCACGCCCTAACAAAATTTGGGTTCCATACTCGATTTATGTAATATTTTAAGAAAAATTATTTATTTTTCGTTGTGTTCGGGTGGTAAAAATTTTGCTCTCCCGCTTGTGTTTTTTATTAATTTTTTAGCTCTTTTTCATCGAATCAATTTATTTTACCTATTTCATGTGTATATTTTGTTACTTAAGTATATATATGTCACTACTCAAAAATCAATCTGAATAATTTTAGATTATATAATAAAATTAAATCTAATTATGATATTCGATAAAGCCTGTAGTAAAATATACCAATACGCCAAACAAGCAATGAATTTTAAATGGCACGTTGATCCGCAACTTCAATTCCCTTAAGAAAACAATAAAACTTCATTGACCTGTGTCTGACGAACATGTCGTTACAATTTGCCAACTGCATTTCGTACGATTAATCAATTAAGAGACAAATTAATTTCAATTATTGTGGAAAAAAGGATATCTTATCTCACAGAGTCAATTAAATACTATGACGGTAGGTAAACGGTCCTTAAATATCTCCATACGCCTCATGCTATTTTTATTTTTTCGAAATCCCAAAGAAATTATGGAATTTCAATAGATCAACTTCAAAAATGTTCAATATGATATATTTTATAATCTCACTGTATAAAAATAATCAAGAAGCATACTTTGTCTACTCTTTTACATAGTCTGTACAATGTTGTAACAATCCGAATAACCTTAAATAATAGAAAACCTAATTAATACACTGTGATATAATAGTAAAATTAGCGACTCTTTATGTGCGTTGAAAATATCTGAAAATGCTACTTGACTTGTATTCTATCGGTTGATAATGCTCGCGATGAGCGAAACCGGTCCTGATCAAAAAATATATTGTGGAAATAAGTACTAAAAAAATGTGTTTTTATTATTTAAAAGATCATGCCTTTCCATCAAGAAGTAACAGTTAACACCTTAAAAGTAATTATTAGTTAATAATATTTAAAATAATGTAATATCATTCACGACCCGGCTTCCCATTTCGACATATTTAGGCATTTCAGTACATGGATCCACTAAAATTCGAATTCAATAATCGATTTATGAATATTTTTAAGTTTAATTTTAAAACACTGTGCACTAATTAACTTTTTTTCGTGCTTTATTAAAGATAAGGCTACATTTTATTTGTCTTCGTATACTGCTTTGTTTCTTAAACAGTTTTTTTTGTACGGTTATTTGTCATAGAACGTATCCGCCATGTAAAAAGAGGTATTTAATACCTCAAGATTTTTATTTGTTAAGTGTCTATATATTCGACAGAAATATAAAATGTTACAGAAATACGGAAATGGCTATAAAAATGAAAACGCTTTCAAAAATGTAATACAAGTTTAATTCACCGAACCCACTATGGGCTGCGTTGAAAAGCAATATGCTCCGTCCATGATGTCATTTGTACTGCTTCCCTAATAAACTAATAGTTATGTTTGCTTTATAATTGAAGCCCCTGGCGCATAGATTGTCGTGCAAATAGCGTTTTGAATAGGAAAAAAATTGATGCTCAACTAAAACAGCAAAAGCCTTCTTGCTCATTACTGTGGAATATATAGAACATATGGAGACACTGTATTTTTTTAATATAAAAACTCCTTCATGACATATTTATATTGGTAGATATGCAGAATTTAAAATAAAAATATTCTCACTTTAGACGTCCAATTTCATTTTTTCAGTAGATTATGAATGATCTGTTCAAATAATACCCTGGGGTCCGTACAGATTTTTCTTTAACGTTTTCTTTAGAATCTGGTATTTTTTTTTTTTTACTACTTTGAATTCAATATTGCATATTTTCAATCCTTAGCGAAAAGGCAATATGAGTTGTGATGGAAAAACTTTGAAGAGTGCACATCACATTTTTTTCTTTTCGATTATAAAATATGTTATAATGCAGGTTAAGACTGAAATATTTAAACTTTGTATTTATCTAAAATGTGAAAATAATTTATGATATCGACTGAAGGTGCTTAATGGAATTTCAACATAAAATTTGAATTGTTACAATTTTGTACGATTCCACATGTTTTGTCATTAACGACCGTCAGTCCTGTTGCATCCGTGTGATAGAATGCCTGAAGATGTCGAGAGCCGAAACCCGGGTCGTTTGTGACAAAACATGTGGATTCGTACAAAATTGTAACAATTCAAATTTGTGAAAATAATGTTTGAAAAAAATCATTTTGGGTGAATGAAAGGCGGCAAGTCACAAAGAAAATAAAAAATTCTTATCATAATTAATAAATCTAACCACTTTTGTGAATATAACATGAATGAAAATTAAATGAATTATTATTTGCTTTATAACCATTACACCACCCACAAAAGCAACCCTTATTTTACTAGGAATGTAATACTTATTGCAAACTAAGATGGAAAGAATATTTCGTTACAAAAAACTTTTCATTTTAAAGGTAGTTCGAGCTGAACCATGGGCTCCAATTCAGCAAGTGCACGCCATTGAAGTTCTTCGTACGTACATTCATTTTCTTTTATATTTTAACACAATTTGTGAGGCTCATTTTAATAATGTATTGTTGAATCCTACTGTCCCAATTCTGACTTATATTAATTATTTCTAGATCCACCGAGTGTAGTAGGAATCCCTGAGATCGGAATAGTCGAAGTACGTTTAGGAGATGAAGTAGATATTGCGTGCAAAGCGAGTGGAACACCACAGCCAGCTATTACGTGGCTCAGCAAGGTATACTAGAAGAAACATCAGTCATAGAAAATTAACAATGCTTTGTTAATTTATATTTTAACAATTAATATATCATCACTAAGGAAAAGTGCTCATTGCTTTTAATTCATAGATTTGCAACTTATGAGAGAAAGAAATTGGCTTAATAAAATGTTTTTAGGGTGAACCAATGGAGTTATTAGACTATCGTCAAAGATTAAAGTTCAAGGCAACAAATCGTCATCTCGCCGGTAATTACGAATGTATTGCAACCAATGGAGTTGGGGAACCAGCTAGAGCAAGCATCCAGGTCATAATTATGCGTAAGAGTTTTATTTTTAATTGTATTTACTCTACAAAATATGATGGAAATTTTGATTTTAAAGGGATAAATTAAGCATTATTAACCTTTTACCCAAAATAATAAACGCATATTCATTGCCGGCTAAAACTTCCCAGAGTGGTATTTATCATATTATATATTTGTGTATATGCTGTAGATCAGGAGTCGAACTCCTACTTTGAAATTCTTAATGGAGAAAATACTGATCGACCACGCTACTTATACACGTGGAAACGTAGCGCTGTGTGCATTTCCGGTCTGACACAAAAGTTGCTAGAGTTCGAAAATTAAAAATTCCCCACTACTTTATAAATACATTTTACATAAAAATATTTATCTACAATAGGTTTCAATGTTCATAAATACCGTGGCTTCTTATTTGTCATTTTTGCGGTCTGTTCATTCGTTTTATCCAGGGGTTTCAAATTTAGTTTCATCATCCGCCGTATTTCCGGGCGCACTGTTTGAAACAAGAGAGCGGTAGTAAATGTGGCGTCATAAAACTAATACAGTATACAAATTTGTCTATTTGCAAATTAAAATGATTTCTTGCGACATGACGATGTATAAATAATCATCACTTTGAGACATACACCCTATAAATATTAAGAGGGAGGGGGCTTTCAAAAATGTGTCCACATTTGAAAACTATTTTGTTGAGCATTGTATTATTAATCGAATAAAAACTAACAACCCTTTTCAGACCCACCTGAAGTAATGTCAGAAACACCTTGGGTTCATACAACACTCGGTCATCGCTCTCAACTGGAGTGCCAGGTAGTGGCCAGCCCACATGCAAAGGTCCACTGGTTCCGGGGCCCTGCACCGGTGTTATTGAATTCTAGGATAATTTCTAATGTGGTTAACGATAAACATATCCTGGTATTTAGAAATGTGAGACCGGAAGATCTTGGCGTTTATACATGTAAAGCAGAGAATAGAATTGGAATGGCAGAAACACGAATGCATCTCAGTGGTAAAAATATTTTCATTGTCATAAATTTGTAAGATACTTTATGTATATACTAATATTTAAAAAAAAATCAGTTTTGTGGCGCTCATCAGAAACTCGAAAAATGGTATCAATAAATGCTTGTTAGGAAATTATATGAATCTTAATGAATTATCAACACTAGAATTTTAAAAATGTTTTTAATATTTCAGGAGTTGCCAACATTGCCATTTTCAAATCAGATCCAGCTAAAAACCATCCAACTCCGACTAGTTTCAGTCTAATTTGGGAAGTGGATAGTTATTCCCCAATTATTGGTAAAAACAAAACTCTAAATATAACCAAGACATACATAATCAACAATGTGGATCATTTCTCATATGTTGAAATTACATTCTTATCTAAGGTTTTTTGTATGTATTATTAATGAATTCTCAGCAAAGACTTTTCATCAGAATATTTAACTGACCACTAAACAAAAGTTTTGCCAGCAATTATGCAAACTGCTACTGTAAAAAAACAATATTTTTTTCAAAGAAATACTAAATTTGTGAAAGACTGATTAGTTGAAAATTCGATTTCTATGGAAATTATATTTCATTTATTTGAAATTTCAATTGAAATGAAAATTCATTTATGTGAAAAATATTAATAAATGGGGGAAGTCCGTGTAAAAATTTCAAAAAAATCGATTTTTTTCTATCATAATCTGAAAAATTAGTATGCTGAGCGTGTACTGATGAGAGGAAAAAATATATAGAATATTTACGAAGATATATGTTATATAATACAATCAAGCGCGCCGAAGTGCCAAAATATCTGCACTCTGGACTAAAAGTTGTGAAGGTTACAGTTCAGTGTTAAGAATAACGAACCTTCTAAATTTTACTATAGGCACCTATACCAAAGTTTTTGGCGAAACTACAGACGAAGCGCGAAAAATCCGACAGCGCTGGTCGTTATACTGTACTAAAACTTTAAAAGCGATTATCTCGAAACTGCAATTTTTAAAACTGCTCGTGTTGTAACTTAAAAAGTTATCGACCGAATTGTCTGAAATTTTGAGAGGATTTTCTATACATTATTATCGAAAGGATAAACTAAAATTTCAGATATTTTGCGTTAGTAAAATACTTTTGGGGGGGTCAAAAATGTCAAAAGATAGCCCAAAATTCTGACATATTTTTCAAAGGCTTATTTGATATTGAATTTTATGCTTTTTTTAATGTTATATGTTTATACTTTCCGTTAATATGTCATTAAAAGAAAACAGTTGATTTTTTTTGTTTCAAATCAATGATTAATTTGTAATAAATGGAGTACTTTTGAACCATGCGTCGGAGACTACAGACGAAAAATTATCCTGAGCCGCCATTTTGTAAGGCAAATATATATATATATATATATATATGAATATAGTTTAGAAAGGTTAAATAAAGTTATAATAATAATTTAAAACAATTAAACTATTTGATCACCTTCTAAAACATTTTTAAATATCATTAATTTTGAGGCATTTACATGGACATGGAGGGGGAACCCTCAACCAAGAAATTAAGAATCACAATTCTTTTGCAAAACAGAATTCATTGCTTTCGAAAAAGAAGTCTTTAATGACAGTAATATTTAAATAAAAGTGCTTTATATCATCAATAATAAATACCTTATGCCATCAATTGATGTAGTAATCAAAATTACCATATTGTCTTTTTTGATTTTAGTAATACTTAAATAATATATTAATTATGTTAATTTTTTCAAATAGTTAAGTCTCACAATTTTCAGAATATAATCTATGGTTCAGACCGTACAAACCTAAACCCCCACAAAAGGAAGGAGTGTTCATGAAAGAAAAAGATGACACATGGACAAAGATGACAATCCCTGGAGAAAATACCGATGGTAGAGAACTATTTAGTACAATTGAAATCTTTGTATTTCCCAGATATCGCTTATTTATATATTGATTTAATTGGCATTTACTTGCTAGAACTCTATAATAAAACGGTGAAAAAATAGTAATGTATTTTAGTTCTACAAATTTTTTATAAGATACAGTGGAACCTCGATCAACCGTTTTCGCATAATACGTTTTCCCGGCTGGAACCCCGTCCCGTCACACTCCCATAAGAACAATGTTAAATAATCCCGCATTGACCGTTTTCTGACTCCCCGATTCCCCGATTTCCTCGATAAACCGTCTAAATATTTTGGTCCCGTCACAAATATTATCCCGATTGACCGTTTTTATTGCATATTTCTCCGTATCTCGGCAAGCAAGTTTGAAACAGCCGAGTGTAGGTGTTATGTCTAGACACGTTGGAATCCGCTGTACATGTTAGATGTAACGCATTGGACGCATGTGCTATTTTTTGGGTTGAAATCCACCACACGCGTATTATTGTTTATGATGCAAATGTAGAGTTGTTTAAAATTCATGGTAATAATGATTCCTGTACATACAAACTTTTAGTCACAAGTTTAGTAACAAGTCTTTGTTCCGATTAAAGTGCCAAATAACAAAGAAGCAAACTAGCATAAAGGACTTTTTTTAAAAATAAATTTTATATACAGTATGTACAAGTAACTAATAAATAAATGTTTTTTACGATTTTACTTGTTTATTATTATTTGAAGCTTTCCCGCATTCGCCGTTTCCCGCAATTACCGTAATTTTTTCAGGGTCCCTCGGAAAACGTAAAATCGAGGTTTCATTGTATAGTTGATAGGTATTTCGGCACACACCACCGTCAGAACTATCTATTCGTAATATCCGCATTAGCCCTGTAACTGCTAGCATCTCAACTATTGAGATATCTTTTTGTTGTGTGTCGATAATTGATACTCTAAAATATAAGTGTTAAAAAATTCGTGTGCAAGATAATTTTTTTACTTGATTTTTTCTGACAATTTCCATAAGTTTGCTTCACACCAACATTATTCAATAATTTTTTAAGTACTCATTTGAATATCTTCTTCACAGCTAAGCGGCGAATGGGTTAAATATACAATATAATTGATTTTTAAAATATTATGCCTTTTATCGATTCCAGGACCAATGCACACAGCTAGTTATGTTTTGAAGGGACTGACACCTTCCACTGTTTATGAAGCTCAGATAACATCGAGAAATCGGTAATTTTTTCATTTATCAATACAATCCAATGTGAAATCACTTTATAATGAATGATAGCATAAATTTTTTAGGAATGGATTAATAATATACATATCTATTTAATCCAAATTAAAAATTGTGACTACTTTCCAATGAACAATATTTCAAATGGTGTGAATTTTGTTTTCAGGTTTGGATGGAGTAAGCCATCAGCTATTTTACACTTTGCAACAAAAAGTGGCTGTAAGTTAATATCCACGATAATATTTATATATAAAGTAGTTTTTGTAAAGCATGAAGAAAACTTGTAAGGTTTTTTCTCACATAAATATATATTTTTTGCAGTGATGGATGAAAAAAGACCAACGGATGAATCAAATCACTTACCAGTACTTGAAGATGATTACTCAGAATCTGAACAAAGAAAGAACACAACAGAGCTGCTGGCAACGATGATTCTTGGGTCGGTGGAAACCAACAATATATCTCCAGCTGCTCAAAATAATTCATGGATCTATTCAGTTTCACCTATCGTGGTCATAATGATATCTTTATTTTACTTAAGTCAATTAAGTGGCAAATTTTCTTGAATTGTTGTATAAAAAATGTATTTTTGTAAAAAAAAAATGAGTTACAAAAACTTTCCTTAAATTTTTATTTTTCAATAAAGGAAAACAATGTCAATTACAGACAGCCAATTTTCTTAGGGAATGCACTAGGATTTAATGCTGCAGGCTGAGTTTTGAATCTCCGGTTACTTCAAGAAAACAAGTCATTACTATATAGCAGTGACACATACATACCCTTAAAATTATATTTATTGCGACCCAATGATAATACCTGGAGACTAAGTTTTTCATATCGACAACTTTTCAATGTCCGCCAGAGTGAAGTTGATTATTTAGTTTGATGTTGATCCTGGTTCAAGTCATAAAAATATGACTTGTCTTGTCGCTTCTTACTTTACTGTTATCATAATATTCATTTGAGTTTCAGTTACCTACAAATCATTACGTAAGTCTTCAATTTACTTACATAATACGCTCATTGTCCTTAATAAATCAAATACAATAAAAAATATGCCAGGCTTAGGAAATATAATATAATGTAACCCTAAAACGTTACTCGTTTCGTTCTTTTCGGAAGCCGATTCGGTAAGCAATTAGAAAGTGGATAAATGGATCCTACTGAAATAAATGGTGCATCACTGCTAGCATTTGTTCTATTACATATATAGATTGTCTTCAATCTATCCTAATATACCGATTTAAAACAAGGGGGTGTATGCAAGTGCCGTATAAATAGTCCTATACTCAGGCTGCTCAATGTTTTATGCAGGTGTATATTATTTTATTTTTTTTCAAATTTTTTAAATTCAATATTAATAACAAATAAACCATTTCCTTAATATTAGAAAAGCTATTTATTAAGAATATAAAAATGATAACTTTTTTATTCCACTGGTTGCATTACTAACTGTGACATGTGTTACCTACCACAATCTTAATTTCATTTATGAGTAAATAATAAGAATTGTTATTTGCTTTACATTACTTGAATTACTTGAATATCTGAAGATTTTTCACACGCATAAACATATACCACAGTTAGAAAAGAAGAAGTAGAATAACTAAGTTATCATTTTTAATCTTATATATATATTTCAAATAAATTTGAAAAGAATAAAACAAAACCTAAGTTATTTTTGATACAATTAATTTAATAGTAAATATATTACAATACAATGTAATCAATTGATTTTAATACATTTGTTTTTAATTAATTTAATATAAGCCCTTTTCTCAATAAGATTTCAAACAAAAGATATACTTTAAAATAACAGCTGAAAATGATAACACAATGGGAAACTGTAGATATGACAATTGAACATATTTAATTTAGTGTCAAAAATATTCCAGCGCGTGATGTTTTTTTAAATATTTCATTAGATTCAAGATTGTACATTGAAAGTGTTTTCCTTATAACTTTGACATTCAATCTTTCTCTTGAAAAAATCTTTCACACAATACCATTTAATGTAAATTATAGGTGTCAATTTTGAAAAAATGCAAAGTATATCTTTAACTGCATAATAAATTTTGCATTAAATAAATAAAGATTTTATAATGTTTTTTGTGTCAAAACATGTAATCTCATTTGGATTCATAGTTTAACTATGAAAATAAATTTTACTGAGAGATTATATGAGATTATTCATAGCGATAAACATAAATTTCTTCTTCATTGATCATTTGTACCCTATGAAGGGTATAATTGTATGTCACTGTGTGGCATCTTGACAATTCCATCATTTTTCTAACTTTTACATGTCACGCTACTTCTTCAAACAACAAGTTCTCCCGAGTACATCTTATAAACATAGCAAACAGTTATACAGGATGCTGGAATCCCAACGTTCAGAAGAGGAAAGCAATAAAAGCAATACAACTATAAATAGCAACTCCAGAGGCTTTTGCAGCACACATTTATGTTGAAAAGTACTTTTTTGTATTTGAAAATTGACTGTTTATTGTTTTGTCTGAAGCTTATAAAATTTTAAATTTTCTTGATCAAACATTCAATCAACAACAAAATATTACCCAAGCCTCGAAGTGTGTATTTTTAGTTTATTATCAGTGGCAGATTAACCTGTAAGGGTATGAAGCAACACTTGGGGTGTCTAAATGTTAAGAGAATTAAAAAAACTTGCATAATATAAAATCTATTTAAATTCTGTTTTCAATGATTATTTTAAATTTAAATGTAATTTTGCAACAAATTTATGTTACCTGAAAAGCCTGTATATAATATATTATATTTATTTTTGTTAGTTTTTTTTAGTCAAAATAGTTATTAATGAAAGCAAAACTTATTACTGGCATGTGTAACGATGAACATGTTATTATTCATTAACAGGATAAAAGTTATTTGCTACGTATTGCAAAAGAATAAAAAAAACCAGTAGTTTTAGTACCATTTAAAAAAAAATATTTGTTCAGCATGATTTCAAAAAAAAAGTGTGATCAAAACACAGAAGTGTTTTGATATCACCTGCTTTTAATTAGTCTTGATTTCAAGCAAACAAACAAAAACGAGAGAAAAATTAAAACCATTGGAATGAAACGCTGCTCACTTCATTACGAATCATAGCATAATATATTTTTACATTTAAGTGTTCATTACAATAATAAGAAAACACTTTAACTCAAAAAAAATACCATCCTTCAATACTCTAACAATGAAAATATGTTCGATAAAGTAAAATAGTAAAGAAATGAAGAAAGCAACGATGTAATGAGAATATAATATATGTTGGTTTACTACATAATCAAAATTACTATTGCATGATGAGGTAAAATGGTGGATTGTTTTGAGTATTGTAGTTGACAAAAATATTTAGTTACCAAGAAATTTCACAAGTAAAACATAAATATCTTCATTGTAAAAAAGAATACTAATAAATACAAATTTGATATTCGTGAACACAGTATCACAAGTATTAATTATATCTCATATAAAATTATTATCTAGTGCCATAGTTAGAAGTTTAAAATTCTATAAATTTCATAAGAACACAACTATTACATAAATTATTGACAAATAAAACATCAAATCAGATTGCACAGTATATAATTCAATAATAAAGGTTATTCAATTAAATCATACATAATAAAATAAATTTATGAAAGCGAAACCAACTTTGCTCAGGCCACTTATAAAAATAACCTTATGAAATCAGTTACCTTATGAAAGAAAGAGTACATTCACTGATAATTACTTGGATACTTTATATCAGATATTGTGTACTTGCTTGATCAATGGACGTCTAATTATTCATTACGTTATCAGGAATGAAAACAAAAATTAATCATTACGGATGACTAGGTTTAAAACCGAAAGGTAGATTGTAACTCTTTTTAAATCTACTATTATTTTGTCATCTAAGCACCAATAGAGTAATATTTCCACTAAGCCACAGGTAAAAAAGGCTTCAAAAGCAAGGAATTAATAACAAAAATATACAGTTTATGATTATTAAATTTTCAAAACCATAAAAATATTCTACTTTTTATTTTCAGAATTGTTAGAAGAGATGATAAAATGATTTTCACACTGCTACATATTGAATTTTATTTGGATTGATTTTGAATGTCAAAAAATTTTGTTGAATTCACAAAATCCATTTCATTTTCAACTCTTACATTATGATTTTAAAAAGTAAAAAGCCTAAAAAGTAAATTTTCAGAGCTTTAATTAGTGACCCGGAGATTTCAGCTCCAAGATTTGGCAAGGACAAAACTAAGACATGGGTGATGTCTTTTCTCTTTAGGTTGGTTTTGAGTGAATTTATTAAAAATATCTATTCCTATGAATTATTTTTTTTTAAGTATTTAGGGTATTGCCAATAAACAGCAATGACTTTCATCTTCCATTAAATTCTATAGAGATTTTGCGAATCAGATTGTGAATATAAAACACATTTAAGATAATCTGAATATTAATCAATCAACATGCAATAATCAATACAAACAAAAAATAATTCATACGATTATTCAGATGCAAGTTCAGCAAATATCACACATGTCTATGTGGGATCTGAGATATTGTATTTTTAGTTTGTTTTGTAATGAAAAATGATTCACATTATAAAGATCACTTTACTTCTATTCTTGTTGATAATGTTCTCATGTATGACCGCATAACTGCACACCACTGGCACCCATTTTTTTTGGTAATGGATGAATTTTGTGCACTCAAATATATTGTAATAACATGTATCGTCAGTAATTGAATACTCTGTGACAGAGCTGATATATTTGGCAGTAATTGTAGCAAAGAGAGCGTTTCAGTCAATTATTAGGAAACATTTTTCTACTTAACTTAAGTTTCAAAAAAAGGAAAACGCTACAATTTTAATGAGATAAAATTTATCGCACTCAGAAAAATGTTTAACACTGTATATCCGAAAACAGTTGGCTACACAATTATTTTGACCTCTCGATTCGATAGAACACTATAACTAAAGGCAATAGAAATCTACAAAATTGCTATTATTGTATAGTTTTTTTTCACAAGTGATCCTGAAGGAAGGACAGAAGGGTAGTCTCATAATGCGTGCTTGATTCTAAGTGTCGCAGCGAGTGCCTCTCATTAGGATAGACCTGAAGACGATACGGCTTGCCTGCTCGGACTAACGCTTCGATCAGCTGTTGAGTGTGGACAAAGTGAACGTTTTCATCTTGCAGACCATGGATTAAAAGTAAACGATTCTGTCTGCAATTAAAAAAACAAAATAATATGTAATAGAAGAGCTTTAGTATTCTACTCGAAATCATTACAATTGCCGGAGAAAATTTCTGTTTAAGAAGGTGTTACTATTGTTTTCTTAAAAGCTATTTTAAGCTTTTCATTTTTATAGTTAGAAAAAAGTTCACTCACTGAGGTAACACAAACACACAAAAACAACAAAACAAAAAAATGAAACAATACAAAAAATGTATAAACAATTTACATGTATAATATTATATATAACTCAAAATATCCTTTTAAGACAAATTTAAGGAAATTTTCAATATTCCCAATAGTGCATGGGATCGTTTAAATTTTACTTTGTGATACATTTAGAGTTAATTTGAATAAATCTTAAGATCGTGTCATGTATTTTCAAACTGAAAAGGTTTATGTTAGGCATTATAATCTATTTAATATAATGCATTCACGACAAAAAAAAAGATCATAAAACTTTCCAAAAATTGACTAGTTTCACTTTGTTGCTCTGTGCCTAGTACTAATTGAAGGTTCACACTCACTCATCAGGAAATTTGTCAGCATGAATGAGCACACTGCTATTAGCGTAGCCCTCTGGATTACGATGCGGCAAGTCCATATATCTTTCTGTGTAAGCGGTGTCATACATCTCCCAAGAAGTCACCGGCGCACACGCTACACACACTTTGAAAAGCGATGGATGATGCGCCAGCCCCATCAAGGAAAGGTAGCCGCCTGTGTAGATAGAACAAGAAACAAATAAATTTGGCGGAAAAAATTATCAGTCCGGTAAAAAGGATGACAAAAAAAACTCTAGAGCTTTAATTAAGCAACACATAACAGTTGATAAGCAGAAATTGGAGTCTGTGGCAATAATGATGATAAATGAAACTCGATATTTTTTTCGATTTGTAAATTTTTAGCAATTAATATCCGAAGATACAATGCACTAATTAAAAACGATACGCACATTGAAGAAATGTATCATAAAACAGGAATGAAATCATTTAACTGAAGAAAATTTGCATGAAATGAAAAACCTTTCACTATGAACCAAAATGTAAAGCTCACTAATATTGAATATTGTAGCTGTGTTAAGTGTTGTTGATACAGAATGTTTAATTATTAGTCCGAAGCCGAGTGGTCAATGAACGCCTTTGAGTTGCTGTAACCAAAGGTTGAATTCGGCGAATGAACAATTTCATAGGATAATTTTTCAATCACTTTGTGATAAAATTGCTGTTACTATAGCCCGTTTTTAGGATTGGATGGGAGGAAGGGTATTTAAGATATTGAAGCATCCATATCTTTGAAAAGAAATAAATTTATAAAACTGCCATGGTATTTGAGCTATTGGTTAACCGCCTAACTACAGTCTGGGCAAAAATAAATAATAATAATCAAACATAAAGTACACATATAGTTTTACTAAGTAGTGAGAGGAGTGGAAAATAAAAATTACTACGAATGATAATAGTATGGGTCTATAAATTGCCATTGATTTTTTTTTTGTACTTACCATAACTCCATCCATGTATAGCTACCCTGTTGAGATCAATGCATCCAGTTTTGTCAGCCAGCCATTCCAAAACTTCTATCTAGAAATTTTGAAAAGATAAATATCTTAACTTTTAAAAATCATACAAAAAATCAGCATGATTTATGTCATGAAATTTGTCTGACTAACTTGGTCTTGGAGTTCTACAGAGCCCATGCGACATCGAATACTGCTTTCAAATTTAATACCCCGGTGTTTGGATCCTCTCGAATCGATGCATACCACGCAGTAACCTCTTGAAGCGAGCATGTGCATGCGGAGGTGCCTTAAGCTCTGTAAAATCAGTTTAAGGTAAAATTAAAAACCCATGCTATCTACTCAGGAAAGAAGCAGAAAAAATATTTTTGTTGAATGTTATCGAATTACATAAGATGAAGGTTAAAATTCAATAATATAACATATATAAGTATTTTTCGAATTAACAAATATGTAAATTGTTGTGTGTGTACCTTAAAAGTATTAGTAACAGTTTGCACGCCGGGTCCACCGTAGACATGCAGAACAGTGGGGGCAGGACAATTAGGGCCGGCACCAGAGGGACGGAAAAGCATGGCGTGAACTTCTTCCCCCGTGCCACCGTCTAGCCGTGTACTATATAGTTCTGGAGTATAGAGGTCTGCAGGAGTGACCTCAGTCATCATTGGATCATCTAAAGATCTCGGCCCGCGCAGCGGGCGCACTGACCGCATTGCTCTCCTTTCTATAGACAGATTTAATTAGAATTGAATTTTTATACCATTTGCCATTGTACTTGCATCATTTTGATAAATTTTTATTATGAAATAGGATCTGCAATTTTTGCAGACCATGCGTTTGTCATGGACCAGTAGTTGAGATACACTGTTCTAAACTGTGATAAACTCACCGAAAGCAGGCCTGTGTCCGATGGGATAAGGCTGACCTCTTAAATTTTTTTTATCATACTCCATGTATTCTCTAGGCTCCGTAATAGTCAAGGCTTCCCAGTCCACTAACTTTACACCCCAAAGTGGTTTTCCAGTGATAATGTGGCCAACGGTATCGGTGGCGTTTGGTTTTTGATCTACATGCTGAACAGCCGCCGTGCTGCAGATTGTCTGCGTGTGTACATTTGAATATGACGCCATTACACACTCGCCCATCTGTAAATTAATATTTTAGGTCAAACATTTAAATGAATTCACTTCTGCGATATTTCAAAATGTTTTAATAAAATAATGTTATTTTCTTTAAATTATGTAAAAATAAAACCAATTTACCTCATCCATATCGATGTTGTACGAGTACCCTGGATTCGTCAATAGAATCGGTTCTTGACCAATATAATCTTTGTATGAGGCGCAATAGAGATGTCTTTCCAGCGGAGTCTCTTTTAAGCCCATAAAGAATACAATACCCCTTTTTTCATGTACCTGATCCCATGGTAAGCAAAAATATTTTTAATTAATAATGGCTATCCTTTTAAGTTTATTCTACATTTATTATATAAGTTTTAATGTGTCTTAAGAAATTTTCCAAGTGTAACTAACTTTATCTCTAATAATTTGATTAAAATCCTTTTAAAATTCACTTAAATTCTGTTATAATACAATCCAATGATAGATAGTAATTACTCTGACATCATAATATCTAATAATTATTGTTTATAATGAAAACGAAATATGAATTCAGTTTGGATTGCGAAAGTCATTTGGTCTTACCCATATTTTTTTTCCTATTATTTCCCAATTACCGTGTGTGATGGCCTGTTTTGATATGATATTTGGGCCAAAACTGGAAGTACTCTCCACACCTGGTAGGTAAGAAATATTAATAATTAAATTTGCCAATTAACTAAAATGACAATTATTTTTTAAATTAGATTTCATATAAAATAAAAGTCACTATTTCAAAAGAGTACACATAAACTATGAACAACATAGTTACCTTAAATATTCTGTGAGGTCATTGCTACCCTACATACATTTTTTTCATCCAACTATTTTATGAAAATAAAGAAATGTGAAATATTAATTTTCTCCCTTATACCCCTACATTATGCTTTTCAAAAATTCAGGGAGGTAATATTATCAACATAAGCTGATAAAAAACAGATTTTGCTATTTTTTAAAACCTTACCTTTCTAATTGATTGTGTCAAATCATGTAATATTTAACTTATTGCATACACTATAATAATAACCAACTTATGATTTTTTTTAAGTCAAGTCAATTTTTTTTGACTATGTTTGGTTGTATTACATGCAGATTGGACACAATACTAATGATATGATATGAAATTGACAAACTTGGGATAACCATTTCTACACTGTATGTAATTGAATGGACAACAAACATCCACTTCCGGCTGATTGAAATGGGCGAATCGGACTCGTGTGCAAATTTTGTAATATCCCATTGTTTTATTGATAGTAGCTATTTTATTATGCCAAAATAATATTCTTAAGTAATTATATTAATTGACATTAAAAAGCAAATGCTTTCTATGGAAAACCTTTCTTCAGTTATTATTATTTATTCAATTCATTTTAACATTTACTGAATAATACTGAATTTGGAAGTAACAAATAGGAGGGAAAAAATAACTATTTTTCCACTGTGTTATAATGGAGTTCTAGTAAGTCAATACCTAATTCAATGAGAAATAATTTGAATATAAACAATATGTTTTTAGTAATATTACAATTTCAACACATAAATTTTCATCTCAATCATTATGAAGGTAAAGACCATCTTGGTTAGTAATTTTCACTGTTATAAAATTAATGGTTGAATAATATCTAAAAATATTTATTATACTTTACCGTCCGTATTACTGAGTGGTCCATTCAAACCAGCTGTGACGAGATACAAGTGAAGAAATCCAGACTCTTCTGATGCCCAAATAAAGGATATTCTTGATTTATCACTTTCACTTGGCAAGAAATAAAGAATATCATGAACATTTACCCATGCGTCAGAACGTTCACTCACAAGTACCTGTGGAGTGATAGGTAAATTAACACCAAAGCATACAATGAAAATATAGAGATGACGTTATTAAAAGTATTGTAAAAATAATATGATGCTACTTGAAAGTAATTTTGAAACAACATTAATGGAAACAATGGCTTTCAACCCGGAAAGTGAAAATTGGAACATATATCACAATAAATATTCATGCATTAAAAAATGAGAAATATGGTAAATTTATTTTAATTTTTACCATAAATGCATTAAAATAAATGATAGTTAGGTAAATATAATAAAATATCTAGTTCTAGAGGAATTTAAGCAGTTTATTTATTTCACACCATGGTCAGAACTATAAACATCGTTAGTAATAATAGATAATATATTTGTTAAACATGGTAATGTTTTACAAATAATAAAATATAATTTACCTGTACAGGAATAGTGCTTTCTTTCCGCCTTGTATTTGATGACGTTGACATACTAGTATCAACATTTGGAGCCGAATCATATCGGAATGGCTCACTAAAGTATGATAGTGGAATCAGAACTAACTCCAACCGCTGCTGCCGTCTGTCTAGGACTTGGCACCATACACTGTAAATTTCATAAGTAATATAATGAACCTTAAGAAACCCTGGGAGTTCTCTATAAAACATCAAATAATTGTAATTAGCAAAATATTGCAGCGAAATTAACATTTAAGTTATTTTTACTCACTATTGTCCGCAAGGTGTCCATCCTATTCTCGGTATATACTCGCACCATGGAAAAATTTCTTCTAAAGGTTTCTTGAGATCAAACCAATGCAGGCTAGATACTTCTGGTAGACTATTTGATACTGCTGATGCATCTGAAGTTGAATGATTATTATTTGATACTGAGATGATAAAAAAAACAATAGGTATATTGAAACATCAAGTAAGAAGAGGTTGTTAGAAAAACCATTATATTTAATCCAGAGAATCAATATGTCAGTCTCTTTAAAATTATTTATATTTCAGATATTTTTTTGTGCAACTTTTTCAATTCAGTCAATTGTAAAAGATTTGGCAATAATGGTGCAGAAATTTATATTCTATTGAGAAACAGTTGTCATAAAAACTTACTATCAATGCATTTATCTCTCGCGTCGTATTTACTAGTTCGTGATTTGGCTGATGTTCCTTCAACAGATTCTGGACTTACTGTGAATTCTAAAAGACGTAATGTGGAATGCGCATTGGCACTTCCGGCTCGCGGGAACCTACAATATAATATATAGGAATAAATCAAAAATCAAATTATTTTGAACATATTTTCACAAAGCACAGATAAAACAACAACTATCGATAATCTGAACAATTATCTATAACCACTTTTAAGGTGTTAACTGTCACTTCTTGATGGAAAGGCATTATATTTTAAATAATAAAAACACATTTTTTAGTACTTATTTCCACAATATATTTTTTCAGTTGATAATGCTCGCGATGAGCGAAACCGGTCCTGATCAAAAAATATATTGTGGAAATAAGTACTAAGAAATGTGTTTTTATTATTTAAAATTATCTATAATACATAACAAGAAAATTGAATAATGCATACTCTCTGGGAATAATAAATATATCTACATATGGGTGCGATATTTTTTAACATAGGAAATGGTATGGAAAGAAGTAACATAAGAAAGTCACTCAGAAAATGACTTAATTTTTTTAAAAACCAAATATATTAATTTAGATTTAAATCATAATTTATACGATAATGTCAGCACTGTGATAACTAAGTTTCCAAGTTTCTTCCACATAAATTTCAAAATAAAATTGTGTCGCAAGAGGTCACAGATAAAATTATACTTTTGTGTAAAATCACAATTTTCCACCAAATTATAAAACTTATAAGTCAAAGAATATTTTTTTCAATTTGAGATAGAATAATTATTGAGTTCTGATTTTTTTCGTTAATTACAAGGATCCGATTTTTTAATCATGTGAATCGATTTTGTTGAATAAAAAGTGTCAATTGTTAGAGATATAAGAACGCACACTCAAAAATGATACGATTTCCAAACATATTTACGATTATTGCATATTATTTAACAAATGGTGGAGATGACACCACACACCAAATCAAGTTAGGGAACACAGTATAGAATAAGAAATAAATAATAACCAAAATCTTTGACTTCTTCATGAAAAATTTACTAAGATTTTTCACATATATTCTAAATAGGCTATGATTAAAAGGGAAGGGTGAATGTGTCAACATCTTTTTTAATGTATTTATTTTAAAGAAATATCTAATAATATATTTTATTATATAATTATTAACATATTTATTTAAAATATATATAAATAAAATATTTTAAAGAAATAAGTTAAATGCAATAGCAAAGCAAAAATCACCTAAACTCCTCGGTTTCACTATCAGGATTACTATAAGAGGGTAGACTATATATTTTGACTGCGCTTTCATCAACTTCTTCATATAATATCCTATAGACATCATCTGAAAATAATAAATATTACATTATCTCTCAATTAAATAGGTATTTGTACTCAAAATTGGATATGGGAATATATTATATTGTTTCACAAACAGTAATGTGTCGTAACTCATTAATAACAATGAGTGGGCTACAGAACATTGATTGTTTTTCAAATAACACACTGGTAAGATTTTTATGAATATTTTTTGCGGAGAGTTGCGTGTCATGGAATAAGTATAGCCACATTAGATGTGAATATTATAATGATTACACAAACCTTTTTGTAGTGGCTGCCACCAATAACCAGTGTATCGGTTAAATTCTTCTTGCATTACATATGACGGCATACCAGCTTCCCTAGGATCATCAACTAGTCTGAAAGAAGACCAATGACATTATATAATGTGATTGTAAAATCAATCAACAACATTAATTAGACATTCAAACTGATCGTCATAGAAAGCTGGTAAAGATCTAGGGCTTATATGATTGGTGTCCTGGTTTAAGTTTTGAATCCCATAATGAACATTGTAAAAGTTATGTCAATGATATTGTCATTCCTTCCAACCTAATTTTTAAAAATTAGACGAAAATTTTTAACGTAACAATTAGTTCTCTCCTGACCCAGCCATTCTTTCCTGACAACCTGTTTTATATCAATATAACATCAATTAAAACACTCAAGTCTCAATGATTTTATGTTGAAAATGGGTGTGCTGAGAATAACACGAAAGCATTAAAGCTATTATAGGTGTTCATGGTGTTTGATGGAAAAATTTACTACTTCGTTTGGTTGCCGTTTTAGTAAACATGTATTTTGACAGATCATATCTGGCACTTGTGAAGTATAAACATAGCAAAAGTATTATGGATTTTTTTAAGATAAATCAATGCATTTTAATCATAAAACACTTGTATTATGAAGACATTAAAAAGACAATCGTCGATTATTGAAATGATCTCAAAGTAATGTGAAATTGTTAGTACAACTAATGCTATTCAAGAAAGATGACAACTTTGTGAAAAATTATGCGTGAATATTTAAATTTTTTTATTTTTTTTTAATTCAATTGACACAGAAGCTTTGTCCATAAGACCATTTATGTATTATGTATACTACATATGTCAATAAGATGCCATAGCTTGTTTGTGATAATTTTGATTTTCATGAAAAAAGCACGAGTGATGGCCCCATTTCCATTTAAATGAATATGTCAATAAACAAAATAATATATTCTAGGAAATACAAAATTCTTAAATTATTCATCATTTTTTTTTCATCTATTAACAGTGATAATATAGTGCCGCTATGTGCTCTGGAGGAATCATTGGCCCTTACTTTTTTCAAATATAATTTGCATAACATTTCAACACTTTCAGTTTAATCTCAACAAATACAAACTAAGTTTAGTTTTTTCATTAAAAATCAATCACAATGTAACAAATCACATTGGTTATGTTAGTGATGAATGAGGGTAACCTGTGAATGAAGGAAGTAATAATTAACATACCTAGAGCTGCCTTTACAAGCATAAGTTAATCTGATGGGCTCTTTTGATACAATGTTAGCTGCGGCAATCATGGTCATGTGTATTTCTTGCATCATCCCCGCTAACCAAAGATCTCCGCCAGCATGATGGCAAACAAGCTGGCTTCTTTTTGGGCTCATTGTAGCATTACAGTGATGGACTGGCTGATTAGTCTCTCGAGAAACCTCAGGGCCTCTATCACTCCCACCAAGAGCTAGTGCTCTCTGAAAATTTTATTATTTGTACTGTATGTGAATTTTTGCTGTATGTTTTGACCAAAATTCGCTAATTTACTTGATGAACGACTAAAGATGATGTAGAGATTTTCTGTTACATATAATAATTGTGTATCTTAAGTAAAATAATTACATTATTAATTCACATCTAAAATGGACTCATGCTATAGGTTATCAATATAAAAAAAATAGCTTACACCGTATTCAGAATACATCAGATAAATCACACCGGACATTGTAAACATCATTGTTCCATCAATAGGGTGCATGTGAAATGATGTTATTGGTCCCCAAATTGGCCCTCGGTAGTTAGGCAATGTGCGCACTCCATCAGTGGGCATTCCGATTGCTGATTTGTGAAAGTGAGCACCCTTTTCATCAGTTTCTTCACATGGTTTCCTTGAAATAATAACGTACATGGCTTAAAACACTGTTTGACCGTTTCCTTAAAATTTGCACATGTAATTATGAAATTTAGAATGTATGTACCTGTATTATTTCAAAAATTGCTATAGTTTTTACCCTGTCATGATTAATTTGTTAGCTTTCCAATGGCTCTTAGCAGTTCATACTCTACGAGTGAAATAAAAAACTGATTAAAATTAAATAATTATTCTTACCAAGCCCCGTCTCCCCAGTGGTTGCTGGTGCTACTCCTCAGCCTTTCTATATACCTTACATGCCCAACACTAGTTTCACACATACTATGTAAGAAAAAAACCCTCATGTAATTCAACATATTTGAGCAGACTTCATTTTTGAACACAAATTGCCGAGCTGTTGAGCTGGTGATTCGCGCTACCTGATAGCGCAATCCATTAACGGATGCTTTTAATTCTGTCCATGAACATTTTCTGCGCTTGGTAGCATTATCTGCCATTGTTTGATCACCATCACTTTCATCCCCCGCATTTGTATCCATTGCTAATAATGGATATAAAATCCTTTAATAGTTACTGCACTGTAAAACAAAAAAATATTTTGATATTAAAATTCCATCAAGCACCTTCAGTCGATATCATAAATTTAAAAAAAATGATAATTTTAAACATTGAGCAACAGGTGATGGCTATGTAATTTTTAAAAAATCCAAAGTAATAAACAATAATTTATTGCAATGCACATTCTCAAAATTATATGGCCTTTTGTTCTAAATCAACATAAAAAATAATTATGAATACATTAAATAATTGTATTGACTACGTGTTACCAATTATTGTGACAACGTTTGCTAATGGTATCAGATGCAAATTTTAGCAATCATTTACAAGATTCATCTGTATGCTAATTTTATCCCCATATGACTGCAACCCTAATACGAAAATATGAGATACATTGTTGATTACACCCTAAGACTCCCACTCTCCTATTTTGAATATATGAAACAAAAATGTTGATATCCAACAGTATAAAACAATTCATACATATAAAACAATACATACATACTTAGCCCCAGCTTAGGATAAAATCTAAAACTAATCCAGTAAAAGAGATTGTCACAAGAAATTTTAATTTAAGATATAATATTCCTATAAACCTATATGTCTCTCAAGTCACAGATGAGCGGTTATGAGGTATTGTCATGAGACAAATGGTAGCAAATACGTAAGATGGGGATAAATGGATATACTATTTTCAAATAGTATGCAGCCTACATATATCCAAACTACCTGAAATGTTGTATTTACAGAAATTAGAATCACTAACCTAAAACACAACACCAACTAAATTGGTAGCACTCAGCTTCAAACGTTCCGTACTATTTGCTCGTCAAATATGCGAGACATGCATCGCGTGTATTCGTTTTAACTTCATGAAAATGTATTTTATAACGCCCAAATCAGGCCTTTGCGTGCTTTCATATACTAAAGTTGTTACTTTACAATAAGTGCGATAATATTGTACAAATTATATTTTATCGGTGAAATTGACAGCAAACCTAGTCTCTCTCATTGTCATTTGACATAGACCATAGACAAAACATCTCGACATTATTTGTGGGCAAATAGTAACGATGTTTTATTTCTTTTGTATCCGTTACATTATATGAATCGAAGTGATAATAAAAATGTTTATGAGCTATAACTTTTGGGTTTATCATAATTATTTTTGACAAATGAAACAAAATTGAATGAGTCATCAAGTTAAGTTTTGATCATTGTATTTATTTACTAATATATATGTGGATGCAATTATTTTCATACATAAAAAAAGCGATTTTTGCATTTATTTTTAAGTCATATGACGTATGCACGGCTTCCACATTTTAATAGTTTTTTTATTCTGACTTATAGAAGACATGAATTTCAACTTTCATTTATAAATGTTTTGTAATTAATTTACTATCAAATCATTGTATTCAACGACGCAATTGTGTGCAAAGCAATAGGATTTGTAAATATTATTTTCTCATGCACCCTTAGTATGTATGAAATGATACATTAATCTATTCCTTGAAATTATTCATTTATTTTATCTGAAAATGACAAATTATTGCGGACTATACTACATATCCATGTATAAGTATATTTAAATGGTTGGCCCATGCGATTGCTTAGTCAACAAGAGTTTTCTGTTATCTTTTATAAATGTATTTACTTGAACTAAAAAGTCGAAACGATTTTTTTAATGAAGCGAAATCATTAAAACGACTACAATTGTTCAGCTATATCTACAAAGATCTAATATAATATGGCAATATTAGCAACATGATTTTTTGACAGCCAGGTGACGTTTTAAAATTAAAGGGAACAATTTCAGTTACTAGCACCGTACAGTAGTATAGTTCTAATGGCATAAACTAGTATATTAATGTTTGTTCATTGTTATCATAGTTCAATTCAAAATATGGTATAATTTTAACAGGAATGATGGAAAAAGTTCCATGTGTTGTTCAGGGCGAAGCCTCAGAATCGGAAAGCGATCAAGACGAACTAATGTCGCAAAAGATGGTAGGGAATTCAAATCATTTCTACCTGTTTTTTTTTTGTTCGCGTATTTTATATATTTAAGTACATTATTATTCAATATGTTACAGACCAAACTAATGGTATACAATCCAGCTCCAGAGAGCTACGTGAAATCATTACTCTTAATAATTAATTCTTTTAAAATTATCAAATATTTTTAACAATTCAAAGATAGACCTATATTTAAAGTGCCTTTAATTGTAAAAAACCATTCGTAATTTCGATTTACAAACATTTACTATAATTCATTTTTTTAGACAAAATCTACCGTAAGCAAAGAAAATCATGGAGAAGTTCCCGAGTCAGATGAAGGTGATATGAGTAAAATATCTCACTAATAATTTATTTAATCTAGTTGAAAATTTATTCTATGTGTTTCAAAGTCTCAAACTAAATTCTAAATCTTGGAGCATTTTTTGCCAATATCTTTTGACTCTATTGAGTCTCTTATGACATTTGGCTTTTCCTGGTCACCAACTAAACTATAAAATATAATTTGAAATCGGAGCAGTGATCTTACTATATTCCAGTGATAGTTAATACGTGGCATGCCAGAAAAAAACGCAAAATCGCATTGATTTTACAGTAGAACAAAATATTTTTGATAAATCATTAAAGTATTTTTTCTTGATGGATATAGTTTAAAAAAGAAGATTCATTTTTTATTTACAATTCCATTTGTCTTAATCTGCCTATATTTATCCTCCAAATATGTAGATACAGCAAACAATTATTCAGCACCTACTTATTACATTAGAATACTGATTTTCCATTTAAAGTTAAGTAAGTGGGTAACTACGACTTAAGTCTTGACTTTTCAAAGCATTGCTTAGGTTTTAAAAATCTTGATGGAATTAATGATAAAACAGAATACAATACCTTTATTATAGAACATATTAGTAAACCAGGAACAACAAGGAATCCTATTATCATTCCGGCCTTTAGGCCACAGCCTAAGATTTGGAACTCCTTACTACATAAAAAATTAGGTGAGTATATTTCTATTAAATAAGACGGAATCTGAAACTGATCCTTCATTACTTTTATTTGCTAACAATAATTTTCGAAATATTTGTTTTCTATTATAACCTTTTGAATGTTTGTATTATATCCTCATCTATCAGTTGTATTATGAATGTGACATTGGTTGGAAAAATCAGCATTTCATTAACCTGGTTTAAACATTCAATATATGGGTAGGACAGAGCATTGTCTGATGTTTTTCCTTTTATCTATATGCAATTATGATATTTTTTCACTACTGGAATGAACTGTTTAATATTAAAAATAAATATTTAGATTGTGATCAATTTTTCAAGAAACAAACGTTCAATGTGTATCATATTTGGGCGATTACTGACCCATATTTTTCACAGGACCATTTTGATCAATCTGGATAATCAAGATTCTACTGTACTTTCATACAAAACGTTTCGTGATGTTGACAATTCCTTTCGCATGACTCATGATCTGTAAAAGGATACATTTGTTTTTATTTCAATGACCAGCCTTTCGAAATATATTGTACATTACTTACAAATGTTTCAGCGGATTATTGATGAAAGTTGTGATCGGTTCATATTTGAATTATTAACAAAAAAAATTTGCCATGATATTTTGAAGGCACATCAGATGTGAAATAAAATTTCGACTTTACTAATATTATTCAACTTGTTAATTGTGAATGAAAATGACTTGCATGTGCCACTTCAAAAATAATGATAATCTCAGTGTATTTTTTATGAAAATGTATGCATGTAGCGAGTAAATGGTATTTATATCCTCCTCAGAGTTAACCGAGAAATAGTATAACAGGTATTAGGATGCTTGAATGTTATTTTGTTTCAAGATAGTTGACTATATTTGTGAATTTCAATATTCAATTCTTTATCAGGAGAATGCAATACATCTCTTTACTCCAATGTGATGGAATTAGTAAGGACGACAGTTAACAGCTCATTGGTTCAGTTGAATTCAGCCGAGCAACAACTTCTAAAATCACAAGTGGGTATAATTTTTTCAATTAATGAAATATTTATTCGTATTCACCATTTCTATTGAGGTTTGTCTACAGATTTCTTTCTTAATATTCTGATCTGTTCTCATTTTGAATTGCAGATTAAACTACAGCAAGCTAGCACTGCTCTGAGGTCATTGGCTGCCACAAGTAATCTTTTGGGTGAAAAATTAGAGCGAGCAGCTCACACTCCGTACATTCCCATAATAAATATTCCCCATTCTAAAACCAAAGACTGATTTCAAAGAAATACATATATTTAGTATTAAAAATTGTGAATAATTTCTGGTTTTTTTATATATATTTTTTTTAGCTGGTCTATTGATTGCCTTAATGCCTGTTACAATATTTAAGTTTACTTGCCCTTATTTTAGTTGCGTATGCTATTATATAAATAAAAAAGAAGTGTTAAATGATAAACACCACTATTTATATTGAAATTATGGGGATTTCGTCTGTAACTTTTTCGTCAATGTTTTATGATAGTAAACATGGAAAAATTACTACATTGGCAATTTCGGCCTTACAATTGATAAACAGCTTGATAATTGAAATGAAATCAGACCTGGTTTTATAATGAATAACACAAAAGAAATATTGTTTCAATAAATATTCAAAAAGTTGTTTTTTTTTTCAACAATTATAGATATATATATTTATTAATTTTCATTTAAACAGATACATACTTAAATAGGAGGCATGATTTACTAGATCTAATTTATATTGTACAAAGAAAGATTTTTAGAAGAGAAATATTGAATTAAAAATAAATCAAACAATATAGCTGGATGAGATATAAGATATTTTCAGACCCAAGACATATGGGCTTAGTTTTGTACGGTATTCAAAATACTCATATTGTACCATGAAAAAATGTATAGAAATCAAGAAATGAATTTTGTTATGTGAAAATATTATAAGTCAACTACAATACAGAAATTAACATTCATAGACATATTATCTTGAATAAGAATAATCATTTTAATTACAGGCACCTAGATCGTGAAATTTTTGAGCTAACAATCCTAGCAATAGGCTGAAAACGCTTTAGTAAAAATATATTCACTTAATAAATAATTATTATTCTCCCAACTAATTACTAAAAACCCAATTATAGAAGTATGTTAAATCACAAAACATTTATAGCTTCATCAAATTAAAGGAAAAGGAATGCATATATATATATTAATTTTTGATCTTGTGACTTTTTTACTCACATTTTACATAACAAAACTATTAAAGAAATAGCGAACTTAAAAAATAGTTATATAAATTTGATTATGTATTCATTTAATATAACTCATCCTGTAAAGATAATACAGATCTAAACGTCTTATTTCAAACAGAAGACTGTTGTACATAAAAAAGAATATTTATATTTACTTTCTGAATCATTCAACAGCCTATGGTTACGTGCAAGTAATAATCACACGAGAACAAATTGCCATGTGTAATGTTATAAGTGACGAGTTCTAATGAAAATATTATGAAATCAAAAATAGGAAGTATTTAAAATTGTAAGAATAATCTACAGCAATTTCAGCTTTAAAAATTGTCACCTTTTAATAATTTAAGAAGGATTTCATGATTGATTATATATATATATATTTACAAAAAATGCTATATAACTTTATCAATGGTATTGTACAGTAAGGCAATTGGTACAGACTTGCGTGCAACAGGAGATTCACCAACATTTTATGAAGGTAAATTATTTTGTTAGTACACTGTAGTAACACTGAGATTTGTCCAAAAGATTTGCATAAGAAAAATAAATCTCAGTGACCATGTGATACTTAGATGAGAACTTCAAGAAGAATTCCACCAAATTGTTTATGTAGCATTCTACATGTATACTACAGTCTTATTTTGATGTAATGAGGCAACTGAAAAAACTTGCTATTGCTTTGAAAATATATAGCACAATGCCAAAATAATTAAATGTTTTGATTCCAATTATTTGATATAAAGTTCAAGACAAAATCTCAAATTAATCTTTCTTGTATTTGTGCTTAGTTGTCATCCAATAGTCAAAAACTCAAAAGGCTCAAATCGCAACGAGCATATGTTCAGTAACTTATTAAAAACAAACTTGACCATTACTGTTGGTCCTTATAATAATACATGAATGTGGTTTGATCAAATGCAAAACAACGAAAATGGTAAAATCACAATATAAAATGTTGAATGTAGACGTTAATATTTCACCCCAAGTAATCGGAATCACTGTCTGAATCTGAAGATTTTGAAAATCCTCCTCCGAGTGCATAGGCTCCCAAACCGACGCCTGCTAAAGGTAGACCATATTTTAATGCTTTCATTCCCATGCTGGATTCCTTTTTATACTAAATGAAAAAAAAACACAAAACAATGAATGAAAATATTAACTCAAAAATTCACATGGTAATGGCTAATAATGTAGACATACCTCTACTAGTACCATTGGTGGAACTCCTCCTACATTCATTGGATGTACTCCGCTACCAAAAGGGGGCATCTGAAACAATTAACAAATAAATTATTTATTTTTTCGAATAGAATGTAAAACTACATCTTTTTTATATTTTCTACTTCAAAATAATGAATGATGCATGTTTTATTGATAAATGGCTGACGTTTTTTGATTTGTATATATGTATTATACTTAGGAATCAGTATCATTAACTCATTCGTTAGGGACGAATTTGTGCAGTTAGTGAGTCTTTTAATCAACCCGCTTGAGGTGTTAAAATAAATGAATCAAAAGCGAAAAATTTTATGTTTTCTACAAAGCTGACATGACAAATTTTTGATGTATCATTTAAAAAATAAATGAAAATTTTGACTGGTTTGTGTCTAGGATATAAACCGAATATCGATAGTAATTTTTGGTTTTGGTTTGTTTTACTATGAAAATACACTATAAATCCATATGGCACAAATCTATGAAAGATAAGTAAAATTTAAGCGGGTGTTGACACTCATTTCATCCTCTAATTATATTTACAACATTCGGTGATGGTTGCATTTTTCAAAACATGATTCCTATTGTCACGAAATAAATTATTTTTACTAGACTATTTGGTTGGTGAAGTATGTATTTAAATTGAAAAATAATGCTCAAAATCTGTTACTGTAGTCCTATAAAAATACCAAAATATAAGCAATTATAGACAACAAAAAATATATTGTGTTTTTAAATTTGGTTTTAAAATAAACATGAGCACGTATATATTTATTTTGTATTTACCATCTATCTGATGTAATGTACATTTCAATGTAGAACATTTTTTATGTTTAAAAATACAAAAGATTGACAATTACTAACATAGTAAGTTAACATCAAAAATATAATGCAACTAAGTTTTAAATAACTTCTATTAATTTTAATAAATATCGAACAGTTTTAATGTTTTATCTCTTTGATGGAACTGAATTTTGCACAATTTCGTAATTTTTTCCATAGCGAATGAGTTAAAGAAGCAAGATAATATTAGGTGTACCTGAATTAATCAACTTTTTTTTGAGCAGGTAAAACTCTTTCTTTCAATTAATGGAATGGGTTTTTTTACTGATCGCAAAATGTATTATTATACAAAAAAAAAACCCATTAAATATATTTGATTTTTAGCAAAGAAAAAATAAACTAGTATTTATAAAATGTCCGATATGAAACCTTCCGAAGAACTCATACTTCATTTTATGCAATTTCATTTTCAATAAGGTTGCAATGCCACAGAGATTTATTTCATATACAAGGATACATTGAATATTGACAAGCAGGGTGTTGAAGATGCACATGGGGAGTGAACACATATTGGAGATCTGATAACGCATTTGGTGAATCAGGGGATATTCTGTTTGTATGGTACCAGATATTGCCAAATATTGCTACAAGCCAGTACAAGGTAGCACATCCTTACATGACGATCTACATGTAAATATGTGTTTACATGTTAGGCGCTTCTTCAGCATTCAACGTACTAGCAAGTGCCACTGCTGATGAGAAATTCTTCCGTCGTGACTTTAAATTATCATCTTCAGAGCGACTCCCTGAATTTATCATTGAAATTCTTAAGTCACTAGTGAAGTTGAGTTGAAAATTGGTAATGCAGGAAATTATCAATACATTCGTAAAACACTGGGTCAACTGTATAGCCATCTTCAAAGCTTGGATTTAATAGCAATGGCTAGCGTTTGTACATTGCTGTTTAAAAGATACCCAAATGATCCATTTCTTGCCAGTGTTGAATAATAGATCTTGTGCAGTAAATTAAAATGATCAATTTCGTTTCAATGCAGATTTTTGCCTGTGTAATCAGCTATATGTACATCTATACCAGCTATATAGTGTGCCAGAATAAATCTAATTTGAGCTATCAAAACTATGTGAACAGTTGATATTTATGGTCAATAATTAGACTGATGGCAAACAGAATCAACAAAGATAGGGCCAGGTCTAGTCTACAGAATCCAAATAATATTAAATTATAATAACAGGCCACATGCAGCAAAAATCACCCAAAAAAATAAAAACTAATCTGGGAAGTATTGCCTCATACACTTCATAAGCTTAACATTGTATCATCACACTAACACCTGTTTAAGTCTCCAGAAAATAAAGAAGTTTCACTGTGAATATGTAAAATATATATTTTAAATAGATTTGCTTTATTACAAAAAAAAAATTGATTACCAATAGGTACCATCTAAAGAAATATTTAGTAAGTAAAATAAAATGTAATTTTATGAAAATACTGAAGATCTTTATAAGACATTTTTACAACAAATTTTTAAACAATTATAACTTATATGTTTGTGTAATAATGACAAATACATTATGAATGGATAGTGTTGGAAACATGCAGTATGTTAATTCTCTCAACTTCGCATGATGTGGACATCACACAGATGTATTTCTATATATTTAATATCTACACTAATCTTTTTCTTGTCTGTGAACCTGTAAAAATAGACATGATGTTGAAAAAAATGCAGCAAATGTTGATAAACGTATCCAAAAGACACATTTACCTACTATTATTCTAAGTCGATCTGCTTTAACCCGTAAAAAATTGACAAAGGTTAATTTTGAACGTATTTTTACTATTATAAAACACCTTGAAATATATTTTTTCTGGTCGGCACTGAAAGTAATCTGTAAAAGTAGAAAAGATATTGAAAAAAATATGGTAAATGTTGACAAATGGTACATCCCATTTCTACCTGTTATTATTCTAGGCTGCTTGGCATTGGTTACGGCGCCGAGCGATTATTGGCCAATTTTGGCAGCACTTAGGACCACCTTTAAACTGCGAGTGAAACCCTCAAATGCAGTAATGCATTCTTTTTTATGTGAATCGCAATTTTAATAAAAAAAATATATAGCAAAAACTTAAATTTAAATTTTGAGTCCCAATGCCCAATGTGGCCGATTATCGACTCAATGGTTTTGAAAGTGCTGAATAATTAAATCGCAGTCAAAAAAAATTACTCAAGACAGATAGCCACAAACAAGAAAAGATGAATGATATTAAACACAGGAATAGTGACAGTTAGGAACGTTTTTTTGAATAATAAAAACCTTTTATAGGTTGGAATGTTTCTATTCAGATTAACATAGCATAAAGCATTAGAAAAAAAAATGTATATTGACATAAAATTCTTTAACAAGAAATAAGTAAAAAAAGATTGCAAGGATGTGTGTTGATAGCTGAACTATGTGTTAGTGAGAGACCATGCATTCTGGAAAATTATTAAGTAACAATAAAATATTTATGTAATTAGACAATAATAACAAAAACAAGACAAAATCATTACAAATACACGATTATTTAATTTTTAAGACACATTTTCCCAATTCAAACATTGAACACTGTTCCCGATAACGGCTCCACAATAATTTTTCTATTCTTGAAGTTACTGTGGGTTTTTATTAATACCTGTGTCGGTTGTTGGAATCCCATAAGCGGGAGAGGCGCAAAGCTGTATGCTGCAGGTTGCTGCATAAAACCGGCTAGCAAAAATAACTTATTAGTTAGAAAAATTTGTATTATTATACTGATATTTTTGTGGAACAAAAAATTACATTTATAAAAATATCAGAGTTGTAGAAACACAGGTTCAGATTGATTGGTATTTATCATTTAAGGAGATGGCATTTGCAAAAATTGTATAACTATAACTAAAATTAAGAAATGGTTTAGATTTAACATGTCCAATGCCTCAAACAGGTATATACATGGTGTTATTTATAGAATATCTAGATGTCTTTATCAATTATTTTGCTAGCAAGGTGATATCAGGATACATTGGTAGTGTTGTCTGTACAATATTATTTATGCTGTAAGATATTTACATAAATATGTTAATGCCAAGTTAATAAATATTGGTAGAAAAATACTTGCTGGATTAGTAGAAATCAAAAGTTAACAGTTAATAACTAGGGCTGTCAGAACATCATTGTAAAGGTTGCTTGACTTGCATGGTGAGCCAGAGTAGAAAAAGGAAAGATAGTTAGTTGGTGCAAATATGCTTGAAATAAACCAATGAAAAATTATATTTGGAATTTGATTATATTTTCATCATGCTATTCTAAGGTGATCTTTTATTTTTGTACGAATGAGGCATAAAAATATTAATGCAAATCACATTTAATAGTTCTGATTTTGTAGCATTTAATTGTACTGAAGACCAGGGGCCCTACTTCCATGTATATTAGTGGCTCACCTGTAACTTACCAACACCTTTAGGATGAACATTGTGAATTTTGCATTTCTCTTTATATCTTTTTTTTTGAAAGTTTAGTGTTCAAATGCAGTTTTTTGTTGCCACATTCATTGCTGTGGTTATATAATACGACTTGTCAATGACTAATGAAGATGGTTATCAATGGAGATCCGTAAGTAAATTACTCTGATTATATATTATAATTATTTTATCAAGTTTTAATGGAATGATTGTTGCTATAGATTACATAAGTTTGTAAAATGACTAACAAAAAACAACTTCAACAAAATTCAATGTTTTTCATAATGATCTCCTTCGTGAGTGATAGATTCATTCATTCCAATGCTTCTCTATCAAATTTGAATTGTTAAAACTTTGTGCAATTCCGCATGTTTTGTCACTAACGACCCTTATCTCTCTTCTTCTCTAACATTTCTATGTATTATAAAATGACTTTTCCAATTCTTCAAAATATGCACTAATAATCATTATTGATACTTCATAACATATTATTCAGTGTGTATCCCAAAATACGGACGCCATATCCTTCCTAGCCGACTTTTGCATTTTTGGTCACTTCAGACGGCTTTTGCCGGTTGCTGTCCATTCAGCTGACTGGTGATTTGACTCTGGAATGTACTTATAGATCCATGTTTCATCTATTGCCATATATTGTATGAAAAAATCATATTTAATTTTCCTAAGCTAATCTCAACAGCACTCTGAATGAACACAATGTTTTTTATATAAGTTAGCACACCAAAATACTGTACCCACTTCAGAGTTTTCTTGTGGACATGGGTCATGCAAAATATTAAGCAGACTGCCTTCCAATATCTTAAAGGTGTCAATTAACATACATCACGCCACTTTACTACAGTTTTCCAAAATGATTTTGTGAACCTTTTTAATGTTATCTGAAACAACCGCTAAATTTGGACGGCCAAAGCGTTAAGCATCATCGGTGATAGACAACAACTTCTCTACCATTTGTCGCGATTGAGCAGAGTCCGAATAACACTTGTCAAGCCATGGCTTTAGTTGAATGGTATTTTTTCCATTAAAAACCAATGCTTTATTAACACATGATATTCAGATTTTCCATTGTTTTGAAAATTATAAAAGTAGCATCACTAAAACTGCTGAAACTTGTAAACAAAATGGTGGGAAGTCCTGAAATTTTGATATATACTGTTTGAAGGTTATTACTATCTAAAGTTCATATGAATTTGTCAAAAGTATCACTATCTATATGTCATCTTATGACCTTATTGAGTGAAAGTATGACGAGTGTCCTTCGTGAAATACAATTTTACAGATCACCTACATACAAGCTCACATGTCAAGCACTCCATTCACGCGCCAATGCATGTGAGACACTGGACTGGTTAAAGGTTAGGTTTTAAAGTGGCAATCCACTTATAAACATGGAAATAAAACCAGTGTTTCTTACAGTCTGTCGCTTACAGAGATGATACTACGTGTGCATTGGCCCAATGTGGCCAAAATAAAAACAAAAGGAGAATCTGAGAAAAGAATTTAAGTTTGTGAACATTTGAGTTTTGTAAAAAGCTTCAAAAGCTGACTGAGGCTGAATAAATTATTCATAAAGTAGAGCTTTAACGGAATAATCACTGTATTAGTATTTGTATGGATGGTGCAATGGAAATGATGGAGAACAAATCAGTGTTTGTCTCCAGTCTCAAGAATAACAATGAAGATGTATCATTGAAATAATGCATTGTTGCATTATGGGGAAGAATATGACAAATTAAACCCTTAATTTTTAAAGTATTTTTTGAAGAAATTGGATCACAATATCAATCCCTATTGGTTTACACAGGGATAATTTGATTCTTCCAAGACAAGGTTTCAGTGAGATTATTTGAACTTTGCTAAGGGATTACTTATAGTTAATAAATATTTTTTGATTTCTGTCAAGGCCTATATTTAAGTTAATACACAGTTAAAATAAACAGTTGTGTTCAAAAAAGAAGCACAATTAAGGTATAAGTTTCAGCATTGTTTTTAACTGGTTTTCCAAGAACTTTTTTTAAATAAAATGCAATATGCGAAGAGAAAAATATGCATTTTTCTTGCAAGCTATGAATTTTGACCACGAACATAATAACCGGTAATTGTTTTGATATTACTTTAAGAATGGAATTCTCTTAAAAACCTACTGGATATTTAGAAAAACTTAATACCCAGATACATTCACATATAAATAGATGCTGAAAATTCAGTAACATAATTTTTTAAAGAATTTGCACCAACTTAAAATTAAACAACAAAATCTGTTTAATCATAATGTCAACAGAGGAATAACCCATATTACCTAACGTTATATGATCTGAGATAATTGAAATCAGTAAAAGTTTAAGTGGGAAACACATTTATTTTTTATGAACAGTTTGGCTTAGTTAATTATAGTGTAAACTTTTAAAAATAAATTCTCTGAGCAACTTTGAAAATCATATCCCGAGTGCTCTTACACTTGGAGTTTGAGGCAAAGGGTAAATATTAAAAACATGCTAGCAGCAATTCTAAATTTTCATCAAACAAATTAAAGTATGTAAATTTTGTAAATGAAACTTAGCTTGTGATGTGCTGCGAAATTTAAAGGAGTACTTAGAGTGCCAATTAGTTATATGATATTTATATATTTTATTTCTGTTTTCATTTTCAAAAACTTCATGTAATGTGTTTCTCTCTCAACATGTGCAATAATATTATCACTAAAATCTGGCTGTAATAAAATTTATCGTAAAAATTCAGAATTTCATCAGAATATAACAATTTAAAAAAAAAATTAAATAAAAATGCAATGATTGGGAAATGCCAATTGTTTTCCAAACATTTTTTGCAAAGCTCAAGCATGATTGCAGCCTAATAACATTATATATATATACTTACTAACAGCGATTGCATATAATTCAACATGTCACCAATTCATATTTCTCAATTATAAACAAATAAAAAAGGAATAAAATAACAATACAATTACAATTATAATTTACTACTTATATAATGAGCACCATACAAAAGAAAAAAAAATATTTAACGATTCTGTTGAACAAGCTTAACATCTGAATGAAAACAAAATTGTTTTTATAAAAAAATATAAATATATGTAGTAAGAACCCCATTTATAATATCCGTTTTTTGACATAATAGAGATAAATATGTACCACTGGACTCATCGGAGTGAGATTTACTAGATGTCAAAATATATGTCTAGGTCTTATGAGTTGGGAAAAATATGCCCAATACTGAAAATAGTTGAGATGGCTAATTCTGATATATTTTAGCTTCTTACATTTTTATCGAATTGAGAAATTATGGGAAATAACATATATCAAACAATGTAAACTATCTGTAACAGTCAATGCTTAAAAGTGGACTCCAATAGACTAAATACATTTAATAAATTTCCTTGAGGAATACTTGAATGATCTTGATTGAAATTTTGTTTTAGTGTTAAATTAAAAATATTCTCATTCAAAAATTTAGACATATGATATAAAACGTGAGGTCTTTGATAAGCTTTTTTAGGCTTTCCATTTCATGAAAAAGAATAATGTGAAAAATATTTTAATATTAATAACTGAAAAAAGTTATTAATATTACAAATATAGATAACATCGATATCGGCAAATCAAAATCTCACAAAGCCAATTTAAGGGGTATGTATCCCTTCTACTGTCTTCCATATATGTATGAATCTAACATTTTCAATTTTTTGCATGAGACAAAGAAAAAAAAATATTTTGATCACTCACTTGGATGTTGCTGCTGTTGGGGGTAAGGCGGTGGAGCACCATAAGAAGGTGGAGTTGCCATTTGTGGACCGGCCATAGGTACAGTTCCCATCATTCCCATTGGAGGGCCACCCATCATGCCCATGTTTGGAGGGCCCTGAGACATTGCAGCATTGTACGATGGAGGGCCTTGCTAGATAGTAAGAAAATTCAACACAACTCTTATTACTTTACTTCAGAATTTGAATGCTTAGAATGGACTGGTGAAAAAATTATGATTAAATTCTTATTACTAATTCAAATTGTAATTGTAATAGATTTTCTTGATATTAAATGTTTGTTTGAATATGATATTTATTTAATACTAGTGTGTACTCTGCATGCGTTTCAATGCCACTCAAAAAAAAAGAAACCGCGACTTTATGGAATCGCCTCGTCGGGAGCCTCTCGCCTTCCGATTGGATAAGTCAGACTTGAGGCGAGGCCGGAGCCAATTAGAAACGATAATCTTAGGTTATGTTTTTCTTACCGAAATTTGACAGTGGCGGCCGTATGTGTTTTTATTTATTGGAGTGCTTTTGGATACACAATGTTTTTGTTTTTCTCTCTGGTGCGTACACAAATAAATCAGAAGGTTTTCCAACACGTGAGCAGGCCATATACAGTTGTCCATGTGAGAAGCATGGATTTTTTAAATTTAGTCCACACACTTGTAACGACTGTTCTTGTGCCTTATTGATGGTCATTGCAAAGGCGACTTGCACTGGAAACTACTGACATTTAAATTCAAATGGCATATCTGTCGGAATCATTGGGATGCGTGGCAACATTACATTTTCTCCTTTGAATTTTCCATTTAAAATTGTAGCTTCAATAATTCATCATTTTTCTTATTGAAATCCTGGTACCGTTGCAAAGTCGTGAGGAATCTATGTTTCGGAGAAGAATGATGGGGATGCCCATTCCCAATTGTACCAATGATTTGTTAGCGATTACTAAACATATGTCCTCAATCAATAGCAATGCCTCATTATACACGTTTGGTGTGAATTGAACGTGTGGATTTTGAATTGTTTTACGCAAACTATGTAAAATATCTTCATTCATGTAGCCTTTGTATTTTTTCCAAAGATCTTTTGGATTGGATAGAAAGCAAATTGTTAATATTACTGCAAATAACGCATGTATTTGTTGTGGGTCAGCAGTATTCGATGAATCAGCGAGTGAAGTGTCCCAATGTGCATCGTTTTCTAAAGGATTTAATTCGAGGCAAGCTTCACGATAAATGAAACATATTCGACCGTTTACTGTTCTCAATTCTTGGAAGGATCTCGGTCCACGTATGTTGATTAACAGTAATCGCAAGTAAACGCATTCTGCATTATTTGGTTGAGCAGTGTATAGACGGCCTAATGCGTTGGTTGAATGTACATTGTAATGTCTTTCAACTGCTTTACCTTAACATATCATCCCTACACAATAAGAAAAATGCAGTTAACGTTGTTGGCTGTGGTGACAATGCTCTTACACGTGCATTTTCTGTTGTGAAGTACACTTGCTGTCCATTTTGAAGGTGAACTGCCAAATGAGTAACTGGTGGATGCCGTTCATGAATTGGAAATGATAAAATGCGCCATATTGCTTCATTGCTACTAATGTAGCGTCCCAGTTGATATTGTTTGATTTCATCGATAGATGAAGTTGAATTTCCCACTCCAAAAACTGCCATATCGCTTCCTTTGTTGACATATTTACAAATGTATTTGATGGATTTCACTGAATTACAATACTCGACGTTGATGTGTGCTTTGTACGTTTTCGAGAGAAGCTGTGAATACGGTACAATCCAACGATTATCAACTTCAACCTCATTGTTTCCCCCTTTTCGTTCGTGCTTGAGTTGTACTCTGACCTATTCCTTTTGGTAAGGGTGGCATAATTGATTTCACTGTGAATTTTACGTTTTCAAATTCACTTTTGAAAAAAAAAAAAATTGATATATTGAATAAATTCTTTCTATTGTATATCACACACGATTTATACGTAATATTTATTTCAATTCGTTCTGTCATGCGACATAAAACCAAAACAAAAAAGTCGGTAAAAATAGAACATTGAAAAACTTTTTTCGAAAATCGAACTTTGTTTCAAAATATTCAGTACCTTACGTAAGTACCTACAGGTGAGTGAATGTGACAGATTTGCGTCATTCTTGTTTTCGGCGTTGCTATGGATACAATGTGTCATAAATGGCCATTCTGTATTACAATAGTCTTGTATGAAAACACGTTTTTCGTAAATAATCAATTAATTTTTGTAATCAAATTCTGAGTATCCTATCTTTTGCCCGGTAGTCTAAGCAATAATTCGACAAAGTTTTATCGCAATTGGATTAATGGTGGAGGAGTGTATAAAGGACAGACAGACAGACATTCATTTTTATATATACAGATAGGTATGTGTATTAGAATTTCATTAATATTTACTAAATTTGTATAAAAAAAATAATCTTACTTGGAATCCCATATCAGTTCCACCCTCAAAGTTTATCATCGAGACTGATACATCTCCATCAATGGTTATGTAAGATGCATTTTGGAATGGAAGTCTATGCATAAATTCGCAGAAATGATTACCGTTCACAGCCACCTACAACAATATGCATTTGATTCTTTAAAAACGATAATATTTTGCAGAGGAATCATAAGACTTAAGCTTGACGAGACAGTTTAGGGCCTTCAATCATTTAATTAAATTTTATATTCGAGGTGTTTTAATTCCCTTTTTGTTTTATTTTGCTAGTACACACATGCAATTGTGGGTGCTCTGGTGATGTTGGATAGACATTTTCCAACTAGAGCCCATACAAATGGGTTAAAATAAAATTCTTTGATACCATATAAATTTTAAGAATATTAATGGTTAAAAGGTATTTTGTTGTCTGACCACTTGTATCCATTTATATCATCTTTGAATTCTTTTAAATTATATATATTGGGTATCTGACAGTATCATAATATAATACACATGGGCCTCGTATAACACGGTTATATGGTTCCACAAAAACCTCGTGTAATACAAATCCGTGTTATACAAGGTTTGAAGTTCATACAAAATTAAGGTTTGTGCTCCAAAAAAAGAAAGAATCGAAGATATTTTATACAAATATGTACTTTACTTTATTAAATAAACAGATATACATTTGTAATGTTGATAATGCTCGCGATGAGCGAAACCGATCCTGATCAAAAAATATATTGTGAAAATAAGTACAAAAAAAAGTTTTTATTATTTAAAATATCATGCCTTTCCATCAAGAAGTGACAGATAACACCTTAAAAGTGAAATATGCATTTACATATTAATTGAAATAATCAATAACATAATATACCATTCATTTATCATCACTTTCACTTAGAATTCTATATTTTTTACTTTTTTTCAAGATCGGTTGGGAGTTTTCATCATCGGAGGACTCTGAATTTAAAAAAATTGTTTAGCGTATAATCTTTACGCATTTCCTTAAGAGATTCCAAAAAATTTTGTAATTCCCTCTTGAATTATGAACTCCTTTCCATTGTAGGATCATTATCAATAAAAAAAAAACTAACTAACTAAAAAACTATAGTGTACTCATCATAACTTCATTTATATTTTTTTTAGTTTTATCATTAAAAAAACTAAAAAAGGAATTCTTAAATTTTGACAGCTGATTATCAAATCAACTGCCAAAATTTAATCCAAAAGTTTCTGGTCTGAGCTCTCCCAAAGGATGTAAAAGTTGATTTTATTATGCGATTTATATTATCATTATCCGTTGGGAAAGGGGTACTGTACTTTGTACTGAATATATTTTGTTTTATATTTACAATATTAAATTGCTAGTTTTGTTATTTTTTTTTCGATAAGAAATTAAGAGTACATTTTTTTACTGAAGGTCATTTATAATTCTCATAAAACTTGACAGTGCTGTAATATTGAAAAAAAGAACATAACTCACCTTAAAAGAATGCGACTCACAGAGCACCAACAGTTGAAATTGGCCCCCTGGACCTAATGGTAATCCACCATGAGTATCTTCATTGCCCCACTGCATGCTTTGAAGGTGGTTTCTGACGATGCATTGTTCAGGAAAGCGAACATTGACATGTAAGGCAATGTCATCTCGCGGATTGACACCTGGACCACATTGGATGTTGACGGCGAATCTGCAAAATGTTAGATATAGTTTTTGAAAAACTCTGTCTTCTATACCGAATCAGGGAATTTCCAAATAGGTCATAAATTTAGACTATAAATATAAACATCATTAACCATCTCCCGGTCGATTTCCTTTATAAAAATCGTTTATATTGAAGTGAATTGTTAGACTATCTTCAAAAATTAATTATAGTAATTTTTTAACCCTTTGAGGTTTAAAAATCCATATTTTTTTTGAGTTTATTTTCATTCCAGTCTTTGATTTAAGCAAAAAAAATATATCGATTATGTCCCAGTTATCAAAAAAAGGGCACTATGAATTGCAAAAATTATGCTCCGAATGGAATAAATATTGTTCTTTTTCCGTTATCAGTTTGGAAAATACCTTACCTGAAATCATCCCCGATAGAAAGAGACAATATAGGATACACGAACATGCGTTAAAAGTGTCTAGGAGCTACAGTTCAGTACAGTGTGAATTTCTAAAGAAGTTAAAAAAAATCTGAGGTTTGAAAACCCGTTTTTAGTTGAAAGAATACAGAATAGTGTAAATTATTGTTCCCGCATATATGTGTGAACGTCCAAAATTTTACTTCATCTTCCGAATGGTATTTTTACCGTGTATGGGCTATCCCACACATGTAAGTGAATGTCCAAAATGGTACGGTTTTTTTCTCTTGCTCACATGTGTGAACGACCGGGAAGTGGTTAAGAATATGATTACAGATTGTATAACTTTCGAAGTACCTTTCGGCTTGTGGTGGGGTAGTGCCTTGAACTCTGATCATCTTCCCCGGAGACATCCCACCTGGGATCATACCCAGGTAAGGGACGGGCTAATAAAAAAAAAATAGTTATGTAAAAATATCAATACACCTCAAAAATACGTCAAACAAAATATCCACAAGATGATATTTACATTCATCTAATTGAATGATCTAATTTTTTTTTTTTGCCAAGTATTTTTCCTTTCTTAAGACATGGCATGTAAAAACTGCAGAGCATCACCCCACTTCTGATTTACTTCCCCCCGAATTCACTCTCTGAACCAATGCATGTACGTTTTTACCAGTAAAGGGTCTTTCAGTAGGAACGCTCAATATTTGTGTAATATAAGTTGTGTGTAAGATATTCACCCATTTTAATTTTTTTCATTTGAAAGAATATTTTATGGCATTAAGTGTGGAATATAACGTCATTTTAATGTCCAGCAAGGCTTTGCTTAGTGGCACGTATTTGGGAAGTCCAATTGTCAATGACTTTATCGCATAAATCTGGCTGAATTTGTTGGATGGCATTTGTTATCTTGATTTTTAGGTTGTCAGTTGTTTGCAATTTATTCGCAGACTTGCGATTTAAGATAGTACAAATGAAAAAGTCTAAAGGAGATAAATCGCACAATCTCGGTTGCCAGTCCACGTCACCATTGCGCGGGATAATCACACCTTAAAGACTGTAATAAAATTTGACGATTTACCCACGTTGTTCAATGATATAACTTTCCAAGGTGATTTGCCGTACTCTACTGAACAATTAACAGATGTCACTTTAACAACATGGCTACTATAACTTAACAAATTTCAAGCGTCCCTGTTGAAAGATCCTATAGTACTGCATGCTAACATAAACCTTTTTCACTTTTAAGGTGTTAACTGTCACTTCTTGATGGAAAGGCATGATATTTTAAATAAATTAATACATGAGAATTTTAATGATAGTCAATTAAAGATGAATCGATGAGATGGGAAGACTGACCATATCTTCCCATCTCATCGATTCATCTTTAATTGACTATCATTAAAATTCTCATGTATTAATTTATTTTGTTCCATTAAGTAGTAAGTATGGGTTATTTTCGTCATTAAATTTTCCCCACTCCTTACTTCCTTATTGATTGTTCAGAGCTCCTAATGGATTATTGATTTACCATAATTGTAATTGTAATTCTTAATAAGTGATTGTGAACATTTAATTTTTATACTAATTTACTTTATTTCTATCAATATTGTATGATTTTATGTAAATTATTTCCTAGTTCTTCAACCCATGGTTTTGTACACCTGCTACCTTTAACTCAAATTAATTTTTTGTTTTGTATAAATAGACTTGTTTGTAAATTGTATTCTATCAGTTGATAATGCTCGCGATGAGCGAAACCGGTCCTGATCAAAAAATATGTTATGGAAATAAGTACAAAAAAAAAAATGTGTTTTTATTATTTAAAATAAACCTTTTTATAAATATGACTGAACATTAATTTTAGATGAATACACACTTACGATGTTACTATTACTAAATATTATGACCCATTGTAATACTTTAGATGTTTCCCTAAAATTCACTTTTTTTTAATACATTTTAATGAATGTTTTAAAGTAGTGAAATAATTATTGAAGGTGCGAGAGATTTAATTTCACAAAACATTAAATTTTCATATGATTTTCACCTTTTTTCTTTCATACAGTATAAGCTAACAAAATCTACTATTAACAAAACTCATTTTCATTAGAATGATGCAGTGTGATTGTAAAAAAAATAAAAAAACCATTAACTTCACAAAAAAGTGCTTTCATACTTGTTCAGTTGGTAAAATTAATAAATAACAGTAATGAAAGTATTTCATCAAAATTTCACGAATTAATTGAATGTACTTTTCATTATTATTCAGAACACGGTACAGATTTGAAGAGACTAACTTAATAATTATTTCTCTGGATGTGTAAGCCACGTTCTTTGCATTCAGAAAAGTATGGCATCTAATAGGAAGGTACCATAATAATGGTAAAATGTTTCAAGACATTAATAACAATGGCCAGAATGTAATAAATAATTGATTTATAATTTGATATCACATAACTACCAAATACACTGAATGAATAGATAACAAATAATTGATTTTACCTATTACAAATTCAATGATTAACATGTTAAAAATGCTTTACAACATTGAAAATTCGATATTTACTATGCAGTTCTATAGGAAATATAATAACAAATAGAAATAGATCAAATTATCATAGTTAACGCGAAATATGAATGATGTATCAGTATGAAAAAGTTATTATAATATGTCGAATTGGCAGCCTGAAAACAAACAGGAAAAAAATTGGCTTCGAATAACCTCAAAATTTTCCGTAATTAGCATAAACCGGTTAACTAGATTCCTTTAGTATTTTGACAACTTGGAATCCAGAACTCGATTTCCGACAGAATTGCATTCTTTTTAACATTAAGTAATTTTTCACGAGGCGAATATCATGCCGTAATACCATTACTTAATTTCGGTATTCATCTATCATTAATTAATGAAAAAAATCATAATAGGACGACAATCGCCATTCATTTAATCGATGGCATAGGACTTGAAATGCATCAGTTGGCGGTAAAATTTCGATGGCCGCTTAGCTAACTTTAGGTTCTTTAATACACGTGACTATTTTAAATGTCACCGCACGATAAAAACTACCGGATGAAGTTGTCTGCTGTTCCATTGAATTATTTAAGGAATTGAAATAAATATACAGAAAACGGTGAAACAGTGGATATATAATCTTGAGGTTACTCTCAATCCAAAATTCGCGAAAGGTTTACATGGGATTGTAGACATAATGTGAGAAAATAAAGGGTTTCATCTACTGTAGACAAATGGTTCAGATGAATTACTCTAGAATATTCAATGTAGACCAAGACTTTGCTACAGCAAAAATTTTACTTACCGGATTATATACGGGCGTGTGTGTCATATCGGTTTAATTTATATGTTGACACCTTTACTATAAATGACCTGCTAGGTTCGCCAAGATATTACAAGATTAGATATTTATAAAAAAAGGCGTGCTGAGGTGCGTCGAAACGGACCACTAGAAATAACTTAAATCGTCATGCAATAATTTGTTTACCGTGATGTCACATCTTTGTCAATGGTCTGGGCATATAGTGCTACCAGACTATAAAATTATTTATTCCGATTTTAATGATATTTTTACATAAATTTTGTGTTATATAAGGTCTGTATGTATTTTTATATAATATAATCAATTTAATAACACAATATTAATTAAATATTTTACAAAATTATAATGGAAACGACCAAATCAGTCTATACAACAAAACCAAAGAAAGTAAATAGTGTATGTATTAGGTTACTTTTTCATTAGCCATGAGTGTTTATTACATAATTTTTGTAAACTGTATTGCTGTAGCCACGAAGCATTTTTTGGCAAAAAAACGTAGTATTTTTTTCATGGCATAGCTGCTTATGAAAGATCACAAAAGCGGCTATTGGAAAGTCAAAACTATTCTGTTCCTATATTTTCGGTGATGAAAATATTGAAGAAAACTATAATGTGCTGTATATGGTTTGACATGAATTTTAAAGTTTGTATTTAATGACTAAAATAGCATATTTTTATTGTTGAATAAAGCCATTGAATTTGTTTGAATTATACTTAAATCACGCATTTTCTTTCAATTTTTTTAGTTGATATCTGGCCTCGTTAAAAAGGTCTTTAGATTATGAAATTTTAACTTCTTCAATGAATATGACAATAATAAAAATGAATTCCCAACAATGAAATCATACACTATAATGAAGAAATAACAGAGAAAATTGTTGTATTTATATCGAATTATAATACAAAATCTTCGACTAAGCAACAAAATAGAAATGAAACACTTATTAACTTTTTAATATGTTATTAAATACTGTATCTAATAAAGGTAAAAAAACCAAAAACATAAGCTTAAAATTTTGAATTTGTTAAGACTTTCGTATGGTATGGACAAAACCTCCGTATGAAAAGAATTCTAACTTAAAATATTTTTTCAGAATTCCAGCTCATGGAGCTCATAGCATACAATTTCATTCTTCAACGTAATTATTGTCAGGTTTCAATATGAAGTTCTGCACGAGGAATATAAAAAACAATGTGAGAATAAAATTGTATATGAAAATTATCAGTTGTGATTGATTGGTAAGGTTTTATTGGAATTGGCTCTGATTGTTGTATAATAGGCTTCATACTTGATTTTAATTTATTTTCTCTCTCTAATGATCACATGTGTATACACCCATCCCTCGCTTAACACGGAAGATAGGTTCTGCTAGATCGCCGCGCTAAGCGAAATCGTGTTAAGCGAGCCTAACAAATGTATGAAAAGATGGGATAGGTTTTTTTTAGAGATATTAAGAAAAAACAGGTAGATGAAAATTTATTGATATTTATATATGATAAGGATAAAATATATTATTCAGTTTCACTACCACTAGAGGATATCAATATTGAACTTTTTTTTGTTATTGGCTGTATATCGTTATCATTAATACTTTCAATTAAATTTTCTGTTATGTTCCGTCGTCGTTTAAAAAATCGGTAATTTGTGATTGTTCATATTTTCTAATGTTTTGTACATCTCTTCATATCTGGTAATGCATTGCATAATAATTTCTCGTTGAAAATTAAAAGTTCGATCCGTATCTGGTTCATTATTCAGGAAATGCTTTGTTATATTTTTTGCCATTTGCAACCCATCTTTTATTCTTTTTAACAATTTATATTATTTATTTCAGGTAAGTACTGTTTGTTGTTTGAAATGCGCAGTTCTATTCCCGGTATACCCTTACCGTTATTATTAGAATTTCGCACAGCTGTGCAACCTACAAAATGTTGAAACATTTTTTTTTCACCGAAACTGAAACCATATTAAGCGAGGGATGGGTGTGTATGTATATAATATTTGATAATAAACATAATATTCGAATTTCAAGAGCCACGTTTCGTAGAATTGTAAAAGTATACTTTTTGATACATTGAATTTATGTTCCTAAATCATTTACCAATGAATTATTAATTTTGTGTTCAACTATAAAGTGAGGTGATTTTTTCTGCCACCTGACAAACAATTAAAATATTATTTTTTGATATCTACGGCACTATCCATAGTATATTGTCTATGGCACCACCCCTGCCATGGATATCATTGGTCTATCTAAAACATATGCCATGGATTCTACAATGTCGTAAACATCCGCGATAAGTCATAATATTTCTCATTTAAGTGGAGAAATGTCCGGACGACGGTCAATTTTAGCTTCTAATCTTGATTCTCTACCTAATTCGCCAGTAGATCCACTCCGAGAACTCTTTGAAGCTTGCAAAACAGGAGATATTGTTCGTGTCAAAAAATTAGTCACACCTCAGACTGTTAACGCCAGAGACACTGCTGGACGAAAATCTACACCGTTGCATTTTGCTGCAGGTAATGTGGCTTAAATTATACTATGAGTTTCTTGAAGAAATGTCGGAGTCGCCATATTTCAAGTGTATGATTAATAAATGCCTAACGCAATTTTAACAACTATCGTAATTGACGTTTGGCTTGCTCATCTGTATTTGTTATTTTCATGGGTACACTAATTTGAATTTCCTCAAAACGTGCACAATGTCTGGGTAAACTGTAGTATAAGTAAAATGTCAACCGTTTCGTAAGATAGCTTGAAATTATTTTGTTTTTTTTTTTAGCTAATGTTATGAAACAAAGCTTTTACAGTGGTCCTACTGTCTGATTAGACTTGGTAGATTATTATTGTAGATATATAAATCGAATGATATTATTTACGGGTATTCAGTAGGGCTGTAGATTCGTAGTCATGAAATACGAGCGACAACGACTATTTTTTCGAATCTCCATGAACATGAGGAAATAAATCGTCCTAGTTTGATTCCCAATATAGTAGACGAAGGAGACTACTTCAAAATTTGAAAATGAATTTTACGATAGTAAAAAAAATTGACCGAACCTTTAATTTAAATGTTGAAATGGCGAAAGAAATTTTTACTCGTTTTATTTTTATTTATTCCTATAACTTGTATAATATGAGAAATTTGGCTATATGCCGGATTGGTTGGATGATCTTTAATACAATACAAAAATCTAGGAAAGTTGGAAAAAATCTGATAAAATCAAATCTTTTTTAGTCAGTCATGTTATTTTTCAATTTCGGAGTTGTAGTTGGATCTGGTGTTTTTTTAAGGTCTCCACAATCCTGGCATTCAGACCATAAATTTATTAACACTTCACAATATGAAAAAATTGTAAATTGAGTATTACATTAATTTTTGAATATGCCTTTTGTAACCAATCTGTCCAATTTGGATCATTTTTGTATTTAGAGTTTAATTTCACAATTTATTCTCCTTTTGTCTGGAAGATGTGTTTCACAGGACCACCATTCCATAAAAGATAAGTGGATCTTAAGAAAATGGTAGGTAGGTTCTATTTGACTATCTTTAACCCTTTTATTCCCACGGGGCTGTTCATTGGCCCCAATGTGTGTATGCGGAGAATCCCATACTCTTAAGGCCAATGAGTTTTTAAAATTTAATTTTTATGATAAATATTTTTTTGGGAAACATCAGTCATAGAACATTTGTTGGTGATTTACATTTTACAAGTGATCCATAGTGCTTTCCAAAATGGCAGATAAAAGCTCTAACAATAGATTATAGCAGATAGGCCTAGAATAATAGGTAGAAGTGGGATGTATCTTTTGGATGTGTTTGTCAACATTTGCCATATTTTTTTAATTATCTTATCTTCTTTTACAAATCGTATTCAGTGCCGACCGAGAAAAATATATTTCGTGATCTTTTACAACATTGAAAATATTTTAAGAATTCTTTTTTACATGAAAAAGATTGCAACCCATGTCTAGAAATACTGATCTGATTATTTATAAGATTATGAATAATGATAAGAACCTTTATATCATCTTTTTGAGAATGTATAATTGTTTATAAATTTGCAAAAATATTGTTTACATATTTTTCATTGTTTACTTACACTAATAAACACTGCTAGATAGCAAACTTGCCTGTTTCCTTTTTTCTGAAGTGGCAAATAATCACATGTTACTGAAAAATGACGAGTGAATCTTATCAATGTTGACATTGTTTGCAAAAAAATGTATATTTTTGCCATTCTAGATTTTATAACACCACAAGAATCGAGTGTAATAAACCTATGAATGTTACAGTTCTGCATTGTGGTTAATTTACTACTTATTACTTATTAATCTTATTTTACTACTCACAGCTTTCTTGTAATAAATTTAGTCAATTGTAGATTTCAAAAATTTCATTATGTTATCGCCAACCATAATAGTAACTGAAATATCTAGTATCCTGTTTACACCCAAACTTTATATTCACTTATCGTAATGAGAATCCTTTTCCCATATAAGAAAAATATATTTGGCATTGCTAAACATTGCTGATGTGGACATTGATGGATTGTGGATTGCATTCACATGTATTCTACTTCTAGTATTCATTTAAAAACATATGGTTTAAATGGTGTAACCAAACACTGAAATAAATAATTGAATACTGAGTTGATGACATATGTAGAATCATCACACAGATTAAAAGTTAAATGAATTTTTATTAGCAACCATTTAAAATAAAAAGTTTTATTTTTTGGCTTAGTGTAACTTTACACATCTGTGCATAATAGGTCTAGAAGTGTTCGGTTTACACAGTTTTACTTAATTTTTGTATAATCAAAATAGGGTTGTGTTGCTGAAATGTGGAGCAATTGTATAGTGGAAACAAATGCTATATGTGTAAACCGTCACATGGGATATTTATTGTATTATTAAATCATTCAATACTGGCAATAACTTGCTTTAAATAATGTTTATATTGAAAAAAATTGGGAGTATGAAAGCATCAATGGGTCACATACATTTATTTTTATCTTATCTTGCGTGAACTCCACTTCAGTATTTTTGATAAAGAAACTCCCTTTTAATTAACGTGGAACGAATTATGTATAAGGTATCGATTTCTTTCAATTACTATTATAATAACAATATTGACAAAAACTTTTTTTTTGGATTTATGGATTTTCAAAACATTATGTTAAAAATGACTAGTTGATAAAGGTTTGAGCCTACCTCAAATTGATTTGAACACTCAAGTGTAGACTAATTAGATCAGAAATATTCCATGTGTATGCATAAGTAAGAACACTAAAACTGTGTCAGCATGTTCGATTACTCTAATAGGCTGCGCATACTAAAACTTTTGGCTATTTTTTTTGTCAGACAAGAATTTGATGTGTACCATAGTAATGATTGAAAAAATATTATCCAGGTCAAACTCATTGATGACAGATTTTGTGACTTATTCTATTTAGAAGTTATCTTCATTTTGTTAGTAAATTACCAATAATTTAATATCACACATCGAGGTAGATGCTTCAATATACAAATAATTTATGATATCGACTGAAGGTGAATGATGGAATTTCAACATCAAATTTGAATTGTTAAAACTTTGTGATTCCACATGTTTTTTTCACTAACTACCCGGGTTTCACCTTTCTGCATTTCTGCATCTTCAGGCATTCTATAACATGAAAGCAACAGAACTGATGAATAATTTAGCATTCAAAATGACTTGAAGTTTATTCAAATATTTAATTGTTTCATATCTAATAAAAAATACTTTTTTTGATGTATTGAAGTAGATTTTATATGAGCTTGCTTGGTTGACTTCCTTGGCATCCTTGTTTTTTTATTCTTGTTATTTTTTCTTTTAATTTTCAATATTAAATTTTTAAATGTTTTTGACGCTGCAAAAGCAATAAACTTTGTATAATAATTTGTAATTTTTGTAACGTGTATGTACCAAATAAATAAACAGATTTCCACATGCATACCACTTCTTAATTTTTATTCACAATCATGTCATGTCAATTAAATGCGATGGCCACTTTTGATCTGCAATCACTTGATTGTTTTTGTTTTTATTAAAAAACCAATACCACACTTTAAGCATCATTTTTTATAGACCATAGTTTTATTTACATTTTAATCATTAGCTTTAAAGTTACTTTATCATTCATAGTATATTATTATATAATTACAGGTTACGGTCGCCGAGAAGTTGTTGAATATCTCCTAGCTACAGGTGCATCAATAAATGCACGAGACGACGGGGGTTTGCATCCTCTACACAATGCATGTTCTTTTGGACACGCCGATGTAGTTCGACTCTTGTTAGGTGCTGGAGCTCCTCCGTCTGCAAGAGATAACTGGAGTTATACACCTCTGCATGAGGCTGCTGCTAAAGGAAAACTTGATGTGTGCATAGGTATAACAATGGCATGATACTTTTCATTGTATGAAAATTTATAAATACAGGTATGGAATAGCATTTGTAGTGATGTGAAAACAATCGCATTGACTATAACTGGTAATGAATCCCTATTCACATCCAATTGGAAAACCATATGATTTCTAACAAATTTATGAAAGATAATAAAAATATGGCAGTTCATTTTTATTTTCTGTTGCATATATTGATCATGATTTCCAATTTCAACCTTAAATCAAGCAACAGCTTAACGTGAAAATATTTACAAAAATCTAAAATAAAATAGACTAACCTGAATGATGGTTTTTTTATGATGCTACCATGCGATCATAATGAAAAAAATTCTAGGAGCTGATAATAGCACTCAGACTACAAAAGAAAAAGAGAAAAAAAACATTTCAACAGTTATTATTGTTTTATTATTTATTATTATACAACAAATATTGTTTTATGTGTGAAAATAATTTTAAATGAGATTTTTTTAAATATTAAGTATGACTTCTTTAATACTTTTAAAAAAGTACATATTTCCCATTTTTCTATAATAACATTTCTATTGGATATTTAGGTCTGCTTAATATGATTTTCTTCAACATGGTGATCTAATGGAACTGATATGTGTTAAGCAAGGGATGTGTGTATATTGTTTTCCATCTAGAATTATGAAATGTTATACAATGATCAGAGCTTGATTCGAACATTGCATGTTTATGTTCTGATGCAATACAAATCATGACAACACTATTCAAAATAAAATTTATTTTTGTGATTGTCACTTGTGAAAGAATTGGTTTTTCATTCATTTTAAATAAATTTTAGCTCTTTTGCAACATGGAGCTGATCCGAATATTCGCAACACAGAAGGTAAAACTGCTCTGGATATCGCCGATCCTGTTACAAGACCTGTTCTTACTGGTAATTTAATATGTAATGTATAATTTAATGTTTATATTTCTCAAATTTTATTTTCTGTTTTGAAACATTTCATTCATATTTAGAGGACATCAAAATACTTATTTAATGTGTTCACCTACCCATTTATAAAAAAGGTGAATACCGCAAAGAAGAGGTGCTAGAAGCCGCCAGAGCAGGTTGTGAAGAACGTCTTGGTGCTCTGTTAACACCTCTAGCTGTCAATTGCCACGCGGCCGATGGTAGAAGGAGCACTCCTTTGCATTTAGCTGCTGGTTATAATAGGGCGAGGGCTGTTCGGTTGCTTTTGCAGAGGGGGGCTGATGTCCATGCTAAAGACAAAGGGTGAGTTATTGAATCATAAGATAGTCTATAAATGTTTTGTTAAACATTGTTGATAGGTATTGTGCCTCTTGACATTGTCAAAATTATGATTTATACATGATTTTGACAATGAAGCACGCCGCAATGCTTACCAGGACCAATATTTTTGGTTGAAATAAATTTTAGAACTAAAATACATTGCTATTTTTTCACCGTGTTATAATGGAGTTCTACCAAGTGAATGCCAATTCAATCAATGAAATAAAACTCGTCTAGCAAAATTTTTTTGATGTGTTAAAAAGAAATTATAATTTACTTACAATATAAAACACCCTACCAAAAGTATTTCCGAGATATCTCATCTGTGGCAACATTGGTTCCTCAATGTCCACATTTAACATGAACAGAAAATATGTTCACAGACAAGTACTCCAATTCTATAGGACATAATCTTTTTTTCAATTTTCTAGTTAGATCTATAGAAATGAATGGGAGAAAAGATTGACTATCAAAACAGATGTTCTACGTGCCAACGAGCCCCAGTTGATACTAGCACGTCATAAAATTCTTTTTTTATCACATTTTTTTTTGCAAGGTGTTAAATTATGATGTAAAGTAATAATAATCAATAATTGTAATAGTAATAACCAATAATAATAACCAATAATAATAATTCAATAATCAATAATAAAAAAACAGATTCACAATTCGCTAATCACGTTATTAATGAATCACATAATGTAAATTCAAACTCAGCTCCTAAATGTTTGCATCTTTGTAGTAAGGGTCGAAGAATGACGGCTTTGGAACAGCTGGAGATTAATAGACACCAATTATCACAAAGGATTCTTAACGATCAAACTAACATAATAATATCGCCACTTGTCAAGCCGTTGCACAAAGGGGTGGTCTAATTTGCTCCCTGAAGGACCACTTCCGTCCCACACATAATCTTATTGTCATAGACACCTATTGTTTCATTTAGAATTTTGAAAATTTAGTGTCATTGTGTTTAAATAAAAAGCTAGGCGGTTGGAAAAGGAGAGAGGAGATGTTGTGTACCTTTTCTGCACAGCTATATATAGATAAGCAAATGTTAGTTTAAGCATAGTTCTGACGATGGCGTGAGCCGAAATAGCTATCAACTATATTTGTTAAAAATAATTTTGTAGAACTAAAATACATTGCTATTTTTTCACCGTGTTATGATGTAAAGGTTTACCCAGTGGCGGCTCATCCATATATGTGCATGGGCATATGAGTATGGTCTACATATTTGAGTATGTAGAAAATTACTGAAAATTTCACATATAAAATAAATCTTAATAAAACTTAAATCTTGAATATGAAAAAGGTATGTAGGTTATTCGAAAGATTTTGATGGTTTGCAAAATTTGCTTAAAGTTAGCGGGGCTACCCATGACATTTTTTTATGAAAATGTGCAAGTTTTTTTGATTATTTAAAAATAAATATTTTACTATTTTTTATCTTATTTAAAAAGTTTAAATTGTATGAAATATATCAAAAAATATGTCATATTTTAAATCTATGGCTGTACCTGATAGCTATATTTTTTATGTTACAGGGGTCTTGTTCCTCTTCACAACGCTTGTTCTTATGGTCATTTTGAAGTGACTGAAATGTTGATAAAGCAGGGAGCCAATGTGAATGCCAATGACTTGTGGGCGTTTACTCCTTTACATGAAGCAGCCAGCAAGTCACGAGTTGAGGTTGGTGTCTATATACTACAGTTCCATTGTATATCTACAATGTTGATATAAGGTTCTTTGTATTTGGATCCAAGAACTTATAAGTAAATAATTATTTCTACTTCAGGTATGCTCATTACTTCTGAGTGAAGGAGCTGATCCTACCCAGTTGAATTGCCATGGGAAGTCAGCTATTGACGTAGCTCCTACTAGAGACCTTCAAGAGAGATTAGTCGGTGAGATAAATGAATTTCATTGTGCAGATCTCATTTATATTTGTGTTACATCTTGAATTGAATTTAATTATCAATTATATTTTGAAATTTTATATGTACTAAATGTCTTTCAACAGTCTTTGTGTTTCAACATTAACTGATTTATTTCCAGCTGAGTATAGAGGTCATTGTCTATTAGAGGCGTGTCGAATGGCTGACCCTGCCCGTGTAAAGAAACTGCTTTCTAGCCATTCTGCATGTTTGCTCCTCACACCCGGACCTGCTGCCCCCCCGCAGGTATTTCTTTTGTCTTTGGTTTCAGTGTTCATAGTTTCAAATCCCAGTGCTACGAGTTTCACAAATAGGTTTATAGATTTAAAGGGAAGGTACTCCGCATTGTCTAAATTCCCTCGCACCATTTTGATTCCAAAATATGTTTAGTGAAAGCGGCTAGTTCATTGTTATATAATAGTCTAATCCTTATGCTTCACACTGGGAAAAGATTTGGCTATAAAACCATTACATCAAAACTACCCAAGCGCTGTTCAGATCAGATTCAGATCAGATTGACTTTTATCAGGCTTTGATTGTGAATGTTGTGTTGTGGTAAGTAAATATATATATTTTCAGTTTCGCTCACGCTATCAGATCAATAAAGATTCCATATTATATAAGTTTTTTTTTGCTACAGACCACTGCTGCAACCTTTTGAAAATCCAAAAGTAATATTAATGCAACTTCTTGCACAATCGATTCCATTTAAATTGTTCACTGATCAATAATGAATTCGAGAAATATTTATTTTCCATGTATGTTGTACGTTATTAAAAATATTTCAATAAATGATATGTATAAAAAAAATATTCAATTTCAGGCAACAGAACTCCGCCCTGGTTCACCGGCTGGTGGAGGCGCAGCTATCTCTCCGCAGATCCTTTCTCTCACACCTTCGACAACAAATAATTCATCTTCATCAAGTGTGACAGTTGCCAGTCAGCAGTCTCTAACAGCCGGCAATAATCAGGCTTCAACAGGAACAGTCGCCGTGGTTTTGCCTTCATCTGTACCTCAGGGGGGAGTAATTCAGTTTGCTCATCCCTATACTGGCGATACTCCACTGCATTGTGCTGCAGCTAGTGTATATCCTAAAAGAAAACAGGTATATTTAATATGTTATGTAAAGTTTTTGTTTTGAGAGTATCAAGTTTTGTATTGCTTCAACAATAAATATTAATTCAAATCTCCTACATTTCAGAAGTTTGTACAATTATGAACTAATTGGCTATATTTTTTACACTTTAGCTTACACACGAATGTTTAGATATTGTTACACTGAACACTTACTATTTTTGAGTATTGTCTATTAATAATTGCAATTAGCTCTTTCAACAGTTGAGCCATTATCAGTCAGTAGGTTTATGTCTCATCTCTAGTAGGCTATCATGAGATTTTTTTAAATTATTAAATATTTATAAATTTGTAATTAGTAGCTGTAATGCTAAATATTAACAAAAAGTCCCATTGATTCTGAAATTTTAACGTAATTAAAAAATATTGTTATAAGATTCTACAATACAAATTACATTTTTTCTTTATATGGACTACCCCACTTCTTAATACATTGGACCCTAAGCCTGTATATGGTATGAATATAGTATTTCTTTAAAAACGGGCTCACCGTATATGGCACAAACACCTCTTATAATAGTTACTATTAACCACAGTGCCATTGGAAATCCACAAATATAAAGCTAGTGTATCACATCACTGCGGCTTATAAATAATTTCACATATTTAAGGACTTGTTAGATATCATAATTTCTTAGCGTGGTATAAATGTAGGCATAGCAGTAAATGAGTCAATTATTCTGGAAATATTGAATTTATAATATACATTACATTAAAATTATTGTTTTCTTTAAAGGTAATGGAGATGCTAATTAGAAAGGGTGCCCAACTCAATGAGAAAAACAAAGATTTTCTCACACCTTTACATGTTGCAGCAGACCATTCCCATTTAGATGCTATGGATGCTTTACTGAGAAATGGTATGTACTTGAGCTCCACTTTTCTTCTCTGATTACCACAGGCATATTTTGTATCTTTACTATTTTGAGAATTCCATTTAATAAAAAATCACATAACATCTTGGTTTATACAATCAAAGTCACTTAAACTGATATATTTTACAATATCTCTTTATATCCTTTTGACTCCGAATAGGATAATAGAATTTTTATTATTTTTTATAAATTATTAAAATTTACTCAATGATTCATTGTCATTATTATCTTAGGGGCAAAAGTCAACGCTTTGGACGGATTGGGTCAGACAGCCTTACATAGATGTGCGAGGCGTGATGCCGCAGCAGCTTGTCGCTTGTTATTAGCTCACAGGGCTGACACCTCATTGGTTAGTTTGCAAGGATATGCTGCACCACAATTGGCTGGAGAGGCTGCCGCCCTCGTACTGCAAGGTTTACTTGTTAAATTACTTGACAACACCAAGCACACATAATATTATTTTAAGAATTGTTTTAAACTAAATAAAGGGTATCTTTATAGAACCTCAAGAAGAGACTAATTGTGCAGAATCGGAGAGGAGACTTTTAGAAGCTTCAAGAGCAGGAGATGCAGATGCCGCTAGACGTTTACTCCGCGTTTGGCCGCACTTAGTCAATTGCCGAGATTTAGATGGACGACACAGCACACCATTACATTTTGCAGCTGGCTATAATCGCGTAAGAGTTGTAGAAATGTTACTACAACACGGTGCGGATGTTCATGCCAAAGATAAAGGGTTAATTATATATTTTTTACTCATTTGATTTTGTTACATAAGTCAAATTGTATTTTTCACTATTTTTTATGTTTCAAGTAATATATAATTTGTTTTTTTTTTTAGTGGCTTGGTACCCTTGCACAATGCATGCTCATATGGTCATTATGAGGTAACTGAACTGCTAGTACGCGCTGGGGCTGGTGTAAACGTTGCAGATCTCTGGAAATTTACTCCATTACATGAGGCTGCCGCTAAAGGAAAAGCGGACATTGTTCGGCTACTTTTGAAGGTATGAATGATGATTTTATATAATATTTTATTTCATATATTTTTTGCCATTTATTTGTTAATTCTGTCTTAATCAAAATGATAAAATTAGTCAACGTTTTCCCTTTCTCAAGCATGGTGCTGATCCATCAAGAAGAAATCGCGATGGTCTGACTGCTCTCCAATTAGCTAGAGATGGTGATGCTGAAACAGCTGATCTCTTAAGAGGGGATGCTGCATTATTGGATGCTGCCAAAAGAGGAGACTTACCAAGGCTGAGAAGACTACTGACACCTAGTAACATCAATTGTAGAGATGCACATGGAAGAAATTCAACACCATTGCATTTGGCCGGTAAAAAATATTTTAATGTTGAATTGGCATTTGCTTGGTAGAACTCCATTATAATATGTTAAAAGTAATTGTACACAAATTTTTGTATACAGCATACTTCATAGCTATTTTGAGTACCACCATTATCAATACTATGTTGTCTTATATGCTGCTTAGGAAAAGATAGATCTATGTTTGTAAAATTTTAATCACCTTATTTCAATAGCATATGTATCAACTAAACATATGACTTAATTATTAAGTTGTTACCATCTGATATTAGTTTTATTTTTAAATATTCTAGACAATTTTGACCACTTACAAATGTTTTATAGCAGAATTTTTTTTATTATAGGGAGTATAGATTATAATAAACGATATCTTTTTTCATTTACAGCTGGATATAACAACTTAGAGGTAGCAGAGTGGCTTGTGGAACGTGGGGCTGAAGTTGATGCCCGTGATAAAGGTGGACTTATTCCTTTACATAATGCATCATCATATGGACACGCAGACGTGGCTGCCTTACTCATACGATGCGGCACTTCAATTAACGCCACTGATAAATGGGGATTTGCCCCATTACACGAGGCCGCACAAAAAGGAAGAACACAACTTTGCGCTTTATTGGTATAGTCGTAATCAATTTTACTTTATTTTTTTAATATGGGGTAAAATTATGATCAGTTCCATAGATCTCTTTATAAATTGAATGAGGTCTGTTATTATTAAGTTATAGACTTTTATAATAATTGATATGATTCTGAGACAATACCGTTTTGTGAGGGTTGGATTCAATCTCAAAGACTTGTAATAAGACAAAATATTATTTTTTCATTATTTTATTTTAACTCGTCACAATAAAATCGACAATTGTTTCAATATACCAGGTCATTCATTACCACCAAGTATAAATTTAAGTGTCCTAAAAATTAAATAATTTGATTGATAAATTAACCACAAAAAGATATTGTATTATAAGTGTATAGCTGCACAGATTAAAAAGAAAAAATGCTGTGAGTGGCTTTGATTTGCTTTCTCAACAATTGTCATGTATGTGTTTTAGTTCAAGATTATATTGAAATTATATTGTATGCTTGAATTGAGTTTTTAAAATATATTATACTTGATAAAATCCACAGTTAGCACACGGAGCTGATCCATTCCTCAAAAACCAAGAGAATCAAACAGCACTCGACTTGAGCTCTGCTGAAGATGTTCGATGTTTGCTGCAAGATGCCATGATGGTATCAGCTGGGTCTCAAGATATCACTAACACTGCTTCAATTCAACAAGTGTCACCCCAGTTACCCAACTCCGTTTCCAATGCTGCAACATCTATTGAAACTGTACTGATGCCGAGTGGAGGAACCATTACTCTTTCGTTACCTGTGAGTGCAAACGTGTTGTTTTTTTTATATGTTAAAAAAAAAATGTTAGAAAAACATTGGAAGACGCAACCCCATTAAAATATTTTAATAGATTTTACTATATACTAGATACACTTTATAATAGATAATAAAATATTTTTATTCTAGTTGTCTGGCTCTACATACAGAGGAAGCAGTGCAAACAGTTCGATGTCATCGTCATCTGTATGTTATTCATTGGGAGCTAGGGCTGAATGCGGTCAAGCAGCAGGCGCTGCTTCTTCAACATTCGAAACTGATAACCTTAGAACATTCCTTACCAAGTTCGTTTACAAATAATGTTGATTTCAATTGCGAAATTTACTGTTTGTTTTGTCTAACTCTGATATTTTATCACTTTTAAGGTGTTAACTGTCTTTTCTTGATGGAAAGGCATGATATTTTTAATAATAAAAACACATTTTTTAGTACTTATTTCCACAATATATTTTTTGATCAGGACCAGTTTTGCTCATGAGCATTATCACGAAAAGTGCCTGCCTATATCTGGATTAATTTACTTCTACCGGTTGATATTTTTGTTGCTATACTGGTATAAAAAACTTGTCTACTGAGTTATTTGAAACAAAGAACTTATAACCAAGAATTGAAATGTACTCTTGCCCCATGTTTTGTTAATTTCATTTAACTACCAACCTTTTTCAATTCAATAAGGATATGTTTTCAATATGTTCTTATATTGTCATTCTGCAATATTAATAATAGATTTTACTGTATTTTCAAGTGTTACAGTTGTTTTCTCTATTTCATGAAAATAATTAACACCTCGTGGATAAAAACTAATTAAAAATTTTGTTTGTAGCTTGGGTCTTGAACATTTGACTGATCTGCTTGAACGTGAGCAAATAACTTTGGACATATTAAATGAAATGTCACATGATGACTTAAAACAAGCTGGCGTATCGGCATACGGACATCGGCACAGGCTCATCAGAGGGTTGAAACAACGAGCTAGCGCTCCAGGTTAGCATTTTTTCTTTGTTATATTCTTAGCTTTAATTATTAGATGACAGATGTAATAGAAGAGTTTAACAAATATACATTGCTTATTCTTGAATTTATTTATTGCTAATATATATTTTTAATGATTAGCTCTGGTATTTAAACCTTTTTGTCTCAGTAGGCCATCTATCGGCATACCAAATCTGTTTTTGAAAACCACAGACAGAACTGATCTATTCTCGTGAACTTTGATATATCACATGAAAAATCAAAAAGTTTGTCATGTTTATAGAATAATTGACTTATTATATGGTAATTATATTTTCTAACTGATCAGCTCTGTGAGACTTTTTAAAATTCTCTAGCTCAGTGATTTTCATGTGCGGCCACCAACAGCTTCATATATTACAACAGTTAATATATATATATTTTTTTTTCAATTAATTTGTACCGGTGGGGCTATTTGACATTTCCGTAAGACTGCTGGTGACTATAATGTAGCCACAGTAAATTTTTACGTGAGAACCACTGCTCTAGCTACTCCGAAAGATCAGCTTTCTGAAGCTTAAAAGAATTGAAGGGGCTTAATGACAATTCTGCAATGATAATTCTTCAATATTTTATATGTCTGATTACAGAATGGTATGCTGGCACAATGGTAGCAGAATTAGCTAGAGACGAACCAGAATTTGTAGCTGTTGAAGCTGAAATGCAAGCTTCTGTTAGAAGTCATAGAGATTTGGGTCATGCTGGTGGAATGTTTTCACATTATACTATTATCAGAGTGAGTCTTACCAAATTTACTTTATTTTGACATTCATTACATAAAAGTATTTACTTTTTGTATGAAACAATATGAATATTAATCTGATTTTATTTTACGTACTAGATCCAAAAAGTCCAAAATCGCCGTCTTTGGGAGCGCTATCGACACCGGCGTAAAGAAATTGCTGAAGAAGCAGCCGCTTCCCTCGCCTCTTCAACTTCCAACACTGCCAATGTCAGTGCCAATTCATCACAGAGTTCTATGTCACTTGAAAATCACTCCCAACAGTTATCGATCATCAACACAAGCAATTCCATTTCATCTCCATGTAATGGAGGATCAGGGGAACGAATGCTATTCCACGGTTCACCATTTATAAATGCCATTGTCCAGAAAGGCTTTGATGAGAGACACGCGTATATTGGTGAGATCAATTACATTTATGAGATAAAATATTTGATAACAATAAATGAGGTATAATAATTGATGTAAGCCACATGTAGAATATAACGATTTGATTGAATTTCCGCATCATGTGCTTGTATTTCAAATTTGTTTTACAAATAAAAATAAGTATTTAATTCACAAGCAACATTTTCTTGACAGTCCTTTACAGTTGACACCGTTACGACATTATGAGATAAGATGTCATTTGACTATTTATTGTTTGTCATGTTACAGGTGGAATGTTCGGAGCTGGAATATACTTCGCGGAACATTCTTCAAAAAGTAATCAATACGTTTACGGCATGGGAGGTGGAACCGGATGTCCAGCTCACAAAGATAGAAGTTGTTATTCTTGCCATAGGTAAGATGATACACATTTTATTTTCGTCACATTGTATCAATGATATATATGAAAATATGTAATTGAGCCTTCTTAAATTGACAATATTTTCAGTGATATTGTATGTCTTGTATTATTTTGCATAAAAACTATTTTAAATTGTATGCGGTATGCGTAAATTCATGAAGTGAATAATTATTTTGCACCTCCTGGTTGACCTACACTATTTTAGATGTCTACTCTTTAGAAGTTTTTCATTAAAATCTATATTGCACGAAAATTATCATGAATTGATATGAAATGAAAAATATTGCAGCCATATAATAAATTATTCTTTCAGACAATTGTTACTCTGTCGAGTCTGTTTGGGAAGATCTTTTGTCCTTCTCAGTGCAATGAAAATGGCACACGCTCCACCTGGACACCATTCTGTAGCTGGTCGACCGAGTCAAGGGGGACTGTGTTTCCCAGAGTATGTTGTCTACAGGGGAGAACAGGTAACGTTTGACCAAAATTGAAAAGGAATAACTTACTGTTTTAGTAGGAACTTACCTTTTTAAGTTTCAAAAATTCAAATTTTTACCAAATTTGAATTTTTGAAACCCAGATTTGTGCCCATAATTATGAAAGAGGCGTAAGTTATTTTTCTTTCGTTATGAGATATTTAAAGGTTTGCGTTTCAATGCCTTAAAAAATATTTTTACACTAAACAATACAGGGTTTCAAAATTTCTACCGTCTATTACGTTAAAAGTTTATTTTGACATATAAATTTTGCATATAACTTAAGAAAATAATATTTTTTTAGATTCATGTGATTTTTCACACTACGCTACAAAGTTTTATTTAACGCTTAAAAAAATTTTTTTTGAACTTGTACATTTTAATCTCTTCCACGCTAATGCCCCAACATATGGGACGGCAATGCGCGAGCGCCCCAGACGTTTGGACGCAAACATTCAAACGTCGGTAACGCAGGCAATCTTTTGCATATGGGACTGATTTTGGTTTTAAAATATCGCCCAATTCGTCATGATACTACCACCTCCATAAAATAGTCAAAAGTATTAGGTTTAAATGCTTAAAACATCGATTTTTCGAACCCTTTAAATTTATTCCGATCCCGCCAAATCAGTTTGAAACTGCATGCTAAACTCGCGTCTAACTTCGCACTGAACTTTGCACCAATCTCGCTGCATTGCAATTTGACACTCCATGACACATGACTAATGGCACTTGTTCATTTGAGTTTGATTGGTTGCCTCCTTAGTCACTGTAATGGCAATTTAAGAGTTAGTTATTTGTTAGGGATATATTTGTTAAGGTGATTGTGACAACATAGGACATTCTTTGTGTTTTTTAATGTTGTGAAACATTTCTAATGCATCTGGTTTCCATAAAAGCCAACCCAACTATTTTCTATTGGTATATTTATAGCTCTATGTGGAAAGAGAACATTTTGAAAAATAGCAACACGGACAGATTTTGTTTGTATGAAAAACTGTCACACTAATCGGATTAAAAATAAATTCTGATATTGTGGTTAATATTTCTGGTATCGGTGTTCTATAAACCATATAAAAATCAATTTAGTTTTATAAAATACAATGATCATTTTTTTTATTTTTATCTTAAATATACATAATTATACATAATTATGTATAATAGTTACCTGAGCCACTATCGATGATGACATTATTATAATGAAATCAAAATCAGGATAGCCGATAACTAGAACAAAGAATAATGATTTAACAAGACACGCGGCACGCACAACTGATTTTAGGCTGTTGTCAAAATGAACAAAAGCAGTGTACTGTTGAAAATGAAAACAACATTCTGTATTAATGCTATAGTTTTAGTGTATTTTTGTTATGTTTGAGGTAGATTCTATAATTTTTTCAATTTCTTGACTTATGCCAGTTTCATAATATTGGGAACATTTAATCACTTGACTGCATTTTAGCTTAAGTATCACATTGAATTCTAAAATCCTGCGTCTGTGCCACAAACTTCATATTATCTTGTCGTATGACCATGAATTAGATATATTTTGTATTTCATTGAATCTTAGCCACCTGAAAACATTTTATAACTTGGTATTGTGTATAATTTATAATTTTCAATTATGCATAAGTTGGTGTTTTTCATTATTGCATTTTGTATTTACAGGCATATCCTGAATATTTGATAACATATCAAATAGCACGGCCAGAAGACAGTGCTGCAAATGAACAAGCTGCTTAAATAGAATCTCACATGAAAGATAATATACACATGTATAGATCCCCTGTCTGAAGTTTCTGAACAACAAAACCAATAAATGAAGGTGTTTCACGAACGACAATAGCCAGTATATTTTCAAGGATATATTAAAGAGAAGTTAAAGATATTTAGTTTGTTCATATCAGTTCAAAAAATAGTTTATCATGAATAGATATCATTGGTTTCCACATAACTCCACTTATACCCAAATGAGTGGTTACCATCTTTTATGGAGGCTATTGTTGTGCATGTAGGTGAAAACATGTAATGTGGCATAGATAAGTAAAAAGTAATCTTTGAATACATTTTTGTATTGTTTCTAAATGAATGCTTAGTAAACAATAATATTCAATCATTACAAAAGATTGTATTATATCATTTGACTGATCTGCTGTTGGGTCATATTATTAAAATACTACCACATTAAAAATTCAACTTCTTCAAATTATCCTTTCTTTTTTGATGTTTTAAAATATGATTTTATTATATTGTTTTTTAATGTCAATTTCTCTTTGACAGAATATTAGAGAGCGAGTAAGCTTCAAAAGACAAAAAAACTTTACTAGTTTTATAATAAATGGGTTGTTATGATGTAGCTAAATAATGACTTTATTTATCACTTAATCAATGGAAGTTGTTACATCTCCATTGTAGACATTTTCAGATGAAAGCTTTGTAAATTTACATATGTAAAACTCCAAATTATTTCACTATCTTAGAGAGTAATGACATTCTAAAATAAAGACATTGACAAGGCTTAAAGAAATATGTTTTGACAAAGTGCTTCATTTGTATCTGATTTAATCCAATGATGTCTGCGCTTCAATGAATACTGAATCAATCAAAGAATCTCAAAATGATGTAAAAAAAAATTGTTGTGATTTTTTTTTTTTATTAAATACTTCTGATGATCTCTAAGCAAAAAAAAAATATAATCCTATATTATGTGTCTGCAATTACTTCTGTATTATTTTTCCATGTATTGAAGAATTTTTCAATAAATTAAAATGCGGTTTGGTATATTGTACACATTTAGTTAAGATCCGTTGTTATTGTTTTTTAATCCAATTTCTTCTGTTGGTAATAAATAATCAACGCATACTTTTATATTATATTTAATTGTACTTCAGGTTAAGGATTTTGTGTCAAAATATTGAAGAAACAAAAATGATGACTATGAGCTGATTATTATATGCACACAGATATTCCTATAGCCGAAGATTGCCAATTTTGATACACCACAATTACTGTTAGCATTCATGCCTGACTACTATGCAGTGGTACATATGATTTTTTGAGACTTAACACTATTTAGTTATACTCATTATATGGAACACAAAAGATTTTATTAATGTGTATGAGAGGTCAGAATTAGTCTGGATCAGGCAGAGATATTTCCTTGCTCTACTACCCTTTAGGATATGTTTGAATTTAATACCTTACTCGGGCATGCCTGTTAGTCCTAAATTAGGCTATGCGATCACCAATTTGCTGATAAAGCTTTCATATTTATGTAATTCATCAGTGGTGAGTGACAGGTTTTGGATCAACTCCTTAAACTTTTTTTTATCACATTAAATAATATGATTTTACTGTTCAATTCATTCTATATGGACCCTTTCAGAGCTCAAGACTGTGGATAGCAAGCTATGTAGGTCTCACTACCTAACTACTAACAATTGAACTTGTATTCTGACTGATTTGAATCATGGATTTCTTTTTATGATAACTCTAAGAATCACAATGCTCTTATATGAAATAAGTATGATATATTAATATTGTGGTAGCCATATGATCCACTTAAAAAGTGGACATGGTTGAATCATAAGAACACACTGATTCGATAAGAAAATTATTATCACATAAGGAGATAAATTCTAAAAGGAAATTTGTCTCATCTTAACCTGGCATGGCTTAATGCAGACGCATTTCAATGTGGAGTTTTTGTTAGATTTGATTAACATCTATAGAAATATGTGCATACTGTGTACCCTGTGTTGTGTATGTAAGCAAGGTTGATAATTTTTGATTTACCACCAAAAAGCCGATTCAATGTACATAGTGTGTATTATTGTTACTATATAAAAAAAATATTTGGCAAAATATTAAAACTTTTATTTGTTTTTATTGTAATATGTAACTAAGACTTGAAAAGATAATGTGATTAAATTTTTTTTTTAGGATAAAGAATTTTTTAAGATTCTGTAATTATGTTTCATCAATGATAAGTTTTAATATTTCGATTTGAATTTAGTGCAACAATGTGTTTTAGAAATCTATGTACATGGTTCAATAATAAGAATGTATTTTATGTAGCTATCTATGTATCTATGATGATTATTATCATTTAATTTAATCAATATATGACTCAACCATCGTTACGTTACGCATTGTGCATGTGCATTTCTGGTAGCTTATTCTTGACTTCATTTTTGTAAAGATTTTGTTTTTTTTGTTTACTTAAAGCTTTCTGATAATCTATTTTCTATGGTTGTTAAACTCTTAATTTAAAATAGTTAATTGAAAAAAATTAGAGCTTAAAATATATTTTCAATGTGCTTGATAAAAAAAAACGTCAAAGTGATGACATCCTCAATAATGCAAGAGTAAATTTTTATTTTTGACAATATGATTTGAGAAAACAAATTACACACACGGTGACCATTCCTCAAAATTATTGTCACCGTCTTGCACTTCCATGTTAAGTTTCCATTTGTTTGATGTGCAATTTTTATACAACTGTATTATTAATTTTTGGCTTGCTAAACTTACTACTTTTATGATTCACACCTGAAGAAGAATGAAATTTTTTTACATGCAAATGATTCAAATAAGATCTTTAATAGATGTGGCAACAATCTCCGGCAGTTGCTTAACAACCCGTTATATCTTCCTGATAAGAAATATAAAAAAATATATGAAACTCTACTATAGGATTTTTGCACAATTTTTTTTTTATAGTTAATTTCTGAAAATTTTGTTCTAAATTCCAAGACATTTTTTTCAATTCAAAAAAAATTATATCAGAATGTAACTTTTATTGTATCATTAATTATACCTAACTATGATAATAAAATAAGCTTAAAGTTAATAATTTTATTCTGATTCTGTACATAGGAAAAATGTGATTTTTAATTATAAGTGTTCGATTGCTTCATTTGTTAGATGGCAGAAATATAATAAAGAAAGTACATTAACTGCCCAGATATTGTTTGATTGAGTATTATTAGTCTTCCAACTTGTAGATTTTTCTGTCTGTCTCCAACTGTTCTTCTGACTGTCTTCCAACATTTTCTAGATTTTATGGAAGTTTTTTTAATGAACATTCAAAAATAGATTGTATATTAGATATCACAGATCTAATTTTTCAATTTGAATACCAAAGATGCATGGGATTTTTTTTTTCTGGTGATCATATACAGTGGAACCTCGATCAAATGTTCTAGCATAATATGTTTTCCCAGATGGATCGTTCATTTTTTTAGTCCCGTCTAACACCCATTAGAACAATGTTAAATAATCCCGCATTAACAGCTTAATGACTGGAGACTCGTATTTGAGTCCATGAAGAACTTTGGTTGCTGTCCGTGGACTCGTATATGCGTCCTACATCATACATTCCATTCCATTCCATTGAAAAATCATCTGATTAGTATCGAGTTTGATTTCAAATGTAAATGGGGTATGGTAGTATACACATCAACGCATTATTTAACAGAGATTAAATTATTATTTTCCTAATCAATTTCGTAAAAATACCCCTAGATGGTATATGTATATTTTTTTCTGATGTTATCTTTCATAACACAATTTTACGTTCTGGTTGAAGATTTTATTTTTAAATCGAATCTGGATTGTTTCTCTACTTAGTGAGGATATTCATCAGTCCAGTACACACTGATATGCATGCCAAGATACACCTCCGGGGGCCCTTCACATACGTACTCACACATCATAGTATTGGTGTTACACATTGCCTTTGATTTATCGAGTGTTTTTATGTTGGTTATGAAATATTTAACGAAAACAATTTTTGACATTTTTAATGCTAATTTGATATTATTATGACCTATTCAAACTCAGTGGCAGGGGTTCTCAACTTATTTTGACGAATTAAATAAAAACATATTTTTCCGAAATATATTCTTTTATGTTACATTATTATTGTGAAAAGTGGATATCATTCTGACGTTCCTTTTCTTATTTGTTTTCCACACTTGGGCGAGTGTTTCACCTTTTCTGGAATGCTTGTTTTCTTGAGGCTTTATTTTTATATTTTCCGGATTATATCCGGATATAAGATTCCGGTAAACCTCCATTATTCCAAATTGTTCCGCAAAGTCCCGTTTTACGTAAAAATAAATCCTTAGCGAGCGATACACTGTTATAAAAATTATTTGCATATATCCTGTGCCACTTATCCATATATAGATTCAACACACTCATTACAGTATATACGTACACTCGAATCAGAATCACTATCGTCCGCGTCATCTTGTTCACAATCACTGGGAACCTCCGACAATGCATCCTCAAAATTTTCTAAATTTGTTTCATCTCTTCCCTCCATTTTGAGGTAATTAAAAATAAAAATATCAAAATTATAATCATAAATGATTAGCAAGAGAAAAGCAAATTTCGCGACATTTTCACCGATAGTTCAGAGAAGACTGAATACAATTTACTTATATAGAAACACTTACAAGACACTACCCTGATTTCTCAGAATGGCTGTAAAATAATTACGAAACAAACTAATGGGGGGTGATCCGTTACAGGGATGACATGAGAACCAGGGCTTTTTAAACTGCGGGTATTCATAATATTATCTTGAATATATGTAGCATAATTTTATCTTTGTTGTTATGAGGGCAGGCAATATAACAACGAGGATCGATATGAATAATTTGTATATATTAATTTTTATATGTACAAAAGGTACAGTATGGGCAAGAAAACCTTGTATTTTCCACTTCTTCAGCAAAACAAATATGGTTTCAAGTAAAATGATTTATTTTTAGCTAAATTCTTGAGAACATTGTACTTACTTTTCCATGGTTCACATCGTTCTAATTATCCGGCTTTCACCTTTCACCATCTTCAGATTCGATATAAATCTATTGATGGGGTAAACACGGATTGAAATTCTGTATTTCCCATCAACTCATAATGAAAGGTATTTATACAAAATTTATGATTGTTTTTTTTAAATATGGGTACTTTATATTTAAAGAGTTTATCCAATAAGTTCTAATATATATGAACATATAAGCAAAGAAAACAATGCGAAAGAGGTAAATTTTACATATTTAGAAAAAAAGCTTGCTGTAAATTGAAGTTTTTTTCACTACACTATATAACTAGGCAACCCACAGGTATAGAACCAATGCTCAAATAGCATTGATTTATGCGGCAAAGTATCTAGAAGCCAGCAAATCAAATTTGGTTAAGATATCTCGATTGGTTCACAAATTATAGTGAATCTAGTAAAAGGACAGTTTTTGGGCGATTTTTTTGCTAAATCGCCGGCCACCACGCGAAATTCAATAAAAAACATGCGGTCGTTAAGTTGTTAACTGTTCTCCGATTTATCGATTTCCTAGATCTATAATCTAAATATTATGATCCCGACTCAAATATTATGAACCCGTTTCAAATATTATTATATAGTTTGCTCAAATCTTTAACTATCTTTTATATTTATCTAAACACTTTTCGTTTATATCCTTGAAAAATGTGGAATTGAGGTTTCACTGTATTTTCTAAATTATTTTCTTCAAGTACTGCAGCCTTATAGAGAATTTATTTGACTTTTATCTGGTTAGATTAGGTCTCATTCCATTCAAATTCCTAATGTATCTTGGGCAATTATTATTAGTTTATGATATCGACTGAAGGTGCTTGATGGAATTTCAATATCAAATTTGTAACAATTCAAGTTATTATTAGATTAATATTATTAAATTTAGTGCTTGCGTTGGGGTTTGTGTTTTCCTGTAATTAATACCTTTGGCATATAGATGATGCTAACCGTTTATTGTACGTCAGTTCTGTTGCATCCGTGTAAAAGAATGCCTGAAGATGCAGAAAGGCGAAATCCGGATCCTTAGTGACATCAACTCACTTACAACCGACTTCTAAAATGACCGTTTTGGAGAGGATTATATATATAATAAGGATAACCGTCATAGATATATTATTATTGCGAAAATATTAAGAACTCGGTAGGAAGATAAATTGCTGTAGTACAATTATTATTGCGGTATGTCATAGCAGTCTCTAGTATTATAAGGGGATATGGGTAAATGAGTAATATTGTCTGTAAATTGTTTTCTTAGTTCTAGAGCCATTGGTTTTGCATAATTGCTAATTATTAACTTAAAATGTTGTATAAATATGCTTGTTTGCAATTTGACATAGTTGATAATGTTCACGATGAGGGAAGCTATGAATATAACATATTGTGGAAATTGTATTAAAAAAGGTGCTGCTAATGCCTTTCATTATAAAGTGACATTTAACACGTTTAACGTTTATGCGATGGTAACACCAAGCTTTGTGTCAAATTCGAAACTTCAAAACAAGTTCACGGTGCTCAAAAATTTTTGGTACTTCTTGGAAATTGTTATACGTACTCGCTATTGAGTAACGATAACAATTACTTAAGGGCGTTACTACTACATATGCTATCATATTTGTAGAAGCAATGTACATATGGATAATTAATTTCCAGATGAGATTTGCAAAAGGTATACTTTTATATTTTTTAGTCGATTGACCAAATTTATCGGGATTGTTACGGATGTTATGGATATGTTACGAATGTTTTTTTTAACAAAATTGCAGACTGACGCTTGTGAGGAAAAATGAAACTGGAAACATTGAAAAGCAAAGAGAAATAAGAAAACAATTTAGTATTAAGCGACAACGTTAAAAATCATTCGAATTTTAGATACATTTTTCATGATTTTTTATACGATAGTGTCGCTATGGTTACTATATGATTTTAAACTTTGAGGAGTAATGGCATTACTAACTCATAATACTAATTTTTAACAAAAGTAACTAGTCGGTACTATTTACCACACTATTTTCGATAGCTTGAATCAAAGCGAACATGGCGGCGCCGTCAAACGGCTCAGGAAATTTGGTCGAGGAATTTGAAGAATCATTTCAGGTGAAACACTTATTATTTTTCAGATAACAAATTTTTTACACGATCTATTTAACTAATCAAATTTCTCCAGGATCAATCTACATGTCATTTGAATAGTCATTGAGGGAATCTTCTTGTTCATTTCTGTTTCAAAAAACATGTTTGCGATCATATATTTTTTTGGATTGTGATTTTAAAATAAAATACAATAATTATTTTAGCTTGATTACGTATCATGGTTGAATGTTGTTACTGAATGTTATACATTTCACCAATTATTTGTTTTTTATGTGAGCTACCTACACTCATTTGAATACACTCAATTGTTGAAAGGTGTTCTTTGTTTATATGAGAATTTTGATGTGATAACCGTGTGAAGTGTTTATTTTGGATTTTATTTGTATTATTTTAAAACAGAGTTAGAGAGTTTTCTAGTGTGGCTAAATATCAAAATTATCAATTGTTTTTTTTTTTTTATATAAACACATTTTATAAAATATACTTTGTTTCTGTTAAAAAGTGACACTTAGAAAGTGATTGTTTTTCTATTCTCGTATAGTTATTCTAATGTGAAAAATCAAATCTTTGTTTTTCTACCAGTTAATTTACTATGTCTAATATAACTCAAATCTGTTTTTGAAAATTAGCTTTTCTTCATTTTTTTAGTCATGCCTCAATGTCCTTACGAAACAAGAAGCCGGTCCGTGTGTGGAGAAAGAGGAAGTCAAAGTCGAAGTGGAAAGGTAGAAGAAAAATATAACAAAAAATTATTTCTTGCAATTTATTTTTATCATTCATCTGGGTCATGCAACCATTTTCAATTTTCCAGCTTTGTTTGCTTATATAGTTATTAAATAACTTGTGATAGCTTCTTCATTATTTTGCAGGTTTATAGATTTAGCCCGTCAAATGGAAGCATTTTTTTTACAAAAGAGGTTTCTTTTGTCAGCATTAAAACCTGAACTGCTAGTTAAGGAAGATAATAATGAGCTTAGATTGGAATTAGCTAGGAAAGAAGAATTGCTAAAGAGACACTATGATAAGATTGCTGCTTGGCAAAACTTATTAGCAGACTTACAGGTATATAATATGTCATTATAACTTTTTAAATGTTGCCAATCTGTTCAGGAGTATACAGCTAATAAAATTGTTCTATTTTCACACATTTAACAATCAAATAATATTTAATTGTAAATTTTCAATAAAAATAATTGGCATAATAATAAGCCAATTACACAATATTGGGTGTTGTCAAATTCAAATGTTGTTTTAAATATTGTGATTGATTATTGAAAATTAAATTTTGCCTATGAAAATTAATGATACCTACCAATTAAAGTTTTGCTTGATTTGGCAGCATGTTCTTAAATAAATATTGGTTCAAAAAATCTATGGACAAATTATGTAGTGTATTTTATTCAATATACTATCTGTTTGGTGCACAGGGCTATGCTAAGTGCGGAGGCCAAGGTAGTACAACCGCCGCTAGTGGAGCGACAGTAGTCGGTCAACCGGGCATATCTCCGGCTCCCCCTGGATCACAGGCAATTACTGCTGCGGGAAATGTCAACTCTATCAACTCAGCGGCAGTGTGTCAACCTATGGCCCACGCTCCTCATAATCAATTGCAGGTGTGTATAAATAATTGAAATTTCAAACTATCAAATATTATCATAATTAATAGAGCACTCTGTCTTGAAGAGGTAAGACCTTTCTTATATAAGGTGTTTTTTTAGAGGTGTAGAATTTTAAGCCATTTTGTCAGCTGTCAAGTGATTAGTTTGGTTTGACATTTCAATATGAATAGACTGACGCCTGAACAACACTTCCAAATTGCCCAAAACAAGATTGCCGTTGATCCCGATTTTCATAAGCGAATTTTCTTAGCAATGAAGCTCACTTTTGGTTGAATGGATACGTCAATAAACAAAACTGCCATATTTGGAGTGATGATAATCCTCAAGTGTATGTTGAGACACCATTACATCCAGAAAAACTGACTGTTTGGTGTGCTTTATGGGCTGGTGGAATCATTGGTCCGTACTTCTTTAAAAACAATGCTGGCCAGAACGTTACAGTCAACGGTGACTGCTATAGAGCCATGATTACTGACTTTTTCGTTCATCAATTGAACAACCATGACGTGCAGGAGATGTGGTTTCAACAAGACAGCGCAGTATGTCACACAGCTCGTGCCACAATTGATTTATTGAAGGAAGCGTTTGGTAACCGCATAGTTTCACGTTTCGGACCGGTGAATTGGCCTCCAAGATCGTGTGATTTAACGTCACTAGACTATTTTCTTTGGGGATATATGAAGTCGCTAGTCTACGACGATAAGTCCGAAACGATTGACCACTCGGAGGACAACATTCGCCGCGTTATTGCAGATATACGGCGACAAATGTTGCAAAAAGTCATTGAAAATTGGAACTCCAGATTAGACTACGTCCGAGCTAGCCGTGGCGGTCATATTTAAATTATAATGCCAGAAGATAATATTTTGAATATAGTAAATTTCATGTCTGCTTAAAAAAATTCATCTTTGTTTTATTCCATTTCAAAGTTCTATAACTCTAAAAAAAACACTATATTATAACAAAAACTTCTTTTTAATGACATTTTGATATAGACACAGCAACAGATGCAGCATGCCGCTGTTGCAGCCGCAGCGCAGGCTGCGCAACTTCAACAGATGCAACAGCTGCATCAGCAACAGCAGCAGCAACACCAACAGCAGCAGCATGCCATGCAGGTAGCCACACCAGCATCACAAACACTAACACAAATACCTAATAATAGAGTGCTACCTTCCCAAAACATAAAAAATAACAATACCGCCATACAGAGAAGATAACAATATTAACTAGTATCGCTTTCAATATCGACTTTTTTGGTAAGGGTTTTCTCTTTTTTGAAGATGCTCAAATGTTTCAGTCAAATAATATATACTTACTTGGCTAAATTCAAAATATTCCTAGCCTACTAGACTATTTTTCTATGGAAGAAATTATTGTATTCAGGTAATATATTCATTATGAAAGTACCAATTAATGTACAAACTTGAGCCAAAAACATTACAAAAGAGACTGAAATTAAAAGCAAAGAAATAGCTTAAAAATAATTAAATTTTGTTATAAGAAAAAAGTGCCTAAATAATGCAATGCCACTGTGCATTTTTAATAAGTTTATCAATGTTATTATTTATGTAAATATTTAAATTAAATAACTGGGGTATTTTTTGCGAAATAACAATCTCCATTAACAAAATATGGACTGAAACCGTAATTTGAAGAAATATTGAATTTATAGATTCGATAGTCTAAACCAGTGCTCTGCAGCCGTTGTGCCATGGCACATTGATTTGCTGCCAGACGATGCTAGGTGGAAGAAAAATCAAATAATAATAAAATATTAAAATTGTCTACACTATAAAATATTTTGTGAAGAGGAAATCACAAGGAAGCAGAAATAATTATTTCTTTGTTGAAAATTTTCATAAGAACATAAACGTTATACACATAATCTACACTATAAAATATACATTTATGAGAGAAAAAATTGTATTTTAATAAAATAAACAATACAGAAAGAATGAGTTTTAACAAATGCGTTGATGGTGAATCTTTTGTATTATTAATATTGACATATGGCATGCAGCAAAATTTAAGAATGGTGTGCATTGGAAAACGAGAGGTTGCAGAGCATTGGTTTATACAACTTGATTGATTTCCAATAGTTTTATTTAACCTTATGAATTGGATATTTCAGTTATTTACACTAGTCTAATTATAAGGATTTCTATTCATAGAAAACGGCACTGATTTATTGCATAACATCTGAGTAGTTTCAATATTTATTACCTTTCTTCACTAATCCCTATTATCATATATTATATTTTTCAAATGAATATACATATGTTTTACTTTCATATGACCATTGCAATTTTATTATGGATTCAACCTCATATAGAATATGAACAATGACCGTCTATACTCTGATCTGAGTTAATTTTAAACGTGTATGTGTTACAGCAAAATTACACTTCAAGTAAAAATGTTTTTTTCACCAATGAACATTTTGTTTGCTAATTCAGGGAAATGTACCAAACCTATCAAGTGTAGCTTTTTTGCTCAGTATTAGTAAAACTATAATGTCAATACAGTTGACAGGTACAAACATACGGTCACAAAGGATTTTCCAACCTCGAATGCTGAAAAAAATAATTCATCGGTATTGGTGTTAAACAAACTTGTACTTAGGACAAATCGGACTATATTTCCATATAAAAATGAACTCAAATTTTTTTAATTCTCATTTTTAAGAGTCAACTGTCAACCTACTGCATACACCCATCTTACAGTTGAGATGTTAGCACTGAGAGCTATAAATAGATAATAAACTATTTTTTTTTTTTGTATGTGTTCATTTATCGGCAATGTACTAGTTGATTTGATTCAACAACTAAACACCATTTTGAAAAAGAAATATATATTTTTTTTAAATGTACTTTTTGCATCTGTATATCGCAAATTTTCAAATAAAAAAATAACTCGTCTATTTGATTTATGGTTCTTCCATTTTAATCAGAAATAGCCAAATGTAATCTCATCAAAACTCCTTTACGAGGAAACTTCTAACTGCATGCTAGTCACAAACAATTTGTAATATGATTTTTGATTTAATTTTAGCAACTCATCAATTCAATATAAAACATCTTGAGAGCAAGTAAATAAAAATGAAAATAAATATCAACAGGGTTGCTAAATGAAGGTCTTTTTAAAGTCAATTATTCTAATTCATGATATCAACTGAAAGTGTTTGGCGGAGTTTCATTATAAAATTTGAATTGCTTAAACATGTGGAGTCATAAAAAATTTCAACAATTAAAATTCAATATTACTAATTTAACTATCATACGTCACAGGGCAAACGAAATATATGATTTAAGACAGTCTACACAGGCTAGATATTGAGTCTTAAGCATTAACACATTGATTCTCTATGTCCCACCTTGTGAGCACACGATTTTGAAATGTATTAAGGCAGTCATCCGGTTAAATATCTAAATAAAATACAGTTTTAAATAAAATATTTTTTTTGTTAATGAATATGAGTTGAAACCATAATTTCCAATGCAATTGAATAAAGGTGCCTAATTTGATATAAATAATAATCTTTATTATATGAATAAAAGCATTGTATGCCTTGTGTTTATGTTAGCACTTTTGAACAGAACAAAAAAACATGCAAGTTGTGACTATAGATAATGCTTTTGCAATGGGAACTATAATTTAATCTTCTACAAACTTGGGGGAAAGCTTTTCTGATCAGCCAAGCAATCATAAGTTAGTTTAATATGTGTTTCACCAAATTTTTATAATGATAAACGTGTTTTTAAAAGGCATTTTAGCTATTTTTAATGACACAATTATTCTATTAGTTATTTCACTCAAGAATATAAATCAGCAATTTAAAAACAGTCAAATTAAGTTCCAATGCGAAACATAGTGTTGTCTTTTGAGGTTTCAATGTAATTTCACTAGTAAGTCTCCGTTAAAATATTTTTACGTTACAAAGTATATTTCTACTAGTAATAATGTGCTTAGATATGATGAGAATATACTTGGATGTGATTTCACTGAAACATCAGTAAAAACATATTTTCACTTGAATACACTTGTTACAATATCACTGTAACATATTCATACACTGATCATCGTGTACATGCTAAGCATTTCTGACTGATTCAGCACTATGTGTCACATGTCGTGTACATATTTCTGAAAAATTCTGCACCTGTAGGCATAATGGGCATATGGTCAATAAAGATGTGTGCCCCTTGAAATTGAATTGGCTAAATAGAGATGGTTAGTAACTTCAGTCAATTATAGTCTACCTATAAGCTATAGAATTATTTATTAACTCTTATGTCAATTGTTTTTCATTTTTTACACCTTCTTATTACAATAAGACTTATATATTTTTGTTGTCACTACCGTTGCTTTTTAATGTTCAGTATTTTGTTATAGCCTTTTTCTGAGTTGCCATTGTGTATATTTGTTAATATATGTATTTTATTATTATGCTTTTTATGTGGTTTTGTAAATGGTGTTTGCATGGCTGGAAAAAATGCTTTTTGTAATTTAACAATGTATTGCTGATTATTTCATGGTACATTTCAAACTGCAAAATGGTAATATAAACAAAACTTTCAATGACGGTAAATCGCCAAAAAAGAATATAATTAAATTTATATAAAAAAAGAATTTTATAGACTTATATCATACAAATTTCTTTTCTCGTTCAACTAGAGAAAAATTATTGTACAATGACAATAACCCTTCCTTAACCCTCTCACTAGGTCAATCAATCAGCCCTAGTTTCTTTGAACATGATTATTTAACTATCGGTAAAATTAATATTGATTAATTTAATTAATTAATAAAAACACTGATCCATCTTTATCGCATATTGAACATTTGTTGATAACCAGGTATTGTTTTCCAAGTATTCTATGTCAGAAAGCATATGGCAGCGATTTGTTGTACTGCTTGTAAAGTGAGCCCTGCGTGCATTTCGCTTGCGGTATAAACAAAAGCTATACCTGTTGTAGAATGTGTGTGCATTTTTTATAATATTTTTGGTTCTGCATTTACCAATTTGTATTTAAAAATAATATTCAGTGTTATATCAGGATCCATTGCTTGCAGTTGAAATATAATCAGATTCGAGAAAAGTTTTAATTCTAGATTTTTTGTATAAATCTATTAAAACTATTCTTAATAACATAAAAAATAAGTTCAAACACTTCTAGATAAATTGATAAAAATTTATTTAAATTTATTTTAAATCAAAAATTATTATTTTCATAAATATATACATCTTATATAAAACAATTATTTATTATACTATACATCATAGAGATGACATTACAAAAAAAATTAACACCGATAAGCTAATAATATTAGCTGAAGTAAATAATATAATAAATACTACCTGCAAAAAATGCCTTGGTAAATTTCTCATGTGCACTTCCGAAATGGTCTGGGATTAAAAGGGTTTTTAACTAGGAAGGCGTATTTATTGTAGGTTTTCACTACCACTTTGCCCATTATAATTTTTGTAAATATACCATATAAATATTAATTAAGCTATATTTTTTTCATTTGTTAGCTATAATTATCATTTTTTGTTACCATTATTTTTATAACCAATTATGTTTTCATTTAATATTTTGCAAATATATGTTTTTTTCATGGCTATTTTGTTTTTTTATTATGATTTTAACAATGTCTTTGGCAATTTATGCTTTTTTTAAATTAAATGGTGATAGTTTTGTGTTACTGGTATTACAATATTGTGAAGTAAGTATATACATTCAAAATTTATATACAAGCGAGATAATACATACAAACATTACTGCCAAGCTCCGCTTTTGACCCTTTCAAATTTTAGAGATCTACAAAAGTCGTACTGGAGAGGATATATTTTTATCTTTGAAACTATTTTCATTGGGTGGTCAATCTATTGTTTTAGGGAATTATTAACTAAATAATTATATTAGGAAAATGATTGCATTTTCAGAAGATAATTATCAATGTATTTTGTCTTTCACCAAGAAAATTCATACGTCTAAGATACAAAAGCTATTATGAATTGAATTTAAAACTTTAACAGCTAGAAATTAATTAAATAGTACGAAAGTGACACACTGGTGGGTCGTTAGCTTTAGACAGGCTAAGTAGGGATGCTCAAAAGATATTTCATTACCTATATATAATACAACTACTGTTGTGGGTATTGGTATTGTTTTTGTAGTGCCATGCTACAGAGTTGTTTACAGATATTTCAAAAAGAGGCAAAACTCAACCAGTGAAATAAAATTTTTATCAATTTTAATTTCTTATAATACTTGTGGGAAGTGACAAAACACATTATGGAATAGGGTTGACAGATACTTGGTGATCTTCGGAAAAGATTCTAGGAATAATAGCAAATAATTGGGATTATTTTTAAGATAAATGTACATATTAAAACATGTGCAAATGTTAGTTTCAGCATAATTCTGACGATGGCATGAGCCGAAATAGCTATCAACTATATTTAAAAAAATAATTTTGTAGAACTAAAATACATTTCCAATTTTTTTCACCGTGTGATAAATGTAGGATTTGATATCCCTGTGTTTTTACGCTACTATAGCTCAATGGGTTAACATACTGAAAAAAATGTGTCATGTGTAGTGGATATTGAAGAAAATGGATTGTATTAAGAAAACCCAATACGTTGTACCCTTGAATATACATTAACAATTTATAATAATGGTAGTAAAAAGGGAAAATTATTCTTCAATAGATGTCAGGGGGTGGAGGTGGCGGCGTACCTCAAGGTATGTTTATGCAGCAAGGACCTCGTGGGGCTTTCCCGCAGGGTGGCTCCTTACAGGGACCATTGGCCTATCTCGAAAAGACTACAACCAATATAGGTAAATGCTCTGTCTATTTCAAACTCAGTTAATATGAATATTACTTAATTACTTTCAAGTAAGCACATGCTATAAATTGATATGTATTTCATTTACAGATCTAGTGGGAATGGGTGATGGCCGCAGGTGACGGGGGAGGGGGAGGGGCAGGGGTCGAGGCCGTGGCAGAGGAAGAGGCCGCGGTAAATAAACATTACCTACTTATAATATACATTATAATGCACAGTATTATTCATATAGCACATTGCATTATCCAGGAATGTTCAGATATCAAGAATAAAGAGGGAGAATCACTTTATCGCATGGGTATTGCAAAACAAAATACCACATCCTATGGAGAGCGAGTTAATTTGTATTTTTTTTTAACTATTTGTGGCAATTTTTTTTCTTTTAGCATTACAGTCAAGTCGTAAAATTTTTTTAAAAATTATGCTTGCACGCTATAGAAAAATTTGAGTGTTAAGCATTTTAAAATCAAACTGAACGTATTTACGGACAAAGTTTGTGAATACCATCGTAACTATTAAGACATTTCTTGTTTTGAGACAAAAAATTCAGATGCCGAATTTTCACTTCTTTTCATGTATTTGAAGAATTGTTCAGAAAGTGCATGTGCCACTGATTGAAATCATTGGTGATCTGAAGGAACTAAGTCTAATAAAAAAAGTCTTAGAACATAGTTGGTATTGATTTGTGTGGTGGTGCATTATCATGAGACAAAATAACTTTGTCACGCTTTTTGGCTTATTCTGGCGTGGATTATTGTACAATTAATACATGATCCAAATTGATTATTTATTGGCTAGTGATCAGCTTTAATAGTTTTATCAGGCTTAAAAAGCTTATGATACACCACATCTTCCTGACTTCGCCAAACAAAGAGTTTCTTCTGTCCAAATCGATTTGAGTGATGAAGTATGTTTACTATATTCTAGTATTCTTATAATTCTGACATGTGTCTTCCACATGCGTCGCAGGTTATATTTTGACTATCACATATTACTTTCAGGGTTGCCATAATATATATATATTTTTTAAATCAATTTGTGCTGTTTGAATGTGTAAATGCTGATTAAATTTGTGTGTACCAATTCATTGAGACTGGAATATTCTGGCAGCGCACATATTTGAATCACAAGTGCTGCCGTTTTTAAAATTTAAAGTACAATAAATATTGCCCACTTGTCAATAAAGGGATCACTTTTGCAGATGTGGCTGTTATTTTGAAAAAAAAAAACCATCAATATTATTCATTGTTATCAAAATTTTAATTATCATATATTATAGGGACATGTATCATCCAAAATTGCCACGCTACATGCTTATAAATAACTACTGTTACGTAAACAATTATCAACATAATATAAATATATCTCAAAAGTAATGGATAAACGGTAACTATACATGAAAAACTAACCTTGAAATGGAAATCACAAAATACATGTGTCAAACTGTTGATTATTTATTTCTACCTGAAACTTTGACCTTTAGTGGGTATACACATTGGCAGCATACCACGTTGCGGTTAACTGCTGAACCTACCATGTTTTGTATGTAAAAAGCGAGAATCATACTCACTGCTACTTGGCTGTATGGATTTGTTTTGTTTGGAGCACTTATGATCTAACAGCATACCACAATTATTTGCAGTATTGTATTTTACAATAATGAAAAAATCTGGTGTATTATGTATCCTGCAAGCAATCGACTGTATATAAAAAAAAAACATATATCTCCCTTTTTATCTATAATACGCGACAAACTAAATTCTCCATTTTCCGATGACAATTTGTAAAAATTCTATTTAAAATGATATCCAGAGAACATGTGTTATTATGTATGTGTAATCAGTTGATGGCATCATCTTTTAAATTTCTTTGAAACATCAAAAAGTTTGGCTATAATGAAATATTTAGGTTGGATTGGTAAATTTCACATTTATTCTATTTTTAAAGTGTTGAAAAATGTATATCTTAATCGGAGAAATTGTCGGTACACACTGGTGTGATTCTGGCTTTTGAGTGGTGAAGCATAACTGAAACTTCAGAAAATTGAACATAGGTACGTAGATCTGAAGCCTTTTCTCAAGAAAAAATAACATAGCGAATCACACAGTGAAAAAATAAAAATTATTTTTGAAATATAGTTGATAGCAATTTTGACTTACGCTAAGAAACTAAAAACAAAGAACTATAATTCTGATGAAGGCGTAAGCCGAAATAGCTATCAACTATATATCTTATAAATTTTATAGAACTAAAATACTATTTTTTCACCGTGTTATAATGGAGTTCTACCAAGTAAATATCAATTCAATCAATAAATAGCAAATCACTTTATACCAACATATGTGTCCCTATTTATAAAAAATAAAGACTCAATTTTTAACTGGTATTGTTCTATTTTACAAGGAATCCACTTTTATTATTTGATTCACGTTTTTACAATTTTTTGTTATCATTTATGTGTAAATTCAATATGTTAATATTCAGCGTGTTTTGAATTTGCAGGTCGTGGAACGTCCCCTGAGTATGGCGGAGGAAGTATGACTCCCCCCTAGTAGAAACCCCTCCCTCTAGGACCGTAATAATTATGGTCATCATCATACATATTCTGTCTTTCAAAAGAAATCTGGACCTTATTAAATGATTTTTTATTTACAAATTTGACAATTTTGAGAGACACCATCTTTGAACATACTTTGTTATGATGACCATTTTCAAATATCCAACATTATAAAATTTGAATAATTAATTGTTATTGATGATTTGGAATTTTGCTTTTAAATACATTTGACACTAAAAAATTAAAATTTTTATAGAAGAAACCCATTTCTTCACTACAATTCAGATTTTACAATATTGTTATTGAAAATATGACATTTTCATGTAGTTTGTGTAAAATTTTCATCTGGTCTTTGATAACCAACCCAAAGTTATAAAAAAAAAAATACAGAATGAAAGATATTTTTCAAGTAAAGTTTTCTTGAATTAATCCTGTTTATCTATTTCAAATACATTGTACATAAACCAATTCTTGCATCAAGAATTTACTTTAATCTCACATATTATGTCTTCACACTCCCAGTCTGCTGATTTTAGGTAGAACTTTGCAAACAGTCCAGGATGATTTCATAAAAAAATAAAAAAAGTATAATTTAAGATATCGACCGAGGGTGCTTGATAGAATTTCAATATCAAGTTTGAATTGTTCAAACTCTGTTCTTTGCTACATATTTTGACACTCAATCTGACAAATAACAAACAATAAAGAATTTAAGACAAATTATGAAAAATTAGACCCCTAAGTGTAGAGTTTATTTGATATCTAAACTAATTTTAATAATTATTGATTTGATAATAATGATATTAAAATTTTAAAAAATAATTTTTAAATCATTATATATCGAAGGGGTAATATTTCATAATGATATGCTTCAATTGATTTAATTCTTGTTTAATAATACAACTATTCCTATTAAAATCAGTTAAATTTTTCAGAAAGATATCGATTGTTTTTATTTTATCATGTTATAGAATCAGTTTTATTGAATTGTGTTAAACAGTAAGTTTTACATATTTGTAGTCACTGCTATCAGTGTGAAATATTTGTACTGACTGAAAAAAACTATTGAATTTGGTGAGAACATCATTGTATCAAATCTGCTATAGATTAAATAGAATGTATAATACAGGAAACATACTAAAATTTACTAATTATTATCATATATATTGTATTAGGGTCCTATTTGTTTCTCATAATTATGATCTGAAGTGGCTTTATATTTTTGTCCTGAAACTTTTCTTTAGTAGATTTCATGTTACTTAGGCATAGTTTCATTTTTATTTAATCACTTCATTTTTTGTGTGAAAGTATATAACTATAAACCTTTAGTGTGAAAAAAATAACTTGCTTGTATGTCACTAGATATAAAATTTTACTTATAGAACTTATATAATAAATTATTGTATATTATATAATTTTATATGCACATTTTAAATCACTTCAAAAAACGATAAAATACTCTATGAATGAAAATACATCAATAAAAAAAGTGTTCATTTTTGTGACATGGTATATGAAGACTGAATAAAAGTTGCTTATGCAGCCTTGTTATATTCGGTAAGTGGCTTACTATTATTCTTTTATTTACTTGCGTGATGTGCAGTTTAAAGTGTAGTGGTCTTAATGCATCTGTATCTGGCTGTGATACATATCGTGTTATGTTTTATATATCCACCTCTTGTCAAATCTCTTATCTATATCAGCATCAACTCAGTTTTATAATGACATAATAAGATTTTTAAGGATATGTTTAATGGTTGTTTTGTCGTAGTTCATTTTCACTTTTAAATAAAAAATAAATAATAAACTCAAATCTCATTTTTATGATGGTTACCAGTGATAACGCTCATTGTGAACATTATCAACTGATGGAGAGCATGTGGAAGTTGTATAAATCAATTGGTGTCTTATTTTTTTTTGACCCATTGACTGCCTAATATCCCAATCGTTGAGGTGGATGTTTGCGGCTTATTGATATATGATATTAAAAAATATTAGTGTGTTAACAAATTCAAAAATGTTATTTACAAGCCAACACTAGAAAAATAATTTTTGATATATTTGGTGCACAAATATCTTTTACGCAGCTCAGTCAGAATTGGTTAACATACATTGATTTTACACTGAGAATGGAAAGTTACTTTACCACTTTAAATAATATTAAATTTTAATTTACAAGTTTGTATTGGTATGCTCATTTATTTGGATATTGACACTAAGTCATATGCTAAATGTACTTGGTCTGTACTTATCCACAGTACTTATAATATATGACACAGAATTACTTCTGATACTTTCTTTTAAATTTCTTCTCTCGCACATATTATTAGTAATTGAAATAGAGTATTCTCCCTCAAAAATAGTAAACCATAACCTATCCTTTATTCAATTCTTAAAAAAATAAACATCTATCAAACTTAGTAGCTGTGACAAGTGGTGTGCGATTATCAATTTTTATTTATTTTTTGGTCGAAATTCAAGATTAAAAAGTTTTCAATAAATATATCAGTAAAATTTTTGTAAAATGTATGAATATCCTCAAATAATTGAATGTTGTATATTGATCAAATTTCTTTGATTTCTTACTAAAAGATTATGAGAGAAGATTGTACATTAATGTATTTTTAGTATCTCTTTCCGAATTATATTTAGCATAGTTTTATCTATTTGGCAATAATATAAATAATCCGCTAAATGTAAGTGAATGTTTTTATATTATAATGTGAATTTTTTAATAAAATTATCTATTGTATATTTAACGGCGGAGTTTTTTTCTACCTACAATTGCATAAGTAGCATTTAATGTATACCAAAAGTCACAACATAATAGCTTATTATATCAAAAGCATCTGTGCAAATAATCAACTTAATCTTATTTGCTTATTTCATAGTACCAGCAGTGCCACACAACCTGCAAACGTATGACTGAATTCAAACTTTTCATTTCACTGATTTCACATATTATTCATTAAAAAAAAAAAAATACATTATTAATCGCTGGGAACAGGAAAATACTTCCCATGATTCAAAAACATAAGTGTTCAAAAAGTTCTTTAAGCTGATTTTTCAGCATTACATACTGTTTTTTTACCTATTCATTTTTGTAAAATCAACTGCACTGGAGGTGTTTTCTCATTGCTGATAATATCCATTGCAATTGGATTTTATTGAATTCAGCCTGTTGACATTAAAAGATTTCGCTCTGCACAATACCACCACAATATTTCATATGTTTCTATGAATGTATCGATAGCAGTTTTATAAAAAGTTATTGAAGTAACATATCAGTTATGGGAAAAAAGAGTTGGAATAATCAACCTGTTCATGCAGTAATTATTATTTTTGGCATGTATGCATATACTGATATATATTTATTTGTTTTATCATCTTGCACTTTCCATACAGTTTTGAAAGAATGAAAGGTTGGTGTGGTGATGTTGAACATATTTGATGACCTGGATTATTAAATTGTAAGAAAATAGTAGTTTCTTGATTGTTTTATACATATATATTATATCTCAGAAGAATTATACAACAAATTAATCACATTATTTGATGTTACATTTAATACCAATAAAATATGTAATAAAAAAATTAACCACTTTACATAAGAAAGATAAGAATAAGGCAATATATTAAAAACAGTTTGTTCATTATTCGAATCATAATTTTTTTTATGTTTCTATTTATTTATATCCACCTTATATTCTTTAAGGCTGAAGATGGCGGAAGAAAAATACTAAGAAGTTAGTGATAACAATGGTAAAAATGTACAATTCAATTGAGATTTTGAATTTCTATTAAGCACCCTTAACTTGGTAGTATACATATTTTGTTTATTATTTTATTCACTATTGAGGTTTTAGTGGCTTGAGACCTGGCTTTATTTTTGACATATCAGGAGCAATTATAGGAATCGGTAATGAGCCTTGCCCTTTATTGAACTTCACTTTACATTCTTTGTCAAGGAATGAAAATATGTGCTTGCCATAATCACCTTTGTCGATCATTTTGCCATTACACCAGGTTGCTGAAGCAAAAATAAAACACAAACAATTATTCATTGTGAAATAACCATATTTTATTTTTTGATACCATTCTAGTATTTTCCTATTGTTTCCTAATAAATTAATACAGTATGCGATTACCCATTCAATGGTTCTTTACTAATGATCTGCAAGTTGAAAAGAAGCATTTTGTAAGCAAAAGCTGCTAAAAATAAATTTGTTTTACAACAATTATTTTTTCAATGAAATTATTAAAAAAAAAATACATTTTAATGTTCACTGATGGAAGGAGTTTTTTATTGTTGACCCAAATACACTACATATGCATGGACACCCAGTTGATTTTCTTATTGTGAAACAATGAATACAGTCAAACAGAATCAAATACTTTGTCATTTTTAAATTATATAAATAAGAATTTATTGGATAAGGATCCATAAAATATCTAAAACCAATAAATATCTTTGAATAACGAGCTACATATATGTCAAGCAGTCTTTAATTTTATTTGATTCGAGTCATTTAAAGATGATTTATATTTTATTACTGACAATGTTTCTCATGATTGAAAGCGCAATACAAAAAGAAAAAAATATTTATCAGCTTTGATTTTGAATTTAGAAAAATGATTTTTTAAAATTTCATATTACAAATATTACATTCAAAATAATTATAGACTCACTCAATGGGTTCACTATTTTAGGTTGATGTTCAGCAGATTTTTTTGACTGAACTGTTTTTGTGGAACCTTCGTTGAAAAAAACAAGTAAACAGCAAATTACCATAACCACGGAAAATGATGATGATCTCATGTTTACCTGGAAAAAATATACGTATAAAATAGCATAAATATAATACTGTCATCGCTGGAAGAGGAAACTTAACACTTTGATAGTATCTAGAACTTTGGTACATATAACTTCTACATACTTACTTACGTCATTTTTTTTTTTTGTAAAATGACAATGACTATGCGACATAAGTAAGGTATGTATATTAATCAATTTGAATGCAATATTATAAAAAGTGCACATAAGGATTAATAACGCTTGTCCACCTATCCTTCATTTAATAAAGCACGGTTTCGTTATAACACGATATTAGCATTTTTTCTTAATTTAATTTTTATATATATTTAGATTTCAAGTTAATATACGATCTAAATAAACGATCGTATTAACAATTGCCGCAATAAGAAATCTGATTTGGTTCAACTGGAACTGTCATGGAAAACTTAAGGGAGAAACATTGATTCATGAGAATTTTTAACATCGCACGTTTAGCAGTAGGTGAGAAATAAAATGATAAAATTTTCAATAAAATTGATAAATCGCTAGATGAAGAATTGATTGATATGGTCATCATATTACCAAAGGACATCGAAAGCTTTAATTGAATTTGAATGATTTTAACCTAGAAAATGGTGTCCACTTAGCTACAAAATGTATATATATAATAATGATGTAAATATAGGTCGCGGCTTAAAATTGAAACAATAAATCAATCATCAGCTACTCGATATAATACAAATACGAAGATATAAACACATAATTCAATAAATGTTTGGCCATTTATTCCATAATAATTTTTTTAATGACTATATCCCCCCTTTTCCCATATTTTTTTAAAAGTTTTAAACGATTTCGTATCTAGCGGAACCGATCTTTCCATGTTATGCGAAATATGGGTGTGATTTATCGAGTGGCGTTTTTTTGTCGATCATACAATATTATCGAAAAATTACGAAAATTTTATTTTCATTTACGTGTCTTAGGGGCAGTGGAGGATAAATTCATATTACAATATTATTAGCTATGAAAATCTTTCAATAATAAATATTATATGTTACACTATTAAATAATTAAGAGGTCCTTTCCAATGAGATCACAGCAGACAGATCGAAATGAGTCAATAAAATAAAAACAATTAAAAATTCATGTAAATTAAAGCTAGTTTATCATGATGACTTATGAATCGAATTTTTAAAAGATCAGGAAAAAATAAATAACAGTTAAATCGTAAAAATCCTTGAAATTTGAATACAATGCTTTCATATTTTTTTTACCGCCTCTAGGTGATTTTGCTTGTTTGAGTAATACTTATGTTCCATATTCGGATGTATTAGCGGAATAATAATCATTAAAATTTATGCAACCTCAATGACGATAACAATATTTCTTATTATGCTAAAGTTGACCTGGAAGATCAACAAATATAGTTTTGATTTAGTTTCATTAGTCGTTGACATAATTAACTTTCGTAAAAAAGATCATTGGATGTTGAAAGAATTATTTTATTTCCTTTACAAAAAAAATCATAATTGTCATTTTTATTTTGCGTACATTGCGTGGGTGAGAAAATTCGATTAAAGTCTTAGAAAGAGCATATTTATTATAATTATTGACTTTTGACTGACGTATTTGAACTACGTCTTAAAATTACTTGTATTGTGCAGATAAATGCTAAGGTGAGAAAATAAAAATAAAACTTTTCTTGACCTTAAGGTTTTACTACAGGAATGATTCATAACTGTTTGTTTTAATGGATTGCATCCTCATTGGCCCTTATAAAGATTCTGTATTGTAGTGAGATAAAGTCTATGTTTTTTTTTATTATTTTAACTTAGAAGATTCTAATAAGAAACTGAATAGCATCTATTCTGAAAAAGAAATATGTTCAGTAAATCTCTAATGATATCTACCAACATTTTACAATTGAGGTGTTAGATTTTATAATGAATAAAAACCCAACTTGATTCATCGATTTTTAAAATTTTTAATTCTATCACATGTCTAACGAAACAATTTGTCAGCTTCAGCTTGAATTTTTTTCAACAATCAAAATCAAAATAAAGAAATAATACATATGTAACTGTCGTTACTTATTGAAATCATGGTTTTATTAAATTATTATTTCAATATTTTGTGGTTACAATGCACATCCCACACACTCGTAATTTTCTAATGTGTAATAAAAGAAAACGTATATACCAGGTATATTTTTGGATCCAGGTTTTCTCAAAATCAACGACTTGCAAGAAAGAGTTTTTAAACTCTACTAAAAATTTCGCCTTGGATGCTTACAGTTTACCTATTCATATATTTCAAATACCTTAATATACACATGCATGTATAATTACTGTGTTGATAACACTCGCAAATCGCGCATAGACAGCGAAATTATTTATTGAATAAAAATATGAACCAAATAAATATTCTATAAACTCTAAATCCATTGATTACGTTTTTGTTCCGTTTTCTCGTGGAAATATAGTCACCATTCTTAATTGCATTCAATTTATTGAAAATCATATCACTTGGCAAAAAACGAAAAAAAAAAAAGAAAATTTGATTTAGAAATTTCACTATTTTTAATTTAAGATTAGCGTGTAAACCAACATACCGTAAAAGTTCAAAGTTTTAAAATTTGTGACTGGAATATATTATTTAACTACAATTAACCTTTCCACAGCATCGAGATAGGAACCAAACTGTAGAAAAAAAAACCCATAGAAAGTATATTAGCCCAAATGCGAGGGGCACTGTGCTTACTTATTTCATTAGCAACAGGCGAGCCAGGAGAGTTCAACGCGAGAGTTCATGGTTATTTTTTTTAATGCGTTAGTCTATCACGAATTAATAATAAAAAGGTATAAACAAATTATAAAACTTTTTCGGGAATACCTTATATTTTAGGATACATATGAAAACAATATCAAACTTATATTAAAAACAAACAATAATTGTAGAAAGCGTCTTAAATTTTGTGATTTTGCATTTAATCACTATCGGTGCCACTTAATATCACTTTCCTTCAAGACTTTTTAAACATCACTTGCTCAATTTCTTCATCACTTTGATTATTAACAGGACTGTTTTCCCTATTGTCGAAAATAAATTCTGTTTACACTTCTTCTCAAATTTTATAATGTGTGGCTTGACGTGTATCTAGTTCACTCTTTGATTTGACTAATCGCTCTGTATTGAATAAAATATAGGTCTATATTCTAAGTAATTGTAATCCTTTATTTAATCTTTCTAAGCTTAAACTTTCATTGGGTTCATTAAAATTGATTTCTCAGCTTCACAGAGGCTTTATTTTGTTATTAGATAATATTATTATTAAGATTGATAGATATACACGGATTAAATAATCTATTCGTTTTATTATAAAAAGAATAGGATGGTTTAAAGCACCTGAAGAATGTATGCATAATGCATACTATAATTGGTGGGCCTGCAATGCGAAAACAACGCCGCAAAAGCTATCAGAAAAATTTCATAGAAGTGGACGTTGTAGAAGGGTCCACTGTATATAAAAGGGGTAATAAACCTTTTTATGACTACCGCCCACTTTTCTATTTCTGTAATTAGTAAAATTAAAGCACCTACCACTCACTGTGAAAGCTGGAGCTACCACTATATGGCAGCAGGGACAGGTTGACTACCACTGGTATATAATAATATTTTCGTATGTTAAGTTACAAAAATAGAATACAAAGTCTGCACAATAAATTATTTTCGATTATTTATTATTACATATTGGAATATTTATATTATTGCAATGAATTGCCGGCTTATATTTAAGCTATATTTACTTTTATATAGTTTTCGAGATCGTCCTATACTAAATTATTTTTTCACCCGTTTTTTTTCAACAACGCTCAGGAACGCTCTATAAATTGAAGAGTACATTGCGATATTTAATATGCAACTAGCTCTGTCATTTATTTTCGCAAGTGTTTCCAATTATTTTTGAATTAAAATAAGTAATATTTTAATTATTATTTGAAGAAATTTATTCACAATATATATAAATGGAATTTCGTTTCTTCTAAAGACAAATGTTGAATAATTTACAGTAAAAATGAAAATTATTTCAGTAATCACGAAACCTTGTCGAGTCTATTCAATATATAGAAAAAGGAAGAAGAAATTCTTTATTTAATATATATATATTTACTTTATAGAGACAGGTTAGTAAATATGCAAATATTTCTATAAATTTTCGTTTCCAGCCATACCAATAGATTTTCGGGAGTTTTAAAGTAGATAATAATAATTAATACACTGAGGAATACATCTTGATAACACTACACCAAATAACATGCAGGTGCCATCATTTCCATTGACTAATTTGTACACAAAGCGGTATTTTAATTTAATTGCCACATTTCCTGAATAGATAAGACTTCAATTTGCAAACTAAATGCATAGCAGTATTTAAATTTTTATAAGTATGACATTCTTGGTTTGAAAGAATATAAACAAAGTCCTATTTTTGCGCGATTTCAATTTTACGCGATTTTTTGGACAGTAACGTTAAGTTTTTTTCACGCGATTTATTTGTCGTTATGCGATTTTTTTACAAATACCCAATTATTATAATGTTATACTGTATCGAATAAACGAAGGATTTGTGTGAAGTTTTATAAGTTGAAAAATAATAATATTTTAAATTGTAATGAAGGTTGATTGGTGTATAAAGCTTAGTATATTTTGTACATGTAAATTTTTCACTTTCAAATATAGTCGTACATAAACATTCTACACCTAAACATTTTTTTACCAGATTCATTAGTTCCGAAAATGGCGCGTATAAAAAAGTCGTGTAAAAAAACTTATGTAAAAACTTAAATGTAATTTGGTAAATTGGTTCAAAATTTCAAAATTATATAAAAAAACCACAATTCGTTTTTCAAATCCACGTAAATACTTTTTTTTACATGTGAAATATAATTTATTTATTGATGATAAAAATACAAAATGAAGAAGATGCATATGTATACATGGTTGCATTATTTTATTCACTAATTAGAATCATTCGCTGATGTCAGTTTTGGTTTGCAAATATAATCGTTTGCGATTTTTTTAACGAACGTAAGTATTGAATTTTGCTTGAATGTGAATTTTGCTCGGACTTATTGGATGAAACACTGTTTTTCTATTACCAACTGTGTTGACATTTTTGATCCTCCTTGAATGTTGGTTGATTGCGTGAATCAAATTAACAGCGTAATTCAAAAATCGCATAAAATCGAAACCGCGCAACAACAAAATCGCGTTAAAGGGGACGATGTGTAAAAAAAATGAATTAACACGATTTCAATGGTGTTACAATATTTGAGACGAAAATGTAAAAAATAATTTTGAATAGATTTCATTATCATGACAAGATTTGTTGGTATCCAAAATGAGACTATTTTCAAAAAATATTTCGAGCTTTTCTGGATTTTATGGAGCGTAGATTTGGGAATATTTTAAGCCGTTCTGGCAGTACTAGCATTGACACAGTTTTGACATGTTATTTTTACCACTTTAACCAATTTAATTTATCATTTTATCCAATTTACATAAATTAAGTCAGCATACTAACATAAACGTAATAAAAATGTCGTTCAAGAAAGATCTAATATTATTACTCAAACCCTATTACTGGGTAAATATAATTATGAGCATTTCATATATAATTGCTAAGAGAACGCCGATCGTATGCAGCACAATTTTTCAGCAGGCTGATTGTGAATTAAATGGCAGGGAAACTGAGATTTTGTTCTTTTTAATAATAGTTGTGATGATAAGAACGAGGAAGGCTGGGAGTGTTACTATGATAAATTATCTGACTTCTGCATTTATATACACAAAAATTGCAAATTTAATACTGTGGTTCTATTCAGACCCCAGAATGGGAATCGTGTATGGTATTTTATTTGTTCTGTTAGGGTTAGTGCTACCCGAGCCGACTTATTCAGGACCGGAGAACATCGTTTATTTCAGGTTTGTTAATTAATTTGTATTTTACTGAAAGAAATAATAATTAAGTATGTGTTATAGCAGTTCATCTCTGCCCTTCAAGTATAATTTTTGATTTTATTAGAATAAAATCAAAAATTATACTTGTACATATAGCTTACAAACTATCTACTTATTAGTTGAATACTATGTGGTTCTATTCTGCTTTAAAATAAAATTAGATAAGGTAACTAAGTGAAACATCTTAACTATATAAACTTCATATTCATTTATCGTGGGATACTTAAATTAAGCAAAATTATTGACTATAATAAACATTAACTGCATTTTTATTTGGTGGCTATGCTTAATAAATTTATTAATTTTTTTTCAGGGGAGCGCAGAATATGGAAGAAGAAATGCAGCGTGATAAGAAAGTCGCATGGCTTGTATGTTTTTATACAGCTTGGCACCCTGCCTGTGTAAACTTTGCTCCAATATTCTCACAGCTGTCTGCCGATTTTCATTTGCCCAACTTGAAATTTGGAAAAGTCGACGTTGGAAGGTATATTCTACATTGAATATTTATTGATTTGTTATATCAGCGAGGCGTGCTCTCATTTCACTATATATGTCGAATATTTGCATATCACACTAAATATTTATTTTTTTGCTAAAAAAGTAATATAGTTGGTTAGAAATTATAGGTATTAATTAGTTAAATAAATTATGATATCTACTGAAGGTGTTTGATGGAATTTTGATATCAAATTTGAATTGTTGAAACTTTGTACATTTCCATATGTTTTATCACTAATGACCCGGGTTTTGCCTTTTGGTATCTTCAGGTGTTCTATCACACGGATGCAATAGAATTGACACCCAATAAATGGTATATAAACAATGCTAACTGTTTGTTGTGTGTCAATTCTGTTGCATCTGTGTGATAGAATGCCTGAAGATGATGAAATGTGAAACACATGTCATTAGTGAAAACACGTGGAAACGTACAAAGCTTCAACATTTCAAAATTAAATAATTGCTTATGAATTGAAGATGTTACAACTTGATGATATGGATACTAAATTATATATCTGACCATCTCATTTAGTCAAGTATCCTTAAGTCTAGTTTCTAATTTTGCATGTGTGTTTAATGTTCTAGGTAACTATGCCATTGTCAATATTTGTTCAAAACACTGTATTTGTACAGAAATGCAGTGTGCATTGAAGACAGAGATAAATCAACATTAAAATTAATAAATTGTAATAAGATATTTCCTAAAATAACACGGTGAAAAAATAGTTATAATGGAGTTCTACCAAGTAAATGCCAATTTAATCAATTACCTATATTATATATTGATATCATGCAAAACTCCAACCTGAAAGGGACTTTTCTCACTACGCTGCATCCAAATGAGTATCATCTTGCTTCACAGTGATGTTAATTTCTTCTTCAATTATATTTGCTCCGGTACGCCATGCCCACCTCCGTGATTTTCTGTCTCCTGTCAATTGCTTTGCTTCCTCCCATGATATGCCAGGTTTCCTTTGAACCAGTTGCGAGTATATTCTGTAAATAGTACCTGACAGTCATCTAAGACACCAAAATCCCAGAAAAAAAAATTTACCTCTGCAATTTATCCAGTTTATGGATATCATTATACCTAACAATTATTTTATACTGTATTCTGATGTAAAAATATGAATTGTAATTCCTGAAGTATGCATAATAATCTGTGCACACCAAGGTACTCATTGATCAGACTGACATCCATACTGCTAAGTTATTCACTTTAACAATTTTGGCATTTTTGTTACAGATACCCAGAATCCGCTGTTAAATTTGGCATTTTAGATAGTGCATTGAGCCGTCAACTGCCGACACTCCTTTTAATGAAGGAGAGCAAAGAGAAAATGCGAAAACCCGAACCTGATTCAAGAAATAAATTGCAAAAGTGAGTAATTTGTTACATTTTACCATAAATAAACTAAATTGATGCCAAACTTTAGCAGCCATATCCTACAACTTTGTAAATGATTCATGTGATACTTTTAGTTTTTGAAAATTTAGATGTAATGTTTTATTTTTCATACATTTTCACTGGCAATGGTTGTTTTAATTAGATACTGGCATAGGAATTCTGCAATCATGAGATATCATCTTGTGCAGCTGTCAAATGGTATTGCTAATCAAAATCAAACTGTTGCTTTTGGAAATGGACTTTTTTTGGGAAAACTACCTTATCTTCAATTTACTATATATAATTTGATATTTCATAGTATCATAAGCATGAAAGAAAGGGTGACATGTGTGGGAATGTATGTTTCTTGCCTTGGTATCTTGCTCACAGATATCGAGGCAAAACCATTCCAGTGGTTTTTTTTATTGCAATGGATGTAGATACTAAAATTGTAATGTTATAATTATCAATGTTCTGCAACAACATTCTATAATGTATTTTTTAACAATTTACCAAAAATATCTGACAGCAGGTAACACTTAAATAGAATGTGATGTGTCTTTTCCACAATAGATTTGATGAAGGAAAATTGGATGAGTTGTGAGATATTGTAAAAATATTAAAGAAAGTAATATTCGAACATGGTGAAGAAATAGCAATTTATTTTAGTTTTACAAAATACATTGCTATTTTTTTACTGTGTTATATTGGATTTCTACCAATCAATAAAAATCAATATTGGATTTTTTCAAATTACCCTCATTTGAAATATTGCTCTTAAATCAAGGAACAAATTGGTGACTCCTGTATTTTGGATGTATTAACAATACAATATACACCAGTTGAAATACTCCTAACTGGAAGCAATTGTTTGGCAATTAGTGGATGACCATCCACAATGTCAAAATTAAAGTATCATAAATATCAACCCTGATCACCTATATGTAATCATAACTGCATCATATAAATGTTTTTGTTTTAATAGTTTTAAAAATCAAATATTGTGATGATTCAATATTATGAATAAAGATTTGCATTTCTTTCCATTTAAAATTCAATTGACACAAGAGCTTCTACCACAATACATATGCCAATAAGAGGTTACAGGTTGCCTATGATAGTGTTAATTTTGAGTGATGATGTACATTTCCAATTTAGTGTTAATATATAAAGTAGCCAATTTTGGAAGATAGGGAATGTTTGAGATTATTCACCAGTTCCTTTTGCATCCACTTAAAGTAACAGTATAGTGTCCTATCTTGTCTGGATTAATCACTAGCCCATAACCAAAGTAGCAATCAAAAAAGTAGTAAACCTTCGAAACCTTCTTCGTAAAACAAACGAATACCTGGATAATACAAAATACCCTTTATTATTATGTTGTAAATGATTAAAGTATATGAAATGCCTCATTATCAAAATAAATCCTTTTTATATTACCAGATTCCTGTTCTCTGAAGATAACATCAAAGCCGCTTATGATCTTATTGGATTACATAAGGAATGTAAAGATGCATTAGCTGCTGCTAAACCAAAGACGCCGGCCACAAAAAAAGATGAATAAGACAAGGATATTCCATGAATTGATCAAAATTACTTTACTTTGAAAAATAACTGTTTCATAATATTATACACTATAGATGGTTTACAAAAAAATTTGCAAATTTGCAACTTTTAGCTGAACTATGTGGTGTTTCAACATGCACTACATAAAATAAAATACATTGCCTGGCAATTTATTATGAAGAGCTATGATTAAATATGATTCTCATTAACTTAAAATAGCATCATTATACTCCATTTAATTTTCATATAAAACAGTAAATACAATGTCCATTTTTTTGCTTGAAATTTTTAATCTACAATTATCTGAAGCTGGATATGGGGCGTAATGGTTAAAAATAATGTGAAAGTGGACAAGAGGGGTTTGTCTTTTAAAAAATATTTTCTAAAAATCATCGCACTCAGCTCATTATCAAACTCTTCCGTTAAGAATGATGATTTCCGATGAGAATGGTCAAATAATAATCATAATTCATGTGACATAATTGATAGGTTCCTAAAGTGATTACCCCAAAACTTGCCAGAAATAACAACCAAGTATTTTATGCAAGGCTTGCTTATATTTGTTCATAAAAATGTTTTTTTGAAATGCATAATATAAATTACCGTATCTATATTTATATTATTCATTTCTTAGTTTAATATGCAAACACCCCCTTGCAGCCATAGCATGGCAATGCAATTTGTATATGCCTTAATTATTTTGTATTAAAATACCATTTAGTTCGACTTGAATTTTAAGCATCTCTAGGGTTGTAAAGTTGTTGATAACTGGTTATGTTTTAGATGTTTACTTGAATGAATTGGGAATGTATTGTATAAATTTTAAAAGTATATTTCCTTCATTTGATAAATTTCAATTAGTTGATCTAGTCTCTATTATTTAAGTTATTCAGACTGGTATTCAAAGAGTGGGCTTTTATATCACCACATTTTACAACTGTAAGATAGTTGTAAAATGCACCAATATGCTTTTAACAGTCATCTGGGAAGAATTTTTGTTGTAAATATGCTCAAAAATTTCTATGTGTGTAAAGTTGATACACAGTTTTTACATATGTGTAAATTTATATAATTATTATAAAACAAATCTTCACAATCCACTGATTTTCTTTATATTTCAAAATTATTATAAATTATTATGTTTGATTTTTAATAGTTAAGTTATGTTAAACACCGTTCTTTGGGTTTATGGTTACGTTGATTTTTTTGTTAATGGTTTAACTACCCCGAATGCAGGGAATTTTTAAATTCAATAAAATCAATCACAAAACCCACACTTATTTATGTCATTTATGATTCCTCTATGGAATTCAATCTCGCCAAAATCATTTAAATTAAAATTTCTGTATTAGAAAGCTTCTAGTAACATTTTCAAAATTTATGTTATAATTTTAAAAGAAAGAAAAAAAAAACAGATATTATTTGTCTTCAAATCACACACAGTGTAGCCACAATAATATACATGGTCTAGGATTTAAAATAAGAATATTAAGCATGAAGAATAAATATTTTTTCACTGCATATAGTTTTAAAAATATCAGAAAACAAAATCGATAAGAATTGAAGGATCAAGATTAAAAAGGTAGGCATAAGAGAAGTATTTCAATAAGAATTTGCTTTCACTGATTAATAATAATAAAAAAAAATATTGTATAATTTATCAAATTCCTTATACTAAAGATAAGAATACTTTTTATAGTAATGTTAATACTGGAAATTGAAGTAGCTAGAAACCATTCATGATTACATTTGTATATCATGTAAAACAGGTGATTGTGTACTTTCATGTGGTAAATTTCATAACATGCGAGAATGACCGCCACACTTTTTTAATAATAGGTGTCTATAAAATGATTATTCTCCAATGGCAGAGATTGCAGTGAGATATAAAAAAGTTTATTTAAAAATTAAACAAAAGCAATATTTTATTATGAAAAAAAACATATTCCATGGTCCTATAATGCATGAGATACGGAAGCAAATGGTAGACTTCTTGCTTGTGGCAGTTAAAATAAATGCTTAAATCAGGGACATCATTTTTGTTTATTTTTCAGGTAATCCTAATGTTAATTGTCCTATTGATTTTATCTTTCGTCTATAAATGCAAGCCAGTGCAAAAAGGGATTTTGTATTTAGGAGTGGATCTGGATGTTAAATAGTTTTGTGCCGAGAAAGACACCAATCACCATGCTCACTCAGCTGTTCAGTAGATTAGCAAATATGGTAGGTTAACACACCAGGCGAGTCAACAGCACCCGGAATATTTTATTATTTTCAGTTCTAGTCCAGTCAATGCAAATATTTGCAAAATGCTAGGAAATCTCCATATTTTTTGAAAGTAAAATAATAAGCATACAAATTTCTTTTGTTATATACTTTTAATAATATTTTTTCTAAATTTATAAAGGTAGAATACATTATGTCATCAAATTACATCAAGAGTGTTATGGCTTTATCAGAATGCTTCATAATTTTGAAAATGTAACTTAAGCACATTCTTCATAATATATGCATTTTACAAATTCAATACTGTCCAAAATATTTCAGACAAATACTGCATATATACAAAAGTATCAGGAGAGTTGATGTGAATGCATGTTTTCATGTTAATATACATGCAGCATTTTTATAATGTTTATTGTTCCATTAATGCAATCCAAAGATATTTTATATATTTAACGCACAAGTTTATCAGATGACTTGTTCATGAAATACCATATTTTAAATTTGAATTCCTCTTTCAATGTGTAGATATGATATTTTGTATGAAAACTTACATTAATTAATGGATAACATGTAATATAAAGGTATCAAGAAATTCTCGCTGGAAGTCCTACTTTATTGCAATGCATAAGAACATTGTAACTGCATATATTCCACCTTATTTGACATTTCCTCTAAGATTATTATAAAAAGAATTATCGCAAGGAATTTCAAATCACGCAACAAGACAATGATAATGCTAAGTATATGCATTAACTAGCTGCTTATTTATATATGTCAGTTGACTGAGAAGTATCAGCGAGTCAGTTAGAAAAGCATAAAATAAATGTCATTCAATTCTGATAGACATATATGACACTTTAGACAAAGTAATGTGGCTTCCTAGCTGCGATTCCATATTCTTGAAGAGCTGGAACCAGGTCTTCCATAGTCATTGTATATTTTTTTTCCTTATTGCCTTTCTGATTCTTAGAATTACTGTGGCTAGACGATGTATTCGTTGACCGTGTCTTACAATGCTGTAGAGCGTCGTTGGCTACATCAGACAGAAACTTTTGAGACGCGATTGCTATTAATCGGATCAATCTGGGATCATGGGACTCAAATCCTGACATATTGAGGTAATGCGCAACGACCGCGTCAGGTATTGTAGGACTGTAGTCTTCTAGCTGTAAGAGAAAATCACTAAGCGCATGACCAGCGCAATTTTCGTCGTCAATTACCATCGCGTTCGCTGGCGAATTGGATGCACTCGGAGATCCACTGGCTCCAATTTGCAGATTGTTGTTGTTTTTGAAATTCATTTGGATAATTAATTTATTATGATTAGAAATATATGTGACACAGATTTCTAGGTTTAAAAGAATGAAATGACGTACGTGATATTCACAAAATAATATTCAATCGTTACTGTCAATAGTTGTCTATGGATATTTAAACCACAGAAGCACTAGAACCTATTACAATTATGTACAGACATTTTTTATTCATAAATATTCAAGTTATCAATTATTAAATAGTTGCTGCTTTTAAAGGTAAATAATCTAAAACTTTGAGGAAAAACAATTATTTAAAGAAAAATTTACTCTATAATTTAAAAAAGTTATGAAAAAAATAAACAGTTTTCATTAATTACTGAAAAAAATAGATTTTATAGAATTTTATAATAATATTCAAATAATTTATTGATTGAATTGGCATTTACTTGGTAGAACTCCATTATAATACGGTGAAAAAATAGCAACGTATTTTAGTTCTACAATTTTTGATAATTTATTTACTACACTGATGGTTTGAAAATTCCCTAAGCAATATCAAAAATATAACATGCTTATATAACTACTCTCATTTAAGGCTTGTATAGTATGTTTTACAAATAAAAATGAAATGTGTAATTAAGAAGAAAAAATTCAAATTATATTTTCCATAAAATTATTTATATAAACAGCGATGACGTTACTGGTTGATTTGTTGTTACCGTCGGTTCTTAGTCTATGATCAAAAATATGGATGTGTCAAAATCGCAGATGGCGTACAGGATTTTTCGTTTGCCTATTTTGTGAATGTTGAATCGCATTGTTCTTTTTGTTTACGATACCAAACAAACCATACGAAAAATGGCAAAAGAAAGTAGCGAACAAATATCTTTCGAAGACGTTTGCAGAATGTGTGCTTCAAAAGATGGAGCTATATTCAACTTGTTTACCACGGAAAAGATAAATGCTAAATTGACGACATTAAAAGACCTCGTTTTATTGTGTACGGAAATGACGGTAGGTTTTTGTTCGCATATTGAAAACCAATATCCGATACTAATTTTGTTTCATTTTCCCGCTCTTTTAATTTTCAAAATATTTTATCTTGGCGGTAAATTGACATTTAAGTTTGTCTTGCTTTTTTAAAAATCAAAATTCAAACGAATTTGTATATTTTTTTAATTTTGTGAAATGATTGTATTTTGTCACATTTCTGTGTTTCTTATAGATAGATATGTCAGAAATTTTTAAATGAAAAATGTGATATTGAAAAATATTCATATAGCGCATCACAAATAAATAAATTTCACCTAACATACCATTATGATATGGGCCCCTAGAGGCTATGCGCCTCCTTTTACTACTCAATTATTTTTAATTAAATATTCATTTAGCCAATTAATATATTGTTATCTGAAGAATAATCATCATCCAACATTTCAGAAATGTTTATAAATAAAATTATATTCATATGTTGCATTTTGTTATTCATAACGAGAATAGGAATAATGTGTAAAAATGGCCCATTGAATAAGTTTTTTAATATTTTTTTATTGTAATAATGTTGTTGAAATGTTGAGATCCACCATGAATTATAAAATATTTTTTTAATTACAGAATTAATAACATAGTTAAAAATAATATATTAATTGAATATCTCTATTTTGTAAAATTATCCCTGAAAGTAAAGTTGTGCATATTTCATTTAGTAAACAAACCAATTTAACGAGATCCAATGTTTTGGATTGATTGGCAATAACAAACTATTTTTTTTATCATTTTTAGATATCAAATGAGGATGCACTACCTGTAAATGTGTGTGAGAAATGCCGAGATCATTTAATACAATGCTACCATTTTAACAAAATTGCAATGGAGACACAATCAATCCTTCAGAGTATATATTTCAAAACTGATACGAATTCTGGAAAGAAAGTGATCAAAGCAGACAAACTTCAAAACAAAATGAATTTATACAATAGTATACAGGGAAAATCTAATGAAAATTCTGATAATATGACTAAACTTAATCAAATAAACATTTTGCGAGGATCAACAAAACTTAATCCAAAAGCTCGTAAAAATATTCTAAATGAATGCTATAAAGAGATAAAAATTCTCCCCAAATCAACAGTTGACAAAAAAGCAAAACCTCTTGTTATATACGATAATAATTTATCAAATAATGTAAAGTTACACACTAGTCCTGTTATAATAATACCTACTGGGAGTACAAATAATGCAGTACCTACCTTTTTTAATCAAGAGACAACTATAAAACCAGCAAAATTGAATTTAAGTAACTCGTTACAACCAAATCTAGTTTATCCGTGTCCGAAATGTTCTAAGCAGTTTATATCAACGAATTATTTAAAAACACACTTAGAACAATTTCACGGAGAGATAGGAACTACTGTTGAATGTTCTCTTTGTAACATAGAGTTCAGATCACAGGAAGAACTCACCGAACACAATTTGAAAGTTCATTTTCCATCATTCCAACCTAACGATAAAGTAGCTTGTGACATATGTAAGAAGGAATATAAAGATAGATATCTACTCGCAAGACATAAAAAGAAAGCACACATGACGGGAGAATCTAAATTCAGCTGCAACTCTATGTGTGGGATGGTCTTTTCTACGCAGGAAAGTTTAATATCTCATCAGAAGGATGATTGTGCAGCTGTAACGTCCAATGTTAAAACTGATTTAGTGTGCAAGCTTTGTAAAGGGGTTTTTGTTAGCAATAGAAGTTTAGCATTGCACATGAAGTCACATACTGATAACATTTGCAGGTAAGTCACCATGGTTAGTCATCTATTATGGTTTTTTTTATCTGTATACATAGACAATTTGAATACCTCATTTGTTTAGTATTTGCAAGAAATCGTTCCTTTTTTTTATTCTTCCTTTAGACATTCAATTTTTAGAACTCCGTGTAATAGGGTAAAACATTACAATTTATTTAGTTCAACATGGACTGTCAAACATTATGCGTAGCTATCGGCATCATATTACAATAAAAACTTGTAAAGACTTCTACTCTCAACCATAGTTCTGGCAATGGCATGATCGTGGGGTAACTATCAGTAATAATTGTTCAAAGCAATATATTGCTATGAAATTTTGTAAATATTAGAAACCATACTGCATGCTAAATCTCAATTAATACTAATATATCATTCAGCTCTTATTCCTTTTTGCAATTGTATTTCGTTATGGAAATCAGCTTTGTTCACTGTTGAACTTGTGACAGAATTTTAGTAATAAAAGATAAATAATGAAAAATTTTAAATTATAAAAACACACTGATCAGTTGATAATGCTCGCAATGAGCTAAACCGGTCCTGATCATAAAATATATTGTGAAAATAAGTACTAAAAAATGTATTTTTATTATTTAAAATATGCTTTTCCATCACAAAGTAACAGTTGACACCTTAAAATTGACGTAAAATTAACATATAAAAATGTTAAGATAATGAAAGTGTATTTTATCTCGACATCTGTGTAATTTTTAAGAATCTATATCTGTGTACTATATCTGCCATATAACTTCTCATTAAGTAATCATAGAGTAAAATGGTTTATTTTTATTTATGGCTTACAGTTATTGCTGCAAAGTATACGCAAGAGAAACTGATTTATTAGAACATGTGGTGGAGCACTCTGATCAGGCAAAGCCATATTCATGTGCCTATTGCCCCAAATATTTCTCAGCTAAAAAGGTAATATATCAACTGAGGGTACTAGATGTAATTATAAAAAAAAAAAATAGAATCATTTAAACTCTGCTCATTTTCTCAAATTTTATCACTCACAACCTTGGTTTCACTTTTCAGCTCAGAAGCAATAGAACTGATATGAGTATACAAAGTTTGAACGATTAAAACTTTTTATTTGTAATTTGTTTGGTATCCCAATGAAAAATTTTATATTGTCTTTAAGCATAGTGAATAACTCGAAATTGAAAAATATTACCATATTTTTAAATTCATTCCAGGTATTGATGCGACATCTGAGACAAAATCATGGAATATCTCAAACAGTTCTTTTGTGTGGTCACTGTGATACAGTTGAATTTGGGTACATTGGCATGACAGAAATGTCACAACACATGCAAAAAGTTCATGCAGATATTGTGACAGATGTTGAAATTGAAAAAGTAATGCTAATTTCTTTATCAAATCATAATAATTCTGTAGTATTAAACTGATCAATTATATTCATTTTTTTCTTGTAAAAACATTGTAGACTGCTTTTAGCTATTAATGAACAAGTCCTATATGTTTATAAATCATTGCCATATTCATAGAAGTATACGGTCTTCCCTGAAGAAATTATTGATCAACCAATATTAATGTTATCCATAAACAAATATTAAAACAGGAAATAGTTAATATTGTATAATAGAACATTATTCAAATTATTGATTCGATTAGGTTTAATTGTTATTAATATTTTTGTTTGTCAATTTATAGAAACCTACAGTTGATATGGACCCAGAATCCACAAAAGTTGCTGGTAACTATATTATTACATATTATGTAAAAGATGATACGGCTGTAGAAGAAGAACAATCTGATGGCGTGGAAACAGAATGTCTACTTGCAGCAAAAGTAGAAAAATACAATGAAAGTGAAAAGAATGTCGCTTGGGAAGAAACAAATATTAATCAGCAATATTTACACAATATTTCTTGGGAAAAAGCCCTGCAAACAAATGAATGTGATAATTCAAATATTGATGAAATGAATCCAGATAATGACGCAGAATGTATGAATGTTGGTGAATCAACATCGGAAAACGAGTATGAAAAATATACCGCTGAAAGAAATAATGCGGGTAGAGTCAATATAAGCATAAACTCGGACACTGGTAAAGTTACATATCTAGATTCAAAAGGAGATGTTGTCAATGAAAAGATGGATGTCGACTTTGAATTAGAATCTAAAGCTGAAGGTTTGGAAATTCATACATAAAAAAATCAATTAATTTAATTACAGATTCTATAACATAAACTTATTTTATTGTACGATTTTATTCATTCAATCAATCCTTTTATAATGGGTAAAGATAGGTTAGGAAACTTGTGCGTTAGCTACTAGGCTTAGGTGACTAGCTTGCTACAATAATTGACAGCTGTTTACAAGATCAACATTGCAATGTGGTTATCTGGAATCAATCAAACATTTTTAGTAAAAGGTTCAGGGGCCACACAAGCTCCAATGTTAATAGTATATTTTAACATGAACCAAAAAAAAAATATTTTGCATAAATACTGACTATATTATAATATGTATGTAAAGTTGAAAGTTTTGACAGATTTCATGATAACTTACTTTCGTTGTATGTTTCAGAATTTGCAATTAAAAGTGATCCTGATAAAATGACTTGTAGATGGTGTGGGTTGGGCTTTTCGAAGGTACAATTCTTAAAGAAACATCTGCAACAAGAACATGGAGTAAGGTAAGCAGTGGCGGCTTGTCTTTACCTAACCACCAGTGCTGTCCTAGTCCTGCCTCTTCTATCCCTACTCTATCTAAAAAGTGAAGTTATTTTATGTTGGGAGTTACTTATATATGGAAGACAATGTCTGCTAAATGTCCCTCTATTAGAATCACAGATACATTCAATTTTCATGACATTTCAGCCAGGATTCCATTAACTTTGTCACAAATGTTTTGTTTAAGTTGCTCAAGTTTTTCAGGATTATTGGCATAAGGATTGCGCTGTCAATATCTTAACATAAAGAAATCGGCACTGTTTAATTCAGCAATTGTGGTGGCAAACTGACATCACCATTTCCTTGTAATTAATAATTTGTTGTTGAAACAGATCTCTCAGTAATTCCATTGTAACATTGGCTGTTTTACATGTTAATCAATGCCAATAAAATATCTGGAGTAGGCGTCTTGCTGTGACTAATGTTAGTTATAACATTTTCTCTTGCATTTTCGTTCTGTTTCTCTACAGGTTGACTGAAATTGGAAATAATGTTCACATTAGTTATACATTATCAACCTATTTCACACCTATTTCTCTTTATAAGAATATCACTTTCATTGATATGGTTTGAAACTCTTATCGCTATCATCTAAGAAGCTTTCTGAAGTATTTTGAAATGAAATTTCAATATTACTAACACTTGTTGCTGTGTGTGCGACGGTAGTTATCACTTTATTCGATAGAATGTTTATTGAATTGATTCAAAATGGCTAAAAATATGTATTGTTCCCTTCACTTTGCTAAACAATGATCACAACACTAAAAACATGTGATGCCCACAATTAACCTATGCAAACTGTCCAAAAAAAACAGCTCACTCACATATGCAAAGAAGATAAAGACAGAATAAATATGTCATTCAAAACATCATTGAAGGCAGCCCGTCTCCTGTATTGTTAATATTTTGAGTTATAGCATACTTAATATTTGGTGAAAATGTAACCCTGAAAATATTGATGGGAAGTGTAAAAAAAGTTTCAATGTTATTAACCACCAAAGTCAACTATATTGACTATTTAAGCTGATATTCAGATAGTATATTGGTAAGTGTTAGAGAAGTTGCAAAACATTACAGCATAAGGCTGTCCTCTGATTTTAATATGTTTTTATTAGGTTGATAAGAAGCAATATCTAACCGCACTGGTTTCTGTGGCAAACTCTCATTATTAAAACCCATTTGGTTTTTGTCCAATTTTTTAAGATTGTTCAATCCGTCCTACTTTCTAGGTGAAGTTATTTAGAGGAAGATTTGTAATTTTTTTTTTTCACTGCAATCTTGATTTTTTGCTATACCATATTACCAAAAGTCTCATGCATGGATAATCCGTCAACAGTTTAATCAGGACATAACTAAACAAGAATTTTTTGTACATAAATATTCCATTAGTAGCTGTATTTTCTAATACAATACATGATCTTAAAACAGTTGCCAAACATTATTAAAAATCATTACTATTTTTTTAGATTCGTCGTTGATCAACAGACTTCAAAAATACCAAAGGCAAAATGTTACAAAATCAAATTAGTGAAAAATACATTGGCTAGCAAAATAAAACTGACCGATGATGCTGAAGCTCCATATACCTGCAGCATTTGCAGCAAAAAGTAGGTAAAAAATTCTTCAGTGGTTTTCAATTATGCGCACTACAAAAGTTCTGGATTTATAGAATGAACTCCCATCATAAATTGATTACACTTTTAGATTATTTAAGTTTTAGTTTATTTTGCAAGCTTGCAACATTGTGCACATTGCAATAAATTTTATTTCTTTTAGGTTTCAAAGATTGGTGAACCTGCAAAAGCATTCAAGGCGACATGCATTCGGCTGCCCATGCCCTCGTTGCGGAATTGATACCATCGACAGGCATTCTTTGAATGCCCATTTGAAAATCTGCAGGTATTGAAATTTATTTTATTTTTATTGTGAACGTGTATATAATTCTAAGCCACTTGAAATAAATCTGAAAAAAATTATAATAAGTTACTCAAAACATCCTTAAGTAGATAAAGGCATCCCGTGACCTAGATCTCAAATGTGAAATAAACAAAATAATTGTAATTTATAATTCCAAAATCTTATACCCCTGTTATAAATTGCATATTGTATTTTTCAGAGAACCAAAAGTGCCAAACTCGAAAACTGACAAATTAATTTGCCCAACTTGTGGTAAAAGATTGAAAACTGCTGCAGGATGGAGGTTAGTTTCACTACTGCTTCAATTTATACCTTTTAGCCATCAACTTGAACGTTGTTCAATGTTATTGGAAACAATAACATTACAATATTTTTGATTGATGGATATCTTATAAAACCAAATACATGATAAAATGAGAAGTGTTTTCACTTTATTTCAAAGAAATATCTTTTAAACTTACTTCTAAATATGTAGACATCGTTCTAGGGATAGTTCTGACGATGGCGTGAGCCGAAATAGCTATCAACTATATTTGTTAAAAATAATTTTGTAGAACTAAAATACATTGCTATTTTTTCACCGTGTTATGTAGACATCATTTTGAAATTTTACAAAATTCAATATTTTCATATTTGCTTTTTTTCCTTTTGAAAATTGGAAAAATCATGATAACCTCTCTTTTCTTAACACATTCAATGCAGGAAAGGTATTAATACCCGTTATGCCGACTGCTGGTTAACTGCGGGAAGGGTATTAATCTTTTCCACGCTAACGCCCCGACATATGGGATGGCACTGTGCAAGGCCTGTGCGCGAGCGCCCCAGTCGTCGGGACATGAACATTCAAACATCGATAATACAGGCAATCTTTTGCATATATGACTGATTTTGGTTTTAAAATATCGCTCAATTCGTCCTAATACTACTACCTCCATAACATTGTCAAAATTATTAGGTTTAAATGCTTAAAACATCGATTTTTCGAACTCTTCAAATTTATTCCGATCCCGCCAAATCAGTTTGAAACTGCGTGCTATACTCGCGTCTTACTTCGCACTGAACTTTGCACCAATCGCGCGACATTGCAATGTGACACTTCATGACATGTGACAGTAATGGCCTTGTTCATTTGAGTTTGATTGGTTGCCTCGTTACGTCACGGTAATGGCAATTTACGAGTTAGTTATTTGTTAGGGATATATTTGTTAAGGTGATTGTGACAACATAGGACATTTCTTTATGTTTTTTAATGTTGTGAAACATTCCTAATGCATCTAGCTTCCATAAAAGCTAACCCAATTATTTTTTATTGGTGTATTTATAGATCTATGTGGAAAGAGAACATTTTTAAAAATAGTAGTAGTTTGTATGAAAAACTGTCGCGCCGATCGGGTTAATAACTTTTCATCGCCAACGACCATAGCACGAAAGCACCAGCTCTCGTGCGATCACCGAAGTTAAGCAGCATTGGACGTGGATAGTGCTTGGTTGGGTGACCGCTTGGGAACACCGCGTGCCGTGTTCTCTTGGCTATGGGAAGGAAAACCCAGACAGAAAACCGAACACCAACCCGCCTGGGCAGCGTGGTGTTGCTATGTCCAAACAACCCCCCTGAAAAAAAAAAAAAAAAGCAGGGGGAGGCCTTCATCCAGCAGTGGATCAACCCCGGCTGATGATGATGATGATGACATCGTCTGGTGGTAAACATTGGGAAAGGTATTAATACCTGTTTTTTTTTTCACAAGCATTTTAGTTTATCTTGCTTAGGAGGTTAAATATGACCTAGGTTTACATAAATGAACCATATTTATGAAACAGGGTGACCACAAACTGTGTTTCATTTTTTGGAAATAAAAACTCTCCCATGTTTATTCTGCTTCATGCTGTGAACCACGTTCAGTGAGTATATAAATTTTATTGTGTTCCATCTACACTATAATCTGATAAAAGTATATTTAATTAAATTAGTATTTTCATTAAAATAAATATGTAAAATTATAGCTTTAATAATTATACGATATGGAAAATATTTATTTTTTTAAATGTGTAATATCAACATATAATTAAAATTAAAATTACAAAATACACATTATTCTGGGGGCTGTGTTCTGGAAAGCCTTGTGCCTCTACTCAAAAGAACATCTGTAGGTCATAAATTATGAAATAGTGCAAACAAGCTTGACATTGAATGCCTCACATGCACTGCTGATATTTGAGTGCTCTATACAAATCCCTTAGATGGTTGTTGATATTACCAATTGTGTTTCCAACTAATTGCTGTGACAAGTTACCCAAACACACAAATTTTTATGTCGGTCAAAAATAAATGCATAGCGTACTGTGCGCCTAAATGTTGATTAGTAAAGGTCTTTTATTTTTTTTCTTTTTACTTTTAGTACTTATTTCCACAATATATTTTTTGATCAGGACCGGTTTCGCTCATCGCGAGCATTATCAACTGATAGAATACAATTTACAAACAAGTCTATTTATACAAAACAAAATATTAATTGGTCCTTTATTTTATCATATATATTGTAATGTTTTATGTCTGAGAGAAGTATTCTTTGTGAAAACATGAATGTTTATTTAATAAACTTGTGGTGCTATACTTGGTGAGTACCATATTGAAAAAAACACTTAAATATGTTGGTTATTTTAAAAGTTATGGCATTTTATGTAAAAGTGTGTTTTTTATGCGTGGCATTGATTTTATGCCCGCACTAACCAATTAGCGTAGTGCGAATCTCACCCGCAAATAACCCGTGTTAATATTGAACTTTTGCTAACAGGGGTTTTCTGCTTATAGGGGCAGAACAGCCAGAGTGCAGATGTATCATTGTGCTGTTTGTATCTTTGTTTAAAATGCACATATTTTCATTATAAAAATAAATATCCTTAACAGGTACCATCTACAAACACATTCGAATATTCGCCGCTTTGTCTGTCCCAGCTGTCCTTCCAGACGGTTCTTGACGGCTGCCAATTTGAAAGCTCACAATCGAGTTGTTCACTCACAAATAAGGCCTCATTTGTGCGTCATGTGTGGACGAAGGTCAGTTGAATGACATATTGTTTTCAATAAAATATAATTTTTAATCTCCAATATATATCATATATAAGATATCTCAATTTACTTCTCAACAGATTTGCTTCAACTAATCATCTCCGGAAACATATAGCGTCACATGCAGGGCGCAGGGATCACCTATGCAGCATATGTGGACAGGGTTTTTTACAGAGTTCCCATGTGTCCCAGCATATGTGGGTGCATACAGGAGTCAAACCGCATAGGTGCCCTTATTGCCCCAACAAGTACACTGCCAAATGTTCTCTTACCGTGAGTAATATTTTTTCAGCTTTTTTGTTGGTATCCAAAATATATTCCAGAAATACATTGTCATTAGTAAAAACATAACATCTTGTTGTCTCTGATATGCTTAATATTAAAAATGCCACAATTATTCTTTTCATGTCCTGTAATGTGGTAAAAAAATGAGCACGGAATTACTGTAGCTTTATATATATATATATACTACTCACTGTATGGTTTGTTTGCACATTTGATTTTTTGATAGAAGAAAGGAGGAAAGAGTAGTGCAAAGACTTTTAGTTTTCTCTGGTAATAACTAATGTTCACATATGTATTTTGTCATAGAAACACCTCAGTAGAAATCACTGGGAACAGCAGAGGAACAAAAGACTTGCTGAAGAAAATTTGCAAAGAAAACTTTGCGGAGAAGACGTGGATGGTGATGTTTTGGAACCTGATGCCGATATCAACGAGAAAAACTCCAACAAAAAAAATGCTGCCAATAAATCTGACATGTCTGCAGAAGATTGTGTTTCTGTGAGAGAAATTAACCTGCAGGATGATGACGATACTGTCTATGACAATGAAGTTTTATCAGACAAGATAGACGGCTGTCAAAGTAATAGTGAACAATTAACTTTAGAAGATGTCCATAATATTCAGAACAGCAGGCGAAGACCCATACTAATAAGAAGCCAGAAAAAAAACAAAGCCCCAAAAATTTCTCTTAACATTGCACATAATAGTAATTATATTCAACATATAACACTGAATGAAATTGACGATCATGAAAATTTAAATGAACTTTCCTTAAATGACGACAATAACTGTGAAGGCGTTGTCGAAATGTCATTAGAATCAATTGATAATGAAGTGGGAAATAATGAGAATGAGATATCTCTGAATGATGAAAATATGAATATGGGCGAAGAAATGACAGAACAAGATTTTGTAGATGGTGTCAATGTTGTCATTGTAGATGTTAATGGACACATTGTTGACGGTCAAAATGGTGATGTTATAATTGGAATTGATGACACTGAAGAATATGCGATACAGTATGAACAAGTTGAAGATAGTGATAATGAAAATAATATATGAAGAAGTGAATGTTGGTTCTTTATCATTTCATGTCTATATCTCTTCATTGAATCTCATCTTGAAAGTTTTTTGATGGCTTCCCACAGAGGCACAAAACATAAACTGTACCCCACTTTAATAATTATGTCAATATGTTTTCTTTTAATCATGTTTACAATTCAATTGAACAGAAATTTTATCAGAAATATGTTTTTCTAGAATGCTCATTTCATCATATTTTCATGAATAGCTTAAACACATATTTGTTTTTTAATCAACCCTCTTAATCCCAAGGGTCCCTGACAAGAATCCCATAATTTTCCAAGCATATCTGAGAAAGCAAATGGCAGCAATTTGTTATCAATCCTGTATAGTGAGCTTAACGTGTATTTAGCTTGCAGTATAAAAGCTATACCTTCTGTGGAATATGTTACCTATATATATAATATTATATTTACTGTCCGTTTTTTAAAAATTTGAATTTTGTATTTACAAATAACATTCAGTGTTACGCCTAGCATTCATTACTCGCGGTTTTTATATTGTAATCAAATTAGAGTTACTATATATGTTATTTTTAATTTTTGGTTTAAATTTTTTTTTATAAATCTAATACGAATCATTTTTACTAACATAACATAGAAGTTCTGGCTTTAAATAAATCTGTAATAAATTATTTGAATTGCAAACAATTTCTAAAATGGTCTGGGATTAAAAGGGTTAATGTCGAAAACTGTCAAGTGTCGAATAATATATACAAAGGTGAAAAAAATCTCCAGTGTAATTTACAGTGACTCTCTCAAAATGTTATGAAGGACAACACTGTAGGAGTATGTGTGCTGGAATGCTAACTAAATTAAAATACTAAGTTTTCAGTCAAAACCATCTTATGAAGAGATTTTTTTTGAAAATTTAAACCAGTCAACAATAGATGTGAAGATATGATGTGAATTGTCGTGATTTATATCGAATGATACCAAAACAAATAGTTTTCGTTGTTTATCTGCCAAAACTTACCACTTCATCACTTTATTTTATCTAGAAAGTGTTAGTTTTTTTCTTTAAAAATAGTTGAATATGTTAACTAACAACCATTATAAACATATTTAACCAGTTGAGTGCTGACCCTTTTTTTTCATAATTTTTGACGTATTTTAATAAAAATTTCACAGAGACAAATAAATTTTTAATGAATTATTTAAAACTAACAAACATTTATAAGATATTTTTGCAGATAAACAACCTCGAATCTAACATGATTACTACCCATTAATGATTTTTTTTTTTTTGAAAATATTGCTTGAGCATTGTATGGCAATTTGTCCCAACCAAAGACTTGAGGAGCAGTGTTCCCTTTAATTTATAGAAGGTAGTGTGCACAAAATATTGGCTGTGCAACTTAAATTAAAATTTGTGTGTAACTCACAATGGTATATAGACCTACTAAACGAAACAGTTAATTGTTAATAATACCAATAGATAACAAACTGTATAATATAAATTAATCAGTGTAAGGTTTGTGCACACTGTTGTAACACATGCGCACGCGCACAGCTTAGAGAGAACACTGATGAGCAGTGTAATGTAACCGAAATACTCTATTGGCACGTTCAACTAATGGGTTGAATCTTGCAGAAGGATCACATTTGGGATGTCTAGGAGGGGAAATACATTTCTATTTTCGTTGATGTGAAAAAATTTGAAAATTAGTTGGAAACAATCCCTCAAAAAGATCTCTCAAAATCATGGAATGCTTATTGAACTATTTCCCCTATAGCAAAACATTTTGGGTCTAAGTTTACATGGCTATGCGCGGTGAGGCGCGACAGCGCCTGCTGCGCTTTTGATGCAAATTACAAAGAGCGGCATCACGCTCCTCAACACTAATGGTTAATAGAAAAAGTTACTTTACAATGAAATCTTGTAGGAAAAGTTTAATTAGCTGAAAAGCTTATATATGTTATCTTCAATTAAGTTCCTATTATTTCCTTTCACAAAAAGCTTTTTCATTGACATGTAGTAAGAGACCATTCAAATCATTTATTATAATATATTATTTTCTGTTGAATTCTTGTTTATTATATACTGTTTATTATCATTTTGCAACAATTCGTCAATGTTATGTGTGAAGATATATAGATTTTTCAGAACCAAATTAAGAATTATAATTATTCAAATCAGTTATAGTGTATTCATATTTATCTTTTTTTTATACAATAAATTGTTGCATTGAATACTATTGTTTTTTTTATAATTTTGATTTATTTTAATCCTAAACATAAAATTAATAATGGATTTAAATGTCTCAACGTACTTAAAAAGTCTGTAAGACTTAATTGCAAAAAATAGACTGCCATTAAAGAGTCATTGAACAATTGATTAAATACTGCTAATACATCACTCGATATATTATTTTATCCTTTTGTGCAATTTTTTACAAGAGTGTTAATGATCACTTTATGTTTTGCGTATTGGCCCTTATGCAGGCAGCATCTATGCAAGAAGCTTGAAGACATCAGTACTCTTCAATAAGTGTATTTCTTGAGATGGCATTTCCAATTTATAGGCCCATTTTATTTTCTAAAAAATATTTAATATTCATGAACAGTAGGAATTCGAGCCATTAAATATTGTGATGAATTCAACTTTGATTGTTTTATTTAAAAATTTAGACAGATTATTAAAAAAAATTACTGGATAAGTTATCTATACTCAAAAAAAAAGGATAACCATCTATGCAAGAAGCTTGAAGACATCGGTACTCTTCAATAAGTGTATTTGTTGAGATGGCATTTCCAATTTATAGGCCCATTTTATTTTCTAAAAAATATTTAATATTCATGAACAGTAGGAATTCGAGCCATTAAATATTGTGATGAATTCAATTTTGATTGTTTTATTTAAAAATTTAGACAGATTATTAAAAAAAATTATTGGATAAGTTATCTATACTCAAAAAAAAAGGATAACCGAAATTAATATGGAGGTACATGTTAAATTACTATTTTTTTAAATCCACATAAAAAAAGATTATTTATAAGCTAATAGACTAAAAGTCCCTGATATATGATATCAAACATACTAAATAATTGATTATTATGAATATATTTTATGATAAAGGAACCATCATTTAATATATTCAATAAATTTTGATCAATACAAATATTATAAATTCTAGAAACCAAATGACTTGTGGGTATACTACTACAATGAAAGAAATATTGTGGGTCAATGAACATTTCCAGTTTAAACAAAAAATTCTAACCAGTTTTTTAAGTATATGAATTAAATTAAAAGAACAGTTAGGAATTCCTCACTGCTAATTTATAAATGAAGAAATATATTTTTAACTTATCTTATTATTCAAATTGTGTTATCATATCATACGTAAGAAGTTTCTTGATAGAAAAATTAATAACACTGAAGCAAGATTATAATTTTTAAGAATGTATCTGATTAAAGTGATTCGACATTTTATTGTTATTTCGGTGGTTTTATCTTCAACTTTAGCTCAATTTGAAGGTAAATTACAGATTTATTTTTTAAAAACATGTATAGATTTTTATAATTAAAAGCTTATTTATTAAAAATACAAAAATCAAATTTAAGTAGGTGACGCATGTATTAATGCGTCAACGGGAGAGGCAGGTGTGTGCACTATATTGGGAAGTTGTGCCTTTGCGACTTCTAAATTGAGAATAGGAGAATCTCCTCAGGTATGACAATATTTGCTAGAGTATTATTTATTATTATTTTAAATAACTAAATGTATTTCTAATTGACTGACTGTGTGCTTGAACAATTACATTACATATTACATAACATCAAGACCCAAAACTGGTGACAACCATGCCGTTAACACTCAAGCTTATTCCCTACTCGGTTGGACAGAACACATTCACACTTTAATTTTTCAATAGACTGATGAATTTGAATTGAATGTTATTGGTATCTGATTTTTTAACCCTTCTTTATGCTTGTCTAAATCAGGATTTCCAAATATTTTAGCAGACCTATAAAATGTATATGATATTTATTCTATAACAATTAAGTAAATTTTATGGTGAATATAAAAGTGTATTTCAAATTAATGCTTGGATTAATACAAAATAAAGAATATTGATATATGAATGGGTGTTTTTTGAATAACAAGATTACTTTAATATTAAAAAGTTTTCACTGTGTAGGTGTTAACTATTGCTTCTTGTCTTGGTGGGAAGACATTATACATTAACCCTTTATATGTCTAAAGTTTTATTATGGCCAGATATGGAGGGCCGCGATTTTATTTATACATGGAAGCTCTTTTTCGAATCGTTAGTACAGTGATTATAATACAAAATATGTCTACTATAAGTACAACACTATGATCCTAAGAGATGTCGCTGTGTGGTTGAAATATTCAAATTATTAAAATTGTCGACCTTGTTGAGTTTCAGTATGTCTTAAGTGGACCGTATATATAAGCGGATTTTGTATGGCCGGCACTGCGCTCACGGAATTATAGACGGCAATTATAAGTCTCTGGCAGAGATCCGGTTAATAATAAAAACGCAATGCTCGTAGAGTACTATTTCCACATTTTTTTAATATTAAGATCAATACCATTTTCATATACTGAGCTATATCAATTTATGAAATTTTTTTAAATGTATATAATTTTTAATTGGTTACTCTAATTGATTCAGAAGATTCAGTTGATGGTGCTAGTAATATGTGAAACCGGTCCTGATCTTAAAAATATATAATTGTAGAAATCTAATGCATTAAAATTCTTATTTTTCTAACAGATTTGTACTTTTTCTGGAAGTGATCCCATTGTTTGTTGTGTCGAAGAAGTTTCAACACTTACTGCAGCAAGTTCTACAAAACCACCATCTACAGCAACTAGTTCAATGTTGATTACTAGAGCTGGAAGCGGAGATTGTCCCCCTTTACCAACTAAGGCTTTGAAAGTTGCCAAGAATGGACAAAAAGCTTGGGATAGTAATGACCTTAAATTTCAGTTTTGATTATTTATTGATATTCGTTTATTTCTCTGACAAATGATATTTACATAAAGTTTTTGGCATTTACAAACTAAAAATATCCACCTATACAATATATATTATCAAAAACAAAAAATGGTACAATATATACATATATAGTTTTTTTTTATTCTAGAGTGCATTGATTTAGCTGATACTATTTTTAGATGTAAAAAAAGCCTTTTACTTGGCGGCCCAAGAGAAAGAGAAGAGCTATGTTCACACTTCAGTGAAAGTCTTATAGTTGGTGGCGTTCCTGCTGGTATCAATGAATTTCCACATATGGTAATAATTAACATGTATGTCAAACAGTGGAAGTGTCTTCTAAATGGCATTTTAGAGGATTGTAAGAAAACTTTAATTTGCAGAATAATTTAATGACTATTACTTATTTGCAGGCTCTTCTAGGTTATGGAGATTTAGACACAGCAAATTGGGAATGCGGAGGCACCTTAATTAGTAAAAGATGGGTAATGACAGCAGCGCACTGTTTATTTAGTAGATCGGCAGGGTAATGGCAAAACTTTATATATTTTATTTGGATATGAAAATATTCGAAAACTTTTTTTCTCGTATCATTGCCTTAATTTTTATGACAAGCATGTATCTTGAAATCATTTACACCCAGTCCTTTTTTTACGCGAATTCGATTATACGCGATTTTTTTGGACGGCACCGCTACATTTTTTTACGCGCTTCACTCGTTTTTAAGTAATTTTTCCCCAAATTTGTTTTAAAGAAGACATTTATATATGATACTAGGCATGTACGTTTCATTATTTTTTTAAATAAAAAAATATGTGTATTTTTAAAACTTAATTTTGTAAGCATTCATTTTTTTAAATACACATACAATTGCCAAATGTTGACAAGTGTATCGAATTTTATGCGAATTTATGTTTTAGGGTGTATAAGAAATATAATGCAATTGCGTGAAATCATTTTTTTACGCGCCTTTTTCTGGAACCAATGTATTGCGTAAAAAAAGGACTGGGTGTATTGTGTGTTAAATAATATACTCTATACTCAGTACTATTTAATTGAATTATGATTAGTGTTAAACATCACTTAAGCAGTGGTAATTGCAACAGACCTTGGCGATAAATTTATTCTGATTTATATCAAGTTATTATATTTATTCCATTTGCATCAGCAAGGGAGATGGAATAAATACCAATAATTGTGTTTCATTATATTAGTAATAGCCAGGCGAAGTTGTTGCTTGTAGTCACAGGTTCAAAGTTTCATAAATTTATGATATCGACTGAAGGTGGTTGAAGAAATTTTAATATCAAATTTGAATTGTTAAAACTTTGTATGATTCTACATGTTTCGGCATTCTATCACACGGATGCAACAGAACTGACAAAAAAAAATGTGGAATCGTACAAAATTTTAAGAATTCAAATTTTCATAAATTTCTTTATCTTAAAGATCTTAGGCTTAAAGATTTCCATTTGAGTGCATGGACGTATGTGATGTCTAAACTTCTTGCCATATTTCCATTCTTAAACATGAGGTATGGCAAAGGCGATTAGCGTAGATCCATCCTTCTAGTCTTAACCTTTTTCTGCAAAAGTGAGCTTGAGCTATTGGATTACAGTTGGAATATGAAGTTAAATAAGTTTCATATATTTAATTTTTGATTTTTTTTATGGAAATCAAAAAAAAAAATAAAATTGTCACACTACCACATTATTCCATTATTTAAGCAAACAAGATTTATTATGTGGAAAAAAAATGTCTTCATCTTTACCTTCTGTCTTTTTTATTATTCCTATTGTATTTTTAGCACTGATGTAAAATATGTACGGCTTGGTTCACCTGATGTAAATGGTCGTCTAGATAGGAGCAAAACTTACAATGTCTTAAGAATAGTGCAACATCCTGATCGTATTCCCCCTCAATTATATAATGACATCGGCCTGTTGGAACTGGATAGAGAGTGAGCCATTTAAAATTAATTGATTTTAAATCTTTATTTTAAAAATTTTCTATAACCCATTTATTTTTCAGTGTATCATTTGGCGCATCTGTCATACCAGCCTGTCTTCATGTTGGTTCAGTTAATGCCGATAAAGCTGTTGTAACTGGATGGGGAGTTAGTGCATCTCTAGGAACACAAAGTAACAGACTACTTAAGGTCTGTTCCTTAAACATAAATAAATTTAGATAACATCTCAATCTCAAGAGCTGTAGTATTTTTTTTTCGTGTGCTATTATCAGATTAGAACAGAATGTTTGTTGCCTTCATATATTCTATTTAAGATATATTCATTTGAATTTCTTAATAATGGAATCTGTATTCTAAACCGTTTGGTCTCTGAGCATTGATTTATCGCTGCACCAATATTGTGCCAAGAAACATCACAGAGACCATACTTCAGCGTAAATTTTGAAGTTTCAAATGAAAAATAAAAATGTAAATTTTGACTTTTATATCAAACATATAAGTTCACAGTGATCAGTTAGTCTGCTTTTTTATGATTATTTCAATGGGCCAATACTTCGACGCCTTAGAGCCAGGAGAGTTGAACATTGATTTTTTGCAAACATAGCCATCAATCCAACATTCTATAATATATACAAAAAAAATGATTCTTAATTATTTCAAATTTACAGGTTACCTTAGATAAGTTTTCACACCAAGAATGCTCATCAGCACATCCTCCCACTCCGGCTAGATCTTCAAAAGGAGTGGACAATGCTACGCAAATATGTTACGGCAGTCGAAATGAACTGAAAGACTCTTGTCAAGTATGTGATAAATTTCACTCTGCTATTGAATTATTAATTTTGAAGGATATAATATCAGTAATATTATGCACAAATTCAATTTTTAAAGTAGACAATTTCATTGAATGTTACAGGGTGACTCCGGAGGCCCACTTCAAGTCATAAATAAAAATGTCTTCTGTACATACACAGTTATAGGTATTGTATCAGTAGGAAAAGGTTGCGCCATAAAAGGGATACCTGGAATTTACACAAGAGTCGCTGCATATGTTCCCTGGATTGAGAGTGTTGTTTGGCCATAGAATGCAATCTATCTTTTTAGATTAGATTTAAAATTATTAGAAGCCAATCCTATGTTTGTTTAATGCAAATAAAATCTTTATATTCATTCTTAACTTATTGTTATTGCAATTTTGAAACAGTGAAATTGTTTCTGAGTCTTGACAATTGGGCATTATTTTTAATAAATTTGAACTGTATTACTTCTGTGACACATTTCATAATTTATATCATAAATCTGAAAATTTTTACGAGTTATTATGACTTACTGTTCTTACAGCTGGGTGCAGTAACTGTTGACACTTTATAATTGTCACAATTATTCTACTTATATGACATTTTAATTCTTATTATGACCAATGGTGCAGAAAATAAAGTGGTTTTTTTTTTGTGTGGTTTAATGTTTTAAACAATATGAGAAATAAAATACATTTTCTGTAATTGCAACTATCATTTATATTCAGCTCTTACAAAATACCTGACTTACTCAGGCTATTGAAATAATTGTACTGGAGAGATGATGATGAATTAAAAATCTTTTTTCTTTCTGTTGTAACAATTGTTTACCTTTTCATAGAATGATAACCTAACACATTATTTGCGGGTGAGATTCACACTACGCTGACAGCTTAATTCGGGCATAAAATCAATGTTGCGCGTAAAAAACACATTTTTATATAAAACACCATAACTTTTATACCTAATTAAAATACCCTATAAAATACCCTACCTAAATAATATAAAATATGAAGTGTTTTTTTTCAATATGGTACTCATCAAGGATATTTATTTTTATAATGAAAATTTGTGCATTTTAAACAAAGATACAAACAGCACAATGATACATCTGCACTCTGGCTGTTCTGCCCCTATAAGCAGAAAACCCCTGTGAGCAAAAGTTCAATATTAACACATTATTTGCAGGTGAGATTCGCACTACGCTGATAGGTTAGTGCGGGCATAAAATCAATGTCACGTGTAAAAAACACACTTTTACATAAAATGCCATAACTTTTAAAATACTCAACATATTTAAGTGTTTTTTTCAATATGGTACTCACCAAATATAGCACCACCAGTTTATTAAATAAATATTCATGTTTCCACAAAGAAAACTTATTTCAGATATAAAACATTTCAATAGAAATGATAAAATAAAGGACCAATTAATATTTTGTTTTGTATAAATAGACTTGTTTGTAAATTGTATTCTATCAGTTGATAATGCTCGCGATGAGCGAAACCGGTCCTGATCAAAAAATATATTGTGGAAATAAGTACTAAAAAAATGTGTTTTTATTATTTAAAATATCATGCCTTGATGTGACAGTTAACACCTTAAAAGTAAAAAAAAAAAGGACCTTTACTAATCAACATTTAGGCGCACAGTACGCTATGCATTTATTTTTGACCGTCATAAAAGTTTGTGTGTTTGGGTAACTTGTCACAGCAATTAGTTGGAAACACAATTGGTAATATCAACAACCATCTAAGGGATTTGTATAGAGCACTCAAATATCAGCAGTGCATGTGAGGCATTCAATGTCAAGCTTGTTTGCACTATTTCATAATTTATGACCTACAGATGTTCTTTTGGGTAGAGGCACTGGGCTTTCCAAAACACAGCCCCCAGAATAATGTGTATTTTGTAATTTAAATTTAAATTATATATTGATATTTCACATTTAAAAAATAAAATATTTTCCATATTGTATAATTATTAAAGCTATAATTTTACATATTTATTTTAATGAAAATACTAATTTAATTAAATATACTTTTATCAGATTATAGTGTAGATGGAACACATTTAAATTTATATACTCACTGAACGTGGTTCACAGCATGAAGCAGAATTGACATGGGAGAGTTTTTACTTCCAAAGAACGAAACATAGTTTGTGGTCACCCTGTTTCATAAATATGGTTCATTTATGTAAATCTAGGTCATATAAAACCTCGTAAGCAAGATAAACTAAAATAGTTGTGAAAAAAAACAGGTATTAATACCTTTTAATACATTTTACCAACAAAATGACGGGTTGCCAATGGGCAGCCCTCTAAGCCCATTACTTGCGGAAATTTTTATGGACAACTTCGAATCTAAACTTCTTGAATTAGATAAAAATAATATAGTATATTACTACCGCTATGTAGACGATATCTTGATTTGTTGGCAAGGCACAGATAGACAACTAAATAAATTTCTACAAAAAGCTAACTCTATACATAGTAATATTAAATTCACACTAGAGGTAGAGGTAGACAGCTCCATCAATTTCCTGGACTTAACTATTAGCAGAGTAAAAAACAGACACACTTTTAAAATTTTTAGAAAACCTACCTTTTGGTACTACAATTCACGCAAAGTCCCTCCACTCATGGAATCATAAGCTTGCGGGTTATAACTCCATGGTCCATAGGCTAGTAACTGTACCTATGAGCCAGGCAGATTACGACAAAGAACTGCAAACTATTAGATGCATAGCCCGTAATAATGGTTATGAGATAACAACGATAAATAATTTATTATATAAAAAACAATTAAATCTAGCTAGAAAACTCATTTACCCGAACCCAATACAAGATAACCGCTTCTATAAATCTATTAACTACCTAGGTAGCATTAGCGAAAAAATTCATCGGGAGATTAAAAACTCAATAAACGTAGCTTTCAAGGTCAACAATAACTTAGGCAGACATCTTAAAAATAGCAAAGATAAAATCAATAAACTGGACAGAAGCGGTATTTATAAAATGTCCTGTGGCTCATGTTTATCCGTTTATATCGGACAGACAGGTAGAAGTATATCTACTCGAGCTAAGGAACATGTAAGATCATTCAATAATAAAAAAACAGATTCACAATTCGCTAATCACGTTATTAATGAATCACATAATGTAAATTCAAACTCAGCTCCTAAATGTTTGCATCTTTGTAGTAAGGGTCGAAGAATGACGGCTTTGGAACAGCTGGAGATCAATAGACACCAATTATCACAAAGGATTCTTAACGATCAAACTAACATAATAATATCGCCACTTGTCAAGCCGTTGCACAAAGGGGTGGTCTAATTTGCTCCCTGAAGGACCACTTCCGTCCCACACATAATCTTATTGTCATGGACACCTATTGTTTCATTTGGAATTTTGAAAGTTTAGTGTCATTGTGTTTAAATAAAAAGCTAGGCGGTTGGAAAAGGAGAGAGGAGATGTTGTGTACCTTTTCTGCACAGCTATATATAGATAAGCAAATGTTAGTTTAAGCATAGTTCTGACGATGGCGTGAGCCGAAATAGCTATCAACTATATTTGTTAAAAATAATTTTGTAGAACTAAAATACATTGCTATTTTTTCACCGTGTTATAATGGAGTTCTACCAAGTGAATGCCAATTCAATCAATATATTAATACCTTTCCCGACGTTTACCATCAGACGATGTAAAAGGTATTAATACCCTTCCCGCAGTTAACCAGCAGTCGGCATAACGGGTATTATCTCCCGCATTGAATGTGTCAACATTCTCATATGAATTATATATACTTGTCTTTTCAATAATACATAGTTTTGTGGTGGTTAGCTATTTAAAACTTTAGCTTTACAACTCATTCATTATCATCACTTACTTATTCCACAGACATTATGGAATTCCGCAACACAATACAAATAAAATAATAGATTGAATAGGGCATTTTTAATTTCTTGATTAATAATAAATTTATTTGAAAACTTTATACAATAGTAATTATGGAAACGATCAATAACAAAAGAATGAAATTTGATTAATATTTTTTTTGTAACGCATTTAATATTTTAAAAAATGTTGATTTATTTTTATTCTCATAAATACTCTAGGTAGAAAATCAGAAAGCTAGGCAGTTACAGGGATACATATCCATCCCTTGGCTTGGTGAGTATTATGGGTATCCAGATGCCGTGCATTGCTAAGCAAGTCTAGCAAATACACACACTTGAAATAGGTCGTCTTATAGAAAGAAATATTTCTTCATTTAACAAAACATGTTATGAGTCTTAGACAAAAGATATTATTCATTGTCATGTAATAGGAGATATTCAAACTGTTTATTCTTCTTAAAGACTGAAGATCATCATTTTAGTCATAAATTTTATGGTTTAGTAAGTCACCTTATGCAAATGAATAAATATTTAAATCATTGGTTTTTTTCGCGTTTTATTTCTAAACAATATTTCTCAATCTTCATATTGGCCTTTTTACTACGGCCAAACGATACTCTCAATCCAAGGAATGTAGGCAGCAACCCTCGTGTAAATTCCTGGTATACCAGGATTCGCACAACCTTTTCCCACTGACACAACTCCTATGATTGTATATGTGCAATAGACATTTCTGTTTTGTATTTGAAGTGGACCACCTGAGTCACCCTAAACATAAAATGAAAAAGTGGTTTAATAAAATAATCAACATGTTTTACATTTAATATCTTGTTATTTTAGAATACTATTTTAACAGAGTTCATTATAGTTCTTACAATTTTGATGGTAGTTTAATATAGTTATTTTACAGAAAAGATGAAGGGCTTGGGCAACTTACATTTTGAGATAACTAAAATTTTGGAAAGTTAGCCAGCTTATGCAGGTTAAAGTGAAGAAACAAATGAACTAAATGGATCCAGGAGAAAGAGATATAAAGCTGAATAGAATTATGACATTACCTGGCATGAATCCTTTATCTCCCTTTGGCTACCGTAGCATATCTGAGTTTCATTGACAACACCTTGTAATGCTCGAGTAGATGCTGGATGAGCAAGAGAGCATTTTTCATGGGAAAATTCTTCTAATGTAACCTGAAAAGAATTTCATATAACAGTCTTTTGATATTGCCTCGTTTTGCCTTGGTGCTTCAAACCGCGATAAGTCACCTCTCACAAACAGTAGCGGATGAATTACTGGCAAAGCAGAGAATATGAGTTATTGAAAAGTATAAGACTTATTATAGTCATTCATTTTTATATTATGCAGCATTGACCTCCTGTCAAAATTAATTGTAACTATAAATTAAATATTAATTATAACCATTCTCCATTGATCGGATGGAGAGGGGGGAAGTCAGCGAAATACGGTCCATTCGTAGCTTTGACCGAGAAGCACAATGAAAGCACACGAAAGACTATTTGTCGCTCTAAAATAATCATTTTCTTCCCAGCTATTAAGGTTAAAGGCAAGTAGTCCGTCTGGACTGTACTGGTACCAACCGGACATAGCCATATTCGTTTTATCATTTGTGAGGATTCTATTAATTTATCTTGACTTAACTCTAGTTTTGTAAACTATAACAAACCAATCTGCACTCAAATAAAGAACATTTTGAATTGTCAATGGAACTTGAATCTGCGATTGTCTCATCATTATCTCCATGAATTTATCACTCTACTTCAAAAGAATCTTCCACATTAAAAATTTTTTTAAACTGGCTTCTGTAGTGTCATTATCTCATTATTAAGAATATAAAACATAAAAACCATTTCTACACTTGAAATCATTCTACAAAATTCCTTGTGATGTGGTCACATTCCAAAACTATTTTTTTGACATTTATGAATATTGAAATTGTATCAGACTATTTTTTCCAAGCATAAAACACTTACAAAATTTTTGGGAAAGATACATTTTTGAAAACAGTGAGAAGTGAGAGCAAACTGTTAAAAACTTTTAAGTTTCATCCTATTATACGTTTTGCTGCCTACAATGAGAATTTTTTTGACTGACTAATAGTTTCAATGTACAATTAGGAATCCACATGCGTCACATAGAGAGTGGATGTGTTTTTAAAATATTGTACCTTTTGAAGAACATTACTCTGCACTCCTTTTGATTTAGTAACTCCCCATCCAGTCACTACTGCTTTTTGAGTATTTGCTGATCCAACATGAAGACATGCTGGAATTACAGATGGTCCAAAGGATGCACTGAAAAATATATCAACAGTAAAAAAATTTAACGGAAATATGAAAAACATATCATTGTTTGTCATACAACATTGTGTAAATAACAGTTTTGGTAAAACTCATTTTTGCATAATTTTATGCCAAATTGGTTTTCTACAAATGTTTTTTCATAGAGAGTATTTGTTTTAATTAACATTATCATTACTCCAATTGTCACAGTACAACAATGAATAAATAAATGTATCTATGAAATGAAATTTTATTTTGTTAATTTATCTTGCCAGATCAGTGAGTTCAGTTAACTGTTTTGTAATGTGAATTATTCTGAATGTCCAATTAATGTCTCTTATGAAGAAAGATAGAAATCTAGGTGAAAGATTGAAAATATCTATTCACAACTTTCAAGCAAATGTTTTTTTTTTTGGGTTTCTAAGGCAATGAAGAATCAGAGTTTCACTGTATTATTATAAAATTCTTATACTTACGCTCTGTCTAGTTGCAATAGTGCAATATCATTGTATTGCTGTGGAGGGTTCGTTCCTGTATGTCCAGGGTGTTCAACAATTTGTATGACATTGAAGAGCCTAGATCTATCAATTCGAGCGCTCACTTCCGGTGATCCGAGACGCACAAATTTCACATCAGATCTGTAATGATAACAATAAAAAGAATATATTGAACAGAAGAAGAAAGTTCTACATACTTTATGTGTTTCAAAAGCAAGGAACTGACTTCTGAATTAAAAAAATTGAGATATGAAGCTTTGTCGTGATGTTTTATTTTTTAAACGACCATGCTGGTTTCCGAAATGTATTAAATATACATCAATTCACAATTCAAGCCTGTCCTACGCCGGCCTAAGCCTGTCAAGTTGTGTCCTACTTTTATCAATTTGTATTTAGTATTTAAAAATATAATAATATTCAGTGTTACGTCAGCATCCATTCCTTCCAATCGTGACATTATTATCGGATTAAAGTAACTATGAGCACTATTGTTAATATTTTCTTAATTTTTGCTTTTACATTTTTTTTATCAATCTAATAAGAAACTTTTTGACTAACACCACATATACATTCCAATCCTAAATAAATTCATAATAAATTATTTTAAAATTTTCTGAGTCAAAAATTATTACTTTGATAAACATTTTTTCTATTCATTTATTTTTACGACATCTATGCTTATAAAACCTATATAAAACAATTACTTATTATTCCATAAATTATAAAGATGACAAGAATAAAATTAATTCTGATAAATAAATATTAGCTGAGATATATTATATAATATAATAAATACTACCGTTTTTTGCAAAAACATACACTGGTATTTTTGTTGAGCACATTTCAAAAATGCTATCAAACCAATTTTCAAATATAGTATTAGTATCAGATCTACTGATAAAAGATCTACTCTATAAAAAAATATAATCTGTCAGTGGGACTAAAAATCTATTTCAAATATGAAAAGGTTGAGAGTAATTATTTGAATATTATATTTTTAATTGATTTAATTAAGTCTTTGATGAACGTCTTTTTTAATATAAAAATATAATTAATAATTGTTAACAATCTGGTCTAGAATTCATTTATCAGGTTTGACAAGTCTTGAAGACATTATAAAAAAAATATGAGGTGTAGTATTCGATTAATGTTAGATTTTTTTAAATTTATTCAACCATATTACTGCAACAGTTGACATTGATAATTGGAATTTTATTTCTATTCTTCATTTTTGAATAAAGAGGATGTCAGTAAAAATATTTGAAATTTTGTTTTTAAAAATCTAACATTATATCAGAAACTGGTTTTTTTAACCACTGTGATTTCGGTTGTCATTTTTTTCTTATTTATTTGAGAATTAAAAAGCTGTTTGGCTGATTAATATTTCTTTAAAAATATGGTAGATCCCCAAAGTATTGCAAGAACTATACAATAGTTTGCCTCTGTATAGTTTTGCTTTAGCTATTAGGTGGATTTCTATGAGAATCTTATTTAATTAAAAATTGATACCTTGGATACAAATGTTGAGTGACTACAAAAATTTTCTTTTGTTTTCATATCATAATTTTTTTTTTAAATATATGGCATCTTATAGCTCTTAGGGCAAGTAATTTATTAAATTTTCATTCATTCATCAATTTTTAAATTATTGCAAACAATAATACTTCAACATATCAAGACTACATATGCACATTCAATAGATATAAATCGTATTTTACATTAAAGTTTATGCAAAAAAAAACTGGAAGATGTAGGTGCATCTATAGTTTGACCTTCTGAAATTTAAGAAATTTACATTGAATAAACTGATAGGGGGTTTTTTGTTAAATATGAACATACATTATTAACTGAATACACAGTGTTTCTAGTATTTGGTCAAAATTCCACTCTGCCAATAAAATTATATCAATTACATATGACCTATGACATAAAACATCTAATTTTAAGTCCATTAGAGGCGCAAAACTGATACACCTAATAGAATTTTAAAATGAATTTAAATTACCCAGCAGATCTGCTGAAAAGGCAATGAGCTGCAGTCAGCACCCATCTGTTGCTTAAAAGTGTACCACCACATTCCCACAATGCCGTCTCCAATTCTCCATATCCTAAAAGTGCCTGTAAAAAAAAAAATATTAATATTCAAGGAAGTGATCAACTTCCATAAATTTCTTTAAGGTTCTCACAGAATCGAGTCCCTAGTAAGTACTTACAGTTTTATAAAAATATTTTTAATTTATGTTCGATGGCGTGGCTTATATTGTCTAAAATTCTTTCCCACCCAACCAATCCTATATAAAAACAAGGCAAAATGGGAGATAGTCAGTATTCCTGCCCTAGCTCTGTCTGTAAATCCTCACTCTCTTCAGAAAAGGAAGGGTTGAGCAACTCGTAGAAAAAATATGTTGTGATACACTTCAATAGGAGTTCGTTTGTCCCACATTGTGAGTGAATGTCGTAAAAAAAAGAATTACTATATTTAATCCCGGATCTCTTTCAATGATATAGAATTTCTTAAAAGTACTCACCATATGAGGAAATTCATTTGTTCCAGCAGGCACACCCCCCACCACAAGACTCTCCACATAATGAGCACACAACTCCTCTCTTTCTCTCGGACCGCCAAGCAAAAGGCCTTTCTTACACCTGAAGATTGTGTTTGCCAAATCGATACAGTCTGTAAAAAGAATGGGAAAAATAATATCTTATTGAATTATTTCTGTTAATTATGATTATCCTAACATGATTGGCAGCTGTCATAATCAATTTCACTGTTCATCGATAAAGCAAATAGGGTATTAAAGTGAAGAGTATCTTACAATCCCAAGCTTTTTGACCAGTCTTGGAAACCTTGAGAGCTTTCGCTGGTAGTGGTGGACAGCCGGCTTCTGAAGCAGGCAATCCACCAACACTTCTCGGCGTAGTTGTTGTTGTTGTAGTTGTCACCACGGCTGGAGGGCCATCTTGAGGACAGCACACTACCGGAACACTTCCACTGAATGAGCAAATCTGAAAGATATTTTTTTTAAGTTAAAGCATTTTAACACATTGACAGCTGAAGAAGCGCATAGCTCGTAAAAATATATCTAAGTAAAGTACAACATATTATGATTTGCAGCATGTATTTTTGGTATGATTGGCGATATTTTGTATCACACAAACTAAAACATAACTCCTGCTATTCCAGGTGCATAATCAGCATTTCTCCAATATATGCGATTTCACATATTTCGGTATTAAATGTTATTATTATGTAATTAGTTAAGTAGGTGACACCAACAAAATGAAATTTGGTACAAAATGTCTTCTCACAACTATATACGGATTGTTTGTTTAAATATTTATCTGCCTATCACCTGTGAGTGTATTTATACAATAGATTAGTTTAGTTATGTAAAATAAAAATTGGCTAATTAAAAAAAAACATATTTATGAAAGAAATAAAGGTTGCTGAGAAAAATAATATTTTCCAAGTATCGGCGAAATTTTAACATATTTTCCATTATAATACTGAATACTGTGATTTTGAGTTACAAAAATTGTCTACAAGTGTGAATTTTGAAGTTATAGTACACATTCTTGTTTATTCCATATAGATATCATATTTTATTGTTCGCTAACAATAATTTTTATGGTTGAATATGTATATTTCCTTTTACCTGAGGGCTTATACCTCTTCTCAAATCAGCAATGGCCTGTCGACAGCTACCTATTTGAGCACAGGTTCCAGCACTCCCAGTTCGTTCAGAAATGCAGCCTTCACCTTAAGAATATTAGTATAAATATTTGTAATAATTATATTACGGTGCCAACTTTTTTCACTGTAGCGAAAAATATTCTATTTTTCTAAATATTATTATTAGTATCATGACCCCTTTTCATGCTTTGATTAGCAATATATAGCCAACAAAAGTTCCTTGATAAAACAGAACATGAAGATGCAAAAAAATTATCCAGCTGTCCAAATAAAGCATCAAAGCTTTATTATTAAGGTAGTTTTCTCTTTTTTTGACAAAAAAAAAATTATTAAATGAAGTTTTTATTTGTATAACATACTGCACGCCACTCGTGACCTATTTAGTCAATGCAGAAGATGGTTACTGGAATAGTAGTATAGGAAGAAACGTTATTTATTATGATATTTTTCAAACCTATAGCTATGTAAATTTACTAAAGAGTTCACATGTATAAAAAAATATTTATCAATTTTTGCGATTTATCAACAGATGCCGCTGTTGCATAATGTGAATAATTTCACTCGCACTTAAAAATTGTTAATTAAACAATGTAAAGAAATTAAAAATTTTCATGTTCTAAATTTTAATAATGATCAGAATTGAATTCATTTATTGCGAGCATTATTAACCTTATTGCTTTTTTCATTATGGTATAACCTTCCGTCCACCAAGAATTGACAGTTAACACCGTAAATAACAACAGTGAGTGATTTGAAGGATGTTGTAAATAAAATGATAATGAGAGAAAAATCCACCGAAATTAATAAAAAATCTACACCATTTGTTTGTAGTGGCGCCAATTCAAAAAAAAAATGTAATATGATGGTATTTTTGAATTAGCAATAGATCGAAATTTACTATGAGGGCGTCTTTAATTTCTTGTATTGAATATGGTTATTCTTTTACTTAGAAACTTCAATAATCTTTCATCATCAAAACGTCATTAAAGTTAATTTTATTTGAAATTTATATAATGTAGAAAAAAACATTCTTGAATATTATATAATAACATATAATATTCCTATTTGTGCATATAAATAAAATTAACCATGCATAATCGAGTTTACCAAAGAGTGAAAAAAATAAAGAAGACATTCGATGGCGTCAGTGTCCATTTTTTTAGAAAATTGTCTACTAAACTGGTATTTATTTAATTTATTATATTGACTACTCGGGGGCTCAGATTTAGCTTTGTTTTATCAAGAAATGAACATTTTTCTACAAATGAAGCTAATATTTTTGAGGAAACCGGTATAATCCCAATGGTGACTATAATTTTATGTAGTTAATTTGGGATACCTTTTTGCGAATAAATGTTATAATTCAACTTACTGGAACCAAAACAATCACTGGGCTGTACTGATTTGTGCATTTGACTATGTTTGGGTTAAAAATAAAAAAAAACTTGTCAGCTGCTTTTTGCTGCACTAACAATCATGGCGACGCCTAAAGACCATTATTCAAATGATTTGTCATTTGCTGTATTTGCTATGAAATGTATGCAAATTCGAATGAGTTTATATTTTGTATGGTAATAAGTTGATATATTCTGTTTGTTATTGAAGAATCGCATATTTTATTATTATGACTTATTTTAAAATTACCGATAATTTAAGATTATATAGTTTGCGAAAATTTACAATCAAAATACATTTTGTTGAAAATAATGACAGGAAATCCGAAAAACAACAAGAGGCTTTTTTAGGAACATCGTGATATGCAAGTCATGGTATGAGGCACGAGTTGCGAGGTATCAAAAAGTTATGTTACTATGTTAGTAGTAAACGATTTTTTTATATTTCATGTTTAGTATTTTAGTTTTGTGGCTTATGATTTTCTTTCTGTATTTGCGGATAAAGTATAAACATTTTTTCGTAAAAGTACTTGTGTATGATCAGTATATGTATTTCTTTATGTTAGGTTTACACAAAAACCTTCGGTTTTTGACTTTATGTTGCGCTATATAACAAAAATATTTTTACGTCGATTTTTTCAAACATTATTCTACTTTCCCGTAAAATGACAAAAACCTTTTGTAAATCCTTTTTTTCTTCGATTACATATACAAAATTGCAAAAACGTACGGTGAAATAGAAATTTTATTTGCTTTTTAAAATTTATTGATCGGAATTGAACATGGAAAAGTATATCCAATATTTTTATGTCGATTGATGATCATTTTTTGTTCCACTTACATACATATTTAGAAATGTTTTTTTTTTAAATGATATTGAATCATATGAATTTCTAGAGTTGAAAAAGGTTGACAAAGTATGCATTAATTCAGTAGCATGTTATAATTTTCAATCAACAATATTTCATCTTTATCAAAAATTATATAATTTTAAGCTTAAAAATTATTGCGTAATGATTTTTTTATATCTTATTATTTTCGATTATTTCATTTTTATTTTTACTCAATCGAATAATCGAATAATAGAAAGCGTCACATATTAACCAAAAAGATGGTTTATTTTGGCTCGCTGATCAAATTCAATCTGCTACCTCTGGTTGTATACATTTTTTGAAACAATAACTATTGAAAGTTGAACATAAAAATTAAGCAAGATACAGTTTGATAAATATTTGTCGTAAGATATCAAATCTCATTTTTAATTATATAAAAAGTCAATAGGTTACTCCCCCTAAAATGTTGAATTGCATGTTTGTACTTTTGTTTACAGTTTACAAAAAGATTTCAATTATTAATACAGTTTTCCGTTATTGATCGTAAAAATTACCGCGCCATATAAAATAATGTGAATTAAGTCACTTTTCATATGACGCACATGAAATTTTACTCTGTATTTTATCAAATAAAACGATACAATTTACGATACTTTCATTCCCTTTCTTAAGACATCATTTTCGGTATACCGTAGCCGCTAACTATCTAGCAAGTGTAACATGTGATACATAATAATAGGGCAGTATTCGCCAGACTGTGTTCGGCGATAACCAGGAAAAGTTTTATAGCGTGCATAAAATACACAAAAATTCAAACATGATTGATTAGAAAATCGGTATTTTTGATTTTAACACTTCCCCTACTGTGCTAAAAAAAATACGTCCGTCACGGTGATGAACACTCAGTGACCAATTGAAAAAATATGCTTCAAATTGGAATAATGCTTAGTTGGGTTCTTTCGCTAACTGTATTTTAACAAAATTATTATTTTAAATGTATGTTATTCCCAATAATGCAAAAAATCATGAAAATCTGTAAAATAATGAAATATTGATAAGCATTTTGGGAAGACAACCGCCGGCCCTGCGCATTGTTTCAACGATGAATAATTAATTATTCCAATAGCGGCCGAGTGCAACGCTTGTGCGCAGGGATTTGAAACATTTTAAATTAAATTTCATTAAAAGAAAGCAAACAAATGTAGTTTGTACAATTATTAATTATCTTAAAATATACTACAATTTATAATACTTGCAAATTAGGATAGTTAAAAGTCATGAAATATTCAAAAAATAATACAAATTACGAAAAATAAAAAGAATAAAACGTACAAAAATTTTATATATGTATATGGTTACAGTAAAGAAGAATGTCTACTTCGTTCAGGACAAGAAATATTTTGCTTCTACTCTGTGTATCAAATACACCGGTCCGTTGTGGGCAGTGCAAAACAATTTTGTTCTTTTTACGGAATCTTTAAAACATAAACTACAGATTCTTTTCTTCTAAGCCTCACGGGGTACAACTGAAATGTTACTTTCTGCCGTGTCAGTTAGCACCTCGCCACAATACGACAACACCTTGTTGAAGGCATTTTGTAGTTGCTTATGGGATTTGACGTTTGCATTTTTCCTTTTTATAATATTGGGCTTGGCTAATTCTAAGCTTAACTGCTTAATAAAATGATTTTTTTATAAAAGATAGTAAATATGAAGCAATTTTATGATACCGAAAGAAATAATAAATAAAATTGAAAAAAAATATGCAAGACCCAAATCCAAAGTTGACTATCCCTGCCCGGCAGAACTCGCGAATGTGACATTCGGCTGACACACACTGTTACATCCGCTCACACCGACACGATGAAGTATATACAAGGTGCTTCGCGATTTCATTACAAAAGTTGATTTTTTGCGGGAATCGATAAATGGAATTATACTAAAATATTTTTATTTAAAAGATAAAGGCTTAGTTGAGGAATACATAGAATATGAAGACCCAGGGCCTCAGTAGATTTAGAGAGGAAAAATAAAATATATGTCCTGGAAATTTTTATTTTGTGGCAAAAATATTTTCCAATAATTTTCTTCATTTTTTTATTGATAACGTACTTCCACTACAAAATAAATTAGACGTAATGTTAAAATTTCAGAATTTGCAAATTGTTTTGTCGTAAGAAATCTTTGGGAAACCTTTTTTCCTATTATCTCATGATACCCGTTGCGTATATATTTTCAGTTTCCCATTTCAACTTTGGATCAAGTCTATTAGCATTTTAGAAAATAAAGCTGTTTAATGAAATCTTTATGATTTTAAATATAATAGCAACACCCTCTACTAAATGTTAGTGTTATCGGTCATATAACGATCTATATCAATTTATTCACAAGATTCATGTGACCTCTGAAACATGATCGCTAAGATGTCTTCAACGTGAATTTGTAAAATCGAGAGATCTAATTAATGCAGAAAAAAACAGTAGAGAGATATTTTCTGAATTATTTAAACTATATTTTTCTAGTCGGAGAGTCATACTACCAAAATATAATTAATAAGACAACTAACTTATTTTATGGAACTATGAATGTGTAATATAATGACTGATTTAACAATACACACAAACAATCAATGCCGTTTTCACGTTCCGAGTCCATGAAAACTTCTTGGAATGGTTGATCACCTCGCTATAATTCTTTTTATCGTAATCATATAGATATAGATCATATAGAAAAAATCTCATCTCTAAGTTGAAAAATATCTATCAAATTTCTTGGGACTATGAAAATTAATCACATGTTACTAACATCGTTATTGAAATTAAAAATTACTTATTTATACATATATAACATGAAAGACAAACAAAACCAGATAATAAGCAAACCCGTCCGTCATCTTCATGTTGAAATATGTTTTGCAAAAAAAGTGACGAATTATATTTATGGACTATATTAAAATGGTGTACGTCAGAATTGCGTCGAATGTTTTCCATTTTACTTGGATTCGAAAAATATTGATACCCTTTCAACTTTTCATATTCTATAGGCAAGCATGCTGTTCCGTGTTTCTAAATAATGACTGATATTATTGACTTTTGTAAAATCTTTCAACATACAAATAATAAAGGCCTGGAAAAAAATCTTTTATGAACTCAATCCTCTTTTTGCAATACAGCTATGTGAACAAGTTTAAGCATACATGTAATATTATGAACGTTTCCATAATATTGAACCGTCCAAACAAATCCGCGTGTAAATAAATATTTCAAGAATAAAGGGAGAATCAAATAAGACAAGGATAAAATTGCTGGTAAATACTTACCAATCGCAAAAATGCCGTACACACTATTATAAGTATTATCATTAAAAATAATTGAAATCGCATTTCATGTTAAGAGAAGCTAATGATTATTCTTACCTTGGTTCAAATTACATATTAGCAATTCTTACGATTTACCATGCTCGGTTCTAAAATCCTACGAGGCCTCCAAAAAAGTTTATTATAATTTGAAGTAAGTGACTATACTTTCTAGCATAGGTTCCTAAAGCTCCCAACTTTCTAGTGAGCTCCTTTATAATTATATCAGCATTAAAACAAAATCGAACGAAATTTTTATCAATTAAAAACATAAGCAATTAGTAAATTCTTACAAAATATCTGCTAAATTTAGTTGTGTTTGTCAGTTAAATAAATAAAAATCAGTCTAAGCTGCAAGTTGCTCACTAGTAATTTCAATACCGGTGGCCAAATATTTCCTCTTACTTCAGAATTCATCTCTATTATTTTTGTTAGATTGATTAAAAGTTTTGTGTTTGAAGACACTGGCGAAGCGCGGGGCCGTTTGAAATGTAAGGCCGGATTACGAGGAACAACATGAGCGCGACTAGCGCCGGCCCTGCGAATGAAACTGTATATTATTATTTGGATGAGTTATTGTACGCCATCCATTTTATCCGGCATTGCTATGAACGATGACCCTTATCTTAGTGGTGCGAAAAGATCAAAGATCGCGAGTCAAGAACAAATATTTTCAAATAAAAATACCATGTAGTCGCCGAGTACAAATTTAAAATACAGTAAAGAGAAAAATAAAATGTATTAAATTTATGCAACTTAGTGGCGTAAATATTGGTTTTATTGAACAACTGAATTCTACGTGATATGCTTGTGAGAAAAAGTAATTTTATTAGAAAATCTTAACGACATTTCAATATTCAAATGTTTACTGGATAACTGGCTACAAAGTGACCTTATTAAGAGATTGTAAAGCCTACAATATCCGATGTTGTTACTGTTGTTTTTATGTTTAGAATAATGACAAGTTTAGGTTTTTTTTATCTCATATCAATAACAGCAATACAATCTCAGCATTTCTGGATGGCCCCCAAATCGCTTTTATGCAACAGTACCTTTATAATTTTAATTAACTGGTTTGTTTGCGTATTCAGTTCACCTTACTGTCTTTTATTCTTTTTAATGAATGAACTGGAAGCAAGATTCGTAGAAGTTAAGTTGGTGCAAGAATCAATGGTGCAACGATAAATAATAATAAACATCTTCACCTTGTGCATCTTGTACCTCATTTTATAAATGAATTGACGTAACATAAATATGATATAAAACTATTATTAACAATTGATATTACCTTCATCTTGTGCTAGAGTTGACGATATCACCAATATAAGAAAGAGTAACGTTTTTTCCATATTTTTCGACATTTTACAGGCTGCAGTCGACTGAATAAAATATACAGTTATTATTATCACAGACTCTTAATGAATAAATTGACCTTAGTTTGAAACGAGTTCTAGAGGCGATAACTCTGAGGTAATTATCAGAAACATCCAGTGAAGCTAGTCTGTCGGACGTCTGTCCGATGTCACAATCTAGAAACTAATGATCATTGAATGGTAACTTAAGGAAAACAACCGCTTTAAATTAAGTGTTTTATTAAATGCGGTAATACCCAAAGATATTTATAGCGTAATATAAAAACAACATTTAAAAATATTTGTCTTAATAATATATTCAAAATAAAATTTATTTGTGTTTTTGAAAGGATATCAACTCTGATTACTTGGATTGCAAAGAAAAGACTATAAATATTTTTATTTTCAGGCCTTTTGAAATTAAAATCCTAGAGTTGGTATAAAATTTTTCAAAAACTGGGAGTCAATCATTAGTTAGCTTCTGTGTCTCGGTTTTAGAGCGGATCAAGTTTTGACACTCTGTATACATTTTCCTAATATGTTAGCAAAACAAATTTGCCATTACCGCTAGTAATTTTCCAATGTACAAGATATTATAAAATAACATTAGATTAGTTCAATACATTTATTATGTAAATACAAGAGTTTTTTTTTTGAAAACGGTATGTTTTACATTATTTAAAAAAAATGTATTCATTGGTAGATGCAATCAAATATGATATTGCTGGAACAACTTTATTAACATTTAAAAGTAATAATGACGTGGAACGCAATAAAAAGTAACAAAACTGGTTTCATGAGACGTAGCGATGTTTTTAAAACTTTGCTTATTACTAAATAATACCAATCAGAGATGACGCAAAATTATGTATATCAATATTTCCAATAATACAAATGACTATTTTAAGCTATTGGGGATAAAAAATGTTATCTTTTTAGAATACTCACTCTATAGATTTATTTTTTCTTTGAACACACTACTTTCTTAAGAATTCGTTTTCTCAAATTCCTCGAAACCATTCTTTCATCGTGAATATTTTCTGTTTGATGAAGTAGAAATGTCTTTTCGATTCAAAAGTCCTGCTTTCCGCTTAAAACACCTGGTTAAATGACTCTACTGAAAATTATCGTATCATTCACAATTTTCTTGGGCAGTAAAAATAAATCAACGTAGATTCTGACTTTTGCTGTGATTTGAATCACTTGCGTGATATTTTGTAAATAATGCTTTGGTTGGTTTTAAACTATTATATTCACTCGATCAGTGCTCCGCAACATTTTGTCTACAACGGCAAACCAACGCTTTTTTTTAAATTTCGCGGCACACCACAAGTCAATATTTATATTTCAAAAAAAACGACTTATGCGACATGTCGATGCGACGCATCGGCGTTTGTTAAAATTCATTATTTCTGTCTTTTTTCTTATAAATTTACGGTTTATATCGTAGATCGTTTGTATATTATTTATGTACGTTGTAACATATAATTCTGACGAAAAAATAATTATTTCCGAATTACAAATAAATAATTTTATTAAAATTACACGTAGGGCTTTCTGAGTGTATAGTAAGGATTCCAACTATTCGTCATTTTCAACTATTTGAATACCGAATTGTAAGCTGAAACTATTCGGATATATCCGGATAGTTTCGGTAAGTATAAAAATAACCAAACATTACTTACTACATATATAAATTTATGTACTAAAATAATACATTAAAAACGAGTTCATTTCTAATACAAGTCATTCATTCAGATTTTTTCAATTCATATTTTAAAAATAAGAGAGCATTAAATGTATCATATTTTAAATTTGATCTTAATTTAGTTTTATTTATTCTGCTGTTGAAAATAATCGTTCCTTAGCTGTTGATGTTGGTTTTATTGTTAGAAGTTTTTTAAACAACACGTCCAACTTTTCCGTCCTTTTTTTTAAAATTGATCTAAGTATTTAAAATCTTTTTTCAGATTATTTGTATTGTCATTTGTCTCGTCGTCAGTTTCCGCGAGAGATAAAATAGAATTACGCATTTCGTGTTGCAATTCGGAAGTCGAAAAAGAGAGAGGTTTTATTTCTACATCAGAGTCCTGAGAGATTTCATCATTACTAGATTGGGTGAATTCTCTTAATAATACTTTGTGCTAAAGAAATGGCCTCATATTTATTTGAGTATCGAAAATGTTCTGTAAAATATTTCACTAAAAATTATAACGAATACTATCCGGATATTTCCCCAAATATCCGGATATCGAATAATTAAAAAGGGCCGGATATATCCGAGTTGGAATCCCTAGTGTCGTCCAGTGTGTTCTGGGTGTATTGAAAAAATTCATTCCTAACAATTTAAAATTAAATTAAGTTAAATCCAAATCAAACTAAATACAATCAAAAACATATATTCAAACGGGATTAAATTATTTTTGGAGATTTTCTCTGAACTCGAATCACAAGCTTGAACCAAAATAACAACATTAAGCGAAAAAGTGAATTTTCACGAAAAATGCCCAAACAGCTATATCATTTGTTATGCATATAATATTTATTTGGAAATATCCAACATACCGTTCATATACACTCCTGATAATGTCACAAAACCAAATCAGTAATGTGAACGCAACTTAAGAGGGTTTTATATGAATTTTATGTTTGGTATGTTCAATTGAAAATTTAATTTTTTTACACTTGATCTTATTATTCTGTATGAAAAAGACTTGTCAACTATAAATTAACTTTTATAAAGCTATAACACTGAAACATTTATAAATTATTTACGTAGATAATATATTGCAATACCGAAAACGGTTCCAAACCTTTGCAAAATGAATCTGATGTTCAATATCAATGTTACCTTATATAATATTATATTTATATGAAACTTTTCAGACTTTCAACTTTTCACTCTTTGATACAACTAATGCTAAATGTACGTTGTAAAAGTCGATGAACCTCTGTTGAAACTATGGCCAAACAATGCTCTCAATCCATGGAATGTATCCAGCAACTCTTGTATAAATTCCAGGATAGCCAGGATTCCCACAGCCATTTCCAGATACTACAATTCCAATAATTGTATAGGTACAGTAAACGTTTCTGTTTTTTATTTGGAGCGGACTACCAGAATCGCCCTAAACAAATATGTATTATTAAATAATATTATTTAAAGAAAATGACAATTTGAATGCAGGTATGAGGTTCTTGCTATGAGGGGATAATTGGAATCAATAAATATTATGATAAATTAATATTTTTCTTTTCAACAAAATTCTCATGTATAAGTCAAGTTATATAACAGTGGAAGCGTTGTTAGTTTTTTTTTGATTTGATTTTCAAAATAAAGAAGGATATTTAAGTTGAGTGGAACAATATAACATGCCGCTGCTTTATGTAACCAATTTTAACCGTGTGCGGTTGTTAGTTATAAAATATTATAATATTATAATAATGTATACTTTAGTTCTTTTGTTTTTTTTTTATAATTTGAATTCAGGCATACATTTGACCTAGATATTATGAACTAGACTTATATAAAGAAGAAGACTAATATTAGTGTGAGTTATCTCAATGCTGATTTTATGGAGTCGTAGCAGATATTAAGAATAATTTTGTTCACACTGCTTCAATTTCTCAAACTTTCTTTTTGGAAGAGAATGTTAATATATATGAGATGACTAGCAGTTAAAAGTCCATTTTTATATTTAAAAGTCAAATTTATGAAATTACATGTGAGCACTGTAAATAAAGGCAAAAACGTTGACAACTTGACCAAAGTTGACAACTTGTTAAATTTTAATTATAAGCAATCTCAGAAGCATTCAAATTCCTGATAAAATCTACATAAAATTATGATTACTAATCTGATTATCATATATTATTATCTGATTATCATGATTATTAATATGTTTAACAATACCTGGCATGCGTCTGTTTTGTTGGTTTTGCTACCGTAACATATCTGTGTTTCATTCAAAACACCTTTTAATGCCTTCTCAGATGGAGGATAAATTCTAGCACAATCATCATGCAAAAACTCATCTACTGTCACCTAAAAATAAAGAGATATATAAATTTATCTGATACAACCTACGAAATCGGCTTGATGAAATTTCAACATGTCTCAAACTATAAATAGTATTACTTTCATTCATCGCGAGCACTTTCAACCGTCTAGCGATCCTGGTTTCGCCTTACGGCATCTTTGGGCATTCGTCGGTTCTGTTGCATCCGCGTGCTATAATACCAGAAGATGTCTAAAGACAAAACCGGGCTACAACATTAATCTCCAAATGAAAATTCAAGCACGTTCAAGCGATTCAGTTTAAAGAACAAAAATCTAGATTTCTTTTGTAGGACATAGAAAAGTTTTTTTCGCTGTTTTGAGAAATTATAACTTAGAATAAATTAAAAAATAGAAGTGATATTTGATTCTATTACCATTCTTGTAACCTACTATTCGACCGAAAATCTTTGGTCTTTATGAGTATTTCAAATATATATTAGATGATGTCAGACCTGACTTACTTTACTTTCTTACATATTTCCATATTCTATTTTTTTTTTATTTAGTAAATATAAACATTTTTATAATGCATATGTTATATTACATAAATAAAAATGTTTACAAACACGATTGTGTTAATATTAGATTTCGTATTTTGGGTTTTATAATTTAAGCTGAGAAAATTAGTGATAAGTTCATTTCATTACTTTATTTTAAATAACAACGAATTTTTAGTGGTATTATCATAATATTTTTTACGACCAGGACCGTTGTCCTCATCGCGAACATTATCAATTGATAGGATATAATTTACAAACATTTCATTACGCCTGTGAATTTGAGTTCTTCTGCACTACAATCACTCATTTTCGTACACTTACCCCAATTTCAAAATTAACATTAATGTAATTTATAAATTTTGTTTTTACTAAAAAGATTACAAAAAAGAAATATTTCGCTAAGTACAATAATAATTTCAATACTAAATAAAAACGGTTAAATTTACAGATATGAGAGAAGAGCTACATGATTCAAATGTTAATTATACTTGTATAAGTCATTAAAAGCTACAAAAAAATACAATTTACCATATTATGCTGATTAGGAAAAAATAACGCCTGCTTCTAAAATTCTAATTTTTTGATACACGTTAGTAGTGCACATTTATTAATTTGGTTATTATTAAATTTACCTTTTGAAGAGAGTTACTCTGCTTCCCTTTTGATTTAAGTAAGCCCCATCCGATAACAACTGCTTTTTCTGTATTTGCCGGTCCAATATGAAGGCATGCTGGAATTATTGACGGGCCAAAAGATACTCTGAAAATGAAATAAGCATTTCCTATTTCATATTGGAAAATCGGAAACGAAATTTTATCTTCCTTTTTTTTGCAAGTTCAAATAAATTTTAATTGAAGAGATCTTTATTCATGGTGAAGATTGAATACATTTTTCTCAACTATGTAGCCCGATTCCCACATTTCATAACAAAAATTTGACTTTTAACTTATTCGAGTCGAGCTTTGATATTTTATCATTACTGCTATCAAAAAAAATGCTCTCGAAGAATACGAATTTTGTGCTATTAAATTTAAAAAAATATATCTCATTTGCGATAAAATGTTAATAGTTTTGACCATTAATAAATAATACTATTTTCCCTGTAAATGTACCTTATATAATTAAAAACAAATCTTTAGAAAGATACACATCCTGTCTTATATGATATGAAACAGGATATCATTTTATATTCTATCATGACCTCACCTGGATAAAGAAATTCTTTTTTACCGCGATTAAAGACCACAAATATTATCTAACGATCTGATAACAAAAAATAAAAATCGAGAATTTTATAGTCTATTTCATCTGAACGATTAGCAAAGCGGTTACACTGGAATAGACGAAACCCCAAGTTTGCACATTTAACCGAGTTAGTTAGCGAGAGATTAGTGATAATTTCATGATATGATAAATCAACACGGTGAAAAAATAGCAATGTACTTTAGTTCTACAAAATTATTAAAATGATAAATCAATATTGAAATATTACTATTCACTATACAACAACAAAACCTTCTGGAAAAAGCATTTTTATTATCGCACTATCTGTCATTAACAATTTTGTATTCAAGCAAAACGATGGGACACGATCGCAATTTGAAATAAAAGTTCTAGGATCGTTACTTAAGTCGAATTGCATTTAAAAATTAAAAACATAAATACATTTTTCATGGTGCACAGTATTTAGTAGAAATCAAAAATTAATGTTTGAACATTGACCAACTACGAATCTTCCCGTTTTTGACTAGTGACTATTCCGTGTGCTCCCGGTTGTGGAATATGTTTGAAATATACGTAGATAGAAGAGTTTAATTTCAGATGTTTCGACAAAAATCAATAATATTCCCTACAGCTTTCTGTACAGTTGAGTACATGTAATCAAGAGTTTTAATGAATTTCTCCTCGGATATTACTAGTAAAAATTTGAAACACGTATAATGTTGTCACCCTGCGGTTTAGGAAATGTCATTTCTTCATGGATTGATGCCTTCAGTAACAAATCAATTTTAGAAAGTGACCGTACTGGGATTCTATCCCGTAGATATCGCAACCGGAGAGTCTGCGTTGATGGCCAGACTAAAGGCTCAACTCCATGGTGCTTACAGCCTAAATTGATCGAACATATTTATATAAAGATATCTCTACTTACTCTCTATCAAGTTTCAGCAGTGCAATATCATTGTATTGTTGTTGAGTTTTTGGGGTTGGATAAGCTGGATGCTCAATAATTTGTTCAATATTATAAAGTTTTGTTCTGTCAATACGATCATTTCTCTGGGGCGATCCAAGACGAACAAACTTCACATTTGATCTAAAAATAACACAAAAAAATAATAATGTACAAAATATTGTAATGTCAAATGAAAACAACATATTATAAGTTATACTTCCCCATTAAGTCTTATTTCATTTTAAATATATATGTATGTTCGCTTTACTTCATATCCAATATAATAATTCACCATTGATCATTTCAATTCTTGGCTATTTATGTTCTTAGCCAAAATATCGACTATACCATCTAGCACTCATTGCTGTATTTTGAACACAAATATGGTTGAATGTGCTAGTTTTTCAAATATTCAAAATATTATAACATGCACGATTCGTATGACAAAATATAATGGAATATTTAAAATCCCACAAAAGTGCAATAGAAATATTTTTGTCCCAAAATATATGCAATCAATCTTTCATTCATTATACATATCTGCATGTAATATGATATCGACTGAAGGTGCTTGATGAAATTTCAATATCAAATTTGAATTGTTACAATTCTGCGTACAAATTCGAATTGTAATTCCACATGTTTTGTTACTAACGATCCGGTTTTCGCCTTTCGGCATCTTCAGGCATTTTATCACACGGAAACAAAATTGTGATGAGATATAAAAATACTTTAGTGACAGTAAATCCCCCTAGGAAATTTTGGTTGCACTTAGACTGTTGATTGTAGACATTTATTGAACATAAATAAAAACTTAATTTTTTTTTTAACATTTGCTTATAAAAAGTAATATTTTGTTTAAATGCAGTGCATTTAAAAAGTCGCGCTCCAGGGGAGAGCCGCTCTAACAATGTGTGAGGACAGAGAATTTGGGTCGAAGAGAGCAATGTAAATGCCAGGACATTCGTCATCATAAAACCTAACAAGCAGTTATATATTTTTTAGTAATATATCATTGGTCATATCGTCAATGATCGTATCGAACGATGAAAAAATAAATAAAAAGGCTTGAAATTGTTCCATTCGAAAAACAAATTATATCAAATCTTAATTAATATATAGTTTTACCCAGCATTTTTATTGTAAAGGCAATGAGCTGCAGTCAACACCCATCTATTATTAAGCAGAGTACCGCCGCATTCCCACAGCGCTGTCTCTAAGTTTCCGTATCCGAGTAGTGCCTGCACATAACGAATGGTGCACGTACATTTATTACACATTATTATACATCATTGGTTTCTGTTCGGAGAGGTTCACGGTTACGAAACCAGTTTGGATATATTTATGGATTTGTATTCCGTGTCATGAACATATGTGATGCTTAATATCCTATCTACCAACTGAATCTTTGTGCTCCACATTGAGTTCAAACTGAGGTACAGAATAATTATTTTTAGCAAGGCTGTGAATTTGTTAAAAAAACACCACTCCGTCACACGCTTTTCACGACTCCATCTCCGGCTCGACTGCACAGTCCTGATTTTTATGGTGCGATAGGATAACTTACATCAATTAAGTGAACAAAACAAAGTTAAAATATATATGCTGTCCTACTGACTTGATAAGCGTAATAAAAATATTGCTGGCAGCTTACCATATGTGGAAATTCATTTTTCTCAGCTGGTAAGCCCCCTACAATAAGACCTTCGACATAATGGGAACACAACTCCTGCCGTTCTCTCGGACCACCGAGCAGCAAGCTTTTCTTACATCTAAAGATTGTGTTCGCCAGATCGATACAGTCTGTAATAAAGTTTTAAAAAACATTCCCATCATACGTATAATAAGAAAAAAACAGAATGTTTTATCAAATAAAATTGTATGTATTTTACACTTTTTAGGACAGCGTTGGGAAAACAATGAACCTTGAGAATTGATTCAGAATTGTTTGATTATTGGAATTAAAAAGATATGCAAATAGCTCACAGAAGTTGAGTAACGGTAAATTAAAAGCGTTATTTTTAAAATGAAATAAACTTTTTCGATTTTAAAAATTCTTAGAAATTGTTTTCATTAAAATTCTTACATTACTTGATTGAATTGGCATTCATTTGATATAACTCCATTATAATACAGTGAAAAAATTTTCTATGATAGTTCTGATGAAGACGTAAACCGAAATAGCTATCAACTATATATCTTATAAATTTTGTAGATGTAAAATACATTGCTATTTTTCACCGTGTTCTCACATTACTTTCAAGATAATTTAAAAATAGAGTTAGGTGTAATCAAATAGTCAAAATAATTTTACAATCCCACGCTTTCTGGCCTGTCTTAGTAACCGCGAGCGCTTTCTTTGGTAGGGGAGGACATCCAGCTTCAGGATCAGGCCTGTTAACACTTTTAGGAGTGGTTACGGTTACGGGCTCTGCTGTGGTGGTTGTTTCTCGTGGTGGGGCAATTTTTGCGCAGCACACAATGGGAACACTTTCGTTGAATCCGCAGATCTGTAATATATAGAATACATATTTTAATTTGAAATGATTTAATATTAGATTGATTAGATTATCAATTATTCATTGATAAGATGAAATCGAATGAATATTTATATTTTAATTATAAGGGTTTGATTATTTATTTCACCTGTGGAGTTACACCTTTTTTAAGATCTTCAACGGCATCTATACAATTGTTTAAGTTTATACATCTTCCTACTACGCCAGCCCGTTTAAAAATACAGCTATCACCTTAAATACAACAAAAGAAATCAACATCATTTTAGTCCTTTTCTCAAAATATAGATAAAATACCAAGGATATAAAATATTACATATTCTGATGACGACAACTTATAGTTATGAAACCAATCAACTTAAAATTCAAACTGTTAAAGTTTTATTAACAAACATACTTCATTGTATATCTAATTGGAATAGCTTTGACAAAAAATTACCGTGCTATTATTAATGGAATTTAAAAATGTACTAAAGAGTCGAAAAATAGTTTGAATCTAATTTAAGACTATTCTATGAAGATGTCAAAATATTTAAATTCGTCATGTAAATTACAGTAGAACCTCGATTATCGTGACTAATCGGGGATAAAGATAGTCCGAATATGGTAAAATGCGGATAATCGAAAAAAGTCCTAATTGACAGTGAGGACAAGCCTACTCAGTATTAACCATTTTTATTTCTTTAGATTAATGAATAGCTTTGATGCTATTTTTTGTATTGAAAAAATCAATTATCGATTTCTGCTTGAAGCTAGTTTTTTTTTTGATGCTGCGAGTACTTTCAAGACATATATTTGTCCTGGATTGTACTCTTCTCGACTCTCAAACCACTTCATGGCGACATCTAAACACCGAAATGTTTCAGAATGTATAGGACCAATGTCTCCCCTCTCACAAATCTCTTTTTCGTCTTCTTAATCTAGTTCATCTGCAGCAGATATTTCTTTAATTATTTCCTCGTCATTCAAAATTAGGAATCCAGGATCGTTTGAATAAATATTTAAATCGTAATCAATTTTTCTAGAAACAAACGTTCAATGCGTATCAAATTTTTACGATTTCTGATCTATATTTTACACAGAACTTGTTGAAACAATTACATAAAAAAAAATGCAACGATCAAAACGTTCAGATTGCATTCGATCACGTACGTATACAGTGAACGTAATTTTCCACGTGCATATCAGAAAATTCGCAATATTTTTGATTATTTTGACCAATCCGGATAATCAAGATCCGGATAATCGACGTTCTACTGTATTATATTGCTGAAATTTTGTATGATTCTACATATTTTGTAACTCGTTTTGTTTCGGCACTTTCAAGCATTCTATCACACGTATGTATTTTGATATTGGGGATATAATATTCATATATATTGTGGAGTGGAGTTCTTAATACCCGATGTTTTATTATTCGAAATAATGTGACAGGTTTGGAAAAATTACTTAATATTGATAACATTATTTATTTAGAATTAATATATTTGTATCTTTGTGAAAGCTTAGATGCTTAAAAGTAATGGAAAATTATCAACTTAAAAGGAAAAACTTCCCAATTATAATTATAATCGATTGTTTTGATTCAAAATACTTCCATTAATTATTTGAAAAGGAACTTGCTTTATGTTTAATCCACTATAAATTTATAATAAATAAAATTTAAATCGCATACTTTCGAAACTTTGAGCCAATATTGATGATATCAACAATATTACGAAAAACAAAACCGTCCCTTTTAATTCAGACATGGTCTCACTACCGCAGATATCACTGTACGGAAATATTCTATCACAGAATTGAAAAACTGTAATAGGTGAGTATACCAGAAATATATTAAATAAAAAAAAAATGCCATTAATGCAATGTATTCAACGTAAATGACATTCTTATCATCCAAGATTCGTTTTATATGATGTTGTGCAGAGGTCGGCAACATTAGACCATGACTGTGATACGACGTAGGTATTTACCAGCTTAGAGTTCTAATCGAAAGCCTCCTATGCTTGAGTAGTTTATCCATATATAAAAAAAAAATCGATAAGTTTCGCAAATGGTGATTCGATAAAAAAAACTTTTAAAAAAATATTTTCTAAATTACCTCAGGGTCGCATTGTACGGAGATTAAAAAAACAGTGTTATATGAGTGAGATAAAAGGAAACCGATCCAGCAAATATTTTTGTTAACATCGGTTATGACTTAGAGACCGGTGTGTAAAAAGTTCTGGACGATTATATTCCACTGATTAGTTCTTATTCGACCATTTTTACTCGAGGCAAATAAAAAGGTTCATCATTTAAAAATATTTAACCTTAACATTAATCCATGTCATAAATTTCACTCAAACATGAAACTAAGTACTTAGTTAAAAAAAACATTTTGGTTGCTTTTGTTATAATTTATTTATTTTATTTATTTGGTACATACACGTTATAAAAATTACAAATCATTTTTGTTTTGGCGTCGTCAAAATATTTAAAAAATAATGTTTAAAGTTTAATAAATAAACAAGACAAAAACAATGATAGCAAAGAAGTCAGTCAATCGAGCAAGTTCATATAAAATCTACTTAAATATATTAAAACATAGTATTTGCTTGAACTCACTCTTGTCCACATGGGATATGTCGACATGCGAATCAATACTGTTGAACATAGTTAATGCTCTCGCTATTTGCATCCCCATAGGCCGATTAGTTTTAAACTTTGGAAGAACAAACAATTCGTGTCTACAATTTCTCAAAAAAATTTCTGGAACACACAATTTGATATTATTAATCAAGGTTGGGAGAACTCTCATTTTTATCATTGAAAAAAATAAATGTAGCTAACATTGTGTAATTATTTTGTGAAATATTACTTATTCGATAATTATGAAAAAGACAAGCATAAAAAAATATCATTGCGTATTTTTATAACAATAAAAGACTATTTCTTTTAAAACAGAAAAAAACGCTTTTCGCGCGCTTTAAAAACGCGCTCAGTCCATAATATAATATAATTTCCATCCATCATTATTGTTCACCTAATTGTCAATTTACATAATTCCATCCCCATAAAAATTCGAATTTTATGATAATAAAAACTCATCGCGAAATGATTTCATCTGTTCTGATGAAATATTTTTTATCATTGAGAACATTTTGTAGGTATCGCATAATGATAACAACAGACAGGAATAAAATATAAATGAAATATTCTGAATACTCTGATAATAAAACGTCATATATTGTACATTCATTTTGTTTGCAAATCCATAATTTTTAAAATTAAAGAACAACAAACTACGAACCTACTCGTGGTATTAATATACTGGAACTCTATATTCGTGTACTTTTTTCGCCTTCAATCGCTACAGCCCTAAAACAAATATATTTTTTTAATTAAAATTAAATTTAAAATTTAGCCCGCGAAACATTCAAGTATCCCATCTATTTATTTTGCTAGGGTGGGTACAGCCTATGTCTTTATTTCCCCTTATTGCATGAGAGCTCTCTAGGTAATGTTTGATTGAAGACGTGTTTAGGAAAAACACTCACGAAAAGCCCCACTATGAGAATTATATTTTTTTAGTTAAAATATTATATATGTATTTTGTTGGTTTTGTAACATCATGTAAAATGTTGCCATTTTCTGATTCAACATTGCGTGACTCATTATGAATATGACCATCAAGGAAAAATGATATCTTGAAGGAAAACCATAGCCTTCTATAGCCGTCAAAGACTACTTTGGGAAAACTCATTTCGAATTATTTATAGTTATTAATTAGATATTACAATACTAGAGCTGTATACAGCGAAATGGCTGAAAATAAACCTCATCCTTTTTTTAATTTATCTATGCACACACACATATTCATTTTCTTTTACAGCTGTTTTGCATGCAATGTGTTCTCCGTTTAAAAGAAGGGTCGAGCGTGTAATACTGTATAAATTATTCGGAATATTGTGAAAGATGATTAGCTTTTGTTGTTACGAGTCAGCATAAAAAAACTATTGTATTAATGTCCATATTAGTTATACAACATAAAAAAAATTATAGTATATACTCATGCAGTCCAAAATTTTCCATCATCGTACGTAATTCACAAAAAAAACTGTTATTTCAAGCTATTCTGAACAAAGCTGTTAATTTCAGTGCAAGATGATGTTGCATTATATATTATTTAGCCAGCTCAGTGCCTCACTCACATCGGTGCATAAACTGAGTGCTCGATGTGTAAGCTTCGCACGCACGAGCGCGTGAGTAAACTTTGAAGTGTTAGGGCTCAACACGTAATACTTTTAGTTGACATTATTTCACAAACGTATAACCCCATTCTTGCTTTACTGGAATAAATTAAAATAAGTCGAATAATCTTTTATGATTAACTAGTAAAATAAATTTCTGTAAAAGAAATCACAAAGGCGCATGGATGTCGTGGAACCGTAATATCATTATGCAATAATGTCAATATTATAAGAATAGTGAGAATTGTGCGATTTTTGATGCTTTGAAAATACACGGCCTGACATCAGAAAAATACTTTTATGGTGTAGGACTTATGGAGTTAATAATAAAATAAAGTTGATAAAGTAACGCGCTCCTTCACAACGTTTTAAGCTTTTTCTACTTGTATATTTATATAAACGGTACATAATAAACGTAAAAATAAATGTGTCATACATATGGAATATTTCAAAAGAAACACCCGTTATGAGGCAGTTATTTGTCATTAAAAAAATGTTGTGACTTGACGTATGGGAGAATTATTTAAGTAAAAAAGTACTTTCATGAATAATTGTGCTCGAGTTATAAAAATGCAAAATGTATTCTTAGCGTTTGTGACTTTTGCGCCATTACAAAAGCATTCGAAATTATTTTTATTTATGGTATACAGATAGGTATACATATAGATAGCGTATAGTGTGTGGTATATAACTCTAGTTTGTGGTTCGGCTTTGACTGATAGCTATTGACGCTGTCACTGTAGAGGTTATGTCTATTTTCCTGCATCATGGCATACTTAGGCAATAACAAAGCAATATAAGAAAATGAGTGGAATTAAATGCTTCAAATGTCGAACAATCTTGACTTGCCCGGCTGAGACTGAAATACTGACTGCCCACGGAGATGCAATGACCGAATTACATTCGGGTGCTACAATTTGTGCGTCGATCATCGACAAAAGATTATATTATTTGAAACACGAAATATTGCCGGATTGGATAAATACACACATAGAAAACAGCGGATGGACGAAAGGAAAACTGCACTGCTTAAACTGCAATAGCAAAATTGGCTCTTTTGACTTTGTGAATGGACGTAAATGTATTTGTGAGGGGTTTATTCCTCCCGCTGTGTTTTTTATCAGAAGTCAAGTGGATTGGGACCAGAAAATAATATAGTAAAGTGTCGTGTAACTTTCCTTAATGCCATTTAAAAAAAATAATTGGTTTCACTGGTGTGAAATCTGCTGACATAAATATTTAACAAACATGTGTCGCCTTTTTTATAATAATAAATACGAATATTCAGTGTAAAATAACTGATGAGTTTTATTGCTTCTTTTTTTAGTTTTTGTTTTTACTTTAATATGACTGTGCTTTATATTATACTTTTAACCACTTATTCAAGCATTTTTTTTATTTATAATTAAAATATTTATCATGTATGTGTTTAGTGGTGTCTCGAGAAGGGATAAATGACATTGAAATTCATCAATAATTTCATCAACTACTTGACTTTGAGACAGTTGATTGCTTGAATGCTTGTTGGTTATTTAAAACAATGCTCTGCAACCGGTGTGCCACCAAACGATGCTTGGTGTTGCGCAGCACATTTTTCTATCAGAAGAAAAATCATATAATTCATCTACGCCATAAAATATTTCGTGAAAATTTAATCACATGAAAGCAAAAATAATTATTTTTTTGTCAGAATTATATGTTATAAGGACATTAATATTATGTACAATATAAAACATAAATTTATATAAAACAAAATTGTTAGTAAATAAAGTAAACAATGCAGAAATAATGAGTTCTAACAAATGCGCCAAAGTCGCATATTGTTTTTTTACAAATATTGACGTGTGGTCTGCTGTGGAATTTTGGAAAAAAGCGTTTGTGTGCAATGGAAGGCAAAAAATTGCGGAGCACTGATTTAAAAGATTATATATAACCTTGATTATTTTTAATTTATAATTGGCAAAAAAACTCAGGCTACTATAGGAAACGTACTATCAGAACGATATTTGAATGTTAAAAATCTTATTATTAACTAATGAAATCATCTAACAATGCTAATGGTCCCCCCCATCCACCCTTAATATATTCGAAATTGGATTCCATTGTTATTCTCGGAAAAAAAACTTTAGAATCAATTGGTTATTTAAAGCTAAACACCACGTTTTGCTTGTTTTCCACAAGGTGAAATCGCCACAGATTATACAATATAGACATCAAAACGAATAGTACGTCTGGTTGAACATCCAAGTAGATTTATTTTATTGACTTCTCTTGTAGGGAGCATGCCATTCAATTTAGTGTATAGTTCAATGGACATATGAACTTTCTTCAATCTCCCCTGCTTTATCCCTTTCGTGAAATTACCTTAATGAGTCGACAGTTTTGAAAAAAATAATCATATTAGACCATTTGATATTTTATTTCATCATAGCTCACTCGTTTGAAATAAGTAGGTATATCTAATTACAGTAGTACCTCAATTATACGGACTAATTGGGGACGAAGATAGTCCGGATAAGGACAAATTCGGATAATCGAAAAAAATCATAATTGATAAGAAAAGACAAGTATATTCAGAATGAATCATTTTTATTTCTTCAGATTAATAAATAGCATTAATACAAAATAATTTTTTATGGAAAAAATCAATTATCCAATCCGGATAATGAGGTTCTACTGTATTAAATGACTGAAAAAACATTTTAATGGCAGCTGCTTATTGTAAAAATTATTCATCTTAAAATTTTAGTTAGGCTACACTTTTTATAAGATTATCTTTTCAAATATTAAATACTATAATAATCATATTAGTAGTCATCAAATCATTTCGGACATACATATTGCTCCTAGCCTCAGGGACTATATTTTTTTCTGTATTATTACTTTCCTTGAGTGAATTCTATCGCGTCCGTATGATCATTTGGTATATATGGTGAAAGGTAACACTTATTGAAATGTATGCAGTTTCAACAATTTAAATAAGACTTGTAATCCCATAGAATTTCTAATCAATTAACAGATTGAAAATATTTAAATCAATTGGTAAATTAATTCATTTGCATTTTCAATTTAAAAAAAACATGTCAATCCCAACAAAATAAATTTATTTATATTTTCTTTTAGTACATGTATACTCCCAATGTGAAGCACATGGCCTCCTACAGAGTTATCTTTACAGATTTTTTCTATCAAAACTGCTTGTTACTCACTTGTTTGACCTTTCTTTTACAAAGAGCGTAAAGGTGTCAATATATTATATTTTCTTTAAAACATTAAAATTAATGATAGCTTTGAAATAAAAAAATAAATTTTAACCTAGAGAGGAAACAGTAAAAAATTATTACTCTTTTGTGTTTACATTTACAAGGAATGCATTACATAACTAAAATATTTGTAACTGTTAAAAATCTACAGAGCAGTGAATTTGTGGGCGCATAAATTTCCAATTTGATTGAAGCCTGACTTATACTCTGGAATATTTGTGTCCTTGATCGCAAGTAGATTTTTTTACTTTGACAGTCCACTCATTATATGCTTACAAGTCACTTACATATTTATTTTTTGTAAATATGGTATAATATATATTTTGTTCAATGTTCTATTTTTTTTTTTATATGAAACAGTGGAACCTCGATCAACCGTTCTCGCATAATACGTTTTCCCAGCTGGAACGTTAATTTTTTATAGTCCCGTCTAACTCTCATAAGAACAATGTTAAATAATCCCGCATTGACCGTTTCCCGATTTCCCGATTTCCTCGATAAACCGTCTAAATATTTTGGTCCCGTCACAAATATTATCCCGATTGACCGTTTTTATTGCATATTTCTCCTTATCTCGGCAAGCAAGTTTGACACAGCCAAGAACAGGTGTTATGTCTAGACACGTTGGAATGCGTTGTACATGTTAGACGTAACACATTGGATGCATGTGCTATTTTTTTTGTGCATGTGTTGAAATGCACCACACGCGTATTATTGTTTATGATGCAAATGTAGAATTGTTTAAAATTCACGGTAATAATGATTCCTGAAATACAAACTTTTTGGTCGCGTAGCTGGATTTGTACAAGTCATTTGCATTCAATATTGCCTCACATCTCATATCAAAAATTATTCCAAATTGAAACTAAAATGCCGCCACCCATGAAGAAAACTAGAACTCTAGCTGAGAAGCTGAAAATAATTCAAGACGTCGAAAACAATCCAGGAGAAAAACGAGTTGACATAGCAAAACATCTGGGATTGGCAATATCAACTCTAAACACGATTGTTGCTATGAACAGCGACATTCACAAAACAATTGAAAAGTGCGGCAAGACAGCAATTAAAAGAAAGTCTGTTAAGAAATCTAGTTTTGGAGAGCTTGAAGAGATTCTTTACATGTGGTACCAGCAGGCGCGAGCTGAAAACATACCTATGGATGGATCCATAGTCAGAGAAAAAGCTTTGCAAATAGCCAAAATAAAAGGGATCACAAATTTTTCTGCATCGAACGGATGGATCAATAGGTTCAAAGATCGGCATAGTCTTGTTTATAAAAAGCTAGCGGGCGAGAGCACTGCTGTGGACCCAGACACAACCACATCATGGATAGCGAGATTACCTGAGATCGTTGAGGGATATGAACCACGAGATATTTATAATGCTGACGAGACGGGTCTATTCTTCATGTGCCTTCCGGATAGAACTCTGACATTAAGGGGTCCGTCCTGTCATGGAGGAAAAAATTCTAAAGAGCGGATTACAGTACTGCTATGTACAAATAGTGATGGGTCAGACAAAATGCGGCCAATTGTAATAGGAAAATCGCTGAAACCTCGATGTTTTAAGAATATAAAAACACTTCCCGTAAAATACCACGCCAACAAGAAGGCATGGATGACCACCAATATTTTTATGGCTTTCTTGAGGAATTTTGACTCCTCAATTAGTGCGCAGGAGCGTAAAATACTACTATTTATGGACAATTGTGCCGCCCACCCTCGAGATACTTCATTTCCTAAGAACATCAAGGTAACACGGTGAAAAAATTGCAATGTATTTTAGTACTACAAAATTATTTTTAACAAATATAGTTGATAGCTATTTCGGCTTACGCCATCGTCAGAACTATAGTTCTGACTAGTTCTGACGATGGCGTGAGCCGAAATAGCTATCAACTATATTTGTTAAAAATAATTTTGTTACTTAATACATTGCTTTTTTTCACCGTGTTATAATGGAGTTCTACCAAGTGAATGCCAATTCAATCAATAAACATCAAGATAGTTTATTACGCTCCAAATTGTACCAGTGCTTTACAACCACTTGATTTGGGAGTGATAAAGAACTTTAAACAACTTTACAGAAAACAGTTGGTACAAAAAATAGTATGCATGATGGACTCTGGAAGTGTTATGAACCCAGCAACACTCAAGATAAATGTGCTGCAGGGAATAAACTACACGGTTACTGCTTGGCATCAGGTCAAAGCTACGACAATAATGAATTGCTTCTGGAAATGTGGTTAAACCTTCAGAGCAGTTATTTCTCAAGAAGAACTGATGGAAACTGAAGAGGAATCATCCGATTCATTTAATAATGACTGGCGTCTTGCAGCTCGGGGGGATCTTGACTTTGCAACATCTGGCTACTTGTGGCGTTGAGACAATCGAGTCATTATGTGATGCAACTTATGACAGCAGTGAAGAAGAAGATGGCGAAGAACATAATACCGAGCCTATTCCGACATTTAAAGAAGCATTATTGGCATTCGAAAAAATAAAATCATTTTTCTATTCCAAGGAAATCGATGAATCCGCTCTTAGAAAAGTAAGCGAGTTTGAGGTGTCTTTGTTCCGATTAAAGAGCCAAACAACAAAGAAGCAAACTAACATCAAGGACTTTTTTAAATTTTATATACAGTATGCACAAGTAACTAATAAATAAATAAATGTTTTTTAAGATTTTACTTGTATATTATTATTTGAATCTTTCCCGCAAAAACAGTTTTTTTTTCAGGTTCCCTTGGATAACGTAAAATCGAGGTTTCACTGTATACCTAATATTTGATATTGAGAAAAAGTTTTTTGCATCTATCTACCCCTAAGGAATAAATACATAAATTTATAGATTAGGGTTTATTTCTGAATTTAGTGGGAAATACAAGGAAAGATTAACACCATTTCAGACTATGACACGTCGGTCGAATTCATATTACAGGTGAGCACAAGACTGGGATTTGATGGTTAAGGATTATTTAACTGTTGGTTAAACTATAAAATTTTTGAACTGTGGTAATATTCCCGTTTTTTAGTGGCTAGACACTAGACTAGTGTCGAACATAATGGCCCAATGTTTCAAGTGATATGATTGTATTTTCTCTATACACCTTTGGAATGTTGGTATTTCTTTACTTAAAAGTCGTGTAAGTTGCAGCCAGGGCTGTGGAGCTGGAGTCGCAAAAAACGAGCTACTCCGACTACTTTTTCAACTAGACGAATTTGAAGAATTTCTTAATAAACAATTTGCCAAATTGGTTAGTAAATTTTTCATTTAATGCACAAATAGGCAAGGTAGGAAAAACCTGACAAAAATAAACTTTTTTTAGTCAGTTGTGTTATTAGTATAAGTCAGAGTCATGTTTTTGGTCAATGTCGAAGTTATGTTTTTTTAATGACTCCACAGCCCTGATTGCAGCTTTGTTGAAAATTTCACTATGTCACTAGTGAAATGTGTTTGTTTTGATGGTTCATATTTTCAATGCTTATTTTCTCTGTTTTACAATGTATGATAAGTACTAAAATTAAAAAATTTCATGCAAGAAATATGAAAGTACCGGTTAGGTTCTATTAATGTCTGGGTCACTATCAAACATGAAAACAGGCTTGTTGTTTTGGATTTAGAAAGAAAAAATATGGATTTGGGACAGGTTCAAGTTACAAACGCTATAGTAAACTTTTAGCCCTTCAGCTCACTGGCCTAATGGGGCTATGCCAACCACAGGGCTGTGAAACATTATTATGAATTCACTGTAAATTCAGTATTTTTCCATGAATATATATTAATATTATCTGAGCACATTTTTTAATTAAATTGTGCATCATAAACATTAAAGAGGGGGGGGGGCTCGATATTTAAGTATTCGAATATTGTGCAAAAAAAGATGAGCCACTGTGCATGAGTTTCTCAATGAATTTATTTGTTTTAGTTTATGAAGTATTTTTCTGTACCAACTATTCTCTTAAAAGAAGACCCTCTGTACTAACTGAATTATAATTTTGAGAATCATTTTCATTGAATATTAATTATAAAACATCAAAATATTCCTATACTTAAATTGCTTGAAATGATGCACTCTTTATTTTTTCAACTGTATTTTTTGCAAATGTTACTTTTGAAAAAATGCCCAAAAAAAGAACAATATCACAATCTGGTGTTAAGAGAAATTGATTCTAGTTGACGGCACTGCAAATATTGTGTGGTGGTATTTACTATCTTAGATGATTTAATGAAAAAAATGGTGAGACACAAAAGCCACTTCCAGCCATAGTTGCAGTTAACTTATTTGGCAACTCCCACAAGTGCTGGTCGAACACACCTCTCTCGCAGTTTGTAACCAATCTTGCTTACAACTACAACAGTTCCAGGTTCTGCTCCTTCAACCTCCTGAAAAATAGTTATATCATAAATTTTACATATATAATTCTTACATTGGATTTAGCAACTATTTATTCAATAAGATTAATTATCTATAATTTAAGGCTTAGCAAAACCCTATACTTGAAGATTATACCTGAGCAAATAACGCTTCATGTAGATTGGGATCAAACTTTTCTTTAATAGGATTAACTGCTTCTAAATTGTGTCGTCGAAAAACTTGCTTTAGCTGTGCTTCAGTCATTGTCAATCCGTCAAAAAGACTTTTTAAATGAGGATTAGCTTCAGAAACCTGTAACATTAAATAACATTTTATAAAATAATTTCAAGTATTTATTTTCTTACCGCAAAAGAATTAACCACTACATGGATGTCTGATAAGTTATACTGTCATACTGTATTTAATTGTTTTGCAATTAATCCTTTCCACGCTAATGTCTCAAGGTCTATGACGGCAATGTGTGGGGCCAGTACGCGGGCGTCGCAGACCCTGAGATGCGAACTTTCAATCATCGTTAATGCAGGCAATCTTTTGCTTATAGGACTGATTTTGGTTTCAAGATATTGCCTAATTTGTCCTGCTACTGCCACTTCTATACACTTGTCAAAAGTATTAGGTTTAAATGTTTAAAACATTGATTTTTCGAACCCTTTAAATTTATTGTGATCTCTGCAAGTCACAAATCAGTTGTAAATTTTGCGCTGAACTTCGCATCAAACTCGCGGCTTTGCAATATAACACTCCATGACACATGACAGTTATGGCACTTGTTCATTTGAGTTTGATTGGTGGCTTCGATTTGGCATGGTAATGGCGATTACGAGTGAGTTATTTGTTAGGGATATATTTTTTAAAGTGATTGTAACAACTTAGGACATTTCTTTGTGTTTTTTAATTTGAAACATTCTTAATGCATCTGGCTTCCATAAAAGCCAACCCATTTTTATTTCTCTATTTATAACTCTATATGGAAAGAAACCATTTTGAAAAATATCAATGCAGACGAATTTAATTTGTATGAAAAAAAGAGCCGCGTGAATCAGGTTAACAACTTTATTTTGACCATGTGAACAGACAATATAAACATGACTTAATCCTAGACCTAATGGTGTCAAATGGAGATGATCTGTGTGATATCTGCCTCATATTTTAGAGATAATTTTTCAATTGCTATTATTATTCCACTAAGTCTAATTGAGTATCCATTGAAACTATAAGAAATCACTTCTTAACTCTTTGGCTGCTAATACCTAACTTTTCAAATTGATTGTACAAAATTGCATCAAATTTAACACATTGTATGTGGTACAATATAATAAGCTGGGTAAGAAAAATACTGAAGTAAAACTACTTGATGACATAATTGCTTTATATATTGGTTGTGTTATATTCAGTTAGGACACTGTTTTCACATTATTCAGTGATTTTCACTTTTTATAAGTTTTATTTTATAAGTTAATATAATATGTTGTGTATGCACAAGTGTTTAAACCGAATGATAGTCATACCTGATCCTTGGGAACACTATCGGTGGCTTTTGAAAGAGTGTCAGCTACTTCCAATAGATCTTTACAAAATGACTGTATACTGAATGTTTTAGCGTCTTCTATTTGCTTCGTCATTCTTTTCCTGAGATTTTCTCCATCAGCCAAAGACCTCTTGTATTTGTCCTATCAATAAAACAAAGAATAAGCTTTGTTAAACGAATGGCTTACATATACTGAAATTTAATAACTGTTTTGCCAATTTCACAGTGCTCAATGCAAATTGATCACTGATCAATATTATGAACCTTATTTTTGATCAATAATTATAACAATTTATCACAGGGCTCAACTAAAACCTGTTATTATTTGATTTTATTCAACCAATAAAATTATTTTGGATTTGGAGATTTATTGCTAGATTTACTTACTTCAAATTCTTTGGTTTTTTCTTTGTACATTTCCAAGTCTTTAGTAAGACCATCGATTTCATCCTTAATTTTTTTTTCAGAATCACTTAAAACTTGGTCAGCATCTGCTGGTTTTGCGTTTGTACCTTCTGCAGAAAAGTTCCTAAATCTGTAAAATTATTACATACCATATTAAGTTGTATGTACCCATGCCTACTTTTGCTTTCATTAATTAATTAATACAAATTTTTCACTCTATGTTGAAACTACATCACCTCTACAAATATTATTAATAAAAGGATTATAGTCACAGTAAATATGCTTTACAACATGTTACAATATTTTCCTAGGGTATTTAATTGAAAAAAGAAAATTTTCAAAATATTCCAGCATGAAAAAGCTGCAAAGAAATGTCAAATGGAACTTCTAAGAACAAAACAGGGGGAAAATTTTGAAATTAAATACCGAAGTTTCATAGTCAGTTAATCCATTCCAACCCCCAAAATGCCACCCCATTCTTCGAATAAGAATTTTTTTTGTATAAAAACAATGAAAGGGAATTTAAAAAAATAAACTAGTTTTATATAGTGTATTTGTATTTTGGTCTCTTAAATGCAATTTACACACAATTTAAATGCTACTATATGCTTAATTTCAGTCACTGCATTTGCTCAAGTTGCAAATTTTAATGGGTCGTGTGCAGCCGGCTGTTCCTCATTATATTACATATTGCTCATATTTCAAAACATAACTTTGCTAGACGGCTTGTATCTCAAATATCTTGTATGTTAGAGCATTCGTATCTCGAGGTACCGCTGTACTAATTTTTCCTTTTGCTCAAATATGGATGGAGAAAAAAACAAAATATTTTATAGCTCAAATTATTAGCATAAAGCTAAAATATTACTCTTCAATCCTCACTCGGCAATCAACAAAGACGACAATCCCAAATAGCAAAATGCCTATGACCAACGCTAAGTTACAAAAACTTCCGAGATCTTTATGCCGTAGGATTGTGCTTCGTAACTGGATAATATATATTCAATAGCAACTATTATTTTCTTATGCTACAAAAAATCCCATATGTTCCCATGTCATTTTTTTAATGACATGAGCAACATTAGTACTGACCGGAAATAGTTCAATTTGTAGGAAACACTACAGTCGACTAATTCAGACAAACTTTAAAGAGCTTCAAAGTACGGGAGTAATCCGTCTAATGTAGTATACTTGTCTATTTTCATAGTTGAGTTATTTTTTGGTTTTATTGAATCAATTTCTAGAGAACAGTGTGGTGTTTAAGCAGCATTCAATAAATTTTCAAAGAGAAAAATCGCAGCATATTTTTAAGCACTATAAGCCTATAAAACGCTGGAATTTCATATAGCATTTTCACATGTAAGATATTATTTTTAAAAATAAATAGATTTATTATCACACAGTTGTAATAGAGGGTTATGATTAACTGTATCTTCAGGAACATCATCGACGGCCCAGGGGCGTATTTCCCCGATGAATTTGAATAATCATACATTTAAATTTCTTGGCACCGGCTTACCCATAGAACCGACACAAAAGTCAAAAGTTAGCACTCTGAAAAAACTAAAATGATGTTCTTAAGCGTCTCACTAAATTGTTACAATTATTAGATCAAGTGTTTTACTTTTAAAATGAAAATTGGACATCTAATCGAAATCATTGATATCAATATATCTAAAATTTTAAAGTATTTCATCAGCCAAATGAATGTAGTATTTTGAGGTTATGTCGTTCCAAGTTGCGCAATACTAAACTTACCGGATGACAGAAGGATGACATATTCTACTCGAACAAGCGTTTATGATCTTTGTAAGACTTACAAATGCGGGGAGATTTAAACTCGCCATTTCAGTTTGATTTAACGATAAATATGACTGAATATATACGAAAGTCAAAGTTCGACAGATACAAGTGACAATATAATAGATTCGTAAATAATTGTCTATTATCAAACTTTTGTAGCTAAAGACAGAAATTATGCGAATATCATAAAATTCGATTATGATTAGTATGCAATAAAATCAAGCACCTCAAGAACAATTTCAAATTTAACCCCACCAACTAGAATGGAATAAAATAGTAAAAATTAATACATTAGTTGGTAATTAACTTTATTAATATATATATACAGTGGAACCCCGATCAACCGTTCTCGCATAATACGTTTTCCCGGCTGGAGCGTTTATTTTTTATAGTCCCGTCTAACTCCCATAAGAACAATGTTAAATAATCCCGCATTGACCGTTTCCTGACTTTCCGATTCCCCGATTTCCTGATAAGCCGTCTAAATATTTTGGTCCCGTCACAAATATTATCCCGATTGACCGTTTTTATTGCATATTTCTCCGTATCTCGGCAAGTAAGTTTGACACAGCCGAGTGGAGGTGTTATGTCTGGACAAGTTGGAATCCGCTTTACATGTTATACGTAACGCATTGGTCGCATGTGCTATTTTTTGGGTTGAAATCCACCACACGCGTATTATTGTTTATGATACAAAAGTAGAGTTGTTTAAAATTCATGGTAATAATGATTCCTGTACATACAAACTTTTAGTCACAAGTTTAGTAACAAGCTTTGTTCCGATTAAAGTGCCAAATAACAAAGAAACAAACATTAACATAAAGGACTTTTTTAAAAAATAATTTTTTTATACAGTATGTACAAGTAACTAATAAATAAATATTTTTTACGATTTTACTTGTTTATTATTATTTGAAGCTTTCCCGCATTTACCGTTATTTTTAAGGGTCCCTTGGAAAACGTAAAATCGAGGTTTCACTGTATATGAAAAATAATGGCACCAATGGTTGACAGATTAAGAGAGAAACATGAAAAAGCGCACATCATGTCACAAATGTATTTTCTAACAAAGCTCTCACGTGAGCCATCAGCTGTAACAATAAACGAGTGACATGTTTTTATTGACTTAAAGAGTCATAAACAAAGAATTATACGTTTGAAATTTACAGTGTCTATAAGTCAAAATTCAATACTAGTGTAGTAATACAAAAGCCGTGCATCACATTATATTGAATCAGCGCGAAATGTAATTATAACCTATACAGCATGCATACAAAAACCTTCCAGATTCGAAAACAGCGGTAAAACGACCGCACATTGTAATTAACGTCAGTGGTTTTTATGTACGGCAACCAACAGCCTCAAATTCATAGTGGTATTTCAAAAGTTATGTTTTTTTACAAATTAACTTGTATTCTTGATGTAAATCATGCGGCCACAGTAAAATTGTACCTAAGAATCACTATTCTATAGTTTTTTTTTTTTTTAAATAGACATGAAATTTATTTCATTCGAAAGATAATCTTCTGGTATTATAATTTTAATATGACTTCTGGCATATGACCGCCACGGCTAGCTCGGACGCAGTCTAGGTTCAATTTTCGATGACTTTTTCCAACATTTGTGAGCGTATATCGGCAATAAACATAAATGAAACATCTATATAATAGAGGGCTAGGATTGCCATAGCTCCCTACAAAAGAGATTGCCTAAATGACAGTGTGGTCTACTCTCAGTACACGAAAATATTCTATGTTACTGATAATGTAAAATTGTGATAAAGTATGGCAATCCTCACTTATTGATTAAAAATGTTTACCTGTCAAAATGACAAAATTTTGACATTACATTCGGATTTGAAATAGATGCTGTTTCCTTAAATCTCTTTCCGTCAATCTACGAAAGTTTTTGACAATATTTTTTCAACCTTATTGATCAATTATTACCATGATAAACTGAGCATAACGCTTTGAATATATTGATTAACAAATAGATGGCTGAGATATTGCGTTCAAAACTGGAAATTTAAAATGTCTAAAGAAACGAATGAAGACGGTTTTCAAAGAGATGATCTTTATGACCCTGAAAATTCTAAATTCGAGCAAGATATGATTCCTAGACGAGATTATGAAATTGATGACGAAACTGCCGCATCTCGGATGACTGCCTCTTATAGTGAAATTTCTTTTAATTCAGATACAAATGACATCACCAGTACTACAGATAGAACAATGACCGCAACATTAGGTCCATCTAGACCTCTATCTCTATGCTGTCAGTCAACTAGTTCATCAGAAACAAAACCCTTAGATTTGGACGGAACTGTAATGCATGATGGTGATATGACACACTTTGTGGCAGATGATTTGGAATACAAAATCAAAATATCAAGCCCTGTTACAAAGAAAGGAGAATTTCCCAGCTTCAGTGGCCGCTCGAGGTCCAGCACACCTTTAAATTCATCATTGTATAGACATGTTTTGGCACCGCAAATTGGACAAGTCGATGTTACAGTTTTGAATGATTTGGAGCATGAGGCAAAGAAAATTGCTCAGTCAGTGGACAGCCTAATTGAAAATTTATCAGGTGTCCTTCATTCTATATCTTCAATCACAGCTGATAACGTAGAGGTTTATAAAAATGCTGTATCAAAAACTTGTGATGCAATGGATTCTAATATTAAAAGTATGTATACAGTTTTAGCCAAAGGTGAAGAAGTATCTAGAGCTATGGGACCGGTCAGAGAGCATGCAGCTAGAATAAGTGAAATCAGAAGACTTTTGCATCTGTTTGAGAATAATTTATAAATCAATGTATAATATATATATATAGATTTTTTTGTTCTTTCAAACCAACTAAATTACAGTTAAACAAAGAATACTGCCTTGCTCTGTTTATAAAAGTGGATATAGCTTTTTAACTGTTAATAGTTATCATTTATCTTATTTACTGAAGACATGAAACTGATGACCTCATGGCATACATATATATTCTTTGGGGGAAGATGTGGATTTTAATTTCTCATGAGTTCATGAAAATCTCCTTGGTTTCAAGGCCTTCACCTTAATGGAGCATATTATGGATTTAACACTATTTAATGGTCACTAGTCTGTCGGCTAATCTTTTCTTTCTCTTGAGGACAAAATATGATTGATGACTGATTGTGACACATACAAAGTATGAATAATAGTACTCCCTCTTTGAATGTTCCCATATAGCCAGTTTGCCTTGATAAACAGAACCTTTTACGATTTAAATTTGGTATTATCAAAATTGTATCAAATCTGTCTGGGAACCAAATTTTTAAAACATTAGATAGTTTCTTTTAAGCTTTTCCCCTACTATAAGTAGTTCTAATTTTATAATAAGTTGAGTGAAATTGACTTATTTTCGAATATTAGCACACCAGGAAATAAGAAAGAATATTTTTTATTACTTTGCATCTAGTGACGTATACGGTGAATATTCAGACTCCAGTGGTATGACGTCTTACCATCCATCCGCAAACAAACATGGCCACCCCTATCAACAATTGTAGTAAAGAGAAGCACAATTTATGAATATTAAGGGTGTGGTCTGTTAGTGTCACTTGATTGTATCTTTGTGGAAAACTCCCCCAATGCTTGACTTGTTATCCAACAGTCTGTTGTAAGATTTTTTTGTATGAGGTGCAGGCTGAGGAAAATCATGACTTGACTTAATACCTTGCATTGTGAACAGGATAATTAATAAATTGGAAAAAAAGCTTCTTAGCTAGTGCATGTCTGATAGCTTTGAGTCTTACTCATACTTAATTAAAAATACTGTGTATCTTCACAGCCGGGTTTCAAATATTGCAATTCCACGCAGTTCTAAAGTATTATTTTTTAATTGTAAATGTAATATGTATTTGTTTCAATTGTTGCCTATTGCTAAATGTCTAATTTGTTATCCAATATTACCTATTATGAATAGAAGTCATTAAAAGATGTTGGTATTTTTATTTTAGTAACTCATTTCTCATGCAACCTCATTTCTACAATTTAAAAATCTTTAATATGACTTGAAGATTTTGTTGTTTCTTCTCATTAATTTTGCATTTGACCTTTTATCCAGATCCTAAGAACTTACTGTACAACACATCTTAATGAACTGGTAAAAATTCTACATATTCTTTGATAATATATGTATATCCAGTGGATTTCTGTTATTTTAAACAAAAAAAATGAATTCTCTTGTGCAAAAATACACTTGTCTGACTGAGAAATAAGCCTTGTTGAGTACAGGGGCTTTGATGTCAATGCCATAGCTTGTCTCATTTATGACATCATTATTGTATCTTGTTTGAATACAATACAAACAAACAATTTAATGAAAGGGCTTAATTTGAAAACAATTACATTAATAGGTTGTTATTATGATGCAAAATGGATAAAATATAAAGCAACTTCGCACAATTAGAAATATAATGTTTTTAAAAATACTGTTTCTTTATAAACATGTTGAGAAGCATTTCTTGCTGTGATATAGCAGCCCGAGCAATGTTAGCCAGTCCTCGTCATACATAAGTTTTCCTGTTTCCGATGTGATGGACACCAAGATAATTTGAAAATAACTTCATTAGCATACCATCATTCATATTTCCAAGTCCTTATTACTCCTCAGAATTTTTTTCCACAGTTTACCGATTATTAATGTAAAGCAACACAATAACACTAATTGCTAATTAACAATATGCTGTTGATATTTGCAAAAGGGCTTGAAGTGTGCTGCGCACTAGAAGAGTTTGGAATAATTGGTTTTTGAATTTTTCATGTTAAGAACCAGTCTTCTTAGAAGTAAGACTGACTGCTGGATGGATAAGATATCAAAAGATGTAAAAGTGCTAGGGGTCAGCAATTGATATAGGTGTGGGAAGGACTACCTGGAATAGAGGAGACTTAGGCAACTAGGAGTGACCGACTGTAATGCCAGGATAGAAGAAAACTAAAATTTGAAATCCAAACTCGGCTCATAATCAGTAAAACTATGTTTCAATTTTGATTCTTTATTAGTAGATTATATATTCTTCATCATGGAGTTGCTGTAAATGTTTCAATATGCTAATTGTAGAAATGTGAAATTAATGTATAGGCATATACAGTTGTTCATATTTTCAGAATATGCTCCATGCACAAGGGAACAGCTTTAAATATACAAGCATGTCAAAAAGAACCCATTTTATTCACTTAAAATATGTTTATTCATTTCGATATACATTAATTAAATCTTAAGCAATGTCACTATCAATTTTGGTGATTTGACTCAAAACTCAAAACACAAGATACAATATATAAAAATCCAAGGAATAGTATAAATTTCAAGTTAAGATGACGTTGTTAAAAAACTACAGTAATTTTATGCTGTGGTTTTTTCATATCTACAATCTATACTAAGCATACCTTATATTTGTTTAATGTCAGAATCTATTAAAATTTTGATTCAAATAGAATTTGATTGTAGGCACTTATTTCATGACAACAACATTTGACTATGGAATGATTTTTTCAAAATTCATTCAAAAAAGGCAGTTCCAATTTTCCAACTCTTGCCATCGCATTTCTATTCATTTTTATCGTAAATTTCTTGTAAATACGGTACCTGTCTTGTTTTAGGGCAGGTTTAAAGTAAATTATAGTTTTGTTTTAAAATAATTATGTGTATTTCTTGTTAACAATCTACATCATTCATGACAGGTAAAATTTTTGGTGTCACTAATTTATGAAATACATGACACTAAAAAAATCTTTGTAATTAGATATGTACCAAAGTTCAAGATTATTTGATAGATATAGAGGTTAAAATGATTATATCTCAATTCACATTTTAGAAAACTCTGTCTTGATATCCACTGTCCTGCATATTTGTATTGGGTCTTGGTGGATTTTGAGGACCAGCTAAATGGTGATTATGTCGCTGTCCTGGACGTCTTGGAGGAGCCAAATATTCAAACATACTTTGAGTGTGCTGTGCCAACATTATACCTAAGTCACATGGCATGGGATCCATCCAAAAGAAATCGTGGTTCAATGCTGTATCGCTATCAAAACGTTTTGCTGGATCCAGCTGAAGCAGTTTATCAAGAAGGTCGCAACCATAAGGATCTTTCACATATGGCTTGAGACGTTCTTTTACTTTTCGTTTCTGACCTTTGGGTAGTTCCATTTTACTATAAAGATCTAATTGCTCCACACCCGGCCACACTTCAGGCACGCAACTACCACACAGCTGAGATATCAAAACTAGCTGCTGTTGCTCAGTACTACCTTGCATTATAGGAGATCTAGTCCACATTTCTGCCATTATACAACCTGCACCCCACATGTCAACAGGAGGACCATAATTTCTATCACCTAAAAGCAATTCAGGAGGCCTATACCATAGAGTTACCACTCTGTTAGTATATCTGTTTACCTGACCAACTTTGGCCAAGCTAAAAGCACGTGCAAGGCCAAAATCTGCAAGTTTTAATACTCCATTCTTAGTTATTAAAACATTTGCCGCTTTCATATCCCGATGCAATATTTTATTGCTGTGTATGTAATACAGTCCATTCAGTAACTGTTGCATTACTTTTTTTATTTCCCCTAAATTGAATTTCACATTGACATTTGAGAGCAAACCTGCCAAATCGTGTTCACAGAAATCAAACACTAAATAGAAAGTAGACCTATGCTTATTTTGAGGAGTAGCCTTAGTTCTGCATATTTCTAATAAGCTCACAACATTTTCGTGTCTTAGAAGTTGCAAAATGCGTATTTCGCGCAAGGCCGTAATAGGAAAACCTTCTTTTTCATTATCCATTAAAACTTTCTTCATGGCCACAAATTTCTTGTTACTCTTTTGTTCTCTGGCTTTAAAAACTTCTCCAAACGTTCCTTGGCCAATTTTAGCAACTTTTTCATATTTGCAAGAGTCATCACAATATGGAAAGTCGAAGTCTTCAATGTATTTTTCTTTCTCTCGTATTCCCATTATTGTTGAAGACGGTGTCGAGGTGGTGTTCATGTTTTCTCGGTGAGCAGTTGCTGTCGGTACTTGGGATAACATTTTAGATAATAATTATGAATCAGATTCGAAAACCTTTTTCTCGCTCGTTTCACAATTGGCTTTCACTAATATTTTCTCCAATTTCGTAAGTTCGCCATGACAACAAATATGTATCCCGTTATGACAGCCAGAGACAGTCTTTTCGTTAAATAAATGTTGCAAGAAGTAGATAACTAAACGATCATAGACTGTCATACGAAATGCTGTCAACATTCCTCTACTATAAATGTAAATATTAGTAACCAATAAAACCATCTAATATAGAAAACCGAAAACCGAGAAATATTATTTATTCATCTGATTTATTATTATTTTTGAGAATAATAAGCATTTTAAAACCACTATTTTTGAGGGCTTGAACAATAGTCAAAGTCACTACATCAGACAGAAACAAAAATGGCCGGCTTGTCACTCTCGCCGGAGTAATAACAATTTCTAATATAAAATCATAGAATTGTTATTTGGTAAAAATATATCCTAAATTAACATGGAGCTTAAATTTTTGGAAAAAATAAAAAATGGTGCCAGTACATGTCGGCTTTGTACAAAAGAAGGTGCCATAATTTCAATCTTCAACACCCTAGATTCTGTAAGACTCTTTGAACAAGCCATGTCTTGTGCAAAAATACAGGTACTATTAGAAGTTAACAATATTTAATTAACTCTGAACATTGTAATATAACCCGAGGCGTGTAAGATATGGAAACTTCAACCCTGTTCTTCGATACTTATTTCTGCAAAATTATAATCATAATTTGCAATCTTAGAGCAAGACACTTACCTTTAAAGATCATAAACATTGAATTAAAAAAAAAAATACTGCTGAATTATTGCCCTACCCATGCATATATATTTAGACAAAATATTTTCATAGTTGTTGTATAATTCAATTATAATTTTTTTTAAATTATGTTAATTATAATAAAAATTCAACCAAAAATATGTCAAATTTGAACTGTTGAAACTTTGTACGATTCCACATGTTTTGTCACTAACGACCCGGGTTTTGCCTTTCGGCATCTTCAGGCATTCTAACACATGTTTACAACAGAGCTGACAATCAGTTGAAATTCCATCAAGCACCTTCAGTCAATATCATAAATTAAAAAATATGTTATATTAGGTGTAGTAAAAAGTCCTGACGCTTTTTTCAAACGCGCGTCCTAAAATCGGTCGGCTTCGGGCCTTTGGTTAAATAAGATGTCATATTATTTTTTGTTCATGTTGTGTGACATCTCAAGTTACGTTCCGTATAGGAAAAAAAAAGTTCATTCGCCCCAAACAGAATGACCGACATTTGCCCTTCATAAGAATATCTGCACGGTTGCATGCTTTTTCAATATAACGCCCAGAACAGTGCAGTCGTCGCCACAAAAAACATTTGTGACGTTTATGGAGACGAAGGTTCGAAGGTTCGAAAATGTCGGAGATGGTATACAAAATTTAAATCTGGCAATTTAAGCATTGAAAATTAACCTCGAAGTGGACGACCTCAAACAGTGGATGAAGTCCCCCTGAAAGCTGAAATCGAAAAAAATCCAATGCTAACAAAAAAGGAATTGTCCAATGTAGTCGATACTAAATGGTCCATAACACAGAAGTACCTGAAAAAGCTGGGAAAAATTCGAAAAGTAGGAATTTGGCTGCCACACGCGTTGAGCGATTGGAACAAGGCGCAGCGACTAAGCACGTACCAATTGCTGCAAAAAAAACGCACTTTACGACCATTTTTTCTAGACCTGATTATCGGAGATTAAAAGTGGGTGTTATATACGAATATATCGAAGAAAAAACAATATCTAAGTCGTGGACAACAACCAATTCCGACCCCTCGAACTGGTTTGCACCCTAAAAAACTCTTGCTTTGTGTTTGGAGGGATTTCAAAGGAATAATTCATTATGAAGTGTCAAAATATGGTGAAACTATGACGGCACAAGTATACTGTGACCAATTAAACAAATTAAGTGCAGCTTTGACAAGAAAGAGGCCAGACAAGATGAATAGACGCAACATTATCCCTGCAACATGCGCGACCACATGTGGCGTATATGACCTGGGACAAATTCCAGGAGTTGAGTTGGACTACTTTATTGTATCCACCTTATTAAACAGATCTAGCACAATCAGATTACCATTTATTCCATTTAATATAAAATAATTATAGGGATAAAATATTTCAAACACAAAATGAAGTGAAAAACTCTATTTCCGACTATTTTAATTCCAAATCAGTAGAGTTTTTTTATTAAATGGATTTTAAACTTGTCTAATAGGTAGCAGAAAGTTATAGATAGACAGGGAGATTACTTTTTATAAATAATTTTTTTAAAAAATACTAAAAAAAACACTGAGTTTCATTTAAAAAAAACGTTTTTTACTACACCTAAAATATAGATACCAGCATTCTGTGAATATCCAGTCCAATGTATTAATTATTATGTTCAATACTTGTTACTTACATTAGGTGAAGTCACTATAATGTTTACAAGCTCAACTTATACAATCAGGGTGCAAGTTTTAATATAGAAATCCTAACAATTCAATTGATCAATTGAAATTCTAGTTATATGGGCTATTCATTTCACAATATTAAAGCCACAATTGATCTACTACTGCTTTTCATGATCATTTATTCTTTATTTCTCAGATATCACCCGGTGATGGACTACCTGATCAGGTTTGCGGGACTTGTTCACATCATTTAGTTGAAAGCTATCGTTTCAAAATACAATGTGAGGCTTCTGATAAGTCATTTCGATCACTTTTCTCTATTCATTCCAAAATTGAAATAGAGATAACTCCTAAAGTCGAGTTGACTGATATAAGCTGTGATGACAATCATAACGCAGATGACAATTTTGAAAATAATTCTGATATAAGATGGCCTGTTGACAAGCTTGAAACTAGTTCCAGGTATTTATTTTATCATACTGTTTATTTCATCATATTATTTATATGAAATATTTAGATTTATATTTAATAGGGAAAAAATTATAAAATGTTAAAAAAAAAAGCACAAAATATGTTTATTTGAAATGTGCATGTTACAAAAACTACAATTTACAATTAATTGCTTTTGCAATGAAGAAAAGATTTATAAAAGGTATCGCTGGAATTTAAAAAAAAAACAAGGAAGTTGACTGAGCAAGCTCAGGAAAAATCTACTAATACATTCAAAAATAATATTTGTCTGAACTCACTTTTGTTCACATGACATATGACTACATCCAAAGGTATGTTGTTATACATTGTTAATTCCGTTACCAGTGGCATTCCCATTGACAGGCTGGATCTACATTTTAGAAGAACAAACAATTCATGTTCATGACTTTTCAAAAAAGGATCAGGAGCATACAATTAATATTGTTAAAGATCAAGAAATTGTTGTAGAAACAGTCAACTCGCATGCCTTTATCTAATGCCACTGACACATAATTCGTCACCATCAAGTTCATATCATTTGATTTTCTGGCTCTAAATCCATGCTGTTCACTAATTATAAATGGTTCGACGTTCTTGTAAATCATTCTATTGTATGCATTATCATCTTAAGAACCTTAGTTGGTGCTTACTGAAAGAACAGCTACTGCTCTATAATTATTCACTGATAATTTGATACCACATTTAAAAATTGATGTAATCATTGATATTTTCAATATTTCATAATTTATATTTGTTTCATTATCAAATTATATATATATATAACTCAAAGGACTCATGATAATATCAACGCTGGTACCCAGTCAGGACCAAGCGAGCTGGAATTTTTGAGTTTCTTATAAAAATGTTACATTCACTTCATAGATTTGCATTGCATCAATGAACTGGGCACATTTTGTTTGTTGAAAACAAACTTTATATTGTGTAGTATATCATTTAGGAAACAGATTTTAGATGACCAGTAAACACTTCTGCCATTCCATGGCTAGGTTTAACACTAAACATATGTATTTTCTTAGTCTGCATTATGAACACTTGCACAAAACTTGCAATCAAAATAGATGACATTTTTAATTGTAAAATAACTTCATTAATTCAAAATTTTGAAAAATAAAGCAATCTATTAAAAAAGTAACTTGAAGCAAACCTATAAATTTATCGAAAATTATTAAATTCATGCTACTTTCAATATTGGGATTAAAAGTTAATAATTTTTTCCAGTGACCCAGTGCAAGAGAGTAAAAAATCAAAACGTCGCAGCTATTGTTCCAAATGCCAATGTCTTATTAGCAGTGAGTCCAACATTGCAGAAATAAAACCTAATGGAACATCTGCTAGGTAACTATTGATTTCAAATATTTTTTGACATATTGAATGTGGATTAAGTGCCTAGAGTAAACACATTTGTGTGTTGCACATCATGTTGTGATGTGCTACATGCATCTTAGATGTATTGTAGCAATTACTTGGCAATATTCAGTACAATAAAAACTCAGTAACTCCTGACATGGTAATGGTGCATAATCAGTGTCTCTCCAATATATATCTGTACACGCCGAGAGCGTGTTCCTCACCCGAATTATTGACACGAAACTGCGGGGTGGGGTATAACATTTGATAGAATGTTTGGGCTTTTTGAGATGAAAAATGTTTACAAAACTATTCATATAACAGTAAATAAAATTTATTTTCATATAACCCAATATATATATTTTTGGTTTCCACTTCAATAAAGTGAAAATAATTTTAATACAATGCTCCTCAAATACAAACTATGTCTCTTTTTTTTGTAATAAAGGAGAAGAATTTTCTTTTTTCAAAGGAAATCTATAGAAGTAGCAAATCAATCAGATAACGAAGATCCATGTCTTCGTTATCTGATTCTCAGCAGTTATTGATTTGTAGAAAAATGCAAATATATAAATATAAACACTTAAGAGGTATCTAAGAAGTGATTTGCTCTTTATCGATATTAATTAATAAGTCAATTTAGTGTCTTGACATAGAATCACAAGGAAAATGGCAGTCTGTAACAAAAGTCATTTTCTTTTTTATTAGTCACAAAAATTTGGTTTATAATTTCATCGTAAAATGAAAGAAAGTAGCCAACCCAATGTTAAATGGCCATTCTTACCGCTTATGAAAATTAGTTGTTATGTGATATTACTAAACCTTTGCAGTTCTCCAGAGCCATCTGTGACTTCTGATGAAATAGTGTGTGCTTGTATATTTCCCAAAGCAAGACAGAAAGGAAGACCTCCCAAGAAAGTGAAAACCAGAAGACCAAGTGAGCAACAGATTGATTTTAAAATAGAATCAAATAGAGAAGTAGCGGAATCAACAGAAGCTGAAAACAAAAAAGCAATCTTGTAAGTGATTCTGAATACAAGTTAAAAAGATTCACTTCGACAATATATGCTTGAAGAGCCAGCCCTTTTTAGATTGACCATATTATATGATCACTATCTCAATACCATTTGTCAAAAAACAATTTGATTTATGTCTTTGTTTTAAAATTTTGTATAGTTGTGTTATTTTCAACTATAAAAATGGGATAAAGAGAATGATAAGTTTGTTGCTTCTTCTCGCCTTATCTTTCTCACTTGACTTGCTTTGAAAAAGGCAGTAAATTTATTACATTTGAACAAACAATCAAATGTTATTTATCAATTTTGTTTTCTCTATTATAGAAGGCTCAGGTTGGATCTATTTGAAGATAGGCTTGTGGGATTAGAACAAGCTTTAAGTTTGTCATCAGCAGATACAACAGTTTACACGACTCCTACTATAATAAAAGGACATAGAAATAGACGACGAAGAAAATCACTGCAATGCACTGTGAGTACTAACTTCTGTGGCTGTTTCAAGTAAATATGCAATCAAACTATTGAAAATCTCATTTTTTTCTAATTCTATACAGGTATGCTTAAAAGGTTATTCTTCCATTAGCCACTTGCAGAAACATATCCAACGTGGAAATTGCAATATAAAAAGTAAAATTTTAAAAGTTAGAAAGCCTCGCCGCATTATCAAAAGAAGAAATAATGAAAGCTCGAACGACAAAAGTGACATTAAAGCTGAAGAAAATGATGATATCGTTATTGGTGTTGAATCCGCAAAAATGGACGCAGACATGTCTCGGTAATTAATTTGATTTTTTATGCTTGAATTTATGTGATTTACAAATATCAGGTATTTGAGAAAACATCACTCACATCCAAAATACATTTTATATAAGGGGATTTCAATGTTAATTTTGTTACTCCTGAAGCTTGATTTCTGGTGTCACTTTTTGTGAAATAATTTTAATTTACACATGTCTTGTTATTCAGCAAAAATAATATTTATACAATCTGTATATATTATTAAAATCCAATCATAAAAAATTTGTAATAAACTAATCTTGGGAATAACACTTCTCCTAATACACAAAATATTTACACGATACTGCGATTACTAATGTAACTGTTTTCTTATTGAGTTATTTTTGATGAAAGAATAAACTATTTCATTATTATACAGAATATCTTCTCCTTTTACTATATATATAATATTCCTCACAAAGTCAAACCAACTCATCACCAATATCTGATGCAAGCACTTAGTCAGGTGTAATGACTTATGAAGCACTGGTAGAATGGAATGGCATTTGGATGTGATCATTTACAGCTGCATCACCCTGTTTGCGTTGAGTTAAATATAGCTCCCACTATTACCAAACAGATGGTGAAATCATCCTTTTTGTCACCATCAGATTTGTACACGTGGGTAATTGGAACTATCAACTTACCCGATGGATTGTCCCCCACTAGCCAAGGTCCTATCAGTTGTGTCAGGTTGTATTACACATCACTTAGACCTAAAGTAGAAAATAACATCATTACTGAATTTCTTATTGTCATAGAAGTCATATGTGTGATCAATGTGGCCGAACATTCAAGCAGCGAATGGTGCTTCAACAGCACATGCACACACATTCGGATGTTAAGATGTATTCGTGTGACCTGTGTGGGAAGCGTTTTACAAGAAAGGCTCATGTTGTAGCACATCTTAGGATACATGACAATATAAAGGTAAAAATCACAGTATGTCAATTCTGAATGACTTGCTTAATTGTCTACCATTATTTTTCACTTATTCACAGTGTTCATATGTTTATCATTTTTCATCCTATTTCCAAAAATGTTAGATAGAAAATTTACATAACACTGTGTTGAACAAATAGTTATTTTAAAATATGAATTCTATATGGCCTTACAACAACAGTAGGCATTTCCAACAGATTGCTTAATGAAATCAATCCTGGTTGGGTAAAAGAATAAAAAGTTGTGTGATAGCATTCTCGTTATTTATAATAAAGTGATCCATTTTGATGGATTTAAATGAATCTAATCAAACATCTGAGAAAGCAAAAATAAAATTTCAATTCAAACAACTGTATTTACATTCTCTTAAAAACCATTTGAACAATTGATTGCTTCATTGCAAATGATCAACACACTTATTTACTGAACACAAACTCAAAGTAAGTATTTCGAACATTATGTTTTTTTACAATAATACGCTAATGTTTCTTCACATAAGTCTTTTTTACAAAGATTAAAAATATTCATTGTAATATCATTATTACAGCCGTACGTTTGTGAAACATGTGGCAGGTCATTCAACAAGTCTTCAGATCTAGGCCGTCACCGTCGTATACATTCCGATGCTAGGAACTTTCCGTGTCCTTTATGCGGTCGGGGCTTTAAACGATCCGGAGATATTGCATCACATATGCGCTCCCACACTGGTGATCGTCCATATAAAGTACTTATATTTTTTGTAATCTCTGTTCACCAATTAGCACTTAAATCATAATAAACACTATATTATTATTTTTGAAGGAAATTAATCATGATATTGAGATTAAAACTATCTCAACGGATGTTTTTCATTCTTTCTGAATATACTTTTCAAATGAGTGATCCACATATCCAAACATTAAAACCTACCTGTCACCAAAGTTACAAATTAGGTGGATTGAGAATCATATGACTATCAAAGAATTTCGCAAAAAGAATGGCAAATTCTAGTCCAATACTCGGAGATATATGAAAAAATTATCAAAATCCAAAAAGATATATAAATTGCGCACACTTTTTCCGCCTGACAAATTTGCTAAATTGGCTAAACAAATTTTTTTAGATAACCTTATTGCATTCTACATATTTAAAGAACCTTTCCTCATCTGACTACTATCAATATACAATATGATTCAGTTGATTGAGCATTTTTGAATAGACTGTTCTTTCGGAGTACTTTTTTTTTTCAAAGAAATGGTTAAAGTTTAGTAATGGTACTGGGAATTACTTAAAACGTTAATTCCAGGCACATAAAAACAGGGTTTGGCTCTAAATACCAATTCACTTAATAATCTTATATTATATTTATGTTTTATCAAATTTCAGTGTGTCCGATGTGACAAATCATACACAACACATTCTAGTCTACAAAAACACAGAAGAGCTAAATGCACAGCTGATGTTGGCAGAACAGAACGCACTGCATCTGGAATGGAGTCAAAGGCCATTCCCATTCTACCTAATGATGAAATCATGCAGCAGACTGCCTATAAAATCGTATAGCTGCCTCACTACTGCACACTGTGAATGAAGATACAAACGATCCTATTTTACACAGGATGTGCTCCATACAAAACAGCAATGTAAAAAATAGGAATATATCTAGATTAACCCATTAATACCCAAAAGAAAACTACATATAGAAATTATTTTTTTACTGATGTTTATTATGACATACTAAACGAAGCCAAAGGTTTGAAAAGAAGAATCCATATAACTTCAAAAATAAAGGGTGTACAATGGGCAGTTCAGTACTGAAACTACCCAAAGTATATCATGTAAGTCACATGTCTAACCTTGCTAAGTAAAACATGCAAATCGTTTAATATTAGAAGTGATCATATCCGGTAAATAGATAAAACTTACCCATCACCATTTTTTTTCTTATATGCACCAGACTGATTGACTTGTCTATTCGATGACACCACCCATTCATTCCTGTGCTATAATTTATAAACTGTAATTTGATATGGAATTCCACCATTTTTGTAATACTTCCAAAAGTATTTAATCATAGACTCTTCCAAGGTCAAATTTTCATGAAAAACACCCCATTGGCACTTTGAATGAGATTGCACCACACTTTCCCATTTAATGCTCTGAATTGTATGTTCATTTTTAGAAAGTTGACAACAAAGTGCAGTTCCAAACTCCTGATTATTTTGTCTTGCATACAAAAAACTATTTCCTGTAAAAATATTTTTTAACAGCATTGCTGCATTGTTCTTTCATTGATTCTAAAACAGTTGTTTGTTCCTCTTGATGGCATTGGCAACTAGGAAGCGACAAGTCATCACTGTTGTTCCATTTTGAAACGACATGGTTGGAACAACGGGGAATCACTTTAATAGTACCTGGAATACCATTTGGAAGAGTCGAAAACATTAAAAAAAATCATTATCATTTCCTTCTTGGTCACTCAGAATGCCTCAATCAGATTGCATCAATAATATATCATATTCAGTATTATCGTTTTCATTGGTCATTATAGGTTCAATGGTTTCTTTGAGTACAGTTATTTTGGGTTTTGATTCCACGACTTTCACTATTGTAGAATCTTCATAAACCCTTGTAAAATATTGCTGTATGGTGCAAAGTGCAACGATAGATATAGCGGTATGTCTATGCTATCGGGATATTGAATTGATACTGATGGCAATCAGCTGTGGCCAGCATCAATGAGGACCCAACAATTGATAATTATTACAAAGAAACACCTGTTGTGCGCTTGTGTACAGAGCAATAAAATATAACCTAACACATTGTAATTAAAAAATATTGTCACACCAATAGTATTTCTTGTTATGTTTGTTATTCAAATAATGCATAATTACAAGAAGTCTACTTATGTTTATATATTGATTCAGTAATTTAATGAGATTTTATCTTAACCGCCCTGCCTGCAGGTTACTTTCGAGAAATCTGCAAAAAAAATACCTTTTTTACACACCATAAAATACGTGCCCTTGCCTTTTGCAGAGTAGGTATGAAAATTAAGAAATGTCAAAACAGTGATCGCACACTTCGTTTGCTCTTGAAGAACTAATTGTGAAAACTTGTGGTCAGATATTGTTGGGACGCGTGCGTATTCCTAACAGTTTGTGTTTTAAGGTATATTATTTTTCTCAGGCATATACACGATATGTGATAGCGCAAAATGGTACATTCAACGTGTGTGTGTCAAATACATTCATATGCATAGGGCAGTTAATGGAAAGTATTTTTTTCTTATATTGAAATGTGATATACTTTTTGTAGTTTTTATTCAATAATTTGTAAATATTATGTGTAATGAAAATGAACTGAAGCAATAATTAAAAGAAATAATTACTGTAATTCAGCGTTTTTCTTCATTTGACTTCTGATGAAAAATTACCCATTACATGTTTCCTTTACTTTAATGATGCACTAGGATCGGTTCAGAAAGCTAATTTTAACATGAAAATCAAAGAAGAAATATGTTTGTGAATACCAACTTTTCTAATGTGTATTCCTGCCAAGCTTGTTTTCTTATTTTCGGAGAATAATCGTGACCAGGCTGTTCCATGACCTGTCCATCAAGGATTGTTTCATGAAACTTAAATATGAAAAGTTACATTATGTTTGGTGACTGGTAGGGAAAGGGTTAATTGTGTATTTGAGTCACTTCACTTTTTAAATTTCACAAAGGGTAGGCACTAGACAAAGTCATGGACAGAGCACCATGAGGTAAGTATGAAGAGAAACACAAGTGAAGGCAGAAATAAATATTTGATGCATTGAATTAAAGAAAGTGTTACTTGTTAAAACCAATACAGAGTTAAATTTCTCAAGTTTTTCTAATAGCCATAGCTGTTATCATAGAGGATCAAGTTTCAAGAGAAATTATTAAAAAAGTAGGGTGAAAAATATTAGATTAGGCTCTGTACTAATGAACAAATAACTTTTTAAGCATGTTTCCAAGAAGATGACGAATTCGATGCATAAGCTTTAATTTGTTTAGGTTATAAAGATACATTTGTATTAAAATGAAAAAAAAAATACAAAACTATAAAGTACAGTGGATTATATTAAATAAAACTCTTGTCTCACATGGAACATAAAACAAATTTATTTAAAAATAATATTATAATAATATAGAATGAATTGTACATAGAACAATAATTATTTAAAATTAATAGTAATGATAAAAAATGATACCTACATTTTTCCATACAAACATACTAACATGCAACATTTTTCCATTCATTGAGAAAAAAAATCACACACAAAATAAAATTACTAGTGTTACAAAAATCAATAAGTCCTGCACAATTTCACACACTTTTTTTATATGAAACAGTAATTACCTTTTAATTGATTTATAACAAAAAAAACATTCACAAAAAATGATTGTTTCATGTTGTATTCTCTGTCAGTACATGTATATGAAGATATCCATACGTTTTGCAGAAGTGGATAAAATGTCAGTATTTTTGCAATTTAATTGTTAATAAATATACAAATAGATTCTTTCTATGTAAGATGTGAAATGCTAACACACTGAACAATAGGTTACTCTTGTAGTCTTTTGTCAAAATAATACCTATAATGATACAATTAGCCGCTTGTGAAAAAACAGAACACTTTGCTGGGACATCATTTTTGAAATCATCATTAGTGGTGAATGGGTCACATTAAAAAGTAAATAATACAGAAAACATCATTACAAGGAGTCAATAATAAAAATGAATTATAAGTTTCAGTCATACAAAACTTCATGAAGTATTTATCAAACTGACACCGTCGTTTTGAGAATATAAAATGATTATGGTGTTGAATATTGCGTCTTTCAATAAGTGATGATAGAAAAACTACACAAATTACATTTGCCTATTTTTCATAATAATCTAGCAGTGGTCCGCATATCATACATAGCTGAGAAACGGTGTCGGCATACATACATAATACATCATACATCATATATGTAGGTATATTGATTATCTTACCCATTTTGACAAAACTTAACATTTCTGCGTTATTTAACAACAATAATTATAAATAGGCATTGCCAGAAAAGATTTCTATTATATATGTTTACATTCAGTTAGATTCAGTTGAGTGAGAAGGTCTTGTGTCATTTTTTGTCAAAACAGTTATGATATATGAGATTATAAAAACATGATATTTCAATATTAATAATTTAGATCCCATAACACTATATTAAAAAAAAAATATTTGATTCACCCAAATATTACAATACTTTTTCCCTAATGAAGATTAAATTCGCAATTCTAGCAAAAAATCTTACTTATCCGGATTGAACCTCATCATTTTTCAATTCAATTTTAGTTACACAACAATAATAAAACCATACTCCACAGTAGGTGGCTCTAAAATCTCAATAAATTTTCCAATTTTTATCTCACAACAGTTCCTCAAAATTATAACATTTTGTTAACGTTATAAACCCACATCAAATCTCTGAATAATTGACGGGATTAAAAAAAACTATGATGATTACATAAAAGCAAAAACTGATATTTTATTTGTGATTTTCATGATATTAGTAGTTTATCTTAAATCATGCAACTTCTTGTCAGTAAATATGTTGCTATAATATGATTTACAAAACATTGCTTACTATATTCAAAAATCTATTTGTTGCATCCGGAAAAAAAAATTACACGATTTTACTAACAAAAAATTTTTACATTTTTCATATAATTTCACTTTTTAGTGTTCCACAAACAAGTGCATTACATTAATTAAATATTCATGAGTGCCCCCTTCCCGAAATATTATAATAGACTTACAATTAATAATAATTAATGATAATAATTCGAAAATCTATATTTTCATATAAAATACTAAACTTATTCAGTATAGGACATTTTTCAGAAAATCCTATAAAACTGAATTCCTTCTCAAATTCATTGTTGGTACTTGCATTTCATTAATAACAATCAATGAAATGCAAGTATTGTTATTTCAGAAATAAAAATAGCATAAAATATTCTTGCAACGGTAGTCTGGACAGTTTCAATAACAGAGATGTTGTGTAATGCACACTTTCTGGAGCTTAAGTATTCTAAACAAAAGCTGTGATGATTTTTGAACATACAATAGGAACTCTAATATCCCAAACAAAATTATTTGTTTGGTATCTTAATTTGCTGAAATAAAATTGATGTAATTAATTATGTGTCATTCAGGCAACTGTAATATTCCATAATCAACAAATTTACATTTTTACAAGAGTTATAAAAACCAATGTGAAAAGAAAAATTCTTTTCAGAATCATGTATTCTTGACTTTAATATTTGATATACATATAACTCCAATACCATTATTTTAATATGTATGGAATTGAAATTTGTTCATGTAAATTAAAACAAGCATTAGTAAGCACTTTTTACAGAAGGTTATAAAACTTTACAGTTGAATAACTCTACAAGTGCGACATAAAATAAATAATTGAATTAAAGAGAAATTTACATGATTTTTCAATTCCTAAAAAGAAAGAAGGATAAACTGTCAAATTTCAATATGAATCCAAAAATAAAGGGTTAAATCCATTTAAAACTTAGTATATAATATACATATAAATTATATATAAACTTTTCATTGCAGTTAGCCAATCATTAGAGTACATATTTCATAATTATGGGTATGTATTTCCAAATAAGAATAACAATTTCATTTTTAATACAGAAATTCTTTTGAAGTTATGCAATTGAAGAAGCAGTATGGTCCATAAGATGGGGTCATCAAAACATGGTCATTTGAAGCAAAATAACAGTTGGTTGATGTCACTGTTGAGATCTTATACTCTCATTATTTCTCAGCATATAGTTCTGAAATGTTTTGTTTGTTATTTTGTCAAAAGTGAATTCAACCATGAACATTGGAGCGTACAAGAGCAGCAAATAATGCGATTGGGTATATAAAAAAATATTAGTTGACATATTCACATATTATAAATTCAAATTTCAAAGATTAAAAAATAAATTGACTTATTTTATACCACGTAGGACCTTCTCTGACCTATAAGAAAGGGTGAGGGTTTGCAGGGATTCACAAGAGAAGACGGAACAAAAAATATTTTTTGGATAATTCTTACTTCAAAATTGTATTAATCACTTTTAAAATAACACCTTTAAGTTGTATCCAATTATTCACACGCAGTGAGTAATTCACCAGAAATACTTAATTTATTTTAATCAATTTTATTTAAAAAAAAACCAATCCCTACTCAATGGACAATCATTGTCATAATTTACTTCAAATTCACTCTTCAATATTTATTGACAATCTATCCTACATATTATATATTATCTTTTCAGAAATATGTACAAAGGAGACTTTCAGGGGGAACACTTTTGACAGAACAGTTATTGGTATAAGAATCATTGTATAAAAATGCCTAATATCCAACCATCTTGTCTTTAAGTTGAATTCAGACTTGTCAATAAATGGCTTTTTTTGACATAATAAAATTCGCTTGATTTGCACAATTTGGCGATTGGTTTGAAATACACTGCTCAGCAGCATTAAAAAAGTGGATGAATATTTATTAACTGCTGAGTAAACACATATACCATAAATAATAATTGCATACTATAATACATTATTATAAAACTAAGTAGTAATGATTAATATGTCTAAATCAATAAGCAATCCTTTATTAAAAAAACTAGAAAACGCATATGAAGAGTGAGAGAATGAGATGATTCAATGCATTGGGAATAATAGCATTTAGATTGTGGCAAAGATAAGCGTAAAATTATTCACTTGATTAGAAATTTTATTGAATTTGATTATTGAAACAGCATATAATAGACATCGTAGCACTTAAAATTGTGAACTAAAATATTCAAAGGCTATCTATTTTTTTTATATAATATGTACATCACTTGATGATCAATAATATAGAAATGAAAGATATCGCTATAATGTAAGAGACAATATTAATCTACATGATAATTCTTCTATGTTAAGACCATTTGGCTTAAATTCATTTTGGGCGATAGGGTTCACTCAATATTACAATTACTTGTTCAAAAAACCGCTGAATATACCACTAACCTAAGTAGATATTCTACATCCTAAAGTGCCCAACAAAATCACTCTGTTTTCCAAGGACTGTAAAGGGTCATTTCATTTACATCTAGCCCTATTCATTTCCTTTGATTACAATAAAAAAAGCTTTCATCACCGATCAATATCACTCGAACCCACAAAGAGTTCCCAATATTCCGGTAAACCCCGAGATCACACAAATATCTCGCATGTTCCTGAAGGTCACATGATATTTAATTTTACTCTCGAGGTAATTCTAACATCTCCTCTGCTACTGCATAAAGTAATCCGGGTGATCGGAGTCCTTTTCAAAACGCTTTGCTTCTTCCTGCATGCTCTCTTTGATTTTTAGTATTGCGGCAGATTCTGTTTGGTCATTTTGGTCGCCTCCGGGTCCACCAAACCCTCCTGTAAAATTCACATGTCAGAAATTATGGAATTTTTAGTATTACTGACAAATATCAAGCTTTACAAAGGTGCCGGATTTGAAAATTTGATAGCTGAAAATTTTTGGCATGAGCGAGTAAAAAAATTCACCATCTCTGTCTTAGACCATCAACCTTTTTCATGAGATTCTTTTTAATTTGTTCGTGTCAATTCTAGCCATTTTTAAGCCAAAATATACTCACAACATGATCAATTTAATGGGGACAAAAATATAGTAACAAATTTTTATTTAATTTTACAATAGAATGTCTGGAATTCAATGATTTCAATGGCCAGTAAAAGTATATATGGTACTGAAGTAATATACTGCTATCATAGTGACACTTGAGTTATAAAGTTAACTAGCTGCTGCTATGGTGACATTTGAGTAAAAGTATGAAATATGTTGGTAGCAGGTGAGGTAAGCTCACTTGTCCACTTACCAAGATTGTAATCGGCCATTCCTGATGCTGAGTCTTCTCGAGGTGTTGAAGGGCCTCCGCCGACCCCTCCTCCTCCTCCAACGCCTCCCGGTGAACTTTTCATACCGTCTACACCACCCAGACCTTTTTTGTTATAAAAAGAATGCAAATTCATTAATTTATGCTGTACTGTAAAACATGCATTTAAATGTATTCTTTATCAACAGTAACACAACAATTTGTTGTAGGAAAAATCGATGTGATTATTTGTTCGATTGATAAGACATCCACAATTTAGTCCAGACATCTTTCTCAGGTCCATGATCAAATGAAGAAATTTATTTAATTTATTGTAATATAAAATTTTACATAATAGAAATAGTTTTAAAAATTAAATTACATTGGTGGTAGTTGATCTAGATATCTCAAAACAGGAAGGCATTCCAATAACGAAAGGAAAAAGTTAACAGAATTTGAGAAATAGGCATTATAAAAGCTAATGATTGTGAAAATAATAGAATGATTGATTTAAAAGAAATCAAGAATAAGCAAAATGGTGCTAAAATGTGAAAAAAAGTATTACTAGATGGATGCAGAATGCAGTACAAGTGATCATAGCAAATAAAATAAAACATTAAAAATGAATGTAAGAAAAAAACCATGAGAATGTGGTGTAAGATTTACCATTTCGTAGAACAAAAATTTATATGATCTCATTAACATGTGAACTCTACTTATAGAAAACAACAACAAATAAAGTATGAAATCAAATAAAAGAAAAGAAAAGGTAAATTAAGATAGCACAATAGTTACAGGAAAAAACTAAAGTGTTTTTGAAGATAAACAATAAAGTCTTAAAAGTATCACGAATCTTGTGTTATGAACAACAGAATTGACAATCTACAAATTTTATATGAAATCATGCTTTGTATTTCTTCATAGATGAAAATAACATGCTATGGAAATCGATTCATGGAATACTGTGCAACGTTGATTATCTTCTTCCATATTTATAAAATTGTGCGACCATTGTACAGATTATTTCCCATGTCAATTAAAATTTTTGATATAGTCATCCTAATTGGAATAATGGATCACCATCGTGGAATTAAACACCATTATAATGTTCACTAATGATAAATTGAAAAAAATTGACTAATAGTGCTCCAAACTGAAGACATGTGAAACAGACCACGTGTAGAACATTTTCAGCTAGAAGAATATCTATTGTTATGGAAAAATTACTAACAAAATAAATGTGTTTTCAATGGCATGTAGAAATGTTAGGAGTGCATTCAGGGTTAGAAATGTATTGTTTATTATTTTTGAGTGAGAGCGGCAATTCGAATGGGAAAAAAACAACAAACGAAAATAACAGACGAGGACACAGATAGACGAAGCGTGCAAAGTATAAAGATGAAGATTAGAAAGCGAGTATGGCAAGTGCAAGCAGGGTGAGCAGAGCGAGTGGTGTTATGTAGAAATACCTTCCTGGGGGGGTGGCGGAGGGGCGTGGTCGGGGAGAGAGGGGAAGTCGGCGCCCATCCCGCCCCCACCTCCTCCCCCGCCTCCCCCTCCGCCGCCGCCCACCGGCTTCATCAGCGTGTACATGCCCTCGCCTCCTGCAATGCAATGCAATAAACATACATTACATTCATCACAACAGTGGATCGTCAACTTCATATTGTTGCATCATTAAAATTATCATGAAGTTAATCCCAACACAGCATCACCATTTCAGGCGTACTACTTTTGAAACTGGCAGTTATGCAGGTGAAGAAAAGTTAAAAGTAGAGATCCTTTAGGGCTTATCACAATTTATGATTGAAAGCCGCCCAACATTTCAAAGCTTTTAAAGTCAGTATATAGTCAGTATTCAGATATTCAAGAAAATAAGTGTGTTAACGGTGTCAAAACTTTCATGTAAAAGCTAATTTCAGTATTCAATGTAACTTGATTTTTCTCGTTTATCTAACTCATGAACAACTGCATTTCCGTTGAACACTTGCATTAGGTGCAATGTTTATAGAGATTATACATTACAAAGAAACCGGAACGCAGAACACTCATTGTTCGCTCCAGGCCTCAACACTGATGCCGTAAAATGGTGATAGTGAGGAATTATATTGTTATTTTAGCAAGATTGCTGTTTCTTCAAGATTCTTTTATTGCCTGCCTTTTGCAAACAAGGTTCAGATGAGAACAAAAAAAAAATACCTGAATTACTTGAGTCCTGCGGGCTTGGCATTATGGGTGTTCCTGGTCCAGCAGGTCCATTACTTCCAGGAGGACCGCCACCGTAACCTCCTGAAGGAGATCCAGATGAATAGCCTATCGACCCTGCCGCTCCGCCCTGCCACGCTGGCCTTGGCACACCCATCCCCATGCCTGGAGGCATACCTGAGCAGTGAAATTATAGCATTAAGATAAGTTTTTACCATATTGATATACAAGCAAATTAAAAAAAAACTTTCTCTTTTCATTATCTTTTAATCTGGAAAAATATAAATTATCATTTGAAGTAGTGTATTATTGAGTGAAGCAAAATGCAACTGTATAAAATTTCTGAGACATTACCTGGTCCTTGAGGTGGTGGGCCCCTCATACCAGGCCCATATCCCCCAGGGCTCATTGGACCCATACCAGGACCTCTAGGTGGATTCATTCGAGGGTTCATCATTCCTGGTGGTCCTCCGCGTTCCATCGCATTCGCCATCATGGGCTGACCTAGTTGTAAAAATAGGATGAATTCAGGAAAAAGAATGAAGTAATTCAAAGATTTTTACATATTCATATTATTTAAAAAAAACATTTTTGTATATTAGACAGTAAATAAATGAATGACATTAACGCACTGATTGCTAACGTCTCAATGGGTTGATATGGCTGTTTGCAGTTTGTTGATATATGATATTCAAAATACTAAAAACACATTTTTAGTACTATTTCCATAATATATTTTATGATCGGGACCAGTTTTGATCATATCATACTTCTTTAAAAGAACTTATTTGGTGATTCAAACTCTATACAGCACAGCATCTGCTGAGTGGAACGAAATCCCTAAAGAAGTATCACCACAATACATATTTGATGGTTAAAAAGAAAAGTCTTTTATGGATAAAAAATTGGCACAGGATAACATTCACATACAGTGAACTCACTTATACATCACACAGTTTATTAATGGGAGTGTCGTTCGAATGCAATACATCATAAAGAAATCCTCACCTGGTGGACCATTAAAGTCATTGGCCATGGGTAACCTCAAGCCCTGGCGAGCCCCGGGATACCACGGCCCCATAAATGGGGTCGGGCCTCCAACAAGTTGTTGTGGGCTGGGCTGACCAGGGACTGGATGAGAAGGAGGTGAAGGCCTCAGAGGAGAATTTGGGAAAAATCCAGGCGGCATACCTCCTCCACCCATTCCTAGAACAAAAAATTGAAAAAATGCTACAATATAATATCAGATTATGTATTGTCAAAAACTAGAACCATTACAAAGTATACTGATATCCTCCCGAGTTAATCATATGTAGAAAATTTCCATTTATAACCGATTATTACAGTACTGAATAGTAAATAATAAACTACCAGAAGAATCAGAAGTCAGAAGATTATAATATTTGTTAGTATGTTAGCTTGAGTGTCGAAATTGATTCTGTGGTTCTCAATTTCTACATACAATAATATGATTTCACTAGCTCCAAATTGTATAAGCTGATGAAACTAGCATCTAGTAAGCAATTTTATTTAAGAGAAATAGGAAATGCTGTGACAACTGAAATGTACTTAAAATGTTTAAAATAATAAGATTTTATCAATTACCATCGTTCGGGGGTGCCGGACCAGCATTATGACCGATGCCGTTTACACCATACCCAGAATTGACGAACCCATAATCGTGAAAAGCTTTCGCTTCGGATGAATGTTCACATGTATCTCGTCTTTCTGGCGCCGCACAGTACAAATCCCAAAAAACACACCACCAAGAATGCAAAAAACCCGGCGGTTCTCCGAGAGTAATGTTTTTCTCCCATCGTATTTCAGACAAAAATGTCTGAGCAGCTTTTTGGGCACCTACGTGAAGCAAATATTCGTAAACATAAAGCGCTAACTTCTCGCGTGCTTGCGCGTCCGACGGCACAGTCGATCCTTTGCCTTTAGCGTACATTTCGACGCTTTTACTGTTAACCGACACCTCGGGTGATTGATTCACTGTTTATTATTCACATCAACGCTTCTGTTATGATTTAGTAGTGTATTCTCAGTTGTCTTCGTGATCCCTGCGTTTTATGTTTGACTGACGGAGATATAGGCGAATATGTCATCGATCCGACATTTGGCGTCTGTGGATTGTTCGCTTAACAATAATAATAATAGCCGAACTGTCAAGAACGTGCACACACGCCAGCTTGTTCCTTTGACTTATAGTAAATAGATTCGTACCCAAATACCATTGATCTTTAGATTACGGCCAGCTAACATTATTGCATTTATATAAATTATACAATGATAGATTATTTATATCTCAACAGCCATTTAACAAGTATTTTATAATAACATTTTTTTCTTTTTTATATAAAACTATGCATTGAAAATTTTATTATGTCATTTTGATAAATTTTTCTTTTCCGATGTTCTTTACAAAACTCAGAGGCAGTTTTTATGCAGTCTTTTAAGCTAAAAACCAATGAGAAAGCACGAGTATATAAACCGTGGCGTATTTTTATAATTCTAATTGAAATAACACTGTGAAAATATAGCGATGTATTTTTCAATGTAGCAATTTTACCCTGTTATAATGGAGTTCTACAAAGTAAATTCCAATTCAATCAGCCAATTAAAATAGATACTTACATACATACGTGGATGATTCAAAAGGCGCAGGAAGTTCACGCCTAGGGTTTATAAACCTCAGAGGTCTTCAAATTGGCTTTTATCGCAACAATTGTTTTAGAAGTCGAAATGATTGACTCTCTGTATATCAATTTGTGCTTGTATTGTAACACTTTCGTAATTAATAAAATGATATTTGTGATTCAGAAATCACCAGCTGAAAAATTCAAACGTATTCTATAAAAATTTCGCATAAATTTTTTGAGGCTTCTTTTGCCATTGAAAAAAAAACCGCATTCAAATCTCGTATTAGCTTTAGTAGAGTTATCTTTTACGGTTTTCTCGATCCTTGTATAGCTTTTACCTAATCGACTCTTCTCTTTTATCCAGACTACAAAGATCTTTACGCCAACCATTAAGTGTTTGCGGTTTATATATCAAAAAACCCATTCACAACTTTTAGCGATTATTTTGATCATTCACCTATAAGTGAAGTTGAAAGAAAAATTAAGCAGGTACTTTACAGGTACCCTATCCATGCATACAAAGAAATAAAATCATCATAATAGTATTTTTCAACTCATATCAATATTGTTTTCAAATATTTTCAAAGTTTTTAGTGCATTCCTCGTTAAATGTTTAATTTGTTATTATTATACTATATATGTAGTTGAGTCGAGACAAGAATGCTTATAAATGAAAGCTGAGTAAGTGAGTAGTAACAAATGTTAATTTATACAATTCGTTTTCCATTTTAAATTGAAATAAAAATAGATTTTTCATTTAAAACAGATCTTATGAAATATGGATTAATACATTTTCATATTTATCATAATTATTTTTTGCTGGCCGCATATAACGTTCGAGTAATTTAGTTTGCCATTTCCGCAAGCCAGCAATCACGAACTTCACTCACCACCTTTCTTTTACAGCGGCCGTCTTACCGCGTGGTCATATTCCTCAACAAAATTAATTAAGGCCGTCTTCAACATGGCCATCCGACCGGTCTACAGACCTAAAATCGTCAAGAAGAGGACGAAAAAGTTTATTCGTCATCAATCAGATCGATATGATAAACTCAAGAGGAACTGGCGTAAACCTAAAGGTAGGAATTTTACATCGAGCGTGTACTCGACTTAGCACAACGTGTTCACTATTTCATTGACATGTCAAATAAAAGCTGCTTTATTGGGTTTTTTTTTTGTCTCTAAGCTGTTGTGTCTAAATACCGGATGTGTATTAAACCAATTGGCTACTATTAATGTTATGTTCTCCCGCAAATCGAGTATCGTTGGTTTCCTCACAAATGTTTCGAGATTCGACGTTGGCGTAGGCTTTTATCTTAGGTCCAAAATTATTTATCTTATATATGTAGCCTTAACTTTTAGTTAGGTGTTATTAATTTTCGAGATCTATAATGATGGTGAATATCAGCTTGTTTTTGGGGTTATTTTTTGACAATCGACACGTTATACCGCAATTCAATAAATGTCAGTAAACATCACTACGATTAAAACATCACTACGCTTGATTTTATTATGCATTAAAAGGTGATTCTTTTTTTCTTGACAACTATGAAACTCCGGGGGCAATGTAATTTCGTAGGAAATATAGTTTTTTTTTTTTATACTGCCAATAGTTTTTTTTTTGCTAAAATACGATAAATATTTGTTAATTAAAATCTTGTGGTAAATACATGTAGCTGTGCCAATGATTATCATTTGAATAAACAAATATTCCAATGGATCCTTCCTAGTGTAATAATTTATCTGAGGAGAATTATATTATGAGGCAAGTGAAGTGCATATACCCCAAGTCTGACATATGTATGTCCTTTTCCATTATGATGGTGTTGAAGAGTTTTAATCAGTTTTATTATGTTTTTTTTTGTTGCGCTTATAGACACTCAGAATTCTGTTAATACCCTTTTTAATTTGTTTTTAGGTATTGATAACAGAGTACGCAGGCGTTTCAAGGGTCAATTTCTGATGCCAAACATCGGTTATGGATCCAACAAAAAGACGAAGCATATGCTGCCTAATGGATTCCGTAAAGTAAGTAAAAAGTGTTCACTTACTTTTCAAATTGTCCAACAGGGCTATATTTATCCCTATATATATATATGTATGCATGTTTCTTGATGTACAATATGGTATCGGTTGGATTCTATATTTTCATAGCTGCTGTTGATATATTTCATGGAGCAATAAGTTAATTATTTCGATTCAGTTCGTCACAATGTAAGAGTATATGGAACCTCTCTTCTAACATCCACTGTTTACAATCCTGCTAGGATTTTTCATTTTGTTTTGAGAGTACCAATAACTCAATTCAGTGATGCCAATAGCTAGGCTTCAATGAGACATTGAAATAAGAGAAGTGAAGCGGTGACAGTGTGCATATCAGCGGACCATATGTTTTTCCTATTAGAACATTCATTTCATTTCAATCTGTGAAAGGTTATATCCAACTCAATAAATATTATGTGCCCTTATGATAGAATGATTCAATGTATGATTTAATGTTAATTTAACTGATACAAACTATTACAAAGAGATTTACTGTAAGTGTGGCCAGTACAATTTCTTCTAACATAGTCATAAATATTTTCCATGATTATAATGCTAAAACTTATATAATTGATAATTAGATGCCAATGATTATTTTGTGAATATAAAAATATTACAATGGATCCTTCCTAGTGTAATCTTAATCTGAGGAGAACTATATTATGAGGCAAGCCTATATTATCAGATCAATTAAATTTCAACGATTTTTAGTTGATAATTAACCATGCTTTTCAGTAGCTTTTCAGAGTAATGTTTTTGCTGAATTGATAAACTACTAGTTTTCAAATTATAAATATTTATTTTTATCATTTAAATAGTACTAATTTTTTTTTTTTTTATAAGGTGCTGATCCACAACGTTCGTGAGTTAGAAATTCTCATGATGCAAAACAGAAAGTACTGTGCAGAGATTGCCCATGGTGTTTCATCCAAGTCTAGAAAGGTTATCGTCACACGAGCTCAACAGCTGTCCATCCGCGTCACTAACGGAAGCGCGCGACTCAGGAGTCAAGAGAACGAATAGATCGATCCATTTGTACACTTATATTATAATAATAAAAAACACAAAAATTATCAATTTCTTTTATTTTCTGTTAATCTAAAACATTCAAATACATATAAAATATGTAAATATTGCTACAGTAATTTGAAAACTATTTTTAAAATGCTGTTAATTTTTTTCCCTTGTCAGATTGTCTTGCTACAAGACATCAATGTCAAATAATCTATATTTAGGGGATTTTTCGAATTTCTAAAAAAAAATTATGTGTGAAATTAGAAGAGTTGTCCATAGCCATCTTGTAAAATGGGTTTTTAAAATTTTTTGAGAACCAGCTATCAATCAAAAGCCATATTTGCTTGCTGTTGCCTGTGGAAAATCATTGTAAATGATTCCACATGGGAACATTTTATATTATTTTGAAATACATTTCGTTTAGTTCAACATAGAAAAAATACTTGAATTGGAATTCTGCTTGTATTGGAATAAATATTTGTAAGGAACCTTGATATAATATTAATAAGAAGACTGCACATACACACACACATACATTAGTCAGCAAGCATTATCCTTATTAATTCAAGATAAGTCTCAACACGAAAACCGCTTAAACTATAATAAAATGTTCAAAGAATAACAATTACAAATTTTGAACCTGATATCAAAATTCTTGCTACTAGAACGTTTTGCGTCCTACGGAATATTACTAAGAAATCTAATAACTAGTTTTACTCCATCTTTATATATACAATTAGGCAGTGTTTGTATGCGTAATGTGACCATTTATTTTTGTCCTCAAAATGGGAGATCCACCAATTTTTACGTAATAGTATGTATATTCAAGAATATTTGTATTTTTTCATAGTTTTTATGTATTAATAAAAAGAGAAGGAATGTTAATAAAGTAAATAAGAGGAATAAATATGAAAAAAATTATGTTGTTTTATATCTTTCTGATGAACAAATTTTCTTAAGTATAACCGGGTTGGCATTTAAATAAAAATGGAATTCTTGGCAGAATTTTTTAAAATTTATTTTAACTAACAACATCGCTTTAAGTACTCCGACTTGTAATTATGTTTCTTCTGTCGAAAAAATTCTTTCTACGGGTGCATTTGTTCCGGATCTTAAATTGTTGCTGTGTGATGCCGTCTTTTTGAAAACGGGACATTTCGACGTCCCGAAGCTGTACTTGGGGACAACGGGACCGGCTACCTAAAAACGGGACGGTCCTGTTCAAACGTAAATCGGGACGTATTGTCACTTTACGTATGCCCCATAATATATTTATAGAGACTGATATGACGATCAGTATTATACAGTACAAGAAGTTCTGAACCAAACTATAATATGCTAGTTCAGCCACACAGCAAGTTATTTATTTAACTGGACACTCAGCTTGCCATTGAAAAAAATCTATTACTTAAAACAGTTTTATTTGAATACACGATATATATTTCAATAAAAATACAAAATTAAACCATTTGTAAATCCTTTGAGGTTCAACTTTAGAAGCTTACGTTTCAGTATTGGGTTTATATATAGTATGAAATTATTATTTCGTAATTTTCAAGACCTTCCACCCATAGTGTATAATTTGTAGTTCCACCTAGCGGCACTCGTGGCATAGATTGCCAGGTGATATACTAGTCTATGCTATTAGTACTTCCATAGACAAGATAGTACACACTTCACTTACAAAAGTTATGCACTTTTCTTTTAATACTTGCTTTGACTTATTGAATTCTCTTCTGTCAGTTTCAATATAACCTCCAAATTTTCTTTTATTCGTAGACTATTTTCAATTTATTTTCTTTCTTAACTATATTGTCACAGAATGACACTTCCCAAAAGAACTGAAAAAATCGATGAAGACGTCGAAGATCCCGTTGAAAATATGCTCAGGAAAACCGGCTGTATAGATTTGCATTATAAAGTACAAGTGTGTATAATAGTATTTATTTAGTAAAACTAATAATTTATGAACTAACCAAGACCAATAAGGTGTAGGGATGAAGAAGCTCAGAGGGTTCTTCGCGTCAATAAATAATATGATGCCTTAATTAACGATATCGAGTGAGGTTACTTGATGAAATTACTAAATGAACTTGAATTGTGGGTACTGTATATAATTCCACATGTTCCATCACTCACGACTAGGGTTTAAGCGTTTAGCATTTTCAGGCATACTTTCTCATGGACGCCTGAAGCTGCCTAACTGATTAGTGGAATTGTATACAGTTTAAACAATTCCAATTTAACATGATGCTGCATCAATTTTTATATTTAATAATTCATATTTTAATTTAATTTATATTTTATATTTAATAATTTTTAAACAATTCTTTTTTATAAAACAAACCATTTTTACATAACATTTCTAATGTTTTAATAAACATGAACTTATTTTAATATTTCAGGAGTGTATTGCCTCAACGCAGGATTGGAGAAAGTGTCAAACTGAAGTAAAACAATTTAAACAATGTATAGACCGCAGTAAAAGGAAAGAGTAAACTGTTGTTATTGTTAAGTAATTAGTGTTCGCAAAACTGTTTTTTTATGTTTGTTCATCAACATTTATTATGTCAAAGCACTCCATTGCGTTGGTCGGTTTCAGTGTAACTAATTTTTTCTAATGATTAGTAATTTGAATGAAAATAATTAAAAATTTGTGATGTGATTTACCTATGGATGAGTTAGATTTAGTCGGGCTAAGGAAAAGACGAGATGTCCAAAGTCGAATGATATGTATATATATATATATAATATATATGATTGCTTGAATAATATTAGGTAAAAGTGGAATGTATTTTTTGCATGCATTTGGCACATTTTTTTTAAATAACTTGTCCAATTATATAAATTATGTTCTGTGTCTACCAGGAAAAATATATTTTGAGAATATATCTTAACCATTTAATTTTTTTTATAAAAAAGTTTGCACCCATGTCTAGAAATACTGATTTGATTTTTTATAAGATAATGAATGATAAGAACCTTCATACCATGCTTTGAAGAACTTATTATATGTTTTTAAAAAGTATTATAAATTCGCAAAAAAGATGTTTACTTATTTTTTAGAGATTTCTTCATTTCAACTTTGCAATAAACATGCAAAAAAATCTATTTTACTTTTACATCTTGTTAACTTTTGTTATCAAACAAAAAAAATAGGTTTATAAGAGTTCATTGATGACATTTCTATTTTTTATGAATACACATTATTTGAAACTATTTTTCCTTGCATTTATTTATGTTGTAACTGATAAATGAAGATAATTTATTATTCCTCATGCTATAGAATGATCACCATATTTTTTTTTCTTTTATTAGTGTTAGCTGATATAAAAAATAAATAAAACTGTTTTGGCAAAAATGCTTGTTACCAAAATAAACTGGGACTAAAAAGGTTAAATAGGAGTATAAGAGTGAGTGTAACTTTCTATTTACACGATATATATTGTTTTTTAATTACACACATCTAAATAGTTTTGACAAATATTATCCATATGTATACAAAAATGAATGTTTCATTGTTTTTGATTTAGTAAAACCATTAGATCACGACTGGTTTCGCTCATCATGAGTGTTATCAACTGATACAATAAAAATTAAAACAATGCTACTTACACAAATTTTTGAGTTTATTACTACAAATGATTATAAAAAACTGTTCTTTATTAAATGATTTTATTTAATTGAGAACCATTAGTTTATATATTTATATTTTACTTAATAAAAATAGCTGGCACTCGAGTTGTTTCAAAAAAAGTTTGTATTTCATATAGTATATTGCAATGAAACTCTGGTGAGTTGTTATACACACACCCGTAAAGGTTTATGAACTAGTACCACCATTTCGCATATCTGTACATATCTGTAAGTAGAGTGTGCAGACTGTAATTTTTTCATATATTCATCAATTTTATCAAATATGGGTTGCTTTTGCGTCAGAACCTTCTAATTTATTCATGAACACACTAGATAGAAAAACCATATTTTTTGTGGAACCTAAAGCACTTTAATATACACAATTAAAATGTAAACGATTCCTTTCTTTGAGTGGCATTGCAACACATGCCACGTACTCGCTAGTTCTTTATAAAGAGAGGATCAGTGATTGACTAATGTTTTGTTAAATACTTACTTCCTCATTACTTAAACATTTATTCAGTTACCTCCTACATAAAGCTACCGTATTTTATTCTGTAATACGGGTATTGTATTTTTTTTTTTTGTAAAAAAAAGAGGCAATACATTTTAAATAAAAGTCTATATTTATTAAAATAAATTAAGATTTCGTTCTCGCCTTCCATACAAAAAAAAATCTGTAACAAATGCATTAATTAATTTTAAAACATGCAGTTTTTAAAAGGAATAATACTCGTAAATAATGTTCGATGGAAATTTGTTAATAAGCTGATAAATAAAAAAGGCAAAAATTAAAATTATCATTCTTGGAGATATTTTTTGATGTTTTGAAGTTTTTTAGGCCATTATTTATTTAAAAATATTTGTAAAATCACAAGCAACGAGTAGTATTTTTGTAAGTGTTAAGTTTAAATTTGATTGATAGATTGAGAATGAAAAAAAATGATTATTGTGATAATTGGTATTAAATACATCATGAATTGTTTTCTCATTAAAAGATCAAAAGTCTTCACAAATAATATAAATATAGGTATTGTACTGTACTCAGTATAGTATGTTATCAATTTAAATTTAAATTAAAAAAAAATATATATTCAACTGATTGTTGCTTGTGGCCAGTTAAGATCTTAGTATTATCATCACAGATCTAGTCTATTTGTATTTGAAATGTGACTAAATTAGTGGTTTTAGAACTCTCTTAAGTAAAAATAAATAAGATTTATTCAAACAAGTTTTTCAATGAGTTTCCTTTGTCTTATCTTTTGAAAATTAAAATATGATATTTAGATGTCATCACATTTCACAAAACTGTATGTATGTATTACATTATTTTAGCTATGTATCGAGTTTTTTAAAACGCACGATCAAAAACGGAATTACCAGGATTCAAAAGTAATTCAAGGATATGTACATAAAGGTGGGTTTCGTTAAATATTATACAGATTTGTATTTATCAAATACTGCCTAGTCAATTAGATAAATTAAATATACCATTATACATCTTCGAGTCTTCTAAATATTAATTACATTGTAATATAAAAAAATAATGAAATCATATTATAAATAGCTATGTATAAATAGAATTAACAAGCATTTAAAAAAATGTTAATACATTAAAAAATATATATATTACATTGAAAACAGTTATTATTATTTATGGCGGTTCTCGGAATACTCTCAACTCCAAGTCGAAACAAAATTATACTATATCAAAGTATCACTATACTTATTTTTTTCAATGGCAAGAGTGGGCTTGTAGTTTATCATAAATATTGAATTTTTCTTTCTTTCCCATTCAAAGAAATGTGTATGGTGGTTTAACAAAAGAACCCTATTCAATCCAGATTGATTTTACGGATATTTAAACTTTTGGTATAGATACATCCATTTATCTTCAAAAAAGACTTGATAAACCTGTGTGTACTATGTGAAAAGTAAGCTATTAATGTCAAGATTTATGTTGAGTAGTACACCGAAAAACAATACAGTCTCTTATAAGTAGTTTACATACATCATAGATACTATAAATTAATTAAATACAATTTTCTAAATCGAAGTTTTATATTATTGGTGTAAAAAACATTTTTTTGTTAAAATTTAATAAAATCAGCGACCGACCACGACAATTTGCACCTTAATATTAATTACTTTATTAATACTAAAATAGTTATACCTATCAATACTATATATTAATATAATCTATACACTACAACAAATACATATTTATATTATAATTTAAATCATGTCATGATATAATTAATTTATATTAGCTGCATTTAAGAGTATCCGATTTTATACATGCAAAATTAAATTAAGCTCAAAAATATATTGTAATATTTGTTTATTTACTCATGGTGAAAATGGATATTCAATTATTAGAAATGTGCAACAAGCACATACAATAATATTTGCGAGAAACAAATATAACATTAAATAATACATATTTATTATAAATGGAAAAACTGATGATTGGCCAGATGGGTGCAGGGCGTTTCGCCATCTAAATGAAAAGTACTGGCCAAATTTGGACAGCAATATTATTAAAAATCCTTATAGTAATTTTTCTCACAGTATAAATTATAGCTTGGACACACAATGTATCTAATTTACGACTAATTGTTTTGTCTTGCTTTGATAATCTGAAATTGAATATGTATTAAAACCATTAAATTGACACAGGCTACATTACTTCAACAGATGTCAATATGCATATTCTTTGATCTTATTATCTTTGTTATAGTATATTTAATTTCTATTTCCTTTTACAATAAACCTAATGGTTTTACATTATTAACAAACCATATTATTTTTGTGAGTTACAAAATCACATACTCTTAGATACATTTAATTTCTTCCAAACCTTTTTCCTTTACGTTAATGTCTTTTAATTTTTTTAGGTATTTTTATATTTACTAAATTGTCATTGGTATAATGTGGTTTTGTGAAAGTCATTATATAAAAAAATATTAACAATATTATATTGAAATGATAACTCACTAGTAATATGTTACTAGATTTTATTTTATAGAAGTTTCCTTCCAAATTTTAATGCAATGATATTAATGTACAATCCCTAAATATCATACCATTCATATTGAATATATTTTTTTGCTTATCATATAGTTGTATATTGACTTTCACCACTTCCACAAATATCTGTAGTAATTTATGTTTTATGTGGAAACTGAATACATGAAAAGATGTGTTTTTAATACACAAGGTTTAGTATATAAAACCCCTTAATCTATACCTTGATTTTGTGTGAATAAAGTGAATATAATAAAGTAAATGAAAAGTCATAAAAATCATTTTCTGCGTTAATAGCTTCTCACTTTGGTTTCTTGAGTAAGAAAATAAAACAAATCATTTACTAAACATATTAAGGGCTATAGATTATTACGAAATAATGATTGTTTTTAGGTACTTTAGAAAATATTTCCATTCTCACTGAACACAATTTTTTTATTCAGTTAATAATAAATATATAATATTTTTCATGGCATTATAACATCATCGCAAAGATTATGTCTGTTGAATAAAAAATTTATGTAATATTTTTCATGTTATATTTTTATTGGAATGTCTTCAACATCAATAGGGAAATATCGGTAGTTAGAAGTAATTGTAAAAAGAGAAGTTTAATCTTTTTTAAATGCATAGTATGTATATGTTGAATTCATTTTGCAACACTTTTTATACCCAAAGATTGATGCATCCACGTTATATCGCATGTGAGACTTCTAAGTGTTTAATCTGCTACTGATCTTCACAATTTCTACCAAAAACTTCCACTCTTGTTTACTCATGTCAATGAATGCAAAATAACTCTTAAATATGATTTAAGGTAATCATTTTATTTTCTTACCCAAGAACTTCATCACTGTCATTTGACAAATGTATCAGCAGATTACTACTTATTTAATCTGTTTGTTATACATATGGCAGTTATATTCGATTGTTATAGTGGATGTATCAGACTCCACTCAAATTAAATGGGTTTAGCTATAATGATTTATTTGAAATATTCAGCTTTATCTACAGCTCAGATGTTATAATATCATAGAAAATTCTATCAATATCAAAGACAAATTGTTACAGCTAAAACAATTTGCAAATCATCTTATTAATTTTAAATTGTTTCTCATATCTTTCTACAATTCCAACTCCCAACAGTATGAAATAAATAATTATATACATAGTTAAAAAGCTGCTAAAATATAGTGTGAATAATGTATTCAACATAAAATTGAAATTGATAACTTAGTTGTTTTATTTGGTGTATCAGATTCAATAACACACCAAACAGAATAACAAATTTATGAAATTTAATTTTATATTAGTTAATTTTTTCCCACAAAGGTACCACCAAATTCATTGAAAATATATTATATCAAGTTAAGAAACACGCAACTATGCCATTTTTGAATTCTTTTCACTGACAGATTTTCCACACATAAATATCAGGCATATACTGAAAATGTAAAGTTGTTGTTTAACCACAACCAAATTTTATATGAACCCATTCCAAAAACAGAGAGTACACACAGAAAAAGGCGGTATTTAGTAATCCCAACATTTCTATCAGAAGAACTTGTATGAAAAGTATTTTCCGTTTCATTTTCTAATTTCTTTCTAGTCGTTTCATTTTCTGGAGCATTTGCTGAAGATTCTTCAGATTTCATAGTTTGTACTGATTTAATATTATGGGCATTGTTGACTTTGTTAAATATTGAATGGTCTTTATGAACTGGTACAATATTTATCAATGAACCTTCTGGAAGTTCATCGTTTGAATCTGACCATAAACTATCCAAAGATTTGTCAGGAACTAGATCTGAACCATTTTCGTCAATGGAATCTATATTTGGACGAGAATTCCAGTTAAACTCATTAGATTTCGTTCTATCCATATCGGTAAACTGAGGTGATGGGTATCTGCTTTTGGTTGTTAAATTTGAAATATTCACTGGTTTTTCATTAGATGTTATATTAATATCACTCTTTTTATCTGATGTTTCTGAACTAGAATTTAGCTGTCTATCTCCAAAATCTTCGAAGACATTGTTGATTCTTATATTATTTCTGTCAAATATTGGTTTAATTTCTTCATTAGATTCCTGTCGTCTATCTTTGGTATTCTTCTGTCGTTTATCATTATTAGAATTGCGTTTTACATCATTTAAAAGTTGAATCACATCTTTCGAGTCTGGACCTAAGATATCCAAAATGTTTAAATAAACCTTTTGTGGACTATGGTCCCCATAATTTTTTACAAAATTGTTTTCTCGTGCTTTATTCACAGTGAAATCAGTTTTAATTTTTTGATTTCCTTCAAGGTTGTTTTCGTTTCGAATAGAAAAGTGGTAATGTTCGTTTTCTGGATTTTCTTTATTGTCATCAGTTTCAATACCCTCCCTTAGAATTGGTCTTCTTTCACCAGTTATTGTTTCTCTGTAGTCAATTAACACTTCACTGCTATTTTTGACACTAGTGGAATGTAAATGAATATCCTTCAGCTTGGTTTCATCAATGTTAGTAAGGTTGATGCTAGGGCTTCTATCAGATGCATTGTTTTTGAGATTGATTTTAAACATGTTATCTTCATTTCTTTGTTCTAATTGTCTATTTGTATGTCCGGATTTACTCTGATTATCACCAAAATGGTTATCACCTTTTGGATTACTTTCACCAGAACCAATTTCGCTCATTCCACCAGTATCCAAATTATGGCTGCTTAGTTTTGTATTGAAATTAAATTCTATGTCTTTTCCACTGCCTTCAATTGTTTTAAAATCGTCTTCAGAGTCATAATACTCATCATCATCGTAAGGAATATCGCTATTCGCAGCATTTTGCTTTGGAATGTTAGTTCGTTCACCAGTCCAGATATTTGGTGGCAGTTTTCTCTCTGTATTAAATACTGGTTTTAAAATTGTGGTTTTAGTTGGCATGTTGAGCTGCTTTTCATTTTCCGATATCCATGTTTCAAGGCCATCTTTTGTGATAGTTGGGGTCAATCGAGTATTACCATGGTTTCCTTTTGAATTATGTCTTATGTGATGCTTCTCATCCTCAGTGTCAAATAATTTTGTCTTTGCTTTGACAAGAATTCCAATTTTACCATCTGAGGTCATGACAGCAGAAACTTTATTTTTCTCTGATTCTTGATAGAAACTGCCCGGATTCTGTTTCACGACCGCATCCGCATTGGAGGGCTTTAAATGTATTTTCCCCAAATTTTTCATGTGATCTTTTATTCCGCTGTCATTTTCGTTCACCTGGTAGAGAATTTTGACTCTACCGCTCGGCGTATCAAAAGTTTTAATTGCTCTGTCAGAGCCTCCTCGTCTTTCATCAGTCTCACCGTCTATTTCTTTTTCTCTACCTTCGGCAATCTGTTCAACACTTTCATCATTCATTATCTGACTACTGGATAAAGCCAAAACAACTGAAAATTCACTTTCATCTTCTTTTAAATTGACAGCTTCTTTAACTGGAGAAACTTCAGTGAATTTTGTTAGATTTTTTATCATTTCATACACATTTTCAAACAATTTCCTTTCATTCCCTTTGGCATCACTAATATTTTCATTATATTGATTCACAGCATGCTGCTCAGAACTCATTCCTTGAGTATTATTTCCTGTATTGCTTTCGTCAATTTTACTTTTAATAATCGTATCTTCAATTAAAACTTTTAAATATTCTTTGAATTCAGCTTTCAAGATGTTAGACTTTTTCATTTCTTCAATCAATTTAGCAAAATCACTCGTGTTAAAAGTTGAGTTCACCTCATTAGGGTTTTTATGTTTTTCCACATCAGTTTTGACAAGAGAAAATACTTTATTGGTCAATATTACATCTGTCTCATTAAAATTAGTTATGTTTTTACTCACATTTTTCAAATCTTCCCAGTTGTCTGAATCACTTTTTGTTTTACTAATATTGCCTTTTTCTGGAATTCTGGAACTATTTTCAACTACTGTGTAATTAGAAGATATACCTAGATAAGCAATATTGGTAAACTCTGTTATTTCTTCTAAATAATATCCTTCTGTACTTGACAGAATTATGTCCTTATCTGCCTTCAATTTCTTGAAAGTATTTTTATTTTCATCTAAATAAATCTGTACTTCTGGTTTTATCAAAATTTGTTTGCCACTGTGTTGATTCCTTTCACTGTCATATGTGTTTAAATCACCTTTCTGTGTTGACATATTTTCGATAATTCGTTCTTTGGTTTGTAATCTTAAACTGTCAAAATCAACATCAACATCTAAAATATCTTCGTTTTCTATAATCCGGTCATTTTCCTCAACTTCTCCGGGTATTATTATAATTTCTTCATCATCCCGGTTGTCAAAAGAATCTAATACGTCATCAATACTAAGATCGGTTGTACTAAAACTTAATACATCTCCATCGCGATCTCCTATTATGTGTGTGTTTTCCCTGTATTTGTGACTTTGTTGATCATCGTGATGATTTTCATTTCCGTAGTCTGTATAGTGCTCTTCACTGCTAATGATCAAAGGCCGGACACTGACATGTGAATGGATTCGTTCATTTTTTGATGATAAATCATATAGCATATCTGTTTCATTTAGTGACTGGTCTTCACTGTAAAAATCATCAATATTTTTTATAGAGACTTCCTCCTCTATTGATTCATTATCATTTTCATGTCCTTCGAGACTGCCTGCCATTGTTTTCAGATTATCTTCTTTCATTTTTGGAAAATTCTCTGATGAAAATGAACTGTCAAATTCAATAAGCTTTATGCTATCACCAAATGTTGTTTTGATATTTTTAACATTGATATTCTGTATCTCTTCTCTATCATTGAGGTTTTTTAAGGTCTCATCACTACTTAAAACACCAAACTTACTGTCTATATGCAAATGAATACTGTCATCATCTGATTCTCTAGAATCAATCATAGGCCTCTTTATTGATCTATACTCATCGATTGTAAAAGAGTCCTCATTATCTACAACAATTTCTTGACTATCTCCGAATACCTCTTCACCTTCCTTATCACTAACTACACTATCACTATCAATATCAATACTTTCTTCACTAATCTTAGCATTCTTCACATTCACATTCTCGCTATGGCTAACACCTAATTCACTATTTCTAGCAGGGTTTTCACTAACCCCGATGGGGTTTTTACGACCGGTCATCTTAATACTCAAATAATTTTGATAAAAATTATCATAACTTCGATCATCCTCATTTTCTTCATTGAAAGTATTCCAGTTATCACTATTAACAGGAGTTTTGTCATAAAATACTGAAGTTTGATCATCATAGATGGTTGAAATTTCACTAAAACTATTGGGGTCTTCACTAAATCTATGGCCGCCCGCATCATCGCTGCGGTTATACTCTATATTATGGTGCTGTCGCTGGCTGTCGGTCGCCGTAATCAGTCAGTTGTGACCGTGGCCCGCTCTGGGGCATTTGCGTGAACACGCGCATTTGCGTACCACTTCAAGCTCTTTGGTATAGCGTGTGCCATCAGAACACACTAATCGCACCTAAAACAAGATAGAAATTTATAAATTTTGTTAACTGTTTCCATATTATCATATAAGATTTTATATTTGTAAGATGAGTTTCAATTTTAGTTGGTATTTGCATAGCTCTGAAATCAATGTTTGTTTTGGATTTTTTTTGCTAGCAAGTAAGTTAGGTTAAAGAATATATAAAAGATTATTCTTACCTTCCTTCTCTTCACCTGTCTGGCTACACAGCAGCTTCTCGGTCCGCAAGAGTTGGCCTTGACCTGCCGACAGCGTGCCACTCGCAAAGCTCGCCTGCTACGGCATGAACCTTCTGTTAAATGTTCACGTGTTGCCTCTTTGCGACACGTTCCACCGGATGATGATGAAGCTGATGGTGATGATAGAGTGCCACCAGCTATTGCTGATGAAGTGCCGATGTTCGATGTTGACAGAGGTATCCCGATTGATCCAAGACCTAGAAAAATGAAAAATTATATAGCAATCCGCAATGTAATTTTAAATATTTTGAGTAAAGTTATTAGTTTAAGTGAGGTAAATTTTCATACTTTCTGATTGGCCAGTTATAGGTTCAGCAGATTGCCTCTGCTTCATATTATTTATTTTTGATTGACTCAATATTGTTGAACCACCTGTAATGTAATGTGACATACATATTATTTTTGTCAGCAGCTGCTGTTTATTTTTTCTTGCAAATGAAAAAACTCTCAGTTATTTAATATAAGTATTTGTAAAATTGATTAGGCTAAAACAACCACAGGTTTGTTTTTGGGTGTCATTTTTCAGATTGACGGTATTTAGTATTGTAATTTTTATTTGGGATATAGTTGAACATTGATTCTGGCTACTAACTATATACTATTTATAATTTGACTATAAATTTGACTTGCCAACTGATGCCAACATTTCACAATGTAGTCCTCTCGTTCCTGATCTACATCTGCAGGAATAATCACTTTTTGATTGACCTTCCTGCACACATTTTCCTCCGCGCTTGCATGGATTAGGTGTGCATGCCTCCTAACAAAACCAAGAGATTTTTATGAAAATATGAAGAGCGTACACAACTCGAGAGAAATCATGAAAGTATGAAATGACTTTGTATAAATAATATATTGAAATTCATTGAACCATTACATTTTTTCTGTGTTTCTTAATATATCATTTATGGCGAGATTGGCTTTTTAGATTTTTTAAAACTTGCTAACGAAACTAATACTTTTAAGTGACTATAAATAATTATCATCAATAAAGAAAATGTAATGATTGTTAATTGTTATTTTACCCCTGAATCTCTTGGGTCACCAAGCATTGCAGGAGTTACCGGTGGTTGTTCAACTTCCATTTCTTCAGGTAGAGCGCATCCTGGGTTTACCCGCACCTGACGAGCTGCATTTGTAAAGTCCACAGGCTTGTGATTGATCCATACCTCTTTGAAGCATCCTGAAACCAGATTTATTTTGTTGTACTTCATTTTTACATTCAAAGTTACAATTAATTTTCCCTTTCATGATAAAATGTTCATTGAATTCTAACCATTTGACTACCACCACAAATAAATGATTGATATGTTCTGTGTCAGATACTGTGTGTTTTTGAGGGCCCAAAAAAATTGTGCGAAGTTAATTATCGATTATAATCAATTTTGACATATATGTATATATATATATATATATATATTATATGAAATGCATCGCAATATGTATTTTCAATTTTTAATTGAAAATTGTAACGTTTCATAAAAAAATCATTGGGTTGTTATTTTGTCACTCATGACCCAGATTTCACCTCTTGGCATCTTAGACATTGGAATGTTCTTAGTTAATGATTATTTATATTTTATAAATGACCTAAACTTAACATGGAGAAAAAATAGCAACATATTTTTCAAAATGCCTATTAATCAGAAATTGTAATGCTGGTATCCCTTATCGTAAACAGAACATCATTTATTAATACACTCTCATAAAGTTTCAAAAAGTATCACCAATCACCATCAAACATACCTTTGAAGCTAGTCAAGTTCCTTAAATGCCACTTAGAAAAAGCTTCTTTCCCTACTGTGTCCGGTAAGCCACCCAAATAGAGAGGTGTAGTTAATCTCAGAAAATCTTTAGATCCTTCATTTACTATAGACCGTGCTATGCCTCCGTCAACTCGAAGAGTAAAATTCTTTTTGATTGCGAGAAGTTCTGCTTTGTGATATGAGCCGTCAGATACCATTTCAAAACTGAAACGAATCAATCAGTGAATGAAAGTGGGTAAGCTAAACAGATATTTAAATTTTTTTAAGGTGCTAACTGTCACTACTTGATGGATAGGTACCGATCCTGATCATAAAATATATTGTGGAAATAAGTACTAAAAAATGTTTTTTATTATTAATTTTTTTTTTAAAATATAAAATGTGGTTTTATTTGTCAAGGTTCTAGTGCTATTGCTGTTAATACCTGTACATTGTAGAAACTGGATGATTTCCGACATCATAGCTAACTCTAATGCGTCCGTTAAACAACTCGACTGCCAAATGGTCTTGAGCTCCATAATACAGCAAGACACCATTTTGTTGTGAGCTGCTAAATAACAAAGTTACATTCGCCTCAGGTCTCGTTCTCAGGGGCTCCATTTCCACATAGGAACTATTGTGAACGAATGTTAGAGATGTAAGGTATTCGCAAAGTTTTCCTGTAATAAAAAAATAGCTCATCATTACAGAAATGGATCCAGTAATGAGAAATGAAATGATTAATAAATAGGTTATAATGAAACAGAACTTAGTCAGTACATAGTAATTACACTGACAGTGACTGTGTGATAATTTTCGTAACATACATTGAAAATCTCTGTATGCCAATTTATGCACATATATTTTTCAAGATAATTTTACCTCTGATTTTCTTGTATAAAACCATTAATTCAGGGTTATACAGTCAATTACTAGGAAGGTGAGCATTCAATTACTTACCGGAGTAACCAGGGGCACATTTACACAGATATCCTTCTATGTCTTGCGGGGTGTAGCAAACTCCATGTACACATTCATGATGAGCGCACGGTGAGGCTTGAGGGTACAATGCTGGGCCAAGCTCACAGTATCGACCGGAGTGACCTTCCGAGCATTGACAAGCATAAGAGTTAGGGCCATCTATGCATGTGCCGCCATTCTAAAATGATAAACAAAGAATATAATTTTTTCTGAGAATGAGTCATGCAAATGAAAATGGCCGTCGACAAGAATAAATTTGATTAAGTGGATAAGAGAACAACTTAGACAAAAGTTCTTATACCTGACACATATGTCCAGCGCAATCGTCAACATCCACAGTGCAATTGTCTCCAGCGTATCCAGGGAAACAGTCACAAGTATGGTGGGTGAAATGATCAATGCACCGTCCTCCTGAACCACATGGATTGAACTCGGCCGATGTGCAGAATGGAATTTTTGATTCACATTTCGCTCCTGCAAATATGAAAATTACTAACAATTATTCAGATTTTATGATGATTGATAATCGATTGATTGAAAATTCATTGCTTTTCATTATATATAGAGCAGCACCTTTTATTATGCAATAACTTTATTTCATTTATTTGTGTAACTCACCCATATACCCAGGTTGGCATTTGCAGGTGAAAGAGCTGAGTTCATCGACACATGTCGCATTGTTCTGACAGTCGTGGCCGGCACAATCATCAATATTGGTTTCACATCTGGTACCTTTGAATCCCGTTAAACACTCGCAACTGTAATCCCAACAATAATTTATTATGTAACTTATTTATAAAAATAAATAATAAATAAATTTAGATCCAATGTTATACCTGAATCTCCCTTCTTCCTTAACACTACATGTTGCATTGTTAGCACAAGGTGACCCATAGCAAGCATCTATCATGCTGTCACATGTTTTCCCATGATAACCGGGCCGACATAAACAAAGAAAACCACCATCGAGAGCTGTCGGAGAACATGCCCCATCATTGTGACAGGGACGAGCTAAGCATGCGTCACATTTAGCAGCGACTTCATCAGGTACAGTTCCTAAAATACAAAATAGATTACATGTTTTTTTTTTTAAATTTTCAATAAAATATGTAAAGACTGATTTTTAATTATTAATGACATTTTTTACAGGGTTAGTGAATTTAGTTATACAAATAAATGAAGAGGACGTATTCATTTTATATCATGGATTAATTTCGGTAAAATTATTACCTGACTAATTACTAACCTTTGCATTGGAAAGCAGTCGCAGGAGTGCTCAACAAAAGTTTGTCCTTCATGAAAAAGGGCTCAGCACATCTTGCTATTCCTGGCTCGACATAATCCACCTTGACCCATTCTGCTAACCAACGTAGTGAACAGTCGCAGTATAGAGGATTAGAGCCTAGAACACTGTATATCAAAATATACGACAATATTAAACTGAATGAAAGGTTTTGGTTATTTTATATGGCCAAAAAAAATATTGATTTCTTACATGTGAGTTATGGAATGAAGATCTCCAAAAAGTCCTTCGGGCAAGGTGCTTAGTTGATTTCCATGAAGTGATAACACTCTCAATGCTGGCAATCCTTTGAGAGCTGATGACCTAGCGCATCTTAATTTATTGTAACTGAGAACAAGAGTGCTTAGGCGATTCAAGCCGGAGAATGCATCATCAGCCAATACTCCGATCTCATTGTTACTCAAGTCTAAGCGTGTCAGAGATGACAAGTGTCTTAGACGATCTGATTGTATTGATGTAATATTGTTGAATTCAAGGTATCTGAGGAAAAAAAATATTTCTTAGAATATAAATATATTATGAATAAAGCATAACCTTTTCTGGTGTTCAAAGTGTTTCAACCATTATTTAAATGTGTGTTTATACTCACAGTTCAGTAGTCTCTGCAGGTATGTTATCAGGTATTTCGGCCAGTGAAGATCTTGAGCACCGAACTACTGTCCCAGCACATCTGCAAGAAGTAGGGCAGTAATCTCCCACCAAGCAGCCTTCCTCTGAATCACCTAGAAAAGAAATGCAAAATAACACTTGGTTGTCAAGTAACAACAAATGCTGTTTATGGCGGACTGTTGGTTGAAAGCGGGACCCAGAAAATGCCATTTTTCATGGATGGTCGGTTGTTTGCGAGATACAAAATATTACAGGTTTGTGTGTCGGCGTGAAATAATACTCTGCAACTACTTATCATTAGTACTATTTCTTTGCTAGATTATAAATGTGGAAGTTTGAAATAACAGAAATAAGTCAACAGTCTTATTGATTCATTTTGTGATCTCCATAGCTAGTTCATTTTGAGTCATTTCACATTCACTATTTTCAATACCGCTTGTGCTGTTTACCGTTCAGAATTTTGTTTTTAAATATATTTTTATTATTTCTAAAATTTGTTTACACAAATGATATTTTTGCAATATACAAGAGTTTTTGATATAAAGTGACAAATAATATTAATTGATCATCATGAGAATAAAAAGATTGCAATCAAGAAAAATGAGTCGATTCAATGAGGTCTTGAAATTGATATACAGAAAGTAATGTTTTTATATATGTTAACACTTTATGGTCGGGAAACAAAATATTTCATTTTTTGCGGACTGTCGTTTGTTTATGGAACCCGATAAAATTCGTTTTTGTATCCTGTCAGTCGTTTGCGAGATCCGTCTTCTCTTGGGCTTGTATTTCGGCGTGAAACAAAACGCATGGCAATACGACAAAGACCTTTTTTTGACAAGTGGCAATAAATCTCATGAGTTATTATGAACCCGAGTGTTCCTATTCGGAGACGCATGTTTCTCGATTTACGTCATTCAGATTTCAAACTTCCAGTGGCTCTAAACTTGCAGGAGTTACAAGTATATATTATTATTTATTATATAATTATATAGTAAGAATAAATATATTATCTTTTACATAGAATGTTTTAAAAATATAATATTGATGAGATATGGAGTGCCATTTACATAATTGAGAATAGGTTTTTATATTCAGCTTAGAAATATAATGAAATTAGGATGTAATCAGAGTGTTAATAATTTATTTTTAAAGATCAAATGTCACATATCATTTCTTTGAAAATTTCTAATTAGTAATTACTTAAATAAATATTGTTTGGTTTAGAAGTTGTGTCGATTTTAAGAAAGTAATATTTTTTTGCGCTAATCACAAAAAACGCCCGCTACAGGCTTGAGTATATTGCTCGAGGGGCCCGACCACAAAGTGTTAATAGTCATAAAAATAAATCAAAATAAATTTGTTAATATTGTGTAATAAATTGGTTATTACTTGTGCATTTAAAATCATGATGTGGCAATTCTCTTAGATGACTCCCTCTCAGCTTAGAAGGTGCAGCACATGTTGCAGTACCGCCCACACCACTCGTTCGAAGCCATGCTCCTAGCCACGCAAGATGGCAATTGCATTTAAATGGATTTCCATCAAGCGAGCTTAAAAGCAAAAACATAAAATATAAAACGAAATTCTCTGAAAATTTGTAGAAAAGTAAATATTTGGAAAACGATGGAAATTATTTTACACAATGATATTTTTGTGTTTTTATTTCACGTTGAAAAATTACATTATTTCTTTGTTATAAGAAAAATAACAACATCATAATTATTAGGAACAAATTTTTTAACTCAGCAACTTTTTATGCGTAGTATATGTTTAAAGCTATTTCCGCTTCCGCAATTGTTATAAGCTAAAATAACCTATTAATTAAGGTTAGTTTTATATACTGTTTTAGGTCATCATAGGTCATCATTGAATATGAAATTATATTAAGAGTTATTTAAGAAAATAAGCTCTTGGAGCAATTTAATAAGTCTTTAAAATATATGCATTGACTTTTAACAATAATAAATTAATGAATATTTTTTTGCTTTATCTAATGCATAAAACAATTCTATTAAAGAACATAAAAAGGGATCGATGAAATGATCATCATCACAGCTATTTTAAACACCGGTTTACCAGGATGAACAGCTATGTATAAAATACTTAAACCTTGGACGCCTAACATTAGAGATTTAAATATGTATACATAAATGATATGCAAAGTTATAAAATATATTTCAACTTAATAATTTTTCTGTATTGGTCAGTAAATTTAAACAAAATTTGTGACATCATTTGGGCGTTTAAATTTGATTTTATTAATTTCTTTGGTTTAAATAAGATTATTCATGATAGTGCTATTATTATCAAGTAATATAAAAAAAAACAATTCTTTTACTTCTGTACCAATCTTCTATAAACCTCATACAATCAAAACTGTGTTACCTTTTCATATCCACGTTTATTCTAAATTGCAATCGAAAATGGAGAAAATGTTTAATATCTCTAACATTACTTACAGTGCGTGGAGTGCAGTCAGATGATCAAATGATCCTGGCATTATACATGAAATTTTGTTTTCATTTAATGACCTGTGAGGAAAAAATATATATTATATTATCAAATCAAAATTTAAGATGTATTATAAAACTTACATACTTAATATTTGATACACATGGATTAAATATAAATGTGATTTTTATGCCTATATGAAATTTGATCATGTGTTATTAATCATGGATATTTACAATGTCCTAAGTCCATGTAATCCAAGGAACATCTTATTGGTGACAGATGTTATTTCGTTTCCATCCAGCAATAGTTCCTGAAGACTTGAAGCACCCTCAAATGCGTTTTCCTCAATTGTTTTGATGCCTGCTCTTCGAATATCCAATCTAGACAAGGATGGTAGTCGCCCAAGCAAGCCATCAGATTTCAGGGTGCCTAAACGACTGTCTGCCATTAACCTGAAAAAAATATCATTTTGTGTCATTTGAGGTTGTCAAGACAGTCAATTCATGTAATGTAATTAGTGTAAACGCAATCTCAATCAAATAAGTGTACCAGTTTTAAGACAGCCTTAAATATTTTTTGACTTACACAGATAATTCATCGCAAAAATAAGTTTCTCAAACCTCTCTGTGTATTTCAGTCACAGAATAATATAAAAATGTCAGGCAACACTTAATTTGACCAAATCTTGTATGGCGGGTTTTTCAGGTTTAACATAAAAAAAATATACATTTTTTTGTTAGTTATTTCTGTAATGTTTTAAATCAACAGTGTAATTTTTTTTAATTTAAAGTTTTTTCTTAAGAGGTGAAGCATATTTTTTTGTAACAATATAAAATCATCCACATGTGCAATGTCCTTTACAAGATGAGAGTTTCTTCATGTGGAAAATCAAAGGCCTGAATGAGTATCACCAACAAATGCTTGGCATAACTTAAATATTTTTGATAAAGAAGTCCACTATGTTGCTTTAAATAAAAGAAAAAATCAATGCTTAATTCACCTATTTTTTGTCACTGTATTATAGAACATGTATTATCACCAAAAAAATGAATTTATTAGACTACATCTTAATCAATGTATATATGAGATAAATCTCATTAATCACACATTTTTATATTCATTGCGCATTTTGGATTTCATTGCAGTTAACATTCTATATACATCTACATTTACATTTGGGGCATAAGAATTATTAACCTGAATTTTAATATACAAATGCTAAAAAAACTATTTTTTATAACGTTTTTTATCAACATACTTTGGAAAAATGTATATTCATTCAACAATTGTGAGGAATGCACAGATGAGAAAATATTGGCACAATCTATACTATCAGCATTCCAGATACTGGGCCATAAAAAAACGGTGGCAGTGATTGTGATTTTTCGCTTTCTGATAAGTATAGTCTGGTCATTCTAAATATAATCTTTGCAATGAATAAATATAAAAATTTAGTCTTTAATTTAGGAAAAGCTAAATTAAAACACTGACATATTTGTAATTCTTAACTTTTTAGAGTAACAGTACAATTATTATCTTTTTGGTTGAGCCTGGAGATGGTTAGGTAAGATTAGAATAGGGTATGTGATACCAGATAAAATGGTATATTTTCTAACTTACAGTTGCGTGGTGTGCATGGGCACATCTCTAGGAATCTCAGTTAATCCTAAGCCACCGCAATTAAGTATCGGACCTCTGCAGGAACACGGAGCTGGACATGGAGCTTCTATAGGACAACCATCACCCAAAGCCAAGTCTTCATTGCCTGTTAGATATAATGAATTAATATATGGCAAATATAAATAACAAAAATAAAGTTATCCTTTCCTTCAGAGAATCGATCGATATTTCCAAATATTATGACACACCTTTACATTTTAGGAGATCATCCCGCAAAGCTTCCAGTCGCCTACGATGAGCTCTTTTGGGACCGTCGCATCGGGCACCTGATGTTTCAATTGGATGCTTTTGAAGATAGTCAGATACCCAACGTAGTCGACAATCACATACAAAAGGATTTCGAGCCAAGTGTCTGTAAAACATTTTTTTATGAGATTTTGTATCCTGTCATATTATGTATAATTTTTTAATGAATTATCTTTCAAACGAAATTTTATGTTTCTAGTAACAAATTTATAATAAGAAATAAAATGTGTAATCACTTACAATGTTTGAATACTGCTCATTGGGTCAAATGTTCCATTCACTAAAGTTTGTATATTGTTATCATACAATGATCTGAAATGGAAAATTTATCTGGTTTTAGTGAAATATAAGGCATAGTGAACTTTTTTATATTTGCTTCCCCTAGATCATAGGTTCCCAACCTTTTTCAGGTGACGACCTCTTTTCATAAAATCCATGTTACCCACAACTCCCCATAAAATCCAAAAGTATACAAAAAAATATTTTTTTAGTTGACCGTATAAGTTGGCGACCCCCAGGTTGGGAACCTAGGCCCTAGATGGATTATATATGAGCTCCTAATGAACTTCATAATTGAATAAAAAATGATTGTCAGTCAATTATATGTTTTCAGATTCAAGGATACCATGTCATAGGCATGTAAAGGCATCACAAAAATTGATGTCTATATATCACACAAATTTATTTTCAAATCATGTGTCAGTCTGTCTGATTTTGATGTGACTGATCATATCAAAAAATGGGCAAATCAGTGCACACAATCAGCCCATTGAATAGGACAAAAACCTGATAGCGTGTTTATTTATGAAAAAAAAAATGATATTTTGAATACCACACAACAGTTTTGCTGGAAGTAAAATTCCTTTTATCATCTTGAGATTTTGGAATTGACAATTTTTCAATTCCAAGATCCCAGGACAGATCATAAGACAGGATTTTGTGTTTGAAACTTGATTCGTGTCCATTATAGTTTCAGATGGAATGACTGAATGATTTGATATTTTTTTGGCGTTGGAATGTTTTATTAATAAAAAATATTTTTTTAATGTATATATTTAGTTGTTTCAATTTCAATTAATTCAAAATGTAAACATTCGTTAGATATTTTTAGCATAAAATAGTTGTGTTAAAATATTTATGATAGGTTATAATCAACTGTTTCTTCAATAAAATGGACATAAAATATGTACAGTATACTTACAAAAGATTAAGACTATGAAGGTCTCTGAATGTATCTTTTCTGATGCATGATATCTCATTGGAATTCAGCAACCTACAAATCAATTATATTATTTTATCCAATGAGCACAGTCCTGTTAGCTTTTTTTGTGATGTGAAATTGGTGGTTGGGATTGATGGTCATAGAAAAAGAACAAATATACCAATTTGGGTTGTTGGTATTATTAAATTTGAATTGTTACAACTTTGTACGATTCCACATGTTTTGTCACTAACATGCTGAATTTTGGGTTTCGGCATCTTCAGGCATTCTATCACACGTATGCAACATATTTTAATTTATTATTAATTCAGGGTCTCAAATAAATATAAAGTACAAGAGATATTAGGAATCATTAGTCCAAAACAGAGATATTTTCTTTTAAAATTAATGGTTGAGCATTTTTTAAAATTTTTGCATTAAAATTTTTCTTGAAATTCACACAGTATCAACTCAAAGAACAGTATAAAAAAATAGCCAAGCTCTAAATATTAAATGATTTCATATGACCAGAAATTCTCATTCTTGGATTGATAAGTAGATTTATCACAGTCATATCAGAATGATACTATTATAGAAAGAAAATCCAAGTATCAAAATTATGCTCAAAAAAACATTAGTACTATTTAAGCAATTTAATATTTTTAAGATCAGGACCAACTGATCAGTTGATAACGCTCACAATTAGTGGAAATAGTACCAACTTAAACATTGTGTTTTTAGTATGTAAATGTATTTTACAAACATAATTACTTACAGCAATTGAAGAGATGTCAAACCATGAAAAACTCCAGATGGAAGATCTTTGATTTTATTTCCATACAGAACCCTGAAATTTATCACATAACATTTAAAATATCATGCCTTTCCATCAAGAAGTGACAGTTAACACCTTAAAAGTGAATATATTATTTAATATTGTGAACTTTCTTCACTTCTAGAAAAGTATAATTCTAAAAGCTGAAGAGTATTAAAAGCAATTTAAATCCAATTTATTCAAATACAACCATATAATTTATTGACACCCTTTCTTCGATAATATTTACTGAAGCTGCTAAATAAGTCTGTATGACATTATAAGGACTTATTTTGAATTCTTTGTGAACAATAATAAAACAATGCTTTCGCCAATTTGAATTGTTGAAACTTTGTACTATTCCACACGTTTTGTCATTAATGGCATCATCAGGCACACACATTACACAGATGGCATGTTTCAACAATTCAAACTTAAAATGAAAATTCTACATATAGTCAATATCATAAATTAGTAATTATCATAAAACAGCTATAATTTCATCATGCAGATGTAACAGAACTTTAGCATTTTAATAATATTATTATATTTTAGTGCCCAGAGTGACCCTTTTGAAATATTAAAGACTCACAGAGATGTGAGACTCCTGAGGCCTGAGAAAGCATCTGCAGCAATCTTAGTGATCTTATTATTGCTAAGGTCAATTCGTTTCATTCTTCGGTGGCTGGTGAATGCTTTGGCTGGTATTTCTGTCAGAAGGTTTTGTTCCAATCGTCTGAAAATATTAAATTAAATTGTTTATTTAATAAATAAATTACAAAAAAAAAACAAAACAAATCGCAAATAGATATTCTATACAGTTTATAACAACCCTTAAATGTAGACTGTCATGCTATTTCTCCTTCCATATTTGCGGAGGTGGAAGGACTGATCAAAGCCCTTCCTGAAAGAAAAGCCTTGGGAAACGACAGAATAGGTAATAAGGCTCTCAAGCGACTACTGCATAAAGGAGTCAGTTTGTTAGTCGATATTATCAAGGTGTGCTTAAGATTACTACATTTTCTGTCATGGTGGAAGTAAGCTGATATTACTCAAATTCTAAAGCCTGGGAAAGATCATACTCTTCCAGTTCACCATCAAACAATAAGCTTGCTACTCGCAATGAGCAAAATTCTATAGTGTGTGGTAAAAGCTGGACTGCAATGACTTGACAAACCACCAACTTCTTCGAACACTCTTTTAACTTATTTCTAATTTTTATATTTTACTTATAGAATTTAAGAATAGATGAATTCAATGAAATTCAATTTTTGATATATATAGTTTAATTTGATTGTAATTTTTTTTAATAATAATTACAGTTCAGTGCAGTCCCCGGGCAACGTGGTGGGTAGCCTGGAAAGAGCTCTCTCTCTGCAGTCGACTGCTCCATCACCACAACGACAGGCTGCGGGGCAAGGAGCTTCAAAAGGGCATTCACCACTGCCACTTGGATTGTTGATTTCGCCTTAAATCAAAAAACAATATTCAAAAAATTCAGTTTAAGCAAATAAATATACATATATAAGCCCTGAAAGCCTTCCTGGACATGAAAGTTTTTAGTAATGCAGTAAAATAAAGTATTTTAAAAAAGTAGAAGTATATCCACTCGAGCTAAGGAACAAGTAAAATCATTCAACATTAAAAAAAACAGATTCACAATTCGCTTATCACGTTATAAAGAAATCACATAATATAAATTCAAACTCAGCGCCTAAGTGTTTTTGTTCAGCGTCATTGTAGTAAGGGTCGCAGGATGATGGCTTTGGAACAGATGGAAATCAATAGATATCAACTATCACAAAGTATTCGTAACGAACAAACTAATATATGTCGGTCATCATTACTGGTCCCTTTGCGGGGTGTTTCTTTGTTTCTGTAATAGACCATTTCCGTGCCTTATCATGTAAACTTATTGATATAGCCGCCTTGTTAGTTTCATTAACAATTTTCAGTTTTATTGCGAGCAAGAAACAAGCTAGGTCGTTAAAACAGGAGAGAAGATGTATTGTGTACCTTTTCTACACAGCTATATATAGATAAGCAAATGTTCGTTTAAGCATAGTTCTGACGATGGCGTGAGCCGAAATAGCTATCAACTATATTTAAAAAAAAATGTAGAACCAAAATACAAAGCTATTTTTTTCACCGTGTTAATTTTAAAAAACCTTTAAGGATGGCTCCTAAGACACTCTAAGGAACAAAAACTGTAAGTAGGGGTAAATCATGTAATGTCACTGAATATGTACCCTAATGGATAAAAGATAATTTAAATAAAGCAGTGAATAATAATTAGTAATAGTAAATCAATGTATGTACCGATTTTTTACTAAATATATATTAGTATGCATGGATAATTTACACACCTTCGCATGGTCTATGATGTGCTGGCAACCTGTTAAGGGCAGCGCCCACTAATGCAGGTGGACTTTTGCATCTTGCCCCGGCCCCGGCCAGTCTTGTGGCAGCTTTCAGAGCCATCGCTAGGGCAAGAGATCCTCCGCACGAGCACGAAAGCGGATTATCAGCCAGGCGAAGAGATCGGAGACGCTGTAATGCCGCTGCAGCGAGACCATCAAGGCGGAGGATGGTAAGGTTGTTATTGTTGAGAGTTCTGTAAAGGAATTATATAGTTATAGAGCTTATAAAGCGATATGTCTCCTCGTTTGATTTATAAGGATTGTATCGAAAAAGTAAATATGAATATATTTTTGATTGATTTTTTTATTATTATTTTTTGCAAACGATGTTCATTTTACGTTTATATTGTTATAGAAATCAAACTTTGATGAGTGTTATTAAATTTCAGTATAAAATAAAAAATTTCTAAAAGTTATCAATTTCGACAAAGTTATAGTCTAAAAGATTACTGAAAACTATTTTGAATTTAGATTGATACATTGCGCGCCAATTCAATATGCTTTATTATTACGTTATTTGAATAAAAATGTAATAAAACATGTAAAACTAAATTACAATATCTCGAGATCTTTAAAAGTCTTCAAAAGTTGGTCATCAACACAAGCCAGACGGTTGTTATCTAACTGCAAGTTCCTCAGGGACGCTGGACCTCGCAGCGATCTTCTCCCGACTCCTGTCAGCTGATTATGACTTAAGTCTCTGAAAGGTTAGCACAAAACTTTATTAGCTAAATACATATATTATAATATTTTTGATATACAGTGACTAGTGGCAGTGTTTCACCACGGCTCTAATCAATTATTCTAATAAATATTTATCGTTTCTATAGGTACCTATGAATTGGGATGGATAAGTAATGTCGCTAGTAATTTTTTCTTCCATTACCATGCCCTTAGCAATATTTCTATATTAGTTCAGCTGTCGGTGACCTTCATGCGGGGAAGGATAATAAATGTGTGGCCTTTCATCCACCCCAAATTGACAACATATTTCACCAATCAATCCATGAAACAAAATTTTTATAGCTCTCGCGTAACTAGAAATTGAGATTTCACAATATTTTGAAATTATCGATATTTGGCAATTTCAGTAACTTTTTATATAGTGTCTCGAGAAATAAAGATTTTTATGACTTCGCGAAATTTTTGCCAATATCAACTTCTAATAGAGTAGTTCAAAAACGGAAACTCGACAGAGACTCGGTGTAAATCTCTTTAGACCATATTAAGAAAAAAAAAAAAATTAAGTATGGCCACTGTAAAAAAGTTAGCACATAAAAGTGCATATCGATTAGTAAAAATAAAATATGGTCTAAAAACATAAATGTATAATATTTAAACGGTGATAGCTAAATATTTGTGTAGTTTTTGTCACCATGCATGATCTATGTCAGTGATCTCAAAACTCAATGAGGATGTAAGCTATACATATTCTTTTTTATAATTTTTATCATCGTCCTTTATCGCACCATACATAATATTATGATATTATTGAAAATAAATTAGAACGTCAGATTTTCAATAAAACATATAATGCGTACTTTAATTATTTATTTATAAACAAAATAATAATTGAAAAATAGTGTGAGTAAAAATAAACATCTCTAACCGCTTCTCTATTTAGTTCGTTGTACGTACAAATTGTTATGCCAAAATAATATTACAACGGCAACCTTTCAAGCATTTCATTAAAATTTAGTTCGATTACTTTTTTTATTTTTGGAGTTCAATAATAAAGTTTTATAGAAAATTTATAAATATGATAAAATATCATAAGTGAGCTACTGCAAAAGCCTCGGGGAGCTACTGGTAGCTCGCGAGCGACCGCTTGGTGGTCACTGATCTATATTATAGAAATAAAGCTTTTGAAATACCGAAGTGTGCATTCTTTAATTTGGCCCTCTTTGCTACAAAATTCCCTTTTTCACAAAAGTCTTCCAGTAGACTTGAGAAACTAAGTCAAGTTTTTAAAATCATGACTTGAGTAGAGATAAAATATTTGTGACGAGTAGAATTCAATTATGCGAATAAAAAAAACAATGTTTCGAAATATTAATCAATTAGACAAATATTTTATATATAAAAGAATTCGTGAACGATTTTTCACACGAGGCGATTGGCGGCGAGAGTTATTTCGGTTGTAATAAATATTAAGTTTTAAGTTGTAATGGCGTTAAAGATTCGCTCATAATAAGCATTATCCGTAGATTGTATCTTACATCTGGAAAAGTTCGCGAGGGCATATGCTTTCTAGGTGGCACGAAGATATCAAAAGCGATTGGGCAATCACTGCTGTTGTATCCGTATCAGCGCAGGAATAAAAGAATACTATCAGAGATCGCCGCCCTCAATAATAAGTAAGGTAAATGATTAATACATGGTTTGGTGAGCTTTTAGTCTGTGAAATAATAATTACAGTACAAATGATAAATTTAATTAATTTGTATTACGATAAATGACTTAGAAAATAATTGATATTTCAGTTGACGTCGGTAAAAATCCAGACCAGCTGTTTGGTTTGTGCTCATCAAACATAGATATCGCTGACATGTGTAAGCTTGGGAATATTTCAGTGTTGAACGGAACGATGTCATTGTTGTTTTAATGTGTTAACTGCTACTTCTAGGTGGAAGTGCAGTACACTTTGAATAATAAAAATATATTTTTAGTACAATCCCCCCCCCCTCAATGTATTTATAATCAGGACCGGTTTCGCTAATCTCGAGCATTATCAGTAGATAAATAAAAAAAATGGAACAATGTCATTTGCACAATGCTTGTGTTTTATTCAAACAAGTTTAACTGGCATTATAAGACTTCACAATGGTCAATTATACAATTTATGCTATCGATTGAAGGTACTTCATGGAATTTCAATATCAAAACAATAAACACGAGGAATCGGTCAGTTACATATTGAATGAAAAGGACTTCTTTTAATTTTGTTAAATTGAAGAAACGAAAAACGGTGAGTATTTTCTATCTTATTTGGATTTTAATTTAAGCTTGGGTATTCAAAAAAATATTTTTTGTTAAAAAAGCATAACGAAAGATAAACGCAATCGTTGAATACAACAAATAAAAGTCTTCATCGACTGAAACAAAGTGTCACCGTGAAGAATTTGTGACATAAAAAATTAATGACGTTGTAATGACGAGGATAGATTCCACAAATGAAAAGGTAAGCGAAATAACCCTTTTCTCGTAGGAAATAACGATACAAATCAAGCCATTATAAATCTGATTAGCTTCATTTAAAAATAATAATACTCGGTACTTTTGTGTGTTATTTTCTCATACAACAGGAGCAGATTCTATGTTCTACAAATAAGTATTTTATATGTAGCGCTATTGTGGCGAGTAAAGATTTCTTAGATGTTTCCCCCTCGAAAGGCACTTCACTTACGGCCCGCGGCCTGAAAAGTGGGATTAATTCGTAACACAGGCAAAACACGGAAGAAAGCACACTTTACCGAATACGTATAATATTAAATGAATGATTTGTCTCAGTTATGTTACCATTCCGACGACCATGTTTGTTTCGTTAATATTACCTTTGTACATGAAATAGGACGGCGATCGATACGCATTTTTGAAGATACGATATAGCAAACGGTCGAAGATGATATAGAGAAAAATACATTTCTTTTTCAAAATTGCACTCATGTAAATTCTAAGCATGCGAAATTTTGCAATTGTGATTACTTTCGATTCGTTATTATCACTTAGATATCTATGGCAATGCTTGCATTACATTTTCTTTGCGCGAAATAAACTGAATTAAAAAAATATCATTATGAAGCAATATTAGTGAAACAATTATTCATCATTACAATTTTTACTGTATGTCTCTATTATTTGCGATTCCCGAAGATATGTCTGGAAACCGCATTGTCAAGGAGGCTGGATATCTAAGAAAAAATACTTCGAATGAGTCTATCAACTAAAATTGTTAAATATTTATAAGAAAAGTGAACATTACAGTTTTCATATAACATATTTCAGTTTTAAATACATACGGGTTTTCTTTTCTCGTAAACAATTCATGAAAATTGTTACCATAAAAATAACGCTTAATTGTAGTTTTAAACAAAATATTTGAACCTTTCATTTTGTTTCTGCGCATTCGCGACATCTAGAAGTTTCTATGAGATATAATAAAACTGTCTAAAAATTCAAGAGTCCCCTAAGGGACAGAAAGTTGGGAACCACTTTCTGAAAATACACATTCTGGTATTTTTATCGAAGTAGCAAATCCTTTGTAGTACAAAAGAAAACCTTCGGAAAGAAAATAAGAATTGGTCGAAGAAACAAAAATAAAGCCGGCAAAATTCTCACGTTTCTTCTGTTAAGCTTTTTTTGTATAAAATGATTTTGTTCGCTGGAAAGAGGTTTCATAAGTAACGTTTGGGTATAGATTGGTATATTTATTTAACTGGTTGTGTGCCTATCATTTCAAATAGGTGTTAGCAAATGGCATGCAGCAGCGTTTCTTTAACAGTTATCTACGGAACCCTGGGGTTTCTTAGACTCGAAAAGGGGAAACAAATATGAAATAATGTACGATAGAAATGAAAATATACCCGCGACTACCATTATACATAAAATAAATATTAAAAGAATATGGAAAAGTACTCAAGCTATTTACCCGAGACTAAAAAAAATAATAATTTGATACAATTAAGGATAACGCAGTTCAAAGCGATTGAAATATAATATTATACCAATTATTGAAGTATTTTTTTATCGTTGAACACTGTTTCAAAATGCTATTCATAAATATTAGCAACGCACATTTTTGCTGCCGAAATATTTTTACAAAAATGAAAATTCAGCTGCCGCTCGTCATTCTAAATGTCAAAATCATTACTTTCTGTTGAAAAAATGAGGCACCCGTATCTGGGATATATTATATAACATACTTAGCGTAGCTACTGTTTGCCTACATCTCCTTAAAATAAATTGTTAAATGGGATGTAATATTTTCATACATTTTCTTTCGGTTCATAAAAGTCAAGTCAAATACTTCGGGCAAATACATAAATTCAAGCTTATGGCTATAAAGTACAGCCATTTTAAATTCGATTTTATTAATATTTAATTACTTATTTTTATGCTGATTCAAATAGAATGTAAAATTTTTGGCCGAATCTGAGAAAAGGGACAATTGTGGCGAATAAAACATAACATCATTTTTTCGATTACATGAACATTCAAAGATAGATAAAATATAAGTTGTCATTTCCATAACTATCACTTAAAAAGATTTTGATTTTTTTTGTGACAAGTTGATTGTTTGTAATCCTGTACGTTTGAGCTGTGCAAGATTTGAATTTATGTTCGAAACTTTCCATTAATTGATGTACCGATGCGAATCAAAACGCATGGATATTATTTGTCTATAGATTCTAGAAATTAAATTAAATTCTTTTATACTAAGCGATGGAACGTTCAGTGATTAACAGATAGCATAGTGTAAGAAGTAAGCTTCATACACCGCCGACCGACAGCTTGTTAGAATAGGTACTCGCTACCAAATTTCACTGTAATGCTCGATAAAAATTAATATTTTCAACATAACTAGTGGAAGTGGTTTAAAAAAGGGTTCGGGATTGCTTTTCAATACAAAGATGCACTTTTAATAATTAGCATTATTTTATATTATGCATTTGAAGGTGGTTAATTCATGAATATATATATAGTTTTTACTATTTTTTAAGTTGCTTTTGTATTTAATTGATATACTAGTGTTCGTGATAGTAGTTATTATTTATTTTCAAGAGGCGATATTCTTTAGATTGAAGTAATATGTCACTTGAACTAAGCTCATTAATTTAGCAATAACTCACTCAGGAATTCCTATACGTTTTTCTGTTTCTCGGTGAAAGTTTTCTAACAAGTTTAGTTGCCTAAACATAGGTACGTCGCATCAAACTGAACTTAATAAGTTCTTCCTTTAGTGGCAGGCAGTCGAAAAGTGACGTTGGTTCAAAAACGCACTAACTTAATTTATTTTAAGTGCAGTATAGAGGAGCCACTGAGCGCTGTGCATCATGGACGGGCAACATTTAAGATGCAATGTACCGCAATGTAAGACAAGGTAACACAACATTGATGTTAAATATAAAATAATGTAAAGAAATAAATTGTGGATGTTTTATCCACTGAAACCCAGTGACAGCGGTTGATTAACCTTCTTTAATTTCTTATCAACATATTCAAACTAAAGTTGATTTTTATATTTATGGATGATTAATATAAATAACGTCATTTTTCTTTTTATTCATCCAATAAAAAAGTAGTTTTTATCGAAAATATAGAACTCTTAATTATGATATTTGCTGAAGTGACACATTTACAAATGGATGTTTATGTTTATTAAGAAACAAATCGTAGAAACAAAAAATATTTTTATTAATACAGAAATAAATAAAATCTGTTACAAACAGACATTCACAGATGGAAAAATCATTTTGGCGAAGTTTTTTTGTTATCATCATCATCAGCCGGGGTCGATCCACTGCTGGATGAAGGCCTCCCCCTGCTTTTTTTTTCCAGGGGGGTTGTTTGGACATAGCATTTAGCAGCATACCATTTTTTGTTATATCGATCACAATCTTTGATATTGGAGGGTAAAAAGATTATTATATATATTATATTACATATTTAAAATCGATAAGGTGAGATATTCCAACAAAATTTAAAGAGTCGTTCGAGAAAAACTCGAGGAGATATCAATACAAGATGATGTTTGAATATCTTAAATGTAAAAATCATCGATCAAGATATTTGACTTTACCGGTAGTTGAATATAAAGCCTTTACATGACAAAGAAAATAGTGATGATGTCAATTTATCTTGAATCAATTATTCGAATGAACATTTTATAGTCAGTAACTTCTCGTGAAAGAATATTAACATTTATTTAGCGAAAAAACTTCTATAGAGAAAAACATTAAACTCAATTACGAAAGAATAAAACGTTGGGAATAAAGACGAAGGGATGACTTTAATAATCGATTTGAGTAGTTCTTTTCGGAAGACCGATGGTTTGCTGTTCATGTTCTATGCGGCGGTCGCTACGACGCTGACAATAAATTGAATTATTCGAACCTGGCAAGCCACTTTGACGGGACAGCGGTCGGTTACCACTGGACTGCGATCAAAAATATTTTTATGATAGTATTTTAAAAGTGGTATCATTTATTATTTATTAAAACATATCACACGACAAAGTAGACGGGCTGTATTTGGATAGATAAAAAATATATTCATATAAAACATTTTGAAATATCAGGACACAAAGAAATTATTTTAGTACGTTAATTGGTTTTTGGAATCGCTCCATCAGAATGCACCAAGAGCTATTTATAATTTCATATAAATATTGATCAACTAACTGACTTGATTTTCTGTAAAACAATGGAGATCTAACAAATAAATTTTAATCAATCAATATATGATTTAACATCATATCATTTAACTTATGCCTTTAAGCATGGTATATGCATATTTTTTTATTGTATTGATGACAATAGTTTATTTGTTATTTTATGATATTTGAGAATTTGTAAAGATAAGATATGTGCCAATAAAGTATAAGCTCTTGCTGATTATTTATGCACTATGTGACGAAGAATTGGAAAAAATTGGTCTCATGAAATGAAATTCTTCTCTCAGATATCGCTACCATAGAAAGGCGTAGTTGCGATGTTTGTTTGTAAAGTAGTGTTTATAACGAATACTTCAAATCATTGCACTCCAATAGAATTGTTTGAAAATTTTACGACTGTAAAATCGACTTACCAAAAGTTTAAAAATGCTAAAAGTGTGCAAATTGCGCTTAACTATTGATTTTTGATATTGAAACTATTCATTAATCAACTGAAACTTTTTAATTGTGTGAAGTGTTCAATGGTTCTGCGACAGAACATGATAAGCTTTTTTAATCAACTTTTCGAAACTTTTCTCAGTACTCAAGTATACAGTGGAACCTTGATTAACTGTTCTCGCATAATACGTTTTCCCAGATGGACCATTCATTTTTTATAGTGTCGTCAAACACCCATAAGAAAAATATTAATAGTCCCCGTATTAAACGTTCCCCGATTTATCGATTTCCTCAATCTATCGTCTAAATATTTTATGGTCCCGTTTAAAATATTATAATATCCCGGTTGACCGACCGGTTTTGGTAGATAAATCTTTCTATCCAATACAATTTGTGAGTATGAGTATATTAAATCTTATTTATAACCAGTGGCGGCTCGTTCATATACACTGCGGAGCTGCAGCACCCCCAAGAAAATTTGATAGAAATGAATTTTATTTATTTTTATTATATCTATAATATTAACTATTTTAAAGTGTGGCATGTGTTTGCTGAGCGCGAGCCGATCGCTCTTCAGATGCATAATTGTACACGTATTGTGCCGATAGAGTGTACAGTAATATGAGGCGAGCGCTGCGTAGCGACGTTGCTCCTAGAATTTTTTGTGTCCACGGTGTCACTCACTGTATGACGAGAAGTGCGTAGAGTGGAGGGGGGTCTCGCCGTATGGTCAGTGTCACGCTGCAGCTCGGAGCAGCGTCGGAGCAGTGCTTTTTTGCAAATTTTTTATTCTGGTTAAAACTATTTCACAAGTTAATGCCGCATGTTGAAATCCTTTATAACCAAATGCAATCTAGAGAAATCGACATATTTTCAATACAAAAAAATATAAAAAGCTTTAAGAATGCCATATCGAAAATACGAAATTCATATACCGAATTGTCTTCGTCACAGTTTCAGGAAGCTAGAGATATGTGCGACGTATTAAGTTCAGACATGGAACAAAGGTACTCTTTCAATAATCAATTATTGGCTGCTAAATTGTTTGACAGAGTAAACTTTAAAAAATATCTCCAGAAAATGCCAATTGAAGAAGTCAATCAAACTATCGAATCGTATCCAATGCTTGAGAAGGAAAAGCTTCTTACAGAATTTCACGTATTTTACGAAAGAGTGGAAATGCACAACTTTGATAATTTAATATCATTATTGAAAAATATTCATGCTAATAATTTGAGCGATGTTCTTGGAGAATTGACGAAGCTCTTAAAAATTTTAATTACTACTCCAATGACAACTGCAGAACCTGAGCGATGTTTTTCTACATTAAAAAGAATTAAAACTTATCTCAGGAACACAACTAGTCAAGAAAGGCTAACGGCTTTGTCAATGCTTTCAATAGAGAAAGATATGATTACGAAAATACCAAACTTTAACGAAAAAGTCATAGAAAAATTTGTTAATAGCAAAAATAGACGAATGGAATTTATTTTAAAATAGCTTTTTTTTAATTGTTATTATTTTTGATATTTCAAATAAAATCTAAGTAATATGGTCTTTTACTGAATTTTAATTTATCCACAGCACCCCCAAATCTCACACCCACGAGCCGCCACTGTTTATAACCAAAGAAATTACTGATGAAATATATAGTTCGCCTAAATGTTTTGTGATATTCTTTAGTAAATAATTTCGCAAGCAGCAGGTTATGGTCTTATTTAAGATTTTACGTTTTTTATTATTATTTTAAGCTTTCCAGGATTACACGTTTCCCGCATTATTCGATATCTTTTTATGGTCCCTTGGAAAACGTAGAATCGATTTTTCACTGTACATATAAATATTTTTCCGATAGCGCACACTTATTATGTCTCATTTTGCTTTGAATTAATAATAATGAAACACAATTATCTTGTAGTGAGGAATTCTCATTGTTTTTAACACTCTTTGTACAATCAGTTAGCTATTTTAACATGGCGGTCTAGTTTAAGCTTAACGATTAAAACTTAATGACGAGTAATTTTGATTTTGAAAATAATTTCAAATATAGAATATATGTAACCTGGTTTTTCTTTCGTTTTAGCTATATTCGATTTCAGATTGGGCACTGTATAAATTTCTACTCTAAAAATGAATAATAATACCTAAATATTTAATTTTATATAAATTTATTCCGATAAGGATTTATGATATGCGTTTTTTTATTTATAACGCAATAAGTCTGCCCTAATTTTTTGTGCCCAGTCTAAAAAAATTCTACAACTACTTAGAGCAGTAAATCAGAATCAAAAGGTAGCGCAGCATTTTGCTTTTGTGAAATTTAATTATTTTTGCAACGCATCAATCAGAAGACTGCTGTATATTGCTTACGCAAAGATGGATATAAAATTTTGTGCTTAGTTTATCTAGAATAGAGAATTTGCGTTGACAGAATTGGTTTCCATGAACCCTCTGCACGTCTTGTGTTGCGACGATAGAAGAGGAGGAAAGCTTCCTGCAATTTGTAAAGTAGGCCCCCTGGGAAGGAATAGAGCCAGAGCAGACGGCTTTGGAAGTCTATACGATTCGAATCTTCCTGTTTCTTTTTCAAAAGCGATGAATAACTTTAGGTAAGGGAGCGCACCTATGATTTGACAGCTAAGTCTTCTTGTAGAATCGGTCAGTCTAAGTTTTTGTATCATAAATTATTCTATCGTCCAAATAAAATTAACCATATGAAACAAGTTAGGACTCTAGCTGATACAAAATATAACTGTTTAATACAAGCAATAATAATAAATAATAATTTGTGTATAAGTTTTCATTTTCACATTGTTGGCTTACATTTTATTTAAAATAGGGCTAGTAAAAATGTCTTGATGAGTACATTTAAGAAAATCATGTTTTGCTCAGCCTCGGAGAAGATTGAATGGGATATGAGTAATTTATTAATAATTAAATCGTAAATTAAATTTTAAATTTTTTTTTTTTAAATATGATACGGATTCAAAGTCATAACTACAACATCTGAACTATCTTATTTATCTGTCAGTTTATGACGGTTAGCTGATTTATCTACAAGGCGCATTCGATACAGATTGATGGCCTATACAATTTTAAAATATTAAATGAATGAAGAAATGAAGTATTATTTACCAAATGTATTTTATGCCAACGAAAACGAAGACTTGTAAATAAGGATGATCGAAATATACGAATACTTTTTATCTGATACATGAAAAGGTTTTTTAATTACCTGCTGTATAAAGCTTTTTACTTTATCAAAAAACTCAATTTTAATCTTCACAGAAAAAATATCTTTGCTATGTAGATACCTATTACAAAAAAGGTTCGTTCGCAATCAGTGTAATTTGAACCCAAAAGTTTTCAGGATCCAACCTGCCAATATACTTCCAAGGAATACATTATACCTAATGTAATTTTGTTTTACATAGAAAAACATGAAATCGAGCAATAATATGATTACTGGTTGGCGGTAAGGGAAAGCATTTTGATAAGGATAACACGAAGACAAGCACCTGTAGGTGAAATAATATTTTGATTATGAATAATAGGTTAAGCACGATAGAGATTGTTTGGAATGTAAGGCATATTCAATTAAAAAATGATGTTGTATTTGATGTGTAATATTTCACGAGCAAACAATGCAGGTAATAACAAACACAAAGAGAATATTGGAAAGCGTTCAAAAACTATTACATTATTTCGAAAAATAGCACGAAAATTACATCAGCATTTTCCACGAAAAAGGGTGCGTGCAATAAATTACGCTAGAAATCAGCTAGAAATAGTAAGGTTAAAATGCAATATTATTTTAAGAGAAATTGAGAATGGGTACAAAAATTATGGTTATTTTCAAAGAAGAGGTATTTTTTATTGAAAGTCAAGCGGATTCAAATCGAATCGATATCGACACAGGTGGAGCACATCGAATAACAGAGCTTTATGAGTTTAATTTTGGAACTATTGTTTCAGTCACTTGGGGAAAGCATTAGATTGTTATAATCCGCCAGGACACCATTACCACAAGCATACCAAAACCAGGGGTTATTGCTGTTATATAAAAACCTTAAGGGTTTTTATCTGTTTGGTTTACTTGTGTTTACTCACAGCCTGATTAGTGCAGTGAGGCGAGATACGCATCCATCTGTCAAGTGGCGAAGTTTGTTACTATTTAGACGCCTGAAAAAGACATACATGCTTCAAAATTATTATTTTCTTACATAGAGATGGGCACACAAGTAAACAACGAAGAGATCAAACATGACTTTTTCTAAAAAAAACGAAGGCAAGGCAATACTATTACTAAATCGATAAAACAAAAAATTAAATGTTCACATTGCTGAAAAATAGAAAATATCAACTTTTTAAGAAAGGTTATGGAAAGTTAAAAAAACACTGAAGTATTAATTGAAGTGTAATATTATATAACACTATATATTAAACAAATTAATAGATTTTTTCAAGTATTTAGTAAACAATTGTAGTTTTTAAATTACCAAGTATGACAATTTATAAATATTGCCTTTTGTTTGCAGGTAGGTGTGGTGTATTGATTTATTTATATTTCATTATGAACTTATAATTGGCATCAAAACGAATTGCTAACTCACAAAAACGGTTGTATTTTTTATGATATAACTATATTTACAAAAAGCTTATCATAAACTAGTAACTACAATATGATATTGTATTATGAATGGATCGACTAAAACTTACAGTCTCTCAAGTGATGCAAGATCTTGAAATGCGTCTCTCTCGATAGTGTGAATTTGGTTGTCTGTCAGTAATCTGTAATCAAATAAAAAAAAAAATATTGAAAATTGTGAAACACTTTACACCTATCCCCCATTTAAACGGTAGATAGGTTCCTGAGAAAAACGTGTAAATCGAAATCGTATATTTTTTAATGTAAAATCGTTTAAATTTTAAATTTAAAGTACACACAAACGCATAATTTGGTTGTTTTCTAAAATGCATCAATAAAACAAAATACAGAAGTATAAATATACATATTTTTTTATTATTTAATTACACACGAAGCATATAAAGGGGAACAACAAAATGAAATCCAAAAGATGCATAAAAAAATTATTGCAACGGTTGGTGGAGTTTTTTATCATTCATCACTATCACAAAAAATAATATCAATCTCTTCTTGGTTACTGGTTCAAAGTCACTTTCATCACTCGAAATTATTTGTGCCAATTCGATGTTTGAAGTAGAAACATTTACACATCGAGAAGATTTGGTAATAAAATCCGTTATTAACATCTGCTTCGAATTTGTTGTTGGATCTTTATGGACCTCAACATATTGAGCCAAGCATTGATTAGGATCACGTCGGAATCGAAGGAGCCGTTCAACATTTGAGTCATTTTCTACAAAATGATTACCTAATTTTCTTCCCAACTCGAGTCCTTCATGGATGTTTTAGTTGTAAATGTAACTGGTTCAAATTCTTTTTCAATCCGTATAAAAGCGAAAATGTGCAAAACAAGTACTGTGTAAATCGAGCGATAGGTGTACATGAAAAGTAAATACGCCATAGTCTGTGCAAGAAACTTGTTCAAATAAATTTTACTTAAATTATTTATCCATATAATTCATATTACTATTAAAAATAGAGCGAAGTAGTTGCACGCGTGAGCGAATTGTGTAATATTAAATATATAATATTCGATCGTCGCTGTACGATGTTCCGATGAGTGAAACATAAATTAAATTCTCAGCTATTATAATATTTCACGCTTCAGGGAGCAATATGTTATATATTTTAAGTAGGTAAATACAATGGGTAATTTTCCTATTCATCATCCCTAATAAGCGGTGCTAATGTAGTCAACATATGATTAACCTAACCACACCACTTAGCGCCACTCACCTGTGCAATATATAATTATAGGAGAATTACTCAAGTAATAAGTAATTAATCCATATGCGAAAATTGCTTTTTAATGGAAATATAATAGGCGTTAACATTTCCAACCGACGCAAAAAGCTTGGCTAACCGATTTGGTTTTAACACATTAGTTGCGGACAGGTGCCAAAATGGATTCATATGTAGGCACTTACATTGTAAATGTTTGAAAATTGAAAAAGCCAAAAGGGGTGAGTTTTAGACGTATTTTTTTCAGTAATTAATTGATGAATAAAAAAATATTGAGCATGCCCAATTTATGCCGATAACTATGTTATTTCGAGCTCAACTGAAAATCCATTTAATGACAGTGGGCTAAAAAATACCATAAGTAAATTTAAGATTTGATTTGTCTTAAAATATGTTTCTGATTTCATTCCTTCTTTAAGCAATCATGATAAAATGTCGTAGATAAAAGGAATTTTAAGCTTTGAAGGGTTATTTGAGAGATTTTTAGGAAAACAAATGAATTGAGTAATTTATTCATTTAGAGTGTGATTTCTTAAAAATGAGGAATTTGAAGCAAAAATCTCCTAAATCGCGTGACGTCATTTATATGTAACCAGATACCAAATATTCTTCCATATAATTTAGTATACAAAAACTCGTATAAAAATCTACACTTTTGAATTGTGTATTTGTATGATAAAGAATGATATATATTTGTGTCATGGGTTTATGATAATGAAAAGCAACTGATTATTGCGTTACATGGGAATGACTTTTAATACGAATAATTCGACAAAAGAAAACTGACTGACGGCATAACTTTACTCTACGCTTATCCCCCCTGAGACCGTTTCCTTAGGTCGGCAGTAAAACGGGATTCTTGGCAAGGTATTGTGTGTACAGCCTTTGGCATATCTCTCGCGTGTTTACTACAGCGCTGAAATGTGTGATCCTGAATACAAAAAAGTGAAGATTGTCAGGCTATATTCACCCTCAACAGAAGGAAAACGTTTTGCTCGACTAATTCGAACAGTATTTTTGGTGGATTAGGCAATTACTTTTAGCTATTCGTTTTCATTCTAAAAAAGAAAATCGTGCCCACGAAGTAAATTAATTTTCATTAAGCCAACTAGTTTGGACGATATCATGATATGAAAATAGTAATGCTACTATATTTTAAAATCCCTCTTATGTAGGAGGGAAAACAATATTCCGTATCATATTTATCTGACGTCATTGAATAAAGTTTACTTTTATATAAACTATCATAAATTCCTATTCAAAAATTCATGATAACCATTTTGTCAATAATTAAATTAGTATTCACTGGTACAATAAAGTTTTCATTAATGTATCTCACGTATTTCTATAATCAAAGCTTACTACCGAATCAGACGACCAATTATCATCATCATCTTCATATAACATATTTAAAACTAAAATAGCGCTGGAAGAATCATTTATAACGGAAAATAGGGCTCAATATAAAATAAAATAAAAATGAATTAAACGTTATGAATCCGTATTAAATTTGAGGAATTGACGTTTATTATTTCCGCTACCGATATTATGCTCAGGTTTATAACTTACAGCGTTAAGTATCGTCAAAATTGGCCAGTAAAAGTAACAACCTACTTATATCACATTAATATCCTTGCGCTCTGTAACGCACAACTCCAAAGAAATAATATGTGTTTATAAAGCTTTTGACAAAATGTGAATGTTGGTTGTTACTGAAACTACACAATGTAATAAGTCATTTCATAATTTGTAATTAGCTCCTTCATTAGTATAATTAGTTAAAGATAATTCCTCTCATGTGAAAATGTACTACTTGAGTGGCTTTACGAGTGTTTTTGATATATTGTATTATAAAAATGCTTGTAGACTTCCAAGTTGCAATATATGCAATAATACGAAAAAATTACATATATATAATATCTAAATAATCGTGATTTAAATTGATGAGACTTTTTACAGTTCCGCATGTTTTGTACACTCAATACCCAGGTTTCGCTTTTTGATATCTTCAGGTATTTCATCACACAAATGCAATAAATAGAATGTTTATTAGTTTTTGTAAAATGATTCCATCAAAAACTCATTTACTGCATGTATTGTCTATAAAAATTATCATTTGTAAATTCAGTGTCATTATAATTAAATCAATAGTTATTAAAGTTATTTCAGATATATGTTTGGATTCTTGCCTTAAGTCCTGTGTTTTTTTTCTGTGTTGTAATTAACTCCTACTGTATGTAACCAATGCAAACTATTTTTTGTATGTCAAATATGGCGAAAGGCAACACCCGGGTTGTGACTGTCAAAACATGTGGGATCGTACAAAGTTTCAACAATTCAAATTTGATATTAAAATTCTATCAAGTACCTTCAGTCAATATCGTTAATAAAATAAAGAGTATTGAATTAAAAAAGCATATAATTTTCTATGAAATATTCAAATACACACACACACAAAGAAATTTTATGAAAAAGCTAGGTGTTGTTGAAATTATTAATGATAAATAAATGCTAATTTTGAAATGATTAACTGAGTAATTAAACAAAACATGTTTTCATTTCATTACTCAAGTATTTCTAATTATAACAATATTCTTTAATTAGCTCAATTAACTCAATTATTATGTAGTATTTATCATGATTGTCATGTAGAAAAATTTAATAATGAAAAATTTAAGGCATTTTGATTTGCAACAACGACGCATATAGTTAATCGTAAATTTAGAGTTGATAGTTTTTGGAACATAAATTTTATATTGGAAAAAATAAAGAAAGTAAACATTTTTTATTCACGATAAATATTTATGGCATTCTTGAATTAGTTTGCGTGAAATCAATGCAGCAGAACATAACTCTCTGTGGTACGACTGTAATGAAAGTTTGTGAAAATGAGATGTAGAGGGTTTGAGAACTAGGCTTTATAGTAATATTATAGCCTAGAGCAGTAAAATCTATCCCCAAGAATATACTACAAGCATTTTCCCTTAACAGGGTGGCAACAATATTTACAGCAGCCCTCGCTGATAAGGGAGAAAGCAAACCTTCAAATTATTTAAAAACGTTTTATAGTGAAGTACTAATTTTTACGACATGGAAATTTACAGCGTTAAAGGCCCAGCCCCGTAGCTTTGTTAGTTAATTAGTTCTGTTCCTCGGCGTTGAGTCCGGACGCTCAAATTCATTATTGAAAAATTTCATTTATTATTTATTATTCGATTGCTGGCACAACACCATGTTGTGAATTATTACTATATATTAGAAACAAAAATCATTTTTGACATTAAGTGAAACTTTGCTAGGAATTCATATCAAATAGCGCGTCAGGCAATCGCTGAATGAAATTCCATTATTTAGTAGTATTCTACTATTGTATATTAAGCGCAGATTTTTTAGAAGTTCAACAGCGGTACGAAACGTCGTAAACCATGTGTGAAAAACGACATTGGAGGTAAATTGGAAAGATATTCATTGAAAATTGAGTCAACTATCGACGAAGAACTTCCTTTTTACATGTGTTTTGTGTAAATAGATAAGATTTAAAAGGCCCGTATTCAGATCGTACAAACATAGTTTCGCTTGGACGTCAACGGTTTAAGTACCGTAAATCATTAGATTGAAAACGAGGCAAACAAAGATTCTTATATGTTTTTCGATACAAAAATCAACAGCATGGTAAACAGTACGACCATTATTATGTTAAATGTGTTTTTAAAAACAACAAAAAATGTAAAATTAAACGGCAAGGGAGGCTATGCAATATGAAAACCCCTTGTTTGCATACGGATATTAATACGTGAAAGTTAATCGTCGTTTTATGTTTGAGATATTGTTAAAATCCATGACTCGTTAGCAACGCAAGTAAACTACGACAAGGTGACATTAAAACAATAATTTCCATGCGTAGAAATATTATTTTTGTGTTGTCATGAATCAACAAAGTCGCAAGTTTTGATAATGGCCTGTATTCAACTAAAAAAACATAATTTTTTAAAATATTACAATGAAATAGTTCTTACAAGGATGTTATTATGATGATGATGCATCGTAGTCATTCATTATTTGAATTATTGTAGACAAATGAAGCTTACAAATCTTTTTTATATACTGATGTATTTTGCCATGTTCAGATTTAGTCAATCGAAAAATTAGGAAACGAACCAATAGCCCAAAATAATCGCATAAGATGCTTGAAGATTGGAAAATGTTATATAAGATTTTCGAGTTCATTTTTTGGGGCATTTGATCACATGGTGCCTATCGGAAGCTTTTTGTAAATCAGTTGCTATACATTTTTTTTCTTACGGCGAATAGAATATTTGGATATATAATTAGTTATTAATAAAAAATATATACTGGTCATCATAAAAATTAAACTTGAATTTTACACTTACAAAATGTTTGTGACTACTTTTAATTGATAAGCTTTTATGGCAGGGCCTGATTGATTCGCAAAAGTGATATTTTACGAGCCCCGGAAACATTGTGCAAAAATGACTTTCCAAAAAGCTTTGCTAAATCCATCAACGAAACTAATAGTTATATTACTCCGATTTCATGGCAGAGCGGAATGAATATTATCAAAGAAATTCGCGACATTGGATAAAAACCCTGTGCTCTACTAATTATTAATTTCCACAATATTTATTTAACGAGGATGCCGATGAATCAAATAACTTGTATATTTATATTTATATTATAAATAAAATGAATTATTTATATTTTGAAAGATGATATTTTCAATTCATTATAAAAATGTCGAAAGTAATAGTTCTGATGAAGGCGTAAGCCGAAATCCCTTTCAACTATACATCTTATAAATTTTGTAGAACTTAAATACATTGCTATTTTTTCACCGTGTTATAATTTGCCTAGTGAATGCCAATTCAATCAATATTCGATAATAAGATTCAGAATTATCAAATGCGAGTGTTGACGCATTCATGTAATGTTTGAAAGCATCAACATGTTGCTGAGAAAATGAAAGCAAATATAATATAATCCACGTTAAACACAGATACCATTTCGGTACCAATATGAATTATTCATATACAACATTATATTAATAATATAACCGACTATTATAATTTGATATCGTATAATATTATTGCATAATTTAACGAGAAAAATAATAATTGATAATACTCACAGAGTCTTCAGTTTACTCATACCACGGAAGTCTCCTTCAAATATTTGAGTGATGTTGTTTCCCTGAAGATCTCTGAAACAAACAAAAAGATATCATTAATTTAAGTAAACACAACCATATTGGCTAGCTTGACTTATCGTGAAATATGAGTTTTATCATTATATATAATGAGTTCATAAAAGACTGAAAAAGAAAACATAACACCGTAACAAACACCAAACGGAATGTCATCAAAGCAGAGATATAAAAAACTCTGCGTAGACGGAAGGGTCTACAGTTCTACGACGTAGCTGTTACGAGTGGATGTACAGGGAGGCATAACGCTGGTAATGATGCGGAAATATTACTATTATTCACCAAATGGACGTATCTCTCGTATTCTACGTTCTAATGTAAACCTACGATACTTACTAACATTTCGAGTAGAAGCTTTCATTCTATACAAGGAAAATAATCTTGTAAAAAATTGCTTCGAATATAGTTTGTAACAATTTTGCGTGACAGTTATTATTATTTCGATTTAGTGTTTCTTTGTCATTAATGTTTTGTTTTGAGTGCTTTAGGTGAGATTGATTATATTTTTTTCCTGTTAGATTGATTAGGTTTTTTTTTCTTTCATTTTTGTTTGATTGTTAGTTGGAACTAAGTGGATAGATTTGGTTTCCTTGAATGCCGATTTTAGAAACGTATAGAAGTAATGCTTACATTTATTTAACTTTGAAAATATACATATAACAGTAAGGTTTCTGTTTGATTGTTATGTGTTTCTTTTTTTATCTCAAAAAAATGGTTTCACTTACTTAGTGAGAGTATTTTATTGATTACTTAGAAAAAATGATGTGTAAATAATACAAGGATTAAATTAATGTCACTAATGAATACTTAATGGTAATTCTTGAAATTTTACTGAAAGTCATTATTGCAAAGGAAAAAAGTCCAAAATTACTTTCAATCCCTTCGTTTTAAGTAAATAATAAACATAAAATATATTTTTTTAACATGGCAATTAACACCTTCACGTTATTTTAACACATAGAATTGAAATCATAAAGCTTAGAATTTTTGGGGTGTTGAAAAATAAGCTGTAAACGTTTGCAACAAATAGCTGGTTTTTCTCAAGAAAGTGATTTTATGGAGAGAATAGATTCATTAAAAAAATAGTTATATTTTGAAAGAAAAGCGCCGTGGGCTTTTTGTACATCAGAAATAGTTTATTGTTATATAGGTTTTAAGAGAATTATGAAAAAAAAAACACTACATGAAAATGTTTTTTGTATTGAAGGATTAATTCTGCATTAATTTTTATGATGATGAAGGAATGTTCAACAGTTGTAATAAAAATAAGACTTCCGAAAAGTGGGTATCTAGTACTAAGGCGTAATGCTAAGTCTTAAATTGCGTCAGCTTAATAGGGTCGGAGCACTCCCTTCTCTCGGAGAGTTCAGAGTCAGGGACAATAACCATCAGTCGGTGCGCAGCGGGATAAGCTCGGCATGGTGAGATGGCGGGTTTGCATCCGGCGCGTGACATTTCGATCGGGGCGCGGATTTGCCGGCCGCACAAAACCACTTCCATGGTTTTTGCCATGGCACGGTAGCGAAATTAGATGTGTTGTCAAACTGTAAAACAAGTATAAAACAAAACCACCGACAAATTGGGTTTCTACTACATTGTGTATTGTGTATTGTGTTCCAACAAATTTGTTGGTTTACAGTGAGTAAAAACCAATCGAAAAAATCTTATTTATGTCAGATAGTTCTAACTGGAAAAAGGCAGCAATTATTTTAATAGAATGTGTAATATGTGTTAATTATTTGAAAGTTCTAAACAAATTCTTGAATATTATAAAAAAAAAGCAACGGCTTAGTGCGAAAACTAATAAAATGTAATGATATTTGGGATGTTTTATTTTTAATTGGGTGCGCCTGAAATTTAAGTTTAAGATTGATTATTAGCATATTGCGATCGGAATATTGTTTCTTTGCTTTTATTTAGCGGAGTTCTGCAGAATTAGTGAAACAAAAATCTACACGTATTTCAATAAATTGGCTGCACGAAAGATATACATACAAAAAAATGTGTTTTACGTATGCAATAAAAATAAAGCTCGATATTTCACCCCTCTCTCTTGTTTTTCCATATGTGAATCTAGATATTTTGTAGTTCCGAAGTAATTGACATTAAGAAAATATTTTGATATCTCATTAAATCACTGATTTAAATGACTTGTTTTCATATACACCTGTAAATTATTTTGTAGCTTAAGAAGATTCATGATTTATTTAAAAAAAATCTCAATCACATCTAATATACATAACAAGATTATTCATGTCGAATTATTATATTACAATATATAGATCTTGTGAGTTTTTCATGTCATATCGTTTCTCAATTCAAAGCATCAAAGCTGTTTGTTATTGAAATAAAATTTGCCGGATAATCCAAAATTCATTCAGTTTTATTTAAAATATCAATGTGAATAACTTAAATACAAGTCAGAGATATTTTTGACTATGAATAATTATATATGATGCATCAGTCTAAATACAGATACGGATCTATGAATGAAATTTGATAGATCAAATAATTCAATTCCATTCCGATTCAAAACAGTTTATGCGTTGATTACATTTAGATACATATTGTAGTTCTCAGAATTTTAATGATCGATTTATACGATTACCAAAATTATAGCTTATTCTAAGAAATAAAATCGTTTTAAAAAATAGTCAATTGATATTATCAGAAAGTGAGTCAACGCTACTTTTATATATAGATATAAAATTCGTTCTGTACTATAAATATTGTGCTGTGCATGACGCCGGATTTACACGTACATTTAATAGAATGAAGCTTTGGGCTTCAAAAGCACCAAGAATTGATCGATCCACAAAATTTTGTCAGACATACGTATTACGACAGTTGTAGTTAAATTGCGAAATATTTGTTGTCATATTTGAGATGTAATCTATATACATAATTGTGGTAAAAAATGTTTACAATCTGAATGTGTGAATAAAAAGTAAATATTTTGGTCACGGACATTTTGAGAGGCACCTGACTTCGAGTTTTATCTCCGTGGGAGCTTTCGCAGGCTCGTCTCCTCCCTTTATATCTCCACGCTACCCTTTTAACTCCACCCTTTCTCCCTATTACTCCATATACCCATTTTAAAGTTCTTTAGACCACATTTTATCTCTCATGTAGTCGTGTTGTCTGATACACAGGACATGATGTTTTGCATCGTCTAAAACTGTCGACGAGTTATTATATTAGAGCTTAAATTTTCACTTACTGTTTATTCAATAGCACGCTGATAAATATTACATCAAATAAAGCCTTTGTTTACAATTACAGGTTCCGCGAGTCGATTCCACGATAAAAGAATTACCTACATTGGAATTGGGAATGCGAAAAGGCTTCGACGGTCATTGGCGAAGGGTTTACTAGCCATGCAGAAAATTGGGTTAAGATCTTATTGGCGAAATTCAAAGCACGTTTTGTTATATGGACCTTTTAATATATATATATATATACATTATACACACACACACGGTGCTTGTCGGGAAGGTAAGCTACTTTATTTTTGTAAAACTTTATGCGAAAAGAAAACATTCTGATAAATGTTTAATTGAATGTTGGGAATAAATTATGGAAGAAAATGTCAGTTAAATTTCCATCTTTGTTAACCTCACAAATGGGGGCCCTTTTTATAACATTTTGCAACACATTTTCACAACGAATTTTCATTAATTTCATCACAAATGTATGATTTCAGTCGCTCAAGTGTTAATAGATTGTTGGCATAAGTCTTGTTTTTTAAATACCCTCACAAAAGACCCAGAGACCACGATGGCCAACTGAAACCATTTCTTGTTACAGTTTTTTGAGTAAACAAATCTTTCAGTAATTCCGATGTAAAAAGTAAAGGCTAATGATTGAGATGAGACCAAATGGCGCACTATATTTTCACTTTTAATGGATGCAAAGGTGATTAATTAATAATTTAAGCGTTTCCAACTGGCCAGAACCGAGGATTTTGTTGTTTTAAATGTAAAACACAATTTTTGATACTATTACTACAATCTTGTAATTTAAAATTCAGTAAATAGAACAGAATATTGTTATTTATTATTTATATTATTGTTATTTATTATTTATATTATTGTTATTTATTATTTAAAAAAAATATTGTTATTTATTATTGCCTTTTCATAATAAGTGACAATGCACACCTTAAAAGAGGGTTTTGTTTATAAATTTATCTATCAATGGAAATAAGGTCCTATCACTCATTACGTCATTTTCATGAAAATTAAGGTTACAATGAGCAAGCAGTGTCATCTTATTGACAAATCTACGGTGTCGTTAACGTTGACAAGCTCTTGTGTCGATTGAATTTTAAATGAAAACAAATTATTGTCTTTTAATTTTAATGTCTTGATCGTGGAGTAAAATTGATTTTGATGCATTGTTTTAAACACTTTCAAGACAACAGCGATGTTTTCAGCTGATTTTCTCGTAAACTGTGGTCTATGCTTGCGTTTATCTGTTGCAGAGCCTCTTTCTTCGAAACCACACACTAAACGATAAATAATGAATTTTGGTGACGATAAGGCGTACTGTATTAACTAAACGTCCCAATAATAAATAGACAATTGACATTGACAAAATGTTTTTATGATTAAAAAAAAAGTTATTTTATCGAATCCATAATAAGTTTGTTGCGCCTATGGACTAATACTTAACAGATTTCAAATATAATATAAACAATCAAAATTTATATCGCGGTGAAAATACAGCAATGTATTTTAATTCCACAAATTATTAATTAATCAGTGACATTTTTTCACCGTGTTATAATGGAGTTCTACCAAGTAAATACCAATTCGATCAATAAAAATTAATGTTTACCAAAATGGCGACCAAATTAAATAGTAAATCTTCCCGGCAACACCAATATGTCGGTAACAACTGTATTTTAATTAGACACCTAACAATGAACACATAATTATTCTTAATATGAAAATGTTAATAATATTTTTTAAGCGACGAGCCAAATTATGTAGCCATCTACTTTTTTTTTATTATGGCATCACAAAAATTTTCCCCATCGTTAAAAAATTTACATCAATAAATTTTTTATTATCATTTTGTCATCTTATAAAACCATACCGGTACAAGTCTCATAGTTTATCTACAATTATTAAATCTGCCTAGTTTTCCAACCTTTTCCACCGCCTTAGACCATGATGGGTGACTTCATTTTTTATTAGCGAAACACTTCCAATATTTTTTTAATTTGAATATTTATCTAATATAATAAAAAATATTCAATTTGATTTTCAATTGGCAATACAAAGTTTTCTCAGAAAAATATACCAAGACTTCGAATGTTCCGCTTTGGCGGAGAGAGAAAATGCATCGCCGGTGTTAATTATTTAGATTGAAATGGTTTCGTTCTTCAACGTGATTCACGGACACAGGCAATAAAATCACTTTATTATGTTCATAAATGTTGTCTGATTGCTTAAAATATAAATTTAATTTTTGTAGATTAATATTAAACTGTCTGCCGGTTCACAAAAAAAAAAATTATGTAATGTATATGTGACCATTTTCAATGAAACATACATTTTAAAACCCCATATTAATCAATGCAGTAATTTACTTGAAATGAGTGGACTTGTTTGACACAAATAAATATTTTATCGCAATATTTTTTTTATGAATTTTTACAGTATGACGCTTGGAAAATGGAAGTTTGAGCTTAATTTAATTTTGTGAAATATACATAAGAAGACGAAAGAAAAGCTGCTAAAATAGATTGTTAATTTATTTATTAAAATGATATTTTTTTTTGTTTCTAATGAACAGCTGCATTTATAAAGTTGGCTATTTATCCTATATTTATGTATCAATTTAAATTAATATTTTTCAAATCAAAAAATATGAAAAACTACAAGGTAAAATATTCAATTGCGAGTAATATTTAGTAAAATGTATATTTGAATATTTTACAGGTAGACTGAAAAACGTTTGAAAAGTAGATACATCGATCTTTCAAATAGTAAAAATATATATCTTGTTGAACAGTAAATCGCTTGCAATGTTTTCGATAAGCAAATAAAGCACTTTTCGTATATTAACATTAATTTTATAGTCGACCATAAAACTGAAGTGCTTCAATGTATCTATTCATAGCCTAAAAAAGTAATTTTATGTAAGCACAATTGAAAACCATTTTTTACGACAAAAATGCTGTTTTTCACAGTTTAGTAAAATATTTAAATATGTTTATTAGGAATGAGTAAAACTTAGTTTAAAGTTTTTTTTTGTGAATGCTTTTGTGGCCGCAGACAGGTTGCGTAGCGCTGGCGTAGACGTACACAGTGTTGTCAATTTGCAAAAATCAAATTGGCGCAATGCCCTTAATCAAAGTGAATTATGTCCGCTGACAAAACATGTCGCGGACTGTCACACTAACTAGACTCCACTTGAATATTAACGGACTGATCATAAATCATCTCTCTTCACAGTGGAATGAAAGCGGAGGTGAGTACTATTTTTAAAACGTGTACTTAATCTCGGCATAATGGTTGCAGCTTGTTCGCGGAAAACGCTATTAACGTGAATTTATGTACAATATTTTATTAGGAATGGGCAATTGCGGGATCGCTGTGCAATATTGCGACAGATTATGTTCTTTATTGTAATGTTCATCAGTATTATTAAGTAAACATTTGATAGTTTCCGGTTGCCGCAGTCCTGTAATTGATATTTAGATAAGAAGTATTATATTTACCATGATACTTTGTACTTATCGTGTGAAAAGTAATTTTATTAGTTCAATTGTGCGGCTATTATCTGGTATACATTCTTTGATTCATTAATTCAATACAATGATTGTTGAGAATGCAGTACTTCAGTGTGAATTTTTTTCGTAATGAAACATTGTTTTTGAATTTAATTTACTTGCCAAAAAAATGGATGCATCGAAATGTAATGCAATTATAATGATTCTGTAACATTTTAATGAATTCTTTAAATAAATTCTTGCATTGATGATATGAAATACATGAACGTAAATTGTTAAAGATAATATGTTTTTGGCACATAATCTTTACATTTAAATAGTATAACATAAAATATGCTTGCATCAACAGAAAATTAAATAGGTGAATTGGAAATCATAAATCGATGATGAAAAAGAAATCTTACCTCTAAACCTGTCATAACGTCACACTATGGTTTGTTATACAATATATTTGATCGTGGGATATTTTTCAAAAAATATTCGAGATTTATACTTCGTAGAAATGTAAGTCTTAAATAACATATCATGCGATTTTTGCCGAGGCTTAAGCAGTTTCATATTTTCATGGTGTCGGAGAGGAAATTGAATTTTTAGGAAGAACTTATGTACACGTATACGAACGATACAATTTCGAGATATCGGTTTATTTCTGTGAGTAAATATGTTGCGTACCAGTAATAATTGCATACTGCTGTGGTAATCCGGCGTTTTTTGAATATTAGGTATGTATAGTGAGAAGCGGACGTGATTTTGACCACCCAATCTTATTTATAAAGGCGAGAATTTATTATGCACGGAAAGAAAAATGCGATAAGACATATTTACGCGTTAGGTAAATACGCTGACATGCCACCGAATTGATTTATAAACACGACATCTCATATAATAAATTACTTCCCGATATTATCCTAAGGAGAATTTTCCATTCACTCCTTTGAAACCCTTTCAAAAAAGGACCCTTTTCTATAGAATAAAATAAAAAATGTGTATATGAAAATTTGGCTCAGTTTATGCAAAGGCATTACGAAAACCGACGGTTTTATGGTAGCCTATTTATGACAGAACTTCCAGCATGGGTGTCTTGTTTATAGAAAGACTTTGCAAAAATGAGCTAGAAACAGTGCTAGGAAGCAACCAAGAAGTAAAGAAAATTAGTTTATATTATCTTTGAAAGCAACTCTGTATACCTAGAATATTTATGAAGTAAGAGGAAAGGTTTTCCACATAAAAAAAACATCGTAGGAGTGTTTCTTTGCAACATATTTTTCCAGATGAACTGTGAACCATCTTGACAAAAAAGCAGTATTGGATGATTTTATAAGGTGTTTCTTGGGGTAAAACATTATAAAAGTGACTCTGAGAGTTGAGTGTTGGAAGCTCAAATTATGGTTGCATTCAATTTTAACTTAATGCATATTTGCGAATATACATCTAACTTTATTTACTGTTTCTCTTCGCTTATGAGTTTCAAAAACAACAATAATATTGTCGAGGCACCGCCAGCTAACCAAAGTTTAATTTTTTTGGTCAGATTCATGAGTGTGATGATTATGATCGTGGGATTTTTGGTGTCAATTATGTTTTTAGAATTAAACAGTAATACACTTAATTGAATATTCGCCAATATCTCAGATAACAAAAAATAGAGCATCGCTCAATCTTTGGAGGCGTTGAAACCAGATAGGTCGAGGTACTGTTTTATATATATATATAAGTGTGTATATTTTTTCACATTTCTCTGAGAAATTTCGAAGTGTGAAGTAGAAGTTTCTCACACGTTGCAGTCCGGAAAAATATTTATATTGGCTGCAACATATATTTGAAATACTTTCAAACTGATAAATTATTGGGTAATAATTAACAGCCCCGATAATTAAATGTTTTGGATAATGTTTTTTTTATCTCTCTTCAAAATTAGTACATATACAATATTGAATATAGGTGAAATGTGTTAGTCAAATGTTGATATAGATGATATTTTTACCATGCCAAAAATTTTGATTCCTGTCACAAGACATATTTATTTTTGACCGATTTCGATAATATTTAACCTTCTGTTTCACTACGGATAACGAACCTGATGCTTAAATAACTGATCTGACGAAAAGCTGTTTTCCCATAATACTCAAAAATTACTGTATGTTCATTAACTTTTCAAAAAGCGAAAAAAAGAAATTTTAAATTCATTTTCTCAGTTTTAAATTTAATATATCGATAATGCGAAATTTCAAACAAGTTCCTTGAAGTGTTTGGTAAGTACAACATATGAAGCCATATAAAATATCTACAAAAAGAAACCGTTCCAAGAAAGGTGCAGGCGATGACTGTGCGTCGAATCGATTCAAAAATATAATTAGACCGAGCGCTACAATCAGTTTATTTATTCATGTACAAATTAGAACAAGTTTTATTTGTTTATGAAAATATCATCAAATGAAATTCTATTTGTATTTATGTCGTTATCCTTATCTAGATCTGTTCGTTTGACTCATCAAAATTTGTCGGATTGCTTATTGGAAGATATGTTCTATTTATAAGAACTATCTATTTTTAAATGATTGGATTGCAATATCCATATTTGAAATTCATATACGCTCTGCGTACTTTAGGGCAGTTCCTCGAAAGGTTTTCTCTTATAGATTTTTACCGAGTTTGAGGAAAGTAATAAAAAAGAAAAATGAAAAAAAAAACACACACACTACACACGGTGTTCGCGCCCGTTCTGCAAACTTGTGGTCGACGAATTTACATAAAAAGAAAGTTTTTCGCGATCCTGAACATATCTAGTGCCCTACGCGTAGGCATAAGGGTGGAAAATAATGTGACCAAATCTTCAAAGTTTTTTACGTACTTTTTAGCGCACTTTGATATTAGAGGAGTGTCTCACAGTTTATAACTTCCACTTTGAAGACCATACGAAATAAAAAAAAACGTCTTGTATACAATGCAAAATATGTACTATAATGCCGTTTAATAAATACATAAAATATATCACAATTATACATATTATATATATGTAGGAAACTAACTTTTGCTTGAAGTTACTAAAATTTAAAAAAAATTAAGGTAATGCTTTAATAATATATAATAAAAGTTACTTGATTTACTTTTATTAAAATTAATGTTTGCCGATACTGAAAAACCATAAAAATTAAATATTGTCAACATTGTCGTTGTTATTGATAGTTTGGTAGTATAAACAATTCTATTTCTAAATGCATTATTTTTTATATTTTTTGAATCACTTGCTTTGTGAAAATGATCATGCTGGTTCAATTAACGCTATGCAATATTTACAAAAAATAAATCGTTCAGCCAGTTTATTAAATAATAATATATATACGAGAAAAAATCTTCCTAAACCTTGCCAAAAACATTTATTCACATTTTATGAAACATATTATTTATTTTACTGCTTCTTTTGTTAATTGTCACATTTCTTTTGATTTAACTATAAAAATAAATAAATACCCGTTGTCGTGATACTTTTATCATTCGTTTAGTAAACATATTTCATTGTTTTAGCGGTATACATAAGATAAATCTAATCCGTTTACGTTCCCCGAGTTTCCGTTCTCATTGACAGATGGTCCTACTATTACGTCACTGAAATGGTGGGCAAAAAGCATGATACCATCTATATATAATATTATAGATGGTAGATATGTGTCGTGGAATAAATTACATAAGAAACACAGCATGTTACACATATGTGACAAGTTTCCCAGGATTTTCACGTTGTAGAAGCGTTATATCGGATACATTTGTACAGAGAAATGTTGCTTTTACCTTATTGCAACCCGAATAAATAATGAAATCTTTTGTCACTTACTACTGACAGCAGGAGCCGCATTATCATATTCGTATAAATTTAATATCGCCAAGTGTTAATTTTAGGTGGAACGAAATCATAAGATAGTAATTAAAATTGCGGTGAATGGAATAGAGGTTTGTACATCACGATACATATTTAAGACCAAATTATTAAAGTAGCAGTAGTGATCGAAAAAGTCTTAGTGCTAGGATTTTTATGCAAACAAATTGAAAAAAATGGTTTGATAATAAAAGTAAGGACGTCACACCAGGAAAATAAATGTTGCATTTATCTTCTCCGAATTTGAATGAACATATTTTTATCAACTCTTGTACTGCCGATAAATAGTAATTAAATTCATTCGTACATATGTATTAACAATGTTGTGCTAATTGTTGAACATACTTTCTAGAAAATATTAGATCTTTGATTATTTAAGATGTCTTTTTTTTCCTATACGAGCTCAAAATAAAAAATAATGAGTACATATCTTATTATTATGTTCTAATCCAAACCAGTCCTCGCATAAAAATTGAAGTTGAAATTTTCAAATTAGATTGCTTTGTAAATATATGCACATCATTTTTAAATATTTTTTTTGTTTCTTACTCTAAAAATGTTGTGCACATAAGATTGTTTTTATTTTTTTATCTTAAGTAATATGTCTTGTGAAAAATCCATCATAAAACCCATCAAAACAAATAACGACGGATGATGAATTGAAAATTTAAAGTGATCCATCAAACAGAAGAGACTGAATAAAACGTAATACATCAGATATTGACAAATTGAACGAAACAAGATAACGGGCATTAAAGTATCGAGTAACTTAGGCGGTTCGTTTAATATTTCAAAAAGTAACAAAGATACGAAATGTAAAGATAAATCGATAATATTCTTTAATTTATTCAAAAAAAAAATATTCAGCTATCGATGCAACTGGTTACATAACATTTTTTAGAGTTTATGGTATTCACGTAAAGTAGATTGAAATCCGTCTGTCATCAATTCCAATTTTATACGGAAGAAACTCATTGAGCGACTACCTATTATAAAATCATAAACAATTTTCGATCTGAGCACCTGCGTTCTTCTCCACATTCTGCCTTCCAATAACCGTACCTGATCGATGACTTAATAATTTGACGTGAATATCCGACCGTGCCTAGGCATGCACCTACATACGTACAGTAATATATGGGCAAGTGTTTCTCAAATACGATGACAAGAAATTTGAATCAATTTTCCGTTGGAGTTAGGGCAGCTTAAAATATATACAATGCTGATGGTTCAAATATATAAATGTGGGAAATATAAATCGCATCCATTTATTTTTTATGTGACTATTTATAATTTAACACTTGGTAAGGTATCATGAATATAATACGTGGTTATTATAGTTGCATCCGATACATCATAGTGTAAGCGTCTTTCGTAACAAGTATTACAAATAAGATAATTAAAAAACGATTCTTTGTTTATCCAATTACGTGAAACCATTTCGTCTTATTGCTTTAAAACATCCTTAGTCAATCTACTACAGCTACGGTATTAATTCTAGCGTTTCTATACGCTTAACTTTATGTTACAAAAATTAGTCCATAAAAAATAAATAAATAACTTTCAATAATCAAGCGTTCTGGAAGACTATTCTGTACTATCCACAGGCTGTAATCGATGGAATTGAAAGATTCTGGAATGTCGTGGTAGAAAGCAAAGCAATTGACGGGTGACAGCATATCATCGAAACGCGCGGTGGTAATATGCTACAAAAGAGAAATATACCCTACAAAGAAGACTATAAAGCGTACATTATGCCGGTTTGTTCAGCTATATAGTTATTAAAATTATAAGCCTATCGGCTTCTTATCAGAAATGATTATAAAATAATATTAAATATTTAACAAACGTGATGAGGGTTGCTCCATTAGTATCGAGGCATTTTTATTCGCCAGATATTGCCAAAATATCATTATTGAGAAATTCCTAGAGTTGAAGGATTTTGCTGTTATACAAGTAAATAAATGTAAGTTTTCATATTAAATAAAGAGTGCGATTATTGTGACAAGTTCCACAACAATGTAGTCCATGAATGATAAACGGGAAAATATATCTAATTTTTAACAAGCGATAAAACTTTCGAAAACACTGAATAATAAGCCCTGAGGCTTTCCCGTTTGGAACACGTTATAAATATTATAATCGCCTCATTTGCTTGTAATATCCATGCATTTTTTAAACCTTCGTATAGAGAACACGGTGGACACAATATAATTTCTGTTAATTATTATTTTGTAGAATGTTTTGAAAATTAATTAAAAATACAATGCCTTGGAAAGAACGATATATTGTGTTGTATTCATCTGAACTGAATTGAATATACATGTCACTTTTATTGTATTAGTTGTATTTTTTTCATTAAAAAAACAATATATTTTTTAGAATAAAATACATGATTTCTTTTATAATTAATTACTTGATATTTCTAGCAAAAGACACGTGATAGCTCGTATAAGCCATGATCACGAGCAATTAAAATTTAAAAACTGTTATCTTATTGCTACGGGAACGAAATAGGCAACACAAATAAACATAAATGATAGTTCTGACGATGGCGTGAGCCGAAATAGCTATCAACTATATTTGTTAAAATAATTTTGTAGAACTAAAATACATTCCTATTTTTACACCGTGTTATAATGGAGTTCTACCAAGTGAATGCCAATTCAATCAACAAATAATAAAGCTAAAGTATGAATTTCTTTGAGGAAAAATTATGAAATAATTAAAAATTAATTTAAAAAATTTGAGTCATGTAACGTTTCAAGAATTATCATTCGTTGTTCGATTCAGCTGCGACTGAAAACAGCTTATAGTTATTTTGTTTATTTAATATACAAAAAAATCTTCACCAGTGTAGTAAAATATATTTGTGACAATTTTTTATTTAGTCGTTCCCAACATTAAAATTTACTATGCTGTTTTAGCGCTCAATAAATATTGTATAAGAACGGAAAATTGGACGAGCTTAAATGATCATTTGTGTTCAGCAAAGTCGCACTCTATATAATAAATAAAATGTCAATTAAAAACAAATTTAACGTTAATATTTATTAATTTGATCTCCCATCGATGTATTTCATAATTTTAAACACGCCATTTATTAATTTTATGGTGTTTTTTTTTTTTTTTAATATTATTAATATATATATATAATTTTATTAAAATTATTTTACTGACAGCTCATTTATGATATTGCTGAAGCTTGAAATCAAAAAGTGGGTGAACATTTGACATAATTATTTGTTCAAAATAAGTGTACTGAATGGGAACCAATTTAAAAAAAAAAACATTAAATATGTGTTGTTTACATTAACTCTGTTTGAATCGTTGGAACTTTGTATCATTCCACATGCTATGGTGTCAATTTTTCAAATTAAAATTCCATCAAATACCTTCAGTCGATGTCATAAATCATATGAATAAATTAAAATAATTAAAAAAAGTAGTATAATTATCGTTTCTTTTTCAACTTTCAACAAGATTCGTTTCACCGACTGCGTAATTGATTTTTTAACAAATTCGAACAATACACTGCTTAATTGTGTCTGTGAATTGACGAATTGGAAATGTAAGCTATTTTTTCATCGTGTTATAATGGAGTTCTACCAAATAAATATCAATTCAATCGATAATTTGGCATTGTATTTTAATGTTGTATTGTGATACAGGTATCAAGTGAATAATAAACATTGAATTTATTATACTGAAGTAAGAACAGCCTGTATGTTAGCCAGGTGTTCAATTAAGATTCTCAGCGTGGCTAAGAAGTATTTCGAAAATATTGAAATGCAAGAATTTAGGCGATCGCCCATAGGCACCGTTTAATAACTTCACTTCAGTAAGTTAAATGCGTTTTATTTATTGTTCCAATAAGAAGAAGCATTTTGCATTCGACACGCTTAAAATTTGAAGGAGTCTTAAACAAAAAAGCTCGATGAGATGCATTTATAATATTTAAGAAAAATCAACAATGTCATATAGATCCATGCTTTTTGTAAACAAATAACTGTTAGTTGATAATGCTCGCGGTGAGCGAAATCGGTCTATAAGAATAAAAATAATATTTCATTTAATTGATTGTCACGAAACGCATTAAAATCTATTTTAAAATACGAAGCATGAAACAAAATATAGGACATGGCATCTAGTATCGTTAAGAATTTTTGAAGTTGTTCTTTTTTTCAAATTCCATTATTTGTCAAATTAAAAAATCTATTGAAATTCATTATTTATACGCCCACGTAAAAGAAAACTTGCAGTAATTTCAAAGTGAAAAAAAATCAGCTGAATCAAGGTATTAACTATTATCATTACGGAAAAGATTGCATTGTTTCTCACGAAAGCTCCTTATTGGTTGCAAAATAGAGCAATTGAGATAAGAATAATTTAATTCGTTGGAATACTTTGGAATAATGAATTGTATTGTAGACCACTTAGTAAAACCAATAGGCAATTAAGCCGTTTAAAATTTTTGGAAATCCTCTTATTTAAATAGAACTTGAACAGTGAAATACGAATTGAAAAGTTTAAATTAACAAATGATATTAGTCTGCCAGCGTCTGTTGACAAATTCTTAATCAAATTATAACTATTAGCTGTGTTTAAACAGATGCGTTAATGTTTATTTAGATCGCTGTATAATATAATTTGTCATAATTTATCAAATTAACAAAAACTTATATTAGAACTAACAATTTATAATTGTTTACACAAGAAGTAATTAATATTTCACTCGTTGATATTCATTTTGATGAGGGTTAATAAATTATTATTTAAACGATTTGTTTAGTGCTCATGGTTGTAAATTATATAGTAAATGATGTTATAATATTACAAAACTTTCATGAGAATTTTATAATGAAACAAATGAACACACAACGCTAATTACTATGTCTACAATTTTATAATATGATGATCAACACCGGTTTTTCTCACTGCAAGTATTACATCAGTTGACAATTCAGTATGTAGATTGTTTGCGCCAAGTGTTTTGTGGCAGTGGTACCAGGTTTAAAATCTTGAAATATAGTCCTGATCTTTTGTATTGATGTTAAGATAAAAATACAAAAATTTATTTCAATACTGATTATCGTATATAACTATAATTACAGTGAAACTGGATATTCTATATATATTTTTTTAAATATAATGGAATACTACTACATTATTGAGAATTCAACAAATTGGTTGAATTGGCGAAAGTTAATCAGACGTAATAATTATGCCCTTGAATATATTTGAATCCTCATCAGAAATTCACTACAAGCATTATTTATGCAAAATCAAAAGTGTCTATTAAACGAGGCAGTTAAATGTATCAGCTTTGGGCGCAAGTGAAAAGAATGTCAAACGACAGGACTCGGTAGTATTTATAATATAATAGTTGAGTGAAAGCACACCAGAAATAGATCGAACAAAAAAGTAGATTGACTGGATCGAAATTCTTCGGATTTAAAGACGAGAACAGTCACCGAAGAGCTTGTGTGCCGCCTACAGATAAATCACCACGCAGAAGAGGAACAACCAAGAGATGATCTTTGTATAAAAGATATTTTCTCTTTGGAACCCATCATTAAAACCGTTTGCAATAATCACAATGCAAGAATGATAGCATCTAATTAGCGTCTTGTCGATTGTAATACCCAATACAAAATGTAGGGGAGGTTTTCCTCAATTAAGGCCAACGAAGACTTAAGATATACCTAAGTACATGGTAAAGGAAACGCAGTTTACAAAGGGCGTATAAATAGGTAAAGCTGGATTTTAACCCCATGTGCACTGGTTTACTTTTTTGATTGTGGGTTATAAAAATATCGACAAATTGATTAAATTTGTAAAAACCTTTTACAACAGATTGAAAATAACAAAGTATTTCTTTCTAAATGAATTTTTAAAAATATATAATAAGTTAACTATTTTCTTGTGATGCCAAAATAAAAATGAACTATATTTTATAATTCTAGGGAAAGATTTATTTATATTTTATTAATCTTATTTATTATGCAGCATTTGTGTTTTCGTATTTTTTAAAAATATATTATAACTATTATATTAGCTGATTTTACTAATTTTGTAAAGGAAATTTATTTCAGATAATATTCAAAATCGAAGACGCGAAAATTTGAAAAGATAATTTTCCGTTCTAGTTTAAAGCAAATACAGTCAGAATTGGGTATCTTAAAATATCAGGTTTTATGAATATTTCAAGTAGCCGGGTTTGTGGCACAGTGGTCAACATCATTGGCTTCGGTATATACACGCCCAAATTACAGTACATATAGTTTCATAAATTGATGTTAAAATCGATTTATGGAATTGTTTTTAAATCGTGGATTTTTATTGTATGGAAATACAATCATACCCATACAAACCAAGATCAATCAGAAAATTTTTGGTTTTACACCATTATTAGTCATTCGTATGCTTCTTATCGTAAAAGAATTTAAAAAAATCACTTGATTAAGTTGTTATATGTGCTAGTGATCTAAAGAACGGGTTAGAAAACGACTAATACTCTCGTTTTCGGAATCAAATAGAAGTGGTTAAGGAAACATAAACAGGAGAAATGTAAAAATTAAGTAATCAACAATAAATTGTTAACAATTTAAAAAAAATTGTTATATATTTTCGTTGATATAAATTTACCTTTTTTCATAAAAATTTTCTGAAAAAAATACATAAAATATACCATGAATATATAGATATTTTGTATTCTTATTTTTGTTTCAATAATAAAATAATATTGACGGTGTTAAGATTTACAATGTATATATGCATATTTATTTTCCAACGAATTTAGTTTTATTATCTGTTGTCTAAAAAATTCAATAGATTTATCTTTCAAAGGTATATTGTAAAAAGTTGGCTTTAAAATATAAGCTCCAATTACTTTTACAAATCTAGGTAATTTATCTTTTATGTCCCCATCTATTACCATATTGGACATGGGTAGTGTTGATGAAAGGAGTGATTGAGTAAATTTCCCACAGTACATTTAATTGCTTTTGTTAGACACTTAATGAAAAAAAAAATTAAGCCACCTCCCTGCGAATTGTGTAGGAAGTTCAAAAACAATTATTTGACTTGTTCGTTGTGCAGAATTAGATTAATTAAGTTCTTACACCCAGAAAAAATGTTAAAAGCATTCACAGTGAGAACTATTCATAGGTCATCGAAGGGTTTAACGACTGACAAGGGGAACGCCCGGAAAAAGCGCGGAAAAGCGCTCTGCCATTATCGCAGAATTCCCCTATTGTGATCAGGGTGGCCATAATGAACGTGCAAATTTATTTCGTACTATTCCTTCTTCAAAGTTTTCTTTATTGCTATGATAATTTTCAAATGGCAATTTAGAATTTTATTTTGTCCATTATTTGTTTGATTTCTTAACCTTTCGTTTATTTTTTTGCATCTTGAAGATCTATGGTTAAATTAAATGAATATTGTGAATGACGTTGATATTACACTGAATCAAAATATTTTTCGTTTATGGTGAAATATTAATTTGACAAATCAATTATATAGACATGGTATAAATAAATCTTATTATTTATCTATACTTAAATGTATATATGAATGGACTCAAGCAGTTCATATCACGTTTTTCAGATTCAAAGTCATTAAATAGAATCAAAAACTAACTGTACGTAATTGATGTGATATTGTTTTATACTTCATCCATTTTTTTTCAATCGCAGTATTTAATAATAATAAAATGGTATTTTCGGTAACTACCGCATTGTACACATTTTTCATTATCAATGATTTTTTTATCAATAGAATAGCTAAGAAAGCATAAAGAATTGCCAGCAATTGGATATTGTTTGCAAATATGTTTACAAAGATAAAAGTTGTCAAAACGTTATTAAAACGCAATCTGTCAATTTTAATTATATTGTGATCAAGACCTATTTGACAGGGATTTGTACGTTTTAGTTTCAAATTTCTGTGAGATTTAGACAGTGATATAATTAATAATAGAAAGATCAGTTTGTTTTGTGTCTTTTTCGAATTTCATCACGGTCCAATTAAGTGTCACCCGATTCGCCTATTGTCTAATACCACGCTTGACATTCGAAGCAAATCGAGCATGAAGAGTCGAAAGTTTAGTTTAGTTTAGAGAACGTGGAAGGCACTTTGTGCCTTTGCAGTGAACAGATTACGAGTATCGTTAGAGAAATGCCTCGCTAAACAAATGCATAGAATGTGGAGGCATTTGACCTTTATTGTCCTTCTTCAGCCTAACGTAATCTGACATTTTTGGCCACCTCGCGCAGCGTTTTGTTACTGTAAACATGAATAATTGAACCGGAGGGGCCATGAAAATGAGCAATTTTTGTCATTGTGTGGTGACCCAGGAAAAACTAATATCATTGCGAATTTCACTTGCAATATTTGCAACAATATATAATAACATATAAAGCATTAATCTAATGATAGTGCTGGAATAAATCTCATACAAAAATATGTTTTATAATGCTCGCTCTATTCGGTTTGGACTTTTTTACTCAGTGTAATCTTAGAGATATCCTAAGATATAATTAATGATGATTATAGAACGGCAGGTCGTTTGTCGTTTGCTTTATATAAAATTGTATGTTTTTCTTAGTGGTTAGCACCTTAATAATAATTTCACAGATGAATCTTATACTAAAAAAAACATGCTAAAAAATTACATCAAATCAAATAGATATTGTTATTTTATTATATAATAGATGAGACCTTAAAACATCAAATCTGTTAATTATTTCTATTCATAAAATTTGCTTTGATTTATACGTATTGTGCTCATTGACGTTTTGAAAAATGAATAACGGATATAAGAGTCACAGTATACATAAATACACAACGCAACCTCAATTTGCGTACACAATAACCTACCACACAAAACAACCTTATTGATTGTTTAATATTTAAAAAAAAATCATGCCGAATAAAATTTGATGCCAAGAAACACGAAAGGTCACGACGATTAAGTAAAGAAATACATTTTACCCCTGCCTACAATTGTTCGCATAAAGCTTGCCAATCGGTAAATTGATAAAATTAAATTACCAACTTAATATAAACTTGGTTACATTCGGGGCATTTGTAAACCCATTTCCAACAAAGTAACAATATCAAGGAATACAAATTATACAGTTATTTTAGGTCGAGTTGATAACCTGACGATGATTGGAAAAATGTTCATGAAATTGTATTATTTAACACGTACAATTTCCTTAGAATAGCGTACTCTATTCCGTAGACGAATCAAAGCATGCCATTACTTTTACTAATAACACACAATATTTTATTTAATATGGTACAAAAAAGAACACCATACTATGTAATTAAATTTATGTTTATTTTTTTCAATATTAACTGCATCTTTTTTGCCACTGATGCCACTTCATGATAAGGTAAAAATTAAAATAATATTTTTTTAGTAAACAATGAGGTTGATTAAATCAATCAAACCTTTTATTAAAAATATATATATATTTCCAATCTATACACCAATCATGTTTTTCCACACAGCAGCTCAATAATGACCAACTTGGAGACAGCAAATGATAAGAAAAATATATTTTCAAATGAACAGACGGTAAAACTTATTTATATACATCTGGTGCAATAAAGGGTCCTTGCAAACTCAGGATACGGGTCGTACGTACTGAAATAGAAGAAAAGCTTCAGCCCTTAGTTTTCGCAGTTAATTTATAATTCATTGGGATTTTTAATTAATCTCTACCGGAGCGTAACAGGATTAAGTACAAGACTTCACTTTTAGTTGGGATCATTCGCCCTCTTATACCCACAAAGTTTTATTCGCAGTCTAGGAGCAGTTTAATACCTTTCGACCCAGAAGACATTTAACAAAGCCTGCTCGGAGATTGTGCTCTACTATAACCATGTAGATAAACAGAGTGGGCTACATTTTAAAGTATACAATTTTGAGAAAAAAATATAAAATATCAATTATCCAAATTCATTGGTTAACGCTCTCGGGCATTCTTCTTAATCGATTGTACTAACGATTGAATCGATTGAATTTTAAATCAATATGTGTTCACAGAAATGTGTGTATATGCTATATATAAACCAGCGTAAATCAATAATAATGTGTCGTATAAACTTCTTTAAGGGTCGTATATGAAGAATATAAAAGAAATATAATATATTCAGCATGTTAACTATTGGCCTATATAATATGGTGCGAATTATTGATCTTTATTAAATGTTCAATGAACAGAAAATGTCTACGAACAAAATAAGAAATTTCTCTTAATGAAAAATAAAAAATCGCTTACTAATTATAAATATTTTGTCACTTATTACTAAACGGTGCTGGGTGTTGCAGAAATACCTTCATTCATATGTATTCTTGAAAACCTCATAAGCCTTACTACAGTACTTTTTTGTTAACGATTAATTCGCATAAAAATCTCATTATGGTCATTAAAGAGTCACATATATCACAAGTGGAAATGGAATTTTATCGATGATAATTTTACTTTGTATTTGTATTTTACCTAACGTTTTGTATGATGTCTTATATTTGACCGATATTTTCTAACACAAGTAGAAAAATATTATTACGGGCAATATCATAAAAATAAAAAATGAATGCATTCATTTATTGTATCATATTTATATTAAAAAGGAGTGTAGCTAGTGTAATTGATAACACACGCTGCATATTTTTTTATTTATAAAAATATTGATTGCATAGTTGAATAATGCTTAGCAAAAAACTTAAGATATATTTATTTATTTTCAGCGGACCTACTATGTCAACAATTATAATTTATTACTCGGTAAAAAAAAAAAATTGCAAAATAGTTGCCAGTATAAAATATGATAACGACATAAACCAGCTTGTTAAATAAAATAATACCATATGTTAGTAATTGGCTTTGTTTAATATCATTATAACAACATATTGTTGGGATTGCTTTTAGTTCTAAGAAAATAATGAGCAAGCAATAATTATTTACGAATTAAAGCACCGAAAAAGCTATCATGGGCGGTATTAACAGGAAGTCTTGTCTTTATTGTACTGGTATGTATAATATAATCATATGCTATCATGGGTAAAAGTATAATAAATATTTAGCTATTAAGTATCGAGAATATCAAACTGTTTGTATCGAATGTTATCTTAAAAGTCACAAACATAAATGGTCTAGTTTCCTGTAGTGTGAAATATTTTTTTTATGATGATACTGTTGGAAAGAACTTTGATATATGTTTGTTGTTCAAATTGTCAAGAACTTGGACGTGAGCAATTTTCTAAAATTAATGTTAAACAAATTTAAGCGGCATATATACGATCACTCTTTCTGGACATAAAGCGCAATTACGGCACAAAAAATAGCGGTTATGGATTAAACGAATAATTTATCGAAGAATCTTACCACACTACTATTTACTACCTGCTTATTATCCTGTCTTACAGCACATATCTGAACGGAATAACTGCAGAAAGATGATAAAACAGGTATGTTTTTGCGTTCATGAGAAACGAAATGATTATTTGTTGTTTCGTTATCGCACACCAAAGAATGTCTAGAGGAGAATCATCGATACTGTACGTGTAAGCTATTTTTCAAAGTGTTGTGGATGGTCAATACTTACAGGCATTCATATCCATGGGTTCGTTCGTCAGGATTCGTTTTTCAATCGCGTTATCGATTTGACTCAAAATGCATTGATTTCTGTATCATTTTCATTCTTTACACCTCCCTCTTATTTGGTATTAGAGGTAACGATACTTACAGAAAATAATTAATCGTTATTTTTATAACCCCATTTTTCTATTGATATTCGTTGTGAAACGAAATGAACTGAAAACACAAAACATCTTTTTACTCAAATCAGGAGTAAATATGCGTAAAATGATACTTGATGTGGTTTAAAAACACAATATTTTTTACTGATCGTAATTCTTTTAGTGGGAATCAAGGGGTTAAAATAGCTCACGGATGAAGTATATTGCAAGTGAAAATAAGTTTAAAAAGAATAATAATTTGTGGTAAAAGTTGAACCTGTTAAAAGGAGCTGAGTTGGTCTACTAGAAGTGATTAATTAATAGCAAGCGGCGAGGAGTGCGGTCTAGGAATTTCAATTATTTATTCTGAACTTTCACAGATGCCGCGGAGGTGGATTCGTGATGGAACTATCGGTGGACACTTTACGTCTTTACGATCTATTAAAAACACCATGCCCCAAATTCTTAACCCAAAGTTATATAATAAAACTTTGCGCTTTACTCGCCGGCGTGCAGTGTCAATCGTAAAATACCTATTGTCAATTTTACTAGCGTGATGATTTTGTATATTATATGAAATCAAATGAAATATGTTGTTTATGTTTTCATCTGAAAATAATTATACTCAACTAGAATAAACGTTATGGTTTAGTGAAATACAATACTTATCTCGGTAAGGTGATGAACACCTTAATTTTTTTTAAACTAAGCAAACTAAACGAAGTCAACATTTATCGATTTCGCTTAAAAAGGGTTTCGCGATCGTATTTTAGAATTCTAAATAGTAAAATTACTTATTAATAGATTTGATATTTTGTAATCAATAACATGAATGCTTTTGGCGAATTCATCTTATATTTTTCACTTTATATAATACCGTAACTTTAAGAAGTTACGAGAACATCGATTTTTCGATATCCAAGATCATTTTCATAATATTAAGATCTCAGATAAAATGATGATTAAAGTAAACCTTGTATTTTAATGCTATATATATGAATAGATTTGCTCAAAGTTAAGTGAAACAAAGTTGAAAAGTTTTTGATACCTCTCTTCTAGGGAAAATTAGAATATACAAAGCGTAATAAAATAATTAATTATAGAATAACGAGAGGGAGTATAATTAATTATGCTTGTTTCTCGTCAGTTTAAATTGTCAGTAAAAGTTAATTACAATTTTGATTAAACACTTTTGACATAATGGAAGGTGACGTACAAATTAGTGATTAATATTATAAATATTGTGATTTCAAGAGATAGTCAAACAAATAAGTTGACAGCTATTGAAAACATACTAATTTAAGAATTGGGAGCGTTAGTATTTTTTTTTAGGTTCGAGATAAATCTATTTTGTATTTATGATTTAATGGGTGAACACTAAACTGTATGGAATGGAAGATATTATCAACAATCTTATAAGCCAATAGGTGTGTATTTATACTAAATGTACAACAAATATAAATGTTTACGATCTCCGAATATCAACATTTTTTTTATTTGTGTGCAAGGCTGCACCCTTCCTAGATAATAATATTGATTTATTTCATTTTTATTACGCCACAAACCACTTTCCTTTCCCAGTAGCTCGAAATGAAAACATATCAAACACATTTTTTTTCATTAGCCTGACGTTAAAGTCCTCTTTTCTTCTATGAAGCCCCTTTGGTATAGCCTTGCTAACTGATCGCGGCAGTCGATTTCAACCAAAAGAAAGAAGTCACAAAAACTATCATCATATCTGTCGAGATTGGTAGCAATTTTCCTTAACAAGAAAAAAGTCAACGTCTAACTATAATAAAGATTCAAAAAAGAAAAATCTTCATAAAATGACTAAATACATTGATGTTTGGTTAAAATAAATGCTAAGAAAAACGGCTTCGATTATTATTGAAAAATGGTTTTGACATTATAAAGAAATTAAGTGATTCATAAACTTCAATGAAAATAAGTTCCACCAAAACCTTGTTATTGGTTTGAATACTAGAATTAATTCAATAGTATATTTTCATTAATAAAATATTTCTCCCGACTTTTTTGCCAATATGGAAATGCCATTATATGTTATATCTTTTATAATAGAATTCTATAGACTATCTCGCGACATACTATTTATATAGAAAAGATTTCTCCCCCTCGATATAAGAAAAGGAAGACACGTTAATCCATTTGTGGTGAGGTGAAAAGACTGTATTATTGAAAAAAGAAAATCTTCCGTTTCATAAATTTTACATTGTATGTTCCCTGCACCTTTTTCATAATTAGTTCTCACCGTATCTAATAATATCCAACGCGAATTCATAAAAGCAAGGGATCTTTTACGTTTTGCAAATATCCTTTTTATTAAAAAAATACCGATTACCTGAAGAAATATTTTTATAACCACTGAGCTAATACCACGTCCATTGCTGAAGTATCTTGTCAGTTGGAGACGTTTTAAGCTGTAAATATTACTTCATAAAAAAATGCACATTAAGATTAAGAATTTTTATTTTAGAAATAATTAATAATTAAGAATTATAATGGGGGATATGATATATTAACACTATATAACTACAAAGTTCTCATAAATTTATCGTTAAAATTAATGTAGGTTTTACATTCAGATTTTTTTTTATTGTTTATTTATTTGGAAAAAACTTTTTTTGCGTCATCGACTGAGAATACCAAATTAAAATTGTTAAAACTTTGTACATTTCCACTTTTTTTGTTACACACAATCAGGGTTTCGCCTTTCATTTTATCACATGGATGCAATATAACTGACACACGGTGAACGGTGTGCATCGATTATATTCAATTGGAATAACACAATAAAAAATATAGACTACTTAGCTGGTATATTCAAAAAGAGTTAAAGGCCAAAAATCTAACTGAAATAACTTTAAAAACTATCGATAAAATATGTGGAACTTGAAATGATTAAAAAACACCAAATATACGGTATATAATTATTCAGTCACAAAAGAACTGTATTAATCGGTTATTATTATAGATATTTAAAAAATAAAACGTGATAACTATCTTTCAATCCTAAATAACTATCATTCAATTCATATATTTCTGTTATTTCTTAATGCTTTGATATTATTTGTACAATCAATTAGCAGATTTAAACTGTGATTGTAATAGACATTAATTTTCAAGATGAATGTTTAAATAAGATTTACCATTTTTAAATTAAAGGAAGTAGAAAGAAGATTTATCAAAAATATCTTACATTTGCAGACATATATGTTGTATTATATTTGACTGCGCAAGATACAAAAAAAAAATTAGAAGTAATCATAACGCTCTGTACTAATGAAATATTTTCCTTTCGTTAAAACATCATAATTCAATTTTATCGCTGGCACGTTATAGAGCAATAACATTTCTTTTTATTCATTTTGTTATTTAATATCGTGCTGTGATGCTTTTTTTCGGAATCTTTAAATTTAAATTTCGCCGAGTTCATGTGAAAAGTTTTGGCTACGACTTGATATATAGGTACATTAGGAGTTAACAATGAATTGTACATTCATGTTTATTGAAGATATACATGAACTAACAATTGTATATTTTGGAGTCTACACTCTCAACTATTTTGCAAGTGCTGAGTTTTATTCTTTATAAAAGTGACAGTATATATTTCTTTGAATTATTGATAATTATTTGAATATTATGCTATCGAAACTTTTATAAATATATTATGCTTAACTTGAAATGGATTATACTTTCAAAAATATCTCGAGATATATAATTATCATATATCATATGATATTACTCAAATTATGAAATTTTTTAATATAGAATCGTAAAAAATACTATACCAAATTACTATAAACAGTTTATTGTCAAATATAATATAAGTATGAATTAATTAAATTTCAATTAAAATACGTATTACTGTAAAATTGAGCTACATCCAAAAATTTTGACAGATGGCATTGTCACCTCTTAATTTCTAGTAGAAATTTGTATTGTCCTGCTTTTTATAACGCTATCAAATTTAAAAGTTTGATAACGTTGCAGTATTTTTTAGTTAGTTAACCACTTTTTGTAGAATATCGCGAACTGAAACTGATGAGGGATTAAATTAATTATTTGATAATTTATTTACGCATCGACATTCTTTATCTTTAATATCTTTTTTTCAACTGTCAACTCGACAAGATTATATTACAACATTTTCAATTTCCCAAACTACAAAGGTACGAAAACTAAAAATATACATAACTTTTAAAAACAAACCATGTGCTTACGACTAGAAACCCTTCAAGGCATTTATTTGTCAGATTATTTTTTGGGGTCTGTTCCCAAGGGGTACATTTAGTGCAAATTGAAAACATTTCTTCGTGTATTGTCACGGACATTTCCTGCTATGTGTTGTAAGATGTATTTACAAGTACATGTTGTAAACTCCTGTAGGCTCCTACGGGGCAGCAAAAACTGATAGATAATATTTTAATTACCGTTGCTTTTGGAGTTAAAGAAAAACAATAAAACATTCCTAAGTAACTTTGCGCGGTTGATAATAAATCTTTAAAGATACAGTTTTTTATTTTGATATATCATACGATTGAATATGAACTATTCATGAAAATAAAATTGTAATCACCTATTGTTAGTTAAAATTTAGCTCTTGATTAGTTTTAATCCAAAAGTTAAATTGATTAAACAGCCGCTGCTATGTTCCTTAGAACGATAGAATTTCTTATTTCACTCTAATTTTTTATTCTCTTTATACAACAAGCTCGGTTTTTATATTAAGTCCACACATATAATATACCCACATTATTATAAATCTGTATTACTTACCAAAAAGAGACGTAGCCATTTCTATATTTATCATTTATGAACAGTGTTTGATAACGTACAGTGTCGTTCAATCAATCACTGTAAGTTGACTGTTAACTAGATATACCAATCAACGATTTTTTTTGAATTGTCTTCCTAAGAAACACTCACCCTTTAGTTTAACTAGAGAAATATTTTTTTTTGTAACCCTATCCGCATTCGATGTGAAGCATGCTGACTAATTAAAGGAGCACGTAAAATAAATAATTTTACGATAACGGTTTCTGAGCTGCTCAATATTTAACAGATAAAGTAAGAATATACAAATATGGCTACGACAGAACTAATTGTTAACTTTTTTCGTTTCCTCCAATTTTCAGAATCTATGGATGGTAAGTATAGACATTACAGAAATTTATCTCAGCAGACAACATAAGCAAACAATGACGTTGACTAATTAATTAAATAAATTTAGCTTTAATCCCAGGAATATTTATACTGATGCAATGTATCTAAAGTAATTATGCTAATAAACAAGATCATACATAGAAGTCGATAAAAATACATAAATCAATCCAAAACTGTTCACAGACAAATTGAATAATTACTTTTCACTTCCTGTCGTACCGTTAAGTCTTATCAATGCCGTGCTAAGGTGTATTAAGTCAAATCCGGTGGTCCCTGTCTTCCGATGATGCAATCCCATTATAACTTCACTGCGCCGATGCCCTTTTTAATATATTGTATTGTAATCGCTTGCTGCTGTGCAACCCCTAAGTCAGCGCCGCGCTGCAGTGTTGTTTAAACCGAAGGTGTAACAGGAGAGTTGGTCCTGTAAGAGTTACCATATCATTAAAATATAAGCAACTCGAGTTATTTAATGATAGTATCACAGCTTAATCCCAGAATTTCATACCACTTTAAGGGGCATCTTAAATTTTTTCAGCGTATTTTTCTTCTACATTATCAAGCTAAAGAAAATTCAATTTACAAAAATAAGTGAACGTCAAATCAACTGTAAATTAACAAGACACGTGAATTGCTTGTATTTTTTTTTTTGTTTTCATGTGGTATTCTTTAAAAATGTGTTCAAAATCATAAATACATTTAATTCGATTCATAACTGAGTCGTAGCGAGTGATATAGATAAGCTTACTATTTTTATTTTCTTGAAGGGACAAGGTTGATTTTTTTTATTATTTATTATTTAAATAGCTTTGAGGATAACTGAAATAAGGGCCCGCTAGAGGGATTGCAACGGTAGATAGGTTACGATATAGGTACGACGAAATTCGTGAGTCTACAAACAAGACTAGGGTGCATACTTAATGATCCACACTGGATGTAATGTAATGCATAAGGGAAACTTACAAGAAATAATTCACGAATGTTGAGCAACGAATTCAATGTTTTACAATGAGGTAAGTGATGCTGAATAAGTCATCAAATAAGTCACCACGAAATTGTGAAGCAGTAATTGACATGAATGAATTTGCTTTACACTTCGATCTCATAACGTATAAAAAGAATTCAGTCATTCACAATTTGCGATGACCACACTTGACTTACAAAAACTAATCTACTAAGTATGAAAATTTACCAATGGATTGAGGGATAAAATGTATTTTTTTTTTATTTTGCGGGAATCAATTATTTCAATTCATTACATTGAAAAAGAATATTTTTACTGTTTGTTAGATGTCAAAAACAGCAATTTTGGTTGAGTTTTTATCGTTCGATTTTGTACTGAAATCCTTTTTTTCTCATACTTTTTGGAAATATAAACATTAATTAATGTGGATTAAACAATAAATAAATACACATGTAGATTTGCTATAGCAACCCAGACGGCCTATAGCTACAGCTATAGACAATTATAGTTATACAGCCATAGTTGAAAAAATGATTATTTTTAGAAATTGACAATTTTAATTGATTACAAATTTCAATAGAAAAAGGTATCACTAAAAGCAAGGACTATTTCATCAATCATCACTCTGCTCTAATAAGCCCGATGATACGATAAGGGCGTGAGTCGCAGCGCGGTTTACATGACAGCAAACAAGTGTTTTCTTTTTGTTTTTGTAAATTATTAGATTAGGAAAGAAAACTGGGAAAACTTTTTTTGAAAGATGAAAATATTTAACGTTGCTCTGAAGCATGTTAGAAATATATTGTTATTTAATTGCATTAAAAATATTTTTCAAGCAATGATTGTTTTTATCATATATATTTCTGATTGAAATGGAGTTTGGCCGCTTGAATGCCGCGAAATTTTAAGCTAGGTGACATTCATATACCCCGAGTTTTCTTTTATTTTAAAAAAAACTTATCTAATTTATGAATAATAATATTGTTTTATTTATAAATTGACTTATATTGCTTGAATTTTTAATATCGGTGTCGAAATTTCAACTTTTTTTAAGGGTTGTCGGGTTGTCACTAGCATTAAAAATATTTTATAAAACATTACTTAAAAGTAAACATTAGTTTGAATAATTAAAATTGAATAATAGAGACAGGATATTGACAACTGAAATAATTGTGTGCGTGTTCGTTCACATTCGGGCAAAATCACAAGAAATCTGACCTATTGGGATAATAGATAGATGTCGCTAGCAATATGTGAAAAAATTACACGATATCTCCAATTACAATATTTTATATGTATTTTTAAAAGTTGTGGATGCATATGTCCCTACGGTATTCGCGTCGTCCCCGCCTAGAAGACACATATGTCCTCGCGGTACTAAAACGGTTAAGTAAGAGAATTTTTACACACATTAGATTTTTTTTGAGAAACGAATGACATAAACCAAATAGGTAATGTTGATCTTTTACTTATAGATAATGTTATTCTAAAACAGATCAAAGCAGTTCGCTTCAGGTTCACATTGGTTAGCATCTGATTAAAAATGTTACGATTGTATTTCACATTTTTTTTAGTTACAGAGTGACTATAACTGAGTAAAATTAATAAAAAATACGATAAAATACAGGAACATAGGTTAAACAGATATGGCACAGTAAGATTTTAATATAATAACAAAATTAAGAGTTCTGTTTATTTAATTTTTATCTAGACTTTTTATAATCAAAAAAGGAAATAAAAAAGCAATAAACATTTTACAATGATTATATAGTTATTGCTGACTTCTGTTTCACGCCTGTAATCTGGTAGAAACACTCTTGTTTGCAGATGTCATACAACTCGTTCATTATTCATCATGTAGTAAATATACAGTTATATTAAAAACGGTAGCACGCACAAAATAGCATAAGGGAGCGGTGTTTATTCTATGATTATCTTTAAACGGACATAATATATTTTGGAAACTGAGTGACAATACTGAATAAGAATAGAACAAGCAATACTATCATATTTGTAATATTCAAATCAATTTCAATTTTATTATTTATTGATCCAAATGATTGATGAGATTTTTTGGTATGCAATTTGCTAAAATAACTTGTTTCTTGTTCTGTTGTATAAAAAAACCTTTCAAAGCGACATTTCTTTCATCGAACTGTGTTTCTTTGAATTGTAAAGCTTTGAAATGATTGCTAGTGTTTTTGAAAGGCTTTCTTTTGAGTTTCGTATTTTTCACAAAATGTCTGATACTAATTTATTCTATTATAATAATATTCTTTGCAACATTTCTATCTGTGTTTATAGCAATGCGTGTTGAAATATATTTATAGACTAATTGTTCAAAGTAAACAAATATTAAAAATTTTATTTTATGAGTTATATTTAGGGAAGCCTGTGTTTTAGGCGGGAATAATTTAGTAAAATACCATCTAGCGTTAGAAATGTTAATTTCGATCAATATTCATCAAATTAAAAAGCCATTATAGCAGTTTCAAACACAAATATTATATTTTATGATCTTAGTTGAAACAGGTTCTAACTGAATATTTCTTTGTTTTGAGCAATTATAATGTAAAAATTACCCATTTGTGATTGGTGTAAACCAAAACAATTTCGTTTTTAAAAGACAATATATGCATATAAAAATATATACATAAAAATTTTATAATTTTTTTTGAGCAATGGAATTATAAAGAAATAGGTTTTATTTTAATATCAGATATGTAGTATTACAGCTAATTTTGATGCAAGATTAATATACTAATTCGTTCGACAAAAAATAATTGTAGTATCATGTATGTAATTGATATTTGGTTAGTGTTTGATATCCTTCATCTTGGTATTGTATTGGCTTAGACCATGCCGCATTGAATTGATCAAGACCAAGAATAAACCAGGATACATGTATCCCTTTTAGAAACGATGTAAAATATTTTTTACTGATGTATTTGAGCTTCTCAGAATTATTTAGTAGCACGCATGTTCGAGTCAGCTTTCTTATGAAACGGGAGTACTGCGTTCGATAGCTGGTAGACCGCCGGATGGCAAGGGAGTCGCTGTCGAAATTTCATTAAAATTACACCACGGTAGTATGCCACCCTGGTATTCCGTACCGCCGCATTTGATTGGGGTGGTTAGCGATGGGGATGGTAGTGTTAGTACTTCAATGGTGGCTGGATGCCTATTGAAGAGGAGGGGGGTTTAAATCGAATTTCAAACCGCCACATCTCGCTTGATTAATTAATTGGCGATTCTTTGAGGGGCTGAGACTGGTACGTATAATTTGATATGAATATTGAATGCTTGGACGTCAACCTTCAACAGCTGGCGCGTTGAACGCTAAATGACGGAGTAATTATTCGACTACAGAAGCAAATAATCGAAGTTAAGCCATGAAAGATAAGCACACGCCTTGAGAAAAGCTTGTCAGTGTTTGTGCAAGTAAATTCGGGGATGTTGCGAGATTTCCCGTTGATTAATAACATTTAAAATGTAAATTTTGATTATAAACATAGGCAAAACTTAATAACATAAAAATGAATTGTAAATTAAGCCATCGTCTTGAGAAAATACAAAAAAAAAATGAGAAAAATCACGTAACAACATTTGAAGAGTGTGATATGATTCGTTTATACAGTTGAACGTTCATCGTTTTTAAACGCCACCAAAGGAATGAACGTAGGAAAGTCTCAACCCACCGTTAAAAGTAAAACCGATAGACTAGAATTCCACTTGTTTGTAAAATATATAATATATTGCACGAGATCTACAAAAATGTTAATTCACGAAAAGTCCGTTGAAGTATTCATGGATTCTGAGGTTTATCTATCGAGAGCTTAAATTGGCCATGTTATACGGATGTAACAAACTTGATTACCTTTTCAATGTAACATACATAAAAACATATATTACTCTGTGAAGTTGGCATTACGAATCAAAATTGTACAATTCTTTTTATTTCTAACTGTTTTTTACGATGATGAATTCCTTCATCCTATCTGTATTTGCAAAATTTTAATGAAGTTTATTATCGATTATTTTATTTTCTTAAATATTCATTATAAAATAAAGCGTCATTGCAATACCTTCTGTCCGATCAAATCTATATGATGTGAAACAATATTGAGAATGAGTTTCATCAAAAAGGTATGTAGGTGGAATAGCAACTGGCCCCTCGGCGTGAAGCTGTATTGAAACTGAATAATAATGACTACCCCTAAAAGATAAATATTCGTGGCTAAAGTGTTAGCATATTGAAAACGTGAGCTGAAAAGAATGCAGATTAATTGATTTGCCCATGAACAGCTTGCTTGTCTATACAGAGACAAATCTCCACTGCCAAGCAGAGTGAAATATTAACATGTTATTTATTTTTAAATATATTACTCAATTATAGACGATATACAAGTAACGGAATCCCATGAAAATTTTTATTTGGCTCTAATTTATACGAGTGATACATTGGTGTCATATAATATAGTTTTCAATTCAAGAGGATGTGGACGATTCAAGAAGTCATCAAGCTAGTTGCTCAAATTTGTCCTGTTGGGTAGGTAAAGAAATAAAAATGTATTAAAAACTCCAGAATCAGATCAACCTATAAATAATTCAAAAAAAATCAACGATTCGAAACTTGTTTCATAGTTGAGAAGGTCAAAATACAAATAGCGTTTACCACTTGGCTACTGGGCCTCCCACGATAATATTCCGAATGAATATTTTTGCCTTAAATTATATTCTGTGAAAATACTGGAAAGCGTTTAGATGTCACTCTGACTCCAAGCGAAAAATAATAAGGTTTCTGAAGTAGTTCTCGTAATGAAGTTATAACTTTTTTAGACTTTTCTAGTTGTTTGTGAACTAACAACAAACTTGACTGACAAGGAAGTATTTACTTAATATATAAAAGTATATTAATAGTAGTCAGCATAGATTATTTTGAAAACGGATTGATGATTTCAAAAAGTCGTATTTTCAATCATGTAGACATACTATCATGTTAAATTGTAAAGTTGTATCGATTAATACAACACAATTTATATGAGGAAAAGAAATGTTCTTAAAGTGAAGTTAAGAATAGCATGTCAATATTACAGCCGGCAATTTTTGATAAATTAATTTAGCATCCCTTATGTTTTCGTGCATGTAAAAATATTGCTCTGTTTTTTTTGAATAAATAATAAATTTGTGCTATTTTCTTTTTTCTTCTCAAATCTTTGATAATATAATGTATTATTTATCGTTATTCAAAACAGCATTTTCAGAAAATATTAATATTATGGTAAAGATATTGCAATAATGAAAAACACTTGAATATATTTTTATGTGAGTTCAATTCTTAAAAATGTATGTTCAATACAATGTCTGGTTCCAATTTGTGTGCCCAATAGAGTAACTCAAATAACTCCAGACTGAATCGATAATCGTGTGAAAATGAATTTCAATCATTGCTATTTTATATTTGAATGACTCAACTGATTGTGGAAATTTTTCATTATTATGTTGACTCATGCCGTCGCACCATGATGCATCCTTCATATGATGAAAAGATATAATACTTATGTCTGTGTAAAATATTAAAATCTATGTTTACGAATAATGGAAATGTAAAAATTTTGCTCTAATGTGGCAATCTTATCAGAAAATCTCAACAGAATATGTTTTTACGAGATTATGTTGTTATTTGGTCACTCTGGTCTGCAGATGTTTGTTGATAGATTGTAAAGACAGAATAACAGAGCTCGGTAACGTATAGCTTTCGCTACACCCCTCTTTAAGATCAAATGAATAGGGTGTTGGGGTATATGCTTTTGAACTCCATTTCATAATTGATGGATAAACCAATTTTAGCTTAAAACTACAATTTAACAGTAATAACGATTAAAAACGTTGACCGATTGGTTCGAGGATTGCAAAAATAAAAAAAACTCAAATTTAATATTCGGAGAAATTGAATGCGAGAAAAACTTCGAGACGGTCGGGTGCGGATATTAAAATATTTTTTAAATCCAATACTAATTATTACATTGTGTAGGTACCAATCATGTTCAATTGTCGTGTCACGTTCTTCATAATCCAAAAATAAAATTTCGGAAAAACGAGATGGAAAAATGAATAAAAATTGAAAAGAAAAACGCGAACAGTGGTTCATTAATCATAAACCGTAAGATCGCGTGCGGCGTGGCGTGGTGGCTTTAGTGTGAGGGGGCTGACGAGAATGGAGGATGGGGGATTTTTATGTTTATAGACGTAAAAAAGGAAAAAGAATGCAAAAATGATGGAGAAAATAAAAGAGTTGAAATTGAGATATAAACAAAAAAGAAGTTAAAGCAACGTACTTTGATAATAATGTTATTTAGGCATGTTTAACACTTTTTTATAACGGCTCCTGATAAAAATATACTTTTTCTCGCTATTAAAATCCACATATATTTTTATTAGTTATGTTTACTTGGATTCTTAATTTTAATATTAATATAACGACACGAACGAATCAATTGATGATACTCCCAAACGATGATCAAAATCACCACTGAATAATCTTCAAAAATTATATTAAAGCTTTTAGTGTACTAATTAGTTTTCTTGTTGATCTAAATTAGTTAGTAAATTTTTTAATTATTTTTAAATTCATAATAAACTTTTAATTTGGTTTTATTTTTGATCACATATAATTAAGTATAAAATTCTAAGAGTTCTTCAACATTTCATTTGAAACTATTCTACATCATTTCGATATATTTTTGAACCTTTCTTTTTGTATAGATAGTAATAGTTATTGTCAATTTTTTTAATAAATAGTCTTGTTTGGATTCGAATTGAATTGAATTAGTTAATAATTTTCGCGATGAGTGAAACTGGTCGTTATCTTTCTATTATATTTTAAAATGGTAGAAACAGTATTAAGTTTAATTTAAATAAAGCTTTATATATTTTTTTGTTTTAATAAAATGAATACGATGGAAATAAATAACGGTAGAATTGTTTTAATCTTGAAGAATTAAATATTTACGTAAAGTTATAATAGCCTAATTGTCAGTTTTAATATGTGCGTGTGTAAAAGTTTAAGTGTTGCGATAAAATTAAATTGTAACCTTTTAAATCAACTAGACCGATAGCAACGTCATAATTAAGTTAAGATTTCCATCGTGAATTAATAAAATTTTGAAATATTTCAACTGTTCATTTCGCTTCATGGAGCGATGATTATAGTTGCTGATAAGATAAACGATAATATTATGTATGAACTTTGAAGAAACGCGTTTAGTTTTGAAGTTGGCGGTTAAAGTCTTCAAATTTTCCTGCATAAAGCTCCTCTTTGTTTCGACGAGTATCCAACTTTCTCACCCCGTTTTTTTTTTGTTTTCCTCCGCGAGTCTTCAACGTCCGGCCGCAAATTGAAAGCGACTTGAAACATTTCAAAGAACAAAATAAAATAACGCCGAATAATGCGCTACTGTAGCACCAGTAGTTTACAACTATTGGAGATGGCATCAACGGCTGAAAATCCAAAAAAAAAATAGCAAATAAAATCACTGTTTGATAATTTGCAATAGTTTGATGCTTTTGTAATAAGGAGACATCGACATTTTAAATAAGGAATCTAGGTCTTCTGGTTAATGAATAAAATGATAAGTAAAAATAAATTAAAATAGCAAGGTTTTCGTGAAACTTATTTTTGTTTATTTGACGAGATTTTTTAATATTTGTTTATAGAAAATATGCTGAGTATTGGATTACACAAGCTTAAAATTTCATCTACATATCATATGTAAAGAAAAACAACAACAACCAAACCGTAACTATTTTTAGGTCAGTCAATACATCAACAAAGGATTTAGAAAAATATGTGAATTTTTCGAGCTCTATAGTCGAGAGTCAAAAGTAGTCATCAAATAACTAGTAGTCATTTTATAGCATCAGATTTACGCGAAACATTAAGTATTTTTACTGAATAAAAATTAATCAAAAAAAAGGCAACAAATGCGATTGATATGCATATAATATATTTTGTAAATTTTTTTTTATAAATATGTGAGTATGCAAAGAATTTGCAAGTTGGAATTTTATGATTATTGGTTCGCTTCAAATAAATTTGGGTCATCTCAACTCACTCATGATTAATGAGATGAAATATTCTGCTCGATTATTACTATGACAACAAAGAATAGTATATTTGGATGGAAAAATAGTCAAACTAAATATTGTTGAAAGGTTATCTTAGATGGAAAGTCAGTACATGATAGAAACAGCTTATTAGTTGAAAATGGTCAACAGTTCAGCGAATACGTTCTCATTTAAGTATATCTGATTAGAATATTAAAAATAGACTATTCAAATATAATCAATAATTATTTAATGAACTCTGTTACTAAGAATTTTATTATATAAATTTGTACTTTTGTTTAAGGTTAAAATGAGTTGTTTTGTAATTAAGGGCAGATAAAAAAGGTCTCAAAACAACGGAATACTACGTAATCTAAATCAGCAATCGATCAAGAATAAAAATTACCTATGCCGAAAACTGATCGAATACTGATGCCTGCCTACGACTGATGTGTCCTATATAAAGCCATATAAGAGGGTGGACCGAGACCGTTATATATGGTGAAATAATTAGAAGGCAGAAATTGTAAAAACAAAAGTATAGAATCGTGTAAGCAACACGGACTATTAGAAAAGCTGCCATCCGACACGCATACCATTTCTGGAAACAGCATTCTGAGGAAATTTTCACAAACGGATCTTCGATCGGCAAGTTTTCGTACCACTCAGTTTCTTTTTGTTTTACATGAATTATCTCATAAAAGATTTCGCGAAATGCCTACGCATGCACTATTATATCGAATTCCGCATCCATGTTCTTTAGCTTGGGTTGACTCGGTTGCGCTGTAAAAGCTTCGATTTCAAAGCAATTTTTTTATTGTATTATCAATCATTCTGTTTAGAATTTCTGTGATCTGATGCAGGATTAGCTTAGTTGTTTTGCTTTGTTATTCACATTCTTATTCTCATGGAAGAGAAAAGCTATGCGATAGACTTAAAGCTTTCGTTACCTCACACATTTAGTTAACAATTGTAACTATTTCGTACATATTATATTTAGAGCGAGTATAGTAAGAAAAATTCAAACTACTAATAACATACATGATTTTATAAGACCTGTCTTGGATAAAGAGATAGATGTCAGTTTGATGGCCAACCTTCCATTTAAGGTGTCACCGAAATAATATACTATAAACAATCATTTTTATTGAATCAGCAACGCTCGTCAATTAATTATTTTAATGACCAATTTCAGTATCTTATCTGTATCTTTGTGATCAATATTTATTAGATATGTCCTCTAATAATACGGAGCATATAACGTATTGGAACTTTCAATCTTCACAGAGAGTAAAGTTATAAAAGAAGAACTAAGAAAACGCTAGTTTCAGGATCAGAAATGTGTGAAGAATTTTAATATATCATAATCAAACATGATTCAACACTAAAATCTATAAATCGATGTGTGAAAGTATCCGTACTAAAATTCGTTACCGTGAGCACCGCAATCGAAGCCAAATACATTTAATCACTCGAACAGTGACCCGTCAAGCGATCAATAATATTTGCTAAAAATATTATTTTTTTGGCCAAACACAATCCATTAAGTTGTAATAATCAAATCAAACTTATTTAATTTTATAAACATGCAAGTAGCTATTATTAGTTGTTTGATTGCTGGTGAGTTGATAAAAATCGATCATAATAGGCATAAGGGCTGTAAAATATACCGTTTTAAGTTTTTAAATATTTTTTATACATACTTCAGTATGGAAGCTTTTATCACTACCTTCTGCTAAATTACAATATACATTGCTAAGTTAATTTATATTGTTGATCAAGGACACCGATCCAATGTTTTTATTTTCATTAAAAACCTTTTAACAATATTTGACAACCATTTAGATAATAAAGAATTTATTTAAAAAAAAAAAGGATGACTTTAAACATCAATTTATGAGGGTTTATAATAACTGATTAGAAACAAACCCAAAGAAAATAACATGAATGTTAATCAGTTTTTTTATTGAAATACCTTTATTAATATAAAACAACCATTTCTGACCCATAAATAAAGCGTGCATAAAGGGAAATAATATTTTTTGTTAAGTGCAGCAATAACATATCCATACAATCTCTGTTTTACGATGCATTTAAAGTTTTTTTTCCTTTCAGTGTTGTTTTGTTCCATGTTTTTATGGAGGTTTTTTTATGACCGTTTAAAGATTTCTGGCCACTTGATAGGGCATGACATGAAACAGGGCAGCCCAATAAAATTAATTCCACTACCTATCGCAGGCCACCTAGCATTGGAAAGTATAATATTATATTATACCGGCCTTCCAGAATGTAGTCTTTAAACGTGAAATCGCCAGAACTATTGTCTGCAAAATTATCATTATTCTTAATAGATGTAAAGGGAATATTCTTTTTCTTTGTGTATTTGGATAGTTTTATACTATTGTATAGATGTCAATTTATCCATTCATATAACACAAATCGAAATAATCGAAAAAAGAAATAATTAACATTTAATGTTCGATTCAGAGAAATGTGTTATAGAATTGATGTGGTATTTTGTGAAACATTTTCCGTTGTGACGACCTGGTTTATTTATAGTGGAATACTCAAAATAAGAAAATTATCAATAACTAAAATGATCATATTATGTCTCGTAAAAATCTTACATTTCGAAAATCATTCTGTAATTAACTGAGGCTCTCAAACCTCTGGATAGTAGTAACCAGATAATCATTAAAGATGACATCAAACATGTTGTATAAAAAAATATTTGCTTCTATAGAAATGATAATTTAAAAAAGTTGCACTGATGCAATACCTTCCTCAAATGAAGAAAACAATTACATCCAAACGAAAGTAAAATAATACTTTCAAATTATCTTTCTAAAATAAATTTCTATATATATATTGTAACCAGGTAACAAGTACTGTGGAAATTTAGAAGATGAAATAAAAATTTCAATGATTTACATAATTGCAATCTTTGTGAGATCTTAAAATTTGCATATTTATGAGTGCCCATACCATTTTAAACTGACGATATTATTTTTTTTCGTACATATGAACGACATTTTTCCCGGTGAGTTTAAAAATCTATATTATAATGAATGCCTTTGTATTCTCTTTTAAATAATTACTGCGTTTTTCAATAAATATATATCTATATTAATCTTTTGATAACAATGAACACCGAGAAAATACTTAGGAGTAGAAACAATATATATATAATCTTAATAGCGTATAATAAACATAATATTATTAATGTCAAAAAGATAAAAGAAATGTATGCGACCCGTATGTTAATGCGCTGAGATTGAAACAGCAGGTATACCAATCGCATCTCTTGACATGTTTGTATTCTGATATTCATGCCTTGTTAACATTTACAAGTTTGTTCATCTTCTTCGAACTTTCATAAAGCATATTACTTAGTCACCGCTCAAATATTGTAACGATAAAGGTAGTGTAGGCATTTTTACAAGACATCATTGATGTTTTTTGATTATATTATATTTTTTGTTCTGACTTTATTACACAAATCTCATGAAATCTTCAAAATTAGCTTTGTAATTAACCCTCTGACTGTTAACGTCTCAACTGTTGAAACGACTGATTTTTCTGTGTTGATATTTGATACCCGAAAAAATGTTAATTAACAGTGGTTTAAACCTTCTTGTACTCGGTAATTTTTGAGTTGACGCATTGTTTGATTTGTGATGACTAACTCAATAAGATTGTTTCAAACCAATATTATTTAATAAATTTTTGAAGTGTTGGAATATTCTTTAAGCGGCTCAGCAGGGAACGATTTATTAGAACTGGAGCTTCGATGTCGTTCGAATGAAATTAATGAATCTGGCAATATATTGAAATAAAGTAAATATATACATATACGTATACGGTAGTCGTTAAAATGTTTCTGTTTACATCAATTGCGAATGCTTCATATATAACATTCAAGAATCCAAGTAAAGAAAGAGCATTCGAGTGTTTCTAGAAATCAATTTGAGAAAAAAGACATCACAAATAAATCATGCTATCATTAGTTACTGTTCTTATCTCTACACGAGCAGACAAATCTAGCCGACAAAGACTATAATACATATATCTTCCTTTTGTACAGTATTAGGGGTATTTTTTATCTGTCTAAGGTTGTTCAAAGTAGTCGATTGAGACATGGAATGAGAATTGAGAATTGAAAAATAATAATATATAAATTTGCGCGACGGTCGATACAATGTCGTAGAAAACGATTACAATTCAAAATAATCACGGCGTGATAAATTGAATTTGGTATAAAAAAATCTTTGAATTGCTACTTTGGTATTATAACGCCTATATTCCAAACGGCAACAATTTAAGTACAAAACGGTTATACAGTCATAATTACAGAAATAAATTGCTTTTTTCGTCCTAAAAGTTTAGCTGCTACAAGACACCGCAAATGACTTTAAAAAAGTAACCCCCTCCTTCCTCTTCGCGATGACAAAATTTTAAATTCGATTCATATAAAAACATGAATACCAAAATTTGTTTTTCGAAGAATGCTACTGTACAGCTATAATAATCTAAAAGACGGCTGAACTTAAAAAATATTACAATATGTCATGTACTGCACATTATGACAATGAAACAGTGTAGGTAATATTATAATAATGTGAAGTATGTGCATATATATACATAGCTAGATATAATATGTTTTCAATTTAAAAAGTCTACATCAACGCCGTGAGACATTTAAAGCTGTTCGAAATACGCAGATAATTTATTATTATTTTAAACACTGCCGTCACACAAATACAAATTAGTCAAATGACATTTGTTTCGAGCGATAAAAAACGAGTCGAGTGCGACGCTGTGAAAAATGGGCGATAGTTATTTCTTTTGTAAACGGGCGGGCCGACCACTTGACATTTTCATACTCGGAAATTTTATAGAGACAATAATTTCATTTTTCTATGAACACATTAATTAATTTAATTTAAACGACATTTTTTCTTGGACAATTTGTGAGAACTGTTAAATTTTAACATATACTACTTATACATGCATATTACTGAAATATAATTTTGTCTCTCTTTATTTGCTATTTATAAGAGGTGCATAAAAATAATCTCTACAGTTTTGTGCACCGGCAGTTCTGATACAAATAACCTTCTATATTTGGCGCTAAAAATTTTGCTTCCGTAATACGCGTCAAGGGAGAGGCAATGTTTTATGTGGCCATAAATGTGTCTGACACCTTGACAAAAACAACTGCAACAGTCAGCGGATAGCCATTTTGAATTTGGAAAATAGTGAAAAGGGTTATTCTATTTTTATGAATGCAACAATGAAAAACATATATATACAGGATGTTCGGGATAAATTTGACATATTATTAATTAATTATATTTTTCCGTAAGTTACAGTATTAAAACACACTACTCGTCATTTGAAAGTTTGGACCCTTCTTCATTCATATACAAGATGTCAGAAAGGATGGATAGCTGGAACCCACCTGAATCATGGAAGAGAATAACTTGCATCATGATGATTCGTGCCGGCCATCAAAATAAGGATATTATGACTGCTGCCCAATGATCCCTGAATGCATGCAGAATAACAGATGGCTTGCATACAATACAAAGGACATTCCTCGTGTAATGCAGACTAAATTTCCCCAAACTGTTATGGTTTTCGGATGTGTATCCTCTGAAGACGATATGATGCCTCCGCATTTTTTCCAAGTGGGCCTCAGGTTGACTTCAGATGGCTACGTGGAGTTGGTAAACACTGTAGTCAAGCCCTGGATAACAAGGGTAAACACTGTAGTCAAGCCCTGGATAACAAGGGTAGCCAATGGTAGGCCGTATGTATAGCAGCAGGATTCGGCCTCTTGCTACACCTCTGGGAAAAGTCAAAAATGGTTGTCTGAAAATTTCTACAACTTCTTCAGTCCAAATGTTTGGCCTCCAAACTCCCCAGACCTTAACCCCATGGATTATTTTGTATGGGGCACAGTTGAAAAAGACACCAATCGCACTTCCAGTAATACAAAAGCCCAGTTAATGGATGAAATTAAAACAGTTTTTACGGCCCTTCCTAGGGAGACTGTAGCAACAGCCTGTTCGAGGTTGCGAAGCAGGATTGAAGGTGTGATCGATGCTAATGGTGGTTATTTTGAGTGAATCTTGTTGATAGTATTGTAATTAACTCTGCATGTAATGTTTTTGGTCAATTCATTAAATTTAATAGATACAAAGAAGATTTTCTTTTTCCTTATGAAACTGTCAAATTTATCCAGAACACCTGTATATATCATTACATTAAATAAATCTCTGAAATGTAAGCAAGTTTAAAATACAATCGATCACATTAATGAAAATATGATAAGAATGTTTTATGCATAAATTGATTGATTTTCATTCAAATCACGGAATAATGTGAAACTCAATCATCCTAAAAAATGATCAGTCAAAAATCTTATTTAAAACCTCGTCTAATATTCGAACTTAAAAAAAGGTGACTATTTATCAAAATATTTAAATTATCAGGGCAGGTTTCGGTCATTACTAGCACTTAAACATTGTATTTGTTTATTTAAATATAATGTATTTTCATCAAAAAGTGACAATTAACACCTTAAAGGTGATTTTTTAACTCTCTAAGGCAATGCGCGATATGTTAGACAACGATAGTAACTAAAATGAATATCATATTTATTAAAATTATAATAAAAGTGAGTTTTGAGTTTTGGAATGGAAGGTAGTTTTCTTTTTATTCCAGGCAAATTTAACTGAATATATAAATTATTATTGATGAAATGAATTTCAAGATTATCCTCAAATAGCGATAATACACATGTTGTTCAGTGTAATATTTGCTTCTTATATGTGATATAATAATATGGTCACCCTACCACGGAATTCAAGTGAAAACGTTTAAAAGATAATCAGGCAATAAAATAGAACTAAAAAACAAAATATCAGCGTTGGTAAATTACTATTAGCTTTCTAGTCCAGTGATAAGTGCGACATACCAGCTGCGAGTAGCTAATGCTATGAAATTATGAATAACGAATAACTGCTAAGCTTTTTGTTAATAATAAAGTTAGTTAAAATATGTTTTATTCTATTTTAAGTTACTTTAGAAGAGTATTAAAAACATTCAATATTTTACTTTCAATGTGATATAAAATTAGAAAATTGATTTCCAATTTCTATAGCTATAAAAAATGTTACTTAACATTTATCAGTGGTGTTAGGGCATAAACAGATAACTGCTAAATATTGAAATTGCATAGGGGTTATTTAAATGGTAATTTATTTTATTTGGTACAAACACGTTCTAAAAATTACAAAGTATAATTTTATTTCTTGTGACACGTAAATTTTTTTTTATAGATTTAATATTTAAAACTAAAGGAATAAATAACAATTGGAAAAAAACAGGATAGTAAAGAAATCAACCAAGCAAACTTATATAACTGTATACAATATAACTAAATCATATATATATATATATATTATATATGTTAATGATCTTACTATTGGGATACCCATCAGCACACTTGTTCTATACTTTGGAAGAACATACAATTCATGTCTATGCCTTCTAAAAATTTATCCGGAACATACAATTTGATATTATCAAGGATAGAAGAATTCTCATTTTGGCCTCGTATCAGTCTAAAGAAATATGTGGCGAGGTACATTTCTCTTCGAATATTTCAAACTATTAAAAGTGAGTATACAAAAGAAAGCAAGTTGGATAAAGCAATGGATAATATACATATTCCCTCAAGTAAAGAAGTTTCAAAAATTTCGAACCTTTTCCACCCAGTAGGCACATTTCAAATTTGTTGGGGCCCAAATAATAGACCCACCCTCAAGCCTACTTCGTACTAAGGCAGTGTACATTTATATCAAAATTTTAACTAGTGGTAGTAAGGATAAAGCTCAAAATTTGCAATACTTTGTTGCAGGTAATTCTAATATGACTCTTAAATGTTAGTTTACTCTTGAATTGTAATCCAAGATCCTTAATTGACGAAATTCGCGAGAGAGTTTGACCACTCATTGAATAACGGGAGAATAACACATGCGATACTCTATAAACGGTAAAAGATTGCATTTGTCTTTATTAAAATAGAGTATAAATATAATAAATGCGATACGTGTCTTCGGTTCCCAAAATAATTTCCAAGCAGCCTAACAAATATATCTGACAAACCGATCAATTGGAGTTTTTCCACAAGTATGTTATGACTGACCCTGTCAAATAGAAAAATCATTGTAAGAATAGTCAATTTGTAAGCCTTTGTCCAATGCTTGTTGGCACGTAATCCGTGAATACCGTCAAGTAATTTAACCGTCAAATGATTAAACGAAAACAAATATTATATCCATTGTCATATTTTCGATTATTTGATCTACGTATGGAAACATAGATCTTTCAGGTGTTGAAAAATGTAATACTCAATCATAATAATTGTTTATTGAGGATGCTATTTATTATTACTCTTTTACCAGGATCTGACATTGATAATTATGATTTTTAAGCGTTAATTGCTATGCATATCCTCCTTCCACAGTTTGGCATAATATAGAATATATGGAATATTTAACATTGGAGGATAATCTTGATTGGAGAAAAAGTAATTAGCTAATCTTTCCCACCGTTGTCCCAAAACTGAACACATTAAACAGATAAAATAAGTATTTATTGCTATGGTTTTAACAGTTAATATTAGATTGGCTGAATTGGTATTTACTTGATAGAACTCCATTTTAACACGATGAAAAAATAGCAAGGTATTTTAAATCTACAATTTTTTTATGATAGTTGATAGCTATTTCGGCATACACCGACTTGTATTAAGACCAAAGATTTTTTTCATTATTTTTGATGAATGATATACTCCGGATTATAAAAAAACGAAAATATTACACATTGATACAACAGAAACAATAACTTGGTTCGCATGTATACGATACATGATACTTGAATTCACGGCCAACATCAATAAACTAACGTTTTTATTTACAAGTTTATCTTGTAAACAAAAATACTGACATTTAACAAGATGTAACTAAATATGTTTTGGAAAATATATATATACTCAATTATGTTAATAATTATGTAAGTCTATTTTGACTATATTCTGTTCCACGGCGAGGGTTTGTAAAAAAGCACATCTCAAACCAAATGTCACTCGTAATTTGTCAGTTAATTCAAGAGAAACGGGATACTTATGCATCTAAAACGCAAGCTGTAAAAATATCATCGTACAAAAAAAATCCATAAAAATAGTCCCAAAACGTTAATCGTAGTTAAAAAAATATACAATCGTGGGAAACGGGAACAAAGACAAAGGAACACCCTTGTCATCCTAAGAAAATCGATGTTTTTTTGTCAACGTATACATTGATAATACTAAATTAATATTGTTTTTTGTTGTTCTATTTTGATTCTGTAAAATCTTCTAGCAGGTCTAGGATACCTTAATGAAATGTAGGAACAGGTATTTTGTGTTTTTGTTGTTTTTTTAGATATCTAATTAAAAGTGATTGTACTTAACTGCTGGAGGTTTCTTTTAATTATTTAAAAAAAATCAAAATATCGTTACATAATATAGTTGCGAATCTGTGTAATAAAAACTTGCTATATATGATCGATCATAATATAGAGATAAAGACGTTTGACGACAATTGGTCGTAAATCACACACCTAATGATTATTTTCATAAATAATAATGATGAAGTTATAAAGAAATTATAGAGCAAATCATACACATTCATAAAAAAATCAAAGTATTGAAATTGTCTTTCGGGGCTTCGACTTTAGACCGATAAACTGCGAAACCGAAAGTAACAAACCATGACGATAATCTGATTCAGTTTAGGTGATGAATAACAAAAAAAATAAGTATGACTTGCTTTTTTATGGAGTGTCACTCATTCGACCAATTTATGAGAAATGTATTATTAAATTATTATATTATGTTAAATTCTTTTTTTGTGTATTTTGATATGTGGGGATTTGGAGGGATATATTTTTAGATTACATCTAGCTTTCTATTAGGTCTGTATTTTGCATAAATTTCCATACGGAATGAAAATATAAACTTTTTTTTTGGTAATCCGCGAGAAATATTTTACTCGCCTCAGAATCAAAGTTGACAAATTTTTACTGTAATCCCGAAATGATTTTTATTTACGTATCGTGATATTTTATACATTGTCGACGTATAGTTTTGAATATTCATCATGAAACGCATTACATTTTTTTTCTTTAAACGTTTGGGATAACAAGGGATAATTAAATGAACTCACACGTAAATGTGTTTTATTTTTGATACACTGGATTACTTTTTAAACAAAAAAATACTATAGATTTATTTAAACTTCTCGCTTTTATAGCATTGTAAATCCTTCGTGTCTAATTATTTAAATTTCATAGTAAAATGTAAACTACGATAACGATTGTTTATTGTATGAATGAATATTATAATATTTTCGAGGCCGTTGTAGCGAAATGATTTTTGACCGGGTATAAAATTATTGTAAAGTCAACGTATTTAAATTTCAGGACGAGTATATATTGCAGACATTGCAAGCCATTTAAAAAATACGTATCTAAATTTTCAGCCGAGAATTCAAACCATGGAAAGCAAAATGGGACCAAAGAGCTTTGCCTCTTTACTAGGAAACACTGATTGGCGCGTTAATTACGCTGTAATTTATGTAAAATCGTGAGTACGAAAGTATTTCAACGAAGTTTTCCGCTAAGAAACTTTCTCCTCCGCGTGCACTTGGAAACTGGAATCCTATAAATATACAATCAAAAATTCTTTAAAAAAATACTTAATCTCAATTTTATTTAAATTTAGAATAGTCGGTGACAGTTAAGAAGATATTTTATAATATCAGGAGATAATTCATTTATTCAATTTGCATCTGTTTCGATTTGTATAATTATAAAATTATTAATTCATTTTTTTTAAGTTGAACACACTGACAATATAAATTCTACCAATACATTCATCAAGAAACTCACAATCAAGACAGAATGACTGATTTTATAATTGCGGTGGTCCCATTATATTTTTCCTAATTTTAATATAATAGATGTTCTATATGATAATTATTTTCATGTTATGAAAATTTTGTATAATAAAATATGTACATCACGTTCATTCGCTTCCTGTCTGCTTAAATTTCATTAGCAAGAACACTTAGGCGCTTTTACTCAATATGTACATTAAATTGAGTGCACTCTTTTTCGTTTTAAAGCTCAAAAAAATAACGATCGAGCGTGAAAACGTCTATGCGTAAAGTCGGATGAGATGATGAAGCATGAAAACGTAAAGATATGTCCGCTTCCGACGTAAAGTAAATGCCGGGGATTTAGTCGCTTATTTTTTTCTGTGAAGTTGTAGATGCATGGACGTGGCTATAAAAAGACTTGCAGCTAATCATTCTTGACATCGAAGAGAGAAATACAAATATTACAAACATATTTGACATAAAACTGATACACTATATAAATCACACGGATAATTAGTTAAGCAATCATTTTATGTATCTAGCATTTTATTGCCTTTTTCGACCAATGAATTTTATTTTTTTCACCGTGTTATAATGGAATTCTACCAAGTGAATGCCAATTCAATCAATTAATTTTGTTTTTCTTTATAGAACTGAATAAAATCGGCATATACAGAATATTTCTTTTATTAGAATTAAATAGAGGCTTTTTTATCTTATGGCAGATGTATAATGTATGTATATGTATAATGTATACTTACAAACGACATTTGTGCGTATTCAATACATACAAATTTCAAAAATCTACTTCCATTACCTTACGTTGCTTATGTGAGGTAGTTCTGTATTATCATATTTATATTAAATTTGATCAAAGTTTTAAAATTCTTTACATAGCGTGGTACGAGGTATTTGTTGGAAAAGTTTTAGAGAGCTTTTGGGCACCTACTCTAGAATGCTTTGTACGCAGAGAAGTAATTTAGTAGGTATTAACATGCTACAGTTTAACATAAAGTTTTCACTATGTTGAAAATTTCTGGTGAACAAATTCCTGATTCCCAGGAATTCTGTTGACTATGCGACAAAGCGAGGGCTTACCTAAAAGCAGTGACCTCCATTCGTTCCGAAAAATTATACTTGGCGGATAATGTTACCTGCTGGAATTCAAATCATAGTTGTAATATTGTTTATGCATAAAAATTCTCGTGTAAATTAACGCAAGATATGAAATATATAATACTTCATAAGCAATCACGAGGCAAACAACGCGCGCCTAGTGATTTCTCTCGGGGCCAGCTAAAGGATGATAAAGGTAGAGCCTTTTGATTAAAATCTGTAAGGTATGTATGAATAAAAATATGATGAAATAATTAAACAGCTAACAATATTTTGCAACAGGTAATTTTTATTTTTTTGATTAATAAATACATACTATTTCCCCCAAAATACATTTATGATCATGATCGGTGTCGCTAATCGCTGGCATTATTAACGGATACCATACAAATTATAAAAACAAATTATCCGCTATTTATACAAAAATTTTAGTTAATTAATTACATATTATTACTAAGACGTCCTAAAAATTTCATTTTTAAACTATTTTACATGTAAATTATTTTCACATTTCTTAATCGTTTACTTTTGTATACTTTTCGTTATTTTTTTAATATAAATTGCCTTGTGATAATTGGTGTCTATTGATTTCTCTGGACCAGCTGGAAATCAATAGACACCAATTATCACAAAGGATTCTTAACGAACAAACTAACATAATAGTATCGCCACTTGTCCAGCCGTTGTACAAAGGGGTGGTCTGATTTACTTCCAGAAGGATCACTTCCGTCCCACATATAATCTTATTGTCATAGACACCTATTGTTTCATTTAGAATTTTGAAAATTTAGTGTAATTGTGTTAAAGTAACAAGCTAGGCCATTGGAACAGGAGAGAGGATGTGTTGTGTACCTTTTATGCACAGCTATATATAGATAAGAAAATGTTAGTTTAAGCATAGTTCTGACGATGGCGTGAGCCGAAATAGCTATCAACTATATTTGTTAAAAATAATTTTGTAGAACTAAAATTAATTGCTTTTTTTTCACCGTGTTATAATGCCTTTCAACCAAGAAGTGATAGTTAACATTTAAAAGTGACAAATACATTTCCAAAGATACTGTGATGTTCACGGGCTCGTAACTCACGACTGCAAATTAAAATTTTTATCGTTTTGACAGAACCGGCTGTGCTTTTTTTTGTTGCCAATGATGACATTTTCGTTTTACCATATAGAAAAATATTTTTTTTATCGAAATGATTACCGACGTTAACTATTCTAAGGCATATGTGTCTGTGCTATCACGTCATCATTCATATCCACCTAATTCTGAAAATTAAACCTAGAAAGAACGATTCGTTAAATACTGTCTAAATGATTTACAACATTCCTATTTTATTTATTTCCAAAAGGAAGAGTGTTTGAACAATTGAAAAACAATCTGTTAGCGTATAATTACTGCTGTTAATATAATGCATTAGGACTATAATTCGCTGACCTATAGAATTTAAAATTTGCATAATTATTGGAAGTTACTTATGAAATCTTCGATTCGGATTAAGAACCTTGTTTTTTCCATGTTACAGTGTAATTTTTAACATTCAACTATTTAAATGTATACATTTTAATTCACGCAATAATTGCTCCATAAGTACGAAAATTCCAAAAACTTGCGAAATTTTGTCAGCATACTTTTATATTATAGAATGTACTGATTTTATCCAAATGCAAGTCATAAAAAATATCCCGCTGCATTAAATAGCTAAAGGAAAACTCGGATTCTACGTATTTTTTCGGTGGGAAGCGGAAGTCACGGGAGCGGTTGAATTCAGCCGACGCCATTTTCAGCTTCCGCTCGTAAATATCGGATACAGCGAGAGAAAAAAGATGAAGTACTTGAAATATGTACGTACATTCTAGTAAATTCACACTAGCAAGCGAGCGAATTTAACAATGCAAAGAGCAAACAACACAAGCATTTTGATTTTACAAGAGTTTAACACCCTGGAGGAAGTATATTATTTTAATTCACAGAATTAAATTAAAGTTAATAGCATTCGTTGAAAGTTTTTGATCTATTAAATAGTTTTACAGCAAACTTAGGTATGATTTTAATTCCAAGTTGTTCCGAAAAAATAGCCTGTTGCTGGACTTTCTTTCAAATAAGTGTGATAAGATAATTATTATTGCATTTAAGTAAATTTTATGTATTTCTCAATATAACAGCTTGAAAGTTCCTCTTCTCTTTTAAAACACCAAAATTAGCTCCGACGACGACCCCTACTTCAGGTATATAAATCATTATATTAATTTCTTTTGATAATAAGTTTTATTTTAATAGATATTAAAAAATCAAAAGCGATGTATAACAAAAGTCTATAAATATGATCAATTTTAAGGATGACTTCAATAACGTGACAGGTATTAAGAAATAGATAATTATTAATGTTCGTATCATTGTTACGTTATATCTGCAACAACTTTCAATTTGTGAACAATCATCAATCTGTCAATACGTGGGATGAACTGATGGCCAGACCAGCTGTGCCTTAACTACTTTCTCATTCACCAATAACAGCCAAAATACAATACATAATCGATAATTCATTCAATATTTTGTCATCGAGAATCATTAAAAGTTCAGTAAACTTGACAAACTACATTTGAACCATATTTTTATCATGTTAGCTTCCATTGTGATGAATCTACAATTACCATTTATAATAATAATTTACCTGGCTGTACAAATAATAAATCAACTCTTGGTAAAATTGATCCTTTTTTTATTAAAAATTACAATACATTGATAATTAGAGCATTCGAGTTCGTTGTGTCTTTTCTCCTCGAGTAGCTTTTTAACGAATTCGCACATCTTTCTCATCGTGTAAAAAATTGTGTATCCTTCTTTATATTATGTTCGTCAACTAAGCATAATATATATATCAAATTGTTTTTTGTAAGCACGGAGAAAAAATAGCAATGTATTTTAGTTCTACAAAATTTATAAGATATATATCGTTGATAGCTGTTTAGGCTTACCCTTCATCAGAACTACCTAGTTATAAGAAAATATGTTCCATACCATTGATAAAATATATTACACTATTTATTTGATTACTTCGTTTTTCATCTAAAAAAACCTTTTAAGCCAATATTCATATTATACGACCTTCAAAATAAAAGTGCTTTTTTCCATATTTTTTTGGTAGGATAAAACTTTATGGCAATATAAACGGGAAAAAAGTCAAATATTTAAAGCAGAAAGTGGGATCATTCCGCTTCGTATATTACGAAGGCTTTTGTTGGCACCGGCCAAAACGTAGATTATTTTTTTAATATTCACTTCACTAGCGATAGCTATCGAATACCTACTCATCGACGTACAAAAAAATACCGAATATAATTTTCGGAATACCTGGAGAAGGTTATCCAAATGGAGAGGGGCAGAAGACTAAACCGCAACAGGGGGTAAGGGCGTCTTGAATTGCTTTTTGATTGATATGGCCCGTGTAAAAGGACGCGGACAGAGGCTTATAAAATACAAACCGCGTTCTTGGAATGTAAATTCGCTAACATCTTTTTACGGCAGAAAGTCATCATTTAAATTGTAATTAAAGTTTTATATTAAATTCTGTTTTTGTACTGGATATCAAAAAAAGCAAAAATAATTTAAGTAAATTATTAATAACAAAAAAAAAACCTTTTCACAAAAGAATTTTCCATCCAGCGGAACTCTCTAAAATATGTATTAATAAATATAGATCTCATGTTTCTATGTCAATAATATATTGGCCTTTTTTATGCAAGCTAAGAACTTTGATCACAAAAAATAAATCTGCATTATTTCGTAAATGTATTCTCACCTACAAAATATTGAATACGACACTTATTCTTTAAGTTTTTTGTCGAATAATATTTTTGTTTTGCGATCTTTAATAAATCAAAAAATACCAAAGATGCATTTCAAGTCAACAAATAATCGCTTACGACATATTTTGAATAAATATTAATTTAAAAATAAATTTATTATTTCCCATTAAGATATCTAGTACGCGACAAAGTAGATCGTAGATAACGTTTTAGGGTAATATATTATGTCGAAAAATTGTACATCAAAAGTGTCAAATTTATATAAGTCCCATGAAAATAAAAGATCACTTAAGATTGATAAAATATATTATGTAAATATATATATTGATTATTATAATTTTCAATTGCTAAAATTTTCTTAATTTTATTCATATATTGTTCGAGAAAGTTATAGAATCATGTCATAGTGCCGTATGATTGCACTACCCCTGGCGTAACCAGGTTTTCTAGATTTTATTACTAACAAGAGGCCATCGATCAGCGGCAGTCTGACGGGGATAGAGTTATTAGTGCCGTTTATTATATAAGAAATATATTTTTTTATTCCTATTACCACAAAATAAATAAGGTTTTCCCAAACTATATTGAATTACGCTGGGGATCGTTTAACCGGCATATTGTAGACCCTTTGTACTGTAACAATGCCATGACAAACTGACCCAAATAATTTCCTCATAAAATCGGATTGTATTTCTTTTATATCTTAAGCCAAGTGATTTTGTGACAAAGACCTTGTGATTCGTATGAAATAAAACAATTGACTCGCAACTGTCGGAAAGTCGAATTGTTAGTTTGGGATAACATTCAGCACAAATTAATTTAGACAGATTATTTATATTATCGTATTTATCTTAAATGATGTAACCTTCATCACAAAAGAGATTGATGACAGCTGCACCGCGATGTTGATTATACAAAATGCTGATTGTATCTTCTGAGTATCCAGTTATGATAAATGAAAAGGAAAGAATGGTTGCTCAAGACGATCCAAAAACCGGACGGGCATGTCGGACACGCACAGTTTATATTCTTTAAAATATCACGTTAGTTATCTCAAACCAAGGATGATAAGATAATCTTAAAATAAATCATAAGAATGAGTGAATCTTCAGTCATTTTTTACTGGGTTGTGATTTTTGTAGTTAATAATAGTATATGCAGCCAATTTGTTTTTGACATTATACTAAAAAAATTTAAAACTGTCAATTTGCCGACCGGAGCTGGAAAATTATTTTTATAATATTTTCCCTAAGCGGATGGTGTGGAATGTGGATCGTTCAGAACTCGAATTTATTTAAAGTCACTCACTCAACACCATTTTTTTAAATATATTGGGGAGGTTTTGAATCGCGTAATATTGTGAACCATTTGATTTGAATTAATCTCTTCATTACCAAGGAAAATTGTGAAAAGCTTGAAATAATTGTTTTTTCATTGTATTACAATTAAAAGAAAAATTAGTTTGATAATAATAAAATAAAACTTTCATGTACCAATCATTTATTTTTATAATGATCCGAATCGGATTCGCTCAGCGTGAGAATTGTCAACAGATCACGAGCTTTTCACCAAGAATCAACAGAAAACTAAATGAACGAGTTATTTAAGATACGGTTGTTAAATATATATATTGTTAATTGAATTGTAGAGATTGAAAAAGATTTTTTAAATAATTTTTAGCTGATACGATACTGTGGATATTTTTTATGTTATTCTTTTTTTAGACTAAGTAGGCCTTGGCCCAGCAGAAGCTTGTCTCTTAACCATTTCAGTACCGTGTGTACAGTACAGTATGTGTCCACAGACATTTAAAAATACATATAAAATATTCCAAGTGGAAATATCGTGTTGTTTTTTCACATATTGCTAGCGACATCTATCTATTATATTATCATGGAGAAAAAAAATGTTTCGAAAAATCATATTCAATAGAAGTAGCCGTAGAGAGGTCGCTAGGGGTGCCACTTTCGGTGTAATCCATACAATTGAAGCGCGAATAATTATGAAGCTTAAATAATTGTGAAGCGAAATAATGCAAGTGTAAATGTATCCCTTGGCCAACTTTCACCATTTGAGTCTTCTGTTTATAACTGAACTCCAGAAATATGTCCATATTCCATGTTTTGCTGTTTACTTGGGTCATCTTTCTTGTGATTTTGCTCGAATGTGCATGTTCACACACACAATTATTTCAGTTGTCAATATCCCGTCCTTATTATTCAATTTTAATTATTCAAACTAATATTTACTTTTGATTAATCTTTTATAAAGTATTATTAATGCCAAATAAAATTTCGCGGCACTCAAGCGGCTAACAAGTATATCTGTGCTGCCTATCCTTCGGTGCTAAATAACTATTATTTCTTATATTTTAAAATCCGTAAAACGGACAGCACCTGTCGAATGTATTCGTTAATTATCACTTAATATTTGTTATACGTATCCTGCTGATATAATTTACGGTTAATTGCATTATATTAGCCTTCATATTAAAATAAAAAATAAGTAATTTTTGACTTATTCTTTCCGATGTAAAAAAAACGGCCCATATATTACGCTGTGCGATATCAAATTAACATTCAAATTGACGGTGTTATGAAATAAAAATGCTAAATAGCTCTTTTTATTATTATTCGATTCATTTTGAGTTCAGAAAGAATTATTTTTTTTTTATTTATGTTATTTTTTAAATTAGGAACTTTGACTCGGAATTTTAAAAAAATGATGAAATCATCAAATGGTATCTGTATTGGGAGCTCTTATACGTATATACTAATAAATATGGTAGAACATAAATCGAAACAAATTTATCAATGAATGTGTCATAAACTGTTTAATGAGGGCACACATTCGACAAAATAATAAATAAATTATAAGATGTTTAAAAATAATAATTTAGTGGTAGATTAACGGGATAAACCAGCAATATATTATTTATTACAGTACAATTAATTGAATTAATAAAAATAAGCAAAAAATAATAACAACTATGTGGTAAATGCGGTAATAAATTATCATAACTCCTATTATGTAGTTCGGAAAGAAATGACCATTTTTTTCATTTAAGCAATAAATTTATTTAAATATAAACTATACATTATAATTCAATTAAATAATTGCCATTATTTTCTACTATTTCTTCCCACAAAATGGGTAATTTTTTATACCTCTTTCGGAAAAATCAGGTGGTTTATCATTAAAAAATGAATCCAAGTCATTTTTCACCTCTACATTAACAATGTTTTTATCCCTAAGTGAATGTCTCAGGGATCTAAATAAATGGTAGTCTGATGGCGCTATATCAGGTGAATATGGCGGGTGTGGTAAAATTTCAAAATCCAGCTCTCTGATTTTATCCTGGGTGATCTTTGCTGCATGCGGTCTTGGATTATCGTGGTGAAGAATTCGCATCTGATTGTTGACCAAAACCGATCGTTTTTTGAGCAATTGCTCTTTTAAACGTTCTTATTGGGCACAATAAACCTCTCCAGTAACGGTTTCACCAGGTTTTAATAATCTATAGTGAATTATTCTTTTAATATCCCACCAAACACAAGAAGAACTCTTTTTAGGATCAATGTTGGCCGAGCAGTAGTTAAAGGTACCTGCTTTGGCGATAACTATTATTTTTTTCCTCTCGAATTACTATACAGGACCCACTTCTCATCCCCTGTAATAATTCTTCTGAGAAATGGATCCATTTCGTGTCTGGACAATAGAGAAGCACAAATGGTTACTCGTTGATACAAGGCCGTTGGAGAAAGTTGGTGCGGCTCAAATTCCTTGCCTATTTTTTTCCGAGCCTTTTCTAATGATCATATCCTGTTGTCTTCGAAGAACCAAGTTCATTTGACAATTCCTCAATTGTTTTGCGCGGATCGGATTGTACCAACGAATTCAGGGAGTCATCATTGATTTTTTTAGGTCTTCCACTTTTTGGTTCGTCCGTTAACTTCCTATCACCACTTTTAAATTTTTTAAGCCATCTTGAGCACTTTCGAAGCTTCACGATGTCCCCATAAACATCGCAAATGGTCTACGATAGAAAGAGTACTAATAGAGCTTTAAAATGATACCAATCATGACGTGCTAACTCAACGGCGACCGTTGACAAACTGACGTTAAAGTGACGCAAAAAAAATGGTTATTTCTTTCCGAATTACCTAATATATGTTGATAAAAATATAAGTGGCTACTTTGATTAAAGTTTAACAAGCACCTAAAAGAAAGAGTCCCGAAAACTGTAAAAAATCACATAAGAGACAAAAGTTTGCGAAAACTCATATGTTAATATGATTCCACCATAAGATACGGGATATGGGATCTAAAGCCAATATAAAATGAGTTGATAACCGAAAGTCCCGTGCATTTTGTAAGTTAAATATTTTCAAAAATCAAAACAAAATACCTTTGAATTATTCATGCGGGTATGAAAAAATCAATACATGTTTTCTTGGAGTTTCAAATGCCATAATAGGACATATAATTTAAAATTTTAGCAGTTTTATTGTATATGTCTGCTTCAATTTTAAAGACATCGTGGTGTATATTTAATTCTTATGCCACACGAAATGATTATAGTAAAATAAGTTTTTAAAGTCACTTACATTTTTTCAGCATCCATTGGCAAATGCTCCGGAACCTTTGTCAGACCCCTGTGGGAGCAGTCCACGGTGAGCACGGCACAAGCGCATGCCCAAGGACACCTCCCGAGAACTGCCGGGCCTTCGAGGGCAGGACCTCTTCCTACATCGTTGCCGGCGTGTGGGTCTGCCAAGGCCATTCCGACCAGGCAGAGGATTACTGGCAAGGTCCGCATGATTGGACGCTACTACGACGTTATGCTTATATTTTGGCTGCAGCAGCACACAGAAATATTCCACCCGCCTCTCAACGGGGACGAAATAGAGGCATTTTGAAGAAACTTTTTCACTTTTGCACTTAAGTCGTAAGTTTATTTATTTTTTATCAGATCGTTATTATTTATGTCCACTACACTTTGATTTTTTTTGTTTTGAAAATTATTTTGAGTGTTCTACTGCATTGATTTTATACAAACAAAACCTGTAAAACAAGATAAATTTTATAATAAAACGATTTATACTCAATTGCCAAAACAAAAACAAATATGACCCGCAGGCATTATCTGTAATTTTATATTTTTTTTATAAAAGACTCCTGAAACATTTACAGTAGAACCGTGCAGCTGTTATGATACTATTATTTCTGTATCTCTGAAAATAGTAAAAATATTTAATATTTGAAAACATTATATTTGTATTCGATTTCATTGATATGATTTAAAATTTGTACGCATTATATAATATATTATAGTTATGATTGGCTAATATATGAATATAACTCCATTATTCCTTATTTTTAAGTATAATAAATAAGAAAAAATATTTCCATACAAATGTATAGAAATAAGGATATACGTCGTACATGCTTTAAAAAAATTAATTGAATTTATTCGTACACTAGACAAACTTATCCTGAAGTAAATGTGATATCTCTGTAAACATGAATGAAATATGTGAATTCTTCTACATCTAAAGACTTCGGATAGGAAGAGTAAATATGATTGCCTTACGGAAAGTATAATCATTATTGCTAGAAAAAATATTTCATATCACAACTTGTTAGCTTGTTTTTGCTTTCCTGTACAATCGTATTATTGAATCAGACTCACAATTCCGACAATCATAGATAATAAATCAAATATAAAATACACATAAATATACAAGTAAACAGTATATCAATCATTCGAAATGATATTTTTTATACAAACTATAATTTATTCTATCAGATTACATTTGCTGTAAAATATAAACCGAAACTAGTTTTAATTGAGCTTGCCTACTTACTTATTTAATCAAGAAAATTTAATACTACTAAACGGACGGATAATTGATTCGTCAAGATAAAGTGACATTGACAGATGGGTCAAGCGAAAGATATTAATGTCAAATATAGAACTTGCCTTTTTATTATTAATGTAATTCAATAATTTATTGATTGACAGCTGAGCACTTTTTCACTGATGTTATACAACCATTATAATAAAATAATATTTCGTCGCATTTAAGTTTGAAAGGTAAAATTTCCAAATAATTGTTACGCTTAAATCGAAATAATGGCAATACCCAATATTTTACACACAGTTTAGATACGCAACTAATTTATGTTAGTTTTCATGAGTTGACTATAATTTCATAAGGACGCAAGAGACGCATGCAATTAGAGGTTTTCGGTAATCTGGATGACGACAGTGTGATGAAGTGGCCAGGTAACGGAATTTATTAGGATAACCTTGGCTCATAGATAGATATAATGTTGAAGATGATTTTGATGTATTTCGCATTGATCGCGTTAAGTTATATATTTTTTAATTTACATTTTATGTGAGAACTCAAAAAGTGAAACGTTACTTGACACTAGAAGTCACTATAAGTAATATTTCTGCAATATATTTCGTGATCAGGAACAGTTTCGCTCATCGCGAGCATTATCAACTGACAGAAGACATCTTCCAAATACCGCTATTAATCAGAAAATAAATTGCCTTGCTTTTGTAATGATTTGTCTTATATAACATGAAGATTCTCGCGATGAACGAAACCGGCCCTGGTCAAAAAATATTGTAGAAATAATACTAAAAATGTGCATATATTTTATAAAATATAATGCCTTTCCACCAAGAAGTGACAATAATATCGTAAAAGTGGTTCATATTTGTGTTTTTAAGATATTTTTTAAAACCTGCCTATAAGCCGGGTGACATCTTGTAGCCTAATTGAATAACACATAATTTGATTTCAATCTAATTAATAAATTAGTTCTCGTATCACTATTATTACCATTTATTGAATTGAGACGTTTTTTATTGGTATTTATCAATAATACCATGCAAGGAATAGAGTTTGAATTTTTTTTCGTCGGGACGCCCACGACTTGGTGTCAACCGACTATTGGTACAGTTTAAATGCATGATGCAACCAGACACCGTTAGGAAAGAAGAACAAACAATGATCACATAAAAAAATTGAAATTGTGTGTTTGTAACGACTTGAGTTGAAACATTCAATTCGACTAAATTATGTTTCAAGACGAGGCCTAATTATAAAAGCTTCAACAAAATATCTGCGGGGCACCAATGGGCAATGACGTTTATCATGAATTTATTAATCAGGGAACATTTTTTTTATGTCGCAAACAACAACATATTTTTATATTGCTCATTAACAATGTTGTAATCATTATATAATTAAAAATGAAAGACATCATAGAAAAAATAAACAATTTTTCCTTTGATTTTAACAATTTAGATTTTAAAGGCGTAATAAAATTTTTGTTTTTAACGACAAAGAACATTATTTCTGATTGTGTTTCGTATCGATGATGAAGGTTCTCGAAATATATAAATCAAACGCGTGCATCCGATGTGTTTGGAAAGTTGCCCATGTGAGAAAATTGATTGCATAAACGTAATAATAAATAATCTGGTGTTTATCATTTTTAAAACAATGGCTTACAAAATGTGGAAATGGGGAATAAAGAAGAAATTTATAACCAGATTTGAATACCGCTGTAAAGGTTTTGTAAGTGAGATATTTTCACCACTAGACTGGCAGACAAAAGGGAAATATCACGAGAAAACATCTTCACGATTTCTAGCTTTTGTAAGAAGTAAAATCTGGCAATATACGCTATCTTGATTGAGAGTTTAGTCTTACTTTAAGAATAAACAATAATATAACATTTTGTTAGGTAAGAATAACTTCGCCAAATATTCGCGAATATAATTTTGTCTAAATTATTCAAGTTTTATACCAGTAGTAAGATAGCAATAATTATCAAATAAATAAATTTCTATTTCCTTAATTAGGAACACGATAATTCGCTATTTTGTTGAGATTCGATCATCCAGGTAAAGTTTTTATGAACTCATATTTTTATGTTAGTTTGGGTTTTCATTTATCAAAAGCACTTTACTCTGAATAATTTGATGTAATCCTTTTAGCGGTTTTTGACTCTAGAAAATTTTTCACTTTACATCATAGAATAATTTAATTATAAATGTAATATTTACAAAAAAAATTTAATTGTTAAGGCTTTGTATGTTTTCACATGTTTTGAAACTCACGACCTGGGTTTCGCATTTCAGCATCTTCAGACATTATATCACACGCATACTATAGACTGACTCGTCGGCTCAATTGAATTCGTACAATATAATAGAACGCTTGAAGGTGCCAAAAGGCGTAGCCCGGTCGTGAGTGAGAAATCATGTAGAAATGTAGTTTCAAAAATTCAAATCTAATATTGAAATTCCATCAAGCACCTTGAGGGTGCTTGATGGAATTTCAATTGCAAATTGCAAATTGCAATATTGAAAATTATTTAAATCCAATTTGGTTCATTCGTTTCACATTTAAATATGCATAAAATCGTTACGAATAGGTAGTTACTTACTTTCACCGTACCACCAACAAAATATCACATCAAAAGTTACGTAGTAATTGAAATACAAAATAATTGGTTGTTTAGCATTTTATGAAGTGGATTTTGGTGTGTAGGTAAAATTTTTGGTTTTATATTAATTATTACAGATATTTGACATTTATAGACACAGCTGCCGTGGCTGCTTCATTTTGAAATTGAGAAAGTTAAACTTTTAAATCTCTCTCACGGTGCAAGCTACCCATAGGAAACTGTACACCAATTAGTCTCTCCATCTGACAGTACAACAAAAAAGAAAAAATGAAGTATAGGCTTTATATAAATTGCGTCCACCATAAAAAGATGAGTTATGATTATTTTGCAGCGATTCAGCGGGAAAGGGACGGGCGACACGTTTACGAAATGAAGGGTTGACCCAAGGGATACACGAAACGTATAAAATAATAGAGTAAGTAATAGTGGAAATAACCCCACTTAGAAATCAGATGGCGAATTGTAGATACAGATGTCTAGCAGTAACAGTTTTATGTCGTTAGTTGCAATTTCCGGGAAGCTTTGTTTTGTCAGTAAAATTTTAATAACTAGGAAGATTTAATTAAAATATACGTATATTATAAAAGGTTGCTTTTTTACATGGATGATTTAATTACGAGCACCATTTTTGGTATCGAATAAGGATTTATAATTGCGAAATAACGTACTCGGAAGTGAATCAAAAAACAATATTGGAAGTTTTCTAATGATTAAATATATTATAAGTATTTTATGAATGCTAGTATTTATGGAATGCGCAGGCTTATGATGACGGTTTTTTTAATGAATGATGCATCATTAGAATCCACGTTATCAAAACGAATGTTATTCATAAGGAAGTGATACTTTACATCTTATAAATGATCCGATTTAAAAGGAAAAAGAACTTGAAATTGTAATATTACTAAGTTACTTTTAGGGTGTTAAGTGTCATTTTTAATGGAAAGGCATGGTATTTTAAACAACAAAATATTTTTTAGATCTACGTATTTGATGATTATGGTTAGATGAACGTATGAAAAATAGAACTAAAATGTATTGTTTTTGTTTTAAAAAAAAAAATTAATGAATGTATAACCTTGCTCATATCAAAGTATATATTTTTCTTTGTTTAGGTCGATTGAAAGGATATTATGATAATATGGTAATATATATATATATATATACATATAAACATTTTGTTATAATAGCATGCTACTGAACATTGATAAAAGAACAAGGATCATTGTAATGTGACCGATATATACAAATTAATTAGGTTTCTAATATGGGTCATTTTAAAGAACACCTTATTTATTAAAAGCGTTCGTGGTTTGTTAAAAACCCCAAAAACGTATAATTAATTAAATTGGTTGATTTTTCGTCGATAGATTTTCATTATTCCAAAAAATCTGCAACTAAATTCAATGTTCTAGAGTTTCGGAAATGTATAGAACTTTCAACCACTAGCTGCAACCCTGTGCAAATTTCCCAATGTGCTGTGCGACCAGTTCATAACTCGCGACAGATCGAAATTGTTTTATTGATGAAGTACGCTCGCATTTATTCATCCGAATAACCGAGCCATTTACGATTATTGTATTTACGAATCGTACGATTCGCCAAACCATTTACGATTATTATTATTAGTATTGCAGCAGCGCACGAGATTATTTTACTGTTTTTTGCCTTTTTCGACGAACCAAAATGGCGGCGGAGTGGCCACCTAAATTAAACTCGAAAGTAGATAGATAGGCTAATAAAAATTTTGAGGGCAATTAAATACGCATATAAATTTATTATAATGAAACGTGTTAGAGTATTCATTTCATCAGTGTGTAAATAATGGATATCAATAGCTTACTGCATAGGTTAACGCCATTATTTCTTGGTATTAAATAACTCTACAAATGTGTCGAAATAAAATTTATACAATCTCAGCTCTAGTTAGTTAGCATTGGGTTATTTGGTGTTTTTATTCATGGCTTTCTTTGTCGAGTTTGAATTCAGTATTTTAAAAATAAATTTCACTATATTGATTTATTTCTGATTGTTATCGCTTAGACAAAAAAAAATGTTAATTTAAAAATAAAAATGCTGTCTACTTTTTTTTGAAATGGTTGTTAATATAACAATGTCAGTCGGGGCTTAACCACAATTCACAAAAAAAAAACTGATACAGAAAAATAGAAATTTTGCGATAGTTGGCACTAAGAATTAAATTTTAATATACAATTGAGCACAACAAAACTATATTTTTCTACTGTGTTTACATATGTGATGTGTCTTTTACAAGCATCTTCAAACTAATGTTTTAGTATTCGTATAAAAAATAAATATAGTATTATGAATCAAAACTTTTTAATTGTAGTTTTGGGAATGCAAAACAATGGTTTTCTAAAAATCTTTCGACAACTATTTTTGTTTCAAATTGATACAACTAAATCTCGGTATGTTATTTAATATGATTCAATATACAAGTATTTTCAGACTAACTATATCACAAGGATATTCATTATCAAAGAAAACAATGAATGTAACTCGTAAGTATTATATTTACTTTTTAAATACATATTTGATTGAGAATTACCTTTTCCAGATTTTTGTATTATATTTTGAATTATGATAAAAAATAGATCATCGCATTAAAAAAACAAAATAAAATCATTCGAATTTGTGTAAGGTAGTAATTATAAATTTCAGTCGGGTACATAGCGATTCCATGTTTGTGTATCATCGTTGCCTAGTTAAGATTTTTAAATATGTTCTACTGAATCATTTAGTGGTTAATAGATTCCTAACGTTAGTATCAGTGCTACTTCAAACATGCTCTCCAGTAAATTCCAATACGGTGGATAGGAATTTCTGGAACATGCTACAAGATTTTTCTCGTGTATTCGTGAGAAGAAAAATGCATGAAGAATAAGCGTTACTGACTGGAATATAAATTATGTCTTATCAGAAAACATATAGAATTATTTTCATTATCCAATTAATTTATATTAATGTTTATTCTTTCATCTGCAAGCATATACGTTGGGCTCTGGAATGCGAGATGTGTAAAATAGTAACTAAAAAAAGCGAAAGAAAACTGTAATGGTGAGATCATATGTTAAATATCATAGAATCTTTTGTAAGATTAGACTTCTCAGATGATTGTGTCAATTTATCCATATTTTATTGACTACAATGACATGAAAAACGAGCTGCTTAACAACAAATATAATAGCATCTAATTACTCATAGAGAAAACTATAGAATATCTGCGGTACAGGTTTCGTTGTAAAATTCCGTTAATGATCTCACTGCCTTGAATCCCAGTGTAAACATTTTTTTCAATTAATGTATTGATTTCTGCTTGGAAGCACGAGTATTAAAAAATCCTCCTACCAATCATATTCTAAAAAATATGCTGACCACTAATCCGTTTCCAATCATATTGTTTCTATCTTTACCGCGTAACAAGAATTTGTCATAGAAAAACGTTTCCTTAGAAAACTTCATTAAAAGGCGGGATATTCTACATTGGTTTAAGTCGTTAGTTCTAAAATGTGAATCTGTTATTAAAAAAAACAATATTGAACTATTTGTTTACTTTTTCCTTCCTCCTTCATCATTTCCCGCATATATTGTTTTTAAATAAATATATGTATATATATATTATATAACTTTGTGAGTTACTAGATGTGACACGCGTTTCGCTACTTTGTGAAACAGCTTCAAACTAACATGACGCTTCTCAATGAAGTAAAACTCGCGTCACATTAAAAACAATAGCAAGTTGATTAATTAACAAAACTATCCTTTATAATTTATAATATAAATGTATTTCTATGAAGATACCACCGAATTCATCGAAAAAAGTAATTATCCCACATTTATCACAAATCTCACTTTTATGTAAGGTAATAAGAATTTATTATGTCATGAAACAACTCTCTATGACGTCACATAGTTTAAGCCAAAAGATAGTGGAGTATAAAAGCATCATAGACAAATACTGCGTAATATACCATTTCATATCGCCCAAGTGACCATCGCAGAGTAATTATCTTAAGCAATCCTTCCTACTGCCTTTATTAATAATGAAAAAAGAGCTGTGTATTCGCAGATGACTCTGTAGGTATAATTAGGTAAGAAAATGTAGGTTTTATTGGGGTATTACGTACACCGCTATGAATAATTAATTTTCTCTGAGGGTGAATGATGATAAAAGGTTTGAAAATACTTCTTCAGGGGAGCATTAAAAGCAACGCAAGGTTTATGTACATTACGCAGATCTCAGCAAACGGATCCATAATATAGGTGAGTAGGTGAGCAGCTACTTACATACATAAGCACAGACATTAATAATCTGGCAAAATTATTCCAGAACACATCTCTGAAAGACGCGATTAATGTATTCAAAAGTGGAACTGAAAAGTGCCTATAAGCGAAAATGTACATCAAATTCTAAAGGCTCTTAAATAAATATTATATAACCTATCGCAAATATGGGCCTCTTCAAACAAATGTAATACATATATAAAATAAAACGATACCGTCTCTTTATCGTGTTATTCTATTTATTTTTAATTTATATTATATATGATATTAAGTAATTCATTACGAATTAATTTGACAACGTAAATAGTTAATATTCATTGCAATAACTTTAAACAATATAGCTTCAGTATCAAATTGGTTTTCAAACTGTAGACAAACGTGTTACATCTAAAAGTGGAACTAGTGTTATCACCAATATATAAATAAAAAAAATTATTTGCAAACTATTTTATACACGAGTCAACCTAAAGTACTAATATGAAAATAAAACACATTAGATTTAATTTAATTTGAATTACCTGTAAGTCAATTGCTTGACGTTGTCATAAGTCCTGATCTTTAAGCCTAGAAGAAATATCATACCGATTCCGATTATTATAATGATAAACTGTCGGGTAAATACGGACAAACAATTTATAAGCTCGCGGCAACATTGTGTATTTTCCAGGCGTTGAATCTTAAATAAATGCCTGACAGATAACTTGACATAAGTATGAATTTATTAAATTACATCTCACAAAATGGAAAGCGCTACAATGGATAAATAAATCCATTTCCCTGGGTTAAATTGACCCAAACCCGAGCGTTGACTAGCCAAACTATACCTCGGGCTATTTATATTAAGCCTATATAAATAATAATCCTTTTACAAAGAATATTTTATGAATAATATGTAGTACTTAGAAAAGTTAATCTCTTAATTGTATGCGATGAGATTTCCTCCAAATGGACACACCAACGTAACAATCTCAGTATACGGCTCGTGGGAACTTTGTTACTTTTGATTGGTACCAATTTTCACTGACAATACTGATGTTTTTAAGGGTCAGTTTTGGAGCAAAAAAAAATATTTTATATAAAGGGAAAAAATTCTACACGGCTTATGAAAGAATTTAAATATATTTTGTATGTGATTGAAATGGTAGCTTTTCGTAACACATTCTGAACCGGTTGTCTAATTCAACGATTAAAATAATAAATAAACTATTACAACATTTCTCTGTTGCAGAATTATTTAAATTTTTTATGCAGCTATCGCCAATCTTTATAAACCACTTAGCGCACGATTTATTTTGAATCTTAGCTGACCACTAGTACACTTTTTTAGCGACAATAACACGTATAGATAAACCTTATATAATAATAAAATATACTTTTAATTCAAGTTACCTCCCAACATGAGGCTTATATATAGACTTTCGATAGAAATATAAAAAAAAAGATTTTCTACAAGAAACAGACATCAGCAACACCAAATCTTCAAAAATATTTCTTCATACTGGATTCGACCCCGAGAGATGGGCAACGGACACCAGTGACGTTGCAACTGCATGACAGATTTGACAAAAAAAAATTAACCTTATTTATTGCTACAATTAAGATCGGCGTTACCGCAACAACCAGCGGTGACCGTTGTTTCAATCTTCATATGAGTCGCCAATTTCCATCAAACGCTTTGTCCTGTTTATTCGTTTTGAGATATTCTCAAAAAATGTGTATGGAGTTTATACACTCAAATTGAAATAATACTTAAAATATATTCTAGTTTTCACATGCAAAAGTTTTATATATATTTTTTAAAAAAAATATCTTAGCACAGAATAAAATATTAGAGATGACTCAAATTATAATCGTGAAATTATCAGGGAGTTTAAAAAAGTCAGCCTTATTTAAATATAATATTGTAATATGATTACCAAGAGGTTTTCAATTTTAGGCAAGCTTTAGAAATTTCTAAGCCTAAAGGTTTAGAAATTTGCTAAAAAACAGTAATTTTTCATATAGTTTATTAATTATTTAATATATGGTAGTATAGTAATTGTTAAGAAGTTTAAAATAGACTGAAAACAATTTAAGTTTTCATTATTTTGCTTCACCTTATTTTGTGTTCGGTTTATTTATGTGTTAAGTCCTCCGTTCGTAACACGTGAATAAAATTGAATAAAACAAATTAAGGGACCCCTAAAAGGGATTAAAGCTTCCATACGTCACTTCATGCAGAGGTCATAAACCTACACGACCTAAATAGGTACATTAGTATTCCGAACGATAACTTCGTTTGGCTGAGGATAGTCAGATTTTGCTAATCATGCGATGTTCTATGGGAACTAACTTGTTTGAAACTTTGCAGCAGTTGCTGAAAATGAGCTGGTCAATTTAGCATTAAATAAAGCGATTTTGATTAAGTTACCATTTATTTTTTAATATGAAGCTTTATTATAGAATATTATTAAAATTGGCTCGTGTAATTATGATTGATAATTTCAGATATATATATGATTGAATATTCCCAAACTTATATTGCGATGTTGGGAAACTAAGTAAAACTATATTATTCAATGTATCAATGTACCATATGAATGTCAGAAAGAATTTATTCGGTATGATGAGAAAATAGTTTTTCGAGCATAGAAAATGAAATACATCACAATCGAGACATATATTTTTTTTAGTTCGACAAGTGATTTAATTTTATACGTTGGCATTAGATATTTTTCAAATCATATATCTTAAGCCATGATTTCTTGGAAAAAAAATAAATATTGTATTACATTAAAGTATTCATATAATAAAAAAGTAAAATCCATTTATTTTTTAGAAATTTAAAAAAGGTTAAAGTTGTCCGTTTGTAGTGTAATTGTCGTATGTTTGGATGCGTAATAAATAGGTATATCAAAATAGACTACTTAAAATATAAAGGATGATATATGTAATGGTTGCCTATGGCTTACTCGTTAAGTCGTCGAGCGCGACAAATTCGTGTTCCCTGCTCACAAACCGGTCCAGGAATTAAAATCGATTCGAACAAATAAAGATATATTGCGTATATTATAAGAGTACACAATACAGCAAATAAAAAACGCTTCATTATCAAAAAAATAATTTGATAATATAACAGTAAAGGGAGGGCTTTATTTGTGGGATTAAAAACGGATGTTTTATGTATGATCAGTCTCTTGGAAAAAGAAATTCGATATTTAATAAAAAATTAAAGCGTAAAACTTATATTACATATAAACATATTAATTTTTAAAAAATCATAAAATTCCATACACGTTAGTCCTCACAGTTGTTCCTATTTTAAAATTATTTTACAAAACAGATACTTGAAAAAAATCGCATCATTCGACACGACTAAAATATCTATCAATATTTAATAAAGATAATTCTCTATTATATCACCAAAACTGAACTTTTCTCGTTGATAAAATATCTAATTAAAACTTTTTTTATACAAAATGTTGACAATTATTTGACATTTTGAAGTTTACAGCGGGAAATGTTATTTTAACCTCCTCGAAAACTTGGTTTGGATATTTAAAGTGATACATTGACAGCAAATGAAAATAAAACTGCTGTGCCAATTTGTTTTAAAGATGATAATTTCCATGAGAAGTTCTTACAATCATTACTGACGAATTTTGATATTGTGATATACAGATTTATATAAAAAACATATTTAAAATATAAACAAAGCAGGCAAAACTATTTTATAAACACGGAATAAATATATAAAGAACAAATTAATAATATATCAATTGTTACAACATCCTTATCAATGAATACCTAAAAAGGTCGTTTTTTATTTGTACTTTGTGACAGGAATAATTTTATCAAGAATCAATATAAGAAAAAAAAATCATAGTATTTCATCACATACAGTTCGTTATATTTTTTATCTTCCGGTCCGTCATAAATGATTTTGTTTAAAAAATAATTCAACATTGCCAAATTAGGACACTTGGCAGCTACAATAAAACTATAAAATCCAACCGGTTGGATTCCGAGCATTTAGGATGAAATAGAAAAAAAATCATCGTCTCAAGATCGTTTTACGATTTATGGCGACATTGAACTATTGGTGAATAATGATTTGAAAAGAATGGTTTACAATTTGCAGAATAATTATTGTTTTATTGAACAAAAGAAAATAAAAATATCGATAAACATAATATCAGGAATGTAGAATAAATACAACTAGAGAACGTTGACTATGAGAAAAATAATTTATCCAATGTAAAGGTAATGTATTACGTATAAATATGTATGGTCTCACTTCATGATACTTTTTGCCCATCTGCTTTTCCTCAAGCTAGTTATTGCAATGACCACGTCGAGTTTCATGTGGCAAAGAGGCATTTTCAACCACAAATAAACCAATAACGTAAATATTAAATACTGTTGAAAAGTTGAGCTAACTTTTAATACTGAGAATATTTGTATTAATTATGAGAGAAGTATTATGATGTTTTATCTCAATTGTTTCATTATTGTTGGAACCACATTAAAATTAGCAATGAAAACATCAAAAATAATGATTATTCCACTGGTAAATAATACCATATAATATTATTATAAAGTTATTCAAAACTTTGTCGTGAAGTTTTGTTAAAAATCGAGTGAATTTCGTGAATATTTATTCTCTTGGGTCGTATTTAAAATAATGTCCTATGATAAATGTTTGGCGCAGAGGAAAAATCAAAAATCGGTCCCATTGTGAAATCCAAAACTGTGACTCCGAAACCGGGCGTATGAAAGTCACTCTTTTTGCTTTACAATTAATAAAAATCTTACCATTTAATGTCGATTCGATATATTTAAATGGATGTTACATAACTGATCATGAATGAAAAAAGGGTTTTTATTTTTTGCGAAATATTGAGTATATACAGTATACACATCATCTTTATAAATTATTAATTCAAACAAAATGCGATAAGCACCATCCAGTAACAGAGTTGGTTCGTGCCTTGGCGTACATCAAAGGGATCAAACCTTTTTAGTAGCTCTATAAAGTAAATCTTCCATTTGCATATTATTATTATGGATGAATGTAATGTCTATTCAGAAGTAGGTAACCATAGTATGTATAAGAGTTATTCTGGGGCAGATTGTACAAATAAACATTATTTCAGGAGTTCTCAACGTTTCTTTCAACGGTGGGAGTAAATTATTATAATCAGACAATAATAATTCCACTGCGTTTCATCGCGTCTGCGAAAATTCTGTATAAAATCTAAATAAATACAAGCCCAAAGAGACCGCCAATTTATATTATTGGTTTTCAACAGATCGCGATGCTGACGCATCCCCTCTACCTTTATAAAATAAACATATTATTCCCAAGAATGCAACATCATCATTGAATTTGGAATCTTAAATATAAAGTGATCATTTGAAGTTTAGGTAGGTAAAACATATTTGCAAAATGAATTTTCACTATGGTTTTTTATTTTCCAATATGTTTCATATCACATTACTCCGTATGTTTTATGATGAAAAATAATACAAACCATATTCAAAAATTCTTACTTTTCATTGGCAAAGAAATTAAGAATTGTCATTTGTTCAATTCTCCCTGTTTGTTAGGAAACATGATCCAGAATAAAAATAAAGTAAGTACTGAGACAATTTCTAAAAAAGATTACGCGTGACAATATAAATATGTCTACGGTTTTCTTTTCTCTTGAGATAAAATAAGGTAATTGATTTCTATGGCGTAACTGGAATGGATACATAGGTATATCCATAGAATGATCAAGGGAAGTTTTGCACGTATCTCCCAAGGGCAATTGTAAGCCTGACTAGCAGAGACGAGATAGTTGCACTTCCTCACAAAGGATTTGAGGATTATCGACCACATATACTCACGTTCACCGGCATTGGTTGAAAACATCCATTAATGAAACTGTCCTAACTAGGCTATGAACTTGACGTTTCTTAAAATTAATCATCTCAATATAGAAGAAAAAGTTTGTGGTTGTGGTATATTTCTAACGCAATTTAGATTTCAATCCAACGACGCCTGAATATCAATCACATTCTATATATTTTCATTAAAATAAATAATATATAAAAGCCTATTGAATACGAAAGCTGCCTCACATACTAAGACTATGTATACTACTATAAGTTCGTTAAAAAGCTATTCATCATTTGTGCGCCTTCTTTTTAATTTGAATATTATTCGAAGATAATGCAAAAAACAGTTATTCCTGGACCTCAAATATCCAACACACATTTTCAGTTATATATTAAGATATTCATCAAATCCTTACAAAAGGTAAAATTTTCATGCAATATAATTTAATGCAAATGTGAAAGTTCACAAATTAAGTATATATGTTTATACATATAAATTAAAAAAAATTAATAAACATTAAAGCCTGAACCCGTACGTAGTAGACTAGTAAGAGATCTTGGAGTTTTGTCTTATTCGGTTAAGTAGTTTAGTAGATTTTTAGAATCTTTTATGAAATATAATCTAGGTTAATAAATGTATAAATATGATGACATCATTTTTTTCAACGATAACGATAAGCATGCTACTAGCATCTTCCAAGCTCTTTCCTTCAATCGTTACTTTCTTTGAAAAATGCTGTTAAACTAAATCGAAATATTTTTACGATTAAAATCACCAACATAGCATAAAAAAGTCGTTATTTTATTTTACCAAAAATAAAATCACTTCTGACAATAGATTGTACGGTCAAGTGACACCGAATGATGCATTAAAAATATTTGACAGTACCTGTAAAACTAAACATATTGCTATTTCCCCCCGTTTTATTAATAAATAAGTGAACAGCAATCTAGCCACGTATTTCTTTCGACTATTTCGAGGCCAAAATGAGAATTCGGCCATCTTTAATATTATCAATTTGTATGTTCCGGATAGTTTTTTTTAAGAAATCGTGTAAATAATTTGTTTGTTCTTCCAAAGTGTAGAACCAGTCTGCCAATGGGGATGCCAATGGTAAGAGCATTAGCAATGTTCAACAGTATTGCTTCGGATGTTGACGTATTTCATGTGGACGAAAGTGAGTTCAGACGAATGCTATTTTTTCAGTTAAAGTAGATATTTCATGAGCTTACTTGGTTGACTTTTTTGCAATCCTTGTTGATTGTCTTACTGTGTATTTGTTGAATTTCCAATACTTTATATTTAAATATGTTTACGTTGCAAAAGCAATGAATTGATAATTAAAATTGATAAATTAATTGTAAGTTTTGTACCGTGTAGTTATAGATAAATAAATAAATATAAGATATAAATAAATATAAACAAGAAATGAACAAATCATTCATCAGCGGGGTGGTATTCCGTCTTTACAGGTAAGTACTTGACAATCAAAATCTAATATGCCTAAGTTGCAGATGTATAATGTGATATTACTTATGCTCAATTTGCACGGCCCAAGAAGTTTTGGCCACCCTCGCCAACGGAGGTAATTCAACTTCTGTTTGAAATCACACTCATTGAAGGTATCACGTACAGGTCTGTGATTCCGATAATTTAAACTGGACGTGCTTCGGAATCATTTCAGAGATTATCGGAATACACTGAAGAGGCACATATACCGATCATTATGTCTTCCGTATTGGGTACAATGTATGCGTACTTATTGTATTTTATGAATGGGGGATTAAATTTGTCCATTTCAATTTGTTGTGTGAGCTATTTTTGTGCGTCAGTTAGTACCTATTCTATTTAGATTGTACAGATTGACTTGACAAGATTTTTTCACTGTAAATCTGTTGAAAAAAGTAACAATTACTAGTTCTTGGAAAATACTACTGACTTTTGCCGACGTTAGGTTCGTCGGTATCTAAATTAAAATTGCAACAGACATTTTTGAAGCTTACACGCCTAGAACTTTACTTTTAAAAGAATTTCATGTGTGATTTTGTTAACAAGCTCATAATAAATAACTATGTAAATATAACTTGTGAATCCGTTCTCTTAAGTTTATTCCAAGCAAAGTTTCCGCGCACGCCCTTGTTTGTGTTATGTAATCAATGATTATATCGCTCTAAGATTTTATACTACATTTAATAAATAGAAGATCACATGTCACAAATGGTAAAACCATATTTATTTTTTCATAAGATTAATGCTACTTAATATTAACTTAGAAATAATGTAACAAACATAAACTGAGCAATTGTACACGACCACCAGAGAGAACCGGTTAATTTAATCGACAAGTATTTTGAATTTTCACTTTATAAATGACATGTATATTTTAAAAAATATTACTTATGACATAATACTTTGTTGATTGAGTAGTGTGATAAATTTGATAAAAAAAAATATTAAAATAACGATGGCAAGATTTGACGGTCACAATTACCACATTGAGAAGCAATTGATACCCAATATAAGATTATTTTTATGTTCAACCTCTGTAAGTGGCTCAATGTCAAAAGTTTTGGTGATGATGTGACCGGTACATGGTAAAGAAACAAACTGTTATTTGATTGATAACTTCGATTGGATTTTAACTGATGTATTTATTTCTTACCAAAGTAATAGATTTGTATTACGTTCAATTGATTCTTTAACCAATCAATTCTGTTTCAAGTAATTCAGCGGTGTTATCTGCAACAAAAAGAAAGTAACGATTATGTTTACATCAAAATTTATGTAGTAGTCTATGTTATTATAATAATTAGAACGTTAAAATGGAGTACGAATCAATACGAAAGTCATTATCTGTAAATTAGCGTAGATTCCTATAAAAAAATGTCAAATTTCGGGCTCGGCGTTAAATATGGAGGGTAAAATTAAAAAATGGTCTCAATTACACTTGTGTGTGATTTTGAATACATTTAATATTGCTAAGTGTTAACTATGGGTGTAAAGGTATAATTTAAGTCACGATGAAAAAATAGCAATGTAACAATGTTATTTTAGTTCTACAAAGATATAATATATACTATAGTGAGCCGAAATAGCTATCAACTATATCTTATAAAAGTTTGTAGAAGTAAAACACATTGCTATTTTTCCCCGCGTTATAATGGAGTTCTATCAAGTAAATGCCAATTCAATCAATATAATTTTAGTTTTTTTTTTTTCATCAGTTGATAATGCTCGCGATGAGCGAAACCGGTCCTGATCAAAAAATATATTGTGGAAATAAGTACTAAAAAGATGTGTTTTTATTATTAAAAAAAAAAAAAAAATTAGTTAATATTTTTGTAAAATTATTGAAGTATGAAAATATCACACTCAATGTAAGTTTTTATTATAAAGACAATGATGTTTTGATTACAAAATGACAATTTGGAGATAATATAAAAAATAATAACAACCAGCAACTTGTTTTCAAAAATATTCTGAAGATGAAAATTTATTGTGCATATTATTATAATAATCCTTAACATAGAAATTAGGAAGCCACATCTCGACAAACTACTTAACAAAAAAGTCATAAACATTTCAACTACCGTTCTAGGTACCCTCGCATCATCAAAGCTTTTTTCTTATAATCTCACTAGTTATTAGACAGGGCAAATTTTAAATACAGGGAGTTCGTAAAAAAACAAATTGAAATAAAAATAATAATACTTTTAAGGTGTATAAATTATACTAAATATAAAAACAATATCGGTTGTGATTTTAAATATCTCTTTGTCAAAATAATTTTAAGATTATGTGAATATTTAACTCTCAGAAATGGTGATGTTATATAATTTATGCAAACCAGGATTTTATGTTTAACGGGTACATGTTCTGACAAAACGTTGGCTTGTTATAAAAGTTTATTTTTGCGATAGTCCATTCGAATGTTAATGGAATCCTTTGTTTTAAATTAATTGCGAATATAGTTTTGTATTCATTTATCAACATTAATTATTGCTAATGAAAAGTGTGAAATATTATTGCTACAGCATTTAATTAACTCGTTTTTTCTTTGGATTATTTCGATCATAAACTTCGTAAAGTTCGATTTTAATTTTTGTTTTCAAAATCGGTGAGTCACAAAAAATCATTTGGAAATACGAGTTTTGAATAAATCTACATAGAATAGTACGAAAACCAAAAAGAGTCAATTGAAAAAAGCTTATTGAGCATGCTTATTTCTGAGTGTTTTTGTGACATTCACGTTTTTAATGGATTTGAATTCAAAGCTAACCGATGAAAAGAGGGCACCGTTGAGATTGTATATGTAATAAATATTTACAAAAACGCTCATTTTAAATTAAAAATATTTATCAACAGTATACAATTTTATTGCTATTTTACACATGTGCGTGGTTGTAAAAACACAATAAGAAACAAGATCTAGCGTTATTATTGCGATATTCATAAATATATTTGAAAAGCAACCGCAAATGACTAGCAGTGAAAAAATAAGAAACGTAGAAAGGAAAACCCACGATACCCTGGCAGGAAACTATATAGTTTTATTATGCTGAATTCTTCTGAATAGCGAACAAGCTACTTCCGCCAAATTATATTATGGCACAGGGAATATGCGTAGAGATATAACGCCGTTAGTATAGCGTATGTATGAATCAACTATCTTGAATATATAAGAAAAACATAGTATAAAACGGCAGGAATGAAAAGGAGATATCTATAAATTGAAATTCAAGCCGTGAACTAACTCTATGTGGCAGTCTGTAGCTGGTCTGATATGGTTTTAATAAAGTTGATATAAATAAAATTGGTGAATCAATCATATATTATTAGGTTATATAAATGTTCTTCGCAAGAATTTGTCGTCAACAGCGTCTCAATACTGGCCTCTCCAATTTATTATTCAATCTATCGAGTAATACATAAAAGACAGCCGAAAGTTTTCATTGAGTGTGATAATTCATGAGCGGAGAAATGTTTATACCGCAGTGGTTGAATATACCCATTAATGATGACGGATTAATTGTTACTTCGGCACATAATTTGAAGCTTTGTTTGCGAACAGTCTGTAAAGATTCTAAGTAATGTGAAGCACTTGTTACGGAGACCCATAATGGGATGGGGTAGCCGCAGAGCGGTGATTTATTGGGTCTGAGGAATTTTAAGTATCGCCCGCATGACAAACAATAATAAAATTTCTCTCTTTACAATGCAATGATGCCCCCTGGCGATACAACGATGAATAGTTCTTACTTCCGAGGCGACAGAAATACACAAAACTAGGAATTATTTCTGTGAATATAAAATTTGTCAATAAATACTAAAATAGGAAATTTATGTGCTGCGAAAATGACTATCATTCTCTTCCATCATGACTTTCAACTATCCCAAATTTCTGACAAGACTGAAAGATGGTTTCAAACTGGTTAATATTTTCTCTTGATTGATTTCGTTATAATAAATGAAACTTAATTGAATAGGAATGAATTATTTATATATATAATATATTGTGATAACACAGAATCCAGCAGTGTCACTTAAATAGTGTAAATTCCTATATTGGTTTTATCACTTGTTTTCTGAGCCACAGGTGAAGAAATATCTGAACATTTATTATATATGTTCGACGATGAAATACTGTTAGTATTTTTATGGCTATCTTAATATAGTTAAATATTATTAAAGTTACTTTGTAGGTGTCACAGATGTCTCTTTGGGGGAAAGGTGTGATTTCAATTAATAAAAATACATTTTTGGTACTATTTCCACAATTTTCATTATGTGACGAATTTAATAGTGTGTAGACAAAACTTATGGAAATAGTCAAAGCATTATGTTTTTATTATGAAAGTATTTATATAGTCATGTTAAAAATTAAAAAAAAAAAACACCTCCACACATCAAACAATGGGTTTAAATTGCATATTATTAAAGGAAATAATATACAGTAATTTGATAATGTAGTTATATAGTTTTGTTAACCATAGAATTACATTCCTCATAAGTGAGTAAACGTTCAATATAATAAATGTATTGATCCTTGATATATATAGAAACATATTGGTCATTATCGTTATTAATTCATGTCATACATGTCATGCATATATTTACTAGTATATAGACAATCAAATAATTGAAAACATAAAAATATTTTTAGTGAAACACAAGTCAAAAGAATTTTTTCGACAAATTATATTGGTTTTCCCAACCGCATTTTGATTAATGAATGAATGGAGATTATTGAATGAGACATCGTAATAATATTAGTGTGTCAACATGGCATACGTCCAATTGGAAAACTCCGGGTGCCATTGCAATTATTTGTAATGTTACGTTGTAAACGAGATAACGAGACAGAGGCAATCATTGCCCTTGAGGATCGGCCACAAAGTGGATCTCACTTGATATGTCTGGACCACGGATTACATATGGTTTTTTTTTATAATGAAATCCATAAACAGTCTTTAAAACCACGAAGAAAAATACAAAATAGAAATCACAAGAATGTTTTATTTCAGTTTTAATGATGAGGTTATGTAATATGATATGATATTTAAATTATATAATAATGCCGCACCCGTAGTGCAGTGGTCAACATCTTTTCCTTCGGTTACAGAACTTATTGGTTCAAGTTCAAATATGGAGTGGTTGAACAACTGAATAACAAGCAGTTTCTGTTAAAAGCTTTAGTGTGTTGCAAATTCTTACAGGGAGTTGTGTATGATGTGCAAAAAGCATCGCCAAAGAGAGTGTGACAGGGTAATATAATTTTGGTTGGACAGTGGACAGATAAATAGTCTAAAGGAAATCCTATCTAAGAAATCGGTAGTAGTCTAATATGTATGACCATTTGTTTTTTATTCAAAGCGGAACATCTTGGCAACCTCAAAGCGGGGCGGTCCCGTTCAACATAGGACGTATGGTCCTCGTTATTGAACATTAAATCGTTTATAATTTAATAACTTATTTGAGAGACTATTGTTCATATAAATCTCTTAATATTGGGAAATCATCCGAAGATTATTCATAAATAAATTATCATTTTTTAATTTTCCAAATGATCAGTTATAACAAACGACGGAAACAAAAGAGTCAATAAGTAATCGTGAATATTTTAAGTATTAAAACAACAAACTAAACTTCATTTAACTAAAACTTTCATTAACCCCACATGTATACGAAAATTACACACGCTTCAAAGGTTTTAACTGGGAAGCGTCAAAGCTATATATTGCTGAAGAGTCTCCATGGCATGATTATAAAACATAATTTAAAGAACGCAACAACTGCCTTGTTTCAATTCCTCCTATATATTCTTTCTGATTTTTATTATGAAGTACAAAATTTTTATAACCCCCCCCCCCTCCCCCCCGCACAACATTGACTCTTTAAATGAGAACAAATAAAAGAAAATCTCTAACTGACTTACTTACTAATACTGACGGTGAAAGTTTTCCAAAAAAAATTCATGAATTATTCGAATTGTATATTCTATAGAACTTTGTAATGTGGCCAGCTTTTAGCAAAAACATTTAAAAAAATTAAAAATGATTTTTTTCTGATGCTTAAAAAAGCCAAAATAATAAACATTGTTTTGTAACAAATTTTCAGTCCAGTGATAAATGGCCAAGTTAATGATGTCTGACATTTACAACTAACCACAAACGAGATTTCTTTACAACTTAAAGCTCACTTGTCAATTATTATATAAGAACGAGGCAGATGTAAGCAGAAATAAAGCCGTGGTTTGGTCATAAATGAATTAAGTCTTTTTGCTCACGAAGAAATTGAAAATTTTTTCGAAACGAACTGAAAGATTACAATTTAATAATCATTTTTTCCAACCATGTCCACTACAAATAAGAAAAAATAACACGCTGGAAAAATAGCAATGTATTTTAGTTCTAATTTTTTTTTACAATATTTATTTATATAAGTTGATGCCAATTCAATCAATAATATAGTTATAGAATTCGAGATACTGGATATCGCATCCAAGGAGATGCTGTTGATTTGAATACAGGTTGGTCACACTCGATTTTTTTATTGTGTTTGTCATTGTGGAGCCAAACAGATTGAAATGGTTTTTTCTTAATTCTGAATATCATTGTTACGCTACTATTACTTCCATAACCTCACTATGTTCTACAAACTAACCGACAGGGATGACTGCCAGTACATCAAGAAGGGACTCTTTTAATCTCAGAGCCATTCACGGTGTTCCGCGAAAGGGCGGGAATTTTTATTTGGTCTTGGATTCTTGTTATTTTGTAAAATTTAACAAGTGGCTCGCTCGAGCCTTTCCATTCATCGTACAATAAATCATTTATTCCAAATTAAACAATAATATCATATTTCAATCATTAGAATTTAATAACAAATGTCAAACGTTCAGATATTTCCAACTACAATTTTACGGGTCAAGATGAAAGTTCACATGATTATTTATTAGTTATTCGTAGCTGAGTAGAAGAAAATTAAACAAATATTTATGTTGCACAATGTGCTAAGTAAGAATTTCGATACAACAGAGAAAATCGTTAAAATGCAGGTGTGTTTATTGCCGCAACTGCAATAAATATCAACGGTTTACATCTTCATGTGTAGTTATTTATCTGCAATGCGAACATATGTGCAATCCGGGCAATATTTTATATTGCATCATGTATCGGATTGACTTTTCTAAAACCCATTAATTTTATCGAACACCCGCGTAGGTAAGCAATTTGAAGTCTATATAATATAACTAGGGTTACTTTCAAACTACCCTCCCGGAGATTTGATGTAAATAACCCATCACTGAAAGCAAATTTATGTAAATATTGGAAAAGCTGTTATCGACGACCTTAATATTGAAATATGATCGAAAGGTAACTTCTTATACACGATGGAAACTCGTTAACCTTGTTGTTTATTTACTTAAGCTTTTTAAATACAAGTCATGCTTAGTCAACGTAGTCAATGAAAATGCTAAAATTGTGTTTGCTTATATCTTGTTTTGGAAGTCATTTAGTAATCTTTTAGTAGTAACCTACCGCTACTTTTACAACCATACTAAAATTACATTTTGGCGAAATACTTTCATCGAAAATTTATATATATATATTGAAATAATTTATGGTACACAACACTAAGTATTAGAAGGCGGTGGAAAGAGAGAGTAGTTGATAAATTGATAATTAGAGCTCACGTGGTGCACGCTACTGATTCTTACGCCATGCTCCTAAGACTCTCCCACTCAAAGGCAAACACTGTAATAAGTTGAATATATGTATATAACTCCACATTATACTTCCGTATAGTATTAGCAGATGGAAAATAACTTATAAGTGAATGACGGCAGGTAAGCCCATTTATGATGCTATAGATAGGATGCTGTTAGACATGCCATGGGAGTGTCATTTAAAGTATTAATAAAAAAAAAACGTTTAAACGTTTTTATGATCACTTATACATATTGTATAGTCGGATGGATAATAAATACGATTAGATATTGCAAATGACTAATCCAATGATACATTTCATCATTTTCATTTACTTTATTCGCTTCACACACACACAAAACACAAGTTAGATTTTTTCTCATGAACATGTGCCAACGTATACGAGCGGAATCAAAATAAGGATATCTGAATACATCCTTAATTTATTTTACTTTATTATTTTGTTTGTTCTATCCTTCTATTTTCATCATTATTATGAGATCTAGTTGTGTATTTTAAATATAACATTTATTTGCGTAAATTTGTTTTAATTTTACTATATTCTTTTATGATTTATTTTATGTATGAAAGTGTGTGTATGTCAAGAGATTTTATTTATTTTGCCTACGTGAAAGCTCGAATAGTCAGATATATAAGTTTAAAGGGTGTTAGCTGGTCACGCATGGCGTTGAACGTAGCCATTGCCGGAGAACTAAATAGGAAGCAAAGAAAGCAAGATAAACTAAACAAAATAAGAACTCTAAAACGATGACGTTTTTAATCGATCGAGTGTGATCGAATGGACAGAAAAATCATTGCAGTATTTTATTTTTTTATTATTTCGTTTCGTAAAAATCTATTTATGATATATTATACTTTTGTGTTAATATTTATAAGTTCCAAAAAATCCAAATAAATATGAAGAGAAACGAAAATGGAAATATTTATTATTTCGCAAGCAATCGTAAATGGACAATGGAAAACTTTTTTGTGTTTTTTCACACCGCTGTACTGCGATTGAACCAAAATGGTTAATTACAGCATGTTCGAAATCATATTGTATTTAAATGCCTTGTCTGATTGATGTTGGTGGTACCGGTGTTTCAGTAATTGGTAAGAAAACCGAATATATATCGATACAAACTCATTATTGGGATGGATACCTTCTACGAAATGATTTCCGAAATGTCTTCAACGGTTTATTTCCTTCTGGATTTCTTTTCCTTTCAATTCTTCCTGCCATTATCCACTTGACGCCGCTTCCTCCCCATTGAGCGTAAGGTGAAACACTTTCGAGCGATCATGCGTTAGATTACGTTTGGGTATCTACAGTATGGTAGCGAAATCGCTATCAAAGTACAACAAAAATATAATATTTGCCTATAATAAGCTAGGTTTTTTTAGAAACATAGCATATTTTAGAATACACAAAATATCATTTAGAATTTATTTCAGATTTCTCTGAATCATTAATCGCAGAATAATCGCATATATTAACGCATATGCGTTCAAAATAATAAATCAGAGAATTTTTTTACAAATATCAAACATACCAACTTACGTAAAATTTTAAAAGTGGATATTTTTGTATACATTTCGCTTACTTCTGTAATTCATACACAGTTTCAATTTTAATTCATTTAACCCCAAAATCCATCGTTAAAGTTTAGTTCAAATCTCAAAATAAATACCTTATAGTTTTTTATCGAAAATTATAATATAAGCGAAAAAAAAAATATTGTGGTATAATTTTCCTAAAATAAGTTGGCAAATTTTACAACATCCATATTAAAACTAATGTTAAAATATTTTTGACATAAACTTTTTGCTGAACTACGTACCAACCATGAAATAATTGAACATGGTGTAGGGTAGTTCCAAGTGTTATATTATCAGTTCGGGAATATAGAAAAATTCCAATATTCCCTTTATACACCGTGGAGCATTCCTGCTGCCAGGATCGGACACATTGGGTAATGGCCACCTATAATAGAAGTCCACATGAATGAACATCGATTTAGACCGTACTTCAAAAGTCACTATACCATAATATTGATACTTTCCCGCCAAGATTGGGAACTTGCATTTTTTACAATGTCAGCAGTCAATACAATTATTTGAATCAAATGTAAAGCGATCGAAATACAAAACAAACTCTTTTCGGTCTATGTAGTACAAAATTTGATGCATTAAGTTCAATAAATAAACATGGCTACCTATTGGAGTGATTAGTTAACACATATTGACATCGAATAATTCAAATTTTCTTTCTTGTCAAAGTTAAAATATTTGTTACGAAGTCAGCAAACGATCGAAACGCCTTTCGTTACAAAACTTATTTTAACGAATTGGCATTACAAGTCATCAGAGCCAAAGCGCTGGATATTTTTATTAATTTTAAAACACACAAATATATTCGAGAGTAAAATTCAATATTACTTGAGGAGAAAATCATGCCGAGCACTCATACCAAAGATATCATTTTCTAAGTGTAGAAAAATATAGTTTGAATGAATAAACTAATATAATAATATTAACATTGCTTAGATAATTTTACATATCACTTTTACTGTGTTAACTGTCACTTCTTTATATCTTAAATAGTAAAAACACAGTATTTAGTACTTATTACCATAATATATCTTATGATTGGGACCAATTTTGCTCATGGCGAGCGTTATCCACTGATAGAAGGCAAATTACAAGAAAATCTATGCATACAAATTAAAGTTAGCAGGTATGCAAAGCCACAGGTTCAAGAACTATGGGAACAATTTACAGATAATCATACAATACGCATACCACTAATATAAATTAATTTAAAAATAAAATCTTAACTATCATTTATTAATAATTTTCAAACAACATTAAGTAAATCAATAATCCATTCAGAGCTCAGAATAATTATTATAGACTAATTAGGAAAAATAATGAGTAGGAAATTCTTATAAACAAAATAACCTTCATGATTGAAAAAACTTCAAAGATGACATTCATGTACATGCCAACTGTTTTAAAGTATTCATGTTCATTTTTAAGAATATTTTTTTGAAAACCCAAGTTTTTGTTATATGTATAATTAACGAACAAATAGAGTAACGTATAATTATATCAAATATTCCAGTTCGTGAATATTTCAAAATGTCTTGGCGTATTTTAGTAAGCATTTGTTAATAACTAAGTTGCTATATAAAGGCGTATATCTTTCCAGGAAATAATTATCATCAAGCGGTACTAATTGATGGTGGGTATCAATTACCCGAATTCCTTTACATTATAATGAAAGGAAGACTTTGACAGAAAAAAGATTTTCGGTTTTATTTTAGATCAAAGTATTTATTTACCATTTATATTTGAATCGTAATATTTAACGTGCCATATAATCATCATTTTGAAAACTATACGACACGTATCCAATTAAATTGACATTAGGATCCACGCAATTTTGACAGTTGAATTATTTTTTGATATTTTCCATAAAAAAAATATATTTATTTTAAGAGTATGTGGATTTTTCCATGAATTATAAATGACGGGAAATTATATTTCCGTATCGCTGGGAACCGTAAAATATTAATTTTGATCAAAATATTCTTCTTTAGCCTTAGATAAATCTAAATTATAATTTTTTCAGACAGTATTTTGAAATGATAATCGGTCGAAGGCATCGATCACAGTGGGGAACTGGCAATATCACCAGGAAACCCAACAGCATCTGGACTCTGCTATATGCTAGAAAATAGGTCCGTAAATTAAAAACTTTTAAACTGTTTCAATTTGCATTAGTACAAATATACAGTATAAAGCACTTTGGATATATTCTACTCACAAATAGACATCCTAAATTCTTAACGTCATTATGAAAATTTTTTGTTATGTATCAAATGTGATTTGCGCTTATGACTCGCGGTAACCAATATTTTTAGACATAATTTGGCAATGGCCGGTCATAACAACAAAATATTTATTCTCAATAATAACTTATCTCTTGGCTGAATTTTATATAAAGTACTAAAATTTTAAGACCAACACGATATATGTTTATAAAGTGTATTCAATATTTTTGTTTTGTAGTATCATAATATGGGCAAGGGAACCTCTAAGCAAGGTCTTGAAAAAAAATTGCATCTTGAGTTGAACATGTATCATTTTATCAGTTTTGTTTCCAAATTGCTTCAATATGGCGATAATTGCATTTTTGCAGTGTGGTTATTTCTATAAAATTGCAATTTTAACTGACGATTTTTTCCGCAACACACAAATTACCAACCAGATTTATACGCAACGAGAGCGTTATAAAATTCTCAGCATCTTATACGAACATTAATTTCATCGCACGGAATATTTTTGTTTTAATTTTCATATTTAAAACGGAAATAATGATGTTCCTAAGTGGGTATGTAACTGACATCCGATAAAATCGCTTTAATGGTCTCCTTGCATTAGCCAGCTGACTCGAGTAGGTACTCACTACCCATAATGTGGTTATGGAATGAACACTTAAGCAAGAGTGAAGTGCTCATACGAAATCACTTATTCGACTTTACTTGATAGTGAGTTAGTTACCTACATACATTAATATTTACTCAGTCATACTGCCACTTACATATGGTAAAGAGAACACGCTAAATCTCAGTGTAAAAATGGAATGTTAATTTCTTATCCAAAAAGGTTAGCAGCACAGCGTATCAATGGAATTTCTTATATTGATGTGTTTTGTTTTTGGTAGTAAATGAAAATATAAACGCTCTTAGTAATTCTGTCAATTCGATTGCAATGGTAATTGATTTATACTCATGCATATAATTTAAGAATTTATTATATTTTTATTCTTGCTCAGACATCTTATCCCAAAATTGGTTATATGGGAATGATGTTATTCAATTCCGAATTCTGTTTTTATCTATTCCGAAAAAGACAAGCGGAGAAACTGTACAAAAACTAGTAATCAAAAAACGACTCTGTTGAGATGAACAATTGCAGTTTTGACGACAGAGGCGAAAACTAATCGTATAGTGAGTATGCAGAAATGCTATAATATATTTGGTTCATTGTTACCTCGACATTATGAAGTCATTGAAGCTTTAGTCACGCAGGGCTGTGATTAAACACTTATAAAAGAATATGAATTCAGAGCAATGATGAAACAAAAGCTTTTTGTACACCTGGTGAAAGAAGCTGTATAAATTCAAAGCAACCCTCGCGAAAGGGTGACGAGATTCGTTTGAAAAAAATATTACTTCCAGAAAATATGTATGAAACTCGATGTCCGATCTGGGAATAATTTAAACAGAGCAAACGTCTTAATAGAAGCAACGCTAATTCACATAGTGATAAAATATAATAACTCTTGAGAGCCTGGGATTAAGTAGTTTTGTCCTAAACGGCAAATTTTAAATCCATGTTTCTATCAATGTGTAATGGAGTTATGAAAGAGTGATCTTTTTAGTGTATAGAAAAATATTTCATATATATCACGGATAGTGACCATAAGTTATATGTTGAACATATAAGATGAAATCATTTGGGTGCATCAAACTGAGACCTATTCCGATCATTTCACAAAATAGCGAAACTGGTACAAAAAAGTTTTTCACTCTTATAAAGATGATTTTATTTTACCAAGAATCGGTGGTCGATACCGTAAAAGTGATTGTGTTTAAATTATATTTTTTACCGTGTGTCCCCTCATAAGTATGACTGAAGGAACAACCACTGAGATAGTAATATAGTTCCATATCTATATTAAAAGCTGTGTTCATTTCATTCAAATCGTATCTAAAGAAATAACAGGATAAAAAGACAAAACTTGAAAAATGATGTTTTAAAAATAGATATGAAGAATAGAACCAATATACCTATTGTAACGGGAAAATGCGATAAAAAACAATATGCGGAATACTGCTTCAAATAGCTATACGATTTACTGATTAATCAACTTGCCACCCTCTTCTTTCCCAGCTTCATTTTTTATAATACTAGAGTTCTATAGAGAAGATTATTGGTTGATTATCTTTTCTAATAGGCTCGTGAGCAAGGAACGTTAGAGCTATAAGAATTAAAAATACCGTGAACAATTCTTCAGAGTTCGATATATTCGTAACGTGTTTTTAGCTTTGGTTTACGACTATCACGCCCTCGGTTTATTTACTGATATCATGAAAATTTTATCCAAAATTCACGCAGACTTTGAATTCAGGATGAAATGAAATATTTAGTAGGTAATCATTATTCAGGGTGTGTTCGCAAGACATAATAAACATAAATAACTTTGGTGTCGTGTTTTGTAAATTGCTTGTCGTATTTGATGCTTTCATCGCAAATATATGTGCTGTGCTTTAGTATAATACATTCACTCATTTCCAATTAAATAATTGAGCCTCTAATTAGGACCAGATGGTACAAATAGAGCAAACTGTCACATTATAGATATATGAGTTTTTAAGCATGCTGTTCCCATGAGAGCAACAATTAACATTAAAATGGGCTTATAATAAGCTTTTAAATAAAAAGCAGGCTTCGCAGTCAACATCAAATAATATAATGTAATGACGTATATAAATGAAATATTATTATTACCGTATTTAAATTAATTTAAATATCAATTTAGTTTTCTTAATTCATCTTCAATATAAACGACAAAAACTATTTCCTTACACTCAATTTGAGTGCATCCGTAGTTCCAGAAGATTCCGATAGGCGACTCCCAGTCTGTTGGAGACAATATTAATGGTAATTTACACAATTTGAATCTTTAAAAATTTTAACTATGAGGAAATTAAATAATGATAATTTGAAATGAATGAGCACTGGGCTTATCTCGAACCCAGCAAGTTTATGATCGTATAATTCACCATAAATGACGTATTAATACTAAATTTTTAATAAAAAAATTTAAATCATCTTACTGTTTGAAATAATTATCTTTACTGGATAAATAAAGATGAATTTTGACTCTGAATGTCTATTAACATTGGATATGTTTTGCTGTCACTTTTTAGTAAATAAAATAACATTATTCACCTTAAAATATCGACTGAGGGTGCTTGATTGAATTTAAATATAAAATTTGAATAATTGACATTTTGTACATATCTATATGATTTTGTTGGATTACACTAGTTTTAACTTCCGCAATCGTCAGGTATTTTAATAAACGGATGAATTTGATCTGATATAAATAAAAATGTGTATAATTGTATTCTGAAGTTTTTGCAAATTATGACACGTGTTATTTTATTTCTAAGCCTGATTATCAATTGAAAAATATTAAAATACTAAATTTGATCAAGTAATACGAAATGATTTAAATTTATCCCAATATTAAAATTTAAAATGGGCCACCTACAGTTTTATGATTGATCTAAGTGAATGAATTTTGTCAAAATTAGCATAGATTTTATGAATATAACGTCTCTGTTATTCATTATCACAAACTGTGCCCAGATATCAAATTTTATTGATGGAAGACATCTAAGTAAATCAAATAAACTTGTAACGTTGGAAAAATAATAAAACATTCAATAAAATAGTAACAGCTATTCAATAAAATAAAAGATATACATGCAGAAGAATCGTATTGCGTCGAGATTGTCTCGTTCTGCTGTCATAAAGATAAAAATGAAATAAAAATAAAAGCAATGTTGTCAAAAATTTGATTTATTCAGCGGCATTACTTTCGGACGTCCTCAAAATATACTCAAAACACTTAATATGCCAGAAATATTGCTGTTACACGTTTGGTCTGCGAGCTGAATAAAATTAATCAACATATTGCCTAACATCAAAGAAAGAATAATATAGTTAATTTTTATTGATGATATTCTAATCGGATCGTCAAAAATCAAAGCATTCCTGAAAAAATGTATGAAAGGACTAAGTGAAGTTACCAATGCTATCCGTTTTAAATATCATAAAATAATATATCAGCATATCAGCAAATACAAGGATATCTTTGGGTAACTTATAATTTGTGATAGTATATAAAAATCATTTTGGAGGGTTATATAACATCTAGATTTATAGTCGATGACGAATGATAATAAACATGTTTTGTTTAAAAGAATTTAAATATAAACTTTGTTTCAGTTCTAACCACATACGTCTAACAAAACAAGAGACACTCAAAACCTACTGAATAGATTATTAATTGAATTGGCATTTACTTCTAGAAGGCGTTAGCCGAAATAGCTATGAACTATATATCTTCTAAATTTTGTAGAACTAAAATACATTGCCATTTTTGCATCGTAATACTGAATAGAGTAAATAAAATGTTTATATGAGCTCGTTATAGCGATAAGAGTAAGGATAGAATGTTGATAGATTATCAAGCTTTTACAGTTACAGAAAACTTTTTCCATGGCACAAATTGGCATAGATGTCGCTAACATGGCAGATAAGTCATTTATTCAGATTTTTTATGATGTGAGTGTTATTAAATAATATTAGAAATAATATTTAAACTTTATCCATTAAAGAAAGAAAAAGTTTTTATTGTTCTTAAGACAATAACAATAACGTTTAATGCATGAAAATAAACTGTTGTGTATACATGCGCCAAGTAGATTTAGATAAGACGCCGTTCTCTTAAATATAAGCAAAGCTTTGCAGCGGTCGCATCTGTTTTGTATTTAAATCCACTTGTTTTTATCTGGGAGCCTTTGACAGTATTTCTCAAACTCAGGTGTAAATAGAAATCGAAATGCACGACGGGCGCTCAGACGTCTGTAAACATTTTTAAAAACTTACACACTCACATGTCACAAAGACATTCTTATATGCCTACGTATTATTTAAATAAATAAAATACAATGATTAGTACGAATGATGATAAACGGTCAAATTTTGATAATCCTCGCTCTAAAATTACGGAAATAGTACACAACATTGCGTTTAATTTATTTAAATTTAAAATCTTTCCACCAATAAGTGACAGTTCAACACCACAAAAGTGATTTAATACATTTTATGTGTAATATAACTAATAATAACAGATGAACAGACTCGGCAGGTTTTACCAACTAAACTAAATTGCAGTTTAAAATTTGAAGGGCCTGCGTCTAAATGAAAAAATAGCAATGTATTTTAGTTTTACATTTTTTTTATATAAGATATAGTTGAAAGCTATTTCGGCTCACGCCATCGTCAGAACTATGGCGTGAGCCGAAATAGCTATCAACTGTATCTTATAAAAAAAATTGTAGAACTAAAATACATTGTTATTTTTTCACCGTGTTATAATGGAGTTCTACCAAGTAAATACCAATTCAAACAATGAAATAATAACCTCATTAGTAGTATAACCAAAAGTTTAGTTTATGACCGCAATTTTCGCTATCAATGCTGTATATTTTGGGAAGAGAATCAATCATATTTTTTATTTTGTACCTGTATAAGTAGAAGTGAAAAGGCTTATTAATTAGAGCAAACGTCAAAAAATACAGCAGGATATAAAAACTTTCAGCGAATACATAATTTCAAATTCCATAATTAATATATCATAATTGGATCGGAAAATATGACATATGTCAATATTACAAGGTTTGTTAGAAACGGTATTTTTTTCTATTTTGCGATACTGTATCATTTATTTTACATTTTTATACGATAGAAACGACAAAAAAATAGTTCACTAAAAATTCCTTGAAATTAAAATTTTAAGTATATTATTTCAGATTTAGAAAAATCTGCGATTTTTACATTGGGGTGTTATGTTAATAAACGGAATTTTACCTCAAAAATTGTTCTTTAGGAAGATTTATTGAAAGAAGTTTTACTTATAATATTAAGTTTGTAGTTTGTAAGATTATTATTATGTAACCAAATTATTCTTCAGCCGTTTAACTAATTTACCTTTGAACCCTTTTTTCAATTGCAATCTCGGTGATTAATGGTCTTCAAATAAGAATTATATGACTCAGGTAATTTAAGTTTCAGTGACACTCAAATGACAAGTGTAAAAGAATTTTTGAATGAACAATCATTTTTAAAATGATTTAGAAAGATTGATATTACTTGACTTACACAGAAATATGATGCTTACAAAGTTATTCGTGGTAAGCAGTAATCCCCGAGAGCCCGCTATAATCTTAAAGTCCGCCTTAATCCGGCACCGACCGGAAATGCCTCTTTGAATATATTTTTTTTCGTATTATTAATAAATAAAAAATATTAAGAATGATAAAACTGGCTACAGAAGCAAATACCTGTGAGGTTTATCTTGGCTTGCGACATATCATTAGAAAGAGATATTTTCTTATAGTTAAGTTAGTTTTTTATTTTTAATGAAGTATTGGTATACTAGTAACATGTATCAATAATTAAGCAAGCTGGATCTGTTATGTGTGAATAAATAATTTGTATATATGTGTATTTAAAATTAAATATTTAAGATCAGTGTCAATGGTTAGCATGTACATTAAAACTTATAAAAGTCCAATCGCGAGTCCAGAAGTAAAAAATTCATATTTAATGGCAAACTTAATTGTGATATACTGTTGCTCCTGAGACACATTTGTCGCCAAAAATACTTTTCATGTTAAAACTATTTATAAAAATATAACAGTTGGGTTAAAGTGGCGCATTAGCTAGACAATCATTTGGTTTGAGACACTCTATAAGAAAATATTATTGACTCGAACGCTAATTTTACAAAATCCACATTAATAAAACTAAAGTATTTTTAAAAATAATCAAATTAGTTCTGCCGGAAAATTCATCACATTCAGTGATATTTTTACCAACTTCCGTGACTTTGAAGTCTTAATATAGAAAAGAATCATCAAAACGATTAGATATTTCGTTGTATTTCAATGACTGATCGAACATAATAATAGTGTATATGTCTGCCAATATGCATTCCCGCAATGCACATCTGTTGAATTGAAAATTTATTATCATACTCACATTCTGAGAAATTCAAAGCAAGTGAGTGTATATTGTAAATAAACTTCACATTAGATTTAGTGGATTTATTATTACAGTAAAGCAATAAATATACCTAGCATAAACCTATCAAGCAAAAAATATTTTATATATCTGCAGATTTTTGATAAATAATAATTTATGAAAATTTCAGGGTGTAAAAGAATAAAAACATTTTCCAACAAACTTTATTTAAAATTTTATTATAAATCATTGTTACTTTTTTTCAATATGGATACGGTTTTGTAAATAATTTCATAATGGATATACCCCACAAAATTGTCTGAAACCTGACATTTATAACTCATTTTAAGTTTATTTTATTTACCGCCTCCTTCCATAGAATGGCAGAATAGCTGTTAAAAGTTCGAAATACATTAAGTAAAATTTGAACGAAAATGTTTGTTGTTTCTCCCTGGATTAATTTCCGCATAAAAAGTAAAGTAGTGAGTGAAATAATTGTTATTTATTATAATAGGCCAAGGATTATCCCATTTGGATGAATTATTATCTGCTCCGCTTTCAAATCTCAAACTTTCAATTGGTAGCGAATATTAAATCATTTCATTATTTTAACAATTAAATGCTTTGTCAGCGATCGAAAATAGTTGTGAAAATTTATTTAAAGCGTAATATGTCTACATGAAAGATTTAAATATAATAATTATATAGTTTACATAACCTTTTTCGGGTTACATACGGTAGTGAAAATAAATTTATTCCAGAAGTGACTAAACCAACTTTGCAGTTTTTACACTATAACGGTTCTTCAACATAATTTTAAGTGAAAATAAAATGTATACAAATACTTATATAATCATTTTCATCAATTTTGTATATTAAGAAGCCAAATATACAATCACAAAATGGAGTCGTTCCTAAAATTTAAAAAAAAAATCTAAATATGAACCAAACTTATCAAAACTTTACATATAACAAAAATTATGCCTGCTCGTGCAATACGTTATTTATTATCGTAAAATTTAAAGTTTTAAGGATTTCACAACTTTCCTTTTTTTAAGCCAGCTTTACAAATTATTTGGACTTGAGATTTCACAACCGCCCTTCAATCATCTGGATCGAGATTTTTCTCTTTAGTCATTCACTTCCAGCCGCTCTTTATCCCTCTTAATATTGAACATTCATCTTTTCAAGAGTTTTTAATTCCTCGCACCTTTCAACGTGACCTTTCTACTTAGGATTTCTTGAATTTAATATGTACACAATGACAAAACAAACATAATATATTTAAATCTATTTGCGTGATTTTAATTCACTTTTAAAAAAATCATTTTAAACGCGTCAATCAGAAACATGTGTTTAAAAGTCACCTTTTCGCAGGGTAACAGAGCGATAAGCCAACGATAAATCGTCACCTTACATCATATTTCTACACCTACCCCCTATTAAGCTATAAGTCAGTATTGTACCCTAATGAATAAAGTAGATCTAAGAATTAGAACTAATCGTACATTCATTGCCAACATAAATTAGCTAAGCATCATATACGGTAGCCATACCTTTTTATACAGTACATTTATCAGATCTCTAATTTACTTGTAATGAAGTTAATTAACCGAGAGTAACCGTTATTCAACTAAAACAGAACCTTATAAATAATATAATAATCTGGCAGTCAACCGTGGAAAATTAAGATAGTTGTGTAGAGGCTTCAATTGTTTTTTATGATTTAAGAAAAACGATAAACATGTAGAAAAAGGTTGCCTACTAGGGAAATTGAACAGATGAAAGAAAGTCTATTTCTGAAGAATAAATGCGAAGATAAATTAAACATGACTTAATTCTTAGTTAAAATATATTCTGTTGAATAGAAAGTAATTATCTTTTTTTATAATATTTTTTTGAAAATAAAACTGACCTTTGTGTAAATATTTTTTTGATTTTTTTTTTACAAATAATTTATTACAATCACGTCATTGTTATCTAATAATAGGTTTACGGTGAAATTATGTAAATACATGACATGAATATATCACAGATATAGCATATTTCCTGTGGAAATACATCAAGCAATGAATTCACAGATTCTAACTATATTTAACATGCTCACGCACATAGGCTAAAACCACGAATTTGTTCGTGAACTATTAATGATAGCCTAAACGCTTGTTCACACAGTATTAAACTAATCGTACCTATCCTAACTTAATAAAACCAATGAAAGCTTACGCATTGACACGGATATGTCCCGATAAGAAGAAGAAGCGACAAAATAACCATCAGCCCATTATGATTTAGAATCGATTGGAAACTTCATAACTGTAAAATTTTATTTGGCAGTTCAGAAATGACTAACATTTCACTGATAAGTAACTGTTAAAATATATTATATAATCACTGGTAGAAATATTTATCTAACGGTGAAAATGTCTTTGAATATGATTTCACCGAAATTCAGTGAGCATATATTTTCACTTCAAATAAACAATCGCTGTTATATTATATGTATATGTCACATTACCTGTAACCAGATTCAAGAAAGAAATTAAGCCATGGGTGGCTTATTTTCTGTAAACGTACCCAAATAAAACGTGAAGGTCCTTTTTGAAGTTTATAATTAATATGCAACCGCCACTTTGTTTCAATTCAAATGTTTGATCAGTCAAGGCTTCACAAATAAACAATATTAATCTTGTTGAAATGCTATCTTTCTTTATTGAATAAATTAATATCTGATAATGAAATGGTAAACACATATTACAAAAAATAATGTGATCCTGTCATTGATAAATTATTTTGAATTAATCGATAATAATCAGATATACAACCGATGGTTTGCATGCGAAGGATGTTGGAAATTGGCAGGTATAAAACAGAGTGAATCAAATTTTACTTATCCATGAATTCGACAAGATAATGAAATATCAACGATATTTTCTATAAAATGAAAAATCTTTGAATGTTTCCGAATCAATTTTGGTTTTTTTTTTATAAATGATGATCATTGAGAGTAGTCTACAAAATGTATCTAAACAAAAAAAGCTTAAATACTGCTATCACAACAGGATGGTTAATTTCGATAGCTTTTTCTACTGTGAACATTTACTTGAATTTTCTTAACACTTACTTTCTGTTCACAACAAACAGAGAAAAACTCAATACAACAATATATAAACGTACTCTCGTAGAAAAACGTGTGTTAAAATATGCTCAGCAAGAAGCTTTTGTAATCCATAATGTGAAAATAACTATTCCGATTAAATTATTTACTCGGTAGACCTCCATTTAATAATTGTAAAAAAAATCGAATCAAATTATATCGAAAAATAAAAATTTGTTGTGGGGAGCTATTTCAGCTTACGACATCTTCAGAACTTAAATGAATTGACAACACAAAATTGTAGAAAATATTTAAGAGAGCCTCCCAAATAAAATTCGTAGCCAATATTGTTAGAAATTGAATCACTTAATTTAATTAAAAATGTGAGACGATAATGGGAATCCTATAAACAATAGGAACTAATGGATAAGTTTTAAGACTGAGGTAATTTTTCTTCTCAACTAATTTCTTAGGAATCATGAATAAATTACTCATTTGTCGGAGAATTGAATAATAATTTATTGCTGTACCATTTCGAAACACAGAAAATATCATGAATTTTAAAATTAACCTTCGGGGCATACTGACTTTGGATACCCATAACATATTTTAATACTAAATTTTGATTGTGAGACGGCGATGCTTTGAGCAACGTATCCTACCCACTTTGATACTTTGAAGAAGGTAAAGTTCACAGGATTAATTTGCGAATATTTAATTATATAACGATTGAATAATTTCATACAAAATAGCGGAAAAACTATCAAGATAAGAAAGAATTGCAATTTTTGTATTTTTCTCTAAATGAGTATTTTTCACAACCATCTTTTGAAATATGTCTGTCGGTTTGAGCGGGAACCGTTAATAAACGAGCCGCTCAACTAGTTTCCAAATCGTATGTGAAAGAGTATCAGAAAAACATCAGCGGTGAACAAATCGATTAAATACCATTTCAATACGAATCCATCCATCGATTGTCAAATGAACGTTCAAAAATGTTCTTTCAAGACTCCGAGTCGTTTTGCGCGCAACGAACTAGGAAGAAAACAGATAGCGATTACCATTTGTTTATAATACGGGCCAGTCATAATGTTTGAAATCAAAAGCTATTTAGAATAATCTTTCTATGTAGTCAAAGCTGAAAGTAACGTAACAAGACTGACAATCGCAGAAAGGTTGGGCAGGGTTTGCAAAATATTTTTATTTTAATTTATTTATTATTTAATCGAAAACGATATTATCGGATGAGTACACCATCTCTGGATATTAATAGAACATAATTTTTATTGTTACATGGTATTGAAGAGATAGTTGCAGTGATTTCAAAATCAGTTTCGAAATAATTATGAATACCAAATGAAATTATGTATAACATTTTTTTTTAAATTTTGTAACCGCATTTTTCTAACAATTAACGTTTCAAGGTGTTGCTTATATCTTAGAATAGTATATAATATTATAATGGTTTTATTTATCTGGTAAGTACGTTCGCGCTGTCTAATGGTAAGAGATAATAAATATATTTTTTTAAATGCAGTTTCGCCCCCCTCTTGGAAACTACCAAAACGACTTTTCCGGAGCTTTCCGTAATCTATTAAATGGTCTGGGTTCAAATTTCGTCAAGTTCAATATAAAAAAAGTCAATTTAAATATATATATTATTTTTTGTACTTGAGTTAATATAGAAGAGCTTATAAATCTCGTCGATTTTGTCTTGGGTAAATTTCTAATTTTTAAATATTGGACGTATTGACATCAGCTGTAATGCCAAATATAGTATATATTCGATCGGATTAAAAAATATTCATTTGCTATAAAAATATTTACTTTGCAGTCAATGCCTAGTATAAAACCATGACATTCGTTACTCATAGCTCATTTGTTACGCTTTCCCAATGTAAAACCATAGTCATAATAATAAACTAAACCAATTGGATTTTTTTATTTATATTTAAATCGTTATATTGAGTTTATTGAAAAACAACTTTACGGAATAAATCGATGAAGTTGGTTGATGAAAGACAAATGAATACCACATTTAATAATACAAGTTTACGTAGTGATTATGTTTAAATAACGCCTTTCTAATCCAAAATTACCTCATTTCATATGCATGCACCACGAAAGATATTTCAATTTTAGTCGGTTTTACCTGTATGTAGCGTGTTTACACCGCTAACAAGTCGCGCGGGAGTCGAACCCGAGGCATTTCAAGTTTCTAACATCTCGTACTCCACCCACCAGGTCAGGAGGGTCAACACTAACTATTCCCATAAGCCACCGACGCGACGTCATATCCGCTGTCATTGCTGTATTCAAGTATTGATATATTACCGATTGGCACACGTGTCTTATAAGCTTCTATATTTAATGGCTACAAATCAGCGACTTCAGAATGCCCGATCACAAGTGGAAATATAGCCGCCATATAAAAATCTGCTTAAATACTACCAGACATGCGATAAAGAAAGAGGTAGGTTTGAATCTCTCCCACTAATTTAATAGAAAATAATACTTGCGCTTGATGTTCGAGTGATTATTCTGGAGGTCATCAATCATAATGGCAACTGTCCAGACAATTTCCGTATGGATCTTTGCCATTCTCTATTATTTACAATGTTTTTGCAAATGTTTCCCGAACAAGAGATGGATATTAAAGATTAAAAAGAAAAGCTTTTTCCGATTGAAAATGCGATGTATATACTGAACTTTATTTGATATATGTGATGGTAAACTAAAACTTTATAAAAACGTAGCATTGTTAATAATAATATCTTAACAAAAACCAATTCTCTCGAAAAATTATGCGAAACTTTTTTCTGCTTTCAATGAAAGGGCATTAGTGGACTAGTTAACAAGATTAACAAGAATATTTCATATGCTATTCTTTTTATATTAAGGACTTACATCGAGGAAAATAGTTTTATTAAATTTGAATAATTACCTCTAAATTGATATCGTATAACTTCAAAACATATTTTTTTACCAATCTAGTTTTAAATGTATAATACATGTATAGGTATGTAATACCTTCGTGAAAGAAATTAATGATTCGTGGAAGGCATGTCATTTAAAAATGATTTCGAAAAATAAAGTTATTTCTTAATATTTCTTTTAAATAAAAATAAAAAAAGAAAAATAAAAGCATACTGCAGCTAAAAAATACGAAATTCATTTGATAAAAGTATATTTCTCTAAAAATATTTATTTATCTTCTGAAATAAATTTATAGTATTTACATAAAAATTTTCAAAACGGGCGGTAACAGATTCAATTGATTGATGAAATATTGCAATATAAATTTTGCTCGTAGCTAACTTTGCCAAAATAGCTATCCATCAATGTTTGACAGAATACATTAATAAGAAATCCATTATTCCGATTGTCGAAATCCTTCTGCTTTTCTCAGAGGTAGAAAGGAGTCCCTCGTGCGAGCATATTTGTGGCTTTAAAAACAAGCACAAAGCGACAGAGAACATATTTTGAACCCTTGTCCGGAAGAACACAGTAGCCGACAAAAACATAAACGTTGGCTTAGTGACGGAATGTCAAGGATACTTTTATACAACTTAAGTTAGACAAAACCAGGAAGTCATTCTGTATGCCATGTCAGCCGAATTCTTCTGCTAAAGTTCTGCTCAAAAAGAGCACTGTTTAGGAAAAATGCGTATCTAATGGGTACATGATTGTTTTTCATCTAATTTGAGCAAATTTCATCCATTATTACTTAGTAGTACAGTATTAATGTCCAAGGTAGTCTTGCAAAATGAACAACCGCATCTTAAACGTTATCGTGAAACCGGTTATCCAGTGGTGATGTTCATAAGACTTTAGTTTAACGGAGAAACAGTTCATATTCAAAAAAAATCTCCAACGATAGGAAAACCACGGACGGTGAATCCATACCGACACGGTTTCATCATATTCTTTAAACTTCGCATATTGAATTTAATTAAACGACGACCACACATTCACACGCAAGAAAAACGGTCACATGGAAATTGGCCAAACAATGGAGAAATCGAATACCCACCGTCTTTTATCAAACAAAATTATAATGCGGAGCGTTATTTCTAGTTTTTACAACCAGATATTAAAAGTCGAAAGAATACAATGGTCCGCAAACCATTCTCCGATACTTTAAGTTATGGTCTTACAACGATTGACTCACCGAATGAAAGCGCATTATTTTACTATCAATTTATGAATCTTTTTTCAATGTTCTATGTTTCAAAACTATTATTTTCAAAACACACCTTTATCTGCACATCCTCATTTACTATCCTTTAAGTAATATTTTTTAAGATGTTAGGTGGAATTAAAGCAAAATATTATGTAATTGCATGTATCATCAGAACACACGCATTAACACTACCGGTATTATTTCATTTGATACGACGTTTTTCGAAAGAACTAGTCGATTATTTCACTTAGTATACGATAATGCTTATATGAGTATTTCAGTTATTTTGTGAGTGAATATGTATGTACAGTTTCACTTCATCTCATTAGCATAGTTACGGCGTCAACACGGGTCCAATTCTCCAACAACGTTTGCGTTATAACCTTTTTAATAATAAATAAATAATCTCGGGTTAAACATCGTACCCCAGAGGTTTTATCCTAACCGCAATGTTAACAAGCGGCCAGGGCAATGAGCAAATAAAAATGGCTATTCTGGCTTAGTAACTGTAAATTATTACATCTAAAGTCCCTTATTGTGGCTATCCGGATTGTTTCAATAAAACCATATTGCCCCTTCATTTTATCTCTTGATTTACACGTCATTTTTCTTCTATTATTACTTTAGGAACATATTTCATTTTTATTTGTTTGATAATATCATGTCGTAAATTAAGTAATGTGTATCAAAACACAGGCAATTATAAACTTTTTTATCAAGAAATTTTACAAATACACTGAACTCACTCAGGTCCAATGTTGATTCTCAACGATCATCTTTACCGTTCGTATTCTTCCTTTTTCATATTCCTTAAGTGAAATTAGTTCAATAAGTACAAATTTAAGTCACCTGTTACTTAAATCTTCACCTAAAACGACAAATTTTAACTTAGCAGTTTCTATAAATTTCAAATTACACATTTAAATGGTAGTTGATTATTGTCAATTCTAAAAACCTTATCAAAGAATCATTTATTGTATGCATTGCTTAAAAAATATCATATACGAAAAAGAAATTCATTATAATCAAATTAATAGTTATTTCGGAGACTTTTTGTTTTCCCTGTTATTCCTCATGTATAATATGTAATTGATGCAAACTGTTTATTGTGTGTCAGTTCTATTGCATCCATGTATGAAGATGCCGAAAGGCGAAATCCTGGCCATGAAAGACAAAATATCCGGAAATGTATAAATTTTCAACAATTCAAATTAAAAATAAAAATATGTACATTTAGGTTATATGAGTTTTAAAAAATTCTTAAGTTATCAATCGGAACACTGTGAGAACCAACCACTTCATGATATAATAAATGATGTGTTCATCAAACAGTTTTTGCTTAAAAATGGTAGGTATATAATGGATGGAAAAAGTGTGTTAGAAATACTTATGCGAAAAAAAGTGGCAGTGATTTTTACTGGTTGATGATAAAATATAAAAGAGCATGTCTACGACTGGCGTGTCTCAATATGTACCCGTAGTCTGTATAATTAACTCTTTAGTATGTAGTAGGAGTATGGGCATACGTGTATGCACAATAATTGTGTAAAATATTTTCTATTACCATTCGTATATATGTATTGATTTTGCAATGTTTAGGGATACTGTAGTTTCTCCCATTTGTCCAGAATATAGAAGTGTTTTTTCCTAAAAGGCGCAAATGCAAGCACGCTCATTCAAAATCAAAGGATACGTTCTTTTCTTCGAATATGATTATTTAAAAAAAATTAACTTGCTTTATTGGAGCGACTATTATACACATATCAATAATTTATTTTCGGGAGTCATCTAATGTTTATTGTGTTTTTGAAATGAACAAAAGAATTTTATAAAAACGCTAAAATTTGTGAAGATATTTGTAAGCTTGCAATATTAATTGAGAAAAAAATATTCATGCTTAACGTCAACAGTGAACTAAATGAATCAAAAGGATAGAGCCTTGGTGGAAATATTTCAACATTATTATTAATAATTAAATTTGCCAAGAATTAAGCATGCATTTGATAATTCTACAAATATATTGGCTTCTTAAAATAGTAAGTGAGGTACAACAATAAAAATTCTTAAAAAAATTGAAAAAATAGCTCGGTCATCAGTGGAACCGTACCTAACTGCTGTATTTTTATAGATGCATCTCTATAGCGATCTCGAGGTGCAATTTTAAAATGACATTTCTCTGCGAAGGATTTTGTTTTTCGACCCAAAAACATATTACTACCTGCTAATGATAAAGGATACTGTGCGCGTTTTGCTCAACATTCGTACAAAAGAATTTATGTATCGGTGAGAAAAAGGGGAATAAATTCAGTCGCCAATAAAGCGTCGATTAGATATATTGTTGCAATAAATTACTTACCGCCACTTTAAGATACTGACAGATTCTTTTTTTTTAACAAACGTTTATTGAATGATGAATATGAACCGTTAATAAAAATGCATACATTTAATAAAAGCGCTGCGATTTTTTTGCTCACATTATTTTTCACTTCTTCTCAGTGGCATCAACACTGATTGAGTTTTTTTTTCCTACTATATGCGGGAAGAACAAATTACCTTCACTGGGATTTACGGATAGCCTTTCTTGAGCTGAAAAAAAATTTGGGCAGTAGTTTATCTTCGGGCGTTATTATCATAGTATGTATAATAGTACACCAACGGTCGGCAACCTTTGAGAGACTGGGTAAAAAATTTCAATTTTGAATATTTCATTTGATAAGTGGGTAAAAAAATGCAATTTTTCAAAAACCATTTTTTTTATCATAAAATGAAATATACGCATACATACATATGTATGTGTAAATCAAAATTTATCTTCTAAAACAAACATATATATATATATAAATTATTAAGTAATAAAAAAACATTATTGCTTTTTCACCTTATCATAATTATCGGTATGTATATATATTTTAAATGAATAAACAATTTAATAAAAAAAAATAAAAAAATTTGGTGGGTAATTCAATTACCTACTATGATTAGGTTGCCGACTACTGTATTACCCAATATATTAGAATAATACACTTTTATAAAAATTAATGTGAGTTAACAATGGCGCAATTGTTAATACGAGAAACTATAATCGAACACCATCGTTGAGAAGTCGTGCTTTGGGTTAATTGATACGAAATATTTTTCGTCTGACAAGAAACGCAAAGTTATTGAAATTTAAACACTTACTAAAAACACATTTTTTACAAATAGAAAGAATAACCAAATCTATCATTCCCGCTATAAATTTATCATCGCTTTGGAGCCTCTCCAACATTTATCGTGTTTATGGGTCCTTAAAAACTAAAAACGAAGGTACCACTGTAATCAATTTCAGTAGTGAAATAAGTAAAAAAGAAAGACGTGCGTGGCAAAAGCCGAAATAACTTTCAACAGCCATACATAAAAATTGTTTTTGTCTTAGTATAATGGAGTTCAATCACGTAAATGCCAATTCAATACATAAATAACAGTCATTATGAATCATACAAGTTGCATGATGGCTGAAAACTTGACATTGTGTAAAAAATGTACAGTATTTAATTTGATATAATCAAATACACAAATATTCAATCTTAACGTTTTTATCTATAAAATTGGTACAAACTCCATACATTTCTCGGTGCATGTGGATACGCGATCAGAGATTTCTTTTCAATGTCCATAAAATAACCATTTAATAAATTGTGTAGGAAATATTCAAATGACGACAGATAATGTCCGATATTTATTTTTACAGTCATATAAAACAACACATTTTTCGGCTCCACGTGTTGCGTGGATAGTTAGTTACCGACCGAATGCCCAATCGATTCCGATAACGACACGAATACTCGAATATTTTTTATCACAGGTAACTCGCCCTCCCGAAATACCACGTGAATAATAAATTCTCCTTGGCTCTACCCATTATATCACTACAACATAAAAATTACTAATATAATTTAAATGCAAATCTCAAAAAAAAAAAAAAAAATGGAAATATTTATACAATAAAAACACCATGTTTAATAATATTTCCATAGTTTTATGTTTGTAACATCAGGGCCGATTTTGCTCATCACGAGTATTGTCATGATCTTTAGTTGATATTTATGTAAGCGGAAAAAAATGACAAACTGGCCGGTAACATAACTTCAAAACGAAACAATACCGGTGAACTAAAGAAATGCTAAGCCTGTTTTTTTGCAAAACTGCATCACAAAACCTTATTAAATGACTAGATTTTGTAACCAATTCACAATTTTTTGTTTTTTTATCAAACAGATACTCTTACAGTATTATAGTAAGAGTGGGCATGGTTTCCAAATGTCAATATCTAATTCTAAGAATTCAGATATATGTATCAATTTTCGTAACAGCTGCCATGAAATATTACAAATATCTTCGTATTGGGTTGAAAGTTAAATAAAATAAGCCAGTGCTTTGAAATTAATATTTACTCTAATGATAAGACAGCGGGCAGCTATTCCGGATAATCGCTTTTTGGGTTGTTTACTGTTTATTTATACAATTCTGTGGGGAAGATGTGTGTTTTTGAAATACATCATTGACCCGAAATGTCGCAGATTTTATTGAAATAAATTAGGGGGTATGGTTATATCAATTATTCTATTATGTATTTTGGCCTTTTTCATATATTTAGCACGTTTTTTTCTAGATACTGGAATAGAGTTTTTGGGACACTTTACAATGTAAAAACAGTAAGTAGTTAAGCAAACAAAATTCTATTCACTTTTTCTAGTTTTTCCCACACTCAGTTTTGCTTTACAGTAAACCGGTAGTGATTTATAACTACTTATAAATTTATCCAATTTACGGATCACAGTCTGAATAAATGTTAATAGCTGAACGAGTAAAACCTTTGATTTTAATTAACAGACTTTGTATTCTTTTAAAGCATGTGCGCTTTTAGCTTTAAGCATATAACACTAGATAACATTCATAAAATTGCCTTACACGTTTTGCTTACATTGCTTTGCGGATTCGATGGAAATAAAAAATAAGCTCTATGAAAAAATTACAAGCAATATTAGATGAACTAGTCGAGAAATGACATAGTATGCAACTATACATCATTGTCCAAGAGCATGAATTTAGAACCAAACATTTAAATTTGACGTTAACCTTGGTGCTCTTACCACTAGATTAGAGAGGGCGATGAGGAATCATAATAAAATATATTTATACAATGAGTTAAATTAAAAAAGAAATAGTCGCACATCAATTGTTAAATGTATATTTTCGGAAAAGGTAAAGAAAGGTTATTGTTAGAAAATATAAGTTCTAAATACGTTCTGTAAAGACACTCGTTTTCACAGAATCAGGTTGGAGCAATGAATACATCACTTATCTTCGCATTAAAAAAAATAATAGATCGTCAATGTGTCTAACAACGATTATATCAGTTTATTTTATCATATAGATATTTTGAAACCTGTCAAAGAGTTCAAGTAACCGTCACAGAATAAGCAAACAAAAAAATGCGTTGCTTTAAAATGTATGTTACCGAATGACAACTATGGTAAAAATGTGGTAGCCCTTCACACTATTCGAAAATATCATGTGTGTAGTACATTTGGGTTTAGTGTAGGTAGATTGCAGACACATAATATTTTTATAGAATACTTACATGGCATGTTTCGAAAGAGAGCATCTCATACTGACATATCGTAAAAACGTCGGGGCTTAAAAGTTATTTCGTGGGAATTCTAAAAGATCTCAGATGTCAACGTTCATTTTCGACGAACAGATAGATATCAGCCGGCTCAACGTTTTGTAATACTTTCTGTCGTGAAGGATTGACGACGAAAGTGGTAAATTTTTTATTTGTTTAGGTCTCTCAAAAAAAAAACGTATTGGTCGTGTCTGAAACACAATGTTTCAAATTTAATATACATGATAATTTAATATATATGCTCTAATTTACGTGTTTTTCTCCTAAAAATATATTTTTTTGTTAACTTATTTTAAAAGCTCATATATGTCGTCAAATTGATAATTATCAAAATTGTTATTTAATACCAAAAAATGAATTTCATTTAACTTCTGTTACGGTAGCCAGCAAAAAACATAAAAAATGCACAATCAATGCAATAAATAGACACAACTTTTTTCTGCCAAAGCGATAAAATTTGGTTAGTTTTATAAATTAGTATCGTCATTTTATAACAAACGATAATTAATATTATTATTATTTATTAGACTGTAAATTTATATCGCCCCTTTCAATGTTCAAAACTAAGAAATAGATCACCAGTATATATCTATGACGTTTGCTGATTTCCCTAAAATAAATTTTCTTATTCCATATAAATTCGTTTTTTTTTACTACTAAATGGGTATTAAAATTTTAAGTCAGACTCTACTTAAAGAGAAATTTCGTTCTGCAAGTAAGCAGCACCGCAGGCTATATAATGATATTTTTATTGTTCGGTGCTTCGTCTTATTACCCCCTTTAAAAAGTGCCGGGGCATTACTGCTTGAGATGGCACTTTAATATTGAGATATCGTCTTTCTGTGACCATCTTTTTTATATATATATATTTATATACTCTCGATCATATTTCATTTTTGCGCGAGGGGCACATTGTGAATATATAGTGAGTGCCAAAGAAAACATACGACTTCTCGCTGAGTGAATCCACTAAAGAAAATAATGAACAAATAATATTGGACCGATACAATCTGCTCAGTCAATGGTTCGTCTCACTCGGTATGTTTATTTTAGTAAATCAGTCAGGACGAGTAAATACATATTTATCTTAAAACAATAACAAAATATATAATTTTTGTAGAAAACTATACAAATAACATCTACTTGAACGAGAGTTTGAATGATATTTTTTATCGTATTCACTGTTTTAACATAGTTCAGATTCAGAAATGATTAGTCATTTTTACCCATTTTATGTATGTATTTGATTAAAACAAAGAATATAGCAAAAGACAGAAAATATAATTTTCGAGTTTTACGTGGCAAAAATAGCATCACTGTTTTTTTTAAACAAAGAAGATTGAATAGTTGAGCAACATCATTTGTCTCCACAGATCTGTGATGTTTTTATTAAAGGGAAGAAATTAATATGAAAAGCATACATTACTACTCACTCACAAATGTGATCAGTGATAAGTAATTATATTAAATTGCATTTTAATTTCATCTATGTAGTATTTATAAAAATATAAGTAATTTATGATATCGACTGAAAGTGCTTGATGGGTTTTAAATATAAAAATATTAGTTAGGATTGATTAAAATTGGTAATGTAAGGCAAAATATTCTATGGGTGTAGAGAAACACTCGAATTTTATCTAGGGTGTTCTAATTGGTGTTGGTGAGTTCAGTCATTATAATGTTCTTAGGTGTCTATGAAAAAAATAATGAGTGGCGAAATTTTCGGTATACGAAAAGCAAAATATCACCGTATAAAAAAGAAAACAACTGAAATTCATCCAATCTCTGAGAAAAATATTTTGATGATATTTTTCAAATTATTTGATCTTAACAATTATCACTGAAACGTTTTAAGCTCTGTTACTTAAAATTTTCTGAAGTTTTTTTTTTGATGACGAAAGAAGGTGAATTGACAGAGTTTCCCTCCATCCGAGGAAGCCGCTAGGGGCGATAAATAAAATAACCTCCCATAATAATATCTCGAAGGGTGTTTTCGACAGTTCTAGTACGAGAATTTTTGCTTTTTCTTTGAGCATAAAGTAAAAGTAGGTACCCGCAAGATCGATTTTCTTCTCTGCGTTTGAAGTCTGAAGCACTTTAAAGATGAAAAATTTACAGCAAAACAAGAGCAAGATCTGCGAACCCTTTATTTTATATTAATATTGACAGTAACTTCAACAAACGAGTGAAATCTATTTATTTGCCCTCTGAATCCTTTCCAGTAAGTATAATGTATCGTGCGTTAATAATTCAAAAACGCTATGAAAATACTTCAAAGTAAATTGAAATGTAATAACATACACAATATAATATCATGTTTAATGGTAAACATTGAATGAAATAAATAGTGTTGTTTCTAAGTTTTTATACATAGCAACATAAATGATAATTGTTGACTGAAGCTGAAACAATTATAATTGAATCATAGAACTTACAAAGTTAAGTCAAACAATGTGTGCAAGTCCATATGTTTTGCCAATCACGACCTGAGTTTCACTCAGTATGGCACTATGTAATAAGTAGTCATTAAAATTATTTATGATATATACTTAAATCTTAGCCTGTGGCTTATTTATTTGCGTAATTTCTATTGTATCCGTGAGACAGAATATCTGAAGACTTTTAAAGACGAAAGCCAGGTCGTGAGAGACGAAACACATGGAATTGCACACAGTTTTAACAATTCAAATTTGATATCAAAGTCCTCGACTATAAGTTAAGAAAATTTGAGTTCATGTATATTATTAAACCCACTTATATATCAAAAGATGACAACTGAACCATGATAAATATTTTTTGAATAATTTTACAGCACAAAACTTAGTATTATTTCGTTTTTTTTTTACTATTTTTTTGAACTACTTTCAATCAGTTAACCAATGAAGATTTAATCCATCGTATGTTATATTGCTTATTATACCTTGTTTGATGGTACAGTTTTTAAAAGTCATTTTACAATTGACACTCATTCGATGTTAATAATGGGTGAGAGGACGTAATGTTTCGTGTAACTTATTTATGTAAATAAATATACCTTAATATTAATCTGTGGTATTCTAATAATCTTATTCGAGTATTAATTTTCAGTAAGCAATCTCAGTTCATAGTTCTAATTAGAATACCTACTTGACACAAGTTTACAAAGCCCTCTTGGTGTATACAAATTAGATTTAATGTGTGAAATGTGAACTAATAAATTGTGTTTTGTGACAACATAATAATGTCATACCACCAAAGATTAATGGTCAACAATACAAAATTTATCACTTGTTCCAACCACATGAAGACCGGTAAATAATGGCAAACTTCCAATTACATAGAACACTCATGATATACAATATTATAACAATATACCAGAAAAATAAAATGTTAAATATATGACGCGGTTAAAATATTTAATTTGATTTGTTGAAACTTTATACGATTCCACATGTTTTGTCACTTACTATCCGGGTTTCGCCTTTCGGAATCTTCATGCATTCCATCGCACAGATGTAACAGAACTGACAGGCGAAACCCGAGTTGTCAGTGACAAAACATGTGGAGTCGTATAAAGATTCAACAATTCAGATTTGATATTGAAATTCTTTTAAGCACCAGTATTATGATCATACAAAACTTTTTATTAGATAGACTATTTTAAAATAATTTAAGCAATCGAAAAAAATCATTATCGGGGTGTTTCTAAGTAGCAGTAGTATAGTAGTAGACGCTACACGTCACACATATTTTTATGTTCTCTGCTAGATCCCGATCATATAAAGTTTTTATTTTTATTTTTGAATAACATATTGAAGATTGTTTTCATGTTGACCTTTTGAATTAAGTCACTATATTATGATTGATACAATGCAGAATAAATTTTTATTATGTTTGACAACCATATAAATGCTGTTTCTGGATTTATGTGATACTTGACATTAGAATAAAGACATCCCAGATTTAAAATAATGTATTTTAGGATGAGAGGATATGCACTGGGATACGGTTTTGGGTGTTTAAAGTTGTGTATTGATTTTCGGTGATCCGTAGGGTGCATGACCGGGTGTATATGTATTATTCCTAGTTTAGCAATATTTTGTAATTATAAATTATAGATTGCAAGATTATTGAGAAATTTATGATGTTGAAATGTACTTTTTTACATGTTTCGCTCATATAATGCTCGCTCGGTCCTGTTCAAAAAATACATTGTGGAAATGAGTACTAAAAAATGTGTTTTTACTATTTAAAATAACATGCCTTTTCATCAAGAAGTGACAAAAAATGTACATACATGTTTGGATTGTTGAAATTTTGTACATTTCCTTATGCATTCGGGTTTTATCTGTCATTATGTAGAATTGTCAGTTTTATGACATTCGTGTGATAGAATTATTGATGACGCTGAAAGGAGAAAACCCGGTCGGTGAGTGACAAAGCATATGAATGTGTACAAATGCAGAGCTTCAAAAATTCAAATTTGTTATTGAAATTTCATCAAGCACCCTCAGTTGATATCTTAAATTGAATATAAATAACATTTTCTGTAGAAATAAGTATTTTTTAAAGTAAATTTAAGATATTTTTTTTTCTAAATTTACACTGATAATTTCTACAGTAAATATGCCAAAGATTCTAAACAACTGATTCAAAAAAATATATAACAAAAAAGTCCTTCAGCAAAATTATTTTATCTAGCATTCTTACAAAATAAAATACTAATCCAAAAAGATTCGGGACACAGACAAGATGGGAAGATTTTATTTTTTATACGAAATAGAATGAGAAAAAGGCAAATTATCCCCGAAGCACGTAATCCTGTTAGCCTATACTCTACATTTCCAATGCGTGACGTTCATCCCGTCGAGAATATTTAGGACATTCTTCCAAGGATTACAATATGAGATCGTGGTTATAGTTTATACTGGTAGTAACATTATTGGCTCCGAAAAAATAGCATATATACGGAATGAAACGCAATTTTCTTCAGGTCGGGTAATATGTTCAAAGTATTTTTCATTCGAAATACTTTGAACATATTTATTGAATTAATAACCTATAATATTTTCAATGGAAGCTTTGTGAAAATTTGTATTCATATTTAATATAAAATTATTATTGAACACTATCCAATTCAACTGGCTGTGTTATATAGCGTGAGAAATTCGTTGTATTCACGATTAACAATGCCAGTGGAGTAATAGAGTTATCGATTTTATCAAAATCTATATTTAAAAAATCATTTGATATACTCCTTTTGTAATAATCAATAATTAACAGTTATTCATATTGGGTATTTCCTATGAATTCGACGGCAACTTTATGGAACTTCATTTTTAATATTAATTAAAATTGATAACATCTTTGTTCCAATTGGTCTAGAGATCTGTCACATGTTTTGAAGATGCGTCTCAATGAGGCGAAACATATCTCACATACAGTTATCGTATTTAATTGATATTGGATGGATTGTTTTGTATGAGCATATTATCATTAAAATTGATAAAAAATAAATATCTTGTGACATACAATATTCATGTAGTAGCGAAGTTAGTTACGGTGCATTATGCAATGAACTTGTAGTTAGTAATTTTTACAACGTGTATATATTATATAAATAAATATATAATGCATTCTTCTAGAGAGGAATATTAAAAAATATATTTTGGGGGTTGTAAATGTAACGGTGATGCGAAAGAATATCTCATCAACCAAGAAAACAACATTATTAAAATTGGCGAAGGCGAGATATTGGATAAAAAGAATCAATTTTTGTTTTACCTAATATAAATGTATTAATAAAAAAGTTTTAATGTGTATCTTCATAATCAACATACTTGATAAATCAACAATGTCTATATCTTTTGTAATGTAAAAAACCACTATTTAACTTTGCATAAAGAATTCCTAAAAATTATCGATCATCAAAATCTATTGTATAATGAGAATAATTATTTACCAGTTTGAATCAATTTTCAGAAAAGAACAGCGTTACATTGTTAATTATTATACTTCAAGTGACAAATTTAATTATTTTGAGTTTTCCATGTGTTTCAATATTATACAATATTATTAAATGATCTGTGAAAAAAATTATAGTTGCTAGAGTATTATTGATTGAATTGGCATTCACTTGGTAGAACTCCATTATAACACGGTGAAAAAATAGCAATGTATTTTAGTTCTACAAATTTTGTAGAACTAAAATACATTGCTATTTTTTCACCGTGTTGCTAGAGTATTATTACAATTCTACAATTATTAAATTTCATGGCTGTTTTCTATAAAAATACAAATGCCTTAAATGTATAAAATAGATTTAACTTTGACCGTTTTCATGAATGCACTTACTAACTTTTGGATATTCATTATCATCATTGGAATATATGTATCTTCAGTAGACAATTGTGACAATAAAAACAGAATATTTAAGGTGTAATTCAAGCTATGTTTTTTTTTTAAATGTTGATCGTATGATTCATAAATATTTCTTCAATTATCAAAAACAATAAGATATTTCTGTACATGCGTAAAACTTTTTTGTATGGCCATACTTGTTACATTATTTATAGTTCGTAATCGATACCTCGTGTTGTATATGGCAATGGCAAGAAATATTATAAAAAAACCAGTGCTGCATAAGGTATAATTATGATGTGTGATGACTGTCTTTAAAGAGTTTATGTTGATGCTTTGCGTTGAGCTGCTAATTTATACAAAAATTAAATAAACATTCATTTTGTCTTAGTTATAATAATTTATATTCATGTATAATATTTGTCTTTCGTCACCGCTGTATATTTCTTTAAAACATCAGACATAGATGAATGCAACATGTGCAAAGATAATAAAAAAATACGGTAGAAGAAATATAACACGAAGATTAGTAGTTCTAAGTACATGACTATTTCCACATTCTTGCTACCGAATAGTTTACTTTTATTTTTTTCGAAGACCCATGACACAATAGCATTTTTTCTGCCATTGGTAAGATTGTCGTGGCGTTTAGTAGCGTCCAGAGCGTCGCCCGATGAGTGAAGAGTGATATCAGTATCAAAAAAGTTTTAGACCAAAAATTCAATAATGTGAAGTAAAGCCCCGAAATGCGTTTTAAAGGGGCTGACAAGATTAAGTGGTGAGATAAAATTAATGACAATTAAAAGCAATTAATTGGATCAAAAGCTTCGTATTTCTTCTTTTAAAAATCAATATTAATCGTTATTCTACAAATTGATTCGTTTTATGTGCTACTGAAGCTACAAAAAAAAACAGCCAAACAGGTGTGAAAATATTTGAATTTAAAAATTAATTTATTAATGTATTAACAAAGAAAAACTTATGAATGCAAGCCAAAATAGTATTATATTTGAATTGTTAAACCATTGTACGATTCCACATGTTTTTTCACTAGTCAGTTCTGTTGCATCCGTGTGATTGCATGAAAATGCTGAAAGGCGAAACCCGGATCGTTAGTGACAAAACATGTGGAATCGTAGAAAGTCTTAACTATTTAAATTTGAAATTGATATTCCATCAAGCACCTTCAGTAGATATCATAAATTACAAAATAATATTGATTTATATTATTCCTGGCCTTTTAATCGATATCGAACAATAACATTAAGCCATTATTTTGTATGAAGATTAATAGCACCACAAATAAAGTTCACTTAAACATCACAAGAGATCAGCTATACATCAGGGGTAAGACAACATGCCTCTTAACACGGTGAAAAAATAGCAATGTATTTTAGTTCTACAAAATTTTGTAGAACTAAAATGCATTGCTATTTTTTTCACCGTGTTATAATGGAGTTCTACCAAGTGAATGTCAATTCAATCAATAATATGCCTCTTGATAAAACTTCATTGAAAGTATTTCTCGTCCTGTAGAATTTTTTCAAATAATGTCATATATTTTATGATGTTGCGTTCTACCGTTTTGAGAAATAATTACCTGAGCATACTGATAATTGTAATGAAAAATAAATAAGTAGGACTGTTTTGAATTTCATTTTTCGATTTTTCTGGTTCGAACGACAAACAAATGAACAAATTTTCCAGCAAACAATAAAATTAAGCCTGCAAAAAACAACAAAAATTGTCCCCGTGTACGTGAGAGAAATTCGTGGATATAAGTAAGTTTAGTAACATGAAAATAAAAAAATAAATCTCGCGCAAGCGGAAACGCAATCTCACCCGGAGGCAAAATATTTTTTTGCTCTACTAGAGAGAGAATAGATAAGAGGGAGATCGTGTTCAGCATATTATCATTCCAGCGAAATGTTTACGTATCTGCACTACACCACTTTTTCAGGGGAGGTGAACAAACGTCAATGGACTAGTGTCTAGTTCAATACGAAGAAACACAGTATTATAGGAATATTACTTGACGGGTTTACCATTAACTATTAATTGATATGATCATAGTAATAATGCGACATGAAAGAAAAAAATATATTACACTACACATTTACGTACATGTTCATCGTTCTTTCTAATGTTCATATATCTCCAAAACTGAACTCTAATTTTGAAATAAATAAGATTATTCGTAATAATCTATTTCCCGACCAAGTCAATAATATCATTCTTTCAATTTCCCAATGTATTTTTGTTTCATAACTGAAAAATATATCAAAATCTATTTCGTTTGTATACAATTCGCAACGATAACGCTTATTAATTAATAAGATCATCATTGACAAATAAATTTGATCGTACAAAAGAAGAAAACACAACTTAATTATTCTATCTGTTTTGTTTCAATAAGTAACAAAATGCGTTAAATAACAATATCTTCCATCGAAAATACGATCATATTTATCATTCTTTATGACGAATAATATTTAAACACTCGGTAAAACATTTCATAGAAAAAGTAAATTTTAATCCCAGGAAGGAATAAAATTTTTATGAATATGATACTTCCTAAGTCGTGAGAACGGTAGATATGATAAAAATTAATTCTAAATATGAATAAATACAAAAACTGAGTGACATAAAATAAATCATTGTATACAAAACTGATTCTGGACTGATGCCAAGACCCGTTGGGGGCAGACAGCCTGAAATGGAGACATTCGAAGGATCAAGTGGACCGACCCTTCTCACATGACTGAGGTGGGTATCTACTTAATTGCGACAAGGACGGTCCGTGCATCGGGTAATGAAAAGAAATCAATATCTCGTTATGACTTTTTGTAATAATTTTATTTTACACTTAGGTTAAGAAATGCCAACAAAATATTTCTCTTATATTCTAAATACAATCGATACTACAATAATACGTAAATTTACATGACATGTGCTGACGTATGCATCTGAAACTGTAAATTTACATGACATGACCAGTGCTGACGTATACATCTGAAACATGGACCCTTAACACAAAGGAAATCCAAAAATTAAGAGTAACACAACGAGGCATGGAAAGGTGCATGTTGCATGCATAACGAGAAGAGATCGCAAGAGAAACCAGTGGATAAGGGAGCAGACAAGGGTACGTGATGTAGTAGATGTCGCCAAACAGATGAAATGGCAGTGGGCTGGACACATAGCACGACGAACAGACAACCGTTGGACGAATGCGGTCATACAGTGGTACCCAAGAAATTTTAAACGACCACAGGGCCGCCCTAAGACCCGGTAGTTAGACGAGCTAACCAAGTCCGGCGGAAATATGTGGCAGCGAAGTACTAAGGACCGATAAGAATGGAGGAAGCAGGGGGAGGCCTTCATCCAGCAGTGGATCGACCCCGGCTGGTGATGATGATGATGACATGACATATATATAAAATTACGTAATCTTAAGTTATGATTTTTTAATATATTTTTTAAGCCTACTGGTTTTACTTACAGTGAAATTAAACCGTTCTTATTTCATTTATTAACACTACAAACAATTTACAAAAAAGCAAAAACTGAAATAAATTTTAACAATTTCATAATAAAAGATTTTGCATATGTAATTACGGACTCCGTTGTAAACTTTCAAAATTTCGTTTATCATTTAATTTACATTTGAAAAAAAAAATATTTGAATTTCAAATCTGTTAAAAATCTGTTCTATCTGTAAAAAAACCTATGTCAATCACTTGAAAATTCAGAAATTTGATATTATTTTTCCTAAAATTATTTATTTTTAATTAAAAAACGCAACAGTTTTATATAAACTTAAATTAAAATCCATACAAACTCGAGCAAACAACAAAACACAATACGAAAAAAGTAAATAAAACATTTCCGTGGTGTCACCGCGAATAAAAACCGATTTAAATCATCAATGCATTTTTATTTTCTATATATGGTATATCAACGTGACCGTATCAAGTATAGAAATAAAACCTCTGGCCGTATTATTTATCCATACTATTGTTTCGTTCAAATAACATGGCGCACGAGACGCCGTTGAACCCGGTCCCAATACTCGGATGAAATTTGAGAAGACTTCAACAAGGCATGAACCCATCATACAAAAGCATACAAAAATGCTGGTAGCCGTATGACATCGTTGTTAAAATAATAAAATAATATTCATTTTACAGAATATCAACGAACTTTCCATGTGATATGCTCAATTCCGTTATATTTTGCGGAAATTGCTGTCATAAGGCGTAACTATGAAGATACAGTTATGATGCAATAAAAAAAACTTCTGATATCTGAATATTTCAAATATGAATTTCTCAATAATACTATTTTTTATTGATATCGATAAATATGTAAGGATAATAAATTATTGTTATTTCGTTATCGAGAATCTTTGTTTTTGCTGTGAGCTTTTATACAATAATAGTATGACTTTTCAACCACGGATTATATGTTAGATTGTACGTAGGGTTGCCAACCAACATTGGAAACTTTCAACCATTTTTTATTTTTATGGCTCATGTTATTGAAACTAGTTCTCGAGTAAGATTGTTCAATGTGATGTTGTGGTCTAAACTACAGTCGTCACTGTAGCCGGAAAGGATTGTCTAACTTTTTGAAAAATCAGACAGGACAACCCTAATGTTTATCAAAGCATTGATGTAGAAAATGTTATACATCAATGGGTTTTAGGGACAATTTTGTGGGTTTATCTGAGCAATTAAAGTAAATCCAACAGTTTCATAATTAAGTAAGAGAGCGGAAACAGTGACAGGCAGAGACCGCTGTCGAGCAACAAAATTAATTAACACTATCTATGGATTGTTCGGTGATTCCATTCACGAGTGTTATTTGTCTGGGATTTGATTCACATATTATATCCACAACAGAATGAACTGCATTAAAGACAAAATCAGCAAATGATTCTAAGCAATTAAAAAATGATAACCACATTGTACACAATCACATTTTTATACTGCGCACTTTTTTATTTGTTTTATTTATGAATGCTTTGTATTAAAATCTGCATTGAATTCTTAACGTACAAAGAATAAAAACTCTGTAGCCTAGCAATAAGATGTCCGCTTGAAAAGTATCGGATTCTATTTATTTAATCGTCAACAGCATTTAGTGTAGTATTTTGAACACAAATATCTTTCTCCTAGAGGTAATTTCGAATGAATTTCTTTTGATTTGAATGGTTAATTGGTCGTGAGATTGCTACAGTAAATAAAACATTTTAAATAAATCATGTTGTCATTTGCCATAACATAATTTGATCAAAATCAAAATACTTTCAGAAATATGTCAATTGTAAATATTAATAAGATTTTTTTCAAATTAAAACAATAAGAATTTAGTTTTCCTGGCTAAATTTCTAATTTCGCATTTTATTTTATGGAATAACGATGTGAGGGAAAAATAAAACGTCTACAAAGAAGGTTAACATTCAAATGAAGAAAGTTTTCCGCTTTGTTTCCATATTTAAGTAGTTTATACTGTCATAAAAATGTATCTTGGAAAGATCAAAAGAAAAAGTTGAAAAAATAAATATCTACATATTATTATGTGGAACGCACGCAACGTTCGCATATAGGTCATTTCGAAATTGCTACGGGGGTACTAAACATATTAATAATGCCTCCATGAAAATTACAAAGATTACCCCTTACCCAGGTAATGAAAATTCGTATTATCAGAATTATAAAGGCTGGAATAATTACGATTTGATTAAAATTTTCCACGAATAATGTTTCCACTTTTAAAAACTGTGATTATTTTAATATGGCTAAGGCAAGCCACATGCATAATTTATCTAATTATCTGACCATATAATATTGTGACTCCAGGTATAACCAATCCATTTCTAAAACAGACTGTTCAATCTTTGAGGGTCTGTAATTTAGGTAAATTTCATTTTACATTACTTTTCCATAAGAATTATTTGAACAACGTTGTTTTATTTTAAATCAAAATTCAGATAACTTAGACATTGAATTTGCTTATTAAAGAATATTTACGTAGAATATAAAACACATAAAACTTTAAGAACGTCAATTGAAGGTGCGTAAAATTTTAGTAGGATCATTTCAAATCGTTCCTTTTCTCTTATATCCTCAACATTTCTTTGGTATATTTTTCAGACTTTGGTAAGCTAGTAAAATATAAGCTTAAACGGAAATTTTCTGAATTCCAATATTTACTATTTAAAAAATAGTTAACCGAGTAAAAATATTTACAAACATGGTGTGTTTGATTGCGCGTCTGTAGAGATCGACAACCTTCAGGTCATTGCCCGATACCCAAAACTAAATACTTAGTTAACATCGCATTTTTTTCAACATCGATAGTATCAACAAAAAGTCAATGCGTGTTTTATATCTACCTGCATTGTTAAAAGGCCTTGAGACGCGGATGTAACGTACTATACAAGATATTTGCATCCCCCCTTGCATCTTATCGGATTATCAAAACCCACGACACAGCGGTTATATAAACTAAATAGCTGACTATTTTTTTTATATAATATGTTGGTAATGTGGTGTCGATATTTTTTACTTTTCTTAATGATTATTGACTATATAAGATTTCTTTTTGTTAGAAATATTTAAGAGAATACAATTAATTAACAAGTTCTGCACGGAACGCTCTTCGTGTAATAACTTTTCAGCCGTACATTGCATAATACCATTTAAACATGGAGTAAATAACAATACTTAACTAATTTATATATTTTTGAAATATTAAATTGATCAAAACAATTCAAATATAAAACTCCCAAAACATACAAAATATTTTACTATAAAACGTTTTTATTATTATATACATAGAATCTCAACCCTATTTTCCTCACGTAATATCTACGACCTTTGTCCTTTTGTAAAAAACAATTACGAAACAAAATAAAAAAAATGTTGAAAATCGTGGACAGAAAAGCATTTTTATGATTTTTCTCAGAATTGTCATTTCTCTTTGAATGTAAAATAAATATTACAACGCAGTCAATTCCAATAAAAGTAATTAAAAACGATCAAAAAGACTGTCAGCAGGAACCGACAAACCAGTTTATTATATTTTTTAATAAACAAATAAATAAAAATACAAAGGTCAGGTTTTGACAGCGCCCCGCGCTTTGAAAATGTTAACAAGCTTAGGTTAGTTATCATCTCATTTACCTTTCCAGTTTTTAAATTAAACCAATTCTTTTGTGTTTTTTTTTTCAATTTATTATAATTAACTTGTTTGAGAATGTACGCTGCCGACGTGGAATAAAGTATCATCAATTTATTAGTAGACATCTTTTGAATTAATTAGGTACTAATTTATTTAAAGTCGGAAACTTAAAACTAACCATAAATACGCTTCATTACATTATGAATTTTACTAAGAGGTGTCTGCTTTTTTTAATCGTGTTGAAAATCTATTTTAATTTGATTGCTTTATAATATCATTTTTGGCCTTGATTTCTGTGTTCACCACGTTTGACATAAAAATAAATTATTTTGTTAAACTAGATCGCGTAAAAAAATCAATAAAATATTACATAAGCGTGGAAGTTGAGAATATTAGCATGTAGTCGATATTTTGCTACTGTTGTAGCCATTGTTTTATTGATTCTTCAGATTACAAGACTATTTAAGACGATTCGTATTTCCATCTCACTGTTCTTAACTGACTTTTTTTATTGAATAAATATTCTTCCCAAAGGACTGTAACACTTTTCAAATAAAGATACTCAAAATTGGATTTACAAATAAGCAATTAATACGTACTTTGTATTTTTACCAAATAAATTTGCATATAACGTTCCTTGAAAAATTATAATTTTTCAGTATGCGCGGGTTCAATTTGAAACATCGGAATCAAGAAATCCAAGTTTATCTATCATTCTAAATATTAATTAACTATAAATGTAATAATAAGCTAACACGTTATTAGCATGCGAATCAATTTGATTTTGTCGTGTCTTAATGTGTTGAATAAAACACATTATATTGTAGGTACAGCCTTACCTTTTTATTGGAGAAACCAGTTTTACACAGTACATGCGCATTGTCATTTGGTGACTTTTTGGATAGTGATCTAGGTTTACCAATAAAACTTTTTTCTATACACTATATATCATAATTTTATATAAATAGGTAAAGATCTAAAAAAAATAACGAATATGTTAAATTGCATATCTACTTTAAGCTCGGTCCGGGCCTATCTATTTTAAAAATACGGCTTTTTATGTGTTCATTTTTTCTAAACTTATAAAAGCTGTCTAACGATGATGATAAATACATTGTATATAATAGATATATTTTCAGATAGCTATAAGCAGAAAAAAAAATCATAAAAAAAAGATTCCCATCTCTCACCAGAGAGAAGTTTGCTTTGCCTATATTATTATCGAAATAACAATCAGACTTTCAACCAAACCCTTTTGTTCTAAATTCAAATCAAGAACACACCTTTTATTCGAATCAAATCTCATTGTATGGAATGTATTTAGGAACGCTATTTTTGACGCCCATTCGAATTTGATTTTCGAACGAGGGGATCGATTTAATATAATTTATTTTTTTATTTTCATTTGAATATTGTAAATTACTGGAACAATGTAAATATATGTTTATATATATAAACGTACTGAAGATTGTATAAAACCAAAAGAAAATGAAAAAATCACTTCGCTTTGCGTTTGAATGTTTCATGAAAAAATACGTTCTAGAATAAATCGTCTGTTTGAATTTTAAATGTTTATTTTCTTTTCATAGATATACAGTATAAATGAATGAGTAATACCACTCTAAATAATTAAAACACAAATAAAGTTTGATCAAAAATAAAAATTGCGCACATTTAGGCCATTTTCCATGTAAAATAATGGAATTTTATTAAAAGCGAAACGTTACTCTGTCGAAAAGGCAAAGCATTAAATGTCTGTATAATTCAAACCTTTGAATGGAGAGAAAATTTAATTCTTTTGTTTTTTTTTTTCATTCCCAACGAACAGTCATCAAATTGTATTGACGCTCTGAACCAAATCGTTGCAAATAAAAAAAACCCCTTTAAAAAAAACAATTATTGCAGCTGGCAGGAAAAAAGGACGCGTCCTTGAATAATGAATTAAATGTTCGCGGCTCGGAAACAATCGTAAAAGATTTTTGTTTTTTGTTTTCTACCGAGATTTTTGTTTTGAATTTGAAATCCAATCCATTAGCAAGCAGGATTACATGTCACGGGTTAGTGATTCAATGAAATAGTCAAAGCTCCTTTAAGATCTTGGTAAAATACTAAATGATTTGAGATGGAAATTGAATGCTAGTTGGATTTGTAGAGTTGTATAAATGATATTTGGTCAGTGACAGGCAATATCCAATCAGTACATGAACGATACATTTTACTAATATCCAACATATATTTTGAACACTTTTAAGGCGTTAACTGACACTTCTATATGGAAATGCATGATATTTTAAATAATAAAAACACATTTTTAGTACTTATTTTCACAATATATTTTTTGATCAGGACTGGTCTCACTCAGACCGGTTTCGGTCCTGATCAAAAAATATACTGTCGAAATGAGTACTAAAAATGTGTTTTTATTATTTAAAATATATTTTGAAAATAAATGTAAAAATTTAAGTAATTTGTCAGCATTATTTTGGGAGGTAAAACTCGTATATAATTAGGCCATATATACCATATGATTCTTGTAGAAATTAATTATGATATTTATTGTAACGCCTAAGTTGTATAGAACGAATTTAATTTCATTTTAAAACTCAGAATGTTTTTAGTATGTGTTTTGTTTTTCTCATGGCAGAAAAAGTGGTTGACGCATAAAGCCACCGAGACATAAACCCTTAAATGTAAAATTTCATACATTGATTTTTCAATTGCCACAAACTTCTGCGACGTCTTCGAATGTATGTTAACATTTGTGATATGCATTTTCATTTATCAATTTTTCCTAACAATCTGCGATGTTGGATTCGTAAGAACTGATTTAATATAAATTCATACAAAAAGTAGTTGTACTGTCGGAAAGCTGAATTACTAGTCTATATTAGGCATATTAAGATGGGTGTGGTATGAATACATTTTGGCATACTGTCTCACTTTACTCGAGGAATTTCAATTTCAGTTTAACGTTGATACCACCTAATCTAGAATTGCTTCTTTGTTGTGTTAAATGATTAAAATACAATATTCTGCATTATTTCTACAAGTTTATAAAATAAATATCAGGACTAATTTCGCTCATCACGAGCAATAATATTATACAATTATGGGAAGAGTACTGAACATAATGCGTTTCTAAAAAGAAGTGACAAATCAACACAGTTCGTGCTCAAATGTCAGTTCTGTTGCATCCGTGTGATAGAATGCCTAAAGATGCCGAAAGGCGAAACCCGGGTCGTTAGTGACAAAACATGTGGAATCGTACAAAGTATCAGTTCAAATTTTATATTGAAATTCCATCAAGCACCTTCAGTCGATATCATAAATTACAACACCTTTATAGTGACAGAAGATTGTATTATTCCAATTTTTCTATGCTAAAAAAGTTTTCGAGATTCGCTCATAATTAAATTAAGCACTAAATAAAGAATTGTACGAAAGTCGACGATCCCCTTATTTATTTTCTGAACGAAAAACTGGCAACCCTGCCAAATATTGTTATGGCACAGCTAACTTATAAAGATTAATTTAATCTGATAGCAACACGTGGAGTCAATTACCCTCTTCCTGCAAGGGGCGTTGACTAGGTGCCGTGGTCTAAGCAAGGTTTAGTGGTACTCGAAATGCAATAAAAGGAGGTAAAAGAGGAGTTCATTTGTGTATATATTTGCTCGAAAGCAGTTTGTAGGCAGAGGTTATTGCATATATTTCAACACGGCGCCTTCTCGAATTCAAGGCTGTGCCAAGATTCATTATTATCTTTCAAGTCAAACAAAGAAACTAATTGCTAAAAGCAAGCGGTTGTAAGCAAGAAAAAAAACCAATTAAGATTCTGTAGATACTCAAATCAGGCCATATATTGATTTATTTGACATTTAGTAAGTAAATCTGTATTATGATACAGTAAAAAAAATACAAAGTTTCACGAAAAGCATGTCTCCTCTCCCGCGGTTAATATGTATCCATACATACATGGCGAAGAAAGAATAAGAGAAATACACTAAGGTCTTGTATACAAAATCACGTAAGTCATCACAAAATACATTTTAATATTACGCTTAAATTCCAGTTGAATCTGAAAAACTGTCAAAGCCGAAAATTTGTATGAATATTCGTGCCATCACTGTGCTGTGATGGTTGACCATGAATCATATTAAGTTTGAATTTAAAACACAAATTTGATTACTTTTCGTTAGCAAAACGTCGGTACATTCGTAAATGTGATAATAAGATACTTTGTCATATACAAAATTTGTGGTATGCAAATCCATTGGTCCATTTTATTTATCTCTACATATGTGTCGTAATACACTTAATTTTATTCGCTGTTTGAGAATATTAACATATTATTTGTGACCTTGCCCATCACCATTTCAATTAAATTTAAACAAAAGTTTCAATGGCAATAGATACATATCAACACCTCTGATGCTAGTGATATTACATTAAAAAAATATCAGCATATTGACGATAAATTATTTAGATAAAAATGATCGCTTAGATCGTATTGAATTACGATAGCTACCATTTTGCTTCATTAGTGGATAAAGTTCATTAGAGTTTCTATCTAGAATTTTGAAAAAATTTTCAGAATGTTTTTTCTGTATCCCCACTGCCTTCCCTAAAACTTTCTGAAAAATCTTGAAATCGATATTTTTCAATATAGCTGAAAACAAAATTTTTCATTTAGAAGTTTGATGAAAAATGTGAGAAGCTTCAGCAGGAAATTTGCTAATTGAGCAGCGTTCATTCGCGCCATAATGAAACCTTTACGCATATTATAATACTGGGATTCGAAAAAGCTATTTAATGCGTTCAACTATTTTTATTTTTTTTTAAATTAATGAAATCTTCTTTTAGAACGCAGATCATTTTGTTTTGCATTTGAATTGGTAATATAACTTATAGAATATTTAAATTTATATTCGATTTAATGATTTTTCATTTTTTTATATTAAATAATTTATTTTAGTTTATTGTTTGATTTGTCATTTAATAGATTCGGTGAGGTGGTGTAAAATCGAAATAGGTAACAATAAACTGGTTAAATTACTCGGGAGCTATATACTTTGCCTTTTTAATCTTATTGTAATTACATTACATTTGCTACTTAATAATTTATGTGTCTTTTAATTATTCTTTTTACAACTACACACATTGTGTTACATGATATAGGATTTTGTTTCAGTGAGCCGACACAATGTCTATTATAGATCTATTGTCATAAAGTATCAACGAAGTCTATCTAATATATAATATTATACATTGTGCCCAACAATTGTTTAGTTTTCCAATTATTCTACTGAACAATACGGTAATAGAAGGTTAGATGGATAATCTTGAATCTAACAGTTCTTTTTCGTTAATTTTATTACCCATTTATTCACAACTACAATCGTTAATATGACGCTAAAGCTTACTATTAATCTTCCGTATATTTTTGCCACGTTTCACAAGTAGAAAATTAGTAAATATGAAAATTGCTTATATTCATTGAAACCTTTAAACGGCGTTATGTCAGCAATATTGATCCAAGTGACAGCTTGTTACTTAGTGACAGAAATGTAACGCCAACATTTCAGTCTTCTTGTAGATTAAAAAATTCTAATATGTCAAATGTAAGCTTCATACGCCTTTATGAATACCAGTTGTGTGTATCTTCGTAACCGAATGTCATTGACAAACATTAAAACACTATCATATTCGTCAGTGTTCCCTAAACAAATAATCATTTAATAATAAAAAAAGAAAGAAATAGATCACTCATCATTTAATTATATTACAAATTTTCCGCACATTCGTGGTAGGTACATGTAATACTTGTCAATTTTGGGTGCTTGATTTTTAATTTTACGAAAAAAATATGATATATGGTTAGTCACATTGAAATAGCGTCTATAGGAAAATCTCAATAAAATGTAATATAAATGTGTATCTTCTGCATATGAATACTATTTTAAATATTAATTAGCATAAGTATCAATCAAATAAATCTTAAAATTACGTCATATAGCATTTATATATAACATATAATAAATTGATATTTATGAAGAACGAAAACATGAGACCTTTCAGTAAAGATTAAATTTTTCATCATTCATTGGTGTAACCCATCAAAAATCTGCGAGTCCCATTTTCTTATACAAAATAGGTGATAAATTAAATTACAGTATTCACGCTTAAAAGATTATGAGATTGTTTCCAGATAGCAGCACAATGAAAAAAAAATACCGGTATTATTCGTAAAAGAATCGACTTAAGGTATTGATTATTATCGTAAGTATCAAATAATATTATTTGTCACGAAAATAGTATCAGAATATTAATCATGATTAGTTGAATGAAAATAAGGAGGCTTATTGCATAACTGACGAGGGTGAGTAAATCTTTATATAAAATATAATAAACTTTATTCACATAAAATGTCTAATATAATACTACAAAATTATAATAAAATCGTTTGTTGTACAAGTACTTTATAGCTTGTTTCATTCGTAAAACTATTATATAACTTTCTTTTTGAATATATATATATATTGCGAATTCGTATCTATTTTGTGCCTCTTCATATATTAGAGTAAAATATTTTAAGCAATTAATTATAAAATTGTGTAGTCGACGTTATTTTTATAAAGTGATAGGCTTTTTGGCCGTTCGATGTCCTCATTGATTTCCAAATGCGGTTGGATCTAATAAAAAATCATTTCATATTTAGGTGTATTCTGTTATAAAGTCTCTGCAGTGTTAACAATGTTACGTCAATTTAAGTATCTAAAATATATGCAAAATGAATAGCGAATGGGGCCAAATTTAACTACAATTTTATTTTAGGATGTCGAAAAATCATCACACGTTGTAGCTATTTTCATTGGTTCAGATTTGCTATATTATTTCCAATGCTAAACACCGTTTGTCTCCACAATAGCTGAGGGAGTATGGGGAAGAAAGTGACGTATACACAAGAAGCACCGAAGAATGGAGAAAGAGAGGAGAGCGAGGCAACGACAATGTAAATAATTCTCGAATAATGAAACCGGAGAAAGCGCCTGTAGCACGGTACTGCCAACAGAGGGGTGAGGGAGATTTGGGCTGTTTGAAAAACAGGGGACGTGAAGCTTCTGAAGATCTCTGAACTAATAATTATATTAAATGTCAAATCAAAGAAATTTTGTGAGAGCCATGAGCAACGGAATCCAACAATATATATTTGATATGGGAATGGTGATCTTAAATATCCAATGGTATCATAACATCGATGCAATCATTGGCAATACCCATTATAACGAAATGAATCAAAATCAAATGCTTTTCCTTTGAGATAATATATGTCATGTCTTCCAATTTGTATTTATAGTCATGTTCTGTGATTTTTTTGACATGACTAGTTCATATTGCTATGTATTGAATGTTACCAATGAGGTTAAACTGTAAAAGAGATTATGTTGACAATAATATAGCAGTTATGCTATATTATTAAAAATATGATAGATGGGATTGATTAAAACATCAATATATAAAACTCTTTATGAGGATCAAATTCGTGAACATTGAATTCGATACCATCTATTTTATAAATACATTCGATTAAAGGCCCGGTAACAATGAATATTAGTGACAGAAAAAAACCAAAAAAATGGTCATAAACACGATTGAAGATTTTGATGTAGCTGTTTGACAATTTTAAGTTTTCTACCCCTTTTTAGGGTAGAAAGAGGTGGGCTAACACAGCGTCTTGACGATTCGACTCGCGTCTGCATAGATCTAATTTGCAGGCACCTCTACAGCTTGCTGTGTCTACTGTACACGCGACATATAAATGACTTTTCATTATTCAAAGCAATGTTCGTTGACTTTCGCGGTTCATCATTCAATATTTGAGTGGTAAACAGTCGTAACTGACTTTATATTTAAACTCAAATTATCATAAATACGTATTTAAGAAACGACAACAATTCCTGAGCAATGTCAGCTAAATGACAAGCTCAACAATATGAAACCGACCACATCCCTTATAAAATAACTACAATCTATATACAATAGATTATCACATTTAAGGAGTCGCTTTGGAATATTTAACTTTCAATGCACGTGGAAAATGCACTATTACGTTTAAATTCATAAAACTTAATAGTTTAGAGAATAAAATTTACAATTTATGTTAAAAAATCTCATTTTTTTTCATGTATTTCAATGACATTCTGTAAATTATTGCGGTGAGCGAAACCAGCGATAAACTGCCAATACATCAAGGGGCTAACCTAATCTCAAAGTTATTTTCGACGTTCGTGTGAAGAGGCGAATGCAATCAATGACAATCTTTTTTGAAATAATAAAACGTAACTGCTCATACTGAAATTATGAAATAATATATATTTCGTTCACAAAATTTTTGCGTTGAACATCTAAGAACATCTGAACGCAATATACATCAAACATTGTCGTTTTTTAGCATTGCTAGTCTATAGATAAAACAGTGGCTAAGTATATTTTATTCTGTAATCGAAATCGATGTTTCAAAAATTTTCAAAAGAAAAATATAACATATATTATAATAAATTTTAACGATTTCCATAAATTTTATTATAGTTAGGTAATTATTCGATCTGAAAATACATCTTTTTTTCTTAATTAAGCGAGGTTCTCGTGTAAGCCTATTGTGAAATTAATTTCATATCAATACACCAAAAAATATGTTTTTCTATGATTAGTCTTTCAGTTTTCTAAAAAGATAGGTCTTTTAGCAATGTCCATGATTTATACATATTTGGATTCACCATGAAAATGCTTTTGGAAATTTTATAGAGGATAATCATGACAATTTGGCATGGTATGAAATATGTCGTACCAAAAATTGATACCATCAAAGCTTTAAATTGCTCTCTAGTAAAAAATATGAAATTATATTTGTTATCCGAAGGAGACATTTTAACACGTTTTTCCTGTAAATATACATATTCAAAATAATTATTCTTTCTATAGTAATAACGATTAAAGTTATTCTAGAATGGATTTTGAACTATTCACGAAATATGATTGTTTTTAAAAATATTATATTGGCTTTGTTTTCACTATACTTAAATATACTATATATACTTAAAAACTCGAGAAAACTGCCAAAAAGAATTGTAAGAAACATGAAAATATTCTTTACAGGTTATTCAAAGTTAAGTCCTACAAATAAATAAGGATGTTATACTTATTTCATCGGTTATAAAAAAGTCCGCTAACAATAGAGAAAATTTAAATTGAAATATTCATTACTTCAATTAATTGCCAATGCACCAGATATTTAGATATTTTCGCCCAGCATGTGTATGACTAAATCAAAAAATAAATTACCAAGTCTTGGTCTCTAACAATCAGATTACTAGAGTAAAGCCCTTACTTCTGGTGGGTAAAACGTATTTTGCGTATTTGCATCATTGCTGTCCTGGCTGATGATATTATACACATAAAAAATACATCAAATGTTTATTGAATTCAAATAGAGGCATGCGATTCCATCTGATCATCAAAAAGAAATAAAAACACATAACGTGAGAAAAGTTTGAGATGTTATGATTTTTCAGTGTAAATAACACGAGACGAGAACAAATAAATAGAATCGTATAAGTAAGTAAATATCACGTAATGTAAATAATAAAATCACGACTCATTTGAAGGATAAAAATATGTCAATTTCTGTCATTGCGATTTACAAACAAGATTTATTTTCTTTTCACAAGATTCTTTTTATTTATTCTCAACATACTCCCAAGAGGTAAATATTACAATTTTATAAATAATTGTTTTTCTATTATAAATGCTCGTAAATTGTGAGTCAATCCGACAAAATATCAACCAGCACTAAGCCATTCTACTCCTTTAAAACTCTCCCTTACAATGTGGACTGTTATGGACTTCCTTTTTGTCTCACCAAAGTTGTTATACACACGAGAACTGTTTGCTATTCAGTCGCTTAACCTTTCATCCATCTTAGTGATACAGTATGAAGCTAGGACAAGTAGTTAGGCCTATTTTTTACAACCGGTCTTTGAATGGATGTATGAAAACGATCTTCACACGTCACACACACCCAAGACTTAAAATAAAATTCCAAAAAACAATTCGATCCTTATCGTATTGTTCCAGTGGGAATTCGAACCGGTGATCACTGCAATATAATAGCAATGTTGAAAGCTCGGCTACGGATAGATAATTAAGTACAGTTGATTTAAATATTATACAAAATAAGTAATGATTAACTCACCAGTTTTCAATCGTGATGGCTGCCGACGGTATTCCGAGATTGGACTGGAAATCCGGATTTAACCATATTTTTTGATAGAATACTGTTTTTACAAATGCTGTCCAAATAATCGCATTGCCATCTCAATATTTTATTGAAGTGACATTGACAAAAATATGCTTCTAGTAGACAACAATTTCAATATATATATAAGAAAAAATGTTTGGTTTCTCAATGAAATAATATAAATATTTTTATTTATGATTATTGCCAAAATTTATTCGCTATTTTTTTCATATTAACATTAACAACCTGTTTCACAATATTCGATAATTAAGTCATCAAGAAACATAAAAATATCTCTAACAATAAAATCCGCGTAAGGCATATTAAAGTAATTTATATACTAATCATATTTAAATTGAGCATTTTGAAAAAAACCATGAGACCTTTTATTAAAGTATAAATTCTAAATATTTTTGAGTCATTGATGTCGTGTGGATATATATAGTGTGTCTATATTCGAAAAAAATTATTAAGTAGTAATACTTAATATGTTGGTTCAAAACAATATTTTGTATTGTCTTTGTTGCCAATAAACAATAATTATTGAGTGTTATATATTAGCAAAAACATATTAGAACGGTAATGGTTCAATCACTACAATTGAATCAAAATTTTGATTTCGGTTAGACCGTATTTAAGAAAATAAATATAAATATGAAAATGACGACCGAGTATGTATTGCTGAAATTGCCTTTTGTTACATTAGCCATTGATACTTCTGGAATAAGAACATATGGAACCAAGAAAATGGTAAAATATAAAGTGATTTATGATATCGACTAAATGTATTTGATGGAATTTCAATATCAATTTTGAATTGTTCAAACTTTGTACGATTCTACATGTTTTGCAATAGATCCGTGTGATAGAATGTCTGAAGATGCCGAAAGGCAAAACTCGGGTCGTCAATGACAAAACATGTGGAATCGTAGAAAGTTTCGACAATTCAAAATTAAATAAAAAAGTGATTTCGTGTTGCATCCCTTCTTTTTTTAGTTCAAAATCATATTGATAAACTTTATCATTGTAAAGCACTTTATTTTCCAAGGCTTATAAAAAATTATTAGCGTGAAATCTAGATTAGCCGAGATAGACAAAACGTTGAAAGAAATCTATTTTTTGGCTCCTTCTTAACGCTGCGTCATTGCTCTTCTTTCTTATGAGAAAATCAGTTAATTAAAAAAAGCTGAGAACATGATATTATATTGCGGAGCAAAAAATTGTTTTCTTACGTCTGTGGAAAATGAATATTATTTTTCAGTTTCTTTTTCAATTTTAATATACTAATTTCGGTTCAATTGTTATCTATAGATAATATTACGATAAAGTTATATGAATCAATATCAACTATAGTTGTTGGTATATAAAAAAAAATGCTGAATCAGTGAGACTTTATTTTGTAAAGATAAAAATAAATTTGAAATTTAAAAATCGAAGGTTCAAGGTAATTCATCAAGCATTTCAAATATTTTGAGATTTTCAACATAAAGCGGTCGAGTCGATACTGTCGCGTATTTAGCTTCATTTTCAGGAAGAATGGAATCAAATACAATTTCGGCGTATAGCACAAAAATCACAATATTAAAATAAAAAGTTTTTAAATCAAACCGATGTATGTAATTTTATATTAACAGTGAAATGCATATTGTAAGAATGTAATAATAATGTAACAATAAATAAAACGATGACGAAGAGTATTTTCCAGGAGAACATAATGATATACCAGACTGAAAACTTCGCTAGCCGTGGCAATATATTTAAAACTATTTGTAAGTAAATAAACTCTAATAGTATGTTACAGTACAATCAAAATCATTTTTGATTGTACTGTAACAATTATTTTGAGGTTTGCCAGAACGCCCCTATAATAATGGAGCGGTAAAACAACGCATCTACCTACGCGGTCAAAGATCTCACTTGCAAATAGTGAGAGGAAAATGCGGAAAAAATGCAGCATGCAATATCAGACTCAAAACAAACGGGACACAAGCGCATACGAAAATTTAATACAAAATTCACACCTCTTTTGAGACTGTTACCAATAGGCTTTCGGTGGAAAAGTTACGAGATTAAATTGTTTAAGTTGTATATTTAATAAACGTGGAATAATGACAAACTTATCAGTATGATACATAATAATATGACAGTTCCTGTCCGCCATTGATATCAGACAGCATTCCATAATTTCATATTTGACGTTTGACATCATGTTTCACAAATATCCGAGCGCGCGTTCCATTTTCAAATATTTTAGAAAAAGAAAGTGTTTCATGTTGAAAAATATACTGAAAAACTTTTTAATATGACATGAAAACACATATTTGATTGAATAGTTAGTTGAATATATAAATGCACAAATTTCAATTCAATATTATTTATATTGATAAAATATCACGAATATAAAATTATGAATAGTTTTTCTTCGGAAAATTCATGTGTAATAATGCCAATTAATTATTAACACGTCATAGCGTTTGAAAATGGAATGTTTTCGCAGATGAATTTTCACGCGAATATTTACGCTATCCGATCTTTTACATTCTATATAAAAAAAAATATGAATAAAAATTACACCACAGAGTTTACAGCACTAATTAAAAAGATACTTGAACAGCTTTTAATTAAAGTTGAACACTGCCTGATTATATTGGAAAAAATGACGGAAAACACACATATGTAGAATGTTTTGTTGTTTGTTGATTTTTTTAAATCGCGAATTCAAAACGACACGCTGTTGAAGACGCGTCACACCTCCACAAAAACCGGCCCTCGACTGGTTTTCGTCAAGCGGGGAGCTGCGCTGGTTGCATCGAGTTGGGTTTTGTACTGCCGATTGTATATAGGTACATGTAACATAAACGCGCCAACCTTTTCCAACAAAACCCCCCACTTTCTACCTATATACAAATATTAGTTAACTCTAAGTTAAAAATCATTACTAGAGATAAATTAAACATACCCACAAAAGGGTAAAAAATGCTCTAATTTATACTGACTTATATGAACTTGTATCAAAAATATTAGTGAGAATTTTTCCATAAATTTTGTTCAGAATATCTTTATTAATTTACATTATTTTAAAAACTCTGCTTTTACTTTATTGCGAGTGAGTCATGATTTTTTATGAAATATTGAAAAATATGAAGGCTTCAATATAGCATGATATCAAGAATGTATACATAAAGATATTATATATGCATATGAAATGAAAATTTTTGATATCATGATGAATATTAAAATTCATAATTAAAAACTTCAATTTCGTCAAATAATATTCAGATCAAATAAATTAATAAGGATATTCGTACGGAAATATAACGGATGTATGGATACGTAACAGTAGTACATATATACACAGAATGTAATACTAAGCAAATATATAAAATGTGTTTAGCCAATTTTAGCCTTAGGTTCAGCTAGGTGAATGGCAAACTAACCGAGTGTATGTGTAAACATGAATTTGTAAAAGCATATTAGTTTATATATGATTTAACATTCGTATTTTAAATATAAAATTGATCGGTTTGACAAAAAAAATCACAGCAAAAACTTTGCAAGCCCTGTATCTTGTACGTAAAATATAATATTGGTGTAAAAATAATAAATGGTGAAGCTTTTGTAACGAGGATCAAAAACATGTTTTGAAAATCTTTAGCGTTTAGTAGCACTGTTGCTTATTAAATCGCATTTTATTTAAAAAATACAATTCTGGAGCTATTGTAGAAACAATATTTTACATAAATATATATTATATATCAGTTTTATAGTTTGAAATACGCGCAAAAGTCATTTACTGACAATCCCTGGATAGAATTGTAGGTACATTCTGTGGAAATACCTCCGCTTGGCTATTGAGTGAATTGTATGTACGTAAAATGAGTCGGGTAAGTAATAAGCCAGATTCTGATTTCGGAACATATGAATTATGTCTATTCTATACCATAAATTTATCACACACCAAAATTTTAATTAGGTTCTTGGCTATGTCTCATATTTGCCTCACATCCGATAAAAAAATCTTACAATAAATATTTTGAATATGATTTATAAATTTTAAGGAATGAAATATTTGCTAATCTTCATTAATTTTCATTTGCATTCCGCAGGGCTTGAGCAGCATTATCACTATTAAAATATTAATATATATTCATTATGAAGTTACTTATAGGCCAACGTATTTAGACTCCGACTCCGATGTCCAACTTTTTCAGCATTGAAAATAAATTTTATTTCAATATGTATCTTGGTACGGCATTTCAGATCTATTTAACACAGAATTTAAAAAAAATACAAATTATTGCATAATATTGCAGCAAATAGGATTAATTATTCAACCTTCTATGTAAAATTCGCGATATGTTATAATATTTAAGGACATTCGGTATTTTTTCAAAATATAATGGTAACGCATCTTTTTGAAACCAGTTTTATTGAATAAATTATTAAGTACTAACAAATGATTACTATTTTGAAGTTCCGACGAATCAATAATGCCTGGATACACTACTGGTGGTCCGGTCATTCCCGCCCTGAGGTGTACAAATCGTTGCATGTGTGCGTTTTTAAGGTTGTGTGTGCTCAGAAAGAGCTTTATCCAGTGATTTAAAACCAGTTGCACAATTTGATAACGGCGAATGTAATTAAAAAAATAATAAAATATTATGTATTACTAAGTAACTGTTATACAAAATTTATGATATCGACTTGCTTGGTGGAATTTGAATCAAATTGGAATTGTTGAAAATTTGTATGATTCTATATGTCTTTTAACGAACAGCTCGGGAACTGACTTCTGGCAGTGCTGTTGCATTCGTGTGAATGCCTGAAGATGATGAATGGCGAAACCCGGGTCGTTAGTGACAAAACATGTGGAATTGTATAAATTTTCAATACTTCAATCTAAAGCTATTATATATCATTTCAATAAGAATTCAGCAGCTGTAAAATTATATGAATCTTATTGAAGAATATCAATTAAGTAAATAATGTTTTTTTAAGCCATATCGGTTCTCGGAACACGCGGTTTGAACGAAGTGCCTTCAAGATTCTGCGTTCGCTGACAGTCTACTTGAATATTTCTAGGTCATCTTGACTTCTCTCATTCACACCGAAAATATTCTACGAATGATCAAATGCAGCGTTACATGATGTCAAAATCCGTTGTAGATATTCAGAAGCAGGGGCTAGGCTTCAGGTATCAGAGATGTTATTAATTGACAATACATTAATGAGTCTAAACATCTCGCGATTTGAAAAGGGATATCTAGAGCAACTCGTTCAAAACCATTTCCCACTAGTTAAAGAATGAATCCTAAATTTACTGCTTTACGGTTGTGAGTCATAGAACTATACAACAACGCGAGCGTAGCTGTATACATTGCATCAAAAACAGATGCTTAAAGCAAATACTGGAAGTGCAGTCGTTTAAGTTTATCAGACACTTAAAGATATGAGAGGACTAATCAGCCTCTTATAACGTCTAAAATAATAGAGTCGATGGATATGGCTTGAAAATGTGTTGCTGATGCTTTAGGGAAGCGTGCACACCCGAGAAATCTGCCCGTATCTTCTTAAATATTTATTGTTATTAAGTAAATAATTATTTATTTGTAATTTGTATCATATAAGTTATAATGCTCACGATGAGTGAAATCGGTCTTGGTGATTAAATATATCGTGAAAATAGTACTAAAAATGTACTTTTATTAATTAAAATATCAAGAAGTGACAGTTAACACCTTAATTGTAGGTTGCAATTAATTTATCACTAATGAAAGCAATCAGAATTATAGATTAAGAAAAAATCCATTTTTTAAACTGGTTTGTTGTGATTATTTATAATAAGTTTCATGGAATTCTAATAATCATTTTTTTTTTGTGATGTTTTATTTGCGACAAAGAAAGTTATAAAACCCAATATGAGAGGTGCATTGCCAGAATCAAAAATGTTGATTTATTATACAAGAGTTGTATTGAATTATATTATACTATAGCAACAATAAATACTGTTTTTGAGTTTCCTATCACTGAATAAAATACATTCGTATGAACCTGTGTTTAGGATGCACTCTCTTATACCTACACTCTAATACTACTATAAATAAACCCCCCATTCATATAACTAGACACTGGCAAGTTTTGTGTGTGCATACGTAAAGCTATTGAATTTGAGAGCGTGTGGGAATTGTATAGTATCCAAGCTAAAAATTAGCCAAATTCGATTTATGAAAGTTTTCGTTCATAATTATACACATGTCATTTGAACAAACACATCGTTGAATATAATTCATTACTTTCTGAATACCTCCATCAGGATCTGCACGTATACTCAATAGCTGTACATGTTGTATTCAAATCAGTTATTCAAGATTTTGTAAAATCTTTATAGATATTAGTAATCACATTCAGCAAAAGTTTTAAATTAACACCCAAAATAGCAATAAAAAGTTTAGGACATTACCTTAAAAATAATATGAATAATTGCAAAAAAAACCAACGTCGATTTTTTTGTGAACTTGTTGACTATATTCAATGACAACAAATAAAATCATTTTATTTTTAAGTTAAAATAATAACAAATTATTACTGAAGTTGACGTATAAGGATTTTAATGTTTTCTATTATAAAGCAATAACATTTTTGTTTTATATATATTTAAAGATTCGAGAAGAGAAGAGAAGATTGAAGAAGATTGTTTTATATATATTTGAAGATATGCAATATACTAACTATTTTATTGTGAGATAAAAAATTAAAAATTAATAATGGCCGAACAAAAAATTCGTTAGCCCTAATAATTAAATCGCCAATATACTTTTAAACTTTAGGACCTCTTGCTCACAAAAAAATTAATTCTTGTCGCTCTATCACGACTGTATATGATATATTTAAAAATACAGAATTTGTTCATTGTTCATTGTTGAATTCATATGTTATATGGTGTGGAAATGTTAACACTAAATAACAAAAGGTAGCATATCGTTGATGCTTTTAATGTCATATCGGAAGACGCCTTAAGATATCGAAATTAATTCATCTGAAAGTGAATAACTCGGAATGGAAACCTTCCACATATATAATAAGACGGATTGAACTATTTTTGTATGATACTCTGGCTTATGACGTAGTTTACATGACATTTCATTAATGTATGTATACATCGATATCTATCGAAAAAATGAAATATTTTTTTCAAAAACTGTCCATTGTTCAATAATATAACTTATTGAAATGTATATGATTCCATCTTTATTCATATAACATAACATACAAATCAATTCTTTAACGGTTTTAATCTGTTTCGATGTCAGTCAACCAACATAATTATTATTTATAAAGACAATCCATTTTCATATGTTTCAGGAATACTTCTTTTAAAAAATCTTTTTTGAAGAGTTTTGTAGAACTGAAATACATTGCAATTTTTTCACCGTGTTAAAATCATTTTTGATAAATAAAACGGCTCTTTTTTTGAAGATTTTCTCAATCCGCTTTTCAAGGAGGGTTGAGAAAAGCTGCATTGTAAATTTTATAGCTACGTGTATTTTTGGAGTCAGGTCTTTTCATATAAATATTCCGATTCGTTTCACACGCACATCGCACGATTAGTAAAAGGCTTTTAAAAATTTGTCATTAAACTATATAAATGACGGATGATGTTTTTAAAATTTTACATTTCAGTAATTACATAGGGGATCCAAAACCAAAAGTTTATAATGACTTTTCCTGAATTGATAAAAAATATCGGTTTGCTTATTGTAAATTGAGTAGCTATGGAATCACGAAGCTTCTCACCCACTTTAATTATTTCCACAAACGTGATTTCGAGGATCCAAATACAATATCAGTCTATAAGGTAAGTAGGTGTACTACTAACATTAATTTCAAAATAAATATATGTTCCTATAAGATTAGTTATTTAATGCTATTTTAAAGTATTCATCCATTGTTATTTTTTCCAAGATTTTATATTTAAGAATTAGCATTCTGGCCAAGTCATGCTGTAAGACAGATAGATTAATGTAGGTAGCATCACGAAAAGTGAATTATTCTTGAGAAATACGTGCACATATGAATTCTGATTACGTCGTATTGAACACCAATACGATTTGGCCCGCAAATTTAAAATGTAATAATGCGCCAAATTTTTATTTTATCAGCTTTATATTATATTTATGCTAACTAGCCCAGTTGAAAGTCAAACTTATTACCGTCCCAAAAAATAAGTCTTAAGGTAATGGTTATAAAATCTAGTATCTGTTTAAAGGGTTAACATATAGAGTTGCAAACGTGAAAAGAGGATTCACCTTTTCATAATTGCATTAACATATCAGGTTGAACGTTTACCTCTTCCAAAATTCTTACCCATCTCTTCCCACCTTTTACCAATGTCCACACTGTTGTAGACAATGTCACGTCACGAAAATGAAATAAATTTAATTAAACCTATTACTATTTATTATTTCATCGTCCATTAAAAATAAAATACATAACGCTCCGTTTTATTACCAACATTTTTAATGGCGTACAAAAAATATTTCCAATACTTATTTTATGGGGATTGAAAACAGTTTTGAAGCGTGTCAAAAATTATGGAGCAGTATACAAGCAAGGCAAATCCAGACGGTCGTCAATTTGGCGACATAACATAAAATTAGATTACACTTAAAGCTTTTCATATTTTTCAGCTATTTTACTTGCGTACGAACTCGAACAAGAATATTATACAGCTTTTTTATTATTTCCATAAATAGCGCTTGAATTCTGACTTAAGAAAAGTTATAATCTTAGTGAATCTGGAGGAGTTAAAATTGCAAATTTAGGGTTTTCAACATTCTGTCAATGCTATCACAAAGAATTATTCTGTTTTAAAGAAAGGAGGCGAGAAGCTTATGAAAACGCTTTCTTATTTATCAAATATTTTACACGATCAATAAAACAAACGACACTATTTTGCGAAGAAGTAAGTCGGAAATAGCACAGCTCATCTAATAGGAGAAACGCAGTGCTTATAGACGAAAAGCTCACAGCTGAAAAACTTAAGATATTGTTTTCATCGCAGCACAAGTATTAGATAGTGTTAATAATACAATAATTTGTATATTAATTCCACTTAGAATCGATGATTTGTTTTAAATGTTATGAGCCCGAAGAGTGATCGTGACTGAAGTCAAAATGAATGTTAGCACATAATTAAATATTTAATCATTTATGTGTCTATCCCATTTTTACGTCCCCTCAAATTTTCAAGCCCAATTCTTAATAAATTTCATGACATGACTGAAATACTCGAAATATTCGATTCCACCATATATATATATATAAATATTGAATGAATATTTTATTATTCCATTTTTGAGGTATGCATCGACAAGATTTCTGAAAATATGTTTATTCCTACACTGGAAAATCAACATATTAAATTCAACCACTATCATGTTCTTAAATTTCATTAAATTGCTTTGGAACGGCGCTTGTTATAGGAACGCCACTGAGTATAAAGATATCACCACGAATTATATAACTTATACATACTTTACCATATACTTTCATAGGTAGATGCAGGTAGAGTGTACAATTTATATACATAAAATTACTATGTCTACTAAAATCTACAAATCTACACTACACTTAACTACACGTCTTTGAAAACCTTCATTGTTAATTCAATTAGAAATCCCCCTTCAGAATATAGTGAATGCATCTTAAAAACGCTTCTCAAACTGTGAAACTCATCATAATATATAAAAGCATTGTACGAGCAACTCGTTTATCGCAAAAAATATATAAAAACTTCTTGTTGTATAAAATACTATATTTTTACTAAACTTTTGAAACTTACGAAATCGAATTATATTAAAATATTGTACTTTCAATGAAACAATATTTAATGCCATCGAATCATAATACATAATATTTTTTTTTGTGTCGCATTGAATAATTTGTTTAAGCGTGTTCTTTTGTACCGCTGCTGACAATCTAGATATTATTTTTTCGGTTTTAACACTTTACGGTCCGCACATTTTCGCTAAATAACTAGACCGAAATAGCTTTTTCCTATTTTAATTTCAGACCTCGTGTATATTCTTCATCCATCTATCGATAAATTTTGAAAGTAAGAATAAAAATTCATATTAATTTTTGGTAGTAGAATAAAAAATATAAATTAAAATCGCTATGAGTATAATGTAAAAAACTGTATTATTAATTCCCTTCCCTAAAGTCAAATTAATAATTGAAAGTACATTTTAGAAGACTCACTCTGATTTACGAACCTCCCATTGAAATTAAAAATTAAAAGTATTTTTTGGATTATGTATTCTACTTCCGCATTACTTAAAATCTGAATTAAAAGTTATCATTATCGTCTTCAATATATTTCTTCGGCAACCGAGCAGATTCTAGAATAAATACCATTGGCTCTCCTATGCGGCCACCAACAGCTTCATAATAAACATTTATGTTTAAAAAGTGTGTATTTTTTCAAATTAATTTGTGCCAATGTAGTCATGATACATTTCCATAAGACCGCTGATGCATATAATGCGGCCACAGTACCATTCTGCGTGAGAAAACCACTAGACTCATTTCAAAATTGAAGATTTTAATGGTGAAATTTTTTTATGATTTAAAAAAAAAATAGTTTATCCCTAATGAGCTCTATGAATAAAAATTATCAAATATATAATATATACATATACATATTATATATTTGAAATTTTTTATTCATATCGTATATATATGCATTGATTGAATTGGCATTTACTTGGTAGAATTCCATTATAACACGATCAAAAAATAGCAATGTATTTTGTAGAACTTAAATACAATGCTATTTTTCGCCGAATTTATATGTAATTAATCCAGTTTTTTCACCTTTTTTAGGAGGAAGGAAACGTTGATTTTTTGTTTCATTTATATGGGTAAGCCAATGCAACAGCGGATAAAGATCTTGTATTATGATTAAAGTGTATTGATCATTTAAAATCAAATAACATTAATGAAATAGGTATACACTGTCTAATCTTAAAAATTTGATGAAAAAAGTTTAGGAATCATTGAATCCATAATCTGATCAGATGACTCGAGAGTTGAGAGTGGTGTGACTGATTATGCCACTCAAAAAGTGCCTACAGATAATTTTAGATTTTGTCGCATCTAGTAACATTGTTATGACGAGGTACGGATAAAAAAATCGACGAAATTTCTTTTTTGCAGAAAAAAAATTTCATTTATTGCGGTGATTACTTAAATATTTACAAAACACCTCGCACCCAAGACATTTTCTATAATATTTACAATATGTATAATGCCGACAATATAAAAATAACGATAAATATAGAAAAGCAATGAATACGAGAGACAAGTTTAAGTACTAAGTGTTTATGATAAATGTAGGATGGTTAGTAATTATTTTAACGTTTCACTAAATTACATTTGTTTGAATAATTTGCAATCTATAATGTAAATCCAATATTTAAGAAGTCCAATTATCCTCATTGGCGATGAAAGATGTCATATCTTTTGATTTGACCTACGCCCAATTATATACCACTTTAATATCAGAGATGACCAACCATTCATTATATATTATTTGCTAGTTGCAAACATGGTTGAAACTCTTTCCAGATATAAAATAAATTATAGCCTGAAATCAAAATTTCTAGTAATATGCTTTCAACTCTTTGTTCAAAACCTCGTGATTAACCAATGAAGGTACTGATTATCAAGGCATTGATTTTTTTAAATTCACACATGTGACGTAAGTAGATATTCCTTAAAAACTGAGACTCGTTTGTGTTACAAATGGGTTTAGGTGTATCGAAAGAATCGTACTTTACTAGGAAAGTGAATCACCAAAGTCTGAATTTTGAGTAAATACTTGGAGTAATTTTCTCTTTCCGATGTGTTCTTAATGATTCGACTTGTTTGTTCGCGACCGACCCATTTATTCCACATAACCTAGAAAGAAGAAAAATGGTATGTGCTCCGAATTGTCTTTTATGAAACTTGCGGGGTAGTTGGAGCCATAAGAAAGTGATCAACTTTGTATCTCTTATTAACTTTTTTATTAAATTTCATACATTTTAAATTTGAATCGTGTTTGAATTGTATATATTAACATTTCTCATTTTCATCAATCGTCATTGAAAACAATGCGAGAAGAAGCAAACGAGAATGTTTTAAATGGATATGCTGCAACGAATTTCATGAGACGATGGAGAAATTGAAATTTAAGTCGGAATCTATTCAAACTACTTCAGAGACTAAATTATTCTACTTTATAGTAAATCGATTGAGAAACAATTATGCAGCCACACATGGGATTATAATATAATAATCAAGTTACTCATCCCTGTTTCTTCATCTGCTTGTAGATCTGCCCCATACTAATGGGGTTAAGAATGATTGACAACTGACAGTGTGACAGCGGTCAACACGAACAAACATCGCTTCTATTATTACGTGTGGTCGGTGAAGTGATAGGCAAAACGTACTACTGAGCCAATGAACATTTTTGTCAATATTTTCCTGATAAGAAATTGGAATACCAGCGCAATTTTTCTATTCCGGGATTATGAAGCATAAAATTATCTCAATTTAATCAGATAATATAGTTTAAAAGTTTTAATACAATTATCTTTCACAGTTGATACATGTTCAAATTATTTAACATTTGAACTTTTCAATAAAGCTTTTACTTTGTCTTTTCGAATAAGTGGATTTATTTGTTATCTCTGATTTTATTTATACAAATAGTTTAATATTATAACCAAATTTTAATAAAATGTTTAATGTTCCTCGTTTTTTGTGATTTTCTTCCATAAATTCAGCGATTTCTACTTTGGATTCAAAACACCTTTGAATCACTTTTGCACGAAATAATCAGCCATCTTCACAATAATACAAACGTGAAGTAAAATTAGCTTCCACAGCTTTGCAAACAACCTAAACCTCAAAGGACTGTCCTTAATGTAAATAGTTTTCTTAAAAAATATAACTTTTTAAGGATTTTAAATAATTTTATCGACTGTTTTTTATACTAGAGAATGATTTTTGTTTACGAATTTTTGTTTATTTATAGATATTATGCTATAAAAATTAATTTGTTTATAAAAAAATGGCGCCTCCAATATTATAAAGTTTTCGTATTTATACGTATTGTTAACATTTTCTAAAAAGCATTCTCAAATTGAGATATGAGATGCCACACAACACGAAAAAAAATATTATGACATCTTATTTAAGGCCCGAAGCCGACCGATTTTAAGACACGCGTTTGAAAAAAACGTCAGGACTTTTTACTACACCTAATATATTATAATAGACCACATAACCTAAAAATGACGATTTAACAATATTTATATGCAAAAACGAAATAATAATCATTCTACCAAATATATTATATTGTATAAATTATTGGTGCTTAAAAGATTCAAAAGTGTTTTCAAAAACTATTTTATTTAAAACATGATTTGAAATTTTGACGGCCGAGGGCTTTTACGCATGCATCGATGGGGACGATTATCGGCTCCGTGGGATTAAACGGGTTAAATATAAAGCTTTACCACCAATAATGACAGTACTTCAAAACTGATATTTACCATAATTGGTCACCACATACGAAATTTTGAATTCTTTTAGTTTAGTGGACTATTATTCCTAAGCTCTAGTTTCCCTTCTCAAAACTAGCCGACCAAAAACAATTGACCGACTGAGGTTATGATTGTTTATTATTTTTTTATATGACAGCACTTAATACAACTGTCAAATAACCAGGGTTACATTATCTGCCTTCGCGCTATGAAGTATTTTTCAAAAATATTCAGACCTATAACAATAACTCCCAAAAATGCTATTATTAAAACCAAAGAATGTACTTCTAAAAGCCAAAAAGTAATAATCAATTTCTCTCAACCTTCAGTATTATTTGAATATTATACATAAGTCATTCTCTATAATTTTCAATTCATTAGAATCAACCCACCTTATCAATCGCTAACCAATCAATGTTTTAATATTATTTCATAGCCCCTTATTTAATGTCTATATATTTATTAAAGTAACGTTTTTCATCAATGGCGATGCAACATAAACGAATTTATATCAACCTCCTTTCCGAACTCTGAGAATTGTAGTTCTAGAAGTTCAGATCTACAACAATATTACTCAAAAATGCTAATAAAAACATTGCAACCAAGAAAACTTCTACTTCTCGCATTTTCCTTGATTTAACCTTAAATCTAATCCTATTTTACTAAAAAAGTACTGTAGAATAAACCTTATTTTCAATAACTACAATCAAGGTTAGCTAAACCAATTTTATGGTAAAAAGTTCAGCGTAAATTCATAAATTACCGCATTCTTTTATGTTCAGTTGATTCATGTCATTACTTTGTAGAAATCCTTTAAACATACGAATGTGAGAAAATCACATTTAATGTGTTTTTTTTATCAACCAGTGCTCATGATGAATGGAACTAGTCCTGATCATAAATATATTGTGGAAATAGTACTAAAATTTGTATTTATTACGGTTGTATTAAATACAATGTGAAAAAAAATTTCTATCATAATAATTTGTATTTGTGAAATTAATGAATTAATTAATAATTTATACCCATAGCTTTTGTTCGAGTCAGGAATCGCTCGACCATGCGGTGGTTCTGGCTTCTTTACATTTCTTCCACTCGGTGAACGCTCTCTAAAAAAATTGACAATTCTGGTTGACAATGAAATGGAGAAAATTGGGGCACAAAAGCTAACTTTACCTACGCTCGCCAGTGAAGAGTTATGGAACAAAAGTGGCAGACTTGAAGACATGGCTCCAGAGTTGTTGACAGTGACTGATCGGCATGAGAGAAACCTTATTCTGACTCCAGTAGGTTTGGACTTTTTTAATTCAAACTATTTACACAAGCACAATTAAAATTTGATAAAATCATTTTTATTGTAATTGATCACATGTATATTTTTTTACGAAAACTATGGGTTGCGTTCAAATGTGAATATGTAATAACATAATTTAGTATTTATTGTATGAAGATTTCAGAGATCATCAAATAACATTAGGATGTAAAAATTATAATACACTGATACTTTAAAGTATTGTTCAGTCAAAAACACATTTACCTTATGTCACAACAACACCTCATATCTGACCCATTTGAAAAATGACCACATATTATGATGCTCATTTTATAGTATGGCATATTTTTGTGAGAATATCAAATTACAGTACTTCAAAAAGTATAAAACACTTTATTATACAAGCCTCTTTTCATTGGCATAATGACTTTGATGATTTATCTCTTAATATAGCTAATGAAAACAGTATTTCTAAATTTTTGGTATTGATCTTGATTTTCAAAAATGTTTTGTTACATTTAAGGTATTATTGTGATGTAAAAAATATTATTTTACCGTTTCTTTTAGACACACGAAGAAACAATTTGTGATTTTATGGGATCAATATCACCAATATCACCAAAATGTTTGCCGTTATATGTATATCAAGTAAGTAATTCAAATTATTGACCAAAAACTATACGCGGATACATATCATAAAATTTATCATAAAAAAAAACTTATAACCATTACATTATTTTTCATTAATTTATAGGTAGGCAATAAGTTTCGTGATGAAATGAGACCACGCTTTGGAGTAATACGATCTAGAGAATTTATCATGAAGGACTTGTATACCTTTGATTTAGATCTCAGTGCAGCCAGAAAAACTTACAGTATAGTTGGCGATGCTTATCATAGAATATTTACCAAAATTGGGGTAGAATTTAGTAAAGGTGTGTATCTTTGTAAATGCAATTTTGATTTTTCATTAAATGTGTTCAGACAAAATATTTTTATATATCCTGCATATTTAAAAAAATAATAATTATTTCATTCGAATCGACATAGAAGTCATAAATGGGCTGCTCTTACATATCGCAACAAAGCTATTAACACTTTTTGTGTCAAATCTATGAAATTTTCTGTCTATATTATTTTATTGTCTTTTCTAATCAAAGATTTTTTTAGTTCAGGGGGACACCGGAACAATGGGTGGTTCTTACTCTCATGAATATCACTACAAAGCAGCAATAGGAGAAGACCTTCTCTTGCAATGCAAAAGTTGTGACCATAAAATGACTAGAGAACTAGCCAGCAATCAAAAACCGGGAAATAAACCTCATTGTGTTAAGTGTGGCAATTCTCAAGCAGATCAGCTTATACAAACAAATGGAATCGAAGTAAGAGTGATTTAACTATAATATTTTATATTATTTACAATATTGACTGAGTAGGGTGCTCATGAAATATCAATATCAAATTTTAATCTCGTCACTCAAAATCCGGGTTTCATCTTTCAGCATTTTCATGTGTTCTATCGCACAGATGCAATAGAACTGACAGTCAGTAAACAGCTTCTATCGCTTATATACAAAAGGAATTATAGAGGGTCTACATTTTTTGTGTATTCCTCTTGTGTGTAAACAATGAAATGTTTGCTGAGAAAAAATATTCTTGGATATTTTATTTTCAGGTTGCTCACACTTTCTTACTTGGTAAAAGATACACAGAACCTTTTGGAGTGTACTCAACAGTCTCTGATGAAGCTCTACACATGGGTTGTTTCGGGATTGGCTTATCTAGGCTTATTGGTGCTGCATTAGAATCGTTAAGTAGTGATACAGAGATACGGTGGCCCACAGCATTAGCCCCATATAGTGCATGTATTATTGGACCTAAGGTAAAACAAAGTTTGAGCTGATGACTTATAATTTTTATTTAAACAACTGTTTGCAATAGTGCATTGTGTTCATCATTCTTTTCTAGATTGGTTGTTTTATCATTGCCATACACTATTAATATTCTTCAAATTTCAGAATGGGTCAAAGGAAGAAGCTACTACTAGCCATTTAGTTGAATTATTGTACACCAAGCTAAGTAATTGTTGCCACAAGTTGAAAAATGATGTACTCATTGATGACAGATCGCATCTTACCATAGGCAAAAGGATATTGGATGCTAAAAAGTAAATTAAATTAATTATCATATCCATTGCTTTGTCATATATAAACAAAGTTAAATTAAAACTGTTAACTCAATAAACTTAGTTCAAAAAAATTTAACTAGTATAATGATGCTCAATTTTATTTTTAGGGTTGGCTTTCCTTTCATAATTGTGGTAGGACAAAAAGCTGCACAAGCTCTTCCTGAATTTGAATTATTGGACGTCAATTCAAACATTATTTCAGTTTTAAATGAAGATTCAATGATTCAGAAAATGACTGACTACTATAAACAAGCAGAATCTAATATCAATATTCAAATATTAAATCAATCTCAGAAAATTAATGATGATTTTGCAATGGAAGATGTATTGAAATAAATATTGGATGATACAAAATTACTTTTATTTTATATATTATTTTATATCCAACTATTTTCAGCGGGATCTTACCATCTGTATGAGTGAAATTATTTTGAAATATTGTTACACTTCTTACCTAGGCTTAAACACAAATTGATACAATATATCAGGGATGGGCATATATAAGGTCAATGAGAGCTACATTGCATATTTTCACATATATATATACAAAGAACTGTAAATGCTCTCACGCAGTATTAAATTCAAATTTAGTAACATTTCTAATTACGAAAGAATATAATTATATTTTTATAAACCAAGCTGCTCAACAAAGTATCGATGTGCTTACATCTGCAATACGAGTTCATTGGTACTATTTTTACTAAGCAATCAAGTTACTTTGAAACGAAAGTTTGAAATCTACTGAAGTTGTCAATAGTAACTTTTTTTTAAATTAGTGATTATTATTTTTGAAAATGAAGCTAGATATAATAAAAAAAAACTGATATCAAAAAATATTTACATAACCAGGAATTGCAAAAATAAAAGAAAGATGAGTGTTTTTAGGTTTTATTAAGGTAAAATCGAATATAATGATTATTATTCATTATTATTATTTTAATACTCCCAGTTGCAAAATGCTATTATTTGGTTTCAAATCAAATGTTCCCATGCTGCTCTCTCCCATAATATTTAGCCAGCCATATAATTCAACGTGTGCTAACCATTCAACCATTTGAAAATTGGCGGTAATTGACCACTTGATGTTTGACAGTTCCTAAATACAAAATTAATAGGTCGTCAAGGCTGCTTATTTATGTCTTATCGTAATCTATTACTGTTGAAAGATATCACAGAGTCGTGATTTTCAAAGGTAAACTTTCAAACTCATGTTTTTCGTGTATATTTTATCAAAATTAGGATGTAAAATACTAAAAACTTATACAAAGTTACTTAAGTCCGGATCTACGTAATCACACTGCAAAGCATGTAATAATGCGATAATATTTGCAAATCTTTTGTAAGAAATATAGAAACCAGTATTCCGCAATTTTATAATGCTATACATACTCGCCGTACTTCATATTTATTTGCCCATGCAAAACAATTCCAATAAAATAAGAAACGAAAACTAACTTTAGGGAACATGTTCTAGCTTTGATGAACATGGTTCATACGCCTAAATGTTTCGGATTCGGATGTTTTCCATCCGAAAATTTACCAAATATCGCAAAAGATGATTTTACGGGAAATTGAAGTATGGATAAGATGATAAAAACCAATACCTTAATTAATTATTTTCTATATAGTTTATCCTGCAGATTAATCCTTGAATACAAACGGATTCATATATATATATATATCTAAATTAAAACTCACCGTGGATTATGGCAAATTGGTAGATGAAATCGCTTTTATTTTTTCATAACGTATATTTGGCTTCCTGTCATCTATTTACAAGTATTTCCATACTGGCCAAAAATTTTGTTTCAAAACTTTTTTAAGCCAACATATTTTACTGAACACAAATATGTACACTATCACAAGTTTGAGTAGAGGGGCATACTTAATGTGACCATTTATGTTACATCTACCAATTGTAATAGTTCTTATGTATATTCAAGAAAACACGTATTTTTCATAGTTTTTATGTATTAATAAAAAGAAAAGGAATGTTGATAAAGAAAATAAGAGGAATAAAAATATAAATATGAAAAAAATTATGTTGTTTTATATATTTTTGATGAACAAATTTTCTTTTAAATGTAGAATGGAATGTTTAAGAATGGAATTCTTGGCAGGATTTAAAAAAAAATATTTTAACTAACAAAATCGCTTTAAGTAAGTTAAGCTTCTGTTGTCCACAACTTATTCACCTGTGAAAAGACTTCCTAAGGGTGCATTTGTTCCGGGCAAGCATAAGATGTATTCAATGATTACTCTAAAGTTTTTATGGTTCAAATTATAATTACGAAAGTGTTGGACCAATTCAATCCAACAATTTTTGATTGAAACATTTCCAATATTCCATTCGGTCCCTTTTTGGGGTGTAATATAGTTACCAATAAGTAAATACTTCTGTGTCTTAGCTGCTATTAATAAATACTACGCACCACTGTTGACTTTTTGCACTTTTTTTTAAATTGTTACCGTGTGTTGCCCTATTTTTGAAAACGGGACATTTCGACGTCACAAAGCTTTACTTGAGGAAAACGAGACAAGCTACCTAAAAACGGGACGTATGGTCACTTTAGGCATACTACAAACTTGATTTAATCTTTTTTTTAAGGAAAGGGGATAAAACTCACCAACTTTTTATTTTCTTATATTATATATTTCATATGTGCAAGCCAGTGTGAAAAGCATATGTGAAAACTATGTCGCCCACCAAATGATATCTATATTTTGGATTTTAATGTCGTAAATGATTTATTTGAAAATTTATAGCCATATCTATACCACTGGCTGGCGGTACATGAATGCTGTGGATGCGTCGCATCCCATATAATTTTAAATGTTTATAGAGTCTTTGTTCATATGTAAATTTTGTATAGCTTTATTTCACATTGATATATATATATATATATACTGTTTTTTGATTACAATGAAATAGTATTTCAAAAATATGCATACCCCATCTCTTTTAACGAACAGCGTAAACCGACTGGTGACATGTAAGCTGTTAGCCCATAATATCGATAACCATAATTTCAATGAATGTGGAATGTTGCCGAGGTTTAGAATGGTAATAAACGCTATATTTTAATTGAAGATATACTAAAAATTAGATTTGCTTTTCTACCGATGAAGCGATTTTGGAATCTTAAAAATTTCCTCTTACAATCAATATTAAATATTCAGTCTTAAACAAAAACATTTAAAGATATTTAATAGTGTAATATATGAAAAAAAATCTTGGACTTCATCTATTAGAATATAAGCCAAGGTGTCCACGCACAGCTTGATATAAATTAAATACATAATAAAAAAATTGTATATTGATGGCTTTTTTAACGGAGCAATAGAAAAATTTATTTTAAGAAGCGAAATGATAATTTTTTTATACAACATCCCCAGTTTAAAAAGTCAATTGATGTATACATATACTGTCATAAGTGTGTACATATACTGTCAGTTAATTTTAAAATAATAATTAAAAAAAACATTTTCTCCAGAAAAAATGTTAAACATTCTTGATCCTTTTGATATGGCTTATTTTTACCTAAATATGTTATCATAAGCCAGATAATAAAACCAACTCAAAATTGTCAAATATTGAGGCACCTTCCTACTAGATCTATACATTGTGTTAAAATATGGGCTTGCCAGAAGTTTATAACAAGAGTTCTTTCAATTCTGAATAAGAATGTTGTTACTTGGTTTATTCTATGTAGATAAATGTTTACAAACAAAATGTTTAGAATGAAGTTATTTCATGTAAAATAATTTCAGTTTTTGCACACGGTTACAAAGTTTTAAGACAACATTGTTAAAAGGCCTGTTAATAAAGAGTAACACCCCTGAATACTAATCATTCTCTGCATGTAATTTTTAGAATATTCAACCAGAAGAATGTCAACCTATAAAGTATTTGTGTATGGTACATTAAAATCGGGAGAGCCAAACCATCCATTGCTTACAGATGTGAAGAATGGGAAAGCGACTTTACTGGGAAAGGGTGAAACCGTCCAGAAGTATCCGATGATAATCGCCACGCAGTATAATATACCATTCCTTCTTCAATCTCCTGGGAAAGGAAATTTTATTCAAGGTAATAGGAATATTTTAAATAATAAAAACACATTCTTTAGTACTTATTTCCACAATATATATTTTGATCAGGACCGGTTTCGCTCATTGCGAGCATTATCGACTGATAGAATACAATTGATAATCGAGTTAACTCAAAAATTTTGTATAAATAGACTCGCTTGTAAATTGTATTCTATCAGTTGATAATGCTCACAATGAGCGAAACCGGTCCTGATCAAAATATAAATTGTGGGAATAAGTACTAAAAATATAATTTTAATATTTAAAATATCATGCCTTTCCATCAAGAAGTGACAGTTAACACTTTAAAAGTAATAGGAAAAGTTAACATACAAATCAAATCAGTAAAATTGCTAAATTTGGGCACCTGTAAGTTAGCTACATTATTAATATTCCAAGCTTTGATTTCTACATTTTCCTAAGTCACTTGAATTTTATACTTTCCAATGGGGTATCAAATTGATTGATAAAAAACTGGTTGTTATTCACTACACTTTTCATGATCGGTAATGAAATTCAAATAGTACAATATTGTTTACTTGGCAATGAATTCTTGAATTGTTCTGTTAAAGTAATTAACATTGATAAGTAATTATTAGCATGTAACATTTTCAGGTGAAGTTTATGAAGTTGATTCACCAATGCTTGAAAAACTCGATGAACTTGAAGGGCATCCAGAATTCTATGTTAGAGAAGTGGACAAAGTTTTATTAAAAAATAGGTATGGTGCAAATGGTTGATTTAACCTTTAAACGCTTGCGCGCCGTGCGCAAAAAAAGTATCACACTGCCCAGGCATTTTTTCGTGAAATATAAGCGGTCACCCGCAACCGTTTGAAAAAATTATATCTCCTAAACTAGTCATCCTATTTGAGTAAAATAAAAAACATCATCAAAATAAAAGATTGTTTAAAATTTATAAAAGGTTTATTTAAAAAAAATCACATTGTATATGAGTCCAATTTTCAGGTGTGATGTCAGGAGCAGACGAAGCATAAAATCCACTTATATTTCCAATAAAAGGTGGTGGTGGTTGGGATGTATTTATAAACGACCTCCGTGTGGTTGTCCTCCATGTATCTTCATCAGAGCTCGCGTCTTCTTCTTCGCTTGCTTCTGATTCAGAGATAATTTCTGCGTCAGAATTGCTATCCATATAAATTTCTTCAACGTTATCCGTCATTGTATTTATCTCTAATTAGGGGTATACAAAAAAAACAATATTTAAAAAAAGCAGTAAAAAAATATAATAAAAACTATTATTTTGTATCTACTTACAATAAAATTCAAATAATTCCAAGAACAGCAATGTCCAGCTACAACTATCCAGTTCAGAAGATGACGAAAGAGTGACAGTTTGCACAAGGATCTGTATATAATACATATTTCGAACGGACCGTAACATCTGTACAAGACAATTGTCCAATTTTGTTTCAAACCAGCACCAATCTTGCACGCTTTCTAATTGTTTAGGTACAAAATAAACGAACCGGGTATATCGACAAAAGAATCGGACGAATAACCCCAAAGCAGTGTTTCCTAAATTTTTTAGAGAGCTTTTATATTATTCGCAAAATATATTATTTATTTATTTTTTAAAACAAAAAAAATTGCCATGGAAAATTCAAATAATTATTAAATATCGCAAAAAATATTTTATATTGTTAGAGGCTCTCTCGAACCTCCAGAAATAGCTTCCCGCAGGTTGGGAACCACTGTGCCAAAGGATAAATTTCTGGAAAAAAATCCCCATTGAAATATATTTTGTTGTATGAATAAAACTGATTTATTACGGTTCGCCTAAAGTTATAAAATGAACATATGTCTCAAGCGTCGACCTTGTAACGCAGATGTTTGTATTACTCATATGACAAAAATATTAATCGAAACCGAAAATAAAATTATGGATTGGTATCTCAAAGACATTGTTTATGTAAGGTAATATTCATATCTTGTATAATATTATCATAAATCCGTGTAATCCAATAGCGAAATAAACGGTCCCGTACGGGACCGTTGGGCAATGAACAACGCAAATCAGTGGTCCCGTACGGGACCATTGGGCGTTTAAAGGTTAATATACGCTTGATTGATACTCAGCGGATGTGAACAAAATAAATATATAGAACAAATTAAAATTTCCATTTGTTTATAAAACTAGTGAAATATTTTAATGATAAAATTGATCTGTACAAATCATAGTAAGGCTTAAAAAAATTTTGAAGCATTTACTAAATTTTGCTTTTATTTCAGCACTAATACCAATGCAGAACATGACTGTTGGATCTACTTTCAAAAGACTTTTAATGAATCCTTACTTCTGAAGGACTTCTTCTCGGACTACAGTTCATCGGGGGACCATGGTCTCCCTTATATTGAAAGGTCGAAACGAGCTTCTAATTTTAAAGAAGAAAGAAACAAATTTTTCAATTCGTGATATGCAACCCTCAAACATATCATAAACTTTTCAGTGCTTGATTTGCATGTTAGCAAATATTTATCATTTAACCAAGCATGTACACAACATATCAAATTCAGTGTTGCGGATATGTACTTAATTATAAGCTGTGGCCTAAGTTTGACTGGGAGCAAGATGGATGGCTTTCCATCAATTCTCATTGAATCCAATGTTTCCCCAGTGAAGATTTTTTTGTTACTAAATGTTTACTGATGTCTTCCAATAGAATAGAAATCTTAACTGCAAAATGTGAGCAACCATATTTTTTAGTATGAATATTGGAGTAACACTATGAAACTTTTTATGAGTAAATGCATATTCAAGTTTCACATCCATATTTTAGTCATCAACTAAATATTGTATAAACATTTTTGACCATGACTGTGGTACTCCCAATGTGAAGTATATAGACTATTAATCAAACACTCCAGAGACACCAAAAAAATATTTGCTTCCTTGCAACTCAAATATGCTTTCTATAAAGTCATCTTTATAAATAATAGAAGATTAATATTTCTATTAACTATTTTTGTGGATCTTTTGCCAATATAAAAACATCTTCAGTTGTTTTCATAAACAGCAAAACAAAAAGACGAATTACGCACTATGAATAGTTTTAGAATAGTGTTAGCTTTATTGATATGTAAACTGAAACGTTGTCTCGTATGTGGACTTATTATGATTATTTTCCTCCCCCACTACTGTTTTAATTTTATTACAATTTCTTCAACTGGTTTTCAAATAAAAGTTTTAATTATGATCATGTTCATGTAAAGAATATTTCTTAAAATTTTCAGGTACAATGAAGCAACCATTGAAGATTACCTAAGCGAAATGTAAAACATTCCATATATGTCTGTTAATTTAATTCTTTTGACAATCAATAATCTTTATAAATTGTTATCAATTTTCAAATCCCAATATTTTAATTTTGCAATACAAGTTTACAATATTTGTAAGTATGTGAATACATTTTTCTATAAAAATATTGTTGATATTTTTAGTTACTAGGTTTACGGCATTATGTTATTTATGCCATTTTATCAATTTAAATGGTTAGTTATTTTATTTAATAAAAAATAGTTACTATTTTATACATTTTTATTTTTTAATATCTTGCTACAAAACACAACATCCTATGTATGTAAATAACTACTATCATCTGATATCTACAAAAATTAAATACAAAAAAATTATGTTATTTTTGTAAATATTCTTTCTGACCATTAACACATAGATGATTGACAGAATGCTTGATATCAAATAAAAAAGAATTCTTAACGATGTATGTATTTCATCACGCCAAACCAAATAATATCGCCCCTCAATAGTTTTACAGTTTTGATAGTCGCTTCTAAATTCTTCAAACAATATGTTTCCCTTTAAATTAATGTAATATTGGCGCTTCATTTCCCACTCCTTTATATTTCATAAAGTAATAAATTTTTTATTTTATAAACTACCAATCAAAAAAGATAAGTAATTTTATAGAGATTTTGTGTTTTCTAAAATCTGCAATTTTTTTCAAAATCTTTTTTTTATAAAAATGTAAAAAGTAATATATTGTAAATTAAATTTGAACTCCTAGTGAAAAAAATAAAATAAGGTAGTTTTATTTATGTAGTGAAGCATATTTAACATATTTTAATAATAATTGTGCTAATTTAACATTTGGAAGTTTAGCTCGAGTTTTACTCGGTGAGAACCTCTATGTGTAGAGGGAACAATGTTTAGGATTCCCGATGACAATTACGAATAATATCCTGATCAAAAGGGATAAGAGATATATGTCACAAATATAATATTTTAAAGGAAAAATATTTAAATTTTTAAAGCTGGCGAGCCAAAGGATATGCTTTATATATATCAAAATGAAATAGTGAAATACCCTTCGTCCACCCAGCCAAAATTATATTCTACACCGGCAGTGGTAACTTCCAAATATAATTTTATAGTGAACACATAAAAATAGAATACAAAATCATTTGAATATTCATTTACAATGTATTGTAAATTTTTTGACCCTTTGAATAATGCATCTAAATGTGGAGAAAAAATGTACACAGACATTTGAAAATAAATGCACAAGGCTAAGGTTTTTCTATTAGGGAGAGCATTACTGATAAGTTTATTAGTAAGGAAATATAGACTGACAAAATAAAAAGTATTAAGTTGTTTAACATCTTAAAATAACCAACCATAACTACTTTAAATAGATTATGCGCAAGGGTTGAATCCAGGTGCCATATTAACATGAGAACAACTGGCCCTGCCTCCTTTAGGTACAGCAACTCTGAATAACCGTCCCTCTGGCATGCAAACACACACTTTGTACTGCGGAATAGGTTGCTGGATGTCACTATTCTGTTTCATTTCTCCAGAATTTTGGTTAGATACCTGTGAATTAAGATTGATTATTATCAAAGTACATCATTTTTGCCATACAATTGATGAAAAATTGTATTTTGAATTAATATAGGCTATAATCAATATAGGCCTAGTAACCATCAATCCTTAGTTCACACATTATTGTCATGATTTGTTCTTGTGAGTAATAGTGTGAAAAAAAAATCTGTGAAGATACCAATAAGTGGCGCCGTGGCTCGTGGCTGATGATTGCCATGACAGGTAATGTTTTATGGTTATCCAACCGAAGTTGAGTTACGTAAATCTTTTTTTTTTAACAAAGAGAAAATGTGGTACAAATATTTTCTGAAAATTAATACTTGCTTAAAATCAAAACAAAATATGTTAACAGTGGTAAACATGGCCGAATATGCTTTATCATATACTTAACTGCTACCTTTACTTTTTTTTTTAATAATAAAACACATTTTTTAGAACTTATTTCCACAATATTATAATATATATAACACATTAATGCTCAGAACCAGTTTCACCCATTGTAAGTATTATCAAGTGATCCTGATCATAAAATATATTGTGGAAGCAATATTAGAAAATATGTTTAAAAATAGTATGCCTTTTCTTCAAGAAATGACAGTTAACACCTTGAAAGTGTTACCTTTACTATCGGTATGTTTGATACATCCACAAATACACCACCCCGTCCTCCCAGTGCCAAGCTTCCATTTGCCGCTACTTTGAGAATAATATCCTTGTCCGCTGTCCACTCCATATGGTCAGATGTTAGTCGTGCTCCTTCTGCACCGCGCAAAATTGCTGACAAATCTGAACGTAGAGTCAAGTTGGAGTCAACGGGTGAAGCAATACGACCAGTTGAAGCCATCTAAAATTAAAAACAATGTTTGAACATTTAGATGAAGTTTACAACTTTTTTCAACAATACTCTTTTTATTGTCATTACAAAGGTGATCAACACATTAAAAAAACATGACAAATAATATATAAAGAAAAGTTTGAACCTGAAAATTATTTATTTTTGTTTCCAGGGTATCCATTGTAAATGGTCACAGAAAAAAGAGAAAATTAATTACTACAATGTTGAGGAGTTGAAGACATAAGCAAATATTGATTACCTTCGCATTCAAATGTCTAGTACCATCTTTAAGGTCGAAAACTGGTGATGCAGTGGAAAAAACTGTTTCGCCTGTCGTTGGATTAGTAACTTTGAAAGGTCCTGCACTCATTAACGAAATATTAGTGCCACTAGCCAAAATTCTAGTTTCCGGCTTTCCATTCGTTCGGCCAGACGGAATTGTTATAGCCACACTGCCGTCATCACTTGAAACATGAACCGGTGAGTCTGAGAAACCACTGAGTAATCCATCACGTTTATATACGTGACCTAAATCTGCTGATCCATAAAATTTTATCGTATTTGCAGATGGTACCAGTTCAATACTTTCCATCCCTGTAAAAACATCATTTATCGATATTTAATATCTGCTGAACAGGTTAATTTATAAAAGCTTTTGATTCCTGTTTATTGAATCAAATTATAGAAAATAGTACTTAGAAGATTATTCCATTTTCTAACTAGATAAATGTTTGACCCACAACTAGAGTTGACTTCAATTGAATTAATTTATAAAAAGTTTCTTTTTAATCTGCAGACCAGGTATGCTTAAGCTATGACCCTTTTTACTTTTTTTGTGTGCAACATTACTCTCTATTTTGTTATTTTTTCCACTCTATTTTCAGTCATTTACTCAAAATTTACGTATGCGTGCAAACGTTGAAAATTCTTTGCAAATCTTTTCTTTCTAGAGAAAAATATCTTCATGCACACTTTATTTTTGAGCGAACATTATCCAGAAAAGTTAAATTAGAATCTAATTTCTGTTGAGCAACTTGAGAATTATTGAAACAGACATTCAGTTAAATATGTTATAATTTGTTTTGGATTTAATGATACATAATGTCTGCGAACATTTAATGCGTGAAGCCATATTTCTTTATTATATCATATTCATTAGCTGTTTTAAATATATTATGTTGGGCTCAAAACAATAATTATCCTTCAGTCAATAAAGGTTAAGAAATTTAAAAGTCTGAAACTTTTGCTGTGGGCTAATGGGAATGAATTATTTTTCTTCTTCAAAACAATATCATAAGTCAAGTTATAATATATTAACCCTGCCCAAGTCTTAATACTCCAAGAATGGTAAATGTGAGAGCCAAATTTCCTGCTGCGAGAAGGAGTAAAAGAGCTACTAAAGTCCAGAATGCAAAAGTTCTTCTTCCTTGTAGACCTGCCATCGGTATATGTCCTCCGTCGGGCACCGCTTCATATCCTGAAACGGTATTATCAATATACCAACAAATAATATTATAAAAAAAACTCAAATTCTATTAAGAACCTGTACCATGCTATATATAAGTAACACATATAATTAATTAATTCAAATTCAAATTGATAGCTTTTTATTCCACTTGGTGAAATTTATATTAATAGTTAGTACTTAAGTTTCTACAAAATTATTGGCGAATCTATCAAAAGAAAGTTTTTTTATAAGAACCGTTAATGTATCATTCCCTCTCATTTGGAAAAAAATCAAGAACATTATCAGCCAATGATTAAAAAGAAAATACATGATAACAAACGAGTGCGAATGATTTCCGCTTTAGAGACCTGACTCTAATCACCCACCCTTCATTGCAATATATTTACTGTTATTTTAGAATTATAAGAATCACGCATTATTTGGTAGGTTTTAATATTTCTCACGTCAAAATAAATGGGTGATTTATATACCTTTGTTAGAAGGTACATTGTTATTATTGAAAAGTGCTCGACTTCTAAGTGGAGTGCTGGTCAGAAGGGCCCTCTCTCCTTGGGGTCCTTGTCCGTCAGACTGTGTACTAGATTGAGGACCTGAAGCGCGGAAACTAGAGAGCATAATGAAAGTCTGAAAGTAATACATTGCTTTGTAAATATATTTGTCAAAATAAAGGGAGATGTTTATGTATATTTCAAAATAGTATAAGGCGTCAATAATTATCCGTTTTACTTAATTAGCCCTCAATAATACTTGCTATCATTCCTAATCTGAATCAAAATAGTCAACATTGTTGGCTTCGATTGAGATGGAAAAAATCAATTGAAAAATTAATGAATTTGTGAATGAATGTATCAATCACACTTGTCTTATAAAAAGAGCGAGTAGCTAACGACTAATTATGTTCAGCCGTAATCTTACTCTCTCCGAAAAATAGAAATTCGGTGACGGAGTAATAACCAGTTCTCTTAAAGAATAAACACCACCACGCTCAAGCCAAATTTAATCGAAATGAGTAATGAATTTATTTAATAGTATTTTCTTAAAACTTTTCCTGTACCTGCAAGTTTTTTTGTGATTTGAGAACGAATCAATAACGTCAAATATTTAATCAGTCTTAATTGTGATTGCATGGAAATAGTTCATATTTTACTCCATATTAATAAGGTTTATTACAATAATAGTGCTTAGGTACGCTTTAATTTATCGTAAATGGATAATAAAGGATAGTGTATCGTGCCAATGAGTCGCTACATTTATTAGCAATAATAAAAGGGTTGTTTCCGTCTAAAGATCACAGATACACCGTTTACACATTTTATTGTAATATATACAATAATTATTTTTGAATACCTACAATATATAGAATATCATACGTGTAGTAATTAACTGACCTACATTTAGAAAAATAGTTATATATTTATCGATAAACTTCTAAATAAACCTTTGATGTTTTCGAGTTACTCAAATAAATAATAACGATCTACTTTATAGTATTGTTTATTACTTAAACTTACATAAAAACAAAGCTATATCTGAAACAATCTCCAAAATCTGTACAATTTTGGTAGAGTGGCAGTGTAGTAACATAAAATATTTCATGGATATATTAGGGAGTGGAATTTAGGCCACATAATGAATTGATTTTCCAATAATAAAATTCTCGTCTATAATAAGATATTTCAGATATGAGCTAACCAAATGCTATTTACCTTCTGTTTGACAGCCGCACTCGAAAAAGTCGTATTAACTGCGATATTGAACTGACGTCGTACGAGGCGTCGAGACGCTAGGTTGGGATTGGTTAAAACTCACAAATTTAGTACGATAAGTGCGTTTTCATGGAATTTTTAGTTGACGCGGGAAATTTGAGTAATATCAAGGTTGATAAAGAAAGAGCAAATTAAACTAAATAATATTACAAATTAATAGATTTAATATGCATATTTGATTGTTTACATGCAATTTATACAAATATTTAATATAAAATACACTAAACTGATCGATACTAAGGAGAATACTACGAAATTCCCATGTCAAATTTTGATCATTGAAAATGTTATTGCGCTAAAACTAGTTCCGTCGTTTAATAACTAAATAAATAATAATTCGCGGGGGATACTTTTTAACGCTGGAAAACACATGTTTAAAAAAAAGGTTATCCAATAAATATGCTACTATACTGAGACATTTTAAGAAAATTGAATATTTGACCCTTTCCAAAACTGATATAAATTTATTCTTATCCAAATTGAAGCTTGATTTATTAATTTAAAATAAACTATGGTTAACTAGATAATTTTGAAAACTTAGTAATTCATCTACTATCGACCGTTAATATCGAATAGTTATTAGATACTGTGTAATGTTTAATCAGTGAGAATCATCATTTCAATTCTCGATTTCATTAATTTGCATTTCCGAGTCTCTCTCGGAACCGAATGCAGAATGTCTCACGAGACCTCTCATTATAATATAAGACATAAGGACCTATCATTATATTGAATATATATGTGAATTCAAAACATATTAACGCGTAATAATTTCATAATCTATGATAATAATATAAAAATCGTCATTATTTGAATCACTTATGAATAATAAGCATCACGGTTTACTGGCACCTCCGAATTTTCAGTATTTTCTAAAAATAATAAGTTTTGTATACTTACGGTTTGAATTGTTGAAACATTTCCACATTCACATGTTTTTTTACTGATGACCCGGGTTTTTCCTTTCGGCATCATCGGGTGTCACTCGGGGTTCGGATCTCACGGAATCATTAACTGTTATGTTTATAAAATTAAAACACAAAAATTTGTTACATTATTAATCAAAACAATAGTTATTAAAGATAATAAATTCTAAAGACGAAATTCCGGTCATGAAAAATATGACCCCATGATTCGGATGCCTCAAGTGCGTCTTGTCATTTTAAGACAATCCGCCACTTTCGAACAAGCGTTTTCAGCAATTTTAACAGAAATTTGTTAGGTTATATAAAAGTCCTTTTCAATGTATTACTTAGTATCGATGCATTTTAAATATCGTTTATGTTATAATATTTATTCATTGCGCTAAGTGATATAATTATTTACATAGAATCAAATGATTTCTGAAATTATTGCCCAAATATTTTAATTTATTAGCTTTATAAAAACAGAAACCAATTATTTATAATGATATTGTAGTTAATGTACTTGATGTGACATTAAGTGTATTTATATGCTGTTATTTGTTTGCGATTGTTGAATGAAAATAAATCACTGAGTACTTACTTAAATGAGATAAGAATGATAACAAAGAATATTTACTGCAACATAAATAAAAAAATGCAGAGGTACTTAATTAATGATATAAAAATAATTTTGTTTCATACACAACACTTTCGTAACAATAAAGATATAACATAGTGTTTATAGAGCTTATACAGAAGAGTTCACGAATGAAATATTTTATTTCCTAGTAAATAAAGTAATTGTTGAAAATGGCTACGTTCCTAGTTAATCGAAAGGCAACCAATCACATACTATTTAATCAATATTATTTTATAGATATCCACTCAATCCTCTTTTTATGCAGAGTTTTAATATGTGATTTCGAAGTTATACGGTTTTTTAAAAATGCAAATTTTAAAAAATGACAAAGTGGAAGAAATACGCGCTGAGAACATAATTTTAAAAAATTCTCCAACTTTGTAGTAAATTTGAAAACCACTTCATTCTTAATGCACATTTAAGTTTCGAAAAGAGCTTAGAACTGTATTTCTGGGTATAACTAACTGTACAAACACTTAATCATCGAAAAATAAAATTTGAACGAATTTTGATTCGTAATTTCTTCGTTAGGAAAAAGAACCCAACACAAAACAATAGTTCGATTGCATTTCACAAATTGCACCGAGTAGTTAGTCGATAGTTTCATTTAAAATATTATTAAAATAAAAACAATAATCAAAAAAAAATATTTTAATAAAACGAGGTTCAAAAAAAAAATGTCGAACTTCTTTCCCATTTTTCCAAGCTTTTTTAATGCAATCATGAATATATTTTAACAGGCTGTTTTAAAGTTATCCAGCTTTTAAAGTTTTTGGAACTATCCTTACTTTTTATATGCGATATATTGTGTAACGTATCTACCGCATAAAACGAGGATTGATTGTATAACGAAAAGTAAACCAAATAACAAAATGAAAAGTTATAGTTACCTACGACTTAATGGTTTTAGAGGAAAACACGGGATAATTTGGGCGACATATCAGAAGTCAGATAAAATAAAATAAAAAATCTTAAGAAATATACGAAGCATATTAAATGTCACAAGCAGGGTGTAATCTTGCGCAACCAAAAAAAGGTACTTCTGCAACCTTTTTTTGTTTTGCATTTTTTGCATTGTAATTTTATTCACATCTAAGAAGTGCATACAGAATTATAGAAAAAACCTTCACATTTAAATTATTTTAATAATAAAATTTTAAAGATAATTTTTAAATAATATTCAACTCACAATAACAAAAAAAAATCATTCCAGTCAATAAAATAATTTCCTGAACCAACAATTTTTTGAGCAACCTGTATTTTACAGATAACATTGATAAAATTCTCATTCTTATCATAACAAATATTATTTTGTGAAAGTGTTTCGTATCTCTCTCATGTTAGTCCAATTCAATGTGTATACCACAACATTATATAATAATCAGTAGAGGGTACCGCAGATTGTTAATTGTTACTTCAAGTGCAACACAATGGTAAACCATTAAAATAATAATAAGTTATGATACTCAATAATAATTTAGAAAGTATTATATTATTTACATCCACTGTCAAATATGAGCGTACATTGAAAAATATACTTAAAAATGTTTGTCAATTCTCTTTACTTCTGTTTTTAGAGTGAGTTCACATTTAGAGGTCTGATGTCTCCCGTCTTTACACCATTCAAAGATGACTTCTCTTTAGATCTAAATGCAATCCCACCATACGTGAAATATTTGAAAGTACATAAGGTTGAAGGCATTCTAGGTTAGTGAAGACCTGTTTTTTGATCATGTTGACAATGTTGTAGAATATAAATTGAAAATGCTTATAAGGTGAGCAAAATATTCCCTTTTAATTATATTTTCATAGTTATGCCACTAAGTGCCAATAACAATTATTTATTAATATAAAGAACTTTAAAAAACTATTGAGCAGAAGATGGTTTAATATAGAGGATAATTATTCAAGTAAAATAAACATGTACATTTTTTTTAATAATATTCTAAATTTAGATGAAGAAATTTAAACCAAAAATGCTATATTATTTATAAAAGCATTCTTCAACCTGTAGTACATGGACTAGTGTCAGTCAACTTCTTCATAGAAAGTTGAAGGCAATATATTATATAATAAGTATTCTTGTTTTCTGATGTAAATTCAATAACCATAAAATTTTCAACTTATATTTTAAGATTTCTTCACTGATACAAAAAAATCTGCATACCTCACATCTTATATTTCTGTGTTACTAGTCTGCAAAATTTTTCTGGTACTATTGCCAGTTCTTGGATGTAAAAGGTTTAAGAATGATAATTTATAGTTTATAATATAGTTCAATGAAGTTATGAAAATAGCACTCAGAATATGCATTGCACTACAATATACCCTCCATACAGCTCTTAAAAATGTATTGTAGAACTAACTTAATAGAAATCTATACTTTGGAAGTATTTTCTTAATAAATTGTCAGTCTCGGTGTTGTAGTGGTACGAGCTTTACCCTAGCAATCAGGTGGGTCTGGGTACAAGTCTAAGTCAGATCAATATCATATTTAAGAGTTAAGACATATGTGCTTGTGACATCTCTTCTTCCAAAGTTGGTGTTGATTGAATTTATAAATATTTTTCAGTGCGTTAATCTCATGTGAAATAAAAGACTTAAAGATTTTAAAAATATAGCAAATTATTTTTTAGTATAACATAGTTAGAAGTATAAGCGGACATATTTTTGTATGGTTACCAAACTATTTTGAAATACCAACCGATTGACAAAATCATTTTGTTTATTTCAAACAAATGATAAAAAAGGTAGTACTTACCTATATCTGAACAAATAATAATAATTCAATATAAAAATTGAGAACGGCAATAGATAACATATATGTTGCTGTAATCTTCAGAGCTGATTTTTATAATTTGAATTTTAGTGAATGGTACAAGTGGAGAAGGAATGTCTATGAATGTTGCGGAGCGTAAAATACTTGCAGAAGCTTGGATAAATGAAGCACACCGGTATGGTATGCATGTCATGGTGCAAGTAGGAGGTGCGCCATTACCTGATGTCTTAGAATTGGTAAATATATCATAATGTACAATGTTAAATAAAAAATGTTTTTATAATGGTAAGTACTTAATTCATTAAATTGTAGCAGATAATTTACCATTTTTTTTTTTTTTTAATAAGAGTTCAAATTCATATAATTAGTTATCTTTCTTCTGTGGACTTAATGCATGTTTGCATTCAATATATGAATCTGATTGATTTCACAATCAACATACTAATTGTCGAAAATTCCAAAACCTCACAATTATCTGATGATTTAAATTTATGTTATATTTAATTTTGATTGGTCTAGGCAAAGCATGCTGAATTGATAAAAGCTGATTCAATATTAACCCTGCCAGAACTGTTTAATAAACCGAAGACTGTGAAAGATTTGGTTGATTATATGGAGACAATAAGCATGGCAGCACCGACTACTCACATCTTATACTACCACAATCCTGATTATTGTGGAGTGCGATGTAAGTCTGAAAATAATATAGAATATCAATTTATAAAAATACTTCAGTTATATGACTATCAAATCCATACGTATTGATTAATCTTGACTTCAATGAAAGTCTGTAGTTTAATTTGATTGTAATTTATTTATTCTTAAGTCAGATATTAAAGATGAATGTTTTTGGAACAAATATTTAATTATATAAAATGTCTCAAAAAAAAGTCTTTTCAAACATAATAACAGTGAAAAATCAAGGTTTGTCAGATCAGTAAGCAAATTATTTCAGAGAATGTATAAAATTTATTGCCCTGACTCCTCATGTTGGGGAAGATTGATAGTGATAATATTTGACAAACCTTGTCACACCATAAAACTATATTTTTAAATAATTATAATGGATGTATGATTTTTAAAAAATCTGACTTCTTTTCTAGTGGATATGCCATCAATGGTGAATGAAGCTAAAATAAGAATCAAAAATTTCAGAGGTCTAAAGTTTACTTCAGTTGACCTCCAAGAAGGATTTGCTGTTCTATTAGCATGTGGAGAGAACAACAGGGTTTTCTTAGGTGCTGATAAGGTAAACCATGATACAGCATTAGCAATAGTCAATATAATAATCATTAGTGTCTGTAATTTTGTATGGTACTGTGACTTATTAAAAACAATATTATTAGGGATCATGAATATAAATAGTAGTACATGTGCGCTGGGTTTGGATGGTCACATAAATTGTTTGTAAATAATGTATTACAATTTCAAATGAATTATGTCAAAAAAAAACCATGTTCAGCAACTTTACTGTTATAAATGGAAATATGTGTAATCTAAATAAAATATTGGTGTCATAGTTTTAATTGTCAAATGCCAGCCCTATAGCCAACTGGCCTATATCATTGGCCTCAATTAACACACCTAGGGGTTCAAATCCCATTAAAGACAGATTCGTAAATTGATTTATGGATTGAAGGCATGTGTTCAATTCTTTCCCAACTATCTGACCCTAAAAATAAATCATTACAAATTGGAATACTTGACCACCGGTTCTTTCCTAACTCCATTCTATCTTTTCTATCTTTAAAAAGAAAGGTTGACCAACTGTTTAACAAACAGTTCTCGCATCAGTTGAGATATGCCGCATCAGGAATCATATTTATTTGCAGATATTATTAGCAGCGGTTGCTTTGGGATTCGATTCGAGCATTGGCACTACTTATAATATGATGGCGCCAAAAGCACAAGAAATTTTGAATAACATGAAGCTTGGCAAAGCTGACACCAAGAAAGCCCAACATGACCAAGTGCATTTGAACAAATCAATTGAAATCATTACTCGAAATGGTAAAATATTTATATATACTGAAATTTACTTCTATTTTAATGTATCTATTGAATGCATCATATGGTAAAACAAAAATTATCTGACCAAAACTCAACCGAGATCTTGATTAAATTATATGTTTTTTTACTCTCAGAAATGATTTTTGGAAATCAAAATTACAGATTACCTTAATTGATTAAGTGCCCATAAGCATTGTATTATTCTATTTTATTATTATGAAATGCTAAAATATGATAGTTATTGATTCGCAAATTGTGCATGTTATCTGAGCTTGTAAATGTCATAAAAAGTGGATAAGATAAATTTAAAAAAAAGTTCTTTCTAAATCGGCTAATGCATCTGCATTACCTTTAATGAAATTGAAATTTCACAAATAAAGAAAAATGATCCAAATAAAATTGACAAAAATGGCTGTCAAAAAAGTTACATGTAAGTTACTCTATAACTGTTTGCATTGTTTGTGGGAATTTCATTAGTAAACTAATAATATTTTCTCGTTGACATGCAAAGGCAGTGTTAAGTTTAACAATTATTTTCATAAGTATATTTGAAATGTGGAGCAGAGTTTCAAATTGGGTGACGTAAAAGGTTCTTGCTATATTTTTAGGGGGGTGGGTGGAAACAATGAAAGCAGCGATTGAATGCTTGACTGGAATAAGAGTGGGACCTCCTCGACTGCCACTCACACCTCTACCTGAACCACACAGAAATGCTATGATGCTGGAACTTGCAAACCAAGGATATAAAATATACAGATAAATATTTATTTATTTTTAAAAAAATACAATGTGAAAAACTAATTGTCTTTCGTATTCATTTCATGCATTTAAAATTAATTCACATTTAATACTAAATATGATTTTTATACATTTCATTACCTGACATGTTAAAATTATTCATATATATAGGTTTATTTGAATAGTTGAATGAATGGTTGTGCTTTCTTCACATAGATTTACCATTCAAACATATTAAATAAGGATAATCAATGTCTATGTTATATCAATGATTCTGTAGGGCTCGAAAATAAAACAAAATATCTTTTAATAAGTTTTTTAATATGCAAAAATTATGCAACTAAATAAATAAGAGAGCATTAGTGATTGTAATTTTAGTATGCTGAAAAACTTCTAATAAAAATAGACATAGATAAATGTTCAACAAAAAGAAAAAATCAAAAGCATGCAAGGCTTCTGATACAAAACAATATACTTCAGTTAAAAGTAAAATTTAAAAAAATAATGTAAGTTCTACCAAAAATATACACATTAACCTATAAAATTTTGAGAGAAGGGTTGATTTACATATTAATTGAAGCAATAACATATCAATAATGATGTTTTTCTTTCAACATTGAGAACATAAAATACATAAATAAAGGAGGAACCATAAATTTTATTTTATTTTCACACACATAGATATTTTAGTTATTTGACAACAATAAAGTATCAAACCATTGAGATCATGATCGATTTCAAAAAAAAATTCACATACCTAGTTTTTTTTTTTTTTGGAATACATAAATGTCTTTTCAAATAATCTTTGCATACACAATAACAGTGTAGGCTATTAAATATTGCTTCCTTTATAAGGATAACTTAATACTGAAACTTTTCTATATTGGACACATCACACCAAGCTGAGTTTCATTTTTATAGCAAACTATGATATTCTAACTCCTCTATAAACATCAAGTGTATTATGCGATAGTATTATATAATTTATTAAGTAGCAACACAATAAATATATATGTAAGTATTTACACAGTATATTAAACAAACATGATATAATGTAAAACTGAAGAAAAACATAATGAATATAATTGTATGAACAGGAATGTTTTGAATGTAGGTATTGTGATGACTTGCAATTTTCAATGATGACATACTCAAATTCCTCAGCACAAAATTGAGGATTTATCAATAAAACTCTCTTCTTCATGATCAACTGCATAGGAACATTTAAAAGAAATCATTAAATTGAATAAAACTTGCACACGTGAACCACACAAGCTATAGAATAAAAGACAGATGTGGTGCTTTTCTATAAATCCAAAAAAAAAAAAATTTATTAAACACATGTATTTATGCATGAAATAGTAACCCGGGATGAGAAATAGAAAGTTTGGAACTGTATAAGATGAAACAGACTATCAAAGAATAAATTACCTGTTTCAACTAATAAGCCAAAAATGACGGTTCAAATCGTCCTTTTGGTTATTTGATGAGATGTGAACAGTATAATTCAATTTGAATTATCAAAATTTGGTGAAACAAAACTGTCCAGGTGTAGTCAAAATTTAGAAACACCTGAAACTGATTTAAAAATCTCGAATTTTATAATTTAAAATAAAACCCAAATTTAATGTTGCTTCCTAAAATAGCAAATTTCTTTCAAGTCCCCCAATATATGTACCAGGTTACTTGATTCTAATACTACTTTCTTTCGATTATTATTAAAAAATTATAATAATATATAATTTTTAAGAGTTTATGATAACAAATATTTATCAAATATCTAACAAATTTCAGTCAACATACTTTAGTGAAGATGCAAACATAAAAATTATTATGCCTTATTGCAACAGCACTGAAAAGCATAACTATATATAAGTTATTACTAAAAGTATAATATATTATAAGCGTTGATCTGTAGGGTTTCACTAATCAAAATATAATCAGGACTATATTGATTGAATTGGCATTCACTTGGTAGAACTCCATTATAACACGGTGAAAAAATAGCAATGTATTTTAGTTCTACAAAATTATTTTTAACAAATATAGTTGATAGCTATTTCGGCTCACGCCATCGTCAGAACTATCTGATATATAGCAATATTTTTTGTTATAATCAGGACTGTTTACACGAATACGTGATTTTATATATAGCAATATTTTTTTATTTTGACAAAATATTTTATAGTATGAAAAAATTTATGATAAAATCTTAATAAATATAAGCATTCTAAATAATTTGCCACATTAACATCGTTACTGAGTAATATAAGCCATATTAAATAAAATCTATTTGTTGACAAATATTTCTTCTTGACCATTTGTCATATTGGCTACTTCTTCAGCACTAAGATGGTCCTGCAACGCCTCAGTCATTTGTCTAATAAGGTCGTCGCTCTTAAAACTCATGTGTTCATTCCTTGTTCCATTATTGATAGAATGAGATTCTGACTTGGTAAGGACACTTTCCCAAGAGCTTAGGCTCTTTTCATTTAAAGAGATATGTTTTCGAGCCATTTCGGTGAGAATTACTTTCATATCAGTGCGTTTTTGTCTCTGCCAACTGCAGAGATCACTGCGTAGTGCTTCTGAAGCACATTGAAGTCTAGAAGTGTTAAATAAAGAAATACATAATATTAGAGATGGTCTACTTGTTAGTTGCTATTTTCAATGCAAAAAAAAATTATGCAAGTTAGTTAAATTTACTGAATTAGACAAAAATTTGATTTAACAGTTTTAAAAATATGTAATCAAAAATATGTTAATAACTTTTTTTTTAAAGTAGCATTGACAAAACATTGTGGTAAGTAAGACTGTATACTTTTTCATTAGAAGTTGAATAGAATTTAAACCCTTTAATTTCTGTCAAGTTCCAATTTAACATTAAATCGATAAAAATTCACCATTAAAATGATTAAATTTAATTCATGCCTCCCAATGCTTTTTATGTAATGTTCTTTTGTTAATATAATTGTAGAATTCAATCAAAAAAAAATATTCACAAAGTGCTGAATGAATTCACCAAATCGAAAAGAAAAAATATGAAGGGAGTTTAGAAAAGTTATTTAGAAAAATTGCTGAAGATCACACAAAGTATGAAAAAGATATTCAAAATATTATTGAGTCCTTAGTCTTAGAGCCATTTTCAAAGGCATTGAAGGTGTTGATGAAGATAATTTTTTTGCTTTTACCTAAAATTTAATTGAAACAGTGAACCTGTAAAAGCTGTATGAAATGGACTGTCTGTGACCGTGTCCAAAGATAATTAAAATTTATTTCCGTGTTTGTGTCAAAATCATTGAAAAGATCCTTCCTCTTCACAATCAATTCCATAATAAAGACCCATAAGTGAATGGTATTTTGGAAATTATTGGGTAACTATTATAATAAAAAATTAACGAAGGGTAGTTAGGATAAAAAATTATATTAACTAAGGAGTTCAACGGGCGTAGCGAAAAATATACCTTTTTTTCATTAATTTAGTAATTTTTAGTGCATAGAAATTTTATTTAAAAAACAAAATAATTTATAATTCTAATCAAAAAAAAATGTGTAAGTACAAATTCGTTTGAAAATGCAAATTTATAACTCAATTATAATCAAAAAGTTGATCAGCCCAGCTTTTATTCATCATAGTTCCAAGTTGAACTTTGGCATCAAAATACTTTTGATTCTTTTGATAAGGATTAAATGTGTAAATCTTACCTATCGTGGTAATCCTCTATTTCCTTTCCACTAGCTCTCCCACCGAGGGAACTCGAAGTGTCCAGGCGTTTTCTAGTGGCCTTATCTTGTGCATTTTCAAAACTGGCCTGCAAACTATCTCTATGCTTTAGCTTCTCACTGACGGCATCCACATACAGAGTGTATTCTTTTACGGGATTACCTACAGCATATGGATATGATTTAACCATCAATTCCTGTTCCGAGGAAATAACAGTCAGAGGCTTTACCATGTTTTTCAAAGTTTCTCCCAAAGTATCCGCACAATCAACTTGTAAATTGTTGGTTAGCTTATTTTCATGGTCCGTTCGAATATTATTTACAGTCACACTCGATCTACTGTTTTTTGTTAAGGTATCTGTGTTGAAACGTTCAATTTGGGACCAAGAATCTAGAATTGGACCCAAAGTTTGCATTTCTGAAGTTAATTCAGCCCGTTCTTTGTTGATTCTTAATGATATCAAAGCTAATGAGTGTAACTTTTCACGTAAGTTAGACATGTATTCGGATGTTGCTGTAAATTCTGGATCTTTTAATTTGCAACTGTTCTGATTGGATAGAGCAGATGAGTTGTAAATACTAGAGTTTGTTAAAATGGTTGGATTTAATGTTGACGCCGTTGATAATGTAAGACTGTGCAAGGAATCTGTGAGTGTTGAAAGATACCCTGATCGTGATTTAAAATGTCGAGATAGTTCAGATGGTGTCGCTGTAAGAAATACTTTCAAATCTTCACTGTGCGTAAGAATCGAATGCGTCACCAAACGTTCTGTAAAAAAAAAAATACATTTGTAATTGCAAACCAGATAATTTTCATTTTTTTGTCAATTTACAAATTTTAACTGCAAAAAACAGTTCTATATTATCTACAATCAATCCGTGAGGTTTGATGAGCCATGATAGTGATATTGTAGTAGCTTACTGATGAATATGTTGAGCAGTCCCATGCGTTGCAGCACAAAATCCTTAGAGTATCTATCAAGTTGAGCTAGCAGAGTATGCCTACTCGGTAAAGGTGGAATCACTTGAAGATGAGATTCAACCAGACGATCTCTTAAAGCCTGTATATAAAAAAAATACTATACATATTGTAAATACATGTAAATTGATATTTGTAAATTAAGAAATCATTAATATTACTGAACTCAATAATTTCATAAGGTATTAAAAAAAAAAAAAAACATTTAAATAATGCTACATGAAACACCTATACATTAGGGCAGCGGTCACTTATCACAGACCACTACTAAATCAGTTTTTCATTTAAAGTGACACAAACATGTGAATTATGAGGCATCAAAGTGTGATATTTCTAATTTGAAACAAAATAAAGTTTTTTTTTTTTAATGGAAAATTAAGCATATGAAATCACAAGATTAGAGTTTGAATGATGGTGCTAAAACAAGATTAACATATATTATAAATAAGACTTTTAATAGACTTAAATACAATTGTCTAAGCATAGATTCCGTTCAAAAATTTTAGATGTTCATCGCATCCGTCTTCCAAACTATTATTAGTGTTTTGACAAAAATCATGTTGTGACAGATAAATTTAAAACTCTTCTTGCAAATTATTATTTTGCTATGTGAATAAATTGAACAAAGCGTTGCAAGGAAAATGTTTCAATATGATTTCAGCCAGAAAAAAAGCTTCTATATTGGCAAAAGAAAGAGGAAGAAAAAGAGGTCACAACCTTGAAACATTGTTGAGGGTGAAAGTTTCAAAAAATGGTTCTCTGATAAATTTAAGATCTTTATTCAAAGACTGTCAATTGTATTACAGATCCATTTAAATATGAAATTGCTTATGCACCAAAAGCCTCAAGGTTAGCAGATGTGATTTTTGACCATCATCCTACAACTGAGCATCTATTAAATTTGAAAACAATACAAATTTTTTAAATATTTGGAATTCAATAGCTGCGAAGGCTTTTAAAATTGCATAGGTTGTGGTAAAAAGTTGCTCCCTTTGGCAATAAACTACATTTGCAAACAAGGATTTTTCACTCTTAGGAATATATATATTAAGCAGAGATATTGATCGGATTCTGGAGACAGTATACAAATTGTTTAGAGATCAAAATAACCTAATAACCATTTCTCTAGAACCTAGAAGTTTGTTATGAAAATTTCTTTTGTTTTATAAGGAGGATAAGGACTCATTTTATTACATATATTATAATTTTTCTATATTAATAACTGCCGTGTCAATGAAAATATTTTGTAAAAACTTTTTGGAATAAATTGTCCATGATTTCCTTCCTTTTATATTTGAGAATTTTAGTTTCAAGATATATTATAAATACTTATCACCAGCTATCATATTTAAAAATACTGCTTAATATAAGGGGCAAACGAGCAAATTTGAATTGAATATTATATTTACCATGAAATCATTGTACCGTCTCCTTACAACATACTCTTTCTCCTCTTGGTCCCATCTGGCACACTTGGTTCTTATACGAAAAGATACATAAGTTCCCCAAGGCTCAACAACTTTTTGAGGGTTATCAACTCTAGAGACAATATCCTGCCCAACATCCATTAGTAAATCAGACACTTTATCGAGTTCTTGGAATGTTGAAATACTCTCAGCAGAAGGAGATTGCAGAGCACCATCATTTTCTATGATAGAACTATCATTCGAATTATTGCACGACTCAAATTTGCTAACATGACTACTTATCTTTTTCGCTTCTGACGTTACCTCCAATATAGCGGTTTGGCCTCCCGATGCTTCCATAATGACTATTTTAAATAAATAATGCTAGATAAAATTCACGATACTTGAAGTGGCCTAAGAAATAAATTTCTGTTGAGGAACAGATATGCCTATGAGGTGAAAATAAAAAAAATATGAAACTATCACAAAGGCTGCGAGGAAATCCTTGAATTGAAGAGGAATTTCTCGGAGATGGGACGAGATCTGATACCCGCCTCCGGAACGAGTTGTGACAGAAGTGTGCCGAAATTTTTTGTCAGTTGAAAGATGACATTTATTCGAAAAATACGCTAATGTTATTTTGTTCCAATAAAACAAAGATATGCAAACAACTGCTCTAAATTCTGCTCAAGTCCAGAAAATATTATTTAAACCTAATAACCATACGTATAAACTGAGAAATAATATTGAATAAGAATTTAAAAAAATATTTTTGAATAAATGTGTAAGAGTTTTTGGATTTTGTAAATGATTGTATAAATTTCGTCAAGTAATACTTTAATAGCTCTTAGAAAATGCTTGTTCGAGTATTCAAAGTTTTTATCAAATCATTTTGAGCTTTTTATGTATCTAAATACGTTTGTAATATATATTGACTGATTGTTCTCGCATAATTCAAAAATGAATTCACTAAATAATTACATGCGAAGACATTTTTTGTATCGATAAATTTGTAAAAAAATCATTCATGAGTAATATTTGAAATAATAATTTGTTTTCATTAAAAAAAAACATATCATTCCAATATAAAATTTAAAATAACTTTGATTATTCCAATTTTAATATACCGCTGAATCCACAAAATCAAAGTTATTTTAAATTTTATATTAAAATGAACTTCCACAAAGTTACTGCCGAAACCATCGAAAATTTATCATTCCAAATAAGAAACGCCAATATTGATGTGAATGCGCAAAAAATGAAAGGCTTATTAGAATAATATAATTTCGATTCACCTACTTTGCTATCTACATAATAAAGTAGTGACCATAGCGCGATCCCAATAAACGTAATGCGCATGTTCCACTACACAACCACAACAAACTATAAGTGGAACAGACAAACTGTGTAATTATTTTCGATTGGGTTTGGCACTCGAGTTTAGTTACTGAAATTTGCAAATGGACGTGTGGTGATTACGGGCTGTTGCAGTGACGAGAGAAAAGCAATTTACAGTGAAAGGTGGTTCGTTATATGGTTTGTAATGATGATGTGTATATTTACAGTGTAGCATGTATGTCCTCGCTGCCGAATTCGCAGGAACACGAAAAAAGACTAATACTATTGTGATCATAATCGACTCTTGATCGTATACGCCTTATATACAGAAAATCGTGTCGGTCTAATCGAAGACGTCAAGGTGAAGCACGGATCGCCGTAATCGTTTTACTATACGCCGGGGAAAAGGAAAATCGATAAATTCCTTCGCAAACCAAAAATCGACGCCGCGGATATTTGCCGACGATATTTGGTAGTCACAACCGAAATGACTGTCAAATTCTTCGGCCAATTCGTGCGTAAGTGTCGTCGTCGGCTATCAACCAAAAAAGGCAAAAGCGCCTCTTACTCCTAAACCTTACCCCGTCGGATCGTGGTTTGTCTTGATCATAGAAAAGCATTGAAATTATATCGCCGCGTAGATTACCGACGGTAGCTATAATACCTTCGGGCTCTCCCGTGACAGCCACCTATAATCTTATTCCGAAATCGTCGTAGAAATGATTGTCAATCGCCGGTCAATTTCTATTGAACACCGATCGAAATATCGACGATTTCGATTGCGTGATGGATTTTATCGGTATTGGTTAATAGACGCCCGGTAAAATAATCGGGAATCGGCTCTCCATGTACCCAATATGGCGGTTCGTTGGATCGAGTGAAGTCTCTTACTTTTCTTACAAACCTCTGGATTGAGTCAAATTTCTAGTGCTGATTTAAACCAGGTGAGGGATTTTTCTGAGAGTGAGTTTCATATGTATGTGCAATTGTCCTGTCTACATTAAGTACATCCATCTGTCAAATATTCATGTTTTTATTATTGTGGGTGTCGTGTCCCACATACAAAATACATACTTACGAATTTTGACAGGTATGTGTTGTGGTTGGCAAACCTGCGTGATTATTATGTTTGGATATTTTACCATTATCCATGTTCTGAGTCACATTATTGATTTTTCCAAACAAGTATGTACAATTATTTTTAAATTTGTAAATGCCTGGTGATACCAACACGATGTGTAACTAAATGCTACGCTTTTCTAGTCGAAAGTTTTCTGTGTGCTTATCGATAAAGATATATTTATTTATGAAATTTAACGACCAATTATAAATATGATATAAAAAAACCGACATGATACATAAATTATTCGTATTTCTATATTAGAAGATTTATCCATAGAATTAAACAGAAATAAATTTTGGAGATGAATTTCCGTTATTAGAAAAAAGTCCGTTTCTTTTATTCCAATATTTAGTTTTTTTTTTTTTGTGTTTCCGTTGGAATAGTAGCAATCGAATTTCCTAGAAAATAGCTTTATTTTTGCGGCTTGGTAAATTTTTGAATAGAAAAGGTGTAGCATAATGTAAAGAATTTCTTCTTTCATTTTGAATTGGATTTATAATTAATTTCTAGTATATTAGTTAATTAATTTATATACTAGAAAAAAAAATATACAGATTTAAGTGGCTGTATGGAAAACAATATTTGGGTTTATAGTTAATGTAACTTTACATTATCATTCTAATTTAAATACATATATCTCACAAGATTTTCAATTGATCATAACACAATATTTCATATTGTAAAATCTTTCTCATCAATAAAAAGTATTCCCAAATATTCATTCCGAGTTGCTAGAAATTTCTATTCCAGGGAACATGGTAATTAATTTTTTATCATCACATATAATATTCTTTGCCTCACAAATTTTTTCTAAAAATAAATTAAGATTTAGCCATTGCTTTGAATAAAAAGTATTCCGAACATTAGAATTCACATTGACTGCTCAATAATTGCAAACCTGCTTTTTTCAAAATCTTAATATGTAAAATTATCTAATGTGTAACTTTTTGCAGTCATATTCTATTGCTGTATGTTCAATTGCCGTAAGTATTAAAAGAATTCAACGAGATATCACTAACTGTTAGCAATGTTTTATTTCAAATTAGTGTTATGAATTTCAAAAAAAAAAAAAAAATTATAAGTTGACACATTCTAGGAGTTTTCAAGTAAACAATTTTGAACCTGCGTTGCAGCCTTTTAATTCCTCAGCTTATTTATTGCTATATGTATGTACAGACTTAAAAAAATGACATAAAATATCTCCCCTTACCCAACCTGACAAAGAAAATGCAAGCAGTGCACAAGAATTTTGATTTTGGAATCAGAAATTTACTTTATATTTTAATTCTTGTAGGTTATGTGAATTCCATAGTCTTTATGGTGGATGCAATCTATCAGTTTTCTTCTATGTGAAGAATTCATATGAATGTTGTGGTACTTTCTAACATTGACAAATTCAATGAATATTAAAAGATAATTTCATATTTAGTAATTTACATATACTTGACAACAAAATTTTCTGAATAAAAGAAAATATATTTTGGCTCAAGTATTTAATTTAGTAAAATTAATATGCAATATGTTTTAAAAAAGTGCCTCATTTGAACGTTCATTTCTAACAATAACGGTATTAGGCATTTATCAAAACAGTCAAAGATAAGATTTAATTTTAAAATTCTTAACGAGTTAAGAATACAATTAATTGTAAAAGATCATTTGGACATTTTTACTTCAAGTCAATACCTGTCATTAATATAAATATTAGTTACCAAAGAACTGTTTAATTACAGGTTATCTCAAATGAAAGCTTTTTGCAAAGTAAATATTTAAATAAAAAAAACTTGTAGAAATATCAACTTTGTAGGTGTAATAATCCTCAACTAACCTAATTTTTTTTTACTTCATTCGTTATGTAATAAGTTGAGTAATATTGAATTTGTGATAATTTTCATTGAATGAATAAATCTTATGTCAAAATTTTTACATGTTAGAAGTTTGATTTATTGAACAGGAATTAAAGTTCTGTTTTTCTTTTTTTTAGAGAATTGAATAATGTCTCGTCGCGCAGTGGGTAGCAGTTCATCTGCCATGAGTAGAGCTGAGCAAATTGCTTCCGGAAGACTTCGAATGGACCGAAATCCTGCCCATGCAAGAATAACTGGTTAGATTTTATTTCACATATTTGATGGAATTTTATGAGCCATAAGACTTCACATTTATTGCTGACATGAAATGCCTTGAGTTTCATGCCAAGCTTTTTTGATTTTACTGTTTATTATAAAATTCTTTTGAATTATAATACACAATACATCTGACAAAAATATACTGATGTTCAAAAATAGCTAATTCAACAGGTAACTAGGTTCTGCTTTTACGAAACTGTCACACTTTGAGGCTATAAATTTCTAATGACATTTTGCAAACCATTGATTGTTCTTAAAACTTCATTTAATTTTCTAATAAACTCTTTAAATGTGTGCGAGTAACTCAGTTTTAGTAGTTCACTTTGTTTAAGTGGCATTGTAACGCATGCCGGGTTAATGTATAAATAATATTGTAAGGACAAATATTCTTAGTGATAGTGTAAACCAACATTTAAGAAAAAATAAATCAATGGAATCACTTAACTCTTGCAGCCTTGTACTGTTTGAACGTCATCAATACAGTAAACTGATTTAAGTTAGTTAAGATGTTATCTATCAATATGTAAAATTATTACAGTGGAACCCCGATCAACCATTCTAGTATAATATGTTTCCCGGATGGATCGTTTATTTTTTATAATTACGTCAAACACCCTTATGGGTGTTAAGTGTATAAGTGTTAAATAATCCCCCATTAACTGTTCTCCGATTTATCAATTTCCTTGAAATATTATCCTGCAATCGTCAATACGAGTTTTGGTAGATAAGTCTTTCTGTCTGATACAATATGTAAGTTTGAGCAAATTTAATCTTATATATTAACCATAGAAATAAATAATGAAATATATTATTCGCTCAAATGCCTTGAGATTTTCTTTAATGAAGAATTTCACAAGGAAGCTTAGAACACTCAACTATTTCAATAAATAAGATTTAATAAACATAACCTTTACAAAATCCTCCCATATTTACCAATTTTGCACTACAAAAAAAATTTTACAAATTTTTGATAAATTATATTTATGTCTACTTCAAAATGCTAATACTTGTAGTGCAGACCACTTTCAGTGCTTTCTGATGGAAAGATGAAAAAAAATTGTTAACCAATTTGTAAATTATTAACCTTATTAATAAACTGTTAATTATTAACGCCCGTGCGCTAAGCGCAATAAAAGTAGCCCACTGCCCAAGCATTTTTTGTGAAATAGTCACGCAACCTGTTGCTATTATAAAAATAATTATATCTCTACAATGAATCATCCTATTTAGGTAAAATAAAAGGTTGCTTATAATTTACTAATTGTTTCTATGTTTGGAAAAAATCTGTATACCCATTGAAATACACCGTATGGCGTAGACAGAGCTGATTTATTACGATCCACCTAATATAACACATATCCCGAGAGTTGATCTTGTAATGTAGATGTGTATATTACTCATCGTGATGAAAATATTTATCGAAACCAAAAATTTTGTTATGGATCAGTATGTCAAAGACATTATTTGTGTAAGCTTAATGTTCATATTTTGGATACTTTTATCATAAATTAGTACAATCTGGTAGTGAAATGCACCATAATCACTGGGCAGCTAATTATTAATCTATGGATTTCATGATAATGCTTTTCATAGGATGGATGATATATTTTGTTTTTCAATAAATCTGTTTGAATTATTTGGTGTACAATTATTCATATGCATATCATATTCCAATTTCATATTCCAACTATAAATGTCTGTAGACAACCTTGAATGACTGCAAGGAATTCGGTATATACTATCCGTACTCGAATCACTTTGATTTTTTATTGTTATAAGATTGCTTTGATGTTTAATAAATAAATTTTATCATAGCACGAATAGTGCATCAAACATTGAATTTATTCAGTGTGTGAAATCTAAATATAGTTACTTAAAAATGGCAATTCTGTAAAGAAAGTAATCAATAAGTTGAAATGTTACAGTTGTCCAAGTTTTGAAACTGGTAAAGAAAAGAACTTTTGTTAGCTCTGAAAAATGTGATAGAATATATAATAAGTAGTATTGATAATGAATCGTTCTATGTGACTATTACAAAACTTACTAAAATTGTTACTGTAAATAAAAGATGCATATTTATTTCATGTTATATAGCAAACTAGTGCTAGTTTCTTTTTTTTTTCTGTAAACTGCTTTTATATCTTATTTTAGTTGACTAATTTCTTTTTTTTTTTTTTGATAAAGGATATTAAAAACATAACCTATTTAAACGTTCAACCAGTATTATATCTGAAAATTATTTCTAGACCAACCCTGTTTTTCTGCTTATGGGTTCAGTTATTTAAAAAGTACAAAAATCATTTTTAAATAGTTCATCATTTTCAACTATTTATTTATTTTTATTTTAATAGTTAAAATGTTATATTTTGTCCTATTTTCTTGTATATATGATAATTTCAACCGTGATACTAAATTATTATTATGCACAGTTAGAATTCATCTACAGCACAATATATCTGAAATTTTATATACCGTGGAACCCAAATAGGTCAAATATCAAGAAAATTCCAATCGTATATTAATCATTCCCAATCAATTGTTTTTCTTGATTTATTTATTGAGTACAACAGTCCTGCTTATAAAAACATGTCTATTCAGCCGCTGTTATTATCTCATCTCAAATTTTATCCTGATTTATTGTTTCTGTTGAACATTTGTCATATCACTCGATAAGCTTTACCAGTCACTTTGTTATGATGTCTGCTCATAGTGTTTCCACTAATGACTCACTTTAGCACGGACTTCAGTCAGTGTTCATTTCGCTTAATATTTTCCTGTTTGAATTATTCTGGCTTGCAACTCAAATATGCTCTCTCCCTATGAAGAAAGTCAAGACTAAGATCAAAAGATAATGATCAACAACTGTTCTAGGTATTTTAAATAATAAATATTAAAATATCAAGATGTGACTGTTAACACCTTAAAAGTGAAAAACTGTTCCCACATTTATTCCATATATTAGCAGTCCTTTAAAAAATGAAGGACTAGGGTTCCACTGTAACATAAACATGAGGTATGTGAACATTTCCAATAGATTTAGAAAATGAAGGACTTAATCTCAACTGTTGTAATGCCTTAATCCACTGACTGCTGACTTCTCAACTGTTGAGATGGCTAATTATTCTATTGATGTTTGATACTCATGAATATTAAAATGTTTATAGTGTCAACTTTGGTATAGAAGCAAATTTTTGTTTTGTTGATAATCTGTTATTTACAGATTATCAACAAAACAAAAACTTGGATTTTTCCTAAAATCCCCATGCATTTTTTTTTGGTAGAGAAATCCTTTATTTGGTTTGACAAGAAAGGGTCAAAAATGAATATATGACAATAGTTAAACCAGATATAACAAAACTAATTAGCCTGATGTATTAAACTTCAAGTAATATAATCCAATATTAATCTGAGGTAGGTAACCTCAGTATGTTTTTTTTTAAATAACAAGATTGAATAGAGCCTATTTGAAATCACTTACATTTCCTTGAATAAATTGATATTTTTGCATAGATTTGATTTACACAGTTACAGTGTCGAAGAGCAAAATAAGAACACTGGTTTTGTTTTGCGTAGAATATTTACACAAGACAAGACTTGCTGTTTATATAGGGTGATTTTTTAAGAGTTAAGTTTTTCAGGTTGGTGGCACCGGTTGGTAATGGCGTCCAAACGTCATTTGTCAAAGTGAAAAGTTTTAAGTAGACTCTGCCATTTTATCATGCAAAGACTTACAAACGAGCAACTATTGCAAATTATTGAAATTTATTATCAAAATTCGTGCTCTGTTAAAAATGTGTATCGTTTGTTACGACCATATTATGGTCATCATAATCGACCTGGTGAATCAACAATTCGTGCTGTTATTACCAAATTTCGCACCAAGTTTACATTGTTGGACATTAAACCATTGTCTCGCATGCGTACAGTGCGTACTGAAGAGAATATTGCAGCCGTAGTGTTAATGAGGATTGTGAAATGTCAATTCGTCGCCGTTCTCAGCAATTGGGCATGTGTTACTCAACCACATGGAATATCTTACATGTCGATATGGGTTTGAAAGCCTATAAAATTCAACTTCTGCAAGAATTGAAGCCGAACGACCTACCACAACGTCTAATTTTTGGTGAATGGGCCTTAGAACAGCTCGATGAAAATCCGCTGTTTTATCGAAAAATTGTGTTCAGCGATGAGGCTCATTTCTGGCTTAACGGATACGTAAACAAACAAAACTGTCGCATCTGGAGTGATGAACAGCCACATGCCATACAAGAATTACCGATGCATCCCGAAAAAACGACAGTTTGGTGTGGTTTGTGGGCTGGTGGCATCATCGGTCCATTTTTCTTCAAAGACGACCGTGGAAGAAACGTTACCGTCAACGGCGAACGATATCGAGCCATGATACACAACTTTTTTTTGCCCCAGTTGGCCGAGTTGAACTTAGTGACGTGTGGTTTCATCAAGACGGTGCCACATGCCACACAGCTCGTGAAACAATGGACATTTTGAAGGATGAATTTGGTGAGCAGCTTATCTCTCGAAATGGCCCTGTGAATTGGCCGGCAAGATCATGCGATTTGACGCCTCTTGATTATTTCTTGTGGGATTATGTAAAGTCGTTAGTGTATGTGGACAAGCCGAACACGATTGAAGCCTTACAGGATAACATAACACGCGTAATTCGTGGAATACAGGCCGAAATGCTCGAAAAAGTGACGCAAAATTGGACCTTCCGAATGGACCATTTGAAACGGAGCCGCGGACAACATTTACATGAAGTTATCTTTAAAATGTAAATGGCAAAGGCCAATTTATCAATTTCAATAAAAATTTCGAATATATGATGCAAATTGAGTGTTTTATTAGATTTTTAAAAAAACAACGCTTAAAAAATCACCCTTTATAAATGGCTATCTCAGGTATCCATTTTATGGAGATAAAAGTTGTATTGGCACATTTAACTTTTAATGTTGACTAAATTATCACTTTCTTATTATTTTATATTATTAATGCACACTAGGTGGGCATTAGAATATTCTGTTTTGGCTTGTGCATTATCAGTGAAGAAATGATCATTCCACGCTTTTTGTAAATTTAGAAATAACATTTGTTGATATGTTGACTGCGGAAGAAATGTCTATCGTGTAAACATGTTTTGAAATCATTCCTATGTTTTGATCTATCATTTAATTTTACCTCTCTTTTTACTTTGTTTACTCGTAGATATAATCAGTCATTTTCTAACCATTTGATATTATCAGAATAATTTTTATATCATCCATTCCAAAATGAGTCCATGTTAAGAAACAAAAGAAACCATAAAAGAACCTGAAACTGATGTTCCTATCTGTTTTAAGGTGTTAACTGTCATTTCTTGATAGAAAGGCATGATATTTTACTGATGCAGCTGATCAGTTGATAATGCTCACGATGAGCAAAACTGGTCCTGATCAAAAAACATATTGTGGAAATAAGTACTAAAAAAAAATATTTTTTTTATTTAAAATTTTCTGATTGTGTTTCAGTGCGACTTGGACCGAAAAAGATGCTCGTTCAAAACTTTCAAAAGCATTAGCGTAAACATAAAAATGGACAAATTGTAACATGTATCTAAATATTAGACTGCATAATATATACCACTGACAAAAAATATGAATTCGAGGTCAAAGTTGGCACTATAAATAATTTAGCAAAAATGACCTGCATCGTTGTCTTTTTCTCATTTCTAATTGTTCCATTGACTAAATATTATATAAATCAATATGAGCATTCATCATATCTTACAATTTTGTTAAATGAAGAAAAATATTGTCGGAACATTGTTTTTCAAGGAAAGAGTAACTTATACTTAAAATAAAACATTCGCCATAAAACCACGAAAGACATATCATTTCTTTTTATATAGATTGATGCATTTAAAATCACTCATATGACAACATGATCATATAGGCACAAAAAGAAATAAAAAAAAATATCATTTTCATTTTAGTTAGCCACTTTCTCTCATCCATGCAGTCCAACATATTTTCATTAATTTTTCAATTTATGGAAGTGTGCTCAAAATCGGTTCGGCTACAAGCTCTACACTTGTAATATACATCATGTGACAATGCCACCTATCATCATCTGCATTATATAGACAGATATATCCAAATATTTAAAAAAATTGTACCATTTGTATGAAAACAAGAATATATCTTATATTGTAAATTTGTAAAAGAAGTATAGAACTAGTTTTGGACTGGAAAATTTATTCATCTCATAAGTTTGAATTTGATGAATGAATGTGAACGTTTGAATTTGGTCCATTATTTCCTAAATTGACAATAGGTTTTGTTATTTATAGACCCTTCTTTGGCAGCTGGTCGTAGAAAGGAGATCGACAATGTCATGAAAAGAGCTAGAGCGTCTTCACCAGGTTCATGGGACAGAAAATTGTTGGAAGTAGAAGAAAAAGACCCCAATAGGTTGGTAGAATTATAATGCTAAAAACAAAATTTTTGTATTAAAAGGTATCCAAAATAAATAATACCGACTTTAGCTGACTATCCGTTTCCAATTATGAAAAATTTGTAAAATCTGAAAACATTCCAAATAAAAAAAGATTCCTCTGCACAATTTTTGAAATGTATGAACATTTCACAACTCAATAGAGCAGTTTTTGTTAGTTGTAAAAAAAAACCTTTAAAAATCTATTGCGTCACTGTTTAACCCTTTGCACTCCGTAAAAAAAAATAGGAAAGCCTTGTACCAAGTCCTTAATTGATTTTATGATTTTTATAATATTCATATGCCATTAAATCAAATGGACGATATACACCCTATAATTATATAATGACATATTTTATAATTATTTCATGATTGCTAAGCTTTAATCTATCAAATAAATAAAAAATACATTTCAAAAATAATATGTGCTATTAAAAACATTTGAAAGTGTGATATTTTTTAAAACATTCCCCAGGGTGAAGCATAGCTCCGAATAATTATTTTTCTTAATTTATCAGCGTTACTACTAGTATATGTTTGGAAACACAGATGCGGTACAACTGCAGGCTGGGTATCGTTTATGGATCTAGGATAATGGGAACAGCTGCACACGTACAACTTGTTTGCTTATGGTCGGCATTCGCACTTAATCATTGCCGCTTTGATTGCTTCATTGCCATTATAATATTAATGTTTTCTTATACCTAATATTACAATCGGACAAAACTACCCCTAAGCAATAACAATAAATGGTACTTGAAAGGAAAAAAAGGTTGTAAATAATCGTAACTTCATTTTTTTATATGTGCCGTCAAATGTCGAGTCAGGCTCGACATAGGAATTGTACGGTTTAAGAATCGCACTGGTACTTGTGTCATTCCTATACAGATACAAGAATGTCTTAACCCGATCCACGCGGCTGTTTTTCATACAAATTAAATCTGTCTGCGTTGCTATTTTTCGAAATGTATTCTATCTATATAGAGTTATAGAGTAATAAAAAATAATTGGGTAGGCTATTATGGAAGCCAGATACATTAGAAATGTTTCACAACATTAAAAAACACAAAGAAATGTCCTATGTTGTTACAATCACTTAAGCAAATATATTCCTAACAAATAACTCACTCGTAATCGCCATTGCCTGGCGAATCGACGCCAGCAATCAAACTCAAATGAACAAGCGCCATAACTGTCACGTATCATAGTGTCACATAGCGAAGCTGCGAGATTGGTTCGAAGTTCGGCACGCAGTTTAAAACTGATTTGTGACTGGTGGAGATCGCGATAAATTTAAAGGGTTTGAAAAATCTATATTTTAAACATTTAAACCTAATACTTTTGACAAGTGCACAGAGGTGGCAGTAGCAGAACTAATTAGGTGATATTTTGAAACTAAAATCAGTCCTATATGCAAAAGATTGCCTGCATTACCAACAGTTGAAAGTTCGCATCTCAGAGTCTGCGATGCTCGCGCTCTAGCCCGCACCTTGCCGTTACAGACCCTGAGACGTTAGCGTGGAAAGGATTAATCCTCTAAGTTATTTTCATTTTTCCAATCTTAGAAAAAAGTTAAATCTCTTGTTATCAGTCCTTTGTATTTTCTTGGAAAACCGAATGGCAATAATTCTTTTTCTTTTTTGTTTCTTTTTTATTATTAAAGGTGGCGTCACACTGGTTACAAACAGATGTATTTAGAAGATGGAGCAGATAGATCAGGATCCCTGAGCCCCCGCTCCCCAAGACGAAGGTCTCCGCCATTAGTTTCAACGACAACACCTTATAGGTCGTCGGGAAGAGATAATGGTATCTATGATTGAATACTTCATAATCATTTTATTTAAGAAAGTACATCAACTCATTTTGAATACAATGACACCTGATTAGTGTAGCAATACAGTGGCAGTATCAAATAATATACTAAAAGGCTATTCAATCTAATACATTCCTTAATTCATTAATTATTTGACAATATGCACATCAACAATAATTAATTAGAAGTTAAATGAAATTTTTCTAGGAGCTCCCGCATCCTCTTATAGATCCAGGGCTGATCAATCATCACAATCGCAAGCTGTCGTATCATCTTCACGAGACAATCGGGACAGAGAGAGAGATGGCAGAGATGTTAGGGACAACCCTCGAGATGCACGAGAGACGAGAGATTCGAGGGATGATCGAGATAGAGAGAGACATAGAGATAGAGATGCGAGACCTAACCGTGCTCCTGCACCCAGAGGCAGACCACCATCACCACCACCTCGGAGGGTAATAATATTTCATATTTTTTTCACACACAATTTATAATTATACACACTGTCAAAGTTATCAACTGCATTTTTTAGATTAATATTTTCACCTTCAATCAAATTTTCACAACATCTATGATATCAACTAAACTTGCTTAATGGAATTTCAACACCAAATTTGAATTATTGAAATTTTGTATGATTCCACATGTTTTGTCTGTCGCTAACAACCTGAGATTCATTTTTCGGCATCTTCAGGCATTCATATGGATGCTGCAAAACTGACTAGATGTGATAGTATGCTTAAAAATGTTGAAAGGTAAAACCCGGGTTGTTAATGGCTAAACATGTGGAATTGTACAAAAGTTCAGCAATGATATATAAAGTGAATAATTTTATCCACAAAAAACTGCAATAATTTTCTTTAAACAAGCTTGAATTAAACTGTGACATTATATTTCAGATAATAATTGTATTGAAAATTTTCAATGAATGCATAAATTTTTAGGGTGGGAGATCTCCTTCAGCATCATCATTGAGCAGTTGCTCTGACGATTCATGTTCAGTTTGTTCACTTAAGCAGCCTAAACAGTCCCAAAACAGATCAAGGTTTGTCATTATGTATTAAAACATCTATTTAGATTGCCATATTTTGTTTTATGAATTATAAGCATTCTTTGTGTGCTTTACTATAAACAAATGAGAAAAACTGTGGGCAGTAAACCCTAGGAGTGTCAGAAAGAGTGTTACAGGAGGCTATTGAATTACGCAGTTAAACAGAAATAAGAATATTTTAAAATGAATTTACACTCAATCCTCAAAGTAACATTGGTAACTTGGTAAAAGTTTTATTGTAAAAAAAATATTTTTCATTATGCTGTTTATTGCCAGGAATATACTAAACATCATCTATTTTACGTCTTGGAAACTTTTTGTGTAATTCCATAGTATTCTAGTTGATGTGGATTTCTATGCAGTTAATATATTCATTCTAACTAGCTATTGCAGTAAGCGATAGTAGTATTCTTGGGAAACTCTAAATTTACACATACTGTGAGGGTAAAGTCTTACAAAAAAGTAAACCGGGCTTGACTGGCATCTATGTGCAATACTTATAAAAATAATATAAGAAAAGGTTAACATGTGCAATTATTATTTTAATTTGAATAATGATAGTTTTTTACCATTTTGCATTCTCTTAATCATGGATTTGACATTTTGCTTTTTGTATCTTTCCTTCTTGAAAATAGTTGATAACGAATTTCAAAAAGACCATTAACCTTAAAATAAACCTCGTGTGAGAATTTTTATTTACAACTGAAATTTTTCAAAAATGCATAAAGGAAAAAGTTAACATGTGATATACAACCACTTTCAAATATAAAATTAAAATAAATTTTTAATGAATTAATATTTCATTTCAGTTTTTCAGCCACCTGTGCCTCAATTTTTATTATGAAATAGTAAGAAATAACCTCCACTTGATTGCGTCTTTCTCCATGTGCTCTTGCTTTTGAGGTGACGATGACACATAGTCAAAATACCATACTCATGCCATTATTCAAAGAAGCACTTAGTTTAACAACTTTATTGATTTGAAATGATAAGCAGGTCTCGGTCATTCTCAGTGCCGCGTTCATCAGGACGTGTCGTCCCAACTCCAGCACCCACGAGTCGTCCTCCCGCCCAAAGCAACTCAACAGCACCCCCACACCAGCATCAGCAATCTTTGACTAGTGCTCAAGCTTCTTCTGCTAGACGATTAACCAAACCTTTGAACTCTGGAAATGCTAATGCGGGACCTTCTACTTTAAGCTTGAGACGCACTGCCACCTCTTCTTCTACAGGTTATCTAAAAAATGTTCAAAATTCATTTTCATCCTACCCATAAAACCATAAAAAGATTAATAAATCATTTTTTTAGTGTGTTAGGTGTGTTGCCAAAAATTCATAAATCTGGAAATACTATAAAGAACTACCTCTTCCCATGTTGTATTTGTATGAATTCATTTTATTTTTATTTGTAATAGGTCCTCCTCGAATCAATGTTTACACAACAAAGAAGCCAAAGCTGACAACACCTGGAGTTGCTGTACCATCTAGTTCTAGCTCCAGGGAACCAATTGATGGAGCAAAAAAACGATCACGTGATGAAAAGGTATTTTTCTCTTTAAACAGTAATTATAATTTTAAATGATGAAGAAATCATCAAAATAACAACAGTAGACTGACTATGTTCAACACTTTCATTACTGAATCACCTAAAGGATATTCTAACACCGAATATTTAACAAGGTAAGTTTGAAGTGTTGTTTCAAAACAAATTAGGTTTTATTTAAATGAAAATATTTGGCTTGGGCATGAATTTTTTAACCTCTTAACCTTTCCGGGAGTAGGATAATTTATATGGTAAAAGCTATGGGGAGTGAGTTTTTTTGACATGGAAAATACAAACTTTTTTTATTATCAAATCATGATACAAGAATATGAAAACAGTAAAAAATAGTAAAAAAAATATTACTCACGTTTTTAAAGTTTTATCGTTAAAAAATCGATTGCGGATTTCAGAGATCGCAAACCATCGATACACACTAAAAACACTCCACTTTTCACTATTATAGTAGGTATACAAAATAAATAAAAAAGCAGTTATAAAAACAATATTAACCGTTAGAATGCTACGCGGCGCAAAAGCGCTGCGATCGTTTGTATCGAAAATTGCGGCGCAGCGCAAAAGCGCTGCGAGTTTCAGTGTGTTTTCGGTGCTCCGCGGGAGTGCACGTACGCTAACCTCGCGCGTAAATTGTAATGAGAGTGCATTCTTATACATTTAAAAATAACTTTTATCGTTTTTTATATTATTTTAAAATATCACTGCTCGAAACCATCGTAAGGGAAACAAATCGATATGCTGCACAGTTTTTGGCCTCGCACACTGTATCGGATAATTCTCGAGCAAAAAAGTGGACGCCGACAACAATATACGAAATGAAAGCCTTTATTGCTGTCATACTCGAAATGGGAATAACGAGAAGGCCAACAATTAGTAGTTATTAGTGGCTATTTGTGCGGCAAAACATAATTGTTGAGCTATTTTTTTTTGATTTTTTATTTTCTAAAAGAAATAAAATACAATAATATTGATATCACTTTATGTTTAATAAACATTAATAAACAATAAACATTTTATCTTTATAATGCAAAAATAATTAATAAAATTGATTGATATTTGTCTAAGTTAGAGTGTTTTATTTGACACCATTATTTTTTCCTCTAAATTAATCAATATGTGTATAGCAATTTTCATTTATTTTTGCCAAAATTGCTTAGCACTAAAAAGTGGACGCCGACAACAATATACGAAATGAAAGCCTTTATTGCTGTCATACTCGAAATGGGAATAACGAGAAGGCCAACAATTAGTAGTTATTAGTAGCTATTTGTGCGGCAAAACATAATTGTTGAGCTATTTTTTTTTGATTTTTTATTTTCTAAAAGAAATAAAATACAATAATATTGATATCACTTTATGTTTAATAAACATTAATAAACAATAAACATTTTATCTTTATAATGCAAAAATAATTAATAAAATTGATTGATATTTGTCTAAGTTAGAGTGTTTTATTTGACACCATTATTTTTTCCTCTAAATTAATCAATATGTGTATAGCAATTTTCATTCATTTTTGCCAAAATTGCTTAGCACTAAAACGGTTAACTTAGAAGTGTTTTTTTGTATGATAATCCAGGCCAGAAAAACAAAGATTTCTTGCGCTGTCGTTTTTACCCATTTTTTCATTTTGGACGATTCAGGTGTTTTCTGGGATACAGTCGCGGCATAAATATTTGTTTCTCTAACTATTACGTCCACAACATCATCGGTAAAAAAGAGCTGAAAAAGTTCCAACTCGGCGTAATCCCCTTGTACATTTATATGTGTTTTTACCCCGGACTGAAACCCATCGAAATCGTGAAGAGTTGGAGTAAATGTGGAGTTGTTCCATATTCTTGATTCTTCCCGCCTGCGTTTTGCACTAGGTTGAATATCTGGTTCCTCATCATCATCAGAAGAAGAATCATAAAACTCCATTGATATATCATCAATATCTTTGATGTTTTCTTCCTCATTGTCACTATTCATAAATATGTCCTCAATTCCTAAGTCTCTTTCCATTTTAGCAATATATTGGGTTGATGCAAAAATTATGACCGTTTTTTATGATCCTAGGTAAAAAAAAAAATTCTTCAGAAATGATGAATAGTATCTACTTTTAAATTATTCCATTGTATAAAGGAGCCTTTTCCTCTACTTTCTATTCAGTTTTGGCCTGGCCAGAGTACAGTGAAGAGCCCTTGTATTTTTTCAAAATGTCAATCGACAAAGTGCATTTACGTCATTGTTTACTTTATGAATTTCGTAAAGACAATACCGCGAGTGTGGCAACCAAAAACATTTGCGAAATGTATGGAGAAGATGTCATCAAAGTTCGACAAGTACGAAGCTGGTTTACAAAATTCCGATCTGGGGATTTTTCACTAATTGATAAACCACGTACCGGGCGGCCATTGAAGTCTGATGACGACAATTTAAAAGTTATAATTGACACCAATCCACGTCTAACCACCAGGGAGATCGCGTCGATGATGGAAGTCAACCAAACAACCGTATTAAGACATTTGAAGCATATGGGGATGGTTTCGCGGTACGACGTTTGGATACCTCATCAATTGTCGGCTGCCAATTTATTGGATCGTGTTTCAACGTGCGTTGCTTTGAGTGCGAGACAAAAACATGAACCTTTTTTGCATCGTTTGGTAACGGGAGATGAGAAATGGGTCGTTTACAACAACGTGACAAGAAAAAGACATTGGGCTATACCTGGACAAGCCCCATTAACAACTTCGAAGGCCGAAATCCATCAAAAAAAAGTTATGCTTTGTGTTTGGTGGGATTGCAAGGGTATTGTGTATTTTGAACTCTTGGAACGCAATCAGATGATTACAGCAGAACGATATTGTCAGCAATTATCCAAATTAAACATCGCCTTTCAAAAGGATAGACCAGAATTGGTAAACAGAAAAAGGGTAGTGTTTCATCATGACAACGCGCGACCACATGTGGCTATGATGACCCAACACAAGCTAAATGAGTTGAATTGGGATGTTATCAAGCATCCACCGTATTCTCCAGATCTTGCTCCTTCCGATTTTCATTTATTCCGATAGTTGCAAAATTTTTTAAATAATTAAAAATTTGATACAATAGAACAGGTAAAAACATCCCTTAATACATTTTTCGCATCAAAATCCACGGAATTTTACACTAGTGGTATTAATAAGTTGATAGAAAGATGGGAGAAAGTTATAAGAACGGATGGAAATTATATAATTGATTAAATAAATAATATAAATTAAAAAAAAAATGTTTAATTTTATATGTAAAAAACGGTCATAACTTTTGCATCAACCCAATAGATCGGTAAAAATAAATCACGGCAGTAAAAATTCAAAAGTAAACACAGAAGGCGATATAATTAAAATCTTCAAATCACGTTAAAATATAGTATGGTACTGTAAAACTTATAAAAATTGCAAGAAAAGTATGATAAAACACTGTATAAATTTGTAATTCACATTAAACTACGTAAAACACTTATAAACCTCCGAACCTTACGAGAATTTTGTAGAAACACACAATATAAAACAACAAAATCACACTAGAACACGCTAAAAAACAGTAAAACTTCACAATATCGCGAAAAAAGTATGAAAAAGCGTGCGCACAAAAATCTTTGGTTTGCAATATATGACTTGTTGAAGCTTGCTCGTGTGACGTCATACAAACATCACGTGACATTCGTTAAAGTAGATTTTCGCGGTTTTTAAATTTGGAATCTGTTTTGGAATGGTAAAATAATACTCTATATTGTCCACAGATGGCATTATAATTCATACTTGAAGCATAAACACACCAGTCACCCATACAAATGCACTGTCGTATATATACGACCATACTCCTTTAAAGAAAAATTGCGCTGTAGTATATATACGACCATACTCCCCTAAAGGTTAACACTTGTATGTTTGAGTATCCACTAGCAACACACTACCACTTTTAAGGCGTTAATTGTCACTTCTTGGTGGAAAGGCATTATACTTTAAATATTTTAATTAAATTTGTTGATAATGCTCGCAATGAGCAAAACCGATCTTGATCATGATATAAATTTGTGTAATAAAAGTAAATAAAAATGTATTTTTATTATTTACAACACTACCAAAAGTTTTTTTTCCAATAGCAGGATTATGTTTTCACCGAATAAAGGTTTCAGAAATATTTTTTGCATAAGTTCGCCTTAACCCAGTGGAGTCTAACTTGGGAGGCGTGGACTATTGCCAGGGGATAAGTTAAAACTTTAAAATAAAAAAAATAGTTTTCACATATAATAACCATATCTACATATCTTAACATTACAAAACCATGTTATTATTCTTTTCATTGTATTTTTCAAAAAAAAAATTTTCACAGTCAAGTTATTATTTAAAATGTGTTCATATTATTATATCTTTTAAAAAATAATAGGTGGGGAGGTGTGAAAAATTTTGTTGATGTTATGGATATTGACTCAAAAATAAACAACTCAAAAGAAGTAGTTTTTATAGGAACTGGTTGTTGCATACAGAATTCTATTAATTCATTTAATAAAAATCAGGTCTTGGAATGGCAGCGTACCCAATTAACAGGGGCTCACAAAGGAAGAAGACCTCCAGATGTTAACAAAGCTGACCCTGCTCCATCACCTGCGACTCTCGTTCAAAAGGAAAAGCCTACGCACAAGGTGAATATTAAATATTCAGTTTTAATTGTTAGATAATCTACAAGTATAACCCCAGTTGCAATATTCAATAAATTTCATCGATTTTTTCATTGATCAGCTGAAAATCCGTATAAAAAAAGAAGGTGAGCGTCCAAAAAAGTCAAAGACGGATGCAGCACGCAAAGGTCTCCCTGCACCACAAGGAGAAGCTGTTAGTCCAGAAACTATTGCGGCGGCTCTCGCTAACGATTCTAGTGGAGAATATGATTCCAGTAGTGAGGAAGACAGCCTTTTGCCTCAACATCAACCTGACAACAGGTAATTAATGAATTTTTCATATATTTATAGACTCTAGCCGGAAGCGAGCGTTTTTAGCGATCAGCCCAAAAATATACAACTTTCTTAAAATCGACACAACTTTTTAACCAAACAATAGTTTTGACAGAAATTATGTGTGATATTTGGTCATCATAAATAAAATAAAAGCAATCTGATTGTGTCATAATTTCACTGTATTTCGAAGCTGAATATAAACACCTATTATCCATTTGATAAATGACACTGCATATATTTTCAATTTGAAATATTTAAAATATTCCACGGAAAAGATACCATAGTTATCCATTCCATATAATTATAATATAAATACTTGCTATCCCCACAATTTTACAATCACTGGAAATGTTATCTCAAGATGTGAATATTCAAAAAATGTGTGTCACATCTTTTTATTACATAATTAATAAACCATTCCGCCTAATAACTTGTGAGTTTTATTGCTTCTTGTCAAAAAAAGGTTCCTGTGTAGTTGACGCAGCTATTTCATGCCAGCAAGCAAACCTGTGATATGTCATTTACTGTAAACAACCGACCGTTCGCGAAAAATAATATTTGTCTGGTCCCGCTTTCTACCAACAGTCCACAATAAATGACATTCGTCTTTCCCGACAATTAATAAATATTTTTCATATGATACATCAAATTTTGTGCTGATTGATTGGTTCTCTTAAGCAAAAATGTTTGGCACAGTGCCATTGGCAATCCACAATAACAATATTAGCATATCCCATCAAACTGAATTTGGAAAGCAATTTGTAAATTATTTTACTCATTGAATCATTTCGAAGATATCAGAATTTTGGAGTGTGGGATCAATGTAGGTATATTACGTAGCAGGAGTTTATTCATTCATTTATTGCTATGGGAATTACACTGAAAAATAATTTGACTGTTTTAATGTAGCAAAGTTGGTATATACATATTGCCATAATATAAACTGACAATGTTTGAAAAAAAAAACAAAAAACAAAGGTGTTATCATGGTTATAGTTACACAAACTTCAATAAATGAAAAGCAACAGCACTTTTTTTATTACGCTTTGTTCCATTTTATTTTTTCATAAACAGAAATTGTCATTTCTAATCGTAATTTTTGTTCCTGCTACAGACTTACCCTTTCAGAGCGTTTTGGCAAGATGGCCCAGTGGTCTGCAGATCGCAGTAATGGAATGGAAAACATGAGGATCACTCGAGGTGCAGCCGCAGATGGAGGCGGAGGTGCTCTAACTGTTCGAATCCAAGAGACGGTTCCGTCACAACACGATATAGATATGGGCACCGGATTTGATGAACCGCCTTTGAGATATGCGTGAGTGCCCGCTGTTTATTTCTTCAAAATTCATGGTCTTACCATATCTACTTTCCTATTAAAGACCACTAATCCACCTCATAGTACGAATTCGATAAATATCATTAAATTATAGCCAATCCGTACTTCATAGATAAGCTGAGTGCCTCCTATGGATTGAACTCTAGGACAGCAAAATCCATCCATTTGGAAGAGATGACCAAGATTAGAGTTCTTCTGAAATATTTTCAGTATGTGGCCAAGCACACCGCCTGGTACATGCTTTTCTCCATATACATATATGTATTATTTTCTACAGACACTCGCCTGCCCCCGAAGGACACTACCCAGATGAACTTCTCACTGCAGCGCCAGTCGGACTGCCCTCTTGGGATGATGTGCGAGTCCGATATGATTACTACAAGAAGAGAGGTTATCTACGAGGTAATTGAATATTCACCACTCTTGATGATTGGTATATTAATTTTTATATTTAATAAATATGTAACTTTTCTTATTACAGGTCTCTCGCTTTCAGATTATGTCAAATGGGAAGAGTGGTGGTACCGGTACCAACAGTGGCTGAAGCAGGAACGTAATTACGAACGTTATATCAGAGGAGGACGCGGAGGTGGCTATCGCAAGCGTAGAGGTGGGCCTCCACATCACAGCAGTGCACCAGTCAATTGAAAGTCTTATACTCATTATGTCTAGAATCTCTTTCCTTTTATTCTGACTCGATAATTTTATCATCGCTCTAACAGTTCAATATATATACCAAAAATATGCATGCTACGTTCATTGTATTCACCAAATGAATGAATACATTGGCTATACAGCTTGCAGCTGTTAATTTTATGAGGCAGTCTTTCAAAACTATGTTTGCCTACAAGTTAAGGGATCAATTCATACTTTATGTAAATCTTATATTTTTCTTTTATTCACACAAACCTGATCTTGGCAGCAAAAAAATATATACAGAATTATTTGGCTATGACGATTGTTTAAGATGAAAACATTCAAAATTATTGATACTTGACTTTTGATATAAATGAAAAGCTTTGGAAAAACCTTTATGATTACAAATTGTCTTATAAAAGATTTAAATGCATATTTTAGCATTTCTTCATTGCATTAAGAAAATTCTTAGATTGCACAGAATAATATTTTACTGTATAGTTTTAAAAACACTAATTTATATCATTATTTTTATCCTTAATGGGAATATTTTAGCATGTATTTCAAATGGTAAAAACATTTTCATAGTACTAATAAATCCCCATTTACAATGCGGAAACTAAATAGATAGGATTGCGGCTACGTTTTTAGTACTTTATTCTGGGACTCCTCTACATTAATGACTTGTTGATTGCTGATCTATTTTAAAAATTTCATAAAATAATAGGGTAATTGCAACAGGACAAGCAGTAAATGGAGTGTAAAAATCCTATTTGAAAATGGCCAGGGTTCCTTCGTGCAATACTGTCATTGTCGCTTTTATACCATTTTACCCACGGTCAATATTTCTTTTGCGCTTATTATTTAATTGACATTGATATCTACAATATGTATATGAACAATATATTATTTACTGTTCAATAATTTTTGGACTTCCGGCTAAAAATATAATTGTACTGAGGGATTATGTTTAGCAGGTATATTTAATTAATATTAGAAAGTCTAACTAACATAATTTTAATTATTACAGTATTATAGATCCATACTTCTGTTGAAGTCTTCGTTTCTTAAGAGTAATTTCAAACAATTACTATCATTTTTATCACACAATACATCAATTTCCAATTTATAAAATACTATCTTTAAAAAAGTGAACATATTTGGCATATATTTTAAGAGTATGTGTTGTTAAGAATATTTATTTCAGAATTATTTCGTAAGTGTATTATATTGTATCACAGCGGAAGGTTCAAAATTTACATTTGCAATTTGTATTGATAATTTTAATAAATCTATGGTGTAATATTAACTTAAATCACGCTATAAAATAGAAACAATAAACGATTTTTAGGTTAATATATTGTTTTTTTATTCATTTATTTTTGGGGATCAATATCAAAGTAATTAATAAGACAAGCTTTTTATTAACATTTTTTTATAGAATTATGATTTCTTTTACAATATGCTTTAACATAATTAGCTTTAGAACATTATCATGCAGGCAAAAAAGTGGCATTGATTTTTCTCTAGTAACTCAAATGTCATCATTCAAGCGCCGCCAAGTCATTGAAATATAATTTATGCTGATTTTTTTACTATCAATTATTTTTGTTATATACTTGATATTTTTTTGACCCTTCTCATTTGAGGATGACACTTCTTGATTCCTCATCCATTTTTAAAGTGAAAATTAAAGTTATCAATATGCCATTATATGCCAACATAATTTTTTAGTAGAAATAGTTAGTTTTGTGAAAACAAATTATGATGACATTTGATAACAACTACCAGTTTGCAGATGGAATGGTTATTAGAGGGAAAAAAAGGATTTATAGAAACACTTGCTGGGTTATGAATGTTGAGCATTAAACAATGAATTATATGGGGGGAAAAAAAAACATTTCTAAACTTCTCTATACAACTCTAACACAAACATTATTTTGTTATTTTGAAATATATCTACAGAATACTGTTAAATTTGCATGACAGATAATACAAAACTTTTAGGAATGTTAAATGATTGAAAAGTTGAATCACCAAGGTTGAAAAGATTTTTTTTTCTACAATGGGTTAAAATATATCCATGGTTAACAGCCAAAAATCCCACACGAAATTTTTTGGAAAAATGCACTTTTAAGACATTCATCAGATGTTATGGATGACTTATTTGTAATAAAAGAATATATCACAATGTGTTTTATTTCAAATGAATGTATCATTAAAAAAATATATTACAAATATACTGTTTTTTTCTTTCATAAAATTCAAAATAAGCTGGTTAAGATTTTTTGGCCTTTAATCATTGACAATATCTGATACATTAATACAAAGCATAAAAAAGGTGACATTTATTTTACAAATAAACTGAAATTATGTTTATATTTAGTATCTATCTATCTAGCAATAAACAGTAAAATTCCATATAACCTTGATTATTTTAGTATTGCACTAACAAATGGTGGAATATTCATTTATTTTCCACATCCTCCCCCCCCACATTTAGATTTCTTCTGCGGTTTATATCCACCTGATGTACCTGCACCGCAAAGTGGTAAATAATCTAAAAAAAATAAAAATTATAACAATATTGATCTGTTTGATAAATATTAGGTAGTTCGGAGAGAAATAACCATTTTTTTTTGCATCACTTTAACGTCAGTTCGTTAGCGGTCGACGTTGAGTTAGCACGTTGTGGTTAGTATCATTTTAAAGCTCTATTAGTACTCTTTCTATTTTTACATTTTTTTTTATTTTATTGCCACTAGAAAAATGCAGAAGCCTGAAATCGAAGAAACTCATTTGAGCCATATCATGCTATTTTTGTTTGATAAGGGATTGAAATCCAAAGAAGCCACACAGACCATATGCGATGTTTATGGGGACATCATGAAGCTTCGAAAGTGCTCTGGATGGTTTAAAATTTTTTTAAATGGTGATAGGAAGTTAACGGACAAACAAAAAGTAGAAGACCTAAAAAAATCGATGACAACAGTGAATTCATTGGTAGAATCCGATCCGCGCAAAAAAATTGAGGAATTATCACATGAACTTGGTTCCCCGAAAACAACGGTATACGATCATTTGAAAAAGCTCGAAAAAAAACGGGCAAGGAATTTGGGTGCAGCACCAACTTTCTCCAACGGCCTTGGATCCTCCGGAAGAATTATTACAGGGGATGAGAAGTGGGTCCTGCACAGTAATTCGAGAAGAATAAAACAATGGTTATCGGCAAAGCAGGTACCTTTACCTACTGCTCGGCCAACATTGAACCTAAAAATGTTTTTTCTTTGTGTTTGGTAGGATGTTAAAGGAATAACTCACTATGAATTATTAAAAACTGGTGAAACTGTTACTGCCAAGGTTTATTGTGCCCAATTAGAACCTTTAAAAGAGCAATTGCTCAAAAAACGATCGGTTTTGGTCAACAACCAGAGGCGAATTCTTCACCATGATAATGCAAGACCGCAGCAAGGATAACCCAGGATAAAATCAGAGAATTAAATTTTGAAATTTTACCACACCCACCATATTCACCTGATATAGGCCATCAGACTACCATTTATTTAGATCCCTGGAACATTCACTTAGGGATAAAAAATTTGTTAATGTGGAGCAGGTGAAAAATCACTTCAAAAATCATCCATTTTTTAATGATAAACCACCTGATTTTTTCGAAAGAGGTATAAAAAATTGCCCATTTTATGGAAAATATAGTAGAAAAAAATGGCAATTATTTAATTGAATAATAATGAATAGATTATATTTAAATAAATTTATTGTTTTAATGAAAAAAATGATCATTTCTTTCCGAACTACATAATATATATTTTTAATCTGTGTTACTTGGATCATTCTGTATGTAATGAATTTTGTAGAGCATAATTAAACCTGATTGACGCAGCTGTTTTTCATACAAATTAAATCTGTTAAAAATATTTTCTTTCCATATAAATAATAATTCAATTAAAATAATTGGGTTGGCTTTCATGGAAGCATGATACATTAGTAATGTTCCGTAACATTAAAAAACGCAAAGAAATGTCCTATGTTGTCGCAATCACTTTAACAAATATATCCCTAACAAGCAACAGCAACTCACTCATAAATGCCATTGCCGTGGCGGATTTAAGCCTAGAATATATCACAAATGAGCAAGCGCCATTACTGTCACGTGCCATTATTGCTAAGCCGCAAAGTTTAAAACTGATTTGTGACTGGCGGATATCACAATAAATTTAATGGGATCAAAAAATCAATGTTTTAAACATTTAAACACTTTTGACAAGTGTATGGTGGTGGCAGTAGCAGGACATATTAGGGGATATATTGAAACCAAAATCAGTCCTATATGCAAAAGATTGCCTGCATTACCCACAACTGAGCTTCACATTGCAGACCCTGCGAGGCTCGCGCACTGGCCTCACACCTTGCCTTCGCAGACCCTGCGACTTTAGCTTAGAAAGAGTTAAAGTCTTCTTAGGAAGGAAAATATAAGAAATTTTTTTACCAGATCTGGCTCCAAGCTTGTTGCCATTTGATTTCCCTTCATTTCTCTCAATATATTGTTGTCTCTTCTTTTCAAGGCGCTAAAATCAAAAGATAATAGTAATAATTTTCAAAATGGACAAATATCCTTTCACTTAACATTAATGACAGGAATTTAAGAATGAATATAAAACACCACTAATCTGATATAAACATGCTGCATATTCATTTTCAATATGTTATATTCTTGTCATCATTCCACCAAAGATAAAAATTGACAAGTATGAATTCATTATTTCTTCAAATTTCAAATATATCATGTATTGTTATTAAGACACACCTCCTGTTCTTTAATTTGAAATTCTTTTGAAGCAAGTTCGGCGGCTTTTTGCTGTTTTATTCTTGCTGCCTCGATAGCTTCCATTCGACTGGCAAATGCATCAGGATCTGTTAAAAGGTATTTGATTATATCTGTGTCTAAGTATAATATTTCTTTTGATTCTTGTCAGCTCTCAATGCGGTCTCTTAACGGAGGTTCTAACATTTTTATTTAACTATGAAAACTGCTTGTTGGTCAAGCTCTCCTTTACAAATAGAATAGAGTTAAGGCTAGAACAGGAATATCACTTTGCTTCTTTTGAGAATGGGTAGGAGAGAAATTTAAAACATCACAAATACATATTTCTCTATACAGAAATCCATAAATTGAAAAGACTGTTCATACTAGGATTCAAACCCATGAAATCCATACTGAAAGCAAACTATGTTGATTGCTTCACCACAGATCTAACGAGTGATACATCTATAGATTTACACATGAAAATAGATAAGACAGCAATTGGCAGTGCAAATATTTTTATCTGCCTAATAGTAATGCTAAGATTGAAAGCACATCAATTAATTCTTATTTTGTGTTACAAAGTTTAAGGCTTTCTAGTGACTGACAGGGGTAAATATATAAATGTATTGACTCATAATTAGTATATACATATTTTCACTACAATGGATAAAACAAGATGAGGATAAATTCTACATTAAATCAAAGACAACTGTAATTAAAACAACTACCTTTATGCCTCTTAGCATCTTCTCTCTGTTCATTCCATTTTTCAACTTTGGGCATAAACCTGTCATAAGCCCATAAACTTACAAAAAATAGTCCTAAAGCCCACCATCCATAAGCTGCTAGCAATCTTAACCCTGAAACATTTATTAAAAATATTGAAATATTACTAAGACTTGTGGTCAACTATTGCTGGATTCCGACATCCTCCAAAATATTCAAACACGATTCACTAGTAATTTAACAGCTCTTTTGCATATAAACCTCTCTATAGATGATTGTGTTAAAAACGATGATTCAAATACAATGGATGAGTTTTATTCACCCAGCAATTATGTACTGCCACTAATATCATACTCTTGTTTCTTTTCACGTGATTATTGAACATCTTTAAATTATTCATTGCAGCAATGACTATATGCACAATGCAATGCACAAGACATGTGGAATAATTTCTAATAAAATTAAAGGCTCACCGATGTCAAATGGATTGAAATAAGGTAAAAGTTTTTCAGGTTCCTCGTTCATGAATTTCATTTGTTGATCTTCGTCAGTCGACTCCATGCTTTGTTTTTTGTATCTTAATGATAAGATCTGATGATTCGGTGTAATTTAGTTGCGAAAAATAGAGAAGAAATAGATGACGCAAGTTTAAAGCCCACGTAATTCAAATGGTGATTTTCGAAGCCTCAGAAAGTGTCAATGTGTCAATGTATTATATTTACAATTAGGCCCTACTCAGTCTATAGTAAAATTGTGTTCCTCATTTGCGGGAGCAGCCAGACACTATATTCGTATACGTTCTAAATAGAACTTACTACTGAGCACAAATTATATATTATACTAATGACAATATTAACAATTCTTCATCTTCCGAAAATTTTGTTATATCAAAAATCTTTTTACCCAACACAATTTAAGTGTTTGAGCAGATTAAATCTTTAAGTCTTACGACTTTCATTAATAAAAAAAATTTACAAGAAGAAGTTTGAAACACTATTTGATAATTTTAATAAATACAATTTTAATAATATAACACATATTTATAAAACCTTGTTTATTTTAAATTAAAGAGGGATTGTCAATGTTTTCTCAAGATTTTACTTTTTTATTATTTGAAAATTTTCTGCATTCATCGTATCCCGCATTTTCAGTTTTTTTCAGAGACCCTTGTGAAATCGAGGTTCCACTACATTTGTATTTTTTTTTTGCTCAAATATGTGTGGAGAAGACTTTATTTTTTTTTATTGGCTCAACTAATTCGCATATAACTAAAATATCGCTTTTCAATCCTCACCCGGCAACAGCCAAAGACAATAATCCTAAATATTAAAATGTCTATGACCGACGTTATCTTTCAAAAATTTCTGTGACGGTCTCGTCATAGTTTGCGCTTCATAACCACAAATTATATTTCATAACTCAATAATAAAATATTCAAAAATGGCGAAATGGGATTGAAAAATTGCGATGTTGTAGGGTGTGATGGAACTGGAAGTCGTAAGTTATTTATTTCATTATGGTAATCAATCTGCCGAAGCCGTTCAAAATAGATCCGTCGATATTTCACTGCAGTGAGCAGATTTTAGGAAATTTTTCATTAGCAAAGCAAGCTTCAAATTATTTACATTTCGCCAACAAAAGCCCCACTCACACATAAGATCTTTAAAAAATGCCCAGCTAAGTAAAATTATCATATTTCCAGATACTGCATCCCGATTGTCCTTGAAAACACCGACGGCGGCCAGATGTGTGCCCTCAGTCAACTTATTGAAAGTTCCATAGAAACGTATGTAATAACCTAAAAATCTGCACTATAGTCTACTGTGCGCTCGTCTGAGGTATATATAATTTTTGTCTGATACCTATTATAGTGTATAATTTGTACCTATAGTGTGCTATAGTGTATAATTTGTACCTATAGTGTGCTATAGTGTATAATTTGTGTTCAGATCTTCGGACATTTTTTTACAGTATCAAATTAAAATTGTGTTTGCTTACCATGGATGACTCCGAAAAGAGTTTGAAATATCTAGTAGCAGTAGAGAGTCTGGCAGAAGAAATAATCTCTGATAAAACGTCAATTGTATTTTTGGATAAACGCAGAAATGAAAATCGTGAAGCATTAAGAGCCATTCAAAAACACAATAGTGCTATGACTCCTAAAGTAAATATAAAAGACAAAAAATGCTGGCTCAGTGTAGGTTCAAACCTTTTCAAATTCCCAATTGTAAAGACAATAGAATTGATAGAAAACGATCAGAAACAATTGGAACATGATATAAACAAGTTGCGCAGTGATTTGAAAGTGAAAGTTAACAGGTTGAGGGACTTGGAACATCAACCACCCGTACCGGGATTAATGTTAGTCCCACTCTCTAATAGCGAAGGCTTATTAATCAATCACATGTATGGTAATACCTAAAATATACAGTTCACTTGAAACTTGTTTGGGTAACTTATTTCTCCCAACTGCTATTCAGTTCTCTAGAATGTGGTATCATTTTTAACGGTGAATTGTATAAAATAAGTTGGTTCTGGTACCACAAGTCTTACAGAGATTGTCATGGTGCTTTTAAAGCTATCAAAAGCTATCTTTGTAGCTTTCTATACGCATTACTATATGTTATCACTTACATAATTTCTTAAAAAGTCAATTATAAATTAGTATTTCATATCCTTTGTTTTAAGAGTAAGTAGTGTCAAACTTGAAATCTGTTACAATTTTAGTATGTTAATTTATTTGCTTTAATGTCTATCAATTTCTGTTAGAAAAACATACTGCAAGGATGATATTCATAATGTTTGAAATCATAAATCTGAGATTTTTTCACTTTTATAATTTTCAATCTACTGATAACAATATTTTCCAAGAAAAATATGTTAACACATTGTTGTCGGGTGATTTCGCGCATTGTTTTAAGCCTGGCGCGGGGAATTTTTTAGCAGCCGCGCGCGTATTTTTACATTTTCGGAAACTCGCCATAACTTTTATACTATACAATATAAAATTATGAAATTTTAAACACAGACTAACCATAAACAGTACTATCAAATGAAGAAGAAACATGGAGGATGACAGTTTTATATTCACTGGAAACTTCCGTTTATTTTGCACATAAAAGTTTTATAAAAATGTATGTAATAAAAAATCGAAATAAACACTAAATAAAACTAAAATATGTCACAATTTGTTTTTATGAATAATTTTTCAACGTGTGATATTTCTCAAAACACGTACTTCTGTGTAGAGGTATACCACAAAACTTGCACATAAAGTAGGTCTCACTTCTTTTGCCGCTCGCACCACACACTGTCTTTGAACGTATTTATTTTTTTCCTTTCCAAGAATTCGTTGCACCGTATGGGCTTTCATATCCATAGAAAGTCTTCCTGGTGGATCAACTTTTGAGGTTCGCCGTGTCGGGAGTAATGCTGTTGGTTCTTGGGATGTTGATGGTCCTGGTTCTTGATTTGTGTCAATTTCAATACGATCACAAGCTATAAAGCATTTGTAGTTCGTTATTTAACTTTTGTGTCATTTTTTAAAAAATATTTTTGTACGGTATAAAAATTCAATATCAAAATTAGTACAATACATTTGGCGGAACTGTAATAAATGCGACGACTAATAAAAAAATGTCTTTGTTAAATACCAAAGCAGTGACATCTAGCTGCTGACAAACAAAAAAAATGCAGTTCAAATTACACGGATAAATACATGAGCCGACTTCTAGCAACAGACTACAAAACACGGATTTTTACGGGTCCCGCAATCCATCAGCAGTTCCGCAAAAACGGAAAAATCCGTGTCCCGACAACAATGTGTTAATAGTTCATGGTTTAAATGTCTGATGAAAACCAAAGATACAATATCTATAGTTAGCTGCAACCAATATTGAACTATTCACTTTAAGGTGTTCTCAATGGAATAAGACCATTTCGTTTTGGAAATAAAATAAAACTATATATTTTATTGAATCCTCGTCCATTTATTTTATCCTTCCTCAAAACAAATCTCACTGGGTTACGCCAGTTGTAAATGACAAACATTGATTATTTTATAACAACTAGGTTTATACCTAACTACAGATGTTAACCCTTAGCTGGATTTAAAAATATATGTTTAAAACATTGGATGCTCTAAAGAATAAAAAATGAAGATTTAACCAAATGCAAATCTCAACGCTCGGATTGTTCTGGTTTTATTCCTACAGTTTGCACTCTTATTATTTTAATTATACAGATTCAAAAGAATAGTACTCTTAACAAGGAAAGTACTTTTTTCAGACTTTCAAAGTGGTCACCTCTCCTAAAGCAATCATCAATTCAGTACTCTCACAATTGATAAAAATTTTAATAGTCAATATTTCTTTCCTTTTCTCAAGAATATAGCAAAACTCGAGTACACTTTTTTGATTAATTTTGTTTTACACTTCCAATAAAACTTATATTTTTTACATATGCAATTTTACTACAAAAAGCACACATCTTAGAAAAAATAGTGATCTGAATGCTCTACTGTTAAATGTTGTTCATTTTTGATTCATTGAAAGATTCATTGTAAACGCTATGGAATATTTTTCTGTTCTCTTACTTATATTTAAAGGAATACAGTTCTGTTTAAATAGTTATTATTGCATATTTTAAGAATCAGTTAAGATACCTTAAAATTCATCTCTTATTTCTGATTTTCATCATCACCATACACAGGCAATCATATGATAACTTTTAACAGGCTTGAAAGTCTATTTCTGTTGGTTAACCATAAGTTTCAGACAGCAACGAATAGTACAGGATTTCATTAGATCAAATACAAATTATAAACATACAATAACGTAATGGAGCTTACCTCAACATAAGTTGTTCTATAGTACTGCTTGTTACTCAGTCGCTCAACTTCTCCCTTTTAGACATAGTTTTAAGTTATTTTTCTGTGACTCATAATGAATATCTTGTAGGCTCTCAAACATTTTTCTGTCAACATTTAAGGAGTTTTTTTAGCCATAATCCGGTCATAGTACATCTATAAAAATATGATATGATGGAAATGCGTTTAGGTGATACCATGAAAATCTTAGAATTATAAACGTCCATCTCTTACTGTCTGTAAGGAAAGGTTTCTTTAAATAGCCACTAAATAAGCATTGCTTGCATACCACTTTTAAGGTGATAACTGTAATTTTTTTATGAAAAGGCATGATATTTTAAATAATTTAATCACATTTTTAGTACTATTTCCACAATATATCTTACGGTCTAGACCGGTTTCGTTCATTGAAAGCATTATCAACTGATGACCTGATGATTTGTCGATAATGTTCGCGATGAACAAAACCGTTTCTCATGATAAAATATATTTTGGAAATACTACCAAAAATGTGTTTTTATTATTTAAAATTACTTGCATATTAAAAAAAATATTTCTGCCTTTCTTTCATGAAAATAATGATAGCGTAATTTTACCAATTTCTTGTTTTCTTACTTGTATTGTAAGCTCACGATTCTCTCGTACTATCTCGATCAAGAAATTATTGCATTGACTATTTTCTTAATAGGTTTAAAAGCAAGAAGCTCTACAAATATCTGCCATTATTTACTGTTATTTTGGAAATATTTATGCATGCACGCCGTCATCAATTACATGTTTGTAATATGGAAACTATTATTATTCATTCATAGTTTCCATAAAAACCTAAAAATCTGTATACATATATATATATATATTTATAGAGAAAATATGTAGGTTGTGTATTGTGTTGAATTAAGAAAAGAATGGATAAGGATATTTCTTTGGTTACAGGAGTTATGGTTTAAATTTCAGTAGAGTCAGTTTCATGAATTGAATTATGAATTAGTGTTAATTATAATTATACCTGCAGCCAATAATTTTCTTTAGTCACAAATCTCACATAGCTGAACATTGTTAGATTGTTTCATAAATTAATTTATATATTTGACTAACAAAAATATCTTCTCTCTTACTTCTTCTATCTTACTCTCACCTGGTTATATAAATCTTAAAACAAGGAGTAAAGGAATTTTATCTGATCACAAGTCCTTTCCTAACTCTCACCTCAACCTCTCTGGAAAGGGAATTGGTAAATTGACTGAGTAAAAAGCAGTTCTCATAGAACTTCTTCTGGGATGAACTACATTGGAATTCCATATGATCCACATATAGAGTAAGTATGATTATGCAAATAAATTATTTGCATTAAAATGAGTTTTTAATTTTACAAATAATTATATTGTGATTCATTGTTTAACAACTTTAAAATTGTCGCTTACTAGTAGGGGACAACAATTTTTGATTAAATTAAATATATTTTTTTCTATTAGCGACAGTTCATTTTATTTAGTGAGTAAATTTTCCATTTCCCCCTTCCTTTAAAAATGCACCGCTGTATCCAGAAATATTATACAGTAAAACCACCATTTACACTTAAATCCAGACTGTGTAATTTTGAGTAGTGTAATTGGGGGAATAAATCTCAAAATAAATATATGGATGAAATATTTAGTTACTATGTGATAAAATGCATAGCGTTCGCAAAATCCAGCACACCGACAGTCGCTCGGCTGTGCGTGTACAACCTGGCACATGTTGAATGCATATAAGCTAGCCAACATTTGACTGTATGCACCGCACAGACGGCCGTCTGGCTGTATGTGTGCAGCCAAGCAACTGCAGAATTGGGTGATTTGCGACGGATATTTCAAGCCAACACGTAATTTGGAATAGTGTAATTGGGGTCCCACTGTATATGCTTTTTACACCGTTGTTAGTCAACCACCCTAGTCCATATTTCATAGTCTTGATAAGTAATTTTGTTAATCAATCCATTCTCGATATTTGCAAATATGTATTGTATTTGAGGAATAAATGAAGACTACCCGAGACACGTTTGAGTGATTTAATTATCAACTGTAACCAAATTTGTTGTTAATTTCCATAGATCCCTTCAAAAAGGATGCATGCCGAATCAAATTCTTTTAATAAAATAAAAGTATGTTGTTAGAATAAACACAACTTTAATTAATAAATTAAATAAAAAGGATATGTTATTAATGTCAGAATGAATTTCAACAAAAATAAAAATTTCCAGATAAAAGTCATAAAAATATTTCATTATTAACCTAATATTCATACACCTTACATATCTTATGAAAAATGGCACATTTACCTAATTACTCAAATCATTGATTTACCACAAGAATAACAAATATAATAATCAATGTCAACAACGCAACAAATTCATCTTAAATAAATATTAGATTTAGGATAGGTAACGAAATGACATTTTGAATTTATGGCGTATACTTCAACTTTCAATAAACAATCATGGCTCTTTGGTCATTACAATTATTGTAATAAATTTATAATTAAACATGAGAGGAGGCTTGCTATCAATCTAGTGGACATTTCAATGTTTTTTTATCTGTGATATCTTCAGACTTAAATTGGTTTTTGTGATGAAAAATAATCTTTTGCCTTAAATTGATTAATTTATTGAAACCTTATAATCATTTATATTTAGAAGGAACACATAAAATTGATGCAATGTAAAAAAAATTACAATATGAATTTTATTTTAATTGATCTATTAAATAGTAATGATAAAATTTAAATGAGCATTATAAAGTAATCTGATATTGATTTCTTACAAAAATAATAGCTGATACTTTAATACTTTTTGATACATAATTAAATTTGTTATTGAATAAGAATTGGGGAAACCTGCGGTATTATCAAATTTATTAAAATCAAGACATCAATAGAGCTCGGCCAGTAACATTCAACACCTTAATACCAAACATGATTTTTGCATTTCCTCTATGCTTGCTTACTATTTTGCTATTAAACATAGCTCAATACTGGAAGAAGGTCAATGGTATCATTCTTTTTTTATCACAGAGGTAAATGAATAACGTCATTAATTTCTAGATAATGTAAAATATTGGTTTACTATCCTAATAAATATCTGTTAAACATATTTAAACCACTTTTTTGTGGAAAAACAATATATTTATGTAAACTACTACAATATTTTAAAATATAACAATCCGGACTGCTCATTGCGAGTATTATCAATTGATGAAATGTAAAACATAACATTGTTGTCCAACCAAAACAAAATTACGTATCAATATATTTATACGAAGTATATATAACTATGAGAATCATACAAATAGCACATGAATGAAATTGAATAATCTATTATTAACCTCTAACTGCTATACACCAAGCGCAATAAAAGTAACCCACTGCCCAAACATTTTTTGTGAAATATTTGCATGACTGGGTAAAATAAAAAGCATTATCAAAATAAAAGATTGTTTATAATTTACAAATTGCTAATTTACAATTTGAAAATCTGTCGAGCCTCCCACATTCCTGGAGGAACACACTTAGGTTGGGAGCCACTGCCTCAAATGATAAATTTCTTTGTATGGAAAAAATCTGTATGTCCATTAAAATACATTGTATGGTGTAAATAAAGCCGGTTTATTACGGTCCACCTAATATAACACAATGCATATTCCAGGAGTTGACTTTGTAATGCAGATGCGTATATTACATATATCCTGTAATATATATGTAAAACATGACAAAAATATTTATCAAAACCAAAAAATAAAATTATGGATTGGTATCTCAAGGACATTATTTATGTAAGCTTATATTCAAAATATGAATACTTTTATCATAAATCAGTGTAATAAAATATCAAAATGCACTATAATAACTGGTACCGTACTGGACTGTCAGGCATTAAACAATGCAAATCTGCAGTCCCGAGTGAGACCGCTGGGCAGTTAAAGGTTAAAATGTTAACGACCTCTTTAATATAGATAACTAATAATCTTTACTCAAAAATAAAACAACACTTCTGTCAACAAGTCTGTTACATGAAGGAGTAATATATTTTTTTTATTTTAAATAATAAAAACACACTTTTTGTAAAAATTCCACAATTGAATAATAATTTGATCAGGACTGTGTCTTCTCATTGATTGAGATCAATCGACAATGCTCGCGATGAGGGAAACCAGTCCTGATTATAAAAATGTTAAGTTGTAGAAATAATACTAAAAAAATGTGTGTTTATTATTTAAAATATAATGGCTTTCCATTAAGAAGTGACAGCCAATTTAAAGTCATAATCAATTTAAAAGGTAGTTAACAATAATCAGTTCTCGGATAAATATGGTATGAAGATATTTTATCAAGACCAGCGATAAGATATATGAAAATAAAATTTTATTAAAAGTATTGACAAATTGTGTTCTATTTATTTATATTTGTAGAGTAATCATAATAATTTGTACATTTGGCAAAAGTAGTATCGAACGTTACTGACTGGGTTCTGTTGGTCTCTTTTTTTTTTGAGAATATTTTTGGAGTCAAATAATAATTATAGATGATAAATACCATCTGAAATCGAAGTCCTTTTTATGTTGGCGAATGGATTACCGATAAATGCTTATGAATTTAGCATGCACCACCATAATTAGTTACACAGCAACTTGTTACTCATCTTAATTTTGATTCCGATCTGCTCGTGCGAATTGACTAAGTGCACAGATTAACAAATTTAACCACTTAAAATAACATTTTATAACAGACAAAAACACAATTAATTATTCTACATATCTGTGATGCTATTTTTTATTTCGATGTTTATTTAAATTTGCGATGTTTATTTAAATTTGCGATGTTTCATTTCACAAAAATGTTGAAGGATAAAATACCTGAATCTCTTGATAGAAACTTTATACTATTCGTCATAAAGATTTAATAAATTTCAAACAGTCAGTATTTCTTTTTAGGCTTTTGAATCACACGAATTCCTAAAACGATTATGCAAATAATAAAATTATTCAATAGTCTTTGACACAGTAACACAGAAATATTTTATTACTATAACATTAGTAAATTAAAAAAATTCTAAAAGGCTTCATCTATAAAAAGTACAAATAGGTCTTGAAGTAGGATTACACACATTTAACACATTGTGGTTTTCTCATTTTTCTGAATCATTACATAGGCACAATATAATTTTTGATTTAAAAAATTCCTGGAAGAAATGAAGAAAATAAACACGTTAGATTTGGAATATATCACTTGTGCATATAATCATACAAAGATACTGATTATGCACCAGGGGCCTGTGGAGTTATTTTGAGTATATGTTTTATCAAATATTGGTGCGGGTTGTTATCCTATGTACATGTAGCATCATAATATGATGTGCTAATTGTATTTACACACTATGTGTTTCTTCCGCAGTTAACGTGTTAACCTGTAGTTGAATCTAATGACAACTGTAAATCACCATCACGAATAATGGCAAACATTCTTTGAAATGTATTGTAATTTCAGAAATACCATTTCATGGTTAGATACATGCTTAGAAGACAGGTATCATATCTTAGGTGGAGTAATCACTGTGTGCTACATATCCCCAAATTATTGAACTATCAAACCTAATATTACATTACAGCGTTAAGAAGCAAAGAGTTTTTTTTTTTGATACGAGCCACATTACTGACATGAACAAAGTATACAAAAAATTCACTTTTCTTATAATTTAATAGAATATAAATAATTATGTTAGACTTAAGAAGAGTTTATAAACTATATGGACCACTTAAATCGCCAAAGCAAAATGTTGCTTTTATATTTATCTATGAAATATATAACGAAAATAATATCTGTCAAATATTCAAAAGAAACTTCGACTTTGATAACATCAATAAAATTTTAATTATTTACAATTAAAAAATAAACAAATCTCAATAAAGTATTAAAAAATTCTTTCTCTAGAAATTCATTAAATAACTAATGGAATAAAAATCATTTTGCGAAGGGAAATTGAAGACAATAGACGTAATAGTTTGCCAGTACTGTTAGCATTAAAATAGACTAGCAGATAAATAAGACATATAATGAAAAGTATATAAAATATTCACAATGTTTTTACAATTCTCACCATTCTAGTGTAAATATAAATACATTTACTTTTACGTCATAATGGTTTCATTCAAAATTATTATGTTACCAAAAGCACACTTAAAATAAATCAATATTATAAAAACATTATATAAATTTATTGAGAACCATTAGTTGCATTTATTTTTTTATTAGAAACAACAGCTATAACATAACTGAAAATGAAACAAACCACTTTTTCTTACACACATTTTTCTTTAAAATCTCCTAACTATATAGAAATACAAGAATATTTTTACAATTTTATAATACACAAACATTTAAATACTTCCTAATTAAAAAAACCACCATTAAAATACATTATAGTACTGAAAAAGAAAGTATGTGTCTGTATGGTTAGGTGAAATTTATACACTTTCTGTTATATAGAGATGAAAGTCATTAACTTGTTCATTTGTATTGATATATATTCTCACATTGTTTTTAATTAGCCACGTTGAATTGGAAATACAAACTTACTGCTATAAATTGTTTATATACCAAAAAGAATTTGGGTTTTGCTTATATTGATATTTTTTAAGTACGTTTTACTAGCCATGTCTATAAAGATAAAAAAACATATACAAACAACAGTATATTTGACACTGTGTACAAATGATACTGTACGAATTGGCAAGGAGATCTATTTTCACTCATGAAAGTTATAAACACTTTTACATATAAGCTAGAGTTATATTGTCAGAATAAGCATAATTATAAATTGAATTTATACCAGTTGCTTTTATTTTTCAAATGAATTGAGCAAAATTGTATGATTTATTATTGAGTATATAGAAAATGAATATTTAACCCTTCAACAGCTAGAAATAAATCAAATTGTAGGAATGCGACACGCTGATGGGTTGTAACCTTCAGGAGAAACATTTGATTTTTTGATTTACTGTTGACAATGGCTATTTTGAAAATGAATTATAGATAACAAAAACTTTACTGCAAATAACATTAATTATAAAGAGTTCACAAAACATTCAACCAAAAAAATATTTGGGAAATTGTGTTTTGTTGCAAACCAAAATTATTACGTTTTCTTAATCCGTCCTTAAAGGACAGGAAAGCACTTGGAGTTATGACAGAAACTGATAAAAATTTATTTATTACTGATACGTTTCAAACTGTTAAGAACCTTCATTGATAAATTATAAATCAAGAATCTGTTGTATATATTGTGTTTGAAATTTATAGCATTTGATATTTAGCATCACCAGTAATTTGGTAATTGATTAAGTGATGAAACCTGACACCTCGTCATGCACTAAAAAGTTTTACTTTTTAAAGAAACCTTTGAAAAATACCATATGTTCGAAAACTGTTAATTAAAGATGACATATATGTCGTAATACATTTTTTAAAAATAGGACAATTTTAAAATTAATAAATATTTTTTTATCAAATAAAAACTATTTTTATGGTTTGATGCTCATAAATAAGATAAGCAGGTACAGGTCAGTCGCAATCAAAGGAATTCATTTTAATCTATTGAAAACTTAAAAAGCACCTCATGCAGAAAATGGTGAAAACACATCTCTTTTTGACCACATTTAAGAATATTTGTGTTGTTTCAGTTCATCAGTTCAGGAACATCTGTGTGATAGAATGCCTGAAGATGTCAAAACATGAAATCTGGATTGTGAGTGTCTAAACATATGGAATTGTATAAAGTTTCAACAATTCAAATTGAAGAATGTGTCAGGTCAATTAATTTCACTATGGCAAACTTGCAGGTTGAATAATGTATATAGCCCCTAAAACCAAATTGAAATGATATATGGAACAAAAATAATTTAATTGCCAAAATATATATATATATATATGTGTTTCAACAATAATAAACCCACAAAAATGAATGTGAAAGAGTATAACAATTATCCAACCGCTGTGTCATTTATCTAACTTTTTAATAGTTCTTATAAGCCTACATCCTATCCTATATGAGCAGATATTTAATACTGTCATGATACATATATAGATTGGCACAGATCAATACTTTAAGTTTTACATTAAATTTCTTAATGTTACATTTTCTTTGAGTTGACAATATAAACTCACTTGTCATAAATATAAATGCTTATTACGTCCATTTTGTATAGTAAATCTACAAATTTCATTTTATCGGACAGACATATCTATTGATTTTCCCATTCTCATTTATAATACAAAACTGGTTTTCAATTCACTTGCTGCGGTCCCTTGAATTGTAGATCACGTAGCCAAATGAGTGATTTGCAAAGGTGGTGGGGCTTGTCTCTCGGCGATAAAGTAAGACTGATGGGGCGGGGGTGATGCATTTGGGGCGCGTCGCTAGGAACTACTTCTCAATTCTTTCAGGGGCAGAGCACAACTCTCACCAGTCCCATATTGAAGCTCCTGTGGTGAATTTCATATGATAAAATAAAAAAAATATATATATTTTACAGATGGGCATATCCTGCAATCTACGTTGTGTGTGTTAATAGGGCTTGTGGAATCTTTCAAGATAATTATTGTTCCATGGTTATTCATCAGGCATATAGCTGAGTGGCCAACATTGTGATCTTTGCTCGCAGTGTTCACAGGTTTAAATTGTAATATGGTCAATTATATGAATTGATTTATGGTTTTATGTTTGAAAGTATAGATGTATTTAATATTCAAATTTCTCCCATTTATCTGATACAAAGCTAATTAGACATGACACATAGATAGGTAATTACCTAGCTATGTGTCATGTCCTAGCTCCTTTCATCGAAAAAAGATTGTTTGAGCAACCAAAGAAAATATTCCCTAAAGACAAATTTTTGATCCCTCATGCTTCACATTTAAAGTAAAGCGAATATGGTTAAAAATAAATATATAAATAACCCCATTATAGTGAGAAGAAGGAACATAAGTGGCTGGGGCTGCACATCTCGCACAGTGTCTTCGAAGTGCTGGACGTTGACGAGCTCCTCCCCCACATCTCACAGCAAACCGCAACTCCTAGAAATTATTATGAAACATTTAAACTATTTTTTTTTTCATTATGTGTACCTAGATAGATCAGTTGTTATTTTAGTACTTCTCAATGTCACCCCAGGATCAAATCAACATCAAGGATATTTGGATATAGATGTTGATTTTTTATCTATTCATAAGTTGGTATAATAATTAAGGAAATTGTAGTTTGAAACACCTACTTGTCCCATTTCACTGCACAGTGACTGCCTTCCTTGTGCTGCGTTCTTTTTCGAATTCCAACAAAATTCTAAGATAGCCACTAATATAGCGAGTGCTAGTCCACATAAAAGTACCACAAATACACCACCTGTAATAAAATGACTGGTTTGTTTATTAATCAAAAGAAATATTTTATGAAATATTAATAGATATTGATAGTCTCTGACCGATATTTTGCACCCCCAAGGCATTGGCCTTGGAATCTTTCGCTTTATCTTCCCGATTACAAACATCGCCAGTATTTTTCCACCATTTATCGTAGAGAATTTGAACAGCACCTTTTTCCTGCAGCTGTAAAATAGCCAGGGATATTTTGTCACGCCACGGAGAACCTTTACCGGTAGCTATTCCATAACCCTGAAAAATCATGATAACGGTTTATATGTATTTTTTCTTCAGTAACGTTTGAACTAAATACAATTTATTTTATGGGTGTATTTTGATAAAGCTACGACCTTGGCTCATGGTACTATGTGAAGGTTCATAGTAACTACTAAGCTTTCAAAAGAGACCAGATTTTGTAGAACTAAGAGATTATTATTTGCAGTGAAGGAGATCATAATGTCCAAAACTAATAAATGGTGATGAATATGATTTGGACTATTTTGGGATTAGCCCAAGAGAAGTTGAATCTGTAAATCCTTTTACACATAAATAAATAAAACATACTTTTTGTATAAACCATAACAAAAGCAGACGCAATATATTATCATAACTGTTTGTTACCTTAGAATCTAGAAGCCCTCCAACTTGTGTCAAGTTGCAATCTCTCTGAACTCTGTGATCAAGCATTGTGGACTCCATGAGAAATGCGTAACCACCTGCTAATACCCTCTTGACTCCTTCTTCGTAACTGGAGACAAACACGCCAGGCTGTCGTGAATCCATATAACGCCACATCTGACGGTATATGTCAATCTTCGAGTCCTAAGAAAATTAAAATAAGGATGAATTTCTCCATTATATGGTTTTAAGATTCTTGAAATGTAGTGTTAAAATTTGATAGACTGAAAAACATGCTCTAAAAAACTCACTCTGAAGAAGCTCATAGTGCTACCGCCCTGTAGTGTCCCGTATTGTATGGCTGACTGTCCGGCGAGATCTGCTACAGTTTCAATAGGTGCTACAGTGCGTTCCACAGTGAGGAAAGCAGCCAAATTTGCCGTGTACGAAGAAATGATAATTAAGGTAAAAAACCACCATATTCCTCCAACAATACGCGTGGAAGTTGCCTATAAATATTTTGAATAAAATTAATAAACATTTTTATTGATAATTTGAAATCTCCATATTCTATCTAAATCAACATCTATCTATTTTTTTTTTAAATACCTTGGGATTCAATCCAGATCCCTGTCTAAGAAAAGTGCCAGTAATGAACCAGAATGAATTAGAGACGGAGAATTGATTGGTGACCAGTCTTGACTCTCGGGCGCAGGGATGAGGATTTGACCTGAAATTTTATAATATAATAGAATATAGATCATTCACATTAAAATATTTTACCCAATATTAAAAATTTGTAATTGTTGATTCCAAATTGGATTTCTCAGTGAAAATATATCTCAGCAAATTATAAATTATACATAATAGAACAATATAATATGTAAAACATATTTTTCACAATCTCCAGCTAAATATTATCATAGGTTTCCCTCAGTTAGTTAGAGAAACCAAGTGAAATAAACAATAAAACTATACTATTCTTTACAGTTTGTTGAAAGACATTAACTTTATTTACCTTGAGATTTCTAATCATGAAGTAAAGTGAATTAAGTTTAATTTTGAAAACCGGTATACATAAATCGGTTGATCTTTTTTTATAAAATTCCTTCATTCAAAATATTGCATTACACTTACCATTCATATGGTGAAAATCTTGCCATCACAAAAAGTGTAAATGAAACAAGAATATAAGCTGCTAAAACATAAAGCCAAATCTCAATTGCTAAGGGATTGAGAAAACTGAATAGTCTTGTTGGTTGAGATGTTGGAACCTATCAAAATAACATGATTATTAATTTATAGCTCTATCAAATAAGGCTAATAAAAATTCTCCATTATTTAAAATTTCATAAACTACACAATTCATGCTGGAAAAAAATACGCTTTTATTCACACTGTTGCAAATTAAAAAACTATGGATGATATCTCGCTAGATTTGAATCCGCTTCGAGCAGGAAAGATATGAGAGCATGGACTTAACACAAGGTAAAAATATTCCATTGTTAATAAATATCAGAGCTGAATTTACATAAGGGTCCTGAAACCCATCTTGTAGATAAAATATATTACATAAAAATTTTTAACTACTCAGCACTTTCAAAGATTCGAGACTGTGTATATAGAATTTTCATGTAAATTGAAAGTAAAATTGATATTACAAACCTTAAATAAAATGCCAATACCAAGGTTCATAAAGGGTTTTGTAAAATCTATGACAGTCTCCCTGGCATAATTTATGGTCATTGATGCTACAGCCAAATCAGCTTTCTGTAATAGAACACAAATAGAATATTTGTGAAAATACTTATTATTCAAGTGATATACACTTTAATTGAATAAACATAATGTTTTATTACCTGATCCATAAGCTCTTTCACAATTCCGTTCCACTGATTAGTCTCAGGATCAAGAACACCGTACATATTATCAGGAACCAAACGGAGTTTATAACTAAACCCAACTCGTCCAGCAATTATTTTTAGTAAGTCAATGCAGAACCCTTCATATCGATCATTGCCTTGGAGATTCCAGCCTTCTTTAACCATTACATATGGCTTTTCCTACAAATTTGATAAATATTTAGTTGGTTGTGAAGTTGAAAACTTTCAGCTTTTTTAGTAGAGTGATAAGGAAAATTGAGTTCACATGCAAAAATGAGAAGCATTCGACAACTTCGGACATTTTAGCACACGGATACATTCCAACTGTTTGTTGAAATGCTAGAAATACATAACTCAGTGATATTTCTTGTATAAATAAAGTTTTAACCATTCTTTATCTTCCAAAACTAATTATGATATATAAATAATATGACAATATTATTCACCAAAAAGTATTTAGTTTGTCTCAGAGATTGCTCATAAGCTTATGCATAATAATAATTATAAACTATGACTGACTTCAATGCATTCAACTCACCTCTCTTGTTACAACAATGAGTGTCACGTTGGGACCCGCCTCATGTCTAAAAGCAGCCGGATCAGTCAGTTCTAAGCCTGTTCGGGGAGACCACGACCCGGCCGGTGCTAAATTTGTGCCATGGAGACGCAGCAAGCGTAGTGTCAGGCCTGTTCTACGGCCTTCCGTGAATTCTATAGGACCAGTTAAGCCATGAGCACTTACCTATAAAACACACAAATCATATTTATAAAATGTTTATTTCCGCTGTATTTTGATGAGGCTCATGGTGCAATGGTAAACATTTTTGGCCTCTGTTACATATTCTGGAGTCCGAACATGAATAGCTTTTTTCGATTGTTATAAAGATTTCTGTTTAAAGGTATGAGCAATTGTATTGCTGAAAAACCATCTCTTAATCATACAATCCTAAAAAAGGGCTCAGTGAGAGCAACTAGGTAATCATTAGCCCTATTTTAGGTTGTATTCTATTCGAAAAATGAGAGATTGTTTAACTGAATAAAAGCAGTTTATAGAAAAACATTTGCTCAGATACCTTTTATTAAATAGATTGAGAAGTCTTTTGCTCCACTTGGTTGTGAACATGTATGAAAAAAATTCTATCGATTCAAGCGGTGTATGACCTTAACTGTGAGGAGAAAGTCTATTTCAACTAATTGACTACCAAAAATAGCAGAATTATGAAAAAATAAATTACTTAATTGATGTCCTGGCCAAACAGTCATAAGAAAAATATAAAATAGTGCTACATCAATTATTCCCTCATTTATTGTTATCCTCAATTTATCAGTTAACTATCATGTCATCACAAATATTACCACAATTGATTATTTTAAATCCCTCTCAGAAGTAAGTACCATTTTATTTTAACATTATTGCTGTTTTATCACAAGTTTAGCCCTAAGATATGCAAGAATATATTCTCTCATTTAACCGTTATCGGAAAAAGACCATACTGCAAGTCAGCAAGCATTGTCTGGTTGTTATGATAATAAATCAATAATGTTTCCAACAAAGTCTAGGCAACTGTGCAGCTATCTATTTAACGTTGTTTTTATGCGTCTTTGGCCAGACTCAAAAAATGAACGATCCATCTGGGAAAACGTATTATGCGAGGACAGTCGATTGGTGTTCGATTGTAATTGTTCTTCCGTTTTCATTGAAAAATGAAAGATTGAGTTTCATTGTTATTTCTTAAAAATAATAATGTGAATGGTTAGATATTGAATGCAATATTAAACAAATATTTATAAATAATTACAAAAATTATAGATTACATATTTTACCAGTATTGAAAAACATATAACATTCTTTAGATAAATCAATTAGGAATAAATTACTTACAGAACTGATATAGTTATACAACGTTAAGCCATCATCCCAAGGATTTGCAATTTCACAAGACAAGTTTGCAGGGCGCAGGGGAGCTTGCAAAGCTGCCAAGCCAAGAGCCAGAACGTGGACGGCATCATATACTAGAGCAGGTGTTGTCTGAAATTTATGGAATATTTTCATAAGCGGTATTACAATTAATATCTATGTGAAGTAAATGCAGGGATATTTTGCATGGAAAAAATGTATGGTGAATCAACACGCCAACACATATTGTTGAACATTCAGACAACATATAGCAATGCCCCCCTCAGCTGCAAAATAATCACCTCAATTGTTCCTTTATCCAGAAGAATGTTAGATCCTATAGGGCGGAAGTTTTCCATTTGTACAAGCATTTCTTTCACTTTATCGCTGTCCAGATCAACAAGCCTCCAACCACTCATGTTCACTCTGTTGAAGTAGAAATCTTCCAAGTCGAATAACTCTATATCCTGATAACACAAAGTAAACAATCCTTAATAATTGTACAAATACAGTGTACTCTCGATTATCCATGTATGGATTATCCGGTTTGCGGATTATTCGTGTCTGAAAATAAATATTTTTTAAATCAAATATAATCTGATTGATTTTTTTTCTATAACGATTATGAGACGCATTAATGAATTGCGATCTTCAACATGCGTGTTGTTTGAAAAAAAGGATGAATTTAGCGATGTGTTTGTGTTTACGTATCTAATCGGTGAATTTCTTTAACCACTTGTGTGTTTTGAATGTACGAATTTTCGCATATACCGCAATAAACATCACAATTTATGGGACTAGAATGAGTCAAGAATTGAAATCCTTTGTATTCCACATGCGTTTCTATTTACATTTCCAGTGAAGTGCATAAACTGGCGCGAGTGCCCACAGTAAATTTGTTAATTTTGATATTTATTGCCTATATTTGTCAGCTCTCGGGACTACGTTTGTTATTATGATAAAATATTATATTTATACGCATTTTTTGTGTTTTCTTGATAAATAATGAATATATAAATAATGTGTTAAAAAATTGTATTGTGTATATGATATTATATTCGAAAATAAAATAAAAAATTGATGATTCGGATTATCTGTGTTTTTCAATTATCCGTGACCATCCTCCCCAGCATTAGCCCGGATAATCGAGAGTGCACTGTATTGATCTCAAATCATACGTATGTAGAATTTTTATATAGCTCATAAACATTATTTATTGTCCAATAAAAATACTCACAAAAGATGCGAAGAGATAGTGATAATGATGGCTATTCATCTGGAGCTGTAGAATCTATAAAATAAATGATAATCCAGGCATTGAATTTAAATAAGTATGATGAACAGTTGGAACAATTTTATTAGTCATATATTAGCGGTCATATATCGTAATCAAGAGGCAGAAAAATTCCATTAATTTACCGCTCGAAACAATTTGGGCATGTGCTTTGAATCTGTGTCTACGATGATATTAGTGATTTTCTTCGCCTTGATTTCAGAGAGGATGCCTCTGTAGGATTCTGGTCCCTCGCAACGCCTCACATAAAGGTCTATACCCTGACGACCTAGTCCTTGGAATCTGAAGGCTCCTACAAATAAAATTATTTATTTTACAATACTTAAAAAAAAATCAATCAAAAAAAAAATTACTTCCAAAGTGAGTATGATACTCTAATGTCTCCCAGTATTTTTTTATGATTTTATAGGAAATCTTAACAATTTATTGAATTCATAACAATCAACATAACAGAATATTCACAGGGTATAAACAACCAAACAGTGGTATAATTTATTTTCTACAATCAATATTAAATTTTCAAAAAAAAATGTTCTAATTTTGTTCCATTCATGTCAAAAATTCAAGGTCTACACTATAATTTGTACTTACCATTACCAGTATCCTCATACATCACTGCAACCCTCGTCCAATTCAAATATGTCATAAAATCAGCAAAGGCGGTGTCCAGCAATTTCTGTGATGGATGGAGATTGATTGAAAATTCCCTTGGTTCCAAATGATCCGGCGACGCCTCCATATGCGGAACATCCATTGCCTCGCAGAGACCTTGAACTGTTGACCCCAGTCCCGTATCTTGAGGTCCAAATAAAGCTAAGACTCCTGATTCAATCTGCCCACATGCTGAAAACATTTATGAGTTAATTAATTAACTTTACTATCAATAAATTATAATATAAAAACAAATAAATTACTGCAATGTATTATTATTAATTTGTACAATATTATCTAAAAGGCAGATAGACAAGACTATTGGTTTTCATATTTTGTAAAAATATTATATTAATAATTTTTATTTATTTTTCAATTACCTTTTTTTATAAAAACACTATCTATATTAGCCGGTTTCCCCTGAGATAGATTCACACTCATTCTTAATACATTATAATTACATACATACCATTCTCACTGTCTACAAAATCACAAAGATCCTTTATATTATATCACAGTTCAATAAATAGAACAGGTGTGTTGTAAGTGTTGGACTTACAAACAGATTCCGAGAATACAAATATTTTTCTCTGTTAATGAAAATATCACTTGATTGTACCTCATCTAACATCCAAAAAATACAGTCAATCAATTGATAATAAAGTTAATATTTGATTATTGAAAACAGCAAAGCTGACCTAAAAATCGGGCTGACATGCAAGAATTGTCACATTGCTACTGTTTTAAAGGGGTCTTGTGATACATGTACTTAGTATTCTATTTTATAGCGTAAATAATTTTTTTAAATTTTTTTATGAAAACTATCATTAAAACAAACTTTTGTAGACATATAAAAAATATTCTTTACCTTTTTTAGTAGCTCTAAAGAAATCCTGCCTAGGGACATATTGAATGTCATAGACTAGTGTACTGTGGGGCAAAAGTGCTCTATCTTTATTTATTCTATAAACTGCATATTTAAATGCCAATTCAGCGCTGCATCCTTTCATATCTTCTGAGAATATTGCACCTGAAATTATAAATATACTTTTACTTTCGAAAAGAAAACAAAATGATGAAATTCTAGTATTCACAATCAGCATGGTTGGAGAAAAAAATCATTTAATTTTGAAAATAACAATAAATTAACAGATTCATATACTTGAAATGGCCAGATAACAATACCATTTATGTTAACTGCACACTGCTAATCATTGGAACCCAAATGACATGTTTGAAGGGTTAGTTAATTTACATACAATATTTGAGTGTCCTGATTAATAATGAATTTTTTACATTATAATATAAACTAGATAAACTTTTTTGTGTAAATTCAATTAACGTAAAGCAACCATTTTCGAAAGACAGCCATGAGGATATTTACCTATTTTAATAATGGGCGGTAACGCAGTTGTGGCAATGGTGTGCGCCAAGAGAATCCAGCAGCCTACGGACGCATGCATTGTGAGAAGCTATAAATTTTTTCTCTGGTGCCTAATGTAAGATCAATGAGACCTGAAGAGATTCCTAACTGTGTTGGTCATCATAATCGTAGCGGTGATTGATTATTTTAATGCATCTGGAAAAAAGTGGTACTAAAGTAAGTCGAATGTTATAGTTACACAATACTTTCATTGATTTACCCTCTTAATTCCACGGGGCTGATATATCAGTTCTATGAATACATGCGAAGAATCTTAGAATCTGTACATTCTATTGTATGTCCGAGAAACCACATGGCAGCAAATAGTTGTGCAGCTTTTAAGGCAAGCATAGCATTCATTTTGCTTGCAGTATAAACTAAAGCTATACTTGCTACAGAATGTGTATTTATTTTTAATATTTTCTGTCCTGTTTTTACCAATTTTCAATGAGTTTTTATAAATAATATTTTGTCTTACGCCAGCATCTATTGCTTGCAATTGTTATATTATTATAGGATTAGAGTTTTTATTTTTACATTAGTACATTATTTTTTAATATTTTTTTCTAATTTTAGATTTTCATTGTTCTTTTATAAATCTAATGAGAACCATTTCTACTAACATGACATATAAGTTCCGATATTAAATAAATTTGTAATAAAAAAATTGAAATCTTTCAAAGCTCAAATTTATTATTTTGATAAATATTTTTTCTATCCATTTGTTTTCTTTTTTTTGTACATATGTTAATGTTTTTCACGCCATATCAAACAATTAATTCTAAAAACACTATAAAAAAAGTAACACTGATAAGTTAATATTAGCTGTGATAATTATCATAATAAAAGCTACCCTTTTTGGCGAAAAAATGGTATTTTGGCGGGCACTTATAAATGGTTTGGATTGAAAAGTAAATTTATATATACAATGAAACTACAATTCTATTTTTTCAAGGGAAAGATAGCTAAAATAAATTTATATTTTACCATCACTTCATTTTTTTTAATCTCTTATTACCAAGTTATTTCACTTCTTGGTGAAAAGACATTATATTTAAACAATAAAAACATAATGGCTAGAACTACATCGACAATTTAATATTTTGAAGATCTGGATCGTTTTGATCAATGAAATCAACTGATACAGTTGATAATTTTCACAATAAGCAAAACCGGTCTTCTGTTAATGCTATCATGATTTTGAGCAACTGTCAAGGTTGAATCGGAACGGTATTAATACAATATCTCATAAATTCGTATTCACTTTCTTAACTTTGAAACAGTTATATTTTATTAACACGTCTGTATTTATTTCTTGTTTTGAGAAATTGCATATGAAACTTTTCACAAATGACAAAATGTTAACATGTGTAAAAATATTCAATAAATTCAATGTCAAATTTAAGTTCTTTTAAAATTGAATTTATGAGCTCACTATAAATTTAGCACTACCATTTAAAAATTAAACTTTTCACAGAGCAATTCTGTCTATAAAAATGTCTATATTCAAATATGAAATATAAAATGGTTAAATTAACCTGATATTTTCACATAATTTTCACCAATAGCCTTAGTACAGCCAAGTGAAAATTTGACACACAGCATAGTTTTCTAAATTATGTACAAAAAAGCTGCAAAAATTGCAGTTAAAATTATTTATTGAATTTGAATGATTATTATTATTTTTTACCTTATAATTTACTGTTGGTCAAGATACATTACGTTGATGACCGTTGATTTAAAACACTTATACAGATTCATTTGAATTTATTTAAGCTCTTTGAATCATTGTACAATAAATAAAATACAAGTTGCAGAGTTAAATCAACAAACGTGTGTGGTTTTTAGATAACATCGTACCCAAACTGTATAGCAAATTGCCTAAAATCAGGCGACCAAGTTCATTGGTCTTAGATAATATTATGCTTCTTATCGGACGTTTATATGATTTTTTAATTTAAATACTCACTTTTTGGAAGTTCCAATTAAGCATTTTATCCACAAAAATTGAAGTAGATTCATTTTAGTGCATTTAATTATGTTTTTGTCTTGAACACATTAGTAATAGAACTAGTAATTGACATCGAAAATGGTAGTACATATTATTTGTCCTTATTATAATATTGTTTCATTTATATATAAAGCCACCCTCGAAGGGATGTAAATATTCAATATTTTAGTGTGTTATTTATAAAAAAATATTTATACTGTACAAAACTAAGGACGCGGAGGGAGTAAAAGGAATGAGATTAAACGATTGACATTAGCTCAAAAAAGAGGGTGTTTTCTGCCCTACATACATTTTACTTCGACAAATTGGCAAGGGTGGTCCAGGTTAGCCAGTTTTAAAGCTGCCATGCTTCTGAAAAAGTTTTTCCTTATTTATATATCTCCATAATAATCTAAGGCGCTAGGATATTTTTTACTTTATTACGGATTCTCGTTTAAATTTTTGCATTAAATATAACCACGAAGTCCTTATAAATAAATTTTAATTCAAGAAATTTCGTATTGAAAAATTGTAATCTTTGTTTTTATTTGTAGCTGAAGACAAAGTCTCTTTAGTGCACAGTAATGAAAATTATAACATTTTTTTTTAGTAATCTATTCGCATGGAGTTAAAACTTTTATTAATAAATAACTAATCCGATTGAATAAATATTCGCTATCGAACACTTGCACAAGCACACTCGATGCATTTGTGTACCTTTACAGTGCTGTGCTGCCATCTATTTTAAAAAACATAAACAATTCTCCGTTGAAGATCTCTACCTTACCATTTATGGCAGACATCTTGGGTAATTACAGATGCTATTTCTGCTGAGAATCGCTTTATCAACAAAATGTTGTCCACAGTTCTTGTTTTTCAGAAATTATGATCAAGTGTGACGTAATATACTCCTTAAAGTCTATCCAGCAGTGAATATGGATACCGAGGAATCGTTTGAGGAGCCTTTGGTAGCCCCAGGTATAATATAATTCTGAAAATACGGGTATGAAACTATGGCAAAAATTTGATCGTTCGAACTAATGGCCTCTCTCCCGTTTCAGAACTCTACTTTTTAGTTGCCAAATTTCTCTCCACCGGGCCTTTACAAGAGACGTCAGAGGTAAATATAGATTGATTTAAAACTAATTGACGCATTCAAACCCAATCTGAGAGTAATTTTGACCTTTAATTCCAGGTATTGAGGCGTGAATTGGAAAACTGTAAGGTATGTCCCGAGCACAATTTGTTGATGTCAATTTTATGCTTATTTATACGTAGATGTGGTTGTTTTTACACGTGGTCCAGCTGTCAAAATAATAGTAAACGGGTGCCTAACCCCTCATCTGGACATTACTTAAAAATTCTATATTCATGTATACGTTTGATTGCAGATCTTACCACGTCGCGTAGACTGGGAGGGAAATACACACCACCAAACTTTCGAAGATTTGGTAAATACTCATTTTCACCCCTTTATGTCATAACAACGTATTTCAAACTTTTGTTTTGTTTCTTCTGAAAGTGCGAAAAAAATTGCTTATCCTTCAAAATTTTGTAACTAATAATTTATAAATGCGATAAAACCTCCTAATGCCAAAAATATATTCTTTCGCAATTTTTCAAAATTCACCCCTCATCCACTCTCCCGTTAATTGATTAATCATCACTCGTAGGCTGACATACCTAATTACGTATAAAAAGAAATATTGTCGTCCTGCTCGCACTTGTGTACAGATGATATCGTATGTCTCTTTTATTCTGTATTGACCTACCTTCTCTGACAACAATACTTCGTATGTAAAATTTGTTTGCTGATGTTGCAGGATGGATATTTTTATGCTAGCAAGATAAATGAATCGCCACTGAAAATGGATAATTAATTTTACAGACACTTAATTTTATGTATGTATCGTTCCACAATCAGGTACATTGAGTTTGACTATATTAAAAACTCAGCATACTGATTTTGTAATTTTTCAAGGATTGCTGTCTGTATTTATAAACTCAATTGAAATTGATCAAAATGAACTCTTCTTCAACAGCCATTATTATGTGGTACTGAAATAAAAATCTGGCATGGTTAAGATTCTATTTCAACATTTTTTTTGTTTTGGAAATACTACAATAATTGAATTAATCTTTTTCAGGAGAGACAGTATCCGAGTGTCTCAAATGACCACTTGCTTTCTGTCTGTGCAGCGCTACTGAAAACACCCAAGGACAAACCCAAGAAATCACTTTTGTGTAGCAGTCTATTTTGCAAACCTGTACCAAAGCGGCCTGATAATGTTTGTTAGTATATCCTTGCAATACTAACTTCCACATTGCTGTATATTGTTCACATTGTGTTTGTTGATTGAAGTAAATACTTGGTAGAACTTCATTATAACATGGTGAAAATTTAGTATTGTATTACGGTACTACAAAATTTATAAATTTACAAGTCAATAGCTATCATCTATATACCTTATAAATTTTGTAGAACTAAAATTCATTGCTATTTTTTCACTGTGTGTTTGTTATAGAAAATTCTGTTTTAAATATATTTCATAACTAAAATTCATTTTGGCTACATATTTTAATTTGTGTATTTCTAGTGGATAGAGTGTTCCTCCGAGAATATGGAATTGGGACTAGGAGACCATTCCCTGCATCTGTGTACAGCTCATTACAGCTGCAGAGGCGAACTTTGGGACATCTTAGTGCTGTGTATTGTGTACTTTTTGATAGATCAGGAAGATACATTATTACCGTGAGTAAATTTTTTTGTCTCACCTGAAATGTGATAATTGTTTCTACTGCTATTACAAAAAAAAAACACCTAAAGATCGTAATTTTTTATAAAATTTTTGGTTTTTACAATTTAATGTTTTTGATATATTGCAATTATGCTGTACAGGGTGCCGATGACCTCTTAGTGAAAATATGGAGTGCAATAGACGGGCGGCTTTTGGGTACCCTTCGTGGTGCTTCAGCGGAAATCACAGACATGGCGGTCGACACGGACAACAAATTGCTAGCCGCCGGATCCTTGGACAGACATGTCAGGGTATGGGACATGCAGACGTCTGCCCCGGTAGCAGTTCTCCAAGGTAACTGATTAAGAGATTTTGACAAAAAAATTAATTTACCTTCGAAATAAATTAAGAAAACAATAATATTTTGTTTTTTGGCCTTCATTCTTTCTATAATTTTAGGTCACAATGGTATGATAACATCAGTTCACTTCTGTCCATCAAAAAGCGGTGATTTGAATACGCTTGTGTCTACTTCTACCGATGGGTCTGTTGCTTTTTGGACTTATAGTCAATCAAATGGTGGGAAGCCTTCCTTTATGTAAGTATTTTCTTAATTAATCATCCCTATTCAACTTCATTTCTGTTTTTAATTTGTCAAAAAAATAATTCTCTTGGATAACAGATGTTAAGTATGGTGAACTCACAAACTCTTACCGTAAATATCATAAAATAGTACATAAACTGTTCATCCTTCTTTAGTTCTAAACCTGTGCAATATGTGGAACGAATGCGACCAGGGGCTTGCCAGATGATATGTGCGGCGTGGTCTCCGGGTGGTGTTTTTCTTGCTGCTGGATCGGCTGATCATCATGTCAGAGTTTACATGATGACTGACTCGGGACCTAACAGAATATTAGAGGTAATGGAGTACAAAATTTTTCTAGAAATCTTGAAAATATGTTTATTATTAACACCTTGTTGCCCACGCTAGGGAGTCAATCTAGTCACCATATACCACCCATATCAGTGCCAAATTCATTTATGTACCGCTATTCGCAAAACTTGAAGCCATTTCTAAACCACATGTCAGATTTGGCTGAAATAAAAATTAATATAAATTTATATTTATTAACGTTTTACCGATTTCAGTGATTTTGCTAAATAAGCACATATGTTATTGGAGGTTCAAAAAAACATTTGAATATTAATAACAATAAATTTATTTCATTAAATATAGGTATATGAATTAAGTACGCTTGATATATTTATGAGTTCTTAAGCAGCAAAAAGTAGTCCCGATAGGTGGCAATACATTTGTTTATAAGGAAGCATAACTAAAGTACTTAAACATATTTGTAAAAATAGTTTACACGGTTTTTAATGTATCTAAAAAATGATAAATAAGCTTTTCGGATGATGAAATGATAAATAAGTTTTTGTGCGAATCGGTTACAGTTTGTGTTAATTTTTTCAGTGTCATTAAAATGTAAAAAAGTAAAAATTTGCAAAAATTGTTTACGACAAATTGTTTTCCGGAAAGTTGATATTTTCAGTATTTTGATTAGTTGATTTTTAGACCAATAACCTATGTGTTTATAGTTTATTTTTTTGAAAAAGTCTGCAAAATATCAAATCTGTGTTATATCAAGAAAAGATTTATAAGATATGAACACTTTGAAATACATAAAGATTCGATGATAGATAAATTAAAATTGACTCCTATTCAAACAAGTAGCCGTGCTTTATGTGACAAAAAAAATACTTTTAGTATCATGTTTGCAAGAAATCAAGGAGCCTTATGTTTTGTTTTTATATTTGTGTAAGCTTCATACCTTCCTTGAAATAAAAGAAGAAAGATCCGTTTGAAAATGTATCACGGCATCTCAACAGATGTCATATTGTCAACCCGCAGCGAAGTCCGCACAAGTGCGGGAATGGAGCATTATCAACTGATCTTCTAATCTGATTCTTATCAGTTGATAATGCTAATGATGAATGAAACCGGTCATAAACATAAAATATATTGTGGAAATAAGTACTAAAAAGGTGTTTTTATTATTTAAAATATGTCTTTCCATCAAGACGTGACAGTTTGCACCTTAAATGTATAAAACAATGATGATTCTTTCTATCCTTATCCACATTCAATTTATGGCATAAATTTATGAAATTATATATGATATCGACTGAAGGTGCTTGATGGAACTTCAATATTATATTGGGTTGATGCAAAAGTTAAGACCGTTTTTTACATATAAAATTAAACATTTTTTTTTTTATTTATATTATTTATTTAATCAATTATATAATTTCCATCCGTTCTTATAACTTTCTCCCATCTTTCTATCAACTTATTAATACCACTAGTGTAAAATTCCGTGGATTTTGATGTGAAAAATGTATTAAGGGATGTTTTTACCTGTTCTATTGTATCAAATTTTTTATTATTTAAAAAATTTTGCAACGATCGGAATAAATAAAAATCGGAAAGAGCAAGATCTGGAGAATACGGTGGATGCTTGATAACATCCCAATTCAACTCATTTAGCTTGTGTTGGGTCATCATAGCCACATGTGGTCGCGCGTTGTCATGATGAAACACTACCCCTTTTCTGTTTACCAATTCTGGTCTATCCTTTTGAAGGGCGATGTTTAATTTGGATAATTGCTGACAATATCGTTCTGCTGTAATCGTCTGATTGCGTTCCAAGAGTTCAAAATACACAATACCCTTGCAATCCCACCAAACACAAAGCATAACTTTTTTTTGATGGATTTCGTCCTTCGAAGTTGTTAATGGGGCTTGTCCAGGTATAGCCCAATGTCTTTTTCTTGTCACGTTGTTGTAAACGACCCATTTCTCATCTCCCATTACCAAACGATGCAAAAAAGGTTCATGTTTTTGTCTCGCACTCAAAGCAACGCACGTTGAAACACGATCCAATAAATTGGCAGCCGACAATTGATGAGGTATCCAAACGTCGTACCGCGAAACCATCCCCATACGCTTCAAATGTCTTAATACGGTTGTTTGGTTGACTTCCATCATCGACGCGATCTCCCTGGTGGTTAGACGTGGATTGGTGTCAATTATAACTTTTAACTTGTCGTCATCAGACTTCAATGGCCGCCCGGTACGTGGTTTATCAATTAGTGAAAAATCCTCAGATCGGAATTTTGTAAACCATCTTCGTACTTGTCAAACTTTGATGACATCTTCTCCATACACTTCGCAAATGTTTTTGGTTGCCACACTCGCGGTATTGTCTTTACGAAATTCATAAAGTAAACAATGACGTAAATGCACTTTGTCGATCGACATTTTGAAAAAATACAAGGGCTCTTCACTGTACTCTGGCCAGGCCAAAACTGAATAGAAAGTAGAGGGAAAGGCTCCTTTATACAATGGAATCATTTAAAAGAAGATACTATTCATCATTTCTGAAGAAAATTTTTTTTTTACCTAGGATCATAAAAAACGGTCATAATTTTTGCATCAACCCAATATTTGAATTGTTGCAACTTTGTATGATTCCATATGTCTTGTCACAAACGACCTGGGTTTCGCCCTTCGGCATCTTCAGGTATTCCATCGCACGGATGACGACTGAACTTTCAGATCTGTTGCATCCGTGCGATGGAATACCTGAAGATGCCGAAGGGCGAAACCCGGGTCGTTTGTGATAAGACATATGGAATCGTACAAAGTTGCAACAATTCAAATTTATGAAATTGTTTAACAAGAATTGCTTGTTTGATCGTTCAATCACTGGAAGGGGTTAGACTATAAAAATAGTGCTAAAACATGACTAGTTCTTATCTAATATTTGTTCTGTCTTCACCCTGTTTTTAGGATTCGATAGAATGGTTCAGAAGGAATGTAAACATCACGCAGCATTTTGCCTTCTGATAAATAATCGTAATTGATTGAAAAATTAATGTATTAAAATTTCTATTTGCTGTTTTGCAACTTTCATTATAACATCTATTAGTAAGAATGCCCCATCTGCTATGACATTTACATAAGAATGAAACACCACTTATTTTTTAGACTGCAGCTCACAGTGAAGCTGTTGACTCTCTACAGTGGGCACACACTGGTCTGAGGTTTGTGTCCGGCTCTAAAGATGGTACAGCCATATTATGGCAACTGCATGCTACGCAGTGGAGACACACCAAACTCAACATGACTGACACGCTTGTTGGGTGAGATGAACCACTGTCACTTTTTTGTTTATTTGCTGTCCTTCAATAAATGCAGCCCTATCTAATTCTTGACACATGAAATATTTTACATCTATTTCTATTTATTCCTATTGAAATTATTTGTCGGAAAAATGTCACTTATGTCCAGTAAACATGGCTTGAAATTTTTTTCAATTCATTGTGTTACAGTGCTTACATTAGGTTGTTCCATATAAAATTGCTAATGTGTAATTAAAAATTTGATATTTTTGATAGATATTCAATTGAAATTAAAACCATCATATTTTATAGTTCTTTCTCATCAACTATTTTAACTTGATATTAATTTATGATATTGACTGAGTGCTAGATGGGATTTCAGTTCTGTTACTTCTGTATGATAAAATGCTGAAAGGTGAAACCCGGGTCATGAGTGACAAAACATGTGGAATTGTACAAAATTTTTCAAAATTTCAAATTTTATATTAATTGTTTATTATAAACAGATATTTATAATAATGTTTCTGTCTGATTCAGCTGCACTGCATCTCAGCTTGAGCTCAAGCAAAAAATAGGTGTAACCCTTTTACTGTCATTACACCCAGTCCTTTTTTTACACGATACATTGGTTCCAGAAAATGGCGTGTAAAAAAATCGCGTAAAAAAGTCATAGCTTTCATATAATTTGATAAATTGGTTCCAAAAATTAAAATATCGCGTAAAAAAGTACCAGAAATGTATGAAAAACCAAAATTTGCTTTTTGAAATTCGTGCAAAAAAAAAATATATTTTATGATTTTATATACATTTACATGAATTATTAAAGGTCGAGAATAGTGCTATTCAAAGAATTTAATAAATGCATTGTGTTAAACAAGTTTACGAGCGGACATACATCCCATGATTTTACCCAATTGCATTAAATTTCTTTACACACCCTAAAACATAAATTCGCATAATATCTGATACACTTGTCAACATTTGGCAATTGTATGTGTATTTAAAAAAATGGAATGCCTTACAAAATTTTAGTTAGGTTTTAAAAATACATATATTTTTTTATTTACATTTTCATATATGTGCATGCCTAGCATCATATATAAATTTCTTCTTTAAAACAAATTTGTGGAAAAAATCGCGTAAAATCGAGTGAAGCGCGTAAAAAAATGTAACGGTGCCGTCCAAAAAAATCGCGTATAATCGAATTCGCGTAAAAAAAAATCGCGTAAAAAGAGGACTGGGTGTATTCTTATTAAAAGACGTAGAAAGATTGATGCTCACAAAATTTGTTTGTCTGCCATTGTTTATCTGAAATAGTCAAATATAAAAACATGTTACAATCGCAGTTGATTTCTAACTGACTCAAAATCAGCAATTTCACATAGAACAACCCAATACATGGACAATTTGTATTCTCATGAACAATTTTTAAATGTAACTAGGAAAAATAAAATATTCACAGTTTTATCCACTTGCTGATAGATATTCTATTAAGCACTTTTAAGGTGTTAACTGTCACTTCTTGATGGAAAGGCATTATATTTTAAATAATAAAACACATTTTTTAGTACTTATTTCCACAATATATTTTTTGATCAGGACCGGTTTCGCTCATCGCGAGCATTATCAACTGATAGAATGCAATTTACAAACAAGTCTATTTATACAAAACAAAAAATTAATTTGCGTTAAAGGTAGCAGGTGTACAAAGCCATGGGTTCAAGAACTAGGAAACAATTTACATAAAATCATACAATATTGATACAAATAAAGTAAATTAGTATAAAAATTAAATGTTCACAATCACTTATTAAGAATTACAATTACAATTATGGTAAATCAATACTCCATTAGGAGCTCTAAACAATCAATAAAGAAGTAAGGAGTGGGAAATTTTTAATGACGAAAATAACCCACACTCACTACTTAATGGAACAGAATAAATTAATACATGAGAAATCGATTAAAGATGAATCGATGAGATGGGAAGATATGGTCAGTCAGGGGCGTTCCAATATTTTCTGTAAAAAAATTTAAGTAAAAGGAGGCAATATCATTTTTCAAAAAAAAATATTTATTTGAAATATATATTTATTAATCTAATTTAATGAGTATAACAATGGTGACGACGCAAAAGTAGTTTGTTCATTTATAAGGTTAGAATTAGGCAAAAATTTATATCGATTAATTTCAAGGATTTCTTGTTTATCTAATTTCAGTAATTTGTTATTGAAATGCAGGATTTTGTAGTTTATAGTAAAATCACATGAATGTTTATTTTTAAACAAATGGTTTCCAAAAGTAGAAATCTCATCGCCTTTTTTGGCACAAGCTAAATGTTCCTTAAATCTGGTATGAAAGGATCTTCCTGTTTGACCAATATACCTAGCCTCACAGGAATCACATTTTAGAAGATAAATACCACTTTGGCTTAAAATATTAATTTTGTCTTTTGTGTTAACTAACATTCGACTAAGATTATGATTGTTATAAAAAGTTACATTAAAAAGTTTTTTGTCTAACTTCTTGGATATGTTTTCAGAAACTCGGCCTAAATAACTTAGTTTTACCCAACGTTTTTCAACGGAGGGACCATCAATCATCAAGCTCGAGGTTACATTTAATAAAGCTAATTTTTTAGTTTTTTTAAAGACAAGTCGATCAATCAACTTTGCATCATATCCATTGTTAAGTGCGATCTGTTTAATGGTGTTTAATTCTAAATTGAAATTTGATTCTGTCATAGGAATTGTCAACAAGCGATGAATAAAGGAATGAAAAGTTGACAACTTATGTGAAATGTGGTGTCTAGACAAGCTACTTATGATATTGTCACTAAAAGTCTCTTTTCTGTAAATACTGAAACTATGACGATTATTAATTAGTTCAACGGTTAAATCTAAAAAATTTATTTTATGCATACCCAATTCCATTGTGAATTGAATTGAACTATGAATCTTATTCATATTATTCAAAAAAGTATGCAGTTGCCTTTCGGTACCTCCCAAAGTACTAAAATATCATCTACATATCTATACCAACAGATGATATTTTTAAAAAGATCTAATTTTGTAATTTTTGATTCAATCAAATTCATGAAAAAATCAGCTAAAGTTGGTGACAATGGACTACCCATTGCCAAACCATCTAACTGTTTATAAAATTTATCTTTAAATTTAAAATAATTTTGATCTATGCAACAGTTAATGATTGATTTTACATCTGTAGCCAACCGGGGATTAAGATTTTTCATATCTATGAAATCAACAATCGCTGACTTTAGGTCAGATATAGGCACACTAGTACAGTAGTAGTAGTAGTAGGCACACTATTGATGTAGTGAGCCTATTTACTAGTGTGCCTATATCTGACCTAAAGTCAGCGATTGTTGATTTCATAGATATGAAAAATCTTAATCCCCGGTTGGCTACAGATGTAAAATCAATCATTAACTGTTGCATAGATCAAAATTATTTTAAATTTAAAGATAAATTTTATAAACAGTTGGATGGTTTGACAATGGGTAGTCCATTGTCACCAATTTTAGCTGATTTTTTCATGAATTTGATTGAATCAAAAATTACAAAATTAGATCTTTTTAAAAATATCATCTATTGGTATAGATATGTAGATGATATTTTAGTACTTTGGGGAGGTACCGAAAGGCAACTGCATACCTTTTGAATAATATGAATAAGATTCATAGTTCAATTCAATTCACAATGGAATTGGGTATGCATAAAATAAACTTTTTAGATTTAACCGTTGAACTAATTAATAATCGTCATAGTTTCAGTATTTACAGAAAAGAGACTTTTAGTGACAATATCATAAGTAGCTCGTCTAGACACCACATTTCACATAAGTTGTCAACTTTTCATTCCTTTATTCATCGCTTGTTGACAATTCCTATGACAGAATCAAATTTCAATTTAGAATTAAACATCATTAAACAGATCGCACTTAACAATGGATACGATGCAAAGTTGATTGATCGACTTGTCTTTAAAAAAACTAAAAAATTAGCTTTATTAAATGTAACCTCGAGCTTGATGATTGATGTTTCCTCCGTTGAAAAACGTTGGGTAAAACTAAGTTATTTAGGCCGAGTTTCTGAAAACATATCCAAGAAGTTAGACAAAAAACTTTTTAATGTATCTTTTTATAACAATCATAATCTTAGTCGAATGTTAGTTAACACGAAAGACAAAATTAATATTTTAAGCCAAAGTGGTATTTATCTTCTAAAATATGATTCCTGTGAGGCTAGGCATATTGGTCAAACAGGAAGATCGTTTCATACTAGATTTAAGGAACATTTAGCTTGTGCCAAAAAAGGCGATGAGATTTCTACTTTTGGAAACCATCTGTTTCAAAATAAACATTCATGTGATTTTACTATAAACTACAAAATCCTGCATTTCAATAACAAATCACTGAAATTAGATAAACAAGAAATCCTTGAAATTAATCGATATAAACTTTTGCCTAATTCTAACCTTATAAATGAACAAACTACTTTTGCGTCGTCACCATTGTTATACTCATTAAATTAGATTATTAAATATATATTTCAAATAAATATTATTACTTTTATTTTTTTCCCTTTTTTTTTTTTTGAAAAATGATATTGCCTCCTTTTACTTAATTTTTTTACAGAAAATATTGGAACGCCCCTGACTGACCATATCTTCCCATCTCATCGATTCATCTTTAATCGACTTCTCATGTATTAATTTATTTTGTTCCATTAAGTAGTGAGTGTGGGTTATTTTCGTCATTAAAAATTTCCCACTCCTTACTTCCTTATTGATTGTTTAGAGCTCCTAATGGATTATTGATTTACCATAATTGTAATTGTAATTCTTAATAAGTGATTGTGAACATTTAATTTTATACTAATTTACTTTATTTGTATCAATATTGTATGATTTTATGTAAATCGTTTCCTAGTTCTTGTACCCATGGTTTTGTACACCTGCTACCATTAACTCAAATTATTTTTTTGTTTTGTATAAATAGACTTGTTTGTAAATTGTATTCTATCAGTTGATAATGCTCGCGATGAGCGAAACCGGTCCTGATCAAAAAATATATTGTGGAAATAAGTACTAAAAAATGTGTTTTATTATTTAAAATATTCTATTAAGCTTGTAAGTATTGTATCTATAAAGAACTGCTATAATCATGCAAATATATTTTTGTCTGCTTTAACAGAGAGGCTGTAGAATATGATGAGAATAAAAAGACTAAAGTAACAATGGTCGGCTGGGATTGCACCGACAGTTACATCATTACCGCTGTCAATGATTGTACATTAAAGGTATGTATTAGTGTGATCATATTGAATATACTTTTATATATAATAAACCTACATGATATTTAATTGAAATTACAAGTCAGAACAAAGATATTCATCATGTCTACCCTACCAATAGTTTTGTAAATTGTAATACTTGAAGAAATATAAGTATGTCTTGAAAAAGTTGAAGTTGCTTACTTGTATTCTTCTTATTTTAAACTATTTTGAAATATTGAAAATATTACTCTTTACTGATAAATATTGGTATAATTCAAAACAGTTGCCGTTCAGGTTATATGTAATTATAATTATGGTAATGGAATTCTGTGCGCATATGATTACCACATTGAGTTGGGAAGAATGCAGGGCAACTTGTCTTCTCAGAAGTACCTTCTGAGAAAAAAACCTGTCTGCTTAACTAATGTCAATAGTAATAAAACTGAAGACCAAACGAGAGGCGGATTATGAAAAATATATGCATATACACTCAAACCTCTTTTTGTGTGATTTCAAAGTTATGCGTTTTTTTAATGCAATTTTTTTTTTATAATTAAGAGCGTTTTTGTTCACAACTGTGCATAGACTTGTTTACGTAGACATGACCTTGGCGCGTGCATATTTCCAGTGTTCCCATATTGCATGGATAGTTGGGAAGTTCAACCGGTATCTTTTCATTATAAAAGAGGGCTCGTGCCCATACAATGCAGCCCGCGCTCAGTGGGATTAGGCACTCCTGATTGCGGCGGGTTGTTTGTACGCAGTGAGCATTTAACAGCGGGCATGGTGACATGTCGCTGTAACACTGCGCCTTTTTGACTTGATAGACGAGGTTTTCTATTCAATTTTTCAATGGTATTTTTATATTTCCATCTTAATTCACCTTCACTTTAATCTTAGATTTAACGTGCCCCATCCGATTTCCTTGGAAAGAAAAATTGAAATTTTAGATTTCTTAAAAAAAGGAGAAAGAACTAGTGCCACTGGTAAACATTTCAACTTGGGGGAATCTACTGTAAGAGCGATTAAAGAGAATGAAATTGGCATAAGAAAATCGATCATTGATGGGACTAAACTAAGTTTTAAATTGTCATTGTACACAAGAGATACATTATTAGAAAAAACAGAACAAGCGCTCAGAATTTTTATTGAAGATCTAACCAAAAAAAGAATCCCAATAAGCGGTTATTTACTTCAAGAAAAAGCATGTAAATTTTATGAAGAAATTGAAAAATTGCAGCCAACTGATTCATGTTCCGGGGGAAATAAAAAATTCATCGCTAGTAACGGATGGCTTGTCGGATTTTTAAAAAGGAAGAAAATTGTCATACAGCGATGATAGTTTTTAATTAAAATAATTGTTATTTCTCTAGTGGATGCTTGGTATTAGAGATTCCACACGTTGTTAAAAGTTAACCAATTATGTGAGGCATCCTTAAAATGTTATTTTTTAATATAATAAAGTAAATAAAAGTTTTAAATTATTTTTTTATGCCTTATCATTTTCATCCATTTTTATAAACTTTTATTGTGCGGTTTTGGGTATATTTTATATGGAATTTTCAAAGATATGCGGTTTTTTAAATCCATGGAACGCATCTTCACTTTTTCTATGAAAATCACAGCTTTTTTTGTGTGATTTTCTTTTGTATGATTTACCGCGGAACGCATCTACCGCACAAAAAAAGGTTTGAGTGTAGATGGTTTGTAAATAATGTATTTTTAATGTGTTTCGATTGTGTATTATCAATTTTAATATTACTGATACACTTCCAGATTTGGTGCAGTCATACTGCAAAATTAGTGCGTGTGTTACGCGGTCACACCGATGAAATTTACGTTTTGGAAACGCATCCAACACATCCAGCCATATTACTGTCTGCTGGCCATGATGGGCAGCTTTTCATATGGGACATATTGAAGGGGGTAAATCGACCATTTTTTTTTTTATTTCAATCATAGTGATTTCCTACACAATAGCAAACACCCTATAAGTACACTGTATGTTGTGTTTATATCTACTTTATTTGGATGAATGCCTTGTAGAACATAAACCCTGTAAATAAATAAATAGGCACTCGTGTGATTGATGATGATAACTTTTGCATTATTAACAAAATTTTTACTTTCTATCAGGTTTCATTAGGATCATTCTTGAATCATATAGACGGGCAAGGTCACGGAGCTATGTTTGATGCTAAGTGGGCACCGGATGGCTCTAAGGTTGCTGCCACTGATTCTCACGGACATATCCTAATCATGGGACTTGGAAAAGGTCATCCTTTGCTACAAAAGGTACACTATTACTTTCCATAAAATATATGCTTTACCTTCTTAATGAGTTGCCAAATTAATTTAGCATATTCTGTAATATTATTAAATTATTAAAAAATGAAGACAGTGATGTTCAGTAATTTGATACAGTTACCCAGAGAGCTGTTCTTTCACACGGATTACCGGCCACTCATGCGTGACGCTCAGGGAGGTGTGTGCGATGAACAAACGGGAGTCCCTCCTCATCTCATGCCTCCACCTTTTCTGGTGGACGTGGAGGGGAGTCCTCATCCACCCAAATTGCAGAGACTCGTGCCTGGCAGGGAACACGCCGCTCTTGACCAACTCGTTCCTGACACAGGGACAGGTAATGCAATTAATTTTGATTCATGCAATTCTTACAATACAATTCCCAGAATAGCGAAAAATCAATTAAGAAAAGCTCAATCCTGGAAGACGATAGTACACTCTGAATAACCAGCTGATACTATTATATTAGTCATACCAAAGTCAATTCAATTGTGTTGATGTTTTTTTTTTATGAAATACTCGTTAATCAGGAATTTATTGTAATAATTATGGTAACTTAATTCCATATTGCTTGTGACATTAGGTAACTTGTGTAACTTTACAAATATTTTTTCTTTTTTGGTAGTTATGCTTGAAGAGGTGGCACTCAGATCCCACATTGACTACATGATTGAGGCACTTGCTATGCGACAGATCGGTTTCCTTAACGGGAACGCCGAAAACAATCCATTTGAGGTGAGCTTTAATTTTTCACTTCTTATTCAATGTCAATTCAATGCATTTGCACATCAAACTGAGCTGATTTCTAAGAGCTCACTACAAAGCTCAAAAAGTTTCTACTCAACAGTATTTTTATTACTTAAACATTTTAACATTAATATAGGTATAGATTACTAAATCCATAAATTGAAATGAAATTATCATATATAATCATTTTTATTGAATGAAAAAGCGTTTTGATTCAGTATAATAATTTGCTAACGAGGTTACAATTTTTTGATTGAACAAGAACATTCATATAACATGTTAAAGTATGGTCTCGATTAATATTGTGTATATGTGCGCAGAACGGTCAGGGGGAAGTGGACTTTCGATTGATGCGGGGTGAAGGCGTACGTCACAGTGCAGGGGAATGGCAGCGCGGTGAGCAGCTGGTGAGAAGTAGACGAGCTATGGTAGCCCCTCTGCAACTTGCCGCTTGCGTCACCAGCAGACTCCGCATGTTAGTCTTACTACTTATTAATGCTACAATATTTCTCATTTAATTTTCTGCTGAAGAACACTAAAGAAAATAAATGTTGACAGTCATAATTTATTGGAAATACCCAGAAAAATGGAAGTATGGAAAATGATAATTGATTATACTGCAAACTGCTTCACATTGTCAAACTTGTTTACATTTCACACTTTAGATCAACCCTGGGCCAACTACAGTCCGAAGCATATGATGGTGTGGCCTATTTATCTGACTAAAGTGTTGGTTATTAGAGAATCGCTTACATCTTTGTGTTGAAATTGATTTTCCACAATAAAATATTCTTAATAAATTTGTGCTTCGGAAAAATATAACACCAGATAAATTTTCACGTATTCATTCCTGTGTGTACTTTTCATTAATAAATAAAATAATGTATACAATAAAAAAAAATGTGAGAGCTCACTTGTTTAATGGTCTAACCAAATGTACCAATAATTCTCAAATAAATAAAAATAGCTAATCTAACACAACATGAAACAAACTTTGCCATCTTGTCAAACTATATTGTAAGTATTATTAGTGTGAGGCATCTAAAACAGATAAGTACTGACTTTTTTTAGGTGTACGCAGTTCAAAGGAAAAAATGAATTGTCATGTTAAACAAGACCGTGATCATCGAAATGAGATCTGGTTCTTTTCCTTAAAACATTTGATCGGAGTGATGAAACTATCATCACAATATATAGCTGGATCCATTTTGATACTACTTACCACCGTCCCATAATAATAATATTTTCAACAGTGAGGAAATGAACCGGCTGGAGCATGCTTGGTATGTCAGAGAGATGCGTCGCCGACCCCAGATGATAAGTACCTGTGCTTCAGGGGATCCGGGAGGAGGAGCCAAGAGAGCTCGTGGCAAAGGAAAGGGGAAAGGACGAGGAACTGCTGACAGAAATGCTTCGAGACCCACCCCCACCACCCGCTACCGGGTTAGACATCCCATTCTTCTATTTGATTTTTGTCCCACAGTAATTCGATTACCATTTCAAAAATAGTGATTTAAAAATATACTTATTGGAAAAGTATATTTTCAAATCAAAATATTCCACTACAATCTTAAAGCTTAGAAATTTGTAACATATATAACATAAAAATTTTTTTTGGGTCAGTGGACTTAATAACTATCAATCTTTGTACTGTATGTAATTTCTTCATTCCAGGAACCTCCGGAATCACAGCATTCTGAATCCGATTCAAGTGTAAAGATGTCTGGCAGTGACTACAGTGGATACCAATCCGTCTCCAGTGATCATTCTGATGAAAATAATGATTCCAGGTTTGTTTATGGCTTCTAAACATTTGATTCCTTTTAAATGAGATTGATTTTATTATCACTCATTAAGCATACGAAAATAAAATAACTATCTTAAAGCTTTAGGAGACCGCGTAATATGCTTTCCTGATTTGATTTTTCTATTTGTTTTGATTCTAATCCAACGTTTGGAAAACACTGTTATAATATGATAACCAGCATTTTATTTCATAATATTTGCAGCTCGAGCTCATCTGATTATTCGGATTGGGTAGCCGAACATCCCGGAGTACCGTTGCAGCCCCCGAAGAGATCAAAACGAAAACCTGTAGCTAGAAAACGGTACTAATAAAATATAAATTATTTGTAATATTACTATTTATGTTACTGTAATTTTCTTAATTCCTTTCTCACACCAAATGCATGTTAGTTTTAGCCTATATAATACCTTCTGTCAATTTCTAATTTTATCTTAATATGATAGGTATAGTCCTCACACACGTCCTACAGCTGCTACGACGTCTCCTAGTAAAAAATCAGAGTCACAACCCCAATCAAATGAAACTGCAGAAGCAGAAGCCGGTCCTTCCGTTTCTAGTAAACTTATGGCAGCAGATATACCGGAAGCATATCGACCTTCGGAATGGCTCTGTGCCGTTCAGCCAAGAAAAGCTCCTTATCATCCACAAATGGGTGATGAATGTGTCTATTTCAAGCAGGTAACTATCTTTTTTCCTATAGGATTGAGTACATCTGTCACCACAATTTTAAATCATCATCTATGTGCTGACACATATTAAACTTAAACATAATATTTTTCAATTGCAAATTAAATGTATTGTTAAATTCTAGGGTCATGCAAGATATTTGGATGCTGTTGTGGAAAAGAATGTGTACAAAGTTAGTAGTAGAGATCAACCATGGAATAAAGTTACCTTAAAGGTATATTTAATTAAATTATTTATTCAGAACATGCAAAAATATTACAAAATATAAGTTAATTAAATACAATTTGGCAAAGGAGTCTACTGAGCAAGTTCCGACAAATAACACTATTTTAGAAAATAATAATAGGCTTTTTTCAGGATCGTGAAAATGTCAAAGTCATTGGCATTAAGTATATGATTCGGCCACCGCGTGTTGTCTCTTTGAAATTGGTGCTAGACGGTGGTAGTCATTTTACAGTACGGTATCACGACATGCCTGATGTTTTAGATTTTCTTGTTTTACGACAAACATTTGACACAGCTGCAGAGAGGCAATGGGTGCCCGGAGACAGGTACGTAATATTCTCATTAGCTTGTATAGCCGACTTCTACACGATTGGGATGTTTCAAAATCTGCCTTACATTCATCAGTAATATTGATAAGCGTAATACTTCTCTGCATATACACCAAACTACTCTGGTTTACCTTCAATGCATCTAAATCTTTCACCTTTTATGCACCAAACTGTTTTTACATGGTGGATATGTTCTTCCAAAAACCGTGTTAAAAAAATGTTAAAACACATTCAAAAATCGAAGATTGATACTCTAAGTTTAAAAAACCATATTTGAAAAAATTAATATAGAAAATCATGTAAAAAATAATTACTTATGAATATTTAATATTTATATGCTAATTTTATGATTCGTCAAATTTAAAAAAAAAAATGCATTTACTGTATATTGAACATCTGAGGGTAATTCATATACAGCTTACAAATGGTTCATAGTGCTTTCCAAAAAGATTTACGAAACGGCCAATGCCAATTGATTGCCTCAGAATAATAACAGGTAGAAGTGGGATATATCTTTTTCTTGCGTTTTTACAAATTATATTCAGTGCCAACCAGGAAAAATGTATTTCAAGATTTTTTACATAATGATCATATTTAGAGAATTTATCTTTACGTCTTATTTTTTTTTTATTTAAAAAGGTTGCAATCCATGCCTAGAAATACTGATCTGACCATATAGCTTTAAAAAAATTTAAAATTTTCATGAATTCACAAAATATCTACAATTTTTTTTTACAGTTTTTTTATGCTCTGAAAAAAATGTTTTGGATTCGAAATTTATAGTTTATACAAATACATTTACTAACTACTATTTTCTCTCATTTATTTATGTTATTAACAATATATCAAAAACAACTTATTCTCTGCACCAAAAAAAAATTCCTTCCAGAAATAAATATTAGCTTGATATAAAAAATTATGAAAATAAAACTAATGCATTTAGGCAAAAAATGATTGGGACTTTTCGCTCATACTAGGCGAAATAGACGGAGACTAAGAGGTTTTAAGCTAAATCAGTGTTTCCCAAAGCATGTATATTTGTCACCTGATTTACCTATAAAACATACAAATAAATATGAGATGGTAATCAGTGAAATCAGTATCCCAAACGTTGTATTGCAAGCTTTATCTAGAACCTAAATGTTTTCAATTATTTTATTCAGGCTCATTTATATATAAACTGATACAATCATTTCACTCAATTTTCAGAGCCTTCAGGATGATTTTGTGCTCATCAAAAAAAAAAATATTGAATTTGCATTTTACAAACTGAACTTGCATAGAAATTGACTTAATGAAAACATTTTCCTTTAAATATTCTCAGTGTCTCTTCTGTATCTCAAAAATTTTCCAACCATGATTGGACTAGACCTACTAGCCGAACAGTAATGGGTCGTAATATAATATGAGTCTTCACAAAATGTCAAAGAGTGTCCTGTATAAACTAGCAGTTGTACTGATATTGCACATAATATAAACCCACGGTAATGCCAGACGGTTTATAGTCTTTTATCATCCTAATTATCCCCTGAGTTTTTTTTTTATTTATACAGATTTCGCTGTATGATTGACGACGGTTGGTGGATGGGTGCGGTAGTTGAAGGAAGTGGAAGTGAGAACAATTCATCTGACCTTTTTCTCAGTTTAAGGGTCAGGTGGGATAATGGAGAATTTGAGCAAATGAGTCCATGGGATTTGGAACCTGTCGATGATGAACGTGAGTATAGATTGAATTAAACTAGATAGAAAAAATTTTAATGCTCAGTTTTTAAATAAAAACCAATCTATGCAATCTTCAATTTTTTTCTTACGCAGGTCTTCCTAAAGAAGTAGGCGGATGGGTTTCAGTACTACCCTCAGAACTTGAAGCTTTATTGTACAGGCCCAGACCTGAAGAATGGCCAGGAGGAGATAGAAAAGCTGCTTGCCAGATGATTGCGAAAGGCATTGATCAGGTATGCCTCTCTGATTCAGTACCAATTAAATTACTCTTCTAGAATGTTTTAATGCTGGCATAAAACTGTTGAAATACACATCTGAGAACAGCAAGACAAAATTGACTTCTAAATTGTTTTTCATCATAATGGCTTTAAAACGATCTATATTGTAATATCTTAATAATTTGACCATTATTTAACCAAACATTTTTTTCTCCCCTCAGGTGATGGGCCTTGCCATTGCAGAACCATTTGTGGCACCTGTTGATTTGAACACATATCCTACATATGCATACAGTATTGAATATCCCATCGATTTATCCACCATAAAGGTAAAGATTGTCTTGGTATTAATATCATGTATTTTTTTAAGATCTAAATAACATTGTACATTATATTTCTATAAAATCAATCGTATTCTGCTTTACAGGCCCGCTTTGAGAATCATTTCTACAGACGTGTTACTTCGGCTCAATTTGATGTTCGTTACATGGCGACCAATGCGGAAAAGTTTAACCTGACCCACTCGCATATCATTAAACAAGCTAGAATTATCACCGACCTGTGTCTTAAAATTATTAGGTAATTATTATACTAATTCATACAATGAGAAGAGAGCTAACCATGCTTAGTTAACTTAGGTTAATGGCATATGTTTGTTGATAAAGAGTATTTTAATCTTTTGTGTTGTTTTTGCAGTGATCCTTTTGATATTGAAGTTCCAACTACATATCACAGCCTTGTTAATTCCTATCACTCATCAGATTCTGATCTTCCACTTTCAAAACAGGTATCTTGTGTTAATTCCTATATATCAGTCCACATGGGAGGGAATAGATTGAAATTTCAACTTTATGAATTTGTCTAGCTGAGAACATCTGAATAATGGCCAGAATCATACAGATAAAGTTCAGGCTACCTGAACCATTTTTTTAATAATAAATTGTTATGTAATTCCAGAGTACTTCAAAACAAACATCTGGTGGGAAAAGTTCTGGTCGACACTGGAAATCTCGCTGCAAAAATGTTTTAAACGGGCTCCTTGCCAATGCAGATTCATATCCCTTCAGAAACCCAGTGTCATTAAATCATATGCCCGGTTAGTCAATTAATACATAGTTTGCAATATATTGTTCTGTACTCATCCGTACCACAGATCTATAATGTTTATTTTTTAGTTTATTGGTATTGTACATTCTCAGTCTGACGTGCTGGTAATACATGATTTTCTTTCCAGACTACCTTCAAGTGGTTGCAGTACCAATGGACCTATACACTGTTCAACAGCGTTTGCAATCAGACTACTATCTTGATCCTCTATCTTTTGCCAAGGATATTCGACTCATTTTCAGCAACTCAAAAATGTACAACACCAACAAACGGAGTAGAGTAAGCTGTTTATCTATTTTAATTTCTAATGATGTAATCATATGTTACATAATGGTCATTAGTATAAATTCTTACATTAGAACCTTAATTCAAACTGCAAAAATGTTATAATGCACAAATTCATAACATGTGTGAAGTGTAAAATCTAATTTTCCACCATTGTTTCTTGGTAACATCTCTCTAAATTATTCCATTATTACAGTTGTATAGTAAGTAGTAGGCTATTTTCATTGAACCTACTGTACCCCGCAACCTATCTTTCTTGCACTCAATAATTGGGTAAATAAAGGTGTTTTATATATGGAAATTATAGTCTTCACTTTAACTAACACAATTTCATAAAATTTTTACAAAATTCTTGAACACCTTTACATTTGAGCATTTTTAAATATAATCTTCTCTCTCGTTTCTTTTGCACTTCCTCCTGAAGCCTCCAAATGGGGTAAGTTTTACATTTCAAATTAGATTCTAACATACCAGTCAAAATTAATATAAACTTTATATAAAAAATGTTATTTAATCTAAATTCATTGTGTACCCTTATCGAATTCGTTCAATTAATGTTGTGTCTATCATACCGAATTCGACTTTGGTTGATTAGTGATGAAATATTGGAAGTCTGCCTGCATTTGAGCCTGCCACATGCCAGCTTTTCACATATTTGATTCTCTAAACTTTTATTGTATCTTATCTCAGAATACAACACTACAATAAATAATTTTTGTTATTCTTTTTACATCACGGCAGCAAATCGTATCAGTCCTTACATTAATTATTAAAGCATTTCAACTGTCGATATGAGGAAATATAAAAGTGGAAATTTATGATTTCTGAATCTGATTACGATAAAGATTTCATTCCATCATAATGGGATTCAAGTGCCGGTTGATACTACAACATACAATAACTGTTCACCAAATTAACATATCTTTCCAAATATAAGATTATGGGTAGAAGTAAAAAATTATGAAAATGAATATTGAAATCCCCATTATTCTTTTAAATTTTATTTTTTTATATTGTGTTGAACCCAAAAAATTGTGTAAGATGTCTAGTTTTTGCTTATTACGTATTTAATTCAATTTGAGAGTAAACGGTTTAACAAGAATTTATTATTGTTTTTAAATCTTATATCTCTTGTTTCCAAAAATATTTATCTTTTTTTTTTGCTGTTTTAATGTTAGAAATAATATTTCACTTAAAAATTTTTTTAGGTATATGCAATGACCATTCGATTGGAAAATCTATTTGAAACTCTATTCAGACCGATTCTGCATAACTGGAAAGTAACCAAACGAAAGAATGGAACGTATGGTGAGAATAACTTAACTTATGAAATCAGTGCTCCTGTACCATATCTGATGTACATACTTAACCATAAAGATAATGAATATATAATGGGAACAGTTGAAATGATTTATTTTTTTAGCAACATCAGATTCATCATCGTCTGATAGTTATTCAGATGACTATGAAGCTCGTAATGCTCACCGCCGACCTGAGCAAAATGGTCACGACAGAAGGGGAGAAGACAACAATCTTGACAATGAAGGAGAAAAAGAATCTGACAGTTGGGATAGTGACATTCCATTAAGAGAATCCCAGCAATATAAAGGTAAGTTATGGGATTTATCTGTTGATTAAAATGGATTATAATATTATTCTAGTGTGGTGTTATTGTTCATTAAATGCAAACACAATGTATTTGTATATTTCTGGTGACTAGTCAAAAGAATTAAATTACCCTTGATATTAAGAAAAAGAAGAATATAGCACTTTTGGTTAACCCTTTGGCTATGGAGCAGCAATATATCGCTGCGCATTTTCCTTGCGAAAAAGACGGGGCAGCGATTTATCGCTGCTAATTTCGTCTCCAATTTAATGTTCCATACCTTTAGGAACGGAAAGATATCGATCAAACTATTGTTTTAATATGCACTGATCTACATTTATCTATGATATTACAACAGATATTTTATTTTTAGTTGTTTATTTATATAGTTATATTAGTATAAAAGTACAAATAAAAAACACTTGGCTTATTTCGGATTTAGTAATAGAAATTTTAATTGATATATGTAATATTTTGTATGTTTGTTGCTTGGGACGGGTTTGTTTTGACGATTTGGCAATGCAATATTAGTCAATATCTAGAACAACAGCAGATTTGTCAGCATTTTATGCCCAAAAAATATAAACATATATACTGTTCTTCATGTATTGATTTTATTCCATTGACTTTTAATTTGAACAATGTAGAAAAAAAATAAAAATATTTTTTTTCAAAACACCTAAATATTTTCAAAAATCATCCCCGTCTTTTTCAAAAAAATTTTTGAAATTTGATCCGTAACCAGAGGGTGAAGATTAACATTGTTATTGCTAAAAAAATAATTGAAATTAATTTTAAGCCTACAGGTAATGATTGCAGAACTAAACAAAAACAGAAAGAAATATATTCACATAAGTCAATTCAGTTTTCAAATCAGTAAACAATCTTGTCACTAAATATTTTTCATCTCTGAGCTAAGTTACTCACTCCGATGTGCATTACAAATATTCATTTGATTCGATTGACAGGTAAAGGAAAAGGCAAACGCAGCGGTGTGACAACAGAAACGAGTCCACCTGTAAGAACATCCCGTCGTATACGTCCTCCGACTGCTTTTACTAGTGTCGACGTAACCTCTGTTCAACCACACCATACTTCCGAATATCTTCAGCTTCAACAGCAAACTTCTCAAGACAGGTTTCATTCAACTTTTAACTTATTATTTATAATTGGCTTTGCACTGTGATCGTGGAAAGCGTAATTAATATCATATTTTTTGATGGTTTTTTTATTCAATCATATCTCAATCATTTTCAAGTGTAATTAAAATAATGCATCAGTGTTGCCCCAGACTAATTAATCCGCCACTAGTCCGGTCTATTGTTCTCTTCGAAAAAGAAAGATATTGAGTAACTGAGTGAAATCCATACAATTCAAATTTTACCACATGGAACACTCAATTTCTTTCACTTAAAACACAAGTGGCACTCGTGTGAGCGTGGAGTCTGGGCGTATCTGGCTATCATGTGTATATAACATGTTTTAAAACTACATTTACCCTTTGTTCTTCACTATATATTATTTTCCTGCTCTGTCACTGAGTAGATATTGAGATATTATTTTGGTGGAAAAGTAACTTGCAGTTGAAGGGAAGTAATTTACTATCAAAATCAATTACTATCAATGTATCTCGATATTGTAAAATAGATAGATTATTTTTATTTTTAAGTAATCCTTGGGCAGATGCAGATGAAGCAAATGAAGATGTTGATGATAACGGTAGCGATAATGACTCACGGGTAACAGATGATGACAGTGGTGAGAGCTATAAGCCAACCAAACGAGATAATGGAGCAATTTTAGCATTTCACGGAAAAACTACAAAAAAGAAAAAGGTAAATGTTGTAATGTTTCTTCTTTTGTTTTACTTGTAATTTTAGAAAAAAAATCTAATGTCAAAAAAATTATTCATAGGGTAAAAGAAAGATGGAAAACAAAAGAAGGAGTACAAATCGCATAGCCCACAGCAGAAAACGACCAAAGGCAAAGAGAAGGTATTTTATCATCTTTTTTCATTGAAAATGTTTTAAAAATAAAATATAATGTTTCTATCTTGTTTTTCATGAAATTAACCAATTATTTAGGTTCCCATTGTTTGCTTAAGAGCTATTATGTGTTCTTAATTTGAATCAAAAAATTACCAGATTTATCACATGAGAATTTTTGCATGTAAATAACCTTCAAAAGACACAGCAGCTGTGAACTACTTTCGTTAATTGGCTATTTATTATTTGAAGGAAACGTGGTAGTGCTGCTACCTCTGAAGACGTTAACAGTTCATCCGAGTCAGGCGGATCCATAGCTACGGGCTTAAATCACAACGGGCGCTATGAAAGTGATCATTCTTTTCAACTGCGAGCTGGTGACTCCGGTCAGGACAATGATGAGCAAAACTCAGATTCAGATGGTGATAGTGATAATGCCCCACTCGGAAATATGAGGTTTGAAATGATTCATTACACTCATCGCATATGACCGACAAGTGCTGATAGCTTTATTTGTTTTTCTGATAAAATTGAAGTAACTTATTTTGTGAGCTTCCACTGCAAAAAATGTTTTCATGAATGGAATGATTTTATTTTTCATTAAATAAATTTGTTATGTAAACATTTCTATGAGAGAATTTTTTTAGGTTATTATCAACACAAAATAATCACATCATATCTAATTTTTATGAATGTCACCCCCCAAATTTTAAGTACCTTTTATTTACAGAAGACCCAAGCATTCATCAAACGGTCTGAATGCAAACGGCGGACAGTCTACTGTCTCAAGATTGAGAAGACGGTACAATCAAGATCATTCCGATGAATCTAGGGTAAGATAACAATTTTCTTTCCCTATAAGCAAATTTAGAACAACTGATACTTCTTACTATATTTGAATCGACTACTTGCATTAGTAACTCATTTTAACACTTAATTGTCGAGAAACGAAAAATGTTGTTTATTGTGGACTGTTGGTAGAAACCAGAACCTGACGAATGTCATTTTTCACAGATGGTCGGCTGTTTTTGGGATTTGAAATATCATGGGTTTGTTTGTCAGCATGAAATAACTGTAGTAACAGCACAGGACTCTTTTAGTAGAAAAACTTGTGAGTTATTATTAGTGGTAGTTGATATTCAGCTTCGAAATACAGTGAAATTATGATATCAGATTGTTTTTTATTTTATCTATGATGACCAAATATCACACATAATTTCTTTGAAAATTTCAATCAAAAATATTGTTTAGCTTAAAAGTTGTGCCAATTTTAGAAAAGTTATATATTTTTGCGCTAGTCGCTAAATAACGCCCCACTTCCGAATAGTCCATTGTTCAAGACCCCCGACATCCAGAGTGTTAATACAGATATTATATGTACTGCCTCCACCCATTTTTTTACAGCTACTGCTGACAATGCAGAATGATCAAGAAAATACAAAAATTTACCAATTTTCTTGACCTGATACAAAGCTGCATAGTACTGAACTTTTCAATTATTTATTATTGAGTACACATAAATAAAAACTGAGCAACAAAAAAAATTATTTGCTCAGCCATGTAACCAAGTTTAATAATCTTGAAACACTATGCTGGTGCTGGTTTACCCTGTTATTATTAATTTAAAAAAAATTCACAGGCTGGGCCATCAGGCCGCTCAAGACGTCCCGCTCGAGACTCAAAAAGACCCCGCTATAACGAAGACAGTGAAGAGGACTCCATAGCAGCTATCAGTAAAAGACTGAGAGCACATCAGAGACCCAGATCCAATCCGATCACTGTACAGGTGAATACTAGACAATGTTGCAATTTATAATATCTAATGTAATAGGATAATGTGTAAAAAAAAATTGATTTTTATTTTTCATTCAATTATATACACATAAAACCTATAATAATACGTTGAAAACTTTTAGTATTAACCGATCTGCATTCGTTCTACTTGATAAAGGGGGTCGAGGCTTTAAATCTAAATCAATGTAATAAAAATTATAAATTTATTTTCAAGCAATTTCTTACACTTTTTGAATGCAATCTTTCGAACATACCCATTGAAATATTTGGTGTATTTTAGTCCCGCCTGCGAATGTCATCTGCTGCTCCGAGCCATGACTCAGACAGACGAAATGGTCAGCGAGAGTCTTCTGGCAGTAGCCGTCATTCAAACAGTGTAAATCAAATCCTACCTTCGACCTCTGGATCTCCATCGGGACCTTCCACTTCGTCATCTTCTGGCTCAATCGGCAGGCGCATAACTATTCCTTCAGCAGTCACTGTCAATCATTACACCATGACAGGAGGACCGGATTCCGCTTCCATCTCCATGCGAATAGTGACACCCGCTCGACCCGGCACGCAGCTGGATGATGAAGACGACGAACCGTTATCGGTTTCGAGTCGTGGTCGAATCAGAAAGCTCACCGCCAAGGCGAGAGGTCTGCTACGAGACTGACATGAACCTGGCCTTGAAGCACTTATCAAGAGATGGTTTTAATTTCACCGGTTGTTTCATCTTTAAATACATTTTTGAAAATGTAGGAACCAATAAAACAAAAGTATTGACATAGATTCCTTTTGATTAAAATTTCTTTTTCTGAAGCTTCCAAAATAAATATCTCATTCCCATTTGATTAAAATGAAATTTAATGGACTCAACCGTTGCAACTTTTAAGGCTTTCATTCCTAGAGCACCGATGTACTACATTATCGCTCCAAAAACTTCAGTGCTTATTACCATAAAATTTGATGGAACATACAAAAGCCTTGATCTTTTCTATGCTATTAAATCGATGCTCTTTGACAAAAAGGGTCAAGAAATGAATGATTTAAAAAAAAAAAAAACCTTATTTCTAATGATAATGCACGTTTTATATGTATCTTTTGAATTGAAGATGATATTAAATTCTTTATTCAAATGTAGATTAGAGTGTATGGAGTCAAAAAATCTTGTCTGAGCATAATCAAGACTATCGTAGTTTTGATAAACTTAGGATGATGAGGGATTTTATAATTTCGAAAGAATGAAAAAATCTATACTGGTCAAAATAAAATTTTAACTTTCGCTTAACTTCTACGTAATAAATAGCATGTAACATACCCAGACGTAGTATCACAAAATTATTATTTTAGATCCTCATTATCTTCAATTAGCAGTCGTATTTTAGATCTGTCAATATATCATCCATTCTTTGAAAAGCAATTGATTGATTTGTTCCAGGAAATAAATAGAGAAAATTATTATTCTCTTTCAACCAAATAGCTATTTACCAGATACCAAAAATACTGTTATCTTTGGGTTAAAAAAACCTACCTTTATTTGGAGGCAATAGATACTTTGCACAGTATTAGATATTAAATAATTTATTCAATACATTAAGTATATATATATGTTGATTAATTTCACATTCAATAATAAACGTAATTAGAGAGTTGTTGAGGTAGCAAACTAATAGTTAATGTCCATTTACTCCCTAAAACCCCGCATTGGTGGAGATTCCAACTAGATATTTGAATGTGTTCAACTATTCGATATTCATATAGTATTCATTATGATTTTTAATATAGCATTTAAAAAATATTATGTATACAATTTATCCAAATGTCTTAAACAATAATGAAAACCCCAAGCAGTGTTTGTTTTGATTTACCCAACTCGTGTCCCTTCAATATTTTATCACAGTACTTGGAGTTTGACAAAACAGAAAATATAGTAAAGAGAAATGAAGGTGTCTTATGCTAAATCAAAGGAAAGAATATGCTTTCTTGTAAAACGCAAAATGGATCAATATAATAAAACTTCCATTTTTTATGAAATAGAATTTGCTGAAGGTATAATTATTACTCACACATCAGGGTATAGGATACATTTTTGAATTGCAATAAATATGACTTATGAATAAGCTTGTTTTCTTACATTTTTTTTTATGTTCTATTCAATATATATATGTATATATAAATAATTTTAAATTATTTTCTTACTTCACAAACTAACAGCTAAAGTTTTACTATTCAAATAGTTGGAATCTCTACAAATTTATAAAAAAACTCAATCAAACCAGAAATCTAAATAAATGAACTTGACATATTTCCATTGGGCACCGATAATCTGTATCGAATTGGAGGCTTCAGAACTCATTGATGTTTTCAAAACAATATAAATTCATACTTATTATGCAATATTTATGCGTTCCTGCAATCCATACTGCCAATATAGGATCTATGATAAATTATTTGAAGGAATACAATTTAAAGAATACAAAAATATTTTTTTTATATAATAGAAACACATTTTTTTAGTACCATTTCCTCAATATATTTTATATCAGGGCTGATTTTGCTCATCACGAGCATTGTCAACTGATGAGTGAAACTATTCCTGGTTATCAAATGTGTTGTGGAAATAGTGATAAAAATGTATTTTTATTATTTAAAATATGCTTTTCCACTAAGAAGTGACAGTCAACACCTTAAAAGTCAAAAATATTTATTTATATCTTAGTACTTAACCATCTTGCAAACAAAAGAGAAATACTAAATACATTACCATTAAACTTTATTGTTTAAATAAATGTGAATTATATTTTCTTATTAATTAATTAGTTTAACCATTAGCCTCGGGATTGATCTATTGGCATATTAAGAGCAAGCTGAAAACTTTATCCAACGGATTATCTGTGGAAGCATTCATGCATCATATAAGTCATTAAAAAAATGTATAAAGTTTAACATGTGATCCATCAAAGTTTTTGCTGATAAATCAACTCTATGAAGCTTTTCAGCATAGTCTAAACGCAAAAAAGGTCAACCCCTTTGAGCCTAATAGGACAAATAATACAATAATCTCTCTTAAAAACTTGTTTTTAATTCAGAAATCCCACCCAACACCTATATAAAAAATGATTGTCTTTTAGGTGTGAATATATTAATTTTTTACCTATTTTACTTTGATACTCTAAGGTATTTTATGCTGTAATAATTATTATTGTAAGTGAAAATTGACTGAATTTTAGGATTACTAAATAAAAAAAGTGTACAAATTGATGCTGAGACTTTATTACCTTACACTTCCTCTTTATTATTAAAAAGAATTCATGAACTCTTATTCCAATGTTTTAACAGGCAAGCCTGACTCCTGACAAAGAAATATTATATAGAATACGTAACTAGAAAATATTCAATCTAAATTTTTACATATCTATGAAGAGGATTCAACTGTTTATCAGCAAACACAATTTATCAATGTTATCACTTAGTGAGATGTATATCATAATTTCCTCAGCAAAACCACTTTTCTAAGTAGCAAATACCATTGTATGAATAATAATATTCTTATTACCTGACAAAAACATCTAAATGGAAGAGCAGTAGGAAAAGTAATTTAAATCTATCGAAACTCCTTGTCACTTTCCATTATGGTGTGTTCTAGGAATCTGGATTTTTATGAAAAAAATATTTTAATCTTAAAATTACTTCCCATAACAGTTCACAAAAATCTGAACCTATTTTTTTTATTTATAATATATACAACAAACTTTTTTAAAATATTTACAATATTTTTTCCTTTCTGGATATCGGAAATTATTTGATTAGTGGTTTTGCCACAAAAATAATATGTGATTGGCTAACTTTTCAACATTAGTACTGTTTGATATTTGAAAAGTACTTCTTTCAAGTAATTGAAAGATAGAATCAAATAAATTTGATTTTTATTTTAATATTTTTTTCATAATATGAATTCAAAACAGAATTTGATGAGGCAATGTTGGTGGGTGAAGGATAATAATGGAGTTACAGTGTGATGGAAAAATCTGAAATATTAAAATATTTTATTACACAATTGGGCCTTAGTGATCGCTGATCGTATTTTTTAAAACTTGCTAGCTTTCTTAATGTATTTCAACAAAGCAATAATAACTTAAAATGGATATGAATTCATTTACATATGTTTTTCCAAACCATGGTATTCAATTTGAGTTTGTTACCCATTTCAAATGAATGAAAACATTGACAGTGTTAAGTAAAAATATTATGTACAAGAATAGCTTTTGTTTATAATATTGTAGTTGGGTATATTCCAGTAGATAAATTAATTCATCCTTTTCAGCTCCTGACACTTCACTGGAGACAACTGAAAATAATTTTTGATAGTGTATTTTTTTTATATCATTTACAATTATTACTGTAAAAGAGAAATGATGATTAATGGAAAGTTTTTATAAATTGAATAAGTGCAACATTGCTGTTCAATTCATATATACAGTGAAACCTCGATTTTACGTTTTCCAAGGGACCCTGAAAAAATAATGGTAAATGCGGGAAAGCTTCAAATAATAATAAACAGCTAAAATCGTAAAAGATATTTATTTATTAGTTACTTGTACATCTGTATATAAAATTTATTTTTTAAAAAAGTCCTTTATGTTAATGTTTGCTTCTTTGTTATTTGGCACTTTAATCGGAACAAAGACTTGTTACTAAACTTGTGACTAAAAGTTTGTATGTACAGGAATCATTATTACCATGAATTTTAAACAACTCTACATTTGTATCATAAACAATAACACGCGTGTGGTGGATTTCAACCCAAAAATAGCACATGCGTCCAATGCGTTACGTCTAACATGTACAGCGGATTCCAACTTGTCCAGACATAACACCTGCACTCGGCTGTGTCAAACTTGCTTGCCGAGATACGGAGAAATATGCAATAAAAACGGTCAATCGGGATAATATTTGTGACGGGACCAAAATATTTAGACGGTTTATCGAGGAAATCGGGGAATTGGGAAACGGTCAATGCGGGATTATTTAACATTGTTCTTATGGGAGTTTGACAGCACTATAAAAAATAAGCGTTCCATCCGGGAAAACGTATTATGCGAGAACGGTTGATCGAGATTCCACTGTATATACCTTTTTGAAAATTGATTTAATTTATAAAAAAAATCAATGCAAGCCAAAATGCAAGAAATAAAAAAACTGCAAAATTTTTTGCAAGAATTAAAAATATTAATCATAGAATTAATATACAATCCCTAAAATGAAAAGGTATTTATAAATGTATTTTTATGTAACACAAAACCACTAAGAATACTAACCAGCTTGAAATCTGCCCCTATAGACAATTAACCATCACTCGATAAGTTCGTAGGATGACGAATAGATGGCACCGCTATTGTCAAATTCATGTGATGTCAAATAGTGCCAATCTTCAAATGCTGCGTGTCAAAATTTCATGACATTCCTAATATTTAGGAATGCCATGAAATAAATCAAAAAAATATTAATTTGGAAATTTCAATGATTTCAGTGGTGTTGATAAAACATCGCTTTTGATGGGAAAAAATACCATTCTAGCAGAACAATGGCTTGACAAGTTTTATTTGGACCCTGCTACATCAAAACAAATGGTAGAAAAGATAGTGTGTAATTCATATAGAGAAGTGGTTTGCTAATCTGCAACACTGATTTTGCTTGTTGCTCAAATTTGGCAGTTGTTCCAGAAAACATAAAATAAGTGTGGAAAATTGTTTTAGGAGGCTGTAAAGTTGATTCAAATCGAAAAAATTTACTCCTTAGAGAGCCCTTCCTGAAACAATCGAGCCGTACATGTAGGTACATCGAATGCAATTCCTTTATAAGATGGTTTGCAAATTTCGAATCTGTTTTTTTATAATTACAGTAAACCCCCCAATAACATTTGCGGCAGGTTTTCCAATAATGAGTTAAATCCCCGAATAATGAAAAAAATAAAACTCCTAATTAGGCTTTCATAAAAATAGTTCATACAAATCTGTATTTAAAATACTGTCGCGCATTGTCTCGTGTCTCTAAATTCACATGTCTTGATAATGTGCAAGACTTAAATAATTTTGAATACGTATATGCTTAAGTAATATACATATTTATGATCAATTAATTAATTAAAAAATAATATGTAATTCCGCATTTCAAATAAAAAAAATTCAATTGAAAATCTTAACCCCCCAATAATGATCCCCCTATCTCTTCATTATTGAGGGGTTTACTGTATATATAATATTATGATTCGAAATATGCAAACCATCTCATAAAGGAATCGCAAATTAATAATAATAATAGAATAAATTTAAACTCAGTGCCCACATGTTCACATATTTGCAGTAAAGGCTCTAAGCTAAATGCATTGTAAATAATAGAAATTTATAGATATGAGCAATCTGATAACATTCTTAACAAAGAAACAAATATATTACCACTTCTCAGACCATTAGGAAAGGTTAATGCATTTTTTAAATAAATCAACTTAGTACAATACTTATCCACTATTTATATTTATTCCCATGCAATACAAAAATCTCAGATTAATCTTTTTCTTTGAGAAATACGTCAAATCAATTTTCCACATTTAAGAATTTACTATCTCGAAATAAAACTAGGATGTTAAAACAGAAGAGTAGATCTGTATTGTGTACCTTTTCTACACTGTTATATATAGATAAGCAAATCTATGTTTAAGCACAGTTCTGAATATAAATTTTGTAGAATTGAAATAAATTGCTATTTATCACCGTGCTATAATGGTGTCTCCCAATCAAATGCTAGTTGTCAATAATTTTTCGTATTTGTTTACCATTTTTAATTAAAATTTTAATATTGTAAAAAAATCCAATTTTAATTGTGATTGATTACATTTTGCTCCAGAATCAACAGGTTTATATCAATCTATAATTTATAGAGTTGTTCAGCTATTTGTTTTCTCTTTTTGATGTGTCAACAGGTTAGTATTTGCATACTATCTTTGCTAATCTGTTAGAATAAGGATTTATTTTTATGTGAACATTTTCTTTATTGTATTAATTTAAGTGGTGACGTAAAGAGATTAATTGTTTTAGAATAAGGTTTTTAGGTTTAATTCATTTCAGTTATGATGTTATCATAATTTTCGATTTACATAGACTAACCTGCTGGTAACACTTCACATTAAAACAGTGAGTATACATATACATTTCATTTTCAATCAAATAAATAAAAAGTCACATTTTTTAAAGAAAGATTGGTTTATATTCTTCTAAATATGATGCTGGACTTCTTAACTATAATATATAGCATATAAAATCATTGACGAAACAGTACCCTACCATACATATATCAAATTTCATGTCAAGTAAATAAAAAGAAATCATATAAAGTACTTGCTGTTGAAAAACATTTGTGTTTATTTGTTTTGCCTTTACAACTAATGAAACAATGAAATGATGGGCAACAAGGGAGCATTCATTTGAAGCAATTAAAATTGCATTGTGATGTACATAGTTATGACTGCTTATGACTACAAATAATAAGCCTGACTTTAGGTAGCATGTAAGGTCAGTACTCCTAGATAACTGTGTTCAATGAAATCATGCTAAGCGATTCTAACAAATATATATAACGTAAATATAGAAAAATGGACAATGGTTCCTTTTTAGCAAAATGAAAGGAAAATATGTAAATAAGTATATTGAAAAACATACAATTTTTTTTTATTCATTACTGCCAATTATAAAATATTGAAGACTTTTTTCTATTTGGCTAAATGGCATCATTGAACATGCTTTCAAGATCATTTTTGTAATACTCCACTGATTGCATCAAGAAAACATAATTTGCACTTACTTTAAATTGAATACATTTCTATGCAATTGTTTGACTCGCTGAACACAATTTCATTCAAAATGGCAACTAGCGGAAGCTGTCTTTCATGTTAAGCGAGGGTCACAGGTATATTAATGTAGTGTTTATCAAACAACATCTAATTATTAATCGCTAGTGTGAACACATTCAATTGTTAAATTTTATTTAAAGTATTAATTAGCTTCAAATGCCTTTTGGCATAAACCAATTTTCATCAGCTACTCTAATTTTTAATGGTTACAAAAAGAATTATTTTTCCTGAATTCTGGAATAACAATATTCTACACTTTTTTCCTAGATAATAATTACCAGAAAATAAAAAATATTTATGACCATTAATTTGTTCGGTAGAATTGATATTTTCAATATTTGCTGGAATATATAATCAGTAAAAAAATGAAATGTAATTTTCTAAAGTAAAGTTTTTTTAAGATGATTTATGGTCTGAATATTATTAACCATGGTAAGTGCTTAAAAGCTAACAAATAAACAGCAATATAATGTTGTTAATAAGTCTCTGACACAAGACAATGCGTCATAAATAATAGTGTGTGCAAGTGAAACACTTAATAAGATGATTCAAAGATAATGTGACATACTTGAGAACAAGATTTCGTCTTTATCTAGTTTTTCATTTTATGACAGCAGTATTAAAAACGAGACATCGGGACAACATCGATAGCATAGAATTTTTTAAATTCAATTAGTAAATTATTAGATTTATTATTGAGATAGTGCATCTTAATGACAATTAACAATTCATTTAAAATTGGGCATAGTTACTGACATTTTTCAAAAAAAAAGAGGAAACTATTACTCTCAGATTTTTTTTTTTACTATAAATTAAGAGATCTTGGCATGTTTTATTATCACTTTTAAGCAAACCCTGCTTCTTCTTTTAAATCATTAAATGATCACACTATCACAGAAACCATTCACATAATGGGAATTACACTAATCTTCATTCTTACAAAATTTCGGTTTTCATCACCTCAATCAACTATAGGCAATGCCACAATAACCAGATGTAGCCTCAACTTCGCTCTAACTATATTAACATTGATGATTGAGTTTCTTCAGTCACTACAGTATTATTGACAACTGTATAATTTGTATCGTTTCAATTTCTCCAGCCGGCAGAATATGATAGAAATCAAATTTTAGTAAACTTAGCAGCATTACCTACAATACACTAAATTTATCCTTGATGGCATCAATTTCATTTTATATCATAAATAATGTCAGAGTTTAAAAGCAGCCACCAAACTAACAAATACTGAAAAAACAATATATAAATTCTTTCAGAATGTTAAAAATATATTTAAAAAAAAAGATATACATCTAAGTTTATTTTTGAAATGTAGTTTGCTTTATTGGCATATAAATTACCTTCTTAACACTACCACTTATAAGCCACCTAATACCAAGACAACAAGATAATTTCACGTAACTTCTGGACCTATTCTTAAAACAAACTTCACTTCACAAAATCAACTCAGACACTTTCAAAGAACTTCCAGCAAAATTCAAATCATTCTTATTAAACTAGAGAACTTCCTATCATTCGCTCTAAATAAACATTAATTTTCATAATCTTTCAATGCAGATCTATTAATGTTACATCAAGCTATTTGCTGTTTAGTTATAAAGGGTTTCCAATTATTATAAAAAGAATCTGCTTTTTTACAATAAGAAACTATTCAGAGGCCAGTAATAACAAATGGACAAAAACAAGCGAATAAAATGAGTTTTATCTAGTCCAACATTTATCACATATACATTAAATGGAACTACCTGATACATCAACTTTTAATGAAAATGGGGATAGTTAACCCTTTGATTAGAGAGTTATTGTTTACTACAAACAAAAAATGTAAAAAGTTTTTGCTATGAATTCAGAATATAAAATTTTCACAATTTTTTCTTTCTTATTTGAAACAAATAATAAAAATGAGGTCACTACCAAAAAATTACAGTTATATGGTGCAGTATCCATATCTAGATTATTTTTCAAATTCCTATCAGCATTACTTAATTTACTCTTTACTATAAAAAAAACTGATATAGCCTTATCTTTCTACAGACATAAACCAACCAGTCAGGTATTCTTTTCCTACAAAAAGCACATATGTTGAAATATTATATGGAAATATATGATACAGAAGAGTGCAAAAAACCATCCAAAATAGGTAAAAAAACTTTGGCACATCCACTATTTTCACTTTACACACATCAATCTTATGATACAGCTAACTTGAGATGAGATTAGAGATTGCTTACAGACTAACAATTTTTACACCCAAGATAAATTTCTGAATACTATTGCCACTATCAATATCTTAGATGACTTATATAAAAAAGGTGACAAAAGTCTACAAGTTATTTATGATGGCTTCCAAAAATAAAATTAATAAATCCTTTACTTTAATAAATCTTTTACTTTAAATTTACTTTCAACCTTCAAGTGGTGATGGAATTATGGAGCTGGAATGTATCAATTTTGTCTTATCTTGAAGAATATGTTGGCTAATCACAATATTTGATATAGAATTATTTATTATATCTAAAAAGTATTTTTTTATACATGGAAAACATAAATCACAATACTGAGAAAAAAATGAGTATTAATAGTCATTTTGTAGCCAAAATGTAAAGTATATCCAGGAAGAACACATTGAGATACAAAACACATACATATAAATTTCAAATATAGTTTACACTTGGTGTCATGGTCATTAAAAATATCCTTGTCTAAAAATAAAATTGATTGATCAAAAAGCAAAATTAAAAAACTTATTTCTAAATAAAATTGACAGCTAATTAATGTAAGACTTATCAGGGATAACTAATTTTGTGACCTTCAATATGATATCTAGACATAAGATTTTACAAAGACTAAGCATTGAAAATTATAATCTTTTTCATATATGCCAAATAGCATCAGAGTCAAATGGACGGACCAAGCATCTACAAGAGCTCAAATCGTTGGGATTGTTTGTTTAACTGTATGAACCTTACAGCATTATATCATGAAAAAATTATTAGTTGTAAATTGAAATAAAGTCTATAATAATTTGATTGCTCAAATGGCAAGGACATTCTGTTTACAAAATTATAGAAGAAACAAAAAAAATAGTTGTAGTAATAAATAAAATGATCCCATGGGAACATCTTGTAGAACCACTGCCATCCATAACTGAAACTAAAAAAAAAATGAATGAATGAAAGTATTACACACCCGAAGAGTAGAAAGCTAGTCTTTATTGCTACTAATGTGGAATGAGTAAACTGTTAATGGAGCATCTCAAAAAAAATATGGGCAAGAAAAAAACAGGCTAGGAAAGGATTACAATACATGAGTTGGTCTCCGTTTTATTTTTACGAACGGAATGTGATGTGATATGAAAACATCAATCCCTTTAAATACAAATTAAAAAAATTGATTACCAAATTCAATAAATGAAATTTCGTTTTTTATAACAATCATAACCTTTTTTAAGGTGTTAACTGTCACTTCTTGATGGAAAGGCATGATATTTTAAATAATAAAAACACATTTTTTAGTACTTATTTCCACAATATATTTTTTGATCAGGACCGGTTTCGCTCAAACCGGTCCTGATCAAAAAATATATTGTGGAAATAAGTACTAAAAAATGTGTTTTTATTATTTATAATATGATTCTTTTAAGGTCTTCTGCCAGATTATTTTTTTACATCATTTATTGATGGTAGGTTCCCATTTTTATCATATTTTGGTGAGTTGAGTAATTAATTAATTGGTCAGGTTATCATTTGTTAACCGGATGGCTGCCTGAGACTAGATATCTCGTCAAACAGTTCGTGATCGACATGCATGAGACGAGATATATCTTCAAACGTATTTTCCTCCAAAAATATTTCTTCTATTCTAATCTAATTCTAAAATGATACTTGGTAGAACTCTATTATAACTCCACGAAAAAATAGCAATATATTATAGTCCTACAAAGTTTATAAGATATATATAATAATGATAAAGGTGTAAGCCGAAATAGCTATCAAATATATACCTATTTTTGTAAAACTGAAATACATTGCAATTATTTCACCAAGTTATAATGGAGTTCTACCAAAATAATTTTGTTTGAAAAGACAATGCATAGGTAAAGACATAAATCTTTGAGATAAGGGCAAGCATGTTATTTGATTACCAAAGAATAGTCCGTTATGAGAAATTGAATTAAAATTGAAATGTGTACATGTGACATTTGCGAAAAGTATAGGAACACCAACCCTCTCAAATAAAATATCTATATAATATTATGCGTCATGATCATTAATGGTGGGTCTTATAACTTATAAAACTTTTATGGTTCTTAAATACAATACAAAAAAAAAATATTAACCACTTTCCCTGGAAAATTTATTTTGCAGGCAAAAAATCGATTCTATTTAGTTATAGCCCTCAACAATTCATATGGTCTTCATACAATCAGGACCAAATAAGAACAGGTTTGAAAACCATGATTTTGTTGGAATGTCAGAAATTATGTGATCATTATGACTGTTTCAATGGAAAGGCAACTCTGAAAATGGTACACTTCTGTTTTGGACATTTCGACGGGAGCGCCAGGGAAGTAGTTTATGGTAATCCTGGAACTGATGTCTTACCTTCTTTTATACTGTCTGGCAAAACTGCATTTGGACTCTCAATGCACTCATGTCCATCAAATTCCAAAGACTTTGGGCATGAGCACTTATGCTCATTACAAATTAGACCCGGGATGATTCCAGTGCAATTATCATTATTAGTGCAGTTTGAACCAAATTCACATTTTCCATTGACTAACTGGAACGGCGGTACACATTTACAGATGTCAAGCACGCACATACCTTTACCAACACAATCTGGTGTCCTAGGTTTACACGTGGTAACTGGAAGCAAATATATAATTGAGATTATTAAGTAAATAATTGAAATAAGTTAAAACTTTACCGACTCATTAGTTTTGTATATGTCACTCAGTGCCCATCATTTTCACACAGTATTAGTGATTATGGCACATCCTATGGTCAGATCACAGATGTATAAATGCAATCAAATACATTTAAATAGGTTGAAATTAATAGTGACGTCAAGATACCAAATCATAATTTTATTTCTGTTCTCAAAAATATATTTGACTGAATAAATACATAAACATTTGTATCTTTATCGGATATCTGTCAATAGTATGTCAAGTAAAAAGTTATTAAAAATTACAATATTATATGTATATTAAAATTTTCAGAGAAAAATGGGCGTACTACCAAGGCAGCACTTCAGTATTACCGAATGTAATTGGAGGTAAAAGGTAATTGGAAAGATGATTTTTCACCATATCTAGCCCTTGAACCCCAGGACTATAAAGATAAAAACTACAAACTTACACAGTTTAATGCAGTGAGAACCATCGAACTCATATCCATTTCGACATTTACAATTTTTCTCCTGATTATTACATTCTTGCTCTATTGTTTCATTGTATGACTTGCAGTCTTCAGGTCGAGGATAACATATTATATCACTAATAGTATCGTTTCGGGTGCATTGCATATGATTGGTACATACACCGCCAAGAACGCAAGAATCATTTTGATTTTTCAGTGGCAATGTACACTCACAAGCACCCTCATGACATGTAGCCCCAGTTATAGAAAGACAATCATCGTTTGACTCGCAATTATTACCAATACCTGAAAAAAGAAGGTGAGAAATGATCATAGCAGTTCAATGTATTTTATTAAGGCAATATTGAAGTCGAGCAAGGTTTACTAAGGCTACAAAAGTGATTCTTATGCTCCAGGTATGACATCTTCCAAAACATTCCAATTATGACTATTATCATTAATAGGTTCATCAACTAAGCACATGTACAATATTTAAGGCACAATTAGATTTTATTTTTTTGATACTTAGTGTCACTATATATATATATTGGTGAATTCAAATTTAAAGAAAATGTGGTATTATGAGTATTTATGGAGGGTACTAATAGAACAAATGAAAATATCTTTCAATACAACATACATAAGTATTCAAAATATAAAAAAGATTTTTTTCCCTCAATTACTGATAGTTGCATACAATATCACTTGGATATCTAAACGCGCAAGTGTTAGGATATAATCAGATAATAGTGTTAAAATAGCAATAGATTGAGTTAAACAAAAGTTTAAGACAGCATATTTATTTATATATGAAAACCGGTCTCAATCACAATATAAAATTAAGTACTTAATGCGTGAAAATATTGTGTTTTTAATAAATTGCTTGAAATATAAATAGTGGAATTTTTTTTTTGCAAAACTACAGTCTCTATTCAACAGATCAATTCTATTTTCATATTGTTTTACTTCAGACAACAATGTTGATCAACAGAAAAAGTTGAGGCGGACGCTTTGGTGGTCATTATAAAAATTTGCTTTTGCTTTAGCTTTAACTCGTGGCTTTGAAGAATAATGACGACGCATAAGATATGATGCTATAATAGTTGCTTTCGAGACAGTATTTCGATAATTTTCCAAGCGTGTAAGGTCCAAATATAACATAATGGGAATCCTATTAGAATGATTAATATATTTACCGGCAGACAACTGTTCTGGGCTTGGAAGCATTTCGGGTAGTGTATTTGGTTCGATGGATTTAGTAATTACTCCTGAAAATATAGAAAATAAAAGGATACCTAAAAGTATTGACATTTTGAGATGAAAATTGAACTAGCCAGATCTGAAACAAAAAAAAATTGCGTGACTCGTATCGATAATATCTATTCTGGTTGCGATGTAAAACGCAAATTAACTGCACCATGTAAAACTATACTGGTCATAGACTATAATAGTAGTTTATGGGTTCGATCATAGACTAAAATTATACGAACTGTACATCTGAATAATATCTATGGAACTTTCAGAGCCGCACCTAAAAACAACTAAAAAAAGATCTAAAATTACTTTACTGTATGCTAGTGTTGGCCATTGTGTTGTTTATGGTAAGTTAGCACGCGTGTGAACATGAAAATCACAATAACGCGCAATTATGCGGTTGTGCTTGTGGCCAAGCACTAAGAACCAAATAAATGTCAAAAATTTAAAAATTATACACTTTATTGTATGGTCAGTGAATGGTAATTTGTGATGGTAGTCTGGGAATAGTACCCACCGGTACTCATAGATAATAAACTATTATTGTACCCAACTTGAGCTCGTTTATATAAAAACAATTTATCAAAGTAGACATCTATCAAATTATTGCAGTTTTAATAGAAATCCTTTCAGATTTTGTCGCATATGAACGCCATGAACTCTATAATATGCAATAGATTATTTATGCCAATTAGCTTAGTGTCATTAAACTAATAAATCTTGAAAAAATCATGATCTTCAAAACCAGATTATGAAATCTGTTATAAAAAAAGATATAAGTAAGTATAATATATTAACACATGTTTTTTTATGTATGTCCTGTATGCGTTCCTGTAAAATTCTTCCGATTGGTGAAATTGTTGTGAACACACCTGCATTTTTTTAAAATTAGAACAACCATTAGATCAGAACCGGTTTCACTCATCACGAGCGTTTGCTTATTCATCTGATAGCGGTAAAAAATGAGTTTTTTGCACATGTTCGCAAAGCTTTCTTAATAAGTACAACCATTAGATCAGCACCGGTTTAGCTTATCGCGAACACTATCAACTGATTCACTGAACTATGTGGATATGCTTCACATATGGACAGCTTTAAGTGACTTGCTCAAGCGTCGTAAAAATACTTTTTATTCGTGTACGCAACAGACGGGAAACAAATATATAGTATGTCAAATAGCACTTCAATTAAAACAATTAGAAAACAAGCACTTACTTTAAATGATATTACAACGCATTCTGAGTACTTGCATTTTGATTATAAAAATCATTACAACATATAAGTCTTGTTGGCAATAACGTTGAAATTCTTGCGGAAATTTATTTACAGTTGCAAAAATGCTCATAATGACACTTACTATACAACTGAATACAATACTAAATGAAATATTTATATAACATCAAGATGAAAAAATCGCCATGAAACAGAAAAATTCAATTTTTGTTTAATTCAATTTGGTTGGTTTTGAACGAACATAAGTCGCCAGACAACGAAGTAGACGAAATTAAATTTTGTTTTGGGGTCTCTTTGCCTAATGTAGGTTATCAAAATAATAATTTAGGTACATAATTATTGAATTATAAATAATTTCAAAGTTTTCTACATAATAAAGGGCCATTTACAGTTCACTTTTAAAAATAAATACTTAGAATCAAAATTTTTTCCGGCTTAATTTTTTTTTTGACGTATGCTGTTGTACTATTTTACAGTGTGCTCCTCCACAAATCACTTAAAAGTATCTCATAAATATAAACGAAAGTCAGCATCAAAGACGTATAAAAAAGAGCCCCATCAGTTGCAAAAAAAAAAAAACTATGACGCAGAATGTCATTATTTGCAATAAATATTAAATGTCAGTATGTCACATTACCAATTAACCAATGTGGTGAATATTACCCAATGTGAACGGATTTTGCTAAGAATCGACGGTACATAATAAAAAAAATGTATCCAAATTTATGTCACACATGTGACATAATTGTTAAAAGGTACCAATGGAGTGCAATGTTTGTAAATAAATATGTACTTCGTTGGATTGTGTATACCTAAAATTCACAGACTTAGTCCGCGGACCACCAAAATATCCAAAAATGTTTGTGGACTTTTGAACATTGAAATAAAAATAATAAATGTTTGAATTTTATAATATTTTTTTATTCGAAACAATTAATTTTTCAACACCGTATGCCAATGCAACAATATTTAAGTAAATTAAATCGGACAGTAAAAAAATATAATTCATAAAATACAACATAAACTTTGATTGTTTATCGAAATAATATCACATCACGGACCACCCAACAATCTTACCACCGGTTGAGAAACTATGTTTCAGGTGACTGTGGGTGAATTTTTTTTGTGTCACCTATGTATGATGCAAAGAAATTATTTGGTCATATTTTTACACTCAGACCATTCGTTGAGATTCCTATTCAAAACAATTGATTTGAATTTAATTAAAAATAAATTTTCTTTCAAAAAGTTGTCATTTTCTAAGAAATACAAAAAAAATAATATACTTACTTAACTTTATATTTTTATATTCATACACATTTTATTTTGTTTTTATACATCTGTATCAAAATATATTTCAATAGTAACAAATAAATAATAAATACAAGAAAAAATGAGAAGTTGATACAGTTAAACAGAATTAAAAATATTTAAGACACTTTATCGTAGATAAATGAAATGATGGATATAATTATTTATATAAGGTGGCTTAGAAGTACGACTGTGAGAAACCATGCGTAGGTAGACATTTGCAAACATATCCCTGATGAAACTGAAAATAAAAGTAATTCTTCATTTATTTTAATAACTTATACATACATCCGAGCAGTGTCCTGATTAGTATTTTTATTTGAAAGTTATGGCTCATACCGCACTAAAATACAGTGTAAAACCCAATCAATCTTTCTTACATTCGTAATTTTCCAGTATTATGTAATTTTCTTATAGACCCATCCTAACACCCATGAAACAATGTTTAACAACCCTGTTTTTATTGTTCACCGAACAATCTTTCAGAGAGCACGATCGCCGCAAAATCCTTTCCCCATCATCAAATGGTTTAGATATGTATTTAGTGACAAAATTATATACTAAGGTTAAAACTTTAAGCGATTAAGATTAAACGATTATTATTCTGGTAATTTACCAAACATTCGAATATCAGAATATAAAAAATAAACCAAATATGATTATGAAAATGATGTTATAATGGAACCATTATTTCTGATGTGACAGATGTAAATTGTATTGAGATTGTAAGGAGCAACTCGATTCAAGAGATTTCTGCCGAAACGTTTAAAGTATTTATTGATCAAAATATTATGATGTTTGAAAGCATTATAATCTGACAAAGAAAAAAACTATTTTATTTTGCATTAAAAAGAGAAATTACATAATACAATCAAAACATGTGTGTAAAAATTATTTCATATTTTTACACACACATATTTCACTCAAATTACTTACGTGAAATATATTTTTTTGCAGGACAAAATTTTGTAATGAACATTCATTTATTGGAAATTTCCTAAAATTTTCACATCATTTTTTTTCACGGAAATCATCCACTAAAATACTTAACAGTAGTTTTTTTTTAATAAATCAATCATCCTTATGACTCATGCCTAAGTCTAAAAATCTTTTATTGAGAGATGATAAAATATATTATATAGAGAGTTGATCCGCTCTCTGCTGAACTGTGCAAAGGATATTCCAACACCGAGTACTAAACAATCTCGTGTAGATTCGTCAGGACAAATCAAGCAATTATTGAACACAAAAAATACCGTGTATACGAAAATTTCAACAATGTAATAATTTTGAGTTTTAACTATCAACACACTCACAATCAGACGTCTCAACAGTTGAGACGCTAGCATTCAGAAAGTTAAGGAACGACATATCGTGACAAAATAAAAAAAATACATAAGAAAGAAAAAAATGCTTGCGTAACGCGTTCTTAATAAGATATATTTAAATAATAAAATAGTTTTTAGTACTATTTCTACAATTTATATGATCGGTAACTGATCATTCGATTCTCTTATTTCAAATATGTTAAATTGTAGATATAGTACTAAATTTTCTGTTATATTATTATTTCATCAAGCACCATCAGTTGATAGTTGATGCTGGATATATATTATTATTACTCACCAACGCATTGGTGTTCATCCTGCAGCATACCATCACGACATCTACATTTCGATTCAACACATTTTAGATTAGTAATTTTGCAATCTTCATCTGTGACACAAATTTCATCTATAACTGATAAAACACATTTTTTTAGAATATACCTAAAAGTCGATGATAAATAATATAATTATTGTTTTGATTGCTGACCACTAAAACATTGTTCTTATTTGAAAAATATGTACTTCCATTTGAAAAAAATATCAATGTAAAGAAGTTCACTGAATCTATAATAATATAGACTTCATTATAAACATCAAGAAGCCCAATTTCTATACGATAGATATGTTCATACATATGATAAAATATTATGTTTTTACTTATTTGTTTGTGTTTTCTTGATGAATAATGAATATATAAATAATGTGCTAATTTTTTTTATTGTGTATATGATATTATATTCGGAAATAGAATAAAAATTTGATGATTCTGATTATCCGTGTTTTTCAATTATCTGTGCCCATCCTCCCCAGCCCGGATAATCGAGATTGCACTGTACGTGTGTACGAGGTAGGCATTTTTTAAATGACTGAGTTTAGTTACATTTAACTCTTTTACTCCTACGGAGCCGGTAATCGGACCCATCGTGTGTTTGTGAAGAATCCAATGGGTTCAATAATCGGTCTCATAATTGTATATTAAGTTTTTGTGCAAAATAACTCTTTCACTGACTTTGCGAATTTAAACATTTAAAATTTTACATTTACTGCATACAAGAGGATAATTTGCTAACAGTTAACAAATGGTCCACAGCGCTTCCAAAAAACGTCGATAAACGTTCAGCGAGGTAACTATTATAAATACATACGTAAACTTATACTTATAAACTTATAATTGTATTTTGGATTCATTGACAACATTTTAAACATTTATTTCAATATATTATGTACTCTAACAGATTATATTCAGTGCCGATTTAATGTTTTTTTGTAATGATGAATATATTTTGACGATTTATTTATACGATTTTGACGATCTATTATATTTCATTTTTTATACATCAAAAGGTTTATAGCCCACGCCTTAAAATACTAATCTGATTTTTTATCAGGTTATGAATAATGACAACAACCTTCATACCATGTTTTATGAATTCGCGTATATTCGCAAAAATAAAGTATACATATACTTTACAATTTTAATTTTGAATTGTTAACACTATGTACTTTTCTACGTGTTTCGCCTTTCGGAAACCTAGGTCGTTAGCGACAAAACATGTGGAATCGTGCAGATTGTAATCAATTCAAATTTGATATTGAAATTTCATCAAGCACCTTTAGTAGATGTCATAAATTTTCAATAATATTATAATTTATAGACATGATTTTTTTTTAATTCAATGTAATGTATTCTTTTCATAAAAAATTCATTATTTGGTTTACATAAGTTCAAACTCGAAACATATAGTTTTTTTAAATGTAAAGTAATAGTAAGTTAAAAATAAGAGTTAAAAATGATGGCATCTAAAAAGTTAAGCATATCTTTCGTGCACCTGATACACGATAAAATCACACATTTTGAAACACGGAAGAACCAAAAAGCACTCCGAATGACAAAAATAAACATGTAACAAAATTTTAAGAATTGTTTTTCTTATTTTACATACTTTAGTACTTTTTAAATATCAGAATTTGGTGGCGTGGTATGGATGTAAGCGATATTTAATGGAAGTAATGAATAGGTTTATATTTAAAAAATATTATACAAGCAAGTACAATGGCTGCCATCTGGAGTTGAAATTTTGTTTTATTGAAATGATTTTATTATTACTTACAACTTTTAATACACTCTCTTCCCTTGAGCAGATGTTTATCTGGGCAAATACATTCATTGTTGGTTGAGCATATAGCACCATTTACCCCGGTGCAATTTTTATCTGATTTGCATATTGAACCCAAGACACATTTTTGTTCATTATTTTTTTTAAATGGAGACACACATTGGCACGCCCCGTCAACACATTCGCTTCCTATTATATGAATGCAATCAGTTATCATGCCACATTGACTCCCGAGCCCTGAAATTTTTTTTTTTAGTAAAATGGAATGTCATCTACAATATATGGGTATATTCGGGGAATCTTGTTTAAGAAAATGTGTACATAAAAAAATTTAGAAGGCATCTTAAATTTTAAAGCAAATAGTAAACGGAAATACATATAAATGTATAATGCACTCTTACCGAGATTATTTATATCAGATATTACAATTTTTTTACTATCTTCAGCTGAAGACATAGACATCACACACAAAACTAAGTAAAACAGGAGCATTTTGGGTTATCGACTGCCTTTGATTAAGTATACAATAAGAATGTGAAAAAATGTGATTGAATACTCTCAAAAAATGTGACAATAAAATTCTGTTTCAGTTACACTTAACACATTGTTTACCGTTTGCATAAATTTGTGCGTTTCAGAAATTTTATATTGCCGCCATGTGGACAATTGTGTGCATTTTAATTTCATATATAAAAAAATGCATGTAGCGCGATACATATCAATATATTCCGCACCGAGCTATGTTTTGTAACGCTTGTTAAGCTGTGTTACATATACACATATACCTCGATTTACGCCGTACTTGTTTTATACGTTTTCGTTTTTACACTGGTTAAAAAACGACGATTTCACCGATTTACGACCACTTTGAATCAGTCACAAAGAAGAGATTGGCAGTGATCTGTGATAGTGATGAATGATAAAAACTCCACCAACCGTTACAATATTTTTTTTATAAAACTTTTGCATTTATATTTTTGGTCCTCTATATATGCTTTATGTGTATTTAATTAATAAAAGGATATGTATATTTATACTTTTCGATAATTTTGTTTTATTTATGTGTTTTAGAAAACAACCAAATTATGCGTTTTTTGTGTACTTTTTGATTTACACGGTTTTAAATTTAAAAATATACAAGTTCGATTTACACGTTTTTCGCAGGAACCTATGTACCGTGTAAATCGAGTGATAAGTATACTTACAAGTGTTGTTGTGTAATTTTATATGAAGTATATTTTACTTTATAATATATACTAAATAGTTTCTGATTTGTGAAAAATTGTATTTACAGCATTAGCGGTTGTTATACCGTATTTGTGTAATATTGTAATATGTATCTGATTTTATTTACTATTTAGATTTTTGTAAACCCGTTGACGATTTGCTTTTGTGATTTTTTTTCGTACTCGTATGAATTTTTATTGATTTAAATTGAATAGGGGAGAGGATATTTTTGTCGAAGAAAATTTTGAAGACCGTCTTTCCAATATACCGAGTGACGTTGAATGACGGCCAAGAAGAAAGAATGTAAAATTCCGCTCATATTGGAAAATATTCCCAAATATATCATACCAAGAAAATTATTAGAAAATTGGAATTTAATTAATTGAAGATTAAGTAATGTTTTAATGCGTAAAAGTTCAATTGGTGAAATAACAAATAAAAATGTGAATTTGATTAATCGAGTGTACATCTTTATTTGGGAACAGGGGAATGCACTTTTATTACATTTGTATCCATTATTTATAATTGTTTTCCAACACTTCTCACGCGAATGTTTTATAAAATTTTAAGTATCATGCAAAATATAATAAAAAGGTCGCCATTTTTCAGATGGTTCTACTATTCACAACACCTAATTTTACTCGGTCTATTCGTCACCAAGTCTGTCACATGTTTATAATACGTGAATTTTACTGTATGTATGAAAACAGTTAAGTGACATCATCTAAATATTATTATTTTTTCATTATATATTATAATGTTTATTTAAACACAGTTTGTTTTATTGATACACACCCCACAGCTTAAATTTAACTGACGTAATTCATATCGAGTGATTATTGCGGAACTCTTTCTATGCCTCGTTTGTTTATCCTCGCGGCAAGTCAGATTTTTTTAAAATTGCCCTAAACATTGGGTTAATAAATGCTCCTTGGCCAATCACAGTATCAGTACATACGTTACTACTCATAATTATGTAGAGGAATGGTAGAGCTGATGAAATTATTTTACAACGAAAAGAAATAACAATATTTTTTTTTTTTAAATATTTAATTGCTTATGAATCAAATCCAATTATAAACGAATGTAAGACATGTAATATTTTTTTTGATATAATAAATACAGATAACTAATATGTAATAGTATGTAACCATAGATTAGGCGATTTCATAGTAAAAAAATTACCGGACATTAAGAAATGTATAATATTTTTTTATAGAATCATGTAACAATAATATTTTATTTTACATATTCGCTTCTAATGTGGAATATCTTCTTGCCTTATTGTGATAACCTTCTATATATTCATAATTTAAATGTTCAGGAAGGAATTAAAAAAAGCTTTTTACCACAATTCTTTTCTCAAAAAATTTTCCTATTGTTTTTTACAAGATTTTCATGACTTTGAAAAAGATGTACATATTTTTACAGTTGTGATGGATTTTTTTGATTTAAAAACATTATTAAAGCAAAAAAAATGTGCTCAGCTTGCAACCAAATATAAAATAAAATAAATAGTTGTATAAATAGTTTCTCATATTATCTTGCGTTAATATTTTTTCTTAACTTAAAGTATAATAAAAAAAACGATATTATCACAAAAACTATGACAGCTTCTAGCAATTGCAAATGTATTTTTTATGATTAAGTTTGATTTAGTCATTTTAATGTTAAAGAATTTTAGAATTCTCTTCAAATTGGATTTTGTATTGCATTGTTTATTTAAATTCTTCCATTGAATTATGTTACATAATTTGTAGAGCAGTAGTTTCCAAACTCAATGAGGATGTGAACTACTTTCAGAAAGTGAAATTGTCTGGTGAGCTATCTGTACATAATCCTTCTTTATGGATATTTTTTTTATCATCGGCTCTTATCGTACAATACATAATATTATAATTATATTATTAAACATAATATTATTTTAAAACATTAAATGCGTACTTTAATTGTTTATTTATAAACAAATTAATAATTGAAAATAGATGTGAGTAAAAATAAATTTAAAAATAAAAATAGCGAGAAGAAAAAAATATTTTTTAAAACGTAAAAAAGTGTATATTTCCCTTTGAGTCGACAGTATTCTTTTCCACATTTGTATATTATTAAAAATAAAATTTAGCTTTGTACTATGGCAAGTTTTTATCGCAGATTATAAAGATGGCTGCGTTGGCGCCTGCTATATTTAATAAATGACAGTTGTCAAAACATCGACGTATTTTATAATAAATTCCTAACAAATATAAATGAGTTGCACAGAATATAATAATTTATTTAATACAACATAAATTCTACATTTATAATTTGCGAATACCCCTACAGAATGTCTTTGTTCCGCAAACCTAAGAAAAGAATGCAAATGAGAGTTTTTGCCAATGACGACGACGACGATCTCAATGGAAACAGTGGAAATTCGATGGACGTCGATGATGGGGTAATCGGACAGCCTCCTACACTCAGCATTCGACCCAAAAAGGATAAAGTCAAAGAAAAATTTAAACCTAAACAGGCATTGCTAAGTTTCGGCGATGAAGGTATATTACTTTACACTAGGATGAAGTTACTTGAAGTATCTGGATCGTGAATAAAAGTTGGAACGGCTATTTTCCTTCGTTTTTTCAATAATTGCAATGCAATAAGATATCGGTATTCGTACTTGACAGTTGTACAGTTTTAACAATTCAAATTTGATATTGGAAATCCATCAAGCACTCTCAGTCAACTCGTAAACATATCTATAACGAAAAAATATACTGAACACTGGGTACAATTTTTGTTGTTGCCTAATCCACTCCCAGTGTGGAATATATGAACTACTAATGGAACTTATCCCAACGGAAGTTCTGTAAGAACTATTTTTTATACTAAGCTGTTCTTGAGACTAGGTTAGAAGGCTGACAACTGGTTGAATAACCAGTTGTCAGCTTATCGGTCTTGCAATGCCTTGTATTCAATATCGGATGAGTGGGAAGCATTAAAGAAATCCAAGCCTTTGAATTTTTATAGTTAATATTCTAATACATTTTTCTTACTGCTACAGCCTGACTATGAATTATATAAAGGTTGTTTCAATAGAGGCGTCCGAAATTTGTTGAAATGTAAATAAAGCATGTGGGTGAGGTACCCACCCATTTTGTTTTTCATTTGAAAGTATATTTTATGTCATTAAGTGTGGTATATAACGTCATTGGAATGCCCGCCATGGTTTTGTGGCATGTATTTGGAAGGTCCAATTTTCAATGACTCGCATAAATCGGGCCGAATTTGTTGGATGGCGTTTGTTATGTTGACTTTGAGGGCATCAATTGTTTGCTGTTTATTTGTAAAGACTTGGGACTTAAGATACAAAGGAAAAAGTCTATATGTACTAAACCACGCAATCTCGGTGACCTGTTTACATCACCGCCAAGATAAACTTTGATAATTTGCAGACATTGATCAACACTATAACCTTCATAATGATATGCTGTAATCTAAATAAAAATTGTCCACAAATTTGACAGTTGTCACTTTAAGAGCATGGCTGCCATCACCGAACAAATTTCGAGTGTCCCTATTGAAAACGCCTTAAAATCAGTTAAATTTCATAATACTGAAAATGATCACAATTATCTAAATATTTTTCAATCCTTATGCGGACACCTTTTGCTACAGACTGGGAAGCTTGACACATTGATTTTAAGTTATAACCAGAAGCTAGTGAAATTGTTAATACTAATATAATTGAAGCATGATACAAATACAATTGATCGCCTAGTCAGATGATTGACATATCTTGGATTGCTTGTTACAAATTTTGCTCCTCTGTCAATTTTAGCATAATAGCATGGTCATTTTGTGTGAAAAGCTTCAAGCTAATAATTAAATAGGTCTAGGTTCTAATCCGATCATGATGTAGATTTTTCCAATTCAATATTCAAATTTATAGCATTAGTGGATGTATTTTCTCCATTAGTTGATCTAAAGTAAAACTGATTATCAAGTTTATAGAACTAAAAAGTATCTGGCGTCTAAGCTATTATTGAAATAGCTATTGTATAGAAAACTGCATGTTTGATAAGTGATGTGTTTTGTAGTTTCTCTCAGTAATAAAAACATTTAAATTCCACATAGTTTGGTTAGTTGAAAGTCCTATATGTAAATGTGGCAATATGATACAGGATTCAGATCACTTCCTTTGGGAATGTTCTGATATTCACAACATACGGGAAAAATTGCTCAAGCGGATTTGGTTTCATTTTTGAAAAATTACAAGGCATTCACTCACTTCTTCAAAAGAGCTTAATTCTTTAAAACCCTTTCATCAACTATTTATTTTCTTAATGATAATAATAATTTTTAACTGCGTATTTATAAGTCATGTTATTAATTATTTTGTCTTTCTTCACAATTGAATGTATGCAACCATGTCTTGAGAAATTTCACCTCAGATATTCTAGGAAACATTTTGAAACACATGTTAATACGTTGCAGAATACACCATTTAAGAAGAATGAAGCTGTAGTGGGTAGTGGTGGATACAACGTTGAGTACTCTTTGGAATATTAAAAAATAAGCTATGCCCTATTTTCAAAAAAAAAAAAAAGAATGATTTTTTAATTTCTTACCCTAGCCAATCCTAATAGTAGAACATTGTGAGAAAACATGCTCCATTTTATTTTTTAAAATAATCACTTATGCCAATTCCAACAATTTTATGAAAATATCAGGTCCATCTTTGCTCTTAGCCAGCATTTTTATAAATGTAATGGCTCTGCTAAGAATTCATAGTTCACACCTTAAAAATACTAAATTTGTTGTTAAAAATTATGTTTTGACTTCGGTTTCACTTCTATATATATATAATATATATATATTGAATATTTTCTACTGCTATCAAGCCCTGATGTGTTAAATAAGAAATTTACTATGTGCAGCTCCTTTTTTATTACTATTCAGTTTGTGTTTACACTAATAAATTACTTAGAAGACAATTTTGCTTTTTGACAGCTTTTTGTTAGATATATATGACAGTAAGTATTTATAGTTTTCTGTATAAAAATTTAAAGGGTGCTTACTCCAAGTCGAACTAATTGTTTTCATATATCTTGAGAACAATTAAGCGAGTTTTTAAAAATTTTCTGTCCACAGTTGAGGATGATGCGGATTCTTTTAAAATTAAAAAATCTACCCAGAGCAAACGCTTAAAGAAATTATTGAATAAAGAGCGAGAACGTGTCAAGACCGATGACTTATCGAACAGTGGAGATCTGCAGCCACCGAAGCCACCGTCGATAGCCGACAGTAATGAAGAAGCGCAGGCTGAAACATTCAACAAAATAAAAGCAGCAATAGGCGAGCCTGGAAATCCACCGGCTGCTAACTTTAATAGTAGGAATAATGATGGTTCTTACCCTAAGGTATAATAAATATAGATCACGGCGATATTAACACTATCAGATTTTAAAGAGGGTTTTTCAATAATTATATATTGGCTAATTTACACAGCAAGTATTTTTTTGGCCATTTTATAAACTGTTACTTTCAATTGATTTCGGTGGTCACTGTAAGTGCTCATTTTTAATATGAAATTTATATTAGCAGCATCATTTATTTAACTATTTTGTCACTATATGTTATATATTTTCTTTAATTAACAACTTCTGACAGATTATATGATATATAAATTGATTCACATTATTAAAATGAATATTTGCTTTGTGTCTGTTAACCAGTGTGCCAGTACAAAGCCAAAAATTGACTGAATAAATTTTGATATAATGTTGATAATGCTTTGTAGAATAACTATGATGGAACAATTGTTAAAAAATCTGGATTTGATCTCTGGAAGACTGCGTGAGAAAATTAAGGAAAAGTGTGTAAATCAATATTGGTAAAAAGATAATGATAGGTCAATAGAAATTTGTGGAATGCCATAATGTTGGAGCAACTAACAATTTTTTTAAATTCCTGACATGTTTCATCTTGACATACTAGTTTCCATCGAAAATTTTTCAGAAGCTGAGGTCAACTTTATCATTCACTGTAAAAATAGTGATGTACACCTGCAAAGTAAAAAGAGACAAACTTACAGAGAAACTTGATGAAAATATTGAATAAGTCTTTTAAAAAGAAATTTTTACCCTGCAATTGGTTTTCCTAAAACTCTGCTTCTTTTTGATTATCATCAGGTCCTAAAATCATAAATTGTTCCCATTCAAAATTGATTGTCGCTACCGATTTACTCAACACACAAAATCAGGATAATGTCACCAAAATATAAATTCTTCTTAATTTAAGTTTGATTTTTGGAGTCTTATTTTATACTAAGTATTACGTTAACTTTGTTCTATATTTCCACAATTTACTTTCAAAATATATTTTTCATTCAATTAAATTTTTCTTTTCTTTGAGAAGCTCAAATTAAATATACAGTAAAAATATGTGTGTATTGTAGATATCAATACACACATAATTCCACTCTCACAATTACTTGTGATAGGGAGAATCACATATGTAACAAATCAGAGAGATTCTGTCTATCTCATTGGAAACATAAATTACTAGGCTATTAGGACTCATTAATATTCAAGAAATCAGATTTTTAAATTCAAACCTTTTACATCTACCTGATGGGAGTATGTCCATATTATTATTGCAAACATGATTTGTATTGTTCTACTAGTAATTGAAATAATCATCACCGGCTGAAAATGTCTCAATAACTGAAACTGGTTCTGATTTGAAAATGACAAATTGTCAAGCGTGATTCTTTTTACCTGAAAAAATCTGCATAAACTTAGATGGACATGGAGAATGAATGATATTTATTCACCATTTTGTTTTGTAAGAAGGTGGTCTTCTGCCTATAATTCAGAAAAGATTTGTATATAGTTCATCTTCGTCATAAGACAAAAAAATCCCTTTTGCTCTTATCTGGCGATACATAACAATATTTGTCAAGTAGCATGCTGGTGCAGTTTCACATCAAAAAAACTGTCAGAAAGATCACGAAAAATTATTATGATTGAATATCAAGAACTTTTATCAGTAATTCAAAACGTATAAATTTATAAAACTTGATTTGAAAAACTTACATGACGCAAATAAGTCCACCTGAAAACCTGACGTGAGCAATGAAGAATTATCTCACAAGATCAGCACATTTTTGTCTGGTACTCAGAGAAATCTAAAAAGTATTATAAGCATCCATATAGGTGTTACAGGTTACATATAAAAAGGTTCACACATTTCCCACCTACAAACATTTGGCCCGCATATCGTCAATTAACTGTACAAAAAATAAAAAAACAATTCTTGGGGTCATTTTAATTGCATCTTACATTATCTGCCTTATCTGACCAATCAGCTATTTTTGCTGCTTTCTTCAAAAAACATGTCATGCAATAACTTGTAAAAGTTTGGTTACGTATGTATTGTTTATATTTCATATGAATACATAGTCAATTATCGTACCAGTGGAAAATAACTTTTCCAATAATCAAATATCTGTGTCGATATGTATTAATTTTGTGGTGTTTTTACTTGGTTTTTAACAGAAAGTTGAATTAAAAATATTTTTTTCTTTCTTACAGGAAGGCTTAATTCTTTCGGGACGCTTTGCTCTGGCAGCTGGTCGTTCAGGAGACATGAGTGATTCAGAAGGGGATGAGGATGACCCGTCAGACGATGGAAACAAGGCGGACGGAATGATCAATCAGCGGTTTCGTACTCCAACCTTCCGGCCTTCAGGACGTTCCGTCCGAGCTTTGCTGGACAGTGGAGCAATTCCTGATGCTGCTGTTATACATGCTGCCAGAAAACGAAGGCAACAGGTTTGATATTTAAATAATTTCAGTATTTTTTAGAGTTGCTTTTTTATAATCGGTGTTAAACATCAAAGCCTTTTATTATAAAGCAAATATTAGGTAATCACGGAATGAATGTTGTTTTTTTATAGCAAAACTCCAACTTGATTCTTTCAATTATTTATTATTATGTTTTTATGACACATTTTGTATAGTATATTATCATTGTATCCGACATAGACATAAATTCTTAAACATGTGGATTTCAATCTAAAAAATATTGCTTTAAAAACAGTTCAGGCTCAGTGGTGTAATAGAAATTTATTCTATCAATACTATTGAAATTTTAATATACAGGAAAAGCCTATTCATATTAAGACTATAAATCAAGGATTCTAATCCATAAAGCTTTGGTTTATTTTCTTCAGGTAAGAGAAACAGGTGATTCTATTCCACTGCAGCAAAGTCAGCATCATCACCATCCCGCCCAGATTAAAGCAAGTATCCCTCGCGATGAGACAGTCGTTGAATCAAAACGTCGTGAAGGGCGTCTGGTAAGGGAAGATGGAGCAGGTGATGGATCCGATGAAGATTCGGATAGGATAATCGTGAAAGGTGTGGAACACCAAGGGCGAAGAGAAATGATCAGATTGGCTGCAGCCCAAGAGACTCAAGGTACTTTGTCGCATTAAATGTCTTCACTTGCAGTGAACCATCTTGGTGAAAGCTATATTTGATTTAATTTTTTTCACTACTTACAAAAATCGTTATAAAACCGCTACATTTAAATGTATGTTGATGTTTATATGAGTATCACCTTAGTTTTTTTATTTAAAATATATATATTGATTGTTTTACCCTTGATCTTAGTAGAAGAAAAAACTGAATGACATATAACTGATATAGTTCCATAATGCTATTTTACGACCAGATACCCCTCTTGAATGTTGGGTTTTACTTCGCTTTTTTGTAAATGGCACTAACAAAAAAAATTCTATGGGGGGTTGCGTTGGTTTACAGCATGTTACAATCTTTTTATTTAATTTTCAACAAGTTTGTCAGAAGTCCATGGATTCAACCATTTTCAGTCCACACCTCGTTACAACATTACTTGTTCTTACCTCTTGCAAATTGATTTCTGGTTTTGTTATCACTCAATTGATTACCCACCCATCTTGAACTCATTTTTATAGGCACAATTTTAAAAAGAAAACCTAAATAGTTTATATCGGTGCGCCATGCTAAACCTAATTGTAGATTAAAATATTTGCCTGGAAAAATATTCTTTCACCGTGAATATTTTATATATGCATTAGATCCCATCGTAGGTATAAGTAGACCACTCAATAAAAAAAGTGAGGTGGTTCGACTTTGTAACAAACCGTCAGTAGTAATGGAGAGAAATTGAAACTGGCTGGGTCACATGCTGTGGATGCTTGTGGAGAGTCTTATTCCCACTTGCCCCTTTTTTTAAACAGTAAGACTCCAGCACCGTTGACAACTGTTTGGTACTATCCACAGGATGTACCTGACAAAACTTAAAGGTTCTGGCATATCAAGAATTATAATCAACAGTGACAATAGAAATAGTTTACAAGAAAATAAATGCATTGTTAAGTTAATTTGTTTTTTTTTTTACAGGTTCTGATCCAGATAGTGGAGGAGAAGAATGGGAGGCGCAACAAATCCGAAAAGCCGTGACACACACTCAGGTCAATATAATAACTAATTCCAATTTTGAGTGTCGGTGCATTTAAATTTCAATTATTTCACAGAACGATTGCCGATGTCCAACACTTCAGAAAATATAATTGTTTTGAGTATGTAGAATATTTTTTCGCATTGGAAACTTGCTCTAGAAACACTAGTACAAACTAAGATTTCTTCACTGTTATGCTGCTTTTAAAACATTTCTAATAAATAAAATATAGTGCCATAGTGACCATCATCTGTTACAGTGCGGTCTATGATTGTTGAGTCCGACAATCATGTATCCAATGCTAAAAGTAAGTAGTGTCTTATTGGCATTTATAACTCCCATATAAAAAAGTAAAAATGATTTTAATGAAGTCTTTACTTTCTCAACAATTATTATAAATAGATGGCAGCTACTCATTAACATCACCCCTATAACTAGTCACAACAATGGTCGCTTTTCTATCTGTATATGCAGCATGTCACTTCAAAACCTTGTAGAGGTCATTGGTAGAAAGAAGACAGAGTTTTATATGTTAATAAAAAAAAAAAACACCTGCGACACCCCTAACTACTGCTTTATGAAAATTGCTCCATATTTCATCCCAACCAGGATTAATGGTGAACAGTAATGTTTGTTTTTGCATTTGATTATTTCTGTTTTAGATTATGGCGGCACAACAAGAAAATTACTATGGCAGCACATACCCAATACCCATTCATCAAGTTGCAGGTATGTTTTCAAGTGAGTGGAGATACACTGATCTGTTTCCATTTGATTGGTGAAAATTTCTGGATCTATCTAAATATTTTACTATCTTTCCTTAAAATTTCTATAATTTTATTGGCATTATTTTTTTTTTATAAGCATGTGATAAACATAGAGGAAATGTTTTATATATAAAACAAAAGAAAAAATATGAAATTTGAATTGTTGACACTTATCACAGGCAATTAAATATCTTTATTATTAATTAGTCATTTGGTTCCTAGCCCTAGTGCCTATGTTTTTCATTTAATTAACACCTTTGGCATATAAACAATGCTAATTGTTTATTATGTGTTAGTTTTGTTGTGTATGTGTGGTAGAAAGTCTGGATATGCCAAAAGGCGAAACCCAGGTCATTAGTGTCAAAATATGTGGAATCGTACAAAGTTTCAGTACGTCAAATTTGATATTGAAATTCTATCAAGCAAAGTGATTTCATAAATTAAAAAAATATTAAATTAAATTACATTGTTGTATAGTACAATATCGGTGTCACCAAATGAAGTTTTCCTGCAGGGAAAGCTTGGCTAAAGACTATAACATAATCTCTTCTACAATTTCTGCTTCAATGCATGATGGATGTCCCAACTCTATCGATTATGTGTATGTGGCCACTGTTTTACAGCCAATTTTCATCACGCAATAACAATCTAGAAAAGAAAAGAAACTAAAGTCATATTTGAATATTTTCTTTCAGAGATGGAGTTAAATCCATTTGCAGTGATGACACCTTCTATGCCACTAGCTGCAATCAGTTCAGACCATTTGAGGCCATTGGCGTCAGCGATGAAGACACCAATGACCTCGCAGGAGCTAGTTGATGCCCTGAAAGAAAGGTTTGCTTAAATATCAATGAAAATCAAAAATTTTATACCCATATCTGTATGAGATTTGTCACAGCCATCTATTTTTTTTTGTTTTTATATATGTGTATATTTTGTATTTATGTTTTGATAAAATGCTTTTCAACAAATTTTTTTGGTATTGCATCGAAATAACTTTGTTGATTAAACATTTCTTTTGACTACTGTCTTCTATGTTTTTGAAGCCATACTGTATGATTTTCACTTACAAAATATCATTATCATGTCAATCAATATATAATATAACATGATGCCAATGATTTTTATCATCGGGCTTTTTGATTTAGGTTAAACGCATTAGAAGAATCAAAAAAAACTCGTGTAATAGAATTATCTTCTATGGAAGCGGAGCTTGTCAATCTTATGGAAAAACGAGAGTCTAGTTCCAAGAAAGCTCCAGTAGCAGCTTCAAGATATGAATTCTATCAGAAACTCAGAGGCTATCTTACGGATCTGATTGAATGTTTAGATGAAAAGGTAAAATAATTTCTTTACATATTATTTTTTTCTTATTTTTACATCAGAGAAAAAATCTAATCCATTTGCTGATACATTTAATTTCATTACACTTTTTTTCTAGTAATGTTATTACTACTTTTGTACAGTAAAGCATAATGAAATATGGTATCGCCCTATATTTATCTTTATCTTTATCTAATAATTCAAACTGAATATGTATTGTCAAATTATGAAGGTGAATAACCTTATTGCAGGAGATTTTTTCTTCAGCATATAACTTGGCAGCTATTGTAAATATAAAATAAATAACACACACAGCTTGTGCTTGAATTCTGGTATGTCTTATGGTAATTATAATTATTTTGTATTCACAGATGCCATCACTCGTAGCCCTGGAGGCCCGAGCGATGGCGCTGCAGAGAAGAAAAGCGGCATATCTTTGTGAAAGAAGGCGAGCTGATGTTAGAGATCAAGCCCAAGAAACATTAAAACCTAACAACGGTAAACAGACAGATTATGAGTGAGAAATGAAAGCCATATAATAGGTGTATTAGAAAGCTGCTTTCACTTTGACAGTAATATGTTTTCAAATTCCTAATTGACTCCAGTGAATCTTACAAATTATATATTTTCTTACCAATTTAAATTGGCTCAAACTAATTCACCTATAGTTTCATCATACACGACTTACTAAATTTCAAAATATCTGACATATTATGGTCGGGAATAAAGAATTTCTATGGAAACCAAAAGGCAAAATGCTGGTTGTAATTGATGTTTTTGTATACATATATTTTTTTTATCAATAGTAACCAAAAAAGACAAAGAGGTAAGGGATGAAGAAAGAAGCCGGCGATGTGCAGAAAGAGAAGGAAGACGTCTACGAAGAAGGAGAGCAAGAGAAAAAGAAGCAGGAGGGCAGCAGCATCGCGATGGTGATTCCAGTGATGAGGAGGTTCCACAGTTGGAGCAGGTCGGATACCAATCAACTCAAGGTAAATAATAATGCCAATCACAAAATATCTAAATTAACACTTTATGGTCGGGAGATGAAATATTTCGTTTTTTACGAACTGTCGTTTGTTTGCGGAACCCGATAAAATTCGTTTTTGTATCCTGCCGGTCGTTTGCGGGATGCGTCTTCTCTAGGACTTGTATTTTGGCGTGAAACAAAACGCACGGCAATACGACAAAGACCTTTTTTTGACAAGTGGCAATAAAACTCATGAGTTATTATAGACCCGAGTGTTCCTATTTGGAGACGCATGTTTTTCGATTTACATCATTCAGATTTCAAACTTTCAGTGGCTCTAAACTTGCAGGGATTGCAAGTATATATTATTAAAAATTATATAATTTTATAGTAAGAATAAATATATTATCTTTTACATAGAATGTTTCAAAAATTTAATATTGATGAGATGTGGAGTGCCATTTACATAATTGAGAATAGGTTTTTATATTCAGCTTAGAAATACAATGAAATTAAGACGTAATCAGAGTGTTTATAATTTATTTTTAAAGATCAAATGTCACATATCATTTCTTTGAAAATTTCAATCAAAAATATTGTTTGGTTTAGAAGTTGTGTCGATTTTAAGAAAGTAATATTTTTTGCGCTAATCGCAACTAACGCCCGCTACAGGCTTGAGTATATTGCTCGAGGGGCCCGACCGCATAGTGTTAAGCAAACTTGTATTTCAAGTCTGTCATATCGCGTATAGGAAGTTTATACTCCAATACTGTTGTGGGATATGTGACAAGTAAATGATGGGATTGAAAGATTTTTTCAAACTGTGTTTACTGAAATTTAGTTTTCCAAATCCATGACATGAAATGGATCAGGTCAGAAGTCCTAAACCATAGGTTGGAACTAACAGCGTTCTTGGTACTGAGCTGCAGGCTTTTGACTGATTTTGTGATTTAATTTTTCTCCTTTATTTTTAATTTAAAGTATAACTAAATGATCTTTCTTGAATAAGACCTGATTTGATTACAGATAATTTTTTACAAAAATTTGTCATGAAAAAATTGTGACTCAACTGGTTACATATAGAAAAAATAATTTATTTTTCCCATTGTATTAGATCTCTTATCTAAATCAATGTTTTGTAACATCCCTTTTTTAACAGGGTACATGTACTGTGTCCACGTGTAAATTTTTACTATAGAAGCTCTAGATTCTGGAACAGTTAAAATGTTTTTATTTCATTTTGATCAAACGTCTCTCTCTCTTACCATATAACCCCTTGTAGAGTAAATCTCGTGTTTGAAGTTTCTTATTAGTGGGTACTTTTTCAATATTTGGCGAATACGTATAATCTTTTTCCAGAGCAAATCCTTTCTGATGCTGGCCTGCTATTCTCTGATACTCTAGAGGAATTTTCATCACTGGCGAGTGTTTTAACTCGACTGGAATCTTGGAAAGAAAACGATGCACCTGCATATGTTGAAGCATATGCTGGACTGTGTTTACCCAAGTTAGCTGGTCCTTATTTAAGATTAAAGGTAATAATATAAATTCATTTGCCTATGAGCTTAAGAAACACTTTCATTTTCATTTTTTCTAATGACACATATTACTTTTAAATTTTGCTATTGCTTTTAGGCAATAATATATTTTTAAGAAATACTGTTCAAAAAAGTATAGATTTTTATGAAAACTCTGCTAAAACATTATTTTTATCACCAATGCACTTGAATTGAAAACTATGTGTAATATAACATTTATTCTTATATTTTAAAACACTGATGCAATACAACAATTTTATGATATCTTTATCACATTGCTGTGGGTATTTAATAACAAGAATCAGAATTCTAAATATTGTTTTAAAAATTTCTGATTTTTATGAATACAGTGAAACCTCGATTTTACGTTTTCCAAGGGACCCTGAAAAAATAACGGTAATTGCGGGAAACGGTGAATGTGGAAAAGCTTCAAATAATAATTAACAAGTAAAATCGTAAAAGACATTTATTTATTAGTTACTTGTACATACTGTATATAAAATTTATTTTTTAAAAGTCCTTTATGTTCGTCTGACTTACGTCCTGTAAGACTTGTTACTAAGCTTGTGACTAAAAGTTTGTATGCACAGGAATCATTATTACTATGAATTTTAAACAACTCTACATTTGCATCATAAACAATAATACGCGTGTGGTAGATTTCAACCCAAAAAATAGCACATGTGTCCAATGCGTTACGTCTAACATGTACAGCGGATTCCAACGTATCTAGACATAACACCTGCACTCGGCTGTGTCAAACTTGCTTGCCGAGATACGGAGAAATTTGCAATAAAAACGGTCAATCGGAATAATATTTGTGACGGGACCAAAATATTTAGGCGGTTTATCGAGGAAATCGGGGAATCGGGAAACGGTCAATACGGGATTATTTAACATTATTATTATGGGAGTTTGACGGGACTATAAAAAATAATCGTTCCATCCGGGAAAACGTATTATGCGAGAATGGTTGATCGAGGTTCCACTGTATATTTATACATGTGTACATGTATATATTAATAGAATTTTAAATCACATAACCTTTTCTTTTAAAGCTTCTTCTTTGGAATCCCATAACTGACGAAGAAGCACCTGATTGGGAAAAAATGCAGTGGTACAGGTAATAGTGAGCATACATCTCATACGTTTAACATAATCGTCCTAGTTCTAAGGAGACATAAGCTGAAATAGCTTCAACTATATTCCTTACAAAGTTTGTAAATCTAAAATACTTTGCTATTTTTTCACCATATTGTAATGAAGTTCTAACACGGAAATCCAATTCAATCAATAAAATCGCCTTTATCAGTTAGTATATCTTATTAATTTTTCAGTCATTGCCAAATATATCTTGATTACAGAGGATTAATGCTCTACGGCCTAAACGAAGATATTAACAACCTAGAGACTGAACAAACCCTAGGGGAAGACCCTGACATATGCCTCATACCAAAGATTGTACAGAAAGTGATATTACCTAAATTAACAGGTATTTTTTTTAAATACTAAATATAATTAAAATTATAATAGTTCCTCATTGTGTAAATTTATTACATATAATATTCAATGGTATTTTTTCAATTAAGATCTTGTAGAAGCGACATGGGACCCGACATCGGGATCACAAAGTAGGCGTCTCGCTGGTCTTGTGCGGCGTGCTGGGACATTGCCAGGAATGGGCCCAAGTGATGCGGCTTTTTTCTCTTTGGCCGAAGCCATTTTAAAGAGAATCAAAGTAGCATTGCAGCATGACATTTTCATACCTATTCTTCCTAAAAGGTATGTTCTATAAAAACGAAATGATGGCAAATATACTAATATTCTTAACACTTAATTCTCGGTAAACGACAAATGTCGTTTATTGCAGACTATCGGTAGAAACCGGGGCTCGACAAATGTTGTTTTTCACAGACAGTTGGTTGTTTGCAGAATATGACATATCACGGGTTTGTTTTTCAGAGTAAAATAGTTACAGTGACAGCACAGGACCCTTTTTTTGACAAGAATCAATAAAACTCGGTTACATTTATTAGGCGGCAGGGCCTTATTCATTACGTAAAAAAAAAGATGTGATACATGTTTCTCGAATATTTACATCTTGAGATTACACATTTCCAGTGATTGTAAAATTGTGGGAATAGCTAGTATCATTATTTATTATATAATTATATGAAATGGATAACTATGATATTTTTAATGCGGAATATTTTAAATACTTCAAATTGAAATTGACATAAAAAAAATAACAGGTTTATTCAGCTTAGAAATTATGACATAATAAGATGGTTTTTTATTTTATCTATGATGGCCAAATATCACATAATTTCTCTAAAAATTTCAATCAAAAATATTGTTTGGTTTAATAGTGCTGATTTGTAAAAAGTTATATATTTTTGCGCTAGTCACTAAAAAACACTCGCTACCAACTAGAGTCTATTGTTTGAGACCCCCGACACCTTAGTGTTAATACCTTTTTTATTGTTCTTGCTTCTAATTTTTACTATCATTTTAAAAATTAAACAGTAGCATTTCCAGGTTGTCCATGCATAAGCTGTATATGTTATTGAAGTATAATTCTAGTGTTATGGAGTCCGGTGGAAGAAATGGAGCAGCCTTTCTACGTCGGCAGGCAAATGCAGGAAGTCGTCTTCTCGCAAATATTTGTGCTCTTCAAGGGACAATCGCAGATAGCGCTCTGGCACCTCTCGCCCTTTCACAGTTGCTTCAGAGGTATTTGATAGCTGCCGTTAGATGTTGTCCACCAGGTAAGCCTATGCAATCATATTAACATACTAACCATACTAATAGACAGTAAATAATTGGTTGTGATGAGGGCGTAAGCCCAAACAGCTATCAATTACATACCTTATAAAATTTATAGAACTAAAATACATTGCTATTTTTTCACCATATAACAAATTATCAACTTAAAAGACAGATATTTAACAATTTGAAGCACTCACACTTCTTTTGTAATAAACTTGTTATTGCCCACAAAAAGAATCCCTGTAATTAATCTCTAAAATGTGGGTTATAACTATTTGGTTCCCATCAAGAAGAAATCAAGTTCATTTCTCTCAATTCATTCTGACTCTTCTTATTTTAAACATATTTGATGCACCTTTATTCTATTTGCAGTTGATTTTTCTTATCTAAATAATATGGATGTGATGATCTATAACATTCGATTCTTTGTGTTCTGACCTTATCACAATAATGACTTTTATATTTATTCATCCTCAGGTCAATGCTACCGCAATGCTCAGATCAATCAATCTTTTCTGAGAAAGCTTTGTTCGATCACTGTCAAATAATCAACAAGCCAATATTAAGAGTTAGTTTTTCCCATTCAAGTTACTGTAATAAATATACTTTTCTAAATCCTGCTTTAGTATTTGGTGCTGAACTTTGCTGGGTCATAGTATGCAGTTTGCCCCGAGTTTGGCTGCAACAGGAAAAACCTCTTCAGCCACTTCAACAATTTTTGATTTGTTGTAAAGAAGTAATGGCTTCATTGCATTCTGACAATCCACTGCATTTGTAAGTAAAATTACATTATTTAAGCAATCAAAATATCACTGCTCTGAACTATATTTTTAGCTAAATCAAATTTGAAACAGATTTTCATTTGAAAATAAATTGTAATCTGAATTTATCCCAATTTTCAATCGACCATATTCTCTCAGCAGTAAACTAAGCGGTAGGTACTGGGACCCTGGTTTACTGCAGAAACAAATTGAATTGAATAGAATTAAATACTTTATTAGAGGTGTTCAGAATTTATTTAAAGGATTTTTAAAAAAATTTCCATGTCTCATTTTTGTCAGTTACTTGAGAAATAAACTTTCAAGGTGTTGACTGTCACTTGTCAGGGCTGGTTTCGCTCATTGCAAGCATTATCATCAGTTAATAGGTTAAAAAAAATGTCTGTGTTATCCATTGAACTTTAAGGTATTGTTTTTATAAATAAAAGTTCACTTTTATTCTAATTTTATCAAAGGCTTTGCTCTTTGCGAATATTTCATACATTTACCACTCCATGTTTGTTGTGTCTTATTTTTATGCATTAATATTTTACTATAGGATTGTGGAAAGAGCTTATCCATTTATTTATCGAATTGGCATTTACATAGTAGTAATACAATACATTTTTTAAGCTTGTGTTGCTAAATTGTTTGTTATTTTTTACAATATTAGAGATTATTCGTTAACTATCAACTGTCATTTTTTTCTTTGGGTGCACTTCCCACGTGGAAAAAGTAAATGTATGTTCATTTAGCTAATTTAATCTAAAGTTAATTGTACGTAAGTATAAAGCAAATTGTTTTCAATTCTTATAGAAAACCACTGGAACAAATACGATCAGCCATATTGAATCTACAGGGAACGTCCGCTGTGCAGGAAGATAAATGATTTTTTGGTGTGTGTATTTAGTGACGCAAGTGTAATAGAAACTATTGTGGGTTCATTATAAAACAAAACAGATACCACACAAGATAATTTGATATTACATTAATGAAGGTTGTGATTGTCATCATTGACAAAGTGAACCATATTCTACATTTTTCAAATTAAAAATACAATTTTTATCTCATGGAAAGTGAAATGTTTTATAATGAAGATAAGATTACACAAAGATTAAAGTATACCTGTTGATTCTCCACTATATAATACGATTGCATGAATTAAATCACATTGTTATATAAGCATACATCAAGTTTACTGACTTAATTTGATAATTACAAATCAAGGCCGCTGATTGGCTCAAAAATGAATCGCATACTAAGTTCCAAATTTTTCTTGAGCATAATATTATTGCAATGCAGATAAATATTTATAAATTTATCAACAACTCCAATGAACATTATATTTTGTAAAATATTAACTCTTTCTCTAACGCTGAGTTTGAAAATCCCACGTAGGTACGGAACCCGGTTTTAAGTGGTTTACTCACATACATTCATTTTTTATCATTAATTTATTACCAGTACAATAATACAAAATTTGTAGTCTGCCAATTTTCTACAACGGCAACTTCGATTCCGTATCATAATTGAGTTAAAAATCATCCATTTTATCAACTGTGTAACTTAGACAGTCAAAAAAGTTGTGAGGTCATCATTGATTTTAGTTATCCAACATTTGTCTTGTTTTTATGACGCTTTGTTGTGGAGTATCCCTTTAGTAATATATTTTTTCAACAGAGGCTCGAGGAGTTTTGATGTTAACTTCATAAAAATATTTCTCCCTATAGACACCATTTCCTCAACTTGATCGCTTTACTCTAGATCAGAAGTCCTCAATCTACAGCTTACTACCAATTCGGCTCGCCATAATTTAAACATTTTTTACCTATGTATGTCTAGGCCCTTGGGACATAGTGGAGCAATCAGTGTGGCCTTTAGGCTAAAATGTTTGGAGACCCCCTCTAGATAAAGAATATGAAAACCAAAAACAAGTATGTTTCCCTGTATCCTTTGCCCTTTTAATCCCAGTCTACTTTACCTAGTATGTGTGAAAAGTATCAAGAATTTTTTGTCAAAAATATTTTTGTATTTGTAATTTTTTTTTTGTAATTGTATAATGTTACAACATTTCAAATTTGATGTTAAAATTCTATCAAGCACCTTCAATCAATATCACAAATTTTTGTATTGTGGCGAATAATAAGTTATATTCTTACATTCATTACAGCATAAATAAATCAATTTAAAAAAAATCCCAAAAAACATATATAGACATTGTTTTTATGAATTTACACAAATCCATTAAACTTTGGTATTATGATTGAAATTTGGTATTATAGTTAAATGAAGATTCTTATCATGTTTCATTGCTATGTAAATAATTAGATCAACATTTATAGACATAGCCTGTAAATCTTTTAATATAAAAAATTGAAATGATAAAATGCTCAAATTATTTTCATAATTACAAAAAACCTCAAAATATATTTTTCCTGGTCGGCACTGATCGCAAAAATTAATCAAAAAAATATTTAACATGAAAACTAAATAGACAATTTTGAGGCTAATGGTTGGCGCCTTGGAATTTTTCGAATACCTGTTGTTGCCAATCATCAACCCCATAGTAATTTATAGAGTTCGTTAATGCTTCAGGATTTTCCGAAATAACTATGAAATAAATTTTAAAGAAATTCTAACAATTACAAAGCTATCCATGATGTGATTAAGAAAAGATAAAATTATCTATGTATCCCGATCATTTGATTTTAAAACAATGAAATATTTGACAATATTTCTTATTTGGTGATATTTTATTACCATAATATAGTTCCACGAAGTAAATGTCACCTTGATATTAATATACCTGATAATACTTCAAATTTGTATGTACTCTTAAATATTAACCTGTCTAGTCTGGAGGAATTATTATTGATTGAACCGGTAATTATATCAAATACTCTTGCTCCATTATAATTTAGCTAATTCTCGGACCACTAACTGTTGGGACAACTAATTGAAGTGTACCTAAATATAACAGTAATAAAGCTTTTGAATGTAAGCCAATTTTTGTTTTAAAGAAATTCCTGATTTGTCTTAGAAATTATTGATTAACTTTTAACATTAGTCAAAAAAATGTTGAACTATTAGGTATTTGAATTTCTTTCATAGCTCAGCAAAAAACAGACTAAAATACCATATAAAATATTGTGGATAACGATCTATTGTAAGACCTAGTCAGTGACTGTCTATGAACTATATTTCAAAATTCTGAAATATTTCTGAACATAATTTAATACCATATGCGGTACTGTTGGGTGAACAGGGACCGAGAGGGGTTAGAAGATAATAGCAGCACTCCCACCCCAAGATTCTAATCAAAGCAAACTCGTTCAGTCCAATATATCTAATTTTATTCAATTACTAACAGGTAATGCCAATGAATTTATGAATAATTAATAAAAGTTATAAAAATACACAAGAGAGAGAATGTCAAATGGATGGCATACCTCTTCAGGCACCACAGCCAGCAAGTGAAAGATTCCATTTGGCCCGGGATAACACGGGGCCGATCGTATTGTATAATTTTTACAATTTGTGCATCAATCCTTGCTGGTGCTGCCTCAACACCGATATTGATCATATATCCTGCTCAGTTTGCGACTTGGTTTTCATTATTCATAAATTTGATTGACTTAGTATAAAGAAGCTGACAATTATTGAATAATTGTCCTTCACCTATTTTCAACATTCAAATAAGATTGCCTTATTTAACCAAATAATTATATCCTTTAACTCTCCAACAAATTGTAGTTTCCGGTGGGACATTTTACATGATAAAATGATAAATATTTTTATATAATTTTGCAGTTAAACATATTTAGGTTGGGAACAATTTCCGTGTAACATTTCATTTAAAGCAAAGCACCCACATATTTGTTAAATACATATAAAATTAGAAATGATTGTTTTATTGCACTCCAGACATCTTTCATATGACGCCCAGCCTCATCTCAAATTACTCCAATGTAGTCAATGTTTGTAATTGTCTAAAACAATTTTTCCCAATAAAACCATATCACAATATTATAATACATCACATGCAATGATATTCGAAATTGCAAAAACAACATTCTCATCTATGCAGCCTCCACATCAATGAGTCAACCTGTGGCCTGGTTAACTTACATGTACTGCACTAAACACAATTCTCATCAGGAACATGATTTTAAAAAAATCTGACATTCAAAATTTCATATATCCTGAGATTCTTTTTGGCGCACAGATAGTACACCTGAAGAGCATTGTTATTATAGTCCCCATAGGATCTAGCAAGAGTGTTGCTATTGCGCGCGCTAGATTTATGCCCAAAAAGCATCATGCAAAGCTTTTTGATAAATTTATCAAATCTAATAACAGTACTAATCTGAAATCTTTTTTTGAAGAAAAAAGAGAAGGAAAGGAGTACAACGGTTTTTGAAAATTAGTTCCTGAAAAATAGAAGACTTACAAAATTGTGCCTTCTACCCGTCACATTGTTTGTATCAACATGTCAAGACAAAGGTGAATCATCATATTCCAAAATGAAATATGCAAAAAACATATACAGGAATCAACTAACTGATTCCAACCTTGATGACATATTGAGGGTAGCATGCAGTAATTATTAACCCGATTTGTCTAAAATTGTTGAAAATATATCTTAACGTCAAAAATTTCACTAATTTTGAAATAAACACTGATACACAATATTTTTGAGTTTTACTTTTTTCAATATTATTTAATTCTTCAAGAATTGTATACTGATAAAGCGATATGTACTGTTCTGTTTTAATTTATAATTTTTAAAATCTCAAAAATGTTTTCTAAAAAAAATGAGGGAGGGGGTTTCATGATTTTTTTCATTATATCATTATCGTGTTGCAGTCTGTGTAACTTTACAGGTATATATATATATAAAATTTGAATTGAAATTCCATCAAGCACTTTCAGTCAATATCATAAATTATATGTATACATGGGGTCCCGAAAAAAAAGGTTCAGTATCATTGTTCCACACCAAAAAATGTATTTTTTTTCACTTCATCTTGATAATTTATCTTTTGATTATCACCAAAATCCTTTATTTTTGCTCCTACGGTCATAGGATGCAAGTAACCTTTTCTTAGCCAAGTTCAGACTGTAAACTGGGTTTTATATATTTCATGTCAAATTGTATTGTATATATCTTAATATTGTGACTTGAATGAATGGTACCTAGACAATTCTGTCTATTGCCAATATCTGCTTCCACAAGTTAGCTTAGTTCTCTCTGATGCACTAGATTATGAAATCGGTCTGACCGAGAAGAGACAAGCCACATATCCCCCTCATCACACCTCATCACTAGGTCCATCATGATTAATGAATCTCAATTGGTTTTTTGAACATCAATATGCCAAGTTAGGACTGTTCTTTATACTTTACATATTCATCCATATTGTAATTGTAAGATACAAATTCAAAACTAACTAATTGTCTTTTTTCGGAGAATTCAGCAGTGAAGTATTTTAAGAATATTTGTTTTTAGTATAAAATCAAGGAGATATTCTATATATCTTTGTGTCAGTAAAAGCATGTTCATACATATTCACAAAAAACTTTAAAAGTCTCACATCAGTTCCGCAAACAGGAATAATAAAATTATCAATCTTTATCTTGTATCAAATGAATAAAAAAAAAAAACAATTATATCAGTTCTTAAGCTACATATTTATTAGCAGAATAAACAACGAACAGTATCAGTACAATGACTGTGATACCATATAAATGTTAACAGTATCATGGAATGAAACCAAATATATCGAAAGGGAATATAGAAATGAGGCAAAAATACCAATTATAGAATGATAAGGTATATATCAAGTGTAAGATAATCGAAAATTTCTAGTCCACTGCCATTTGTTGAGAATCTGTTAAAACTTATTTACAAATTGGTTGTATTATTATTGGATAAAAATAAATAAATTATTTTCACTTCTTCGTGGGGTTTGAAAGTTCAGCAATAGCTCTGTTTTCCTCTGTAATGAAAGAAAATAAAAACATGGAATAATTATTGATATTTTCATAGTTTTATATAGCTGACAAAAACTAAAAAAAAAATCAACTTATTCTAACTACAAACTAGAAGATTGTTTAAATTGATACCGCAGAGACTTAAGTACTCTAAGAAAGTAGTAGAGATGACAATTTATATGAAAGACAATAAAATTCAAAATTCTTTTTATACTGAAAAATATTATTTCCTCGTACTTGATACTCTCAGTTGTAAATCAAAATAGTACACATTGTATCTGTTCCAAAATTTTAGGGTTATAGTTTTTGATGTTGTAATAATTAACAAAGTTTAATTAAAGTAAAAAGTTAAATTTTAAAATTTAAAAAAAAAAAATTATAAAAGTAAAAATTTAAGTAAAATTAAAAAAGACCACACCAATTAACTCGAGACTGTTTTTAGAGTACCGGTTCTCATAAAATTTTACTGTTGCTACTTTATAAAATGAGTGTTAATACACAAAAATTTTGTTTTGAGATATCATAAAAATAGCAGTGGAATTAACCAAAAAATTCATCAACTTGGAAGTTTAGATTCAATAACACATTATATAAACATATTTTTATTAATTTATTTAAAAGCAATGAAAATTGTTTTCAAAAGTTTCTTCTTCCAATACAAGCTTGCAATGCTTGAGACTATGGCCTGGATTGCTTAACAATTCACTTCATAAGTGATCTCTGCCACTTCACAAACAGGTACGGCTACCTTCAATGCATTCAGTATAATAAAATTTTACATTAATCATCTTTCCCGACCCATTAAGAAATCACTGAATTTGGCACTACTAGACCATATTTGGATTTTTGCACATAGGGCAATAAATATACCAATACTTAATGTATTAACAAACCTTCAACATTGCGCTTCTTCTCTTCAGCAAGTTTGATGTCTCTGATAACTTTGAGTTTAGCTTCTTCTTCGCGGATTCCAACTTCCCGCTTGGCCAAACGGCTTTGATGGGCTGCGCCATACAAAACTCCGGTTAAAAGGAGACTCCATCGTCCAAACTGAAGGTAAAATAAACAACTTGACTTCATGTTCCAGTTAAAAAAAAAAAAAAACGTTATGAACAAGTGATCCATGCTCTAATCGTTTGCTTTAGATAGTTACAATTTTAAAATACTATCATAAAGAATTCGGTATTCTCGACTTTTAGAATATCATAAATTCAACATGTTAAAACATTTTTCGAGTTGAAATTCAAATAAGGACGTTGATATCAAAGTAGCACATAATTATCGTATATTATTATTATTATTTTAAAAGAATGTCAACAATTGAAGGCATATATTTTGGTAATATATCAAAAAGACAAGAAAAGTGATTATATAATTTAATAATTTTGAAGTTATAACCTATAAATGACAGATGATGGACTGAAATAATGAAAAAAGAATGCAATAAAAAATCTTACTACCATGAATGATTATCGCGTTTGCAAATATTGCTTATTTACCTTAATAAGTGGTGAAATACGAACAGGAGGCCCAAGAGGTAAGTCTGCCATTTTTGCTGGAAAACTGATCTCGTTTCTATTCTGCAAGTTGGTTGAGTTGATTGGTTTTTTTCCAATAACGAATAAATAGTAACGAAGTGGAACTTCTATACTCGTTACATGTAGATACACGTCATACAATATTAAATAAATAATATTATGTATAAGAAAAAATATTTTTACACTTATTTACATTATTTTATGGTTTTTCAATATTTACTATAAATGCCAAAATTATTCGTGGAATGAATAATATTATGAAGATATTGTTTCATTTAAAAGAACATAATTTAAATGAAATTCAATTAATTTTGTGTCAAATAAATTATATTGATGTATTAAATACACATTTGATTCGACAACATTGCTAATACATTAAATACTTTATAAATTCTGTATTTGAAACCTTTTTGTTTTGTTTCTGCTTATCGAATGATTTTTTTATATTCATATTTTTTATATAAATAAGGGAACTGTGTGAGTGATAACTAAACTTTACACACAATCGTGTATTATTGCCGTCATAGTTTTACATTTAAGAGTTTACTTTCACATTTTAATAGTTTTTTTATAGTAAATTTTGGTGGTTCTATCATATCATTTATTATTTTTTTCAAAACTCAAGCTTTCTTTTTTCTTAGACATAAACACAATTTGTTACTTTGCAACAATGTTGAACTAGTGCAGTGGTGTGTTCTAATAACAATACCTAATAAATAGTGTTTACCTATTAAAATTCGAAATACAGTGCACTCTCGATAATCCATATTATTTATCAAGAAAACACAAAAAAAATCGTCAAAATATAATAGTTTATCATAATGACAAACTTATTTCCGAGAGCTGTGAAATATAGGCAATAAATATCGAAATTAACAAATTTACTGCGGGCACTCGCGCCGGTTTATGCACTTCACTGTAAATGTAAATAAAAACGTATGTAGAGTACAAAGGATTTCAATTCTTGACTCATTCTAGTCCCATAAATTGTGATGTTTATTGCGGTATATGCGAACATTCGTACATTCAAAACACACAAGTGGTTAAAGAAATTCACCGATTAGATACGTAAACACAAACTCATCGCTAAATTCATCCTTTTTTTCAAACAACACGCATATTGAAGATCGCAATTCATTTATGCGTCTCATAATCGTTATAGAAAAAAATCAATCAGATTATATTTGAATTAAAAAATATTTATTTTCAGGCACGAATAATCCGCAAACCGGATAATCCATCCACGGATAATCGAGAGTACACTGTAATAATATTGTTACCTGGTGATATCTGGCTTCACTAATATACAATAGGTAGTAATCTGATTTAATCTTTACGTAATACCAAGCATAAAAAGATGAAATACACAATACTAGTATCAAAATTTTGTATTGCATAACTATGACATTCACTTCATTATAATTATTTTTGAAATTTTTTTGTTGAAAAAAGTTACTGTACGTTATCAAAAATAAGGATTTTTTTGCCGAAGATTTTTTCTACCGGAAATTCACAAAAATAAATCCTATATTTAAAATGGAAAACGATGTAATATTTATAATTTGCTGAAGGGATAAGAAAAGTATTTTTCTTTCTGGTATTACTGTTTCAATCAGACCACTATCAGGCTTACCACCTCTTCAATTATTATAAATCAGTTTTAACAATGGCGGCTTTGACGTCGGTATTGTCCATAGTCTGGTCCATGGTATTCACCCCATTTTTATTGTTTATATTGTGCGTAATATTCTTAGCGTCGATCGGAAAGTCTCTTGGCGTAAGAAAACTCTACGTCAACATCCTCTTGAAGCTGTTTGAGGTTTGTTTCGTGCTTGGTTTCACTTAATTATAGTTATTATCTGTCATCTTCGAAGCCTTAACTAAATTGTCTCTGCGAAACACAACGTCGCAGACAACACTCCAACTCGATAAATACATGTGTAGAGTCAAATAAATCAAAATAAAAATGATCCAATGAATATACTCTGCTTAAAACTCCTTTTTGAAGCATATATGTGTAATATAAACTATAAATACGACGTTATTGCTGCGGCTAAACTCCCACTGATTTTTTTTAAATATCAGGTACAATGTTTTTCATTTATGGTATCACACACAATTCAATTGATAGTCTTATATTGATTTCGATTGAATGCAGGTATAGATCTTGTAAAATTAAATCATGTGAATATTTAGTTAAATCATAATCTAGGAATCTTGATTATTGCGTATCGGCATTAATGTTTTAGAACGTAAGAATTATAATATTCGTCTTTTATTTTTTTCAAATCATGGTGATTATCTTCATAGAGTGCATTTCGTGTTATGTACAAAACCCCAATGGCTCTCTTGCGATCGGATCGCAAGATTTCATTATTTATATTGTAGCATATTGCTATTAACAGAATGACATAATGAAATAAATAATGTATAGTAAAGTTTTAATTAACACTGCTATAATGAATTATATGTCGATTCAATTTCCACTAAATTAAATATATATGTCTACTTAGCACAATGATTTACGATATGTATAAAATAATTTTAATAGAATGTACATTTGATATGAAAATGAAGTGGTTCGCATGCACTGTCATAACTTTATTGGACAGTCTTCTTGAATTGAAGTACACACTCAAAGTATCAAGAATCGTGAATCATCACGTATATTGCTGTACAACTGGCGAAACGTATTCAATAATCCATTATAATTATTTAAAATTAATGTTTTATATCGCCCTACACTTAATATGAATCCACTGATATACATTACGCACATAAATTTGCACACTATAATTTACCATACTGCATCAAAATCTCGAACGTATATGTATATATATATATACCGTATATATATATATATATATATACTACGGTAATCAATTCTTTCCCAAGTTAATCCTTCTTTCTTCACCGTGTCTTATACTGGATGTTTGAACGGAAGCGTATGACTGTTTTTAATGAGGACTAGGATTTAAAAATTTGAACTGAAAATATGCTGAAGTAATGTATTCTTTAAAATAAACTCCAAAATATTCTATTATTATCATCATCATCTGTAGAATAATATTTAAAACTGACAATTTTTTTCAGATTTATATTCGTGCCACATTTTATAAGTTGTTACACAATTGTAATTGATTAAACTGTAAACGTTCACTAGATAAAAAAAAAAAACTCAAAAAAATATTACAAATTTAATATTCCATAAATATATATAAAAAATCCTCCTTACATGTGATATACAAATACATATATCTGTATACTTGTTCCGCCATGTGGTTTATTTTTAATGTAAATACATTTAGTCTTCATCGAAATTTTCTCACCATTTCGACGAATGTTTTTCTTCTGTTATTTGTTGCGCAATCAACTTATTTACATATATGTAGTTGGTATGGATAGACTTAATCTTTCTCGTGCATTTCCACAAATTTTTGTACAAAGTTTCAAGAATTCAAATTTGATATTGAAATTCTATCAAACACCATCAGTTGATATCGTATATTTAATAAGCTATTTATGCTGCGTTATGCCTTAATATGTTTTCTCTGTGAAATAGTGGCGTGTGCACAAAAAAAATATTTCAACCAAGGGTTGCACATCCAGTCGATCGCGATTACAATTAGGATTTTTTTTTTTTTTTTTAATTTTAAACAAATACGAGTATAAATAACTCTCTTGCACGTTTCTTCTGATTGGAAGTCGATCGTATTGAAAATGCAAATTAAAAACCTCAACCTCACAAAGGTTGCGCGCCCTTGCGTTATGTCTAGGGCTACTAATAGTTATCACTGCGCCGCCAATTCAGCAATTGAGCAAGAAATACTCAAAAATCTCAGTAAAAAAAATCCTCATGATTCGTTTTATTGACTGGGTAGGAATATAAATATTTACTATTGATCGTCACTTACTTTAACCCTGTCTAGCCCTGATAACATTGAAAACTTAAATCGAAAAGTCAAATTTCTTTTCATTTCTTTCGTAAAGAAAAATATCCATTTCGATTTGTACATTTTAACCACCAATACACGTCAGTCCAGTCAGTTCTAAAAGTAAAAGCGAAGTTAATGTTTTATGCTATTAGCAAAGAAAATATTTAACATTTTTGTTAGCATTCGTCGTTTTACGGATGATTAATAATTATTTATTTGTAAAACGTGCTTTACCAAACCGCTTTTGTTTGTATTATTTCGGTAATAATTTTTGAAACAAATTATATTCCAGAAAACATAATTTTGATTTGCATGGAGATTGCGAAGAAATCAACTCAATCAATTGTACAATTCCACATGTTTTGTTACTGGTGACTTCTTCGTCACTAAAGCTTCGCCTTTCGGCATCTTCATGTACCTATCACGGATGCGACAGAACTGAGGTATCGAACCGGTAGACGCCGAAAGGCGAAGCCTGGGTCATTAGTGACAAAACATGTGGAATAGTACAAAGTTTTAACATTTCAAATTTGATTATACAATTCCGTTCAGTTGAATATTACACTTTCATTCGATACCACAAAAAATATACGTAATTTATATAGCATGTTTGATTCATTCTAAGAAACTTTCGTTTACATTATAACTTTAAAAAATGCCCTTTCATTGAGAACACTAAAAAAAGTTCCACATAATATTCAAGTATTTAATTATATTCATTTTCTTATCATCAGTTTAGGGTTATATACTGCTTACAACATGTCAGAAGTCGACAGTTCGATATTCGTAGTTATCAAACTATCCAAAACTGTACTTAAATTCCACGTATTCTTTGGTATATTTCTTTTGAATGAAACACAGGAAAATTCGATCTGAATTTTCCTGTGATGAAATGGCAATGTTATGGGAGCGTTATGAAAAAAATAAGCCTAATAAATAATCATATAAGTCGCCAAAAATAATCCTTAATATCCTCAATTGGTTAATATAGGTCGATGTTTAACACTAAGATTACTTATGAAATAGCAATATGTTTATGCTGCATAATACTTATTTCCTCGGTGTTTGCTTAATTAGAAATGGATATAATCGATCAACATTAAAGTAATGTGTTGAAAGGTCTTAAAAGGAAAGAATGATAACATATTACACTACATATAACGTAATATGTAGTGGTATGAATTTGATTTTTTAATAAAAGGGATGAAAATTAAATTGAATTATTTAGAACACAATGAAAAAATAATTATTTTTAATTATTATAGTACAATATGCTGAGGGATTTCAACCAACAAATGGGTTGTTGATTGAATTTGACGCAATACAAAAGAGCTTTACGAAATTGAAGTGTTCGATAGATCGGATATACGCATAATAATAATTCACCGCGCACTAGAGTAGAGCTAGTCTGTTTTCAAAATCAGGATTTGAAAACCTCGATTTCATCCATTTTCATTATGAGGCAAGTAATTTCATAAGGCTAGCAGCACTGGACTATGCCAGTTTTTTTTTTGAATCAACCAACCAACGGACGCTTTTTAATGCAATTCTTTCAGTCATCGCTTTCATATCTATTATTGATGGTGCGTAAAGATCTACTGCGAAACGTGTGCTCCGAGTTTGCGAAGCACCTACGACGAATGCACACGTTCGCAATGTCAAAAATGTTAAGTAAAATTATATAATTCTTCAAAATTTATAATGATATTGAACACCATGAGTGTCACTGAAAATAGTTCCTGTTTAAAAATCTAATGATAAATTATGACCGCTTAGGTGTTTTTGTTGTAAAAAAGTGCCGACGTTAGTGGCACAACATAGGCATAGGCTAAAGCCATTATATAATATAACATATGCGTCCTTAAAACCAATATCGCTGTCAATATCAATCAATATCATGTCTTGAATAAAATCTTTGCAGACGTTTATATTAAGCTTCATTTATATATATTATATATTTGATGACAATGATTACATGCATTTCCATTTTATTGGATTTTCGACTCGTATGTTCAGAGTTATGACGAATAATATTTTTTGTACTATGTACTTTTATAACAGGTATACTTACCGCTCCATAATCTAAAACTGTTATCAAATAGTATTAATGTACGTACTTAAACTGATAAAGTTTTTTTTTAACATAACGACTTTTGAATATTTCCTTGTAATTTCATAATTATAATTGACGGATAGAAAACAACTCTTACCCAGTATTAAAGCCTTATGTAGTTATGTACTAATTAATTCTAGACCTAGCACCTTGTATTTATCTGATATACATAACGACACTAGCTTGCTGTTGTTTTTGATGTATTGAGAAACATTCAAAATAAATATTCAACAGCTCAAAATTTCAAACATAGAAAAACAATTATTTATTTTGAATTGTAGCTATAAAATACATTAAATTTAATAATACATATGACGTGAAGCAAAAAAGCTTTCCAACCACCAGTTTTTTTTCTCTCCGTAGTGTTTCTGCACTGTTGTATGGTGCAAATTGCGTTTGCTAAAGATTTTTCAGTTTTTGGATATACAATGAATAAGAAAAACTTTTAACACTTGAAATGTCAATCTCACGAAGTAGTTAGTATTCAAGATGCATTTATTGTAAAAAAGAAACATAGGCTGCTCGTTCAATAACACTGAAAGTATTCCAGATTAATGTTATCAATTTAATATTATTGTTTTTATTTTATTTAAGCAACATTTTTCCAAAATTCTGCAAAGAATAATTATCTTATTTCATTTATCAGTATTATCTATCACTGAAGTGTTTGTTGAATTACTTATTTTAATCAATTTATATCTTTTCAATATTTTTCTAGAATGAAACAGAAATTACATCGAATATTTGTAGTTAAATTTCTACCTGTAATATGACACGATGTATTATTTTAATTTTTTATTATTATTTCCCCAAAATTAACTACCGACGCCTTATTTTCTCCGTTACATCGTAATCATCACATCACTCATCACAACTATGGATACCGATCCCGGGATTTTACTACCTCATATATTTTTTCAATGATATATCGAAGACGCTGCATTAAAAGGAAAAAAATATACAATATATAAACAGTATATAAACGTGGAACGATCCAGGTAGACGAGGACAAAAATAAACCACTATTACTAATTGTTGGACAATAATGCTCGTTCTCTCCAGAGGATATTTTTTTGGTGTAGTTATTATAAGTTACGAAGAGCTAACTACCCGAAAGTTAGCGAACGGCACACCAGGAGCAACGCGACCTGTTTGTGGGGTGTTCGACCAATCGTAGCAGAACCGCGGCGGAAGGATATTTCTCAACGAAGTCTCCCTCGAGTGGTATGGTAGTTTTTAGTTCATGCGAATGAATCTACTTCGCGGATTTTACGTGAATCAAGTGGAGCTTTTGCAGTCGAATTGCCTTGATAAGAGACAGCTTGAGGCATCTGGACACCATTTTTGATAAAATTTAGTATCTTATGCATCGAATCAATATCATACTCGCCCATTATTGGTTGACTTGCTAACTGTTAATATCGAACGTGTTGTGATAAAAATATTTATTTTTGCTGAAATTGGACGATGATGCATCGCCAGGCACGCCAAGTCCAAGTCTACATTAAGTAAGTATGTCCATGTAAAAATAACACATAAATAATTCACAGTATATCCGTATTATCTTTTGATCGCTGATATGAAAATTAATAATGTTTTTAAAGGTTGCAAATAAGATAAAAAAAAATCATATCGGATTTGTAGTTTGGTGGATATTGTAGAACGCTAGAAAGATACATTTTTATCATAGCCCTCGCTCATTATTTACGTAGACAGATTCATTTAATATTTTCTCAGTCAGTCGTCGTTTATTTCATAATCTACAAATCGCGTTTTTAAGAACTTGGGGTTTTTCTTAACATTATATAAAAGATATCCACGTAGATATTTTATGCATAATCCAATACAAATTGTTTGTAATACAATAAATGATTTAATGTGCTTCTTTCAAATGCGATGTGTTCTAAAACCTCTCTTTCAAGGAGAAGATTGATTTTTATCTAGTCGCTCTGGAATCTGGCGAATGTAATTAAAAATATAATAAAATAACCTAGCCTATATGATAACAGCAATCAATGAAAAAAACATTTTAACGAGCGTGCACTTTGGGGCAAAAAAAATGGGATCAAACACCACTTCGATATTGAGATTCACAACATTTTATTTCAATGGATATAATAACATCTAAAAACTTCTCATATTTGCAAAGCTTTGTAAACTATGATTTATCAGTCGTGTTCCATCCACCTTTTCTGTGGATTTTGCAATTATTATCATATGTTGATAGTTGGACTTTCACTAATATGCATATAAAATGAATATACGATGCATTTTAAGCAGGGCTGTGGAGTCGTTAAAAAAACACGACTCCGACAAAAACGTTTATTTTTGTCATTCCTACCATTCCTACCATTCGTATTAATTTGCTTTTAATTAAAGATGAACCAACCAATCCGGCAAATTGTTCTTTGAGATATTTTCAAAATAATCAAATCAAAGAAGTAGTCGCAGTCGCTGTTTTTCGCAATTCCGACTTCGACTCCACAACCCTGATTTTAAGTAATAGGCAGCGAACCGTCACAGTGGATGATGATATTTTGTTTAACTCCGTTTATGTAGGAAACTATAACACTCTTCAAACGCTACATCATTTACCTTGAAAGTTATTAGGTTTTAGGTTATGCAATTATTTAAAAATACTGTCAGCCGATAGTGCAAAGTGCGTGTCTCTATAAATATAAACCTCACTCGAAGGTCTTTTTTGTTGACACATTGTTAAAAATTTCAATTTTAAATCCCGCCAAAAAGAAAACACGTTATTCGTGATGTAAAAAATACTTTTTACAATGAATTATTTATAATGAATACAAATAACGATATGAATATTACATAAATGAAAAACAATAATTTCAATAATGAGCTCAAAATATCGAGTGTTTTGATGCTTTCTGTGAAGTGATCAGTGTTTCTGTCATCGTAATATTTGATTATTTTTTTTAGCATTCTTCGCACCGAGATAATTGGTCATTAAATAAATTTCTACAAAGAAAATATCGGCGAGATATGTTCATGAAGTCAATATTTCAGTGATTTGTTTATTTCGTCTGAATCTTTCATGTGCACAGATAGATTTATGGAACATTTAGGTTCGTCGAGATGGCTTACTACTTTGCTTGATCGCCATTTTGGTAATTATGAATTTTCACGGTTGTGAAGTATAAAAGTTGCTAATTTATTATAGATAAATATTCGACGATTATATTTGAAAAATTCATGAATCTTGCCATGCAAATAATGTGAATAATAAGCTATGCCGTTACGACGCGGGCTTCATAGTTATGGCCCCGAGAACACTCATAACTCAAATTTTGTACTCCCGTGAATTACTTACCTAAACATATTAATTAAATTCTTGTACGAAGGTAAACATCACATTTTTTTAAATAATCATCAACATCTTAGTCATACATGATAGTCTTTAAAGAAAATGCGTCATATATTGTACACGATGTTTTTTTACAAACTATAATAACGCTAAATTTTAATCGAGGTCCAAAAGTCAAGCTGGCCTCTACAGATAATCATTATTTTTTTTACTACACCTTACATTTGAAAATGAATATCATATATCAATCTCAAGCTCTCATAATATCTCCCAATACACTATCACTGTTTTCATATCGAAAACACAAATTCCGAAGGAGAGAATGATTACATTAGTTTTTCGCCACAATACTCCTGTCTGACTATTATTATGATATATTTAGATCAGATGAAATAACTAACGAAAGATAAACATATAAAAAAAAAATGTTTGGGACCATCAAACGCGCTTGTTGTCAACAGTAGAAATGATCTACGTAATTTATCTCGTGAATAACTGAAAGCCTTGGGTTTGAAAAGGGATCTTAACAACAATTTGTTTACGATAACAAAATAATAATAACCTAAAACATTTTTACCGCGATATCTTTTTAAAATGCTTCGATATGCTATCGCAAATGTAGTATCCAAGTGTGATTAACAGTGGCGTTGAGTTAAGGTTTGAAGTACAAAGTGTCCTATGAATATCGCAAAGTTAACTGGAAAAAAAATGCAAAAACAAAGTACGCGGAGCAAATTTGAGTATAAGATCATCTTTTAAAGGCAAATTTTCTTTGATTTATACAAGAAAATCGTAGTGGAGGAATATATTTTTTTAAATCTTCCCCAGTGCTGCCATGAATTTGAGGTAATTGCGAAAACTTCATTATATTTTCACGGTACACTACAAACCATTATAAGGTTCTACATACCTGCGAGGAACTTCCAACATTACTGGCGGTGAAAAGCATTTGAAACCTTTTTGCAATATTATATTAGTTTTTAAGTCAACTCCACTAACGCAACTTTTTTCTTTTGTTTAACTACTGTCAAGAAGTCTAGAATAGAAGTCTTCAATAAAATAATAAAATTTCAGTAAGGAGCTATTATAAAATAGTTCGCAATTTCGTTTGACAATTTTAATGGAAATCATTTATTCTATTATGATTTTTAATATATATTGACTATTCCTTGTGTCTGTGTGTCTGACCCGTATGTTTGTTATTTACCTTCGACTATGGAAATGGAAATAAAACTGGTTGTACACACTAGGTCAAATACAGCATATAAATGTGAATTTGCACTTGTTCTTCGGCGCGTCGTTGTATTTATATTAATTAAAATTATGCAATCGTATCTAAACATTGCATGATGGTCATTGCTGTTCTCGCATACACGCAGTGACGGAGCTGTAATCTTGTCCGCCGCGAGCAAAGATTAAGGACGAAAGAAACATAGTTTCGTTATAAATTGAGTTACTCGCGATGAATTTTGAATTCGACTTAAATTTCGAGAAACTGCGACACCATTTTGTGAAAAATACTTGTTCGTATTATTCTCTATTGGCTCAATATTAACATTTTTATACCACCCCGAAAATATCTTATTGTATATTTGAATTTAGAAAAGGCAATACGAGTGATTGTAAATCGAGATTAAGGTTGGTAATATTTTTATTTTTGGTGAATCTTTTTATGTATGTGCCTCCGTGTCCTTACCATTATAAGCATGTATCTACAATATTAATTCATATCAAGACCGGCGATAAATTATTAGTATGTTCGATATGGGAAATTCTTGGGATGCATTCATAATATCGAATAATAATGGAGAGCTCAATTTGAGGTTGCGGGGGTATCTAGGATTTTCGATAATTTATGCGTTTTTGATATTAGTTCAAATATAATATTATCATGGAATTCAGGTTTGAAGTTTACCAATATTCAGCCCTTCTTTTTAATTTTGCGACATTCATTTTTTACATTTTTTTACGGTAAGTTTTTTTAATTGTACGTAAATCCGTGATTATGTATCCGTTTCACTTCATACAATATTATTTGAAAATTCCTATTTATTCTCGGGCATAACAAAATTTTTCAAAACATAAATTGGTTTTTCGGAATTTCTGTATTTTAGCGACATTACGAATATGATAGTATCAAATATCAAATTATTAATTTAATGATATATGTAAATATATTATTTATTTTATGACACTTAATGATTTATCGCTTTGTTATCCAAAAAATATTTGTTTGGCTGTATATCGTCGGTGGGACAAATGACAAACTAGATTTGGCTAAAAAGGTGATTGTAAACGATCTATGAGTTACCGGTGTGGATTTGCATCGGCGGCAGGAAGTGTACGAGTGGCACATTTAAAAATACATATCGGATGGTAACTTTACAAATAACCAATGCTATAAAGTATTACTTTGTTTCACGTGAAATTTCCATTTTGATGATGCCAACAAAATTATTTTCTCCTGCTTTTACGCTGCAACGTAGCTAGAAACATTTATAGAGCAATTTTTAAATGTTCACGGTTACGTTGTTGATCATTTTTCGCGTTTTGCCTTTCGGCATCTTCAGGTAACTCTAGTATAAATGCAAAAAGAACAAAAAATATGTTCCATTCACTGACGATTCAAATTATAAATAATATATTCGAACACCATCAAGCATCATCCTCAATCAATTTCGTAAAATATTAATTGAGTATTCGAGGAATATTCCTTTTAATGAATAACATTTGAGGATTGTGTTGTAAAATAATGCACATTCAAGGCTTCAAGCATATTGTAAGTTAGAAGTTGAAATGGCGACGGTTTTCCGCCTTCGCGCTGTGATAATAAATTTTTAAAGCTTTGATAAGTGGGAACTGCATGAATTGACAGATGATCAAAATTTAAGGGTAATGAAAAGTCCATTTTTTGCATTGAATTTTTACATGTTCCAAAATTTTGATCTACACAAAAGAAAAATATCCAGAAAGTGGTTTGGTTTACACAATGCTTAAGGAAATACAAGTAAGCTATTGTAGTGCTAGAGAATAATTTTGGTTTCTGATGAACAGTTCAAAGGTCAAAGCCATCATTCTTTTTAAAATCTTAAGAATCATTTCCCACTAACACATTTTTAGGATATCAACATTACATAAAAAAATAAAATTAAAATAAGCTGCTAATGCAGATGAACAAGTATAGTTGGATATTGCTCCATGAAAATGTTCAACCACACACATTCCTCAAATCACCATTAACAAGTAAAAGTCTCTGATTAATGTAATTTTTCTCTCATTATTAGGCACATCTTTCACCTTTTTGATCACTTGGGACTGTTATCAATATATCGACACCCAATCATAGAAAAAATGTGTTATGGAAAGCCACATATTTTACAGATTTTTTTATTGTTTTAGCCCTTACACTAAAAAAAAAACATAAATTACATTTCAATTTGCTACCGTAGTGTTGGTATTCTGTGGAGTTATAAGAGGAAAATGTATACTGCTTCTATGGTGGCATTCAAGTGTAAAGGGCTGACACACAATTCATTGAGAAAATTCTTGGAAATAAGGAAATAAAAGAAAAGGAAATTTTGATCATCATTCACTTCTATTTATAGTGCAATATTTGTGAAAGAAAAAATTGTGCTGTTGGATGGTAATGTAATGGAAGTACCCATTGATACAACAACATTATCAATGGGTACTTGAATAATATCGCTATCATCAATCATGTCTAATATCCACAAAAACCATCTGTCATGATAGTCAAGTTGTAATGCAACTATCATCAGAATGAAGTAATAATCACATTTTTTGAATATAATATATATTTTTCAACTTGTATATACATTAGGATAATACTCTATCTTCGAGGTGATATTAGTTTTAGATCTTCTGTTAAATTCACTTCACAAATATGTTTCGTAATTAAATTATGTCATAAATAATTGATGTACACAATGGTAATTTACTCGTGTATAAAAGATATCATAAAAAAACATAGCAAAATTCATTCCCATCTTTGTGCTATACTTATATAACGTAATTTAGGATATCAACCAAGGGTACTTTCTCATATTTGCATAATTCAAGCTTATGTAATATTTTTAAATAATCTGTTATTCCTGATTGTTACAAATCATTACAAAGTTGATATTGCTTTAATATTGTATACATATCTCATTATCAATGTTGACCTTTCAAGGTGAGGAAAATGCATTCCCCTGAAGCATGTGAATGTTTATAGTTGTCAGCTGATTTAACATTGTCCATGATTTGACACATCATTTTGTTTATTGACTAAATCTTGATTGCAAATTTAAATTGTTATCTTGCAAGATATTGAATTATAACAACAACATAAGAAATATTTCAAAACAAATTTAATCTGTTCTCTTTCGTATGAGTCTAAATTAATTGAAAATGGAATAAAGTAAAAAAAAAAAAAAAAATGAATGACAATGACCATCAGTCATTGATTCAATTATCATTTTTTTTGAAAGTCACTTAAGTGTGCATCTTATTTTGTGAAAGCAAATGCACTTATTGAATTTGTTAGAATAAAATTTTCATCCAAGTTTTTATCAATCTTTCATATTAGTTATATTTATACAGCTTGTTTTTTTATATATGTACCTACTTATAATTTAAGATATATTGATTAATGCAGACCGTCTTCCTAGATATAGAGTGGGTCTTATAAGCATTCATTTTAAATAATTATATCTGAAAGATAGCGATATATTGATGAATGTTGCATGCACTCCTTTATCCAATGGAATCCAACCTTGGTTGGGAAAACAATGATAGGTTGCCGGGTTCGTGTTTAAGTGGGCAACTTACATGTCCACAATTTTTATTTCATACAGTGCAAATTTCAGTTAGATTTGGCTTTCTTAATGAAATACCATATCTGTATTTTATATCAAATACATTTTCAGTGAACATTCTGTTGAATTTGGCTTTTTTTTAAATTGTTTCAGTATGGCAGACAGCACATTGAAGTTGCTAAGCAATTAAAACGGGTAGAATCCTGTGAAGATAAGGGCGGAGGTAAAGATGACCGTGAAGAAGGAAAACAGCAGTCAGATGGTAAGTTATCAGGTTGTCTAAAAACTATTTTTTACGGCATCTTGTATATGCACAACCGGTTTTTATAAAAATACCTAAAAGAATTGTTCTAATCAATTAGCATTGAAATAATTTGTGTGTGCTATAACTAGGCGGTGTGGTTATCCACCGAGAGAATCTACTTGCTCCGGCTCGCGGTTTGGAGTGCTCTGCCAGACCTTCAGTCAACCACTCCAACTGCAATGGAAATTCTTCAAAGATTGTGGATCTGCATTCCTCATCCACCTGTCTCATAAATGATGCCAACATTGTTGATCACCACGACGTGACAGATGGCAAAAATGGAATTGATGCCAACGGCATCGCTACTCCATCAGAGGTATGTGTTAATTCAAATTAAAACTTTTTAATTACAGATCAATGTTGATTTTCATGTTTTCTATTTTTGTATGGTGCGCTCTATTCCACTTTATTATTATGTATTTCTTTAAATGTATATTTTGTTTGATAGTGAAAAAACTATGTTTGCATTAGATCAGTTTTTTATCCTCCACTTGGCCATCTTTTAAAATATGTGAAGTTAAGTCATACGTTAGAAGGCGTACCATGTTTTGCCAATATTTGTTTAAGTATGTGTAAATATTAGATATTATAAATATACATGCAATGATTAAACTGGTGTTGATACAAAAAAAAAAAAAATCTCAAACTTTATATGATTGAGACATTAAAATAATTAGACATTGGGAAGGCAGCGATCTTTTGCTTCTTTTACTTGTCAACGCTGAAAATCGGAAATATGAATTGGAATGAAACATTTAGAATTTTTTTTTACTATAGTGGAGTGATGTGATCCCAGTGAAGAGCGTTTCTCGTAACTACTTAGAGTAATCAATAAAGACATGTATGCTATAGAACTATTTATCAAAAAAAAACGAAAAGTGGAAGGCATTCAACCATCTCTTGACAAGTTTTGCAAAGAAGAGTCATATAATGGCTTAATAATCTAATGATGCATAAATGTTTTTAAATAATACAAATCTGATGTTTTGTTTACATTGTTCTGCCTTAGACATTCAATTTTTGCACACATTTTCAGGAATCTATATCAAAGAATATGCTTTTATTCATAATTAGACAATACTTTTCAGGAAAGTTTTCCGACTACTCCTGCATCTGTAGATTTTAATCTTACAACTTGTTTGGACTACATAAAAGCGGGAGTGGAGTCCATCATTGAAGATCAAGTCACTTCTGTCTTCTTAGCTGAAGAATTAAGAAGTTGGAATTTGTTAACAAGAACAAATAGGTTTGTATTTACTCTTTCCATAAATTCAACTATTTTAGCTATAGATTCTGAAAATTTTTAATATTTTATTTATTTGAACGATTTAACTGGAGAATTTTACTGTTTTTTCATTTAATATATATATTTTAACTTTTTAAATATATACTGCTTTTTTCCCTGAAATTAATCCCTTTAATGTAAAATAATAAGGAACATCTGTTAATATATATTTTTAGCAAGTGTTAAACTTACTCTATTGTGTTAGATGCTTTCTATTGGTGTACTGATCTAATCTATCTAAATTATCAAATTCATCTAGTATACAGTTGAATTTCAAGTATTACAGTGAATGTTACTCTAATGTGGGTTTTGTTTTGTTAACAGACAATATGAATTTATATCTTGGAGGCTAACAGTTATATGGGCAATGGGTTTCTTGGTTCGATACTGTTTTTTACTTCCCCTGAGGATTCTCATATGCTTCATTGGGGTGAGTCAAAATTTTCACAACAGAATTACAACATTTTTATTTCTTATTTACTTTCTCCAAGATTTGCAGTCTCTCGAAGTCATGAAACTTAATAGGTATTTTTCAAATGATTGTTTATTCAAAACAGAATAATATTCATATATTTTAAAATGACGTTTACAGTTATTTGATAATAATGTTAATACAATGTTAGTTATGGTCAATGGCGGAAGGTGACTATAGAAGCAGATGAGGTCACAGAAAATATTTTACAAACTTAAATTCATATATATATATTATATGTATGTTGACATGATCAAAAATCACACATTATTACTATATCCAGACATAGAGAAAATAATTGAGACACTATTAAATAATATAATAGCCCAGAAAAATATAAAACACAGCTGAATAAAAAAAATATTTTTACTAATTTATTGTGTTAAGGCTTTTTGGTGTCTGAGAAATTATACCGTTTATAATTTAGTAAAGACATTATGTTTTACATTAATGCCTGTTTTGTGCATTTACAAAATAAACCGCTTGCCTGTTAGTTATCTACAACGAAAAAGAAATAGTAGCCCGTTCCATATGAATTACTATCTACGGAGCCGTATCTAAAATAAGACCAGAGCCCATATCTTGTACTCTCAAAGTCTTTTACAATATTACCATTAAATCTACTTCATTTATTTTATTAAATGTGCAAGGCATAAAATGAAAAAGATACTATTTTGTTTATAATTATTAATTTGAAATGCTAAAAGCTTAAATAAATATGAGAACAGTTATCAGCACCTGGGATTACTGAAATATGAAATGTACCATGTTTGTGAGCCAGCGGATTTGGGCTTCGATTGCTGAGAGTACTGAAAGTCTATGCCACACGTAAAATTTTAGTCTTTACAAAAATAGTATAGTAACTGATTGAATGTTGACTATCAATTTCAAAATAACATAAATACCATTGTATATTTACAGATTTTAATTTAAATCATTCAAAATATAATATTAAAATTACTGGTGACATAGCCTGCCCCTTCAGACCATGAAGATGAGTTGCCACTGGTCCATAATATATTATTCTATTTGAACTGCTCACAAAAAAACTGTTTGCTTTCCCAGAAGCATACAGTGTTGGCCTAGGCCATCCATTATTACAATGAACATGTTATAATGCTTAATTTAAAATCTTGTTTGTATCTCATATAGCTATTTTTTGTGTGGTAGATTGGATAATCTTCGTTATGACCTTCACTTCGAAAAGAGCAGTGCATTATTACAAAAAATTGAGTATTCTCTTGTATTTTTTTAACCTTATTTGTTTAGATTAATGCCAAAGTTTTTGGAACATAATCTATAACCTCCAATCGACAATTGTTAATTGTAATTTCTTTTCACATAAAGTAGTTACGTGTCCTTTGCTAATGACAAAATATTTAACAGCTTATGTGCAAGATGCGTCATGTTAATTAGGTTTAAGTTAATAAAAATTATTGTTACCCATCATAGATACTATGGATAATCGTATCGATGGGCATCATCGGACAGTTCCCGTCTTCTCGCTTGAAAGAATTTCTTAGTGACATATGCTACAAGATCTCGTTTCGAATATTTGCAAGGAGTCTATCCTGTCACCTAACGTTTCACAATGTACACAACAAGCCCAAAGGCTCCGGTTCATGTGTGGCTAATCACACGTCACCGATCGACGTCATCATGCTGTCATCGGAGAACCGCTTCAGTTTGGTACGATGCCGAATATTCAACCCACCCGGTTGGTTCTGGATGTGTTGGTGTGTGGCTGTCAATTGACGGGTTATAGGATATCTCCTGACATTTTTGCTTTACTGCAGGCGCGTTTGTGTCACACTGTTCCTAAATTGACGGAATAACGCCGCTTTCTTTCCTCATTTTGTCAATGCTAGAAATTTTTTCAAATAATTTTGAACCCCTCATGCGAAAGGGGAATCAGAATTTTATCTATCCTCTGGTAGCTTGTAGCTTATATATTCTATCTTAAATCATATCTATGGTTTTATTCCTGAGTCTACTCAAAAATTCAATTGTGCGATTTATAAGTCACTTACATATATTTTTTCTGTTCTCAAGTAATCTTATTTCGCAAATAAATTTCTTAGATGTATTCAAGAATAATGTTTAATAACAATAATGTTGTTCTATGATGCGATGCTTGATTTAAGCTATGAAATTTTGTTACTTTAAAACATCCAGATGTAGAATTCCCAAACAGACATTCATCCGCGTATTCTGGAAAATCTAAAAATCCTACCATGTTATTGAAAAGTTTTTTTTATACTTTGCTCTCTATTGTAATTGAATCAAGAGCTGAGGTGGAAGGAACTCATAACATTAAAATTTGCACATCTATTCACATGTTACGGTTTGTGGTCTAAAATTTATTTTAAGGAACAACCCATTTCAGGTTTGTTAATCTATGAACATTTTTTGTACTTCTAAAATATGAAACGAATAAGAATAACATAAAATTGATTTTCTCCACTGCAAACATGGAAAAATTTTCCATCCTTTGGGTGGTTGTAGGATATTTATTGATTTCATTTACAGTTATTATTTATTTAAAATTACGAACTCTGTTGAGGGTTATAAGCACTCTACATACCTTTTAATTACATATTGATGTTGCCTGGTGATGTGTTCGTTATCATATAAGATTGAGTATAATTATTGTGGCGTTTTGTGAAAAATGGTGGACTGATTTTATTTTAATAGATTAAATGTCATGTATCTAATAAGCATTGCCATGTGCTTAATTTATTATCATACGGATTGAAGTATCATAAATGGTAATCGCCTATCTTGAATGTTTCACTGAATTTTATTATTGTTTGTAAGTCTGCCATGTTATCAAGATGTTTTCTGCCAGTTACTTATTAGTGATGGTATAGTCAAATGAACATATGCAACATATAGAGAGGTATTTCATAGCACAGGTGCTCACATTAACGGCGTGCACTGCCGCCGTCGGATGTCTGCCGCAAGGGTCCCGGAGACGCGCGCTGAACCAGCGGCTATCGGCTGCTTGTTTCGCTCTGCTGAGTCGTTCCTTGAGCGCTGTAATCACATGCCACGGACAGGCGCCGACCGGCTCTGGCATTTGTGTGGCCAATCATACGAGCCCCATTGACGTACTCGTCTTGATGTGCGACAACTGCTATTCACTGGTCTGTTTGTGTACTTTTTGCTTTGAGATTGTGACATATTCGTATATTTAATATTAAAGGCTTTCAGTTTTTAAAGCTAGATAGATAGTCAAAATATACTTGTTTGGCAACACTATTTTTGGCAAAGTTTATTTTATAGGATTTTGTATCTATATGTTATATTTATTTGAAGTATGTTATTGATACTATATTTTTGATGATATATAGGTTATTAAATGATTTATAAGTGATCTATAATAAGTAACAAAAATATGCTACATTTTTTATAAAATACTATCATTACAACTTCAAATCGTTGTGTACAAAGTGAGTCTAAGAAAAATTTTAGTCTGCTATTTGCTGTTAGCAAGTAATCGCTAGCAGTTTACTACTGCTTCTATTGACAACATGATCAATTTATAGCCTGCAATTCATCACTAGCATTTTTAATTGTCGTACAACATAGAATTTTTTTAATTTTATTAATTCATTTTAATGTGTATAAGTGATTAGTGTGATTAGTGTTTAATAATTTTAATTGTATAGGTGCTAATTATATAATTATATTATGATTAAAAAAGGTTCATCCTTTGCGAACAGATAAAAATATTTGGTATTTGAAGGAATTGATAGTATTATTATTTATTATAAAATCATGTATGAATAAATATGCTATATTTCATATTGATAATATGCGTGTAGTACTATTTACTAAATTGATAACAGGCTTTTTTTATATTCTGCTTAGTAATATATTTGAAACTATGATATAGTCAAACTAAACTGTCTTTATTCTATTTTATTCATTTTTGTCTATTTTTTTCATTTTATTTATCTATGTTGTAACTGGTGTATTAAAATTACTTATTATTTGCTACACCGTAGAAAGATCATCACCAAAAAATGTATTACAAAAATAAATATTAGCTGGGATAAAAAAATAAATAAAAACTTGTTATTTTGACAAAAAAATGTTTGGGATTTTAATGCATACCAGGCAAAATAGGCTGGGTTTGAAAGAGTTAAGACAGAAACTTAAATAAAACATAAATTACTTTGTTGCTTTTAGGCGATAATATATGATTAAAATCATTTGCAGCCTATAATTTACTCGAGGGGGGGCAAACTGCTAGTGATTACTTGACTAGTTGATTGCTAGTGGTAAATTACTAGTAAAAAATTCTAATCCCCATGTAAAACGTGGCCATTGAATGTCTGTGGTATAATGTTAGCGCTGAACAATTGAGTGCTGAGGACTTGACAAGTCTTAAAATAAAGGCACTTAAAAAAAAATAGTTGAATGTTATTGATAAGATCATTTTAATTAGTCACTTGCATACATCAAACTGATTCTAAAATAAATATAATATTTTTACAATTGATCCAAATCAATTTTAGTATTTTTTAGCAAAATAAAAATGCAGTATTCCAGGGCGATCTATCTAGCTTGGTCTATTATCAATAGAACTACAGTTATCTCTCGATTAATGCATTACCCATCTTTAAACTTATAGTGCTGTTGAAAAAGTAAAAGTAGGAAGCAATATTTCATTCTATGTACTGCAAAAGTTGAGGGATATGTATTATCTAGCAGCCTTTGTTTTGTGTGTTACGTGTAGATTTGTATGCTTTTATTGTTTTTTTTTTTTTTACTTTTCCATTTAATTATGTGAATCTTTTTGTAAAAGACATCGACTTTTTGTATTATTTTTACTATAAGTTTTATCATAACTCTTAACCACATCATGCAACTTTTCAATAATGATGAATAGCAACAGATTTGAAAATATTCAATGTATATGAGTATGATCCTAAATCTCCTTCACCAGGGTTCATTTTGATTCACTTATGTTAAAATATAAAGTTGCCTTTGCAATATCTTTTGTTCTCTATAATTTTTCTATTAACTGAGTAAATTCTGGATATATTTTGTGATTTTGCATTGCATAGAAATACTAAAAAAAATATTTGGGTGAAAATTGATAATTTTTAGTAGTGATGCCAGTCTCTATTTTCTATATTCTCTGCATCTTTTTTTACATAAATGATAAAGAATAGGGTTTTTATAGAAGTATGCAATATTTAGTCAGGTATATAGTAAACATATTGATATGCCACCAATAATAACATATAAATGAAACATTTTTGGTTTTTGATAATAGCATTGTAGTCTTTTCAATATTCCACACTATGAGGAATATCTTCAATCCATATATTTACTAACATTTTGGTATAATAAAAGCATGTCAGCCTATATATATGCTTACAAGCAAATCACAGCTTCCTTGGTTTACTAGTGTTCTATTGTATTCTAATAAACATTCTGTTATTAACATACATCTTTCAACAAGTAATATAAATTTGTGTTTTTTTTTAACTTGTTAACTCCAATTTCATCAAGCAAAAGATTTATTTTTGAATGCATGTGATTTTTTCTATAGATAAAAGCAGGTGAGTAGAATCACTATATATAATATTTTTTTAGTATTTACCAAAAATGGTTTTTTCACTGTCATAAACAGATTTGCGTTATTTTAATAATATATTGCCCTTTAATTACATTTTTTTCGTTATTCAATACAACAAAAAATGAATAATTGTGCTAAAACTTATATTTTTTTCATTACCTGTGAAGATTGGTCAAAGACACGGAGGGTTCTTAGGACTATTGCAAAGAGCATTAGCAAGAGCTTCTCCTCACATTTGGTTCGAGCGATCGGAAGTCAAAGACAGGAATGCAGTCACCAACAGGTAACAAAAGAAAAATATCTCAAATACCTTTTACATTCGAAATGTCTGAACCCATTCCCTGCTAAGCCGTGTAAAGGATATTCCCAGCACTGAATGCCTCAAAAATTTATTGAATGATCTTGGTGCTAAATAATCGTATTGAAATTGTCAGGAAAGATCAGGGATGTTTGAACACAAAAATTACCTTGCCCAGAAGAGTTTTAACACTGTGAACACTTATATTTTGAATTAATTACTATCAGCACTTCACAATCAGCCGTCACAACAGTTACGGTGATAGCAGTCTGAGCTAATATTATGTGATATGGATAGTGTGGATGTGAACCTGTTTTATTATTCAAAAAATGAAGAACGCATTTACACTGGTTGGATGTAGATCAAACTGATGTTTCCCATATTTTTCAGATTGAAAGAACATGTCTCAGATCCAAACAATCCTCCCATTCTAATTTTCCCTGAGGGTACTTGTATCAACAATACATCTGTGATGCAGTTCAAGAAGGGAAGTTTCGAAGTCGGCGGTGTAATATATCCAGTAGCCATTAAGTAAGTATCCAGATGGTGAATAATATTATATCCAATTCCAGATCAGAGATGAATTATGAAAGATTTTTTGCGGAGTAAAATAGTAAACTCAGCTGTGTTTTTCCCATAACTAGCACAGTATTGAAAATTGGTAAATGTAATGCCATAAATGGACTTTTTGATCTTGTTTTCCATGGAAAACATAATTTAAAGAACAATCTACAATAAAATGTATATTGGGAAATATTAAAGTCTTCCATTTTATTTAACTCTATTCCATTCTTATTCTTTGTAGTGAATTCTGGTAATCAAACTTTATGGTGTATTTTAGTCGCGACTCGTGAAAACCCCTTAATTTTTTTTTTTCAAATTCCTGTATGTCATACTAATTACATAATTATATTAAGTAGATAATAATTACATCCCCCATAATGCGCATACAATATATGTGATCATCATTGTAAAGAAGTATGTAATGAAAATTTATTACTATTTCTTTTTTGCATTCTCAGATATGATCCAAAATTCGGTGATGCATTCTGGAATTCATCTCAATATTCCATGATGCAATATTTGTATATGATGATGACATCTTGGGCGATCGTGTGTGATGTGTGGTACCTACCACCGATGCAGCGAAAATCCAATGAAACATCTGTGGATTTTGCCAATAGAGTGAAAAGTGTTATTGCTAAACAGGGTGGCCTTGTCGATTTGGATTGGTATGTATTCATTTCATGGTCACTCTTTAAATTTGAATAATAATACTGGTTGGTACATTTGCTTTATACCTTCTTCCGTTATACACATGTAAAATAGCATTGTATATTTGCAATATTTTTTACATAGTAAAAGATGTGGGTGGAAAACTAAGCCTTTGGAGTTACTTTATGCGCATAAAATTAAAAATTATTGAATGTGCACATGTTAAATCAATGTTTTTGCTTATTTAGTCCAATAGTATCATTATGATTACTTGTACCATATGCCTAGCCCCATACCATCACGTTGACTACACTCACATAGCATAAATATTGTTTAGCATTTACTATTCTACTCAATGTTCTGACAACTAAAAACAGCAAAAATGAATGGTGATATTAAAAAATATTGAAGGCATAATTCAATTTTCTTGGGGCCCAAACAAATAGACCGCTCTCGAGCCTACTTCGTACTAAGGCGTTTTACATTAATATCAAAATTTTAACACGCTCACGAAAAGGCTCTGGTGGTATGTAGGATAAAGTCCAATATTTGCAATGCTTTGTTGCAGGTAATCTTAATGTGACTGTTTAATGGAAGTTTGCGTTGGAATTGTACTCTAAGATCTTTAACAGATGAAATTTGAGAGAGACTTCGGCCTCTTATTGCATAACAGAAAAATAACATCTGTGGTTCGCTAGTAAATGATAATAGATTGCATTTGTCTATATTAAAATCAAGTTTATTACTTCTTCCTCATTCTATTATATTGGTTATATCAGATTGGAGACTGAGATGATCATTCATAGTGCCAACTTGTGAAATAAGTTTCAAATCATAGGCGAATAACAAGAATTTATTATCTTTAATGACGTTTACTAAGTCATTTACAAATATGGTAAACAAGAATGGCCCCAAGTTCGAACCTTGTGGAACACCATAATACGTGCAGAACGGTTGAGATTCAAAGAGTCCATACGATACGTATTGTTGTCGGTTCCTAAAATAAATCCCAAACAGTCTAACAAAGCTATTTAACAAACATACCAATTGGAGCTTTAACAAAAATATGTCATAATTGACCCTATCAAATCCTTCGAGAAATCATTGTAGGAACAGTCATCTTGCAGGCCTTTATCCAATGCCGTCGACACGTAATCCGTGAATACCACAAGTTTCTATCGGTTGATCTTCAGTTTTTAAATCAATGCTGCTCATTAATAATAAATGAGTCAAATTTTCTTGAAATCACTCTATACATGATCATCTTGAGAACCTTAACTGGCGGTGAGAGAACAGCTACTACTGTACTATAATTTTCCTCTGATGATTCTGCACCACATTTAAAAATTGGACTAATCTTTGATATGATACAGCTTTTAGATGTACGAAGGATCCTCGATGAGATCAATGCATCCCTTTAAAGAATAATGTTGGTACCCTGTCGGGACCAAGTGGGAATTATTTAGTCTCTTTATAAAAAAACGCCACATTCAGCATTCATTCATTCATTTGCATTGTGTCAATGAATTGGACACCTTTTTTCTGATTTTTAAAAACAGAATTTGTATTAAGATGTGGTACATCATTTGAGTACACAAATCTAAAATGATCAGCAAACGCTTCTGCCATTCCAAGACCTGCCACCACATGACCCTTCCAATTCATTGACTCGGCAAACTCACCGTCCTTTCCAACAGAAAGTATCCAAATGCTTAGTACATTGATCATTTTTATGAAGCTATTCTGAGTGTTAAGACATAAAAATCATGCCATTGCTTTCTCACAGAAATTATTAAAACTGTATTGCATATAAGTATACCGATAAATAAATATTTTCTTAAATTCAGGGATGGCCAGTTAAAACGTATGAAGGCCAAAAAAGAATGGAAAGAGCTCCAGCAGGAAGAGTTCAGTAGACGGATTAAGGGCGAGTAGCCTTTATGCAGGTGCCGGTTAGAACATCACAGAAAACCGGACGGAAATAATTACCAGGGATCAAACACTTTGTCGTATTTACCTACAATCGACAACATGGATCCAAAAGTGGCATTTTAACAATTTTAAATTGATTAATAGAATTTTCAAGTGCGGAAATGTGACAACCGATTGACATCTATGTCACCTTCGAATTGTAAGTTATTTGTACATAATGAGCCGACGATAAGCACATGACTTTCAAGGGTAATGTCAAGTGAAGAAGTGTCCGTTGATTAGAATTTAACCAGCTAATTTGAATCTATATTTTTTTTTTTTGTTATATCTGTAAATATTCTGACAAAATTTAACGGCAATTTCATACTGACATTATTTTGTACCACTGAGACATTGCAATATTACTGATGATAGAAGCATAGTTGTATTTGAACACAAACTGGTTGTGTTATATGTATACTTGTGTTATATGATAAGATTGGGTTAAAACGGCTGCAAATGCAGTATTTTAAGGACTGGGTGTAATTACAGTGTGGCATTTCATTTATACCTAAAATGTTTTCTATTTTTATATTTAAGGTGTTAAATTGTTGAACTGTTAAACAGATTTATCTCTTTATGCTGCCATCTTGTAATGTCGTATTACGCACTCTAGCCTGCGTCCTTACGGCTTACTTATCTTGATATTATTCATGAAGAAATCTTATTTTTGGGAAAGATTATAATACTTGTAAATGAGATTATTTTTGTAAAATAAATCTCTTGAATAATTCAATAAATATAACACACAACTTGGTTGAAAACTATTTATTCTAACCCTTGCATTAAGTCAATGTTGTTTTATAAAACAATGTAATATTCACATATATTCATATATATTAAGTCTGATATTCAAATTATTTTTTTTTCTCTTTTTCATAAACCAACAAATGAAGGAAAAACATTAATATAGAGGAAATGTTACACAATGAGTTATTCTCTTCAAAAGATTTTCTTTTATTATTTCCAACAAGTGTACCTTATTTAGAATTAATAATTCGATATTCGACAAAAGACTGCACTAGTCTTTTTTAAACATATATATTATTATATAGTTACATGAAAAGGTTTGTCACGACTTTGCAAATTGCAAATATTGGACATTAAATTACCTTCATCTTTCATACTATATTGGAGAACATATCAAAGAAATAATTTAAACAGTAGATTGAATTTTTTGTTCCACCAAATTAATATTTATAACATAATGTTCCCGATTATATTTATTTACCTATTTTAACCTTTCATTTATACGGCCATTAATTATTTAGTTTTAATTTATAAAAGCAATACTTTTTAGATTTCGCTACTTTAATCAGTGTAACATAACAGTTGACTTATAACTCGTAAAAAAACGTCGTAAAACTTTGCTGTCAACACAGTTTGAATATTTTTTACACATGTCCAATTTAAAAATCATCTGTGTTATGGATTTTGATGAAATATTTTTTTTTAAATTAATCAACCTTTGACAATTGAATGAAGAGATGCACAGATTTAATGATTCATAATATTAATATGTGCAATGATATATTTTTTGTACTCTGATGTTTTGTGATCGCATTTCTACTTACCATTTAGTTATCAAAATGTTTCATCTGGACCATTTTATTATTGCTTGCAGCCAAAAAAAGAGAAAAAAAAACTAATACACTGTTTGAACCTTTAAACATGAATGTTGATTTAAAATACTATATTTTTAATATAATAGTTATATATTTTAGATAAATTCATTAAACGATTGGTAAAATTTGATATTGTCTTTTTGATTGTCAAATATATTCACAAATGATCCCAGGAAAAAGACATGTACATTTCTATGGGCAACATTTGCACCAAGAAACTTTCTCAAATGTATTAACTTAAGATGACTGTTTATCTTCATTTAATAAAACTACAAGGATATTATTTATTACATATGTTTATGTCTAATTTAATTGATTCTGAAACCATGTGATTACTATTATGCTATTGGCGAAGCAATCTCCCAAACGTCTTCACGTTGTAAATTCTTTGATTCTTTATTAAATTTTTCAACGAATTCTTACAGTTGAACATTGGCTGAAGATGCTTGCTCAATGGGAGTTTCAATATCAAATTGGAATCATTCAAATTTTGTACACAATAACATATTTGCTCTCTAACACTCAAAGTTTTGCCTTTTGGCATTTTCAGCTTTCTCAGTACAGCGACAAAATATAAAAAAACCTTTCTCTATTATTATTATTTTTTGCCTTATGCATAATCTTTGATATGCATTCACAGGAAATACTTCATTTAATCTATTAAATTATCATCAGACTAAATGCTGATTCACTAAAAATATTTTTCATATCGTCTGGTATGTTAACTAAAATATGAATTCAAAGACCTAAGAAATAACTGAGGAAATTATAATTATTGACATTTTCGTAAAATATACTTATGCCCATAGTACTATATTTTGAAGATAAATAATAGAAATAATTATAAGGAAACGTCTGTGAGAAAAAGTGAGTGAGGGTATGTGGGTTATGTGGGTAATGTGGGTTATGAGCCATCAGCATAGAATGCGTCACTGAAAATTCGGATGCAGATGTGTTATATCCATTTTCTTTTATTACAAAATTTCCGAAACTCGATCTGCTGTTGTGGCTTGGGTCAGTGAGGATCTTTCAAGATATTTTATAGATACTTAGTTTTTCGAAGCTTCTCAATGAAATAAATATTTTCATTATATTAATATTGTTTTTCTTGATTTTCCCTTACCAAATATCTTCGATCTTCCACTTTATTGATTTTTTTTCAAAATTATGCTTTTATATTTTGTAATGCTCATCTGTGTACTCTTGAAATATAATATCTATTGATTTATTTCTTTAATGTGCCCATTGAATTATCTCCAGATAGATAAGGACCCAATACTTCCTCACCCTCAGGTTATTATAGCCATAAATCAGTTTATATTTCACATCTAACACCGATTAAATGTGGGACGTGGAAAATGTCTGAAAAGAAAATTTGTCTGACTGACTGTTTAGGAGATAGACAGAAATAAGTAAAACTATATATTGGTTCCATTTACCTAATATTGACATGTGCTTCTTACAGTAACCTAACTTTACTATTATTACCTCTATATGCTTAAAATTAGTTCTAATTCTTTATTCAAGTCTCTGTCTAAGACAGTGATACATAAAACGCAGCCTGTGAGCTTCATGAGGTCTTAAATGGCATTTGTTGAGGCCAACGATAAGTACATTATGGATTTTTTTTATTGAATATGAAAAAAATCCGTATTTGATTTATGTGATCACCAACAGAAAACATGCAGCAGAATTTTTACAAACGCTTCCCGAAGAACATTTTCCAACCCTAGGTAAGAAAGCTGTGCTTTTTGCAAGTCTTTTCAAAAGCACTTATATTTGTAAGCAAATGTTTTCCATTTTAAAACTCAACAAGTCTCAACACAAACTGCTTGAACAATGTTAACCTGTACTGAACTGTCCTGAAGATATAGCAACTGCAAACATTGAACTCAACATCAAACTGCTTGCTGTCAGCGTAGTGTCGTAAATCTCTCTACATTTGATAAGTTCCATCGTGAAAATACACATGTAATGCAGATTGCAAAATGGTTGTAGTAGCTGGTAATATTACATTATTAAATTAAGAATAATAAAATATATGACGTCTAATATATTATTATTTTTCAACCCTTTGCAAACCCCAAATTGGATAAGTTGCCCCTTTCAATAGGTTATTCACCACTGGTCAACAATGTCAACATATCCAAATTTACTGTGCCCGTGTTTGTTGTTTTTACACAGGACACGTAGATGTCATTAATTGAATGAAACATTTGATAATATTTCCTAAGAAGATTTATAATAATAATTTTTCAGAAGAGATTTTAAATTATGTTGTCAGGGTAGATTTCTAAAATTTGATATTACATATTTTATGATTTTTTGCAACACATCTACAACGGGTGATATGCTTGCACACATGTGTTGTGTTGAATAAATGCATTTCTATAAATGCCAGTCTCAAATATATTTTTGACACTGTCATGAGGATTTTGACATACACATTCTCAAAACAAACGACTTATTATATTTTAAAATTCACTTCAATATCATATTTTCTGCTCAAATACCACAGGAAAGTTAAATGTGAGAAGAAGGTAGAGATAATTTTCAGTTTCTCGTTACCAATTATGGAAACTAAAAAGCCAACACATATAATCTCATAGAAACTGAATAAGAGCTTTGATATTTCAGTGAAAAACAATTACATCAGGTTCATCACTTTAAAGGTGTTAACTGTCACTTCTTGATGGAAAGGCATGATATTTTAAATAATAAAAACACATTTTTTTAGTACTTATTTCCACAATATATTTTTTGATCAGGACCGGTTTCGCTCATCACGAGCATTATCAACTGTTAGAATACAATTTACAGACAAGTCTATTTATACAAAACAAAAAATTAAGTTGAGTTAAAGGTAGCAGGTGTACAAAACCATGGGTACAAGAACTAGGAAACAATTTACATAAAATCATACAATATTGATACAAATAAAGTAAATTAGTATAAAATTAAATGTTCACAATCACTTATTAAGAATTACAATTGCTCACGATGAGCGAAACCGGTCCTGATCAAAAAATATTGTGGAAATAAGTACTAAAAAAATGTGTTTTTATTTAAAATATCAGGTTCATCCTTCGCATATATAATAAATTTTGATTTTACATTTGCTCTGATAATATTAACTAATTACAATGCTCAATCTACATGTGAAATTAATATATTATTTTATTTCAATAATATCCTTTATAATTTATTTTTTCGAATTGTTTTATTTCCAAGATACCTTTCCGAAAAAAAAAACTCGCTGAGTTGAATACATGATAAGTAAAACACTGCAAAATATGAAAATATTGATGACATATATCAGGTTAGTCTTTCTCATAAAGATTTTTTAATAAATATTGATTACTCAACTATTTAAGTTTTGGTGCATCTTATTTACACCCAGTCCTTTTTTTACGCGATACATTGGTTCCAGAAAACGGCGCGTAAAAAAATCACAACTTTCATATAATTTGACAATTTGGTTCCAAAAATTGAAATATCGCGTGAAAAAGTCCCAGAAACGTATGAAAAACCAAAATTTGCTCTTTAAAATTCGTGCAAAAAGAATTATATAATTTCATGTCTTTATTGCTTATAAAAATATAATTTTTTACACTTATATGAATTATTCGCTGCTGTCACTCTCGGTTGCGAAATGTAATCGTTTGCGATTTTTAGAACGAAAGTATTGAATTTTGTATGAATCTGAATTTTGCTCGGACTCTTGTATATCGGAATATGTATGAAAGCCAAGATAAAACTGTCTTTGTTTAAATACTCATGCAAGTGTAAATTATTTTATTTTTAAATGCTTTTTACTTCAAGAGTAATATTTTTATCCTTGGTTCGCATTTATTTTTTATCGTTTAAAATATTTGGACCTTATTGTAGGTCATTTATTTTACAATAATTCAAAGTAGTAAAATTTATGGCCGAGAAAAATGCTATTCAACAAATTTAATTGTGACGCATTGTGTTTAAACAAGTTTACGAACGGACACACATCCCATGATTTTACGCAATTGAATTAGATTTCTTTACACACCCTTAAACATAAATTCGCATAATATCCGATACACTTGACATAACATTTGACAATTGTATGTGTATGTATTTAAAAAATGGAATGCTTTACAAAATTAAGTTTTAAAGATACACATTTTTTTGTTTAAAAAAATAATGAAACGTACATGCCTAGCATCATATTATATATAAATGTCTTCTTTAAAACAAATTTGGGGGAAAAATCGCGTAAAAAATGTAACGGTGCCGTCCAAAAAAATCACATATGATCGAATTTGTGTAAAAAGAGGACTGGGTGTATAACACTACTAGAATATTAAGAAAATAATTTCACTACATTTTTCCGTTTTATTTATTTAAAAAAAGGTAAATTTCCCGGGGGATCTTGTGTTATTTTGTCTAAATGGCGGGTGGGTCATGGATCAAATAATTTTGGTAACCTATTTTTATTAAATTTGAATCGTTACAATTTAATTTGATATTGAAATTCCATCAAGCACCTTCAGTCGATATCACAAATTATTTTTATCTAATTTAAACATACATTGAACCATAACTGGTGATAAAAAATCAGCAGTTAAATTTATTACTTAGTAATAGCCTTTTTCCAGCCCTTATTTTTTCAAATCATGTGGCTTCTATTCTATTTAAAAATACAAATTTATTTTTCCGGCTAACTTTAAATACATGCCCGTGAGTCTGTATATGTTTCGAAGGGTAATTGAAAAACAACAACTTTTAGACTTTCCTTACTCTTAAGAAAAAAGCTTATTGGTATTTAAAAAAGTTTTACAGAATTAAAAATAAAATAGATCATCCTAGGCTATTCCTGTAATTCTCAAGAATGGAATAATGTTGAGCTCGATTCCCGAAATATTTTTTTTTGATTCATACGTCACATTAAAAGTGAAAATAAAGGTTTAATTATTTTATGGTATCACATGGAAGCCAATGAAGGTCAAGAGAAAAATTTATCATCCACTTTGTTTTGTTTCTCTTACATTTTAAAAATGTTCTTTGGCTGATATGCATGATGAGCTCACAGGCATAGTTACCATTCCATGAATCGCTAAAAAATATTGAATAATTAACATATTCTTTAATTTTGTTACTCACCATATATCACCACTAATACATGCCTATAGAAATCAATTTCATGATACACAATTTATGGTGAGACATATCTCAATTTATAAACACCATTTCAAAACGGCACTAGATATTGGTCTGTGCAAAAAAATATATGTTTATAGGGATCCCCTTCAATTAGTCCATTTCTTTCCCAACAATTTTCATTCATTCTGTGCTTTCAGTAGATGCTTTTTGTGTTCAAATAATTTGAATAGGTGAAATATTACCCCAAAAATGAACAAAATAAAAACATCTTTCCCAAGTATAATATATATAAAATCAGTCATTTAACAGGGCATTAATGCGTTTCCTTGCATAATGTGTTAATATTGCGTAGTATAAATGATCTTGGTTTTTGAAATCATTTTACTTTTTTACAAGCATTCATTCCACTCTTTTAAGCATATTAAAGAAACATTTTTTTAATTTGTTCATTTTTGGAGACAAAGTATTTAGGTCTATCTAATTTTGAGATTGAATATATAATAGTACAACATATCCAAGTAGGGACAGAATTTGTTTTCATAAATTCTAGCTGTACATTGTGGAACTTACTGAAATACTTGTCCACATAATGAAATCATATAAGTTACTATTAAGGGTTTAAGTTTTTAATATTTTAATTAAAAAACATAGGAAATGCGAAATATTTGATAGTTTCACTTTGAACTCTAAAAGAAGCGAACTAAAAAAAATTTTAGTATTTTAGTTTTTTATAATTTCAAATAGTACAATTTTTGTAGAAATAAAAAGATTCCATACAGCACTTTAATTTCATTGTGTATATTTTTTATTTTCTATTATCTATTCACAATTCTATACAATAATTTAACATATTGCTCTGTTACTTTCAGCAATAAAGCATATGGTTACAAAACAACTTTCAAAACTATTCAAGACTTTAATAAATAGCATTATAGGAATTAGGTGGAGTGAATCTATATATCCTTTACATCTACGTGTGGTAAAAAAAATGAATTTTGAATATAAAATGGGAGCATATGAATTATCAATGAATATTGAACCCATTAAATGAAAATGTTTTCCCAGATATGCTTCTATAAAATGAACACGTTCAATCTTTCAGAATTCCCTGTTCTTTGGCTAGTCTTAATATTTTTGACATAGCAGGGGATAGCTCTTTCGTTTTTTCTGGCTGAGGTGCATCCAAGAATGGACTCCATGGTCCTTGAATAGAGGGATGCACAGTTGACATTGGTTTTCGATGTCTAATACCAGTCAGTCCAGAAGAGCCAATTAGATCCTGGATCCAGTGAGCTACTTCTTCTCTAGTTTTATTGTGACAATGTATCAGCTGACGATCTCCATTTACTGAAATATAATATATATTACGATAATTGAGCGCAAGGATGTTTAATGATCAATTATACATCTAATTTATTATATCAACTGAAGGTGCTTGATGGAATTTCAACATCAAATTTGAATTCTTATAACTTTGTACGATTCCACATGTTTTGTCACTAACGACCCGGGTTTCGCCTTTCGGCATCTTCAGGCATTCCATCACACGGATGCAACAGAACTGACTAGAGATTAATAGAGGCTAGTTATTAAATTCAAACTTCATTCTCAATGATCAACTCAATCTTCCCAACTCCCCCTTGTACCCTTTACGTGAGATCGGTTCAATGAATCGACAATCACATGACGTAAATTCCTATGTTTCATCACTGGATGTTTGATAGTAGGGATTCTCTATTTGAAAAGGGAAAAAAAACCCATTTATATTTTAATATTAGTTATTTGGTATTTATTGAAAAACCCCTTTCAAGAATGACTCATCAACAAGATCATTAATGAAAATTATCACAGGCAATTTTGCTAATTATTATTAGATTAATATTGTTAAATTTGTTTTAGCTGTAATTTACTGCTTGCCTAGTAGTAAGTGTTTTCCTGTAATTAATAACTTAAGTATATATATGGTGCTAACTCAAATGTGAAGGAAGTCGTTAATGACAAAACATGTGGAATCTTACAGTTGTGACAATTCAAATTTAATTATACATCATTTGATTACTATATTGTGGTAAATTGCTTTGGGTGAATACCTGACCACCTGATTTCTCTCTTTTAATTAAAATCTGAAATGATCTTCATTAAAATTCATTTCATATGACTGACACAATTTTAATAAAGATATTAAAGTAAAAACTATGTTCTTACAATATTCTCCAACCAGCACTGGACTGCGATGTCTTCTAGGTTTTACATAGAGTACAATACCAGGATTGTTTTTGGCCAAATCCAACAAATCGTTTTCAATAAAATCCCTGAAACCAACAGCAGTAATGGCATATTACTTAACAAATAAATAACCTATTGATAATGCTCACAATGAGCAAAACCGATTCTGATAATTTTTTTGTGGGAATAGGATTGAAACGTTTTTAAATTTTGATGTCTTACCACCAAGTAGAATTAACACATTAAAAATAAGCTTTTTGAGAGATAGTGTGAAAGTGATGTAGTGTTAGTACGAAATGTTAAATTTGTATCGTATAATTTCATCTGAGAAGTAAAATATTCTAAAATATACATTTTATTGAATTTTCTGTCTATTAGATAGTATATCGGATGGCGTTATTTGATGAAATGGATGAATTTTTTAACAGTCTCAAGCCGCTGACATCAGGAACGTATATTAAGGGTGTGCTAGGTGTGTGCCGCACACCAATAAATATGGAAAATATTTTTTTTATAATACAGTGACATGATAAAACCTAGAACATGAATATTTTAAGTGTATTTGTAAGTGGCAATATATCCTATACCAGAGATTCCCAACCCCATGCCCGCGGGCACCATGGCGCTCGCGGAACAATTCGTGTGTGCCCGCCACTATTCGACCCTGACAGAATTTTTTCATAAACACTTATTGAAAATGTTATAATTATAATAAGTTATACTTTTTTTGGTACCTAGGTTTATTATATTCGTTCGTATGTTTGCAATATTGTATGCATGAGTCTTTTTTTATTTATTACTCATGTCCAATTAAAAATATCCTCAGAAAAAATAGATGGTGCCCGCCACCCTACCGATATTTTAGAATGCGCTCTAGAGTAAAAAAAGGTTGGGAATCCCTGTCGTATACTATCGGTACTGCAAAAATAAAGTTTTATTCTGCAACGGAAATTAACGCACATATTATTATTCTCAAAAAATTTATATTTGATAACCGTGAACGGTTTTTTTTAAAATTAGTATTCTTCTTCAAAAAAGGTATGTTTATAACCTGACACCTCGACTAGATCCATTATTCTTGCACATTTTTATGACTAATCTTTGTAACTGACAGACATGTCTTCCAACTCCATTTTCGAGAGGAGCTCGTAAGAATCCTGATTTTAAAAACAAATGAGAATTCGACATTCTATCAATATATTAATTCGAGGTTATATTTTACTAGGTTTTGAAGTATTATTATAAAGTTATCTATGATAACCATAGACAAGTATATTATGAAAACCATAAATCAGCTCGATAGTTCATTTGCATACTTGTATAATTATTAAAATAAAACACATGGACTTTACTTATTCCTTATATTCAGATGAACATTTAAAAAAATACTGTAGTGGTAGTGATCGAGTAACATAATTATGCTCTCTGTAAACCATAAATAACTTCATAGCTGCGGCAAACGTTATTAATGCCTGGTTTTATTTGCCCAACAAAAGCATTTAATTTTCATAGTATTGAAAATATTAAGCTACTTTTCACACAAGAATCTTAAATTAAATTAAATTTCTATAAAATAGTTTTGGGAATATTTTAGTGACATGGGTAGATTTAATTGACACAAATTTATTTTATGCACATTAAAATCTAAAAAAAAATACAAATAAACGAAATTTATAATTCGATGTTATATCTAAAACCTATTACTATTTTTTTTTACTGATGAGCTTTTGATCTTAATATTACATTTTCAATTCTCATTATCAGTTTGATGATCGAAGATTTTTAATATTAATCACTCTTTTTAACTTTATTCGCACTTAATGACAAAATCAACACGGCTCTCAACATACTGTAATTTTTAGAAAACGTGAAAAGTAACAGTAAATCGTTTCCAATTATTTCAGTTATTTTTTGGAAATAGTTTTACCGAAAATGATCTAAGAGAACTAATTTTTCATATAAATTAATTTTTATATTGTAACACTGTGTATCAGATTTGAAAGTTAATTCGTTTTATTTGACCAGTAAAATTCACAAATTGTATAAATCCTTCGATTTGTCCAGAAATTATATACTATAGATCTGTCCGTGAATACCTGATCCATAAATTTATATATTAGTTAAATAAATTATACTGGTGTATAGCTCATGGCTCATTCTTGAAATTCATACTGTGATTCCATGTTGTTTGAAAAAAAATTAAACAAATCTTGCAAATAAATTGAATATTACGATGGAGAAAGGTTTGTTGGATTTCATCTACATTTTATGTATTTATTGACTACCTTGTGTTCTGGCGATTTCGAAGAAAATATACGATTATAAATACATATGCACGACGATCCTGTAATTTAAATAAAAGCACCGGTACTTGCTCAGTAAAGTTTTTGTTATCGATTAACGTCTGATTATTTATCGCATATATTATAACACTTATTCACTCTGGCATCACAAACAATGCCAGTGTGTCGGCATTATCGTTACGAAGAACCTGAATGTATAGAGATAACTTGAGAACATCGTTCAAACTGATTTCTTCAAAGAAGTCTATAACTATGCGAAGTCGATTATTGTCAAAATGGATATCATTCAACAGACTTTCTTTCTTTTAACTTTACCGTCAAAACCGGTATATCTCTCTCAATGTTGGGAAACCGCTAAAGAGATTTTATTGTAGTCCAACTCTCCACTAGTCTTGTCATAACACTACCTACTTACTATATTTAAAAAATGAACAATGAAATAAAAAGCATTCTTTTATGCTTTGATAACTTCTTTTGAACTCTATTTGGAATATATTAATCGGAATAAGATTTTTTTTTCTACTATTATCTTTTATCATATCACTGACATAATGCATATTAGTCATATTCCTTTTTTGTATCAGATATAGATGATCTTCTGATAGAACTTGAAAAGACTCTGCGCCAATTCAAAATAAATGATTTAAAGACATACGCTATGAGGGATTTGCCTGAAACAAACTGGGAATATATGAAACACTTATTGAGAAACGATCTTGGTGATTTAAATACCAGGAAAGCAGCTGCAGTCCTGACAAAAATAGTTGCAGAAGCGAAACCACAAAGAAAACATTTGGAGAATCGTCTGGAAATCTTAAAAATGAAAGGTATAGCTAAATTTTTTTAGCAAAGTTTTCCGGGGAATCATTCATCTTGAACCCATGTACAAATATTTGATCTATTGGCAAGTTATAGTGTCAATCAATTGCTTCTCAATATCTACCATCTAGTATATTTTATCAATTTAAATTTATTTGGATAAATAGAATGTTGATCAATGTAAGGAAGCAGGTCAATATTGAATAGCAAATATAGCTATTCTTAGATTTTAGACTTTAAAAAGCTTGTAAAACCTTTTTTATTTGAGCTGTTTTTGAATATAATGTGAAATAAATAATGAATGCTCTGGTTTTTAATTACATTTATAATGCAAATGTATTAAATAATCAATTAACTGCTTAAATATTCTTTTAGACTATATTTTGAACATATCAGAGATATATATATGTTGGAGCTTGTAAGAAGCGAGCTATATTGCGTTATCATATGCACACTTATGTTGCATTCATAATGTGACCATTTATTTTTGTCCTCAAAACGGGACATCTACCAATTGTTACGTAATAGTATGTATATTCAAGAAAACATGTTTTTTTTCATAGTTTTTATGTATTAATAAATAAAAGAAATGTTAATAAAGAAAATAAGAGGAATATATTAAATTAGTTGTTTCATATTTTTCTGATAAAACTAATTTTAACTATTTTTAACAAAAGTATAACTGGGCTTGCTTTTAAATGAGAATGGAATTCTTGGCAGGATTTTTTAAAATTTATTTTAACTAACAATATGGGTTTAAGTACTCCGACTTGTAATTGTGTTTTTTCTGTCTTCCACAATTTATTCATCTGCACCACTGTCAATTTTTTGCACTTTTTTTTTTTTTTAAATTGTTGCCCTCTTTTTGAAAACGGGACATTTCGACGTCTCGAAGCTGTACTTGGGGACAACAGGACAGGCTACTTAAAACGGAACGTATGGTCACTTTATGCATTCATTGTTTTTTTACTTCCAGTTTTGATTTGTTTTTTTTTTTTATTATTATTTTTATATACTGAAATTTGTTGAAAAATTTTCATTTTCTATCACATAATATTAACACTTAACAGTCCACGGACGCCACCTTGGCGTCATTTTCGAGACCTATGTTACGGTCCGTGAACGCAAATGTGGCGTCTGAACACTCGCAGCTATTGCCAAAAATTGATATAAATTTAAATTTTTACTTTCAAAATGTTATCGATAGATGGATGAAGAATATACACAAAGTCTAAAATCAAAATAGAAAAAATCTATTTTGTATTTTTTACAGAGATGGCAGGCTTATCACCATCGTTATTTTGATACATATATTTTCAATCGGTAACAAGAACATTATTATTTTCACATGCTGAATCATGCCACAAAAAAGGTAATAAATACTCAATGGTCCATTTCAAGTGCTGACAGGTCATCTACATGAAGGCTCTCGACCCTATTCAGTAGTTGTCGATCATTTATGAACCTGTATACTTTTTTGATTTGTGATTCTATGAGGTTGCATGTATCTTGATATTTCAAGTTTAATGGTTTAACATCCATGATGCACTGCACAGCGTGCTTATCGGCTAGACGTAAGTGAAAGCCTAGCAATAAATTCTACTGACATTTTTATGCATTTATTTTTAGTATGCTTGATGTTTGTTTTAAACTTAACAGGTCATTTGGTTTCATAAACAATAATCATATTAGTAAGCTGGTGTCAGCAGTGTAAAACCATTTGTATTTAAGTGTTTTATTATATTTTAATTAACTAATTATATCCTAACTATTTTGTAGGACTAGGTTGATTTGTTTACAATATATATGCTATATAAATTGACTAAACACAAATAATTTACGAAAAATCGTAAATTGTGTAGTTTACTTTGATGGCACGCAGGTCAGAGGTTGGCTAGCTTTAAATAAACTTTTGATTAGATAGATTTTGATAGACAAAATTTGATGCATCAATATATTTTTAGTATTTCCTGAAAATTTGATTAAAATATATCCAAAGAGTCAAAAGTTATATCATTTTTATTTTCGCAATCGAAATTTGTCGATCGCCATTGAAAATTGCCGGATTTTAGTGTAGTTATTTAGCGAAAACGTGTGGACCGCAAAGTGTTAAAATTAATTAACAGTGACAAATATGCACATTGAAATCTATCATGAGTGTAGCTAAAGATTACCTGGTATGCGCACAGAATACGATTGCAAGTATCATTTGTGGTTTTAGCAAAAAGGCTTAAAATAATCAATAAACATGCGCATTAAAAAACTCCAACTTTTATAATCACATTTTATTTAGTTTGATGATTAATCACACAAATTCATCAGCCGAACCTGAGCCTAATAGAATTGACAGAGGATAATTTTGATAATCTTATTAGGTTTTAGGTAAGGTGAGAAAAAAACATGCTTCACTCTCATTTTTTATACATAATCAATAAGATATTAACAAGTTGTTCAACTTTCAGCTATAAGTGTATCATGTACCCGGACATGGTATGCATATACATTTATAAAAGTTCCCTCAACTGTGTATGATGAAATAAATATACATCCTATAAACCTAGCCGAGGTGGTTAAACATGTTGGCCGGGCGTTGATGATCAAAGTCAGGGCAGTGCATGGCCAGAAAGGGGCAACTTTGTTGAGTTTTGGTCAAGGAAAAAGACTTACTGTGGCTTCAATACATTTCGACAGAAATTGCATTTTGCTTGCAACAAAGCCTGACAATTTGGAAAAATTGAATGACATTGCAGTAGGTCAGTAGAGATTTATTTTTTTAGCACTAATCAATTATACAGTCACCAGAAATTCAAATCTTTGCAAATTTATATATTCTTATATAGCCAAAAATATTTACAACAATAAAGCTTCCATACCCATTCCCTGCAGAGTCACATAAAAGATATTCAAACAAATAATTTGGTAGTGTTCCTGTTTATCAAAGTAAAATTTTAGAATATTCAGAAATGGGCATAGATCTGCAAAATTACAACTAATTCACGTTCAATGTCTATTGAGAAGGCGCTGAAGATAATTTGCAAAATAAATATTCATAGTCGTTTTGCCTCTGTTTGATCCTTTTGCAAGCATAATATTATATATAGTGTCTGCTATATATTGTACCAACCACTAGATGTTCAATACACAGTAACTAGAATATTTTTAATGATGTTTAAACACTGTAAAAAGAAGAAGAATATCTACCATAAAATTTATTGAATTTTATTGCTATCAGTAAAAATGTTAGGTAAAGTCAAAAGAAATGTAATTTTTTTTTTTATTTGGATAAAAAAATTATTTCAACAGAAGCTGTACAATTTTAATCGACTAAATAGTTTCCATTGTTGTTTATTATCACCCTCCACAGATCAGGTAGCTTTTTAATGCCTCTTTCATAAAATTCAGCCGGTTTTTCATCAAAATACGAGTCCAAATGATTTTTTACTTCTTCCACAGAAGCAATTTTTTTATCCTTAAGCAAATGTTCCAACAATTTGAAAAGGTGGTAGTCTGAAGGTGCAATATCAGGAGAGTATGGTGGATGTTGTAAAACTTCCAAATCCAACTCTCTTATTTTTCCTGCGTGATCCTCGCTGCATGTGGTCTTGCATTATCATGCTGCAATATGCGTCTTTGGTTGTTGACTAATACTGATTGCTTTTTTAGCATTTCCGCTTTTAATCTATCTAACTGTGCACAGTATAGCTCTGCTGTGACAGTTTGACCCGGTTTCAATAATTCGTAGTGAATTACACCCAAAAAATCCCACCAAACACAAAGGACCTTTTTCAAAGTTAATGACGGTCGAGGGGTAGAAACAGGTATTTTTTAAATCTCTCTCGCCACTTTTGAATTGTTTAAACCTTCTATGGCATTTTCGACTATTCAGTATGTCGCTATATGTATCACAAATGCTCTGGGTGGCTTCTTTTGCTTTTAAGCCTTTGTCGAATAAAAACAACAAACACGATCGCAAGTGTGCCTCGTCAATTTCTCGCTTGGACATTCTCATATGGGTAAAACAAAATTATGAAAACATGTGAAAAAGCCAAACAAACAACAGAGCTTCAAAATGACACCAACCTTGACTTGCTCACTCAACAGCAACCCTGCAAAAGTATGCAATAAAAAAAATGACATTTCTTTTAACTTTAACTATTATATATAATGGAAAAACAATCATTGAATTTTATAGATTTGTTAGAAAAATAATATATGCAATCTGGAAAGTATGAAGCAGGTGTGAAGTTTCTTTCCATGTTGCAGGCTTAGGATATCTTGGTACGAGAGATCTATTTTTATCAGGGCGACATATTCCTTCCCTGCTTCGAATGATTGATGCTATGCAAGGTGCTGATAACTACTCATCAGTCCTCCGACCGCCAGCATATCCCAAAAGTGATGACAACTTCACTCCCAAACTTACATCATTAGGCTTGGGCATAGATTTTACAAATCCAGTTGATCATGAAAATCTGTTTCTCACACTTAATGATGAAATTGATAATAGTAATGTCAAATTACAAACTCTCACCGTTCGCGTTAGTGGCCCAGAAAAAGGCTCAGTCAAATCAAACTGTGTGTTAAGCAGTTGTGATATTGCGGAAAGTTTAAGTGATATGTTGGACAATGGTTTTATCAAAGAAAATTCATTATTTTTAGTAATGATGAATAATGAGAGAAGAAATGATATAACTGTTGTATTTGGTGAAGAGACTAATTAAGTAACTATTATTTTGTAAATTTGTACATATTATTACCCGACTACTGTATTTTTTATCACTATAAATCCTAACACGGTAAGCAGCAACCAACATATTCCTAGAAATCATGTTTTCATTAATTTAAATATTCAAAAAGGAAATTATTTTATCATATAAATGAAGGAATGTTTGCATGTTGCAATTATAAATTTATCTTTTTTTTTTGTTGTCCACTAAAAGCATTGATGTTGCAGGAGAAATTTCATGTCATATTATATACTGGACTAGCTGTCTTCAAATAAGCTTCTAACATTTAAAATAACCTTCCACATTTAGAAGAATAAATTGTTTTTGAAAAATATTTGACATGGCTTATTACATTTATTTATCACCGTTAATATTGGAGAAAACTTTCACTACGCTTGTGATTGTCTATAAACATACGTGGCTAATAAGTATTTGCCACGACTCATAGAGAGCAGAGAGTACAGAAAACTCGTAAGTTATAAGCCGATCTTGCTCAGAGCTCTCTCACACACATATACAAACACCTTTTAATCCCATTTACAAAGTGGATCCCAGTCACTTTATTACAACTTCAACTGTTAATGTAAGAAGGTAGCAAAAGTGCTCGAGTTGTATGACGCATCTGGAGTTGTCTGTGAAAAGATTGGCTGTTGCTGATTTAGAGCAATCATACATTCACATGCTACAAAACTACATATGTTTGGCTTTATTCTTTTCTACCAGCTATCAGGACGAAATAATTATGTTGTAATAGTACAAAGATGGGCAACCGGTTGCAAAGTTGAAAAGTTGCGAAGCAAAATTTATTCAGTCCCAATTGCAATTGGGTGTTTTCTTAATTTTCACATTTTAAATTTACAATTATAATAAACTACGAAAATTTGAACTGTTGAAACTTTGTATAATTCTACATGTATCACTGACGATCCTGGGTCTTGCCATTTGGCATCTTCAGGCGTTTTTCACACTGTTATAACAGATCTGACAAAAAAAACTGGAAGACTGGCTGAAATAGTTTGAATTCAAAAATAAAGATTTTTTAAACTGAGAGGTACTTATACAATTTCTCATGTGATTCTGATTAAGAGAAGACGGCCATGAAAATTCAATTTATAAGTAGCTCCCAAACTCAAATGGTTGCCAAACCTTGTCATCAACTTGAGTGAATTCGTATTTACACAATTTAGAAAAAAAATATTTTATTTAGCTACAATTTGTTGCCTTGTGGCGCTTGTTTACATAAACTTTTATATTCGTGCGAGACTTAGAGAGGTAAATAGAAAAAAAAACAAGTCAATAATCTACCAAAAATTATAAAAATGAAGAAACCCTTCCTCAAAAAATTTTGATTGTTGATAACACTTCACTATATTGGAAAAAGTACGAGATCTGTCATATATATCACAACCAGTAAAATCGACGGCTGTGTTTTTAACAAAACTGCCCATTTCAAAAAAACAGACCATGACAGACTTTTACTAGTTCTGGAAATTGCAAAATCTAGCATATTAAAATTTTTCACATTGGGAACTCAAGAGCATTAAAGAATATTTCCAAATCATGGACCTATGATTTAGAAATCCAATCAAATGGCATGGGTGATTCAAGAATATTTTGAAATTTGGTTTCATCGTCATTGATCTCAACAAATAGAAGAATATTGAAATGAAATAAAATATCATTTAAGATTACACTGTTGCTAATGCACCTAGTCAATCGCCTTGTAACTAACGAAAACGTAAAAAATATGCTTCTTCCTCCAAATCCGAATAAAGAAGTACTAATCAGTCTCTTCTCACTCAATAGAAATATTGTGCTCCGCGTTTTTAGGATCAGCCCATCACTAACTAGAACTACTTCCAACTTCCGTTACTCGATTCGACAAATAACTCGACAAATGGCGGGAAAATTTGAAACACTTTTGCAGCACAAGAAAATAATAGGCATTTTTGACACAAAATACTTTATTTAAAAAAGAGTATAAGACATTTGAGTCAACTATATATTTCATCATTAATGTCTTTGGTTAATTTATTAGATTTAATGTGCTTTTGATGTGAATTAAAATTTTCTTTATCTTCTGACATTACACTATCCAGGATACATGATCGAGATTTAGTATTTAAGGTATTCTATGAAAAAAATGCTTGTGGCTTGTTTATCACGGAGAAATATTCAACAAACCGTTCAATCGGGATAATATTTGAGACGGGAGCATAATATTTTAGCGATAGATCGAGAAAATCGATAAATCGGGGAACGAATAATGCAGGATTATTAAACATTGTTTTTATGGGTGTTTAACGGGACTATAAAAAATGAACGATCCATCTGGGAAAACGTATTATGCGAAAAAAAATTGATCAGGTTTCCACTATATATTTCAATGATATTTTGTATTTAGTCTATGGTGAAATTCCAAACGTCATTTCTTCTCCTAATTACTCCGCGGGACTATTTTCTTCAAATATATTTATGTTATAGGCATATTTGAAAAAAAAACGCAGAACCACCTTGGCTATCTCAGTTACCGTCCCCTGGTACTTAGTATGTACCAAAATGAATCTATGTACATATAAATCATTATATACATCTGTTATGTATTACCTGAATAAATACAGTAAACCCCCCAATAATGAGCTCCTCGCTAATGAACCCCCCAATAACATTTGCGGCAGGTTTTCCAATAATGAGTTAAAGCCCCCGAATAATGAAAAATAAAACTCCTAATTAGGCTTTCATAAAAATAGTTCATACAAATCTGTATTTAAAATACTGTCGCGCATTGTCTCGTGTCTCTAAATTCACATGTCTTGATAATGTGCACGACTTAAATAATTTTGAAAACGTATATACATATTTATGATCAATTAATGTATTCAAAAATAATATGTAAAGCCGCATTTCAAATAAAAAAAATTCAATTGAAAATTTAAACCCCCCAGTAATGATCCCCCTATCTCTTCATTATTGGGGGGCTTACTGTAATTATTTCTGAAAATAATGTTTCCTTGGATATATATACGATTACTCTGTCCGCAGTGAGTGAAGAGAACAATCTGTTGAATGAAAGTTTTAAATATCAAATTCCTCAACATTCGTCACCAAACAATTAGAATCATTTGCAGTAGATACCGAATTAGCATTATCAAGAGTTGAATATAAAAATCTATGAAAACACACTACTGACAAATTAATATCGGATTCATTAAACTCAATTAAACTTAGACATCGTAATAAATAATTTACAACGCTTAACAATATTAAAACTAAGATTGGCCTAACAATTTGATTATTACTAAGGCGGATAAGGGTAACTCTAAAGTTATATTGAATAAAAATGATTATATCGATAAAGTAAATAGTTGATTACCTAAAACCACCCGATTTCACGAAATTAAATAATGACCTGTCGATTAACCTGTTTAAAGCAAACGACCCACCTGTGCGTCGCTTTCCTACCATTTTACTTATTTCTAGCTGATAAATTAAATTAGCGACTAATATAAAAAGATCTTTAGATCTAATAGATCGAATCCAAAATGTATAACTGCCTAGAGCAGTAAATTAATTTCATTAGATGTCATTATTTTGTTTACACACATTCCTGTAAAAGAATATCTGGAAATAATACATGACATTAGAAAAATCCAAGCTGTATCCATTTGAAGAGATTTACTCTTTAATTCAAGTATGTATTGAAAGTAATTACTTCCTATTTAACTTAGTATATTACCAACAAAGTGAAGATTTTCAAATGGGCAGCCCGCTATGCCCATCACTCGCGGAAATCTTTATAAGATAAAAAAAATAGACATAGATAGTAAAAATAACATGTATTGCTATCGCTATGTAGACGATATTTTGATTTGTTGGCAGGGCATGGATAGACAGTTAGATAATTTTCTGCAAAATGCTAATTCTGTACATAATAATATTAAATTCACAATGGATATAGAGGTGGACAATTGCATCATTTATCAAGATTTAATTATTAGTTAAAATAAACATACGTTAAAATTTATAAAGAAAACCAAGTTTTTGTGACCAAACATGTGACCTACCATTGACGCAGTCGCTCTACTCATGGAATCGTAAACTTGCAGTATACACTTCCATGATACATAGATTAATAATTGTTCCTAAGAGTCAGATAAATAACCTGAAATAACTGCATACTATAGAATGCACATCCCTTAATAATAGTTATGAGATAACGGTGATAATTAATTTACTGTATAAAAAAAAACAATTTAGAAAACTCATTTACCCGAACGCAATACAACGGAACCGTTTCTTTAAATCGACCAATTAATTACAGAGTAATAGTGAAAAAATTCTATGCAAAATTATAAATTCGGTAAATGATGCATTTAAAACTGATAACAATTTAGGCACACATCTTAAATATAGTAGATAAAAGTAATAAACTTGACAGAAGCGCTGTTTACACGATGTGCTATGGATCATTCCAATCGATATACATTCGACAGACAAGTAGTATATCGACTCGGGCTAAGGAAAACATAAGATCATTTAATTATAAGTATTATACATAGTTATTATAGTTTGGTATTGGACAGTGGTCGGTAAACTTATTAGCTAAAGAGCCATATGTGCACATTACAACGATTAAAAAAATATTTGAGGGCCAAATCTGTTTATTGATCCAGTAAACTTTTATCATAATTTTAGCACGGCAATGAATAACGGGTCCACTGTATAAAACCTAATTTCATACATAATAAAGATTTTATTTATTGATAAAAATAATATTTAAGTAAGTAAGTAATTGAGGATTCCATAAATTTTAATTGTGACAATAATTAACTAACAAACAATGTTCTTACATCCCCTTGGGAAATTTGAGTAAGTAAGGTTTATATATTGTTATTCTTAATTTTAGACACGGTTCCAGGTTTTCATCAATAAGACGACTTAGTTTTTCGCTTCATAAAGTTTCCGTGCACATTTGTGCTAGAGCCGCACTTTGCCGACCACTGGTGTAGGAGGTATGGATTTTACTCAAATATTTATTCAATTGAATTTATATAATGCATGCTCACATTTATGCCACATATTTCTTTCAACTTGTACGAAAGCAATATTAGAATTTCGTCATTTGTGTTTTTGATAAATTATGAGTCACCGAATTATTTGCTTGTTTTTCAAAAATGTAGACCCAGGTTGTGAATGGGAATGCATCGGGGAAGCTTAATGTCAGACAGAGATTATTATTGATGTCAGCATATTTCGTGTGACGAGCAAGACGAGAAGTTTTTAATATAAATTTAATTTAACCTATTTATGTTAACTTTTTTGACAATTCATAGTGTTTATTTTTTAACGGTGCCTAAAGAATAAACGGAGCTTTTTCCCATTTTTCGCAAATATAGCCTACTTTCAAAAATTACAAGATTTTATTTATTAATAAATATAAAAACATATGTGGATTTAGTGCGAGAATGGGATATAAAGATCCAATAAAAAATCTTGTTTTCATAAACTAATGATTTAATCAATCACACATCTAAGAGCCGCTATAATTTTGTGAGATAGAAGAATACACTATAATATTCTATTTTTTTACTTGCTTCGCGAAAGTGGCGCTAAGGGGAGCTGGCAATGTCGCCAATTAATAATTAGAAGCATTTCATATGAAGCTTTCTACACATTTTCATTGGAGTAAATTTGTTGCCAGTATTGGGTATATTTGATTTACAGAGCTTTGAACGTATTAATTGAATAGTGGCGTACGTGATAGGAGTGGCGGCCATTACATGTTTATACTGGTGTAAATTTTCACGCTACTCAAGTAAAAATGTCATGCATTACAAATTCAAAAAAATATGTCAACTGTCAGCACCACGGAGAATGATGTGATTATGTGGAAATAGCATATGCGTGCTGAAAACTAAACAATCGAGTTTGTTTACGTGATGTAATATTTGACGTTATAGTGTAAATATCTACAATTAAAATCATGTCGGCTGATCTTGACGGACAGGAGGATGCGTCGTCGGGTCACGGTTGCGGTGGAATAAAGATTCTAACTTTCCGCCCGACGTGGGAAGAGTTTAAAGACTTCAATAAATATGTGCAGTATATGGAGTCGCAAGGCGCGCATAAAGCAGGTATCGCAAAGGTGATTCCGCCTAAAGAATGGGTCCCACGTAAGAGTGGATACAGCCTGGATGATTTAGATATAACAATACCAGCTCCAATATGCCAGGTGGTCACTGGAAAACAAGGCCTATTCCATCAGATCAATATACAAAAGAAAGCTGTGGGAGTGAAGAATTTTTCCACCATGGCGAATTCTGCTAAGTACTGTACCCCTAAACATTCAAATTGGGATGATTTGGAGAGAAAATATTGGAAAAATGTCACATATGTCGCTCCGATTTACGGTGCGGACGTGAATGGTAGCATTACTGACACAGATGTAAATGAGTGGAATATCAATCGTCTTGGTACCATTTTAGACTATGTCAATCAGGACTACGGAATTGAGATTGATGGGGTGAATACGGCCTACTTGTATTTCGGCATGTGGAAAACTACTTTTGCTTGGCACACTGAAGATATGGATTTGTATTCGATTAATTATTTACATTTTGGTGCTCCCAAAACGTGGTATGCGATACCTCCTGAACACGGCAAGAGGTTTGAGCGCCTTGCGGCTGGTTTTTTCCCGGCCTCAGCGCAGACTTGTCAAGCATTTCTGCGTCACAAAATGACATTGATATCTCCTCAAATTCTGAAACAATACTCCGTACCTTACAATAAAGTAACACAAACCGAAGGTCAAATAATGATTACTTTTCCGTTTGGTTATCACGCAGGGTTTAATCACGGTTTCAACTGTGCAGAATCCACTAACTTTGCTGCTCCTCGATGGGTGGAATATGGTAAACGTGCCACACAATGTACATGCAGCAACGATATGGTAAAAATCTCCATGGATACGTTTGTAAAAAGATTCCAACCTGATCGTTACGACCTGTGGCTCAAAGGGCAGGATATTGGATGTCACCCTGAGCAACCGGATCGATTGGCTGCTGCACCTCATCCTACAGGTCAAGATATTTTGTGCAACAAAAACAATCCAGAACTTCCCCAATCTTTTGTCGAGGCAGAACAAAGGATCAAAGAAAAAAAGCGCCATCCTGCACATGTCAAACGTGCCATGGCCCGTGGAATGGCAAGTGGAGCAATACAAGTTTCGATATTAGGTGACGACAGCCAAAATGGAGACGAAATGGCGATGAAGGAGGGTGATTTGGATATGTTAGTTGGTAGTAATCCTTCTGTACCGGATGTTCTCAGTTTCAATGATTTCGGAGCTGATGAGAATCAACTGGAAGCCTTGGAAGATATTTGGCTGAAGGGTGGAGAAATTGATCCATCAGAAGTCAGTGTCAATGATGACGGGCACTTGGACGATTCTGATTATGATAGAAGAAAGGGTTTCAAAGCTATTCCTAAAAAGAAACGACGATGTAAAAAAGAAACTAGCAAAAATACTCGAAACGAATCCAGAAATTCTAGGCTTCAAGGTAAATTGAAAAGCAAAAAGTTGTCACATGATCAGATAAAAGAGATAGAGAAAGTCGTCTCCCAGTGGGAAGATCTGCCAGAGCTGTCTGACAAATCTGGGCCACCCACACCCAAGCATCCACTTCCTGAAGATCCTTTTCCAGACGCTCCAGTTTTGGCAGACTGCTCAAAAGATAGAAAAAACAGCATCAATGGAAAACCTAAAACTAAGAACAAACGTAAATCAGACTTGGAACTGGGTGAGATTAAACAGCGAAAATGTGCACAGCCTAAAAATAAAAACATTAATAAATTAACGAACCCTAATAATTCTGCAACTAATAAGGAAGTGGAAGTCAATATAAAAACTTGTGTTAAAGAAAAAAAAGAATTAAAAGTAAACGTTGATGTAAAGAAGGAATCCGAATCAAATAAGAAAATGGTAGAAGCCGTCATTCAGAAATCGAATAAGTATACTGAAATTTTAGTCAAGAAAGAAGTTGTAGAAGATACAATAAAAACAAGTAGAATAATTGTTCCAGAGTTAAAGAAAATTATCAAAGTTGAAAGTGTAAATATTCAGAAGAATTACACTCATCCTATTAATGCAATCAAATATCCAAAGAAAGATCTGGCTACACAAGGATTCAATTTACAATCGCCCGCATTACTGAAATCGACTCTTTCAAAGTCTGAAGCCTCGAATGATATAAAGCCCGATTTAAAGATTAAGAAAACGCCTGCCGATTATCAAAATGAGTTTTATAAATTTATGGATCAAAAAATCAGTCCTACCATAGTTGACACATCATTGCAGGGTGAAACAAAGACTCCACGAAAAGCAAAACGGCCTCGAAAACTGTATCCTAGTCCAGCCACTGATCAATCAGAGAAAGTGATTGTAGAGCCGATTGCTCCGATGGCGCCATTGCGATTGAATGAAGACAAAATTCACAGTTATTCACCGAATCACCTGCAAAATCTCATTAAAAACCCGCACGCCCAATTGTTTTCTGATACAGAATTGGGCCGCAGTCTCATAGCCCGAGGGTCTGTACTGAAAAGAACTACTGAAGCAGCCCAATTAGGCGTATACACTGACAAGGAATTGAGTACTATCGTTCCCGAACACCGAGAAATTCTCAAACGCCACGAAGAAATGTCACGAATGGTGAAAACCAATGATGTCAATGATACTGCTCAATTAAACTCGCAGGGGAACTGGACTGTCGGCTTTGGCCAGTCAGCAGATTTTTCAAACCAGCACGGCCATCTTCAGCCGGATGGCAGCTATCAGGCGTACGGTTTCACAAATAATTACCTGCCAAGTAGGCAAGAAGGCACTACGAACACAAGTTGGAATGTTCAGTATCGACCGCAGCCAAATATGTACAGTAATGAGCAGTCGCACCACAGTGATAATAATTCACAGAGGCAAAGCAGTCAATGCTATATGCCACATAGTGAGGCCAGAACTCACTCGCAGATGAATAACCGGGTCCATGGATTAACCCAAAATCTCACGAGGCAGAATCATAGCTCTCATCAAAATCTTACAGGTGTGTCAAATTCTCAAGTTGGATCTCCTGATGTATACCGATCTCCGCAGCAGCACCGTAACACACAATTTAGTGGCACCAGTGTTGGACATAATACACAGCAAGATGCAAGTTCACAGATTAGGAACTCTATCATGGATCACAGTAAAGACGGCAGACAAATTCTTCGTGGTAATAATTCTCAACAAGACCGCATGTCTGTACATAGTGCTGTTGATGGTCATGTCACTCGAGAAAATGACCTCGAAGTGCGAGTTATGCACCATGACCGCAGTTCTCAATTACAAGATGCCCTTCAAAGACGTGGCGATCAGCAAGGACATGCTCTTCGAGATCACAGTTCCCTTCAAGGTTTACCGGATTATCAACATAATAATAAAAGTGATAATTTTCCACGAGACAGGACTCGCAGTGGTGTTAATTTAAATGAAACAAGCCAATGGATGTACAAATAAAAACTTATTGTTTAAATTTTTTTTAAACATACGCTGCAATATAATTTTGTGTGAAAATATTTTGTTTGACTCTGGACATAATTTACAGTGAATGTGACTGATTCTAAATTTCCAGTGTTTGAGTCCAGTTTTTTTTGATTCTATCTTGATTACTTTCTTACAATCCAAGGAAATATAAATAAGATTTTATTGCAATTAAATCAATTTGTGTATTTTCATTTGACGCATTCTATCAATATGTGTTGCTCTAAAGCACCGTCTCCAAACTAATGTTACTTCGTATTTATTAGTTAAGTTTGTACGTTAGGTTGGAAAATCTGGATCAATTTATTTTTATAAGTGTGTTTGATCCATTGTTAAATATAATGACATTTTTTACATGGTGCAAATGACCAACCCTACTGGCAACTGCGGAGATGAGTGTATACTGGAAATTTCATTAATGAGTTAAATGGTAGTATCTTATACATTTGTGGCATTGTCAACACCAATACGTTTCAAAAATCAACAGTAAATACTTTTAACGGCAACAAATTTCTAGTGGCATTTTTTATGAAAGGTAGCTGTTTTGCTCTTTATGCTGTTTTCTTACTTCCTGTTAAATGTGAGATAGTTTAAAACGATAATAATTACTCCATTTTAATTGAATGTCTTCATACTTTGTTAAACAGTTTTGATTTCCAGATTTTAACTGTGTCATTACCAGTTTTATAATTTTCTACACATGGTATTTTTTTACGGAGAGCAGAAAGAATGTTTCATATATGACACAGTAATTCAATTCCTGTAAATTTTGACAAACAGTAAAATCATAATTCTATATTTATTTAGGAACAATAAAAGAAAACAACAATTGCTGGAACAAATGAATGCAGAAAGTTTCAAATGCTAAAAATTAACTAAATAATGATTTATCAAGTATAAATATTTTATTGATTGATTGTATTGGCATTTACTAGGTAGAACTCCATTATAATGGTGAAAAAATAGCAATGTATTTTAGTTCTACAATTTTTTCTATTAGCTATTTCAGCTCACGACATCGTCGGCAATATATCTTATAAAAAAATTTGTAGAACAAAAATACATTGCTATTTGTTCACTGTGTTATAAATATTTTGTTATTGAACATTCATTTTTTAACATAAGTCTTCAATGTCAGGTTGCTTCTTTGCAGTTTGGCACTTCAATGTTAAGAAAGACCCCTTTAACTCGTCTACCGATTCATCTGTATTTGGAATAAAAAAATGATTTCATTTTTCAAAATCTGATATGTTTGTAGATGCGAGACACATTCATTATTGGATTTTTAAGAGCCATTTAATACCTATCATTACATAGTGATTTGAGGGTCTCGATGTCACAAGTAGTTTCTGAATATGTTGCAAAGCCAAGATCTTCCTGAGCTGCAAGATGGTCAGTCATTGAATGAATCTATTGATTCCATTTCAGTTGCCGTCAGTTCATTCTGATGAATAACTGATCTGTTTGTGTAGCCATGTACCTGGAAGCAATTCATCTGATGCTAAGTAGTTGCTGTGTAGTGAATTGCCTGCAGTATATTTATCTGACGTATATTGGAGTGTTACTTGGCCAATATCTTTTCCACAGTCTTATCAGGTACATAATGTTTTGTACAAGCTCTTTTTCATTTTATTGTTAAATACTTTTTTCGCTCCCATATCAGGTGGTTGCAAAGTACTAGTAAAATTTGGTGGATAGTAGATTACCCTGGTGTTTCTACAGTTTGGTTGAAAGGGATTGCACATGCCTATGAAGGAAATAAGAAATATTCAAACCTATGAAGGAAATAACAAAGAGTGCCAATAGCAATAATATTGAGGTGATAGAATGAAAATGATGATAATTAAAGGTTAGTTGATGTGAGATTTTTTATCACTGTTCTCATGGATCTTAGCCAGGAATAAATAAAATGGATGAGTTTTAATGAGAAAACCCTCATATATCCACTCAGCTTTTAATTTATTGTTTTATTGGTAAAATGTATTATCATATTTATGTAAACGTGTTGCGTTTTTTAACTTTGTCATGATTTCACAATACCATTTAAACTCTTATATCATCAAATAGATGATATAAAGAAATATTACACATGAACAATAAAATAGCAATACTTTTAAAAGGAAAACTCAATGAATTAAATCCACAGTGCTTGTTCCATGAGGCATTTATACATTTCAACATATTCATTTTTAAATATTGTTTTTAGTACATAATGTACTATAAAATCACTAACTTATATTGGTTGGCATAATTCCATATTTCATGCAATTGTAAAATAAATACTAAATACATCAGAGTAAATGTTTGTAGAGCACAACATCATTTGATTATCTACCGTGGTTTTAAAAATTATGTGTGCAATTTCAATGTGCCAATAAAGCAAAGCACATATAGTAATTTCTTAAAGATTGTGAGAACGATTGAATTCATGAATTGAATGTTGATACTGGGGTATATTACAATTAATTGTTATACTTGTAAGATTTTGGGAGCTCTTTGGTTATATGATCTTACTGATTACGGTCCCCACATTTTCGCTAAATAACTACACTGAAATAGTTTTTTCCTATTTTAATTTTAGACCTCATGTATATTTTCCATCCATCTATCAATAAATTTTGAAAGTAAGAATTAAAATTCATATTAATTTTTGATAGCATAACACATTGTGCATTCCCGGATAGTAACGTTTGTCTCAAAAATGTCGCCGGCGTGGCGTCCACGGATCGGTTCAATGTGTTAAATTAGATACATATTCTACACGTTAATTTATTGTTTTGCTTTTTTTGTTTTTTTTTTTTTTATATTTTTTATTTTCAAATTTAAGACACTGGATCAATATTGTTTCTTGCTTGTGAACAGAGGAAGGATGACGAATGGCAGTTACTTGAATGGAGTAGCTAAACTAGCAAAATCTAGATAAAAAAACAGAGCTTGACAAAAATTCATTTTCAAACATAAATATGATTATTGGCGCAGGAAAACACTGCTGTGGTTGGCAAAATTTACCCGAAAATCCTAAACTATGGGTTGAGGGTAGTTAATTAAAAGATGATTTGTTTCCATGTATACATTATGTAATAATCACAATTTCCAGAGATTAGCATAAAATATGTAATTGAATACTGCTTTTTTCATGAATGTTACAATTCTTTTCAGATTTGTAATTTCATATAAGTGATAAGTCGCTTATCACATTAATGGAGAGAGGTTGATTTTGGACAACACTGGTTTTCAATTGTTTATATCTGGCATAAGTAATATAAATCATGTTATTTTGTATAATTTAAGACTGACTGTTTAGTTTTATGCAAGAAATGAGTATTCAAAAAGCACCCAAAATGATTTCTTTCCAAATTAAATGAATTTATTGTAAAATAATATGTGTAACGATCTCTGCGATTGAGAAAGCACTTACTTTCTTTTAGTTATAATTATAAATATTTAAGTCTAATCAAGATAATTATCTATAGCTTTTTTTTATTTTGTAAAATAATGTGGTTTTTTGAAAAGCTAAATTTTCTTAACTTATTTAAATTAAAAACTAGTTATAAAGCAATTACATAAGCACCTTCACTTGAAAAATTTTCCTCTCCTTTTTTGTTTTATTAGTGGGTGTAGTAATTGCATCAACATTCAAATTTTTGAAACTTTTAAAAATGCACATATTTTTTAAGTGGAGTAAACTATAATTGAAACAAAATTTAATAATGTTTACTTTTTTGAATCATCAACAATATGTTTGTATATGTGTGTACCTTTATGATAATTGGAGTCACTTTGAAATTCTTTGTTGTGAAAATATTGTCAATAATCCTCTAGAAAATTTAAATCCAGCTGTATAACAAGTTATTATTAAAATCATGAATCACAATGTTAAAAGAAATAAATGATTCTATTCTGCAATATCACACATTTTCAAAATATACTACTTAGGTAAAGGTAGAATACATCATTTTGTTATTGATAAGTAATGTTTCATCAGACAGTGATAAAATAATTTTAGAAAAAGCGTTTAAAGTTGTATCCTATAGCACAACTTAAATGAAAGCACTATTTGATTGGGGATGGGGTATTTCTTTATTTTTGAGAATGCACTAATTTTTCTAAGATTCCCGAATTACCTGAGTGTATACAGCTCTACTTTTAAGATTTATTATTAGAATTTTTGTAATTCACTTGCGTCTTTCTTGACAAAATGATATAAATTATCCTTCTGTAATTGTATGCCATTGCAGAATATATGACATATTATTAAAAATGCATACTGGACAAATCTTTTATTGAAGAGTTTTTACAGAGCTTATATATCCTACAAACAACATCTGTAGTCCTGCTTTGTTAGATCCATTTGGACTCTTAGTTGATGATATATTTCTTAAGAAAGAAAAAACATTTTTATTATCAATAGTTTATGATTATTATTGTGTTTTTACCATTCCATATAACTAATCATAGATATAAACTAAACATTCATTTATAATTGAGGCAGGCAAAGTTTTTGGAAGAAAGGCAGGATTTAAGAATAAAAAATGAATAAAGGCCACAAGTAAAATATTTTATTTATTATCATGAAACGAAAATTTTCACATCAAAGAAGTGATTCTCTAATAAAAAAAAATGAGACAAAATTAACTGTTTATTAATACATTACATAATACATTTCAAAATTAGATAAACAGTAAAAAAATAGATGTCGCTTAATACACCTGAATATAAAATACTTACTATTATTTTGCTCATAAAATTCAAATTGATAACTAGTTTTGTTACTTGACATGTCAAATTTCCTGATAAATCAGAAATATTTGTATTGAAACTGTAAATATCTCACCAATTTCATTTTCTAATTATTATTTGAAAAATTATAGATAGCTTATTTGATTGAATGAGGTATTTCAAATAATAACAAATTTATATCAAAAAAACCTTTGAGGAAAGAGTCTCAGTTTAACCACTTACCAGTTGAATTTTTCTGAGAAAGAATGCTTAAAAATTGTCACATATTTTAAAATGTTTTTAAACATTTATTTTTATTTTATTTTTTTCAGAATAAATTAAAACCTAGTTTTACAATGTTTTACATCACAATTCGAAGAAGAGTACCTTGTTTCTTTTCGTGACCCGTGTTAAACTTTCCTAAGTAAAGCCGCGCCCGAGTCACGCTCGGGCAAAACTGTCAAGTGGTTAAAGATAATTGCAAAATACACTTCGCTTAGTATTTATGTTCATAATTTTAAATTCGGCTTTTGAAAACAGCAGAAATGACATGGTAATTTTAAAATATTATTTATAGCAACCATTGCTTTCTTAAAACTTGTGTTATAGGTTCTATATTGAATATATTTTGAGTGCATTACAGTTTTATCTTCTAATGGTCAAATGATATTCTTTACGAATATAAAATTTTGGTATCAAGCGGGTTACTATATTAACATTTACAGAAGAAATATGCTAATATACATGAAAGACATGCCAAACTTCTGTAATGACATTAATAGTCTTCAAACTGTCACCTAGTTATCTCATCTACATATTTATTTTTAACTGTCTATAATAGAAAGATATCCTCAATTCATTTAGTGCAAGTGTAGTACCCATACACTAGTAGAATATTCTTTTTAATTTCATATGCTACCCCCACCCCATTGTCAACCGAATCAAAGAATACACATTTATATTATATGTACCTATTTAGAGCAATTCAAATGATTATGAAAGTATATGTGTACAAATTCTTAATTAAAGAAGTGTTGGATAGTGGATGAGGAGTTTTATTTGTTTAGCTTAGATCTACGAATTCAAGCACAACTGACCACACTATTACGAAATGAAGGACAGTTAGTGTGAACATTTCTTTCTTAACATATTCTCCTAATTGTCTCTTTTCAAGCAATCTATACAATTTTAAATAACAAGCATGATCCATGATGATAGTGTATAGTTAACATTAATAATTTAATTTTAGAAAGAATTAAAATGGCGAGTGTGAGTCATCACAGTGTAATTTGTCACATTTTAAAAATGACCTGAATTGAAATATCAGCATTATGACATTTCAAAAAATGTTCTGTTATTTATTATACGTTGAATCACTTTTGATATACAGGTGCTATAATATTCTTAAAAATACAATATTTTTCAATAAATACTCATTATAACACACAAAAGGTACCGCTACAATTAAATGTAATTACTATATTATGTGTATATATACATACACTAGCTTCAACTACTTTCTAGGAAAGTTATTGATAAAATTTATCCAAATTATATACAAATGAAATGAAGTTAGCTTTGCAGTATCTTTTGATACATAAATAATATGCTAAATAATTGCTTTTTTAAGTTTAAAAGTTATTTTTTATAGAATTTGAAACATCTTCATAGCGTTGGCATTGATATTAAAAATCACCAACATAATGATGTATTATATTAATCAAATTAAAATACATATAGTATATTTTTGCTAATATTGCAAAATACATACAAATGAAACCCAATTGATTTCTGCGAATAAAGCATAATACTCAAAACATAAACATGAATTTAAATCTTTGAGAAAGTCTGTATAAATAATAAGATGAAAGTTTTGGTTTGTTTACAAAGATTTATAAAATATGGAAGAAATCATCATGTTAGGCATCATAGTCTGCGAAGTTTTCCTAAATAGTTAGTTATTCCTATTCTATTATTTCCTTTGAAAAAAATAGCTTTGCCATTTTGTTCACGCTTGGTTCTTCTTGTAAATGTGAACAAATATTTTCACATGTGAAATTTATTTGAAGTAAGAACAAAAGCAGAAGAAATTTCAAAAAGTTTATTTTTCCTACGGCATTAGATAGGAAGAAGACTTGATTAAATTGGAGTCACAAATTCAGCATCAGGTGAGTGGTGAAGAATAGAATGCTTATATTTGGAGTGTAAAAGAATATTGTAATAGTTACCGTTATAAAATTAATCTTTTTTTGAACTAACGCACTGTTGTAAAATGACACTACCGATCGCCCCGAACAATTTTCTAAATAGTGACATTTTGGCCCATAGCTAGAAAAGATTATGGATCCCTGATAAAGTCTGTGGAATCATATAATAATTATTTTAGCATGAAAGCACAGCACTACACTCATAGACTAAAATATTTATAACAATAATTATACTGCCGAGTATTCAAATATATACTTTTTAGTTTATGATTTTGACAGATTGTATATTAAACACATTGCTCTCTAATTGAGGTATTTTAATGAAATTTTCTATGAGAAATGCATATTGCTCTGTTGAACAATCCTTTTTTACAAATTAAGTAGTGTACAAATGATAAAGTTAGGCTTAGTAATTGGCAATCTACTTGCCTCATTACATTGCATTTTTTAAAGATGGAAAGTGAAGTTTAGACATTTCATACACATACATGACTTTGATCGATTAAAAAAAACAGTAAAACAGCTAAAATTCGAGCCCGTGAGGTCAGACGCGTAAGTCAACGGCATTGACCACTGTGCCATGAGCTTATTAACAATATATAATAGTATATGTAAGCAGACATGATCTTCCATAAGACACGGGTATCGCTCTAGCCATAAATTATATACTATAGCTCTAGGACAGCACTATTCATAGACAAGCGTACTGTTCTACGCAGCCGTCAAGTGTTTAGTGTATCATCTGTGGTCAAGTGCACAAATTATACACTACGGTCGAGTGTGTCACTTGGTGTCGCTTCAGGTAGTTAATTGTAGGTTAAATGCTATTTTTCCAACAGAAAACAAATCAATTTCTCAATTTTTCTTTGATTCATGTTGAATAGTTTACTGTAGACTTACTAAATTTATAATCCTAATGTTTATATTATGTTTTTAATATAAATATTCCGTGTTTTTCTTCATCAGTTACTTCACAATATGCCAGAACCAGAAATCGCTGAAAAGTTCCATGATTCTATCGTAAAGTTCATATCTGATGTCAAGAATAAGTAAGGACTTTAATATTTTCCATATTCATAAAACCAGAATATAATTTATTGAAATAATCGTTTAATTTTAATGAATGTTTTCTTTGGCTTATCTGCATAAAAAATAAAGTAAATATTTGTGCCGCTCACAACAATGCTACTATAGAGCAAATGAAGTTTCGATCAGGAAAGTCCACTGTGATTATTCATGGAAATTAGAGAAACACAATTCATCATAAATGTAAATACAAACAGCCCTTAGACGTCATCACAATATGTCAAATAAAAATATGTAATGACAACATACATAACGATTTTTTAAAATATTCAGTGTTTCGTATCATTTTATTGGTTTCCCTGATTCAATGTTTAATTTAGTACATTGATTGTTATTACAAGTCATCAGAAATATTTCTATTGATCTTATCTATTTTTAAATTATATCAACTCAATTGTTTATGCAGTCTAAGCCTTAAATGCATTTTTTTTCCAGAAAACTAGATGGATCATTCAATATAACTGTAGCAACGGTTGGGCTTCTTAAAGAACTTATTGCTGATGTTAAATTTGATAATGCAGAGTAAGTGATATGAAAAACATATTCTGAATACCTTTAGAAGTTTTGTAGAAATAGCAGTAGCAGAAAGAAGGATTGAAAACATTTCTTATTTTTATTGACAGTATAATTGAATGTTATAACCATCTTTTTTTTTGACAAAATTTGACAGTTAATATTTAAAAATTGATAAGTCAAGTAAAACTAAGCATAGCCAATATCTTACAATGTGCAGTGATTCATATTTACTACAAATATTAGGTCATGAATGGCTAAAATATATTTGAACTGTTAACTGTTTAAATTTGATCATTTTTTTTTATATGTTTTCCATGCTCAAAGCAGCAAAATAATTTGACATTAAAATTTTTACAGATCTTTATTGGAGAGTGTTAAGTGTGCAGGACGACTAATTTGTTGCGGCTTACCTCAAGAGGCAGTAACTGGAAACATGGTTCGCCGAATTTTGCGCATCATACGAGATGAGGATCAAGCCACCGGAAAGGTTTCCTAGTACTTTCAATTCATAGTTAATAGCAAATGCTTTATTGATAGTCTATTAAACATTCTAAATGATTATCCCCTAAGAAGTATGCTTGGAGATGCTGCATAAAAGTTTTATTGCTGAAATATGTTCTGTTTTGTGATAAATATTCATGGCACTTTTTTATTAATGTGTAATTTTCAGACATTGTGGGCTGGGACAGGCGATTCCCTAGAAGGTCTCATGAGACCTAAGCGGCGAGAGGATGAAGATGAGGAAGTTTATGTATCAGATATGCCATTTTTAAGAGCTGCCATTTTAGATCACATTGCTGAATTTCAAATGGAATTAGATACATGGTAAATTTGTTACATTTTTTCGAAAACTTGAAAACTGGTTAATTTTAAAACGCAAGATTTTAATTAAATAATTTCTCATAACACAATCACAAAAATTTACTGTAAATACTATTTCCATATATTGATTGACTTTACTTTTTGAATTAGACCATTCATTTTGGATTTTTATATTTTCTATTTTGGTGTTATCTTTGAACAATGAAAATATAAAAATACTAAATAAATAGTTCTACTAACCCTTTTAATCCCACAGGGCTAAAGTACCTTTGTACCATATTTTTAATGATTTATAATAAATTTTAAAAAGCTTTATAAATCCATGTAAATTCTTGAAAACATTATTTGGAGTTTTTTTCATTTTTTCATTATAGTTTTCTTTATTCCACTTTCACATAAAGCTATGTTTTTAGTAAAACAATATCGTTATTCGGCTTATAAAAGTTTAAACTCTATATATGTAATATATTTTAATTTTCATGAATGAATATTGTTTTTATTTTTTTCCTTTTACTTGTTTATGTTGAAATCAGTATGTGAAAATTATTTATTATCCCCACAAAAAAAATATGGTTTTAACAGTAAATATATATATGCTAAGAAAAAAATAATATCATTTTTTGGCAAAACATGTTTAGGATTTTTCGCACATGCTAGGCAAAATAGGCTAGTATTAAAAAGATCAAATGAGCCCCTAAAACTGCTGGGAAATTTTATTACTTTATTTTTGTGTAGCTTTATGTTAAATGAAAACAAAATGGTTCTTGCTGATAAATTTTTATTGAATGATGGATATTATATATAGAATACAGTCATTGTCAGTTTAATGTCCGTCTCAAAAATTATTTTATAACATTTTTAATCACATTTTCAAACAATTCAAATGATATTTCATTAATTTTGTGTGTTTATGGTTTATTGACATAAACCTTGCTCTTTAAATATCCACTAAAAAGATGTCCACAACTGTTAAATACGTTGACCGTGAAGGCTGAATGACATTTGTATTTTTCGAAATCTCTTTTTGGGAACACAGTTTTTGTAACATTGGCTGTTTGTGAAGTTGCATTATTGTGTTGAATTCATGTATTAATAGAGTCAATGATTCCTGCAGATCACCTAGAACACTACTATCACTTTGAATGGACTCCAGTGTACTGTCCAGAACTAACTTTTTGCTGCACAGTGACATGAAATATAGATGCGAATAATAATAATGTGTTGATATCTTATTTTACACAGTGGGGATAATATAACTTCTCAAGCACCTGAGCACATACACTCTAATGAAATCATTCTCACACTTGGTGCATCACGATTAGTAGAGATGTTTTTAAAAAAAGCTGCGGAAAAAAGGCAATTTCATGTATTAGTTGCTGAAGGTGCGCCCGGATCACAGGTTATACTTTTATTTCCAATTAAAAATTAAAATCTCTTGAAGATTTAAAAAAGATGAAGAAATATTTACATTACACCCAGTCCTCTTTTCATGCAAATTTTACGCGAATTCAATTATACGCGATTTTTTTGGACGGCACCGCTACATTTTTTTACGCGATTTTTTCCCCAAATTTGTTTTAAAGAAGAATTTTATATATGATGCTAGGCATGTACGTTTCATTATTTTTTAAAATAAAAAAAATATGTGTATTTTTAAAACTTAATTTTGTATAGCATTCCATATTTTTAAATACACATAAAATTGTCAATGTTGACAAGTGTATCGGATATTATGCGAATTTATGTTTTAGGGTGTGTAAAGAAATATAATGGAATTGGGTAAAATCATAAGATGTGTGTCCGCTCGTAAATTTGTTTAAACACAATGCATTTATTAAATTCGTTGAATAGCATTTTCTCGGCCATAAATTTTACCACTTTGAATTATTATGTCAAATAAATGCCCTCCAATGCGAACCGAAGATAAAAACTCTTGTTTAAGTAAAAAGCATTTCAAAATAAAATTATTTACACTTGCATGAGTATTTAAGACAGTTTTAACTTGGCTTTCATACATAGAGGTCGTTTTATGTATCCTGCTAAACAGGTGCTGTTCTTCAATTACAACTTAATTAATACAACATTTCTCACTTCTTCATGTGACTCCTAAATATGTATATTAAAGATTTTAGATGGTTAACAAATATTATTATATTACTGGGGGTCGAAACATATTTTTTTTTTAGTTTTTGATCCTTCGAAATGGCAAGCAAATTATTGAAAGTCTCTAAGCGCAAAGTAATCTCGTTTGAAACAAAAGTTTAAGTTTTGAACTATCTAAAAGAAGGCTTTGGTCCCACTAAAGAAGGGAATATACTTAGACTTAGTGAATCTACCGTGAGAATAATAAAGATTTTTTTTTTTGACAAACGATCCCGATACTAAGCGTGTTAAAAAATTTCAAAATGAATTAAGACTCTGTATGATGAACTAGACCGAACTTTGTAAAGAATTATAGCCAAAGAAAATGCAGAAAACAACCCAAAAACGTATAACAGAATTTATTTAAAAATAAAATTCAGCCGTGGAACAACAAAATAAATCCAATGTATCAAGAATTGACTCATATCAAGAATCTCCGAGACAAGACTTTCGTTCAAAAAATCGCAAACGATTACATTACGCAACCAAAAGTGACAGCAGCGAATAATTCATATAACTGAAAAAAAAAAAATTATAGTCTCATTATATTTTTATAAGCAATAAAGACGTGAAAATACATTTTTTTTTGCGCGAATTTTAAAGAGCAAATTTAGGTTTTTCATACGTTACTGGTACTTTTTTATGCGATATTTTAATTTTTGGAACCAATTTATCAAATTATATGAAAGTTGTGTTATTTTTACGCGCCTTTTTCTGGAACCAATGTGTCGCGTAAAAAAGGACTGGTTGTAATTAACAGTAATATTGTATATTATAGTAATGTAGAAATTATTAAAAATGTTTTTATCTCCCTAAGATAAATTATCTGGCTAGTAGTTCCTGTACTGATGATTGGTATGTGTAATAATTTTTAATTATTGCTTTGTAGGGACACAAAATGGCAGCTTGCCTTGCAAAAGCTAAAATTGAAACAACTTTAATTTCGGACAGTGCAATTTTTGCAGTCATGTCTCGTGTTAATAAGGTGAATTATTGTGGACTTATTACTACACAAACTACACTGTTATTTATTTTTAGATTTGGTTAGAATTGTGAATTAATTATGAATTAATATTATTGCCTATTTTTAAGGTTATGTTGGGAACACAAACAGTTTTGGCTGGTGGTGGCTTAAGAGCATCGGTCGGAACACATACAGTTGCATTAGCAGCTAAACACTACAGTGTACCGGTATATACATATTTTTTTTTTTAAATTATATTTTATTTTGGTTTATACTCAAAAAATTAGAGTCAGTATCTCACATCTTCTAGAGAACTTACTCATAGTGAAAGAAAAAATCACAAGCTTCATACGGTTTTTTTTCTAATGGTAATCACTTAATGACAAACTATTTCAAATATAATACATATATATATACATATACTTGGAGACAAGGAACTGTTTCTCTTCCAGTTGAGTTGAAAATCCTCTCATATTAAATGAAATTATTTGAATTTAACATGACAGTACATATTAAATGTGTGTTAAAACCTATTTTTATGGCATTTTCTACTAAATTAACTTACTGACTGATTTCTATTTGAAAAATGAAGTATTCTTAAAAGGTTGATTATTTTTTGGCCAATTCTAGGTCATCATACTATGCCCATTGTATAAGTTATGTCCAGAACATTTGTGCAATTACGAACAGGATAATTTTAATACGCTTGCTAGTCCTGAAGGAGCCTTGCCATACAGGTAACATTTTAATGGTTTTATTGTAATATTTACACAAGAATCTTTTTCTTTGTAATAGTTTTAAGTGTTAAATATCAAAACACTGAAATCAACTGTTCGAACAGTTGACAAAACTTTGGTCCCATAGTATTGTGTAGAAATATTTCTGAAATCTCAATATATAATTCATAATATCATGTGAGTCCATATGAATAGAAAATTTTGATAGTTGTTTGATGGAAATGTATGATATTTTAAATAATAAAAACACATTTTTTTTAGTATTACTAACAGAATATTTTTTTAAATATTTATATATATTCAGTTGATTTTACTTGCAATGAGTGAAACCAGTCCTGATCATGAAATATGTTGTGGAAAAAGTATTAAAAAATGTTTTTATTATTTAAAAAACTGTAAAAGTATCTAAAATGAATGATCCTTTGTTTATTTGTTGTATAATTCTGCATTGAAAAATAAATTTATAGATTTTTACTTTTAGCTAAAATTAAGTTATTGCAATAAATTTATGTCTAGTCACCACCTGATAAAAATATGTATTTTGAATATTTGAGTATTCAACTCACGTGGAGAAATTAATTATTGTTTATCATATGCCTGTTGCATATTAATAATAATAAAACTGATCTGATTCAACCACTGCGGGCTAAATTCATCTTTCAATTTCACTTTGTTAATAAAAAATGTGAAATTATCTAAAGAAAGTACTGTCAATAGATGAATTAATTTGACTGGGAGTATATTAATTAATACAACCAAAGTATTATATCATACTGTAAATGCTTGGTTAATCTATTGGATTCGTATTTGATTATTGTTAAGGAAAACCCGAAAGAAGGTGTTGTAAGTATTGCCGAATAAGAACTGTATTGGAGAATATAATTTTTGTTTGTTTTTATGATCTTTATTTTCATTCTTTTTTTTATTGTAATATAAATTATGGTGAGAATTAATTGACATAAAAATACCGAAAAATAATACTGTTATATATGTAAAAAATGTATAAACTTTTTCAATTTGCAAATGAGTGGGAAAAAATGAAGATGATAATGTCTAAATTTTATCATCTATCTAATATTTTTTGAAAATCACTTATAATTACAATACAAATGTTTACCGTAAATAACTTAAAAATTTAATATTGTTTTATTGGTTCACTGTGGTCCGGTTTTAGGAAGTTTTTATTTTACATACCATACAAATTATTAGCCTCATAAGTATGCATTGAATATTGTAATTAGTATTGATAAATCAGCGATATTTATAATATAGTATTCAGTCAAACTATAATATTAATTATTGATTATAATTACTTGTACTGTACAACTCTACTTTTACTTTCAGTTCTGGACAATTAGTACACAGAAGTCATGCATATTGCCCATTATACGACTATGTCCCGCCAGACCTAGTCACACTTTTTATAACAAATCTGTAAGCATAAAATGATTTTTTTGTATATCTGATTGAAGATTGTAATTGAATGTTAAAAGCCCTAATCGTTAATTACTTTTATTTCAGAGGTGGAAATGCTCCTTCATATGTTTACCGCCTTCTATCAGAATTGTATAATTCCAATGATTATGATTTGATGTCAGAAAAGAAAATAACAGAAGAAATAAAATAAAATCATGTATATATTTCTTATAATGGTTAAACAAGAATCAACAATAAATATAAAATAAAACACTTAGTTTAGCCACACTTGCTTTATTAATCACTTCTGAAGATGTTGACTCTCAATTATTGGTGGAAAGAAAAATTGTTCTACTGACACATTTTTTTTATAATGATCAACATTGATTCCATCCATCTAAAGCATTATCAACTGAACTGAGTATTATCAGATATTCAACATATTACAAGTGAAGAAACTTTACAATAATACATTATTTTTCAGTTTTCTTATTTGTTTTATTGCCATATATTTATCTCCACCTCCCTGTTATTTGGTTGAAATATTTTTAAGAAGACATCTGACTGTTTTGTTTTTAAACCTCAGATTACTTATGTCTCAATTGTTAAGATAGTAGCTGATAACAGTGTGGTATTAATTAACACTCAAAAATATACAAGAGTCCGCAGTGCTTAAAAATTGAGTGTAAAAACTAATTTTTGTAATAAAGTATATTTTTTTTAATTGTAGTGTTAGATTATTTATAGGAGAAATTGAAATCAATATAAAGACATTCAAATTAAACAATGAACATTTGAACAAATGAAAATACAGAAATGGTTGTTGATGTTCAGCACAAGTTTCCGCACTACTGCTTGAATGGTTGTAAAGTTGTTAAAACTTTTTAGTGTTTTTATAGATGGATTTATGTGAAATAACTTGCAATATAATATTTTTTTTCTCGATTTCATGTTTTTTAGGTTGTTCCGGTAAATTTAATTATTGTTTTTTGAGATTGTATTATTTAAAGTGTTGTAAAACAAATATAAAGTAAAAGAGATAAACTGTAATTTTAGAAACTAGAAAATTATGACAATTTTTGTAAAACATTCGAAAATTGCCGGGTAGTTTTAGGAAGTCCTCTAAAAAAGGCTGTATGTAAAAGAGTTAAGATACCTGATGAGAAAATGATAGTTGGAAAAATATTGCTGTCTGAAACATGTTATAAATAATAGTACTTGACAAAAATTATGGCCAAATTCATCAAATTTGTCATGCAAAAGGTGGTATAATGCCATGATGTTAATCTAAAAATTCTTTTCTTTGAACATCCGAAGCAACGTTTGTTTTGATATTTTTAGCCTCTTTTACTGTCACATTAAAATGAATATTCTTTTCATTATCCAGCATATACAGGATCTGCTCCAACGGTAATAGTACATTCTGATTGGAGTCTAATATATCCATATCATTTCCATTTTTGCATGCTTGTCTGTAAAAAAGAATGTGGTTAATAACTAGCTAGTTGGTTGAAAAATATTTCTCCGTCATTGTTCAGGATACAGATGCACAATTATTTATTTTCTTACAAGAAAATAAAAGAATTTTAAAGTCGGAAATGTATAATTTAAAAGCATTATGAAATATGTGATTGAAATTCGTTATCACCTTTAGTTGATAAAATAGACTGGAGTAAATTTAATCAAGTTTATCTCACTTAATTTAGGTCAGGTTCAAAAAGCAAAATTGTGAACATGGAATTCTCATAAGAAAATCTGTATTTGATATTAGGTATATTGACTAATGCAGATTGTTTTTTTTTTTTTTTTTGACTGAAAAATTGATAAATTAGTTTTTTTGTGATCATCTCGATGTTGATTGTGAAGCACGTGGAGTCCTAATATTGAAAGATAGGACTAATACTAGTCTAGTGGTTAGCTAATCGTTCTTACTACACCTTGTTTTAAGATCAAATGGGTTGAAAAGAATTTAGACAGCAGACATCACTATCTTTTATTCTGACTTTTAGAATTGATATTTTAAAATGCCCCCACCAGAATTTGAACCCTTGAATGAAACTGAATGCATTGAAATTAACTGGGTTAAAATATCAGAAAATATATTTATAACCTACCTAAAAGTGATATTCCTGAGAGGGTTATCAGGGTTAAAGATTTCCACTTCAAAGAAAAATGATTCTTCGGTTATTTTCTTGTCACCTGTCATCACTATTGACCACATCATTTTGCCTAGAAAGATATTTTATGTATTCAAATTTTTTTATTGGCGCAACATGCTATTATTTATAGTAAAATAGTGAAAAAAATCAAAAGGTTCAAGAACAATGTTAAATATATCATACTCGATAAAAAAGAAACTGAAAAATACATTTCATATGATGATGGCAGAACTATTATTATTATACCTGACTTTGTATCATATATTTGATATACGTTAAACACTCTATCATAGCATAAGAGCAAATGATAGCGCATAACAGGGTTGCGCCTTTTTGGTGACCATGGATCACTGAAAGTAGCAAATGGCAACCTTGTCATTTTCTCTGGATGACAACTGGTGCAATGAGATAGCCAGTCGGCAGCACGGCCTCTCCAATCACAGTCACCTAAGATTGAGAATTTTCATCAAATTTGACGGACTATTTGTTTGTTATTACAGCTCTTTGGGAAGCTGGCTGTCCATAAATAATAAATGCATTTAGGAATTATTTGGTTCCGTGTTCATTTAATATAATATTTTTACAAAATCCTTTGTCTCCTAGTTAGGTAACCTTTTTTGCAATAAATACAGTTGTCTTACATATTATGTTGAGTGAAAATGGTATGTATTTGCAATGATTTTTTTTCTGGTCATTTACTATAAATTTAATACATTATTTACAAGTTTTATACGACTATAATTCAATGCTCAACTAATTTTGTAGTATCATTTTTATAAAATTCTTCAGATGTAGTCTTGAATAATGAAACTAGAAAAGACTCAATCAACCTCATTATCTGTTCGCATTTTTTTTATCGAGTTTATTTTGTTAGGATTTGAACAAATAGCTTTCAAATAAATCAATTATAGGGAAATAGATTGAGAAAATCAATTCAGGAAAGACAAATTGAAATATGGCTATTTGCTGCTCTATTTTGTCATCTCTGTACATACATATTTTCAATTAGATCGTTTAATTTTTGATTGTCCAACACTACACTTTGACTAGTCTTCTTTTTGTCATTCAATCAGTATATCTGGCTTAAAATACCTTATATTCACTGAAATCTGCTTTGTTGATTGAAAAATGTTGCTTTACTCAAAGTAATGAAGTATGCTGGTTATGCTATGGAGTATCAGACATGTTTGAATATGCACAAAATATATCCATTTCTTGAAAAAAAAAGCTTGAAAATGTTAACTTTCAAATGTTCACAACAGAACCAACCAAATTTGAGAAATTTCAAATCCAAGAATATAAAATTATGAAGTCACCGACAGGCCTATCACATATTATTGCTAGGATATATGGGCCAACCTTATATGACTGCTTAGAGAGTAACTTTATTTGATTGGTTTGTTAATTTGACATATTACAGTGAGCGATGAATAGACAGCAATTGAAATACTACTGGTGTGAGTGCGTACAAGTAAATACCAGTAAAATTATTAAATGATATATGTCTTACCATACACCTTAGCCATAAAACAACCAGTATTTCTCATGTTACACTCTGTAGCGTGATCATCTAACGAAGCCAGTGGACACTTAACTGGACATCCTTCATGAGGACAAGGAAACTGGAATTTATCAGCCAGTGCCTCTAATGCCACACTTCTGGTTTCAGAGAATACTTCCTATAAATATAAAGAACAATGGGCCACAACTAATTTTGAAAAATATTGTTGCTTGACTGTCACTAAAATCAAAGAAGGTATTTCCAGTTTTTTTCAGGGCTTTCTCAGGGTATCAGTGTTCTATTTTTATTCTGTGTTCATATGAAAGCCATTGTGGCAAGCGATAAATGTTTATTTCTTAATATTCTGACGATGGGGGGTATTTTCACTCTTTGAAACAGCTCGACTGACTTCTTTGATTATAATTAGAAATTATTGAACAGTTACTTTCTTATATGGAATGTGAAAATATTAATTTATGACAGATATGCTGTTTTTAAAAAATCATTAATAAATATTATAATTCTGTTCCATAATTACTTCATGGTTTTTATCATAAACTTTAAAAATGGAAAATTTTTAAAAAAGCAATAAATAATTTTTATCACCTCACAAGTTGGACACTTCTGATGAATTCTTCGACATCTCCTACAAGATCCATGTCCTTTTGTACAAAGGCGGATAGGCGGTGTCAGGTATCCTCCGCAAGAACATTTAAGTTCACCAGTCAGACTAATGTAGTGATCGGAGTCTAATAGCATATCCAATTCCACCGATGCTATTGAGAAAATCGGAATAATAAAAGATTAGAAAAAAAGGCCCATCAGTTACAATTACAGGATTTTTTTTTGTATACACTGTGGAAATAGTACTAAAAAATGTGTTTTTATTATATAAAAAAAATTGCAGTTATGTTTAAATCATGGAGATTTGTTTAATATTGTTTTTTAATTGTATGATTTCTTCCTATAGACATTTTATTTCAAATAAAATTTTCTTAGAACAGATTGAATCAGCTTTGCAAATATTGAATGCATCATGACACACAAGTTAACGCAATAGTATTCTTTAATTCTACAAGGCTTGGCTTTTTTTAGCAATGGACTCCTAATGAAGCTTATTTAAACAAATACTAAATTCCAAAATACCGGCAAATCAAAATTCTAACAATAAAAGGTTAGAGGTTTCATTCTTGAAAAAGTTGACCTAGCTTGATCCATCGTGACGGAATGACCACAGGTCTGAAGTAGAGGTAGGTAGTAGTCGAGTAGATATATGTATATATGTGTGTATACTATTCAGCGTTGCACCATTATGGTAGAATTTAAGAGATTATATAAATATTTATTTACACATTCAATCTGATAAATGTAAATCAACACTTACATTTACTCATTTTTCCCTGATCTAAAATCCTAGCAGAGAATCCTTTTTATAAATATTTTGAAAGAGTTCCCTGAAATGTTGAAATATACCTTTAATTATTATATTTATTGCAACATATTCCCAAATCTTATATATTTTAAGATTGAGTCATAATAAATATATTTGTGAATTTCAATACTTCTACAATATTTTACAATATTTTACTATTAGATAAGTTGTTTTCGCTTACCTGTTATGAGCACTACAAAGAAGTAAAAGATTCATTTATAACACTGGCTGAGTTTTTATCTAAGATTACTTTTCAATCTCTGACGTACATCACCGCTTTAAGTTTCTTGATATCGAGATAATCTGTTTGATAAGATGTTTTAGTGATTTTAATAATTTCAAGATAGAGCATTATTAGTCAACTTTGAACAAAAAATCGCAGCATGGGGGGAATGGCTTTCAATAATACTGTTGTTATCAAAGAATATTTATCACTTCAAATAGTATATTGTTCTGAAGACAAACAGTATGGAATATATAATTTCTTCTGAAGTGTGAATTCGTAAATTAAAATTAGAGGAAGTCAAAATTTTTTTTTAAATAACATAAAAAAATAAATGTTAATAAAATCTTTTTTACACTATTATTGGAAATAAGTACATTTGTTGTAAAAATAAATGATGCTTTGATTGGTTAATCAGGGTGTTGAATATACACCCATCCCTCATTTAACACGGAAGATAGGTTCTGCTTGATCGCCGTGCTAAGCGAAATCGTGTTAAGCGAGACTAAGAAATGTATGAAATAGAGGGGATAGGCTTTTTTAGAGATATTAAGAAAAAACAGGTAGGTGGAACTTATAAAAATTTATTGATATATACTGATACAGATAAAATATATTATTCAATTCAGACTTAATTTTTTAACTAGAGTCAGAACAGAGTTAGTTGTTACGATGGCGTGAGCAGAAATAGCTATCAACTATATTCAAAAAAATAATTTTGTAGAACTAAAATACATTTTTTCACCGTGTTATAATGGAGTTCTACCAAGTGAATGCCAATTCAATCAATAAATATTATCCTTATTAACTGTTTACTGACTCACAGTGTTTGATAGTAAATGAATAAATATTTTGGGTTCATTTAATTTAAGAGTACTTGAAAAAGTAGAAAAATTTTACAGTGCTGTCAACAGCCGCAATTTTGCCCAAAGTAGGTCGCCAACAGAAAACATGTCGTAGACCTTTTTAAAAAATAACAACAAAAATGGAAAAAAAATATTTGAATAAAAGTGTGGAGTAAAAAAAAAAACCACTAACTCCTACTAAAAAAAAGTTTAATTTTTGAGGTATTTTTCTAACATAGGGTTTTTCCTATTTATGTGTTAAATTAAAGGTTCATCAACCAATCCAGGATTTTTTTATATTATACATGTTATAGATATAAATAAAAATGAAACAAGCTTATTTTCTTAATTTCTTGTATTAAATCTGTATTCATATAATAGATGTTCTCAAATCTGAAATAAGGATTTTAAGAGCAGATAAGACCCTCTTTACGGATACTTCGGTTAATGGTAATGCTGTAATGATTTATGTTAAATCTTTTATGATTTATTATTGTATTTTTAAAATTTAAATTGCAGGCTCTGTTATTTTTTTCTCACTAATATTAATACATCATAAAGTTTATTGTTAAATTTTGAAACAAAAACAAAAAAGAAAAAATCTCAAGCGAGGATGACTTATTTCTTCATGTTCATTGAGATATTTTTCTCCAAAATATTGATATCAAGCCATAAATATACCACAAACTACATATTTTTTTTTATTCATTTCTGCTCCAATTGTGGAGTATAAGGACTCCTAATAAAGATATCTCAGCAGACGTTTTTCCTGTAGGAACTGCTTGTTACTCAATAGTTCAATCGCTTTTTTTCAAAGTGAATGGTGATAGAAAATACAAGATTAAAACAGGACTAGAAAAAATCTAATCGCTCTTGTTTCGCTCTGTTATTTTAGGATTGAAATGGAAATTTTTAGACATCACAAATACCCACTCCTTTGAACAGAAATTATTAAATTAATTGAAAAAAGTCCTGTTTGTTTTGGAACTTGAAGCCATTAGATTCATCAAGAAAGCCAACAGCTTGCTCACAACAATACAAGATGTTTATAAATAAAGTATCTGATGGCTTTAATTGTTTTAGGCATGACTAATTAAGCCGCAGGTAGAGTATCTCTGAGCTAAGCCATTCATTAGAAGCAAATTGATATTTGTCATAAGAAGTAGCCTTTTATTTATATTACATAGTTTTATTTAAATTGCAAATTGTATTGCATCAGTTTTATTTAAATGTTAAAACAATAATTATTTCAATCACAGTCATGGATAGACAGGTAAAGATATTGGATTCAAAGAAATTTCATGCCTAAAATTGTCTGTCCATATAATTACGCGATGACTGAGTACAAATGAACTAAAGTGTGATTAATCTTTAAAACATAGAAATACCTGATATTCATCCCTGAACGTTTTTTTTATGAAAAGATGTTACATATCAAGCTACATAAAAAATTCAGCCTTACTTTATCTTCTAATTGTTTTTAAGAAAACATGAAGGCTTGTTTACAATTCTATGACGAGATAAGCTTACAATTACTTTGCAAAATCATGAAAATAATAAATTTGTGAGAGATATTCTTAAGAAAAAAACACTTAACTTTGGCAAAGTTCGATCAGTTGTAGTATAAATAATAAATCGAGCTATCACTTTCAATTTTTAATTACTCAAATAAACTATGATTTAAAAAAAACCTTTTAGAAAAATAATCAAAAACATGTAAGATAGCACTTAATTAGAGTTTTTATTTTAGAGAAGAATTTTCGGCAAATCGAAAAAGTACCGATCAAAATCTTACATGGCAATAATGCATTAAAAAAATTGTCTGCTGCGGAAAAAGCCAAAATTTTCTACAGTTTAAAAAACTAGTCTTCGCTTACAATGCTCAAAGGCCCAAATCTATCCATATTTTATGTATGGGACGCGGTAGTTTCCGAAGCAAAACAAAACTTTAATAAGATTAATATTATTTTTTTTCTGAATTAATTTAATATCAGATTACAGATAGCTTACTGTACATAAGGTATATGATAAATGAGTATATTATTTTAACACGGTTAAAAAAATAGTAATGTATTTTAGCTCTACGAAATCATTTTTTTTAAATATTGTTGATAGTTATTTCGGCTCACGCCATAGTGAGAACTATGCTTAAACGAACATTTGCTATCAACTATATTTATATATGTATATACAGCCAAATCTTAGCTAGTATGCACTACATAGTATACTTGTCTATGGGAGTTTACTGTATATTCTTGTGAGATTCTTATTGCGGTGAAAACTGCGAACGTGTAGCGCTGTCAGATTTTATTTGTGCAATTTTAATTGAAAAAGCGATAACGAGGTGAAAATTCCTCGCTTGTCTCCCAAGACATCATGGGAGACTCTTTAGATGGGACGGAGAATGCTCCTGAAGTCCAAACAGTAGCAATTGTCGACTATCACGACTTTGCTAATTATCTTCGTCGGGCCGCAACTGTACTTTTGCCAGAAGATGACATCGTTCCGCCGGCTTTAAATGCTGCGCTTGAAGATAGGAACAACCAAGAGTGCATCAAGAAGTTTCTTTCTGATCCACAAGTTCCCTCGCTGTATATCCAGAGATGTTCTTCGAAAGGTACTTTATAGTGTAAAGGCAGTCTTTTTTTGTTACAATATCATTGATCGATGGTAATTAAAGGCGTTGTTCTTACAATTATTTTATACGCGTTCATACATTATGCAAAATACTTGAAGCTTGCTATGCGTTGAGTTTTGTATGTTATGTTTTCTCAATTAAAACATTTATATATTCGGTAGTTATGACTCATCAATCACGCAATGAGAGATGACATATTTTTCGGAGTTTGAAATAGCCATGTACTTAACATATATATTAAAATATGTATAATGAATATTATCCCTCTATCCAAATAATAAAAACATTTCAGACATTTGTTTCATTAGTGGGAATTCGTTTTATCAAAAGATATATCTTGTGACATTTAATGCAGTGAGATCATCATATGCAAATTTTTTGATTATTAATCGTAGGTGTCTAGTATGTTTATAAATTAACATATGACTTGCAGATTAAATTCATCCCCTTTTATTATTAAGCAATAAGCTATCATTCAAATGAATAATATTAATGATATAGACTAAGGGGGCTTGGTGGAATTTCAATGACTGCCTTAATTTTTATGTTGGGAAAACCATATGTACTCTAAACATTGGAGTACTAGAATATTTAGCTGTTTTTAGATTAAATAAAGAGACATCGACATTGGCAAACTATTTTTTATTGGAAAACCACTCATTCAATATTGTTGAAATATGTTTTATCCATGTGATAGAATGGCTGAATATGACAAAAAGTGAAACCTGGGTAGTGAGTGACAAGACATGTGAAGTTGTGCACAATTTCAGTTAATCAAATTTTTTAAATAATTTGTTAAAGGCATCCTGTGATATGTAGACTGCAACCTACCAATTCACTGCAAAAGAGTGTTCAAAATAAAAAAAGTCCTAATGTTTTTTTTCTTTTCATGTTGTCCGTTTAGAACCTAGATGTGTGCAATAGGATTTTTTTTTTCCTATTAAAAAGAAATTGTATTTCAGTACAATAAAGCCAAAAAAATAATTTGCAATTTTGTGGCTCCCATAAGACTCAACAATTTCAATTCTCGTCTATTTCTTGAAAGGAAGCTTACAATTTTCTGCTATGAAATACATTTTGTTTGTTCTGGGGTTAATAATTTTTACTTAAATGTTTCTGTTAAATTTAACAGAAGATGAAAGCGACCAACCTGCAGAAGGAGAAGAAGAAAAAGATGCTGTGTCTTACTACATATCCAACGAGGTGCACTTTGGAAATGCTCGCATGGCGGCGCTGGCGTGTGTCAAGCGGGGAGCAGTGGTTGAAGCAGACAAATCTGTTCATTCTCAATTACGCTTATTGAATTTCTCGGAAGGGAGTCCCTACGAAACTCTGCATGCTTACATCAGCAAGGCCATGGCACCTTTCTTCAAAAGTTACGTAAAGGAAAGTGGAAGAGCAGACAGGTATGGCTGGGATATTTCTTCAATTATAAATTTTACTTCATATTTATTCAAACATTTTGAATAACCAATTTTAATGATATTGTTACAGAGATGGTGACAAAATGGCACCTTCTGTTGAAAAGAAGATGGCTGAATTGGAAATGGGCTTATTGCACTTGCAACAAAACATCGATATTCCAGAGATTACCCTCCCAGTTCACCAAACTGTAGCTAGCATCATCAAGAGGTCAGTTCTTAATTCTGGCCGTCAGTTTTGAAATTTATGGTAGATTTGTATTTTTGTTAAGTTTTTTTGATTCATTTATTATCCTTTTATATTAATGTTACGGCAAAAGAATAATATAAAATATATTTTCATTGGTAAAAATATCATTTATAAATTCAGTTTGTGAAAATGTAGCTAACAATCAATTTTGATATAGATAATATACTTCTAGTTTAAGCCTCATTTGTTACTTATTGATCCATAGATAATTTATTTATTGTATTGATTATTAATGCTTTGCTACCTGGTGACTACTTTTGATATTTTGAATATTAGGTACTTTGTGTTCGCAGCACATTGCCAAATTGAATTTACGAATAATGCATTGGATTTAGTTATCTTTTGTTAAAATTTGGGCATTATTACTTCTCATATCATCATAGCAGTAAATATCACTTTTGAAAAAAAATGAATTGATATAAATTTTGTTTATTCGCTCATTTTGATTCTCTTCACTCACATCTTCAAAATTTTAAGGTGTGCCGATGAGAACCGCAAACCGAAAGTTTCTGACTTTGGAGATAGAGCTGAGGACTCAAGTTTCCTTAATCAACTGCAGAATGGTGTCAATCGTTGGATTAAAGAGATACAGAAGGTAGGATATTTACTATCTAAAATATTCCTGTACATTAATCATAGTTTAAAATGGCCAATTACAAAACACTATTAACACATTATTTGTGGGTGAGATTCGCACTACGCTGATAGGTTAGTGCGGGCATAAAATCAATGTCACGCGTAAAAAACGCATTTTTACATAAAATGCCATAACTTTTAAAATACCCAACATATGTAAGTGTTTTTTTCAATATGGTACTAACCAAGTATAGCACCACCAGTTTATTAAATAAATATTCATGTTTCCGCAAAGAATACTTCTTTCAGACATAAAACATTTCAATATATATGATAAAATAAAGGACCTTTACTGATCGACATTTAGGCGCACAGTACGTCATGCATTTATTTTTGACCGTCATAAAAGTTTGTTTTATGGGCAACTTGTCACAGCAATTAGTTGAAAAAAAAATTGGTAAATCGAAAAACGTCGCAGGGATTTGTATAGAACAGTTAAATATATGGACGGTGCATGTGAGGCATTCAATGTCAAGCTTGTTTGCACTATTTCATAACTTATGACCTACAGATGTTCTTTTGAGTAGAGGCACAGGACTTTCGAGAACACAGCCCCCAGAATATTGTGTATTTTGTTATTTTAATTTAAATTATATGTTGATATTTCACATTTAAAAAATAAAATATTTTTCATATTGTATAATCATTAAAGCTATAATTTTACATATTTATTTTAATGAAAATACTAATTTAATTAAATGTACTTATATCAAATTATAGTGTAGATGGAACACATGAAATTAAAATTTATATTCTCACTAAAAGTGGTTCACAGCATGAAGCAGAATTGACATGGAAGAGTTTTTATATCCAAAAATGAAACATAGTTTGTGGTCACCCTGTTTCATAAATATGGTTCATTTATGTAAACCTAGGTCATATTAAACCTCCTAAGCAAGGTAAACTAAAATGCTTGTGAAAAAACCAGACAATGTAAAAGGTATTACTACCCTTCCCGCAGTTAACCGGCAGTCGGCATAACGGGTATCATTACCTTTCCCGCATTGAATGTGTTAACATGCGTTGATTGCTCCATCATTGATCATTATGGTATAAAAGGTGCCAATATTACTGAACAAATTATGCTTAATTTATCTAAATATTTTAACAGGTTACCAAATTAGACCGAGACCCCTCAAATGGAACGGCACTTCAAGAAATTTCTTTCTGGCTAAACCTGGAAAGAGCACTTCATCGTATACAAGAAAAAAGAGAAAGCGTTGAAGTAAGTATATTTGTGTTGCCAATTGTTGTAGTATTCATATGTCTGTTGTTTTATTTACTTATATGGTGTTAACTGTCATTTCTTTGTAGAAAAGCATTATATTTCTACAGGTGTGTTTTTTTAAATTTTTTAAATGTATATTTTAGTATAAGATGTGTTTTATCTCGATTATAATTCCATTGTAGCATTGGTAGATACAACCAAAATTTATTTATTTCAGGTTGCTTTGACTTTGGAGATTCTCAAGTATGGTAAACGTTTCCACGCGACAGTGTCCTTTGACACTGACACTGGACTCAAACAAGCTCTAGCTCTCGTTTCTGATTATAATCCACTGATGAAGGATTTCCCCATCAATGATTTGCTCAGCGCCACTGAATTAGATCGTATAAGGTGAGAGTGATCAAATAAATGACTTAGAAGACATATTTGTTTAGTAATTTCAGGCTACAAATTTTATACTGAAAAGAAAAATATTAATATACATTGTTGAATGCAACAAAACAATTTATTATACCTGATTACCAAATCTTGTGCACTGTGATAATAACATGGTTGAATGATTATTAAAGAATATTGTTATATTTTTTTCTCTCAATTATTGTTTTATTCAATATTGGGCATCAAACAGGATCATTAAGTCATAATTTGCATATCTCCAGGGCTGCTGTCCAACAGATTTTCTCTCATCTCCGAAAGATCAGGTCAACCAAATATCCTATTCAACGAGGTCTAAGGCTGGTTGAAGCCATTTCCAGAGATCTAGGACAGCAATTGTTGAAGGTAGATTGTTCATGTTTTATCTCAATGAGGGTGGTATTTGCTTAATTTCAATATATTAATATTTGCAGTGTATTCTCAATTATCTGTGTATGGATTATCCGTTTTGCGGATTATTCGTACCTGAAAATAAATATTTTTTAATACAAATTTAATTCGATAATTTTTTTCTATTACGATTATAAGACGCATTAATGAATTGCAATCTTGAATATGCATGTTGTTTGAAAAAAAGGATCAATTTAGGGATGTGTTTGTGTTTATGTAAATAATCTTTTGAAAAATAAGGGATTACCACAGAATGCAGTGTTGTTATTAGATAATGCTCCTTCTCATCCGAATGAAAACATATTGAAGAAAAACGATGGACTTATGATTACAAAATTTTTGTCTCCTAATGTTACATCACTGATTCAACCCATGGACTAAGGTGTTATATCATCAATGAAACGTCTTTATCGTCAAAAACTTCTGAAAAGTCTTGTTGACGAAGATGATAATCTGATCAAGTTTTGGAAAACTATGACAGTATTGGATGCTATAAATGGTGTAGCACAATCTTTGTCAAAAGTATAGCCAGTAACACTGGTTCGATCATGGAGAAAGATTCTTCCTGATATAGAAACAGATATAATGGACTCGGAAGAGAATGAAGAAAATTTTGTACCTGAAATGTATGTATTATTAGAAAATAACAATTTTTCTGAAGATGTGGATAAAGAAAATTAGAGGAGTGACTCAACCATGATTTAAATGATCCAGGCTTTGAACGCATGGATGATTCTGATATCGTTCCTCTTGTTACTCAAAGGAAGAAAATTATAGTAATACTACAAGCGAAGGAGATACCAGTGGTTATGTCAATCATGATACAGCATTGAATTGTATTGAAACATTGCTAGATTACGCTGAACAAAGGAAACTGATTAAAATAATTTAATAACTTTCAGAATATTTCAAAGTGAAATAAGGAATTCGTTAAAAAAATCTCGAAAACAAATGAAAATAACAGATTTTTTAAAATTTCTATATAAAACTATACTTTTTCATATTTTATTTTTGTATATATGATAAAATATTATATGTTTACTTATTTGTTAGTGTTTTAATAAATAATGAATATATAAATAAAGTGTTAAAAATTTGTATTGTGTATATGATATTATATTCAAAAATAAAATAAAAATTTGATGATTCTGATTATCCTTGTTTTTCAATTATCCGTGACATCCCCTCCAGCATTAGCCCGGATAATTGAGAGTGCATTTTACTTATATAAAATGTCTTATATGTGATATCACTTACAGGTTCTGGGTACTCGCCGCTTAATGCATATTCCTTTTGAAGATTTTGAAAGGGTGATGGGGCAATGTTTCGAAGTTTTCTCCTGTTGGGATGATGAATTTGAAAAGTTACAAGGACTTTTAAGGTATTGATATGTATATTTATTTATAATTTACATAGTAAGAATGGGTCACTCATTCCTTAAGGGAGTTAATTATCCCAAATTTTTATTATCACTTGTTACTCTTGGCAATGAATTTAAATTGTATATTGTGCAATTAGACATCCAACTTTGACTCATAAATATGAATCGACATTATTAATGATGTTAATGTAGGGACATCGTGAAAAAGAAGCGTGATGAACATTTGAAAATGGTGTGGCGTGTTTCTCCATCACACAAAAAACTTCAAGGCCGTATGGAACATATGCGCAGATTCAGAAGGCAACATGAGCAACTCAGGACTGTCATGTTGAGGGTATGATACCGCTAAAAATATACCTTATTTTATCAAAAATTCTTTCTAACCCTTGATATTTTTATGTAAACTTATTTTGAATTGAGTCACCCAATGAAGGATGAAACTAGAGATATCAATGTAACAATTAAATAATATGGTGATGTAAAGATGTAATTCCACATGTCTATATTTTAACGCAGTATTTGGGATTTTAATGTTCACTATTGGGTTCATATTTTCAAATGGATATATCTTGAAAACTCTAAGTGCTCTATATAATGTACTGAAAAATATGTTTGAACTTATGGTTTCTTGTAGGTATTGCGTCCTCGTGTGTCCGCTCCCCCAGCTGTCGCAGGCCAGGGAGTAGAAACTGTGGTTGGCGGGGCTCTGCCTATGGATGCAGCTGATGCTAATGCAATTTCTGAGGTAACTTTTTACAATTGAACTGATTATCAGTATTTAGATAAAAAGAAGAAACATTTCATTTCATTTCAATTTGCAATCTAAATGTGAAGAAGCACAGTGCCATTTTGAGTAACTTTTAACTAAAAAAGTGCTAAATCAGAGTTCCGCTTATGAACTTATGATAGCTGAAATAGCCATCAAGTATCATATAATTTTTAAATTACTTAATAGTTTGATTAAATTTTTTGTCCTTGTAAGTTATGATGTCATTTGATACCACTAAATAACTCATTTTGTGATTGGGTGAATTCTAGTAGTCAGTCAGGTCAAGCAAATGTACCGCCACAACCAAATGAACTAGGTATCGGTAAAATATTTCTTTGACTTGTCACACAGGTAAACTTGGCATATGAGAATGTTAAGGAAGTGGAATGCTTGGATATATCACGCGAAGGATGCGACGCTTGGGAAGCAGCTGTTCGACGATACGAAGATAGAATCGGTCAGCATATATTATATTTATTTAAGTGATTAATAAGTATTCATTTAAACAAAATAGGAGATATACGAATGATTGAAATATACAAATTACTTTTAGATCGTGTTGAAACGCGTATCACGGCCCATCTGCGTGACCAACTCGGAACCGCAAAGAATGCAAACGAAATGTTCAGAATCTTCTCTCGCTTTAATGCACTTTTTGTTCGCCCTCACATCCGTGGCGCTATCAGAGAATATCAGACGCAGCTTATTCAGAGAGTCAAAGATGATATTGAAGCTTTGCATGAAAAATTCAAGGTAACTTTTTTTATGCTCATGACAAATTTTAGTCTCAAGTAATTAAAATTGGCTCCTTGTAACTATTTGATTTATTGTAGGTTCAATATCCTCAAAGCAAATGCTGTCGTCTGTCTCTGGTGCGCGATTTGCCACCCGTTTCCGGTTCCATCATTTGGGCTAAACAGATCGATCATCAGCTCACCACTTACTTGAAGCGTGTTGAAGATGTCCTGGGTAAGGTTGACAATTTATATTACTATACTTCCTATTTAAATTCACTGAGAAAAAATATCTTCCATTTAATAAGAAAAGCATTATTACACGTAAAATATTTTATTTTGTAGGTAAAGGTTGGGAGAATCATATTGAAGGTCAGAAGTTGAAAGCGGATGGTGATAGTTTTCGTCTGAAATTGAACACCCAGGAAGTGTTTGATGATTGGGCTAGAAAGGTAAAATAATTCTATTTCAATTTTAACAGCAAAAAAGGTACTTGAACTGCTCACTCATAATCTCACGCAAGAACATAAAAATGATGCTTCATTGATCTAGGTCCAGCAGAGAAACCTGGGAGTGTCCGGTCGCATATTTGCCATTGAATCGGTTCGCGCTCGTTCCGGCCGCGGTGGCAACGTCCTCAAATTAAAAGTCAACTTCCTGCCAGAAATCATAACTCTCTACAAAGAAGTTCGCAATTTGAAAAATTTAGGATTCAGGTATATTATTTTTTTTCATTTTATCTCATTGTTAGTAAAGTATTATTGTATGTGGAATATAGCTGCACGATCAAAACCATTTTTTTTTGCAGAGTCCCACTGGCAATTGTGAATAAGGCACATCAGGCCAACCAACTTTATCCGTTTGCTATTTCTCTGATTGAGAGTGTTCGAACATACGAGAGAACTTTGGAAAAGGTAATTATGCATGTTATATAGTTTGAAGATTTCTTTTTAACAAAAGCACCAATGAAAACATTTTTTTACACCAATATTATCTATCAAATTGAACATCTATATAGTCTCGTAAATGGTTTGTGAGTATTATTGTAAAATGAAACACTAAAAAAGTTGACAGAGAAAACCACTCACATTCTTATAAAAGTGAATAGAGGAGTTTTGAGCTGTAAAATATTTGTTTGAACATTTCGGTAGAAAAACAGTTTTATCAGAAAAGGTGGGTTTTTGGGTGAAACTACTTTATAACAAAATACTACATTGCTACTTTTATTATTTCCATTTAAAGTTTGATATCAGAAACACAAATCGCACCATAAAATTATCAAATTTTTGTTAGCACCTAGTTTTCCAAGTTTCTATTCTACACACATGTGTTACTATTCTGTTTTATTGAACCTTATTTTTTTTCATTTTTACTAACAAAATGTAAACGTAGTCGTGTGTTTTATTATTGTGAAAATTAGTGTGAAATAATTCTTTTCATGCAAAAACAAATCATTTCTTTTTGCCAGCTCACCAATAGGAACATTAATAAGGTAGATTTATATAAAACAATTTGACTGGTGACACGAAATTTTTTGCATGTCAACTTGGCTCACATTAATAGTGAATAATGCATGCTTTGCTCTCTAAGAAAAAAAAAATTATTCAATCAACAAGCACTGTACACAAGACTGCTGCCATTTTAGCATTTGATGTATAATATAAAATATTTCAGATACACATTTTATATTTTCGCATGTTCTGTAAAAGAAATTCATACTTCTAATAAAAAAAAAACAGATTTTTTTTCATTAGGCTTATGAAACACTCTCAATAATAACTTTCATCTCTATCTATTATGGTATCTGCTGCTCCGAAAATTACTTTGTAAAAAGTGGGTTTTTGTTGATTACTTTTATAGTGAATGATAGAAAATAAACAATATTTGCAGGAGTATGACAACATTGCTTCATCAAATGAATATACTATTAAATAATTGGATCATGCAAATAATTTCTTGAAATTTTATTTTTTATATTACAATTTGTAAATTTGTAATCTTCTAGTGGAATAAAAACATCATAAATTATGATTTTGGCAGGATGTATTGTAAATTTTGACAGTTACAATGTATTCATTTTTTCCGCTTATACTCTGATGGGCTAAAATATTGGTTTTTCAACTTTCAAATGAAAAACTTGTGAGTAAAAGTTTTTCTCCTACGAATAAATGTTATTACTTTGCATATCTTCAAAATTTACATGAATAGTGTCAAATTCTCAATTTTAAATAAACCTTTTTACTAAATATCTTTATTAATGATATTTTTCCATAGTTACTTTTTACCAAGAAGAACCAGAAAACCATCGTTATTTTTTTTTTTAATGGGATTGAAATGAAAGTGCATGTGCATGAGAGAGATTAATATACAGTTTTGAAAGCTTGTTTATTTACGTTGCAATAGCAACTAAATTCATGTAGATATTATTTGATATTCTTTAAAAATGATAGTATTGGCCATAGCCTGGACGAGTCATTAAATCAAATATCTATAGCAATGGATCCGGTGCTTTATCATGTATAGTAGAATTGAGCAACGCCTTTTTTACTGCAGCTTTTGTTGCTGAAATGCTTTACATATATTTGCACTGATGTTTACTGTTCATTTTCATTGAAAATTATAGAAATGACGTGAATTGATATATATATATATCATTTTAAAATTTATAAATTTGTGTTTATCAGGTTTTCTTGAATTACTTTCAAAATTCAACTTTTGATTATACACACTGCCACATTTTCAAAATGCTTGTTAATCAATTTTGAACAGTGTTTCTCCAGGAAAACAATGATTTTTATGTTCACACGGTGAAAAAATAGCAATGTATTTTAAACAATAAATGTAAACATGCAGTCCTATTAGACCGGTGGTATGCTTTACGAATACTCCGACAGCTAAACTGGCCTATTTGATGAATAAAATATTTAAAGATAAAACTAAATTCAAGCCTACACATAGCTTAGAAAACTCAATAGATTTAATAGACAAAATCAAAAATAGACAATTGCCCCCGAATAGCAAACTCATCTCATTAGATGTCATTAGCTTATTCACTAACATTCCTGTAAAGGAATGCTTGGGAATGCTACATGACATATTAGAAAAATCTAAGTTACATCCATTTGAATCTGAAGAGATTTACTCTTTAATTCAAGTGTGTATTGAAACGAATTACTTTAAATTTAACGAAACATATTACCAACAAAATGACGGGTTGCCAATGGGCAGCCCTCTAAGCCCATTACTTGCAGAAATTTTTATGGACAATTTCGAATCTAAACTTCTCGAATTAGATAAAAATAATATAGTATATTACTACCGCTATGTAGACGATATCTTGATTTGTTGGCAAGGCACGGATAGACAATTAGATAAATTTCTACAGAAAGCTAACTCTATACATAGTAATATTAAATTCACACTAGAGATAGAGGTAGACAACTCCATCAATTTCCTAGACTTAACCATTAGCAGAGTTAAAAACAGACACACTTTTAAAATTTTTAGAAAACCCACCTTTTGTGATACCACAATTCACGCAAAGTCCCTCCACTCATGGAATCATAAGCTTGCGGCTTATAACTCCATGGTCCATAGGCTAGTAACTGTACCTATGAGTCAGGCAGATTACGACAAAGAACTGCATACTATAAAATGCATAGCCCGTAATAATGGTTATGAGATAACGACGATAAATAATTTATTATATAAAAAACATTTAAATCTAGCTAGAAAACTCATTTACCCGAATCCAATACAAGATAATCGCTTCTATAAATCAATTAACTACCTAGGTAGCATTAGCGAAAAAATTCATCGGGAGATTAAAAACTCAATAAACGTAGCTTTCAAGGTCAACAATAACTTAGGCAGACATCTTAAAAATAGTAAAGATAAAATCAATAATCTGGACAGAAGCAGTATTTATAAAATGACCTGTGGCTCATGTTTATCCGTTTATATCAGACAGACAGGTAGAAGTATATCTACTCGAGCTAAGGAACATGTAAGATCATTCAACAGTAAAAAGACAGATTCACAACTCGCTAATCACGTTAATAATGAATCACATAATATAAATTCAAACTCAACGCCTAAATGTTTGCATTTTTGTAGTAAGGGTCAGAGAATGACGGCTTTGGAACAGCTGGAAATCAATAGACACCAATTATCACAAAGGATTCTTAACGAACAAACTGACATAATAGTATTGCCACTTGTCCAGCCGTTGTACAAAGGGGTGGTCTGATTTGCTTCCATAAAGACCACTTCCATCCCACATATAATCTTATTGTCATAGACACCTATTGTTTCATTTAGAATTTTGAAAATTTAGTGTCATTGTGTTAAAGTAACAAGCTAGGCCGTTGGAACAGGAGAGAGGATGTGTTGTGTGCCTTTTCTGCACAGCTATATATAGATAAGCGAATGTTAGTTTGAGCATAGTTCTGACGATGGCGTGAGCCGAAATAGCTATCAACTATATTTGTTAAAAATAATTTTGTAGAACTAAAATACATTGCTATTTTTTCACCGTGGAATAATGGAGTTCTACCAAGTGAATGCCAATTCAATCAATAAATTTTTATGCTACTTTATTTTTTATGTAATAATTAATAAAATATGCTTTGTTTTTTTATATATACAAACACAATTATCCGTTTTCTAATGATGAGTTAACACGGGTATCAGTTCACTCTCAGGTTTTCTTTTACTTTGACCTTAAAAAGGTATTGCTTGCAACTTTCATTGAGAGATGACTGCATGTTTTGGAATTTAGAGAATATTCAAAATAGATGCGACAGTGCCATTAAAAACTTGAGAGAAGGCAAAAATTTGTTTTCTATATCTATATTGTGGTTATCTCAGAATGGAGACTCGTATTGAAACTGTATGTATGAATATTTGACTGAACTGGACTCTGTGTAACACTGTTTTTCATACACATATTAAAGATTCATCTAAAAATTGAATATTCTGCAACATCATGTAAACTAGTTTATCAATTTAGAGACTAGTGCTAAAATTGTAAATTGTACAATAATGTCAGGCTCCCGGATAAAGCATGCAGACAATTTTGCATATTCTTGTCTGTTAATTTTCTACATTTATATGTAAAAAGTTTTGTGAAACACTAATCTTATATTTATTTTTTGATTATAAAAAAAAATCAACCTAATTTTTAAGTGACAATTTGATGTATTATAATATTTATTCAATGGTGCAGGGATATCAGTTTGGGAAACTCATTAAATCTTCGAGATATATCCGCAATTCACTGTAATACACTAATCTGTTTAAATTTAGTTTGCATTTTAATGACCCATCTTTATTTATGGAATCAATCAGACAGATGTTAACTCTGAAGGCTAATTTCTCAACCACTGAGATCGCTGATTGCTGTGCGTTGTTTGTTAACAACTATAAAAGGGTTAACAGTGTCAAAACATTCATATAAGAGCTTATTTGATTATTGAAATGTAGCTTGACTTGTGATCTTGGTAATCTCCATAGGTTTGGTTAATACCACCATTACAGTATTAATTTTTAAAATACTGTCACAAAAGTGTGCTATTCCGGACATAGCCAATGTTTGTTGTGTGAGGTCAATAATTGTAGCATTGAAAATGCAGAAAAGGGCATAAAAAAAAATAGCTTTTTGTGAATTGCCAATTGGGTGTGATGTGGGTGAATGGAATAGTTATTGGATACAGTCTCGATTATAATGTGTGACCAGTGTTTGATAAATTTCTCAATCTTCATCCCAGAGCTCACTTCTGTATGAGCAAGTAAGGTGCAAGGGAATACAACTGGATTTGGCCCTTCTGTTACACTCATGACTGTTCCTATATATGTTAGTGAGCAAGAAAGATACGCCTTGTGCACCTTTTATCAGAGTCTTACAGCATGTGGCTTTTTCGATATATGTGCAATCAACACACCTAATTATCATTTTATCCTATATAATTGCAATTGTTAGAATTGTTGAATTGCTCTTATGTGCCATATTCATAAGTAACATTATATTTGCTTTTTCTGCAACACTATTTTTAGCTGTTTCTACAAAAATAGTGCCTTGAATGAAATTGAAAAGAAACCTATATTGTGAAACAAGCCTAATATATTTAGTTAGCTAATCTATATCATTTATTACTGTCTGCTTACTTTTTTATGTATATATTTATTATGAATTGTGGGTTTTATTTTTTTTATATGTGTTTTCAGATTGATGACAAAGCTTCGATTGTACCATTGGTTGCTGGTTTGCGACGCGACGTTTTGGCTTTGATATCTGAAGGCATGGGACTCGTGTGGGAATCTTATAAACTCGACCCGTATGTGCAAAAACTCAGCGAAGTAGTCGTTTCATTCCAAGAAAAGGTACTGTAGTCTAATACAGTAAAAATTTTAGATATTCAATTTCAGATTGTTTCAATTCCAGCTAAAAATATTTTACTATATTTTTTGCTTTCACAGGTTGAAGACCTCGTAGTAGTTGAAGAGCAACTTGAAGTAGACGTCAGATCTATTGAGACATGTCCATATAGTGCGGCAACATTAGCCGATATCCTTGGCAAAATTCAACATGCTGTGGATGACTTGTCACTGCGCCAGTACTCTAACTTGCATCTCTGGGTACAGCGTTTGGATGAGGAGGTATGATATGCGGAGTATGGGAAGGCGTTCTGCATTACTGTTCTCTTACATAATATATAAATAAATTTTATTTTTATAAACTAACCAGGTTGAGAAGAGCCTCGGCGTTCGTCTTCAGGCGGGAGTTAAGGCATGGACGGAAGCACTCCGTGGAGAGGCAAAAGAGATCGACTTGTCTATGGATACAGATGCGCCTGCTCAGCCCACTCATAAACTAGGGGGAGATCCAGCTGTAAGTTGATTGAACGTTGTATATATTGAGGAATGATTTTCCCACACAAATACTCTATATGTATTTGTCGCACAGCTGCTTGTTTTATAATATTTCTAAGCTTAAAATATTGTGTTTGAAAATATTATGTTTTTAAATGTTGATCATCAAACAAAACAAAAGAAAATGTGCCAATGATATTTCTGTAGCGCTAATCTTAAAATACTAATTTTCATAACTACCATCTTTGTTGTGAAGTGTTCAATAAAAAATATGTTATATTACAGATTGCTAGAGTTGTGCATGAAGTCCGTATTACAAACCAGCAGATGTACCTTTTCCCATCGTTAGAAGAAGCACGTTTTCAAATCATGCAGCAACTTTTCGCCTGGCAAGCAGTTGTAACATCACAGCACAGATTGCAGAGTTCAAGGTACTATTACTCTTAAATCTTTTGTTCATTAAATTATATTTTGTTCTGTTCTGCAATGTTTTAACAATATTTATTTTATCTAAAGATACCAAGTGGGGCTAGCTCGACCGACAGCGCAGACGTACAGAAATCTATTGACTAAACTACCGGGAGGAACTGCTCCACTCGAAGAAGCTTATGATGCCATCGATAACAAGGTTTCTGAAGTTAGAGCTTACGTTGATGAATGGCTTAGGTAAACACAGTATTTTTTTTATTAATATTGTATTATTTTATTTTTTCCAGCATCAATGTTTTTCCTTTAAGTAAATAATTCATTTTGTTATTCAAAAATTTCCATTGCTTATTAGGTATCAAGCTTTGTGGGATTTGCAAGCTGATAACCTGTATGGAAAACTTGGAGAAGACGTTTCACTATGGATTAAGTGTTTGAATGACATCAAGTAAGTTTTTAATTTGTATTTCTATAAGACTTATTTTTGTTATTTCAGAGTTGATTTAGCTCTGAATTATGTGTATGCAGTTGAATTTCTATAACAGTGATCACCAAACGGTCACTCGCGAGCTACTGGTAGCTCGCCGAGGCTTTTTTGGCAGCTCACATAGGATATTTTATCATATTTATAAATTTGTCTATACAATTTTATTATTGATCACTGAAAATAAAAAAATGAATCGAGCCAAATTTCAACAAAATGCTTGAAAGGTTGCCATTGTAATAGAAAAAGACTGACTATCTTGATAATTGCATTCGGATGGGAGTGACAAGTACTCACCGAGAATTGAAAAAATTGTGGAGGAAAGTGAATCCCATTCTTTTCACTAATTATTTTATTTTTATTTTCATATTTATTTTTACTTACACCTATTTTTCATTTATTATTTTGTTTATAAATAAAAAAATAATGTACGCATTTTATGTTTTATTGAAAATCTGATATTCTAATTTATTTTAAGTAATATAAAATATTATGTATTGTACGATAATGGACGATGATAAAAAAAATTATAAAGAAAGATTGTGTATAGGTAGCTCACCAGACAATTTCAATTTCTATACCATATTTTTTGACACTTAATATTTTCATTATCACTCATTCCTTTAGGAAATCCCGAACCACATTTGACACGTCTGATACTCGTCGAGAATATGGTCCAATTGTGATTGACTTTGCCAAAGTGCAATCTAAAGTTACTCTGAAGTATGACGCTTGGCATAAAGAGGCGCTCGGCAAGTTTGGATCTCTTTTGGGAGCTGAAATGACAGGATTCCACTCTCAGTTGGCTAAGTCGAGGGCTCAGCTGGAGAATCAGTCACTAGGTGAGATTGTATTTTCCAAGTATATACAGTATAAGTCTTATCTTATTATCTATCATTTTACCAGATTTGAAAAACTGTGAATCGGAGTTGAAAAAAATATTTAATTTGTGTTGTATTTTTTTTCGCTCAGAGGCAGCATCGACTAGTGATGCCGTGGGTCTTATAACGTATGTTCAGCAATTGAAGCGAGAGGTCATCGCTTGGGAGAGGCAGGTAGACACCTATAGAGAAGCTCAAAGAATCCTGGAAAGACAAAGGTGAAACATTGATTTTTACCACTCCGATATAATGCAGGTGTTTTGTTCTATAATTTCTCTTAGTCTACCATTCTTTCCCCTTTCTTTTGTCTAATTCGAAACAATAATGTATTATAGTTCAGAAGAAAATTTCAATAACTACCAGTAAAATACTGTGTTTACGTATGATCCATCAAAGGGTTTTTAGTTTCAAGTATCAGATAGGGTTGTGACCTTTCTTAGTCTTTCTTTGTTATACTCCTTTACTACATTCTAGGAAAATTGGTCACAATATTCAAATACAAATTATCATTTTAGATTCCAGTTCCCAACTACCTGGCTCCATGTGGATAACATTGAAGGTGAATGGAGTGCATTTAATGAAATCATGCGTAGGAAAGATTCATCCATTCAAACGCAGGTAAGTAATCTTGTGACCCTAACTTCTCAAAAAAAAATTTTCAACAGAATTCCACTTTAAATACACATATCTCCTTTGTGAATCTATTTTGATGGAAATTTTTATTTTCTTTAAGGTCGCATCTCTGCAACAAAAAATTGTGGCAGAAGACAAAGCTGTGGAGGTTCGTACGACAGAGTTTCTTGCTGAATGGGAAAAGGGAAAACCAACAGGCGGATCCACAAGACCTGAAGATGCTCTGCAACGTTTGCAGTTGGCGGAATCGCGTTATGCTCGATTGAAAGACGAGAGAGATAATGTCGCTAAAGCTAAAGAAGCCCTGGAACTTCATGATACAGGTAAAAGTAATGTGATTTTTGAATGTGTCCATTGCCATATATGTGCCCATAATTATGAAAGTCATGTTATTTCGTTTTGAGATATTTCAAGGTTTATGTTTCAATTTTTTAAAAAGTATTTTAACACTAAACATTACAGGTTTTCAAAACCTATATAGTCTAACAGTTTATTTTATAATATAACAGTTTCAGCGTATGTTTGTTGTTTGACGTAGATTATATTATTTTTACAACAATGTGAATCTCATTTTTTTCCATTTCTTGACTTACGCCAATTTCATAATTATGGGCACGTATATTGATCATATTTTTTCCTCCTCAAAACACATGAATGATAATTTATTATCTTTGTGTGATTAAACAGCAGGCAGTGCGTCTTCGGAGCGAATGGCAGTTGCACTGGAAGAGCTTCAAGACTTGCGCGGTGTTTGGTCTTCTTTGAGCAAAGTTTGGGCTCAAATTGATGACACCAGAGAAAAACCTTGGTTGTCTGTGCAGCCTAGGAAATTGAGGTATCAATGAGTTGTTAACTATTGAATGTTTATTATTTTCTTCATTCAGTTAATAACAATTTCATATTATTATTTTCATAGGCAACACCTTGAAGCGATGCTTACAGAGCTGAAAGAACTTCCTGCGCGCCTCCGTATGTATGAAAGTTTCGAATACGTTCGGAAACTACTTCACTCATATACTAAGGTAATTCTATTCTTATCTTTCATCACGGAGTTTATTATCACTTGCTCAATCAAAATATATTTTTTTGTTTAAATTTACCGCTTTAGGTGAACATGACCATTGTTGAATTGAAATCTGACGCATTGAAAGAACGTCACTGGAAGCAACTGTGCCGTCAATTGCGAGTCGATTGGGCATTGGCTGATTTGACGCTCGGCCAAGTTTGGGATGCTGATTTGCTTAAAAATGAACACATTGTTAAAGATGTAATATTGGTCGCTCAAGGAGAAATGGCGTTGGAAGAATTTCTTAAACAGGTATTGATATTTTTTAAGTATTCACACAAAAATAATATAGGTCTTTTAATTTACAACTCTTGATCAAATTCACCCTCCTCACAGGTTCGAGAATCTTGGCAGAGCTATGAACTGGACTTGATCAATTATCAAAATAAATGTAAGATCATCCGAGGATGGGATGATTTGTTTAACAAAGTCAAAGAGCATATTAATTCTGTTGCCGCCATGAAGCTTTCACCCTACTACAAGGTATTATTTATTTATAAATTATCAAAATATGTTTGTTGTTCATTAAAGCAACATGGTATGAGTGTAAAAAAAAAACAATTTTTCTTCACTTAGCTTTATTTTCATCTTGCATTGTTCTGTATTGTTAGCCATCTTTTTCATAATATTTTCATACTATGTGTGATTTATTTACCTACAAAAATAAGTATTAACACAAGTATCAATAGGCTAATTAATTTGAATGTATGTATATTCTAAAGGTATTTGAAGAAGAAGCTCTGACCTGGGAAGAAAAGCTCAATAGAATAAATGGTCTATTTGATGTATGGATTGATGTTCAGCGACGTTGGGTTTATTTGGAGGGAATTTTTTCGGGCAGTGCTGACATCAAAGCTTTGCTACCTGTCGAAACTTCTAGGTTCCAGAGCATCAGGTATGATTAATAATTTCAGAAGTAAAACCCTTCCAACCATTGCTTAACAATAAAATTTGGTTCTACCAGAACACTGTTATGTAAAGTCATGTCATGTGAGTGTAACAAATTTGGGATTGGCTCTTTTTTTTAGAAAAATTAAAAGATAGATGCCAAAAAATTTATTGAAAAATGTTTTAATGCAAACTTACGATAAATAGTGTAATTCATTATTATTCTCAACTTTTTCCTTTTTCCTGAAAGCTTGTATATTGGCATCACTAATGCTTTCAATATCATTTTTGTTTGTTATGTTCTAACATTTGCACTAAGCAAACCTAATCTGGACTTGTATTAGTTTTTTAAGATTCTTGTAAATATTTCATTCTTCACTTCCTACAACCCATATCTGAAACATTATTTCAAAAATGCTTCATCACATTTTTGAAATTTCTGCTATCCTTAATTCCTTGTTATTGCCTGCAAATAGTTGTTTGTGAAAATCATTTAAATTTGACTAGATTTCCTTTGGAAGTAAGGTAGTCAACCATACTCTAGTAAATTATCATGTTCATTGGTAGCTTTATCATATTTTTATTCATACTTTATCTCACCTACTGAACATATGATGCTGATAATGTTTGATTTTGAAAATTCTATTCATCCATGGTCATTATGTCACAAAATCATCCTAGAACATTACTTGAAATACTGTATTCTAAAATAAGAACATGGAAATTTAAATGACTGAGTTGTCTTTATAAAGTTTGCAAGAGATTTTATTAACAAATAACTTGTTATTTTTAACAGTTCTGAATTCCTTGGTTTAATGAAGAAAGTATCCAAATCTCCGATGGTAATGGATGTTTTGAATATCCCAGGAGTTCAAAGATCACTGGAAAGATTAGCCGACTTATTGGGCAAAATTCAAAAGGCACTTGGGGAGTATTTGGAGCGTGAACGAACCAGTTTCCCAAGGCAAGTAGTGTCAAATATATCAAAAAAACCCCATTTAACTTTTCTTATTTTGATATATGAAATTTTGTAACTTTCCTGATTATAGATTTTACTTTGTCGGTGATGAAGATTTGCTGGAAATCATTGGTAATAGTAAAAATGTTGCTCGCCTTCAAAAGCATTTCAAGAAAATGTTTGCTGGAGTTGCAGCAATTTTGTTAAATGAAGATAATACAATCATCAACGGAATCGCATCACGAGAAGGAGAGGAGGTAAGAAATAACAATTACTTAATTTTTGTAATTTTTTGGATCTCAGTCACATATTCAAAAGTTCTACTTACTCCTCAGGTGGAATTCATTACCCCCGTTAACACTGTGGAACATCCTAAAATAAATGAATGGTTGACCATGGTAGAAAGAGAAATGCGTGTGACACTCGCTTGCCGCCTCAAGGAAGCTGTCGCTGATGTCAAGCAATTCAAAGACGGTGCTATAGATCCTTCTGCATTCATGGCATGGTGTGATAAATACCAGGTACGAGTCGGTCATTTATATTACAGAAAAATAAAAATGCTGACCAAAATCTACATAAAAAAATTTGGAAATTTGAAACAACTAATGTCTGAAATGTACATTTACAGTTATCAAGGCTAAAATTAAACTAATTCCATTTGGACAGTTAGAAATTTTTGTTCATTAATTCATAATATGTAAAAAGCTAAAAAATATCTTTTCCTATTTTACAGGCCCAGATTGTAGTTTTGGCTGTTCAAATTATGTGGTCCGAAGAGGTTGAAGCGGCTTTGCAAGCTAGTGGCACTGCAGGTGTGCCACAAAAAGGAGCCCTGGGTCCTGCCTTAAAACAAGTTGAAGCCACTTTGAATGTTTTGGCAGACAGTGTCTTACAAGAGCAACCTCCATTAAGGAGAAGAAAGTTGGAACATTTGGTACGGTTTTCTTTACTGGATGGTATTTTATGGAAAAAATATCGTTGAATATGAAACATACACAGTCATTGCTGTATCTTAATATAAAGATTAATATTTTTCATCCACTATAATGTTTTCAAAAGTTCATATTTGCCGCAATTGAAAGGTTAATCAATTATCCCGCAGCCAGTCAGCTACTTAATTAACCTAAAATAGTAATAATATAGAAAAAACATAGAAGCTGTCACTGATCTATAAAAAAGATATTACAATAAACAAATTCTTGCTGAGCTATTGTCATGCTTAGAGCAGTGCTCCACAGAATTTACTTGCACACGTCACAACTTAATACTCTGATCTATCGGCCCGTCTTAACACTTCTGAAAAGCCCCATAAAGTAAATCTATCGGCTTAAACATTGAATTATAATATCAAAAATTAATTATTTTCATAAACATGTAAATCTTTTACAATTTGTTTTTCATATGATACATCCAAGTATGCACGTATATATTGGCCCCGTGAAACTAAAAGGGTCAAACTAACAGTTTATTTTGTTTCAATAATATATAATTAAATTCTTTAAATTATAAGTTTTAAAATATTTTTTTTGGAAAATTACATATATTAACTTTCCCACGGGACAGCCAATATATTTTTTGTCTAACAATCAGAATTTTTATTTAAATTTTATATCCACAGATAAACGAGTTTGTTCACAAAAGAACTGTCACTCGCCGCTTGATTGCAGCTGAAGTTTCATCTCCAAGGAGTTTCGAGTGGCTCTGTGAGATGAGATGTTATTTTGATTCAAGGAATCCAGATGTAAGTAAAGCCTTAAAAATGCAATGGACATTTCAATAATAATGATATGATTTAATTTTACCATCATCGTTGCACAACTTTCATTGTAGGTTCTGCAGCAGCTTACGATTCACATGGCGAATGCTAAATTCCTATATGGTTTTGAATACCTTGGAGTTCAAGATCGCCTTGTACAAACACCCTTAACTGACAGATGCTATCTCACTATGACCCAAGCGTTGGAGGCTAGGCTCGGTGGTTCTCCATTTGGTAGGTTTTTATTTAATTTTTTTTCTTATTTCTTATTTGATAAATTGGAATAATTTGTTATTTCATGACGTTTTTCTTTCCATTTAGGTCCTGCTGGTACAGGAAAGACAGAGTCCGTAAAAGCTTTAGGAAACCAGTTGGGACGTTTCGTTCTGGTGTTCAATTGTGATGAGACATTTGATTTTCAAGCTATGGGACGTATTTTTGTGGGATTGTGTCAGGTAAAAAGAAGATGAGATCTTGAATAATTTTTCTATAATTTATAATCTTATAATTGCGATGCCCAGTGTCATATTAAAATATATCAATACTCAAAATTGACAGGTGGGTGCTTGGGGTTGCTTTGATGAGTTCAATCGCCTCGAAGAGCGAATGTTATCAGCCGTCTCACAGCAAGTGCAAACCATTCAAGAAGCTCTCAAATTACACCAAGATCAGGGTGACAACAGCGCAAGTAAGTATACTGTTGTATGAGTATAAAGTTATTCTATCCATATGCCATCAGAGATATTTATGCTTTTTGACATAAGATTGTTGAGTGATGATTTTTTTTAAACATAATTACATACATCAAAGTAATTCATGTTATTATTTTTTAGCATCCATTGCTGTCGAACTAGTTGGCAAGCAAGTTCGCGTATCTCGAGATATGGCTATCTTCATCACAATGAATCCAGGATATGCAGGCCGTTCCAACTTGCCTGACAATCTCAAAAAACTCTTCAGAAGCTTGGCGATGACATCACCAGACAGACAGCTGATCGCGGAGGTCATGCTGTTCAGTCAAGGTTTTAGAACCGCTGAAAAACTAGCATGCAAAATTGTACCATTCTTCAAGTAAGTTTTTATTTATATTTGGTTGAAAAGAATAAAATAAATATCTTTTTACAATAACTTTCTTGTGTTTTAAGTAAGATTTTACATATTCAGTTCTAAACTTTGTTTAAAGTATTTTAATTGTTAATTGCATATCTGCTTTTTGGTATGCAATAGAATATGAATGTTATACTATAGACAGTATATTAATATCATACATTTATATAAATTGTAAATAAAGTAAGTACTTATAGTATTTTTTTTTTTATAGATTATGTGATGAACAGCTTTCAAACCAATCTCACTATGATTTCGGTCTGCGAGCTCTCAAATCAGTCCTCGTCTCAGCTGGTAATGTCAAGAGGGACAGAATCATGAAAATTAAGGTCAGTACCATTAACAGTTTGATGAATTCATTTTGCACTTTAAAAGTGTTCCCTAACTTTCACATTTCTATAGTTGCAAGACTTTGTCGTGCAACATGCAAGACCAGTGCGCGAGCTACGCAGACCCCGTGATAAGAACTTTCAGTCTTAGTGCAGAAAATCTTTTACTTATAGGACTGATTTTGGTTTCAAAATATTGCCTGCTTTGTCCTGCTACTGCCATCTTCATACATTTATGAAGATGGCAGTATCAAGTTTATTGCCTTTACCGCCAGAATCCCAAATCAATTTGAAATTTCGTGAGTCTGCGGCTAGGTAATTGGGAAAACGTAGGACATTTTTTTTTTATCATGAAACATCTCATATATCTGGATTCCATAAAATCTAACCCAATTATTTTTCATTGTTGTATTTATAACTACATTGAAAGAAAATATTTCGAAAAATAGCACCGGGCTTAGATTTAATTCATATGAAAAACCTCAGTGTGGATTGGTTTAATCTACGGAAATTCTGAGGCATATATTCAGATATTTAGGGTGCCCATAAGAAAGCACCGTGTACCTGCAAAATAGGTGCTAATAATTTTTTCACGGATTTAACAGTCATATCCGACTACATCATGATCTATCAAGTTACAGGGTATCATTTATAGAAAACAAGAAAATGTCTTCGTTTATTTCAAAACTTTATGGAATAACTGATAAATCATTTTACAATGTAAATTTTCAGCTTTGGTGTTTTCCTGCAAAAAAAATACTTAAGAAATCTTTCCGAATTTATTTTATACATAAACTAAAAAAAACTGGTAAAATGTTGATTACATAAGATAAAAAAAAAAACAAGATATTGTTCTTTATTCCTGCACTGAATTTTTCAATAAACTTGTTTACGACTTCATACAATTCAGGCAGGGTTTCAACAAGTAGAAAAATGTGAATAGATTCAATTTTTGTTATCGGCGTATACATAACCAGGAAAGACTGTGAACTTCAGAAAAAAGAATGTTTATTGATATTCAATATCCACCATACATACGCCACTTGATATTTGATGTTTGAAATTAAATTACATCTATTATTTTATTCTTTAGATGTAAATATGAAAAATATTAATAAAAATCTGCAATGCGTTGAGGGGTGTACTATATGCAAATATATCTTGTAATGAATTTGTTCACATTGATTTCAGGAGACGATGATTAGCCGTGGTGAACAAACTGTTGATGAAGCATCCATCGCAGAATCATTACCAGAACAAGACATTTTAATTCAGAGCGTGTGCGAGACTATGGTTCCAAAACTGGTCGCTGAAGATATTCCATTGTTATTCTCACTTCTCAGTGATGTCTTCCCCAATGTAGGATATACTCGTGCCGAGATGACAGGTGATTACTTTCCACAATGATTCATGATTGTTTCATTGAATTGAACATAAAGTATACCTACATATTGTGCTGTGAAAATATTTTCATATAATCATTTATTTTTTTATTATTTTAACTCAAAAGGACTGAAGAATGAAATCAGAAAAGTATGCGCAGACGAGTTCCTTGTCTGCGGAGAAGGTGATGAACAAGGCGGAGCTTGGATGGAAAAGGTAACATACAATTTATTTCCTTAAGCTGTAGAAATTCATAAAATGTAATTATTTACTAAATAAATTTTACTTTCTCGTCTCGTGCCTTAAAAGTGGCTATATTATAAGTAAATTTACACGCTAGAAGTTATACTGTTGTATATTTATAACGCTAGGCATAATCATCACACATCATCTTATAATTCATGACTGTAATCTTAACCAAATTTTGATAATGGGGTAACTGCAGTAATGAGAAATCTGGATAATCGGAAAAAAAGTATAATGTCCAGAGAAAAAAAGTACATTAAGTATGAATATTTTTTATTGAATATGATACAGTGATAACATATTTCAAGTGAATATATATATTTTACTAATTCTGACTAAGAAAATGTATTAAACAATGAATTCAGTTTCACTGTTTAGTGTTGGTAAAACTACATTTGAAAAGTACTGACTTAAACAGCAATATATTTGGTGAGTATGGAGGACAAAGCAGAGGCACTCCCAATGAAGGTCTATAATTTTTTTAATGCTTCCTACTATGTGGGTTCTATAATTATTCTGGTAAAATGATTCCTTGACAATATTCACTAATCATGGCCATTTTTTGATAATTGCTTCTCCCATTAGTTTCTCACAGTTCATGACAAATGCAGACATAAAGGCAGACTAAGGATTTATGTGCTATTAGGAATTATTACGTCATTGCTCACGTGTTACTCACTTTCCAAACTTGGATATTTTATCAATCTTTAATTGATGACAAAATCTTCCATGAGATGAATTAAATCATTTTGCACTCTAATCCAATGTTAATTATTTTCCCAAATAAACAAGACAAAAGTCTTAGTCAAATTTAATAGTGTGCATCAGTGCACCTCATTGTATCATCATCATTCATCTCTGAATATTCAAAAACCACTTCTGAGCACTCCTTATATACTATGAACATTGTAAATGTTATTTATCTGCAATGGAACTTGCACTTTCATCACTGAAACATAAAAGCATAGAATTTGCCAATTACATTGTTTATCAATATTAATTTTCTAAGGGATCTTATCTATGCCGAATCCAACCACTTCAGGGTAATGATTTGAAACACACTTCAGAGGTGGATCATATTGAAACATACACAGAAAGTAAATGCGCTCAAACTAATGGATGCTTGATGTTCAAGAATAGTTTTCGTTTTAAAACCTCAAGAATTTTTTTTAGAAATTTCTTTTGAATTGCTACAATAATTTAACTTTTACAGGGTAAAAAAGAAAGCAACTACTTATATTACACTATTATTGCTATAAAGGTGCAAATTTATGTAAAATTTGTTATATTGTATTGAATCATAACCTGGAAATTCTATTCCTGAAAATTATGCTAATCAGTGAAGCAAATTGTTGTGGATTGATTTAAAATACACGCAGAATGACTTTCCAAAAATGTAATTTGATAGATTTAAAAAACCATTTTTTTGAACAGAGCAATTTTTATTGTATTTTTATATATTTTATTGAACAGTGTATATTTGTTCTTTTGTCTTTCTCTATTGCATCATTATCTTGACGGACATTACTTAGGACTTCATTAGGGATAGCACATGGGTAGAAAAGGTCAGTCGGCTGATAATATGTACTCTACTGCAATTGTACTTCGAAAAAATTGTACACCGCTTTTTTGTATTGTGTATTAGTCATGTTATGATGTGAGAGTATATTTTTACAATGCATACTGATGATCCAGTTCAAACTATCAAATTATTTTTTTGATTAGAGCTGTGGAAATATTTCAGAAATTATGTTAACATAGATTTTCACACATTTGAAAATGTTACCTTTTACACAATTTTCCTTTTCTTTATTTCTCTGATCGTTGTGACAATTTGGTACATTGTCATACATATTAGCCAGTTCTGCTACTTTGTTGAATATCATGAAATAAAAACTATCCACAGTCCTGGTTAACACGTTGATTACGGGATGCACAAATTTGTGCGTTTCAAAAACTTTCTGTTGCGGCGGGGTGCACATTTTTGTGCGTTTCGGTACATTCAACTTCATATATAAAAAACAAATGTTTAAACTTCATATTTCTTGTCGATTTTTTTTTTTGCTGTGTCGCGGGAAGATGTCACTAAAAGCCCACAATTTTTATCGATCCTTCACTGGATCAAAACACGACTAAAAATCGTCCTGTTTCGTAGGTAGCATTTCAATATTCTTTTCTGAGAAGTCATACAAATCAGTCTAAAACAAATACGACAGATGGTGATGTTTTTTTTATATAGAATAATAAGGTATTCCCCTTTGTTCAAAAATGACATAAAATACTAATTTCATATTAGTCCTTTGACTCCGATGAAGACATCATGTCAAGTGCGGGCCCGATACATATCATTTTTTATGTGCCGCGTATTTTGTTCTCCAGCAATTGTTAAACCGTGTTACATTCGACTTTATCGTAATGTATTATATCAAGTGTATTTTGATTTTTTTGATATGCGCTCCACAGTTTGATGTTTGCTGACGTTCTTAGGTTGGGTAATTAATTGCACAGTGCGTGGCAATCTCGCCCGCCGCAACTCATAGTTTTTGAACAATCATATCCGTAATCAATGAGTTAATATAATAATATTTAAAGACTTAATACATGTGTTTATTTATATTTTTAAAAATTTTGTATTTGAGTTTCTATTTTCATAATGGATCATTTTTTCTTTTTGGACTAGGTCAGCAATATGTAAAAATAATAGTTAGTAGTTCCCACGGTGTTCTCATTTATTTTTTATGACTTTGGTGCTTATTTGTACTATACTTGAATTTCCCAAACCTTTATATTTTTTGTTTTTGTGTAACTACTTAATATTATATATTACTTGATGAATATATATTTTACCCCATGCATTGCCTTTTTAAGAGCATTATGATTGAAATAGTCAAATGAAATGAACAAATATTATAAATTTTGCATGATCAATGTTTTTTTTTTTTGTTTCATTTTGTACCATCTTATTTTGAAGTTTATTGTGAAGTTTTTTTTTTAAATATATAAGTTTATTTGAGATGATTTAACTATTATTTTACTCTATCATATATTTTTAAATTACAATATTATGCTCCTTAGTAATTCATGCATTAATCAAATCTCTTCAATAAAAATAGGGCATCAGTCTTAAAATTTTTATATGAAATATAATATATATCTAATTCAATTGAGAAATTGCACTAATTATTTTATTGATGATACTTTGTGCAGGTACTGCAGCTTTACCAGATCTGTAAGTTGAACCACGGTCTGATGATGGTCGGATCATCAGGCAGCGGAAAGTCCACAGCCTGGAAGGTTTTACTCAAGGCGTTGGAAAGGTTCTTATTTTCATCATTACTCTATCGTGCTGTAACACTTACCAAGTTTGACAAACGGTAATTATTACCCAATGTAATTTTTGTTGTTTAGATTCGAGGGTGTTGAAGGTGTAGCTCATGTTATAGATCCTAAAGCCATGTCCAAAGAGGCTCTTTACGGAGTGTTGGATCCAAATACACGCGAATGGACAGATGGTCTATTTACTCACATTTTAAGGTCAGTTACAGTCGGGTTTGTGCTATCAAGACTACATTACCATTTGTTAATACCTGATGACAGCAGAGTTAGAAACATAAACTACTTGATTTATTTTCAGGAAAATCATTGACAATGTGCGTGGTGAGATCAACAAACGTCAATGGATAATATTTGATGGTGATGTCGATCCAGAGTGGGTAGAGAATTTAAATTCTGTTCTTGATGACAACAAACTTTTGACGTTGCCTAATGGAGAAAGGTTGAGTTTACCACCTAACGTCAGAGTAATGTTCGAGGTTAGAAAACATGATTTATTGTCATTAGTTAAACGACAGCTTGTATGAAAAATCATTTTTAGTGATTGACTAATTGAACTGTGATTTATACATTATCAAAGTTTTAATATTTAAAAAATCGTTAATCGCTCATATTAAACTTTTCATTGTTCATCTCTGCATATGAAATGTAGTTGAAACCCACGTGGCCAGTCATTATTACTCGATATTCTTGAGACTTTGGTCTTTGGAAAAGAGATATTAAAATTATCTTGAAAGCCATCAGTCAAATTTTTCAAAAAAAAAACAAATCATTGACTTTAAATGTTGCTTTACTGTTCAGAATAACCTGTTAATCATCTTTGTTTTACTTATTGAAGTGTAAATTAAAATAATTTCATTTATTTCCAGGTTCAAGACTTGAAATATGCAACTTTGGCTACTGTATCTCGATGCGGAATGGTTTGGTTCTCGCAGGATGTCTTAACTACTGAAATGATTTTCGAGAATTATCTCATGAGGTAGTAATAATGGTAGCTACTCTTTCGGCACTCATGCAATACTGTACTCAAAACATTATTGTTTTTCTGTTGGATTTCAAATTCTATAATTTATAAAAAGACTTCTTTTTTATTGTCATTGTAAGTAATCCATCTAGAAAAAATCAACACCAGTCCTCTTGCTGTTATGATAATGATACAGATATTTTGAATTGCTGATATAATGTGATTCATTCATACACTGGAATTAGATACAATGTTATTCGAATCATATTTTATAAGTGAAATAGATTTAAAAATATATATATATATATTCATCTGAATTTAATTCGAAATATGTTACATTAGATTGAAGAATATACCATTGGAAGATGGTGAAGAGGATTCTTTGAGCCTTCTTTTAATTCCTGGCAAACAAGCCAATGCACAAAGCAACGAACAAGCCACTCCAGATGAAATTTTATCTCCAGCACTCCAGGTAAGTCTTTTTCTGTCATCAAAAGAAGAAGAAGCATTCATTCCAAAGAAATATTATTCACTTGAGTTGACTTATTCTGTAATACTTGTGCTTATTCTATAGACCCAGCGAGCGGTGGCTGCCCTGTTAAGCCCTCTATTCTCTGCAGATGGATTAGTTGTGCGGTGCGCAGAGCGCGCTGCTGCTTTGGACCACGTTATGGACTTCACTCGACATCGAGCTCTGGGGTCACTTTTCTCCATGCTCAACCAGGGTGTCAGGTTAATTGATTATAAGATTTTTGGGGTTGTAATTTATCAGTAGAGTAGTTTTCTTAGCGATACTAAAATTAAATATTTTTATTTCAGAAATGTATTGGCGTACAATCGGCAACATCCAGATTTCCCAATCAGTCCAGAGCAAATGGACGCTTATATTCCGAAAGTGCTTGTTTATTCTCTTCTATGGTCCTTTGCCGGCGATTCCAAACTTAAAGTGAGTTTTTTGTGTGATTGTATGTTTTTAGATGTCTTAATTTCTGTGATAATGTATTTTTATTATTATTGCAGGGTCGTTGCGAGCTTGGAGACTTCATTAGGTCTATCAGCACTGTTCCACTGCCTCCTGCTAATGCCAATCAACCGATTATTGATTTTGAGGTAAAAATTTGCATTGGGCAAATGCTATCATAAATATCAAGTAGAAACTTTTCCCTGAATTTTGCGATGAATTGTAGGTTTTTTTTTTAATTCATATATTTTTCATATTCTTTAGGTATCTATAACAGGTGAGTGGTCACCGTGGTCAGCTAAAGTGCCGCAAATAGAAGTTGAGACACACAAAGTGGCAGCACCGGACGTTGTAGTTCCAACTTTGGACACTGTTCGTCATGAGGCGCTGCTTTACACGTGGCTTGCAGAACATAAACCTCTAGGTATAATACACAATAATGCATGTTTTATTCGCACAGCCAAACTTTGAATTCTCATATCGTTCTTATTCTTATTTGTATATCTTCTTCTGTCAAGTTCTGTGCGGCCCTCCCGGTTCTGGTAAAACAATGACCCTGTTCAGTGCCCTGCGTGCTCTGCCTGACATGGAGGTCGTAGGATTGAATTTCTCTTCCGCTACTACTCCAGAGCTTCTTTTGAAAACATTCGATCACTACTGTGAATATAGGAAGACACCCAATGGCGTAATTTTAGCCCCAGTCCAGGTAACATATCTGAAATATACTATACATTAAAAGCTGAGGAATATTATATGAATTCTTTCATGATGTAAGTAAATGAAACTAGTAATCATGGCGCTTGTTTGTTTTGTTTTCTATTGTAGCTCGGAAAATGGCTGGTTTTGTTCTGCGATGAAATCAATTTGCCAGACATGGATCAGTATGGCACTCAAAGGGTTATCTCTTTCCTGAGACAACTTCTGGAGCACAAAGGCTTCTATAGAGCTTCTGGTGAGACAGCAACTGTATTTTTTCTACAGGGAATGGGGAGGTTGCCAGCTTGTTATTCCATCTATATGAGCAAGCCAGTGAGTGCGGCAAGGGATAGATATAGATGTTTTAAATAATAAAGACACATTTTTTTAGTACTTATTTCCACAATATATTTTTTGATCAGGACCGGTTTCGCTCATCGCGAGCATTATCAACTGATAGAATACAATTTACAAACAAGTCTATTTATACAAAACAAAAAAATTATTTGAGTTAATGGTAGCAGGTGTACAAAACCATGGGTACAAGAACTAGGAAACGATTTACATAAAATCATACAATATTGATACAAATAAAGTAAATTAGTATAAAAATTAAATGTTCACAATCACTTATTAAGAATTACAATTACAATTATGGTAAATCAATAATCCATTAGGAGCTCTAAACAATCAATAAGGAAGTAAGGAGTGGGAAATTTTTAATGACGAAAATAACCCACAATCACTACTTAATGGAACAAAATAAATTAATACATGAGAAGTCGATTAAAGATGAATCGATGAGATGGGAAGATATGGTCAGTCAGGGGCGTTCCAATATTTTCTGTAAAAAAAATTTTAGTAAAAGGAGGCAGTATCATTTTTCAAAAAAATAAAAAAAAAAATAATAATATTTATTTGAAATATATATTTATTAATCTAATTTAATGAGTATAACAATGGTGACGACGCAAAAGTAGTTTGTTCATTTATAAGGTTAGAATTAGGCAAAAATTTATATCGATGAATTTCAAGGATTTCTTGTTTATCTAATTTCAGTGATTTGTTATTGAAATGCAGGATTTTGTAGTTTATAGTAAAATCACATGAATGTTTATTTTGAAACAAATGGTTTCCAAAAGTAGAAATCTCATCGCCTCTTTTGGCACAAGCTAAATGTTCCTTAAATCTAGTATGAAAGGATCTTCCTGTTTGACCAATATACCTAGCCTCACAGGAATCACATTTTAGAAGATAAATACCACTTTGGCTTAAAATATTAATTTTGTCTTTCGTGTTAACTAACATTCGACTAAGATTATGATTGTTATAAAAGGTTACATTAAAAAGTTTTTTGTCTAACTTCTTGGATATGTTTTCAGAAACTCGGCCTAAATAACTTAGTTTTACCCAACGTTTTTCAACGGAGGGAACATCAATCATCAAGCTCGAGGTTACATTTAATAAAACACGTATTTGCTTCATCGATAACTGTCTTTACGGATTCAGAACTAGATGCAGTTGGATCACGTTTTAATTGAATAAACGCTGGACCCGACAAGACACCCTCCATTTTTTCATCGTAAACACCTCTATCCATGATAACAGTAGTGTTACCTTTATCGGCTTTTGAAATTATTAAGTTATTAGAATTTAATTTTGTTTTGATAGACTTTACGATACGCGTTTCAAATTTACTAGTATTTACAATATTTCGAGATTCCTTTTTTAGAATAGTTGAGCATTCATATTTAATGGCCATATTCGATCGTATAGCCAGATCAGCATCGATCGCAATCGATGTTGACAATTCCTATGACAGAATCAAATTTCAATTTAGAATTAAACACCATTAAACAGATAGCACTTAACAATGGATACGATGCAAAGTTGATTGATCGACTTGTCTTTAAAAAAACTAAAAAAATTAGCTTTATTAAATGTAACCTCGAGCTTGATGATTGATGTTCCCTCCGTTGAAAAACGTTGGGTAAAACTAAGTTATTTAGGCCGAATTTCTGAAAACATATCCAAGAAGTTAGACAAAAAACTTTTTAATGTAACTTTTTATAACAATCATAATCTTAGTCGAATGTTAGTTAACACGAAAGACAAAATTAATATTTTAAGCCAAAGTGGTATTTATCTTCTAAAATGTGATTCCTGTGAGGCTAGGTATATTGGTCAAACAGGAAGATCCTTTCATACTAGATTTAAGGAACATTTAGCTTGTGCCAAAAAAGGCGATGAGATTTCTACTTTTGGAAACCATTTGTTTCAAAATAAACATTCATGTGATTTTACTATAAACTACAAAATCCTGCATTTCAATAACAAATCACTGAAATTAGATAAACAAGAAATCCTTGAAATTAATCGATATAAATTTTTGCCTAATTCTAACCTTATAAATGAACAAACTACTTTTGCGTCGTCACCATTGTTATACTCATTAAATTAGATTAATAAATATATATTTCAAATAAATATTATTATTTTTTTTTTATTTTTTTTTGAAAAATGATACTGCCTCCTTTTACTAAAATTTTTTTTACAGAAAATATTGGAACGCCCCTGACTGACCATATCTTCCCATCTCATCGATTCATCTTTAATCGACTTCTCATGTATTAATTTATTTTGTTCCATTAAGTAGTGATTGTGGGTTATTTTCGTCATTAAAAATTTCCCACTCCTTACTTCCTTATTAATTGTTTAGAGCTCCTAATGGATTATTGATTTACCATAATTGTAATTTTAATTCTTAATAAGTGATTGTGAACATTTAATTTTTATACTAATTTACTTTATTTGTATCAATATTGTATGATTTTATGTAAATTGTTTCCTAGTTCTTGAACCCATGGTTTTGTACACCTGCTACCATTAACTCAAATTTTTTGTTTTGTATAAATAGACTTGTTTGTAAATTGTATTCTATCAGTTGATAATGCTCGCGATGAGCGAAACCGGTCCTGATCAAAAAATATATTGTGGAAATAAGTACTAAAAAAATGTCTTTATTATTTTATTATTTAAAATATAATGCCTTTCCATCAAGAAGCGACAGTTAACACCTTAAAAGTGAGATATAGATGTGTTTTTTGTCAAATCCTGAGGTGCAAATTCATCTTCCCCAGATGATATCTGATTCTAAACTGTCTGTAGCCACATTTTCTGACAAACTAAAGTTATTTTTGAAATAATATGTTTTTATTAGATCATTCCTGGGTGTGCTTGGAGCGTATTCAATTTGTGGGTGCATGTAATCCTCCCACTGATCCTGGAAGAAAACCCCTCAGTCATCGTTTGTTACGTCATGTGCCAGTCATCTATGTGGATTATCCTGGAGAGACATCGCTGAAACAGGTATGTAACATAACATATTTGAATTTGTATAATTGCATTTGTCACTAGTCATTCTAATTGACTTTAAGTGTATGGTTTCAAACATGTATGGTATTTTTTGTTTTCATTGTTGCACTGTTACACCTGGTGGTTTAAAAGTTTTGGACATATTAAAAAAAAAAATTCAATTGATTATACAATGATTGAAATGAATCTCTATCCCTGCTACAGATCTATGGAACTTTCACTCGTGCCATGCTGCGAATGATGCCTTCTCTTCGTTCCCAATCTGAACCGCTAACAAATGCTATGGTTCAGTTGTACCTTGCGTCACAAGAAAGGTTCACTCAAGATATGCAGCCACATTATGTTTACAGTCCTAGGGAAATGACTAGATGGGTCCGTGGTATATGTGAAGCTATAAGGTAATATAATTTCTTTGCATGCATATTATTGTACGCTCAGTTGTATAAGATTCATATAAATACATATTTGGTTGCTTTCAGGCCTTTGGATAGTTTATCAGTGGAAGGCTTGGTGAGGCTTTGGGCTCATGAAGCGCTTAGATTGTTCCAAGACAGGCTGGTTGACGACATTGAAAGGAAATGGACCAACGACAATATAGACGCTGTTGCCATTCAACATTTCCCAGGTATGAAACTGTTTCCTCTCAATGTTCATACACAAAAATTCCTTCGGTGATATGTGACATTATTTTATTCATTTTTTGTTTGATATATTTATTTTTTAGGCATCGATCAGGAAGCCGCTCTTACGCGACCTATTCTTTACAGCAATTGGTTGAGCAAAGATTATAGTCCTGTGTTGAGAGACCAACTCAGGGATTACGTGAAAGCACGTCTAAAGGTATGAGATTTATTTTAAGACAGTTGTTTTAAGAATTATAGTATATTTCACAAATTAATACTCTTATCATTTCTGTTTAGGTGTTCTACGAAGAAGAATTGGATGTTCCTTTAGTTCTATTTGATGAAGTTCTTGACCATGTTCTAAGAATTGACAGAATCTTTAGACAGCCTCAAGGTAACTAACTGTATATTTTTAAATAACTTTCCAACGCACATTTTTTGTAAAATGAATGTAATAATTAAAAATATTTATTATTATAGGCCATCTACTACTTATTGGAGTGTCAGGTGCCGGAAAGACTACTCTCAGTCGTTTTGTTGCGTGGATGAATGGACTCAGCATTTTCCAGATCAAGGTTTGCGTCGTATTTACTCTACACAATATTCTCACCCTCCTTCTTGCTTTCAAACGATCTTACTTCATACACCATTTTTACATTGTTAGGTCCATAATAAATACACGGGCTTAGATTTTGATGAAGATCTGAGAAGTGTACTCCGAAGGGCCGGTTGCAGGGATGAGAAGGTTGCATTCATTTTGGATGAATCTAACGTTTTGGACAGTGGATTCTTGGAGCGAATGAATACGCTATTAGCTAATGGAGAGGTATTAAACATTTTCATATTTGAATGTTAGGTTATACATTTTAGAAATTTGTGATAGTGGAATATTAAATCAATTTTGAATCAGCAGCCTTATCCTGTATTCATCAAACTAGTGAATATTAACAAGGATCTTAGATAAAAAAAAACCAATATTGTCCACCATTAAAAAAATAGTTCATATCACATATTGCGTAGTATTAATGATATAGTTTTGAGCCCTGCCCTTAATGTAATGATTGTATTTAAAAATAAAAAAAACTTCTCTATGTTTATAGAACTTAAATTCTTTTATTTATTTATAATTATACATTACAAAAATTACAAATTATAGATTCATTGCTTTTGCAACGTCATACATATAATATGACATACACCATAATTTCAAGGATGTAAGATTCTTAGATTGCTGTATATTCAGTGTTTATCAATATTTTTACGCAAATTACATTTGACAGGTACCTGGGCTCTTTGAAGGCGATGACTTTGCCACTCTTATGACGCAATGTAAAGAAGGTGCGCAGCGTGAAGGTTTAATGTTAGATAGCAATGATGAACTTTACAAATGGTGAGTTTCTTATCATGCTGACAGAAATTAAACATTTATCCTGAATCTTCTGTTGGATCATGTTTTTGACCTTTGTCTATTTTCAGGTTCACCGGTCAAGTAATGCGCAATCTTCATGTGGTGTTTACTATGAACCCGTCTTCGCAAGGCTTAAAAGATAGGGCTGCCACATCACCCGCATTGTTCAACAGATGTGTGCTTAACTGGTTCGGAGATTGGAGCGACGGAGCTTTGTATCAGGTTGGTATATAATAAAAATATCTGTAGAAATATTTTCAGTTAAGATATTTCCTGATGAAAGAAATATTTTAAATGCCTGAAATTTTTTTTTGTTTCTATCTATCTTTTTATATCTATTTGTTTCTATAGGTAGGCAAAGAGTTCACATCTCGCGTGGACTTGGACGCATCTGATTACATGGCACCAGAAAACTTCCCGGCAGCTTGCGGTAAAGTTCCACCTCGACCCCAACACCGCGATGCTGTCATCAATGCTTGCGTTTATGTCCATCAAACACTTCGTTCTGCTAATAGCCGTCTTACAAAGCGAGGAGGCAGGACAATGGCTATCACGCCCAGGTAAGCAAAAATATTGATTGATATCGAAAAGTGTTTTTGCATAAGAAATATATTTTTCATTAATCACATCGACCTGTTTATTATTTTAGGCATTACTTGGACTTCATCCATCATCTAGTTCGTTTGTACAGAGAAAAACGAACAGATTTGGAAGAGCAACAGCTGCATCTGAATGTTGGTCTGGGAAAAATTGCCGAAACTGTCGAGCAGGTTGAAGACATGCAGAAAAGTTTAGCTGTCAAGTCTCAGGTATAAATTATCACGTGTTAATTAGTGACTTGCACATTAAAACTTTTCATTTTTTATTGCATCAATATGAAATGACATTGAGTATAAATTTGTAACAATATGTGATATCTTTTATAGGAATTACAAGCTAAAAATGATGCAGCTAATGCTAAACTCCGTCAGATGGTGAAAGATCAGCAAGAAGCTGAGAAGAAAAAAGTGCAATCGCAAGAGATACAGGTGAGACTCCTACCAATCATATAATTTGACTAAATATATTCTTAAATACATTCTAAATTATTAATTAAATGTAACAATATGGTTTTGCTTTATATGATTTTAACATTTTATATGGGTGCTAATTTTTTTGGAAACTTGTTTTCTGCAAAAAGACCAGGTGGATTTTTTGATCTTGAAATTTTTATTTCCACGATTGAACTTCTAGTCTACAAAACGCTTACTGTTTAAAGGAAGTGTAGAGCAGTTTTATGCTTTATTTTATGTATAGAAATTATGTTGAAATATCGTAAAAAAGGTTTAAGGGTTAAAAAAACACCACATCTACCAGTTATTCAATTTTATCTATACGTTTGGAAATTCGAAAATGCATATAAACATCCCAGAGGATGGACATTTTTACACACTACTTGTATTCAATTTAATTTTTAAGAGGCTTGAGGATGCTATTCTATACTTAAAAAAATGAATAGCTGTATTACAAAACAAAGTGGCATAGACACTGGTTTAATCAATAAAAGAATGGCGAAATTATGTTTTATAAATATTAACACTTATTGTTGGGAACAGCAAATGCCGTGTATTGCAGACTGTTGGTAGAAAGCGGGACCTGGTAAATGCTATCTTTTACGGACGGTTGGTATTTTGCGAGATACGACATATCACATGTTTGTTGGAGTAAAATAGCTGCAGCAACAGCACAAGGACCCTTTTTTGACAAGAAACAAAATAACTCACGAGCTATTATGCACTAAATGTTCGTATTGGTTATTTTAAAAAGGTGACATAAATTAACATGTTGAACATGTGGAATCATACAGAATTTTAACAATTAAAATTTGATATTGAAATTCCATCAAGCACCCACCTTCAGTTGATATCATAAATTATAAAAGATATTTAAAATATGAAAAAGACATTTTTTTTTCAATTAAAGCTCCATGTGCTTGGTTTTATATACTGTCTATACATAAAATATTCCTTTAAATCTTTTTATAACCAATAATTTGAATGTTTTTGTTTAGGTGTCGTTAGCTCAGCAAACAGTTCAAATTGAAGCAAAGCGAAAAGATGTAATGGCCGACTTAGCTCTTGTTGAGCCTGCTGTTATTGATGCTCAAACCGGTATGTTGTTTAATTCATTTATTCTTTTTAGAACTGCATTAAATTTCATCATTTACCATGCATTACATTATTTTCTTGTATGTTGAATGAATACACTAATGATATTGTTTTGACAGAGAGTTACATATATTATAAAGAGTTTTACAAAAGGTAGGTATAATAAATGTTATAATTTTACTAATATCCAGTGAGATTTAGAGCTTGTTTTACAAGTCTGTTATTCAGTATATATTTCAGAAAACAATTTCTTATTGAAACATAGTTTTTGCTGTATGCAATTTTTACCCCGTTTCTATTCATATAAGAATCATAATAATTGAACAACCCTGCTCAAATATTCAGATAGCGCTTGGTTTCTTTTTTTCTTTTGAATGCTCAGTTTTTTATTCTTGAATTTATTTGCTGTCAAACATTATTTTATGTCAACCCTATTTTAAAATTTTGTCAATCAGATTGAGCTCGTTTTCTTTTTTTAATCCTGACCGCAATCTTTCTGAATTATATATTTATATATAGTTATAATCTTGAAAATTTATGACAGATGAATATTAGTGATGTTATTCAAATGTGTTATATTCAATCATACGTCTTTAAATTATGATTTTATTTGAAATTAAAGAAATAAGATAGTTAAATTGACAAATTGATGGTTAAGTAAAAATATATTATTATGTATCATCCTATCTCTGCTCCCTTAAAAAAAAAAAATCCAACAACTGAGTAGCATACAGTACACATAGTAAAACTTCTGCCGAGATGCTTCCATTTGGGTGTATATTCAAATATTTTTATGGTATCACTATTGATTTCCATTGACATTTTATCACTGCTTAACCAATTTTAAAATTTGGTGCGTAATATGGTCAATAGAGTTTCAAACTGAGTTTGAGAGACAAAAGTTTCGAGCTGGACAGGAAAAGGGTTCAAGTACTGTGCATACTTTTTATTTCCTGCATGGAACTTATACTGCGTAACAGACAAGTTGCAAAAATATCAATGGTTAGTCAAATTGTTCTATCTTTTATGCAAATATAAATATAGAATTCTTCTAATAACAGCTATTTCTTAATTTATTACTATTTTGGAAAATATATTTGTTGATTTTATAAGCATTTAAAAATCTTTGGTTGCTTCTTCAATGATGGTGACAACTAATATCATTATAACTAAAAATATTTGTTATATTGAACCGTCTTGTAGTTGTGCCATTTTGCTTTGATGACATCCATCGTATTATAGTATTATTAATTTTACAGTTTTTCTTTGCTATTAATATTCACTCCATGTATCGAAAAACAATCCCACATTATAGCCGTCAGATCTATCAAGAAACAGCAGCTTGTTGAAGTCAGATCGATGGGAAATCCGCCTGGCGTTGTGAAACTAGCATTGGAGTCAATATGCCTCCTGCTCGGAGAGAGGTCTTCAGATTGGAGATCGATAAGATCGGCGCTCGTGCGAGACAACTTTATTGCCACCATTGTCAACTTTCACACAGATATGATAACGTACGAAACAATATTAGGGACAAATTTGAGCGAGGAAAATTGTAAAAAAGTTTATTCATATTATGCCAATTAACTTATGCAAATTTCCTGGTGCAGTTTGATTATTTTCATTTGTCGATGGTGGTGTTCACTTACATCACACATTTTCAAAAAATTTAAATTTGGCATAATTCGAAATTTTTGCATATTTCACTGCTTACCAATCGCTGATTTCTATGAAGACAAAATGGATTGGATATTCCTATTGTCAATAATAAATTATCTCATTTTCTAATGCCCATTCTTCATACAGGCTATATATAAAACTGTGTCTTTGAATTTTAAATCATTAAATCCTCTCAATGTGTATGTAATTCACATGAATCACTTGATGAACTCTGATGATTTGTGGAAGAGAACTGATTTACATATATGTAGAACTAGTATTACAAAAAATAACTGGAAAAAATATCCTGGTGAGGATGTAAGTTTTTCTTTGATGTTATTCAAAGGAATAGTGACATTAGACACATTTTTTTAAATTATCCTGAGAAAAATGAAGTTGGTCAACACAATGTATTGGAATTATATTTTAAATCTTTTCTCAATTTTGAAAGTATGTTAAACATATTAAGTGTGGTTTGACAGTGAAAGATATCTCTCCTGCTTATGTCTACAGTACCTTACATGTATTTATTTAACATTTTTCTTCAAGGGAATACACGAATGTCACACATTGTTTTGGGGAATATGCACTTTTGTTTTATGTATTACATTTCTTTACAGCCATTTTGAATGCGCAGGCAGCCATTTTGTTTTTGTTCATATTAATTTTAATAATTATCTTTTAATTTCTAATGAATGCAGCCATGGAATGCTTAGATAAAATTATTGTGCCTAACAATTATACTATAAATATTAAATACTATCTAATATGTCCCATATATATAATAATTATATAAATTGTACTAAAAAAATATTTAACAATTGATAAACATTACTTTGCAAACAATTTGAAAGAGTTCATTTCCATATATTTCTAGTTGATTAGTAAATTTAATTATTGTTCATTTCTTATATAATTAATAAAAGTTTTACAAATCCATTTCAAGGAATTTAATGGGTTAGAAGAAATCTTTTTGGTATGAATTATATAATTTTAAAGCATTGTTTTATATACATTTTAATCCTTTAATATACTACTTCTATATTATTTATTTTAATTTTACCCATAATTCTTTTGTAAATTAATTTCATGTAAATAATCATGACAATAATTATTCAAAGATGTTTTTTTTGTAAAACTCCTTATATTGTAATAGGCATGTAAAGTAAAAAGTCACATCTCTATTTTTAATAGTAAGTTATTAAATATACCATTTGTAAAAATTATTGATTAAGCAGAATTATTTGATATTTATTTGATAAAAATGGAATTCAAAATTAAATTTAAAATAAACATACTTGAGCTATAAATTGCGTTCTGCAATAAAAATAATGATATTTGTTGGAATCATGAGTTCAGTAGCGAAATAACTTAAAACAGTACGATTTTTAGTTATTGTTGAAGTGATTTATCTGCATCAAGTTATTTATTTTCTTTTGGTATAATAATTTGGATTGGTTGTCCAATAATCGCAATAGATCTCATATTGAGTTATTTTGCAAATGACCTGCTTTGTTGTAAAATTAAACAAATCAAATAAACTCTACTGAACCGTAGCATCTTCAGATTGTTATTAGATCAATTCAAAATGTAATTTTTTCCCTGTAGATTTTTTAAAATTGACATAATATATCACACAATTATATTACTAAAATATCATATTTTACAACTATCATTTTTGAGTTGATTCTTACAAAACTCATGCATTAGTATGGTTCATAATTATATTAAAATGAGGGGATGTGACTAACCTATTAAACAAAATATTGTTATAATTTGATATTATGTCAGTACAAAAGCTTGCCCTAGTATGTATTTGTTATAATTTACTCAATATAAAATGGATGGATTATAAGTATCATATTATAGGTGTATTCTTAAAATGAGTTAATTCTATATTTAAAATTGCGATTTTTGTGGTAGAAAAATTATTTAAAACCGCTGTTCAATGTATATGTCCATCCATTTTAATGAAGATGCCATTTCGTTACCGATCCTCCATCCATTTTGTTTGTTTGAATTATTATTATTCTATCTGTCTCACGGCATTTTGTTTTCTTTCTCTTTTCTTTTCCCGCCGCCTCTCGCTCGCTCACACTGCACAACTCTCCTCCTCGCATCCGATCGGCCGACGCGTTGGACACTACTGCTCCGCATTGGTTGCTGGGAATCCAAATGGATATCGCCGATTGACTGATAACCAATTATCTACTGAATTATTTGAATCAACGCTCACACAATAATGTCACTATAACAACAATGAAATATCTCAAATACCAATGTTTTTTGAACGCTTCATTGGCTTATGAAATGTATGACACACGATGGACTTTTCATGAATATATTTTTATATTGATGGTTGGATTCAATGAACAACATTCATTCACTTTTTTGTATTGAATATTGTGACCTGATATGTTCATTTTTTAAAACATATCGATTGATTTTTCCGCGTGCTATAAAATTTATCGACAAATGCTATTGTTGAAAATATAACATTTTTATAATTTTGAATTATACATACAAAATAATGTTCAAATATCCACGAATCTTTGTGAAATATGGCACCGCTATCGCTTTGGGGAAAATTGAAAACTCAATATGCAAAACCGATTTTAAATTGTCCAGCTGTCAAATCGATCAAGAAACAACACCTTGTCGAGGTGCGTTCCATGGCCAACCCGCCGGCCATCGTAAAAGTGGCCCTGGAGTCGATATGTTTACTTCTCGGAGAAAACGCAACAGATTGGAAAGCCATTCGAGCCGTCATCATGCGAGAGAATTTCATCAATTCAATCGTTTCCAATTTCTCCACTGAGGATATTACGTGAGCTGGATATTATATATTTTGACTCATCATCGTTGTGACTCATGATTTTTACCAGTTATGATTTGGGACTCATTTTTTTCTCATCAATTTAATACTAAGACATATTTTTTTTTGCCATTCCTGAAAGATATATAAATCTATAACAACTTTTTTGTATCACATTTGATATGTTTGTTTTGTTTTCTGCTAATTATAGTGATTTGTTTTTTCAATCGATCTTTCTCATATGTATGACTAGTTTCATTTAGAAGTATACAGTTAGCGCTGAATAGATTGATCATTTATTGTTTTCAATTTCATTATCCTTTATCCATCATTATGGTATAATATTTGTTTGATTTGGGGCTTTATTTGATATTCACTCATTATTTAACACATATGACATATTAGCTGAATTACTGAAACAAATATAGTTAAACATCGGCTTACAATACATTCTATTGACTAAATTGAACAAATGGATGAAAAAAAGTTGAATTAGCTTAAAATAGCATGTACAAATGCTGAATTAACTTTTCCTTTTGGCGTAAAAATTGTCTAAGTCCAATTCTATTGACTATCATTATTATTGCAGTGAATAACTTTTATTTATGAATCACTGAGATTGAAAATTTACTTTTAGAAATGTTATCTTATTTGCGACATAAAGATTTTATTTCAAATAGATTGAGAAAATATTTTGATTATTCGCTAAATTGTAATATTTTTCTTAAACTGTGTGGACTTAGACAATTGTTTTGAAAATAGCTAAGATACATTTAACACTCAAACGCTGAGCTTGTATGGGTTGCGGGTTGATGTATGTAAGTATGTATGTGTCATGTAAAATCATTACTAATACAAAAGTATGAATTGTTTTGTGTCGATACTAATCTTAAGACTGACTGAGCGCTTAATATTTGAATTAAATTCAACTAATTCATAATTTTCTCTCGTCAAACTTTGTAAGTTCAAACATTGATATATTTTATTGAATTATCTAGGGATGACGTTCGAGAAAAGATGAAAACAAGATATTTGAGCAATCCAGATTACAACTTTGAGAAAGTGAACAGAGCCAGTATGGCTTGCGGCCCTATGGTCAAATGGGCCATCGCACAGGTAGGATAATACTTTGATTTCTTATTTGGTTATGAATTTTTCTTGAATCAATTACAATTTTTTATTTGATACCAAATTTTAATTGGAACTTGATTACATAAACAACAATACCTAACTTTTGATAAAATGTTTTTATGGTATTGTAATTGTGATTTATTATTTTAGATTGAATATGCCGATATGTTGAAACGTGTTGAACCATTGAGAGGTGAGCTTCGCGCTCTCGAAGACAGAGCCACGACAAACGTTGCCGCCGGAGAAGAGGTTACTCAACTTGTTTTACAGTTAGAGAAGAGTATTGCCGCTTATAAAGAAGAGTATGCACAGCTCATTGCCCAAGCGCAGGCAATCAAGACGGATCTGGAGAATGTCCAAGCAAAGGTAAGTTGTAGCTTATGAACTTGACATATTTTTAGGTCTTGTGGGTTAAAAAATGATTGAGACAAATTTAGTCTACCTAAAATGCGGAAGCTGTTCAACTTACTACAAATACTATTTCCATAGGTGGATAGATCCATTGCTCTTCTCAAATCGTTGGTGATTGAAAGGGAAAGATGGGAAGGCAGTTCTGAGGCGTTTAGATCTCAGATGAGCACTATCGTCGGGGATGTTTTGCTGTCGGCTGCGTTTATTGCTTACGGTGGCTACTTCGATCAGCATGTATGTATTATGTGGATTCATTATGTTTCTAAATTAATTGTGCATTTTATTCAGTAATAATAAAATAATGATTTAGTATCCCAGCTATATCTGTCATAAAGTATAATAATTGTTTTTTTTCCTGTTTTATAGTATAGGCAGAGCTTGTTTTCAACATGGGTATCCCATCTTCAGAGAGCTGGACTAAGGTATCGGCAGGATATTGCTAGAACGGAATATCTTTCTAATCCTGATGAAAGGCTGCGTTGGCAAGCAAATGCTTTACCAGCTGATGATTTATGTGTAGAGAATGCTATCATGCTTAAGGTATTTGGAAAAATTTGGTTATCAATATATATATCACCTTCCACTATTACAGATGATTACTAAAATTACATATCTTATGTCATAAAAACCAGTGTCACTATATTTCTATTACTTTTTCAGCGTTTCAACCGCTACCCTCTTATAATTGATCCATCAGGACAAGCGACAGAATTTATCATGAATGAGTTTAAGGAACGAAAAATTACAAAGACATCATTCTTAGACGATTCATTCAGGAAGAATTTAGAATCTGCTCTTCGATTCGGTAATCCTCTTCTTGTACAGGTACAGAATTGATTCTTCCAATTTCAAAAAGCTATCAACGGCAGCTTATATTTTTATCATTCGCCGCAAATTAAATTATACTTAACTTAATTATATATTCTCTTTTTAGGATGTTGAGAACTACGATCCAATTTTGAATCCTGTACTAAATCGCGAGTTAAGAAGAACAGGAGGTCGTGTTTTGATTACTTTAGGAGACCAAGACATTGATTTGAGTCCTTCATTTGTCATATTCTTGAGTACAAGGTTTGTGTTATTTTACTATCAGAAAATAATTATTGATAAATTTTCATACCTACATAGGTTTATTTATATCTTATTGTATAAATTTTCAGAGATCCAACAGTAGAATTCCCTCCGGATATCTGCTCTCGTGTCACTTTTGTGAACTTTACTGTGACTCGATCTTCACTCCAAAGCCAATGTCTCAACCAAGTTCTGAAAGCGGAAAGGCCAGATATCGATGAGAAACGTTCAGATCTTTTGAAGTTACAAGGTTTGTGAAATGTGAAAATCTAAATATCTTTATAATTTAAAAATGTATAATTGCAAGTTTGAGTAATATCCGTGTTCCTCCTAGGCGAATTCCATTTGCGTTTACGTCAATTGGAGAAATCTCTCTTACAAGCGTTGAATGATGCCAAAGGGAAAATTCTGGATGATGATTCTGTCATTGCAACCCTAGAAACGCTGAAACGTGAGGCTGCAGATATTGGACAGAAGGTATAAAGAAAATTCAGCTCATGTCACTATTCCTTTGTCATATGTTTTGATCATGGAAGAAGCTTAATAAATAAGTCAATTAATGATTCTTATTTTCATTTTTTTTAAAAACAGGTTGAAGAAACTGATAAGGTGATAGCTGAAATTGAAACTGTCAGCCAACAATATCTGCCATTATCACAGGTAAAAATATCAGATTGTTTTCTACTGTGATATTTATGAAATGCACTAGAATATACAAAACGCAAATTGTTTGAGACTTTTAATGATACTGATTTTTTTATTGTATTCTTTTTGTGACAGGCTTGCAGCAGTATGTACTTCACTATGGAGTCTCTTAATTTGGTACACTTCCTTTACCAATATTCTTTGAAGATGTTCTTGGAAGTCTTCGGTTCAGTTTTATATTCAAACCCTGGACTTCAACAGCTCACTGACCACTCCAAGAGACTTGCAGTTATCACGAGTGATTTGTTTTCGGTATGGCTGCTTCTAAAGCAACTTGCATTTTATTTTCTCATACTTTGCCTTCGCCATAATCAATATTATTATTTTCACAGGTTTGTTACGAGCGCGTTGCAAGGGGAATGCTTCACACTGATAGGCTAACGTTTGCCCTGCTTCTGTGCAGAATACATCTTAAAGGCAGACCACAAGAAGAGCATTTGGAACAAGTATAAATCATTTCTATCACTATGGTGTTGTTTATTTTGTAATAATATCAGTCTAGTCCTCCATTCATATGATACAATTTTTGTTGGATGTGTGTTTGATACAATTTGCAATAAAAAAATGTGAATATAAAGCCATCCTGTAATCTATATTGCAATGTTTTGAAATGCGCTGAATATTTGTTTAACTTTGTTTTCATTGATATTTGAATAGGAATTCCAAGTGTTTTTGCGTGGCAAGGAAGGTGTTGTGTCAGTGACTTCAGCTATGGACGGATTATCATTTGAGCAACAGGAAGCGATGGTTCGGCTTAGCACACGGTTAGTTTCAATCACCACACAGTTTTTTTTTATTAAATCTGATGGTATTCAATATTTAAGAATGTCTTTAATAAATCACTCTGAGATATATTCTAAGAAAACAATTTAAATCAACATCCCTATGTAGACTAGTAAAATACAATAATATGAATTTATGATCTTCGTTGAATTATGTTTCCCAATATACACTTTGTATAATCCAATTCAGAAATAAAACCATAAATTAACCGATTTTGTCTATCGATTTGATTTTATAATCATATTTCTTTTTTATTAGATTGCCTTCTCTTCGTAAACTCCCTGAAAAAGTGGCAGTTGCCAGCCAAGATTTCTTAACTTGGTTGGGTCAAGCATCACCTGAGCAGTGTGTTCCAGTGCTTTGGGACAATCCTTCTCCGATCGCCGCTCACATGTATCAATTGCTTATCATTCAGGTACTATTGTCTGCCTTATTGAAATAATTTCAATGGCAATTATGAGATTCATCACTTTTATTATTGAATGCTTATGAACAACCAAAAAATCTTTTTCTCCACAGGCATTCAGACCGGATCGTGTGATTGCTGCAGCTCAACAACTTGTCGCTGAAGTTTTAGGATCAGGTTTTATGCCTCGTGCAGAGCGTGAACCTGATTTAGCAGGAATTGTTGAAAAAGATTTATCTGCTGCTACACCAGCTTTGTTATGCTCTGTCACCGGATTTGATGCCAGCGGTGAGAATCACATTACTATCAATTGGATTAAAATTTTGCAACCAATCAGTTTGCTATTCTTAATTTTTGAGTGGAATTTAATAAAATACATCCTCTTTTAATAGGTCGCGTGGATGATTTGGCCACGGAATTGAATAAGCAGATATCTAGTATTGCAATTGGTTCAGCTGAAGGATTCAACCAAGCCGATCGAGCAATCAATATGGCATGTAAAACTGGAAGGTAAGTCTTGACAACTGAAGAATCTGTATTCCTACTCGTGCATATATTCTGGACTAAAAGGTTGAAATACGATCTGAGGTCAGATTAAAATCTAATTTATATTTGTCTTGAAACATCTAATTCAATCTAAATTGTTCTAACTTATTTTCTAGATGGGTGATGCTGAAGAATGTTCATCTTGCTCCATCTTGGCTCGTTCAATTAGAGAAAAAACTGCATTCATTGCAACCCCATCCAGCATTTAGATTGTTCCTTACTGCAGAAATCAGTCCTAAACTGCCAGTCAACTTACTGAGGTTTGTAGATATGTTTTCTTTACCGATAATTTTTTTTGTATAAACGAAATATGTTTATACGTGTTGATAAATATCTTCTTATACTTGTAAATCGTTTTTTTATAGGGCCGGCCGTATATTTGTCTTTGAACCTCCACCAGGTATTCGGGCGAATCTGCTTCGTACGTTCAGCACTGTGAGTTAATAATGTTTCAGATATTTATTTTAAATCAAAAATATTATTCAATATAATCAGATACTAGAAAATTTATTGAATAAATAATTAAAATATTACCCAGCCATTTTTTTAAATAAGTTTTTCTGGTAATTAAGGTTCCGGCTGCCAGAATGATGAAAGCCCCATCCGAAAGAGCTAGATTGTATTTCCTCCTCGCCTGGTTCCATGGTAAGTGTGTTTTTGCTTTTTTAGCAAAGGGTTGTAATTTTTTATAAAATAACGAAATAACTTTTCACATGTAAATAATACTGTAATTTTGAATATATTATCTTTGGTGAAATTCATATTCACAGTTTTTGTGTATACTCTCTTATCTTAATAGTTATTTTACTATACATTGCAATGAACATTTATTATTTAACTGAAAGTAATATTAAATCTTTGTAAGTGAAGCTAAGTAATTGGAATATCGTGGATAAATTTTAAACAATTCTTAAAGTATGTAGTTGTGATAGAATTGCAGAAAAATTTCAAAAATCATGCTTCACTCAACAATTTATTGAGGATTTTGCAATGTCTAATATGATATTTATATTATATTTTTATTTGTTTGTTTTAGGAATTGTACAAGAAAGGCTGCGCTATGTACCACTGGGCTGGGCCAAACATTATGAATTCAACGAAAGTGATCTGAGAGTGGCGTGCGATACTTTGGACACTTGGATTGAGGCAACTGCTATGGTGAGATTATAATATATATGCTTTAGTTATCAATATTATGTTTTTAAATAATGAAATTAATTTACTGTTATAATCTTGATTGAACAAATTCTCCCATCCAGGGTCGCACCAATTTACCTCCAGACAAGGTGCCGTGGGATGCTTTGGTCACACTGCTGTCTCAGTGTATCTACGGAGGAAAGATTGACAATCTCTTCGATCAAAGACTTTTGCATTCTTTCTTATGTAAATTGTTCACGCCGAAGAGTTTCGAACCTGATTTCCCTCTGGTTGCTAATGTTGATGGAGTAAGTTTTCAATAATATTTGTTGTATATTTTTTTTCATTTTGCAAAATTACTTTGTATATGGAAAAAATGTGTATTCACTTTTGTATTGTCACAGGGAGCTGCCGGCCAGCGTCACATAACAATGCCTGATGGTACCAGGCGAGACCACTTCTTGAAATGGATTGAAAACTTGTCTGATCGACAGACTCCTGCATGGTTAGGCTTGCCCAATAATGCTGAAAAGGTATGTTAAATATAACCGCAATTTTTAAGGAATGAATGCTAACAGTCACTATTTAAATTGAAATACAAAATGCACATAGAGCATTGAAGATTCAGTTAAAAATGTGTGTTTCTAAAATAAAATCAGCATAACTTTATTCTTCTTCTTTCTACTCCTGTGAATTAGGTTCTATTGACTACTCAAGGCACTGACCTCGTTTCTAAGCTCCTCAACATGCAACAATTAGAAGATGAAGAGGAACTCGCTTACAGTGCTTCACAACAGGAGCAAGGTAAGCTATTATTCAATTATGGTTAGACATTTTTTTGCCACAAATCGCTGAGTAAATATATTTGATTTGTAATTTTTGTCTTAGGTGTAGTAGTAGAATTGGATGTTATGGGCGACGGTCGACCAGCATGGATGAAAACTCTCCATCAATCCGCTACCTTATGGCTCAATCTGTTGCCTAAATCTCTGCAGGTATGTATATTGCTCATTGATGAATTTTATTTTATAATATTTGCTTTATGTCTATTTTCATTAAAATTAATGAGACTCTCATTTAATGAAAATAAATGTTTATCCAAAGCAATCGGTTAAACCTCATCTGCATGCTGTTAAAATTATTATGTCAATTAGACATGAAATTACAATTGATTTGGATTTTTTTTTTTTTTGAAAGTTTTTTGCTGCTCATTAAATAAATACATGTTTAATGGTTTGTGAAATATTTGTATGCTTATTTGTTATCTTTGTATTTTAGACTCTAAAAAGAACTGTTGAAAACATCAAAGACCCATTGTATCGCTTCTTCGAACGTGAAGTGGCAAGTGGATCGGCTTTATTGGGCGATGTTGTTCGAGACCTCCAGCATGTTAATCTTATCTGCCAGGTAATATATAGACTCAGCATTGTGTTACACCCAACTAAGAAATATTGTTTTTTTTTTTTTTACTTGTCTCACTTTTGTGTCTATAAATTTAACTGTTTACTACTCTTTGTGGCACAGGGTGAAATGAAACAGACAAATGCGAGCCGTGCAATGGTTGGTGCTTTGGTTCGTGGTCTTCTGCCTTCCGGTTGGAGACGTTACACTGTCGCTCCAGCTTGTACTGTCATACAGGTAATATAATAACTTAATAAATCAAAAAAAAATATTGACAATCAGAATGAATTTTTATGATGTTCTCGGGTACGGGTGCTCATGTAATCCCAATAACTGACAAGTGTCATAAATTGATTTTTCAATCGATGTATGGTAGTCATGGATGTTTAAATTGTTACAAGCAGTTCCTGTAGAAAAACTTTTGTTGAGTAACTTCAGTAGGAAGAAGGTCATTATACTCTTATTGGGAGTCGACAACTATGAAAAATAAAATATAAATTAAAAATGTTTGTTTGCAGTGGGTGACTGATTTTGCACAACGTGTGAAACAACTCCAGCAAGTTTCAGAACTTGTAGCTGCAAATGGCGCCAAGGAATTGCAGGTAAACATTTAAATTAATAGCACTTTATTTCTAATATTTTTCTATAAAAATCAAATGTGGAGAAACCTGTGAGAGGTGGCAAAATCCCTACCATGGCTTGTGATGTCATAAACTAGAATATTAGGTGTACGGGGAAAGAATGTCATTTTTTTGTTCTCGCTTTTGAATGGTCAGTTATGCATCTGATCTTTAACAACATATTTAATTTGAATTGTTACAACTTTGTACAATTCCACATGTTTTGTCACTAACAACCTGGGTCAATAATTCAAATTTGATATTGAAATTCCATCAAGCACCTTTAGTCGATATCATAAATTAAAAAAAAATGTAACAACATTTTTTGGATTGTATTGTCGACTGTAAATATTAAAAGTGTGTATTGATTTTTAAATAGAAATAACATTACAGTAAAATCCACTTTTTATGCGGTTTTTTAAAAATACAAATTTTAAAAAATGTGCTGTATTAATGTTCTTACATATGTAATTTCGTAATTAAAAGTGCATTGTTCACATACTTTATGTGCAAAATCCAGTGTTATTATTGTAGGATTAAATAATATAAAAATTCATTTTTTTGTAATGTGACCTGGCTGAAGATGCTCGCGCGCATGCTTGTCACGTGTTGTGTGCATTCATAATGATATTGACGAATTACTTATGGATAATGCAATCAGTGATGAAAATCATTAAATTAATATTGACAAAGAACCAAAAAATTAAGACGAAGTAGAAGAAACCCCTGTTCCCTTCAATGCGAAAATAATTCAAGAAGGTCTCCAACTCTACAGTTAATTAGAAAATCATATAAATTTAAATGATTCAAATTTTGCATGCGCATTTTAGTTTCAACGAGAGCTCAAAAAATACATCTCTGGGAATGACATCCGATTACAATGAAGTGAAAATGGTCCTATTTGAGTATTTTGATACCAAACCAATCGAATTTTAGAGAAGAGGAATTCAAAAGTAAAAGCCATATAGGTGGAAACAAGTCATCTCAGATTTATAATAAGAATTATATGTATAAGACTAAATTTTGAAAAATTTATATTTTAATTGGTTAAAATTGTTGAAAAATGACATTCTATTCTGGTCCCCCTAATATATACATATATTTTTATTTATTATTAAATCTCAAATTATTCGCTTTCGTTAGATAACTTCTCTTTATGATTATAACCATTCTTTATGACTTTTTTGCAGTCTCTGCCGGTATGGTTGGGAGGTCTTTTGAATCCGGAGGCATACATAACTGCCACTCGGCAATGTGTTGCTCAAGCTAACAGCTGGTCTCTTGAAGAACTACATCTTCAGGTAAGAATAGATTATGCTTAATTTATAATTCATAATCCGGAAAAAATCATTGTTAAAAAGAAATACTCTTGAAATTTGCCCGTAAATTTACATGCTTTATTCAAATTAGGTAACAATTCCTGACTCTGGACAATCTGCGGACGCCACCAAGGCAGCTATCGAAGCAAGTGGCTCATCTTTTTGCGTAGTTGGCTTGAAATTGCAAGGCGCCCAAGTAAGAAATAACCAACTTCTCCTGGCCTCCACTATAATGGTTGACCTTCCTGTCACTCTTATCCGATGGGTTAGGTAAGTTAAAAAATATTTATATATTTTTATAAATAGATCTCCAGTTAACATGAAAATGTTTACTCAAACATACTATGTCTCCACACATTATATCATCATCTAGTACAGTGAAACCTCGGCTCCACAGTTTTCAAGGGACTCTACAAAACGATAAATACGAGAAATAATATTAATAAAAGTTAAGTTAAAAAAAAACACAGTCCCTTCTTCCTTTAATTTCCAAAAATGGTGTTTTACTTAAAAATGTAGTTAATATGAGATTGGTAAATATAAGAAGATTTTGTTTGAGTTATATTAATTAAATCTTATTTAATAATCTGATTTCTTAATTTGAAATAATCGAATAGTGTTTTAAACCTTTCAAACGAGTCAAACGTTTTATCCAACATATTCAATCATTACACTAACAATTTGCAAACTTAAATCAGGTAACTAAATCTAATTATTTTTTACAGAGGACGTGAAGATTCTAGTGATCCAAGTGGATTAGTACTTCCGGTGTATCTCAATTCGCACAGAACAGAACTCCTTTTCACAGTTCGCTTAGGAGTTGCCCCTGGTCAAGAGTCTCATTGCTTCTTAGAGAGAGGAGTGGCCTTGTTGACGAGCACCTCGCTTAATTAGAAGAAAAATATGTCTATTTCATAGCAATGTTTAATGACTTATTTTGCTTATTTGCGATCGTTAACAAAAGCACATTATTTTTTTTATGAGAAATTTCCATTTTAAACTTATATTTATAATATTAATAATATAAATCTATATATTTATAATAAAATATTGAATGTGTGATTTATTTGAAACTCCATTGTTTCAATGTTTTTAATACTTACTTTGCTCTTTCACTGTAGCAAATAAAAAAATATTTAAAACATAATTTTAAGATAAATTATTTCATGTAGAGTATTTATGCTTTATTTTTTACAAATTTACCTACATTTACGAATAAGTATTTTTGCTTAGCTCTTTCAGCATGTTGATATCTCTAAATAATTCTACTGAAATGTTTAATTTACTACAAGAAAATAAAATTATTATCTATTTTCAATGAGTATTATTGTCTATGTATTATGTTCATTTAATTTTCCATCACACTTTTTTTCATGCTGTGAAAATGGATTTTAGTATAATAAAAGACAAAAGATAGTGGTTCTCGTAAATTGATCAATACTAAACATTTTGCATAATGAAGATTGTCCATGACTTATTTAAATGTTGAAAATGGCTGTCGTGATATGAAATGCTATTCTGCTACTTTGTAAAATCCTAACCACCCTAATTTACCTTTTTAACCATATTGTTGAACAAGGAATGAGTGTATACTCGTTTTAAAAGATTACATAATGAAACTTGCATCAAAATTTGTTATCCAATTGTCCTAGGATATATGCGCATACTGTTGTTATGAACTATGAAATATAATTTGAACTGATGTTACAAATGAGGTGAAGAGTACGATTTCAATCAAAATATAGATATTTTTAAAAAATCCTCCCAACTTTTTACCGAGTAAGTTTTGTTTAAACATTTTCTCAATCAATAAAGCCAACAACAGTAACAATGTTTAATTATTCACTTCAAATTTTCAACAAAACTTTTTGACAAATTAATTATTATACATGCAAAATAATGATTGATGACATTTTACAAAAGTTTTGAGAGGTGGTTTCTGAAGTGAACAGTAATAAGTATCTCAAAGTTATTTAGCAAATTGTAAAAACTTCAACCATATATTACTAATTGACTAAGAGAGCATTACTCAATTTTATCTTAATTAATTTTTACATAAGTATTATTCAATGTCTGTTATGTTGAAATGTTAAAAAGATTTATTATAGCTCAGATTGAATTGATAATACTGAATAATTTAAAGCTTTTTTTTACAAGACAAGTTCAAGAATATTTTTTATCGTATATGGGATAACTGACATTTTACTGCTTTGGGCAAGATTGTATTTTCCATCCAATGTTTATGCTAAAAACTCATCAGTTGCGAGTATTTGTAGTTACCACACAACAACCACAGTAGCTCTTTAAAATTTTCTGCTACTGGGGTTCTCGTAGATCTTCTTTGCTTAATTAGCATCAACATTGAACGTGATAAAGATTACTTGTTATTTAAATAGGGACTCATTAATAATAATAGCAATAACAAAACTCACAAGCTACTTTCACTTGTTTAAAAAAAATACAACACACTGAATATATACTATATATCAGTGCTCCTCATCCGGTGTGCCACAGCACACCAATGTACCACCAGACAATGATGGGTGTGCCACAGCCCACTTTTCCAACAGAAGAATCAAAGGGAACAGAAATAATTATTAATTGGAATAATATGCCATATCTACATATATATTATACATACACAATCTAATATCCTATATATGATATAAATTTTTAAGAAAAAAATGTTAATTGATTAAATAATAAAGAAATAATGAGTCATTTTTGACAAACCCGTTGATGGTGAATCATTTGCATTTTTATCGACATTAAATTGTGGTATGCCGTAAAATTTCAGAAAAAACATTGGTGTGCCATGGAACCAGAATGAGAGAATATTGTTTTTTGAATCCATCAACTCAACACAAAACTGAAAATTATTATTTATTTCAACTAAGTTGTTAGCTTCTGGATTTAATTTGGTGCGTAAAGTTTTTCAAGGATATACACGGTAGTATTTATAACATGAGAACCAGTGAATATTATCATTACTTGGGTCCCCTTCAGTAATATTTGCAATTCTTTATTTGTCACAGCTCCATACAAAAGGTGATCCTGGTCAGTATTTCATATTGATAACCGAAATTGAGTACATTTTATGTGCAGGTTGTATTTATAATATGTACTAAGTCTGGATTCAACTATTACATAACAGTTATTAAGTTTAAGAAAACACTGGTTAGGTGAAGCCCAGGTTTAAGCTCTTAACCTGTGTGAATTCTCTAATGAAATTAAAAGCAATCATCAAAAGATATTATTTATCATTTTCCTAGATTTGTAAACTCCAGGATGTCATGTTTTTGTCTCAGATACATACAATTCAACTGAGCCTAAAAATGCAATTATGTCAGCCTAACTAATAAATGTATAGAATAGAAAGTTGCAACAAGTAATTTGTCTTTCAAACTTTAAAATTGAGATATGGCAATATTCCATAAAAGCTGTTTATCTGTTTCTATAATCAAAGTTTTCTGCCATCAGTTTACTCAATAAGAAGAGTAGAGTTATTACTTACTGTTATAATAATTATTAATATCTCTGTCATAGATAATGGACTTGATTATTTTCTGTTTTGTAATTTGTTTCATTAGCTCTCAATATTTTTTTAGCGCTCATCAACATAAAAATGGCTATAGAAACGCCAAGCATCATTCAAGATGTAGATCTTTTTGATGTGAATAAAAAATTGCTTCGAATAATTGGATTTTGGCCTCTGAATTTAAAAAATACCACTGTTTTATATGTTCTTCTGAGACAATTGCATTCACTTTATGCTTTCACAGTTTTTATGACTGTATATATTTGTTATCCACTCTTTGAAGTCGTTGATTGGTATTGGAGTTGGGGAAGTCTACAAAATGTTACGGAAAATATATGTGTTACTGGAATACACATAGGCGGTCTGTTTAAGGTAATTGTTCTAATACTTTTTTATTATTACTTGATTATATGTAAAACCTTCATGCAAAAATCATTACAGTGCAATTATTATTGTAACAAGGTGAAAGAATAGAAATGTATTTTAGTTCTACAAAATTATTTTTAACAAATATAGTTGATAGCTATTTCGGCTCACTCCATCGTCAGAACTATGCTTAAACTAACACTCGCTTATCTATATATAGCTGTGCAGAAAAGGCACACAACACATCATCTCTCCTGTTCCAACGGCCTAGCTTGTTACTTTAACACAATGACACTAAATTTTCAAAGTTCTAAATGAAACAATAGGTCTTTTAGTTCTACAAAATTATTTTTAACAAATATAGTTTATAGCTATTTCGGCTCACGCCATCGTCAGAACAATCTTCTGACGATGTCGCTACGCTTCTTTCCAGTGTATTGATTTAATTTCCGCTTCTGTCCAGTTTATTGATTTTATCTTTACTGTTTATTGATTTAATCAATAAACTGGACAGAAGCGGTATTTATAAAATGTCCTGTGGCTCATGTTTATCCGTTTATATCGGACAGACAGGTAGAAGTATATCTACTCGAGCTAAGGAACATGTAAGATCATTCAACAGTAAAAAAACAGATTCACAATTCGCTAATCACGTTATTAATGAATCACATAATATAAATTCAAACTCAACGCCTAAATGTTTGCATCTTTGTAGTAAGGGTCGGAGAATGACGGCTTTGGAACAGCTGGAAATCAATAGACACCGATTATTACAAAGGATTCTTAACGAACAAACTAGCATAATAGTATCGCCACTTGTCCAGCCGTTGTACAAAGGGGTGGTCTGATTTGCTTCCATAAGGACCACTTCCGTCCCACATATAATCTTATTGTCATAGACACCTATTGTTTCATTTAGAATTTTGAAAATTTAGTGTCATTGTATTAAAGTAACAAGCTAGGCCGTTGGAACAGGAGAGAGGATGTGTTGTGTGCCTTTTCTGCACAGCTATATATAGATAAGCGAATGTTAGTTTGAGCATAGTTCTGATGATGGCGTGAGCCGAAATAGCTATCAACTATATTTGTTAAAAATAATTTTGTAGAACTAAAATACATTGCTATTTTTTCATCGTGTTATAATGGAGTTCTACCAAGTGAATGCCAATTCAATCAATAAATTATTATTGTGTCTATATATCTACATATATTTAATCATTGAAAAGTTTTCAGTGCATTACTTTAATAATGAAAATGAATGATGTGGATAATTGTATGAATAATTTCCAATATCTTCTGAGAAAAGTTAGTTCTGCTAATAACAGGAAAGACCATATGGTGAGTCTTAAAAAAATCTTAAAATTATTTTTTATCTGTAATTAATATGTGCGGATGAGATAGATATTTATATTATATTTACCGCACCATACTTAAAATGTGCGGGGAAACAGTATTTATTGGTATAAACCATTATTTTTGAGTTTCCTATTTTAAAAACCCTTCATAACCGAAAACCTACCCCTCTCCCTGCTGAACTACGCAAAGGAATACTCCATCAATGAAAAATAATTCAGCAGTGTTGGTATTAAATATATTTAAGAAGAATTTCAGGACTAATCTGATTAAATTGTATTAAATATCCAAATTATTAAATATCAATTATTGAAACTTCGTTTGGTTACAACTGGTTTTGTCACTAACGACCCGAATTTTGCCTTTCGGCATTTTCAGGCATAAAGTGTTGCTTGCAAAATGAATGCAGATTGTAAAAGAAAGATTTTTCCTTAAAAATGTTTCTAGATTTGAGTTGAAATTTTTTCTGATGGCATTTTACCAATAGAATTCAGTTTACACCACATCGGGGTCTAGGTTGTTAGAAAAATAACTGTTTGTGAATGACATACTATATATAATATATATTTCAGATTTCCGCGGAAAATCTAATGATCGCTACTAAGAAAAAATGTGACCAATTAACAAAATGGTTTTTATGTTTAGTTGTATCAACTGGTATAACCTGTGCTTCATATCCTCTAATTGGTAATATTAAATTCATACCCTTTTGCTGTCATTTATGATATTATACTGTTTTGTGTGTCGTAAGATTTTTCATATAATTTTTCTTATATATTACAGATATGAGTACATTTGGTTCACGCTTTCCTTTTCGATCATGGATACCTTTTGATGCCATAAAATTTCCAATTTGTGCATACATTTATAAATCTTCTGCCATTTTCTTATATGCCGCTCTTATCTTAGAATGTGATGTGCTGTGCGTTACTTTTTTGATTCATTTATCTGCACAGACAAAAATCTTACAGAGATCTTTGAGGTTAAGTATGTCTAATAATCTCCTTTTTTAAATTTAATTTTAAAAATAATGTTAAAAAATCATTTTTATACTTTCAGTGTAATCGGAAGTTTGGAGAATGATACAATGACATCTAATATCGAAACATACAGTCATGTTTCAAGAACACTGAATAATATGATGCATAGACGGAATAGGAATGATAAAATTTATGCAAATTTCATTGCTTGCATTGTCCATCATCAACATATTCTCAAGTTAGTTTTATATGCATTTTGAAATAAATATTCGAGCAATCCTCTCAATATGTTACTGTTTCGACCTAGTTTTATAATATTCTCTGATTCTATGATGTGACTTGAGTTTGAATGAGTCAATTAAAAATATATATTTATATTGATTACTAATGTCTGATGTTCACAGCTTCCTGCCTATACATTCAACAAACAGACACGTCTTGAAATTTTTGAATTAATTGACAATCGGACATTAACATTAACAAATATAATCATTTCTTTGTCTGAACAGAGTTGTTGAAGCGTTGATTTGAAAGAAATATTGTTTCTACTTTTCAATCATTAAATTAATTTACATTCCCAATCCGTTTATTTTCAAAGTCAAGATTTTTGTCTTCTTTTAATAAATCATATTGTATAAAATTATAAAACAACAGCTAGTGTTTGACCATTTCTCTACCATATTCAAACTTACTATATTTTATAGTGAAACTTTTTTTTCAAAACTGGTTTCGTGTACACTACAAAGTCTGTATAGATCTATCGATAATATGTGTTTATTATATAATAAGAGGGATGTACCATCAATCCGTAAAGAGATTAAATGCTTGATAGAATGTGTGGTTTACCCGTAAGTTGATGGTGGTCTTATTATGTGTATAATATTCAGTTAAGTTCATTTGGACAGCAACATTATTTATTTATTTTATTGGTTTGTTTGTAAAAATATTGATGGTATTATGAGAGTTCTTACATTTGGGACAAAGTTTTGGCTTCAACTTATATTTTGTTTTTTTTTTAAATTATTTTCGAGGAATATGGATTCCCAACTGTTGTTCTTCAGCCAGAAGTTGAAATAAATTTGGTCTTATGAAATGTGAACCAACCGACACAGAACTATGTGATTTTTGTTAATTTGTAGCCAATAAAGAATTATGGCCTGATTATAATCATCCTATATACAAAGGTACCATATCACTCAACAAATTCACAACCTTGATAACATACATACATTTGTTTTGATTATGGAAAAACTCAAATAACAGTTAATTAACAACTATTTCCATATCAGTCTGACTCGATTTACGCATGGCATTTGGTGATGCCAGGTAATTTTGAATGATGAAATGATTTAAAAAGAACCGAATGGTATCGAACATAGTTGAAAAATATTTAAATACTGGCCGCACTGTTAACACGGAAAACTTCTTGTCAATTATTTCATTAGTTCAGATTTTTATCATCAAAAACTTAGCATGCGTTGGTACGGTCTGAAAAGATAAGGCATTGATTCCACCTGCAATGTTGGACTTGAGCATGCATAATTTAGTACAGTGATTGACTTTTTCAATAATGAAATTGTATTATGTTCATGTCTTGATCTACAATATTATATATAAGGTCTGCAAAGACTTACTACTTACTGTCTTAGACTCTTGCGAGGGTTAAACATACATTCTTGATATGGTTACAGATTGGCCGATGACATAGAAAATCTTTTCTCAAAAACTATTTTGATTCAATTTTTTGTCAGCATAGTTGGCTTGTGCTTATCAGGACTACAGATTACCGTAGTAAGGATTATTATAAAATATAAAAATATTGTTAGAAACTATGATCATTTAATATGTTAAAAAAATATTTTATACCTGTTTGAATTGTTGTAATTTTGTACAATTCCACATGTTTTGTCACAAACGACCCGGGTTCCGCCCTTCGGCATCTTCAGGTATTACATCACATGGATGCAACAGAACTGACGTAAAATAAACAGTTAGCATCGTATATATAATATATTAAAGTCATTATTACAGGAACACACTTACCAACAGGCAAGCAGTAAATTGCAGCTGAAACAAATGTAACAATATCAATCCAATAATAATTAACTCAATAACCTATAACAACTTTCATTAACGATCTTGCTAATGAGTAGTTTTAATTTCCTTTATTTTTTTTTTCCTGTAATAATGACTTTAATATATTATATATACGATGCTAACTGTTTATTTTACGTCAGTTCTGTTGCATCCATGTGATGGAATACCTGAAGATGCCGAAGGGCGAAACCCGGGTCGTTTGTGACAAAACATGTGGAATTGTACAAAATTACAACAATTCAAATTTGATATTGAAATTCCATCAAGCACCTTCAGTCGATACCATAAATTTTATATCTGTGCTAAAATTTACAAAAATAGGGTTTTTTTGTTTTGTTTTAACTAAATAAACATAAATATACAATCTGTTTCAGCATAAATTTGATAGTGTCTTCATAGCAATGCTTGCATATTTCCTATGTACTTTGACAGAGATACTATTATTCTGTTGGTTTGCTAATGAAACAACTTTAGAGGTCAGATATCATCTTTGATGTAAATTTATAGATTCTTACAATATGGTATATTGTTAGAGAACATTTTATGTTAATTTATATTTTAATAAAAACATATTTTAGAGTCAAAAGTTAGTAGATGCAGCATATAATTCTCAATGGAGACACTGCGACAAAAGACTTAGGGTATCCTTACTGATTTTTATGGAACGAGCAAAGAAACCAATATCTCTAACAGCTGGAAGGTTTTTTTTACTCTCCTTAAAGATATTTACTCATGTATGTATATTTAATAATATATATAACAATAATTTATAGCAAATATACTTATTAAACTGACAAAATAATTTGTAACCCACTAATACTTATCAATTTTTTCCAGATACTCAGCAGATCTTATTCCATTCTGACACTATTGAGAAATTTTTTGTGTGGGCAAAGTTTGGTGTGTCATAAATAAATGATGGATACGCATATTGCAAGGCAGGCAATCGCAGGCACTTTGGAAACATAGAAGTTTTATGCTGCTAAATATATTTCTTGGTTTCTGTGTGTCAGTTTAAAGCTTTACACAGTCACATTAATTATCAACTCAGCCAAGGGTGATGGGAGATATTTTTTTGATCCAGAAGAGATTTTTGCACCTAAGATAAAGCACTCATTGCGATTATGCTTACGTGCCGTAACACTGGTTGTAGCTTTAATGTTTTTGGTTTACATTAATACTGCATCAAAACACTTTTTAGTCTGGCAAGCAATACTGATAGCTCATAAAATTTTCCTTTTTGGTACTATTGTCCAAGATTTATCTTGTCAGTAATATTTCACAAAAATATTTTTTTTAAGTTTCAACTAATTAACCAATTGAGTACAAGAAACGAGTAACCCTTGTTATAAAACAATATAATAGTTATTTAATGGGCTTAGATTTAATACTTTTTAGTTTTTCATGTTAAGCTTAAATAAATAACATAAAAAAAAACAATATGATCAGGTCTACTTTAACTCATCGCAAGTAAAGTGTTTTTTTAGAGGTATAGAACTTTGAAATTGAATAAAACAAAGATGATTTTTTAAATAGAAATGAAATTTACTTTTTTCTTAAGATAATCGTCTGGCATTATAATTTAAATATGACTTCTGGCATATGACCGCCATGGCTAGCTAGGACGTAGTCTAATCTGGAGGTCCAATTTTTGATGACCTTTTCCAACATTTGTGGCCGTATATCGGCAATAACGTGGCGAATGTTTTCCTCCAAATGGTCGATCATTTCAGGCTTATCGGCGTAGACTAGCGACTTCACATATCCCCACAGAAAATAGTCTAATGGCGTTAAATCACACGATTTTGGAGGCCAATTCACAGGTCCGAAACGTGAAATTATGCGGTTACCAAATGTTTCCTTCAATAAATTAATTGTGGCACAAGCTGTGTGACATGCTGCATCGTCTAGTTGAAACCACAGCTCCTGAACGTCATGGTTGTTCAATTGATGAACGAAAAAGTCAGTAATCATGGCTCTATAGAGGTCACCATTACTGTAATATTCTGGCCAGCATCGTTTTATAAAAAGTACGGACCAATGATTCCACCAGCCCTTAAAGCACACCAGTCAGTTTTTCTGGATGTAACGGTGTCTCAACTTACACTTGAGGATTATCATCTCTTCAAATACAGCAGTTTTCTTTATTAACGTATCCATTCAACCAAAAGTGAGCTTCATCGCTAAACAAAATTCGCTTATGAAAATCGGGATTAAGGGCAATCTTGTTTTCGGCCCATTCACCGAATCTATGCCTTGCTAGGTAATCATGTGGCTTCAATTCCTGCACAAGTTGGATTTTGTAAGTACGCAAACCAAGATTTTTCCGCAAAATCGTCCATAAAGTGGATGGACACATATCCAATTGCTGTGCACGATTACGGATAGACTGATTTGGGTCTTCCTCTACGCTACGCTCTATAGGTGAAATGACTTCTTCTGTACGCACTGTACAACGTCTCTGTGGATGCGTATTATCATTTAGAGTAAACATGGTGCAAAAACGTTCTATAGTTTTATAAATTAATTGCTCTGATGGACGATTGTGTTGACTGTAAAATGGACGTAGTGCGCGATACGTATTTCGAACAGAACCATGATTTTTAAAATACATTTGCACAATTTGGAAGCGTTGTTCAGTCTATTCATGTTGAAATGCCAAACTCATAAAACACTTGACAGCTGATAAGATGACCGCCAGTTAAAAAAGTGCTGCCAGCTAAAAGTTCTATACCTCTAAAAAAACACTCTTTTTCTCAAAAAGCATTTATTATTATTTATTGATATATGATTCATACCTACTAAGAAATAAAAGTAACGATTTATAAAACTGCGATAGATTATATTTTTTAGATTGTTTTGTAAAACGACACAACATCACAATTAAAAGGTATTTGGTGTAAAATTTCTTTTTCTTCTTACAATATGTTTTGTTGACGGCTATACTTCCTAAAGTGTATAGTGTACAAAAATTATTAAAAAAAGCTAAAAAGGTTTGAATTAGCTAGTAGTATAAATCAAAGAAAAATATATAAAAGACCAACAATATGTTAGAATAAAAATATTTTAGTACAAATGAAACGAGATCAGTGTTTATATTTCTTCATAATATTTTAAATATATTTTTTTTTAATTACTAGCACTTAAAACATAATTCGATTTGATGTAAGTAATGATTTTTTGTATGTTTTTTCTGAGAACGAAAATATGTTTTCTTTTAGATTCAACGATAATCATCGTATTCAGCACGTATTCGATACTATTAATTGTATCGTTATATTTTGGTACTTTCAACATATATCATAATGCAAAATTAGGAAACCTGTGACTTTTTTATTTATTGTACTAGCAACACAAATATTTAAATGTCATAAATTTTGTCAGTAAACTGAAATGGATCTTAACAATGTGTGTAGGATTTGTTTAGAAAATACTGAATTATACCCAATATTTAACTATAGGAGACACACAGAGAACCATATGCTATATGAAAATTTATCTTTAAAAATTACTGAATGTTCTAATATAAAAATATATCAAAATGATGGGCTCCCAGACAAAATATGCAAAGCTTGTTTGGATTTGTTGATGACAGCGTATAAATTTAAATTACTGAGTGAAAAAAGTGATGAAAAAATCAAAAATATAATGCACTCGAACTTTATTGAATTAAAAAGTCGTGATGATGTCAAAAGTTTGTCTGAAAAGTTATGTGTGAATGAATTATCGCAACTTGAAATTAAAAAGCAATTAAGTGATGGAAATGAACATGCTATAGAAGTTGATGAACCAATTTTTCAAATTTCTGTAGTCCAAAATAACATTCGAAATGACTCAGATAAGATTTCAACCATAGAATTAAGTATTAATAATTTAGATACTGAAAATGTATTTTATTGCCACAAGTGCACCAAAAAGTTTCCAGATAAGTCTTTTCTAAAAGAACATGTTTCAAAAGTGCATAGCGATAAAAAAAAGAATTCATTTACCTGTTATAATTGTGATAGGGTATTTCAATCTAATTGGAATAGATCCATACATGAAAAGAGATGCTTAATGGCTGCCGGAGTTCTATATGAATGCAGGTGGTTAATAATTAATTAAAATGCTGCAAGTAAATATTTGAAATAAGAACATCTGAATACATTTTTACAATCCAAAACAAATTATCAGAGTAAGAATACAAGCTCTCCTCGACTAACAACCAAGATACATCCAGAGCTTTGGTCATAAGTTGAATTGGTCGAACAACATACTGTGCCTGTATTGTTTTCAAATATGCTCGGTAGGCTAATCGAACATTTTGTCTCAGTTTAAATCAATCAGTGATCACCAAACTTTATAAGAAAAAGGCCAGATGGAGTTTTCAAAAAACTTGGGGGCTTGGGTGATGAACAAATGCTTAATGAAATCCAATTCAAGTATTGATTTATACATGCTTACATTGATAATGTAAACGATTTTTACAAAAATTCTTCACTTTGTGTCCGCTACCTGATCTCTCTTATACCAATTGATGAATTGAAATAAATAGTTATTTTTAGTTCATGATCACATCATAAAATTTTATAAAATTCATATTCGCTGTATGAATAGTATATTTACAAAAATCAGGAATATTTGGAGGGTTGGATGAAAATCTTTGGCGAGCCGTAGTTTAGTTACTATTGGCTTGGATCAACATTTAGTATTACAATTGTGTCTAAGGTATACTCATTTTCTAGATGGTCAGTAGCCAAATTGAATTGCTTCTTTTAATTATGAGCCAATCAGCCTAAACGTACAAAATATCACTATTAATGAAATTTCGAAAATGGAACAATTTTTTCACAAAATATATTTTTTCATATTTTAGTGTATGTTCCAATACCTTTGATGACAGAAAATCATTTAGTAATCATATGAAGAAACATCTTGCTATTAAACTTATAGAGAAAGAAAGTTTCAAATGTGACCAATGCCCAAAGATTTTCACAAATAAACGAAATCTGAAAGCACATCAATTGCTTCATTTGGCAATTAAAAAGTTTGTTTGTGAGGTAAGTAATTCATTCTGTTTTTAAATTAAGAAGTAATTCAATAAAATAATAAGTTGCTGTTTATGAATTTCTCTGGTGCCATATTTATTCCAGATAGAGCACATGGGTGGTTGAAAAGTGTTATGAATAATGCCTAAATCTTCACGAGTTGAGATGTCTTTAAAATTCTAATGAGCTGGTTTTGATAAATAATGAGAATAATATTGCATTATGTATATTCTCAAGAAAAGATAACAAAAAAAAGTATTTTCTTCATTAGTATCTATCTACTAAACATATATATATATATGTATTTAGCATGTTGTGCTAATAATATACATACTCTGTTTGGTAATGGTATAGCAAGTATTTGTTTTGATTCATACTTCATCATATATTAACTTAAATTCCATCTTATAAAAGACACTACAAAGTTCTCATTTCAAAATTATCAATTGATTTTTTAGATATGCGGTAGATTGTTTGCTCGCCAAGATTATCTGGCAAAACATCTGCGAGCGCATCATCATGACTATCCATATGCTTGTTCAGTCGTTAGTTGTAATTATGTATCTGCACAGCGCAATTCCTTAGTGTCTCATATGAGAACACACACCAAAGAAAAACCATTTCATTGCACTGAATGTAATCACAGCAGTGCCACAAGCGGAAACCTCTCAAGTCATATTAAAGCAGTACACAGAGAGACAGAATTGTTTAAGGTATGTAATAGTTTTCACTGAAAAATTTCATTCTGTTTTATAGTCATATTAGTTCTTATCGTATATTTTTTTTGTACTCATACTTTTTTCAGTGCCAATTATGCACCCAGGCATTTAAGAGGAAATATAATCTCAAAGAACACATCTCAATTGAGCACTGTGGATTCAAACCCATCTGTACATATTGTGAGAAAGTATTTAATTCTGAAAAGAATCTTGACAGGCACCTCAAAAGTCAACATCAAAAGAAAATTACATGATGGAATTAAAATGTGCGGTGGATTCATCACTACGAACAACATTATTTTATATACGCTTCAGAATATAGTGACTGAGATGTTAAGAATTCATATTTTATACACATTCTGAATATATTCGTCACCCGATGGTGCCGCACAGCTTTGGTCTTGATGATTTTTAATAAGATACTCATATATTTAAAAACTGCTGTGTAAATGAATATTATTTTTGGATTCATTCATTCACAATGTGGTGATAATGGTGAGAAGCGAATAGCATGATGATTTAAAATAAAACATTATTGTGAAACTATTTTTTTTTTTCAAATATTACCTACTTTTTTTATTGATTTATTAATTTTTAACAAAATATATTTGATGTGTCACCTGAATATATACAGGAAGAGAGGAATATGGAAAACAAATATATCATGAATTTTAGTGCTTGGACCTTTAGTAGTGTTCCCCAGATGGTGCTCCATCTAAACTAAGCGCATCATTTAACATGTTGCGCAGCAGCCTCACACATATTTAAATAATAATAAAAAAAATTAAGATATTTTTCTGTAATTTTCTACCATGCTTATTATAATGCTTAAGTAAAAAATAACAATTAAGTCTTTTTTTATATTGAATAGTAGTTTTTATTATAGATAACTTCTTCAGTGTAGATGACGACTTTTGGCAACATATTATTTTTCAGAAAATTTATTCAAATATAACATTTATGTTTGCTAACAATCAAAAATTGTGAAATGCATTTGTTGGTTTGACCTGCTTAGTCTTTCAATTTCTTGTGCAGAGAATATATAGACTCTGTTTTGTTGATGATCACAAAAACCATGGAAATCTTTTAAAAACATTGGTGTCTCACTTTGCCTTTTTGTTGCATGAAACCCTCTAATGAAAGTTAACACAACATAATAGGCGTAATAACTCTATGGGACATTGTTGGTCAATAAAGACTGTTACAAAAAATAACAGTTAAGTGAAAGAAAGCCTGAGCAACAATGAAATTTAAAAAATAATATTTATTAATTTAACGCAATATTCATCTGAATATACACAAAGCTGTTTTTTTTTTTTTTTATTGGATTGACCCATACCAGTGTATCTTAGAAAGAAACTGTTGAATTATGCACTGCAAACTATTTTAACAATTCTTCATCTCAATACTACAATTGGGTAACTCGATTTTCAAGTCATTTGATATAGCCATTTAATCAATTGGGAGGCCGTATGCTTCATACTGGGAGCAGACATAGACATAAAAAAAAGCATATTTAATGAAAAAATGACACAAGCTAATTTTTATAAAGTGGCACTACCTCATAATTTTGTTTTAAGTAAGTCTCCTCAATTGGGTTACAACTTAACCAATTGAGAACTATCCAACGGCAATCGGCATTCAGATTGTATTGTTGAAAATACTATATCTTTTGGAATGGACATGTTTCTTTTGATTTTCAAATGCACCAGTTTTATATGAGTTTGCATTGCAGACCGTTGACTGAAGCGCCTATGACAAGTGGGGCACTCGAATGGTTGTTCGCCAGTATGTGTTCGAAGATGATTTGTTACCAACGCTTTAGTCTGTAATAAAAAAGCATAACACTTTAAAAGTTTAAATATTATGTGTTAAACAATAATTACTTATGCAAAAATACGAAATAGCAGCAAATTATTATGGATAGTAGAGAATGACTTTATTAAAAGATTTGGTAATCTTACTTTAGTGAACAAGGAGCAGTTTTTCAAAAGACCTCACTTTCATTTGGAATTTTCTAAATAATGGCAAAAAAGCATTGCATTTGTTGATTTATTAGTCGGTTAACTAACAAAGGTTGTTTTTGATGCCACAGAGGTATGTGTTTCAATATTATAAAGAGGACTCTATCAAAACACATTATGCTTCTAGGTTAAAAATAAAAAAATGTTGATATATTATACTACAACTTGATACTTACGCTAAATGCTCTTCCACAAGCTTCACACACATGAGTTAAACGAGGTCTGAAACCTTCATGAACGGTTCTTTTATGATTTCTCAAGCCATTGGAAGACACAAATCGAGCTGGACATGCATCACAAGCAAGTTTGGCAGAACGTGTGTGGTATGAGTCACTGTGAGATGCTAGTGTCTCCTTTGAAAGGAAGCGTTTCGGACATAAGTCACATTGGTATCTAGAAAAAAATAATAACTTTACATTGTTTAAAAAGCAACACTTATACAGTAGAAAGTCAGAACTATCCAGACTAATTGATGATGAAGGCTGCCTAGCATATGAGATTAGAATAATTGGAAAAAAAAATTAAGTGTTGATAATTATAGAAATTGATAAGAAATTCAAATAATATTTCATATTTAAATGTAACTGTCAAATCAAAAATATTTTTAAGATATAATTAATTGCCACAGGTAACATTCATTCTGAATCTCCTCTTCGTATTCTTGATCTTACCCATCTAAAACAGATAATTATTTCTTTCTCATTCTAAATTTGGAATCCAGGATCACATCAGTCGCAAATTGACTACTCTGTGACATCTTCTTCGTCACATTCTCTGCATATCAACATTTGTATTATACCTTTGGCATATCAATTTTCACTTCTTTATAAGAAATTACTAACAATCTTTCCAATATTTTACTGACAGAGTAAATTTTTAAATTTGAATGTTTGTTTAATCGTCATACTAATAATGCCTCAACTATTGACATAGTTGATTTGTTGACACTTTAAAATTTAACAGTGTTAAAAATTTAACTCAATAGCCATGGTTAGAACACCAACACTGCTATGTTATTTTTTATAATATTGGTGTAATGTGGCTCCACAGGGAACAGGTTTAAAAAAATACAGGATATAATTGTTCTGGATAACAGAGGTTTTACTGTAATTTCACCAATAATCTTAAGAGAATTGATGACTTATTAAGCTCTTTATCAGGGATTTCATCAGCTCTAAATTGTACATGTACAAAAATTTTAAGAATCAAATCATTGTTTTTTTCTTATAAAATTTTTAATAATAGATCACCCATCTCTAAAGCCTAGTCAATAAATTTTTACCTTAGTAAAGCTGGATCAATATGTCTAGATGACTTTCTAAAATGTGTTAGCATAATATCTCTAGTTTTAAAACTGACATCACAATCTGCACAGTAAAAATGGCGAGCAGATGAATGTACTGCCCGGTGCGACTGCAATGCTGCATTTGTAAGAAAAAGTTTCATGCAATCTGAACATTCAAAAGGCATGTCTCCACTGTGACGCCTGAAATAAAAAAAATATTATTTGTATTATAACCTTACTTACCTTCTATTAGTTTATCATATGATATGTCTTATGTTAAACATAAATGATATTACATTGGGTCTTGCAATATAGAAATATGGGAAAATAATAAAGAGGTTGTTTCTAACACAACGGCGTAGATTAGAATAACTTTAGAGAGTAATAATAATATGTTTTAATTATGTTATAAATCAGTACCTTTAAAGTATTTGCCAAAAATATTGTGAATCCATATTTATTATTCAGTAGAAGAATTATTATTTAATTTATACATTTTTTGCACAAATATTTTTTTTTCACGTGGACAATATTCTCAATATCCTGATATATAATAATATGGAAACCTAACAAAAAAAAAATAATAAAAATCTCTACCGCATGTGAATTCCGTAGTCCTGTTTTGAGCTGAGTACCTTTGGGCATAGTGGACAATTATATGTGTCTTGATGAGTATGGATTCGCTGGTGTAACTTGTTTGCTTCTTTATTCCTGTCAAAGGATAATGCATAACATTAAAAGTCATAGCACACATGTTAGTCAAAGATGCTAATAACAAAAACTAGCTAAAAAGCGTCATGATGGACCATAATCATAGAAATCGCAGTACAACAAAACAAACAAGAAAACTAAAATATCAGACTACGAAATTAAAAACCAGTTTTATTTGTCAATCTACTGTTATATGCTTAAGAACTAGCTTGAAAATTTAATTTAAAATACTCTTTAATTCACTTGTTTATAAGATAACTTCACTCACAGTGATAAGTGTCCACACATTCTGCAGCTGTATGTTCCATCATGTCTCATCATATGGTGTGTAACAGTAGCTTTGAATTTCAGTATTCGAGCACATTCTAGACATCTGTATCTTTTGGAATGCGCAATTTGATGGCTTTTTAAAACTCGAAGTGTTAAAAATCGCTGTCCACACAAGGAACATTCGCAGGAACCATATGACTAAAATTTTATTGACAATATAAAACTATAAGAAAAATTGGCAGTAGCTCACCACGTGGTGCTACAAATAAACATTTTAATTTTAAGCCACAATTATTTAGATCATTCAGCACTTAATTTAAATAGATACAAATTTGATAGGATACTATTAAATTTACCTGATCGTGTCGTATCATATGATTTTTAAGACTATCTTCGTAAGGAAAAACTTTGATACATTTTACACATTTGTATCTAGCACTTTTAAATTGTTCAGACTCTTGTTTAATTTGCAATTCCTTTACTTGCTCATCTAAGTTCATTTCTATAATCGCTACTCTGGACATATCACAATTCACTACGGCAGTTGATTCATTTTCAATTTTACCTGAGACTCGTTTCTCTTGATAAAGTTTGGACTCATTAATTATTTTCTCTGCCTCTTTAGTTATGTTTGTTTTTGATTGTTTCTTTTGTGATTTTCTGTAACTGTTAACATTATCACATATTTTATTTGTCTTAATGTTGTTTTCAAATTTAGGCATGTTATGGTAGAATTCTTTTCTCGAGTTTTGAAATATGTTGTTTTCTAGCTGTTTCTCGATTTTTGCCTTTGTTTCAATATTTATTTCATCCAATGTTAGCCTATCAATCTTTTTATCATCTGGTGATTTATGATTTTTTTTTTCTTGAAATTTATGTAATTTTGAACTTCTTAGACATTTTCTTTTCCTATTTCTGGCAAGCCTAAGTGAATTTGCTATAAAAATTAACGGTGAATTTTCTGATTCGAGTTCTCCTTTTCTTTTGTTTTCTGAACTTTTTTTCGAAGAGAAATCTTTTATTTCATTATTAAAACTGTCATTTTCACTTGAATAATATGATTTGACACTAGTAAAACTGTCTTCAGGTCTTTCTGTTTTCATACCGTCTTCTTCAATTTGTGACAACTTATGTGTGACATTAATCTTTTCAGAAATTTTATCACTGATAGGTATAAAATCTTCTTTTCTTTCAAAAGAATGTTTTATGTAATTTATATGATTATCAGGAATCTAAAACCAAAAATATTGTGAGAACCACTGAAATACTGTTTTTCTGAAATGCTACATACACCACGGAAATAATATGCAACGAGCAAAGAAAATTGCCTAACAAGCAAAAATTTTGGCATATCAAAAATAGGAAATAGTGAACTGAGAGAAAATAGGAAACTGAGTTCAGTTAGCTACATATCTATTACCAAACTATTTTTCTTATGATGTGGAAAAATCGCCAATTACTTGTATTTCATGGAATTGAATATTTAATGGCAATTTAAATAAGAATAAATAAGAAATTCTAGCTCTTGGGCTCATAATGGATGTTTGAAATTTTGTTACTTGCAAAAGGCAATCAGTAGATGGGAAACTGGCAATGACAGGTAAAATGTACAATAGTGGAAATAAAATTACTTTATCGCAGTCATCACAAGCGTCACTGTATGATATACTAGCGTGGGTCAGCATACCAAAAGAGGAATTAATTGTTAATTCTTTCATAGTACCGTTGCCAGCTTTCATCATATTTTTCAGAATGTTATCCGTCTTAGAAGCCAGTACTTTAAATTGGATGATTTTCAATAAAACACTGTAGCAATAGTTGCACAACCAATTCGGTAAACCATCATTTTCATACACCTTCAAAACAGAGAAAGAAATATTGTATACCAACCAATAAAAATTGTAAAAACAAATTCATTTAAAATTTTAAGCACTTGACATTTTCAAAAAAAAAAAAAGCTGAAATTTTTGACGCTACGAACTACCTGATAACGATTTTCAAAGACTAATCAGGAATTTGAGTACAGAAATGTAAAAGCTAACCTCAATTTTTGTTGCATCAATGAAGGCATCTTTTATTGTACGCTGCATTAAAAACTTCATATTTGTTCCAGAGAATAGGCAACTTCTACAAACTAACTTACCATCCATCGGAATAGCACTTTTGAAATAAGGCATTTTTGCGATTGAAATTAAATTATGATATATATTGATGAAACATATTTTTAGCCTTAGAGTTACCTTAAAGTATAATATTGAGAATTAATATGGTATTTTACAAAATTTTATAGCAACATACATACGTAGGTAAAAAATTAATATACTTAATTGTAAGCAATTGTGAAAAGAAATACAATGTTTACATTATCTATTTTGACGTTTCATGCATTATGTGCCTTCTGGAGAATGCAGTTCTACCATCTTACCACAAATTATATACTATACATCTTACAGAAAGCAGTGATGTGCGCTAGCCATATTCAATCGAATAAAGAAACGCACGAAATGTCCAATGATTTATCACTTTATTGTCTTGTGAGACGGCTTTAAATCTACAATGTTTTGAGTCAATATCTTAATTTGAAGAAAAAACCTTGTTGTAAACATACACATATAATAGTTGTGAATTGTAATATTTAATAACGAAGTTTGTAAAATCAAAACATCTTTTACAACTAACAAACCAGCATGTTACAAATTTGCTGCAAAAAGCCGTAAGAAATTATGAAAGTTGAAAAATTTTAGAGACTCTTAATTTTATGTAAATTTTGAATTAATAATTTTGTGTTGTCTTTTTCATTTTTTTTTCGTATAAATATTTGTATTTTATACTTATTATATAGAAATTGAGGTGTGAGTATTTCGATAATGCCTTTGATTAGCGAAACCAGAACTGATCTTAAAAACATAGAATTTTGATATTATAATATTGAAAATATTACCACACATTGTTTTTTTTATTATTTTAATTGAATTTGTTTATTTAAAACTATGTCAGAGCGTGACTAATGTATAATTGTTAGAATAGAATGAAGCTCTTGTTGACATCATGTATACCCATATGAATTCAAAGAAACATAAATATAAAAAATATCGTGGTCAATAGAATATGGAGTAGAAATGTCATCGCTGTATATAAAATTTTAAAGAGATTTTTGTTATAATTTTTCCTCTTCGCTTTCTAGGTGGTCTATCCATATGACGTTTGATAATAGTGTTATGTCAATTTCATCGTAATCTTGTAAACATTAATATTCAACTAATGAAAATTCATTTAAACTAAAAATGGTTGCTTGCTGATCGATGGCGTTGAAATAATATAATAATTGCCGTAAACTTAGCGTGTTATACGTTATGGATCTAAAATTTGTTGAAAGGAACCGACAATTGTTTTTGTTTTGTCGCGTCGACTTCAAATTCCTAAGGATAGGGTTAAGTTTCAGGCAGTCAATAAAATATTATTTTAGTGTATGAAATATTGATAGTCGGTCGTTAAGCCTTCGAATGCAGTGGGTCGTAAAATTTCTTTCGAGTTTGCACTATTCTTTAAAGTTAACTGCAGTCTTGACACTTTCGGCGCCAGACTATTTTTGTTGCATCAAACCATTATTACAAATAAAATGCATCCGTGGAATTTCATGTCCGAAGAGACCTGATGGAAATTTTCCTGCTATCAGTATAGTAAAAAACCGGGGACCCAAAAATAAATTAGGTATTTGTCCGTTTCAGGCGATCACATTTATACTTACAATCCAATTGACAAGATGGTAATATTATTTTTTCTTTATCTGAAGATTATCGGTATGTTTTGTAGGCACAAAAACAAATGAGATCCTATATTTTTTCCATAGAGCAGATTATTTTATTTATTCATGAAAAATTCATACAGAGTATTTATCTGGGGAACACATTATCAACGCCTCTCCTTTGCTGTCCGTCAAAACTGCAATTCTTATTGTTACTACAAAATCCAACAATATTAACAATCAAATTGGAACTTGCAATTTAGAGACCACGTAAAAAGTCGTGCAAAATAACATATAGTAAATAAGTATGTAACACATCGATACCAATCACCATCCTATTTTTATTGCAGCAATCTATAAATATTACTCACTTTGTGTTTTAAATAATGAGCACACATTTTTAGTACTATTTCTACAATACATTCTATGAACGAAACCGCTTCTGAAGATTTAAACTGTAAATTACTACCATGATGTTATGTTGGATTCATTGACTGGTTAAAAGTTCACATCTTGTGGCTATGGCATAGTAATGGAATGATAATACTTACTTTATTATATTTATGTCCTTGAGTGTCCGCTATCCTAGTCACACCGTTGAATATAATTTAATTACTAAATATTTAGTTAAGATTGCAGCAAGGGTTCAGGTGTTACATTTGCAGCGCTTCTAAAATGTAATGTTATCTAAAAGTTATTAATTTAATATTAATAAGTCTTTGTAGAAATAATACATATTTTCCGAGGAACAAACTTCATACATTTGGCAAAACCGTAGGGCTAAATAGATGAATATGAAAATATTTTATTTGTGCTATGGGAATTTAAGTAATGTAGTCATGAATCGTCATTCTTAAAAGATTATTGATATAAACTAGTTGTTAAAATGATATTACACAAGCAGCGAAAGATTTTTGGGATGTGTACTATATTTTTGAAAGATTTATCTGCTAAGTATGGTTACCTAAAATCTTTCCGACAGTGAATTTGGAGGAAGATTACTTAACACAATTAATATTTAATTTTTAGATCTTTCAAAATTGCAATAGCTCTAAATCAATCAAAATATATATTGTAAGTTATTTAATATGGTCACTATAAATAACTAACTTTAGATTCAACAGCATAAGAAAAAAATATTTCTCAAGAGTTAATTTTGTCGTCAATGATCAGAAATTCAATAGTTACGCTTCTGGTCATGGTTATAATGTATTCTACACGTATCTGGTTATAAGGTAAGTGATAAGTCAATCATGAGGAAAATGTTCAATGGCGAATGACTATAAGCCATAAATCTGAAGCAACGTATCAAAATGTAATTGTAAGTAGTATTGAGATTTGTTGTCTACTGTAGGACACCACTTCTTACTTTTCTGGAAAACGGAAAACAATTTTACGGAATAGCCTCTCTCAGATAGTGATAATTTATGGTCGGTGTCTGTTATTGATATAACCACAGAGCATGTAAGTGCTGCAGAAGCTCTAGAGAAAGCATTTAAATTTATTATGCCCTACTTGTATTCAAACGGTTTTAAAATAAAATGGAACTAATCGAATTTTGGAACAATGTGTAAATATACAAACGACCTGACACAAAGTTTGTATGTAAGAAAAAACGTATCAGCGGTGTCGATAAAATTGTAATACATACAGAAAAATATATCGAGTAAAATAATAGGACACGAAAACAAATGTGATGGTCGTTTATTTTGTATGGTCAAGTAGCTGTTATTTTGTTGTAAAATATCTCATCACATCATTATTAACCACCTTGAATAACATTTCTCACTAGACAAAATTTTGAGTGCCCTGTTACAAGCCAAAACATGATATTTTGTGTTATTAATGCAGGACAATCAATGATCGTGCTTTTGAAAAAAGTGAACTGGTTATTAACTATAGTGAAATAAGATGATTTTAACATAACGATTTTATCAAAATTACAGAATAATTAAATATACGTATTTTTTTGATAAATCATAACACCTGCTATCGATCACTAAGAAGATAACCATTTGTAACTTAAAATGGAATATTTAAATTTTCACTCGCTAAATGGAAATAGTAATGATAATTTTTAAAACAACGTCTGCTCCCATTTTAAGCACATATGAACTCATAATAAAGGTTTCTCAAAATACATTTCTTTTTTTCTACGAGAGTTCCTTGTCAGTCAGTTGATATACATCCCTTCGAAGAGGGTAGGGATAGAAAGATATGGCAAGGACAGGACTAGTGGTTAAGTCCCATTTTAACGTTATAATGAATATTCAAACATTATTAATTTAGTTATTATTATATAAAAAAAAGTTTATTACAATCCTGTAAGAATATGAGGTGACATAAAACCTATAGTTAAATTCGATTCACCAAAAATATAATTTTTACCAACCTGAAAAATGCAGCAATTCCTATTTAGTATCAATATGTGAGGCTTGAACAGTGTTGATGCGGAACAAATCATTAAATACAAACAAGATGACGGCAATTAAATATGGATTACTCACCATGATCACTGTTCAAAGAGTCACGGAAAGAATGACCCTTTATACAACCTCTGTCTTTCTTTAAGACTCAGAATAAAGACGTTAAGAGTCGTTAAGAGTAGGATGGTGATCCATTTATTTGACTTCCTATCTCTCATGTTTTTTCTGTTTGCATATTATCTCTTGTCGGACTTTTCCCGTGTGTCAACTGATTGGCTGACCATAAATTCGATTTTTTGCTAGTAATAGATACAAGACTTATTTTATATTGATAATTTTGTTGCAACACTGCTTGCGCAACTACTTGTGACTCGTCTTTCGCCTCTTTGTCAAATTATCAAATGAGTTTTTAACTATTTAAAGTTTAAAAAAAATCAAATTGGGCTAAAAAAATATGTTAATTTCATAATTTAAATAGTTTTTGTTAATTATTTATGCATATTAGAATAATTTTCTTCGGCCATAAAAATACATAAATATTCAAATATCTTAATCTTTAAAAATTCCGTAGGTGCCTTCTGTGGATCTTAAGTGTTATAAGACGTTAACTCGAGAACGACGCTGGTAATTGATTCTGAGCGCAACATAGAATTAAGTAAAACAATTTATAACCTGTTTAGTAACTATCACTAATTACTAGATGTCTATCGAATTTTATTTTATTTATATATTAATAACGCTTGATGATAACACGAAAGCGTATACTTAGTTAAGGTACATATACGGAAATCACTTAAGATTTAAAAAAATATCGAAATTAAAAATTCGCGCCTTTAAAAAAACACGTTCCTTGACCGTGTTAGTTGAATAGCACAGAAAAGAGCGAATAAATCAGGTGACGGGTGTATATATGTAGATGAAATATTATGCGTAAAGAATTTATTCAACCTTAACGACTCTATTTAGTATTTTATCACAACTTTCTAGAATAAGAAATTAGGTTGAAATTCATACTGTTTAAGACACCTTCGATTGAAGTACACACGAAAAGCGCAAGGGATTAAAAAGAAATATGATTTTTTCATTATTAATTAATTGTAGAATTGTTTTTTAGCAACTTCAATGAGCACCAAATTCGCACTTCAAAATCGCGAGGCTTATCAACATGATTTTTTTCAAAATAACACCCATATTTAAACATAATAGTCATAAAAGTTTTTTTTTAATATACAATGGTAACTACACATTTTTAATGATGACATTAATTTGTAGGATAGCTGTTTCAACAATTTGAAATAAGTTTAAGGATTCTTGGTTCCACGACCGCTGATTTATTGTTTTGAAACCATAATGTTTAGCATAATGCTTTTTAAAGCGTTTTGATAGTTATATTTGGTCCTAAAAGTGTTGTAAGTATCTATCTCGACAACACGTTTTTCTTTGCGTTGCAATAAGCAGTTACAGTTTTAGGTGTCAACCCTTCCTTGATTCAAACTAAGATATAATTTAGACAGTTATTTTCATGGCTGAATTAAGGATGTCTCTTGTGGAATTTGTATAATAAATACATGAAACTATTGATTATTTTCCGAGCGATAATGTTTTTGTCAAAAACTCACTTCGTAGAATAAAAGCTCAACGGGTTTCCATTATGCATAGTAAGTGAATAATAATTCTATCCCAGTAGAAGTGTCACATAATATCTAGTATTACGCAGTCTGATAAAACTATGGTATAGTATATACGAAGTAATAAACCTTCAGTTCCTAGGATCTACAAGCTGTGTCTCAAAGCGATGCGTGTAGATTGCCAACCTCCATAATCAAACATCTTTTCGATTTCGATTCCGCATTCACATGGCTTTTTCAAAAAAAAATATAATATTTCATTCCACAATTTGTAGTGAATAGACCCCTCTCAACCACTTGAAGGTTAATATATGTAAGCAGTTCCTCAAAGAGGTTGTTAAAAGCCTGCCGATTTGTAGCCTACTCGTTGAGAAAATTAAATTTTGATCGTTCTGGCAATACTGAGAAACAAGAGGTGAACGGGTGTTGAGTGAGAGAAAGTGATTATATTAATATTTTTGTAGTAGGTAATTTATATAAATAAAATGCGGAAATAATATTTTTGAAGAAAAATGGTGCTTATCAGACTGGTCACAGTACTGAGGCGGAACTATTTTAAGGAGGCAGACGCTGAAAATATTCATTAGAGTTTTATATGCAATTAAAATAATAAATCTTTCCAAATGTTCCCGATAATCAAATTCATATACAATATATTGATTTTTTTATTTTAATATCATATATACCACAATTCGTTTACTGTTTTTAGTCTTCATTGCATCAAATTTGTGTTGCAAGTAAATCTAAATAAATCCACAAGTTAAAGTTGGTATATTATAAGTACAACTTTAAACTTCAGTGAGTGATTAATTTTACTCATTATAATCTCAAAAAAATATGTATTTGTTCTAAAATTGTAAATAATTAAATAAAAATGCCTATACCGCAATAACATAAAACGAAAATGTCCATCCAGAATTTTCGATGTGATGAATCAATAAAAAAAAAAATGTTGTGAATTATTATCGTTTCTCTATTGTATCCGTGCGATATAATGCATGAAGATGCCGAAAGATGAAACCCAGGTCGTGGTAGACAAAACGTGTGGAAATTTACAAGGTTTCAACATTTCAAATTTTATAATATAAAATCCATTTCGGCTCTGCATGGTCGTGTATATGGCCTCATTTTACAAAAATCATCCCGTGTATAATACCAGACATGCGAAACACTCGGCCCATCGAGGCTTCTTTTGAGAACTGAATTTTAATATGTGATGAAAAACATTAAATATTTAGGAGGATTCACAAATCAGCGATAATCAATCACTACGATATTTTTTGAAAATTACAAGCGCTGAAAATATTTAACAAAAATTTCAATAATTGGACTCCGATTTATCATTTTATAAGAAACACTTAAAAATCTATGAACGTAAGAGTATCTCGAAGCCAATAATAAATGCGAGAATATGGAAGTCTGTATATATTATATATTGTATATATTTTTTTTCGTAATGTTAGTATGAAAAATAATAAACGTATTAAAGGTATTTTTAATTCGATGCAACATCTTTGCTTGTTTGCATTTTTTATATCAGCCCTTCTCCTAATGATAATTATGTTTTATATCGACCGCAGAACAAAACGAGTTTGATATGCCTGCAGTATAACAGATTATTGGAAACCCAACTTTAAATTTACTTTCCCGCTTCTTTTCTGATATGGCGCCATTCCAATTGCATCATATTAGACTGCAACACCTTTACATATCTACTCAAACAAGAGACGAGGAAGAAAACTATTATGAAATAGTAGAACTATTTGTATAGGGATTTAACAAAAAGATACGGTTGTTACAAATACAATGAATAAAAAATTAAATTTGAATTGTGGCAACTTTGTACGATGTGGAATCGTACAAAGTTGCAGCAATTGAAATTTGATATTGAAATTCCATCAAGCACCTTCAGTCGATATCATAAATGAATAAAAAGTCGTTTAATACCTTCGTCGATTTGGTGACCAGATGAGCGGTGTGGAAGACAAGAGCGCACAAAAAAAAGAATGAGATGAATGATTTTCATTCTTCTTTTTCAAAAATTTCTTCTTTATAAATATTTTTAAAAGTATTTTTAAGTCCCTAAGCCGTTTGTAAAGTGTTCATGAACGGTCTATATCTCAGTAAAGCTCAAACAATTCAAAAGATTCATAGTGTTTCAAATTTTACGATGACCATTATCATGCTTTTGTTATTTTCTTCCAACACAAACTAGGTAAATTATGTAATTTTTCTCCGAGGTTATTGGCTATATTTATGTCTGAGGTGAGTACACACCAAGTGGTGCAAACTTACGCTTTTTTCACATCTGTTCCAGCGAAGCACTGTTCAATTTACTACTCAATTTCTGACAGTTGAAAGATTTTAACGGGGAAACAAATCAGAGAATCATGTACGGATATCAATTGTGGTTGCTCTGTAAGTAAAAGTGGTCAAGTGATGGAGGATTGCGTGCACAATCTAAGTAATTTTTTTTTTGAAAGTGTATAGATATGAATGTATTTTCAAATGAACTACTTTTAAGTTAATCTGTTAATAGACATCTCCAAGTAAGTTAGACTATGTAGGTTTATTAAGAAAAGAAACTGATTAAAAAACACACAATTGATTGCACTATTGCTTAATTAAGTAATGTTAATACATGCACGTAATGAGGTTGTTTGCGTTTTACAAAGAAAATCTTTAATTTTTTGAGTGTTGGAAAAATTCACGCAATACACGCACAATACACATTAATTGTAAAGCATAAATCTCGTAAAAATCCACTTCAATATTTTACACTGTATAAATAAACAAATATTTACCTAGTATCAATTACATATTGTAACACATCTTTGAAAATCTTTGTCAATATTTGTTTATTTATCACCGTTACTCCTTCGGAACAAGAATTTATTAAGTAGGTAAATAAACGACACTTCAAAATTTAAAAATAATATGAATGCGAACCACTTTTATAGAACTGTTAAGTTTGTGGTATTTATTATAAAGTAATTATTTAATGAAAGTTTTTTTTATTGTAATTATGCTTTTTATATCGTTTACACCCAATGGCGCATGGTCTTCTAATGAAGTGTGCCAATAGAATTTCTCCAGCTTTTTTATAAAGTTTAGAGAGTATGAGGATAAAATTAAGAGTTAACAAAGGATACGTAGTCAGAAAAATATTCACTCTTTGTGCGGAAGTACGTGTCTGGGAAATAATCAAAACGTCTGTTTTGGAATACAGACACTTGTCAGATGATTCAATATTGAATAATATTGATACGTGCAAATTGATAACCCATAAGTGCAAGTGGCGCGCGCTCGGGGCGTTCGTATCTTTGGGGCCAAAAAGTAGCATTTATATGACATATGTACATACTCTTAAATATGTAATTCATGATATCAAATGAGGGTGTTGCTAAGTCGAATTTCATTATGAAAATCTCGAAAATTTGTCTACAATTTCACATTTTTATCACGTTAGATAATGAAAAGAAAAACATTGTACACAATTTTAATAATTCAAATTCTTAATCATGCATTCAATATTTATTTTATATTTAATTCTAATAATATCATAACACGTTCTTTATGAGACTAATTAATTCATGAAATGTTTTGCGATTAGGAGTGACTGAGAGCCGTATAAAAATGTGTGTTTTGTTATAATCTTTTCCCAGAACCAAAAAAAAATGTCAAAAGTGGATAAGTCGGATAGTATGTTAAATATATTTATTGTCTAGGATATATATTCTTCCCGAAATCAAATGATAAATTATTAAGTCTATCTTAACTGATGTAGAAATTATTAGGAACATGGATGTGTGTAATGTTAGTGAGCAATGCAAAAAATATCGACACTTCTTTGCAATAAGTTGAGTCGGCGGATGAAGCCTTTGGAATCTTCTCGTTTGCGTACCAAGAATATATTGTTCAAATTGTATTTTCGATAGATTTTTTTTTTCTTTAATAATTTCTATAGAAAGCGGTTGATATTTGTGCAATGGTATGTAAAAAATGCGATATTTTAGTTGTTTTCAATAAAGGAATTTGTTATAATTTTAATCATTGCTTTTATACAATGTGAATATGACGTTAATTGCTTATAAATGGGGGGAAATACACATCGTTGTAAACAATTTTACAGGTAAGTAATAAATCCATTTAAATATACATATATTTCTTTAATAATAATAAAGTCACCACTCACACCATAAGCTATTTTTTAAAGGGGAATACCAAGGAAATATTTCAAAAAATTGTATTCACCCTTTCCTTGAAACTTAATACCTAGGAATGAACTTTTTTCTTACCTATGATATTGTTTTTTTTCAACGATACCTTTATTCTGAAAATTTTTCTCAAATAAGTAAAACATATAATACACCATTACAGTTATCAATCTTTATTTTGAGCTGGAAACCAATTCCGCCATGTAAATAAACTAATTCATCGAAAAAATATCGTATATCTAATACACTATATATACATGATAATATATTATTGTGGTTAATGATACATTCTCGGAAAACAAATACAGAGAATACATACGTGAAAAGTGGACGTTACAACATTCACAATATAGACTAAGCAGAAGAGTTCGCCCCAAAACAAGAATGTTGACTGGCTACTCTTCATCATATATATCATATATCTTCATTCCTTCCAGAACATTGCGTAAAAATGCATCCCCGGCAGTGATGCTAAAACTTTCATATTTGTATCATTTAATCAAGTTATTAAAAGTGTATAATATTTATATGATGCATGATACATCAAAATTAATAACATGAAGTGAAAATATTATATTATGTGAAGGTAGATATAAAAGTTTTTCTTATTCTCTACAATAAGTTTAATTACATTTTAAAATAAGTTATTGACTCAGTAAGCAATTGACGAGTGAACAGTTGTTGTTAAAATATATTGAAATTCACTCAAAATAACATAAAGCTTGAATTTAATAATAAATCAAATTATATAAATATTATTATCACTTGATATTATGGTTAGATTTTTTGATAATAAAATGGTGGGAAAATCAAAATATATGTAGATATGTAAAGAAAAAAATCAAAAATGTGTGCATTTTCTATAGATGTTCTATGTGAAAATTATACTCGATAAAATGTGTGTCTGTTTGTCCTGTATGCACTACTACTCCATCCATCCGATCGATATGAAACTTTCATAAGTAGTATATAAGTTTCATACTTATATAAATCTATAAAATATCATATATAAATTTCTTGAGTACACTCCCTCGAAGGTTTCAGGCATACCATCACCCAAAAATCGATATATAATCTTATTTATTTTGTTACTATTAATAGTATTAACACTATTAAAAATTAAGTTTTTTGCTATCATAACGAATTTCCTTGAATTTCCTTACTCTGAAATCGCAGCAACGCGAGAAGGGTCAGGTAGTATCTCATACATGTTCAAATGAATAAGAAAGAAATAGGTAGGTGGATTTCGTTTGTATATATTTTTGTTTTGTTTGAGCCAGTAACAATAACAAATCAATTAAATCCTATATATTATATATAAAATCTTTAACAGTTACCTAATATTGATGGTTTAGTATTGAAATATTGTAACTAATGGAATTAGCAAAAGAAAGTTTTGAACACTATTAAATTTTATATATAAATTATAAATAGCTAAAATATACTAGTTCTTAATAGACAAAAATGTAAAAATCATAAATTATATTTTAATTTCCATATGATTCTCAATAATTTTATACAAATTATTCTGTTATAATAAAACAATAAATACCACTCAATTCGTCGAATGTATGCTTAATTTACAATCACCTGTTACAATTTTGTAGAATCACGGTTTTAATAATAAAAAATAAGGGTGGTTATTATGACCACCCATATACTATGAAAGTATATTTATAAAAAGAAGTCGTAATATACCTGCGCAAAATCTCCTTGAATCGAAATGACAAGGAATTCAAAGGTGGCCACTTAACAATGAAATCTAGAATTCCACATTGAATAAAAAAGTACACCCTCTAATGCCGTGCGACCGAAAACGGGCCATGTATATTATAATACCGTGGTCAACATTATACCCGCTCACTTATAACATAAGTTTTTGCCATTGTAATGGGTAGCATGATTGAATTATGTTTTTAATAGAGTTTTCTATGCGTTTAATTTTTTTTAGATTACAGGTTTCACGGGAGGGTGTTAAGCTAGCGAACTTACGTTATTTTTTTTGATATTTTATTCTTATGAAATGTATATTTTTATGATCATCAATATAATGTCTTAAAAAAGCCAAGGTCCTAGATTTTAAGAAAATCGATTTTGATAGTTTGATGTACAACTCTTGACACAACCGATAAAACATGAAACAACTATTTTTGTTTTTTTTCTGAAAATTATACATATAATAAGATAAAATAGGAAATAATTAGATATAATACAGAGCTAGGAATTGTTTTACTGTAAGCTAGTCACTGTCGATACACCTCAGTTTTTATGTAGTATCAGACTGATCGAAGAATATTTAAACATTTACGATTTTGAACATAAATCCGTTCATCGATTAAAATAGCAATCTATGAAACTGCACATGACGGGTTTCAACTGCCGTAACCCCGTAACCCAAGCCAACGATGTTGACCACTTTACCACAGACCGGCAAGCACACCTTTTTTTAATTTCAAAAATATTTAAGTAGTCGTTAATAATGTCGAGATCATATATATTGTAAAAAATATACACCAGAATTATCTGATTGTTGCGGAAACATTATTATTGAAAGGTATTTAGTACAAAATATTAGTCAAAACCACCATTTAAATTCAATTATGAACAGTTAGTTCCTATAGTGGCAAGATACCTACAATAGGAACATTTATATATTTTTATCTTGTTAAAGCTTTTAAGCTGTCAAACGAAATAGTAGATAATTCTTTATAATAATAATATATAAGATAATTTTAAATATCTTTTCTACTCATTTTTCATGTCGTTTATTTATACGTTAAGTGTGAAATTCCTTCCTAATATAACATATAACAAGCGCCGTGCGTCAAAATTTTTTGGCAATCGTACTTCATTTTGAAGCCAGCTGACATTTTCAACTTTTTGTTTTTTTTTTGTTTACAATTGTACATTATATTCAAATGTTATAGTCACGTACGTTCTTATGATACATCATTCAATGTTTCACATTGCTTATCTATCGATATACCAAAGTAATTTTCAGTGTTCCCTTAATGATTCATTATGGCTGTATATAATGATATCATTTTATGAATGGAAATTACGCGAAATAGGTATTTTTTTATTTTATGGCATATTTTCACAAAACTGTACACCCGATACGCATAGGCTTGTCAACCGTTCTGTAGTGGTGAAACTGCCCTTGAACAAAACATCTTGTTCAACAATTCATTAGGGTAATATCACTCTGTCCTCTAATTTTTTCAGAGAGCCAAACAATAAATCATCTCTAATCTTTAATAGTTAGTAAGACGATAAAAGTGCGTAGTTAAAAAATCTCAACCAATGCACCACATTTATTCTTTTGTTCTGAAATGATCACATCCATTGGTGCTTAATGTTATCTGTACCCGTATGAAATAGAAACATCCATCTTACCGAAAAGGTTGATATTCTTTTAAAATTCTAGTATCAACATTATGAAAATAAATATGTTTTAAGTTGATACCTTAAAAGGGTGAGTACATTATAATTTTCGAAAAATGCCTGGTGCATATGTCCATACTTATAAATCCCCATTGATATTTTAATGCAGTCATTCATACGAAATGAAATATCACACCAATAACTAGGACAAGCATTAGAAACGGATTTCCCAAATGAAAAGATTCTATTCGTAGTAAATCGTAATTTTTGAATGGATTTAAACTTATATATTTAAAGGATTTACAATTGTATTGAGTAGTAAGTCATTTCATGAGAAGTGAGATGAATTTCATAAGAAATGTCTACCTGTGACGACAGGTAAATTTTTAATACAATGAAATAAAATACCTGCTCAAAATATTTGAGTATTTCCTGTCATATTTTATGGGATAATTACTTTTGTTTAACCACTTTATGAAGCACCTGTGTTTTAACGCAGTTTCTTCGACAATTACTAGTTATTGGGTAGTTTCCATTTCCATGGAGGATATAGATATCTACGGTAACAAGCAAATATATCAAAATTGTTTTTATTACTATTGTTTTTTTTCTTTTATTTTATAATACAATTTAAAAACACAAAAGTTAAATAAGATAACAAATATGTCGAGTGTCTGATCTCATAAATCTTACTTGTATAGTTATTTCCCTCTGTATTTGAAAAACCTAAATTATTATACTTTGTGTTCTTATTAGCAATGACATTAACTAACTACACACGTAAAGAGATCAATTTAAAAATGAGAATATGAAAAATAGGTTTAACTTTACTAATGAAGTTGAAATTTTGTATTTCGAATAATTTTATTAGGATACAAGCTTGTGTGAATACAATATATGAACGGATTAACTCACGAACAAATTAAAACGTTTTGTGGTTATTGGAATCAGTGAAGATTTCGATATAAGCTCAGGCTGACTGCGACATCAATGTTATTATAAATATCACTAAAAATTCTCCAATTATGAATAATCTTTTGATGAATGAAGAATTCAATAAATGTATTATGTTAGTGATGATATAAATATCTTTTTTTCCCATCTTTTAATTAAAATTGGAAATTAATTGTATTAAATTAAATTTTGTAATAATGAGAGTCGACTTTTATCACAAAAACAAAGTTAAGTGTATTCGTCGTTACTAGAAGGTTTCATTTCCTGTACGTCAGTATTGGCGGCTGATTGCATGGTGCTGGGGACATATCCCCTGATGTACACCTGATTGCGCTTTCTAAAATTTGCAAATAAATACTTGATAATATTTATAATAAAGTATAAGAATAAAAGGAATAAAATATTGAACGAAAAAAATGGATTAAACCAAACCAGTCTGTATAAATGGTTCTCGAAAGTATTTAGTTTATCTAACATCGGATGTATGTTTTAGAATATGGTTTCTTGTTTTATAAGGCTAGTAGAGGATGAAAACATTCTGATGGATAAAAGGGTTAAACATCATAAGATATATGAAGTATTCCAGAAAAAAATTGACGCAGTCTTTCCACGTCAGAGGTTTGAATTGATGTGTTTACCCTCGGAGTTGTAAAATTTCTTCGGCATCTTCATGTCGTAGACTTTTTCCAGATTAAAGTCTACATGGAGAGTGTTATTGCGAACTTACCACATGGCGCTTTAAATGTCGTCAATAAATCATAGACTCTGTTTCAAAATGTCAAATCACAAACATTTATATAATTAGTATGTACTAACTTTTTATTACGACGTGCTCATATGTTCTAGATTTGTTTGACCTAAATCACACCGATCGCCGTCCAATGGGTGAAAGTAGACTACTCCATGTGTATAAATCAGAAGATTCTATCAAATTAATTGTTGGTACAACAAAGGATAACAGAAAAATCTATTATTAACTTTATTAGGCCAGTGCAGATTAACAAACGATATCTAAGTCGAATGTAAATTTGATTAACAAAAATAATGTCGAAACTAAGTTTCACGACAATACGCTTTTTTACATATTCGATATTATTGTGTAAAAAAGTGGAGATAGGTAATACAAAATAAATATAACTCTAATAAATAAATTGAAATTGAACATTGTCGGTACTCGTGGTATAACTTCATTTGAAAAAATAGATTTGAGTAGCAAACGACAAAAGTTCTCCAACTCCTGAGTAACGTCAGTGAGACTACTTTGAAAAGATTATTACGTGATGAAAAAGACCTCGGCGAATTGGTATTGTTTACTGACGTACATTGATATTTAACGAAATTGACATATTTTCTGCTAACCGGAATCGTCGTTACAGTCAATTATTTACTGTGAGAATTTACTACCGCCCATTCATGGAAGCTGCGTTGAAGATTTGTACAAAACTCACAGATTAAAACCTACGGATAGAACTAGCGCCAGAGAACTTTTGCGCTAGAAGTAATGTATCATTTTATTTATCATAGCTATAAAGAAAGCTTCACAGTATATTTTTGAATGTATTCTTATTAACAACATTAGCGACGCAAGTTTGTGCTCATAAATTTTCCAACCATTAAACGTTTCCAGGAGTAACTAATTAATTTTTACCGTGCTGTGAGGAGTGAGTTTTTTTACTTTTTTTTTTTTTACCAAATCATTGTAATAAAAATACAACTCACGTTTTTAGGGGTTTATCTTCATAAAATCAGTTGCGTAATCCAGGGATGACAAACCATTGACACATAGCACTTGAATATAATAATCACAATAATTGTTGACATATACGACAAGTACGTCCGTACTCCTTTAAAAAAAAACCACGCCGACGTACTAGCACATCCATACTTCTGAAAAGGTTAAACACTGTCTACAGGCTGATGCAATTTTTCATCACATTTTTCACATCGATTAGTTTGGAAATCTCAAACACAAAATTACTAAAAACATTTTGAGTTGTACCAAACACAAGCTTCGTCAGTACTTTATGTACGTCGTTGCCAGAGTTTAAATTGTAAAATTACATTTCTAAAATTATGCATAGCTATTAAATAGCGCCAAAAATGAAATCTTAAGATCATTCAGCTCTGGTAACTATTTTACATGCGTATGACTTTTTAAATTTCCACCATAAAATAAAAACCACAAATAAAATCACTTGATAATAAATTTGCGGTTTCTGTAAGGTAGGTAGATATTACAGTAAGCTTCATGGCCGAGACCATAAATATATAAATTGATTTGAACTTAAATATTTTATACTAAAAATTTAGAATTTCCTTATTTGAATAATCGAAATATTGTCAATTAACATTTGGTACTAAATATCAATGCTAATTTTATAATTATGAATTTTAATAAGAGGCAAATAGAATCATAATACCGGACAAATAAAACTATAATAAAAAAATCGATATTTCTTTTTTATGGGAATATAAGAATATATATTTATGTATCTCGGATATGTAAAAAAACAAAATATTTTTTACCCAAATATGTCCTAAAATAAAGAAATAAGGTTTTGTTGGAAAAAAGTCATTTTTATCATGTACGTCTAACTGAATAAATAAATAACAAGAAATTCAAAAATGTGTTTCTTGATTGAACGCGATATCATATACCTTGCAATATACATTTCTAAATATAATATTATATATAGGTAGATTTTCATAAATATATTGTTTTCCCATAAAACATAGCACCAAAAAAGCTTGGGCATAATTGCAAGAATGTGTTAATCTTTAACGATGTACTGTAAAAATAAGTCCAACCATATCAAGAAAATCAGCTGAAACACCGAATCTAAGATTTATTGTAATAACATCGATGTTACGATCTCTAAGTAAAAAATAGCTTTTATGTTCTTATTCGTTGCATGTTACATAAGTTTTTTTTTGAATAGACACACATAATTAAATTTTAAAACACAATGGCATATATATTATGTAATTTTGAAATTCAAGTCGATATCTTAAATTTACAAGTTACACAAGTATTAAATGTAGTATAAGTCCTAACGCCGCATTAAATAGATGCTAGAAATTGAGTTCTTCCAATCAAGATTTTTTAACCGCTAAATTAGTATACATAATATTACGTTTAAGTACTCCATTTCATGAAAGATTACCACCAGATGTGGTCTTGTGTATGTAGAAAACTCTAAGATGATATTAATATCAACATGTTTTCTGTCTATGGTTTGTAATTTCTCATGCTTGAAACATTTTTCTAGAGAATGTACATACAATGGATATTACGCGGTCATCAATCAGGTTATTACTATACGCATCTTGTTCAACTGATAGAGGTAGTATTACGAACACAATGTTGAATCCATATTTCTAATTTTAAAATGTTATCAATATTATATATGATCTAAATGCATCATGAATAACAGCCATTGCACTATTTGCAAATATGTATAATTTTCAATTGTTGCTACATTTTTCATTTAGTTGGTTTAAACTGACCAAAGAATTTCTATGAGTATCTTTCACAAATAAGACGGTAATAAAAACTGTATTCACTAATTCCTATGAATAAATACAATATTAAATTTGACATTTTTTTTATTCCACTGTGCTGCTGTGTAAGAGGCGATGTCTTAGTTATTTTTAGTAAGTTATTTTACTGAAAAAAAAAACACACACACAGTTTTCAATTTTATATATGATATAAATTTAAAAAATATTAGCGTCGAATCCATCGACAATTTTTCTTCTTTTGTCGACTCATGATGATCAAATTTTTTTAATAAAATGACAGATCAACATAAATTCGTTCAATATCCACACTAACCTAGTTGGGTTAGCAGTTTTAATAAAAAATCATCAAAATTTTCAATAATTTATTTTGAGGATGAAAAAAAAGCGCTTTGTTTTTTACAGGCCGTACACATTAATTGGAAATAAATAATATATAACATTGTCGTGTAATCTTGTAGAATTTTGTGATACACTTTATTTAACAAATGTATTCATTGTTTTGGAATGTTTGTACCAACAATGTAAAAAAGAAAGATCTACAGTAAAAACACACCAAAATTGGCGATCCAGTTTTCGGCCAACTTTCAAAAAAATACAATGGTCTTGAAAATAAAGAAAACGCTATAAAATGCACAATGATTTATTTACATTCTTTGAGCATCTTGCTGATGTTCAAATAATGCAAATGATAATGGAGATTCTACGGTTACATATTATGTATATTATATATCGTAATAAGTTTATACTATTAGAATCCATTTTATTTCGTCTGTCATACTTGAGTTTATATAATTGGCGTGTATTATATGTCCACACGAACAGTAAGCCTTTAGTAATCCATAATATAAAATGGCAGTTTAATTGATAAATTTAAAAATAAAGAATCCTTATTTTTTTTGTATATGAAATAGTTTATCATCTACAGTCAAAATGGAACTTATATGAAAATAAATTTTGTAAGAGCGCCTTTTCTTATAAATTCTGTAATTGAATCATTTAATCGTGAGTGAACTTCATTTATTAAAATGGCAAATTTGTCTACATCTGGATTCTCGATTCAACATAACTCGCTGAGTTGTAGTAGACAAAAATGTGTTCAATTCGCGATTTTTTTTGTTTTTTTTTGAGCTGGGTTTTGTTATGAATATGATATAAGAAAAGTTTTCTTTAAAACGGCGAGGAGAGATTAAAACAAGAGTTAGTAACACTGGCCTAGCAGGCACATATTTATATCGAAGGTGGACTATTGTTAGACTGAAGCAGAAGTCCTCAAAATATTTAGCTATCATATAAATCATTCAGCTTCCAATTCAATTAAATCGGTTAATAACCTAGTAATAGCTCAGTGAATAGTATATATTATTAAAAAAGATTGCTATCTCAAACAAAAGATACTTCCATTATACGCATTTAAAACGTAACAAAGTTTTTTAAGCTTAGTAGTCTTGTCGATATTCGCTCCAAATAAATGTAGATCATATTGATTTCACAGTATATGTCTAAAATTACGTCTTGCATTCATTTGCTTTCATTTAATTTGAATAGCGGCTAAATTCAAAATAATAAACGTGCTAGATCATTTAATAAATAAGCAAAGTTGTTAAAAATTCTATTTTTAACAACTATTTCTATGTAAAAATGATTAACGTATTTTATTTTTTAAATTATATTTTATTAACGATAAGGAAAGGAAAAAATTGATTGACAGGTAACCCTTTATTTTGAAACACCCCAACTGCTGATGATGCCCGATCCATCAGCCGTCGATCGAAAAAGGTTGGGAGCCGGTTTGGCACTGTTGCAAGCATGTTGGCCGTCTCGATTCGCGTCAGTGTCATTTTAGACGTCGTTCCTCCAACATCAAAAGTTCTGCGGTGCATAAGCTTTCAGCAGTCGTAGTGAACCAGATATCGACGTTCGCGGCAAAAGTTTATGGGCCTGTTTACACAACATTATTTAAAATCTTACCAGTGTTCATAATTTGGCTAACTATTTGGAAAATGTTTAAATTATAGAAAGGTCAGTTTCAAAAATATGCATATATTTTAAAAAGTGTACAATATTTGTACACAAATTGCTGTCAAGCCAATAGAAACATATAAATTCAATTTAACTATCTCTTTTCGTATTTTTTAAAATTTCAAGTTAACAATACTATAGCAAGATGGTATATTATGTATTATATAAACTTAAAGTTTTTATTCCAATATAAATTTCCATAAGTCTCAATTTTCTTGTTATTAAATGTATTCAATTACTATTATCTAACCGTAATTTTTACTTCGGTGCGATATATCATTTATCAGTTATCATGTTATTAAATATTTTATTTTCTGCAACGAAATTCATAGGAAAATAGAAATGTCTATCAATATATTTTACATTATTTTTATTTCCATCCGATAAGAATTGAGTAAATTATAATTTTATAAGAAATATAGTGTGAAATTATTACCGTTAATATACGTATTTGAAAAAAAATATCGTAGTTGAAACAGCATGTTAATATTTACTCTTAAATTGTGGCGAGAGATTGATATCAATAATCTTTAAAACCTATCTCCGAGCATCACAACAGTTTAAAATTATTCTTTTGAATATTATATAAGAGAAATGTATTATGACATCGAGAAGAATTTAAAAAATATTCGTTTGGCGCGTGTCATATCAGATATCGGGGAAACGTAAATCATTACGTTTTAAAATGATCTTTATTATGAAATTGCTATCATATTATTTAGATAACATTCATATCCAATGATTGAAATCTTGAAAGAAATAGCACTATTAAGTTTACCCAATATTGAAAGAAGAAACAAAAATAATTACCCTCCATATCAAAATATTTTAATTACGATAATATTGACAAGTTAGTATTTTTTTACGTCAACATGTTATCTTGCTGCGCGTAGAACGACGATTATTCAGTGATAGGATTTTATGAATACCATATTTATTTGCATGTAACTTAGCTCTTGTTGGCATTTCCACCAGGCTTAATAATTTCAAATGACTTAAACATGATGTGTTCAATCGTACCTACAATCTTTTTAAATTGTCTCTAAATTTATTTCAATATTGCAACTATTAGACTGCAAGTCATTTTTATATTACAGGACATGCAAAAAATCCACGTGCTTGTGGGAAATTGCTTATTAATGAATAAATTGAATATTAAAATTTGTAAATTGCTTCGTAAACACATCTTTATAAACATTTTGTTGAAATGTCGTTATTAAAATTCAGAATATTTGCATCGAACGGTGTTGTGATTTGAATGAAATCTTATAATTATACTTGAGTTATCAAGAAAGGTAATGGTTTCTATAGTTCAATTAGCAATAAAATAATTGAATGATGACAGCACAAAAAATCTCTTTTTAATAATATTTTTACCCGCCTCAAATTTTTTAATCTATTATCATAATTTTCCAATTTTGAAAGGAGGGGTTGACAGTAAGAATATAGCTATATCTTCTCAGAATTGTCTTTTGGTGTTGGCTTACCTTTTCAAAGTGTTTTTGTTGCTCGTCGTAAGTTTACTTGCCTAATAGTATTATATTGTACGTTGTTCTTAAAAAAAGTCTATCTAAAAGTTTCAATAGACTCGTAATTACTTTGTTACACATAACCATTAATTAAATTAGGTTTTTTCCTGTATAAATAATTTATACCCTTTTAAAAGCTGACATAGATACAAAACTCTTTCTTTTATGATTATTGTAAATCGATTTAAATAAGACCACCATCGACGGTGTTTTATTATTTCAATTTTGTAGCATAACGATTGTTATGAGTATTGCATCACACAGGGGCCAGTCATTGAAACCACTGCTTTTCAATTACAGTGAGGCATATTATCACAAAAAAATCTTTGTAATTATTCCGTATCGTCATATATCATAAGTTTTGCGGAATTTTAGTGTTTTGTGTTTTCAGGACATTTATTTGATAGTATAATAGAAAATATAATATGATTTAAATGAATCAGTAAAATGTTCCCATTATTTTGCTTAAACCAATTCCGATTCGATGAATTCAATGCCATAATGAAAACTATAGTAAATAATTATTTTAAATCATAATAAAAGTTTTTCTTTTTACATCAGGTGATACTATTGTAATAATTCGAAAAATACATCAAACTTCGAAATCTCAAAAGCTATAAAATAAATAAAAATAACATTTACTTCAGAACTTGACTCCGATGTCATCATCATTATCTTAGGGAAAAGGCTTCCACCACAAGAAAAGTTATTAATATTTACGAAAATAATATGAACGATTGTGATATTGTTACTTTATAAAGGTCTGCAAAATGCTTCAAACCGGAGACGATGACTTATACCAAATCTTAACTGAAAGATATTTTTTTTTTCATTTTCATTTTATCAAGAAATGATGAAAAAATAATTAATATTCTGCTAGGTTACTAAACAAAACAATCTTATCTCTGAGCAATTAACGCATCTGTCGCATTGGTTCATTGGTTATTGCGATGGACTTTAACCCCCAGAATCAGGATCGGCGAAATTCAGCGAATATAACGCTAATTGAAAACAATTACTACTTGTTTTTCATTAATCTTATTTGTTTGGCATGCCAATTTTATAGTAAATGTTCTATTACCAAAAAACCCTAATATAAATTTTCGATGCCACATATATTCGATTCAGTTAAACCAGACAATGAAGCATGTTAAGTTCCGTTTAAATAAACATAATACAAATTCTCAATACTTCTGTCAATCTTCTAATAACTATTTTGTATACTAGTCAATTGATGTTTTTCATTAAGTATATTTTAATTTTTAGCGTAACTTAAAATTTACTTTTTATATCTAGAAAAGCATATTTTAATTGGATGAATAAACTTTTTTCACAGGAAAATTTTATCTGTGTGTTTCATGCGTTTTATTTAATAAAATGTTGTATATTCTAGGAACACCATGCTATATGATAACTATAAGAATTCATCTGCTGGGTGTGAATTCAAAGTGAAAAGTTAATCAAAACATGAAAAATGATATTGTATTATAAAAACTACAACAAAACGTCGAAAATGTTTTCAAAACTATTGTGTTTATTAATGCTTTGCATACTAGTCCCTAGTAACTTAGCAGAAAATAATAAATTAGAAAATTCAAGTGTTAATAATTTTGCGATACACGATGTGAAAAATACGGGAAAAATTAAGTATACCAATTTTGATTCTACACAAGAAGGAAATGTGGACTACTCTGACAGTATTAAACCTTACGACCTTCAGGATGCAGTAGAAGAAAACGTCGGCTCAAGGAATTCGTATTATAAAAAAGGATTTGCACTTAATAAAGTAAATAAAAATGTGAATTATGAAACTGATGACACATTATCAATTGAAAAACAAAGACCCGATTTAGTCGACAATCACAGAAACAATAAGAAGAAGCGAAGACATGGTGGAAGACGTGAACGCCATTTTGATGATAAGGTGTCACAAAATGGACAAGCGGAGTCTAAAGATTGGCGCGATGGCGATTTCGTAATGACTGATGTTCTTGCTGATGGTGAAAAAGAAAAAAGAATTCGCTTTATGGGAATCAGTGCAAAAGAAACAACTGCCGGATCAAATGGGTAAGTTATTGTATTTTTTATTTAGATTTTAAAAACCTTCTGAAAAAAGGTCTATCTTAATTGTGGCGTTTACTCTATAGCGTAACTGCCGAATATCTTGAGATTGAAAAATATCAATGATGCCATGGTGTTTGATAGACATAAATTTTCTTGGAATTTATAATTTTTTTATTTTATAGCTATTTCTAGATTAGAAAGATATGCTCGATGATGTAAAAAATATCGACACTTTTATTTATAAATATTGTCAAAATTTTGACAATGATTATTGTGTTTGTTTGTTTTGAATTGTTTCAAATAATTAAGAAACCGGCGTAGATTTTTTACCAGACTCTCCACAGATAAAACATAATGAATTCCCGCTCCGGTCAAATACGAACCTGATTATTTCATGCAGTGATTTTTATTGGCCTAGAATAATTAATATTAAAGGATGAAAATATATGAATTAATATGCACTATTATTCAACATTAAATGTAAGGAAGTCAACGTGTGAAAGTTGAGAATATCGTTTGAATTTTCTGACGAAAAGTATTTTATTAAAATAAATAAAATACGATTTCTTTAGCAAAGATGATCAGAAACGGTTTTGCTCATCGCGAGAATTATCAATTTATGAAATATAAATCTTAACCAGACTAGTTGACTAGGTATTCTGGATTGGTGTGAGAATGCCAACAATTGTGTAGTATGCATTCAAAGCAAGCAATAAAGTTGCTATTTTATTTGTCATATATTTAGTCCCTCACACCCGTATGAACTAATTGTAAAGATACAAAAAAATTGTTTCACATATAGTGTCTCTGTTTTGACCGATCGAGTTTTATAATTCATTCACTTTCATTAATGCCAATCCTTCTTCCTAAACTTACGACTTATGGCAGCCCTTTTGTAGCAGAGTCTGTGTTACCTAAATACTTCTTGATAGGGGAATCAAATGCAGGGGCTAGCAACATTTCTTCTTCGACAACTTCTATTTACTTCCTCTACAACCGTAAAAGATTAAATTAAAAATCTTACTATATTAACATTGAAAACAAAAGTTTTTTTCTTTCCAAGGCGACAACAAAGACGTACTATTGAAACTGGAATTCATTGCCATATTAATTTTCTTTTTCTCATTGGTCCATTACTGAATATCTAACAGCTTTTTTTCAATCTAATGCCAACATGTAATCGTTTTAAGTTTCATGTATTGTTAAACTAAAGTTTACTTGTCGAGCTATAAAGCTCACATTTTGTGATGTGAAAACAAACACATTATTGCGATCTATTGATACCTCGTCTAAACAGTTTCCGAATAAATCGTTATATAAAGTGAAATTAATCAAAAAAAACATTGATTCATTTAAGTTGAGTAATGTCGGCTATCCCTAATCTAAAAAATAATCTCTATCACCACAATATTATTCAGATTAATTTAAGTTTGATAGGTATTAAAGTATAACAAAAAATATTCAAATGTTATCATCTCTTCTTCATCTTGGTCCAATAAATAATACAGCACGCACACCTCAGCTGTTTCACCTTTCCAGATTCGTAGTCACGAATGCAAACACATCGTCTCTCTTCATCCATACGCCATTGTTTCAGATTGAGAATACTCAAAAGGTCGACTGCCGTTTGTCTTTTGTTTTATTTTCCTTCATTGTGATATTTTACTCGTCACTTTTTTCTATCATATCTGCTTTTAGACTTATCTTTCCGCGCCACCCCTTCTATGCATCTACGTGCTGTGTCAATGTACCACTTATTTTTAAAAATAATTCCGCATTACTTCAGCAATGTCGCCCACTCGTTAGTAGACGATTTGAATGTGAATCGAACGAAAACAATATTTGAGTATGGTTTTATGTGTGAAAAAGCGCTAAAATTAAACTCACATTTTTATTTAAATTGGTTGGTATTATTAAGTCATTGAACTTTCAAAATCGAATTATACATACTTGTTTTTCCAATGTTTTGCATGTCGCATCCTGAAAGAACATTTATTTATAACCTTTTTTTATTACAAATTGATCTGCTAATGCTTCATTTTTGCGGATTGCAAGGGTTGAAAATATTAACAGTCCCATCTATATATTCCAATAGAATCATCGTCAAAGTCGCCAGAGTATCTTGAAGTAATTTTGAAGGTTGAAAGATGACCAGTTTAAGTATGACTACTAATTTTTGGATATTTTCGATATGAATGGAGTTAATAGTATATTCAAACATAAATTTTCTCCCTTTGTATTTTTCCTTGAATTCAAATTAAGCTCTTATTATATTAAAATAAGCTCACAATATTTACAAAGCGATTACTTATTATGTAGTTAGAAATTCTAGAGCTTTAAAGTGTTTGTTTACGAATCGATTCCAGAATAAAACTTTCTCAATAACTTCACCGTAAACCGAATGTTGGCAATCCTCCAAAAAATATTTAAAAGCTCCACGGCTTTAGTCATTTTTTCAGTGCAAAGTACAATAGAGTCTATTTCTGAAATTCTGTGAAAAAATTTCACTGCACGCAGTTAAATTGTATGTGAAAGTAATTATATGTTACGATATAGTATTGGAACGAAGTCGCAGTTACATTGCAAATTGTATTATTAATTTTATTCATGCTTTGAAGAATGTAAAACAATATCAAGACTTTTGTACAAAATAAAGTGAGCTAAGGAGCTGCTTTTGTTAAAAAAATATCTGATTTTTATTTTAAAAATGTATATAAGGGATGTTTTATTTTTCTCTAAAGCATCCGACCACCAAAAAGATAATCGCTAGCATTATCCTAGTTTAATCCTTTTTTTCTTACTCTCTTCTAAACAGTAATTTTATCAAATAAGGAAATAGCGTTACATAGCAACCTTCGCGATAGTGAGTCTAGAAAGTGGAATAATCAAAGTTATTTTAAATTTTATATTTAAATGAACCCAAAAAGATACCGCCGAATCCATCGAAAGTATTAAAAAAAATAGCAGTTCGGCTAAAAAAGCGAGATTTATGTGCTTCACAATAGGAGCGATCATTTTTTAAGAAGTCATGAAAAAAATTATTGTAAACAGAAGAAGTGCAGTAATACGACGAGTATAATTGGTCATAAAATATTTGATTTTAATAGATAAAAAGATTAATTTTACTTATAGAATACATCGAGAATATTTTGTCTTTTTGCTCCAATGAATACTTTATTTTGAAAGGAACAAAGCGATGTGTTTTATACTGCATTTAATTATATGAATTAAATGATAAAGTAGGCTATTGGGTGATAAGAACGACTATAAAAACTATACCTCCTTCATATGTTTATAAAGCGAATATCGTATGACATTTTTTGATTATATTGACAAATCAAAGTTTACAAAAACCTCACGCCACAGTGAATGATTATGTGTATTCATTTATGATACGAATATTTACAATGAAAACCGGATACGCATGACTATTTTATTGAATACAAAATTTTAATTTATTACGTAATATTGATGTGTTTATTTTAAGAAATTGTTTATCAACAGATTTGTCTTATAATGAATGGGTGATCACAAAATATCAATGTGTTAAGGTGAAATAGTTTCTCACCAACGATATGATTCGTTCAGGATAACCAGTTCTAAATAACTTATTAAATGTTATATATCCGAAAGAATGTCTTTAAAAATTAAAATCTTTATTGTTTCTGCTTGACTTAAATTAAAACTCGTCGGAGTATTTAAGTTGTTGACTATGTTTTCTAATACTTTGTAGAAAATTTTATCTAATAGTAATTAAGTAATACATTGGTTTGCTGACGTGAACAGGAAAATTCTCACTGTTTTTAAGAGATAATTACGATTCAAACAGGAAATATAATTTTATGGTTTTCATGCAAAAAGACAAACTGTAATATTTTATTAATCTTACATTGAATTAATTCAATTTCAAATATTATGGCTACCGTATATTATTAAAACTCGCCGCATCCCTCCTATTATTTCATAATTGCTTTCTTATCTCATGTTTAACAAATTAATTCCGGTTTTTCGATATTTCATAATAAAGGATTATATTAGAAAAAATATATTGTTGTAAATTGTCACGGCCAATTGAGGTGGCAATATTGATGGAATATAAAAAAAATGATTCAATATAATATGAGTGTCAGAAACTGTATTCACAATATTAAAACTAAAACAACGAATTCGATAATAGTTTCAAATGCTGTAAGGACCAGTGTGTCAATGAACACGGGGTATAATAAATTTTAAGGATAAAGAATTTGGCTATTTAACCTAAAATTCGGATATGCATATTTTTGTATCAAGACAGCAAAAAACTGGATATTCCTGATTTTGATAATACTCGTATTGCAATCACTATACGCCTTGCCTATCAACGAATTAGTATATTTTTCTAATATTAAATATTTTAAATTTATATTGACAGATTTGGTATTGAAAATTAAACAATTGTTTACAAACATATCATGTTTAATGATTCGCCAACTGTCATGATAAGTTATTGCTCTATTTGATTGACAACATAATGATTATGAAAAAAAAGAAAGATCCGTCTGATTTCCTCTAAATCTTTTTAAAGCAGGGATAAGTTGACCCGGGGGTTATCTGCGAATAGCATGAGCGTAATATTATAATAAATAATTTGTAGCACTACAAATTAAATATAAATTTTAATCGTATTTCTCACTAGAAACACTTACCAATACCGACTACTTCACATATCTAAATTGTCGTTTAAATGAAGGTTCTCTAAGGTAAGGAAACACATGAAGAATTTTCTTTAACTTATAATTTATGTGAAAGAAAACAGTTGATGAATTTCAATTATCATACTTTTAATTTCTTGCAAATGATAAAATAAGTTTAAGATTTTTTTAACGCAGACAAGGACATTTGATAGCGTCCAGGTAATGAGAACGTGTCCCCTAAGTGAGGACACCGGCTAACCCTGGTCTTGACTAGATTCCCCGTAAATAGTAGCTGACTTATTTTTTGTACGAAAATAATTTTATGAATCGACGTTTCACGTGAAAAAATACTGACTTATGCATGGATAATCTCAACATTTTCGAGGAAATTTTCACTCGTTATAAATACTAATTCGCGAACATAACATTTTTTAAATATACAAAATACTCTAATTTCTTTGAACCGATGAAAACCAATTCATGTATGTGTTTATAACCAAATGTTTATACAATCGGATGAACTCTAGACCCGAAGAGAAAAACTGGCAATTCTATTGATATTTTGCTGCAAGATTTATCTCCGACGTCTTTAATTCTCATTTAGCATTATTAGATTTTCAGGATAATTACAAAATTTATTATCAATGACTCATATATACAAGGCATTACAAAATAGCAATGAAAACGTTATGGTGAACTGAGATAAGAATATATGGATTATTTTTTTGTACCAAAATATTTTAATATGAAGCATTTGCATTGTGTTATTGGAATCGTTGTGGCATTTTTAAGCATAGACGGCCGCGATCTGAATGAATGTATGCCGTCTGCGTAGAATGTTACACTTTTCAATAAAAAAAATTACCTAGAAGACTACACGTAGTGATTTTAATCGTTTTGTATAGTAATTTTGAAAGTACGGGTGAAAGAAAATTAAAACAAAAAACTAATTGAATCCGAAAACTATTCAATCAGCCTCATTATATTTTCCCCAATGAGAATATCGTACACATGTCGTGTGCTGTAATCTACACACTTGCATTTTTATTTTTGCCTCGGTGAATGACAGGCTATTTTTTGGCACACATATCGTAAACAGTAAAAAGTGCTGTCTGATGAAAACAACATGAAAATAATTTCCAGTGGTATTTAAAATATTTTGACATTGAAATAAACAACTCAGGGATATTAAGTTTTAGAAACGCAATCCGGTAATTTGATATGACGTTAATGAAACTATTTTCACTTTTCTATTTTCAAAATTATCTACAAATTTCATAGATGGCCATTTGAAATGATTCGCATCGCTAATTACCGATGATTTATTAATTTACTAGGTTTTTGGGTCATATTTTAATAATCTCTATTTAAATACCGCTGAATATTTAATTCATTTACAAATTTTGATTTTTTTTATAAACCTTACCTCAATTTCCTTTGGTGAATGTGGTGATAATTGCTTAGTAAAAAATTGATAATAAGCAAGCCGGATAGAAATGCGATAAGAAAATTTATTCAATGAACTATGTACAAGTAAGCGATCATCTGATTTATGTTTTCATATTTTTAAATTTTGACAAGGAAAAACTAAAAGAAGTACATAGACAAAATTAATACATTTAGAAAATAATATGGAATGTGTTTTTGATGTGACTTTTTTTTATATATTGCATACTGATTAACAAGGTGTAAAAAAGCAGATATCCTTGCGGAAAATTTTTAAAAAAGCTTAAAATAGATAATATATAATATAATTTCAGATTCGAGACGACACATTATGAAGCCGTTACTCGTCTTAGTCTTTTTCTAGTTTTGATCAATGTTGATAATAGTTTCTACGTTTTCTTTTCCAACTGTATGTAACAATTACAAATAAGCCTATCGCAGAAAAAAAATTGCCAATAGGTTTGAGAAATTCTTTTGCTTTACATGGCTTGTTATCAACATTTTTCGTATGAACTATCTTTGTGGACTCTTGATTATATGAGCCAGTGGTCGGCAACCTTTTGAGAGAGTGGGTAAAAAAATCAATTTTCAAAATTTCATTTGATTAGTGTGTAAAAGTTACAAATATTACATTTTTTAAAAACAATTTTATTATGTATGTATGTGTAAATACAAATTAATCTTATAAAAAAAATATATATAAACTGAAAAAACATTATTAATTACTCACCTTATTTAAAAATTTTTGGTAATTTTAATGAATAAATAATTTTATAAAAAAAAGAAAAACAATCATCGTATATTCTTGGTTGGTAATTCAAAATATCATAGTGGGTAATTCAATTACCCGCGGGTAGTAGGTTGTCAACCAATGAGCTAAGCTATATGGTCATATGAACAAGAAAGATTGATCACGGTCAAATTATTGAAAACTAGAAGAGTATTTTATGTTATTTATTAGTTTATGGCCCATATTGAAACAATCGAAAGTTCTCTTCATACTCTGTTAAAAAGAACAGCTTAATAAAGCTCTTTTATTGCATGACTAATGTTAATTTAATAAAAATGCGATTTAATTTTATCGATACAAACAAATACCGAAGCCAGTCGATCTATTGAAAATCTATACTTACATTGAAATGAAACCTCCTCGTTTGATTAACAAAGTAAGGGTAAATTTTCACCATGTCGAGTATTATAAGTCTCAAGGTTCATGGCTTTTAACCAATAAAGAAATAAAAAAGATTCTGACATTCAAATGAAATCTTTTTCTTACGCGCTACATGTTTGTTGATGCTGAAGTCACGGTAACGTCTTTTAAAAAATAAGAAAGTGAATAATGGAAAAAAACAAATTGTATGAACAAACAAATAAAAATATAGTGCCTCTCAACTATTATATGACGAGGTAAAACCTCAATATAAACTAAGAAGAAAGTACATATTCAACAAAAAATGTTTGAAAAGGTATTGTCGAAGTTTGATTTTTTCAATTGTCTTATAGAAAAGATCTAAACTTTTATTTTTATATTAATAGACTTGAGTAACACTGCCGCAATGGCTTAAAAACTAAAAAAAAAACCGTCGTTAATTTTAAGCCATTAATTAAAAAGGATGTCCTTAGGATCTTAATCACAATGCATCAATGAACAAAAAAATGCATTCTTTTTATAAAACTTAGTAGGGTTATAACAATTGACACAAGAAAGTTGATAATAAAATGTTTTTAACGAAGAAATAAGTTCTTTAGTATCACCAAGTTTATTTAATAGTCTGTTAACATACATTTCACTAAAAAATGTCAGTATCTCATTCTATCGTAATAATTAAGTTGTTTTTTTTTGTAATTTCTCTGATCATTTATCTGAACCATATGTGCAATAGTTTTCAAAGCTTGTGTGAGACATTTTAATTTAAGATGTCACGGGATTTTTTTTCTGTCACTTTCTAGTACACTAACATACTGCCGACTCTTTACATAAAAGTTATAAATCGATATAACGAAAATTCACGTATGTTAAATAAATAGATCAAGGTCGAATTAAGCTTTTCAAAAGTATTATACCGAGAAAACCTCGAAACCCAATGTATCTTTGAATTTTTTTCGTATCTATGGTATATTTTTATGGCTGCCATCTTATAAATTAATTATAAATGGCAAACTTTAAATCATAATACGAAATTTAATTAAATATTTTATCATTTTCACAATCATATTTAAAATAATTGATAAAAGTCCAGCGCCATTTTTGATTCTTAGCTCTAAGTCTCCTAATACCATGATGTTAGTACACTATATCGTAAGGTCAATTCACACCTCTCTACATACAATATTTTTTATGATATGATTATGATTTCTTTTAAATAAATTGATTTTTTTCTATGTCCAAATATGATGCAGATAAAATACAGCAGAAAGGGATTCAGTAAAACAATTCATCTAACATGGCGGCATGAGAAAACTCATAATACTGGTAGGTTTGTACTTAACACCTCCTCCGGGGAGTCGAACCACAAATCGGATTACAGTGGACGTCCATTTGCAGTCGTTCGCTAACTTTGTTGTTTGTTAACTTAATTCAGAGAACGAACATACTCCGTGGTTTAAATAAAGCATTATGAGTCAATCGGAGCGCAATATGGTGGTTATTACGCGAAGCTTTGAAGCTATCAAAATGTCATTGTTAACTTGGGTGCACTGAATTAGCGAAGCGGTGATTTTAAACACGTAAGTAATTTCAGTCTTCAAATGTCCTTACATATTGTACTATGAAAACATTAAAATATTATTCTAGTGATGATTTGGTTTTTTTTATTTATTATATATCCAATACAATGTTCACTATTCATGATGTCAACTGTCAATTACTGATAAATGTGCATTGTATTTATAATTAATATTATATAAGTAATCTACTTCTTTGAAATTATCAGTACTGGTTTCGCTTATCACTTTCAGGAGTAGAATTTTTAATCGTCGGCCCGGCAATTTGATGGCATATAATTAAATAAATATATTTTAAATAAATATTTAAAAGCTCTCAAAAATATTTGTAATAGTAAAACCGAAATTATATTGATGTTCTGTCAAAAACCATGACTTGTTATAATTTTATGAAATGTGTTATACGAAATACGTTAAGAACGTTCTACGTCTTTAAAACTGTGTTACTAGCAATATTACCAATAATAGCTTTTACTATCAACTCGAACCTCGAATATATACATCAATATGAGTATTTTCAACTTAACTGGCGGAACGAGGAAAACATAATAAAATTAAACAGCGGAGTCTCTAATTTCATGTGTCGCTTTCCATAACAGATTTTTCCCTGACCAATAAAACGGTTACAATGCATACAGTACACTTGCAGAAAATATAATGCAGATTCTACAACAACAATGGCACATGGCATGTGATTTGTTGATTATATATAGTATAATTCGGATATAATGTGACATTTATGAACACTAAGCAAATGATTTTCTCCCCACTGTTTCTAAAAAAAATGTATATTTTACAGAAAATCATTTTTAAGATTAATTTAAATTTAAAAAAATTTCCAAGTCTAAGAGCGCTGTAAAATGATTACGTATTCGAAGAAATATTCGACTCATCTTTAAATCGTTTGTTATTTCGGTTTTCGATTGACGCTAATGCTAAATAATGTTTTTATATCACAGTACGGTTTGGTGTTGTGACGACCCTAATCTTCTATAACAAAATCTCGTTGTCACTTTACATAACGAAACAGATAATGCAGATAAAATCAATCTATGCTACATTGACATCTTAATTAAAGAACGACATCTGTCGTTTGTTAGAACGCGTATCCGCTTTTATCTTAGCTATAACGGAGTTAAAAATGTTACAGTTAAAGTGTCTAAGCTGGACATTTTTTTATTAACTGTTCGTTATTATTTTAGTAAACGTAATCAAAATAATTATTTCAACTCGAGTCTGTACAACTGTGTCCGTCAAACTGTATAAGTATTTATCCAAAGTTTTATTTATTGTATTTTATTTGCGTTGTTAAGCGAGTTATTATTTCTACCATAATGCTGACAATGAAAATATTTAACCATTTAATAAAACGCAATATTATTGATTTATTTGACCAAATAAATCTTTCGTGCTATTTTATTTTTGTATTAAGAAAAAAAAAAGTTTATTTCTTGATATGGACTTATATGTAAGTAGATATCCATACGGCAAAAATATACGATTTCGAGCAAAAATCATATAAACGTCTATAAGTAAAGTTAAGACATTTTATTTTAGACAAATAATTGAATTTACAAAATATGTCTTTCATAACCTATTTCTAAAAAACATTCTGTTAGACTTAGTTGTTATCTCTCCATAATAACGCATATTTATCGTACGGAATATCAAGACAGTCATAAGACTCAATTATTTTCCTACCTCTATTTCCTATTTCATACCTCAACTATTTTATTAAGTTATCTAAAATAGAATTCTGTTCGCATTAAAAGAATAAATCGAATTAGTATTATTAACATAAAACGAAAAGTAGTCACCGAATGTTAGTTAAAAATCGTTGAAAATAATGCGTGAAAAAATTAGTCGTACCAAAGCAAAAAAGACAAATTCAAAATTATGTGAAATATTTTTTAAAATATTATATTATTGGTAATCAAAAAATTATACCAAAATAAACTAAAAACAGTGTGATGCATTGGTTATGTATGTACTTTAAATCATCTGAAGGTTTATTTTATAGAGCCTTCTGATCAATATTCGTTTTTTTTTTAAATTTATGTTAAGGTTTCTTTTTGAAAAAGGTTTACTAGATACAGCCTGTTGCATCTTTATCTTTTCTAAAGATGTCCCATAGTAGAATCAGTATAGATGGATCTTTTATTGAAGTTGATAGCATCTTTATAGGCATGCAGTAACGCCTTACAAAGAAATGAATTTGTTTACTTGCATTTCAAATACACAGTTTATAATATCATATGAGTAGTTAGAAATTACTTACACACAATTTACTATTTTTGTACTAAAATTAAATATTTGTTTTGTTTCATAAAAAATTTAAATTTTAAGGCACATTGAAATTGCACACATTTCTGGTTTTGAAATTACCATAATTTACACTTTTCTCCAATAAATTGTATTTATATTATTTTGTCGTCCAAAAGGCCAATGTGAAAAATATACGTAAATTGATTATGTTTAATATTTTCTTTTCATATGATCATTTATAACAGCATTTCAGGGTAAGAAAGAAATTAAATACCAACATAAACAAAAAAAAAAAAACTCTTCACGATATATAGAGCATCTTCAATCTTTTTTATGTTTCGGTTTATACTGGTATAATAACATTTTTTAAGGATTGAATGTTTATTGAATTTATTAGCTTGATCTTTTTGTTCAATCTTATTCTATATAAATAAAAGTAAAATAAGAGTTGACCCTGTAGGTATATTTAATTTCAAGGCGGCTTTCTTTTATTCGAAGTCTCGTCCTGTTAGAAAAAAATTATCCCTAATTAAAGAAACACCTTCGTTATTAATGAGGCGTGCTTATTTTATTAGACAATCTTTAAATAATTTATGCGGTTCCTTGGCAGGTGCATTGAGGTTTTTGAGATAGCATAATAGGGAACCTATTTTTAGTTATTTTACTAATTATTCTCCTTAAAATAAAGTGTATCCAAACGAATATACACAATAAGAATTATGTGAATTATTCAAATAATGTATTTTATATCGAAGCTATAAAAATATTTGGATATTTTTCAGGTTATTTCAATGGCATTCTGAATTTCATTGAACACAAATTTAGTCACTCTAATAACGCCCCAACTATTATCATACGCGATAAATTTCATGTTATAAGAAGCAATATGATTCAAAATAACATAAAAAGAGTCTTAGAAATATAATAGTATTTACACATTCACAAGATTTCGTACCGAAATTTAAAATTTCTTAGATTATGCTAAAAATACAACTAACTGATATCTAAACCAATTGATCGCTGAGAAAAAGAGGTGTTCCACTTTATATTTTTCTAAGCCTTTTAAAATCAATTTAAGCTTGCAAGCCGTTGAAATTTGATTAGATATTCCAAAGATTTTGTGCCAATCACAAAATTCTCTGGTGTTGCATATTTGTACTTCACTGACATTTTCTCCCTAAAATGCGTCTGAAAGCGCCAACTTATGCGTTTACGATTCCCCAGTATGCTACGATTGATTTACAGTATGTTAGGAGTCCGTTTACGAGACTTGTTTTATTATGGCCGTTGTTCGCTGAGTGTTTTTTTGATTTAATAGTGTTTTTGTGTCACGTGTTTATAACATAATAATACGAGCTGGATACGGCAATAAAATTGTGTCACTGAATCTCTCAGCATGCAATGCCAGATGATATTTGCAATCCATGCCTTAATTTGAGCTGTATAAATTTTACATTTGATACTCCTCGACCGACTTGCTAAATACTCGAATTAATGTCATTATTGAAAAAAACAAATTAAGTTCTCAGTTTTTTTTTAAATATACAGTATTCATAGTTTAAAAAAAGTACTCGGATCGTTTCTGTTTATTTTTGGTATATGAAATATATATTATACATATATGAAAATTATTAGTACAAATATGAGATATGAGTTTTTTTATTGCGATGCTTGTGTCGGTCGCTTAGTGAGCAGGCTTATAAGGCGAAAATGTTAACACACTCTCTATGGCAAACTGGCCATGATTATCACATGAAAGTTATTCTTCGATTGAATTCTTAAGTATATTTTTAAATGAAGTATCTTTTTTTTGAAGAATTGATATGATTTGAATTAAGAAAAAGTCCAACAAAGGTTTTCTATCTGAAAATATTTTGTAGAAAAGTTGTTTTACTACCAGTGTACGGTGCATTCTATATTTTCGATTCATATTATTTAAAGAAGCCGTTATATATAACAGGAAAAGTTTATAAAAAAATTTGGCAGCAATCACACAAACGCAATTAAAAACGCATGTCACGTATTTGCGATGTTCCTTCATAAACAATATAATAATATTAAATAGCAACGTCATAACAGAATAAGAGATATATTAAAATGACGTTATTGCAAATTTATAAAAGTTTTCATCGTTGGTTCATTTACACCTATAGTTATACTGTTTTACTCATGTAATAAATTTCTAAATTATTAAAGCCCTGAAATCTTATTGATAAGTCTTATTTCTTGGAACCCGACGGTAATAATTTGTTTATACACCTCAAAAGGATCAGTCGAATTAAAATCGAATCAGAATAGCGAATTGAAGGAAAACAAAAACGTAATAGTTTCATGCCAAACAATTTACTGTTGACTGTCTGCTAATAATCTTAGTAGCAGCCCAGACGCTCTGACAGCTCTGACGTTCAAAAGTATATTTCTTTGAAAATAGGCTATATTATATTTTAACCATAATTATTGGCCATTGCTTTTTTAATGATTCTCTTACTCAACTTATAGTTGAATTTTGTTTTAATTGTGAGTATTTTGCACTTAAACAAGAATTTCCACTACTAGTTTAAGAGCACCCGTTGTTCCCCGATACAACACACAAACTGTCAAAGGAAATTAGAATATGATATTGAAATTAAGCATAATTCAATGAAAAAGTTAAATATATGCTATTTTATTTTATTGTATCTAATTAAGCATAAACGTATAAAGAATTTATCAGAAAAAATATATTTTGAAAATTGAAAGAATTCGTTATTATTATTTGGACGAAAATCGTGTTTTATGTAAAATAATTGATTTATAATATAAATGCAAGATTACAATTATTTGAACTAAATGACTATTCCTCGACGTTACAATACGTGATAGAAAATATATTAAAAATACAGAAAACATGTTGAACATTTCCACACTGCATAATTTGTATTTTACATTTACGACTTGATTTTGATAGGCAAAATGAAAATTGTATTTAAGGTACCATGTACGATATATAGTGATGTAAGTCTTTCACCACTTCGGGATTACCTCTAAGTGAATTTAAAACAAATACTTAAGCCTTTGACATGTTTTAAAAATACAAAGAGAGTGTTTTTTGAAACGCCACTTTTAGGATTAAGAGAAGGTACATGGGAACGAAAAAAGGTTAGAAAAGTACTTACAAATACACATATCAGAAGTGGGGAGTAAGGAGTGAGGTCGTCTTGCCAGTTGCAAATGTACGATTCTTTCATCTTCTTTCTTTATAACTAGATGGTGAAATCTAAATAAATGTAAATTAATCAAAAGCTTTTTGTGAAATCAGTCACGTACGTCATGATTGTCAATAAATGGTAAACTTGTCATCAAATTGATAAAGTTTGGTCGAATGATAAAAAAATATATACTTGGTTTCATATCGTCTCTTGAATTTAAATGAGTACATACCGAATTGCTTAAATTGTAATAGCTGCTGGATTGATTTAACAATTTCATGCTTAATTTGATTATAAATTCGACATATTACGAACCGCTGTTAATATTTAAAAAAAGTTATAATAAACAAAAATAAATAGCAACCGTTAATAATAAAGAATGGAGAAAAAGATAAATATTTTGATTACATAGTGTTTTTATGCGTCTGGTTAAAATCCTCGTTGAGATTCTGGGTGACAACTGATTCAAGATGTCATTAATAAGGCTGCCAAATTTATTACGTAAGCTGCAACGTCAACAATTTCAAACAAAAGTTCACACACTGAAGCTGTTTGTTACCACAATTCCCAAACATGGTGTCGCGAAAAGTAATATAATCGAATATTTGTAACAGGGTCGTGTAATTTGATGTTTTGATTAAAATTGTAGACAAGTTCTCAATAATTAAATTTTGTCGTATTTTAGAATTAGGCATCGATTCCAATCATATTTTTTAATTTATATATAGTCATAAAAAACTGCAAAATTATAATTATTACTTACGAGAATTGATTTTGAATATCTCTGCGTCGATGACATATTATCAAATGTCATAAAAATAATTATTTTTCTCAATAATTATCAATAACACGAATATAGCTGTGTGGGTTTATTTAATTATTATTTTTTTTTAATAATATACCTTTTTACTCTAAATCCTGTTGCCAGAAATTCCCTAATAAATTCATTTATAACAAGTGAGCCATCTTAAAATTAGTATGACTAATACCATTTCTGGAAACGATCAATTACTAGAGAAAACATCTGGCTACTGAGAATGAAAAAATATACATATCAATCAAAGACAATTTTTCAAGATGCATAATGTGTGAAATACTTTTGTCAAGCTGTCGTGGTATGAGAAAAACGATAATAATAGTTCTCACTAAAATTGAACTACTTCCGTAATTTAAAAAAAGTGTATATAAACAAAATCAGCCACTTGCAAGTACAATAATTAATATTTGTTGAGTAACTATCACAACATAAGAAAAGCATACATGCAAAATATTTATTTATAATGTATAACTTAATACGAATTGCCATGTGATGGCCTCAAATAGTCAATGGTAGATAAATTTATTTACTGTGATATTTTTTTTGTAGGAAAAGTATGTGTTTCCAATCCATAAGCTTTCTTATTTTAAAAGAGAAGATAGTCTGGAAGATATAGTCAAAAATTATGGTTCTTTTAAAGGTTAAACTCAAAATATACATGTTTTACAAATGATAAATAATGTTATGCAATGAAATTTTCATAAAATTTAGTCTCATTTTTCTCGGATTTAAAAATTACCTCCATGTTATTTTTATTAATCCTTTTCATTTCAGCGTTTTCCGAAATGATCAATTTTTGTAAAGTTTAATTTGATATATTTCTTAAGTTAACTAGGTTATGTGGATGCATTTTGTGCGTGGAAATTATATTTTGGCTAAATTGAATTCGCTGCAAAAAAAAACATGGGAACCGCTAGACTATTCTGCATTTTTTTTGCTTTGCTTTTAATAATAATGAAACGGCCTATTAATAAAAAAGTCGTAAATTCTTTTAATTGCTGAGTGGCTGAACTTTAGTTAAATAATAACGCAGCGTTGCTTAGTGGTTATTACCGTTAATTTTGTATGAAGTGTCTTATTAAAGATTACATGTTCTTGTAATGTATGGTTATCTGTCCATTTCAGCAAAGCATATATCAACCAAATATAACATGAAATTTGGGCAACAATTAATTTATTCCATGGATTCATAATACTCGTTTTGATACTTTATACTTTTTTGATGGATTCTTAGCAGGATAAATTAAAAATCAGCTCCATATTGCATATATATAATATATCATTGTACTATAATTGATAAATAGAAATACTATTTTCAAATCTTTTATGTGGTGTTGTGAAGTAACTGCAAAATTCAAGCTTCTTCAAACTGTGTTAGTAAACACCGTTGGATATTTATTCTTCAGTTATATTTTTCATACGTAATATTTTATAGTTTATAAATTTATTGGTGGGAAATATTGCAGCAAAATCATATTGAAAACAATTTAAAATTGACTTGTCGCTCAATTTCTAGCAGGTTGAACGCGTTTTTTATTTGAACTTGTTTCTAGTATGAGATACTTTCTTTAGCATATTTAATTTGCTCATTGTACTTAAGTAGGCTTCATGAAGCAATTTTCTCTGCAATATCTGAATCGAATTAACATTCTCAAAATATTATGACAGTTCTTTCATTTAATCAGGATGAAATAAAATCTTTGCGGTCAAATTTATTCACTCAGATCTAATCCTATCTTATGTGCAAGTTTATGGGACAAACGGGCAATTGATATACAGGTTGGCCATGTTCAACAAGAATATAATTATAATATGACAGCATGAAGAGGAAAACCTTTTATTTCAGCTAATATAAATTAGGTACTCAAAACATTAAACTGACTTATGATTCTTCTAATAAATCTCATTAAAGATATATTGCATGCTTCAAAAATAAGCAGTGCTTACGCAGTTCTCATTTCCAAGAATTTTATTTTTTGCTGTAGAAACATGTATTACGTTCAATATTGTGTATATTGAAATACGTATCATGTTTTTTGTGAATGTCTATGGGGGTTATCAAAATCCAAGGCGCTCTCAGATATGCTTTCTAGTAAAATATTAAATGAAAGCATGCTAAATAAATAATCTTACATTTAATGCGAAATATTTGTCAGGTTGGTAATAAATATGATACGCTAAATAATATGTATCACTAAATTGATAAAAAGGAAAACAAAAAATTTTCTGTCGCAAGTCGGTCAAAATAAAAGCGTCCAATATATGGCTAATTTATGCAGCTGGGGAGAGACTAAAACCCGTGTATTTTGTTTCGACAAGTGTTTTCAGATTATTTAAGGTCACGTGGGAATTGAGATGTATAAAATGTAACACAATAGTGTTCTTCTTACCCACCCCTCAGGGAGAATGTATCGCATTTAATATAACAGGGGTTTGAAGTATCTATTATACAATGCTGTTTTTGACTTTGTTTTTAAGAGGGGAATATGAAGAAATTAAGTAGTAAATAATTCTCTGAGTCTCATCGAATAATTATTATAACATACCTAATAGGCAGCAGCGTGTTTGCGCAGTTGTGGATTCATATCCCTGAATGAACGGACATTTCAATAAATTGATATTAAGATCTCTCTCTATACAAAGGCCATTTCTCCTATTCACTTCTAACATCGGGGTACAACGATGAGATTAACGTATATCTATTTATCCCAGTGGTTCTCGCTTAAAATTATATTATAGCCGCATTATAAGCATTAGTGGTCCTATGGAAATGTCTCGTGATCGCACGGATACATACAAATTAATTTGAAATAACAAATTTTGTAAAAAATCAATATTTATTATGCAGCTAATAGAGGCCGCACATTAGAACCATTGGTAGAGTCCCACCTAACTCATAATTTATAAGAGCTCATGACTCTAATTACAGAGCGTTTAAAAGTAGTAATTTACAGGAACTGAGTTCATCGCAACATTACTTATGATTAATTTAAATTGATTGCCTTAACATAAATATACCTGATTTTTATATTGATAGGATAATGAGATAGAAATATCTAAAGACATCTTACCGTTAAGAATACATTTGAGGATTCAATGCAACAAAGCATTTATACAACGTATATATGTTTTGACTCATGCTTGTTCCAATTAGACCAAGCTAGCACTCGCTCTCCTCAATTTATGTATGTGCGCAAAAATGACGATCCACCCTACTTGTATCCAGTTTTCAGAATTTATACTATAACTAAAATAATTCAATTAAGTAGAAGCAAAGCTATTAATTTTATTTCATGTTTTGTATAGGGTCGACGTTCAAGTGACGTACAGTAATAATTCACTGCTTATTATGATGTATCATATATTTGACGGTAGAAACTTAATCATTTATTTAATTTTTGTTTTGTCTTAGCAGAACTATCAAATATTTTAGATTGCCGTCTTTGTCAGGTTTTTGTCATTACTTTAGAGTAATAGTTAAATGTAAAATTCGTTGAATTAAAAACATTTTTTTTTTATTTGTGGAATTTTATCGTCAAAAAGATAATTAAATACTTTTGTAATAGGTAAAAAACATAATTTCCAGAAAATTGTAGTCGTCTATGTACTGCAGACATCGCAATTTTATAATCAGTTACTACTCAATACTATTTTATTTGACCAAGTTAAATATTTATTCACTCTTCTATTATAATCAACGATTTGACAAAAATTAACGCAAATATTATATTAAAAGCATTTTGATTAACGTTCTCCGATTAAAGTTTAAAATACGCATACAGCGTGTGCAAAAACATATTAACAATATTTTTAAAGCCTTAATAGTGGCATTTATACATATTTGAAATAAGTGTATGCAGTTTATAGTTTACCCAATGAAAAGTAAGCTTCCAATTGAGCAAAATTCCGTCGACTTTTGTTCGAGTGTTACATGCATTTAAAAGTATTAAATATAAACGCCAGATTTCGCCCGATGATTTCTGGTAAATGTTATAGAAATACATTAATAACTACCTCGATGACTAAAGGCTTACGTTTGAAATAAAAAAAAAATACTATTAATCTAAAGTTCTTTCATGACTATTCAGATATAAAGATCTCTATAGATATAAAAAAGAATTCAAAGAAGCAAACACTGTGCTTATGTATTTTATTTTGGTACACATGAACGTGCTAAAATAATTTACAATGGCAGCGGAAAATCAATTATGTGATTTTTATTTTTTATATTTGTAATTAGATACACATTATGAAAAAGTCAATTCAATAAATTATTAAAGAAAAAATAAATTATTATAAATATGTAAATTATCTTAAGTGAATAAAAAATCTAAATTCACTCTTATTGTATCGGTCCGTAAATTCAATATTATGTATCAAACATAGTTAGTTACATACGATCAATCACAAAGCACGAAGTAAAGTATGACCTACCTTCCTACACACACGTAAGCGGAACTTGTTTGCAGTTCGTTAAAATTCCACAAAGTCAGTTTTGACGAACACGACGAGAAACAATTCCAAGAAATTTGATGTAAAAGTGGAATTCTTCAGATATAAATCTAGTTTACCGTACTTAATCGACCGGAGCATAGTTAAGTACGGGCATGTGCTTAAATTAAACATTACATGGTTGCTTTCTGGTGTATTGAAAACGGTTATTTTGGGTAATGTTTTCGGTTGATTGAATAGTAATGAAATGTCGATCATAAAATAATTTATGCCTATTCTAAGATTGTTTTGCATCTCGCTTCTAGAATTTCTATATATAGAATTACGCACTTATAATACAAAGAATAAGTGTTTTTTTTATATATGCGCAACATTTGCAAGGATATCAACTATAAAATTAATAACGTTATTTCATGTAAATAAAATTCAATCAGAAATGATGTTTTTAACATATCCCTAATTTTTTAATACATGCATATTTATTTTCTTTGCAGAATTGGCCTACTGTTGCGTCAACTTACAGATGGTCGTCATTTTATACAAGTCATAGCAGATTTAGCAGGGAAAATTTTGGACTGTGAATATGTGCACGAAAAAACATACATAGATGACTTTTTGAAACAATTTAACGAAGAAATATCAGTTCGAGGAGCATCACACGATTATAATAAATCTCAAAATAAAGAACGTTACGAAAAAAGGAAGAAGTATAGAAGTGGAATTAAAAATAGCCGTAAATACGATGATTTGAAAGATCCAAAAAATACAAATGATCGAACAGTAAATGATTATAATGGTGGAAAATATTCACATACGAATAAAAAAATCAATAAAAACATTATGGGTGATTACATGGAAGAGTTAAATCCTCAATACAGAAATAATGGTAGGAAATTTGGTGAAAAAACAGTTGACTTCGGATATAAAAAGACAGACATTCAAAAAATGCGCCAATTCGATGAAAAAGAAAAACACGTTTATGCAACACAAAATGGAGATGATCTTGATATCCAATCTCAATTTATTAAAGATGGGGTAGATATTGATGATTATTGGGCATCCAATAATGAACAATACAATTGGGAAGTGGATTCTGAAAATGATCGTTATAAAAGATCAATGGGAAAAGACCATGAAAAAAAAATGCGTTATTTCCAGGAAGAGGCGGACTATTATACCGATCTCTATAACTCTGGGAAATGGAATGATTACAGTGAAAAATTGAATGAAGACATTGAAGAAAATTTCGATTCCCTTTCAAAAGAAAGCTTTAGAGAACTAAATTCAAATGACAGTTATAAAAAGTCAAGAACACATAATCAAGATAACGATAAATTTGATTCGAATAATAAAATTCCTGTCGAAGTAAAACACAAGAAAGTGGCTCAACATACGAAAAATTTGAATAATGCAAATAAATTCGAATATAATAAGAATTCAAATATTAATGTCATCGACAAGCAACGTACAACTAAAAAAATAGAAACCAACAAGAAATTTCAGATAACTGATAACCACGATACATCACCAATTGTAAGAGACGACGATGATTTCGTCGAAAGAACTTACAGTGGCTTTGAAGATCATCCGAGAAAGTCGTTCAATGGACTGTATAACGTAACGATTTTCAAACTGGACCAAAAATCCTTACTTTCAAAAGACGTTTTTGATTGGCTCGACTACGCCGAATTGGAAAGCAAGTGTGATTCTGTACACGCAGAACTGTCAAGAAAATTAGGAATTTCCGATAACCAAGACGATACAAGTGTACAACAGCATGGAAAAAGCAGGTATGATGTCATTTTACAAATAAAAATTAAATTATAATTAGTTTCAATGACGTGGATGTGTCAATTAGTGGCGGGTTTCTCCTTTCAGTCACCGGTAGAACTGCAACGTTGTTCAGTACACATAATATATTATATGACATTACGAATAGGTTGTAATTTTGTTGATAGATCGTATAATTAGGTAGTTAATCTATGTGTATGACTAAAATTACATTTTATACGCTTAAAGTTAAATCAAGTGATAAATGATGTAATATATGAAATCGCTGTATGCGTCGTTGATATAATATAAGAGATACTCTAGTTTCGACTAAGCTACAAACTTAAAATCTTGTACAGAAATCGTCGATCTCTCCGCCAATTCGCTATGATGCCAGGTACACTGTGGTGTGGTGCTGGACAGTTGGCAAATGCCAACTCTCAGCTAGGAGAGCTCCAAGACACCGACGTATGCTGTAGAGCTCACGATGCGTGTCCAGGAAGCGTACCCGCGTTTCAAAGAGCGTCGGGAGGCGTTATCAATAAAAGGCCATACTCTCTGTCCAAGTGCGAGTGTGATAGGAGGTTAGATGACAGCTTTGTCAACAGCTTTGGGGGAAAAGTTTAATTGTTTTCAGTGTTCTTGTTACTAACAACGCTTGATAATAATGCCTGTAACGATTCAATGGCAATGGCTGTATGTTAAGTACCGGTGATCGGAATTGGTTGCATATATGATATATGACAGATGAACAAAGGACTATTTAAGGACAATAGTTTGGACAATCAAAATATATAATATTATCATGTTTAATATTTTTCAAAGATGAAGTTTTTATTTTTAATTTCGCGTTTATTGATCGCTTTTTTCAAAATTATTTTGTCTTTATTATTTTTCTTCCGGTACTTTGTTTTCTGTTTTTTTCTTATATATTAAAAAGAAATTTACTTTTGTACAGATTTTGAGTTGGTTTTTTTCTTACGTAGTTTTTATTTGTTTTGTTTTCCTAATGCCTTTTTTGTTTTTATTTTTATGCTTATTTCTATTATTTTTATGATATTTTGTCTTTTGGTACTGAAATAGCAACAATAAACAACAGATAAGAGGTAAGTTATTCATTAGAAATTTGAATAAGATTAATATAATAATATTTACACGGATCACATACAGTTTTTTAACAATGATTACTTGTCATTAAAAATGTATTATCCTCTTATCATAAATTATATCATTCGTTATTATATATTTGCCACACTAGTATTTTTTCTTTCTGGCCGAGTTTTATATGAGAAGTTTTATAGCCAACATAATTATATTATTAATTAAGAAATGTGCACACAGCATTTGGCGCCACATTTTTTGTTAAAATTCATAATAAACTTACAAACATACATACAACATTGGTATGTCTAAGTTTAAATGTCACACAAATAGGAATTTTGTTTTACCAAGCCATGTCCGCTATCAATTTGATGAATTGGGACTCCGTTGCTAAGTAGCACAATCTCTCTTTTATTAAAGAGTGTAAGGAAGGATAGAACGATAAACCTAGAGCAGGACTAGTAACTAGCTTGTTTGTGATATTGGAATAACATGAATTCATGTAGTAATATCACACGAGGCAACTTGATAGTATAAAACAAAAAGACAATGTGAAAATAAAGGGGCTCATAATTGACACATCCACTGGTTATATTTTTATATTTCATTATTTGTTAAATATGAAAGCTGCACAACATGTGTTTTTTTTTCTTATTCAGACAATAATAGTTTCGTATGATTTTTATTTTTGAATCTATCGCAAATCGTAAAAAATAGCAAAAATTTATAAACTATAATACTTTTGTTGATTCTTTGGCTAAATTGTACCATGAATTCCACAAAAAATCCAGACCTTGATGATTTTTTGTCATAAATTTTTTTTTTTTTATTGAAAATACTGCGTTTGTAAACTGTAACATTTTTCACATAATACAAGTTGACAAACGCTACATCTAAGTACTTACAATTGGAATATTTGAATTTATTATTTGCTACTTGTAACATTCAGTAACGTCACTGCTCATTATAATTGTTTGTAATATTCACAGTCAATGACTAACAAGATGTAAATGATTCAAGACGATCTACACCTATCAATTATTTTCACAATGGGTAGATATATTATTTTAACAAAATGTGTGTGTTTTTTTTAAATAACGATTTTTGCTTGTTGCTAATAACAAAATGGAGCTATTGAAAAAGATAGTAGAACTAACACCACAGCAATTTCAGGCGTAGAACAGTCCGATCCGTTCTCGTGCCTGGTACCCTCTGGTGTGGACGAGGGTATAGTGCATCTTCTCATGCTCAACTTGGAGCATTTTCCTCCGCAGACAGGTGCTGCAGAAGTCATGATATGAGATGTCCGTTTTGGATAGCTGCCACTGAGACCAGATACGGTCTTTTTAATTGGAGGCCAAATACTTTAATGCATTGTCGATGTGATGAAAGGTAAGCCATATAATATTTGAACTTTTTGATGTGAATCGAGGTAAGTGAAATAATAAACATATACTATAAATCATAATGTAATGTGTATTGGTTTTCGGTGGCGGTGGAATTGGTAAGTGGCTAGTTGTAAATGTCAAAACACTAATTCAACTTATACAAAAAAATCGCTTTAATTAATATATTTGTTGTATAATACGCATATACGAAAAGTTAAATGTTTATTAAAATGTTAATAAATTAAATCACTGAAATTAATAACTTATACATTCAAGATATATGGAAAATATTAATTAATTTGCTACCATGTTATAAAGTATATAAGAAGTAAGATAACTTATTTGACTATTCATATACAACAATACTTTATTTATTTGTATACACCTTATACAAATATTTCTTTAACTAAAACTAAATACATCCACAACATTAAGAAGTGTTTATAACCTTGATTATCGTTGTCTAGCCCAGTGGTCAGCAAAGTGCGGCTCCAGAGCCGCATGTGGTTCTTTGGCTCCATAAGTGCGGCTCTGGCACATTTATCCACGGAAGGCGCAATAGTATTTTCGTTTAAAAAAAAAATCTTTATCAAACTTTCCAAGGAGATGCAAGCACGTTGTTCGTATTAATAAATGTTTATTAAGTATGAAATTTAGTTTTATTTATTATACTACTTATTTAGTGTAATAAAAGTTTACTAAACAAGCAGATTTGGCTCCCAATTTTTTTTTAATAATTTTAATGTTCATATTTGGCTCTTTGGGTAATAAGTTTGCCGACCACTGGTCTAGCCTAACGTAACCAAACTTAACCGATGATTTAAGAATTTTCTTATTGGACGAAACAGTGTTGTAAAATATACGTCATTATTTATATTTTTATTTTTAATAGTATGAGGAAAAGTTAGTCCATGTTACAACATTTTTTTTCCAATTTCACTTCGTTATAATATATGTAACTATTTTATTCTTTAAACAATTAATATCTTTCTAACTGACCATAGATCACTTACTACTCGCAGAAGCCATTAATCGCCGTCCAACATTGTCTATTCCCGCGCTTTTTTCTTGCTTCAAATGGTAACAATGCATTGAGCATTGACACGAACGCGGGGAAGGGGTTAGGATTACTGACGCACCGATTGGCAAAGAAAACGGACGTTTCGGAAAATGTGCGCATCTCAAACGTTTTCGAAGAAGAAATCAGAAATAATTTTTTAGGTTTAAGTTTTTAAGTGGAATTTTTTTGGGTCAAGATTTCAACACACCAAAGTGTGATAATTTCTTATTACTTAGAGAAAAGGTATCAAGTACATTGGATAATTAAATTGAAATCATCTACAAAGAAGGAGTTTTTTTTTATGAATCCGTATGTCACCATAACAATAACTTAAAAAACTATAATGAGTTTTGTATTTGAGAGTATTATTTCTAGTAATAGACTAGAAAATAAAAATGATGTTTACATATAATATTCAACAAAAATTACAATCAACCTTTTGAAAAGAAAGGATTAACTCTAATATTGACATATTCTTAGTATAACTGGTATTCTCTTTAAAGCACACTTTGTGGTCACTACCCAATAAGCAACAGATTAGTAGTGTTTATAAGTTACCATTTTAGTCAGGCAAAAATATTCAACACGATCTACAAATTGGTATTTGCTGTGGCATCTTCAAGTTTGTATCTTTTCATATTTGACTGCAGGAAAACGTCCATATAGAAGTAAAAAAAATATCTCAAAACTTACCGACTGTTAATACTCCTGTCAACTCTTAGCAAGGATCTTATAAAAATTCTATCCGAATAACACCCACATATCGATGGTGATCTCGATATCACCCCACGAATATTTTTTTAGATATAAATTCCTTCATACAGCAAAAGTATTTTTTTTTACGTATTTAAAAAGTTTATAGACATGGTGGCTACTTCTAGCACACCCATTGATCTCGGATAAACTTAAGCTTACTCTGATTACGGGATATGCTAGTTCAAAACAGCCGCTTTTCGAAGTACAATATTGTTACCATTTTTGCACTCAAGTTGACAGAATGTCCTCAAGGGCACCGTGAGAATTGCTATTACAAAATATCAATACCTTTATGTAAACGCCAAGAGACTATTTGCCTTGAAATGTATACAAATATCTTTCTGCGTTCAATTTGGTCTTGGGTCTCTTATTTCGTGTTGACATTCAAAAACAGAAAGTTTTAATAGGTCATCTATACGTTAATTATCTTTATTATTTCGAATCGAACTGTTCTATCATCCATTGTTTTTATTTGTGTGCATAAGAATAAAAAAAAAATCTCACGTTACGCTATAAATAACCACCCCTGTATGTCGAAACTAATGCGTCAAACATATAATACATTAATTTATACGCACAATACGTTGGTAGAATGATACATAAAATTTTCAAATTACACATTATTTTTATGAAATGTACTATAATTTAATGCGCGTTAATAGTTTGAGAAGACTTGCACACCCCAGTTGACAATGATAGTCAAACAACAATAGAGGCATTCGCCCGTAATGCGAGATATCCCTTCGGTAGTCACATGTATTGGTGAACATTGTATGGACATTAACTACCTCTTTTGTGTATGCGTAATTTTGAATATTTTGCCCAAGTGATCATGTGTGTAGTTTATTGTGATTTAATTGTTCAGAGACACTAATCTTGTTCAGGCTCTATTTTGATAATAAACATTTACTTCATATTTTTGAACAGAAATAATTTTCCCGTTGTAGGAACCGAAATTTTTTGAAATGTATGTAATACACTTTATAGTATAATTTATGACCACAAAAATTCTTCGATTTTTTAAATAAATATTAGTAATATATATGTACATATAAGTATGTACGTGTAAGTAACTGTTCTTAATCAACTTTCAGTCAATCTAAGTGTTTTTTTATTTATTTCCAAATTAGCAAAATCTCAGTTATTTAATTACTACGCCGTAAATTAGATCAATAGAAAGTGGATTTCGAGCACAAGTCTTCTACGCTTCGTAGAGGTACTACGCAAAGCGTGTTATTTTAGACTAATTTTTCAAAATCAAAAATAAAAAAATTTTAAAGTGCATTATTGGCATGAACGAAATAGGTTTTTCGCGAAAATTAAAAATACATTTTTTCATATGATTTTATATTTTACGGATATATTATAAATGAAAACATAATTTAAATAAAAAAAATATATATCTGACGGAAATTGTCTTTTTTACACAGTTATAATAACAATGATACTTATGGGATAAACATTAGACAATCAATTTGACATTGTAGATGGGTTTACCTACCAATTCGATTCACAATTTAATGAATATATTCGATCCAAGTAGGAAAGTATTGTCAATATTTATTTGTAAATAAAGTTTTTAAAAATTAAGGAATATTTTAGAGCGATCGGTGGAAATTGCAATCAACAAATAAGACATTAAATAGCTTCTACCTATTTTTGTATATTGATTTGTAACCATTTCCTTAAATAGCCCATGACTGTCATCTTCAGTATTTACACAACTATTGTCATTTTTCTCACGATTAAATTGCTTGTGTGAATAGGTTCATTCAAATGAATTTCAATTGCATTAAAAATAAATAAATCAACCAAGGCATTTTTGTCAGTTAATTTATAGAATCTGTAGTTATTAAATGTGTATAGCTTTTAATTCGACATAGAAACAAGTAACTTCTACATTACATAAAACACCACCAAATATTTCAGCACAGACAAATGCCGAAGTCTGGTAGTTTTTAAAAAGTTTAAATACAAAGGGTTCTGGCTGGATACTTGGCTTGACGGAAATAGACGATCTCAAAGTACAGGAAGTGACTTTGAACACCGGAAACTCGAACTTTTAAAGTGTTCTTTTCTTAAAAGAACTTGATCTAGAATATGATCTTCGTTCATATTAGGTAGAAATAAATGAAGATGATAAATTCATTTGAGATAATCAAATGGTACAAATTTCATATTTCTTGCATTAGACAATACAAATCAAAATAGGAAAATTCAGTGACTTAACTGTTACAGTAAATAATATTACGTTATAGAAACTCGCTCTATAAACAAAATGCCTTCAACAACCGATACGAAAATATATTACATTGGATACATCCATAGAAAATTTATTTAATAATAAACACATAAACACAGTCCATAGACTAGATTTATCAATATCGACTGACTCATAGATAATTGTTTAATGGTGTGAACACTCTTTTACATATAGTATATGTCTCAATTTTCATGGGGTAAATTGTCGTAGCTGTAGTTTGATGATCACTTCATAATAAAAACTACTGAATCACTACAACAACTAACTAGCAGTCAAAACTGATCTAAATTATTTAAAAAATCATGTATAGAATTTATATAAATTACAAACGTCTTAAAGAGATTTTCTACATTGTATAAAAAATACATTATATTTGGAGTTTTTAATTTTTCCGATTTTTTATTGGAAGTTAAATAGTATTGATTTGTTATATGTTTTTTTTTCACATTTGGCAGGACATATATCCCGACATTAACGTTTTTAAAAAAAAAATCATTAGTTTTTGTGCGATTCAAAATTTTTAAATATTTAGCGAATTACCGATTCAAATGTTTTATAAAATCAATATTTCCCTGACGGATATAAGAAAAGAAAATTAAGTATTTTGCATTAATACATATTATTCATAGTGCATTATTTTGAAAATCCTGGATGTCTGTATTAAATAAAAGAAAAAAACTTTTTTCAAAGTGCGTTCTGCATTTAGGTATTCACCAATTGTGATTCATGTACACTCAATATTTAATTTATGGCTGTTTACTAAAAGAGTACTGCATTATTATATTTACCACCACAGAGCAAACCAAAATTGTCTTTTGTTAGTTTCAGGCGACATTTTAGGGGTAGAAAATTCACCAGTGGAGTATGAAATAGTTTATAGAAGAAGACACTTGTCGGAATATATTTTCCCGTCATTCTCATTATGATTAGGAAGTTTCCATCACAAAATTAGAGCCAGCTTAACAACAGTCAAATTTATAAGAGGTTTTTATAATTTATGACTTATATCTAGGTTACAAAAAATAGCAATTTATGATGAAAACATGTGAAAACGTAAATAACTAATATGTATTATAGTTATTTTTTAGAGTATTTATTGTCTTCACACATTCCGCTTAAAAGATTCTAGCCATAAGATTTTTGCAATTCATAACACATAAATGGGTTAAAGATATCATAGAAAGTAGAATACTTTTATTTTGAATATTTAAAATCACAAAACTTTTTCAATGATATACCAGTGACAAGAAAAAAGTAAAGCAAAAAATATTTTATAGAGGAAATATTCATAAATAATATTATAAAAACAGTATATAGTATTTATACATAAGTACAATTCTTTGTAGTAAGCCTAGGAAGGTAGTCCAACAGAAAATGTGTTGGTTTTTTAATTTTGTGAAACTTTAATAAATAACAATACCTTATATATATTATTACCTTTTTTAAATTTGGTGGAATTTTATAAACTTCTATAATTCGGAAAATCTCTCCGCGTTATATCTGGGTGCGTTTTACTGTACGTGTTACTTTATCACATGTGTAAACAAAGTGAACGCAAAATATTGAAAAAAATATAAGTTCTAAAAAGATGGAATATGACGTCATGTTTTTAAAGGTGGTGTAAATTTTTCTTTATTACTAACATTTGAGACGCCTAACAAAAAGTTTAAATTTATTTCAAATATTCATTAATAAATGCTCCCAAAGCAGATTTGCCAGCTTTCGTAATCTAAGATGTCAATGAAACATAAAATGTGACTACAGCTTGTCTTGTTGATTTAAATTAAACACGATAAATTTCGTCGAAAGTCGATCGAAAAATGGGGTAATATTGAAATTACTGAGGATTTTTGTTGCTCAGAATAGTCTACAAGTATTTTGTTACATATAACGAAAATATAGGTGATCATTGATGGAACTGGTCGATATTAGAAACATATATATAATATTATGGTAAATCTTTTCAGATGATATACCAGTGAAAATTGATAAAGAATTTTTATTTTTTTCTTTTAAATATTATAATGAAAAAAATTTGTCATTTTTATTTACAAAACTTGATCGACTCCGCTTAAAACGTGGACATGATTATTCTATATAGATAAATGTCGCATTTAGAATGCATTTTATGAAATAGATAAGATATATATAGTACTTCTGACATAGATCAAAATGTTTATAAAGTGTAATGATTTTTTCAATTCTATTTACATAGATATCCAAATAAACTATAATCCTGCACGTCTTTCGATTACAAATAACCTTTGCTTTTTGTTTATTTTACATATTCATGCTACTTTATTCAAATGGGCTTGAAAAAAGTTGCTACAAGACACCCATTCATGTACAAATTTAGATTTTGAATAAGAATTTTGATTTTATATTTAGTCTGTTTTCGGTGGACGGTGAAACAAACTTCACGGTTGAGATGAAGGAAGCGCAGTGCAGCAAGCACGGTCGCGATCCATTTATCCGCGTTGTATTTTTATTCACGAAAATATTCACGTTGAAATATTACAGGGGTGTAAATATAGCTGTGTACGTTTTTTCTTATCTTAATAGTTTCCAAGCCATAAAATCATTATTTTTGGCCTTAAAAACACCGTATTTTTGCCATAAAAATATGTTTTTCTCTGGTACTTTATGAATATGACACATTTTGGTGTATTACCGTATTTGCCGAAATATTTAATAAATTTCTTTCGCAGCTAAATTTTATTTAAGTCAAACACTGATATGAGGTTGTATATTTTACCTAAAGCAACATCCAAATAACCCAAAACATTTATATTACATTTTATGAAAGAGTGCACACGTAACCATCTAGTAATTTTTCAAATTCATAATTTTTACATTTCAAATAATATATCGATTGACAAACCAGAAAAGTTTCGATTTATTATATATCTCCCATTATGTAGCTCAAGTGTATATATTTATGCTAAATAGTATTAAACGTGCAAATATATATTATATTATTCTATCATGCTTAGTAATTTTTTTAATAATACACAGAAGATCTTATCTTACTTCCCAAGATTAAAATATAAAGAGAAATATATTTTTAAGAAATAAAAATTGGAATAGACAAAAAAATGTTAAATTAGTTCAAATCGAAAAAAGCATCTAAGAATGCTGTCAATCATTATATGACACAATTTTTTAAATAGTTATTTTTAATCTATCCTTATGTCACAAACGATTTTTATTTACGTTTGAGACGGAGTATCCCTGAAATAATTGAAGTATGAATCAGTTCCTAATACCCTGATTAATCCTGTCTTAGAGGTACTTAAACACGTCATTAGTAACAAAAGCATTTAATGTGTTTCTCTTTATTTCTACCACTGACCATTATATCTGGCGTTTGATTCTTAATTGGTGCCCTCACAAAGAAAAGCGCCATGTACGGTAAGAGGGTGCAACTTTGCTTTACTTGGAAAATGCTACACGTGTGGCTTTTTTGTGGGGTACTTAAACATATATTTTCCCACGTTTTAAGAATCAAGGATTATCACTAGGGAAATCGTAGCGTTTGGAAATACGTATTTTTGTAATAAAACTGTACTTTTGACAATGTATCATATCTGAGCAAATATTATCCACTTTGATAATCTTGTTAAAAATCTTGCTTTATGCCAATAAGATATATTTGAAAACTTATAATATATATGATAAAATTGAAATCAGTTATACAGTAATTTTTATATAAAAAAATCCACTAAGATAATTTAGATTGAATAAGGCAAACGAGACATCCATCTATTTCCAAAAAAAAGTCAGACATTTTTTTGTCTATTGTCACAATTAAAGAGTAACGAATTTTTTTTAATGCCTGTTATGATCTTATTAAAAGGATCTTTATCCATCGATAAAGCACTTAATATATGTACATCCACTCGAATTTTTATTTATTTCGAAATTCTATCAATTTAATTTTAAAAAAATATTTACGAAATTTGACAGATAAAAATTCATTTTAGCAAACGTTTTTATGATTTCGCAAGCATTGAGTTAGACGAGAGAAATGGGCGCCTGATCGCCACTTCGTTAAATTAGCTTAGTTACGATTTTATTTCACAAAGTAGAACAATTCAATATATTAAAATAAATTGGTCGTGTAAGTATACCAAAGCCGATAAAAATTTGTTCAAAAAGAAATGCCATAATTTTTGTTGAAAGTTAAACATAACCTAATAATTATATCAGACAGCAAGTTCGAAACGACAACAGTAATTTCCGATATGTTTTTAATGACATTATTCTTAGCATGAAATAATCATAATTTAAAAAAATCTATCAACTATACTATAATACATAAGCGGCTTAAAAATAATCATTCACTTGAACTTTTGCAAATTTAAATTTAAAAAAATATATAATTTTTTTTTCAGTACGAAATAATCTTCTCTTGCCGAAATGATATGTGGTTTTTATTCTTAATTTTCTTCGCCTATATGTTTTTAATACGTGAAGGTTTGTAGGTCGATCTGAAAGAATGAATTAATTACATCATGTAAATTTAAAAAAAATAATACATATTTTTTCAATACTATCTCCACAAAGCTATAATAAAATGACAAGGACCGGTTTCGCTCATCCCCAGCTTAATTTGCATTCAAAGTGTGAAAATTGTATTTCATTTTTTGAAATATAATTTATTCTCACCAAAAAGTGACGTTTAACACCTCGAAAGTGACATACTACCAAATAATTGACATCAAAACAAAATTCATATACATGTAGCTATTCTCTAACTAAGCCGCCTCACGAGGGATTTGTTTTGTTTCTCCCATTTTTCTTTTTTACGTCACTCTGTTCCGCTAACGTCAGATCAAACGGAAACTCACTAATCCACTAGTTAGGAAAGAAAACGAACGCGGTTTATTTTCTAGTGTTCATCAATCGAATAACAAAAAGACTTTTTTCCTGTGCAAATCGTAAAATTATTTGGCAAACCTTTACGTTCCTTTTTATTTTTACTTATTCATTAAATTATTTTGACATTTCCAGATTCATGAAGTAACCTAAATTCTGAATCAATAAAATTTTAAATGTGCCCGATAATTTAATAACCTAATGTGAACATATCGAGATATAATATATATTCTTAGAAAATTAAAATGATGAAATAAAAATCAAATGTGGTGAAACTAACTAACTACAAAAATGTTTTAATGTTTAAAAACTGTTTATATATATATTTTTTTAATAAAGAAAATTGGAATATATTTGTAGTACATATATCAACTTAGTGTGAGAATGTATTTTCAGATTCAGGGGGGTGACGGTCAGTAAAAAGGTTATGATAAACCGTGTTAGAAGTTGGAACTTATACGTGAGAGAAAATAGTTTTTTTTAACAATTCAATAACTTTGAATGTCGGAAAATAATATTATAAAACTTTTAAAAATATGAAATGGAATATATTTTTTGTAGTAAAATGATTGAGAACTTCCTAATTTAGTTATCTTGTAAATTTAATGTCGACTTTTATGAAATATTAATTTATTTATATTTTTAACAATGCTTCAATTACCATAACTATTCTTGAAACATCAGCTATATAATGGAATGTTCAAAATCGTTTTCAATAAGATAATGAACTGGGTTCAAAACTAGATCGATGTTGTCCATGTTTTCGACTTCAGCCCAGCGCAGTTCCATTAATTGATTTTTGGATTTGTGTTCGAAGACTACCGAGTAGTGAGAACAGTTAGCTAATACTACTTGTATCAGCTTTATCCTTCAGTTCAAACTCCCTCTAAAACAAAAAGACCTTAAGTAGCTCAATGGCAAGGATTTATAGCATAACAAATTTTAACGTGATAAACTCCATTATGATTACATATTTCAATTATTTATGATTGCTAAAATGTAACATATTTTGAAAGTGTATTGAACTTTTCATTACCTTTATTGATATAACTCATAAACAGCAGCTAAGTCATAACCAAGCATGATTGGAATAATATTTTATATAAAAGAATTGAATCCCATTTGTATTTATGAAAAAAAAAATCACATTTTGCATCAAATAATGTAATTATTGAAAAAAAAACATGTCATGTAATCTTTATTTATTTTATTTTATCATAAAATCTGTTATATATTATTTTCCATACAAAATATTCATAGAGAATCCAATATGTGTAAAAAAAATATTGTAAGACTTTTTACAGTAATGATGCATACAGCTGCGTAAAAAACTTTATGTCTCTACTAGTTTCAGTTCGATCAGTAATAACCCGCGGTGTATTGGTAGATAGTTTGTCCAAAACCCATGATGCGTTCGTCAAATGTGTCACCTCAAATGATTGAAATACTTACATCAATCATATGATAGTTGCATTACAATATATATATCATTGTATCCTTATATCAACATTTAAATATGGAAAAAGGTAAATTGTCTTCTGAAATAGACTTGAATAGCATGTTATAATATAAAAAAAATACTATACAGCGATATATTTAATATATATTTCACAAGGATTACAGATTTTATATACCTTCTTCTTTTGTGTTGTTAAAGAACAGTGTAAACAATGGTTGCCTCAACCCCCTACAGCCAATTCTCTATCTTTCCACACCAATCATATCCAGCTAATTCCCAAAAATTTTCTTCAGGAATGCAGAATGTGCCGTGGTTTTAATAACTGTGATGAGAGATGCAATCAATTCAATTGAATAGTTAATACCAATTTGGATTCGTTATTTCAGAAATTAAGAGTTTATTCTTCATTTCTATTGAGTTAAGTTTTTTCACAGATATAAATTGTTGTGACTAATTTCAACTCAAAATAGCTTTCTGCATTAGTTAAGGATGTATGTATTTAAGTAGTAATGAAACACGTTTTTAGAAAATTACCTTTTTAAGTTTCATTAACCTTGCTTTCTGCACATGTATAATATAATCAAGCCTCGACCAATATCTTGGACATATCAAAGAGTTAATCCATTTATTTGCTAACGGCTTTTCTCTGAATATTTCACACGTTAATCAAAATTCGTAACTGATATTTCAGACAAGGCATTACAGAATGATTTTATTCAAAAATAGCTCTCGTACAAATAGATTCAATATCTTATTTATTTCTGAATACATAAAATTTTCCTTCCCTCATAGAAAGGAAGCTTTCAAAAGATTGTTACTACATTTTTTTGTTTTCTGTTTCTAGATTCAGGTCTTGTCTCAAGCTGGCAAACACCGATGCAGCAAATATGGTCGGCCAACTATTCTTCAATGTCGTCCAAACAAAATGCTTTGTTTTAAAGCCAGCCAAAGTTTGTCTGGAAAGGTCCTGGTGGGGTAAATGCTCACAGGTCGGATACACTAAGATGGCGCATTTAAGAGACAATCTGAGATATTAAAATGAATATCGAAACGTCTTAGTCAAAATACAAATAATGGATAGGGGAGAACACTGAATATGACAGAGATAAAGGACTTATGAATATAAATGATATACTATCAAGTGCAAAGAGTTAATTCTCCGAGAAGCGACATAGATATGAGAAATATTATGCGTTGTCAAGATATCATGGCCTGAATCAAATTACTTTTAAATGAAAAAATTACAAACAAAAAAATAGCTTCCGATTAACTATTTTCGAGGTATAAAAAAAGTTTCATAACAAAAAGATATTATTTAAGTGGGCCTGGTTTTGAAAGAGTTTTTATGACATTATATAAATGTAAATATTTAATAATATACATGATAAAATACATATTTTCTAGCCTCTAAGTTTGGTCGAATTAAGCTGGAAACATGAAGAGCATGGAGCATGAACATAACAATTTGTAAACCTAAAAATTTTACACAGTGAAAAAATAGCAATGTATTTTAATTCTACAAAATTTATAAGATGTAAAGTTGATATCTATTTCGGTTTATTTCTTTCTCAGAACTCGGTTCTCAGTTCTAGTCGTAAGCCAAAATAGCTATCAACTATAAATCTTATAAATTTTGTAGAACTAAAATACATTGCTATTTTTCCATTGTGAAATAATGGATTTCTACCAAGTAAATGCCAATCCAATCAATAAACCTAAAAATTTAGATTAATCCAATAAGCACTCCAATAAGCACTGACAAACAGCAAATGCTAGCAAATTAGCCATAAAGCACACCAAGCGTGTGATTAATGATTTGCGAAAGGGGACATCACATTTTTTCCCTTTCACACATTTACAGTGAACCATGTGAAAATTTTGTAGGTGGCTAATAAAGTATCAAAAATTAACAAGCATTCTCGACATGTTGAAAAGAAATCATAACAAATAAGTGATGACTTGATATCACTATATTTTTATGTAGGTGTATGGTGAACGGTCGGTATATTTATTGTTTTATGCTACAGATATATGTATCCAGATTGTGCTTTTACTGTTCAACCAATCTGTATTATCAATATTATGGTAGGCTACTAAGCAATTACCTTTAGCGCTGTGTAAACCAACTGTCCATTTATATTAACCTTCATTATATACAATTATTTTTCTACTTTTTATTCCACACCATTCCAATGTAAAAATCTCTAATTATTAATTCAAAAGCCTTTCATATTGGAGCGTTTGAGCGGCAATATGTCTAGGTTAAAAAGTGCTGGCACTGTAAGCAAACAGTAACCAATCAAATTTTCCAAAATTACTGGGGCATATTTATTGTCTATCTCTTATTTTGTAATATGATAGTTGATATAACCTCACTGTCTCGTCTTGGTGCTCTGTAATAGCAATTACATTATGCTACATGCCAGGTTTATTTGTTTTCTATGTTTTCAATATAATGTTTACATCCTTATTCATCATCATACATTTTATAATTGTTGAAATTGTTTGTTTTTTTTCAACAATACAAATGTTGGCCAGGATAAAAATAAATGTAAAAGTATACTTTGACAATTAACCGCTCAGAATAATGTCTAAATATTTGAGAAAATCTATACAAAATTGATAGATAAAATATATGTATTCACTGCATACACTATTTCACTTAGTTTTCGCAATTCTTTAAATATAAATATTTAAACTAGTTGTTATAATTGTCAAAATTATAAATGATTGACGAACCATTTTATCAATAAAACAGAAGAATTTTTTGACAATTAACAAATCTCTTAAATATAACAGTACTTGTATTTCAAATTCCAAGCTACGTGTATCACAAAGAGACTTAAAGAGACAATATTTAGATGTTAGAGAAAATATTATAACTGTAATATTATAATATATTTGTTAATGGACTCGAAGCACCGAGAAAAATATTATCTCAATATACTGAAACAGAGAGCAAAACTACATCAGCATATTGGTAAGTCAGGAAACCCAGCGGGAGTGTTAGAATCATTTGTTTTATCTGAAAACATGTACACTGTCATATCAAACACATCAAGCCTAAATCAAGACTACTTTAGCTAATTTAATTTCAAATAATTGTGAGGAAGTTTTATATATATATGCAATAAAGACCAAGATATTAATAACATGGCTATAATATATAAACATATAGAGACAGTGACAATTTATTATTTTTTGTTAATTAAATATGTAAGTGTCATAAAATGTATTATTTTTATTATACTTGAAATGAAATCTATTAGTCAGGTATAAAACTTTCATTAAAAGCCATAGACTCTACCTGATAGAAATGAAATAACTAATGTAATGTCATAGCAATGTTTTACAAAAAATTTTAAACTACTTATTAAGATTGTATTAGTTCTTCATAGATGGTATATTTTATGGGACTAAATAACTTTAGTATAAACAAAATAGATGTCAATAATGTGTAATTAAATCTCATTAATTATTTGATACAGTATTACACAAACAAGAAAATTCTCATTTCAATCAAATACATATCCAAAATCTACATCCTTGCATTTAAGATATAAAAAGGTTATTCGGAATTATTTTATATATATTTATTATTAATAGTAGGAATCACTATTTTTTATAATTTATTGGAACAGGAGGAGATTTTAGTAGTATCATAATTATTGTACTGACATTACATTGTCATCACTTTTAAGCACAATTATTCATCTAAAAGTAAATTGCTTTCCATTTTAGTTCTTTTCACTAAGTTTCACAATAGAGTTCTTAAATAACACCGTCCTTCGTAAAGTATTTTTTTTAATACTGTAAAAATATAGTCTAAATCAGGTAGGTCAACTTAAATAGTGTAAAAATAATGCACATACAAGGCCTCACAGTATGTTAAAAATTGTGTGGTTGTATAGTTACTTATTGATCAAAAAGTATTGAACATTGTCATTAAAAATAATAATGTCGCTGACATGCAACTACTTAGCTGGACTTCATATATTTCAAAGTCTGCACATAAAGAATAACATTTAATTTGTAATTACTAATAATAATTTAGTAACCTCTGTTTTTATACCCTATTTTTCTTTTATGAAATAAAGTGGTTAATATTTAGTGGTGATCTTATTAATTGATACATTTCTGTACTATAATATAAAATAATATTTAACACAATCAAATAATTTTAACCGTATAAAAATATCTTGATTGAGATTTTTATATAAATATGAAATTATAATTAATTCTAATACCCATTAAATTATCACATACATATTCATAAATTTACTGAAGTTCCTTTTAAAATAAGGTGTGAAATAGAGTTAACTAATGTGAATAGTATATGTTTAAAATTAAGATTTCATAGGTAGAATTTATTTATTGTTGATTTCTATATTTCAACATATTCTCTCGAGTAAATAGACATGAACCACTGTATAAAAGAAAAACACATCAGATTTCTTTTTTAACTTATAATTATTGTATATTCTTGTAGCTGATTAGTAGTTAATTGAAATATTAATAATATTATCATTTATATTGATTGTGTGGTAGCAGCTTCAAGATGGTTATAATTTTTTCATTATATTAATTTAAATAACTCAAAAGCTAAGTACTTCAAGACATTTAAATATATATATATATGCATATATATGTACAGAGAGCAAATGTGAGGGGTGCTGCCGCTATATATTATCTAGTTAATATTCAGATTACCAGATGTTAATAAGTTTTTAGGTAATATGACTGATGTTGTTCACATCACTATATTTATTAACTGCACTAATTTAATTCATCCATGACGTTTAAAATAACTGCTCTAAAATTTATGACATGACAAATTGGAAAAATAAAACTTCTTGAATTTAAATGAGTAATTAGTGTTGTAAATTGTGCCAATGTAGGATTTATGTACCTTTGTTGTAATTGAAAAATTAACCTAAAATTCTCAATAAATAGTTGAAAACAGATTTCTGTTGTATGATTCATTTCGTCTCATTATTTTCATGATTGATATCAAAACCTTTTTTCATTTAAAACCTCAATTTGACTTATTTTATCGATTTTTTAAAACAGGAAATTCTAAGCAGGAGATACTAAGAAAAATTAATAAGCGGCCAGAAAGATATCACATATCCCTGGTTCTGTAAAGATTCAAATTCTCACTCAAAGAGAGGCTACAATCACCATAAACATCAGTAACATTTAAAGTGTATTGGTAAAACAGATAAATGGAAATTTAAAAACAAAGGAGAGCCTAGAAACAAGTGCAAATCTTTGTAGGTAAGGCAAAGAAATTGTCCTTTTTTTAAGGTAAAATTAAAGCTGGGAATGAGAAGTGGACCATCTAAAACAAGATATATCAAAAAGACAATCTATTAATAATAATATATCTGAACCAAGCATCTGCTCCAATCAAACCTGGTTTATCACTTCAAAAAATTCTTTTTGTCTTTGGTGGGACGTATGTGGAATAATTTGTTATGGATTATTAAAACTGGGTGAAATGATTACTTTAGACATTTACTGTCGACTGTAAGGAAGAACAAATGAGCAAATAAAAGTTAAGCCACAAGATTTTTTTTTAACCGAAAGGGAACTGAAATCGAAAAACCACTTAGGCTAGTATTTTGAATCCAAATAAATAAAAATTTCTATAAAATAATCAACAATCTGCAAGGACAATAGGAAATAGTTAATAATGATGAAGTTTATATCTCACATAGTGTATAAGTGATTTGAAAAAAATGCAGATTTCTTTCTGGTACCCCTATTATATACACTCACAAGAAACTCACAGAAATATAAAAGTATCGTGGAAAGCTGCTGAATATTTTTAGAGTCAAGTAAAAAAACACTCTAACAATTCAAATGCCTTTCCTGTGTTTGAAGATATATGAGTCACTTTATTTAACATTCATTCAATTATAATTTTAGATTTATAAATTGAAAATAAAGAAAATCAAGATATTTTTTAAATTTGGAAATATTACTTGGATCAACCGAGTTTTGCTTAATTGTTTGCTGGTTCCATTGACTTGGGATGCATCTTACATATGTAATGTAAAAATTAGGGCTGTCTAATGCTTCGTAAATGAATTTCGATGTATTAATACTCCACAAAGATATTGTGGTGCTTGAAAACTATTGAAAACTACTACCTTTTTAACCTGAATAAAATTAAATGTTAAGAAATCCTACAATAAAATATGTCAGTGTCGCATAAAACATTGAATAGACGTTCTTTAATTAGTCAGAAAAAAGATTTGGATTCTTAGTATCAATTATCTCTCGAACCATCAGATTGTTGAAGAAAATTCATAAAAAAAAATAGTTGCACCATCAGTTGAGTTGATGTTCTATAAAACATATAATGAATATTATTACAGTATTGATAATATTTTACTCAAGAAAAAGTCAAGCATTTATATTGCTTATTATTATCAATATATACACTATACTGATACAATACAATTATGTTTTTATAAAATTTTATTTTATGCGATACATGCTCTACTGTCATTTAACAATGTAACAAGTAAAAAGATAAAGATTAACAATATAAGTATATTACTCAAATTTACCCACAATAATTCACAGTCAAAGATAAGTAATCGGTGTTTAGTTTGTATAGTAACAAATAAAATACTTTTCCTATATGAAAAATATCATGTCCTAAAAGCGTTCAAACCAACATATATTTCATGGATAATAATTTTCCATTTCACGATTGAATTGTCAAATAAAATATAATTTAAGTATAAAATTACATAATTAAAATGTAATTTTGACTTCATTTAAATTGTGGTAATAAACCTTCCTAGCCAACGACTGTACCACATTGTAAGCGCCGGATCTCGTGCGATCACCGAAGTTAAGCAACATTGGGCGCGGATAGTGCTTGGATGGGTGACCGCTCGGGAACACCGAGTGCCGTGTTCTCTTGGCTATGGGAAGGAAAACCCAGACAGAAAACCGAACACCAACCCGCCTGGGCAGCGTGGTGTTGCTATGTCCAAACCCCCCAGAAAAAAAAAAAAAAAAAAACAGGGGGAGGCCTTCATCCAGCAGTGGATCGACCCCGGCTGATGATGAAACCTTCACAGCCACTGAATGCTGCTTTATTGGCTATCCTATCTACCAATCTGATGGTACAACATTTCATGTGTCATACAAAATACATTTGTGACTTCATTTGATTGACTGTGCTGTGCCTTGTGGGCTAATATGGTACCATCAATCAGGTTGTGAAGACAAGAACAGTATCAAAGTAAAGCTTTAGAACGCTGCAGACAACACAAACTTGAAGATGCATAGGACAGGAAAATTAATTGTCAAAAAGTGTACACAACAACCAACTTTAAGTACATTTGAAAAAAATGGGAGGTAAACGGAAGCATTAGTCATTTCATCATTCAATTGATAAAGCAGTTTACAAATTAACTGTATAGAGATTCTGACCATTAGACAAAACAAACAATGATGAAAATATAGACCACTTGATTACAGCCCTGGCATTCAAGATAATCCTATTTATACCCTTTTCCCATCTAAATTTATAATCTGAATGGTGATTTTCTAGCTAAACCTGTGCTTACGAGTTATATTGTAAAAAAAACTTTTGGTATTATTTCCATAATTTAATGTATTGCGATATTAATACATCGAGATAAATTCATATTCCGAAACTAGTCCATTTCATAAATATTTAAAATACATCTACTTTTTCCAAAAAATATTACATACTGTACATTCTTAGTTGAAAAGACATTGTTGGTAAAATTAGTGTGCTGTATATAAACCACAAATACCAGCACTATTGAAATATACTAACAATAGTTCATTTAAATATCACATTCCAATTGGTGTCAGGAAGATGTTCAAACTTGCCCATATTTTAGTTATAGCAATGGTGGTGTTGAAACATTATGTAAACTTTACAAGCTGTCATGAAAACATCACTGGTATGTAATCGTTCATTTTATAAAACTGTAGCATATCTTCATCACACAATCATTTGAATCATACTGAAAAGGAAAATCTATATAAAATTGAAAATGTTTGCCTTCAGAAATAAATGAAAGTTAACAATTGAGGAAATGTTATAAAATACTCGAAGATTGAAATATTACTTATCAACTACATTTTAATATTTAAATTTGTCCTTTATTTTCTAAATCTTGTAGATACTAGCAAAACCCAAACAAATAAATTGAAAGTATCCACAAAATAAAGAATATTATTGGTTGTGTTAAAAGTTGTAACCAATGTATGTTACACAATAAAACCCTCTGCCCAAAAAATTGCAGCATTTATGAATTTTGAAAAATTAAACAATACAATAAATATTTATGTGTGTGTGTATATTGACTTGACTGAACTCTATTCATAATACCAAAATAAAAAAAATTCTAGATAAACATGATTCGATGGGATCACAAGACTCTATTTTGAAATGTAAACAATTACCATTAAATAGGGATTCTATGAAAATCTGTTACTTGATCGGCGGTATCATCCAGAAGTTACATGAAGCACTGGACTCAGTTAATAATGGTAAATACTTCAATGAATATATTATATAAATTAAAAAATAAGAGCCAAATCTAAGTCTATCAATCAAATCAAATCTAAATCTAGTGCTTTTATAATACAAACGATTGAATGAAATGGCCGACTGTAATTACCAGATTTGTCTAGTGGCAATTGTGTTGTCTTCATGATTTATTCGGTTAATAACATAATTAAATTGGAATTGTTGAAACTTTGTACTATTCCACATGTTTTGTCATTAATGCCCCATTTTTTGCCTTTTGGCATCTTAAATCATTCTTATTCAAAGATTCAACAGAAATTATACATAATAAACAGTGAGCATTGGTTATATCTAAACAAGCAACTAAGTTTACTTTCAATAATATTGATTTAATAATCGAAAGGCAAAACCCGGGTCGTTAGTGACAAAACATTTAGAATCACATAAAGTTATAACAATTTAAATTAGATATTGAAATTCTATCAACCATCCTCTGTTGATATTGTAAATAGCATAACTCAACTAATCTTGAAAAAAAATGATTGTGTGACAACGATATATTTATTATTTTTGTTATTGTAATATTAGTCTCATCATTTATTTCCAATTTCAGAACTCTTCTTATCGCCTACTACAGGATTACTTGCTTATGATGTTTTAAAAGTAAAAATAATCAAAAAGATTATGGAAAAGCTTGTGGAGTTGAAAGATAAACTCGACATGCCTCATTTGGCCCAAAACCTTACAGGTGAAAGTCTATTTGACCATGTAACTAAAAAATTGAATTGAAATTAGTTTCTCCGAGTGCTAAATGACTATTTAGTGAATTCAAATAAACAAAAACTTCCCAACCTATTTTGTTGATTCATACATGCTTTATTATCTCTTCATTTAATTAAGTCACAAAGTTATTTTGAATTTTTATCACCTAATAGCCAGTTAAGTGACTTCCCAGTTACTACCTCAGACAGGCAATATTTTGTTCAGCACTATTGTGTAAATTGAGAGGACAAGATTTCTGGGATAAATATAACATTTAACTACAGAATTACTTATAATGATAAATAGTAAGCATATAAAAAAAGCCTATTAGTTTCTAGACGGACTGGAACTATTGAATCTAGTCCAGCTTTATGTATCAATCTCCTAACAGTGTTTTAAAATGCAATAAATAAATATTTACTGTTTACAAAATGATTTATTTTATGATTTATATTTTAGTTAAATTAAACACAAATTAACAAAGCATTCGCATAAACAAAGAAATCTAATTTTTTGTCAAGTCAAAATAATCGGCCTATATATTTTTCCAGCGTGCTACATACTGAAACATATATCATGGGGTATTTCGAATACATAAATTCGCAATGATTTATCCCAATGAATAAGACAATCTAGTAGTGTTTATATTTTACATTAGTTATTTTTTTATTATTATTATCAACTGGATTAAAATACAATCTAGGACTGAATAAATCGGCCCATGACATTATTCACACACCTATGGGGAGGCAATCAATCAGCAGTGATGCACTCAAAGGGTAGATCAGCTTTAAGACCAATGCTAAATGAGAAGGTTGCGATGATTTTTATAACACTACACACATGATACAACTTAGTAGATTTAGTAATTGTTTCATCAAAATTAAGAAAGTTTGTAAAATATCAAATAAAACAAGGTTGATTTTAAATTACCATTTATTTATAAAAAAATCTTGATTAATCTTAATTATATAGAATGATATATAAATTTTGACCAGATAATAAAATAATGTTGGTTTACAACACCCAGAGAAGAGCTCGTGAAGCATCTACTTTGAAGAGAAATATGATGGAACTACTGTTTAGACACAGGTAATGTTGTGAAAGTAGTGTTAGCTCTCTATTACCAATCATTATCCACATATCATATCCCTGTTACTTAAAACGCAAGTTTCTTCATAAGAAGATAGATGTGTTGATCTACTTCGAAACCGTGAAGATTATTGGCGTCACCTTGAAGTCTCATTAGTAGGCCTCCAAAGCTTACATAAGCTGCTAAACGAGAGGAAGGTTCTGTTGCTGCTTCATCACCCTCTATTCTGAAAAATAAAAATTGTTTAAAATAATCAATCAGAAGCAATAATTAATGCAGGCAGACGAAACATTATAAATAGAGTCGAGAAATTGTAATGAAGATTTATAGTGACTGAGCATTAATCAATGTGGAAACTCTTAAATATTTTAAAGAGTGCCATTGATTCTGACTCTTATAAGCCATTTAATGATGGAATATCAAATTCAAAAATGGTATAAACAACATATCTGTAGATACCATGGTAAATATTTAAAGGATGTAGTTCATGATGTAGGACCCGGGCAAATGTGGCTCTTCGTTAGGTTAAGTGCGACTCCCAATATCAATTCTCAGCTTGATAAACATTTAAGTAGGTATTTTCATTCCCCGTTATATTTTATTTATGATAGTTTTCTCTTCTAAATGTTGTAAGTGATAATTTGAGCCTACATGAATGCAATTATCTCAGACTTTTAAATAAATTATTTTGTGTTTTCTTTTTTCATTTTCTTATGGATATATTCTTATATTCTATAAAACATTTAAGATTTGTATTGATATGTAATAAAATTTCAATTTTTGTATTTAATACCACAATAGAATGTGAGAATGGTGTGGCTCTTTAAATATACATGATAATATACCATGTGGCTGTCGTTGAGCTCATGTATACACATCCCTGATATGGTTTTATTTTTTACATATCCATGCTCAGTGCGGAGCAAATGGATTCCTAATGAAACATGTTAACAAAGTTGCTCAATGAGAACTAATTATTATAATACAATTTTCTTTTGGAAATAATAAAGACAGAAGGATAGTGTTCAGATAGAACTAGTTTTTAGTTTATTATCTTGCAATGTAAACATCACAAAAATCTATTCCTTTGAACACAAGTAGTGTCCAGCATTAACTTGGATAACTAAGATACGTAGTAAAGAAAAGACCATTTAATTTTTACAAAATACAGCTAGATCGAGGATATTTGGATGTTAAAACTATTCGTTAATAATGTTGTACAAAATACCTGTATATCTTGCCATACATGACATATTCAAAGCTATCAGCTCGAGAACCTTCCGTATCTTGAGCGGTCCATTCACCTCCATCAGGGTACCCATCTTCTCTTAGTGTTGTGGCCAGAACAAGTCTAAGTAAAAATTAATCATTAATTCCAGTGCATATAAGGTTTATAACTACTATAAATAAGTTTGTATTTTACTCAAAAAATACTTTTTCAGAAGAAATAAGTATTATTTCATTCGGGTGGAAAAAAACATATTCAAACCACACAAAAAAACAAGACTTGATAACAAATACTATCAGACAAAAAGGAGAGTCTGAATACTAAATAATAATAAAAAAAACATTTGAATTCTAACCTAAATTTATCTCCAAGTTCTAATGGGTAAAGCCACGAATTTATATCCAAAATGAGGTCCATTTTGAACGATTCTGACTCGCAATGCAGTCTATTAACTCTGTCGAACTTTTTTCCTTCCGGATCCATGTCTTTTATATTGAAAATATCTTCAAAAAGTACTCCCGCCATTATTGGAGGTTATGTACTAGTCAAAATATATAACCTTGCACTTTATTGTTATAATATTTAAACTTTAAAACAATTTAAATTCACTGCGAAAAATCGAACATCATATTAGAACATTTTGAGTAATTTTACTCATATATCACATTTATTTCCAAGCACATACAACTATCCGCAAAGCAAGCGCTCCTGACAGTCAGGAATCGAGATTTGACACTAGCATGCGATTGCCAGATGTATACTAATTTTCAGAAAATTGTCCGTGCACAAAATAAAAATACGGAACAAAACTACATCAACACACCGCTTTTAATCGTACTAGTTAAAAGAGCCTTGATAAAACATATAAAAAACTTGAGAAAGGTAAATTAAGATTTTTTACCAAATTTATAGCTGTTTAATATTATTTTACGAGGAAAAATATCTGTAAATTTACAAAAAATACATGTTTTTTTTACTGAGTCGGCTTTAAAAAAGCTATGAAAGACGCTTTAAAAAAGTATTTTTTAGGACATTGTTGTATTGTTATATTTAATGTGGATTACTAAATTCAGAAACTTTCTGATATAGAGGTGAATAAGATAAGAATTTTTTTCGTCTAATTAGAAAATATGTGCTATAAAAAGGAAAAATATGAATACTGTGAATATAATCATACTCAACCTTTCTTTAAACGCTTATTTTAACTGTTTTAGAACAAGACGTTAAAAAATTACTTCATACTAGACATATTTTTACATAAATTATTTATTGCAATATAATTGCCAGAAACAAGATTTTGTGTGTCCGATGTTCAAATGAATACGGTGCCGGGTTAATCAGAGCGGTTCAAAATGTGATCAGTATAAATCAACAAGTAGCGACAACATGTACATACATTATTACTATAATGTATCATTTTACCTTAATTCATATGTATAACAATGTATTAAAAACATTTTTAGAATTCATGTTATTTCTGATTTTGATTATAATATTTTATTGACATGTTTTCCCCACGAGTTTTAGTGAAACATAAACAATTTGTAAAAAGGAGTTTGGCGTATAATTTATTTTTAGATATTCAACAAGATTTATTCCGAAAAAGCATTTTTACCACATTATTTAAATATTATTGCCTTAACATATTGCCTGGTGTGCAATTGAACTTCAAACTGAATGATATTTCTTTCAGAATATGTCACAATTGAGTGACTTTGTTTGCAGTCGATTTGGCATATAATGATGAGATTTATATATTATTATTTACATTTTCTACGATTCCCGCTCCCAATTCCGACCATATGATCACCTAATAAAGGTAGGTAACAGTGTTTCACCTGCGATAATATTTTTAACTAATTTACGTAACTTTTTTTTCGAAAAGACTAGGGAAAGAAGGATTGGGCTACGACATATTGCTGCTGATAAAATTATCGGTCTTGCTACGCTGCGTTGATAAACTCCGTGGCCAAAGACAATAACAATGACGTAATACGATACTCCGTTATAATCACAAAAATATGAATCAAAAAATCAAATAACGCTTATATTTCCAGACAAAGACTACCGAGAAGAGCCATGAGTACCATAAAAAGGGTATTGGTAAATATTTGCGAAATTATTTTATAACAAAATTATACGGTACATTACAGAAATAGTTTAAGAACAACGTGTTTTATTATCAAAGGTTTAACACTAATAATTTAGGTATGTGGTTGCTAAAGCCACAATAAAGATAAAGTTATCTATGCAATGAGGAATGCAACATTATTTACCTACATATTTTATTGTTTGTATTATTTATATATTGTATCTAAATTAGGAATACTATAATTCTTCTGTTACGCGTGCATGTGCGTATTTTACATCTCGGTTAATTTTTATACACCATGACACCGCAAAAGGTTTTTGGTGAGAGACATCATTTTTATTAGCGATGGCTAATACAGGTATAATATATATAAACGTTTTCTGGTGAATTATATAAATGCCTATCAAGGTGTGCCGAAGTTAAAAATATGTCGCACAAGGACTATTAAAAATATCATAGAAGTTCTCGTCATATCGCATATAAATTGTCATTTTTGCAATTACGAAAACTATTAAAATTATTTTTAAAATGAAATGTAACACTATATTGCATTCACATCTATGGCTTACGATTCCAATTTCGAGACGTCAATTATTTTAATCAAACGTCAAATAGTTCTCTTCGCCAATTTCGTGAAAAATTCAGTTTTGTAACAAAAATTTTCTAATGAAATATTAAAAAGTATAGTTTTAATTGAATTCTTATTTACGATTAAATAGCGTTTTCTACTTAATATAATTTAATAACGAATGACAAGCATTTCGTTTTCCTTGAAAATATTAGTTTATTCGGCTTACTGTCTATAATAACTTCCAAGCTGATCGCTTATTAAATGATAATAAAAAAATAACTAATTAAGATGTCTTATTTATTACAAGAAATACAAATCAATTGAAAAGACATTGTTCGAGATTTTTGTCTTCTCATATACATGTACATATGTATGGCTGAATATTTTTTTTATTTATTTGTTTGAAAACTTCTAGAACATCCACCAAGTGACTAAATAAATGAGTAACAGCGTTTACATAATACATATGTAGAATACGTAGCTGTTTTTAGATTAAGTAAAGATACCTCTACATTTACCAACCATTTACTGTCGGAAAAACATTCAATTAACGTGGATGAGGGTGTTTAATTATTACATCATAACACGGGACCATCCGTTTTTTATCATAAGATGATAAAAATAAACAAAGAGGTTTATTATTAAATTTCAGTTATATTTTTAACGACCAGCTTAATCTTCCTAATTCCCTCTTGTTATATCCTTTACGTGAAATAGAATTGAATTAGTCGACAACCTCATACATGAAATTTCTATATTATGTCATCTGACGTTTGATTCCTAGTGTTACCTACCAATTTCAAATAAGTAGGTATTTATAAGTCTAGCATTAACTAATTGCATTTTAATGATAGCTGATTATTATTTGTTGTAGAATCCTTTCTTGAAAGATTTATTAAGAGTATAAACCGTTATTAAAAATTATCCTAGGCAATAGTGTGTTATTATTATATCAATCAATATTATTGAAATTTATTTAAGTTGTTATTTAGATCTTAGTCCTAGGGTCTGTGTTTTTACTTTGTTATTAACTGTTTTGTTAAATAACCGATGCTAACTGTTTATTGTATGTTTTGTTGCATAAAATGCCTGAATACTCCGAAATGTGAAGCCAGGGTCGTTAGATACAAAACATGTGGAATTGTACAAAATTTTAACAATTCAAATTTAAAAAATAAGTATTTTCAAAGAAAGTAATACCACCATGTATAATTTTTCCCCAACATACAATTAATAATATAAATTCACATAAACTATGCAATTCACATCAAAGCCGATGTCTGTCTATTCATTACAGACTTGATTGGTCACCCTAATTTACAAAACAGCAATTGTAAAAGCCAATACACAAAAGAGCGCAAGTCCCCCACATTCCCGTGATATTAAAATAACTACGACAAAGGAATAACTTACAAATCACCTGATTTCATTTCATATAAAACTATAAGGTGACCATGTAGTCAGAAAAGTGGTGGTTTATGTATATTTTCCTTTTTAAATGTATTATATGTCAATATTAATTTCTCAAATAATAGGATTCTGAGTGCGTTTTCTAGATGTTATCGAGTACTTTACATAGTATTATATAATATATGGATCATTATAATGGTGAATTTTAGGCGTGCCAATTAATTAGTAGCAGCCAAAGTTTCAAACGTTTTTCATGGCAAGTATAACAGCGTTTTGAAAAAAGGTTTTTTTTAAATTTATAACATTAAAGCGTTCGGGTTAGTCAAATTTACCATTTCTAGCATGGGCTTAACACAATTTGTCCGTTCGATGGCCATGCGAAGTAAAAAACCAGTATGTTTTGAAATTTAAAAAATATTCATACTACGGTACTCACAGCAATCTATTTTTTTAATTATATTGACAACGAAAATACAGCTTCAGATATAATGCATGCTTGAAATAAATTACCTCGCCTATTTTTAGTTATCGTTAATATTAATCCCTTTTAACATTTCGTGTCAAATAAAAAAAATCATTGTCATCCTATGGTAATTCAGTAGATTCAACTTTTGATGAAGGGTGTAAGTGTACCGCTCCCTAGTTTTATTTTCGCTTAAGTACGTCCTTTCGTAAAAGATACTTGTCGCACAAGTGCGCTGGTAAATAGTGTACATCAGTATTGTTAAACAAATTCATTCGAATTCATTATTCATATCTTACTGTGTTGTTATATGTTTGTTTTAGTGAACAGTACATAACAGAGAATTTTTCCATAGACCTCTTAAAAAACTATTCAAAAAATGCAGCCTTCTAGCGAGACAATATTTATTAACACTGTTCTAGTCGTAAATATGACATGTACAGATAACACTAGTTTTTTTGTTGTTGATAATTTAGGATTTTTTTATTTTAATATGCTTATTTTAAATTATTAACAACGTATAATTTAACACTAATTGGAAAAAGTGTGCCAAGTTTGTAAAATAATTTTTATAATTTAGCTGGACCAATGTGGGCGCCGTTAAAATTGATAATCTGTTTGAATTACATATACTTATGATACTCAGTTGATAAATTTTATTGAAATAGTGCAGAAGTGTTGGGATATAAATGAATGTAAACCTACCCGACGTTACACAAACATATTGTACTTACTGCATAGGAAAACATCGGAGGGTTGTCCTCCCTTACTGATATTATAAATACTCTGGTGATTTATCCGCTCAAATAAAAATACCTTGCTCTCTTTGTTACAAAACGATCATGATAGGGTAATCCCCTATTTAACTAAGCAGGCGACACTGCTACAGGACGATTAGAGACAAATCAAGAAGAAAATGTCAAATTTAGAATTGTGTCCATGAAACATATATTTTCACGCAAATAATTTATACTGGATTGTTGGTTGATTCACTCGATCTACTGCAAGATAGGCAAATAATAATTCTTTACATATATTTCAGATACACGTTATATAATGTGACTGATAAATAATAATAAATCCTTTTATCCATAGTATCACCATAGTACTCAGACGTAAATAGTTATATAATAGCGTAAATGAGAGCTAATTAGTGAGATTTTTAAATGAGAATGGCTATATCGCAGACCGTAGACAAACACAGAACCATTATTGTTCAATCACTACTTGAAATAGCAAAAAAAGAAATTAATCATTAATTTAATTAAGATCGACAACTGATAAAAATTCCAGACGCAAAAGTTCTTCTAAAAAATGCGTTTATAAAATTATCTTTGGATGACTTGAAATAAGCAAATGAAAAGTATCATAATTTTAGAATAACAAAAAAAAATACTTTCTACGTATGAGACCTATATAATTCATTAACATTATACTTATTATATGCAGTAGACGACTTTAATTGTGGTTACATTTGGCAAGTCAACAATGATTCTAATAAACAACGACTTAGTAAGTAATCAAAAATTGGTATGGCGCAATACCCGTAAGTACATATGTATGGACGTATAGATTGCTCATGCTGTGGGTAAAATATAATTATGATTGGTGTTTCATACTTTGGATATTTTCAGATTCTTCTTGGACACGATCCTTATATTTCTGTCTTTAACAATAATATATTAGAACGTAATTAAAACACATCACATTTTGATTATTTGAAGTATTAAATTTCACTTTCTACCAGAAACATCCGGTACTTTCATTATTAGTTAGAGATTTGTTCTGAAGGTGTCATTGACAGCCAAAAAAACACTACCCTCCTACGTCTCTTCCAATTGGGGCCGCCGAGTGTTATGTTGTTCGGGGATTTTCCTGGTTTCATAAGTCTGGTTCTGATGCCCAGAGGGTAAGATAAACTGCTTGCTGATTATTGCACGTCTCATTTTTCAGAAATATTAAAACACTGCAATCACGAAGTTGCAAAAAACCAAAAAAAATCATCGTACAACGGGGCGAAAAAAGACACTTTTTCCTTTGATGACTATGTATAATATATTCATACGTGCCCTGTGTTATTCAGACCTGAATGGCCTAAAACATATTTATATGGTCCTACAACACATTCTTAAAAATATGGATCAAATATTAATTATCACTATTAAGATACAGCTATTTTTGTTCAGTATTTCTATTCGTATTAAATTGGAGTTAATAGGGATGCGCGATTAAAAACCTCTTTTCAGGCCCGTTACATTATCTGTTACGTTTTAATGAAAGATTGGGTATATTTCAATTATTGGTGTTTTCATTTACACTCAATAAATCATCTATATTGTCTATATTTTTTCCTGCTTCGATGGATATTTTCTTTGTTTTCGCATTCGAATAGGGCCATCAGGATAACGCATTTTTTTCGGAAATATGAAGTGTAAAGTCGTTCACAGGTCGAAGTGTTAAAATTTCGAGGTTCTTTATAGATCGGTAACATCACCACCAAAATACGCAAATCATACAGGTCCGATGGATACACCCATTTTGAGCAAACATCCAAATGTATTCTTCGTTTAACTTGGATGAAATAGTTTGACCTCCTTGGGATTTTACATTTTCTGACGAGTTTCTATGGAGTAAAGAACCGCTTATTCCATGTTTCTCCCCAGCTATTCGATAACTAAGGTTGTTCTCTATAATGTCTGCAAACCCGCGAAGTTATATTTCGCGTACTTCTCGGTGCTTCAATAATCATGTTTATAGACTTGCAGCATGTTTTTACTGTGTACAAAACTTTCTAGAAACAGATTAAATTGAAATATTACACCGATCACAAAATGTTTTTGATCGATTAAAATATTTCTGTCACTCGTCGCTGTTTTTATTCACCCCAAAATGTCGGAAAAATCACGTAAGTAGTTAAAATGTTAAAATAAAATATACAACAATAGCACAATATTATATAAATATATAGATTCTATATTATAGAAAACAAAATATGAAAAAGTTATTAACTAAAAAAACTTGGTTTCATTTACCTGTTGTGAAACAAGATAGAAGTTTGTGAGCAATCAGAAAGTAATAGTAAACAGACATCAGACTTCAACACGTTTTTCTTTATTTTGGCTTATGATTGAATTGATTTGGTGTTGCCATTTGAATAAAGTATAACCATCACTAAAAAAACTATCGAAACAAAAATTCTTGCGATGAATACTGAGTAAAATTGTGTTGAATTGTATATTTTGTTTTTGTCACTATTCACCTGGCAGTCTTTATTCATCCCGTTTTATACTATAAAACATATGCAATATATATATATATATATATATATATGACATCATCATCAAAACTAAGAAATAATATTCTTTTAAGACTTCCTACAAACGGCCAAATCATGGTATTTCTCAATTTTCCACGAAAAAAAAGATAACACTAATTTCACCAAATATTAAAAAAGCAACCTTAATCAATGGAAAAATCAAGAAAATACTTATTTATGAGAGCACTTTTAATTCAATTTGGATAGGTGTACGGTTTTCTCATTCTCGTCATCTCTGAGGACATATTATATATATCTTCTGTTATTTTTCTTAACCTATACATATCATTCATTTTACATTTTTTTCAGAAAACCTTAATGCCGCATCGTCTCAATTATCCGTAAAATGTAAAAAGTTTGAATAATAATAACAAATATTCCCGCAGGAAAGTCATCAAATAATATTTAAATATTTTAATTAAGGAACCGATTCCTTCCCCCGGAAACACTAAATTAACTACACGTTTTCAACATCAAAACATCTTTCTGATCCTTTCTTCCAGTAAAAAATACACATTTATAAAGGAAAATAACTGATTAATTTATAATGCCTATCGAAGATATTTAGTACTCATATTGGTAAAACAATTATAATACTATGGTTTCCATAACTAATTATGACTTTAAGTACAGGATTTATTTACCAAACACCTTTTAATAAATACCAATATTTAAATTTTACATCATTACCCTTCTTTTTTACTTTAAAATAATCGATCTTTTTTTATTACAGAAGAGCTCGTAATGTTTCATTTCAATAAAAAGTGTTCATTGACTTCTTATTATAAATTAAAAGCTATTTACCGAATGGTAAATTGAGATTATGAAAAAAATAATTATATTATCTGATTGTCCCATTCTAAGCATATTTTCAATATCGGACAGCATGGATAAGAAGAAAACAAGTGGGAAATAAATCTTATTAATATGTTCTAATTTACAGCAATATTCGCAGTAATATTTTTTGGAAAATATAAAGCTTAATACCGATTTTTATCGCCACGAATACAACGGGCTTTGATAATTTCATAAAAAGTACAATAATGCATTTTAGTGTTAGTTTCTAATCTTAATCTTGATGTCTCATTCTTTTCTACCCAACTCATGATGAGATTCGTATCGAATGGCCGAGTTTTATCGTTCCTGTAGACAGAAATGCTGTTTGAATATTATGTGTTTGATTTTATGCAGGAAAATTCAAAATACGTAACACACTTGAAATTTGAGGCCTTCATTTATGTATAAAAACGACAGCACGGCGATCGTTTTAAGCGTACAAAAAAATTATTTCAATCAGGAATTAAGTCAGAACGCTATTCCATTTAATAATATGAGAAATAGGTTGGGGCAACTTCTTCAAAAATCCATTGGTTATCCCACTAATTAATTAATCTCTAATGATTAAACTGTGTTATATTATTTACCGTGGAATTAATTTTCCTCCGTCACGCCAAGGCTAAGCACTACCAAACCGCTCGCTCATCGGGTGGCTGACCCCATTTTTAATTTAGCCTGACGTCAATAAAATAAAATTGTATAACGACTAATAAAAATATTTTGTCAAACGATTCTGTGACACAAAGGGCGAATTCTTTTATAAGTAGAATTTGGATGTAATGAAAAAATATACATGCGCTGTTTACAGGATAGTCACAAATTATAGGGGTGGAAAAATAGTTACATCATGATATTTTTAAATTATAAAACCTTGAAAATATACAATTAAATTGGTAATTTTCTTATAAGCCTTATGCTTATTATAAACTTTTTGATTAACATTTAAGCTGTTTAAATCGTTTATTTTTTCAAATATTGTTTTAATAATCAACTTTCTCTTTTTAAATTTGTGTATATTTGCGAAATGGTTCAATCGGACACCAAGATATAATTATTAAATATCGTTCATATATTAGTTTGCATGTAATTAATAATATGGTTAAAGTAAAAAAAATGACAAACCTGTGGTATCACAATAAAATATATATGGCTATTGTTTTATTTATTAAAAACCAAACAAGCTATTGATACGTACCAAAAATATCATCTAATCTATTGTTGTAAAAATATGATAAATGTAGAAACGTTCGAATTATTTATTTTAGCACCCTTAAAGCGACACGTGCACTGAAATAGGGTGTTAAGTATTATTATCATTTTATTATTGCAAACAACATACTCGGCGAGTACCAACAACGGCCGCTTGCTTAATAATTCGTTTGGCAGCATATTTTATTGCATTTTTAATCGGGGAATCCCTTTACCGCATTCCATGCGACGTATGCACGACAAGCATATAACGATCTGTTCCATTATTTTCGTTATATGATAAGTTGTAGAACAATTCTATGACGTAACTTTTCTTACTCTCAAATTATATATGTATAATGGGTATGCGAGTTATTTTTTCTAATTTAGGGTTTCCCAAACATGAAATCCGGGATCACTTTTAGACAAAGCTGAATGGTTCGAATGATCCAAGGTATGTTACAAAACCTCTTTATGCAATGCTACAGTTACTGTTTTGCTGGATTTCGTTCGTCCGATACATTCATACTAAACCTTTTTTTACTCGAGTCACGTACATTTTTTGTACCTGAATACGCAAGAAAACAAGGTAAACTGTGCAATAATGATTGTAATATTAAATCTATATTAGTAAAGAACTTATAATACTAACTACTTAATAATTGTGATTTTTTATATTGAGACACAAAAAGGCTTTATGATAATAATAAAATCGCTATTTCAATGCTAAAAAATAATTCCATGGTAATCATAATAGCTTTCCGAAAAATCCCTATGCCGAGTTTAATTATCAGTAATCTGCCATCAAGCGGCGGAGTTTTGAGAAGTGATTGATTGTGACGCATAAGTAAGTATGCCTACAGTTCCTACATATTGTGTATCAATCACTTCTGTATTCAATCACGCATTTTACTCCATCATCATAACGCACATCAAAATCACATAAATCAATATAAAACAGCTGGTCCGTCATATCTGTGTTCTGATTATTTTCCGAATTCCCAATTTTCAATTAAGAGTTTGATTATTAAAAAATAATAATTCTTTTTTTTGCGATTTTTAATTACACGCATTCAGTTTCCAAGTCGATTATAGGTGTAAAATCAAAATAATTTTGCAAGCTTTCCCAAATATTTGATTTTAAACTTAGTCATTGAGACAGTCACTTAACCAATAATTATTATATAACTGTTTTTTAGTGATGGAAGTTTTCAAACTACTTTTTAGCCTACTACATATGAATTATTGAAGCTGTATGTAATTTTACATGTTTTGTCACTTATTACCCGGGTTTCGCGTGTAGCCATCTTCGTGCATTTTATTACACCAATGAACTGAATTACAATGAACAGTTTGCATCGCTTATATACAAGAGAAATTTCAAAAAAATAGAGCAAAAGGCTACGTTCTAATTATATATTAGAATCGTTTTTTAAGTACTGACTTGATTACAATGATAATAAAATTTGTAAAAGATAATACAGCCTAATGAATTTGTAATAAAAGGTTTTCACAATAATGAACTCTACCGCTAAAATATAATTTGCTAATTTAATAAATAAATAAATAAATAAATTACGAATGACTTAAATGACTTTATACAAAACATATAACATAAGTATATGACGCACAATAAATTGTAATAAGGAGATTAAGTTGCTTCAAACGTATGTTATATTGTATCGACAATCATTCGCCATCTAGGAACAATACTATAAATTAATTTCCTAGAACGAATCCATTAGAAATTTTCATCTGATTTTCTTCGTATCTCAATTAGGGATTTTATTCTGTCTTTTTTACTATCGGGTATTCGAGTATTCTTTAGAGTGGTAGCAGCATTTTTTTTTTTTTTGACAAACTATTTATTTTACCAATCCCATACTATTCGAAGTCTTAATCGCAATGATTACTATTAATGTATATTCTGATATTAAAATGTTACATCTACTATCAACAATTAATTAATTTAGTGATTTTTTTAAACGTAAATAACAAATATACTCAAATTACTAAAGGAACATTTCGGTTGGCATTCCTATTGCCAATTCATAAAAAAATCCTCAAAAAATATCAAATGTATTTACGTAATACTGAAATATTTCCAGATGGAATTTCGCACAAACATATGCAATTAGCAAGGATAGCAGAATATGTATCGTAGGAAATGAATAGATCTTTTGAATTCATTCGCGTGGTAAAACGTTTTTTAATAATATTCTAGATTTTATTTTCTCTCCGTGTTTATAACATTTATAACATTAAAAAGTCTTTCGTATGCATACATAGAAAGATTTGTCTGATACAAATTAATCCGGCCCTGGTCTTGGGAATGCGACGTATTTGTATTAATCTGAGGAAATCAAAAGAGGCGACCTGCTAACAGGCAAAAGCTTCTCATACCCGTTTCCACCCCTTACAGTGGCCATGCAGTGCGCGTTTTTTTTGATACAATATTTTTTACTATACGGAGGCATGACTTGAATTTCCCGAATACTGCGACTGAGTTCCGACATCGCACTAAATATTTATAATTTAAAATCACATAATAAACTTTAAATTAATTATGCAATGTCAAAATAATTTCAGGAGAAAATACACCACAACTATCTCTTATCACATATTTTTATATTCGCTGACTTATAGGCTATAGAAGATTACTAAATCTAATGGTAAATATTGTCAATATTTTAAATATCTTGTATATACTTTTTCTTATCTTAAAATTAACTCAGTTTCACCCGTATATAAACATATATAAATATCAGCACAGCGATTTAATAAATCTTACGTGATATTATTGATTGAATTGAAACATTTGTATTTGTTAGACCTCCATTTTAATAAAGTAAAAAAAAACAATGTTTATTATCATATTTGATTCAACTGATTTCGGACGATAGCTTGAAGCCGTGACCGCTGTAAACTAATTTGTTTACCTTATTACATTTATAAATACGAAAAATTACAAAATTTATCTTAAATAAGTAGTATTCACACTTAAACACACAATATATATGTATTAGTTAAGAGCTTGTCTTACCGTTTTGTGATAACGGTGAGTACATCTTTTCATCCCAATGTTTTATTTAATGATCCGACATAATGTTCACCTTATAAATTCTCCCTATTCCGGTTCGTAAACTTCTATCTACCCGCTACGAACCGCTAGCAGGCCCTTGATGTCTCGTTTTGTATGGGAGCCAAAGGGGTTGTCAATATTTTACTCATGAAAGATTTTTATATCATATAATACATTTAACTGTAAAATTTTTGACAGTAACCTAATTTGGAATATTATCATTAACGGATGTTTTAATCAGTTTTTGCTTCATTTAAGATTCACAATTATAAGAAAAAACATAATATTTAGACATAATTTATATTAATATTTAAAAAGAAGAATTTACTCACAATAAAGTTTTTTGAATTACTATGAATATAAGCTAAATAATTATGCGACAAAAGTCTTCGTTATAGTACAATAAATATATTTTTTTGGTTCAGTTAATATAAGGCTACCTTTAATACAATTAAGAGCTAAATTATCGTGGAACTCTGTTAACACATTACAATTTACTTTATAGTCTTAAAAATTAATCGAGAAAGTCGTATTTAAATTTTTAAGTAACATTATTTATACATCCCATTTGCGATATTGTCAAGCCTTACCTACGTGTTTTATGAAACAGTTGACTAATATGTACAATATTTCGTATGAATACGTTCTGTATTTTTATTCACGTTGAAATGAGAAATGCATTAATAACACTCTTTAATCATAGACATATACATGTAATGATTTAAAGTCCCTGCTTAAACATTCGGGTGCACATAAATTACTTTGTATTGGTATGCCTGAATATAGAAAAGTTCTATGTGAATAAAGACGGCTGAAAGTTGTGTTCTCTTATTCAATTGTTTTAATTTAACTTCCTTCAGAACTGACAGAATAAAAATGAGAAGTTTTATTATAACACGTTGGGTATTAGAACTTACCACCCTCTATACAAAATTAGTGTGCTATGATGGAGACGACATTTTTTTAAATACAAATATAAAGTGAAAAAACTGCGTATTTAATTTCCAATGTGTCACATAGAAATAATGTCTTGCGGGTATTCAACAAATTAGATAGTAAAAAAACACCCAATAAAATATCGTTTGATCGAACAATCAACTTGAACATTGACTTTTTTAAACTCCCAATGCATTTTTTTTTAAAGTCATCCGCTAAGACAAATAAATATTTTTTAAAAATGTTAATAATTTCACGTGCTTAAATTATCATTTGTATCACTTGAATGATTACTCCTTGATATCTCGTGTATGGAAACTTCAGTATGAAATATTTTTTTCGTGACTTTCGGTAAGTCTGCGATGGTGAACGTCCCCGACGTAATTGGGCGCGTCGGTAATAAGCCGGTCGCTCTTTTCACAGCGCGAATTCCTCCGCCCTCCTTCTTCCCTCCTTTATTCGCTGATTCGCCGCTACGCCCGCGATTCGCAGCCGCCATTAATATCAGGGTTGTTGGGACTCGCAACCCCCTTGTGGACTCCAGCCTCTATTCCTGTGGTAAGATTCGTGATAGAAGACTGTCAGATCATTAACCTGAGAAATATGGTAATCTAGAAAGGTCAACTTAATTTTGCGAAACGGCTGCATGTTATGTATCAATACTTTCTCATTACTAAGAATGAGATTATATACCACAGTTAGTGAATATGTAAATGACGACTACGTAAACCAATAATTCAGTATCGTAAATTAATGATGTATGGTTGTAAATTAAATAATTTATTCCTTAAAAAAAAAGAGATATTTTTGATCGGTTTAGCGATAACTTTATGAAAATTCTAGTTGGGTACAAAACTGAAATTGATATATATATTATTGGACTTGATTTTTTCAAATTGCAACACATGTTTTGTATCTTGAAACTAATACGATAGAGGTAGTCTATTAGTAGATAGTCGATAAGTGTTATACGTCTTAATCAGACAAAACACGTATAAATATAAATAGTAGCACACATATTTAAACCGTAATATAAAAATGTATTTTTACAAGAAAATATAACTCCAAAACTAAATTACACCTAAAACGTTGAAAACAGAACTAAGATTCCTTTCAAAGGACATGATTCCCAGTTATTATCATGAACGCAAAGCGGAAATGGCATTTAGGTGAACAATATTTGTTGTGTCATAGTAAAGGAGCAAACAAAATACTTGACTTCTTTTTTGTAACTATTTCTGTCGCATAATTATTAAATTTAATTCTTGCAACATTGCTGCAACACTAGAACCGTTGTAAATAAATATTCTGTTTTGTGTAAGCCTGAATAGCTAGTTGCCTATATTTTAAAATGAATAGCAGTGATATTCTTAAAGTGAATTATTAAACCATTCTCTTTGATATCACCACAAATCTTCAATTCGAATATAAATAATAGTCTGTCTTACTCATTATTTTCTTATTGTGTGCCACAAAAAAATAAAACAATAATTAATTATATTTTCAATATACTTAATGTATTTGACTAAATGCCGATTTGTTTGAATTATTCATATTATAACAAATCGTGAAAATTCACAGGTACGATCTTATTGTTTTACATCTGTATACTATATTTATAATCTCACATAAAGGATTGTCAATCAACTTACCCAAGTTGAATTATTTTTTCCATGATACAATATTACATCATGGGAAGAGGAAGGGGAGGGTAACGTGGAACACTACAGGGTCGAATCTATAGGCAATCAATTACTCTAAATATGTTCGCTTACAATAATAGTAGGTATATGAGGTAATTCATTGTCAATTAAATCACACAGATTAGTAACTATTTGAAATTGGTAAATTCGATATACTTGTGTCGGTAACGATGTTATTTTATCTACAAAGTTGGAAAATGATTATTATAATGCGAATTATTCAATTCATAATTGATGGTGTTGCCACTGATTTGATTGTATGATAATAAATTAGCTATAAAGATTCAAATATACCAAGTATTCGAATTCAAATATTTAACTAGAAATGATAATCTGCAATTATTTTTGACTACGACAAGACTGCAAAGATTTTCAACTGTCTCAAATCTGTGATTGTATTTATAAATTTAGAAATCTTCAATTATTTTTTTACGAGTCAACTTGTAATAAATATGTTTCTTGTCGAGCTTTGATTAAATATCTAGATTTATATCAGCTTACTGTATGTTGGATACAAAAACTGGGTTAAAAAAGAACAGACTCTCAAGAAAATGTAGTGTTTGTTCAAATGGATGAAAGCATTCATGCTACATATCCATCACTCTGAACCATACTATATAATACAATATTCAATATTAAGTTAAAAAATATATTACACACATATCTTAATTTTGAAAAATGTTTTTTGTTACAGCTTTATAAAAATGCTATTTATAACACAACTCATTTGTACGAAATAAATTATTAATAAAGATTTGAGTCATTTTTTAGAGAGAAACTGTGCATTGTGTAACTTTTCAACTAAAAATTGCTACGATGCCTACGAATATTCTTATCGGCTACGATTTCAGCTCTACGCGGTCCAACTTGGTTCAAATTGATTTTCATTCAGTTAAGTACCATTGTACTAGTACGAAACCCAAAGCTTACATGGAAAATTATTTGCTACCACAATCAGCATGGTCTTTTCACGCTGCAGTTTAAGTCTCTCCAAAGAACTTATGCTATTCCAAACGGTCTAAAGCTGCCGCTATCTTCAAATTCTTTGTGACTCATCCTTACTACCTAAGTTTGATTTTTGGTATACCAAAATGTAATAAATACACTTCGTTTAAATAATAGGATACGCTACATACCATAATCTTAAGAATGCCGATAAAAAATGTAAGATATTATAATACGATAGGTTCAAATAAAGATTATCGACAGAAAATAGTTGCAAGTTATTTTTTTTTCTTTTACGTTCGTAGCTTCAGTTTGAACATTTCCAACTTTATCGAAATTTGATATTTATCTTATTACTATTTTTACATTTTTTTTTGCTATATCCAACAAATTCCCCGATACTGTTTTTGTCTTGGAACACAAAAACAACAAATAAAAGTTATTTGTTTAATCCTTAATACTCTACATGAACAAAAACACATTCAAAACATCAAAAAAGAGCTGTTTTTGTTTGCAAAGGATTAAGGTTGAATATTAAAACAATTTGTTAATTTATTCAAAGATTAGGAATTTGAAATAGATCTGAAATTAAAAAATTTTCGATTTTCCATATCTATACGTCTGTCGTCTAGTGGTATTGCTTTGTTCTATAAATAATTTATCGTTCTAGCCTCAAATTCCGAAGGAATACATAATAAATAAAGGTTTTGTATTAATCAACATTTGTTCCATTAAAACCCTGTTAAGGCGCGTCTTTTCTAATCAATTTCATCATGGGTACATTAAATCGTCTCATCAAGCATTATAAATTTGAATTAGATAATAAATCTAAGTATCAGGCGACATGGTTTTAATTTAAAAGAAAAAACGAAAGGGATATTTTTATTTCTAGAAAAATAATCTTTACTTAAAAAATAATTAAGTTGCCAAATAATGTGTTGTTCGCTATTTGTTTCGTTTATGGTGAAAATGATAATAAGAAATGTTATGTAGTCCAGCGGTGGTTCATATTAGAGAAATTCAAAAATGATGGATAATTTCTTTTGCGTCTTTCATACAGCGTTAAAATAATATGCTTTCGAGTGCCTTTTATTGCGCATTAATATTCCTGTTTTCAATGTTAAGTAAACTGGAGAAAAAGTGTTTTTATAAATATTTTTTAATAATTTTCTTGAAAACCTCCCATCCAATTATTGCTTTTGTCTAGGGACGCATATGAAAATGGATTAAAATCGTAATAATTATTCTATTCATGTCACGATCACTGCTAAATAAGCATACTTATTTAAAATAATGAAGCTGTATCGGACTATTTCGAGATCTTGACCTGACAATGCAGATTAAAAATGACCAACAGTGAGATTAACTGAATAACAAATGTACATCGGTTGGGCTTAATTGGTTTAAACCCCTTAACAGATTGTTGCCATGTATTATCTGGATCGTCAGAAACTGACCCTACAGTGGTGAAAATGTTTCATCCCTTTCCGCAACTGTCTTAATTTATACATTTATTAAAACAATATAATTTTTCCAGCGTATCGGTAAATAAGTTTTCGTCTAGGATTCCTTATGAATATTCTATTGTATAACTTTAAATTAATTTTTTGTGTAAAATAATCAATTTGTATTGTAGAAATAAAATATTATCTCATATATTATTAAACTATGCATTGAATTATTTACGATTAACATAAAACTATTGAGAGAAATATCTCCGTACCATAATAATTTACCACGAGAATATTGTATAAAATATTGGAATAAATATGGACTTTTTCGAAGATTTATTTGTGGAGGAAACAGATCGAAATTGAAAATTACTTTTTTTAAATGGTAAATAATTGTAAAATACTATGTAATAAATAAAATTGCGAGTTCATTGGTTTTGAAACAAGATATAGAGATACAATAATGTTATAAATAATTTATTTTTCTTGATTTGTTTATACATCTGAATTTACGTTGACAAGCACACACACACACACACACACACTCTTTCTTTCTCTACCTCTGTTGCTAAAGTATGCTCAAAAATTTTGAAATAGCACCAATAAAAATACATAATTAATTTTACAATTATCACAAAATATTTACGTGAACTCATTGTCAGCTGTCTTTGAAATAGTTAAATCAACAGCATTGAAAAAATTTTCCGAGTGCTTTTACCATCGACACGGTGCGTCTACGCTTTGGAATAATTTCTCAATTCTGAAATAGTCATCGTAAGTATATTTCCAAGCCAATAGACCGTATAACGACCGGTTCAAAACTAATTCTATTCACACTTTATTGTAATAAGTAATCCAAAATAAGATAATGCGCTGGAAATATAGTAATTCCTCCAAAAATAATATATGCAAACGACAATGCTGGAATACAAACACATTATTAACTATAGAAGTGCGTTGATTAGATCCCAGAGGTTATTAAAAGTCGCCGATAGTAGTGGGTGTTTTTCTGAATCTTTCTTAGAACATTTTATCGTAGTACGAACAATATGGCCATACCCCAAATATGATTGCCCTTAATATGATAGATTGATTTTATTTAATCTCACAATAATTTCATCAATTAGCGCCATATATATTAGGACATATATTTTTTGAAATCTGATCGGGAGTGTGTATTGGAATAAAAAAAAATCAGAGAAAATCTTTGACCATAAATAATAATAATGGATGATTGATTCCACATTCAAATGAATCAAAAAGACCGACAGCATTCATATACGATCTTGTAACATAAGCAGATTTTTTTTTTTTAAATGTGTCCTTAATAATCATAAATTACATAAAAATCTCACTTGGCTCCTGCGGAGCTTACCGGAAAATTTAAAAAATAATTATGACAACCTTTATAAATTTAATACTTATTTAAATCGTTCCATGTTTCTCTAGAGCAGATCTACTCTAGATAAATTTTTACAATATTTCAAAATTTTTACTTAAATTTTTTATTAGAAAATTGTGCTGAAATGTATCATTATAGAAAACTAACTTTGATGAAAGATTGAAACCCGATTCAGCAAACCCATGAAATTCAAAATATTTGGAGATCAATTTAAAAAACAAAAAATGATATATCGTATATATTAATTAAACAATCTTTTTTCATATTTACAAATATTGGAAATATTCAAAATATGGCATTATAAAAAAATTATAAGTTTTAGATCTATTTAATTGTTTCGTGTCCAAACCTCTTTCATTGAAAGTTGACTTTGCTCTGAAAACATATTTCCATCGACGACATTCTATGAACTAAATTCTTAAGCGTTGTATAATAAAAATCATTTTAGTGTGATAAAATATGTGCAACTATATACATCTTACAGTTTTAATAAGTTTATGCTCAATAGCGTAGTTATTAATGATTAGCAGACAGAAACTCGATATCTCGAGCACATTATAATACTTATGTTTATTTACATTGTGTAGATTACATTATAAAGCAATTTTCATTACTGGAAAATGGACGGAAAACTTTATATGTCTATTAGAAAGAGAAAATTGATATTGCGAAGAGGTGGAGCCTTTTGAGACACGCCCAAAAGGCGTTATTTAGATTGGCGGTAGGGGTAGAAAGCATGGAAGTACGCGTAGAAAGGCTTTATTTAATAAAGGATTTTTCAGCTCTTAACGATATTACTCGAAAATATAACGCATACCACGAAAAATGAATATTGAATATAGTTGGCATTCATTTAAATATATTACTTGTAAAACAGTTGAGTCGTATATGATGAAAAAAAAATAAACGATTTATACGATATAATTTCGTGTTTTATGCCAAACGCGGACTTCCAATGAAAGCCATTTCAACAGAAGTTACTCTACAAACACTTTCCTTCACAATATTAAGATGGGTCTTCGAGACACCGTCTGGTGGTTCATGAGGTAGGTTCAATCAACTCCCCCCCCCCCTTAAAGTTTTAGAAACATTTTTTTTTACTAATTTACTTACAAAAATAACTCTGAACTTTTGCAACTAACAAAAACACACAAACAAAAACTAAAATGACGTCCTTGGTATTTCATATTCTCAATTTATTAAATAACTTTACATTTAACCTAACATTTACGTATTTTTTTTATTGAATAAAGCATTTATTGATATAAAAAAACCCCCATAAGAGTTTTTTGCATCGTATTTTTTATGCAATGTGATGAAGTTATGATAAGAATCGTATTCAGGTAATTGCTTTCTCATTCAATTCTGAATGTGTAGTGGTTGGTAATGGATAGTGGTTCAGTGATATATAATACATACCGATAAATATCAATAAAACGTTTGAAATGGTAAGGATTGAGTGCAGTCGAATTTATTATGTGACCAAGCTACATTGCCCCATGATTACAATAAAATGTCAAATTACTGCATGATATGATTGATTAAATTTTCATGAGACTTAACTCTAATATCAACCTACGCACATGGTAACAACTCCATAAAACGCGCGATATACACGATATCAAAAAATGCCAGAACAATACCCCTCCCCTGCGATAAATATGTACCCCTATTAACGGCCATTGTCCCGCCCTCCACTTTCCGGCTACACTAATCATAATAAAATCTCTTCTCGTGTGTGGTTCACCATTGCTTTTAACACTGTCAGTACGGATAAAAGCATTTTCCATTCCACAAAAACAGACCAAAACATCTATTAAACATTTAGTGAAATGACACCGTGAATATTTGAAACATAGTGAAAGTGAGTTAATTAAAATTGTGCAGAATTAATAACACGTTTGATAGTACCAATTTTACGTTATGTCTGTACATACATGGAATTTGGCGCTGTCTTTTTATCACTCTTTGAAAGCTTCACTTGAATAGAGATTAAACTATGAATAGAGAATTATTTATTGTTTCCCTATTTAAAAAAACAAATATTTGTAAAGCAAATAAAATTATCTTTATGAAATACTCAGATATGTTATTGAAGACATTATGAATTCGGTGTATGTTAATTTAATCGGTTTATGTTACATATTGCGGTTTCTAAGAGACACGAAAAAATACACCTTAAATAAAAACGTGATTGATAAAAAGTGACATAGTACAAATACTTTATGATTAAGTTGTTTGTATGATTGTATATATATATGTGTGTGTTTACATATTTATTTATAAAATAATACGAGTTACGAGTGGATGAAATTCAAAATACAGTATTAGTATTTTTGATTCCACATTGATGCTTTATTTCTCATTTATTATTTACCTATGTTGTTATAGTATGCACGTTTCGGTTTCAGTATATTAGTGTGATAAAATCGATCGACGATTTTCATAAATATGTTGAATAAAATGCCATTTGTTGTTAGCATTAAAGAAATCAAGGCAGTCGTTTATAAATTATTGATCATATCATCAAATAATCAATTGATTTATGCCTAGCATACTTTGTAGTCAGTTTGTTCTTAGCATGTTATTTACATTGATCGTTCGCTTAGATTTTTTTATCTTTAAATATAAATATTTTTCTCAATACACTCATCCAAGATTCGTTTTGAATATCATAATTCATTTTAAAGTTGTATCAAGACAATAGTTCAAATGCTCAGATTTTCCGTCCGTACTAAATGTGTTAATACGATAACATTCGAGATTTTGCATTAGACCGCCTACCTGCCGTCTGGCTGCATACTATGCAATCGTTTTCCAAAGGTGAGCGCATTTGCAAATCGACTGCAAATTTGATTTAGGCATAATCGTATCTAAAAATCAATGAACACATCGTGTGTGCTTAATATTAAGAGAAAATAAACAAAATTACTAAAAAATGATTATCTTGTGGAGTGATTCTACATTTTTTAAATATAAAAAGCCTAATAATCTACTGCATCAAATACGTTAAAAAAGGGTTTTACATCCATTAAATTATAAAATCATTTGCTAGAAAAATAAAGACACAAATTAAATACGATTCTGATATTTATGGATATAAATTTAATAACCAATAATAGGATATATACATTACTTAAATGTCATGTTAATTTGTAATACAATTATATTACAATGAAAAGAAGATTCAGGTTTCTCAAATTGCGCTATGCTTTATCCAATTCAACAGCTTTTCATTTTCCTCAGCGGCCATCTTGCAATAGCTTTATTTTCAATCGCATCGCGCGCGGAAAAGGTTGTCGGGGATTATATTTCGAGCAAATTAAATCGCCATTTACGCTCATTTAAATTACTTAATTGTAATCTATAAGCATCTAATCACTCTGTGATATAATTTGTTAATTGACAACAAAGTGTGTTTATTAGATAGTCAACACGATATTATGTGAAAATATTTGTCTCAAAAACTCAATAATTTTTGATGATATTAGACTATTCTCACTAAAAATTTGGTGCGATTGAAGTGAATATTTGAAATACACAAAAATATATTCGATATTAAAGTTTACAATTGATCGTTACTTTACAATAAACGTTTACAACTTCGGTGTTTTGTTTGATTCATAAATTTATATTTTATGTGAACCTTTTATGGTAACTGTAGAATTAAAAGCCCAATCAAAATATTTAACTCAAAAACAGGTCACATTTATAATTTCAGACTTAATGGTATGAACAATATTTTGATTTGTGAAACCTTTTGATAAAACAACTTTTCCATCATAAAATATTTTTTTCATCAATTTTATTTTTAGAGTTTTATAAATAGCATTTAATTTATTATTATTGTATCATAGGTATCAATAACAAAAATGTATTTTTATTGTGCCTTTTCTTTAACCAAAATTGTTGAATTTATTTTGTAGTATTTTGACTTTGAGAAAAACCTAAATACTTTATATATTCTATAAATATATATTTATTTTTTAAATATTACCAAAGCATACATTTTGATTATATTTTTTTATCAACTGATAATTAACATTTTTTAATAAATTTTAAGTTTATAAATCAAAATTAAACTAAGTGCTATTGCATATCCATGTAATAATTCATCGTGTTTTATTGTATTTTAGCTTTTTCGTAATTGTCCTTACGGTTTTACCGTCGGCAACAAGAGTTAATTGGAAATTTAAACTTATTTAGTAAAAGAAGAAAAATAGTAAAACAACATTGTTTTCGCAAATCAAAGTACAATTAAGTGTTTAAGTGAATACAAATCACATCGTAATGGAAACACAACGACGTGTGAATTTGATTCAATTAAAATAAGTGTTAGAATGACACGAGGGTGGCATTTATTTGTGTAGTGACTTAACATTAAATCATCATGAATTTAGCTCCTCAAGATAACCGAAGCTTTTGCCCCGCTTCGCTATGTCGACTACTGAGAGGCATTGCGGCGGCCGGCGGAGCTCAACAGACCGGGGTGCAACCCGGACCAGTGGCACCGCCCTCCACGGCTGCCATCGCAGGACAATCGTTTACGATAGCTGCCATTCTTGGTCTAAAAGCTAGAGATACTTTCAGTGGTAAATATATATTTAAAAGACCTATTATTCATTTTAAACAAAATTTTTAGTTGTAATATCATTGTCATCTTCATTCAATTTGTATTTGAATACTTTTTGATAGCTACAATGTAAACATTTCAAGGCTTAATGACAACAATAATTAACTAACCAGAACTCCCAATTGAGCTGTATTCTATTTTTAAACGAAAATTTGAGCGACCATTTGGTGTAAATATTATGTCCAAGGGGCTGAATATGTTGGCAAAAAAAAAATGCTATATTTTGATTTGCAGTATAACATGCTTTTTTTAAATAAAGACATCAATCTTTTCCAAGTAGTTGTTAACTAATTCGCTAAAAATCTAGAAGGCATACCTCGAGATAATATCCGATGAATATTGTGGACGTAGAGACATGCAATTTTGCGATTACGGTTATGCAATTAAGAAACGGTGCACTTAATCGACAGACATAGTTTCCTTTTATTCATAATTGACTTTTGCTACATTGGTCATTACACTTATTAATTCCATTACCACGTATGTGTTTTATTGAACTATATGTGATGATAAAGCCTCGTGCGCAGGAAATGTATACCTTATAATAAAGTTTTCGCACTTCGGATAAACCGTTCTTAAAATACATAAATAAATGAAAACAAAGGAAGATTTAGTTCTTGTTATGTTCAAAGATAGCCAGGTGTTCTCTGAAAGTATATATATTCAATAATTTTGACTCTTTTGAAAAACCAAATTTGAATAAATTTTTTGGTCAATAAAAACTCTATGTCATTACACATACAACGCCATGTTTTCATAAATGCATGTTGATGAATTTTCATAGCTTACAAACATAGTTGAGTTAAGTCCTTCGCATTAGGATGAATTTATTGTTGTTCGGATTACCATCGAAAATAATTTGGATGGATACGATTATAAAATTCTATCAACTTTTTAAATACCTAAAATTATACTCGGTATTTTCACATCCAAATATAGAAGAGTAAAAATGTTTAATATTATTTTTTCCAAAACTTTGAGTAAGAACATAAATATTTGCCATTCAATTACGTCGACAATGATTAATTTGATAATAATTTTAATATATGTTATAAATCCAGGCTCATGGTTGAAAAAAAAATAAGTAAATACAATGAGATGGCTGGTCATGACTTCTTGGCCATATTCATTCGCCAAGTTTGCACCATTGATTAGTATTGTTTATAGCTTCCCTTCCATGGCATATATTCGATCATTTTTTAGTTTCTCTTAATACACAGCAATGAAAGTGCCGACGGTCGTGTAGAGTTAGAATCGTGTAATGTTCAACTAAAATATTTTAATGGTAGCGCAATTTTGAAAAAGTTAAGTTTTTGTAATAAGGGGACTGGTTGCAAATAACGTTACATTATTGTCTGCCTTGATGACATATCATAAAAATACACATCTTCAAAATTGCATAAACTTCCATTTTTACCAATTTTCTTGTTTCAGAATGCAGTTCAGGACTACCTAATCAAGGCCAGCGAACAAAGCCGCGCCCGGCAATACAAAACCAACCCCCGCCTATTACTAACGCACATCACACATCTAAATCAAAAAGGGTAAGTCATTAAATAACCGAACTGAGTGTTTATAAATTTGAAGATATGACTTTTTATTTTTAACTTCTCATCTAATCATTAACCGATAAACGTTTTCAAACCCACCTGCTAAAATAATTATTTGCTTTTCCTGTACAAAACAATATATATACTTTAACCCCAATAAAAAAAAAATTGAAATTAAATTTCAATAACTCATTATTACAAGTAACTTATTACATCAACTTTAAAGTTCAAGAACAACAAAGCGCATATACCATAAATGTACACAATTTACAAACAAATTAAATATAACAATGTAATTTATTTGAGAGCGCTTGATAGAATTCCCTTAATTATTTTTAATCGTTCAATCTCCATTTTCCGCCACATGCCACTCGCGATAATATCAATAACTATAAATGTGATCATAATGACGTTAATAATAAAACAAAAAAATTAATTGGTATTCATTTTATTAAAAAAAAAAAAAATCATTGTAGATTTAGTGATTATATTTTTTTTGTAATTATTCTTATATATTAACTGTTATGTATACTAAAACGCCTGAAATAGTCGAAAAGCGAAACTCTGTCTTGATTTACAAAACATATCGATGCGTAGAAAATTTAAGCGATTCAAACTATCCCAATCATTATATTGGCTTGTAGAATAGTATTTTAGGATTCCATTCGTATTTTTCGATATAAATAGCCTTTTATTATTTATATTTTCTATTATTGTTGGACAATATTTTTTGTACATTTTAAAAATATCTCTGGCATGATTTTTTGAAGTTTTATCGACTCACGTTTCATTGTCAGCAATCATATAGAGAAACAAAAGGAATATATATATATAGTAGTAGTTTTAAATATGTCACAGACATATGAAATACAATAGGATTTCGATGTTGAGAGAATGAGAACTGAGAAAACTGAAAAGCTAGTACGAATACATATAAATTTTATGAATTATATGAAAAGATATATGAATATACATAAATGTAGGTTTTCTAAAAGCTTTTATTCACTGATAAAATTATTTATTTCATTCTATAACGTCAGTGATTTTTCTATGCTTTCAAAAGATGTGTGAATGGAATGTTGCTTAGAACGTGGATCACGTCATATGATCGGATGGCACACGCTAAAACCCGCGACTGTGTAATTACGAGCTCGTAGATTTCCGATATTATTTTACATACCGAAGGAGTGAAAATGACAATATATCCTTATATTAAGTTTTTAATGGCTTCAATGAAAAATGATTGAAATTTTAACTGAAAGTGTAGATGTGTAGTCTTTATCATAGTTTCTCAACCGGTGGTCCACGGAGATTTTTGGGTGAGCCGAAAGAATCAAATTTTATGTAGTAGTGGATTTTTAAATTACATTTTTTTATTGTCTTGTTTAATATAATTAAATATTGTGATATCAGCCGTATGTGTTAAAAAATAAATTGTTTTGAATAAAAAATCAATTATATAAATATTTATTATTTTAATCCAATGTTGATTTTTGGATTTTTTGGTGTTCTGCGGATGTAAAATGGTTAAAGAACTATTGTCTAACACGGTGAAAAAATAGCAATGTATTTTAGTTCTACAAAATTATTTTTAACAAATATAGTTGATAGCTATTTCGGCTCACGCCATCGTCAGAACTATCGACGTTATCGACGTCAGAACTAGTTCTGACGATGGCGTGAGCCGAAATAGCTATCAACTATATTTGTTAAAAATAATTTTGTAGAACTAAAATACATTGCTATTTTTTCACCGTGTTATAATGGAGTTCTACCAAGTGAATGCCAAGTCAATCAATAACTATTGTCTACATATTTTAAATTTTCATCATTTTTTGAAACCTTATTCAATGAAACTTTCTCATATAGCAGTTATCGTTTTTCTCTTATTTATTAAAATATTGCACAGCAGTTTAAAATGTCAATTATTGTAATTCTTCGGTACCTTGATAGCATTAATATAGAGGCAGCAGTATACGATGTAAAGCTATATACAAAATGTAAATGTTTTATCCATTCAGATTATTGCCTTCCAATATCAGAATGTTTTGGCAATTATCAAAATTGGTCGAAAATTAGACCGTTAAATCCGACGTCATTTTACCGAGCCTTTGTTTATCAAAATTTTACTTTGAATATATTTGATGTATTATTGAATTTCTTTAACACAGGTGCGCACAATCTTCACTCCGGAACAGCTGGAGAGACTTGAAGCAGAATTTGAGAGACAACAGTATATGGTAGGACCAGAAAGATTGTATCTGGCCCATGCATTACAACTTACTGAAGCGCAGGCTAGTAGTGTTTTTTTTACTTTCTGAAAATCATTGCAAAAAAATTGTTAATTTATCAATCTGCATGGAATTATGGATGTAAATACTATGGTAACACACTATTTATATCCAAAAATTAGATATCGGCCATGTTCTATTTACAATACTTTGCTAATATTAATTTATCTTGGCCATAAAATTAATGCTGGATCTCTTACGAAAGGACAAAAAATTGTATCGAGGTTCTATCTTGTTATTTAAAAAAAATGAATCGGACATGACTTATCATTTGAATATTGTGACATTTAAGTATTCTAAATTTCATATAAATTTAAATTTCTTCTTTGGCTTATTAAGATAGTTAATACTTCAATTAGTTTAGAGGCTTCAACTCATTATCTATGTTTCAAAATATATTTTTTGTCATATGTGGATTGAAGTTTATGATTTTATGTATCGTTTCGCTGTTTTTTAATGAACAAATATGCATTCACTAGTCCAATCCGTAAAATGTAAGAAGCGCTCTTTTGCTCTTTGACAATTAAAAATGAATCCTAAGCGCGTTATTGTGAATATTTGATCTTCCATATTATACTCTCGATACCGTCAAGCGCTGCAACTTTACATATCATCCTTACTTTGCCTACAGAAGCCACCAAAGGAAAACATTCGCAGACTTATTTTAACAGCATTCAAACAAATGAGGTGACGTTAATACTTTTAAAAAAGTCTGCAAAACGTTTTCTGTTGACGACTTCTATAGTCAAAAGTTGTGATAGTTGATGATAATAAAATTGGTGACATCATGCCTCAAATTGTTTACTTGATTGTAAGATATTCTCAGCAAAGGACGTTGTTCATTTTCATACCAGCTAAATTAATTTACTGACTACTTACTTTTCTTACATGATCTATTTCTTTATTTTGTAGGTAAAAGTGTGGTTTCAGAACCGTAGAATAAAATGGAGAAAACAACATTTAGAGCTGACCCAACAGCGGTTAGCTCTGGCGAGAAGACAGCAAATGGCTGAACAATTAGACGCGTCTAGTAGTTGCAGTATTCCAGAAGGATCTTAGAGAAATCAGTTTTACTTTTGTAAGCCTAGTGTAATTTAAAAAGACTGTAAATAGTTTAAGAACGATATAAATACAACATATTTATAATATGCTATTAAAAATTATGTATAAATATTTATAATTCAATATTCTCACGAGTGGACGGAGAAACAGTGAATCTCTATGATAGACATCAATTATTCGCTATATTATTAGATAAATCTACCAACACAACAATTTACTTTAGTGGTTACAGTTAAGCGGAAATGATAACGGATGAAACTATACATACAAGTGCTAACTCCCAAATTCATTTTTTTAAACACCGTATTCAAATATTTAAGAAAAAAATAATACTTTCAAATTTCTCAGCAGAAAAGTAGTATTAGAGGACTAAGAACTTTTCCAGAATGTGGAAGACAATATTTTTAAATGAAGGACTGTGATAAGTTTAGTAAGAATATGTGGTTCATTTATATGATATAAACAGGCATTGCCATGCACATTATGTGTCAATCTCATTTTTGGTAAAAACGGGGTTAGCACTTTTAAGCTTTATTTATGAAAACAATTTTGGAAACCCACTAAAAAATAAAATGTTTCATGATGGTAAATTGTATATACAATAAAATCTAAACAATACTTATTATTTAAATACTGTATTTCCTTTGAATCAAATATAACGTGTAAATTGTTTATTTATAAACCCACGCTGGTAGGTACTATTTTGTGTCAGCTGCTCAAAATCCAGGATATAACTAAACTTGCCAATCATTACAAGAGTGAATATCAGAATTAAAATTTGAATATTCACTTCTATTAATATTAAACCCTTTTAGTCCCAACGTATTTTGACTATGCGTGAAAAGTCCTTTGTATTTTTTATTAAACTAACGATAGTTTTATTGATTTGTTTATCTCAGGTAAAATGTATTTTCAAAACCTAATTTTTACGCTGATCCTTCCATGTGGAGAATAATAATCTATCTTCATATATCGATTACAAAATAAATAAACAAACAAATAAAAGGAAGAAAGAAAAATATAGTTATAATATGTATTTATAAAAACAATAAATTTCTAGTTTCAATTTTTACTTTTGTTTTCGCATGTATATAGAAATCCAAAATAAAAAAATCTCTAAAAATGTATGTAAACATTGATTTCGTGTATTTACGTGAATTTCTATTTTTTTTTTTAATGTAATAATTTCGGAAAAACATTTTTTAAAGGTGTTTATCATTATTCATTTTATTATAAATAATGGGATCAGTATTTCTCAACATGACTCGCAACCTTTTTATAAAAATGGTAAATATATATTCTCAAAATAATTTAATTACTATAAAAAATCTCGAAGTATATTTTGCCTGATCGGCACTGAATAAAGTTTGTAAAATTAGAAATGATATTGAAAAATTTTTGCAAAAGATACATCTTACTTTACCTGTTATTTTTTTAGCCCGATTGGCATTGGTATTACATCGGGATTATTGTTTTCCATAAAGCGATTTAGCAATACATATATTTTTTAAATGTAAATACCATTCATTGTCTTGTTACTTCAGGATATAAAGAAAACTTTTTACCAAGTAGAAACAGGTTTATATTGTTCCATTTCTTGATTCTATCAATCCAGTTTAAACAATGAAAATAATGACTATTCAAAACTTCACATGACACATATAGTTTTCACAAATTCAGTTTAAAGCCATTTGAAAAAAACTTTTTGAAATTGATTGGCACTATGTATCAAAAATGTACTGAATTTAAATAATTTGATATAATTTACTATTTTTTACAGATGTTTGTATTATTTATCAAGATTATTGACTATCAGTAGGGGCTTGTATTTTACCTGTTTGGAAGAGTGAGAGAAACACACTGACTCTCAAAAAAATATCATCAACTAAAATAAGGACATAAATAGTTTACTATACAGAAACACCTTTCAATTAAGTTAATCGAATAGTGATTTTTACTATATAAGAATTTATTGTTCCCATTTAAGGTGTAAACTGTCACTTCTTGATGGAAAGATATGATATTATAAATAATAAAAACACATTTTTAGTATTTTTTCCACAATATATTTAAAAATCAAGACCGGTTTTGCTCAGCAGGAGCATTATCAACTAATAGAATAAAAATTATAAGCAAATATATTTATACAAATTTTAAGTTTAAGTTAGCAGGTATAGGAAACCATGGGCTTAAGAACAAAAAAATATATAGAAAGTCATACAATGTATTATACATATTGTATAAATAACGTAAATTGATTTTAAAATGAAAGTAATTTGCAAACATCATTAAGATAAAATCCATTGAGGTATCCGAACGATCATGAAGGAATCATAAGAATAATAATTGTAGGGAATTTTTCATAATCAAAATAACCTGCACTAAAATACATTATGGAACATAATGTATTAATAAATCAAATTTTAGTGGTAGTCAAAAACGATAAGAAGAAATGGTTAAAGGTGTCGCAGTACTTTTTGAAATACTCAAAACAAAAAAAGAACAATAGCTACATTTCCAAAAAAAAAAAAAACTTATATATATATATATAAAAATGAATGTCTGTCTGTCTGTCTGTCCTTTATAAACTCCTACACCATTAATCCAATTGTGATAAAACTTTGTCGAATTATTGCTTCATATTGCTGAAAGATAGGATACTCAGAATTGAATTTGATTACAAAAATTAAATGAATATTTACGAAAAACATGTTTTCGTAAGACTATTGTATAATAATACAGAAAGACCATTCATGAAACATTGTATCCATAGCAACGCTGTCACATGCACTCGTCTGTAGGTATTTTATGTAGGTACTGAATATTTTGAAACAAAATTCGATTTTCGAATAAATTATTTCAATGTTTGAATTTTTACCGACTTCTTTTGTTTTAATTTTATGTCGCATGACATGTTCTCTCAATTGAAATAAATATTACATATAAATCGTGTGTGATATAGAAAGAGTTAACTTTAGAATTCCTTTAATAGTATTATATCAATCAATTTTTTTTATTTTTCACAAGAGAATTTCAAAACGTAACATTCACTGTGAAATCAATTATGCCATCCAAACGAAAAGCTATAAGTCAGAGTACAACTCAAGCACGAAAGAAAAGGGCATCACGAGCTTCAGAAACAGTCGAGAAACGGAGAGCAAGATTGGAAACAGATCGAATACACACTGCTCAAACCCGTTCATCTGAAACAGATAAGCAAAGGGAAGCAAGATTGGAAACAGATCGAGTACGCGTAGATCGTACCAGACGCACTCTGGATGCTGATTTAAACCATAGTGCTTTCCATTACGATCCTAATTATGACTACACTCGCACCCAATTGTCGTTATTGGCAAAATGGACAAATTATGAATGTATTGTACTGCCTTTAAATTTAAAAATGAAACACTAAACGCAAGTGGAAAAGTGAAATTGCCAGAATTACATTCACCGCCCGAACCTTTATTAATGTTGGTATCGGGTGATAAAAGTGAATCAAAACATTTCTTGACAAACATACGAAAGTACAATTCAAGTTTCCCAATGACATTTTTTGGTGCAACCAATATCGTGCGCGAAGATTACATGCCAACATTTAAAGTGCAAGGACAAATTTATCATCGTGCAGGATCATTACTACCACTGCCAAACGCAAATCATAAATTTCTTCAAATTTATTTCATGGGAAACACTGACAAACAAATTAACCAACATTGTCAATTCAATACGGGTACTAAACGAGAAATAATCGCTCAATCACAACTTTATTTGATCAGAACAACAAATTAATAAAATTATTCAGAACTGCTCTCGAACAAATGCCATCTGATGGTTACAAAGTTGTAATTAGAGCTGACAAAGTACCTTTCAGTCAACACGAAAGACAGTACAATGCACCAACAATTGATGAAGTAGCGATCGTTATAGTCGGTGAAGAATTTAACTCGCGTGATATCATTCTTCATCGTAGAAATGGTCATGTTCAGCGAGTTTCAGAAACGCATCGATAGTACGATGGATTGCAATATCCGATTTTATTTTGGCAAGGAGAAGACGGATACCATTTCAACATCCTGTTGAGAAATCCACAAACAGATGAGGAAACGAATAAGAAAGTCAGTGCCATGAATTACTATTCATATCGATTGATGATTCGTGAAAACGCTGAAAATCATATCTTAAAATGTCAACATTTGTTCCATCAATACATTGTCGATATGTACGTGAAAATAGAAACTGAACGACTCCTCTACATTCGATTAAATCAAACCAAGTTACGTTCCGAAGAATATACTCATTTACGCGATGCAGTTCTTAATGATGGCAATGTGAATCCCAATGATTTGGGGAAAATGGTCATACTCCCGGCCACATTTACAGGAAGTTCACGTCACATGCAAGAATACGCACAAGATGCAATGACGTATGTTCGGGCAGATGGCCGTCCAGATTTTTTTATTACATTTACCTGTAATCCGATGTGGGAAAATATAACACAACTTTTGTTACCCGGACAATCATCATCAGTTCGTCATGATATTTGCGCACGGGTGTTTAAACAAAAACTCAAATCTTTAATGGATTTCATTGTCAAGCGTCATGTTTTTGGAGAGACACGCTGTTGGATGTATTCAATTGAATGGCAAAAAAGAGGATTACCACACGCTCATATTTTGATTTGGTTGATCGAAAAAGTCACACCTGATAAAATTGATCAAGTCATCTCGGCAGAAATACCATATGTCAACATTGATCATAAATTGTTTGAAGTCGTCACTAAAAACATGATTCATGGTCCATGTGGCTTACTCAACAACAATTCAGCATGCATGTCTGATGGAAAATGCACCAAACGATACCCAAAAAACTTATTAGCCGAGACTATCACTGGCAATGACGGATATCCACTTTATGGTCGACGATTGACTGAAAATGGTTGCAAATCCATCAGATTAAAAGTGCGAAACAATGACGTTGAAGTTGATAATCGTTGGATTGTACCGTATTCACCGCTTCTCTCGAAAACTTACAAAGCACACATCAATGTCGAGTATTGTAATTCGGTGTAATCCATCAAATACATTTGTAAATATGTCAACAAAGGAAGCGACGTGGCAGTTTTTGGAGTGGGAGATTCAACTGCATCTATCGATGACATCAACCAATATCAACTGGGACGCTACATTAGTAGCAATGAAGCAATATGGCGCATTTTATCATTTCCAATTCACGAACGGCATCCAACAGTTACTCATTTGGCAGTTCACCTTGAAAATGGACAGCGAGTGTACTTCACAACATAAAATGCACGTGTAAGAGCATTGTCACCACAGCCAACAACGTTAACTGCATTTTTCTTATTGTGTAGGGATGATATGTTTGCAAAGACGCTACTTTACTCTGAAGTGCCAACATTATACAGATGGAATGCATCGGAAAAAAAATTTTAACGTCGCAAACAAGGTAAAGCAGTTGAAGGACATTACAATGTATATTCAACTGACGCATTAGGCCGTCTGTACACTGTTCACCCAAATAATGCAGAATGCTTTTACTTGCTATTACTGTTAATCAGCACACGTGGACCTAGACCCTTCTGAGAATTGAGAACAGTAAACGGTCGAATATGTATATCACTTATCGTGAAGCTTGCCTCGAATTAAATGCGACGCAATAAAAACGATGCACATTGGGACACTTCACTCGCCGATTCATCGAATACTGCTCACCCACAACAAATACGTGCGTTATTTGCAGTAATATTAACAATGTGCTTTCCATCCAATCCAAATGATCTTTGGGAAAAATACAAAGACTACAAGAGTGAAGATATTTTACATAGTTTGCATGCAAAAATTCAAAATCCACACGTTCAATTCATACCAAACGTGTATAATGAGGCATTGCTATTGATTGAGGACATATTTTTAGTAATCGCTAACAAATCACTGCTACAATTGGGAATGGCTGCACTGAATCAATCTGAAAACGACTTACTTGATCGTGATTTCCAACGAGAAACACTTTGATGTGGATGAATTGGGTAAATTTGTTCAAACGAATCTTCCGAAATTGGTTCCAGATCAATGTATAGTGTATGACACAATTATGGATGGAATTACAACTGAAAGTGGTGGATTTTATTTCCTAGATGCACCCGGAGGCACAGGTAAAACCTTCCTCATTTCACTCATTTTGGCAGCCACACGATCACGAAAGAACATTGCACTAGCAATCGCATCATCTGGAATTGCAGCAACTCTTTTGGATGGTGGCCGAACAGCGCATTCAGCACTGAAATCGCCATTGAATATGCAAATAATTGAGACACCAACATGCAATATCAACAAAAATTCTAAAACGGGCAAACTACTCACATCATGTTAAATCATTGTATGGGACGAATGTACTATGGCACACAAAAAATCATTGGAAGCACTTCATCGCACACTAAAAGATTTGAGAGGAAATGAACAACTTTTCGGTGGCGCACTCCTTTTATTGTCTGGTGATTTTCGACAAACTCTACCTGTTATATCACGTTCAACAGTAGCCGATGAACTTAATGCATGTCTCAAATCATCAATTTTATGGCGATATGTACATACATTCACTTTGAAGACCAATATGCGTGTACAACTACTACATGATACATCCGCTGAACGTTTCGCAAAGCAATTGTTGGATATGGGAAATGGGATAATGGCAATAGAAGAATCCACACAATGTATCACATTGCCAGCGAATTTCCGTAAAATAATCACAACCATAGACGCATTTGATTTACAAAGTTTTTCCAAATACTGCACACAATCATGAAAATCATCAATGGCTCAGTGCACATGCTATATTAGCAGCCAAAAACAAGGATGTCAATGCAATCAATTTCAGCATACTAAATGAAATACCAGGAGAAGCAACAACGTATAAGTCAATCGATACTATAATGAATCAAGACGAAGTCGTCAATTATTCAACAGAATTTTTGAATTCACTTGATTTGCCAGGCAATGCCGCCGCATGTTTTCCCATTGAAAATTGGTGTGCCTATCATTCTTCTCCGAAACATAAATCCACCACAACTTTGTAACGGTACCAGGCTTTCAGTAAGAAAAATGATGAACAATATTATTGAAGCTACAATTTTAAACGGGAAAGTCAAAGGAGAAGATGTACTGTTGCCACGCATCCCAATGATTCCGACAGATATGCCATTTGAATTTAAACGTCTGCAGTTTCCAGTGCGAGTCGCCTTTGCAATGACCATCAATAAGGCACAAGGACAGTCGTTACAAGTGTGTGGACTAAATTTAGAAAATCCATGCTTCTCACATGGACAACTGTATGTGGCTTGCTCACGCGTTGGAAAACCTTCTGATTTATTTGTGTACGCACCAGATAGAAAAACAAAAAACATTGTGTATCCAAAAGCACTCCAATAAATAAAAACACATACGGCCACCATTGTCAAATTTAGGTAAGAAAAACATAACCTAAGCTTATCGCTTCTAATTGGCTCCGACCTTGCCTCAAGTCCGACTTATCCAATCGGAAGGCGAGAGGCTCCCGACGTGGCGCTTCCATAAAGTCGCAGTTTCTTTTTTTTTGAGTGGCATTGCAACGCATGCAGGGTACACGCTAGTTATATTAATAAATATGCGGATATAATAATCTGACGAATATAACAATGGGGACAATGCATATGTTGTTTGGTCATTTAAAAGGTTATAATTAGGCAAAAATGTATTATATATCAGTTAATTTGAAGAATTTCTTGTTTATCTAATTATTATGATTTATTTAGATGTGGAATTTTAAATTTTTTGTAATTCAAATGAACGTAACTTGCTATCAGTTGATAATGCTCATGATGAGCGAAACCGGTCATTATCATAATATATATTTTGGGAATAAGTACAAAAAAATGTTTTCTTATTATTTAAAATGGAATTTTTTATGTATAAAATGTCTATTTCAGTATCTTTTAGAACAAGATATTATTCAGCATTTATATTTGTTAATATTAGGTATAACCAAATTTGTTAAGAAAAACAACATTCATTTTTGATATACCATAAAGCTACGGACACTGATGAAAACCATTAATATGTAGAGAAACCAAGATAATATGAAGTAAATAATTGTATATAATATTAATAACTCGCCGATAATTTATTCGTTAATATTTTGTTGCAAAAATTCTCTTTTCCTTATTTTATTTTGAATCTTTTCAAGTGAAATAAAACTTTTAACATGTAAATACATATTGTCAGTAATATAGAAGTTTTTTATTTACCCTTTTGTTTTGACAAAATTCTTTCATTGCATAAGTTCACATTCACCGATTGAAGATTTTGAAACATATAACAGATTTTTCATAAAAGATTGCATTTCGTTATCAGTCAAACATACAATACAGATTGGCCTTCTCAGACTTCTCTAACATCTCAGAATAAACACACAAACTTCACTTCGCAATAAATAAAACTCAGGAAGGAAATTAACTTGAATTTTTATTATAAAATAACTTTATGCTTATTCAACAGTATAATTTATCATAGAAATAATTTAAAACAATTTATTTCTAGTTTCAGAGAAGTTTACAGTCAAATAAATTAACATAAATTGTGTTCTTGTGACATAATGAATAAATAAATATAGTAGAGCATTTTTGTGACAAAGTTATTGCTTATAGATATTTTGTGACGCTGAAAATGAAATTTCTCATTTCAAATATACCAATACAAAAAAAAAGTTAAGCTATATTAGCACTTTTTAAAAATCACTAATATAGTAAACATCAACAGTCATTTTCGCCTCAATAATTTTAATTATAGTTTTGATGTGTAATATAATTGTCAATAATATTAAGAAAATAAAAAACATAGTTACAACCAGTTTGCTGTTCACTTGGAACAAGTATGCACCATGCTTTTAATTGCCTTTTTCCTTATGATTGCAGAATAGCAATCAAACTAAGTGGGAAATGTATAATGAACATTCCCAAAAAGTCATAGATGTAAATTCAAAATGAGAATTACAATTTTTTTAAATGGAAGATACAACAACTCTCTCAGGTATTTAATGAGGACATATGATATATTTACGAATTTATTCAACCCTAATCATCAATGAAGAATTTGTTAACTACAATGTTGCTCTAGTAGTAGTGGGTAGTGTCTAAACTACGCAAGTAATTTATTTTTGTTGGTGATAGCAGCATAAGCGACCACAACCGATAATATGGCAGCCATGACTTCAGAATTGATTCCAGGACCAGTGTACCCTGTAAAAAAAATCAAAAATTGTGTTAGTAAATACTGTAAAACTATGCATATAACTAATGACTACTTGATAATATTTCAGGTATACAGGTTATATTTTCAATTAATTTTACAATGCAATCCCTTTATTCTTACTCTGAATGATTGATGGAAAAAATGTAAGTGAGATTAATATTTTTTTATTTCCATTCCCGTTATCTATTACCAAGAGCTACTGCCGTATCCCACGGCTACTGGTATGACAAATATTCTGAAGGGTGAAAATTCATTGCATTTTTAATCTTTGTAACAAGTAAAATCAATGCAATCTTTTAAAACATATTTCTCTGAAACTGATATGATAATCATTGCCAGATTACTCAAAAATGTTTATTACTGTAATTTTTTTTTAACCCTTAATCAGTTTATAGGTATATTCTTCCCAAACGAATACCTCTCCTAATCAACAAGCCAGTATTAAGCAAGGGTGTCATCAGTTGAAGGGTAAAAAATGATGTATATCATTAATGCTTTCAAATAAATTTTAACAGGATGTTTGTCGGAAAAGTTTATTATTAGTTTGGTCACTATTTTAGTAAATATGAATTTTGACAGATTATATTTGGCAGTCATGAAATATAGGCTTAACAAAATATTTGTGAAGCCAAGATCTTAAAATTGTAAATTTGATCAAAATTTTGAAATTTCAGATACAGACAATGTGTCATCAAAATCCACTATTTTTCTAATAGTGAATGATTTTGAAGAAAGAGGCTCTTTGGTAGCCAAGCCACAATGTATGAGAAGATCAGCTGAAATAATATTCAGTGAAACAAACCGCTTACCCATAAACATTCTATTTAAAATCATAATTAGTGAACGAAGTGGACAATAACTTTAATCAGATATTATGATTAAAACTTACTGACATAAAATTAAAAAAAAAAAATAACATTGAAACTCTTCTATAAATGTCGAGTAAATGATGACAAAGTGATAATAATAATACCATATATACCATAATTGAGAACATATAATTTACATCACATATTCTCAGGATACGATTAGTTTTGAAAGAAGAATATTATATATTACCAGTTGAGTGCGAAAGCGGGATACTGGTAAGACTCTGAACACTATCGGCAGTTTCTCCGGACCTGAGTGCCTTTCTCAATGCTGTGTATCCTTCTTCAGTGTACAGACGCACCTCTCTGGTGCCGCTGCGTGCAGATTCTTCAGTCCATGAAACCTAAGATGAAATGCAAAATAAGTTAAGCATACATGACAACAAAACAAAATTCTAACAGTCATATCAAATAGATTACAGCGTGCAATTGCATTTGGAAAACATATTGTATGAATTATATATTATTTTATATGTAATTATGCACTTAATTACCACATTCATGAACTATACATGTAATGTTAATTATTTTATAGATTGAAAAAAAAGGAAAGTATAAAAACAAAACTTGAACAGTGATTTATTATGTTTATTCAGATAAAACTTATAAGGCGGTAAGAACAATCAAATCATATATTTTTTACAATTTAACCTATACTTGTACAGATGGTTGACTTTAATTTTACAATACTAACCTGGTATTTATTTTCGCCAGTTCTGGCAGCAGGCATGGTCTTTCCTTCGACTTCAGCATATAATGCAAAGTTTGGTGGTAAAGAATTGCCACATTTCAGTGAAAATTCGGTAATGAAAGCGGTTTGTGTAACAACAGCTAAATCTTGAGTGGTGTAAAATGTCGATGAAACTTGAGGATTTACACAAGAATCGCAAGTTACAGCGCTTAAAAAGGCTAAAATAAAGAAAGAGCAGAGGGTGTTCTTCGAATCCATTGTAAAAAAGTAGCACTTTTCACACAGAGTTTCTAGATAAATACACCGTGAGAGTACCGGACTTTCGAAATATGCCAAGAACAGCCTAAAAATTGAAATGAACTACAGTAACTCAGATCTGACACTCCACGTATTTCATACGTGTGCGACAGTGCTGCCATGATTGATATACCTAGATATTTGAGTATATTTTTATACTTGATCAGTATGGTTTTCTATAAAATTCGAAAGATTTTTAAATTTGTCCTTCGCCTTGATTTTCTTAATCGTAACTCGTCAAACATAAAATTGAACAAAGATTTTTTTACCTTGATATGTGTGTATGAATGTAGCACTTATTCAATATTGAAGTTATATATATATAAGTACTTACTTGACGAATGGCAAAATTTTTAAATATTTGCCAGCTCTTTCTCCGTCATGTGCACTCTATCTATAATACTTTCCTGGGAACTGGCGATTGTAATCGGATTTACAAAATTGCAAGTATTTGTTTCACAAAAAAATACAAAAGAAATAGTATTTTCAGTCTCACCTTTATTAACACTTCCCTTACTGTGCTAAAAAAATACGTCCGTCATGGTGATGGAAACTCTGTGACCAATTGAAAAAATGCTTAGTTAGGTTCTTTCGCTAACTGCATTTTAACAATATTATAATTTTATAATGTATCATCATCATCATCAGCCGGGGCCGATCCACTACTGGATGAAGGCCTCCCGTTTTTTTTTTTTTTTCTTTCAGGGGGGGGTTTGGACATAGCAACACCACGCTGCCCAGGCGGGTTTGGTGTTCAGTTTTCTGTCTGGGTTTTCCTTCCCATAGCCAAGAGAACACGGCACTCGGTGTTCCCGAGCGGTCACCCATCCGAGCACTATCCGCGCCCAATGTTGCTTAACTTCGGTGATCGCACGAGAGCCGGTGTTTACAACGTGGTATGGTCGTTGGTTTATAATGTATATTATTCCCAATAATGCAAAAATTCATGAAAATCTGTAAAATAATGAAATAATCATAATCATTTCAAGAAGACAACCGCAAAACGTCCTGCCTGTGCATTGACTCAACGATGACTATGCAACGAATTTTTGTATATGGGCAGAATGAGTGTGCGGATTTGAAACATTTTGAATTAAATTTCATTAAAAGAAAGCAAACAAATGTAGTTTGTACAAATATTAATTATCTTGTAACATACTATCATTTATAAAACTTGCAAATTAGGACAGTTAAAATTCATGAAATATACGAAAAATAAAAAGCATAAAACGTACAAAATTTATATATATATATGGTTGCAGTAAAGTAGAATGTCTGCTGCTTTCAGGACAAGAAGTATTTTGCTTCTACTGTGTATCAAATACACCGGTCCGTTGTAGATATTGCAAAACAGTTTTGTTCTTTTTATAGAATCTTTAGAACATCAACAACATATTCTTCTCTTCTAAGCCTCACGGGATACAACTGAGATGTTACTTTCTACTGTGTGAGTTAGCATTTCGCCACAATACGACAAGACAGTGTTGAAGGCATTTTGTAGCTGCTTATGGTATTTGACGTTTGCATTTTTCCTATTTATAATATTGGGTTTTGCTAATTATAAGCTTAACTCCCTAATAAAATGCTTTTTTTATAAAAAAAAAAAAAATAGTAAATATAAAGAAATTTTATGATACTGAAAGAAATAATAAATAAAATTGAATAAAAATATTCAAGACCCAAATTCAAAGTTGACTATCCCTGCCTGGCAGAACTCGCGAATGGGTCGTAATGGGAATGGGTGTATGGGACACATACACTTCTACATGTACTCACACCAATACGACGAAATACGCATACATGCAAGGTGTTTCCCGATTTCATTGCAAAAGTTGATTTTTTGCAGGAATCAATAAATGGATTTATACTAAAATATTTTTATTTAAACAATAAAGGTTTAGTCGAGGAATACATAGAATATGAAGACCCAGGACTCAGTAGATTTAGAGAAAAAAAATAAAATATAAGTCCTGGACCCTAAAGATCCATCATCGGGCGGCAAGTGTTAATAATGGCCCGAGTATCTGTACTTATCTTAAGTTTCATGATGAGACATCCCTTGTTTTCAAAGAAGAAGAAGTTCATAAAATGTATATTATAATATATGTATTTAAAAACTTTTTTTTCCTTTCGATTAATACGGCACTGTTACACTATGATAATAGTAAACTGGAAACCATGATGTATGATTTTTGATTAATTTAGAAAATTCTTAACTTACTGTCAAGCTTCAAATAATAAGTATTCAATGGAATTAGTTATTTTATTAGCCATGTATGAAAATACACAACATCAATACTTTTTCAGATCTATAAAATCCTTAAAAAATCACATAAATATATATTCATATTTTATTTTTAAGATAATTTTATACACATGCAGTTCTTAATTAAAAATACAGTACATTATGCAGATGAACTTTCAAGGTTTTTTTTTATAAATATACCATACCTAAATAGAAAACATTTTCAGCTTTTCAATGTATTCTAAAATAACTTTAAAAATATGATGGAATGATTTATTTCTTAGACCTTGAACACACAGGTCGAATAAATAAAACATCAATACTTTTTTAATGCTCATTTACTAAGCCAACAACAGTACTAATTAAAGTGTAATTATGGTATATTTATGGAATCACATATGAATTTTATTTTTCATTTTCAATGGTAAATTTTGTGTATGTAAAGTAGAACTAAAAGCTTAAAGCTATTCTTTTTTACTGATTTTATAGAAAGTAAAAAAACGGGCATTCATGAAAGTAATCTCTAAGCATCTCCAATGGCAATGCCATCACTTTCTGTTTCATCCATAGCTGCGTAACAGCTGTCATCATCATCAGGTGAATTTTTTTCCTGCGCTTCATAAGCCGGCGCCAGTGGAGAAACAACTACACCATCCCAAATTGTGATCTCGCATGATATGTCTTTGCCTATAAGAAAAAAGAAATTATACTTGATAACAAAAATCTTATATGGCTCATGTTTGAAATAATTTCTACCAATTATCATAACTCATCAAATTCAATGACACATTTCCATAAGACTGTTGATGTTTATAATGCAGCCATAGTAAAAAATTTCAAGAACCTTTGCTCTAGATAATTGGTTCTCAGACAATTTTACTGTGGTCGCATTATTAACATCACCAGTGGAAATGTCTCGTGGTCACAAGAAATTTTCGTTTTGAGATGTGATAAAAATGGCAGTTGTAATAGAAATATTAATAATTTTACAATTTAATTTGTAAACAGATTTTTTTTATTTTCAATATTGACTATGTAGCTGTTGGTGGTAGCAGCAAAAATCGTGAGAACCACTACTCTAGACTGTGTCAAAATATATCAGGCAGTACATAGCAACTGAAAATTTGAAATTAGTGCTTGGGAAAAAAATTAAAGTTCTTATTAATTTAATACCTTAATACTTGGTTATATTTTGCTACCCCAAAATGCATGATATTGGCGACATATCCTATCCTAGTGTAAGAGTGGCTCCAATCTTTATGTAGACACGGGAGCTGTGTCAGACACACTGGACATATATCTAAATATTTTTTTTTTGTCTTAATTGAGAAAGAATCCTTACCATCTTCAAACTCTTGCAATCCAAGTACGTATGCGTATCCGCCTCTGGCTAAAACTCTGAGTAGGGTCTGTGCAGTCATTGTGGCCTTATCCAGCTGAGCGGGAGACAGAACTGCATGTGCTGGACCACGAGGTCCTCTCACTGGGGCTGGTGCTCCTGTTGACCCCGGTAAGTACAGCCCTGATGATAACAACTGTAGCACTCGTCTGGAATTTTACCATTTAATTTTTAGTACATATAATATAATGCCTAGTGTGAATTATTTGTATACCAATTTTACTACACAATTAAAGAACAATTCATTTACCTGAAAGCAACATTTAAAGGTAGCGCTTGTCTTGTAGGATTATTCATGATCGCGTGATGTGCTAAAGTATCGAGTAGCCACGGCTTGACTGGAGATAATCCAGAATGGCGAGCACATAAATCCTTAAGCAAACGTACCAATACCTAAACCGATAAAAACATGTCTAGTTGGTATCATAAATTATAATAAAAACACAATAGTTTTATTGGAATACAAAAATCTGAATCACTTGTTCATAAATAACATATGCATATGAATCATAATACTACATAATAATAATCAATTGATTGTAAAGAGACAAATTACCTTTATTGAGGAATGATGAGCATTTTCTTCAAACCACATAGTATGACCAATAGAGACCATATGTCCTCGTAAAATCTCATAAGGCAAATGCACCTGAAAATTTGAAAATGTGATTACATTTCAGGTAATTGATTATTTATTTGTTTTTAAATAAATTATATATCACTATGATAATAACATACTTCTGGTTTCAATTTCCTCAAATTCGGGTTTATGGTAGCAACAAGAACTCGAACCGTGGCATCCGCATGATTGATGCAGAAACCTCGTTCATTTGTGGTGGTTTTTACTTGTTCTGGTTTGTATGCGGCATCTGATTTAAGAAGGACTTTCAATTCTTCTGTGACCTGAGTAAAAAGACATTAAGCTAATTTAACTAGATCCTTCATTTATATAACTCTATAATTGAAAACTATATAAATATAGTGTTTACCTTACTGGCCAGACCCTCTACAGCCTCTTTGGTAGGCAATGTCTTCAAAACAAAAACCAGATCTGCACAATTGTCTCCTTTGACCATTGTGCCTTGTTTAAATGCACCTACGTGCCTCACCATCAACAATTGCTGCAAAAATCAATAAAACATTAGGTTGTTTACATATTACAACTACATGGTTGATTGTTCCTTACTTGATAAATAATTTGAACCACTCACAAACGCAGCGAAATCTCCAGGTACTACTGCAAGATTCTCCACAACTTTTTCAATTTTAGTTACTAGGTTTAAAACAGCTGCTTGATCAGCAGGGCTGGGACAGAGTTCTGTGTGACGTTTGAGAAGTGCCTGCAATAGAGTGCAATAATTTTAGTTTTTCAGTTCATAAAAGCCATTAGAAGCTCAAAGAAAAAATACTATTTAAAAGAAAGTACACCTAGGCCTCATATAACACGGTTTTAGATAACACGGGTGTATAAATTGTGACACATTTTTATACAACACGCTTTTTATAACACGGTTTAATGGATAAATTTAATTAAAATGAAATGTTGAATGAATCCACCTCAATTAATGACTCGGAAAGTTGTGCAGCGAAGTAGCTATATGTTTTATATTGAAAACAATAAATAATGGCTTGCAATTGGCTATTTAAAATCATTTTTTTATTGATAATGATCCCAGAATGGGAGGAGTTCGAAAATCAAGAGGGAATTACAAAATATTTTAGAGCCTCTTCAGAAAATGCGTAGATTATATGCTAAAAGCAGACAATCGCTTATTAACGATTTTTTAAAATTTAGATTCCTCCAATGATGAAAACTCACAACCGATCTTAAAAAAAGTAAAAAAAAAATAGAATTCTAAGTGAAAGCGATGATAAATGAATGGTATATTATGTTATTTAGGTTTCTTTCAATTAATATGTAAATGTATTTTTTTTATTTAAAAAAATAAAGTATGTACAAATTTACATAAACTACGTTCGATATTTTCTTTTTTTGGAACACAGACCTTAATTTTGTATGAACTTCAAGCCTTGTATAACACGGATTCGTATAACACAAGGTTTTTGCTTAACCATATAACCGTGTTATATGAGGTCCATGTATACTCCTAAATTTACATAATATATTGTTATCATTATAGGCTGTAACTGAAATAAAGTACAATAAACTAATTTAATAATTTCATAAATTCGTACCTGAGTAAATGCAGTGTCGTCAGGATGAGGTTTGCATCTTGGAAAAGCTGGCTCAGCCAACGCCAAGTCAAACGGTGGTCTTAATGATAGTCGAGGGCCACCGTAAGGCCCGCCTCGTCCACTACCACCACGACGACCTCGTCCTCCTCTAGCTCCGCGGGCCATTTTTTAAGCTGGAGAATGAAAAATAACTCACTAAGAGACATATCTTCAAAATCATAAAAAATTGTGAATAACACAAAAAAATTTACAATGTAGCTGGGACTAATAACTGTGAGTTTATAATTCAACCTTCAATACAATTAATTCAATGCATTACAATTTGATTTGTTACTAACCTCAAAATAGACAAAAACATACCTACCTACGTAAACTAACTATACTTATTCACTCTGTTTTCAGTAATACCAATTAAGAAATGCTAAATACCTATGAATAATAAATACCTAATTATTAAATCACAGTAATTCCAAACCATAATAAATCATTAAAATCAATAGCGATTTGATAGATTACACAAATTATCACTGGTACACAATAGATGTATCAAGACTATTAAACAAGATGTAAATATTTATACAAGGCTAATCAAAAATCTTAATGTAAAAAATGTTTTATGGCGATATCAACAGCACATTGATTTATTTCATCCTGAAAATACCTGAAATTATATATTTGTGTAAAACTTCAAGGAAACCAAACATTTAGTATATAACTATAAATTTTTGGTGTATTGTGTGGCAAAAATTGTGACTATACATATAATATTAAAATAGTCATAGATAAGCATTCTAAATGGTATACTTTTAATAAATAATCTGCAGTTATCGGCAAAAATTTTGACACCCACTTCCACTTAGTTAAAGTTTCAATATGGCCGCCAATCTTATGTTTGCATGCAAATGCTGTCATATGAAAAATATTCAATTTTAGTCATATTATTATCCTATTTACGGCCATTCTTATTCTTTATACTTAGGCTTACTAACACTATAACCTTACACTGTTTATGTGATAAAAATCATTTTATTCTTATTCAATAAAGAAGAATCGACAAATGGTAGACTCTCCGTCAGCTAACACTATTGAAAATAAAAATTAAACGTTACTTTGAACATATTAAAAACTTAATTTTAATACAAGTTATGTTGCGCATTTTTATAAACATAGCCAAAAAACAATATGTTTTTGTTTATATAAAAACAAATAAACGAATCCAAACAACGAATTACGACTCAAAAATATTATTCAAACAAAAATTGTCATATCAGAAAAGCGTTGTTTGTAAATGATCAAATCTGGGGGACCTCATTTGTAAAATGAACAAAATTCAATACTATCGCAAATAATTAATTTGAATGAATGATTATAAAGTAATTTTCTTATATCAATAACGTTTTGTAACGTATTTTTCTTACACCAGTAATAAGAATATGTTTTCAGCGGATCTGGCTTCAATGGCGGTCGTATTGAATGTATTGACTTTTGATTGTGATTTTTTTATTGTAAACATCGCAATTAAATCGGATTTCATTAAATGGTCAACAAAATTTTTGTTTTGTTAAAAATCACGTATGTGCATATAATAACAATTCGTTTATTAATGTTTCATGGGTAACCATTATTGTTTTTATAAATTTATTTCAATGTCAAAAAATGAATTATGTTTCTTTATAGATGAAATAAGATTAAAATATTGTTTTATTGGATTCAAATATTTTTTTAATGATATTTAATTGATTTAAAATTTAAAATAATTGTTTTTCAAATATTTACTATAATTAACGACTTACGATAAATCTTATTTTCCAGAAAACAGCTTAAAAATAAATATATTATTACAGTGAAATGAGCCATCAGAAATAAAATGCTCACGAAACTTTGGTCTATAAGAATAATAAAAATGTACTTTTTTTAAATTAATTTATTATTAGATATATTTTATATACATTACTATTATTTTTTCTTCAAGCCAGTGAAAAATTTCAACCAATCAAAGCTTATTACCGATATAATACATATTATTTTTAATAATACGGAATCGTAATTAAATTCCCGTCTTTTTGACGGTCACAAAAACAACTAAATGGTGAACAGTTGCGATGTGAAATTTGTGATTCCAGCTGCAATTTGCATGTCAACTGTGCTATTTTCATTAACAAAATTGCAACTTGTAACGTTAGTTTTTCAGCAACTACAGCTTGAATGTATTCCAGACGAATTCAGATAATAAATAAAAAATCGATAAAAAAATGATCAGTTCAAAAAGAGTTAAACGAAAAGTAATCATTACCAATATGAATTTATGATTCTAATATTCATTTACTTTTAATCAAACAGTCCACTGTTAATAATATTAAATTGAGTAAGTAAAATAGATTCCAATATGTAATCTATTACGATTGTGATTATTGAGATAATACCTATTGTACTTTTTTATAATTATAATTTTATAATTATTATTAAATAATAATTTATAATTTATTAAAGTTCACGACCAATTAAGATAAAGAGTAAAAAAACGACTAGCAAACATATTATTTTTTCCTATCTCCTTGCTCTAAATCTGCAACTGATATGAGCTGCAACTATTATATATTTATTAAAAAAGTAACAGTAAACATACCTGTTTCTTGGCAGTGATATTAAAATGATTAATAGGTGGAATCATAAAATTTTTCACTCATCTACTGATATGTCCTTTTTCTAAAAATCTATATTATACTTTAAATGTTGGGTTGAAAGCGTAACTACGCCGGCATTCATTTGATAATATATAATATGTAATGCAAATTATTTGTGAGCATTAAGTCAATTTTGGAATCGGAGATCTCGCGAGCCCCTTCCTATTGTATACTGTATATTAGGCTAGTGAGCCACTTGTTAAATTATAAATAGCATCATATTTTTTTTTATGTTTTATAAATTATAGGCAGGGCTCTGTATTTGGAGTCGTGAAGAACGAGCGACTCCGACTATTTTTCCGGTTAGACGGTTTTGAAAAAATCTCAATGAACAATTTACCGGATTAATTGGTTGATATTTTACTCAATGCACATAAATAGAAAATCTAGGACAAAAACCTGAAAAAAATAACTTTTTTTAGTAGACGTCGTGTTGTTGGTTAATGTCGTATTCGGAGTTGGAGTCGTGTTTTATTTAATGACTCCACAGCCCTGATTATAAGGATTTGGTGTCTTTGAAATTTATCGTCAAATAAATTTATTTACGGTAAACAGTAAAAGAGCCCTAACTGTTTTCACTTATTGCTCGTAACTATGTTTCCCAAAATTTTCACTGATGGAACACTTCGCGAGTCCGAAATTTTTAACAAAACACTTATCATATTTTTTATGTTTGATAATTCATAGTACCTAGTAAGTATTAATTAATAAGTAGCTTATTTATTACGGAACATATCTATTCATGCTCCGTGAAACACCAGTGTTCTGCAGAACGTATATAGTTCGGTAAACCTAGGCTTAGATCTTGAAAACGACTATACCTAAAATAAACGGTACTTTCAGGTGATTTTTTGGGCTTTCTTTTTATTATATTTATTTAATTAGATTACAAAAATAATGCTGTTTTTTCATATATTTTGCCATAAAATATCTCGATTTAAATATATAATGGTGTATATCGAACTCTGTCTAGAGTTTGTCTAAAGAAAACCTGGCCCAGTAAAAGTTCACACCAGCTCTGAGTATATTATTTATTAATTTTATTTGGTACATACACGTACAAATGATAAGTTTATTGCTTTTGAAACATTACAAAAATTTTAATGTTCATTGTTGAAAATTAAAGGACTACTGCTGGACTAGGACTGGAAAAGAACACATGAAAAAAACAAGGATAGTAAGGAAGTCAACCAAGCAAGCTCATGCAAATTCTACTTTAATATATTTAAAAATAATTTTTGTCTGAACTCACTCACATAGAATATGTCGACATAAGGGATAAATATTATCCACGACATATGTCAGTTAAATAATTAAATTATATTACAATTGTTGAAACTTTGTAAGACTCCACGCGTTTGTCACTAACGACTCGGGATTCGCCTTTCAGCATCTTCAGGCATTGTATTACACGGCTCCAACCTTACTGACAGATAGCAAAACCTGGGTGACAAAACACATGGTATGCTACAAAGATTCAAAAATTAAAATTTGATTTTGAAATTGCATCATGCACCTCCACCCGATATCATCAATTAGCTTTACGTAATAGTAAATACGTATGCTAGTTAGGTAAATATTGGTATATAATATGCATGATATTCATACAATGTTGCTATATAAAAAAGGATTTGAACTAACGTAATTCTGGCGTATTCAAATCCTAATAAAGCCACTTATTAAATAGTCTATTAACTTATTGTAAAATTATTTTTTTTATTATAATTACTATGACATTGCTTTTGAAATCGAGTATTGATTATATATATTGTATTGTTTGTGGCTTGCTCAGAATAATTCGCATGTGCAATATTGATAAATATTTATGAGTTATTAACCTATTGCATTTTATACGCTAAAAATCTAATTATATTTACAATTTCAAGCACAGACAAAACAAACTTTTAAGAAGCTCATCACCATGACCACACGATGTTTTCGTGGGAAATATTATAATATTATCATCATACCACTGTATGATGGCGTGATATGTATAAATCAATTTCTTTCTCTTTCTATCTTGGGTTATTTTGTATGTCAATTATACGCCGCTCCTTCTGTACTCGTTTTTCATGTGCTTGCTGCGTGATCGAACAGTGTTGCCAGCCGAGTGAAAGATTTAAAATCAGATATAGTGAACCCTTTTCAATAATTATATCATTCTTCTTAACAACTATATTATCAAATATCATTCGAAAGACAATCGTGGAATTCGTTAACCGTTTGATATAATTGCATTCGGATATAATCCCTTGGCCGATGAAAAATTATTGTTTTCGATGGAAAAAATAATAATTTTCATGTATAAGACCAAAAATTATAAAATATATCAAGCTTACATGCATAGTATTTATATAAGGATTTTTTCTATGGCTGTGGAGTGGAAACACAAAAAAAGTGTAATTTTTTCAGGCTTTTTTCCTAGCTTCCTTATCTATGATCAAAAAACTATAGATCAACCTAAACTATAGATCAACCAGTAATCTATAGATCAACGATCAAAGAACAAGTAAACTATAGATCAACCAGTTAATCAGGTAATAGCCAACATTTTCATATAAAACATTTTATAGGCATAAATATAACATAATTAATATAAGCTTAAACTTTATTGTTTGAATTTGTTCTTAAAAACACGTTTAATATTCATGAGCTATACACATTTATTATTACGTAATTCAAATTTTATAAATTTCGTAATTTTTATAAATGCATTTTTTTAAAGCAGTCGGAGTCACTTGTTTTTCATAACTCCGACTCCGACTCCACAGCTCTGCTTTTTTCAAATAATCAACAAAAACATTATATATTGTATATACATACATATATTTTTGTGTGTGTATATATATATATATATGTAAGTTTACAAAGCTACCGGTATATATTTATGGCCTTGGTATTTTTTTTAATCCTCTATGATTGTTGTACATATTTGTTTATATTAAATATTATTTTACCTAAAATATTTAATGTTGTCACGTCAACCAAAACAAATAAATTACTTCATTTTTTTACGTAATCCTTAAGTAAGTAAGGCAAGATAGTATGATGAAAGTCAAAAAACCAGATATCATCAAATCAAGAAACTTTATAATTTACATATTTAGAAAAAATATTGCGCGTTGTATTGAATTATATAATAGAATTAGTTTATTGTTGATTTGTACGGTGGGATTAATCATGAGAATGTTACATTATAATAACTTTTAATATAATATTTTATAGTATACAAAATGTTTTCAATCTTGAAAAATAATTTATGCGAATGTTTGAAGTCCCTTATCTCAGTGTAAATAAATAAAGCTTTCGTGCTGCAGTTATAAGAGCATTACACTGTTTGTATTCAATGAACTCAATCGATCGCAGGGCAATGGTTTTGAGCGTCTGCGGCGCTCAAAAATATATTCCGATTAGAAAATTTCTTCAGTAGGCGCCGAATGTTTGTGGTGGGGACATGTTCTTAGTTGATTCCGAAAGAGAAGCAGCTCAAAAAAGTTATCTCATTCCGCGGTTAATAATATGTCAATTAATTAAAAATACGCAGATTTTTCACAATTTTGAATAATTTCTCCCACTGCGGCATCAGTCGTCGACGTGTATACTTCTTGCTATCAATCAATTACTATTTCAAATAAATTTTAGTGATTTTATGTTCAATAAAATTTTAAATTTCGATTTGTAAATAAATGTGAAATCGATCCGATCAATATAAAAAATCAATTAAAATAAGCTTTTTGCTGTAAAATAATAAGCCGTTTTTCAATGATTTTATACAATATTTTAAACCATTAAATACAATAATACCAACTTATCGTTTGTGTTTGTGATCTGTGTTTGCCGGCCTTATATTAGCCCGCGTTTATTTTAATCATTTTCTTGATTTTTATTATAGTGAGGTTAATACAAGTTTTTCAAATGAATCCTTGTTCGTGTGCTCGTCTTGTCATATTTGCATGTCTTCACTGTATTGACAAATATATGCTTTACGTGACCAGACTTTAAACGCACTAAGATATCAAATTATATTATTTAAAAATCAACTGTTATTTACCTCTCGTCTCGGGAAGCGAAACTTTCCAAAGAAAACCCGCATGAACAGCACAGTTAATTTAACCAATAATAACTGCAACCAACAAGCAGCACGGGCATCAGAAATTTGAATGAAATTGTATACGACAATTTAAATATTGGAAAACAAGTGTTGAAAACAGCTGTAAATATAGACATTGACTCTTTTATTTATTCTACGTTGAGCTTTCATTTTCACTTCGAAAAACTTGGAAGGCAACTAAAAATTGAATAATGGAACTGTTTATGTTGGATATTTTGTATTTGTGAAGTGGATATTAAATCAGGGTTTATTTCCTACCTACGTGCGCTTACATTGTACTGCAAGCGTTTACATCACATGGAGTAAAGCGGCAATCAAGTTTCAAGATAGTCTGTTAATGGTAAGATTTCACATTCAATACTTACATAGGCTATATAAATTAAATTATATTTTATACGTGTGCAATCTATCAACAATCAATGTGGCGTGTCATAAAGGTAGTGGTTAGACTTAACTTTCCAGAAAACTATAAATACGTATACACATACTACTTTTCAACCAAATGAAATATTATAATAAAATCACCACCGGTTCCTCTTAGCAAATCAGCCTTTTCAACTCGAACAAATTGTTAATCAGGTACCATTTTTTTTATTTTATTGTCGTTCAATGTCAATCCACAAATTTCAACACAACATCAGTCAAGTGTCGAGTAATTTCAACAGCGTGAATTTTGAAAATCCAATATAGGTTGCAATGCTTACACTCGTATCAGTCGCTTATAACCATCTTGACAATAATTCGAAACATATACTTACTGTGCAGAATCAGCACATGGCAAAAAAAATCAATTATTTGTGTGGCCAAATCAATGGCACAATAAACACAAATGTCATGTATGTTGACAGAATCGGCAAGTCTAGATTTGCAATATCATAATATTTTATATCGATGTATTTATTTATGGAAAAGAAGACATATTATCTAGACCAGTGTTCCTAAATCGGTGGCCCGCGGCTGGGTGCCGGGCCGCAGACTTTCCGTCATGCCGCAAACAGTATGCCAAACTTCAAAAAATTTTCCATACAAAAATATTAAATGTAGGATTTTTTGCCTGCACATTTACTTGTATGTTTAGTTATTGTTAAATAATTACAATTGGTAGAGTGATGCCACACCAAGGAATTTAATAATAACTGTCAGAGGCAGCACTGCAGCCAAGAATATACATTTAATATATTATACATATATTAGCATAGATGCAACAGCAGGTTTTGTATTAATTTTTTGAAAAAACCTGTTGTTTTTGTTAAATTTTATTTTCATCACACAGTTATATGTATGTGTGGTAATTAAACTTATTTCCATCTGTCACAATATAATATCAATAAAATATTTTATAAAAAACCATTTTTATATTGGTATTAGTAGTTCGCGATTTTATTTCTTTTTTTTACCGGTCCGCAGGTATAAAAAGATTGGAGAACGCTGATCTAGAAGGTGTGTTTGTGTAACTACAAAGTAGTTCATATATATATTATATTTATGGTCTTCCCTGCAGTGAATTTGTATGTTGAACTTTCATATACATAATTAATCATATAGTCTATTCTATGACATCTCAGAAATCTTTTCAAATATATTTTAACTTATTTTTACCCTCGGGCTCACTATATATTTTACCTTATTATTACTTGATTGATTGAATTGGCATTTACTTGGTAGAACTCCATTATAACACGGTGAAAAAATAACAATGTATTTTTATTCTATAATTTTTTTATAAGATATAGTTGATAGTAATTTCGGGTCACGCCATCGTTATGAACGATGGTTATAAAAATTTTGTAGAACTAAAATACTTTGCTGATTTTTAAACTTATTACTACCCTTGGGATTACTTATTAATTCAGACAAGGGCTCAAATCCTCGATTGGGTGGACTTGTGGTGCAATGGTCAACGCCGTTAGCTTCAATGACGGATCTAACGGGCTCAAATTCCTCTACGAACAGCGTCGATTTTGTTCGGAGTCATGGTATCTACTTATTCTAAAATTAACTCTTATCCGTCCCAATGAGGCGTAGCAAGAGCGATTAGTCAACCACAAGTCATGTCGTCGCCTTGTTCCATATATCTACTGATAAAAACTTTACTTGGAAGTAAAATGCATGTGTTACACATTGGTAGCGGGTATAGATAATAAAATACATGAATGTGATGTCATTCTTCATCGTTCAATCTTTTTCATATTCTGAAAATTCTAAAAAGTGCTTAATTTGTTATTGCGTTGCTGTATTTTTCTACACTTTCCTCGTGAAAAGGTAGTTGTTATGACAAATGTACAACAAAATATCGATACATATTTTGTCGAAAGGTAATATGATTACAAGATAAGATGAGAACATTAAAATAGAAATATGACTGATTGACAATCTAAGTTTACATTAAAATGACCAAACGGTCGATGTCTATGGTTTTGTATATGATACATATACAATAATTATGTATATCATCTTGTACAGTTTCATAATAATATTTGATTATCAAATGTATATATTATATATAACCGTGTACTCACATAAACCATAAAGAACCGAGAATGGTTATGGATGTTTCATTAAATAGTATTGTAAGAAATGTTTCGAGAATTCCTTATCCTGGGTTTGTCCATTATTAGCTTTGCTAACGCTATGCCATTGCTTAGATAAATAATTTAGATACTCGTGGTAAAAAGCGTAACGATTGCGTCCATCTCAGTTCGAGAGCATCATGTATGCTATTCTACAGATAATATATTATAATACTATCGAATACAATCGAAATAAAATTTAGCCAATACAATTGCAATATTTTCCCCACTTTTTACAATTATTAGCTGCAGACACAGTGTCCCAATTGTTTTTCCTTTTCATTTATAAATCTGCTGATTGCTTTAAACGACTCGTAATGCGGTGAGCATCTTGCTTTGTAACCCTATCTTAAATTCATTCGCTATGTACAATAAGTATAAATTTAATATGTGAATGCGGTTTTGTACTGCAACCGTGAGTACGCGGTTTGCTAGCATTCTATAATTTTTTTTTTATGTTCGTAAAACATTCAACCAACTCCCTCAATAGGTCAGGTAATAATGTACGTCATTATGTTTATATAAAGGCTACGATAGATAGGGTTAAAATCAGACAGTAGATAAGAATTTGATTAAACTTTCGCAAAACTTTCTCGTAAAGGTTTGTGTTGCCAGTGTAATATTAGTGTGTTAAACTGATACTATTGATACCATGTGTTTTTGATCTTGATTTAAAAATCCTAGTTTTCTCGAATAGAAAACCTCTGGGCAGTAATAATTCTTCCAAATTGATATTCTTTTAAGAGTAGCTAACTCACGAAAAGAATTTAAAAAAACGCAAAGAAGAAGCATCATGTTTTCAATTAAAACATAAATAAAATATCCATTAATAAGTTGATATTCATATTGTATATATTTTTAATAATATATAACATTTTGATGACTAGTTATTTCATTATTTATCTTCAGTATGTTATTATTTATGCTACTTTTTGAATACCAGACGTTGTCAGTACTGATATTGAGTTCGAAGTTAATAGCAGTACCTTGTTTTTGATTTATTTTTAAAGGAAATAATACTCGAACATGTATGAAAAAAATAGATACACATATCAACGCTAAACTTTTTAAAGCATATCCGCTTATATTTCAAAGCAAATGGACTCGCAATGAAATGTTTAAGCTGATGACGTTTGCTTTTACACCCAGGCGCTTTCCTGTGCGATTAGGTGATGCGTGTGCATATGTGTAAAGTCAGTCGAATGAAAGTAGCGATTACACACAATACTATTTTATTCGACTGTCATTACTCACACAAATACTCACGCTATAGCTCTTTAAAACACGCACGCGACCTCGTCGTCTAGTAAAAAGCCTATGTGTATAGACTGTTAATCTTTCTTTAATTATTAATCTATTCGCTCTTACTTTTTTCCGTTTTAAGAGTTAGATAGGGAGAGGTGTACGGTGTGTAAACATAATTATTGTATATGTTTTACTTATATAAACATTCATATCTTAGAATGAAAATGCTTGATTGAACAACTATATGCGCAGAGCGAAAGCTCTAGTTACGAAACCGACTTTTTATTCCTGCTATTATTAAATAATTCAATCACCCATGTTTCTCTCTCACAACCCAGTCTTTAGTGAAAGCAAACTGACACAATAATAGATAAATTTAAATAATTCTTAAATATGTATCTCATTTTAATATACAATCAGTAAGTCATTGCGTACAAATTCTTCCAGCTATTAAATAACTGTATTTTTCAGTAAAAACGTGATCACAATATACATATACTTGAAAAATGTCTTTCTTCTATAAATCCAGTGAAATCTTTATTTTTCTTGTAAAATTGACTAAAATAGTTTAATACCCCAATGTAGCGTTGGAAAGTGCTCTTGAAATAACTGACCTAATTCTTCTGTTTGTCTTCATACACGTACATTTTTTTGCGCGTCAATGAAAAGAAAATTCCAACTGTTTACATTTTCTCACCGTAACCTGTATACGTGGACTAAGATAACACCATGATCTTGTGATCCTACTTTATTTATATTTAGCCATTAGTATTTTTTTCATAATCACAAAAAACTAACCTTACATAATAATATTTACGGTTGGTTAGCTTTAACAATATAATTGATGTATCTTTGAAAATAAGTTGTGGGAATATTTCACACGTACATATAAAAATTGATCGGAATTTTCCATAGTAATTTCACACAAGTGTTTATCATTTTATTCTGATATCGTTCAATCGGAATTTGACACATAAATATTTCAACCAGTCAAAATCCATCATTTGAGTCATTTTTTCTTAGAAAAATGCAATTAATAGCAATAATTTCATAAATACTAGTGTGGCGGCACTGGCGCCCGTCCTTATTGCAAGCTAAATGCAGAGGTTTGTAAGGGTCGATGCATTTGAGATTGCTCGAAACGGTAAACAAAAATATTATTTGTATACTATTAATGTTAAGTTATGTCTTTTCTCGTGTTATTATTTTTTTCTAAATATATTGATTTTTACGCTGCTTTGATAGATATACGATAATCAATTGAAAACAATATTCTATCAATATTGATAATGGTTGTCATTATTCTGATGTTATCAATAATTATTTTAGTTTCACGGAAGCTTTAAAACTAAACATAATTGAGTTTGTTTTCCATGTGATGGTAATATTTTTCTCCACCACTATACCTTAGTGTTTCAATTAATTTAATGTAATTCCCTTCTGAAGAAATAATAAATTAAATGTAGCCAATTTGAGGGTATATATACTAAAATTGACTTTTCAATGAAATACTGAGGTGTGCATTTATTACGTCAAGGGTAAGTGTCGAAATCTTCGCGATGTAATATTTTCTTTTTTGCAAAAAAATGGGACAAGAATAAAATAAATAATACATTACAATGCCAAATATTTGCGGTGAAAGATTTGAAATGATATCCATGATGTATTCTAATTATAATACGTAAGTTTATCGCTTCAATGCCAAATACAAAGTAGATCAAAAAATAATAATTGTGACTGTTTTTTGCAATTTTTAAGTGTGTGGATTAAAATAGAAATGAAGCATCTCTAATTTTGACCAATACAACACAATTGAAATCTAAATCGAAATATAGTGTCCTTCACACAAATAAAGAATAATAAAAGTGAAAATAATTCTGCATTATTCAAAATTACTGACTTAGTAGCGATTATTTGCGACCGTGACTTGTGACTTACTACCGCTTCGTCATTAAGGCGTTATATTATATGTCTTGGTCACCCCTTCCCCGTCATACATGTTCTAGCCACTAAATTTCTTGATCCCTTGTGATCGAAAAAAAATAAGTCACGCTTCAAAATGTAATCAAAGTTTTTCATTGAAATATATATATTACACCCAGTCCTTTTTAACGCGATTTTTTTTTACGCGAATTCGATTATACGCGATTTTTTTGGACGGCACCGCTACATTTTTTTAGGCGCTTCACTCGTTTTTACGTAATTTTTTCCCCAAATTTGTTTTAAAGGAGACATTTATATATGATGCTGGGCATGTACGTTTCATTATTTTTTTAAATAAATAAAATATGTGTATTTTTAAAACTTAATTTTGTAAAGCATTCCATTTTTTTAAATACACATACAATTGCCAAATGTTAACAAGTGTATCGGATATTATGCGAATTTATATTTTACGGTGTGTAAAGAAATATAATGCAATTGCGTGAAATCATTTTTTTACGCGCCTTTTTCTGGAACCAATGTATCGCGTAAAAAAAGGACTGGGTGTATAAGTATATATACAAAATATTTCAATATTAAGTCTGGTGCATTATATTATATTACTTCCCTGATCGGAGTAACAATTACAAGACATAACGTATAACCGTTGTGCGAAAATGACGAGGAAATTCAACATAGTTGTTTTTTTATGATCGGATAATGTTATGCGAGCTCCTCCAAATTATTACTGTATTTTTTATACTTTGAGAAATTTCCATATTAATTTTTATCTCGAAATAAAATAAACAGAACAGTACAACAAATTAAATGTCATTAATGACAATTTGTTTTCTTTTAGTCCTCGGAGCGTGAAATTTTGATATTTTTAATGTCTACTCTCAAAGTGTCCACCAACAAAAACTTGTTATTACATCACTTATAATTACTAGCGATATAATGGGATGAGTATGCTTACCTCGTGCTATTATATTACATTATGTAAATACTACAATATTTTCATATCGATTTATCCTCTCTTTCAACATAGTTATTAAACGATCCTTTTTGCAGTTACTTACAACAGAGGGAGTATAGAAAACAAAAACACAATTTTATTGTACAAGTAAATTATTATTTTTATATATAAATGATGATTTAACATCCGTCTTCTCACCCCCTACGAACAGTTTAAGTTTACATCCTTTCAAGATTCTAGTACATAACATGAATCCGATTGCATAATTATCCGACATTCTTAATACGAAAGGTAGATTGTGCTAATACGCGTAATTATTTTCTATCAGTGATTTTCTGCTCGAAGCTTCTACATAGTAAAGATAAAAAAAAATCACACGACGTCCATTGATAATCGTTTTTCTCCAATCGAATATCACGTGTATTAAGCGTGATGTCTGCGATCTCGATATCTTCTACTTACGGAACAACTGTTGCTCCTGCTACGTTGATTTTTATTAATACCGGCTTCGCATCTATTTATAAATTACAAGATGTGACCGGTTACCCGCTGAACGCGCGACGACCATCACCCATTTGAAAAAATATTAAATATACTAAATTAAACATTCAATTATCGAAAAACTCAGCCTTGTTGTTTTAATGTTGTGTATTAAAACATGTACCACAACTCCATAGCAAAATTGCACGTAATGCGAGATGTGGATTTAACATGTCATCAGTGGGACACAACTAATTAAAAATGTTAAAAAAATAATTCACAACTGCTTTAGGTCCTAAATTACAATAATTGTGAATGTATATTTTCTCTTTTTATATTTTACTTTTATATATAAATTTTTATTTGACCACTAGTGGCGTAACTATATAACAATCCCCAATCCCAGAAACTTTCTAGTAACAACAGAAACAATAGTCCACTGTGATATTTCGTTTATTTTGTTTGGTGATTATTTAAAAAAAAAAAAAACGAATTTTAAATGATCAAAAAAAAAACGGATTACTTTTCTTTCGTAGTCCATATATGACATTGCTTTCAATAACAACCTTATCGACGTTGTAATCTATAATGATATAACCAGCTTTAAGTCTCCCAATATTTATTCTTGTAAAAATGAATAATAAATGACACGCTCATTTTTGCCTCTCAAATTAAAGCTAATGTTTTTGCAATCTCGTATTTGTTGCTAATCAAAGTTCATAGTGTGTCGCTCTTCAATAAATATGAAAGTATTAAATGTGTGTATAAATACAGAATTAAATTGTCTGAAAGCCTTGCCAACGTAAACTTTCCGTAGCCTTTACTATAAAAACTAATTAGCCACGCTTTATTTGGAATGGCGCCATGTTGACAACGTAGTTCAAAAACGCCATAGGTCAACTAAGTTAGTTATTTAACGTGACACATAATATTGTAGTATAGTCGTGTAATATTCGTGATAGATACAATCATTATACTATGATGATGTTACGATTAAATTATTTATGGTGACACTAGATTACTTAGTGTGAATCACGTGAAGATTATTTGTGTATATATTATGATTTTATTTAACGATGATAGCACTAGTCACTTTTATGCACATTTTTTATCTTCAATAATAATATTTTATACTGAATATGGTCTGGATTTCTAATCCATACATTGAAACCAAATTGTCAGTAATAGGCCAATATCGACGTAGAAGCCGATATATTTCTTTGCGAACAGATTTTTTCATTTCCAAATTCACTATACAAATTTTAAATATCAAAATTTAAACAAGACAGTTTAATTAATCGTAATATAACAATTTGGGACAACAAAGTTCACGAAACCTGTTAAAGGAGGCACTTATTTTTTTTTTGTATTTGTTGTTAATTTTTCTTTTCAATTCAATTTAAATACGTGTTTTGCTTTATTTTAATACACTCATTATTTGTTCTATAATATTATTATCAGAAAACAAAAATTTCCCCAAGATGTTATACATATATTGTGAATTAAAGACAAGGATCTGGTTCATTTGTTAATGCCACATTGTTGTATTGATTTAAAAAATTTTTTGAAATGCGTGGAATTATAGTATAATATAAAAAAAACTGCACGCTCTTCTTTGGCTCGTTAGATGCGGTATATTTATGCTCTTCGCGGTTTACCTGCAGCAGCAAAAACTCGTCTCCCCATATATTGTCACCTACTTCTCTACTGAATTTCAATTCTCGTTCCTTCTACTGGTTCGGCCATCCAGTAATTTTGATGAATGTATAATAGTTAATCGGATCTTGTATTGAATTTTTTATTTTTATTTGATCACAGTCAAAATAACTCACAATGTTTGTATTAAGCTAAGAGCCGACATTTTCTCGAGCTTTACAGTTTTTGTTTTGTAAATAACTGACTAAATTATTATTCTTTACATTAGGAGATTAATTATGCAAACATGAGATTTATTGAGTGTGTACATTTTATGTAACTGAAATATTATTAAGAAAACGGTTAAAACATATCAGATTTTAACATATTGCCATTAAAAATAAATAGACACTGCTGCAAGCAATATTACAACACAGTCAGGGTTTAATAGTCAATTTATTTTTCACCACGTTCTGATTCAGTGAATGATCGAAATTTTTTTCGTAATTTAGAGACACCATCCCGCTACAGGGCAAAGCATATATAAAGAACGATTTATGTAGTTAAATATATAGAATTTGAATTGTTGCAACTTTGTACGATTCCATATGTCTTATCACAAACGACCCGGGTTTCGCCCTTCGGCATCTTCAGGTATTCCATCGCACGGACGCAACAGAACTGACTGAAACCCGGGTCGTTTGTGATAAGACATATGGAATCGTACAAAGTTGAAACAATTCAAATTTAATATTGAAGTTCCATCAAGCACCTTCAGTCGATATCATAAGTTAAATATATGTTTTTCTATATATTTAGTTGAACGTACCGAAATGCACAAATTTATGATCACCGTAGCAAACGGAAGATTTCTGAAACGTACAATCTTGTGCACACCGTAAACAACGTGTTAATTGCATTTGCCAAAATATTTTACGGTCTAACACCCACTTTACTTTGATCTCTATTTAAAATTTTGTAGTGGCATTGAGAGAGGTCTCGTTGATGTTAGCAATGTCTCAATGTGTAGGTTTTAATTTCAAAGTACCTAACGAATATATTAAAGTTTAGTGGAAAAAAGACGAAATAAGTCGACAATTTTGTTATGAATATAAAAATCAATGATTTACTTTTGTTATTAGCAATCGGGTCTAACAACACGCCGAAAGTATTAGAGGGTAGAAAAATAGTATGCATCATACACGGGAACAGCATGTCATTAAAATCACCTCCAAACATAGTTAGTTCACTGACTCGGATCAATAATTGTCCGTGATCAACTCTATTCTACATTTATTTTTAATATGTTGAGTTACAAGGTAAAGCAATGATATTTATTTTCTATTGCTTCCTTAAAATTCAATGCTACTGCGATTTGCATTTCGTGAAACAAAACGATCTCGTGAATATTGCACTAAAAGAGAATTATAGAAAACAAAACAAAACTTACAGAAGCGAGACTCGCCGGCCTCGCTGCATAGCTTTCAATGTCGCCGGCCCGGGTTCGAAATTTGCTTGCGCCCGCGGCTCTTTTCGCTTATTTATGAAGCATCACACAATTACGTTAGTCTCCTGCGTAGTGGTATTCTTGTAAATTTTAAGATCACGTAATTTTTTTCGGGATTGTATTGAAGATACATGGGATTCCCTTTTGAGAATTTCTTTTGCATTATGCGTGTTTACTAATTGTATAACATTACTTATGAATTGGATAAATACGTTGAGAATTATGTTTAATAATATGAATCTAAAATGAAATAGTTTATAGAAAAACTTATTTCACCAATGAGAGAATTTGTCTTTACCTGAAACTATTTAAATTGGTTAAAAAATATTCAATTTATGATATCGACTGAACTTGATGGAATTTCAATATCAAATTTTAATTGTTACAACTTTGTACGATTTCACATGTTTTGTCATTAACGACCCGGGTTTCGCCTTTCGACATCTTCAGGCATTCTATCACACGGATGCAACGGAACTGTTCTTGCACCCGTGTGATAAAATGCCTGAAGATGCCGAAAGGCGAAACCTGGGTCGTTAGTGACAAAACATGTGGAATCGTACAAAGTTGTAACAATTCAAAAAAAGAAATATTTGGCAAATTGGTTAAGAAAAACTATTGAATATGGAATTGAATGTGGCATAACATTATATTACTATAATATATAAACAAAACATCTAATCTACAGTGAAAGTCATAAATTTTTCAGAATTTCAGAACCCATCAAATTTAGTAATCATAATTACGAAATCTTGTACACAGAACATGGATTAATTGAATGTAAACAAGAACTGTCAGTTATTGACATCGAGTGAAAGCCGGCTATACCTAGACAATTCACCGCACAACATAAATAAATCAATGCAACCGGAAGATATTTAGCGAAGTATCGGGTGATAAAATGAGGCCCCCGATTCCAAAATTTATTGTTCGTATTTATTTCACATTTCTTTTTTTCACATATTTCAGGCTAAATCAGGGACAGGAAAACATTTCATAAAGGAAAGCTGCATTCATTTATCAATAATGTGATACTGATACCTTTAAATTAATATGATAGTCTAATTATTAATTTTGGTAATTTACCCAAGTAAAAACGTCTCCAGCTTAAATTTAAATAAATATTTATAATGCTTCCAAAACTGCTATTTCATTTGAAAAACAAACTATAACAAGATGATATATTCCAAAAAACTTATTATTTATGAGATTGGATTCGCCCGACTTTTTATTGAATCTTGAAATTAATTCCAAATATAAATTCGGGTTCATATCTTATGAGAAAAATCCTACCATTAATTTCAAAAACTACCAAAAAATATGTAGTATCAAAATTCGCCGTAGTTTGACATTTATAATCCGTTTAAATTTAATTATGAACTAAAAACATTGCTATTTATTAAATTAATTTTAATGTTCGAACAATGTAACAATGTAAGATCGATCTTAAATCTCAAAAGTTAAAATTTAAACATTGTATAGCGGTTTTTTGAAACTAGACGCCGCAAATATGGAAATAGTGACCTTTGATAAACATGCAATTTTGATAAGATTTGATGTATCTAAATTATATTTTATTAAATCGTGTTGACGCTAAGCTTGTCTTTTTCGTGAAATGGTACCGATAAATTTCGTATGTGAAGGTTGAAATGGATATTACCTCGTCCCTGATCAAGGTGATCGACATTTAATTAGACAAATATTTTGTTTCACATCAAGCCGTGCAGTTGACATGTCAACAGTTCTGTATAAAGATTGTATAATATTTTTATCTCTGTCCGATATCCATGTTTGTGCTCCTTGGAACAGAAATATTTTCATAACCTTTCATAATTATGGTTCAAAGTGAAATGGTAATAATAATACTATATATCAGACCGACATTTCAATGGAAAATTTTCAAAACTCTGATTGCTGACATCTTTAACACCGTCGTTTGCTGTTCTGACGATATTCCTACTTATTGAGGAAGCATCCCATATACCAGGCACGTTCTTTCATTCATCATTCAAACAGGGTGCAGTTATATATACTAAAGTGAAACAGTTAATATCATTGAAACCGGACTTGCCATATGTCTAATTGTATCTCTAACGTATGCCTGACATTAAAATTATCGAATATATCGAAAAATTATTACCAACTGTCAATAAGGTTAAATCTGTTCCAAGTATGGCAACTGCCAAATTACGATAAGGGCAGGTTTTTTTTTTAAATGACGAGTGACTTTAAATTGATAAATTATTATCCAGTTCTATAAACTATTTTGTTTTTTTTTCTTTTACATAAAAACTTCAGTGACTGAATGATTTAAAAAGTGCACTCCGCACTCAGCCAAAAACTATGAATAGTAGAAATAAATTGGAAATAAGTTTATCTAACTACCTAAATGTTTTTGTGATCTATGTCGTCTTTCAGTGTGATAAAATAATCACATAATGAAACTATCTCAACACACCCTTTTCTACGAGAACTGGTAGTACTAAAAGTTAGCTACTAGCTTTTGCTATGCCCTGTTTTTTAGGATCGGATGGGTGAAAGAAAATTTAGAAATCACAGACACCCATGCCTTGAACAGGTATCCATAAATGGATTAAAAAAAGCCGTTCGAATGTGCTAATCAGGATTCGAACTTGTGGTATTCCTAACGGAAGCCAATTGAATTCGCCCATGAACCACGACTCCGAAGATCACTTCATTAATTTATGTAAAAAATCAATCCCGGCTTGTAATATTAAGGAGAGTATAACATTATTATTTTCCATACACTCTTAAGCCACCTAGAAACCCAAAATTGGCATGCTGACAGATTGGACCATTTTTAGTTTTCTGAATATAAAAACAAAAACAAACAAAGTTCTTCATTCGATGAGTGTTACTAAACAATTTGAAATTAAACGTAAATAGTTAAAATACTCCCTGTACACTTATGTAATATATTACAATATATATATATATGCATTTAATCACTAAATGTAACGAGTTTGAAGTAGACAGTGGATGGATGTTTTGCTTCGTTGTGCATTTGTCGCCCCCGTAAGTCCGGAACCTGTGGGCGATTCTCCAAGCGCCCGATCCATATAATATAATATATTGCACATCGGCTTTCTCCGCACTAATAAAACGATAATTTCATAAACGCAGGCCCGTCTCGAGGTTGTGTGCAATCTAGGTACCGCCCATATGCACCTCGCCTGCGGCAGCGGCGATCATAAAACGCTTTTCGAGTATTAGATTGAAGGTAATAAATTGTGATAATATACAATAGAGTGAATTCAGATCGGTTTTGATAATACCGATATGTACATGATAGCATGAAAGACGCGTACTTTCGGTGTATTTTTATTGTTAATATATCTTAAATACGATCATTCGTTTATTAATAATGATCATCTAATTACCAATGAAAGTATTATATTATATATACATCATACATACTATTAACCCTTTGCACTCGAGCGCCGCCATAGAGGCGGCATTGTAAGTTTATCGTATTACTCGGATTTACTTTACTTACTTTTAGCTTTTTTTGTACGTCGATTTCAACTAGATCACAATAACAGATCATTAGGGAGTCATTTTCTAATAAAAAAAATATAGCCTGCGTAATATCAATAAGTGTTGTCATCGAAATGCATGGTGGATCCCGAGTGCGTACTTCAACTGTTCCTACAGAAGACCGGCTTGAAGATAAATTACATAAATTACGTTCAGGGACTAAGAAGTGCTGTGCAGTATGTTTAAATATAAAAATTTCTGGCGGGAGATCGGAAACACGGCTGTTTTGAGAGACCTGCGTAAATAAGCCAGGATTACATGTGAGCAATTGCTTTGTGAAATACCATAAAATGAAGAATTACAAATAAAATAAAAATATGTACATTATATCCATTATATATCTATTTTACAGAAAAAATAAAAAAAATATATTTTTTTTAAATTTTATATATATATTTTTTATTACTTTGATTCGTGTAGCGAATACGATTTTCGCAAAAAAAACGCGTCCGAGTTGCTGGTAGGCACACACGAAAAAGTGCTCGAGTGCAAAAGGTTAATTCAATTCAATTCAAGAACCAATCAAATAATACTCTATTTTAATAACATCACAAAGTATACGGTTATTTTAATATTCAACCGCTCTTATTAATATGTCTAGCAATTTTTTTTTGATTAAATTTTGTGAATAACACCGGAGGTAAATCTACATTCTGACTTTCCTGTAAATATTTAGCGGGAATGCAATATTTACTGCGGGCAGCATTATAAAATCGTGAGAATACCCAAAACTTTCTAATATTCTTAATTTGTACACACTATGGATGTACAGCACCTACGAATACGCCAGGAGCATCTCAGGAGTAATTATGGAAGACTATGTAATTTATAACGGAAGGCTTTATGACTCTAGTTCTTTTCAATGTATGATGTTTATTAATACGGAACCACTCCAGAATCTCAAACACCCTCCACTTCTCAGATCGCACTTTGTTGCCATGCCGCTCTGTATTAAATATCATTATGTTCAAAAGGAGGTCTCAGTTTCAATTTGAAAATATCAGTTACAATCTGCACAATTATTACCTTAGATATGTATTTTTTAAGCAACTGTTTTCCTCATGCATTCATTAATATTCAGTCATTAATGAAATACTATACCAAGAACAATTCTTTTTCTTCCTTTTACGGCTTTTTTTTCGCCAACGACTGTTACATTATTTTGAACAACCTATTTGCTCATATCTCAGGACAATATCTACTTATGAAATATGATATTTATGAAAATTTCCCACAAGCATGAAATATAATTACACTATACGAAAGCTTTCATCCAGGATTCGAATACCTTTCTTGTGAACCACACGACTACATCCATTCATGTACTCGAAGCTGTATATACCATATGCATACCACTGAAGTAGATACTTAACTTTTATATTCTTCTCGCGAAGTGTATCGGAAACATTTGATTTTCGAGCTAGCTATATTTCCATAAAAAGTACAGATACAAAATACTAACAAATATTATTGAGACGGACATATATAAATATTTTGTATGTGGGTAATTTTATTAGAATATATTTATTTATTTATCAAACGTTCACTTGGGGAAAAAATTAATAAAACTGTCTTTAAGAATTCTGATGATGTATCTACATATATAAAAAAAAATACAATACGAAATCTCACTCTGCGTTGTGTATATATTTTTTGAAATGAGCATAATTAAAATAGAATAACTTGTAAAGAAATTTCTCTTATATTATATATATACTTTACAATTCTTTTCCCGTAGAACTAATTTTAATAACTATTTTCTTACCTTAAAACATATTGCAAATGAAGTTTTAAGAAAGCTAAATCCATCCACCAACATGTACATTTTACTATCAAAATCAAATTGTTATGATATGTTTTAAACCACCGGAATTTTTTATCAAATGATATAATTTTATTAATGCTATATTATATAAGCGGGGTTTTTTTTTAAATATATACGGCTGTCGTACAAAAACGTGACCAAATAAATTAAGCTGTCTAAAAACTGGGCTCAACAACCATAAGGTCTAACGGATACAATAGTTTTTTTGGAAAGCTGTCTAAGAAAACATACATAATATATTATATATACACACAAACAGTTAAAAAACTACATCGAAAATTCGAATCATTCTGTCAATTTCTCCTATATGATGAAGAAATGGAAAATACATTTACGATTGAATTGAAAGTCGCGCACCAATTGTTTCTGACAACACCATCAAAGGAATGTAGTATTTTAGCTTTATACCACAGCCAGCATTCGAACCGCGGCCTAACGCACTATAAGCCGTCACTTCAGCTCGCTTTACTTACTTACAGCTAGCATTTAAATCATACTCAGAACTAAAGCTAAAGTTCGCCTTGTCGGCATATAATTTATAATTTTACTGACCTTATAACTTATATAGAAAACTGGAGGAATTATATTTAATCATTGTATTTTCAAACTTAAAATAAGGGGTATAAAAAAAAATCATAAAGCAATGCATACTTGTGATAAAATATATATTCTACCTTTGAGTAATGTAATTTCAATTGAACACTTTTGGATATTTTAATTTTTCGCTTGCATATAAAATAATATATTCATTTTATAAGAACATGTTTCAAAAGCCTTCCTGAATAAATGGCAAACCGGTCTTTACAAAAATGAATTTTTATGCAATACTACTACATGAATACTGAGACAAAATTTTTGACATTTAAGAGCAGCGAATGCGGATTAATTTTATCAAAAAAATCTGATGACATTAATCACAAGCTAGGTAAATGCATAACACACAGATGTGTGTAAGAATTCATTTACTGCATATCGTTTTGTGATTGGATTATCCTGATAAACCCAACCCGTTCATAATTATTTTGTTTTTGAAAATAAAGTGATCAATCTTTCATCTGACCCCAAAAAAACAATGTCCTTAACTTTCTGCTCCTATTTTTTGTAATATACGGTCTTTTAATATTGTAATTAAATGATTTTGAAAAGCCAAGTTGTCAAAGATTGCCTATTCATTAAGCCGATTAAAAATATAATTTTTTTCTGGCTGTGTGAAGTTTTCTGAATAAAAGTTTGTTTTTCCGCAAAGAAGAACAGATGTATATTTAAACAAATATTGATCAAATTTGGATTCTTGAAACTTTTTACAATTCCATATGTTTAGTCACTCAAGACCCGGGTTTATCATTTCGGTATCTTCAGGCATTCAATCACTCGGATTCAATAGAAATGACACACAAAAAATAGTTTGCATCGGTTATATACAAAAGGAATCAAATAAAAGTAAAAAAGCAAGCCAGAAGGGTAAGATGATCCAAATATGTATCTAAAATAACTTTTGAAACTATTGATTTAATTATAATGACACTCAATTTGCATATGATAAGTTTTATATACAATGTATACGGTTAATGAGGTTTTAATGAAAGGATTTTGTAATAAATGATTATTGAATTAATTAAATGGTGAAATCCCGGTCATGAGTGACAAAACATGGAATTATAGAATGTCTTTAAATTCCATCAATTAACCTCTGTCAATATCGCAAATTATATGTTATTCAATTGAGAAAATTGTTTATTAATATCAACACGAATGGTCGTACAAAATAGTTTAGTGCCTTTTCTCATGAATAGGTTTACCTTCAACTTTCACAGAACTACTAAAATTTCGAAAGTATTGTGCACATTTATTTTCTTTGCTTCCAGACACGCTTTTACGTATATGAATTTATTAAAACATTTCAATAATTATTCATCTTTAAAAAATATATAATGTATTTTTAAATGGCGCTTTATTCCATTATTTATAATATTGAAAAGTTCATCGCTGGGTTTATCTTGTCACTCTTTGTCCTCTGTCACGAAGTTTTTTCAATACAAGAAAACAAAAGTTTGCCATACTTTTCATTTGTTCAAGTATTGTTTAAATAAAAATCCAAAAATAAACTATTCGTGCGATAAGTCGAATTGGGGACATGCTGATAGTATGTTATTAAAAAAATTAAGATATCGTGATGAATACTGCCATAAATTACTATTTATTTAATGTTGAATTTAATTTAAAAAAAGAGGGCAACTTTATAATTGATTTGATTATTAAAAAAATAAATAAAAACAATCATAATATAATTTTGTATTTAGCGTTAAAAGTCAACATATTCAAAGGTTGATAAAGATATTGCTCGACTTGGTCTACGGCGTAGCTATGGCTACGCCAGCCGCTGAAAAATAATAATACATGTTGTGAACTTTTTGATAGTAGCCAATATATACAGATATTTTAATTGTTAGCTATGATTATGCCGTTATTTTTTTGAGAAATTCGGTATTTACAGAAATGTTTGAATAACAATATTTTTGTGAATATTTTTAAAATAGATTGGTTTTTTTTATTCTTAAAAAATATATTTTCTTAGGTCAAGTATCAAAGTAAATTGGAAATTATTTACTTTTAAAGTTATGTAAACTATGGTGATATTTATTGTGGCACGCCGCAGTTAAAACTTTAACGACTTGTTAATTCAGCTTTAACTTTATTTTTAAAATTCTCGTGGAACTAAATTGTTACCTTATTATAAAATAGCTATACCAAGAAAATATCTTGTATTGAATCATGAAAGTCAATAAATGATCATTACAATAATACAAATGATTATAATATATTATCTTTTCCATTGATAATTGATCAATTGAGTTGTGTTTTTTAATGATACGTATTCAATTATTAGAAGATTAAAATTTTGATAGTCTGAAAGAATAACAATACAAAATGAAATTAAAGGATTTGAGCGCCTCCGATAAAAAAAATATAAATAATTCCATATCGCAACATTTGGCAAGTTTATCGTTTTGAAACATTTGTAATGACTTTGTTTTTTTACATGTAGTTGTATAATAAAATAAATATATTATAATATTTTGTTTTTGTCTGTGATGATGACCGACCCGTCAGATAGATGGGCCAACTCGACCCGGTGATAATTTTATATCAAGACCACAATAAAACAATAGAACGGACTCCATGACTTTTTACATTACAGAAGCAATCAAAGCTCTTATTTATTGCTTTGCAAAGCAGTTTTTTTATACTATTTATCAAGAAAACAAAAAAAATACGTAAAAATATAATATTTTAACATAATAACAAACGTAGTCCCAAGAGCTGACAAATATAGGCAATAAATATCGAAATTAACAAATTTACTGCGGGCACTCGCGCCGGTTTATGCACTTCACTGGAAATTTAAATAGAAACGCATGTGGAGTACAAAGGATTTCAACTCTTAACTCATTCTAGTTCCTTAAATTGTGATGTTTATTGCGGTATATGCGAACATTAATACACCCAGACCTTTTTTTTACGCGAGTTCGATTATATGCGATTTTTTCGGAAGGCACCGTTACATTTTTTTATGCGCTTCACTCGTTCTTACGCGATTTTTTCCCCAAATTTGTTTAAAAGAAAAAATTTATATATGATGCTAGGCATGTACGTTTCATTATTTTTTTAAACAAAAAAAAATACGTGTATTTTTAAGACTTAATTTTGTAAAGCATTCCATTTTTTAAATACACATACAATTTCCAAATGTTGACACGTGTATCGAATACTATGCGAATTTATGTTTTAGGGTGTGTAAAGAAATATAATGCAATTGCGTAAAATTATGAGATGCGTGTCCGCTCGTAAACTTGTTTAAAAACAATGCATTTATTAAATTCGTTGAATAGCACTTTTCTCGGCCATACATTTTACCACTGTGAATTATTGTCAAATAAATGACCTCCAATGACGTCCGAATATTTTAAATGTTAAAAAATAAATGCGAACCGAAGATAAAAATATTACTCTTGAAGTAAAAAGCATTTAAAAATAAAATAATTTACACTTGCATGAGTATTTAAAAAAAGACAGTTTTAACTTGGCTTTCATACATATTCCGATATATTGTACAAGAGTTTGAGCAAAATTCAGATTCATACAAAATTCAAAACTTTCGTTCAAAAAATCGCAAACGATTATATTTCGCAACCGAGAGTGACAGCAGCGAATAATTCATATAAGTGAAAAAAAAATTTTTTTGTAGTCTCATTATATTTTTATAAGCAATAAAAACATGAAAATATACAATTTTTTTGCACGAATTTTAAAGAGAAAATTTTGGTTTTTCATACGGTTCTGGGACTTTTTCAAGCGATATTTTAATTTTTGGAACCAAATTGTCAAATTATCTGAAAGTTGTGATTTTTTTTAGGCGCCGTTTTCTGAAACCAATGTATCGCGTAAAAAAAGGACTGGGTGTACATTCAAAACACACTAGTGGTTAAAAAAATTCACCGATTAGTTACGTAAACACAAACAAATCGCTAAATTCATCCTTTTTTTCAAAAAACGCGCATATTCAAGATCGCAAAACATTAATGCGTCTCATAATCGTTATAGAAAAAAATCAATCAGATTATATTTGAATAAAAAAATATTTATTTTCATGCACGAATAATCCGCAAACCGGATAATCCATACACGGATATTCGAGAGTACACTGGAGTTACATATTTGAAAACTATGAATATACATATTTTTTGATAAGGAATATTATATATATTTATATATTCAATATACATATATATATAGACCTATGAATATCATTTAATATTTTTTTTTAGAAATCTGGAACATATATTGGAGTAGAAAATATAGAAGCTGAAAATGTTCTCAGCATCATAAAAAAATTCAAGAGATACATTGTCTATCTTTTTCACATTGTTATTTTAAATTAAATAAAAAAGTTTAAATTTATATGAAAAAATATCATTCGAATCGAAATATTTTAGTTTTTTTTTTTTTTGTAGATTATTATATCTTTGTTCTACAACAGTTTATAACGTCTTCATTTTTATTAATATTTAAATGTTCTTTGTATTCATCTTTTATTAAATATTTGAACTGTTATTACCCTAATCTTGCTTTTAGCATGCTATTAACATTAAGATAAAAAGAGAATTCGCAGATAGCAATATTAAAAAAAAATATTTAGTCTAACACGCTACGAGGTAATAAATATTACTTAGTGAGATTGTGTGGGTGTGTCAGATATTCGGTAGCAACAGACAAGATAATTGATGTTATTTTATCTTTAAATTAGGTGAGATGTAAGATGTTCACTTCCAACATTTTTTTATCGCAGGCATTTAATTATTGGGTGGTTACTGTACCTGAAAAAGTCAATGAAAAAAGCGTTTATTATTTTATTGTCAATTATAATTTCACCCGATTGATGGGAACAAACAAAAATCAGACAAAACAAGTTAAGAGGGAAAAAGTTGAGATGAGAAGCAATCTTCCCAATTGATGTCAGATTTTTTTGGTCGACTTAATTTAGCAAAAAAATACCGAAAGTTGCGAAGCCCCCAACAATTGCATCAAAAATCAGCGACATAATCAGTGATATATTGACTGACGGAATATATTTATAATTTAAGATGTATGTACAATATATGCGTTGATTATTGTATTATGTACATTTGCATTGTTTACTATGGAAATATGTTACAATAAATTGTTGGAAATTTTACCGACTATATATTATTAATTTTAAATCACACTTAATATATTTTCCTTTTGAATTAATTCAAACTCAAAAACAAAAAAAAACAACAACAATGCACGATAAGAAATATAAAATAACACATTATATCAATTTCTAATTGTTTCATTGAACTTGTTTTAGCAATATTGTTAATAAAAAAACAAACTAAAAAAAAACTCTCAACTTTCTAATTGTCAACGATCATAATTATATATCCTTTTATTATGCGCACATAATTGATAATAATTGTGTATTCTTTTAATTGTTTAAGAAATTTATTATTATCAACTTTTAAATAAATAAAAATGCATTTATTTTTTATTGTTCGTTAAATATTCTGTATTAAATTTAATGCATCGTCCTTGTTCATTACACAAAGCTTTTTTTATGACATGTCTGAAAAATAAATGGTACACAAGTATACCAGAATATCTACCATGCTCTACCAATCATCCATGGAGCTACTTATAGTTGATTGATCAAAATATTTGTAAAAATAGCCAAAAAAATATGTTGCGAATTCGGTCAGATGGTAATAGTTTTTTCTGCTTTTAGAAGTTCTAAAAAAGTGATAAATTATATCTACATCTTTAGGAAATCCAATGTCATTTAATCATACTTTGGAATTGAGTTGAATTCCAATCTTCTTCTAAGCCGGTGTACATAGCAGGTTATGCTAATACACATTCGAGTATAAAAACAACAAAATCCTTGAAATTTGAAGATTCAAAATACTGAAAAAATATTGAATAATATTTAATTTACCCCACTTAATCTCTATAGCGCCATCTTAATAGTATACCATTATTATATTCGGTATTAATTGTAATTAGCCATCACGTATCTTAAAGATTTCAAATATTAAACAGCAGTGATAAAAAATAACCCAAGAATAATTACATTTTTGGCGATAGTGTCTTCATTGCGGTTCGTTCTTATTTGAATCGCCTATTTCATTAACATATGTGCGGGAGTTATTTATTCAATATTGCCAAAATACACATTGAATTTGAATTCGCAATTTTATATTCAGAACGCGAGTATTTTTCAATTGAAAGAATAAATATACGAATGCACTCATCGTCTTTATTGTTTTATTATTAGTGCAGTTTATACTTGATATGCATTTGCAATTGAATAATAATTCCATCGTGTGACTACATACATTGCATGATTCTTTGTACTAAATATAACCAAGAATATCGCTTCATTTTCCACAATATATATTGTGGAAATAGTACTAGAAATGTGTTTTTATTGTTTAAAATATCATGCCTTTCCAACAAGAAGTGATAAGTTAACACATTAAAAAGTAAATAAATGGTTATTATTATCAACAATTACGCCAATTAAAGTGGTACCTTTTATCTATTTGCACTGAGGATATTTTTATCATGGCATAGCTTATTCACTTTTAAGGTGTTAACTGTCACTTCTTGATGGAAAGGCATGATATTTTAAATAATAAAAACACATTTATAGTACTTATTTTCACAATATGTTTTTTGATCAGGACCGATTTCGCTCATCAGTTGAAAATGCTCGCGATGAGCGAAACCGATCCTGATCAAAAAATATATTGTGGAAATAAGTACTAAAAAATGTTTTTTTATTATTTAAAAAAAAAAAAAAAAACATAGCTTATTGAGTATTTATTATTTTAGATGTACCATTTAAAATAAGAGCTCGTTCATCACTACTCCAAACCAGACATTTAAACCCTTCTTGGCGTATTAAGAAAAAAAAAATGCAACATTTTTTCGTGTTTTCCAACCCTAAATCTATTACATTCATTAAAATCTTTTACTAACAACTCTGGTATTGTATGGTCAACAGATTTCTGAAATTCATTCTACCATAGCCATCCGTCAGTGGTTGTCCGTATCAAATCCTCGACATCTATAGATGTTAAGAATTTCCATTGACGTTTCAGTTTATATAATCACACGAGTTTTATTACTTGAATTTTCTTTTCGCAAAATGGCATATAAAATACAGATTACAGCCGTGTAAAAACTGCAGCCGATCGAATTCTTTGAACGGTTAATAATATGCTTGAAAATATGCCATTTTATATAAATATATATATCATTTTTGTCTACGACGAACCATCTGATATAATATATTTTTTTTCCCAATGCGTAATAATTTTATAAAATTGACAATAGAGTTTGATTGGGCATTGCATATGTGGCAGGCTTTATATTGCTCGATATTAAAAAGTGTGTCCAATTGATTTGTTTTTATCGATGTCATACTTACTGTTAACAAATAATTTTTCCGCACGGCCACTGTCAGATACGAATGTATCAATTTACATTTGTTTTTTTTTTAATATATTAATATTAATCATTCCAATATAATATATATACAATGTATTATATATGCCAGTGTGTATACACGGTGTTTATATTAAACATACATTTTAATTGATCTTCTCCGATACAAACACTGCGTCAATTACTTATCATATTATAACACAGTAAAAGCAAATTGTCTAAGAAAGAAACATGTTAATATTATTTCGCATAAATATTTGTCTTCTTCTGACAACATTATGCGAGATTGATTACTATTCAAATATTTACTGGAAAACGTTTGCTCTAAATATAAATCATATGTTAAAATTCATTCAATATAATAAATCATTAGTCAGTTTACTTCAAAATATGATTATACGCTTAATAGAAAATTTATCAATATCAGAATTCTAGAAGCAAGAAAATGAAATTTTCTACACTTATCAATCCCTGCAAATTTATTTTCATAAATCATCCGACCCATGTTTAAGGTATTTAGAAAAAATGAATTTCATTTCAATGAATACACATATGTTCACTATTTCATTTTAGAATGAAAAATTTGTGATTTGATCCATGTACCTCGAAGAGTCGTGAAAAATACAATTTATGGAAAATAAAGAGAACTATAATATGTTTATTCAAATAAAAATTATTTGAAAATTAATGTAATAATATTTTTAATGGAAATAAATTCTCTTTAGGGTCTTACGTAGCCCACATGCAGAAAACCATGGTGGTTCTGCCAGTGTTAACTAACATTATTGATGGGAATACATTATAGTGTAATATTGTTTCATACTATAATACCTGTATCATACATACTTCAAAGTTTGATTCTTACAGCCGGTTTCACTCGGCTAATGCGCAGTCACAACCGATATCAGTAACAGATGTATTTTATACATATACACAATTATCAAATGCTTTAATTGGCACGTTATCATAGTGCTATATGAAACTGAAAATATGCTACATCCGGTAATATAATAACAAACAATAAAACTGCTGACGTATCAAGAGTGAAGTATGCTATTTTGTGTTCATATTTTTCTAAAAATAATTATTTTTCATTCTTTTTTTCAGGCATACTAGAAGAGTGGGCAAAACAACCTACACACTGTAGATGAAATCTGGACACTAATGAAATGTTACGTGATAAAGTGGTGTTTCATCTACGTCTGGTGAATCAGTGAGTTACTTGAAAGCTGTGAATAATAGAAAAACTAAACCGGCAGAAATTTTTCGAATGAAACTCGTGGATATTTTTCCAAGAGAGATGGAATGTGACAAACGTATAATAGAAGGTGTACATTACTTGAAGGACGTTATTTGATTGAGCAAATGCATATTAATTTAATTGAAATAGTCATGTTTTAATTGCCACAACTATCGGAGAAGTAGTTATTGATTTCTCCTGTTGAGCTTTTTAAACCAATTGTATTATTTACTGTTGATTTGTGATAAAACTTGATTTATCTTGAAAACTTCACATTTTTTACAAAAGTAAGATCATTTTGATATTAAAAAGCAGGTTATCCATTATAAATTCAATATCTGGTGACATTGTTACGTATGTAGATTATACCTACTTACTAGTCATTGTTGCTACGGGGACTTTCTTGTTAACAATATCGCAGTAATTTGTATCCAATCAAAACACAACAAACCATAACTGAAGATTTCAATGCAATTTTTAAGGCGAGTGAAAAAAAAACCAAACAAATATATCTGCTGTAATTTTTAATTGTGTGTATACAATAGTATTATTGGATAACTTGTGTTGATAAATCTGTATATTACTAAAATATTTCATTCACGCTGAAAGAATGTATCTATTACAATAAATAAAAAATAATTTGTATGATACATTTTTGCTAATATCTTCAATGAAACTTAGCAAATCAAAATCGATAATTAGCAAATATACAAAAATTAGCGAAATAGAAGTTTTTACTAGGAAATAATACCTGAAATCGTAATCAAAGATTTGAAAATATTTTATTTGGCAACAAAATTACATAGAATTAATTATTGTGTGATTCATTTGGCGTTGTAATTATGTAAATAAAACAGGAATATTCTGATCACGATACAAAAGTGTGTCTTACGCATGAATTTTAGAACGCTAACATATCAAATCGGTGATTATTTGTGCAAAAAAGTGAGATTATTTATTATCTCATATTAATACCAGACAGTGTCAAGATAAAAAAAATAGCACGAGACCAAAAACGTGTTTTTTCTAATACCAAAAAAAAACAAATAGCCTCATAAGTAGTTGGAATTGAATTTCGCATGATTGAATTCTTAAACTTACGGTTTACGAATAATGATAATTGATGTCCTGTGAATATAAATCTTGGGTTTTTATCACAAAAATTTCTTTTTACGGCTGATGCATTATATGTTATCGCTTTGATTCGGATCATATAATACGCAAATTATACGCGAAATTGATGAGAGAAAACAATCAGAGGGAAGGAGTATTTTCTATTGAAAAAGAAATCATATTTTTTGAGTAATAGTTTATTAAATTGGAAAAAATATCAAACCAGTTATCGAATAAGCGAATGCATCGAGAAAATATTTATCGGCGACAATAATTGTGTGAGCAAATACAGAACGGCCGAAAAGATTGCAGCTAAATCAGTATATAAAAGCCACACTATATCTTCGCTGCGAAGAGATCTCTCAGCCCTCGAAGATAACCTCAAAGCCCTGGCGACACTACTAACCGACAACATGTTGGCGTCGCAGGGTTTCCCTTTGTACGGCCACAGCCCGCCGAGCGGCTTCCTCGCCGACTACGCCCCTCCGCAACCGTGTCGGGTTTACGGCTACCGACCGCCTCTGACTCGCCGAGCCACCGCTCCTCCGGCCGGTCCGAGGCCTTGCTTGCGGCCGGGTCCACCCGCCGGTACCAAAAAACGAGTGGTCTTCGCGGACGATCACGGGTTATCTTTGACTCAAGTGAGGGTGATGAGAGAGCCGTCCGACCAGCCGCCCAGTTGGTCGTTGCGTCCGAGTTCCCCAATTCAACAGTATGTGGTTCAAAAGTCTTCTTGGGAACTCGGCTTCGCTCAACCCGCTTCAGATTATGTGGATTTCAGACGACGAATTAATGAAGATAACGTTTCCTTGGAAAATGTCATTATTAAAGAAAAGGACGGATTTTTAACAGGAACAATTAAGGTGAAGAATATTCATTTCCAAAAAGAAGTGATCGTCAGATGGTCGGCAGATTCTTGGGTAACTTCAGAAGATGCTTTTTGCGTCTACGTGGACGTCCAGACTGCGATGGCCGGCACGTACTCTTTATACGACACCTTCACGTTCAGAATTCAGTTGCCCGTCACGTCGAGACGATTAGATTTCTGCGTATGCTATCGATGCAATAACGAAGAATACTGGGATAGCAATTTGGGAGTCAATTATTCAGTAGTGAAAAAAGACAATACGGTCGTGGCCGCCATCGCAGCGGCGCCCGTCGATCAGTCTCCTCCTGCACCGAAAACACTTTGGTCCGAATACGCGAGCTGGAACGGCCCGTGTGATGTTCCGTATTGGTGACGCGGAAGAAATTTTCTTACAAGTGGCATGAAATGTGGCATTTCAAATGCTCTAATAGAAATCATTCGAAAGACAAAATTGATCAAACCTTATTATATACAGGGAATACGTAATAGTAATTAATGTGGGAGAAAATAAAATTATGTACAGTCAATGTTTAAATTTTATTATGATAAAACGCTGGGGTCTCTTTCAAATTCTGTTGTCATTCTTATAGAATAATTAATTATCCCTAATTCATAGTGCGTATGCCGTATATTATATCGTGATTTTTACTGCAATAAAGTTCCTTACTCGGTGCATACGTAGAATTTAGGATGAGATAATTATTAATGAGAAAATTGACCTTTGTTACTTAGCTCTGAACAGCTTCGTATAAGTTGAAAGAATTCCTCAGCCCTTGACTGAATTTAAGCAACAATTATTTATAAGATATTTGCGTGAGGGATGTTCTGTTTTTTGGAATACTTAAATAGTCTTACGTAGGCGAATGATTCAGCGGGCAAGCAATGCCGGCGCGGTAAAATAATAAAGAAATTGCGTATTGTAAAATCTGCGGTCGCGTCAGTGGATCAATAGTATAAAATACGCATAACCGTGGCTTTGAGTTATATCATATTTCCATCTAAATAATAAAACCTACCGAGTAACCTGACAAAGAATTGTTCAAGAATATCGCTTTGGACTATTTTTTTTTTGTCAATTGTGTTACTTAACAACTTCTGCTGTATGATCGTATCGCCAAATCAAATAATGGGTATTTATAATGGATATAATGATATGGCCGGTTATGTATAAATTCCATCACAAAAAAAAGATTAGTTATTGTCTTTTTTTACATCAAAAGCCGAATATTTTGCACATTTTTAAGGTACCCAGTCCCGGATAAATATTTTATTTTTTTATTTTGTGGAAAACTTTTGCTAAATGATTTCTAGTGGAAAGATGGTCCTGCTTGTACTTGGCCCAAACTCGTGGATCATTTGATTGTTATTCGAAGAATTTTGGTGACAATAAAGCTAAGCGGTGTCTAAAATGTGATTATTTATTATAAAAAAGGGAGGTGTAAAAAAATCATCCTAAAAAGTAATAACGTTTTATGTGAATTAAAATATATGAAAATGGTCACTCCCAAAAAAAAGGAAAAAATGCGTCATTTTTTCCTGGAAAATATGTTCATTTATTTCGGGATCACTTGATTTACAATTGACTCCATTACTATTATAGAACATCTTTTTGTAAAATGTGATTTAGATGTAGACAAGAGTGTTTATGTTCTGCCAAAAATATCAATTCAGCTCTAGGTTGCGGCTTTAAATAAATTCAGATAGTTAAGTACACCCATATGACAAAATGCAATGCCTTTATTGACCTTAATGTTAACTTGCCAATTTTACACTATGACAAATTATTAATTGGTTCAAAAGTTATAAATTCTATTATAATATTAGATCTTGGCATAACTTCCAATTAATAGTTTGTTAAGAAGTTTCATGATCGTTTCATTGAGATCACTACCGATTTATTACATTATATTTTTCATTCATGTATGCAGCCCTTGTTACACGGCCGCCTTCCATAACGCAATACTAATAAAAAGAATCGATTTTACTCTTTATACATATTAACCCAATATTAGTAATTGGCTAAAAACAAAGATTTTTTAGTCCAGAATGTTTACCCGCCCCTTACGAATTCTCTATTTCGATAAATTCTTACAGCCGTGTGTGATGCAACTCTGTCGAGAATTAATAGAAAAGGTTGACTGCTCAAGATATTTTTATTTTTTCTCGACCTTGAGCAATACTGACTTTTTTATCTGCTTAAAGATTAAAATAAACAACAAATGAGTAGGCAGTTTCATACAAAAATTGAATATTATTTTCCAACAGTTTTTCAATCACACCAGAGAAATAAATTTTGCGGGGGATACTGTGTATTATGTATGTGGCAATTTAACGTTCCAATTGGATTCATACTGAATATTGTAGACAATTAAAATCATATTGATGGAATAGGCAATTCAGCTCCAAATAATTTAGTTACTTTGACCAATGACATGCATTTATAGGAGCGCAGTGATACTAATGTTACGAGTCCATTATTTATCTACACTTTGATAAATAAGTATTCAATATTTCTACAATAGGACTTCTCCTTATTTTATTAATATAAAAAAAGGTTTTCACTTTTATTGATATTATATACTATTGATCCATGACGCAGTGAATGAAACTAGCGAAGAAAAAAAACAAATAATAAATTTTGTGCCGATTTCAACTCTCAAGTCTTCCAGTTTTCCAATTGGTACATAGATTTAACAATAACACAAGAAAAAAATAATAAAAAAAATATAATATAAAAAAATAAATATTATATATGATGATTACATTTCTAGTACTTGTTTGTTATATGGTACCCAATGCATCTACATTATTTTACTGACTGCTTATTTTATACTACACAATAGTATGGTTTGATCTTCTTAAAATGAAAATCGACTATTCCTTTAGTCTTCAGACTCACGGAGCTTACTTGCGAAGGTCTGAATTTTGATCTTTTCTCTGTAATGCTTGAAGCTATTACTGATTTTGGGTGTCGTTATGACAAAATAAGTAAATTAATTTTAGGTGCAGGATAAAATAAGTAATCAAGATGTAAATAAGAATGTATAAACTTGCCATTTAGCATAGTCTTTATATCATATAATGAAGCAGTAACATTTTTTCTATTATTACCTGAGATAAGTGGAAGATATTGTTTTTAGCCTATAAAACTAGATTCTTTAAACTATATAAACTATTTTAACAATATTATACAATATAATATCTTTGTGTCCGGAACAATAGCGTCAAGTAGAAATATGTTATACTTCCTACATTACTTGCCAATCATATAAAAACATCAACATCACATTTATGGCTGAAACATATGGAATGTTCAGAATCAGTTTTTTCTTCTAATTTTATCAATCATGGTAGTAAAAATAACTCCTAAATTTCTAAAAAATATACAACAGATATAGGCATGTAAATGTATCAAAAATGTTTACACATGCATAATAAATAACATGAATATATTTATATGTTATTGCAGATGAAATGATATTAATTTTCTAATTCATAAGAAGTTTACTACTTAAATATTGACATAATGAATTCTCACTACCCATCGGTAGAAATTTCAAAAATAAGGATGGCCTCACGAAGAGTCTTAAATAACATAATGATTGATGTGGTATGTAAAAGTAAAATTTATTCTTGTAGTATTTTTTGAGTAAACATAAACATATCTATTTAGAAGTCAATATTTTATAAGTTAATAATTCGACTAATTAGTCCAATAGATATTATTTTTTTATTGAAAAAACTGAATTTATAGATCTGTGATATGCCATGATTAAATAATAAAAAAATTTGTATTTAAGTATAGTCTTTTAGAATTTATTATATTATTATTATTGTATTCTAAGTGTATTGTTTAATATTTCACATGTGGTTGACGTATACTGATTTTTTCTTAAATTATATGTAGCACACACTATTACTATTATACAAGTAACTGTTTATACCCGAAGATTTTAGGCAACATTTGGTATTTTTAATTCATATAATTAAGATGATCATACAAATATATTTTGATTATTGAAGTCTATTATGCCTACTTATCACAAATATCAATTTTTAACATGCATCATAATCATTAAATATGTAAATAATAATTCTTAAAATATCCAGTAATAAATACATACATAATTTAACATGAAATTGCACTGTTTATTATAAAAAAGCAGGCAGGTAACTGGTTAAGAGCAATCGGTGAGTAATAATATTTTTTATATAAATGGTGTTTCGGTGCATTCAATATATAAATTAAATTATTTATTAATATGGCTATCGGCATTGCATTAAGGCTTTGTCTGCTGAGGTGCAACAAAGCCTGATGGCCATATATTTTATTTGTTCAAATCAACAAACTATTTTTAAGACGTAATGGTATTTTATATTGTTGACATTTAAAAAAAATATTATTGATTCACTTGTAATTCAATTATTTACCCGCCGCAATAATTTTACTCTAAGCTAATTGAGAACATTCTCCAAATGTGCCAGATTAAGATAAAATAATATACTGATACTGACTTTGAAGTAATTATTTTTGTCAAGTTTGCAAAGCAATACTTAGTCATTTCTGAGCAGCAATTTATTTTTCATCGAAAATAAGAGATAATATTAATTTTTATGTATGCTATCCAATAGAAAAAATTTAAAATACTCAAAAAAATGTTCCTCAATTTTATGTCATTTTTATTTATAAATCGCATAACTTTTGCAGCTATATCCATATGCAAAAATGGTGGTTCTGAAGGCAGGCAATAAAATCTGTTTTCATTTTTATTTTATGACTTAAAATTGTTTCGTTTGTAAACATGTTATAACCCACCGACCATATTCATGTGAATTTTGGTTTATTGTAAAAATATTTTTCTAAATAAATATCATAATGCTACTTTGAATGTAGACTGCTTAAATTTGTAAATATTTTTTTTATTTATGTAGTTGTATTTAATCAACATCATCTTTGAGAAATGAAATATTGATTCAATATCGGAAATATTTTTTTATTCTGAGCTGTGAGATATCTATATTGAACAGTGACCAAAATTAATTCACCTATGCTAGGCCTCTGTGTTGATAAATTTAATAACTATTGTGTTTATCATTTATCGCTAGTGCTTCCAGTAGTTTTATGTATTAAAATTTTACAGCAAAATATGCTACTTATAATAGTTACTATGTTATAATTAGTGTCATGTGAAGAAAATCAATGCATAAATTTAAGCTATTTTTATGTATGCTACGAGTATGTTTCAATTTTTATATTTTATTTTATTTATCGAAATACATTATTAATAAAAAAATACATTTTGTTTTATTCAGATGGGTTTTTTTAATGTGTCGTGATATTACCATAATTAATGTTTCCAACAGAAAAAAAATCATTTACTGTCAACTGGCATCCCAAAACCAAAAGGGCTTCTGACATTCTGGTGACTTGTAGAATTCAGTTTTTTGTAATTTATTTCTCTTTATGACAGATAAAATGACATTTGAAAAAAGAAAAAATAAGCCACTCATATATTTTGACATAAATCTTTAATTCATGTATACACTATTTGCTATAAGTGTATTTAAGTAAAATAGTGAGTATTAAGTAAGTAGTGAAGTCAATGAAAGAAGAAATTTAGAACCCTTTCACTGAAATGAGACCAAAGCAATCGAAAATGTAATGGATTTGAAATAAAAAAAATCATTTAAAATTTTGAATGATAAGTAAATTAACATAAGTTTTCATTTCAAAATATTCAAAAGTACCTATACATGAGTTTTTTTCACTTGAACCTTTCCACATAAATTGTCATTTAAAATAATATTTCAGAGCAAGCGATGGAAAAATTTATTATTTACTTATTATTAATTTTATGTCTGCATGCTGGAAAATGTGAATATTTACAAAGAGATTATATAATACTTTTCAATGGAGCTTATTTCTGTTACATTTGCTTATTTGGCAATATGTTGCCAAGTTAAATATATATTATAAAATGCAATCATCTCTACGACATTATATTATGTAAATAGGTTTTGACAGTATGTTCATTCAATTAACTCAAAATCTTAATTAATTTTACAGTTATTTAAATTTATACATTTTAAAATATAATTAGACTTGTTTAAGAGGATATAGTGTAAGAATTATTGCTGTACAACGAACTTTGAATTATTTTAGTCTTGGGCTAATGCCAAAGTAATCTAAATATATTTTGGTTGTTTCAAATGGTTAAATAGGTATTTAGTATAACTTTATAAAACAGCTCAATTAATTTTGTGCAGAAATTTGCAATTCAATGATGTTGAATGCCTTTTGGAAATTATGTTCGAAAAAAGCCACAGACCGAAAATAAAACAAGATATTTATACATTCTTTTTTACTTTAGCTGAGTTTGAATTTTTTAAAATTTGCATCAGTGACAAAACATGTGGAATTGTACAAAGTTTAAGCAATTCAAATTTGATATTGAAATTCCATCTAGCACCTCTAGTCAATATCATAAATTTTTGCTGAGATGATATGATTGATGTAAATATGTGTTCGTGTCCTCCCCATTAATTAACTACTGACCCTTCAGGCATCCTCATTCCATCCTTACCATTCATGGAAAGTGGAAGTTGAGTGACAAATCCTATGGATATGATTCATAAAAAGTTTATATGCTCATAACTGAGAGCAGACATAAAGAGTATTCAGGTGAAAACAGAAAAAAAAACAATTTTTTGAAAAAATAATAATTTTATTTACACATAATATTGTCATTCCAAAAATTAACTGAACACAATATTTATTAAAAAAACTTTCATTTGAAAATATTTGCCTAATAAGCTACTTAGGTGAATTAATTTCAGTAATTTTTCAACAATATTAAATACAAGTAATATTATACACAAAACACGCTTAGTAGCAGTGCCACCTGAAAACATTTGCTAGACATCTGCACCCATATACAGGTTTTCTTGAGTCAGTCATACATAATGTGCAATGCTATACAGGCAGGTGGTTAAATCAAGATAAAAGATTTACAGATGTTTCAACCAAATTTTTAAGTCATGAATGAGATTCCTCAGTACTGTATTCGGTATTGTCCAGGTTCAGTGGTAAAACCATTTTAATATCTACCAAGCTTGGGTTCTTTACTTTCATTGCTGTATTTCTTTTCAATTTCAAATGAACTAACTTTATATGTGTTTGCATGGCAGCTTTTTGACTGAATCGTCTATGGCAAGTTGGGCACTCGAAAGGTTGCTCTCCTGTATGTGTTCGGATGTGATTTGTCAAGATTACGTTGTTCTGAAAGAAAAAGAGACAAAGTTACTCTTATGGGTTTTAGAAATTTACAAGGTGATTATTTATCTGTTTGAATATAGTTTTAGAAAGACACCTTGATGTGGATGGTCATAGATATTTAACGTTTCAAAACCAAAAAAATCTTCTTCAGGGGTCAGAATCCTCGAGTGGATCAGATCCCTCAAGATGTTGAGTGATTACCACTGATAAAACTGTCTTTCTGTGACAACATATTCATACAAAGTCAATTTTTCAAATATTTCATTAGATTTAACCACTTAAATGGTTATGAAAAAATATATCTTTCGCAGCTAATTTGCGTATACATACAAGTTTATATGATTTTGGCTTCAACGTGTAACCACAACAAACTAAAAGTAATCTCATAAAATTCCTTTACTAGGAAACTTCAAGTCACATGTTTATGAATCTGCAGGTAGTATTATCACAAGCAATGTATATTATAAATGAAAAAAGTTTATTGCAACAAAACGTCTTGGAGCACAATTAGGGCTGCCACAAGAATATAAGAACAATTTAACAAAAAAGAGAAATATTTGAAAAAGTATATTCTGTATAAATAAACATCTTGAAAATTAACACGGTGAAAAAAATAGCAATGTATTTTAGTTCTACAAAATTATTTTTACAAATATAGTTGATAGCTTTTTCGGCTCACGCCATCGTCAGAACTATGCTTAAACTAACATTCGCATATCTATATATAGCTGTGCAGAAAATGCACACAGCACATCCTCTCTCCTGTTCCAACGGCCTAGCTTGTTACTTTAACACAATGACACTAAATTTTCAAAATTATATTAGAATTAGAATGTATATGCATATTATATCATCATCATCATCAGCCGGGGTCGATCCACTGCTGGATGAAGGCCTCCCCCTGCTTTTTTTTTTCAGGGGGGTTGTTTGGACATAGCAACACCACGCTGCCCAGGCGGGTTGGTGTTCGATTTTCTGTCTGGGTTTTCCTTCCCATAGCCAAGAGAACACGGCACACGGTGTTACCGAGCGGTCACCCATCCAAGCACTATCCGCGTCCAATACTGCTTAACTTCGGTGATCGCATGAGAGCCGGTGCTTTCAACGTGGTATGGTCTTGGCATTTATATTATATATGATTTCCAAAACAAAAAAAATCTGATCTTTTTTTCTTTATTATTATTGTTGCCCTTGATTGCTCTTTGCATTAAACGAGTTTCTTACACAACAATTATGGTATTTTTAAATCAATCAGCAGTGAATTTGAAGAGTAACAAATACATAAACTTGTTTCTATATTCTCACACTGAAGCTTCGTCCACAAGTATCACAAGTGTGATTTCTTTCCGGTCTCTTTCCTTCATGCACTTTTCGTTTATGGTGATAGAGTCCATTAGCAGATCTATACAAAGCCGAACATAGTTGGCATGAGTATCTTGCTTCTTTAGAATGAGCTGCATCGATATGAGCGGTCAATCGTAATTGCGTCGCATAACGTCGTGGACATTGGTCACAGGTGAACCTAGCCAATGAAAAAAAATATCAAATAAATAGAATATAATTAGTACAGTATTTCTTTAAAAATCATTTCTCATAATAATCAGAATCAGTTTCACTCATTGTGAACATTATCAACTGAATAAATATGACAAAATGATTGATTAAAATATTACATAATAATAAAGCAAACCTGCTTCAAGGTTTCATATTTATACACAAAATTCAAATAGAGTCTGCGCATATTATCTATGGCCCTAACAGCTGATTATTTTCTATCTACTTAACCATGACCACTTACTTTGGCCGGCAAGCGGTTTGTAAGGTTTATTTTAGCATGTATTTTCATGATAATGAGAAATTGAATTTGTAACAGGAGTTGTGCAAGATATTTAGTGTAGAAATGCAAGAATTAAAATTTTTGCTTCAGTGTACTATTTTATCGTATGTTGTTTGATTCGGATTATCAGATAAATTGTGTTTGATTTGTCACCACACTCAATATGGATTAACAACAAAGCAAAGAAAGGGAATGAGATAATTTAAATATGGCTGTCGAGAAAAGAAGAGAATCACAATATTTAAATTAATAATTCAAATTGGGGATCAATAGAATTTTGATATTGTGAGAAATGCACAAGTAAAAATTTTCATTCTCAAATCTTAACTATGCAAAGAGTATGCCAATTATCATAAAACCATAGCAAAAGTTTACAGTTTAAATGGCCAGTGTAGTTTTCAGAATGCTTTTTAAAGACTTACATGAAATGACTTGCGTCAACATGATTGGCCGACGTTCGCAGATGGTACTCTAGCTTAGGTCCAGTTTTAAATGATGCATCACAAGCAGCACAGTAGAAATCTTTTGAGGTAACATGAACAGAGGAATGAGACGAGCGGGCTGCAGCTGATGCGAACACTGAATCGCATCGATCACATGGGAAACCTAATTCACCTGTGTGTTTCCTAAGAAGAAACAATAAAATTATATTATATAAATAGTTTACACACTTCATGGATTTGGATGAATAGAACTTCTAACTGTAACAATTCATACTTTTTGATTTCATAGAAGAGTAAAATTTCTTTCTCTGAAAAAAAAAACTGCAGTTTCACCAATCTTTTTTTTATTGTATTATTATTACTTTGAGTATGACTGGGCAACACTGGTTGTTTACTGATTGCTTGAAATATGATCCGTTTTTAAGTTTTGATAAGTGAGAAGGAATTATAGACATCATAGAATTGATAAATTAATCTGTGAAAATATTCTTCTTAGAATTTTGGTAAGTAAACACCATAACTGAAGCCATTTACCACTAGACTAAAGTCCATCATCGCCAATACAAGATATTATTTATAAACACTATTAGTCTCGAGGCGTGCCCAGACTTAGTTTTAACACATATTAACTTATATATTATCGGCACAAACTTTGGTCCATCACATGAAAAATATAATGCAAAGATTAAAAAAAAAAGATTCACCTTATATGTATGTTGTAGTTACACTTAGCTTGAAAAGTCTTAGGACACATCGGGCAACCAAATACTGTCACAGCAGTGTTATGCGTCTTCAGATGTTCACTGTACTTTTTTTTATCTCTGTAATATAAACAAACACTGCAAAATTTAAGTCTGAAAATGCTTCTTAAAGAAGCAAATGGATGTCACATCTATTATCAAGCCAAGTGGATTGACAAAGTCATCAATTTTAATTTATATTAAAAATGATCTATAAAAAAACAATGCAGAATTGTCTAAAATCTCTGTTATTTCATTCTATCATAATATATATTCACAGACGCCTGTTTCTGCTAGACCACAGAGTTAATTAAGAAAGGAAGTATATTAAAATGGAAGATATGTTCTTTTATAGTCATCTATATTCCACAAAAAAATATTAAAAAAATATTATACAATATAAAATGAAAATTATTATTTGATTTTAAAGATTCTCTTCATTTTCTTCGATTTTAATCTAGAAGAGATGGGTCACAAGCGGAAACTAATCAACGATGACTCTGCTAATTTGAACTGAACTGGACTGGACTGAATTGAATGTTCTGTTGCATCCGTGTGATAGAGTGCCTGAAGATGCCGAAGGGCGAAACCATGGTCGTTAGTGACAAAACATTTGGAATCGTACAAAGTTATTAAAATTCAAATTTGATATTGAAATTCCATCAAGCCCCTTCGGTCGATATCATAAATTGACTGCTAATTTTGAAAAGAAGCATCAATACATATTAGTGAGAATTGACAATGTTTAGTTAATTTTCTACACAATATTTAATCATTTCTTCAACTGTTCTTTGCAAAAATTATGAATCAAGAATCTAGTATGTATCAATTTGTAAAGGGATGAAAAGTATATATACATAAAAGAAATCATAAGCTTTACAGTACACAATAAATATTCCTAATCAGGATTCAACTTACGGAAATGTCTCTGGGCAAGTTTTGCACATAAAAACACCATCGTGTCTCAGTAAATGCCTTCGAGCAGTGAATTTATGATGAAATATTTTATCACACGTACGGCATTTGAATCTGAGTGAGTGAGTCAACGCGTGACCACGCATAGTAGCGGGAGTCGAACAATACTGTTCGCATATCAGACACATCAAAGGCCCCACAGTCTGAAAGAAATTTTTATTTTTATTTATGACTACTCATATACATTGGCGACAAGCTGCGTTGCCGTTAACCGCTGAAATAAGTTGATTACCAAGTTTTGTCTCTAAAGTGGGAGAATCGTACCCATTGAAATTCAGAGGCCAACATTGGTTTGGTTTGGCTTTCATGCCACGTATGCCTATGTCAACTAATAGAGTCAGCGTTACTTTGAAAATGAATTTTACTTGAAAAATTGACCTCTTTTAAGGTGTTAACTGTCACTTATTGATGGAAAGGTATGATATTAATAAAAGGAAAGACATGAAATAATAAAAACACATATTTTGTACTTATTTCCACACTATACTTAATGATCAAGACCATGATGAGCGAAACCGGTCCTGATAATAAAATATATTGTGAAAATAATTATTAAAAAAAGTATTTGTTTTTTATTATTTAAAAAAATAATTTAAAATTGAGCAATTTTTTATTTTACTTCTGTGAATATCTACACAAGTGGCATCATTAGACATAAACATTTTGATTGAAGTCACATCTACTGTCAATCTCGAGTATGTGAACTCCTAGTGGAATCTCACGAAAGTTGTTTACCAAGATCTGGTTGTTTATTATTATCATTTGATTTTGTGAATTTAGTCAGTGTCTGATCTGAAGTGGTTAGAATAAATAATTATTTGTTTTTTTTGAAGAAGCAGATAGAGGGTTGAAAGGTTCAATGAACTATAAAAATAGAATAATAACAATTTATACAAATTCTTGTTTGGAATGCCATATGACAATTTTCATGACATATTTAAAACACAAGTCCATAAATGAAATTGAAAGTGTCAATTTGAGGCTAATGCTTTGTCTAGAGGAAGAGAATATTTATTAATTTTAATATTTTGAGGAATTACCTTCTCGTGCCTCTTCATATGAAGTTGATAAGATTCCAAATATGGGAAAGATTTAACACATTTCAGACATTTGAATAGAGCATTCACAAAATCTACATCCTCGGATTTTATTTTTAATTCAGAAATCTGTTCATCTTGATTTAAAATTATTACTTCAATCTTGGTCTTATCTAAAACATTGGCTTTGTTCTTTTTTTTTCGAATTTTAGCATTTATTTTAGAGCAACCTGATGAATTTTCATGGATGTTCGATTTTTCAATGAGAACATTATTTTCTTTGATCCCAGAATAATCATTTACTTTTGGAACATGTTGAGAAATGTTTATTGGATTAGGGATATTTTTGATACTTTTTGAGGTTTCTTCGTGCATTGCTTGTTCATAGTATTTACGTTTTCTAGTACTCTTTCTTGTTAGAACTGGCAATGGCAATGAATCAACGGTCATGAATTCATCAAAAAATTCATGCTTTACATCTTCTATAAAAACATTTTCAAAACTATCATCAATTTTATCAGATTTAATTTTATTTCTACATTTGGCATTTTTTAAATTTTTGGAATCTTTTTTGGATTCTTTTTTTACTTTGTCTAATTTTATTTGGGCTAACGCTTTTTCTTTTTTTTCATTGACACATTTCTTATTATGTTTTTGTGCATCTAAGGGTTCTACAGTTAAGCGTTCGCCATCAATAATTGAAATATCTTTTAGAATATTGCTATTCAATCGCCCATTTTCCAGCACAGCATCGATTTCTTCACTAAGAAAATAATATGTATTCTTAGATGATGATTCTTTTAATGTTGGAAACATCTACAAAAAACAATACACATTAAGAACTGAAAAGTTAATACACTGTTTTAATTGAACTTCCTACGTTATACTATATTTTTTAATGAAGAAGTATCGATGTCAGGGTCAAGAAGGGTTGACATGCATGTGGAAAAATATGAAGCGAGTCATTCAGCTGAATGGTTTTTCTAATATCAAACATATTTTTTCCATCCTTCATGAAAATTTATCTTGGCTTTTGGTTTTACAAATAACATAGTTACATGAATCTTACACATCTATATGCAGGGAATGATTGTTTACTGTGTGGCATTTTTATTAGTCAGTGTAATTATTCATTTTTTAATTTAAAAAATACAAACCTCAACATTTTTATAAGGACAGTCTTCACAGTAATTGCAGGCATTTATATTTTGAATAGCTGAAAATTCAATGGTAGAACGTTGAATAGGAATTATTCCAGTTTGCTCTTCATTTAAGTATTCCCTAAGAATGACATCCGATTTCTTCGCAACATTCTTGAAGTGAATCATACGGCACAGCAATGCATGACAATGTTGGCATAGCCACATGGTCAGATTGACGTTTTTCTGTATCTACAAAAAAGAATATTTAAAAAAATTATAATAGATAATCTTTCTTAGACAACTATAATTCAAATATAACTATTACAAAAAACAATTTAGAAGGCATGATTAAATTTCTGGTAGAGTAAGCTATTTCCCATCAAAACAAGTAAAACTACATTCTTTTGTGAGAATTTTATTAGTGGAGAAAGTGTAAAAATGATTTTTAAATGTACATTTGATTTAAGCCAGACCTATCAACATTTATTTTTCGATTTTAAAAAGTCAGAGAAAAATCGTTATCCAATAAAAGCTTCAGTGACTTCATGGTTGAATAATGGTCAACTTTTTTAATTTATAATTATCAAATAAAGAACCACCATAGTTTTAGTCGAAATGCATTGAAATTTTTATCATATTATTTGGTGGGGGCAGACACATGCGATCCAAATGTGTTCCTAAAGCACCCCACATTGTGAAGCTTGTCGTCTTTAGAGATATTATTACGTATTGTAATGAATGATTGGGTATCAACTTATAATTTAGAATCAAAAGTTTTCAAATCTCTACTACTCTCAATTTCTACTTTTGAAAAGCACCTAGATTTCCGAAATGAGCCAATATATTTTGCAATGGCCCCAGAGATTCTAAGCACTTCAATATAACATAGATGAGTAATAATGCCATCATTGGTTTAGATGCTTACATTATACGCGATTCATAAATTAGGAATATTTGTTTTACAAAATATAATTTTAAATTATTACAAGGCAAATAACCAACCTGTAAACCTGTAACACTAGAGAAAATAACTCCTAGTGTCTCATCTAAAACATGTTTTGGGTTGTTATTCTTGGCCAAGCAAGACCTACAAATTTTTTCCTTCTCGTATAATTCATAACCTGATTTATTGAAGTACTCCATCTTTTAACTTGTTGCTACTGAGATGCCATTATTTGCACAAAAATGATGATTTCATAATATGAGGCAACAAGTCTTTAATAATTGACGACGAAAATAAATAAATATTTTTAAAAATTTATACAGCTGTCAAATTGCTGTTTACTGTTTTTTTTTTTTTTTGTTATTGTTAAGATCATAGACTAGATAGAAGTTTAGAGCTGCCATATTGTTAACTAGATTTGATTACTGACTAGTTTGGGAGAAATGCATTTTTCGTGCTAAAACGTTTTCGAAAGTAAAAATCATAATATACACAATTATTTAAAATATACAAAATTATAAGATAGCTTTTTATTTATTTTACAACATCGCTGTAATCGAGTAACTTGTATATTGATTTATTTTAGTTTATTATCAAATTAAACAATAAAGTTTTTCAATTAGCATAACGACTCGTGTGATAGTCTTGGTATAAAATATTTTATAATGCAGAGATCTTGGAATTGTGAATTATTCGGCAAAACTGTAATAAGACTGATTTTTACGAAACGACTAACATCATTTTTTATTACGCATGCAGATGTCGTACTGAAACTTATATTATCTTCCGATAATTGTTTTTACATCATATCGTCGGCCACGGCTGTTTTAGCGTTGTATTAATAGCATTTAAAAAAATGTTTTTTTACATTTTACCGAATTTTGAGCCTTAACATTGTTGTGCAAATCTAAGAAGTAACATGTTCATTATTAAACTATTTTTTCCATAACCTCTCCATTTGCAAATGTTTTTATTTATTGCTGCCTTGCTTGCTTAGTTTTATCTTTTTATCACGTATATAAGTAGCTAGGTTCTAATTGAATCTAAGCAGTAAGCTCAATTCCCCCGTATGCTTTATTTAATGTGCGGTTTTCCACACTACATGATTTATGTCAGAGATGTTCGTTATTGTTTTTAGACGCTCTATCAAGTCCAAACGATTTGGACAAATCTTGGAAGAATACTTTTTATTTAATAAAAATCTAATTCATTTTGGAAATTTTAAACTATAGATTGTCAATTCTATTTTGCAGGGAAAATGATAATTACTTTTAGAGTTTTTCAAGACAAATGATTAAAAACCGCTTAGTGTCAACACATGACACAATAATGCAATACTCATATTTATAAACTAGCATATTTTCTTACAGTCGAATGGACATTATTTGTGCGTAGAAATCTCATAATTAGATGACGCGATTACTTCACAGTTTGAATTGTTCGTCTGAACGGTATCCGTTCAAGCCATAATGCTTCAACCATAGACTACAATGCAATCTTCCGACTGTCTAGTTTGACGTAAATGACCTTCGGCTATTTATTTAATGTCTATTTATGTATATATATCCTGTACCTCAGTTTTTTTAATCATAAAAGCAATAAATTATTACAAAATAATTAAAGCTGACAATTCAATTGGAAAAGAAGGTCTTAACTATTTTAAATTAATATTAAAAAGTTTTAGCGACACAAAATGCGTTACCGCTTTTTCGTTAATATACTGAATCATCAATACTATGCATTGAAATTGATTACGGAGTCGTTTTTTCTAATATTGATATTTGGGAATGTTTTATCGTTTATTTTTAAGCTCATCGTGATTTTGTTCATTACTCAAGAATTTCCGCATTATTTTATGGCCATAAAACAACGTATTATTTATTGATTTCTTCAGTAATTAATATCTCATTAATTGTTCTCTTTGTTTTATTTGAAAGGTTGAAGACAAAGATTACGAACAATGCAGTTCCTAATATTTTTTTCACTCAACAGATGCAGTTAAATAATATGTGCTCGTCGGAGGTATTACACCTTCAATATAATCAGAAATGGATATCAAGTAGTTGGCTAAAGCAGAAATGTCAACCAGACATGGTACGTTCAAAATATTGCATGTCTCCTCATATTTATAGAAATTATATTTTTTAAAAATATAGATGTATAATTACATCTATGTGTAAGTTAATGCTTCAAGACTGAAGACTTGAGCAATGTTCTTATGTATGTTATTAAAATTTCCTTTATGTCTTACATGACACTTAGGTGTCAATTTGTCAATTTGTCAATTTGTCAATTTGTCATTGTGGATTCATTACTTTGCAGTTGATTTTTTAAACAAACATTTATTTTTATTTCATTACAAAAATTATTATGATTCATTAATTCTATTATAGAACATAGAACTCCATTATAAAACGGTGAAAAAATACCAATTTAATTAGTTCTTCAGGATATGAGGTATATAGTTGGTAGCTATTTCAGCTTAACTCTCATCGGAAGTGTTTGAGTGTACATTTACATATATATATATGTAGCTGTGTAGAAAAGGTACACAATGCATCTTTTCTAACATTCTAGTTTTTTGTTTTTATAATAGATTCTTTAATATGGCAATAGCTATCAACTATAAGGGGTACCCAGAGGAAAATTCATACTTACAAAAACATTTTTTATTCATAAAATATTTATTTACTAACATTAATCAACAAAATTTTCACCATCGACAGCCAACATCTTTCTCCGTGTATTGGGCAACAATTTAATCCCATTTTCATAAAACACAGAAGGCTTTCATGCAAAATATTACGTAAGGGAATTTTTAACATTGATCGTATTTGTAAATTTTTTGTCACTTAAAAAGCTTTGTAAAGATAAACATAATAAATGGTAGTCCGATGACGCTAAATCCTGTGAATATGGAGGGTGAGGTACAGGTTTCCATCCAAGGTGGTCGATTTTGGTGGTGTGAGGTTGAAGATTGTCGTGTTGAAGAAATACTGTGTGGCTATTCATCAATGCCGGTCTTTCTTCTTCAATACATCATTCAACTTATTGAACTGACTGCAGTAGTTTTCGGTCGTGATTGTCTCCCAGGATTGAGTAATTCAAAATAAAATATTCCATGAATGTCCCACTATGTACACAAAAGAATTTTTTTGAAGTGAGGCCAGGTTTAGGGGTTGTTTTCGGTACCTGCTATGGAGACAACCATTGTCTCTTATGTCTTTAAACTCATACAGAATATCCGCGCATAAATATTTCTTTGGCATGAAGGTTTTCATTGTTTTTGTTTTTTTCTCACTTGAAATCCACAAAAAGCAACAGCAAGAAAGATGCGTATCCTGAACGAGAGACGAGTCAAAACTGACCGCTAAGTAATGCATTAAAATTACAAACTTTCTTCTGGGTACCCCTAATATATATATATTTATATACCTTATAAATTTTGTAGAACTAAATACATTGCAATTTTTTCACCGTGTTCTCATATTCTAGTAATTTATTAGTTATTATGCAAAAGATTACATTGTAAAATATGACATGAAATTGCATGTGTTTTATAGTTAAAACGGTGCCGAGGATACATGATTCTGGTTCTAGAAACTGGACTCTTATTCAAAGAAGATGCTTTACTACTGGAAGATGCACTACAGATCGAAGATGCGATTACACCGTCTTATGATTACAGGATAAAAGGAATATTCTTGCAATCGCTAATACCTAATTTCACTTCTAGTGAAAAATTAATCACAGCCATTGCTATGGGTGTTTGCATGGCGAGTGTTCCGCTCCGAATTCCCCTGTAAGTTTTTATTTTTATAATAGTTTAAAGAATGATTTTTTGTATCAAATAATTTCCTGATATCAAAAAGATACACTCCAATTTTATTGAATAAATATTTCCTGGCCCAACAAAAGAGAGAAAAATTAAAAACATGAAGCTTTAAAAAACAAGATTTGTTTTGCGTACACTATCAAAATCAAACAAAAGACATGTTCATGTAGTAATAGGGATTGTACACAATATATATACATATATCCCTGGCAAAATCATATGAATAAAATGTTTGAATCATAGCGATGCCTAAATTGAATATATAAAACCAAGATGATTTTCCATGCTCGCCAATCCAGTATTGTCACAAAAATTACAAAATACCTAATTCACTTATTGTCATGATTGTTCTTCAAGTAACAGCTACTCATTTCATTCCCATCAGAAATGGAAAATGTCCCGATAAAATGAAAATGACAATTTATTTAACATTTAAACGCTATATAATGAAATATAAATGGGTTTTTTCCATGGATAGTCGGCTCTATTCACAAATTTATGTACTGAACAAATTTGCTGGTTCTTTATAGAAGTTTACAATAGTGTTGAACTTTTTATGCTTTTTAGATATTCAATTTAGATGATTAAAACATTTCTCAAATAATGAAAATGACAATAAAAGGGGTTGATTAAGACAATACATATTTATTGTATTATCCAATATTAAATGAGCCACAAAGGATGCTTTCTGCTTATTTATAATCACGGTTTCATGATGAAAAAGAAATGCAAATCCAACCAAAAAAAAGAAAGTAAGATTTAAATTGGAAGCCTTATTGGAAAGTGCCAAGCATTGGTAGAAAAATTATTCTAACATATATACTGAAAATATTTTAATTGAACTAGTTTCTATGTGATCTCAGTTTGAAAACACTGATATTTTTTTATATATGCAAATCTGAAAGGTTCATTTAAAAATTTTATAATATACAATAGGGATGACATGGTTTTATCATTTTAAAGATGAATGTGAAAAAAAGTGGGCTCTATGTTTTTAGATGTCTTGGATAGGTGGGAGAGAACATTTACACTCAATTATGTTCAAAAGTTAAATTAATTTTCAGTTTTAATCGTGGCAATCTGATTCGCATCGCATGTTGGGCTTGTGCATCAGTGTCCACACCTCTTTTGATGCGGCGATCTCCACCTAAACATTTCCCCGAACTTATCGAATTGATGAAAGAGTACACTGCTCTGGTTAGACGAGGGATTGCTAGAACTAGAGATAATAATGCTTTGGGAAGAAATTTGTAAGTTGAAATTATTTTAACTCTCTCTACGCTAACGTCGCAGGGTCTGCAAAGGCCAGTGTGCGAGCGTCGCAGACCCTGAGACGCAAACTTTCAATCATCGGTAATGCAGGCAATCTTTTGCACATAAGACTGATTTTGATTTAAAAATATTGCCTAATTCGTCCTGCTACTAGCATCGATTTTTCAAACCTTTTAAATTTATAGCGATCTCCGCCAGAGTCACATATCAGTTTTAAACTTCGCACCAAACTTTGCGCCATACTTTGCACCAATCTTCACTGCTTCGTAACATGACCCTCCATGATATGTGACAGTAATGGCGCTTGTTCATTTGAATTTGAATATGATTGAGTTATTTGTTAGAGATATTAAAGTGATTGTGACAACATAGAACATTCCTTTGTGTTTTTCAATGTTGTGAAACATTCCTAATGCATCTGGCTTCCATAAAAGCCAACCCAATTATTTTTTATTGCTAGAGCAATAGATTTATAACTTAATATGAAAAGAAAATATTTCGAAAAATAGCAACGCGAACAGATTTAATTTGTGCTTGATTGGCATTCATAATTTATAACATGTATTTGTATATATCTCGTTTCCCTTTCTAGTCGCAGTCCACCTTCTGAAGCTATGGCTCGCTTGCTGATTTTACAACAGAAAGAACTTTGTCATATTTTGCATTCACATACTATATTCCTAAGGACTGAATGTCTCGATTGGAGACTTTCTGGACAGCAATGGGATGATGCTGCAGAACTTTCTACTCAATTAACAGAAGGGAATTTGACGGTTTGTTTAATATTTAATTTCCTCTTTATTGTTAACTTTCACTGATATAGTCATCTACATTTAAATCACCCCTTTTTATATAAATACACTTAATATATGAGCTCCTTTGAAATATGCAAAGATACTCAATATCATGAAATTTTGTAAACAAGACTTATCATAATATCTCAACGTGACGTTTTCTATGAGAACTGACAATTTCTTAGTTGCGCATCGTTTTCCAAAGAAAGTGGGGACAGAAGTAAAGTGCTAAGACAGGCTTAGTGAATCTCTCTTACCATGACCTCTTTTTAGGATCAATATGTGTTAAACCTTAGATTTTTAGCCAAAGCCAACAATCTGGACCTGTACACCTTGAACAGGGTAAAACAGTATAAATGGCATTAGATATACAATCCTATTATTTTACTTTAAAACAAAACAGGGTGTTAATGGCAAGTCAATAATGAGTATCGAAAGAGTGGAAAAAGAAGATAGAAAAATAGTTATTTAATATCAATTCTGAGTATTAATTATGTACAAAATTTTTATATTTTCACGTTAAAACAAAGTGAAAAAATAGCAATGTATTTTAGTTCTACAAAATTGATAAGATATAATTGATAGCTATTTCAGTTCACACCTTCGTCAGAACTATAGTTCTATCAACTATGTCTTATAAATTTTGTAGAACTAAAATACATTGCTACTTTTTCACCGTGTTATAACGGAGTTCTACCAAGTAAATGTCAATTCAATCAATTAAAAAAAAGTGGTCATCATTTTATTTCTAATATTTTTAATGATGAAAAACATCACTTTTAAGGTGTTAACTGTCACTTCTTGATGGAAAGGCATGATATTTTTAACAATAAAAACACATTTTTATATCAGTTGATAATGCTCCCGATGAGCGAAACCGGTCCTGATCAAAAAAGATATTGTGGAAATAAGTGCTAAAAAATGTGTTTTTATTTTATAAAAAACAAAAGATGAAAAAAGTGTTCTAGGTTTTTATAGTCTTTATTGGTTTTACACTGTAATAATATCCAAAAATGTCTGAAAAGCTTGGAATTATATATTTATTTGTTCACAGATAATCCATAACCAATATCTCTTGGCACAATCAATGTATTTACGGATATTGGCATCGACACATTTACCCATCGCATTACGTACACCACGTATGAATCAAAATAAAAATACAAAGTTATACATATTGCACTCATCAATACTTCCGCAACTGATTGAGATATATCAAACACATGTGTATGCATTGAAATCTGCCCACGCCCAGCACAAGAAACATCAAAGACTCAATATCGAAGATGTCACTCGAAAACCATTTATCAATTTGAATGACAATAATAATTCCAAAGATTCTTGGCAGTATTCAGAACTGCATAATAACACTATAATGTTGAGTTCAGAGTTGAAATGCGCATTGCAGAAATGTTTGGAGTTGGATGGGTTTTTGGATGCGTGTTGGAATACCAAATCAAAATTTTCACCATCCATGTTAGAAGATGATTTGAATAAGTTGAAAATTGAAGTTTTTAAGTGTGTCAATACTATCGAAACCATGGAAATAAAAATAAAGAAGATTAAAAACATAGAAGTTAAGTTGCTAGAAATGGCGTTGCAGAAATTACCGCTGCCTGCCGTTGAAGAAGAAGACGACAGCGTTAACATCAGAAATGTATCAGAGGACACTACACTACCGATAGAGGATCAAGTGTTTTACTTTGTGAAAAATCAAGATAATTTGGAGAATTCTAATGGAATGCCATCAGAAAAAGCAGAGGATTATTTATCAGCTCCCGGAGTCAAAGAAATAGCAGCCACAAAAGCAGTTCTAGGTGAATTACGAGTAAAATTGGTTGAAAGAGAAGAAGTCATGCGAGAACGGGAACGGAAAGCACTTGTCAGTACTATGCCAGAGTTCTCAGGAAATGTTCCAGAGTTTCCGCGACAGATGGGAAAAGAGTTTGCAGAAAAGAATTTGAATTCAGTTAAGAATAATGTTGAGACTTGTGATAAAATAATAAACAATGATATATTGAAGGAGACAAATTTAACAGAATGTGATATATTAGATGTAAATGGTAAAGCAAATATGATAGATAAAGAAAATTATAACAAAGAGACAAGTTCGCTGGAATTTCCTGAGGAAATTACCAATGAAAGTTATTCCGAAAATTCTGATAGTGATGACATAATCAAGACTAAATGTAAACAAAAAAAATGTGACAGTTGTAATTTAACACCAGATCGTTCCTGCAACTGTGCATATAACCAGATCGAAAGAAATGATTTATTGTACGATGTTAGAAAACATAGAACTGTCAAAAGGAAAAGAGATAAGCCTTCCAAATATAATATCAATACCAACAAAGGTAACAAAAATCACTCAGAAATATTTGATTCTGATGAAGATGAGGAGAATTGTATAAAACAAAGCAAAGGTAAAGCTGATAATCTATATAAAGTACCCTCTCCTAATTATGATAGGAAATCATATGCTTCGAAAAAAGAAAATAGGCCTAGACGTAGGACTAATTCAAAAATACAATCTGATTCAAATGTGAACCAAGATATTTCTCATAATTTTGAAAATGAACAAGTCAAGTCTGAGACATTTTACACAATGAAAGAAAAGTCAGATGATTTGGAAAAATTGAATCGTTTACATTTAGATAGCAATATCAAAAAAGAATTAACAACAGATGGATCAAACTCTATAACATACAGCATTAAAAATATACATGAAAATGATTTTTTGAATGCAGAATCAGGGGCATTTAATCCCGTTGCAGTAAAATCACCAGAAATCAATCGACTTGATCAAGAATCTTCTGGAAGTTTTTCAAATTCAAAATTGAAAGAGATACCATGTGAGACTTTTAATATGGATATTGCATCTGGAAAGAATTTTGGCGCAGTCAATACTGGAGTGACTGAATCTATGAACAAATCCAATGACAGCTCAGAAAATGAAGTAAGTGAAAAATCAAACGATGAAAGGGTCAAACAAATCGACGGTGATGTTGACAGTGATAGTATGAAACCGACTGAATACAGTTTTGGCACCGGCTTAGCAATGGCATCTTTATTGCAAATTCCTCAGAATCAAAAAAGAGAAGGAATGCAAGTAAAGTTTCCTGCAATGGTCCACGAAGAGGTTTTTATCGGTGACGGTGAAGTTTCAGATGATTCTGGCAACGAAAATTGATAGTCAATCTCATTACATAGATTTGAAAAATTTTGAATGGTGCCATGTTTATTAACTAGTAAAGAAAAATATTTTGTTTGATCACTATAATAACGAATATTTACGAAGTGATAATTGAATTTTCCAGTTCTCAAGATCAATGTCTGATATTTTTTGATAGCATTTCTGCAAACTCCAATCATGGATAATATTGTGAAAAACAAATATGCTCGAGATTGATGAATCTTTAATTGAAAACTGCAATTGATTATTACTAGCATGTAAGTAGTAAGGCTAGCTTTAATTTAAAACATTTGTTGTGCATTATATTTATAGAATTATATTATAACCAAAAATGTTTCCTCCAGTATGTCTTTTAAAATGTTGTCAGTCAACAAATTATTTAAGATATTATTTCATAATGGTTTATTAAATCCTTTATACTAATAATTATTTTGTTATTTTTACACAAACAAAACGAATCTACTCAAGAAGTTTTGAAGTATGACATTGTTATTGATTATGAATTCTTTAATTTCATAAATCATTTGTTTCTGCAATATTATTGGTACAACATTTCAAGTTAAATGACATCACCTGACTAAAGTGTTTTGATAATAATAACAAAAAAGTTTAAATGGATAAATAGCTATATTTTTTTAATTTTTCAATTTTAAGTCAAATGAGTGATTTTTTTGATTATGCAAATATAATATTTTTACGAAATAATTTAAATTTAATTTTTGAATGAAGAAACAAAATTGTGTTATAAACAATAGTAAAACTTTTACATACTTAACAAATAAATATTTTACCCAGTCACTAAAAAGGTGATTGGCACAAAAATCATTAAGGAAAACCCAAAATAATGCATTGCAAGTTTTGTTGGACCAAGAACCATATTAAAACACTTCAATTTTTGTTGTGTAAATGGACTATCTACCCTTTCCTCCACAGCAATGTTTCTGGCTTAACAAACCACTGAAAAGGTTTTTTTCAATTGAATTATTTACTCTTTACACAAGTTTGTTTTAATATTTTTTTTAACCATATTATTGATTACTTGATGTGAGAATATTTATTTCACTTTTATAAATAAAAACTCATGTGGTGAATTGGGAGTGCAAAGATGGTTCTGTTCAATTTTTGTTATCTGCCCTATACATTTTAGAGATTCACTTATTGCCTATCATATTTCATTCATTTGAGATGCATTTTTACCATAAAAAAGCTGTGAAATACAGTGCTATGTTATGGGTTTCCTACAGTTAAATCGTAACCATGTTTAAATTAAAAATGATATAACTAATCTTTCAGTTCTAGTTTTTCAGATAATATTTAACTTAATATAAAACTTTTTATTTTATATTCAAAAATCATATGCCTCACAGACTCGCAGTGAAAGTGTAATTACCAAATTGTCTACGAAGCAACTTTATAAATATTCACTCCACAATATTTATCAGCCTGAGTAAATACGCCACGCCCTTGGGGGTTGAAAAAGAAACAAAAACACATTTTTTTGTGACAATATTTTTATTGATAAGATACTTGCATCATAGTTATTATAAAATAAATAAAATCTTGGATAAAACAGATTATGTTTTAACATAATACATATACATGGTAAGTAATGTGGATTTATAATAATGTGATAAATATTCATAAATACACCAATCGATACGCCAACAGTATTATTTAATTTTTAATTAAGTTCATAAGATAATATAGAAATATTCTGGCATTCTGTTCCCCATATCGAAAACCAAAATGATATATGGGCTGCATAGCAACCATACACAGCGAGAATGTATGTATATATATACGAGAATAAATATATTAATTTTTTCATTGTTTTGTCCAAATTCTAAGTATTTTCCAATATTGACAGGAAAAGGTTGAAAGGTGTTTTATGTTTAATTATGATGTAATGAACGTAAACTGGAGTTTATATACTATTTGCAAACCAACATGAAGTTAAGTTGACTTGTCAGTATATTCATGTGCCATACATGAATATAACAGCATAAGATATGATTATTGACTAGTAACTAAAATGGTGGATATAGTTTGAACATCAAGTATTAAGATTACTTCAACAAACATCAAAACGGTAAATGTGATAGAATGCTATGAAAATACATAAATCAACACGTAAAAAAACTTATTCGAATTCCTGCCGAAAACCTCAGTCGCACCATGTTAAAAATTCACCTATTCAAGGAATATTCAACTAAAATATTTTGTTCAAGCTGCATTGTACATATGGTTTATTTCACTCCCAAAAACAAATCTTGAGTAATACTATTAACGAATACGCATAAGTATTCACATTGGCTTTTTTGGCAGTATACAACTCAGTAGACCGGTGAGTCATACATAGAGTCACATAGTGTCCGTGTACACAGTATGGATAGACGAAAGATGTAGAACAGATGATTAACACCTCTTTCAATAGATTGACACCATAGTTTTCTTACATAATCATTCTTATTTGAATAAGTATATATCTACATGTAACATTTTGTGAAAGTTTGTAATAATTGTCAATGATTGAATCTTAATGAAACATAATTAGAATGAAGTTTTGCATTCTTATAAACTGTTAATTTTTAACAGAAAACTCCTCCACATCGGAGAGTTAACTTCATTGATCCTTAAAGTATAATATTAGGTTTACCTGGAACGAATGTAATCTTTTATCCATGAGATTTTTTGCAATATTTTTACACAAATTAATTTTCAAAACTTTTGTTAATATCTAACATCTTTAATCAATCAAAAATACATGGAATTTTTCTAGTTTAAAAAAAATGATAAGAAAAAGATAAATTTACTTCAAAAAACCTAAGTTGATTTTCTCATCCAATTTTAAAATGTGAGTAACAGATCGTAGGCAGAAGAGGAAAGGTGGCAGTATTTGCTGCCATAGTGAGTGTGGATTTTTGCATATTTTTCTGGTGGAAAATTCATGCAGGACAGTTACGCCATTTTGTGGTTTGTTAATTTTTTGTATATATTTCTGAGTGTCGAAAAAGAAATAGTTTTCAGGCCTGCTACACCCACTTGGCTGCATACCACTTTTAGACAAATTTTAAAAATTCATACTATTTGAATCACCAATAGCATTTCCTGGTATTTTATATGTTGCCATTAAAAAATAAAAATATTGTTCATAACTTTATTTGTCGTTTTCATATGAAAGTATGTCAGCATGCAGTTCTGCAAATGTTGTTCTAAAAAAAATAGTCTCTTCCATTATCGTCAGATACATGGATAGGGACTTTCTTTTGTCGTGAAAAAAGGATTAACTAATTTTCAATATAAAAAATATATATTTTCTGAAAAACAGTTCTAAGAAGACTTACTTCAAAAAAGTATGTTGGAAAGAAGTCATTTATTTTGGGTCCACCTAATATATTATCTTATCACTAATTTTTGGTTGTAGACAGTCATTTTTATATTTTAATAATTTGATTTCTTAACATTACTATGAACTGAGTGTGTGCATTATGATTGGTATAGCTGATCATTTTTTCTGAGCTGCAGGATAGATTTAACATAATATTTAAGTTGCTATAAGCTTCACATTGTTAAAAAATTTGTTCTAGAACCTTTGTTGACATTGAATCAGGCAACTTCTCTGCACTAAGATAAATTCATTTTTGAGTTGAATGACTACAAATTTAACAAATTTCTTTTAACAGAGCTTAAGATGATAGTTTCAATGTTTATAAAACTGATCCGATTGTCAAAAGACATTTTCTCAGAATGACAATACTAATTTGCAATTTCATTATTGTATGTATTATCTTGCAATTATTGCAAGACTAAGTCAAAATTGTTTTGAAAGACGTGGATGTCCACCAATTATTCTTCTTGATTGTTCTTTACGGCAATCTCGCATGTAGAAGGTTCTCCGACAAGAGTATCAGCTAAATAAGCTATACCTAGAACTCGGACCGTGTGCTGCTTAGCAAGCGGTTGATTGACCGTCCAAACCGCAATGGAGTAGCCGCGTGATTTCCATTTCTCTGCAACTGATCTGAAATGAATGTGTGGAATGACTTAAATTGTCTTTATTTACAATTAATTAATATATTAATTGTTATAGAATTAATGTTTACTTTCCAATTCCTTTCCAGTACAAAGAATATTTTTACATGTGTATGAATGCTATTGATGAATTTTATAAATTTCCGATTAGGATTTAAAAAAAAAAAAACAGATAGAACTAATACGAACAAATTTACTATGTCCTTGTGGATGAGCAAGGCAGAGCAGCCAGGCCAGAGAGACATAATTCCACTCCTGAAAGCGAGCATGTGAAGAAAGTCCAACAGTCTTGCAGTTAAATGCTTGAATATGTTATCAGGAAACCTTTAGAGAAATCAGAAATTAAAGTAACATGAATGCATGGTTTGTGAAAAACTATAAAAGAATATGAAAATAGCTCTAAAACTATTATTAAAATTGATATACAATATTTCAAAATTTATTTTGTGCAATACCAGTAGATGTATACAATAGTGCCATTACACTAAAAATAGTTCAGTGATATACTAAATTTCATCTCATGGTGGTTCAATACGGCAATGATGCCATAATATCTATTATAATAATTAAAATGGCAGTAAGCAATAAAAAAATATTCCTGGCATTGAAATATGTAATTTATTGCTAGCTTATGAGTTTCCACAATATTAAAATTATGGAAGAAAATTTTAGTGATGCCATCAACAAACGATACCGTTTTCGCATTACTTCAGAAGGAGTGTAAACAGGAGTGCTGAAGCACATTGGTCTATAACTTAAAGCGCCTACAATTCTGGGTTCCATTTTGCGAATCTGTAATAAAACCAAACAATAAATTACTCATTTTCAAAAATTTTTCAAATAAAAAACTTTGAAAAAAAGAAATCAAACATTATTTTCAATAGTCAAAACATTTTTAAAAGTTAAATTTTTTCAGTAACTATTTTTTTTTCTTCTATGGTATCAGCCTAATTAAACAAATGAAATTAATTTTTTTTTTTTAAAAAAACAATATGAAGGACAAAATACCTTGTACACAATGAGTGGGTTGAATGAAGTCACCATACTGGTATTGTACATCTCTGGATGATTTTTAAAAGCTTCAATGATGGTAGAATTAACTTTTGGATCAATATCTTTTACATCTATGATCATTTTGATTCGCTTTTCAACCAGATATTCAACAGCTTCTTCAAAGAGACAAGGATTGCTATTCCCAAACTTTTTGCTGAAAATGTGAAAATGTTTTAATTTATTTAATATGAAATAAACCTTTTCATTACTTTCAATGATTTGTCTTTAGACTTAGAGAAAAGGGGTATAGGAACTTTTATAACTAAGTGTTGTTTAATACTTTTATAATTAACAGTAGTGGTAACCAAATTGTGGTAGCCTACGGGGCATGCATAAGAAATGTGCAGAGCAACAGGAAATCAAGGAAAAATATGTACAATACAACAAACATGCAATGCTAAGAAAAATTAATATATAATGAATGATTATTGAAATATTAGCTAGACCTAAAATTAGAATAATGGCACAAGACATGAGCGGACACGAGGTAAATAATACAAAAGAAAATAATTGAATAACATATTTTACTAACTAGTCAAAAATGTAAAACTATATCAATATCACATTTTGATTTGGAGAATGAAAAACACTCACCCCATAGGATGTCCCTGAACAGCTTGCAAATCTTTTAACTGATCCCAGTCGGTATCCTTAATAACGAAACCAGCAATATCATCGTCGTGTGCGAGTATACATTTTCCATCCCTTGTGATACGAATATCAAATTCGATCTGAGAGCACCCATGTTCTACACACTAAACAGTTACTAAGTTGTTAATTATGAATCGTGTTGATACAGTACTTAAGACTATATATTCAAAAGTACTAATGTTACAAGTTTTAAGTAAAATTCATTGATTCATTAAAAAAATATTAGATGCAACAAGTGGAACTTACATATTTGAAGGCGGCCATCGTATTTTCTGGGGCATCTAGACTGGCGCCTCTGTGGGCTATACATTTTTCAGAAAATAAATCCGTTTGCGTTTTATTTGGCGGGCGAGGTAATCTTGTGAAATATAAAGCGGTGCCTATAACAAGCAATACGTCCGCAGCAATTGGCGGTACGAGACGTGCAATGTAAATGGAAAACATAGCGGTTTCGAAAAAATAATAAATCGTATTGTACAAAAAATTAAACGCCGACCCGAGAAACATAATTAATTATTAATTAACACAGAGCAGACGATAAATATCACCAACAGAGATAGCACTTAAATTGTACAGTGAATTCAGCAATTATTATCAATCTAATGTCTTCCGTATTTTGTATTATAGTTGTCAATTGGAAGCAGTTCAAGACTAGTGCAGATTGCAGTTTCGTTATCGATCGATCGTTCTGTTATTGTTATATCGCCCGAATCGTTTTTCGCCGAATTTTAGGTTAAGTAAAAATCATTATTCTTGTTTATTATGACTTGTCGCTATGTCAATTTTCAGTTTAATGTTGCTAGTATATGTTACATTTATTGCTAGCTTAATAAAATAGGTGGAAGCTGGATCGTTCCAAATGGAGTGTAGCAATTGGAGTGATTGGACTGACAAATATTTTGAGGGTTCATTGACAATCACTTCAATTCATTCCGATCTCCTTCTTGCCATAGCAACATTAACTTAATCAAATTTGAATCGTTCTACCATATAAACTTTCACATATTTGTCAACATCAACGTTCATTGGAATTCTTGATGATACCTTGAGATGAAACCTGGGTAGTATGGACTAAAAATGTCGTAAGTACAAGAAAGAATAGAGTTTGAACGATTAAAATTTGATATTTAAAAATCCCAGCAAGCAAGTCGATATCTTCGATTAAAAAAAATGCAAATGTTTGTTCTTTGCTAAATAAGTTAGTAAGTGCTTACGGTGTTCAAATTTCTTTTATTAATTTGATTATAAATAGTCTCTCAAGTGCACTCGATTTAATTTACAATATAATCCGACATCTTTAGAGGGTGGCATGAAAATCCTTCCAATGAAATTTGCAGAGACAAAAAATGTTGATGCACCGTGTGGTAGAGGATATGGTTTGATTTCTCTTAAAAGGCATGCTTTTAAACAAATTAACACTTTGATTATCAAAATAAATAAATGCTTATGCTTGAAAGTATTGAAGATTATCAATATTGATTTATTAGAATAACGGTCAAAAGAATTGTTACAGGAAAATATAAAGAATTTTATAAAATTTTTGCAAACAATCATAAATGTACGAAAATTATCACTAATTTATTAAAATTAATATAATGTAAGAAATAGTGCATTGTCCCCAATGACGGCTGTAATACACCGATCCAAGAAAATTTTGGTATTCACAAGCATTCGATGGCACCATTTGGTTTTTCTTATTCACTGTCAATTGGATGTCACGATGGATTTCCTGACCGATGGAATTTAGCCGTACATGACATTCGACTTTATCCAATCGAGGCTGAAGAATTCATTGGATTGAAACGATTGTCAGTGGTCAGATTTATGCAGTACACTAGTAGAACAATCCACAATGTGCTACTTAAAATAAATTATTATTTTTATAAACCTCAATGTGATATTTTTTTTGATATATATATTCACATAATATATATATGAAATATTGTAGGGTAAACATAAAAAAATGTTATAACTCATTTTTATGGTCTGTTTGGAAGGTATTTAAAAATAACTGATTGTCTTCCTTCTTGATTATTCGCGGCTATTGTTTGGACAACTCTCAAAACTTTATGGACCTCCTTTATTATTCCTAATTCAATGTGTCGCAGTTGTTCTCGTACTTCCCCTGTAGAAAATAAAAGTTTTATTTTTGTACTAGGGATAATAACCAAAAAGTGTATTTAATTATAAGGTATTGTATGTTTAATAAAAAATCTCACTGGCGTGACAGACTCCTCGTAGTTGTCGAGTTATAGTTGCATTAGCTGTCGCTTTTATTTGATCTGTAACAATACTGCACATTGCATTTTGAATTTCTTTTGGTTCAAGAGTCTCCATTGAAAGTTCGTTCTGGGGCATTATCAAATTACCATGCCTGTCAGACTTCATCAACGCATGGTCTTCTGCAAGATAATGATTTTTTCAAAATAAAGTATTACTAAACTGAAGATGTAAATTTTCAATGCGAGATAGAGTATTTTTTTTAAAATAACGATACATAATAATACTTAATATGTTAAGGGGCACTAGATTTTGAAAATAAATTAAAGTTCATAAAAAATTTGACCCACACCCGGCGTCACTCCATATGCAATCAGTTGTATAGTTGTTTGATAAGGTCAAAGATTAAAATCACTAATATAAATTTATGCAAATGAATCAATTTGTAAAAATCAAAGTCTACGCTAAAGTGTACTTCGAAAATAGCTGAATGTACATATGTATATTATAATGTGGGTCTGTTCTAGCTTCAGCCATTCCACTTATTTATGAGTGTCTTAATGAGATAACACATGTGCTTTGATACTATAAAATAATGTCTGCAGTTTTACATGGACAAATGAATGTTCGTATTGGTTTGTGAACGCCATTGAGCCGCTATCGGTATTTGGATAATATCTCAATAATACATTTCGTCATTTAAAAAAGGATGAATTTATATAGCTAGTAATATTCAACGTATTCTCTAAAAAAAATAAAAACGAAATATTTTTTAATTGAAATTTACTCTTAGCTTTATTCGAATTAAAAAAAAAACATTTTTATGATAATAATGTTGTCTATCGTCTGATGGGAGACAATATGGCACCCCATAGAATTTATCCTCCGTCGATTGAATGTGAGGGAATCCTCACAGTCGATCTCACCTACTTTTTATTTATTAATCTGTAATGTCACATATTTGTTAACTGAAATTTTAAATTAATCTTTTGATCTAGAATAGCGTACACCCAATCCTCTAATTGCACTAGAGATACGTTTCAATGTCTGACATTCAAAAAAAAAAGGATAGGGCACACAAACATGGTATTGAAGATAGGTTACATGAAATCAGCTCAAAATACAAAATTCTTGAAACTCGAAAATAAATCGAATTGATTTATTATTTATACATTAAAATATTTTAATTTTTACAAGTTCAAGCAACAAATTTGCATACTTTTTCGATTTAAATTAAATTTTAGCATTAGAAATTAATTCATTCAGTGTTCGATACTTGATAATTTTTCGTTGGCGAAAAATCGTCTCATCGTTGGAAATATTCTTTTTGGTCTTTGAGCCTTGTTAAAGCAAATAAATCATTGTAAAAGAAAAATCCTTTCAAAAAGAAGATCAGGTGTATATATTAATATAGTATATAAAAAACATAGCAATAAAGGCACGGATTAAATAAAACATTTTTTTGTTATATGATTATATATATATATGATATTGATAAAATGTGGATATGATCTTAATTACATAAGAATGTTATTAAATAAACCTTTTCAACTTAATCTTCAATTTATTATTATGATGCTAGATCAAGAAATTTTAAGAAAAATAGTCAGCAAGTAAGTATTTATTATAGTATACGTAATCGTGTCACTATCATAAATATATTTAATACAACATAAATACGTGCTTACATATTATATTTACTTACAATTTCAAAAATGCCAAAAACTGTATGCTATTACATAAGTTTTATCAAAAACAATTTCCCTTTTCTCTCGTCAGGAATTATAAATTCATTTTAAGAGTTTATACAAGTTTGATGACCTAAAAAATAGTACAATAATGACTAATTTATAATAATGCAAATAGAATAACTACACTATTTAGATTACTTTGAATGCAATGGTGCTGTAATCAATTCAACTTTATTATACAAATATGCATACCGCTCCTAAATATAAAAGTTTCTTTTAACGTTCATTACTAAATGGGAAGTCGGTTCCCACGCGTGACGACAATTAGCACAGCTTGCTGATACATACACACAGACGGAAACGTTTATAAATATAATATATATTGTATAATTAAAAACTGTGTTAAAATTATCTCTTCTTAGTTATTCCAATTAATTATTTTGGAATATGCTAAGTTTAATTCATTGGTCAACTTACCTTTTTACAGAAATCGAGGATGGAAAATTATTTGTTTTCAACTAATTTGTTAAGTAAGTATGTCCCCGTTTACATTTTTTATAAAATAGATTTTTACAAATTTTATAAAAGAGTAAGTATATCGCAGATGTATCCATATATTTGTACGAAGGTTCATAATTGTATTAGTTGACTAGTCACAATATAAAGTAATTGAAATAATCGGTGTCTTGATTGTAGTTAAAACCCATCAACTAATTAATTCCATCAACTAATTAATTATTTGCGGAGATCATGTCACCATTTGATAAAGGACAATTACAGGCAAAATTGAAAAAATATTTGAAACAAACATCGTACATTCGCTTTATATTCGTTAAACTTTGTGAAATAAGTATGTATATCCATTTGAGAGGATGCAATACGAGGAAAGAGTGTTGAAACCGGGTGAAATGAGATGTTTTGGATAGGACTGGAGGGAAGAGAAGAAATATATTCGAAAATTTTTTTGAAAGATACTCACCTTTATCATAATACAAAGGAAAACAATCCACAGTCATCAAAAATAATATTGCAATAGTCCGCAGAACAATAAAAGATTTTTTAGTAAACATTTCAAAACTTTTGAGTACTGTGATATTATTTGGTTTATTTTTAATAGATTTTTGTCATGTAGGGTATTCGTTGACATTCACAATATTTATTTCACTTTAAAGTTCATTGAACACAAATAAAAATTGTACAAATGAGTGCCAAGAGTTTACATGAAAATTTTATAAGTTCACGCGCCTCATACAGCAGCAAAAATTTGTTGCATAATTTCGCATCGAAGTAACTATACAAGTATCTAATTTAATGCGTATTTCAGTAGGTATAAATTCAGTATCTATGTTTATAAAAAATAATAACAATGAACTTTCTAATTATTTAATATCGAAATAAATATATTTAAATGCAATTTTGCTATAGGAAAATGCTAGATATATTTTAAGTCAACAAAGTACGATGGCAGACTGACTTCTATATTGAATTCAAGTATTTCGGTAACAAAATAGACAAATATATTTGGTTTTATTACATTGGGCTTGAATGGGAAAGGTAGGATGATCGGAAATTTATATTTTTTCCATGTAATATGTTTATTCTTTTTTCTATATAAAAAAAACCCAAAGAAAAATAATTAATAAATAATTGCAGATAACATTGCCAGTTAAAAAAAAACAGATTGGAAAATGATTGGCAATAACACAATAGTTATTTAAAAATATGGGAAAGAATCGTATTTTTTGTTTAAATCTTACTAACGTGTTACGTAGTGCATACATATTTGTTAATTAGTATCATTTTCCGCAGCAATTCTTTTTCTTCTAACAAAGTAATATAGTATTTAATTTTGAGTTTGAGATTTAGATTTATTGAGTGCATTATATTACTGAAGTGTCAAATCCTAGTAGTATGTAAAAGATATAAAAATATACTGGCCCCACCAAGAGTCTGATAAGATTATAGTTAGAGGGATCAGCGAGGCGGGTCGGTCAGCAAAGTATCATTATTAGACGACAAAAGCAATTTAATAAAATATTCACATGTTTGTTTCCACGAAATTAAAATGAATTCATTAATTTTAAATTTCTTTTTATTTCGATGATTTATTTTCACAAAAACGAACGCCCCTATCAATGAAGAAATAAAATGGTTTAGCTTACACAGTTGATTGAACAAAATATGCCTTGAGATATTTGTTTGTATTTTAGACTTCTTTCAATGAAAATATTTTTTTTTCTTAAATATTACTTTTACGTTGAATATGTTTAAATATAATTTTACATAACAACATCGTATTTAACAATAATGGACGAAAGCGTCATAGATGGTAAAGTATGGTCAATATTTATGACTCAAATATGGTATTGCTGATCGACTTTAATAAAATTATTGTTTTTCTATTTAGTTATATAGGATTACCACATTTTTCTGACCTGTACCAGATTGGCCAACGTTATAAGTTTCAGTAATGATATATACTTGTTTGGTATACGTTTGTTAGTTAGTTTTTCCATTTATAGCGAGATCGATTAGCTAGCGATCGGTCCTGCCCTAGTCTTGTTCTTATCACAGCTCTTGAAAGAAGTGTTAGGGACTCAATAATAATCAGTAATCGTACAAAATCTTTTGTCGAAACTTCTCACCTCGAGCGGCCATGGTTTATAAAATATTATAGTAGCATTTATGAAAATAAAATTTTGATTCAGTTTATTTTGGAATACACTGTATTAGCCTAGGTTAGTTAGCTACAAATAAGCTAACTGGATACGCATTCGTAATACATGTTGTGAAACAGATTCTCGAAATTTAATGTAGGTATAATAGCTGTACAAAATGATATAGCTTGCATCTATATTTATAACATTTAACCATAAACCGACTGAAGCTAAATCATTGTAAAAGATCTCAAATATATATAATTGATATGTGTGACCACAGAGGAGAGTAATATGAGTAATTCTGAAGCTTTTTTCGGATTTTATTCATGCGTGACGGTCTTTATGATATTTATTTAATTTTCAAAAGCTGAATTGTGTAATATACACAGTGCCATCTTTAAATCAGTTTGACCAAACACTATATTTCACATTTCTTAAACGACATAAGAATACGTAAAACATTTCATACAATGAAAAAGTGTAAGACCTAATATCTCACCTGGCGGTATTTTAATAACTTGCATTTCCAATATGTCTCGCACGCCAAGTCATTTTTATGATAATCGGTTAACTTATAACTGTATCCCATTGTTTATTATTTTACAATACAATATGATAGAATTCTTATCTGCGTCAAACATTTATGTTTTTTTTATATTTATAAAAAAAAAACGAATTTATATTTCGTAATTTTATTATATTAAATAATATTACTATAAAATTTAAATGACCCCACCCGGTCATGCAACTGTTAAAGGGATTAAGAGTGAAATCAAACACATGTATTTTGATTTTAATCTTCTGAAACTAATTCGAATCGAAGGTCGAGAAAGTGTTTTTTCGGCGCTGTTTTTATGCGTATTTTCGTCGTATCAATATGCGAACCCTAATTAGAAACACAAAATCAAATCATAATTTAATTTCAAGTGTGTGTTATTTATATTCATGTGAGTAGGTTAATTAAAAAAGGTTGGTTCGGTTATTCAATAGATATCGTTGAATAATAATAACGAATTAATTTCATCAGTATTTTATATCTACCTCCAAAGTTTAATTATTTTTTCCAATTTGATATTTGCAAACTTTTTGAAAAGTACAAAAGCATCAATAGACTAGATTTGGGCGAGCTGATTACTGGGTCTCTAAAGGGAATTGTTTTCATCAAAAGGTATCTTCTTTTCCATTTCGGGTAACATATTTATTTAGTTGTGTTACAGCTTATTTAATTATTTACGTATTGCTTATTGTTGAATGTAGTTATACTTTCTTACTAATTCAATGATCTTTTATGAGTCCTTAAGATTTTTTCTTTGTATTTGTAAATATAGCACGTTTTATAATATTTTTGAATCCTTATTAATCTAGATGTATCAAGAGAAGCAAATGACGAATGATTATTTGTAGTGTTATATCTACCTGCTTCAGTTTTCGACGCGCATTTCACAACCCATTTTTATCAATCTAACATTTGAACCTTTGTGGAATATTTATACAACGAGAATTATATATCCAGTCTTGTACATAATAACTCGATATTTGGACGTATTTTAATCACTGACAAAAATAATTTTTACTACTGTCGAGCATTTTGTTAGATCATCATCATTTAATAAATTTAAAATGTTAAAATTATTGCTTTTTGTATGGTGCGCTCTAATGATAATCGTGATAGTTTGTGACGCGGATAATTTTAAGCCTAACTTGAATCTTGAACTCGGCCCAGAGAATCTTACGATAAATAGAATTGAAAGCAGTGAAGATGCTTCTGTAATTCAAAACAATACTTTTGTACGTGCAATATTAAACCCATGTGAAAACACTTTAGCTAGTATTAAAGCATTGCATTTACCTCGCCATCTTACTGACACACATAAAAGACGTCGAGCCGAAATAAGAAAACTAGCTGTAAAAACCAAGCAAGAACATTATGGTAAAATGGATTTGCCAAACAAAAGAAAGAAACTAGACCTCATGGAAGTAACCGACTGTTACATTACAGTTGCAGCATCGTTTAGACGCAATTTCAATCAACTATCCAAACATAGACATGATGAAACAGATTCAATAATTCCACTGCCTTGTGAAATTATGCTTGACTTTTTATTTGCGCAATTAAAGAAACGACCTATTCCCATAAATTACGCACCTGTCGAGGGCGAAGCTAACTGCACGATGACATCGTTCAGAAAAGGGAGATTACGCCATCGAAGTCTACCGTGTTACCGTTTGGAATCTCTCATGAGGATATTGGAACCACAGCCAGGCCAATTAAATTGTTCACAGCCGGAAGGTTTCATCAAAAATGTTCAGAATAAATTCTATCCCTGCACCGTTATTAAAGTCGATCATAAAGACGCGCGATCGCTTTTAGTGACCAACACTGAGGAATATGATTAAAATTTGGATGTGGATGCTGAAATAATGAGAATTGGAGTAACATTTAGTGAAAATTAGTGTATTGGCGAAAGTTAAGAGTGATTAAGGAACGAAGATACAATTCATTCTTAAATATCCATCAAGCTTAAATTAATCTATCTACAATAATTCATTTTAATAAATACGGACAATAGATTTGTACTTATATTGTGATCTATCACACACAATTCAATCTTTTTTTTTTTAGAATTAAATCAAACCATCTTTGTTACAAATTGTTCAGAGAAGACCGCTACGATAATGTTTCAGTGATGAACGCCGGTGCCAAGGCAATTAACTTTCATTTTTAAATATATTTTAATGTATGTATACTAAATAATATTATAGTATCTACTTAAATATTTAATAAAATGTCAAAACTGCTAAACATATTTATAGTATTTCACAAATTTTATTTAAAAAATCTTTATTTTGGTTTAAATAATGAATTTATTTAATTGACATTATAAAAGTTTAAATACCCCTGGATCCGTGTGTTAAAGTAAAGATGTACGTCTAGGAGTAAAGAAATTGGCTGCATAAAGTCATCGTTCGTTTTAAATATGCTTTCACTTAGATAAGAAGGAACATTAATCACTCTTAAGGAACAGAAGGAACATTAGCTGTCTCTTCTCGATGAAAAGACATATATTTTAAATAACAAAAACACATTTTTAATAACATGTCCATTGTCTGAGGTCAGGAACGTCATTTTTGGGCTCAGAGGGGGGCACTCGCCCCTGACTGAATTTGAATTTCACTGACATTGATTTTATAGTTCAGGGTTACCGCCAGTCATTTTGTCATCCCATTCAAGACTGTAATTTTCATCCTACTTCTAAAAGTTAAAACCTGATGTGTTGCAGTTCACATTAGGACCATCCTTTTGAATTTGCTTATGCACCTATGTGTAACGCTAACACTAGTTATACCTGGTAAAAAAAATATTACTGTCAGTATACTGAACTAATTTTTTAATCTCTCATGTAAAATTATAAAATCGGACTAGAGGGCAGGGCATGTGGAAATATTTTTAACCCTTCATTGAGAAGCCAGTTATGGTAAGTAATATTTGTGTCTGTCATCAATTAAAACAAAGACACTGTTTTTGATAACATATTGCTTCTGAATTTGAGGTTTTCTCATATATCAGGTACATACATTAATCTTGTTTACATTACCTCAATTATAACAGTGTAGATTAAGACCTAGCCTTAGCTTACCTATCCATGGGTAGATGAAAACTTATGTCCCACCTTATAAAACATGATGTTGAAGAAGACTCACAAGATAATGTTACATACTTTTCATTTGAAGTAGATTTGGAAAATGGAGAGAATGAAATAAAAAAAATATTTCCCAACTTAGAATACAATATCAAGTATATTTCAAAATAAATGACATTCTTATATTTATGTTAAATTCTATGGATTATAACTTACACATTTTGAAAAAAGCTGATTTTTTAAAATTTTCATAATACATTAGTAGAATAAAATCTTCTTTCAATATTAAGACCAAGTTACATTCTTAAGGTACAAACTTTTTTGTTGTAACAGAATTCTTACCACTAGCATTTGATTTGTCATTTGCTAAACTGACAACGTTGAGAGTTGACCAGACTTGTAAATATTCACCTGAGTCTGTCAATAAATGATCAGTTGGCATTTCAACTGAGGAGTCGTCATCATTTTTATGAGCAACTTTATTTTTACCACTTTTATCTTCACTATGCAAAATATCATCACTTGAATGACTCTGTCTTGAGCTTTTTTTTGATAACTCAACTTTGTTATTACTTGGCATTGTCAATGGACTCGGTGCCACAATATCACCTGCATATTGCTCATATTTGTCCAGATAGGTTATTTTAGCACCTTTGTTGTGGGAGGATATTCTCGAGTGAGAGCTGTCCTTTGCATCGTTTTGATTGATATTAAAGCTTTGTTCATTTTCAATATATGAATTTTCGTTGAATTTATTTCTCCCAGCTGACTCTAGTTGAAGATCGCCATCAGAAGTAAGCATAGGATTTATTTGGCCATTTGCAACATTTTTCTCAAGGTATTCTTGGCTCAATGTGGTGAGTAGTTCAGCTATTGCTTCGCACGGAATCATACTCCACGCCAACATGATGTTTAGCTTTGTGGCGAATGTGCAATTAGCTTCAGATCTTCTCGGAACGTAGTCAGAAGGCAACGGAGAAGTTTTGTTGAGTTCCATGTAGTGTTTACTGAGCGTCGCGCAAGGTATAGGGAATGTCTCTATTTTTTTTGAAGAGTCATGAGGGTTGAGTGTATCACGTGTGGTCACAATGACTGAACAAGTTTTCTCTATGTAAGAATCTTCATTTGTCGTTGGCTCAATTTGACTATTAAGTTTATAGCCACTTCGAGGCGGATATAGGGACTTCATATTCAATGTAGACACAAGTTTTCCCATTCTTTCACATGGTATGCTCCGTTTCTCCGTGTGTGTCTCGTATATTGTCACAAATGTGCAATCGGCTTCAGTAGCTCTCGGTTCATAATCAACCGGAATTGGTTTTATCATGTCTTCATTTTTTAAAAATGTTTCCATTGTTTCACATGGCAAACAAGATGTCTTCACATCATTTTCAAAGGGTTCATATAAATCAGGTACAGTGATGTGAACAAAACAATCTCTTTTTTTACGACTATATATTGATGTCGGAGTACTATTATTTGATCTTAGTTTTTCCAAACCGGGTTCATATGAATGTTGTTCTTTCACTAGATTGGAATGACTCATTGAAGACGGTTTTGAAAACTTCTTTGAGTTCATTTGTTGTTCATTAATATTTGGTTTCAAATAAGGTGAAATGGAAATGCTTGTTGATTTTGGACTTATTTCTTGTTTTGAAGACATTATAAATTCTGCAATTCTTTCACACGGTGCTATCAGTTGAGCTTCATTTCTTTTATATGAATTCGTAATCGAACAATTAATTTCTGATGCCCTCGGTTTGTATTCGAAGTCTTTTGGTTTTATTAAATCTTTCTCTTCAAATAGAAAATCTTGTAAGTCATCACATGATACAGCGTACGTTTCGGAGCTATTTGATGTTGCTTTATACATTACATACATATCTGGATATGTGACATCTATAAAACATTCTGATGGATTTTCAGATTTTTCATTTTGAGCAGCTTTTAAAATCGGTTGTTCAATATTGAGCATATTTTCAGATGAAACTAATTTCATCATTTTCTCACAGGGCATTTGAGAAGTTGTTACATTATTCACTTGCGTTATGGTGTATGTACAGTTTGCTTCATTTTTTCGGGGTACATAGTTCTGATCCACTCCACTATCTCTTTTCTCAGAATCAAGAAAGGCATCCAATGCTTTGCAAGATAGCGGGTGCGTCTTCAGAGTTTTTTTTGTTTCATTGTACATATTCGATATTGATACAATCATCCAGCAAGATTTTGGAACAAATTCAGATGTTTGCATAGATCCATTTGGATGGCGGATGTGCTGACCTGTTGGCCTTCTCATTGATGAACTGCCAACAGAATATGGTTTTATATTAATCCGAGGCCTTCTTGTAGGAAATCCCTGAACAGAAGATGAGTTTATATTTCTCCCAACTTTTTCTGTAGTTGAACGCTGTTTGTAATTTAAGTTTATATTATTCCTAGGCTTTATTGTTGTTGAACTTTGAACAAAATATGGACTGATGTTCCTCCAGGGTTTTTCTGTAAATGAACTCTGCTTAGTATGTGAATTAATAATACTCCAGGGTTGTTTAGTAGTTGAGCGATATGCAGAATATGAAACTTCATTATTCCAAAGTAATTTTGATGGTGAATTGTGAATAGAATTTGTCCGTGGATACGTGAAGGGTTTCTCTGTAGTAGAATAATATTCTGAAAATGATATCTTATTGGTCCTAGGCTTCTTTGTAGTGGAATGCTGTCGAGAGTTTGGTATTATATTCAATTGAGATTTTTCACTTGTCGAGCTCTGTACAAAGTATGGTTTCATATTATTCAAAATTTTTTTTGAATGCTCAATAGAATCAATGTCTATATTAACCCTAGGTCTTTTTATAGTCGACTGCTGTTCATAATATGGTTTTATATTGCTCTTAGATTTTTCAGTGGTTGAGTGGCTTACAAAATTTAAACTTACACTACTCCATGGCTTTCTTGAATTCTGTATCGAGTTAGAATATATGTAGCTCCAGGGTTTGGCGGTAGACGAGCGCTGTATGTAATTTGAGTTTATATTAATCTTAGGCTTTTTTGTTGTCGAATACCGTTCATAATTTGGTCTCTTATTACTCCAAGGTTTTCTTGTGGTCGAATGCTGTTCATAATGTGAGTTTATATTATTCCATGGCTTTCTAATATCCTGCCTAGAATTAAAATCATTATTTCTCGTAGGCTTTTTAGTAGTGGAATGTTGAACGGAATACAAGTTCACATTTCTCCAAGGCTTTCTTGCCGTCGAACTCTCTATAGAATTTATGTGTGTATAATTCCAAGGTTTTTCTTTGGGTGGACCAATTTCTGTATAAACATTTACATCACTCATGGGCTTTTTGGTTGTTGAATGATGTTCAGAATTTGAATCTAAATAATATGAAGGCATTTTTACTGCCATACTCATTATAAAATTGGAAAATATTTCGCTCCAAGGTTTTTCTGTCGTTGAATATTGTTCATAATGCGAGCTAATATAACTCATTCTTTCTGTAGTTGAGTGCTGTACAGAATTAGAGTCTACATTACTCAGAGGTCTTTCAGTAGATGAACGCTGAACAGAATATGGGTGTGTATATTTCCAAGGTTTCTTTGTTGTGGAACTCTGTAACAAATTTGAGTAAATACTGCTATGTGGTTTGTCTGTAGGGGAACGATGTCCAGAAAATGAGATTATATCACGCCAAGGCTTTTTCGTTGTTGAATGCTGTACAAAATATGGGTTTATATCACTCCAAGACTTTTCTGTAGACAATCGCTGTTCGTAGTTTATAATATTTGTAGGCTTGATTGAATGCCGTATAGAATTATAGTCTGCATCACTCTTAGGTTTTCCATTAGATAAATGCTGCTTGTAATATGAATGTGTATAATTGGGAGGCTGTTTGGTAGTTGAACTGAGTCTGGAGTTTTGATCTGTGTCATTTCTGTGCTTTGCAGAATATGAATTCATATAAATCTGAGGCATTTTGACCGTCGAGTTCTCTATAGAATTTAATTGCAGATTATTCCAAGACCTACCTACAGTTGGATGTTTATCTGAATATGAGTTTTTATCGATCGAAGGATTTGCACTCTGTGAAAAGTTTCGATTAAAATTTCTATGTGGCTTTTCTGTGCTTGAGCGATATGAAGAAATCGAGTTTGAATTTCTCCAAGGCTTTCTTATAACTACACGTTTTGGAACGCTCGGTTTCATATTGTGAGTCCAAGATTTTTCTGTTGACAGATGATGTACGGCAGGCTTTTCTAAAATTGTGTGTTGTTCAAAATCTGGCATCACATTTTTCAGAGGTCTTGATGTAGTCAAACCCTGTACAGTAGATGTGTTTGCGTTTCTCCAGGGCTTTCTTGTAGGCAAACGCCGTGGAATATATGGTTTTATATTACTGCTAGAATTTGACTCAGAAAAAGAGTTGGTATTTTTCCAAGGCTTTCTTGTTGGCAAACGGTTTGTAATAAGTGGTTTCATATTATTACTGGCAGACTTTTCTGTACTTGAACCCTGTTCAGAATTGGAAAGAAATTTCCAAGGCTTTTTTGTTGTTGAAAGCTCTATAGAATGTGTGTTTATCTTATTCCAAGGTTTTCTTGTAGCCAAATGCTTTGAAATATGTGATTTCATATTATTATCCTCAGACTTTTCTGTAGATGAACCCGAATTTTCAGAATTTGTATTTACATTCCAAGGCAAGACTCCAGAAATCGATTGTTGTTCAAAATTAGCATTCACATTACTTTCCTGAAGCTTATCTGTAGGTGAAACCTCTTCTTTTTCGAAAGGCTTTTTAGAAGATACATCATGCTCATAATTTGTCTGCACACTCCAAGGTTTTACTGAAATTGATTGCTGCTCTAAATTTATGTTCAAATTATTTTGAGGCTTTTCAAAAATCGAGTTCTGTTCAAAAGATGTATCCATATTATTCCAAGGTCTCTCTGAAAATGCATGCTGTTCATAATTTGTGTTTGAAATCCAAGGCTGTTCTGAAATTGCATCCTGCTCATAGTTATTGCTTATACTCCAAGGCTTTGCTCCAATTGATTGTTCAACGTTTGTGCTCAAAATACTTAGAGGCTTTTCTGAAATTGCAGTTTTTTCAAAAGTTGTGTTCATATTACTCCATGGTTTTTCTGAAAATGCGTCCTGCTCATATTTCGTTTCCATACTCCAAGGTTTCTCTGAAATTGAGTGCTGTACAAAATGTGGACTGTAATTATTCCATGGCGCTTCTGTAGAAGAAGGGATGAATGAATTTACATTCAAGGAATTTGCCGTCGTTGAATGCATTCCGTAAGCGGGACCATTTTGAATGATCTGAAATTCTTTTGATTCATTTATAAGACTCACTATCTGTACACAAGGCAGAGTCTTTGCATCCTGTTTACCGAGGTGTATAACATTTAGTGAACAGTTTGCTTCTGTAACTCTCGGCGTGTAATTAGAACTCATAATGCTTAACGCCTCTTCTGAAATTAAGTAATTATGTAATGAAGTACACGTGACAGGATGTGCCACAGTTGTCTCTGAAGAAACATCATACCATTGATACATGTTGGGTACGGTGACAATAATTGAGCAAGGATAACTTGGTGAAACTTCTACGTCAGAAATTGAATATGTATCAATGAGATTTTCAGATTCGATTAATTTCATCATCAGTTCACATGGAACGCGATCACTTATTGCAATATCAGTTTTAATTATCGTATAGGTGCAATTCGCTTCATTTTTTCTTAGAACATAAAGAATCGAGTCTGTCTTGCCTTCAAAATCCAAAAAGTTATTTAATTTTTCACAAGAAACATCATGCGTTTTAGCTTTTTTTATAGAAATATTGTATGGATCTGGTATAGATACAGTTACGAAACAAACTTCTATCGGTTCATTGTTTTCCGTACTTAATTCCATTTCAAGATCAAAATCTTCAGTTGTAGTTCCGTAGTAGCTAAAATACTTTTTATAATATGTTGCTGTGCTTGGCTGGGAGGAGGATTCTTTTTGTGCTTCAAATGTAGAACTTTCAGAGAATGTTGACATTCCTAAATCTAAATAATTTATTGTTCTATCATTACTGCCATCATCGTAATTATCATCATCATAATCTATTCGGTTTGATGCATTTTGGTTTAAATGTCTCACAAATCTTATTATATTTTCACACGGTACATAGAGTTTTGATTCTGAGCCTGATTTTTTATCTACAAATGTGCAGTTAGCCTCAAACGTTCTCGGTTGATAACTTGGATCAAAGTCTGATCTATATTTTACAACGCGAACAGCATCATTGCATGAAACTGCATAGGTATCGATGATTCTCGAACTCAAATCATCAGTGTCAAAAGATGAAATGTCTAGCGAACAATATCCATTCTCCAAAGTATAATTATCTCCAGTGAATGATACTGCAGCAGGCCTATAGCCTTTAATATACTTTGTAGGCTTATTATTCTCCGATTTACTGTTTATCTGAGATACATATTCCATTATGTTTTCACAAGGAATTGTATTATTATCCTCGATATTAAATTCAAAAGAACTATAAGTACAATTAATCTCGTTAATGCGCGGGGTGTAATTCGATGGTAATATAGATTTTAGATTTTGTTCATTTATATATCTTTCCAGGTCATTGCAAAAAACAGTGTAAGTAGATGAGCTTTTTGTTCTTTCATCGTACACGTCAGGCACTACGATAAATATTGAGCATAAACTCGTTGATTCGTCAATCTCCTCTTTTTCCTCGTTTTCTTCTATTTGATAATTATCATAAGTGACAGTTTTACTTTTTGTATTCAGTGATGAAACGAGTTCCATCATGCGATCGCACGGTTTTGTACTCTGCGCTATTTCACCATTGCTAACTTCAGTGATGACACAACTGACCTCTGTCTGTCTGGGATTGTAATATTCAGGTATTTTCTGTTCTCGATTTTTCTGTATTAAATATGTATCCAATCTCTCACACGGCAATAGATATCTGTCTACATTGAACGCGGACAAGTCTTTCAGCCTGAATACGTCTGGAGTCGTGACGGTGACATCGCATGAACTTTGATCGTCAATCGGTTCCCGAGACTCATTTACTAATGTCGCTCCTGGCCGATAGATTTTAGTCAATCGCGGAGGCTCAAATTCTCCCTCATTATTTATGTTAAATATGAATGGCATAATTTTATCACAAGGTACAGGCTTAACATCCTCTGCACTATTTTTATATGTACAATTGGCTTCAAATTTCCGAGGAATATAGTCATAAGGAAACGAGTCAGTAATGTGACGATCAATATATTCTTCCAAAGTATCACACGAGACGTGATACATTGTCATAGGGTTGGATTCATCATATGCATTTGGGACGTTTATATATATTGTGCAATCCGTTGAATAATTTTTATCAAAAGATGATTGTCCTTCGAAATTGTCATCATCAGTATTTATTGTTTGTAGACTACTCCAATATTCAGACTGCGGGTGTTTCATGAGATTTAACAAAGATGAACAAGGCTTAATACTACTTTTTTTTCGAAAATCTTTCACTTGATTTATTTGGCATATGATTTCTGTAGTTCTAGGTTCATAGTGAGATGGCATTCTTTCTACCACATTTTGGTCAGACATATACCCTTCGATCGATTCACAATCGATTGAATGTTTTGTTTCAACACTCTGTGATGAACCTAGCATCATAAAAGGATCAGGAATAATAAAAGTGAGAGAACAAGAATAAATTTTATCATCTGTTGGATCATTCCCTTTGTTTTCGAAATTTCTGTATTTTAAAGGGTAATTGATCTTCCCGGTTTTTGAAAATACAAAATCAAACAATCTCTCACAAGGCACATTGTCAACACGCTTATCACTTTTTGTCACTGTGCATTTGATCTCATGTTCCCTTACAATATAATTGGTGGGCAAAGCTTCTCTCTCATTCTGGGACTCGAAATACTCGTCAATTCGGTCACAGGGCACTGTTTGTTCACTCGATTCTTCTTTTGATACATTATATAGACTCGGTGTAGTGATATTGATGAAGCACAAATCAACCAATTCCGGTGAACTATTTTCAATATCCTCACTTGATGATATTACTAAAGTCGTTTCCTCATAATCAATTGCATATGATTTTTCATCACTGCTGTTACTCAAAATGTAATGAGAAGAATTATTGAACGGAGTAGAAATTATTCCAGAAGAACTCAGATACAGAGAGGAACTCTGAACAAAACTTATTGGAGTACTTTCTTCTGTGGAATCCAAAAGATCCTGATGTTGTGCAGTCTGATCTGTGAATGATAATAGATCTTGTTCTTGGATATCAGTATCACTCACTTCGTCACTTTCTACTATTGGATAAAATGCATAATCCTCTTCCGGTGATTTATCATCATCTTTTACATTTATAGCTGCTTGATTCAATAATGAAACAAAATCTATAATACTTTCACACGGTACTTGATTCCAAGCATTTCCATAAATATTCGGGTTGAACAGTGTACAGTTCGCTTCAGTTATTCTTGGAGAATATGTTGATGGTAAAATGTCAGATTTGTCTTGCTCTGCCAGGTAATTTATTAGTTTCTCACAAACTACAAGATATTTATCAGTATTCGATGAAGATGTCACATTTAATCTGAAAATATCATATGTAGTGATAGTAATTGAACACATGTTTTCATCATCAAGAGAACTTAGCCCTGCAGGCTTAAAAACTGCCGCCGCTCTGTGAACCTTGGTTGGCTTGCGTGGCGGATAATTATGTGATATTAAATTCAACATTGGCAGAAGTTTCATCATCAGTTCACATGGTATATGTTGATTTTCCTCCATATAATCAAATGTTTTTACAAAGGTGCAATTGGCTTCTGAAATTCTCGGCTCATAGCCCATAGGAATTTCTTCAATATTGTTTTGTTCACTTAAGAATGTATCTTTTTTGACACATGACACAGGATATGTTTTAATGTCAGCTAAGAATTTATTGTAGACATCTGGTACTGATATTTTTATAACACATTTACTCACTGGTAAATCCACAGAAAGTGGTGAAACAAATAATGGAGGAAAATTTTTGGGGCGCGCATTGTTATTTGCAATTGGATATTGCCGTGCTCGAGCTCTAGTTAGGTAATCAGTTTTAGCCCTTCGTTTGCGCTGTGCGCGATTATATATTGATCTGGATTGACGATAGTTTCGAATCGGAGAAGGACTGCTATCAGAGCTTAAAGGCATTGGTCCATTTGCTGTATGGGAAGAAGGATTTTGCCACGATTGAACTGGTTGATTTTGTCCAGAGTGTGACGCAGTATTCTGCCATGGTTGATTCAGAGGATTTTGTCCAGGGTATGCAGAAGGATTTTGCCATGGCTGGTAAGGTGGATTTTGCCCCTGATATGGTGAGGGATTTTGTGGAGGTTGAACCGAAGGATTTTGCCACGGTTGGACTGGTGCATTTTGTCCCATATTGGATGAAGGGTTTTGCCAAGGTTTAACAGGATTTAAACTAGGATATAAAGAAGGATTGCTTAAGGGCTTTGGTGTAGTGCTATTTCCTGGGCGTCCAGAAGAATTTTCCCATGGTTGAATAGGATGGTTTTGTCCTGAATACGATGAAGGATTTTGACTGGGATTTCCAGGATGGCTTGATGGGCTTTGCCAAGGTTGAACTGGAGGATTTTGGCCGGGGCTTGACACAGGACTTTGCCATGGTTGGATTCCAGGATTTTGCCCTGGGTATGAAGAAGGACTTTGCCAAGGTCTCTGTGCTGTATTGTTTCTAGGACGGCTTGATGGACTTTGCCAAGGTTGAACTGGAGGATTTTGGCCGGGGCTAGGCACAGGATTTTGCCATGGTTGGTTTCCAGGATTTTGTCCTGGATATAAAGAAGGACTTTGCCAAGGCCTTGGTGTAGTTATATTTCCTACACGTCCTGCGGGATTTTGCCAAGGCTGATTGGGTAGATTTTGCCCAGGGTATGATGTAGGACTTTGCCAAGGTCTCTGTGCTGTATTGTTTCCAGGACGGCTTGATGGGCTTTGCCAAGGTTGAACTGGAGGGCTTTGGCCGGGGCTAGGCACATGATTTTGCCATGGTTGGTTTCCAGGATTTTGTCCTGGATATGAAGAAGGACTTTGCCAAGGCCTTGGTGTAGTTATATTTCCTACACGTCCTGCGGGATTTTGCCAAGGCTGATTTGGTAGATTTTGCCCAGGGTATGATGAAGGACTTTGCCAAGGTTGAACTGGAGGATTTTGGCCGGGACTCGATATAGGATTTTGCCATGGTTGGTTTCCAGGATTTTGTCCTGGATATGAAGAAGGACTTTGCCAAGGTCTCGGTGTAGTTATATTTCCTGCACGTCCTGAGGGATTTTGCCGAGGCTGATTGGGTAGATTTTGCCCAGGGTATGATGTAGGACTTTGCCAAGGTCTCTGTGCTGTATTGTTTCCAGGACGGCTTGATGGGCTTTGCCAAGGTTGAACTGGAGGATTTTGTCCGGGGCTAGGCACAGGATTTTGCCATGATTGGTTTCCAGGATTTTGTCCTGGATATGAAGAAGGACTTTGCCAAGGTCTCTGTGCTGTATTGTTTCCAGGACGACTTGATGGACTTTGCCAAGGTTGAACTGGAGGATTTTGGCCGGGACTCGACACAGGATTTTGCCATGGTTGGTTTCCGGGATTTTGTCCTGGGAATGTTGAAGGACTTTGCCAAGGCTTTTGTACTGTATTGTTTACAGGACGGCTTGATGGATTTTGCCAAGGTTGAACTGGAGGATTTTGGCCGGGGCTTGATACAGGATTTTGCCATGGTTGGTTTCCAGGATTTTGTCCTGGATATGAAGAAGGACTTTGCCAAGGCCTCGGTGTTGTTATATTTCCTGCACGTCCTGAGGGATTTTGCCAAGGCTGATTAGGTAAATTTTGTCTAGGGTATGATGCAGGATTTTGCCAAGGCTTTTGTGCTGTATTGTTTCCAGTAACGCTTGATGAATTTTGCCAAGGTTGAATTGGAGGATTTTGTCCAGGAATCGATGAAGGATTTTGCCATGGTTGAGGTGGAGGACTCTGTCCAGAATATAAACTAGGGTTCAATAAAGGATCTTGCCATGGTTTTACTGGTGCACTTTGTCCAGAGTTGTCGGAGAGGTTTATCCAAGGGTTAGACGATGGGTTGCCTTGTTGACCTGTAGCACCAGTCAATCCACCATTTTGTGAGTGCGTCGAAACATATCTATTGTTAGTTTGACAGTTAGCTGAAATGATTCCAAATAGTAAAATAAATTTGACTGTCCAATCCATGATTCAGATGCACTCTATTTATGAAACTTAACTACACTAAATTATTCACTTTTTCTTCGTTTTGTGATTTTGGTGGCGTCGTTTAATTAAGCATTTTTGTCATTGACTAATATCGCATTTATTTTACTTTAGGTAGGTATTTTAATAAACATATAATAATACCTACACCGTGTATCAAAAGAGTGTCAATGATTTTTTTTCAAATTAATAAACATCTTATACATTAGAATATTACTCTTTATCATGGAAATGTGTTTTTAAAAAATCATTCCTATTGCATATAAACTATGAAACTATCCGGATAGTTTCAATAAGTATGAAAATAACAACACATTACTACATGTATAAATTTATGCACTAAAATAATATAATACATTAAAAACGAGTTTATTTCTAATATAAATCATTTATTTAGATTTCAACAATTCATATTTTAAAAATAAGAGAGCTAAATGTATCATATTTAAAATTTTATCTTAATTTAGTTTTAATTTGTCCTGCTGTTGAAAATACTCGTTCCGTTGCTGTTGATGTTGGTTTTATTGTTAGAAGTGTTTAAAACAACACGTCCAACTTTAAGTTGACTTAAATCTAAGTATTTAAAATCTTTTTTCAGATTATTTTTATTGTCGTCAGTTTCCGCGAGAGATAAAATAGAATTACGCATTTCGTGTTGCAATTCGGAAGTCGAAAAAGAGAGAGGTGTTATTTTTACATCAGAGTCCTGAGAGATTTCATCATTACTAGATAACAAATTTGGGTGAATTCTCTTAATAATACTTCGTGCTAAGGAAATTAAAACGCATTAATGTGTAAGTTAAATCGATAGGGAAGGTTAGTGACTAACGTGTAGACCGAGCAATGTGAAAGGGGTAGATCAAGGTTGCCAAGGTTTACCGCTAATTGAAGTGCCATAGATGAAGAAGATGTTTTTGAAGCAAAATTAATTAATTATATTATTTCTTTCATTTGACTGAGAATATTAAAAACACGGAGAATATTTTCTTGAAAAACAAAATTCTAAGCCACGATACTAATTATATTGCAAATAAATTTAGTGCACACTGTAAATGGCAAAGGGTCACGCCAACTATTTTTTTTAAAGTGACCTGTACTGATTATTTTTTCGCTAACTAATCATAAAATTTTCGATGACCCGTAATCGACATTTTGAATTCTAGTACCACAGTCTTATGCTATATGTATTTATAAATCCAGGCTTAACACATTGAAGGCCCGCTCAGAAAACATTTTGGTGTATATATTATGGTAGAGAAGTCTCAGAAAAAATTTAGAACCTTTCTGGGTACTTCTCATTGGTCTAATCCAGTAGTCGGCAAAGTGCGGCTCCAGAGCCGCATGTGGCTCTTCGGCTCCTTAAGTGCGGCTCTTGTACAAATATCCACGGAAGGCGCAATAATATTTTCTTTAAATATGAGGGAAGCATTTCTCAGCAGGTTTCAGGAATTTGAAAACAGCAGAGCGACTTAAGCATTTGTCAAAAATCCTCTTAATGCTACGATAACCAAGTTGAAATTTTCTTCTTTTCAAATTGACATTGGTAACTTTGAAATACAATTGCTGGATTTAAAAAACATGGCGCTCTAAATTCGAATGTCCTTGCGTTGAATTTGAAATATTGGAGAAGAAAAAAATGATCTTAGTTTACAACACAAGTGGTCTGCTTTGAATGACATGGAGAAGGAAGACATGATTTTTTTCAACGCTTGGAATAGTATTCCTGACTCTTACGATCAGCTGAAAAAGATCGCGTTTGCTGTTCTTTCCCTTTTCGGTTCTACATATATATGCGAACAATCTTTTTCAAGCATGAACATTATCAAGAGTAAACTGAGAAGTCGTCTTATTGATGAGAACTTGGAATCATGCCTAAAATTAAAAACAACAACATAAAAACCTGACTTACTCAAACTTTCCAAAGATATGCAAGAACATTGTTCGGATTAATAAATATTTATTAAGTATGAAATTTAGTGTAATAAAAGTTTACTAAACAAGCAGGTTTGGCTCCCATTTTTTTTAAATTATTGTTATGTTCATATTTGGCTCTTTGGCTAATAAGTTTGCCGACCACTAGTCTAATCGACCGATTTTTTTATACTCACTTTTAATAGTTTGAAAGCCTGAAAAAAATGTTCTTGGCCATGCATTTATTTCGACTAATTCAAGTACAAGGTGAGAATTCGGCCATTATTTATAATGTTATGATCTATGGGACAGATATTTTTTTGAGAAGTTATGGCAGTGAGTTATATTTCTTCAAAAGTATAGAATCAGCATGCGACTGGGAAGTGATTTTACAATTTTCAACAGTGTTCGTTTTCAATAGCTTCGGATGCTGATATTATCATGAGGACAATAGTGACATTAAACGAGTACTAATTTTTTTGTCATATATTCATGTAGAATTTGTTTAAGTTAACTCGGCTGATTTCCATGATAATTTTAAATGTTTATATCATTTTTTGTTTCAAAAGGAATAAGGTAATAATTGACATTTGTGTGTTTGTTGAATAATTAAAAAGCAAAGAGGTTTACTTAAAATTTTATCTTGATTTCAAGACAGACTGCAAATAAAGTGAACCGACCATAAAACTCTGGCTCAATCTTACATGTAGTGCAAGTCTTTGACATACGTGAGTGGCCAATTTAAAATTCAATTTGCACGGTTATCAAACCAAACATTAATATCATTCATTATGTATAGATTGAACGATATATTGTGATTGTTTTTAATTTTAAACCTATGACGGCCAATCTATGTTTGGGTACAGGCGGCTTAACTCTTACTTCTATCGCTGGTAAAAATAACATTAATTGTTTTATCTCAAACAACACAGAATCAAGCAGAACAAGTCGGAGAGATTAGAAAACTTTTATTCACGCTGAATTATTGTAATTTAAAATTACATTTATAATCTTTAGTAATAAAGTATTGAACAAAGATAGATATCTTTAAATATGTCTGACACTAGATAAGAATATGCACTATTTTTAATGAACTCAAGATGAAATAATATTTTTAGCAATTTGGGAACAATAATTTCTTCCATGTCCATCGTTTTTAGCATGATAATGTTATAACTTTTAATTAACAAAACGATAATGATTAATAAATATTTGTATATTATAATTTCCAATGAATTAACAACTTCAAGAAAATAAATAATTATGAATTATTATCTTATAAGTTGTTGATACAGAAGACATGTTGAGGGTTATATCTGTGAATTTTATTATGTCATTATAATTTATTTTTCATTACTGACTGATAACAAATAATAAGATATAAAATTAGCAACGGAGCACAAAGCTCTAAACTCCAAAATGCTTAGGTAAGCAGAAATTTAATTATTTTAGATTTTTTGTCTAGCTGGCTCTCTTCTCCAATTTACTCCACATACAACATTACAACCATTGTCTACACATATATGTCTTGGCTCCACTCTCTCTCATATTGTGTAAGTTAATGGAGTTATGTTGTAGTTATACGTAATAAAAGGTTTTACTACTAGAGATTATACTAAATGGATACTACTCTCCTACATTTCAATAAAATACACTATCGTGTTGAAATTTGGTTTTTGTGTGTAACCCCTAATTACACTACTCCGAATTACGCGCTGGCTTGAAGTATTTCCCACAAATCCCCCAATTGCACGATCCCCTGGCTGGATACACACAGCCTGTCGCACGCACAGCCATTCGACTGTCTTTGTGCTGGATTTTGCGAGCGGTATGCATTTTATCACCTAGATTACCGAAATACTGTAAATATGAAATACTTCGTCGATATATTTTTTTCGCAACACCAAGAATAATCATAGTTTTGCATTTTTCGCGGATAAAAACAAAATCCCTAACTTTGTATGAGATTAACTCCCCCAATTAAACTACTTCAAATTACGCGGTCCGAACTTTATTGTTAATGGGGTTTTTACTGTATTATTTTTGAATGTAAATTGAAAAATATTTATGTCTTGGAACAACTGAGCAAAAATTTCGTTTTCGGAATTTACGATGTTACGAGTGTAGCACTCTAATTTCACGATAAAATGCAATTCTCACTTCTTGAAAATTATTATTACAAAAACATAATATTATCACTTCGAAATTATGTAGTACGGATAGCGTTGTGCTATTTAAACCAGCCGTCTATAACTAGAGGTCCGTATCCGCAAACTTATTTCAAATACGCAGAAATAAATATCGCTATATATAACATTAAACGCGTAAAGACCGTTTCTTATTATTGTTTGTATTTTAGACAAAAATTGTGAGCTCAAAAAGTCGAAAATCGATAATTTAAACTTAAGCTATACATTTCGAACTCTCTTGCAGTACCATAACTAATCACCCCCACATCGTTAAACCACCATAAATCATAATATATTATATCAACAGTAAAAAGGCAATAGAGCCCCCTAGGGGACCCTGGAAGAGCTGAGGAGTCCTAGAATGCCCTGGGGGAGTAGGTAGCCCAAGGATAAAAAGGGGCCACGAGGTGCCAATATTTTTAACCTTATAAGAATTTTAAAAAAATACGATGTTACACGATGTACATCGTACGTATCTAATTTGTTATATACTATAAAGGTTTTTGATAAAATCACTTTGAAAAGAAATATCAAATATGATTTTATGATTTCTGATCATATGCATACACACGCTGTCCACTAGTACTAAAACACAACCTAAAAAATTACTCCCGGGTTAAATGACATTTTGATATATTATCATCGTTTACAGGCACTTCTTATCGATTTTAATAATCTAATTAAGGATATTCTTACATTCTTGATTGAATATAAGACCCATTCTTAAACACATAATCGGAATTAGAAGAGGAATTGATTGAAATATCGACTAACAGTTATTTCAAATTTAAATTCAAATACGGCTACCGAGAGTTCTGATTACAAAAGTAGATACCCGCACGTTATCCTGGATAGGTTGTGGTTAGAAAATTTTACATTGCATTTCCATCATCATGCTTATTGGAACGTGGATTTAGTGCAGTCGCAAGTCGTTTAACTAAAAAAAGGAACCGACTGCAGATATAACATTTGACCGCGGATATTTGCGGATGCTGTTGACAAAAATATAGAAAAATTAATGGAAAAACACCAGTTATATCCTTGGCATTATAAATAAGTGTAATTTTACATTTTCTCTGATATTATTCACTACTAACAGTACGCAATCTACATGTGCAATTTATATGTTGTTATTTTATTGGAATAATTAAGTACCTTGGTAATTTCTTTTTTCGAAATTTTTCATTTCCAAAATACCTTTCTGAAAATAAAAGAAATACTCTCGTAGCTAAATATATTTTTTTATGAAAATTTATTGCGAATAAAAACTGCAAAATATGAAAATATTGGTGACATAGATCAGGGTCGTCTTTCTCATTAAGATTATTTAATATATAATAATTACTCAACAATTTAAATATCGGCGTATCTTATTTATAATACTATAAGTAAATATATTGAAAAACAATATCTATATTTATCTGTTTTATTTATTTAAAAAAAAGGTAAATTTCGACGGGGGGATTGTATAATTAGGTAGCTGGGGCTATAAAGAGGAGCCATGGGTCAAATAAGCTTGGGAATCTATGATCTAGACGAAGACAATAAATACTTTGATTGACCACTTTTTATGGTTGTTTGTTTGCAACTATAACAATTCAATAGAAAAGCTTATAAAAAATACAAGTATGTACTGGAATACAGAGTTTTTTTAAAGCATTTCAAGCACCGGTTTACTTAACAATTCCTGAAGAAATAACACAAATTCACAGACTTTAGGTTTGAACGTCAAGAAGACGCTAGCTTCCCTTGATGGTAGTTTTTGTAATATGACATTCTAAAATGAGGACGGCGGAGCTATTAATTATAACAAACGCGAGATAAGCAAGACTGACATCTTATAATAAAAAAATCAGCTAGACGTCGACATGGCCGATAGCTATACGATTCACCCTACCCATATTTTGAGAATCTATTTCTATCAATTCAATCACATTTAAGATGTGTAATTTCGGCATCAAAATAATATCGTCTTCAACACGATTTATGATAATAGAATCATGACAGCCGTGGAGAATATATTTGAAAGGAAAAACATTGATACTAAATAAAATAAATATATTAATCTAAGTATGAAAAATTTTCCCTCCAATAACTGTTTTCACTGTTCTCAGTTTAAAAATAAACAATTTGTTTGCTATTAACGTGGACCCGTAAAAATCATCATATAAGTGATTAGGAAACACTGATACAAATCACGAATATTGCATACCACTTACGTTAAATACAAAGTAAATTCGTTAAATTTTCCCACATGCATCCATAAAGTATTACTAATAACAAAGATTGATGTCTCTGTTATTGCATTTGGACACTTTTAGTCCCCTGGTAAAATCTTCTTTACGTTTGCGTAAAATATGTTTTCTTTGTGAATAAAATAGTTTTTTCAATATTGAATTACACTGCAAAAATAAATCAAAATACTGAAAATTTGTCGTAGGCAAGAGATCGAAGTTCGTTTCTTGGAAACTTCTTGGGAGGCCAAATAATAGTCAATAATAATTCCAAAAACTTGACATAATTTATGTCTGTAATTTTAATTCCCCATTTTCGAGAGAAATTATTCCATTGGAAAAAAAAAGTGTTTGTCATTGTTTTCCTGTTGTGTATTCTGTAAAGTAGTAACCGTAAAATCACCAAGATTAATATATTTTTGTTTATTCTTCTAGAATCCAATAAGCAACATTTGAATTTAAAAATTTACAACGCTAAATAAATGTACCTGTTAATATAATAGTAAATACGTACAAAGAAATTGATAACATCGATACTGAATATCCTATTCCAAAAGTTATACCACCGAATCCTTTCACCTTGTGTTTTTTTTAGGAATGATATCTATTTAAATTCTTTTCTGTAAAAAAAAAACATTTTTTCATCGTAAATTTATTTGGCTTAATTTGGAATCAAGGATATTCTGAAATTCATCCAGTCAAGAAAGGATTACAAAAAGTCGGTAACTTCTTTGGATATACTGAAAAACTTGGGTTTTATAGAGATTCTATGATGAAAATTTTTGTAAAACGCTTGTTGTATGAGTAAGAAAAATGTTTTAGTTAAGTACTATATTATTTCATAAATTATAAGAATAAAAATTTATTGGGTTTGAACATTAAAAAGATCAAAATATACTAAGCACTGGAAATTGATGAGAAAGTCAACAAAGTAAGCTCCAACAAAACCTCCTTAATATATTTTAAAAAAAAAACGCCTGAAACCACTGCTCACACCTGAAGCATCTACGTTGGCAGGATGGTCCTACATTTTAGAAGAAAAAACAATTCATCTGAAAGGCTTTTCAAAAAATGATCATATATCCAATTTGACATTATCGAGGATGGCAGAATTTAAATTTTGGCCTCTTATGTGTAAATAGGAATGGGTGAAGGCGTAGAGATGGAAGACCTCCAATGGATAACACTATATAAAGAGTAATACTCTTTTATTCAATTGATGACTTAAAATTCTACATATAGATATGATGATAATGGTACCAGATGCAATTATGATTACGTTCATTGTCTGCAAGTACTTTATAATAAATTTCCATGTTAAATGATTCAATTTTATTTTGGATCGATCGGAATGAATCAGATGACGTAACTAGAAAGAACATTATTGACACAGGTGTAGCTGGTGACAAAGAAAAATAGTGTACATATATATTAATAAATATTTTTTATACTATGTACCTATGTAAATAAAATGATCGATTTTATAATGTTGTGAGAAGGTTAAGAAGAATTAGAAATGACTAAATATTTAATTTAATTTAATCAAAAACGGAAGTAAAGTGGTTGGCAAATCTTGTGGTTTTTAATATTGCACTTCATACCAGAGTCGACTCGAAAAAGACTGTTCATTTGTTTACCATCATGATTATTTAATAAGACATTCCCTATCGATATTTATTTTTACATTAAATGTAGCACAATTAAAGTAAGGTATAAATCGGGATACACATAGAGATGTATGTAGGCTTGAAAAAATATTTTATTTATAGAAAAAAAACCTAGCTAGAAGAAAACATTACTCGATGATACGTCAATGTGTGCAATCAGATGTATCATATAATAAACTAACATATGTTAGCTGACCCGTTGCGCGTTGCTGCGATCTCAAAGTAAGGAATTTCAAAGAAACTCGTTATGATAACAAACAATTTATAATAATTATTAATAGTAATAATTATGGATAAGGTTAGACGTTGATTTTTTGGGTTAGTATGCCAGAAATCTTCGCGAAAGTGTACTCTTGAGTACACTTTCGCACACAATTTCTTGAAATTTAAGTTTCATATCGATCGGATGAATTGTGTAGTAATTCATTAAGGACAAACAGACACACATACATTGATTTATATACATATAGATGAGGTTAAAAAAAATAGCCAGAAATCTTCGCGAAAGTGTACTCTTGAGTACACTTTCGCACACAATTTCTTGAAATTTAAGTTTCATATCGATCGGATGAATTGTGTAGTAATTCATTAAGGACAAACAGACACACATACATTGATTTATATACATATAGATGAGGTTAAAAAAAATAATTTCAGATTACAAATATGATTATTTCAATAAATCCTCTTCATTGTTTTTTTATATAAAACTGAACTCAAGACTTTTATACCATCTATCAAATACTCAAAACCTGATCAAAGCTTTTTTTTTACAAAATTCTTAATTTTTTCCTGATAAACTATCTGTTAAGAAGAAATATAAATATGTTCTTATTACTAATAACGACCATGCTTAACTTTACTAACAAAACTCAAACTAATGAGCAGTAATCAAAAACAATTAGGTAATACCTTTTATACGAGCCAACAATGGAAGTCCAAAACATTTTCTATATATAATGCTTAATATTCTACAAATTGACATCGTTATCATAAGATATTCATAATATCACAAAAAACAGCCGATAAAAATTTATAATTTTATTAAAAATTCTCCGATAACACAATTGCAATACAGACGACTTTAAACAATAGCTGGAATCATAAAACATATAACAGTGCAACGAAAATGAGTTTCCGAGAAGTGATTACTATAATTATCTTGCTGAAATCGTGTAATCTTGGAGATTGTGGAGTTATACGATACCGAGATGAGATCCGTTGTAATTGGGTACCACAATGTTTCTACACAGCCGAAAATCCTGGAATTTGTAACATATGGTACCCGTATCAAACGTGTGATTATGTAAAAGTACCATACCAAGAAGCGGACCCGTCAAATCCGGCAGGTAAAAAGCCCGCTCCGGGAAATTCTGCTGAAGAACTTATTCCAGGAGAGACTATCGTCGACCTGTTCAGAAAAGGAAAAGATTTTTCAGAAATTGAGTTGAATGCCAAACTAAAGGAATCCAAAAATCGGCAATTAGCTCAGTACAGCTTAATAGGCAAACCTGAATCACGATTTAATAAAGAAGATTATGGAGAAAGTTTTTCTGACCCAAATAATCATGCCAATTTTGATGAAAGAAATAAAGAATATGATTCAGACTATTATGACGTGGATACATATACAAACGATCGAGCAAATGAAGTGGACTCTGGTGAAAGTACAAATGATTTTGATCGTAACGAAAAAACTAATAAGCGTAAAGATTTTGATTTAAACTTACATTCTATTATAGATGGCATTATAAAAGACGCACATGATTTAGACGGTGACTACGACAGCGATTCTTCTGAATATGATTTGCCAATAGAGCCCGATGAAGGAATCAACTCTACAGTCATATACGACAAAGTAGATTCAGATGAATCTGCGAGAAGCCTGTCAGGCGGCAAAAATACGGTGATTTTTAGCGATATTAAAAACAATCTACTATCGAACGAAGTTCCTAACCCGGTCAAAAAAATCGACGATGCTCAATTTGGTGCAGCTAGCAAAATTGATTTACCCGTTTTTGTGGATAACTACACAGGCGACTTCACAGGAAAGGGGAATAGTGACATGAAAACCAATAGCATATCAGATGACAAAATCGACGACAAGCAATCAGAACCAGAAAAGGAAGTCAAAAGTTTGTCGACTACTCCAGCAACGTTTTCTCTAAAGAGGAATTTCATAAATGCGCCGATCCATTGTGAAGATGGCTGGCGCATTGATGCAACTGGAAAATGCCGTGAAGTCTGGGGATAGTCCTAAATTATCTACCACCTATAACGGACACATTACATAATTCATCACGTGACTTAAAATTTTCTCTTATATCGCATATCGTAATAAATTATACTACACGGCTACTAGAAAACATTTATATATTGTTTGGGTCTTTGGCATGTCTGCTCGACTATATTATATGGTAATGGTCCATAATATCAAATACATTAAATTGATAAATTATGAAATTTTTACCGTTGATTATGAACACTGGTCATAGTGCTTAATTGTTGCATCAAATCTAAACGAATAGTTGAATACGTACAATATGTATTTTCAACGGGGCAGTATATTTCGCACAAGCGTGTTTACAACAAAAACTTGAGTTGTTTTTTTTTTGATTTGTCTACTTATAGTTATTATGTTTATTATTTATTGCGTATTTTGTAAGCAAAGTAAAATATATTATTTGTCATTTTAAGATCAAAATTGATTGAAAATTTCAATCGTGTTTTTATGTTAAAATGTTTAGTCATATTTTATCTGCACCCCAACTAAATATAAATATTTAAAAAAATGATTTTTAATCATACAAAGATGACTAAGATTGACGTTCAAAAAAAATATACCAGTCGATAATTAAAAGATAAATTCAGAAGCGAATCGTTTTATTTAAATGGGTAGCCGTTTTTAAGATGATGTCGTAAGTCATCGGTTATTACATTTTCATGCACCTTTAAGAGTTTCGTTAAACGACTATTATTGAGATAATCTCATAGCAATCTGGACACCTCTCATTTGGATTGAAAAAATCTTAATCAAATAAATATTTTTTTTCTTTTCTAATAAAATACAGTTCGTTTTATATTGCTTTTACATTTTACATATAGACTAGAATTGGTTTCGTTATCAACTGATGGTATCGTAAAACCAAAAATAAAAATTGGAAGTGGTAAAAAATAGACTGTTTTTTAATTTTATCAAATATGATACCTCACCACCACAAAATGACAGGTAACACATTGAAAGTTATTAAAATTTTAACCGCTTTGAATACTGATAACATCGTTCCTGGCAAAATATTGTTGTGAAAAAATCGTTACCACTGCCGGTTGTTATTACTCGTCTGTCTATCCAGACAAATTTCCAAACGCTAAATATTGCGAGCGGATATGGTAAGCAATATAATCAATTTGAAAATAAAGCGAAGAGCATGTGTATTTATAAACTTTTAATTGAAGTACTCATTCACGGTAATTTTGAGGACAACATTTTGGGTCAAACAATACATTATTTTATAATCAACTTCCTTCTTACTAACCTAATTTATAGCTCAAGTCACTTAGTACTTACATAATTGCGACGGCGTGGAAAACATCGCGTGTTTATCGCCAGGGCGCACCCTCAAAAGCCAGCCCATCCCATTTTCCTTTCATAGAATTCCTAATCTATATCTTTGTAGGGGGTGGTTTTTTACAACTGTTTCACAATATTCTTTAATATCTAAACGAATTTTGTCCATGAAAATACTATGAAGCTTATTTATACGTACCAACGGAAGCAAACGTGTTGTAAAGCTTCACGACTTTATTTATGTTCTTTTTTTTAATAAAATGTATTATACATATACTTTGGCTAAGAATATTTTGATGGACAACTCTTTTTACAAAATACGTACATAATAAAAAAGACCAAAGAGTCCGGTCATATTAAGAATCACTAAGAATTAAAACTATATGCCTAACGACGAATGATAAATATATTAAGTGCTTTCAAATGAATTTATATTCACTTTTATTTAAGGATCTTTTTGCGATATTAATGTCGGCTCAAGACCAATATATTGTATTACGATATTTAAATAACGATGTGATATAATTCTCCATACTACTTAGAAAATTGCTTTTTTAAGTATGCTAAGTCTGCACACAGTCTTTTATGACCTACAGTGAATAAAGTTCATATAATTTATAATTATATATAGACGAAAGTGTATGTTTTATAATCAATTTTCATTTTAAGGTGTAATTTGTCCCATCTTGTTGAAAAAACTTCATATTTTTAATAATAGAAGTACATTTTAAGTAATATTTCTAATATGTCCTTCACATTTCGTTTGAAAATTAATTCATTCCTTCTAAGTATTAATTGGCAATCGTTTAAGCTTTGGTTTTGTATACGTATATTTTTTTAATTGAAAATTTTGTATAAACAGCCTTGTTCGTAATTTGTAAATCGGTCCTGATCATAAAATATATGATGGAAATAGTACTTGAAAATGTGTTTTTATTTAAAAAAGAAATCATTTAGTTCTTCTAAAGAAACAGTGTCTAAAATCTTAATATATGCAATCAAATCCTTGTTATATTATATTTATTAAGAAAAATGCAATTATTTCCACCGTTGCGTTATTGGTTTGCTTCAATGAATATTGGCGGCAAGAATGCAATGTCAATGATAACTACAAAAAAAATAATGATTAATTAAAATGAACTAATTTACAGTAAAAAGAAAAGACGTCAAGTGTTACCATTTTATTCTATTAATATTATAATATGATTATTCTTCATTTACAGATCTAATCGCTGTGCGTGAGTCGACATGAAATTCTGTTTTTGAGGAGAGCTTTTAAAACGATTGTTTATTTCACTTTTAATAGTAAAGTATTTTATGATTGTGATAAAATCCTTTATTTGCACGGTTAATATCATTTTTTTTATTTACACATAGCGTGAATTGTATATTGTTATTCAAATTCTACGATTATATGAACAAAAAAGCATTATACCTTAAATGTTCACCATTTATGATCCAATAAAAGAATCACTTTTATTTATCTAGGGATAATATTGAGCCAAGAATAAAGCATGATAGTTTTACAAATTCACAAAACTTATTTGAAATAAACAGTTAAGGAGAGTAATATAAAGAATATTTAACTAATGAATTTGCATCGCCAATAAGGGAAAATAAACAAATTTCATTAATAAAAAAAAACATTTTTATGGATAAGCTCTTAAAAACAACTAGTCAAACGAAAGCGAATAAACTGGACGAAATTATGATAACCACTTTTGTTATATCAGCAGTAAGTAAATTCTTATGTGAAAGACATTTTTGATCAATGGATATAATTTTTGATTTTGTAAAAAAAGATTACAACTTTTTCCATAAAATGATCTTAATAAGTCATATCATAAAATATACCTAAACTTTTTTCATCGTTCACAAGTCAATTATATTAGTCAAATGTGTAACTGAACTTAAAACTGCACTTATTTTCTGATAGGATCTCTATGATAAGGAAAGGGTTCACTAAAAAATAATTTATTTGACCTACTCAAAGACCTGCAGTCACGGCTGAGTCTTAATCTACAGCAATTTCTTAATAAAAAATATGCACAGTTGAAATTTCGTCATGTTTCGTCGTCAGACGAAAAACTCAAACGGCATCACCCACAAAAGACTTGTCTTCTGCCAAAAATTAACTGGGATTCCCTAATAATCTGACAGTTTCATGAATGTTGGATTATTATCTCTAATTTAAAGCATTCTGCTTTCGACTTGGCGTGAATCGAAGTAACAATTTTCACGTAAAATATTTGATTTTGGAGGTACTTAAGAGATGTAGAAAATGTTTTTGTTCACTAGCTTACACCCTTCGCTCGCTATCTACGTGATACTATCTATTCAGTTAGGAATGAAAACTTTGCATACATTTGTATTTAGTGAAAACTAAAAAATTATATTTTTCTTTATGAATTGTTACAATTCTGTACGATTTCACATGTTTTGTCACTAACGACCCGACTGACTGAAGTCAGTTCACAAGTAGTTCTCTTGTATCCGTATGATAGAATGCCTGAAGATGCCGAAAGGCGAAACCCGCGTCGTTAGTGACAAATCGTACAAATTTTTACCAATTCAAATTTGATATTGAAATTCCATCAAGCACCTTCAGTCGATATCATAAATTATAAAACGTTATATAATAGCTTTTTGTGTTAACGGCTGCTTCTTAGAGGAAAAGCATTATATTTTAATTATATGGATTTATGATAATTTACTAGTTCTATACTTCGTTTTATCTTTATTCCTCTTGGTGTAACCTTATTTGAGTTAGTTGTACGTAAGGTCAAATATCTAAATACATTTCCTAGTTGTAAATTAGGTTTGCATGCTGAATAACATTTTTGAATTTTTTCTAACAGCTGTGGTTGGAAAAGCAATAAGTATTATATAATGCATCACGTTTGCAAACTCGAACCGTTTCTTTTACATATCTATATTAACATATATAGTATCATATGAATTGAAAATCAACTATGAATTCCCTACATTATATTCTTATATTGTACTCACTATCAACAATGGTATGTTTCTATTCGTGAGAGTTATTTTCCCGTTTCATAGCGTGATTAGTTTAGTTGTATTTTTTCTTTCAAATTGTAGCTAACAGCTTAGCAATCCTCGTGCTTATTTGCATTTTGCATTGTATGTATGTAATCATATCAATTTCTTTTTCGATACATCAACGTTGCGATATTTTTGTCAAATACGCTTCTTATATTTTTTTATTACTAAATAGCTTTTGGACAATTATTACAGATGTAATTTATTACAGATGTGTATAAAAACAGAATTGTGTTGATTTATATCTAACAACCCCTTTGGCTTCATTTCAATTTAGTTTACGGGTTCTTTTTCCATTTTCAATTTTCCTAATTGTATAAATTACTAACCGTCGTTGTTTTAGCTACGGTTCATAATAATTCAATTAGCATTTATTATACTAAAATCAAAATGAAATCAATATATAAAATATCATTTATTTTTCATATCAACTCCAGCCGAGAATCCTGGTATATAATAATATTAATACAATTATTTGTACCTTATTTGAACAGTTCATTCTGTTTCTATATGTTTAACTTTTATTCTTTAAAATAAATATGGTACAATAAAAATCCAACATACAGCTTCAATTTAAAGTATTCTGTTTAAAAAAATCAATTCCATAATGTTTCTTGAAATTGAAAGAACTTTTTAGATATTATTGGACATAAAATTTGTATAGTAAGAAGGCTTATCTGGAATGCCTGTCACGTTGCGACAGCTATGTGACCACCTGCAAAGTTTATGGTTAACCCATGCATGCATATGTTATTTTAAAACTGACCTGTTTCGAGGCTTATGAACCCTACTTTGCAGATGGGGGCAAATTGTAGTTGAAAAATAATCAATTCAATTAATGTTTCATATAATTGACAAAAAATGAGGGGTTAGTTTCGATTAGAGTAAATTTCATCATGAAAGTTAGGACGTTGATGACACCCATGTCACCAAATACACCAGATGGCTTGTAGAATAGCAAGGACGGCATTTGGTTGTTCATGGAGGGCTTTGCTCCCCATCTGATTTTTGCCACCATCTTAAGAAAGCTCAACAAAACATATATGACGTCCCTGTCGAATAGTAATTAATGTAAGGGATGGATTAATCAATTGAGCTGCTTTGAAAGCCGCAGCAAAAACATCCATCCATCAAGCACAAAAATTAGTTTTAAATTGTATTGCCTTAATGTTGCAAAATCGATTCAAAACGTTATAACTTAAATAAGTATTTTTATTTTTTGAATGGTGAAAGGAAACTATATATATTTAAGATACGGAATGATATATTTAATGGTACATAAAAGCCAAGCATAAAGGTCAAGTCAATACTGCCATTCTTGATATAATATGCAATGTCTATATGATTCATCCACATTTGCTATTTAAGAGTGTCTAACGAATACTAGAACACTGTTATATATGTACACACATTTCAACGGTAGACAAGCGTTTGTTTCACTTATTATTCAAATACTTGACCTGCTTGATCAAACCTTAGACAAGGGATACAAGATATAACACATATATCCAAAAGGTAAAAATATTTGGGACGGCAATTACTGAGACGGCTATGTATTTTGATGGAATATCTTCTGTCTCTCAACAAACTAATTACAAGTTCACAACACCTCATTCCATAAAAATATTATACTATTATATTATAAGAAATTAAAAATTATACTTATAAGAAAATTAGAAGTTGTTATTACTAATTTTCTTATGTGACTCGAGAAAAACAATCGATATAATTAATTTGGTTCGAAAAAGAGCTAACCATGTTGAGTTAAAACTTGTGTATTAAAATCTCCGACCAATTTAACATTTTACCGACAAAATGTTCAACTTCCATACTCGACAATTGAATTAGATAGTACCTTTATAAAAAGCTCTCAGAATGAGCTGAGAGAAAATATGAATCAGAAAATTTAATTGGCATTGATTACAATAGGAAAATCCACAAAACTGATAAGTATGCTCAACTATAAAAAGCGATATTTGGCTATTTTTTTCTTCCACAATAACTGTTTAGTACAATCGTATATTTTGTTAATTAAAAAACTGATACTCATTGTTTTTTATTTATGAAATAGTGGATTTAGCATCTGCAAACTTCAAGAACCGCCACCGATCAACTGGAGACCTGGTCATAATATGAGGACATGATAATTTATTACCATTGCACTATCTATAGGTTCGTCTTTCAAAATGAAATGATACAAAAATGTTCATATCGACATTTTCTCAACGAATTTGTTTTTTAAGGCCCCTTGTATTCACAAATAAAATACTTATAAGGCAATTTTGTTGTTCTTTCTGATGACGTACATTTCAAAATAGTTCCACGTCGCTGTTAAAAATATTTGAGATTTCCATTACCAATAATGTAAAGTGCTCGGTGTAGACGAACTCGTGGCTTGGAAACAAAGCTTTGCTGATAAGTACATAGATATATCATTCTATAACTTAAAATACCTACAACAAATAATGATGGGCATAGAGTTTACAGAATAAATCGAATTTAGTCATTACTAATGCACACCGATGTACCTATTATATGTACATTACAAAATCATTAATTCCTTATAATAGTATTCCATCACGACAAATAATTATCAATCAAACATACGATAAAATGATACTTATTGATATTAATTAATATGAAAAACAATATACCAGGTTATACTGTTTTACTCTAATCAATTTAATAATATTTCTTTTAATATAGTTTTAAATAAAATAATAATAAACAGCGGTGCATTAGTATCAGCGATAATATCAAGAATCGGCTAATTCATAATAATTAAAAGCTATTTTTTTATAATGGATCTAAAGACTTTGCAACAAAATCAGTTTATTAATCATTCATCTGATAATAAACTAGTAGTTTTCTTGCAATTAAATTATTTAACACACAATCGTTATCTTTGTGCTAATTAGTGAGACTCTTGAGTATTTAATTACGAGACCTAAACATTAACATACATTCTAATGTGACAGTTTTATAAGTGATTGAATTGTGTTATTTTTTCATTGTCGTCTAAGATAATTCTGAAAGAAAACTGAATGCATTTTAGATACATATTGTGAATTTTCGTAAACGTCTAATAAATTCCTTTGTAATATTTCTACAATTAAGTACATTTATATAAATACATTAAAAAAACTCTCTGAAACATTTAATGCATAATATATCCATATTATATTAACCATGCAACTTCCGCTCAAATTCTGTATCAATCGATACAAAAAAATCTCTAAATAAATAATAACATTTTGTTTACAAAAACGATATTCGATTTATAGTTTGTATTTTACCCCTCCTTAAATTCATCATATTATTATAACGTACTTAGGTACTGGTAATTTCTTCTCGCAACAATCATCGGTATCTTTTAACAAAGCAGTTTCAGTGTAGACGCTCGTCAGAGAGGACGTTCTTGGGCAGTTTAAAGTTGAAAAAACCCGTTTGAGTCGTCATATTATAGACATCAAGATAACAAGTTAGTACAAATCTATTACTACAAATAACGGTTATTTTATATATCAATTTTAACTAGCTTATAATGTTGTGCAAACATTTTTGTCCCGTGAAAATACACATTTTAAATCAAAGAAAAATAGAATTTCCCAGTAATATAAATTTATATATCATAATACGTGATCGTTAAAAACAAAACCATTGTCTTAGAAACAAGCTCTTGTGAATAGTACTCTTCTAAAAATCAAACTGTAGTGTTACGTCTGGAATTGTTGATTTGGAAGGAGCATCGTATAAAAAAACGGTTTTTTTCTTTATTCGGTCAATATTAAATCTATGAAACGTTATTATATTTTTTATATAGAATAATTTTATTGCTAGATTAATTTAATGGAATTGTATTCTTCTCAGTGATTAAAAACTTATGATAATCATAACTTAGGGCTCTATTCTGCAAGTAAATTCATAGTAATAGTCAAGCATTAGTAATATTTTAGATTAACTGTACAATAAAACTTAACATCGAATTTAATATAATAAAACTTAAATTCTCCTCAGTTTATTATTAAATAATTATTTGGTGGAATGTTTCAATACTAACTTAAATTTTTTGATGATAAAAAATGAAAAAGCATTTACTTTGCAAATTATCAACATTTGCAATCCCTGGTATATTTAACGGAAAATAACATTAATTTTATAATTCCTATATCAGGTTGAAACTAAAAATAAAAAGCATGTTATCGGCTCAGACCACTACTGTGCACAATCAAAACTTCAATGATCTTTATGATTAAGGCCACATAATAAACAAATAGCTTTATATACTGTACAGTCTCATAAAATTTTCATTCATTTTATTCTGTTGTTATTTTTTATTAATTTTTGGCGTATCAAATCAAAATCAAACATCTCGTCAGTATGTATTGCAAAACTTGTATTTCAACTAAGAATGAACTAATGAAATTTCATTTGTAACATCACAAAAATATACCAGCGTCTTTAAATTTTGGCGCTTTACACGTGATGTGTTTTCTAAAAGTAATCAGCCATTACATATCTCAAAACTAAGATTTCGTATTTAGTACATTTCGATATGACATCCCTCTGAAAGGGAAAATATTGTTTTTCATTTTATTTTGTCGTCTTAATGCTATTTTTTGTTATAAATAAGAAAATATACGTTTTCATGGTAGGTATAAAAAAAGTGGATAAAAAATAATATTTAAAATTTCATTTCCATTTCTTTTGACGTTGTGCACTTTACTCTCTATTCTTACGATATGCAATCACGTGCAGCAAATAATACGAATTCGTTGATGTTTCAAAAACGTATTATTTATGATTTATCAATAGGAATTTTGCTTTGTTTACAAGATCTATTAATAATTGACTTATCAACCATTTGAAATATCCATATTACTTTAAATATAGATACTGTCTGAGTTTCAAATAGTTAGCAATAAATTATTACTAACAACTTTACAACTCATTCTTATCTAACTATCTAACAGAGTTGAAAATTACTAGTGTTAGTTCACCATACTTTTAATTGTATCTTCTTTTAACACCAGTGTTTTTATCCTCAGGTTTGTAATAAGGGCGTAATGTAAAACAATACTGTCTATTATAAAAAAGTGAAACATTAGCCAAAATGCGTTTTTTTTTCATAAATTAACTTGTCTTGAACGTTGAACTTTACTGACGATGAAAAATTTTTTGAAAAGATTGACTAACTGTTGTTACATTATAATGTAACCAAGAATGTAAAGTAACAATTTTGATAACGTTTTTTAATTTTATACCCACGATAAGTTGCTAGATACTTGAAATAAACCCATGAAATAAATGCCCAAATCCTTCCGGCCATGCAGTACGATTGTTTTATTTTCTCTATACTTTTTTATCATATAGGTAGTTCTTTATATAAAATGTGTTATTTACGTCAAATATGCTGTTAGACGATTTGTCAATGAAAATCATTACTTACCTAACATTGATTATTACCGACTTATATAGCCGGCATACATACCAATATTTCAATATAGATCTACCAACATAAAAAGAATTATAGGAAACAAAATCACCATACCGCTCAGCCCGAATAAATCAAGTATTTACTGTCTAGGTTTCATTAACATCTTGCTACTTATAATTTTGAGAATAACACAGCGGTTTGTTGAAAAAAAATGGCACCGTGTAAGTGCTTAATTATACAATTATACTCAATATTTAAAACAATATTGGGTAAGACCAGTATTACACGTTATCTTGATAATACGGAATTTCCATCATAAGTCATGCATATTAAATTTATCAAAAAATATTTACTATCAATATCAACTATATAGAATATGTAACTAAATGACCTGTAACGTTTCGATTTTACAATATTGCATGTTCCTATTTACAAAAAAACGTGTCATTATTGAATCACATTTCGTATCGGCTTCAATTACATGTAAATATCATATTAATTCATTTCGTTATTGACAGTTTTCCGTCAATAAACATACGATTCAATGTTTATTTTATATCTTTCGTGCTTAATTTGGAAAGTTAAAGTTTCTCTTCATTCCTCATGAGCGCTCCAAATCATTTATTATATGGTCGCGGAAAGAATTATTTACATTAATATGATTTGTATGCAATTGAAATGATTTCCGTAAGCCAGATAAAACTGGCGTAACTGATATATAAGATTCAGAAGAGCATTCAGTTTTTTTCTATTGGATGAGCAAATCCTCCACAAATTATCATTATTTTTCTTAGAAATAAACTAAGATATTGGTTACAGTTAGAAATACCCAGTGCTTGAATTGGCATGGAACGGGATGAGATATCTTTTATTTATGGCTTCAAAACAGTCACATTTTCTGTTTATGAATTCAAATGCCGCCCTGAGCTACTACCATTTGGAATGTTTCAAAATCGTTTGTTTAAAGCAAATGCTATTCGGGAACTATCAATAAAATCCTATAGATCGTTCCATTTGATAAATTAATGCTTGGATTATTAATTTTTAATATGATTTTTATCAAATGTCGTACTGAACAAAATTCAGATTATTTTTATACACAATAATAATTGCAAATAAACTGTTAAGGATGAATGAGTTTTTTTTTTGTCTGCAAAAAAGATCCATGAAGCAAGCTTCAATGAAAGTTTATTTGTATTGCAAACTGTCTTTATTTGTGCATGATATGAATAGTACATATGTAATAAAAGTAAGTACTTAATTCATCTACGTTTTCTACAAATAAACATTTTTTCAAAAATATCCCACTAGTAACTTTCACAGGTTCAACACATTTAAGAAGAAAAGTATTGTTGCTAAAATTAGTTTGAAATCATAATTCAATCAAATCCCACAGAAAAGAACCATACATTACCGTCTTTCAAATTCACAAAAAGTGTCACCTTATGTTCTGGTTTGCACGTTAATCGAAATATGTTTTATTTTGAGTCTTGATTTTTTATAATAGCACAACTTACTGCTCGAGCACTGGTTACAGATAAACAAGTTATATACTGGGTCAAAAGTTTAATAACTGCTTTTGAGTATCACTGCAACTGAACGTAAGCTTGAAAGCGCCACAAAAATAAATATGAACGTTGCATAAATATTATGTGAGCATTTGAAATATACACATCTAAAAAACTGTATTTATTTTTGTTAAAAAGTAACGTATAGAAAGGTTTTTCCAGTGATGTTAACATATTATTATCACCTGCATAAAAAAAATCTATATAATTTTGTCGTTCTTGGTATGATTCATATATTTAAAATAATTATTGTACTTAGGGCAGTAAAGGATTGTTGTGTCCATACCTAATAATGGTTTCAAAAATAATAAAACACTTTCAACCATGTCTACGATGTTTTTTGTTCGACAGCTTATTTGCTATTCAGTCCTCGATCTCTCATTTTCGTAGTGATAAAAGGATGCGGTTAGGACAGGTTTAGAAATTATTGTTGTTGGGTCCTTTAGTAATGATAGCAGTAATATAAATTTGAAATATACTATCGCCGATTACTATCTAGAAAAAAATATTTCAATGCTTTCAAATACTTAAATATAAACACATTTGTGATTTGTGGACCCGCCGTATTTTGAAACAGTATAACTTCATATATACTTTTTATATACGTGATTGATTATATGGTGTATATTGTTACTTGTCGTTTGCAGTATAATTGTTCTCGTAACCTTCTATTTAATAATGTTTTTTTACCGTTCTTGACAATGGCCGTCTTGTTTATATAAAACCGTGACATTTAGTAGGAAAATCTACAATTTTCGCGCCATGATGCTACTGGCATTGCTGACCTTACAAAAGTTAATGAAACATGGCCAGTCTCAGGTGGATAATAAAATACAGTTTACGAGGAAAATAAACACGAATGACCTTTTTGTATACCACTGTTCTACGCGAACAAAGTTAAAAGGTTATATGAATTTCTGAAATAAATGTCAAAGTAATGATAGAATACATAAATTCAAATTTTAATTAATTTAAATCTATTTTTACATAATCCCTCATATATCGTTGTCTTTTCGTAGAAACAAAAAAACTACCTTTATTATTCCGCTCGTCGTGATATCATTTATGACACGAGTTTCAGAAGCTCTTTGAAAAGCAAAGTATCTACTTAGAAACACCTTTAATCTGCCAACTGTCACTTTTTGTTGAGTAGTCATTATTTACACAATTTTAGTAATATTTTATAATATAATGATCAGCTCTGGTTTCATTAATCGCGAGCATTGTAAAATAATTAATTGGAAACAATAGAAAAATTATTAATATTCTTGGTGGTGATTTAGCATAGCTTTATTTATTTACATTTTTAAAAACGAGGATATTAATTTTATTTTAGTGGATATAAGGTAAAAACTGAGGGTACCTGGTGGAATTACAGTTTCAAAGTAAATTGTAGAAATTTTGTACATGTATGTACATTTAGTTTTGTTTTTTATCTTCTTCGTGCGTGCTAGTACACGAACACACTCTAGTACACTAACTGACAGTGAGTAAATAGTTTACATCGTTCAAAAAAAATATATGAACACTAAGTCTAAGAATTAAATATTGAAATTAGAATTAATTTTTATACCTAGGCACTGGTATATCAAATTATATCATAGCTTGATCATTTTTACAGTGAGTCAGATATAATATATATATATATATATCTCGTATTCATACATGGAAACCGACTGAGGGTTTCATTTTTTGTACTACCGAGGGAATTCTTAGCGTTTGTCACCGAATTCACTGTAGTAGACAGGGTGCGACAAAATCTACGAATGTTGGAGGTCGGTGACTGGCGCAGGAGAAAAATTAGAGAGTAGCCATGGCACTACTAGAAAAAGAGAAAGATTTTCATTGAGATGGATTGGGTATTCTATACCAGTGGTTCTCATGTAAAACTTCACTGTGACCGCATTATAAACATCAACATAAACGAGGAAATGTCTAGTGGCCCCACCAAATGTGATAAAAGTATTTTCGATATTTATTTTCTTAGTAGTGCATTACACTGAATGATCTTTCACAATATACAGTTGTAGGTAAAATCGACAAAATTAATAAAGCAATTGTATTGATTGAATTGGCATTTACTTGGTAGAACTCCATTATAACACGGTGGAAAAATAGCAATGTATTTTAGTACTTCAAAATTTTGTAGAACTAAGATACATTGCTATTTTTTCACCGTGTTAAAGCAATTTTTGATAATTCTTTATATTGATTTGATTCATGGTCAAAGTATATAACTTCGACGAAAATTTTTGAACTGTTTTAATATAAAAACGGTCCTTTACTTAAACTCGACTCAATGCTGGATAAGCCAGGTTTATTCAATCATTTTTAAAATAATAATAATTTTACAAATTCATTTGTTAAAACATTTTTTTTTAAATCAATATTTACTATAAAACTGTTGGTGGCCGCAGCAAAATCCTCCGGTGGCTGCACATGAGAGCCACTGCTCTAGACTTTTTCAAAATATGATATATAACAACGTTGTGAAAAGATTTTTTAATTCTTTAAATCTTTTTAACACGTTTAACAAAAACAATGAGACGTCGTACGTGCTCATTTTAGGTAAATAGTACTTACCGCAAAATAAGCAAACTGATATTATACCACGGACTAAGCTCCGTAATGTAAAAAAACGATAGCAGAATAAATATTAAACGTGTCATATTTACAGTCTGAGCAGGTAGGAACATACAAAATATAATTATTATTTAACACGGTGAAAAAATAGCAATGTATTTTAGTTCTACAAAATTATTTTTAACAAATATAGTTGATAGCTATTTCGGCTCACGCCATCGTCAGAACTAGTATAGAGTATATACTAGTATAGAACTAGAATAGTTCTGACGATGGCGTGAGCCGAAATAGCTATCAACTATATTTGTTAAAAATAATTTTGTAGAACTAAAATACATGGCTAATTTTTCATCGTGTTATAATGGAGTTCTACCAAGTGAATGCCAATTCAATCAATAAATTATTATTAACCTTGCATAAAATATAACCGGGGACATTCAATTCTTAAATTAAATCATTATTGACCGTGTAATTGAAATTGAAGTATAATTCTTGAATCCAAATTATTGTCGTTATAGTGTAAGGCGGTTTACGCGCTTCGTACGCAACGGTGTGAAAATTATCTGTTTATTTTCATTGAGTTAAAAGTGTGATTGTCACAGACATTGCTGTGCCTACAAGGTTCTGGACTGCAATTATTTGTTTACCACCATTATTACCATTCGTGACAGCAATTCGGCCAAATAAAAACCTCGATAAACCCATGTTATTCCAACAGTGGCAATGAATAAACCAATCTCGAATACGTCAATAATAACAGTGTTTTGATAAGAAATGTGAACAATACAACATAGATAAATGTAATACAACCATCGATTTAATTATTTTTATAGTATTTTATCTATAAACGAGCACCTCAATTGGATAAACGTTTTCATTTAAACATCTCATATTATAAACGTGGATCATATAGACTCCCGATAGAGCTGGTATAAATATAAATTATTCTATAACAACTAATTATTCAGTCGTTAATTTCATCCTTTTTGGAATGAGTTAGTGAAGCTAGTCGTTGCTTACTAATTACCGTTACTTAACTCCATTATTTGATTGACACTTCTTTATCATCTTCCATTAATTAAAGTTAGATAAAATAACAATCGTATTATAATAAAAGATTACACAAGAAAGGAAATCGCCTACGCCAGAATTTTCCGTTACGCTAACAACTTTTTTTAATAAAATTTCAATTCATTTTTTTTGTGAGAAGAGTTTTCCTAATGTCATTTGCTGTTCTTATGGCTTCCTTATTAAACTACCTTCGCGGTTGAATTCATTATTCAACCGCATTCATTGAAAATTAATCAATATTTCAATCTTAATTGACAATAATAAATACTCAACAATAAAAATACGATCATCATTCACCACCGATGGAAAAATATCTAAAAACAGAAATATTTTTCAAAATATAATAATAAGGAAATATCATTAAATATTAAAGCAAATAATTGTTGGTTAAGATATTTTTTAGAAATACGTGCCGATACGCCATAAGGAAGATATCTGGAAATTTTTAATTTATTTTTGAAATACTACAACCGCTATACAAAAAATGTTCATATCGTTTTTGTAATGTATACAAGGAGGTACTATCATTGTTTTTGTGTGGTTACAGTAACGTCATGTTTTAGAGTTGAATGTCATATTTTTCCTAGTACCAACTCGCTTATACATTATATAATACACGCAACAATTCGAACAGTCCTTTCATAATAAAGAAAATTGTATATATATAATAGAATATATAATAGTATAAAATTATCAAATATCAGAGCCGGCGTGACCTATTGAGTTTAATTAACGTCCTTATTACCAACATAGAAACGGTTTCTAACTTTCTTATGCCTGCTTTGTATTTGAATTTTCATTTTATTAAATCTAATTTTTTTAAATTAAGAACACACAAAAGCAATTGCGAACTGTATACAAATTTCTTTCATAATAAATAATACCTTCTAAACATACACTTTCGTATTATTCATACTGTGTATGAAAAATGATTTTTCAAATCACGTCTTTCATATCAGGTTTCATTCAAATATTAATACCAGTAATTATTTTAATAAATTGACTTTTAATTGCACATTTTGTAATAGAAAAAAGCAATTTTTAATCTTAAATGTTATATTACTTACAAGAGCAGGTACTATCAAATACCTAATGGAAAGATAATTGCCAAACTGTGTTGTATAGTGAGATTATTCTCCTAATTTGTTTATTTCTATCTAATCGTTAATTAATTAAGAAGAGGATTAGTAGACGGCCCCAGCACTCGATGTAAGAGAAGTGTAAGTGAGCTGAATCTCTGTTTATAGGAAATTTTTGAAATCGTGATTTCCAGTACGTTTAAGTTGTTTGGAATTTATCAAAGACGTGATTTATTAAGGGACAAAAATTGTAATTAATTGAATAATATAATTTTGGCATCAGGTAGATCATAGAAACAAGTATTTTTTAAATATTTATGTCAAACTCTTTCCCCGATCCATAGATTGTTTATCCCAGTTGCTACAAGAAAATACCGTGCGTTGGCCAATTATATAAAGATTTCATAAATAATCTGTCATTCTGAAATCATAAATATAAAATTTTGTTTGCTCCCACTTCAAAACCAGTCCTCCAATCATTGTAGGTCTGTAGAGTCGTTAAAAAACACAACTCTGACTAAAAAAATGTTTTATTATGTCAGGTTTTTTTTCTACCTTTTCTATTTATGTGCATTAAAATAAAGATCAACCTACTTATTACTTACTATGATACTAATTTTTCTATATCAAACTCAAATGAGGAAGATTTATTTCTTCTTGTGCATTGAGACATTTTTCAAAATCGTATAATCGTATAATCGCTCCGACTCTGTCCTTAACACTGTAACTCTGCAACTCCAACTCCGACCAAAACATCGCGACTTCACAGACCAGGCTTTGATAGATCCGATCCATTTTTTTCTTTCATCGAATGAAACAATACATACTTTTTTCACTTACTGAAATTATCTTTCATGATTTGGAGAAAGTTTATTATGACTTCTGGTTGAATAATCAGTTTTGCAAATTGTTTCATTTGCATCAGTGGTCACTAAGCTTACCAACGAGGGACGGATCAATTTTTTTAAAAATGTAGGGCCGATAAAAAAATATTCCTGTTGCAATCATAATGGAGCAGTTGTGTACTACTAAATATGCACAATTGTGGTTGTTTCTACTTTTATTTTATTCGTAGTAAATACATAGCTACTTTTAAAATTCAATGAGAATATGAGAATATAGAAGTATGGAAATATTTGGTCGCTTCAAAGAATTTAATAACTTCCTTTAGTCCGGTTCCACTAAACTAAATCTTATCCTGAATCTCAATAAATGATGACTTTAAAAGAAATCGCGTGACATCTCTTTTCACTGTACAATTCAGCAATGTTTTCATTAATTGATTTTTCATTTTTATATCGCTATGAAATTGTATTTAATTTGTAAAACCTGAATCAAATTTATATCACCTCTTGGGAATAGAGTTGTAAACAAAGTCAATTCTAACTGACGCTTAATTCTAACGACCGATTATGACATTTACAAAGAAAATGGCGTCGTCATTTTCTATCGGATTATCATGATAATAATTTTTGAGGACAAAATAATGTCAAAATAATACAATGTTGATTTTACTGCTGGAAATTTCTTTTGAATAACCAATGTGAACCTGTAACTTCTTTTTAAATACTAGAGCAGCGGTCGGCAACCATTTTGGACTCACCGAAGACTAGATGGATTAAAATGTCAAAATTTTGATCTGGCGGGCCACCAAATGGACGTTTGTGTTAAATTCTATATATTTAAATAAAAATGAAAAATAATAAATTGTAAGTTACATTTTAAGCCATTTGTGTTGAAGTCTGCTTTGTATTGCCTCGGGAATTCCTCACATTATTTTAAATATATTTTTTTAACAAGTAGTCAGATTTCTCTGCGGACCACCGAAATTTCCTCGCGGACCACCAGTTGCCGACCGCTGTACTAGAGCACAAAACATTTGAAGAATTTGTTCTCATGGAAAGCAAATGGAACTTTATTCATTAAAATTCTTATATAAACTTTATTTTTATAATTTACTGTTGTTTTAACTCTAAGTTAAACATATTTAAATTTAAAAAAAACACTATGTGAATACTATTTCCACTATTTTATATTTTTTAGTTTAGAACCCCTTTCGCTCATTGCGAGCATTATCAACTGAAAACACATGTTTTTATTATTTAAATATAGTACACTTCCACCAAAAAGTGACAGTTAAAACAAAATTAAAGATTACTCAAATTTAATGTTCAAACATCAACGGTTCATTACCTAAACTGTCTGCTTCATTAACATGCATGTGGTTACCTAAAAGTACTTGAGTATAATTTGACTATCAAATGTGGTAAATAATAAATTATTAATCTGATAATTAGTATGATTCACCTCACTGAAAAGATATTAACATACAAAAAGATCACCAACAAACGATTACATATCTGACACTAGGCAAATATCTTTCAATTCTTGCCTAGCGTCATCTTCAATCATTTTTTGTACTTATTATAACTTTAACCTTGAGGTATCCAACTTTTTATGAATTATTTTTTTAACACTGTAAACATATGAATTTTATATTAACAGAACCTGTTTCAAACCATGTATATATTTTTTATTGTGTCTGCACCAAACTTATCGTGGTGTTCATGATAAAATTATTTTTCATGTAAAAAGGCTGATATAGAAATATTATTATTTAAAATTATAAATTACCTGATTATTTTAGAAAAATAAATGCCAAAAACTAATAAAATCAGATTACAAATACAGGATAAATAAACTAAAAAATTTTTTTTTTCAGACATTACCGAAAATGAAGTTTTTCTTCGCAGTACTATTATGCACAATTGCAGTGGTGTCGTGCAAACACAAGAAGAATGACAGCAGCGACAAAGTGAGAATGATCTTAAACTTTTTTACGTTTTTTTCAATATGCCAAACAAAAATCTAAAAAAAATAGGTTATCATGAACAAATATCAATAAATATTTTAAATAATAAAAACACATTTTTTTAGTACTTATTTCCACAATATATTTTTTGATCAGGACCGGTTTCGCTCATCGCGAGCATTATCAACTGATGATAATGCTCGCTGATAATGCTGATCAGTTGATAATGCTCGCGATGAGCGAAACCGGTCCTGATCAAAAAATATATTGTGGAAATAAGTACTAAAAAAATGTGTTTTTATTATTTAAAATATAATGCCTTTCCATCAAGAAGTGACAGTTAACACCTTAAAAGTGATCAATAAATATGTTTGACCTAAACATATAATCTTAAGAGAAAACTAAGCTTTTTATAGATTTAAGTAAAAAATATATATTTTTAAAAAATCATTCATTACTATGCTGAAATATACAAATAAGAATAATTTTTGAAGAAAAAGAAATGAATTTTAAAATCGGACACAAATCTACAAAGGTAAAATGTTGTATTTTTGAAATTTGTTGATTACACTTGTCAATCAAATTTTTCTTGTAGATATAATGGATATATAAAATAATATATATAATAAAAAATGTGAATCTAATTAATTTTAAATTATTGTTTTCAGTTGAAAGTTGCTGTTTACTATGAGGCCCTTTGTCCAGACAGCATGTCATTCATAACAAAACAGCTATATCCCGCCTGGCAAACAATGAATGGAGCCATACGAGTTAAACTTATTCCATACGGAAAGGCCATTGTGAGTATTATAATTACTTTGCTTTGCTTTGCTTCCATTGATCACTTTTTTATCACTATTTATTTTATAACATATATCAATTTTCAACTTGTTAGATTGATATGGAACATTCAATATGAAACAATAACGATATTGTAAAGTTTGTTATTTCATCTTTTTTTCCTTATCGAGTTGAAATAATTAAACAATATTCACGCTGTGATATCATCTCAAATATAAAAAAAATAATATTATATTTCTAAGCCCTGGGTTAAGTTACTTGACAAAAAGAGCTTAAGGCAGTTAGGAGAATGTTTGAATCCACAACGTTGTTGTTTTCCTATTGTCACAAAATTTAAACAAGCAGGTCAGTACGGGCATCCCCATAGAGACATATATTTAACCATTTTTACTAAATTTATTTATTTTATATATTATAAATTTTTTTTAATATTAGTTTATTACTTTTGTTATGCAAAAAAAAATAACATTAAAAATTGGCAACAATGCAACAATTTGCTGTCTCAAAAGTTTGTGTAAATAGGCTTGATTGTAATTTGTATTCTGTCAGTTCATAATGCTTGCGATGAACAAAACTGTTCCTGATTATGTATAAAATGATGTGTTGTCATTTAAAAAAATAAAATTACAAACACTTATCAGTTGTTTTTACTTGCAGCACAATAAAAAAGATGGCAAATGGGAATTTGACTGCCAGCATGGACCTAAGGAATGTTATGGAAACAAGGTAACTTTACCAATTATACATATGAGATATTACTAGCATTTACTACCCAGCTAAACCTTGAATAGATTCAATTTTGTATTTGAAAACACAATATTGAAATTTGAAAATATCAACTTGGACTCCCACAAAATAAAATACTTCTAATAATAATAGTAATGTAGTATGTTGAAAATAAACAGTTGACCTATAAATTTCATCCAGGGTGAAAGCCTTTGAGAATAATTGTAAAAACAACCACTTATACCTATATTCAATGAATTATTCATATAGAAAAAAAGTCAACAAGACTAGACATTTACCTACCCCCCAAATATATCTGAAATAACAATCTCTGGATATGCGTATGACTTAATGCAATAATTAATACATACATTATTCAAAGACTTTTTTTTATCTAATTTTATAAAGCATTTTAAAAAGAAATCAAAGCATATACCCACTTGTGATATTTGCCAAATAGTTTTAATCGGTTGCTTCTCAGATAGTTTAATAGAACTGTTTTTTTCAATTGCCAATATTGAAGACACATTTATATTATAATATTTTTACTTATAGATCCAAGGGTGTGCACTGAAGAGCAAGGATTTGAGCGACGAGAAGAAGTTTGATTTGATCAACTGTTTAATGGCAGACAAACATCCTGATGCTGCTCTTAATGAGGTAAATGTGATATCTATTAACTTCAAACTATTTTGAGAGGTGGAAAGAAAAAATAAGTTCACAATTATTTTGTTTATATTTCACATTTCTCAAAATGTTTCTTTATAAATCTAGTGTGCAACTAAACTGGGTGTCGAAGCCGCTTCAATTGAATCATGCGCCAATGGCACTAAAGGAGACGACATCCTCGCTTACTACGGAGACAAGACTGCCGCCTTAAGACCGAATCTCTCATTCGTACCGACTGTCATCTTCAATGAGGTAAAGTGTACTGACACTATTTTGCATTATATTGTATTAATCTATCACTTAAACAATTTATTACCATTGGGTACATCTACCCTTTCCAATTGAAAGTAATTTAAAATACTTACAGACAAATTAGATCATTTGAAACAGTGTGCAACAAAAATAAATGAATCACATTTATTATACAAATTGAAATTTAACTAACATATACCATAAATTGGTAAATAAATACAAAGTATAAATGATGGATAAATTTATTTCCACACATTTGAATAATGCTTTTTTTTAACTACTTTTTGAGGAAACATGCTGCAAATGTCAGACAAAATATTTTTTTTGAGATACCATATTTACCTTTAATATAATAAAAAACTGAAATTAAAACATTATTTCTTCGAAATATTGAAAAATTTCCCTGTAAAAATAATTCCAAATAGCAATAAAACACCAAATGTTTTAAATAAATACAAATTATTTCAATTTCAATGTCAGGTTATTTTTAATTGGAATTTATTAACTAAAAAGTACATATTTGTTTGGAAATATGTGTTTTCTTGCAACACACTTTCATGTGTAAAATCATTATTGTGAGTTTTTATTTTCTGTTACAATTCATTTTTTAGGCAGTGCAAGAAGTTTACAAAAAGATTTCCTTGAGTTTGTAAGGAGTTTAGAGTTCGATATCGGCACATAATAATTAAAATGTCAATATATTTCAAATGGGTTTCTTTTCTTTTTAGAAATTCAACCAAGAAGATCAAAACACAGCTATGGTAAATTTGAAATCAGTCATCTGCCGATTAGCAACAAGGAAACCTTCACAGTGTTAAAAAAAAGACTTTCATCCCAAATACTCAATGTCTAATATTAACTTAATTATACATGTTTCACTTTCGTGTCCATTTAGTGAATAGGTTCATTACAATGTGTGAAATGTGATTAATTATAAACAATAAATGAAAACTGAATTGGCCTTATTAAAATTCTTTCGTTATATTTGAATGCGTGAAAAAAGAAAGTGATCAAAACACTTCTTGGTATACTGACAACAATAACCGAAGTAAGTGATTCTAAATGAATTACGCAGTTTGTTGAAAAATATAGTAATAAGATGTTAGAATAGAGATAGGTTAAAGAGATAGTCTCCAACTGTTTTGATCCAATATTTTTGTGTATTCATGAAAATACATGTGGATAAGTTGTTGAGAATCATAAGTAATCTTCAAAAATAATAAGATGTCCAGTAGCTGAATGGTGTAAAGCTCTAGCGCTGATGCGGTCAAAGATTTGAATCTCTGAATGTATCCTCTCATTATTTGATTTATGGATTTGTGTCCATATGTATGAATGTATGGGTTATCATTAATACTAGAGGGCGATCACTGTAATATTGACGTCTATAAGTCGGTCATTGGATCATTGCAAATTTTAAGAGAAACTAATGATTTTCCTTCGCTGTTTCACATCCTTATCTTAGACTTTAAATGTGCAAACCCATTGACATAACAATCAAACACGATGAGAGAAACAGTGAACACTTTCCTAAAAACTTCTTTTCTGAAGAGTGCTTAAGGATCTAGCCTACAAACAGTCCTCACTATATACTACATTAGCAATTCACATCGAGAGCAAACTTTATCAGGATATGTGATGCCTAAGTTATATTTATTACTTTGAATTCATAATAAGTTACGTTTTTAAGCAAAGGGTGGGGCTTTCTCCGTTTCAATGTTTATTTTCAACTGATACTTGCTGAACTTTTATTCACATCAAATACATGATCCAGATTATTCAATAAAATTGTGGAATCGGTGCCAGGAAATTGTGTTTTATTTCTATAACTAAAATGACGGTCAACAGACAAGTGATTTCAATATTTTATAGTGATCTATCACACAAATATTATAACTAAATCTACAAAAAAAAAATGCTGCATAATTCAATAGTATTATATTTTATTGTAGCGAAATATACATCGTATTTTTATCACAAATATCAATCAATATATTATAAATTATAATTATTATTTAGATTTGTTTCAATATATACTAATAACAATAGAAAGCTAGCAATATACTATTGGAATTTATTTATTATAATAATAAAAAAGAGTTAAAAAAAACAATAAATTATTCTAATATGATAACAAATCAATGATTATGGATGCCTATTAAAATAAAAATATAGATAACAAGGGATTATATATATTTTGTTAATAAAAGTGTCATTCAAATTGTTATACCATCAATAATTTGTAATTTCCAATATGACACAAAACTAAAATAAAGATATTTGCTTTGTTGTAAAATCTCTTTTTTCTCTACTTTCAAGTAGTTAAATGAGATACACAGAATATAATTTTTATTTATTGAAAATTACTGCATTAAAAAAAAGTCTTGTTACCATTTTAAGCCCCAAATTAGTTCTAGCTTAAATTATCATATGGATAAAGCGAATATCTTGTAAAAAATAAATTAGTAATGATAATCTTACATTTAACAGATCACTATAAATTAATACATTAAGCTGCAATGTTCCCGCACTGGGCATTATAGACGATAGTGGCTGCGCCTCCAAGCCTTTCTATAGCTGTTCCCAGTTCTGAAAGCTGTTCACGGGTAACGTGTACAGCAGAGGAAATGGGTGTTGTCCCTGAAGGTACGGGGTATTCCAGAATTGCTACTTCTACACCCCCATATGTGTTGATTGACTATACAAACAGAAAAATAATAAAAACTTATTACCAATAGCTTCAGACATTGTGCGATTGGGCTAATAATTGCATAGAAGAATACAGTGGTAGTACTATAGTAGTACGGCTACAGTTTTTATCTGTTACAATAAGACATGTGTTTCGCATGATCACATGGCATTTTTTTTTTTTTGAATTGACATTTATTTGGTAGAACTGAACTCTGTTATTGTAAAGCAAAAGGAAATTCAATCATGTAATGTTTTTTTTATTATTTTCATTTTCAATATTTCGTAGGTTTTGCCATAATTTTAGAATTCAATTCGGTACAGTAACACACTTACTTTTACTTTGAGCAATATAGCAGTAAATGTGATTTAAGGGGATATTCTAGTCTAAAAATAGTGCAGTAAAAAAAAAAAACAACCAATATTTTTAGCATAAAGGAGGTTTGACTGTTTTTGTTTGAGAGAAATATTATTTGTTATTTCAAGTGGTAAATAAATTTTATCATTTGTTAATCATATGGTTAAAAATGTAAATAAATCTATTTATTATTAATATTATTAATATAATTTTCTACAAACGATTACTTCAAATTGAACCTTATTCATAATTGCATTCTGAGCGCATATGGTTCAATACTGACGCTGAATCCAAGAAGGGGAAAGGCCAAGCTGACATGAAATGTTATGTCTCATGTTTCATGGTAATAGATTTCTTTCAAAATATTTTTTATTAATATATATCAATATATTTATCAAAATCATGACAAATATGTGTGGCATCAATATCTGGAGAAACAATAATAGTGCAACAAAAAAATATAGGAATGACAATTGACCTCACACGACAGCCATACTCCTCAAAGGGTTAAAAATAAAAGAAATGTGTACTTATATTAGCTATACTGCGATCATAACTCTTGCCACATTCGGATTGATAAAAAATTACTCACCCTTGTCAATTCAGTAGTGGGAAATTTAGCTAAATCTGTATCAACGCATCTCCAAGGCCGTCTTCTCAAATATTCTTCCCGCACTTCACATTGGATGACTTCAAGGCGATCCTAAATAATAAAAATGTTCATACAATATCACTTAGAGTTTAATCGGATTAGATAAGAAAAAAAGTGCAATAAGTTATTTTTTTACCATTAATTGCTGCCGAATGATCTTCTGTTTGATTTTATGGTCTTCAAGAGCCTTCTCATATTTTGAAGCATCATCGGGGAACACGCATACTCCTGATTTCGCAAGAAACATTGTCCAGTCCTAAAAAAAGTATCATGGTAATACATAAATTAAGAAATATATTGTTGAAAATTCATATTCTTTCAACGGATCCATAAATTATTGTTAGTAAGCTTTCTATTATTTTTGAATATTGGGCATATTTATCAAGCTAAAATAATTATATAGTTATGTCCATAGCACCGCTTTGCAATACAGCTCTTTATATTAAATGTGAAAAGTATGTTTGTAAAAATATTCTAGCTGTGTAATTAAAAAAATTTTATGGCTGTGAATTATATTATAAAGCGAAGGTAATATTACCGTCTTTTTCCGAAAATAAGACACTGTCTTACTTTCTTTTTTGGTCCGAAATATGAGCTAGGGCTTATTATCGGGGGAGGGCTTATTTTTCTAGTACAATAAGTAGATTTATACATTTACGTTAATATTAATTTGTATATAGGAATTTTACATTTATTTTAAATTTATTTGAATACAGTCATGTCATCTTCTTCTGGAACATCGTCATAACTTATCAAATTCTGATGATGAATTTCCTCCTGGTATGTAAATAGTCAAACCCCTTAACTGTTAAAATACTCATACATTGTTGTCAGAGATATGAGCAAGAATTGTTAACAATGATTGCCATGGCATCATATTGATCAAAAAGGTTTACCTGTGACACATCACTGCATTGACAGTATGAAACATTTGTTTATCTTTATTTTTAATTGTTTTCAGAAAAATGATTTGGTGGATATGCCACTAGGTAGCATGATAAATTAAAACTACTTAGTGTACTGTATACATACAAACTAGTTTTTATATACAAGTTAGCGTTTATGAGTATATGAAATCATTGATTTTCGTAAATAAAAAATTAGTTTATAACACTTTCATAATGCAATAATGAGACAAATTAGAAAATCTAGCAAATAGTCAATTGTGTTTTGATAATGGTAAATGTAAATTTAACTTACAAACTGGAACTTTGCAAATTTCTGTCGCAAAGCAGAGCTATCATATTTCTGTGTTGGCGCCACAACAGGGGCTAATCCTTCTAATATCTCACGACAATGTTTTCTTTCCAGTGATATCCTTTCGGTACGTTCACGATGGAGTAAACTATGGAGACAAAAATAAATTCAATAAATAATCACATCATAGCAGTGAGTATTTTATATCTTGCCCAAACTTTACTAAATAAGTCTTGCAACAACAATGTGCAGTGTGATTTCATAAATGTGTTTCCATTGTAAAATTATGTTTACCCATGAACGAGTGCCAGTTCTTCACGTAATCCGTCAGCATTATCCGGAGACGTTCTTTGAGGAGTTCTTTCCATGGCCATTGATTTATTCGGACTGCCCGGAGACGATGCATCACCTGATTAATGAAGAAGAGATTTAAATTCAAATACACATATTGTCAATATCTTACTGTAAGATTCCTCATACTATATATTCAAAAATTTTCAAATAAACAAGACAAAATGTACCGCCTGCTCCCTGAGTTGAGCCTGAGCCTTTGTCTCCTTTCTTTCCATAGGTCTTCAACTTATCCCTCAGGGCACCTCGTTCTGTTTCCAATGAATCTATGTCTTGCTGGAGATGGTCCATTGTCTCTTCGAATTCTTTTTCTTTTCTGTTTAAAAAAAAATATAACACGTGAAATAGTCAAAAATATTAAATAAGATGTAGAATATAATCAATATTGAACAATAGTTAAATGTTTCAATGTTGAAATTTCTTTTACCTTTTCAATTGATTTGTTGCATCTTCTAATTTCCTGGTCAATTTTTCCACTTGAAGTTCTTGATCTCTCGATGCACTGCTCAATTTTTTTTCAGCAAGCTCTTTACGAATTTGCATTTCTGACATTTCATCTTGTTTCAGCTGCAATTACATTTCGATCAATTTCATCATCACATGTAAAGCAATTAAAAAAGCAAGTAAAACAATAAACAGCAAAATGTTTGTATGTAATAAGATGAAATAAATGATGATATTGGTATACCTTAAGCAATTTCTTGAGTTCTCTAAGATCTGCTTCTTTATTTTCTAATTTCAATGTTAACGTTTTTGTCTCTTCAAGTTGTTTTTTGACTATTTGAGCTCTCAGCATTATCGGTGGAGTGCTCTGAAAAATTGTATTCAATAAAATATATTTTTTTGACTATTCACTGATTGTAGCAATAATACAGACCACAAAAACACAATACCTTAGGTTCCTGTTTAAGATTGCTATTTATCTGGCATTCATGCTGTTGTGTAAACTGAGCCAACGAGGCAACTTCGGCAGCGACGACTTGTAATGATTTTTTTACAGACTGCAAAGGACCGAGGTCATCCTGAAGAAAAACAATTTAGTATATACACAACACATTCAATATTTTTTTTAATTGAATACATTTTCAGTTGCAATATGGACGATATAAGAAAGAAAGGTGCAAATTTCAATCCATAGGTTGCTTACTTGTCTGTAATGTTTATCGCTTGTTGCCGCCCAAAGTTTCCTCAAATCATGGGGATTAGGAGGAGACGGATCGGCCAGGGCGGCTGCAGCAGCACACGCCCGAGCTGCTTCATGAGCACATCGCATAGCCACTGATGCTTCAGTCACAGCCGGTAGAGCCACACGTTCCCACCACTAAAGAAAAATATGTAAGTGTATTTCACCCATTGAAAAAATATAAATTACACAAAGTATACTGCTTTATATTGTAAGATATTACATACTTCTGAATCCAGTCCAAGAGTAGTGATAGTTGGATCCTGTGGTAATCTTCTTCTAATGGCTTTTAACTGCTGAAGTAGTGTTTCAGAAGTGACAGTGAGGAGTTCAGAGAGCTGCTGAAGTTCATTCGAGTCTTCACCGGGCTTCAAAAGACAAGTTTTGTTGGTCCATTATTAACATCTCTGATGGTAATTGATGGAAAATAATAACGTGACTTTATTTTTATAAGTACACACATAATTATATGAAAACTTGGAATCAAATGATTTTCATAAAGAACTATAATTTATTATCATTCAATTAATTATCATTGAGATTATTGGCAAGTCGATTTTGCATTAAAAATAGTTAGATATTCATGTCTCACTGTCCCAAAATACTATGCATAAAGAATACCTGTAAAAGCGCTTTAACAATATTCGAGTCCCCTGCCAGACCTTCAGCGGCGCAAGCCAAAGCGGCGCACCACGCTCTGACAGCTTGGGCTTCTCCCGGGCGAGGAGATTTGGGTTGCGGAGTGGTCGGAGATTGTGCCTCAATGTCACCGGATGAGACCGTCAATAAGGTTGGGAACATCGTAACCAAATATGCGTAACATTTTTCCAGAGCTAAAAAAAGAATTTTATTATTCACGATTTAGCATTTGGAATATTCCAAACAATTGCTAAGTGAAGAAATATGACAACACACCATCTGTGGCACAATTCTCATCCAATCTATCGGCCTTAAGTAACTCCAAGAAAGCATCCAGGGGTCTTTCCTGCGTGGCCAATTCTGGCAGCGAGCCTCCGACTCTCAGCAGAGTGTCAGGGGTGCAACAGATTAGAGCTTGAGAATATTGTTGCAAGATACTCTGCGAAAAATATAATAAAAACAAATTGCATAAGATTGTGAACCTAAATATTATTTGAACTTCTTTAGGTAAACGAAGACTCACCAATAGCATGTGTAGATGGAACTGCATTCGGCAACGGAAGCTGAACTGAACCGCAGAATGAGACTTCACAACCATTTCTCTATCGACATGAGGCACCATAGGGAACCTATAAATGGTCATAATTAATAAGCAGATTCATATTTAGAGCATTAATGGTTAATTAATCATTGCTGAACCTTTGAATCAAATTTAATCTATTTTGGTAAAACATAATATAATTATAATATACCATAGTATACTAACTTTTCTCTTAGCTGGCCGATTAAAATGTCAGCTTTACAAATCATTCTCGGGATGAGAAGAAGTATCAAAATCGCATCATGGTCACCTATTGAAGATGAAAACAATTTGGCATAAAAAAAAATAATGTAACTTTATTGATATCTTTTAAAATAAATATGTATTCACATACCTCCTCTGAGCATGAGATGATCCGGCATATAAGCTTGCAAGAGCTGGGAGTGTTCCGCAGCTTGTCGTAGTTGCAGCGCACGCAATTGCAAGTCTACGGCTCGAGTGCTAGCGCGTCCACCTTGTCCAACCATTTCCATCTGCTGCTCGGTCACCGTGCGAACTTCCACACCTATGAGACATGGATATTTGAATATTAAAGTTTACACTTCGACAATTGATGAAGAATTGAGATGTGTCACCATCATGAGCCAGGGGTCAAAAAGTTATAATGGTACAAAAATCAATGCCGCCTCTATGCCGGCATCCGGGTGCAAAAGGCTGATGTTTATGAAGGTGTTTCTTAATTTATTAATTTTTTAATTGACGATCAACTTGTACTTCTCTTACCAGATTTATTGTCTTTTTCATCTAGTCTACTTCTGTAATCGTTGCACTGCTCATTGAGTCTCTGCACCAATTCTCTGAACTTTGTGATGGTCGATTCTCTATCCAGTATATTCTCTAAGGCCGCTTCTCGTTCTCTAATAGCCTACAAAAATTGTAACAATCACAGAAAACATTTGTGATATATTTGATAAAAATATTAATTGCATTTATAATAATAATTTCTTGAGTACTTCTCTCGTTGCAGAGTGAGCCATCTCTAATTCTTCTCGTAAATCCATTTCTAGTTCATGATTGGATTCTACAAGCTGTTCGTGGACTTCTTGCAAGGCTTCTAATTCTGCTACTTCTTCTTTAAGTTGAACAACCTAAACGTAAGAAATAAAACAGTAAATTTTAGCTCGTCTACTGAGTCTACTCGATAGAATATCAATGTCAAATTGTGTGTGTTACAAAAATGCATGAAGAAATCCAGGAAGTAAGTGGAAAAAACATGTGTCCACTCTCAAATATACGTTTGAGTCAGCACAAATTTTACTTTAAATTATTTCATAGATAAACCACTAAAAATTCACATATGGAAAACTTTGAAGGATAGCATAGATAGAGGGCTTCTCTTACTTCATCTTCCAGTTCCATTTTTTTCTCCCCCAGCTGCTCTACCATTTCTTCAGCACCCAACGCCGCATCGACCTGTATGATAAAAGAAATAGCAAAAGTAATAAATATATTGACCGATAAAGATAGGATATTGTATCAAATATGGAACATTCTTTGCAATTATTTTATAAATCTTGCCAGTATATTGAATTTTAACCGTACCAAAAGTTGAAAAGTTTTAATTTCAATTGTGCATCTTTGTATATACAGTGTACGCTTAAAATGTAATTCAATGAATGTATTTTTTCAAATTTAAAGATAGTAATAATAATGAAAAAGAATTGGCAAGTCAATAATTCAATTTAACATTGTTTATTAATTATACAAGCATTGGCAATTTTCACATTGAAATAATAATGTGATAGATTAAGCTTAACACACAAAAAATTCTGTTTTCCAACTACAGCTGTTTCGTAGACAACAAAAAAAAAATATACTGCGTCTCGTACAGAATAAACTGCAAAATCCATACCATTTCTTAAAGAGCAATATGAACCGATACTTCGTTCAATTTCCCAAATCGTAAGCTTTTTATTTTCCCTGGTGATATATTTCAAAGCTAAATAAAATAGAACAAAGACAGAAGAATATTACACAAAAGCCAAAAACACGATTAAAAAATATAAAACCACATGCACAAACATTAAAAATCACGAAATTTGATATGATGAGAGTGCTGCCCAAGTAATGAAAAACAAAATCAATTTACAGCGTTGACAGAATACAAATATGAAGATATATTTACAATGTCGCCAATTTTTAGGGTGATAAAATAAATTTTGGAAAAATATAAGCGTGGTTTTTATTTTTGTTTTAATAAAATGAAAATCAATCAAACTTACATCGTTTAGTTCGATCTTCGGAAACACGTTTTTGGCAAAGAAAAAAAAAATGTTTTAATATTAAAAAAAAAAAAAAAATTATATAAATTTTGCATTTAAAAACGTGATTCAAATAATGTGTAGTGACGGTACATTTTTTTATATAACTTAATGTGTGTTTACCAAATAATGACAATAATTCAACAGGATTTTTTTCTCTGCAATAATTCTTTTGGATGAGTAATTATTTACATACATCATAACATTTTGAGTATTTTCGTAAGATTTATAATTTGGAAAGACGTTAAAGGTTTATTGAGGTACAAAATCTACAATCTATTTATGTTATAAACTTTAGACTTTCATTCAAACTTTTGTAAGGTTATTCAAAGGTAGCCTGAATAAGTTTTTTACAGTAAAAAAAAAAACTGAAATTCAACTTAAAATTAAATCTTCATTATAAAATAAAATGATGCTCAAAATTGTGGTGCTGATGATGTGTTTAAACAACATTAACGATTTTAAGCATTATGTATTTACAAATAAAATGTGTCCTTTCTACAATGGAGAGTGTCTGATGTATGTGTTGTGTATAAATTAATTGCTTATAATGCGATGCTAATTTGTCCCAAAGGAGCCAAAGGCATGAATGTGCTTTTTGCATCTTTGATTTGTATGCATGGGTAGGCTATAAAACAACCAAATTCCATTATCCCGGAGACACAGAAATACTTTTGCCTCTAGAAATGTGTGAAGTTAAAATCTTAATTTTTACAGAGCAATTTAAATTTTGAATTCAAATTAGCCAAGACAGCTATATTTCTAAAATTTTCATTTAAACTAGATGCCAAATAAGTAATAATATTACAAAAAAAAAAAGAAACAAATTTGTTAGGCAAATGAAAGTTCCCTAAAATTTTTAAACATAAATTTGTCTCTACGTGTCACTGTACACATTTGAGACTTTGGCATAATTGAGACAAATTCGTATCAGAGAAATGTAAGATCAATAGCAAATACATTGACATATGTTAGTTACTATTATAGTTTTTGAATCACAAATTTCTTGGTTCACAAAATAAACAAAGTATTATCGTTAAGTTTTCAATTATAGTTTATATTGTGAAAAGATAATTCTGATGAAAGTAGAACCCAAAACAACCGAACAGTGTCAAATTGTCAGAACTCGGAATGAAACAATAATTTTTCAGTGAAGTCAGTCCTAAATACACACAGTGAATGTACATCAATGACCTGAGGACTTGCTACGTTGATTTCCATTTACGTTATGTGCATTAATAATATGTTTATAAATCTCTTAAATTACAGTTATTTATTTCACCCCTCTAAATAAATATATGGAGTTCAGCAGAGATCAACTTAAATGGTATACCTGCTCTTGTAGATCGGCTATCTGGACTTCCAGTTCCTCAACGCGAGCGCTGAGTTTCTCTTTAGTCCTACCGAGTTCTGCTATTTCTGATTTTTTCTGATCAAGGTCCTAGATAATATAAATTGCAATTAGTTTTCTATATGTACTTAAATAAACTTCTGTTTGCATAAAAATAATCAAAAAAACCAGATAGAATAATAACATTATGAAGTTATTGTGTATCATTGAAATTTTCTGGAAATAGTCTTACAGAAATATTTATTCTTATCTCATAGCATTTAATGACAAAAAATAAACAGGGGGAAAAAATCCATTTCAAATTCACAAATCATTATACATGAAAGTGGATCACGTGAATGATTGTTAATTACAAGAATGAAATTATAAGAAAGGACAAGTTAAATTATAGCAAAATATCATTTTAAAATTGTTCACAAAATATAAAGACAGTGATGAACTCCATAATTTTTGTCATACCATCTATTTCTAATTTTGTAAAAGTTTACCTTCCTTAACGATCTGTAAACTATATACGAATGTAACATCGATGGGATTCTCGATGGTTTTACAGAAACTTTTTAAATTAATGAAAAGTATTTAATTTTTGACAAATTCAAAATAAGGGATAAAAACTCAGATCACAACATAAATACATGCTTGTATAATAAATATTAATTATACACTATAGATATTAAATGATACAAAATGACATTGGAGTTTTTTAATAGTGAATAAAATTCAAGGGCAAAATATTGCTCTCTGTTATGTAGTGACAAGGTACAAAATATTCATTCGTTAATTTGAAAATTAACAAACCTTCGCTTTCTTTGAAGCAATCTCGGTCTACAAAAGAGCATTATATAAGCCAAAATATATAAATTATTACCAAACTATATAAGAAAAACATATGTAAAGAATAAAAAAACAAATTAAATATAGTGTTTCCCAAAATATAAAATGGAATGTGTTTGACATGAGAGCTAATTGAATATGAAATAATATCTCAATCCTGAGAAAATGCTCTGTATTTTTTTACATTTACATTCTTGTGACAAGAAAGAAAAAATGTTTTCATTTTCATTCATTCATCAAAATTCATTTTTAAATGAAAAAAAAAATTTTCTTGTCACTAATAAATGTTTTCTATTTGTAACTCACTTTCCTTTACATAGGCTGATATCTCATAATAAACATATATCGGTATCTGAACAGACCATCAGCAGGCAATCATATATATATATTTTTTTTTTAAATAATAAATACGCATGTTTTAGTACTTTTTTCCAATTGTGGAAATAAGTATTATACAATAGTAAAAATGTTTTTTTTAATAGTTCATTCTTTAATAATAAATTATGAGCTCAAATTTTGCGTTTTTTCGATTTAATTAAATGACATCAGATGTCAATGTAAACATGTTCTGCTGAAGCAAGAATAATATGAGACACCAAATATTAATCCGAATCTACACTGCGAATAGTTGAAAATACGTTAGTACCCTAACTAAAAGTGATAGACAACATAAATATCAGTAAACCTTGTGATACAGTTGATCTGAAAATGCTACTCAAAGACGAGAAACACAAGTCACATCTAGTAACACACCGAGTGGAATAACAAAGCTTTCAATTTTAATTTATATAAAAAATGAACTCCCACAATGCTACCGCTGAATCCATCTAAAATAGAATAAATATAGACAAAGATAAAAAGAAGGAAAAGCAAACCAAATACTTATTATTGTGAACTAGTTTGTCACAAAAATTTATAATAATATGCTGATTGTAATTCTGTAATAGGATAAGCGTTGATTTGCTCTTATTTCTATGATTTACTATTTGCATACACATTTCTTTGACTGCATCAAATATTTAACTGTTATTATTTGACATTGTATGTGATACCTTTTGCATTTTCTGCATGTGATGTTTCTCGTGCGCGGATAGATCTCGCAGTCGAACTAAAGTGTCTCTAAGCCGAGCATTCTGCTGCTCCAATTGCTTTAGTTCATAAGTTGACCCACCGCCACCGCCCTCTTTAACTCCTAAACAATAAATCATAAAATAATGAATTCAATGTATCACACATTTTTTTCCATTTGTTACATTTGATAATAGAAAAAGTTGGTCTGTGTTCACAACTCCAAATTTGGTATATAGTATTGATAAATAGGGATGCTGGTGTAGGTGCAATGCAGTAGAACAGAAGTATTGTGCATATCATCTGACTAAATAAAAACATTCTACAATAAGAAAAAAATCCCTTTTGGCATTCCATGTGGCCAACATTTAAGTGCCATTGTTTCAGTAACATCTTGGGGGTGGATTATTATTAAAATACTTATCTCTATCGTTCATTTTCATCTCACGTAATTATCCCTTTTAAAATCCATAGTGCTCTAAACTAAAATACAGGTGTGAAATTAGTAACCAAATAAAGCAGAACAGTTAAAATTACATGTTATATTTTTCCCATGTTCTATTTTGTACAACAATCTTATATAGGTTACGATTTCACGCGGATTGCAAAATTTAAGATTACAGCTCTGAGATCAAACAAATGATGTCCAACACCACAGCCAGGAATACAACAGATCTTGCCTGCAGCGTCCAACTCTGCCCTGAGTAGTTGAAGGTCCAAAAGAGCTTCTTCGAGTCTCTCCCTGTTAGCATCCAGCTCCAATTGTAAAGTTTCTGCCTTTTCTTCCGCCATTTCCCTATCCAACGCAGCCATCTCAGCTGTCTCAGAGAGCTCGGCCATTTCTTCAGCGTGAGCATCGCGAGCCGCTGTAGCTTCCCTTGCCTGAAATAAATCATAGATTGTGAATTCTTGATATTCTACGAAGAATATAAAGCACATGGCCAAATGTTATTAAGTGACAAAATGAACAGAATGGAAATAAAAATAATTATTTATTTATAATTCAGATAAAATATTATATAATTAATAAGCAGCATTTGATAACTGGTTCCATGACGCAGTGGTCAATGTAATCCAGTTCAGTACATAAATCGCTTTCTTCAATCAATTCTGTTTGAAACCATGTGCTTGCAATGCTTATAAATTCTTTCTCACCCTTCCAATCCTAAAAATGGAACATGGCAAGTGGTTACCAAACCACAAGTCCTGTCATAGCCCTATATTCCTTCTTTATATATTCATTTTTCAAAAGAGAGGTAGAGAAACTGTGTAACAAGACGTTTAAGAAATAAATAATGTTAAGAAATCTCCATTGGGAAGCCTTATGTTCCACATTAGGAGCAGACATGGAAAAATATATATTACCTCTAATCTTGCCCTTTGTAAATCTCTTTGCAGGGAAGCCTGCGACTCCATTATCTTGGCCTTGAACTCTGTCATTTGATCTAATTGTAGTCGCAATCTCTCTAATTCTTTTAGTTTTTCTCTATCTTCCAATCTTCGCAGCCGTAGGGTGTCTAATTTTTCATTAAGATCCTCGACTGTCGCTTTAAGGTTGACAATCTGCAATTGTTATTCCAAGCATTGTTATTGAAATATTAATATAAATTGTTTAAATATTTTTGATTGCATGCATTGGTTAATATTATAATAATTCTAGCTACACAAATTGAAATTGGGTCAAAGATCCAGTCTGATTTATAAAACAAAGTTATTTAGTTATTAACCTCTTGTTGAGCCTGCAGGTATGCAAGTTTTTCTTCTGCAGCTGACGAGGCAGGCTGCGTGACAGGCTGGCTTATCGGTGAAGTGATACTTTGACCAGGTGTGAACTGAGGATTAAGCGTCTCCACAAAGTTTGTCTACAAGAATACACAAAAAGAATTCATTTTCAACACAGAAATTCATTTCACACAAGACAATTAATAAACTAAAAATATTTTCACCGTATCTATTATATAATCTAATTGGCTTACAAGTAAAAGTAAATATTGGTATTTTAATGAATAAACTGGAAAATAGTCTTACAGGTTCCGTACAATGAGCACGCTTGAATGAATTTGTGAAGTATTAATCTTAACCAAAGCATTAAGTTGAGTAAGTAAATTTTTTAGAATATCTTTTAAACCATATACTGTGTCAGCGGATCTTTTGATTGACAAAATGTCCGATCATGAAATGATTTTTATTATCAGCTAAAATAATTATGAAATCTAGTATTTATGAAAATGAATATTCACCTCAACAAACGAAGCTCTTTTGATAGTAGAGTCCGGCGTTGAATCTCTGTCATTGGGTGACTGGATGGAAGCATTAGACAGAGACTGACGTGAGCCAGCCAACGACTGACGAGAACTGTAAAATGTACTATTTTTTGATATATTATAATGTCATGACTACAAATTAACTGTGATTTTCAAAGATTAAGTTAAATTTTATCAAATATTTATAATTAATATTGTATATGAACATGCCTATAAAGATAATGTTTCTGATGAATGTTAATCAAATTGATTTATGTGGAATGTGAAACTATGAAAAAATATATAATAAGCATTGAATAAGACTTTAATGAGATATATTGAAGTAAAATGTAGCTAATATTTTGACAATTATGTTTCAATAAAAAGTTTAGATTAATTATCAAGTATACAAAACGATTTTTATTTTTGATTTATCTAGAATATTTCAATGAAAACAGGAGAAACTATAAACAAACAACATATTTTTGCCTGTATGATGACTGTACATCTTTACATTACTTGTGGACATGTGTTGCATTCTATCTATTACCATAAATATACTGAAACGGGTTATGAAATAATAAACAAATTTTTTTTTTTTTAAATGGGTGAATTCTTCGTATCATATAAATGTGCAATGTTAATAACATTAGTATTTAACTAGTGTTAGTCAATACCCGGAACACAAAAGTTTAAATTTTATTATGATGGCTTAGATTTTGTTAAAACTAATAATGATCTAGTACACTGGTTCCCAACCTACAGGTTACAAGATCTATTGAAGAGTATATGTGGCAATGTTAAATATTCAACAGTTTCGATAATAAAAAAGTAATATTTACTTCAAAAACAGTTGTTGTGTTGCTACGCAGATTCATAAAATTAAAAGGTTGGGAGCCGTTGATATAGATGCTTTGCTTCTAATAAGGAAACGTGAATATTATTACATGCACAGATAAATATACAATAGTTCTTACACAGAAAAATACATTTACTAACTACTAACATAAAAGCTGTTACAAAAATAAATATTTTAAATTATTATCTATCTATTTTTATATATTATTTGTGTAAAAGCATTTCTTTTTATTTTATCTGCATTCATAGTGCGTTTATTGTTAAAAAAAAACTTCCCTGTGAGTGTATCGGCATGTATCTATTGTTTTTCAAGAGATTTTTAATGCAAAAATTGACAAAATAAATTTGCTTATGTTTTAATTTATGTGTACATAAATGAATATTATTGATTGATAAAAACATTAATAACGTTTTGTTGATATTTTCCCCATTTAATTTTTACTTCTTCTGTCTATGTTTTCTACAATTGTTCACATTCTGGATGTTCGCAGATGACAGTGCAGCCTTACTGATTTTGATAATCTACAGATTATTTAATAATTTTATTAAATTATTAAATAATCTTATCAAATTATTTCATAATTTACAGATTTTGATAATCAATAGGATTATGCCTAAACAGTGTTATAAATATGATAATAATATTTGAAAAAAAAAAAAATATTTATGTTGCAAGTCAATTTACAAAAATGAGTAAAACAAAAAGCATTATAATGATCAATAAAATTCAGTTGTCAAGTTTGATTTTTTACAACACTAGACAGGTACATCCTTTGATTACTTACTAGTTCAGCATTTCCCAAATGGGAATCGGTGTTGGAAAATTGTAAGCAGATTTTATGTTTAAGATATCGCAGGTGAGAGATTAAATGTATAAGCTCTATGAAGTAAAATTTTTTTTAGAAAAGTGTAGAAGGATTTAATTTCATCTGCAAGTTACCAAACTAATACAACTTGTGAAAGCATACAGTGTCCATGGTATTATTAAATTTTTTTAGTAATATGCCCTGTTAAATGTGGGAATTTTTAGACATCAAACACCCATTTTCGATTGAAAATATACTGCTTGTGAGGATTGGTCACGTTAATCGAGACGTCGACCATTGCACCCAGCGGGGTCTGCAGTGCAGGAGTCAATATCGTCGGCTTCCATGGCAGACCTCACAGGTTTGAATACTAGTACAAACAGCATATTTTTTAAAATCAACTCATCGATTCTATTTTATGATAAAAACCAACACTGAGATTTGTATTTTAAAAATGATAATTTAAAATTTTAATACACCTACATCACGGTAAGTCAAAAATATATTTTTCTTTATATACAAATCTAATCAGAGGCTACATTGAACTTAGCATTTATAAATTTATATATACTTGGCTTAATGAACACAGGTTGTAAGTCGTTTTTATCAATACACTCAGAAAATGTTGGGAAACAAGTGCGGTGTTTTGTGCAGTGATGCATTAAAATACACTAAACATGTCATAGGATTTCTGCATTGTAGCTAACCATATAAAACAGTCCCTGGCTAAAAGTAATTAGGAAACGCTGTGTAGAGTGAAACCACCACCATCGGCTTGTATGCTATATCAATTAATAGGATTATACTCAATATTTAAATTATAATATAACATTCACAATATAAAAATTTAAACAACATAAATCTACGGGAGGTTATAGAAGAATATTTTACGTAGCATATAACAATGTACAAATATCTGTTGATTGAATTGGCATTTGCTTGGTAGAACTCCATTATAACACTGTGAAAAAATAGCACTGTGCATTGCTATTTTTTCACTGTTTTACAAATATTTGCGTAATATATGTTACAAAAGCATTGTGTTTATCGAACATTAAAACAGGCGGTAAATATAATATATTTTATCGTGAACAATTATACAATTTAAGGTGCATGTCTAAATTTCAGTATTACCTCGAAACAGAAAGGGAGACTGGTTTCTGGGGCTGAGCCGGTGACATCTTCCTCCTCACACTTTGGTTTGAGAGTTTTTACAATATTCAATAAATTAAAAAATAAAACACACAGACACACGGGAATATTTTTATGTTATAGAATAACATAGTTTAATAAAAAATGACAAAATGATTATGCAGCGTCCAAAGAGAAAAAGAAAAAGTATTAATTAATATTAAACATAAATTGAAGTAGTTAAAATTGAAAAGAATCAATGATGTGTATATCAAACTTGTCATACTGCTTGAAGCAATTAAAAGAAGTTATTTATTATTGTAACGAAGAATTTTAAAAATTTTACCGTCAAAATAATTTTAGCAATAATATTTTCAGAATTTTGATTATCTTGAAACATTTACTTCTACTATGCTTATCCATTTATTAAATTTGTAAATAGATAGTTTATATCATATTTGAACTTTTAGTTTGTTACAAGTGATTAATTTGTGGAAATGATGCTATTGTATTATCAATATACTTTTCATATAGAGTACAATTGAGAAAATCTTTCTTGAGCTCTAAAGCAGTGTTGCTGAACAGTTTTACGCTTGCGCACCAATAAAAAGTATAACAACTAGATAGCCAATGATTTTGTAAATCAGCAATAATTCAATGAACTAATGCAAGTCTATCGGTCGGGAAACACTGCCGTAGAGCACAAAAGATAAAGTTTAGTAAATAATGTAAGCGTCTTGTGTGACCAGGATACTTTAAGCGTGCGATTAATTTTCAAATAATAATTTTTCTTGTGATATATTTTTGCTTATTTATGGTTTACTACTCGATTGCTTTCATTACAAAATTTATCATTTTAAATTTGGATCATAATGGCAAGCTCCCACTTACTCAGGTGCGTCAATGAAGCTTCATCAGGATGTTTTGATAAAGTTTCTATCAAATATTTTTCATTATTAACAAGATTCTACTATTCATTGTGATAAAATTGATTGAGTTTTAAGATTATCACGTTCAAGGTTTTTAAAGCGTGTTATATATTCAATATCTAAATCTACAAAGAAAAATAACTATAGAATACTATGCTATTTTATAAAGTTCCACTAAATTCTACTCACGTTGTGGGTCTAGACCTCTGAGCCTGGGTTATACTGTTCCATTAGGAGTAGCAAAAACGAGTAAACAAATTAACAATTTTATAAAACGTCAATTTACACACTGATAACAATTCTAGTCTATTAAGAACTTTCACGGTTACCAACATATATATAAATATTAAAACTAATGCTTGTTAAGGGAGGATATTGATGAAAATAATACAGATATCAATTAAACTAAAAGTATTGCACTTAGATTACAAACATAAATATAAAAAAACTGTTTTTTATTCATCTGGAGTGTACATTATATATATAATAAAAATGTGACAAAAATTACAGAGTAGAGTAGTACAGTTTTGAAACCGACTTCAATATGTATAGTAAATAAAATATCTAATAATATGTAGATAAATATTAGGCAAAGTTTAATGTATTGTCATATTTTCAGTCTCAGTTTTTTTTCAAAATCAGAAAAATCACCTTTTTTTGATTAATCACATAGTTTTCTTTGTTTCCATTGAACTTTTTTTCACTTCATCATATAATTAACAACCCTCTTTTAAAAAACCCTATAGATTTCAACTTAAATTAATCAGATGTAGCTAAATGTGAACTAGACAATGAGTTTGGAACAGTATTCTAACTGAAGTAAAAAAAATCGCAGCATTTACGTTTTGGTAATGTTATGGAGTTTCGTACCAACAATTATTGCAATTCCCAAACTCCTTCTCATACTTACCAATTATTTAAAATTCGTATCTCATATCTACATATGAAGCCCAAAATTATTTGGTAACTCAATTATATAATTGATAATTGTAAATTTTGATAATTTTTAATTTTCAAAACCTAAATGTCTAAATCAAATTTTTTGTTGCCTCCTCGAATATTAATCATCAAGAAGATTGAAATCTCTGTAGGTAGATTTATTCAACTTGCATTAGCAATTGTGAAGAATTTTCACAATCTCATAAATATAACAAGCATGCTCTTAAACATTATTTTGATGGAAAACCCACTGGAATTTATAAATGGAGGATTAAGAGCCACTGATGATAATACATTAAGGTTTACCCAATATTTAATTAAAAGAATTTAATGTCATTGAGATGAGTATTACAAAATATCTTCAGTTTTTTTATGAACCTTACTTAAGGTAAATAATAATTATAATATAAGTTTTAGATTTATACTCTCTAATCTAGTGGGGGTGCAGGAAGTGATAGCTGAAGTCATACAAAATAAACTTGGAGGAGATAAACCATGCCAACAATTGAAGAGACAATTTAATTATACTAAGATAAAAGCGTATTTTCAGTTAAAAATTATAAATGAAAATGAAATACTTGCTTTTTATAGCTAATGTGCACTGAGTAACATTTCACTCCTTTCTGCACATTTTTCTCAGTAGAAAGATTGCATTTTTCAGCAGATTTAGTGTTACTTTCAACATGAAAAGTATTACGTTTTGTAAATTTATTTGAAGTGACTGATTTGCCAAGTGCAAAGTTTCTTTGACTACTATAGGGTTTGAGGTTGTTATCAAAAACAGTAATAGATTTTGCCTTGTTTCCACTGTTCGAAAATTCTGTTACTTTATTAATGACTTGTCCATAACTCGATATAGAAGACTGAGTGCTCTTTTTGTTTAAATAATTTGGGTAGACTGTCCTCTTCTGATTAAATGGCTTTGGTATAAGACTCGTTTTTGGGTCAATACCAAATACAGTTTTTATACTATTTTCCAGGGGTGATTTTGAGATAGATTTCAGTGAAATATTATTAATATCATCTTTGATAGCCACAAAAGACATTTTATCGCAAGCATATACTTCAGAATGGCATGTTTTCGGGTAGAGTTTGGACTTATCCAATTTAGCATTATATGAGCAACAAGATTTACCAACATCCGTTTGAGATAGATTATCTATAGCGAAACTATCAATATTTTTTTTGCATACATTATCTCTTTCAAACTGCACAGAATTTTTCTTTATATTAAAATCATTTTCAACACAATAAGAAGGTGCTCTATAATTCACAATAGAATCAAGAATATTTTTATTTTGTTTATGCATTAAGTTCCGCACATCATGACGAAATTTCTGTGTATCAATAATCGATTTTGAACTATCTATAAAACGGCTTTGAATGATATGATTATCATTTAAACCATTTCCTGAGTTAATATCATCAACTTTTATCCCATCTTTGTTTCCTTGAGTTACTTTAACTTTTGAAAAATCATTCAGGTTATTATTCAACGCACTCCGATTATTTGATTCAACTTTATTTGATGCATCCGTATGATCTGGCACTTCAGATATATCATGACAGACAGTGTGAATAGAATTTTTACCAACATTCAATCCAGGATTTTCTAAACCTGTTAAATATTTATCACCTTTGTTAATATTTTTACATTGATTACCGAATTTGGAAGAAGCTACTCGACTGACAAGGGAAATTATTATTTTTGTACTCGTGGATTTTTTTGGAAAAGTGCTTTTATAGTAAGTAGTTAGTGTGCATGGGAAAAAAAGAAAATGAAAAAAATAAGAAATAAAGAAAATAGAGAAATTTCATGTTAACAAGTAATAAAAATAATTCAGTTAAAAAAAATATATTTTGAAAAATAAAACAAGCTATTTAATTGAAAAAATTAATATCTGCAGATTAGGCATCTGGGAGATATATTCCAATCGATACATCTTTGTGCATGTACTTGCTTGGATTACTACCGCTATTGCTACTGTCTATATTAATTTTCCTCCAAGACTATAATTTAATTATTAAAAACATTTTCACACACCGATATTTTGATGGATTCAGAGATTGATTGGTGAAAGTTATTCTTTAATATCATTTTTGATATAAAATTTTAATCATCAATCATCAATACAAAGTTGTGGATTATTAATCATCAATTATAATTCATTGTTTAATTGGCTTGAGATATGCACACGTCAAACATTTATGGATTGATTCTTAAAAACAATATTAATATTACAAATTAAGTAGTAGCTTAATACACCTAAACCTGTCAGACATATCTGCGCTTAGCACAATTTCATTACAAAAAGGCTAGAATGAGCATGCTAAATGTAAAACAAGTTTTTTATCCCCTTGAAATAATGCTGGGAAATTGACTTTTTTACAAATCAATATGGAATAAAATTTAGTGACTGATAAATAATTAAACTAATCTATTGATATAAATTTCTACTTCCAAAATATATAAATACACACCTGCTCAATCGAGATCTTGAACCTTTCACTTCATCCGGAGTGGTGGCCGACATCTCCATAGGATGACCGTCTTCATCAAGAAGTGTCAATTGTGTAAGTCTGACAAACATACCGTAGTTTTCTTCACACTAAAAAATATAAATTCAATGATAAATTTTTTCTGAACGAGTTTATTTGATTTCGATTGTTCTCAAATTGAGGGTAGGCACAAAAAAGCACAAAGTATTTCAACAGAAGGTACTTTATAAAGCGGGTTGGTGAACGATCTGCTCGGTACTAAATATATTTTTAGTCGAATTGTAGTGCAATTGGCAAATAATATTAAGAGTGAAAATTTATTTGGTCATTAGGAAAACTAGATCATATATCACATTTGAATTGTTGAAATTGTGTACAAATCCATATATTTTGTCACTCACAGCCCGGTTTTTGCCTTTCGGCATATCCAGGCATTTTTCAACATCAACAGACAGTAATTTTTTACTGTCTGTTGAAGTTCCATCAAGCATCCTCATTCAATATTGTTAACCAGATCATATATATATCAATAGCTTTTACTCACTGTGAAGTATGCATGCCCCCTGATGGTACCATTATTTTTTCCTTTTGGCTCATCCAAAACTACTCCAACCCATTTCCCAGTGGCAAAGGTTGGGTGTCCAAAGTATGCCACTGTTCCTCGAACACCTTTGGCTGTGACTTCTACCCGCTGACCCACGCGAAGAGGCTTATCCATTGAAGACATTTTTACATTGATGTCTCAATTATATTGTCTGCCAAATATGTAAACATTTTATATTATTTTGCAAACTTTTTATAACCAAACAGCAGACTTCTTTACTCTTATATGCCTTCAATGATGCCAAACAAGATCTGAGAGTTGAGAAGCAGAATGCAATAATCTATTTTTTCTTTATCAATAATGTTTTAATTTTCTAATGAGACATCTAAATGAATTTTAGAAAAAATACGAATTAAGTATTTGTGAAGTTTATGACATATTAGAATTGATAAATATGTTACTACCTACTCAAACACATGTCACGACAAGTCACACAACAAGTGGAACAACAAAGTTATCAATTTAAATTTTATATTCAAAATAAATATATTTTTGCATATTTTTTCAAGTCGCACCTCTTATTTTTAGGCATCAAATAAATTCACGAGAGAATTTTCTATGCAAATATTGAAATGGTTTTAGGGTGTTGACATAGATTTTTATTCCGTCTGAATACAGGGCTGTGGAGTCGGAGTCGTGTTTTTTTTAACGACTCCACATCCCTGTTGAATATTAACATATACTCTATAATTTGACGTATACATAGTGAATGACATCATATACTTAACCTTATGTAAATATATACGAGTCGCATAAAATTTTATAAAAAAAAGACTTACACACTTATCGATGAGTTAAACTAATCTCCGGATTTTTTAAAAATTGAATGATAGAAAAAGAAATTGCTATAAAAATTTGACGTACACTAAGCGAAATGTCAGACACAATGCAAGTGTTGCAACATTAGTTGGATGATTCACAAAATCATTGAATTCATTTTAGGTTATTGGAAAAATCAATAAAAACCAGCTGAACTCAACCAAAAATATCATTAAATATGAAAATCTAGAATATAACGTCGACAACACTAAATGTATAGTCACTAGAAAGGATATAAAATACTACAATATCGTTCCGATATCGATTTTTTACAAAAGTTATAAAATAAGTCAACAAGTGTAAATGTAGGATATATTAATAGAACAACTTCTAATGAAAATATTCGTTGCGAGTAGAATTAATAGCCCTCTATATTTGCCACGAAAGAACATATCTTTAAATATTTTTATTGTTGAATAAATTAAGATCAAGAACTTTTATTGACTTATAACTTTTACAATCCCAATACTGGGAATGCGGATAAGATAGACAATATTAAGATGTATTCCACGCAGCACTATAATTTGAAAAGAAATGGTACAGTACTTATAGTTGATATTGACCGGATTAATGAAATCTAAAGACTTGCTATAATTGTAGAGATGAAAATTGTTTTTTTAAAACTTTTCTTCTTTCAAAAAATAAATTGATAGTGTTTTTTTTTTATCATTTTGGAAACATTTATCAAAAATAATGATCCAGTTGCACGCGTATTCATTTGTGCCTCACATTGATTTTACAAAATAGTGCCAAAGGTAATTGCTTCTGTTGGTTTATTCTTGTTGTCGATCTACAATATTTATATTAAGCCAAATCTGCGTGTACCTTTGTTAGTCATATTATAGCGAGTACAAAATGAAATCGTTACTATCAATACTATTTTCACCACTCACTAGCGTCTGATGTCGAGTTGCAGAATTCGTGCTTGTTATCAATAACAAATACGTGTCGAACTCAGCAACTATATTTTCCATGAATAACTGCCCCTCTGAAGTAATCAGATAATGTATATTAGGTAAATCTTATTGCTTTTTTCCATTTTTATTTACATAATGAAATCGATACTTCCAGTTCACAATTTAAGTTTTTCTACCCGGCATTTTGTTGGCATGCGTCATAAATTCTTATATCCTTGCCTATGTAAACATTGCCTTTTGAACGAAATGTTTTACATTTTTTTTTTATAATACGTATTTAAACAAACCCATGTAGGGTAGTATTTAACGAAGTTCACATAACTTCTATTCAATTTTATTCCTCTATCTGCACTCTACGTTGATTACATTTTTATAACATCTAGCAAGTGGATAATTCTATTTGTATCTATATTGATTTTAAAATTGTATATAAATAGTTTTATTTTTACAATAATTTTATTATTTTATTGTTATATATGCCAACATGATACCCTTTTTCTACTCGAAAATTTACTAAAGACCACTGACAGCAATGCAATCTATAGAAAAAATAATTACTACTATGACAATGTAAAATTATCCCACGTAAGTTCAGGGAAACCGATAATCTACTCTATATGCGAAATCAGTAAAAACAAGTCAGTGGTGAATAATTAAACCTAAAAGGGGTTGTAAAATATATTAACCATTTTAATATTAATGCTGATATATTTCTCGTCTTCTCATATTTTCTTTCATTGAATTCTGTAACTCAGTATTCGTTAAAGATTCAAAAAGCCATTATTGTGAGTTAATTTAATTGTTGTTGAGAGTATTTTGTATGTTTTCTTATTCAATTTGTCTTGCATGTATTGCTGATTACTATTTCTTTTTTTTTTATAGGTGCTCTACTTTAATAAGCAATTTCAGCACATAAAAAAATATGCTGCATCAAATGTGAATGATGTTATTATCTACAGACATCTTACTTTAGTGATACTTTACTTACAATTTCAACCAAAATAATGTGGAGCTGCTGTCTTACCTGCTGAAATATGCTGAATATATAAGAAACTTCTTTTACAAAAGCAAATGAAATGGCAGAATTTACAAAAATAATATTGGTGGCAACAATTGTGGCCTATTTTCTTGGTTCCTTGCAAGTCTTCAATAAAGTATATGAATCAAGCAACTTAGTTGTAGATGAATTATTTCATTTTGAACAAGGTGTACAATACTGTGAAAAAAATTTCAGCCATTGGAATCCAAAAATAACAACATTACCTGGATTATATATCATCTCCACCTTTGCTATTTCTCCTTTTGTAACATGCACCAAGTACTCTTTACGGTTTCTGAATTTGCTAGCTTCCTGTTTAAATTTGTACATGTTTGCAAAAATATTATGCCGTAATCAAGATGGCTCTAAGTCATTTAGTGGTAAAACAATTTTGCAAGCTTTAAACTTGGCACTACTGCCGCCACTGTATTTTTTCTCTCATGTTTACTATACTGATACACTATCACTTACATTCGTCTTGTTACTAATTAACATATCTATGAAACAACGGTATATACTCACTGCCTGCAGTGGGGCGTTTTCCGTATTGATGCGTCAAACAAATATCAGTTGGGTTCTATTGTATTTTGTTAAACAGAGCTGTGATCTCATTTATGAACCGTATCACAAAAATATAACTAAATATTGGAAATCCAAAGATAAGCAAACTGCTGTGGATATCTCGAAATTGAAAAAAAATTCTAAAAATGATGACATGAAACAGATTTTAACAAAAAGGACAGCATCAGACATAGAAAACTATGGTTTTACAGACTTTTGTGCTGCTCTTGTTTTTAATGTTGAAACAAAAGGTGAAATTCTAGTCAAATCGTTAAAGAAAGAAAACGTTATTGAAAATGTAGCACTGTCGTTGGTTTTGATTGGTTTCACAATGTTCGTAGCCATTAATGGATCCATAGTTCTAGGTGATAAATCAGCTCACACTGCCACTTTACATATTCCTCAATTATTTTACTTCACATTGTTCTATGCCGTATTTTCTATGCCATTTATAATACTGAAAATGTTTGATGTATTGACTGTATTGGCACATCGCAAAATAATCACTACATTTATCGTTGTACTTATTTTATTAATAATATATTTAAACACGATTGTACATCCATATTTGTTGGCAGATAACCGGCATTATACTTTTTATATTTGGAATAAGTTTTTTGGAAACTATTGGTTTGTGAGATATTTAATGGCACCAATTTATGTATTTCTATCGGTTTCTATTTACCAAAACATTCGCAACTCTGTGAGTATAGCGTTTTTAATGCCGTTTTATTTTGGGTTGTTCATAACACTAGCACTACAAACAATGATCGAAGTCAGGTATTATTTTGTACCATTCGTTATGTTACGATTACATTTTAGTAAACCTCCTTGGTGGGTTATCATTGTAGAATCTGTAATCTTTTTCATCATCAATGCTGCTACATTTAATGTTTTTTTCACAAAAGAAATAATTTGGACAGATTTTGATGAAGTTCAGCGATTGATATGGTAACTGGAATGGATTCTATATGGTTTTATAAATCAAATTTACAAACATTTCTCATATTATATGCAACTCAACAATTTCAGTTGTGGAATAATGTGATCAGATAAAACAGCACACGACACATATGTGTCGTTAGATTTAATTTGATGTACATCAAATTGGAAAGATGTAATTATACTTAGACAATTAAAAAATAATTACTTAATCAAAGCATCTGACTGTGGCTTTAAGTATTTATCACAGTACTATTAAATTGATTTCATCAGCTTTATAAAGAAATGTTTGTCTAAGATGCGGCCTGGAAACATATTTTTTTATCAATTCTATGTCCCAGTAAAAAAACTATTTATATATCCATTAATTTATTGAGGTATGTGACTTCCAAAAAAAACAATTTATTTCTTTTGATATAAAATCATGTTCATGATGATAAATTTGGATTTTATAAATTAAACTTTATTGTTCTGTATCAATACTACAAATACAATATTTTTGTGATAAAGTAATCCATAACACAATTAATTTTAGCTCTTAATAGTTAAGACTGGACAGCCTAATGGTGTGCTTAAAAATGAATATCATGTAACAGAAAATATGTTACGACATTAATTACATTGCTTATTTATAATGTGTTAAATGCTTCATAAAAAAATCTCGCAATCTTTTGTAAATAATTCTTTATTTTAGTTTTTAAGTAACATTATTTTAGTTACATTATTCAATGAAATAAACATTCGCAAAATATATGTGTTTAATTTTTCATTTATACATTACAATTTTAAGAAACAAAAATAATGCCATTCCACTGTACTGCAAGAAATGTAAGAAAGTTAATTACACCTGTGCTATTTTAAAATCTTTCTTTTTTTCTTGCAACACAAATAAAAGGTCAATAATTATACATGTAGATGTAGCCTTCATTCTAAATTTCAGTAAGTACATTGGAATTTTTTACCATTTCTGTTGATCCTTGGTGAAATGACATTCAAATGATTAATATCTATATTCAAAATCTTACTAAAACCGAAACCAGATTCCTACGTTAATCGTCAGCTTACGATGATTCCGGAATTCATTCTCTTAATCAATTTATAATACATGGAATGTGAAGATAAAATTACAGACATGTAATATACTAAGAATTGGAATAGCTTTAGTTTTTTAAACATTAGTTTTTTTAGTATTTGGGAAAATCCATAAAATATGTTAATGTGATACTCCCGAAACATTTGATAAAATCGATCATCATTGATAGATAGTAGGATTAAACACAATTCACTAACTTATAAATGCATGATTGAATCACTAAATAAAACTTATTTCAACATTACACCTCTTAGTGGCATTCAATATTTCACTTAACACTGGGATTTTTAACTTTAAAAATAAATATCATTGAGAACTAGTTGATATCTGTACACTGCTTCAATATGTAATAGAATGTTGGAACTGTAATAAGTCAATACAAAACGTAGAAATATTAGAAATCGATATTTTATTCATATTTTTATCATTCAACGTTTTGTTGGACTAATACTGTAGGAATATTATCTATATTAATTTCATAGCCTCAAAGTTCATGATGAAAGGTTCACAAAAATCCCCTTCCACATCTTTAGTAAGCAAAGATGTACAAGCCAGCAGATATTTAAATGGAAACTGTAGCCTGCCTGCAAATTTTGTTATTTACATTCAATAGGCTTTTATTTTCAGAAGTAGATCCAAACCTTTTTTTACGCAATGCAAGAGTTCCAGAAAGTGGCGCGTACAAAAAAAACGTTACTTTCATAAAATTTGATAAATTAGTTCCAAAAATTTTAATATCAGGAATTATTCACTGTTATCACTGTCGGTCTGCAAATACAATTGTTTGCGATTTTTTGAATAAATGTATTGAGTTTTACTCGGACTCGGAAAATTTGAAAAAAAAATGCATAACAATGAATAAGTCACGTAAAAAAGGACTGGGTGTAATAATTATTTTTAATCAATTGCCACAAATGGTTATATGTTCCTGAAATAGCTGCCATTAACAATCAGTCTTAAATCTTGGCAAAATTTAATTTAACTATGAATAAAACATTTAATTGAACTAGGAATAAATAAACATTTAATTGAACTATATTTGTAATTTAGCTGCTGAGTAATAAAAGTTTCACTTCCAGAATAACTTTAAGTGAAATAAAACCATTTTCATTTTTGTTTTAAATCGATAAGCAAAAAATGTAAAACTAACTTCTTATATATATTAATAAATAGGCATACTGGGATGGCTGTTTTATCAATAAATATTTTTAAAACTTATTTCATCATTACATAATATAATACATATCAGAAAAATGATATAATGAATACTAAGATTATTATATTGAATTTTTAATTTGTTTTTATACAGTGAATCCTCACTGGAACTGATGATGATAATTATGAGAAACAATCAACGAGAAAATGTCTTTTTAATCATATTCATGCAACATTCTGAGAAATATGACACTTAATGGAGCTAATCTCAATCAAAAGTTTTTCTACAAGAGTGAGGATCTAAGGATAAAGCTAAGGCAGGAATAGTGGGTAGGACATTAATTCATAAAACTGTTCAGGTTTACAGCCTGTGTGTACTATGGCCCCAAAGTTAGTATCATTGATCACTATGCTAAACGCATGTCATGAGAAAAATGATCAAAATCAAGATACTGTATCTAATGGATAATTTCAAAATTGTTATATCTACCATATTTATTACTATAAAGATTTAGAATGAAAATATATTGATTCATGAAAGTGCGCATCAGCAATATTTTCAACAGGTTAACTTTATAATTATTTTTATGTTGTAAATACTAATTTTGAGTAAATAGTTGTTATATTTTTGTGTTAATTGTGTAATATATTTTTAAAAAAATATTGAGGATTTTGTTTTATTAACCTGTTAATAGCTAGAAATAAATAAAATAGGAAAGCGACACACTGGTGGTCGTTAGCTTTAGATGGGTTAACAAGCAGTCCAGAAAAGTATTATTTGAAAATGTCACATTTTTCATTCGGAAAAATAGATGAATCAATGAGAAAAAATGATATATTGAGGTTTGCTGTAATATAAATAAATTTTTCAGAATTTATTTATACATATAAATTAATCTAAATAATAGTATCTATAAATTGACACACGTTATCAACAATTCGTTCAGACAGTCGTTGTGGTTTGCATTTGATAATACTTTCAAAATAATACAATCAGAATAATTACAAAGCCATTGGCATCTGTAATGTAATTATATATTAGTAATACCATATAATACATATAAAAAGCCTACAAGGCTTGACAAATATGGTTGTAGTTCTCTTCTCCTAGTTACGAATTATTTATTTACTTTAATATGTATCTGAAATAATGATCTCATATCAATGAAAGTTTAGGGACAATATCCATTTTTTTTAAATGATGAGAAAATAGTGGAAAAGCTGTACTATAATTGATGCTGCACATAACCCAAGCTTGAAAGATTAACAGTGATAGCATTAAATCATTTTAAAAATGGAAGTCAAAGTATCATCTGAACTATGTGGCACTTGTGAATTGTTGATATTACCATATTTCTTTGATGATAAGTGCACATTAATAATAAAATGCTCCCTTTTTTTTATTACAAGCGAAATAATTAATTTAGAGAGAGTATATTATGTATGTACTTAATTCTGTAAGCTCACTGTTGGCATTAAACACTTGAAAATATTTTGTATCAGTGAAGTCAAACAGTGTGATTCAGAATCATTGTTTTCTGTGACTTCCTATAACATATTGCCTTTTGTACCATTAAACAGCTCCCTGCTGGGCCATGTAAAGAATATTTTAAAAACTATTTCACTAGTATTGGTGTTGGAAAAAATGATGAAGATTGTTAGAACAAATCAGGCTAAATTTTGGTACAAAAATTGGCTAGTACACGAAAGATTTTACTCTGTTAACGCGGTTATATTTTTAACTTTCATCTACTAACACACTGTTATTTGCCATCTCAACAGTTAAAACGATACCAATCAGTGGGTTAAGGACATACAACAGTATTCCACTATTTTCTCTTAACAAGATGACACTCTCCCTCACACTTTCTACATCAGGGACGGTCATGACCAGTGTTCCCTTTAATTTATTGAAGACTTTGTGCACAAAAAATATTGGCTGTGCAACTTTGAAAGAAAATTTAAATTTTTGCACAAATCACAACGGAATATACACTTACTAAACCAAACGGTTAATTTTAAATAATACCAATAGATAACAACACTATAATGTGAATTAGTATATTATATATATAATTAATTAGTCTAAGGTTAGTGCGCACTGTTGTAATATATGTGATTAGAGGGAACACTGGTCATGACTACTACATTTTGACGGCAATCGTAAAACACCATTGATTATAAAATTCACTTTGTATTCAGAGCCTCGAAAATATGAAAAATTTGCACCATATAAGTGAAGAAATCTGATGAGGACATTTTAATAGGTAAATATTTTTTTAATTCGTCAAGCCTTGTGCATAAAGTAATACCTAACACAGATTTAACATCATACTAACAAATTATTTCACAATTCAATGATCTATTTGAATAACTGACAGTACAAATTGTGTAATTTGATATAGTCATTGAATTCAGTGGTGACTTGTTATTCTGCTTATTGTGTAACTAAAGTGTTAGAATTTTTTAATTCATAAAGAAACTGTGTCATTAATTTTATTTTATTTTAGACATGCAAGGAATTTTAATGCCAATAGTGAGTCTTCATATCTCTTCTTCCAGTCACTAGTAAAATCCCTTGTACCTTTACCTTTAAAAAAAAAATTGTAAAAGTGGATATGGAACACATTTCTATGATAATTTAATATAAGGCTGCTTCTTAGTTACACAACAGGAATAACAAAGTTATCAATGTTAATTTTAAAGTAAAATTTGATAATTTCCTCTTGCATTATTGGTATTATAGTACATCACATTCACCTTTCAATAATTTATCCTACAACTTCATAATAAATAGGTATAAATAATATTACATTTTACATTGATGGTTGACCAAAGTACTGTTTAATAGCTCAAAAATCTATTCAAATCCTTTTCACTTGAGACTCAAGAGCTTCTTGATTTCCATCATCGGTGCCCATGGGTGCTTGAATTGATTCAGTTCGTTCTTTTAGAGGAGAAGTTCGACATATCTTTCTATATGGTCTGTGACAAACGGTTGAATCAAGGGGGGGGAAATATTGCCTGTAGCACATATAGCTGATCGATATACCAAGAAATGATCCCACGAGGACATCTACAAATAATACAATAATTAAACTGCTTATAAGGATATTATATCTGTGCCTCAAAAAAGAAAATGGTATAAAGTCTAAAATTTGTACCTTGCAGGAAAGCAAACATAAAATTTAGATTAATAAAAACTTTCTAAAGAAATATTTGATATGAAATTTACTATTTCAGATGTGTTGATGCAACTGGCCATTTTTCTCCAAGAATGTCGACACTCAAGTTACAAACCTGATGTTATTAATATACTATTTACATATATCTTCATTACATAAAAAGGTTAGCAATTTTTTCCCCTAGAACTTTGATCCTTCAATCTTCCCACAACCCATATGTGGAATTATGGCATTCCTCTGCAGTGTTAATTAATGAATTGTTAGTAACTATACTCAATTAAGACCCCGTATCATTATCATCATAAATAATTTAAATTTACGTGGTTGTTTATTCTCATTCTTCTATGGATTACTAAAATTTATAGATACAAAATAATTTTTGGCAGTTAAATATTAAAATATTGCTCTACCTTGCCAGTGATGGTGGTAGTCACATGTTCTACTGAGTGCGATTGCTAAGGCCACCGATAACGGAACCATAGTAGTCAATAAGCGCCATGAGGATCCTCTACTCTCAGACCACGTTCTCAATTTACCCATACTCCACCAAGACACAACACCCAAGGAACTGAATGATACTGCAATGAAAAAAAATATGTGAAACAAAAAACCATGCTGTTTACTCTTTACCAAAATAAAGTATCTTAGATTTTCATACAATAGAAGTTAAACACAGTCGAAACTAATCACAACTAAATGACCAAAAGATTAAAAAACAAAGCATTGAGATGAAACTGAATATATTTATAATAATTGGGTAGATGGGATAACAAGGCTTCTGGAATTATTATAGGTAAATAATGTTTCGTTTCTATTAACCCCTGAATCTTCGTTGAGTGATACTACAATATTTCTTTCTGACTGCAGCTATGAAGCTTGCACCCATTTATCAATTCATAGTTATTTGTTTCTTTAACTTTTTTTTGTGAATTAAAAAAAATATATATATCTACCTGTCTACTTATGTTCCACATTAGATTATGATGTACACATTACATTTAAGGCTAATTCCGCGATACTAACTGGCAACACAAATGAATAAAATCTATATTGAAATAAAATAACTCATTTTGAATAATAAAAAAATATTTTAGTATAACTCAAATAAAAACGTTTCTCTCACTGGCTTATCGAGATTTGTCCAGTTATCTTCAACAGCTCTTTCTATTATATTTTTATGAAAATAAGTATTACTCACTACTACTATGGCCACTTGGAAATGATTTTCGTCCCTCTTTAACTTCCTCGATATCTCCAGTACACTGCATCTCAGAATTCATCTCTCCATCAGGAAAACATCGCCAGAAAAAATCGGGCCTTGGTCTACCTATAAAAAAGTCAATATCTCATATAAAAAATTGGTTTAAGTTAAATGATATAATGTTACAGATCTATAGCTTTGGCTGACAAATATTTTGAAAGTTATTTTTAATGATACTGTGAAAATAAATATGAACAACAGTGCAAATTGTTTGGAAAATAATTCATGGCAATGTATTCTTAGAGTCTGACAGTTTTATAAAGACGGCAAGAGACAAAAAATGTTTTGATAGCTCTTATCAATAATGCTGCAAAATGTGTGGCAGCATTAACTGGTAAAGTAATATTCCGCCATATATCACATTAGCACCATATCTAAACGGATAACTTTTAAGGTTAAATCTATACCAGTGAATTTCCTAGCTTTAAAACTATTTTATAAGGTAACTAAAATTTTGAAGTTTAGTATGAACAGTCAACTTACCAACAATGAGTTTCACCATATCCGTTAAGATGCAATTTATTCCTAGAGACAGAGATACTGCCAGCAGTGTCTGAAAATTTTATTACAAAAATAGTAATCTTTGAAATATGAAACACAGCTTATGTGTAGTATTTAAAAATAATGCATACCTGAATCAAGTCATGCCTGTCTCTCCTGATAAGATATGTGATCAGCACCAAGAATGTTGGTATTCCTAAGGCAATTGTCCAAAGAGCCCAACTGCTAACATATGAATCCCTCCGAGGGTTTCTATACAGCCACATTTCATCAGGATGTATATGTCGGGTGAATGGTGTCATCTTTTCTAATTGCCTATTGAATATAACAAAAAAGGGACTTAAGTTTCAATTTTGTTTAGAGTATATGATTCATGTTTTCATTATATATTTTTTTTATTGTTATATAATAGTACTATCACAAATATTCCAAAGGAGATGAAAATTATTTTTTACTCTGGATCAGTAACATGTGGTAAATATTTGTTTTCAAAGCTTTTTGAAAATGGATATATAGTATATTAAAGTTGTAAGGAATATTTCATTGTCTATAAAACAGAACCTGTGTGATGGTTACAAATATATTATATATGACATTTTTGTAGGCATCATGCATATTTTTGATGAAACCTCTCGATGGTAATAATTTTTTTGGGTATGTTAAAAATTTAAATGATAGATAAATTTTTACTTCTTTGAATCTCCTTATCAAAAGAGTTTGTTTCTTTTCAAATATGGTATCATAAAATATTTTTACCATTTATCATTTAGTAAAAAATGCATCATAATAAGTTTTATTAAAGATTATTCATTCATGATTAGATAAGAATAAGATTGAAAAAAATAAACTTTACCAAAATTAAATTATTTTTTCTATATTTCTTAACACCAACAAGTGTTTCAAAAATTAATTCAGTAATGTTGGGTGATCCAAATGTATGGAGATTATCGGGAAAAATCAATCTTTATTTGATTAAAAAATTGGCGTTTACACAAAACTTTTCACAAAGTAAGTACTAAGTTAAATTTCATATATTTTTAAGTGACAACTATTAACTCAATGTAAACGGCCGTCTCAATAGTTGCAGTCAGGGGTTAAAGGTAAATCAGTAAAATAGCATTATCTTGTGAGATATGTGACACATTAAAGCTCAAAATAAAGTAATTAATATAAAAATATTTACATTGTTTTTGAAAGCTGACAGTGAACAAAAGTTCGACGATTTACTCTAACAATAATTAACTTTATTGAAATCTTAATAACACTTTCAAAAATTAGAACTTCTTTAAATCCACAGGAAAACACCTTGTATAGTAAAAATGATAAGCATTTCATCAAACTTTTTATCCAATCACACACCAACCCGAGCTTAATCAGTATTGAAAAAAATCTTATTTTTTATAATATGTTACACATTATTTGAAATATAATTGTGTAAATTCAAAAAACAGCGTTTATGTCTTGTCTTTGGAAAAAAAACTCAAGACATTAAACTGAAATTTAAAGTAACATAACAATGAACATTTAAGTAATCAATATTGGAGCCACAACATGTCACATTTAAGATAGGGCTTGAATGGAGTTTATTTATGTAAATCAAATTTAGTAACTAATAAATATTTACATTGAATTTACAATATATTCATTACACATAAGGACAATCCATTTTTTGATACGGCCATTTCTGATTTGTCCCCACTTTGGCATGTATACTTAATAACTAACCATGTATTAAAATAGTAATTATTTTGATAATAAATGCAATCATTGAAAGTATATTCATATGTATATTAAATTTTCATAGCTAAAGAGCAATGAAATATTTTTCAAGAGCCGAAAAGAATATGATAAAATTACATTCCCGATCTAGTATTTTATTTTGTAATGTAAAGCAACTATTTTTTACCCGTTCCATATGTTATATATATTTTTATTTGTTTTAAAAATCTCAAACATACGGTTTCGCCGCGCAAAGATGACTTTATTTTCTGGCGTGAAGTTAACACACAATGCATAGAAAATTAGACTTACAGAAATACTCCAGCCATTACAACTCGTATTGTTATTTCCAAACATAATGATAGATTAAAATATCTTAATCCAGGTATAATCATTTTTTGAGAACGCGCCCGAAGCACTTGCGGATGTCACAATATGGTAAGAAACATACACATTTTGAAATTTGACGTTTCAATGTTTTGTATGAAAACATTGCCATACAAAGAAACTATGTACGTTTAATATTATGCTAAAAAAATATTTATTGGATTACGATTAATATCGGGTTGGTAAATCCTTAGAAAAAAATATTCATAAAAAACGAAATTTTCGAGAAAAAAATAAATAATGTACTTCGAGTTCAATCAATGTATCAAGTTTATTTAGAATCAATTCCTTAGTATTTTTTTTAATTGATTTAAAAAAAAAATTAAGTGCAATATTATCAATAAACTTATCTTTTAATTACTTCCCTGCCCATTCCGTGTACGGGTCTAAAAATATGAGCAAAGCCCATTTATATGTATCACCCAAAATTAGGCATTTAAATTAATATTTGAATGATATTTTACTAAATTATCTATACTATACTAACTTCAATCAAGAAACTAACTAAAAAATATTTCATCAAGGAGTAGTAATTTACCATAATACATTTTTTCGATTCAATCTGCCTTTAATCGAAGTGTATAAAAATATTTAGCAGGTTTCTCTGATTAATTAAAGATTCAAACGACATCCATATTTTTAAACATCTGAATACTAAAAAATGTGTTTATTAGTATTAAATTTGTTGAATATAGTACTTTTTCCAAAAATATTTCTGTAAACATTTGAAAGTCATGTACATGTTGCCTTTTCACTTTCTCACTCACACATAAATTTGTTGAAAATCAGTTTTCAAATGCACGCGTAACCTTTCTTCTTTATACTAATTGTGGCTTAATATGTTTTGTTTCACAAATATTTTTTCGCCCAGAAAGAAAAAAACACAAAGAGTTAAGACTCAAAACATCTAGTAATGCACAAGTACCCCTTTGATTTTGGGGTGACAATACCGATGTGATCATGCATGATGGTTAAATAGGGTATCCCTATTACTTTATTATATATTGTATAAATATATTTGGATGGTGTATATGATATTAATTTTTATAACCTGAAAAATCTCTACTACATTATAGAAATAAATATATGTAAAGTAAAACAAAATTGTTGGAAACAAAACATCTTCGTAGAAAATAAATGCAGCCATTACTAGTCATAACATGCACTCATAGCACCATAATATTATTTTGATTAATTGGGGTTGCTAATGTTTCTGACGCATTTGCCCCCAACGAGGACACACCTGCGGCCGGCAACGGCTATGCAAATTGCTGGTCATCGTTTCAGAGAAATCAGTGATGTGAAACATTTTCTTATCAGTGCGACTATGTCTTCAATGAAAAATTACTCTTGTGTCTTCAATAATGCTCGCTACAATATGAGAAAATATCAAGAAATTTTGTCGCCAATAATACACAACTTTACAATAAAAATTTATGTATGTGGAAAAAAATATTTCCCGGATGAATCTACAAAGCATCCAAACAAGGCTTTACCATATAAAGTGTTTTAATCAAAAATATTTTTATGAATCGCACCAAATATCAATAAATTCTTATCTGCCAGAAGTATTTTTCAATGGACATTTTTTGTTCATTCCTATCATCTTTTTCATAACCAAGTATCATCTTCAAGTTCATCCATTGCTTATATATACAGTAGATCAAATATAATTCACTTCAATGAATCATATAAATTTAGTTATTTCATTATGAGGTCACGGAGTCGGTTGGTCCTTTAAAGCCCTTAACTCACGCCTCCCCCATTTTTAAAGTGGTGAACCTTAATACGATATTTCAATTAGATTAAAGAAATGATCAATTGTATACAAAGAAAGAGTGTTGTGGTAATATTATGTGATAATATGTTATACTGCCTCTTATTCTTTTCTCACAAATTGTCGTTCTTTTTTACTATCTTCCCTCTTATAAATCAAGGCGTAATATTAATAATAATAAGAATGTCTACTTATATTTTTTATGAAATGTTTATCAACGACTCCTTTTAATTATTGCATAGTGCATTTCATTGTATTATATAATAGCAGTAGTGTGTGATGAGATAAAATTATTATTACTGTATATCAGTTCCAACTCATTTATTAAATTAGTTGTCAATTGAGTAAAACAATACAATATTGTGAAAGTAAAACTTAAAGTCTTTTTTCAATAGATAGAAGGTATATTTAACGATGAAAATAATGATTTTTTCTGTACTGCAGGAACTCTAAATCCGGAAAAATTCTTCTATGTGCTTACAGCAAATAATGCTATTCTTTCGTCAGGTTGTTCGTCGAGAGCCGCAAAGTCTCGAAAGCCTCGTCCTGGGCAATGTGCCAAGTAAACAGGCAAAGTACCTCTACCTCTACACAAAAAAAAAGAATTTGAAAAAAGTGGAAGAAATCGTTGGAATATGGCCGGTGTCCTACACAAATGACAGGAAAACTATATATACACCCAGTCCTTTTTTTACGCGATACATTGGTTCCAGAAAAAGGCGCGTAAAAAAATCGCGAAAAAAAATGATTTCACGCAATTGCATTATATTTCTTTACACACCCTAAAACATAAATTCGCATAATATCCGATACACTTGTCAACATTTGGCAATTTTACGTGTATTTAAAAAATGGAATGCTTTACAATATAAAGTTTTGAAAATACACAATTTTTTTTTATTTAAAAAAATAATGAAACGTATATGCCTAGCATCATATATAAATGTCTTCTTTAAAACAAATTTGGGGAAAAAATTGCGTAAAAACGAGTGAAGCGCGTAAAAAATGTAGCGGTGCCGTCCAAAAAAAATCGCGTTTAATCGAATTCGCGTAAAAAAAGGACTGGGTGTGTGTCAAAACATACATTTTTACTAGAAACGTATATTATAGTATTTTCTATCGTTTTTGATGACTAGTTATGAATAAATTATGATTGCAGATGATTGAAAATATCCATGACATTTGTATGGAAAATTTATAACTACGTGTTACGAGTTACCAATGTTGCAAACGTAAAGCAGAATAATTCATATATTTATAACTATTATATATTATCTTATTACGAAAGTATAAGTAGGCTGACATATTCATATTGTTGTATAAATATGTTAAATAAATGATGATCGCCGCGTTACAATGGTTTTGACGTATTCCAATTTCTGATAAAAAATAAGTTATGTGCTATTTTTTTTAAGAAAAGGTGCCGTCATCTACTTGAATATTAGTGAATTATGATTTTATTAAAATTAGCTATTTTTGTTAAAAATTACATCCAATTGTAAGAGTTGTTATCTAATATAAATATTATTGTACTTTTTCGGCTAATCGACATATATGATTGAACTGGTTTATGACGATGTTCATTTATACATAAAGTGCATTAAGAAATTAACTTCACCATTTAACTGTTTAATTATACCGAGCGAACTATTTTGTGGTAGGTAGTATTTTTCGTCTCTTATCAGAAACAAACCTACAGCTTTCGCTTAGAGAGTGGCCACAGTAATAAAATAGCACTTTTTCATTAAGCATATTCGGCTATACAACGTGAAAGTCCATCGACTAAATTTTTTATATAACTTGAAATTTACGTAAAGGAACAAATCCTAGGTATCAATTTAGTTGTTTTGTTAAAATTATCAAAATAACACTAGGTAAAAATAAGAAAAAGGGCTATACGGTAAAAATGCATCTTATCTAAAGCATCCCTATGAAATATTGTATAGTAAACAATCTGTTTGGTCGTAACAAGACATTAATACCTGTGACATAAGTAAGACGGATGACCTCCAGTTTGAATAAGGGCGTCTTGTGAAAGGAAAACTTTGCTATTAATCATTTCGGGGAAACTTGGGCTTAAAAAATAATATATGCTATTTATTCAGTGAAATATTACTTTTCTAAAGAAATTCGTAGTTTTGGAAAAAATAAATTTACCTGTTCCACATTTTTTTTTTGAAATATGCAAATATATTAAATACGGCAACATATTCTCAATGCTATTTTTTAATGAGCCACGAATATTTTGTAAACTTTTTGCTTGACAAGTATCAAATTTTCAATGAATAATAAAATGCTATAAACATGTGAACAGAAAAAATAAATAGAGAAATTTCTATTTTGCCTGAAAATATTTTACTACAGTTTTAATTATATCTAAAAATTACCCATACCAAACGCATTACACAAATCATTTGAGCATACATACCCGGTAGAATATTGATGGATCAAAGTCAAATTTATAAATAAAATAATTCCAAATATTTGCGAATGATTCCGATTACTTCAATGGAGACTAGTTTGTGCTTCATCATAATTAAATAACACAACACTAAATTTTCTTTGTAATTGAGATTTATATCCTCATTATTTGGAATATGGAAGATGGAGGCTATTCTTCGAATGTGTCAAACCTCAGGTGTGGTGAAAATTTATTTGCGATAATTTTGGAAACTTTGAGCCGTGTACCGATCCAATTTATTGAAATTTATTCCGAGCGCTCTCAAATAGGATGCATAAATTAGATAAAGAATAAAAATGAAATTACTTCTGTTATGTTCTAAGTACTTTTGTGATGTAAAACAATCTTGGAAAATGAGTTCATGTAACAGTCGAATTATACAATTTAAATAAAGTATTGCAAAGCGTTAAAATAGCAGGTACATAATAATTTTAAAAAAAAGACCTAAATTATGGAGTGTTGGATATATCTGAAGAAGGATTTAACTGATGAAATATTGGTCAAGCACAGGGTAAAAATTTTAGACAAATCAATACATAGTATTAAAAATAAGTATTTCCCTATAAAAGAAAAAATATAATATATATGTATGCTTTATAATATATATTTTTTTTTACTTACCCTATAAATTCTACCAAGCTTGAAAATCTCTACAAAGATTTGGCCGTCTTGCAAAAAAAAGAAACTGTTCTACCATAGAAGATATGAACAGATTTTTGAATTTGAATAAAATTCTAATTCTGCTAAAAAACTATTTAAAATTATGATTAATTTAATTTTTCATAATTACATACCATTATCAGTTCTGGCGTTGACGTGATTCCGAAATAGCTATCAAATGCTCGTTATGACATTTATCAAACGAAATTATTCGACAGTGTTTACTTCATTGCTATTTAATAGAGTTCCAGTAAGATAAGCTGATTCTTTAATCAGTTTTATTTTTACGAGATTTATTTCGTAAGAGTTATGCAAGTTAATAAAATTTTAACCATTAAATTTCGGGTCGATATGACAACAAAACCTTCAATGAGTAGATTTTTGCGAATTCCCGTCATGAAAGTGATATTCCGAATAGTCATTTTTATTCTATGTTTATAGCGTTTGATGTTCAGTCATCTGTAAAGTGGTGAGATAAGCTGGCCTTATAACTTTAGGTTGGTAAGTATATTGAAATATTTCAACGGGTCGGCGACCAAGAGGGGATGATTTATTGATATATTACATAATGAGAGACGGAAAATGATTTTAAAATTGTTCTTAATTTAAAAAATCAAAAATTCGTAGCTACTTTACGAGATAGAAATAATCAAAAGTTATCATTTCTTAAAATATTAATATTATTATATATAATAGTAGTACATTTTCAATTTCGGCAATATTTCTGGCTAAAATATTTTTCCCAGTTGTCGGGTTATAAGCATTTATTTTTTCACTGCATACCGTAAAAAATATTTTTTGTTTAATTTTTTTATTCGTTTAATGTTGTAAAAGTAATATACTTATAATTTGCCATTTTTGTAACGTGTATGTACCAAATAAAATAAATTATCAATTGATTCGTTAATTTATGATATAATTTGTGATGTCGACCGTAGGTGCTTGATGGATTTTCAATATCAAAGTTTTAACAGTTCAAATTTGATCAGTTAATAATGATAGCAATGAGCGAAACCAGTCGCGGTCAATGATATTATAAAATTTAGTACGAAAAATGTATACTCTGCCTTTAGCAAAGATATATATTTAAAGTATAACTGTTTGTATACTATTTTTTTTTATAATTCCTAAAAATAATTACGAAAATTTTTGTTTTTATAAATTATTTAAATACACGCTTATTTAGTGAAACTAGTCATATTGTCGAAATAAGAATACTATTATAGAATATGTTTTTACTTTACATACATTATTAATTGCACAATACTTTAAGTGAGATGAAAATTTAAAATCATCGCATGCAGTGTAGATGGTATTTCCACCTTTTTATACTATTTCCACAAAAAACTTAAAGCATTTTGACTCATTATAAATTATCGCATTCACGGTTCAATTAGAACTAGAAAGGACTCGGTGCAGCAGATTAGGCTGCTAGGAATTAATTTACAGTTTTATTTCGCAATTTTATTTTTTATAATATGTACCAAATAAAAAAGGCACGTGAAAAAACGAGTTTCATTTCATGCATTTGAAAGTCTCATATCCATGGAATAGATTTAAACTTCGTATAGAAATGCTCCAGTCCAAACCAATTCCTAGTAATTTTACTTTAATTATTATGTAGCCAAATCATTAGCTAAAGTAAGATCATTTCGTAAGCTTTTCAAAAATTGATAAATCGCCTGGTTTTAAATTATGTAACATTTGCTTTCTTTTCAGTGTTGCACAATGAAGTCTGTCGCAGACAGTGTATACTATTTAACCAAGCTGATACATCAGTTTGAGAAATGAAAAATGATTTAGTCTATTTATAGAGAGAGAAAAATCATTAACTATTTATTACCCACCCTAAAGGTAAAATTGTTTTGTCTGCCGTCCTTATGAACCGTCGACGGTGGCGTAGCCGTGTTTCTAGAATCACGACATGATTGGTTAATCGCCCGGAAGGTGTCGAGATAAACCCGGATGGGGGTTGTGTGGAACGAAAAACGGTTTTTGCCTCGCTTGCAAGTATACCTACAAATTGTATATGGTGAATTTCGATACACTGTTCAGACATTAATCTACACAAAATACTTTAACAACTGCCCTAATTTTCAATCAATATTCTGACCAAATTAAAAGAGAAACTACTTGAGTGAGCCATATATAAATATATTTTTTAATTAAACGTAAATCGTTTAATATTACTTTAATATTTCATAAATATATCAGGACCAGTTTCGCATTAATAATGAATACAAATAAATAAATAAAGTTAAAATCTTATTTTTGTAAAATAAAAAAAAATATATATGTTTGTAAATTTTTGATTGATTCAATGACTGTAACAATACTTTACTGTCAATCATATAACTGATATATCCCTGAAAAAAAACGACCGCAATTTTTTTTAAATATACATCAAAAACGAAATCTGTTCTGCCTAAAAAGTTGATCACAATAATACGCACATATTGATAAAACGGAGAAAATAAAAATAATTCTTCGCGATTATAATAAATATTATTTGAAAGAGAAATATAAAAGTTATAACTAAATACTATTATATTCTGTGATTAAAAAAAAAACACATTATCAAAGTCATTCGTCATCTTATGCTTGTAAGATTTCAACATTCATTTCATCGGAACAGTTTTCTACATTCTCTAAATACGCTGAAAAATAGTTTGTAGTCGAGTGCCATATTATAATATTATTTGCTCAGTACGTCATGTAGATATTTAAGGTTGTGAAAACATGTGCTCTTTATATATGTAAATCGATATTTTATACCGTCTTTCAGTAGATGTGTTAACCCATGCATGAATTCGACCTCATCGTTTGACCTGTAATTCCAATATTAGGAGGGTTCGCCAATGACCACTTACTATGAAAGCTTTACTTTCGGTCATATTAAAATATTATGATATAGCTTTTCCAAAAAATACATCGGAGCGGCAAATCCCAAAATAGAGAACGCGCCTATTACATTATTGATACGGTTATCTCGAGGAATTCACTGCTATCAGAATACATAACGCCAAGCACGTTTTGATAAAATAAAATTTTACGAAGTCTACAAACAGCAAAATCGAAATTCCTGACAAAATAATTACTGTTCCCACTAGGCAGGTAATTAATATATACTATTATAACACGGTTGGTCTTCGGTGGACCCTAAAATTTCAATTCAATTATGATTTATGCTAGTCCAAATGCTTTCAAAATGTTGGTAGAACGTGAATTCCAAATTTCACATCACTCCCCTAAAATCTACGTTCTACAAGTGTGTATAATGTACACATATACAAACGTTGTATTTAGAGCTTTCGCTATTGTCTAATAGGAAAATTATTTACTGCTAGCGGCTGCTATAGAGGAATTCGTTTTCATATAACTATGAATTATTACTATTTTGCACAAATTATAATGTTAAATTTATCTATACCATGTGTTGCTCTGTGTGTTTTTTAAAAATATACTTTGTAGCTATTTATTTATAAATATTTCGTCAGTTAAAGATATCGAATGTGGGTGCTTGATGAATAGTGTTTGAATCATGAAGAAGATCTGATGAAACTTCCTTATAATATTTTAATTTATTGATTGAATTGGCATTCACTTAGTAGAACTCCATTATAACACGGTGAAAAAAATAGCAATGTATTTCAGTTCTACAAAATTATTTTTTTAAACATAGCTGATAGCTATTTCGGCTCACGCCATCGTCAAAACTTTGCTTAAACTGATCCATATGTTCGGTTTCGCACTAATCCTGCCAACATACTTGTTAAATATTTTTTTTTCATTGCACAGTCACTTAAATATAATATCTTATATAAAAATAGATATTATATACAATCCAAAACTTTTTATATGTGCTCATACTTTTAATTATCGTCATTTTAAAAAAAAAGTTTCGTTATAAGAAAAAAATATAGGTCCATTTTATCTGTAAAGGATTGCTCATTGTGTTTTTTTATTGCGAGTCATCAAGCAAGTCCTTAATTTGAACTAAGTTTAATTTAATTTGATCGTAAAGTAGAGAGATTTATGTTTTACTTGATTTTGTAATGAACATGTACGAGGCAGTAGTACAGCAGAATAAGGAAACTTTACCAAAGGAATTGAAGGACATAATTTATCTTATTTATGCTTTTCTTCTTAAATAAAAATACTCGATAAGTTCCAAGTTTTGTTGATAACTTCTCTCAAATAAAAATCATCACGTCGAAAGATAAACTAATCTAGATCAATCAAATCAATTGAAGTTTAGAAAATTTATATCACGTTATGAATTGTTTTTGAACCTTATTGACTTCTAACAGTAATATTTTCTATACGTATGTGATTTATTGATACTTGTATGAAATAAAACATTCACCAGCGCTGTAGTTTAATCATAAGTTTTACCCACTCTTTGTGCGATATCAAATATCCTTTTTTTTTATAACATAGTCTCATACTTACAACTATCATACTCGGGTGATGATTAGTTAATTTGCCTGTATCCAAAGCCAATACGTTCAATTACACTGTACTAAAAGTATGTAAATGTAGTGAAAAGCGTATGGTGTATACATAATACCCTCGTATATATAATATTTTAATACTGAATTGATAAAATTATATTTTACATAAAAGTTTATCAGTTCAGTATTTACCACAAATTTATGACTCATCTGCTGATAATGTTAACGATGAGCGAAACCCGTCTTGGTCATTCGATCACAAAATGCGGTTAATTCAGTATTCATCCTTCTGAAGCTAAAAAAAAGCAATATAGAAAATTTTAGCAACTTTCATTTTTCTCAAAAACATTTATCTTCGATTTACAAAATATTTTCCAAATAAGAGTTCGCACAAGCTTAGATTTTGAATCGCATTTTAAACGCATTTTACAGTAATGAATTTTATGTTGGTGAAAATAGCTAGCACCGACGATGGCGTGAGCCGAAATAGCTATCAACTATATTTGTAAAAATAAGTTTGTAGAACTAAAATACATTGCTATTTTTTCACCGTGTTAAAATAAAAATGCGTTTTCAATTATATTTTTAAGTACATCAATATTTTCAATTATTTTCGATTGTGAATCTTCTACGAAATAATTCTTTGCTTCAACAATTTCTAACGATTTATATAAAACAACACTTGTATCAATAACGAAAAATGATATAATGATAAGAAAGGAGATTGACAGAAGTTTGCATCGACATATACAGTCATATATCACTTGTGGTGGTTTCGACTAAGCTAAAGCTTGCCCAATTAAGTGATGGTCATAAACACTGAAACACCTGTCGGCTAAAAGCTTCTGTATTATTGTGAGTTGTAACTTATTTCCTTACGGGGGTTGAATTTCAATTAAAGATTTTTGACTGCAAGGAGGTTAAAGTGTCAACGACTTTAAGAATTTATCTAACACGTAAATTAAATCGCCATGAAAATAAGCGTTCACGATATGTTAAGCAATTTTGTAACAGATAAATCTAAAATTAATTTAATTTTGCACCTGTGTAGTTCCAGATGACAATGAAACAAATATATGTGTATGTTGTATTTATTTATCTATACGTACTTATCTTACATATGCTGTTAGATTTTACGTAACTGCTTTTAGATTTAACAAAGATACTTTGACGTTTGCTTACCATTTATTATCGAAAAACGCTTATTTAACGGCGATCAAGTAAATGAATTATTGCATCAAAACACACGGAATCATGAACAATTTTATTGAGAAACATAAGGAATAAGCAGGGTTCAATTAAGTTCAATTTGTATTCTCAACGATCAGCTTAGCCCTCCCAGGGTGGAAAAATAGCAAATGTAATTTCGTTCTACAAAATTTATAAGATTGCTTATTAAATTAAGCCTTTATCAATATTGTTTATTTGGATCCTAGCCTTAGGGTCTGAGGTTTCTTCTATGATTTTTCTTGTGTATAATCGGTACAAACTGTTTACTGTAACTGAATGAAAAACACGTGGAATTGCACAATTCTAACATCTAAAAATCCCGTCATACGGCCGCAATGAAAAACATAATAGAGATAGTATGATATTTTTAATTTGTGTAATTATATTTATGTAATACGAGACGCATACAGAAGAGTCATATTCAAACCAAATACGTTTTAATAAATGTATATTAAAGTATTTGAATTTAAATATTTGATGTATAATACGGTAGCGAGAGATTTGACCGATAGTACAGCGTAGAGTAGATTAGGAGGAATTTTATACTAACTAAACTAAAATTGGAAGTTGGGAATCACTTGATAATACTCGCGATGAGTAAAACCAGTCCTGAACTTAATAAAATAAATTATGGAAACTGTGCAGTTTTTTAATTGTTGGAATATAATAATAACTTTCAATCAAGAAGTGAAGTGTCAAGAAAACACATTTAAATTAAAATTGGAAAGATCGTAGTTTATTTCAATTGCAATCGAATATAAATAGCTACCTTTAATCCACTTAATAATTGTCTATTTCAATTCTAATTTTAAAATTACCACGTTTCATTAATCAAAAGACGCTACCGTATATTATGCAATTATTATTTTGACTGACAATTACTATTAAAAGGATTTGATTTCTTACAACTATGTACGATTCCATATGTTTTGTCACTAAAGACCCGGTTTTCGTCTTTCGGCTTCTTCAAGCATTCTATCACACGAATGCAACAGAACTGACTTAAAATAATCAGTTGCATTGTCAAATACTAAACTTATTAATTACAGGAAAACACAAACCCCAATGCAAGCAGTAAATGGCAGCTAAAACAAATTTAATAATATTAATCTAATAATAATTAACACAATTGCCTGTGATAATTTTCATTAACGATCTTGTAAATGAGTCATTCTTGAAAGGGTTTTACAACAAATATTAATCAACTAACATTAAAACATAAATGCGTTTTATTTAAGTAAAATTTGATAAGTAGGTATTTCTATTTTTAAAAATAGAAATACCTACTTATCGAATTTTCCTTAAGAAAAACCCATTTATACTTTAATGTTAGTTGATTAATATTTGTAAGCTCATACTTATTAACTTTTTTGCTATTCGCGTTTTTTTCTCTTGTTATTTATTCCTGTAATTTTAAGCATAAATTTTTTTATATTTTTAACGTCTTAATAATTATACACTTATTATTTGTATTTTTTTGTTATGTGAATGTACCAAACAAAATAAATAAATAAATAACTTAGTATCCACCAAAAATAGTACATAACTATCTGTATCTACATTAAAATTTCAATTAAAATATTTCCAATCACGCTTTAAAAAGGCCAGTTTCAAAGTACTAGATCTGATACAAAACTGATCAAAGTATAACACAAAGTCTGATCGTGGCTAACCGAATGTGGCTGGAAATTGTACACTCTCTAAACAAAACATGTTGAAGATAATTCAGTTAGACAGACCGTTGACAGCTTTGAAGGCAACTATTGTTGAAAGTTCTGCCTAAGAAAGATTTACTGACAAAGTTATTTTAAATAGTACTAAAAAATAGTTCCGATTTAAGCTTCTTAGTATTAATGAGTGTTTTATTGTACTAAAACTAATTTCTAACATAATATATCAACAAAATCTCACATACAATTTGTGTAAATAATAAATAATATTTTTTCGTAGAAATACAATATATATATATTGCGTCTGAGAATCTGGTGAAACCCCAAATCAATTTTGACAGAAATGTGTGATTAGACGCGGTCGTTTTCCAAAAGATGGATACGCACCTAATAAATTATATGCCCTAATCAAGGTCTTTGGGGAGACCATTGTGAGAGATGATAGCATATGTTCCCTATATACGGTAGTATGATCTATATACTTATTCGACGGTGTACATGAAAGTAAAGAAAAGATTGCCTTCGTGAGCGCCTTCAAGACACTTCTAAAATTTTAATTGTTGAAACTTTTTACGATTCTACATGTTATGTCACTAACGACGCGAGTTTCGTCTTTCAGCATTTTCAGGCATTCTATGACGCGGGCTTAACATAAGTGATACGCAATAAACACAGACCCTAAGGCAGCCATACTCAATTTTTTTCCTTTCTTCTTTCCGATTTTTGCTTTTCTATTTGGGCCGCAACATATTAATAGTAAACAGCAAGTGTAACACATACTATACTGCATATATTGTATATGTATGTATTATGATGTCAAAATAAAACTATTTAATTTTTTGTGAATTTTTATTTATTAAAAAGACTTACCAGCATAAAAACAAAAAATATTAAATATATTGCCAATAAACAGCACCAGTGCAGCACCGCTCACTTGTTGACTGACTGATTGCAACACAATGTTGAAAACAACATCAAAAAAATATTTGGTGACTATAATTATTTTGGGCCGAATGTAAAAGCTATTTGGGCCGCAGTTTGAGTATCGCTGCCCTAAGGCAATTTACTATCCAAACATGCAACTGAAATGACTTTCAATCCATTAATTTAATAGTAATAACAATCAATTGCCTGTGATAAGTTTTATCAATACTAAGTACTGTTAAAGTTAGACTGTCAAGTAATATTCCCGAAAAAAACAGAACAAAATTCTGAGTTAAGCTTCCATTTTAATTATTTTGAAGGGCATATTTTAATTGTTGAAGTTTTATAATGGTAGAAATTAGAAATTGCATTATAAGGAATTATTGTGTACCCATTCTGGCAATATATTAGATTAAAACAATGAAAAACCGCTTCGACGTTTGATTAAACTTTCAGTGTGCAAAGTTAACCAAATAGGGATAAGAAAATTTTAAAATACTTCACTTCACACAACGGAACGCTTATTCTACTCTTCAAATATTTAGATGACACTTACGCGTAGATGAACGCATTGCTTGATTTCGTTATATAGTACAGTATTGTGTATGCAATAATTTATTTACTGTATGATGTCAAAAACAGAAAAACAATTTTCCGAATGAAATACAATTTAAGAGAAAAATACTTTTTCTTCGTGGTCAACATGCGGCTCGGTAGTCTACATATTGATTCATTTATTCATAACAATTTGAAATCACGTTTTGCAAAACAAAACGTGGATGATTTCATTTAAAAAATAAACAAATCACAATCAGCTATAACAAGTCATAAAATATAAATATTTTTACAAAAAAGATACGAGTTATATGGTAATTGTAACGTTATAATCGCAACTTCTTCAGACAAATTTTAAATATTGATAATAGTATATCTTTTCATTTAATTTTTACAAACTTATTTATGTGTAATATTGAGCCAAATACAGCAGGATTTATCAGTTTCGTGTAGCCTGCAGACAAAGTCTACTAAATGTTGAACTCGCAATGATATTAATGAATCTTCTTCATTTAATTGTTACTACGGTTGAATCAGATAAATAGCAACCATGTTAAGTGCACAACCGTCTTGTGGTCATAACCATATATTCAATCTCTTTTTGGTATAGCAACACGATCAGTATTATCAACTATCCCTGACCCGAATCCCATGCATTTTGTGACACATCTTGTCAAAATATAAACATCTTTCGTTGATTAAAGTGACCCATCTACGTATTTTAGTCTAAAGCTTGAGTCGATTGAAACGTTCATTGATTGTTGGGCGGTGATATTTTTGATTTTATTTGACTTTTGAAGTAGTATATCTGTGTTTCTTTAACCCGTTTCTTACTGAGCCACATTAAAGCTATTCCAATTCTTAATACTAAAAATAATTGTACAGTATTTGCTAAGCAAACTTGTGGAGATTATCATAGCAAATCACGTTATATTTTATCATTAAAATTAACCTATACACGGAGGTTTTAACACTTTCACATTCCTGCATATCAGAATACAGCAATCTACCGTCTCAACCGTTAAGATTCTAAAGTCAAGAGTTAAATAATATATAAACAAAAAATTCTTTGAATTTTTACAACTTTGTACGATTCCACATGTTTTGTCACTAACGACCCAGGTTTTGCCTTTCGACATCTTCAGGCATTCTATCATACGGATGTAACAGATTTGTCAGTCAGTACAAGATTATAACAATTCAAATTTGATATTGAAATTCCATTAAGCACCTTCAGTCCATATCATAAATTATCGATTACTTGTTTTTTATAAGATGTATTTTATAGTTTCTAAGACTTAAAGCGTCTTTGAATCCAAGATTACTATTCTACTCGATTAAGAGAAAATTGAAAATACCCTTCCGACTCTATTAAGCTTCAGACATATTTCTTCTTTGAGATTTGATGAGAATTTTTGCCTTTTTGAAACCTTCTTTGGCTGTATTTTGTATATATTGGTTAACTTTTTCAGGAAAAAAAATGAGTGCAATTATCAAGAAAAATTTAAAAGTTCCAAAATAAATTTCGCTATTTTTTTTTTTAGTAAATATTATAAAAATAGCAGATATTTGTTTTGAAAGCTAATAATTAATTAAAACATAAGTGCTGCTATTTGCAAGCTATTTTCAGTGGTGTAAAAGTTTTCCAGGCATATACGTTAGGAAGTAAAAAAATGGTAAGAAAAATACGCCTGTATCGCCGTATGCTTTGTCTTTACGCTTCAAAAAATCAACAAGACCAGAGGTTAAAAATGAAAATTGTAGGACTTTTGTTTTATCTCTGAGCTTAAGAGTGCGTTTGACAGCATGGAAAAACCAGCAGTGAATAGGAAACTCAAGTATGTATATTACGGTAGAAAGGAAAAAAATAACGAATGAAATAGTTAATATAAATATCAAAATAATTTGCTATTCATTATTCATTCTACTAAGAAGATATTTGATTCGGATTCAGTTTTAAATTATTACACCCGTCTGTTGGCGAAGTGTCAAATAATAACACTTTTCATATTAATTCGTATATTTTCGAGCTAAAGTTTCGTTTGATATATTAAAATAACATTAGTTTATTGGACACGTGTTTTTTTGTAAATTTTGTATAATCAATTTTTCTACGAAGACGGATTTACTCAGAGCCAAATCTAGTTTAATCGCGTGGGTATGGGTAAACCCTCCATGCGGGTCATGTGCAGACGACGAGGAAAATGATTAATTGCATATGATTATCATTACAATATGCAAACCCTAAATGGCCATATTTGTTACGTCAACATAACAAAGAGGATGTATTAATGTATCTATTTATATGTCGACGAAATATTATTAATGTTATTGTGATGTGACAGACAGTGTAATTAATTATTATCAATCATTTTGAATACTTACTGGACGGCGACTCGGCGGTCAACAATGTTTTGCACCATTTTGACACCTAATGTTATGTTCTAATGAACCATCTCTACAAATTTAAAAAAAGAAAACAGGTTATATATAGAAACTTACTGCTCATCATTAAAATTTTCTCGTAGAAAATGAAACATACCGACGGCAATTTCTGTGTATGCAATTCTTAAATGTTTTGAAAAACATATTGTAATGAAATTTCCATTTTGTTACTAATGGCATCACATATTTCGCTCTTTGAGAATCGAGAAGCAGTCTGAAGATGCTTCTCAAAAGAACCGAGATATGTGTCACAATTAGTTTCACGACCATTGAAATAATACGTCGACTTCACTTTTGTGTGAAATATTATGCTGTTGTGGTACAAATATATCTGTTTATCTATTATTCGTCGTCAGTTCAGCTTTTATCACCTAGAATTGATATATTTTCAAGACCTTAAGCTTTACTTATAAATAAATACATATTTTAAAAAATGAACGCCTTTGACGAATTGAAGATATTTTTCTTGTTTTTTGTGTCAGCCCGCGTGCCGCATTTTCTCTTCCCATACACGCAGCGGCCGCAGTATTACTGGCTGTCACCAACAGCACTCGGCTCTCTCGACCGGGAATCGAACGGCCGACTGATTTATGACCGAATCGTCTCGGCCGAGTGACTCGCCCACTCGTTCACTTGCTCGTCAACTATTACAGCATTGAAAAGCACCAGTGGTGTTATTCAATTATGTCAAAACCTTTCAAAGCTATGCGAAAGACACTCTCCACCAAAAGTCACGGAATATAACCTAATAATTCCGAATTGAAATAAAAGAGGGAGGAAAAATTTTACCGTCAGGGACCTTAAATGCGGAATTTTGATCTGATATTCACAAAATAAATATTGAACATAAATTTTATTCTGATGCACTACGTCTTTTATATTTTAATGTATTAGTGTCTGTAACGTCTCAAAATTTCTCAAAAATCCTGTCTAAAGCAATAGCGATTATCTAAGGACGAGTCTGTCTATCTGTCCTATGAAAAATATCGTGTTTTTATATGTATATTTATCGCATAAATAATAATCAGAATTATTTAATTTTACGGTAGAACATCATTATAAGGTAATGAATACACTTAATAATAAAAACTAAGCAAATCTGAATATACCTTACTTGAATTTAATAGAGAAGTGTCCCATTATTATTTTGGATATTAGTCCGTGATACATATTGATATTCAATAGTGACCAATATTGTTTTAATATAGTTTTCGTTGGTAAGATTAATTCCGGGTACATATATATAATTCTAATAGTTACCTTACTTATTACCAGTGGATAATATTAGGGTTTGATCTGGGTCTATTGCTGACTATGTGCGTTTAATAGACCGCAAAAGGGTCGGTTCGACCTGCGATAATTTTTGATATAGTGTATTGACTGGGAAGGCAGAAAATATTCAATTGAATGTAAAGAACACATTATATTCTTATTACATTCGTTTACACACTACACAGCCACGGGAGGATTATTTTGTAACCAAGTTAAGGACATTATAGGTTTAGTTGTTAAATAATCGCTCTCTCTTTCTCTCTCTTTCTCTCTCTCTCTTCACCATATCTTTAAGCTGTTGGTAAATTAATTGGCAACTTTCAATTTATTGTGAAAAGTATGGAACTTCGGACAACTGCATCTCTACGGTCTCGAGTCATCTCGCATTGAAAATGTATAGAATACAGGTTATCATCGACTTCCGACCGAGATACGTTCCTGGACTTCGGCCGTAAGCCGAATTGGTCATAAGTCGAATTTCATACAAAATATGTGTGTACTTATATATAAAAAAAAACATGTGTATTTATTTATATTTTTTATTGTTAAATTTACACTTATTTATTAATACAAAATAAAATATTTCCTTTATTAATAATTAAAATCTTTCGTCATCTGTACTTATATAACTACAATCCATTGGTTAATCATCAGTAGTGCAAGAAGAAACAGTAATTGTCTTTTTAAAAAACATATCCAATTTTAGTTGAGTTGTTTTTGGTTTTTTCCCTAGATATTTCTTTATAGGAAGCAAGATCTTCCTGAAGACGGCGGTTTATACTCAAAAATCTGTCGTTGTCCGAATCATTTTTGCAAATATTTGCATTACTTGGTCAATTTGAAGGAATTTTATTTTACACTATTTTTTTGGTCGTAAGTGCGAATTGTCGTGAGTCGAACCGTCGTAAGTCGAAAACTACATGTATAGAGTAATCATAACATATCCATTGAAAACTGCTGTTGCGACAAATACTGGAGTTATGGTGATTTAACTTTGTAACGCTTTGTTAAGAGAGTGGGATTTACCAGCCCCTTATTGCGTACAAACTAAAAAGAGAAAATGGACGTGGTTGGGAGTTTGATACATGTCTACTCATGTGCTCCAGGTGGAAAGAGGATTAGTTAAAAAATATTTATTAACGAATTTACAAGAGTAAATCGTGAATATCCGTGAAGACACTTGGTGTCGGAAAATTTTGACAGGTATTAATGAAATAAGCATTTAGAAATAGTCACCTCTAGAAATAGCGAGCAATATCATACATGTCAGTCTTGTCAGTGATTTCAGATGTTAATTGGGTCGAAATAAATTTATAGTTTTGTATTTTCATTTTCATTATAATGCATCATGAAAATTACAAATGATATTACAGGTTAATTAATCAACGAATTTATCAGCCATGGTTAAAACATCATAAAACAATAAAATGGTTGTTTCAATAATTACATTGTTAATTGGGTAAATTTGTGCCTAGTGCACCAAAAAATGTAAATTAATAATGCATATTTTTCTATATTATATGTTATTTTGATGTATTGAAATCATAGTAAATATATATTATGATTTAAAGCTCAACTTAAATTGGTTACATAAACCTATTCTGAAATATGACTAAAATACGATGTAATGAATATATTTAAATCATTTTTGTAAAATCATCTATATAAAAGCGTTTATCAATAAGAAAATCATTTTCAAGGGACAAAAATCAAATTCGTGGGACACATTTTCTTTTCTGCGTCGAGAGTTTTCAGCTGTGTACATACTTCCCAGAACACTGAATAGAAGCCTCACAAATATTAAGAAACACTTGAAACAGAAGCACAACACTTCAAAATATGAAAAATTTTCATTGGGAAGTTCAACATATAACAATATGCAAATAACATATTACCAAACTTCACGTATTTATTTGATTGAAATCTGGACTATATTTCAAGTAAGCAAAAATATTATAAATATATAGTTAAAGATACTATAATAAAAAGTATTATAAGTTAAATTATCGATATTATGTTCTATTAAAATTTGTTGAAAATTGATCAATTCAATTTATATGAGTTAAATATTAGTGCATGGCGGTAATGCGCCATATTAAAAAACACAAATTGAATGTACGGTCGGAATATTGATCGTTATGAAAAAATCATCATTCTGATTGTTATGTTATATTGATAATAGCAAACGATACTCACAGCTTTTGTACTATAATAATTTACGCTCATTATTTACTCCTATAACGCTAAAAAATAAATAGCTACCGCTATATAGAACCGCCCTTCCAACTATCCGTATATATATTTGTTGAGAAAGCAATATTGCAAATGGTTGCAACCTGCTAAGTTCCAACTGTTCACTACATACCATGTCAAAGCTCGCCTCATACTATCAATGGAAATGATTTTTGCCTTTTGTAAAAAAGCTTTTTCTAAAGTTACAACGTAAGCCAATGTAAAGAACATTGATAATAAAACTTATAATCTGAATTTTTAATAACCGAAAAGAAAATTCACAATTTTTTTGAAATAATACAATACAACAAATTTTTCTAATTTTAACAAAAAATATTTACTTCAATCAGCTTTCATTGATCTCCACGGTGCATTTTGAATATTAAAAATATACATACATAATAAGTAACCTCACAAAAAAATCAAATATAGCTTACCCATACACAATACAAATATCATTTCTGGAAACTTATTGTATTTAATTAAAAATATATTGAATAATTCAATAAATGTGTAGCTGGGTTTATTCAAACATTAGTCTATTAATATCTATGATATCAAGCTTAGTCAGCTGGATGTGATTGGGATAGCTCTAAGATGCTGTGAAAATTAATTATATAAAAATTCAAAAGATGGATGGGTGGAAGAAACAATCGCATAAGTCAATATTGCGAAACTTTTGGGCAGCTTAACATCTATTACTATTTATTTATAACACTAAATTTTACAATGTAAACGTCAAAAAAGTCTCTGAAAATTGCAAGAAACAAAAACGACGCGTAATTATAATCACATGATTGTGAGTTATATGGAAATTTTCTGCTATTTTTGAAGAGAATTACTTCTCGTCCATTATACACAATGTCAAATTTTGAGAATATTTGACTGCTGTTTGGGCACGTAGCTACGTAAATAGTGAAAAATAAAAATTTAAAACAAGATGGAAAACTTGAATATTATAATTTTTCAACTATAGATTTATGACTATGACATGTCGTCTCGTATTTGAAACATCACGCAAAGTTACACAATGATCAATCTAGAATATTTTTATTACATCGTTCAATTAATTACAATTAATGAGGAAAAAGATGTGGAAAATAGTGGTATAAATTATGACCTCAAAGAATAATCGGGAATATCGTAATTTGACAAATCTTTGAAAATTATAAAAGCTACCAGATTGTTTGTAATTTCGATTATGGACTGAAGACGTTTTTTTTATTATGGATTAATAAATTAATGGAAAGACGTGACAAACAAATGTAAATAGCTATTTGCATGATGACGGAAATCACTAATCTCAATGCTTATAAACTAGTATTATTATTTATTGCTTACAATATTTTGTTTTGAAGTAATCAACTTATGGCTACAAGCAATTATATATATAATAAAAAACAACGAAATTCATTAATGTCGCTGTAAACATCAAGAAAATATAGCACTTGTGGTAAGTTCATTTTAATTACTGCCTCTGCTCCAAAAACACTTCAGTTTTCGCCGAGCCTCCGTACTGTGCGGTCGTATCTTCATAAAATATATGTTCCTCTAAAAAGCGCGGGAAGCATTCACTAAAAGCTCATGCATTAATTTTGAAGTCGGCGTAGAACTGTCATTTTTCGCGCCGTTTAAACATATGCTCACTTAATAATACGGTACGCCATTTTTGTGTGTTTAACAATGATAATTTATGCTTTAATAATTGAGACGTATTTTATTCTTTTAATTGTGATTATATTTATTATGAAACTGTAGTATGTATATATTCATCTCGTTTACAATATGATAATAATAACAAACATATACAATACTGATTAAAAATAACAATACTTTTTTTATATATATATCCAAAATATCTTCAATAATTAGAAGCGGTTTCACTCATCACGAGCATTATCAACTGATCATTAAATATATATTGTGGAAACAGAAATAAAAAATGTGTTTCTATTTTTTTAATATGCCTTTTCACCAATAAGTCACAGTTAACACCGTAAATGTGAAATAATAAAATTATTTTATTAAAAAAATTGCTAATTTTCACAGAACTAACTATCTAAGTACCGTCACTACACACCTTGGAATAGGTATATTTCCGTTGAAAATATTTATAAGCTTTCCTTAAAAAATGATTAATGGTTAGCTATATAATAAGATAATTTGCAAACCATACTAAAGTTAATGCAAATATTACCATCACAGGAAAATAAATGTTTTCTTTCGGAGGTATTGTTAGCGTGCGTGTTGTCTAGTAATAACGTTGAATTCATATTCATTACTTCTTCATATAGTTTTGAATAACACTAATACCAGTAAACATTAAAATTTATATTAATTATTAAATTAAATCACATTCTCTTTAAATTAATATTTTTCTTTATAAAATATGACACACAATTGTTATGTTGATAACGTGTTTCTTTATTTTTGTTTTATTGTTGTGATATATTTTTAAATGGTATAGAATAAATAAAAATTAATGAAACGAAGATTCACAATGAATATTTACTTCGTTTATATTAAATATTAATCGTGGAATACTTACTCTTACAGAATTTATACATAAACATTTACGACAGCTGGATAATTTTAAGGAGAATCTTTGTGTCAGTAAGTGCTTCCAAAGTATAATGTATTTATATGTAAAGAGCATTACGTCAGCACTCGTCACTTTTAGAAAACTTCGTATTAGGAAAATCGGAGAAATTTTCGTTTGTAATTCTGCTTCATTATCAGTCATAAACGCATGTAATATTGAGTAGATAGTTTTTATGTTTAACAGCTTTTTTATTATGATAAAAATACATGCCTATAAATTCGTCTTATACATAATAAGTAATAATGAAAATATATTTGATAAAAATTATTCCAAATTAACTAAAAGGTAATATCCAATTGTAATATACTATAAACTATTATATGCTGTTTTTATACAACAATTTTGTGTAGAAAAAACTTGGTTTTATTAAAATTAATATAGGTGACATTTCTGCGGATAAAATAGTCATGTTTAATTAAATTTATGTTCAATGTTTAAAATTAAATAGCTTGTGATCATTGTAAATCGATAAAGCCCTATCTAGACACTTATTACTAGAAAAATATCTTTTCTTGTAAATTCATGTCTCTTGGGATCACCTTCTTTCAAAATATTTTTTTTTTAATTTCATTTCTCTCTCCAAGCCGGGTCAACGGAAAAATAAAAAATAATTTCTATTTTGGTCAATCATGAAATAATTTAAACAAATTTACGTGCAACGTCTATTATTATGCTTTACGAAATATTTAATTTAAGATTATTCAAACGATGCTCGTGTCGCAATTATTTACACAACAAACAAGATTAAAGACGAATTATAATTAGCATGTCAGTAAATAAATATTTCAATATCGTTATTTAATGAAAATAAAACCTATTTTTATTTGGAATAAATGCACTGAAATGTTTTGAATGAGATATCATCGTGATAATTGCTTAACCAATAATATGCAATCGTTACTGTTGATTTTATAATCATTAATTTTATAGACAACCGAGCTGAAATTTAAATTATTCGCTGTCCCGTGGGATTAAAATCTAACTTTCTCAAAAGATCTTCCTTTTGGTTATTATGCATTACTTTATATTATATTGACACAAGAATCATGATAAAACTAAAATTTACAAAACGCCATATTCGAAAGAATCACAGACCGTCTATACCAGCGATACTCAAACTGCGGCCCAAATAGCTCTTATGTTCGGCCCATAATAATAGTTACCAAATATTTTGTTGGTGTTGTTTTAGGCATATTTTCAATATGTCATCTACGTATCTCTGTGAATTGTCATATTCTAAAATGAAATATGTGAAGAACGTGTATAGAAATCGGCATACTGATTCTTACCTTGATGATATTTTAAGAGTAGCCTGTAGTAATCAGGAACCTGATTTGACGAATATAGTTCAAAGTTTGACTCAATATGATAATTCACATTAATTTTTTATTTTATTTTTCTCTTTTCATCTTAAATTTTAAAGTTGTATCTAGAAGCCTGCTTTTGGCAGAAAAATTTCCTTTTACCACCAAAATATTTTATACTTGTTATTATGCTGGTAAGTCTTCTTTAATAAATTAACAAATATTCACAAAAAAATTTAAAAAATATATTTTTTGACATCATAATACGTACATATGTATGCACTATAGTATGTGCTACATTTACAGTTTACTATTAATATGTTGCGGCCCACCTAGGTTTTCTAGAAAAGCAAAAATCGGAATGCGGCCCGGAGGAAAAAAAATTTGAGTATGGCTGGTCTACACAGAACGCATAAACTGAGTGTCATATTTTAATATTCTGGCACTACGCAGCGTTATTGAATGATAAGTCTTCTCGTATAAAATGTTTTATAGCTTCATATAAAATTTGAACTATAAATAGACATGAAATATTGCAAAATAGATTTTGGCACTGTTTACTGTCAGTATATATTAACGTTAATGCGTACATCATTAAATGTTTTCCCTCTCAAAAGTGTAATTCTAGATTACCGGTATGTCTGTAAAACTAGTTGAAAAGTATTTCTTTAAGTTTATCACTTTAAATAAGACAATTTTAAGTGCAGTTTGTCAAATACTAAATAATTATATAGTATACTAGTTTTAATATACGCCAGATGTCAGTGCTTTCTATTAGCATATTCGCTTGTCTCTATCTCTCTCTCTAAATATGTGCATAGTGAATCGTGCGCAAGTGCAATGTTATGATAAACGTTAAATCAGACCTACCAATCAAATAAAATTTAAATTGCTTAATGCCCTACACAATTATATTTAGTATAGTTTTCTCATAACTGTACAAACATTTCCTAGATCTCAGGCTACACTATTGCTCTCTTAGTTTTATATGTTTTTTATTATCAAAATAGGTAAATTTATAACAAGCATATTGAAAAGCGCACGTCTGTTCAATATTTTTGTATTTCAATGATATAGTTCTTTTGTATGAGCCAAATTTTAATTTTGAAAGTTTATAAATAATAGATTCTTTCAATCACATCTTTAGTCAAATTAGTAATATGATCACTTTTAATGTAATCACTTCTTGGTGGAAAGGCATTATATTAAAATAAATGAAACCCAATTTTAACAATATTTTACCTCAATTATAAAATATAATGACAAAGACCGTAGTAAGTATTATTAACTGAATGCTCATGATGAAAGAAACCGGTACTAATCACTATATTACAAAATTGTGGAATTATTAAAAAAAATTATTACAAAAGATCTAGATTTACAATGATTTGGTTATCATTACAGAATAATAGACTGGAATGTCATTATGAAATGAAAAAAGTACATTTTGTGGTAAATGCTATTTTTGTTGCGTATGCACTTTACAGGCAAAACTTGGGCATTTAATCAATGTGGTTTATAATCACGAATAACTATTGCTGGCTTTCAATAAAATAATGTGTTATATGACATTTTTTTCTAATTTACAAAATTACAGTTTCAGATTAACTTAATTAATAAGCAAAAAATATTTATGATCTTATCAATTATTTCTGACTTTAATTTTATTATTTACATCGTAATTTAAATTTAGTATATTAATGATGATTTATTCTTCACGCGTGCCTCTATATTTGTTTTACGCCATGTCAATTGACATTAAAAATACTAAAAGAGATGGCCTCGCGTTCGTATGAAATCAATGCCAAAATATCTTAATTATTTTTCGACTGTTTCGTAAAACGCATTTTGTTAATATAAATGAATATCAAAAATCATTGAATGATTGAGGTATTTATAAAAATTCGAAGTGGTTTGATTCGAGTTCATTTCTAATTATTTTTTATTCATTTTTGGATTTAACTCCATTTATATAAATGAAATATACTTTTAAGTTTTACGGTGAATTTTGTTTTCAAAAATAGGTGACATTTTATTTGATAAATATATAGTTTCAGTATTTCTGTGAATTGAATTTTGAATCAATGTTTGTATATAAAAACATATCTCTCTTTTTCATTCTCTCGATATCTGGAATTAAAAAACAAACTCAAACAACTTTTCACTTGACAGTTATTTGTATATGTTTGATGTTTTGTTGAACAGTAATTCGATCAAGGTTTTCTCATAATATTTTAAACAAAACCACACATACTTCGGCATGTATTTCCGATATATTTTATAATTCAAAACTTTACTTTTGTGATTATGTATCGGGTGAACTTTGACATATGCGGTTTTAATACTCCCGAAATTTCTCAGAAACACATCCCATCAATATTTAAGGAACCTATAATCAATAGACACGTTGAGATCATTTCATTCCCGCTTGAAATTTTCAATGTAATAAGAAATATTCTATCACAGATTCTAAGAAAATTTAGTGTTACAATGATTGGCTCTGAATTTTTGTCAAATTTAATTTGGGTAAATTAAAAAGAGAAGCTTTTATTAGGAGTGCACTAAAGTAGAGCATAAAATCGGCTGGCATTCATTTCACTGGTGGCTCTTTAACTTCAAGAAATATTTTGAAGCTTTTAGAAAGGAAATTCGAAATTTAATATGTTTTTAACATTAAGTAAATAACACGGCGAAAAAAAAGCAATGTATTTTAGTTCCACATTTTTTTTTTATAAGATATAGTTGATAGCTATTTTCTGATAGCTTTGATGATGGCGTGAGCCGAAATAGCTATGAACTATATCATATAAAAAAAAATGTTTTTTCACCGTGTCATAATGGAGTTCTACCAAGTAGATGGCAATTCAATCAATAAATTAAGTAAATATGAATTGATGACCACCCAATTTATTTAATTTCAAAAAATACCAGAAATGCGTTTACTTTTTCTTAATTTTAGCGCACTTTCTAGCTAAGTTTTATTTTCATTATATATGAATGCATATATCGCCCGTTAATGACCGTTTGCAAACAAAACTAGTTGAGGTCTCCTCTTATATGCAACGGGATTGTACGCAATAGCAGGTTTGTTGAGAAAATTCACTTATATAATTCATAATGAATAATAACACTAAATGCGTAAAAGAATTCCAACAGTGTAAACAATCATTTACATTATCCTAACGACTGTAAATACATGGGATAAATCTTCCCATATCCAATAAATATATATATTAATATATTTCAAAGTGTGGCGTCACTTTTGATCCGTTACATTATAAGTCAGTTAATCCGCTACAGCTGTACAAAAATGTATCAATAAAAAAATAATAATATAATTTTGTGTGATATAACATAGTTTTCATCATTGATTCCGAGAGTGTAAGTGTATGAACTATACAATTCCATTCATATTAAAAAAATGTTCTATAATATTTAGGTAAAAGCATTTTTTTAATAAAATACAGGACATGGTTACTATGAAACTATTAAAATATTTTTGATTAAGTTTTGACTATTTTTTAAAATATAGTAAATAGTATTCGTAACGAGCCAAACAAGGCAATACTACAACACAATAAAATAATAATTCAATAATAAAAATGCTGAAGTAACACAAATTTATTTTTAATAATATAGGATTTAAATGATTCAAATTTACGACATCGACTGAATATATTGACAGACTGATATACATTTCTACATGTCTTGTCACTCTCTTTTTGGCATCTTCGGGATTTTTATCACATGGATGCAATAACATTGACTCCATATCCAAGTGGTAGAATGTCTGAAGACGCCAAAAGATAAAAGCCGGATTGTGAGTGACAAAACATAATACATAAACATAATAATAACACATAGTTAAAAAAAAGTTAAGAAATTCAACAATTCAGATCGAATTTTAATTTCATTTTATTTTTGAAAATAAAATTCGTTTTGACATCAACTAGAAGTGAAGAATCGAAATCACCTATTGTAATGTTAACCAATAGGAATAACCATGAATCATAAATTAAAATATATATTTTTTTCTTTGTGCTCTTTTAAAATAATTGCTCAAACTATTTATTTTAAATGATTTTTTACCGTATATAAATATTTTTACGAGTGGTCTTCCACATATTTTATTTTTAAATATCTACGAAGCTTAGTAGTTTGGTTCAATAGTTTTTCATTATCTCGAGCGCTTGCTGAGCAGTTGAACATAAATCCTTTTTTTCATTCTATCTGGATTTATTTCAATTGACAATAGTAGAAAGGAAATGTTGGAGTGCAGAAATTGAATCCTAGTGTTACAAATCGGAGGGGATATTGAACAGGGGTGTAAAGAAGAGCGACGATGAAGATTAAGACCTGCATCGTTAACACTTCCTGCGCTTGATGTCATTCCAACTAATAAATGAATGAAAGCATTTCATGCGATACTAAAATTACACGAATTACTCTGTCGAATCTCAAAAATTTAGTTTATTACTTAATATTCTAGTCTGGTTCTTAACGTAATACATCTGCGCTGAATGCAGATTGCCTTTCACTGAATCTATAGCAAATGCTTTTTTTAGTTTTTATTCCTGAATCATGTTATTTGGAAACTTTTATGAAAGATACCCAGAAAATGCTAATTCAATCATACGTTTCTATAGTTCTGACGATAAAATTATAATTTTAATGACTATGAAACAAACAATCATTTCATCGATTTTTTTTGAAGTTTGAATTTGTGTCGAAATTTATTTTTAAATTTCACAAAAAATTTCATTCATTTTTTAATCCAAGCACTCCACCGATACATTTTTTTTCAATTTGTTGTAAGTACTATTCGATTTTGGTAAACCGTAAAATATTCAAAAGTTTTTTTTATTAATGATAAAAATTTTGAGCAATTATTTGTGAGATATGATGTAATTAATATATATAATAATATGTGACCTAATTTACGATGTCCATAATTTTAGCCAATTGATAAACCGATTGGCTTCGGTTACGAAGCTCATCAAGTCGAATCCTTGGCGGGAACGTTTTGAAAATTTGATTTGATTAGCACAGCAAGAGCTCATCACCAATCCTTTTCTGGTTCTTTCTTTTAATCTCAATTGCTTGTAAAAAATGTTCAGCAACTGCCTAACAAGTAGTTATTACAGAAAAATCATTCGCAATAAGCTCCAGAAGGATTTCATAATATGCTCCACATTAGGAGCGGAATTAGTTAAATAAATTCTTGGAATGAGGCGTTTGGCAATCATTTTTTATTATTATTACATTGATTCCCTTAATATGTAATGATTTTTTAAAACTTAAAAGTAAAAAACATTGCCATTTTATTATTGCGGCTCCTTGTTTTCATTATTGTCAATTTATTTTTACAAATGAAATAAAAATAATCAAAAACGAGAAACACCTATAAAGAATTTATTTAAGCGTAATTCAGTTACATATTTGAATAGATTAACTGTTAAATCAAATTTACCTATTTTACGGTAATATAAAGTTACGATTATCTGATAAGTTCCTTGCATAACAGGCATTTAAACAGGTGCAATTATCGGCAAGTTTATAATTATCATACAAGATTTAATCACCATTCATCGTAACACATAACTTATGGACGACTATGGTTTTTACGTACCACATACTGAAACACGGGACAGTGGGGTGGAACGCGACGCTTTCCGCAAATTAGCCGGCGACAGTTTTCCGCCAATAAATCAACTGCAGACCTGATCTCCCCTACCGAAATCGCTTACACTCCGCTAAATGTCCTATTGTAGTATCTCACCACAAAAGGTTTTTCTTTTTGTCTTCACATAATGGGATGGTCATGATGACTGCCAAACCATCGACATAGACAAAAAGATATGTTCACTTATTTTTTTGATCGATCTACTGCACGCTGATTTGGCCCGTCATTACTGTTTTCGTATTTGCCAACTTTTGAATGTTTTCGAAAATATTTCGTTATTCGATTTAAATTAGGAGTCTATATTTCACTAAGCTTTCGGTAGGCCATTTCTCTATTATTAGAAATCACATAAGTTTTTCTGAAACAGGAATTTCAGTACCAAATATTATTTCGGTTGTGAAACAAAATACAAACGTGTTTAATTTTTAATTTAACATAAAAATATACTTATACGCTACCACACGGCCATTTTCTTTTTAATACGTCATTGACAGCACGAATCTCTTTAAATGCACATCTAACGACACCCGTGATTGTATCAAACAGATGCGTTTTTCTTTTGCCTTGCGTTCAATCACCCGTTATTTTTTTTAATTGCACTTAACGTCATTATAATTCAATAATAATATAAGTTAACATGATTTTTTAATTGATATATGTGTATTTTCCCTAATTTTTATACTTTTTTCAAAGTCAAAATACCGGTACACATTGATATATTATATAACTTTGCATTATTTAAATTCAATACGTACAACAACACTTAAAAATTTATTCCATCAGTTTTGCGTTATTTTAAACAATCCTATGTGAACCATAAGGGCGACGTGCTTATATAACAATTAAAATACCTAAAATAATTGTATCTATTATAATGTAAATTAATATGGCGACATTCCTCTGTTATGCTTGGCCCTCAATTCAAATGCGTACAATAAGGCGGCGCCCTATCAAAGAATGCGCCCTGTAGTACAAAGCCGAATTTCACATTCATCATTACGTACCTGTTTTATTAAATTTGAACAGTGGACAGCGTTACACAAATTATTATTGTTCTGTCTGTAATGGTATTCTTTACAGAAGCTCCGAAAATTCCGACGTTATTTAGTTGGTTTTCAAAGAAAATTGACCTATTTATGAATTTAGTTTTCTACCCCAATACAAATTCAATAAATTCTTTCGATTCTTTATAGTAATAAAAGTATACCGTTTTTAACACGGAGAGAAGCTTTAATGTATGCCTTTTGATTTTATGGGCTTAAAGTTCAATATTTGTCGCAAAAAGAAATATCTACAATATTGTAGATTGTGAATATTTTAATATTGTAGACCAATATTCAATGAAAGCTTGGCAGATTCAAAAAAATATACATATGAAAAACGTATAGTGAATTGTATATACGACAACAAATATTTATTGTCTGACTATAAAATTAATTTGGAACGACGAATACATGATATAATATATTATATTTCACTTGTGTGACGTCTTCTAATGAATTTATTGTGCTTCAATCATCTCAAAATGTTTCAAGTTGTAATAATTACTTTTTTTGCAATATTTAAACATTGCTGTTATATCTGGTTGACTAATTTCGACAATAATTATCAGCTTTGTACTGGAATGATATCAATTTACCAGCTAGTTACGCTTGTGTAATCATGTATAAAAATATTTTTCATTCAGTAATCCATAGCTTTGACATGGAAGATCGATATCTCTCGATGATCTCGAGTAATTTTCTCCATCATTGTGCGTGAGGCTAATAAAATCACATGTTTTAAAGATAAATATTAACGTGCTCTGTAATTCGGTCGAAAATATTTGATTTAAGCCAAAATTAGAAAAAAAAACACCGGCTTTCATTGATTAAATTATTAAAACATTTTTCACTTGACGTCATTCTGGCATTACCGCCTGTGAAATAAATTTTGTAAAGATGTTGGTAAAGTTTTATAAAACAATTCAATAAAAAACATGTCTGCATACACAATCATATTTCAACGCTTGGAATTTTACGGGATATAAAGCGACAATTCCATTTTTAAATTACTAACTTGAAATCATAAATTTTGTCGGAATTTTTTTATTTTTGCAATTTCATTGTCGGGTGAAATTTTTTGAAGCTATCAAAGCCTGTTATGTGTATAAAATTTTAATTTTTAATTTTAAGCTAACATAAAATACTTTGGCCCTGGTTACTACTCTATCGCTTTCAGGGATTCCAAAACGTTTTTTCTTTTTCATCAGATATTTTTGAAACATTATTATATAATTTTAAAAATGTATAAGATCGTTTTAAGAGAGTCCGTAAGTAGTCAATATATATATTATGAACAAGCAAATTAAATCAAAATACTTTTTCACGACATTTTAACTAAAACAAAAATTGATATCGAATTCACATGACTGACAAAACATTTCGTTTTTAAATAATATGGCAAAAAAATCACAAAAGAAGTTTTGAATCAGTATTTTAAATTTTTAATTCAGCTGAAAAGAAGATATTGCTTGAGGATGATTTCAAAAATGATTGATTACTCATTTGAAAAGGAAATTTTTCTAACCTTTTTTTGATTTAAGTTTATATCTGACTAAAATATTTTAATAGTTTTAAATGAATATATCTTTGTAAATTATATCATATTTCGTTTGATAGTCGTATAGTCGTCTTCTACATAATCCGGGACACTAGCTTGGACTACTGAAGCAATTTATTCGCAATCATGATGTACAAATAAAAAAACTGAATGTCTCAAACTCATTTAATTAAATTCAAAAATTCTTGTACGGGTCATTTTTCAAATTGCTATTTGCTAATGAATTTATGTTCATGCTCGATAAAGAGAATAAGATATACTACATGTGATTTACTTCATGTAATCGCTTAAATAATAAATCACTTTTTTTAACAAATTGTTATATTTTTCTGTATGAACACAACACATACATTTTGTTTTAGAATGCCAGCATAGGTGTGTAGTTTCAATGAGGCAAAACCATGACGTACGACTTCACTATAAAACTTTCCTTATATTATCTCTCTCGCAAACAAAAATACGCTCCTACAATATATCTATCTTTAAATCCTTCAACTGTTGGTGTTTTTTGCTTTTCATCCTCTCAATTGCGTCCTTGAATTTCTAAACTAGGTATCATTACTCAAAACAATCGGACATAACTTTTAATCGAATTGATACTTTCCTCAATTCAGGAGTTATTTCATACTTATACAAATAGTATCCTTATTCGATTTTATTTTTAATAAATCATTTCTATATGACGTGTAATCAATTTTTTTATATGATTATTAACCGAATCTTGTCATTTTTTGGGCTTTGTTCCTAAATGACACATTGATTCATTCAAAACTTCTTTTACTAAAACTATAATATAACTATAAATTCGCTATAGCGCAGTGTAGTATAGTGATAAACACTACTGGGATTTGTCTTCTTATTTGCGGGGTCACGGGATATAATCTCGGAACAGAAATTATCGTTCAATCATTATATAGTAGTCAGAGGCAAACATTTTGACTTATTTAAATTCGATCCAGAATACGGCGCATAGAAATAGCAACTATCTAGTTCAGACTTTTTCTATTGTTCATATTGTCTCTATTACCAGCGGCAGTGGATTGAAAAGTGTTATAACAGAAAATATGTTTTAACAACGAAAACCCACGGACAAAATATTTCGTTATTTGATTAAGTCGATTAAACGTTTAGATTATCAATATGCAACAAATCCTTATTATATTAGGTAAGCAAACTTTGAATAACAGAGAATTATGCACAGATATATTGTTGTTACACATACAAAATTGACCCATTGCGTGTTCAATATCCAGTATCAAAATATTTTTTTTTTCATTTCATTTGATGTTGCAAATATGTGTAAGCCTTAGAACATTAGGAAAATATAGGTGGTGATAGTATCGACTGTTACATAGCATAATTCGAAATTGAAAAGCGAAAAAGTTTTGATGGCTAAATGGGGACTGTTAAAACTTGACGCCCATCCATATTTTACTCTCATCCTTTGGAACGATTTCGTCTCTCTCTGTCCTTCGGAATATTGGTTACCATAGTGTAGCTTTGTCTCTCACAAAAGCGTCGTTTGTGACTAGGGCAGACTCGCCGACGCCGTACATTGCGTATTTGTTGATCGACAACTGGCGGTTTTCCACACCAATGATTCTCCTTTTTTCTATCATTAAAAATTAAATTACTGCCATGAAGAAGGTCATTCGTTATTTCCGAAATTAAATAAATAAAAGAACACGATATCACGTTTTTCTCATTATATCGACAAAGGATATCAGCCAAAATGCTACAATCAATTCTATTGTTCCTTCTGAAAAGAATTATGTACAGTTTTCATTAGATGTTACTTCTTTTACAAATAAAGATAATTAATCGAAATTCCAGCTTTGATACATTTCCAAACAACCATTTTAAATACATATAACAATATTAAACATTTAAACGTTATACTAATTCGTTGTATATTTAGATATTTCAAACTATTAAAAATTAGCCCAAATAGAATCTGAACAGATCGAATCAAAGAGAGGAGATTATTTCTTAAATTTAAACATAAAATATTCACCACGCCGGAAACTGAGCCCGAAACGCCTTGATCTTTATACCAAGCTTGCATGGTTCATACACGATTATAACTAAATATTTATATACTTATAGCTTATATATAGCTTTATATGCCGCTTTGCCGATTTCGCTCTTATGACCATTTAATTAGAAAAAAATCTATTTTATTAAGGTTGAAAATATCAAATGAATTATCGAATACCATTTGTTTTAGACTTCTGGTCGTCAGAATTGTTTGAAAACATTTTCCACAGCATATCTGGTCATTCATCAAAAGACGTAGTATTTGTTATATTTTTTACTTTGCAGAACAAAACGAAAAATATAATATTATTCATTCGCCAGAAATAAAAATTTATTCCACTTTACATTACGATATTTATCTTTGTGTGAGCAATTACAGAGCGTATTTCGAATTCCGGTGTCTCGTCAAAGACTTTATCCAACACACTAATTACGTTAACATAGTATTTTAATACTACCAAGATAACACGCGTTTTACAATCAAACATATATCGTCTTGTATATTTTTGAGAGTGTGTTTGTATTTTAAGATCATTTCTTGCCAAAAGAATGTCCAATGATTTTTTATGAAGTAAGTTTATGTGGTTAAAAATATATGTATTGGATGTGAAACCGTAGTTAAAATAAAAAAAATCATAAAAAATAGATTGTGATATTTGAAAAAGAGTCGTTTTACTTTAAAATATAGTGTTGAGCATATTTCAGGTGCCAAAAAACAGCCAAAAGCAATATATAAAACAGAAATTTTAAATCTCAAAAGAATTAATCACCCTCTATTTGTTAATTATTCATAATATCATAAAATTCAGTACAGGTTATCAACTGACGTAAAATAATTGCAAAAAATGCTTAAGGATTAGTACAAAATAAAAAATGTTTAACTTTTTGAAATGTACCTTACCGCTAATAATTGATAGTGATGATCCTTAACATTTGTTAAATTATTAGCGTTAATTTTAAATAGGAATTCCGCTATGAATCAGGTTTCTAATTACATAGATGTCATTATTTTAGTAATGCTCGTTCACCGTTTAATGATAAAGAAAAATAAGAAATGTAATTATCACATTTGTATATAATTAAAGCACATTTTCAAACATCCGATTTTTTCTACAGCCCCTTACCCCGCACACAAAATTTATCGCAGTATTTTGAAACCCACCTCCAATATGTTATATTTGGAAAAACATATCCTTTCGTTATGGCATAATAACGTTACTATTTTGTTCTTTCAGTTGAATTATACAAAAGTTTGGTGTCAAATGAAAGGCCTGGATTTCGTCCCCCTAACCGATATGCTCCACTGATTTAAGCTGTAAATTGGCCGACCATATTAATATAATCTTGTTATCTAATTTGTTAATAGCAAACAGTGCACTTTGTAGCAAATACTAACAACACAACCTTCTTGTGAACCTGAGAAGTTTTATATAGAAAAAAACCGCGTACGGGATGCTATCTAATCGGATCGTTTCAAAGCGCGAGTTGGTAAGAAACTTTGGGGGTAAGAAAATTGACACAGATCCATCATTGGATATAAATTGCTACAGAGCATTAACTAACTGTATAATTTGAAAAATAGCAATGTATTTTAGTTCTACAAAATTATTTTTAACAAATATAGTTGATAGCTATTTCGGCTCACGCCATCGTCAGAACTATCTGTAAAGAGGGCTGCCCATTGGCAACCCGTCATTTTGTTGGTAATATGTTTCGTTAAATTTAAAGTAATTCGTTTCAATACACACTTGAATTAAAGAGTAAATCTCTTCAGATTCAAATGGATGTAACTTAGATTTTTCTAATATGTCATGTACTGACTATTCGGGGGCATTTGTCTATTTTGGATTTTGTCTATTAAATCTATTGAGTTTTCTAAGCAATGTGTAGGCTTGAATTTAGTTTTATCTAGTTCTACCAAGTGAATGCCAATTCAATCAATAAATTAGAGTCATGTATTAAAAATTAATAAACTAAAAAGCTACTTTCATATCCATCGGAAAAAAGTGTAGATCAAAATTTATTTAGTTCCATAATTTATTATATTTTTGGGAAATATTTGGTAATGACATTATTTGTTCCCTTGAATAACAGCGTCAAATAAAAAAAGTCAGTTCTGTTGCATCTGTGTGATGGAATGCCTAAAGATGCCGAAAGACGAAACCCGGGTCGTTAGTGACAAGAAATGTGGAATCATGCAAAATTCCGTCAAGCACCTTCAGTCGATATCATAAATTAGCCTCCAATAATGTTATAACGAAATCTATTATTTTATTAAGCTTTAATTATTGCCTGAAAAAGTTTCTGTAACATCCGTGTGATAGAATACCTGAAGATGCCGAAAGATGAAAACCGGGTCGTTAGTGACAAAACGTGTGAAATTTTACAAAGATTCAGTAGTTGAAATTTGATTTTGAATTTCCGCCGACCACCTTCAGTCAATATCATTATTTTATTTGTTCTTTAAATTACAAATAAAACGTATCTTTATATTAGTTTTCTATAAAATAAATACTTTTATCTCTTGTTTCAGATTCTCAAGGAAATCTACTTTTATACACCTGGGTCGAAATATTTTCCGTGAAATATGATGGCACTAACCCTTTTCCCGCAAGTTAAAATGGACCAGATAAATCTCAGGTATTTTTTAAACTTCTTACCTAATTCCTTTTATCAATCATAAAAATTCATACCATAAGTTTCGTAAGTATGCCAAAAAGTTTCGTGAATTTATTATCATGAATACTGAAGACTGATTATAATATTTATTAAGCTCTTTTAAATCTTATAACTCATAAAACATTCATTGCGTTGGTGGGAAAACGGTGCTGTTTATTTTATCGAATCGCAAACAGTTTTGAAATAATTCATATTGACATAATACTAAAATCTTACATACTAGTACATATGATTCTACGTTTTATAATGTCAGTCAATGTTTGTTATGGTATTTCAAAATAAGTCAGAGATAAGAATATCTTTTTTTTAATGGTAATATAACACAAAAACATATTTTGAAAAAAAAAGATTTTTTCAGTTCTATTTAAAGCTTTTCTCTAGTAAGTCGTTGAAGTTTTAGTTAACAATCAATGGATGTTTCTTAAATATATTTGGAAATAGCATGAAAATACAATGAAAATAAACGGTTAATAACTGAGTAGTAAAAGATTGTCTTTTTTGTATGTGTCACGTATTGGGTAATAAGAAGCTCTTGAATAATCCTGACAATCATACGATGTTTTAATTTAGTTAAAACAACGTGAAATAAAAAAAAATAGTAATATTAAACCAGCTACTTGCTTTTGTCATAAATCTGATATCCTACGCGTGCGAACGATGATAATGTTGATTTCCGTAATATGATAGTAAAATCCTGGAAAAATTATCAAAGCCACCCCCCCCCCCTTAATGAAATTTTGAGAGCTTTGACAGAAAAACCTAATAACATAAAATATTATAGCTTCTGACTTCTGGCGAGACCATTAAGCGCGACAAAAACATGAAAAGGGCGGCAACTCTGCCTGGTTGCTGTTCTAAGTTTGAATTTGCGCAAAATGGTGAACGTCAGATACACACGTCACGTAAATCATACTGTTGAATGGGCAGTGATGGATTCATTTTTGGTCTAATGTTTTGATATTGAAGGTTTCATGCTATCATAATTTGATTACGATTTTTGTTTGAATAAACATACTTCAACAAACTTTTTTTCTACCTCCGTTGTCGTTTGACATAATTTGTCAGTCAAGTTGCCGACACTTCAAATCTGTGCTCGATTATTTTTTCTCATCCGCGACATATCTAAGCATTCATTACAATTTCACCGCACATCATCTAATGAATTCTTGATATCCAATTTATCTATTTTTCATAATATTCAAATGAACACTTTTCCGCTGAATGATTTGAAGTATTTTTGAATATGGGTTTTAAATTTTATTACAAATGTATTAATATAAATTTTGACAAAAGGAGATTCCTGCTGAGTTTAAAGCTGATCTTTTAAAAAATATTTGAGCCAATTTGAATGTCTAAATGTATGGTCCAAATTTTTTCAAGTGCTATTTAGTCGAATTCACAATAAACTTCATGTTTTTGATTATAATTTCAATATTTTTTCGGAACCTTTCTCGTTTTGTGAAATATAAAGTTTTTGTTTGAATCCACTTCGTATACTTTGTAAGAGCACGTACATAAAGACTATAGATTTGATATCGTGTATTATTTGAAAAAAAATATTCATTGTTATTAATAAGTATTCCTCTGGCACATATAATCATAAATTAAACAGTAGTTTTTTTAAACACGAGAAAAACCCTTTTTTTCATTGCCGTTCCACCATCTGAACAAACACAGTTACAATTATTCCGTTAAATGTTATTACACCCAGTCCTTTTTTTACGCGAATTCGATTATACGAGATTTTTTGGACGGCTGTTTTTCATACGTTTCTGGGACTTTTTCACGCGATATTTCAATTTTTGGAACCAAATTGTCAAATTATATGAAAGTTGTGATTTTTTTACGCGCCGTTTTCTGGAACCAAGTTTCGCGTAAAAAAAGGACTGGGTGTCTGTTAAACTTTTGTTTTCAGTGAGAATGTTGTAAACGGATATCTCAGCAATTGAATGTTTTAATTTTTATTTAACACAAAATACTTCTTTTCTTCTACTACCAGACCCATTACAACGCGGCAAAACTAGTTGTGGAGTACTGCTATAGGTTATAGATTTTTAATGTTGTTGAGTGAGTGTGTGTTTGCTTGTGCTTGTAATACAGTATTTTAAGCCTTTTTAGACCATATCATTATTTTTATAATATAGATTTATGTATATGAGTGTGAAAATTATACCCTTATTCTTATTCATTATACTCCGGTATATTGCACTGCAATATTGTTTTTTCTTCCAATAACCAATTTTACACGTATTGGAAAAATCTTGATCCACCACTGTCGATCTGCTGTTCACCAACCAGTTCCACTTGAATAGAATTATATCAACGTAACGTAATGGACCCTTCATTGCGGTCGGCACTGACAATATAGCTGTGCCCTATTCCGAATACAATTCCCAAAACTCCAGAAATGAAGCAGAAAATTGAAACCCCAAAAAGGTGGAAAACTACAGTAAACGGTTTGGTACACGAATGCAAATGTGAGATAAAGAAACTCAGTTGCTTTTGACTTGGGTGCATAAAAAATTCTACATCCGGTCCGTGTTTCATTTTTACTCTTTTTTTTGACTTTTCTTTATTTAATACACATATAATTCCGCCTTCTTCATGGTCACAATTGAGATAAAAATATAATGTTGTCTAAAACATTTAATCTTATACATAATACATTACACAAATATATCCACCTCAGGATAAATGATTGTATTGATTGAACTGGCATTCACTTGGTAGAACTCCATTATAACACGGTGAAAAAAATAACAATGTATTTTAGTTCTACAAAATTATTTTTAAAAATTTAAGTTGATAGTTATTTCGGCTCACCATCGTCAGAACTATGCTTAAACGAACATTTGCTTATCTATATATAGCTGTGCAGAAAAAGTAAACAATACATCTTATCTCCTATTTTAACGACCTAGCTTGTTTCTTGCTCGCAATAAAACTAAAAATTGTAAATGAAACTAAAAAGGCGGCTATATCAGTAAGTTTACATATGTCACGGAAATGGTCTATTACAGAAACAAAAAAGCACCCTGCAGAGGGTTAAGCAATGGTGATTGACATATCTTAGTTTGTTCGTTAAGAATCCTTATAATAAAGAATATAGATAAGCAAATGTTCGTTTAAGCATAGTTATGACGATGGCGTGAGCCGAAATAGCTATCAACTATATTTAAAAAAACTAAAATACATTGCTATTTTTTTCACAGTGTTATGAATGATTGTGTTTGTGTAACGGTGTTAACAATATGATCCTTGTAACCTGTTTGTAATTCGAATTATCATTAATATTTTAAACATAAAATTTTTAAATTGTTATGATTGTTGATTCGTTAAAACAGTATTTCACGAAGAATTTTTTGTTGTCTCAAATTTCATATAAATTTTATGATATGTTAAAACATGCACCATTGTTTTACAGTAGCATGCCACCTTATTCCATCAACGGCTTTAAGGTTGAAATTCCGGCAATTTTTGGCTTATATACTTTATTACCACTCATATCACCTTACTCGGAGAACTTATATTGTTAAGTCGCATGGTTATCGTGATTTAAGTACCCTCGCTATTGATTACATTTTTGAAGGTCTGACAAAAAAAAAAACAAACAAACAAAGCTTACAGTCTCCAAGGCGCATAGGCATTAATATTTATTATACTAATGTATTTAAATTTATTGCCACCTGTAATTTTTTCGAATTTCAAAACCTGACTGTATAAATCAGTAATTATTTCAGCATTTCATCTACGATAACTGTAATAACGAAATGTTTTCCAATATTTGATATTAATTACTAATAATACAAAAATATCTCTGCTTAACAAACATTGCCTGGTTTTAACAAATAACTTGAGCGAGAAATACCTGTCAAAATTAGTTGGATATTCGTTCAAATAAAGCCGGTTGTACGTGCATTTGAGAATCAACGCTTATACGACAAAATGTCATTAACTCTTTGGCTGCCAAGAGCCGATTTAATCGGCTTTGGCAATATATCGTGGATAGTCAGAGCCGATCGGCTCTGCATCGTAAAAGAATAAAAGAATGAGTCATATTTTAAACGCCATGTTGAAGTCTCCGCTGCCTATTGTCATTAGTATTACAGCGTATTGCTCCAGGGGTCATAAATTTTTTTAAATGTATATTTTTTAATAAGTATTATTTTTTCCTATCGTTCCTGTTGTGCACTTATTTATTTTTATTTATTTACAGGCAATGGCCTAATAATTTATTTATTTATAACTACACGGTACAAAACTTACAAATTATCAATTCATTGCTTTTGCACCGTAACATATTTAAATATAAATTATTGGAAATTCATAATTACACAGTAAAACAATCAATAATTTACGATTTCACACGTATAAATATATACATATATATAATATTTACATATTCAAGATTTTTAAATTACACAATCTACAAATTTATTTACAAATATATTTTTTTTTATTAAGCATACGCATTGTGTATGTATACGTGTATGTTAGGCATACGCATTATTTTATCATTTATATATAACAGTTTGCGACCACTTCAAGAATATCCTGACTGTGCTAATAATAAAAATAATTCGAGCTCGACGGGGACGAAAGAATCTTGGTTGCCAGCATCATGATCCAAAGTTATTTCAGAAAAATCTTCCTCGAAATCATGTGCTATCGTATCAAAATGCTCTACTTCAGAACTATCACTCTCACTAATGAGTCTTTAACTTCTCTGTTGGGGTCGTATCAAAGCACTTCCACTAGAGTCCGTATCTGAATCATAATTACTAGTATCCATTTCACTCTCATGATTCATTTTGAAGAGTTAGAATTTTTATGACCAAGATTTTCTATTGTACATGGGCGCAAAGTTTTTCTAAAATTATATATTCTATTTCTATAGATATGCGTTTTCTTATTTTATTTCCGTTATTATCCAAGGCTATAATAGCAGTTTGTAAGGTTAAGATTTTAAATTAAGCTAATGTTATATGTAAAGTAAAAAAATATATTGTATACTTGAATATGCCAAAGATTGACCATACCATAAGACTGTCGAACAACACATAAAACTGTCAAACTAAAAACAACAGAAGACTGATTGCATCTGGTGCAGTGCATATTATTTGGAACGCAAATTTTTGTCAAAACAATGGTACACACTGTTTAAAAATTATAGAACACATTTTAATATGTAAATTTTTATATCATAATCGTGGCATTTATGGCACATTCGGCCAAAAAGTTGTGGCATCCAAAGGGTTGATTCATGAAACTGGATGTATTTTCTTATATTTAAATACATGAATTGTTATAACCGAACCGGTGGTGCAAGCCCTATCTTCAATTGAGTCACATGAAATCAGATTGGAAATGATTGCGTTGAATAAATCGATACTCATTCCTTAAGCTAGAGCTTGTCAAACTATGTGCCGCTAAAAGTCTCAGGGTGTGCCGTGAAGGAAAATATTTGAAAAATGGTAATTTAAATAATGCTTACTCTAGTTTTATATAAACTCAGAATCTACACATTATTTTTTTTTCCTAAAGTCAATTGCTTCCTTCTTACTTAGAAAATTATTACCAGCCTATATACATAGATATAAAATCTTGTAAAAAAATCATAAGCTACCCCATCATTTCCATTATTCATATCAATAAGGTAAATTTCCTTTTAATGAATTTTTATTTGTTGTGCCGTGGAACAGATCCAATACATCAGTGTGCTGTGAAGCCAAAAAGTTTGGCAGACACTGCGTTAGGTAAAAGTGTCTAACTGTATAAAACGTTAAAAAATCATAAGGGGTGGATATTAATTTTAGCAATTCCCCTGATCCCCTGATATATTAAGATTATTCTGCCATTTCTGAATAAATTAAAACAACAGAATATCAAATCCTTAATAAACCTCAATGAAGTGGATGGTGGAGGATACAACACAATAGTATATTTGGCATTGAAGAATGACTGATATGTATCGTACACATTGTGTGATATTCTCTGTTAACAAAAACAAGCTTCGAATATCTAATGACCATCATCAACTGATATTGCAATTTTTGTATCAAGTATCAATAAAAAAACGCTGTTGCCAGATGTGAATAATTATACATATATTTTTTAATTTAACCGCATTACTGTGGGGTCATCATAATAATTATTGTAAATGGTGCAGAAAATAAACAAACATTGACGTACTGGCAGTCTTAATGACCTACAGTACACACAAATCTGCTCACGTCCATCCGCTCCCGAGATTTTTTATGTTTCAAATTTGGAAGTCGAGAGCAGAATTTTGATTTGCTTATTAAAAAGGGGTTGAAAAAATGCGACATATGTTTACTAATTGCTTAGAGATACATGCAATTAAAAAGCTAACGGTCTGCTCGTCATATTCCGCACTCATCAGGATGGTCGATTCGCGTACCTCAAGCATCACGCGGAGATATAAAATTTATGCTCAAATAAATTTTATTAATGAAACCCATATTATATGTAACACAACATAGCCCAAAAAAAAATACATCGAATCTGTTAATGTCCTCCCTCCATGTATGTATATTTTTTGTATAAGCAAATTTAAATAAACGCAATCCCTAAATCTGTCCAATGATAAAAAACATAAATATTTACAAATCGGCTTACTTTTTCTGTAAAATCTTAATATAACAGTTCTAAAATCAATATATTATATTGCAACAGTTGAAAATGTGGATTACGAACATCAATACAAGAATAATATAAAACAAACATTAAATACGTGTGTACGTCACAAGAAATCGTCTCAAACGGTGAACAGTAGCGACGTGAGTTTTTTACATATAATTCTGGGTTAATTGAGTTTTTGAAGGTTATCAATTATTTGACATATTTATTCATAGATTCACTGCATTTTCTATGAAATATGCCCAACTGTGCTATTTTCAACATTACCTGATATAGCTTACATAAAGAATAAAAATGAATCTATCCCAAATAAAAACTGGTAAACTTGTGATACAATACATAACATTGTCGTTAGAAAAAAATAAACAGTCGTCAATAAACAAATTTTCAAAATCAAAATTTCAATAAACTTTACCAGTTATGCAGCTATTATCTATAATGAGATGCTTTTACGCCGATTACATAAAAAAATTAAACAGTTCACTTATTATTTTAAGCTTGCTAAATTATTCCTTGTTGAAGAATATAGGACTATTATGATATCTTCAGTCGACGTAAATTAAGCACTATTCAGTGATGTAGCCATGGGTTCAAATCTTCAAACAGATAAATACATTTAAACCTTGAATAGACGTGTACCCAAAACATTGATGTTAATGATGTTTTCATCTCTTCGTCCATCATATTGCCCATTATTGAAATGAAATGTATACCCTTCCAAATATTCTACTCAGTTTGAAAGAAATGGTTCAGTGACTAACTTGTACCACATAAGTATTTTCTGAAAACTGGTTGATTAAAATAAATGGTATATTATTTATAATTTTAATTGTACTTAAAGAAAGATTTCAGTCTCTCCATATGATCCATCCTTGCCGTCTTTTAAAGAGAGGACTCACAATGTCTTGAGAAACCACTATTCTGATGAAATACTCCATATTTATATTTATGAGTGTGCCTATAAATACGCAAATACGTGTTTTTAATTTCAATGTGTTTGCAACTATCGATATAGATAATATTGTCCACTTCCACTCAAATTCACTTAATTTAACCGTGGGCATTGTATTTCTGTGAGTATTTAAGATATCACAATTACACATACACGGACGCTGTCGCTAAAGAGCTTTGTTTTGGCCATTCATTAGGATTGAATTAACTCTTTTAGTCCCACTGCCCAAATTGATGTATGCGAAGAATCTCATGGGACCAATCATCGACCTCAAAATTAAAAATTAAAATTTTAAGCAACTTACTTTGAGATTCGTAATTTTTTAAAATAATGTAATTATTGCATCATAGAGTCATTCCTTAATAGTTTACAAGTGATCAATAGTGCTTCCCAAAAAGGCCGATAAAAGACTTAGAGCACGGGTGGGCAACCGGTCGATCCCAGTTACGATTGGAAATTTTTACTGAAGTCTAATCGTCACAAATAGGGTTTTAGCAACTAGGTCTGTTTTATATTGATATTTGGTATCGTAAAATTACAATATGATGGATTACACAAACATTTTAAATTAAATATAAAGAAGGTCCTTCTACTTGGAAAGTTCGGGAGCCTCTTTATTGTCTAAATACTGAACTCTTCGTTAAAATCGAGTTGCAGTCCATAGTAGTTATATAATATATAAAAACAATCTCCACACAAAGAGATAAGCATTTAAAAAAAAAGTTTTATATGTTATGTTATAAAACAATTTTTTCTTAGTTTTTGAGGGCTTTCCAATTTTTCGTTCTAGTTTGGCATGTCTAAGGAAAAAAAAAATACTTTCACTTTATGTTCCTTTTTTATTATTTGAAAAGACATTATTGGATTTATTCAAGTTCAAACAAATAATTTATAATTTTTATACATGTAGTTTTAAACGTTTATTTTCTTTTATTTGTGTTACAACCGATATATGAAGATACTTTATTTTTCGCCTTACAATAGAAAAACTACTTAAAAAATTAGGTTTCAAAATTGAAAGTAATTGAGGAACAAAATTACTTATTTTTGTGGCAAAAACTTGGGACTTTTCGCCCATAATAGGCAAAATAGACTATAACTCAAAAGGTTATTGAAGATCAGAAAATAATAACTCATTTACTCTTCATGTTTGCAAGGAAAATTTGTATGTGAAGTAGTCAGTTTTCTTTTAATACATACGTATTACAATATTTAATAACATAACCTATTTTCGTGTTTTCAGCGCCTTAAAAAATATTTAATGGTTTTGTTTATGAAAAATGTTTTTTATTAAAAATATAAAAACGAATGAACTTTTCACTGTCGTAAAAAAAGAAAATTAAATTGTCTGGGTGAACAGAATCAAATCGTAAAAATTTTAAGATTGTCACCATATTCACTCAAATTTTGTCGTCACGTTTCCAAATTTAAAATAACATCAAGGGGGAGAAGTGATGTCTTTTGATAAAAAAGTGTAACCATAATTTTAAGCTAGTGGGCTTGTTTTCAAAAGGAAAGCGTTTTTGATGGAATTTGAATTTTTTCTTATTGCCAGTCCATCAGGTAGGCAGGCTCTTGTGCTTTCTTCTTTTTCGGATGGATTTATAAGGATACCAATATCGAATGGAAACTCCCGTGTATATATATTTATTTGGAACCTAGACTATATAACTCTGAATAATGGACTTAGAAACATCATTAAGCTAGCGAACGTATTGCAAGCACTTGTCATTAGACAATTTCACATACTGTATGAATTTGGCTATATATGGATATGCGCCAGGTTAGAAGACGTCTAGAAGAAGAAACTAAGCAGCGGAAATGGTTTTTAATGTATTTTGTTTACTGATTTAACAACGTCTATTGCATAAACTACATGGTTCATATTACTGGCGTTAACAAAATTAGCTATACATCAACAAAAGTCACATTTATGTTGCTAGCTGTTAAACACAGTTTTTCTAGTATACAATTTTATCAGATGATCAGGATCATCAAATGCATTTTCAAATGATTATCACCAGAACTCTATTAATAAGACATATTTCGAGACATCCGAAATGGTACCAATACTGGAATCTTTTTTTTTTCTCAGCATCAATATAATTGATCTATCATAAATTATGTAATATATACTGCTGTCTTCGGTTTTACTATTCTCCAGAAAAAAAATGCAACGTTATCCCGTTGAATTCTAACGTCTCGGTTGAGATGGCTTATGGTTTTGTATTTTTAGCTATTTGCTAACCACTTATCCTTTCGTAGTCAAACCTTTAATAAAATTCTTTAAGAGCGTGTGCACTTGATAAATGAGTAACGGTACCTCAAATTAGTAGCAGTCATAGTATTGTTTTTAAAGGAGGCATTTTACTTTTCTAGTATTATCCTTTCTTAAACGTTTTACTGGAAACTTGTAGTTTCTCGTTGATATATATTATAGTATTTTATTTATATTACATGTAGAAGTGTTGAACGCCAATATTTTACATGCAGTGTAAACCGGCAAATAGGAACAAAATGTACAAATTATTTTGGCACAGTTACTACCTACGTACTGCCAAATTACTACGCTTTGCCAAAATCAATACATTCTGAACTCAATCCTCAAGGCTCACTTTGTTTACGGTTAAAACTTTACCGGTAGGTATATATTTCGAAGAGTTTTCAATATTCAACGAATTCAATCCGAGACTCATTTGACTAAAATAACAATATAACATTGTTATCATCGAAAAGTTAACAAAGTCTTTGATTTTGGTTGAATGGCCTTAGAATCGAAAATCTACACAGTCCTAGCATTTTGTCTTTATCAAAAACAGAATAATAAATCACAATTTGTATTAATGATACGAACATGGTGTGTTCGTTTGACATTATAACAGATGGGGATGAAAATAACAATGTTCTAATAAATATTATATTCCTGATATTGCTAATAAATAAAATCACTCCCATTCATGGTCTGAATTATATCAGGTAAAAAAGTCATAAATATTTGTTAAATTTATATTTCACGTCTTGCTCAACCAAGCAAATATTGTTTGTATAATATTTAAGTTAAAAAATGTAAAACATCTTGTAATATTAAATTAATTTAAAAAAAAGTTTATTGATTGAATTGGCATTCACTTGGTAGAACTCCATTATAACACGGTGAAAAAATAGCAATGTATTTTAGTTCTACAAAATTATTTTTAACAAATATAGTTGATAGCTATTTCGGCTCACGCCATCGTCAGAACTATCTTCTGACGATGCCGTGAGCCGAAATAGCTATCAACTATATTTGTTAAAAATAATTTTGTAGAACTAAAATACATTGCTATTTTTTCACCGTGTTAAAAAAAAGTGTTTTATGTACTTAAAATTATTGCATTGCATTCAGAATCGATAGGTACATTGAAAATAATACAAACATATTAATTCAAAATTTATGATATCGACTGAAGATACGCAGTGAAGTTTCAATATCAAACTTGGATTCTTGAGACTATGTACAAGTTCACATGTTTTTTCAATCATGACCCCTGTTTGCCTCTCGGCATCTTCGGGTGCTCTATCGCACGGATGTAATAGAACCGTCAAAAGTCCGAAAATCGAAATCCGGGTCGTGGGTGACAAAACATATGGAAGTGTACTCAGTTTCAACAGTTAGATATTTATATATTATGCAATTGATTTGCAATTTTTCTACAGAGAGATATTACTATGAACAAATACCATGGTACAATATACAGTTATCCAATCATTTCCACAGAAAAACTATTTCTTAATAAGTCTATTCAGCGTTTACTTTTCTCGAATAAGTTTAAATCAAGTTTCTCAATTATCTAATATATATAATACACAATAAGATCCGAGGGATTCCGACCACAACAGTTCAGTTTTACTCAAAATATCGGATTTTTTTTACAGGTATAGGAAAACGATGTCACGCGATGATTACAATGCAAATTAACATTATTGTGCGATTCTATAACCCCTAAACTTAGATCGAGAATTTCTACTTTATTACTTTCTTTAGTAATCTTAAAATGATGACGATGAATGATAATGAAAAATCTGCATATTTTTGTGTTGCTATCGAGTCACAAGCACAGTTAAATTGATGATAATTTAATACACAGAAAAACATATATTAACCATTTGACTACTAAAATACGATATATCGTTATTTGTTATGACGATAATTGCCGACAACGATTATTGTTGCCGTCATAATAATGAGAAATCAGAAATCATTTTGAGCTACTGTGTAAGTGATAGGAAAAAATTTAATTATAATTTTACTTTTTTTTATATTTCACTATCAAACAATATGTCTGTGATGATTTTGTAAGAGTTAAAGTAATTTAATTAATCGATAACAAAAATTGTTCATGTCGTGTGATGTCAGCGAGTAGAATGACTTGAACATAATATTGGGATCTAACAAAATACTTTCAATAGCTGCTAACTCTAAAATCAGGGCATATTGCAACGATTGCGTATGCTTCTCTGTTCGCCTACTCATTTCAATGAGTAAGAGATTGCTTGCTACGCGTTTCATTGAATACGCTGGTTAATACAAATAGTTATTATTGAGTGTAAATGATTAAATTAAACACTAGTCTACACTTATAGTTGATTTAAGATTCAATCAAGAGTCCTGGTGGAATATTACAATCAATGTAATTAACAAATTGTGTCGTCACGTGGTTTTTCTCAGTTTTTTTTCGTATGTAGGTTGTTGCCACGATGTACCACACGTAACGAGTGAAAGTATTATACGTTTTGCTCATCTTATAAGGTGGAAAGGATAAAAATTAAAAAAATATGTCAACAATAATTTATAGCGATTATCATTCGTTGAGACTTTGAAAGTTTTTGTAGCAGCCATAGAGTTGACAGAACAAAGGATTTTAATATTTTTTAACAATATAAATTTTACCCTTGTATAATAGAACCATTCTGAAGAAATGTCCATTCAGTACATTATATATTATTAAATATTATGTGACGCTTTCAAGCATCTGCATCAAACTAGGTTGATTATTAGTTTTCGCTATTCCAAATTGCGGTAAAAACCCCTAAATGAGTTTCGTAGACAGATAATTACCATTTAATGATAATAGTAAGGAAGCCATCACGATTCTACACAAAGGCTGAGGTTGGGCGTGTTTGGAATATTTCTTTGGGCTTATATTTAATATCTAGTTAATTCCCAATTTTCCCAATATGCACTCCTGACTTCATTATATTAACAAGGTATTTTTATAATATAGTTTATCCATATCTCACTTCAAATTTATTAATTTTACAAAAATAAAATTTATAAACAAGTAAAATTTTTATGAGAAACATTTACTTCATTTTCCAGATTAAAAAATCATTCAGATTAATGAATTGCGAATAGTCATCATACAGAGTAGTTAAATGCCTGAAAAGGTTCGTTGACCAGACAACTTAAGAACTGGAAGATAATAAAACCTGATTTATATCAATTTTGGAGGATGGTTTCTATAAAAAAAATACTGTTCAAGCTTAAATTGACAGGCTAGTTGTAAAATTTGTGTATTGTAATATTTTAATGCAATAATATTTATGATTTTTGAGGTCAAAATATTTGCACGATAATTGTATAAAATCCAATATTGTAATTGCAAAAAATAACTTTTGATTACAAAATGTCGTAAATATAATAGATGTAATCTAAGTAGCCATAGTGGGTAAAATATTCCATTCCACGCTCAATCAAACGGGAGCATTTCACTTCCCTCCACCTTTAGTTTCTGTCAGTTCACTAGTTAAAATGTGGTCGGTAAGATATTGAAGACTCTTGTATTGGAAGACCATCGGCTGATAGGACTATAGTACACCGTAATACGTAAATATAAATCGAAATAACGAACTTAAGTATATATAGAGTAAACAATTGAGGAGACGAGGGTCAGCCTTACTTCCCCATTGAAAAGTCTGTCATTTGATTTATAATACAATTGACCAAATAAAATAACAAAGTGTTGATTATTTTACAATATTTTATTTAAAACGATCTATTTATTTATGTAATTACACTAGGCATTGAAATACCGGTTTTATTAACACCGAAATACCGGTATTTCGATACCACGTCATACTAGTATAAATTGATTGACGACTGTTCAAGAAACCGGCATTAAATCTGAAAGATTTTACTGCAGCCGAATATATTTACACGATTATTGTATTATGTTATGTTTGTGTTATATTTTATAGACTCCTATACCGGATTATTCGTATTGTATCGCGATTCATAGTTCTGGCTATGGATTAGATTCTAGTTATAGACGTAGTTATAAATTATATTATAAAATTTTCCGGGGAACTAAATAACTAATACTAAGTTCTTTTGCTTTATAATGGTGGAGTTTTTTTCGAATAATCACAAAATCAATCAGAATGTAATAGTTTTAGGTGATTTCAAACCTTTTACTAAAACCTCTACTTATGTTATGTTTGTTCAGGGCCGCCCCTAGGAGTTTGGCGATCTGTTTGTAAACATTGATTGATCGCCGCCGAAGGCTTATGTTCATACAAAAATTTGATACATTTTAATTAAAAATTTTAGTTAAATTCGACACCAATCCTATAATATTTTGAAAAAATACATGTGTAAACTAAACGTTTCTAAAAACGGTCTTATATCATCGGTTTCTAATTTCTCATTGAAAATATCGATTTATATATTCGTCATGTCATATTACCGACGCAAAATTTGTGTCACTGCTTTTGACCACCTCCTGAACTCAGGCGCATGTGTGCGCCTCACAACTTGCACATAAGGTAAGATCGGGCCTGTGTCTTTTCACACAACTTTCTTTAGCCTTGATCTTAGGTTTAATCCTTCCCGTTCCACATTTTCCTACATATTATAGCACTTTAAATGTTATTCTCGGTTATATGGAGTTTGCCTACGACATCGCAGAGTGGCGGAACCAGCCACCAAACAAGCTTCGTGTCTTGAAAGAATTAGCGTGATGGAAACATTTTATCTGTATACGAATTCAAGAAACGCAACTAAACGATCGTTCCTATACACCACGACCACAAATTTGTCATATTATATATTTATTTTTAGTAATAAAAGAATCATTTCAACTGCCCCAACTACTGATATAAAGTAAATCATGGTCTCCTATGGATGCACATAGTTTTTTTATGACAACTGATTTTCATACAGACATTTAATCTCTCCTTTTACAAACACTTGGATTTTTTAAATTTGAACAGAGATAGAAAACGATTAACTAGAAGTCAATCAATATATCTCACTGTATTCAGTTGTATTCGGATGGATAGGAAGATATCCATGAATTCCAGATCAATTCACCAACCTTATTTCAAAGTTTCTGCGTGAATTAAAATTTATAGCTTTATTATTCCAATTGGTGTGTTACTATATGTGACACGTGTTTTGCTTCTTTGAGAATTATCTTCAGATTAAATATATCAACACGGACACAGCAAGTCTGAAATGTTTCTGAAAGAAGCGAAACACGTGTCTCATATAGCAGTACACCGAGTGGAATAGTAAAGCTATGAATTTTAATTCATTAAAAATGTTACCCCCGAATCCATAAAAAATAGAGTAACGATATATTCAATTATAAGTCGTAACTAGTTATCAGTCAGTTGAATTGACTAATATAATAACTCCTTGCCTCCGGCAGTCTCGCAATTCGTATGATCTTTAGTTAAGTGTTGATAATAAATATATTTAATATTATTAAATTGTTAGTCATGGAACTTTCTGTCTTCACTATTCTCTAACATGCCGCGAGAAAACTGTGGTGGTCACGCGACCAGCCGAACTCTCGTGTCAACTGCGGGCCTTTTCATATTCTTGCTCTAAATCGAAACTTTTACATTTTCAATACGTTGACATCTTTGAAAGTTGTGCATTTACAAATAATTAATCTTCGTTGTATTTATAATATATAAGTATTTTTTTTAATCAATTTTAAGTCCATAACAATAAAATTACGTTTCGTCGGTGGTGTCATACAAACAACATCTTGAGAAAAAATGGAAGTTATGTTAAATGTTTATTTCAAATTAGGTTGTATATGTATTCAAAAATTACAGATGCAACAAAATTATTGTGATTTATTTTTCGCCCGATCTGTCCATTATGTTATAATAGTTACATTTAAAATTATTTTATATAAAACTTGTTCATGTTCTGATCAAAAAATATATTGTGGAAATAAATACTAAAAAATGTGTTTTTATTATTTAAAATATCATGCCTTTCCATAAAGAAGTGACAATTAACACTTTAAAATACAATTTATGTTTCTATTTCAAGTTTCTATCGGGTTAAACATCAGATGTACCAAATATATACATACATAGTGTAATTCGTGGGGAACTGAATACAATGCTAATATACACAACGTTATTGCTGTGTAATACTAAATAATATTAATATTTGCTAGGCATAGCTCCAGGATTTTTCAAATGAAAAAATTACCTAATCGTGATCGCTTTTTATAATAATATAAACTGCTTTTAATTTTAGTAGTAACGGACTTTTTGTGATCAAATGTTCGTTGAACATTTTTACCCGTAAATTGATCGATTGCTTAATGATGTGACATTTTCATACTGAAAATATAACAAATTTATGAAAATAATTTACGTAACAAAATAAATATTTACAAAATGTATACTTTGCACGGTGGCATTGAAATCTATGAAATATACACTATAAAAATTAATACTTTTAAATAATGATTTAAAAAATCACATTTACTGTCGATATGATCGTTATTACAAAGAAATAGAATAACTAAATGACAGTGCAACATTTTCACTAAATGTGCACGATGCAAAGATAGAGTGTTTGTGCTGTGTTTTACTGCCATCCAGTCAAATGTCAGGTGTCAAATTTACAAAAAATACGCATTTCAATGGTGAACTATAATGCCACAGCAAAAAACGTTCGAATGCAAATAACAAACTTACAAATATGATAATTTGCATTCAATTTTGTTTCGATTGAAAAAAAATATATCATATGCACATTTTCAAGAACTGGGACGCTGGATTCTTTTTCTCACGCCAAGCGTTTTGGTGCGCTGGCATAATTTTGCGTGACTGAATGAATCCTATGTAAATGTATGGAAGTCTTTCTTGTCAACGGTATTTCAGAACGCTAAAAAAACCGTGATGAAACTAAAAATATTTTACTATAATGTTGTATTGTGATTTATTGATTGAATTGGCATTCACTTGGTAGAACTCCATTATTACACGGTGAAAAAAATAGCAATGTATTTTAGTTCTACAAAATTATCATTTTTAAATATGGTTGATAGCTATTTCAGAACTCTAGTTTGACGGTGGCGTGAGCCGAAATAGCTATCAACTATATTTAAAAAAATAGTTTTGTAGAACTAAAATACATTGCTATTTTATCACCGTGTTGTATTGTGATATTTGCAGTGTATCCCTTTGTTTTCTGTATTGTGTATCAGAATAAATAATTAAAAAGACACGATTGTTGGAAAGTTTCTATTGGAAATCTCAACTTGTTTATTTTTATTGTTGTTTTTTTACCGCCGCCGCGCAAACTTTCTCTCGGTCGATAATATAGATTTCGTCTCAAAGTCGAGCGGGAAATGCACAAAATGCATTCAGAATCAATTTGCATCATCACACTATAATACTTATCTAGTTTAATATAAGCGTGTATAGAAATGTGGGTGTGAAACATTCGTCGCAAACTATTTCAATGTGATCTTTATACTGCTCTATTTGTATCAAACAGTATTGTATTATTCGAATCGTTATTTAACCTACCCAACCCCTATTAAATCTATATTTTTGCTTGGATTTTTATTTATTATTTATTTCGTGATTGACAGCTAACAGATTAATAGTAATTATATAATCAGATGAGTTATTTTTTTTGACTAATTCAATATTTATTATTTTTTTCCTGCGAAAGTTATATTATCTGATGGGTCTTGCATTGGGCAGGTGTAGCTTATGATCTTCTTTAAGTTTGTAGATAATAACGCTAGGTACATATAATTTTTTTGACACAGAAAGTATTAATGGTCTTAATTATATCTCTAGAAAAAATTCTCACATATAGTAAAATAGTTTATAAAATGGTAACATACGGATCATATAGCCATTGAAGTTTTCCATTAATATATAATATTTGAAAAAATGCCATTGATTTTACTATATATTTTCCGAAAGCTAATAATTTTTGGTACAAAAATATCATATAACAATTTTACACATTGCTTATATAAAAATATGTATTTTTATTTGTTTCCTTAAATAACTTTTGTTTGTCGAGTGGAATTGATTCGCATGTCAATTGTCTGACATTACTGAACAACCGTCTCTATAATACCATGCAGCAAAAACAAGTTGGTTTGATTCCCACTGCATAATAAATTCATATTACTTATGCATATTGTGCACAGCTTTTCTGTTGCATTCGCGGCACCGCTGCACTGGAACAATTATAATATTGTGCATGTTGACCTTCCCAATGTTCCCCGAAAATTGGAATGTTGTATTAAAATTATTTTATAAAAATAGGAGACTTTTTCGAGAGTATTGCGTTTATCTAAGCATTATTTTTTTGCTAATATTTTATTTTACTACGCAAGCCGTATAATGTGGTCGGGCCCATTCAACATGATTCTATCATAATATTTAGTAAAATGCGGTTTGATTAAAGAAAGAAACGAAATAATGTTGATTTGCCATTTGGCTTACTAAACGAGAAAATCAAATATGTATGTTATATATCATATCATACGAAATTTACATACACATTGTGCTCTTTTCTCGCAAGCTAGTTTTTTTAACCCTTTCCTGAAAGCAATATAACATACATAAGTTTTTGAAAAGATACGAATTAAAAAACTTTTTTATCAGTGGTTTTATTTGGTCGTGAATAAGTACAATACTATGAAAATATAAATTCCTTTGACATATACACCATCTTTTACATCAAATTGAATCACAAATGGAGGGTGCTTAATGAGCCAGCCAATCTAATGATTGCTAAATGTTGTGGAAAGGTGCCAGATAAGCTGGAAGTGAATTATTATCAGAGTAAATTTTCTATTATTCTGTCGCACAAATAAAACGATTTAATTATAAATTCATTAAAGCGCGTCTGCGGTTCCGCATCTTTGCTGCAAGCCATTAATCTTTGATGTTGATATTACTAATAATTATGAATCGACGATGTTCAAAAACGCGTATTACATATTGCCAAATATTAAATATATATATCTTTTAAAAAAACTAGATTAACAAAAAAAAAATGCCGCCGTAATTATCGGTTTGCAGTAAACCACTCGATATAATATTGACATGAATAAAGTGATATCGAAAACTCTACGATTTAATGATTCGAAACGCAAAGTGAATTTAAAAATATTCGGACGGGAGAAAGCAAATAAATGCCCATTATAAAAATATATTTATTGTAAGTGACGTATCAGACCGTAAAAATGCTATCAAACTAAACTGCACAATTTAATTTGTCAGTCAACGTAAACAGCATTTTGGTACAGGAACTCCAATTTAAAAATGAGTTTCCATACAGCATTAAAACATTTCAATAAATACTGTTCATGGTAATTTTAACATAATACAATGTAATCGAAGATGAAATGGCGTTATAAGAAACACAATAATTGACATATCACTATGAAATCCCCGAATTTCAATCGTTTTTATATATTTTTTTATAACTAGGTGAATATGAAAATATTTCATTGCTGCATATCAAAATACATGTTTTTTTTTATTTAAAGGCATTTAAATACGAACAATTTTAAAAAACTGATAGAACTTAAAGGTTTTCAGTGTGCAAGTCGACTAATTTCAAATTTACTTGCATCGTTTTTTAAGCCCCATCCGCTCTCTGGTTGAAGTGTATTGACAACGCACTTGTGCATTAAAGGATTATGTTCCTTACCAGTTTTTTGGCATCCTTCCAAATCTTTTCGGCATCGCGTTAAATCTTCCATGGGACATCTACAGCACATGTCCATGAAAGGTCCGTTATCTCTTTTTTACTCCTGAAGTTAGAAGAGGCTGGTCGGTCTGCTTTCTTACCTTTGGATTACTGGTAATGTCAAACCACCATACCACTTACTACTCTGTACTTTCGGAATCTTTGGTAAGACCCAGCCTTTCCGCATTGATTTAATATTTGCCCCAGTATTTCCAAATGAAATGGAACATTTAACGAGGATTTTTATCTACCTCGACGTGCATCTCCAGGTAGCTGAAGTCTTTTACTCTCTCGATGCCTTTCCCTTTACTCCTCCCAAAAACGATATCTGGGTTTAGACACATATTCTTAGTAAAACACATTGGCTTTAGTCTCATCGACTTTAAAACAAATGAATTACCTGAAAGATTTATCAAACCAAAATATATAATCAATAAACTCGTGGTTAAATACGCTCCGCTCTATTTGGGATAATGTAAATAACTACTGGGATTAGAACCCATGCATACTTTTGAAACCAATTATTATTATTATATAATGGCGCTAGGGGCCGTTCAGGTCCATGGCCGACTGCACAACCTCTCTCCAGGCATCTCTGTCGAGCGCTCTTTCTCTCCAGTTGACTATCCCCAGCCTCTCAACATCCTTTTGAATGTTATCCGCCCATCAAACCAATGCCGTGCAAAACAAGTGCCGAATTCTATCGTCTGTTTGAAATCAGTTTTTTAGAAAATATTTCACATAGTCCGGCTAGCTTTATTTCAACCATGTATTTGCCCTAGATAAATCAACGTAAGCTATTTTGAAATAATCATAGATGGCAACCATTTTTCGCGCATTTAAGATTTACTCATCAGAAAAAGTCAAATCGTCAGTCACGAGTGAATTTCATGTTCACTGGCGTGTATAAACAATAGCAAATTTAAAATAATTCGATTTAAATTTTCTTAAGTAACAATACGTGTACTGTAAAAATTGCAAGCGGTGAGCTGTTTATTCGTAATCACAATAGTAAAATAAATTTAATTTAGACAATATTCAACGATAGTAAAATTATCTATCAGGGTATCTTATTTACATGCTGTTTATGTATCTTACATAGGCATGTGTGAAAATAATCTTACCCTTATTCATAATGGTTATTTTAAACTGTTTCATATATTATACAATAGCTTAGCTGAGATATGCACAATTGAGCAATACTCTTGAAAAATCTGACAGCCATATTTATAGTTTTTTATTGTAATATAATTTCATGTATATAATACATAAGGGGGAGGCTTGTTAATTCGATAAATGATTATTACTAATCGTGATTATCTATAACACAAACCTTTGTGGTGACATAAAATTTACCGGTTTAAACTGGTAAATTTAATGGCAATATAAATATTATAATATATAATAAAATACACGTTCATTCAGAATCATTCCCGTGTGTGAGAAAGTTGGCAGGATAACAGGAGTTTAACTAAAGGAATTACCCAAGTCTAATTGCTATTGAAAGGCAGAATGAAGTAAATAGAATATGAAGTTTCTAATGGTCAATATATGTTCTCTTTTCGTATGATTTTGATTATTATGCTTCATCTACATCCCATAGATTTAAAATAATATTTTTGTACTGCAGTTATCTCTCGTAGGTTTATAAGACTTATGTATATTTTTGTGATGTTAATATCACGCTTGGTGTGATATACTTGTCTTATGGAGAAAGCAGTGAGTCGAAACTAACTAGAGTAAGAAAATTTGCTACTACAATTGATACAGCAATATGAACGCCCAATGAGAAGAAAATTTTAAAATTATATTTGTTTTAATTGTTTTTCCATACAAATATCATGTAATATTCCCCCTTATAAGGTTCGATTCACAATATGGCTAACACGACAGAATTAAAATGAACACAATATACAATACTCACAGGTTTAAATTTATTATGCCTTTAGGTAACAAAATATATTTCCTCCATATTATAATTTTCCATATATTTCACAAATCTTTAAAACCACCTTAATTTTTTTAATTTATATAAAGAATCCATGTATGTAAGATGTCAAATTCTTTCATATGGTATGTTTGTAGTTTTTACTCAACTACTATTTATTCATGAGTAGTACAAGATTACTGTGTGTAGTATAATTAACTTTTTGACAATACAATACATTTAAAAACACGAGTGAGCTATCTTGTCAATGAAATAATTACCATATAATATCATTTTAACCAAGATACTCGGTAGGTCCCCAATTAAAATACATATTCGAATTTCCCCTTAAAACACAAGTAGTCTAACTGTCACCGTTACCTTCCCGCGAACAGTAAAAGAAAAAAAAAGGCTCATAAAGAAATGCCATTAAATTAATATATATTTTATGTGATTTGTCTATAACCCAAAAGGAAAAGTTTATCAAAATTGTATGTAACAGGAAATGAAAATGGTCAGAAACCAAAGCTGTGCAGGCAATAAGAAATAAGGCAGTACGATGTTACGTTTTATAATATTTCTTAATAAAGCAGTAAGAACTTTCTTGCGTTTGGTTAAAACATTTTATAAGTGCATTGTGTAGATGACAATTATTTTAATTTCATTGTGTGTCGATGCGTGACAGCTCCAAATACGAAAGTCAAATGTCCGAGACTTATTTTCCAAACAGTGGCGATTTCGTTTTATTTTACCTACCTATTGTAATAAACTGTGGTACGAAATATATTACAAAAAATAAATCGGCTGATTTTTAACGGATATTATAGTTTCGAATACTGACATTTTCACTTCCTGGTCAATGACGGATAGATGAATAAACATTTTAGAAGTTGAACGACATCTACTATCTGTTAAGTCCTGAGATTCTGTCATCGATGCTTTCAAATACAATACTGAAATACATCGAAATATCTCACCAAATATAATAATACGATATAATTAGATTTCATACAATATAATAATTTTTCATTGTTTATTTATTTTGACTCCACTAAATATTTACAGTTGTTCAATTTAGGTTAATATATACCAGTTTGTTAGTACATAGGATAGTTTTAGGATAATAATAACATTAACAGTCTAAGATGACTGCAGAATATTTTTTATCATTGATTCAATTACTTTTAAACGATTGCAAAGCAATATAGTTTTGTGTTATATATATTTAAAAATCCTTACTTAGGTTTGTTAAGCAGTCAAACCTTCAAACGAAACAATTTCAGTAGACAGAAAGAGACAGCGGCATGTTGAGCGCTCGAATTAGAGCGAAAGGGTATATTGTTCCAACTTTGGAAGTAAAGGAAATCAAAATAGCACCTTATACATTATTTTAAATAAAACGTTCAAAAAACCAAATTTCACCGTTTTATCTCAAAATTAACTCTTAAAATAAATTATTTTGTACACGCCAAAATATCAAAATTCGATGAAAAATATGTGTTAAATACAATACATTATTGCATTGCATATAACATACAACATTTATTATGCGATAATTGTAGTTTAGGACTAAAAATGAATAATAATCACATTGTATTATTCAAAATTAGAAACGGTTTTGAAGCCTTTTTAAACGATGCCACAAAAGAATACAAATAACGTTGTCAATTTAAATGTAATACTACGAAGTGGGTGACATTATATTATTAGAATGTTTTAAGAAAAAAAATGCTGCAGAAAATGTAAAAATCGGACCGACGATCAAAATTCGTCAAACGCACTTAAGCTTCAATCTTTAATAAAATAGTTAACGGTACCTAGCTAATAATTGTAAAAAAAATACTGGCCAGTACAGACTACTTCTCAACATCATGAAACAATATGAACTACAATCAAAACATTCTTCTATTTTAATTTAAATTAAACCAATCCTCTACATGATAGCGCCACAGTAACATTTATAGCGTTGGTGGATAGGTCCCTACTTTTACTTTCATCGAAGCTTATGCTAAACATTATTTATTTTATTGGTGTGCGTTCCCCGTGTGGGCATAAACCAAATTTTAATTTTGTGTAGTAATTCCGTTATAAGTCACTATAACAATTCCCATAATAAAAACGGAATCAAAGAAACCAATAAAAAACATATGAATGACGAGTGTTATTTTTGATAGTATTGCCGTGAAGAGTTCTTATTCAAAAAAAGAATAATGTTTGGTTCTAGAAAGAGACAAAACGATATCAAATTCTACGATAAAAAGAGAAAGATAATATCTAGGTATGTCATATTTCGTTTCGCTATGCGAGGGTTGTTCTTGAAACTTCAACCACTAATGTTGACAGCGTTGCCAACTCTCCGTACAAGTTAGATTAACATACATATATGCATTAATAAATTGATTGTTAATCTATAATTACAAGCTGAAATATTCATGGCTGGGATGTTTTAAGTATTTCATATGTTGTGAATTATTTTTAGTAATATTTATATCACGTTAATTCAATCACATCATTGCATTTGCTCGCTAAAATTTATAATTTTTAGCACCATATTTTTTACTAATCGGGTTTGACTTACTTATTGTAAATATTTGATATGGTTCTAATTGACACTTAAACGAGATCTATATGGGTGACAGGTTTTCATATTGTAGATTTAGGATGAACGTTACTGTTTGACATACCAACGTGTGGTTTACCTGCTTATCAAGGCCACGTTGTCCTGGATACCCGTAGCTATTTTCGACAAAGCCGAAATTCCCCTAAAAGCTAAAATTACCTATAATTTCAAACCGCTTACGCTTACTTATTTGTCATTAATGGTGGGTTTATCTAGATATATTAGGGACATGATAATTATAAAACATAACAATATAATACTAAGCAAAGATATGCGGAAAGGACTCATGTATAATATGCTCATATATTATGCAAATAATGAATGTATTATGAATTTTATATTATGCTGCACGAAAAATTAAATTAATTAAAATTGTTTAGTCTGTTCTAGTTTTATGAATGTTTTCAATGATATCAGTAAACAATGTTCTTATTTGGGATACATCTCATTATATACGAAATTGCTTATACGCCCTTATTTAAAATTAAAAAAAAATACACTTTATATTTATTATAATATGTATCTCTTCACACGTCCTCAATTCACGGATGCTTTCACGCGCGATCGTGTAGTTTGTATGCTTTAAAATAAGGAAGTGATTGTATGCCATTCTTGTTTTAAAGTAGACAAACCTATTACGCATGGAAGCACAAGTGTATGAAACCGGATTATTGCATACATAAATTTTAGAGGATATACTATTGTTATCTTAATTCATTGTTGGAAGACATTCATTTCAGCTGTGCAAAACGAGGTGTCAGGTCGTAATTTGCCGACCTAGGGTTGAATAATCAGTTATCGATATCAGTGTTAATCTCGGCATGAATCATTTAAAATTTATCTACAGCTAAGAATTATACAAGGTGCCACAGAAGGAATAATCTTATGATAACTAAAACACACATACTTTACCTATAAAAATAATTAAGAAAACGAGATTTATAATGCGAATTCTTCATAGTTGGTAATTCCTACCAAAATATTTAAGTCAGAAACCCAAAACATAATAACATCCAATATTGAAAGAAAACTGCATATGTACATTAAAATGTGCATCTTTTATTTTGAGTCTTGGCAACATTTCTTGTTGAAAAATTGGGAAATGTGAATCATTGTTGAAATTCATAAAGATGGAATAAGTTAGATTAGTGAGCTTCATAGACTTTTAAGTTTACTTCTTGATCACTGATAAAAAAAAATACAATGTATGTTTCCTTTATATTGTCAAGAATCAACAGTAGAAACTTGTTCTCACGAACAAATTTTAGCTTTTTAAATAGTTAGCTTTTATAATTATTTTTATTTGTTTGGTATCTGTAAAGCCAAATTAATTTTTATCTTAACCAAAAAATAAATATCTTCCCACTTTGATTTGAAAATAGTTTTATATACTTTATAACATCTAGAAAATTGTTTTTGCAATAAGACATCTAATATATATCCAAATATTGAAATATATGTATATATATATTATTAATAATTATTTTCTTAAAAGAAAGAAGAAATTAGAGTAACCTTTCACGCATGAATTTTTTATAATCATTTTAAAATATCATGTTAGTAACGATTCGAGTATTATATATTTATTTAAAAAAATCATTTGATATTACGACATGTTTCAATTAACTGTTTACAGTACAGTTTATCACAAAAATAATCAGAACTTAAAGTGAAAAATATGAGAAATAAACATTTATACAAGTAATTCTTATCTTAATATCGTGAACTAAATCTCACATTCGAGATGATTTTAATTGCTCCAGAAATAAATATAAAACATATTCAGAGCATCGTCGGAACCATTAAAGAAATGTTCGTTGAAGAATCATCAAAAATGTTTGACATTTTCATTTAATATCACGTCGAAAATAATAATTCAAAAATATCCGTTTTCAAAAATATTACCTACATGTATTATCTATCATCAACACATAAAAAACATTTTTTCTAATTGTTATTTGGTCTCACCTCTACAACCCATGGTTATACAAATTAATGATAGCTATGCATGTGCGTTTATTCTTTTGTCTTGAGGCCAAGAGTTGCCAAAATTTGATTTATGCCTCCGATTTATACCATTGTTTTTCGAGATCCAACACTATTTTTGACTAGACAGATAATTGAAATCACGATGAGGTTATTTCTTTAGGAAATAGATTTACCCTTTAAGTAAAATGTTCAAAATGTAATATTATGTTATTGTTGGTATTGGTGAATCCACAATTATAAGTGATTTTTTTATCCATTTTAAATGCCCAATTTTAGTGTTATATAAAAAAAGAAAATTAAAAAAACATATTCCTACCTATGTTACTTTCCAACAACTCAAATTTTGACGTGAAATATTTCTTCATTAATATATCAGCTGCTTTTAAGTATAGTTTCAACATCAATCAATAAATATATCATTCTTTAATATATCTGTTTATAAGTTTTAATTTAAAATAGCGTCTGTATTTGTTGTTGAATAAAGAATACGAACATTATTTTTAACAAGATTTTATGAAATTATGAATGACAACGGATGTTTTTTTAATTAAATCTATTTACTGATCGACATAAACAAATTATTCAACGTTTACTGAAAAAATCGAGCGTGTGTCAATGTTTTACTAGAAGAACGTTTTAATAATACATATTTATGTAATTTATTGATGTAACGATATAGTAATGTATGAAGTTTTTGCGGTTATACTAATTAATTCAGTTTGTTTTAATTATTTCACGTATGTAGACCCAAATCGAAAATTTATATCATGTATAATGTAATAAAAATGAAAGTGCTTTTGCACATTTGTTTTGGAAATAAACGAATATATAAAATACAATAATCATGAATGTATAGTGAAGTTACTGTTTCTTAAATTCTGCACAATGAATAAAAAATACCGCACAAATTATTATTAATATTGAACAAATTAGATTTTAAGATTAAAACGTAGTTTCTTTGCTGTTAGTATAAACTTAATAGGTACTTTTATAATATTATAATCACGACCGGTTTCGGTCATCGTGGGTATTATGAAAAATTGTGTTTTATTTAATTAAATACAATTCCTTTCAATTAAACCTTAGGAGTAATAAATAATTACTTTTTGAATTGTTACAACTTTGACATAGAAATTCCATCAAGCACTTTCAGCTGATATCATAAATTAAATAATCACTCGCAAATAAAATTAAATCCATTAAGCGATCCATCTCCATACAACAATTTCGAAAATATTAGAATATTCAAAACGAGTTTTGGCGGATTATAATCCAAGACTGTGGAGAAACAATGGTATTATATATTGGTTTGTACGATTGGTAATTTTGTATGAAATTGAGATGAGACAAAGGCTTTGGAGTCGTGAAAAACGAGTGACTCCAATTACTTTTTCGATTGACGATTTTGATAAGAGTACCTCAATGAACAATTTACCAGATTGGTTGGTCGATCTTTAATTTAATGCACATAAATAGGAAAGAAAAGAAAAATAAACGTGTTTTTAGTCGGAGTCGTGTTGTTGTTCAATGTGGGAGTTATAGTCGTTTTTTTAACAACTCCACATCCCCGCTAAAATCATTTTGATTTAAAATGACTTTCTTTCATATCAAATTGAATGATTTATATGTTAATGCATCATGCATTGACATCCTGTCAAATCTTGCAATTTCGTTTATTAACGAATGTATTCCATTTTGTCGAAACGATTATTTTTGTATTGTATGAACTACAAAGTCGACTGGGTATTGAATCTAGGTGCATTTTTTCTGTTGCAGATCGGGCTCAATGATAATGATAAACTTATACCGCACGCTATCAAATGGTATGTCGTTTGTCTGCGTAATGAATCTTATTTAACCTGAAGTTCTGAATCTCATCATTATCGACATTCGTGCATGATATCGACTTAGGTTCATTGATGAATGTAATTTAGATATAAAATTTTAATGTTTCAAATTTAGAATTGTTGATTTTAAAGAATAATTTATGTGCGCCACAGCAATGGTTAATGATCTGCATTACCAAGAAAGCATCACATTATATTATATTATATATATTTATGTAACCTCTGCAAGGGCTCCGCAATAACTTTTTTGAAAAAAGTCTATAATATCGAAATCCGTAGTAGTAATTAGCATATTTATTAGACAGCGTTTACAAATTTTATAACATTTCAACAAACAAAAACGAACATTTAACGGACGGGCGGGGTAACTGCTAGCACTCAGTAGATTGACAGCTGTTCCCATTGATGAGAAGTGTATGCGTAACCTATTTTATAACATTGTATGTACCTAGGTCAAATTAAGTCCAAGCCACACCACGTTCCGAGCAAATTTCCTTGGTCAAGCAAGCTTCAGGCATCCGAGCACGTCAAACAACCGACGAGTTACCGACCATGACTGACGCCGGTCGGTGCTAGTGAAAGTCCTTACTTAAATTATTTTCATGTTTCATTGTAGCCTGTTCTCGAATATGATATACGTGCTAGTACTTATACAGTATAAATATATCATCAAGAGAATTGGGCAGAGTAATACATATATAATTGCGCAGTGCAATGTAAAAGCAAAAAAAACATGATCTATTACAAAATTATGATAATAATGAGATTATCGAATCACCCCAATGAAGAGACTAGGCCGTCAGGTCACATAACTATTCGCCGAAATCAATAGGCCAGTACAAGATAGAATATAGTAAATCCATCGAAGAATGGACCAAGTTTGTACACAGTAGCTGTAACAGAAACAATATGTCGAAATAATAAACAGATTTATAACATTTAAAAGTTGACGACTTCAAATTTTAGTCACAATATTTTTAATATTTTTAATTGTTTTTTCTTTAAAATATTAGGACTTTGAGGTGACTACCCAAGTCTTCTAACCGTCAAGTGAGTGATCGTACGGTTTTACATATACGCGGTTCTACAGGATCCGGGAGGTGTTTTTGCTTTAGTACGAAATAGGTGGTGCTAAACGTCCTCGACTGTCGTTTTAAAGCATAGAACAACCAAATCGCACGCCGGATATGGAGCGAATAGCGACCTCATATAACTTTGTTTACTGCACATTATTTTCCAACAATTATTAGATATATTATTAAAATGCAATATCAAAATGCCATTTGTGGAAAATTGACAGTGTTATAACGATTCGTATTTGTAATTGGTGTGATAATTTGAATAATCATTTATTCTAAAGGTGCCCTACAACTATTGCTATTTTTCAAAGCTGCTAACGATAAGTATTTGGTCACAGAAATTAAAGGAATGTGATTGAGAATCCTGTAATTCCTGCACGCTGATAATAATGGTAATTTGCCTGCGGCCCATTTTGTAAATTTGTATGCGATAATGAGGTATATGGTTTCTTGTAATTTAATTGCAAAATTATTATAATTATATATTTTTAAATTACAGTGCTGAATCGTTGAGTATAGACAAAGAACATTGCTGTTTATCTACCTGTTTTCAAAAAGGGTTAAAATCAAAAGGTATGTAATTTGAAGGTGCATGGTGAAGCGCAGAAGTATTGCATCCATCTGTTTTGTTCGTAGGTATTTATTTATCTACCTCCTGTAGACAGAGGCCTGTCTGTCGGTTTCTTTACAATTTCATAGCCAAATAAGTGAAAAAAAAAACCGACTAAAGTGGCCGTAAGGTGACCAACCAATATTCATTCAAATTTATAGCTAATGGAAGATGTCTCGCTAAATTATGTTTGTGCTTTATAAAGATATTTTAGCCTAAAATTATTTCAGGGATAGTAGAGAATAAGCTATTTTTGTATAAATAAATAACTTCATCCATTCAAATATTTAGCTAATGGAAGATGTCTCGCTAAATTATGTTTGTGCTTTATAAAGATATTTTAGCCTAAAATTATTTCAGGGATAGTAGAGAATAAGCTATTTTTGTATAAATAAATAACTTCATCCATTCAAATACTATTTTGGTTGGTCTTCTACAAAATTTGCAAATTTATACATCGAAGTTTCACAAATTAAATTGAATTGTAAAATAATAAGCCTAATTATTTCCATAAAATTATGAGAATACCTGATTTTTTTACCACTATACATCCTCCTTGATGAATATAACCAATCAAAATATTTTTCCTTTAAGACTTATCCTAATTTTGTAGTGTGGTGGTCACAATATTGTAATAATGTCTTGAAAAGGCAACGTCGCCCCGTTCAGCAGCTGCTAGTACAAAAACTGCGAGTGTTCAAAGCGCTTTTCGGAACGCGACCGGTCCCTGTGCGAGGCTACAATTTTATACAAAACAGAACGGCAGTAGCATAGTACCCTGCCAACGTCAAGACGCTGTCTACAGCCATTGTTTTCGCGAATAATATCAACTCAAATTAACCCGAATTGGAATTGAAAAACGCGACAATCGCACATACCATAAGTGAAAAAATGCGTGTATTATTGTGACAAGCCTTTTTCTGGCACAATTCAATAAAAGAGCCCATCACAAACTTCATATTTTAATGATTTGTTGTGGCGTAGCACGCAAAAACGCTTGTGTTATTCACTCCTAACCACTTGAATTGGGGGAGAAAAATATAAAGAAACAAGTGAAATTACGTTGTGTTCTTTTCTTGGTAAAACAATTACCCTTTCAATAGAATTTATCAACACTGTGTTTATTGTCATCAGAATTACGCGCACGCTGATTTAAATATTGGATTTTAAGTGATCTGGTTTTGTTCTCTGTGAAAGTCGAATCGAATAATCAAAATGCTGTTTGAAAACCCTGCCAATGCGGCAGCCAAACTGTTTCCTGCAGCCTTCAATATACCTCCGCCAGTCAGAATAAGGTTTGTGAATTCATTTACCGTGAAAAATCCAGGCTATCGATATTTTGAACGAAACAAAAATGCTACATCACAAGGCGTGAAAAATGCGCCGGTAGCCATTGAAATATCCATGCCTTGTACCTATTGAAATTTATGGCGATATCTGTTTGTTATTAATTAATTATTTAATGCTCGCGGTGTATCATATATTTACTAAATTGTAAATATATTTAACGCCACCAATGTAAACTATTAATATAAAGCACTAATGTAAAGCTATGCCTAGTAAAAAAGAAGCTCAATATTTGATATATATCAAAGTAATACCTTCAGGATTTTTGGCAAGAGCTTGGTGACAGGTGCCAAGAGATTCATATTCTATCGATTCTGCGTAAGCGCATTTGGATACTTACATTTGGATTGTCAATTATTACTATCGTCAATTTAGACAGAAATGTAGATTAATCAGACATGATTTATTATTTACTCTTAAACGATTGTCTTTCAATCACAACAACTTTTTTCGTGTTTAAATAATTTATTAACTACCTGCCATATAATTTACAAAGCCGCCATTGGTTCGGTTTATTGGTATTCGGTAAAGTGATTATTGTGCTCTAAAAAATAGTCGATATCGAGGAAACTTAAGAATTTTGCATAAGTGAGGGGTGTTTGAAATGATTTTACAAACATGTCTAATGGAATAATTTTCACGAAGAATCAAAATAACACATTTAACATAACATTACCTTAACATTATTATTTAACATTAATTGTTTATGTGGCATTTTGTTACATTCAAAATTCAACCGTGTACAGTTCATCTTGTGTAAGTGGTTAGTCATTTTCTTCATATTCATTTAAATACAATTTCAATGCCACCGTATTTAATGCTGAAAATGTAAACACTAAGTATTTTATCGCAGTGGAGTTACAGTCGGACACAAGAGCAAGTGCCCGAAATACTGATAACCCTCACATCAACAAGGGTTTATGATGTATTACACTTCAAGGTGTAATGTCCCTTTTTTTTGCTGAAAAGGCAATATATTTTTATATAAAAAACATAATGTTAAGCCCTTTTTCTACAAATTAACATTTTTTGATCAACATTGGTTTCTTAAATCGCGTGTTTTAGTAAACTATTAATCAATACTAATGATTTTCTAAAAATAAAAATATGTATAATAAAGTCTGAAGTCTATTCATGCATCTTATAACATTCATATCATTTTATTTGATTCTATGGTATGTTTTTATTAGTCTCTTTCTGTGAACCTCGACTCAATTCGGTACTATCCAAATGTATATTTTGGCGTTATAATTATCTATGTAACATACCGGGTCACGTCGAAGACAGAATTTTGTCATGGCAATCAAAATTATTCGCAACTGTCATCTTTTTACCGATATGACGATGTTTTCATTTGTCTGAACTTCTATTTCTCAAATACATATAAACCCAGTCCTCTTTTTACTTTACTTGATCCGAACAGTTACTTCTTTTACACGACTTAATCGCTACGCTTTTTGAAAAAATACTAAACGACGAGAACTTTATAGAAATTGCTACGACTGATAACGAGTCAGATAATAGTGACGAGGAGGTAGAGAATCCAACATTCAAAGCTGAAACGATTCAAGGGTTAAAAATATCAGCACGGATGTTAATTTTTTTCTGACAAACGATTCTTATAAGAGGCTCATAGAAAAGTTCAAAATGAACTGAGACTCATGATGAACTAAACTACTCATAAATTTAAGCCACATGAAGTGTAGAAATCAAACCAAAATTTTACATCGGAATTTATTATAAAGATAAATAATTTACCGTCGGATCCACAAAATAAATCCAATATATTAACAATTGACTCAGATAAAAAAAAATCCAAGAAAAACAGCATCCAATCGAGTCCGAGCAGAATCCAGATTCAAGTAAAATTCAATGCGTTTGTTTAAAAAAAATCGCGAACGATTATATTTGCAAGCCGACAGTGACGGCAGCAAATAACTCCTTTAAACGAGTACAATAATGCACATGTATACATATGTATCTGTTTTTTTATGTTTTTTTATAATCAAAAAAGAAATAAAATTTTCTATTAAAAAAAATGTGTGAATATGAAAAATATCTATCTATCATTGATACTTTTTACTCCATTTTTGATTTTTGGAGTCAATTATCGAGTTACATAAAATAGGAATTTTATGTACGCGCCACTTTAGGTAACCGTAAAAAAGACTAGGTGTAAATGTGTTCGGGGGGGTTAAATGAAAAAATATTTACATTGCTCCTGTGTTATACTATGGGTTATGTGATACGAAACTTGTTTTATTATTATTTTTTTCCTGATAACCAACGATATCTTGAGATGGAGCAGTACTCCATTTCACCGCTTATGACATAAAGTCAGTGTTTGTATGTAAGTATGTTTTGAGAATATTATTCATCTTCTCCTATTCGTATTTATTTCATTATCCGCATGTGTGTGTTACTGTTAAAAAGTATTCGCTTCCGGTGCATGCTGGGGTTAAGAATTCTAAAAAAACTTCCTTCCCGATTATCACGGTAAGCCCAATTTCGCTTAAGATTCCACTTTTTACAATTATAATATCCTGGAAACACTACAGCCGGATTCAATTTTGTAAATGATTAGTGTTTGGAATGTTTGTTGAATTACTGGAGTATATTTTGTATTGTAAATCGAGCAACTGAAAACAAGGTTTACTATGAATTCTATTATGTGTTGAAGTATACAATTCCAAAGACTTTCTAAAAATATATCAGAACTACGTCTAGCTTACAGTTTAAACCGTTAAAATTTTGCCATATTTCAACACTTTTTGTTACGAAAATAATGTAGTTTAACCCATTATAAAATTCTTTTATCGGCTCTACCACAGCATTACCTGCCGCAAAGTAGATAAGTTAAATAGGTATCGTGATTCGTGACGAAAAGCTGCTCGCTGATGTGGAAAATTCGATTTTGTCTTTCATAGAAATAAGCGCTTTCTCCGAGAATGAACTTTTTGTGTTTGTGAGAATATTTGGTGCCAATTCGAAACAAGCCAATGTTGCCTTATTTACACTAGCGATTTCTAACATTATTATGTTATCTTGTTCAACGTACCTACACACTAACTTATGGCAACATTCCCCCAATTTGACGCCTATCAACACCCTGATCTATTAAATAAATCTAAGTTTACAGTGACGTTTGTTAAAATGGTCAAAAAGACTTTTGTTGGCTTATACGATTATGAAGGTGGCGTTTGACAAATGTTCAATTTTATCCAGGAAATGGTCTACAAAACAAACCATCTGCAAAAGTTATATCTATCCCGTTGATTTATCATAGCTGAGATATACGTATGTTGTTCACAGTCCGGGGTCTGTGGACCTGCGTAAATTTCCAAAAAAGAAAAATTCTGGTAGCGAGGATTCAATGTATATCCTTAGATAAAATCTAAAAATTTCATTCATTACAGAAGTGGTTTATATTCATCACACATTTGCAATTAATTATTTTAGTGAACTTTTGCTACTTTATTTGTTGATTCCATAAAAATATACTCGATAACTTAAGTATAACTAAAATACATTTTTTTTTCATCGTATTATAACGGAGTTCTACCAAGAAAACGCCAATTCAATGAATTAATATCGATTACGTGTGATGTCGTATGTACCAAAGAATTAGTGTTTAAGTTTAACTAACCCCTTTGTCTTTCCCGGATAGCAGCGCTTTCGTTCCAAGATGCCATAAATATCGATGCGAAGTGCAATTCATTTGAATAAGGTCGCAGACGCTTTGGATCACACACATCACGCCACGTGTTATAATATAAAACATGCTAATATTGTCCACATCTATGCCGGTCATATTCTGTATTGCGAAATGATTTTTGCAAACGACGACGGTGTGCTCTTTGGTTGAGGGCAAGGTCATCGACTCGATGATGGTCGAGCACTGCGCCCAAGGACAGCGAGATGCAGGGTTCGATGTAGTCGGCAGTGTGACCGAAGACTGAATCCTTTTCTTCGGTTATAATACCTGCTTGTGTAAATTTTCCGCCTCTTAAATTGACCAACAATACATCATTGTCATTTACACTTTTTACAATGGTCTACAGCTGCAACATGCTGCAAAACATTTGTAACGATCGTAAACCAAATGAAACTTAATATTTTGAAATCTTATGAATTTCACATAAAAGAGTCAGTCACCCAGCATATTTATAATTTGTAAATCTTTTAATTCCGTATTTCAGCTTTGCTGTGCATTGTTTTTCGATACGTTTTATAAATAACATCTGCCCACGTATACCATGATACTTTTATACCACTGTTTCGATACACGCCGATTGATGAATTGTGACTTTATTTATACCTATTATAGTTTTAGAGAAAATATGTCAAATATAAAAATTCCACATATAATATGTATGTCCTTCTGGATCAGGCCATCAAAAACATACTTCATTTGCCCTGCGATGGAAAAACGTTCAACATTCAAGAGCGAACTACATAAATGCTTGGCACCCTACTACGAAATATTATATAAAATGATTTGCACACTAGAACTAGATAGTCGGTTTGATGGAGGTTTTAAAGTAAATCCAAAAATATAGATGATGAACTATGAGGGAAAAATATAATCAATATTGAAACGAAGTCGATAAAATGGGATTGTAAGTGATATTCTAAAAGTTATATAAATATATAATTGATCCTGAATATTTTGTACCATTTCTATTTCATTATTTCTACCCGCTTACGTCGTTCAATGGGAAAACTTTCTATAGGAAACTTCCACGAATACTGATTCTGGATGTTTTTCAAGATAAAAATCAAATTCTTATCCAGATTTTTTCGTAGTGTAATTTCATTGTATAAGCCTACTAGCATTGTTCCTAACTGATGGTCGAGACTTGCGAAGCTTACGTTAATAATGTTGACCGTAGTCGGCGTTTGGCCATTCCTGTTTATAGTGCTCACAATTCTAACTGAATGTTAAAAAAAAAATTCTTTGTATTGAATTATTATTTTGGCACTTACTGATAGGAAACAAAATATTTTTGTTGTTTCAAGATGGCGTTATAAAAACAATCCTACGCTTAACTCTTTCAGTCCCAGGTTATTATCTGGTTGGCACAGAGTTCCAAGAATTTTTTGTTAACATAACAATATTGATTTATTTTTTCTCAGCATATTAGCTTCAAATATCAATAATTCAAAAATCAATATAATAATTATTATATTGATTTTTGAAACTTATTTTTTTGTGATAATCTTTCTATAGTGTGAAAAATAATAGCTTTTCTTCATTTTTCGATTACAACATAATTAACAGATCAGTATTTCGACTTGCTTTTATTGAAACTTTTTTATATTAAAAATTCAAATGGTAAATACAATTTTGAGTATTTAAAAAAATCTTTAAATTTATTTTTCTTGGTCGACACTAAATATAAATTGTGAAATAATACAAGATTAATTAAAAGCATGTGGCCAATGTAGACAAATGCATTCAAAAGACACGTCCTATGTCTACCTGTTATTATTCTAGACCGATCGGCTTTTATTCGTCTCATAAAGCTTTTATCGGCCTTCTTGGGAAGCACTATGGTCTACTTGTAAGTAGTAAACGAATCACCCCTGGATCTTCAATATGCATTAAATTGAGATTTTTATATATGATTAATGTCAAAGTAAATAACAAAATTAACTTAACTGTAAGTTTTGAGGCTGATGATCGGCCCCGTGGGACAAAAAGGGTAAACATTGTGGTGTAATCAATTTCAATCGACGCTTGCACTCAATATGTTATAATCTATCTGTGGCTGGCGATGATCGCAATCGTTAAAAAATCAATTTTACGCCAGTAGAAACTGCTGATCTTCGATAGATTTTACGATTCTTACTATTCCTTCGATTGCTCCTTGTAATTAGAATGAAAGTGTCGTAATTCCGCATATAAAAATAAATTTTGAGTTGAAACCAAACATTAAACATATATCAAAATTTTCACGAAAATGGTTTGAAATCAGTGAATTGGTTTTCATGGCTTTTCTACGGCAAATCAAATACCAATTCCAACTGCGTTTTCTGCTCATTCTCCGGACTTATTTTTCCATCTTATTTCGACAACGAAAAGTAGAGCAGGCAAGCGGGTTGGCGAAATTTGCTAAGCCGTCGCGGATGCATGTTTGCCATATCGATTTTGGAGCCGTTCCACGTCGCGAGATCGCCAAATTGATAGTATAAAGGCCTTAGGAAAAAGGGCTAATTGCCAAAAAAAATTGTCGATCTAAACTTCCATTTGCGCAGCTGTACCAAGAAGAAATCATTTCCGAACTGAGCTTGTTTCAAAGATTTAACTGTATCGCATATTATATAAGACGCAAATGCTTCATCTAGAAGTTTTTCATGTCCTCTGACTTTTGTAATTTTGGAACATTTTTTTTTAGTATTTATTAATTCACAAATAATATATAAACTCATTTTTATTTCTTAGTCGCGTTTTTTTTTTCCAATAATCATCGCTCGTTAGTACGTAAAACTGAAATAAAAAATAAAAACAAAACACAAGTCAATGCACTTTTTTACGTCTCTTACATACAAAGGTGACCGGCTAAATGAAGTATTCGAATCCTTGAGATGATAATGATCTAAATGATCTTCTTTATTTTGGTTGTAGACAGTGTATTTTTTTTTCAAACGAATGTTGTATTTACGGGCTCTGGATACGCGCGAGGCGCGATCGGAATCGCTGCTATCAGCTGGTGCCCCCTCGTCCGGCATATATTCGCACAAATTGTCCAGCCGTTTGGATCACCTGTCGAGATCTATTTCTATCAAATCTGTCGTCTGTGTATGCACGCTATGTTGCTACACCAAAAATGCTCAAACCCACCTGTCGCTGTTTGTCCTAGAGAGATGTATTACTTTGACCTGTAGCAATATATATATATATATATATAATATACGTACCACCAACCCTGTTAGAGATTGTGCCGAGACTCATTATTGAAAGCGTCCCAAAATATTACACACCTGACAAAAGAAAATTAATAATTATGAGAAGTCACGGCAGGATAGGCAGTCACGGCGGGATAGGCCGTTATAGTGTGCGAATTGAGTCAATATTTGATAATGTGACATACTTTTATGTATTGTCAAAAAATATTTTGTATTTGGGAACTGGATTTTTTAAAAACTGTATCGGATCGATAAAACATAATATTACATAAACTTAAATTCTTGGCAGTTTTGTTTGAGATAATATTTTGTCATAACCATTGCAGAGTTTCGATTGATAATTTTGTTTTTACCAGTCCGCTGGTGGTTTACAATGGATAAAGTTACTCTTCCACACAGGGATGTATCAACCCTGGATTCAAAAAACTTTAATGTTAAAACTCCATCCAAAAAATACTATATTATAAATATATATATATTTTTATTATGTATATGTTTTCTAATATGGAGACATTTTTTTCTATCCGATGTTTTTTTTTTAATTGTCATGTATTGCGAGTAGATTTTGCAATGATTTTCTCTTTAAATTTGCTTAGTTACAAGATGTAGCTACATACGAAAGACACCACTTACGTGACTCGTATCTTGCATTGACTAGACGCGAATCTCTGGACTAAATGAATACTTGAAAAGTCACCGTCCAAAAATTTATATCTCCCTGAATGCGAGATAAAAGTAGTCACTAAATTGTGATACAGCTGGAATAGTGTTAGTAAACTACGAAATATTTTTTAAAATGCATTGATGGTTCTTTTGTGTAAACAGTCGTGCTTATTATTTTAAATACTTTTAAAGGTAAACATTGGGTGACAATAGATATACAACTCTTTTGGAATATGTAGTTCTTATTATGTCCGTAACTGTGTAGGTCAGATAGCTGTTCTCGATTTGCAAATAACTGCATTTGGTCGATTCTGGATCAATTCATAGTTTATACAGGATTATCTCAATACTAAATGTAAGCAGTATAAGGTCAAAGATAAACAGCAATGACACATGTTTTTAATCGCACGTTGCATTAAATTGTTTTTTTTATTTGAACGTTTGATTTTTAACTCTGAATGTCGCCCTATTTTTTATTGGCTATTGTGAATCAGTTATAAGGCCTAAGATCACGCTGACGTTTTTTTTATTTGAACGTTTGATTTTTAACTCTGAATGTCGCCCTATTTTTTATTGGCTATTGTGAATCAGTTATAGGCCTAAGATCACGCTGACGTAGCTGAAACAATCTATATTTCTTACGCATGATAGATATATCATGCGTAAGAAATATAGATTGTTTCAGCTGTTGCAGGTTACGAAGTACTTTCCTAAAACAAGAGCTTAACATAGTTTATCCTTGATCCGAAAGAAAAAAATACAAAATCAGATCATCAGATTTGTTAATACCAATTCAATTATCAATTAACAAGTTCTATCAAATGAATTGTAAAATGAATTGTTAAAGCTTTGTAAAATTCCAAATGTTTTGTCAAAAAAGACCCGGGTTTCGCCTTTCTAAAATCTTCAGGCATTCTATCACACGGATCCAACATAGTTCTGTGGAATCGTACGAAGTTTCAACATTTCAAATTTGATATTGAAATTCCATCATCACCTTCAGTCGATGTCATAAATTATATCCATATTATATTTAAAAATCCTTCAACCCATTATTTGAGCGTTGTGTAAATACATATAACAGACAAAGCAAGTCTAGAATTCTCCAATGACGATTATATAATTTATATTAAGGAAAATACTTAAATGACATTCCGACTAAGTATCGAAGATTTGTGATGATATTTCTCGGACGTTGCTTCCTACTGCGCGTGTATATTCAGTGACGTAGGGACGTCGCGACGCTCGTGCACGGAGACGAATGAGACGTGTGTTGAAAATTAAATTAATTAGTTCTACTTTCATTCCGAAAAACTTGCTCAGCCATTAATAGAATATTTAATATGCTATTTCAGCAAATAAATTTTATCTTTTAACGTTTAAATTTCGTAGTTAGATTCATATTTCGAAATAAATATAACTAATTATATCATTTATGATAACTTGAAGTTATAAACTATAAAAGAATTCATGCAAAAAATTATGACCGCGCACGGCACCATCGTTCAATTAATACCAATGTCATAATAATTCCATAATAACTTTCATCTATATATATAAAAATGAATGTCTGTCTGTCCTTTATGCATTCCTACACCATTAATCCATTTGCGATAAAACTTTGTCGAATTATTGCTTAGACTACCGGGCAAAAGATAGGATACTCAGAATTTGATTTGATTACAAAAATATATTGAATATTTACGAAAAAAATGTTTTCATACAAGACTATTGTAATACAGAATGGCCATTTATGACACATTGTATCCATAGCAACGCCGAAAACAAGCTTGACGCAAATCTGTCACATTCACTCACCTGTAGGTATTTTACGTAGGTACTTACGTAAGGTACTAAATATTTTGAAGCAAAATTCGATTTTCGAAGAAAGTATTTCAATGTTTGAATTTTTACCAACTTTTTTTGTTTTAGTTTTATGTTGCATGACAGAACGAATTGAAATAAATATTACGTATAAATCGTGTGTGATATACAATATAAAGAGTTTATTTTGAAATTCGACTTCGGATAGTATTATGTCAATCATTTTTTTTTATTTTTCAAAAGTGAATTTCAAAACGTAACGTTTACTGTGAAATCAGTTATGCCACCCAACGAAAAGCAATAAGTCTAAGTACAACACAAGCACGAAAAAAAAGGGCGAAACAATGAGGTTGAAATTGATAATCGTTGGATTGTACCGTATTCACAGCGTCTCTCGAAAACGTACAAAGCACACATCAATGTCGAGTATTGCAATTAAGTGAAATCCATCACATACATATGTATCATAAATATGTCAACAAAGGAAGCGACATGGCAGTTTTTGGAGTGGGATATTCAACTGCATCTATCGATAAAATCAACCAATATCAACTGGGACGCTACATTAGTAGCAATGAAGCAATATGGCGCATTTTATCATTTCCAATTCATGAACGGCATTCACCAGTTACTCATTTGGCAGTTCACCTTGAAAATGGACAGCGAGTGTACTTCACTACAGAAAATACACGTGTAAGAGCATTGTCACCACAACCAACAACGTTAACTGCATTTTTCTTATTGTGTAGGGATGATATGTTTGCAAAGACGCTACCTTACTCTGAAGTGCCAACATTCTACAGATGGAATGCATCAGAAAAAAAAAAGTCGCAAACAAGGTAAAGCAGTTGAAGGACATTACAATGTATATTCAACCGACGCATTAGGCCGTCTGTACACTGTTCAACCAAATAATGCAGAATGCGTTTACTTGCGATTACTGTTAATCAACATACGTGGACCGAGATCCTTCCAAGAATTGAGAACAGTAAACGGTCGAATATGTTTCATTTATCGTGAAGCTTGTCTCGAATTAAATCTTGGGACATTGGGACACTTCACTCGCTGATTCATCGAATACTGCTGACCCACAACAAATACATGCGTTATTTGCAGTAATATTAACAATTTGCTTTCCATCCAATCCAAAAGATCTTTGGAAAAAATACAAAGGCTACATTAGTGAAGATATTTTACATAGTTCGCGTGAAACAATTCAAAATCCACACGTTCAATTCACACCAAACGTGTATAATGAGGCATTGCTATTGATTGAGGACATATGTTTAGTAATCGCTAACAAATCATTGGTACAATTGGGAATAGCTGCGCTGAATCCATCTGAAAACGACTGACGTGATCGTGATTTCCAACGAGAAACACACTTTGATGTGAATGAATTGGGTAAATTTGTTCAAACGAATCTTCCGAAATTGGTTTCAGATCAACGTATAGTGTATGACCACAATTGTGGATGCAATAACAAGTCAAAGTGGTAGATTTTATTTTATAGATGCACCCGGAGGCACAGGTAAAACCTTCCTCATTTCACTCATTTTGGCAGCCACACGATCACGAAAGAACATTGCACAAGCAATCGCATCATCTAAAATTGCAGCAACTCTTTTGGGTGGTGGCCGAACAGCGCATTCAGCACTGAAATTGCCATTGAATATGCAAATAATTGAGACACCAACATGCAATATCAACAAAAATTCCAAAATGGGCAAACTACTCACATCATGTAAAATCATTGTATGGGACGAATGTACTATGGCACACAAAAAATCATTGGAAGCACTTCGCACACTAAAAGATTTGAGAGGAAATGAACAACTTTGCGGTGGCGCACTCCTTTTATTGTCTGGTGATTTTCGACAAACTCTACCTGTTATATCACGTTATAATGTTATAACAGTAGCCGATGAACTTAATGCATGTCTCAAATCATCCGTTTTATGGCGATACGTGCATACATTCACTTTGAAGACCAATATGCGTGTACAACTACAACATGATACATCCGCTGAACGTTTCGCAAAGCAATTGTTGGATATGGGAAATGGGAAAATGGCAATAGAAGAATCCACACAATGTATCACATTGCCAGCAAATTTCTGTAAAATAACCGCAACCATAGACGAATTGATTCACAAAGTTTTTCCAAATATTGCACACAACCATATAAATCATCAATGGCTCAGTGCACGTGCTATATTAGCAGCCAAAAACAAGGATGTCACTGCAATCAATTTCAGCATACTAAATGAAATACCAGGAGAAGCAACAACGTATAAGTCAATCGATACTATAATCGATATTTTTGAATTCACTTGATTTGCCAGGCAATGCCGCCGCATGATTTAACATTGAAAATTGGCGTGCCTATCATTCTTCTCCGAAACATAAATCCACCACAACTTTGTAAATATACCAGGCTTTCAGTATGAAAAATAATGAACAATATTATTGAAGCTTCAATTTTAAACGGGAAATTCAAAGGAGAAGATGTACTGTTGCCACGCATCACAATGATTCCGACAGATATGCCATTTGAATTTAAACGTCTGCAGTTTCCAGTGCGATTCGCCTTTGCAATGACTATCAATAAGGCACAAGGACAGTCGTTACAAGTGTGTGGACCAAATTTAGAAAATCCATGCTTCTTACATGGACAACTGTATGTGGCCTGCTCACGCGTTGGAAAACCTTCTGATTTATTTGTGTACGCACCAGATAGAAAAACAAAAAACATTGTGTATCCAAAAGCACTCCAATAAATAAAAACACATACGGCCGCCACTGTCAAATTTCGGTAAGAAAAACATAACCTAAGCTTATCGTTTCTAATTAGCTCCGGCCTTGCCTCAAGTCGTATTTATCCAATCGGAAGGCGAGAGGCTCCCGACGTGGCGCTTCCATAATGTCGCGGTTTCTTTTTTTTGAGTAGCATTGCAACGCATGCCGGGAACACGCTAGTAATCTATAAATATTAGTGCTATATTTTGGACCACATAGTTACTAAAATAGATACCGTCGATTTTTTCACATTCATTCAATAATTTACTGTTATTAGTTAAAAATATTCCGCCTCCCACATAAGCGAATGAAAGCTATCGGTAAATAAACTAAATTAGGCACTTATACTCTCGATATTTTTAAATTATGGATTTGAAAGACTTGTTGAGAATGTGCTTATATTATTCGAGGTTAAAGGACATAACCACCCTATTCATATATCAAAATATCAAAAAAGCCCATTGCCAAAATATCACATTGTATGTTAATTTGAAAAAATCTTAATTTTAAATTGACTATGGAATCTGGTAGCAACGTATTGCTAGGGTAAACCTCTTACGACTAATATAGAGGTTGAAGAATGCACGCGATGTCGAATGGTGGTATTGTACCTTTTCAGTTTTAAATTACGAAAATAATCATCACTTTAATTCATTACTGTTTTCTGCCATGGGTATTACAACCTCCAACGAGTTCGCTAACCTGTTTCTGGAGTAAACTGACTCGTCGATACATGACACATGTGTGCGTCCTCTCTTGTCATATTTTTATATTAGTTTTTTTCCTCAGCGTCTACAGAAATAAATCGTAAGTTTTGACCGAGTGGTATCTTTACCAATGCGCGTCAGTTGGCCATCCGTTGCTACGGCGTCTCTGACGGATCTATTTTTAATAGTCTTTCACTCTCCCATTTGACTGACTCAAATTTATTATTGTGATATACATACAGTATCTTTCTACACATGTTTTGTGTGTTTTATGAAACTTAACAAAAGATAAAAGACGAAGAAATTAGAACATTGTCATACGGAACGCTCAATGTTAATAAATACCATACATATATATGTGTTCATTGTTTCAACATAAAATAATGACATAATTTATGATATCGACTGAAGGTGCTTGATGGAATTTCATTATCAAATTTGAATTGTTACAACTTTGTACGATTCCACATGTCACTAACGACACGGGTTTCGCCTTTCAGCATCTTCAGGCATTCAATTACACGGACGCAACAGAACTGATATACCATAATATGTTATCAATTACAGGAAATATCAATATGCAATTTCGTCTATAACTTTGGTATATTAACGATGCTAACTGTTTATTTTACGTCAGTTCTGTTGCGTTCGTGTGATAAAAGTCTTTGGTTTAGATAATAAAGGAAAAATGGCGGAATCACATCCGATATTCCTTAGCCATCGCTATTCCAGTACAAACCGCCAAAGAGTTGTGTAAGATATTTAATATTAGCGCGGCGGATGAGGTTGGCGTCCGCTGATTTTGCATCAGCTGTGACGTTTGTCGATCATTAGCTTGTACGCGATCTGAATGGTAGTAAAATTATATCAACGCTCTTCAATATGTTTGCATCGAGTTCTCGACTTCCCAATGAAAGTTTGTGTGTTGTTGATGAATATACTTAACATAATCCAATAACCAATTTGTTTCGATTATTCGTATGCTCGTTTTACGGATATTTAAGTTAAATCATTAAAATAGTATTCAACATGACGTGCGTCATATAATATGTTTTATAGAACTTATTTCAACGCGGATATGGACGATAAATTAAAAAAATAATTGATTCATTTTTAAATAAAAACAAAATACTTGGATTTCCTCGCACTCTATATAAGAATATGAAAACTAGACTTTCAATTTATTGTACCACATTATATTATCACTAAATACTTTAATTGCTTTTTCCCTGTGTCTTCGTCTTCTGATAATTTTTGTTTTTTTTTTTATAAACCATCAATGATTCGTTATACGACAACAGGTAGCACTCGTCAATTCTATATGATTTCGTGAATTGTGTTTTTGTGTGTTCTAACTGAAAAACAAAGTTCACGCAATTACCAGTTTAAATATTTATAGTAATTATTCGTGCCACAAAAGACTGGGTCGGTCCTAAGACAACACGCGCATAAATTAATTTTACAAGCGGAAATCAGATTCACTCGTAAACCAAAACATCGGTTGTGAGGCGTAAGACAATGAATTTTAAACAAAGACCGAGATCTTTGAACTGAGAAATAATTATGGTAAACACACGTGCTCACAGTATCGATATGAATGCCATTGTAATGTAATAGTTAAGTTTAGTCTAAGTTGGTTTTTATTTGATGATAATTTTATATATATATATATATATTTGGATAAAAGTGTAAATACGTTGTCTTTCACATTTATTTGACATTCGTCCGCATTCACGATGTAAAAAAATCGTATTTACTTGATTCACTACTTATATGTATATTATATTATATATCATCGAAAAATACATATTAAAATTCAAGTTAATGAGATTAAAAAACAGCTTATTTGTTGAAAGTAATTGTCAGCGGTTTTTATCAATCACCTTCTTAAAAAATATTATATATATATTTTTTATTAATACCTCTTGTAAAATATGCAGATACCTGTAGTCTTTCATTGAAAGAAATTCTGATTTTGTGATTTATATCATACATTTTAAGATTTTCATGTTAGCATGGGTACTTATGGGTGGGGTTTCGCGAAAATTAATGTTCAATGGATTTCAATTTAAAAATTTATTCATTAGATTGCGAGGGCATTTTTTATTTGTGACTTTTATACTGAAATCAGACATTTAATTTGGCACATAAATTTATATTTATTTATATTACAACAAAATAAGGCGGATAAAATGTTCTTCGCCTATTCAAAATTTGGAACGAACGTGATTTAAGCTGAGAATATTATTTCGATTTAAAACATGCAAAGCTGATATGACTAATCGACTGACTGGAAATTAAGAGCATATAATTAGGTTTCTAGCTGTGGATTAAATTAAATACTTAATTGCAAATCGCATATAAAAATAGAAATTTATGATGAAATATCATTACTACTGATAACTTTTCACTCGGCCAGCGTGTATAGTATAATGTCTGATTACTTTCCGTTTTCGATCACGCTATACTCACACTTTTAATAGTATTTTGATCGGCAACCCACTCAGTTCATTAATATCTGAAAGTGCATGTTTGACTTAAGTTTCAGAACCATCAGGAGCTAGTAGTAGTGACATGACGCGGCTAATGGATTCGATCGGCGCTTGCCAAAACCGATTTGCTACTCGCTTCACAATTATACATCGCTCACAGTCGTATTCTATGAATATAACAAAAAATATTCTCCTGCCGACCGATCCAAACACGACTCACATAAATTTATTTGCAATTTATCTTTTATTGCTATCGGTAATTTTAATTGCCTGTAAATATATTTTAATGTCTCGTAAGTTTTTGTTTATAGGAATTTTTGTGATTGGCCCAATATACCTTTATCAAATGGATCTTACATTTGATATTTCATGACATTTATAAGTCTACATATTAGACAACAGAAAATGTATTGAATAAATAATATCATCACTTTTTCAGAAAGTTATTCGAATGCCTTAAATATCGGATATAACAGATTTGTCGATATAAAATCAGACCGTATATCATATACTTAATCTTATTTTGAATTTGTCTTGACATCAGCATAAATGAGCAGTATATGTCATAAACAACATAATTTTCATTTAAAAAAAATGCTTAAATATAACTTAACTTACTATGGTGTTTTCAATTTAACACGGAACTGTTACATGATTTAACGGTCAGTGAAGCACGTTATTTATCATTTTCGCAATAATTTTTAACCTAATTATCATTCTGAAAAACTCTCAATACATTTTTTTCGAGCAATGCTGACTTTTGAGCATTTAGAATTTAATATTATCGGTGATATCCATAATCCTACCGTGCTTGACGCAATATTTAATCAGGCCAGATTTATAATTGGTGTGCAATTTGTGGTGTATATATATATTTCGTTTCTATAAGCGGTTCATTACATGAAAAGCTGTTCCCACATTATTTGATAAACATATTAAGAAAATATTACACCTGTCTATGACGGTCACATTTATTTTACCTTCATAGTAAACTCTGCGAAATTCCGTCAAAGTCTTTGTAGTTTGCCGCGTATCCCAGATTACTATGCAGATGTTACTTTCATATCATATAGACATATTTAGAATCTACGTTCAATGAGTATACTGTGTGTTGCATCATAATCATTGAATCCGACATTGTTTCGAGTTTAATGTCAATTCTGTAGCCTTTCTACAAAAATATTTTCATGTGCACTATTACAAAACTTTCACCTATAAATTTGAAAATCGTCGTACTATCAGAGTCAGTGCTAATTGACCGTATCGTAAAATTTATTTAAATGACTTCTAACTTATCAATCATTTAAATTAAATTATATGAACAGTTCATCAACCTGCTATGTGTCATCATCGATTTAGTCATTTTTCATAGAATTACTATTTTATTAACATAACATCTTCTCGCCCAGATATGGAATCGCGAGTAGCGCCGTAATAAAAAATATCACACATAATTTTGTTAGCGTGTCTGTTTTATATACTCATTCTCATACTCCAAAACCGGTTATGTTGCCGGGCAAAAGTGAATCTGACTGTTGAATAGTGTTGATTCAAATTGTATCATACATATAATTTATGATATCGACTGAAGGTGCTTGTATGTATCATACATATTTGGTACTTAACTAAATTTATGAATTTGTCTAACGTCTGTTAATCAAGTTGCTTGTATTTTATTATTTTTATTTGAAATTTGTTTGTGCCTAATCAAATCTATCTGACTTTAATTTAAGATTTTGTTTTTAGACTAGTTTCACCATTTAAAAGTTTCCTTTTTTGTAAACGGTTTCCAAAGCCAATTATAAAATTATCTTTTTCGGAAGTATAATTTTATTGTTCATTAGTGAATGGTACGCGATAGGCTTTTTCCTCCACCTTTGGAAATTCCTTAGCTAGTTGAATCATATGTTTTTGGGGATAACACTAGCTTGCTCTTCATTTCAGACTTCTTCTCGTATTAAGGTTCCCCGTGTTGGCTGATATTAGTAGAAATATGCTGTCGACGAATAAACATTAACGCCTCGCCTTTTCACTGAAATATCTGAATAATATTTTAGCGCGTCAAAGAACTGTAATTTTTACACTCGTCCAAATAGGTACACATGTACAATATATAAGCAAATGTGTCGTATTGACTTTGACCGCAATAGTTATGGTCGTCCTATTTGACCGACTGTACCAATCGAAACCAGTTTTTGGGATTCAATAAAATAATATAATATAATGCACTCATATCTGATTTACTACGGTTGAATGCGTTTTTTGGACTAATCCCACCTCAAATAAACGATAGAGCAATAGTTCCCAACTATGGGTCACGATGGGTTTTTGGGGGGTCACCAACTTATACAGTCAACTAAAATAACTCTTGATTGTACTGGGGTCGCAGGTCACATGGCTTTTATAAAAAGGGGTCGCCACACGAAAAAGGTTGAGAAGCACTGCGATGAAGTCTAATCTTGTTTTAAGCGAACAATATTCTAGTTATCCAGGTTCACCAGTGTCCAGGTTATAATTTATTTCATACATTTGTTGATATATAATACTAACCAAAATTTTTGTCGGATGTTAATGCTGAATTCTGCGTTTCAACTCGTCAATGATCCGATCCGTATGTTTGTTGATAAGCTTTTTTTATTACCAAATATGAATCATTAATTTCAATAAGTTTTATAAACAATCCGTGAAACAAGAGGGTTGATCGGCGTTAAGATATATTATTTGTAACATCAATTTAAAGTTTTTTTTTCCGAAAAACTTGTAAAAAAAAGACGTGCTTAAATTGTTAAATTTGTGTAGCTCCTTTGAAAAATTTCCTCATGTCGTGTGATTAAAGGTTGCTTATGTGAATGATTAATAACATTTTTCGTGATATTATGGACTAGCAAAATACTGTCGATTATTTATTATTTCAGGGGAATAGACGATTGCTTGACAGTCAGTAGCTTCCGCGGATTTTTCAAATGATTCATTCGTTCAAACAAATAAAAATAAACTGCATACTTGAGTAGGTTATGTCGTTTTGATCGCTTTTCTTCGGAAATAAAGAAATCACCGCGGGAGGTTGGTCGTTTTGTTGTGAAGTTTTAATAGACCCGTTAAAATTATTGGCCATTCATTAGCTGTCTACTATAAATACTCATAAAAGTGAACATCTGAAGGTTTTGAAGTATATTGTATTATTATCCGCAGTATAAAAATACAAACACACCGTTTATCGGATTATTTTATTTCGGAGTATGTGTACAATAATACATTATTCGTTTCACAAGACGTTTAAATTATAGCCTAATATATTGCTTTATATTAAAGAGATGTAAGCCAGACATTCTAAGCGATACACTGCAGTATAATTTCATACTTATTAACACTTCCTCCTATTATATATTTAGCAGGAAAAAGTGTATAGAAATATTAATTAGGCTGTCTGTGTTTATATCTACTTATATGTAATGTATGTAATGTGTGTCTATAACGTATAAAGCCGCCAAGGCGTGAAACGATTATAAACAAAGGCGGATAACAATAATAATTATAATGTTAAGTACCGTAGTAGGAAAAGAATTATTGCGTTGAAGCAGGTCGGGAGTTTGGTGAAAGCGAACGCAGCACTATGTTAACGTGCTACCGCAGTCTTGCAGTTTCAACCTGCATCGAATTATTAGCTCGGACGGCGTGCACATATGCGTATGAAACTAATCATTATTATTGTCCACTTTGCATCAGCGATTCCCATTTAATGGATCACGGTATACGAAAAAAATATGAGCCACAGACGCTTTTATTCGAAGAAATATTTTTATGGTAGGAGGAAATAAATTTTTAATGTAAATATTTGTTTTTGATTATTTCAAATTTAGTTTTAATATCATAGATTCGTTTTATTTCTTGGAGGAAATTTGTTGCAGGAAAAGAAATCTTTTTCTCATCTAGTGTATTTTCCCTTTAATCTGGCGTATTCCGAAATGTGAGGTTTTTTTCATAGATTGTTTATTTTATAAAAAATACACTACAAAATCAATTGTCCTTGTTTGGGAATAGGTAACATTTTGGCTTCTTAAGCAGCAATTTTTACCCATCACCGAATGCTAAGTAATCTATCATCAACAATCAAAATATACCTCTTTCATTTTCCTGTTCATACAACAATGACGTTCCCGTTTATACAAGGGTGTTGTCATGCATCGGTACTCGAATTATATATTTATGTATTATAGTTAGCGTTGCTTCGCATGTTACAGTAATTTATTTTCTGGCACGTTTTCAGCCTGGTACACTTAATATGTATCAGAAATTATTATCACCTGCTGGTTTTTATCAAGCTTTACATATTTTTTCAGATACAGCAAGACAAAATTGAAATAAATTTAGTATCAAAATTGCAGTTTTCAAATTTATTTTTTGATAATTCTTCCGAATTATGTTTAACTTATTTATTTAAAAAATATTGATTATGCGAAATCAATCTGATTTAGCTATAATGAAATCAGTGGTCTGAGAGCTTTCAATAGGAAGATTTAACGAATTCATAAAATTTAGCTTGCATCAAAACCAAGAATGCTTTATACATTTTATTTTATTTTTTCACACATTTATATAGTGTTGTGGATGTTAGTAAGACAGCAGCTAGGAATCGATTAACGCGTTTATCACATCGGTAAACGAACAGACTAATGCTTAGAGTCTATTCGGATTTTTGTTTGTTTGTTTGTTTGTATTGGCTGGCTTCCATGCTGTAGTTTTAACTATGCTTCTCAATGTTCCTTTAATATAAATTTTTCCTGTTTAACATTTCAATGAATATAAGCAATAAACGTTAAAAAAATTGCCACTCTTGGTTTTTTTTACATATTTGTATCATGAGCTCAAAGAAAAATTCCATCCTAGAAATATTTATGCTGATGATTTTTTAAATTTGCAAAGTCACCGAGTTCTAGTATGCACATTTATTTAGATAATTACAAAAAAACAAAATTAATGAACTAGATAGAAGTACATTGATTTCTGGTAGTTTGTTTTAGGGTCTTGAGAGTTAGAAGTCAGCGTCAAATAGCTGGTAAGGATGGCTTTTTCAAAACCCTCTATAAATCTCTATTCATGGATTTGAATCATTTTATAGGATAATTTAGCAAATTTTGACTGATAATTCTTGTACGAATTCAGTTCTCGATAAAATGCAAAGTGGTTAATAGAATATCGGTTTACTCGGTCACTGGTTTTAGCGGTAGGCTTAGTATTTGAGCCTAGACGTCAAATCTGGTCCCAGTTCAAATTTATATGCAGTGCATAAAGTTTATATTATGTTCTTGGGTGTAAGGTCATATTTTAGTTCATGTGTTATTATATTGATAGAAAACTACTTTATTTCAATGAGTTGGGAACACTTAATTTGGCCACAACACCAAATGATTTCGTATAGTAGTTACCGTCAACACCTTCCGTCGAGATGATTTACTATAAAATTAATCATAAAAAAATAAAATGGATAATTTTTGTAATCTAATTTTTATGATTAATTTTACACTTTTTTCCTCTCTAAGAAGTGTCTTTAGGCTTACTGTTATTTCAAAGCTTATTATTTATTAGTTTGAATAAAGGTCTATGAATGCTATTCTTAACTTTAAAATTTGGTGTCCCGTGAGATTATTTACAAAACTTTGTTATGCTATACGGCTATAATATGGTTGCAACATATTCATTATAAGAACAATAATTTAAGTTTTCCCACCGATTGTGCATGGTCACCGAAATTTTAACCGGCACCAGAACATATATATGGAATCTAGACCAAGTATAATAAAAAGAAACATATTTTTTTTAGCCCCCAAATGTGTAAAATGGTTAGGAAACAATATATAATCTAAACAAACTAATGAGCCGTCAAATTTGCACTATTGATTAATACTTCATTAATGATTTTTTTACTGTACAACTGGTTGTTACGTTATTTATTTTTTATTTAATTTTTATAAAACTATCTTCATACCAAAGAATTCTTTCATGGATGAAGTTGTTATGCAATAAAATAGTTCAGATTCATATAATGTGTGTTATAATCAATCTATAAGTTGAACGTTTACTTTACTCCACCATTGTATTTTCAGGATTGAGTAGCCATTCATAGAAGATTTACCAAAATAATAAAAAAACTTTGTATTAGTATGCCCTCGCTGCTTCGGCCGACTCCCGCTGACCTATCCTATCGCAATTTATAACATACCTATCTGGTATACCGTGACACCGGTCACCTCTTTTATTATACCTGTTGCGCAAGACTTGTGGCTCTTGTTGACGCTCCTCTTGTATGCTGACTACCTACTCGCGGGGACAACGTCCTTTGGATCATCTCCACAACCGCAGTGTCTTTTCGGATCAATTTGAGACGCTTAGCGGTTTTGAGATGAACATCATCCGACCGACAATATTCTCATTGTTGGAATATTTAACATTGGATAAAATTAACCGATTGAGTGATCCGGGTTATAAAACAGAAGAATCTTTCGAAGTAATTAAAGTAAATTATGGCATCGTTCAAATATAAATGATAGGCATAAATTAAAAACGATTTTGCCATATTAATGGGGATATTTCATCACACGATCAATTATTATGTTACATGACTATTATAGTCGTAAAAACCTAAATATTTCATTAAGCCAAGCAGTAAACTCATGTATTTTTGTTAGTAGAAAATAAACGTTATACATAATTATTAATAAACTTCTTTATGGTTTCAAACACAAAATTATCTAAGTTCTTAATGGTAAACTTCTGTTATACATAAAAGAAAGGTACTGAAGCTGAAACATTTTTTTTGGAATCTGGTTTGATAAATTTAAAATACCGCTGGTGGTTCAATCGATTGCATTAATGTAGTTTATCATTAGTCATTTTGCGGGTTAAAGTGCGCGGATGAACTCTATCCAAATCGTGAGTGTGAAACCTTTTGCAAGTGTACAAATTTTTCAAATTCATTCAAGATTAAAAAAACTGCTGAAATCAGTTAATATTGTTAATTTTTCACTTTTAATGTGTTAACTGTCACTTCTTGATGGAAAGTCATGATATTTTTAATCATAAAAACACATTTTTAGTACTTGTTTCTACATTTTAATCGAAATATTTCTATAATTGGATATTATGATCGTGCAAAAAGTTATGTGTATCTGTTTTTGCTTGGAAATGTTACCCGTAGATAAAGCCTTGTTGCTTTTGTTCCCAGGTGCCAGTTTGTTCTTTTACTGCGCCATTTTAATACAAAATGCCTACTTACTTTAAACGCCGACTCATTTGAATATTTTTAATAAGCAATCTAGTAAAACGTTTTCCTCTTCCCTCTCTTTGTATGTGTCTCGTTGTGGGCGGTGCTTCAACTTAGTAAAACAATATTTGTTTTTAATTCAAGAATGATGCTGAGTAAATTATTGTACATAATTAACATTTGACCTATGAAGAATCGAAGACCTATGAAGATTTCAGATGGAATGTATCCCGTTAATAACGAATCTTTCGAATCATTTAGTTCTGTCCAGTTTTGTTCTATTCTTCTGTGGCGATCGCTTACATATTTACATCTCAATGATTGTTTTTTCCTGTTTTTCGATTAGAATCAAAGCATTTCATTATTCGTTCGTATTATTTTATAGTGACGGTAATTATTTTCTCCTCGGATGAAGGAAGGTGATTAACCTTAAAGTCTAAAAATGAGCATTGTGTGGTATATGTCGAATAAGGAAATATATTTATTTGTATATTTCTCGCTATAGTATAGGTAGAACTAAGTTACCAATTCCTAGTTTCTAAAAGGTGAGAAAAGTCATCAGCAAGTGATTTTATAACGTTAATTCTACACGGTTTTACTTCCGTTACTTTAATTTTTCATAATATTCATTTATTTTACAATATCAACAGTCCACTCTGGATCTTTCCATATTGCCTCGCTCCGCTCGGCAGGCGAGCAACAGCTGCCATTCTTTAAAAATTCAATTATCGTAAAAGAAATAAAGATTTCAATTATTTAGTCGAGTTCAGTTTCGTTTTACAACGTAGGCTATGCCGATGTAATATTTGTTCTTTATTTACTTGCAGATGTACGAAGCTTTTTACATCGTGCGCTTTGCTGAATTAATAATTAATATTATATACGTTAGCATTTTACTCGTTAAATCCACCTTTAATAGCCCATAAAAAGATTTGACTAAACTGATATATAATACTTGCCTCGAATGTACCTCTAACATGTCGAATATGTATAGGTTCTCGATTTATAATAATATTATGTTTCATTTACACATATGTTGTATTCTAAAGCTAGATAATAACACCGTTAGTCGCCCTCAACTTCGTTGAAATAAAGGAACCGATATATATATATATATATGTGTGTGTGTGTGTATATATCATTCATTTTAATATTTATATGTGGTTGTTGAGAGCTCTATATATTTCATATATAGAACACATCTGTCGTACTTACAGCAACAAATTAAGGCAGTGATTAAAAGAAAGAAATTATATTAAATATTATGTTGTTGACATATGTAATTCATAAGTTTACTATGTACTATAAAAATATACGTGTTTTTCCCCTGTTTCGTTTTGTCATTGTTTTAATTTGTCTGGCTACCATCTAGTTGAAGTATGTTATTACGAAGGAAAAATAATTATTTATTTCAGTTACACTTACTGATGGAGGTAAATTGCCTTTTTGTCATAAATTTTATAGTCATTGACAGCGGTGGACTTCTCCCTTGCGGATAGATATTTCGTTTTGTATTTCATAAACATACTGAACCGCTACCTTACTTACACAAAACTTCTTATGGGCTTATTGTATCGTGCTGTAATTAGTAATTTTATTGTTAGTCGCGCTGTGCCGACTTATTGCTGCGTGATGGTTTGTCCGAATGATCCGAACACGTATTACAAACTACGTATGGTTAAAAAGTACTCGCATACGTTGTCACCTTGACGCAGGGTCTCGACCTCGTCTTTCACTGGTTCACCAGACACGCGGCATTGAACTCGGCCACTGCCGATTGAGACGTTTCAACAATCTCATTTTTTAAACCATTTGCATGATTTATGAAATGCCGGATAAGTCGCTTCGCTAGTCTACAAATACTAGTCGTATGCCTCACAAAATGACTTAAATATGAAACGATTTTAATTATAACATTCGTGGTGCAGATTTTTGAAATTATCACTCAACAAAAACCGGTATTGGATGCTTTTTTCAAGCGCTAAACTGGCCTTGCACTGATTTACTTTGCGCTCTAATACAAAAAGTCAGCGAAAGAGGACAATTTTGTTATTTATAATTTCCACTGGCAACTGGTTACAACCAAACCGAAATCACCATTAATTATGTTTTTTTTAACAATATTTAAGCTACTTGTGTCCCATACCATTTCTGTGTACATCTAATATGTGATCTATACTTTGTATTTATTTATATTTCAAAATGGCAACTTGAATTGGATGTGTGTGAATTTTAATTGATGTTTTAAGAGCACTCACTAATTATAGTTTTATGAAAAAAGGTTATTCAAAACTTTTATATTTGAATGTATAAATTATTAGTGTATATGTTTTATGATTTTTGTGTGTTTTTTTTATATATATATACACAATATGCTTTGGCTCAGGACGACTGAGCGACGGAAATTTGATACTGCTGTCACTCATGAATTCATTGGTTGATGAATCTTAACTATTTAAATTCTGTTCTCTTCGTGAATTTGTATTCTAAAAATTTGTGAATTAACCGTACAATAGTTACGGAAATAACGAAATGTAGATGTGCAGTGCTTTTCCTCAACCTTAACCTAGGTACGACTATCATCCACATAGTCGATGTTTTTTGGTAAAGTGCAATATACTTATTGGTTGAGGCTTAAATAATTTTGATATAAGTAAACCCTGTCGGTTGTTTTGTTACAAAAAATGAAATACTGCATTTTTTTTTATAACTTAATCGTCATTTTCACTTTATTTAATCGGAAATTCGATTTGAGTGATGTTAAAAACTTTTGCAGACTTTGTTTCTGTCGGAACACGCGAGAATAGATCGCTCTGATTCAAAACACCTACCGACAGAATCGAACGAACGAAATTATGACTCCAGTACGCTGTGCAGAATAACGTGCTCAATAATCATTTTCCTCACGTGGCATGCGACCTTGGCATTTATCGCCGTCGTACGAACGGCGTACAATCGCTTGTAGAGCCGCGTGTCAGATGTTTCTTTGCGAGAGTAAGGTATTACGACAGTGTTAGTGTATGCGTGTTACTCGACAATTCATGCTTTTGACATCGGAGAGGAAGAAAGATGGTATATGAAACCTTTCGGTGTGGTCTTTGATTGATTCTGACATTCGATGAAAAGAAATATGCTTAGAAACCACAGCACTTAAAATTATCTGATTTTACCTTTAGATTTTTTTATAGTTTAAAAACAATAGATTTTGTTAAGGTATTTACTTGTTTTAAATGTAACGACGAAACTTGTTTGAAATCAGCACCGATATTTGAATTAACCATGGCAGTGCCACACATATGGTTTGGTCGATAATTGGTTCAAAGATCAAGTAATACTGTGGATAACTCATATAAATGTAATACGTAATTACTATGTATGTATAGTTAAAAAAATCACCGCGTTATAATGGAGTTCTACGAAGTAAATGTTAATTCAATCAATAAAAAATATTAAAATTAGTTGAAAAATTGTAACAGTTGCCGATACTCACGATGAGCGAAATAAATCCTGATAATAAAAATATCCAAATGTGGAGGTAGTTCTGAAAAATGTGTGTTTATTATTTTAAATACAATACCTTTCCACCAAGAAGTGACAGCCTAAGTGATTATCAAAATCAATCATTTTGTTGAAATCTATGCTTTGATACGATAGCGTGCCTTAATAGGTTGTTTTTTCAAAACCGAAATGGTTGACGTGAAACTGTCTACAATCTACAAGCATTTGTCTTTTTTTTTCATTCCCAATTGTTTCGGTACATTTGATGATAGTCATGTTCTCATCTAAGAGCAACTGAATCGGTACTATGCAAGATATCCCCCTAATAATTCCGTCGCTATTTTAGTATCTTACCCCTGATCGTGTAGTGATTCTATGACGCAGCAGTGACGATGTATTACACGGTTCATTGGCCAGAAGACTATCTTTTTTTATTTGTTTCTCGCAAACGAGAATTTTAATACTGGCTCAACATTTTGGCCGAGAATAGCTGAAAAAAGATGCGCATGCAGGTAGTTGAACAGTCAAGGTGAATTAACAACGAGTCCGCTTGTCCTTAGAAATTCATGAAAAGTCATGTATGTCATTACAAATCTTTTGGACATTCCTTGATATCAACAACATCTTTTGTGCGTTTGCATAGAGCATAACTGCAGTCATAATATTGCTATTTTGTCTTTCTTGAATATATAAATGAATGAATAAACGACTAAATCTGAAAATATTTTATATCTCAAGCTAATTATACCCGTTTCTTTGTTTCAGGTAATACGATTCTTCAATATCATCCCGTGCTATGCTTACGTGTTCTACTGAAAAGTTGACCATGGGTATGAATATAAACGTATACGGTTAATGTTATGAATACATATGTGTACTATTTGCGTATCGTCAGTCCAACAAACTACTCAAAGAATAAATAAGTTTTAATTAAATCTTTACGAAAAAATAGCCATTCTATGAAGATATGAGTTTTTTGATTTTAGTATGATTATGTTAAAATTACCGTGAATAAAATATTATTGAAAAGTATGGCTTTTAGATAAAGAATCTCGTTGGATTTACTGTAAGCTGACAATAATACAATACACAACTGAGGCGACTTCTAAATGTACTTCATAAAACAAAAACGCTTTTTGTACGAAAGCATAACATAAGTTGAACACCTACTATAAATTATAGTGTTATTTTGCCGCAGTAAAGCGATTAGTTTTATTTATATTTCTTGTTGATTTTACACCAAATTCACGAATTTGTTTCATCGCCAGATTATCGTATTTTTTTTGGTTAATATTTTTATATTATCTAGCCTACCGTAAACTTATACATTTCTTTGGAGTCGTGTAGTAGTGTGTAGGTTTGTTGTTTTATAATGCAACGATCGATTTTTTGGCTAGAATTATTACAGTTCTGTGATAATTATAGCACTGGCATATATATCTAGCTCTATTCATTTTTTTAGTTTTTGGGCATGGTATCTAATCAACATTTAGCATTTGTTGGTGTTTGTGAATTGTACGGTTTACACATCCCACGTGATAAATTTCATGAATACTGGAGCATTTTTTTCATTATATAAAAAAACGTTTGGCACACAGCCTGAGACGCCCGACGTAGGCCGCGTTCACAGTTCAATACATACAACGCATTTGTTATTTTCCTCAGCACATGCTGGGCCTGTGTCGCCCATATTGGACGTAGATTTGATGGCTGAAAAAATAAAATTCATTTCTTTGTTGCTCTTTTTTGTGAATCACCTTATATTCTTTAATTTTTTAGGTGTTAAGTCACTTCTTGTTGGAAAGGCATGGTATTTTAAATGATAGAAACATATATTTAGTACTATTTAAACAATATAATTTATGATCAGAACCGGTTTCGCACATCGTTGAGTAATTTTTTTACGAAAAGCTTTCATTTGTATTCTTTCAGTGTAATTGTAATTTTCATTATTCAATATTATTTTCTTTCTGCAATTAACATCTGTTTTATTTCTCTTGGCTGGCTGTATCCATGTAATGGACAGTTTAATTGCTGACAGCGCTGGTTTCCATTTTTTTTTAACAATTTCACGCGCTTCCAACCAAATAATTGCAACACCAATCCAATTATTTTGGTGTACCATATATGTAATATATGGATTTTGTGACTGCTTTTTTATAGTATGTACACGTCTAGAGCAATGGTCTTCAAAATTACAGCCCGCGAGTATCACCAATCCAATATTACAATATGTAGGTATGATGAGCTAGCTAGTTTTGGCCCTTGGCACATAGTGGAGGAGTCAGTGTGGCCCTTAGGCTAACAAGTTTCGAGATTCTTGGTCTAGGTTATACTGATGGAACGCATTTCAGTCAGTTTTTTGTGGTTTTAGTCGGTATTATGTATGTCACACAAATTTGATAATTTAATAGATTTTAACGAAACTTATTTTTTCAATAATTATTACTGATGTCATCGATATTAACATTTTTCATATTTCAGAATTTAAAATATTTGTAATATTTGACTTTTCCCATTCTTTTGTTCATTAGCAACCTTTTTTTAAATGGATCATTTTTTTCAAGATTTTTCGCTGGTTTTATAGCTTGACATTTATTACAGTTTCTACCTCCCCCAACCCCGCTCTTCAATTGATATATTTTGTTTCACCCCCCTCCATCCTTCGGCATAGTGCGCGACGTCAAATATAGACGGCTTCTTACTGAATAATTTAGTTGAAAAAAAAACTGCAGTTTCACAAACGCCTATCCATCTTAAATATAATATAAATGTATTTCTCTCATTATTTTGTAGAGTGTTTGTTAAACACCAATATATAATGATTGCACGATTATCATTTTCGATATGTCGATGATCAACATCTTTAAAATAGGTATTGACAGAATGTAATAAGTCGGTAGTTCCATAAAAAGGCACTTTTCTTAAGTATGTAAACCATTCGTTATGAAATCTAAAAACTTATTATTTATAATCTAGAGCGCCGCTAGACCGATTTTTATGGTCTTTGATTTGTTGGATTTTCTCCGCCCCAAATAGCAGAATAATTATTAAAATATCGGGAAAATCACGGGGTGGGAGAAAGATAAAGAACAAACATTTTGTATGAAACGGTGTTGTTGATGATATCTCGAGAGCTGATTGACTGATTTCGATGATTTTTTTTGTCGAAATGTGATCTGCAATCGGGCGATTTGGCGTATATTCTCATTCCCTATTCATCAACGTCGTCCCATGGTTGTAAAATTGGCGGTGCATCTGGAGAATGGTTAACGAGTTTATTTCAACGCATCAAATGTTGCTCAACGTGCTAAAACCAGCGATCTATCTCCAGCGACACAATTGACCAGTTTCTTTTCAATTTCCCAAAGCGATCCGTTTGCGTGAAAGTTGCTCAACTCTAAATGCCACGTTATTATACTTGAAACGCTTCGTCGAAGAATTTTCAACGTTGGAAGCAAGGCGATGCAATTCCTGATCATCTGAATGTGCGTTTTTTCTTGATCGCATTTATATAGTTCATCCGAAGAATGGCAGATGTTTTTACTTGCGGTTGTCGCTGGTGAATGTTCGTGGGTGACTTTATTTGAATCATTTCAAACTTTCGATGGTGTAGCGCGTCCGACATTTCTTGCTACATGTCAACTGCTCAATTTGCTTGAAAACTATACTATTGGGACATAACAATCACTGAAGTAATTGTTTCGGCATCTCTACTATATTCGCTACCATTATTTCGACATGCTTCCCATCGAATCCACGCTATCTGTGGATCAAGTTCAAGAATGACATATCAGAAGACACTTTACATTCAATTCGTGTCAGCTCAGGGGATCTCAATCTCAACGGGAATGAGGAGAAACATGACCAGGTTTTGCTTTTGATCGAAGATATATGTCACATCATGTTCGGCAGATTGTTAGTCAAGTTAGGAATGCCAACTTCAGATCGTGAAATGAACAACTCTTTCAATCGAGAATTGTTAGGTGAATGCGAATATGATCGAGATGCATTGAACCAATCAGTTTGAACGAATGTACCAATGTTGAACGCCCAACAGAAGGAATTGTACGATACGATAAGAAAAGGCAATTGATGGTGAAAATGGTGGCTTATTTATGTGCCCAGCGGAACTGGGAAGATATTCCTCATGATATTGATTTTAGCCACTGTTCGTGCGAGATTCTAAATTGCTGTAGCAGTTGCTTCTTCTGGGATAGCGGCCACGTTGCTTAAAGGATGCCGAATGGCTCATTCAGCGTTGAAATTGCCGTAGAACCTGCAAACAACTGAAAAACTGACATGCATGATCGACCCAAGTGCAATCCATCCAGCAAATAGTTTAACAGAAAGTAGTGCAACAATGCTATGCGAACGTTTCGATTCGCTTCAATAAAGCAAGTGCTTTTCTACCACATGAATTACATTCATTTCAATATAATTAAAATACTTTTCATTTTGGTTTTTATACCTTAATTGAGCTTACTTCGTTTTTACATTGCATAAATATATAAAATGTTAATCCATATCCGATTTCAACGTGCAGCATATATCTCGAAAGACATTTTTCTATGAGAACTGCCTATTATTCAGTTACAATTTTCTTTTTGTTTTATGTAAGCATAAAGTGTGTTCTTAACAACACGCATTCCTTCGTATTTGAATAATAGTTTTGTTCCACTCTTATTTTGTTTTTATGATCAGATAGTTGGGAAGGAGTTTTCACCCACCACTTCGAATAGAATCGATTGAAAAAAACGTAGACAACAGTGGCTACTGTATTATAATAGTATGGGAGAGTGATTTGAAATATATATATATTTAATATTTAGAACTTTTTAAAATATTTTTTGGCCTTCTGTCTGCATACCTTTGATGTATTCGTGTTCTACACGAAACATTATGCAACCCATGCCCTACGGGGATACCTACCAGTGTTATCAAATAGTATTATAATATGATATAGCGTACCAAACTTACCTGTTTGGCGTGTATTGATAACTCACAATGAACGATGCATAGAATCTAATGAGTATATCGTCTGATACTAAGTAATAATTATTTTTCACTAACATTTTTTGTTTATTGCTAATCTTGGTTGCTAGGTAATTCTGTAGGGACATTAACATCTCAGCTATCATTATACGTAATGACGATAACAACAGATAAAACTCAGCAACATACATGTATTTGAAGTGACATATTTATTTTACGAGTTTCTTAAGTATTATTTAATTTTTAATGTGTTATTTACCACATTTTTTTCATGAAATACAGGCAATTTGAAGTTTATGGTCATTATAGTAATAATAATTATTTTTTTAAATCAGGTATGTATGTGTTGCTAAGCCATGTCCGTTCAATATTCATAGCATATATAATCACTGCGTGATACGGTTGCTGGAAAAAATCCATTAGGATGGATTATCGGGTTTTACCTCACTTCACCTGGAAGGCATAACGATATGCAAAATTCTAGAGCGTATTGACTATTCCGAGACGTGTTGTTCTTCGGCAAGGGTCTACACATAAGGAAATATTTCCAAAACAGGTAAGGGTGTCAGTGTTCAGCATTTTAGACTATTTTACCTCCCGAACCCTATTTTAACTCACCTACTGAAATTTCTCAAAATGGATTTATCAATTGCTTAAATTATTTTTATTTTATAAGATTGCATTGTCGTTGACTCGAAAAATCCGACATTATCTTCTTAAAAAACGACTTCCACTTACTTGTCAATTAATTAAATTTGCTTCACTCTGTATCATCCGTTTATAAGTAAATACTCGGGAATTCAATTGAGTTATCTAATATATTTCAAGTTTTATTTAATTAACAAAATGTTTTGCTTAAAAACAATTGTAATTATATTTTATGTAATATTCCATCTTGAATAATGCCGTCTACTTTATTTTTGTATTTGTAAGTTAAATTCTACTTTGCTTCGGTTGCTGCTGAAGCTTCGGCCATCTCCCGGTACAAAGCTGCCAGTTCGGGATTGGAATGGTCAACTTCGGATATCTTCACCATCTGTAAAATAAACACAACACAAGTTTATTGTTAAGGGATGTATTCGTTCTATTTCATCTAGGTTGGATAGTGCATTAACAATTAAGCCGAATAACAAGTTGGTACAACTGTGATCAATATTTTTTTTTTATTTCTACATTTCACAATTAATATAACATAGGTTATTCAAAGTGAAAATGTAGTGGTCGTTTATTTGGTGATTCTTGTTTAAATACTAGCTAGTAAGTTTTCGTACCAGAGGAGTTTTCAAGTATAAACTCTCTTCATTATTAAGTTCCACGATTACTTAGTGAACTTATTTTATAACTCGCTATTTTCAAAGTTTTGGGATTCTTCACGTTTTTAACATGTTGTTTTTCGATGGATGCTTGCCAACGGTAAAGTTAATATTTGTCGGATCATCGACAGGAGATTATTTAGTATTCTGACGCTTCATATGAGTTTACGCCGACACCTACTAACTGACACCGTTACTAAAATATAGGCAATGATGATGAACAGATTTATTATGTTATTATTATTTGGAATCTACGCGTGTCGTATTTCCTGCTACAAACGTCACAGTTACACGTGCCTATTTCATTTTACTTACTTCCCTACTCTGCTAATACAGTATCAACTTCGGAGGCTTCTTCTGTCGGCCGTTCTATCTTATCGCATTACCGAGAGGATTTCCGAAGCCGTAGAAGCCTTCCAAATGCCAAGAGCTTATGCAACATTTTATAAGTTCTCTTATTTCAACCAACACTTAGTTTCGATATTCATATATCGTGATTTTTCATCCATATTACTGTTTAATGTCTATAATCCTGGTATTATTTTCATTATTTTTTTTATTTTTTTTGTTTATGTACCACCTCCACGTGAGTTCTTTCTCGAGAACTGGTTGTTATTCAGTCGTTCCGACTCTTTCGGTGAGGATTGTTTTTATTATAGGACTAAGAACTAGTTTTCACTTTTTGGTTGAAATTGGTGCGAAGGAGTTTAAAAATCATTCATTCGGAATGCTTCTTTGACAATTTTACTATCGTATCGATTGTACTCCTCAGTTATTTTCAGTTCAAATTTAACGAATTTATTCGAAGCACATTTTCAAGTGATAGCGTATTTTCTAAGTGAAAAAATCTATGAATTGTTTTTTTGATCAAAACAATGTTGTGTTTCGTTGTAACATCAAATATGATATCTATACAGTCATTTTTTCCCACAAAAAGTCGTGGGCTTAAAATAAATTTCCTAAAGAACCATTCTCCTGTTGCCGTTCCGTAAATTTAACATGCCGAAGAAAGTACTCAAGCCGGCATAGTACAGCGTACGTGTTCATAATTAGTAATCACTCGATATTAAAATAAATACTAAATCGGTCGACCGTGGCCGGTATTTAAAAAATGTTTCAACAGTAAGTAAATACCCAATTATTTACGTGTCAACTTTCATAATCTGAATCGTAAATGGACGCTTAAACGACCACGCGATGTTGATCGACGGTCGGCTTTTAATCGGAGCACTGTGCCACTGGTCAATACAGCCACTGCCATAAACGGAAAGTACATTATTGAATTTATATTTCGTTTGGCCCTCAAAAGTTGTCAACCTCTCCAGTAGAATTGTGGCCAAAAGAACCGAATCGGTCATCACTCTGGAAATTAAATAAAAACGTATAATGGCTTGATTGTTGATAAAACCGTATTTTATACTATCGTGCTGGATTAAACATCTTACCTATGTTTTCGGCAGTTAAAAAAAACACCAACATTTATGTTCTCGCGGACTAGCCTCTACGATGGCATTATATCTTAAAATAATATTTGATCACATTATAAATAATTTTCGCAGCAAATTTTTTCATTACATCTTTTATTATTTTCATGAAAGTTCTTAGTAATTATTTGAATGTTTCCGTCTTTTCGAACTTTTTTATTCCGCAGATAAAAAAATATTTTTAGTGTCAAGAAGCGTATAGGAGAATATATAATAATTATTATATCATACAGATCAGTCTTATGGCTTTTTTCTCGGTTGAGGAAAACATAGGTACACTAGTAATGATCCAACTGGGAAACGGATTATGAAGTCTCCCGGAGGGACCTTCAAGACTTAAACTCTATCGATTTTCCCTTTCTGTTCTTTTGAGATTCATGTAAATCATATGTATTTGTTTTACTGATACTTTTGTAGAAATTTTGACAAAAAGTAAATATGATTCCAAAGTGTTTTCTTTACCTCCACACATATCCCACAATTTTTAAATACAATTTTGCTATTTTACTGATTTTACGATGTTGTAATATATATATTTCAGCGTATCATTTGCCTTTTTTTGTACAAATATTTATCACTTTACAAATATCTATTACTTTTAAGAAAACAGCCGGAAAATCCTCCTTTCCTTCCCTGAACGCGGTAGTTCTTACCTGAATGTTGTTTTAACACGAATTTCAAAAATGTGTCGCTATTGTTTCGGTAGGTTGTATGCAACATAAGGAGAAACGGATATAATCGTTCGACAATCAGTGTAGGAGTTAGATGGTCGTGTATAAACACACACATGTTAAATTTGTTTGGATTTTTTCCTGGAATGACATTACAAGTAGTTGACAATATAAAATGACTTAGCACAATGTTAATTTATTATACTGGGTGCTTTCACTGTCCTAAAAACAATGCGACTATTCGAGACCGTAACCGGTTTTCGATTGCGGATTGCCGTTTTCGATTCAAATATTATCCTTGGCGTTACCTACATAAATGAATTACATTCAGGCGGCAATTCGTGCCGAGCTTAAGCGTGTAAACTGTATTTTGAGGACTTCCATTAATTACATCAACAATTTATAGATATTTCAACTCAAAAATCACTGCCCCCCCAAATTATTATGCATTCAAACATTTCGTCACAACCTAATAAAATTTCTCTTCTGCGAAGAATCTGAATCTCTATAGATATCTCTGAGATATCACTTTAGCGATTGAAGAGCTTTTTTACGTTATAGTTTATCTATGCATAAAAGTGAAATCAATAAAACTAAAATTTGACTCTCCATCTTGACATAGAAGCTACTTGCGCATCGACTAATTTTTCATATATACGAAAGTTACAAAAAATACATTGGGAGTACATGTACTATATATTTTCAATCAAACGAAATATTGAAATTGCGAAGAGATGAGCATAGAATTTTTATCCATTTTATATGTACCATTAACAATATTGCCTTTTGCTACTTTTATTTTTTCTTGTAAATGCTTTCAGTGCTTCAACTCTGTTGATTGGAATCATATACGGGATCTGAAACCATTCGTTCTTGACCACTGGTCTTTAACTATACCGTGCATACCTCCATACGTATTGTGTCTGGTTTACTCAGGGTCAGAGAAACGAATGCAAGCTTTATGCATCGCCCACAGACTGCGTCTGGCAATGCGGTTTTGAATTCTTCGTGATTTGGTTATTTTCAAAATGCCTACAGGATGGATATAAGTTATACATTTTCGTATTCGAACAAAGAAATGAAGTACACCTGATTCCCCTTTAGCACGTATAACAAAAAAATAAAAGTAACAAATTCCAAAAACAATAGAGAATGAAAGATCGATCCCGTCTCTTTATAATGATTTACTTTACTTAAGATTTCAAAAAAGAGATATTTGTTCTTTTCTAATTTGATTTGAATATTTTTTCTGCCAAGTATATAGATATGATAATAAATTATATTTTTATATTTTGTTTGTAGTACTGTTGAACAAAACAATTAGCGTAATATAATTGGCTTATTTTCTTATTATTCGTTATTTCAAATTCGCGATATTGATTTGAAACTAAAGCGGAGTTGTATCGAAATCGATAATATTTGACATCAAATATACAGCTAGTTACATTGAATATATATTTATGAAGTATAGTGACTGAAATATATTTTTCTAAAGAAAAAAAGTACATCGAAATTGTTAACAAGAAAATAAAGAATCATCTACTAATAAGTAACGCAATGCTGCCTATCTAAGATTTCGCACCTTTCATTCGCAGTCTAACTGCTCTGGCATCAAGCCTTGACGACGCGAGAAGACCTCGGGTAATGGTATGATCATGTAGGAAGTACATATACTCTATAGGAAGTATAATTCTTCTCTCAAAACTCGAAGCACTTCGCGAAAATTTGAAAACTTCTAAGTGATGATCAAGCCAATTACAATACCAAAATAGATCTAAAAGCTTTCTTTTATTTATTTTTTCATAAAAATTTCATCACAATCCCTCAATATTACTATCGTATTTATCATTTTAACAATCATATCATACTGACTTATTTACTTTCAAATACCTTCACTTATAACTTCCCCGATAATCAATCGTTTGAATAAATTTCCCATATAACCTTTATAATCGTGTTGTCTATGAATTATCTGTGATCATTATTTAAACTTATGTATCTAAATTGCTAAAATAGCTATATACCCTGAAAGTAATTTTCCTGTGCTGACGCACAGCTTTCGTGGATTCTGCCAAAGCAAGCAAGTAAGCCACCGACTTGCCCCGGGCTTCCTCAGTCGTAATATCGACCGAACTTCGGTCTCGGCCGGAGTGACGTCATACCCGCCCGTCGTCGGAGCATGGGGTGAGATGGATTCGGGGTAAAGGATATTATGTCCAGACTATTCGGCTCCGGCCGATGTCAATGGGAGTCTTGTAAAATTGATTCATGGCACTGTTATCGAAATCAATATATTGCGGACCTCTTTGCGTGCGAACTGCGCTAATAGAAAAATCGATGCAGGTGATTTTGTAGCTCGGGAAATGACATCCGATGTCATATCAGGGAGTTTTTAATAATTCAATTATGTGCTTGTTTGCAATTATTTTCTTTATCATACTTGAGTTAAATGTGACCGCATATACACTGAAGAAATATTTTTTTTATCAAGCCGAAAAAATATGAACTACTTTTTTTCCCGTGATATGTGTTTTTTCGTAAATGTTTTAAGGTTACATTGAGCATAATTATCAAAGCTACTTATAAACCATCTCTTGCGTACTGACGCAAGAGATGGTTTATGTAGCTTTGATAATTATGCTCAATGTAATGTTAAAACATTTACGAATGTATAATACTTATATGTATAATACTAATATGCTAATACACCTTTGTTATACGCAAATGAATAAATTTTTCAAAATGCACGTTTCGATGTTTTATTACAGATGTCCTTAGAAAATTTAACAATCGATCAGATATTTTAGAATTCTTTCTGGTCCTTAACATTAATTTATTATCGATTTTACTGGTACTATATGTATATTGTATGATTGCTTGTGAATTGTTTTCTATCAGATGATGCTCGCGATGTTCGGTTCTGGTTATGATCATAAAATATATCGTGGATATGGTAATGAAATGATTTTTATTATTTCAAATATTTAGGAACCATTTACGCGCGAAAATCGAGAACTCTTGTTCACTTAAAAATCCCTTAGTGTTTATTCGCTTGGATCTTGTGTTTTTTTTATCATTAATATTTTCGCTAATACTATATATAGCCTTTTGATTGTGCCTAACATTAATACAAAAAAAAACGATCTTCGCGAAAAAGATTGATAAATATATCTTCCAATGATGAGAATTTCTTACTTTTCTGAAGATGTTCATTTTCGAAATAAAATATCACGGGCGACTGAAGAGCTGAGCTCTTGTTAGTGCGACGGCATATATAATCCTGGTGACTTTTCCCGGGTGCGATTTGGCCGTACCACGCGCGGGGCGCAGTAATATTTTGTGTGCGTGGAGGTGTGGGGTAGATGGGGGCAGAGGTGTTGCTCTGGGGTACTATGCCACACCGGCTGGATTACCGCGGAGATTTTTCCGTTTGTTGATGATATTTTAGCCCCTTTTTTCGAGACATATCTGAAGAGTAAAATTTATATGCCAGGGATATCCGATCGACAAGGCCGGGCTTTATCTTTTGTTTTGATACAATGTGCCAAGCTAATCTTATTGATTGTGTGAGCTAGATTTTTGTACATTTTATTGCGTCAATTATTTGTTTTCGTCAGTAGAAAATGTTGCTGATTTCGCCTTGATTTTGTAGTTTTTTTTTCACACCCTCACAATAAAATAATTCGACACATATTCATTGATTAAACTATCCCCGTATGCAATTGTAAGAAGTTCAAACAATGTAAGCGCTTAAGCCGGTTCCTCCGTGTCCTCTTCCTCCCTTTTGTTTGATTTTGTCTTTAAACTCAAGAGGCAATGTATAGAAAAGAATATAAGTGGAACTTTCCGCCGCCAGTGTGATTTTCAAAGAGTATTTTTCCGTTTCTATTTAATTGACCACGTGACAAGGAATGCTGATCGATGATACGCGTAGAGAAGAATGGCGAAGTACAAATAGACAATTGGTTTCCACTTTTTTTGATACGCATATTATAATTCAATAACTTTTTAATTTTGACACAGTCTTCACGGCTTACTATAATCCAATTAATATATACGCGGGGTCAATGAAGTCAGAAATGTATTCAGCACGAAAACTACGAACGTGTTGACATTTTATTTGAACATTTCTCAAAAAAAATTGTTAGTATTTCTAATTTTATTATTATTTTGAACTTGAAACTGACAAATGTCACAGATATTTATTTAATTTCATTAACTTGATTTCTGGTTGTAATTAATGTGAATTCTATCTACTACAATTTAACTTATAATACATACATATTAAAAGTAATTGGAATAAAATATCCATTTAGGTAACGGCTATTATTATATTTCATAGATATTTTTACGATTCTGTAATATTTTTGAGGTTCTAAAATTATTTAAAAAATATGGAAAAGTACGCAAAAAAATAACTCTTACTTGAAAATAATTTTATTCTATTCATTGAGTACCGTGGTAGACGCATTTGCTTCGATATAGTGAAAAGTGTGTTATCGTTTTCTTGACTTGAGATTAATGCCGAACGAAATTGGTATAGTAAATATTTAGATTGCAATTTCTTTGACAGTGATGGAAATTGACAAATTATCACACCGTAGGCGTATGAAGTAAAATTACCGCTACCAAAATAAGTCCGACCCAATTTAGAATATCTAAGAAATATTATGAATTTGCTATGATGAAATCTATTTGATATTTGGCGTACTCTTGGCCAGAAATATGCAACGTCGTCCATCTCAACACTTGGGAAAATATTATTCGGTCGGTTTCTTAAGAAGTGCGAAGAACGTCTTCAGCCGAAATGCGCTGATTTTTTTATTCTTTGATTTCCATGGTCGTATTTATAATTCTCATACTCTTAATAGATAGTATAACCTAAAATAATATTCTGGATTTTACTAATTATTAATCATCGCAAAATCTCTTCAAGTAGGTATACTACGTATTGATTTTATTTATTCATATAACATTTTTTTGTTTCCGGCAAGTATCGAGAGAAAAATCGACAATCGTAACAATTTCGTGTACATGCGTTTCCCCGACTTACATTTCGAAAGTTGTATAATTTAACTAATAATTATCCTGTCTATTAGGGTTTCTCATTCATTTCATATGCCTCTGGTGTAGGAACGCTGGATTTGACTATTCCTATAACCATTTCACGTATCGTCCGTCTAAATATTTTGATTGAGATTCAAAATTTGATACAGATCTAAGTAGTTGCTTATTTAAATTTAATATTCAGCAGTATCGTTCGTTTTATCAAACTGAACGAGAGAATTGTAGATCATGCCAGCGGTGGGTTCATTTACACGAATCATTGAGAATAATATTACAAATTGTACATGTCAACAATTATTCCCCGTTTGATACTGACTTAAGCTTACTATAAATATTTTAATCTCGGCACTTGACATGTGCAAACGGTGTTCAAAGTCCCCTATCACTTTTGTGTACTGCATGCTGCGTGAAGGACTAAATGCATTGTAATAATGCGGCGTAATCTTTGAATTGTGTGTCTGTTGAGTTGTCTGCACACAGAAAAACCATATTTGAAGATGTATTTGGGGATGGCGAAATCGCGTGATTTACCCATTCAGATACAGCATGCAATATTAATCTATATCACTGTTGTATTATTGAGTTCGTATCCTTGTACATTTGTAGAATTAGTTATTACTGGTCGTATTAGTTTGTAATTAGTGGAATAAAATAATATTATGTTGCCGAAGAAAATTGTCATTAGATTTACATGAACGCTGTTAACTATTTCAATTATCAGTGGGCGAATTTTGTGATTTAGTATGCATCTTAAATGTTTACACGAATATTCCATTTAATACAATAAGGAATTAAAATAATTCCCGAATTCGCTGAAAATGTACATATTTTGTAAGAAACAACTCTGCTACTACAATTTTAATGTTTACAAGGTAGTCTCAAATATTGTATGCCACAAGAATTTATTTTTTAATTATATCTCTTTCCTTTGTTTCTTCAGGTATGTGTCCGCTGAGAACCGCTTCAATGGCTATGTGCTTTCTTAGATTTGTATCTTATAGACGTGTATAACGAAGGTGACGACATATTCTATGTAATATCGTCGGATAACGTTTTCATTTTGTCTGTTGACACGGACTCCTCAGTATATTATTAAGCCATCGTGCGTGTGTCCTCATCGACGACACACGCACGTGATGTTATATCAAATTTTATCAACACCGCGGGAAGCAACCACTCGACAATTATTTCTGCTGACTCAGGATACTCGACAACGTAGACCACTCTAGATGTGTAGATTGAGCGTGTTCCACACGGCAATAAATTAAACTATACTGCACTAGTAGGAGATCGAACCCGATATCCTTCGCGCGATTATGGGATGACACGTGCGGAAAATATATGACAAAATGGACATATTTACTTCGCGTAAGGATACAATTGCTTATAATGTATTCAGTTACAGTGTGTGACTACATCCCGCACAGGGCATTATAATTAAACGGGAAATGCATTTACCGGTAGACAGCTTAAAACTTGAAAAGTGAACTTCAATTTCGCGGGATTTTTTTTCAACCATTTTCACTCACAATGCTCGTGATATGAAAGCTTATCTTTCGGGAGACAATATAGATAAAAGGATAAAACTAGAAGACGTTTTTAGGATCAGATGACAGAGAATGAATTTGATTCAATACTATATCTAGGCCCTTGAACTCAAATATATTAAACCTAAGAAAATCAATTATTAATTTATTTACTTGAATAAGCATTGACCACTCGACTGCGGTACTGAAGATAGCTTAATATATGAAAAATAAACATCAAGACAATTCGTATTTATATTTTGAAACATTATCGTTATATAGCGTGGGTATATGGTGCATATTGATCTTGGCAAGTGAAAGCTCACATCGGCTCAGTTGGTTGGGTTTTGCTATCGATTATTTTAATTTGGCTGACACTCTGCGGTCTTAAATGTGAACGCTTATTAGCGGGACTAGAATTCTTAAACGCGTGGTAGATAATACCCATTAGTGTATTTGCCTAGAAATAAGTAGTATAGATAATTGAATTTAATTTTTCCTTCATAAATTTAACAATGCCACGGCTATTTCTTTGTATTTATTTTTATTTCTGCTTTAAATTGATTTCGGTTTTATCAATTTTTTTTCAGACAACTGCGAAGATATGCTCAAATATCGTCTATGAAGCTGTAGTATTTCAATGTGTGCGATTCCAGACTGTGATTGACAAGTCAGGATTTATTTTATTTTTGCAATATAGCAGATTATTCATTATAAGAATACGATGACCTAGTTCTGCTAATCGCAATAAGCCGGCATACCGTTCTTAGCAAGTAGTCTTGTTAATTTGTCGTTATAGTGCTTCCCATAATAAGACTCATTGCGAAAGAAGGCCTTGCTCTTTCGTATATATAATACGCCAAAAATAATATGAATACTTTTACCGATCGTCGATCCTCGATATGTGAGTAATGAGTGATTTATAAATAATTGTTGTTAAATTAGATTTTCTTAAAACATTTTTACCTAATGTTCTCTTAATTTACATTTTAAATATGTCGAACTAGCGTGCAAGGCAAAGCTGTATATAATAAAATAATATGGAGGGTTTAGTAGTTATTTACTGTATATTAATTTTTTTACCCCTACAAGATTTGTGGTTTGTCGATTGATTAAAACCAACATCTATTCTTTGTGAAGTATGAATGATAATGAAATTTTGACTTTTGTCTCCTATTTTCTAAAAATGACAAAATTTGCCTTTTTTCAATGAATCGTAGATATAAATTCGAGTTTACTAAGACACATTTAGCAAAACAAAAATTGTTCGAATGAAAAAATACTTCATAACATATTTTTAGAAGCATGCAAAAATTATAATTGAAATAATAAATTCATTTTTTATTGGGATCTGATTTTTGTACAGTTTTTATTTTGATCGCATTTAAGCAATTAATCTCAAATTGTGTATGATTATATCCAACGTAGACTCGCAACTTTATTTGATTTCCGATTAAACATTATTTTTTTCAGAATAACGACACATTTACTTTTGCTGACATCTTGCTTTCATAAAAAAATACGACAATGCATCTTATGTTTAGGTTTATAATTAATATCTTATCTCACTACGTAATTGTGCATAATACACACAACCAGGATATGAACACTTGAGCCTAGAAAGCGTAAAGCCATACTTACTACCGAAGGAAACCACTCGACAAAATAAGGTAGGGTGCCATTCTTTCGTAATATCTGTTATTTTTTTTTATTTTTTTCTATTTTTATTTTAATTTGTTTTAAAAATACTTTTAACATGTAATTATTCAAGAATATAGAATTGATTTCTACTGGGACTATCCACCGATATTGGCATAGGTTAACGACCGGTGCTAAATTTATTTATTTTTATTTTTATCAAAACGGTTTCAATTACATATGTCACTGCCTTGAATGTTTCTAATTCGAATTAAACTATATATAAACCATAAAAGTAGGAGTTCTCAGATTAGATAGGTCTTAAATAGATTTAGCGGGTGGATAGAAAACTGATTATTGCGTAGAACAATATGTGTTTGGGAGGTAATATGGGGTTGGCAAATCCGCTTGCGGCTTATTTCGCTACAATGTAGGTAGGATAATATATTGTACAATATATTATTTCAGAGGTATCGCAAGTGCGAGAAGGCGCTTTCTTTTTCTATCACAAGAAAATATTTTAATGATGTAGAAATGGCCTAAAATATCGTGCACGAAACGCTTAAATCAAAAATAAAAATTTTCTTGCGTGAATAAATAAGGGCGCCTATTACATAATTCTATCGCATGTTACTATATCTATTATGTAACATATATTAAATATCCAGTTTATTTGTTTACAGAGTATAAACTAAGCATATAAATATATACATTTTTCAAAATATACTTAGTCGGCAACGTTTACATACAAGTTTATTTAACAGATTTGCATTGGAAACAAAATATAAATATATGTATATATTACATTCATATGTGCAAATAAATCAATTATGAAAAATAATGTATACCACGTTATTATCTTTTCAGAACTAGCTTCATTATGTATTATGCTGTTCAGATTATTTGTGTTTTCATAATTCTTACATTTGTTGGAATCCTATTAATTTGATATGGCTTTAGCAGGATGTAGTGGGTCATTGAACTGTATGGACCGTCAATTTTACCATTTCCAATATTTTATAGATATTTAGTCATCAAAATACTAACATTTTTTTTGTATGGATAATCGATATTTTATATGGTTGCTTGTACTTTTTTTAATGTTGCACGTGTCTCAATATGATGAACCCTTAAAGCGGACTATCATTAAGTTTCCTTTAAACACGAAATCAGAACATATCTGCTCTGAATGAAAGGGATCTAATTTCTATGAAAAATCCTAAAAAAATGTAAAAGAGTTCTTTATTGTTAAAACGAATCCGGAAAGCCACAATGAATCTCTGACTTTTCGGGGTTTACATACTCTACCACGCATGCTGAAGGAAACTTCGGAACCCAATGGCGTGACAATAAAATAATATTACTTCATGTTTACGGCTTTGTATACATATACAATATTTATATATAATGTACTAACGCGCGTCGTATTGTTTTCAATACGCCATGGTAACGGCATCGATACCTGCCATGCGTATTCAATTTCGGCGGGGATTTGACTGGATTTGAATAAGGAACATATTTATCTTTGCGCCTAGTATTTATAGATCTGTTCGCGAAAGGTGCTTTACTTAAAATCTATTTTACAATACATCTAACGCTGACCGCCTTCCAGTTAAAACTCCTCGATAAGTGTTACATTTCAAACTAGTTTTGTCTTGTGAAATAAAGTTGAATCAATATAAAAACAATAAAAATATTTTCCATTAACGATTATTTTTGATTGGGCCAAGTAGCAACAGGGTTATTGCTAAGAATGCAATATCGAATAAAGATCATTTTCTAAAACGCTTCGGATACGCTGTCGTTACACATAGTGGGCAAGAATATTCAATTGTTCTATGCAAATCGGACAAGAACTCGCAATCAATTTAACTGTTTGACGAATAAATTAGTATGCATAGAAATATGACGATGTGTTATAAGAAAACGGTGGTTTATAAAATTTAAATACAGTTAGTACTTCTTATTCCCTTCTAAGATGTTAACTGTCACATCTTTATGAAAGGCACGATATTTTAAATAATAAAAAAATACTTATTCCATATTTCTGATTTATTTTAGCGAGTAATGAAAAAAGTCAATAATACAAGATTATTATTTGTTTGTTTGATTCGACAGTTACTGTGTGGTAATCCATTTTTATAAAAATAAAACAACTTTCGTTGTCTGTTTAACAGAGTGTGAAATTTGTTTCGCCATTTTTAGATGCCCCCTCAGACTATGTAATCAAATCAAAGTATACATTGATTCTAATTATTTACATAAAAATAACAAAAGTTAAGGAATCTTAGTCAATATAATATTTTCCGAAAATATTCCGTTCAAACCAGCTGGAATTTTGTAGGTTTTTTTTGCTGAAATTAACATTCGTTAGAAAATTGGTTTTAAAATTTAAAACAATCGACATAAAACTCATGTGTGGAGAGTCTGAAGCACTACCATGTAGAAATGGTTTTATTCGCATATGGAAAGCTCTCATCTGTTTCTAAATCTATAAATAAGCTTCTGAGTAAACCTTTGTTTTATTTTATTCATCCGTTCTATGTATACGCCACTGGAGAGTGATCCTATTTACTAGCGATCGACGCAATAAACTTACTCGAGTTGCAGATGGGTTTTGGCGGTTGCATCGCAAACATGTTTACGATATTTGCACGCCATTCATTGCGCTTCGTCTTGTTTGGGGTTCTCGCGAGATTGTCTTTTCACCTTGCTACTGAACGATAATTTCCCGTTATTTGTATAGAAATTATTACAGTAGTTTCATATTATTCAAGAATCCTTTATGCTTAAAAATTATGATTAGCTGTGTTTATAAATTTTCCAATTTAATCTCAATGTAATTCAAATTTAACTTAATGTTTTCATTATTACAATTGATTGTAACTATTTGGTACATATTTTGAAAGAAACCAGCTTTGTATTTTGTGTAATATATTGTGGAAATAAGTACTAAAAAAAAATCTGTTTTTATTATTTAAAATATCATGCCTTTCCATCAAGAAGTGACAGTTAACACCTTAAAAGTAATTAACTTTGTATATTATTTTTTACGTCGATGCACATGCGAAAATAGGTGTGTCGCAAAATATAATATTTTGGAAGCGATGTCAAAAAGCAACCTTCCAGTATCTGTGTAATGTGTACTGCGAATTCGTAGCGCGCAATCATAGAATAGTAGAAGGCCAAACTTTTTTGCGTTTTAGAATAAAAATATCAATGTTTGGTATAACATGCTTCAATAGAATAATCTTCAAGGATCATGGATTTCCGCAAAACCACACTGCTCGGAGAGTTGTATTGTCGATTTAGTCGTCCAGCGAGTAAAGTGTAGAGGATCTAAGAATCTGCTGAGTAAGTCGGATCGGGTGGATTTTCAGACCTGGGGAAGTGGTGTCATAATGGAGAGAACTGCGCCAAAACGTAATTCATGTGTGGTATGTACCGACTCGTAATAACAAAAATATTTTTTTTCTGTTTTTTTGCCTTTATCATTTCTTGAAACGTGCATTATTCAGAAGAATATCAACTGGTACCAATTCCTAATTCGAGATTTCTCGGAATGATTATTTTCATTAGGAATTTCTACAATGCTCTAACGTGCTTCAAATACATAATGTACAGGTGTTTGAAAACATACTACTGTTAGTGTGCATCCTTTGTTCAAGTCGCGTGTTCGTTTCCGCTTTAGTAAATCGCGAAAACCATGCAGCCTAAACTAAGAACTCACACTTAAAACATGGTCGGGACAAAAGTTTCCTAAATACCTCTCTGTTGTCTTGGCAGTCCTAGCTTTTGATGCTAATGTCTGGAGTACTACTAAGAAAACCAGAATTACCTTTCGTGATAAATGTCGACCGGCGAATAAAATGCACCATTTCGTCGAACAGAAAATTTTCTAATGTTAATGGCCGATTGCCGTATTTGTATTATTTGTTGTTTCTTAAGACAAAGAAAAACAATAATATAATTCATATAAGCTGAAAGCAAACAATTTCCATGAATACATCAAATATGTAAATTTATTTGGTGCTAACAAGTGTGAAAATGCGTTGTTGTAGAGGTAGTAAATGTTGAAGAAATTATTCATAGAACGCAATATATAATATGATGCAATATATTTATATATAATATATACACTCATTGTAGGAACAAGGAGTATAGGAATGCCCATATTTATAATTGGCTAGACACTTAAAAACCCACGTAGTTCATTCTCGGTATCTGAAGGATGAGTGGTGTGGTTCCTTATTTCAATGCGGGCTTATTAGCACCCTAAATAATTATTTGACGTATTATATCAATCGCACCTTTTTGCATTCAGAAAATCATTTCGATGTAAACTGGTAGAGCGAATCCATGAATAAACAATGGCTTTCGTGAGATGCCGGCTGTCTTGTTTATTTTTGACTGACTGACGTGAATCTCTAGAAGGTCTAGGCATCTGCAATGCTAAACGTCTTAAATTCAGATTATCCTAATGCTTTTGTCTTTGCTTTGATTGTTTGTGGTTTCATCTTGTTTGACGAGCGATATAGAGGTAAAATGTTGAAGATTTAATATAAGAATGATACTCTCATGCATTTATAGCTGCTTGAAGTCATTTATTTGTTTGATTTTTGGTTTCGATATGAATAACATAGGAAATTTGAATGATTTGATCAACTCTCGAACTCAAACAATTTAATGGTTTGTTTGTCGTCGTTAGTTTATATTGACTAGCTGTAAAGAATTAATTTGTTTTGTATATAAAATCCGCGGACAGTGTTTGTGCTCAAATATTTACAAAGGAAAAAGAACAATGATACATTTTGGGGAATTACTTAAAAAAAAATATTTGAATCGCTGAAATTTTGTACATTTCTACATGTTTTGTCTCTTACAACCCAATTTAGGCGTTCTATCATACGGATGCAATTGAAGTGAAAGAAACCCGGGTCGCGAGTGACAATACATGTGGAAATTTAAAAATCTGAATAATAGAAATTTTATATCGATTTCCCTTCAAGCACGTCAAACTAAACTTATCCCAAAGAAAACAAGTCATATTTTTTTACTGACTATTGGAAAATTATGTACCAATGAGATGATTACGATTAAATGAATCATCCGAATAACACTAAAAGTTTCCGTAAAAAGCTTGTGAAATAATTAATTTAAAAATTATTAACTCCCCAGCCGTATATTTTGATGAAACGAAGTCGCTATTATGTCTCGCCGTTTTGCAGTCTATTCAATTTGAAGTTGCATGCATCTTGTAAATGCTTCTCTCTCGCTGTACAGCACACTGTTTAACTTGAAGTGTGCAATCGAACTCAGATGAGCAGCAAAACGAAAACGTGCATATCCATCCTAATATCTTCACGCCTCACCAATATCCCTTAATTTTCAATTTGACGCAATATATTGTATCCCTTCAATATATGCATCGTTCAGGTAATGTTCATTTAATACACGAAACTGTAGTGGTTTGTACGTGACCTCACATATCGTTACTTGAACGAGCTGCTAGGACTAGTGTGTTAGCGAAGTTATTTATTAATACGGAGACGTGCTTTAGAAATACCAGAGAATTTAAATTCCCATAAAGGTAGGACTAATCCAGTGAAATTAATTATATGGTGTTTCTGAAAATACCAAAATACTGTTGTAATCACTGCCAAACTTTTAACTAAAAAAGCGTTAAAATATTTAAACAATCTTTTAGGATAATTTATGATATCGACTGAAGGTGCTTGATGGAACTTCAATATTAAATTTGAATTGTTGCAACTTTGTACGATTCCATGTCTTGTCACAAACGACCCGGGTTTCGCTCTTAGGCATCTTCAGGTAGCATCCGAATTCGATGGAATACCTGAAGATGCCGAAGGGCGAAACCCGGGTCGTTTGTGAGAAGACATATGGAATCGTACAAAGTTGCAACAATTCTAATTTACTTTTAGGATAAATAAATAAAACTAATGGTAAAATAATAATTCGACTATTTTGAAGTTTTGGTGAAAGGTATTTGTATATACATTTTTTTCTATTGAATTTAATTATTCCATTTTTTCCTTACCGTATCATTACTTCTAAATTTACAAGATTAATCAAGATGTTTTAGTGCACCAAAGTAGTGTAAAAAATGTGTAAACATTAATAAATTAAGTAAATTCTCAAGAATATTTTCAAAAACTCGGCAAAATTAAACATAAAGCCTACTGTAGATTTGATAATAAATATAATGTCAGCGTTTTTGTCTACAATACTTCTACAATAGTAATATATGAATTTAATGTAAGTAATTGAATGTGGAAAATTTTCGGAAAATATTTATTTTATCAAAACAAAATGCTTTGAAAAATTTACGGCATCACTACTAAACGATTAAATTATTATTGATATAAGTTGATTTGATGCCGAGAGAGGTTTGTGAAACGGATAGTTGCTTTTCTCGATACGCTAAATAAACATTGATTGATAACCATCGGAACGTAATATTGTAGGCTAGTACACTCTTAATAGAGTTACAGTCGTGAATATTCTATTGTAATATCGATGGTCGGTCAATATGGACACAATTTTTCGTTACTAAAATGACAGAACTTGAGTCTCTTTTCTTGAGAACAATTGTTCATATCCCCCTTTCCTTTGTCTTTGTGCTGCAAATTTACAATTTAAATCAGCGCCGCATCTTGCGCCTTGCGGGGGAGCACCGCAACTTTCTTGTTGCGCTAACGATGTACATAATATCAACAAAAACAAAACTGCTGCATAAATGCTTCGGCAAACTCCTACTCGCACTTATTAAAACATAATAAACGAATAAAAAATATTACAAAGATATTGAAGTTAGCAAGAGTCCTGCAAACATTACTCCCTTTATGCAAATCGTCTGGATTTGTTCGTCAATGCTAATTCATTTTTCAACGGACCCTGAATTTTGTACCCATGTTTATTGTACATTTCCAATAAATAGTATGTGTAAAGTTTTTTTTGAGATACAATATATTTTATTTAGTTAATTTTTTTTTATTCCAAATTCACAATTTTAATTTTGTTAAATCTTAATATTTTAAATTGTATTGTTGTAGTGTAGTATTTCCTATTGAACGAAATCCTGTTGTTTTACAACTGTAACTATCGAAATTTAAATGACAATCAGATTATTATTTACTTATTGTAAAGTTCCAGTTCAATTAAGTTTGTGTAGAGATTTAAATATATTGTTGGGCGGGAACAAAGCTTTACTCTTTTAATATCCTGAAAAATAGCAAAATACCGATCATTGTTTTTGTATCTTTTGGTATATCGTAAAGGTTGGGATATATTTTACTATTTAGTTGTTCGACATATTAAACATTTATTGATTTGCAATTTTTTTAGTGATGAAATGAAAATATTTCTTTTTCATTTGTATATTTTTATTTAATCTTTTATTAAGACATTTTCTTTATTTTGGGAATATACACCCAGTCCTTTTTTTTACGCGATACATTGGTTCCAGAAAAAGGCGCGTAAAAGAAATGATTTCACGCAATTGCATTATATTTCTTTACACACCCTAAAACATAAATTCGCATAATATACGATACACTTGTCAACATTTGGCAATTGTATGTGTATTTAAAAAAATGGAATGTTTTACAAAATTAACTTTTAAAAATACACATATTTTTTTTATTTAAAAAAATAATGAAACGTACGTGCCTAGCATCATATATAAATGTCTTCTTCAAAACAAATTTGGGGAAAAATGCGTAAAAACGAGTTAAGCGCTTAAAAAAATGTAGCGGTGCCATCCAAAATAATCGCGTATAATCGATTTCGCGTAAAAGAAATTCGCGTAAAAAAAGGACTGGGTGTATATTCAATACAACTTTTGTAAAACTGTCCACTTGTCCATTTTGTATACAATTCTTTAAAATGCCATTGCCGGTACCTCTTTTCCGGCGCCCTTATCAATGTTTCAATGTTTTTCGAAAGAGCCTTCCGGACCGTGCGCCGAAGTGGACGGCCAACCTGCAAACGGCGATTTACATCTTTTACCCTAATTATCGTGACAATATACATAGCTTGGCAATGTGGCTCAGTGATACGCAGTGAAAAATAATATCATTAAAATTGAGGCGATCGACTTATTGATACAGTCCAGTTATAATTAAATATATATATATATTTTATTTACCTCTTATCTCTATTTCAAAATGTGTGTTTTTTTTTTTAATAAAAAATATTTAACCAATTTGGTGTGGACAGTGCGCTGAATCTAGAGGTTTTTTTTTTGTACTTGAATCAAATCATGCTTTTGCCACCTTGCGGAAGCTGTTTGACTTTATCTCTATGCTTTTTAAAGGGTTTTCCGGCAATGTGACAGGGGGTTGGATGGCTGTTTGCGATTTTTCGTTTGCATTTTTGGCCTTCTGGGTGTCTATATTTTATGATATTTGGGAGATATGACTTACGAAAAATGTAAATTTTTACCAATGAAATAGTATAATATAACTTTCCATGAAATCTTATTTGGTGGGCAGATTGTCTGTTAGTTCGTTTTTGGAAGCTTATTTTCTTATATTAAACTGTATTAATAATATTTTCTCACTATCACATAAAGTACAGTCAGAAGTTTGGAATTTGAAAAATATCCATACATAAGATAACACAACTTTAACGCCTATGTAACTACCACGCTGACAGAACTGTGAGATGCAATTACATGTTTCGAGGCGTTTAACTTTCGATTAATAGCACCTACTTTGTTTTAATCCATTTACATAAACGTACATGTAACGTATTACGTACTTAAGTACGTACCATATTATTTTGTCCTCTTTGTCGTCTTTTTGATTACGTTTCAACGTAGTTAACTCGACAATTTCGTCAGCATTAACACGACGTAGACGCAAAGCTTTCGCTAGATATATGCGATACGTTATTCGCGAGTGGGAGGTGGTTTTACAACCAGTTTTGTTACCGTTAAAAGCATGGCACTGTGCTTTCTTTATTTATTTATTATATGAAATTTATTTAAAAGATTTGTGTCGTTTTTACCTACAACCTTATTTTATATTGATATCATTCACTGACAAAAGTATAACTTGATAAAATTGTCGATTGCGTGTCAGCTCTGTTGCATCCGTGTAATAGAATGCCTAAAGATGCCGAAAGGCGAAACCTCGATTGTTAGTGAAAAAACATTTGGAATCGTACAAAGTTTCAACAATTAAAATGAGAGAATATCTTATTATATGTAAGTATAAATTAATTTTATTTATTAGAGAGTAAATTTTCAAAATTTACTTATTTTACTTTGAATGTTTTAGGAATATATCACGATATAAATAAGTAATACTCGAACATGCTTCATTTCACATTCAAAATAATGCTTGGGACAACCAATTAATTTATCGAGATATATTTAAAGAAATATTTGATATTTTTATCTTAAAGTTTGATGGAAGATGATTTGGGAAAATAAAACATAAAACAGGTTAAAATCAGATTTTTCAAACATGCATTCCTCTTTCCTGATGGTTTGTGCCTGTTGCACAGGGTTGCCACTTTAGGGTAGTAAATTCTGTTAGAGCTTGCGTACCCCGCCACCCGTTCATTCGCAAAATTGCCCCTTTATACCCGACCTCATTACTTGTTCGTCTACCTACCCCGCCTGCTCTAATACGTTCTGAGTGGTGATAAACATGACACCGGTGAATCACTCAGGTGCTTTCGTTTCTTCCGCTTTCTTACTTGCTTCCTTTATAACAGGTGAGATATTTTACTACGTAATATGTTGCTCGCATTGCGCAAAGAACACATATTATTTTCCTCCCTCCTGTATATATTATTTAATGTCGGAAACGAAATAAATATTTTTTTAAAATTCTAAACGTTTTCAATTTTCTGTGCCGAATAATATTGTGAGATAATTAGTAAGACACGTGTGAAGCATTAGCTCTTAATTATTATTGAATATTTTCTCGCTTAAATTACATTTTTTTTCAATAGGGTATTGGCTATTCTGTCTGTAATAAATGAAATATTTTAATTCTGAATGCTTAGAATCATTGTTTACATTAAATTAACAAAAAACAGAATGACATTTTTTCGCCATCACTTTTCTATCATTTTACCTGATTCGACTCACAGACCAAGGCAATAGTCGCTTTTATCTAGCACGTGGTAGAAGACGTTTTCAAAAATAAATTTACGGTATTTAAATGCTTTTTTTTTTGCTAATGTTATACTGTGGAACACAGGTTGAAATATTATGTATATATAAAACTCGGAAACACACCAAGTGTAATGACATAGTAATGAATGTTAATTTAACTTTGAAAATGAGTTTACACATACCAAATGGTGAATATGAAACCAACTACTCGCGAAAGTTCAAATTTTTCATCATTTCTCTCATTTCTGCTTGTAATCGTTTCTTTAAGCGATACGTCTCAACGTACCCCGGTATTCTAATTTACTACATTGTGCAAATATCTGTGGGAAGTGGGAAGAATATTATTTGAAACGATGAAATATACCATGGAAGGTCAATTTTATCTCACATTCGATTTTATCGGAAATTTTTAATTACACAGTAATTCGAAATGTAAGCAAATAATAAGAATAATTTAAACGCACACATTGTGATTTTGGAAAATATTAACTTCGTACTTTTTTTTCATATCTTAACCAACCATCTATATGGTGAATAAATACAATATTACTAGTCAGTTTATTGCGTAGTACCTAGAGTTTATACTGGTGATACTTTTTATACTGAAAAGTAATTCTATAGCTGATCGGTAAAAAACTTAATGCGGTTACATTCTGCCTAATGACCGTGACGCTACAATATGGCTGTCTTGAAAATTACATGTCAATTTTGAGATTTACCGAGAAGAACGTGACTATAAGTTTGCCTATCATTGTTTTAGGGGATGGAATTCATTGAATAATGCGCAATCATCCGGACATTACCGAGTTTCTCTCCTAAATTTTCAAAATCAGATTGTTGAACGAAACGATTGACATTTTTTTAAGCATGAAATCGCTCAATTCCTTTAATGAAATAATTCTTGAGATCAAAATTTTGGTGTGTCTATCTTTGTATTCGTTTTTTTTTGTTGTTGTATGAAAACTATAATTTTCATCGGTAATATCATCGTTGAAACTTGAAGTGATATAAGTAATCAATTGATTTTATTATATAAATTTTTAATGAAGGGGTTTCTCTATTTTCATCACGCTAAATTCTTGTTGGAAATGTATTATACAATATTTAAAATAATAAAACCGCAGTTTTAAAACTAATTCCACAATTTAAAAAATGATTAGGGCCGGTTTCGTTTATCGCGAAAATTTGTTCATTAGGGCATTCGGTTGATAATGCTCGCGATGAGCGAAAGTAGGCCGGATCAAATAATATTCATTTGTGGAATTTTGTTATTAAAAATACTATATTTAGCAATTAGTTACTTAAGCGGAGATCAATATTTTGTGACGGTGAGGCGGTCAGGCATATATCTATTGATGACGTCGTTTATATAATTTATTATATGTGTGGTTTCTCTGTGTGTTAACCTGATTTTTTGTAAAGATTATATTCGTATGTATATAACTAACGAACGCATTGTTATACTTTTACTTTTATTTTATCTGCGCGATCGTGTAGTTGGTAATTGGAAGAATGAAATGAAATCGATCGCAATGACTGGACAAAATCGGCGACTGTTCAGCTGATTGATTGATGAGCGTAGTTAATGTCGACGGCCATTTCCACCAGGTTCATGTACCGGCGGGGGATGCACATCAAACTTAATTTCGAGCCATATTACTTACATGGTTTGGGCAGATTGTTTTTATCAGTAATTCCTCTACGACCTCGACGTCACGCGGCAGGCGTTGTTAAGTGGGGTTTTATTATTTTATTAACTACAAGGAAAGTTCTACCGAATTGATGTTACAAGTAAAAGATTCATAGATTTCAAAAGGAATTTACAGCACTATTATAGTGAACAGGAAATCATTTTTGCAAACCATTTTATCGGCAATAATTTTTTGAAACACTATTGTTGATTAGAAGCTTTTTTTCCTTCAAGTAAGTTTTTTTCATTGCATATACTTGATAATCTTGTCAATCATACAAGAAAATCATGTGTTCGAATATCTTAAAAACTATCATTCAATAGATTCACGATTGTACTAAATTATCTATTTTATTCACATTTTTAGTATACACCGACAAATATGTATAATGTTTGGTTATCACATGAGATATTGGTGATACATTATCTCAATTTCGATGCCTGTATATTATTATGCTATATGTGCACATTTGTTTCCATCCTCAATGCGTCAGTTGATTGTGTAACGAAGATTGGGTCAGACTGTTATTTCAAGGGGATTTTGTGGAAGGTAATTAATTTTTACGCAACTTTTATTTTTTCTCTTGTGAGTGTCGCCAACGCGCTGTCGCCAGAAAACGAGTCAGCAAGGAGTCAGCACTTTTTGTACCGTGATGATATGGGATTTTCTTTTGTTTGGTCGAAGAACAATGCCGACGTATATTGTTAGACTATATTTTTTCCCCTTCATATTCGTATAAACAAGACCACATTAACATATTGTGACCGCTTTTTTGAGCCTCTATTCATTTTATTTATTGGTACAAAATATTAATTACATATTGTTGATTGTTGGTCTTTGCAATATGATGTAATAAAAAAATGTATCTTGGATATTCCACAAATATAAAAGAAATTTTCTTTCAGCATTTTTAACTTATGAAATAATGATTTTATTAATATATTAAATGTATATATTTGAGGCTTATAGGAACAAGAAGAATACATAGTTTAGTATACTGATTTACCCTCCTGTTTCAATTTATGTTGTCATCGTTATCTAAATGCCCATTCTTCAGAAATTTCCCACTGGTTGAGGTGGATCAGTCAACGAAGATATGTTTTCATATGAAGACGATTTTCATGACTTCTTTTAATAATGTTTTACTTACTACTAGAAGGTTCAATAAAGGTATATGCATCACATATTATGCATATTTGAAATATAAATATATGTCAGCAAAATCATTGTAAAAAATATTTTTGTACATAATAAAACTGGTACCGGTGCTAGGGATCTTCTCACATATTTCCGTACTGTCTGATTTCGCTACGGGTTACTCAAATACTTCGTACGTAGTAAGTAGCAGGTCGCACAGCTGACTCAGACGGCGTAGCGCCTCTACACGCCACGCCGCCCTATCGATCGTAGACCTGAGCTTGTAATAATATATAATGTCTTATGGAGTGGTGTCTGTTTGATTTTCAATGTTGATTCTTACTCATTAAATTAAACTCGCACTCGAGTTGTCAATTAGAGTATAATTATGATAACCGATGACGCGTGTAATAAATTATGTTCTTGGTGTAAATTTAATAAATAAATTTAACTGTAAAATATACGTTCTTTTTCCTATCGAGGATTGCTTTCAATTTTAGGAAAGGCAGTATATTCCTTCCAATAATGTAAAATTGACGGACATTGTCACGGTAAAACTATTTGCACATCTATAATTCTTAGGTGGTTTGTTGCTGAAAGGAAAATTTCAAAGTTTTTCCGTGGTGGTGAATTCTTACCTGACCCGAATAAACATAATATTGAAGTTTTACCTGGTCAACTTTCACACTCTGCATATCCAAGTAAATTGTTGATTCCTTCCTTAGTCACACATTTGAAACTTCGTTTTATAAATTTTGTGGACAAGAAATAATGATTAATCAAATTTATTGAGCTTTGGGTTTCTTTATATGGTTTTTTCCTATAAGTTTGCTACACTGAATACATTGTATTTATACAATGCTTTTGCTTATACCTTATAGAACACAGTTTGTCAAAGTTTGAAAGGCAGTTTAGAAAGCCAAGTTTTGCTTCCCGTCACATGAATTAAAGTTTAACCAGTCAATGCTGTGGGTGTACGAATAACAGTTCGACATTTCGATGTAGTTAAGCTACTAGGGGCGTGTTTATATTTTTATAGTCTTAAACGTCTAATGAAACCAGAGGATGTTAACAGTTCAATTTTTTATGTGTTAGCTATATCATTAAATCCTACATCAATTTTATAAAAACAAGCAGTTAACCTCGTCTCACTTTGATTCGTCCGTTATAGTCTTAATATCTTATATTTTTATATTCTTAGCTTTTTATTTGAATTATATTGAAAGTTGAGTTTAATAGAAAGTTATGTTTTTCATAACGTCATCCATGCGTCTTTCATTTTTCTATTCATTTAATTTAATGTATGGTTATTAATCAACGGAAAAAGTATTTGAGTACAGTTTTGCGGTGAATTTATTGTCATGGCACCGTACGTGAAAAATATTTTGTTTTGGCGCATTAGAGCTAAGGCGCTCTAATGTATTTCATATATCCAGGTATGCCTGTCCGAGATCATATTTTTCTGTTAAATATTTTACATAAAATATGTATTCTTATCTTATTCTGTCTTTGAAATATTTGACACTGGTGCTCCACATTTTCGACTAATCATAGTATGTACGTAAAAATTCATAATGACTTCCACCCTGAAAATATGTTCCATCGCGCTCTTTCTCTTATCCTTTCTCTCAGTCGTCCCTCTCTTAGACACCCTCTTGTTTTCTCGTTTTGACGGCATGACGTCACAGGTAGGGCGATACATTCAATTTGTTTGTATAGGTATTTCATCCCTTTCATCTCGAGCCTCGTTTCTTTGTGACGTTTTATAGATGTGATGTAGTGCAAATACGAAATCAGCCCAACTTGGACAATACTAGTTACGTTGTAGTATATGAAAGCCTGGTTTTATGGTTTTTGAGCATGACTCGAGATTTCGAAACGAACATTTATTTGTAAGAACGGAAAATAGCCCGAATGGCGAGTGTTATCAGTCATTCATGTTTTTTTTTTTTTTTTGATAAATACTACTATTTTCAGATTTTTCGACCGCGAGTGTCGGTTAAATAAAAAAATAAAAAGATATTAGATTAATTTACATTGATATTCATTATTTTATACATAAATTGTATCGGCTATAAACATGTACGAATTGTCATAATGACGATTAATAAATAAACAATTTAGTGATGCTTTACATTTATTTTAATATGCATGTATCAATATATGTAATACATGAAAATAGTTTTTCTTATTTACCCCGATCAGTATGTGGTTGCGAAACACTTATTGAATGAACAAGATTTTTATAACATTGTCATAGCGACATCTCTGGGAACTTCCTGAAAGCTTTACGAGCGTTCTATCTGAGATCGTATCCGGTTTCCCGAATAACGTTGTAGCGGGCATCCCTTTTCAACCAAAGAGTGCACTGTTTTGTATCCATAATAAATATTTTTAAATCAAAGACCCAAACCTTTTTACGTAGAAATAAGATCAAAATTTCTACAGAGCTTCAATATTCTGTCACGGTGTGTCGCTTAACCAATGCCATACCAAAATGTGGCAAATATAAATTTGTTTAGCAAATATAAATTTGTTTATCTTTACATTTATTTCTACTCCTATTAGTTAACTTTTTTTAACTTACTGCCGGTATCAAATTGTAACGTGCCGCCAATATATACATATTTTTTGGTGTCTTGAATTTAATTTGATAATGAATTATTTTTTGTAATACTAAATCTAATAATCTATAATAAATGCAAATGCAAGAATTTTTACCTCGAATTTTTTTTAAATAGAGTATTAGGATTAAATTTCTAATATCAAGATTTTTTAATTTATTTTTGAGTAAGACATTTAGGTAGGAACATTGTATAGTACTGTATTTTCTTGACATTTTTTCTATACAAAAAAATACCGTTTTCAATTGCCAATATCTCTCCACGATGATAAATTTACACGCGTGCCTCGTTAAAACGATAATCTCATTTTATCTGGATTAATGATATTTTATGATAAAATTTTCAGAACACTGATTCAGATAGTTCGCTACTAAACGATCCAAAAATGCGAACATATTAAAGGGTGTATTTCTCCCCCATCCTCTTGCTATCCAACCCTCTTTCGGAGGGGTGCGGCTGCGTAGCGCGGTTCGAGAGACGTGAGAGACGACTGAACCCTCATGTGCATCTCTTGGTATATCATTTACAATTATCTAATGGAAGAATGATGTATATCGTTTCAAAGTTGATTGGATCATGCTTGATTATGAATTACATAATACGCATTAACTCGTATATAATTTTGATACAATGTTCTACCAAAGTAGGAAAAAATATTGTTATGTAAATTATTTTAAATTTTTTTATTAAGTTTATTCTTCTTATTCTTTTCACATCATGATTACACCATCCGATTTCGCGAGGATTGGTATATTGTTTCTAATGATCACTTTTTATGTGTTAACTTTCTCTTGTTGATGGAAAAGCGCGATATTTAAAATTATTAAAACACATTTTTAGTAATATTTCCACAATATACTAAACATATTATATTATCCAATTTTCAAATAAATATATATCGAAAAGAAAGAAAAAAATCAAGCATAATTTCTCTGTGTCTATGACTCTCTGTACTCTTCTTCTTGTCGGCAATATTCTTGGACGAAAATATCTTAAGTCTTAAAGTTGGTGATTTGTAGGTAACGAACTTTAATTCCATAAGAATTTATTTATCTATGAATTACATACTAGTTTGTCAGAAATAAAGAAAACATCTTTTACATCATTGTAGTAATAGTTTTATTTTTGTCGATAGTAAATATACAAACATTTTGAAAAACAACATGCATTATTAATTATTATACCACAGAATAATACCGTGGCTCAAATTTCCTCTCACTGAAAAAAGTGAACATCTTAAAATTGAAATGTTGCATATTTTATTGTACCACAATCAATAATATTTCCACTTCTTTTTCGGCCGTATTGGCAGTATAATGGTTTTCTATTCTCTACGCTAAAATATTCGGTTTACTTAGATATTAATATTCCAGTTATTATTGGAGCTATCAGCTATCCTCGTTGAATTATGGTAAGGCAGAGTGACGCGTGCCGGCCGAAGCCGGGTTCGACGACCGACCGCGGGGGTTGGATCGTTCATGGCTCTGTAGGATAGACTGGGCTGGGCTACGTGGATCAATGGACTAGGTGCTAGCGGAGGAGCTCGAATCATTTTGCAACTTTGCTTTTAGCTCGAGAAACGGTGACACACCGATACCACAGTCGCTGCTTTGAAAGCACATTATGGTAATTTGTTATGTCGATACAAAATGGTTTCAGCATTTTCTTAGCCACTGCAAATTGGTGAATGATTAAACTATAAGTTACATATAGCTATTTATTAAACCACAATCTGAAAACCATGAGATATAATGAAAAAATTGTTATTGACAATATTTGTTATTTTCCATATCAAGCATACACAGTATTTATACAATCGTTCGATTTTGACGGAAAAAAAATAGAAGTCATAAATAAATGATTTTTCATTCAAAGATGGGTGCATACTGCTATATGCCCACTTATATACACATAAAATGACTATTGATTGAAGAGTATTAATAATCAATTGAATTACTCCCGCAGAAATTGTTCTGTCATTCGATTATAATATTGAAAAGATTTTTTTTTATTTCTATTTAGATGCCTTGCTATATTCCCCATACATCTAATTTGACAGGAAATGAGCTTCTTTTCAATTAGAATTTTTCTAAATGTCATTAGAAAAATGATAAATTGACTTGCATTTTATTTTCGTTCAAATTATACTCTATGATTATCACGTGTTTTCAAATTCAAACATTATTCATTTACTGTAATTTACTATACTATTATTCTATAGCAGAATTTATTATATTATTTATAGTGAACACAATCAGTGTGCTAAAAATATTTGTTCAAACTTAGTCAATTGCGAGGCGTTCGTCTGGTGTAAAAAAAGTGTCTTCAAATCTTAACCATTTCAATGACGAATAGTGAAATCATACAGTAGTTTTGTTTTCCGATATTTGTGATACATATGGAATTTTCGATTTAATAATCATAAGAAGCCCTGCTCTGTTTGTAGTTAGATTATTTTTACACGATGGCGGTACCTAAATTTAAAGTTGCAACTTCCCCTCATCTACGCACCCGCCACCACCGGTACTCAGCTTGTGGTGCGCGTGCGCCGTCTCGCCATCGACCGGCAATTTTCTACAGCTGAAATATACCTAGTACGAAGTACGAAGTTTATTACCCACGGCATGTGTCGTAAACTGTTTGGTTGCATCTCGCTTAATTTATTTTAACATTGCTTGAGTTTTTCTATAGCTTCTCAATTGTATCATGTCGCTGTTGTATCTATTATAAATGAAAACCATCCAACATTATCGAATTTGGTAAATGATTTTAAACCGACCATATTGAATAACGGCAGAAAATATATAACTAATGAGTAATTATAATACATATAAATATTGTACACCTTAATCTCTAATTTTCAAACCAATTAAGCTTATTGTTCGTGTAGCGATAAACTATGGTTGTCAAGTTTCTGTGTGCTTCAAATTCACGTTGGTGCCATTAAATTATATCATGTGAACTTCTCTAATGAAATTCATTTTCTCGGCATGTTTTTGTTAATAGCTAGATTGAAATTTACTTTGGACATATTATTGTATTTACTTTCATAGTTTTTCACTCTATAGAATTGAAGTTGCTTTGTCTTTGTGTTTTGCGTAGATGGAAGACTGAAATCTTAATCAATAACAATCATCCCCCCTTAGATTGAATGGCCTAATTTACATGTTAGAATTGCATTTTTTATTCGATGAATCTGGTTTAGTACGACTGACAACGTAATATAGTAAGCAGGCAAGGGTAGACGACGCGCCCGACGGTATGACACTGTGCGACGGCGACGCCATTTTGGACGGCGAGCGGCGTCGTAATTCATTTCAGCGGACGCGATATGTCATACAGGCGCACCCATTCATACGGATATTTCAATACTCAAATTATAGATTTACACCTCGTGTGTTATCATCCGTTTCCTCCTGTTTTTTTTCCGATTTTTTTTTTAAATTCGCCGTCTCAGTAAAATCTTTCCATAAGGGATGGACGCAACAAATCTCAGATAACCCAATACTTCATTAAAAATTATTTTATATTTGGCGTTCGCTTGCGAGATTTTGTGTTATCATGACTAAAATTCACAAAATTATGAGCATTGCATAAATATTATACTGCAATTTCGATTTTTGAATACTGTATGGCTATATTTCACTCCACTTAGTGTATTATATCATATAATAGTGGTAGAGGTTAGTTTAGAATGGGTTTTGGATTAAATTTAGCAGCAAAAAGTCTAACGAATATTAGAATATATTATAATTCAAAATAAAGAATCCATATTGATAAGACATCAACAAAAAAGATAATCTTTAAATTGCGATATCTAATTGAAGATTTAATTTTAACTATACCAAAAAAAAAAAATACCAAAAACTGCGATGAATACCGTTACTGTCCGTAATTAGATGTTTTAGACTGTAATTTTAAATGATGGTAGCCAGTAAAATTTTATTTTATAGTTCTTCACAAAAAATTAATGCATCGACGCTATATTAGAGGATATTGGATGAAGCAAATACTGCTAGTACAAAGGGAATTTCATACACAATTTCTTTGTGCGGGGAATTATTTGGGAGCTTGGAATTAACATCGCGCACCTTAAATGGTACGCGGACTACAATTTGATTATTGCTGTATATGATATATGTCATGGATGGGTACTAGTAATACATACATCATGCAAATCTGAGAAATTGAGAATATATTTATATATATTAATATAATTTAGTGAATATGACTTTTCCCTCCATTTTTCCATGCAGGATTATTGTGCGGTTTTCATGAAATGGGCATACATAATTCTACCAAAAGTGCTACCAATAGCAGGGTATATCAGCATGCTGGAGAGTTGGTATGATGAGCGTAGCATGATTAGTTTCTTCCACGGGCAGTTGGTTATTTGCACATCATCCAACGTCATGTCCCGCCTCAGCAGTACATTTAAATATAACATTACTGCTGTGACAGGACAATATGGCGGATGACTGCGTGTTAGCTAATGAAGTAGGCAGCAAGCTGGCACGCTTTCACAATTGGCACATTCACACTAAACAAACATTGCAGCACCCCTTTATGCAACTAAGTTTCATTTAGAAAATGTTTGCACGAGTCTCCCAAGCTCTTTCAATAAAATTGATGGATGAGATTAGTATTAAAACTAAGCTCGCGTTTTATTTAAGATATATTGAAATCCAAACCGATTAGATGTTAATTTATTTTTGATTATAATATGATTTCAACCTTTTTGAATCTTGTTTGTAAAAAAAGGTACACGTGTGAAAATTTCACTATTGCGGATTGATAAGGAAGTCTGTAACGAAAGTAAAGTATTTATACTTAATACGTTCAATCAAATATGCGTATTAATTTATATAAATAATGTCAAATATAGATTATCACATAATCTTCAATAGATTTACTCGATCATAATTTTCAATGATTAGTTTTGTAAGCAATAAAAGAAACATCACTAGATTGTCTTTCAACACGCTTCATTGCTACGTCTCGAAGAAAAAGGCGCAAAGAAAGGATGCCTTGCTGGGGTGAAATCGATCAGTTATTGTTAACGAAAAGAGAAACTGTTTCTGTTGAATATTAAAAAGAATCCTGGAATTGTGCTCGGCATCGAAAGTATCCAGAAATATTAGATTGGATTGCACTTCGAGATTATGTTGTTTTTACATATAAGTATGTATGTATGAAAATAAAGTCGTTAACATTTAATGCATCTATTTCCTTTTATTTGAGAAAAAAAAATTGAATAGATTTAATATGATTTCTACATAGTTGAATAGATGCGATTTATCGAGAATGATTTAATGTTTTCATTTGATTGTTTTATTCAATCCGATGACGGCTCTTATGAGTGCATTCTTTGGTTATGTCGGAAATGCCGGTAATACTCTTGTACATCTTACCGCAATTCGAAATATATATGAAGACGATGCACGCGCAAAATCATCGAAAATTATTCAATTCGGGTTAAAAAATAACTTTATCAATGGTTTTGCATTAATTTAGATATTTATTTAGAATAACCGGCAGCCATTGACGTTAGGGAAACTGTAAACCCTTCAGTGGCGGCTTAAGTTTTGTAATAGTAACTCGTGATGCAGAGTTGGATTTATGAAGTGCATCGAGTGGTTGACCAAATTAATGAGATTTCTTTTAATCGCGGAAAACCAGCGGCTAATAGCGGTTAGATTGTCAGAACTGGGCGTGTACCCGCGGTGGATCGTTACAGCTCGGAAAATCGTTACGTCACATCCGCCGACGGACATGTGACCCGCGCGAGCCGACCGTCGCTACTGGCCCAGCCCGGGTATCGCGACGGCCGACGGGGTGAGGGGTGTCGGCGCTCATGCGCAAAGCTTCCGCGGAAAGCGTCGGGGTTGTAATCTTTCCGACTGTGGAAAAGTGTAAGGGCGAGCGAGAGAGTCGAGCATGTACATGCACAGACAGGGTTGACTTCCGAATACCACTTCGAGAGTTCTAACTGATGGAACTGGGGAACTTGTTTCAGTATCATGTTGCATAACATGATTCTTAATTTTGACCAAACTGATTTTATAATTTTCATTTCCTTTATTTTTTAATTCGTTTAAGTGTATCGTAAAAATATTTTATTAATAAGTTTAAAATAATCGATAAGCGCCTAAAATTGGACATTGATACGAATGCAAATATTTTTGTCGAATACAGCTATGTGAGTTTCTTAGGCAACTTAATTTTTCTCGCTTTTGTGAATATTATAACAAGTGTCGTTGCTTAGACAATTCAAATTTGATATTGACATTCCACCAAGAACTTCAGTTGATATCATAAATTATAACAATTCAAATAATTGAGTGCTTTGAAAAAGTGCTTGACTATTATGGACAAAAAATGTTCTCACTATCGGCAGATATTATAGCTTAGAGGAAATTTATCTTTCGCGGGCGGTTTACTTAGGAGATGGGCGTAGCGGGTATTTTAGGGAGGGTCTGACATGCGTGTTTGTGTTTGCAAATATTATATATGCTGTGTAGTATTCTGCAGGGTTGCCATAATTAAATATATCTTAACGTGAATTTAAAAAAAAATATACCTCAAATCAAGGTATTACAATTTAACCAAAAAAAAAGCGCGTGAAATTTAATAAAAAAACATTCTAGTACCCGTCAATTCATCGCATGGCCTGTATGACATGTTCCATGCGGAATGAAAAAGTCTGCGACTGAGAACTGGTTCCCATTTGATCTGTCAATTTTTCTTCTCTTTCTTCGTAACCTTTGGTCACATTGAAGAAGAATATTATCCTTTGAAAAACAGCTTAGACTGTGTTCCAAAAACATTGTCATAATATCAACATATTGCGAAATATATATACATAATCTCGATTCATACCTTTGTCGATTGTATGTTTTTTTGTTTCACTGTTCTATAATTTTCAAATAATCTATACATATAAAAATAAATGTCTGTCTGTCTGTCCTTTATAAACTCCTACACCATTAATCCAATTGCGATAATACTTTGTCGAATTATTGCTTAGACTACCGGGCAAAAGATAGGATACTCGGAATTTGATTTGATTACAAAAATTAATTGAATATTTACGAAAAACATGTTTTCATACAAGACTATTGTAATACAGAATGGCCATTTATGACACATTGTATCCATAGCAACGCCGAAAACAAGAACGACGCAAATCTGTCACATTCACTCACCTGTAGGTACTTACGTAAGGTACTGAATATTTTGAAACAAATATTTTTTACCAACTTTATTGTTTTGGTTTTATGTCGCACGACAGAACGAATTAAAATAAATATTACGTATAAATCGTGTGTGATATAGAAAGAATTTATTCAATATATCGATTATTTATTTTTATTTTTCAAAAATGAATTTCAAAACGTAACATTCACTGTGAAATCAATTATGCCAGCCAAACGGAAAGGAATAGGTCAGAGTACAACTCAAGCACGAAAGAAAAGGGCGAAACAATGAGGTTGAAGTTGATAATCGTTGGATTGTATCGTATTCACAGCTTCTCTCGAAAACGTACAAAGCACACATCAACGTCGAGTATTGTAATTCAGTGAAAACCATCAAATGCATTTGTAAATATGTCAACAATGGAAGCGATATGGCAGTTTTTGGAGTGGGAAATTCAACTGCATCTATCGATGAAATCAACCAATATCAACTGGGACGCTACATTAGTAGCAATGAAGCAATATGGCGCATTTTATCATTTCCAATTCATGAACGGCATTCACCAGTTACTCATTTGGCAGTTCACCTTGAAAATGGACAGCGAGTGTACTTCACTACAGAAAATGTGTAAGAGCATTGTCACCACAACCAACAACGTTAACTGCATTTTTCTTATTGTGTAGGGATGATATGTTTGCAAAGACGCTACCTTACTCTGAAGTGCCAACATTCTACAGATGGAATGCATCAGAAAAAAATTCAACGTCGCAAACAAGGTAAAGCAGTTGAAGGACATTACAATGTATATTCAACCGACGCATTAGGCCGTCTGTACACTGTTCAACCAAATAATGCAGAATGCGTTTACTTGCGATTACTGTTAATCAACATACGTGGACCGAGATCCTTCCAAGAATTGAGAACAGTAAACGGTCGAATATGTTTCATTTATCGTGAAGCTTGTCTCGAATTAAATCTTGGGACATTGGGACACTTCACTCGCTGATTCATCGAATACTGCTGACCCACAACAAATACATGCGTTATTTGCAGTAATATTAACAATTTGCTTTCCATCCAATCCAAAAGATCTTTGGAAAAAATACAAAGGCTACATTAGTGAAGATATTTTACATAGTTCGCGTGAAACAATTCAAAATCCACACGTTCAATTCACACCAAACGTGTATAATGAGGCATTGCTATTGATTGAGGACATATGTTTAGTAATCGCTAACAAATCATTGGTACAATTGGGAATAGCTGCGCTGAATCCATCTGAAAACGACTGACGTGATCGTGATTTCCAACGAGAAACACACTTTGATGTGAATGAATTGGGTAAATTTGTTCAAACGAATCTTCCGAAATCGGTTTCAGATCAACGTATAGTGTATGACCACAATTGTGGATGCAATAACAAGTCAAAGTGGTAGATTTTATTTTATAGATGCACCCGGAGGCACAGGTAAAACCTTCCTCATTTCACTCATTTTGGCAGCCACACGATCACGAAAGAACATTGCACAAGCAATCGCATCATCTAAAATTGCAGCAACTCTTTTGGGTGGTGGCCGAACAGCGCATTCAGCAATGAAATTGCCATTGAATATGCAAATAATTGAGACACCAACATGCAATATCAACAAAAATTCCAAAATGGGCAAACTACTCACATCATGTAAAATCATTGTATGGGACGAATGTACTATGGCACACAAAAAATCATTGGAAGCACTTCGCACACTAAAAGATTTGAGAGGAAATGAACAACTTTGCGGTGGCGCACTCCTTTTATTGTCTGGTGATTTTCGACAAACTCTACCTGTTATATCACGTTATAATGTTATAACAGTAGCCGATGAACTTAATGCATGTCTCAAATCATCCGTTTTATGGCGATACGTGCATACATTCACTTTGAAGACCAATATGCGTGTACAACTACTACATGATTCATCCGCTGAACGTTTCGCAAAGCAATTGTTGGATATGGGAAATGGGAAAAAGGCAATAGAGGAATCCACACAATGTATCACATTGCCAGCAAATTTCTGTAAAATAACCGCAACCATAGACGAATTGATTCACAAAGTTTTTCCAAATATTGCACACAACCATATAAATCATCAATGGCTCAGTGCACGTGCTATATTAGCAGCCAAAAACAAGGATGTCACTGCAATCAATTTCAGCATACTAAATGAAATACCAGGAGAAGCAACAACGTATAAGTCAATCGATACTATAATGAATCAAGACGAAGTCGTCAATTATCCAACAGAATTTTTGAATTCACTTGATTTGCCAGGCAATGCCGCCGCATGTTTTAACATTGAAAATTGGCGTGCCTATCATTCTTCTCCGAAACATAAATCCACCACAACTTTGTAACGGTACCAGGCTTTCAGTAAGAAAAATGATGAACAATATTATTGAAGCTTCAATTTTAAACGGGAAATTCAAAGGAGAAGATGTACTGTTGCCACGCATCACAATGATTCCGACAGATATGCCATTTGAATTTAAACGTCTGCAGTTTCCAGTGCGATTCGCCTTTGCAATGACCATCAATAAGGCACAAGGACAGTCGTTACAAGTGTGTGGACTAAATTTAGAAAATCCATGCTTCTCACATGGACAACTGTATGTGGCCTGCTCACGCGTTGGAAAACCTTCTGATTTATTTGTGTACGCACCAGATAGAAAAACAAAAAACATTGTGTATCCAAATCCAATAAATAAAAACACGTACGGCCACCAATGTCAAATTTAGGTAAGAAAAACATAACCTAAGCTTATCGCTTCTAATTGGCTCCGACCTTGCCTCAAGTCCGACTTATCCAATCGGAAGGCGAGAGGCTCCCGACGTGGCGCTTCCATAAAGTCGCGGTTTTTTTTTGTTGAGTGGCATTGCAACGCGTGTCGGGTACACTCAATATAACAACTTATATATAGTACAAATAATATAAGTAATCAATTTTAGATACAATTTTGGTATTTTTAAAGACGAATTCAGAAGTTTACATGTTTAGTGACACCCTGATCTGCTGGATCTAGTAGCTCTCTCGTTCCAGCGCACGGTTTTCTCGTGCACGGGACTGGGAAAAGCATTTTCTATGCCAGTATAGGTTGAGATAAATTTTAAGCGTGTATTGTATCCATGGGATAGAAATTTTATACTCCGTTTGGTGTCTGTCGTGAGGACTGCGCATGTGCGAACCTATTTCAACCGGGGATATTCGATCGCAGGCTCGCATTGTGCATTTTTATATCGTTACAGTAAATTAAAAATGATACCCTTTAAACAATTATGTATCAAAAAAATTCCCAACGTATTCTTGATTGTCCCTTTTCTTTTTTTGGCGATACTAAGTTTATTTTATTTTTTTATTTCGCGCCATTTCATATCTTGCTTTGCTCGGTTAGTCATCAACAATGATCCACTTGGAAAGGCCGGTGAAATCGAGTGTTTTCTATTACAGAAAATGAAGTTATATGCTTTGTCGCTTATTGTCTAAACGACTTAAATGAAAAGAATATGGTTTTGATTTTGCCGTAACTGATCATACTTTTCTTTTTGTTTCAGGTATGGACACAACGGCGATAATCATCTGGTCAAGTATGGGGTTTGACGAAATATTGCTTTAATATAGTTGATTGTTTCGCCTTATTATTCGCGAGAAAACAGATTCAAATTCGTATTTATTTCAATTTTAATGAATACAATGGAAGTTTATTTTACAGAGATACTTCGGAGTTTGATAAAACTCTTTTTTTTTTACTAAACACTCGTATATCTACACTACTCACAACTTTCACGTTGTATCACTGTGAAAAACTACCCTTTCACATGTTCTGCATATTTCATCGATAATATTAATATTGTTAGTTTAGTATATGTCACACCGTTTCAGAATCATGAATCAGTCTTCATTTATGTATATCTGTTCCCCACTCCTCTTTAAAAATACTTCCACATACTAACCAAGTTAGCAACAAGGCAAACCCCTCCCTTTTGTTTCCCTGTCCACTACGTTTCTTCAATAGGTTATCGTTTCGCACTTAATATTTCTATCTCGCTCTCTTAGGGTTGGTAAAATTTACCCTCCGATTAATTTATGTCAATTTAATAAAAATATCACTTTTAAGGTGTTAACTGTCACTTCTTGATGGAAAGGCATTATATTTTAAATAATAAAAACACATTTTTTTAGTACTTATTTCCACAATATATTTTTTGATCAGGACCGGTTTCGCTCATCGCGAGCATTATCAACTGATATTTTTTATGATATGATTTATAATAAAAACAACTGATATGATTTATAATAAAAATATGTATTTTTTCTACACACTACAATTCCGTGAACATTGACTGCTTCGTACCACAAATGAAGATTCATATGAATTATAAGAACGTTTATAATAAACATAGAAATCTCAGCATACATACATTCACGGATTCAATTCATGATTAGTTATTTGGTATAGAGGTTATATCCAAGTATTATTCACTCCCCGTAAATTGAACCAACCGTTCTCATTTTATTTTTCTTCCATGCACTGTCTCCTTCACGAATTCATCTCCCTTATTGATACAATACATTCGTAAATGGAGGTTTCAATCACTCACGTCTGCTGTTCAAAAACTTTCCTCGTACATTCATTAAGTGCCATTCCATTTGTATAAAACTCACTGTCAGATCGCGCTTAACTTTTGTGGCAAAAGCCGCTCACGTTTTGCCGCTAAAATGAAACTGAATTTAACGCGACTGAAATGAACTAATTGTATCGATTTTTTTGGTTTTGTTGTTGGAAAATAAAAGGAGATTTTGGAAAAAATATTTAATAACACTATATAAATTATAAATTATTTTTCTTTCTCACTTATTTCTGCATTTTTTTAGTAAGAATAATTTGACTTAACACACATGAGCGTCCTGATCGTGTGGACAAATATGTAACTACTGAACCGAAGAAACATTTTGTAATAATTTAATTTCAATTAACAACTTTTTAATTGATAAAAGTTTGATTATCTTTTAACGAAGTTTGGAAATGAAGTATTAATATTTTTTAATATTATTTGTAGACCCTCTTGTTCTTGTATTCAAATACCTGTAACCTTTTCATAATATCAACTTTTATAAAATGAAAATAACAAAAACACAAAACAAATCACAGTTGGGAAGCGCCGGTATAGTATCGCCTAAAATGAGATCTGTCGATGAAGGCTCAGTGAAATTTCAAATCATATTTTATTTCATGTTGCGATTCAAATAGTGACAGATAATAATTATTTTATTGAACACCCCTGGCATTATATGTATTGTGTGTACCGACACATGCTTTCGTTTGGGTAATACCTAACGTGAACATTCATTTTATTCCTCAAAACGGATATCTTCTCATTTTATGTAGAATTTTAAGTTAATTATTTGAATGAAAAAAAAACATATTTATTTATAGCTCTTACAATATTTTATACGTTTTATTAATAAAAAAATACACCAAGAGAAATACAAAAATTTAAATATATGCAGAATTGCCTTAGGACGTCAAAATATCTCGTTTTCAAAAAAATAGCAATTAAAAAAAACACTGATTTTTCTAAACACTTTCAGACCAATAAGTGTTTTGAGAAATAGCGCCCAGTGAAAAAAATGATTATTTTAGTTTTATTGCGTATCTACTTATATTTTTATTTAGCTCTTTTTATTTCAAAATTTATCTAATTTGATAAGGAAACTACTAAAAAATATTCATTTTTATTTAATACAAATTTGAGGGAAAAATAAATGGTCACGTTGTTGTCTCTTCGTTTAATTTGTTTTATTAACATTTCTTCTTATATCATGAATGATAGGTACTATTTACTGAAAAAATATTAGCAAAAATAGTAAAATAAACAAAGGAGTAGTACTAAATGAAGATGCTTTTCAAGAGGCGAAACACGTCATACACTATACTCTCTCTTTTATGAGAGATGGTCGCTCGATAAATCCAAATGCTGAAGAGGCTGAATCAAGAATAATGTCATATTTAAATATTTATAAAAATGTTTTTTTAATGTATTATTCCAGTAAAGTAAAACTGACATTACTTATTCATACATATATACTATTCGTCACATTTAAGGTGTTAACTATCACTTCTTGATGGAAATGTATGATACTTTATTTAATAAAAACACATTTTTAGTACTATTTGCACAATATATTTTATGATCAGGATCGGTTTAGCTCAAGCGAGCATATTATCAACTGATGGTTATTCATCCGTTGATAATACTCGCGATGAGTGAGTCTTTAAAATATATGCTCTTCGGTTACACAAATTTAATATTTTGTAAATAAATTTTTAATTAATTTATTTGTTTTACACAGTTGATTTTTTTATCCTCTATATTTTTCTTTAGTAAGAAATTAACATTTTTTAAATTATTGACAACCATGCAATTATTTATCATCAAGCCTAGGGAAAACGATGTACCCGATCGAAAGTTGTTTTTATTTTAATATATATTTTTTAATAATTTTGAAGATTTATGATTCTTCGATTTGGATTTTATTTGCATGCAAATCAACAGGAGGCGAGTGCGCGAGGGCTCAAAAACTACTTAAAAAAATAGTAGGTATTCAAGAAAGATGTAGTGTAAATTGAAATAGTTTTCCTTTCAAGATTCGTTTAATGCATAATTTTATGTGGAGTCGTTTCTTGTGTTATATATATATTATATATTACCCTCACATTTTGGATATGAATCTCGGCTAGTAACCTTCGTATTTATTCCCCTATTTGAGCGTATCTCTTACACGCTATAGAGCGATGACAAGGCATTTGAACAATGAGTGCCTTCTTCCCAAAATCGCCCGAGGAAATCTTAGGATAATCGGTCAGGATTGAAATATTTGCATTTTCAGTCACCGCAACATTGGATAATATTATTATACCTTTAGCGAAATTCGAGGGAAGCCCTTTTATCATGGATACCTTTGTTTAGAACATGGTGTAAAACTCAAGTATTTAATATCCGGTTACTTATTTAAGAAAATCAGTTTGTTTTCAAATTCTGTTACTTTAAATATAAGATCAGAAATAAATTAACTGAATTTTACTCAAACTTCGATGAAAACAAATACGAGGCCGACTAAACTCACGGTGCTCTGGCGCCAATAAAAATTAAGCATATATCTTTTAAAACTTTTAATAATCAAATAATTTTGACAACGAAGTTAGTTCAAATTTGTATTGTTGAAAATCGGTACACCTACGCGTGCTTTGTCACTCACGACCTTAATACACGAGAGATGTTAAGAAAAATAAAGGTCAGGAGCTAAGTGCATATTCGAATTAATTACTGATTATTACAATAAATTTATGGAAAGATATTCGTATAAACAATACAACCTAATGACTTTTTGAAGAGAGGTTACAATAATTAGCTAAAATTATAATGCTATTGGGAAATAATATATCGCTAAAAGATACCCACTGATCTTAACCAGTCCAGTGCCTCACACGCATCGGTGCGTGAACGAAGTGCTCGACGTGGACAACATTGAAGTTTTGCACGGCGCGGCACGTTACATTTTGTCATAAACGTTTAGTAAAATAATCTTTAGTCTATTTCAATAAATTGAAATAATCTATCTTTATAAAATATTTATGGTATTTTCTATGTTTGTTTTTTTTATTATTATTTTACACGGCTTATTATTAGTGAAATATTTTTACGACTAGGCATTGAAAAGAGTTAAACGGACGGTTTTTGAGGGGATAAAATATCAGATCACCTATTATTACGCATTACATAATTCAGATTGTTGACTGAATGAACTTATTTCTAATAAAACATATATCAAAGGAGAATCAGGGATTTTTTATTGTTCATTTAGTATCGGCTTGAGAGTCCGATTGTACCATGTATATTTGTAACCAATATTGAAATTCCAATGAAAATTTGAACATATTTAATTTATTTTAAGATATCGACTGAAGAAATTCCTTCAGTCAATATCTTAAATTATATAATAACAAATGTCACTTTGGTAATAGAGTAAAATAATATCATATCCTGGTTTATCATATACTTAGGATTTTTCCCCTTGTCTTTCTCCGTTTATTTTGATTAAAGAAAAAATTTTCACCACGTGTAGTTTAGCAATGTGTTGAGAGTTTGAAAATTGTTCATCGGTTTCGACCACGTATCAATCAACTTTCAAAAAATAATTCTTAAAATTTCACCCCAAACTTGACTTGTAACTTCTTTTTTCAATAAACGAACTCCGTAAATAACTTTGTCAACAAAAATACTATAATGAGTACTCACTATTTCTGATTTTATAACAAAGCATTATTTTGATGGGTTAATTTTGCAGAATTACTATATCTAAAAGAAATCAGGAAATGATTATTAAGAAAATAATAAATCAATTTTAAATTAGATTATTTTAAAACCGCTGAAATATATTTGATATAAGCATATTATATGACGATTATTTGGATTACTAGGCTATATTTACTAACCTTTTAGCTAATGTATTCTATTGATTCTTTATGGAAAATATCATAATTACTATCACTAATTGAAATCATTTTATGGTACACTTTTTCATATAGACTGTTGTAGTACGTCTTATCGATATAAACCGTTTTTTTGTTTTTGTTTTATTTAATTTTGCAAAATGAATCTTGGAGTAATTAAATTGTAATTGAATGCACAGTGCGTAATTTTATGTTTATAACATCATATAGAAAGAGAGTTGGCAATTATGTATATATTTTTATAAATTTATCAAATATTTCAAAACACTCCCACACATGCGAGTCCACGATTTTAAAAGGGGGAAAATTATTTTTTTAGAAAACTATTTTTTATCAACTCGGCTTCTGACAATTTAATTGTTTAAGAGTGTATGTATGAACATTTTTCAACGCGCCACTTTTTCCAATTTGTAAGCTTTACGATGATGGTTGTATGCGAGCCGAAACGGTTGTAAATATTTTCCGGCGTTCAATTTTTTAATACCAATTCGATAATATGAGGATATATTTTTTTTATTACTTATCTACTCAAGTATTCTGAGTTGTGGCTTTTGCTGCGCCTTCCTACAGGCGTTTCCCTCTGACGTGCCATAAAATAAATACTTATCCCCGTAAGGGTGTACCAAGCTATTCACCATATCATTTGAAAACTTATTTGCTATAAATAATTAGCTATAAAATAAATTACAAAGTAATCTTCGTTTGCTAACTTTGTATCAAAATACAAACAATAGGTTATTTACGATATTATAGTATTAAATTCGTTAGTGAATATTGAATATATGTCCGCATGGCGTGTATTCGTTAAGCGAGGGTTTCTGTTAGCGCGGTTCTCGTATTGACGTTTTTTTAATGGATTCATATATGGTATTTAGTGAATTTAAATTTATGTTCTTTCATTCTACACGACGTCATTGATTCGACTAATTAATATATAATATTGATTGAATGTGCTTGATGGAATTTCAATATCAAATTTGATGTCGATTCAATAATAATTCGAAATTTTGAATTTGATTTAATAATAATGAAATTTGATGAATACTTATTTATAAATATAAGGCAAATTATATCTACAAAAATATATACGATGATATGGCAGACAATCCAATATTTACTTTTAAACATGTTTGGAAAAGGTTGGCTAAACATACGCGATGATGTGAAAACAATCGCACTGACAAATACTTCTATAAAATAATCCAATTTGGAATCAACTGTTAAGTAATATGTCGTCGAATGGTTTCAAGAAATTATAATAACCTTAAATAAAGAGATCTTAAAAATCAAACTATCGTAGCACGTTCAGTGAAGGTAGATGGGAAGAGGTAGGATGCTTATGAAGCTTGAACTATGAATAAAATATGATATAACGATTAATCAACAATTGTTGATTGATTGAGTAAATAACATTAGTACCAAAGATCATACAAAGTGATTCCCAAAAATGTAGTCGGAAATTTTATGGTGTTAACAAAGGGAATACGATGTACGATTGCAAATGGTAAAATATTTATTGATTGAATTGCCATTTACTTGGTGAACTACAGTTCTAACGAGATAAAATAATCAAAAAATAAATTGGTAAATAAACTGCTATTTTTTTTCACCCTGTGGTAAAATATTTCATAATTGATGATTTAGAATCTAAATAAAGATTGCGATTTTCTAATTCGACGAGACATCAAACGATCCGTACGAAGATATATAGACAAGAATCTTAAAAAAAATAACATGCATAATATCTCCCTTAATGCAACCGAAAAATAAATAAAGTGACAAAAGCAGTAGAACATATAATAACATATGAAAATTCTAGTGACAGCTATAGTAAAGAATAGTTCTTTTCCTTATTCTTTAGAAGTTTCAACGATTTTATTAAAGTTCCATAATGTATTGCTCAAGACTCAAGAGAGAATGATTTGTTTCAGACAGGTGATCTAGTAAACCCAATCTTCCGCTCCAATCGAGGATCCGTATTGTTTAGAGCTAAATGATCTATATGTTAATATTCTTTGTTATCCAATGTCCGCGTTGTTTTCCCCACATATGATTTCTGACAGACAGTCATCTTAATTTATTGTTTGCATGTTTGACAATGATAAATCAGTCAATTTGATAACATTTCATTTCAAAATATTTCTTCGTAGCATACTAGACTTTCACGTTTGGGCATATTTGTTACAATCGCAAGAATGCATTGTTTAATTTCGTCATTCATTTTATGCCCTGAAGGGAATAAAAATGGTTCTCCGGAGTCGAGAGTCGCCTCCTTTCGCATCGATCCACCGCGCCCACCAAAGTTGTTCCGCTACAACGCGCCGACATCTATTAGCTGATTAATAAATTAATTAATTTCAAATATTCTCGTCTCCCTCGGTCGGGTCTTGCGTATTCTTTCGCTTGAACACGGCAACACGACATTGTGCGAGAAGGGGTAAGGGGTGCGCCGAGACTTCCCTTCGTAAAATCTTGCGAAAGAAAAGGTTCACCGTGGATTTCTATGGTCTAATTTAGCGTATCGTATTTTATATCATCGTTGTTACAAATGATCTTACAGCGCTAATATTTATCTTAAGTTTAGTTTTCGCTGGAGTTGTTAATGCACCCGTGGATTATTATGTTGTAATATTCTCGCGAATCATCAATTATTCTTGCAGTAATATTATTAATATTAATAATTATTTTTATTATTGATTGATAACAAATAATTGCATCTTGAATAGTAAAATTGTATTTTGTACTTTTATACCCTCCGACGGGCGACTGCCCGAAACTTCATTGATGGCGTTAGTACCTTAAAAAAATGAAACCTATCAATGAGTGTAAACTCATTTTAGTTATCGGTAACTTCATTAAAACCAACGCGATTATTGTTCCTCTCATCTCAATTTCAGAATAAAGTAAAAAATATTTTGCTTCACCAAAGAACTCCATCTATTGATATTATTTAATACATGCTGTATTATTTGTGTTTCTCGCAATTGGTTGTGATCTGGTTTAATCGTTTCCCGTTCCACTTAGCGAATCTTTCTTCAGGGATAATCGTACAAGTAGTATTCGAATTCCTGGTAAGGTTATTTGATAATATTAATATGAGCCTTCTCATGGTGAATGTGGTTAAGCCGTGTGTTGCGTGTTTTCTTTTCACCTTATTTTGGCTCCAGTTTTCAATAGGGCGAGACGCATGGCACGGCAAGGTCGTTGACACTATTTGTGTGTGCGCCGCACCTCACCTTTTGCCGTGCTCGTGTCCTATTTTATGCCCCGCGAAAAAGCGAAATTGAAAAGTCACCCACATAACCTGTTAGTTCTTATTTATATCATCACTCCACTACCACGAGAGTCGTCAAAATAACTCGTAACTGTGCGCTTAGCTATTTGATAAATGGACTGCGGCATTGAAATAAATTTTTTAATTAAGTCGAGAATCGGAAACTTAAAGAGGCCAATGTTAATTTGAATATTACGAATGAATTTTTCAAATAAAATCTTAAATTAAGCTGGAATTTCTCCTCGGTCTTAGTTGGTGACAAGCTGTATGTAATTATTGTACTAACAGTCTTAATTTTAGAAAGAGGCTGTTCGATTTATATTTACTCATCACAATTTACAGCGATAGTGTATTTGAATTTTAAAAAAATACGGGCGGTTCGGTAAAATCACATCCCAGGACATTCGCATCATATCTAATTAGATGAACATTAGTTGATATGTACTTTTAATAGTTTACAATCGTTTCAGAATTTCATGGAAGTGATGAACAAAATTATGATACTAAAGCTAACAGATTTCGCACAATTTTGGTGCTTTATTATTAGTAGATCATATGTTCACTTGAAATGTACATTCGCTGTAACTGCAGGAGCCAACTTTAAGCGAGTCCGCTATTGAGAATGTCCAATTGTTGAACGTTTCTGGTGGTGATCCTGTGACAACCGTCACAGGATCAAGATTGTGTTATTTGCATTTGTGATTTCACCGACCGGCATTTCCACTCCCGCATCTAGCTGAATAGAGAATTGCGAGTTCGAGATCGCCGCACGTTCGCGAGGGCGCATGACCGAATAGCACATCGATCCCGTCTCGGCGTTGCTCTGTGTGTAGCTGACACCCTCGCTTATCGCGCCTCCCGTATCCTCTCAGGGTGGGATTCGGATTTAACTCATCGGGTATCGCGAAGAAGGTGACGCGGGAGTAATGGTATGATTGCCTGAGATATCACATTAAAATTTACCGGCGTATCTCATTCGTCGTCATCGGATGTCGGATGTAATCAATGTTCAATTAGACAATTTATCCGATCGAGGAAACTGCATAATTAGATAATTGAATCTGACGAGTAGTCGGAATAATAGCGGTCACTCTTCTAAAAAGTGTCGGGCTAACTGCAATGGTTTTTAATATATGTACGTATGCCTGAATAGAAATAACAGCGTCTTAAAAATTATTTGGTCGAAATACAATACGAACTTTAATAAATTTGAAAAGATTTTTTTTCTAAACTCATAGATCGCTACTCTTGCTGCAAGAGTTCAACGCTATCGAGGTTTCATTGACTGCTATGTTTTATTACTCGTTTGTTTACTATTAAGTTTGTACTCATTTCTATGTTTTATTAACTAAATACTCATCTAACCGTTATTTGGGTATATTTTTATTTATTAAAAAAAAAACATATTTAAATCGCAAGTAGAGAATGTACTGCAAGAGAAAAATTTCAATTTTATTGTGTCGTGGATAAAAATATTGTAATGATTTTAAAGACGAAAAATATCTAACACTAATAAACGACAATAAATGCGTGTTCTGTCGATATAGATTTTGGATGCAGCAGCTTTCTGAACTGGACGTGAATGAATTTTGATGAATGAGCAACGTCTATAACGAATCTAGGTATGCACGGACATGGATACATTCGAATTGAGATCGATCGAATTTCCACCCATACATATTTCAACATGGTTTTTTTCAAAAAATGACGTATTTTATCCTAGATTTTATATGCATAACTACATATTTTCACGCGTATAAATCGTTCGAATATTATTTATTTCCGCGTTCGCAAATAACGCGAACTCTTGTCATCTATCGAGGACGCTACGACTTGAAGGTCGAAAGTTTTCTCTTCAAGGACGCATCGCGACGATGGCCTTCAGTTACTTCGTTTCGATGACCTCGTTTGACATTTGTATTTCATTGGTAAAGTTTTAACGAAAATTAACTTGACAGTTGCATTTTTCAGTTCAAAGTGTTTTCAATGAATAGTCTTTCTTTGATGCTAGCATAAAATTACTTGAATAACGTATTGATTACATGTCATGCTTTTCTTGTAAAAAGAAGAGATTTTTACGGTTGTATATAAATATACACCTATGCATTCTTTATATTATAACTCTGTAATAAGGTAATGCAAACTATGTTTTGTTTTAATTTATATCTTTAATTTGTAATTATTTCTTCTTCAATAATTTTTTTTATTTTTCACGATTACTTGAAATTAAGGCACATACGTCGTGTAAAAATGTATTATTGGTTCAGAAATGACGATAGTTCTGATGATGACGCAAGCTGAAATATCTATACACAATTGGATAAATTTGTAGAGTTTAAAATACCTCGTTATTTTACACTATAATAATAGAGCTTTGCTGAGTCGATTCGAATTTAATCAGTAAAATTTTATTGATTCTCATTTATACATTTCCATCGTTACCATAAAACTATAAAACAATATTCTTATCAATACTCTTACCTTAAGATAGGGCGGGTTTTCGAGGTCCATGGTTTCTGCTCGGTTGGCACCTTTCTTGGAGAAGCGGAATCTGCGGGAAATTTATATTTGTATTTTACTTGTCCTACAGAAAATTATCTTTCCATATCGATAACTATTCTCGCTATTGCATTTTTTTAGACGCCTATTTTCAATGAAAATGTAAAAACGCGATGAAATAATAGCACAAGCGCTCATATTATCGTACATATATGAGAAATTCATTTTTTTTTTAAATAATCCAATTTCTGGATAACTGATGAGTTAAACCTTATTTAATGTTAAATTATTATATTCTTATTGTCAATATTTGTTCCATGCTGATTCTGGATATAGTAAGATCGATTTCTTGCTTACCCAACGTCTGTTCTCGTAGATGCTGAATACCCAATAAAGCCTACGAGTGCTATGGCCACACCTCCGAGAATCACGACCAACGGCATCAACTGAAAACAGTGCAAAAAATTTTTTTGGATTTTGGAATTTCCTAGAATCTTTCGATATTTCGTAGTACCTGTGGCCACTTTTAATATACCGACAATTTAATTTGGATAAACGCTATGGTTATTTATTATTTTCAAAAAATTCAAAGTCAAAATATTTTGATTTGTTTTTTTTTCTTATTTACAAGAGTACTCAACGTTGCACCCACCATCATCCGTTGCGACTTCAATCCCTATAGTGTGTTCCGCAACTTAACGGTATACGTGATTCAAATTTTTACCAGGAATATCCGTGGAGAAATTCCTCAAGACTTGGTTGCAGGCGTTCAAATGTGCCCTTTATTGAATTCTTAAATAGAAATGAATGATTAAGGATTTTTTCTTTTTTGCAGTGGCGGAGCGGCGGGAGGAGTGGCCGCTTTAGAAGGAGCCGCGTTACTTGAACACGCAGCGGCGGCGGCGGCGGCTCACGATCACCACCACCTCATCAACAATCTGAACAACCTGAACCAGCAGCAGGTGGCGGCAGCCGCACAACAGCAGCAGCAGCAGGTGCCGGCTCACCTCGTGCCCGTTCTGGGAGGCGCAGCCGCCGCCGCGGCGCACGCGCAGGCCGCGGCTCATGCGCACGCTCATGCGCAGGCGCAGGCGCAGGCCCAAGCCCAGGCTCAAGCTCAAGCCCAGGCTCAGGCCCAGGCCCAGGCTCAAGCCCAAGCTCAAGCTCAGGCCCAAGCTAACGGTGAGCAGATGATATATATTAATTAGACTTACATGATCATAACCATAGTAAAGGTGTGTTGGAATGTTTATACCAATACAAAAGAAAGTGACCGAAAATACATATGCATGATGATTTATCTACTAGGCAATGGACACTCAGGATCGTCGGGACGCTCTACACCCTCTGGACCAGGAGGGGTAGGATCAGTGGGAGGGGTGGGTGTGATGACACCTTCGTCGGTTTCGTCGGCGGTTCCGGTGTCGGCGTCGGGAATCATTGCCGCCTCGGGAGTTGCAGCTGTTTCCTCTGATCCTGCTCCAGGAAAACTATTTGTCGGCGGTCTCTCTTGGCAGACTTCCAGTGAGAAACTTCGAGAGTATTTTGGGATGTTTGGCAGCGTTACAGATGTGCTCATCATGAAGGATCCGGTAACACAGGTATTAAAAAAAACATATTCCTTAAATTGTTGATTTAGTTTTCTGATTTTTAAACTGAAACCGATTTCTGAACTTTTTGGATATTTGCTCGTATTAAATTTTTAGGCAACTCTGCTGTTTTGGTGATTCACACACCCATTGCATCTTCTGATTCTTAGGCGACAATGGTGCGCTGGCAAGATAAAAATATTATTAGACATTATTTTAGAATTTTATGGTCTTAATGGCGTTAAAGTTTATGTGGATATGATATTTCACTTCAGTCTAATGCTAACTTATATTTAAAAAATATTATTTTAAGCATTATAAATTATTGCCAATGCTTCAAACATGTTTTGCACATTCATAACACCAATACCCAAGATCAGAAGTCATCGTTATCTTCTTCGTTGAATCAGATTTTGTTGGATTGAATTTTTGCCGGAACACCAAAACATGTGTATTATTAATCTCGCTTGAACGTCTGTCATCAAAAACCTTCAGATATCATTGGACTTCAGTTTACAAACAGGACTGAGCTGGCCGAATCGTTGGTTGGTCTTAGAAAAGTTGTCACAGCAAGTTTGTTATCTCAGGAATACCAACTTTTTTTTCTCTGTTGCAGATATTTTGATACTGTTTTGGTATTGTGTTATGGGGTTTTTCAAGCTTAGACTGACGATGAATACTCCCGTATTGATCTAAAATTTACGGTGCCCAATAAATACGATAATATTAGGGTGATAGCTGTTGCAGTTATTTAATCAGTGAAAATAATGGAAGAGTGGTTAAACTTATGAATTAATAGCATATATCATCCAAATTCTGTTCGTTAAGAGATCGATAATAAGCAATCAACAGTCTAATGTTTACAAAAAAAATATAATGTAATGTGTTTGTTCTGTGAGCCATAAATTTTGAGTTGGAGAAAAATTGTATCTGCAGTGATAAAGCCTTGAAACATTTTTTTTAAATATTCATTTATGCACTTTTGCTTAAGAAAAGCAAACAACCTCTCATCAAAATACAAATGCTATAAACTGTCTTCATGCGTTACGGAAAGAGCATATTCGTATGTAAATCCTTTAAACTTAGAAGATATTTCATTTTGCCTCTTTATTTTAAACAAATATTGAATTCTTCCTTTCTAGATTTACAAATTCATGAAATATCAGCTTATTTTTTTCCGACTTCAGGAATGGTGATTATTAGGAGATCCGAAAATTATTTTAAGTATTCATCGCGTAGTGGTTTCACAGTGACAACGATAATTTTAATATTAGGAGAACTGCCCACCGCGATGCGGAATCTGCTACACTACAATGTTTGAACATTTGAACTTGTCCGCAATAGAAGGTACCGTTCGTCATTTGGTTGATGGTTGGTTTATAGATAAATTAATCTTTAATGTTTAAATTACACTGCTTTCGACCTAATTTGATAATTATGGGATACATATTTATTATCAGACCTGAGCAATCAAATCTGCTTTTCACATTACGACTTTTTTGTTAGAACATACATAAATATATTAAATTGATATCCGTAGCAGTAAATTATGCCACCGAGCTGCTGTCGCTGTATCTGTATCTGTGTGTGGAGGGTAGTGGGAATTATACTTTCAAATTAAGAGTTCGAACTATGTATAGAAATCAGTAAATGTTTTGTTTTATAGAAAATATCAAATCATATCCGGAGTGCCAGATACTTTCCTATTCAAAGTCACTCAGAATAAATAAGAAAAGTTTTGAATGCAAAAATCCATACAAAAAATATCAAATGTTAATTGAAAAGTCATCAACTGTAATAAGATATTGAAAGGAAGTAATTTAGTCTGAAATTTTGATCAGCGGAGTTCTCGACCATATGTTATCATACTCGTATTTTTAAACTTGAAGGCTTCCTATACAAATTATTTTTTCATGAATCCATTACAAAGGACTGTTTTTTGAAGGCTTACTTTCATGCTAAGATACAAAACATTATATATTTGAATAATAGATATTTACAGTTTGGAAAGTTTTTCATATTTTATTCAGTTGAATAAATTCGCTGAATTACTTCTTTTTTTGTTTTATATCCCCTATTTATGCTACAAGATAAAGAAATATCATTTATACAGAGTATTCCATTTTTTGTAATGTACACAGTACTTATATGGTCAAAGCGGTAGTTAGCCAATAAATTTAATAGCTTAAAGGATCGATGAAGTTGTGTTTTGTCTTGTACTTTGAATGTCGTCAAGTTAATTTATTAATTTATTATACACAGTAGTGACATTGCTTTACACCTTTTATTTTTTGGGGCTTGAATTGTTTCTACATCAATAGTGTAGAATATTACTTTGGTTTACTAGTTAGCTTTCGTAGAACAAAAAATAATTGATGTACTTCACTCGATATTATTTTCATGGTGGTGCAAAAGGTTTTTGAATACAACATGTGCGTTCTGAGGCAATTAATGTTTTAAAAGTTATTTTCCCCATACTGACTGTATTTTTTTCCTTTTTAAAAATCAGGTAACTCTCTTCAACTGTATTGTATAATCTTTAAATGGTAAAATACTATGTATAATAAAGCATAAATCTGCTGTGTATATAAAATTTTGAAAGCATGATGGCATTTTCAGGTACTACTTCATTAAATATTTTTTTTTTGAATTGATCGGATAATAAATATGAAACCCTTCAATTCACCAGGAATCAAACTCTTTTTTTTTTCACTTTTGAGGTGTCAATTATCATTTCACATAACAAACTTATTCTATTATAACTAATTTAAAATAACCTTCCAGTCTCAGACTAAAATAAAAAATTATAAAATAAAAACAGTTGAAATATGTATCCAATTTAAATAGATGACAAATATATGAAATAACAATGTTTTGTCAGAATTAACATATATTCTACTTGGTTGGTTTATGTTGTATCATTTCTGAATTTAGTCTAAAGTTACTTCTCGATAAAGCAAAACATGTAATTGTTCATTACCATTTTTTTTATTATTTTACTTATTAATCACTAGATCGGTAGATAATTATATTGGATTTTATCACACTCAAGACGATTTGCTTTGTCATATAATAAACAATTTTTGGTCCATTTCGGCAATAGGATATCTGTTTAAATCGTCTAAAAAAATATTTGCTTGACCACCATAACGTGATTGGGGAGAAAGCAAGATGTGATTCACAGACTAATACCAACTGAACATTTGGTATACATATAACATAATTTTTTTTATATAGTAACCAATCGTCCAATTTTATTTTAAAGGATATTGTATTGAATGCTTTAAAATGATATTTAGTGTCAAACATAGATAAAGTATAATTTTTTTTAAAAGTTGTTAAATGTCATTAATTTAAATATATTTAGCCCAAAGATGTTTTTTGTTTTAATTCAAATCACAGAATCTGTTCAAACGAAGTGAAAAGACAGTAGAAAAATACACATGAAAGTATACTTGGAATTTGTAAATTATTTGACTCACATAAAATCTCGTTGTATTATAATACTAGACATATCTATTGTCTGAACTTTCCTAGATTAAATTAAGTATCGCACATTAAATAGATATCTTTGTATATTACTAATTGAAATGTATGTGTAGAAAAATTTAAAAAAAAAAACGATTAGCTCATTTTTTTACTTGAATATAAGTGCATACAAAGTCTCCTTCAGATTGAAATTTTATGAAATAGGTACAAGTAATGATACCATCAAAACTAATATGAACAACCTATTCATTTGCAAGTGAATGTCGTGAAACTAACTAATTAAAAAACAACAACAAATGAATACCGACATTAATTTTATTTAAATAAAATGTCATGTTTTTGTAACCCCGATCTTTGCCACATAAAGAATATTCCAACACGGAATATTTTACAAATTAATTCAGCAGTGTTTGTAATATAAAAACTTATCGAGATTACCGGGGTAAATCTGGCTATATTTTAACGCAAATTTACCTTGTACATGACAGCTTTGACACTGGGAAGACTTAAATTTTTGAGTATCAACTATCAACATGCTACAATCTGCCGTCTCAACAGTTGAGACTTTAACAGTCGGTGAGTTAAACAGAACCTATCTCAAACACTGGGACAGTATCTAAAAGTAAACGATAGTTATATATAAAAGCTCATGAGACAGTTGTGAAAACTTTTATTAATTTGTATCACTTAAATATTAACTATATGTATGTAAACCACTACAATATTGTTGTTTTGTAATGTCTTTAGGTGATTGTAATAAAGTTATGTAATATATATTTGTAGCTGGCTGAATAGCACTAGAACTTACGTACCGAGTGATACATCCACATCAGGATGTAAAGTATGCATTTACGAATTGGCAAGTTGGTGCAGGGTTAACATATAATGTTAAGATTGAAAAATCTTATATCTATCATTTAATAGTTTAGAAATTGGTATTTTATTTACAATCCAAATGATAATTTTGATTCAATGTATTTTAGAATCCCATGAATTAACTCAATCAAGAATAAATATTAATTTGGTTCACCTTCATGCAACTATGTGAATCACGGATCGGGCCAAAGTTTTAGAGTTAAATGAAATGTGTACTTTGAATAATCTATAAAATTTCAGAAGCTTTTATAGGTATGCGAGTGCGCTTAGTTTAGTTTAGCCCCAGTATTTAGAATTAGCCAACTCATTAACGAAGATGGTCCCTACTCTTGGCCGGCAATCTAATCTGTGAAATCCTATTCTTTTCAACAGCGCAGCCGCGGCTTCGGCTTCATCACCTTCTCAGAGCCGCACAGCGTGGACAACGTTCTTAAGGTTCCTATCCACACATTGGATGGTAAAAAAATTGACCCCAAGCACGCTACCCCAAAGAACCGCCCCAAGCAGGCCAACAAGACCAAGAAGATCTTCGTTGGAGGAGTCAGCCAAGATACCGGAAGTGACGAGGTCAAGGCCTATTTCAACCAATTTGGCAAGGTGGAAGAGACCGTCATGCTGATGGACCAGCAGACCAAACGCCATCGCGGTTTCGGTTTTGTCACCTTTGAGAGTGAAGATGTCGTAGACCGCGTTTGCGAGATTCATTTCCACACCGTCAAGAACAAGAAGGTGGAATGCAAAAAAGCCCAGCCCAAGGAAGCGGTGCAGGCGGGCGCTGGTCTGCTAGGTAAGCGTCTGGCGGGAGCGGGAGCCGCTGTCCTCGGGGGACGCTTGGCACCGCCTCCCGCGCCCATGGCTGTCGTGCACGCTCAGGCTCAAGCTCAGGCACACGCTGCGGCCGCTGCCGCGGCAGCCGCTTATCCCAAGCTGTTGTACCCGGCTGCGGCGCTTGCCGCTTATCGTTATGCTCCCTATCCCGCTCCCGCGCAGCAGGCGGCCGTGGCAGCTTCGCAGGCCCAGCCTCAGGCGCAAGCGCCCACCGCGCAATCCTACCATCCCTATCAGTTGGCCGGCGTGGACATGTCCAGCTTTCAAGGCGTGGACTGGTCGTCCATGTACGGGATGGGGATGTACGTTTAACTCTGCCGAGAAGTCCCGTCTTGGTTCGGGTCGGCAGGGATCTCTTCCCACCGAGCTCTATTTTGATTCGGATTAAGCCGAACGAGAGCTTCGTGTGATGCATTTTAAAATGTTAACCCCATCACGGAGTATGTATATATTTAAGTCACCGAATGCGTTAGATCGTTCATATTTTTTGTTAAAATTTCGTCGTTCCTAATTATGGACTTTTTAAAATATAATTAATTAGTTTTAACGTTTCAACAGATGCCCTGAATTTTAATTATGCTTGAACCGTTAATAGGGCGAAGATGTTCAAAAGTTCTCAGTTTGCAGAATGTCCGTCTCTCGGAACAGGCAAAATTTTCTGCTGTGATCGAGGGTCCCCTACGTGACGTTTTTCATTATTATCAATTCTACTGTGAGAGTATTCTTGAATATTATCTTGTATTTTATATCAAAATCATTCGGGCGGTTAATATTATGTTCGGTCAATCCACATCAACCTGCTGAACTTTCAACGCTGTGGTGTTTGCCATGAAGTCTTTTATATTAATTTGAGTGTACTTGTTGAACTATCCTCACATATAGTGATGAAATTGTCTAGAAATTCGCAAACATATTGTGAGCAGCTGCCGACTTCGAGCATAGTAATTAAATTATGTAAATTTTTGTGCCATCGTTTCTTAAACTGAGTTTTTCTTGAATCTCAGTAATTGTGCTCTGTATACTGCAAAGCCGGAAAGATATTGTCAACAATTTTTGTGACTTGCTATGAATCGCTTTATAGAGTCAGTCGGCTTGCACTGTATGCGTGTTATCTGAAAATTGATAAATACATTCAAGTAGTCGGGGGTGAAAAAAAAGTATTTTCTAAAGTATGCAATAAAATCAGTATTAAAGAAATTTTTTGACTTATAATATCGGTAATTATTACTACATTAGGTTATTACTCTAATTTTAGTTTTCAAGGTATAATTTACCGACATGATATTTGTAACCGAGCTGTAAATTTTGCTTTATTTTTAATTATCCGGTGACGTTTGGTTTCCTAGATATCATTCGGTGAAATCTTTGAAAAGATATCAACTGGAATACGTGAGCAATATTGTGAAAGAAAGCGTGAATCTGAGGTCCATGATCTGTGGATGTTTATTTCAAGAAAAATTACAGCGAATCTCATTGTCAGTTAGTTTGGACGTTTTACATCCTTTATTAAGTGAGTAAAAAATGTTAAAATAAGTGGCTCACGCCTTACATGGGTATTACAGAAATTGAACACTCTCAATAGAGCGAAAGTAAATAATTTGTTTTTCATTGCGTCGGCCATTATTTCAACAGACAACTTTTAAAATTGAGCAATGGTTAAAGTGAAAGATTTGTCAGCATAGTTTGTAAAGATTCTTCTATAGACAAAGTCTCTTGTTTTATACTTTTACGTACGAAACTGTTTCTCGAGACGGCTCCTATCCGTTAGTATCCTTCAGTTAGTTAGTTCCTACATGATGTTTCATCGGTAAAAGATAATTATTACCTTTGAAATAACAAATACGTATCTTGCATCTATTTTTGGTTTTAAGTTTTTGTGATATCGTAAGCAACCTACAATTGATCAATTGTTAAAATATCCCTTTACAATGCCGAATGTGTTGACCTTTTGACGGTTATTGATTTATTGAGATTATTTATGTTAAATATACGAATTTTCAACTGAAATAAGTTCTTGCCAATTTTTTATTTAATAAGTAACAATTTGCACATTCATCTTGTGAAAATATATTGTTTTTACCGATACATTTGACTGCAGTAGGTTACAATTATCGATAATTACTACACTTTGATTCATTTCAGAAATATTCTTTTTTCAACTACTAGAAGGTACAAAAGCCTCATAAAAAAACAGACTGCCAAAGTACAAAGTAGTGTTTGTGAACTATTTTTTGATCTTAGCCATTTTAAATATCCGATATTTAATGGGTTTGCTTCAATCCTGCCCGCATATTTTTTCAATTGCGCCATTATTTTGTCAGATTATAAAAACTCATAAATATGGTAAAATAAAACCCAATTCTCCTATTGCAGTTTCGGATTTTAATCTCTTACATGACCTCAAGCGGTCATGCGAGATCGTATCAATTGGATAACTGAAAAATGGAGAATCTTGACGTGTTTTCCTTCAAATGCTTGGTTTTTTTTATTTGCAGTCGGCAATCAAATGCATATTGATAAACTATTATTGAATCGAAACAATAATGCTATGATATTATTTTTAATTATTGTGTATAATTTAAGGCAGCCAAACACATAATGATTATGTGACCCAAACTAGACTTTAACGATCATCGTCCTCTCTTTAGATTTATTTTATATTTGTAGTGCGATACTATTGATTTTAAATTACCCTTTAGTCTACTCTAAGGATCTCATTTAATTATAGTTTTTAATTCTTAATCTTGTCACATATCTTTTTATCTACTTCAATTGTTCATATTTACTTAATTGGTGATCACCAAATATGTTTTGTATGCTCGTTGAATATATTTTTAAGTACTTAATATTTTAAATCACGGTTATTAGATTTATTTCAAATCTAAACTGCCCGGGAAGTGATTCTAAGCAGCTTTGTTCTTATCATAACTTGTTCTAACTATTTTTTTTCACTTTTATTATATTTGGAAGTTAGCCACTTAATTTGGCATTCAATTATGATACTCGTACTTCCCCGGTTTGCTACGGGTTGAGGTTTATACAATCGATCGGCAAAGGCAAACTCGAAATGACTATCGATTTATGTTTCTGCCTCTCGAACTGAAAGAGTCTCCCGAGAGATAAACAAATTAATATAAATTACTAGCCTCTTTTTTTAAAAACAATACAATGTGTCTAATTAAAAAAAAGTGCGAAGAATATTCATTCGTAAGAAGTGATTGTTTTCACCAAAAAGAATATAAAATGTTACATTTATCATTGAATTCTAACAGTTAATATTTCCTCATCAAAGTTCTCATTTTTATTTTGGGGTATTTTTTGACATTCTATACAACGGCCAATCCAAATTTAATTGTTGTTTAAAAGCTTTATTTGTGTTCATAAAAATAAAATCACATGTAACATAAAAGCATAAAAACATAATCGCAAACTGAAAATTTAAAGCAAAGTGCCGCACGAGACTATCAAGTGCAAAGATAATTCAAGACGTCTGCTGGTATACGTACGGGAATGCTGTCGTGCAGACTCCTCACGCTACTCTAGCGTGCGAATGCTCTGCTCTATTGGTACATGCGGATACCACTGCAGTGGGTGAGTCAAGTGATGGTATAGAAATGTTGAGCTGATGATGATGCATATTTGATTAAATGTATATATTATTTACATATATTAGTGCAATGACCGTACACAGATAATATTATACGTTACCATTTGAAATTAATTGACACCGTAATATTGATTTGCCACATTAGATTGAGTAGCTTGAATAACATCTAAAGTGATATGCCACATCTCATTTTATATTTGTTGAATTGGAAAAATAATTATTTCAAATGAATACACACAATTTAAATGTCTATTGCAATATTTTTTAGAAACAATAATTCAACACTTTGAAACAATTTTACTGCTTGTATTTGTATTACACATTATTTTTCTGTCTTATTTATTTAAAATAGAAATTTAGTTAATCATCACCACCACCCAAAAAAAAAAGAAATACACCTCCTCAGTTAATCAGTATTCTATCGATTTGAAATACAAATGGTAATGTTTAATGTTATAACCTTTTTAACACCTTTTCACAATAGCATTTTCAAGATATCTCATTTAATCACTCTGTGTCCCTAAATAAATTAGCACTGTAGGAACCTTAGGTGTTGGCAATACAGCTCAATTTAATACTTTGAATAATGCTCAAATAAATTTTTTGTTTTTTTAAATTGTCAAAATGGTAATCCAAATTGTTGCATATAATTGGTATTTTTGGCAAAAATGTAAATCTTTTTTTTTCCTTTATTTTAACAAATTATTTGATGGCTTTCACTGTTTTGTGAGAAAGCTTTTGAATAGTTTTCAATAAATTTCTTCGTGGATAAACTCTTTGATAGCTAGGCGAATGGCAGTATACACCTTATTTCTTACAGTAATCACTGTTTTTTTTGTTAGTTTTCAGCCATCTTTTTACAGTGCATTTTTTGGGACACGCGTGAATCACAGAGAAACTATTAAGTAACCAACTAGCAGAACTTTCCATTTGTTAATTTTGAAATTTTAAATAGAACTAGTATTCTTCCAAGTACACTTGTCCAATTAATATTTTATTCATTAAATTGTATTTTCATATATGTCTTTGAGTATAGTAAAATAATATGACAGTAATTTTAACTATATTGCCTTTATCATAATTATTAGTTTATCGTGGACGCATATTATAATCGCTTGTCGGTGTGTTTTCAATTTTTTTTTATTTATTTTAGTTAAATTTTCAAAAAACTTTTGATTGATACTTTACTAAAATTGTGGCCACTTTGGATAATAAAATTGCTATGATGGTTGTTTGTTTAGTAATTAACGCATGTACCATAATATCTACGTAGGTTCTAATATTATTTGTAAACAGAGTGGTCACCGCTGCGCTTATTCATATATTTCTAGGACTTAAATTTTAAAGTAAACAGTATGTTGTTCATTAGTTTCATTCTTGGTACATTTTAAATTATCAGTAAGTTTCAGTTTCACAAGAGCAGTTGAAGAATGTCACAAACTACAGAATATTCAGTTAAATTTGATTAATACATTGCTCCTTAACCTTTGTCCTTTCAGGGTCAAATAACAAACAAAATATCCTGAGGTGCATCATATATAAAAAACGTGACAAAATAAATAAGTAAATAAGATTGGTTTACACCGAAGATACATTAGAATTGGCTTTTTATATCATAAATTCACACTAACATAATAATATATGTGAGTAGAGAATATGATACTAAGTATTTATTTGAAATTTGTTTTTACAAGAGCAATGTGCCCTGACATCACTACAACACAGGTATTGTGAAGCGTCGGTTTAATATGTTCACATTTTCTGAAAATGTTCTAAATCTACCATAAAATATTGTATTTTAAGCACCAGTGGCTCCATATGAAAACTTTCGAGTGAAATTATATTTTTCATAAATTTTAGATGTCATCGGTATGAATAAAAGTACCTATCAGAATATTTATGTTCGGTCTCAAGTTATTTCATAATATTTCAAAGACATCTAAAATGCTCGAACACATATTGACATGGAAAATACACTAATGGCTATTGATTAACATTATAACTGGCAGCTTTTAGATCATCAAAATTACAAAACAACTTATATTTTCATAAACATGGAATATAAGAAATTTGTGCAGTATCATAAAAACATTCTAGATTATTAAGAGTTGCGAGCAATGTCCTCCCAATAAGCAAAACTATTACAAGTGTGTGTTCTATTGCAAGTGCAATAGGATTTTAGTTTGATGACTCAGAATTCTTATGAACTTTCAACGAAATTCTTATCATGGAAATGTTTTCGTCTGTTCAACTTCTTGTAAATGTTTTTATGATCACCGGGAGAATTGATATTATACGCTTATTATGCGTGGCTACTTACTAAAATAGCGACAGCAGAATTCAATTGTCCAAATTTTTGTTTAAATAGAAAAAGGCAATATTTTTAAAATTAATATTTTTCAGCTCAAATTTTGCACCGTCGTTTATTTTGATTTGATTTAACTGCATAATTAAGGTTTTTAAAAACGTGATATTCGGATTACTTCCCAGGTATTCGATTAATAGTAGATAAGATTCAGGAAAAAGGATAATTTCCTGAAGCACATAATTCAGTTTTTCACATCTTGAAATTGAATATATTCTACGATTCAGATATAGAGGACTAAATTGATTGCATAATATTCTTTGCGATCGTCTATAGTTTACACGGTACTACTGGACTGATTATTATTTTAGGTCTTTTGGATAGCCAATTAGAATATTTCGATGAAAAACTAACCTATCTGTCTCCTCCTTCCCATTTAAAATGTTTTGTCCTATGTAGCCAGAGCAGTGTAGAAAATTAACCAGATTTCCGGTGTGGACTGTGCGGTACAACTTTCATTATTCATTGTAGCCTTCTCCTGTTTTGGTACGTGTGACATTTTGCACAGCTAGCACATGCAAAGGATTTTACTGGAAAATTCTCCACACTTTTCTGAACTGTTATATTTTTTGTTTATATATGTTCATGTATCTCGATTATTTTTAGGCTGGTATTACAATTAACAATTTTTCTGTTTTATTGTTTAGCGGTATGCCCTATGCCCTGCACTGTTTGAGCCTTGCTTTAAAAACGATGGAAGTAAAAATTATTTTTTCTAAGCTTAATTATTTATCAGAATCGATTACTGAGTTTTTCAACCGGTGATATTTAAGATTGATGAGAGTGAGTTTCAAACATGTACATGTCTATTATATTAAAATGGATATTACAATATAGCATCCGGCCTTTATTCCTGTATTACATCTTTTTTGTCTTTTTTTCTACTTTACATTATTAGTTTATTTTAATGTTAATTATTATTTTTTTGTCTACTTAACCATTTACACATTGTTTTTGTGTATACATTGGATATTCACCCTTTTGAGTATATCAGTAGTTATTGTATCGCCTTAGTCTATGTTTTTTGTTTTGTGTATTTTTCATTGGTCAGTTTTCTTTATTTTTAGTTATTAGGAATGCAACCGACTAATCCAGTAAAATTGTATACAATATCAAGTTACACCAGTAAATGTAAAGATATCCTCTGCACTTATATTTGGTTGTTTATCTTTTGAAATAACATCTTTTTATCTCAATACACCATCATGAAATTATAAGAAACTATCAAAATAATCTGTTATTGTTGTTGTGGAAAACAATTGTGACGTGATAAGAAATGAGGAATTTCAAATGAAACTTTTTGACATCGCTCATGCTCGAGAACTGCATGCTGATTTTGATGAATTTAATTGCGACTTCAATTCAGATTTCGGTTGCATTTCTAATGTTTTTAAAAAATACTATTGTAAAGCACATTTTCAGTATTATTGTCTCTTTCCTTTGTGTATAAAATTTAGGATAGTGTGTACCAGTATTTTTTGTACTTTTGTTTTAAATCCTTTTTGTTTGTATTTAACTGAACAATGGCTGTAAATTTACTTAAAACTAAAAATAAAAAAAGAAACCTTAATTTTATTCAGAACCGTTTTTTCTTTCCTTTATTTTATGTTTTTATGTGTGTCTAGTATTCATAATTTTTCTTTGTGTATTGTTTGCCTGATTACATTCTAGTTGAGTACTTGTAAATAAAATGAAAAATGAGTATGGGTATTTTTGAGGAAGTCTGATTTCACATCTGCATTTTGATGTTTCACAAAATGTTTTAAAATTCCATACTCACTTTTCGCCCAAAAATATATCCCTTATTAGCTCATATTCTCCACCTATATATACTATAGTTTAGAATTTTTTGGCTTTTTTAGTTAGAGCTTGAAGTATTATTTAAGATAACGGTCTCTGTCAAATTGTCGTGCCATTAAACATTTATGCAATATGAAATTTATGCCTAACTCTTTGACGGTGTTGCCGAAAATTGAAATTTATTTTCCAGCAACATAATATGCTTTTTAATGACATTAAAATTTCAAAAAGAAAAAAAATTCAACAAAGAAGCCCACCTATAAATAAAATTAATTTTGTAATTTTAATGGTTCGACGCTTGGTGGAGACAAAGTATTATTAATGTGAAATAAAAATGCCGCTTAGTAAAATCACACTGACGCCGGAGATTAAAAATAATTACTTATGATTAGAATTAACATAGTGATATATTTTTTTTGTATTGTCATCTTTTCATCCATCATTACAATATTGTTACATTGTAGTTAAGCATCATTTGGTTGACTTCTTTTTGTTTTCTTTTCCGATGTATCATTGATTGAATATTCTTTGTTAGATGCAAATTATTTTACACAGTGTAATGAATATTTCAATTTTTACTGTCGATGATTTTATATTTCAAAAGATTTCAATATTGTAATACCAAATTTTGGTGTGACGACTGTTATCACTTTTTAGAGTCAAAATCCTTTGCATTCATAGTTGAAATCGTTCATACCATGCACTGTATTAATCGAGTCCACAATTATCTTACTGTTCTACTAATACTTTCTGTAGAATTAAACTATAACTTTAAATACTTGATGCAAAATGTGATGTAGATAATCAAATTATTTAAGGTAAGTGCAATGAAATACTCTATTTCTATTTTTACTATTCTACAATGTTGTCATTCTGTCTGTGTTCATATCTCCTGTCACATTTTGCTTCAGGTCTAGTATTATCCAATGAAATTTACACCCTTTGTTATTTGATTTTGTCGAACTGAAAGATCACCATTAATTGAACAGATTTCATTCATTTTTCTTTAATGTCAATATGTGAGTGAATTGAAAAATGGAGAAATGAGCTCTTTGTTGATATTTTTATTCGACAGCCTTCTGTAGACATTCATTCTTAGATTTGCATATTTTTTTTTTCTACTAAATATGATTTTTTTTATTTGAATAAGAAACTGCTTAGATAAAACTGTGTTTTATTTTTTTTGCCTGTTATATTTATATTTCTGCTATTTCCTATAATCCTATCCTCATTCAAAATCGAAATCGGCGCAGTGGTAAAAAGTGTTTAAGATAGAACACGATGAGGATATGTGGATGGTCTTGAATTTTCTTCTTTAAAATTGCAAACTGCGGTAGTAATATTATTTTGATACGGATAGTAACCGAGGGTTTGAAAGCTAACATAAATATTAGTACACAAGGTAAATTAGACAAAGTGCCACTTGAAAATCTATAAATGGTTTATGGTAATTTAACACAATAGTAAGAATGGACACCTGGATAGTTCGCAACGAAAAAACTATCATTAAAAGTCTGAATATTAGATAGTAGTGTAACAAATGAAACTCTCTTTTTAATAGTTTGATTTGGTGGAATGGCTGAAATTGAACTGACTGCATGCTGGCAAATACTTTGAAATTGAAAATTAATCATTACGTCGAGCATCCATTTAAAGACACAAATTGCTTCACTCTGTTGGAGAACGCTTCACCTATAAACGGAAAGTCACCACGAAAGAGAGACCCCTTATTGATGATATTCAACAAATTGACATACTCATATTGTGTAATGCGAGAGATGAGAGAAATAAGATTTTTGATTTATAATATATATTATTTCTTATCCACTCAATGAACGGCCCAAAACGATCATTCGAAATATTATCATCTCAATTTTAAGGTGTTAACTGTCACTTCTTGATGGAACGGTATGATATTTTAAATAATAAAAATACATTTTTTAGTGCTTATTTCCAAAATGTATTTTATGATCAAGAACGGTTCCGTTCATTGCGAGCACTGAACTACTAAAAAGATGTTTTTATTATTTAAAATTATCATCTCACTTGTGGGATTGCAAATTTTGTCATAGATGACAAGCAAAATTTTACAAAGGAGCCCTATTATTATATTAGGAACTTATACTTAGTACATTTCTCATTAATTAATATGTCAATATAATATTTATATGCTTATTATAAGATAAAATAACGGAATATTCTGAAGTCACATTTGATTATTCTAGTCAGAAATACTACTTAGGTATGCAGATCTTTAAATTAGTACTTTACGGAAAAATTCTATGTGTGGGGTTAATAAAATTAAGTTATGAATAAAAATGATGACAAAATTATCTAAATAATTTTTTTTATCATAAAAATTTCTGGCACCGGATTGATCGGTAGGTTATTAATTACGTCAAAAGAACATGTTTGCAATGGTGCGGTAAGTCCTCAGTAGCTCCTTTAGTTTAAGCGATTGAATTTGACTCTTTGAAAATATCGTTGCAGATTCATCCCATGTAACTCTAGCAGTAAACTCGTCATAGCTTAACAATTAAATGAAGTTTAACCAATGACTAGAAAAGATAATTATAATTCCACTAATGGAAAATTGAAGCCCTTTTTATTCGCTCCATACCACCGCTAGCATATGATATGACATTATTTCATTTTCTTAAAGAGCAGGATGTCGAATATGCTGACCCAGTTCTTGATATGGATATTTAATAATTACGATTTGCTCACTATGCCATATCCCTTAGTCGACAATACAAATTAATCATTTAGTAGTTATTATATTTATTTATATTATGTAATGAGATATTTTGGAGATCTGTAATTTCATGCTGCGAGTTCCGGTTCGACTGTTATGAATGTCTTCAAGCTTCGAATGAGTTTTAAAGGAAACACATTCCTATATTTGTATGCATGCTATTCAAATTTGATTGCTCAACGTTCAGCGGGAATAAAAGAGTATTTCTTATTTTATTACAAATTGTGCTATAAAAACAGCCAGCAATCGGAGCATAGATCTCGATCACAAATCAAGTGTGGAAATATTTTTTTAAAAAGCGATGCATATTAACGTGTTGAAAATAGATAAAATGAATGATGATAAAAAAATGACCGTAGTGTAAAGATAAAAGCAAATAATGATGATACAGTATATTGGATAAATTCCTAGTTAAGTAGATTATGGACCGGAATAATTTGGTCTAGCAGTTAACATCGGGAGTTTCCGTTATATTGTTCATGACGATGTACCAATTATTACGGTAATGGAGTATTTAATTATTACTCCCATTTATAAAATTTACAATACACGGATAGTACATTAATATTGTTAAGGAATAAGGATAAACTAGCCACGATTTTGCATGACAATTACAAATAGTAAACCGGCTTACGATGGCTGCTCAGTGATTCAGGAAAATACATACGCAAACAATATCTGTCATTAAAGCGAGTCTGACGGCGAAACTGCGATCGTGATTTTTTGAAAACGCCGCAATGTTGAATGTAGTTCATTTTCTTAGCGATGCTTGCCTATATAGTCAGGAAGTAATTTATTTAAGAATGTTTGTATCAAGGCAATAAACGTTTTTTTAATTGATTATAGATTCTAGTCACTCGGATTAGATTCTATTTAAAATAATATTTCCTTGATAGTATATTATAGTGTGTTGGATGTCTTGTTTTTTTCTCTATAGCATAAATAGTGCCAAATCCTTTGCTCCAAGAATAATATTAGACATTCCACAGTATTTTTAACGGAAGGTATAAAAACTCTTCTCGTTCGCCAATATTTAGCAGAAACTAGAATCACGTTGCGTGCCAACTAAAGAAAAGCAAAAAATATCCACAAAATAAACATCTAGATGTCAAATATAATCTTTGTTTCATTCAGATTTTTGATACGGTGCTGTGTACCATCCTTTGTCAGAAACCACCTGCATCAATAATCACCATGATAACCCTATTCGGGCTTATTTGATCACTACTCATTTAATGGATGACAAAATTGGCTCAAAGATTACTTGAACACCCCGAAAAGGGTAGCGTATTTGCCGAGTCACGGTAGTGTATTTCAACAAAATAATATATAACAATTGATGCATGGCGACCAAATCACACGTAGCTTAAATCGGTCTGTAAAAGTGGACTTCTGCATTATAAAGATGCTAGCAGGCAAACCATACCTTTAGTTGATGGAGGTGGTTCTATAAATATAGTTGTAGTCGTTGATGAAAGTTCTACGATTCTATTTACAGTGATCGTATTGAACTACCCAACGTTCCTATTTCCACAGAATTCCACTCGTTCACATTAATATACAATAAACAAAAAAGCCTTACTTAAACTTTATAATAATATTTACTTATAATCTATCTCTATAAAATAGCTTAGTCAAAAATAATTAACACTACTTACCTACAAAAATAACAACTCTTTGAATTTTCTTATAGAACTTTAAAAGTAGAATGGCATTTTTATATTGTACGTGTCTATTTTGAATAATAACTATAATAATGATATTAAAAATGAAGATAATTATGTATGTATATTTAACATGATGTTCAATGTAAAATTGGTTGTGAAACTTAGGAAAAAATCTATCATTTCACAGCATTTGAAATTGGGCTTTTGTAACAAATTATGGCTAATGAATTTTTATTTATTTGAAAGTATGTTTTTCATGTTGTATTATTACTCGACACTTAAAGACACATTAAACAAGAATGTCTCTGAAGTCTGGTTTTTAGATGAAAGCTTACGCTGGTCAAATTTGAGCTTCGTTTAAGTTCTCATTGTAAAACTGGAATGAAACCCAGAGCCTTACTTCAATGTTAACTTAGATATTTCTAGTGCATGGATACTGCAATATTAATATATATGTCTCATTTATAACAGCTTGAGTTATAACATTGACTTAGACCGGCTATGCCACATTCGATCGCCTCATCTTCTCAATGAGGTAAAACCAATTAGTAAATTATTGTTTCATTGATATTTTATTTTTGCGACATGTTTTGTCAGGAGATTTAGTTAATATTTTTTTTATCATTTCATAGCACTTACTATTTTCTGCAAATGACCAACTTTAAATAATATTTTTTATCCTAAAGCAGAGAAATATATAAAAAAAAATAGTGAATTAAATGCTGCATAATATGGTTGAGCATTATAAAATATAATAAATATACCTCTGTTGTGAAATCCGTCGAGGATATGACAAAAGTTGTATGCCCATCTGAAATTAAGTCAATGAGATCACAAAAGAAGTAAATTGGATCTTGATCAATGAAGCATAATATTGTTAAGAAACTACAATAGTTATTATGAAAATAAAATGCGCACCACTAGTTGGCATTGAGTAAGGCTTACAGACACATTTTTTTAGACTACAACATTCCGATGATAGTGATACGCAAATTTCTAAATTACTGCTATGTGTGTATGTGCTGATTGAGCAAAATGTACGATTAATGATTATTTTTACAGTTGTAGATTTTTTTACAGTTGAACACTAATATTCAGTTGGATTGGACAAATTTATCATATTATTTATCTCATAAACTTGATTTAAGTTATATTCGTTCTATTGCCTTGAAAATTGAAAACAGAAAAAATATTTTTAGTATTATTTTCATATAATTTTCATATCTGATATAGGACTAGTTAATGACTGATTTCCCCTCCATAGTTTGCTTTGTCTCATTGCACTTTGCTTTCGTTTGTCGAAATATTATTACATATGAAACTGAGATAATTCATACCTTATGCATATTTTTTAAAATAGACATTGTTTTAATTTCAATCTTGCAAAAGTCTGCTATTAACTACACCGAGTAAACGCTTTCGGCAATCGCAATATATTAATTGACGCTCTCAGAGAGTAGAACGATATTCTTAAATCGGGTTATTGATTTTCCATTGTACTCAATTTGTATCTACTATGCGATTGGTACCTATTCCTAAGCTCTTAGTATTTCAGTAAGTTGGTATTATTCTACTAGTATTATTTTCTAAGTATTTAATAAAATATTTGAGAGCAATAAATGTACTACATTAATTATTATTATTGTTGTACCTATTGAAAATGATTGGAATGTAATTATGTAATTTCGTAGTATTTCTACACTTAACAATAATAATTATTCTATGGAATCAGCTATATATATTTTTGTAATAATAATTAAAAATAAATAAAACTATTAATGTTTTGTATTTATAACTATTCCGTGCGAGACTGGAAATTGGAATTGTTTGACGAAAACTCTAGGTGTATTGAAAAAGGACAGTCAGATGATTTGGGAAAAAATGGGTCTGGCATTTTACCAAGCCATTTTCGTAACAGCTTGAGAACACAATTTAAAAAAAATAGTGAAAATTAAAAAAAATCCAAAAGACTAATATTAACAGCCTAGTAGATTTGAATTAGTATTACACCCAGAGTTTTTGATGTAAATCAGTTTTAGGTTGTGTTTAAAAATAATTTGATTTTACCGGCAGTGATTTTATTAAAGGCAATAAGTAGAAATGTTTGTTTTCTAGTCTCGCACAAGTATATAATTTGTTTTTTTTTTTATAATGAAAGTATGATAATATGGTAATAAGAAATGAATAAAGAACATTCAAATTCTAAAGTTTTATTATTGTTAGTAATAATTATAATTCTTTCTTCATTAAAAATCTCAGAAAAAAAATTCACACCATTTCAATAAAAAAGGAACTAGTAATATTGATGCTTAATGATATAAATTGACTTATTGACTTGACTGGCAGATTTTTGTTGATTTTATACATCACTTGAAAGTTAAATGGATACAATAAACTATTTTCTGCTTTCAACCAAAACTTTTACATTCTCAATTATGCAGATAAAAATTATCTCAAGTATTGATATATATGAAAAACAAACAGCTGAGGTTGTTTTTTTTTATCCGATTCATTATTTTTTCCTTTTAATAAATGGTGGAAATCTCTCGACTGTAATATATTGCTATCCAGAAAAAAATAATTTAGCTTGTTAGTTAGCGAAATAGCTTGGCATGTGAATGTCAGTTGATAATAATTATTTTTTTGATTACGTATGCATTTCACTTAATTTTTAATGATTCATTAATATTATTATTCCATAAACCTGTTACATAAGAAAATAGATTAATGTGGTATTGATATCAATAATTATTATTATTATATGTAGCTCTAGTAATCATTCAATGTCATTATATTTACTAAATTATTGACTATTAATTAGATTTATGTGTCACAATATAAGTAGACTTAGCGGCATAATCTAGACCTAATGCAATTGATAATTAATTACATATTTAGAAACCTTTTCGATCAAAAGTCGAATGCGGAAAACCAGCATACAGCATTCAATATGGGCATATTTCAGAAACCACCAAACGCAAATGCAAAATGTATAGATCTCGATGTTAGGGAACCGTAAATAAATCTAAACATTTCACAATTTCAAATAAACACCGTATTTAAAATTAAGATATTTTTTTGTGTTTGTCATGTCATAGATTTATTTGAAGAATTAAAATAACAATAATCTTTCTAAAGGTATGCAAAGAAAAACACTCTTCGATAAAAAGAATGTATTTTGTTGGTATCTGAAAGAACCCTGTATTGAAAATCAAATCCAAATAGTAGATTTTGAAGAGTTCGCATACTTATTAAATGTGTTTTTGAAATAAAAAATTATTGTGAGGTTTCGAAACCAAATACATGATGCATGCATTTTTACAAAATTCATTAAAACATTGTAATTAAACGTGATTTGTTTCTAAAGCGATAATCATAGTCGCTTAGTCTATAATCTACCGTATCCGTATGCACAATACAGATGGTACTTTTAATGGTAGATGGTATAAATTGAAAATGCTTTCTTAATCTACTATGGTGAGTTTGATTTGAAATCTAGTCATTTTGGTTATTTGATGTTTAAATTGTAAAAAATCTTAATATAAATATTTCAATTAAATTATGTCATTGTTGCCAGCAGTAAGATTTACTATGATATATTTATTTGTTTAAGATTCACCCCACATTTTTTTTGGTCTTTTAATTTTTTTGTATTGTGCTTTGTAGACGATAGTTTGTAATAGTATCAGTTGTTTGTTTGAGAATTACATTTCTTTTTTCTTTATTAGTAACCAAAGATTCAATAATATATTTTCTTGTTTCTATATATTTTTTAAACTAACTAACTATAAACAAATAATATTTTCAATTAATGGAATGGTCTTATTCGGTTGAGTTTTACTGGTCTTCATTCAGCTGATTCGAGATGTTTTATTTTTCATTCCATTCATACTAGGGTACAATTGGTACTATATATAAATTTTATTTATTTATGATGAATTGGGAGCTTAATAAATTTTTTTGGTGGTAAAATTTTTTAACAGTTTATAATATCGCATATAAATTGATATAAAAATATCATGGAATCACAAATATTAAATGGAATTTCATGTTTCATAAAATATAAGTAGGTATAAGAAAAATAGTGCATGAATTATATATTATTAATTTGCTTTCTTATAATGAAGATTTGCAGTAACATTAATAATTTATACTAACTGCAGAATCCCATATTTTCAGCGATTTTCGCTTTCATAGTATTTGATCTTCTTTCAAGGAATTTACTCTAGTTGGATAGACTATATTTTTAATCTTGCCCGTTGAAAGTAATTAATTTTTTTGAAGTTTTGAGTTATTTGTCTTACATCTTAATGATTTTTCAATTGAAATTAACAAGAAACTGATATTGATGATTATATGTCATAGAAATTAAATGACATACTCTTTCATACATATCTCAATTGTTTGCTTAAAACACTATCACGGTGTGAATATTTGAGTATTCTTTCAGTAGTGGATATCATTGGTATTTTCAATTATTTATTTAACACTTATTTTATGATGGATCACATTTTATTTGATATTTTTTCATGGTATTTTAAGAATCTGAAGGGGGTTATTAAAATTTGATTTTTAAAAATTCTAATGGACCCAGTGCAGCTGTGACAACTTCGTAAAACTGATGACGATGGAAAAAGTGCCAATCAAAGCGGTACAATTTCAACGGCGCGCCGGTTGCTCATTTGCGAAGGTGTAGATATATTTGTAGCACCCTTCAGATGCTTATTGTTTATAATTTTTAAGGTAGACAAAGCACTTACATAGTTGACTGATATTAATGTAATTTTGCAATCAATAAAAATAATGATTATGTATTGTGTAATTGGAGTATTTTCTAAAGGTCAGTGAAAAAACTCAATAAAACATTCACAATAGTTTTTTCTTCAATTGATTCTTCAAAATCACATCAGAGCACATAAGTATTTCATTTTAATCTTAGTGATGGTAATCATGATCAATGATTTCTGAGCCAAAAGGGACGAGGGAAGTAGGGATGCATGATATGAGAATTTTTTTAGTACAAAATCCAAAAGCAAGATGCGAACGCTTTGTGAAAAGTATTTTCTCGCGACTCTATTACTTTCGCCCTTTCGGTGCTCGAAGCTGTCTCAGAGGCTTAAGTGTTTTTTCAATGTTTACTGAGTTTTTTTTGTGAAGAAGTATTGAATAGATTATTATTTTGTATGTTAGCTGTATGTAACACGTATGGTAATAATATATTTAAACAAAATTCGATTGACGAATTTGAATATTAAGAATAATAATATCTATAAAAAATTATCGCTGTTTTTTATTCTTGTTTTCTAACATTCTGTCTAGATGTTACATCTTTTATTTTATACCTATTTTATATTTCAGCTTCGCACCGCCGGAAATATTTTGACACTACACATTTCATAGAAAATAAAAACATCCGCACGAATTTCACCGTTGTTTTTACTTCTTCTAAATTCTATTCTACTTTTATTATTTCAGCTCAGCGTATTCAACGTTCCCTCTTTACTTTCAGTACCAAAAACACATTACAGAAGGTGAATCGATGTTAACAATTTATGTCTATAACATATCCATACTTCTATATCAATGAATTTGAACTATCGGTAAAGTCAGGTAACGAATGAATTGAGATTATTTTTAATTTTTTCCTTTTATTACATTGAAGTGTTCAATACAATGACATTCTCATCAGTGATCAGGTTCTTATAACTCTTTTTTTTACCAAATTTAATTTAAAATATAGCATTGCATTTGATGCAATGTAATTAGTTTTTCAAATGTTAGTCAAACACTAAATTTAACATGATACATATGATGCATGGTGAAACATGAGTTGTTCGATTAATGTAAGTATACCAAAATTCATTTAAGAATTAGAAATTTTAGTATAATGTCAGAGTCGAGATTAGACATTTCCAAATTCTACAGATGCTAAAGTATCATTTTCATTCTCTGTCACTTTCATATTCTGATATAAATACTCTATAAAAGTTATAATGAACGAAATTTAAGAGTAAAAAGTATGACTTGCTTTTTGAATTTTATATTGTTACCTTAGGGTTATTGTACATTGAGTGATTTTATTTAATTATATTAGAATAGTAGTTAGATTATTCAATACTTGATATTTCATAATTAATTACTGCACTGTAGATAATTCCATTACTTCTTTTAGCACATCATCAGTTTGGCAAATAAACTTTTCATTCCACGAGGCTCCGACGCCTTCAACTTGAAGTATTTCATTCAGTCAATTTTAAACGGCTTTATAGGTTATTATATCTAAATTATTATAGAAATGAAATGTCTGGATTATAGAAAGGTTACTATTTTCTAATGATATTTATGAAATAAGTTATGAAAAATTCACCCATTTTTCTTAAAATGTTGCACATATCATTAAGACATAGACAGGAATTTTCCAAATTCATAATGACAGTGATACTGTTCAATAAAAACAATAGCACTCATATACATTCAAAAGTAAAACGAATTGTGCACAAGGAAACAGTTAAAGAGTAAGTATCATAACTTCTTTGTATATCCCATAAAGAACCCCAAAGTGACATTTTTTAATTGATAATAGTTTTGATGGAGATATTGTTTTGACCATTGCATCTGTACAACCGAATATTACTATCAGAGCATTTGGTCATAATGCAAATTGATAACCATATGTAAAGGGATGTAGTTCATTTATTTTTCACTATTACCATAGTGTAATTTTTTTATTTAAGCTCTAGAATTGGTGTGTTGATATATTTTACTGGATATTATTTCGATCTTCCAATATTTATTCGGTATTGAGTAAAAAGAAATAAAGAAAATGAGGCAAAATATTTGCAATTTTCTGAAAAATTACAACAGCTTCAATGAAAATAGTTCCAAATTTTTCAGATACCAAAAACTTGATAAATCAGTGAAAAATAAATATTTTATTGAAATTAATTGCAATTGTTATTTATTAGCTATTTTACATGATTGCTTTTAAATTTAAATAATCTGTTTGATTTTCACATATTTGCTACGTTTATTGAATATCATATATTTTTTTAAATACTTGAATACGAGTTACTGTACTTATTATGCCCTTAATATATTGAATCAGTGCCTGTCATCTGTTTAGCACAGTAGAATGGCTGATTAGCGATAGGAAATCCTGCATTAAATAGAATATCCATAATAGATTTGTATCAAGTTGAATCTATTCGGTGATATATATGTCACTACTATGATTCATAATTTTGAACATTAGTTAAATATTTATAAATAGAATTTCGGGAATGTAAGAAATTTAATGTGAAGAGTCCTAGATATTTTGAAAACACTCGATTGGTTTATATTTCTGCTTTGTCTTTCCTAACACAGTTTTGACTGTAATTTGAGCAATAATGAGTTTAGATACTTCACTAAGATGTCAAAATAGTCACATAAAGATATAATCAATTAATTTTTAAAATATCTTGTTAATTTCCAATTTGATTTGCCGATTAAAATTATATTTTTAACGCTTTCTTTGGTTATATGGCTTTATCTGAAAATTTATATTATTTATCTTATCAAAGATCTGTCAATGAAATAGAATCGAAATTAGTCCACCGAAACTTTGAGTTACAGAGTAACTTGTGTTACAATTAAATATAAGAAATGGCATAATTAAAACAAATGAAAGTATAATCACAGAAGCGATAAAAGTGAATAAAAAAATAAATTGCATATTTGCATTACATAGTAATTTTGATAAACGTTACTGGATTCGTTGTAGCATATTGAAAAATAATATTAATGTACCTTTTCGAAAACGTAGACACTGCAAAGTGCCTTATTTTCGATAGAACAACATTAACTTTCAAAGTATGGAAAAGTAGCAATCGGGGGTATATTATTTTTAATAAAAATATAGAATCAAATGAATTTAAATCCTATTATTAAATTGATTCATTTTAGAAAGCGATACTCCGTTTATTAATTTTTTCCTACCCCTCATCTCCTTAACTGAAGAAAGTGTCCTTGTTAATTATAAAAGAATCTTAATAAAAGTCTTCCTAACACCCATTTTTTTAACTAATAAAAATGTCACATTGGTGCACAGTTTACGCATAGTGTGAAGATGATAAATAATTTAATATATCTACATGAAAAGAAAACATTCTAACTACAAAGAGATAGTAACTCTCGCAATTAGACAGTGATTCGAAAATACTATTTTAACACATTAAAACTATTTTTGAGATGAAATATTTCAATAATCAAACTTTAACCCTAACCATCTGAATATTATTTCTTTGCTAATTATATTTCACATTGGTGTTTTCAAATGGGTTGATTGGAATGTGAGTGACATTTTTTCGTTTATTTATTTATTATGTGCAGCTTTCGATGTATACACATGAAAGATGAACAATTTATCTTCATCTATTTGGTAGATGTTCAAATATGAATGCAATCAGGATTCAATAATGTAAACGTAACAGTATATCAATAAATTATAAAATGACTTGATGATAAGAATGTTTCATGGCAGCGAGGAAAAGAAAAATTTAAATACAATGTGGATATTTCATTGTATTGTTTTGTTTTGTTTTGTCATGAAACTTATGTGTCATAGTCAAATTGGTTTCATTTACAGTTTTTGTTTACCGGTGTCAACTCTGGCTTAAATTCAAGATTGAATTTAAATTTTCGTAAACAGATGTCACGTGAACTATACTTCATAATCATTACACATTTTACAAAATCCAACAAGCTTATACATTCAATTGTGAAAAAACATCTACTCGCATATCAGAATTTAATATCATAAAGAGTTTATTTGTTACCAATATGGTAGTTTTGGCAGTAGTTTTAACATGAAATAGTGATCCAAAAACGAATTGCTAGCATTTAAGTATTGTAGAAATTAAAAAAAGATCTGCACGCCTTCAATAATTTGAACCATTGAACGTTTAAATCAACCATAAATTTCATTCAAAATGTTATAAGCCAAAAATTTTATGATTTTATTTGATTTTTAAAGGATTTTCAAGTAATTTTCCCTTATTCTACTTAGCAGTAAGTAAAGAAAATGTACCAAATTGTACAAATATGTATAACTGTAACTGTAACAATTGTTAGTATCTGTAAAATGTTGTAGCGTGTACCCAAACCGTAACTGTGCAATTATTAACTTTTGTTAACTTAGATATAAATTGTACAAGTACCTATTTTACAGTGTAATTTTATAAAATTTACTCTATAAAAACAATTTTTTTTGAATTGGTCTTCCGAGAGTTTGAAGGGCAATTAAGTAAAGTGGAATGCAGACCGAGCGATAATTGAGATGGATAGATAAGATGTCGTAAGGGCAAACAGTTTTATCAGAAACGACTTACTGATTCATCATCACATTTGATTGTACAATAATTCGCCTTACCCAACCGTATTATAAGCTGTCATACATATGTTTTTCAATATAAAAAGAAGTAGAAACCATCCATTGCGATGGCTGTTTTTCAGTCAGCCAAATGGACAAAATGACAATACTTAGATATTTCTTTAATAAATTTCAAGGATAACTGAAGATTCAACAGTATCTGGATGAAAGTTATAGTCCCTTCGTTACATTACATCTTTCCACTGATTGTTGTGCTAGGTGTCATTTAACTGATTTTAAATATTTACAAAGTTTTACTGGTTTTAATTCTAAGAATCTGCATAGGTACCTTTTAATATACATATTTATATTTGTAATGGTTGAAGTTGCGAAATTACTCTATTAATGATGGATAATAATTGGTGTCTTTGAAAAAGTATTTTAACAAACAAAAGTATCTAATTAAAATTGTAGAGCAGTGATTTACTAATAAATATTTATAGCCTAGTCGCAAAGTAGAGAGTTTAGATAACTTTATCACACATTAAATTAACACTTTTTTACTATTAATTTGTTTATATATGGAGATTCATCTATGACAGTCTAATTATGAAAGTTTTTGCATGGCACCGATTGCAAATAACATTAAAAGAAAGACGATCAGTCGAAATGCATTTCTTTGATTGCTTCTTAAGAGTGTTGAGAAATTTAAATTTTTGTATTGATGACAAATGACACCAAGCCATGTAAACTTTCATTAATATAGTTTTTTATGAACCGATATACAACTGTAGACAATAAAGTTTATTTCAACCAAACATTGTAAAAAAAGTTAGTATTTATTGCTTAGGTAGAGGTTTAGTAGATATATAAAAATATGGGTAGTAAAAATCATAGTTTTCATACAATAATATAGAATCATATCATGTTTAAAGTGTTCTAAAATCTGTACATATTAATGTAGAGAAATGAATAAAATATTAATTAAGTATTTTAGAACAATAATTGGGGAACACATTTTATAAACATCACTCGCTCGTAAAAATGGCTCTAATCACCATTAACCTAATGTTGTAGATAGTTTAACAATGTTCTTACCTTTGAAGTCAAAGTATTATCGATAAGTAATTTTTTGATCTTTTTTTGATTTACATTTTCTATGATAATATTTATACCCCGAATGTATTAATATTTGTTTTATTGAAATATTGTAGAAGAAAATTATTTTGGCCAGTGAAGCAGATATACAGTTTTTCCATCTTGCTATCCACAGCTTGTTGATTTGTTGAAGATTTCTTTTCTTATATATACTTTATAATCTAAAATTGTCTCGTATACTTTTATTGACACAACATAAGTCACTTTAGAATAGTCATCGAATAGTGAAATTCTTTTTCTTTTACGAGTAAATTGGTGTTTTAATACACATCCTATATGTCTATAGCAGGTCTACCTTTCTTGCAAATATTATTATTTATTATTGAATATTCGTTAAAAATTATTGTATATGAAATTTTTATATGAATTTGGTAAGAACAATGTTGAATTTCAGTGAAAACCCTCAAATTGGTAATACTTTAACACTGCCTAATTACATAAATAACCTGTAAACTAACATTTATCATTTACATAGAATATATAGTATCGATGTCTTGCACATGAGACTGTATTGAATAAACCAATAAAATTAATATAATGTAAGTATTTTTTGCGATACCTAATAATTTATTTCAACAAATACTATTTCTCAATAATTGAGTCTCTCTATAAAAGCTAAATAAAATTAATTTTCAATACTTTAACGGCTGTTTTATTTTCACAAGCAACACATCGGCATCTCAGAATTTTGCAGGTGCTGTTGCCAAAATTGACAGAATGCTTCGAAGGAATTAGAAATTTAAGGTGAGTATGGAATTCTCATAAAAAAACCAATATTGAAATGATAAGTGGTTTTAATATTTCAAATGGTTATAAAAAAGTAATCCAATGAGCGTAAACAATAATGGGCATCAAACATTCGGTAATTATACAAAATAATTGCATTTTTTCCACTAACGATAGTTTCATACACTTATGCTTTGATAAATACCTTGATTTCTTTATTGACATGAAATTCGAAACTTTGTACATCCAGTCCAATGTTTGTATGTGAAATGAATAATGCGTTCCGAAAATATGCATATTTGATTCATATAGTATTTTTGATTGTGTATTTAATTTGTACAATAATGTCAATCAATTCATCTTCTCCAAAGACATTTCCGACCATTAGGAACCTGATAATATTTATCACTTGATATACTTTTACATCTCAGAGTGACTCCTGGTAGTTTTAACTTAGGAATTATTGGCAAAATTTTTTGATACTTCAAAATAATATTAATTTTCACACTCGCATGACACTATGCGTTTCTGTTACATTAACATGCACGATGAACACTGTTTTAATTTAAGAAGAGGTATATATATATATTGGGGAGAGTGTATTGGGAAGGATTTAATTTATATGCAAATAATGATTAATTTAATAACAAGACTCATACCTCATAATGATGCTTTATTCCTTTCAAAGAAAAAGCATTGACTCGTTCAGTGTTCCGTGATGATGTCTATAAAGAAAAAAAACATTGATTTTTATGGCTATACATACCATTTTTTATTGATATAGAAAGTTAATATAATAATGGTTTCTAAAAATTCTATTATTATTTAAGGAAAATGTTTAATCCAAATTTCTTTCAAAAAGCATTTTGAATTAACATATATTATTATTTATAATATAACACGTTTCCTCCAAATGTTGACAACTTAAAAATGATTAACATATATTATTTTTGCACAATATTTAGTATGGGGCAAGTTATCTGTAATGACAAAACTTTCTGACCAGTCTGTAAGTCCAAAATTTTAATTTTAAACATCGAAATTATATTCAAATGTAATTTACGAAGGTACATGATGAAATTTCATTATCAAAATTGTTGAAACTGTATAGTTCCACATTTTTTGTCACTAATGACTCAGTCGGCTTGTCAATTCTGTTACATCCAAGTGATAGAATGCCTGAAGATGCCGAAAAGCGAAACCCGCATCATTAGTGACAAAACATGTCCGATTCAAATTTTATATTTATATGTGTTTTGAGGCCAAAATATCAATTTTGTTTTTTGTAGCTAAATTACAAACCTGAAAATATTTCATGCCCGTCACTTTATTTCGAATAGCAGTATTGAATAATATAGATGCACCATTTCTGGAGTAGAGGCCTCTGGCAACTTGTAGTAGCATTATCTAGAAGAATTGAAGTGAAAATAATAACACAATCATTAAATTTATTATATTAATTAATTACATTATGATCGGAAACATACTGTGTTTCGTAGGTTTGAGGACACAATGAATACAGATAGAAAATTTTTCTATTTGTTTTATCAATAATATTATAAGATTCTGAGAGTTGGCTTTTAGACGTTTCTTTTTGTTAATGTCATAGCTGTATTGCTCAAACAGTTATGCGGCGCTTTTTTCTTGAAGTGAGCATCATAATAAATTCTTTTTTTTTCTTATTTCAATAAATAAAACACTGGTCAGTTGATAATGTTCATGATGAGCAAAACCTGACATTGTCATTATATTAAATTGCGGAAATAGTATTTAATATTGCAATTTATTTATTCAAATGAAAATGCCTTTCCATCATGGAGTGACAGTTAATACCGTAAAAATAAATAATTAATTGAATAAATAAGTAAAATTGTCAGAACTTTTACTCAATGGAAATGTCACGGTGAACTGAAGCGTTAACTCATGGGCTATGGCAGAGGTGGGGAACCTTTTCATTACAAAATGCCACATTCACTTAAAAGATTCAACATATAAGACCGCAGTAAAGAAAACATTGACACCCCCCCCTATAAACTAAATATTTTAATTCACAATATAAATTTGTCAAAACGCAACATAAAAAAATCTTTTAAGAAAAAAATTATATTATTTTTACAAATCTAATTTATTACGTTGTATATTGTTACAACATACTTGAGTTTATTACATTTTTTTTCCAAACTATTAAGTACGTATAAATTTTTGATTAAAGAAAATGTATTGAATAATTTAATTGTGTATTATAAAATATTATTCAGATTTAAATATTAAAGGTTTTAATTTTAAAGATTTTAATGGATTTTAAGATTTAAAAAAAAAATGGCATCAGTCAAAAGGCCACACTAGAATAGCCAATAGGCCGCCAAATCTTGATTGGAATTCATGACATCTCTACAATTTACAATTTACTAAAAAGTAAATTAGTACAGAATCACACCGATAATGATATCAGCAGAATTGTTTGCACGACATCTGTGAGTCGCATAAATGGTTGCTATATAAAATATAATAAATAAATAACATTACGCAAATCTAATAGCAAGCAATTATATATGAATTTTAGTTCAAATAGGTGACTTTGGTGGAAGCAAAATACCTATGAAAAACCACATTCAATAAATTATAGTGCTAAACGATCATTTTTACATTTAATTCAATTAACATATAATTCATTCAGTACTAAAATTGGTTTGGTATGAAATGAAATCTAAATGAGAATATTATCGAGGTAAGGTCTTCGGTCCTCCCGATCACACACAACTAGGGTTTCCAATCCCGGGCCAAAATTTTGTTCCCGGGATTTCGGGATTGGAATTATTGATCCCGGGATTGGAAACCCTATATATAATGTACGTATAATTTTAGACTTGGGGTTAAAATGGAAAATGAAAAAGTTAAAAAAATTTATTTATTGATAACAACTTACAACATTTTATTGAAAAATATGCACGAAGTAGCAATAAAGTATCGAGTGTTTCATCGTTTAAATGAAATCTAATTTTTCCTTGTTTGTATTGTCAATAGGTATTTATACACTAGTTCGAGGTGATAACCACGTGAGCCTCCTTTGTCAAATAGCATCATTTCTTTATTTATGATCAACGTGAGTCTAGTGCAATTTTGAACTCATGGTTCATATGTCGTTAAGCTTTTTGCGATTTCATCTTGTAACAGTTGCTTCATTGTTTCTTATTCAATTGGGTGGGATGACTGACTGCGTTGAAGTACATTCGATTGATGACGTTTCTAGTGGCTCTAATATTTCGATCATATCTACATCTTTTTCGTCAGTTAATCTTTCAATAAGTTTTTGGATAGTTTCTTTTATAATTTTACGAATTGTTTTGTTATGTAAGGGTTAATCCCGAAATTTCGGTATTGTATTTTCTAATCCCGGGACTCACCAGGTATTGAAAATCATCGGGATCCCGGGATTGGAAACCCTACACACAACTCTAAATACGATGCGGTACAAACGCGGTTCATAATGTCAGAACCCTTTGTTTATCATACTTAACAAATCATGCTGTATTTTTGTAGACGAGTGGTCCATCATATTTACATTGAGGTCTCGTGAAAAAAAAATAATTTGCAATTTTGTCAGAAATTCTTAAATATACTTTTGAATATCGAGCTATTTTATTCTTTTTTGCACTATAAAGAAACCAACATTTTGTATGGTTTTCGAAATGAAAATTTACCTAAGCAACTCATTTTTTTTATTTTTTTTTCATTATAACGTATAATTGTATGATAACAAATTTTATGCAGTAAAAAATTTGGATCATTCAAATTGTGTAAATTTCCATATTATTGGTACTAGTGGGTTTTGGTTTACCTTTCGGCATATTCAAGCATTTCAGTATAAGAATGCACATGAGTTGATAAATAGCAATGAATTATATGACAAAAAATACCATGTATTTGGCTTTTGGTCGTCGCCATTAGTGACCAAAAATATGGCAATATAAAAATTGTTATTGAAATTTCATTTCAAGACCGTCCGTAATAGATGGAAAGATTTTTTTGTCATTACATTCACGATTTTTGTCGATGTATTTTAACTGTGAGTTCTTTCAAACTTTCGTACTGTTCAATATGGGGTTAAGCGAGATTTTCTGCTAATTACAGCTTAGTATCAAAATTTATTTGTACGAACTTTTTGTCCCTCAATTTTCCGTACAACTTTTCGAAGCCACTTATTTTTTATATCATTTGCACTCCGTAAAATTATAAAGCTTAAAATATTGATAAATGTTTAGGTGTTAAAACGTGTTAGTAATTATGTCGAGGTAAAGGATGATTTCTAATGAAGGATGTCGTGAAACAGCGGCTGCATACTACTGGCAGAGGTGGGACGATTTAACATATTCAAAAGAAAAATATGATTGTCAATGTATCAATATGTCACAAGTTATTTTATTTAAATTCAATAAACATGATTATAAATGTGTTCCTAAAGGGGGTTGCTAGGCTTACGGCAAAAGAAGCTTATTTTGACACAATAATCGAATCGTATTAACCGTATTTGTCTATCTATACCGAATACATGTATTATACTTAGTAATAGAACTGATGTACGGATTTACGTTTGTACTTAAACTTTTAATATGCTCTACCAAAAGGTTTGATTACGTACTTTTTTGACTCACAATTTTCGAAGAAACTTTAATGTAGAACCACTTAACAATATAACACACTTATTTGATGTTGACGATATATTTTTCGCGATAGACTGAATCAAAAAACATTAATAACATCTACTAGCTAAATTGCATCGATAACAGCTGTTTTGTTAAGATAGATATGTACAACGTGACCATTTATTTATTCTTCAAAATGGAACAACTTCTAATTTTATGCAAAAGTATTTGTATAAAAAAAAAAAATATAATATTTTTATAAAATTTTATATGTTTTAATATATGAAAATCGCACCAAGAAAAAAAAGTGAATGCAATTAAATAAAAAAAATGTATGTGTGGTGTACGCAAAACACGAGCGTGAAGACATTATTTTTTTGATTATTAAATTAAATAGCTCTTTTCTAAGAACGGGACATTTTTGTCTCAAGAGACAGGCAATTTAAATTTGGACGATCCCGTCCAAAACGAGACGTATGGTCACGATAGATATATACGATATAATAAGGTGCCTATGCATGTCTGTAAATATTACAGTTTACACAAAATTTGTTATCATTTGTAAATAGCTGGCGTATTTTCATCGATATATATATATATATATATATACTTAATACCATTTTCTTCAATACGACTTGTGTATACGTTAAGTGTGATATATAATATATTAATCGCCACGATCATTTTTTTTACTTAATATGTGTCGAATAGGCAAGAAGAAACCCTCATTTTTTGACATTAGACAGTGAAATAAGTTGAAAGTAATCGAAAAATGTATGAATCAAAATTATATGGTAAAAGTAATATTTTTTTTTTAAGTCCGGTCTGAAGCCGAGAGGTAGTATTTCTTACATGTGTTTTTCATATTTGATTGCAGTGTTTACAAGGTAGAATACCCTAACGAATTATTTCAGTATCTTATTATAGTTTATGATACATAATATATTTACAAATAATTAATTATTATTACGGATTTGAGTTACAAAAATGGATGTTTGATATTTATATTTTTTTTTCACTGAAATGATTTTAAATTGTAATAATTGAAAATGGTTTGATTTCTGATTTTCCTCAAATTATTTCTATGTATTTTTTTTTAATATATTTTCCTTCCTGTATGTAGAGTGTATGTAATACAATACAACGTATAGCTTAGCATTAAGTACTCATTGTTGTGTGGTGTAATAAAATTGGTTGACATTTACAGAAAACTAAATGACACCTAAGTGGTACTAAGAACCACGAGTTTGCATTGCTGACATTGTAATTACAATTCTTTTTAAAATGAATAAATGAATAAAATATTTTCAATCCATATATATTATACCCCATAGTGTTCATCGTTCGTCTATAAATATATATTAACTTCAAATCACACATAATATACAGTTCTTTTATTGTTATTGTGGTATAATAAACTCCATTTTTATTAAATTATAGTCATCAAATCAGTGCTATTATGAATAATAGAATTTCTTCTGGAAAGCGCATTCGCACAGTAAGGATAATTCGCTCATAACCCATGAAGGGAAGAACTAAACGAGCTAGAAATATTCACGATTAAATATTCTATGAGAAAGAATATATCTGTAGTCTGGTATAAAACAAATATAACAAAAATAAATAACAAAAACAAATATAACAAAAAATATAACAAAGTCTATACACCCAATCCTTTTTGTACGAGAATTCGATTATACGCGATTCTTTTGGACGGCACCGTTACATTTTTTTACACGATTTTTTCCCCAAATTCGTTGTAAAGAAGAAATTTGTTTACGATGCTAGGCTTGTACGTTTCATTATTTTTTTAAATAAAAAATATGTGTATTTTTAAAACTTAATTTTGTAAAGCATTCCATTTTTTTAAATATGCATACTAGTGTAGTGTAGTGTAGTGTATCGGATATTATGCGAATTTATGTTTTAGGGTGTGTAAAGAAATGAAATGCAATGGCGTAAAAGTTGTGATTTTTTTTACGCGCCTTTTTCTGGAACCAATGTATCGCGTAAAAAAAGGACTGGGTGTATAACAAAAAGATCAAAAATATTTTTTACTTTAAAACAATGAAAGCATATTAATTGAATCGGCGTTCAACGGAGGACCAACCTCCTGGAACTCCATTATAAGACGGCGAAGAAATAGCAATGCATTTTAGATCTATAAAATTTATAAGGCATATATTATAGTTAGTAACTATCTCTGCTTAAACGTACATTTACATATCTATATATTGCGATGTAGAAAAGGTACATTATACATATTAACATCTGTTTTAACATCCTAGATTTATATTGTGATGTAAATTCTTAAACGTGGCAAATTGATTTTAAGTAAATATCTTGTAAAAAGTAGATATCTCGAAGTGAGAGTTAATCTGGGTTTTTTTAGCTCAGATTCGAGTTATCTAACTTCGAGAAATATAATTAATATGTAATTATTTTTTAATCAGCTTTATAACATTATAAATTTCGTAGAACTAAAATACATTGCTATTTTTTCACCATGTTGAAACGAAAAATCTTTTTTGAAATATCATTTATATTATCATGAATGTTGGAATTTAATCGACAAAAAGAATTATTGCTCATTTTCATCAACCGAAATTATAACCCGAAATAAAAGAAAAACAAAAATGATAAATCTAAGAATGATACACGTTATTTAAATAATTTTAATATCGCAATAGCAAGGTGCATATGTATACGTGACTTAACTTATCTGAGACATGATATCCCTTATCATATTAATTTGCATATATAATCTACTCATGAAATCTATAGTGATAATTTTATACCAAAATCTATTTTTTCTAATAATATACATAGTGATTATACCAGATGTAAAATAATACATCAATATGACTGTTTTATCTATTTACCACTCATCTGACGGAATCTTATCTCGCTCATACCAATATTAAAAAAATCAAATTATTATTCTTAATTGAAAAAAGTATGCAACTCAATTTTACTTAATTTAATCTTTATTTTCTACAGAATTCATTTTTATAAGCTACATCACAATCGTCTAAAAAAAGATATTAATTTTCAAAGATAATGGATGTACAATACTTTTCTAATCAAACGATTATTAATGCAGCGTGTATTTTTGCACGTAATCATTTTTCATTGATTTATACAAATACGAAGTTAATATGGTTTGAGTGGTTTTACATGCATTTCCTCATTTTGACCACATTTTAGCCGAGTCAGATTACTATATGGTGTATTATATAAATATATAATTTTCACACTATCAAACGGGTTAATAATTTATTACTCTACTTAAAAAAAATAAGCTACATTTTAATTTAAGCGTATTCGTTTACTAAAATACATGATATATATTGAAGGGTAAAATCCAGGTCGTGAGTGATAAAACACATTAAAGTGACGTATTTGAACGATTCAAATGTGGTTGAGTTATGCTTTTTGTAAATCCCGCACCAATAGTTGTCTTTAGTCAAAAGGGCGCCATATCAGCAATAAGGCGACGATTTCATCTAAATTTATGGTCAATCTATTGCACAGAAAAAAAGATTGTTCGATGCATATTTGAAGTAAAAAGTATTAATTAAAATTATTTTAATATGGGGTGATATTCAAAGAACATCATGTTTTATTACATGTCTACAATACTGTCATATATATTTTAATAATTTTAATACAATAATGACTATTTTTTTTATATTATATAATTATATTAATTATATTATATTTATTAATAATTATATTATATTTTTATATTACATAATATAATTATTATATAATTATATAATATAATTTAATATATATCTAAATAGATTACTGACTAAAGAAAATATTTATATGATGTACTTGCAAAGGATTAAGTTTACATTAAAAATCATTAATACAACGACTTGATGACGTAGAAATAAAAAGTAAGTACTCATGTGAATTCAAGGATTCCATCGTGATTTAGGATCTACATTGATATAAGATACTTTCGGCTTCTGTTTTTCAATGGCCGGCCTGAAAGACTCTCCGATAGTTACGACGTTTCTATGTTTTCCTGTCAATTTGTAATCCATACTCAATTTATCGGTCGCTTTGATTCTAGGACCCCAACCTGTTGTCACTTTGGCTTTCGGATCAGTGTCTTGGGATTTGATTTTATTCTTTCGTTCCTTTCTTTTATAGTAGAACACTTCCCATGCCAAAGTGAGCATCGCGAGTGCCAGGCCGAATAAAGTAGCAATGAAAATGCCACCTAAAATTCACAATATAAAATTAATACCTTACAACTTTATTTTTTATATATATATCATGTATGTCCACGTTATGTATTTTATTGGATTACTAATAATGTAATAAGCTTTTTTTAAATGTTATGTACCTAAGCTATCCAAAGTTATTCCTTCGGACTCATCACCATCGTCACAAGTTCTATTCCAATATTTAGCAGTGAGGCCTTCGAGGAACCTGGAAATGACCGAAATATTTCTTATTATTAATTATAAATAGTCAAGCAATTTAGCTCGTGGTTGCCGAGTATACCCGGATTATGCAGTTGCAAGTATAATATCACTTATGATCTCCGTGGAAAGGGTTAAAATCATTTTAGCCGAGTAGGAAATACAGTTGAGCAAAGAATGACTCAATTTTTACGCATTGATTTTTCAATCGATTTTCGATTTTTACTTAATATTTACGATGTTTCTATTGACTTTCATCTCATTCGTCTCATCCTAACGAAAAACCGTCTGCGTGATTGAGAGAAGAAAGATACTAACATATGAGATTTGTCTTAATTACTTGAACATGGATTATCTTTCGTCTTTCTTTGTCAACACCTTTCTAACTGTCAGTGAGCCCTGTACTAAAATTATTAAAATAAAAATATATTACGGACGTCCTGACAAACTAAAATTTTATACGGCTGGTTTTTTGTTGATAATTGACAGTTACAAATTTAAAAATCTTCAGATAACCTAAGATGAAGTGGGGACACTTCTCTCGTGGGAACAACAGCTACTTTAAGCTTTCTCTTATCTAAATGAATGGGTTGATCGAACGGATTTTAACAAGTTCTCGTCAAAACACATTAAGTCGACACGTCTATAGATCGAACAAGGTATACGAAACTTTACAGTCTAAAAATTAAGCGATGTTTTACTTAATTAAATGAATATTAAATAGAAGGCAACCTCTGCTTTTGTAGTTCTAAGACAGCTTTAGAAAGTTCTTCTTGCAATCTCGATCCTTGCTGAACAGCAATAGCATATGGACGTTCTCCGAACACTTCCCCCACTATTGTTAGATTACAGTTACGACTAACTTCATATCTGAAATATCAAATCATAATGTTATTTGAAAACATACCATCCTTTTTAAAACTTTTGTCTGATCAATATATATTAGAACATGCCTCACTTGATTTCTGACGAATCATGAATGAACGCGAAGTCAGCTTGTTCGTTCTCATTGACTTTCTTAAAAGCAACTTCAGCGTTCGGTAAAGGTTCCGAAGAGTTGATGGCTAGCAAAATATGACCGTATTGTTCTCTTATAGGATAGTCCCATACTTGATAGATGCTTTCATCGGCGCTGCTATTCAGAGTGATCTCTTTCCAAACCCTGATAGAAAATGGCGAATTTAAAGTAATTATTTTTATGTTTCTGGTTATTTGTTTTATTTTTATAAAATATTTTACTTAGAGCTCATTTTAAAATTAAGATTTTTATATATGTATTTAAATATAACAGAAATACCTATATAAAGTGTCCTCAGCGTGTTTCATATTGATAAAATACTGATGTGCGATATGCCCTTTGACGACAGTGTAATTAATTCTGGACTGCCGAGCTAGTTGTTCCAATGATGAAACGGGCGTCTAAAATTATGTATAAACTGTTATTTTATATTTATTTGGCCAGTAAATAAATATTAATGCATTAATATGACAATTAAATTTGAATTGTTACAACTTTCTACAATCCAACTTGTTTTGTCACTAACGACACGGGTTTCGCATTTCGGCATCTTCGGGAATTGTATCACACGGGTGCAACAGAACTGACATATGCCGAAATGCGAAACTTAGATCGTTAGTGACAAAACATGTGGAATCGTACAAAGTTGTAACAATTCATTTTGATATTGAAATTCCATCAAGCATGTTCGGCCGTATCATAAATAATATGACATTTATTGTTTGTAAAATGTGTACATAAACTGGCTATCCCTAAAAAGCCGTAAGCTGTCTAGTTGAATTTTTGATTTTTTTAGGCAGTTTGAAATAAATAAATGACTGCATATTATAATAAGTAACTAGATACTGACATTAGACATTCTGATATATTTTCAAATGATCGATGCAATGTTGGTTGTGGACAGTAAAGTAATTAATTGATTGCAGGTGATCATTGAAAATTTTATATTCATTATTATTGATCTGACCTGCATCCTCTCGACGGTAAGAAACGCGGCCAAATTGGCAGTGAATGTGGCCAGCATGAGCACAACAAACAGCCAGTATGCGGCTACCAGAGCTCGTCCGGACAACGCCTTTGGTGCTTCACCGCCTCCTTGAGGTGTGAATGATGTCAAAGCGAACCAAAAAGATTCTTTCAGGGTAAATTCTCTAAAAAATACATAAGCAGCAAAAAAAATGTCACACAAAATTTAAAACGAATAGACAAATATAAATCTTTCGCCGTTCCTTAGACCATTGCGAAAGGCTAATGCATATCTGTAATAAATCATCTTCGGCCAGTATTTAAGATTGTTGAAAGTGCCGCCTGTTTAGTTTATTTTAAATTAAAATTTTGGTTTTACTGCTAGCACGATATAAGCTAGGTTGTTAAAACAGAAGAGAAGATGTATTGTGTACCTTTTCTACACAGCTATATATAGATAAGTAAATGTAATTTAAAACATAGTTCTGACGACGGGTAAGCCGAAATAGCTATAAACTATATCTTATAAAACTTTGTAGAACTAAAAAACATCGCTATTTTTTCACCGTGTTATAATGGAGCTCTACCAAGTAAAGGCATATTCAATCAATTAAGCCCTGGAAATCTTCTAGTATTTTTGAACTATAGTTGTGCTTAAAGTAGTGACGGTTATCGCTATAAATATGAACCTTTTGACTATGGAAATTATTAATCGTTTACATTAGCTTGATATTTCCATAATTACCTGCAAGGATAAGGATAGTCCTTTTTATTATTTCTCGCGCTGTATGGAGAATATTTATCAAGCAAAGCCAATAATCCAGCTGTTAAAATGAGAGCTGCCAATATACTAAGCCAAACTTCTACTCTCAATACCGTCATAAATTTAAATAGAGATGTTTTACTTATGGGTTTTCGTATTGCTAGAACACAATAAAGGAAAAAAAGGGTTAAAAAATGTCATCAAATCGATATAACACGGCTAAAACATGCTTGCAAGTAATAAAGATAAAACAAAACGATAACAGACCAATTAATATTCCAGTTTGCTCGAAGTAAGGCGCTACGAAATCGACAGCCTCTTCTCGTTGCGAAGTCATTATTGTAGCAGCGACGGCGATATCCGTATCCTTAAAGTAAACAATTCATATAAGTATTAATAATCAAATGACAATATGGAAACGCAAATTAATAAAAAGCAGCTCACTCCTCTTTGAAGATCGCCAATCAATCCATCCCACGAGCCGTTTTTGTGTTTCACACCAAATGTTCCCGTTTTCGGTGTGACAATTTCATAGTCGAAATCCATTTGCTGACAAAATTATAAAACAATTTTACATGTATTTTACTGAATAACAAGACCGTCTAAATTATTAAGGTGACAAAATAGATCATTGTACAATCGCGCGCGATAAAAATGCAGCGCAATATGTAAATACTTGTAATGCTTGTCAATATTCTTTTTACAAATAATTTAAAAACAAATCGCACCTCACTAAGTTTTTTTACGAGGTCCATACAGTACCCTTCATAAATTGGTTCACCTTTAATATTGAGCATCTCTTTACCTGTTGAGCTATCGATTTTAGGATATGTCCACGGAATAGCCTAGAAAATTTTTGAAGAATTTGAGAAATAATTGTGGGCCAGTAAGGCAAAATTAATTAAAGAAAAAAATATTTGGGTAAAGTTTGTATAAAATAAATTCTTACGGGCGTAGTTCCTACTCTAAAAAACCTTCGCGGCGTCTTAATTTCAGTAGAATTAACTTGAATCAACTGGTTGTTGGTCGTGATCCATTCAGCTGCTGTTCGTAGACCTTTCGGTCCACCTGTTTTGACAATATAATCGGCGCGTGAAAATAGACCACGCCTGCAAAAAAATAAAAAAAATATTGAGGCTTTATTAATAATGAATTATTAAGAAGAAAATCGTTACTGAAATCTTACCTTAGTTTATCCCAAAACAATAGAGAATCTTTTGATGATATTTTATCTTCGAGCACCTTGTACAATGGATTTTGAAAACGTTGGTCATCCTCGGGGGGTGATTCTAGATTACAGTCAATTTTTGTTGTCTTTTGATTGATTTCCATCAAAGCATCTGATAATATCTCTATCATTTTATTCATAACAACTGCACCAATCTAAAACGTTATTAATATTTTTTGTCATATTAGAAAATGTGTACACATTGAATTTGATTGAAGAAGTTGCTAATAATTATAGATAAACTTTAAAAATGTATTTAAATTCATTATTTTAAAGTGGCTTTGCCTTAATTGAAAGGAAAATGTTTCATAGTCATAATTCATCGTAAGTTTCGGAGAAGTCAACAATTTCGTTACCCAATTATTGGGTAACTATTTTAGATGAAAATTAAAATTTCTTGCACTGGATAAACTCACCGGTACGGTTTCATCATGATTACACGGAGAAGGAATTCCCTGAAGCCTGCAGGAAAACGAAGGTCCATATCCAATCAGACAAGCTGGTTCTACGAGCACTGAAGGATCAAGACGAAAAAATGAGAGGTCTGTTGACGCCAGAATCCATCGATCAGGAAGCTTGACTAGGTCCATTTCCACAGCCTATTTTTTTAAAATTTTATGATATGTTATTTCACGGTAAGCTTAAAATATTATATATGTTTTGATAACATTAGAAATTCGGCTCCATTTGACTGGGTATAAATAATAAAATATGATACACCTACTTAATACTTTTATGGTTTATGTAATTTTCGTTATTTTTAATAATATTCCCTCTTAAACGTATTCAATCAAAATACCTGTTTATAAGTTTCCTGAATAAATTCTGTTTTCCCAATAATAATAATATTTCCAGGAGCTGGTCTCATATCTCCAATTTTTCGATGGACTCCTTCCATTGCGAGTATCCTCAGCGTTGACTTTCCAAGAATATTGTACAGTGCTTGGTCAAGTTCTAAAAATATTTTTTGAATACGTTCAATGATTAAACTATTGAAATGAAATTTCCCAAATATAAAAAACATTTAATAAATGTTTTAAAATTTACGTGAACAAAATAATTTTTAAAAAACCTTGTTCATTTTTGAAAATAAACACTGCATCAGTTGCTTTTCTAGTTTGCAATAGTTGCAAAACAGCATCCAGCGTAGACGCACATTCGCCAAAAGCACTCTTGATAAGTGGTAGCAATGGATTGCTGGAGATAAGGCCGTCGAATTGTGTCCATGGTGCCCACACTGTGTCAAATACTACACTTGCTCCCTTGGACAGGCTGGCGCATACTAAAATCGAATGATAAATACAATAATTCATATGATGTATTCAACTGCTTTTACTTTAATCCATGGAACCTTCACCGATTCTCTAATGGCATAACAAAGCTATTCATTACTTAAATACAGCGGTAAATTTTGGAAGAGGGTAACAAATAGCTGTAGTTTTAAAAGTAACTATAAAATACACTTACATTTTGCATAACTCTCTTCTTCTTCTTCTCTATCGAGAAATATTGTGTCACCTTTCAATTTTAGCCCAGAAGATTTAGATTCAATATCTTGCAAAGCATCACCAAACCATCCAGAGACTTCAGGCTGCTGTTTTTCCGCAATTAAAACTAGATGAAATAATATAAAATAAAAATTACTAGCACTAAAATATTTTATATGCTACAGATTAAGTGAAACGAAACGAATTGGAATGAATTCAATACAATGCCTACAAGCTAATTGCTATTTAACATAGCATCGACTTGACCACAAAGAAAAAGTTAGAATTCTAGAAAACAATTCTACAAACCATTCTCTGCAGCGAGAGAATCGTCTGTAAAATAATTTGAATGTCAGTTTACATATAAAATTTTGTAGAATGCAAAAGGGTGCAAACAGGGATTTTAGAGGGAAAAAAATACAGGCGGATCTCGGCTTTTGCACAATTCGCTATTTCGCACATATTTGAAAAATCGTTTTTTTTTAATGTTTTTGCCGATAATGCAAAATGTTTTGTTTCCGTGCAGTTATTTCCCTGTCGCACTGTGACACGCATATGAACCAGGTCTGTAGTGTGAGAAGTGTTACGTCCTGTTCGCACATATGCATTAACATACGAGCGCGAGCGAATCCGAATGCATGCGTTTCTATGTATGTACTAATTTGTACACACTTCCGCATTATCTCGACAGGTCTGCGAAGTAGATATGGCTAAAAAAATCAAGAACCCATAAACTTCATACAATCGAAACGAAGATGGATATTATAAAACGATCTGAAAATGGAGAGTCTTGCTTCAATCGGTCGTTCGTATGATATAAACAGATCTACGATATGTTAGATATTAAATAATAAAGATAAAATTAAGGAATATGTAAAAAACTGTGGAAATATATCATCAAAAATTGTTTCCAAAAGGCACGGCATAGTGATCGATGAAATGGAGAAACCTTTGTCGTATTGGATTAGTGACCAAAGTCAAAAAGGCGCACCGCTAAGTACTTCGATAATTCAAGCTAGGGCTCTCAGTTTGCACAAGGATTGGAAGGCTAAACTAAAAGATGATTCTCACACTGTATTTCATGCAAGTAACGGCTGGTTTTCAAATTTTAAAACAAGGTATTCTTTACACAATGCTAAATTCACTGGAGAATCAGCTGGTGCGGATGGAGATGCTGCAAAAGACTTTATTTCGTCATTGTCCAAAATTATTGTAGATGGAGAATATACCTCTAGTCAAATATCCAATGTAGGTGAGACTGGTTTTTATTTTGGAAGAAGATGCCTAGTCGTACATTCTTATCAAAGGATGAATCAGTCGCTCTTGGTCATAAACCTTCTAAAAACCGATTGACATTGCTTCTTGGTGGAAATTTAGTTGGTGATTTAAAATTGAAACCAATGTTAATTTATCAAGCAGAAAATCATAGAGCATTGAAAGGGAAAGATAAAAAATTGCTTCCAGTCATTTGGAAATTCAATAAAAAAGCCTGGGCTACTGCTATAATAGTTAAAGATTGGTTCACTTCATATTTCGTACCAGCAGTAAAAAAATATTGTGAAATTAATAATTTACCATTTAAAGCATTATTAATCTTGGATAATGCTCCAGGACACCCAAAATCTCTACAAAATTTATACTCAGAAATCAATGTTGTGTTTCTTCCCCCCAATACTACGTGTCTCATACAACCCATGGACCAAACGGTGATAGCTACGTTTAAACGATATTATATGCGGTCGATAATGATTCAGGCTATCAAGGCAACTGACATGGAAGGTGGGCCCACATTAAAAGAATTCTGGAAGAATTATAACATATTGAACGCAATAAACAATATTGGAGATGCATGGGCTGAAGTAAAAGAATCAACGATGAAAGGTTCATGGAAGCAACTATGCCCACACATGATGAGTGATTTCATAAATTTTTATGAAACTCCAGAAACCCTCACACTTGAAATAGTTAACCTAATGAACGAATTAAACCTAGATGTTAACAGTGAAGATGTTAATGAGATGATTGAATCTCATTGTGAACCCTTGACTAATGAATTTATAATGGACCAACAAGAGAACGAAAATAGTATACAAATTGAAAGCGAGGAAGAACCAAAAGAAATCATCAAGACCTTAACAATAAAAACCATGAACGAAGCTTTTACGCATCTCGAGACATTTTTGAATATTATGGAAGAATATGATCCCAATGGAGAACGCATATCTCAAGTGATCGATCCGTAGGCGATCCATAATACTACTGTATGTTACAGAACTCTATATGAAGAGAAAAAAAAAGTACTAAAATACAACTAACTCTTGACAAGTTCATTAAGATAATATAATTTTTATTTGGTATGTACATACTCAGTTAGTAATTTATAATAAATAAACATTTTAAAGTACAATTTTTGGTGTTTTTTTTAATTCCCTCTACTTTCGAACAATTTAACTTTCGCACATATCTCACGAACCAATTATGTGCGAAAGTCAAGGTCCGCCTATATTGGAAATCGTGTGACGCCATAAATGAGCTGAGCGTGTATGCTAAGATTATAATTGATATAAATCTCTAAATTTCCTCAGCAAATAATTTATTACAGACAAAATTGTATTATTTTGTTAAGCCTATAGACATCTGTAGGAAAATATTTTTACCTATTTTGAAATCCACTGCTAAAACTGAACACGTCAATGCCTCAATTAAAAATAGTAACGGAAACATTGTTATCGATATTCAACAATGGCATAGCAGATTCCACCACCCCACCCCGTCCCTGTAACTAACGAAGAGAATTAGTATAAATACAATTTTAAATTAATTTACAAATGAAATAATATTTTTTGTATCATAAAGACAATTTTGAGACAACAACATTGAGAAAACCGTTGGTATCATTAAAATGTGATAGCCGACAAATAGTTTAGTTTCGGATTGCTTGAAATATCTTAAGACATATAATTAATGTATTAATCACAAGAATCAAGCGATTCTCTTGGATTTAAAATTTGCAATAATTCTATTGATTTGTAAGGTTATATATGAATATTATTTTTCAAAAAATTTAAAATATAAACGAGTTATACCTAATATTAAGTAGATACACTGAAATGCGAAATAATTTTTATCCTTGACAACAGTCGCGACTTTCAGAATTATAATTTTTTTTGTTTGGCCGGCTTACTTTAGTTTATTATATTGTGTTCATAAAATGATTATTTGCGACTTTACGTTATTTGTCACAAGTTTTAAAATATAAATAAATGTATAAGTGAAATAAACTTATTTACTTACTCCTTACTCACTAGTGCTTCAAGTTGTTTATTGAATGTTTAAATTGCAATTTACTATCACCTGACATCTATTGATATTTAGTTACTGACTGTGAAGCTTGGTGTAACACTTTTAAACACAATTTAAATTGAGAGGGTCTTTCAATAAACATCAGCTATATTGTTCACATTAGCATTAGCAGCCAATAAACATTGAAGGCTTCATTACTCACATACATATGATTAATATTCTAAATAGTAAATGACATTTTTTAAATTTCTTGACCATTCATTTTTTTTTAATTTCAAATGTTCTTCATTTAAAATCTAGCGGTCGCATTTTGACAGTATGAGGTTTCTAATAAGACATGTGTTTGTGTTTTTTAATTAAAAAAATGTCGACATAAAGCCTACTTTGAATTAAATAACTCATAAATAATACTTCAAATTTATATTTTTTTATATATAAGGTTATATATAACATGAATTTAATCTGAAACAAAAATGAGATTGTAGTATGAATTTGATTGATGGCGTCTAAGTGAGTGTCTGAAAATGTTATTACTCTATGATAAACATATATTCTATCGGTGTCGGTGTAAGAATAGATGAAAGCAATAAAATACTAAAGAATTTTTTCATCTCAAAAGAACTTAAAAAAATTTGGAATGAAAAAATATTAAAATAAAATCCTATTTGAACGGTCCTCAATACAATTTATACATATTTAATGTGCGCACAATCAAAGCTCAAACAAAGCACGCCCATAAACCGATTTGTTGAATCAGCCCCATGACAGTGATTTTCAAATTAATATTTAATAATAGTCAAACAACAGAAGCTTTCAAATATGATGTCCAAAGTCGTGATTGATGTATCAACTTACTCAATGTTTTTATCATATTATTTCGACTACATTATGATATATCCATACCATATTTATGAACTTGTAGTCTTAAAAATTGGTTGTCTGTAAAGTCGGTTTACGGACGATAGTTTAACGTGACAACGTCATAAGAAAACATTGATGAAATGATTGCATACTTTTATGAATAAAATGGAATCATTTTTATTGAATTATCATTATTTTGTATGGATACGAAGAAGGAGTGAAATGAAATCTACAATTTTTTATTGATATATTTTATTCGCACGCGACAAACGGGACAATGAGTCATGTTTTTTCGTGCGTGCAGCGGGCGATCATCGATTTATAAGACGTTGTCACGTCAAAAATAATCCGTGCTTTATAAAGAAGAAAGTAGACCTAATTAATAATATTTAAGTAACTTATTTTTATATAAACTTAGAATTCTATCTTATCAATCTTTCGGTTAATTTACTGGATAATATAATTTAAAAAAAATGAATATCTTTTTATTACATACATCTTTCTTCGAGAAGTCTTACAGCTCATAAAATATGATATTTACTTCTTAAAATTTGGTTTGTTACGATTGATTAAAAAAATAATAAAATATACAAAAACAATGACTAAGTTAATTAGAATTACTTAACCGTTCATTATAAAAAAACATTTATAATATTTGTTTATATGAAGTAAATTTACTTGTCCATATATTTGAAAGCCCCACTTACCGTGGGAAATATACCGAACTGTATTAAAGTATACTATTCGACAGACGAGTTATGAATAATTTTGTAATACTCGTAATTCTAGTAAATGACGACTTATATTTGTCAAAAAAACTTGGCTAGTATACTGTTGTAATCGAAATAGCTTTTCAAATTCCGTACTATTATTTTTCAATATTTTAATGAAAATTTTATTTAATATCTTTTTTTTTAATTGAAGATAAAATACAAATTTTTCCAAATATATTATACATTCGATTTATTTACAAGAGTAGACGAAAAACTTTCAATATCATCATAGCATTAATTGTGTCGATATTCATATACTATCAGTTATTATTTTTAAGCCGTGTCCACAACCAATTGTTAAATAAAATATATTGTGTATCGATTTGTAAAATAAATAATATATTTGCATTTAAGTATATGATTCATTTGATTTTTCACTGCTTCTCACACGTATACCAATTCTTGAACAATGGTCGTAAAAAAAACAATTAAATTATCAGGTTTTCCTAATCCCAACACTTCACTGTAATATACATAAAGGAGAGGTTGAATAACTGACGTATCATTTGACGATATTATTTATTAGAAATATGTCTACTCTATATTACGAGCGGAATCAGTGTAGAAACTATGAATAAGTGAAATGACATCATGAAAAACTTTTATCACAATTAATACGAACCTCGTGCTAGCGATTTTTTACGTTTTATTCCATATGGTGTTTCAATTGGAGGTACCATAATATTTTTACAGCATGCCTATTAATTCTTTGAATATTTTTCATATTTTATTTTAAAATATTTTACTATACATAGAATATCAAGCGATTTTGCTCTTACCACTTGAAACTATCAAATCGTATTATATGTACTACTTCGTTAGTAAAAATAAAAAAAGCGGAAAACAGTATGCAATATATTTTCCGAAAAAACCAGAAGAAAGTTTTTTTTTTAATAATTTTACTATCTATATACAATAGATCAAAGATCTAATCTTGAATATAAACAACGGATAACATTTTGTAAGAAAGACATTTATATTTTTAGTTTATATTTTATTATAATGAGTTTGGCTGTTATAAAAATCGGCTATTTCAAAAATATGATTCGGGCAAAAAAAAAACATAAGCTTTAAATATAGTCTATATTTCTTTGATTTTAATTGAAGACTTTGTTATATTGTATATTTGCGAGTACCCGGCATGCGTTGTAATGCCACCCAAAGAAAGAAAGTAGTTGTGTTTTAATTATGTCCATTGAAGTGATTTTGGATACACAATATTTTTTGTTTTTCCGTCTAATGTGAACACGAATAAACAAAACGGTTGATAGCAATTGAAAAACCTTACCTCCAATATAAGATACAATTATCTTTTCTCGTACTTTACATATAGATTTGTATCACTATATTTTTGGCAGAATTATGATATTTAATATTGATTAACATTTTTGACTTTTCTTTAGAGGAAAAATAAGAATAACCATCATCATGAAAAAATCTAATTAAGTGTGTCGAATTGCTCTGATTTTTATTGAGCGTTGAAACGTTTGTTTACGATGATTAAAACACGCGATACTGAACAAATAAATCGATAAGTCTTAAATTTATAGCACTCTGTAAGGTTTGAAAATTTCATAAATTTAATGTAAGTTGTTGTTGATATTCAAGGAAAGACGTGCTCTGTTTTCTTAATGAAATTTTGATTGTGTCTTTAATTTTGCAATATGACTGTGTTAATAGCTTTACAGAATATATAGCTAGAAAGAATGGATGTGAGATATCAGTAATTCAATTTTTTAAGCGTCAAAGCAAAAAAAATAAAAACATCTCTGATGAATATTAAGGTTACGAAATATAGATTACAATGTTTTTAAAAAGAGATTTAGTTTTTTTAATGACTGGCTTAACTATGTTGGTCAGTTTGACTTCTTCTTTGGAAAAAGTAGGCGATAGAGCAAAACAAGGTAAAAAAAAATATTTTTAATATTATTTTAATAAAAAATATTTTTAAAATATTAAAAACTACTGTATTATATTTTTTTTATATCAAATATTATTAATAGTGCAAGGGACGATTCTTGAATTAAAAATGATTGACGAGTTGTTTATTTTATTTTCTTATTGAGACTGCATTATCAAGGTATACATTATAAATTTTAATCCACATACTATATCTAAAACCAGGCAAAAATAGTCAAATGAAGTTGCTTATTTATCTTTTTAATTTCAAGAGTTGATCGTGATTTATGATTTTTTTTTTGTTATATATAATCCACTCGATACTTCTTGACTAAGTGTTTTCATTTATGTTATCATTATAAAACAGCCTGTTATTTTAAAATTTCTTAAATTATTTAAATGGGCTTGTAAATTTAGAGAAAATTTTCAATTAAATATTTATTTGTTTATTATGCATTTTTCCACACGGCCTCCGCCGATTTCACAAGCAAGATTAGTGACCAAAATTAATTCACATATTCATACTCATCAGTTATTTAGGATTCTCAGTATTATTTATTAAAATTTATGAGAATCTTATAAATGAATTTTTACACTATAATTTAATATAACTAAATAGTTTTATTCTCTAATACATATCGTCGAAGATTCACAATATACGTGCCATGTGCACGTGTAGTTATATATACATTTTGGTATATCATATTTACTATGTCATATATTTTTTTGAATAATTTCAGAATGCGAAAAAAGTGGTTTGAGAAAAGTCGAATGCAAAAGAATTCTTCACAATTCAAAAGAGAGAGTACCTGCTGACCTCTTAGATTTCCCACATATGGTAATATTTTTTAAAAATTATGTTTACGAGGTAAAACCTAATACAGTGAAACCTCGATTTTACGTTTTCCAAGGGACCCTGAAAAAATAACGGAAAATGAGGGAAACGGTTAATGCGGGAAAGCTTTAAATAATAATAAACAAGTAAAATCGTAAAAAATATTTATTTATTAGTTACTTGTACATAGTGTATACACACTTTTTATTTTATATAAAATATTTTTTTTAAAAAAGTCCTTTATGTTTAAAGAAGGTTAACAAAGGTTATTTGGCACTTTAATCGGAACAAAGACTTGTTACTAAACTTGTGACTAAAAGTTTGTATGTACAGGAATCATTATTACCATGAATTTTAAACCACTCTACATTTGCATCATAAACAATAATACGCGTGTGGTGGATTTCAACTCAAAAAATCAAACAAAATTTGCTTGCCGAGATACGGAGAAATATGCAATAAAAACGGTCAATCGGGATAATATTTGTGACGGGACCAAAATATTTAGACGGCTTATCGAGGAAATCGGGGAATCGGGAAACGGTCAATGCGGGATTATTTAACATTGTTCTTATTGGTGTTTGACGGGACTATAAAAAATAAGCGTTCCATCCGGGAAAACGTATTATGCGAGAACGGTTGATCGAGGTTCCACTGTACATGAATTTAATCAATGTGCTACAAAAAAAAAATGGATTATTTATATGATAGTGTCACATATCTTCTATTTTTTAAAAAGAAAATTTTTACTTGGTGCAAGGATTTTTTATTATAAAATACAAAAGTTATTTGGATCTATATATGGAAATGTAGACGATATAAGATTTTTTAGAAAATTTTATTGTGATATATGTAGACATTAGGAAGCCACTATTTGTTTTAGAAACCCATATTATTTTTTTATAAATTCTAAAAAATGGGCGGTCAATGCTTCCAAAAAAATCCTATCTAGCTTTCTATGTCAGATAACGAAGTGCGTTTAGTTGTATTTAATCTGGAGTAAACAAGAGTTTTTTTTCAGTTGATTTTGGAAATAATATTTTTTTATCATTTTCAAGTCCATATCACGATTTTATCGACACTTATCAATTCAATACGGATTATTGAAATATTTTTATATAAATTATTTGTTTTTAAATCAGTTAGTTTTCCTTTTGTGAGAAAACATATTTGCATTAAATTTGAATAATCTTTATAAAATTCATTTTAATATCCAAATGCTGATAAGTTCTGAGGTACGAAAGATTGAATGACTAAGTATTATAATATAAAACCTGATATCATTATTTTCAGGCACTGATAGGATATCAACATTCAAATGAATCGGAAATTATGTGGAGTTGTGGAGGATCTCTAATAAGTTCTTTATGGATTCTTTCCGCCGCTCATTGCTTGGATGATCCAAGAATGTGAGTTTTTAGATTTAAACTCAACCTTACAACTTTTTCTTACCCCTATGAGAATTAAATAAAAATTTAGATTATTAATATTGTAAGACATCTTTTGTTAAATAATACATTTATAACCATAACACTTGATTTTGTGGACTGCCATAAGGCTATAGCATTTACGGGGCGTTTTTGGTCCATTTTTTGAGTTGAGGATTACAGTTATTGATCAGTTAATTTTTATATGGTATATCATTATTTGGGACTTTTTATTGTATTTTTGGCTTCTAAGCGACTTCGCAATTATTTCTACCGTTGTGAGCAATATGAAGATACCAAAGATGTCCTATATAATATTTTTAAGATATATGCTCTGGTTTATAGCTACACGTAATCCAAGTAAGTTATCTTAAACATAGTTTCGAGACTAACAGTTTTCAGATTGTTTAATTATCAAGAAAATATGATCACCTGAGCGAAGTGATGTCTCATAATTACGTAGGGAGCAGTATAGGGTAGCCATTATAATATTATATATTATCGTACATTTATCATTTTTAAATAAATAATATTTATTTGAAATTACGCGAAACAAATTTATTTTATCTTGATTACCACATATTTCTAGTGGTCATCCAAAAAAGGCGCTTTTGGGGACCACAACATTTGAAAATGAAGAACCTGAAGATATTATGCAAATGAGAAATCTGGTGAAACTTGTAAAGCATCCTGAATTTTTACCACCATCAAAGTAGGTATAAATTCAGCATAATAATACGTGTATTAGATTTAACCGTCTTGTACTCGCTATTAATTCACAATTGAATAATGTGAGGGTTTCCAGAGTTTTTATGTGACTACGAGTGTCGCAGGAGTGAGTTTATTAATTCTTAATTGACCTACTTATATGTTGTTCCACAAAGTAATATCAAGTATTTACGATTATATTATAATTCTTTAATATAGAAACAACATTAGTTTCTTGGTATAAATTTTTTTTTTTTATTGAAATCCCGCTAACATCACGAACTTAAGTTAACGTTCAATTAAGAACTTATTTTTGAAAAAAATACTTACAAATAAAAAAAAAATTGTGCCTTGTTTAACATCGAGAATTCTTGACAAGATAGATTGAGTCCTTCTTATTTCAGATATAATGATATTGCTCTAATGAAAATGGACGAAGATATTGACCTTTTCGGGCCAATATCGATAGCATGTCTAGATGCATACGCATTGACTTTCGACAAAGCGGTGGCATCAGGGTTCGGGAAGACATCGTTTGGTAAAAATGCATTACTATAATATTCTATTTATTGAATAACGATGTAGAAAATCTCACAATAACGGTTCTCAAAATTGTGTGTAACTCTAGTTGATTCGCTTAGATGATTGCTTTATTGATTTGTTCATTATTTTATAATAATCATGTACACTGAAATAAAAAATAAGTAGGTATTCAATTCTACAAAGGTTATGTTGTATCACAATAAATTTTACTTAACACGTCAAAGCTTCATTTCAATTGTTCAAATTAATCATAAATGTGAGTATAATTTATGAAATTTACTGAGGTTACTTGATAGAATTTCTATATCAAAATTTAATAAAAATTTTAATAAAAATTTATTTATTTAAACAATTATAACAAATGTTTTGTCACTTATGACTCGGGTCACTTTTCCATATTTTCAGACATGACATAACAGGGATGCGATAGAACCGACAGTTTTGTCAACTCCATTCAAAGTTTACTCTTAATTTTAAAATAAAAAAAGAAATTTTACGATATATTTTTTTCACAAATTATTTCAGATCAAAAAAGTCTGCTTTATAAGGTGTAAAATAAGTCGTTAATATTAAATGTAGAAAATCACAAAATATCACATTAATTTGATTGACCAAAAGTAAATAGAATTATGACAATTTAGTCGCATGATATGAATGGGTTATTGTGCGAATGGTTAGATAAAAAGAATTGAAGTCTGCTTTTCGATTGATAGCTTTCAATGAGTAAGTTTAAAAAAAGTACTGACTTAAATTTTCATCTTTCCTCATCAACCAATACTTTCAATATGTTACAGATAGCCATACAGGGAGTCTTACGATGATGCATGTAGATTTGGATATTATACCCCCTGAAAAATGCAATAGTTCATTGAAGGTAAGCTTTGTATAATATCACGTAAGGACGTAAAAATATGATTTCAACTATCTGTGAATAAAATGTTGAATAATTTTGTTTTATTCGGGAAAAATAAGCTCCCCCGCTTTTTTGTGACAAAGTTTTTCATTGATTGAATTGGAATTTACTTGGTTTGGTAGAAGTCCATTAAAACACGGTGAAAAAATAGCATCGTATTTTAGTTCCACAATATTTTTTTCACTTTTCACAAACTTTTTCATCTAACCGAATAGTAATAAAATAGTCAAATTAAATTTAACATTATCTCGAATGGCTTTCATTTAATGTTTTTATATTGTCGAGTTTGATTAAATTTTCTTCGAAAAAAAGTGCCAAAATAATATTGTTATATAAAAGAGAAAAAATCCTTTATACTTTTTTTCACAAACCAAAAATTCAAAATAGAATAAAAAAAAATATCTGTGATCTAGTATTTTTAAGTGTATCTAAATTTATTCATCAATAAAAGTGAAAATGGTATGTAATTGACAAAATAATAAACGATGTTTGCTAAAGTATGCTCGGTGAATTTCCAATGAAAGCTTTTTTATAGATCAAATAGAAAGCTACACCTAGACCTATGCATATGTAGACATGCTACAGCATAATTTAGCCTGTTCTTTTACGATCATATATTATTTTTCCAGAGTATGATAAAGAAAGGATTTTTTCTGAAAAATGGAATTCTCCCAAGTCAAATATGTGCAGGAGACTTAGTCCATGGAGGGAAAGACACTTGTCAAGGCGATTCTGGAGGACCATTACAACTTTTTCCAAAGGTAAGGATTGTGCCCTTATAGACCAGATTCTAATTGCATATGTGATAAAGATAAATAAGAAAGAATTAGAAATTTTCAAACAATTGTTGGTTTTTATTTATGGAAGCAATAAGTGACACATAAGTGAAAAAATACACGGTCTTTAATGAAATCAATATAAAAAAATCTTTTCAAATTTGGGATATTGAACAGCTATGATTATTTTTCTGTTATCTTTTTAACGACATTATCGTGTAAAACATCACTTTAAAAAATTCTTTTCCATTTGTATTTATCTACTTTTGAATTTATATTGTATATGTATGTCATGCATTTAATTATTATGAAATATTATTTTTAGGATCCAGATTGCAAAACGTCGTTTCCACTTTACGTTCTCGTCGGCGTGACATCTTTCGGAAGATTTTGTGGTTTCAAAAATTCACCTGGAGTTTATAGCAAAGTTTCGCATTTTATTGAATGGATAGAAAATATTGTGTGGCCATACTAAAAAAACACTAAATCAATTGGATTTATTCTGCATACATATATTGTCAAAAAATATAATCCTTAAAATCCACATTAAAACATGTGTATTGGCTTATAAAATGTATGCACCCTTCGCTCCTACCGTAAAGTTACTAATGAGATGTTGAATATATTTTCAGTAAAATAGGACAGATGTCTCTAACTGATTATATGTTTTTTTTGCATATTTCGTTTACAAATATATTTATTATATTGTAAATTTGTTTCAAAATAAAGATTTCTAATGAAAAATATTTTCTTTTGTGATATTTATTTAGTGTTGTAAAAAGTGTCTTGGATGACGGTAAACTAAAATAGCTACGCAGGAGCTACGAAACGGCTACGACCTACCGATTCAAACAAGCATGTGTGAGGAGCATAAAATGATTTTAAATGACCTACTTCAAAAAAACAAGATATACGAGAATACCATAATTTAGGTATCATTTTAAAAGTGTTAACAGTTATTTATTTTCATAAATAGATTTATATTTACATACTTTAAAATTGTTCAAGATTTTGATAAAAACGTTGCATAGGTACCTTCTTATATTTGATCGACACGAAATATCCAATATGAAAATTACACGTATTACGTATTTGAAATATAAGGTTTTTTAATCCGAACAATTTAATATTGTTTATGGAGTTTTATTGTTAAATGTGTTCTTATAACAAAAACATACTAAAAGCTAAAAAATAAAAACATAAAATTTGGATGTCGAAAATATTGCTTACTGTTAATTATAGTAACGATATAATAGAAAAAAATAAGAATGCCATTTTCACAAGATTCTTTAATTTGTATGTATGATTTTTTCATTTATTATTATTGTTTTATGGTTTTTGATATATGTGTATATGTGTATGACTTAATTGGTGAACTTTTAACGAGTATAATATATATTTTGATCTTAACCCTCAGAAAAAAGCTATTTATTTTGACTGTGTTTGAATTACATCTTATCCCAACTTTTTGTGCTAATTTTTTTATGGGGTTGTTTTCGATGGACCATAATTATTTTCTTCTCGTCTCTGTTAATATTAACAATATATTCATGAAAATTCATTTAATAACGAAATCGAAGAATTTACTTAAAACGAAATGTATAATTTGATGGCTATATTATTAATTTTATTTCCCAGGCACTGAAATAAAAGCTCCCATTAGAAATCTAATGTCGACAAGTAATTTCAAATAAATTTGATCCAACTACACTCTTATAATGAAAATAGAAACAATCGTGCATATCTTAATGATATTTAAGAACTAATTTTCGTTTTGATATTGGTGAAGGTTATACGATATGATAAATATGATTAGATGCGAGCATAAAAACCACCCTTCTACAAATTATATAATAAGTCGACGGTTGATTAGGTAACGGCAACCGTGCGACAAAGTCCAGTCCAGTTTGGTAAATGTACCGTGATAATTTGACCGTGCTTAGTCGGACTTACCCTTTGTCCAACAGATTCCACTTTGAAGTTGACCATTTATTAAGTTGAAAGCTTATGTTATATTTAAGTGTAATAGATTGGGGTTACTTGGTAATATTATTATCAGTGAGGTCCCGAACGATGCCTTCGATGCTTTTTTATAATGGCGCACTCTACACTAAAATAGGCTCTTGTGCTAGAAATTTTACTAAGTACCAACATTAATCGTTCATTTGTGTTACAACCATATTGTTATATGTATAACAATAATACGAAATAAACTAAATAAACTTAATTATAGATTAGGATACAAATTTTAAGCAATGATTCTAAAATACAAATATGAGATATTTTCTTCAGTAACATACATCGAAGATTTAAAAATCTTGAATATTAATGATTTTGGTCTTCATATGAAGATTTCTCAACAAAAGTTTTTGTAATTTATGATATCGAATGAAGGTGCTTGATGGAATTTCAATATTAAATTTGAGTCAGATCTGTTGCTTCAGATTAATAGAATACATGATGATGCTGAATGGCGAAACCCGGGCCGTGTATTTTATATATTTTTATGAATCACCACACCACACATAAGAATTCAATGATGATTAAAGAAAAAAAAAATTGTCTCTTGAAAAAACTATATCTCACTTATCACATTTGATACTAACTGAGAGTGCTTGATAATATTTTAATATTTAATTTAATACAGATCGATATTTTTTGTCACTAGCCCGGGATTCGATTTTCGCTTTCTTATTGTACTCTATTTTCGGTATTTAAGTGCACTTTTACACATTATAGTGAATATTTAGAAATTATTATTCGCTGATTGCTGAAGATGCTTCAAGGCGAAGCCCTCATTATTTGGAAAAATGCATATCAAAATAAATATAATTTAACGATTCAAATTTACTTAATATCGGTTGGTATCAATTTTGAAAAAAGAAACAGATATTGCAGTTTTATAGTTAGTTACGACCTACATGTTTCACTTGTTTGTTTCCGATCGTATAATAAACCGTGAAAAGTGTCCTAATATCCCTTGTAATTATTATGTCACGGCGATGATTATTCAGGAACTGGTGACGATTAGTATGATATTTTCTTTTTTTTGAAGCACGAACACTCTAGTGCCTATATACCGGTGTCAGAATAATATAGCTTTGTGATTTTTTTGGATATGGAAATTTCACAGGAAAAAAACTTGATTTATGATTAAATTCGTACTGAAAAGAAAAGAATGAAGTATTTCCATTTTTTTTATCTGTAACTGTCAACGGGTTATTCATCATTCCTTTTCCTGGATGGAAAATTATTGTTTTGTTTTTACTTAGAATTTTCTTAATTTTATTTTGTTGACAGTAGATAACGGGGAATTTCGATAATATATTATTATCCTTATTTTATTGGACTTATAGTTGTAAGTTGCCAGTCAGTATCGACGTTCAAATTTATAAATGCATACTTTGCATTTTATAAAGTTTCAAACGACTTTCAAGCAACTGCTGACAAGATAAATCCATATTATAGATTTTTATACTCTTTGCATCATGAAAATATATTTAATTTTATTTTTAACTTATTACACATAGTTTTCATTTCAAACATGGTGTATCTAAATATATTCAATTTAATTTACTAATAATAGTATATTCTGCTGACAACAGGTAATAAATAAATTTCAAAAACATTTATCCATTTTGCACGATAAATTTTAATGAATTGTAGCCTATTTGAGAAGGAATAAAATCTTCAACTAAAGATACTGGTTAACTATATATTTAAAAGAAACACACAAAAAAACAAAAAAAATGTTTTTCATATCTCCTCTACCGTTATACTACAAAAGTTACAATCTACATTAAGCTATTTTGTATTATATATGAAAGCTGATATAATCAGAGATTTATATTATTTTTGAAAGCGTTATGCTGCAATAACGATATAGACTGATAGTGCTAGATGGAATTTCAATATCAAATTTGAATTGTAGAAACTTTCTTCATTTCTATAGTTTTTGTCACTCATGACAACATCAGGCATTCTATCACACGGATGCAATAGAAACATCAAGAAATGTATAAAGTTGTAACTATTCAAATTTAATAGAGAATCTAATAAAAGCTTTCTTAATTATTTTAATATATACGAGTCAAATTAAATTTTAAATATTTTTAATTTCTGCATTGAAATATTTTATTTTTAGAAATATAATAAACGACAGTTCTTTGAAAATTTTCAAAGAGAGGCTTTTACTCAACATTGTTACTAAATACCCATTCCAATTTAACACTCTTAACTAGCGTAAAGAAAGCTCTTACAAGTTTTCAGTCGATTTACTTAAGCTATTTGATCATCAAAGGGTTACGTATTATGTTTTACACTACTATGACTAATCAATTGACCGTACTAATCAACTCCTATGGGTTTGTTTATATCCTTTGAAATATACGCTGAAGTGTTGAAACACTTTACAACAATTTTAAATATGTCGTAATATTCACTTATATAATATAATATCGTAATAATCTGTTCGATAACACAGTCTGAATATATATTAATATCATATACTTCAAACTAAAATGAAACAAATGCGCTTTGAAAATAAATAGGCAATGAAATACAAAATGTAAATAATATGTTGGAATATAAAAAAAACTACGTCAAAATAATGTTTCATGTTGATAGAAAAATAACAAATATTTTTTTGAATTTAATACTCATTCGTAAACTATTATAATTTTACACAGTTTCGGTAGGTTCAGCGTTTGCAATTCCAATAATGATATTTGAAAAAAAATAATTTGTTTTATTTATCATTGACCAATCTGAAAAAAAAACCATTTTTTTGTATACTATCCAGTAAGAAGTACTAAAACAACTCTCATCGTTGACGGTACAGAATTATATGCATACATATAGCTCATGGATACTGTTATGTACGATAAAGTGTAAAAGCTGCAATAAAAATGATTTTTAAAAAGTATAATTTATGATATTGACTGAAGGTGCTTGATGGAATTTTAATATCAAATTTGAATTGTTACAACTTTGTACGATTCCACATGTTTTAAATCACATTAAACCACATGTTGAATCGTACAAAGTTGTAACAATTGAAATTTACAAAGTATGTTTTAGCCAAACGATTTTACTGTTATATATTGATTTAATACAAAATGTTAGCATTAATATCAGTGTCAATAAAACCTTCACACAAATACAATATTTTACGTGATTTTTCATTTCTTAGGATTTGTGTATTTGGGAAAAAAATTGAATAAACCTATCCATTGAAATTTACCAAAATGTTTTAGAGAATCGTCAAGAATTACCCAAATATTTATATATACATATTTATATAAATAAAGTCAAAATTGATCCAAGAAAAGCCAAGTCATATAAAATAAGGCTAATTGGCATTGGTTTAGGCTGAAAATGTTATCATCTGAATGATTGAAAATATCACTTTTAAAGTGTTAATGAATGCTTTTGGATAGAAATCAGACTGTATTTGAATACATATAAAATCTTCAATTACTATTTTCAAAACTTAAAATATTCTTCACGATAATATTTGCGAAACCGATCCCGATTATTATATTATTAATTGTGGAAGCAGTACTAAAAATATTTATTTATTTAAAGACAAACGATATACTTGACATGATAACACGTCGTCTTGCAATACGATATATATCCGATTGATAGAAATGATAATTGTATTGTTGTCCGGTTTGATCTCTAAAAATAGTTACATCAATTAGTACATAATCTACAAATTGCGACATTTATGACAAGGCTTTTTCTTCTGATCTCATGATATCTAATTTCGAAATATTGATGAGTGTAAGTATACGACAGTTTGAATTGTCATTGATATTCCTATTGAAGTAGACACATTATCGTTGTAATTTTTATTAAACAAATGTGTTTTTATTGATACCGTGAATTTTAAATTGTACCATTGTTATTTAAGCCGCTTACTTTTCACCAAATTATAAAATTTTAACAAACATGTTCACTTATTCCATAAAAGGTCAGGCATCATTTACACAGTCATGATATCAAAGAAAATACTTGCCATCATAAATACAAAAAAAAGTGGTTTCCTTTTATTTGTTTGTGTTGGAATGTTTTAATGTTTCAAGTGACAATGGAGCTTTCATTATGATGGGAATTTCATAACATTTATTATTTTATTTATACATGAACGTATTTATAATTATAGGTTTAAATACAGTTTTTTACAATTAAATAAGGATGCAGAACAATAAGGTAAAAAAATCATAATGAAAATTTCCTTACGTTAGTATTATTAGTACATATTTTAAGTCCCAGAAAACACATTAAAATACGGAAATATGGCTAAAAATATTACATTTCCAAAACGGTGGTTTCAATTTACTCTATATTATATATAATATAGGAATCGATTATTATTTATAGAAATTATATGATAATAAATAAATCAGAAATAAGTAAACCAGTCGAGAAATCGATATGAAAAACGTTTTTGATATACGTTTCTTCTTTTGCAAAGAAAAATTCGAAATAAACGTAAATTAATTATGTATATAAACCGAATTGATAAAATATAAAATTCCAATCATGACGCAAAAGTAATTTACATTTTTCACAATATTACTCGCTGAATGGTTAGTCATTCTTTTACCCAAAAATATGCAAATTCGACTGCGATATAAAAATGAATTGTAAGCAGTAAAAATTAACCAAAATAGGATTGAAAATTTTCGGTGTCGAATCGTTAAATTTAGTTTAAAAGTGTTTGTTTTTCGAGAATATTTAAGAAAACGACTCAGCATTTATGAGTTAACGTTATTCCAACGAAGTCGGACTATATACATAATATATACTCAACCAATTATATCTTATCGTAAAACAAACTATTTTGAGAAATCTTTAAAGTTTTTCATTTGCAATATGAAAAAATATTCTGGACAATATGAGTCTTTTTTTCTATATACCAATATTTTTTTGACTACCGAATCTTTACAAAATTTTGAAACATAAAGGTTAGGACTGGTTTTACTTATCGCCAGATTTATCATCTGACACAAACTTTAAATATTAATTTATTCCAAAGGAATGAACTGTTAGTTTGTTTGATATCATGTCATTATTCGAACTATATATATATATACACACAAATTTTTGTTTATCTTTGTATGTATACTGATTTGAACCCAAGATATCACATTATAAAATTCGTATTGAAAAATATAAGAAGCTAAAGTGAGGTAATATTATAATGATGAGCTCATATCAATTTAAAAAAAAATATGCAAATGATCAAAAATCCGTACAAAAATGTAGTAATCTACGTAAAAAAAGTATTTATTGAAATAAAATTATCATACTCATTTATAATGATACTATAAGAGTTTAACATGTTTTTAACAGCATGACACGTACTTAATTACCTTTCAACTTTCGGCCCAGTGAATTTTCCCGCGCTTTTGCCACCGTGGCAGCCATCTTGTGCCGCTATTCGGTTGTACTATTACTATCTCTTTGCCCAACGCTAATTTGACGGCAACTGATCAAAGGGAATAGGCACATTTAAAATTTGCCAACCCGTTAAGTGAAAAATAATTTCCGTGTGACATAGATATACGATTCGACCATTTTGCGGTATTGTATAAAATATAGTTAATACTTTGCAGGAATTTGTTGATACCTTAAGACTGAAAAAAATAAGAAAACATCATTTCGTCGTATTGTCTTAAATTTTAATGCGATCTCTGATGTGGACCAATCAGAATCAAAATAAAGGATTTTAAACAGACATCGTTCTACTGAAACTATTTAATACAAACTTGTCATTTTGTTATTAAATATCCGTTTTTTTCAGATATGAAAAAGAGGAGAATGGAACTATCGCACTTCTTGGACTGCAACCGAACAAAACTAATTTTACTATTAGCTTACAGGCCTAAATAAAAGCATCATATTATTACAAATAAACAATCTTCTTTAAGACTACGTACTAAACTAACGATAAAAAAGGATTGTGTTAAACGTGTAAATTATGTAAATATAATACATGTAAATAATTTTTTTTGTAAAATATGTACCAAAACACACTCACGACAAAAGAAAACGAAAGTTGTATAATAATAATTGTATTTTTGTGTAGATTTGTTGAAAATATAGAAAAAAATATATTCATAACCAATGATTAAAAATACTATTGATTGAATTGGCATTGGTAGAACTCCATTATAACGCGGTGAAAAAAATAGAAATGTATTTTAGTTCTACAAAATTATTTTTTAAAAATATAGTTGATAGCTATTTCGGCTCACGCCATCGTCAGAAGTATGATTCAAGGCAAGACCCTCATATATTTTTTTACTATCCTTTTCCGACTACCGTGGAAATGTACACGACTTAATCGTAGAGCTTCTTTTTAAACCGGGCCAGTCGTGTAAGATGACTAACACCATGGGCATTAAACATATATTTTTTATAATTTTTTTAGAGATTTAAAAGCCAAAAAAATAAGTTTTATTATTTTTCTGTCATTATGGCACCACATTTTTAATCATAATTATACTACAATACAAATTGATCCTTACAGAAAAAAAAATATTCAAATAGATGAAACACTATTTGTTCACTATTACTTTTTCATTCGATAATTCAGTAATAATCAGAACATGGTCATTATAATGTAGAATATGGATGAAACAATTAAAAGATTGTGATTATTTTATTTTAACAGAATGGTTTTCCACCAATGCATAATACTTATCAACGTATAAGATAACACATATTTCAAGATTAAATATGTTTTTAAGATGCGATTTATTTTTTATGTTTACAAATTAATATTATCAACTGAATCAGTTGATAATGCTCGCGATGAGCGAAACCAGTCCTGATCAAAAAATATATTGTGGAAATAAGTACTAAAAAATGTGTTTTTTTATTCAAAATATCATGCCTTTCCATCAAGAAGTGACAGTTAACACCTTAAAAGTGACAAATTGGCACGTTTGTATTATATATTCATATTTTATAAACATTGTAAAGAAAGTCAAAAACTTGAAATATTGAGAAAAACCAATCTCTCAACATGAAATATAACAAAGACTTTTCTTAGCAACGGATATTGATCACAACACTGATAGTAAAATTATTTTGGTAGATATAGATACAAATTGCTTTTTCCCGTCAAGTTTCACAGAAAAATGTTCTGAGACAAAACTAGAACACGCTTAGTAAGGTAATTGATAAATGTTCGTTTTCGACCGTAATTGCTTTTATACAAACGTATCCACTTATAAGAATTCTAATGATTCCTGTTTTAAAAGGTGATAATGAAATAGACTTAGACAATTTTTCAAGGAATAAACTAAACTAAACGTCTTTAAAAATTAAACATATTTTTTGGTTACACTTTATTTGCCTACACAAAATAAAATCGTGATTAATTTAACCTTAATATAAAAAAAAATTACAGCTTCCTATCTATTCTAAAACATATTTCATGATTATCTTTTGCCTTTGCAATAAGGCTTAGTAAATACCTGATAGTAAATCGGTGGACTATTAATTGTGACTTAATATTTTTTTTTTCATTATTTCGTTACCATAACAACTGATAAAAAAATCAAGACAATTCTTTCATTGTAAATTATATGCTTCCCAATGAATATTTACTATAGTAAAAAAATATTAATTATTTTTTCATGAACTGTCACATATGAGGGTTAAAATTCAGTCGTTATTTATAAATATATATACATATTTCATATGTCCTAGTAAACATAAACTATCGTATTTTTATTAACAAAATGTTTTTTTATACATGATGGATATATTTTATTTGTTATATCATATTATTTTAACCAATTACCACAAATGCAAATAAAAATAAAAGTCTTCACATTTCCCATACCAATCCCAATACGAAACGAAACCTTTGGAAGTTAATAAGGTGTAAAGTGTAAACCAATGAACACGCAAACTCTCAGTAGGTAATGATCATGCGATCCGATGTCCTGTGGTTCGGAAACGATGCGCCTTTGTCACTCCGCTGAACATGTATTCTATTGATCTATATTCGACGTCACCCCTTCCGAGAGGAACCTAATATGGCACTTGTTGGATTGTAGGGCACGTTGTACTTACATATGATTTGGTTTACACAGCGTTATTTACAACATTGTCTACTGAGCTCCATATGAACATTGTTTCATTACAATTTGAATCATGTTTAAACAGCTAATTGGCTATGTGCAGCCAAGAAATCATTATATTCTCTAGCTATATTGAATATCTTAATTAAGGCTTAACTATTATATAATACTAATTTGAAAGATAGCTTTTTCACAATCTGTAAGACAAAATAATTATTTTATATTTGACATTCTGAGTACTCTTTGAATGGCGTATTTTTTCCAATTTCTTATGTACTTTAATCATTCTTTACAGAGCGAAAAATAATAGTGATACATTTTTATATAATAAAAAATACGAAAACAATGATTGAGATACAATATTTAAGAAGTGTGAAATTAAATAACTATGCTTAACACCTTCTTCTTACGTTGTATGTTGTGACGTTATTAGCTTTTAAATTTCAACAGATAATATTGTTGATATTTTGGATACCTGCAAATGAAAAAAATGGTATATATTACGACTCTCAAGTTCGATTTTTGAATCAATCTTTCTTTAATTGATTCATAAATTTGCATACAAAATTATCCTTGTAAACACCGTCCTACCTGACTGTTTATAAAAGAAGATTGAGCGAATGATGCACAATCTGTTTCGTTAAAAGCTTACTTTTTAACTATGTATGTATACAAAAATCCACATTTGGTTTATAAAAATAGCACAAAAAGACAAATCACATTTTTACCGTCAATAGACTTATTGTGGATTCCATTTTTATCAGATAAAATTCCTGGATAGGATAAAGTCCAATTTCACCATTCGATCAATGAAGAGTCCAAGGCTGTGTGAAGGGGGCAAATTTAGGTGGTTACACATTGTACAGAAATGATGTCACTTTATTAGATACAGCTCTTAAAAATATCCCAAAAGAAACGAAAACCATCACAACATTTTATAGCTGATCTTTTTGAAGAACGTTTTTATTATTTTTTTAAGGTCTTATATATATATTTTTAAGTTAATTAATATTCTGTGACACACATAGATAGAAGATATATAACTGACACAGTTTAGAAATTTTTGGGAAGAAAAAGTCTAATATTTTGTTCCGTACTTACCTAAAATACACTGATTCTCGCATTACATATGACAGCGGTTAACTTTTAAGACAATGTTAAATCAATAATTTTTTTCTCACACATTTTAATTTTCACATTAAATTTTTATTTTAATTTTTATTTGTATCTATATATATATATATATATATATATATATGTAGTTTAATTAGTTGCAATTTAGAAATGAAAGTGAATAATAATTTTTCTATTTTAATCATTATTTACAAGATTATTTAGAAATCCTTTCAAGAGCCTGATAAAAATATGTTCTGTACAATTGTGTCTATAACAGCAACATTAAATATCGATATCTTTTTTGGGAGTTTAATTTAAGAAATGTTCAGTTTTCAAATATATTCTTTACGTATGAATGTAAGCTCTGTGTGTAATACTTTGGATGAAGCTTTATAATCAGTGTTAGTCTACGCTTCTACTGTAAGGTTGAAATTGGTGAATCTTTTTTTTCAAACAGATTTTTTATAGTAGACATAGATGAAGAGAAAAGAGATTTTAAATGTTATGCGTACATATCAGTGAGATTTAAAAAATTCTGTGATATTGTACCCAACACCACCTAATGTGCTTTCACAATTTATTCTACCTCTCCGTAATACAGCGTTCATCGTCATCTAAATGTTTGCCTGGATAGTTAAGTATTGATTGTTTGCAAGTAAGCGTTCGTGAACAAATGTAAATGGTGTTACAGTTGCTAAAATTTTAAATCAGTTTTGCACAAGACAATATAAAGTTCCGTTACCTGAATAGATTGCCTACTGATACATTTATCAATTATAAAATTATATGAAAGAATGTTTTAATAGGATTTTGAGGCATAAATACTACACGTTGTATTTTATAATGGTAGGCGTGTTTTAAATATTAAGCATAAAAAATATCACAGATATATGTTAAATTGACAGTTAATTTGGTCGTTTTATGAGAAAGTATTATTTCATGAATTACGGTGGCTTCTTAGAACTGAGTAACACTTATAAAGGCGTAGGAAGCACGAAACAACAATTACAATTCATTATAGTAGAAATGGACAGTGTTTATTCGATACCATTACCTAAATTTATTTACATGATGAAATTCAATCCTTGTCTATCGAAGAAAAGCCGCGCAGAAAGGTTTTTTCGGTGAGAGTATTTTTTGCTAGTGAAACGATTTATTTGGGTTAGGTAAGGTTAGTGAAGGTTGGACATTCTGTCAGTTGATTCCTTTATCATACTTTTTCTAAGTGCCTCGGAGAATACCCAGAACTGAAATTGACAATTTCTATAGGATTTTTGGGACGAAAACTCATACCCACTTGTCAATATGCAAAAAGATCAGAGTCTGCGATTCGAAGTCTGAAATAAATTCCGGTTCGTATTTTGATTGACGTTCAATTTTAAAACTCGAACAATTTCAATAAAACGAAAGTAAATTATATTTGAAATTTTTGAGGCACTATATATTATACAAGCATAATTACGATTCGTTAAGTAATAATATGAATATTTTATAACACATGAATTAAGCTTCTGCTTGTTATTACATAATGTGTGCTTAATTATATAATGCCAGTTGATTGATGCTATATCCATTGAATAATAAATAAAATAATGATTTACAGTATGATATAATCTTCAAGCGATAATTATGACTATATAAAGCGACTTATGTAATTCATAAAGCACGGGACACGTATCAAAGTGGTATATCACTATCAAAACAATCAAGATATATATTACACTTTGAGTCTTAGGGTATTAATCAAAAAAATACTTATACTTCAAAACTACTACACGCGCTTGACAAGCCAAAAGCATTTTTTCTTCATAATACTACAGACCAGAGATGGCCTCAAATTTGCGGTTGAAACTGACGACTGCGGTGCGATATAAAAATTAATTCTTATGAAAGGAAGAAGTTGAAATGAAAACACAATATTATTATTCATATATTGTGAGTTCAAACACCTGAATATCTTTTATGAAAGTTGCCATGAAAAACTTCCTCATACTTGAATATGTGTTTATAAGACATGAGACAAATCGTCAATTCGAATACAGTATATCAATTCCTTCAGGCATAAATTGAGTACTTGTCGGTTGCCTTTAGCTCGTTTTTATTATTCGTAGATCTTTGAAAAACAAACGTAGTCTGATCAAATTTTGATCGTAAATATATTCTCTTTTTTTCTAATTTTATTTGATATTTCAAAAAAATTCGTTAGATTGGGAATACGAATGATTCTTAGCTCAATTCTAGTTAAGTATCCAACTAAGATAATTTCAGATTTTTTCAAAAAAGATCTTGCTTCCATCAAAATTATTGTTATTAGTAATACTACAAAATTTCGGTAGGTTTTTGTGTTAATTGTTGATGGAATTTTAAAATAAGGAAAAAGTCAACATAACCTTTTTATTATTCGACCAAAACGTCCACACATACACAACCGTTGTTCTAAGTCGAAAGCATAGTCTTATTTGACGGCAGCGAAGATTTCAAATGGTTCCTCCAAAATATTACGCGGCTTATCAATTTTGAGTAAATAAATCACATTCAAGAAATTAAAACGCTTTCATCGCACCCTCGAACTTATTTTAGAAATAAAAAATATATACTAGATTGGTTCAGCGGAAAAACGTATTTATTACAATATGCCTATTAATTATACATGCCGGTATAGATAAGGCTTTTTACCATTTTCTTTTACCAATGTACAGCGTATGGATTAATCATTAAACATTTTAACGAACAATATTCTTTACCGACTGTAGTTTTAATTTACTCATACTCTCATTTCAGAGAAGGTAAAAAAATATTATACGATGACTCCAGGAAGCTAACAATGGTAGTTTTCCTGATCTGCAAATACATTCATCGATAAATATTGCTATGAAATTTTCAACGTCAATTTCTTTACTAATAAAAGAAATTTGCACCGTAAGGAGTATGTTTATTCGTAAATGGTGACTGGCCTAACAACGCGCCAAATATGAATGACCTTTTCAAGTTATTCATATCTATTGTTGCAGTTAGCCACTTCTTATACATATGCATTACTTTTATTAATAGTATTAAAAATATGGACTTAATTTAAAATATGCACATTTTTTTACATCACAGGATAAAAAAATAAATAAAAATTGTGTTCCTTTTAGCAGCGTTGACGATATTATGAAACAGTTATATTATACATAAAAAATGAATATATTAAAATAAAATATTTTTTCAATTGACTTTTAATGTTACTAGTAAACTCACTAAACTCTTCGATAAGATCCATGTATCTGTTTTTGGAGAAAACTGTCATAGGTAAATGCATTTACCACGATTATCATTAGCTATCTACCATCCATAATATGTTGATTATATACATGTGATGTGACGTTACGTATGACAGTGTAAAAAATTAGGATGGAATTCTTTTTATTTTGGTATCGGGTTCATACACCATCATTATATTAAAAAAAAAGTTATTTTTACAATTATTGTGTTATGCCTATATGTACTCCCCGAAGAGAAAAGGCATCGGATTGACGTTTTGTGTGCATGTAGCCATACTGTGTTTGGTTTATTTTAGTAAGCTAAAAGGCTACATTACCACCATCTGTTGGTGCTACTTCGAAGCTCAGTGGAAGGTATTTGGAACATTTTTTACCCTTGCGAGACGTGAACAATATTCAAAGAATTAATTCAAACTATTTTCGCATATAAATTCAAGCCTTTTAAAATTATGATGATATGTACTCAATAAAAAATCATTTTACATAGAAGACATTTATTAGAAACAGATGTTGAGCTCTTTACTGCCCGACCGATAAATACGAAAGTGTATACATTTTTGAACAGTCAATAGTTAGATTAAAATAACAATGAAGAAATTCTTGTACACTTATTATCTTTTGGATTTTAGTAAAGGAGTCTGTGTTGGGTCGAAAGGAGAAAGTTTATAGAACAATAAAACAAAACTCAAACCAATATATGTGGTCATTTTTTGTACAGATCTGATGATATCAAGAATCTATTGTAGCTTTTACCATTAAATGATTCACAGGGATATATAATAAATATCATTCAAAAACCAATAAAAAGTAGGCAGAATTACAACAAAATAAACAAGTATCATTAATCGAAAAACGCAAAGTGAAAATATTAATGCTCTTTTGATAAATGAAATACTGTCATAGTAAAAGTATGTTTGAATATTTATTAATATTTCGTTTTTAAATTCAAATTTAAAACAAAAAACTTATTAAGTTATTATTATGACAATCTTATTCTCATTCTTTTTCTATTATTATTCATTTTTATTCTACCTTTTATATTAAAGTAAACAAAAAATATGTAATAATAAAATACATTTTAACGTTCAGTATATTATGAAATTTTGTCTACCGATAGCAGAAAAAATGTATATATTTGTTCAGTGTCACAATCTCGTTTCTTAAGGGATTTTTTTTTATTAATTTTATATTAAATTTGTTCCTCAATGTGTCACAAAATTTTTGGTCTCATACCACCGATTCAACCCTCCCAGCCCGCATGCCCTTCGTATTCCATCCCCTCGTCAAAAATATAACCGCATAGCGACCAGAACTCTTTGAAATCTTTGAAAATATGTACATCAACTGTTATCTTAATCATTGTCACTCTATTTTATGTTTGTAATTTATAAGAAAAATATAATTGTGTTCACTGTAAAAGAAATGATTTTAATCGGTCTAAATTTGGGATGACAATTATATCCATCTGAACCGAAAGTTTTTTTATTTCAATACCTGTCTCTAATAAAACTCTATATACTAATATATGCAGGCATTTATTGCCAAAAGTAAACATTGCAATACATCTCATATTGTTTATCACTATTTAAGTACTGTTTTTTAAATTGTGATTTTCTGAATTATGATACTTTAGCGTCGATTCATAAAAAATTTGGCTTAGTATAAAATTATTTTTACAAAACTCCAAAGGTGTATTCAATTAATTTTTCGGTGATACTTCTAAATATTCGAATAGAATAAATACACAAAAAAAAATCATTCAAGTCAAATTCACTTCTAAAGCGCAATGATTTTTTTTCGGAAAAAAGGTCAGTTATAATATTTTTTCAGTATCAAAATTAAAAACGTTTTTGTGTGAAAAATTCCTACTGGGGTAAAGGAATTTTTACGGGAGTTTTTGTATTAGCTACCCTTGAACCACCCTCTTCCCACACTTCCGATTTGTTAAAATAAGATGACTGCACTTTATATCATAAAAAGGAACATGGGATAGTTTTGAGGGATACATAAAACAATAAATCAAATACATGTAAACAAGGCTATTTTTTTTCAGAATGGTTTATGAAAATTGTAGTCCACTACAATACTATGATATAATATTTATAATTTAACACCTGATACAATAAATCTTATAAAAAGAAAGAAACCCCTTTATTTACATAAATATAAAGCCATACAATTTATTAAACTATATAACTACTTAATCTATATAATATTTTAATATTCAGAGAGTGTTCCATATTACAGTATTATTAACTTATACTTTTTTAATCTTTTCATATAAAAACTACTAATTATGTTGCTATGTTTTTTTTTTATATCGGCTGAAGGTAGTTAATATAATTTAATCAAATTTGAATTGTTATAACTTTGTACGGTTCCATGTGTTTTGTCACTAACCCGGAATTCACCTATCGACATATTCAGGTATCACACGGATCCAACATAACGCATTCAGTTAAGTTACATCCGTGAAATAGAATACTTTTATGTATATTTATGGAATTGTACAAAGTAAAACAATTCAAATGTGGTACATATATATATTTCAGTTTATTCATGTTATGTATCAGTAAAACAAATGAAAGATGATTTTAATAGAAAAAAGGCTTTTTTCACATTTATGATTATCTCCTAAAACTGTTGTCACCCTAAGACAAAACCCCTCCACTTTCCGTTTTCCGTTTTCATCTGAGAGTAGGTACATACTCCGATAACAAATTTCCCATATTCAGTCGACGCGCGTCCGCGGAACACGACGGTCCTTCGCTTCCTTTACATTCCCGAAATACCGGTTCGAATTAATAATATAAAGCAATACGCAATTAACGGTACGAAATATCAAATATACTCTATGAAGAAGCACCGAAAGTAAAGTTGAAATAAAAACACATCAATTTAGATTGGCCAAGCTTATTTTGAATCCGTATAAGGGTTGATTTTTTCTCAGTTAAAAGTATTTTAGATTTAAATTTTTGGTAGGAAATTAATTCAAAACAATACTTTAAAAAATATTATCTTATATAAAAATAAAAAAATATTTTGAAAACGAATAACGTTATTATATTCGTAAAACTTTTATTTTCACAAGATATAATAGCCGGAAAAACGTAAATTAGTAAAAACTTTTGATTTTTATTAATATTGTAGCAAATTTTCACAATTTTGTCGCTAAAAAGCATTGCTGATCTGAGAGTAACGTCCCTCATAGGTAAATTTTTCATAATCATCAAAATTGACTATTATTCTTATTACAATATAATATAAATACTACAATATAACTTTCAACATTTATTTATTATTTAATAAACGCAAAGTTTGACGATATCTGAAATGTCAAAAAATAATATCGCTGCCGGTTGTAACACAATTATTTTCCGATAACGAGTATAGTTACAATATAAAAAACTTTAAATTCGAACATTAAAACTCATGACTTTAATTTGAGAAAACTATTTCTGGTATTGTGGTATTTCTTAGAGTATTCCGGCAATGTAAAGATTTAAATTATTTTTCCACTCAATTCAAATGAACTACGAATTATACAAAGTTTAAAACCACCAATTACTTTTTATAGCAACGTATTAGATTATTTTTAATAAGTTATTTGAACTTTTTCATAAATTAATCCCTATTTATCGTACATATTTTATGATTATGAAATTTCAAGTCTGGTTGATTTATGGACAAAGTTATTTAAATTCAAAATGTTTACGCCAGTAACTTCGTTATATTTATTTTTTGTTAATCCGATGCTGATCACTGAACATTTTTTTGGTTATTTTCATGATAATTTTTGATTTAAAAGTAATTAATTAAATGGATATTACCTTAAAGCTTAATGACTACTGCACTCGAAAATAATTGTTATGAAGATTTTTCCAACTAAAAAGATATTTGAATAAACAAATACAATTTATCTTGTTCAATTTTCACATAGAGCATTCGATTTTTCGATTTCAATTATAAATATAATTGCTAAAGCCGTCATTTATATAAACAGTCAATTAAAACAAATTAAATCAAATAACCGAGACAAACAATAACTATAATTTGATTTGTTGAATCCTTAAAGCAATAAGCAATTAGAACTGTCTTCTTGAAGAAAACGATATGATTTGCGAAATATGTAACTTAAGATAATCTGAATTCCCGTACGAAATTGCAAATTCTCTGTCGACAATATTAATTAGATTAAATTCACGCGCGTATTAAATTCATTGAAACTTTGACTCGGTAAATACTGTTGTCATATACAGATGTAGTATGATAATAATATAGAAATTACATTGTCATACCCTTGTCATGACATCAAAGACAACTAATAATGATGTATGATTTAATTTGTTTTAAAAACGGTGTCAAAATTGACACAACTGAGCTAATTTAATTTATAAACGTTTAATTGTATTTTATAAATCCCCAAATAACGTTTCTGTTGATCTTATAAAAGCCTTACTATTTGTGTTTATTTTACAGAATATGACCCTTAATAAAAATGTGTCCGTTGTGAAGTAACAAAATTCCATATCTTTGTCATACAATGTCAGTAATTAATTACAGTGCTAGGTAATATAAAGCTTTTACCAAGAAGGAGCCATCATAAAAAAGTAAGTACCCTCTTTGTTATAATTATGTGTAGAGTATTTAATTTTTTTTGTAAACACTTGATTTTCTTTTTATCTGCCTTTGTAAAATAGAATCTAAATGTTCTCTCAAACAAATTTAATTTGTTATGGCAATACAGAAACATTTCTCTATGATTTGCATCGTATAATAATGCCTTGGTAATGAAAAAAAATACTCTTTTATAAGTTACCAATCCAACCCATTTTATTTTGTGGAGTTTATTTGAATTAAATAAAATGAAGGCTCGGTTTCTGGTCGGTTCATAATAACTCTTTTTCGAATGATTCTGCGGTTTCTTTGATAGGAATTTAATATACAAATATTATATGTGTGTTATTACTGTTTTAATATATTATAAAAATGGAATCCTAAAAAAACATTACCTGAGCGCTTTTGTCTTGAGGAATAATCGAAAAAATAGTTGTGTATTTGAAATTGTACGTCAAATGCTCCCTAAATTACAGTCACCTAAAAATACACAAATAGTTGAAAAGGTGAAAATCGGACACATGACATGATTGTCAGGCGTCGGGCGAGAATTTGAAAGAGACCTAGGCTCAATATATATAAATAATATATTGATAACGATTATCAGCGGTACTTAGCGAAAACATTAAAGATGCTCTAATACGAATTATGTTTCCTTAAATCCAGTGTAAAATGGACGTTCTATCTCAGGGCTTTAACCGACTAATTATCAAGTCCTAGTTTTACTATAAATATAAATTAAAAACTTCAAAATTAACTTCAACGTGTACTACAGTTTTTTTTTGTAAACTTTTTGTAATTGACATTCGTATCATATATTGGTCATCCTCTTTTGGGGTTCTAGAGTTGAAAATTTGCTAAGAGTCTTGAATGGGATGCCCTAAGTAAAAAGTATTTTTCTGGCTTATTTTCTAAGTGTTCTGTATTGAAAATATTCAAATCCATATAAGCTGACCTTTCACGTTTAACATAAATATAATACTATCATTTGCCTCTGAATGTAAACTCTACGTAATTGCATTTACAACGTCTCCCATATCGAATTAAACCAACGGATACACTAAAAGTTGAGAAGCATAAGCTAGCTCATTTGCTTTAACAAAATCATTTATGCGCAAATTTTAAATAGTCTAAATGCAAGTGCAAGCAAAATATTAGAATATATTTGATCACACACTTTTAAGATGTTAACTATCACTTGTGGAAAGGCATAATATTTTAAATAATTACAACATATTTTTTTTATTACCACTTCCACAATATATATTATGATCAGGTCCGTTTTCGCTTATCGTGAGCACTAACAACTGATTAATGTTATTTAATGTGACAATAAAATTTTATAAACTCAAAAATACAGCCGCGCCTAAAAAGAACGATATTGTTTCGTTTTAATGCAAAATATTGCATCAAAACTTTTTTTTTATATTAAAACTATTAAGTATTTTATATTTCGTCTTAAGATAGATACAGAATATAAATAGTATAATTAAAGCTTGAATGAAAATAAAAACTCTCCCGTGATTTTGTATAAATTTAAATAAACTGAAATATTAAAAAAAAAAATAGGTGATGTACCATTCAATTTACAAAAGCGTTTTCTAAGATTTTTTGGTGTGTACTTATAGTTAGTTAGTTAGTAAAATCGTTAGGAGCTAAAAATATAAATGAGTGTGGAAAAATGTGTTCTCTTTTAATGAATAATAAAAATAATTGAGAACTTCGCTCACTCAGCACAGTGTATAGCCTCCAGGCCATTAATAAACGAAAGAACGTACGCCACTGTATTATAGCCGAGGCAATTTCAGGAAGGAGCATGAAGGGTTTTTCGCAAATATGAACTCCGTAGAATTTCCGCTTGTCCATGACGTTTTCTGTAATTTATTCCGAAGTAAAAATATTTTTATTACATTGCAAATATCCGTAAATCTAACGATCAGTATTTTGGGCAGATATTTTTGAAAACACCCTAAAACTACCGGCTTTAATTAACGATACTTCGTAAAATGGCCAACTTTCTCAACGTGGAATATAATAATTCTAATGACTATTATAATAGGTTTATAAAAATACCTATAAACGTAATTAACTTCATCGATTGGGTATATTCGGTGTCGTATGTCATTTTTAATGTGGATATAAAGCATATTTATTTTAGTAAGATAACACATGATATGAGAACCTCTTTATGACTCAAGTGACCAATATATTAGCCCTTTTCATTAAAAATTATTAAAATCAAAAAAAAAATCTAGTACATTAATTTCTTTTTTCGTCTGATATGTGGTGTACATTTTTTCTAAATATATTCAATTACAAAGTGTTGTTCAAACATATTACATTTTTTTTAGTTATTTACGAAACACGAATCAAAACTGTTAATTGATATAATTATTATACAAAAGACAAATAATTAATAAAAGAGTTAGTAGGTCGTTTTTGTACCAAAAAAAAATTATTAACACTCTAAATTTCCGGTGAAACATTGTTTTCGCCGAATCCCGGGTTTCTAATACATCAGTGTAATTTACATAATCTTTTTCGGTTATAGTTTATCCCATTAAATTTTCAGTTACGAGTGACGTATTTGATATAACGATATTGAGATATAATGTCAATTGGAGAAAGGTTAGAGACGTAATTTCTTGTAGTCAAAATAATACGGAAAATACATCGGAGTGTATAATTCATTTAAAAAAAAAAGAAAATACCCCGAATTGTGTGTATCTTTCACCGTCTTTCCGTCCGGTCTGCTTAAATGTAAATTTTAAGATTTGGGCCCAGGCAGAATTAAAAAATGAGCCTTGCATCATCAAAAGCTTTGCTTGTTTCTGAAGTGTTTTTTATAATGGAAAAGTGTATCAGAAATATCAGAAAAAACGCTTAATTTATTTTGTTACATTTACGTGTTCTCTGTTTGCCCTACTTTTAATTTTCTATACGAGGCAGTGCATAGAGTCAGCATTTTACACAGTCGCTGTATAAAGAAAGTTATACGTATTTCCCTTGAAAACGGTATCTACCACACTAGTTATTACGGTTTCAGTGTGTTCTGTGTTGCGAACGTATAACATAACGCACAGCACATATATCAAATAAAAAACCTTTTGCTTCTTCTTTTTTATGTCGTTTCTAAAAGCTGATACATTTTGATTAAGCCATGACGTTTAATGTTTACTGTATACCTCTAAGAAAATATAGTATTTTTCTTTACTCTTGGTATTTTCAGACACATTAATGCAATGCTTTTTTTATCACGCTTATAGAAGTTCATCAATAACTGCTATCTTTTATAAGTTTTTAAAACCAAATCCATGTTTAGACGTATGGCTGCTAATCGAGTGAATTCAACTGAAAGTATTTGTTAAAGCGTTTGAACTTTAAAATTTTCAATAGGTTCACAGGTCATTTTTCGATAGGCGGTGAAACTAACTAACTATCGTTAATTTTGCGTTAACCCTGTGACCCATACAAACAATGTTAAATATTCACACAAATACTATCCGCTCATCACAAGTTTTACTCCGTCTCATTCCGCTTAGAAACATCGTCTACTTCAATCGACTGCGATTTTCGGCATAAATATCACTCCGAATGATTGTTTGTATCACATAATTTACATTTCATTTGAAGTTGCGAGGCAAGCACCAACTCTTTTAGTTATAATTGACATCTCTTTATAAAATTTTACTCCGGTCGATTCATTTTGTTATCCTGTTCATAAGTATGAGTGACCACATTCAACCAATATCGTAAAAAATCGTCATTGAAAATTTTCAAACGTTATCTTATTGATACGACTTCAGATCATGATTAATTCGTCTTTTACATCTAGAATTATTCCTTTTTACAATACACAGCTTTCCCACATTCATCGTTTTTCCACTGTACAACACAAATACAATTAAACAAATGATTGTCGATTGTACTCATCATATTTTGTTATAACTATCATGTAAATTTCAATTTGAATTTCATAAAAAAATAAGATAAGTGCTTAAAAACCAGTAAATTTTTAGTATATACAATTTTCGACGGTGTGGTACGCTTTCCCTTTTGAATTTGATTTACATGGGATTTGATTTTCTCCGCCATTAAAAAGGATTGCAAGTAGTAAGTACAGCACAATAATTAAAGCGTTTCAACAATGCATTTCGATTATTTAGAATATGTCTAAAGACACGGTTAAACAGCAAGTTTGATGAGAAACAATATATTTTTTATAAAAATCATAAAAAAATATTTATTAAGAAAAAAATATCGTTCTCACGTCAAATATATTTTTATTCATCGTCATCGAATACGTTGTGTATAAGTGAGCAATTTTATGTATATGAATGTTCGTAGAGATCTTTAACTTTTTTGTTCAAAAACTATGTATGTGTAGATATACGAAAAAAAAATAAAAATCAATTATCGCTGTAATTCCTTTTGTTTTTATTTGTTAATAGAGACTATTTCTTAAAATATATGAATAACATTGCTTATAATAATATTCTTAGGAAACTTAGATCAATTTTCCAACCATATTTATAAAAATCAATTTGGTTTCATAGAAAAAAGAAACTACAGACTTTACTTTGAGTAGTTTGTTGGGAAAAATAAATTTCCGAATATAGGCTCCTTTGTTTGCATACTCGTTGATTTTTTTGTCTTGGAATATTTACACATCTAGTCTTGCTTAATAAACATGAACGCGTTAGGTATTAATTAGCTTGAAATTATTGTTGGTCAACCACTACACATAAAAATAAAGTAGTATTCTAGGTAATTTCTCTGCGATGAAAAGATTTCATTGAAGAATGTTTTCAACTAATATTTTTTGTAAAAAATATGTCTTACACCGCTTTTTTAATTAAAATAATGTTGAGCTATTTAATAAATCGTTTCAACTATGACAGAAAGTTTTTCTAGCTTCCCTAAAAATTGTGGGTAAATTTTATAAAACTATCACATATTTAAGACATGTGAGTGTCGATTTTGTGTTAAAATAGCATGTCTTTCCATCAAGAAGTGAGTTTCGTCAGAAGGAAGTATTGTTCTATTTAATATCAAATAATTGTGATAATTTATCTAAATTAAGCTGTCGCATTTTATAAAATTTTAATAATTTTGTTTTATATTCTAGTATCCTCATATTTGCAAGATTTTGAATTAAATAAATGAAAATGGTTGCATTAATTACTTTATCAAAATTTAAAGAGTAATTTATAATTTATTCGTCATGTGATAAAAATAATTGCTTACAATACTGATAAAAACTTTATGAAGCGAACATTTCAATATGTATTTGTTCCACCTCCGTTGTATAAAGATCAAAACGTTTTTAAATATTGAATGTAAAAATGACAAATACCCAAAAAAGGCATGATCTTTTGTTTAACTAAATATTCTACAATGAAAAAATAGCTTAGAATTATATTTTATTGTATTCATTCCGTTTTCGCATAAATTTTACAATACAGGCGAAGTCTTCCGAGAAGGTGCCTTTGTCAAAAATTTCCTTTTTATGATTCTCACCTACACGGTGTTTTAGAAAAAATTTCGAAAATTTTACATAAAATTGTATGAAATTAGGATTGAAATTTTTTTATCTGATATAATTGTGTTTAACATTAATATTTATTGCTCATAAAACAATCAAGTGATTTTTTTTTACTTTTAAGTGAACTCTAAATTCAAAAGGCAGACCAAACACAGTTATTTCTTCCGATATTGATTAAAATAATTGCCATATTTAATTTACCTGCGTTTTTTCAATATTGCAAATATTCTTGTAGAAAATACTATACATTACGATATGTTTAGTCCTAATTTGTATCTCCATTGATAGCGTTGTTGTCTTTTTTTTTACTTAAAACTTGTTTGCGTCGAAGTGACGCAAGTTTCAAGGGTTATTTGGTTGATCTACCCACGCCTTAAATTGGTTGACATATTCAGCTGAAAGCTTTGTTATCTGTATTGTGTAATCTGACTTTCTGCTTATGTCATAATTATCATTGGTATTTTATTTTCTAATTTTAATCACTTTTGTGTGATTAATTTTTCATTAGATTTATTTACATTTATAAAGTGACACGATTAATTTAATAACAAAGAAGTAAAAATTATCGTTGTATATATTTTTTTTCGTTTTTTATCCGATTTTTTAGATTTCATATTTAATTTAAAGATTATTTTAAAGTATATCAGAGTTTTTATAAGATAATTTTTTTAATTCACAGCAATCAAAATATTATCCACCTAAAAGCGTAAAAGTGATTTTTAAATATGATGTTAAGGGTGTTAGCCAATTTAATTTGTTTGTATTTATTCTAGCAACGCTTTTAGATATTTTTAAAATAATATATCCAGCATTCATGTTTATTAATTCAAAAAAGCAATAACTCAGTGTAACTTGACCACGTGTTTTTTGATAGTATTTGATCCTTATTACATTACAAAGCATTTCTTGAATTAAAACTTTTTTTAATCCATTATATACAAGACTTGTGGTAAGCTATTCGCTTTTGCTACACCCCGTTCTTAATGATCGGATGAGTGGACGGCTTTTTTTAAAATCACAAACGGCCATGCCTTTGAACAAACTCGATAAGTCAATCAGAAAAAATAAACACCGTTTGTACTGAGATTTGAACCCGTAAAGTTCATAAACCATGACTTTAACAAGTTCACAGCCGCTTTTAATTTGGTTTCCTTGATGCAAGAAATAAAAATACATTTAAAAATGCGAATATGATTTCATAAGACATACGAAGCACAAATATAGCACATTTTTATATCCATATCAAATTTTATGTCATTAAAGACTTGGGAAAAGGGAAGTCATATGATGTCCATTAAACTGGTTGAATACATAAATTGGAAAGGCCTTTACTCATAAACTTTCTATTTATGTAGGAAAATTGTATATTTGCTCATTTCAACGCTCGCCACCAATTCTTACACTAGTGCTCCTCAGGCACTCTCGGTCAAGAAAAAATCTGTAGATACGTTTATCGTCTACCACCCCACTGAATCATATTATCGAAGAAAAAAAACAATTTATTGATTGAATTGGCATTCACTTGGTAGAACTCCATTATAACACGGAAAAATAATTTTGTAGAACTAAAATACATTGCTCTTTTTTCACCGTGAAAAAAAACAATGGTAACCGAACAGGAGCAGGCATGTTCGTTATGTATAATATTCACTTCAGTGCAAGTTATATTTTCTCTTTAAAACGAAAACAAATTAAAAATCGAAACGTTCTTACCAAGTGCGTGTTTTTGTTAGCCCACATATATTTTTAACTGTGTAAACAATAAGCACTCACAAGTATGCATTACTTAACGATTGTTTTCGATCATCAATTAAATATTTTTACTACAACACAAATGCATTTCGTATTTTTTTTAAAAATAAAAATTAATTTAATTTCGGGGTTATACAATGATATGTTAAACGCTGTAAGTAATTGCGCGTTTAGATATTTTGTGATGATGAACATGTTTATTTGCTTAAGCTGCAATAGACAATTATAGATTCGGTACGCATCGACTAAAGTTTACTTTACAATCGAGTAAATATATTTAGACCGTTTCCGTGAATCAGTCGGTCGTTAGAATGCGATAGCTGACTTATAACTATTTGCAACATAAGACTTTTTCTAAACTCCTTCGTATGAAGTGATATAATTTACCAAAATATTTTTAAACTATACAATTACAACACTAAACTAGTTCTGACGAAGGGATGAGCTGAAATAGCTATCATCTATCATAGCTATATCTTTTTTAGTTTTACAAAATTTTGTAGAACTAAAATACATTACTATTTTTTCACCGTGTTATAATGGAGTTCTACCAAGTAAATGCCAATTCAATCAATATACAATTACATACTACTAAATATATCTAATAACCCGACCTTATCCGTGGATACAGGCACTTATCGTACCTATCGAACACAAAAATGTTTTTAAATATTGTACATTGACAAATATTTATTTTCTCAATGTATTCTAAAATATATTTAATCAAAAGTTTTTAACATTTCAAGATTCGATGTGTCATTTACACTGTAGCTATATTGAACTATAAAATATGTATAAAATAAATTAGTAAATTGTGGCCTCTACATTTTGTATGCCAATATCGTCTGTGGTTTTTACTTTTTCTATAAAATTACATTTATTTTTAATATTTTTTTATTGATTACAAAGCTATTTTTTTAATCCAGTAAAATTAATACGAACGTATCTATTTTGCAATCATAATTAACGCCACTATTTTTATTTAAAAGAAGACTTTAAATTATAATCTTTCTGTATATTTTACATTGTAGTTGATTTACTTTCATGTACATTAATATTAAATTCATGTCATTTTGATCCTTTTAGTTTTGAAGCCGTTACGTAAACAGTAAAGTTCATAATTTTGTTTCGTCTCAAGTCAGAAGATACAGATCCATGTTTCCAGTAAGACAGTATTTTAGTTGTACAGAGTTCACTAACTAATTTCAAATGAGATAAGTACCACCATACTTCACTCACTAAATGGAATTTATTAAAAAGCGACAGTATTTTGTATGTCTATAAATTCTCTTGCTGAAATAAATATCTCACCAACATATTTCCAACTCATACAGTAAAAATTAAATTTGAAAAGAATCCTTCAGTCTAACCTAAAGCTTTGAAATGCACATCTCGTAGCTCATAGTTCTAGAAGATTCCGAATACCGTGTTGAGAGAAGCAAGAAAAGTTTCACGCGAGAATTTACGATCTTTTTAGAACAGAGAGGAAAAAGGTGGCCACTAATTCAACCGTTATACAAAAACGTGATCCAAAGTTTTATGTTCGCTTTGAAATTTGTACAACTTTCAGTATTATATTTATTTATGATATTGTAATATATGTAAAACAGTGTGAATAAAATATTTTAAATAATTCGTCCATCACAACAATGTGAACAATTCGTCGGCAATTATTTAGACTCGGCGATGACGGAAAGAACATTTTGGGTATATAATATGCAAAAATGAATGATATTCTCACAAAATGTTTATATAGATGGTTATTATAAAAAAATGAGGAAGGATGTTTGAAGATATTTTATAGCATAGATTTATGTTTCAATCAACACGTTATATTTATTTTTAACATAAAAGTTAATCGATAATGATTCTATATTAAACTTTTTTTTTATCACTAAAAAACATTAAATAGTCGGATTTTTAAAATGTTTTAAATATGCATTAATCAATTGGAGCTTCATACTATGGTAATTAAAAAAATATATATTATGCTATATATAAATGGACCATATTTGTCACGAAGATTATTTTAGAGATTTTAACGATCCCATTTTCAATATGCAATACTGACATTTGAATGAAATATTATGTTTTTTTTTTATTATTTTATTAAATAAATTATATGATAATAAAAAAAAATCATCGTCGATCTTACCTAATAATATAACATGAATGCCTTATTAATGAAAATCGATTAAAGTTTTGTAATTGAATTTTGCTAAAACATTATTTGTGTCCATTAGAGAAATATATTTTATACGTTTGGTTCAATCATTACTTACTACTATTATACACGCTACACATTCAAAGTTGAAGACGAGGTATATAGGTTTCTCAATTAATTAGCAACGACATCCTTTTTGATAAAGTTGCTTCCTGCTAAGTGCTATGCCGACATTTTGATATTTCGAGAGCTTCCGGTCGAACCGGAAGACTCCATTATCGAAACCTCACGAAATTCAAAAATATTTTATGATTGACGAAGGTTTCGAAAATAAAAATGATTTTAATGTCTTCTAATTGGGGTTTCCATTAAAATTAAATCGTATTTCAAAACGTATAAATAATATTGTTTCTTAAAATATAGTATTACATCAACAAAATATTTTATCGTAAATAAAGAGTAGTAAAATATTATATACAAGCTTTTTTTGATTGAATTGACTTTTAATTGGTACACATATATCGATCAAATTTCATAAGCTATTTTTTGGTTCATTTAAGAGCTTAGACCGATTATAAAATACATTATATGAAGAGTCGCGTATTTTTAGTTAATCAACATTTTTTTCTTAAATTTAATTCAAGTAATTAGTGAAAATGCACGAATATAAATCGAAGTGTAATATTTGGTCTGGAATCTGATAAAAGACTTTTTTTTAATTTTCACTAGTGCGTTATAATGTCTCAATTTTATACAAATAAAATATTAATTTAAAAATTTATTGATTGAATTGGCATTCACTTGGTAGAACTCCATTATAACACGGTGAAAAAAATAGCAATGTATTTTAGTTCTACAAAATTATTTTTTAAAATATAGTTGATAGCTATTTTGGCTCACGCTATCGTCAGAACTATGCTTAAACAAACATTCGCTTATCTATATATAGCTGTGTAGAAAAGGTACACAATACATTTTTTCTCCTGTTTTAAAGCTAGGTCGTTTAAACAAAAAAAAATATAGATAAGGAAATGTTTGTTTAAGCATAGTTCTGACGATGGCGCGAGCCGAAAAAGCTATCTATATATCTATAACTATATTTAAAAAAATAATTTTGTAGAACTAAAAAAAAAATTAAATTGTTTCACACTCAGTGCCCGCCTTAGAAAGTCGAGTCATGAACACTACACAATTAAATATTTCTTTACTGACAATGATCATGATGCCGAAATATTTAACGGCAAAAATATTTATTGAATTTGAGTCACTCTATAGAGAGCTGCGCTTAATGAAAATCTGCAATACTATAAGAATAAATACTTTTCCTTTTATAATTACATTATATAATTTTTGTAGAATTTAATACGTTATTATTTTTTTCTATCATGTTGCAGTGTTCTAGTATACTCAGAACGCTGCCTGTTTTAAGTCTCATTGATATTATTTTTGTTTTGTTTTTGCTCATAATTTTACACACCTACAAAACACATTCAAACTTCCCAGCTCATTATCCACCAAATTATTAGTTTGGTTTCCTTTTTCAAAAGCTACGCTGAATTCACGTGTTTAGACATACATGTCTATTTCAGAAATCTTGAATTCTGTTCTTTGTTTCACGTTTTATCAAGTATTAAATATCACAAATACTATAGCATAGCATAGTATACAAAATGTTGCCTAACGCTAAATATTAATATGTAAGTTGAATTTGTTTTGAGAATATCAAATGTATTCACACTTTAATTGGAAATAAAAATGATTGAGAAATTAAAATACGAGGATATAAAAATTAATTAATTATTTTTTATTCACCATCGACCATTTTTAACGATATTGATGATTATTTAATAACTACCGTCAGGAGTATATCATCAGTGACAAAGCTACCAAGAAATACATTCACGATGTAATTTATGATGTCGACTGAAGGTGCTTGATGGAATTTCAATATCAAATTTGAATTATTACAATTTTGTATCTTCAGGCATTCTATCACAATGATGCAACAGAGCTGACAATAGAACTGACTTGGGTCAGTTCTGTTGCATCCGTGTGATAGAATGCCTGAAGATGCCGAAAGGCGAAACCCGGGTCGTTAGTGACAAAACATGTGGAATCGTACAATATTGTAACAATTCAAATTTGATATTTACGATGAGCAGAAAAAATGACCGTATGTGTATGAGAGATGGGTGACGTAAAAAAAGATGTATCAATATGAAAAAAAAATTAATATTGTATCATTTTCTTATGTCAGGATTTAATTATGAACAATTTTTGATTCAATAATCATTAAAAGAGAGATGCTTAAAATACTTAAAAGATGTACTTAAAAAAGCTCACTAAAGTTTTTCGTAACCCTGATTGCGAGTGGAGAAGATTTATTATAATTTATCAAAGTGCTTTTTTGGATTTGAGCAAACAATTTATTTTTTACCCATTCACATGATACTGGTTGTTACTTTAAAATAAATAACTGTCTGCTACGAATAGAGCTTTATTTTATAATTCTCTAGTACGGTTTTGCGACTCTTGATGGATTTGTTTTCGTTCTCTCATGAAATAGACTCAGTCATCAGTTTTAAAGTATTTGTAATCGATTTTTTCTCGCACCATACCTTTCAATCGTTTTAATAACCTTCACTCAGAGAAAAATATATATTTTTTTATCACTGACCGTATGAGAGAAAACGTAAGTATCCTTGCATTTTGATAGCTACACGTCAGCACGGGGATACTCGGTGTTGGAGTTACGTTATTTGTGTATGTACGAGACGAAATCTGTTTTGGGACACCCTCTTCATGTTTTATTCAGAAGCCTGCAAACAGTGGTAGCAGTGTGCCATCCTAGATTGGCGGCCGGGCTATTGCACAGGTTGTTCCGAATTTAGCATTTATTGGAAGTATGCATAGACGCGGCAATTTATATGTGTGTGTGAGCTGTGCGAATGTAAAACGTAAATATACATTCATAGAACACGTCGAAACGAGAAACAAAGAAATCATCGATACGTCTATGGTAACTTCAATGTAGAGAAACAAATAGAACTTGTGTTCAAATTAAAACGGTTTTCACTTCATCATTGGGATTGGTTTTATTGACCGCGTAAACAGTTTCGACTGAAGCTGCCATATAACAAAGAATGAAACCACTCAAATGTGGCCTGGCCGTAAAAATATTTATTAGAATAAATACTTGAAATTGCGTCTTAATTTTAATATATTGGAAAAATATGTATTTTTCGCACGAAGGTTAAATTAATATTACATAATATTAAATATATTCACCATCTTTACATGATAAAGTGACTTTAATGTACACAATATGTTATAAGACAAAAATCACATGTTAATTGGCTATATACATATATATATATTGTATATTAAATTCTGATTAGAAATGTTTTATTTAAAATAGTATTTTTGTTCTTTATTTCATTTTACTTATATGGTAGGACTCGTTATTTATAATATATTCAATTTTAGTTTAAAAACACTCTGTAAATTTCTCAAAACCGAAATTTGAGTTATGGTATATAAGTTGATACAAATACCTTTGAAAGTGCTAACTGTTACTTTTGGAAAGAAATAATATTTCAAATAATGAAAACGCATTTTTAGTACTATTTCCAAAAATCATTTTGTGATCAAGAACGGTTTCGCTCATCGTAAGTATTACCAACTAATCAATCGATAATGTTCGCAAAACCGGTCCTGCCCATAAAATGTATTGTGGAAATTATACTAAAAATGTGTTTTCATTATTAAAAATAACATATTAATACTTTAAAAATTAGTAAAAGACTCTATTTACCGGTTTTAACGACGAGTGGTTAACTTTGTTTTCTTCCGTTCTGATGTTTACGAGGAGATTCCGTCCAACAACAGTCACATTAAAAAATGAATTTTCAGTCGATTCATTTATTTCAGTTCGTCTACGATACGTTTATTTTATATATTGAGTCACTCGAACTTATGTTATCTCGTTTAAAAATGAGCTTAGCAAGAATTAACCTATAATACCACTAGTTTTACTGTTTTATCATCCTTATATGGTTAATCTCCGAAAAAATAAATATCGATGCATCAAATAATAAATAATCAAAGCAATTAATATGAACGCATTAATATTGATATTTTATAACCATTTAGGGATTTGAGTCCACAATATACAAAACGTGCATATTATAAAGTCGTGAAGCATCAACACTCGAATATGATGATATTATATTTAATCTGTAATGTTTTTTATTGTATGGCATTTATGTTTGCCGAATTCATTGAATTAATAAGATAATTACCATATCATTGTATGTGGCTTCATTTGAATTTCATTCCTCGCAATCCTATGGTGTGCTTTTATTATACAATACAAACACAAGTAGGGTAGTAATTATATAAATGCACACGTGGAATCCCGCATCATGTCGGTTGATTAAATTATTTAAGTTAATAACGTGTTATCGGCTTACGCCTGTGCCATTTGTTTAGTCAAATGTTGATAAATGTTAATGTAGGAAATTTAATAAATGGAATTATTATCGTTTATACGACACTCTTATAAATTAAAAACAAAATTTTGTCCCAAGTCTAACTTGGCCTTGGAGTATATCGAATTTTAACTTTTCCATAATTATATTTGACATCTTAGGTAAAGGTTTTAGTTATTTACATTCATATAAGTTGTTCTCATGTCATTTGAATATTTTAAAAATACCTTTGGCATTTGATATTTATAGTTGTAAAACTAAATATTTTGATTGAAAAATATTTATTTTGTCACAATTTTATGGTAAACATTTTGTTTCAGTTAACTTACAAAACAGCTTTATTGTTTATATAATATCATTTTATATGAAATATTGTATACAACATTTTTTAGAGTAAATTTATTGTGATTAGATTTGATGAAATGAGATATTTTTTATGAAAAAGCATCCCTTGGTTACTTAATTGTAATAAATCTGTTAATATCATAATCTATATATTGTATATCACCATCACGTTTCTCGCCACTAATTTAAGTCAATTTATTTTTATCCACTGTAATTGTATATTATCAATGTAAATTAATGATGATGTAGGTTAAATAAGAAGTTGACATAAAATTTACAAAAGAAAAATTTCTTGTTGGAAATCATTAAAAAAATGAATGAAAGAAAAAGAACTTCTTGATAAGCGCATTTAATATAGTTTATTTATTGTTGGAAAAGAGACGATATCAAAAATGACAATTATCACAGAAAGTTTATTATGTTATGACGCGCAATTAGAAATATCCCTGTGAAATGAATAATGGATATTGATATTGTAAAAAAGTTAAGGATGTAATGTTGATTACTAAGAATATTGCCAGATAAAAAATAATTGAAACATGTTTGATCTGATAAATTGATGAATGTTGACGACAAAAAAAATAGTGCTATTTGAAACTTTGTAATAATAATACTTGAATAAGAAGTTGAAAGCACCTTCGTCGCGTTCTTCTTTTTGACAATTATTTAATGAGATGTTTTCAAGAAAAAATACTTTTAAATTAACAGTTTACAGTAAATATCGTCCTTTCCGAAAATTTTCTACTTACAAAGAAAATAATCTTACAAACTTTATTATTAATTCATTTACCATTTGTGTTTTACTTTAATGAGAAAATATTTTGCTATTGCACTTATATGGCAGACTGTGGCTATTTTTCATGTAAAAGAACTGCATGATGTATTACACCAGGGTTTCCCAAGTTATGGGTCTTATCTTATAGGAGATGTAGAGATTCTGCGAGAAACCACAATCCGGGAGAACAGCATGCTTGGTTTTTATTTACGCATTTCTTTTTTATTTACACTCTGATAATGTTGATTTCTTGTCATTGATGTAATGTCAGAATGGAGGTCGTTTGTTGTATGTTTACACAAAATGTCAAGTTACGTGGGAATAATTTTTTTTTAAATCATTGTATATAGCCATAAATAATCTTCTTTAAAATCATTTCGAGACCTTTACTGTCAATTCTGAGTGCAAAGGCATCATTTAAAAACTGTATGTACTTCACCCTAAACTGATTAAAAACTGGTGAATAATAAAAATTGATTGGGTACATGAAATTCTAACTGTTAAAAAGATTCAGGATTTTTTTTTTTTTTGGGAAATAATTTACATGTTATCAAATCCGAAATTTACAGAAAATGCCGATAGATTCGACTTAGTATTTTGAGGTAAAATTATAATATGATATGCAGTGTTTTGCAAAATGGTTAATAATGTTATTTTGTTATCTGGATAACTAATTGTTGTCAAGAATAAAAAAGTGAGGTATGGATTTAAAGAGGCTTAATTTTGTTTATTATTTATTATTAAAAAAGCCTATATATTTTTCATTCATGATTATTGTATTTTTACAATAAAAAAAAACCATTTTAGATGAAGGTTTCTCCGTAAATTTACGTGATGCATTGTCATAAAATGTCGTGCCTAATTTATCATTCACTTATCGGCAATTGTTCCGAACGAGTAAACATCAATAGTCGACAATATTTGAATATAGAATAAGGTTGTAGCACGTTCAAAATGGCGAAACTTTGCAATAAAATAAAAGCGAATAAATCCTCACGAGATGGCTCTAATACGTCAATGAGTATATTCACAAATCCGAGAATTGTACGATTTTCAGATAACACTAGTGAATGGATACAAAATGTTGTCTCGATAAATTTACTAATAGATATTGTAATATTAATAATAGTTCGACGACCGATTGCTTTCTATAGAATTTTATTAAACTGATAGATTGAGAATATATATCATATTAATATTATGACTTTTTCTCTGTTCATGTAAATATTTCTAAGACAAACAAAAATCATGTTTGAGGATGTCAAACTAGAAATTAAAATTGCTAATAAAACACGTTTAAATGAAGAGAAAGTTTTTATAAAACTGTTTAATTAACACAATACTCTATTGAATTGAATGAGCTTGAAATAAAGTCTACCCCTGCTTATGAAATCTTAACACATTTCAATACACAATTGTAACTTAATTATGATTTTTATAACAAGTTGAATAAAGTCTTTCTGTAAAAAAGCTCAAAGCTCACAAATATTTTATTAAGTAGCATTTATATGTATTCGGTTTGTTTTCAAATTTAGGTCAAATAAATTTGTGTTAATATCGTATATTAAACAACCCACTTCGAAATATTTTGTTTTTCACATTTTTGCACAAAAAGGCGAAAGATTTATACGTTTTGAAAGGAAACCAGAGAAAAAGATAAATTCGCATGGATGTGACTTTTATTCGATTTATTCACAAAATTGATGGATACATTTTTTATTTAATTATATATTTTTATAAGCTGGGAGAATATCACCATTGTTGTATGTCGCTATATAATGGTTAAGTAATATTAATTTTATAATAAGTCGAATGCGACATTCAATTTGAATAAAATATATTGAAATATATTACAATATAAAATTAATTCAGATCGATAATCTTCTTTTAAATGTGTGCTAAATTTCTTTGATTTTGTCTAAATCAATAATCACTTTTAAGCCTGTGGTGACAAAGATTAATATGAATATTTCATGTTAGGTGAGGTATCAACAAAATAATATAAATTATTATGACCATCGGCGCATATGACTTTTTAATTATATTTTAGGCATCGTTTAATTTTATATAAACGAAATACTTTCATTAAACCTTCATAGTATTATCAGTTTCGCCAACAAATCGAGCCAAGTATATAACAAATATATCGGACGCTATCGAATAACTTTTGAAAAACATTTAATATTTTAGTTGATGACGCAGTTTAGATACCATATATTCAATCACGTTGACGAGTCTGCTAAATGTTGTATCATTGTCAAAATGAAAGTGAAAAGTCTAGAGTTAAACAAACAAAAAAACGTGAAAAGGATCGGGCGTCATGTTTGCACATGTTTATACACGCGCCACAAAAGCTCTATCCTCACTTCATCTTTTATGCAACAGGATGTCCCGCAAATTGCCCCCCAGAGAACGTACAGGTGTGCAAAATTCAATAGGCGACAGCTTTCTATATTTATAATGTTCAGGAACGAACATTTATCGCTTAGTAAAATAGTGAAAATCGTTGATGCATAAATATTCTACTCTCGTTATTGATTTCAGGTCAATATCACTGGAAATTTATACAAACTTATAATAAATATCTCATATAATTTCCAAGTTTTCAATGTGAATAAGCTTAAAGCTTCATTTCATTATTTATAATATATCGAAATAAAGGTCCTTAACACTATTATATATAATGCTAATATTATTTCAATCTTTAAAAGGAGTTAACTAAATAGCTCAAGACTGAGCGAGATTTCTATAATATATTCGTTATACAGTCTTTATTTAAATGCTGCACATGGATATAGGACGAGAGCCATAATTTATTTGAAAAAAAATTGCATATTAATAAAACTGATTAATTTTTATTTTCCCGCCTGTTTTTCTTCAAAATATATATGATTAGTAAAAACTTATTTTGATGAAATCAATACCCATTAATTACCACTACCTCACATAAATAATGTAGTTATTTATAATATTGACGAGAGAGATGTTTATTATATTTCTTGATAGAGTATTATATTTTAAACAGAAAATATTTACCAATAATACGTTAATATTTTTTTTATAATAGAGACTTACAATATTAAAGCCTATTACTAAACAAATATTCGGCATCTAAAATATAATCTTTCGTTAAAATTGGCGATTTCGTTTCGCTCGCTTAAATTCGTTTGCTCTTTTTTATGCTTCATTGATCTTCTTTACATCCGAAATTCTTTCAGAAGCTTCTTTAAAACTTAAAAGAAGTTCCAAATACAAACAAATTTGTGATTTTCTTGAAATGAGAATTTGCAATCAATCGAATGCCTTCAACAAAATATAAACATACGTTTTTTAGAGTACACAGTAAGTTAATGTAATACAACACAAATTATTGCGTTAACTTGAATAACAAATTAAGGAGTGGCAAATCCAAAATTACCCTCTCTCAAAAATTCTTCGTGTTGTTAATTAGGAATTCTTTATGATGATTTGGGCAGACACCGTTTTATGAAAAATTTACTGTAAGGAGGGTTAATGCAAACGTAAAAACCAGCAGCTGTCATCCCAATTATTCAGGTATTATACATTATGCATTGCAAGGTAATTATATTAAATGTCTCAGGTCTTAATGTAAGAGTTTGCAAAAGGATAATATCGAAAATATTTTACGTAATTATTAACAAAACATACTTTAGTAAAATTCAATATGTTATTAAAAAAAAAACAGTGTTGGTTTCATTATTTTTTAACGTTACAATTATATGTTATATGTTCAATTGTTCCTATTTTCACTTTTAATGTGTTAACTGTCACTTCTTGATGGAAAGGCATGATATTTTAAATAATAAAAACACATTTTTAGTACTTATTTCCACAACATATTTTTTGATCTGGACCGGTTTCGCTCATCGCGAGCATTGTCAATTGATAGAATACAATTTACAAACAAGTCTATTTATACAAAACAAAAAAATAATTTGAGTTGAAGGTAGCAGGTGTACAAAACCATGGGTTCAAGAACTAGGAAACAATTTACATAAAATCATACAATATTGATACAAATAAAGTAAATTAGTATAAAAATTAAATGTTCACATTCACTTATTAAGAATTACAATTACAATTATGGTAAATCATTAATCCATTAGAAGCTCTGAACAATCAATAAGGAAGTAAGGAGTGGGAAATTTTAATGACGAAAATAACCCACACTTACTACTTAATGGAACAAAATAAATTAATATATGAGAATATTAATGATAGTCAATTAAAGATGAATCGATGAGATGGGAAGATATGGTCAGTCAGGGGCGTTCCAATATTTTCTGTAAAAAAAATAAAGTAAAAGGAGGCAATATCATTTTTCAACAAAAAAAAATTATATTTATATGAAATATATATTTATTAATCTAATTTAATGAGTATAACAATGGTGATGACGCAAAAGTAGTTGGTTCATTTATAAGGTTAGAATTAGGCAAAAATTTGTATCGATAAATTTCAAGGATTTCTTTTTGGCACAAAGCTAAATGTTCCTTAAATCTAGTATGAAACGATCTTCCTGTTTGACCAATATACCTAGCCTCACAGGAATCACATTTTAGAAGATAAATACCACTTTGGCCTTAAATATTAATTTTGTCTTTCGTGTTAACTAACATTCGCCTAAGATTATGATTGTTATAAAAAGTTACATTGAAATGTTTTTTGTCTATCTTCTTGGATATGTTTTCAGAAACTCTGCCTAAATAATTTAGTCTTACCCAACGTTTTTCAACGAAGGGAACATCAATCACCAAGCTCGAGGTTACATTTAATAAAGCTATTTTTTTAGTTTTTTTAAAGACAAGGCGATCAATCAACTTTGCATCATATCCATTGTTAAGTGCGATCTGTTTAATGATGTTTAATTCTAAATTGAAATTTGATTCTGTCATAGGAATTGTCAACAAGCGATGAATAAAAGAATGAAAAGTTGACAACTTATGTGAAATGTGGTGTCTAGACGAGCTACTTATGATATTGTCACTAAAAGTCTCTTTTCTGTAAATACTGAAACTATGACGATTATTAATTAGTTCAATGGTTAAATCTAAAAAGTTTATTTTATGCATACCCAATTCCATTGTGAATTGAATTGAACTATGAATCTTATTCATATTTTTCAAAAAGGTATGCAGTTGCCTTTCAGTACCTCCCCAAAGTACTAAAATATCATCTACATATCTATACCAATATATGATATTTTTAAAAAGATCTAATTTTGTAATTCTTGATTCAATCAAATTCATGAAAAAATCAGCTACAATTGGTGACAATGAACTACCCATTGCCAAACCATCCAACTGTTTATAAAATTTATCTTTAAATTTAAAATAATTTTGATCTATGCAACAGTTAATGATTGATTTTACATCTGTAGCCAACCGGGGATTAAGATTTTTCATATCTATGAAATCAACAATCGCTGACTTTAGGTCAGATACTTTCTTTACTTTACTTATTTACTAGCGTGCCTATATATATATTGTGGTACAAACACGCATTATATAATACAACAAAAAAATCGTTATTTGTGTATGAAATTACAAAAGAATTGAGTAATAATTAATTTCTTTTATGCGACATTAAAGATGAAAGAAAGCCAAAACAATGCAAGCAAGCGCACATAATGTACAATACATATTAGATATTCTGAAAGGTTGAAAGTAAAAAATCTATATAAATTTCACAACAATCAAGTAATATATCTGTTCAGTAAATTCTGGTAACCGGCGGCACACATACTACTGTGTATGTAATAATATATCAATGTCCTCCCCAAATGTGGACTATATGACCACCTAATAAAATAATCTTTTTTTGGAGAATTTTGTTCTACGAGGACTACTTACTACTCAGTTGTTAGGGCTGTGACTGGACTACTTGTTAGCTGATCGCGTTCACTAGGACAAATTTTCAAACATCACAAACACCTGTGCGTTCCAAAAAAATCCTTACATCGATATACTGGAACTCAAACTCATCTGATCCGTATTGGAAGCCAACGACCTCTACCACTTAGCAATAAATCTGATATAGTACTTAAATATATGTTACATATGTTTTAAGTCAGAGTTTCACTGAGTATTATTTATGTATTATTCAAGTACCAATCATCGGAATTTGCGAAGATGCGAACGATACACGCATACATATTATACACAGAGTGTATGTATTCTGTGAGCTAAAAAAATACTCAATTGTACAAAATCACTCAACACTTACGATCACACGCTCCCTCTCTCTCTATATCTTTCTTTTTCTACGAATGTGTGATATGTTACAGGTGCACACACAGACCGATAAAAAATAATTTTAGCCACGGGGCTTTCTTCTAATGCGGATAATATCCTATCAAAGATACGACGGTCTTATATTATTTTTCAAATAGCTTTCCGATTTTATATTCGTGCAGAGATATTTTCAGTTTTCCTTGTGACTCTTTCCCGCTAACCCATTAAATTGATTAAGAAGTTGATCATCACATTGCCAATCATTTAACCCGTTCCTGCTGATCTGTTGAATAAAAATTAAAAAAATGTATTGCATAATATTGGACTGAAACAATAATTATTGAGTTTGTCAGGACATATAAGGCAATGTATCAACTCAAAAATCAATGTTTAATTTAAGTTTTAATTTATATTATATTATTTTAAATTTAATTTTAATTATACAAACACAGCTTCGTTCATGAAAAATATAACGGAAATCTACTCCAAAAATGTATATGTAACATTTTATTTAAAAAGAAATAATATCCTTAATTCATTCCCCGCTGAGCCGTTCATGTTTCAACATTTAAAAAAAATTATTGAGTAATAATTGATTTGAAACAATCTTATTGAGTTTGTCAGGACAAATCAAGCAATCCGTCAACTCAAAATTTAGCGAGTACAAGAAAGTATTAACCACGGTTAATTAATATATTTTCTAGTATAAACTATTTATGCAGTAAAATCAGCCGTCTCAACAGTTGAGACCTTAGCAGTCAGTGGGTTAATACTCATTCGCTTATACTGAGTGTATTATTGATAAAGAGTTGTAGTTTGAACACGTTGTTCTAAAATACACTACATTTTGAGAGGATATATATAATATTTAAAAAAATGAAATACGTTTCAAATAATAATCAGTAATATACATCGTAAGCAAACTATTTACTGATTACAATTATATGTGAATATTAAATATTATAGAGGATAGCGTCATTAAATTAATTAGAACATCACTTGTACTTTTGACATTTAGTGTACATAGTTATATATATAAATAGTTTCATAAATATTTAATACGTATTTGTCATTCAAATATTTATTTTTCATCGGGACTAGTATTAATCAATTTCGTTTATGATCTCGTATGAATATTCATTTTTGGTATCGTCCGATATATAGATATTATGTTTTCCGTTACATTTACCTCAAAATTTTGATTGAAAACTATTGGGTTGGCAACTAAGTAATTGCGGATTTTACTCATAGATGGCTCCAGTTGAATTTTTAGGTTTGCGACGTAGTCCAAATGTAAACACATTTTGTTATGGGATAGTTGGCAATTTAGCTGTCAATCAGTAAAAAAAGTTTTTTGGTCGGTTGCGTAGTTTTCGTTTGGCGTCCGTTGAAAAATGGAAAATCAAAAGAAACATTTTCGTCATATTTTGCTTTTTGATTTCCGCAAAGGAAAAACGCATCGCAAGCTCACAAAAAGTTATGTGCTGTTTATGGTGACGAAGCCTTAAAAGAACGGCAGTGTCAAAATTGGTTTGCCAAATTTCGTTCTGGTGATTTTTCACTCAAAGATGAACAACGCTCTGGTCGTCCAGTTGAAATTGATGACGACCTAATCAAAGCAATCATCGATTCGGATCGTCACAGTACAACACGTGAGATCGCAGAGAAGCTTCATCTATCACATACATGCTTTGAAAATTACTTAAAACAACTTGGCTATGTTCAAAAACTCGATACATGGGTTCCTCACGAACTGAAAGAAACGCATTTAACGCAACGCATTAACAGCTGCGATTTGCTAAAGAAACGTAATGAAAATGATCCATTTTTAAAACGACTGATAACTGGCGATGAAAAATGGGTTGTTTACAACAATATCATGCGGAAAAGATCGTGGGGCAGGCCAGATGAACCAGCTCAAACAACATCAAAAGCTGATATTCATCAAAAGAAGGTTTTGTTATTAGTTTGGTGGGATTATAAAGGAATTGTCTACTTTGAACTCTTACCACCCAACCGAACGATCAATTCTGATGTCTACATTGAACAACTAACGAAATTAAACAATGCAGTTGAAGAAAAGCGGCCCGAATTGACAAATCGAAAAGGTATTGTATTCCATCATGACAATGCAAGGCCACACACATCTTTGGCCACTCGGCAAAAAATATTGGAGCTTGGTTGGGATGTTTTGCCACATCCACCATATAGTCCTGACCTTGCACCATCTGATTACTTTTTGTTTCGATCTTTACAAAACTCCTTGAATGGTAAAAAGTTCAATAATGATGATGATGTCAAATCGTACTTGATTCAGTTTTTTGCTAATAAAAACCAGAAGTTTTATGAACATGGAATTATGATGCTTTCTGAAAGATGGCAAAAGGTCATTGATTAAAATGGGCAATACATTACAGAATAAAGTTATTTAGATCCATTAAAAAATTGTCTTTGATTTTCTAAAATTTGATAAAACAAATCCGCAATTACTTAGTTGCCAACCTGTTAATTCGATCGGTAAAATAAAAAGACAACTAACGACATTATTACATTAAAATCTTGCTCGAAAATTTTTGTAAAAAGCGGATACGTACGTGTCATAATTGTAATTATTGAAAAACACGTGAAATATAAAGGATTTTAATTATAGTAAAAAACTAATCTCTCAAGATAAACTGAAGAAGAAGAAAATACGAATATCGTTTGTTTTAAATTCGAATTGTTGAAACTTTTTACGATTCCACATATTTGTCACTGACGACTCGGGTTTCCCTTTTCGGCATCTTCGAGCATTCTATCACACGGATGTAACAGAACTGACTCAGTCAATTTGTCAGTTCTGTTACTGCGATATTGAATCGATCAATTACCTTCTGTCGATATCACAAACTATATCAATACTACCGATACAACAGGTTAATATTCGAAGGCAGAATTTTATAGTGGGTAAACGGAGCTTTCGCTGCAAGGCTACAGTAACTCTTTTTTATATTATTTGGTATTACTAAGTTGAACAATTTTGATGAATAATTATTTACGCTACCGACACAACAAAGTTTTGAAAAATAAGCCAGTATTATCCGAGAGGATGCAAAAGATATATCAAATTAAATGAATAGAAAACACGTCGATTTAATCTTAATTATAAGCTTTTATTTACTTCACACATTAAATTGACAAAAAAAAATATTTTTGATGGTATTGGGTATTATGCGAAAGAATTAATAAATAGAAAAAATATCAGTTAGTCCAAGCAATTATTAGTAGCTTTTCAATAGAAAAATAATTTCGAATATGGCAGCTAGGAAAAACGTTTCAACGCTAATAGACGTTCATTATTGAATTGACCTATTTAGAAATATTATTTTAGATACAAATCAATAGAATTCTGAATTTGCTAATAGCTTATTTATGATATTATACTCTCTCGCAATGTATATGTATTGCTATTCCAAAAACCGATAGTAAGGTTGGGTACAACTTTAATAATCATATCATTATTTTAATATACGGTTATCAGTATTTAATATATGTTAATAGCGTATTCAATTTAAGTCATGGTATATTATCTATTGTGTTTTTTTTTATAAAATAAGATCAGACAAAGATTAAAACATATATCCTGTTTGGATGCCTATTACTTATGTACCTAATATTCAATAAGATTTTGAAGATCCTCGAAGGATAAATTGGTCAATTTGCGGTGATGGGCTTAAACGCGCAGATGGGGTTATATAATGCTGATCTCTTCTGCCTGTACTACGATACACGTCCAACAAAATATTTTGAATTTGACGCACTGAATTGATAAAGTTATGCGGACCGTGCTTCAGAGAAATTACCGCAGACAAGGCATTGGAAAAAATGTATCTTGAAACCGAGATAAATCTCAAATTGTCACGATCATCTAGCTGCAAAGAAATATGAAAGTGGAAAGAGGTTTGCTTTGATACAAAAAATTTCAGGCTCATAGCAATATTTTTTGTCTCCGAGTTGAATTCGGGTTATTTTAAAACATCTAACTTACTTAATAAGACAAGTTGAACTAAATTTAAATTTAGCTTAACACCTAACTTAGTATTTTTTACCATTGAATTAAATACTTAAAATAACCCTTTTTTAATTTATAGCTGAAGAACTGTTCATTTTCTTTAAATAAACTACCCAATGTCAATTTGATAACAATCTTTACAAAGAACGATTTTATATTGCTTGAATTTATTTTTAATTACAATGAGATTTTATAATCTGATATAAATACCATTGGCGCTTAGTATTTTTAAATCGTTTGGTTATATTGATTATTTTTTTCAGAACTTTGATATCAAATATTAGATAAAAGTAGTATTTTATCTGAATGATGAAAAGTCGTAGAAAAAGTTTAAATAATCCAAACGCATGATGTGATAACAAAAGAGCGCGTCTTTTACAAGTAATGATATAGAGTTCGCGTCTGCCAAATTGACAACTCTATCAGATAAGGGCTCTCTACATATTGAGACAACTTTTCAGTGTCCATACAAAAATATTTAACAGAAAGAAGTATACAACTGATGATTCACGAGCATTTTTTTTTATATAAATACAAAAGCTTATAATCAAAATTGAATTTATATATTGTTTAGATATAAGACCTGTATTCGAGGTGCCAATGCATTAATTCTCATATTTATATTTGTTTCTCTATACATTTATAAATTCCCTACATTATTCTAAAAATTGATATAAACAAGAACGATGAATACCACTAGTCACATCTTATCAATATAATTTTTAACTTTTCTAGCTCCAAAATATAGAGACGGGAAATATAGAATTCTCATTGAATAATTCCAGTTGCCATTTAAAATAATTATTGATTGAGATAGTTCTGATCCTCCATTAATCACCGAACCTCACAATTTTTCACCAGACAATGTGCGCCAACTGGTTAGTTATACGATTTCAAAATCGAGCCACACTGAAATAATTTTAATGGTTATCTCAAAGTATAATATTTGTGAATCTGAAGTTAAACTGAATACCCTGTCATGTTGATTTTACGTACAAATTAATAGACATAAGTAAGATGTTTTGTTACTATCACTAATTCTAATGAATGGTTATTTTTTTTATTTAATTTCGTACACGACAGCTTATTATGTATTATTAATTTTTGAATAATTTCCGGAGGGTTTGCAGTTTTTAAGTCTCCCATATTTAAGCATTTGATAACATTATCTTTTACATTTTAAGATTGTAATCAAACATATTTCTTGCAAAGAGTGGTTTCCACGTCTTCCCGAGAAATATTTGTCGACTCTTGAGCTACGGCTCTGTACAATATATTATATCAGCTTGATCCACAGTATTTTCCTTTTTTTCTGAATCAAATAATCAAAACAATGCAGAATTAGGCCTTAACTATTTGGCATATTGTTATATATATTGATGAATTCGGTACCACATGATTTATATACAATCCTTTTTATAACATTAAATTTCATCAAGTATATGAATTAAAATACGGATAAATGTCAGAATCACATAACAATGTTTGTATGTACATAGGTACGTGCTATTGAGTTCTATTATAGACCTCTCTTTGAAACGCACGGTCAAGTTAATTAAGATACCATCGTGTTTGTTGGCTACGTATGCAGCGATCGCAAACTTTGAATTGCGTATTTTTTGTATCGTTGTGCAAAAGTAGTACATTTAAAATGAAATAAATATGTTATGTATTTTAGTCGCTATAAAGGTACTATTTTGTGAAAAAATATAAAAGTAATGTATAAATTTTCAGTATCTATGTAATATTCCGTGTAGCTCAGATATCTAAAATTGTTATTGGTTACTCACCACTGGAATATATTTTTGTTAGATAGAACGCGTGCCTAAACTTGCAATGTATAATAAATGTAATATATTATATGCGTGTCTTTTATATTTTATAACCTTTCTTTAATATAACAATAAACAAAGCCCCTTGTTTTGTGTTTCACTGAGTTAACACAATGTTTTTTTTTTCTCGACAATTTTCACTCTTAGGAAAGTTTAAGAAAGAACCTTCACGTTTATTTAACACATGATGCCAAAAAACTTTCATGAAAATCTAAAAATACTGATAATATTAACATCACAACGGAGGAAAACAGAAAAGCTTTCGGGTTTTTTTAAAATAATTATCGCCTCACTCTAGTCGAAACATAATATTAATATAAAAAAATAATTGAATATTAACTATTAGCAATGCAGAAGAATCCACTTATTCCAAAGGCTATGCATATATTTATGTAAATAATAACAGTAAAATTGTTCTTTTACTATCATACTATACAATACATGTTTTTCTTGATTTATGAATCATTATTATAGAACACACATAAACTCACTACAGAAGTTATGCGTGTTGAGAAGCGGGTGATGTTTTATTAGAATATATAAATTTGGTATATGTAAAACTCGAAATAGTTAAAAAAATGTCTCAGTATATCTCATGTATAGATTTTTAAATATCGAAAGCCTATCGTTTAGCAAAAGTTAAGTATAAATCCCACAAAATTTATTGCAAATATGTTAAAGATAGAAATTTGTGTTAAACACAGAGCAAGAAAAATCACAGAAATTCATGTTTTTGGACGACTAACAATAAATCGATTGAAAAATCAGCGTGTGAAACTTTAATTCGAGTATTTAAATACTTGAATACATTACAGTCATATATTGCAAAACTTACTGAAAAAAAAAATCATGTTTGGAGCACCTGTATTTCGGTAGGCCAAAACGCGTGCTTTGGTTGAAAATAATATGTAATCAATATAAACGCGCCTTTTGCAAACATTCTGACGTCTGGGGAAACACGTTGTGTTTGAACACACTCGAGCACAAATTAAGACACTCTGTGTGACACATCTTGTCTAAAATACAAGACTTAAATCGAGAATTATACCGGTTGGATAGTGTAATAATTTTCTACAGTTCAAAATTTTGTATTTTTGTAATCGATTTTCAAGGAATAAAGCAATTTCATCAATCGATAATTTGACTGACTAAATGTCAAACATTTGATTTAATTGGCACTAAAAAAATAACTATTTTCAAAAACAAAAACTTGGTTACATGGAATCTTTCACTACATTAAAAAATATCAAATGAATATTTAGAAATAAATAATAACATCTTTATAATGATTACCTTTAAGAGTTTCTTGAATTTAATAGTTTTCAGAGTAAAAAGCTATGTAGCCAAGCTTGCTTTAATTTATAAGCTCGCAAAATTATAAAATTTATCCTTTATGTATTTAGGTTTTTTTATTACTACAATTCAATCACAAACTTAAATTACTAGGCGATTTTAGTTCAATTGAAATTCACCACACGAAAAAACGTCTCACGCCAGCATTTTTTCGCCATTGTTATAACTATTAATTAATAATATACGATATTTTTCAAATAATAATTTGTTAAAAATAAACATCTGTGAATATCTTTAACTATTTTTTTTATTGTATATCATAATGGAAAAATATCTTTGAACTTTTTACAAACTCTATTTTTTATGTCAATCAACCATTTTGTTTTGTTCCTTTTAGTAACACCAAGATGAAATCTGTCACGGTTTTAAAATGTCGGCTGATTGTCATTATTTGCAACACGGTATTTTGCGAGACAAACAATTTAATTACAAAAGTGTCTTGTCTTGTGCCTAAAAATGTAATCTTAGCTAAAAAATATCATTTCTACGCGTTCAATTGCGTAGGTGCTAAAATATAACAATATTATATCATAATTTTATTATTCGCTATGAAACGCCAAAGAATATTTTATTAAATCAGTCATAAAATATAATGTTACATCATTATGAAAAGCACCATATATATATGAAAAGTTTTCACTGGGGAGTAAGCCAGAACTCTCATAATGCATCAGGTAAGTTAGAAGTAACCTAGGAAAACCTTTACCTTTTGTTAGCGGGTCTAGAATTCAACCAATTTTCATCACTTTCAACCACAACGCTTTTGTGCTAAATGTGTGAAAGAGATGCCCCAAATCTGCACAATACCGCTCTAAATCTCCTCTCACTAAACCGAGGAAAGGTCGCGTAGGGTTACGTCCAATAATTTATGAAATATTTTGTTAGTAAACATTCGTTCCGGCTTTTCTCCATCGATGATGACTTACTAGTTGCCCAATTTGTATATAGGCCCAGGTTATTCACGCGAGTGTGTGGGTGCACACACGTTGCGGAGCATCTTCCCTAGTTTTCCCGGATTTTTTCGTATTCCATTAACCGGATTACCGGATCGCGTGTGTCAGCTTAAGTCCGGTATGCCACAAACAGGCAAAATAAACGGATGATCCTTAATTGCCGACCTCGAACTTAAGATAGGTTTCCCAAGCTGTTTCTGCACACTTTGCACTACGTTTCTAATCCATTCGAGGGAATAAGATATGTACTATTCTAATCTTCCAAAGGTTGAGAATTTTTGTATTTGAGTTCATCACTCCACTTCCACAAAAATTGTATGAGGATAGATCGAAAAATGATTCAAATATTCAATTTTATGCTTTTCTGTATGGATTTCACAAAAATATCAAAAAGTTCCGCCCGTCACGTAAAGCTATAATTCACTTCAACAAAACTTTGTTTAGGCCGACGCTGGTACATATGTTACGCAGGTCAAAAATTTGGGGTTTCGAATACGTGTGAATACACTGAACTCACCGAAACGGCACAGCAATTTAAATGAGAATATTCAGTAAATTGTTCGGTTATGGCAAACCGCTTTTTTGGTGGTCGGCTTTGAAAGTACAATAGAAGCGGATCTTATAGATTTTGTCAAAATACTTTCTGTGCTCAAAGAGTGTAGCAAAAAAGTCTAATTGCCATAAATAAAAACTTACTAAAAGCAGCAAAGATGAGAATTTCCCTATATAAATATAATTATGAATAGTTTTAACCTACCTCTACAAAATATTACCATTATTAACAATGTGATGCTTATACAATTGGTTTGATAACTCATTATTAATAATAAAAAAGGTACGAGATTTTAACCGAACAAAATTTATAACATTTATTTAAATATTATGACGTAATGGAAAAAAGAAATACATGCCGTGATGTTTTAACTTCAGCCTCCAATTAAAAGCATATTAATTCAGCACGTAATTTCAAGGATATATTTCCGGAAAACGATCAATAAGAGAGTGTATATGACACATCAGAAGCTTAAAAAATAAAAATATGTGCTAATCAGATATATATAGAACAATTATAAACAGATCGTCGCAAGGTTATATACTTTTGTAAATATAAAACAACAACAAAAACGTAGCTATATAAACATTAAATTATTTCTAGTATTTTTTAAATGCATCAATTCCATAAATTGCTGAATTTTGAATGAAATATTTACTCTCATAGCTTTTCTGTTTTCCTACGCAAAAAGCTGCAACTTTATGGAAATGACAGTCAATACCTTTTCTATGCTTAGAATAAATGCCATTTAAATTCAATGTTTGATTATTTTCGAACGGGTTGGAAGTAACTTTATAAAAAATATATTTTTTATTAGAAACTAAAAACGGTAAATTTTGCATTTCATCTCATTACGCTAACAGTGAAATAATGTTATCAATCATTGATAGTTTCGATAGATAGATAGATTAGATAGTTCTAACGATGGCGCGAGCCGAAATAGCTATCAACTATACCTTATAAAAAATGCAGAACTTAAATACATTACTATTTTTTCACCGTGTTCGATTATTGATGTTTATAATGAATATATCAAACACACTAGACAAATTTTTAAATGTCCTTGGGTTTCTAGAGAATTACTACAATTATGGTTAATTCTTGTGATGTATTTTATAAAGATATTGTCAAAAACTATAATAATTATTTGTTTATTGGGTACTGACACCGTTTTCTACCATAATTACAAATAACATGTTATAAATTTAATTATTTAAGAGAATATTAGATTTGGGTCATCTTATAATATTTGAGAACAAGATAATATATAAAAAACTGTAAAAAGATATTCAGTTAGACAAAAACACGACTAACGAAAATAATACAATTATTGCATGAGGAATTTCTTCTGTTGAAAACAGCGAAGAATTCAAGGCTTAAAAATAATGTTGCTCCAATTATAAAACGGAATTATCAGTATCGTTGTAGATATCTGTCAATCTATATTTACCTGTGACTTTGTTATCTTCCTTTATCCAATAATATATTACGCTACTTATAAGCTGACAACATGTTCTATAACAGTTTCAGTATCTGAGAAAGGTTTCAATTTTCACGCCGCATTAGTTTCGCATCTCCAAGACAGTTCTATTTTCTTTTTTCCGTCCTCACGAAATCTTTACTTCTTGCTTACAGCACAAAGCATTTGCCCATTAAAAATGCCGCATCATTTTTGAAAGCATAAATATATCAAGTTTCTTAAGTCATTTTTTTTTTAATGGAAAAGAAGTTAAATAACAGAACATTTACTTTACTTTAAAGTTAATTAGTTGCAGATTATTTTATCCACTGTATTAAAGCATTTAACAAAATGTAAGAAACGTAGTGTAGTCTAAGTAGTTCTTCATAATTGATTTGGCAACTGCCCATAATTTTTTCATTATATGTCACAACCACTCATATAAGTAACAAAAAAAATAGTAGAAACGAATATACGATCCAACCCACAAAAACTTGATCATTTAGATCGTTAGTAAACATATCAAGAGTATTCTTTTTTGTTAGTAATATTTTCATCATATAAGATGTCATTTATATAATTCTTGGTGGACGCCTCCGTATATTTAAATCTATATACACAAGCTGCTACAATCCTAGCATTATACTTTATAAATGTGCCACATATATAGCGTTCATATAATCTTATAATTCTATATTCGACCAGATGTATTTAATTGAGCACATTGCTCCTGAGATACTCTCAGTTAAAGATAAAAACTATAAATTATCTCTCTTACTTATCATTTCATTTCCGAGAGTAGTTTTCAGTACTCAATAAAGCACAGAAAGCTAGTCTAAGGAAATTTACTAAAACTGAAAACTCTTAAGGCTTAACTTCAATTTGATACCATAAGAATTTCCTGCTGTTGCAGTGCAATTCCTGTAGCTCCGTTTCTATTGAATATTAATATCTCTCAAAATTTACGTTGAAAATATTCAACAGATCATTACAATTATGTTAATTTTAAAGTGAATTTACAGTTAGTAAAGTTATTTTAGTAGACAAACGTACCAAACTTTCCGGTCAATTTAACGACTTATAAACAAAGGAAATATAAACCTAATGAATGTGTGTGAACAAAAATTTATTTTACTTTCCATAAAAAATATAATTATCTTTGTTTCTCCTTTTTTCTTTTGTCATCCGTTCAATAATGAATGTGGCGTTCACTTTCTTTGTATAGTTGTGATTCTCTGACTTTTTAAACCCTTCTATTTACCCATTGTTTGAACACGTAAGGCAAGATGGGTGAGTTTTTTCCCTTACATAAGGGTGCGAAAAGTTCTCTCTAAAGTTATACAAATGAATAGAAATTAACACAGACGTTTACCTTTTCACGTGTTTAATGAAATACATTAACACAATAAATTATCTTCATTTTTAAAACAAACAAAAATATATTTATATCGTACGTTTTTAGCAGAGCGACATTACTTCACAAATTGCTTTTTGAGTTATGAAAAATGTATTTCACGCTTGGGAAATGGCGCCCTACGTATCTGCAGGTTTGTTTATAATATTTGTTTCATAATAAGTAAAATTTTTTGGCTTAATAATTGTTGGTAAAATTACAATTTTTAAAGCAATACTTTTGAATAAGTTCATGCAATTGGCACTCTCAATGTAGAGCGTATTGATTCCAAACGGAGAACTTAAACAGAAGACGTCTAACAACTTCAGATACATCAATGTTGCATTGGGATTACTAATTGTTCTGTTTAAACAAAAAAGTATTTCAAGAAATGGTTATGTAAATTGGTTTCCGCGGTCGCCGGATTTGAAAGGCCCGTACTTATTTTTTAGAGACGTTTACAGAGAAATGTTAATGCTAACCATCCAGAAACATTTTAGTCATATAAAAAAATTTTCGTGGCAAAATAAATTGTATTATCGATTTGTAAAGTATTAAATGTGCTAAAAAGTTTCTTAAAAAGAGTTCGCATTTGTGGGACTATCTGAGACCAACATTTAGCTGACATTGTCTTCCATGCGCAATTCCCTACATTGAATGAAAAATAATCAGCATCAATATATTTTGTTTTCATTCATCAAAATTTATGCAATAATAAAGTTAATGGTAAACATAATGTTTTTATTCATTACTCATAATGTATTATTTTAACATCACCTTTAAAAGAAACTGATTTCGCTACAGATCGTAAAAAATCTCGAAATGTAAAAGGATTATAATTAAGGGTTTAAAAGGAATTGGTTATCAGAAAATTGTTGCCTCACATAACCATGATAGAAATACGAAAGAAAAGCTATTAGCCTGCGCCACACTTAGCGTATCCGACGCAGCGTTAAATTCACATGTGTTTCGTTTTGCGAGAAAAGTGGAAGATCTAAATTACTCGGCTCGCTCTATATGTCGCTTACGGCAAAGTGTGCGTGACGCAGCTTTGATCAGATACAGAAAATTAATTCAATGTAAAATGGATTTCCTAGCTATTGGATTATAACGTCAGTACTAATGTCATATATAAATACTACTACAGTAAATTATATAGTACATATTTTCACCAAATTTATTTGAATTGTACAAACAATAAGAGTCTAATACTAATTAACACAATTGCTTGTGATAATTTTCATTAAAGATCTTGTTATTGAGTCATTATTCAAAGGGCTTTTCAACAAATATCAATCAACTAACATTAAAATATAAATGAGTTTTTTTTTTAATAAAAAATATTATTAGATTAATATTGTTTCTTGTGCTGTAATTTACTGCTTGCCTTGGGGTAAGTGTTTTCAATGTAATTTATAACTTAAGTATATATACGATGCTAACTGTTTATTTTACGTCAGTTCTGTTGCATCCGTGTGATAGAATGCCTCAAGATGCCAAAAGGCGAAACCTGGGTCGTTAGTGACAAAACATATGGAATCGTACAAAGTTGTAACAATTCAAATTTGACACTAAAATGTATTTAATTCTAAAAATCTAGCCGTATATGTAAATGCTACAACGCTTATGTGCTTAAAACCGTTTATTCAATAAAATATCGTGGATTCATTTACGCCGATAAAATATAATAAATTAATAAGACGATCGGTCCCGTATGAAATTTTCCGAATGAAAACATAAGCATTTCTCTGTCGTCTTCTTATGAAATGTCAGATACCATGAACCGTTTTCAAAATCGCTAATTATTGGTAAACGGAGCAATATTTTATATCGAATACGCCAATTAAAATATCTCTTTGTTTATGTCAAGAAGTCAATCTTTCTATTTTACTTCATGCAGAACAAAGTGAGAGTATTAACTGCGAACGATGACAAGGAAAACGAACTCTTTCAGCTAACAATATTATCAGATAACAGTAACAATTAAAAATGAAGACTTACATAATAATTATACGAAAATGCTCCGAAGATGATTATCAAAGAAATTATCACATTAATCTTTAATGTTTAAAATTATCGAAAAAATAATTGTGAAAAATTTAAAATGACTGAATATTCAACGAAGTGAATCATTGCTAAATGTCATGTTCAATATTACAAACAATAGGGGCGAACGCTTTGGTCTTCAAATATTATAATATAGTATTTTGGAAGTCAGTTGAACTCTTTATATTTGGCAATAAACTTGTTTTACTCTAGTTGGTTTCGAAAGGCTTTCTAAGAATTTTTATTTAGTGTAGGTTTCAGAAATTAATCAAAGACAAAAAATTAAGATAAATTCTTTGTCGGTTCAAATAACACAATATAAGTAGCGAAACAATATTCCTTTGATTTTATAAATACTCCACATACCATTGTTAAGATTGTGTTGTGATATTGTGGAAATAAGTACTAAAATGTTTTTATTATTTAAAAAAAAGAGTTAAGATTGATATTTTGTTTTTTATATGGAAAAATTTGAATACAACCGTATATTTTTGTGATAGAAATATTATCGCTGGTATGGGTTTTTCGTTCCCGAAAAATGTTCTCATATTTTTAAATATATAATATCATTCCACTGAAATTTCATAGTTGACACTTTAAAATTGATTAACCCCGTACATTATTTGTTTGCTGAACTTTAATTAATTGATGTACAACTTTTTCCTTGAAGCCTAACTACAAAATCTCCACTTTGTGTATAAACAGTTTGGAGTTCAATTCCTGTCAGGATATTTATGTCCATATCAAACACATATTTTGACGAATAAGTCTATTGAGAAAAACGAGTAACGAAATGATGACTGGAACCTCAAATCATTTTATTAAATTCTTTTTCATATCACAATCGATTTCAAATATCTAGCCCAATTCGCGCTAAGGTTGAATATATTTAGAATATTTTCATTTATAAATAATTATATGCAAAGATTGAAAAGCAAAAACGTGAATATCTTGAGATAAGATGGTTTTTAAGCGAACCGGAATACTGAATTTTTTAAACAGAAATATCGACTTGTTATTTATAATTCTCGCCCATAATTTTTTTGTTGAATATAAATTACGTTATTTAATAATATTATTTCTTGAAAAATTATAGTAGATAAACTTCATTTTTTTAAATGTCGTTCATGATCTCAAAGATGAATTACTTAAATAACACCCTGTAAACTCATATTTAATACTGATATTTCCGGGAGTCCAGACCACTTGATCACTAGAAAAAAAACATCTTAACACTAGACAACAGAGGCGACTGTCCACTTCAAGGAACAACGTACACTAAACACCACATTTCAAATTGTTATTACTGCTTCACTCAGTGTTTTGAAATAATTCAGCCTCGATTTGACTTTTATATATTTTTTAAATGTTATAAGCGTATGTCTCATCAATATTATATTTAGATTCCAATTAAATTTTGTATTATTTCAATTGACCTAAAATAAATATTATTTGACAATTAAATATTTAATTTAAAATAAATGACAGTTGTCTTTTGTCAGATTTTACAGATAGCCACAAAATTTTAGTCGTGCTATAATTCAGTGTAAAATCATTTTTAATATTCCTTTTGATCGTAAACTTTTGCCGTCGGCATATATTCATTTTATTTTCACATGCCTTAACAATATGATAACCCTGGGATTACCAATGATTAACAAGTTTTTTTTAATACCCAGAGAATATTCTATTTATATTTTCAAATAGAAACACCAAAGGGGATTCATTTTTAGTGAAATTGGAGAAAATATAGATTACTGACTCTAATGGTGAAATATAACACATTAAATTTATATTAGCATTACAATATACGTGTGTTACAAATGAGTACATCTCATAAATATTGTGCTCCACAAATACTTACAAATAATTATAATACATATAGTAATTTATCCAATTTAGTCCAGAAATGTGTCATTAAAAATATTTAATGGGCTCTTATGAGTTTCCGAACCAATTTTTTAAAAATGAAAACTCACAAAAAATAACAAATTCTGTTCATTAAAAATAATTAAACAATCTGAATAAATAACTATAAGAATATTTTTTTGAATATGCGCTTTTAGTTCATTTTAAAATTTATCCATTTTCTTTTACCATTCACATTTATTTCAACACTTAAAAACGTTATATCAGGACTGATTGAAATCTTTATTCGTTCTTGATGATCTTCGATACTTAAATGATGGTTCTTATTCCTACAATGTTTTTGATATCTGCTTAGTTTCCATTGCATCTATAAATTGTAAATTGCTCCTGAGGCATTCCCAGTAATCGACCAATATGTCCACGTACTTAGCACCGTTGCAGTGCATACTTTATATCGTATATTGGTTAATAACTGTAGCGATAGATATCGCCTTTTCATGGTTTTCGTTTTATATTTTTTTTGAATAAATTTACACAAACGTAGCTATGATATGTATAGCTAATTATTTTGGAAAATAATTATTCAATTGGAAAATCATAATAAAGCGAACGATGTCACGTATTGTATCATCGTAAGTAATTTATCCTCCACGTTCAATTTCCTACATCAGACCGAATAAGATTTAAATTTAGCCATTCAAGGGTGATTATTAAGATGTCCTGAATATTAATTAGGCATACGTATCATTGTAATCTGCTTAACCCCCATACCGGCATATTAACAAATCGCATCTCTAAATATTCTCAGCATAACTCAAAAGTAAACACTCTTACATCACGCCGCTCTCCAAACTTGCGTCACACAAAATTTACGGAATTCGCCTCACCCTGCCAAAAATTTCCCCATTTATCTGCTCACTTTTGTCCCCCTTTGCCTCTCTTTCCCCGGTTATTCATTATTTCTTATAAACCGCTTTGAAATGCGTGCTCCACTACACATATATGAATTTTAAGCCACACATGAATGAATATTCTGTGTGCTTTCACAAGCTCGACATCAAAATTAATCATTTTCAATTATTCCTGCATCAAAAATATTTAATATCGAAACATTTTCTTACATAACTATACTCGACGAGCTGTGAAGCACATTTATGGTACCTGAATGAAAACAAATATTACTGGCACGTTTTTTAACCATGTCTGCTCTTAATTTGAAATATTTGGAGAGTTACGAAACTTTTACTTCTTGCTATAGAGTTGCTAAGTGAATATTTTTGTCAGAAAGCTTAATTTGAGAGATGACAACTATGACTATATCTCAACACAAATCCAAATTTCTATGGAAAACCAAGTTTGTGAAACTATCCAATTTTGGAACTAAATCCGTGAACACGCAACCGAAGACACTGACTGTGATCACTCGACTAAGGCTATGCAGACGTGCATGTAGAAGTTGTAGATTAAATATTTTTATAAACACTGACTAAGTATGTGATTTGAAACGATTACCAACAAACTTCCTCGCCCATCATTCTTATGGTATTAACTGTTAATTCTTGGTCGTATGGCAAAATATTTTTTAATCAAAAATCAATATGGTTTTACTAGTTTCAAATTTTGCTTAGTAAATTTTTACAACGACCATTTTCACTCATACACTTTCTTTGTGTATTTTAGGTTAACATAGCGTTTATATTTTTCCTTTCATTCTTGAAAATTTTTAATTTATATTTCGTTACCACATGTAAAATTTCATAATTTGTCTATCAATTCAAAAATACTCATTGAATTGAAAAAAATATTATTTTTTATATAATCAGCATAAATCGTTAGAAAGAACTCTCAATTTTAGCGGCAAATTAAACCGTGCTCTCCTCGATCATATTTAATTAATGACGTAAACTTTATGTTTTAATGCTTTCAATAATTTTCCGATAAACATATTTGTCCTACAATTCAATATTCAAGCGACTGACTGTCAATGACAACACGCAATTAAAGTAAATCTGGTTGTATTTCAAGAAGAGAAATTTATTGTTTTAAATAACTATAAATTAATGGAAAACATTTTAATATGTTTTTGAAGGGTGCGCCCTATAATAGTTTTCTTGGTCAGAAAATATTGCGGTAGGAAAATTTTGTAATACGTAATACTGTGAAAATATTTATTATACTTTTGTACACGTGCAGAAGCTTTCAAAATACACCATTATCAATTACCAATTTCAAATTAAGTCAAAACTTTTATTCCCAGTGGATTTAAATGAGGAATTTAGCAAAAAAAAACTGCGAGAATATAGATATTATTATGCGTGGCCAGTAGCTATTAATTTTGGTGCCTCAGAAAGAATTTAGCATTGTATGCTCAAATATTCTAATGAATGACAACGTATATACTGGCATATGTGAATCCACAGTGTAGGGTGACTACGTTTACCGGAGAATTTAAAAGAACGATAATTGGATAATAATCGTTGTGGAAAATTGTGAAAACAACTGAGTCCTTAATTGGACGCGATTTCATTCTATTAAACGAGTTTTTGTGTAATCATAAGAAAATCGTATAAACATCCAACATTTACTCTTGGGAAGAAAATACTTTTTAATATACATTCGTACTTGAGTATCATTGAGGGCATAGTATGTTGGATTATTTTTTTAATCCCAGAATATTAGAGTATTTTTTTTAACCTAAGTATCATTTTGAAAATATTTTACAGAGATGTGATTTTATAAATAGTAAATAGTCTTCAATTAAATAACAAAGACTTCAGTGGTACACGTCAAAAATGGAATTGCTTGCAATACATTTTTGGAAATAATTTTACAGTATATTATTTACTATATACGGCATTTCCATATTGACCGGAAACTGCAGTAATAAAGTAATGATTATTTCAATGTTTACATTAACTTTCAATTAAAAAAAAATAGCTTTTGTAATTTGCAGACTTTCATTATAACATACAATTTCTTTTGTGAATTACACATCAGTCAATTGTCTGTGTTACAAGCGACGTAAACATGTTTCGATGACGTAAGTCATTTAATTTTACTAAAATAAGAATATAATTTACCACAATTTATATTATTTTAAAAATTAATATTTTTTTACTCTTCATATAAAATTATCAAACGGATATATATTGCATGAATGTTTTTAGCCGCAGCATCTTGTTTTTTTCGATTTAAAATTGCAAAAGAAATAAAATTATTTTTTAATTAATTTCGTAATCTATAAATAAGAAATTCGAGTTTCCAAGATTTTATTCTCGGAGACTAAGCCGCAACAAAAATAACGACATTTAATAATGCGATAAGACGAAAATCATGATGCCTCGTATAAGAATTAAAATAAAATGCCAATTTTATTTCATCAACAACATTGGGATTATAAAAGAAAAACGAAACTCCTCCCTCCCCAGTAAGCCGTATCTACGAGCTTGTTTCTATGGATTTTGTCAATTAGAGCCCGGGACTCGCATTTTCATGCTTCTAAAAACACGAAATCGTGATCATAATTGACAAAATCCACAGAAGTTTACCAATTTATAATAAAATAGAACTTAATTTATTTAGTGCAGAAGTTAGAGTTTGAATTTAAGTGATTATAATTACGTTACCCTTGTATTTTCTCATTCAATTTGAAGATAAATATTTATAATAACAATTAAAAAATATCAATTTTTACAGAGGGAATGATTGATTCCTTTTAAAATGAAATTACAATATTACACTAAATACATATTTTTTATCGAATGGCAGTGTTGTATTAAAAGGTCGTAATTTATAATTCTTTCAATGGGGCTAAAGCTATTCTAATAAGTGATGATACTAGTGGCGATTTTATCCCATTTATCCGTTCAGATAAAACCGCTTCATCCTATTTTGTTAAGTTTTCCAATAGATAATAAATAAATTCCTAAACAAAAACATGTTTACGATACGCAAATCCAAATAAACGATACACACGATACAATTAGTTATACGGCAAGTGGAATATCAGATTTATTATTTTATTTTTGTATCAATAATAACGTTTTCAGTTGATGGATCTTTATTTTCACCTAGTGATTTAAACACAATATTTGCATTAAATAAAGCAGTAATTTTAGATTTTTTGGATGAGTTTTTAGTACTTTGTCTATCTATATAATAATTTAGAAATGGAATAATATTCCCGCTTTGATAGTCAAAGTAAATATTTTTTCAAGTGTTACCAAATTTGCCCAGATATTAAATTACGCTCCCTTTTAAATCACGGGAAGACACCCAATCGATCGACCTCCGAGCGTAAAATTACCACTGTTTAGCAGTGTTTAACCATTGCTTTAAAAGTTTATCAATTAAATACGATAATTCACTGCCCCTCAGCATTATAATTTGAGAATAACAATCTAAGTTTTTTCCGTATTTAACAACAGAATTTCTTCGGAACTTAATAACCCAAATGATACTAACTAACTATATCAGTAACACTTACAACAAGAAAATATATTGAGATATCATTTAACTGTCACAAACCTTATACACCCTGGTATTATCATTGGAGGTTTATATAAGCGTATTAGTGTGTGTAGAATTCATACATTTGTATTAGAGTAACAGACATACTGTGAATGTGAGATGTTCACGGTTAACGGTCGACCCTTAAATTGCTGACAAGTTCATCAGTCTTATCCTATACCCTTTCGATAAGGATTAAAATGTAATTATTGAAATTGAGTAAGACTTTCAAGAATCAATTAAAATGTTTCTATGTATATTTTAAATTAGAGTAACTATTAATAACTAAGGATGATTTACAAAAGATATTTCAATCAGTTTTTAATAGTTAAAGTAGTTGTAAATACTAATGTAATTGAATGGAATTATATAAAAAGTAACATTTTTTTCTTTCTCAATCACCCCCTGTCAGATACAGTCTATCCGATTCTTCAATTGAGATTTAGAATGAGTGATTTGTTAATCACTAAAACATTCCAAAAACTATCCTAAATATATTTGTAAGATTTTTTAAACTCCACCGATATCTTTATTATGACGTAAAATACTTCACACTATTTAAAATTTGTCTAGAAAGCTTATGTTTCTCAATCTGTTCATTCATTTGTAGTAATGTATTGATCGATATTTTCAAGGAACGTATTTTTTGAATTATCAAACACGTATTATACACATTATTTTTCTTAGGCTTTCAATGATGTACTCATTTACATTTGCTGCGGATTACTAGTTATTGAATAACAAAATTGGTTTCCAAATACATTACTGAGAAGAAAAAAATTAAGTGATCTTATAACAGTTTGTTCGTATTCCATTTTCGTTTTCTTAGAATGTATTTATAATTATAAAAATAATTTTCAAACGATTTACAACGAATTGGCAGAGTAAAATTTTCATAATTTATTTTACGTTGAATTCATTTGAAATATTGATAAAAAGCTTAATCATTTATTACCTTTTTTTAATTATACATTAGTTTGAATTTTAATGTATAATAATGAATGTCTTCATATGAAAACAGACTATTCTATAATATTTTCCGGTTTACATAGTTCCAGCTTTAGAACCCGGCTTTGTCCAGAATTCAGTTACTGCTATTATCTTTCTCAATTTCTAACTCGAAAGTGGGTTGAAAGTAGTCACATGTATTCGGATTATTTAAACACAGTAAATTGTTGAATTTTATGATGCTACAGCTCACAGGGTTTTAAAATATGAAACAAATAGATAGAAATGCTTAGTTTAAAAATAGATTGTGCTTAATTTACTTAAAAATCTATTGATATCACTAACATATTTCGTTTGTTTCAGGACATCATGAGAGAAACTTCTAAGTCGAATCAAGGATCTGACAGCCATAGAGATCAATCAGGAGATCACGACAATGGTATTTTTATATATTTTACACACATTTAACACTAAGCATACAAATTTGAAAAATTTTGAATGGCTTCGATTGTATGTAATGGTTTTTGGTAGTCGAATTTTGATTATACGGAATCGTCGATAAATCTTTGAAATTTAATGAAGTTGCAAGTTGATATGCCAAATGCTTAATTTTGTAGATGTGAAATGATTAATGATTTTATAAGAGTGGATAACATAGATCGTTCTTAAAAAATCATTCACTCTGTCAACTATGTAAGATGTGAAATAAAATCAATATTAAAATTACATATCTAGATTTATTCAAAGTGATTTGTGTGCCAGTGAAATATTATAGCTGTACAAATCTTCCATAAATATTCTTATTATAATTACTGATCTCAGAAAGTTCTCATAAAAGTATCAAAATATTCATGAAGACGTGTAAGAACTGAACAAGTCAATAAATACTCTATGAACTAGTGTTGTCAGACAACAAAGGCGTTAATACTATAAGTTATTCAAAAATACCATATTGATTTTATTTCAGATTTCTCCAGAGACCAGCAGGATCAAAGCCATTACGAAGAATTGATGAATTTGAAGGCACTCCTTGCTTTCCCCGAAGAAGTGGCATTAAGATTAACAGATCAAGAGTACCAACTTTTCTATCAGGTCAGTATATATTACGAGAAAAAATCATGATAATATTTCTAGGTCTACATATTTTATATCTGACTGGAATGAAAATGAATAATCATTTATAATTGTATTCACAAAGCTTCATTCATTAAAAATATAACAGAAATCTACTTCAAAATGTATATGTAGCATTTTGTTTCAAAAACAAATTATCGTTAACCACAGTTTCTACCATAAGTAGAATACATAATTAGTTTTGTTTACACAATTAATATTTCCAAGCTGAATCTTCCAATAATTTTCCATACATTTTAAATTGTACGAAGAAAAGTTCATTAAAGGGTCAAATCACAAATGTAATCCATTCCTCTATTTATAATTATATTAGATATGTTTTAAGATTTAAATTATAAATTAAAAAGTAATTTCAAAATACATATAAACATTAAAAAAAGAAAGTTCGAAAAAAAATCAACTTTCAAATTTTATTAGCTTAAAAAAATCACAAAAAGCACACTCTGTATAAATCAAGAGCTTTTTAATTGCAGGGACAGCATATAGAAAACATTATTATTTGTATGTATATTAGATTATGTACATAGCCCGTGGTTATAGAATAGTGCTATGTCAAAAGAAGATTGATACAGTCAATTACCGTTTGACTTATTATTCTAGGTTGCTCCAATTGAGTTTCTTCGGCAAGTGACGGTTGATTTAGGCGGGGAAGTAGCTTTAGGAGATCCACCAGCTACCAGACAATCTACTGTCAAGACATTGATAAAAAGATTCAACGAGGTAAGTAGAAAAATTTGTTAAAAGCACGACCGTCGTTATCGGATACTTTGTATCCATTAAAAAGCGAATGATATCAAAAATATGCTCTTAAAGGTAAATTGAAAAGATCGAATTTCGATACCGCGAGATTTATTAATGACAAAAATTGCTTATGGCTTTTTGAAAAAATATTCGTAACTAAAATTAACCGCGTTAATTGTACAGTGGTTAGCGTCGTTGCCTTATGTGACGGAAAAAAATAGGCTTATATCTCAATACGAAGATCGTTTTTTTTAAATCTACTTATCGATTGTGTTAGAAGGCATGGATCAATGTCTAGAAACTTCTTGCCATCCATGTGATTGTAAAAACAATACAAAGATAGAGATTAGCTAATCACTAGTAATGTTAAAGCTCTATTACTTCTATTATCATTGTAAAAGAGAGGTTTTGAAAAAAACTAAAAACCACTCGTTAACTTACCTTTGTTAGAAAACTATATGCTCCAAATTGGGAACGGACGAGGATAAAAAAAAGAATTATTCAATTTTAAAAAATCTCTATTTATTTAGATGTTCCATACACTCTAAAGAAATTATTGTTGAAGGAGTTTGCATATATTTTCGATTGTGGTAATTTGAACTTTTTCTTTTGTCTGCATTCGAGAATATCCGAGAAATTTATGAATTAAAAAATACCTGGTCGCCTCAAAGAATACATTTTAGAACTTCTCTCACTCCATGTTCAGTATCTGCGATTCTTATCCCGAATCCCAAAATCTGAATTTTTATTATCCATTTCCATGAATTTACACCAAACAATCCAATTTCATAAAATTAACGTTTGCGATAAAAACATTTCTATCTTATATTCTTACTAAAATAATGCAATTTGGTGACCTCTATTCTAATTTTTATGACAAATAGGATGCATAATAATTTGTATATGTATTTGTGATATATCACTAAAAAAATCACAATTTAATTTATATTTTAAAAATCAAAATATTCATGTCATATTTTTATTCTCTATTCGTATTTGTAATCAAATGTTTTTTTTTTAATTTTATTTATTTAAACTTTTTAAGTGTTGGTTGACACAGCAACAAAATTAAAATCGGACTTTTATTTACTTTGTTAATATGAATAACAAACGTATATTTTCTTCAATACATTTATAAATATTGTCCCTATAAATAAATGTTATTTTTTTAAAATCTGAAATTTTAGCATAACCTTAATACAAAAGAAAAGTATTTCGAAAGCAAAATAAATTATAGAGTCGCATAAAAACGGATAGCTAAGAATATTTTTAATATCAACATTAAAAATATAAACGTTAAAATTATTTAGTAAATTTTTTTCTGTTCTAAAAAATAGATATTGTATTTTTTATTAAGTATTATGTGATACCATAATAAAAACCATATTTGCCATTTATTTTGACCTGAACATTAAATGTGTATTTTGCCATTGATATCTACAGAATTAAAACATTAACTTCAACAAAAAAAAATAATCTTCCACTTAAAGATAACTGCTGACATTTTATTTTATTCCTCATAATATGTATGTAAATTTTCAAAAAGGTCTCCAAACTGTTTTAGGTAGATGGTAGATAAGCCCGCGTAATTATATAAGGTACGTTTGGACATACGTTTGTCAAATTCTCTCACCTCTAACTTTTGGATTCGTCCGAGGGTTCATTAATGACACGTTTTCGGGTTTGTAAAAACATTGAATAGAGATTAGATGGAATCATATTACGTAATCGGCTTGTGTGAAAATTTTCGAGGAAAATTAGACGTGGAATAACAGCTAGCAGTCGGTAATCTTTGTTTTCGCGACTAAATTTAAATAGTGTTTGCTTAATATAAGCTGTTTATACATTGCTTGAATTGTAAATGTTATTTTATTTAATCCATGTCTTATCGCAGTGCTTAGTTTATATAATAAATCATAATCTGTTTATAAATCATTTCGAAACGATTTTTTTGAAGATGACCGGTTATATCTGTATTTCTCAAGTTCTTAATTCAGAAAAATAAGATTTGAAATGTTAGATGAAGAAAAAATCGGTACGAATTTACTGTTCGCTTTCTCCTCGTTCTAGTTGGAACCAGATGAGAATAACTGAAATCATCACATATTACACATAACCATTACTTTGAATAAAAATTTCTGAATGGTATATGGAACATTTTATATTTTATGACAGTGGCAATGTTTAATAATAACAATTATAATTTACAAGCTTTGGTAAAATTTTGGAACTGTCTCAGCTGCAAAACAATAACCATCATATTTCGCCTGCCTCTGTTATTAATTCAAAACTAGATCAGCTCATGCAATTAAGATCCAATATTTTTTTCGAAAATTTCACGTAACATTTAGGAATCGAAGTAAAGTAATATCACCGAATCAATTTTGCTTAATTAAGTAAAGGTCTGGTCGAAAGCTGCAATCCCATATGTGAATGTCTAATATAATAAAAGTACAAACAATAAATAATGCAGGTTGAGAATGCTGAAAATGAAAGTATATTGAAATATCAAAATGCGTCGCTTAAAATAACTCATTGTGAATATAGATTTTTATATAATATGAGTTCAAAATTATATGGTTCAGTATAAAAAGTATTCCTGCGATAAGTTGTCTACGCGATGATGTCTTCAAAGAGGAAATTGCGTGTGAAAAAAAATTATACGATCATTGATCTGTGATTCCATGTACGGTACACCATCGACATTCATCGTGCTATATTACGTTCTTCGTGCCATTATGAATAATACATTTTTTTTTTATTAAAAATGCTATTTTTTATCAAGCAACGTATGAATTTAAGATGGTTACCTTTGAGAAACGTGAAATTGAATTAGATTTCACATCATTGAAGATGCTTTGATCACAAAATGTATACTTTAACAATGTTTTATTGAAAATGGTTATGTAACTGTATCTTGTGGAAAATATTTTGTGTTGAAATACTAGTGAAATATTTATTATCTTCATGTTGTTTATTTTAGTTTACTGATGGATAATTTAGTTGATTTTTTTATCATACTAACACATGAAGAATGCTGTCAACAAAATAGAATTTTATATAAATGACAAGTAATTTGAGATTATTTCATTAAATAAAAGATTAGAATTAAGTACTTACCGTCAACACAAGACTCCCAGAGAGAGAGGACAGTTTTAAAGTACATTCATTATAATCCATAGATCCAGTTGGTATAATCTCGTACAAAACTATGATATGATATTAATTTTGACAGCAAATATTTTTCAGTGTAATACCATCGACAATTTTTACCATTCATATTTATTTATGAACAAATTTTAATCTTTATAACTCTTGCATTAGCTTTTTATAACATAACTTAGTTACAGTTAATACAATAATTTCATAGTTTTTATCTATTGAAAATCTATCTTTAATTATTGAAAATTCATCGGATTATCAGTGTTAGTGTCAACGTAATTAAGGGTTAAGTAAGAATATACAAATATAAATGTAGCGCAACTGTCGACTCTGCTAATAAATTATTACAGAAATTTTAGTCGATCAAAACATTCTTTACTCACATACAATTTTCTTATCTGACATATATTTTTTTATTTGGTCTGTATAACAATATCTTCTAACAATAATATACATATATCAAGACCTTAATTATTTAAAGGGATTATCTATATTACAGAAACATACTTTATAAATATATCAATTAACGATACATTGTAATCGGTCTGGAAAATGCTGATTACCTTTGTATATTACCCAAACGTAAATTCTTGGATAAATTATAATTGAACGTGATGTGTTTTACCGGTTCTAAATAATCGCTGTATAATGTCTTTTGCTATTATTCATTTACGGTTTAGTTGTGTCCTCATATAATTTTAAATACGTTTTAAATATAAGGTCAGCTAAAATCGAAAAACTTACTACAAATTTTTCAATTATTTATTATCGCGCTCATCGCAAAAAAATTCTGTGATAATCAATCAATGTCAATCAGTTTACTTGAAACTTATTCGAGGCATTAATCTTAATTTTAATATAACAAGTTTTATTCATTGGAAGTAACAGGTTAATACCAAAATTTGTTGACGATTTTCTCTAACCCATGCCCACTTCCAATTTGTAACTTGTCGAAACCAAATGCAAACTATGATTCTTAGATTTTGCTATGAATACGGTATTTGTATATCAAATAAAAAAATCACCCATGACTTACTGCAAATAAAATAAAATTATCTTAAGCAATGAAAATAATTGAATTTACATTCTTCCTTGGCTTAATATAATATGGCATATTTTTTAAAGGTGAGTCATCAAATATTTAAGCAGAGGGTATATACAGTATAGCCTTGAATACCTTCTACTGTAGCACTGAACATTCTTGTGTGAATTGTGTATAATAATTGAAATGTAACCAGATGACTGAATATGTAGTTACGATTATTTAAAAAAAAACAGTCAAATTAAAATCACGATAAAGAACGCAAGATTTATTTTATTCGCTCATAAATAAATTAAATAAGTTGAAAGTGCTCGTAGTGCACGATATAAAATAATTTATACGCTGCAAAAATACTATATGAAGTAAAAGAAAGGAAAGAAAATTTCGTATTTTATAAACATGTTTTTTTTTAATGTTAAATATTGATAGCAAAACTATTACGTCACATACTCGTGGTAGTGTTAGTAATATTTAAGTTTTTACTTTATATTAAAACAAGAAAGAAGTTCTTGAAAAACAAGTGACGAGACACTTTATTAAATTGATTGAATTGTCATTTCCTTACTTGGTAGAACTCCATTATAACGCGGTGAAAAAAATAATTCAAAAATATGATAATTATGATGAAGGCTTACGCCGAAATAGGTATATCAACTATATATTTTATAAATTTAGTAGAACTAAAATACATTGCTATTTTTCACTGTGTCACTTTATGTAAATTTTATGGGAAATTTATTTATCCGTTATCCTTGAATTCTGGTTCTTCTCGGCCACGGTGTCTTTGTAACTATCGCTTCAAACATAATAGAAATATACAAATAAAAATCTTTGATGAATTAAAAAATAAATACATGCGGATTTATCTCCCGGGGATGGAATTCTTGATTACAGAATGGCACTAGCACGGGAGCCATAGAGCCAACCGCGAAAGTGAAAAATGAGAAGGCATGGAAATTTCCGATTTTATTATTTGTATTGTAACGCAAGGCTAAATTTTTTTTTAATCCACTTACTTGACCTATTTTATGGTCTAAGTAGATGTGTATTTAATGTTTAAGCTAGCCTTCCACGATTATCATAAATTTTAATTTAACGTATAAAAACGTTCGACTTAATTCTCGTACATTTTTTTAAAACTAGAATAGTACAATGAACAATGCTCAGAATCACTTGAAATTAAATAACTGTATTAATACATAAACTGCTTTTCTAAGAACATTTTTCCTGTTTTCCAACGTAGTGAGTGGTCTGGCCTTCATCGTCTGAACTGAGCTATTCGATTTTTATGTATTATGTGTATCGTACTAAAAATTTTCAACGAGGGGCTGCTACAGTGCAAGGTATATTGGTCCACCAAGTCGCGTAGTGGCTTGTGCTACCATATTATTAAGCCATTGGCCCAGGTTCATTGTGTATTCTTGGCACAGCACCGGTTGAATAATTAACAAGAAGTCGACGTGCTATAGTATCATCCGCGAGAGAAGAGCTATAACGTATATCAACACAATAATGGGATCTAAATTTTCGTATTGAGTCATATAGAATTATATGCACATTTATTTCATATGTAATATATGATTAAAAAATCCCTTTGAAGTTTGTGTTTTTTATTATTTTACATTAAAAATAATCTATCGTAATAATGTTTTATTTTGTGTCAGTCACCTGTCAGATTTTGTAAAAAAGATTAGGTGAAATTATAGCAGAAATTAATAGTATATAATACTATTTCATTCTTATGATGGAACATAATTTCATAAAAAAAAACAATATTTTTTCATCTCTTATTTTGTTAGAATTAAAAATATGAAATATATTAGTCAACCTATTTTTTATAATGTATATTGGATATAAATACGTTTTTAAATAATATTTTAATGCATAATTCTTAATGGGCAATTATCAATTTATTATCACAAAAAATAGTTTCAACTGAATTACATTACAAAACTCTCCATAAAATATTCGGTTATGCAATTAAATTTACTTGAACCAAAAACAAACATCTTGATATCATTATTGTACGATTTGTATAAATAATTTCAAGATTTTTTTTATTAATGCCTATTTTAATAATTCAGTTCAGTTGAAGCATTTGTGTTAGTAAGGTACAATATATTTATGTTTATCCATTTTTGTGTGATGTGATTGATCGTAAAAGCTTACCCTTTGTAAATTAATCTACTGCACGAAGTCATTTGAGATGGAATCATACTATGTACTTGTGAGTAAGAAAGGGGTAGCTGTAATAGGGGTTGCATTAACATGGTTCTAGTGCCTGTTATTTGTGTTTTCAGCACCGCAGTGATATATCAATATCACATAGTGAACTGGAAACACAAATACTATATCAATATCTCAAATGTAAATATTATACAATTCAATATTGGACAAGAAGAGTTTATGAATCACGGGACACGGCTTCGAGAAATCAAACCCCCTTCCTTCAATGTATATTATCACAATTTGAGTAATCGGTTTAGTTCTTATTTTTCATCAATATAAAAAGCTCACGATGATCGAAATCGGTCCAAATTATTATAAATTGCGGATTCATAGCCTCATTCTATTTTAATTATTATATTTTTTTTATTTTATTGTTAGAACCCAATTTCGATTATTGTTTGAACGGTTGACAATTTTTTCAACAACGGTAGAACAGAGCACTTAACGTTCATTTATTTATGGTGTAGATAGAACATACCATATTTAATATTGACCCTAAAAGGTTCCTTACCACTGTTTTAGGTTGCGGTTTGACCCCAGCTGCGTCCTTTTGCTGTAGCCAATCCTATCAAAGTTTGTGGGACAATTTTATTTTTTTATTGTTGCTTTGATATTGAAGTATTTCAGACTAATTTTAGATATATGAGTAAACTTTTCGCAGAGTTAATATGGACACTACGTACAATATTATACGTGTTTTCATGTGAAGTTTAACAACAAAATTATCATAAGTAACAATATATTTAGACCTTTATGTGTTTTTCCATAGCAACATATATGAACACAAGACTTTGTCTCGTTACACATATAGTATTATATTTAACAAAACAACACAGATTTAATTATACACTGAATTCCTAGTAAAATTTCTGATCAAACTGAGAAATTCTGAAAAAAACATTATTCTGTGCAAGATACATGTTAATCGTATAGCCCCTTTATGTCAAAAAAATTTATATGCATTAAGCTATACCCCTTCAGATATACATTCAAATAATTTATAATCAGAATTTATAGATACCGATTTTAACAATCTACTTTCAATAGCACGTTATATCGAAGTTTGACTGTTACATAAATTATGGAATTAAATTAATCCTAATCTTCATAGATAATACTTAAATATTTGGCTACTGATAATTATATAAAAGTTGTCAAAATAAATGTTTTATTATTTTTTATTGAATTCGATATTTGTTTATATTAATATTTTTATTGAAAAATAGTGTTGTAATATAGAATATAAATATTCTAAATGTATCGTGAAAATATTATTTTAACAATAGTTAGGAAAACACTGGTATAATATTATACAAGTGTTATATGTTAGTTACGCAAGTGAACTAACAAAGCAGTTTACTTAAATTCTAAGCATAAAAAATATTCTAATGATGTAATGAAGTCTTAGATAATTTTGTTAATGAATCGATGGAGCCTATAAAATTATTATAAAATAATTTTGTCCGCAATGTGTTATTTATTGAATTTTTTTTTCACAATATTTCGTTGTTAAATTATACATACACAAGCCTAAATCAAACACTTCTAATACAAAGATTTTATAGAGAAAAATAAAACATACACAATATAAATTGTACTTTATTACTATTTTGAAATGTGTAAAATTATAGAAAACTACTTTTATACCTCTATTTGGTATTCAGACAGTTCGTAGAATAAATTAATTAACTCAATTGAAATAAATGTTGTTTCTTTCCGTGAATACAATTACCTAGAGAATAAATAGAGGTTTTTGTGTTATAATGGCGTAGGAGAAGCATTTTACACGTTGTTTTATTTAAAATTTGTTATACTAGAATATAACCGCATAAAAAGTAAACCTCGTGGCTCAGATATAACCAGCACTTTTCAGATTATTTTTCTATGAATCGTATAGAATTATGAAATCAAAAAAATCTAAAACATTGATTATTATATTATAAATTTGTATACTTGTTGCTTTGTATTATATTGGATACAGATAATCATCAGTACACCGTCGTAGGGTAGTGAGCATTCTTCTAATTTTTATGCGCTATCATCGTTGAAACCCTTGAATAAAAAATACATAAAATAGTTTCCACACAAATTATAGATTATATGATATGATACTAACCCATTTTACGTAATGATGTAATTACCCTCTAAGTGTATTTTAATTTCTTCGACATTAGCTCAGTGACAGACTTATAAATAAAATTGAAACACATTGTTATAATTTATTACATCAACTAAACATGCTTATTGAAATTTGAAATTTTAGGAGGATCATGTTATAAAATGCCTACAAAAATACACAACAGATGTTGATGTAGATGATTTTTTTGTTTGTACACAATAGTTTTTCTTAGTTTTTATCCTATCATTTCCATAACGTTCATCAGAACGGCTGAGAAGTTTAATATAAATCCGTTCAAAACCAGCTATTTTAAAAGTATTAAGCCTTATGACAACTCATATATATTTACGAATTTAGCATTCGTTGTGATGCTTGAAACCTGAAACAAATATGGAAACCTATATGTTCTTCTAATACATTAATGGAAATCTAGAGCTCTCCATAAGACTTATGAAGGAACACCAGCTGGCACCCGACCTCTCGGTCGTCCTCGACGGAGATGGGCGGATAACATTCAAAAGGATGTTGAGAGGCTGGGGATAGTCAACTGGAGAGAAAGAGCGCTCGACAGAGATGCCTGGAGAGAGGTTGTGCAGTCGGCCATGGACCTGAACGGCCCCTAGCGCCATTTTATAATAATAATAATAAATAATACATTAATGCGAATGTAACTGCAAGCATACTTTGATCGCAAGAACCTCGAAGGTGTTTATAAAACCAACAGTAAAAGCGGGTTAACATAACGAAGGCTTTGATGAGTAATAATTTAGATTTGAATATGAAAAAATCTTCTTCCACAATATTAACGACATGGGTGGTGTCAGTCTCCGAGCGACTCGGTGGCGCCAAAATACCTCCTGCCTTAATTAACTTGCTTCATCTGGCAACCCTTAATATGCGAGCTAACGCGGAAGGGCTCATTATACCCACTCATACATATTTGCTTCCCGTCCAATTCGTTACAAACAATAATATAAGTATTGTGACATCGAGGTATTAAATAAAATGTAACTATAATTTAATCAACTTTATTGATATTTTATAAATTGATCAACTTTAGTTACTTTTACCAAATTTCTAAAATATTTCTATGGTTATATAAGAAATAATGTTCATAAATATATTACATACAATTGATGATAATTATACAGTAGGAATATATATTAAGTCTTTGTACAAACAAAAGTAAAACTCTCTTCCAAGGTCTCACTTTCTATCATATATGCATCACATTGGGTATGATCACGGATAAATAATATACATATATATATGTATAATAGTCTATAAAAATAAACGTTAGTGTTTTTCAACAAAAATTTCCCTAGGCTCTACGAACCTCTACGGCTTAGAGTATTGACCAGAATATCGTAGCAACACAATGTAGTCACGTATTCGATAAAAATATTTTACATTTTATAAGAAAAATGACTCAATTTTTCAAAATAGCCGTCCAAATTTAAATAAAAAAGCAAAAACAACTGACAATTCACGAATCGATCTTACCTGTATGATATATACCATTGAATGATTTATGTATGTAAATGACTTTATGACAAGTATGTATCATATAACATAGTACCTCAATCTATTTAATTTCGTTACTTTCATTCCAATTCGAAACAATGATGAAACAGTTTTAATATCACTCGATATCATTTAAAAATACATATATGTATTATTAAAAAAATCTTGTAGACCGGCGTTCTTTCTCCCTACCCTAGTGTTTTCATTCTACATGTAGGGTTGTAATCCTCCATTTTTTTTCAATCTTCTTACGAATTAATGTCTAAATACGTGAGAATTTTGGATCTCCTCATATATTTATGTAATCTTTACTAACTCTCAATGTGACAGCACTTATTAATTTCTGGCCCTTACTTTCTCTTCATTCGTTTTTTAACCGCTTACAAAGTGACAAAAAACCATAGCTAAAAGCGAATCCTTCTTGTGGAGTTATAATAAAAAAATAATATAAAAGAAATATTGTACGGGATGTAGTGACATTGAAATTTTCCAAATACACTCGCTTTAAATGATGTTTTAAATAATTAAAAAATATCACTCAGTATTTATTTTCACAATATATTTTATGATCAGGACCGGTTTCGCTTATCACGAGCATTATCAACTGATACTCCGATAATATTCAATTGAAAATAATGTTTTTATTATTTAAAATACCACGTCTTTTCAACAAGAACTGACAGTTGAAACCTTGAAAGTATAAATGGTGTACTCAATATATTTATTTTACTATCGCGGGTTAAATCTACCCTGTTGTGCGTATATAAGTGTTAAAAGTTAAGGGCGCATGTGGGAGATACTTCCTCCACGCAATTTTCCCTCCCCTAAATTGTTACACATAATAATAATATGACACTATACTGAATATTTCAATTGAAGCTATCTACACAATTTTCACGTCTAATAGAATATATTATAAATAAGTTAAATAATTTTCCTCCTTACTTAATTATATCATAATGAAACCTAAAACATTATATAAATATATGTTGCTATTATATATAAATTCTTTATTGTCCATGAAGCCTGTGATAATTTCATTAAAATCAATAAACTTAATGTAGATAACTACGGAGTGTTTTCAAAATATTTTATTCAACCTCTCAATAAAAATATAACATATTTAAGAATTGCTTCTACCAACATTGATTATAAATTAACATATTTTTCATTTAATGAAATCCATAAATTATTTAAGTTTCAAAGACCTATTATTAAAACAAAAATTTAGTCACAAATGGGATTTTTCACAAAGAAAATTGATATAATTTCACATTCTTTTCGTTTTGACTGTTAATTCTTCTGTCTTCTACTTTACGAAGCTTTTTTATGTTCTTCACTTTCTATTGGACCGAATATTTAAAATTCTCCTGTTCTGTATTAGAAGACAGTAAGAAGCATCAATCTGTTGAATTCATTGCGTGACCACTTATTCAGAGATGAAATAATTGTTGTCTGTTCAACGCTGCCAGTTTCTTTCATTTATATCTGGGCATAGGGATGAGTCTCATTTTGAATAAGGCGGATGTACCGAGAGCTCCCAACTACGAGTCTACGAACAAAATTCCCGCCCGAATTGGAGGATACGCATTTTTTTATTTAAAGATGATCTTACCAAAAAACATCTAAAACACTGTTGTTATCTTAACGAAGCGTAAATGAAATTTTACCCTAAAATACATTTTGGCATCATACGAAAATAAGATGAAATCAATAATATCTCCATCATTGATTTCATTAATGAAATGCTCAAATGATTGACGAATAAAAACACTCACTTTATAGTTACTCAATTAATTAATGGATGTTTTTTATTTAATATTATAACAATAAATTCATAAAAAATAGCAATTAGCTTAGGAATACAGAAACGTTATTTGGTTATTCATACAGGTACGTAGATAATTCACAAGTTTGTTTTATTTTTGATGCTCTATGTTATTTCAAATAGATGACATTATATAAAAAAGCTCACCATAATACATATTAACTGTCAATAGTTTGGTTTAAAAATATTTATTCAATGAAAAATTTCAATCTAGAATGGATTCCAGGAAACATCATCGAATGACATGGAGCCTATATTTGGGTAGCGTGAATGATATTGATCCAAATTGTCTATTTTAGTATCAATGAGATGTGAATCATGTTTTTTAGGGTACTGGAAATAGGATGGTAGAATTCTTTTTTGTTGTTGAGCCGAGAACGAGTCGATATGATCTTTCAATGAAAACCAATAAACTAAGTGGATCAAAAATTATACAACTCAAAATATATATATTCACTTTAAGTTTTTATTCTAAATCATAGTTTTCTAATCAAAAATATTCGTTACAAATATTTTTAGAAGATCATGTGGTTATAAGATATTGATATATATAGATATATGTATATATATATTATATTCAGTTCTCAGTAAATAATTTTGAAAAAAAATCGAGGGATATTTCATTACGAAAATACCACAATAAAAACAAATACTTTCCTAGAACAAAAAGATCTAAAATATGTACAAGTTCTGAAATTCAGACCTTTAATTACACATTTTATTAGAAGACATTGAACAATTGTATTCCAAAATACATTAAGAAATATATACTTAAATAGAAACATAAAAAATAAAACTTCTATACAATACATGAGCTCAAAATAAAACAGGTTAACTGTGTTTTGATTAACATTCCTGTATTGTATACTGCATAGCGGTACAATGTATATGTAAACACAAAAATTATTGTAATTAAAAGTTTTAAATAAATTGTTTAGTTATATAAGTTATGTTGTAAAACATGTTTTTTTTGTTATTAAGATTGACAAAAAGTATAGAAATTCTATTAATTCTTATATAAACCAATCATAATAATAAGAATAATAAACGTCTACATTTCCTTGACTTGGCGTAACAGATATGACCCAATTGATGTTAGTCCTTGGAATATAAGCCATATAAACTTTTATAAGTTAAAACGTTTGAAGTCCTGAAAATATTAAAAGCCCTAACAAAAGTTGTGATAACTTATAGAAATGCCTGAAATTAAAAAAAAAATCAGTTCATTTAATAATAAACCTTGTTGAGCTGAATGTAAATTATATATTTTATTTAAATTTATTTTTGTGTGCACAAGATAATAATTAATTGATTATATAAAGTAATACATTATATAAAATACTAGCGAGTGCCCCACGTGCGTTGCAATGACTCTTAATTAAAGAAAGTGTTTTAATTATGTTCCCTGAAGTACTTTTGGATACACAATATATTTATTTTTCCGTCTGTTGCGTACGCGAATAAATTTGACGTTTTTACGACGCATGAGCAGGTCACATAAAGCTGCCCATGTGAGAAGGATATCCACATAGACCAGTGTATCAACTGACAGTGCTAGCGATAAATGAATTTGGTCCTGATAAAATAGTTGTAATAATTAAGAAACCTTCGTAAGCATGTGTAAAATAACTTTTTTTTTTTTATTACAATCGAACGAAAAAGTAAATGCTTACGATGCGCGAAATTGGTCCTGAACTAACTATTGTTCTAATTTAAAAGTCATTCAAAAGTCATTAAAGTTATTCAATACTAGCAAATAAAAATATTCTTATTTTTAATGAAAAGTAAAAGGAATCTTTTTTGAATTTCAATAAATATGATATGGGATATGCTTTAGTACTTACAATATTACATTTAACATAACTTTTAATATTAAAGTAAACATTGAAAGTTTCAGTATTGATTGTGGTTGAAAAGAATGTATCGGATATTTTACAAGACCGTCCACGTCTTTCCATACGTTGCATGACTAATATTATTCACATGAAATATTTATAGATTCACTGAGTGTTTAGGGCATCAAGTTACTCGGAAAAACCTCACTCCTAAATTTTGTAATCAATAATTAGTATAAAACTAATTTCGAGATAATACACAAATACCAATTATTTATAATAAATCAATAAGAGATTTTCTTTAATGATTAAGTCATTTTAATAATGCTTAAGACTGTAATAATTACTTCCTAACAACATTATGTGCTTAAATAATAAACATAGATCATAAATTAGTATCAGGACTACAAAGAGTAGTCGTCTACCGTTTTGGAATGAACAAGTCATCCTTTCTAATTACCCTTCATTGAATCGTTAACGTAAGATAAGTTCTATCAATCAAAAATCTTAATAATATAATTCATACAAGAATGCGTCATCGAATATTTTTACCGCCCAGTTTTAATTTTGTATTTATTTATGCGTTATAGTTACTTTTTATGTTTTAACTGTCACATCATGATAGAAAAGCATGAAATTTTAAACAATAAAAATTAATTTTTTAGTACTTATTTCCACAATGTATTTTGTGATCAAGAACGATTTCGTTTATGTGATCATTATCAACGTCATTCATCGGTTGATGTGTTGAGGTAATCGCGTTGAGCGAAACCAATCTTGATCATAAAATGTTTTGTGGAAGAAAGTACTAAAAAGTGTGTTTTTATTATTAAAAAAATTAATCAAAGTTATTGATTTTAATAAATACAATTTAATAGTTATTGATTCGAATGGTGATCTCTGAAATGTGAAAATGTAGTTAATTTTGCGTTATGAGACTGTTTTTCAAATCGACGTTAATATTATCAGTAGTAATTAAAAGTCATACAGATATCAATTAAGTTCCTATATTTTGTGCATACATAATATATATATAAGATGTCGAGTATTACAATACCTGTGTGCCCAGCATAATTTATTTGCTAATAACTACACGGAAATAGTTTTTTCTTATTTTGATTTAGACCTCGTGTATATTCTTCATCCATCTATCGGTAAATTTTGAAAGTAATAATAAAAATTCTTATTAATTTTTGGTAGTATATCTGCGCGTATCCGAAGGCGCCACATTATGCGTTTCCGGATCCTAAAGTGTTAAAAAATGTCTGATATTTCAAATTTGTTTGTTAAATTGCCATTCGATAAAAAACCTATGCTATTGATTGTATTTATCAAAACAAGTGAAATAGTTCTTGAAATTATTTGACAATCCGTGTAGAATTAATTTCAATTAAATGATTTCGATTTCCAGGTGAGCGCGTGGAGCACAGAGTTAGTTCTGAGCCAGACAGGAGTGGAAGAAAAGCGCGCCTGCTTGGCGTGCCTCCTGCGCGCTGCTTTATCCTGCTGGAACTTCGGTAATTTCAACGGAGCTATGGAGATAGTCGCAGGACTTAAGTAAGTGGCCATTACCTTTTATATAACATTACGATCGTGGTTATTTTATATCAAATATGTCATCAAAAGGGTGTCTTTAGTACTTGATTACCAAATATTTAATATGTAATATTTCGAAAGACCCCCATCATGTCATTTATATCCATATAAAATCTATTTTATGTCAAAACCTGTACGAGGCTCTTTCTTTATACGGGAGATCGTTAAATATTGAAAGCCTTAAAAATGTATAGATCAAATCCATCGGAAAATCCGTTTTTACTGCGTCACGGCGTTCAGAATTTTTGCATTGTTCATATTTAACAAGATGAATTTAATAGATTTATAAAATGTTCTCGGCTTTTATTATATATAAGGCATTGATTTTACTGTGGTGTTATGTAAAATAAAGCGGCATTATTTTCAATCCCAAGATATTTCATGATTTATTATTCGCATCGCGATTGGTGTACGATGTTCATATTTTATTTTGTGTGTTTCACGAATGAGATGTTCTGAATTAAGGAGGCATTAGATGCAGGGGTTTCTTTCGGCCTTCAGCTGATTATGAAGACTGTAGGCCGGCGGAAACTACTTGCATCATGTCTTCACAATCTACTTCGACCATCGCATATACTTATTATTATACTGTATTGTTGTATATACTGTATTGAGATACTTGTTGTACCCATTTAATGTCATATAAAAATATTAGTTATTCGTCGTCATTGCCATATAGACTACATTTGTTTTATACGACTAACATTGATTTGTATATTTACATTGAAAATTTTAACTGTATTTCAAAAAAACTTGAAATTAAAATAGACAATTTTTTAAAAATCATGATAATCAAACAAATATATGTGTTTTATTGATACAATTTTACACTTAAAAATTTAAAACTGTGAGTAAATTTACGGTATTTTACAGCATTTTTTCGATATAAAAGAGTTTCATGATTCATTTTTTTACCTAAAAATTAAAATGCGTCACAAATATACAGCTTTTTGACTGTATAATTGTGAGGTACTTGCGAGGCAAAAAAACGAAAAATCTGTGTAAATATATGAATTATAACAAACATTACATACCAGGTAATTAATCGTGCAAACGTCTTTTTCTAGAGTAAAATTTGTATTTATGTGCTTAGATTTTTTTATACAACAAAAGAATTTATTTGTTGTTTTACAAAATCACGCAGTTTTATATTTAGTTTGATATCTATTTGATAAAAGGTAGATTTTATTTTTCTGAATCAAATCGAACAGAAGAAATCATTACGTAGCAATAGCATCAATGTATAGAACAATCTTTTCTAAGTGCACTGTGTGTAATATTTGTCATTTGCACGAACGTGTTTTAGAAAACAAAGGGAGTCGAGAGAGATAATGTTTTCTTTCGAAAATTTTCTTCAGATCCCAGTATCTACGACGTAGACAATATCGTAGAACTTTATCAAATCTATCTATTTACGACCGAGTCGTGAATCTAAGCTGATTCAAAAAGTTTATATTGTGACAAATTCTTTACGCGAATTGTTGTATATTTATAAAAGTTTTCTTTTACGTTTTATAAGTTTAATATATTGCACAGATATTTTACAATATCTGGCCGTTGCACACTTTGGTCCTGTAGTTCAGAGGTCAACGCTCTCGAGCATTCATCTTGTTCGACTGTTATATCTTTAGGTAAGCATTGGTATAGGTTTGCGATTGAAGGCATGAATTTTTATGTTTGTACACGGGGATTTGCAAGAGCTCTTAGTTATTTTCTGAACCTTTCCCACATCCAACCTTCCGTTTTTGATATTTCCAAAAACAAACGTTATCTTAGTAAAACAGCTGTTGTATAGCTCTATCGTAATTATATAATGACCATATTGAGAGTGAATTTAATTAAATAGAAAACCATTGTATAATTTGTTTTCAATAAAGTTAGGTCAAGTTAAAAACTCTTATACCAAAGAAACTCGTGTCCTTTGGTGTAAAAAGAGGTCACTAAAAAAATTTTGAAGTAATAATTTTGTAGAGACATCTGTAAATGAAATTATACGGCGAGATTTTATTTTGCTTTTTCGTATCAAATAATAATACATCTTTTAAGGGTGAAATATTATATATGTAAGCTTGATATATTATATTTTTCGCAGCACTCTGAATGAAAAATGATATTCACTGAATGACCAGCTGCTTCACGTTATCAGATTCGAGCTGTATTAGACAGCGTTTTCTCTCTCGGTCAAAATTTCAAGCAATAAATCTTTAATTTTCCGAACATTTTTTTGGTATAAAAAGTGACGAGTTTATAAATAAATCTTTACTTGCCGTTCAAATTAACAAAAAAAAATTACAAGTGGGAAAAACACGATAAGTGAGTAATTAGAAGAAGATTATTAATATTTACGTACTTCGGTTATTTTGTTATTATCAATATTCATTTTAAGAAAGTAATAACGAACGCTTTCAGCAATCATAATATAATGTAAAAATTTTCGTTCTATTTTATTATTGATCATTGTTCTATCATTGCTTGTTATACTGAATAATGACAGTCTGAAAGATTTCCTTGAAAATCTTTGCTGTTTGCCAGTATTGATTTTCGAGATGTTAAAAAAATTAGATTTTAATTGTACATGTACTACATATTTAATCCAAAATAAGCCCGATTAGATTATATAAATAATTACCAAAAAACTGTAATAGAGGAAAATTTCATGTTCAATAATATTGTTAGCTAAATCAAACAATGTTTAATATTTTTACGATTCATTCTGTTCACTTATTGTAAAATAATATTTGAATGATTGTATTTTAAATTTCGCACTGTGATAATGATCGAAACTACTAATGTCATATAAAACGTTTTTACTTCAATGGGAGTCATTACATATATGATTTTGTATATTGTATTTTGCATTTTTAATATGTTATTATTTTTTTTTTCTTTAACATAAATTTCCATTTTTCTTAATATTTGAAAGATGCTTTCTACCCTCTCAATTCAACGCAATAGTTCTACAAAATTGTATGATGTATGCCGAATGCCTCTCATTACGATTTATTGTATTCAAGAAACTACTACATGTGTATGAAAACGACGCAAAATATTTTATAAATGAATGAAAGCAATGAATCGAAAGATTGGAATTCGATCAAAAGGTTAGAAGCTGTACCTCTTGTATAATATGGTCACCATCGGAGCTTAATAATTTTTTGTCTTCAGAATTTCTTTACTACTATTTATAAAATGTTTCGATCATATTTTTCTCATGTTTTATGTAAAAAAGACATTTTATCATCTTCGGAAATTTCATGTATATAAATGTATATTATGAAATAAATAAATGGAGTTAATTTGTACACAAACGGTGGTCCAAATCCCCCTACGAAATCTTTTATAGCACGTTTTCAATCGAATTTGAAATGTTGAAACTTTGTACGCTATGCTTTGCCAGTAACGACCCGGGTTTTGCCGTTGAGCATCTATCAAAAATCTTTAGTCGATATCATAAATTTTTCAATCGATTAATAGCTGTATGTTCTGTTGCATTAACTTATGTGATATTCATGGCTTGTTCTCCCAACAACATCAACTGTTTAAGTCTTTCATTTACCACATCTTTATGCTTTCATTCTCCTCTGAAAACACACACAGAGGGAGAGCGTGAAGTCACATTTTAAATAAGCATAGAGAAAACATGTTTTCAATTAAATTTTACGATTTTTATTCATTGATTTATTTTTAATGTCAATACGTTAGCATAGTTCAGTGACGAAACAAAATAGTTGAAATTATACTTAATATACATTCATTGAAAACTGTGCTGTATGTGAAAATGTGTGTCATTAATAAACACAATAATACGCAAAAAAATATCTGTATTTATTTGCCCCAGTTTTTTTTTGTTTTTAGTTATCGTTCGTGCTTATCCACCATACATTTAACAAGTAAAACACAGTAATCCATCACAGAATTCAAAAGATTTTTTAGAATTCTTTTTTCGGAAAAATCATATCTTCAGGAAGGATCAGAAAGAAAACACCTTTAATTTTTTCGATAATAATTCGAATTATCTTCGCGTAGAAAAAAACTTATTGATAAATATTAGTAATATTAAGAACCAGTGTTAGTTCAAAACATATTGAGAATTCTCGTTGAAGCACGATAATGTGTTTACATTTTCTTCTCGAAATTTTCTATCGATCGACAAAACAAAAGTGTACCTTTGCGTTCGCTACCTAGATCGTGTCGCGGAGCTAATTTTAATCCAGTTAATGTCTCCGATACTCCCTCGGGGACCTCCAGAGGTCTCTAGCCTTTAATGCACGACTTGTATGTTGTTGCTCAACTTTGCTGTCGACGTTCTCTTTACTGTGGTATATCAGACAAAGCATGAGCTTTAAATCCTAGCATCGAAAAGTTCACGCAAAAGTATTTTATTACACAAGTTTTCTTTTTTGTTGTTCTTTGCGTAATTCATCCTTGTACGCAAAATACCTAGTCGTCTAAGTATACTTAATATCATAGCATTATTCGTTTCAAACATGGGAGCATAGCATAATCCCTAGGTATCGAATGTAAAATTCTCAGAAAAAAGATTGACCTACATTATATCCTAAAAACCTGACTTGTGTGCCGGAGATATCAACCATCTTGCCACGTAGTATCACTACGATATCAGTAGCTGTTTTACATGTTGTCCATAAATGGCTTTACGTCTTGTGAATATGAAAAACGATATAACATATTAAGGCTTTGTGTATTCAAAATAAACTATGACTAGATAAAGCTACAATCCACTCAGGGTCCCAATTTTTTGTATAAATCAGACATTTTTGTGAGAGTTTTACTATTTGTGGTAACTTAATTTTTGTCCAAAAAAAGCTGATTTTATTTCTTTCAATTTGTATAATACGATTGACTGTGTTGAATTACCTTCTAATTGACTTCCAATTATTTTATTTGATTTGACGTGTTTCGAATAAAATCTTCTCTTACCTAATCGTATCACGTGAAGTAATTTTGATGATTTGATGAAACAATTTTTACTGTCCCCAAAACACCTACAGTGCACATATTATATTGCAACTCATTAAACATTTTTTTTATCCAGCTCACTTACACATTCTACAATATAAGCGTTTGTTTGCCTAAATCTACACAACTGCGAAATATTTCTAGATTTTACACTGTTAACCTTTTACCTGGTGTCTCACTATAAAGATATTTTAACACCTACTATTTAAAAATATAATTCAGTAGTATTGGTGTTAACTAGAGTCATCAGGATTAATGGGGCTATACTTCTACACAATAATAATCTCTTAAATGACAGTTTTGACACTGTTAACACTGCAAAAACTGGCTAACACCGTCTCAAAAGCTGAGACTTCATCAGTCAGAGGGTTAAGGATTTCACCAATGTATTTGAAAATTAAAATATTCTTTTTAAAGAATTTGGTATAGAATCGATTGTCGCCTAAAGGCTTTGTTGTGAACGACCTTATTAATACATCTTGATTCCTAGCTCCGATTCTTTCTTGCGTCGTGGTTTTTAAATTTAGGTATAAAAGAAATAGAAAAAATTATAAAAATGCATCTTGAAATCTGAAAATAGTGCTGGCACCTTTTTATACCTAGAGTATAGTTAGATGGAATGTTGACGACGAGATTTAACAACATGATTAAACCTTCTGATCTTTAGCTTGGGAAAATTGTATCATTCAATTTAGTTTTTTTATTTTCCATAAAGAGTACCGCGATGAAATAAAATATAGAATTAACAACCTAAACAATCAGTCCCAAACTCTTTTCACCAATGTTGATGCTATTCCGTCATATTGTTAGGATCGGTCTGCAGATGAAGTGGTTACTCGACTCAATCTATATAACATACTCTGTGGAGAGCCCTTCCCGCCCATTAGTATTCTGTTCTTGAATTGCTAGAAAACGTAAGTTTACGTTAATACGGATTAGATAAATTTCATTCTCTTTAACCGCTCTAAACTCTTTATCTATTTGGATAATTTTTTATTGAATTCTATGAACAAGTAAATACTTCCAAGAAAATACGTGCCATAGTTTTTTTAATTGATCGGGTGAATTCTGTAACATTTTCAATATTAATAAAAAAAAATTGCTGAACCATGTAAAGTTACATTGATCTTCCCTGTTTTAACACAAGCCCAGTCTTTCGGGAATATCTAAGTACATATAAACAATATCGCACTTATTACGATGGATATACGTCGTGTTAATTACGAATTTTATATTCTCGAATAATGTAAAAAATATATATTATTAAAAGATCACTGACGTCACTACCAATGATCAATATTTTTTCTGTTATATTTAATTGAAAATATTTTATATGACAACCGTTTTTAAACGGTATTTTCCTTCTCACTCATACATAAATCCAATGATCTAAAGCTATCTCAGAATAAATGGCATTTCTGGATTATACTCAAAATAATAACGGGTCCAGTTACCTTCATTCGTCACATCATTCTTGATTGCGGACTCGTTATAAAGCAATCGATTTTTTAATATAAAAAAAAATAAAATCATTTTCTGTATTAACTGTGTGCCAGGATCATCATAATGAGTAATTTAAAACAATCGCCAGTGCAAACGAGACAAAAATATAAATTTATCTGATCATGCTAAAAATAACTATAAATATCTCTCGTCGATCGGGAAAATTTCATTATTGCGACCATGTTCAAAATGTAACCCCTGCGATCCAACATATACAATCAACCGAGAATATTTTTTTCTCTTCATTTTCGTAAAATTTTTCCCAGTATTGAAAGTTAAATTAAAACTTGCGTCATAAATATTTTTATTTATATACCAAAAGTATCAAAGCTTTGCGACTGCTGTGTAAATTTATTATGGGTTTTGTAATCAACCGCCTAGTATAATAATACAATGTTTTCGAGCACCTAAATACGTAGACATGTTATTTTAATGGATATTTACCGTAAGTATGTAACGATGTTTATAATACATTTATGTCTCAGCGGATCAATTTAAATACTAATGATATTGTCAGCAAAGTAATATTATTTTCGGCTCAGAAAATATGCGTCAGTAAATTTCTTGATGATTAATAATTCCTATATTGTTTTGTATCTCCATATATGTATTTTTAAAGATAGTTCAACATACGCTCGCAATGTGAACTCTTTTCTTAGCGTTTTGATTTAATTTTTAATTTATTTCTCAGTTGTTTTGAAATTCAATAAAAAGTGACACCTTAGCAATTTGATGTCAGTTGGCGTTATAATATTTTATTTTTTTCTTACCGTTAGACTCTTTCTTAGGGGGTAAAAGTAATATGTTCAATTTATTAAACAGAACGAACAATGGATATATGATTTCAATATATACTTCTTTAATTCCGTAATTTTTGTTAATGTATCATGATTTTCACAAAATGATATCGTTTTAACTAACATTATCTCAACCACATAAAAACACTCGTGCCAAATTGTCGCTAATTGAAAAAATTGGACCTCTGCAACAGTACAGTATTTTTCGTTCCCATATCAATGAAATATGTTACTCTAGTGCGCTTAAAAGTAATTTTAAAACATTCAGAAATGAGTTTTACGTCATTTAAAATGAACTGTAGATGTTCTTCAATTAAAAGTTAATCTGAAGATGAAGTTAATCGAATATATAATAATTTCATAATTCAAAATGAATTTCCTCATAATTCTGACTAATTAACTTCCGACTAAAGTATTTTCTTCAAGCTCACACTATCCAAATAAAGATATATGAATGTTTTTGTTAGTAAAGTGCAGTACTTTCCAATGGTATCAAAATTGTGAATTCTCGTATGTATCCAAGAAAATTGTTTTTAGGTGCAAGCTCAAACTCGTCACACATTTTATGAAATACGTTTATCTTGTTGACTACGTTTTAAAGAAATTTAAAATTATCACGTGCAGATTACAGGAACATTATATTTTATAAATTATATTCGAAATGACAATAATGTAATATTTCGTGTTGATATGATTTTTGTATGCATTGCGTTTATCCAGATAACATGATATCAACAATACTTTATACCCAAGATTTTTTACAGATCCAGCAGGTTGAAATCTTTTTGGTCATCCATCGGCGAAGAACAGGTTCCCGGATTAGACTTCCTCTCGGCCGCACTTCTTTCTGCTGAATATGAAAGAGCATTAGCTAGAGCTCTGGCGATGCCGGCTTGCAGAGTTGTACCATTTTTTGGTGCATTTCTTAGGGAGCTGAGGTAACTTTGACCTTATCTAGTTTTTTCTGTTCATTTAGTGTTGTGTATGTTCTGTGATAAGCTTTCAAATTTTAATAATATTTTCCAGAGATATACTGGAATCAGCACCTACGACTCAAAGCCATCATCAAGGTTCAAGAAGAGAAAGTTCTAACAGAGATCCAAGGGGTACACACAGAGACTCGTATGGAAGAGATGGTAGTGCCAAAAGGTATTATGAATTCAAATTATTTATTGTTTACATTCTTCATTCATGGTGCTTAATAGTTTTACCTATATTATCTGTTATGAAGCTACCATTTTGTTGCAGGGGATCACTCAAAAAATCTGTTTCGCCTTCGAAAAGGGGTTCAGTCAGAAGAGCAGATAGCTCTTCCCAAGGTTGCTCAGGGTTCACATCAAGGAATGATTCCTTCAAAAAGAACAATAAAAATGTAATAACCGTAGATAATCAAAGTGTCACATCATCATCGTCGTCTTGTCACCTAGAAGAAACTCATAAGAAAAATAAGTCTTCTACCAATACTGACGGTAGAAGAAGCAGTCTGGGAGGAAGGGGATCTAAAAGTAGTTCATTGAAGAAAGAGACAAATTCTTCAAAAGAATTAAAAGAACCAATGAACAGTTTGTCGATTGTAAAAAGTGAATCGTCAAGACACGAAAGTAGTGCATCGTTTATTGATGACGAGCACGCATTGAGTTTAGCACTGAGAGGAACAAAAAGTGATAAAAAAGAAGAAATTCCGCTGGTAGATAATGAATGCATCGTTGACATTGATAAATCTAAAGCAGATATTTCAATTAGCCCTGGCGTACAAGAATCACATGATAGTAATTTTCAAATGGACGCATCGATAATAACATCAGATGATAAAAACGATGAAATGATTCCTTCTACGGATAGTTTAGGTTCTATATTAGAATCGAACAGTTCTAAATTAGACCTCGCGAATATGTCTACGGACAATCCGGTGACGTCTCCATCATTCAAAAGCCCCAAAGAAGAAATGAAAAAACAAGATTTAAGAGTTCTACCTACTGAGAGTCAAAATTTATCTGAAAAGAGGATTCTTCCAAAAAGAGACAGCACTGATACGCTACCTTCTGCGACACATTCGGCGCGAAGTTCACGCGGTGACTCTATCATAAGAGATATACGATTATCATCAATGGATAGTCAAATATCTTTACATAGCTCGATATTTTCAAGAAGAGACACTGATACGATGACTTCAGACAGTGCGAGCGGAACAGTGTCCTCACGAAGCTCCCGCGGAGGCTCAATATTCAAAGATTTAAGACTATCCTCAATAGAAAGCCAAAGTTCTTTATCGAGTTCATTGTTATCCAGAAGAGACACCGAAACAATATCGGAATGCCAAAGCGAAACGTTATCTTCCAGTTGCTCTAGAGAAGAAATCAAAAGGTCATCGATCGATAGTCAAAGTTCTATTTTATCTAGAAGAGATACCGATACGGTAACTTCAGAAAGTGCAACGTTTTCGCCTCGAACTTCGAGAGGAGATTCAATAAAAAGAGATATTAGGATTTCTTCTATAGATAGTCAAACTGAGTTTTTACGAAGAGAATCGAGATTATCGTCTATGGATAGTCAGATATCCGTTAAAAGACGAGATACAATTATTGCATCCGAAAGTTGCCCCGTGACCGCTCGTTCGTCTCGAGGTGATTCCATAAAAAAAGACATTAGACTTTCAAATTTTGACCTGAGCGTAAACAGAAAAGATTCATCTACTGCAACTGGGGACAGCCAAGCGGTTGCTTCTAGTTCCCATATTACCAGAGGATCGATACCCGATTCAATCACGACCGGCCAAATGTTGCAAAGCGGCGTAGGGCCGACGCAGCAGTGTCGACAAGTGGTAAGAGGTTTGTGTGGTTCTTTTTTTGATTGTCCTGTTATGATTTTCATTTTGTGTTTTCAGTTTTTCCATTTCAATTTTATGTTGTGATAGTACCTCCCGTCCATAATATTTTACGTTTACTTTAATTTGTTCAAGAAGTAGTATGCGTTGTCCTAAAATTTAAATGAATAGCTCGGCTAAATGGTCTTAAACAAGAGTCCGCAATCTTTCTTAGATTGGGAATTAATTTTAATTTTCATCGCGATCGACTTCCAACTATCATACAATAGAATCATATAAGAAATTTTGTTGATCCTTCTTTTTAGAAAACCTTTATTTAATGCATAAACATTTTCAAAATTCCTAATTGCAATCGGGATCCATAAATTCGACCGGTTGTGCACCCTTGGTTTAATAAACATGTATTATATAAATAATCGAATAAGTGAGATATATAATATATCTATATATTTGTAGGCGTTGAGTTGATTATTTATTGCCTTATTTACCATGTTTTCGGTGAAGTCCTCAACTTTTTTTTCACAATAGTGCCAAAGTAGTTATAAAAACAAGAATTTTCTTGAAGAACCGCATCACAGATGGTCTCCATCTCCATTTGCTTCACAGTACATAGCATCATTTGACGGTGCTGAATCATCAGGTGCTTGGCGCAGTGTTGGGCCAGAAGGCATGCTAAATTTGGAAAAGGTCTACAGGACGCAGGCCGTTATGGACCATATAGCTTCTTTTCACCAGCATAGACTTGGACTTGCTAGGAAATGTGGGGGTGTGGCATCGTTTGGAGATTATTTACGGTAGGATTTTGGTTCAATGTATCTTAAAATGTTTTTCCACCCATAAATTTATTGATGAAACCAACTTACTTTTATCCTTTTGGAAGATATATATAGTAATTAATTCGTAAGTATTTTATTTGAATTTTAGAACCTCATTCGCAATGGTCTGTCGCGATCCAGTTTTTGACCTCTCGTCGGACAGTCATCACAACACATCAGAATCTAGCAATTGTGGAGAAGACGAAGCCCTCTATGATGTAGAATCGAGGGTACAATACTGTCCAGTGCAGCCTTTACCCCACGATCATGGCGTAACTATGTTTCCCATTGACACAAGCGACCATCACTTATTACAGGTTCAGAGTTCATTATTTTTATTGAATAACATAATGTATATTAACAATAATATAACATAATGCTTATTTGGCATGCAATTAATAAATGAAAAGAGATAGTATTAACATTATAAAAATAATTAAAGATATTGAAAAACTTCAAACATCTGTTGTTAAAACTAATACTTGATGAATTGATTACAAAAAAGAAATATATATATATACACATCACTTTTTAGAAATATCTTTATTTATATGCTACTTTGCGAATGTTTACAAAACCCTATTAATCCCTGTTTTTTTTTTATTTTAAAAATAAGATATAATTAAAAATATCAATTGAAAACCCACCTTTCCTGCACACTTTTATACTTACTGTACTGGACATAACTTAGACTTATATCAATAATGCAATTATTTCTTAAAATACTAGGTTATGCATCATGGATGTTGTAGTGTATTATGGGAAACAGACGGAACCGGTACAAAGCGAGACATCACAGCCCACATAAGACTTGAAAGAGCCGCAGCACTTATAACTTGGTGCAAAGCACCTTGGAGGCAGCCCAGGAGTAGTGATCAAGGTTCTCAATAATTTATATTAGCAAACAAATAAAAATAATTTTACATGACATCGATGTAATCATTAATTATTGTACATATATATTTATATAATTTTTATCCACAGGTGACATGCAATTTGATGCTACCACTAGCAGCGTCGGATCATCAGATATCTGTCTTTCTTTTAATCCAGAAGAAGCTGTTCCTTTAAAATATGCAACAAATCTCGTTTATGAAGCTGATAGCGGCATCGTAGCAGAAGAAGGGTATGATACAATTATTAAATAATAATTTAGGATATCATTTATTTCAACCATGTACAATTATATTTCTCAACCATTGCCTAAAAATTCCAGCTATCTTGATCTTCAGACAGTGAAAGACCTCGTGATCGGAGTGGGAAGATTAGACTCTAGAGAGGGACAAGAACTTCAATCGGCAGCCAAGAGACGAGGGCTAGAAGACGTCAACGTTTTAGGACTGGTCTATGGAAATAATCTCAGTGATAACAGAACAGTTTATTTCGCATTACCAACACAATCATATAGGTTAATTTCACTATTTACCATTAATAAAATGTTTTTTTAACTTTTTTTTTATGCAAAATCTTGTGATACAAGCAATTTAAATTTCTAAACAAATATTATATTTATTTATAAAACTTTATTATGAAATTCCAATCAGAGTTTGGTGCGTCGGTCTCCGCTTAGTGATACGAGGATTACTCCGTCAAGCGAGACTAGTCGATGGCAGCTTAAATTGGTTGAGGACAACCTATACGAGACTCTATTATGAAGACGGATGCTGCTGTGAGCCACTAGCCTCCGATGCGATCAAGGTGAATGCTTATGTATAGTCATAATTTTGCTAGGAAAGTAGTCTTAGTCGCAATCAAATAGAGTTAATGCTAATTAAACTACTTTCCTATGATCTGGTTTATAGTAAAACTCAAACTATTCGAATATTTTGTGTAGCTTGAAAAATATATATATCAGAAAATTATTGGAATAATTAATAACTATCATAAAATTGCATGCCAGCGTTTAAATGATAAATTAAATGGAAAATACCTAAGAAAATGAAAACCACGTTTTTTCAATTTTAAAAAATGTATCTTTAAAAAAAAATTAAAGAAACAAATAACTGTTTTGTTTTTAACAAAAAAGGGTGACTTTATCATGAATTAACAAAAAAATATAATCCCATTTTTGATCAAACCGATGATACTATTCTTTTACACTATTTATGAGAACTATTTGATCAAGTTAAGTATTGTGATGTAAATGTGAAAGCACCTGAGTTAGGTGAATTAACAAAAAAACCCCTTAGATATTCATTACTGTTCTTGAAATTAATATAATTTTTTATGTAATATTATGTCCAGTGGTCTGTCAAAAAATGTTTGTTTTTAAATATTTAATAGAAATTTATTTAAACGGTATTTGTATGGTAATGCAAATATTTGAATATTGAATTGTTGAAAAAGGGCCAAATGTATTTGAATATTCGATTGAAATCCTCTAGTTTTATTCTATAAAATTTAACTTTCATGTAGTATGTAATTTCATAGGCGTTTGGAGGGCGAGACTGGACTTCGGCTGGTATAATTGGCTCAAATTTAGCAAGAACTTCAATGGAAAATGAGCAGTCCATGGCTACAACCCTAAAGAATGCATCGTATATAAAGTTCAAGGTACTTTTCCTGTTAAAATTAAAGATATTTTTGTTTTCTGCATATTATATTTAGCATTTGACATGTAGACAATATTCATCTATAACCTCATAATAGTAATGACCCAATTCAAGAATAGAAAATTAACTAAAAAATAGTAATACTAATAATAGTAATAGTAATACTAAACATATCAACATTTCCGGAAAACAAATACCAATGTTCTTTTATAATAAAACTGTAGTTTTACCTTGTACATTACCTTTATACTGTCATATAAAGAAGCATAATAATCGTTAAAAATAAGTATATCACAGCACTATGAAAACTAACAAAAATAAAAACTTAAGATGTTGAGAAAACAATAAAAAAAAGCACTTTTTTTTAGAAGTTTAAGAAGAATCTTTGTGTGTAATAATATACTATCTCGCTTCACAGAAAAATAAGTCAACTTCAGAGCTGAAACCAAACATTTCAAGGTCAGTAGTTCCACCACCGGCTCATTCATCCGGTGCAAGAAGTGAAGATGAATCTAACCATCCATCACCAGCCAAACACAGGTGTGTGGTAGTTGAAGTTGAAAATTTCATTTCAAATTATAATAGTAGTTATTTAATCAGATATAATTAGTTATTAATGTAAGATGCTTCTTTTTTTTTTAATGTCTTCAGTTCATTTTTATCAAAAATAAATAAACTTTCATTATTTCAGGAGTTCTTCATCAGCCAGTGGAGTTCTTATGTACAGACGCCAGAACCGTCACAGTTCTTTAACTACTCCGATAATTTCATCACCTTCTTCTAGAAGTAAATTTGAAGCCGGAAGGTTTGCAAATATGCATTAATTTCCATTGATTAATCATAAAATAGTTGTTTTAGACATTATTAAATTGGTACGTTTTTATGTTATTATGATTGGTAATCTGGTTATTGTTTCACCATGTAGTAATGGATTTCTACCAAGTAAATGCCAATTCAATAAATAATGGTTGGTTATGTTACTTTTTTCGCAGCTTAAAGCGACTTGAGACAACAGACCACTTTTGGCAGAGTATAAAAAAGCTTAGATCGAATTCTTTTGGATTCGATACGCAACTGGATTTCAAAGATTTCGTTGCGCTGTTTAAGTCATTCAGGTTAGTGAAAAAATTTGTCTATGAATTATTGTTTCTCAAATTTATTACAATTTCAATATGTATTATTCAATATCAAATCAATTGATATTGCAGTTTGCACATGCGAAAAGATCTACGAGACTTATTCGATCAGTTGGCAATGGCAAGATATGGTCGACCATCACTGTGTTCTGAGAAGAGTAGAAGCTCGCCAGAACTATCAAGGGCTAGAGGTCTCATAAGAAGTGGTGAGATAGATTTCAATTCAAATTACATTTGATTATCAAGGAATGCATGATAAAGTTATTCTACAATTACCTTCTATAGGTCTTCTCACAAGAAATGGATCCCTCGATATGGAACTCGCCGGAGACGCTCACGCACGAAGGAAAATCCTCGATAGCCTGGCTTCCGCAAGCATTTTTGAAAACAGTGCCGGAAACCCGTCAACATTGGCAGCTTGTGGTGATAGAATTGTTACCATGGCTACACTTAGAAAGTTCTGCGAAACTAGGCAGATGGAGATCATGAGTGACGAAGAGTTAAAAATCATTGTGCAGGTAATTTCTCGAAATATTTAAATTAAGAACCAATTTCATAAGCAGCATAACAAAAAAAATTACGTTAAAATTCCACCAATTTTTTGTAATCAAATGAACACATTTTTTATGTTTTTTGTATCCAATGGCTTAATTAAAGACCATTCCTTTATTTGTGAGTGACAGTAGCTGTTTCCTTATTGCATGAGAATGAAGTGTATTATATTTATGAATTTTATGAAAATAATTTATGAATTTGAATTAGTTTTTCCATAAATCATTTCTTTTCCAACAGAGACATGAGCCTGATGCAGCATTGCGAGCCGAGAATTGCCTCTCATTTGAAGGATTTGCAAGATATTTAATAGATAAAGAAAACTATGCATTTGTTCCTGAAAGAACTAAATTCAAAGAGAGCAAAAGGTGAGAGCAATTATTAAATGTTTACTGATTTTTGATAATAAAAAAATATCTCCATGAATTTATCAAATTTATGGATTTGTAAATTACTGATATCATTTCTTGAAATCATTTCAATCTTAAATGATATTATAATTGAATACACAAATATTTTTTGATTAATCCAGGTACTACTATGGCCATCATTATTTGTAATCCAAAACTATTATATTGCTCACACGATGCAAGCAATGTATTATTCATTTTATTTTAAACAATAAAGCAATAACATCTTAATAATAGTTGTGAAAGATATATCTATCTCTATCGACAAGAGCGTCATATACATTTACAAACTTATGTCCATCTTGATTAACAAAACTGACATATTTGAATTAATTCTGCAAGTAAAGACAGATCTATTGACAGCTATTTGGTAATGAAAGTGTATTTGTACAAAATTTTGATTAATGTTAATAACATAATTTTAATATTGTGATCTGTCAGCTCTAAATCATCTCCAAGAAAGCCTACACCTCTTCACCAAGCGTCAACTGAAGGCATATCAAGTATGGATGGACCGCTCAGCCAGTATTACATAGCTTCGAGCCATAACACATACTTAACTGGACATCAACTAAAAGGGGAATCTTCCGTAGAACTCTACACACAGGTTAGTGAATACAACTATCATACATTATCCCAACAGTGATGGTTATTATGACTATATCAATGAAACGCATGTTGTTAAATTAAAATTTATTTTTACAAGAATAGACACATAAAAAATTTGGTGATAAACAGTCAATGGGAAAATTATATTTTAGTGAGTAGCACTTCTCTTATACCAAAATCTTGCTCTGTAGTCGTCACTGCATGTCAAAAATGCAGGAGCCGATGCTGAGTGGACAATGTATCTATAAAAAAAAATGATTTTCAAGCACATATTAAAAAAATCGCTATTAATTGCTTATTATGCAATAAGACTTTTCTCAATCAAATCGACTCTGTATATGTACATAACATTCTCTGAAAATTGCAAAATACCACTAGGCCAATATGTTTTGTGGTTATAATGAACTAGAGGTGGGGGTAATGTAGATTATCTTAAGCTACAATAAGAAAATTTTTCAATATTATTAAATGAAGATGTCACCCAAATAACACTGTTTTTTACATATTCAACAGTTAAATGTGTGATTCTGTGTTTTTATCTAAAAATACTACACTACACAAAAGACAAACAGCTTTTTCTCGATATGTCAATTCCATCATGACAGTATCAGAAATACCGATCCCTGATAGGGTTGAAATGGTCTTCATGATAAAACTCACATAACGACACAATAGTAGTCTTTCGACATGATTTTAATGACTTGAATGGTTTTTTTGAGACCAAACAATTTTATAATATTTAGATTGAGGCAATTAAAATCACTCGGTGTGTTTTAATCAAAATAATAAAAATGCAAGATGCGAGTTTCTATCATCGTAACACAAATAAAAAAGTAACTCTGATTATACCTGACAGGACCATTGTGACCAAGTGACATGAGTTGCGCTCTTGAAGCATTCCTTGAATTCCATGCACATAGGGATGTAGTGACTTCATCAGGAAACAGTACAAAGTCTTCTGTGTGATTGAATACAGCTTGTGCTAAATGATCTTGCTTGCCTGAAAATATTACAGAGAAATGTTACGTATTGATAAAAATTTTCACACAAATATATCTTTCTGAAGTTTTCAATAAAGGTAATGAATATTTACCTGTGGTACCAGCTCCAGTATATGCAATCAAGCATCGGCTGGTCGTTAATTCCCAAAGTTTAATCATGGAATCTTTCCCGGATGACAACAGGTACTTAAAAAAATGAATGCAATCATTACAGGGGCACAACAGTATGTCAACAACAATTTAATCGGGGTAAATCACATGTGGTTATCCACATTAAATGAATTGTGTATTTCAAAAGTATTCCGAATAAAAAATTTTCCAAATATAAATTAAGAATGTAAAAATCCTCAGAATACCTAAATACACGAATGTAACACAAAAATTTCCCATGTATGTTAATAAAAGCGTTGGAAAAATTCATGTATTATGAAAACGTTACGCGTCCACATTATTAAAATGGATTTAATTAAAATATACTTAAAAGAAAAAAAATCTTTTTTTTTGTTTGAATGCAAGAATTAATACCGACTATAAATGTACATTACGTGAAAAAATTTGATAGGAAAGATAGTTTTCACTCTCTTGAACAATTATAAAAATGTGACTCGAAACGTTATCAAAATACATGATTCAAATATTAATTTGGGATAACTTTTTCGATACTATATTATAACCAACTATTTTATTATTTTTAATGTCGGCACAGAACTCTTAATTTTAAAACATCATTACCAGGTAAACAATTATTTTTTAATTTGTAATTTCATAAATATTTCAATAATTTAAGATATTTTTTAGTGAATTATTAGAGTTTGAATTAAGCAATATGTTAAATGATGGACAGTGAAGTACAACCGCTACCTTGTTGTTTCTTGTGAACCCAACAGAGGAAATTTCCGCACCATCATGGGCTGCTGATAAGGTATTAATACATCTGTTTGAAACTCCATCCCACAGCTTAATTGAACCATCTGACCCAGCGCTTGCAAATAATTTTCCATTTGATGAAAATCTGAAAGTCAAAGGTAACGAGTATGTATATTGTATATATATATATATATTTTCAGTTTTGATTACAAGCAATTGAGAAAATCAGTTTACCTCAGACAATTTACAGCTTTAGTATGCTGGTGATTGGGAATGGGACAAACGAAACATTGGCCAGTAGTAACGTCATAGAGTCTTATTACAGGATGTGTCGTAGATGCTATTATATAATTACCCAGCGGATGGAAAGCGACACATTTCACTGGTTCAGAATCCTAGAATTTAAATATATATATATTAGACATATCACAATAAACTAGTGACACAGTACAAACAAATAACACAATTTCATAATTATTAAACTCACTGTAATGGTACGGTAAGCCTTTTTGACAGATGCTTTGGTAATGTCAAACAATTTGATCGTGTTGTCTTTTGATCCGCTAACCAATATTTGTTCACGTGGATGAAAATCTAGACATGTCACTTCATCAGTATGGTCATAGCTGCAATCAATATGTAAAAATATTAATGTAGGGGTTTTACGACCAATATTCCATAATTAAACTTATTTGTATTAATATATTTAGAGTACAGGCATGAATGCTTACAGGGTCCTTATAACAGGATGACCTTGAGTCTCTCTGCCTGGGTCCATTTCATCTGGTGCAGATTTTGCCAACATTCTTTCAACATCCAATATCTGGAACACAAAAATAAAGTCTAAGGAACTAGGCATTTAAAAGAGTTCAGTGATATTGACATCAGTTTGTTGAAAAATATCTTGTGACCAGCAGACATTAAAATTGACCAGTCTCAAATGTTGTAAATGATGGCAGCAGTATAGCCCACTTATGTTAAATAAGCTTACTTTAATACTAGCATCCACACTCCCGGTGGCCACCAGCTGTCCATCACTACTGAACGCTCCCGCACGACAGGCTTGTTTATGTGACGTGACATATGCTGTCTCATAGAGTGCCGGTTCAGGAGCCAACGTAGATGCATCAGATTCAAATTCCAGATCTGTGGAGTAAATAAATAGTATGAATTTCAAGAAGCGATAAAAATGCTTTTTCAAAGAGATTTTCAATTGTATTATATTTTTGAAAGTAATTATTGTATTATCAATAAGAAGAATACATCTATATTTTTCCATGACTTGGCCTAATCTTTAGGCTCCTTGCACTGAAATCACGAGTCACGATCATAATTATTACATGCCCTTCAAACTGCGCTACTGTTTATTTACACTAAGAGTAAAACAGTATAAAGATAGTTTTTACTGAAGTCAGTTTATGTGGACAGTCAAATATTATCCAATGCTGTCTATTAATATAGCAGAAGAATAAACTGAAAACTTAGCAGGTTTGTGCAATACACTTATGTACATAAAAAAATTGTGAAATTGAATGCATATAGATAAAATAATGACAGCAAAAAATGGAAGACCTGTTTTAAAACTGGCAATGGATATTTTATTAATTGGTTAGATTTCACAAAAACAAATTTACCTAGTCCAGTGGTTCCCATCAGATGCTCCCCAGCTCCTATGTTTTGTTTTTCTCTTGAATCAGGCTCATTTTGTAGGCCCACTAGCATTAAGTTCAATAATCTGCAAATCGATTTGGGTACAGCCTATAATTTCTTAATATTGGTTTGCTCAACATATATAAAATATTCTTCATTGAAACTCAAAAAATATGAAAAAGTAGTCCATGTAATCTAATAATCTAAAGATATTTAACATGGAAATATCGACTTATCTTTATCTATTTATGAAAATAAATTTATTTACTTACTATTTCTTAACCATAAACATTTGTGTTTAAAATGATTGAATGAAATTTGTGATATAAAAATATAAAATTTACTAACCTATCACTCGGTGGACATGCAGGGTCCGCATGAACCGCTGTTGACAGTCCGCTAGCAATAGTTTGGTGTCCATCATAGAATAATTGGCTACAATTATGAAAAAACTTAATATGAAAACAAGTTACATTTAACAGATGAATTGAATTGGGTGCTTGTTTTGAGTACATATTATATGATTCCAGTTGAGTGTCACAATAATTTGATTAAATTTAAGATTAAATTAAATGGCATTGTTGCAGCATTTTCACAACTGTAAAGCTTTCGTGTATGCGAATTTCCCCAACAGTATTTAATTGTTAACGGTTATGTGAATATAGAACAGAAAAATAATATTATAAGTAATGTTTATTTTTGTATAGAGAAACATGCAAAAATTGGCAGACGAATTAATAATTAGAAAATATATTCAAAACACTTCATTGTAAGTTCAGCTATGTTAGCATTCACGTCCTATAAAACAATAAAAAAGAAGTAACATGACCATATTTTCTTAATACATAATCTTCTGTACATCTTATATTCTTAGAATAAATTGAGAGCACTAAAATTAGGGCTTTTCAAAACAATTCTCAATGTCTAGTTTGGCCTAGCCGCTCAATTCTAATAATTTTGGTAGTAAGAAAATTGATTACCTAATTATAAGTCTGTAAAGCATTTCGCGGTTTTTTACGACATTTTTCATGTCGATTTCAGTATTATCCTTCATTTTAGATAATTTTTATCCAATATTTTGTCAGTAATAAGCGATGTGTTTGACGTTTCAGCGCTCGGCTTTTTTTGAAACATGCAAGCTATGGTCACTTTGATATGATTTACATTGCTAAACTTTATATGAAACATGTAAATAATCATTTTTGTGTTTCAAACTAATTACAGAATTAATTTTTCATTAAATTACAATTAAAGAATTACGACATGTTTTCTGAAGAAGGATTCCGTTCAAACCTATAAACATAGTATTACTTACATTCACGAAACCAATCAATTGAAGATATCTATTTGCCTTTCTTAGGATCAGTTTATTTTTTTACATTTAACTAGAAAAAAGTTATTCTTTTTTTAAATCAGGTAGTTGCTATATTAGTGTTTATTAAAATAATACAAATAAATATAAAATGTTAAGAGTATACAAGTTCACTTGTATTGGTGTGACTACAGTAACAGCATTAGCCAGCGTCGACGAGATAATCAATGATAGGCTACTAAGTATATTATTATACGGCTGCGCAGACTCTAAATTGTGATATTCCTTGTAAAATATAGAGGATATATGAAAATTTTATATTATTAATGTTTTATCACAACAAAATCTCTACTCAACTATAAAATAAATAATAAAAACGGGACCAATGAAAAAAAGAATCAGAGCCACGCAAAAACTTTCGACCTTTTGATTACAGAACTTTTTTATAATATTTCGACATAATTTCTGTGATATGTCAGAGCATAGCTTTACACTACCTAATGATAATCGTTAAAGTTAATATTAATATTTCATTAAAGAGAAATGTAACCAATGAATTAAAAATAACACAGTGAATAAGGATACACAAATCAACCTACCATCATTTTTGCAAAAAAATTAGACAATCGAATAAATGATACTCCATAATCAAAAGGATAAGCATATCATTGCTACAAATAAGTATAGGCATCCTCACAAAACTTAAAAGTTGTCTCATCAACAAATATTGCCTGAACAAAATTTGAAATATAATGATTTTAGCATAGAAACATGATGAGTGATAGGTTATTTCTTTGTTTTTAGGTTTTATTAACAGGTTGTCGGTGTGTAGAGCTCGATTGCTGGGATGGAGAGGATGGCAGTCCAGTTATTTACCATGGACATACATTTACAACTAAAATACCATTTCGAAGAGTAGCCGAAGCTATAGCTAGATCAGCGTTCGTTGCTTCCCCACTTCCTTTGGTTTTGAGTGTTGAAAACCATTGCAGTCCTCCCCAGCAGATTGTCATGGCTGAAACATTTAAGGTGATACATCAATTATATATAACATAAAGGAACATTAAGTGTTTTTTTATATATTTCAATAAAAATATTTAATGAAGCATTTCATACACTGAATTGATAAAAAAAAAAACATTATTTTGTTATAGTCAGTATTCGGGGATAAGCTTGTGACATCATTTGCATTCGATGTCGATGCACCAGATGGACCTAGACTTCCTGCACCGGATCAATTAAAAAAAAGAGTCTTGATAAAAAATAAGAAATTACCTCCAATAAATACTCCAATGCCACAACCTCCAAGGTAACTATTCTCCCCAAAATTACATCTTCATCTACAACTACAAACTTAACATACCTAAAGACTATAGAATATGTATAAGTAGCACATGTTCACTTATCATTACATAATATGTGTATTGATTTGTTTCAGAAACCAGAATAATGGTATTAGGAGTATTCCGGAGCAGCCCAGAACCAGTTCGATTATTTCAGCTCAGAGCGCTTGTTCATCGTCTTCAGTCTCTGAATATTTTTCTGATGAAGATTATGACGATGATGATGAAGAATTAGATGGTAAATTATCATATTAAATATTTTTTTTATCATGAATAGTTTTTTTAAATGTCAGCATCTTAATGATATTAAAGTATATAGTTTTTTGTACATATAAACTAAAATCCAAATTTGGGTAATAAAATAGTTTTCAGATTAATATTCAGTATAACATAATAAATAATAAGAATAATTTTTATTTTTAGAAAAAGAACTGCATAACATATTGAGTTCACTAGATGCCAAGGCTGGAAGTCGGCCATCTCTTTCATTATACGGAGGTTTCCGTAAAAACGAAGGAGATGGAGATGCCAACAATGCTAAAAAGACTGTTGCTCCAACAGTGCCGAGAAAAAGAAACAATCAAATCGCAAAGGAGTTAAGTGATATGGTCACTTATGTACAGGTAAAGTACTAAACATTTTTAAATGTATATTTATTAAATTTATAACGATCAAAATACATTCCATAAGTTTCAAATAACAATTAAGTTGTATAGTCAAAGAAAAGGCATGTCACTGCAACAAAATTTAACACCAAGTTTATTCAAAATAATACTAATGTGTAGACAGGGCAGAGTCATTATCCACTTGTAACTGTTTTTTAGGCAATCAAGTTCCGTGGCTTAAATCCTGGCTTAGCAGCACCTCCTGGTAGTAGAGTGGTCACGTCTGGAGCTGCAGCACATAGTTTTGACTCATCTGAAAGTGGGGATAGTGGGAACAATACACTGGTAAATATAAATTAGCAACAAAGTCAATTTTTGTGGGTACATAAATTTAGTCACTGGATTTCGAGCCATGATAAAGGTTTCAAAAATAAAATGATTCAAATTTCTTATTGAAGGAACATCAAACCTCAGTCTACGTCATTAATTATCAATAATTGACACCAAATTTTTTAAATATTCAAAAACAATTATTTTAATTTATGATAAGAAATGAGTGTCATAAATCACCATAAATTATAAATAATAATTAATTACAATTTGAGCATACTTTTGAACTTGTAATTTTTCATTGCTAATCAGTTGGTTCCAAGGCGTTCAACATGGCATAACATTCGACACCCATGCTACCAGTGCTGCACACTAGGAGAACCATTAGCCAAAAAAGTATGCAGGAAGCATCCATTAGCATTGATGGCGCACACGCAGACACAATTGATGAGAACTTATCCAGCAGGGTATGTTTTAAATTGAATAGTCTCAAATCCAACCACATATATTTATTCTTATAGGAATGATAAATGTTGCATACAAACAACAAAGACTGTTTTACTAGAGTAGTAGTCAGCAATAACTTTTTTATTGACCTTTTTCCACTAATACAACACACATAAAAACTACTCCACAGGCAAAAAAAAAAATAATTTAAAGCATTGATTGGTAATATTTAATCACAGTTAATGTTTCATCGCTCTAAATGTACGTTTTGACTTTAAATGTATTCTTCCTTAGACATAAAATATCACATTGAAAATCAGTTTAGATAAGAATATCCTCTACAAAATTTTACTCATCATCATTATGATCAGGAGCTGTAGGAGATGATGAAGCTTAATATACTCACATAAGTTTGTGTAGTCTTCTTGCCCATCCGATCATGTAAATCTATGTAAAAATAAATTATGGATTATAATTTTTAGCCTTCGAATTGATTCATCAAACCTCGAGCCTGTTCAATTTTGGTGCTGTGGTATTCAAATGGTGGCTATGAACTATCAAACAGAAGATGCTGCCATGGCCTTATATGCTGCTATGTTTGAACAAAATGGATGTGTGGGCTATGTACGAAAACCCAGCGTTATGTGGGATCCTCAGCATATAATGTATCATAGGTTTGTATATATTTAAATTTTTCATACATTTGGCATTTATTTTTCGAATGCGGCTTTTTGAATGAGGTTTTATTGCGTTCATCTGTAGATATTTAGTATCATGTATTATAAAAAATTATCTAAAAATTCAAAAAATTCTAACCATTCATTTTTTTCGTAATTATACAGATTTAATCCACTGGAACGAGAATTCGAAGGTATACACAGCTATCGTGTTTCTCTCGGAGTTTTGTCAGGTCAATGGGTATTCGGTGGAGCTCAAGCTTGGATGGGTGACCCTATAGTTGAGGCGGAAGTCTGCGGAGTGGGAGGTGACTGCATCAGACGAAGAACTAAGCCGGCAAAAGGAAACGCAGTCAACCCAATTTGGAATGAAACATTTGCATTTAGGGTATTAATAATAATTATCTCATACAAATATGCATAACTAATAAAATAAACATTTAACTGTTATATCAATCATTTTTAGGTTATATTCATGGACCTAGCATTTATAAGATTCAGCGTAATAGATGCAGAAACTAACTGCATCATATCACAAAGAGTGATCCCCCTCAAGTGTTTGAGGCCTGGGTATAGACATGTGCGGCTTAGGTTGGTCTTTGCATACATAAATATAGTCATATTTCAATCAGCACAATAAGTTTATATATTTTAATTTTGTGTGATTTTTCACAGGTCCCCCTCTAATAAGTCACTCTGTATGGCATCTCTGCTGATCTTTTCTCGTGTAGAGCAAGAAGGTTCAGGTCCCGGCAGAAAGTCCACACAATTTATTCGAGTTTATGGTGTGACAAATAGTGAACCATATACTATTTTGAGAGTGACTGATGAAACGACTGCAGAAGAGGCAAGAATATTTTAATAAGTAGAAACCTGAAAGAATTGAATTTGTGATACACAACCGATATAACCAATCAATTTCAAAATAAAAATTTAAATAGTATATCTTTACAGGTCCTTGAAAAGTGTCTTAAAGTAGCTGGAGATAGAAACAGTGCATGTACAGTGAATGGAAGAGCAGTTTTAGTAGATTTAGGTGCAATTGGAGCACCAAGAGTACTCGGTCCTCTGGAACGAGGGCTAACTTCAGTAGGACGACTAGCATTAAAAAGATTAGGAGACGACCCTACCAGTAGAGCATGGCTGACAACTGTGAGGTAGATTTTATTTTATTACTGTTATTATTTACCAAGGAGTAAGTATTTTAACAAGGGCTTAAGAATTTTTATTATAAACGAACTATTTTAACTGTGAACTTGTGACTTAAAATAATCTTTATTACAGTCTTGGTGCTCAGCAAACACAGCAAATTGAAGAGGAAGTGACAGCTGGAGGGGTTTTAGTTTGCGTACATGATGTATCACCAGAAATACCTTATGCAATTTTAAGGGTGCATCCGGGTGCAACCGCTCGGGCTGTGCTTAGGCAGGCATTGTCCAAAGCTAGAGGGTCAGCTGATCCAGATAAGTAAGATATCAACTTTCAGAACAGCGATTCAATTTACATTGCATTCATAGACCCACAATTGGTTCACACATTGGTTCACAATTATAGAGAGAATAAAATATTTTTAAGGCAATAAAAAAATCTCAAACTAATCTTTGATGTTTTCTTAGATTTGTATTAGAAGAACAACTTGATTGGGGAGTCAGAGGAGGTGGAGCGAGAAGAATATTGGCTGATGATGAAGAACTCTATGCTGTTCAAGTAAGTTCTTATTTCATTATATCTTATAATGATATTTTACCATGATTATTTAACTGATGTAAGTGAATAAAATGCAAGACATGAAAAGTTTAGTGAGATGTTAAAAAAATAGTTCAATTCTGTTTACTAGGCTAATTGGAAAACTCTTGGACGATTTGTTGTGAGAGAAAAAGGTACATCAGGAATTCCAAAACACAAACTGGCAATGGCTAAATTGGGACGTGGCTTGAGTTTAACAAAAGGAGCACTTGTAGGTAGGTGTTACAATTCACTGATTAAAATTTTCATTGATGACTGAAAATGTCAATAGGACATATGAAATTTAATTTCTTCTTTTATATTAACGTAACCATTATTTTATTTTAGGAACAGGAACTTCTTATACTGTAGGAGGTAGCGCATCAAGTACCAGTGGATCCAAAAAACCTGTACAAGCAGCAAGAAGTGATCCTACGTCAACAGCCAGGTGATCAATAATCATAAATATGCAAAAAAACCTATATTCTATATTTCTCAAGGGGCAGATAGAAATAAGTATTTAATTGAAATTAACATCAAAAAGATTTGTCTAACACCACTGTTGATAGTAATTTTATTCTAAGGAGGTGGAATAAACATAACATTTGACAAAAAAACACCAACATAAGAACTGTGAAAATTAGTTTCATATAAAAAAAGACGAATATTTTCAAGTCATTGTAGAAAATCTTAAAGATATACTTGGAAAAAATTCTTAGTGGTTTAAAATTTCATTGAAATGCAATTTAATTTCATTTACAGAAGAAGAGTATCTGCCATGGGAAGTATGTTTGGAAGATTCAGCGGCAATAAGCGAGAGGTGAATATTTTTTACTTAATATCATCAAAATTGATCCCTCAATATTATGTCACCCTTTCACCCCATTACATTACAGTTTCACACCACACAATGTGCATACTGACAATGCTCATTGTACCTCGAAAATGATGTATCATGAAAGGCATTACTCTACATATTATGTGAGTTTACATGTAATCTGGATTAATAATAACATGTACAAATTACATTTTTAAATAATATAAAAACAATGCTTAGTACTATTACCGTAATTTTATACATTAAAATCGGGACCGATTTTGCTCATTGGAAATATTCATCAGTTGATAATACTCGTGATGAGCGAAACAGGACCTAATCTGAAAGATCTTAAATGGTGGAAATATTTCTATACCTTATTTGTGTGTTTTATCAATATCATTCGACAAAAAATACAGTTAACTAGATATATGAACTAAAATCAATAAATATTGCACTAAATCATGTTTGGAAAGGAAAATAATTTCATAATATGATTTTGTTATTTCAATGTTTACTTTATATAAGCTGAAGTGATGAGGAATGAAAGAAAAATATCAATTTACAATAATGTTTGCTTTTGGATGAATGTTTTATGTGAAAACAAAATTATTAAAAATTTTCCCATCATGCATGCCAAATTACATTCAAATTTATCACTAGTTTCTACACATATTTTGATTTAAATATATATTTGAATGAACTAATCGTCGACTTTTCATTAGGTTCATTCTGATGGAGAATGTTTCAGTGGTGGAGAAGATGACCTATTTCCGACATCATTAATGTCTGTTGGTCTGGACTATCACCGTAATTCATCTTCTTCCAGTATCAGAGTGGACAGAGGAAGATCGAGTTCTGGCTCTCTCGGAGCCTGGTCAAATCATAGAACGAGTCAATCGAGACCCGAAGAACTGTTAAGTGCCACCGTTGCTAGATTTAAAAGGGTTTCAATGAGGAAATTGAGGCAATGGAAGTCATGAGTTTGGCAATTTCTGGCCGAGGGCTACCAAGGTTTGAATCCTGGTCTTTGGACCACATTTAAAGACGCCGGTGGCAGCACTCGAAAGCCAGAAAGGAATCAAGATGAAGAATCGGAAGAAGATAAAGTATCCAGCGCTGATGTGATTGAAACTCTCTGGGAGTTTTTAAAGGCGGGAATAGTGGCTGTCAAAGATGAAAAGAAAGAGAATGCTTTGTTAATTGAAAACGAACAAAAAAATGAAAGTCAAATGGATGGAGAAAATGTCATTGTTAACAAAGATGAAACTGACAAAATTGCAAAAGATGCAGAAACAAATCTAAAAGACTTTGATAAAATAGAAGTGATAAATGAAGATATGAAAGAAATTAATATTACTGAATATCAGGACAAAAATACAGAAGCTGTCAATGCTGCTGATACTGGCAAAACTGTAGGACAGTTAACAAAAGAATTCTTCAGAGTATTACAGGAAACAATTAATTTTAGGTATGCCAAGACTGACTGTTCCAACAAAAAACTTATCGATAACCAGAGCAATGATAAATGTTCACTCTTATTTAATTCTACTAACATTGAAGATGAAGTTGATACTAGTGATGTAGAAAAGGAAAAAAACCAAGAAATTCCATTCAGTCTGCTGGGTGGTGATTTTAAAAGCGGAGATGGTTCTAATATTAAGAACAGTAACACATATGAAAGCAAATTATCGGCAGTTTTAGAATTTTTCTTCGGTATGGTACGTACACCTAAAATTGACGGTATTGAACGAAGACGAAAGAGTAGTTGCTTCTGGCCAGAACAGAGCCCGTCAGAATTTGATAGTAGAGAAGAAACAGTTGATGATTTTTCACCGGAAGATGCAAACCTAAAGAAGGCAGATGGTAAAAACAATATAACAGCTGATGATAATGGTAAATTAGAAACATATACAGAGTTTCTGTCGAGTGCAGTGGAGCCTACTCATCATAAATCTGATATCATCAAAAGCCCTGACATAAAAATACAAAGAAAAATATTCAAGAAACGTTCTTCTGAAGGAGACGATAGACAATCATTATTAGAATTTATTTTCGATCCACGAAATGAACGCAAAAGGCAAGATAGTGTCAAATCTGAATCCAGTAATAAATTGATGAAAAAGAAACAGAAATCATTGGAAGAAACGTCGTCAAATACTTTTGAAAAGAAGCAGCATGATGATTTCGATGTAGCTTCGACCAGTGGCACAGAAAAGAGGGAATCATTAGTGGAATTTTTATTCAGTAGAGAGAAAAGTGCCAATTTTACGTCACTTTTGCGTAGGTTATCACAAGATTCTACCGAAATTCAATTTATAGATGATAGTCCGGTAACAAAAAATCGAGAAAGTCTAGTGGATTTGTTACTGAAGTGTATGGATACTTTTGAAGCAACAAATCATGAAAACAGTGCAGCTAAAAAAGAAATAATGCCAAAAAAAGATGCCGGTTCTAAAAATAACATGTTACTGGACTCAAGAGTGGCTATTGCAAAACCGGAAAACTTTGAATTGAGCCCAGAAAACGATTCCGTTAGTGAATACTTACACGAGACTGTTATAGATGTTAAGCCAAGTTTTAAAGATATGGGTACAAGCTGTGATATATCAGATTCGACCGCTCAAGATGAATTGCTATCACTCGATTCAGGAATGTCTCCGTTGGACGATGTTACCATCAAAGAAGAAACAAAAACATTAAAAGACCATGAAGACGATGAAGAATTAGACAGGGACGGGCGATGGATAAGTCCAGAGCAGTTGGCGGAGCTGAGGCGATGCGCTGAAATCATTTTCAAAGAGGTCAACAGCAGTTTAGATCCTGGAAAAATTGCCAGTACTAGTATAGATATATGCGAATGTAAATCAAAAATGAAAGCCGCTCCGAGCTCTGAAATATATGGAGCAAATTATTCATCAGAACTCAAAGACGTCCTTTCAAACACTGCTGAAATGGTTGAATTACAAACCACCAGTAATAAAAATCTCAGTTCAGAAATAAATGCTGATGACACATATAAACCTAATTTTAAAGATACTGATACAAATACTGATAGTTCCACATCTCATTTTGAAGGTTGTAAATATTACATGAATACTGAATCATATAGTGCATGCGTTTCTGAATCACTCCCCAGTACTTCTGCAGATACATGTAGATGTTTTTCGAACGTTGCCGAACCTAAAATGATGGTTTCAGTAGCTTTGGAAACAAATTTTGACTATGTTCCGAGAGTTGTCGACGAAAGTTTTAGAGATATGATGTTGCAAGTCGATATGCCAAATGTTTATTATTATAGAGGTGAATTGGAAATGATTAATGAGAGTATGGAAATAGATGACGTTGATTCTGTTTAAAATGTATCTAAGTATGCTTTGAAAGCAATTAAATATACACAGACTTTCACAAAATTCATAATTTATCAGAAATATTGAAAAATACAAATTAAGGTGACATTAGAAATCTATATCAAAATATGATATATCACACATGAGACAAATTTTGCTCATGCGTTATATTTGTCGCTTTACCATTCTTATATGTGGTTAAGAAAAGACCTCTTCAGATTTCAGAACACATTCATAAATTATCTGAATTATGCCTACTAAATGAAACATCTGAACTATCTACTCCAATCAATGATTTAAATTATTTTAACATCAATGTTTAAAAATATTCTTGATTTTTATCTTGTATATAATTTGAGAGACAGCAAGCAGAGGAAACGCAAAACCCCAACTGTAATGCCAAATATACACCACAAATAATTTGTATAACAGTTAATTTTACACATTTCATTCTCTCTAATTTACTGGATTTGATCATTTTCTTTTAATGACTATTTTCCACATTACTGCAATCCCAAATGAATTTCTGTTAACACTCAGGAGGCCGGGGCATTTTTTTTGCACAAGTTGTAATCAAGTTAGTAATCATTTAATTTAAAATATTCAACCGTTTTTTTGTATTCCGTTACATTCTTACATTAGTTATAAAATATGAATACTGGCATGGTATATGTTAAGTGATTACAAAAAAAAAATGAAGATTAAATAAAAATTTACAACTGGGTCCCTTCTTCTGTATTTTAAAGCAGTATGTTGATATTAATATAAATTAATATTTAAATGGTCCAGATGTTTTGTTATATATTTTTGTTAATATAAAGGTTATCCTGTTACTATCATTAACACTTGACTTTTATTCTCGGCTAACCCAATAAATTACCTGTCACTGGTAATTTTCAATCTCTTACAGAGTCTATAACACATAGATGAAAAAATGTTAATTTACGGTGTGCCTAAAAATACATTAGTCGAGATGATGTAACTAAATGTAATGAACAGAAGTTAAAGCAAATGTTAAAAATATTATTTTTTATACTAACAATTATTGTATCCCAAGTAATATCTATGTGCAAAAGAAAAACAAAATATTGACAGATAAAGAAACATTTTCAATGTATATGGTAGCCCTCATCAAAATGCTGTGTGCCTGGACTCCCGTGTGTTAACATTTTCAAAATATTACAATAAATGCTCACGAAAAGCAAAATAGTCATAAACATCAGTCACCATCGTCTTTGAATTTACTACGGCTGTTGAGTAGAATGAATAATTGATCTTGTAATTTCCTAATGGGTCGGATAGTATTCCGCAGCACTACAACACACCCATTCTTTGGTTTTGTATATTATAAGGATGTCATTTGAGGGTCCAGGGGGGGATATTTGCCCTCCTCCTGAATTTTCAAAAACATTCTATTATCCATTTTGCAAGATGGCAAATTTACTCCCACCCCCCTGAAAAACTGAAATGACATCCCTTGTATAATACCTAGATCCAATCATCTTAGTAATGAATTTTTAAGTTATAGACTTTCATACAAAAAGAAAAACAAAATATTTTGTTATATTATCACATCTTTTATTTGTATTTAAGTAAATGGAATAAATGTTGATAAGTGGAGATAAAAAATTTGATGGTTCCTAATAAATTATAAATAAAGAGAATTTATGCTGTGGGTATCTCATGGCAAAGTGCAGCTTCAAAAATATCAGCGATCAGTTCAAAGATTCCCAAAGTGAAATCCATTTTTTTAACTCAACCCTTTTTCATCATCTAAAAAATTATATTTGGCTCTCTTACAGCCCTAAAATATGAAATTAAGGAGGGACCAAAACGTAATAAAATCATTTCCATTTTTTATAGTAAGGTGGGTCTAATTATTGTAACTTTTATCTATAATACAATATCATATTATCATATTCACATTAAAAAAGTTGTCACTAATTTACATAACAGTCAAGGGAAATTCAGCATGTTCAAATAATTATCATTCATTAAGTTTATTCTGTTCTTAAAAAAAATATATTTTCGTTGAGCCTGTATAATATAAAAATGTCTTCAATGAATCATTAAATCACCATCTTAACTATCAGAATACATCTAAACAATTGAAATATAAAATTCTGATTGATGACTGTTACCATATTTTCATTGTATCTCACTAAGTTAAACAAAAAGTGATAAAACGAGGTTATCAACTCAAATTTTACAATGAATTTCCATCAAATTGTAGTTTGGTTTATTACTACATTTTTTTTTTTGCTCGGTGCGTGAATCAATAATTACAGGGCATATGAATTTCCTCTTAACTATTTAATATACAAGTCTTTTTAATGAAAGGTTATTGTAGTCAATTTGTGATATCAGCTACACAAACATTAACGTTTAATATAAAATAAGTATAGGTACTTCTAAAAATGTAAAGTGTTTTTTTGATAATGTAAAAATAGCAACCAAATAAAATGTTTACTTTGGACTGCTGCTCACATGTAATTATTTATGTTATATTAAGATATCTTTTAAAAATTTAAATCCAAATTCTATTTTATTGTATAACAGTTATTAAAAAATTATTACATCTAATACATATATATTTTATCCGTACTTGCTCCTAATGCAACCAATCTCAAGTAAAGTTTTTTTGCAATAACTGTTATTATTCAGCTTTCTTTTTCAAAGAGAATTTGGTCAGCACTGGGCTTGGACAAGAATACTGGTGAGATAATCTCTCTCGCTACTTTTCGTTTTTAAGATCGGGTGGGAGGAGGGAATTATAGACATAGCCAACATCCATACCTTTGAATGTCAATCCACAAATCAATTGAAAATATAATACTGAGATTTGGATTCCTGATAACAGTATTCAAAGCTAATGATGTTGACGTTTCGACCACGTCAATAAAAATTAATTTCTTTTTTCTAATTTTTACAATTCAAATTTGATATTGTGGCTTTATCAAGCATGCTCGGTCAGTATTGTAAATTATACAATGAATTTGTTGTTGAATTAGGTATCGAAAACATAGTCATCAAATAGAAAAAGAAGCCTCTTGAAAACCCTGTAATATTGAATATGAATTGTTCAAATTTTGTATGATTCTACACGTTTTGTCACTACCGACTGGGGTTTCGCCTTTCGGCGTCTACAGGCATCCTATTACACGGATGCAACAGAACTGAGCTATAATATTGGCTTATCTAATTTTCTCCTCACCCATCAAAATTATGATTTTCTTCGATTATTGATAGAGATAACAAAAACATTACACTTGTTCAATTCCAATATAAGCCATCATTTTCGATTGCATTATTCCACATAGCTTTCTCAATCTTCTTTCTCTCTCAAGCTTGGAAAATTAAGATGCATATTAGCTGGGGCGTCATTTAGAGGTTCAGAAGAGGGCATTTGCCCCTTCTTGAAATTGAAAAAACACACATTTATCCATGTTTCTACTAGCTTGCCTATATAAATGAAACAAAATGTAAACATTTGCCTCCCCCTCTCTATAAAAAATAACAAAACTGAAATGACGTGATAGTGGCCAACCTTCACAATTTATTATAAAGATCAATAGTTTTAAATTGGAATTGTTGTAATTTTGTACGATTCCACATGTTTTGTCACAAACGACCCGGGTTTCGCCCCTGAACAGTCAGTTTTGTTGCATCCGTGTGATGGAATACCTGAAGATGCTGAGGGGCGAAACCCAGGTCGTTTGTGACAAAACATGTGGAATCGTATAAAATTACAACAATTCAAATTTGATATTGAAATTCCATCAAACACCTTCAGTCAATATCATAAATTATATCAATAGTTTTGTTATGAAGTTTATCATATTTATTATACTGGTTTATCATTGTTATATTATCTATATTATAAAAGTTTATATTTTACTGAATAAAATAAAAATGTTTTTAATTTGTCTTCTCTTTCATTTTTTCCTTTCTATGGGGATTATCTAATCTTATATTAATCATATATTAGTGGTGATTCATCAATTTAAAAAATTACTATTATTCAACCATATTGTTACATTCTTGTAAATAAATTTACACCCCTGTCTCATTAGACCACACATTATAAAATTTATAAACGGACCACGTCCAGAATAATAAATATATTAATAATTTCACCATATTTCTAAGCTGAATATCAACACCTGTTATCATATTTGGTAAATGGCACTACACATATTTTCGATTTGAAATATTTAAATGAATAAAAAAAGCGTAAAAGATCCATTCCATATATTACAATTAAATAATAACTAATAATACATACTTCCTATTCCCACAATTTTACAATCAGTAGAAATGTGTAATATGTAAATGTAAATAAGATGTAAATATTCAAGAAATAAGTATCACATCTTTTATTATCTTATATGTAATGAATGAGACAATTCCACCTAATAACTCATTAGTTTTATTGTTTCTCGTAAAAAGAGGGTCTTGTGGTGTTGCTGCAGCTATTTCACGTCGACAAACAAACCTGTGACATGTCGTATCCTGCAAACAGCCAACCGATAAGTATATTATATCAACCGACAGCCACAATGAGCAACATTTTTCGTTTCCCGATAACTAAGCGTATAGAATTAAATTACCTTCATCAATATGCTACTTGAAATGTTATGAATGCTATGATTGTGTTTTTGTGGACATTTAGAACCTGGATTATTTATAAGGACTTCTTTTTTTATACAAATAAAAAAAAATGATTAAGAAATATTTTTATAAGACCATCATTTTGACTCGGAGAACATGGTTTAGCAATCATTTTATGGTCACACGCTTACAAATCTTTGGATCAGTGGTTTAATTCTGGTTATACAACACAATAATGCTATTAAAATAATCTCTTGAATTGTTATACTCAGATAAAATATCAGAAGCAATAACGTGTGCATATATAAAATTTAAAACCTGAGTTTGAAAATTGTTGGTAGGAAACAGCCTCAAGGAATTTCAATATACTTATGAAGTTGTCTAATTGTAAAATGAGTTAAACTATACACATCTCCCATCAAACTATAATATCCTATCACTAATAGCACATAATAATTTAAAATAAAATGCGATTCTTTGATGTATATACTCACTCATAAGATGAGAAACTATTTTATAATATGAGATTTTAACGTACAGAATTAAAATCGTATTGCTATCGCCTCTAATGCACTCATTAACTGATATGCAATAGCTTAAAGCAAGACGAAGGCAAGCCAAGAAGACTTAGAATAAATAACCTGTGAGAAGTAGGCTACATGATTATGTACTTCTCTTGAGCCGGATACATATATTAGTTGTATCTGTGCAAAGGATCAAACTGTTAGGTGCAAACATACACAAATATGTGCACAATGTGCAATGTTTACTTTTTTTCCAATTCAAATGGTTATGAGACATACTGGGATAATCCCTCGATGGTATTACCAGCTGCTAAAAAGATATTTACCTATCAATATATATTTTTAAATATATATATATATTGATAGGTAAATATCTTTTTAGAAGCAAGTAAAGAAGTTTTCTATAGAATTATAAACGTTTTTAACTAAGATATTTTTATCAACACCCCTAATCTTTTACACATAAAAACACGACGAGTATGGAAAATAATAGACAGACAATGGCATTTATTTTATTGTTTACATTCCACATTTTGACAGTTGTCAGTTGACAGGTGACAGCAAGGGCTCAATAATAATATTTTTAACACACAATATTCAAAAGAATATGACAAACAATATATCAGTTTGCCGCGCATGCTTAAATAATAATGGCTTAGTGTGTATTTTTTCGCAAAAAGACAATTTTCTACTTGCCAATATCATGATGAAATGTGTACAAATTAAGGCGAGTATCAAACTACACTTTAAAAAAATCAACAAATTAAGCAAAACTATACGCTCAACTGCCTTATAATTGCTTTATCTTTCGCCATTGTTTGTAATTATATTTTCATCACCTGTTACAGATACATAAAGATGAACCATTACCATCGCTCTTGTGTGAATGCTGTTGTAAACAGATTTACGACTTTCATCGCTTTAAAACTATGTGTGAAGAATCCGATAACAAGCTGAGAAATCGATCAATTGAACCAATGGGTTAGTTAAGTGAACCGTCCTGTGTCATGGTTCCCTGTAATATGATTTGATACAATACTTTTTTTATGAATTTAAATTTCTTTCAAAAACTATCATCCAGTAATTTAATACGTATGTAAGATATCCATCATGAATCGAAAAAGTATTTTTAATTCTTATTCAAAATCTTTAAAAAAGTCTGGCGGTGAATGGCCTTTCATGAACTTTCAGGGTAAGTGGTGCAATGGTTGCCACGGTCGGCTACCGTATGAGTCTGCATGTGCCATAACTAGACTGTTTTCTGTCGACATCGCCTGCACACGCAGCAGGACACTTAAAAATAGTAAAGACAAGCTTAATAAACTTGACAGAAGCGGCATCTACAAGATGTCCTGCAACTTGTGCGGTTCTAAGCTAAATGCATTGGATAATTAGATATTAATAGATAGCAATTCAATGACATGTTCAATGAACAAACAAATATAAATCTAATACCACTTCTCAGACCATTATGGAAGGTTAATGCATTTTTTTTTTAAATAATTTAACATAGTACAATTATACAACTTATTTACTATATCCGTTTATTCCCACTCAATAAAAAATCCCAGATTGAGAAGTAAATGTATGTTTAAACATAGTCCTGATAAGGGTGTAAGTTGAAATAGCTATCAACTATATATTTTGTAAAATTTGTAGAACTAAATTGCCAGTTTTGCTTAAAAGCATTTTCAACAAATTAGTTGATAGTGTCGGGAATATCTAATAATCTAATACAATAATAGGAATTATCGATAATTATTCGAAAAACAATATCATTATATCAATCCTCCCAACATTAAATAACCATTTTTTTTCTTAAATACAAGATGTTACAATTGATGCCGGAGTGCTGAAAAGTAATTAATTTTAATACATAATATCACTTGTAGGTTTATCAAAGAACCCCGAGCCTATGGTTCCCAAGATGAATATTGCCAGTTCTTCAAATTTGGATTTAAGCGTGCAATTGGGTCATCACTCAAAAGAGAACAGTAGTGAAATAGAAATAACCAGCAAAGTTATCAAGGTATTCAGCCGGGTGAATGTGGTTTTTTATTGCACATTTATTTAGTGAAATCTCTTATTTCAATTGATGTCAGAATAGTACTACCATAAGGGGAGACTTCGTTATTTTATAATTGATATTTAATTTTTAACATTGATATTGAAATTGAATCAACATAATGGGCCTCTTGAAGTTAGCTGAATTTAAAATTGAACCACAAATTGCCAAACAATTTTAACCTAAGAATTTTCTAGGTATAAAGAGTCACCATGGTTTCTTTGAATGAAATCATTTTATAAAGATGCTATATTTCATAACTATTTAATTTTGCTATATTGTCATATTGCACATTTTTACAGATCGAAAACAATACTGAGTCAGCTAAAAGAAAGAAAGACAGTAAAATTATGTCAAAATTAAAAATGAAAAAAAAGTCTAACATATTGGAGATTTCAAAAGTAAAACATACGAAATATGCCATTTTGGAAATTATAAATAAAGAAAAACCAAAAAAGAACAGTAAAATGAAATGCCTAAATTTTGTTCGAAAAAAAGCAGTTACAAATGGTATGGTCCAAAAGCCGAATGATTTGGGTCTATCAGATGTCGATACTTATAATGAAAGTAAGTCATTTTACTCATTAAATATTGTGCATAAATATTACTCCAAAAAATAAATATAATTATAAACCACAACCTTATTTTTTCATACCCATTTCAACACTTGTTTACTCGCATCATATATAATATTATGCAAGTAATCCAATAATTCAAGTATTAATTTTGAAATAGTAATTTATCGCATCAATCCTTCCAACTCTTATGTTGGAGGAGCTATTCAAAGTGTTCTATAAATGTATGTATTTTGATAGTAAAAGTTTGTTTTGTAGAATTTTTATGCTTGGTTATCACAGTTACTTCCGTAGCAAAACCACTCAAGAATCAGAATATTTGAAATGTTGAATATTATTGCATAAGTAATATATTTAAGTATTCGCAGATATCATATCCCTTACATGGCTCAACAGGGAACAGGTTAAGGAAAACAGGTGGCCCACCACTATTTAATTTATTATATCCCATGGGATTTACGCTTCCAAGCACTAATAATCAATTTTTAATATTATGTTTATTATTGCTTTTACTTTTTGTATCAAAACCCTCCTCACATCCTGTAAAAAAGAAATAGTCCTATGCTACCCTTTTAAATTTAGAATTAAAATTATTGTTTACCTTAGTAATAAATAACCTTAAGATAAGGTTAGTTTGAAAATGTTCCACCAACTAGCGAAAAATGTATCACATCTATTATCACACCAACTGAAATAACAATTTTTCCATTTTAATTTATATATGTATGTTAAATCTTTATAATTGATAAATTCTTTTCTAGTAAAATTTTAAATATTTTTCAGTTGAAGACATTCTTTCATTAATTAATCAGTTTAAAAACATCAAATTTTGAATATTATATTAGACATTAACATAAAAAAAATCTTCATACCATGCTTTTTTCAGATGCTGATGAAAATATTGAATTAGAAACTGAGACAGCAATAAGCAGTATTAGCACAAAAAAAGATGAAATGAGCATCAAAAGAACAAATTCAAAAGTATCAGAAAATAAAGAAAAGAGCATACAGGTAAGCGCACATGTAAATAAAGAAGTACAAGTACTATTAAAATAACTCATCTCGATTTTTTCTTTTCTAAAAATCTTGCTAATGAAAGTACACTATGTATAGTGGCTATCACATTTTAATGCAAGTTTTTGGAAAAAATATTCTCTACATTATTTCAATTGCCAGAATAAAATACATTCTAAAATTAAGGTGCGATATTATTCTAATTATGAGGTGTGATATTCATCAAACAATTTATCCCTATGTTAAGTTACATGTAACTTTTTATTTTTTTCCTTAACAATTTTTTTCACGTAATCTTCTTTCATATCTAATCTACCGGGAGGATTGCTTTTAACCAAATTTCTTAGTAATTTCTATGTATAATTTTTCAGGTTTCAATGAAATATATCGTAGAAATTATATTATAAAATGTGTTTTTATTATTCAAAATAGCATGCCTCTTTATGAAAAAGTGACGGTTGACACCTAAGTGATTAAATACATGTATATTTCTTTTAATTTAACAGCAGGCTTGCCAGTCAATATAAAATTATGTATTTATGATCACTGAGGAATTGAGACTAGCAACCTGGAAAATATTTTTCAATTTGTCTTTCAATCCCTACTTATACCAACATTTATTTAAAAAAAAATCATATTAACTAATTTTAATACATATAATCATTTTGAAGATGTTAACTGACATTTCTTGATGGAAAGGAATTATATTTAAATAAATAAAACACAATGTTAAGTATTATTTCCACAATTTCTGCATCTAAAGATTGTCATCATTTACAATAAAAATGGTTCAACATCTAAGAAAATAATTTACAGCTATTCATACAAAATATACCTAGATGAAATTAAATATTTTACTAACAAAATGTTTAGGACCTCTTAAAATAAAATATCTACTTATCTGTAATCGCAACTTAAACCGAATGAAGTCTTTTATGGGTGAAGAAATCATTCTGAAATATTCATTGTCAAAAAGTAAGGAGTGGTAAATTTTACATTCAAATTACACATACTTAAATGAATCTAGGAACCATAATGAATTGAATAATTTGAACACTTAAGGCATTTGTATTACCGATGAAAATGAATTTGACTTTTGAAGTGGAGCTTAATTTCAGGATCTATATTACTATGATAATTTTGATTTGGAATTCAAACCTAAACAAAAACAGAAACGACGTCTGACTAAACATATTTGTAAACAATGTGGAAAAGTAGAAAATGACCGCACAAATCTCCGAATACACACCCGTGTGCACACTGGAGAGAGACCATATCCGTGTCATTTATGTCCCAAAAGGTATGTAATAGTTCAATTGTGTATAAGCAATAAAAACACATTTAACACAGTGAAAAATAGCAATGTATTTGAGTTTTACAAAAATTTTATAAGATATTTTTGATAGCTATTTTGGCTCACGCCATCGTCAGAGCTATAGCGATATTTCATGAATGATAATCATGCACTGGCAAGTTTAGTAAAACTTTGTGAATGTGTCGATAATCTTAGAACCAAGGGGCGTCAAAAGTGATACCAAAAGCTGTGGTCCAATTAAAACATTTTTAAAAAACATAATAAAAGATTGACCACTAATGGTAAAAAAATGTTGCAATGTATTTCTAAAATAATGATTCAATTTTATTGAAAGATTACAAAGAATTAGATAATAAGCAAGAACATATTTACAATGACCTTAAAAAAATAGATATGCCCATATTATTTTTCTTGATTCAAACATGATTTGTGTGATATTGAAAACAGTTGTCATGATGACATTCAGCCAATAAAAATAAAGAAAAAACCGTTTCTATATTTTCTGTCAACAGCGAATATATCCTTTCTTTGAATGTTTTCAAATATTTTGAAATGAAAATTAACTATGCAATTAAAATTATGCATGTGTGTATGAAACCAATCTGATATTCTTGGTTAAATGTGTGACAGGTGCATATCATGTATCATACACAAAACATAGTCTGTCAATTAGCAGTAAATAGCAGTGACATGAAAATGCCTTGTCACTACTATTCATGTTTTCCGAGGCCCTCCCATAACAGACAGACACATATTCTTTCTGTTTGATAATAATGAAGATTTGTAAAAATAGTACCTACTTTACAATGACCATTGCAAGTTTGAACATTTTTTTATTTATAAATAAACAGGCTAAAGCCAAATTTTAAAAGAGGAAAATGCATGCTCAACCATAATGATCAAAAAATGGTTACAAACACAAATAATAACCCAAATTTTGAATGTTATATACATAGACTAGTTAATGAATGATAGTGATCTATGTATTTACTAGGAACAATATAATTTTTTTGTCACTGGTGTTTGGTATTTTTCAGATTCGTAGTGCCCTCAACCCTCAGAGCACACATTCGCACACACACTGGAGAGACTCCATATGTCTGTGATGTGTGCGGTAGATGTTTTGCTTCTTCCACATATTTTTATGCTCACCAACGAACACACACGGGTGAAAGACCATACAAGTGCACCCGGTGCCCTAAAACATTTACATTCTCTTCCAACCTCAAAGGACATTTAAGAAGACACACTGGGGACAAACCTTACAGCTGCCAGGTACAGTATAAATGTTTCTGGGACAAAAGCATACGGATAAAGCCGTAAAGGATAAAACTGTATATGGAAAAAAGTATTCACATAAATAATGCTTCTAATATTTCATCATCACAAAATGAAATTTTTGTAATTAATTGTTTTGTGTCTGCGTATGTGCTTCATAATATGAATATTAACCATATGTTTTAAGTTTTTCTATAGCGAGAGTTGAAAATTAAAATTTTTATCATTTTTTTATAACAAAATTTTATATTGATATTTGAATGTCGTTATAATTTTACCATTCATAAAATTTGAAAAACATATTTTAAGTAAATATATACACAAATGCTGACTGAAATGTAAGAATTTTACCTACTATTGCTTTCAGTTGGGCCTTTCCTCTGCGTAAAACAGCCGCTTTCGTAATAAATTTATTATTATTTAATATAAATTGTCATAACCGCCATACTGTAGAAACTTCATTTCTAAGCCTTTGACTGATGAACTTGTGAAAAAAATGGTTTGTTAAATGTGAAATACTTTTTTCTTTCTACAGTTTTATTTTTGTGGGGTTTAAGCATGTACAGTTATGTCCCTTCACTAGTATAAACACATCCATTGCGGAAAGCTGTTGATGGTCAACGTCATCGGCTTCGTTTACAGTTTTTAAAATCCTTTCCATCCATTTGAGCCTAAAAATAGGATAAAGCAAGAGAATTGAGCTAACTATTGATCCTGTCCTAGTTTTTTATCCTTACTCTCTTCAGACAGAGAGGTTGAGCAGCTGAATGACAAACAGTTCTTATAGAAAAACTATTTTTAAAATAAGGCTGGTGATATACTGAAGAAATATTTGACAAAATAATTTTTAAAATTTATTACATATCCCATTCTTTATTTTTCTCGAATCATCAATTATTTGTAAAAAATTTATTACAATCATTTTCAGATAATATGTGTCCTAATCCCACTTAACACACTCATCGAAAGGATCATTTAGAATATAACAAGCAAAGGTGCTACAGCATCATTTTATGTTAATTTACTTTGATTATGAATAAAATAAGAAAGATTTTTCATTGCAGATATGCAGCAAATCATTTACATACAAAACAGATTTGAATGGGCACTCACGAATGCACACTGGTGAAAGACCCTTTACATGTAATCTTTGCCCAAAAGCATTTTCTCAACGGGGTAATTTAAAAATACATTTACTAACGCATTCCGGTGAAAGAAACTTTCGATGTGACAAATGTGATGAGGCATTCATTAGCAAGGTCAGTCTGCATCATTTCAATAGGAATCCATGTGGAGACCCTAAAATCCATCAACTCCAACTTTACCTTACACCCAACATTAACTGTGATTCCATTTTTTTCCTGTGGTCATTTTAGTGCCGCACCTATCTTTTTCTTTGACCTTATTCACTGCCTGTGTTAGCCATATCTTCAACTGTGTGCAGATCTATTTTTTACTTTATTAGTTAATTTACATTATGTAAATTGTGCAGTAAACCTATCTTTTTTTGTGTTACATATGTATGTTATATATGTTAAACAATAGGTTTTAAAATAATGTTTATGAAGACATATTGTACCATCCATTATCCATTTCATTACAGAAATGGCAATATTTAATAAAAAGACTATTTTAAGAATTATTTTATGTAAGTTTATTACACTCCAGTTTAAAAATTTTAATATTAATATTTAATGGATTATATTGATGTAAACTACCACCTATACTTGTAAATCACCAAAATAATTAGACTTAAACTAGTCCTGAGTTCAGCTGATGATATGCTTCCCATGATACTTTTAGCAATCGACATGTTTCATTTATATAATTAGATATTTTTTTCTGATATTCATCAAATAAATTTAAAAAAAACTCTTAACTCACCCAAAATACCATTATGTGTCTACACTTCGAGTTTTTAATTTCAATTAATATGTATTACTTACTTCCTGTTTTATTCGCTAACAAGTGGTCTTTTTACAACAGGGAAGTCTAAGTAGACACAATCGTATACATACTGGAGAAAAAAAATTTGAGTGCAATGTGTGCAAAAAGAAATTTGCACACTCCAATACATTAGCAGCACATAAAATCATGCATACAGGCACTAAAGACTTTCACTGCCTGAATTGTGACAAGAAGTAAGTTGTTAAGTGTAATGTATTTCCAACTGGACTGTGATACATTTCTACAACTGTTTTAATCATTGTATTTTTACATATCTTTTTACTTTTTCATTTCAGATATGCTCGCCTTTCAAGTTTAATAGCCCATAGGAAAAAACACAAACATCTGGAAATAGATATGAAAACGAAGGAAATTGCTAATAATGATGAAAGTAATAAGCAAGTGAACGTAGATAGCATAAAAACTACATAAAAAATCTTGTTATAGTAAGATAGTGGATTGATTTAAATTAATTGTTTTATATATGCTATAAAACTGTTCAAGTGCAATATTTTTTGATTTCTAACATTATTTGCTTGTTAACAGTGAAACTTTTTTACTTCGCTTACATATGTCAGCTATACAAATTAAATTATGTTTTTATAATACGAATACTTATTATAATCAAAATAATTATATGATTATTTATAAGATATTACAACATTCAACGCGGAAAGGGTATTAATAACCAACATTTAATCTCGCCACAAGTCGTTTTTGTGTTTAACATGCGTCTACATCCAATAATGAATGAAATTTTTGATTTTCAAACTTTTTTGGTTGACTTGGAGGTTGCTATTTTCAGATTGAAATTATCACTTTTAAAGCATGATTCATATAAGTTTCTTGGTATATGATAGTTTTCAGTAGAATTTATTCTTTGCAATAAACTACTGAATTAAATCTTACACAAATGACATTTTATTGCAGAAATATCTTGTTAACGAGGCAACAAAATAATCTGGGCATCAAATTGCAAATAACATATCTACATTAAATGTAATATGTTTTTAAAAGAATATGCATTCTTAACCAGTGTCTGCCATACTCAAAGAGTAGGCAATCAATTGATGACTTGAAATAGTTTAAAGGAGGCATTTTTTCATAACCCAGAAAACTTGAATCCATTTTTTTAGGGAAAAACAATATTGATAAAATTTATACATGTAATTTTCTTAAAAAAACATTTATTTTTAATTTCTATGTTAAGCAAACCAATTTTTTTTATTTAAAACTATTACACATTATTTTCAGTTCAGAAAACCAACAGTTATAATATTATCAAGAGAAGATTATTTTAGATTCAAAACCTTTTTAGTGGAACATATTGAACAAATGATAATGTTATAATTATTCAAAGAAAAATTTTAACATAAATCTTTCAAAGACTTAAGCTTGAAGTACTGGACGTTCACTTGTCCCTTGGAGGTTGTGATTAGTTGTGCTGTATCCAGTTCCACCACGCTTCAGAACTATGACATCTTTTTCAGATATTTTCTCATTAGTGAGCGGATGAATCCAGTCTTTTTTCACAATTTTTTCAAAGCATTCTTGTGTTATGACATCGCCTGTTGTGGTGAGTATCACACAAGGTACTGAATTACCCAGAATATCATGGGTGACTGGGCACATGTAACGGCTTTCTTTTGCAATTAAAGACTTCTTATCATCAGGGTCTTTAACCAATGTCCATTTAATTTCAATCAAGTCTTTCATTTTTAGAGGTTTGTCTGTAATTGGACAACGCACTATACTGTCGGGTTTGGCTATTTTCGATTTTTTCGCATCAGGTAGTTGGGAAGGAACCCAAAAACTTGGTAAATCAGAATTTTTACCATTAGCCATATTGGACACTGAACGAAATTCACTATTTTGGCTTGTACTCGGTTTGAAAGATGCGCTGACTATATTTTTTTCAGTGTTCATAAATTTAATTAAATTCGAACGTTTTTCGGCCGCAGCGAGCTCTTTCAACTCATCCTCTTCTTTTTTATTTTGTCGTTCGAATTCTTTCATTTTACGACTATATTCATTCTTTTTAGTGATGATATATTGCAATATGGCTTCCTTGTCAAATAAATAGCCCTCTCGAGTGACGACTGGGTTTCGGCACGGTTGTAAGGTAAGGTTACAGCAATCATAACTTCGCACCGAGTCTTTACCTACTCGTTGGCTTATGGAACCGTAACCTGATGCCGCTGCATCTTTTTTTTTCTCGTGATAAGTATAAACAGCCCCTGCTGTACAATTTCTCGCATGTCTGGTCATATTAGAGGAGACTCGATCGATATTTTTATGAAACAAACAATTTTAATTATGAATTACCGACCTGTCACTGCCGAGTGTCAAAAATATAGACCATAGACAGAAATATTGAACTTTTGTCAATGGTCAATATTAATAATAAAGAGGTATATTTTATATCATTGATTTATGATCATAAAATATGGGGAAACAGTACGAATGTACCAAGTTCGAGTTTTTAGAAGGTTTATATCCATATTTCATATTCAAATAGATCGTAATATATCCTATATTGTTTATTGTTTGAAAAATATAGTTTGTCTATGATATAAAATTTATAGGTTATACAATTTTGACGTTTGTTGTTATTGCGTTCAAAATATCAAATTTATTTCATTTATGTGTAAAAGTAATTCTCCATCGTAATAAATAATTATCAGAAATATAAAAGATAATCCAACACCCCGCGAGTTTTTGGTTTGTGTCAAAATTTTTCCGCTATTATGAATATCACACGGTTCATATGCATTAGAAAAAATCTCAGAACTGCAAGTGCTTTCCACTTCCATAAAAATAGTTGCCTTTTGAGATGTGCTTCAACAAAAACTTCCGAGATATCCAAAACAATAAAAGATCCGCTGGACGAGGAAGTCTACCATATTAACCCGAGAACTCAGAATCGCCGTGCCGCTTTTGCGCCCATATTGAAAAATATTTTTCTTGGAACAAGCCAAAATCAGGCTTTAGAGTTTTTGGAAGTACTAGAAAATGACGACATTTACGCCCTCAATAAACGCGTGGAGGCAATCGATAATATCATATTTGACAAAAATCAGTCAGAAGCTGATATATTTTCGAATTTGAAAAAATGGCGTATAGTTGGGGCACCGGCCTCTGTGTTTCACGGTGGTATAGAAGCCAAAGTTTCTGAACGATTGCGAATTTTAGAATCACTAAGCGGCAATGTGAACATTGCTAAACAAGTCCGTGACCACTGGATGGGAATGTATTCTCTCCTCGAAAATAGCATTCCATCAAATGATCGCGATGAATTACTTCCAAAATTGTCAGATGGCTCTACTAAAATTCGTGTTTGTGTTCATGAAAAGCTCTCTGATAGTCCTGATCAACCAGATCTCAGAAGTGAAGCTTTTTATAATGGCATTGGCGGATGGACAATCACAGGTGAAAAATTGATCGAAAGATTAGATGTCGACCTGGATACATATATGGTAGTTGTGTGTCCAGAAAATCGTTCACGATCTATGCAACTATTTTTCGTGGAACCTGGAGCGAAGGGGATTACATTTACAAAAGATTGTGTACAGTTTGAGGACACTCCTGGTGAATATTTAATTTATATATATTTTTTGATGTTACAAATAATTGAAGTAAAATTGTCAACTGATCGATTTTACTTCCTCTGATAGCCAAAATTACTTTCTTTGAATATTAAAATGAAAATATACTCAACCTTTCACGTGTCATATAAATTTGCATCATTGTACTGTCCATTTTCATTCATATACATTTATACATATGTATTATTGTTAGTGAGTGTTTATACTCCTGGACATTTTGTGTCTGCATAGTGTGTGTGCTCTAAAAATTAATCCATATCTTGCAGAAAAATTGAATTGAAAATTCTGTATTCATAAACTGTTTTAATATAAATACCTAATACATTTCTTATTAGGACGTATGCATTTTTATATTACACAGCAAGACTTCTTGGTGATGATGATGAGTTAGCATCATCCTCACAGAACTCTAAATCCTCAAAGGTGATTCAAAGTGTCCTCACAAATTTTCGATTGGATACTGCAGCTATATATCTTGGATCACTCGGCAAGCTCATTGAAAATGCGGTAAATACAAATAATGTTTAAAATATATTTATTTTTACCCATGGCCACTCCTGATGCGGAGCAGGACTTCTAATGGACCCAATCTCAACAAAAGATTTTCTGTCAGAATCATTTGTTGGTCATTTACTTTATGTCTCTTATATCAGAGAATCTAAGGATAGAATGATGGTATTAAGGCAGGACTTGTGGTTAGCTCCTCCTACTGTACAAAAACAGTGCATTCTTAGGATCAAATAGGAAGAAGGGAATTTCAGATATAGATATCCTTATCTTCAAAGAGAAATCCACAAACCGAATGAAAATCTTTTCCAGAGTACCAAAATCGAACCCAACAACATTGACCACTTGATTAAAAGTTCGACAATGAACCCTAAATATTGCGAACAAAACATAAGTTACAAAAGTAGTTACAAAATTTTTTATTTACTGCACAGTGGTCACAATTTTTATAGATACTTGCATGATACCAGGTATAAATAATATTATGGTGTGCATAAATACGAGATTGATGTGTGTAACAGGATTCCATTTTCATTGAAATTCTTTTGTAATACAAGTTTTTCCTGGAACCAGACTTTCCGGACTTCTTCGTTTAAATCTGACTTAATTTTTGTATTTAAGAATAAGTTTTGACTTTTTATAATTAATAAATCAATATATAAAAATCTCCATTAGGGTATTCAAAATTTGTGCCTTTTTATTTGTAGATGATAAATATGATTATATTATTTGATTCTAGGTTGCTCATATAAAAGGGTCATATATTTCAGGCAGGCCCAGATCTACTATTCCCCTTATTCAAGATGCCATAACATCTGCAAATATTTCTCATTATCGTGCAGCAAGTGCACTTTACATGACTGCCGGCCTTGCAGATGGTTTGATTTCACCAGATATAGACTTGGAAGCAGCGGCTTGCCGGGATATATGCTTACGAGCATACACACAAACCTTGAGTGAATTGACTGATGCGCTTGATGTAAATCTTGGTGAAGAAAAATCTACTGAATTGGAAAAAATGATGGGAGAAGGAAGCGGCCCACTGAGAGTTTATGTTGGATTGGTTGGCTTGCAATACGCGGGTCATGCAATGGCTGTTGAAATCAGAAAGGTATATATATGAATTGTCGACATATGTGGTCTAAATGTAAGAACTTAGCATTATCAATTGTTCGCGATGAGCGAAACCGGTCCTGATGAAAAAATATATTGTGAAAATAAGTATAAAAAAAGTGTTTTTATTATTTAAAATATTTATAAAATAACCCTATTTAATTAAAGTGAGGTTAATTACAAAGTGTTCTCAATGAGGATATTGATAAATTCATTCTTACATTTATGCAAAATGAAATTCAAAGTAACTCAAACCATTTTATTTAACTTGATAAAACTATTATTGACTCTTCCAGATCCGCAACCCTCTAGAAAATCCAATACATGCCATAAAAAAAGCTTTCGGTTCAAAAGATCCCCACCTTACCTTGAGGCTCAAAGATAATCTTCATCATACTCTCACTCCGGCAGCGGATATGCTAGAGCTCTGCATTTTGAAGATGCATGCAGCGACGGAATTAGTACTTATGCGCCATGGAACTGATGTCCTTAACGCTCACAGGTAATCAATATTTAATGCATGGTTTTTTTTATTGATATTTCTAAATATTTAAATTTTTATTTCAGAGTGCATAGTCAATTTAATTACCTGTCCAGCTTATGAATCGCCTGTTTATTACCTTTCACCATCCCAACTTCTACTTTATAATCAACATCTTGGCTCCTGTTAGGCTACAATGTAATGGTGTCATACTTCTTCCTCCGATTCATACAAATTGCTCTAGAATACATTTATTTACATTAGTATTATCTCAACTTGTTGTTTTTACTATAACTGTTTGTTATTCACTCTCACAACTTCTTTTCTGGAACTATTCAGGGTAGAAAGGTTATGAAAGGTATAGTTATAATATTACTTTCTCTATAAAAAATAAATGCTTTAAAAGACAATTATTTTCTACAGTGCAATTAAAGTTTCAAAACTGTTTTTGAATAGATCAAGAACCACATATCATTTTAGCTTTCCATGAAAAAAAAAACATATTTTGAGTCACAATATTCATATATTAATATTAAAACTCTGAATCTTTATATACAATAAATACACTCTTTTCATACGATGGATGTGTTCCACAACATAGTGTATAGTAAATGAAATGGTTTCTATGGAAAAATTAGGGGTGTGTTCCAGAATATACCCGTAGTAATTATTTTAAGATATTTTTATTTTCTATAATAACATTGGTTGATGTGATTGGTGATTTGGCTTAAAATCACTACATTTTTTTTATTTTACCTTCTAAAATTCAATGTTATGTATGCATAATCAATGCTGGTGAATTTTGGGAATATAAAATGAAACCTATCCAACAACACGCCGTTCATTATTTTAATATGATCCAATTTTTTTTTTAATATATGGATGTGATATAAACCTTCACAATCCTATTAAAAAATTGCATCAAAGGAGACCAGAGTATTTTATGTGTATTTTTTTTATATTTAGATGATTTTTGAATTAATATATTTTTAGAGATGTCAACCGCTTGGCACTGGCAGCTATTGAAATGTACTCAATGTTTGCAGTTTTATCAAGAGCTTCGAGGTAATTCATTGACAATTTTTATATATCAGTTATGCGCATGTAGTTGATTGGGAGACAAATTATTTTGAAAATTGTATTCTTTAATTCTAATCATCTTGATAAGTTTGTAAATAATTATACAGATAATTAAAGGTTTACTGGTCAGCGTGATTCCCTCTCCATACATGCTGTAGAACACAATATGTCTCTCATTGCTCTCGTTACAGGTGTTTTTAAAATTTATTTTTGGTTTTGTATCAATTCTCAGTAAGTATTATTTGATGGAAAAAATTTTTGATATTTGTTTTATTTACATAACTTAAATTAGTAAATTAATTATTCGGGTACTAAAAATTTAAGGGCTGTTTTGATTATCAAACTTATGTTGTCCACACAATCAACACAATTTTTTTTGTCGATTATATCCCATCTTTCTTTGTATATGCATATATTCCATATCAGATAAACCATTAATACTAAGAAATTATTAATAAAAAGTTATATCTGATGTATAACACAAAAGATTAAATTTAGTATGTGCTTTGGTTTGAATTTTTTTTCTTTTTCAGAGCATATTGCGTAGGTTTACGTCATGCAGAAAGAGATATCATGATAGCTAACCGAATATGCGATATCGGACATGCAAATGTGCTAAATCTAATCAATTCCCTAGATGTAGGCTCAGAGATGGCATTCAATTTGGTATCCGCATCAATTGCAATGGACTCTGTCAAATGCGGTGGAAATTATGCAGAACACCCTTTGAAGAGAAGTTTTTCCTAAGTGTGTTTATTATTTTATTACATGTTGAATTAGTTCCAGCAAGTGGCTGAAAAATGCTAAAAGTTAGAAAAGTTAGTTCTCTTCCGCAATAATTTGAAAAATGAGAATTTATTTTTGTAATCGTATTTTATAAGCTTTGGTGGCTGTTATGAACACAATTTTAGGCTCAAATTTTACTTTCCTCAAAAGTTTTACACACTAGAAAATTTATTTGGTTTTTCCTTCAAATGAAAATGCACTCTTTCTATAAGATTAATTATGTTTTTTTCTTTTCTTTTTCAGGTAAGATATTAATTTGTATTAAGAATTTTTTAGTCATACAAAACAGATTTCCATCAAAGCTAACAAAAAAATCTCAAATATGTAATTATATAAGTTTACAAAGCACTCATCGAGATTGTTTGTGTCATGATATAATGTGACAAAGCTTAAATTTTTCCATAGGTGACAATAAAATGAAATTGACTTTGTTCAACTTTCACATAGTGTTTAACTCAGATGTTATTATCTCAGTGATATCAATGAAACTAATGAAAACAGAACATATTTCCGATTATTCAAGGTTTACCTTGTGAACATTTAAAAAAAAAAAATTACAAGCATTTATTTATTACACTGTACTCAATAAAATTTTCTTATAAAATAAAATAGTTTAATTGAACTGTGTTTTCATTCTCATAATTCGATAAATATATAAAGTTTGTGAAATAAATATACAAGGATATATATGAGACAATGGCATAGGCTATATTTTCAATTCTATCTGTGTAAAAATTAACGGAGTTGTGCTTTTCGTGCAATTTAAACAATTTAGCATGCATTGAATATATAGTACATATTTTATGTATTGTGATAATCATATGTTGTATTTAATAAATGAAATATTTTAGAATTGAAATTCATTATTTCAAAGGTCTTAATTTTCATATAATATTGAAAATCTACATGTTTTACTTTTTTTATTACATAGACAATTTTTATTGAAGGGCTTATTGCAAACTTGATAAAAAAAACTTGTAATAGAAAATTAGATGCATGTAATAAAAAACTTTGTATAAAAATAAGCAAATAATTTATTTATTTAATTCATAAGTAGATATGATGAAATAGACTGTTTTATCTCTCAGTGTGTTGAAATATTGCCGTATTTACTGCAGGTAAAAGTACAGTAAGAAGTAAAATTTCTGATGAGCACCTGAAGAAGTTACTGAAGTTGAAAAACTACCATTGGATATTGGGGGTGAGATGGTTTGACTCGTGTGGAATTCGGAGGTTAGGAAAAACACCAAACAGTTTCTTGATTGATAGTTGTTAACACAAAGGATGATAAGATAACTTAATTTTAGTTAATCCGAGATGACCTCACAGAATAATACAAGATAACATCCTGAAAAATGTTATTTTTGCATCAGACAAATATATCGAAGATATTTTTTATTAACAGGCTTCATGTAAATGAATATACAGTTTTATGAATAGAAACAACTCTTTTCAATAATTGATATAACTTAGTTTTATTTCAAAGTTATGTAAACAGTATTAGCATTGTTTTTATATTCAATTTAACATTTTTTTGTTTACCTTAAAAGCATTTCTAAACCAATAAACATACATCTATAATAACTTATCCATAGTCTAAAATATAAATGTTTCAAATAGTATGTGAATAACTACTTTCGAAATGTGTTAAGTGTTTCTCGAATAATATTGCAACATGTCAAAATTTGCTCTTCTGTAATACAAAGTGGTGGAGCGAGTCGGACAATGTCTCCATGAGTAGGCTTTGCTAATAGGCCTCTTTCTTTTAATCTGAGGCACACTTCCCATGCGTCTATGTCTACAAAAAAAAAATATATATATAAATATATATACAGTGGAACCTCGATCAACCATTCTCGCATAATACATTTTCCCAGCTGGAACGCCTATTTTTTGTAGTCCCATCAAACTCCCATAAGAACATTTCCTCGATAAACTGTCTAAATATTTTGGTCCCGTCACAAATATTATCCCGATTGACCGTTTGTATTGCATAATTCTCCGTATCTTGGCAAGCAAGTTTGACACAGCCGAGTCCAGGTGACAGAATCCGCTGTACATGTTAGACGTAACGCATTGGACGCATGTGCTATTTTTTGGTTTGAAATCCCCCACACGTGTATTATTGTTTATGGTGCAAATACATTTGCAGTTGTTTAAAGTTCATAGTAATAATGATTCCTGTACATACAAACTTTTAGTCACAAGTTTAGTAACAAGTCTTTGTTCCGATTAAAGTGCCAAATAACAAAGAAGCAAACTAACATAAAGGACTTTTTTAAAAAATAAATTTTATATACAGCATGTACTAATAATTAAATTGAAAAACTAATAAATAAATGTTTTTTACGATTTAACTTGTTTATTATTATTTGAAGCTTTTCCGCATTCACCGTTTCCCGCATTTACCGTTATTTTTTTAAGGGTCCCTTGGAAAACGTAAAATTGAGGTTTCACTGTATATGTATGTGAATATTTTCTGTAATTAAAATCGTCACATTAGCAGTTACTGGTGAGGATTTGATTTATTAACACTATAAATATAGCTTCAAAAAAAATCTATTGCAATCGCCATTTCTACACTTAAGTTTATCTTTACTGTACTAGTATATAATATCAGAATAAAATTAAATGAAGTAAAATGGTGATTGTCAATACGTTAGACCAGTTTCCCTCGACTGACCTGATGGTGGTTTTTTGTTGTTATTGAATAAAGTAAAATTTAATGAAGATATTGTATATCATATAAATATGTGAGATATATAGAAATATCATTTCTAATAGTAAATAAAGGTAATATTAACAGTTTCTTTCAGGGTATTACATAAAACTTGTATAATATGAACATTATGGTTAACTGTGTACTATTAGTATGTTTGGATAGTAAATTTTACTTACCAGGGCTAACAACGATTGCATTCAAGAGTCCTTTTCCACGCACTGTAGTCAATAAATCTTTCGATATCTTCCCCAATTCACTTCTCATTAAAACTCCCAATTTCTCAGCATTATCAGCTAACTTTTCCTCTTCCAATACCTATGGTAAATTGGTTTATGAATAATAAAATAAAACACTTTTTATCATTACTTCTTTTCTTCTAAACCACATAGAGAATATTTAAATATCGAAGATTTCAAATTAAAAATTCTCCGTTGTTGGTGACTGAAAGTAACAGAGATTATCGGGACCTTCAGGTTATATTCCAATACGAAAATTAGCTCTTACAAAAACTCTCTTATATGTCTAAATATTGACTATTGATACATTGCAATCAGCCATCTCAAAAGTTGAGACTTTAGCAGTCAGGTGTTAAGGTTATTTAGGCTTCTTTATAATATGTAAAACACTTCATCAACTTTATATTTTTTGAACTATTTAGAAAGCTCCTATTTCACACTCATCATTTCAACCAAGCCAATTTACAGTAAAACTATCTTTAAAAATGGCTAATTTTACTCACTTTTGTGATGATAATGATTATGATAATTATGTTAAAATTGTAATCTTATAACCCAATTCACATAAATTTTGTTTTTGTTTAAGTAACCCCTCATATTTAACATCGATTCACTGAAAACAGTATGTCCTGCTCAATGTTTTTTTTTTCTATATATGTTAATTCTGAATTATAATTGAACTGCTAATACTATTTACATGTTATACTCATTCATTTCATACAAATATCAAACCTTCAATGCTGCAATGGCCACTGCACAGCCCAATGGATTTCCTCCGTAAGTTGAACCATGTTCACCTGGCTTGATGCAAAGCATTACATCATCATTTGCCAAAACCGCTGATACCTGTGTAAAAAATGATAGTATTAATCGATGTTTGTTAATTTCTCTCGATAATATGGTAAGTGTTATTATACTATTCAATGTGAATGAAAATGCTATAAAATTAATCAAAAATATATTATGTGTTAATGAACATATATTATTTTATAATATTATTATGATATATTTTTACCGATTCATCTGTTTCGGTAACGTACAGCACAACATTGCCCACAATACACACATAAACAGAGAGGTTACTTGTGAATCTTGCATGAGTATGAGTTGAATAAGTTTAAGTTAAACATAGTTTTTATAATAGCGTGAATCCGAATTAATTTTCAATATTATTTTGATTTACTTAACCTCTAAAACTATTATGCTATTTTTCCCTTATTTCAAGATCACTATAGGTACTTTCTAAAGAGCAATAAAATAAACTTTTTATAAACTAGTTCATTTTATATAAAATAACATCATCTTATTTTCGTTTTAAAAAACTTTCAAGGTAAATAATCTTATTTTATCTAAAAATATGATGGAACCACCATGTTACAAATATACTTACAGGTAACACACCACCGCTTAATGCTTTTCCGAGGATCAAAATATCTGGCCGCACACCTTCATGGTCAACAGCGAGAAGTTTTCCTGTTCTCGCTATAAGAATACAGAATAAATGAGCACAAAATAAACAATGCAGGGCTTCTTTTAAATTCTTTTGTATTTAATTGTCATTTTTTGAGCTTACCTAAGCCTGTTTGTACTTCATCAGCTATCCACAAGACATTGTATTTGGTGCAGAGTTCTCTAACTTTTCTGAGATATCCCTCATCAGGAACTACCACCCCTGCTTCTCCTTGGATAGGTTCAACCATAAAGGCACACACATTCTTATCTTGCAGTGCAGTCTAAAAATAATATAGCTGGTATTATTAAATCAATTCTTCACATTACTAAATAGTTAATCCTCAATCATTTTTACACGATTAGTGAAAAAAAGTTTATTGCATAACATAATGTGAAATGGTGGAAAATTTATAAATGGTGACACACCTGAAATGGAGCTAAGAATATTTTTTAATATTTGATAAATGTACGTAGTAAAATGATTTTGTGGTGTAGCATAATAATGGTAGACTAATACTGAGGTGGGGGTTTCAAAATTACCCAAATTTATGTGACATTATTTTAGGCAACCCTGAAACATTATTTATCCGTAAATTTCATTTGAATTATCACTTTGGATTGTAGACAATTTACAGTTCTCTAGGACTCGTTCAATGTAAGTCAGTTAATCTTGTGTTTCAGGTAGGGAGTTTATATATATTTTGTGTTTCTGTGAGCCAACTGAATTTAAAAAATATTTGGTCTTATTTTATCTACCTCCAAGGACTTGAGGTCATTGTATGGCACATTTTGGAATCCTGGCATGAACGGTCCAAAACCTTCATAGCTGCTGGGGTCTGTTGATGATGATATTGCTGCAATAGTTCTACCCCAGAAGTTACCATCGGCAAAAATTATCTGGAATAAATTATTTTTAATGTTAGTGATATATTTTCTTAATACACATACATTGTATGTTAAAGTAACATATTGTAAAATGTTCTTGTGCAGAATAGAATTTTACAAATCTGAAGTTCTTAATTAGTAAACTTTTTTTTACACATCCCCTAGTTAGGAACTCAGTAATTTCCTCTAGATTTTCACGCATAGATATGACCATAATGACGCTTATAAATAAAATTATTGTCTCCGTTATTCACCTTAGCTTGATTTTCAGGTACTTTCTTTACATTATATGCCCATTTCCTTGCTAATTTGCATGCAGTTTCTCCACCTTCAACTCCAGTATTCATTGGTAGTACTTTATCGTATCCAAAAAGTTTCGTAATGAATTCTTCATATTCACCAAGAATATTGGAATAAAATGCTCTACAACAAATGTTACATTATAATTGTATTAGTATTCATTAGTGTTACATACACCCAGTCCTTTTTTTACGCGAATTCGATTATACGCGATTTTTTTGGACGGCACCGTTACATTTTTTTACGCGATTTGTCCCCAAATTTGTTTCAAAGAAGAAATTTATTTATGATACTAGACATGTACGTTTCATTATTTTTTTAAATAAAAAAAATATGTGTATTTTTAAAACTTAATTTTGTAAGGCATTCCACTTTTTTAAATACAAATCAAAAAATCGCTAACGATTACATTTCGCAACCGAAAGCGACAGCAGCGAATAATTCATATAAGTGAAAAAAAAAAAATTATAATCTCATTATATTTTTATAAGCAATAAAGACACGAAAATATTTTTTTGCACGAATTCTAAAGAGCAAATTTTGGTTTTTCATACGTTTCTGGTACTTTTTCACGCGATATTTTAATTTTTGGAACCAATTTATCAAATTATATGAAAGTTGTGATTTTTTTACGCGATATTTTTTACGCGCCGTTTTCTGGAACCAATGTATCGCGTAAAAAAAGGACTGGGTGTATTTTGAAAATTAACTATATTGATACACTAAAAAGTTCAGTGTAGCAACATATTTTATCTTTATTTTTGTATAGTCCCACTTAAAAAGGACAGTATTAGTCCTACATTCACTGTTTTTTTTCTTTTTAAGAGCCTTTAAAAATCAATAAATCAGTGTTCCATAACATTTATCCATATACCTTCAAACAATCTACAATGAAAACCCTATCTATTATTTTCACATTTAGCTTAGTACTTACTCATTCAGTTCTCGCATACATCGTGTTTTTTTAATGGATATTAAAAATCAGGCTTCTACTATATTTAAAAAAACTAAAATTATGATTTGGGCACCATCGTTCAAACTGTCCAAAAATACATCAGTAAATAAAATATTACAAATGATTTCTCCAAATAAAAGAAAATGTATGATGGCTGAAATTCAGTACTGCACTTTAACGATAATATTCTCGCAGTTATGTTATAGCTTCTAAAGGTTTCTGTCATTGTGTTCAAGGCTCAAGTCATCTATTTATATTTTCCAGACCCAAAAATCAATTCAAATGGCTTATCTCTCCCCAGCAAAATTCTCGTATGCGTCACCTCTGGTACATTGAAAGTCTGTGGTGATAAATTGTCGACGATTTTAATATAACGTTTTTTTCATTTACCTTTGTAGGCCAACCATACTCCTTAGTACCACCCTTAATATGGTCATTCGCACGAATTTATGATATTTAAAGTAATACATACGGAGACATTTAATGTTTCGAAAATATCATTCATAACATTTTATGGAAACCATTCCGTAAATCATTTAATTTTACCTTGAAGTTAGCGTTAATTTTTCAGCCTGTTCCGTAAGCGCTTGCAGAATTTTTGGATGACAATGCCCTTGATTTACTGCTGAATATGCGCTCAGAAAATCAAAGTATTGTTTTCCTTCAACGTCCCACATATAAACACCTGAAAATATTTAATTATTACTCACTTATCTACTTACAGATAACATTAAATTGGTTATTGAGCATTTACGAAGGTCAATAAAAAAAACTTTATAACAAACGAAAAAATATAATTCAGCTAGATAACCGCGAACTATCGTTTTGGCACAATTCCAAAAAGTTGAAGCTAGTATTTTTTTTTGTAGAAATAAATTTTCGCAAAAACGTGGCTTAAAAAAAGTGTTTTTTGAATAAAAGTATAAATTGATTTAGCACCTTTTGCCTTGCATATCGCCACCGGGATCGGATGATAATTGTGCGCTCCATATTTATCCTCCCTCGCCATTATCTCCGCAGATCCCAGCATTGTTGTATCTTGCTTTAACTTGATATTCTTAACAGTGTGTCCGTTAGAACTTGGCACGCTCTTATTGACTACTGGTGTCTTTAAGCATTTTGAATCTGAATTGTCGACACTGCCGTTGGTTGACTGAATTCCGTAAGTCTCGGGCATGATCGTTCAATTGAAATCGTTTATTCCCTCTAACTCCAATTGGAAAAGATCTTATTCTTGCTACCTGTATGAAAAGCTTTTTTTATTTCCTTATTTGTTTATTTATTGGATGAATATGTTGGTAGCGGTCTATCGAAATATTCAGTAAGTAGGTGTTTGATCAATTAAAATTTGAAAAGTAAATTGCCGGGTGCGTAATCAATTCTTCAATGTCTTTGGCATTGATCAATCTGTTCATGGCTTGAAATCGCATTACTGACAACATTTTTGAAAAGATATATGGAATTGCTTTCAAAGCCATGAGTGTGATATATAAAAGAAATAAAATCTGCCATCCATCCGAATCTGAAGACGGGATGTATCGATAGCGCTTAGATAATCGCTAGTCCTAAACCATCTCACCGAAAAAAATCGAGCTACTGAAAAAATAAGTAGTCCTCATAAAAATTCGCTCCACATTTAAGCCCTACACTGGAGAGAATACGGTTACATTTAAGTTTAATAACGGTCAACTGGTATTTAACTGTTGATTAATTGAATCATTATATCGAAAAAAATATCTGCTGAGAAAATGTATTTTAATATTTACGAATCCATTATCTGCTCTAGTTTCTGAGCAAAAAGTTTGTCGTGGTCTTTATATGACTAACATATAATTTTAAATTTACTGTTGATTATTGGGGATAGGTTGGTCCCTTTCCAATGAAAAGAATTAAGTAATATATTAACAAGATCACGACGCAAAAGTCTACGGACGGGTTTGATTTGGTAAGGCTATGAAATTAGATGGACTTATTTAGCAGTTTTTGAGTCTATTATAATGTAATGATACCAAAAAAATTTGACATTTGAGTAATGTTATACTCCAAAAGTCACTGATTTTCCGATTGCTAATTATAAATAATATGAATATTATACATATGCGAGTAATGTATATGAGGTTGAACTCGAATATCCACAAATTTACTACTGAGTCTATCGACAACATTGTTACGAGGCCCCCAATTAAACACGTGGTTTATTGTACACTTTTAATTAAAATCTTTGTTATCAACGGTTTGATGGGTTTTTTATATGTTACAAAGTAAATTTTTAGAATAATCAAATAACCAATTTAAAATTTATACTAAACAAAAAAATTTACATGTGGAAATTCTCATCTAAATTATACCTTAGATTAACTTGGTTATTGCTGCTATTTTTAAAATAACTCTTACAAGGCGTCTAGCAGCAAGACCGATTTGTTTATACATTGTATAAACATTTAAAAAATATTTAAATCTACCTAATTAATAATAATAATAATAAACATAAAATTAAAAATAAACAACCCGACAAAAGCATACAAAAATCTTTGAACTCTTTAGCGTTTAATGGAAGTTATACGTATAAATTCAATACCGATAAGTGTCTTACAAAAATTAGTTAACTACGAATAAAAATAGACTTTTATATGAATTTTATTGACTAGGAGATACAAATACGAAAAAATAAAACTAATCATTTACAATGCAAAAAAAATCTTTACTAACATTGCAGTGTAATAAATATTGAATATTTTCCTTAGTTGCTTCATATATTGAATCTTTCTTTGCTACTCCAATTATAAAATTTTATCATTCGTTGGAAAAAAATATTTATAATTGTAGGTCAATTAAAAATAGTTATTTTATCATTATGTAAGAGCTAATATTTCATAATGCGGAACCACAGTGCACTCTACCACAGAGATCATTGGCCAATAAGATTTTGTAATAAACAATATTATTGTTTTATTATATAGTAATATGTAATATAAATGTAGATGGTGATAGTTTATACAAAATTCTCACCTGAAAAATATTCAATAGTGATCCTGAATATATTCACAATAATAACTGTAATTATTTTCGTCGTTTCTTGTAAATTGGTAAACTTTGAGTGGAAAATTACCTATCTAAATAATAAAAATGTGCTTTTATCTAAAACTTAACTCCAGATAAATTTTAAGCAAATTGAACGTTTTTCAAGTACGTTTTAGTATTTATAGACATGTTTACAAAAATATTATTGTTATAAACACTCGAACACCCAATCGAATATATTAATCGCACGTGTATTATTTATTGCTCGCGAAAATCGTAAAAATTATATTGAAATTTGTTTCTTAATCTTCTCGCTGCTTGTTCTTTTAGGTTTCCTGTGCAAGAAATTCCTTCACTATATATTTAATTAATATTTTAATATGTTCCACAACATTAAGCATAATGTACTACGGAAAAAATACCCGACAAACGGTAAAAAGTCTAATGAATCCTTTTCAATTATAATATTAAAAAAATATATTTTAAGGTAAATTCTTTACAATTAATAAAAAAGAATAGCACTTATTTAAGCAACGAGATAGCTGCAATAAATTTCATAAAATTAAAAAAATCTTTTTTATCATTCTCAATAAATAATAATAAATAAATATTTAACAAATTCAATATCTAAGAAAAAGTAAATTCATATTATTTTTAATTGAAGCAATGTTTGTCATTACACGGGCAGATTAAATTGCATACAATGACCAATATCATTATACTAGGACAGATCAATTGTAAGCAATGAAATTACAGGGTTATAAAAAAATGCCGATTAGAAGCAGTAGTCAAATCAGATAGATCCGTAAATTTTTTCTCGAGGAAAAAGCCGATATATGCTAATTTGACCACCGAAGGGTTAATTTTAATTTGAAATTTTTTCCGCCCAATTAAATGAAACTCAGTAAAATCACAATTTTTATAAATTATATGCTTACAATATGTTGACATAGCGGGTTAAATTATATTGTTTGTGCCAGATATCGTTTTATATATTTAGATAATTGAATCGCTTCTGAATTTGCAAATAACATGAAGATAGTACATAATTAATTTCATACGGACAGATAATACAATATTTATGAACTATTGAATTAACTGTTGATATCTCGAGGCAAAGTAAGTAATATGATTTTACATAAACATTATATATCCTGAAATGAGGTTATTTAACAAAACATTCTATGATATATAATATTTACGTGCATGCTATTGTGGAATATAATTTCAGTTTTTCGATCTAAAGCCGATCGTGGAAATAGCGGTTACGTTTTTTTCAATAAAGACATTTGTGTCAAGTTGTTAAAATGGAAAGGATAAAATAATTATCTTTATATGTAAAACAACTGAGAATGGATATGACAAATAAATTTTAGTTGGAAGATAAAAGATTGTATAATTTTGCCAAATGCGGTAAGCAGTTTTTAAATATACATACAATGTCAATATCGCTAACATACGATTTTAGTCAAATGGGTAATATTCTTATCGGTCAATGCAAACACACTATGCTTAAAAGTTACATAAATTTATAAAGATATTTTATTATAATGCGCGATAAAAAATCAATTAGACCCCCAGCACTTTACTCGATTAGTGTAATCAGTGGAAAAAAACAAGTCAACTGTGATAAGAAAATATGAATATACGCATGCGCTTAAAGAACATTGTTAAAAAATGAATTTCGTTTTTTAAAAACTGTTCATTATCGATTATTTATACTTCAAATTAATCAGGAAATTTAAAGAAAAATTAATTAGATGTGATCTTGTATTTTTAATATAAAATAATACATTATGTAACTTTATATTATGGTAAACGGTTTGGTCGACATATTTTCATTATCGTTGTAAACAAAACGCTTACATTTGAATTGCTAAAATTGTGTACTCCAAAAACAATTACAATGACGGCGTAGGTTTCATTTTGTATGATCAGCTTAGTATGATCTCAAAAGGTGAAAGATAACTGATTAATACTTAATTGGTTCTCAGATTAGTATTTTTTATTTAATAACTAGCTGATCCGTCACGCGTTGCGGTCTCAGAGAAAGGAAATTCAAGGAAACTCGTTATGATAAAAAAGAATTGAATTGTTAATAGTGTAGTTTTAATTCAATTTATTTACTATTTGGGGAGAGAGTCGTATGCTAGAAACATTCGCGGGAGTATACTTATGAGATTCTTTATTAAAAGTTCAATATCTATTTTTTTTGGTATGCCAAAACGTTTGCAGAAATGTACTCAAGAAATTCGCAAAATTTCATATCGATCGGATGAATAGTGTTGTAATGTATAAAGGACACACATACATTGATTTATATGTATTATAAATTTGCAGTAAAAATTAGAGAGTTTGTTTAGAGAAGGTCTATGACATCAACGGTCTGTATTAAATTAAAAAAAAAATACAAAGATAGCCACTGTATTACCGTCTAATATTAGTTTTAAAATGAGGCACTCAATTTTATCAAAAATTACTGTAATGTCTCTAACGTCATGATTTTAGTGTTATGTTATGAATTTTTAAAGATTGCCAAAAACAATTTGCGATCATGCGTCAACGTGCGATAACAATTTAAACGATCCACATGTGTTTTCATGACGATTTAAAAAAAATTATGTAAATATAATATATTACTGCTCAATAAAAACGTAATCAAATGTGTGTTAAAATAATTCAAAATGAGAGGAAAATTTTCATCGAAACTCTAAACAATATATTCCAATCATAAAAATATACAATTTTGTGATCAATGAAAAGTAAAAAAATCGTATAACCGAATTGTTATACTTTTTTTAACAAAAGTCTGTTAATGAAAGATAGTGATGGAAGGAATATTATCAAAACATAAGAGGCGTGCGCTTAAGGACTTCAAATCTTAGATATCTCAAAAATGACTTGTTGATCATCGAGAGCATAATTTTGAAATATTATTCAATGTTATAAATTTGCTTTATTTACAATATGGTTAATAATCAAGCAATTTTATATGAGTTATATATATTCTCCATGCGATCTTATCTATAAGACTTTGTTTATGTTTAGTTTTTCGCTTTCAACTTCGTTTTCTGTATCGCTATTTGTTCTTGACGTCGTGAAATTATTTTAACACGCATAATAATTGTTTATTATAACATCGATATGATTATCTTGAATAATAATAATAATCGAATCAAGTGAGCATTCTTGTTCATTATAAATTATTGAAATATTACGCTAAACATCGCATGCTATTTAAGCAATGAAAATTAATATTATACTACACCTAAAACTTTTACTAACGTTACCCAAGCGTACGGTAGGAAGTGTTCAGTAAAATAAGTAAATATAATTTGTATGTATTTTATTTGTAATATTTATTCATTTTTTATATCTTGCCATCTCTTTAGACTACGGCATGCCTAAACAAAAAGATTTGTATGGCTATTAAATGTTAAATATAATATATAAATACATATAATATAAATGCTAAGTTGTTTTTCTAGATTGGAAGGCACTTTCCTATAATATAACAATTTTCACGTTTCTGCATGAGATATTCTAAGTAAGCAAAACGAGTAAAAATACTGATACACTGCAAACTTTGTGAACATGATTTTTTTAAAATTTAATACATATCTTGACAAATCAAAATAAAAATTCGTTTTGTCAACATTTGACCCACGAAATTATCACAATTGCATTAAAATTTTAAATTTTAACTTTGAAATGTAATGTATATCAATACAGCATACGTTTCAAATAAAACAATGTTGCGAATAACTACATAATATATATATTTTTTAATTTTAACTTAAAATATGCATGACTAATAAAAATTCCCGAATTAAATTGACCTCAATGAGATATTGAGAATAAATCAATGTACCTATTCAACATTTCGATATTAATTTAAAAAGCGGATTTTTAAACCATTCAACAGATTTATTGTACTATCGATGGAAATATTGAGCTTTTATATTTTGATCAAATTTATACTCATAAATATTTTTTTAATTAACAATAGCTTTCTTGGAAAACTATTTACATTAGGGTACTCATCGAAAACATTAGATATTTTTTAAATACTAAATTATGTTCCCTGCTCAATTATCGATTTTTGTGACTGCTAACAGCGTATATAAAATCTTTATAAAATGTTATCATATAATAAAACCGAATTATAAATCATCATAATTAATATCTTATCAATAATTTTCAACAAATTTACGGCAATGAGTTATTATTATTGATTGAAATTTTCCAGCAGTCGTTCAACGAATGTTGGAACCGTTGTATTTTTTTTTTTTGTACGGAAGATGTTGAAAAGGACAAAGAAAGAATAGACCCATTTCTCTTCTCCGCCTTGCATTCCTGGTGAGATAAAAATAGTAGCAATGCACTTTTAGCATTTAAGTTCTGAAAGCTTCAAGCGACGTTCTGCTAGGGTCGATGGCTCGTTGCTCCTACATAGCGACAACTGATTTGTATAATTAAATGTATACTAACTTCTCAAAGTGACCCAGTGTCAGCTTACGAAAGAATCACAATGCATTAAAAAGAGTTATAGAGATATTTTTCGAAAAATTTTATAATCAGTTGACAGTAAACAATTTCTTTTACGTATGAAAAATAAAACTTAATTTATGTATTACAAAAATATTTTCAGATATAATAAAGCAACTGCAATTGTTACTCTATACAATTAACTAACCAAAGCACTTATTTGAGCACAATCTTCTCGCAATATAACTTAATTTCACAAATAACTAAAAAGAAAAACAAGCATAAATTTGAAGAGGGTTGAAATAGTAATGGGATAAAATCGTCAAATAATTGGCATTATATAATGCTTAACTGTATTTTTAATGTCAGTCTACCGTGCAGATATTTTGAAGAAAATATAATTTTAAATATATTATGGTAGGCTCTCCGATAACGCGATAGATCGGAGGTGTGTTATCCAAAAAGGTGCTATACAGGAAACAATTTTAAAATACATCGCTATTTTTTCACCGTTAAACTTTCATAAAACATCAGAGAATACATTCTTTTTTCAGATTTGCGTAATTTAAAAACGTTGTCACGCTTGAAAAATAGTACAGAACTCACGTTATCGAGGAGTCTACTGTAATGTTAATTATTATATTAGACGAAAAGTATCTTGATGATATAATAAAAGGGCTCAGTAACTATGCTTGGATATGATAATATTAACAGGTTGGCAACTAAGTAATTGCGGATTTGTTTTTAGAAAATCAAAGACAATTTTTTCATGGAACTAAATAACTTTATTCTTTAATGTATTGCCCATTTTGATCAATGACCTTTTACCATCTTTCATGAAGCATCATAATTCCATGTTCATGAAACTTGTGGTTTTTATTAGCAAAAAACTGAATCAAGTACGATTTGACATCATCATCATTATTGAACTTTTTACAATTCAAGGAGTTTTGTAAAGATCAAAACAAAAAGTAATCAGATGGTGAAAGGTCAGGACTATATGGTGGATGTGGCAAAACATCCCAACCAAGCTCCAATAATTTTTGCCGAGTGGCCAAAGATGTGTGTGGCCTTGCATTGTCATGATGGAATACAACACCTTTTCGATTTATCAATTCGGGCCGCTTTTCTTCAACTGCATTGTTTAATTTCGTTAGTTGTTCAATGTAGACATCAGAATTGATCGTTCGGTTGGATGGTAAGAGTTCAAAGTAGACAATTCCTTTATAATCCTACCAAACTAATAACAAAACCTTCTTTTGATGAATATCAGCTTTTGATGTTGTTTGAGCTGGTTTACCTGGCCTGCTCCACGATCTTTTCCGCATGATATTGTTGTAAACAACCCATTTTCATCACCGTAAACAGCACATAACTTTTTGTGAGCTTGCGATGCGTTTTTCCTTTGCGGAAATAAAAAAGCAAAATATGACGAAAATGTTCCTTTTGATTTTTCATTTTTCAACGAACGCCAAACAAAAACTACGCAACCGATCAAAAAATTTTTATTATTGATTGACAGCTAAATTGTCAACTATCCAATAACAAAATGTGTTTACATTTGGACTACGTCGCAAACCTAAAAATTCAACTGGAGCCATCTATTGAAATCCGCAACTACTTAGTTGCCGACCCAATATATATATACTATAAAAATTACAACGATTATCTGACCTATGGTTTATTTTTTGAATAGCGAAAAACATTCACTTACTTCAGGTATCATGTAACGTAATAGATTTAAACATACGTCTTCGATACATTCAAGCTTAAAGCTCTAAATATTGAAGAGATAGATAGGTAAATACATATAGATATAGATAGATGATAGTTAGTGACTGAAATCAAAATAAATGATTATGTATTGAAAATTGTAATACGATATAACTTACCGATATAACGCATTTTTAACATAATCCACGTTAGGAATGCACACCTGGTTTAATTTATTATAATGTGTATATTAGATACCTTTATTATACTGTACCCTGCTTAGACATACGTTACACAAACAACAAAAAAAAATTATGCTGAATGTTTTGATAACTTCCTCTATTATAACAATTATACTGATATTTAATTTCGGAAGCCTAGAAAACATAAGTTATGTTCTAGGTATTGTAGTATTTGTTTTCTGGAAATTATTCTTATCTTTCTTATAACAGAAAATACGTTTATAAATCTGTAAGTATGACTATCATAATAACTCTTTCCAAACGGTCTACAGTAGCAATATGTCACTTGCGCAAGAAATTTTTCTGACTGCCATTTCTAGATCAACAGTCCTATTCACAACGTTCAACATGAAATACGGGTCCCGGTAACTGGTGATATGTGCAACATTTAACGTTTCACATTTTTGATGCTGTAACATAATTTATAATTGGTGGGCTACATATTCTATGGGTGTTAAATGAAATACGGCCTACGGTTATATTTTAAATTTTCAACATTAGCTTTGACCAAAATAGCGTCATAATAAAGCCAGTGTCAAAAATTACAATCATTTGCGAAAATCGATTTTCATAAGATAAAAAAGAGAGATAAAAAATTATATTTTATTGAAATGGGATACTCGACTATTTTAAAAATAATGGAACGGAAGCTATATTTTTAAGTGAGATGTTGTGCTAGTCTGTTGATTTCACAAAGGCCGAGTTTTAGTATTGTTGTATGACTTTCTTTGTTTTTCTTAAATAATTGAAAACATCCAAAATAAATTGTCATCACACTAGGCCGCTGACAATGAACGCGATTTGGGATGTTGGCCAACAACATCACTCTAAGCTTGTGGTTGGTAGCCATGTTTTTCCGTAAATTTTCGATTTTTTTCGCGATATGTATACTACCATAAAATAAAGTAAATAATAGTAATTAATTGACAATGACAGTTCATTATTTTAACGATTTTCAAACTGCACGAATTATTTTTAATACTTATTACAATGATAGCTTAAAAAAACTGTTTAAACTGAAATTCAAAAATGGAAAGTTAATTACACAAAATTACATAATTTATTATTTTCTCTATAGTGCAATCAACTTTGTGTAATTTTTTGGTTGTGAGCCATAAAATATAATTTACAGTGAGGTTACTATATCACTCTTACTCACAGTTTAAATATTGACATTTTACTTTTAAGGTGTTTACTGTCACTTCTTGATAGACATGATAATTTAAATAATAATAAAAAAACATTTTTCATTACTATTTCTACAATATATTTTATGATCAAGACTGGTTTCACTTATCGCGAGTTTAAAACATACTATGGAAAGATTAAACAAAAAGTGTGTTTTTATTGTTAAAAATATCTCATTTTTAGTATCATTTCCACATGAGGTACGCTGTGAGCGAGAATCATATGCACTCCTAATAAAATACAGGATCATAAGTTTCTTTACAATAACTGATCTTTGTTCAGTCACCAAATCTCTTTTTTTGTTTTAGTGAAAAGGATTGAAAGATAGATATTAGATAAGACAAGTCTTTATCATTTATATCGCTATCTATATAATACACTGTATCCAAAAAGGGATGTGAGGTAACGTAAACAACACAGGAAATTATGCATATGAACGTAAATCCTCAAAGAAACATCCGTATGGTACTTAATGTATTATATATATATCTATCAAATAGGACGAAAACTCAAGAAGAGTTAAAACTCGGTTAGTATATGTGAAATTCTGAAAAAGTTATATTGATCGATTGCATTTATTCATTAGGATTTTTTATGTGTTAATCATATTGCCTAGGTTTTTTTTTGGAAAATGTACACATAAAATAATAATACTACGCTAGTATTTGCATCAAACACCTCCAAGAACCTATTTTTATTTATTATGTGTCCATATTTTCATGAATGAAAAGGATTTGAGCAGTTTTATTTAATATAGCTTTTGTATCAATCGATGACAAAGTTGTGTTGATTATTTTTTAACAATAGATCAAATTAAAACGTTTTTACACATTGAAAAAATATGCTTATTTAAAAAAAACCACGGTATAGTTCAAGTGTTTCTTTGAACAGACTTATTATTTTGAGATTATTTGATGAATTTCCTACTAACAATATATATACAAATATAAACGATTTTTTTTTAAATAGTGACGCTTACATGGGTAAGAAGATTCCGGACACCCTATAGCACAGCTTACTCTAGGAATAGAACATCTGGTGCATTACATTATTTCTACATAGTGCATTTTGTCGATACGTTCTGGCATCAAGTCTTTTTTCCTCTCCGGTTAAAGTTTACTGACAAATTATCTTTTGTTTTCGTTAGAAATATTCATTTAAATTTTGATTTTGTGACATAAGTGAATACATCAAGTGCTTAAAGTATACAACAAGAGTGTGTAAAATACAAAATACTGACATGAAATGAAAAAAGTTTTGTTTACACGCGCCAGTAAATACAACGCTTCTAAATAAAAATAACTCAAAACGTGAAGAAAATCACGTAAGTAGTATCGAAGTTTATTCAATTCGTGAACAGAAAATTAGTTGGACGGAAATTTATCAAAAATCTAATTCTTGATTTTTTAAGTATGAAATTATAATATTATTAAGTATTTATACTAAAACTATAAAATAAAAATCAAGACTTTACTGTCGAACTAAGCTTGAACATGTTACCATAATAAATATACAGCTATAAACCAACATTGAGCGTTTCTGTGTTCATTTAACTCTTAGAAGTTTACTTCGTAAAATAATATACTCTTCTAATATTCACATATAATTTATTTTATTCTTTTGTGATGGTTTTTTGAATCATCGTAAATCTGCAATAATTGCTTTCAAATTATATGAACAAATATATTTTAAACACGTGATTTATCAATTAATCAACATTGAAAAATGGGTTCCTTGAGTCTTAAAAAAGAATCACTTGAAAATGAAGACTGCTTTCATGATGCTGAAGACATCCCACACGTGGCAACTGATTATCTTGACGAATCTCTTCATTTTGAAGAGTCTGATAATAAAACAGAAGTTCTTGAAAAAATAGACGGCCCAGCTATACAGGAATGTCCAAAAGAAGATGAGCTAAAAGATGAAACATGCGAATACTTACAATCGAAACTTCTATTAGAATCAAAGTTTCAAAGTCTCGAAAATCAACTTAAGAACGAAGAGTATCAGTTTATGAAGAATCACGACTATCAAAGAGGGATAGAGAATATACGATTCGCAAAACAACCCGATCTAAAAACGGAAGAAAAGAAAAAATGCGACAGTAAGGAAGCCACCGAGAAAGATAAATCGCCTAGTTTAAGGCTGAGCTTTAAAGAAGAAAGTGTGCCGAGAGCTGATGAAGAAAACAGCGAAGACACTTCGAGTGATTCTGGCGATGAAGACGTTGACAGTGGAATTGCTGATGAGCCAATGCTGCTTCGTAGAACAACGCCTTTCGATTGTCATGATTTGGCAAACTTTTTCAGCTACTGGTAAGTGAAATTTTATATTTTTATCCCATTAGTAAAAATGTGTTACGCTTTTTCTTAAATAATTTTAACTAACATTGTTTTGTTTGGTATTGATTGATGTATTATATTGATTAAATATTACTGTAAATTTAAACATAATATTCAGTTAGAATTTTTCAACATTTTTTTTAATTTCCTAGTACACTTAATGGCATTTACTTAAAGGTAATTTTTAAGCTAATTGATGGAATCTTATTTGATTTCATTGGTGTTTCATTACGGATAAAAATACATTTCATAGAACTGTTAATATTAAAAAAAAAATGAATCACATGAGAAAATAAAAGAGAAGATTTTTAGACTGGGCAGAAAAAATCTCAATAGCTTAAGTTTACGTCGTAAAACAATATTTGATATTGACCTTGTCAGAAATTGAGCTCGTAGCTTTTGGGTTACTATGCACAGCTCCAACGGTTAGGCTATAAAAGTCGATTTAAATCTCATCATTTCACACGTACACAACTTTCAAAATAATTACAACTGTTGTTCGTATAGATTATTCAAATAGATAATCAAAACTACTGTGAAGATAAATTATCAAATCCTAGAATAAACGATTACAAAAAATAATGTTCTAGTCAATACGTAGATTCTCTTTTCAAATGCATGTAACGATATGAGCTTTAAAATTAAGTGAGCAACTAACTAGCTAATAAACCTTTCCTTCTATAATTTTCATACATACCATGCCTGAAAAACGAATCTTATCTGCGGATTTCGTGGTTTTTTGTTTTTGTTTTAAGGCTTCATTTTTTGCTTTATAAATGTCATACATACAGCGGATACAGTGAAAACTACATAAATTATCTGAAAAAAATAATGCTTTTTCTCCAAAAAAGTTTAAAAATAAACTCGTATGCTTAAACGATAATATTTATATATGACTCTAATACACCAGGTTTGATATACATTTTAACTTAAAATTATTAAAAATCAACTACAATATTGAACAACCCAGTGAAAATTGCATTGACGTTGAATAAATAAATTGTTTATGATGTCAGTAACAGTAAGTATACTACAGATCTTTTCACAATAGCTATCATGATTGAATAACAATGAAACAATATTTATCTAGTTATTTAGCGGAACATGAATAGTAAGTTTTCGGCTTTATAGAACGTGACTGTAGTCCAATTTAACAATGATAATTATGAAATATTTTGTTTTTTTTATGTCCTGTTTAAAAATCTCTTTACTTACCATTAATATCAAATACATGTTTATTTTTTTCACCATTAACACCATATGACAGATGAAAAATACTATTAAATAAATTTTTTATATTTACCTAAATTGACATCCAATATTGGTGATCTAATCACATAAATATTTATGAATATTTTATTCAAGTATAGTACAAATCAAAGATTTTGGATTCATCGTTTATATTATTTTCACAACCATAAGCAAAGTACTATATCTATACAGAGAAATAACAACAAAAAAGTATAAAGTGACATATTTAAGAATGTGTTATGTTCATGTAATTTATTATCCGTAAATTAATTTGTCAAAGATGATAGTGGCGAAAGAGTGCGTTGTTTAACAACTCCGTTGTGTTCTTTTTATAGATTTTATTGCAACAAATGCAGCACGTCTTGGCTGACTGCGATCCCAATTAAGATTTATAAATCTAATGTACCCAGTCTGTTTGACACCTTAGGTAGATAATCGTTTTATGAGATGTATTTTTTCATACAAAGAAAAAGGCGGCCAGTGTGTAACTCCAAACGAAAACGGAACTCTATTTAAATCGTACATTTCGAAAACGTTACTAGTACATTTGTTTTTAAAAATGAGTAAATACTGAAATATAATATTATATAATATAGAGACATTTAACTAAATAAAATATTCTTTTAAATTTTAACGACATCTGTTGAATTTTAAATACATATATTTATATACAATATATAGCGTGGCGTTGTGACTCTACGCAGCGTAGAAGTTTTTCATTAAAGTTTCTCATAATTTGAAGTCGCATAAACAATTTAGTAAATTCAATGTCAAATTTTTTTTAAAACATTTACTTAAAATATGTATTATTTTGTAATAATTTAACTACATCAACATTAAGAATATTTTTGACGTGACAACGTCTTATAAATCGATGATCGCCCGCTGCACGCACGAAAAAACATGACTCATTGTCTCGTTTGTCGCGTGCGAATAAAATATATCAATAAAAAATTGTAGATTTCATTTCACTCCTTCGTATCCATACAAAATAATGATAATTCAATAAAATTGATTCCATTTTATTCATAAAAGTATGCAATCATTTCATCAATGTTTTCTTATGACGTTGTCACGTTAAACTATCGTCCGTAAACCGACTTTACAGACAACCAATTTTTTTTAATTGCAGTATGATTTGGCGAAGAAAATTTTGGTGTTTTTTTGACTAATAAATTTTTGTTTGTATTAATCACGTATTGATTGCTGATGTTTCGGATGTTCTCTGAATATTTGAATGACATTTGAAACAATTTATTACTGCTTTACTGAATCTTATTCAGGGCTTATCCACAAAGTTACACTCAAAAACCCACGCACGTATCTCTTCTTTAAACCTGTATGACAAGTTTAAATATTATTAGAAATTATAACAATATTTTACTTGAAGATGTATAATTATTTTTGTTAAACAATCTATAAAAAAGTTCCTACGTAGTTTTGCACAACTGCCATGTTGATCGCAATCGCAATCGATTGATTTATGGATCGGTAATCAAAATGGCGTACACCTGTGATGGTTTTTTGAATTGTCAACAAACCTTTCTATTCTTTAAAAAAATACTATAGAGATAGTGATGACGCAACTGAATAATCGAAGCATGGTGTTAAACGAATGTCAACATAGAATCAACTTAAAGTTAAATCATGTTATTTCCAAGAAATAATTACTAGATTTTGATAAAATATAGAATATAAAGAACAGTATTGTTTTCAGTATCGTAATCTGCAACCGGCTTCAATATATTATATTAACTCTTTGATAAGTGAATTAATTCCATGGCATATATTATCTGGGAGTGAATTAATTTTTAGCAACTTATTTATTTATTTATTTTTTACGTTTTTATGTTACGGTATATAATTTTTTTATTATTTAATTAAAATCAGTGGTTCTCAACTTTTTATTCATTGATAATTTAATTTAAAAAAATGTTGTTGAAACTTGGGAAAGCTTTTTCTATTTACTCCGAAAGTTCCACAAGCATGTGTTCGGTTTTTGAATAAATGATCGAACAATGCTGGATTTGTTTACAGCTATCAATAAAAATTGTAAAAAAGTGCAATGTAACTGCGAAACAATAAAGACCATTATATTAAAGTCAAAACAAAAAATAAATGGTAAACATTTTTTTTCGCAATGTTTACTTTTTTTTATTATTCAAAAATACATGATAAAATTCGAATAATTTTCAAATTATTTATATATATCTATGTAGAATTTAATAAAATTATATTTAAATTTGAAAACGTGGGATTTAAAATAATGGGTCAGGGAGTGTAAGCGTACCGGTACGTTCATACCGCTCAAAAGATTGATAAAACGATATTTTTTTAAATGTCGATATGGGCAATCAATATTATTTTTATGTTATAATATCACACAAAATTAAATGAATTTATATTCAAAAGCATGGACAACTCTTAAATCTACATCTCCTTTTACCCATCTGGTTAGGAAGCGAGTAACAAGAGCAATCAACGAGCTAATATGTCTGTGCGAGATTTATCGTTCTATTCAATTCAGCGGAATATTTGAGCGATACAATTACAGTCAATTTGCGTAGTACCACTTATGCAGAGATTCTCATAGTTTATGTGTGAGAATCTATACTACAGTACTAAAGGACTAAACGACAAAAATGACATTCGGTTTTGACTAAAAATACTTCACTTCACTTACTGTCTGCAGACACATATCTTAGTCTGCTTTATTAAACAACACCAAGGTTTTTGACCCACCGCAGCTAAAATTGAACTAAATATGTTTCTTGTATATGATTTTATTAATTATTCTCTCAGATATATTTGCTTCCGTACTAGATATTGATATATCAGACGTTACGAGTGTTTTATTTCAATTTGTAAGTTTTCTGTAATTTCAAAATATTTTTAGTGGTACTTGCATTCATGGTGTTAGAAAGAGTAATAGAACCCATATATTAAAAAGACATTAAATACTTCCGAAAGAGGCGAAATACGTGTCACAAAAAAATGAATTAACTAAAATATCAACAATTTAATTTTAAACAGAGTTGCCACTGAATCCATTAAAAATGAGTGTGTTTGCTGTATATTAATATTTAAGACATCATATATTGCACTGTCGAAAATATGTTAATACACTTAAACGAATATTTTTTAATTGCACTAAAATATTATATATACAATTAAACGCTTCTATAACACGTGTAAAACCTAAATAATATATATTAACCCGTGTTAAAAGGTATTGCTTCAGACCATTTCATATGTTTTTATTTTTTTAATTTTTTTTCATGTAAAAACGATATTCAACGGCTTTCTTCGAAGATAACAATTATTAAACAAAAAATAATATTTCAATAAAATGAGTTGATTTATTTTCTGTGTTCATTCAAGGAAATGGGTGCCATTAATTCACCCAATAACATTTATTGTGACATAAAATTCGCTATATTTGTAAACTATTGCATAACTAAGGGGAGTGGAGCGAGTCTACTTAATCAAGTTTTTCAATGAGGAAGCTTTGGTCAGTAATCAACTCTTGGGGATTATTTGAAATACGTGCCTACCAGCTATAAACTTTGACTAGTATCCAAAAGTAATTTGGTTCTAATGGCTTTATTTTCAATTCTGCTTAGAGTTTCAAGCCGTCTGCTCCAGATGTCTCTCACGACCGTCTCCATTTTACAATTAAACTTACAAACATATACACAAATACATTATACCTAATGCTGGAACCAAATCAAATTGAAAAGGTCAGTCTTTCCTCAAGACGCGAACGAATAACAGTGGATTAGTCACATTTTAGTTAATTCAGTAGTTTACGGTTTATTTTTAATGATTTTGTGATGTGTGACACCGGTGCCAATCGTTCCAACAAAAACACCCATATGGATATCTTTTAGTGTTTAGGTAAATAGTAGAAAACTGTTTCGTTATGGTAATATTATTGGGTCACATAATATTTTGTTTACAAACAACATATGAAATTGCATATAATTGTGTGTTACACCCATTTTGCTATGTATCCATATTTTATAAATATATATTGATAATTATTGATATTATTAATTTAGATTTTTCTATATTTATTATGGGTTCTACAAAGTAAATACAAAAATTAATTCACAAAATTTAATATCGCTATGATAAATATAATTTTTATTAAGGTTTTTAAGAATCTTATGATGCAATAATATATTGTGATACGCACACTTCGTTAAATTTCCGAAACAAAGAAATTACAATAACGATTATAAAGGTAGATACTTTAAAAATATTAAATTTTGTATAATAAATAATCAGTGATCGGAAATCATTTTTAATTACTTTTTATAAAATCGACTACGTAAATTTTGAAAAAGCAGTGATAAATAGTACTCTTAAAATCAAGCATATTTAACATTTAAAAATATAAAGCTTCAAACAGGGATGACCTTAGAAACATATTTTTTCTTATTATACGGTGTGATTTTAATCAAATATTTCATCTTACGTACCATCGCCTGTCATAAAAATAAATATCAATGTCAGCGATGAATTTTCTAGTACGTAGTAGTAAGTAATCAAGTGATATTTTTGGTCGGCTCTTGGAGGACAATATATATTCCAATCAAAAAATATAAAAAAAGGTTAGACACAAAATGCTTAGCGTTATAGCTTTGATGATAGTTAATCAATCACCAAATCATTAGCTCATCCGGTATAACGATATGTTGTAAAGAACAAGACAATTTCTTCAAAAAAAGGTTATTAATCTTGTATTTTTTTTCGTAGCCTATAAAGATAATGGTAACTTGATTTGGCGATAGAATAACGAATCGTATAATATATACTATATAGACACCATCCGTTCAAGTTACAATTTATATGGAATTGGTTAGATTATGTACAATAAATATTATCGTCTATATAAAAGTACCGTCTATTTTAATATACAGAAAATCTGGTGGCCTGTCATACTTATATTTTTAAATATTAAAAACAAGAAAAATTTCAGCTCCAACTTCGAATATCAATCATTAACTCAATAAAATGTGCGTATTTTAAATATAACTTCGTTTGTTCAGAAATTATATTAAAACGGTCTGAAAACATTGAAAATAAATTACATCAGAAACACGTGCTTGCCGAGTGATGTGTGTTGTTTTTATTACTTTAAAATACTAGGAAATGTATAAAAAACCATTCTGTAAATTTTCTGAGATAAAATGTATGACGGGTATCGCACGGAATACGATGGTTGTCAATATATTCAAATGTTACTCGTCGGATAATAATTTCTTTTCCAAACGTAAACAAAACATCACTTTCTTGTTAGACTAAATAAAAGCTATTTTCAACGTGCAACATGTCGGTAATTTCGCATTATCGACTCTATTACGCTTTTTAAAATCTGTAGTGGGTTGGTTGATAATTATTACGCAAGTTGATCTTTCTTCTCTTTGCACCTTTATTCATCATAAAACAGTTTTTTATGTTTTATTGTGATTTCTTATCAAACCGAGTTCCTACAAAAGATAAAAATGTCATAACATTTTTCAAAATGTATATCTGTATTGAATTTTAACGTATTATAAATTTATAAACCAAGAATGATAAATATATTCTTTCCCTGTTATTACGCTCAAGAAAAATATGAAACAAAAAAGATCGTTTTAAGAATTATCACGCATAAATCTTATAATGGTAAGTGCTTACGTTGTAAAAGTCAAGGAGTTGAATTCAGTGGAAACAAATTTCTCTTTTCAAAGTTTCATCAAACTATACGAAAAGAAGTTACATGGTAATTCGACCATAAAAAAGTTATATGTTGTAAAATGCTAGGTTTCCACATAAAACTGTATTTTTCTATTCACGCTTCTATTCCATTTTACATTTGCTCGTTTTTTTATGATCTGAATAATGTCTTTGTTCATAGTCGTGTCCCATGTAAATTATATTTATTCAAATGTTGTCATAAAAAGAAAAAAGAGTAACGTTTTAATACTTCCTACACGACATACTGTTTTAGATCATTATATTTTTCTCACCCATTAGTATTTGTCTTTTCAAACAAAAACAAAAAAAAAACTCATGCCATCCGCTCTTGGTGACTATTGAAATGTATATTTAGATAAAACTATCCTGGTTTGCATCTCGCCTGTTGCTTTTAAAACGAACACTTGTACAATACATTAATTCCACTGCATTAAGCCACTGCTTACTAAGACAAAATATGAAATAAGATAAACTGGCATCGCTATTCTTCAGAGAAAAAAACCTCAAAATATTTTTTTGTGAAGGTCGTAGAAAATATTTCGTAACAAAGATAATTACTCATTATTTCAATGGATTAACTAGTAAATGTATAATATTAAAAGAGTTATAAATGTGAAGTAATTTTGTCAGACGAGTAAAAGATTTTGTGACGAAATGTGATAATAAGGTGGAATAAATAAAATATATAAAACTGTCATTTATGGGGTACCACTTAAAGGTCTAACTATGATTTTATAATAGATAACAACATAATTCGCCAAACAATCATTAAGAATATATTATTTTGGTATCATAAATCTATCCTCCAAATTATATTTGAATTGCGCCTATATTTTAAACAGTTGTTTAGTTCATCGTGATGACACCATCTTAGTCATAATAATAAAAAACAGATTCGTAATATTATACGAAGATCAGCTGACACATCAATATTCAATTGCCCATTGAAATATCGATAAATCCATTTCTAATTTGTCATTGTTAATAATAGAAGTCTTATAATATGGGACTCGACATGACTGGCATGATTAAATACAATCTTCGTTGTTCAACTGGGAACATATTTAATTTATATTTGATTAATGTATAGAAAAATATGAACTTGTTAATCAACGCGTATCGTTAAATTTACTTTGGCTAATCACAGTGTTTCAAAACGAAAAAAATGGTCAAACAATGAAATGCTTCGAATGAAAACTATTGTATAATAAGTGCTTACTTCCACTCAATTGATAGTTATTTCAATAATAAAACTTAGTCAAAAATAATATTTATTTTACAGAAAATTATTGTTTTATTGAATACTTTTTTAATTTGATATAATGGAGTTTTCTAAAATAAGAATTCGATCAATAAAAGCATGACGACAACTTTGCGATTTCATATACAATATTTCCTACTTTAACTAACCAATAACTTAAATTTAATAATTACAACCAACGAAAAGACAATGAATATGCTGAAATTTTATGACAAAAAAAATCATTTATGTATAGAAACTTTTTTATTTTAAGTCTACTTAAACCAATGCGCACATGTCTTCAAAGATGGCAGTATAATTAACTTTACATGAAAATAGTATTTTTTTGAATAATTTTTGTTCAACTTAGTGTTAGATCGGACCAAAATAATTGAAAACTCACATATATATCTCAATGACTTCTTACTATTTTTAAGCAGCTTGTCGGCGTCGTAGGTAAAATGATGAAAAGGTCTATATCATGACGCGATAGAGCAGTCTCGTCCAACCGGCGACAAAAGCAAAAACTAATTTAAATCTAGTAATCATTAATGATATAATATTCAATGTAAACATTAAATTTTATGCATTGTTATTTATTATATACGCATTCTTTGTGAAAACGTCTGTAGTCTAAAACAATCATTCTTCAATCAATGCAGCCCGAGAATATCAAAACATTCGAAATCAATGCCAGGCCGCTTTAAAATCTGTTGAAAATTACAACAATTAGTATAAATTGCAATACCGGTATCACCCACACCAAGATCACGGTATTTCGGATGTACTTTCAATTCTAAAGTACCGGTTTCGAAAATACAAAACACTGATTTAAAGTCTGAACTGAAAGTCTGAAAAAAACTGTTTTTCTAACCGGCGTCAATATTGGGAGAAATTTGGTCTTAGGTGAATTTATTTGCATGAAAATCCTATCATGATTGGCAAATACCAGCGGACGATGGACTAGCTTTTTGTGATAATATTCTCATAATGTTGCTACTCTGTAGTATACAGTCAGTAAGAAGAGTGCAAAGTCGCATCGGGTAATGGTGGGTACAAAGTTTAGTACTCCAGAGAATTACTAAAATATATGTATCCTAAACTATATATTTATTTGTAGAATCCAGGTGTTTGAGAGAGTCAGATTTTCTTACTAATGGATATATGAACTATTGTGTATAATGCTCTATTTTGAAAGCTCTGCAAGCTATTTTGTTTTACCACTACGATGATAAATTATAAAACAGGTATCATGTGAAAGTAAAGTCCATACAAAAGTTTTTGATTGTGTACAGCAATCAAATATAGATTTATTAATATAGTATTGCGATCCCAACTGATATTGCTAATGTAGTATCGATATTTGACATGAAATACCGAATTGCCGTTACTCATTTATGCGTCCCTCGTTGTAATCCCTAAGCAGTAGATCTAACGTGCGTTTGCGATAGCCACGATGAGGCATTTAAAACACTTCAAAATATTTAGAAGCTTTACTATCAGTGGGGCACTGCTAATGAAATTTAATTAACAATTCTCTGATACAAAATTGCGTAGTTGTGTATTGAAATATCAGTGAACAGAAACTTGCATACAAACATTTACAGAGTGGCAGTGGCGAACATTCAAAACACATCTACGTTTCGTTAAAATAACAATATATTTTAATATAAAAATTGAACTTAAAATATACTATCTTAAAGAGCAATTTACTAGGCTGCATACCTCTTTATACACAATCACCTGTATATGCTATATTATTTAAAAAAAAAAAAAAATATTTGACATTATCGGTTATAGATATTAATTCTCTATGACCCTGTTATTAACACTTTAAAGCAATTACTTTAATTGCTATTATTAATAATGCAAATTATTACTAGTATGACATATTATAAACAATTATTAATACTAATATTTAAATGTTAATTACACGGAAAAACGAATACCCTAAGGCTATGTATGTTTAACTCGTAGCCTTAAGTTAAATATTTCCCCTGTGTAATTTATTTAACTTATACTGTGTATACTGTGTATCATTTCTATTGTATCCGTTTTATTAAATGCATGAAGATGCAGAAGGTTGAAACTCGGGTTGTGAGTGACTAAACACGTGGAAAAGTACAAAGTTTCAACAATTCAAATTAACATAGCTGCTATCTTATAATTGCGTTAAATTTATAAGTATCTGTGCCACATAAAAATCTCTTCATAAACGTCTTTAGAATTGATGAACACAACGTGTTTTTTTATTAAAGATTAACCCTACAAAATATATTGAGAAAATTAAATTAAAATATCTGTATCATCAGTCCCTGTAAGATGTCTACGCCACTGTTTTTCTCTATGACGCACAAGAACCTAAGTTAAACCAAGCAACACTTGTTGGAAATTTGCCACATAAAAGAACGGAAGAAGTTAAATAGTAAAAAAAATCCAACACATTAGATGGAAAATAGATGGGAAGGCTTAAATCATCAAGTGTCTGGATTCTGTCGTAGTCTAAAGACCCCGAGTTCTCTCGATTTATATGTCACCCAAACAGTGTGTTACTATTCAAATAATGACTCAATTCCCAGTAAAAATTCCTAAGAAATGAGTCAGAAAACGATAATCTGTTTTTTTCATTCAGTAAAGCTACTTTTTTCTGTTTGCTCGGCGAAATAATGTTACCTAATTTATGGATTTATTATATTGGTGAAATTGGAATAGCGAAGACCTACGTAAATAATTCCGTTGACCAAATACTTATACACCCGACGTAAGCCGTAGTTGCTACCTTTGACAATAATATTTATATATAATAATATAATGATGTATCGTATCATAAATAATGAAAGCCTATCTTTGCATTTACTCGAAATAACGCGATAACTGACCCGAAAATTAATCTTAAATGAATATAATATACGATTAATAAGTTTCATTCTTACGGAAAATTAATCTCATTATTTTTCATTATTCAATAGCATATGTAATTTTGAGTAGATAGAAGCTTTTTTATGAAAATATCACATAATACGCATCTTCTAGCGATAATTGGAGACATATTTTTTTTGTTTGTAGATAACGGTACTAACGCGTTTGTCGTCAAATTTGGAATAATATATCGATGAACCGTTTTAAGTTTTCCGATCAGAAGGAATATTGTTTTGACGGAAATACTTTGGTTACTCTATCATGGCACGTGACGCGCAATATTATTGATTGTAATTATCATTATTTTCATAAGACTGGCTGTGTTCGCAGATATTTCAGGCAGAATATCCTGTCGCACATGATAAAAAATAATTTTATGACACTCGTGGACTTACGTTAAATAGCTACAAGCACTAGGGAGACCATTTTAATTCATAATTTTGACACTGACGAAGTTACGATGATAAATAAATACCCCTTGTAATGAGATTGTTTTAATGTAAGCATTTTTAATGAGGAGTATCAATTTTCAAGAATAGTAAGACACTCCAAATGAAGTCTTAATCTCTATTAGTTATTGAACTAAGCCTAATTGTTTTTACTAAATATATCGATATTGTCATGCTTCGTCAACTGATATTCACACAAATAAAACACAATAACGATCCTTTCTGTATGCAGTTAATATATATAGCATATATAGAGTAGTTAGATTTAGCTAATGTTTATATGAAACAGTATATTTTTTTAAATATACTTTTAATCTATAATTACGCTAGAACATAAACTGAGAAACATTTCGGTGGTGTAATGGTTTCAAGTTTACAGTTTTAGTATGCACTGACTTTCATGCAGACGAATTCGGAAGAGAAAATAAACACATTACATTCTCCGCATGTTCATATGTATATTTTCAAGACTGGTAATACTTTTATCTTAATGGTTTCTATTACCACTGACTACATTTATTATTTACGTATGATGGTCAAGTAAAACACTTTCAAGTGCACTTATTCAATGCTATGTCAATTGTGTATTCAAATGCCTATGTTCGCTTTAAGGCAACAATAAAAAATTTATTCTTACTTGATAAAAACGTCTATATTGCCCTAATAAGTACGAAAGCAGCATTTTGACATGAATTCATATATTGAAATAATGACGTCTTCATGTTTTTACAGTTTTTGTAAATAGCATATTTCATAGATATAAATATAGTAATTATATAACAGCAGAATATACAGAGTATAGCAATTACTTAACATATTGTTTTCAGGACTTGTGAAATGGTGTGCATTTGCAAAACACAAAATAAATGCGTATTTGCACTTGATTTGCATCAATTCAATAAACGTGGCCACAAACATTATGTTAAAAAAAACATATGATTATTAAAAATAATATATAGATTACTGCGAGCGAGACATTTTTTTATTTCAAAAAATCTATTCAAAAACTTGATTAAGCATAAATATCCAGTGACAGTATTAGAAGATCAGTAATCCAATACTTTTTAAATAAAATATACTAAAAAAAAATATTGAGTAATTATTTTTCCCAACTATGCAGAGCATTGTTCGAATCAACATTCATTGATCATCAGCGCGGCTATAAATTTATCTTTTCTTGTATTATGTAATGTTTGTTATCCTAAAATGAATTCGTTTTCATCTAGTTATATTGAAACTATGAATGACTTTGCTTTTATTAAATGTCGACTCCAGTTACTTGACCACCAAACAGCGAGGCCTGTAAGTTATAGTGCTCATAACTTACTTGTCGATAAAGATAGAGCGTGCATTGAAAATATTTACAATTGAAATATTTTCTTTCAAGTGGTTGACGCGGTCAATATGAACATGAAAAGCAAAATGGTGTTGCTAATAAAAGTTGGGAATAGATTCTTTAGTGGGATTCGCTAATGATATGCCGGCATCGCGTCCAAGGATACATGGAAAATTACGACATAAAAATTCTCATTGAAATAAACATCGAAATACAATTATATATAATTTATCATAGTAATGACTGTAGCATAAATATAAAACTGCGTATCATAGAAAAATAAAAATGTTATTTCATATGATATGACAAAAACGTTTTTATGTTTTATGTTTTTCCAAGATTTTTAAAAAGGAAGACTTATTGAACACTCATTTTTAAAAAGACAATAGAAACTATTCTTTATTTTCAATGTGAAAACATATTATTGATGTTCATTGTTTCACAGTTTTGGTGATGTTTTGTATTTACATTGTAGAGCCCCATGTATTATTTAACATATTTTTTCTTTCTATCAATTATTTGACCTCACTTAAATGATGTATAAGTATATTGTTTACTTTTTAGTATCTCAAAAAATAAATCCAGAGAGCGAGTGACATGTTCAGTTTCTTTCGTAAAAAGGCAGGAAAAGGAACTGCAAAGAAAGATGGCGCTGCAGGAAAAGATGGAAGCACAAAAAAAGATGTCGTCGAGCGGGAAAACGATGCCAATAAGAAAACATGTCAAAAGAGAGCGAACGATTCCGAAGAGCGAGTCGAAAACACACGACAGGTGTTACAAAACCCATCCAAAAATAATCTCACCGGCTTTAGTGAGTCAGAAGCTAGTGTTGTGGTTAAACCTGCCGCTAATAGTTACGCCTCTACTCATAACGAAAGAAAACAACGAAACTACGAAGAAAGTTCACCGTGTAATGTACCTCAATTAGATTTCTCTGAATGTAGTGCAATACCATCGCAAATATGTGACCCTCCGTTTAGTAGTCTATCAAACCATACTTGTGTTAATAACATTACCAATGAAAATAACAGAAACAGTTCTCAAAATATACAAAATAACAGTTTGGAAACGTCTCGACAAGCGATAAGTTTACCATTATGTATCAAGCCTGAACCATATTCCTCGATTGTAAATACAAACAAATACAGTTCAAATATTAATGATTGTGATCATAATCTAAAAAAAAATACAAACACCGAAGTGACCGCTGTTATACCAGATCAGAATTTTGTGCCCAACGCATGTGCTTCAATTTTAAATAAAAATAGTGATAAAAGTACCGTAAATTACGAAAAATTAAAAAAATGGGAAAAATCGGTGTACAGTGAAACTTGCCAAAAAGATCATATTGAAATATCTGCTAGTCGAGTGTGCGAATCTCTGCCACCTGCTATCAACGTAGAGTTACAACCGTCGCCAAAGTCCATTTTTTTTAATCGCTCAAACTTAGATCGGTGCGATGGTAAAGAATTGAAAGAAAAAGTCACGCATAATATAGTCAGTAATAGTCGTGAGTGGAATTTACCAAACACGTCCGGTAGTTTTCCGATTACAGATGGTCATACAGACGTACATTCAATTGAAAAATTAAATTCAGTGAATGAGTGTAGTATATCAAATCAGAACCTTATTAATGACGTTGTGAGAGGTAAAAATAAATCAGAGAATCAAAATGTCCGACTAGTAAACGACTTAGAAAATCACAGTCAAACATGTGCGGAAAACATAAACGAACACAAAAACTCAAGTAAAAATGTTTTAGAATGTGCTGCATCGGATGAAAATAAAAATAACGAAAAAGATTATTTTGATAAGAAAGATATAAAAAACGAAAATGTCGCGGGCGCGGTATTACGAGAAGACGACGAGAAATTCACAAAGCAAAACAGAAAGAGTAAAGACTTTTACTCCGCCATTTTTGATTCTAAAAAGAAGCAAGTAGAAAGTAATGATAATCCATATACAAATAAAGAAGTGATCAATCTTCTTTTGCCTGAAGATAGTACAACATATAAAAAAGAAGATTCATATTTTTCCAAAACAGGAGTTCAAAATTTTTTTGATAAAATGGCTGGTGGAAAAGGAAAAGGGAGAAATAGACATACAAAAAATAAAAATAAACACAATTCCAATGTGAATAATGGTGGTAGAAGTTGGTCTTTCAATGGTTTAAAATCCAAGCAATCGAACCTTAAAAATGAATCGTCTGACTTTCCCGCGAGTGAAGTAGGAAAAGTAGAAGGCAGTGAAATTCGTAATACTAATATTTTAAACAACTTTCATTCTGCTGAAAATGGCGATTTTAAATCAAACAATGATTTAAAAGACACGTCTATAATTTCCTCGGACATAAATGAACCAAACCTGAACATAATTAATATTAACGATGAGGTAAATTTAGCTGGATGTAATGAACAAGATATGGTGAAACCAATACCACAATTACCTATGTTATATTCTGAAGAAAATGGTGATACAGAAAATATTTTCAAACACGAATATATTGGTCAGCCGGTATCTGAAAATAGCATCCCGCAGTATCATTCACAAGATCAAAAGATTGAATCATGTTTGAATACGCGTAAAACAATTTCAAACTATGTTGAACCAATTGAAAGTCATGTTATATTGTTAGTAAATAATAGTGATACACATAGTATCGAGGATGATACAAATAAGATTTTACCGCAATGTTTGAGTTTTAGTCTTCAAGATAACATCGAAAAAAAGCCACAAAATGATAATGAAAATATAATGAATACAGAAATCTTACATCTAATAGATATTGAAAATACTGTTGATAGCCAAATAGAATTAAATAAAAATGACACCAACGTTAGTGGGCATACTACAGAGTGCTTACCACATGTGATACACGAGGTGAAAACTTTCCCGGTAAACGATTCTATCAAATCGATAAAATATGCTCAACAACTTAATCCAGAAACCGCGGCCACTATCAAGAGCATGTGTAAACAAACTGAAGGACGTGAATGTATTTCTGGAGACAACTTGTCGATGTCAGCGGAGAATATTACTAAAAATAACACGTCAACGGGAAACGCGGATGAAGGATTATCATTTTATGATATTAATGATGCGGTTAAACTAAAATCGGTTGAAGAAAATTCTTTATTTGATAGAAAAATACAAATCGATACTGATAATGTCAAGATTCAAAATATTGAAAAAGAATGTGATAAAATAGTTTTTGAATCTAGCGACGAATCAAAACTTTCAACAAATAATTTTGATGTTAGTAAAGAACGCAATCAAAGAACCGAAAATGAATATTTGAAAATTCTCACCGATGAAATATTAAATGATCATAAATTTTATGTTCAACCATATAATCCAGTAGAGGATAATAGCCTAGAGACTTCGGTGTTAGAAAATACATCTAAAACATTATGTGAGACATTCAAAAATGATGACAACAATATGGATGAAAAAGTATGTACTGGGATATTGAGTGGCGCTGATCACTCGGATAAACTGGGCGAGTGTAATCTGAATTATGATGAAGGAGTTATTAATGTTAGTGAAAACTTCAACACTGAACAATTGCAATGTAGTAACGGCAATTTAAATGAGGATGCAATACTTACAAGTGATAATCCTAAAGATTTTATATATGAACCACAAGTGGAATCTATTAAATTAAGTGACATTCTAGAAAATCCGTCGTCTGAATCGAATTCTACTTGCGTACTAGTGAGTAAAGAAAGCAAAATACTCGATAGACATTACAACGACTGGTCAAATGAATTGGCGAATGGTTCTGAGAATAAATCACTTAATTCTACGGAGTATGCGACACCGCGTAAACATCTCGATGAATCCCTTGAATCTGAAATATTGATACTAAATAATAACGAGCGTCCTTACAATAGTATCCCGAAGTCGACAGAAATCACAGAAAGATGTGTTGAGAGGGATATTAATATGACGTCACGGGAGCTGTCTGGGATCTGTGCCAACAGTGTCGACGAAAGAAAAGATTTCATTTCTGGGGCGAAAATACCTCAGTACGACACGAAATGTGATAGCGCAAGCATCAAAACTACACACGAAATAATTGATTCTAACGAAAATACAAGTGCAACAAAAACTGCAGTGTCAAATCAAGAGCCGAACCAAAATGAACCAGAACACACACAATTAACAAACATCAATTATTATGATTCGATCTACAGTGGGAACGATGCAGCGCTAGAATGCGCTAGTATAAAAATAGATGAGACGGATTCATTAATATCAACAAATTTCGATCGCACCTCTGAAGCCGTAAATCCTAATCTGACGTCTGCTGATTATTTAAGGAAACTTCCGACCTTACCCGCTGATAACTGTTCAGCGTCTGAGCCAATGGGTGGGGCGGATAGTAAGCAAAAGGATAAGAAAAAACATGGAAGGGGAAGTACCACAAACACAATGACATTTGAAACACCTGATAGAAGATATGCGAGGGAGAGCTTCAGTTTGCCGCCGGATGACCTGAGAGTTGCCGGAATATCTAAGAGGGGTAGTTTAAGTTCGTTACCAGAAAATTCAAAACTTGTGGGAGGTGAAAAAAGAGATGTGTATGAAAATGTGACTGATTTCAAAAGTATTTATTTGAAAGATGATAACAGAACGATGGGCCGGTCGCCTGGCGACGTCGTGGCGAGTTCAGCTGACAGCGGTGTTGTGTTAGAAAAAGATTATAATAAATCGAATAGTTTTATAAATAGTTCAAATATTAAGTATGATGTGTATGGTAATGAAATCAAAGAAAAAATGGACTGTTCGGGCGATGAGGTGTTCAGTGAAGATTCGGGAATAAAAAGTGATGCGAGCGGCGAAGAAAGAGTGTTAAAACATATCCTCAGAGATTCAATAGTCGGCGAAGATTGCACTGACGATACAGAGAGAGCGAAAAAAAGAGTTACGTTTGATACTGTCATTAATTTTGATGACGGCGACAGAATAAATGACGAAAATTTGGGGGAAGACGATTCAGCAGTTGATTCGTTCGCTTCATTTGAAGAGATTGACGAAGACGACGAAGACTTTGATATAGAAAATGAAGAAGTACCCATTGTCGTTTTGGCTGAGCATGATTTCACTGAAGTTGGACTGAGCAAAAAGTATCCTGGAACTAACAAAGCTGTAGAGCCAATAACGAAACTTTTCAAAAGCAAGTCACTCGAAGATGTGAGCTCTGTTGATGATTTCAAAGATGCGAGGTGCGTTATCGATGAAGTTGAAAATAACGAGAATTTAGGTTTAGAAAACGATGACTCTGAAAGTGGTGCTATTGAGATAGTCGAAGTAGAAGATGATTCATCAGAGAAATCCGATAGTATTCGAGAAGAAATCGCTGACAATTTGCCCTTAGAAGATATATTTAAAGACATCGTTCAAGAAGCATTTAAAAATGTAATAGAAAACAAGAAAGAAAAAAGAGACGAATCAGAAGATGAATCTTGTGAATCTGAAGGATCTTACGAGGAAGTTGACGAAGAAGAAGATGCCGAAGAAGAAGAAGAAGAAGAAGAAGAGATCGAGTCATTGGAAGAAGAAGTGAGTGAAGTTTGCAGTGGCGAAGAGTCGCTTGTGAGTGAACCAAGTGAAAATGAAACGTTGAAAAATAGTGAAATGGAAGCAATAAAAGCGCGAAATGAAATTAGGATTAATAATAATTGGAAAAAAGAAGAAGATATTGATGAATCTGCGTATGCTGACATGCTGAGAATATTTGAAAAACAATTGTATGTACTTTTTTTTAAAATTTTTAGTTGCTTATGACTATATATAATACAATATAATATATGATGATGAATAATCTAATTTGCTGTTTTGCAACGATGAAAATTAAACAATAAAAGAAAAACTGTATCAACATTACTTTAAACTAACTGAATAATTTTTCAGCGCCTCTTGCATTTAAAATAATTACATCTTTTTTTAAGTCTATGATGATTTTTAATAATACGGTAATTGTAATAAAATTTCTGTAACAAAAAATCATACTATTGACTAGACCCTGAAAACCAATAACATATCGTTTACCTCCAACGTAATTTTCAAAAATACCACTCGTTAGTCATGTAACAGAATTCTCCGTTAAACATTTTTAATTTTGTGACTTCTGCCAAAAAAAACATGAAAAATCTTTTGTCTGAGTGTCTGCATGTGTGTGACAAGGAATTTACCTACGATTTTTATAAATATAAATTTACAAAAATGTGCGCGATGAGTCTCCCAAGGAAAAGTATTTGAAAATCCACTTTCTACTTAATTAATATTTCATTATTCTATTATAATTAACAATCATTTCTGATAAAAGATATAACAGCAAAAACTTTGCATAAAATGGAAAAGCTTTCCACTTTTACCATGATAACTATATATTATGGGTAAATACGTAAGTACCGAAGTAAAATTTCATTCTTCTCAATTACTAGTTACATGTAATATAATAGTTTTGTCTCTATCAGAAGCTTTCACTATATTGTTTGAAATTATTAGTTTGAAAAGTTATTGAGAACTTAGTTTAACTGCGTGTTATATCCATTTTCTACATTATGCATGTATTCGTTTATAAAGTTCCAAATATTTTTTTATACATATCCTTTTTGATCAAGAGAATATTTTATGAACTAAGCGATTGATTGATATAATTTGGCTTATTGGAGTATTAAAATTGGGACCAAAAGCTAAATACTCAAAGGCATGGTTCATTTTCCACTCTCAATTTCTTAATTAACACAAAGATGTCATGTGTAATACTATTTTTTCAAATTTATTTCTCCATACAATATAAAGTTTGCTATAAGATTGAAAGTGATAATAAAAAAATATAATTTTCATTGTATAAATTGCTCAGTATTCCAATATTTTAAAAAATACACATTAATAAAAAATGTCGAAATTAATAATGTTTTTGCTAGTCATAATAGAAATAGTTCGTTAAAGGGAATCTATTTTTTTTTGCATTCTTTTTGAAGGAATTAAATTTAAAAAATTGAAGGTTTCAACTGTTTTCGAAAGTTTAAAATAAAGTTAACTAAATAAATACATTCCAATATATATTGGTATTTAAGAGTAAAAAAATACTGTGCGGTTAAAGAAATAATGAAGTAGGAGTAACTGTTTTTTAATTTTCAAAAGTTTCTCAGTTGCAATCGTCAAAGTTTTGTCAACAGCAGAATAATAGAGCAAATTATATTCTTCACGTGAAGAATGATGCGTTGAACCTTGGCAAAGGTTACCGAAATCCCAAAATAATTATGATTCCACATATTAAACACATACCAAACGTTTTCAGTTACTACTAAAACATTTCAATATGTATTCAATTGTAATGACTTTAACAACTTTATGTGTTTCAAAACTATAAAAAATCGACTTTACTACATATGTGTAATTTGCATCGTTCAGTCATCAATTTGAATAAATACTCAGACACAGCACTCTTTATAATACTAAAAATCTTTGTCGTTTTTTTAATAGTTTTCTGATATATGTGGCTATACAAGTAGCAGGTGTGGTGTTTTTTTGTTTATCAGTTCAATAAATTTGTTAAATTCAGTCAAAAGTATTGAACTTTCATTAAAATCTTCTCATTCCCTCGAAATAATGCATTTTTTTAATTAATTTACAAAAGGACAATACCAATACAAATTTCCCCAAAAGATAATTTTGAACATGTTTACATAAAAAAAAACAAATTGTGTCGCTTTGATAAATTATTCTCGTAAAAACTCAATTGTTGAAAGATATTATCATACGACATAGAACAGAAACGTAGCCAATGTATTATATAATATTATAGATGCACGTGAATAGCGCATATGGAAAAGTGCGCACGTGTTCACACGTCGAATTAACGAAATGTCAAAGTTTTTCTGACGTTTTAGATTTTCATTTTACGTTGCACTTAAAAAGAGTCGGGGAATAAATATTGATTAAAGAGGTAATTAATTGATTTTATTTAGTTCTGAAAAGTCCACGGTGAATTAAAGATCTCTATATTGTTTTAAGAATTCCAATTGTAATTCATAAATATTATACATCGTTAATACAATAAATAAAATAAATGTTCATCCTGGAAAGTATCGGAGTTGTTGTAAGGTTAGGAAATAGTTTGTGTTGACTTGAAAAAATATTCGAACGATTTGCAGAGACTGGGTTCATTTATCGGAAATCTCGAAGAATGTGATATCTGGCAATAACATTTTTAATTTTAAAATAAAGTTATTTTTAAGACATAAAATATTGTGGCCAACAAATAGCTCAAGCATAAAAAATTCAGTGACGTGAAGACAAAATTTGAAAGCATTAATTTGTATCACGTAATGATTATCCGTTTAATTTAGTATAGCATCATTTTTTTTATGTTTACTACCAAAATTATTGGATTTGATATACTGAATATGAAAACATATTTTTCGCTATATTGCAAAAATAGATTAAAATTTCAAATGAAAATAAGGAAAAAAATAATTAAAACTGTTATTTTAGAGTTTTTCATATGATGGAGAAATGTGTTCATTAAAAAACGTGCATTAATAAATAGAAAATACGTCTGAATAGGTTTTTAACAGACCCAAATATTGTTATATTAAAATTCGCTGTTACCGTTTGTCAATCTTCTGGTTTCCGCCACTTTTTAATTACTACGCAAAAATTCTACAATCTTATATAAATTATTAATAAGTAAAATGTATTATATAATTTTAACCCCTGAAACAACACTCTTCATACAAAAATTATTTTGTATACTAATCCGAAGAACTTAGAATTCTCGCTAGAGTAGTAAAAGCCGATATATGATTTTGTTATATGTTGTGAGTTAACCGTAACTATTGGATGGTGTTAAATATTATTTATAGTGTCATCTTTAAACAACCACCATCGAAGAATTCATGTTCTAATTTTGTACGAAAATATATTTTTTTAAACTATTGCTTGACAAAAATATGAATGTATGGCATTTGAAATGAAAAAATACATGACTACGTTGTCCTAGACGAGTTTCATATCAATATTAAGCGGAAATCTACTTATATTTCTAGCATAATATTTTCACGAAAATGACAACGACATCTTCAGGCATTCTAGGTATTTTAATATATTTAATTGGAAAATACGTCATACTTAGTCGCTATGAGAGATAACGAGGAAATTTCTAGTTTAATCATTTGTATTTTATTTCAGTGTCAATTCGGATGAAAAACTGTATTAATGAAACACACCACACATTCTTATTTTATACTGTATTCAATTACTATATACACCCAGTCCTTTTTTTACGCGAATTCGATTATACGCGATTTTTTTGGACGGCACCGCTACATTTTTTTACTCGCTTCACTCGTTTTTACGTAATTTTTTCCCCAAATTTGTTTTAAAGAAGACATTTATATATGATGCTAGGCATGTACGTTTCATTATTTTTTAAATAAAAAAAATATGTTTGTTTTTAAAACTTAATTTTGTATAGCATTCCATTTTTTTAAATACACATACAATTGCCAAATGTTGACAAGTGTATCGGATATTATGCGAATTTATGTTTTAGGGTATGAAAAGAAATATAATGAAATTGCGTGAAATCATTTTTTTTACGCGCCTTTTTCTGGAACCAATGTATTGCGTAAAAAAAGGACTGGGTGTAATAGATATATTACGTTTTTCAGGAGAGGATTATCTGACAAAGAAGGAAGACTATCAGACCTTCAAGAGCGAGCGGCTGCTTTACACAGTAAGTCCGTTTTTGCAATAATAATACTATGTTTGAATCTCATTGACGTGTTTTTACATATTAAGGTTCTAATGGTTAAAATTTAATGGTTACAAATACAAGATTTCAAGATTTGACGTATAAAAATACCGCGATTTCCACAGTACATTTTTCATTAAAAATTCTTAAGCAAGGTTTTTTTATTGATTGAATTGGCATTCACTTGGTAGAACTCCATTATAATACGGTGAAAAAAATAGCAATGTATTTTAGTTCTACAAATATATTTTTAAAAAATATAGTTGATGGCTATTTCGGCTCACGCTAGAATACAGACGCGTAATATAGACGCGTTAGAACAGTTCTGACGATGACGTGAGCCGAAATAGCTATCAACTATATATAGGTTTTTTTGTTTGTAAAATTTAAGATTAGTGCACCAAACCAAATACACATTCTAAAAATAAAATAAAAAATGTCAATTAGATTTATATATATATATATTGGCACCAATCATAAATTTCACACGCAGTTAAAAGCTTTGATATACTCGCTGAGAATTTTTAATGAACAAAACCACGGTTTGAATCTTGGCTTTTTCCAAAAACAATTAGGCATTATTCGTTCATTTAACTGAAATAATCTTGCTAATTGTAATTAACACCTGTTTTGTCAAAGCTAGCAAATTAAATTTATCAAGCCATACATTTTCCGTTAACACGTGGCAAAAAGAAATATCCGTTATAGATAAGATATTATAAAACAAATTTAAATCTTAGTTTTGAAAAATAATGAGAATAAATTTCAGGGAAAATTTTGAGTTTTCATAAATTTATCAAAATTAACTGCTTTTTAATTGATTACTTATTTTAAGAACTTGTATGTTGTTGTTATTGACACGTTACTATACCGACGCATTGATACAACAGAATGTAATAAAAAGACTGAAGGAATTTTGACTATCCATCTAGAAATCATTTTATATAAACAATAATAAAAAATAACTTCGATGAATTATTAGGAGAAAAAAAAATTCTTGATGACCTTTATCAATTATTACGACTATGTATTAACTTATTCCCTGCTGAGCATTTTAAAGTATATTCCAACACCTAGACTTCAAAAATTTATTGAATAATATTGGTTTGCAACAATCTTATTGAGTTTGTCAGGACAATTCAAGCATTACATTAACTCAAAAATTAGCGAGTACAAGAAGGTTTTAACCACTGTTAATACATATATTTTCGGATATCAACTATCAACAGTAAAATCAGCCGTCTCAACAGCTAAGACGTTAATTCGGTTAATTTTTATGATTATGATATATGACGGATGAGAATGCGTCTAAAGAACATTATATCATTTGCAATTAAATTTAAAAAAAATGTTATGCACCCGATTAAAAAAAATACACTTTTGCCCACCGATATCATAAATTGTCTAGACGCAGCACTTTGGCGCTTAATTGATATTAATTAAAAGTCTTTTCATTGCACTATTACGAAAAAAATTTTAGCGATTTCCTCTAGCTTTCTTGGCAGGCATAAACAGTTGGTTATCTGTCGACCTTCACTGAGGGATATCCGAAAATATCTCAAATGATTTATTGCTCTTCGTTTTAGAAAAATATTATGCAAACCTTTTTGACGTTCTTCTGCATTATTTATATTTATATATTACACAATTTAAAAATACTTGTGTCGCTTGTTGCGAAAATAATTTCAGTATTCCTTCAAATAATTATATGCACATAACATATGTATACAAATTATGACTGTCGCCATGCCGCCAACTCTTGGCTGATTGAAGTACCATAATATAAAAAAATACTTTGTATAGCTGATTAAGACAATTCACTACACATGTTTGACAAAATTTGCGAAACGTTATACGAAATCTTTTTTATAAAATTTTTATGTTACTAATTTTCGTTTTAATTTTGATTTGAAAAATTTTCTTCATATTTTTAAGGAGTGTTTTTTTTTATCACATAATATAAATTCAAACTCAGCCCCTAAATGTTTGCATGTTTGTAGTAAAGGTCGGAGAATGACGGCTTTGGAACAGCTAGAAATCAATAGACACCAATTATCACAAAGGATTCTTAACGAACAAACTAACATAATAGTATCGCCACTTGTCCAGCCGTTGTACAAAGGGGTGGTCTGATTTGCTTCCAGAAGGACCACTTCCGTCCCACATATAATCTTATTGTCATAGACACCTATTGTTTCATTTAGAATTTTGAAAATTTAGTGTCATTGTGTTAAAGTAACAAGCTAGGCCGTTGGAACAGGAGAGAGGATGTGTTGTGTGCCTCTTCCGCACAGCTATATATAGATAAGCGAATGTTAGTTTAAGCATAGTTCTGACGATGGCGTGAGCCGAAATAGCTATCAACTATATTTGTTAAAAATAATTTTGTACAACTAAAATACATTGCTATTTTTTCACCGTGTTATAATGGAGTTCTACCAAGTGAATGCCAGTTCAATCAATAAATCGTGTATGATGTTTTTCAACCTTTTGAAAATCGAAACTGTAAGCTTCATAAATTAAATCTAAAACCCGAGTACATATGTATTCAATATATTCCTTATCATCATTAAGATTAATAATCTTTAAATATTACCACAATAAATTCTCTCAGTAAACATCTTTAACAATTCGTTGGTAATTTCGAATTTTTATATAATATTTCATAATAATGACATATGAGCTATAGTGTATATTCCTATAGTGGTAGAAACTAAAACTGATAAATTCTTCTAAAAATAAATATCACGTAAGCGATTGATTAATATTAAATGCGTAGTATTCACACCTACTTCTCTCAGCTCATGATAATTTAGTAACAGGGGCGCTATGTCCATACGTGCAATGTGTAAAGCGCACACAGGCTATTTTATCAGTGTCAATGATCATTATTTTTTTTCATCAAAAAGCAGTATGATAAATAAAACTTTGTTAGGTGCTCGTTTAAAAAAAACCCACTGTATATCAGTTTTTAAATGTGTTCTAATACATATATAATCAAATATAACGGAATCTTAAGGAAATTTTTCAGGGCTCAAAAGTCTCCGTAAGTCTTCGTAGGTTTGAGGAACGCGGAGATATTTGGCTTATAATAAAACTTAAAATACATGCACTCCATTCATTTATCTTCCAATTAGGTTTTTATGAATCGTTTGTCTTTGCTTCTTTATTATGAGAACAAATAACTGTAAATGATGTTTTTGAACAAACTTGACAAATATGACTATACAAAAAATGATTTTCAATTAAATTAAAATATTGCGCTGGTTACCCGAGTCCGTTTTGTTCTTACTTACTGTACAGTAGTTCACGTAAGACAATTTATTAGAAAAATAAAAACAATGAAAACGGAGGTTTGCGTAGGCAAAATGTTTAAGTTGATCATACTAAAGTGTACAATTACATGTTATAAAGTCTTGTAAAATTAAGAAGATGGCGACGTTGGTGATGTTTTACTATCCATGTCCATTTACAGCCATAGCGTTTTCTGAAACTTGATTATATTTGTAAAATATACTTACATATCCTCAAATTATAGTCCCATAGTATTCATTCGTAGAAATAGCGTGGCTTTAAATGAATATGTTATATATATATTTGCCTTTTGGGGTTGATCGTACCGACACAAAAGATACGTTTCCAATGAAAGAAAACGAATCTTTATTTTAGAAATGACACACGGTGTTTCTCGTAAACAAGTTTGGCTTGTTGAACGATCTCGTGCGTCAGTAGCAGTCATAAGGAGTGTCTATAGACTATATCGAAGTGTCTCCCATTCAAAAACCCACCAAAATATTTGCAAATACACCAAAATAGAACTAGGTGGGCATGAACATTTACAACTTCAGCGGATGTGATAATAAAACAAAACTGTGGTATTGATCAATCAACTGTAATGAAACGATGATGACAGGTCCATCAATATAGACGTACGAGGCGCGATCTAATCATTATTCCGTAGCCAAAAACCCATTATACCGGGTATAATGTGATATCATAATAATTATTTGACAACAGATTATTATTTATCTCAACAGTATTTGATAACGAGCTTATAATATTTTGACGTAAATGCAGTAAACGTTTAAAGCATTAACTGCCAATTCTAGGTGGAATGGCGCTTTATTATAAAATAATTTGAATTCTTTTAATCTTTTTTTATAATAAACAGGACTTATTGAGTTCACCACACTGTCGTCATTTTATAAACGCTGGCAATAGACGAAAAAAGTTCCGAGAATGACAAAAATATGGAAAAGTTTTTCAAATTATTTTCAGTGTGTGATTTTTTTTATGTCCACAAAATATTGAACTTAACATATTTTTTAAAGGATTCATTCTTAGTTTGAATATAAATATAGAAAAATTATGTTTAATATTTTTTATATCATGAAATTGCACGAATAGTTTTCATATCAACTGAAATACCTTAACTAAAATTTATTTGTCTGATAAAAACACGATAAAAACTTTTCAAATGATAATTTTATTACTTTTGACGTGAAACGATTTATATTTCGCTCATCGCGAGCATTATCAACGGAAGTTGATAATGTCTGTTGATAATGCTCGCGATGAGGGAAACCGGTCCTGATCAAAAAATATATTGTGGAAATAAGTACTAAAAATGTGTTTTTATTATTTAAAATATCATGCCTTTCCATCAAGAAGTGACAGTTAACATCTTAAAAGTGAATATTGTATTTAATTGGAAATTTTTATCGCCTAACAATGTATGCATTTTTAATATAGAATACATACAAAGAATTCTTTTTCTTCATTAGTGCGATATCATTTAGTTATATTTGACGCCGAACCTGAAAATTAAATTTCATTCAAAAAAATATTCTGAAAATATCTTCCAGGAAATTATTAATATATATTCCGGGGTTTTATTTTACCTTTATATTCCAAAATAACATAAAGGTAAAACGCAATTCCGGAATTTGTCTTCCCCAAAACGGGAATACGATTTAACGCTAAAAATACCATCCCCGAAATGACTTGTGAAAACGTTCGCATGCAAAATAACATAAACATATGTAGATGCAATGGCTATTTCCAGAATACTCTTAATAGTTTACGTGCAAAAATAAAACAGAATATCATTTTGGTCAATGTGTCTTCCGAGAATATCTTGTAAATAATTCCTTGTAAACACTGGAATAAACAATTTCGGAAATACAGGGAAATAAACGTCTGCTAAAAATGTTGTCAAAAAAATATATATACCGTACTGTTTTAAATACAAATTTGATTTCAGGTAATATAGAGATACCAGTTTTACTATTTTTTCTGTTGTTTCTTTTGATTGTGAAATTCAGATGCTATGAAAATTAATAAAAAATGAGATTTTTTATCTTTTGCTAACAGATATAATTATGGAATATGTTTTAGAGTTATTGCCAATTTATTGATTGAATTGGCATTCACTTGGTAGAACTCCATTATAACACGGTGAAAAAATAGCAATGTATTTTACTTCTACAAAATTATTTTTAACAAATATAGTTGATAGCTATTTCGGCTCACGCCATCGTCAGAACTATGTAGTTCGTCGCTAGAACTATATAGTTCTATCAACTATATTTGTTAAAAATAATTTTGTAGAACTAAAATACATTGCTATTTTTTCACCGTGTTATTGCCAATTATTTAAGTTTTTTCAAATGATGTATATTATTAAGAAAATCTAAATTAAATTGACTCAAATCAAGCAATATAAATATAGGCTTTTAATTATTCTATTGAATACGGTCCTTTTTTGTTTATTAAGTTTTCATATATTTTATAATAGTCAAGACGGTTTATTACTTTGCGATCATTTTCCATGACAGCTGAAAATTCTTGCGGCGGGCTACATCGGTCCTCATACTTTTAAAATTCTGTTTCATTTTAATAAATCGAAAAAATCTATCAATAATGAATAGTTGAAAGTGAGTATGAATCATAATCCTCTCAAAAATCTTAAGTGCTTTACTATTTACGAACAAATTATGAAAAAACCTTTACTCTACTTAAGATTAGCTAAGCGTTTCATACATTTAGACATGATCGAATGATTAAATCTACTTTTTTACTGATATGATATTTCTAATCGTCGTAGTTCGACTTAAGAAAAAATAGTATTTAAATAACGATAGTGATATTGTTTATTACTCGGAATCATTGATACAATTTTTAGCTCATTAAATGTGCCGAGTAGAAATAGAATGTTGCCTGCAAAGAGTATTTCACTGCACCTGTATTGCATGTCGTCGCACTTGTTGAAAGTAAAAATACTTTTTGGCACATTATGTGCATTAAAACTGTTGTGATTATGATACAAAAAGGCAACTAAATTAACACTCACCGACACTAACGTCTCGTTTTACGTGCAGTTTCTGAGATTATATTACATGAATTATTTGATTCAAAAATAAGCACAATTGGCTACACGTTTTTATTTAATCACATCACCTATGTAATTATCGATGCTTCAGAAATTGCGCACTCAATCTTCTTGTGGACATTGTACGGGTTACGTTAATTAAAACCAGTTAATGACTAACAGATTTTTTTCCTGATTTTTGTCACCCTGGACGAAAATTATTTAGACGCACCTTATGTAATTTAAGCTATATGAAGAAATATCTACGGAGTTTTGATAAAATACAACACGTTCGCGTATCAATTTTTTTACGACCTCTCGCATCCCAGTCAAATCTTTGATCATCCCCAGACCTTTACCTGAGAACTAGGGAAGTCAAATTAAACTCTTAATGTTTAAAATCAAAAAACACAAAAAAATCTTTATTTATTTATCGGTCAGTATTCGTAAGGGGAAGACTTTAATTTTTTCCTTCTTAGTCTTCAGTTGGCAAAATTTTCAATTAAAGGATATTAACATATAGTAACAGAGGTTTCAAGATAACCTTAATAAATAATTAGCTTCTGAAAAATTAGTGTTAAAGAAAAATATACTTTTAAGCAAATTATCTTACTATACTTTTTTGATACGCAGAACATATCTCGGCGGGGTGATAATGTTTTGGTAAGGAATCAGTAATTCAACATAGTTTTTGCGTATAATAAAATTTGTTCTTTATTGTGTGCGACTATTGAATATCTGTCATTAAGATATTACGGGCAAGCCATCTATCTATTAACAGTTTTTATTTATGAGGAAATTGTAGAATCACTTCCGACCTGAAAGATTTCACAATGTCACACCATCATATTTTATATCCGTTGCGTGGGTGACTGTTTTTATATGCATATTTTTTTATTGCGACATTTTAAAAGCGACATCCGAACATGAATATAGAAATAAATATTAATGAGTCTTTCTTTTTTCAAAGGAACATATACGAACGAAGGAGCGCTATTTATTATGGCTCAAAGAAAATAACACGAGTTTGGTTGAGATTCGAAATTTATGAAATAAAAAAAAAATGGACTGAGAAGCGCTCCGGTTTGTAAAATCATACGAAAAACTGCGCAGAATAGATAAAGGGATGTTTAAATAATAATGATATTTTTTGTTTTTAGGAGTTCAAGGTGAAGTGTGCAATGCAAGAAAAGAAGCAGAGTTAATGAGGCAGAAGTTGCGTCATGTCGAAGCCGATTTGGCCGCAACAAGATCAAGAAATTGTCATTTGCTGGATCAATTAGAACTCAAAGCTGGTGAGATCCTTAATTTTTTTTACTACATGTCTTTTTTTATGGTCGAACAACTATAAGAGCAGTTCTTTGGAATTCTTTTTCTCCCATGATACCACTTAGAGTAAAACTAAAATACATATATCTAAAGACTTACAAATAATTTTTAATAAAATATCTTTTTCGTTTTCTAAATATAATATAAATTATAGAATTTTTTACATATTCTATATCCTGTCCCTATTATATTTTATATATTAGGGATAGGTTATATGAGTAATCCATTAAAGCGCCTCGGCAAACCTATCATCGATTGACGGCGCAATTATGCACTGCATTAGAAAAATGGCTGACGATATGAATACGGATTCACGATGCATTAATGCTGAGTGCGAAATTTCATTAGCGTCTGAAGATTTGAACTTCAAGTGGCCATGATCCATTTTTCCGATTTATAAAGTAATCGTCTATTTTTCATTTTCAATAATGAGATTGTAACTTATTTCGTAATATCCTAGACGAAGCCAGGGCCGCTGAGAGGCGTGCTGAAGAACTATCAAGAGACGCAATGCGTCTTAGAGAGCAACTAGACAGACTACTTCCAGAATGTGAAGACCTCAGGAAACTGGCTAATACCCTCAGCCAGGAGAGGGACAACGAGAGGAAAGACTATGAACAAGTGAGTATAGACAATGTCCTCACATATCAAATATTTTAATTTAATTTCTCCGTTGATTAGTTTCTAGGGACGAGGATTTTTTCATTGTTTTAATATATTTATTTTGACGTATAATTTTATAATTTTGTATACTTAAGTACACGAGTATATCCAAGGGGAAACTAATTAAGCATCCGTTAACCGGTTTTTCAAAAAAGAAGTAAACTTTTAGTGCAGTTATAAATTTACCACCATAACTCATGGTCACATGAACATCAGAACACCCTAGAAGTAAAAATGAAGCCATATTTTTTTATCTTTTTTGAACATTGGGGAACATAAATTTATTATCATAAACTCACACAGCTAAGTAATACATGCGTACACCTTTTCCACAAAGAATGATGAATTCTCATCTTTGTAGGCACTTGCTCGTGAACGTTCTGATCGCGATGAGCGTGAAAAAACATGGCGCGATGAATTCGAAAAACTCAGAAGTCAGGGCGCCGAGAGTGAAGAGTTACTCCTTGCCGACTGCGAATGGAAGCTGCGAGATGTTCAGAAGGCCGCCAGAGACAGGTGTTCCAGAGCTGAAGAAAGATTGCAAGAGTTGCAGAAGGCTGCCGACGAGAGGTGTGAGGCTGCCGATAAGCATCTCCAAGAGGTAAATTGCCGTTGTCTTTTTTGGAACTAAGTAATTCTATTTACATATAATCATTTGTGCCATCGGCAATAGCAGTCATCACTTATCTACTATAATTCCTCTTCTTCCAGTTGACCGAGCTAAAGAATACGACATATGACCAGCAGCGTTGCATTCGGCAAGGAGCCGCCCAATTGGCTCAGCTTCAGGCATCGCAGGCTTCCCTTCAACAGGAGTCAGCGAGGCTTAGAACACTCTTGGACATGGAAAAGGATGCTTTACGTACACAAAGGGCGTTACATGCTAAAGTAAGCTTTTTTAAGCTTTCTGTTAGTTTTTTTATGCACCATTATCCAGACTCTATAGGGGGAATAAAGGTCTGTTGACCTGATCTTCGTCATATGAGAAGCTTCAATTTTGATTTAACTCAATGACTTCTTCGAAAGTCCAGGAATGGACGGAGCACATAAGAGTATGTCCATACGAATTTTATTTCAAAGAAAGCGTGCAAATATCATATTATAATTCACTGATAGACTGGCAATCAAAATTACCATATGGTTTGTGAGAACTCTATAACTGCATGGTTATTAAACACGCTATTGCAAAGCAAATTTTATAAATAAAATCCACCAACAAGTATCGTTGAATATTTTCTTTTCCATCTATTGAGCTAATTATCTTATTCTTCTATTTCTACTCTATTTGAAACATATAGCTTAAACAAAAGGGAAACAACCAATTATACATATAGACATATATTCCACATTGGGGGCATACATGGCTAAAAAAATAAGTTGTTCATTAAAAATATCACAAACGCCGGTCCTCGAATTTCTTTAAATACCCCGATAATCAATGTACATCAATTATTTACTTGATATATCTCCTGCAGGAACTGGAAGAAAAAGACAAAAGACTTGCAGCGCGCTTGGAAGAACAAGCCAAGAGGTTGGAGGAAGAATGGAAGGCTAAGCATGAACAAAAGGAGCAGGCTTGCGCACAACACGCGAAGGCTATTAAAGAAGCGCAAGAAAAGGTATATATATGATATACATATGTAGCAAATATTAGTTAATTCTTAAATACTATACACATATTTTCTAATCCTATTGATTATATGGATTTCTGAGCTAAATACTGCTAATTTATAAGAATACAGATGTCATGAACTATGATAGATAACGGCATCTGAAAATTTATGTTGATATCAAGGTCAATAAATTTTATATTCATTCCCCTACGTCTAAGGTAATTTAAAAAATGAAGTCTAAAGAGGTTAACAAAATTTGGAAAATAGTCGGTTGTCTATCTGTTCCATTGAAAAGAACTCATAAATTAAATTCCTATATAACGGCACTAGATGTTTAATTCCCACCATTAACCAACATTGCCCACCAATTTGAAATAAGTAGGTATTGTTAAGTCTAAAATTACCCAATTGCATTTTAATGATAGTTGATTATTATTTGTTGTAGAATCCTTTTATCAGGCTCATTAAAAGTAGTTAATGTTAATAAAACCTATCACAGGGTGTCATTATTAGTAAATCGTTAGTTAGTAGTAGTAATATTTTATTTGGATCCTAGTCTTGAGGTCTGTATTTTTCCTTCGTGATTTAACTTCTCTGAAATATAGCCGATGTTAACTGTTTATTGTATGTTAGTTCTGTTGCAACCGTGTGATAGAATACCTGAAGATGCCGGAAGGTGAAACCTGGATCGTTAGTGACAAAACGTACGAAATCATATAAATTTTCAAATTTTGTATTGAAATTCCATGAAGCATCGGCAGTCAATATAATGGCCAGGACATTATACAATACAATATTCTAAAAGACTTTTAAGTCAATGTTGCTTACTTGAATTGTCACTTAATCCTATAGGTGGAGATTCTCAAAGTCACTCTTAAGAAGAAAGAAAGTCAATTTGAGGAATCACTGGATAAGGCAAAAACTAGAGCTGATTGGGAATTGTTGGAAATGAGACGAATTTTGGATAAGGCAGACATCAAGTATGCAGAGGCCGTTGAGAGATTGCAGGAGTCTCACGCTAGTGAAACAGGTACATCGCAAAGAGGTTTCTGCAGCATATCACTCAAATCATAATAACTTTTTTTGAGGGACCTTTTTAAGCAATAATCTTTTCGAAGTTAAGCATGATATAAAAATGACAGGTTTATGTTTAACTAAAACACTTTATCCTAAAACACTGCTTAATAACTTTATATTGATAGTAATTATATAGGTCTAGTGCCTGAATATTTATTTATGGATTGCTTCACACCCAAAAAAAATAAACGTCGCAAACAGCTTCGGCAAAACGCTTAATAAAGCTTCAATTCTTAGAATTTTTGGTAAATTTTCGAAATCTTTAAATGCATTAATAAACGATATGCAAGGCTTTCGTTAGCAAAGATTTCACATAGAAATAAAGTTTTGAATAATTTCTTTTTTTTTATTATGGGTATTATTATCTTTATTTACAAAACGCATTTTAATTTCAGAGCGTTTGACTGAAGAATCCGAAAAGAAGGTCCAAGAACTTGAAACAAATCTAAGTAGCCAAGCCTGTTCCGCGCGAGCTACACTTGAACTGGTCAGGGGACAACTGAGAGCAGAACATGCTGAAGCTCTTCAGAAGCTAAAAGAAGCACACAGAGCTGACATGGGTAAATCATTTATTATTTAGATAGTGATCACTAAAAATATTTTTTTTAAATATGACAAACTATGCTTATTAGAAAATATAATCCTTATGTTTGAACTGATCATAACAGCATTGATCATACACTGTATTTTTCAAAATATTGCATAACATTAATTGTCACTGACTTTGATAAATTTACTGCTTAACCTCTTTAATTCCAGCCTATTTTTCTAAATATACACAAAAAGTCCAAATAGTTTTTGCACAAAACAACAATCGTCTTTAGTTATTTTTGAAATCTATTTTTCCATAGAGTGACAAATAATGAGTAATCTTCTCAAATCAACTACAAAATAAATTTATATAACAAAAAAATACTAAAAAATATATGATTTTCGAGCTTAAACTTCACTTACAAATTAAAATTGGTTTCACGTAGGTATAGAATAACTGGAAAAAAAATACGTGAATTTTGAAACTTTTCAAAGTTTATAATAAATTATTAAAAACATCATATCATTATTCATAACCTTACAAATAATCTAATCGGTATTTCTAGACATAGTGTATAGGTCGGCACTGAATATAATTTGCCCAATTGACAAAATATTGAAAAAAACATGGTATATTTTGGTACAAAACTTTTGATACGCTGAACTCTCCTCTATTTATAAGAGTTAACTATCAACACACTGCAATCAGCCATTTCAAAAATTGAGACATTAGCAGTCAGTGGATAAAATATTTGATGTATAAGTTTTGATATATTTCATGTAGTGGCAAAAAATTTCTAAGTAAATAGAGAAAAGGGAATTGATCAAAACAATGCTACTGCTGCGGTACCTACAGCTCCATAATAAATATCTTTAAAAAAAAGTTTTTTTTAAAATTAATTTATATTGGTGCAACTATGAGCCATTTCTATAAGACTGCTGATGAATATAGTGCAGCAACCATAAAATTTTACATGAGAAACACTCGTCTATGGTATGTAGAATTGGTATTGATTTCACAGTGTTTCTTGACAAACAAACACTACTGACAAAAAAATATTTCTTGACTAAATAAACTTCATTCCTCAATATTCAAATACAGTGATTTTTAATAAAATTGATATTTATAATATAGTCCTTTATACCAGATGTCTCCAAACTTTTTAACCTAAGGGCAATCCTGATTCCTCTACCAAGTCCCAAGAACCAAGATTCTGTAGTTTTGATTGTCATGAAAATATTTTTAGCTTTCGTGGGCCCGACTGGATTGGTAGAGCTAATTTGGAGACTTCTGCTATAAGTATAAGATGCTGCAATTAATGGTTTTTTTTTTAGAAAAACAATGGGAAATGTTCACAAATGACAAAGAGCAGTGCTTAGAAAGAATGAAAGCAGAATGTATGCTCGAGGGAGAAGAAGACAGAGAAAAAAGAGACAAGCAGTTGTTGAGAGATATTGATGGTAAAGATAAATAATAATTTATGTTTCAAAATATTTTTAACTTTAACTATTTTTTTTTATATCAGCACTAGTAATAGAATTCAATCAAAAAAGAAGGTATCGCCAAATCTTTCATATCAAAATTCGAAAGAGTCACGTGTTACTCTATATGCAGAAGTATATAAATATACTTGTTCATTGATGCTGCATTTCACACTTTCAGAATTAAAATCTTCACTCGCTGCCCGAGAAGGCGACCTCGGTTCACTGAAGTCCGAAGCAAGGAAAGCTAATGAAGCACGTGTATCAGCAGAGCGTAGACTCAGGTCTAGTATTACATTATTTAAAATATATATTTGTCACTCAATTTTTTGTATAAAAAAAATAATTCCGATAATATTTTAGTTAAAATTGCTTTATAAAATTCATACTGTATCGCAATGTATTTCATAGACATGTCATTTACATTGCTAACTCTTTCATTCATGTTCATTAAACATCAATCATTCACCTACGTTAAAATTTCATCAGCATTAAAACATTCTTTTCACTTTCATTTTCATATCTAAAGCATTCGTTTGGCATGATTCACAATAATATTTTCTTCATTTTCGTACTAACATCGCATTCATTATTCATGAATTAGTAATAAGTCATCAGTAGTCTGGACAATTTTTTTGATTTAAGAAAACGCTTTGAAGTTTGTCTAAACTTAGCTAATTGTCTATTTCAAATATATAAAGATCTCTAGTCTAAGGTTTCTTCTGGAAAATATGCAACACGCCTAAATAATGATTATGAATATTAGGATAAAAATGTATATTTTAATAAAATCAAAATTTAATCGTATTTTAATTTTCTTGTTATTAGGTTATAACCAGGGAATATATGTATCTAAAAATGGAGCTAATTTATGTAGTTTTACCGTGTACACATTTAAAATATTAATTGATATGTTTCTTTTTTGAATAGTTACAATTTTGTATGATTCCACATGTTTTGTCTTTTTTGAAAGGCGAAACCCGGGTCGCTAGTGACAAAACATGTTGAATCGTACAAAATTGTAACAATTCAAATTTGATATTGAAATACCATCAAGCACCTTCAGTCGATATCATAAATGATATGTTTCTTACTAAAGTGAAGAATGTTTAAAATTATCAAAACTAAAAATAATCTTTCGTCTCGCCTAACGTCGTTAAAAAGTTTCAATTGTTGATTTGTTCAGCTGGCCGATATCTGGAGGCGTCGGTTTGTTAGGGATTGTGGCTTTGGCGGTCAGCGGTGCTCCAGCCCCGGCCATACTCCTGGCAATGGCACTATTAATTCTTTTGCTCTGGCCTTAGGTCGTGACCCTTGTTGTACACCTTTTTTACATTCAATCTCTCTAATCAAATATATTTCTATGCTTGGTTTTATATCAACCCCCCGTCCCTCCCTCGATCAATAAAAAATTAATTCTTGATTATACTACCTATTTTAATGCTGATTACAAAAAAAAATGTTATAAAACGAGCAAGAATACTAAACTTCTATCGAATATTGTTGATATTTATAATAATGGGATGTGTTTCAGCAACTAAATATTGAAAATACTTACAGTATAGAAATACATATTAGAATTTTGCAGTTTATACTTTGCACATCCGTATAATGTATAGAGGTGAAAGGTGTTATGTCAAATAATTTTGAGCTATATTGCCTAAAAAACAAGCTCACACAAGTAATACTATATTTTAAGTCAATAAGTGAATTCCGATTAAAGTTATTCTTGACAAGAAACCATAAATATCTAAATGCATTAGATTTTTTAAATGATTAACAAATTTCATGTAGTAGCCATTTTCAAAAATAATGCATTTTCAAATATAGAGAGATGTCTTAATTTATTGATTTTTGAAAATGTTCATCTGAAAACAAGATCTTTTGACTTAATGCTTGCTACTACTACACCGACAATACGTAATATTGTGAATGCCGCTTATTTATCAGCTTGTTATCAAATATTATTGCTTTTGAGTAATTTTGGGAATGATTAATGACAGTGTTTTGCAACTCTCCAATCCATCACAATACAATATAATAACACTTGAACTATGAAAATTACAATCAGGTAGAACATTTTCAATTAGGAGATTGAGACAATTTGTTGAGATTCTGGCTTTCTTGGGCCGTCCTCAGTACTTCTCTATTATGTCCACAGTAGCATTTTAGTTTAAATGCTGTTATGTTGTGCGTAGTTAAGTCTCTTATATCTAAATCCCAATTTAAAACCAAACTATCTACACACTAGTTTTATCTGCAAACAATTATTTTTGGATCACAGTACATCAGAAACCATGAGCATCCATGATTTATCCTAAATCAGATCCATACATTGAACAAATGGCACCTCTTTAATATATTTCAAAAATTCTTTTATTAAGTTATTGGATAACCCACACCAATCACCATTACTCATGATAAGTAATGGTCAGAAGCTAAAACCTTTAACTTAATCTTATCGCTCATAAGAACAGTTCAAATCACAGAAAATCTACACATGAGCACTTGAAATTTATTGACTTTAATTTCAAAGTCAATTTAAAACAGTTTATCTTTTTTATAAAAATAATTTGTTTAAAAATTTCAATATTTAAAATTAAATTGCAAATACTTTTTCACAAATATTCTTATGCATTAGACTTACCTTGTCACTTCTGCTGTTATATTGGAAAGCAACTTTGAATGTAGAATCACCTTACATTATCAAAGAGATTATATATTTTGACATTAAGGGGATTAATATTGGTGATTCTGTGTAGAAGTTTTATTTCAACAGAATGCTTTAATATGAGCTTTATTGAGGAAGGTTATATTTGTTAAATTTAAATAAAAGAAATCTCGATAATACACAAAATGTTACAGTATTAAAACACACTCAATGAAGAATAATTGTAAAACACCGTAAAAAAATAATTTAATAATCAAATATTTGAACATTTGACGATAAATTGTCAATCAAAAAATATTAATGCAAATTTATTTCTAGAAATAAATCAACACATTGGAAAAGATTAAATTTATTATTCATGTAATCATATCATTTCCCTTACATATTTCTTGCACTGCAGAAATGTATTTACTGTTGACTTTGAATACTATTTATAGTTAATTTAATATTGTAATTAAATAATAGTTGACATTAAAACTGCTTTATTCACAATTAATGAAAATAGTTTGTAATAGTTCACCTAAAAATGTTTTGTGACCGTTTTTTCCCTTGATCCTGCGCCGCTCACCGTTCAATGCTACTGCTGATCAATCAACTGTCGACACGTCAACGCAACCTCATCTGCCTGTCTTCATCAACCGCCATCACTTCATCCCGTCGGAGACTGGAGTCACCTATATCTTCTTACCATTCGGACTCATCACAACGGCGTTGATTTCCATATAATTCAACCATCCATTTTGACATTGCCATTAATATCATCATCAAAATAAAATTGACTCCATGTTAAACTCATTATGATGACATGATAAACAATCGCCAAAATATGTCTCATAATAATCATGAAACTGGTCACTAAGTGTACTATAAACATGTTCAACAAATTTCATAACTGTGGAAATCAATTCCTTTACACAATTTAATAATTTTATTGAATATTGAATATAAAATACAGTGAAGCTCAAGTAACCTGCGCCGCTAGAGAAACTGCAGCGCGAGCTGAGGCCGCCCGTCAAGCAGAAACTGCTCAGAGGGAAGCTAAAGAAACCATCGATCATCTTAACAAGAAATGCGTTTGCCTGTCAAATCTGTAAGTTCATTTATAAAGTTTTCAAAAATTGCCATTTTTGCAGAACTTTTTTACTTCTTGGAAAAATAATCATGTACTTGCGCTATGAAGTCTTTTTATAAAAAAAAAAAAAACTTTATTTTCTAATTAAAATTTTCTTTACCAACTAGCATTAAATCTATAAGTAAATTCAATATGGTCTTTGAAAATTTACCTTGTAGAATCGTTTGTAACATGACAAAAGATCTTATCCATTTTTTACTAGATATTAATCATTCATTACCACCAGGTTTGAAGACATGCGGTCACGCTGGCAACAAGCTCCCGGGGAAGCCGCACAATTACGACGCGCTTTACAAGACGAGAGGGCAAGAGCTGCCGCACTGCGAAGGCAATTGGATGCTATGTCACGGTAATCACTCATCAACCACTGTCAAATCATTTCAAATCACATACAAAAACACATATTTGTAATAACAATTATTGTTGCAGAGTATAAAACTGCTTAATATTGACACAAAGTGTTATGAAGTGTGCATTACAGCGCTTGGTATTTTCAGAAAGTGTAAATAACAAAGTGTGGTTCACATAAACAGTAACAGAATACTCCTAACGTTTCAAGTTATGCTTATAATTCAATAATGTAGGACGCTGACAAAAACTATAGCATATTGTGATTAGTTTCTCAATTATATCAATAAAATGTCATATCATCTGCAGGAAGTCAAAAGAATAACGGCTAACTACTGGATATCAACCGAGAGACTTTATTCAATAAAGGTGTCCGAAAAGTATCTACGTAAAAAGAAATGGAATATAGATAGGATTGCAACAATACTAAATAGTGTATGCAATAAAGAAAAATACAAGACTCAGTTTATGATTGAGGTCACTTGGAATCATAAAATTCCTACCTGTCTATGGATACTCATAATACTCACATAAACACTGTTTCATATAACAAGAGGTTCATTTTATTGAAAAGAATTACAAAATATTCTCCATAATAAAAATGAATCACAATAACGCTTTTTATCTAATTTGTGCCAACTCTGTTAAACGGAAGAGGATTATTTTTATGCAACATGCAAATGAACTGCCGCTGAAATATCGACAAACAAGAATGACTGAAAAACAGGTACAGAGAATGTATATTAATGCAATGCAATGTAGCAAAAAATAATTTAAAATATTTTTCTTAGCGGTAACTAGTATCGGATGCTTCTGTGGAATTAAAACATATAAGTAATACATTCTATTTATCTGATATCAAAAAATTTGCATTAATTGTAAATGTCTTAATAATTATAATACAACATGCTTAGTATATTTGCTATCAAAAATTTAAAAAAATACAGTTGGCAGTAACTAATTTTCTTAACAATAATGAAATAGTTGAATGCGAATTTATATAATATCTTTATCCTATAAAATTACCATAAAAAATAAATACTTTTCTGCAGAGGAACAGCCTAACTCTTTGAAAAAATTTCATAAATTGACATTTATGTTTTGAAGAATTATAATTTTATGAGACTGACATCTATACGAAGAAACAAAAAACTATTCTTATTTGCTTATTTTGATTATTTGTGTTTGATAAGGTTTTTGGTGTTTGTGCTTCTATATGCTTAGAAATCATACAATAATACTATCCATCCATTCATAAGTACCTTTAAACTATATATTATTAAATAAATGAATACTAATTAAATAAAACATAAATATAATTATGTTAAAAGAAATGACACCTTTGGTAGTCTACTGATGATTAAAAAGAACATCTCTTACATATTGAAAAATATTAGGTGAAATTTTAAACAAATCCATTATCCAATTATTGCCTTTAGTCCACCATAAAAGTTATTAGAAAAAATAGAGTAGTCCAGAAAGGATTTCTTTATAAAGCATGGAATTTCTTCCGCGGTTTTTAAAGAATCGTAATTTTCCACAAAAAATATCAAATTGTTTGGTGTAAAAGCCAATTATTTATTTGACAGCATATCGAGCTTTGTTGTCTATGTTGCATTCAACAGTTATCCAAATGTTAAGTTAATACTCTAGACAAAAAACTTACTTACCTTACTTTACTAGAGTAAAATTTAAAAATGAGACTTTAGTTTTATTGAATCCAAAAGATCTGTAATGCAGCAGACTGTCCTAAGAAAATAATACATATCTTCTTGCTCCCAATTAACCACATTCATAGATGTACGCATATATATAGGCATACTGAAATTTTAATGCAAAGAAATAAAAATTTTCATTGCATCAATGCCCATAGTTTTAAAAATATTTTTCGAATACCTTCTCTTGTATTTTGTTAGTTTTCTAACATTGGCAAACAATAATATCTTATCAATGGTAACAGCCGCAATTACCATAAACTGTTTTTTCAACATTTCTTTAAACATAAAATGTATGTAACTATTTTTCTCAATTCAAGCTTTTTGAAAATTACTGCTAACCGTGTAGAGCAAAATAAATATTCAATAGTAAACAAAGCCGATCTTGAAAAGTTTTCCTTAATGCTTTTTTTATTACTCTCATTGAAAAATGTTAAAGAACTAGTTTATGATTTTTATTGGAGTAGCCATTTATTAATCCCTTTTTACGTGTTGTAGATAACTTGATCGTATAATATTTATCAAAATTAATGAGTCATTGATGTTAGTTACTAAATATCGACACAATATTCACATGTTTTATTCAAATTAAAAGTGCTATCTTTATTTAGTTTTTCTGAATATTTACAAGTTATCATGAATAGTTTTAATTAAAGATTCTTTTAAAATACTATTATACTTGATGTGATTATTTTAAGATTTTATACCCAGAGCTGTATTTATTTTAAAAAATGTCTAAGAATCATGTTTCGTTTTATTATTGTTTCCTTAACATCCTCATCCATCACAATGAATTACATATTGTTGACTTATCTACCAAAACATTGTTGCATTGTATAATTTAAAATATCTTTATTTTCAAATTATCATTTTGTGACAATTATACAATCGTATTGTATTTTGTACAACAACTCAATTATGCAATACCAATAAAACTTTTTAATAATTTGGTCAACTATATATAATTCGGAAGATTAATCACCATAATCTTGAATTTTTAGTTTTCCCATTTTTTAAGATTTGTAAATATTTATATACATAAAATATATTTATTATATGTTATTCATTAGCTGATATTTATTGAATGAAAAAAGGATTCGGCAAATATCAACCTACATATTGTGACAAATACAAATTTTATTTAATGAGAAGATATTTTTATGCTGAAAACACTGAGTATTAAAAGAAATGATGAGGTAGAAACACTGTTGTCTAAAATTCTCCTAAAATACATATATAATTAAGACAATATTTAATATAGAATCCAACCATTATTCATAAAGCTGCTGTTATGCATCAACTAATGCTATTTTTGCTTCACATTATAGACATTTTTCGTATTTAAATATTATTGAGAATCCTAATGTTCCCTTCAAAATTATTTTTGACGTATGGCAACTAGGCATATTTAAAATTTTTTCAATATGAACTATTCATATTTTTATATTTCATAAATTTGAGCTTAATAATCAAGAAGTGATATATATGGACGTTTAAAGTGAACTCAATAACTGTTGTTTCAAATTACTGTCCAGGATGCCATATTTTTATACTGGTCTCAATAATATCAAAGATATGATTGTTTATGGTTTATCATCATCATCATCATCATCATCAATGCGGATCGTTATTGCAGAGCATGGAAAATAATTTGAAAATAACTCTATTTTTCTCTTTTTTCTTCCAATACTTTACAAATTCAAAAGACCCTTTGAGCCGCATAAGTGGCAGTTGTAGGAGTGTTTGCCCCAAAAAATGCGCTCGCGTGCAGTGATGGGCATGCAACATACCTACAACATGATACTCACGCGGCACCGAAGACAAGATTACACTTACTGTAAGTAGAATTCAACGCCCAAATCAATATTTTTGGTCCATCACCATTACCTTTGACTTGAATAGATAATCGCGTACTAGGACAAAAACAAATTTTTCTCAATATCAAGAATATATCACATATAAGTATTTATCATTCCTATAAATTATTTTTTTTCGATAATTTTTCAAATGAAAGAATGACAGAGCATAATGATAATTTGACCATCATGGTAGGTATCATCTGTTTTTCAAATTATTAAATACATGGATGCCACAGCTATTCTGCTTAGCAAATTATATGAAATATTATAGTTTTAAGTTTTATTTTAACAGTTATGAAACATATCAATTTTGCAAATTTCTGTAATATGTATGTATAATTTTGTAAATATAATATAATACAATTTGTTTGAATCAAATCTAAAATCGTCTCAGCTTTCTGTAAACTTTATAATATTTCTTATATTTGAAGCTTTAAATATTTTTGTTATTTTTGCACTATTTTTAACATAAAACTCTAATATTTTTCATCTTCAAGGTAAATGATATTTGCCAAATAAATAAACTTACTATCAATAAAAATTGCCCTCATTACGGTAAAAAAGCATGCAATTACAGAGTATATAAAACCTTTTATTCAATCTTAAAGAATTCTACTATCTCTAAAGATGGCTTTTATTTTGTATTTTACTCAAATATTCTTAGGTAGTAAATCCATTGACTGACACAAATACTTTATATCCTTTTAAATGAGACATTATTATTTAAATAAATAAAACATTTTATCATTTAATTATTAGGATTGGTTTAGCTCATTGTGAGTAATGGAATGACAATTTAAAACAAGGCTTTTCATATGAATTGCATGACAATAATTACCAGGTACACAAAAAACAAACGGTTCTAGAATATTCAATATCTGGTAATTATCAACTTTCAATCTATACTAATAGCCTTATTTTAATTTCTATCGTAATTTCTTGATAGTACTCGCAATGAGTGGAACTGGTCATAATTATTATTTCAAAAATTGTGGAAATAGTAGTTAGCATTGTGTTATATTTATTTAAATATGTCTCTCCGCCTATAAGTGACAGTTAACACCTTAAAAGTGTAGAACATCAAAAACTATTGACATTTTTTATATTATTGATTGAATTGGCATTTACTCGGTAGAACTCCATTATAACACGGTGAAAAAATAGCAATGTACGTTAGTTGTAGAACTAACATACATTGCTATTTTTTCACTGTTATTTTTTATATTGTTAAAAACAGTATCGATCTTTCAGGTTGACTTTGATAAATATTTATCGTATGAAGATTTCTGTGTAAAATTTAAAAAATTATTGATTTGATTATTTAAATCAATTTCAATAATTAGAGAATGATTAAAACAAACTTGATGGGCAAAATATGTACTATGAACAATGTCAAAAGTTATTAACATTTCATCTTACTATCATATAAGCACACTCAAATATTGTTTTCCGTGGTAAGACAAAATGTGTCGTAAATTGGTAATAAAAATTTTGATACAATGACTGATTAATCTAAAATTGAGAAAAAGCGTGCTTGAATATAATATCACCAACATGCTCTTTTTAAAATTATACTGCATAAAATTATTGGAAAGTTCAAAACATACTTGAGTGGGCAACAGTATCTTAAAATCAAAATTGGTATAACATCTTTATATTTTTATGAATATCAAGTCGGCAATGGATTATTTTCAAGCATTGTGTAAAAGTAATTGAAAATATTACCTACTGATAAATTTTCAATTAATTTCTTATTAGATCACAAAATTAAAATAATATCATTGAGACTTAATTGAATTTGAGAGTATTTGAGCAGTCATTCTTATTTCACTCCCTAAATACAGCAATATTGTTTTTTGAGTGGAATGTTTACAATTCCCTGTGACTTTCGAGTTTTAATTATGTAATGTGGATTAACTGCTACTTAATCAAATTTGGCCAAACTCGATTTTGAGATGCTGGTATTTTAGTATTAGAGGAAAAAAAACTGTTATCAACACTGTCCTCTTTTCATCAGTCATAACAAACATATCAATTATCACGGCGTAAAAAAATTTTGAGTGTTAACAAGGGCAACCGTCGGTGATGGTTCAACAGCTACCGGAGGAGGCGGCCGTCAGCAGATTCCGGCGAAGACTGCAGAGGCCGACTGTCCAGAGCTTACGATGACTGCTGATACCAAAGATGACAACACTCTGATCAAAAATGTTGACGTACCATCAGAGTTCACCAAACAAATAGAAAAAGAAGTAAAGACATCACTGGTAACCCCACCGCAGAACAGCTATGCAAAATGTGTTTCAAATATTTCACTCAAAGAAGATGTAGGTATCATCGGAAAGGTTAAGCCGCAATGTACGATAAAAAAAGGTGTGAAAGATGTAATGAATGCAAGCGTTGAAAATGTTAAAAGAGATATTAAAAAGAAAGCGAGTGTTCAGAATGTCGGCTCTGTGAATGATACAGTTTTGAATGTTAAAGAGATTGAAAATATAGACACTAACAGTAATAATTTAAAAAATGATTTCTCAAAATGTGACGTTACGCAAAAGGGCAAAGAAAAACAGGGCTATTGCAATTTTATCGAAGCTAATATTAATAATGTGAGTTTAAATAGAACTAAGATTATTAAAGTCCCTCAGAATAACAAACTAGAAGCAAATAAACCGGGGCAAGGAGACAAAGTAAAACATCTATTTAAAAATAATCAGAAACCGGATGTTAACAGTTCTGAAAACCTGAATAACAACACTTTGCTTGAGAGTAATAATGCCAAAACTGCATCTCGTTTGGGATTAAATAAAATCGGTTTGAACAATCGACCACATCTTAAAAGTGTTGACACACAGAAAACTGAAGATACTGGCAAGCCTATAAATGCTTGTGACACTAGTCAAACAAGTGAAGAGAAAATGAGTTCTGGGAAAATAATCATAAAATCAAATGAAGTCCTCAAAGTAGACAATAAAATCAGCGGTCAGAAAAAATTAATTCAAAAAGGAAATATTCTTGGCAAGAGTATTCCTAAGGTAAGCGATAAAGCAGCGGTTGCTAAAAATAATGCAGTTAATAAAAGCCATCTGAACATAAATTCAGATAAGATTGACGCAGAACCGAAAGTGGATCCTAAAACAATCACAACTGTAATTAATCTTCCAACATTAAATCCAGATGATAATGATCTCATTACAAAAGCTAGTATAATAAACCCAGCAATTGCTAATGACGAAACGAAAAACAAATCGTTTGGTGCAAAATTTTTGAAAACTTTTCTTAATCCAAGCGCTTCTATGAATGATGCGCAGCCAAAACGGATGGTTCTCACTGGTGGTGTCCGAAAAGCAGCAAGCTTGTATGACAATAAAGATACAATTAAATCAACTCCGTCACTGGAAAAAATTGGGGTTAATGTCAACTATGCCGAATCAGAATCTGGGCCACAGAGATGGATGTTAGATGTCCAAAACCAAGCCACAAAACGCAGAGGGCGGGTCGTTCTTAGCCCACCGAAAGATCCCCCCGTTGAACTACCGCAAGTAACTGTGCCGGTTAGAATCAAACAGTTCGATCCATATCGAAATAAGAAATAATTTTTTAAAAGCTATTGCCATGTAAAATACCATATTTAAATTTGAATCCTACCCCAAAAATGAATAGCTATTGTCTTTTAACGTCATTGAAAATAATGATATTAACAGTATATTATTATATTTCATATCCAATACCAGAAATCCAATGCGGAAAAAAAAATGTTGCAACCTATGATACTGTGCAATTTTATCATACTATTTTGCAAAATGTAACCATTTATTTTTGTTTTAATTTCTGTGAATCACAACTGACAGATACAAGGATTGATAATGCTTAATATCATTACCAATTTATCATTTTTCGGCATGTGTTATGGGCATAAATAAGTATTTGTTGAATGGTCATACTCTCAAATGGTGTGGTGTACGAATCCAATTATTTCCTGCAGATTTTTCAATTGAAATCTGTTTCACATTTTTACTATTGAAGATTCGATGGCTAATTTTTAGAATGATTGCAATTTATTGTCACTTTTAATGAGGTCTATACATAGGCTCTACCTACTGTCTTCAACTGTAAGTCATTATTGCTCTCAAGCATTCGTGTTCACCGAAGTTTCATCGTATGACTTGCAATATCACTAAGTAGGTCAATTTTATATTGCCTCTTGAGATACTTGCAAGGATTAAAATATAAATTGAATTATTTTCTGTTTGCCTACTATTGTTTAGAATTAACAATATTTATTAATAAAGCTTCCATTGATGTTACGTCAATACTTATTTAACAATAATTGTATTCTGATAATAATTTTGCTTTTATTTTTAATGATAAAATGGTTTTTTAAGGAAAATTTTTTACTGTATACCACACCTGAGATTTTTATCAATAAAAGATATATTTCAATAATTGCAAAATTTTATTTTATTTTCACATTCATGGGTCAAACAGTTTTCAAACAGTACAGATTATAACATGACAATATATTATTGAACAGATTTATTTTATGTTGAAAAAATAATAAATAATAGAATATTATATTATATTGATACATTTTAGAATAATTGAGAAAAATTTTGTATGGAAATTTATTGCAAATTGTAATTGTCCATATTATGTATATTGTTAAAAATTAAAATTCAAAATATTGATAATCTAACATAGGACGAAACATATCCTATGATTATTCAAGTTATTAGCCCCAGAGAGCCGATGTACAAAGTGTTGTTGTTAACTTATGCTAAAATAGTTGCAGCAACCTTTTAGTTTTTCGTTTGATACATCAAAGAATTCACATACAGATCGGCAATGTGAAGGATCTTGGCACATTTTCAGTTCCCTGATAAATTTCCAAACTGAGGCTATAAACGATGCAAAATTAAGACTTAAACTACTAAAAGACTATTTTTATTTCAATGCAGAGTTAAAAATTGGAAAAAAACAGGAATCAGTTGGTTCTACTGCTGACGTTTTGTTTGGTTGAACCGATTTGAGTGTGAAAGACCTAAAAAAGAAAAAAATTCCAAATTACATACTGAAAACACCACTTGTCATCATTCATTTGTCACCAAAATTTTGAAATAATCATTTTGTATCTCTCTATGCAAAATCATAGAAAATTAAGTTTATCACACTTCTTCTAAGTAAGGTCTCTGATCATAAAATATATGGTGAAATAGTACTAAAAAAATGTGTTTTGATTATTTAAAATATCATATCTTTCAATCGAGAAGTGATAGTCAACACCTTAAAAGTGATTTAGGAATTACAATAAAATAGTTTGAATTATGTTCACTATCATTAGTCTGGCAACAATTTTCACCATTCACCTCTTATCTTTTAAAAGAACCCTCAGTGCTGCAATTATAAACTTTGTGGAGTATATGGGAAATCATTTTTTATACAATTGTATGCTCTTTATTTACTGCAATATTTATACACTCAAATGAATGCTGAATATGTGGACTAAAATCCAAACGAAACATTTACAATTTTGTTATTTACCATAAAAAAAATATCCATTTATTGACCGACTTACATTTATCTGACGCCATTCATTATTTCTGTAAAATAACAAGATATGGCTAATGTTCCCATTTATTTATCCCACTAAGCCAGGATACCTAGAGAAAGTAGTTAATTATCTGTTTTAGGTGCCTGACACTTATTATACCAACAATACAATTAATTGACAAGATGGTGATGTATGATTCAAGTCATATTAGGTTACCTATTTTTTTTTATTTATTTGAGTATTATTGGTATGTTTTGTGGGCGCATAGAACAAATTAGTTCCCAAATCTTTTTTATAAGATATGTTACTTTACTCACGCCTGTGCCTTTATATACTTTAAATATTTTTACGGATATATCTGCTTCTAATCTGAATCATATGGACTTAATGGAAGTGGTGCTATGAGAACAAGGTGTGTCGATAGATGGGTCTTGAAAAGTTAAAGGGGTTGATATGTTGGATGCTGGACCCATGTATGCTACGATTATGGTGTTCATCTATCAAAGCACTCAAACTTTTTGTTTTTAACTCGTTCCATGCGGCTGTTTTTCATACAAATAAAATTTGTCCTTTCTTTCCACATAGAATTATAAATAGAGCAAAAAAATTTATAATTGGGCTGGCTTTTATAGAAACCAGATGCATTAAGAATATTTCACAGCATTAAAAAACACTTTAACAAATATATCTCTCTAACAAATAACTCACTCGTAAATCGCTATTACCGTGACGTAACGAAGCCACCAATCAAATTCAAATGAACAATCACCATTACTGTCACATGTCGTGGGAGTGTCACATAGCGATGCCGCGAGATTGGTGCAAAGATCAGTTTGAAGTTAGGTGCGAAATTTGGCGCGTAGTTTCAAACTGATTTGTGACCTGGCAGAGATCGCAATTTAAATGGTCCGAAAAATTGATGTTTTAAACATTTAAACCTAATCCTTTTGACAAGTGTATGGAGGTGGCAGTAACACGACAAATTAGGCGATCTTTTTGAAACCAATATCATCCCTATATGCAAAAGATTGCCTGTATTACTGACCTTTGAAAGCTCGCGTCTTATACCTTTAGACGTTCGCGAAGAAAGGATTAATTTCAATTAAATACAAAAAATCTTCTGTGATAACCAATTGGGGTCTCACTCAAGTCATTGAAATATGTACATTGATTTCAAAAACAACATTTGATTTTAAAACAACGATTAGGGCTTGTAAGATTATTACGACATTAGAATTATATGTAAAATAATATTGAAAATTTTATTAAAATGCGGCGCAACCGCTAATAAGCTTATGGTATCCGCCAGGCTCCCGGGACTAATAGTTGACTAACTGCTCTTTCTTTATTAGCAATTAACCTTTAACCGCCCAAGCATTTTTTTGTGAAATATTCGCGCGACCTGCAGTTGTTCTAAAAATAATTATATCTCTAAATCTATTAATTGTATTTGGGTATACTAAGAAACATTATCAAAATAAAAGATTGTTTATAATTTACTAAAGCTTTATACATAATTTTTCACATTTTATATAATTATGCGTTAAAGTTAAAGAATAAAAACTTCTCTGAGGGGTTCTCGCACTCAGATTGGGAGCCACTGCCTCAAAGAAAAAACATTCTATTTATTGTATGAAAAAAATTGGTTTCCCCATCAAAATGTAGTGAATAGTGTAGATTAAGCTGATTTATTATGGTTCGCCTAAAATAACAACGCACATACCAAGAGCCAATATTGTAACACAGATGTTTATATTATTCATCACGATAAAAATATTTTTTGGAACCGAAAATAAAACTATTGAACGGTATCTCAAAGACATTATTTATATAAGCTAATATTCATATTTTGAATACTCTTTTCATAAATCAGTGTAACTCGATAGCGAAATGCACCATAATCACCGGTCCCGTACGTGACCGCTGCGCGTTTGAAGGTTAATATATATAAATTAGAATTACCTTGACGTCTTAATTTTGGGCAGTACTTGGTGGTGTGAGAAGCATTCCGTCCAGTGTGTGCACAATGTGGACATTTCCGATTCAACAGCACTGGACATGAACAGCATCCATCAGAATCTCTCAAGTTATGCGATTTGTAGAAGAATGGTTGCTCACCGTTCTGCTTACAAAATGAGCACTCCTGTGAAATAAATGAGAGAGTTTATATTTATGGCGATGAACTCAAATAGTAGAAAAGCCAAACCTTCTTTAACGCAAATATGAGTTCCATAAATATTTAGGGTAAGTTTTTCTTAGCATTAGACATTTCCATACTTTTTTGATGATAAGTTTCACAATTCTTCTTCAATATAGCATGTCTGTAATTATTTGATTTCAAGTGCACAAAATGCACATTAACACATTCAGACACATGTTTATTTGTTTAGTACTTATTGAGCATTATTTTATTTGTTGTCTCATATACAACACATCTGCAAGATATAATAATCTAGCTTTGGCTATATAGTTATACAGTTATCAATCAATTCATATTATTCAATCCACACACAGAGCATATAAATATCGCTCGCTTCATCTCAATGTCTGAGCCATTATGAGTATAGAATAACGTGATGTTAAAACTTACAACAATTAAAACAGCTATTACCAAAGAAAAATTAACAATGCCATATAACTTGAAAACTCTTCATATTGGAATGAACTCGAAAGACCAAAAAAAAACAAATAACTTAACCCTGCGTCATCACATTTTTAATTCCATGTTCACACTTACTATTATTGAAACTGTTAGATCAGCGGTCGGCAACCGTTTTGGACTCACGGACCACTAGATGGATTAAACTGTAAAAATTTAGATCCTCCGGACCACCAAATGGACTTTTGTGTTGAATACTATATATTTAAATAAAAGTGCAAGTTACATTTTAAACCATTTGTGTTGAAGTCTGCATTGCTTATTTATCAATATTACAGCGTATTGCTTCGGGGATTCTTCACATTCTTTTAAATATATTTTTCTTAATAAGTAGTCAGATTTCTCTGCGGACCATAAGTTGCCGACCGCTGCGCTAGATGGTTGTGTAGAACTGTTTTGTATTATTTAATGCATATAAATTATGCTTAAATACCATAAAAAAGCACATGAATCAAGAAAACTTTATCAACACTTTATCAAAATTAATGAGAAAAATTTGTGTTTTTTTACTGACCTAACATGATATGCTATCATTGATGTTATAGGAATCCAGTAGCACTATGGTTATGTCGTTCATTATAGCTGTTTGAAGAAGTATCTGTACTAAATATACCTGTGTCTGTATTATATACAGGTTTGACATTCAACATGTTTAAAGTTATCATAAAATTACTCACCATTTCTTCAATACGCGGCCCATCTCGTGAAATCCACCAGTTATTGGCACATGGAGGCTCTGAAAAGTAAATACAAAAAACTTAAACACATGCTAATTTCTAAACATGTAATATTCAGTACAATGGGAATTTATATTTTCACTTTTAAGGTGTCAACTGTCACTTCTTGATGAAAGGGCGTGGGTATTTAAAATAATAACAGCACATTTTTAGTATTTATTTCCACAATATATTTTTTGATCAGGACCGGTTTCACTCATCACGAGCATTATCAACTGAAGATAGATCAGTTGATAATGCTTGTGATGAGCGTAACCGGTCCTAATCAAAAAATATATTGTGGAAATAAGTACTAAAAAATGTGTTTTTATTATTTAGAATTTATATTATTCGAGCAAAAATAAAATCATGATATAATTATAGGCCGAAGGTAGTACTAGCAGTAAGCTAATCACTCTTCCTAGGCTTCAGTTTTAATTGAACTGATGATGGAAGGTAATTTCAGCTTCACAGACATCCATACATTTAAACTCAAATCCTTGAAATGATTGAATAATCAACTTACAAAACAATCTACTCAGAGATTAGGATTTGTTAACGCCGTACTTATCAACAATTTACACATTTACTTTCTTTGAAATTTTTGCTTTCAACATTTTTCATACACATACTGAAAAATTATTTCAAATGTCCTCTCCTGTTCAAAAAATTGTAAAACTATATATTTTCATTTAAAGACATATCAATTTGAATATCAAACACACTAATAATATTTTCATCTCGAATGCTATCGTAGAGATACGGCATTTATTTTCCACATATAATGTGCTGCTGTTACCAATTGGAAAAGTATCGGGGCCACAGATTGGACTGGATCAAATATCAAATTGCCCACATATTAATACATATAACATTATAATTACCGTTTGTAAAAACTCCTACAGATCTGGGATTAGTCGGTAATCGTGTGAAACGATAGTCCGGCAATGAAGCAGAACCCGGTGCAGTAGGGAACCCCCTCATGATACCTGAAAAATTTATCAATCTTAGTAAAATTAATAATTAAAGTATTGAGACTTAAGAGCTCCCGGCGGAACCTGGGCCTTATTCTGAAGACCAATTGGGATGGACTTGATCAGCTCCATCTGGAACATGCTGCCAGACACCAGACTCACCTGATATATTAGCATACTCCAATTGGCATGGGCTAGATGGACCACTTGTTGCAATCTTTGACCAGTGGTTACAGATCAACCCCATCAAGGACAAGTTGCCATAGATCAAGCTCACCTATACCTTCAGGAGAGTTAAGCATACCGCACAATTCTGGTACACAAGTCGGCATATAACAGTGGCAACCATCGGCAGCTGAGTGAGCAGAGAACATTTTAGCGCCAGCTCTTGGTTAAGGGAGGTATTATGCGTCATCTCACTTGCCTGAGTAAAAATGCCGAAAGCCACTATATGGAATGTCAGAAAGTGCTCCGTCTCCTAAGAGAAAGCATACCACAGACATCCAACCTATATGAGGTATCCTCGTAGGATGGCAACTTTACTCCTATTGACGAGTACATGATCAGATATTGCCGAGATACTTGGATAGCGGCTTTAGAGATGAACAGACCATTTAATATCATTGCTCATGGTCAGTTCGAAGACAGATTCAGGTGGTCACCAGCAATCTGGATGGCATATTTAGAAAGAAGACATGAAATATAGACCTGGTATACTGGAACCACATTTGACACCGCTGGAAACACAATAAGAGTTTTATTGGTAGGCAAAACTCCCAAATTATGTCGTACTGAACAAAGAGACCAGGACGTTTCAAAAGAAATTTTTAAAAAATCAGTATAACTTGTAAAAGGGTGTACATAGACTACATAAAGTGGGCAGTTTTATTGTGAAATTGTCCAAAACAAGGTCAGTGAACAAATAACACAACAATTTTTGGTTTGTAGACAGAAAATCTCCAGTCAAATTAATCATTTTTCCGGTCAACCAAAAGCCACAGGCTTTTTTTTTCGAGTAATGGATTGAAATAGATAATAATCAGTATTTTTTATTCGGCAAAGAAAACCTCAATTTGACATTAAAGTTTCATTTGGTGAAAGAAGATTTTTAAATGTGCTGCTGCTATTGTAGGAGATCGGAAGTTTGTCCAACAAAAATCTGATTTTTACTGGAAAACTTATTTTCGAATGCGATTTATTATTGTTTTATGAGATATACAAGATCTCTATTATATTTTTATTTTTTTTTATAATTTTAAATTCGGTTTGTTTTTTTAATTTAATTTGTTTTTATTCATTTAATCCTGTTATTATGAAATGAAAAGAACACATTTACATAACGTGTAAATATGTTCCTGACTTCCTTATCCTGAAAGGACACCATTTTGTGTAGTGTTCTGGAATATTCCCAGCCGTTCTATTACTGTGCATATAGGATTTTCATCCTTTGAAAATAAGTAATACGTATACTCTAAGTGTATTAAATGTCAAATACTTATTCTATATAACTGACTTCAATATATTTACCACTAGTGTCACGTGGAGTAAGGCTGGGAAAATCTTGTAGGCAATCAATTTGCAACAATCCCATCTGCCCTCGGTTGGCAGCTGAAAAAAATATCAAAACAGAAAATATTCAGAATTAAATATTCGATGTGATTATCAACATCTAATAAAGCAAATGTGTTTTCATAAAAAATATTTTACATAGTCAACGACATTCATGCATTTAAAATATCTAATGATATTAACACATTGTTGTCAGGTGATTTCGCGCATTGTTTTAAGCCTGGCGCGGGGCATTTTTTAGCAGCCGCGCGAGTATTTTTACATTTTCGGAAACTCGCCATAACTTTTATACTATACAATATAAAATTATGAAATTTTAAACACAGACTAACCATAAACAGTACTATCAAATGAAGAAGAAACATGGAGCATGACAGTTTTATATTCACTGGAAACTTCCGTTTATTTTGCACATAAAAGTTTTATAAAAATGTATGTAATAAAAAATCGAAATAAACACTAAATAAAACTAAAATATGTCACAATTTGTATTTATGAATAATTTTTCAACGTGTGATATTTCTCAAAACACATACCTCTGTGTAGAGGTATACCACAAAACTTGCACATAAAGTAGGTCTCACTTCTTTTGCCGCTCGCACCACACACTCGGCATTGTCTTTGAACGTATTTATTTTTTCCCTTTCCAAGAATTCGTTGCACCGTATGGGCTTTCATATCCATAGAAAGTCTTCCTGGTGGATCAACTTTTGAGGTTCGCCGTGTCGGGAGTAATGCTGTTGGTTCTTGGGATGTTGATGGTTCTGGTTCTTGATTTGTGTCAATTTCAATACGATCACAAGCTATAAAGCATTTGTAGTTCGTTATTTAACTTTTGTGTGTCATTTTTTAAAAAATATTTTTGTATGGTATAAAAATTCTATATCAAAATTAGTACAATACATTTGGTGGAACTGTAATAAATGCGACGACTAATAAAAAAAATGTCTTTGTTAAATACCAAAGCAGTGACATCTAGCTGCTGACAACAAAAAAAAATGCAGTTCAAATTACACGGATAAATACGTGAGCCGACTTCTAGCAACAGACTACAAAACCCGGATTTTTACGGGTCCCGCAATCCATCAGCAGTTCCGCAAAAACGGAAAAATCCGTGTCCCGACAACAATGTGTTAACAGATATTTACAATGGATTCAGTGGTAATTTTGTGGAAATTAATTTTTATTATAAAATTATATCTTTGCTATTACTTTTGCATCATCAAAATAACTGTTGTTCTTCATTACAATACTACATAAGTTAGTCTGAAGATGCCTCTTAGAGAAAGGAAACGCGTGTTATGTCTAGTTACACAACAAGTGGAATATCTACATTATGCAATAAAATTTAATAACATATATCAACAGAATTTCAGTTGTTTTTAAAATCAATATTTCCACAATTTTGTAATAAAAAATCAAAAACCTTGTATTTTATTTATTGAAATATAATGCCTTTCCACCAATAAGTGACAGTCAACACCTTCAAAGTGATTTTAAAAAACAATGTGTATGTCAATAATCATAATGGCAAAATGTGCAAAATGATAAACAGGTTAAAATAATTTCTCAAGCTAAGGTGTTACAAATGGCATTTGATTTTTATTTGGGTTTGATTACTTCTTCATTCTTCAAATTGACTTTTTCGGTAAAGTACCAGCATCCCTCAACAAAAGATGTAAACATGTTGTATTTTTGCATTTCATTTCATTACCTAACTGGCTGCTTACAACTGTTAGAATGGCAGATAGCAGTGCATTGATAATTGATACGAAAAAAATATAATTCTTAAAACCTTAACAAAGCTAAAACTTTCATGAATAAGCTTTTTTTTATGTAACAATATAGCATTTTACAATTTTGTACGATTCCACGTGTGTTGTCACTAACGACCCGGGTTTCGCCTTTCGGCATCTTCAGGCATTCTGTCACACGGATGCAAGAGAACTGACATGTTGCATCCGTGTGATATAATGCCTGAAGATGCCGAAAGGCGAAACCCGGGTCGTTAGTGACAAAGCATGTGGAATCGTACAAAATTGTAACAATTCAAATTTGATATTGAAATTCCATCAAGCACCTTCAGTCGAGATCATAAATTATAAAAACATAGCATAGTGATCTTATGTTAAATTATTTTTTTCAGTATTCGTTAATCGAATACACTTTCCATGGATAAACAGGAATTGGATTAAAATACAAAAAAATATCATTGAAAGTTGTGAGAATTGATTTAAAAAAAATGATGATATGAATGATTACTCACTAATGGGTCTCTCAATCACATAGGCACCAACTCCCCCTGGGACAACTACTCTTGGCACACTACGGGTCGAGTATCGATCAGTATTATTCCAAGGTTCCTCTGGGAGTTCGAAGCCATTTTCCTTGAAATCTGTATCATCTACAGAAGATCTCTCAACTGAATATATAGAAACCCCGTATCATGTTACATGCGACATTTATAAACCAACTATTAAACATCTTTAAATTGGATTCACATCTCAGGTGTGTAAGGTGAATGTGCGATATATAAAAAGTAGTTTTAAAGCAAAATTTTCATAATGAAATAGATAATACACTTTTTTAGTTATTACAAACGATTTGGTGATGTTTATTAATGCATATTTAGAATCAGTTAAAGGAATATTCACATAATGTCATCTATATTCAGTGTTTAAAAGTGAACTATACTAGATTTTTTTTTTTATAAAATATGCAATGTCATATTTCCAGCACCTATCTAATACTACATGTATAGTTAAAAGTTATGCATTGTAAAGCTAATAATATGAATATTGCTTGTGTTTTAATTTACTACTTTTAGTGTTAGTAGACTCCCTGGACAACAATTAAAAAAGCAGGTCACCCATGTTATAAATTATCTATATCCATCAATGCCTATTTTTGAGTAATAAACAATCAACCATTCCAAAAATTTATAACTATGACCATAGACACTTCTAGCATTAGTTTTCAGAGCACCACTAACTTCCTTTTGATATTTAGCAAATAGCGAATGACTATTCCAAATTTTTATAATACCGGCCTCACAGAGGATACCTTTATAGAATCACACCAGTCCGGAGAGAGACATGTAATAAATAGAGAATTATCTTGTTTAGTTACATAGAATAAAATAATCTTTTTTCATGATTTTGTCAAATTTTGTATGATTATAAATATCTCAAATTAAAAACCTTAAATTGTGTAATAAAACCTAAGTCACACAGTGGACTGATTCTTATGCACTCAAATACTCTGGAACATGACAATAATCCTGCACAATCAAACACTGTATACAAATTATTCAGGGAATGAAATAATCATTGTGTACTTTCATCATGATGTAAAGTATTTACGTGCAAAAACATTATAAGGTAAACGTACCAGAAATTGACCATTTGTCAAAAAAAAAATTATAATAAGGTTTCTAGAAGTGATAACCTTGGTAAAATTATTTTTTTAATTAGCCGCACCATTTACCAACACGACTGTGAAGAATTCAAATGTTTAAAGAACTTCATAATTGCACAGTAGAAAATATTTTAGGTTCAGGTGAGCGATCTGCCATTTTCTTAAGGTTTTTGTTAAGGAAATAGTTAAATGAATAGAACAATAAGGTAACTGAGTCTTTTTAACTGATTTTTTTCACTTTTCAATTGTACACAGAGTTTATTATACAATAAGCATGAGGTTTTTGTGTCATAACCTCAATTACCTGAGTTTGCGGGGTGGTCAAATACTGGATCTCAAAATTCAACGTTATTTAGTAGTTGACCGGGGTGGTCAACTACTGAAATATTCAAAAATATTTATTCACGATTAATAATGTTTTAAATAATAAAAACACATTTTTTTAGTACTTATTTCCACAATATATATTGTGGAAATAAGTACTAAAAAAATGTGTTTTTATTATTTAAAATATAATGCCTTTCCATCAAGAAGTGACAGTTAACACCTTAAAAGTGATTAATAATGTATCTATTTTGCATTAAGCATTGTGAGAAGTACCGATTCTAAGTTTAGGTATTGTAGTATACTGGGTTTCAGTATATATATATTTTTTTCAAATTCAAATTGCATATGAACATACGGATACTCGGACGAGGTACAGGCTCCCCGATTGCTCCCCATCTGGAACCACTAGCGTGACCAGTATATTCCTTATCTTCCATGTTTTCAGAGAACTCCTTATAAGAAAAAATAACCATTAGAAAATCTCAAAAAGTTTAAAGTTAGGGCTGAACAGCATAAATGAGGGACGACAAGGAGATATAAAAAAAAAAGGTTTCTAGTGTAACTGGAATAGTATTGTGTGGAATAAGGTTAAATGATGGTTTTAATCATTATAATTATTAGGTAATTTTAGAGACTCAAGTTTCCCTGAAGGGCTCCAGGACATCCATCGAGTTGGAGTGGTCACCAATGGATATATTATATTATTGGTAGTGTTGTTATGCTATGTTAATGTGGGAATAATGCAAAGTTTGTTTAGCATCATAAGAGTATATTTTATAATCCATCATTTAACTAATTATTATTAAATATGTTGATATTAACCTCTTGAATCCCAAGCAGTCACCAGTGTTACGAAATTTAAAAAATCATTTACATAGTATCATGATATTATTTTTCTTCTATTATGGTGAATACGCATAATGACAGCTGTTTTAAAGCTAGTAGATTTTTTAAACAACTTTCACACATTACACAAAAGGAACGACACCTTAAGGTGTTTGATGCTTGATGAAGGCTGCCTCGTTATCGTGATATAAAACCGAGTGAGTCAAATTTATCTTCATATGAATAATTCAGTTAAGACTGGGAAGGAAAACACAGGCAGAAAACCAAACACCAACCCGCCTGGGCAGCGTGGTGTTGCTATGTCGAAAGAACCCCCTGGAAAAAAAAGCAGGGGGAAGGCCTTCATCCAGCAGTGGATCGACTCCGACTGATGATGATGATGAAGACTTCACATGGAAATAATTTACAAAAAACCGTTTATAAATATATATATAATGTATGATTTTGTGTTGTGCCAACCCCTGTGTACCAACGGTAAAAAAAACCTTTCGGTGGGAAACAAGAAAATAAAACTATACGAACTATCTATACGAAAGTAAATTTTTTTTAAGATGATATTTGAGGATTCTGAAAAATACGCAGTAAACAAAAAAAAGATACAAGCTATATGTAGAATATTCAAGCGTATTTGAATAGCCTGACAAAATACTTGTGCTCAATTTTTGAAAAATAGTAGATTTTAATGAGGGGTTTGCCTAGTGTCTGTTATTCGAGAAGAGCTGGAGAGGGGGAAGTTTTTGAGAAGAAAAATCTCTAAACGAATAATTATTATAACAATCAAATATTCCGATTCGGAGTCGGAGTCGTGGAGTCGCAGTGCTTGGCTGGAGTCGTGTTTTTCTCAACCTCAACCCTGTATGTAATCAAATGTATCTTTCACGAAATTCTGCGTTAGTTTTTTTAGAAAATGTATTTCAATTATCGGCGCTATAAAACTTTGCTAGACTATAGACAACAAACGACTAGGCGTCGTTTGTTACGCACCTGAAATAAATGTATTTTGAAAACAATTTTTCGAACACAATTAAACTACACCCAGTCCTTTTTTTACGCGATACATTGGTTCCAGAAAAAGGCGCGTAAAAAAACCGCGTAAAAAATCACAACTATTACGCAATTGCATTACATTTCTTTGCACACCCTAAAACATAAATTAGCATAATATCCGATGCATTAGTCTACACTACACTAGTGTGCATATATAAAAAGATGGAATGATTTACAAAATTAAGTTTTAAAAATACGCATATTTTTTATTTAAAAAAATAATGAAACGTACAAGCCTAGCATCATATACAAATGTCTTCTATAAAACGAATTTGGGGAAAAAATCGCGTAAAAACGAATGAAAGGCGAAAAAAATGTAACGGTGCCGTCCAAAAAAATCGCGTATAATCTAAATCGCGTATAATCTAATTCGCGTAAAAAAAGGACTGGATGTATACACTAATTTGATCGGTGAATATTGCTTTATTAATTCAACAAGGGGTTTGTCTCTTTCCCTTCCTGCATGAAACTATTGCTTTATCAATTCAAAAGCTAGCTGCTTTATAAGCAAAAGTCTTAGTTGTGATGCCATTTGACTAGATAAATGTAAAATATGATCAAAATACTTACGCTGTAAAAAAAAAACCACACTACAAAATTAAAAGACGTGGATTCTGATTAAAGAGGACATTTTAATTCACCGATATCGATGTACACCCAGTCCTTTTTTTACGCGAATTCGATTATACGCGATTTTTTTGGACGGCACCGCTACTTTTTTTACGCGCTTCACTCGTTTTTACGTATTTCTTTCCCCAAATTTGTTTTAAAGAAGACATTTATATATTTTACAGAAAAAATATTACCATTACAACATGTTACTCGGTTTAGGTTACAATATGAATTCTGGAAAAAAACGCTACATTAAGCATAAACTATCATTATCAACAACGAGGTAAAATATTGATTAAAAATGTTAAAATTACAAGCTTATCTTTGTAGCTATAATATGAGGAAAGGAGAATCACTTTCGGGCAGATAAGATTCAGATAATTCGGCAAGATTACAACAAAGCAGAGACCCACAAAAAATCCAATTAAAACGGGAATCCCTCACGTTTTCCACGTAAAATTAGCCACTCCTATAAGAATCTGGTTTGATTCGTGTATACATAATTAATTGCGAATTATTTAGTGTTTCCAACCTTCAGGTTATTACGTCCCATATTTTGAAAATGCTTGGCATTACCACATTTATTCAGTATTTCGGAAATATAAATACAGAGCATTAAATAATAAAAAACAAATAATTTTTTTTTCGCCACTTTTGAATAAATAGACGCCCACTAAGTGTGAAACCGGAGTTTTATTTTTTTAACCAGATCAGCTACAAACGTGGAAGATTCCTAATTTTCAGAAAGGGCTGAAGAATTAGTTAAGGGGCTAGTAACTGGCTTCGCTATCGTTAAGCAATATATAATATAAAAACTGGGCGGCAAGATATGAAATCATCGTCAAGCAAAATACTCATATTAAAAAAAAATCAAAACCTATACAAAAAAATGCTCATGGATATTAATTTTTGAAAATATTCCTAAAAAATGTTTTCGAGTTGGAGGAGGGATAATAAATTATAACCATGTTGTACATTTACTCCCCCGAACACGACTCACAATACCAAACTTTGAATATTTATCAAATACAGATTAAAAAAAACAGATACTGAATTATATTTGGATGGTTAATCTTTTTTCATTTATGTATATCATGCTAGAAATTTTCATCGTCTCCACAGAAACTGGAGATTTGTTTCACATCGCTAGTCTGTTTACATAAAAAATAGATTGGTTATAATATGTAAACTATATAAAAACAAAAAAATAGGTTTCCAAGATAAATCTGGAGTACAATCAAATTATTATTGAACTTACGCGCGGTGTCTAGAGTGCAAATTAATAAGATTAAATCAATGTTATAAATTTTCAAACTTAATCTTAAAAAAAATCGATAGCATATTTGAATGTTATAATAGACATCACAGTAGAAAAACTGAAGATTATAAAATCTCACCGATGCATGAATAGAGAAAGAAACCAATTTCCCTCTTAAAACTTTTCATGGTCATAGAATAATAATAAAAAAATGAACATATGTGGAATCAAAATCAGTCTTAAACTACTACCAATAACAAATATAAATGATGTTATATAAAACCGCTGAATTTCTAATTGGTTTTATTTTTATTTTACGATTTTAAACGCTTTGTCGAGACCTATTCTAAAAAATCGTCAAAATGGTGTACTGGTGGTGTAAAGAGGAACCATCAAACAAAATGCCGGCTGTACGAAATAGAGTAGAATAATTCAAGCTTATCAATTTAGTTAAGAAAGATACAGCTTATGTAAAACATTACTTCAGTTATATAATCTTCATCTTAATACTATGAAAATAATATAGTGATGACGCTTGCCGGTGGAGGATAATTGCATTGCGGAATGTTTACAAACTATTGACGGCCATCTTGATTAAATTGGCGAGCTGCTATTGGACAAACCTTGTATATAATCTAAAGCCTAAACAATAAAATATGTATATTAAGAAATAAACAGTTGAATGCAAAAAGCTTATTTGACGAATTGCAAACTTTACTTAACCGATGAATTTCAAACAGCAACTTTCGAAAGAGTTGACTACGAATTGTTTCTTATTGAAATTATTGTCCTATAAATTATTTTCGATGTATATATAATGATTGAATATACAATAATTAATAACAAATTATTAGTAACAGCATAATAGTACGCCCATATCCTACAATTGTAAAACTTAATAACTTAATATTGGACAGACGCTATCGAGAAAATTTATATTATTTCAAGAGAAGTAAAAATAGCCAGCTTATTTTAATCGCTACATTGTAAAAAAAAGAGTAACAATCAGATGCATTGCCACCATACTGCCATAATTGTACGCCATATTTGCAACTGTGTATACAAATGTAACAAAAACTATAAAAGTTAAATCACAATCGCCATCAGACTTTTAACAAAATTCATAATATGATAAATTCACAATAAATGATGTTTAAGCTGTACTTATCAGTTATAAAATATAAAGAAAATTCACTTTTACTTACCCTGCCTGCTGTCCTTACTACTCCACTACTGCCTCACCGGGTACCAAGTTGAAACTGCAGAGACGCTCTAAATCAAAACTTTTGTTTCCTACCCGATTTTCAGTGCTGAAGAATCATCGGGCGTCGTATGATTTTTTTTCATTTAAAGTGTCGATTTGTAAAAAATATTATTTATAGTCAAAATACTTTATCGTTTACTAGAAACAGGAATAAGATTGACTAGCGTTAATTATTAATGAAAATTCCAAACCTGAAGATATATAGTAAAACCTCTAAAGTCGCAAAAAGTCAATAGTGCAGTCATGTAACTGTTATTTGGTTGAAATTCATGTCAATATAATCTTTTTAACTGATTATCTTTATTGAATTTTTGTACATAATCTTATCATTTTCAAAAACAGAAAAAAGAAATAGTTGACAATAGAAATGTATAGTTTTTATCAATAATTGTCGCGTAATTTTATTGGAAAGAATATTTAATTAGTTTATATTTGACCGGGGTGACATGCCTAGGCTGTATATATATTTTTGGCGAAATTTTACTCATAAATAAAAGAAAGTTTCTTGTTTAATATATAGTCAATTTAATATGCCCGCATGCGATAAGTTGACTGCCACTGTTATGTGCAATATTTTTTAGTGTGGTAGCGTGTGTATTTTTTAGGGAGGTATGGTAGAGTACATAAGTATCCATAATCAATCAAATTAGTACCTATATATCTTGTGAAAATATTATAATTATTGTTTTTCTTTTGAATTTTTCTCGTCTAAATAGCTATTTAATTCTTATTGTATTTTTCTGGCAATCTTAAGACATAAAAGTGTTTCATGTATGACGTTGCAGTTTTTAGAATGATTAACAAAGCCCGCTAAAAACAGCAGTATAAAAATATGCAACGTCATGATATGTTATGACTTTGACTAATTGGTATATAAAGCTGTGTATTGTTTTTAGGGATGCTGGAGCATATAATATTTTTTATCAGACTTCAATACTTGTAAAAATGAAGGTCATCAATGTGATTATCGTTTATAATTAATATTGTTTAACCATAACTAATAGTTAATTTATAAGATTGTATTAATTATCAATAAATCATTAAAGTATTATCATATTTCTGAAAGTAAAAAATACTTTAAAACCCAGTGTCGATTTTTATTATATGCATTCAGTGACCACATTTTTTATTTTGAAACAATAAAAGGGCACTTGGGAAAAATTATTGCTGCGTTTACAGAGGACACTTAGTTCATAAACACAGGCGCCGCGCCGCTTACGAGCGCCTAATAGAGCGCCATTTTTAAAATAAGTTTGCCTATATTTATTATTTGCGTTTAGACCATTTTCGGGATTATTTGAAAAACGATTGAAATTATTTTATATTAGCTTGTATAACCTTTAAATTTACAATTATTATAAGCATTAAATAAGCTCCTCAAATAATATGTGCAATACAATTCTTGAATAAATGATTATTTTACTATTTTTCAACTTTTCCTGAAGGGCGGGTAATACCACTTTTTTGAAATACATTCAAATCATCAGTGATCAAAAACTTTGGAGATATCATTAACGTATAGATTACCAGAGTTGGGACTACGTCTTAATCAAACTTATAACATTAAATTTTTACAGTATAATATATCTGATAGACAGGATAGTCAATAGCTATATTTTTTTCAACAATTTAACTTACAACAATTATAAAATAAAACCTAGTATTTAATTTGTTAAGATACACTGTATTTAAAAAAGGATATTTGTATGTAAATATATTATATGTATAATACATACATATATTTACACGTGAAAAACATTATCCATATCCAAGAAGTATATTTATAATCACCTATACACATAAATACTGCATGGGGCTTAAAACCACGGGTTCAATATCTCTAGTTTATGCATTTAATTATTCAATTTTAGCAGCCATGTAAATTATTAAATGGAAATATTATATAGTAATTAAAACAAATTCCTTGTTATATAATATATATCAAAGCCTTACGTGCGGCTAATCCCACACAACTGTCGGTAAATTAATGCGGATAAAATATTTGAATAAAATTCAGAACGCTTTGTTTGCTCACAAGTTACCAAAATACATCACTTTCCTACATAAGGATTTCAAAACCATGACCATTGCGTTTGTTCTAAATAATTCGATCAATATAAAATTATTTATCACTTATAATGTAACCATTGTTTTTATGATTCATACTAAATCATAAAGCGGCGAACCAAAATACAATATTATTCCTTGTTGACTACATTACCTCGAACAGTGTCCCTATTGTTACCGCTATTGTGCTCTTACAAATTGATAGCTCGGTTTGTCATTAGAAGAAAAATAAGGTCACTGAAAAGTGATTAAGGCTACACACATTTCGTTTTAATTTATTGTTTCTCCTTCTCGCCCAAGAATGTGTCGACACTATAACTGAATTATGACAAACTAACAATACAAACACAACTACCTAGAACTCTCAAAAAAAAGTCTCGGTAGCTTGCAAAGCTCATTCAAGTATTGTTATTTATTCAGATAATTTTAAAATAAATGTTTCTCGTGTCTACTAAATTTTAGAATAAAAAAACATTTATTTATCTTAAATTAAATTAAGTATCTTTCATGCGAAGCATTTTTTCAGCGTTTTACTCTAGAAACATTATTGCATATTTCTTGGATAACGAATTACGACAATTTTTTTTAAATATTTTTAATCACTTACGATAGTTAGTATACATACATTTGTACATATTTTGTAACTAAGTACACCTGGGCCTCGTATAACAACGGTTACTTGGTTCCACTTTACTAGTTACACGTTACTAGTTTATATAAAAATGTTACATATTAACGAAAGGAAATTTAATAACATAATATGCCATTCATTCATCATCGCTATCACTTAGAATTCTCTATTCCCGAACTCCGAATTCCTTTCTATTACAGGATCATTATCAATAAAACAAAAGTCTAATTTATTTGCCAATTCCAAGCCTTCAATTATTGTTTTCAATTTGAACACGTAGCTTCTTCACTGCAACTGCTTTCCGAGTCATTAATTGTGATTGGTTCATTCAAAATTTCATTTTAATTTATTGTTTCCCCTTCAAACTTGTTATATAAAGCGTGTTGTATAAAAATATGTCACAATTTATACACCCGTGTTGTGTAAAACCGTGTTATATGAGGCCTAGGTGTGCATTCAAAATGAGAACTTCTGGCTTCGAGGCTGCAAATCTGGTCATATTCACATAATTACATTATTAATGGTTGTATCATTTGTGTAATCTGTAGCCGATCCCAGTATTAATACTCTTAAGGATTATTCGATGAATTTCCAGCTATAGAACACTAATATATATATACAATACATATCAGTACATACTTAAATTCTGAAAACATGTGTACTCAAAATACACCTAATTATTCGAATACACAATTTTTTTAAGTCTCTCACAAAAGCCACACATATAATTTCAGCTGACATTGATAAACTATCCTCTTTTTTCAACTGGTAGTGTTAAATTCAATTATCTCAAACCAATTCATAATATTACCGATTATTTTTAAGTCGACTGTTGTCAGTTGTTATTATAGCAACTGAAAATTAGCAATATCGAAAATTTTGTTCAGATTTTTTGTAAAAATATTCGAACCAAAAATAGCCAGTCAATTCAAAACAAGAAATGATTAAAACGATCATCAAAGATAAAATGAAAAATAACACGTGTTACGCCACATACACCACAAAATACCCTTTACCAGAACTCTTACCACCGTGTTTCTGAAACCGAGTCTCAATAAAATAATCATCGATGGGATTGAGGAATTAAATAGATAGGTAATTATTGTTTTCATTAGAAAATAAAAACGTTAATTTTGCAGAATTTTTATTAAGTAATAAAAAAATTAAGAATATATTATAGTTAAAGTGATTCAAATTTCAAATACCGTGGACATAGCTATTTCGTCTTTTTATACATTTAATCAGTGTGTTAAAAATAATATCAAATCAGAGCATTTTGTTTTTATTTAACATTATGAAATATTAATGCGAATAGTTTTAAAATTATGAAATTATATTAAAATGCTCAATTGAAATTAATAAGAGATATGAGTACCTTGGCGATTTGCCAGCTCAGAGTAAGCAATTCTCATAAAATATTTTATTTACTGTATAAAAAGTATCACTGAGGACTACCTGTCTTGTGAAGAGACGAATACATTCTATTCTGAACAAAAAATTAGCAGTAGGTTAGGCGTTTTTCGTGTAGTTAATTGATCGTGTATTCGATTGCAATATATAGAGCATAGACGTGTATTTTTTTAGGTTTAAACCAAAATATATTTTAAGAATATGGTGTGTACATCTGTTTCACCGACTTGGGCAAAATACATTATTACCACTATGTATGTGTTATTACATTATTAAATCCATCAAATCAATGCGATGAACAAAATTAACGAACTTTTCTGATAAATGTATTGCATGATAAATGTATTGCATGATAAATGTATTGCATGATAAATGTAATAGCTTTGATTTAAATATTTGCGCTTTGGATTTTCGATACAGACACATTGAAAAGTGCGTCTGAAACAACTGTCATTATTGTTGGATTTAAATGTTCTGCAGTAATTTGTCAATATTATTGAAGGTTTTCCCAATTAATATAAGTACCGACATGGTGTTTACAAAGTACGACACATTCATGTTGTATGTATTTTTTTCCGTAAAACCTTTTTTTGTTGATCCTAAATATGACACATTTACCCACACCTAAATTTGGACCTGCATCCGAAACTTTTGATTGTCTTCTCGTAACTTTAATTCATTATAAGGGTTAATCATAACATTGTGCTAATCTAATATCATACCGCCTTCAAAAAGCATTTATATTATGTATTCACAATCCACGTGGCGATTGAATAAATTTAGTTCTTATTCATGTTCAAACAAAATAGTAAAGATTGTTTATGGGCTTAATTAAACTCCCCGACTTTCAAGCAACAGTTGTTATCGTTAACACCTATGTAACAATATTCACTATAAAGTAAAATAAATGAATATGTATGATATTATCTGTTATTTGTTTGTTGGTTTCGTTTTTCTACAAGCTAGATAGACAGTCCTCAATAGTGATACTTCAAAAATCAATAATATTATTAATGTATCCATCATAGGTTCAATGATACTCTCAAATATATGATAGCATTGCTTTAAGTAATCGACTGATGATAAAATGACATCGAAATGAACGAAGAAAAAAATAATCTTGTTACAATTTACATTTGCTTGCATACTGGATGCTAGTCAATACCGTCATATTTTTACATCTATTACTCACATTAATAAAAAAAAATAGTCTAGTTATATAAAATTTTCATTGTCAAGATTCAGTAAGAGGGCTGAATACATTTAAGAATAACTTAATTTTGTAATACCTACATAGCTTCTTATTGGATAACGCTACGAGTATACCAGTTACTGATTTCTTTTGACAATTAATTTAATGTATATGTACAAAATATACCATAGATTATTAAGACGATATGCTATCGATTGAAAAGTTTACCACCAGAGATAAAATTAAAAGTACATATGTGCTAATTGCCAGCCTTTAAATTGACATGAATAAATGTGGCTGGTGTTTTATCTAATGCTACATTAACGTTGAGAACAAATATTAGGTAGGTACATTATATTTAGAAAACTTAAATAAGAAGAATATGAAAGTATTATTAAAATTAAGCATCATTTTATCATTTTAATAACATAATTAACAATATACTGTTACCATTTAAAATATTGGGCATTCGATAAGAAATGATAAATGTAACTTTTGAAAAAAAATGGCACCAACAAATCAATTAAACATAGTATTATTTCCAACTTAAAAATAAATACCTACTCCTTGTGAAAGAATTATAAAAAAAATTCTGTTCTTATAAGTTATAATAATGCATTAATTCTGAATGTTTTATTTTAAATACTTTTTTGCTGAATATAATATATTAATAAGTAATACTTCATATTTAACAAAATGAGTAGGTATTATTAGGTAAAATTTATTGGAATTGTGCACAGTAAAATGACGATCAATTTTGGAATTTAATAATCATTATTCTTACTTTTTTTGAATTATTAAAAAAGCATTTCTCTCAAATAAAATGCTTGTCAATTATTAAATATGAAGTGATTTCGCTAAAATTTTCTTCTTGTTGTTAATTCAAATATACAGAGTGTGATCATTTGTTTGTATATCGTCTTTAGATTATAAATATTAGTTAGGTACATTTAAAACTTTAGCCTGACAGCAGAGAAGTAAAATAGGTAATCATTTTCATCACCATAGTTCTTTGGAATACATGAAAACATAAATAAATTGTTATGCTAAGATTTTTTTAGATTTCATATCAAAATAATATGCATTCCTGACCGAACGAAACAATAGTTTCATCATGATGAATAAAACATGTTAATAATTGTATTCAAAACATTTGGAAATCATTTATATATTTATTGAAATTACACATAACTTAAATTAATTTGTTATGAATAAAATAAATGCATCATAATTATTAACTCAAAAATTCAAATTGAAAAATGTTGCAAAATATATAAAACAGCATTACGGGTTAAAATATTTCGATGTTTTTTGCATGGGATAGGCAAAGTAAACAAACCAAAGCCCCAAAACATGATTCAATTACTGTGACTTATTTACTATCAAAAACATCCAAATTGAACTAAAAAAATGCTTAAATTATTATCAAGATCAAGAAAAGTGGTAGAATGAGATATTCAAAAAAATAAAAGACGACTGCTTCCAATCATCCTTCAATCCCCAAATAAAATTTCATTAAAGCAGTAGCAATTTTTATGCTGTTTACAAGTTTTTTCACAATTCATTAATTATTTATTATAAAAGAAAAAAGTTTACAAAACTGCAATTAATTTTGAATAAAATTTGCATTTTTCGCATTTTGGGTAAACATTATTATAGCTGTGATGAATTTTAATACTTCAAATCAAGAAATACATGTGTTCTTTATTACAATATTATAAAACAGGGGCCAGAAATCTCTAAAATTTCACTCAGGCGAAAAGTTCTGGCAAAAAAACTGATCGGAAAAATAGCTTAATAAATTATTTGGAACATTGTTATGTGTTTACTTATTATTTGCAGTGTTACACGCGAACCCATTCAATAATTCACTTATTAAGTTGGATAGGTTATTTTTATTATTACCATATAAAAGTGTTAGAAAAGGCTATTTTATTTGTTTTTTCTAGCCTCTGGTGTCACACGTTGCAAAATTTTTTGCATTTGTTCTTTCTAGTTAACGTGAAAACTTTTACCGAGTTTTATAAGAAAATATGTTTTCTTTTTTAATAAGGTATTTAATAATTGAATAAAGAAATCAATTAAAATTTTCCTTGCAGTGTTTTTGTTATTTTTATGGATTCTACACACGTTTTAACGAATTAAACAGTTATAAAATCAATACTTTGGTAACCATAAAATTATTGTATAAGGAATGTGATCATTATAAAATACATTTTATAAGAGAAGAATTATTTCAAAAACTATGGATTTTGATAGAAAGTGTTATTTTTTATTTGTTTATAAGAAATATATATCTACATTTCGTCTGGTTAATATAAAACCCACAGATTTTATTTCGCGTGATTTCTAAAGCTCCTAATATCTTAAATATTTCAAAATATAGGAATTCTGCAAATCAAGTATACTCGCGATCACGCATGTATGCCTTTTAATTGATTTTCAAATATGCATAGCATATTTGAAATCATTATATCGGTGTACACAATATACACCTGATCATGAAAGAATCCAATCACAAGCACAGCATCTGAAATATACCCAACTGTAAATTTATGCATTCAAATTATCCTTACAGAAAGCTCATAATTTATGTACGATGATAATGCCCGAAATCATTTGTAACATTTTTTTGTTATTTTCATATATAAATACAAATTTACATATGAAAATAATAAATACTGAAGTTGATTATTGAAGGCTTTAAACATACGTATGTATTTTATGAATTTTTATTAAATTGTCCACTTTACTGGATATTGAAGTGAAATTACTATCACGGTGAAAAAATAGCAATGTATTTTTGTTCTACAAAATTTTGTAGAACTAAAATACATTGCTATCTTTTCACCGTGTTATAATAGAGTTCTGCCATGTAAATGCCAATTCAATCAATGAAATTAATATATTTACACAGGACTTAGTGTAATCAAATAAGAATAGAAAAGAATTCGAGAAAAATGATTTGGTCGATCCTGCCATTTTTGTCTACTATATAAAACGATATATCAAGTGTAGATACCAGAATGAGGTACTCTCGATGTTCTCAATATCATTTATGAAATATTCTTACAGATAACAATTAAAGTCAAAATCAAAAAAATATTGTACACATATAAAAAATCAGCGTAATGAAATAAGGTTTTTTTATACACTTGAAATTGTACTTAATGAAATTGCGAGCATTGCATTCCTGGTTGACGTTTTGAGACCTTAATAAATGATAATTTTGAATACCTGATTTATAATAAAAAATATTGATTAACTTGATTCAATTCATCACATCTTTACTTTAAATATATTTTGATATAACTATATCTAAAATATAAAAATTGTTTCCGACACCTTTTAACTTAACGTAGTAATACTTATTATCAGAAGAAAAAGACCAAATGAAATTATTTGTATGTGTACATATAGCAAAGCATAATAAAAAAATATTTCTTACACATCTTCGCGACACATCGGAAATAAATTCAAACTTTCGTCTTATAAAGTCTCTTCAATTACTATCAAGTGATACAAATATAAGTAAAAGCTAAAACACCCTAACGTTAGAATTACAGAATAATCACTTAAATATTAAAAGTAATTTTATAAAAGTTATACGTTTTGAAGCAAACATAAATAAACGACTTTGATTACATATGTCTTTGTATTGTTTTTAGAATTCGCAATCCTATTAAGTTTATTTTCTGTTGTTCTTTTTGGCAAGCAGTTGTTGTTCAATTATACTTAGCTTCCGATTAGGATTGAAACCATTTCGGTTGATTTTCTAATGCAGAAAATGGTGGGAATCGCCTTCTACCATTGGCCATACGAAGACTTCTGAGTTGAGTCAAAGACGGAACGGCATCTAGTAAGAGAAACCACATTTTTTAAACAAAACTCTTTATCAGCACAGGAGAAATTATTTCAAGAAATTTCAACAAACTTAGATATAATGAAATTAAAATCATTAAAAACTACTGCGGTGAAGCGTTATTCAGAAAGGTTGATTATATAATAGATTACGGAATACGTCTTACTCCCAATATGAAATATGACATAATCGTGGGGGTTAGGGATTGCAATTTTACCGTCAAATTTAAATAACCGATAAACAGTAATTAATTTCCCCTTTTACTTATTATTATTTGCCACACAAAGATTGATTAATATAAATTACGACTATTTGATTTACCTGCCTGTAAGAAGTTCATAAGCTAAACTATTAGTTTATCCATTACCTTATCGATGTAGTATATATATATATATATATATATTATACACGTATGCATAATTTGTATCTATTAATATATAGTAAATTCATAATTAAAATAAAATAAAAAAAACAATGTATTGAATTATAGAGATTATTAATAAATGGTTATTTTATTTAGTATGTACGTATGTACATATGTACCTAAATACGAATTTTCTTCGCTATCTATTCCATAAAAACTAGAATTAGCTGCAGCTTGCAGTGGGCATCACGGTGACAAGTAAAAAACTTTTTATTAATGTTGCCGGAGTTGAAAAAAACTTCTCCCTCCCTCATGCATATATCATAATAAAAATTCGTTACAATATGCCTGTATCTGGCATTAATTCGTGATAAAATTAGTTCCGGTAAAAACCGGTAAATTTTCAATTTACCGGTAATTACTGCTGGTGCATTTTGGGCCATTTACCGATAAACCGGTAATGCAATCTCTAGTAGGGGTTAAGTATAATGATTGGAATAGGAAAACAGATAGTAATCGCTCTCACCGTCGTCGAATCGGTGGTCAATAAGTTGGGATGCAAACGTTACAGTTATCTACGCATTTCGATACGAACTCATAAATCAGTTATGCAATATAAGTTATGTAAAATATTATTAAAGTTTTGAAAATTAGAAGTGGTGTTAGTAAAAAGTAATGATTTTGATAAAAGAACTTACAAACCTTGGCTGCCGGCCTGCGGACAATATTTGATAGTGTGAGCGTGATCTCCGGTAGCGTCACAATTGGGGCAACGGAAGTCCCGCAATATGGGACACAAAACTCGACCTGTAGCATCCTTCAGGCTATGATTTTTATATAAAAATGGCTGCTCGCCATTATTGCGGCAGAAACCGCATTCCTAGAAAGCAAATGATACTATATCGAGGGAAGGAGATGGGTAAGGATAGAAGGACAGAATTACGGATTTGGCTGTTAGCGTGTTTTTCTACATCCTGTTTTCCTTCTAAGATCAATCTTCTTTTATCATAAAAAATTTTCGTCAGATAACCTACATAATTTCACTTTTCATACATTTTTTTTATTTCACATTATTTAATTATCATTCTACTAAGTATTATATAACAGAGAGTATTTTAATTGTTTTTAATTAAAAAAATGAAAATTCAATGCTTTTTTTTTATTTTTAACACCTCCAAACCGAGACAAGTTTTTGAATTTTCATTCAACATCTTATGATATGAAAAGAGTTCATGTAATTGTGTGTTTGTGCTCATTTGTAAATTTTCAAGAAATTTGGATAGTAAAGCTAATAAAATACATTATTTATTAAAAGACATCACAAGAAAATTGCCATGGGGAGAACATTGTTGCCATTTGATAATTATTTTTTAAATATATCTGTTATCAATATTAAAAAACGACATTAACAATTACGAATACAAATAATAATTTTTTTGTAACTGAGAAAAATAGTACAATACAGTGAAAACTATATTGTGGAGTGAGATTTATATGGACTAAATTGGAAACACTACGTGAGTCATTAATTATTATACATCTATGGGAAGTGAATTAAGGATGAACATATAGTCAATCACGATGTCATTCATAATTCTAATGATTTAAATTAACATCTCCTGTTATAGATAGGTATTGATATGTCGAATATTTATCAATTATTTTGCTACACTACACAAAAAAGACAAAATTAAGCGTGACTGAGAAATGAAATGATTGAGGTTTACCCTATACTAAACATGTGATTAAAAATTTACTTACAGCTTGGACTGTCCTTTTTTCTCTCTTTTTGTAGTGTCCTTGGAATCCGTTTAGTAAATTAGCCTGAATCAATTCAGCTTGAGCATTAAAGTTCAGTCCTGGCACAATGACATTGTTAGCGACTGATGGAGTATGGGAGCTCGGAGGAAATGATACCAAATTCTGGGACGCCAAACTGAAGAGTGGGTTTGCAGCGTTTGATAGTGGTTGAAATCTTGTACTGTTGTCAGACCAGGTCCTTGGCACAGCGCCTTTAAATCAAAACACGTTATAATTTCCATTTTTATTTTAATCACCTAGGAAAAATGTTAAAGAAGACTGCGTAATAGCCAGAAAATAATGTCGGTATGTTACATACCGTTGAGGTTCTGAAGTCCACTCGGTGGCCTGTTTACTGCACTATTCTGTTGATGAGCCAACAGCAGTCTAAACAGATCCATTTGATCGGCACTGGAGGCTGTTTTGAGAGTTGCTTGAGTTGATTCAGCTGTAAAAATAAATCATGTTTTGATTTATCATTGGATTCTTTCTAAGCCTTTTTAATCATAGAACAACAATCGTCAATAGTCGGTTTTAAACATGAGCACTCTCACACAAGATTGAGTGATTTGTATGCTTTTCAACAATTATTTTCGTTGAACATAAGAACGTTACACACACCTTTTCTCGTTTCAAATTACAGTTTCATCAACAAATGAAAATTACAGCTATAATGAAATAAATATAAGAAAAATGTTAGTTGATTTGGTTAAATTAATTAAATTAAAAAAAAAAAGAGATTTATTAAGAAAAAAAATAAAGATTAATAGAAAAATAAACTTTACGTATTCATCACAAATAATTCTTTACTAAAATAAATACAAATTTTTACTAACGTAAGATGTTCCTCGTCGGTGGGTAGCTTTGATGCCTGCTATAAGCATGCCTCGCAAGAAGAGGATTTCCTAAATTCAAATTCGTCCCAGATAATCCTGAAACGTCAGTTTGTTGAATAGCCCCAGAAGAACCAGCTTCAGTGTCCCAACCGTTGGCTCGGAAATCCGCCATAACATCTTCCAAAGAACCTCTTCGAGCTAACATAATAAGCATAAGATTATCAATTGCTATATTAACTACAAATTAATACAGTTGGCCAAATAATTACAGCATTTAAACACTCACCTTTATCACCATCTGATTCTCCATCAGACTGACCATCGCTAGAACTTGGATACTTTTCAAACGGACTGCCATCTCTACTGTCATTTTTTCCTCCTTCTATTTCGCCCTCAACGCCATACCCTTTAAAATTACATGTTTTCTGACATTTATCTCCTCTCACCCCTTCAGAGTCATTATCGTTTTTTACTTCGGTGGTGGGAACGGGTAATGCACCCAAATCGGTTTCTGCTACTTTAACTTCATTTTCATCGCATACATTATTCATTCTGACAGGTTCAGATTGAGCAAAACATGCAGCCAGGGCTAGCTGCTCCTTGTTCAATTGCTCTTGTGAGTTCAAGTAAAATGCAATCCTTGCTTTGTTCAATTCTTCCTGATAGTTTAAATGGCTTCTGGCTCTGTAATCATTCTGGTTGTAAGTCCAGTGGCTATCTTTATTGACCCTTAACGCGTTAAAATAGTTCGGCACATTTGATGTATAGTTAGGATACATCACGTTGTTATTAGCGTAGCTTTTAAACTTGGTCGCCGCGACAGACTTAGCATAATAGTTTTCTTTGAAAGAATCGTCAATGGTGGCCTGATTGTAGCCGTTATTTTGATGGTAGAGATGTAAGTTCTTTTGCTCGTCGTGGCCGCATGTAGTAGGAGTGTGAAATTTTGGTCCAATATGTTGATTTTGACCAAGATCAGTTGGTCTCAGTGTTAATAAACTTTCCGTGTCTCCCATAAAAAGAGACCTCAGTTCGTTGGTTTGTTCTTCCGGCTTGAGCGTTTGGAAATTGGCAATCTGTTCTTCAATTAAGCGGTCTCTTTCAGACAACATGGTGGACTTAGAATAATGTTTGCTTGCATCAGACGAGTGAGGTTTTGTAATTGATGAAGTTCCAGCATTAGCTTCGTGGGTCTCAGCCACGTCCCAGTTTGCAGTGTGAATTTTGGACTCAGAATTCCATATTTGATCTTGTTTAATATTGAGATTTGACATCGCACTTATTAAAGCCATTTTAATTTAAGCTGTCAAATTTTTATTCAATAATATTTTTTCAAAAATTAAAAAGAAAGGCTAGGCAACCAGAAGACAGTAGATGTATTAGGGATCTTAAAAAAATAATATACTTATCAAATACGAGTACTTAATTAAACATAAAATAAACAAGCCCCAAATTCAATACAGTTTTGTTACTGATACATTTAATATTAAAGATAAAATTAGAACTACCTACACAATAACATACTAGGAAAATATTAATTTTTAAATTAACTTAGTAGCTAATTTACAATAAGTTGAAGAGACAAAAACAGTTCTAAAGAAGTCTTATGGGTTTAAATAGATTGACATTTTTCATAAAAAATAATTTTAAATTTTATACAACAATTATAAATATCATGAACAATCGTAATTTGAATTCAATTGTCTGAAAAGTACGTTTTGCCTTAGATACAGTAGTGGACTAAATCAAATACGCGAAAGACACGATTAGTGCTTTCTAATGTTAGGGGCCTAAAATAAATATTACACGACTTTCATGCTTTCTTATATTTTTCTTACTTTATTTTAAATTCTAATCAATCGCAAGTATCTATTTTGTAATAATTGTGGCATTATTGTTGAAGATTAAATAATTAAAATGTATTTTTTATTTATAAATATTTCATATTTCGTTGTAATGCCTTCAACATTGACTTTACAATTATCATTTTCAGATATTTAATGTAGAACAGAACACGATTTATGTAATTGAACTAATATTTCATTTGAGGGCATTTTGGGAAAAATTAGACCCAAATATCATTTAAATTATCCATTTGAGCGAAGAGATAAGAATTAGTCGCATAAAAAATAAAAATTAATTCTCACCTAAAATTAATAAACTATTTCGTATATGCTGTGCGAATAAGATAATACCAAATATATATGCAACAATATATATTGTTTTTGAATAGGTCACTATTATTTTCTTCTTCGCAGATTTTCCAATATAGATCACTATTTATTACGATTTGATAATATAGCTTGAATTATATGATGTCGTATTGAATCACTTGTCTTTCAATATAAGTAATTATTAAATTAATATCTTTTACAAGAACTAAGCCTGACGTCTATGCAGAACGCGGATAAAAATTATACTGAATAATTTATTTATAATCAAATAGTGACTGTTGTTAAATTTGTCGAAATATCAAATATAATGGATGTGATAATAACATTTATTTAAATAAGATTCGTTGATACCTACGTTACCTTCAATAACTTCAATAATCAATTTTATTGTTTATATAATCATTTTCTGCGAGCAAAGAAAAAAATATATCCTTCTTTCTTTTTTATTTAATATAATTATTCACTTTTAAGGTGTTAACTGTCACTTCTTGATAGAAAGGCATGATATTTTAAATAATAAAAACACTTATTTTAGTACTTATTTCCACAATTATTTTTTTGATTAGGACTGGTTTCGTTATGATAATGATCAGTTGAGTCAAAAACTATATTGTGGAAATAAGTAATAAAATATGTATTATAATTATTTAAAATAATTTAATTATTTAAATCGTGATATTACGTATTTGGTTTTTAACTATCTACGTTTTTCACATCATTTTCAAGGTTTTGCGTTTTTTCTCGAGTGAATTGATTTTGTTACTCAATTTAGTTATTTGCAAATGCTTGGGTTGGCAACTAAACTTTTCTTTGCGGGAGGCACTATTTGTTTCAGTATATTTATTGAATATGTGCTTGTTTTTCCAACGACGTTGAGAAATAAATATTGAGGTTACAGAATGATTAAATTTATTGGGAACTATTTGCTGGTTCCAAAATGATAAATTGATGAATAAGTATTAAAACATTACAATAATGTGTTAGCATTGATATGGAAACATTATATTCTTTGCACCAGTCCTCTCAACTGAATCATGTACCTAATCATACTTCTTCATTTTTCAACGCTTTACAGTAAAATCCCCATTTACACTAAAGTAGAGATCGTATAATTTCGAGTAGTGTAATTGTGGGTTCCACTGCACTCTGTGTCCAAGTCTTCTTCCATAAAGATGATCGTACTAATCTGTCGATCGTTACCATTCCATTTTCTAATGAGTAGCTCACAATTTTTACATGATCTTTTGTGTCCTCTCGTCTTATACTTTCTAAATGTGTCCTTTAATTGTGTAACGTAGATACCGGAAGTACAAATAAAAAACAATTTTTGTATTACCATAAGGTCATTATAATTAACAGCTTTATTAATATATAGCTTTAGAATTAAAAAGCTTCTTATTTTTATTGAAAAAAATCATTATATTACATGCAATTTTTTAATTGCTATTGTTAAAATATATCTTAATACCTTCTATAAAATAATGTAAAAAGTAAAGTTTTAACATTCATTACAAAATAACAAATATATAAAAAATGAGGAAACACTATATAAGACAAAGAATTTACTAAAATAATTTTCCCATTAAGTGTCATTTCACCTTTATTCAAGGATTGAATTAAGTAAATTTTTTATTCGTTTATATGGCAAACAAGTGCAAAAAATTATGTTAGTTTCTTCATAATCAGGGGACAAATTCTGTCCATATACTGATATTAGTGAAAATGCATATTGTAAAATAAGTTTTGTAATAACTATTTCGATAGTTTCCTACAATCTACTACTAAAGTATAATATTGGATAGTGCCCCGCATTAATAACGATTTTTGTTACGTCTTTGGCGGGAGTTGTACCCTTTCTTCAGTTTGCCCATTGTTTCAACAGATGCCTGAAACAGCATAAAAATATAATTGTTAGCATTCATGCCACTTTATGTAATTATCGAAATTGATTTATAGTTAAAGCTAAAAATCGCAACAGACTTTCAAACAGTCAAACGTCACTCAAAACTATTGCAATTTGCAACAATGCGATATCGTTTTTCACGAGAGCACGGATCTTGTAATCTACATGGCAAAGCGCGTCAGCGTGCGTATTTAGCACATGCTTTCATGAAACGCGATATCTTGTGTTTCAAATTACAGTTGCTCTGTAATATAATTCTAAAAAATAGTTAGACAATGACTCGGCAAGTATAATATTTACTGATAACATTAACAGTGGACAATTAAAGAATAATTTGTAATAAAATCAAACATGAATTCAGAATACAGTTATATTAGCAATAAGACATTGAATTTGAAATGGCTGGAGATTGTTTTCCCTTTTTGACTATAATATAATCATAGTAAGAAAAAATAAAAAAAATTCAAATTATTTTAAACTTATATTTAAATATGCCTATCACTACCCCATCAACAACTAAGATGTAATATAGACTCATTTTAAAATGTTTAAATAGTTAATATTCAAAAATGTTCTGTTTGTAATATAGTCGTTTAACTTCCTTCACAATCACATTTATCAAATTGCAAACCACCTACATGTTTTCTGAAATCGGCGTATTAAAAGGAGTTATGATTGATCATGAATTTCATCTATAAATCTGAAAAACATTTGATTACTAAATTCAATTAGTTTTATTTAAAATTGGCAATTAAACAACTCATTCAAACACTAACACGAATTACGAAGATAGAAGTCAGAAACGGTTTCATGTAGGTTGATAAATATGCACAGCAAATACCTATATTAAAACTATTGTTTTAAACTTTGCGACGGATAATTATAGTATCGCAATAGTCAATTGTCTTGAAAACTAACGATATATTAATTAAATGCCAGTTTTAAGCTGCAAACGTCTTGTTTATGGACTTACTCATGCTGGTGAAACAAAATTGATTAATAAAATATATACAAAATTTAAGTGCTCTGTTGACCCGTTGAACTTACGTGTCATTTCAAAATAAATAAATAAAACTCAGGCCAATTAGATAATAAATTTGATATATCCACCTCAGTATTTATGTCTTCAGTATCTCTTTCGGCACCCTTCTTCTGTTTCTTTCTTCCATCCCTCATTCTTCCATTTTTAGACCTATTGACCTTTCCTTTCTTGGGATCGTCTTCTGATGTATCTTCGCCTCCGTCGCCAGAGCCTCCTTCTGAAGAATCCCCGTGGGTGCCCGATTGCTTCTGAACAACGATACAGCTAGAAAATAAACAATATATACAAAATTTTACTTTCGGTAACAGTTTTTGGAAATATATCAGTTACTACAATAGTTGGGAGCTGTTATATGGCCACCGTGATTACTGATTTATGATACTAAGTCGTTGGTTTTATATTTATTTTATTTTAAAAGAAATTACAATATTTAAGTCATCACTGAGACGTTTTATTATACAGTTTTATAAAACGTATAAAATATCTAAGTTTTTAAACCTTCTGTAGAACGGTCGCGTTCATTGCGAGTTTGGGGTGCAGTCTGACCACGGTCATCAAATTCATTATATTATACATACATATATGTTTTATAGAAGCCCCTAACGTGTAGCAGAACTTGAATCCAAATCTACTTCTTTATTTTCCATCATTCATTTAGAAAAAAATACATTCCTTTTGAAGTTTTAGAAATATGGCTGGCAAATATATTGATTAAATTGGCATTTGCTTAGTAAAACTCCATTATAACAATGTATTTATGTTCTCCATTTTTTTAATTTTAATTTTTCTATTACTATTTTTTCATCGTGATTTATCTAACAAAGTTTAACTGAAAATTTACTCACCGTTTCTCCCTGCGCAAAGAATTGTTTCCATCATTTTCATTATTGTTTAGATTGAATAATGAAAAATTTCCAAATGTTAAATTCTTATCTCGCTGTTCATCAACCGAAAATGATTTTTTAGATGTATTATGTCTAGAAGAATTTGTAGCAGTCGAATGATGCTCACTGTTTTTTGGGGTTGTATTTTTATCTGAAAAGAACGATTTTCATTATCTATAGCAGTTTTCATTATGTATTATAATATAAAAATACCATTAAATTCAAATTGTAATAACCATCACGCAAATTTGAAGATGCAGTTATAATAACAAAGAGTGTCAACATCAAATATATGTATGTCTGATACTTGAACGCCATGGTATTTCAGTAAGAATAATTAATTTCAAAATAATCAATTGAATAACATTATATTATATATGGGATAATTTCCTCTTTTGCCCCCGAACGTGGGAAACTAGAAAACAATAATTGTAAAGATATACATCAAGTTTCCACTCAATAAAGAAGTTACAAAAAAACTTACATATATATATAGAAACGTTTCCTCAACACTTCAAGGTTTTTTTTCCATTAAAAACTGTCCTAACTGAATGAAATGTTAACTTACTTAGGATAGAAACATTTTTTTACTGCAAGTTTGTTTTAAGTGTCCAGTGTGGTTTTTGCAGTAAATACATACATATGTTTGAGTAAAAATGTTTATTAAAGTTCCTGTAACATATGTGGGCAACCTCGGAAAGGGAACATTTTTACAGCTCTCTCGAAAAAAAGCGAGTGTTTTCCATGCGATAAAAAAAAAAAAAAGACTAAGTAATCGAGTAGTTCACATAAAAACAACAATTACAGCGGGTGATCGGTTAACGACCATAATCTGTTCCAAGACTGTGTTTGTTATCCGAGTTCTTCGTTAAACGATCATTATTACATTACAGATACAATAAGTGGATTAATTAGATCTTAAGATCGTTTTAGTTCGTTATCCAAATATGTTTTTGTTTTACGAACACAAAAAAAATCGTGATAGTTTTGTTGTCCGATTTGTTCGCAATCCGAAAATTTCGTTAACCGTCCCACTGTCTATAAAAAACATTTAATTAATTTGGAAGCAACATACGAAAACACATATTGACCCGTGTAAATAAGTCTTAGCCGGAACCACAAACTTTTGGTGATATCACAAAGTATGGAAAAAATTACTTAGAACTTTTATTTTACATCCGTTAACGGACCCAAGGAAGGAATGTGTGTTTAAAGTAACTTTATAATTCCAACCTCAAAAAAATCTTTTGGCAGAATATTTCGTTTCGTGTATCAACTATTTAAGCATGATATGTATCGTACACTATCATTATATTTTTATCTGGAAAACTTTTCTTTCACAAAGACCATTATAATGATTATAATAATCAGTTTGCTATCATAGGAAGTCAGTTAAGTAAGCCGACAAAAATAATTTGAAAATTACGCAAATATCTAGGACATTTTCTTTTAACATATAATATCTACGATATGAATATATGTTTATAATAATGTATATATGTATGTTAAATAATTAAATATTATCGTCTTCCAAAATAAGTGCATGGTAGACCCAATGGATGATTGATGAATTTTATATATTTTACCATACCTATGTGAATTTTTGAGTTGTTCACTATATCATTTACTATCCTTCCAATTGAAGATTCACTTCAAAATAATATACTTACAAGATTCTCGTTAGAATATAATCATCATGATAATACGAAATAAAAGGTAGCTCCTACCTACCTCAAATAGATTTGATAACCTCATTTTACGGTAACACGGTGAAAAAATAGCAATGTATTACATTTTACTTCTACAAAATTTATAAGATGTATAGTTGATAGCTATTTCGGCTTCGGTATCACAACTATGTAAGCTGAAATAGCTACCATCTATATATCTTATAAATTGTGTAGAACTAAAAGACATTGCTATTTTTTCACCGTGTTATAATTGAGTTCTAACAAGTAAATGCCAATTCAATCAAAGGTCTTACGGTTATCGGTTAATTTAGAAGCTTTTTATGTAAACTCATGAATATGTATGTACGTACCTACCTAATACACCTGTCATGGAAAATATTCATTTACTTACAACACAGTACTTGTTTAAACGTAAGGAGCCTTTATTTGATTTTATTTGAAGGCCAGATTGTTGTAAGTATTGAACATGTAGGTAATTGAAGAATCCTTAAATGTAAGCCTGACAAAACCATTGTTTTTTAATTTCATTCTTACTTTCAAAATTCAAAATCGACCACTCTGTAGAAACGCAAATATTTATATAAGTAAAGGTACTTGATAAACTGTTAAGTAGTTCTGAAACAATATTGTATTTAAGAAATCAAAATGCTATTAAGTGTGATTTAAAAAAGGGAAAAAAACAAAACAAGCAGTCAGAATTTATTGTTATTGTCTTGAAATACACTGCAGAAAGCAATATGAGTGACATGATTTATTATCGCTTCGCCATAAACAACTCATTATTAGTAGATATGACGACATAATTTTCAAGTGTTCTTGGAATTCGTAATTCCTTCGACACTCTTATTTCAAAGATTAGGAAGTTGGATTTGGAGCATAAAATATTATTTATATTGATGAAAATATACATACTTTAGTTTGTCAGTATGTATTATATATAATTCTCATCCCAACCACTTTTTCATATTATAAATGGACCTTTTTCAACAGATGGCTATCACCATGAATGCATTATTCATCTGTTTATTTTTCTGTTTTATTCAACTGTTCAACTAAAACTTATTACAACGACATCTTGCAACGACACACGCAGGCAAATTATGCTATTATTTCAGAAAAAGTGGTCATGAGTTTATAATTATGTATAATAATAATTTTTCAATATCAACATTTTATTGAGTATACTTATTCCGTTGGTTTATATCTTCTCTATGTGGTTATTATTTTTATTATATTTAAACAGATAGATACTGTTTTACTCAAATAAGTGTTGAGGCTGTTAATAGATGTCGTCCAAGTGTCATAAATGCAATAGAAGTGAATTAATTTACAGGTTACTCTCGATTTACGACCGAAATTCGCTCCTGGACTTTGTTCGTAAGTCGTATTTCATACAAAATATGTGTGTACTTACATATTAAAATAAAACATGTGTAGTTATTTATATTTTTTATTGTTAAATTTATACTTATTTATTAATACAAAATAAAATATTTCTTTCATTAATATTTAAAATTTTTCCTCATCTGTACTAGTACAAGTACAATCCATTGGCTCGTCATCAGTAGTGCAAGAAGAAGCAGTAGTAGTATTTTTAAAAACATATCCAATTTTAGTTGAGTTTTTTGTTGTTTTTTACCTGTATATTGCAGCGTAATGCAATTTTTAAAAAAATGCTATTTTTTGGTTGTAAGTGCGAATGGTCGTAAGTCGAACCGTCGGGAGGACTAACTTATTTGTAACCAAAAAAGCGCACGGTAAGATAATTATTATCATCGTTATACTTATCTACCCTATCCCAATATCATACGACAAAATAAGCCTACCATGCAATATTAAAAATCGACTGAATAAATGTGATTTTTTTCATTGTTGTCAAATAATTTAAATATTAATTTTGCGAATACAATAAATAAGCGATAAGTCGATACGTCTTACGCATATTTCATATAGCCTATATCAGTGGTTCTTATGTAAATTTTTACTGTGGTCGCAATAAACACATCAGCGGCCGTGTTCTATAAAATGTCTCATGGCCGCACCGATACAAATTAATTTGGAAAAAAAACACATTATTTATCTATGAAGCTGTCGGTAGCTGTACTTGAAAATCACTGGTTTATACCATGTCGTCTCCTGGAATATATCTACATTTTAAGATAATTATTTTTTTGTATTCATTTTATTTAATTTTTTGAATATTTAATATCCTAATTTATTATATTTGAAAAAACTTAATATAGTCGACACACAAATCTGAAAGTGATTTTCACAATATATAGAAATACCTGATTAGAAAGATTCTTTATTATGGCCTTTCGTTTTTTGGTATAGCGGAATGTAGTGTATATAAATGTTGCAAGTGCAGTGGCTTACAACTTTACTAGACAAATATATCCACTGTATGGGCTTTAGTGTAAGTAAACCAGATAAATCGATGCTGATATTATTATGGCTGTGTTCAGCATTTTTACCGTATCTACGTTTAAATTAAGTGTGATAAATTTACGAAACTCGTTTGTAGTTGTATATTTTTTGTAGAGATATGCAATTATTATTATACTGCGTAAAAAACAATCAAAGGGATTCGGTAATCGAAGATTGATATGGCCTACTGAAACTGTCAGTTCGTTCGAACAAGTATGGTTTGAGTAAATGATATGTCCATAAACGTGGCGTTTATTTTGCATATATTTGCATGTATTTAATCCAATGAGTATGTTACTCAAAATAGTCAATTCAATATAACTTATGTTTTTTTCCCTACTAACGATATGGAATACATTTAAGAGTCACGTTCAGGACAATAGCTCAAAAGCGGTCATCACTTAGCTTAATCATACAGTATAAACAAACGGAAGGTTAAAGTAAATTTTACCAAAAAAAAGTAACATTTTTTTTATTTGTTGGTCCCAACAAATATTGGTTTTGATACGCCTCTGGACAGTTAAAGCCTGATTTGGTTACACGTGCGGACGTCACGTGGTATTATATATTGTATGTATTGTACATTCTAATATTGCAACACGTGTACTGATAGCCCCGAGTTTTAGAGTGAGTAATGATTTATCGATGCACTGTATCCTCGAAATTAGTCTCGATATTAAAGAACTTATTTTATGCAAAATGAATAACGTCTTTTTTTAGTTAAATAAATACGTTGAATAAATTTCATGAAACATAGAAAACATATTTATTTATTTTCACTTAACATCTTTTTCAACCCTTTGATTGTATAGCCTTACCAGCATGGCGACTTATTGTGTCATCTACTATCTAATACAATTCTCAGAATTATTTGTTGTTATTATAATTTCTTCATGTATGGACATCAATCAGTGATCTTTAACGGTAACGTTTGTTATTTGTTTCGGATGAAAAAGAGCCTGACTGCGTAAAAGAATTTATATTTGGAAATAATTCGATAGCCGTATAAATTTGAGCGTCAAAAATATTTCAACTAATACTTATTTCTTGCAATTTATGGACTATATAGAAAAACGTGCTGACAAGCAAACAAAAGTTCTACGGCCGAAATACAAGTTAAACCATTTAGATAATTATTTGAAGCTTCTAGTGAATCATTTTGTTTACGATTTTTAATATGAATATAAAAGAATTCACTTCACTTCGTTCGTTACTTCTTGATTACGAAATATTCTTTTCATCCCAAAAAATATTTGTATTGTTTCGTGTTTAGTTTTTTAAACATAATCCGTATGTACAAAAAACCTAAGTGAGTAAAAAATAAGTCACTAAGCAAAGGAGTAATTAAAAATCAATCGATTCAGTCGTGGTCTGTATGTCAGCTTTTATGATTTCTGGTCTTCTAAATTATTAGACACAAGTATCAGTCTGTTGATTGTATGGTTTAGGTAGTGGAGTATTTGATTGTAAAAAATATTTTTTTTATATATTAAATTAATCAGGTTCGTGGTATAATGGTCAACATCGTCGGCTTTCAGCACAATTGTTACGAACTCGAGTCTCCGTCCGAATAACTTTCAATCGTTGTACGAGTTGCTATTCAAAAGTATTGGCGTTTTTGATTTATAGTCTTGTCCTTATCTTTTTCTAGTTCTACTCTACAAAAAAAGAGTGATTGAATACCTAAGTAACAAGCTGTTCTCGTAGAAAAACTTCTGTAGAGATACCTCATTTAGGGAGCCATATGTTCCAACAAAGCATACAAGGTTGGAGAAAGGTAGATATTTTTTAGCATCTTGCCCTATATTAACAAGTTAATATATTTTATATCTTTTTTTGACAATTAATAACGAACTATTTTAATGATTGTTTTGCGATCGCGATGACGCATAATGCCATAATATTCAACGCCACAAACTGATTTTTATCAACATTTAAATCACGGAATAAAATGAAATAATATTGATATACAGATCTATAAACAAAAATACAATTTACTCATTTCCCACCGGTTTCAAATCCTGGTTGCTCCATCGTTTTACTCCGCTTCCGATGCTATTCTTTACTTGCGAGGAAAAAGTTTAAGCTGATCGTTATCAATAGGTAACTCCGTTTAATCAACTAGATTAGAACTAGGGATTGCAATTTACCGTCAAATTTCAATAACCGGTAAACGGTAAATAATTTAACCTCTTACCGGTAAATGAAAAAAATAAAAAGATGTGGATTATATCATTAAAGTTTAACTGTACGTAGCTACTTTCACTAAAAATAGTATCCTGGATTGAAAGATAAATAATTTAAAATACATTTCAGGTGAATAGTAATGTAAAAAAATGTACTTTAAATGTGTTTCAGATGAATTTATGAAGTATGTTTTAAATGTTATTTTTTATGTAAATCGGATAATTTATTATTTGCCACACAAAGATTGATTAATTTAAATTACGACTATGAAATATTTGGTTTACCTGCCTGTAAGAAGTTCGTACGCAAAACTATTAGTATATCCATTTACTTATTGATGTGGTATATATTAGGTGTAGTAAAAAGTCCTGACGTTTTTTTCAAACGCGTTGTCTTAAAATCGGTCGACTTCGGGCTTTTGGTTAAATAAGATGTCATTATATTTTTTTTCGTGTTGTGTGACATCTCAAGTTACGTTAAGTATAGAAAAAAAAGGTTCACTCTTCCCAAACAGAATGACCGATCTTTGCCCGTCATAAGAATATCTGCGCGGTTGCATGCTTTTTCAATATAACGCCCAGAACAGTGCAGTCGTCGCCACTAAAGATATTTGCGACGTTTATAGAGACGTGTTAAAGATTCTAAAATGTCAGAGATGGTTTACAAAATTTAAATTTGGCAATTTAAGCATTGAAAATTACTCTCGAAGTGGACGACCTCATACAGTGGATGAAGTCGCCCTGGAAGCTGAAATCGAAAAAAAATCCTATGCTAACAAAAAAGGAATTGTCCAATATAGTCGGTACTAAATGGTCCATAAAACAAAAGTACCTGAAAAGGCTGGAAAAATTCGAAAAGTAGGAATTTGGGCGCTACACGCGTTGAGCGATCGGAACAAGGCGCAGCGACTAAGCGCGTGCCAATTGCTGCAAAAAAACACACTTTACGACCATTTTTGCTAAGCCTGATTATCGGAGATTAAAAGTGGGTGTTGTATACAAATATATCGACAAAAAAACAATATCTAAATTGTCGACATCAACCAATTCCGACCCCTCGAACTGGTTTACATCCAAAAAAACTCTTACTTTGTGTTTGGAGGGATTTCAAAGGAATAATTCATTATGAAGTGTTAAAATATGGTGAAACTATGATGGCATAAGTATACTGTGACCAATTAAACAAATTAAGTGCAGCTTTGACAAGAAAGAGGCCGGGCAGGATGAATGGACGCAACGATAAACTGCAAAACGAAAACGCGCGACCGCATATGGCGAATATGACCTGGGAAAAAACCCAGGAGTTGGGTGGGAAAACTTTATTGCATCCACCTTATTTACCAGATCTAGCACAATCGGATTACCATTTATTCCGTTTAATATAAAAAACTTTTAGGGATAAAAAATTTCAAACAAAAAATGACGTGAAAAACGCTATTTCCGACTATTTTAATTCCAAACCAGTAGAGTCTTTTACTAAATGGATTTTAGACTTGTCTAATAAGTAGCAGAAGGTTACAGATAGACAGGGAGATTACTTTTTATAAATAAAAATAAATAAAAAAACTAAAAAAAACACTTTGAGTTTCATTTAAAAAAAACGTCAGGACTTTTTACTACACCTAATATATGTATTATACATGTATTTGCTTTGTTTATACAGGTTGTTTGCTTTGGTATAATGAAAACACAGTTGAATATGTACCAAAATACGAATTTTCTTCGACAGAAGACACCAGTGTGACGAGTGAAAAACGTTTTATCAATGTTGCCGGTAATGCAATCCCTAATTAGAACACTTGTGTGGATTATAAAGACGTGTTCATAACGTCTTTACATCGTAAATTAGATAAACTTTATTTTATAAAAATAAGCTAATTGTACAGATAATTAAGAACAATAAGTCAGTAGACTGAATGCCACTTTCGCCTTTCAGTATCCTTTTGAAATTCATATTATGTTTTATATTTCAATTGATAAATAAGTATGATATGTTGCTTATAGTACACATATATTATAATATGAAAGCAAAGGTTTGCTCATCTCGTGTCTTACGTTCACAAATATAATATGATAAAATTGTTTATGATATCATGTTTATTATTTGCTTTAATACATCCTTCGCAATAACGATTTTTACCTGACGCTTATTGCATCTATACAGATTTATAATGTTGGTACAAAACATTACTAGTGATAAAAATGATATACAAAAATAAAGATTTTTTAGATTTGGTGTATTGCTTGGTTAAGAGGCTTACGTATCTGTGAATAATATTTAAACTACCCACTATTTATAGCTATTTCAATTTAGAATCAAGAATCTAGATATAAGGCCTCAGGATCACCACTATTTGTTGTTGAAACACTGCATGAATTTGAATCATTTCTCAGATGACAAAAAAATATCTAACGATTTGTAAATTAATGTTTATTTAAGTGTTCGTGTTAGCAAACAAATGTTTTAGAACAGGATGTTATTATAAATTGTTTTTAATGTCTTTCATGTCACTCATTTTTCTTGCTTAAAATGTGATATACCTAACAGTCTAGTTAATTTTGTCTGTCAAAAGCAAGAAATTTGAAATGTCTTGGTAAAAAGGTTTCCGCTCACTGACATATGTTGTGTATTTATTGCGGAATCGCTAAGTATGCAATAAATATTTTATTCGAAAATTAAAATAATATTCACACTGGATCATACGGGGTAGTGAAGTCGAAAAGTTTGTGGGTCAGCTTTGTGTAGATAAGGCATTAATGATTGTTATATTTTTACATACCCATTATGAAAAATATGAATGATTATATTTGTATAATATTAGTATAAGATTGATAGTGTAATAATTTGAGAAATATAAAGAAAATATCATACGCACATATTTTTATCGCTATCAATGTTACTTTTTCGAAAGACGATGTAATTTAATAAATAAATTAATGTGAAGATTTGAATATTATATATGTGCATATGTACATGAAGATGAATAAAATGAATACATATATAAATTAGGAATATAAATCAAAGGTGACTTTGGAAACAATATTTTTATGAACAAATTAGAACAGTCTAATAATATTTCAATCTGAATGATACGCTTGAAGATTTCACTTGAAACGGTTTTTCCTGTGGTGGTAGCTTTATGCTTCATGTAAGAAGGAAATGTAAAATTTTAAATATAATTTTTATTTCGTCAATTTGATGAGGATAAAGAGAGTTTCGCTCGTATCGATTAAAGAGCTGTGCCCTAGCGATGAGATGTCATAGAAAACCAAAATTTCGACTTTTTCAATTTAAATTTTATATTGATATCGATAATGGAAAGGATAGACTTTACAGAAAAGTGTGACTAAATAAAAGAACGCTAATCGACCGATACAATATAAAGTTTTTTTAATGAGAGCTATTCCTCAAGGCTTTTTAATATTATATTTTATTAATCCATATTCAATACCTTTGGTCAGTTCAAAACGAAAAGACCACTTTTACAATAATTGTATTTTCATGCAAGTCACTTTAAGTTTTTCAGAGTGAAAAATGTATGTAGTCGTCATTTATTAGTATTTTGAAATGTTAATTGCATTAATTGCGACTTTTTACTCTATAATTGAAATGTATTTTTTTTAATCTTCCAATTTTGGATTTTAAATGGTTTCAGTTACAATTTAAAAATGTCAATCTATTTTTCCACAATAAAATTTAATATACGTGAATTGGTATGTAGGTTTCAATAGTTTACCATTTTTTTCTATGTATGAATCGGAGATTACCTACCTAATAAATATGAATACGAGCTATTTTTTTCCTCATTCAAATGTAATTTCATATGTTATTGTATCATATAAAATATAGAACAAAACCGCGTGCAAAAATCAAATCCGTCAAAAAGTTATAAGTGCCTTTTGCCTATGGGGCGACAATCTTCAAGAACATATAATATTCTTGAGGAATATATCAGATATCATTTTTTTATCCCAGACCTGTGGGTCAGTTGAAATGATATTGCTACACATACCCATGTCTAAATATCGGTTATCTAATCTGTTTCTGTAGTTTTTTCGACAAACCATAATATGGGTATACAAAGCTAGAGCACTGGTGTATTTGCAGGTGGCAAATCTTAATTAAAACCTGATAAGCATCGGATGATAAATATAAAGTTATCACCGATGACATTTTTGCTACTTAGTATATATCTAAATTATTACATTATTAACATTCATTTAATAATTACAATAGTCGTAATCTTCATTATACACGTGCATTAAATAAAACCCCACACATTTATCTTATGACTAATTTTTAAAAGTTACTCTGGGTAGGAACTGATTTACGATTGATTTCATGTTACAAAGAATCAGTATAGATAGCAAGGGCTACAATAAAGTATTTAGAGGCCGTAAGCACATCAAAGATTTTCGTACCTTTGAAGTAAATAAAATTTAAGCGAATTATAAATATACTAATATTAAAAATTAACTCTGTGAAATAAACATTGACGGTAAAAACGCAATCTGAAACAATACACGTTATACGAAACTACGCGATTTAACAGTATTCACTTATAATTGCAATACATTAAAACTGTTTCTGACAATCTTTCCACCGAAAAAAAAGCTAATTGTCAACACAAATAAAAGCTTCCAATTTTGAGCATCCTATTTTGTTACTGTTTGTGAGATTTATTTTAGCAACAAATAGATGACGGTTCGTTAGTTTCATTCACAGATGTCATTGTTATTAACACGGTGAAAAAATAGCAATTTATTTTAGTTCTACAAAATTATTTTTAACAAATATAGTTGATAGCTATTTCGTCTCACACCATCGTCAGAACTATCTAGTTCTGACAGTTCTAGATAGTTCTGACGATGGCGTGAGCCGAAATAGCTATCAACTATATTTGTTAAAAATAATTTTGTAGAACTAAAATACATTGCTATTTTTTCACCGTGTTATAATGGAGTTCTACCAAGTGAATGCCAATTCAATCAATTTATTGTTTATACTCGGATAAATCATTATTAACTCTATTTATTGTTTGAAAATGTTATCATAACTTTATTGATTTATATGTATGATAAATATTTATTCGTGAATCTGATAAATTAATTCCGAGAAAAGTATATTGGCATGATGTAATGAAACAGATAATTTAAGACAATGTTATCAAGGAATAAATAATACTATATCCAAACTGTAAACTCTTTTGGTAAAAAAGGCTCTAGTAAAACGTACAACAGTTAGCATTTGTAAAAGCAAATAAATTTAGCCCATATGTTCCAAAACGACTGTCGACAATGGTTCAATTATAATAAATTTGAACATAATGGATATTTTTTAAAAAATCATTCATATTAATGTTATAAGACTTCTAATTCTAATGATGCATATGAGTTTTACAAATTATATTTATAGTAAGGCTTTTGTTGGTCATTATTATTTATATTATTTCATTATATTGTACTATTGTACATCCTTATTAAAATTCCAGATTCCTTTTACGATGACCGTAACGTGGCGGGCATTGTGCCATTTTTTATCAACGCATATGTTCTAATAACAGTATGAATTGTGTTCTTATAAATATTTTTTGTAATTTATTCGCATAAAAGTAATGTAATTATGTATGTTACATCAAGAAACAGAGGGTTCATCGTTTCTACCATAACGCTAAGGAATGTCAATATTTTTTGCCTCGTTTAACCACTAAAGAATAAACAGCAAGACTACCTTTAAAATACATAGAGATTTAACAATACTTCACTTACTAAATATTTTCCTCTACAAAACCTAGCCCGGTATCTTGAATCCATTTTGTAATTTGAATTTCCGCAACGATATAAAATTTTAATAAAATAATTAGTTCTGAATATGATTTCGTACGATAACAACATTTGACAGCCCTAGCATGATTTTGGTAATGATTCATTCTATTTTTTTAAATCGTCCAGGGTTGTTTATGAGAATGTGAACAACGGTAATGTAACAACGGAATTTTATAGTTTTTATTACACTTGTATGATTCGCACATCGCTTAAGCTGCGGTATTTGCCAGTTAATTTCGGAGCTTATCGGAATTTATTAGTTCTCGTTAGTCTCTAGTTAGAATTGAAATTTTGTTACCTACGATTGCACTTATTTTTAAAAGATACGAAAAAAAATTGAATTGATTACATCAAACGTTTTTGCTACGACTAATTACGTGTTTTCTGTACGAGCACTGGATGATTTTCGATGTTATATTTTCATATTAAAAACTGTTTTCTGAATGAAATAGGATGGAAAAGCTTTCAATACTGAGCAATATCTTACAATATTTTCATAAAGTATTTCCACATACAGGTTGACGATATTTCTATTTATCTAGCTTCTAGGAAAACACTAATAAATAATGTGACAAATTAACTGGGTTGTGTCATATATTATATATTTTATTCCATATTTATGTTCCGGTAAGGTCGCTCTATCTATTTAGTGATCCCAATCGACCGCATTATATTTCATTTTTTATCTAAATTTAAATAAGACCCGAAATAAATGCGGAAGAGTTCGAACGTTTTATTGTTTCTAATACGAAGCAGCTTTCTCACGAAAAGATTTTTTTAGAATCTTTACCTATTCAATAATTAAAATTGGATAGTCTCTATCTTGTACTAATTCAACTTTTGGCAAGTTATTTGTGTAATATTTTGATTTAAGTTTTTTTTCGAATTTATTTATACGAAATTAATGTAACAGAGAAAATTCATTGATTGAATTGGCATTCACTTGGTAGAACTTCATTATAACACGGTGAAAAAAATAGCAAAGTATTTATGTTCTACAAAATTATTTTTTAAAATATAGTTGATAGCTATTTCGGCTCGTGCCATTGTTAGAACTATACTTAAACGAATTGAAAAGAATTGCCTAGGTAGCCATATCGATTACTTTCAATATATTGATTGAACTGACATTCACTTGGTAGAACTCCATTGTAACACGGAGAAAACTCACTCAAACAAAAGTTTGTGTATTTTCTTTATTTATATTTAAAAATTAGGCAATTGGATCATTTGTGATAAAATTTTCGAAACTGATGTTTATTTATTTTTTTTGGAAATGGCCAGTTTTAGAAAAATAGCATCTGCCATATTATTTTTATCAATTGGGTATATTAGCAACGTTACATATTGGTCTGGTGTTGAAATAGGATCGACAGTAAGCCGTTTAACCTCTACGTGTGTGCATTTTTTATTAATTAAATTAATGATTATATGAAATACAAATATCACTACGGTATTACTACAATATGTCTCTGAGCGTTTTCCATATTCAATAGGTTAAATGAAAATTTTATTCAACACATTTTAAACATGGCATTTGTATGAGTGATAACGTATATTACAACCTTGAAGGTAAATAAGTATGTAGTTTTTCAATCAGTACATGTATTTGATCTAATTAAAAATCGTGTTCCTAACTTTAGTATCTCTGAATAGAGAAGTTAAATAACTAATTAAAATTTCGACTGGCACGACACTAATTTGAAATAAACTCCAAAAATATTAAGATGATATTTTTGTTGAACACATCTTATTAATTATAATTATTCATGCTATCCAAAAGAATATTTTACATGATGCATTCCAATGATAAAAAGGGGCCAAAAGTTTATCTATAAAAATTTTCTTTAAAAAGGAAGATGTGAGATCTGAAATTGTTTTTAATAAAACAAATTTAACCCTTTTACTGAAGAGCTATCTTTCTGGAAATATTCACTGCATAGTGACAACTATCTTTACTAATGAACAGTTTTCGAGAATCTCCGCATCCTGATAAGTAGTTCAAAAATGTTTATTTTTTACTCGGCTTATCAATAACACAGCTGACAGCATGGACCCGAGCTGACACGAGGTTAGCCGAACAATTCCGAGTAAAAACGATTGTAATCCCATCTCTAGTTCCTAGTCAATGTCATGTTTTGTCAACTGTGAGTTCACGTATAGTAAGTTATCTGAGTAAGATAAAATTTTCAAAGAAAAAAAGAAACGCTCATTATATAACGTAGCCTTTAATTCAAAAATTTTAAATGAAATGGATCCTTAACAACACATAAGAAATGAAATGAAGGAAGAAAAAATTATGTAATTTTTTTATTCCAAAGCTGTAGATGCATTTGTTGTTTGAGTACTAGACAATTTTCAGGGTTCTTTGTTTAAATTTAATTAAATAGCCTGCAAAGAAAAAAATGTGTTGAATACCAATTTCCACAATTTAATAATATTAAAATCAGGACTGGTTTCACACATCGCAAGAATTGTCAATTTTCTAAAAATATTGTTTTAATTATAATATTAAATTATATTGCCTTTCCACAAAGATGTGGCAGTTAACATTTTTAAAATGAAACAACTAAGTATTTAGGACTTTACTTCAGGTCTTTGGAATCGGAGTCGTGTTTTTGGTCGGTGTCTGAGTCGGCGTCGTGAAAAGTGAGCGATTTATTAAAAAATAATATTATAAAGTGATAATAAAAAAAAATCAATATTATTTAAATCGGGCTTATACTGTAGTAACTACAGTGGAACCTCGATCAACCGTTCTCGCATAATACGTTTTCCCGGATGGAACGCTTATTTTTTATAGTCCCATCAAACTCCCATAAGAACAATATTGAATAATCCCGCATTGACCGTTTCCCAATTCCCCGATTTCCTCGATAAACCGTCTAAATATTTTGGTCCCGTCACAAATATTATCCCGATTGACCGTTTTTATTGCATATTTCTCCGTATCTCGGCAAGCAAGTTTGACACAGCCGAGTGCAGGTGTTATGTGTAGACACGTTGGAATGCGCTGTACATGTTAGACGTAACGCATTGGACGCATGTGCTATTTTTTGGGTTGAGATCCACCACACACGTATTATTGTTTATGATGCAAATGTAGAGTTGTTTAAAATTCATGGTAATAATGATTCATGTACATACAAACTTTTAGTCACAAGCTTAGTAACAAGTCTTTGTTCCGATTAAAGTGCCAAATAAGAAGCAAACGAACATAAAGGACTTTTTTAAAAAATAAATTTTATATACAGTATGTACAAGTAACTAATAAATAAATATTTTTTTACGATTTTACTTGTTTATTATTATTTGAAGCTTTCCCGCATTCACCGTTTCCCGCAATTACCGTTATTTTTTCAGGGTCCCTTGGAAAACGTAAAATCGAAGTTTCACTGTAATGCATTTTGGATGTATCCAACAGTTAAAATTTTCTTATAATACATATCACCGACTACTAGAATACATTTTCGCGTACGAAGAAAACGTTACCAAAATAACATATGTGTTTCGATAAATTATGGTTGGCGTTAACCTAAGCGGGTCAACCATTATTGTGTCACATTGTTAGAACCACACAAATCATTCACTCTCGCTCATTTCCATTGAAACCGTAGTAAAGTGAGCGTCTCGATCGAAAGATTTTTTTTTCTTCTCATTTCAAAAACAACAATTCACAATATTTTCACGTAAAAGATGCTGACAATTTAATTGAAGCGAAACTTTTATAGCAAAATAATATTTTGGTTTGTCTACGCAAAATTTATAAAGAATTTTGATTTGACAAATTAATAACATTCAAACACACGTGCGCTTTTTTTAATTTACGGTCGTGTTATTTGTATTCGGATCGTTGAATGATGTTTATTTGTGGTTATGACTATTTGTCAGTTTATATAGTGAAGGATTCAAAGACGACTTAACTTCAAGTGCTATTTTCTTAAGCCTATTTTATACGGTAAGCCACAATATATATTTTTATATGAAATAAGAATATTTCTCATTCATTCTTTTCAATAAATTAAAATTATCTTAATAAATGAAAACTCTTGTTGCAGTATCGTACTAAACAAATGAAGTTTCATTGTTGATGATAAATTTTAATAGGAACATAAATGTTCGTTGTAAAGTAATATTTAGTACTGGCTTCCATTTCATCTCATTACTTAATCATTATTTTTTTAAAGTAAAGTCGTGAATGATCAGAACGCGAAAGGGTTCTGATAATCTTATAATACTTATTTATCGTATTTTAATAAACCATTGAATTTTAATCGAAAAAAAAGATCTTGGTGGAATATCAAAATAATGAATGACTTAATAAACTGAGACGATAAATTCTGGCTGGCTACGTTTGGTCAATCAAAGAAACCTTAAGTATATTTATCACTATCAAATAATCCGTACCTTTTCATTCACCCTTAAGCGTAATATATGAGATAACTCTAATTGTAAATACGGTGATTTGGCAGGATTAATTGTATTTAAAAAAAACTTTAAATAATAGTCATATGATCAAGGTAATTAACTACCATCCGTTGTTAACTGACATTTTTTTTTTACTGATAGTGTAATAAATAACATATGTGTAAAAAGCCACATGATTTCCGAATTTAGTTTAATATACAAACATAAAAAAATTGTGTAGAACCCAATACAATAGTAATCCTGCGCAGTCTACAAGAATCGTGCATTTACTGCTTCGGTTCTATTAGTGTCTAGCCACTAATCATTAACTAAGTCATTTTTTTCCTCACTCAATAGGCTATTAACAAAGCACCGATTATAATATTTTCAAAACTGTAAACGAGTGACTCACGTTCTCTCCAACGTTAGTTCGTTAATCGCGAATATCTGATACACAATTTCATGTTCATATTTGTTATCAGCGGGTATTATTGTTCAAATAAATTAAGAACCAATATCTTTTGTATGTTGTTTATTAAACTTTACAAGTTTCGCTTGGCTATTACATTACATTTCAATTAAAAAAATTCATTCTAACCTCAACACATCTTCTGAATGGATAAATAATCTCTCATGATTTATTTGTCGTAGTATGTAAGTAATTGTCTGCTTAATTACTAAGTACACAAAAAATATTTATTCATACTTGCACATTATACCGACTCGCACTTTTGCTAAGTGATTTCCGCGTTTGCTAAAACAACAAAACCGGGTTCATTGTTATCGTTTTTTTTTTTGTAAATATTAAATGAAATTTGATTACTATCTATAACTATGAATAAAAAAAATCGTTAGAATATGGTAATAAATCGATTATTTTTTATGAGAATTAATCATCATCAATCAATTTATGAATTTGCTATTTAATGTAATATTGCCTGCCAAAAAATAATCAGGTAAAAATGGCTCGACTATTCGAATCGTCAATTCTGTTGCATACGTGTGATAGAATGCGTGAAGATGCGGGAAGGCAAATCCCATGACGTATAAAGCTTAAACGATTCAAATTTTATTCCAATTTTATTTGTTCGAGCTTTCGTTTTGCTGTTTTGTATTGCCAGCTACTTAATAGAATTTCATTATAATAATACAATTCACATACACAATATATTTAGTTCCATAATAATTATCAAGTAGCTTTTAATGTAAATAAATTATAATATATAGCCTGTAGAACTAAATAATCGAAAATCAATACCTTATTTTTGTTTCAATAATTTAAAAAAAATCAAAATTAATGTATGGTCACAACTTCTGTATTTAGTAAAATCAAATTTCATTGGGGGAAGCAAGGGTAATAAATTTGAGCGGAATTTGACCCTCTCCCTCACTTATTTTTATGTCTGTTCAATTATTTTTGTATATTATTAGTTTCGTGATTTGCATAAATTTAGGTAAATTTTTTAACAGATAACGCCTTTTTCGAACAAATTACGCATCTTACTTCTGAGTTGAATCAATCATTGTTATAAGTAAATACATATTTTTATTGAAATCTTTATCTTTGGCGATAGCAATAGATTCATAATAAACAATTCTAGCAGCTAAGTAACCTTTCTGATAACATTTTTAATTGTGTACTTTGATGCTCAACTAGAATAAAATACTTTTCATTTGAGATAAATAGATTAGAATACGAAATAAAACATTCTGTAGGGCAATGTCAAATAAATTTACCACTTTAACATTCAAAATATTGTTTATATTTAAAGAATCTAATTTTCAGCGTTATGACTAGCCAGTTTCGCAATAAATTATAATCGATTATAGAAGAACTAACTGCGCTAATTGCCGTGTAAGTTTTACAATTTTGAGACAAGAAAACTAGAAAATTTTATCAACTTTTATTCCCAATGTTGAATATATGACATTTTTCATAACACAGTAGTTTTCCACGGTGATAGGATGAGAACCTGTAACTTAAACTTTATTTTCAGAAACTATTAATTAGGCTCAACGTATGAGGTTAGGTTAGGATTATTTGTCTCCTAAAACATGTTTTCGTTACCACATATTAACCATTCTGTATCTCAACGAAAGGCTTTCAAACCTTAGTTTTTTTCAAATGTATTGAATGATATAGCTATGACAGGACTATTGTTTACTGATACTTTCTTTATGACCTACTGTGGGAACGGAAAGGTGAAAGGGAAATGTAACGCTGCACACCCGTGCCTTGGAACAGAAATCTTTATTTTTTTATGGTGTAATGCAAATGTGTTAGGTGTATACAATTCGTATCTGAAGTAAACGACGTCGACCACTGCACCAAGGACCCGACAACGTTACTTATAAACAAGTTTTGAAAAATCTACATATGTACTACAATGTCCATTTAGGTTTTGTATTATAACACGGTGAAAAAAATAGCAATGTATTTTAGTTCTACAAAATTATTTTTAAAAAATAATTTTGTAGAACTAAAATACATTGCAATTTTTTTCACCGTGTTTTAATGGAGTTCTATCAAGTGAATACCAATTCAATCAATATCTTGTATTATACTTGACAGACCCATCGAGGATGACGATAGCCCTAGTATGATATCACCTGACTACAGCAACTGACAAGACACTTTTTAAAGTGGTAATAAATAAATACACTCAAATTCAGAACTTTTCATTCAAGAAATTCAAAGACTTTTGAGAATCCGGTTCAACTATACTGTAGCACGAATAGTACAGAGATTAAAGATCCGCAAAAAACCTTGGTGTTTTTTTGACATAATTTGATGGTATAGAATTAATTATGTGGATTATGTGGTTGAAAGAAATCATTGTATAAAGCAATGCTATCAGACAACAATTTTTAACTACCATCATATTTGGCCCTGATACAAACATATCAATAATTTAATATCGATCAGATGGTTTATTTAGTTTTTTTTTTTTTTGGAGGGTAGACAAATCGAACTCTGATCCATTCAATTCTCTTTATGTATTTTCATCCTTGTCTTATAACGAATTAACAGTTTGTAAGAGATTTCAAAATATGTAATCGAGCTAAGATGCGGTAAAAGATTATTTTTTTTACTATTTTGCCTGGTTTTGAAAATATTAATGTATACATATTTATATTTCAAACATGGTATATGTCAAGAACCACCAATTAAGAAACTAGGCTCTATAGAACATCTCAATATGAGAATATCTACAGTTATAGCAGCGATCACTAAACTACGGCTCGCAGGTCTGATCCAGCCTTTCAATTATTCCTGGTGTTTTTTTTCAAATTATTCATCGAGAAAAAAAATGTAAAATTTCATGATTCAATTGTGAATTCTCTATAAAATAAATTGTTGTAGGCGACCAGATGTTTAGTACTCATTCATTGAAATTATAAGAAAAAAATAGTCTAACTGGATTCCAATAATAATCTATTTGTCGTTCGGCCTCCCAAGTTTGTAAAAAATTCGATCTGGCCCACTTATCATAAAGTTTGTTGACCACTAGCAAATAGTCAATAATATCATAACTTGACTACCGTGTCTCCACGTACTCCATCCGAACACCAAATAATGTCTCAAGCCAACTAAAAAATAATTGACTTCTTCAATTTGCATCACAATCATTCTCAATTGACCGCGCATTGGACACCGGGTGGAAAGCTACTGCTCGTAGTTAAGGTATAGTGGAGAATTTACTAATCGAAAGAAGATCTAAATTTACGTTATTTCAAAGATATTGCAATTTTCATGGTTAAATGTTTTACATAAACATTGATAATTATTTAGCCCATAATTTTTTATTTAATAAAGTAGAAATCGATAAAAACTTTAAGTATTAAATCACCGATAATAAGTGTTGTTAAAATGCTATAAAAACATATATTGTACAATGAATATACGTGAATAAACAATAGTCGTAAGATGATAACATCGAAATGAATTATGATTGAATTTCTATTATATAATATATTTTGAGTTTTAAAATTGAAGTAAATTCGATATTTTTAAATATAGGCCAGACGATTTGATACTCGTAGACGGGCAAAGCGGATACGGTTATATATTTAATTTAAATTATCTTATTCGCTGTTAGAGAAAGCTATTTATGGTTATTGAGTAACCATTTTTAAGAGTTGAGAAAGCCTGATTGTTATTTATAAACTTTTAAAAAATCAACTTTGTCCTCGGTTCCGAATATAAATTACAAATAACGTTAATTTAATATATTTTTTTGCAATCGATGCATATAAAATAATTTTCTGTATGTAGCAGGAAACGCTTACATATTTTATGCAAAAAAAAAAACTCGTTTAATGTTTATTCATATCAAGATATATAATAATATTGAAAAACTTTAAAAAAAAACCATTTTGTTTAACGATATTTTATACAGATATAGTACACATAAGTGTATATGTATATGACTTGTAATGGAATTAAAATGAGTTTTTAATAACTGGTCTAGATTCCGTCATTGACATTAAAATTTACAACATCATTTAAACCGTGCATTTTTCAAAAATATGTTCTTTTAGATTATTATTCGTAAAATAAACATATAACAAACTTTTTTTAATAATTATAGATGGCGATTGTGTTTTGGGAATTGGAAATATAATTTATTACTAATGTAAAAGTGGAAGCAAGATTGCTTACTATTCTATGGATTCAATAAGTTTTTTAATACGATTGAATACAGTTACTAGAATAAATTAAACATATATGTAGTGCATGTTTCGGGACACAACTTACATTAAGTCCCTGAACTGATTCTAATCTGACATAGTTTACTTGTATGACTGCGATCGAAATTTCGCGAAAAGAATATGATTTTAACGAAAATTTACGGCTAGCTTTCTTAGCTATCTAAATTCTTTATGCATTCCTATCTGAATAGTATTATAGCATTATGAAACAAGCAGCTTCGTTTGTTAACAATCAAGAAAATTGCATCCATCTATAATGACAATAAGTATGAAATACAGAATGCTTTGACAAGAGAGAGAATCGTGTTAAATATCTGTTAACATTGATTGCCAAATGTTTTATATGTAATTATTTTTCACATAAATGTAATGATTCAAATCCATTCGCCTGCCACAGAATATAACGAACAGTTTATCAATCAGTAGAAAAGATGTCAAGCCATAATTAAAAAGTTGACGGGTGACTTTTGTCTTTGGATGTAATGTCCGATATCGATAAACAAAACAGACTTGCTGTCAGTGAGTAAAATAATAGATAGGTACTCTAAAATCGTAGATAGCATTTGAAGTATAATATGACAAACGTAATTATAATGTAGTACTGATTACATTGACACATGACTATGCTGTGATAACACACTAACTACGGAAAATAATAAATATATGCTATCAATGATATTATACAATAATAAAGCAAGTTGTGACACGAGTTAATAACCGATCGCAGCTTTTTGTAGATTTATAACAATAAACACTTTGCTTTCACGCATTATTTTCTTACGATTTTGAATATACGAGATAAGATTATCCCAATTTTAATCATTATTTAAGTGTATAAACAATGCCGCCATCAAAAAGATGTTTTTATCATCAAGCGTAATTTAATTAAAATCCATGAGATGAACTCTTTAAAGAGATTTACGAATAATCTTGATTGATTAATGAAATATATAATTCTGATAATGTCTTCCCCATCTCATTTATTATATATACGGATATTTTTTAATCAACGTGGGTTCATATCATTTCTTATTAATGATAATTCTGATGTATAAAAAATGTGTTTACTACATAAAATGTTTTTGTGTACAAATTCATCTTTTTAAATGTAATATTTTTACAAAACAAATTACTTTTATATGTTTACGTTATTAGCGGAACTCCTAATTACAATTATCATACTATTATTCGTGATAATTCTTTTGTTTGTAGCGTACTCGCTTAAAAACAGAGTAAATAATTAACAAATATTTCATATGAAAAACTTACAACATTTTAGAATGTCGGGTTTAATGAATCTTTTGTATCATTAGCAGGACTGTGAAGTTGGAGTGGTGAATAACTAGCGACTCCAACTCTTTATCGATTATCTCAATGAACAAGAGGAAATAAATCATCCTTGTCCCAATATAGAAGATAAAGAAGACTGTTTCAAAAAAAAAAAAAAAAAATAGTGGGAAAAAATTGACTACAATTTCAATGTTAGATTGTCGATAATAAATCAGAAACCATAAAAGATTCAGCATTGACCGTTACAGTATTTTCGCCAAACGCTCAATCCTCAAATCTGATTTGAGAGATTTTTATTTATACCTATAGCATGTATATGTGGGATTTTGTTGTTGGTGATGTCAGAGTCCGAGCCGGAATCGCGTTTTTTTTAACAACTCCACCGTATTTCACTACATACGTCGAATATAGTTGCAATTATTTTGGCATTAAAAAAATACAGAAAATTTTAAGTACTAAATAAATCATCAATCATACCTAGATGCTTTCATCGAGCATTTATTACAAAAATATATAATATTGCCATTGATAGATTGCAAATAATTAGTAGGTCAAGTTTTTTAGAACACTAATATTTAAATCGATCATTCTTTTTCAGGTGGACATAACAGTCGACATGGAGCCTCATAAATTCATTCGAAATTTTGTGTGATTTGGTGACGAATTGCGAGAGATTGCGAGAGCTAAAATGGTCATTAATGCAGAGTACATCGTTGCTTTTGCGTGAGTTGAATATGTATTTAATAAATATAATTATCCATATTGCCTATGTACTGTTCACTATATAGTCAGCGATAGAGTATAAAATATATTCAAGAGTACACTACGTTACATTTCATCACAGTGAGTATCCAACTGCCTATTTAGATAGGCTATTTGCATTCAGACTATCACATCAGTCGTAAAAGTTTTGTAAAATATATAATTCGCGTTGTGCATGTGATATCTAATTCAAATATAAATATTTAATAAGGTAACAATGTAAATATTTAATTAAATCAATTAAATAATAATGCAATTTAGTCGAATTGGTGAGAAGTTGTGGTCTGCGGCTGCAAATTACTGTTCCGCGGAGTTGCTCACGTGACGCCATTGTAGCCAAAAATCACTAAACTTATTCAAAAGACCCAAAAGTTTTTGTGATCGTTATATCATGTGTGTTTGCAACGGTTCGCATAATTCGAAATAATTATGACCCTTGGGATCTAAAAATTTTGGCGATTGTGGATTTAGCTCACATTTAGACAATATTTTTTTAATTCACATAAGTTTGAAAAAAATAAGATTTTTTTTGAATATATCATTGCTGGAATCTCGCATCCGACGTCAATGTCCGATATTTAGATTTAGACTGAAGACTAGGTGCTTTTAAAAAAAAAACTTCCATCTAAAATCTATTATGAATATGTCATCTTTAAGACTCATTTATAACTCACGCTGTTGATTTTCTACATCGCATTTACGAGTAGAATTCCTGTCATATTGTGGTTCGAATGGACATTTAATATTGATTTACAAAATTTATATTAGAAAATTTTTTTGCAAACTGTATATAAAACTAAATTTTCCATGATATATTTAGAATTGTCAGATATACATATCTACATTTAGAACTCGGCAAACAATAATACTAATGCTCTATTGCTGCTTACGAATATCGTCGATTTTATAACATACGATGGAACTTCGAAATCGTTGCCCCTAATCTTTTTTTTATATTGAACTATTAAAATACTAAACTCAAAAGCCAAAGCTATTTTTATTGAGTAGAAATTTCTTTTTTTTTCATTGTGAGTAAAAGAAAAATCTCAAACAACAAATCTAAAATAAATATATTTTTCCAGATTATGTATCCAAGCTTGTTGTTTTCTTGGACTTTTGAGACACGTAGTTACGCATTGCACTACACTGGTAACTAAAAATATTTAGGTAAAAATTATTAAAAAAAAATCTTTAGAGGATTAAGTTATTTTTTTTAGATATTACTTATTATTAAGAAAAATTAAAAAACCTAAGAAATTGAGGTTGTTTATATTCCGAAAGACACGTGCATCAATATTGATATTTCGAATCGTGTTTAATTACTTTATAATGCCTTTGTTTAACATTGTTATCGTTCATACGTGACGAAGTTATCCGCGATAAAGATAATGCATATTCAAAATTTCATTACTCATGATTTTACGAAGCCGACTAATATGTTGCAATATTTCACGCAACCTTGGTGTACGGTTTTTATGCTTCACTGGGTTTGTTTATAGAAAATGTTTACTAATACTTTTGACAAATAAAATTGATCACGCTGTTACATTTAATCGGCGAAATTTCTGAAATAGGTCAAATAGACTGTTATGACATAATAAATCGAAAATAGTAAGTATTCAAGATCGGTACGGTTCAAAGAAATTGTGCAATCTACTGAAAAAGTTTTGATGAAAGTAAATTTTGGCATACTAATGACATGATCATTAACCGCTGATAAAATTAAAATGTCGAGTTAGCCATTAGTTCACTTCTACATCAACCCATGATGAAAATGAAAATTTTGATAATTTTGATCGCAGCCATTTGTATTTATTATGACCGTATTCCTAAATGTCATACATGATTAAAATAGTCTTCAATCGTCATAAGAATTCGAATTACGATGCTGTTTTTGGTATTGATAACAAGTAGAGGAACAAAACTTTAATATGAACATTTAACCCGTATCGGGGTTTAACATGATAACATTACCTTTATCAGTTTGCACATGGCATTTGAGAAAATTCCATTTAACAGCTAATTTATTTGACATTTAAATTATTTGATTTAATTGAATTGAAATTTAATTGATTGGACATTTATTTGGTGTAAGGTAAACGTACCAGTCTTAAGACCGGCTTAAGGAATTTTTCAACTTTGACAACAATCCACCGCTTACTTTGTTATTAAATAACAAAAGTGTATACGTCAAGATAATCTTTAACATTGTAGATTATTTGTGCGAAGACAGATATGAAACTGTTGCATTGCAAAAAAAATACAAGCCATTTCAAATAATTTGGAGAATGTTTCAGTTTGACCATGTATTGTACCAGTAGTTGACGGTTCTGAAAGGTGATTTAATTAAAATTGGAATGCTTCAGCTGCACGCTTTCTTCTCCGGACTCTTCATTCCAGTTATCTTTTGAAGAGTCAGTAATTTCTATGTTTAATTCTGAACCTTTCGATGAAAATTGCAATTTTTTCTTCAATGACCTTTTTTTTCAATTAAAATTTCTGGAGCATATTTTCTTTAGATTTCTCTTTCTCTTTTTCTTCTTTCTTTCTTTGCCTTTCTGCAGCTCGCTCTATCCTTGATTGTTCCATCTCCTTGACCACCCCGGTCAACTATTAAAAAAAGGTGAATTTTGAGATCCAGTATTTGACCACCCCACAAACTCAGTTTTTTTGAGGTTATCACACAAAAACCTCATGCTTATTGAATAATGAACTCTGTGTACGTTTTAAAAGTGAAGAAATCAGTTAGAAAGACTTAGTTACCTTCTTGTTCTATTCATTTAACTAAACACATTTCCTTAACAAAAACCTTAAGAAAATAGCAAAAAATGGCAGATCGCTCATCTGAACCTAAAAAAATTCTACTAAGCAATTATGAAGTCCTTTAAACATTTGAATTCTTCACAGTCGTGTCAGTAAATAGTGCGGCTAATTAAAAAAAATATGTTCCCAAGGTTATCACTTCTAGAAACCTTATTATAAACATTTTTTTTACAAATGGTCAACTACTGGTACATGCTCAATTACTGTTAGGTTTACCTTAATTAGTGTAGAATCAATACCAATTATGAAAAAAGCGAGCAATTAATATTTTACAAAGGCATGATGAAAATCTCCAGCTTCAATCGCATTCGAATAAAAGATACAAAGGTCAAGTGGTCCAATAGATTCAAGTACCTTGAACGGACTGCAGCAGTCTTCAATTTAGCAAACACACTGCTATTAAAAAATGGTAAAAAAAACTCTAAAGAGATCTTATTTCGGAAGGCGAAGAGAAAAAAGGTAAGCTATTCCTCAGCTCTTTGACGACCCCCTTAAAAAATAATTCCCTGCAAATAATAAAAATGGTAGGCAAGCAAGTCAATGGAATATATATTTACGTATATTATAGATGTGAAAATAGGGTGCAAAATTGTGTACGTTTAGAAGGCAGGGGGATGGGCTTATGAAGAGATGAGTCGCTGATTTGCTCTTTTTTATATATACATATGTTTTTTTTAGAAATATATAAAGGTGGGCGGGTAAGATAAAAAAACATTGCCAATATACATTTAAATAAAATTCTTTATTACGCTTTAAAAATCAATGCATGCAAAGGTTCATCCGAATGTGTATTTGAAATTTTGATTTTAAAAAGGCACTTAGTGCAGATCACAAAGAATAAAGAGCGCTAATAGACGTAAAAAGCAGAATTACAGCTATATTGATATTTTTACTAACAAGTCTCTTTATGAACAATATATAACGTAGAATAATAACTAATTCTTAAAATCTTGTAATACCAAAATATTCAAAGTAACAGAACGATTTCTATAATAATCTAATGTTTCGTAAATAATCTTCACTTTAATTTAATTCAAAATATAATTTTCAATGATGATATAAGTAATTGTTATTCGTAAAATTGTATTATTATAAAAAGTGTATGCATATATTTTTTTGGACTTGTTATCCAACCGTCACGCACTATCAGTATTCCATTTCATAAATTCATGGTTCATAAGATTATCAAATGACATTCACATTTTTACAGTAGGTTAATCAAGCATATTTAAAAATAATAAAATATGCTGTTTGATCATTATTGATTTTATTATATTGGATTCATTAGGCATCAATTGACGAAATAATGGTATTATCAAAACTTTCCAGCTGGCTTGTTATTATAATAAATTAATTCTCAACTCGCAACCGTTCTTCGATTACTCTTTCGGACGCTATTTTAACTAGCTCAAGTATGCAATGCAAACGTTAGACACGGCATATAATAATGAAAGAAAGGGCATGCCATACCATTGAGACGTTTCTGTGATCGTCTTATATTATTTTAATATTATATAAGAGCCTGCATTGATGAATTGATTGGCCAGGGCCTACCTCCAAATCATACGTATTGTTTCTACGCCCTCTTCGCATTTTTTTATTTCATCTATCCATTTAGCCTTTTGATTATGTATCCAGTATGATCAATCGTCATAAACACACTTCAATAGCAGTTACACATACCAGTATATTTAGATTGAGAAAATGCCAATATTATCATATCCGAAATACACAAATAACAAGTATTTCTAAGATTGTAAAGTGTCTTGGGATATAATATTTAATAGTAATCATTTATATTTTTCGATATAACTAACGTTCATTTCGACACATTTTTTTATAAAGAATCACCAACGTTTTTATCCTCCTAGCACAGTCGGATTCGATCTATTTTATGTGTAATTCGTGGGCACACACTGTTGACTGATGACGACTTAGGGTGTTATCAAATCCGAATTGGTTTTTTTGCTTATATTTAAACATCAAAGAATTTACCTCTTTTTTATTCGGGTTGCATATTTATTTTTTCTTTGACTTGACATTTATCTTGAGTTAGAACCCATACATCTGATAATTATTTATTTAAGGCATTTTTTATTTTCAAATATGAAGCTAGGATCTCCCTTTTCCCCAACAAATTATGATATTGGTCTAGAGTTGAAAAAATTTATTTATGATTTTATATTAATAAAAAATGGAAAAAAGTTTTATATACATGGTTATCAAACGAAACAAACCATCGGTATATTAAAATAGCATATGTTATGATTTTTATGAAAATAAAATCTATGGGAATAGAAAATTGATGTTTGCACACATGCTGCTAACTTTATAGTTTATTTTAATATAGGCCGAAAGATTTGGGACTATCTAAATATCAAATAAATTCTATTTGCATAGTTTGAGATTTACGTACACCAACCTGATTAAATAAAGGTACAATATATTTCATTCAAACTTTCTACAAATATTCACATTTGCTGATTTTTTAACAGTATGCATATTATAAAAAAAGTAGGAATTGGAAATGGATATATGTAGAAAATTAACGATGTATAACAACGCAATGAAGTATATTTTTTTTGTAAGATAAATAACTTTTATTTTGATATGATATATAATCTTTTCATAAAAAGCTTGTTTTATATTTTCATCTCAATTGGTGCCAATTTTATTAATGGAAAATATATGTATCCGTTTTGTAAAAATACGCCGTATTCATTCTTTGCATAAATAAAAATATCGCACAATTGAATGTGTTCCGAGATACATGTGTTACATAGATTCAAAATTTTATTATTCTATTTGAAAAAACGATATATTTGCGTGTACAGGATTATAGTTTTCGCTTGGAAAATTGTGAACCTCTGTTAGGTCATATGTAGAGATTTGAAACACTGATAGGCCCTAACAAGATTACTTAGGATTAGCGAGGTGTTCGGATCGATTCCCACCTGATGTCCTTGACAATAAAACGTGCCTATTCACTGCCTCGCTAATGGCATTTATTTACTTTATGTGTTATTAGAGGTAACGTAACGACCGCATGCAGAATCTAATAGTAATCATTTGCTGGGCCATTGCGACATCTGAAGCTTCTTAGGTTTAAACTGAAATCATGTCACTGAACCGGTTTTTGTGAAGTAGCGATGACACAAATAGAAAATATCAACAGAAATAAAAAGAAAGATTCGTTCAATGGATTCTTATCGTTCAATTTCTGAATTCATTTTTTTTTGTCTTTCTATATTATTATTGTATGATAGTGCGTACTATACGGTTCAATGATTTTCAGCATTCGTTTACTTAGTTTCGGAATCACGGACTCGAATATTTAACAGAATGTCAACTTTCATCGATTGATTTTTTTAGTCGTTTTGTTTTCAATTACAGTGAAACCTCGATTTTACGTTTTCCAAGGAACCCTGAAAAAATAACGGTAATTGCGGGAAAGCTTCAAATAATAATAAATAAGTAAAATCGTAAAAAAATATTTATTTATTAGTTACTTGTACATACTTTATATAAAATTTATTTTTTAAAAAAGTCCTTTATGTTCGTTTGCTTCTTTGTTATTTGGCACTTTAATCGGAACAAAGGCTTGTTACAAAACTTGTGACTAAAAATTTGGATGTACAGGAATCATTATTACCATGAATTTTAAACTACTCTACATTTGCATCATAAACAATAATACGCGTGTGGTGGATCTCAACCCAAAAAATAGCACATGCGTCCAATGCGTTACGTCTAACATGTACAGCGCATTCCAACGTGTCTACACATAACAACTGCACTCGACTGTGTCAAACTTGCTTGCCGAGATACGGAGAAATATGTAATAAAAACGGTCAATCGGGATAATATTAGTGACGGGACCAAAATATTTAGACGGTTTATCGAGGAAATCGGGGAATCGGGAAACGATCAATGCGGGATTATTCAATATTGTTCTTATGGGAGTTTGACGGGACTATAAAAAATAAGCGTTCCATCCGGGAAAACGTATTATGCGAGAACGGTTGATCGAGGTTCCACTGTACATGAATTACAACAATGTTTTCATACCTTTAAAGTGATTAATAAACTTACTGTTAGATCTTTACTAGCACCATATATTTTCCACCCCCTCTCATAAGAATAATGTCATGACTTTACAACCATTTGTAGCAAATCAACTGCTCTGTTGGTAGTCCGTATGTTTCAAATTGGGAACAGGCATGATAAAAATAAAATAGACAAGATTTTCATGAATAAAACTTTCAATGTGTAATGAAATGTCACGTAATTCATACGAGTGTGTAAAATTGGAAAACCTTAAGAAAGTAATAAATAAAATAAAAGTGGATTTTTTAAAATTTTCTTAATTGATAAATAAATTAAAAAATAAATCTCTTTTACTGATAACTACTGGAATAGAGTAGTTTTACTTAGATCACCAATATAATGCGGTTAGTTTCATTTATAATAGATGAAAGTTTTTATTTTTGTTTAAGGACTGCTAGCAATAATATTATTACGATGAAAAAATCAGCTATTCAACTAAATTCTATACATTTGATCGACTGCTTTCGGCATTACTTAGCAGATCTTGGAAATATCTTGGAATAAATTTTCGATTGACATTTATATCTATAATTGTTTTCGATGTTTAATCACGCATGTATATTCCATTCAATGTTAATCTAATTACATAATAATAATCGTTAAAGCTGAAATAATAATGTCTTCTAAACAGTAGAATTATAATTTTTCATATACAAGATTTTGTTTCACACAGGAAGTTCATTCTGTTTGTTAAATTTTGAATATGTATTGGGAATTGGATTTGGTAAATTTTTTGAATATTTTAATACCTACGTTGAACGAGATTTTACTAGTACAATTTATGAAAAGTATTAGATCATAACTTCATACATTAAGGAAGTAAAATGTATACGGCTAATACATCAAATTTACAACTAATTCAAAGCTAGTTATGTAGTTCATGATATACTTAGATTTAACAGCATCCACTCACTTAACCTGCATTCGACTGATTACTTCCTACAGGGCCGGCGTTAAGGGTGTTCAGGCTATTCCCTAAAGCCCATAATTTAAAAATCCTTACGCTCGAAAAATAATTCAAGTAAACTGCACTTGGTATAATGACACAACGCCCAATATTCTCACTTAGCAGCTGAAGTCCAGATATATTATTTAAAAATATTTATTTACATTTATCAAAGGGACTCATTGAACATGTTCTAGATTAACCCTAAATGATAATCATTATCTATGTTCTTACTACTTTGTAATTACTTTGATTTACTTTTTGACAGCTGCATCGTGGATGTGAACTTACCCACTCATTTTTTAACTTTTCTCAGACGAATTCTATGCTTAAAAAATAATAATTACGCTATTTCAAACACGATTCTTATTCGGTTTAGATAACATGCAAATTCAAATAAAAACAAGAACTTTCATCCTAGTAATGATGCGAACTTTTACCATATTGCATAATCGTTAGTGAAATTTATTATAAAATACTGTACAAATTATTTAAAAATAGAACCGTACAAATTTCAAAGCCTGGCCTCGCAAATGTTCACGCCGGCCCTGAGTACTTTGCAATGGTTTTTCTTCTTGTAATTGTTAAGGGCGTATGAAATGAATGATCAGTCTCCAATATAATTTATTGAAAGGGTTGGTACAGTTGGGATTTCGCAGAGAAGATTTGTTATGCAGTGCGTGTATTTTTTGCCATTATTTTAAATATCTGAATTAATCTCAAAGAAAATGTTTCCTTAAAAGTGATAAAAACAATAAACTATTTTTTTTTTTAAATATGAGGTATTGTATAAGAGTTCAAAGTATTCAATGTGTGGTCCATAGAAGCTGTCTCTTCTGCCATGTATGTATGGGTTTGGGAAAATGCTGACAGTTGATAGCTTTTTGAGAAGAAACCAATTCAGAAAAACCCCAACGAATATAGACGGCAATCGTTCAGTTAACTAAAATGCTTATATTTTACAATAGCTGTAAGATAGTGTAAGATAGGTCGTATAGCAACCCACAGAATGCTATGCCAAGCTTTGACTTTCTCTCGTGATATTTGTATATGCATCAATGCAGTACTCTTTTAAGTTTTATTGAAAGCTATTTGACGCTTTGACTGAGTGCAGACCTGTTTGATTGATTTAAACATGTTGATAAGCACCTGCATCTATGCCTTCATTTCCTACTAGGCACAAGTCGATCAAACATAGTTGCTATCTTCTATTAAAGATTTGTTAACCACTCGTTAATAATAAATATATTAACTTTTGTGAGTGATATACGTTACATAATTGGCGCTCAGAATATGAATCTAGTCCGTTGGCACAATCTTGCCTCGGGACTATAGATTGGCAATAACCTACAAACGAATACGTAACTGATTCCTATAAATACACCTGCCATTAACTCTTACGATAGCATTACCTTATTTGCCGCAATTAAGTCGGTACACATTTTTCGAACGCAATTTGAATTTTATTTTTTTTTTCAACATTAAATTGTGAGATTTTAAAAGGTAAAAACTATACTGGACATTGGATAAATCGGACGAAATTATCGAAAAAAACATTTTGAAAACTGATAAAAAAAGTCATATTAATTTCAATCCTATAATCATCACTCGTCCTAGCTTCAGCAGTATTCACGCGTGACTAACGATCAAACATCTGCTAGGCGAAAGAAAGCCCATCAAAATATAATATTCCTCATATTTAAAAAAATAATAATATAATATTTCTTAATAATAATTAAAAATGGATTATGTTGCTTGTTTTCTTACTAAAATGCAATTTTTGAAAGCTTGAAAACAGTTTCAATTGTCTCATTAAATCGTCGTTGTTGTTTTTTTAACTTTAATTTACATACTACCACCCGTTACAGTTTGACACTCTTCGTACGTTACAGGTTGTTTCTATTTTTTGCCAGGAACATCCAAGAAGAAATTCTGCAAGACTTTGTGAGGTTGCATGGACTCTGGTATGAAGAAAGTTAAATGAATATTTTAAGTACTTAAGTAAAGTTAAAATAAACTTAACTCTTTGAATTTTAAGGCGCAAGTAATTGGTTAGAGATGCAAGTAAGTTAGCATGACCGATGGGGTCCACAGATATTGCTTGAGATGACAAAAATTTATTGCCACATAAATAAATGTACATATTGGACTTTCTGCCTAGTAATCTCCCCTTCTCTTTTATCAATTAATCCATGCCTAGAGGACTAGCTGCTCGTGTATAATATAAAATCGCTAATTATTATAACACGCGGAATGTCTATTTATTACGATATAATAATTTTCACCACATGAAATAAGTATTTGTGTAGAAAGTACTGTTGGATCTTTAGAACCCAACACATTTTGATTTGCCTTAGATTTAAATATTTTTGAAGAAAAAAATATTATTTACTCTACTAGTTCAATTACCCGTCTTTTATCAAAATATATATGTATAGATCGCTATGATTTTTAAATTTGGACAATTTGGAAAGGACTAATATCGGATAATATCATCTGTATACATAATTATACAATCAAATAATAATTTTGGCACAGATAAATAAATATCAGAAAACACAATAATTCAAAGGGAAATGGACAATTATAGAGATACTATCAAACAATAATTCATCACTAACCGATTATTTTTTGTTGCTAAGGAGGTGTATGCGTGAATATACTGGGTGTTTACTGGAAAGGTTTACTACAATATTTTTTTGAAATTTTTCTAAACATGAATTTTCACAGTTCGTTGACGTGCATTAATTTCATAAAAAATGTCAAACTAAATCATCAATTATTGTGAAGATTATGAAATTACATGACATTTTAGTTACAAATAATGAGATACCAGAACATACTGTTTATTGTTTTTGACTGATTTCGGAAAGAGAGAATCTGTAGCAGAAAAAATAAGACTGGCCCACAACCTACGTGAGAATCAGTTGAAAATATTGCTGCTGTCTAAAAAAGTGTTCAAAATAATCTATCAGCTTCAACTCTATACCGCACTCAAGAACCAAAAATTAAAGAATAGACATTGGCAGCAACATTGTGGGAAATTATGCATAATGATATGCATTTGTTTCCATTAAAAATTCAAAGAACTTCTTCCACAAGATCATTTAAGTCACTATACATACATATGCTACTAAGATGTAACAACTTGCTCATAATAACCCTAACTTTCATGAAAAAATCATAACTAGTAATGAGGCTCGTTTCATTAATTATCAAAATAGTCGATTCTGGGAAACGGAAAATCCTCAAGTTATTCAGTCACATTTGTATCCATCGGAATAAACAATATGGTGTGGTATGTGTTCTGGAAAAATCAACGATTCTTACTTTTTCGAGGATGTCGGCTTAAGTAAAGCTTTACAAAAATAAAGTAGTAAGACTTCCCATAGACACCCTGTATATTTAGATTTGGTCACAAATAATAACAATAAGCAATTAACTTTTTTATTACTATTTTTTATTTTACTATTTTATTATTTTACTATTTTAGCTATGTTATTTTACCATCAAATTATTTTAATAAGTACATTATAGGCATGCTAACCAAACTAATCTAAAGGGAGCATATTCACTCTCCGATGCTTGCAAATTAGTTTTTGGATACGTCATCTATTGAGTGAATATTATGAAATATATTACTTAAAGTAATTACGTAAACTTTAATTACCTAAAGTAAGAAATTTATAAATATTACAATAATGGATATAATTGAAGATAAAATTTTAATTGTTACAGCTTTGTACGATTCCATATGTTTTGTCACTATCGACCCGGGTTTCGCCTTTCGGCATCTTCAGGCATTCTATTCTACAATTCAAATTTGATATTGAAATTCCATCAATCATCTTCAGTCGATATCAAAAATTAATTGAAGATAATTAACCGTAATTCACAATTACCGTTAACTATCTTCAATCTCTCTTCTTAAAACACATTATTATTAAAGTTATGTCACTGAGATAATTTTGTAGAATATGTATTGATGGACATTACCGATATAATGATTAAATTGATGAAATAATATTATAAATATTTTTCATGACATAATAATATAGCAAGATAGTTTCTTTTACGGCAATGTGAGATATTGAATAATCATTTGAACTTGAATGTTATCAATATTTTGAACTCACGTAGATTATAGACTAGTAGCTGTTCTCTCAGCGTCAGTTCTCGAGATGATTATGCATGGAATGATTTTAAGAAAATTTGAGCCATTTATAATAAATGAACAGCATGGATTTAGAACCGGAAGATCAACCGATACAAACTTGATGGTGTTCACGAGTTACGTGTCGACGGCATTGGACAAAGGCCTACAAGTTGACTGTTCCTACAATGATTTTTCGAAGGCATTTGACAGAGTCAATCATGACATATCAATCATACTTTTGGAAAAACTCCAAATGATAGGTTTGTCAGATAGCTTTGTTAGATTGTTTGGAAGTTATTTTGGGAACCGAAAACAATATGTATCGTATGGGCTCTTTGAATCCCAACCGTTCTGCACGTATTCTGGTGTTCCACAAGGTTCGAACTTGGGGCCATTGCTGTTTACTATATTTGTAAATGACATAGTAAACGTCATAAAAAATGCTAAATTCTTATTATTTGCTGATGATTTGAAACTGTTATTGCAAATTGCCGCAATTGATGATTGTCTCCGTCTCCAGTCTGATATAGTCAATATAGTAGAATGGGGAAGGAGTAATAAACTCGATTTTAATATAGACAAATGCAATCTTTTATCGTTTACTAGACGGTCGCAAGTGTTTTTTTCCGCTATTCAATGAGTGGCCGAACTCTCTCGCGAATTTCATCAGTAAAGGATCTTGGAGTACAATTCGAAAGTAAACTAACCTTCAATAGTCACATTAGGACTACATGCAACAAAGCATTGCAAATGTTGGGCTTTATCGTACGTACTACGAGAGCCTTTTCAGGTGTTAAAATTTTAATATTATTGTACAATACCTTAGTGCGAAGTAGGCTTGAGAGTGGGTCTATTGTTTGGGCCCCAGGAGATTTGAAATATGCCCTTATAGTGGAAAAGGTTCAGAAGAAATTTTTGAGAATTCTTTACTTGAGGGCATACGGATACTATCCTTGGCTTTATCCAACTGACTTTCTTTTAGGTATGCTCACTTTTAATAGTTTGAAAAATCGAAGAGAAATATATCTAGCCACATATTTCTTTCGACTAATTCGAGGCCAAAATGAGAATTCTGCCATCCTTAATAATGTCAATTTGTATGTTCCGGATAGTTTTTTAAGAAACCGTGTATATAATTTGTTTGTTCTTCCAAAGTGTAGAACCAGTCTGTCAATGGGGATGCCAATGGTAAGAGCATTAACAATGTTCAACAGTATTGCTTCGGATGTTGACATATTTCATGTGGACGAAAGTGAGCTCAGACGAATGCTATTTTTTCAGTTAAAGTAGACATTTCATGAGCTTACTTGGTTGACTTTCTTTTTTTGCAATCCTTATTGATTGTTTTATAGTTTATTTGTTGAATTTTTATATTCTTATATTTAAATATGTTAATATGTTACGGTGCAAAAGCATTGAATTGATAATTTGTAAGTTTTGTACCGTATAGTTGTAATAAATAAATAAATACTTATACTGATAATTTCTCCCCATTTGAATAAAATTAATGTTTTCTATCTTAATAACAAATTATACTACTTGTCAATTGCAATAGTCTACAGCAATTATTATTAATCTGAATTCAGAGAGTAGATCAACTTTGTACATTTTCAGTCAACAAAAAAAATATATTTTACTATTTCAGTCCAATGCCATTTGTGTTTGAGTGAATTCTTTAATATTCTCTTGATAACTAGCCTATTAAACAATATTTTTTTTATTTTACTCATAGACGTTATCGTGTTTCTGGAACAACATTATTTTGCTGGACTGCTCTTCGAGGCGGGATTTCTCGACTTCTTCCAGCCATATTTTCCCTATGGGCAAGATTGCCTGCACTTCTTCAACTGGCAGGTAACCATAAATTAGAATATTTTTAAAAATAAAATAAGACTTATTAAGTGGAATACATTTGGTTTGATATTGCAATATATGAATGGAAAAAAAATAGTAATCATTATTTTCTTGAAATATATTAGGTTTTTCATAAATATTATTTAATTTAAACAGTCAGAACAGTATATTTATGAAGCTATGTGTATGCTTTAAGGCCCAGTCTCCAGCGATGGAAGTCCTGAACAAGTTCCATTAGCCAGTGAAGAAGATGCTGAAGGGAAAGTTTGGTGCGAGCTTTTGTATGATCCTCCAGATGGGAATTTTGCAGTTGATGTCATATTTATTCATGGATTACATGGTGATTTATATATTTTATCAGATGCTGCTGTTGCTTTCTCAAACAAAATATGCAATTTTTTGATCATTTTCTTAATTACTTAATTATCATCCATTTCAATTTATTGCAATGTGAAATAAAGAAAAATAAGACAATTTGGTTAAAATGAAATGATTTATTAGAAGAAGAAAAACATGAATTGGTTAGTGTTTATACAATACATTGATTGAACGAATTAGATGTCACTATCAAAAATAAATCAGCATTTCCATTGTGTTTAAAAACCATATATTTCAATCTAGCCAATTATCAAATTATTCTGACCTTCTAATTCAATATATCTCAAATAACTTTCATTTAAATCCACATACATATACTTATATGTTTACTGCACAAAATCAAAGATTTTTTTCATATGATATATTGCATGGGTTCGATTATCATAGTCATCCTATGATTTTTATTCTAGGATCTACAGTCAAAACATGGAGGCAAGGAGACTGGAACAAAAAATATAAGGAAGTCCAAAAGACGTCCTTTCGTAGATATATTTCAACTCCAGATATGTTAGAAAATATTTGTCCTAATTGTCATAGAAACAAAAAAAAATCCAAGAGATCGTCATCGGTGCCTGTTCTTAACAAGAATGAGAATAAAAATCAAAATGCAATAAATTGTGAAATCAAAATTGTCAATGGAAATAATGATTGCTTAGTTACTTCCAATGAAGACAATTCTATGGGTACTGATAAAAATGATACAAGTGATGTGACTCTTTACGACAAAAAGGATAACTTAAAGAAAAATTTAGAGCCAGAAAAAAATAGTTTAGAAATAGAATATGAAAAATCTTGCTATTTCTCTAAACAAAAACAAAATGGTGATTGCTACAATAACTATGTTATCAGTGACCATAAAACCCATTTGAGTGAAAGTGGAAAGAAGTCAGAATTACTATCTCATAATGATGGAGAACTGAGCGATTCCGATGAAGATTTATTATATTTCAATGCTAGTGAGAGTACTGAAGTCACTCTTAAACATTTTGAAGAAATGGAAACTTCTGACTATTATAAAAATAATTTTTATCATAAAATAGAATTAGATGACTCAGAAGAGGATGTGAATATTAATAGAGATAATAAATTTAGCGTAGTAATTAATTCTAACAAAGACAAAATCAAAAGCAAATTCCCAACTGATAAGAATTACTGTGGATTGAAAAAACGAAACCATAAAATTAAATCAAAGGAAGTTTTCCTGAGGAAACTTTCTACCGATTCTTTTGAAGAAGCTGACTGTGATAGTTTATTTACTCTGAGCTCGACGTGTGATATTAGTCGTAACAAAAGGTTTTTCAAAGATGACGCAAGCTGTGATAAAGAAGAACACATAAAAAACCAAAATATAGTAAAAGAAAATAGTAAAATGAATCTTGATCATCAGTCGACAGCCAGGACTTCAGAAAATGACCAATATATGAAAAGAAATGTTATGGTTGATGATCGCACAGATGAAAGCAACATAAAAATATGTTACTTAGATATAAAGGAAGCTGAAAACAGTAACCAATTCACCAAAGAAAAAGATAGTAATAATACTTTAAATAAGGCCATTTTGATTGATGACGAATGCTTAGAAATTGAACACAGTGTAATTTCAAGCAATAAAAGAAAATATTGCCCGGATGCAAAGTGTATAATTTATGAAAAAGAGCCAATTTTTATTGATGACAAATACGATTCTGGTAGTGATTTTAATAAAATAAGAAAAGTGAACCTAGACAGAGATACTTCTTATAGATTTAATGCTAATGACTCTTCGGATTTAGATGATTATAGTGATGTGTCAACTTTAATAGACGAAGCTATCGCTGCTGACCAAGATATACTCAATATGCAGCAAGCAATTAAGAATGATATAGAAATCCAATCAAAAATTTCTGAAAACCAATTTGATTTAGCCCAGACAACCACTGCAGCCGAATCAAATGTACAAGTCCACGAGCACTATAAGGTAGACAAAATTTACAGAGTTGGTAAGATGCAAGCTCAGCATTTAAAAAATGAAGATGATGTTGATTTAAAAATGAACATCAATAATTGTGAAGATAGGACACAATATAATTCCACAAAAATTGATGGGTCATCAAATAATGAAAGGATTTCCATTGATTTTTTAGAACAATTTTTCATTTCTAAAGACGAATTAAATTTAGATTCTGAAATAAGATTTGCGTATTCTTCAACAGAAAGCAACACAGCAAGTGGTGTGATTGAAGAGAAATCGCTAAAATCCGATAATAATGACAGTAAAGCTGGATCCATCTGGGAATACTTTTTTACTAAAAGAAAAATAACAAAAGAAACAAATCATTCAAATTACAATACAGAAAAAATAAATAGTAGTGATTATGACACAGGTAGAAATTCTCAAGAAATAAAAATATCATCTAAACAAAACATAGAAGATCTCCAGGTTGAAATTGACGGAATTGGAAATTGCAACTCTCAGAATTATTGTTCGTGTGACTCCAGTCTGAAAATGAATCATGGATCCATCACCACAAAAGCGGCTGATTATATTGAAACAGTCGGAGTAGAGGAGCAAAATGTTGAAGATGTCATTTCAAATTGTTGGCCTCGCGATTGGATTCCTATGGACTATCCCAATGCAAGAGTATTATCTCTCAGCTATACTACTGACCAATATCTCTGGCGACCAATTTGGGTTAAACCCTACAACAGGTAAACACACTGTGACAATTAAAATTATTTTAATTGACTATTTTTACTAGTAGTTTTACTAATTACGTATAATATAACAGGAGCTCCCTAGAAGAAAGGGCAAAAGAGATGGTTCGGCAGCTGCACGAGTTACAAGTTGGCGATAGACCAATACTCTGGGTGGGGCATTCCAAAGGAGGGCTTTTTATTAAACAGATTTTTACCGATGGTATGTTTCTGAGTAACTAATACAAATCATAAATTTTGTCTACCATTTGTAAATAAATTTTATCAGTGAAACTTGTATATCTTTTATCAACAGGCTATGAATGTTGGTCTTCATCTTTGAAAGATTCCACCATAAGCGCAGTTGCAAAAATTTTCCTAGCAACAAGAGGTTTTGTCTTCTATTCTGTACCTCACAGAGGATCCCCGCTTGCTAATTTGACACTTCCGCCATTTTTGAGGACTAGTTCAGAGCTTTGGGAAATACAATTTGGTAATACAATAAAAATATTAATGAAATATAAAATTTCAAATAAAATAATGTGACATAATTGTTTTGTAATAGTATGAAATTAAAAAAGTTATTTGAATAGTTCGAAATTATAAAATAATATTACTTTTCTCTCATCAACATCATATAATAAAAAGTTAATTAATTTTGATTAATATAGATGGTGAATTTGTACTTCGTCTCCACAAGAGATTCTTAAAAGCATTAGAAGGTTGTGGTGACGACTGTCCTGCTATCCTTTCATTCTCAGAAACCAGAAGAACTCTAATGGGTGGCTTTTATCTGAGAATAGTCTCACCACAATCTGCCGGTAAGTGTTTTTAACATGATACTTTATTGTTAGTAATGAAAAATAATGGAATGGTTTGGAAACAAATGTAGTGAAAGTGAATAAAATGAAAAAAGAAATTCATGATATTTGTTATTAACACTTTACAACCTGCTAATTTAATAATTAGCACTTAATTTAACCTGTAAATGTAATACCAGTCCATGCCATTCTTGTAAAAAATTGTCAGCAAACAAAAATTTATACCTCCTAAACTGATTATTGTATTATAGTAAAATTTTAAGTAAGTATATTGATTGAATTGGCATTCACTTGGTAGAACTCCATTATAACACGGTGAAAAAATAGCAATGTATTTTAGTTCTACAAAATACATTGCTATTTTTTCACCGTGTTTAAGTAAGTACTTATATGTTCGATATATCAAAGTTTAAATTGGAGTCCCCTAACCTGGGATCCATGTACCGATAAAATAAGAATTGCATACACATAAATTTTTCGCTTCAGATCCCTACCAATTATAATAGAATGCCAAATTTTAATTCAGTGTTTCTACAATATGGTGTGTACACATGAAAAATTTTCCAACACACAGGGCAAACAAGATTTCACAAAATTGGACTCTATGTTACATATATCGAAGAGCCTTATATTTTTATTTAATTTTCATTTTTTAAGATAATCTATTAAATGCTATTATTTTGCTTGATGTTGAGGATTATACAATTTTGAAGATAATCTTTGTAAAGTTTTCTACATTCATCGAACATGTATTGAATAAGTGTATTACAAAAATTGTCACATAGAACTTTACTTTGTCAGTTTTCAAGAAAATAATTTAACATATTTGTACTCCACAAAACCATTTTAAGGTATATGAAAACAGCTTCTCTGGTTTTCTCTATATTGGATAATTGAACTTATCCCTGGGTTTACTTGTCACTTGAAAATACGATATTGGGCCGTGTTTAAACGGCAATATAGATCATGCAGCATTAAAAAAATACCTAATTTGTTTATGATGTGATCAATATGAAAAAAATTACAAGCAATATTTTAATGTTTCCACCATCTTGCGCAACATATTTTTATGGCAAGGAAAAGTATACACCAATTCAAAATCTCATGACTACTTGCCTGACAGTTTGTAATCTTTGATAAAAAAAAAACAAAAGTCACTCCTATAAGATAGGAAAAACATTCTAGGACAGCTAACACTAATATTATCTCAGACATAGCTGCATTATTGTCTACAAAATAATGAATGCATTTAAGCTAAAATTTCACAGATTTGATATCTATTTGTAAGAATTTTATAGGTCAAGCATTTATAAACTAATAAGATAACAACTTTGACCAATATAAACATAAAAAAAATATTTTTGTTGATTCATTCCAAAATTTACATTTTTTAGAATATTGAAACACAAAATACGGTGGATAATTATTTATTTTATATATAAAAAAATTCTCATTTAAAATAAATGTAAATAATACTTACAGATCCTGGTGTCGGAGGCATGTATGGAATGTCCTTGGATCATCGAGAAATATGTAAACCATCTTCGAGAACTTGTTTTCTTTATCAAGAATTTCTCAGATTATTAAAAGAATTAATAAACCCAGTGGACAGATGAAAATGTGAAATAACATTATATTACCATTATAATGAAATCATTATTGTTTAAATGAAGCTTGGGATTTTATCACTTTTTAAAGAATATTTAATTTTAATAATTTTGATCCCTGAATATTTTATAGTATCCAAGAACTTATTACAGTAAATATGTTGTCTACAACACCAAAATATTGCTTATTACATTCATGTTATAAAAAAAAATGTGCAATGTTTAACCTTCTATAAAAGGTAGATTTTTAGTATTTGTACACGTTTGATCATTTGAAACATTATCAATATCTCAAAAAAAATTATTGGCCGTTAGTCGGAACCATTCCATTAGCATGTATTATTGAATATTTTTATAAAGTATACAAAACAATATGTATGCTAAACTTACTTAAAGCTGTGAAGCAGTTACTGAATACTATATTTAGCTTTGATTTACTTGTTTGTTTTGTGTGCCATTATTAAATTTATCAAGATTATGCTCCACTAAACAGTTTGTTTTATTTATTTATTCATAATACTACTTGTACAAAAAGATGATTATTTGTATTTTCATACACACAATACGGCACTATTTAAGTAAGAAGAAATAACAAAGAAGGAAAAACTAATTAATCTTATGGGGAGGGTATTTGTGTAAAAATATCTCTCAAAACAAATACATTCAGAATGGCGACCAAAGGTACCTAGTAACTGGAAAAAAAAATTATAACAAATTATAAACCTACGTTGTTTTTTTAAAACAATAGAAGAACCGAGAGACGATTCCTATTTTTGACATCCTTTTTGCATTCAAATTCATTTATAGCATGATTATACATCGTCTTCCCTCTTGATTACAACAAATTGATAACATGTGATTGTTTATCACGAAATATTCAAGGGCAGGGAGCATCAGTTTTTTCAATGGCCTCTTTCAATCCCTCAAAGATATGGGCACGGTCATGTGTCTCTATCCAGGTAGTTGTAATATCACAACAAGTAAACAAATGGTTTTAAGAAGTCTTCCAGGGTGAATACCCGGTGATCAAAAATTTGGATCCAGATTCCTCCAGAGCAACAGCAGTGTGTACAAAAACCATATCAATTGCTTTATTTTATGTTTTTTTTGTATTTTTTTTTTTATTAGGATACTTACTCCTGATGTACTCAAAGTTTGGAACCATTATTCAATAAATTTAATAAACACAATGCCTTCATGATTCCAACTAAAAATAAGCTATGCATTACTTAAGTATCCTTCAAATAATACTTTAAAAATACTTCATAAATACATAACTTCTCATTTGGTTATATAAAAGATATCCATACCTAGGTGATAGCTGTTCATTTAAAGGAAAGTGAATAGTGTCTTAGTATAGCTGTATGCTTATACTTATCACAAATATCTGTTTTCTTAGAATAAAGTAACTTAAAAAATATTATAGTTATAAAACCACACAGATGTTGTAAGACACAAATAAAAGGTGGAACACGGAATGTTAAATTAGGTATGTAAAATAGTCATATTTTTCAAACAAAATCTCTTTACTTCAACAATGATTCAGTGTAACTTAAAATAAATATAATACACGTAATAATTTAAATTCTTCAATAACAATTTTTTTTTTTTAATTTACAGAAAATATTATGGAATGAAATAATGTAATGATTTATACAATACTTTTGATTACGACAAAATTAAGAACTATTGATGTACACAGTAAATATTTATAAACATCAAATTACTTTTAGACAATCAACAGTAGTTGAAGATGAATTCATCCACGACATTGACAATCGAGGTAGGGTCGAGAGGATTTTCTAGATAACAGGCAACTGGTAATATAAACAAATGTAATACACATTTGAATATATTTTTGAATAAGGATGATTTCAATTCTTGGGTCAGTGATACGTATTATCATGGGTGAAAAATTTACAGAGCAAAATATTACATAGTGACATTTCTTACAGTGAATTGTGACAAATGCAAATTCTACATACTCAGACCCTTAATTCAAATTATATAAATTACTGTGTGGCGTCAGTATTATCTACTCTCAAAATTCTCAACATTCTCCACTTAACCCTGTACGACTGTATTTCCCTGAAATGAATCAAATAAATAACCATTAGTTTGTGTATGCAAAAATTTTATATGACAAAGAAGTTCAATTTAAATATCGCTAGTGTTTTGTAAAAAAAGTGAATTAACGATTTCAAAAAAATCAAGAATTATTTGAAACAGTACATGTACTTTAAGGTTGTTGGAAAACGGCAAATAATTATACTTACAGTTCAATAGACAATTGATAAAAGTAATGTGAAAATTTTGAAAATTTCATCTTGTAAAAAAATACTGAATTTGTCTTTATAAAAGACACTGACAGTATGATGAAAGCAACATGCTTATACAATGTTTGTCGGTTGACTATAGGCCAATGAAAATACTTGTGTACATTTTTTATGGTCATACAGCTCCAAAATATTTAAAAAATATTAAATACGTATAATATATAATGGGAAAAAAAAAGATTTTGATTTAATTTTACACAAAAAAATTGCATTTTTTAAAGTAACTACTGACTATCATGTAATGAAAATATCAATATTTCAAATGAGTTGTAGTAATTCTTACCCATTCCCTGCCCATCATCAAAATGGTGTTGCTAGATAGTTTGGGACCAATCAGAGGATTCATCTGGGCCATGTAGCAGCACAGCCAGCTGCAAAATTAGAAACCAATCATTTTTTGTGTAAATAATTTTTCAGTAGCATTAACTGAACCAGTTTAAGTTTGGTTCATTCCTTATCCTTAAATTTTGCATGTTAATACATGTACTTTTTGCAATTTTTAAACACAAATAGATGTAACATGTTTTTGTATCAAATATAAAGATGGTTGATAGTGTTATGTCTACAATCTCCTACCTTGTACTGTTTTGAGAACATCTCTATCTACATATCTCAAAATAGGAATATTAACTAATAAATCTTTAATCATGTTAATGACATAAATGTATAAAATTTTTGCAGGATTTTGAGAACAGATACTCACATATTGTATAGATAGCTTGAGGATTTGATGTTAGGAATTTCGAGATTTCAAAATAGATCAATAGTTAAATTAACGGACCGGCCGATGAGATGTGACGTGAATACTGTAGGAGGTATGGGGAGTTAGACAATCATTTTTCAAATATTTTAATTATCAGGGAGGTAAAATAGTTATTAGTAATTTGAGTTTTAATATAAGGACAAAAAACTATACTTACAAAAGCCAACATGTTGCTGCTGTTAACATCAAAATAACTTGCAAAATCCTGGAAATAAAATTACTTTTAATGTTAGAAGACAATAAAGAGGAGCATTGAACTTTGACTAAAGAAAAAAGTTAAATATGATATGTAAAAAGAAACATCTTTAATGACTATATATTGTGGGTTGATAATATTGTAAAATCATTTTTCTCGGTATTTCAAACACGGATATAAAATTACATATAAAAGGTTTGAATTTGAAATATTTTACTGATCAAGGTTACCAAATTAATATTCAAATATCATGTTCATTTTATAAGTTAGCATCATAGGCAGGTCTATGACGAAATTATTAATCACAAAATCACTGCCTGGATGTCTTAAATAGTTCAATCATCTAAAATCTTGTAACACTGTGATATCTGTTAGGTCGACATAAAAGTATAGATAGTAGTTAAGCTCAACTTACCCTCTGTTCGGTCCCTTGGGGACGATAATTGGGAGGACGATTCCCACAACAGCCCAAATGGCAGTCATGATGATCATAACAAGAGCTGAAGCACCCATTTTTGTATTTTTAAATACAGCTCTCGGCAGTGAAATTCCTTGTTTCTAATAGAACCGTCTGTAGCTGTCAGGCGGATCGTTTTCATTCAGTTATGTTGGCAGCTTGCTCGAACTCACATGACAAGGAGTTCGATAATACTAATGTTGCGAGTGTGTAAATTATATTTAGAAAAATACTCGACTTGCTTATTTTAGGGTAATTATTAAAAAAAGTTTGTTTCAAATAACACCGAATTAAAATGCTAGCCAACCAGTTATTTAATGACATTTCGTTAGATATTAAATTTTTCAATTTGACTTGATACTTCAAATAATTATATTTTAAATAATATGAATTTTTATAAAAACATATTTGAACTGTTATAACAAACTACTATAATGTTATATACAATCATATATTAGTAAAATATTATAACATATAATATTATTTACTCATTTACATCGAACGTCATATATGACACTTCGTTGTGCAAAAAAATTGTTTATTACAATTTATGAAATTAATGTTGTGAAATAATAGCATTTAATTACATTTTTATGCATAAAATTTAATCACAGAATTATTCCAATTTAAAAAGACTTTAAAAAGTCACGCTTTAGCCTTAAAACCAAATAGTAACCATAGCAACGTATTAATTATTTTACAAAACATCGTGAAATAAAACATTATCTGTTTTGGGTACGTTCTTAAAACAAGCAGAATAAAAACTGTTTTATAAAAAACGATCAAAGGAATTATTATACTGATTCAAGCATGCATTTATTACGTTCCATGAATAACGATTCGGTATACTCCAATAATCGAGATTCAGGTAAATTATTACTCGATTATTACAAACTAGTATATTATGTCGGAATTATACATTTAAGATTCGCCAACTCATATAAATAAAAATATAAGAACAATCATACATTCATAAGTATAGCCTCCTATTCAATATTCCCAAAGGTTACATAATGTAACTAAAATTTGTAAAATCTGTGATGAATGCTAAAACATTTTTGATTATCTTAGCAATATCTAAATCCTGGAGCAAAATAATGTTTTGAACACTATTCAAAAGCTTAATAAAATATTCTGCCTGCGATAAACATTAGTTGCCGTTTTTAGAAATCGCAATAAATGTTCCTAGTCTTAGTAAAAGTTACTACCTCTTCCATAAAGCCAACGCCGTAGTGAACTACTTAAATTTCAAAAAATGTATTTTTTTATAAAAATGAAAGACCTACTCTAGATTTGAATTAAAATTTTAGATAAATACAACAACTCGTATTAGATTTTAACAATATTTACTTTTTGTGATATATAATACAATAGAAAGTTAGGTAGGATACAAATTTCTTACTGACAATAGCATTATTGGTGACTTAGAATTACCCCTTAATCAGAATTGATTCCTTTTTAATGGGGAATAAAAGTTAAATAGCATTTCAATTTAGTAAAAATATACAAAACGGTGACGCAATAATTAGTTTTAGTAATTATAGATTGAATGGTGAAGGGATTATGCTCTCTCTATCTATAACTGGTCTCCAATCCCTATGTTAAGAGCCGATATTAATGTCACCGTACTTAGTGAAAAATATTTGAATTTTCAGCAGTTGGTATGGATGACGATCTATACTCGGGTTTTGATTCTGTCCCCGCGGCACTGGACAGCAGAACTTTAGCTGATGACTCCGCTTTCCAAGAAGCTGTCCGGACGACTGCAGTTGGACGCCGAGGACCTACTGCGGTAACATCCATATTTTACGTAACCATCTGCCATGTAGACAATACGAAAGCTCATCTAAAATATATTTCATTGTTAGGGCACTGCCCGTATGGTTACCGGTCTCAGGACTGGAGGTCAACGTCTCGGCAGTGCTGCTCCGAGGCCAGTTACTGCGATGAAAGCTGCTGGATTTAGTTCTTCATTTTCTTCAACTACTTCAGCTGGAAGACCTGCCGCGCAACCGCTGCAACGGCCAACTGCCGATACGTAAATATATGATTAGTTAATCGATATGTTTCTTTCGTATCAAATTTATTCTTCATAATTAATATTTGACTTTAATATCAGAATTATTATTTTTTATTTTTCTGATTTTCTAGAGCGTAAAATGAAATGGATGGAAAAGTGCTATTCAGTGAAACCTCTATTCTACGTTATTTAAGGAACCCTGAAAAAGATATGAAATGCGGGAAAAATACAAATATTTTTTCATATTGTTTATTACTACATAATGTTCATTAATTAAAAAAAACCTTAATAAGTAATTGATTATTTCATTTTTTAGGTGTTAACTACCTCTTTTTGGTATAAAGGCATTATATTAGAATAAATAAAATACAATGCTTTATCAGTTGATAATGTTTGGGTTGAGCAAAAACGGTTCTGATCTTTTTTTTTTTATTATTAAAATATTTTTCCTTACCACCAAGAAGTGAAATATATTAGCTCAAAGATGACTTCAATTTGTATTGTTTTTATGGGTACTTGGCCAGGACTACATAAAATGAACGATACATGAGGGAATATAGCATCGGATTTCTACTGTAACGAATATCATTCCTTTTACAATTTACAATATCTTTTCAGTTATAGCGGATAAGATTTTTTTTACATCAACGCTTTTTTTAAATAAAAAAAACACATCCAAACTCACTGAAAAAATGTTTGAAATGAGAATTAAAACATTAATCTCCACGGTGTATTTGAATATCTGTATATCTTTCCAGTGCCGAAGAAAAGGTCAAGCTGATGGAAGCGAAAATTATGACATTAGTGGAAGAATCGTGTGGGCTAAGAGTACCATCTGATCCTGAAGATACCTTTTTGAGAACACCGCTTGTTTATGACACAGCAAAGGTTAGCGAATCTGTTTGAGTTTCTAGTTGGAAAGCAAATTAATATAAGTATTTGACAAAAATATTTAAACAAATATTGTTTTTGTATGCTTATTTACAACATATTTATTCGATTGTAAGATTCTTGGTAGAAGTCGATCCCTGGCTGAAATGGGTTAGTCGCAAGTCGATATCGTTTGCGTTAAGACACATTAAACAATAAACCAACTATTTTGGAAAAATATACTGGTACTCAAAACTACTAAATAGTATTTGTGTTAATAAAAAACAGAAAACCGTAAACAATTATTTGTACGTATAATACAGTCATTTACGTCAAACGAGCAAGCGATTTTTTTGCATAAGATGCGGACAACATAAATATTATATTGCAAATCGCGCAGATGATTTTAAAAATTATAATCGAAACCCACAACAGATGTGGTCGCTTTCAACACTTCGATTTTTTTTTAGTAGTACAATGTCCAGCAGATAATTATCACCACACTTATATTATATCACGTATAATATGAATAACTATTCTCGTCGATATCATAGACTATTTTTTTAAATTGTTATTTTTAATGTAAATCACTGATTTTTTACTGCTTCAGTCTCTCAGCAAAGCTCAAGAGGCATCAGCTCTTGAACGTCAGCTATTGAAGTTCCAAGAACAGAATGGACTAAGCGACTCCCACAACATGGACGTTACGTTTACTGTGCGTAATTATTTTCTTGGGATATATGTTTTCAAAATAAGTCGTAAAAAGTCAAAATTATTCTGTATCAATGTATTAATATATCGCACAGAATATTGATTAGTATATCGACAAAAAAATTAGTAAATCTTTATATATTGTTGACATTTATCAAAGGTGCTGTTCAACTTATCGTGCGCTTTTGCCAGTGCCGGATTAGTCAGCGAAGCGTTGCAGGCGCACGCCCTGTGGGCGCGTGGAGCTGCTGCTGGAGCAAGTGGAGGCGGAGGTACTGGACCTAGCGCCACAGGTGCGAGCAGTTCAGGCGCAGCGAAACGCGGCTTGGGTGCTGCAGCGGCCTACTTGGCGAGGGGTGACCACCGAAGGGCGCTGAAATTATACAGAATGGCCCTCGACGGAACACCGGCAAACGAAAAGGACCTCAAGTATGATGCTGTTTTAAAAGTAAACCTAGAACTTTGTAGAAAGTTTACGAGACTCACACTTTTAAAATATATTTTAGGTTGAAGATCATGCATAATATCGGTTTGCTGTTAGTGAGAATGGGAAAATTCAGGGATGCTGTAACTACTTTTCAGCATATGATGCACGAAGGCCCAGACTGTAAAACTGGTAAGAAATTTAATTTGTATGTTAAATAAATTCAATAAAATGATTGGTTGTCAGTCAAATTAATTAAATTGCATGAATAATGGTACCGTACGCAGACAATGTTTGTTGGAAATCAAATGTCTTAAAAAATACTTAAAACTGTTTCAAGTCATAACATAACATTGGGGGATTGGTACAAAAAAGAAAATTAAAAAAAACATCAATCAAAATGTATGTATAGATCATTATATAACCATATCACTTATCTATCACCTATAACATACATTCCATCTTGTTTATATAATGACCAGAACCGACTTTACTTGCATTATCAACTGATAGTATTGTATAAAAATCTGAATTTGCACGATTTACCTGTGGCGATAAGTGACTTCAATTTTTATAATATACCAAGCGTCATAAAATAAATTATTCAATTTGAAAACGGGCAGACATTGCGTTGTTTGATGTTACGATAGTTCATTTATATATTTTACTAGAAATGTTTGTACCAATGATAAATTTATAATGAAATGTGTAGGTCTTCACTTGGTATTGTGCCAAGTATCGCTAGGTGATTTGGAAGGAGCAAAGGCGTCATTCCAAGCTTTGGCAGATGTCGACATCGACACCGATGATGATTTAGAAACTGAGTCAAATAACGAAGGAGAGGTTTGTAATATTGAATACGATTCTAAAATGTATCACAGACTCGGAATATAATATCCGTAAATTTTTTCTAATTACAAAGATAATGGTTACTAGGCGGCACTTTGAAGTTAGCAAGCTTTGATAATGAACTGAATGCCCTTGAAGAGTTTTTGGCAGAATATATTTTTTTGTAAATATATATAACACATCCTGTCATATTACAATACGTGCCAGACGAATTAACTGTATTTGTATTGTAATTCAGCAATCCAAATATCAACTTTTTATTAAAATACTAATTATAACATAAATATACATAAAAATATTTATAAGAGAACCACATTTTATTTATGGAATGTTTATGTGTGCCTACATCAAAACTGTTAAGTAAATTGGAATGTTTTTTTTTTTTTGGTATTGTAATATTTATTTTGCAGGTGGAGTTAAATTCATTAGAGGCGAGTGAGAGAGTCTTGACAGATGTTCTCAGAGCTGATAGACTTAGTAAATGGCTGAACAGAAAGAGAGCAGAGGCGGAGAAATGTGTTTTAAAAGCGGCCGGAGCAATTTCACGACACGACCCACAGGGGTAAAACATTTAAATTATCTTTATATACATATTCTATTATTTTATTTTATTATCATCAACGTATCGTTGCGTAAAGTATGGAATGGTGTGCGGAGGTTCTTCGGTCTTCAGCTCGCGCCCAACTGGCGTGCGCTTTGGAAGCGGCGGGGGCTCTGGCGTCTTTGCGTGCTCATCGTGCTGCGCGCGCCAAGACAGCTCTCAAGAGACTAGCCGCTCAGAGCAGACCGAATGTCATGAGAAGAAGAGCCAATGCCAATCTGGCCTTTATTGCATTTGTGGTGAGCACTAAATCATTTTTTTTTTTATAAATTTGTCGGTATTGTAGTCGAATTTTGACGTTCCTTAGCTGTTATCCTTTTTGGACGCGAGGCACACCAAGTGTGAAACCTTAAATCTTAAATGGACACTTTAATACGAAGGTGCGCAACCTTTTTGAGGTTGGGAGCTACTTTTTATGGTGAGCAACTTCCAAGTACACAGCATAAGAAAATTGATGATGTGTTTTTTAGTTAATTGGGAAAATAAAAAAATATTAAATTTATGATATCGACTGAAGGTGCTTGATGGAATTTCAATATCAAATTTGTACGACTCTACATGTTTTGTCACTAACGACCCGGGTTTCGCATTTCGGCATCTTCAGGCATTCTATCACAAGGTTGCAACAGAACTGAACTTTGTCAGTTCTGTTGCATCCGCCTGAAGAATGCCGAAATGCGGAACCCGGGTCGTTAGTGACAAAACATTTAGAATCGTACAAAGTTGTAACATTTTAAATTTGAAAAAGTGTTTATTTTAAAATTCAAAATATCCTTTTGTTATTTACAAAATAATATAATTTTTATAGTTTCGTATTTTTTTCACCATAGTTGTAAATCTAAAAGATGAAAATTATAAAATAATCCGAAATTCTCAATTCTCAATTTTGCTCTGCGACTGAATGCAACTGAATTAAAAAGGATAGATGTATATGATATTTTCACTTCTTTCCATCTTTATATACCAAAATATGTTTCGTCTCATGAGCTTAAATAAAATAATATTTTAAAGGAAGGAGATACTGCAGCTTGTAATTCCTTCTGCTCTCTGGCCGGAGGGGAGGCATTATTGGCGCATGCACTTTCAGTCGCAAGAGATTCGAACGATTGGAGAGCTGCGAGGGCTCTGCTTGGGAGAGCTGCTCAAAATGACCCTGCAGCTAGAGATCCAGCCTACTATCTCGGTAACAAATACTTTTGCAAAAAAAGTATTCGTTTGTACAGCTGCCATAATTCCTTTAACTAAAAAAACCCATCTGACTCTTTATGTAGGTGTAGCATGCGAACGCGTAGGTCGAAGAGATGAAGCCCTGGGCAATTATGAGAGAGCGTCTAGAATCGCTCCAGGTGATGCATTTTCGCGGGCGAGACTCGCCGCCATTGCACATGCCCAAGGAGACACGGATGCAGCCGCTCACTGGTATACCAACATTTAAATTTAATTCAATTTTCTTTCCGATTCAATACTGCCATTGTCGACCATGCGATGACTTGTTAATTTTTTTATTGGCGGGTCTTTACTAGGTACCATCAAGTATTAGCTGACTCTCCCAGTGATCCTGGCCTGCTGACTCATTTGGCGAGACTCCACGAGGAAGCTGGGGATACGCAAGCCGCTCATCAGTGCTATCTTGATGTATGTTAAATAATGTCGTAATCAATAGCAACACGGTTACTTCTTTAAAAATAGATTGTGACGGTATGATTCAGGATATTGATCGGACGGCGGACGAGAACGAATGCTCTAGAAGAGTGTTTCTCACGTGAAATTTCACTGTGGCCTCATTATAAATAGCAGCTGTCATATGAAAATGTCTCGCGGCTGCACCAAATGCGATAAAAATAGTTTCGATATTTATTTTTTATATAAATTTCTGTTTTTTTTAAATAATATTTTTTAAATGAATAATCTTTCACAATATACAGTTGTAGGTAAAATCGACAAAATTAATAAATCAATTGTTTTTAATTCTTTATATTGACTTGTTTCATGGTCAACGTATAGCTTCGACCAAAATTTTTGAACAGTTCTATTATTAAAACGGTCCTTTATTCAAACTCGACTAAATACTGGATAAGTCAGATTATATTCAATCAATTTTAAAATAATAACAATTTTACAAATTCATTTCTAAAAACACATTTTTTTTATATCAATGTTTACCATAAAACTGTTGGTAGCCGCCGAAGAATCCTCTGGTGGCCGCACATGAGAAACACTGCTCTAGAAGATCCGTCAATCCGTCGTATGTAAGCTATACAAAAAAAAATACAAGACATTTGAAAAGCTTACGGTATATGTATATATATATACGATATATAGGGAGAGCGGATTTATATAATCCTTTCATAACTTTTTACCGCAGTGGATGCAACCAAATTCGAAAGAATTTTAAAATATCCCCTCGACCATTCCAAACAAAATTTTGAAACAGGAATACTGTTGCAAAATACATCTTGTAAAAACAAAAAAAATCCCATAACCAATATACGCACAACACAACGATATATTTAAAAATCTCACTCATTCATATTCTTGCTTATTGCAATGTCATTAGGTGGATGCAGTGTTTCCCGCATGTCCTGAGGCGTTGGGCTGGCTCGGAGCCTATGCGAAATCATCAGGAGATACTCCATCAGCACTATCATATTTTCGTCGAGCCGCCAAATTGTGTCCCGGACAAGTAAAAGAATGATATGCCATATTTAATTATATATTTAGTTTAAAAATACAATACATCATTAGTTAAAATAAGAACAATCATAGATAAAACGGTCGATCGATCGCTAAGCAAAAAATAGTTGATCCCAATTACTATTGGGATTATTTATAGTTTTCATATTTTTCATTTATATCTATGGTATACAAATACGAAAATATTTATGTTATTTTAAATTTTATTAAAAAAATAATTTAACACAAAACATCAACAAACATTCTTACACGACTCTGATTCGAAGTCTATCGCTATGAATATTGAAATTAAAAGAAAGTAGCTCCTAACCTCTAAAATTTTCCGCACTGTTGATCCGGGCCTAAGGTAACCAAACTTTTTGAGAAACGGGCCGGATTGGTTTTTTTGTAAATCTTTAGAGCCGGAAAATTTAAAATTCTTATCGGAATCCAACTGGACTATTTGTATTTATATAACTAAATTCTATCACATTTGGTCCTCAGCCTGATATTATCTTATCCCAATTAATGAATTGAAAGAAATTGTGAAGTTTTAAATTCACAACAAAATTATGAAATTTTATAAAAATATTTTTCCAATACGAATAATTTAAATACAAACATCGGGAAATTTTGAGGAGAGAGGGTGTAGGTTGGTGATCGTTGATCTTGAACATAAACTAAAATAGTATTTTTTTTTCTTTTGAACGATCATTGTGTTTTATACTTATAAAGGTAAACATTTTATACGACATCATTGTAAAATTTACATATTTGCAACAAATTGTAGATACGAAATGTAACATGATTTGGCTGTGCACTTGTTTTAAATTTCATATCCAAGGTCGAATGGGGACTTCAGGAAGGTGCCTGTCTTCGATCGGCCGGTCGCTATCAGGAAGCTCTTGGCGCTTACAAGGCATTGAACGAGAGATTCCCTGACAATGTAGAATGTGAGTGCCCTTGGGTCATGTGAATAACCCTTCATCGAATATTTATAATATTACAATAGTAATTTCCTGAATACAATTCAACAGGTTTGCAAGCCTTGGTGAAATTGTGTGGTGACCAAGGTCTACGTGAAGCTGGACGATGGCAAGCTGAATTAGACAGAGCCAGACGACAGTCACAGAACGCATATCATTCAGGTGCTGCGATAAAAATCTTTTTTTCTTAAATCATGAAAACTTGAGGGGTAATTATATTAAAATTAAGATGGCAACATTTGACATTATAATTATCGTAAAATACCGATCTGCTCATTACAGGCTCTCCCTTGACGGCTGGCAGCGCTTCTTCAAGAGGAAGCTCATCGCCTCCGAGAACTGCTCCAACACCAGGTTAAGAATTAGTTATAATTGCCAAAAACAGAACTACTCCACTTTTATATTACTATATTACCAACTAAGTTTTTTGATATGGACGAATACTTCATACATTTGGTGGTTTAATATTTTTAGCTGGAAAAGGCATCTCAACTTCAGCTAATCGTCTCAACCAAGTTCCCGCGTCTTCTGCTTCTTCTAGAGTGAGTTTTATCCTCAGAAAAATTTCTTGATACCTCATGAAATAAGTTTACTTTATTACATATCTAATGAACGTTGATACTATGTGATAATTTCAGAAAGACGCTATATTATTTTCATATTTATTTTCAGACCAGTGGTATGAATAGGAAAGCATCTGAAGAAGAGCAAGACCTACCCTTACCGCCAGAATAAAACATGTTTTTTTAAGATTAAAGAACTCGCTTTTTATAATCGTCAGTATCATCATTCATTTAATATAGAATGAGAAAAGAAATAAAATAAATATGTGTAGTTATGTCAAAATATAAAAATTTGTCCGCTGGTGTTTTTTTTATTTCATTTGGTGATCATTTGTCGTATCCGTCGGAAGAATAATAATTATTGATCTATTTTAAACGCACACTCTTTAATAGTTTCTGCAGATGTATCAAAATTGTTTTTTTATGACGCCCATTGTAAAACAACAACATTAATTTTATCAGAGTGGACTTCCTTTACCAAAACAGGGTGTTTTGTGCCTAGAATGCGTATCTTAATAACATCAATTACACCATTAATTATAGATACAAAAGGATCAGGAATGATCTTTAAAAAAACAATAAGCGGCTCAAACTTATTAAAAATATTTTGCTTACTCGCGACTGGTATTAACTTGATAATGGTTTCATTACCTTTCCAGTCAAAGAGGAGAAAATATGTTAAGGGGGAGCGTGGATATTTTGTGAACAACGGTCATAATTAAAATACATATTTTATAAAACATCGAAGAAAATATGGAAAGAGATGCAGGTCGAGAAGAATGGAAACATTACCGCAATGTGTAAAGCTTAAAATTTCCGAATTAGCAGATATAAGTATTCCAAATGTATGATAAAATACGGTTTCTTTTTTGAAGAAATATTTTTTTTTTATAAAAATGATTAAGCGTTGTAAGGTTTCTCACTTGGTGAATTAAGCTATTAATTGAATTGAAATCGTCTCAATAGAAAATAAAATGAATCAATGATTTGTTCAATATAACGTATTCAAAAGTGCGATGCATTTTCGTATCATCCTATGCTATGTTTATTAGATTAAGTTAGCGATGGAGTTAAATGATTCATCGGTCGCGTGTGGTTTCAATTTTTTCCCATTAGAATCTCTTCCCGTACATCTAGTGAGAGTTGTGGCTGGACAACATAATATTTTGCTGTGTTTTTAATCGATTTTAAATACTTTCCAGTCATTTTAAGTAGATTGTATAAGCTTGATCAAGTAGTCTGAAGCATTGTTATGTATGTGTAATTAAGTGAATAGTGGTAACTATGAAGTGTTTACTTCGGCAATTTAATGAAAGGAGCAGTTCACAATAAAAAATAGTGTCAAATTTGCTGTTTTATGAATTTAAAAATGATAAAACTACCCCATTGAACGATATCATAGAATTGTATCAAAAATTAAAAGCATGTACCTGGTGGCATTACTTGTGTTTTTAAAGTTTCCCTCATTTTTTTGTTCGACCACTTTAATTTATAAAAATGGAGACGAAGAAATATCACCGACAGAGAATGTATTTAAGGGTAAGTGAGAATTCATTCAAATCAAATTTCATGCAATGTTTGGATACGTTTGGTATTTAATATTTATGCAGTTCTTTTACGGCCTTAAATTATTTAGGATTACATTCCGTGTATTTCCACCGTTAAAATATTGTTTTGTGTCAAAAGAAGTCAATGAAAAGTTAAATGTTTGGTTTCACCATTATTAGAATGAAGATGATAAAATTATTAATGTTTATTTATTATGAGTACTATTTATTTTTAACCTTTTCCATACTAACACAAATGGCACACAATTAATGTTGACACATCGGTAATGGATGAACACTTAAGACGTGTCACACTAAACTGCATAGGGTTACAAAATAGAATAAAATTATTATTGATATTTGAAAAAAATCATTACAAATTTCCATTCACTGACTGTGCATAATTGGTGACATTCGAGTTATAAGAGAAAAAATAATGCCGTTCTATGGCAGCATTCGAGTGCGAATGCTTTTAAAATGAGCAAAAACCACATACCGGTACAATTTAATATTTGTTGTCGTCCACGAAAATTTCAGGTAGCTTTAAATACACTTTTTAATTTATTAAGATATCTACCATGTTTAATCACAGATGTTTAATTAAAAAATTAAAATGACAATTTGTTTCTAAGTGTGCAGGAATTTCGCTTTTTATGTTGAAAAATAATAAGCTCAGTATTATAATTATGTACATATGTACAATTTATTACTTTTTAGTTTAGAATGCGAAAGCCATAAATCTAAATTTCGTATTTTGAAAAATATTAGACGAAACTGATTCCCTAGATTTAGTAATTCTCCATAATCTAAAAAATACATTATGCACTATTTTTCAATTTGATGCTTTTAATTTATATATACATTTGAATAATATTTAATATTTATTATTACAATACAATTTATTAATATTTGCATATATTTAAATGGGATATAAAGAATGTTGAAAATATTTTTAAAGAATTTTACACAAAATTGTTATTTAGAAATACGCAAATGATTTTTTTTTTGAATGAAATATTTAATTATTTTTCGTAGCAAACAGAGCAGTCGAAGAAAGTGATCGGCAAATAGAGCTAAAAGCTCTTATGAGCTTAATGACATCGATTGACAGTAAGAGTTTTATTTTATTGTTGGATACTAACCATACTTGAAATAATTTTTAGATGAAAATATAATTGGCGAGATATAAATAGTCGTATAGCTATGTATAATCATTAACCGTCTTCATATTTCACAATTGATAAGCGTTTTTGTATTTCAGATCAATTGGGAAGGTTTAACACTCTTTATCTAGGAAGATTAGATGAAAAGCTGACGTCACTCGCTTCCCATGTGGCTAGTTTGGACAGCAATGTTAGAAATATTCAAGTAGGTACGATTAACATCGCTTATTCTGTGACACCGAATCACACGGTGAATCACAAAAACGATACGAATGTGTACCATACAGAATTTTGCTTAGTATGCATAATTTTAAGCACAATGACGTAACACCATAAATTCAATAAGGCGACTTATGTTGTGAAGTAAATTACCATTACCAATTATTTATACTAATACGTTTTTTTATGATTCCTCTTATAAAATTATCGTCTACCTAAATAAGCAGCCCTGCCAAAGCAAGCAACATGCCACTGGGCTTCTATGTCGTATAATATGACCACTGATTGCATAATTTAATTTTTTTCTTTGCAATCTTTTATGTCAACAAATGACAGATTTTATAAAATGAAATCAAAACTATCGTAAAAAATTTAATTAAAAATGAGTTTCTTATAGATTTTTTGATATTTATACATAAACATCTTTCAAAATTTCGTGTTTTAGGAGAGGGCACACGTTTGGGATACATTTCAGCTTCACGTGGCTGCGTGGAATGAACAAATTAAGTCACTCGACAGAAAAGTTGATATAATTAGCAGGTAACCATAAATTATTAAGTCATTTACATCTTTCGTTACCTTCATCACATACGAATTCAGTTCAAAATAAAGAAATAGGCTTATTTCGTTCATCTGTATGTTTTGTAGCGGTAAATGTAGTATAAAATATAATAGCTTTCAATGAGGGTTTTTTACTTAAGAATATACCTGTTAGTCCAGATTATTCCCTGTTTGAAAAAAGAACGCGGAAAACCATTTGCCTAAAATTAATTAGCTTTAGCTAGCTCAAGATTCTGTAGTCGACTATGACTATATTCTCAATATAGATTGGTGCTTCACAAACTTTTTTAACACCACGGCCCCCTCAATCTGAAAAACTAATTCACTACCGTCTGAGCAAAAAACATGTTAAAAATGAAAAAAAATTCGTCCCCAATTTGGGATGTACTGCTATAGATAACACTACAAGAAATGTGAGTCCATTTTTATTGAACGTTTCCCTGTTAATTTCGTTAGGAGAAATTTTTCAACATATACACATGGTTGTAACAGAACAATATTTATAATTATTAGAATTTATCATTATCATCATCATTAATCGTTATCATTTTAAAATAAAGATACAATTGAATCAATTAAAATTTACATTGTATTTTTTTATGGCGAAATACCTTTTACGTGTAGTGATTATATTGTTTATCTCTTGCAGTGGTCAGGAAAAGTTGATCAATCTTGATGGAAAATTAGCATCTATTCCTTTGATTGAGTTCACTTCCCAAAGGATACTTACTGAAGTATTAGGGTTGCATGTGCGGGTTGAAACATTGGGAAAATCTCAAAGTGTCAGTGGTGAGAAGGCATTGTATGGTGAATTTGCTACAAGAGGTGTACTTGCCGCGCTTAAATCGGTAGAGGGAAAGGTAGATTCGGGCCGAGTCGAAATAAGAAAACTTGTTGCTACAAAGAGGCACAATTATGGTATGGTTAATTAATAAAACAATAAAATCATCTTACTAATAATTTTATAATTGTCAGTACAAAAGAATAGTTTAAAATGTTATATAGTTTTTTTTAATACGTTTTAATTTATTTTGCAGATCGAATTCAACGCAACAATTTCGGCAACGAAACAATAGTACCACAAAACAAAAAGCTCATTGTAAAATGCACTACTCCACCGGTAATAGAAGAGCTGGTCAAAGATATGTCATCTAAGGTGGATCTAATGTATGACAAAATTGCGGCAGATAATAGTAGTGACGAAGACGAACCACCCAGAGAGGATGTGAGTGATGAGCTCGATCAAGACTATTCCGTCGAAATGTATCAATCGGATGATTCGAATTCTAGAAATCATGAAAAGAATCTGAAATTGACTAAATCTGAAGCTAGGGCTATCAAAAAGCTTCGCAAACAGTTTAAGCGTTCGTCAAAAGAAAGATTTGAAAAACTACTTGATCAAAATTGTGCAAAAACTGCAGAAGCTTTAAACTATATGTCCAATAAAATATCACAATGCAATAAATGCGATGACAATAAAATATTTAATTTAATTGAGGAATTAATAGATACGTCTAATAACATATTCAAAAATATTGAAACGGTAAAAATAATTCTGAATAGTGATCCAAATTTCAAAACCGATAGAGATAATTTAGCTTGTTACAATAATCAAGTTAACAATATCCAAAGTGATTTTAGAAATGTTTTCAAAATATGTTTTCAAAATAAATCAGCTGATAATATTCCACAGACAGATGTTGACTATTTTAATAAAGCTGTCACCAAAACATGGAATGTCGGAACTTCAACAACCATTTTCCACGAAACGTCGACAGATAATGTTCAATTGACGTCTGAAATGACTTTCGCCGAATCAACAACACCGTTTTCTACAACTGAGGGAGATGAAACTGGATCAACAAGATCATCTGCAGAAAGTGGAACTTCTTCTTCCGACATGGATATTGATATTTCTGAGACAAAAATTAATGAAAAATGTTTGTCACGATGGAACGTCTATGAAGATAGTCACGCCATATTTGAAGACGTCCAAGATCTAGCATGCTATATTTTATTTAGTGGCTTAAACCCTGCGTATGAATTTAATTTGTGCCAAAGAAGACATTCCGAGTAAGTAATGTTTTGAATAATGAAATTTTCCGTAATTCTAATGTTATTCTGTTCTTTAAAAAAATAAACATTTTCATCATAATTCTAGACGGTACTGTTCCCCAGACGGATTTATAACCATACAGAGCCGTAGAGACGGTTCTGTAAATTTCACCAGAGACTGGAATGACTACACATTTGGCTTTGGAGACTTGTCAAATGGAAATTTTTGGATTGGAAATGAAGCTATTCATGTTTTGACAAAGCGCTATAATATGACAACTCTAAAAGTCAACCTTAAAGACTTTGATCGCAATCAAGTTTGGGCACAATTTGACACCTTCGAGGTAAGTACTGATACGTTCAGCGTGTACCAATATCAAATAATCACACTTCTACAAAATATGTCAACCAATACGCTTTACGGTTGATAAATGTTTTTGTTTTCTCTTGAGTTCGTCCTCATTGAATTCTTTTTTGAATCAAGGAAAGAAATAAACCTTTAAAGACTATCAGCATTCAGGACTGGGGTCAAATAAGAGCCACTCTAATCTTCAACATTATACAAACATTGTTTGTTAAATAACAATGGTTGACCTTAATAAAATACGTAATAAAAAAACACGTAAATTATAGGTGAGTTCAAGAAAAACTGGATATGCATTGAAAGTTGCCGAGTACAGTGGCAATGCTTCGGACTCTTTGACGTACCACAGTGGATCAAGATTCAGCACATTTGACCAGACAAATGACAGAGCACCCTCGTGTTGCCCTTGCAGTCAGTACGGGGGAGGGTGGTGGTTTGACAGGTAAAATTGTTAAGTGAACTAAAATTGACATCTATAACTTAGTTTTGGTATGTTAGTATTTCAATTTGATATAAAACTGACTTCTTCCACAGTCGTTTCTACCCTCATGTATGTGTTATAAAAAATACATACGGAGATCTGTTGATTATGTTTTATTTATACATATCAATAATGTATATGATATCAAATAATACTACATGCGTATTCAATATATGCGATAGCTCAGCTTCATATTCTTAAAAAAGTGTATTTTCGTGATTTTTTAGCTGCTTTGAATCAAATCTGAATGGAATCTATTACGAGACGCCCTCGAGCGAATTATACCGTGGAATAATATGGGAGCACTGGCGAGAGGTAAACTCTTTGGCGGCAACGAAAATGGCGATCAAATATATACCTAAACAAGATACAAATGATTCTGTAGTAGAAGATCCTTAATAATAATCATGTCATTATTGATTAATTAATTTGCGTTTTACTGTATTTGCTTTTCTATTTTATAAATGTCTGAGTTGTATAATATTTCAAATAATGTTTTAAACTTTCTGATATAATATACATACAAAATATCATCCATGTACATTTTTTTATGATTCTTTGTATACACATATTTATCTAATTTCAATCAAATAAAAATTTCCTTTTTTAGTGTTACTTTTAATTTCAATGAACAGTGCTATGTACGTTTTCTGTGAACATTAGATTTATAAATGGTTTATCAAGAGGATAAAATTGAACAAATTTTAAGAAATCCACACCTTGTTTGCTTTTTTCACGCAAACAAATCAGCTTGGGAAAGCTTTGGCGTTATCATTACAAGACTAGTTATGTTTACAGTCAACCAAAGAGATGGTCAGTTCATTGTTTTAATAACCCGGTCTACTCTAACAAAATGAACGTTATGATATAATTATTTACAATGGAAGGAACCGTGCGTCGTTTTGGAAAATGATTGAATCATTCAATTTCTCCCGAGGATTAGAAGTTACATACGAAAATATTGGGATTTATTGTAAATTTAATATGTGTAGTAGAATTACGCTGATCGATTATTATTATCTCAATATTCGGTAAGCTTTCAAACAAGCGATTCACTCTCCGTTATTAAAATATCGCCAGGATTTGTATAATTATTATGTAAAAAGATCGCTTTTAATGTATTACTTTTTACTTACTTCTTGGTGTAACGGCATTCTATTTCTTTTTTACAATGATGTGTCGGTGTTTCAAATATGCCGGATAAACGCGAGCCCCGCGTTACCAATACCTTTAATACTAAACACAGCAAAAGCCTCGTCAACAAAATAACAGACATTTTTAAGATTTGAATTAATTGTGAAGATACATTTATATGAGACACAAGAGCTTCGCTGATCATGGAATTGTTTATGTTATAAAAGCATACACTACCAAAGCAATGCGATTTTTTAAACATATAGTTACGTGTTAACGGGTAAACCCATATTTACTATGAAGTTTTCAATTTTTCTTACATCTTTATCTATTGTGCACAACTATGCGATATATAATATCAAACAAACCGAAAAGATAACACATGAATCATTATGAGTTTTACCTTAGTATTTTAATTGTGGTATTTCAACAAGTGGCGTCCTCGACGATTTTCCATTTTACTTTATGTTTTATATCACTATTTATTTATAGTTTCACCTAATCCCTATATTTATGTTCCACTTAAGTTTTATGTTCGGTATTGCGAATCGTCTTAGTCGATTGGTAGAACAAATTTATGTACACTCAAACATTACCTGCAATCTTCTATTTTTAACCAATTAGAAAAATCGAAAAAATCACTAACATCTGTTGTCATGGGGTATTTTATCTTCATTTTAATCAATTCTTGCAACTGTTAAACTCTTTCGCATAAGAGTCCATATGCTGCAATATACTGAATATGTCCCTCTAAGGAATATTTATAAACGTGATATACTTAGCAAAATTTATGTATTCAGTATTACATATCTGTTAAACTGTTTATGTTTATTATAGTGAATACCAACTGGCAAATAAATAAAAAAATAACAGTGACAAGTTAATGTATGTTCCAGAAAATTTGGTTTCTGCTTACCACATATCGAAAATCACAAAATACGTTTAAAAAATTAACACTGTTTCTCATAAAATGAAATACGTATAAGTAAAGAATGAATCAGAGTTGTTATTATATTTTAAGAAAATTAACACTGTTTCTCATAAAATGAAATACGTATAAGTAAAGAATGAATCAGAGTTGTTATTATATTTTAAGAAATCAACTACTGACGCACTACGCCACTGTTGCCTTGTTAGACGCGGTTATCCTTGAAACTTAGTCGGTCGAATTGTCATTTTTTTATAAGCAAATTCATTTTTATTGAATCTAGAAACAACGTTCAGTGATATTTTTAATTTAAATGTTATTATTTTGAAATTTAGGTTTTTTTCTAATTGAAAAGAAAATGTATACATACACACAGTGATAAAAGTTTATATTAATTACTAGTATATTGGAAATATTTAACATTTGTGTCTTCATCTTATAAAATAACCAAACAATCACATACAACACTAACGACGTGCATCAAAAAGTGTGTAGTGTTATATGTTAAATACTAGGTTTACGAAAACTTCAACAAGATCATAAGGAAGTGTTCTTCAACCGTTTTTCACCCACGGCACACTTAAGACGTCTTCAAACTTTTGCGGCACAACACAAGCTAGAATGTGTGATTTATTGAAATATTAAAAATTTTATTGTTTGTTGATTACTTAACCAATTTATTTTGATTCAATGAGTATATTTAAAACAGAAATATTTTTCAGTATTCAATAATAATAATAATTCATATACAATAATAATCACAAAACACTCGAAAAAAGATTTTCTATCTAATTACAGTTTTTAAATTTCCAAGATAAAAGATTCTTAGAATATCAGAAAAGAGTACTTTATATTTTTGGCCTACGAGAATTATATTAACGAAGATGAGAGAAACAAAATGGATTCAAATATTTTGAATGCCTCATACCACGGTATACCAGTGTATCTTAAAAAATTGCATGATTATTCTGTGAAAAAGTGATCACCGTGCAATTAAAATAGAAATTGGATTCTAATTTTACATAGGCATTCTTAATTGTTAATGTGGTGGTTAGAAAAGAGGGGAAGAAATTTATTTCAGTTCCCCCTTGACTCCCCGCAACCGATATTTTCAAACCCAGTCTGCCGCTGGTCATCAATACTGCTTTCATAAGTAAAAAAAATACATTATTTTATGACACATTCATTATTTTCCGAGACTTTTGGTTTTTTTCTTAAGCACCATGATATTTTAAAACCTTAATCTATAATTATATATAAAAATACAGAATTTTAAAAACGAATTATTTTAATTCATAATCAAAATTTACTTTTAACTGAAAATTATCTTATTTTGCGAACGAGGACTTTCCAATTTGATGGGTATAAAAATTAAACAAAGAAATTGGCTGTACCTCGGATACAGAACTAAAATTTATATTTGTTTTATATTTTAGCAGTCAATGTGTGTAAAAAAAGTCTAAATTTCTGGCTCCAATAATAACTGAAAAAAAATTTATGATAAGAATATAATATAACCCGACACAATTTTTATTATAGTGGATACTTTTTAATATTCTTTGTCATTGCATGTTGGATAGATTATTACTGACCACTATCACATATATCCTGTATGTAATTGATACTTATTCTGTATTTTAACATTTGCTTGCAATCTGTGAACAGTATATTTCATTATATAATAATGTTGTTGAAAAACCAGGTACATGAGTACTGAAAGGTACAAGAAAATTGACTTACCATTTATTTTATATCATTTGATAACAAAATATTAAACTGTTAGTTAAAATATACTGTAAATATGAAGGTTATCCGGCTAGTGAAGGATTTAAAACAAAAAAAGTATACTTAACGTGAGACAATTATAATAATAAATTTCAACAATGGAGAGTGATGAATCGGAAGTAGAGTTTCTGCTTAAAATGAAAAATAAAAAGACTGTTGACATAGAAATGGGAAATTTGTATCGTAAAAACGATTCTGGTGACTATTTTCAAGAAGAATGTGCAAAACTTTTCGCATTCAAAAAAAAAGAAATTACTGAAAAAAATAATGACATCTATGATTCAGAGACAGAATTACCTGTCCCATTAGCTGATGAAGATTTTACCAGCAATGAAGAAATGATGTCTTATAATGAAATCAATGATGGCGATTCAAAAACAACAATTTACAATACTGAACTTTTTAAGTGTATCAAACAAGACCTAATTAAATCCGCCAAATAGTAAGTAAAAGGACAAATGCCAAAGTTGGTATTTGTTTCATTCATTATATCTTTGGAGAACTTTTCTGCTTTCTTCTTCTATAAAGCCATCATTTACATAGATAACATTTTTTTACAGTAACCTTGATTCAGGAGCGAGTCCTAACGCAACATGTCATCTGCGTCGAATATCTATCTGCCACATGGCTGCTTACTTTGGATCTCATCAAGTACTGACACTTCTTTTACGGCGGGGGGCAAATCCATTCCGCAGAGATAGCTTAGGACGCACTCCGTTGCATTTTGCTGCATGGCGTGGAAGGTCTGTGTGTTTGCTCATTCTTCTCAAATATGCATTTCCAAATGCATCAGAACGAAAAAAATTCATGGAAGCAGCGGAAGGCATGCCTGATACTCCTGATCTGCAGTGGCTAGATTCGTCACACTTACATAACTGCGTTGGCACTACATTCTCGGTAATTATTTTCATTCAAATTTTCAATTTTATAGTACATCAACATCTTAAATCAATTCCTGCATTCTAAAGAAATTTGTTTCGTTACACTATTTTTATAAAATTTTCAGAAATTCAAGTATTTGAATTCGTTTTGTTTTCTAAATGAGTTAAAAAAATTATACTACAATAGTAAAAGTTACGGTATAATATAAAAAATGTGTTTATGTTTAACTAACTACCAGTTCAAATACTAAAAAAGAATATACAATATTTTTTCTAGGTAAGCAGTGTAAAATGTAAGGAGACGGCACTGCAACTAGCACTAGCACAGCTAAATTTAGACTGCGCTCGGTACCTGCTACAGGCGGGAGCTAGAATCTGTACCTGCAAAGCGAAGGCATATCAGGAAGATGCCCAATTCTGTCCATCCACTATGAACGCTTGTGGATCAGCTCTGAATGATGAAGACCTTATTGTGGATGAAAGGTTAATTAAATGCTATTTTCAATACACATATGCTCTAAAAATAAAATAAAAAATTTAAAGTATATTACAAGACTGGAATTTTGACATAAACTATTCCTAAATAAAATTATTCAGAATATTTATGTTCTAATTAAATTTCAATAATACATCATGAATTGGTTTTTCAAAAAATATTTTTGACCAAGTACTTACTTAAGTATTATATTATATTTCTACATAATAATCAAAAAATATCTGTCCAAAGTGAAAGGATGCCTAATGGTATCTGAATAATTATGTTTTGATAGAGATACAAAAATAAATGATGAAAGCCAAAATATGTTAATTATCAATTTAATCTTGTCAAGAAGTCCTAACTTAAACTCTATTTATTGTGATTTGAATAGTAAATATTTAGAAAAATACAAGCTATGTCGACACTAATACCCAAAATCACATTTCTATTGTACAGGTATGTGGAATCCATCAAAATGCTTGTAGAGTATGGAAAAAGGAAAACCACAATATCGAAGCGGAGACTATGTAAAGGCTATTACATACCTTCTGGAAAGCAACGTACTGCACTTCACAACTCTGCTTTAATGAAAAATGGAGAGGCAATAAAACTTCTTCTTGATATTGGATTTGATTCTCAAAAGGTTGATATTTCCAATGAAGCGCCTATACACTACACTGTAAAGCATCAAAAGATTACTACGCTGCAACATTTGGCTGAAGCTCCTGACATTAACATCGATATGTTACAATCTGCTCTACAGTTAGCCATAATAAACAGTTGGACACCGGGAGTTCGTGTTATTCTTGATTCATTAACAAAAATGAATGCAAATATTGACAGAAAATATGCAAATGGTAATACAGCTCTACATTTGGCAGCGTGCAAAAAAAATCAATCTTTGGTAAAAATGTTGATTGCCAGTTTTAGAGCCAGACACTTATCGTTAGACATTAAGAACCATTCAGGACTCACACCGTTGCATAAGGCGGTGCAGTCTGGTGCCACTTCATGCGTGCGAGTTTTGCTCCACCAGGGAGCCGCATTTGATCTAGAGCTTCTCAATGGACAGAATGTGTTACATTTAGCAGCCAAAAATGGTGACGACCTGGTACTCGCAGAACTTCTAGAGACAACTAAACTTTTTGAGAAGAGTGCAGAGTTCATCAGTAAAAAAGATAACGACGGATTGTCTCCTCTTCATTGGGCATCGTTCAGTAACAGTTACAAATGCTTAAAACTTCTATATGAAGCGGGAGCTAATTTATATACTCTCGGAGCAGAGGGAAATTTTCATGGTTTTACACTCCTACATATGGCAGCTATAAATGACAGTGTTAATGTAGTCCGGATGATCATTGCGATAAATAGACCAATGATAAAAGCTACAGATGGTGAAGAGCTGATGCCATTTCACAGAGCAATAATACATGGTCACCGAGAAACTGCAACGTTATTACTCTTACAAGGCGCAGATCTCTCTGATGTGATATTATTACGTGGAAAACGGTATTCAATAGTGGAAATAATCTCTAAAAATTGGAGACATCCTACGGAATATCTCAAGGAGCTACTTGATATGCACATTGTTAAAAATGAGTTTAACTTGGATGATGCAAGATGCGTGGTTACTTTAAATTACTCACTGTTTACTCCCGCTAATAAAGGGCGTATGGAAATTTTTGAAAAACTGTTTGGAAAAGAGCTCGGATTTGATCAACTTCTGTTGCATCCTCTTGTAGAAAGTTTTTTATATTTAGAATGGAGAAGACTAAGAAAGTTCTTTTTTGGTATTGTTGCAATGTATGCCGCTTTTCTGTTTTTCATTACGTGTCTCGTCATCGACATGTATGATAACAATAATCATTCCATTATTTGGGAAGTATGCTGCTGGATAAACATCATTTTGATCACTACAATGGTAAGTTCTATCAAAAAACATCGGAAGAAAGCCTACCACTAAATTTCAGCTCTTGAAAGATTGTTTCTTGGAATCTTAATTTATATATAGTAAACATTTGCTGGTTATGACTATAGCTAATTGGTCAACACTTAAGGATATCGTCAGTGTCCACAGGTTCAAATTCTGAATTTTCAATCTAGATATGCATTTGTGTGTAAATGAATTTATGCGCCTACAAATATTTGATATTTAAATCATGGCTGTGGAGTCGTTAAAAAAAACATGACTGACTAAAAAAAGATTAATTTTGTCAGGTTTCTTTCATACCTTTTCTATTTATGAACATTAAAGTTAGAATCAATCACCTAATCCAGCAAATTGTTCATTGAGATATTTTTCAAAATCATCTCATCAAAAAATTGTCCAAGTCGTTGCAAATCGACAACTGCAACTTTGACTACACAACCCTAATTAAAAAAAAATATATAACTATAAATTGAATTATTGAAGATTTATAAAAAAAATTCAATATGTACTACAAGTCTTATTCTCAAAAGGCGGGAGCAGTTTTAAAAAGAGAATTTTGTTAGTAGAATACCAAGTCATTATTCTGACAAAAAATCTTTCACTGCAATACCATCTTAATTGCAAGCCTATATGATTGGAAAAAAATAAACTGAAAGCTTGATGAAATAAGTGACACATTGATGAAACTAATCTTTACAGGAATCTTTGGTGATAAAGGAATCCAAATCACCTCGATATTTGACTGGATTGGAGTGCTTAGCGAAAGTGATATTTTTATTCCTAGCACTGTGGCTTTTACTTGATTGTCGTGTTGTCATAGATCGTGAGAAACACTTTTCTCGCGCTCTAGCCGCTCTCACTATTCTTGCCGCCTGGACCCAACTTGGGATTCAATTTTCCAGATTAATTGGAGGTTTCTACTTTCAAATGTTCACAAGAGTCGCTGCCAGAGTGGCAAAGGTGATTTTTTTTTCAATAATTTATAACTTTTAAATCTGCACAATTACTTCAAGAGATTATAGTTAGAAGTATAGTGTAACACATTGTCGTCATATATTGAAACATAGTATTTTTTTATAATGACTACATACAATATTTACAACCATCTAAGAACAAACTGAAGTCATAATGCTTTCTAGAAAATGAGCAACTCAAGAGATATTCTTGATCAACTTTTTTGATTTCACTTTGTCAAATCTAACAACATGCTTTTCATTATGATGCTTAATCTATTCAATAAAACAAACCGTTTCATTTCATATTGTTGTTACCTACTCATCTTGATCATAGAGGTTTTTCATTGTGAATGGTTTATATTACATATGATCTGAAAAGTAAAATTAAAATGTTTAATGGACTTATTTCATCATCACAATAATGCTTATTCCAAGACTGCTTGCTATAAATCTTGAGCTTTAATTTTACAATGTACTAAAATCTGTTTTAACAGATAAGTCTGTAGATTGATGTGGACAAATAACATGTCAAAGTAAAATAATTTTTATTCTATAATTTAATGACATCAAAGTCGACTACCGTGTTAAATTAACCTAAGTCTGTTAAATCCATTGTGACCCATTACCAAATGATAGAAAAATATATAAATAACAGACAGAGCTGGGATAGATTCAATTTCAAATGGACTATTTTAAATAGACTGTCAAATTTAATGCCATTCAATCAGAATGGACATTATTTACCAAAATTTTTGATATACAAGCATGTTTCATTTTCAGGTTATGATCTTATTCGGTTGGTTTCCAATTGTAGGCTTCTCATTGGCCTTTTGGATTTTATTCAGCGGAAACACGCCATTTGACACATGGCAAGACTCTATTGTTAAAACAATTGTAATGATGACTTCCGAATTCGATTACTCAGATCTTTTCGAGGGCAAGCCATTCGATCTGTTTTGGATTACAGTGCGCATTGTTTTCTTAGCATATATTGGCAGCGTTTCTATAGTACTGATAAATCTTCTCATGGCATTGGCTATAAGCGGAACCAAGCACTTAAAAGTTGAAGGAAAAACACAGAGATTACTGCAACAAGTTCACTTTTTAGGTACACTGGATGGTTTTGCATTTAATATTGTGTGGAGAGTGCTGCCAAAATTCATTTCTAAGAACATTACCAAAAGAAAATTTATTCAGCTGACATTATATCCGGGAAGAACTGGTCTTTGGAAATGGGAAAACAAGAATATAAGTGAAGAGTTTGCAATGAAAATTTTCAAATATCTTTCTAAAAGAGATAACAATAACAACTCGCACACAAATTCCAACGATCCTGTATTGATTAACCAAGAAAAACTTAGCCTTTGGAAAAAAGAAATTTTTAATGAATGTGCACAAACATTCAGCTCACATGTGGAAATACTAAATAAGCGTTTAGATGATATGAAAGGACTTCTACAAAAACAAACCAATTATTCTAGAAAAAGGTGCAGAGCAAACTTTCAACGCAAGAAGAGAAAAATATGAGACAGAAATCCGATTCAAATTTCTTAGATTCAGATCTGTTATTTTTTTCTAAGTGAAAAGTTATGGCCAGTGTGATGTTTATTAACTATAAATTTAAATAATAAAACAAAAATTATTTAAAAACTTCATCTTTATTATAAAAAAAAAACACTAAACTCAATTAATATCATCTTCAAATTGCCAGCCATCTTCTTGACTGAGGAATCTTCTCTTCACAGCAGTGTTCATGTAAGGACGCAGTACCCATTCCTTATCAGCAGCTTCTACGGCATCTAAGGTGCCAAGCTTAATTTCATATAATTTCAACTGGAATCTAGGTCCCACTTCTTGCAGCTCTATATTTCTGTCAACCTGAAAAACAATTTAATTAATTTTACTCATTTCTAATTAATAAATAACTCAAGACATTCACTGCTAGACTCACACACTTCTAAAATTGATGGACTAGTTTTATCAAAGTCAAGTTGAAATATTTCAGACTAGTGTGTGTAATGTGAGCGTACATGTGAGTGTTTGAAATCTGCAAGTCATTTTATATATTTAGCATTAGTAAATGTATCCTAGTTCTTCTGCATTTTAATCAGTACCGATGACATAACTTAGAAATTCTACTTTTATTTGGAAGTATGGTATAACAAGGGTACAAATATAAAAAAAAGTGTGCTTTGATGCTAAAAAGAATAAAAAGACGTTTCACTGTTACCTTCTTGTATGTGTGATGCCTAAAGCAAATATAATCATCATGGTTAGCAAAAGTGATGACTCGCTTTGAATCTTCTTTGGGGACTGGAAACAAATACTTGAGAATGTTAGATGTCCTCACTCCAAGATCGGTCTTAAAATTGTGAAATAAAAGATGCGGGTATTGCTCAGACATTGGTGCCATTTCAGGGACATCATGGCGCATTATCACATCAGACATTTGGAAAAAAGCTGTAGGGCCATAGGGTAGGTGACACACAATCTAGGAATAAAATTAACATATTTTTAAAAAAAGCTTCAGAAAAATAATATGCCCAACAATGTTGTGTGTAGGTAGCATTTTCATAAAGCATTTCTTTCAAAGACCTGCCTTTAATGCAGGGTATGATATTAAGAAGTGGATTCTTATTACAATTATGAAAGGTTACGAGCATAAGCACTGATGATTTTGCATATTGTGTGGGAATTGTTTCAAAAAATGTATTGAAGCCACAGTGGTATTGTATCCCGGGCACTAGGATTATGGTCAGAAATTTTTAGGTTAACCAAACGTGAACTCTAGAGATTTCTTTTCCTCTCTTTTCTTTTACACTGTTTTGAATAATTTTGACAGTTGCGGTTATAAAAATATTGTTATAGATTACCATCTTAACTATAGAAATATTTTATGAGTAATCAATGATTGTTTATCTAATATAAGCACCCTTGACATTATTTTAACATATAACATCATAATTCCTATGAAGGGTATAATAATAAGTACAAAAATGATAGATTTTAGTCAAGTATCAAACTATGTGGCATGTTTGAGCCATCCATTTTGTGACAATTATAAATATGAAGTAATTGGAAAAATTCTAAATAAGTCAATCAAAAAAATTGGGAAAACTTACAAGACTGGACGGAATACCTCTGTGCTCATGCACAACAATAAAGTCGGTAACTTCGTTTGCTCGGCATGCATGAATCAACTGCTTCATCTCATATTTACCACGATTCATTCTTTGAGAGTTAGGAAAAATGAGCCTGAAAATGAGTTATTTTAGCAATACTATGAGGAAAGTCAGCACAAGATAAGTAATATCTATTCTTTTTTTTTTTTGATAAAATATAAACGTATCTACATTGTAAGTCTAATAAATACTCAGAAATCATTAACTTTTCGGTTGCTATGATTTCTTTCCAAATCTCAAAGGGAAGCAATTAATGTTGATAAAAAGTATACTTGAGTATCTTTAAAGCATCTTACTATTTTAATTGACTATACAATATTTTACCTTTTACATTTTAACTCTTTGGGTGTGGTACATTTAACCACTTGCTTGTGAAAAAATATGGCATTTTATATATCATATTACATTTACAACATAATAAGATTGTTGTTACAAAAAAAGTAACAGGTAAAGTACATTTATCAAATTTATTACGTATAAAAATGATATTCCCCACCTGAGTTCTTTAGCAAACATTTTAAGTTTAGCACTCGGTTCTCGAGATGTGGTGATCATGATTTTGGGATCCTGTACTCCTGCCCACCGGTACTCGTCATCTTGGGAATTTAATGTGTTTGCTCCACCCCCTATTCCTCCGATGGCGGCTGCTAGCTCTGGGCCTAAATTTATTTTAAAATACATTACTAATATAAAAATTACGAAAACTACATCTAAAAATTCAACAGTCTTTTTAATGTAAACTGATCACACAAATGTACTAGGATTGTCTAGTACATATCTTATATTTTTAGCTATCAGTGAAAGTATAACCAACGGGATTTCACCTCGATCTTCCCATTCAATTTTCTTCTGTAGTTTTAACGCCGTTTTTTGTAAATCGCCATGAATAGGAATATTCTCTTCTAAGCTTCGTTTTATTTTATCCTTCTTCGACTGTATGTTTTTGTTTTTATCCTCTACTGCTTTCCTATATAAATATTCTCTACGTAAGCGAGCTTGGCGTCTAAGCATTTTGAAGTATCGTCAAAAAAATATTTTGAAACAAGACAATCAAAATTAGATTGATTTCTGATATAACACATGAAAACAATACAGAATTAGTCTAAATGACTACAAAATAACCTCAACAAACTCGTTTTCAAAGAGTTTTGACATGATATATTTGTCTATGATCATAAACCACTGGAAAGATCGCCACAGATTGCCACATGTATTTAATACTTGTCTACGAATATGACAATCGCGCTTTCATGTGCATTGAGTCATGTGTATGCTTCAAAACGGAAACTTGATAGATAATAAAAAAGTTTCACTTATAATTATTTTCGTTCTATAAGTTAGAAGATAAATAACTATGAGTTTTATTGATTATGGCAGAAAACCAATCATTTTTATGAACAAGCTAAAGCGAGTTTATCAAACTGGATATTGTGGTTGTAAAAGATTAATGTAAATATCTATTGCAATACTTCATAGATTCTCTGTTTTAAATTTAAAAAAAAACACACACCATGAACATATCACATTTGATTACCAGCTTTTAAAAATAAACTTTATGGAATAAGGCTGTGATTACAATACTTTTTTGCCTTATGTAGATGCCAGCTGTTTCAATAAAAAAAAACTCGTTAACTTATGATGCAAATATTTGAAATACGACTGTGTCTACAACAAATCAAGACATTCTGACATTATTTGTACATAAACATTGAATATGTTTATTTGAAATCATATAATTAGTATTGTGGTTTTGAAAAAAATAATTAAAAAGCCAAAATGTAATTTATTATTTAATGTATAGTAATGTAAAATTTTATTCAAAATATTCAATACTCTTTTGTTATCTGAAAAAGCAAAAGTCCATAATCCATCATCGATCAAGGTAAACCTGTAGTCATGACTCCGTCATTAGTTACGCCTCTATTACTCCCCATAAACTAGTATACTTCACTACCTTTATTTGAGCGTGCAACACTATGGAAAATACTACTATTTCGCATATGGCAATTACGTTTATGAGTGACTTCTGCCACTTATCAAAATAGAATGTGCCTATGTTTTCGTTTACGAATGACACAAATTTGTCAAAGCATCGGGGAAAATAGTTCTTCGCATTCGAGTTCTAAAACATTGGATCGAGGAGGTGTTGAGTTTTCAGTGATATGTGTTAGTTGAAAATGCAATTTGAAGTTCACGAGCGCAATAGGGAAGTTGCGAAATATTTGGCAACTGAAACATTTTGATGGAGAGCCAGGTAACTGGCTTATTTTTTTCTTATTATGACCTTATACACATACTCTATTGTGTAATGAGTTTAGGAACACAATATAAACACCGCCCCAATCATATTAGTCGAATACCAAGACGTGAAAGTTGAGTGAAATCTAACCATTGTCAATTTACTGCCAATAATATATTTTTGTTTATCATGCGTTCCTACATGCACCTAATGGTTTTTTTTTTTGTTGTAAATACATGTTTACTCAAGTACAATTCATTGTTCCACTCGTAAGTAATGGGTGTTCCTTATTTTCTAATTCTCCACTCAGTGGAAGCAAGTATATTCTAAAACTGTTTCCAGTACCCCTACCTACTTTCCTTTGTCTTGGTTTTTATTAAACCAAATTCTTCCCAACACTCCTCTAATGTAAATATTTTTATGCATACCAATGTACAATATTTTCCTTGATTTGTAATATAGTACAGTGGCTGATTTTTCTAAATCACTCACCATATCTCCACTTATATCAAGTGTTATTGAATCAAAACGTCCTAACCTTTTAACAGGTATGAGTAAAATGTCAAATGTGGTCTTCCACTCTAGCATAATTCTAAATACGCAAACGATAATTAAATAAGGGCCGTAAACAATAATTCTAATAATGTATTAGATAAACCGATGATTAATATATTATTGCTCACCGACATGCTGTTACTGAGTGAGTTGAATAAGTTGGCAGCACTTGGTGTGCTGTTGGCGGTATGGTAGTTAAGATTGTTTAACACTATTATTTAGTCACTTTTAAGGTGTTAACTGTCACTTCTAGATGGAAAGGCATGATATTTTAAATAATAAAAACACATTTTTTAGTACTTATTTCCACAATATATTTTATGATCTTTTGATATTGATATTGATTTGATTTTTTGATTTTTGATATTGATTCAAAACTTTACTGTACACCTAAAATAAAAGCCATTAAAGAAAAATAATATGATATAATGAAAAATCAATTACAACGATCAAAACGTTTCAATGTAAGCGCCATAATCTATATTCTTGAATTTATACAAACATTCTTCTTCTGTTTTAACATTGTGGAATCATTGGTTTCATAATTCGGATTCTGTAACGTTAGTATCACATATAAATTTAAAACAGGCTTTATTATTATCTCTATCAATACTTAATTGAAGCTTAAAACCTTTTTTAAATATTAAAAACACATTTTTAGTACTCTTTCCACAATATATTTTATGGTCGGGACTGATCATAAAATATGTTGTGGAAATAGTACTAAAAATTTGTGTTTTATTATTTAAAATATCGTGCCTTTCCATTAAAAAGTGACAGTTAACACTTTAAAAGTGATCATCTTTTCATTGAATATTAAAGAAATAACAGGAAGTTGATTCATTTTGTAAAGCAAAAAAACCTGTTTCTCAATATTGGAGTGTGTCCAATCCTTTCTCAATAAAACATATGTGTATATATTTTAAATCACAGTTACAATATTTTGGCAGTAACTGGGCTATAAGTGAAAAGTTTTAATTAACTATATATTGTTTTAACGATAATACTGTTACAAACTTGCATATTTTGCCAAATGGTATCAATATACTTCTTGTCTGTGATCTGAGTTTCGAAATCTCATACAATCACGGAATAATGTATGATCTATTCATAAGCATATTAGACAGTGGTGTCACATGTCTCAACATATCTAATCTGGAGAGAACAGTGCTAATTATAATATAATTAGAATTTTACTATTCCAAATATAGTAAAAAATAAAAAAAATGACTTACTAATAACGTTTCACTTAACAAATCGAAAATCTACAATTACATTTATATTACTAAGAATAATATCTTGTTATTTTGCAATATTTATTCATTTCTTTATGGAAGGTCAGAATATTTTCGTACAATTGGTATTCGTATAGCTGATCTGTACATTTCCTATTTTCAAAATCAGATAGAATAGGACAGATGGTATTACAAGATAAATTAGAAAATTAAATTATGTGTGTGTTCATTCGGGATTTCTGACTACGCCACTGAATAGTGTTGAGCTCTTGTGTTACTGTTCAATTGGAGGATTGATACATGTTTTTTCTCAAAAGATTTTATGCTCTTCATTTAATTGTTCGGGTCTTTTACTGCCAAGTAACCTAACATAGCTGATATACATGTAGAACTCGAATTATGTATTTTTCCATTACCTAGATCATTAAAGTGTTGTAATTCTAAATGATCTTTAATTTATTGAAGTTGTTATTTTACTAGTCCAATTTCCATTTAAATTTCAGATACACTGGATACTTTGAAATTTCTAAATCTCATAACTACCAACCCCTCTATCATTAAAATAATTGGCATAATGGTATGACACTAAAGAAAAATCTACTAAAAATTAAATAATCCACATTCATTACGACCTATTATTTCAATTCACCGAAACTTCAAATTTACTTAATGATAAGTATTCATTCCATTCCACATATTTTTTCTTCTTCAAAATATATTGTCTGTTTTGAATTACTATGGTAATTATCAGTTAAATCATTATTGGTTGACTATGAAGAAACCTGTGAATTTGAATTTTCCGTAATAAAAAGCACATTAAATCTCCATTTAATATTGAAACCAATTGTTATATTATAAAACTCATTAAACAGTGAAATTTTTTTTTTGCTAACATTGTGACGCATTAGATTGTTCCAATTCATAGTTTGAGTAGTATCATTAAATATAATGAGTGATGAGATGCATCAAACAAATAAAAACAAGCAACAAATCAAAAAAGAAACCCCCGATATCCACCACACTTTGATACAACATCAAATGTCTGCCTCGACGACACATCAGGGAATCGGCGAAAGTAATCCACAGTTTAGTCAGGTAACAGTCTTTTTCTTTGTCTATATGTTGATTAAATCCATAAGTTTCATATTATTAATTAGTTAAATTGAGAGGAATGAATAGTTTAATATTTGAAAGCCTGTAATAGTAAGCAAGTGAACCGATAAAATAATGTATGATATGTGTATTAAAATAAATTTTCAATATATTAATCTTCAAAGCACACTTGCAACTTAAGTACTGAGACATAAATCACAAATTTTGTAATTGTTTTAATGCACGGACAGGATTCGATATTGACAAATGCGAGTGCTACATCACCGTCGACGCCGAATTACCCCAACTCTCCACAGTCTCAGCTATCTCCTCATTCCCCTGTTGCATCATGTGAAGCTGTCACAGGGAAGAAATGGAATTGTGACTACTGCACTTATGAAAACTTCCCGCTATCCCTAAAGGTATTCTCATTTCTTCTTTTTGTTTTCATTGAACTATAAGCATTTCATTCTGTGTGATTTATACAATGAAGAACATATTTTTGATTTTTTAATTTTTTTCTCATCAGAACTGCTATTGAAAGAATATTTTATATACTTGAACAGAACAATGAATATGTATATCAGTCTTGACATCAAAAATACAGTAAGTAAAATGAGTATGTGGGAAAATGTAAAAAACAATGGATACGTTGTATGTTGAAATGACTCACCTCAACTATCCCACAATTTTTTTAAAAATGAAATTATTGAGTATAGTCTAGCTGTACTATGAACCGGTACTATGTAAGATATCTTCTAATATAATATTTATTTCTATGCAAAAAAGTTTATCACTAAAAAAACAAAACTTCTAGCGGCACTATCACATGATGACAAACAAAAAAAAAACTATTGAAAAAATATTCATGTTTATTTTTTGATGCTTTTAGATATATATATTTGCAATAGAAAAATCTCACATCTTTTTAACCAATTCAAAATTGTGAAAATATTAATATATTGTGTATATTCATTTTAAGAATATTATTATTATAATGTTTAGTCAAACCCACACAATTAATAGTAAAATATGAAAAGCAATCTTATGAATGTCATTATGAAGTCATTAAGTCATGTGCTTTTTGGGCTGCAATATGCTCATAACTTTACTATAAAATCTGTAATATTTTTAGTGTACAATGTGCCGAGCCGTAAAACCACTGTTGAACGAAGACATCTTCAGACTGCAGGAGGCAGAAGAAGGAAGAGTGGCAGACACTGAAAGCATTGACTGTGCCTGTCCACTACCGCAATTGCATGATGACGATTCCTTCCAACGCAGACCTTATTCGATTCAGAAAGGTGCTAATTCAGTATTTTATCATAGTTATATGAATTATACAATTGATTCTCTCGCTAATAACCTTCAGGACTTTTCTTCCCAGTTTAATTTATATAGAATTTATTGCAGACAAAGAAATAACTGTGCAGAGCATAGAGGAGCAATTGGCGCCGCTGAGTATCTCTCGCTCACTGCCCCAAGATGATCAACCGCAGGCAGAAGCTGATAGCAGTTTCCTTAGTAATACACCTACCCTTTCTACATCTTTACCCAAAACTGGAAAGTGGGCCTGCACTGTAAGTTTATGATATAATGTCAGATGAACTACACGTTGCATGATTAGTGACAAATTTCAATTTCTTAAAAGACCCAGGTTTTGCTTTTCGACCTGAAAGGTATTAATTACAGGAAAACACAAACCTCAAGGCAAGCAATAAATGGCAGCTATAACAAATTTAATAATATTAATCTAATAATAATTATCACAATTACCTGTGATAATTTTCATTAAAGATCTTGTTAATGAGTCATTCTTGACAAGGTCTTACAACAAATCAACAATCTTACAACGAATCTTTCAAGAATGACTCATGAACAAGATCATTAATGAAAATTATCACAGGCAATTGTGTTTTAGATGCCATTTACTGCTTGCCTTGGGATTTGTGTTTTCCTCTAATTAATACCATTGGTATATAGACAATGCTAACTGTTTATTGTACGTCAGTTCTGTAGCATCCGTGTGATGGAATACCTGAAGATGCTGAAAGGCGAAACCTGGGTCGTTAGTGACAAAACATGTGGAACCATACAAGGTTGTAACAATTCAAATTTGTAATTTGACTATTTTCTTGTCTGTCTTATTTAAAACGGTGAAACTTATGGTGCACAAAGTATTCTAGGTACTTTAGTTTTTTGATAAAACACATTTTTTTCTCTTATTTCAGACTTGTACATTCGAGAACTGGCCTAAGTCTGTGAAATGTGCAATGTGCGCCTCAGCCAGAGGACAGTCTCCTCTACATCAGCCGCAAACACATTCTCACCAATCGCAATTGTCACCGCACACAACTGACAGAGACAGGGAAAGGGAAAAAGATTTACAGCATTTGGCGGCTTATGACTCTACTAAACATATTGTTTCGCGTTCACCATTTGGTAAGTAATTGATTAGAAACTCCAGTCAGAATCGTTGATAGATGTGTGTTTTGAATTCATACTCTTAGAGAGATAAAATTTCATATAAACATTCACGGACATTGAAAATAAACATATAATAAGACAATTACATATTCACACTTATTAGTCACATTTTCTTTGAAATGATTATGTGTGTTTCTGTTACAGGTATCAATGATCTGGTTAGCATGAATAGTCCAGGTCACGAAGTGGATTCAAACAATCGGCGCAAGCGACATCGTCAAACCGACTGGGCTTGGCTGCAAGCCTGTTTAGGTAATAATTTAAATGAAGTCCTTTTAGAAATCTAACAAAGAATATAATTTTAAGTAATCATCATGCGTTATATTATACTAATGACTTACCAATATTTTGATATGACTACACTTTTATTAACACTTTGAAGGCTAGTTACACATTAAGCTTTTCAGTTTTTTTACGTTTTAGTTTTTATACGAGTGCGAGAAATGAATTACAGATATGTTTAGCATCAATATCTGAAAAAATAAATTTAACAACAAAAATACGGCAATAGCAAATGCGGAAATAGCAGTTTATAAAAGTCAACACAATGCTTGGACGCACACATGCGGCCATACTCCTCAAAAGGTTAAATGGTTTTATATATACAATAGAAAAACTGAATTTCTTGCATGAAAACAAAAATAAATATCAAATACTTTCAAAGTGGTTGAGTTTGATCACTGGCTCATAAAAATACATCATTTCCTACCTATAGGGTTTGCTAACTATCAAGAGCTTTGATCTGATGACTATATAAAGTTTTCAAATCTGTATGAAAAGAAATGTTATTTATATCAATTTCCTACATTTCCATCTTAATGTCTTTCAATAATATATGTCAACCCTCACATAAATTGTGTGTAAAGGTTAATTTTGGGGCTTCACTTTAATTCATCCAGTAAATGTTAAATGTGTATTGAAACTATTATGTGACTAATCTAATGAACCTATTATCATCTGATATTTATACAACTTACCTTAAAACGGTACCGATTACTTGATACATTGAAATAATAAAGCTCAATGTTTAGTACTATTTTCACAACTTTATAGTGTCTATCTTCATCACATGAGTGAAACCAGTCCTGACCTTTCTAATATAAAATTGCGCTAGAAGTACTAAACATTGTGTTTTTTTTTATTTCATGTTATATTGAAATATAATGCCTTTCCAACAAGAATTTAAAGTCACACCTTAAAAGTGATACTTCATTGATAATAAATTTCCTAATGTATTATTATTAATTGTAATGTTACAGGCGTTGTGGATGGAGATATCGTTCCAGTGGAACAATACCTTTCTAATGGAGGAGATCCCGCCCGTCAGTTGACATCTTCCGAAGTCAATTTACTCAACAGGTCTTCAGCCTTTGATGCGGGTTATACGCTAATACATCTTGCAATCAGGTTAATACTTGATGATCATCGAAATCTATTATATTTAAGAAAACAAATTATTTGTTCACAATTTATTTTTGGTTTGCATTGTTAGGTTTCAGAGGGAAGAAATTCTGTCCTCTTTACTATCTGGCATTTCTGGAGGAGGTCCAGGAATAAAAAGAGCTCCATCATATGTGGCGCCTGATCTCGCTGGGGCTATTCGTCGGCATGTTGCGGCAAGCATACGGCACAAAAAGGGATTCCCTTGTCGGTACATGCAAGACATCACAACTTTCTGTTTACCTGCAGGTGACTGTATAGCATTTTTGAACTTTAACTCTTTCCATGCTAGCGTCGCAGAGCTTGCGACTGCATTATGCACGCCCGGTGTGCAAGCGTTGCAGACTCTTCGATGCTAACTTCCAATTGTCATTAATGCAGGAAATCTTTTATATTGCATATAGGACTGATATTGGTTTCAAAATTTTGCCTGATTTGTTCTCCGACTGCCACCGTCATACACTTGTCAGGCTATCTCATTTTGAATCTCGGCCATTGCGAGGGAGCATACAATAGTTAACCTTGTTTGTTTTTTATTCAGTCACTGTGTAAGTGAATTTCGTGAATATGGTAATGAATTTCAAAATGTGTAAGAATTTATGTCTTAAAGTAATAAAATGAGTGATTAATGGTTTGCAACTTGAAACTACACTAATCCACTTGTTTAATGGCCAATGAGTTTCTGGTGCAGAGCTCTTGATTTGTCAAGGCAATAATGACAGTTACGAATGCGTTATTTGTTAGAGATATATTTGTTGAGTAAATTGTGACAACATAAAACATTTCTTAGTTTTTTTTTCAGTGTTTTGAACATTCTTAATGTGTCTGGCTTCCATAGCAGATCTAATTATTTTTTATTACTGTATTTATAACTGGACAGATTTAATTGAAAAAAATGCCGTAGTCAAAAAATACAGTGAAACCTTGATTCCACATTTTACAAAGGAACCGTAAAAACCTGAAAAATTCAGTAAATGAGGAATGCGAGAAAGCATAAAATAATAATAAAAAAGTAAAATCTTAAAAAAAGTTCTCCTCCTCCTTTAATTAACAAAAATGGGGCTTTATAAAAATTGATAAATATGAAAGGGCTTTGTAAAAGTTGTATTAATTAAATCTTATTTATTGAAATAATTGAATAGTGTTTTAAACTTCTTGTGAAATTCTTTAGTAAAAAAATCTGGAGACATTTGAGCGAACAATATATTTTATCATTAATTTCTTTGGTTAGTATATAAAATTTTATGTGCTCAAACTTATAAATTGTACTGGATAGGAAAATTTTTCTGCCAAAATCAGTCAATCGGGATAATATCTGAGACAGCGCCGTAATATTTAGACGATACTTCAAAGAAATCAATAAATCAGGGAGTTGTAATGATGGATTATTTAACATTATTCTTATGGGTGTTTGACAGGACTATAAAAAGGAAGAATCCATCAGGGAAAACGTATTATGCGAGAACGGTTGATCAGAGTTCCACTGTATATCAAAATTATCTTCCTTTACTAACAATTTAAATATCTTGTATTGCTATATAGATGTGGAAGAACTACCTCAACCTATTCAAGAGCAGCTTTTTGAAGAACTGTTAGATAGGGACGCCCAACAGCAACTGGAGGGCGATCATGCTGTTATCAATTGGAGCTTAGAACTCACTGTCAGATTAGGTAACGCTGTTGATACTATGATAATAAAATTATGATCATTTCCAAATTGATTGTCCTCTACCAGTTGTCATGCTGATAATGTTATCTTCCATAGCACACTGTCACCTGGAACCAGGTTTTACCTAGTTTAATTTATTCTGTAGTATCGAATTTATTTAGAAAAGTGATGGTTTTAAAATACTACACTAATTGATGACATATTAAACATTGTAAATAATTAACCTGCCATTTTATAATACACCCAGTTCTTTTTTTACGCGATACATTGGTTCCAGAAAACGGCGCGTAAAACAAATCGCGTAAAAAAATCACAACTTTCATATAATTTGACAATTTGGTTCCAAAAATTAAAATATCACGTGAAAAAGTCCCAGAAACGTATGAAAAACCAAAATTTGTTCTTTAAAATTCGTGCAAAAAAAATTATATATTTTCATGTCTTTATTGCTTATAAAAATATAATGAATATAATTTCTTCACTTCAATTTTGTATGAATCTGAATTTTGCTCGGACTCTTGTATATCGGAATATGTATGAAAGCCAAGTTAAAACTGTCTTTTTTAAATACTCATGCAAGTATAAATTTTTTTTTTTTAAATGCTTTTTACTTCAAGAGTAATATTTTTATCTTCGGTTCGCATTTATTTTTTAACATTTAAAATATTTGAACATCATTAGAGGTCATTTATTTGACAATAATTCAAAGTGGTAAAATTTATGGCTGAGAAAATGCTATTCAATGAATTTAATAAATGCATTGTGTTTAAACAAGTTTACGAGCAGACACACATCTCATGATTTTACGCAATTGCATTATATTTCTTTACACACCCTAAAACATAAATTCGCATAGTATCCAATAGACTTGTCAACATTTGGCAATTGTATGTGTATTTAAAAAATGGAACGCTTTACAAAATTAAGTTTAAAAAATACACATATTTTTTTTTTCAAAAAAATAATGAAACTTACATGCCTAGCATCATATATAAACTTCTTCTTTAAAACAAATTTGGGGAAAAAATCGCGTAAGAACGAGTGAAGCGTATAAAAAAATGTAACGGTTCCGTCCAAAAAAATCGCATATAATCGAATTCACGTAAAAAAAGGACTGGGTGTACCCCATTCAATACTGAAAATTAATTAAAACGTTTATTTATTGTGGAACATTTTTTCGACCCCAATACAGTTTGAAAACATCCAAAGAAATTCACTATGTATTCTTTTTATACACTTTGCATTCATTTTTAACATATGATATAAAATGTTTAGGGTCTCGTTTGTATGCATTATGGAATCGCTCAGCGGGGGACTGTTTGTTGGATGCTGTGCTGCAAGCCACTTGGGGTGTCTTTGATCGGGACAATACTTTAAGAAGGGCACTTGCAGATACTTTACACCATGCCGGTAGAGCGTAAGTATCAAAAGTTTCAACAACACCTAATTTTCTTATAATGGAAATTCATTGTAATAGACAGAGCTTATTGTTTTTTCTTCTGTGGTTACAACTGTTACAATTAAATTCTTCAGCAATACATCAGATTTGTTTATAAGGTACATAAGAAATAATAAAATAAACTGTTTGCTGAACTCTCTACACACTGTCACTCGTGATTTCAATGTTTGTTCTTCATATTCACCTTTTGTAATTTACATTGTTTGAACTTTCAGCTTTTATGGGCGCTGGCGATCTCAAGAGTTATTGCAGGCAGCTAGCTTAGGTTTTGCTGTAGACGAGCGACAATTGGAGAGTGAATGGGGTCGTGCGCTTCATTCGGCCGCTCAGCCTGGAAGATCCTTAAACCATCTTCACGTCTTTGCTCTTGCTCATGTTGCAAGGCGCCCACTAGTTGTATATGCTGTTGATGTTGTGAACTCTTTTCGCGGTGAAGCATTAGGATATGCCTGTTTTCAAGGTAAAACCACATATTTATCAATATTTAACATACAATTACATATTTTTAACCCCATTATAGATATATGAATACAATAATCTCCCATTTACATTACATTTTTATATTTTTTCCAGGCGTGTACTTACCTCTTTTGTGGGAACACACATTCTGTTCTAAGTCACCCATATGTTTGGGCTACACTAGAGGACACTTTTCCGCCTTGGTTCCCATTGAACCCTATTCGCAGGCTTCTGGAAACACTGCTGCATATATTTGCAGGTGTGTAGTCTTTACATATAATTTGTACCAGTGATTATGAAAATAGTTCAAATCATATTGCGTGACAAACAACAATGTTTCATTATCTGACAATTGTTAATAGTTGATTATGGTCAACTGTTTAGTGTTCAAGTTGTTACTTGAAGCATTTTTGATATATTGACTGCAGAATAAGCGCTTATTGTGTAAACACATTTTGGAGATAAATAAATGTGTAGTTAATCATATTAAGATGTACTACACATATATGAGATGGCTTCCAGTAAACAATTCCAGTAAACAGTTCCAGCAATATTTGAAATCATAGAAACTCAAAATAACTTTTGAAACCTAAGGCATAAAATCAGCGTCTCTCCAATATATACTTATGCACTAGTTATGTCTTCCACACTCCCATGTGTTACAACAAATTTTTTGGAAGAATTGTATGATGATAATATTTTAATACTACAAATTTGTACATTTCTCTGTTTACATAATTACCACAATTGTGAGAGTTTCTGTGTTGATTTTTTTTTTTTATTGATATTTCATTGAATTTTTTATTGAAATATTGGCATACTTGTACTATTAAAATGTTAATTATTTTGCAATTTTTATAGGTCAGGTAATACTCGAGAAGATGAAGAGGATGTCCAAGATGAAATTTTTTTACCTTTGACGGATTCCGATGGAAAACTACTTCCAGTACATTTTCTTACTTGTGATGAGGTTTGTGACACATCAATAAAAACGACTTTGATGTAGTGAGAAAATAATTTTCGATCTCACCACTTCTTCCTCCCCTTATAATTTTTAATTTTTTACTTAAGATACCCTTTTTCTGTTAATAAACTATCCACTAGAACTAATCTTCCATTTTTTTCACTTATGTAATGCTCAACATTGAGACTACTCAATTAAGAAATGAAAAATCTATGAATGTTGTTAAGACATATATTGTACACTTTTTTTTGTCAGTTGGGCCATGAAGAAGAAATCCTTCAGCAGTGGATGTTGACTTGCAGTACAGGTGCTGGAGCAGGAGGTGGACTTTTGGTGGCTCGCCAGAGAATCCGACAAAAGCCTTTATTAGTGGCGCAGATGCTAGAAGAGTGGCTCAACCACTATAGAAGAATTGCGTAAATATAATTATATATTTTACCACACATTTACAATAGCCATTGCTTCATTTTGAATCACTTGCTTTTAACATAGGGTGCAATCACTTAAATCAATAAAAAAAAATCTGAGGGTATATAAATTGATTAATAATTCAAATAAATGTAACAAAATATAAACTAAACTATTTTTCACAATAAAACACAATAGAGTTTTAGTTTTTTTTTTAACAAAAGGGCAGTTCTAAACCAATATGGAATGTGTTTATCCAGTATAAAATAGTCATAAATGTATGTTTTTTTTACAATTTAAGCGTCAAGTATCCTGGAAGGCTGACTATTCTTAATATTTCTCAAAAACAAAATTATCAATTTAATTATCAAATCATCTGACTATTTGAAGAACATTCACCAAAAATATCCATTGTTACTCTCTTTATTAATATTTTTGTATTTCTTCTTGCAGACAACAGACAACTGGACCGTACCCTCCACGGTTGCCCACTCAACTTCATGACTTCTCTAGTGATGGTGAAACAGACGAAGAATAAAGAAATTTGAATACAATTAAAAGCGAATTAAAATCAGTCTCCACCTGCAAACCTATACTAATAATTCAAAGGCATCTTCTCAAACATATTTTCATAGTGTTAAAAATTGTTTCTTTTGTGAAAATATGTTTCTATATTTATTTATATCTAGCGTAATAATTTATAACAATGGTCATTTGTTAACATTCTTGTTAATTAAAAAAAAATGTTTTTGTATTAAGTTGAGTGCTTTTGTGTTATTTCTGTATTGAATCTAGGTACCTTCCATGTGGTTTGTTGTCTTCAATGACTCTCTCCTATATTTTGTGATATGTTATAACCTTGCATACAATTTTTTTTTTATTTGCAGTTTTATCAGAAAATGATCATATTTGAAATTGTTAATTTTGGAATGAGGTCATAATCTACAACCTTTAGTATTAACATATTGAAAACAAAATTAATTTTTACAACATTGAAGAGTATTTCGTATAGTTTCTTTTTGCATAGATATAGATGTATCGCAGTTAGCTGTCTAAAATATTTACTTAATACAACAATATTTTTGACAGTATAATATGTTTTGGTATGTTTTTTTTTTATCTATGTATATAAATATACTTTCACCAAGTACATTCCAAAAGTTTTTGCTGTCTCGACACAGAATATTTTTTAGCATCGGTAAAAAAGACACTGAAATAAGAATAATAAATACTCACATTTTTAAAGGCAATTACTGTTATTCACACAAAACATGGATGTACTTAGAGTAGAAACTACATTACCTGAAACTTTTATTGCACAGTGCAATGATGTAATGTGTATTGTAGTATATATTCATGACTAGCACACACATGTTACATTGCCGTTAAAAAACAACATCTGCCGGGTTTCGTGAACACTGTAAACTTTACATTTTCTTCGGTGGCAACAAATTGATGACACTCGGGTTGTCGGAAATGTATTATATTAATTTTAGGCAATATATATTTGATGTTTTTCAAAAAACAATATTGCAATATCATCAACTAATAACTGCATAAGAAAATTGTTCGGTCACAATTCTTATTTTGTATAAGGTACTACTACCAATCACTTGTGTCATTAACCTGCGAAAAGGGTGAAGCTGGTGGTTCTGAGAGCCTACTTAATGTATTGCTAAGTTTGACCACTTACAAAATAATTCAATCATCTCTGCAATAATTGGCTGTAATGAAAATTATTTTCATAATGTTTCGAGGGTATCAGTTTATTTTTACCTTTATTACGAAAGAGTTTAATCGAATTCTCAAATTTTCTTACAAATTTAATCAAATATTTTCAAAGATCTTAGGCAAATCACTTTTGATGATTTTGATTCGTAAATCATTAGAAAATAATAACTTTTTATTGTTTTACTCGTATTGACACACACATATATTTATATATAAATTAATATTTTCTTGTTCCTTGGTACAGTGATGAAATGTTACATAACATTATAATGAATCTGTGTTATATCTCAAATTAAATATCAATGAAGCTCGTTTCACATTAAATTATAGATTATTTAATCTTTTCAAACATAGGATCTCGAATTGATTTCAATTTTTGAAATAATGTTAAGATAAAAGTACCCTTATGTTATGATAAATTAATTGTTATATGTATAAATTGAAGAGTAAATTACGCTTGTTGAAATTCATTTTTTTTTCTAATTGTTACCGTGTGTGTAAAAAATTGTAATAAACATATTCCTAAATAATGGTCTTAAATATAATAAAGTATGCACATTTTGCCCTTCTCCACTTTTGGTATTAAAAGAATTCATGTTATCTGGTCAGTTTGAAAGATTGATTCAAGAATAATTAAGTATAACTTGAAGTACTCTCTGATTTTTTAAAATATATTAATGCTACAGTAACATTCTGTGTATGAAGAAGTATTTCAAGAAATCAACATTTGAGACCATTGTTTTGATGTGTATGCTAAAATTTCATGAGTGATGCTACTCAAATAATAATATTAAAGTATTTGTTTATTTATCAGTGGTGTGATCTGTAGTTCGTTATCACTAGTCATCAAATTATTCCAGATTGTTCTAAAGCTTATCATAGTCAAAGTTATATTTTCTGAACATGTAACGTGAACATGTATTTATTTTTGTTATTTGAATATGTGTAGCTGGCCATAGTTTCATTTCATGGAATAATACAATGCATAGATTTCAATGCTATTTTTGCTAAATGGCATTTTCAGATTAAAAAAATGTGTTTCATTTGTCAAACATGACGTTTCTCTTTGTATGAAAATCATAAAATTCTAATCGCTACATAACCAGTCTTTTTTTTTTGTTTTTTCTCAAAATATACTGCACTGTTGAGCACTCCAGCACATAATAAATCAAGTTGAATTGTTTACACTAGAGGGAAATATTTATAGCCCATTTTTAATTTGAAAGTAAAAACTAATATTGGCCTGTAGCAGTCAAAAATGAAGTCTTGTATTTTCATGAGAATCATATTTTTTTTCATGTTGCTAATTCTAACATTAAATAATGTTGAGTGCAGGCTTCTGTATGAATTTATTGGTATATTTTTCTGTTAATGTATCATTGAGGCTAATATGATTAATTAATGTTTTTTTTTTTTAATTAATCTTTGCACTTTGATCTGATTGATCAATTTAGATGAAATTTTAAAAACCATTTCGAAACAATCATTTTATTAAATTTTAAATCGCCTATCTAATATTTAGAGCTTTGATTATAATATAATTAAACTATATTTGTAAAATGGATATTGTTATTGATAAATTCGCAATTGGAATGTTATTCACAGAAATATACTGAAATAGTATTTACGATTATTAAAAGATTTATGTTTTATTGAATCTGGTTTTTAATTTCCCTACATTCCTTATCCTCTAAATATTTTCTTTCAAGTGTTTTTCATAATTATCATCAACAATACCATAAGTTCAAGATCTGCACACAGTTCCTCCAATAATGAATCCTAACCTCACCCAATTGAAATCTGTAATTTTTTTGTCATTTCTGATAAATATTTAATTTGAATATTCACAAGAAGGTCTTATCAAAGTGGAATCTCAATCTATTGGATTACAATCTTGGATTCATAGTTTTCCAAATGTATCATTGATTTTTGATAGTACCAGTCATAATAAGAATGCTAAATAATCTCATGTGTGTAGGCCTTTTTTATTTTAAATAATAAACACATTTATTAGTAACATAGTATTGCATTTTATGATCGGGACCATTTCCGTTCATCAAAGTCCTGATCGTAAAATATATTGTGGAAACAGTATTAAAAAACATTCATAGTTCTTCACTTCGTCATTTTTTTTCACAGTTAAATTTTACAGCCCCTTCTCAAACATCACCATGATGTTGTTATTTTATGTTTCTATGACAACTCTTATCTCTCATAGTTACATACAATTGTAATGAATAGCTATTGTAAAAAGGCTTGAGACTGCATGTGTTCAAATGTCATTGAATTTTTATGGTGCCATAGGTCCGATGATCTATTGACTATGCATATACAAATTATCCAGTCTTTTGCTTTTGAGTTCAGTGATGATTTTCGTTTTATATTTTGCATCTCAAATAAGTTTGAGCTAGAAAATAATTGGACTATATGAAGAAAATTTCAACCCAGCTGACACATAAAAACTTTTGAGAATTTGTTTCTTTACCAATATAGGAAATGTAATGTTTGATGTTCTTATTATTTCTCATGCAAATTATTACAATACGTAATCTCTATTTTTTCTAACTATTCTGATGTGTTTCAGAACATATAAAAAGTTTCCACAAATCAGAACTTCAGATAAATAATGAGTCTGAATTCTTAAGAAATTAATGTAAATATTACATTAAAGAAGAATTTCCGATAGCTTAATTTATGGCGAGTTATTAATGCTCTTGGGGATTTGTTAACTTTATTGCATGTTCAAGATGATTTGTTGAATAGAATTTTTTGAAAAAATGAAAAACAACGTTTATAAAAAAGTGAGGAAAGTTATATAAATACAAAAAATACATTCTTATTAAAACCCATCCTTTTTTTACGCTGTATGAAGAAAGGGGCTGTGTGACAAATAAATCAGAAGCATTCGTTTAAACCTCCTACATAAAAAGTTCATACATTCCTCACTGGGAAAGAATATACTTAAAAGAATACGAATTCTTTTGTAAAAGTATCGTTCTCAATACCAAATACCATTGTTTACTGAAAGATACATTACAAAGTGAAGGTTTATGATAAATGATGACGAGTATTTAGTATATTTTAAGCGGCTCTAAAAACTGTCGGTAAGTAGCTATTTAGGGCATAAGCAGATTATTTTTCTAAATGATAGCTAAGTACTTTCCGACATGACAGCCAGATGACGCTAGTACTAACAGTTAGCGTCAAATAAGAAACGTAAGCCCAGACTGACGTTTGTGGCGCAGCATCTATTGATGATTTGTGCAAACAAGTATGGGCTCGCCCATCTTTTTTTTCTATTTATCGCGACACTGCATTCATTCGTAGTTGACAACCGCGCTTATTGTAATTAAAAATCATTTTACGTTCTTAACTTAAATAAACATAACATGGTGAGAAGGTGATGTGGTGATATATGATTCTCATCTGATTGTTTTTCTCTGGATTAATATCGCCATCGCAGAAATGGGTGAGTGCCGGCATTGTTTCTTTTTTATATCAAAACTTTGTTATTTCTCTGTGTGCCTCTTAATCGTGCATTATTTTTCCAATCTCATGACATAATGATAGTACGTGCGGGTCTCCAGTCGCTGTTTATGTCATAATTATTGATTTTTCATGTGCAAAACGCCTTTTAATTTGTATGTATGCGTCGGTAATGTCATAAGGGTTGATATTTCACCAATGGTGCGCCCCGCGAAAAAGCAAGAATAATGTCATAAAATATTTTTCTCTAGCCAGAACTAAATATCTGTATTTGCATAATATTAATGCGACAGTCGAAACCTGATAAGGTTTTGAGTATGCCAACTTTGGATGCCGACCGTCTTGCACTTCATAATACTATCGTATATTTTTATATCTTGTATCTAATTGATTTCGTTTTACCTAACCGGCTGAAGTTGAGGCCTTAGGTTTTCTTTGTAATACTTCATATAATTTCATTAGTCTATTATTAGATAACACAATTTACCAAAAAAGAAATGTTTCTAAAGCAAAATATTTGATAACTGTCTAATCAGCTTACGATTAACGCACCGAGTTTTACCTTGATTCAGCATTACATAATTTTCGGAAGGTAGCCTACAAAATATTGGCAAAGAGATTGAATAAAGATTATTTATTTCCATGGAGTTAATCAAGAGTTTACTTATTGGCACGATATTAAGTATCAGCAAAGTTAGGCATGCATATCAAAATAAATCAATATAGTTATTTTTTCAAAAAGTGTCAGCATAAGATTCTAATTGGTGAAAATTATTTATTTTTATTTGCCAGAACCTTTGTTGAGAAAATTACTAATTGTATCAATTAGTATTACACAATTTCTTCACTATAAAAATACCATGGGAATGTAAATTTAGATTCAATATGATTATTTTTTCGGTATTCTTTACCAGATGCGAGTTAAGGACAAACCATTAAAATATAAAATATGTAATTTTCATTTATCCGTTTAATTAAATGGCTCTCTTGAATTAGAATTGACTAATTGTTTTAAATTTGCCGGATTCCCAAGTGCACTGATCACACGTGGATCGGGCATGTCTTCAGAATGTCACGCACTGGTTACTCATAGGATCACTTCCGCAAAACCGTTTCCGTATTCAAAAATAGACGACATGATCATAGGAATATGTCTCTGATCCACTAGTAAAGTTACGTAGTTAAGGTAAAGTAAAAACAATCAGTTGTCTAAAGATAATAAATTATTCTGAAAAAACAGCTTGAATCTTGCACGAAACTCAGTTAGGTAATTCATTATTATTTAAATGGACTGGGAAGTTGTTGCCCAAGGTCGTAATGCAAAAACCTGTAGCGTATTTTTGTATCATGATAAAAAAGACCGTATTTTTTAGAAAAAATTTAAGTTTATAAATTATTGGAAAATCAATATAAATTGTCTTGATAGTTAAATTAGCACTTTAAACCAGACGTGTTGAGACGCTGCTAAAGTATGTGGATTTCATCCGCAACTCGCATGCGGGCCGTCGAGTGCGGAGTCCGGATAAGATACCAATGTATTATGTTATATTCAGTGGTGACCTTCAGCATTTAGTAGCCACATAAACTAAGCGATGCTCTAAAAGTAATTATTGCTTTATGCCTTTAAGCGACAAAAGAAATGCAAACTCTCTGTACACGCTATCATAAGGAAAATACTTATTTTAGGTGCATTGACACCTTTTCGTCTCCATCCAATTTATGTGTGTACCCAAAGAGCATACGGGTGCAAGTCAAATCGATGATTTGATGATGTCCAAGTTCAAGATTATGTTTATAAGCGACATAATGATAAAAGTCCTATCACAAAAGAAATGAATTGGATTTTTAGGAAGCTTAGGGGGTGCAAAAGCCATATACCTTCACAGTAAGTAAATGGTTTTTCTCTGGAAAAAGTCATGTGTTTGACTTGCTGATACTCCGTTACGGATATTCCATTTTCAATTCTCTAAAAATGTCCACCCACTACTGCATTACTTTCTCAAATTTTGTATATATTGCATTTCTTATGCCATAACGCAGGACGCAAAATTTATAACCTACTTTTAATGTACATCGTTAATAATACTATCTGTCTATTGATGTCGTAATAATCCACATTCTTTTTACAACCTGTAGGTCCGCGCGTGGCGTTGGGGAAACATTAAAAATGTGCTCGCGCGGATGAAATTTTCCCCGTTCCAGAAAGTTCAGATAACGTGCGGACGACCCGCATTGAAAAAATATATATTTGTATACGAAGAGTGTAAAAAATCAATGTTCAGAAATTAATTGTACTCTCTGTATTCTCAGATTTTAAAACCGATATTTTTCTGAATGGATACATTTGTACATACTGCCCGCGCATATCTTTAGTATAGATGTATTTATAACGATATCATAAACATATAGGTAGTTTGAAAGGTATATGCTAATTTGAACACCTATCATAACTATCAAGGATTTATTGATAAATTTATTTATTAAACTAAAAAATAACAAAATGGCACTAATTTAACAAATAATGCCTGGTAGTTCTTACGACGGAAGTAATTTTCTGGAAAAACATAGCGTGGTAATTGTAACGTGTACTGAGTACGAATGAATTGTACCGAATCTAAACCTGCGCATCTTAGATATACAATTATTTTTGATTAATAATTGTTCTGTGCCCAACATAAATATTGATAATAGCGCTAATCCATAAATTATTAACAATAATTCAAATACATATATCTGTATCGAAGTTTGTGAAGTTATTCCTATTCCTTTGGTCTTTATCGTATTACACGCATATAATTGGGAAATGAATAATATTTGAATTTAGTTCTGCTAAAGATACTTTTTTCCAAAACAGAATATATTTTCTTTAATTTACCATCTATTCACATAATCTAAGAACCGTTGTCAACTTATTGCTTCAGTATGAACACGCTGCAAAATCTATTGTTTTCACATATATTTTATCCGGCTTCGTCGAATTCACCTGTCGTAAATCGTTTTGCAGATTGCAATACAGAAATGAAGAGAGGTCAATAAACTTGTAATGTAAATACTCCTAAATATAAACATACCAGTTTACATTCGAAACAGCGGCAGGCATTTCGATACGCTTCGAAAATCAAAGATATATATTATTATCATTGTGTCTGACAGTGCTATCTGTCAGATCGGTGCAAGTGTCACCTTTCATTTCATTCCATTTGCAAAAATTGAATGCACAAGACGGGAGACAACACGACACGGGCACTACTCTCCAGTCATCGACAAACTCCGGGTGTCCATTTACCTGTTCGTCTCGCGTTTCATTCCATTTCCGCTGACACAGGTATCTCGTTTCGATTCGGCCTGCTCGTATTTCGTTTCATCTCGTTGGCAAATAGTCGATCGATTTTTTCGACGAGAAAATTGCGCAGCCCGCCGTCCAGCTTCCTCGGCAAGGAGAATGTAATGCTGCAAATTTTCTCGGGAACAGTTTTCACGATTACAACAATTGAAACTAGAGTAAATTGCGAGAAATACAATAGAATATTATCAGAGTATGTTGGAAAGTAACCGGTATAAAAACTGCAATGGATCCTCACCTGCTCGGTTTCGGTAATACCGGTATTGCAATCTCTAACTGCGGTCAATTAATTGTGAAAGCTAAATTTTATTGATAATGCTCGCGATGAGCGAAACCTGTCCCGATTTAGAAATATATAGTGGAAAAAAAGTACTAAAAATTTGAACCAAGCAGTAACAGTTGGCACCTAAAAAGTAATTAATTCTGAGTTACTCACTTACATACATGGGTTTTGGGCACATTTTATTTTAATTTCAGCGTTTATTCAGTCCGCAGTCACAACTTTCCTATTATGGAAATATTGCATTTTTTGATTTATATTTATTTCGAGATTGAAATTATATTCAGTTATTTGAAGGTTATGCAGACATTTTTTTATGTTATGACTTTGCCATAGAAATAGAAAAGATTTGCTGATCAATGTCAAATCTATGACGTATGACGTACAAAACAATCTGAATAAAATTGCATAAGACGAGAAAGTTTCTCAAAAAAACAATCCTATTCCTATTTTTTTAATTCTTACTTTATTTTTGCTTGATTTGAACAACAACAACAAGAAAAACAAGGTCGATATATAATTTATACCATTGATTGGCCTAAGCGTTTCACATGTCCACATCTTCCAAATGGCGACATATAGCATGCATTGTACAATTTTGCAGTAGAGGTATGTTCCATACCATAATTAATTTATCTGGCCCTTTTATTATTACCCAGCAAAAATTTATTGGGATTGATACTCAATTATGAATGTCTCGGCTAATATTTCATTTGTCGAATTTGGTTGAAAGTTATTAATTTCCAACTGATGAAACTGAAATTATCGGCTATTTAGAATTGCTCTGGAACTTTTTTTGGATGTGAGACTGCAATTAGACTAATTTCTCGTCACGCATTTTAAAAAACATCTTATTATAATTCCAATATTTACAGCCCAAAATAATAATATTTATTTCGCTTCTTATCAATTAAAAGTTCACCTGATTAAGTACGTCCACCGATTTCAATGTTATTTTTTATTATATACACGTGCGCAAACGTTGATCACAGCGACAAACTATTGGCAAGAACCCGATAATCATAGAAGACAACTTTGGTATTGCATACACATGTGTCGTAAAAAGTATCCAATATTTTTATTGCTGGATTTATTTTGTCTTACCTATGTTCAACTACTTAGCTTACATTAATTATAATTACGAAATGACATTTTTAATAAGGCGAGTATTCCGAATAGTTTGTATGTGACAAAGATACTACATTTTGATGTTTAGAGGATAATATACAATCGGAACACGTTATTTGAGCGTCGTGCGTTTCTCAAAAAAACAATCCTATTCCTATTTTTTTAATTCTTACTTTATTTTTGCTTGATTTGCAATCAACAAGAAAAACAAGGTCGATATATAATTTATACCATTGATTGGCCGAAGCGTTTCACATGTCCACATCTTCCAAATGGCGACATATAGCATGCATTGTAATCGTTAAATTACTCGTTTTATTTCGCCGGCTAAGTAATAAAATAAACGTGACGTCACACCCTCCTCGCACAACTAAAGTTGGGGTGCGTTCGGCTCACACACACACTAGCGCCCATTTCAACTGATCTAGCTTCGATTAGTCGTGCATTTTCAAATTGTGAAAAAGGCAAATGTAAGTGGCGAGTCGTTGGTTCACCCACCAGTATTCTATACGTTTTTATTTTTCCGTTATTATGGAGTTAACACAATAAATATGTTTGATTAATGATTTATTTTTGATACGAATAAGAATAAACAAAAATTACACTTATATTTCAGTTATAAACAAATTTAGTATAGATACCACGATCGGTATATATACCTGTATTAGTTTTATAGTTTTCCATATGATTGGTATTTACTTCTCTAAATCCGTATTACATTATATCGCTGATAGTATATGAAATATGTTACCGTTTTTAATCGTATTCTGTTTGTTTACTTATAATTTGAGCGACCTCCCCATAACCTTCCTAAACGTAAACGCCGGTCGACTGCCGTGCTCCGTTCTCAGACTTGTAGGTCGTCCCCTCGTTTTTAAAGCAAGCGCAAATGTTTATGGATCTCTATATACGTATAAGTATATGTATATGAATGTCATATATGTAGTATGAAAATGAAATGATGTTTCGCTCCCTCGCTCCGAATAATTTGCTATGCTTCGCAAGTCGACTGCATTTCATACGCCGTGCGGTGGGTGTCTGTTATCTCGTAAACACCACAAGAAAACATCTGAATGCGATATGGTGATTTCGATTTATGTCAACCAAAACAAGCACTAGTCACCTCGAAAGTGTAAAATATAGAAGACATTTGTTAAAAATAAATTGTTTCACATTGGTTTTATATTTAACTACTGCGACATTTCTTTCCTGCGTATTAGTACATTAGACTTTCCCCATACCGCCACTAATCAGCACAAGCCGTATCTAGTTAGATGCCTTAAATTAGTCGTAACCTTTATAATTCTCATTAATAATATTTTAACCATACGTACATATATTTCAGTGTGATTCAATAACAAATGTTTATTTTATATTTTATAACATCAAATTATTCTTCTGAAGTCTATTTGCAATATTTTCCGGCAACACTGTTGCGTAAAGCTTCTTATATTTCTCACTGAACTTACGTGCCTGTAATAATATAAAAATATGAAAACGAGAGTCATCAGTTATTACTGAAGCATTTCGGCGGAGCTGTTTCTTTCCTTTCTTTATTCTAGCGTTTAGTGTTTTTAAATGTTACGTAACAAGTAATTATTTCGATTCTGAGAAAAAATAAAAACGCAACAACAGATTGATATAATATTTTCACACGACCAACACAATTTGCGTCGTAGGACTTCGCTTTGTAGCGCACTCTTCGCGAATCTCTTCCGCTTCCGGCTGGCCATTACAAAGACGATTTAAGAAACCATTTGAGATGGAACTTCTCACCCGCTTTGTTGCATCACACACTCGGCGCTTCTCACGATCATCATCTCATAAAAACGCCGTTGTTTTTTCATTGAAGTACATTATATTTAGCACCAATATTGTACAAATTAACACATCAATAGACCATCGCACGCCAATCTTTCGAACCTCACGGTCCTCAGACTTCGCATTTGCTTCTTGCTGACTCATAACTTGAATTTCGTGACACAAAAATATAGAATATATATATATAGAATATATATGTAATAATCCTTCAATAAATTTCACACCAACCTTTTAGAGTGACATTTTATGCCGCAAGTCTCAATTGTGTTTATGGATTTTTGGATCCAAAGAAATAGCTACAACAATTCCCGTGGGCCACTGGTTCGCCACCGCGGCCATAATCGATGAAATGAAATCATATAATTTATATTATAAAATGACTATTGGGCGAACGTTGATACAAGCTAGTGATACTCCACTTGGGACCCAAAAAACCTTTTAAGTAAAATTGCCTAAAAATATAAAATATACCTTTTTCTTAGACCGGACTATGTGTAAGTGTTTAGTGATTTTTTTATCACACAAAAATTCGGCTTACACTTAATTCGCATTAAATTTAGTAAACGAATTCTGAAAGATGACTGGTTTATAATTTATAGTACTCAATTTCAATGAACTATGTTGTTACTCGTTCAAAATACATGTCGCGAAAATGTATCATTGAATGAAGTCACACTGCATTTCGCCCGATTGCAACTAAAAAAAGCACATAAATAATAATAAAGTATGTTTGTTATTCTTATTGATTGCGAAGTTAAGGCGGTCGTTGTTTGAACAGCTATTACCGCCGAGCTCGTCTCCGGTTTTATCAGGTGTGTCTAATTGTGTTTACCCATCGTTCCAATCTTGTATATATATACCTACTCCGTTTTTTGTTATTGACCTGATTTGATAAATACCTCTATTATCCTACCATATCAGAAGTAAAAAACACAATAAACTGAAGTACTTTTCAGAAGCTTGACGCTGAGAAAATATCAAACGGTAGTCTCGTATTTCATGTTGATTATTTAGAAAATGATTAAATGATAATATAATCCCATTTGGTGCTTACAAAAGCGTTGTTTCTCCCTGGTTTTTTTTTAAATTTTAATGGGCGTTGAATTTTTAAAAAACAGAATAAACATTATACGTAGGCGAAAATTATTTGTTTATGTTAATAATCTCTAACCGTAATAATTTATCATGAACCGCTTCGTCAGTCGAGTTGATCTCGAACCATGGATCACTGATAAACGATAAATGATCATGTAACGATCGTCTGCCGCTTTGCATACTAATGACTTCGTTATTCATTCAATAATAGTGGATGGATACTTTGATCGATGAGATGACTTCATTTGCATGTATTGGTTGATCACCGTAATTATTATTACGCGTAGCTTCAATGCTGGAACCACCCAAGGGTTAAATTCAATGCAGAAAGATTTATTACTGCATGTCCACAGATATAGCAGTACATTTTCTGTTAATATTATATAACCTATACTGAGACAAAATATAAAAGTTTTATTTCCAAGTCATAAAAACAATCGGAGATCAATATTTACAATAGTTTCTTTCCACCATCGATTACCTGTAAGCAATGTGTATTGCATTGATAAAATAGGCAGGGTAAAACATTGGTACATATTAAGTGTCACGAGAATTAACACTGTTATTATACATAGACTAATGGCACTTTTTGTCTATATATAATCGAGGTATAATAAAAATATGTCAATACTTAAAGTATTATGTAGTATGTCGTACGTGAATTAATTACTTTACTAGAAATAATTATTTGTGGCCGAGAAATAAACGAAAAATAAGAAATTGTTTGAAGATTATCAAACTGTATTACTAATTTGCTTTTTTTCTTTTAGCTATTAGGATATTATTATTTTTTGTTGATTCATTTTGTTGATACTCACAATCGGGAGTGATAACAGAATCTTCTCCACCTTTCCTTTCAGTTATCATAATTGACCTTTTCGAAATTACTTACATCTATATTTTGAAATAATCAGCTGCCAGAATACACAGTTTTTATTATGTGAAGAATTTTCTATGCTACAATTATTTCGCTCGAATTCCGAAAGATGTCAATCTTAGTAAATGAAAAATCAAAAAAAAAAAAATCCTTAAAATCCTATGTCCACTGTATAAATAGCGTTTAAATAATATGTATTTTAGTATTTTGTAAATCTTAATTTGAAAATGGAAATAGAAAGCATTAGCGGTTATTTTATTTTGTAATGTTTTTTTTTTGTTTCTCGGTATAACAAAAATATGTAGGTTAGGTTCTTTGTCCGCTATAATTTGATAAAATTGCGAACGCAGTAAGATTGTCATGATGTGTTGCTATTTATGTGGTTAAGTAAGTTTACTGTTTTTTCATCATCCAATCAAAACGATCAAACATTGGCAATGAGTGCTGCGGCTTCATATTGTTATATAATAACGATAACCAAAAACTGGTAATGTTATATTGTGATAACGAAGATCGGCGTTACGACGCTTAGAGTCCAGCCTCTGAGGAAGCCGCAAAAGCGGATGGCGCTGCCCAATCATTCGCAATAAGAAATACAAATTAAAAAAAAAACAATTTGTTGGATTGCCTTGCTGCGAGGCGTGCCACAAAAACGAAATGATTGCAGATTTTTTGTGATGCGATTTTATTGTTGGCGAAACAAAATCGCGCTAACACTGCCGGCGATTGTTTCGTAAGAAGTTTAATCCCTACATAAACATACACAGTGCGGTCGAACTGTACACCAACAGCACCAACACCTCGGCTTCCGTACTAGATTAAATACTCAGATCGATGTATTACCCTTTCGGGATGTTAGAGAGGATTGAATCCAATTGACTTCCTTTGTCGATGGTGGCTGTTTGTCAAAGATACGCTTTTGGAACAAGCAGACTGCCAATTAGTTTACTAGATTAAAAATTAAACTTTGCGACAGTGAGCCATAGTATATTATATATTTGATCCATAAAAGTGTTAATTGAATTTACAAAAATATATCATAATTCATGGCATTGAACTGTTTCCGACCTCTACATTGCTAAGATGATCAAATTTACACATGATATAATATGTTATTACTTAACCAAATAAAAAACATTGTTCCGAAACTTAATTGAATACAATTTATCATACCTCATTGATTTCGCAATGGCGGGCATCTTGATGTGTTTTTATTACGTTTATATGTTACAAATATGGTATTCTCAATTTTGTTTTGCTCTATCCTGGAAATTAATTTGAACTGTTTCAAAATTTGATTGAATGATGCATAACATAAAAAATAAGAAGAAAAGTGGATCTCTGCGGAAACCCTGAAATAAGTCAAATATTTATAGAAAAAATTAATAAGAAGCGTTTAAATACGCATATATATATATTGTTGAGCTCGAATAGGTTTTTAACAATGAGTTTAATTCCATCAGACATTTCAGTGATTTGGCTGGTCCTTTCAAATGCGTTAGAAAGTCAGGTCAATTGCTAGAAGGTGGCGTGTTCAACTGCTAGTCTGTAATTTACTATTATTTAACGATACGATCTTTATCATGTGCACGTATTGTTTAATACATCCGTGCTCGATATATTTATTTCATTTGAAATATTCAAGAGAAATATCAGTAGATCATAGGGGAGCAGTTAAGCGGATCGCATTCAACCACTCCTACTGAAATCGTATACCGTTACGGAAGTCCCCTTGTCACCAGTGTATAGTGTATCGAATTCGAATGTACATTTTTCTAGTTCACAAACCTTTATATGACGTAGAATAAATATTATTGAAGTGAAAGAACACCAGAGAAACATCGCTACCGTTTAATGAATATCCAAAATAGTAAGTACTCTTTCCATACCTTAATGATATGTTGGAGTATACCTGGTTGTACTGATGTCATCGATATCACCGACCTTCATCTATAAATGTACTTCTAAATGCATTGTCTCGTTAGGCTGTTGGATTATAATTCTTGGCTCGTTTTCATTTACTCCTTATGTTTAACCTCTGACTAAAGTCCGAAGTACAATCCAAAATTGTTATATGTATTTAATTCATGAGGCTTTTGAGGTGTACATTTGTATTCTTTTTATTTTTTAAAAAAAACCTGCAGAAGATGAAATTTAACGCCACTTGTCAAACAAAACTATTCCAGTAAAATGTTTGTTTCAATATAATGTATAATACCTAAATACTTGTTTATTTAATATTTCAGAAACCATAATGCAGTTATTTGATGTGAAGGAAAAGATTGTTATGCTTATTTTTTGATAGGATATCGTTATGAAGTAGTTACGCGTTTACGCCCCCTTTCCCTACCATAACACTTTTATACTTGACGTCAATATGTCATACATGCAAATGCTTATCATTATTGTTATTAAATTTAACGTAATTGTCCCATTTTTTTCATTACTTACACTTTTATGTGTACGTATTTTAAAGGTCGGTTTGACACACCTGTAAAAATCATTTGGCAGGTGAGTCATCGGCCGCCGTCTGCCGCGGGCGTTTTTTTTCTTCACCAATTTCTAAGTTGGTCATCATCATCTCGATTCGCCCGCCTCGCTATCTTCACGATTCGACACACTCGACTTGTAACGCAACATTATGTGTACCCAGCCACCTACCGCAATCTACATTATTGCACAACACTCGTCTTCTTTAGTTATCAATAAATATTCGGCTATGTTGTCAATTTCTGTGCACAAAGGTCAATCGATAACATTCATATTTATATTTATATCCTGTAATTTTATTAAATTGGTGTAAGGTTGTATGGAATTATAATACATCTGTTAAATTACATATGCTATACTAACTTTGATTGCAGAGACGGCATTTAACAAGAAGAGCTGCTTCATCAGTCGATTCAACTGACTTTCAAAGAAAACTTTCCCATTATTTGGATTAGTATCGTGCTAGATGTAGCCTTTTTTTAATTCCATTTATATATGTTTCAAGATACTTGGTGGCGAAGTAAAATTTTACAAAATTATCGTTAGTCGGCTTAACACTCGCGCGATTGGATGGTGTGCATGCTTCAAAACAAGGACTCAATTAAATGCGAGAATGTTACACTCACTCTTTTTCCTTTTAAAGCACACAAATTTCTGACCGCACTTGGAATCGCCTGTGTGTAAAGCCTGCTATTCTTTGGAGATTTGTCTTAATCGATTCAGTTGGTTTTCACCCTAAATTTATTTTTTTGAGAAAATTTATATTTTTATGGTCTGCGATAACACTATGGCTTGAAAAAAACCAAATACTAAATGATTAAAACGTCCGTATTTCAATGCTTAAATTTTATCTCTTGCCATTCATTGTCACGTCTTTTGGATTTCCCATGGAACGACTTGATCTAGCTTTATTATTTTGTGCCATGAAATAAAAACACCAATATAATTTCCTAGCTACCGTTCAAATTATATACGCCTTGTAGTTAAAACACGCGCAAGACACTACGTATGAATATTGCAAAAAATACTGCTAAAGAACTTGCAATCTATTTTGTTTGCGCGGATCGTTGATTGTGAATATGAAATTATGGACACGTTCGATTTACCGGTTAATAACTGCACTTATTCCTTTTCCTTTTGCAGTTGTCCAAGAATGTCCATTGCATCCATGTTACTTTTAATTTATTTGTGATAGAACGGAGTTTGTTATAGTCCTGAAATGGACATTTTTGCATATATAAGTGTTAAATCTAGTACGGCCTCACTATTTTTGTGAAAGTCGCGACATATTTTTGCAAGTGTAAATCTTTAACGAAAAAGTATTATCAGTTATTAGATGTTATACATACTATAGTGTGTGCGAAGGTAGACCAATTAATTACAAATCCATTTTATCACATTTTTGTTGGCATGTTTTTTCAGCGTCTTTTAATAAACTTACCAGTTCACGTCTCGATAGCATGTTATTATTCATTTATCTGATGCATTTTCTTACATAAATTGTTTAAAAAAATAATTTTCTTGGCCCGCGTGGAAACTACATTCCAAATTTATTTCTGTATACATATAAAATTTAAAAAAACTATTTACGTGAAAACTTTATTGAGTTGATAAAATTTGCAAACTAAAAAGCTGATCATTTCAGTTTCACATATTGTAAGAAAGTTTCTTTTTAAATAGCTCTACTCGTTATAAATTTAAACATGCTGTAGGAGTATGGAACGAATTCGTATGAAAAGTGATTCTTTATTATATTAGATATATATTTTTTGTGAGTTATTTTCATTAGAGATCTATCGCGAATGGCAGAATAAAGAGAGTATATGTGTGAGGCAAAGTATTAAATAATATTTCTGAACAAAAATAATGATTCTCATCACATTTTTGAATCCATTGTTTTATAATTTTATCGTCATGTCATCCCAAGCATACATTTTCTTTACGTAGCATATGTAAAACGGTAGTTAAACTACTACTGTTTGTAAGTATTTCGTGTTTTTTTTACCACCACAAGACACTGTAGACATTATTACTCAAAAACCTAACTTATTTTGAAAAAATTGTATGCAATAAGTAACGCTAATTTATTTAAAATTAGCAACGCAAGATATTTTCCTATGAAACGTATTTTTGCTTCGTGCTTACACATTTTATAAAAGCTTTTAACGTCGACAAAAGTTGATTACTTTTTCTAGCTATTAAATGTAATTGGATGTAATGGAAAACAAAAACGTCCATTAATGAGGGTGAAACTAAATAACATATTTTGGGTACAAGAATTTTCCAACGTGTTAATTCTTTTTTTGTTTTTTTTCCTTAATAAAAATATGTTTTCTTCAATCATATGCCCTTAAAATTGTTATTTTAGTTAGAATATAGTAAAAGATTGATATCCTACACTACCCGGGGCTCATGGGCATTTTTTTTATTGATTCACGTGTTGATAAAAATGTGAAATCCCAAGTATCGTACAGCAAAATGTCCATAAAGTTACTTTGATTACTATTATCTATATTTATAGGCACTGTATTTGTTACGAGCGACTTATATTTCAAAAAAGATTGCCTCAAAATTTTGAATACCTCTGGTAGACTACACAAAACTCGTCCATAACACTTGAATTTGAGGGTTTTTATTGCGAAACCATCTTAGTCTTAAGGTAGACGAAACGGATTGCATAAAATAAATATTTTGATGGATAATTTAATTTATGATAATTATAAGTATATTATATTTTTGATAAATGAAAAATGCTTCAGTGGGCGTTATTTAAATTTCATAGTGATGTCATCTCTCGGGACGTTTAATAAATAAACATAACTCGACAACGACTTATATTAAAAGTTTGCTGAACTCTTAGTTGGTGTGGTCTATGATATCACGATGACAATACAAATTTAATTCAAGTTTTATTAATTTTAAGTTACCATATTCAAACTATGAACTCCTTTCATTGTTTCTCCTTATTGATGTGGCACATACTAATGGCTCCCAAGGTCACGATGAAAAAGTATTTAATCCTTGTTGTAGAAAATACTCGAAATTTTAAAGTAGCATGGTTAACCTATTTTTTCCGTCGTCATTTTCTCGCCGTAATTTTGGTTAAAGTGTTATCATTTATTGAAATTGTATGAAGATAATTTAGAATCGATATCAATTATTAACATACGTAATTTATTTAACCATAATTTAAGGGTAACATATATTTTCAGACCCGTAGTCTTAGTGTTGTTAACCCAATTTTTTCACAAATCTGTTAAGGTGTGATTATGAAGTTGTATTCTCTACCTTGGTGAAAAAGTCACAATGTTTGAATTATACAATCATAACAAAAATATGACATATATACCGATAGATATGTATTTTGCTGCCATATTTTTATTATGATTAGATATACGATAGATATACACTATGTTGTAAATGAACGGGTGTAAATCTTGGATTCAATCAAAAAGCCATACTTGAAGTCCAAAAAGTCCACAGATCCCCACCGCCGACTATTAGCTGAAATGAATTTTGAATACGCAATAGTTATTTCTATGCATTATTTAATTAATATAAAAATTAAGGTACATATTAAGAATCCCAGACTAAAATGTTTGGCAGTAAATTATTCTCGATCACTTTACATTATTTTTTTAAAAACTTGTTGTAAAATAAAACTCCCATGGATCGTCGTTTTCACCCAGACTGCATTACTTGTGAATAACAGACACATGTAGATTGATCATTGAATTGAAAGAGTCAACTACTTTTTTGGTCGACTTAATATCAATTTCAAGGCAAACAACATAGCCTTAGTGTAAGCGTTGTAAACATCCACTTTTTGCAGTTGAAAAGAATTTATCTCGAATGAATATCTTTTTTTTTTTATCGCGAACGTATTTTTTTCTTATTCCAATTCGGACAATAGCAAATTTTTTTTATTTAATATTACTCTGTTTTATCATGTTATAATATCTTCGTTAAAAATCTAACGTTTAATTTTTCTATATTTTCAACATATTGCGTTTGATGATTTCATGCCTATATGAGGTTATATTATAATACGGTGAAAAAATAGCAATGTATTTTAGTTCTACAAAATTATTTTTAACAAATATAGTTGATAGCTATTTCGGCTCACGCCATCGTCAGAACTATGCTTAAACCAACATTCGCTTATCTATATATAGCTGTGCAGAAAAGGCACACAACACATCCTCTCTCCTGTTCCAACGGTCTAACTTGTTACTTTAACACACTGGCACTAAATTTTCAAAATTCTAAATGAAACAATAGGTGTCTATGACAATAAGATTATATGTGGGACGGAAGTGATCCTTCTGGAAGTAAATCAGACCACCCCTTTGTGCAACGGCTGGACAATCGGAGCATCGCCACAAGTATAGGCGATAGTACAGCCAATATAAATCTAGATCTTTGACGTTTACTGTGTATAGTTTCTCGTTTTTTTTCAGGTAAATGTATATAACAATATACAACACAAACATTTTGATTACCACATTATAATCAATATGAAGTGGACGATATTTTGGTATAGAAGAGTCTTCAGACGCGAACAATGCCAATGTTTGTTACATTACACTTTTAATCGGGTGTGTTATTGGTTTTAAAAATGTCATGAAAGTAATTTTTCGCATCATCATTATTTGCTGTACGAACGAACGGCTTTTACTGGAATCAGAAAAAACCGGTTCATCTTCACAATGTTTCTCGCGCACATCTACCAGGCGTACAGCACGGGCGAACGGTATTTTATTCACTTCGGTGTGTTATTATGAACCTGCAAGAGTGCTCTTACATTTTATTCTAAATCGTTCCGTAGTAATAGCTCGTTTGTCGGCCTAAGTGCATGCTTTGGACTGCATATTGATTACATTCTACCGCGTGTCTGTTGCAGCATCTGTCAAAGTGACGTTTTGTGAGGGTGTTTATACTGTGTGTCAGCTGTTCGTGTATTGAACGCCACTATACCAAACTAAACATTTTATCTTGGTCTACGTAACGTAACGCAGTTTTTTTATACCGAGACTTATGTAGTGCTTTTTATATAAACTTATGATTTCGTATGTATGTGTACAATATTTTAACAATTATTTCTTATTTTGGAATTTTTGTGTCAACACGAAAATTTGGTTTTTAAATGCCACGATCGACTTAACTATGTAAGTTCTCCAGATAATTTGTGTGTTTATGTGACTTACATATGATTTTCTATTTACCTTCATTGCCATAGATCAATATGTCAATTAACGAAATATTGACATACGCATCTAAGAGATAGACCCTATATTTACCTGCTATTATTCTAGGGCGATCAGCTTTGATCCGTCTCATTTCGGCATTTTTCGAAAGTACAAAGGACCATTTATAAATACCAGACGAATCACCCCCAGATATCCAATATGCAGTAAATAATTTTTTTCACAAATATAAATACAAATCACAAACTTTATAAAAAAAATATTTCGCCTAAAATTTTAAATTTTTATGTCAATGACCGGTCCCCATGGGATTGAAAGGGTTCATCAAATTATAATAATAATAAAAATACCAACAAGTAAAAGTTATAATACACTATGATGATATTTTACATAGTAAATCCTGATTAATAATATGTACAACAAAATTCATATTGTAGATTAGTATTTTGTGGATCCAAGTCTAACATAATATAACGTTTCGAATAAAACATTTTGTATATATTTATAATTTACCAAAATACGCGGATCAACATTGGAAACAAAGATCTAAGTCCACGGCTCCAATAAACACAATGACTGTTCATAGTTAATCACTATCTAGGCCAAAAATTATTTTCAACCCAGATATCTACCTGCTCTCTGTGTTGTCTCTAAAATCTACGAAGAAAGGTTTGAATCTCAAGCTGTTAATCTAGTTCGAGTTAAATTGAACCACGACTTGAGACCGACTTTTTGTTTTGGTCTTTTAATACATCTCAAATGACTATTGCACGAATTTCGAATCTGAAGCTTTCTTTGGTCGAGCTCAATCTTTATGGTTTAATATTTTACACTGGCGTGCACCATTTTTTGTGGACGTGTGGTGTAATCATTCCTCGTTGCCAGAGACCCTTCTTTTGAGAATCTATTTCTGTAAATTTTATCACATTACATTTTCATTCGAGCGTTTTGTACTATATTTTTATTAGAAAAAAATAAATAAAATTCGATTTCGATTTCAATCATTTTCTTACACATTGTAAAAATCATGATATATAAAAACTAACATCATAATTTAAAAAAAATTGAATCATTATAGTTATTGAAACATTTATATGAAAAATTGATATTGAAATAAAAATATATTAAGCTAAACACGTAAGATTTAAGATATAATATTATATTTATCATGATATCGTTGTGGTTTTTACTTCAAAATATTTTAACATCCAAACTATTAGAGGACACCAAATATCATAGATGGTACAGCCCAACTCTTCAGATTTAGTCTTTGAGGTTAATAATAATTTCAATATTTTTTTTTGTGTATAGAAATCATCTACTAAAATAATCGCTATAGTTGTGTATTTAAGTGATATCAATTTCCAAAAAAACCCATTTTTTAAAAATATATTCGTATAATTTGTTTTCTTTAGATCAATCAGCATTTTTTTTTTAATGAGCTCGGAACTCACTAACCTATCGAGATAACGTGATCGACTGACTTTATAATCGATTCTTATTACAATCGTTGATTTCGCATCATTCATAAATTAAATTATCAAATTTTACTTCTGCTCCACTGGCTTTCGGTTATGACTCACAGCCAAATACTCCAAATTGTAGTTTCACTTCATTACGTTTTTTCACCTGTCAAATAAATTATTGTTCTCTTATACCTTGATCGTTAATTCTTGTAAATATCGCAGTTCACATTATTAAATAATATGATTTTGATTATCTTTTCACATTTTTTTAAAATATTTACTTTCAAACTAATGTTACACACGTATACTGCGTACATCATCGCTAAAATTAAAACGATAAAACAAAAACATAGACTAAACAATACAGACGATCAGTTTGGACGCCTTTTGGAAATCAAAATATTAACTGTGAAGATCGGTACATATGCGCCACTTCGAACAATAGCTTTTAATAATTATCCTCGTACTCGAAACAATAACAACTATATAGTTGATAATGTTGTATATTATGTTCTTCGGCTACTAATCCCACGCTATCCGTGCGTCAATTTCTGCTCGAAACGGTTTGAAAAGTCATTTGCAGCCATTTGAATTGCATTAGTTTTTCAGTTGCTACATAAAAAACACTGTTTCAATTTGTTAAAATGTTGAAATACGTTCCTCGTCATTGCTTTTGGACTAGTTCGGTGTCTTAAATTTTATTGGTGTTGCTTTATTTATCCACTATATTGTATCAGTGGGATCATGGATTCTGTAATAATTTAGATTTTAATTATTATATGAGCATTTGTCAGATGAGAGAGATCAATCTCTATGACTAGTTATATACTTAAAAATATAATTGAAGACATGGAATGAGAGTTTACGTAAAAAAATAATAGATAAAGAAACCGTTAAACATTAATATAACCGTTTTTTTATTTGAAAATGGATCAAGGTGACACGGGAAAGAAGAAAGTTTTTCAGACTTTATTTTTTGTCAGATTAATTCTTTGTTTGTCAAACTTCATGATCAACATCATTAGTTAACACGCTTTATTAAACTAATGCTTGGTGGTATAAAATCAATGTGTGATGTGAAAACTCGTGTATATCAATTACTTAATCTTTTTTTTCCAAACTTGAAATACAAATTTATCCGTCTATATATGTGTGTCGAAAAACAATAACCGGATAGAATTTTAGTTGATGATTTTTTTATTAGACACACAAAATAATGTGGGAATAACGACATAGATCCGAATTGTGTGATCAGATATTGGTATTTTTGTTATTAGTAATATACCGTGACTTATTTATAGAAGCTTGATTAAATAGGAAAAAAAACCATTTTATATTTAAAATCATGCTATATTCCCCCACCAACTAAATAACTTCGTGGATGAATTAATTGTAAATTATCTTGAATCAATTTGCAAATGAATATTTTATCAGTCCAGTAGTTAATTGATACAGTGCATAAATAATTTAATCACAACTACTAATTTTCGGCTCCGTGAACACAAATCACTGAAGGAAACATCATTTATGATTGACTCATTGAGTCATTATATATTAGTTTTGATCAAATGACATCCATACATGTCATCAAGAAAACAGTTAGTTTACTAGAGTATAATTCAATTACCTTTATTACTTGTATTGTAGAATGTACGAGGAAGAAAATGTTTGTTCGTAAATATAATATATAAAATCCGGGTTCAAAAAACACACTTTCACTTTTAGAAGGTAGTTTTTCTATAAAATCATGTTTCTATATATGGAGGGTGACATTAAATCGTACACGTACACCAATTAGGAGAATGTCATGTCTTTTCGAAAAATATGCTGATCAAAAATTGTATACTGTTAAACAATGTTTCGAAACATCATTAATAAATGTCATTTCACGACTTATCATAACTAGTCTAAAAATCTTTGTCTTTGTTATCGCTAACCGAGAGGTCGTATTATTTATATTGTTATTGAAATGCTATCTTCACTTCTCGTTTAATCGAAGTGTACACATTAACTACCCGTAGAGTAAGAAGATCCCTTTACAAATCGCTTTATTCAGCTTCAGTAGGAGAAATAACATTACTGATTGAGATTTTTCGGTCGTATTCCCTTCTATTTGAGTGTTATTTCGGGTCAAAAGCAGTCACGATCTCCATCGAAGCCACTCGTTCGGAACTCTTTCATTATTTTACTTGCATTCCAGTGTGTTCCTTTTTTCTTCCCGAAGATAATGGAAGCTGTCCGCGTAACCATGCTTCGTTTCTCCTCACACCTTTTCACATCTCGCGGTCCACGTGTGGCGTACCAGGGAATCTTCTGCAAAGGTTTCATTTGCTCGGTTCTGTGGCTCCACCTCTTTCAAATTTCTTATTTTTTACGATGCTATGCGTCAGTGTTATTACAATTTGTAATTTTATTGATCTATACAATTTTCAAAATACACACCGTTGTCTTAATGATAACTAGATATAAGTGATATTTTATTAATTACTGTAATATTTTTCTTTTCAAAAAACCGTACAATGAAATGGTTTAGCAACCGTTTTCATATTATTTGTGAATAGGCAAATAAAAAGCTTTCATCGGTCTTGTTTGGTGTTCCTTTGATAACTGCACAGTTTTGTCGTAATATTTTTATATGGTCATACCACTGTCTTCAAAACCATTTGTTTACCAATGCTCTTTCGATTATTTGTTTATTTAAACTTATCATCTTCAAAACATTCCAGTTTGGTGCATTGCTCGTCATTTGTCGGATACATTTATTGATGTTGATAAATGCATTCAGTGATGGGCTTGCTTAATGCAAGTGAGTCCGCATAACTTTAAGTACTCACTGGTTAATACTTAAGCAAGCCGTATAATTAAAAGTCGTGTTCAAAGATACTTCCATTTTATGTTGCATTTTTACAAAGAAACACTTATTATAAATTTGACAATATGTACAAGAGTAATAAAACGAAGGGTAATATATTTTTTATATTATATTGAAAAAGGAATATTTATAATATATAAATTGAAAATAGACCAAAAACTTTTGTTTGATGTAAAACATCGAAGCCGAATAAAACGAGGACAAAGTGTAATTTATAATTAATATTTCAATATTCTTACAAATATTGTAAATTTTTTCTTTATATTTGCACAAATTTAATGCTTTAATAAATACTGGTTTCATCAGTCTCTATTGAGATGGTAATGTAAACATTTTAAAAACAGTCCACATACTAAAGGTAAAAGTGTCAGTCATGCATAAAATAAAAATATTAAGTCTGCCTATATTCAAGTGCATAATATTGGGGCGATGAAACTTTAATAGGATGCTTATTTTTGGACTCCTGTTTTATCTCTCTCTCGCATAAATCTTAACCAGTTACATGCCGAGACTTCTAGATCGGTTAATCCTCTCACGTCCCAAATTTCAATTTATATTGATATCGTGAAAATAGGACTCGATATTATGAAGATATTCATTTATATATCGAAAATCGGGCAATGCCTGTACATACGGGGCTGTCAGTGTACAGTACATGTAATGAGTATTAACCAAACCTTACTAAATACCGGGACATGAAGAATTTATCAAATAATATATTATATTAAATGATACATATGTATCTACCTAAGATTTTGCTATGAAGATTTACATTCAGTAGTTAGTAATTCCGTAATATAAGCGTTATTATTTCATGTGAAATCGTACAAATTTTTAACAATTCCAACTGTAATCAGTTCGAAGACTCATTGGTGACTTTGCATATGACTTTAAAATTAGTATTCAAAGAAATATTATACATACTTGTATATGATGAATTCAACCTTCATTTATTCATGCAATAACATTATATCAACTCATCAAATAGCTAAATCCCTGCTTCCACTAATATACCGATCTTTTATGACTGGAAAAATGTTTATAGACTATCAAATATTGAAGAAAATCGTTCACGGTCACTATGGTGCATATAATGTTTCTTTACGAGATTGTAACGGATAATCCATTTACATCACTTGCATAACTCGCGCAAGATAATAATTTTGACTTCGGGTGTAAGAAAGCTGTTGCGACAACTCCTGCTGTTTTTCTAATTCCTATTTTTTATGCACGTACGGCTTCGTTGATAATATTTTTTTATAATTCCATCAAACGATGTAATATTGCATAGTCTGTCTACGTCGGTAACAAATTTTTCCGAGTAAAGATAGTCGATAGTTACGATTACCTGGTTGGTATAGTATATGTCATTTAGCATGGCAGATATATTGTATGAATGATGTTGCTCTATATTATTTTTCTTTTTTTTATGCATTATATTATGTGTTGCCAATCTATGTTTCTTAAATTAGAAGAAGACTGTAGTTTTTCTTTTCTTTTTTAGTAACTATCAATGTTTTGACTAATTTATGATTCGAGGGTGTGTGTTGGAACGCCAATACCAGGCTTGTTAAATGTACGAGTTAGAGTTCAATAAAATAATGAACGGCTTACATTTTGGTATTATTTAATTTTATAAATGTGTACAAAAGTATCGTATCGGAGGATGATTCACAATTTTACTTCGTCACGGACGATGACGAACATTCGCGAGCAGTCACGAGCCTCCGAATCTACCGTGAGATTATCTCTACTGATAGAGACGATACCGCGGCCATTTTTATAACTTACATTTTACCTTTGTGGAGGAAATAAAGTTTTGAAAAGGCCAGCAAGCGGTCGTGACGAGAATCGTCAAATAATCATTGCTGAAGTCTTCACATTCGTATAATGGAAAAGTATACTAGCAATATCGGTCAGCATATTTTTTGCCACTCATGACCGTGAATACACACATATTCTTTGGGCCGTGGAAAATCAAGTCTTAAACATAGAACAGACAACTTAATCGGTAAGGTTTTTTCTTTGAACTAAGACATAATGAAACTATTGATTGAATTGGCATTCACTTGGTAGAACTCCATTATAACACGGAAACTAATATTCTACACCGTTAATTGTAGATACTATTTTCACCTTACTATACATGAATATATCGAACACGATATAAAAAATTTCCACAATTCAAAACAGCTCGAATATATAATACTTAAAACAGTCAGAGATATCTCTCCTGTGGCATGTGACAAAACGCTTAATCTTCATCAAAGATTGACATTACCAGTGCAGATGAATCGAAATTATTATAGGGCTAATGTTTAAGGTCAGAGGTGGAAGTACATTGTTGAAATCTGTCTCGTAGTTGGTATGGTTTAATTGGCCATTCCTCTTCTTCCGGCCCCGTCCTCCGTTAATTCTGTTATTTTTTTCGAGTGAGTGTCGCGTCAAATATTAAATGGCCGAGGTTAAAAAAGGCATTCCTTCATATCACTTATGCGGCTTATTGACACAAATTAAACACTCACACTCGGGAGTGCTCGTAAGCTAGTTCGGTACCTACGTATTAAGTGATGAGAAACCAATTGTTTTGTCATGTAGGTGAGAGCTTACACAGCCAAAAGAATTAAGCACTCCTAAATATTATCCGTTAAATTATTATTACTTGATATGTGAGTCTATCAGTGTTTATATTTAGTATCTAAATCTTTAGAAAAACCACTTTGCTATCTTGCTAGGAAGTGCACGGAACGTACCCTCTACGCGTCCCGCAAATAGACTTTGAAAGTTTTTTGAAAATAATACTCCTGAATATTTTAGGGTCATGAAATAAACGCGCTTAAACTATGCTGCATTCGCGAACGATTAATAATCATTTGGTGAGTTATAGGCGTTGATTTTTTAAATTCATTATTTCTACAATATATTATAGAATGATATCTATACTTCCAATATTAACATTATACTTTTTACATAATTGTGTTTGTTTAATATTTGTAGATGTGCCAATTGAATGATCAACGAGTTTACCAAGTATATTTTTCAACATTCTGCTACATTTTTTAAAAATTATTCAGATATTAATGAATTTTAAACATTTGTCATATTTGTTACGCTACGTTACCCTTCTCTGGAAGAATTTTAAGCAAACGGTGCTAAGTTAGGTGCCGGGTCAGGTGTCACGGCGCTTAATTCAATCGAATTCATTATTCAGAGTCGCTTCGTGCCCGCCACAAGCTACATTGCCGTTAACTTATAACCTCACACCACACTAGACTCGTATATATTTTTCATACTGACGGCTCTACAATAATACCATCATTTTATATGTAATATGTCACTGCGACAACATATTAATAAATCAAGTTGTCATAGGACTTGACAGCTACAAATTCAAATGACTCATCATCGGACGAGTCATGAAAAACATAGCGGTTTTGCGCATATATTAAAATATATCTTCTTCGTGAATTTTTACGTGCTTGAATTCAGCGACGTCTTTCTGTATGTCTGACATGTTTCAATAATTAAGTTATTCATTTAGAAAATGTCTATCGATTCAAAACACGTTTTCAGTCCAGACTTATATACAAACTATTGCACTTGTATATTTTAGATTATGTTCGATACAAATCATCGTAATAATAATTTGAAGTATGAATACTCTGAAGATCGTCATGTAATGGAAATGGACGTGAAAGGTACAGTAGCTAGTACAATACATTGAGCAAATGTTGAAACATTGTATTATTCCAGATTTTTAATTTCCAATCTTGTCTCATCCAATCGCGGTACCGTGTTTTGACGGGATAGATTAGCCCTCCAAAAACAGTCAAATTAGTGACATCTAGCAATGCATTTGACAGGGGAATCTTGGTAGCCCTTGAAGTCGAGACAGCTTTTTCAAAACAGTAATTTCATAATTAGTGTTATCATCTAAAAATGTATTGATTTGGTCTAAAAACTCAATCGTTGCGTGCGCAATATACTATACGTACATCCCCCTTCTGGAGACGACATTACGGTGGAACCGAGTCTACTCCGAGTCAGAATTTTGCTCAGAAGATCCACAAGATAGGTTGTCCGGGAATATGGCAAAACATATCTTGATCCCTATACCGTGATCAGAAAAAAATAAACCCTGTTGGACCTGTAAAGTGTGTGCAAAGCACGAAGTATAAGTAAGACTTGATACATCTGTAAATACTGTCGTGTCGTTTCTTGATTTTATCCAAAATTATTGCAGTTGTTACACTTTTAGCAAACGGATAAACAAAAAATATTGTGTATCCAAAAGATAGAAAAATACAGAATTACAACACAAAAACTTTCTTTGTTTGAGTGGCATTGCAACGCATGCCAGATTCTTGCTAATGCAAAATAAATATAGAATCTTTTTGACATTTATTTCCAAGAATCAAATTTTTGAATGCCCTATTTATTTAATAATCAATAGATTTTGTCTTAAGTAATCCAGTAGACAAAATAATATTACAGTTTTGTGACCTCAAAAATATGTTAAATACTTATTTATTTTAGTGACTCCAATCATTACAATTACTATAATATTACCGTATATAAAACATAAATTTATTACAATATAGGTGTTTTTTTCTTTCGTAAAACTTACAATATTTTAGTTAATATATTTTGGTTGTTAAACATCGATGTACTGGTGATTCATTCTATATGATTTTACAGGTGAAATTTCTGAGATAGGGCGTAAAAAAGTATGATTGCGCCTTAAAATTGCCTTTGAATTAAATCAATATTATATTTCTTATCTTTGGAGTACCGAGCAAGTTGCACGTCGGCCGGGGAAAACTGATAATGGCACAAGGCCAGCTTACATAAATATATTCAAGAATGGTTTTTTTTTTTATTGTATTGTGGTTTTGTCGAATAGTAATTATAGCAACGTATCGATAATTCGTATGAAATACCGATTTATCAAAATCGTTTAAATTAAGAAGGCTTTATTTGTTCTCAGATCCACAATTAATCTCCCTTTTTATACTTCATTTATTTGCAATATACTAATACTATTGATTTTTTTTGTCTTGCTTTTTGTCTTCTTTTATGAAATCATTTCGTGTACTAATTTCGACTTTGCTTCACAGTATAAAACAATTCATTGCGTAAAAAAAACGATCAAATAACCATATCAGCAACATATAATGTAGTCTTTAGATCAGTGGCTGTCAACCTTTTTACACCAACCGCCTACTTATGTATTTCTGTTATTAGTGTATTTGACTAACCGCCCAGCGGTCCACGCGAATGGTGATTTATAAGTAGGGAAATTACTTAATGTTTTTATAACCCCTACCGCCCAGCATCAAAGGTGGAACGTTCACTAGTGGGTGGCAGGGGACAGATTGACTACATCTGTTTTAGATGATATAAAATATATATAGAAATGTGGTAAATTTGTGAAAATACGTTTGGCATGCTGTCACACCCTTTGCTGTTTGATTGGTATTAAAACGTAAAAAATCAACTCTTCCCGTGTAGGATTTTTCAAATTTCGTTGATTTAAAAATCGAATAAAACAAACAATAAGTTTTCCGATAAAGATTATGTCAAAAATTTTAATGTGATTGACATTTTTTATCGTCACGTAGGCTTTGCGTAAATTCCATGATCGAATATTTAAATATTAAAAAAAAAATTAATATAATTAAATGTTTGGGCGATCTCTATAGAAGTAATCTTTAACGATGTTGCGTCTTTACACGGGAGAAATAATGGGATTAGACAAGTGCCATCAGTTATCTCATAACTCTCTTCACTTTCTTTCCTGAAGGAATGAAAACACTGAATTACATGCATGCTGGGAGTAATATAATAATATGCCACTATCTTCAATGGAATTCATACGGCCAAATACAAAACTATCGTATTTATTTTTTGTAACGATCGATTGCTTGTTCACTCGAAATAATTAGGTGTATTTTTAGATTGACTTCAATAAAGAGCTTTGATAGTATAGTTGCCATGAACATGATGTCATAAAATAATTGCGTCCACACTATACAATCCCGTGTGGTCTACAATGTGGCCAAACCAATTTACGTTATTTTCATAAATGCAATGTTCGGCTAAAACCATTATACTTGTTACACAATGGTTCATTTATTATCTCCCTGGCATTGGCGTGATTTGCCTTTTTTTTTGGTCAAACCTATAAAAAAATCGCGATTTTATAACCTATTCCCTCCTTCACCTGTTAGAAAATAATGTTGTCTTTTCGTTTTTATACGTCGTGCTCATCGTCTTTCAACACTAAGTTGCCCAGTATGGTATCTATCTATCAACCGATAATGTTTCTGGTAGTATTGCATCCTACAGGATCAAGTATACAAAAGCCAAAAACGGAAAAATCAAAATTATTCAGATCTGTATTGAACCGCGCATTTGAATTTAGTTGTATAACAGTCGTTTTTATGTATATTTTTTATATCAATTTATGTTTTTTTTCAATCTTCCACCGATGTTTTTTATAGCTAAACTTTATATTATCAAGTGTTATTTGTCGTGTTATTTTTCTTGCCTAGAAGATTTCTTAAAAACGTTTAAAAGTACTATTTAAATTGATTGAATTGGTATTTACTTGGTAAAACTCAATTATAACACGGTGGAAAAAATAGCAATGTATTTTAGTTGTACAAAATTTTTATAAGATATAGTTGAGAGCCGAAATCGCTGTCAACTATACCTTATAAAAAAAATTATAGAACTAAAATACATTACTATTCTTTCACCGAACAATTTAAAGGCGATATTTCAACTTTTGTTTTTAATAACGTCACAATTCTGAAATTTCTGTGTAAATTTTCGCGAAAGCTCTAACCGAAATCGCTTACTTAAATGGATTATCAACAAAAATCATTATGAATATTGCCAAAGAATATATACAGGTACGCCACTGCTGAGCCATACCCACACATTTGCATGAAAATAGACACTGACACAGTGCCTTACTGGCCCACCTATAATCTACATGCGAATTCAATCTCCAGAATTCTGTGCTAATTTTTACTGTGCCATAGTCGGGAATTTCACATATAGACTCAAAATAAAGCAAAAATTATGAAAAAAAAAAATACTACTAATGATGTTACTGTGTTGGATTGCATTTGAATTTTTAATTTTAAAACCGATACAAATTATTAAAAACACTCCTAATCATACTCGAATTAATATATGATTTTCTTTTTCTATTTCGCTATTTCACTGGAAGTGTCAGTATAGTGTCGTAACACTTTATTTATTTGGCAGTATACATAATAATTATGTCGAGTGTATTATACCAGTGTTTTGATGCATCCATTCTGCGTCTCTGAATGTATACAAATAATTCATATTTACATACTTCTATGAGGCATCTACTTTTTTGTTCGAGCGTATTGTAGACGTAGAGGCACACATGGCCTTTGCGCGAACGCCCATTCAAATGTGAACATTTTTACAACGTTACGTCATTTCACTGAAAGTGTTGCCATGTGTGTGTGTGTGTTGAGATGTCGTATGTGGCTACTGCTTTAAGTGTGTTTGTATCTCAGTCCATATGCCCTTGGAATGGGAACAAACATAATAGTTCATAGTCTTTTGATAGCGAATATTCAGCTAGCTTTGCATATTATACGTGATATGTATGTTTGAACAAATTTACTACTGTAATTGGTTCATACGCTATAAATAAATAAATGAAACATAATACGTACACGCTCGAGCTATTTAATTACATTTTTTACAATTTTAAGCAAATGAAGGCTTTGAACGATATTTTTTTTAATCATATCCACTCCCAATTAGGACCACAAATACTCCTAATCGCAACAAAAATATTTTTACGTCAAATGCTTTTTTCTCAGTCATTCAACCCCTCTCTTTTCGAAGATAGTAATGATAGAAGGAAAAGCTCAGGCAAGACGTGTTGCTAGTTATCCGTTCCTGCTACGCCTCGATCTAAGGAATGATGATTACGAGAAGTTAGATTGGGCTGGGAGAGGTATTTTTAAGACATAACTTGAAATCCAAAAATCATTCTTTGAACTGTCCCTACTGATATTCGAAACTGAAACATGTATGGTTTTAAAATGTTTTGTGCATAATACCTTTTTTGACGTTACCATGGTTAGCGTCTTCATTCAAATTTTAGCCACTTTTGTAATCTTCAGCTGGGACCCTTCTTATTTTTTATTGTAGTGAATTAAATTTTTAATAATAAAGACACATCTTTATTATTATTTCCACAGTATATTTTATAATCAGAATCTTGTTGATAATGCTTATGATGAGCGAAACCGGTCCTGTTCATAAAATATATTGTGAAAATAGTACTTAAAATGTGTTCAATTGTTTAAATTATCATGCCTTTTTGTCAAGAAGTGACATGTAACTCATCAAAGGTGAGTATAGAATTAAATTAGAACATACTTTAAAGAATTACAGAAAGTAAATACTTTTTACCTGTGCACGGTATCTTTGAAAATGTGTTTTAATACGAAGCTTTCGGTGCTTAAAAAAAACAATCAATCGATAATTTATTCAACACTTCAAATATTTTATTTGAATTACGTGATGATATTATGAAGTGAAAATTGATACGTTTACTATGCTTGTATTGTTGAAATTAATTTGCCGTTTACCAAATCCGATTATTTTTCTAATGCAAATTTCGAACAGAACCGTTCGATTAAGCGTATCGGATGGATAATTTATTTATAAAGCATGCAAAACGTTGAGGAAATTTGTAATTTTTCATCAATAGCACGCCCACCCATCAATCTATGCTGCTATTTTCCGCTCTAGCATAATATAAGGAAGTTTTATTTTTAGGAACATGTTACCCACTGTTGGCGCTTTCACAAGATTAATTCGTTTTTCAACATTGCTGCGGAAGGTACCTAATTTCATGGTGTATACGTTTTCGACTACAATGGCTTATTTGCAGTATTTACGTTCAAAACGGATCTTGGTCAATTTATACGGATATAGATTTGATTTTTATGTTGTTATACTATTTAGTATATTTTTCTTAAACGATTGAATAATTTGAAGTAGTTTTATCGTTTAAATGACGAAAAAATATGCAGTTCTTCCTGTGAAAGTATCGACAGGTCGACCGACATTAAATAATGCGGCAGCAACAATATTATCACGTCCATGGCTGTGGCTTAGCGGTGTCGTTGTTCACTCGTCCGAAAACAACAGAGGCATTCGTTTCCTGGATAATATCGTATTTTTAATACTTTTTAGGATGAACGAGCGAAGGCGGCGTCAACAAATCAAATATACAATTTATCAGCTATGAAATGAAAACTTTTCCCAAAATGGAGTCTGAAACATGACATGACGGTAACGGAAATGTTACTTTCACTTTTGCGTCCATTGTAATCAGCTAGACAAAATTTGCTAATAACTACTGGGTACGAAATAACAATAGCTTTTTTTTTGTTTGCAACACTGACAATGATTCTTCCCATTTAAAAGTGATCTGACGGTAAACCTTTGTACAATATTTCGTTAGCCCAAATACGAAACAAATAATTGTCCGTTTAAATTATGTGTAGTCCAGTCTAATCAATTGTTTTTTTCTGATATTCTAAATAACTTCATATTATTGCTTATTCAATGTAAAGCTCTAATAACACTGGCGGAAGTGGTTTGCGAAATCACTAAATTTATTCAGTATGTTATCATTGTTATCCCCGCAATATTATGAAACATTAATAAATTCGGATGTTTGTTCACATACATTGAATGTTCACGCAAAATTAATACCAATTTTTACTAAGCCTCGAGTTGAGACACTTCAGCTTCGACGCTATGAATTCATCGTGAATATTTACTTTATTTTCATGATTGTTATAGGACAGATTAAAAAAATGTTCAGTTCAAGACTACTGCCGGACTGAGATCGTCCCACATTATTTTTTAAATTATCAATTATAGTGGCATGATCCGAGAGTTTCATTTATAATATATAGTTCACCGTGCACTTGTATATATGAATAATTATTTATTTAGTTCGATTTCGCATACTTTTAGCGCTATCTCTGACTTGTAGTGGCGGGCAATCTTATCGCGTCGGCCATAGAGTCTATTTTACAAAGAGCGAATCAAACGCGACTGGAATCGAGCATCGTTATATGTCAAAAACCAGTGGAAAGCGACCGATCATTTTTAAACGGCAAATTAAGCTTAAATTATACCTTCATCCATTATAGTATTATTTAATCTTATTCTAATTATAGTTGCCTAAAAATTCATTCATGAAACAAAAAATGTGTATTTTTACATCTTAACGTACCAATATGAATGAATACGTTATATATTTATTACAGTACTAGTTTTTCAACCGCCTCGCTGATGTTCTGCCTCGTGAAAGACTGTTACCGTTACTGTGCGATAAAACTAAGCGTTGGAACCCCCTCGCCGGACAAACCATTATGAGTATTGTATAGTTTTTTGATTCGCGTATTATGGAAGATTCTTCGATTTACGTGGATTCGGATAGAAATCAATATATATCTTGAAATATCAAAAAACATATTATGATACAAATATTTATTTTTTTAAATTATATATAATTTTAATTCAATCAGAATAAAAATTCCTAAACTTCTTAGGTGCACTATAAACACCGCATTTAGAACGTAAATGTATAAGAATTCAGAAAAACTCGATATTACTTTTCACTTGAGTTATAAAATTAGTTCTAGTTAAATACTGTCAGCGTCGAAATGGTGTTTCAAGTTGATTCTTGGCGAAGAAAATCTACGTAGTATCTGCCATATGTTTAATGGTATAAATGCAATTTTTCCATCTGTAAAAGTATAAATTAGGTGGATCGATTGGAATAAAGGTTGTCGATTTGTGTGCCAACAAGTAAAGACGGCATTGCGAGCTATTTTAGTAGATTATCTGACAGCCGACCGCGATCGCCATTCTCCATTTGCCGGTCTACACGTTTATTATTTAATTTTGTGGCCAGTCCGATCCGACGCGTTCCGAAAGTGACAGCTAACATACTTATAGCTAAGGACGCATCATCTTTTGCCGATTCCGAAATCGTCAGGGAAAATCACGTCTTCCATCTTGGAAAACGTCAGTTTTGTACTCATTTACCTAGACAAAAAAAAACAGTGCGATCGGACATTTTAATTTCGAAAGTGGACCCTTTTTTGTCTTCCACGGACAACTTGTGCTTTTTTTGTTTTTGCTGTAATTTAATAGTGTGAATAAATTTAACGTGAATTGTATATAGTGTTCGAAGTAATCATTCTGTTTTTATGAAATTACTTAAACATATTTGTGTGAAAATAGTTTTTAAGAAGCTTTTGTTTAACTGCTCAGTAATTCTATTTTTAATAAAACAGGTTATTTTTTTTTCTTAAATGCGATTCTTACGAGGCTTAGTTTTTACTAACCTTCAAACCCGAAGATCAGAGGTTATTGGTGACGCGTTTATTTTAATATTTACTTTGTCAATGTTGTCCATGGGTGCCCAGAATGTACACTGCTGCACCCACAATTTAGCAAAATTTTGTACTTCTCTAATCTAATTGATAACTACTGATTACGTTTCAATTCTTAATGTTGGTCCAACAACCATATTTATTCACTTCCACATTCAAATTCATTTTTTCGGTACTATCATTTCTGAAGGACATTTAATATACATTGAAATAATGGTAATTTTACGTGACGTGTATTTTTAATTTTCATATCTCGTTAGCACGTAAAATATTTGACATAATGTGAGCGCTCAAACAATCTTTATTGATCATTTAATTCAATATTTAATGATCCCGAGCTACGCTTTCTACCTGAATCCTGTGAAATTTCATGAAATGTTTGAATGTGTATGTGGTGTTTTTTTTAACACTTTGATGTCCTCAAACTTTGGTCGCCTTTCGAAAACCGGCTCTTTAGATTAATATTAAATTACCTAATTTAAAACATTCAACAATCGTTAAATTCGTGGCATTTGGCAATTATTTGTTTTATTTTTGGCGATTGCGTTACTTGAAATTATTTTCATTGTTGTTTCGTAAATGTATTTTTTTATATATATACTGAGATGTGACCTTCGTTGCACTACAGTGGTGGAACGTTGAAGTATTGGGCTACTATTATTATGACTGTTGGATACAAATTTGTTATTTACTATTTGTTTCTTATCATTCATCCAGGTGGCATACGTATCTTAAATACAAGGCAAAGTTTACTCTTCGTGCGACTGAATGACAAGATTATTTATAATACGTACATGGTGCCATTTCAATTGTTAAATCTGAAATCTGTCGGAAGTCTTTCAAAAGATTCAGTATTGAATTTTCGCTTAAATACTGCGGTTTTTGGATGTTTTTTTTTTATGAAGTTAGTTATTTTTCTAAAGCTAACAATCGTAAGTACGATTTACGTGTGAGAATCTGAATTAAATATTTGCTTTTTTAAGCCTTAAAATATGTCCAAATAATTCATACTTTCTACCATGTTATTATATCTCGTCTTTTTTTTGGTTAGGGGAAAAATCCAATTATATTTTACAAAATAACGTAGATACATCTTGTCTTAAAACATGAAATTCATTATTTGTAAGTGCCCCAGGATACTTTTGGAACCCGTCTTCGAAAATTATCGTTATAGCTTTTGGTCTCGAAATCACAATAAATTTCACATTTTCTTGATACCGCTCGTAAAGTATTTGATGAAGGTAAAAATTTGGTCGACTCTTTTGCAACGTTTAAACAAAATATAATCAAAATATTTAACACTTATTAGGACTATCTTAAAATATATCCATGCAAACATGTTCGTTTCATATAACCATTCTGTGTATCTATGGATTATTTAATAGAATAAATATTACTTGAAATTAAGATACGAGTCGCCTCATTGGTGTCAGGTTGAATATGTTCAAAAAGTACAAAACTTTTTGTCTTTAGTAAAAGTATTCATTATTGACCAACAAATGTATATTAAATATTGGAAACAATGATTCTTTCCTATAAACATATTTACGCTTTCTCATAAACCTATGGCGTATTAAAGCAGCTAAATAATCCAGAGAGAATGTATGTTATTTGCTTTAAAAACATAATTTTATTTATTTTGGCAATCTGTGGCCAATTTCTTTCTCTCAGTTCATTGACTTGATGAGAAATCCCACCGTGCTTGATATTCAGTTCTCATTTTTATATACAATGCTGCGCTACTCATTTTTAATTTCACATTATGCACTTAGCACCTGGCGATATTTGTAAAACAATAATACTGTTATTATTCTTCTCGGGTGGCCTTTGATTTATTTTGTCATTTCTAGACTTATATGTCTCATTGCGAGAAGAAGTTCCATCACTCATTTAGTTGTCTATCTTCTATAGAGTGGATCATAAACCCCCATTCACGATACGGAATCGTTCTAGAACAAAAATTCTTTAGTAATAATCTTAACTAATCGTGCATATCTGAAACTCTGGCCGGTAGTCATTTTTTTCTTTTAGTTGTTTAGTCTTTTTGCTGAAGAAAACCGTCTAGTTCTTTATGCTACAGCGAAATTATTCACGGGCTTTATTTATCTCGTAGATAAAATTCAATTATATTCCTCTCCGCACTGAATAGCCGAGTAATGCTAATTTTGCGACACCGTCACTCGCCCACAGTTTGATTTCAGTTCTGAAGATGATAGACAAAAATATTGCCCGTCAGGAGACATTCACCTACTCGTACCGGCGAAATTTTACCGCTTTTCAAGCTCGCCAAATAATATACATATACCTATAGTTGTTTTTCATTTTCTTGGCTAGATATTATGCACCATGATGTTTATTTACTACAACTCTTTGACCGAGTAACTGACACACGCTATAAATAATTACAAGCCCACGTTGTCAGATCTCAGTACGAGATATCATTTTTTTTTGTGAAATAGAATTACTGTTTTCTGAATTATTTTCCGGTCTCAATATGTGTGTTACAGTCGTCATGGGCTCACGAGCATGATTCATGAGTCATGTCATGATGACATAATAATTTATACTTACTTACCCATTTACTAACATCGAACAAAACCATGGCACCGAATTTCGTGTTTTGAACATTTTTAATGTTATATCGCCCCGCCCCGTGAATTGACTTCTTGATTTGGATCTTGTATTCGTCTTTGTAGTTGACATACACTTAGTAATTGGAATTAAAATTGGATTATATTGCGGGATATGTATTATTTGCACGAGCATTGTATTGTACCCCGATAGTTTTTTTTCGTATAAAATATAATTTTCTGTACCTGTTACTTATATCAACTATAGTTTCTATAATAATTTAAGGAGTGACGTTATGGAAATTCATTATAAAATACCTCAACGTATCGATGTGCCTCTTTCTTCATGATTGATTGTGTTATTGTTTATCCATTTCAAACAATTTGTTCGATCTTCATGGGTTTTTGTTTAGGTACGTGGTTTGGTCATATTCCCGGACATTGAAAATTCAAGCACGAATGCTTTTGGTTTTAACCTTTTGCACTCGCACACTTTTTCGTATGTGCCTACCAGCAACTCGACGCGTTTTTTTTTGTTGCGAAAATAGTATTCGCTACATGAATCAAAGTAATGAAAAAAATATACAGAAAAAATAAAAAAATATATTTTTTTTTATTTTTTCTGTAAAATAGATATATAATGTACATATTTTTATTTTATTTGTAATTCTTCATTTTATGGTATTTCACAAAGCAATCGCCAACATGTAATTCTGGCTTATTTACAAAGGTCTCGCAAAACAGCCGTGTTTCCGATCTCATGCCAGAAATTTTTATATTTGAACATACTGCACACTGTCTTTTTTAGTCCCTGAACGTAATATATGTAATTTATCTGCAAGACGGTCTTCTGTAGGAACAGTTGGAGTACGAACTCGGGATCCACCATGCATTTCGATGACAACACGTATTGATATTACGCAAGCCGGCTATCTTTGGCCGGCTATGGCTATGTTTTTTTTATCAGTAAATGACTCCCTAATGATCTGTTATTGTGATATAGTTGAAATCGATGTATAAAAAATGACTTTATAAACATGCCGCCACTGCGGCGGCATCCGAGTAATACGAAAAACTTACAATGCCGCCTCTATGGCGGCATTCGAGTGCAAAGGGTTAAACTACACTTTATTGCCCTTCTCTCATTTGTTACATTGTTAGAAAATGTTCAAACCGCCTTGAAGAATTTTTGTGTTATAAACAATGCAATATGACGAGTTATTTTATTATAACTTGGTTAAGAAGCTTCATTTTAAGGAACAGGCAGTGAACTTTTTCGAAATTTGTAATGTAATTAACACGAATGATGATAGTTAGTGCACATACATTTACACTGTCGACTCTAAAATCTCACAATTTATTTAAGCGTGATGTTTTCCCGCCAGTAAAGATTAAAAGTGTTTTATTCAGCAGTTAAATAGTGAGTCGCTTTCTATTGTATTTTTTTTTTCACAAGCTTGGAATATCCGAGTGTTGGTTTTGATTCGGTAAAAAAATTTCGTAAACCTTCTGTAAAAGCTGCATGATTATTTATATTAAGTAACTTTGCCCGCAGTGGAAATCTTCAATAAAGATTCAATGAAAAAAGATAGCCAAATGTTGTGTATTAATTACAATCTTTTTCAAATTTGTATTTATATGAAAAAAGTTTTCTCTAATTAAAATTTAATTTATAATCTTGTGATGATAGCAAAAGATAGGTAGAGTGAGTCTTATTTGCCAACTTTTTACTATATGCTAGGTTTGCCTATAACTATGATTATTTCCTTAGTTCTTTTGGATATCTCAGATGTTTAATGTGTCATAAAAAATAATGACCTTTTCGTTATTGGTATTTATCAGACATTGAGCATTAAAATTAACTCATGACAAATGTTTCATACTTTGCACTTTTTCAAAAGAAATGATTTCGGCATGAGTAAATTATTTCATTTGTATCTTCATAGACACTGTCAATAATTGAATGTACCTATATTTATTAAAAAAAAAAGGAACAAAAACTGATACTCGTGACCATATTTTTCTCACAGCTAATTTTGTCTAGATGTTAATTCTTTTAGTTATTAAATTCTATTGCCGGCTTTAAAACACTGTCGTTCTTCACTGAGTCACATACATACGAAACACGTTCGCTTTATCTGCATTCTCGGACGAACTAATAGTATAAAATGGTTGCCGTTTATCATTTCTGTCTTATAAAATTTATAATAATAGCTCTAAGCTCCTTTTTGAGTAAGATTTATGACATCCTCAATAATAACAGTCAATGGCGATACCCTCGCATTCATGATTTTCGATTTGATTTTTTGTTATGAGTGAACCCTGTCCAGTAATTATTTGATACAGCAGTGACTGTGTTTTTTGAAAGTGAAATAACTCGTTTCGTTTTTAACTTATAACATAATATGCACAATATAATCGGGAATGAAGATACGAGTATGTAAACTGCGGTCGTTCGATCTTAGGTTCTTGTATCACAGCATTCACAAGATAACGTAACAAAACAGGTTTTCAGTTTTTTCCCCATTTAGACTTCGTAATGCGAATTTCTCCATCGAATTTAATCCGCGACGCCTCGGGCGTTCGTGTTATAATCAGGCATCCTTTATATTATTGTAAAAATGTACATGTTAGAATACTTTTTACAACATACTAATTACGTTGATAACTACCCTTGTTTAGATAACAATGACTCGGATACTGGATTCCTTAGCCCGAACTGGCTTACGAGTACGCATGTATATGAAAGACCTGTAGCCGAACGGTTCTTGACTTTGGTTTCGGTCTTTATTGCTTAGTATCCCAGCCAGTTTCATGAATCGCTTTACAGATTTGATTTAACCGGATAACTGCCGTAAGCGTGTTAATGCGTCCCATAATCCCGTGCGCGTGCACGAGGCCTGCGATATCTTTTAGAATCATGCTTAAATAATTTGAAGCGACAACATGTGAAATTTTATTGACTTATATTGATTATTTATTTTTAGAGGTAATTCTCGGCGCGTCAGGTACTGTCACTTGAAAGCCTTCCTGTAGTTAAATGGCTAAAAAAGTAGACGACTTAATTGTATAAATTTTCTTCTACCCATCTGATACAAAAACTGGGCATAGAGACCCGACCATTTCTCCTAGCCCGTCATTCTACCACTTCTTCAAAAAGTAAAATTTAGTGACTGGAAGAGTGAGTGCTGCTGACAAGTTCACATAACCTTGCGTCTGTTGCATGTTGTCTTTTGAACATGAGGATTAAAATATTTTCATATCAAATTACCATGTATAATTTGTGTACGATAATCTATGTTACGCACTATAAATTTTTACTGTGATCCTGCCAATTCGCACGCGTAGCACGTACTATGGTTTGTGGCAATATGACCCTATAGTAAAATAAATAACGGCATCTGCGGGGAAAAATATATTTTTTTATATACGATACTGTTTTTTATATACGTAATAATTATTATTTTATTGAAATAATTTTAATGTTTTACGAAATAAAAGAAGTTTTAATGCTTAATTTGCAAGTTATATTACCTATTGCAAATATCTAACAACATTTAAACCTCTATATAACGGATGATTGCGGGTGAGAGGATATCGGTTTAAACAAAACGCCCGTTAAATAGTTAAGTAAGTTTGTTTTATTTGATTTTTTTTCATTTATTTAGGCAACGAATAATACAATACGTCGTAATATAAAAATTACGGATTAGAGCTTACAGATTTTGGCTAATGGGCTTAAGTATACAAACTATTAAATAGATGACGATTAAAGAATTTTCACACAATAAAAAATGCAATACACTTAAGCTCTACTGAGAGTCAATTCTGTTGCATCCGTGTGATAGAATGCCTGAAGATGCCGAAAGGCGAAACCCGGGTCGTTCGTGACAAAACATGTGGAATCGTACAAAGTTGTAACAATTCAAATATAATAAGTAATAGTTCTGACGAAAGATAAGCCGAAATAGCTGTCAACTACATACCTTATAATTTTTGTAAAACTATACTACATTGCTATTTTTTCACCGTGTTTGAATAGAGTTCTACCAAGTAAATGTTAATTCAATCAATTAAAAAATCATATTTCTTCGTTTTATTCAAATTCGTTGTATCAGTTATAACAAGGTTTTAATTTATATTCATATAAATATAACATGATTTGGTGATTATCATGTTAATGTGTTCTTTTTCTAATTTTATATTATATGGGAATTTACGCTTGTATAAAATATTGTTTATGGAAAATAATGATATGTGTGTTGTGAAAGTGTAGTTTCATTTAAAACTGTATAATATAACATACATATAAAATGTTGTGAATGCATTGGCTATAAAGAGATTTTGATTATTAACGGCAGCGGTCAGTAAAAAGCTTCGACATTGAGACAAAATTACCATTGAAGGATTTTTTTTGTTCCCACTTTTTCGTTTTATCAAAATGCACTTCTAAGAACGTTAGGTATTGTAACTATGAATCGAATGCACGCCCGGGCTTAGCGTCGGCTATTTCGAAGGCAGTTTTTTACTGGACGAGTCATGGACCATAAACCGTTTCATTTTTCATTCAAAATCAGAATCTATTGTAGTTCAACAGCAGTAAAAAAAAATAATCATTTCATTTCCTGCAATGAAACAATTCGTCCGCGACCGGTGAAAGTTACCTGCTGTCCGTCTCTACTTCGCCTCTGCCTATATGCCAGTGCATTACTAACACGACTTGCCATAATCAGGCAGTGGCTTTTAATAATTCATTTGTAGATATTTATGATATAAAAATTCTTTGTAAGTACACGCATTTTAATAAAGACAATCTCAACAAACCCCCCAGTAGCGCAATCTGTGAACAAACGAATAGGTTGTTCATTCTTTCTTAGAACAAGTATTCTTTCTTAGTGTTGCATGGTCCGGTTGACGCAGACGTTGATTAATATTGTATATATGTATTGATAACAGAGCTATGGAGCCGTTAAAAAAAACACGATTTCGACATTGACCAACAACATGACTCCGACTAAAAAGAGTTAATTTTTGTCAGGTTTTTCCTAATTTCCTAATTGGAAATTAACCAACCGATCCGGCAAATTGTTTATTGAGATATTCTTCAAAATCGTTTAATCGAAAAACTTTAAAGTTTTGTAAAAATTTGTCCTTTTCAATATTGTATGCATCGCGATATATTTTCATCGCGGAGGTCGTTGAATATAATAAATTCGTCATATTAATTGCATAGCTAGCCCCATTTCAAAAATTACAGATCTGCCGATTGGCTCTGCTCTTATGCTGCGTATAATTTTGAATAGTTTATGATTTACACTTTTTTTATACGTTGAAACAATCGCTGTAATACTTAATTTTTAAGAATTTTATAATAACACATAATTCCTTTTCAAATCAATGTTGTCATATATTATTGTTTATCTTATCATATATTATATATCTTGATTTTTGCATTGAGTATTTCTTGTACAGTGTATGATAGTAAGTGTCATTATTACCATAATCATAAATTTCGTTGATTCAGAAAGCTTTGAATTTGAAACCACTGAACTGAGATTTTTTCGCTCAGCTTGTATGCCAATTTGACGCAACTATCAGAGTGGAACTGCGCGATCAACAACAGTATATATATTTAATTGTGACCGATTTTTTTAAATCCCGCACAAGCTGTACTTCTGCCCATAGCGAATAATCACTGTGGAGCATGGACGAGTAATTTATTTGTAAATCGAGGTGTCAGATCGAATGATTAAATGTACCGTTTTCGCAGTAACACGAAAAATCGCTCGAAGTATCTAATCTATTTTGAAATCGCTTTGATGATTTGCCAATAATTGTGGAACTAAATTTGATAACAGGTTATATTACCGTTGATTACGTTTTTACTTAAAAGCTTAAGTTTCATCGAACACTTATTTAACTTATCGTCAATAATTCTTTGATCGAGGAATCGTTTTATCAGATTTTGTAATTGTTTACTTTGTTAATATAGATATTCATGTACTGAAGCATTGTAAAAAAATACGTAAAAAGTGATACGGTTACAGAGGAGAAAGTGATATCTTCAGATTTCATCAGTTATCTTATAAGTCTGTGATCACTTTAAGTGTGTGAAGTGAGAAGCTTGGGATAGTGAAAATGAAGCCCAAACCTGATGCGACGATTGATCGGAACGAAGTGTTCATCTTGTCGGAGAAGATTGACGACTCGAAAGATCCGAAGAAGAACGAAAAGGAATTGAAAAAAGAACTGAAGCGGCTGGAGAAGGAGAAGTCCGAGCGAGAAAAGAGGGAGAAGAAAGAGAGAGAAAGGGAGAAGAAAGACCAGGAAAAGAAGACTAAAAAGGGTAAATCATTAAGACCAAACCTGTAGTTATTTTTACATGAAATATTTATGTATATTAAAATTTGTTTACATCACACTTCAATGGAAATAATATATTCTAATATATAATCCATACAGCAAAATGTAAACCAATTATGGAATCGGGCGTAGTCCATATATAATAATCATGCATTCTAAAATTTATCTAATATCTTCATTTTATTTTGCATTTGATATACTTAATCTTTCTGTTATCAATTTTTAACACTTATCTGATAAAATTTGATATCGTTTATTTAAATGAAAATTATTTCTTGCGCTTTTACATTGGTACAATTATACATGGAAACCTACTTCTGATAAAAATTTGTGCTCGATAAAGATCGACAGTTTTAAAGTCGGCCAATATTACTTAGCTAACTGTGAAAAACATCTGGTGTTCTTTACAATTATCACATTCAACACAGTTATTCCAGTTTCGTATACGTTTGTTTTAAAATATTTTTTTTTTAATGAAAGATACATCTCTCTTTGTTTTATTATTTCGTATGTTAAGGTGTCGCGATCATGTAATATAAGATTTATTCGTTATGTATGTGACTATATTGTGTTCGGAGTATACTTTACTTCTTATCATTTCTTTTATAGTTTTCTTTCATTGTTCTCAATATTTAAAAAAAATAATTCCACAGATATTTAATAAATACCCTCACAATGTAAAAAAAATGTAAATCCTCAGAAATTGTTTTGAATATTTAACATAAAGTCATGATATGCGTCGCATCTCATTCAATTATCTTGAATATGTTTTCAGTGTGATACTATTTCTGAAGAACAGTCAGTCATCCCTACAAGAGTGTCCCATTTGTATTGAGTCAACGATTATTTATTTGGAACCAAATATCTTTTTATTTAAACAAATTACAAAGGACACAGGTCGGTGACTTCGAAACGTTACTCTTCCCTCGTTAATTCTTGCGCGTGACAGATATGTTTGTTAAATGCCAAATCTTTTGTCGAAATATCCCGCTCGAGTGAACCTCTTTTCTTCTCGTCGAATAAAGTCATAATATTTATAACCCGATTTGAATTTGGTTTCTTTGTTCTATTTATGCTTATTTTGCGCATCGTTTGATGCTGCGTGTGCGATGTATCATTTTATCAATTTGTATATATTATGTGTGCTCTTCCTTTATTGATCATTATATCAGATATATTTCAATGATTCAATCATTTGTGTGTTGAATATTTGTTTTTTTTATTCAAATTGTTTAAAATCACATTCGACACCTAGTTATATGCTCAATTTATTTGGCAGATTGTTAAATGCACTAAAAATTGTGAAAGAGACTTTACCGACGACCATGCGTGTGGAAAGTCTCACCGCTCATCCGATACATATTATAATATATTATAATTAAACGCGTGTGGAATGATACAGAGGGAAATTAATGAAAATGAAATCCATCATTATTTTTTAAACATCCGCTGAGAATTTTCCGCATTTTTTTTATAAATGTTACCGTCAAAAAATTTGTCCTTTTATCAATATTCTACTACATTCATTAGTTAAATGTTATTGCTTATTACTTTTGAAAAATCCCAAAAAAAAATATTTGATCTATCGATCGCTCAAGTTGGAGGTTAATAATCTTATTAAAGAATTCACAAATGAAAATGCGCAATTACATTTACATATTCTATACATTATATTGTTTCTTTGTTGTCATGCTTATGAATAAAATATAAATTAGGGTCTTTTTTTCAAAGAAATAATATGTTATTAAAGTCCAATCTTACTTTTTACCCTACATCAGGTTTTTTCTATTGTTTGAATATTTTCAAAACAATAACAAGTGATGAACACATTTTAAAAATACTTACCGTGTATCATTTGAAGACATGTCGTTGATCCCGATTCATATGTAATTGAGTGATTAATAAATTAGTATTCAGTCGAATAGTGTGTAGTCGCATTCTAAGCGAATGACTCAATTAGGTCACTGGGCTACTTTTAATTATTCTCGTTTATCTTCTGATTTGAATTTATAGGCGCTAATCGTTAATTTCCAATAAGCTACTCGATTCCTAGAGTAAAAGTAGAATTTTTTTCTATGACATGTCCAAATAATTTGGACAGAAGTATGCTCGCTGATAGGGTAATAGAAGGTCGTTTATGTGCACTGATCAGACTAGAATTGTTTAGTTTTTTTTTCAAGTTTAAAAAAAGCACAATACGGTCAATTATTAAAATAAATAATATTGCATTTACGAAGCTAAGTTGGATAGCTGATATCACGTCATAACATATTATTTTTAAGTATAGCGACTGATAACACTTGAGACTGAAAAAAACACAGTTTTTAATATGTGTTTCACATATTTATGAACATTATTTATATTATTTATAAATATCTCAATTTTATAATATGTGCATACATGTTTCATAGGCAATAATGAGTATTTTAGTTTTAGTGGAGTTTCATAAGTGTGTGGCGTATTTCAATTATCTTTTGATCTTCTATGCCACCGTTTCCGCAACGGGACAGCAAAATCAGAAAACTAAACTTTTGTGTATTCAATTTATGTTTATTTTTTACCTTGTGTACATTATATAAAATTATATGATGCATGCGATAAATTACGCAGAGAGCCTCATTCATTGAGAAATTCAAAAGGACTTCACGATCGAAATTAAATTGAGAAACGTTGCCTTATGCAGAGATTAATCATTTGTCGGCTGATAAGTATATTTTAATGTACACATGGCTCCCTGGGAAACGCATTGGTATTCTGCTATCGGGCCATACATTACACATGTCATAGTGCAAGAAAGATAATGAAATTCAAGAATACATTATAATTTTTTGTTTTTTTTCTACGATGATCTCATGCTTGGCGGAATGAGCGCAGTTCTTAATTAGAATAATACAAGATGCGGATTGCAAATCGAGCAGTAGTTTATTTTATTATTTATCATATTGAAAAAAAACTATCATTTAATTTTTGAATAACTAATTTATATAAATCATGAAATGATGGTAGCTTCACATATTTTCTACAATACACAAAAAAAAAACAATGTCGTGATAATGATTCTTAATCTCGTCTTTGATAAATATTTTAAATTATTAGATAGATAATTTACCAATATTTTACGTCAACGTTATAATTATTATTTTCTATGATCCGGATTTATATTACAGCACGAGCTCTTTAAAGAATCATAAAAAACTAATAATCCTAATTATTAGTGTATTTCCTAACCCTTCATTGATGTTTTGTTTATCACAAGCAGATTAACAGTGAGACAAAAGAATTACCAAACTTAGCATGTCAGTGAATCATAGGATCCGCCGATTAATTTTATTTCAATTACCACTCGCAAATAACTTAATGATTTCAAATAACTCAACTCAAAGTAAGTCTCAAAAATAAAAACACACGGCGAAAATATAAAAATGTATTTTAGTTCTACAAAATTAATGAGGCACATAGTTGATAGCTATTTCGACTTGCTAATAAAATACATTGCTATTTTTTACCGTATTGTAGTGGAGTTCTGCCAAGTAAAAATGCCAATAAAATCAAAAAATAAGTCAATGGTAAATCAGTAAATGAAGACGCAAATCAGGCGTAGAATTAAAACTTATTACAGTATTACAATTAAGATTAAAACAACGAACATTCAAATTTGCTGTTTTAGTTAAATCTGAAATAAGCTCACTAATGAATCGCCATTTAATAATACCTTATTGTTTAAAAATAATGAAAACAATTAATTAATGAGCGTAATTCAAATTTTTAATAATAAGATTCAGTCATTTAATAAAAACGTCAAGGTTTTCCAAACTAATCTTAATTATCAATAACTTTGCCTTCATCAATTATTATTAGTATAATAGTCATAAATACTTTTCGTTTAAGTAAATCCATCACGGTATTCTCATATTGAAACAAATATTTGAGTACCTCTCAAAGTATTGTATTTTATAGAGCATTAATGATTATATATCTAATACATTGTTGATTATTAAGGAAGCAATTAATTAATTAAAAAGCAAGTGATGGCTAGAGTGGTAATAAATTTATCTCTACACACCAGATAATTGTTATGAATCGGTAGTAATTTCCTCTTTATTCACTACTGACATGTTTATTATTTTATTTGTCATAATTTATTTTGATTTTTTAAAACATATTTTTACAATAAATGTGTAATGTGTTGCTATATAAATCTCTATTCGCCTATCTTAATATTAAAAAAAAACCATTATTTATACTTATTTGCATAGTTTTGTCAGTGCTACCTTTCCAAACAAATTGTTATCCATCGAATTATATATTTCTGCTTATTTAAACAATATAATCAGTTATAAAACATAAAAAATCCGCAAGGTTATGGGATCATGAACGAAAATCTGATTTAAAAAAAAAAGTAAGTAATGAGTGATCAGAGCTATGTTCGCAATCTACGCGAGCGCCTCTAAATAATCCAGCTTTTTGCTGAAAATTCCACAGGCTCTGGTATCTCGTTAATTTGATGGATAGGTTTGCCCCACTTAATACTTGTTTCGGGTGAAAAAACGGACACTCCTAATGTTGCTGTAATTACACCAACTGATTCAGTATATTGTGCTCATTATTCTCATTTTGAGCTAAATAAAGGCATTATATTTTATTTTAAAATAAAGAAATCTTTCAGAGCCATTTACATCAGAAAAATGTTAGTATTATAAATTAATATGATTACCAATTTTATTTTTAAAAAAATGTACTGAAAACCTTGGATTCGTCAGAAACGTCGGCGAATGTTAAACAGAAACGGGACCATATTATTTACCCGATAAATTGGGGAAAGCGATGTATATAGATAGACCTGGGAAGTACAAATGTGAGATTATTTAATATTGCACTTTTGTATGGTAAACCCGGGCTATATAAATTAAATAATATTTGCCACATTGTTTAATATTACAAATTTGCCGTAATATACGCAATATTTACTCGGTATCCTTTAGGCACATACTGTTAATACATCAAATAAAATTGTTGTATATTTGCCTGTTATCTTATCTAATTGAAACAATACATACCGTTTGAAGTCTATAATTGAATGCGATACAAAATATTTATGTTTTATTATCTGCTATGATTCATATTGCAAAATAAAATTCCGTTATAGTAGTATCAATTCAAGTTGGATTTTTTATTCCAAATTAAAATATTGTTTTCTGAATTCATGTTTCGTAACCTGTTTGTAGACTAAGAACGCAGAAGTTTTTGATCGACTGACATCAGATAAATAAAATAAAAATATTTTTTGTTGAATTTTATTATGGTTTTTAGTTATAAAATTTTACAATCTTATTTGAATATAAAGTTAATAGTGGTCTTTTTCCCATATTAATTCAGTTTTATGCACAGTATCCTCAGACCGAGCGATGTGACTTTGTTTTTGTCTATTCATATTTTTTTTTATGTTGGCAGGGATTTATTTAAATGTGGCTTAAATTGCATCTATACCCTCAGCACTTTTAATATAAGTCATGCCAAACTTCAATATCAAGTATAAGAATCACCAAGACGTAAGCACGTGGACATGCCCTACTGTCTTGATTCCATTATTTTATATCCATTAATAAACATGGTGATAAGATTACAGAATGGCAATTAATATTGTTGAGACAAGTAAATTTATGACAACACTAGTTCTTACTTATTATCTGTAAATAGTACTCTATATAAGATATTACTTTTATGTCAACTTGTCGTTTGTTGACATTATTCGAAGAGATTAATATACAAAATACAAACCTTGACACGCTCTTATGCAGTTAGTAACACATCTAAAAGTTGCGTAATAAAATAATGCTAATGTCGATATCCATAGAAACCTAGTCTATTCATGGCAGTAAATGAGCAACACAATATTTTATATTATCAATACATGTATAATATTGTCTACTCAACACCGTATCTGGAAGTAGATTTCTATCGAACGTTACTAGTCATATTAGTTATTTCAGTACTATTCAGAATATCACACTTCATACAAACATCAACGTGCTTCTTTTTTATGAATGCGCGAAATATTGATGATTTTGCTGTTCAGCTGTTACAATCGACGCTGTTGGTTTATCGCCGACTCCGTATTCTCTATATAACGTTTTGATTAACCTTATAGCCGCTATAATTGTTTTCTCATATGGCTGACGCAAAGAAACAGATTCAGAAATAATCATGAAAATTATAAATTGACATTGGTTAAAAATATGTCCCGATCAGCTACGCCGAACTAAACATACTTAGTTACTGTATATTAAAACTTAATTCGTATCTACAGGAACAGTAAAAAAAGAAAATACATTGAAAGTCAAAATCGAACCGCGAGACAGACGTGGATAACGAAAGGATAAGTTGTGGCTTATTCGTGTAAGTAAACTAAGCCGAAATTAAATGTGATAAGTCTACAAACACTGAACGTTGGGCTTATTTGCGAAAAATAAATAATCAAAAGGGAGCGAGGCAACATTTATAAATAACAGATAGTTGCCTAGAGAACATTAACTTTTGTACTAGAATTTTCCTCGTCTCACCGCATAGTTAAAATTTTTCATACCATTATAAATATCATTAAACTGGCAGGCCAGGCGACCTTCGACTTCGCGATGTAGTTGGTTCCTGAAAATATGTTCGAATGTTGATAGTTTGAAAGAAGAGTCATATCACACACACAACAATCGTCACGTCACAATGTGTATTTTCAAATACCTATTTATGAATACGTTTAATAAAGTTTTCTTTAATAAAGATTTTGTCAATAGATATCTTTAAATTTGAATTGTTGAAATTTTGTACATTTCCACATGTTTTGTCATTCGTAACCCGGGTTTTGCCTTTCGGCATCTTCATGCATTCCAGTTATATTGCATTCATGTGATAGAATCCCTAAAGTAACAAATCGTGTAGAAATATACCAAATTTGAAAAAATTTAACACCATTTTGAATTATTAAGAATTAGCAATTTTTACTTAGTTCTTGAATCTTTAGTCTCGTCGATCTGCTAATTTTTTACTCAAAATTTGGTATAAGTAGGCTTTATGAATATATGTATATTTTTTCGTATTAGTTGATACTGCTCGCGATTAGCATAACCGATCCTGATCATAAAATTTATTTTGGAAATATTACTAAAAATGTGTTTTTATTATCTTAAGTATCACTCCTTTCCATCAAGAAGTGACAATTAACAATCTTAAAATTGAAAATAATATTCGATTATGAGACGTACATAATTAATTAAAAATGCGTGATGTATATTTGCCGCCGAAATTAATTTAGTTTGTGTATATAACATCGTAACCTGGAGTTTTATTTTCATTGTTGGAAGTTTTTATATGTTATAATATTCATAACGTTATTCAAAAAGCTTTTTTAAAACCTTACTTAATTTTTGTTTGAATATGACATGTATAACCGAGACCTGGGTATGTTTTCTTCGAATATTACAGGAGTAATACTTAAATATGAAAATTACTGTTGGGAGTACAACCTATGATAACCGCATGCAGGTTTTAGATGTTATAAACAAGTTGTAACTTCGAATATTTTCCGGCGGGGTTTTCAACAAAATTTTGATCTGGAATAGATTTATATGAACAACAATAAACTGACACGCGGTCTTTTTTCCATTAAAACGAACTTCACAATTTAGAACTGACACTACTAACGATATTCGGCACTGTGTATATTTACTAATCTAATATATTTTGAATATATGGAAGTAACAATTTATTCTCTACATCATGTCGTTATCATACTATATGTAAAATCATGTTATTACGTATTTAATTCGCCATAGTCAACTCTGGCAATATTATAAACACGTTGTTTTTTTTTATTATTAAATAAGCATTAGTCACTATCTACTTGACATATTATTTTTTAAGGTGATTAAGTCGTGTTAAATTTTCTTAATCACAGTAGAATGTCCCTGCACACATTTTTGAGCGCAATTCAAATATGAAGGTAGAAATAATATGCTCTGCAAGAACAAAATTATCGGCAGAGGTCAAAAGAAACAAGTCGCTCGACGTATTTTGTAATCATATGAATGAAATCAGCTGATATAATACAATAAATTGATTGATTTATGCAAATTGTCAATCTCAATAACAGCAGTCCTATGACAGATATAAATAATAGTATCTAACCATGTTTACGGGTGTCTCCTCCGTAGACTGTCGTCATTGGCATATCACATTGTATAGTTATATGTTCTTTTTGATAGTAGAATACCATCATTGTTATCGTGATTACGAATATGTGGTGATGTTATGTAACTGTAATGAATTATTCCTGTGAAAGTAAATACTTCACCATTTTTTGGCGATGTCCAAATTTACTGCTACTCCATATATCTCTTTCATTGAATGTAGAAAGGCACCTGACAATAATTATCGATTTTTTTTTCTATCGATATTTACAAAACATAAATACATCAGGACCAATGCTCTAAAAGATCCCCAAAAAGTTTGTAGAATAATAGACATGATAACCTTTTGATCCAAAATTTATTTATATTTTTCTGTTTTCCAGGTAAGCATCGTTACTTTCCACTCGGAGAGAGTATAATTTATATGCTGAGATACCTTGTTGAAGCCGAAAGGTTCGTACAACCAGAAGAAAAGAAATCTAGAATAAGAAACAGACATTTCTGTGTACAAAATCTATTTATTTTATATAAAATAAACTACTTGTACAAATATTCGATTTCATCTTGTCCATCGGTTATTGAAAATATATCTGCTCTGCTATTTCTCGGAAGCTTAGCTTCGATCGGTTGCAATTCCGATACTTGCAATACTTGTTTGTGTGACATGAAAGTGAGCATCTATGCTATTTTGTACATCATCCACATTCCATCAGTTTCCGTTAATGGGGTTTCCGACCATAATTCTTTTAGACGACAACGTGAATAAGGTATTTCAATTAACGATGGAATAATTATCCATGTGTAAGTATATAAAAGAATTTAAATATTTCACTATTTTTTGCAACATATAATATTATAATGAAAATTAAAAAAAACAGTTCTGTATTTAAAATCATTCTTGCCGTAAAAAATGGGTTCCTGACATTCTTACTTGATATTTAGTATGACTAAGTTTACATGATGAACGTTGAACGCGCATATCCTAACGCGTTTTTTGAAGATTTACACAGTGGCAGTTTATATGGTAACGAGTGTTCGCGGGTTCTACGCTGCGCCAACGCCGGAACGTTTTAGATATACACGATTGGTATTATATGCTCAAATGAAGTGCCCAAGAATCTCGAACAGTACCGATAATGGAAGAATACGAGTTCACAAAGGATCTTTTTATTATTTAAATTGAAAATATACCTGTCCTGCTGATTAGGACCTGGATTCCGTTGACTATTCTTTTAGCATTTTTATAATAAAGCTCGAGAAGAGGTCCTGAACATGTTTACGAATATGGGTAGCATAATGCTATTTCTGTATCAATAAGAAATAAAAAAAAATAGGGAAATCTGCTTTCTATTTGATAAAAAAGTATCGCATAAAAATTAACGAACTTAAGCATCTTGTGGTCTTGCTTAACAGAGCATCGAAAAACCGCGTTCTAAGCCTTTTTCGTTTCAAACTCAGGATACCAGTTTTCTGATTAGTATGATTGTGGTTACAGGTGATATATTCTGTTTGCCGGGGAATTGATTTATTTAACTCTACAAATATTGATTGCTAAAAGAAAAGTACTGCAGTGTGTCCTACAATAAGGGTTGTTTATAATTTAATAACGTGGCTATACTTTAAATCTTCCGATAAACTATTGCGATGATATTAATCCTTTCACTTCTGTCGCGAGTAAATGTTTTACATACAGCACTACCTAGTTTTTATTATGTGAATAAGTGACTTTTTTGTGTCTGGTATCTGGCATATGAGCTCTTTCGTGTCATTTGTTAGCCATATGTGTATAGTTGCCACAGCTCACTTGTAGAGTGAAAACGCGTATAAACAAAACGGCGAAGTGAATCGGTTTCCTGCACCTATAAATTTATTCCTAACAAGCTAGCAACATTCGCGCTTTGATATCTACCTTTTATTTATTTCCGAATAAAACATATATGGTTTCCACCTTAATCACTTGGTGACAGTTCAGTTTTTTCTTTTCTTCTTGTGAAGGAAATTTTAGCACGACAAAAACAAACATCAATAAAAACTCTGATGTAGTAATGTATAAACGCTGATGTAGTGATGTATGTAACAGTAAAGATTCTTTACCTTTTCCTTGGTATTCTATTTAATCTCATAAATGATTGTAAAACATTCACTTTGCTGAGCAAATGACTCACGGGAGACTAACAGTTGTAAAATTATGTGTTGAATAAAATTTAATTTTCTTTGAACTATATGAAGCGAATTTATTAGACAATTCATTTGTTCTATATATAATAGAATAGTATACTAATAGGCATTCCAATTGAAATTGAAGCCGTATTGATCTCATTCGCAACATCGATTTTTAATTTGTAAATTTGCTCGGCTAGTCATATTAGCTTTGAGAATTTCGATACATGACGATGATCACATAACAAAGCATATATGCCCAACGTGATCAAATTGCAGTGACAGAAGAATGCGTCTCGATATTCGACTGCGGTGTTTGTTTTCTGATCACGTTTCCAAGTCACAGTTAGAGTATGACATGGCTCCAGGTCGTATGAGGATTGGATCTAGACCGCATTTTTGTATTGCTCTTTTGTCTGCTTTTAATTTGTGAATGTTATGCCCTTATTATAAAGAGGGTAACGATTTTAGTTTCGTTTTTTTGTTTTGCTCGAGTGCATTCAGAATACGCTTTTTTGACGCTCGCTTAAAATATTGTTTATCCAAACGAGTGTTAGGATATAGGTGTATTTTCTTGTAAGTGATTTTTCGACCGATAGGTCGTAAGTTGCAATACGTATTTATGTTATCTCGATTTTGGAAAACATACTTTCTACAAAATAATAAATCTACAATCGAATATTTTTTAAATCTGAAAATTTTCTTGAAAATACCAGTATTAGTTTAAGGTATTTTCTCGTCTTCTACTGAACTACGCGATGCTGAAAGCTGTAGAATGTTGAGGTTTTAGAGTTACTTTGTTCCAAGGAATAATCGTAATTAAATCACATTTTTTTATTTCACTCATAAAATTCTAAAAGAAACATGCCACATCTATAGTTTGAATTTAAAAAAATACCTTGATCTGAATCTAATCTTTCTCGTAAACGGGGTTCATAATTGTCTTATAAAAAAAAATATGTTTTCATTGTCATTTATTACGCAACACCGAAATTGTGTAGTTAGGGAAACAGTTTAAAATCTATGACTAATTGCCACAATTGAATATATATGGGATAACGATTAAGTCTGCTCAAAAAAAATCAATCATGTTGTACGATTGCGTTACAATGTTTTTTGTTGCCAAGATTTAGTATTATTGAATAATTATTTAACGTATTATAAGCAATTATAAGCAATAAAGACATGAATATATATATATATATATTGCGCGAATTTTAAACAGCAAATTTAGGTTTTTCATACGTTTCTGGTACTTTTTTACGCGATATTTTAATTTTTGGAACCAAATTATCAAATTATATGAAAGTTGTGATTTTTTTTACGCGATTTTTTTTACGCGCCGTTTTCTGGAACCAATGTATCGCGTAAAAAAAGGACTGGGTGTATACATAAATATGTTTAATTAAAACTTCTTATGTTTTGAATCAATGACTTAAGCATTTAGTGACCCATTTGCATTGAAAATGCTTTAGTTATTATATTGGCATCCTTTATATCTGTAGCTTTTTATTGATCCCGATTTATTCATAACTACTCAACAGTGTCCAATAACTGCCCAATTAGTGACTTCCTTCGTTAAGCTATGCTTCAACTGTTTTTATGGTTATATTACGTCTCTATAGGTTTCCGTTAACATAAATCGTTTCCTGCATCATGGAATTGGCGTTATTTTAGAGCAAGAAGTAGAATACAGTGTAAAATAATACTAAGATTATTGCCAACCACTGGACACCGACTTATTGTATCAAGTGTCACAAAGCCCACGACATCCTCTTTACGAGACGAGTCTCTCAGCATTCCGAGTCGTTCTTCTCAATTTGCGTACGTTATTAATTGTTACCTCATCGTGAAATTAAACTGTTGCTCTATGTCGTTTTTGATAATTTGCACGTATTCTGTTTTCATACGCGAGTTATGGTTTACATCATCCAGGATTCTGCTTAATAAGCGAGTCGCTAATATCAACAGGCGCCTACATTATTATTGTTGTTTATTCATATTTATCAGTAAATATATATGTCGAATGCACAATAAACATACAATTCGGCGGAGGACTCTCAGACTTTTAAATGTCATCGAAAATATGAGTGAAGATTGCTTGAAGTAAATATTATGTATCAAAATTACAAGTGAAGCATACATTTTAACCCTTTCCACTCGTATGTCTCCTCTGGGGAACCAAACAAGAAAAGCGTTCTACTCGTATGTCCCCACTGGGGAACCAAAACTTTAAGCTTGAATATTTTCTATGTACCACATTTTATTGATTTTTATTGCTGTTTATCATATTATATATATCGTGCAGATAATATTTTCTCTATCATATGATTAAAATTCATATGAAAATGTTTAATTTGAATAGATATTTTAAAGCAAAATCGAGGTTCGATTTTCGTTTCGAATTGTACCTTATAATTATTATTATTAAAGAATTTCAAGTTTATGTATTTCAAATGTCTGTTTTGACTTTAAAAATATGAGTTTTATAAATAATCGTTATGAAAATAAACGATATATGTGAAAACTCTTTATCTATAATGTTTTTAAAGCTTTTAAAAATATCATGTTTAAAATTCATACACTCGGATTAAAACTTTCTTAAAATAGAAATTAAAAACTTTCTACGATTGTATTTCTATAAAAATACTAAAAAAAAGTCTTATGCACGCTGTGTAAGTTTTTTGTTGAACAAAAATCCGTTGAAAATACGATTTATTTTCAGTTTAAGTTTTGATTATGAATCCTGGAAAATGCGTGAAATTAATTATGAGTTGAGGCTACCCTCACCCAAAAAAAATACGAGTGCAAAGGGTTAATAATATAGAAAACGAAATACTTAACGTTTTCTATACTACGAATAATGTCTCTGAAATGGACTTATTGGCGGACAAAACTATCGTAAAATATACACACTTAAAGTTGTATAAATGTGTAAATTAAAGAATCTATATTAAATTCTACTTTTTTTATAATCAGCAAATTCTGTAGTAAATAATATAGAGATTACATATCCTTTTAAAAAACTTTTAGTGTCTTAAATTGTGAAGTAAAATATTACACTTTCTTTTTGATGTCCTGTATGCAGCGAAATATACTATACTTATTCGATAAGAAGAGGGTCTATTTGTGAAAGAAAACGTTTCGTTTACTTAGTTTGAGTTGATTAGTTTGTGTCAACTAGATAAGGCCATTGAATAAGTAACTCTTGTGTAGCGATGGACATTTTTACGTTTCCATACATGTTTATTTTCTCAATTGTGTTGCGAAATCGAGAAGAATGTCAATTTATATTATCATCGTCATTAATATGAAGTTTCGGCTCTCTACTGATAAAATCGAGGATAGTTTTCACAATTGTGTGGCGAAATCAGCCACAATTATTTTTAGTCCTCGTTGAAATAAATTGTGGTTGTACATATAAATAATATCGGCTTTAATGATGATGTAGATATCTTGAAGTATTTTTTATGCAATGCTACGTATATCGGCTTAAGAAATAACTGCCATTTTAGGATTGAAATATTTAGTGACAGGATTTTCGAATATCTATGGTCAATTCAATGTGACCAAATTTCTATCATACCTATGCTTAATTAAAAAGCAGGTGGTAACGTGATCAATTAACTAACCACTGGTTTTATCCCAACCATATCCTCTCATCTGTACTGTCTTCGGAATTGAAAGATTGAGCAACTGAGTTTCATTAACTACATTTAGTTCTCGAAAAAAAGTATGCGGGAAGGGGTTGGTTTAAGAATATGCCTTCCAAATAATGATATTTGGTGTTAACGCTTCTAAAGAAGTTTTTTTTCTTTAAAAATCCGATCCTATTAAGATACAATTAGACTGAATGTCTCAGCATTCCTGTTGTAGTGTTTTAAAAATATATCTCTTAATTATTTTAAGTGAATGTCACTCCTGTATGCTGTCAATAAACGCATTTTTGTTTTAAACGAATTTTAATTTACTTTGTAAGTTTCCCAGTCATTTTTATTATTATTAAATTTAACAATAGTTAATTATTCATGTACAATATGATATTAAAAATATGTATTTTTAATGTCAGGGTTGAACCTACGAGTTATATGTAAAGGGAGTTCCCAAAAAAATGCGAGGCTTATAATTTATATCCGTTGACTAAAAACAAGAGGGGTGGGATTCACCCTCCAGTGGTCCGATTCTAACAGCTGATTACGCCGTCGATAAATAATTCTGTGTACATAAAATCGGTTTAGTTGCCGTCGCCCGTTGCTTTCAACGTGACTACTTCATAACAAGAAACAAAGTCTGACAGAAATAGAACGAAATCACATAACGGATGGAAATTTATTTACGTCGAACCGTTTTCAGATATTATTTCATAGGAGAGCATTCGAAGAATTTCCACAGCGACGTCTTTATTCGTTGGTTAAGTTATTGAATGGCAAGCCAGAGTTTGATTCTATTTTTAAACGTTTGGAAACATTCGAAGAATTCATTACTTAATTTGATTAATCGGCATTGTTGAATTTATTGACCTCGTTATGATTCAATAGTACGACTATTTTTTAAGATCTTAAGTAATCCCTATACCATTATTGTTGTGAACACGGCATGATATTTTTAGGCTCAAGATAGATTTTATGGCGTGTTGGAGTAACTACGACTAAAGTGTCTATGGTCTTGCGATGTGATCGTATTTATTTCTATCGTGGCTTTTGATGCTATATAATGGTCAACTTTTTTCTTGGGCAGAAGTAGATAGAGAATGTTATATAATAAATAATTCTTTACGTAAAATGAACTTTATCGACCCTCTCGTGGTTAATATAACAGTGTAACTGTACGAGGACTCATTTTGACATTTTTAAATCGTTCTTTTGTTTATTTACCTCATTGAAATATATATGAAATTTCAATAAAATAAAATTTAACACTGTTTTAATTTGACTAAATTAGTCACTTGATTTACGTTTCTAATCATGAATGTTACCATTGAGAATGAGTGTTAATTTATTCTCGTATTGATTTCACTTTTCATCTCAATCCAGCGATTCGTGCACTTCAATATGTGTTTCTTCGATTTATTATCATCTCATAATTTAAATACGTACCTATACATTTGTTTAAGATTCATTTTTGACCAAATCGTATATTAACCAACACGGCTCGTCATATTTCGAGTAGCCTGCAGGGCTTCCATAGTATAAATTATATACAGGCAATCGATTGTATTCGTAAAAAATTTTGCTATCCATTTAGGAAACATACAGAACAAGAGAATTCCATTTAACGGCCCTTACAGGTTACCATTATTAATGTTGTTTTCAGAAAAAAATAATAATGAATATGAACATTTAAATAAAAAGGCTTTTTTTTAGTCAATACTCTCAGGAATCTATAATTATATGAATGTTTTATCGCCTTATGGTACTTTGTGGAGGTGTCCACGCCAGATCGGAGTTAATAAGTAATTCTTCATTTATCTTTATATACTGGAAAATATAACGAAAACATTACCATTTGAAGTTATAATGAGCTTTTATGGAAGAAATAACTCATTAGAAAACATTTTATCAGTATTTGTATATGAAATGATTTTTTAAATATATAAAACCATACTCTTAAAAATAAATCTATTGTTTTTTTTTCTCTCGCTGATTTTGTTTACTAGAGTTTTGTACGATATGTTTATTCAAAAGTTCTAAGCTTTTAGATGGAAAACATAACGTTTCTGTCAGCTTAATGGATCGAAGTTGAAAGACTTCTTATTATTGCTTGCTCTTCCTTATGTTTGTTAATTTCGGCAGATAAAACGGTGGGTACAAATAAATATGTTGTCAAAACTGCTTACTTTGAAATAGGCTCCCAATACGAGGGTTCGGACTATCCATGTACTTACTATGAATAGCTGTCTCGATAAAATCTTTTCATAGCGTGTTCGTGTAGAAAAGTCTCCTCGGTATTTATTTCATGTGAGATATTTCAAAGTGACATTCTATTCGAATATATATTTGCTCCTCACTGCTTTATCTCGAATGATCATGCGTGTTATTTTACTGCCAATGCAGCAATATGTTTTGTGCATTAAATCTTCGTAACGTTTCATTGAAAACATTCCAGAACACAATGTCATTAAGAAGTGTTCTTTTAAATATATTCACCGGGATTATTATTTTGAAGTAATAATTTCCAGCGATGTTTTGATTTATTTTATTATTTATCATTTCATGTACGATTGTGTTATACGCTTGTAAAAAATGGCGACTGCAACAGCTGACCAGTACAAATGTCAACCGAACGTCAAAATGACAGCTGACGGCTACTGGTCCAGATTGACGGATACACTGAATATTCTTGACGACTTATTTGTGGATAGATCAGATTTGCTGTTCAAATTAGAATGCAGGAATAAATTCTTGGCAGACTTTTTTCCAAAACAAACTTACAATATTATTTGCATCACAAATTCACTGCCAAGTTTAGTAAATTTATCATTTTTATCTACATTAGTGGTTTCTATACGGTTATTTTTAATATACGATTACGAAATGATTTTCGTATTTATATATAATTTGAGTGATTTATTAGGGAATCAAAAAGAATAACTTTCAATTCATACAATCTTAAGATAACGTATCCGATAAACTTAGGCGCCAGACTTGCAGGTATTGGTTTGCTTATATCTTGTGACAAATGTTTAGTATATTTAACGTTGGAAATAATCGATTTGCAGAGTATTTCTACATGATTTATCAATCATTCTTATCACATGTGTTCTCTGAAAGGTACGTCCTCGCTAGACCGTTGCAAATTCACTTTGCCGAGTTGTTACATCCAATTATTATTGCGGTCTGCGGATGATCTCAATCATGTAATAATAAGTTTGATACATGGAAAAGCGCTCGTTGAAAATCTGTTTTACTGCTGCCCCCAGGCGATACACTATATGAAAATTGTAATATATCTTCATACTGAACCAGTGCTCCCATTTTACAAGTGGTAATTCTCACAATAGGTAAACTAAAATTATATAGATATAACCAGCCGTTCTCTACTCCTTCTAAATTGATAGTTGCTAGAAATGCTATGCCTTTGAAGGAATATTAGAAACAACCGTTATCTAAAAATAAAACCGTATCTATATTATTATTATTGGCCAATCAACCAAGTGTGTCTAATTCTTCAAGATAGTTGTCAATGTCTATAATGTTGACAAACTTGTAGAATCATAAAAAAACAGTTGATATGATAAAAAAATTAAATATAGTTTTATTGTTTATCAAATAGGTTGATATCGATTTAATGAGAATGTAATTAATAATTGGGTGATGTAAAATTAATATTGATAACTTTGTTATTCTAGAGGTTGTATTTCTATGTTCGACACATGTCCCGTTTCTTAGAAATTCATCTTCAGATTTACTCCTAAAGATTTTTATGTATATAAATACGAAAATATTTTTTTTTTAAATGTATGTAAAATACATTAATTCTTTACATGTGTATTTTTACTTTACAATAACACAAGTCGGATTGATGGATTCTCAAAAATTATGTAGTAATTAGTATACGTTTATGGAATCAAGAGATATAATTTTTTGCTAATTTAATTAAAATCATTTTTGAAAGTGCTGTCACCGGCTTACATTCTTTAAGCAGATGTAATAAGTATAGTTACTTTAGTTAGCAGTCAACTTCTCGTTCATCCAACAAAGGATGTGTATCCTAAACTTGATTGTAACAAATTTACGAGCGGAAAGCTTTAATTAAATCCCTGATTGGTCTAGCAATCTTGAGATTATCAAAGAGCTTAATGAGCGTTTCTTATTAATCTATAAATTGGTGGCTACTTGTCGTTTATATAATATATTGTACAGTCGTGGCCACGTAAAAGTGAACGCTCTTATTCAAGAAAGCATATGGCTGTTTGCATTATTTCTTGTTATAACGTTTATACTCATTAATAAATACCATACTAATAGTACATTTACAACTGAAATGTATTATGATGTGTTCTAGTGCGCCATTTATTTAAAATCTTTGTCGAAATACGGAAGTCACTTTTAGAAGACCTTCTCATTTAGAATTGTCTCAGAATGAGGTGCTGGTATAAGAACACACCCCTTGAATGAATGTGTAACGACGATGACACGGTGACCGAATAGTTTATGTTATATTGTACATATTTGGACAAAATAACCGTTATGACAACGCCGAGTTGACACACTAATTATAATCAGTGATCGTTTGGTTTAACTTCATTCTAAGGAGGTACCTCGTTCCCTGTTATACTCGACTGCCACACCACATAACATCACATTACATTGTTTATTTATTTATTTGCATGCAAATTCAACTACGTGATTCGCAAGTCAATGCCTCTCGCAATCATCTCAGTACGGCAAGCTTCATGCGGATCGATTAAGTTAAACTTGCGTAAATATTAAGTGTAAGAAATGTTTATTACTTTTTAGAATAAAATTAAACGTTTTATGCTTTGCTGTAAGTTTTTCGACACCATCCGAAGTTCCACGTGTGTAGCATAATATGAATTTATCCTTATGAGGAAATTCGAAAAACATTTCCAACAAAAACTGGTTGGGAGGAAGACCTACGCTTCTTCTTTTGAAGAACCTTTCGATGTCAAAATAAACTGAAAAATCAACGCATCAAATTTTGCATTATGGCTACTAACGCTTGGTGGAAAATAAGATGCTTTCAAATCCTGTTGCTTAAATTTTATTATTTCGTAATTAACCGTAATCTATTTTCTCACAAGCTTTATTTAATTATTAGGAAATTTTATAGCGATTCCTTTATATGAGAAAATGGTATAAAAATATTTAATGAATGTTCAGCACTAAATTATTTTTTAAAAACTCATTTTTAAATAATTTTTTATTAGATTTTTAAAGCAAAATTTTGTCAATACATGCAAGTCTTATGACGGAATTACTCTCTTGAGGTTGTGTATTTTAATTCTACTTCGATAAAATAAATTAATTATCCACAATATTTTTTTTTACTTTTAAGTGATCGTGACAGAGAGGCAAGGCGTCGTTTTGCTCGTGGGCGCTCGTTTTCAGTGGGCGGAACTTTTACATATAATATAATGTTGTATAGTAATTTGACGCATGAAATAATAACATTGTCGTGGTGGAGTGGAAAGACAAAAATTATTGAAAATAATTTTAAAAACATATATTTATATCTTTTTATTGATAATGGTATTACTACAAGTAACTTGAAATAATTGACATATTCATTTTCAATCGCCCCATTTGCCCGTCCAAAACAGGCGACACTTTCGTGTTCCTTCTGAGATATTACTGCGAGCTTAGTAGTCCACCGTAGAGGCCTACAAACTATTTGCGGTCATAAATTGTCATCTTTAATTTTCTAAACGACGAATATTTCAAATGGTTTACTTATTTATGTATTGCAGTTAAAATAAGATCATTGTCAGAAATATTGTACTTGGTATGTTATGTGTGAACCTTCTATTAGCATAGACGTATTAGGCTTACCCAACCGTGTACCAGCGGACAGCTTCGTATGCGTCTGAGAATTTAGTGTGGATTTTGAAAAAAAACTAATAGCCATGGATAATGACCATATTTTGGGTATGAAGTATGCTATGTTTTGTATGTTTCTTTGTAATTTAGCGGTCAAAGCCGTCTGCAGCTATATTTTTATCTTTCTCACTAAGTCGAGCTGTATTGCAGCTTTTCTGTTGATCATAACGCCGTGGATGACTCAAAAAGAATAATAGTAGAATTAATTCAAGTATTTTTTAAATTGAAAAATCAAGAATCTTGGGTATTGGGAGACATTGTTTTGATGAATTAGCATTTATTTACTTGATATAAACTAAAATACATTATTGATTGAATTGGCATTCACTTGGTAGAACTCCATTATAACACGGTGAAAAAATAGCAATGTATTTTAGTTCTACAAAATTCGTTAGATTTTTGTAGAACAAAATTTTGTAGAACTAAAATACATTGCTATTTTTTCACCGTGTTAAAATACATTATTTATTTTTTCACCGTGTTGTGGGAGACATTGATTTGTGAAGGACCCTATCGTTTTGACGGAAATTACTCTTAAACCTAAAACCTAAAATATTAAAGGAAGGACAAATAATATTTGGCTATTTAGATAAAATTGATGACGTCAACACTGTATGATAGAAGCTATTCCATTTCTAAAATATAACCGTCTCAATTATTTTGTTTAGTCAAATATCGAATAAGTCGATTGTCTAATCAATACAAAATTTTATGTGACCATAACGAAGAATTATTGGTTATTTAGCTACCTAATCCGTGTTTTAAGAATGCACAAATGCTACGTCCCATGGAACAGTCACTGACTGTGCCTCATTCTTGCTGGACAATGGCGCATAAATCCACACAGGCCAATGAAATTAAACGATTTGGGTGTTTCCCTTTGTTGCTTGGATTGATTTGTCGCCCATAACACCGATTAATAATAAACAACTCGCACAAAACTTTTGGCATTATTAAAAATTACAGCTTGGCAACAATGTATGCAATGTAATATAACAAGCAAAATTTTTAAAATGTTATTATTTGGCCGAAACCAACAGTGTTATTTACAGTTTCGCCGTTCTAGTCTTTAATTTCTTCATTCTACTTTGAAAACTGCACATTTTATTCGACTGTTTTCATTATATATGATTGTAATTTTTATGTTTTCTTTATCTTTTAAGATTTTGCCTACCGTGAAGAGTAATTATAGATACATAAAAATAAAACAACAATTTTAGCGGTAGTCCACTGATATTGAAATTGTTAGACTTTCGGTAAAATCATTGTGAAGCTAAATACTACTGTGTAGAATTGTAATATGCCCTACCTGAGTTGCCTATAATAGTTTATGTCAAAATCAAAAAAAAAATATTGTTTTTGCTAAAAAACTTCTCAATCTTCGGCTATGTTAAATTATGCATAGAGTCACTTATTTTGAATTCGTTATAAAAATCATTGACATCACTAGAAATCAAAATAACAGGTACGATTTCAAACAAATATCGCGTTTCCTTAATTGATTAGGTGTCTATTACAATTTACTTAAAAAAAGTCAGTAGATTGTTTTTTTAGTATAATAAATTAGGTTTGTATTACATGTATTTTTAGGCCAGGCGTGTTTCGATTTTCAATTAGTCGTTAGTACATACCAAGAGCGTTGTATTGTAATACTAATATAATACAAAATAATATACTGGATGACTTAACTGCCCGATATATAATATAATAGATCACGGCGACTGGCCAAATCCTAGCTACAATTAATTGTCATGTGCGGAGTTTTGTTGTCGTTTGTGTGTCAATTGATTGTCGATGTAATATTCATTTCCACGCCCATGTTAAAAGTATTATCCCATACAAAGTAAAACCTTAACAGCATTTGTGTGCAGTGCAAATTTTTTATTTTATTTTATTTTATTTTACTTAGTTTTTTGTTTGTCATTTTCAAACAATATGCCTGCTTTGATTCGTACTTTGCAGTACGGAAAAAAATAATCAGCTTATATATATTACCTAATCGGTAAGACTGATACTAAAATTAACCACCGAAAAAAATAATAGTGCTAGTTCTGGCGAAATCAATATCATTCACTGTTTTTTTTGTTTAACTGTTGACAAGTTGGGCTTTTTTTATGATGAGAAACATTATTTATTAAATCATTACATAACTGTGTACCTACTGTTTATTTCAATTTTCATTTACGAAATAAAAACATTGTGATTGGTATCGGTGGTAAGTTACATCCAGAGTAAAAAAAAAGGAAATTCTCGCTGCATTCTTTTGTTTTTGTTTGTTTTCATTTTGTTTCTCGAATTCTGAAAGTGGTCACTGTGATATTTTTAGAGGGCGCTTGCTTACTTTGTTTTATTTTCGTATCAGACCGCGGGAGCCATTTTGATGGGTCTATCTTGAGTACTGTTAAATTACTCACATCTGAAATCGTTTTTTGATAATTTACAGCATACGTTGTAATATTCCTTAGCTGTCATTTTATGTATTTGACGTGATTATTAATTTACATTACTTAAAAAAAACTGTAAATAAGATTGCGCTGAGTAAAAAGCGTATGTACGTTAATGTTAAACTGAAGAATTATAATTTCCTATTCATGAAGCACTATTTCAATTTAAATATTTTAATTAAAACTAAACCTTTCTTATATTTTTAACTCTTATGAAGTCCTGACTAAATGAATCGAATAACTATTGTATCTTAATTACTTTCTTTTTTTATTTACAGGTATGCAGTCTATTTAGATGCTGGGACAGTAACGAATATAAAACACGCAAAGCTTGCAGTATAATTAAGTATTTTAGAATATTAAGAAGAGTGTAATAAGATTAAGTTATTAAATGTAATATATACGTTTTAAGCGGACACCCTTCATTACGAATGATGAAAAATTTACATGACTGATTAATTAATGATAAGGTTACTTCTTAACAGCTTAGCGACCGCATGTTTTTTTTATCGAATTTCGCGTGTTGGCCGGCGAGAATGACGGCTTTGGAACAGCTGGAAATCAATAGACACCAATTATCACAAAGGATTCTTAACGAACAAACTAACATAATACTATCGCCACTTGTCCAGCCGTTGTACAAAGGGGTGGTCTGATTTGCTTCCAGAAGGACCACTTCCGTCTCACATATAATCTTATTGTCATAGACACCTTTTGTTTCATTTAGAATTTTTAAAATTTAGTGTCATTGTGTTAAAGTAACAAGCTAGGTCGTTGGAACAGGAGAGAGGATGTGTTGTGTGCCTTTTCTGCACAGCTATATATAGATAAGCAAATGTTAGTTTAAGCATAGTTCTGACGATGGAGTGAGCCGAAATAGCTATCAAATGTATTTTTTAAAGATAATTTTGTAGAACTGAAATACATTGCTATTTTTTCACCGTGTTATAATGGAGTTCTACCAAGTGAATGCCAATTCAATCAATGAATTTAATAAAACAAGAAGTATTTTATACAGTATTGTATAATATACGTAATTTAATAACAATTGGCTTAAAAATAAAATTATCAAGCTACAAATGCATGATTCAATTTTTTTTTCATAAAAATCAAAAAAAATATCTTTTAACACTCATATAAACTCACAAAGGAATGTCAAAATCCTACACCCTGTAACACATTATTGTGTGTTTATTATATGTGGAGTTTCTCAAACTGTGGATATGTTTATTTGTTTCCGTTATATTCTCATATCACTCGGATGTCGATTCGTCAACATAAGTTGAGAACCCCTGCCACCGAGTTTGAATAGGTCATAATTAAATCAAATTAGCATTAAAAATGTCAAAAATGTTTTCGGTTAAATATTTCATAACCACCATAAAAATTCCATGTGGCTCAGTCGATAAATCAAAGGTAATGTGTAACACCAATACTACGATCTGTAAAGGGCCCCGAAATGTTTTTTGGCATGCGTATTACTGTACACTGGACTGATGAATATCCTTGCTAAGTAGAGAAACAAACCAGACTCGATTTGAAAATAAAATCTTTAACCAGAATGTAAAATTGTGTTATGAAAGATCACATGAGAAAAAAATATACATGAATTTTTTAGGGATATTTTTACGAAATTGTTTAGGAAAATAATAACCTAATCTTTGTTAAATAATGCGTTGATGTTTATACTACCACACTCCATTAACATTTGAAATCAACCCCGATTCCAATCAGATCATTTTTCAATGGAATGGATGACGTAGGACGCATATATGAGTCCGCGGCCCGCAACGGAAGTTCTTCAAGAACTCGAATGCGAGTCCTCGGTCGTTAAGCTGTTAACTTGAAGCACTTCCACTTATACATTTCATAAACATTGACCAAGTGCATTCAACATGCAAACATCTACATCACGAACACCGCCGCCGCGCCGCTCGTAATACACGTGAAACAATATTATGTTTTATTTACGAGATGTGCGCTGTCCGCTATTAATCAATTCCAAAAACAAAAAACAGTATTGACATAATAGAACTGACTATATCGCAGTAAAACAAAGAAACTTGCGCGATGCCAATTCCTATACATCTTCTCAAGAGAACGTCGTATCTTTAAATAATGGCGAAAATTTAAACACCTTTTTGATCTATCTAGTTAAGTGATAATAGTGATACGAATCGACTACTCATTGGAAATTGTTCATGTTCATATTTATAAAGATTTTATACTTGTCATAACATGTAACACAATTGTTTCAAATATTAGATTTATATAACATCCTAAATTTTATAATATTATGTAAAGCCTGGGACTTTTATTAGAAAAAAATGGAAATACCACTCAGCTGCAATGATTCTACGATTCACCTACAAAGAACATTACTGTATCAGATATGAGTTTACTTCTAAGTCGTTTTTTTATTTATAATAAAACTATGTGAGCGCGTCTGTATTATCTGTATATCACGGTTATATGTTCTCGGTATTACACAGGTATTTAACAAAATTCGTTCATCAACGTTCCACGACCAAAAACCAGACCGGGATTCGTTCCGTGCTAGTTTATGTACTATAGTAAGCAAATAATTACGTGCCCGAGTGTTAATATCTTCGCTAATCTGTGCGATGTGCTATTTTTATTTTGACGTCTATCACCATATTATTTTTTACGAAAGCTTATTTTAAAATCACGCCTCGGACGTTAGTCGGAATTTTAGTAACAGGTTCTTACTCATAATTATATATTTTTAGATTACATATAGTAAACGATTCAAAGAAAAACATGATGTTTTTAATGCGTGTTTGTATATATATATTTTGTGCAAAAATATACACAAGTTTAATCAACACGTTGCAACATAGTTTAACATGTTTTTATATGTATGACTCAATAGTAAGGGTTTTAAATATGAGTTGTCTAGATTTAATTCATCCATTTATGTTCCAATATATATGTTTTAAAAAATGACAAACAAAAATCCTATAGTAGTACAACGGGTACGAGCAGTCACTCGTAACGATTACTTCAGTTTTATACATTTGGGTGACAAATATCATCAAAACATATTTGTGTACTTCAAAAATACATGTACTACGTAACGTTTTTCGGCTCTCTTTTATCTTTAAAAGTAGGTTAATAGGGCATAGGATGCGTAAATAACTGTCCATGCGTGCTTTATCAATGTAATAAAAATAAATGACCGTCAAATATTTCAAATCATTTGTGGTGGGGAATAAATCGTGGTGATATGGTTATTATTTTTTCCCATCTATTTCCTTAGTTGTGATGAGAATACGCCGTGTCATTTATCTAGAAATATAAACGTTTTCTTTCCTCCTTTGTCATTCAAAATAAACTTACGATACGTTTGAAAGTATAACACCTCAACTCGACTATCAGTTGGTGAATAGGGAGAATTTTATGTGCATCATAATCCTACCTCCCTGTTAAATCGACGTAACTGTATTGTTGCTACATTGCATTATATCAGTTAAAATGAAATCATAATTAGCTAAAATATATTGCTTTATTGGAGAGATATGTGCCAGATACATCTTAAGTGTTAGTGAGAAATCCCACACAATGACAACTTTTTAATACTGAATATATTTATTTACCATTAAATAAAATTTCAAAACACTAAACAAATATTCATGGAAAACGTCTAATAGAATATTTAGGTATATTTCTGAATAAAATCGATTATTATCAGAAGGTGTATGTAATGTGTCTACCGTGGGCACTCTAGATCGCGTAGGTATGTGCTTAATTGTATTATGTCTAGCTAGGCAAAATATCTCAAAATAAATTCATGTCTTTGTCTTGTTCTCGCTTCGGTGACCACATCTTCCTGGAACTCTAATTATAAATAATTATTCAATAGTTTTAATCTGTTCGTGCTACCGAGAATTTAATCGCCTAACGCTACATTAGACGTGTGAATATAATAATACAAATGTTGTTTTGCTGCAAATCAAGCATAAAATAAATATGTCTATACAATGTATTATATAAAAAATTCTTACGATTGCAATAGTTTAAAAAATATAGGTCTGGCCGGATTTCAGACGCCCTCTATAATAATACATTGGTTCGGACCTGGGAAAATTACGCACATGCGTAGTAATTATTTAAGTGATTAATTTGATTCTTTATATTCCTACTGAAAATTTTGTTGATTTTGGATTAAACGACTATTTGGAGTTGCTTAACCGTAAAACTACGTTGTATAGCCACTTGTCATATATTCTCAATACTATCTATATAATTTGGTGTTGAAGATTCTTTGTAATTCTTCTTAATATAAAATTGGGCTTTTTATTTTTTTCTTTGACATATCTACTATTGACAATGTTTTTGTACTTCCCTTGGTAATTTTAGTATCGACCGATCCGATGTTCTCACGTCACGATTTATCGTGTGGGATATGTCTTTTCTCCTGCTGCTTTTGACATATTGACCTACGCCTCTTCGGCCGAATCGGCGGTGGAAAGTTATATTGCTATATCGATACTACGTGTATTTTATTCAACAGTTTCGAAATTATTCCACCATGCTCGTCAGCTTGTGAGGTTTATGGCTGTATGTCAAGTTTGCACCATTATTCACGACGGAGGCGGCATAGAACATTTTCTAGCGTTCAGAAGTTCCTGCTATCTATTTGGTCAGCTTTTGCATTCTCCCAGTGTGTGTATCAATTCTCGGTGATTTGGTAAAGCTTTATTTATATCCACGTCTTAATCAATCTTAATTATAGGATTTTGTTCATTTAAATTCTGGTATAAATTATGGTATCGACTGAATGTGCGTGATGGAATTTCAATATCAAATTTGAATTGTTGTAGTTATCAACACTAGAGGAACGTGATAGTAACATATATTTATAAGGAAAAATTACTTCCAGTAACAGAACAGTTATTTTTCTACTAAATGAGTATATTTAATGAAAAATATCAATATTAATCCCGTTAGTTGTTCTCATTGATTAATATTTTATAACTGTTCCTCATTATAGTTTTCTTGCAAAATTTACTTTGAATGTGCTTTAATTCTTGGTGAAAAATTAGTGGACACGTATTTCTTACCAATTTCAATAAAATGTATGTTGTACAATACTTATCAATTTTGACCCCTCGAACTCTTTGTTTTGTATTCCTGGTAATTATTAATTCACAATTTATAGTAATAACCTTATTTTGATGTGTATATTATCAGTTGATAAAGCTTGCGATAAGCGAATCTGGTTCCGATTTTAAATTACAAAATGTGGAAAAAAACCTTCAAACATGAATGGGTATTTTATTTATTTAAAATATATAGGTAATACTCTAAAGCTATTCAATACAGTAACTCTATTTGAGCTTGCTATTGTTTTCGATGATTGTCAACCATCAATAATTCCTCTACCAGAATGATACAGTAGGATTGAATATAAATACTGTACATTAGAGTCGGACAAGGATAAAATATTGATTTCTATCAAGTGAATCAAAGTTGATGAAAGTTCTCACATTTAGTACTGAAATACTCCCGACTGTCGTTCCAGCTGATTTTGTATGTCCAGGTAGGCGCTATTAGTCGACTGATTTGATGTAATACTCCTCACTCTACTATTCTGAATTTAAAAAGCGATTGCTTCAATTATTTTGACTGCGTTTTGATTGCTTGATTCAATTATTTTTAGTTTGTTACCCGCGATCTATCTCACCATTATCAACCGCAACATTTATTGTTTACGTATAATAATCTGTAGCTTTCCGTGAGATCTCATATCTCATTAATTCAATCATAACTGAATTTAATGTCTGTTGCCTCAATGCGGGCTTTATTATTCCCGGGCGGGATTAGGTAGGCCAGTGAGATGTTTCTGGTGAGATGTCTAATAACAGGGACGTTTTACCGACATGCAGAGGTTACTACACCGCTTTCGGACCACAAATAACTATTTCCAGCGCCATCGCAAAGTCTATTACAGTGACTATGAACTATGGCCAAAGTGTATCGCTTTAGGTGTTGTTAATATTTTTCTTTATATCATTTCAGCCATAAAAATCAAATACAATGTGCGCAATCTCTAATAATTATCAGATACAATTATGTATGATGAATCATTTTTATTTATTATTGACTGATTTTCGCTTATAAAGATCTTTCTTTAAAAACATAAAAACCATTATATATACATTAAAAATGACGATATTATCTTTTTTTTTTATCCACTGACATGCGAAGTGTGTAAAATACATCATATATTATTTATATAAAAGTTTCAGTTGATTTTGAACTGATTGTGGGTATATTGGAAATTAGGTTTTATTTTCATTACACCCACATTGTATTTGAATTAACTGCCCTTCAGTGATAAATTGATCCCTATGTCAATATAAACTGTATGTTATCACTATAACAGATTTAATTAACATTTTTTTATAAATATTTATAGTGGCGTCTTGGTAACCATTTAGTTCTCACTGGCTTGTAATAAAATTGTTTCATGACGAATGTCGCCAATCACATATACGATAATTTAAACTGGATATGGCAAGAAAATATTATCTCATATAATTTTCAACTGAACCCTCATTATCTTTTTTAATGTAAACAAAGAGCCCAATTGAGTTCTTTGCCGTTATTGAATGACCAATTTAATTTCACTGATTTTCATTGATTATGTCCATTACGTGGGATTTTTTAAATTTGTCAACAATCTGAAAAATGCAATTCTCACAATAATAGGGCTTCTTATATTTAATCCCGATTAAATTACATTTTGTAAATTTTAAATTCATAATCAATTCAGTTGTTACAATTGTTTCAGATATACGTTTAACTCCGGGACCTCGATTCTACATGTTTTGAAATTATTCTTGTGCATATGTCATGAAAACTGTTCACTGATTGTCAATTACAATACATTGCATCTTTGTGGTACAATAAGATGTTTTGTATCGCTGACGGTTTAGTGGGATAAAAATGAAATACTCGATATTCTGTTCTTCTTCCACGCCTGTTGGAAATTATCGCGCCCTTGATCATCTCACGCGATTTGATGAAAATAGGATTGTAAGGTTTTTAGAGCGTTCTTTATATATATATATATTTAATTTTGTTGTTTTAATGTGTTACTGCAGGTGACACGAAAACTCCACAGTTTCAAAGATATAATTTTATCCTCCGTTATGATATTTAATACCTCGCAGTATTGCTAATATATTTCCACGAGTTTTACTGGTATTGTTTTCGTTTATGACTTAATTTGATCGATATTATAAATTGCATAAATAACCGTAACATTTATGGGATTTGTGATCACATCTATGCGTTCACGTTTCTTAGTTATTTTTTGTTATCTTATCAAAATTCCTCATTTATTTTAAATATACTGTATTGATGAATTTACTTTACTTTCCTATTAAACCAGCATCATTTAACAATTTTTTTTGTTATTAATTTAATTAAAGCCTTGTAACTCATTTGTGTAATTTTGTAATATTAAAATTTTTATAATTCAATGAAAGACTGGCAAATCTTAATAGATTGATTGCACTTTAATATAAAATTAAAAATAATTCTCTGTAAAATTACCACCGAACTCGAAGAAAAAAGACATAGATTACGTTGTGGTCAAATAATGTTTGATTTTTAATGATTTAATTTGCACATGCAGGGTTATCAACAATTTGCCCTGCGTTGATTTTCTTCAAGTCATCGCGGCCCGAGTTCAATATCGATTTTGTTTCGCAATGATAAAACTAATTAAAACACGGTGAAAAAAATAGAAATGTGTTTTAGTTCTACAATTTTTTTTATTAGATATAGTTGATAGATATTTCGGCTCACGCCATCTAATTCTAACGATGTCTATCTATTATAAATAATAAAAACACATTTTTTTAGTACTTATTTCCACAATATATTTTTTGATCAGGACCGGTTTCGCTCATCGCGAGCATTATCAACTGATAGAATACAATTTACAAACAAGTCTGTTTATACAAAACAAAAAATTAATTTGAGTTAATGGTAGCAGGTGTACAAAACCATGGGTACAAGAACTAGGAAACGATTTACATAAAATCATACAATATTGATACAAATAAAGTAAATTAGTATAAAAAATTAAATGTTCACAATCACTTATTAAGAATTAAAATTACAATTATGGTAAATCAATAATCCATTAGGAGCTCTAAACAATCAATGAGAAAGTAAGGAGTGGGAAATTTTTAATGACAAAAATAACCCACAATCACTACTTAATGGAACAAAATAAATTAATACATGAGAAGTCGATTAAAGATGAATCGATGAGATGGGAAGATATGGTCAGTCAGGGGCGTTTCAATATTTTCTGTAAAAAATTTAAGTAAAAGGAGGCAATATCATTTTTCAAAAAAAAAAAAAAAGGAAACAAATAAAAATAATAATATTTATTTGAAATATATATTTATTAATCTAATTTAATGAGTATAACAATGGTGACGACGCAAAAGTAGTTTGTTCATTTATAAGGTTAGAATTAGGCAAAAATTTATATCGATTAATTTCAAGGATTTCTTGTTTATCTAATTTCAGTGATTTGTTATTGAAATGCAGGATTTTGTAGTTTATAGTAAAATCACATGAATGTTTATTTTGAAACAAATGGTTTCCAAAAGTAGAAATCTCATCGCCTTTTTTGGCACAAGCTAAATGTTCCTTAAATCTAGTATGAAAGGATCTTCCTGTTTGACCAATATACCTAGCCTCACAGGAATCACATTTTAGAAGATAAATACCACTTTGGCTTAAAATATTAATTTTGTCTTTCGTGTTAACTAACATTCGACTAAGATTATGATTGTTATAAAAAGATACATTAAAAAGTTTTTTGTCTAACTTCTTGGATATGTTTTCAGAAACTCGGCCTAAATAACTTAGTTTTACCCAACGTTTTTCAACGGAGGGAACATCAATCATCAAGCTCGAGGTTACATTTAATAAAGCTAATTTTTTAGTTTTTTTAAAGACAAGTCGATCAATCAACTTTGCATCGTATCCATTGTTAAGTGCGATCTGTTTAATGGTGTTTAATTCTAAATTGAAATTTGATTCTGTCATAGGAATCGTCAACAAGCGATGAATAAAAGAATGAAAAGTTGACAACTTATGTGAAATGTGGTGTCTAGACGAGCTACTTATGATATTGTGATATTGTGATATAAGAGATCGACTTGTCTTTAAAAAAACTAAAAAATTAGCTTTATTAAATGTAACCTCGAGCTTGATGATTGATGTTCCCTCCGTTGAAAAACGTTGGGTAAAACTAAGTTATTTAGGCCGAGTTTCTGAAAACATATCCAAGAAGTTAGACAAAAAACTTTTTAATGTAACTTTTTATAACAATCATAATCTTAGTCGAATGTTAGTTAACACGAAAGACAAAATTAATATTTTAAGCCAAAGTGGTATTTATCTTCTAAAATGTGATTCCTGTGAGGCTAGGTATATTGGTCAAACAGGAAGATCCTTTCATACTAGATTTAAGGAACATTTAGCTTGTGCCAAAAAAGGCGATGAGATTTCTACTTTTGGAAACCATTTGTTTCAAAATAAACATTCATGTGATTTTACTATAAACTACAAAATCCTGCATTTCAATAACAAATCACTGAAATTAGATAAACAAGAAATCCTTGAAATTAATCGATTTTTGCCTAATTCTAACCTTATAAATGAACAAACTACTTTTGCGTCGTCACCATTGTTATACTCATTAAATTAGATTAATAAATATATATTTCAAATAAATATTATTATTTTTATTTGTTTCCTTTTTTTTTTTTTTTTTGAAAAATGATATTGCCTCCTTTTACTTAAATTTTTTACAGAAAATATTGGAACGCCCCTGACTGACCATATCTTCCCATCTCATCGATTTATCTTTAATCGACTTCTCATGTATTAATTTATTTTGTTCCATTAAGTAGTGATTGTGGGTTATTTTTGTCATTAAAAATTTCCCACTCCTTACTTTCTTATTGATTGTTTAGAGCTCCTAATGGATTATTGATTTACCATAATTGTAATTTTAATTCTTAATAAGTGATTGTGAACATTTAATTTTTATACTAATTTACTTTATTTGTATCAATATTGTATGATTTTATGTAAATCGTTTCCTAGTTCTTGTACCCATGGTTTTGTACACCTGCTACCATTAACTCAAATTAATTTTTTGTTTTGTATAAATAGACTTGTTTGTAAATTGTATTCTATCAGTTGATAATGCTCGCGATGAGCGAAACCGGTCCTGATCAAAAAATATATTGTGGAAATAAGTACTAAAAAAATGTGTTTTTATTATTTAAAATATAATGCCTTTCCATCAAGAAGTGACAGTTAACACCTTAAAAGTGATGTCTATCTAGTTCTATCAAATATATCTAATAAAAAAAAATGTAGAACTAAAATACATTGCTATTTTTTTCACCGTGTTATAATGGAGTTCTATTAAGTAAATGCCAATTCAATCAATAAAACTAATTATTGTTGTATCTGTACATAAATGACTTGTGTTTCTCCATGTGGACTTTGGGGGCGACTATCGGGTCAGGAGCGAACGCGCGGGGAAGACGAGATAGATGTATATTGGGATAGCCGTAAACATCTGCCGATCGGATATTAATATATAATTATTTATAAAAAATATCGACGCGGGTCTGGATTCCGGAGTCACGTTCTTTTTGAGCTAGTGCCGAAGAAAAACTAACTGACCGTAACTGCGCCAATGATTGTGAATCAGCGTCTCTGATAGCTCGCTAGACCATTAATTAATATAGAGGATGGTGTACTGGACAATAATTTTGTTATTCATTCATTCACGGATAACTAGTATTATTTTATATCGCCTGAAGACTATGGACAACTTTTAAAAGTATATATTTTTTTAAATCTTTTCCGTATGAAAAATGATTTGCCGATATTAGTTTCACCTAATTAAAAATGTATTCATATTTTTTTGAATGAAAGTTAACAATAAAATGAAAATGTTGTATTTCCTTCAAATGACACATTTGTCTTCCTATTTCATTTCTGTTAGGTTTGTTAAATTTGTAAATCTTTAAACGCAAATATTGTAGCATACGTGGATATTGATAAACATTAAATTTTGTTATCTGATAATGGAGTTTACCAAGTAAATATGGATTATGTGAAAATACGTTGTGCAAAAATTATATCATATATATGTATATATATATGTGTCTTTTTAAACCCCTCCGTTTTCAAATATAAAAAATAACTTTCTCGAACCATTCGTTCTGTTTTCTTTTGTTTGGAACGACAATACCGTTAACTTGTTATAAGATTCAATCATTATCGTTTGTATAATATTTTCATAAAAAAGTTAGAGATTTTTTAAAGAAATAACTATAATTTATAATAATTTAAATATTACCGTTTTAATTTTAATATTAGCATAATTCAAAACTAGTTAACACTTTATCATTGGCCAAGTAACGAAGGTGATATTTACAATGACATTTTATTATAATTTAATCATAGAAGTTTTCAACAATTTGCTACTTTCGTCCCAAAAGCAGCCACTTCCTTAAAATACTCAAATCTTGTATGAGAAAAAAACATTATATTGTAAATACAACAAGCAGTGAAAATATGCTATGTAAATATCGACGACCACCTTCCTTTGAAAAGCTGTGCAGTTATTTGATTAGCCATAAAATGAAATGTACACACTGTATAATATTTGAATTTCTTGTGAAGTCTGCAATTTACCGATCGTCACTGCCTTATAATATTATACTTACCATAAACACCATATGCGAATGACTCAGCCGCAATTTGGCTTTTATATGTTTATTAAAACTATATTATGTAGTATCGCATTAATGCATCGTAAATCATAAACCTATGCTTAGCGTGCTGCCAATTATAGCAGACCATTTACACATTTAATGTCATGAGAATTATAATGAAATCATCATCATCAATGGTGGACTCGATAATTCAACTGTTGTCAAAATACTATGAAAATTTGTTCCTATCGTATTGTTTTCAAATCTCCAAAAATACATTTTTTATACCAAACTTTTTACTGAATTACTTTTTCTAGAAAGTATATGCAAATTCTGATCTGTATGTTAATGTTTAACAATTGTGTGGCTTTTAAATACACCAGAATTCGATATACGCGATTTTTTTGCACGGCACCGCTAAATTTTTTACGCGCTTTACTCGTTTTTACGTAATTTTTTCCCCAAATTTATTCTAAAGAAGACATTTATATATAATGCTAGGCATGTACGTTTCATTATTTTTTAAATAAAAAAAATAATGATGTACGTTTCATTATTTTTTTATATAAAAAAAATATTACGTTTCATTATTTTTTTATATAAAAAAAATATGAAAATATAATAATAATATAAATAAATATTTAAAAATAAAACTTAATTTTGTACAGCATTCCATTTTTTTAAATACACATACAATTGCCAAATGTTAACAAGTGTATCGGATATTATGTGAATTTATGTTTTAGGGTGTGTAAAGAAATATAATGCAATGCGTGAAATCATTTTTTTACGCGCCTTTTTTGGAACCAATGTATCGCGTAAAAAAGGACTGGGTGTAGTTGTATTCATATTTTGTGTTTCGTTAGCACGTGCATAGACATGAAGACGAGTCTTGTTTCCGTGAGTTTATTTACTCCGGCTATTTCGAGACATTACGGGGTCCAAAACGTGTCGTTCCCTGATTTTTCTTCCCATTATTAAATCTTTGAATCTTCGCTTAAACAAACACGTTCTTTATTCTGTGATTTATATGAAACTATTTACGTACGTAAACATACTGTGAGTGGCTTTCTATTATTATTGCAATGTGTACAATGAATGTATCGACAATATTCCTCTGAAGAGGAACGGCAACCAATAATAAAATTAACTCTTGTGGTTTGGAAGAAAAAAGTTTTTTAACGATGTGCAACTTAGATGCAATGGAGTGGTGAAGCTGTTAATATTTTTTTGTCTCGATGTAGGAACCTTTGAGTATACTCTGTAGAATGGCGCTGTGGGGTCAATAGACTTTTGTGCATGATCACTTTCGCTTTTTTCAGTAGAAATCGCATTAGCGCCTATTACGCAAATTCAATAATAGTAAGTATTCGGTTAACAGTGGCGTGTTCGGTCTATCCGTGGGCGACACTGTGGTGCGATTCGACCATCTCGAGCTTTATTTTACGAGTCATTTTCATTTTTTTGTAAGTTTAGTATTGAAAACAGTTTCCCACATCAGCAGCAATAAAACAATTTGGATATTTTCAAATAAAAATTAATCTTATGTGCATTATTTACTATACTTTAAATATGTCCATTTTCTTCAATACTGCGTAATATTGTGTAAAACATTTGATACTTTAGCAAGGTAATTATTATTACTAATAAATGCATATATCACACAATACTAAAACTTGGAAGTTTAACTACAGAGTTTGAATTTCAAACTCAGTAACTTAATAACTTAATATTTAATTTAAAACTGATATATTTCTTGTGATCAACAAGTCTCCTGTCAGCAGTGGCCAATTTCTCAAACATCGTGGACCACTAAACTCGCTTACACATTTTTTAGCTATATAACACTAAAAATTGCACATTTATGTCACGAAATGGTAAAATTACTTGTTTAATTAGTACGATCTTGTCGCGAATTCGAAAGTATTGTACACCAAGTTCTCTTTTTACACGAATTCGATTGTACGCGATTTTTTAGACGGCACCGTTACATTTTTTACGCGCTTCACTCGTTTTTACGCGATTTTTTCCCCAAATTTGTTTTAAAGAAGAAATTTATATATAATATGATGCTAGGCATGTAAAACTTAATTTTGTAAAGCATTCCATTTTTTTAAATACACATACAATTGCCAAATGTTGACAAGTGTATCGGATATTATGCGAATTTATGTTTTAGGGTTTGTAAAGAAATATAATGCAATTACGTAAAATCATGGGATGTAAGTCCGCTCGTAAACTTGTCGCAACCGAGAGTGATAGCAGCGAATAATTCATATATGTGTATATGAAACCATAAAATATGTATTTTTTTTGCACGAATTTTAAAGAGCAAATTTTGGTTTTTCATACGTTTCTGGTACTTGATATTTTAATTTTTGGAACCAATTTATCAAATTATATGAAAGTTGTGATTTTTTTTATGCGCCTTTTTCTGGAACCAATGTATCGCGTAAAAAAAGAACTGGGTGTATATTGATTCTTGCCTTCAATGATTTTACTGCAACAATTCAGCCGACCACCAAAGCAACGAATGTCCCATATATGATGGAAATTTTAATACGTCACATATGAATTTATTTATCTATCTCTACAGGAGATTTGGAAATTAAATAAATCGGTTGCCTGTTAATTTATGAAATACGATTGTATGAATGTTACCTATCACTGTGCGGTGAGACAGCTAAATGAGAGCGTGACACATCCGCCACTTTTTCTTCACTTCAATAAGCATGAACCACTTTCTCAATAACAATATCAATTAACGCATTTTAACGGCTCCGCTCGCATTAAGCGGATTTCTGATGTCATTTTGGACTAAGAATGTAGTTAATTATCTCATTTATTGTCAGCTGCTCTTGTCTGATGACAAATTAAGCGACTAAAAACAGACGTATGCTTGCATATTGGAAAGCGTTCCGGGTAAATGTGTTTATAATTAAAAAAATACTTTCAAATAACGATGTAGAAAAGCTTTAAACGATGCAACTGAATTATTTTAAAACTCACATTTAACTGCGATAAACAACCACATCGTTTTTTTAGATTCATATAATGTAAAACTAATACATTTACAAACAATTACTTTATAACATAAAGTGAAAAAGTTATTACTTGTCCATAAATCTTAACAGTTTAGTGCGTTGACAAGTAAACAGTCATGATTTATATATGTCTATCAAAGCATCTTTTCTTTTTAATTCCACAATAAGTTGTATAAATTGTAATTAAAAACAGCAAGCCTACTGGCTTTCAATCTTATTTAAGTTTCAATATATATTTTAATTAATATACTCAATTTATGATATCGACTGAAGGTGCTTGATGGAATTTCAATATCAAATTTGAATGGTTACAACTTTGTACGATTCCACATGTTTTGTCTCTAACGACCCAGTTCTGTTGCATACGTGTGATGGAATGCCTGAAGGTACCGAAAGGCGAAACCCGGCTCGTTAGTGACAAAACACTTGGAATCGTACAAAGTTGTAACAATTCAAATTTATTGTACTTGATATTATTTAATATTTCATCCATGCGTATATACTTGGATACTATTGTTTTCTTTATTATTATTATTTAACTGTTAAAGAAAAAAACCAAATTGGTCATCCATGACAAGTGCACGCAAATTGACATGTGCAATGCGGTAATAAATTTATAAGTATCGAAGCCGTAGTAATCCAAGCATCGCGGGTGCCGAGGGCAGCGACCTGCAATTGAAATTCATTTTGCGTACTCCCGCAAAGAACTGAGATGCACACTTCCGCCTATGTCCGGCTCACACCGACTTACGAACTAGCAGGACCGTATCCTAATTTCCTAACTCTAACGAGAATCTATTTAGAATATGTTGATTCTTCTTTTGCTAGCGGGATTTTAATATTATGAAAATTTTCTGGTATAATTGGAAAATTGTTTAAATTAAAAATAATCAACAAACTATGTGCCACAGTGTATGCCAAACATCTGATAACACACATGCGGCGGTTTTAACACATCCCGGCCGATAATTTGACTCGCATGCACTAAGTCACATCCCAACCAAACATTTTCTAAATCGCAAACATAATTTTAATCAATGTCTGCAAACGTCACTGTCTAAAATCGTATTTTATCGTTTTATTTCGCAATTATTTAAAAAAAAACTCAGTGAGAGAGAAAAATCTACTTTGTTATATGGCTAACTTTCAATTTCAGCATATATCTCATCATCAACCTATAAAGCTCGTAATATAGTGGTTTTTTATATTTTTTAATTACAGCATTATTTAAAAAAAATCACATTTGAAGGATTTATTGAGTTATTAAACCGAGTATAATTATAATCACAAAATGCCTATTTGCTGTGACCAAAAGAATACGACATACTATGTGTATTAATTAATGAGATTGTTATTATTTTCAGTATAGAGATAAAATATGTATCGGTTTTCATAATTCAAATTATTAATAGGAATAAAACAACGTGATGCCTATTTAGTGACCTTAGTGATTTTGAAGGAAAATAATAATTTTATTCAGTGCACTATCCTAAAATCATGTTTTTGTTATCGGGGAAAGTATTTTCAAATTGTATATGCTTGTGAAATATCCTTGGTTAATGGTGATAAATTATGGAAATAACTGTCATTGAGATGAAATTGAACTTTTTTCGGGTAAATTTCTTCCTGAATTTCAACTCTGTATTTTGTTCACTTATTCGATTACACGCTCGATACATAACGATTACGACGCTTCCGCGTGAAACTATACATAATATAATCTATTAATACGCTTTAGCTAATCGGTTAAATCATTTGAATTATGTTATATTACCATGCGTTAGACATTGAAAATAGCTGCTTACTTGACAGCAATACATCCGATTAAAACCTCTTTTTAAACTTATTAAATTGCATCTCAAGAAGAAAATGTTGCTGGAAAATGCAAAGCTGAAGAAAGAATCATCTCGCAATCGCTCTGAATGCGTTTATGTTTCACCTCTTTCTCAAATTAAATAACCACGAATATGACACCGTTTGAGGTAATTGCAGTAAGTTATATTGTAGTAATCTAATCAACCGCACAGCTAAAACGGCCTCTACCACAAATATAATTTATACATTGTTAAACATGCTAAGAATATCAGTATTGCAGTTATATAAGCTATAATTTGAGTCTGTGTCGACGCTGGATATGTTATACACAATTGCATTGACTATAATACAAAAATACTATGATAGCATACAATATCAATATAATTTATCGTATTTTTTTAAGATGCATTAACTTTATTTTCAATTATTTTTTTCGACATGGCGGCTATTTCGTAGATATATTGAAAGTCATCCAAAATAATTTTAGCAATTGTAAATTATTAACTGGATCGGTCGCCTTTTTTTGGAAATTGTTTCTTTCGACAAAATTTAGTCGTATTACTTGTTATTTTATTGCCAGGAAATTTTAGTATTGCAAAGATGTTTACGAAGACAATATTTTTTTACCTCGATAAATAATTTTTATATCTGTCTACATGTAAATACTTTTAATTTTTAACGTTCTTTAAACATCGATAACTATTACAGTAGTGTGCATATTCTAACACGGTCATGAAATAATAAAAAAAATACTACGGACATTTTGTGGGTAGTATTTCTAAATGTCTTTTAGTATCATTGGAACATTTCAAAGCTTGACGCATTCTAGATCACATTTTATTTCTTGTCGTAAGAAAGAAATAAAACCCTCAAAAAACCGACGTTCGATACGAAAATAGTAAAAAAAAACCTTAACAAAAACTGTGTAAAATGATAATGATTTTTTATTACTATCTCTCAAGTAATTCACCCTCTGGCGGTGATAAACTTCACGCACACTTCTACGCTACAAACTGCGGCTCCCAACCTTATTGATTGTATGGTTCCATGGTATAATTTAACCTTTACGTAGCTGCAAATAAATCACGCCACAATATTTTTGGTCAAAACAAAAATCTTTCTTGCTGTGTTACAAAGAAACTATAATTTACTTCCAAAATATTATATCCCGCACCGATTTTTAGAGTTTATTCTTGAAGTTAACCATTTTCAAAATTTCATTGTAAGACAGGGTTTTCATACTGAGACGCACACGCCACCAAAAATACTTCCGAGATATCTCGTCTGTGGCAAAACGAATACTGCGCGATTCGACGAGATATCACGTCTGTGGCAACCATCGGATTAAAATAGATAAGCACAATTTTAATATGATGTATTTGTTAAGATGGCGCTAATGTGGAATGGTTATTTGGTTTTAATGAATCTTGGAAAATATATTTTCAATCTCAATGCCCATACTTTTTCATAAACACTGGCGCAAAAAAAAACGAAATAAAATAATCCTCGAAAAAATATTAACATTCGGTGTGAATGAAACTTTAGCGTGAAAGAGAGTAAACTACTCGTGTGAGAGGTAGCCAACTACTGAAAATCGCGCATCGTGCGGCAAGGACTCAGCTGCAATACGTTACCGAACACGCCTCGCGCGGTTGTGGCACTGGATGACTTAACAGATTTCAAAAAATATAAGCACTGGTGATAGGAAGAGGATAAACTTATAAAAATGTGATTATTCGTTTGTGGATATTTTTGAATTAAATTTTTATGAACTTATTTTATTTCCAATAATACAAAGTCCAATAAGTGTAGCTTAAAACAATCAGCTAGAGAAATTATTATATATAATATATACGCGCATGCCACTCAATTTTTGATTTCAAGAAATGGTCTGTATATTTGTCCTGCTTTTAATTATTTGCTATTTATTTAGTCCTACTGAACACGTCTAATAATAATCATATTCTTCATACTTATCGTGTATATTCAAAAATAAAAAGAAATTTTCTGTATTTTTTATATATAACTACAAGAATGTATTGAAATCAGTTGAGTAGTAATTCAAGGAATAAAAACACCGGCGAACGAATTCATATTCGAGTTCTCTACCTTATGTGCACATCTGACGTTCAATATTGTACGATACATTCGAATGTTATTCGTATATTTTTGATGTTTCATAAATTTAGCATACTTTGAGAATTACAGTTTACATTGTTTGAAAACTCATGTCTAACTGTCTTTAACAGTTCTTCGAAGCAGTATCTTCTAACATATCTTCATTTTACAAACAACTGAAATAACTCTGATAATCTGTCATCTCTTATGTGGGCAAAATCGTTAAATTTATTCTCGTGTAAGTAAGATGTCGTCCAACACGGAGATAATATGGAAATAGTTTGGTAAATGTGCACACTTACACTGAAACTCGTCATTTTGTAACGATACCTAGTTTATGGGTATATAAATAGAGCTAATATTTTACTCACTGAAAGTGCAATGACACCAGCCATTAAAAAACAATATACCGCTCATATTTCATAGTATGCGAAACAGATGGTATGGGTGTTTTATCTATTTTAAAATTAATAATTTCATTTTAAAACCTTTGTTAGGATAGTTGAGACTTTATGCTGCAATTCTATTTCATGTGTGATTGTATTCCTCTCCGTAGGTTGTTCATATCCGCTACCCAATTGAGATATGTTGTCAAATACAATAATGAAAATGAAAAAAGTGTTGGCGACAAATGCTTTGATGACGCGAATCTTGTTGTAAGAACATGAAGATAATGCAGTTTTTTTTATTAAACTCTTGTTTTTAGTGCTTTGTGTGATTCTGGGTAATACGCCAGGCAGAATAAACAATGAACATGCGACGTTGAAGTGGGGTGACCGCAGGAAAGAATTGTTCGGAAAACAATTACCCGTATCAAGGCTGTGAAAGCAAAATTGATTCACAGTTTTGCAGTGTTCTAAAGTTTTTATGATCCTCAGCCGAATTAATTTCGATATACAAGAGAGATAATATTACAGTATATTTTAGAGATAAAATTTCGTAATAGCGTGCTGCAGCGCTCCGATTTCCATCTTGAAAATAATGCAAAATTGCTGTCGTGAACCTCTAAAAAAGTTTTTTTTTTTTTGTAAATGTATGTGTTCACATTCTAGTAAACATATGCGAATGATTTTCCTTGAATCGACTATTTAGTATTGCAACTTCCTACATTGTCGGTGTTCTACATTATATGATTATGTAAACAGATTGAATTGCTCGCCGCCCATTCTCTTGATTTACTACGTCCTTCCTGTTACCTCGTATTCGTCCTGCGTCAGATAAGTAGTTGATGCAAATGCGATTCCATGTTTATGTTAAATAACAAGAAGAATATGCGGCAAAAACAAGAGTGCATGACGTGAGTATCTTTCACAAAGTGAATAAATCTTCTAACCTAATAGTGAACCCTTTGAGTTTAATCATTGATACCAATTGAGACTTGAGTTAAACGTATTATGATGCTGAAATATTGGTATTGACATTCTGTAGCTATGTTATTACTGTATTACGGTTTTTTGAACGACGTTTGTAACCGCTTATGACTGTCTCCATAAGCCTTTGTTGTATTTTAATAAACAGCGTTGCTAATCGATTGGCTCTAGATGTCTATATGATGTCTAAAGCAATATTTATGAAGTGTATACGAGATTTGAAGGCAAAATAGTTACTGAAATCCGTATCTCCCCCAACTCTTTGACAGTACACTGCGCGTTATAAGGACGAATCAATAAATCTGGTGAAGGCAAATATCGTCAGTGCAGATCTTTGCATGCCACCAGCAAATGTAATAAATTTGTTGCGTTTCTCTGTCTTCCTTATGGCTTTTGGTTTTTTATGCACTATAAACAAAAAATCTGCATTTATTTATTCATTATTTTAAATATGGCTTAATTTTTCAAGATTCCAGACTCATTTATCATAAGCTATCTTGTCTCGTCTATGTGCCTCATTATATTCATATTTCCCCCTGATAAATCCGTCAGAACTTGTCCAACGTTGACTTCGCTGCTCCGCAATATTATTATGTTGTGTTTTGAGTCCGTGCGAACTGTTCTATTAGTTTTATGGGTCACATCCTCCCGCAAAATGCGACGTGACGTCACATTTCGGCTGACTGCTCTAATTCGCCGCACGGCACATGCAAACATCCCCGTGGGTCAAATGAAAAAGCGTGGGCGATTTCATTTGCCAGCATTTCGTATAAATGTGAGAGCCACTTGCTGCTGGGTTCAGCGACACGGCTAATCTAATTTCTTTTCGGAATTGTGTGGTTTCTGTAGATAACGATGAATCTTACATCAGTTTGCTTACAATCGCAGTATATTTACTGAGTACTGACATAATTGTCTTTTTAAAGTCTTTTTATTGCGTGTCTTGATTAATTCAATTTAAATTGTGTTTTGATGTTATAATAAAACGTGCATCAAGTAATTAATACATATTCTGAGATGGGAATTGTTTTTATCAGCTAACTAATTAAGATTGGAACATCGTCGATGTTTAGTCTCGAAGTTCTTCATCATGATTATAATAATTGATGATAATTATCATAATATACTGGTCAAGACTCGTTTTTTATCATCGTCACGAGTGTTTTTTTTTTGTTGCTTAGTCGACTTGATGGGTTTTTAATTGGTGTATTGTTCAAAAACATTGTTTTGTATCTCTTTCAATGATTCCCATAAATCTCTTAAACACATCTGTGATACGTATAAGTTTAATGAATTTACACTTTTATTCGTCGGATGCAGCATTAGCAAGATGAATTTTCGTTATGGCAATTTCATAAACGAAAATATATTTTTAATTTTTTGATTGATATTAATTTCCATGTTTTTTTTCTATATAACGGATCCCTAAAGTGCAGTGTTTTTTATATATCTACCAGCCTCGAAAGAGGCGCAGGTGTAGCTATCAAGTTAATATGTTCGTCTTTTACAACTCTCGTTACGTTTTTCTAACCTTCTGGAGAGAGTATTTTAATTTTATCGTTCAACTGATTAAGCTCTTAAGTTAAGAAAGTTTCTTTGTTGAAATAAATTGAAAGAAGAATACATTTTCTAAAGAAATTAAAAATCGACAGCTAGTTGACGTATTATATTATTTTTTGACTTAATACTTTGATGTTCTTCATTTTGCATCCATAGATTCAACATTAGAGGTTTTTTTCCAGTAGTTGCATTGTGTTGTTTTATATTAAATTTACTCAAATACTTTGCGGTTATGTCAACAAGATATTTTTTCATTAAAAAGTTGGTCGTCAGTTAGTCAAAATATGAAAATTTTCATTAATGCTGTTGAATATTATGAAATCATAATTCACTAACTGATCAGTGGTACTCATAAATGAAATTATTCACAGTGTGCATGCAGCTAATAAAAACGATGCAGTCTATATAGATATGAAAATATTGTTTGCCTGTCGGCTTGCGATTATCTCAATTAGCAGTGGATCCGATGCAAAATAATACTGTTATCTTTACGTTTCGAGTACTTTGTACGCGTACAATAGCTCCATTTATAAAGCGAGCCGACACTTATTTAGAATTCACCACATCTGTTATACTTTACACTTGTTGCACCCTTGATATCATGAATGTCAGATTGAATTGAGATCTAGACAGATGGTATTAATTATCCATAATAAACTCAGATTGATATAGTTGTCGGTCTGGCGTAAAAGCGTTAGTCGGGAATCATATTATTTGTAATTGAATGGAAAAAATGTATGTTTCAAATATTCATTCAATTCAATGAATGTTCGGTACCGACTGTGGTCGAGTGTTCGAAGTTCATGAGCATTCGTATTATCTGGCGACGTTACGCTTCATATATTGCTTCAGTTTTACAATCGTTTCTTATGAATCAACTTCCGTTGCAAAGTTTGATTACGAGTCCATATGGTCAACAACGGACGCATCAGATATCCTAAAAATTAGTTTTTTTGCATTTTAGAATGATTTTCTAAGAATTGACATTTAAAAATAAATATTTCATTTTGATAAATGACTTAAGTTTCAATTCATATATTTATTGCTTTAAGTTTTAAAATCTCCCGTATAGAGGTGATGTAGAGTAGAGGTCATATTAGTTGAATTGAGTACAGCCCGATGATCGTCACACCTCATGCGGTTCACTTCATTAATAAACTGTCAAGAATGCCATGGCCTCTAACACTACTGGGAGAAAGTAACTCAATGTTAGGGCCTTCTTTTTGAAATTCAGTCATCATTACAAATGGATTATTTGTTCGGCTTTTATGGATATACTTCAAAAAATCTTGGTGTATGGATTTGCTTTTAGGTATACAGGTGTGAATGGAAGAATGGAAAATTCGTGACGAAAATTTTTATTTTTGATGGGATCATTTTGATAATGCGTTAACGTAAATACTTAAACCTCATCGTTATATACTTAAGTATACAATCAGTCAGTCAAGAATCTAAAACCTAAACTGACTTACAAACAGTCCTCGCTAATTATTTTTTGTTGATATAATCATACTTCAATCATGCTTCACATTGCTGTGAGACGAGAATGGTGTAAAACATATGTGTGTATATATAATATAATACACGATGTATAATTATGGTTAAACGTTTATGTTTTTTATGCTTGGGTTTTCTCATATTTTCCGTTTATAGTTATTGTAAGTCAACAAACAATTTTCATATTTTGATGGAAAATTTCAGTATCGTGGTCACCAAATTATTTTATACCAAAATTGAAATATTTTACTAAATAGGAAGATTAAGACTGCTTGGTTATCAAATATCCCTAAACATCAATTTTTAATCATTTTTAGAATATCCGTGATTTTATATTACTATTCCCCCGTCCCGTTAGTTTTTAAGTGAAAACCTGTCACAGTTATAATTGTGACTAGGTTGGTCACTAGCTAAAATAATTACATAAATAAATATTTTACAACTATTCAAAGAAAATCAAAAATTTTAAAATATCACTTATTTCGGATCATTGTTTTGAGAGTTAGTAATTTCTGCATGAACGTCCACGATATACAAAAATGTCTTCGAACTCATCAAAATTAATTATACATAGGTATTGTGGAATAAGTACGTTTTACACTGTAGCTAGGCACATTTTTTATTTCGCATCAAATACCAATATAAGCGTTAATCATCAAGGAAAACGATGCTTTAAGATTGCATATCAGCAAAGCAACAAAGTTCACTAATGTTATTTCTTTAATCTTCGCTTCATTTGAGTTAGTATTAGCTATCCGTCGACGGCAATAATTAGAATTGTTGGGTCATTCAATTAAGTTAATGGACTTAACCGGACGGAATGTGTGACGTTATCCATTTACTACCTTACGGAGACCGCATCTTGAATGACGTCGTTTCATTGATCCCTTTGCGCTCTCCCGCACAGCTTCCTTCGGGGTTTCGTTTGAAGACCTCTATCTCGTAACGTTTCATTATGCTGGAATGAATTGATTAACTTACATTAGATCCGAAGCGGCGCTGAAGTGGCTAATCAAAGGGGAGCAAAGTATTTAACTACTCATGTAATTGTTCCACCATCAATTTAGAGTCGGTCAAATCTTGAGCAGTATATTTGATATATCCAAATTCAATGTAAAACCTACTTATCAACCGATACGATACGTCGTTAATTGTGATATGTGATAATTTAGGCTATGCGATTCGAATTTAGTATACGTCTTATGGCATTGATTCGGATAGCGTAAACGCGGTTACTCTTTTACGTTACGGTTTATCTATTCATCAAATTGCAATAGATTATACTTTTTATTAAAATCAGTTCTTATATCACTTTTGAATTATATGTCTCATATAAGTCTGCTTTTATTGGCCATAAACTTTCAATTCTAGGATTTAATTAAATAATTTTTCACATCTCTACCAGATGTAATTTTTTCTCGGATATTTTTCTACAATAGTCTATCTGCATAAAACCGATTTAAATATATATTTATGGCATATAATTCAATTATATCGAAGGATAAAAAAATGTAGTTTGATATATATGATTTTTAAATTGTATTAAAAATGTAGAAAATATTTATTACACCATAAAGTCAACGCAATTAAATTTTATAAAAATATGAATGCACAAAACATTCAGTCGTTTGCTTCTACAATACAATAGTGTACATATTATAATTACGATTTGTCCTTGCACTCGCAAAATTGACCCCTCCCCCCCTAGAGCGCGGTTCTCGTAATATAATATCGAGATTGCAACGTAATTGTCGTATTAACTTTTTTTTATTGTCAGTTTCGATTATTATCGCCAGTCTCGATAATTCACAGAAAAATTCTAAGGGAGATTCTTACTTGTAAATCCGAATTCTTGACTGTTTGTATTTTGCGGCACTCGGAGTAAGCTACGGATTTAGCGAGGCGTAAAGAACTACAGCCCAGTTTACCAGAATAAATAGTCTCCGGGAAATGCCAACCACTAGTAATCCACTCTCTCGTTAAGAAAATAAAATGGTTGACTTATTAGATGAGTTTTTATAATTTCAAGCAGTCAAAACGACGTCGAAATATATAAAGACGCCCTGCGTGCATAGAGCTCTAGAAACTTGAAAATTCAAATTAGTTTCAGGGACGTCATTTTGGGGTTCAGAGCGGGGCACTTGCCTGTTCACTGAATGTGAAAAAACACATCCATTTTTGTACTAGCTTGCCCATATAGACGAAACAAAAAAAAACGTTTGCTCCCTCAAGTAAAATAAATTTAAAAAATTTTAATGAAGTTCCTGGGTAGTTTCAGAAATTTTCATAGTGAGGTTAGCACAATTTCTAGGTCAAAGTTCATTTCCACGTATAACCACTATCACAAATTATTTCGTACGAAATCAATAAAATTCGCGTTTTATGAAATAAATTGTGTGTTATTTCATAAAATGTCCAAGATAGTAAACTGGTTCATTTTATGAATATTAATCTAAATTTGGGGTTTTCGGTGGCCCAATATGTATTCAACTGGTGCCTCATCAGTAAATTCGGCCCCGACCAACGCCTTCTGAAGGTTGAACACAAGAACAATTACTTATTTCAACCGTCACTTGTGCATTATATCTGGAAGTGTATGAATCCAATTTATTATAACAATTAGACGGTATATACAACTCAAGGATCTCGCGGTTAATATCTAATTGAAAAGTCACGTTATTAGAGTAGCGAGCAATATGAACATGACTCATACAAATTAATGTTTTTTCCCCGAGATAAAAAAATCTGCTACATATTGTGACTGCTGGAAACCAAGATTCAAGGGCGTCAACTTATTCCTCAAAAAAATGTGTATTGTTTTTTTGTTATTTCAAGTTTTGTCACTTATAACTCGTTTTTATCAAGGTGCCCTCAGGTGATTCAATAGTCTTAAATTTTTTTTTCTTATAAAATTTTACGGTGGATTGTTAAATTATTATTTTTTAAATAGTCGAAATGATGATAAGAATTACAACTAGTGACGTTCTTCTCATAATTGTACAAAAATAGTAAACAGACCGTTTCAAAATAAAATGAATGTAAGAAAAAAAAAAACAAAATATTTATTAACTAAATCTCAATGCTTTGTCGCGGATGAGTGACTTATATTATCATATTGTCTGAGTATTATTTTATTTTGATGTGAATTTGCTCGCTCGTTGTGTATTGTGCCATTTTTATATTATTTTTTCATCGCTGTGGAATCGTAAGAAGCCGATAGGTTACATTTTAAGTCTTTATATATAAAAGATAATAAACCTTACCAGATAAAACTTTGTGGAATACGAAAGTAGTTTAGAATAGTTGGTCTTTTTTTGTTAAGACTTTTTCACGCCAACTTGGCATTTCGTCGTCGATGTCATAGTTATTGAATGTTGATAATACTAAGGACATTGGGAGATACAAACTCAATAATATTATAAAATCGAACCGACCATCTGGACGATGTATCCGTTCTCGAATCAGAACCAGGTGGCTTCCGCCGTTTTAAAAGTCTCGCCTCCAGCTTTTCGAGTCTCGAGCGGCAGGCAGCGGCCAACAAACAAGTGGTCAGCGATTACGCGAGCATGCTTCGCATTATCACGCCAAGATGCGCAAATAACAGCACTTAGCGAAACAACCGGTCATCAGCGCCCGCGATCGGTTCCGCTATAATACATACTACGTTCGTTCATAGTGGAACACATTTACTGTTTACTCACTTTCTTCGCCAGCACGCCAACTCCATGTTTCGTAACGACGATGGGAAGTTTACTTTGCAGCCGATCGGTGACTCATTCACTGGAGACATGCAATTTAAATTTTCTTGCGTCCGTATCAACCAGGGCTGCCAGATTTTTTTCTAAGATGACGGTTTTCTGAGCTTTTTTGGTGTGTTTAAATACATGTTGCAATTTCGTTTTATAATAAATTTTGCTTCAAGAAATTATTTGTTTTCCTGTTTTTTCCGTTCTTTTCTTGTTTTTTTACAAATTGCATTCGAATGTGGAAATTGTCAGTATGTTTTTAAACACTCTTGAAGGTGGGATAATTATGTGAATATTTTTATCTTGGTACGTATTTTTTTGCGTTTTTTTTAGGAAAACGGAAACGGGAACTGACAACCCTGTTCTCAACTAACTGGCCAGTTGTCTGTAGACTTTTCGTGAGACTTCCGCTTTAATAATTTAATTATATGACAGTTGTTCGATACGAATGTTCTTATTGATTATGTAATGTCACCTAATACTAAATGCATGAGCAAATCATATTTTCTTTTTTTAAGTGTTTTTTTGAAGCATAGTACTTCATGGTTTATATCGATCGGTGTAGCTCTGTATCGGACCATAACAATTGAGGAATTTATTCGTTTCTTTGTTGACTGTTATTGAGTTGAGGAAAGCAGTCACATACACATTATGTATAGAGTTTGGACCTATAAGATACATATTTATTTTTTACCTAAATATATAAAACGAAGTCTTTGTTATATATATTTAATTTCGAAAGGAAAACTAGCTTTATTGTCACTCGCCCAACACCTTCGTAGGGATAATTTGTAATGAAAAGACTAAAAAATCCGTCCATTTTTCTCCAGATTTCAATTATTATTTTTATAGAATTCACTTTTCACAATGAAACAGTGAACATCTATTTTTCAAATTTTAAAACGTGTCACAAGAACTAAATTTATTCATATTAAATAAATTGAGGCGTTCCACGAATGTTATCAACTATCTACCGTATCATTTTTTCGCTTACTGATTAACTTCCCGAATATCCTTTTCGACTACTGTTGGCTCTTGATTTGAATTATTCTAGATTACTCATATCAATTTATTCGTCAAGTATTTACGAGCAGTACTTAGTGGGACAGGAGTGGAATTGGTATGTTTGGATGTGTTAAGTATCCGTATCTTCTGCAAAGCTTTTAATTGAATTTGAATAATAGATATGACTACTGGGAACTATTTTTTCTCTTATGTTATTTGATATTATATCCAAGCCAAGTAAGGTAAAGAATAAAACGATAATATTAAAAGACGATGAACTGTTGGGAATAGTCATCAATATGTGGAATGTGTTCCATTAAATTTGATCCATGGTCGCGAAACACATTCGAATTATTTTTGTATCTTGTCACATCTAATGGAATCTTAATCCTCCGGGATCCATTTTTTTACCACGATGATCACCTCTCGGCTACGGCAATCGATGACTAAATACAATCATTATAACTGAATAAATTAGGTGTACATTGACTTTTTTATCAATGTAGAGTTTATATCATTGAACACATTTAACATACATAACACCGAAAGGCAAATAAAATTTACAATATCACTCACATTTTTCATATCAAAAATATTGTTATTTTCACTATCAATATGTAAATAATCCATAGAGATTATCACGACCTAATTGGTGAATTGAATTTGTAATATAACATATTTTTATTCTGTATATTATAGATAATAATTATCTTTATTTATGAAGAAAAGTAAGTTTAAGTGTTGAATATATATAGTTTTGTAATGCACTTAGTAGTACCTATGTCTACCACTCTTTGCGAAGCGTTTGCCGACGTTTCAACTTTTTGATACACCATGTTTATATAATTATTATAAACCTTATTCATAGTTAATTCATTCAGGGTATTATTTTAAGAGTGGATGCTATGCTCCCCTCAAACTTTATTTACTGAATCTACCGACCCCCTGTTTAGATAATGTATATTCAATCCTTCCTTCGTTGAATAATATTTTTATTTATTGTATTTCATAAAAATATTAACAAAGTATGTGTTGATTTATCTGCTCCTGTCCGCAAATCAAATGAATTGAGCGTGTGTTAGTAGGTGGCAGTGCAACCTGTTAGGAATGCGCTAGTATTTAAATAAATTATTTTAATCCTCATTTACCTGTCGGTGACGCTCAACAAACAAACCCACTCTCTATCTGCCTATCGATGGCATCGAGTTAATGTTGAATGTGGCTTTGCGTCCTATTGATATAACTAGTTCTAAAATAATTGAAGAAGCGATCATTGATGACAGTACTAATTAAGATCACTTTGGTGGTTTTGTAACATCACATTTTCTACAAATTGTTACACTTCAATTTGCGGTTTTGTAACAGATAGGGCTACATTTAGTTTCGATTTTTTTTATGTTTGTACCAAATATAATTTCAAGTAGAATCATTTGCATGTGTCATTAATTTTGCCTGCTCCATTTTTTTAATATTCATATGGAAATAACTGTCATAAAAAAACAATTATCTAACACGTTTACTTTTACGCTGCTGTTTTGTTATTCAACACAGCTATTCCCAATCTTATTTCAGTCATGACTCATCAATCTACTTATGGGTAAATAAATAATACAATATAACTGTACAGAGGTTGAGTTGTTTGATTCCAGCTTGGCTTTGTCTTTATACTCTCAATAAATTTATTACTGATATTTTAAGTTTGATCGGTCATGTTAAGTCTATGCTAAGTCTAAGACGTCCAGGGTGTTTTGTGTGGATGTTCTGTGTTAACATTCACCCTGAACGTTCCGTTTTTTAAAATCGTCCTTGCCAAGAATTCTTACACAACTAGTCCTAGATATTTTCAAGTTCCGTCATTCTATTTTTACTTCGTCGAATAAAGGAAGTTGAACAACTGAACGTCAAGTTTTCGTAAAAAATCTATTGATATCTTTCATTGTTTATTTGTTTCACATTTTAAGCGTAAACGAATTACTCTAATAGATAGGTACAATACTTATCTATATATAAATATTTCTTAGCTCTTTGACTGCTGATATTTCAACAGTTGAGAAGGCTGATTGCAGTGCATTGATAGTTTATAATCGTGATAGTATAAGTGTTTTGCGAAAACTTTGGTATTGTAGCGAATTTTTGTACTGAAATAAAATTATGAATCTTCCTAATAATCCCATAAGTTCGTTTGACACCAGCACTAAGACTCAATTCATCTTTGAAATATTCAGGCTTCGAATATCCTATTATGTGCACCAAGAATTTTGAGATGATGTATAAAAATATTATGTAGTACGTTATCGTAATATATTTAATTTACATGAAAACGGTTGGATTCTGACGACAGTTGAGGTAATATTTTTTTCGAAAACCAAATTAAAATCTCGAATCTTTAACTAATGTAGGTGGTTTCATTATCTAACATATATCTGCCCAAAAAAGATTATTCTACTGATGCTGTTTGCGCATTCCTATTTTCCTGCGTTTACTTATCAAATATTTACAGCTTTAAATATTATATAATACCTTCCTGTACGATAATATTTTGTTTTTAAATTACATTGTAATTCATTGAATAAACATACATACATTTATTATTTCCTCATAAAGTTTATCTTTTTTCATGCATCAATGGAACAACATGGTTAGAAGAAATACAATAAAGTACACATTTTATGAATCATAATCGAACTATAATTATTTAATATTAACACATGTTGACATTCAGGTTTTAGTCATGCATACATAATCAGACAATAAAATTGTAAGTTTGAAATAACTGCACATTTTTTTTTACAAGTCATTGCTTCGCTTGGCTAGTAATAATAATTGCTTATCAACCAAGTTAAATGTCATTTAAAGGTCCTTGCAACACCTTTCTGCGTTAAGACACCATTTGAAGAAAAAAATATATGAATGTTAATTCACCTGTTTAACGTTTTTGTAAATGTTAGGAAATTTTGGGCCCAATTTTATTTGGTAATTTCCTAGAGTGAGCAGTAAGTTATATCCCATTGACATTGATTTGGTAGACTACATTTTGGCACATGAGACCCAAAAATATCTGTGTATTTGTTTATTTATTTTTATTATTGATGGAAAGCAATATGTTTGTTTTATTATATAATAGAAATTATTACTAACCAAATCATTCAACAACATATGAAAGGGAGGTTAATCTTTTAAAATCATCAAAGGCGCCAATTTTTTAGATCCAAATTTGTATTTGATATAATATCAAATATTAAATTTTGAAACAGTTAACTATCGATAAATAACTGTGTTTTTACAATCTGGCAATATCTGATCCTTTTTTTTATCTTTATAGGTAAAACATATTGCCAAGCATGCAGCAAGAAGTGTTCTGGGGAGGTGCTGCGGGTCACCGACAAGTACTTTCACATGGCCTGCTTTGCGTGCAGAACTTGCTCCAATTCACTCGCCCACGGAGGATTCTTCTGCAAGGACAATGTCTACTATTGGGGAGGTGCTGCGGGTCACCGACAAGTACTTTCACATGGCCTGCTTTGCGTGCAGAACTTGCTCCAATTCACTCGCCCACGGAGGATTCTTCTGCAAGGACAATGTCTACTATTGTCCACAGGTTAGTTTTATTTTTCACCAAAAATGGAGATATCAATCACACTTTTGGTATTGTTTATCCATGTTCAATATTTTTTATGGTTCAAACTGAAGTTGGGACTTCTTTTCAAATTAAAGCATTTTATATTAATGATATATACCTTTAATCATCCTAAAAATATATTTTCTGCTTGATGTAGTTAATAATATTCTTCCCAAATTGATGATAACAAGAAAAAATGTGTTTGTGTGTAGTAATAGTAAAAATATTTAAAATATAAACTAATTTTGTAAAAACTAATTCACTCCTTAATAGATTAATAATATTTTCGTTTTAAGTAGTTCGTATCAGTTAATCCAATATTTGCAAATGAGATAATATAATATATATATTTTTGTTCAGGCACTCAAAATTTTATGTTTATTTTTATGGTAAAGCTGTCATGAAGATAGTGCTATGAATCATCGCCAAAATTATGTAGAATGAGTATTAAATTGTTGTTGTTTTCCAGGATTACCAAAAGCTGTTTGGCACCCGCTGTGCGGCATGCAACACATATGTGGAAGGGGAAGTGGTTTCAGCCCTCGGGAACACTTACCACCAAAAATGTTTCACTTGCGCAAGATGCAGGTGAGCGGATACTCAAAAGAGTGTTGAAGAAGAGTCATGCAATTTAAAAAAAAAAATTTTACCTACAGACCTAAACTGTTTCAATCTTCAAATGAGGTTTTTTTTTACCATTCGATGAATACTGATACAAAAAAAAAAACAACTGAAACAAAACAACTAATCCAGTTCTAGACTATCTTGACTGCATCCTTCTTTCTTACCTTACTTGTTTTAAGAGAGAATGAATGTTTGACTTACAAACATTTTTTGTTCGTGTGGTCTATTAGAAAATCATATGTTCCACATTGGATGTGGATAATGAGAAAGAAAAACATCTCATGGACCAAGCTTAAATTAAAATCAAAATTAAATTGCGAATTTGAATGTGAAATTAAAATAATTCTTCTGCATTACAATGAAATCATTAACGTTGCAGGCAAGCGTTCCCATCCGGTGAGAAAGTCACATACACAGGCAAAGAAGTTCTTTGCCAAAAATGTGTCATGGTACCTGTGAAGGAGATAGCCCGCAATCAAGCCGCAAGCCCCACCACTAGCAATCCTAACGGTGAGAAAACTGAATTCACTTCACACTAAATTTAATCTATTTATTATATGTATGTAATTTTTCTCAGCCTTCGCCACATTGCCTTTGCGAAATGATGTTAATTGAGAGATTCACTTATTGAAATACTGTAGTTATCTAATCACACTGCTACTGCAAAGATTGTGCTTAGTAATTTTTTATCATTTTAATACTTGCGTGTTTTGTTTATTTGCAGAATGTGCTGGATGCAATCAAGAACTTTCTGAAGGACAGGCACTTGTTGCATTGGAAAGGTTAGTGTCTTTTACTATTTTTATATAAAAAATTGATTTTATATTCTGTATTTTCTAACCGTAGCAATTGTTGCATCAAGGAATCTAACATACATATTGTATAGCTAAGTTTGCTCACAATAATTATCCAAAATTCTCTAAGAGTTAATATAAAAATTTTAGTTGACATAAGAGCCATAGCCTTATGATGTTTGTAAGCGAAACTTCTACAGTGTGAGTTATATTGTTGCTAAAAGATTTTTTACATGCTCCCTCTAACCACTTACCTATAAAATAAGTAAATTTGATGTTTATGATGTTCCAGACAATGGCATATGTGGTGTTTCGCCTGTCGTGCTTGCGGTTGTGTACTTCACGGAGAGTACATGGGTCGTGATGGCATTCCATACTGTGAAAAGGATTACCAAAAGTTGTACGGAGTTCGATGCGCTTATTGTCAAAGATTCATTTCTGGCAAGGTCTTACAGGTAATAGAATTTCATTGTTTTTACACAAAAAAATTGAATCATTTGTGTATGACTATGACTTATTATTGACTAGTATTATTTATTCCTCATAAAATAATGGTATACATTTTTCTTCCAGGCCGGAGACAATCATCATTTCCATCCGACGTGTGCTCGGTGTACCAAATGCGGAGATCCTTTTGGAGATGGCGAAGAAATGTTTTTGCAAGGTGTGATTTTTCATATTCATTTGTTTGGTTTGGAATGATAAATATGTGAAGTTCAAAAAAATAGAAATCTAATATACCTATATAATAGAATAATAATAGGTAATAGAATTCTTGTTGCTATGATTTCTTCTACATATTCTACTCGAGTAATCTTATCTGTAATTCATCAAAAAAGAAAAGAAACTAAGCCTCCAACAACAAATCATACTTGTTTGCTTGTTTTACTCTTAAATGTCATTGCTCATCACCGTCTTTATAATACTATTTAATAGAGTAATCTTTGGTTATCAGGCGGAGCAATCTGGCATCCCCGCTGCGGACCTGGACCGGGTCTTGAATCCTCACCGCCGACCAACGGTCATGCAACTGATTCCGAAGTAGATCGCGCCTCAAGTGTTGCCGTCAGCGATATGCAGGTTTGCACTCATAACAATATTTCACACCAAAGAAAAGTTTTACGGCCACTTAAAATTGATAATTACCGCATTTAATGTGCACTCATTTGTTTTCTTGTTTTCAATTTTTTTTTGTAGTTTGAATTATTTTTTACAAGCTGTTAAGACATTCTCATTTACCATTTTTTTTTGTTTAAAATCATTCACCTACTTTATATTATCATTTTATTCTTAGCACCATAATTTCAATGAATGTTTTTTTATAATTTTGTATATTTGATAATATGTTGTTGAAATATCTTTTTTTTTTGTTTTTTACAGTAATTCTCAGTAATTATTGTACTATTTGAAATTGTCAAGCAGTAAAAATATATAATTTATGTTATAATTTATGCTTTTATTAAAATTTTCACATTAATACATATAAACAATTTAATCCAATTAATTTACATACATATTTGTTTTTTTGCATCTGCAATAATGATTTTAATCAATTTAATAAAAATTCTTACATCCAATTGTGACATACAAAGTAATATATTAAAAGAATTAAAAGTGCAAAAATTTTCTTAATTCTATAAACCCTAATTAAATCAACAATTAAAATGCTATTTTAATTGTTGCAATACATTCTATTGTATTTATAGACTTAAAAAACAAGCTTTTACGGATATGCTAATTAATAGCGATATTTTTTTCCTTGAAGAAATTTAACATGCAATTATCTGCAATATTAAAAAAATATCTCTTAGCCTATAGTGTAAAACTTGTAGCTCCATAAACAATAGCATTTCAAGTCAGGATAAAGACATAATTTTCTGTTGAGGCTTGGTTGAAAAAATTCACATAAACGACATCACTTTCATTTATAGTTAGTTACACCAGATTCAATCTATAACCATAAATCAATTAAATTTTTATTATGATATTGATGTGTTTCAATATTCTTTTCAACCCGAATTATAATCCTCAAACATAAGCAAAATTGTCTTCTCGCTGCATACATCATGAACTAAAAGTCAATTCTCCTATTTTTTGCTTGAATCAATAATCATTTATTAATGTGGTGATATCTGCCATTAGTTATGTAACAAAAACAGCACATTTTTAATTTATTTTCTTAATATTGCACTTTAATCTTGTTGCATGTAGTTTTGGTTTTAAATGATTGATTGATGTCGTTTTTTTTTTTGCATCTTTGTTATGTTTGTTTTTTGTTTTTGATAAAATTTTACAGTATTCGTTGCCCCGATCCCGAACACCAAGCTTGAATGGATCCTTCTGCAGCCCGTATAGTAGTTTGAATAGAAAGGTTTGATTACTGCCTGTCTTTTTTTACTCATTTACTTTTATGTTTTCATAGTAGCCAAACATTCTGAACTGAAATTTGAGCAGCAAACTGAAAATTATCGACACAGATAGATATTAATACGGTGAAAAAATAGCAATGTACTTTAGTTCTACAAAATTTTGTAGAACTAAAATACATTGCTATTTTTTCACCGTGTTATAATGGAGTTCTACCAAGTGAATGCCAATTCAATCAACAGATAGATATTGTTAAAAAGTCCCACAGAGCCGATTTATATTAGTTTGAATACTTTATTGCCGTATAAAAAGTATAAACATAAAAGACCTTTTTTTTTAAAACAATAAAAACACATTTTTTTAGTACTTATTTCCACAATATATTTTTTGATCAGGACCAGTTGATAATGCTCGCGATGAGCGAAACCGGTCCTGATCAAAAAATATATTGTGGAAATAAGTACTAAAAAAATGTGTTTTTATTATTTAAAATATCATGCCTTTTCATCAAGAAGTGACAGTTAACACCTTAAAAGTGATAAAAGACCTTTATTAATGTTTTTTATATTTTTATGTGGCTTTTCTAGCCGGTTTAGGTGCCCTGATAAATCTGCTATCAATAAAAGGCTTAATTAGAGCAGACTATGTCAGGAGAGTGGACATACAAAACACCTGTCATGAGGATGATAATTTTGGATTTTCCGAAATCATAATACTGTAATTTTAGAATTAAGTTCTCCTTTTTATTTAATTTTCAAGAGGTGTAGTTTTAAAATATCACTAGTCACTGGTCTCTTTGATAGCCATCATCTTATTTTAGTGTTTCATGTGTATGTTGAAGATAGGTTTTCGTTAACTATGAATTCTTATTTTAATATAAAAGTAAAACAATTTCAGTTTTTCTATTACTGTACAGTATCATGCAACTTATCCTTTAAGTTTTAAAAATCTAGTTTGCATAATCTGTCCATGAAATATTCAACCAATAATTTTTAAAAATGTATTGTGTTCTTGGTGGAAAGTTTTATTTTGAGAGTGCCCGGCTGTTAATTAGTTACAAATCACTATAAAATTTAAATTGAATGGTGTAATGCTTACTTATCTTAAACTCATGTAGCAACCACATTTACACACCAAAAAACTACTTCTTATTAATACTAAAACTGATTGGATTCAAAGTTGACTTTGCTAAACAAAAATAACTTTAATCAAAGCCATAATAACTTAACAGCTACATGCATTAAGCAATCATAACCATTACATAAATAAGTATTGAAAAATGATGTCTTTTGGCTGTCACCACACCTAAGATAATTATAATTGCAGCACTACGGCAGTTACCGCAGTAGAGTCGGATCCCCAGGCCTAGTGCTCCGAGAGTACGGCAAAGGAGGAAGTCACAGTGGAGGAGGACCGGAAGGAGTTCCCGGCGTTGGTCCTCATCGAATTCTCACTTACAGCTACTTGACAGAACAGCCCAGTCAGGGATACTTGAGGCGGCCCATTGAGCCTTACGATCGCCCTCCCACCAGCCCGCATTTCCACAGGCCACACTGTGAGTCTCATTATGCTTATTGTTTTGTTGACATTTAGTATCTAAATCTCGAGCATCTTGATTAATCAGTAGCTGTTTAAAGATTAATTTCTTTATTATGTCTTAACTTTAATTTAATGCATAAAAATAGTTACCATTCAATGTAATCTCTTTTCAGCTTCAAATTCATCTCGCGGAGGTACACTTTACTCTCGTAGCAGTTCAAAAAGCTCTCACAGGCCTGGCATGAGGGTCTTAGTTGATTCCATTCGTAGCGAAACTCCACGGCCTAAATCACCTGCTATGAATAACGAGGTAGATATGTATATTTGACAGAAAACTTTAAAAACAATTAAATGTTACTTTCGGCATTGCATTGATACAGATGTACCAAATATTGAACAGTTTAACTAGAATTTTGAATTCATTTTTCAGAACTCATTGCTGCATTAATTTGTTCACCATGCACACCTTGCATTGTATAAAACATCAGTTCATTATGTGCTCCCGAGTTAGTTCATTGTGACAAAAAAACTACACTATATTGATGTGCAATATTATTTTATATTTTTGAAGCGAGAAATGTTTTGCAGTTGCAATATTGTTATGGTGTAAAGTGTTACTGTTTAGTTTTGAAAATTTATATGATTTTGTTGATAGCTACTTGATAACTATGATATTGGCTTCAAGCCATCCATTAACTATTACTTATCATAGTTATTATGGTTGTTTCTAAGGAACCAATTGAATTGTCGCACTATCCTGCTGCCAGTAAGCCTCCACCAGGCTATAAAGCGAAGATCGACCGTGATGACTTCCCAGCACCTCCATATCCTTACAGTGATCCTGGTATGTAAATTATTGTGAATGTGTTTGTTTAATTTATTTAAATGATATATATACTGAGAAGTAATGTAAATAATTTCATTCCACACACAACTTTTTTTTGTTTATAATATACAATATATTAAATTGAAGATTTTTATGAATTACATATAAAAATGAACATCGTCCTTTTTATTATTTAGTCATGAATATAAATTTCTTAAATAAATTTGTTAGGTTTGATATGAACAAAAAAATTTCAGAACGCCGCCGTCGCTGGTCCGACTCATACAAGGGAGTTCCGATTTCTGACGAAGATGAAAACGGAGAAGCCAATGGAAAGGTTAATGGTAAATCAGGTCAGTTTTCGGCATATTCATTAATAACCATTTTCCATCACTTTCTGTTCTTTTCTGTTTCTTATAATAAAATTTCTTTCATTTAATATGGGTTTAAATACTATTGTAGAAGTAACCGATCCGCAACTCAAAAAGGAAGAGACAGAACTTGCAAAAATTGAGACCGGAATAGCGAAGGTGTTCTTGAAAAATGTTAAGGATAGAGAGAAGGTGAAACAATGGAAGAAAGATAACCTAGATCCAAGAAATGCAAGCAGGTATGTATTTCATTCCATTTCAACCTATATCGAATCCAAAGATGCGTATATTCTTTAGCTGATTTTTGATGGCAATTAAATAATGGAATATTGCATAAGATTGAACATTGTCGCTCTTTAATTCTTTTGTCCGTAAAAATAAATTTTCTTTATCAGTGCCGAGATTACTAGGATCTTCTTGGGATTATGTGGGCTAGAATCATAAAAATTTACTAAAATTAAAATCATTAAGATTTCTTTAGCTCCGCTAACTTGGCTTTCAATAAATATAGTACAGGTTTATGCTGTTGCATTGATTATGACACAAGAGGTTCGAGTGCTAGAATTAATTAGCAAGTGTTGGATAGTTCTAATTTGAAAATAAAGTGAAATTAATAAGCATTCTAATTTGAATGTATTCATTTATGGACATTGATAAATGATTGACTTTATCATTGATAATAAAGGACCCCTTCTGCAAGCAAAGAACCAACATATCGTCTGCGTTATGAGTCACCGGTCGGTGCATCTCCCAGTCGCAACATGGATCACCCGAGGCCGTTCGACGATGAAGAATATTCTGTGGCCATGGATAGGTCAAGCAGCTACCGTGGAAGTGTCGGACGATCCGTTGGACAGATTCCCAGCTATAACGGTATTTAATAATTTTATATAGCTATCAACAATAATAAAATATATCAATTCATCATTTTTTCATACATTATTGATAAACATTAAATTTAAATTATTCTTTGAATATTTTTTTACTCGATATAAGTGAAATATTGGATAAAATATATAATTTTTATGTGGGCACAGTATTCTTTATTTTTACACCACCACATAGGTTAATGTCGAGTTATTATTTATATAAATATGAAAAAAAAATGAATGTAAAAAAAATCTTAGCACTCTAATCGCTGGGACATCGAACCCATTTCATGACTTATCAAACCTCACATATGACGTGCCACATCTAAAAAATATGATCTGCAACTTGGTACATGTTTTGATAAAATTAAATCAACTTTTTTTGAGTTTGTCCTCCAGTTTTCATGTTGACACATTATACAATATGATAAATATTGTGAAAAAATGCCTAAAATGACAGTATCTGTAAGTAATTACAGTGCTAAGAATTTTATATCATAGTAATAATATAAACTCTTTATGACAAAATCTTTCATACCATCGGTGAAAATAAAGTTTCACTCAGAGATATGTATATTTAAAAAATTGTCTTTTATGTCAAGCAATTTTGTGTTGAGCAACATATTTACACATTTATTTTAATAATTTGGTTAAAAAACTTTTATTTAAGAAAAAATGTTTGTTTTAGGGTTTCTTTCTCATTTCAACATTATTTGCATTATAAAAATGGACAAAGAATATTTTTTTCAAATCAATAAAAAAAATATCTCTGTGTGTAACTTTCCTTTCAATATATATATATATTTTTTATGCATTGAAACAGGGTTTGAATATAGAAACCATCAGTATTTTTAAACCAATACTTTTCTGTAATTTTGAAAGTATAATTTCAACACAAATATTTGGCAGATTATTTTCTTTTAAATTTCTGTATTTTCATTTTACAAAAAAGTATTGGTGTTACATGATATTTTAGTAGTAAAATGTTTAACCCTTTAACTGCTAAATGATATATTATTTGTGGTAACAATTAAAATTGCTTACAACGATAATCAATGTTGGCATAATGATCAAATTTGTAAATTTATTTGTGAACAAACTACTGCCATAGTGTTTCAGTAGCATAAAACATTTTTATCTATGTTTTTACTTTATTTATTTTGCCATGTCCATTATCAATAATAAAAGAAAGATTTTTTTTTCTAAAATTGATGTGGAGCCAATAGAGGACAACTAAATAAAATTACGTTGTTACTAAATTTGTTAATAGCTGCCAACAATAAAACCAAGGCATATTGCAAAGTATGCACATTCTCACTCGCTTGAAGATTGTTAACTTTCACTACATTCGATTTCCTATGGCAGAGAATCATCAGTAAATCAATGGGTGTTATTGTGTAGTCTTAATTATAAAATTTTATGACATGTCATTATCAATTTGTCATGTCTTAATGTAATATGATATTGCAGTCAATTAGAAGGGTAAGATGTTAAAAGGTACTAAACTCTCAACAAAGCAAAAATTTGCACAAATTTTCTCTTGGGTATTTGAAAAATATATCAGTTAAAAGGTTAAACATTCCATATTATAAATTTCATGACATAGTACTCCACCTCATATTATCCTCCATGAAATATTCAACATTCATTAACATTAGAAGAAATCACTTATTTCAAATTGACCAACATTGGGAGCCCGGTTGTAGAATTCAAAATATTATTGAAGTATTACTTATCACTTCACCACTAATCTTCAAACTGGTCTAGTTTTTAAAAATAATTTCATATGAGATTTCTTTAAAATATTCTGCCATCATAAACTTTCAACAATCTATTATAGTAAAAAGTAATAATTTTATTTCAAATGTCACCGTTTTAATATCATCCCTCTTGTATGGAGTCAGTTTATTCACCATGAAATGTAACATTAGCTCTCTCCTATTAAAATGCTGAATCTGATTCGACCGATACCTCCTTTTGAAATTGTTGTGCTGGGTAAACATTTTTGAATATTTATAATGTAACTTAATTACGAGCCGAAGTGAAATAAAATTTGTCATACTTGAAAAAGGTGAGAAAGCATGGGCTTCTAAGAATTTGTTTCCATGAACAGCCATTGTGAATTCAATTTCCTTTATTTTTTTCACTTATTTTGTTTGGCATAAAAACAATTTTAATTTAAAATTTTACATTCTGAAATATCTAACACATACTATAATATTGCTAGTTTAATTATTTTTTTTCTGTAGTGCAGCTTATAGTTTTCGTGAATGTTTCTAGATATATTTAATGAGTTTCATACGATTTTTGCTTTTTTATTTTCTTTACATTAATTTATTTCTGCTTATAAATTAATTTTTGTTACTATTATATTGTTACGCTTCCTTGGTTGTTACAATTTTTTTTAATTTCTGTTTTTCAACTATTATACATATATCTTCACATCTTCCAATACTTTTTGTCAATGATGTTTACTTGCATCACCCACACGTTTATATTTTTGAAAACATAATTTTTCCCTATGTCTATGATAATATATCTTTATCCTCTATTTCTAATTTTCCTTATCACATTACCACTTTACATTCACCATTCATATATCTATATACATTTACATCTTAAAATTATAATATTTTTCCATATGACTCTCAGAAATTTAAGTAAAGAAGTAATACCTTTATTTCAATTTTTCGGTTCCAATTCCAATTCATATTTTGTTGTTCAGGATTCATTTTATTTTTACCATCTGCTCTGTTCCCAATTTGGAGCAAATGGAAACCCCGTGGATCTTATATCAGCGGGAGTCGTTCTACAGAAACTGCTGGTTATTCGGTTGCTTATCTTCTATAAGTAATATAATTCTGGCATCGAGCTCCCTTATGCTATAAAAGAACACATTTCAATAATTAATTTCAAGTAAATATAACAAATAATAGGTTAATATTGATTACCCGCCATAATTGATTGTATTGATTTATTTTTATTGAAAAATTATTGTATGCAACAATATTTGAACAGTTTTGTGAAAATACTGAACAACACCAAATGTGGAAAAGAAACATTAAAAATGAAATCAACAAAAAACTTTTAGCAGGCTGAAAACTTTTTCTTCTATGTATTAAACTGTACAGTTTATGAGTTTAGTCAAATTCGGTTACAAAAAGCATTCTAGTTCACTCTTAAATTAGTTGAGAAGATCATATTTGTCCGAGTTATAACCTAGTTTGGCTGAACATTATAATAGTGTAACAAATAGCAATTGTGAGAAGAGAAGTCGAGCGGTGGTGGAATTTTATTGTTTTGTCTTTTAGTTTGTTTTGTTTTTGTTCTGTTGTTATGTTGTTGTGTTTTGTTGTGTTTGTGGTAGTGATGCACGCGGCGCCGCGGCCCGGCTACTCGCTCAAGTCCTCCACTCTGCCCGCCACTAATAGAACCAACGGATGCAATGTGAGTACCCAATCTGCGCTTTAACGCTTCATTGACTACAATCGATGTCACTGCTTTTTTATTCAATCTCTCTAAACCGATACAAAATAGACAAAGTGTTTTGTCATATGAATTGCTTCTTTATATGTTCATTCAGTTATTTTGTATCCTCCAACATTAGAGTTTGAATAAATCTTCATTGACATCTATATGTGCATGGTTTTTGTATGTTTTTTTTTAAATGTAATGTTTTTTGTTTGTTCCAAATAAAAAACTTTACAAAAAATTTATAAGTCGCTCTGATAAACTTTGAAATAGTTTATTCCAGTGCACTTCAAAGTCTCCTAATTATATTATTTCTTACAGGTTGCAAATAACTAAAGCCGGCAGTAAATATTACTAATCAAACATAATGTCAAGGGAGGTTAGGTCACGTTTCATTAGTGTAGGTCGGTTAGGGCTGTTTTCCAAATTCAAAATTGCGTCCCCGAAAGAGTTTGGCCACGCTTATTTTTATAAATGAATTTTACATTTGGACTTGGTCTGTTTTTGATATATTCCGCAGTGGTTTCATCATTGAGACAAGTCCCAAAGCCTGGATATGGTTTGGGAGCGAGATCGCATACGTTTTCTTCGAGCACAGCTGTAAGTCCCACCAAATAACAACTATTGTATATCAATTGTACATACTGATATTTTGATCCTTCAGTTTTATTGTTTCAGTTTATTTTAAATGTGTACAGATTTATTTTTTGATTCATTACAAACTATTTCATGCCATAATTATTCTCTGACATCAGAAACAATATTGTTGTGCACAAACTTTTACGAATTGATGAATATATAAATAAATATAAATAATTTTTTATATACTGCTTTTATCTAATAATTAACACTTAACAATGTCACTTCTGAAACTATAATTTAATTTTGTCAGTATTTATTCAGTGCTTTAGAAATAAGAATCATATTGTTTATCAGTAATTATTGTTCTTGCATGTACTTAGATACTTTATCAATAGTTGACACTTGCTTTGCTTTCCTACGGAGCCTACGAGTCTAAGTTGAAAAGAGTATTTTGAGTGTTCTTGATTTTTTTTTAACTGTGAAATATTGTCTCTTAAACTGAAAACCGATCAGTGACAACAAAGTATAAGTGTAATCTTGGAATGTCAGGGAGGATTCAATTTATTTATTACCTTACAAATTTTTCATTGGCGAATTGAGAAGATTTCTTGAGACAAAATTTTAAAATTTTGTTCTGCCTCAAAATAAGATTTCAAATTTTGAAATGAGATTAAAAGAACTTATTAACGCGTAATGAATATTTTTCAGCAATTATTTTTTGATTTAAATATTTAATATATGGAGATTTTTACGATTATGGTATAAAAAGGTTCATTAAGGTTTGTTATAGTATATATAGTTTAGGCTATTGAAGCCATATATGCAAATAATTTAGCAAATTATAAGGCTGTTAAAACAGTGATGAAATTGAATTTCTGGTTTTTAGAAAACGCATTCACTTGAAAGTATTTTTTTTTTGCCAAATATCATTTGAGCAGTTTATGATAAACAGGCAATTTTTTTAAGTTTGCAGACTTTTCTAAATGTTAAATCGAACCCCAGGTAGTCCAGGCAGTAAATGATAAATGATTCTCCAAGGTCTACCTATATTTGATCATATAATTAGAGAAATGTGCTAAAATCCTTAATTTATTTTCATTCTGTTTTAAAAAAATATAAAAGGGTTCCAAAACCAAATTTAATTAGAAATGAAATGTTTTTCTTTTTATTATGATATTGCATATTTAACTATATACATGCTTGTTTTTACTGCCAGTGAAGATATTTGCATCTTCCCTTAATGGACTGTAAAACCATATTTTTATCACTTATTAAGTTTTATTTGATTGCACACTCATCAGGTATCAGTACATGTGGAGTTAAAACTGCAAATTGTCATGCTACAATTGATTTGAACCGTGTCAACCTTTATTAAAATTATACTGTTGATTTTCTATGGTTCCGTGTAATATTCCATATTCATAATTTTTTAATCAATTGTTTCTCTCTACATATTTGGTTAAATATTATGGGTCCTGCGAAAAATATTACTCCCCAATTGATCATTGTTATGTGTTGACAGGAGTCTGTATGACAACTTTCAAGGGCTATTGCTGTTTTGTGATAAATTTATCCCAATTTATTATTTTTGTTCAACATTTATCACAAGTGCTCCCTCCCATTAAACTGTTATCTTAAAACAGACCCAGACTACAAGCCTGCAAGTGTTGTCTTATTTTGAGTACGCCAGCTCAAAATTTTTCCTCTGAGGACTCGCCTATTTACAGACTTATCAATTATGTCACTGACTTCTTTGTATATATTTCCATTCAATTATTTCAACTTTCAGCTAAAAATTAAATTTTGAACTGTAAGAATTGTGTGGCTTCAAATATTTGAGACTTTTCCACATATATTGCTTATGTTCAGGTTGCATTGAGAAACGAAGAACTCGGGGGTTCTCTGCTGTCTACATTAATTAATTCACATTATTCAAATAAAATTATTCCATTCTCAATACAAATATGAACAGATATAAGTGACTTGGTTCAAACCCATTAGCGTATGGCAATATGTAAATTTTTTGGATCTTCAACGATTACATTTTCATTTAAAATGTTAACCAAATTTGGCAGACAGATAAAGTGAAGCTACAGTAACAGTAAATGTTATATTTTACTGATGGGAATCTCATAAAACTTTCAATTACTTTGGACTGTAAGAGAGATGTTCTTAATTTCTTCTGGCAATGCAATTGGAAGAATTGATATGTAATTGTGATATTTTTGACATTTATTCAATAGCAGGGAATGTGTTCACTCAAATAAAGAAAGCGCTTTGAAATCTAAGTGTTGTAGATTTCTTTGAATGTACAAATAATAGAATGAAATGTTTTCTAATGTTTTAATGTTATTCGTTACTAATTGCTGCTAATTCTATTATAGGGCGACTTTTCATTTAGCGGTCTCGGTGATAAAACTCACAGCACGGAATTCAGTAGCGGCAAGTCTGACAGTAAGTCTTTGTTAAGATTATTCTCACACTATTATAAATTAAATTATTTCTTTATTTCTGAGCATATAATGTATTGACAAAACACCTGGTTACATTTCTACTTGAAGTGATGAAGTAACATAGTGAAATCCATAGAGAAATTTCATAGTCGCTTGCATAAAATATTCTGTTAAGTAGATTCAATTTACATCCAGAACAAACATAACTTCACTTAGCAAGTTTTTTTTTTATTTAAAGCGAACCATCTTATTCATTATCTTCATCATCATAACAACACTGTGGAAAAAATCACATCTTAATTATATTTATGATCATATCACCTAAATCATTTAACTGTTCATTGCATTTCTATTTACAGTTTGTATTCCTATCTTTTATTTTTCTATGGATTAAATAAAAATATAAAGCCATTATACAAACATCATTTTTTATTATCATCCTAATAAATTACACAACCCGAATAACAATTATCTTTCATTTTTCGTGTTTGAACAGTTCATTAAGGTGGTTGGAATATCTTTGATAATTTAATCCACCACACACAATTAATTTGAATGGCCAATATTATACCCACCCTCACTTTTTGATCATCATCTTCATTTCATTATAATTTTTTTATCTAACATTTATTTTTGCTATTTCACGAGATGAAATATATTACATTACACTTTTTTTGTACATGTCCCACAAATCACTCATGTTCATGTCAAAATGGATAGAATTTTGTGTTGAAAATAATTATACAATAAAACACGAGCAATTTTTAAAATTTATTTCTATGTAATGCTCAGCCACATTCTAATGGTATTATATAATTCTAGATTACATGGAACTTGGAATATTAGTAGTTGAAATTGTCTTGGTAATTATAGTGTAATGATAAATAATGAAGGATTTATCTAAAACTGACCCAATTATTATTTGAAGACTTAAATTAATTGTTTTTATATACATAGTTATTTGGAGGTGATATCGGTTAAAATTCTACATTTATTTATGCCTTTTAACAGATAATTAATTATATTCCGTAATACTTCTGTTTGTGGATGCGTTAAGTGGATTTTTGCTTTGCCTAATTATTATTGAATTTAATTTTCTTCTAATTGCTTAAATAATAATTAACAATTCTTACTATAATGTTTCCAAAGTCTGACCTAACAATGATAAGCATTCAGATTTTTTGGTATCTATCTGTATATACATATTATTATTAGTAGTATTTTTAAAAATTATAACAACTTACAGTAATCTTCAAATATACAGGATTTTATGGATCAGTTAAACAGTGTATGTATCATCGTTAATCAAAGTGGGAATTTGATAAAATTGTATTTGTTTCATCTTAAAACAATGTAATGCGATCCATTGAACCCTGTATATTGATTTTATGGAGGTATAATTCACTATTATTACTCAATAAAGGTGTCAAAAATTGACATTGATAGATAGTCACAGCTACCCACCAGCCTCGCCTCAGAAATATTTGCAAATAAAATAATCACCCGCACATCACAATGCTTAAAACAGATACTTTTGTAAATTTATTGTACATACATAATATCAATTGCAGGATCACAGGATAAAGAAAAGTGCCTATATATTAAAATAAAAATACTTAATTATTAGTCTAGTTAAAAGTTATACAATTTTTTTTTCCGATCATACTCTTCCTGCAGATTCATTTATTGATTGAAACTTATTAGTATTAATTTTATTGATAGATTTCTATTTATTATAACGTCATGTACATCTCTTTCTAATATATTAAATGCCTTCTACAACAATGTAAATAAATAAATATATTTATGAAATTGCTTCTGCTTGTTCCTTATTGCCGCGGCTGAACAGTTTCCGGCGGATCCATCACGGATGTGGACAGAAGCGCCATGGTAAGACAATCAATTTTACATCTTTTGTGTATGTAATATGTGAACCAAACAGACAAACTTAATAGCCTTCACCTTCTGTATTGTAGCATAGCCACACCACAATAACTCCACTGACCCAGTACTCGTAGTTACAGTAATTTGATAGCTAACTAACTAACCCTTACAAGTATTCACTTGATATATTTTGTTATGCACATTAAGAGTACCCCTTAAACTGCACTTTATTCTGTATGAATTGAAATTAACATAGACTGTAGATAGTGGTAGATTTGCGGTGAGATAAATATTAACATAATCCTTCCATGCCACATTTTTGTAGTTACATAATAATTGTAAATTGTTCACGCCGTGTCAGCGGTTTTAAGTGTTTTAAGGCACACTTAAAAATTGTTAGCAATCATGGGATAAAAAGTCGCTCATTAATTGTTATTATTATACTTAATTTTGCGGCATATTTGAGATGTTTTAAATGAATATGCAAGCTATTGGTACGCTCTATTTTGTTAGAAATAATATTCTAAGCTCGTCATTCATAGGATAAGATGTGAGTAATAAAGTTTCTCTTAGGAATAGATAGTAAGACTGAGTATATCAAATCAAGTCCAGCCTTCCAATTACTCTTCAAACATTTATTTGATTATTATTATAATAAACAGATAATCTTTCCCACTGGTACAGTATTTATCATTACTGATAAAATTTAATACTCGACACTGGTAAATTAACCATTATATACCAATCCTGATGAAGTTATTTGTATGTCAATGTATTTCTTTCAAAAAAACAATAACTTCAATAATTTCAATCATTTTGTGAAACTTGGTTGTAAATACGTCAGCTGCGCCTTCTTAATGCTATCCATAATTAAATTGCTTTGTTCTAGTAGGTCGGTAGTCATTTAAAATGATAAAAAAGAATACATGTAGCACATATTATTTTATACTAAAATAAAAGTTTTTTTTTCATTTGCTATAACAACAAACAATATTATATACCTTTGCCTGCAAGAATGTCAGAGATGCCTTTTGAAGAGTTAGTCCACAATCTCCATATCCAGTTAAACCTATCCATTTCTTATTGTATGTGTTTTTGTATAAGAAAATATTTTTATTTATCCAATATTTAGTATTAAATCAATTCAAAATTGAAATCTTTCTTTAGGATATAATATATTTGAAAGATTTTTAAAATAAATAATAAAGAGCAACTTGAATAATAAATTTGATTCTTTATAATATATAATTATCTTTAAAACCAAAATAAAGTGTCGTGATCTCAATGCGTTTGCAGACCGCGGCTGAGATGCCGGTGTCGTCGACGTTTGTTGGCGTCTTGAGAGCAGGGCCGGTGGGGGGGATCCACACGGGCTCGTCTTACCGCTCCGGTGCACATTCCGGAGGAGTGAGAAGGTCGCTGCCCAACATGGCCCACTCTCATCTGGTCCACGAGCCCGCCAAGATTTATCCTTACCACCTGCTACTCATTACCAACTACAGGCTGCCGCATGACGTGGACCGCCTCAATCTAGAGGTATTGATTCATGTTTTTACAATTATTTCATTCAAAAATATCTTCAGTGTATACATATGTATATATATATGCTGAAATTGAAATAAAAAAAATATCTCAGTAACATAAAAATGTGTTGGACTGAATTGACACTCAAATCATAAAATGATATTTATTATATCGGTTTACTGTGTGAGGGAGAGATTTATTGATGCTATAATAATTTTATTGAATATATATGGTCAAAAATTTATTTCTTGAAAAGCAATTTGTATTGTTAGTTACTTGATATTTTTGCTTTTACGTATGATCTTTCAACTAATTGGCCGAGCTGAAAGAGCTTGGTAACGAAATAACCATGGCCAATTATGAATTGGCTGATCCAGAAATTAGGGTTCAAAACTTTGGTACATGCATTGCTTGATATTCAGAAAAAAATTATACGTTTGCCTGCCTTTGGAAGAATTTTCCCATAGATTCTACTAAATTTGCATTGCAGCTTCAATTGAAACATTATGACGATCAAATTTATGAGCCTGAGGAATATAAGGACCTAGTTGAGGAGGTGATGATAAAGTCAACCCCTTCCTGATATCCAATATTTAGTCCACTGTTTGCACTGCATATTAAATACTTATTATTAAATTAATTCTGTTTTCAGCGCCACCTTTCTGATGCAGAGTTTGAAACCATCCTTCAATGTGGTCGTGTCGAATTTTATCGCATGCCGCAGTGGAGACGCAATGAGATAAAAAGACGTGCTCGCCTCTTTTAAATCGGCAACCTATTCAACTATTCATTATTTATGCATCAAACCCTCGTCTAGAATTTCTAAATATTCCTAAATGGACAATTGTTTTAATAATATATTTTAACTAGCATTTATGTTTAATTCTTTCTTGTGATTGATTCTGTCCTGAGTGTTAATGTCAATGTTTACGACTGTGCTAAGATTCCTCAGAATTTAGACATGGCAACAGTTATGAGGACATTTGATGTTTAGTGTACACAGATTATGACGTTTTATGTGTAATAAGCAAAATATTAGTACACATTTTAATTTCCAACATTATCATACTGAGTAATCAATTTGATATTTAAACTAATCTTAAGAAAGAATTAACAAAATATAGAAACGATTAAAAAAATCTTGTTGTCATCATTTTTATTTGGTAATCCATTGCTTTTAATTTTAATGTTATTCTTTATATTTCAACTGTACTTCTTTAGTTTATCATGGTATATTTGAATTAATTTGGTGTATTGCCTCATTGAAAGCTTTCGCACATCTATATGTCTTAAGGTATCTATCTGTCCCTGTCTAATTCCTCATCCGGGAATTATTTTACATACATTTAAATTTCTTTTGCTTCTTTGATACAGTATCATTAATTTACTACGATTTTAAGAACCTATCAGATGAATGTTCAATTCCTCGTGTGTCTTAGCAGTATATTATAAACATTTTACTCGCATTATCTTATATAATATAAATAAACTACAATGTGTTCACAGAAATTATCCAAACTATCTTATCTGAATCATTTAGAAGATGAATCCCCAACACTGAAGACTGGATGTTTACCAGACGAGCATATGTATAATTAGCACTTTGTTTACTAGAGTATGTTTTACTATATAGTTCAAAATTAAATATATGCGACATTATTTGTTTGTAAACATTATTTCTTTCGACACATCTGTGATGGTTTACATCAATTGATAATTGCTTATGCACAAATCTTTACCTGTTTATTTAAATTTATTCCATTCAGTCTATTAATTAATATCATTTTAGCCAAATACAATGTATATCAAAATTATATAGGAATGTAAAAAAAGTAGACGCAAAGTTTTATACTGTAAATATTTATTTTGTCTATGTAATATGGCACCAAAATCTTTTATGAAAATATTGAATTTATTATAGATTATTAAATTTTCCATATCAGAAATAATAAGAGAGGAGATACTGCATCTTGATTTCACTTTTTTTCTTTATGTCACCAAATAAATGACAATATTGTGTTTATGTTAATTTATTATTTATTTTTTTTAAATATCTGAAACATTCACCACAATTTGGTACTGTACTTTCGATTGTCATTACTGTCGCATTTTAAGAATATTCTTTGTACACACTTTATATTATTTATAATTTACTCAGATAATATCTGTACTATAATTGCAAAAAATGTTGTTTATGAATAATAGTTTTTTAATAATGGTAAAATTATTTTACTTATTTTTAATATTTGTTACATAATCTTATTCATAGAATAATGAAGGTTGGTTGAACCTTTCGAATATTCAATGATTCAGAACCTTAAAAGATTTTTAAACTAAGATATATTTATCATTTTTTACTGTATGACATCTATGACATCTTGTAGGTAGTTATATTAATTTTGATATTCGGACACGTTCAATCGGGAAGAGGTGCTTTTGAATTATTTATGTGATTATATTGCAATATACTCTGTTTTATCCATTTTTAGAAGCCATTCTCAACCAGATGTATCTCGGTCATTGAACTACATTTTTTTAAATAGAAAATAAAAAATCGATAACATATAAGTAGAAAATCACAATTTTAGATGCCAAATTTGTCACACAGCCAAATCAAACAATACACTGGCCAAAATATAGATGTCATAGTTTTAATACCTACCAAAATATAACAAAATAGAATGAAACCCTATGGATCAATATTTCCAATTCTAGGAATATGTTACTTTTAAATGTAATTGTAAGTCTATAAAGTCTCTGTTAAGTTTTCATTGATAATATATAACTACTACATCTGGCATTGCAATTAAACTATAACGATTCAAAAAAACTCGAGGAAGATTCTTTTCTCTCATCCAGTGATAATTTTTGAAACTTTCAAGAAAATGATTGTTGTTCTTACTAGTAATTTGTTTTTATTTGAATTATTTTTATTTGCGTATCGTTTGGAAACTTATTTATGCTAATTTAATAATTTTAAAAGAAAATGTATAGGCATGAACCCGATACCATAAATAAAGAAAAAATATAAGTTTACTATCAGCATAGAACTAAAATTATTATCATAGTACTGACTTCAATATGAAATAAAACTAAACATGCCAATAAATTTAAGAATTGTTTTATAAATATATATTCAAAGAAAATTTACAAATTTAGTAACTTTATTACAAAAAAAAAAAATGCTTTAGTTATTGTAGCTTTGTACACGCAAGTATTTTTGCAAAAGCTTTCCAATGACAATTTCCTTTCGAATTAATTGTTTGCTAGGCATATTTAAATATTGAAAGAGGTACATAGCCGCGCGGTGAAATTTCAATTTGCGTAAACGGTTTGTAGTTTTTTGAATAAGAAGAAAATCATTAAGCTGTTTTTACACAACTATCAATGGTTTATTATTATGGAATGAAGTAAAATGGTGTGCCTATTTTGATGTATATAAAGAAGCAGCAACATTTCTTATGGTCTCAAATTTCGAATACTTGAAAATGACTATGTCCTTTGCAGGGGGACCAAAGAAGGTTGCCTTCGATTTCGCATAAATGTGAATATAAATTTAGCTGATATGCATTTTTCTTTATTCAATGGTCGATACCTCATTTGCCGCTATATAAAAATACATTTTATGTCTACACAAGTATTATTATACGCGTGCATAAAGATTTTTATTATTATCAAAGAATTTCCCTCAGTGTATACATCGGAAACAATCTTAGTGTCTTGAAATACGGTATAATGGAGAATTTGGTAAGGCAGGTCCTCGGTGTTGTGAAAATTACAATCTGCACATTATAGAAAACCTCTTGCAAATGTTAAATTAGAACATGATTTGTGTTTTTTATTACCAAAAATATATTCAGAGCTATTTATGATTTTTATGTATTTAAACAATATATCATATTTATTCCATTTTTTTTCAATAATTAGTGTCTTCTCTCCTATTCTATTATATTTTTATCATAAAGATTCTTTTTAAATCACTTTTTTGCGTAACTAGATGTTTAATAGCTTTTATATGGATCGATGAATGTAACTGTACATCTTAAAAAAGCAATGATATTACTTTTGTGAAAATATTTCATTCGGTATTATTAGCAGAGATTTGGGTATACTTTTTTATCTTTCGGGCCAAATTTAGAGACGGGAAGAGAAACGAGTGCAGAATAATACAATATTCTAACTTTGCTTGGGCTAGTCTTAAAATTATAGATATATGGACTTAATTTTAATGTGAGCTTTGTCAAGCAAAATGTCAGCTGTTTGAAGTGAGTAAAATGTGCATTTGATATGCTTCAGTGAATGCCTTCAAAGTTGTACCTTTTTCAATGTGCAGGGCGCATTTTGACAATGTCTGAAGTATTTTTATCTTACAGGAAAATAGCCTCTTTATTGAAATCATTATTGTCTCACTACTCGAATACCAGTCAATGGATGTTTTATGATTCGAAAAATACATAAAATCTTGCATTAGGTACATGTAATACCTAAATATTATACATATTTCATACTGCAGATATTTGTTGCTATAAGTATAGAGACAATTTCCAATGGTGCATGTAAAATTTGGAATACTTCAAACATTGCAGAGCTTTGCGATATATTAATATAGAGATAATATATTTTACTAGGTATTTATGTTAGTTCATAGATTATTATTGATATGTTGGTAAAACGGATGTAAATGGTGCAAAAATTAAAAATCTATTTCTTAGTATGAATACTTTTTTGCTTGAAGTGTTCCTATTTGTATGTGTTTGAAAATGCAAATAAATTTTTCATTCCAAATTGTATGCATCAATTTACTACAATACACTGCGGTCGTCTTGCTAATGAGGCCGTACCGAACCTCACTTTTTTCTTCAAAACATTTTTATCCAATAAGCAAATTATCATTTTATCATTTATTTGCTATCAATTGGGTCTAAAAATACAATAGTAAACCAGAAATATTTATTAACAACTAGACAGTGCTAGTTTGCACATAAAATTGAAAAATTAAACCAATAATCAGATTCTTTTACTGCCGCATATTGTCAGCCAATATTAACATTTACTATAGTACACCCCAAAATATTTATTACTCTTCTTTCTGTAATAACCTGCCTCGTCTACTATAACAACACATCATTGATTTCTCAAGTAACGAAAATATATTTTTTTATCTGGGTCTACTCAAAGAGTAAAGTTAAAATTAATGTAAAATAAATCTGGGTTTTGAATTATTCATAATACAAATCTTTGATTTAACACTCACTGAATATTCTCTTTTAACAAAATTTTTATAAAGTGTAATTAACATTGTTCAAGGTTTCTGTATGTATAACAACCAAACTGATTACTAACTATAATATTTTTCAAATTGATTTTAAATAGTACTTATTTTCATATTAATATTGTATCCCAATTAAAATTCTTTGAGAACCCAGATGCTATTTAAAAAACATGTTTTTTTCCTCTATATTGGTAGAATATTATCACAACACTTGCAAAACTAGATTGAAATATTATTAAATAAAAAATTTGCTTTACATAACTACTTGTTTTTTTCTTTTTAATTATTTTCCCCGTTTGTAGTATTCTTTATGATGGTATGTTTTATGAACGTCAACTGCGTTGCCAACCGTAATCATGACTTTTCTTTTATCTATGTTACAATTTGAAAGTCTACATTGAAGTCTGGGATAAAATAATTTATCTTTTTATGGATGCTCTGAAATGTCATGGAGTTTTGGATAAATCAAAACTTCCACTATGCCAACTTACAACACATTTACTTCAAAACTACTAAAAAATTTCAAATGATTTTCTATTTAAATTAATGTAACTTATTCATCATAGATGAATAAATGAAAATCTTTATATTATAATAAAATGATTTCAATTACATTTAGCCTCAAAAGTCAGATGTATCGAGTGTAATTGAGGTACAAAATCAAGGAGGCCTGATATCCTCTACATCAACTCAATTCTGTCAGTGAAGTCTCATCGTAGTATTTTAGTAGAAGGCTTCAAATAGATATGTTCAACTGGTCGGCCATGCAACTGCAGTTTCCTTGACAACTTCATAGTGTGATTATGGACTGTTTTCACGTACACCTAGATTGGTGCTGTATACATAACATAGGCGTGTGACCCATTGTTCCCAAGCACTGCCTGGGGGTGCCAAAATATCCCATTTTCAGAGAAAGATCAACCCATGATAACAATTTTAAAACAAAAAAAAATCAAATAAGAAGAAAACACATTTTAAGAAAATGGTGAATAATGGATATGTTAACGAGTAGGGTGACCAAGAACAATACCTTCTACAAAATTAAAGTTTGAGCATTTTAATAAAAAAAAAAAATTGAACATCCATTGTGGCACAGTATGTAAACCACATTTATTATTATTCCCCATGTTGAAAAAAATATATTTTCAAAATTTTGTACCCCTATTTTTATTTTAATTTTGTTTTAAGCGTCTTTTTTTATTAATAATATTTGTAAAATGTAATAATAAGTCTGAAGAAATTTATATTTTATTAATACAAATACTATCCCATAAAATTAAAAGATGTACGTTTTGAAGAAAACAAGAAATAGTCACATCATATATACCCAGTCCTTTTTTTATGCGAATTCGATTATACGCGATTTTTTTGGACGGCACCTTTACGTTTTTTTACGCGCTTCACTCGTTTTTATGCCATTTTTACCCAAATTTGTTTTAAAGAAGAAATTTATATATGATACTAGGCATGTACGTTTCATTCTTTTTTTGAATAAAAAAAATATGTGTATTTTTAAAACTTAATTTTGTAAAGCATTCCACTTTTTTAAATACAAATCAAAAAATTGCAAACGATTACATTTCGCAACCAAGAGTGACAGCAGCGAATAATTCATATAATTGAAAAAAAAAAAAATTTATAGTCTCATTATATTTTTATAAGCAATAAAGACAAAATATTTTTTTTGCACGAATTTTAAAGAGCAAATTTTGGTTTTTCATACGTTTCTGGTACTTTTTCACACGATATTTTAATTTTTGGAACCAATTTATCAAATTATATGAAAGTTGTGATTTTTTTACGCGATTTTTTTTACGCGCCATTTTCTGGAACCAATGTATCACGTAAAAAAAGGACTGGGTGTACAGTATACATTATGTTGGGGGAGGTATTTACAATGTACAAATGAAAATTATTTCATAGAGCGTGCTTGTTCTTTCTGAATATGGTTTGTATAAGTCTCTTCATTCACAATGACAGCTTAGTATTTTTCAATATCTTAACCAGTCAAAATACCGATTTTGAGAATGCTTCATACACATATAATATATCAGTGTTTAAAATCAGAATAAATACAGTTCATTTGACAACAGGAATTAAAAAGGGCATGAGTAACATAGAGATACAAACATGGTTAGGCATAAAGTCAATTCATTAATTTGATAACTTTACAAAGAAAATGCATACAGTACATATTGATCAAATGCCAGTAAACCCAAAAATTTGATAAAATTTCTTGATCTTTCCCATTCAATTCTGGCCCATCCCTGAATCTCAATAAAACCTTTGTTACCTGAATTATACTTCTTTTCAGATTCATTGCTCTTGACCTGAGATTTTGATATATATATATAAGTACTACAATATAAAATATGATGAGATTTAAAAATTTTTGAATCTGCGTTATGTAAAATCAATTGTAACTTAATGCACTAAACTTCCAATAATTGGAAGTGTGCTTTATCTCTATATATATATATATATATATTTAGTTTTAAATGTAAGCTTGTAAAATATAGCACACATCGTATTTGGAAATACTCACATCTATTATCATTGTGATTTTCCTTAAACAATAAAATACAGTGCTTGGCACTATTTTCACATTTTTGTCTAATTACGCTCAGGACCGGTTAAGCTAATCGCAATCACTGTTTGTTCATAATGTTCATGTTGATCTTAAAAATATACAAATGTAGAAATAGTATTAAAGATTTTATATCATTATTTAAACATAATGCCTTTACACCAAGAAGTAAGAGTATATATCTTAAAAGTGATCAATGTGGGTTGATCAAAAACCATTTTTACTGTAATAAAAGTAGGTGGGGCAAAAACATTGATGTAACATCGACCATACAAAATTCAGTTGACATGTTTAACATTATATCACTATCACAACTGTAAAAAATGATCGAGTGAATTTATGTGTGCTATCACTCAATACAAATCTGATGGCACTTATAAAGTTATGATTGTATAATATATGATAGAAGTGATATCAATTAAGATCAAGAAATAAAATTTGGCCTTCACCTAATTTTTATAATCTACAGCTTAATCCTCTGCCTTCATTCAGAGTCCCACCACCCTTAGATGACTCGTGTTGAATTAAGGTGGGAGGAAAGCCATGAAGTCATGTTCTAGGAGATATTGTTAAATAATTGTAGATCCAGTAATCAAGTTACCAATCTACTAGTACTGTTCTAGTCCTACCCCTTTTATCTCTACTCTCTTTCTGAAAGACTAGTTGAGTCACTTAGTAGCAAGTAGTTCTCATAACAACTCAACTTGGCAAGATAACTACTGTACTCTTTGGAAATACAACTAATTCTATTTTTACATGTATTTCATACCATTCGCTATCAACAAGTGACACTAAAGAAAGGCGTTATTTTAAGAAAGCTTTATTACATAATTATAAATAATTTAGGATTATCTTTTTATAATTTCAATTTTTAAGTATTTCTAAATTTTGCAGTGCAAATTATCCATTTATCCGTTTACCCATCACCAGCGACACAGATATATTTTTATTTAGATAAGGGTAAGTAATCATGTAACAAATTCCATGAAGCACCTTCAGTCAATATCATAAATTAAACAAATATGTTTTTTTTTAAACTTGTATGAAATCATGTAGAGCTGTGAATTTCAATTGAATAATAATAAGTTGGATAGAATAGGGAAAAGGGGAGAGTCTGTCTCTGTGTGTGTGTGTGCGCGCACACATGAGTTATAGACAATTCATTGTGATTTTATTATTTAACTAACCACGATATTACAATGATAATTAATATTGTACAATAAAGGCGATCTGATTATTTTTATAATAAATTAAAAGGAATATATTTTAGTCCTCATTCATATCTTAAGGATTTTTTATAAAATTACTTTTTGACAAATATATGGATGGGAAAAATAGTTCAAGAAAGTACTTCGTTTTCAAGGATAATCTCCACTCGTGATTTTTAAGAAGGAAAGCATCCCATAAAAAAATGCAATGGCATTCGTGAATAATGCCGCAGCAAAATAATGATATAATGACGTCGAAGTAATTCCCGCCTACGATAGACAGTCTATGAAAAAAATTGCGACGTTGCCAAGTGGAGCGCCACTACTGAGGACATAATTTTACAAAACTAATATCTAACTACTTGAAGCTTTAAAAAAACAAATTTTATGTGGTCGATGCTATTTTTAAGGGCTTGATTTGATTTAAAGCAATAAACTTACAGTTTCATGATTGCAAACTGAAAAAATGATCTAATTTACACTTCGATGCAATTTAAACAATAAAAAATATTAATACTGGTATTGCTACTACAATCAAGAGAACAATTTCATTGCATAAATACCATTTATCGCTGAATTTCAGATGATTCGATTCGGTTGAATGAAATACGTAATGAACGGTATCGGACTTCAACTATATTAATTTGTACATTCTCATTATATAATCCGTACGCCATTTGCAAATTTCTGCGGACAAAATAATTTTTCGTATCTTCTCAAGAATTATGTTTCTTGGTAGTTTAATTACTATTAGGCACTTGCATAGATTATGGAAAGCTCTTTGAAATGATAAGTATAATAATATTAATTATTTTTTAATAAAAAACGGTAGTAGATACAAAATAGATTTTTGTATTGCACAACATCTCATGTAAACATTTTACAATATCAAGGTAGTTCAAGTTTAGTGTTGATTTCGAAGATATCATGTTTTATGTTTAACATATTGTTTCATATTCCTCGAAATGTTTACCCCTTGAAGATAATTAGTTAAGAAAAAAGGCTTTAAGCATTTCTTCAGATAAAGTGACAAGATTTTGATAAAATGAAAATTGTCATTTAATATTATTATTTCGGCGCAAGCGCAGGCACAAAAACGTGCGATTCAAAAACCAGTCAGCCACAGTGTTTGAACGGGGAGGTTGTGCGCTCGAAATTTATAGTGCTCGGTAAAATCAGAATTTGTCGTACTACGTAACACAAAATTTGCAAAAAACCGTGTTACTTATATTCTGTAACAGTTTTATTTGATTTAAATCTTTTGCGAGTGTTTTTATTGTGAGTATTATGAACTTTGAGGATTATGAAACCCTCCCGACGCAAAATGTTGTCACCCATATGACGGCGGGAGCTATTGCGGGAGTAATGGAGCACTGTGTGATGTATCCACTGGATTCTGTCAAGGTAACTCGATTCCTGACGTCAGATCCACTAATGATTGTCCTCCCTATTGTTATTGCGGGCTGTCATCATCTAATAATTCGATATTCCGGATATTTCAAACCAGACCTAACCTCAATGTAGAAAGTGAAATTTAGATGTGGCGCAGTCAGTGCCTGTCAGGCATTCTAGTAATGAAGTGTATTAGAAAATCAACCAAACTATTCAACAGCAAAAATTCATGATACTCATTCCTATTTTGCATTTAAAATTCTTATAAATTAAACGTAAATATTTTCCCCACACCATGATAATGTTTTGGTAAGTGTCAAAATGTACACCAAAGCTGTCAATTTACGATAATCAAACGAAAATCAATTAACTTAGATCTTTAAAATAGTTTTCTATATTGACACATTATTTTATGAACTCTTCTTTTCACATTACGTTTATTTATATCAATTGCTGAATTTTGTTCAATTATTATTTGTAATGTCGGTAATAATCCAATAATTCTTTTCTGGAAATGTTATTTCATAACAATTATGGGATTTAGTCCGAATTCAGTAGAGTTTTACTTATTTACTTTCGTACAGTAAGTCTTGCAAACATAAACAAAGTACTCAAATTTCAATATTTTTTTATCTTGAAAGTATTGTCTATTTTTTGTAAGAAAACTATATTTAATCGTATTTACTGTAAAATTGGTTACTTTAGATAATTTTGAATGTTTTTTTTAAATTTAAATAATGAAGATTTTCTGTAAGAAAACTTTAATTGAATTATATTCAATCAAATTGTTTGAATTAGGAATGGTTTTATGAAAGTAAACATCTGGTTTATTGTAGATACTTTATAGTGAACTAAAAACAAACTACCTAAAATATCAGATATGTTTGTGGATTGACTTGTAGGCAATCTTAGCCTCAGGTACATATATTTATACTTTTCAGTCTTATGAGTGCATAGTAAAAATCAAAAGAATTATTTATGATTTAATTTTTATTGCATATCAAGTAAGGTAGGTTCATGATGAACCTAAGGTTTTTTGGTAAACCAAAATAGTTCAACTTTAAAATTTGCAAAAGCATTAGATTTTCAACATCTCTACCCAGGTAGTAGTGATATACTAGACAAGATAAAACATTTCTGGGCTTAATTAATTTATTTCATTATGTCATTCATAGGGGACACGTGCAAATAATTGACTCACCATCTTCTGGAATATGAAATCTGTGAATTTCAGGTATACACACCCATTGAAGTATTTGCATACAAACATTGGTTTCCACTGGCTCCCTTTTGACAATTCAGCCACATTTGTGAGATAAATAAGATAAATGCATTTTATTATTCTTTGGCGTAAATTTTTTCAGATGTTTTTCTCATTGTGAAATATACATGACATTCGTTGTTGGCAAAAGTATGTCATATTTGATCCTCATTTTGGGCTAATCATACCTCCAACTGAGTCGATAGAGTTTCATATGTTTCGCATTCAATCACCATATATTGTTCTCCACACTTGTACAGGAAGTTGAGCTTTGACAAAATCTATCTTTCCTTTACATGTATTTTTTTTAATTAGTAGTTTTTCTTTCAATTTTAATCGTTTTCTTTATTTTTACTAGTTTTTTTCCCCTTTTATTTTTTATGGTGCTATGTTTTTCTTTTCTCTTTTGTTATTTTCTTTGTCTTGGAAATTAGAGGAGAAACAATGTTATCCATTTATTTAAAAGATACAGAATATCCACCTAGCCGCTACGTTCACTGTTTTTTATAACTTGTTTTTTTTTACAACAGGCTGCTGATATTTTTATAAGTAAAATATTAAACTCTTATCAATTTCTTTGTGAATATTGTCTTTTTCATTGAAAGAATATCCAGGATGCTTTTCTGTGGCTCCAAATCTACTAATAGTATTTTTTTCGTAAAAATGTGTGTTTTGTAAACTCAATACTAATCATGAGCATGAAAACCATGGAAAAGTACATTTATTTAGTAAGTTTTGGTTTGGGTATCTTATTTTGTAATCCGTTAATACAGCTCACTACATCTTTTTTAGTGGATTAAAGTATGCAACGTCTAGGGGGTGTGTCAGGTGGGAAGCAATTGGTGGTAGAAGTACAAAACTTATTTCATTTCTTTAGCAAATTTGAATAACAGATACATTTAAATTGTTCAAAAGATTGTCGCCAATAATAACTTTGTGCTCTGGAAGTTTCTTAGCCCAGGTCAGAACAAAGCAATAAACCATTCTTCAAACGTAGCTCAATCAAACCAGCTGGATCACATCCTATTATACATTCGGCTTGGAAGATCCTTTCACACCACTGCTGCCAGAAATGTTCAGCCTTGTAAACACCATAAGGTGGAAAACATGTGCCATTTGCTGTACCAGCAAACATAGAAATAGCTTCCTTTGTATAGTTGACTATCCTCATTCAATAGTAGAAAATATACACAAAGTGTGTATATATATCTTATATAGTATACCAAAAACAGATATTTAAGTTATTTATCGATATGATTTTGAATCTTAAATGAAATATCATCAACCACCCAAAACTGAACTTGACAGTGTTTGCGTATAAAGAATCTGAATAATGCATATTTAGTAATTTCAATGTTCGCATTACAAGTTTCCCTTTCTAAGAAAAATGCTTTTTCATTTCTTAAATATTTTTGCCATTATCCAATACACATTGGAAATATCGTTTAACAATGAGACATCAATCTTTTATTGTAACAATGCCATAATTTTTGATCAATTCAATTGATTCTAAGTAAGTGGTGAAAAATTTGTTATGCTTCATATTAAACAATAACTTTCTGCAAAAAAAATTCATATGAGGGCGATCTTTTATAATGATATATATATTGGCTATTCGTCTTTATTCACATTTTCAACCTAAAAATGGACTTCAATCTGTTCGATTGCCGATCAAAGTATTAAACTGACATTGGTATATTGCATAGTTGGAACATACATATATATTAGCCATGGTTTGTCTTTAGCTTATAGTAATACTTATGGTGGGTATGGTTGAAGAAATTATGTTATAATGAGACTGCTGCCATTGTTCAAAAAGACAGTTTAATTCATGATTACTATAGGGTCCGCCATCTAAAGTTTTTTTTTCAACTAGTGCTTATTTCGTGAATGGTAACACTTAGCTCATGTCTGATTTGACAGATAATTAGTTTTATCCTTCCGCTGAACGAATATGGTTGTGTATACGCTTGAACAACGCTGGGAAATATTGCGACATTAATTGAAAATCATGGTAATGTTGCAAAAAAAAATCATCTTTTCGGATGAAGCTCATTTTGATCTTGGCGGGTATGTAAACAAGCAAAATTGTCGCATTTGGGGCACAGAAAACCCGCACGCATACATTGAAAAGCCGGTACACCCAAAACGAGTCACTGTTTGGTGCGGATTTTGGTCCAGAGGCATAATTGGGCCATTTTTCTTCGAAAATGAGCAAGGAGTGGCCGTTACAGTCAATGGCGATCGTTATCGGACCATGCTGAACGAATTTTTGTTCACAAACATTGAAGAGGAGGATATTGGCAACATTTGGTTTCAACAGGACGGCGCTACGTGCCACACAGCCGAAGCTACACTCGATGTTTTGCGCCCTGTTTTTGAAGATCGCATTATCAGCCACAGAGCTGATGTCGTTTGGCCACCTTGGAGCTGCGATTTGACACCGTTGGACTATTATTTGTGGGGTGCCCTCAAAGATAAGTGTTACGCCGACAAGCCAGAGACAATTGACGCTTTAAAGGACAATATTCGTGAAGCCATTGGTGAAATACAGCTGCACACAATCGATAATGTGCTTAAAAATTGGACGGATCGTGTAGGCTACTGCATGGCCAGCCGAGGCAGCCATTTGAATGAAGTTATTTTCCATTATTAACCGGAAAGATTGTACTTTCAAATAAAAAAAGAAATTTGAGAAAATATTAGTAGTTTTTTTTTTATAGCATTTTCAAAAAAAAAAGTTATTTGGCGGACGAAATAAGCACTAGTTGAAAAAAAAACTTTAGATGGCGGACCCTATATCTAAGGAGCGGTTTAGATGATTTGTTCCTTCAAATGAAGAGGTTTATTCAACGGTATTGCCTCATGATATGTATTTGCTACACATAGTTTTGATTGAACTATTTTATTTAAAAAAAATGTTTTTATTAATAATAGATTAAAAAAATTGAAATGAAAAAATAGTCTGACATAGGAATTATCTAAAAATTGTTTGGTTTATTATATTTGAATAGGTCCACATCAGAGTGTGGGTGTAAATGCACCCATTGACAATATCTGTACCGCTCATTTAAACTATTGTATAATGCCCTGTCATAATGTAATTGATTTTGCTACCTTGCCCGACACACAATTGTATCTTAAATGTCATGTGTTATAATATAGTTAAATCACTCTCCATCCATGATTGGATACCTGAAAAATTCACTTAAAAGGAATATTGAAACAGATATTTTTCAATTGCGTACAAATAATGATAAGCAGGTCATTCAAATAATTATATCTCTCTAGCCGTACATAATAATGTAACACTACAATATTTTTCAGTCTTTCTGTCAATCTATGGTTATAAATTGATATGGATATTTGATGCGACTCATATGCACTGTACAAGCTCGGACTCTTGTGTTATATGTATGCCAATTATTTGCTTTGTGAGGTTATTATGACACTATATCACATTTTTTGATATATCAGAAAGATTGAATGGATAATTAATTATTACAATAAATATTACATAAGTTAGTAAGCACTTATTAAATGATTTCAGTTCAAAGTAACAGTTTAATTATTGTTTGCATACCATGGTATTGAAATTCATGTTGGTTAAAATATAAACGTATTAAAATGTGTTTTCTCTATTTCAGACTCGGATGCAGTCACTCGGCGTCACCAATAATATGACAGTGTTTGGTACACTCAGACATATGGTACAACAGGAAGGTGTCTTCAGGTATTTTTGATTAAAGTTTTATAAGAATTCCGGTGAAAAGATCAATTCATCAATATGTTGTCATACAGTAATAATGTAATGAAAAATGAATACCTTTCAATTTTGTGATTTGTTAAATATTTCAGACAGATTTTACAACAGTGTTGGTCCATATATAGCTTTAATGTACAAATATTATATTTATGTCCGTTTTTTAAATATTTAGATAAATGTTCATTTTATTTTGTCTGCATCTTTTACATCCACTAGCGAGCTTAAATCCCTTAAACGAATGACAAATCTTATTATATGGTCATTTGTACTTTAGACCATCAATATGTATAAAACAAATATATATACACCAAGTCCTTTTTTTACGCAATAAATTGGTTCCAGAAAACGGCGCGTAAAAAAAATCGCATAAAAAAATCGCAACTTTCATATAATTTGATAAATTGGTTCCAAAAATTAAAATATCGCGTGAAAATGTACCAGAAACGTATGAAAAACCAAAATTTGCTCTTTAAAATTCGTGCAAAAAAAATATGTATTTCATGTCTTAATTGCTTATAAAATATAATGAGACTAACAATATAATTTTTTCACTTATATGAATTTAGTTTTAAAAATACACATATTTTTTTATTTAATAAAAATAAATCGCGTAAATATGAGTGAAGCGCATAAAAAATGTAATGGTGGCGTCCAAAAAAATCGTGTATTAATCGAATTCGCTTAAAAAAAAGTCGCGTAAAAAAAGGACTGGGTGTATAATAATTATTTAATGCATTATAAGAAGCAGATTTTTGCAGTTACCATCTTGCAGGTTACACGTTACTGGTTCTATCCTAATGTCAGAGTAAACTTTTACTTCAGTATTTAAGATTCACTCCGCTGCAATGTTTCTATTCAACCTAATCTATTTTATCATATTAACAAGCAACATTACTTTTCCTGTTTCAATATTCATTCTGTCCGCAATGAATCTTTTGTGGAAGATATCGTTATTTCATAATATATGTATATATATATATATATAGCATTTGTTTTTATTTTTAAATCCTAGTGTATTTCAAATTATTGTTTTATCAAACGCAATTATTTTTGAATAAAATCAATTCATTTTTTAAGTATGGAAATCTGATTTAAAAAATGAAAGCTTGTATAGTTCTTTGGAGATTTTATATTCAGTTCATTGACTGGTATTCACAGAATATTTTGTTTAATTAAAAGGACAAATGTATTGTAAACAGTGTAAAGAGTTGTTCTCTCAGTAATGTAGATCTGACTCCTGACTTTTATTATTCTTAAAATAGATATCTTACTTCTGTTTTGCACAAAGGACAATTTTTATCTTTAAGTCTTTTTTGAAATGCAGTTTATTGAACACAATACTAACATAATAGAAATTGTTATATTTTGATTGAATTGATATCAAATTAAGGTAAAAACAGCAATGTATTAAGTTCCACAAAAATTTTAAATAAATTTGATAGCTATACGACATCACAATGTGATCATAAATAATTTTTTCACTATTTCTGTTGATGGTGTAATACCAAATTAGTTATCAATCTATATATATATATATATATATATATAAATAAATGAATTTTTGTTAGTTTGTACGTTCTGTATGCCTTCCTATACCATTCATCCGATTGAGATGAAACTTTAGTGGGTTGTTGTGAACACGCCTGCAAATGTTTTTAATTTAAACCTACCATTAGACCAGTGTCGGTTTCGTTCATCACAAGCATTTAGTTTTTCATCTGATAGCGATAAAAAATTGAGTTGTTTTGCACATGGTTGCGAAGGTATCTGAATTAGTAAGATTCAACCATTAGATCAGGACTGGTTTCGGTTATCGCAAACATTATCAACTGATACCTGGACTATGTGGATACTTTTCACCCAGACAGCTTTATGTGGCTTGCTCATGCATAATAAAAATGTTTGATTTATTCATGTTTACAACAGATGGAAAAAAATATATATTCTGTATCCAAAAGCACTTCAGTGAACAGATCTAAAACACAAACACTTTCTTTCTTTAAGTGGCATTACTCGCTATTACTTTGTAAAAATTATAAATACTTTGTGAAAATAAAACATTGTCTTCATTTATATTATTGTATGACAAAAGTTTTTATTTTTTCAATTTTTTTTCTTCACAAATGGAAATCTGTCCTTTGTAAAAGTGCTTTTGTGTAAAATTATAAATATTATTTTATTGATTGAATTCACTTCACTTGGTAGAACTCCATTATAACACGGTGAAAAAAATAGCAATTTAAGTTCTACAAAATTATTTTTAACAAATATAGTTGATAGCTATTTCGGCTCATGCCATCGTCAGAACGATAGTTCGATAGATAGATAGTATAAAATACATTGCTATTTTTTTCACCGTGTTATAAATATTTATCACATTTGATAGTATATTATTGTGAAGATATTTTTTGACATGCATATATGAAATGGAGCTAAGAGTTATATGTATTGTTATTTTATTGACTAAATATTTCGGTTTTGTGAAAATCCACCATATCTTTTATTCTGATACCCAAAAAATCAAAACCCTTGAAGCCATTATTTATACATAGTTATACATATGCAGCACTATATTAAATAATGATACATATTCAAATGTTTATAATTATCTTGAATAGTGATGTGATACATTTAATCATTGTAAAAACGTACACGGTTTGAAAGAAACTACTTTGAAAATAATATTATTACAAACAGTGAATCAAGAGATAGAAATAAACTCAAGCAGCATTTATTATCTTACTGCCTGATGGTTAAATAGAGTTTGACATTTATTATTTTCATTTAAGATTTAAAACTTATTATTTTTATATCTAACTTTGTTTTACATCTCACAATAGATTTGTGTTAGTGTTTATAGTAGATTAAAAAAAAAAGTCGATAAACTTGAATAGCGATAGGATGATGTTATCTTACAAATAATATTTTGAAAGACTGTTAGTAATTGTTAAAATTAATTGAAAATAAAGGAAATATCAATATTTCCTTCTTTCATTTTTTTTGTTTGGAATACTTATGAAATTCATGAAATATGGTTTGGCTTTCACCATGTTATTTCACCAGGGCAGCTCGGGCCTTTCATCGATTGGTTAACGTTGCTGGCTTCAGTTTATGTTTTCATGGGCTTGAATCTCAGTGTAGAGTGCTCATAAATATCTCTTTCTTTATTTTATAAATAGTTCTTGTCTCCCTACTTCCTACCATCCTAAAAAAATATGATTCTCTTATGGAATATGTATAATTGAATCCCAAGCGGAAACATTGTGCCATTGAAATTTCAAAAATCATTTCCGTTGTATTAAAGTGAATATGCTTAGTGACATCTATGTAAAGCTAGTATATATTTTTTTTAAATATCCCATACACATAGATATTACATAAAAGGAAGAATATTCCTTAATGTGTTGCGTGGACACAATAAAGGCTGCCACATTATCATTGTTTATTTCGATGTGTCAAATTCATCAGTATATGAGACAAAATTCATATTTTTAACTAAATATAATTAATGCAGTTCAGTGAGGTTGATGAGGCTCAACTTTTTCTATATCAATAATATAAATTGTGTTATTTTTAAGTAATTAGTGTTTTGAAATTGTCTGGAGTATTTTCAAAACAATTTTAAACGCTAGGTTGATTATTATCACACAGGAAAGATAATTATGTTGAGCTGCTGCATTCTAGACATTGATTGGATATTGTTTATAAATATTCAATCTTATGGAGGATATCATTCTATATAATACTGGTTTATTGAATTAACTGCTATACCTCTACGGCAGAAATTAAATTTGATACTATCGCTGTGCCATCATGATGTTTAAATATTGAACATTCTTAATAAATGAATTTTGTACGCAAATAGAATATTGAGTGTTCTTACAATATCACGGTGAAAAAATAGCAATGTATTTTAGTTCCACAAAATTATTTTTAAAAAATATAGTTGATAGCTATTTCGGCTCACGCCATCGTCAGAACTATGATTAAACTAACATTTGCTTATCTATATATAGCTGTGTAGAAGCTTCTTACAATATCTTCACTTTATTTTTTGCCACTATGGCAATACTTTTAAGGTGTTAACTGTCACTTCTTGATGGAAAGGCATGATATTTTAAATAATAAAAACACATTTTTTAGTACTCATTTCCACAATATATTTTTTGATCAGGACCGGTTTCGCTCAATGCGAGCATTATCAACTGATGATAACTGATAATTATTGTGAAAATAAGTACTAAAAAATGTGTTTTTATTATTTAAAATATTATGGCAATATTTATATGCATAAATAAAATTGAAAAAATAGCCTGCATTGAGAATTTTTGATGGCTAGTCTTAAAACATTTTTTTCTATATTTAGAATTATTGGATATGTACTGAGAAACCGTTCTGTACCAACAGTCAATCGACTACAGTAAATCTTTTTATTCCTGGATTGCTATTGTATCCATACTTTAATTTAAGCATAGCAAACATACATACATACATCATGCGTTTGCATAAACTTTGTGCAAATTAATTCATGTTAGTTGTAACTTGAATTATTTATTGTTTTCCAAATCCGACTCACTTCATTTTGAATGTAAATGTAGTTTTAAAGTGAAGAAGTGATTTGACTTTACCAGGGATTTAGAGAAAACACTAATCCGCCCGCCTCCTGAAATAATGCTGATCTTAATTGACTGGTAGTATTCTGTCAAAATAACAGTATTTTCGCCACTTCACTAAGGTAGTGGATGTGTATCCAAATAAATGAATGTGTTATTTTTTTTTGTTGTACAAATATTCCCAAATACCGTCTGATTGAAAGAAAGTATGCTCGAATAAATAAAATCAATACAAATTGAATAATAGAGGTGGCTAGTGGTGCAAGTAGGCGTATACTATAGGGTCAAACATCTTAACTCTTTCAAACCTCAACTATTTAAATCTTTGTCTGTGTGAGTATCTTAAACAATGAATACTTATTTGGAAATGAATTGCATTTTTTATTCGGGGGTGTTAAATGACAATCGTTGAATAACTTAATATCATTATGGCTTGGATTATTTATTCAATTCGTTTTAAATTACTAACCAATGATATGATAATCTTCTTAATCTTCTTTCACTCGTAAAATTCAAAAAGCTGTTATGTTATTTCAACAGATATATTCAATATTTCAGTACCTATACAACTTTGTTGAATTAAAATTTGTTTTAGGGCGAGACAGTAAAATTAAGATTAAACTGTATACATATAATACACAAATGCATATATTGCCTGAATAGCCATTTACTCGTTCGAACTCCATCACAACGAGGTAATATTAAAGTATTTAATTCCTTAAAAATTTTATGATGGCCATCTTCAGAACTAATTTGATACTGTTTACCTTATCATGAATATATCCACATGTATTTAATGTTAAATTTTTGAATAATCGGCCCAAGTAACAATCAAATTTCTACATATCACAAGAGGCTTGCTTGCAAATATTTGTATGATTAATTCCTAAACTTCAGCTCCCTATTTGCATTATGATCTCTGTTTTGTCGAAGATTTAGTAGCATTCAGATTTAATAAAGAAGTTGTCCAATGTTGACTGTTTTAGACTGTTGATAAGATTTCTGAATTAGCCCATCACATTATCGTGAATGTATTTATATTTTGGTTGTCTATGGCAATATGCTAGTGCCATTTTATGACTATGTTCTGTTCTCTGATTCAGCTAGACGTTTCGTTAATATTATTGTTAGTTATGGATCCTTAATTGACCCTTCTTCACCAGATGAAATTACCTCCACTATTTTGACACAAAGCAGACCACCTTACTGCAGCTAGCCAACATGGCTAGCTGATGGGAACTAGTGGGAACGACGATGGACACAAAAACTGATGAATATCGAATATGGTGGTTGAGGAATATAGATATTTCACTGTCTGTGTTTTTTCTGTCATATCAATAGGAAATTATTTTTTAAAACTATTACCAAACAACCATTTTATCATAGGTCGTAATTGTTGTCAAATTGATATGAAACATATTAACGCAAATTTTTTTGCTTGAACTAATAAAAAAATATATAATTTTTTTATTACTTCCACTATGATACTTTGTTTTCAGTGTCTAGGAAAGATTTTCTTTTATAATCTATTGTTCTAGATGATTTTCTATTGTTTTATGACATATGTTAATAGCTTAATTATTCCCTATTGTATGCAAATATGCATTTTCTTTGATGAATAATGCTGACACATGAGCGAGTTTTGTAATTTTGATTGCCTTCAATAGCATGATAATAATTCAATATTTTATTGATATTGCATTTTTTGTACTCATTTCATATATTCTTATCATTTTCAATTGATTCAATAATAAGTTTTGTTGAATTTATATTTACCAGAATGAATTTTCTCAATTTCATTTTGGATAATAAGTCTTACGGGTATTGATAGACATGTTACCAAATAATATTGCATATATTTAAAAAAAAATGTTATACCTAGAATTGCCATGTGCCCTGTTGAGCAGGCATATGCAATGGCAGATTATGGACTCGTCCCACATATAATTTGGAGGTCCTAATTTTCGGATATCTAAAAAGGTTCACAAAATGTATTCGGGATTTTTAAATTATACGTGTAAAATTCTCCTTTTGTTATTTCTTCTAATTAAAGTTATTTTATTATTAATGAAAAAGAAATTTTAAATTATTTTATTATTTATTTATTTACAAACAAAAAATCTTCAGACGACAATAGAATAATAAAATAAAGTTGTAAGGTATTTTTGAGGACAATATTAACTTATGGTTTGAAAACTTCTTAATGGAATATAATTTTTTAATTGGCTTTTAAGGCCCCTAAGATTTGGAAGCCTCAAAAGTGCTCCTTTCGTACTAATGGTGTAATTCACCAATTCAGGCATAGGATACAAGAACTGATAGCGCCGTTTAAGAACTCGCCAACTCCACTTGTCACTAAGATAGATTAGTGCTGCAGTTGCAAGGATATTCCATAATTTTTATCACTGTTATTTGTAATTTGAAACTTAGCAAAATTAGCAAAGTATGTCTAATATTTTTATCACTAATATCTACTGTCGAGTTTTGCATTGAAATTAAAAATTCATTTCTAAACATGAATAGGAAGTGACAAAAACAAAATCTGCCAATTAAACATACAATTTACTAGGGTCCATGAAGTGGTCAAAATTGCTTGGTCCATTGCGGTTGTCATGGGCTTGAGTTTTCCTGTTTGTAGGTATCGGCGTTGGTGATGTCTAAAAACTCCCCCCAACACATTATAGCTATATCCATTCCATTAAATTCTATGCCAATTGTAGTCCAGTTTGTTACCTGTTCACATTGCCAGCTAGTTTTTTTTCTAAATAATTAATAATAATGAAACTGAGCAGTGAATGATTGCTGATGCTGACTTTAGAAAAATAACCAAAAATTGTTTCACAGTTGTTGGTGGAATTAAATTTTATGTATTCAAAGGGTGGATTTGACAACATTATAGCAAGCCGCTACCGAATTAGTCATGGTCGTCTCAAGAACTTTAGACGCCCCACCTTTGTCCAGTTATTTTTGTTTTATATAAAAAAAAAAAATTGTATGTTTTGATTATTTTTACTGCATATTTTTTTGAATTTTAAAATGCCAAGTTAAAAAATTTTATGAATTTGTTATTCATTACTACTTTACATAATTTTATAGAGGCCATTTCTTCCGATTCGGTCCTAAATCTTTAATGCTTTCTATGTGCATGCATTTCTCTACTGCTAACAGATTCATATGGAGAACTGACAGAACTTAAATAAATTTTATTGTTCTCTTTATTTATGGCAACAGATTTGGTCCCAAATATGTAGTTTTTACCAAATTATTTTGTTCATTTGAAGCAAATAAAAAAAATGTGGCAGCAGACAACGCAACACGCTAAATACCTCAAAAGATTAAGGATGAAACAAACGCGTTTTTTTGTGTAACTGTGATATTTATGGATGAGAAAAATTGATCATTCAGTCTTTCAACCTGTGTAAATTTATCTATAAAAAGTGTGTATTGAGATTCTCAACTACAATTTTTTTAAGGAAAATTAATGTACTTGTATTGAAGATAAATGTCTCAAAGGTAATATAGATGAACCGTTTCATTGAAACTGGTATATATCTGAGTTAAGTAGGAAGCATACTGAGAAAAAATTATTATCGTTAATGTTAAAATTATATTTATATAGGTACATAATTAATCATTTAAGTGCTTATTGGCATTGTTTACATATGTTATCAAGTCCAATCAAATATTATCTCAACAGAATTATTGCACAATAATATGCTTGTCATGATATTTTTACAATAAAAAATAAAGCATTGTTTTGAGTGCATCAAAACTTGAAGATGTTTGTTTAAGCTTTCATATAAAAATAATTCTACTTAATCAAAACAACGTTTTTATTTATAAGATATCTTTTCTAGATGTAGAAACACAAAAAATAAGACGAAAACGATGACTATTGCCCATTGGCTTATGGAAAAAAATTTAAGCAGATATTTTGTATTGCGAACAATAATCACCATTGTAACGTATTGTGATGAGCATAGTTTGCAAACTTTAATTTACCTACGGGTATATTTAAGTTCTTTCATAGCAAAATTAAGACATGATATGGTTATACAGATGTTATTTTCGACGATAATGAACAATTTGATATCACATGTATAAACACTTAAGATTTTGTTTTTCTTTATTGTGCCAACTGACCTTATAAACTCCTCATTACAATGGTATCGAACTATAGCCTAAAATACATTTTTTTTTTTAAATAAATTTGTTTAGTTAATGTAATATTATTTATAATGTTTGAATTCGCAAAGAACTTTCTACTGATTCAATCGAGGTGTTTTTGTGCATATATTATAAATCGAAGTTTTAAAGTTTTTTTCTCCCTTGAAAATATTTTTTTTCAGATCTTGGGTAATGATATTTTGTGTTTTTTCTTTGTAATGAAGGATGTGATATTCTTTTATCGTGTCAATCAATTAATTAAATATTTATGAATAAAAATGTTCAATTTTTATGAAATTTAAAATTTCAGTTGAAGACGGTTCAGCAATTTTCGCCAAATACATCTTAAAATATTACCCGCAGTTAAAGGTTTAAAGATAATTGTTGGTTTGATAAGCATCGATGATCAAAAAGTATGTGTATTCTCTCGATTTACTTGATTTAGTATAAAAAGATTGAGAGTAGTGAGCTCATATTGATTTGTGTTATTAAAATATATTTTGAATTGAATCGAAAGTGCTGTATGTAACGCGCATGGCAGCATTTAATCTAAAATTAAAATGTGTAACACTAATCTTTGATTCAAAAATAATGTACACGTCATACATCGGTTGGCTTCTTACTTGCTGCCATTATTTTAAAATAATTGACGATTCCTTTAAAATTATGGAAACATCAGTTACAAACCCGAAAAGAAATAAGTACATGTTTATTACACCTCCTTAAATTAAGTTCTAATTTAACATAATATAGGACAACGTTAGTAGTATATGTATATCATATTGTTACCTTGAGCAAGAATTTCAATATATCCAGGGTGAATGTGCCTTATCATTTTTATCAGTTGATACACGATTGTTTTTCTTTAGTCAATGTATGATACAAGGTAAATAAATGACTACAAGTAAAGATATTGTTTATTACGACATCGAAACATTGTTAATTTAATTTCTGCCTTTTTAAATATTTTTTTATAAAACAAACTCGTGCACTTGTCGCGCGATGCTTCTGGCGAAGGGGCGGTCGCCTGTCCCTATCTTTTCACTTTCAAGCACACTTCGTGCAGGTAATATAATTGTCTAGGGCAAGGTTACGCAACCTTTTTGATGGAGCCATGTACTCTTGGTTTGAATTTTCTTGGTGATCTACTTCCAATCAGAATCGTATAAGAAAGTTACCTGATGCTTTTTTTTAAGTTTTCGACAAATAAAAAAAAATTACTTTAAAATATCTATTTACACCCAGTCCTTTTTTTACGCGATATATTGGTTCCAGAAAACGGCGCGTAAAAAAATCACAACTTTCATATAATTTGATAAATTGGTTCCAAAAATTAAAATATCTCGTGAAAAAGTACCAGAAACGTATTAAAAACCATAATTTGGTCTTTAGAATTCTTGCAAAAAAAATATTTTCATGTCTTTATTGCTTATAAAAATATAATGAGACTATAATTTTTTTTTTCACTTATATGAATTATTCGCTGCTGTCACTCTCGGTTGCGAAATGTAATCGTTTGCGATTTTTTGATTTGTATTTAATAAAGTGGAATGCTTTACAAAATTAAGTTTTAAAAATACACATATTTTTTTTATTTAAAAAAAGAATGAAACGCACATGCCTAGTATCATATATAAATTTCTTTTTTAAATCAAATTTGGGTAAAAATGGCGTAAAAACAAGTGAAGCGCGTAAAAAAATGTAACGGTGCCGTCCAAAAAAATCGCGTATAATCGAAATCGCGTAAAAACGGACTGGGTGTATTTGTATTTTTAATATAGTTTTCAATTTAAAATATATATGAAGCAGACTGAAATCATTCGGTCATGAACTCCCGTTTCTGTCGCGTATAGCCAAATGGTACATTTGAGCATTATTTTTATCTGTACAAATATTCTGTGGTGCTGAAATTTTACTTAATAGTTGTAAAATGCTATAGAACATTACAAGATGATTTTGTTTAATTTGGAGTAAATTTTTGGAAAAGTGCAGCAAAATATGTGTGTCGAATTTTTAGTACGTCTTCGTTTATTAATATTATTATTTATAGTCTTGTCGCAAGCGGAATAAGTGATGAATATCTTTTTTTAGCTGAGCTTACCTTTTTGAGAAACCTTTACATAACCGTTGGCTTTTGAATCTTACCCAATTTGATAGAAAATAAAATCAAAGATAAAAAATCAGGAAAGCATGATATTGTAAGATCAGTAAAGCTCCGTAAACTAAAAAACTTAATATATAATAAGCGACCATGCCCTTAACTGTCTAACATTGTTTTAAAAGTCCAAGATGTTTGTAATCATTTAATTTGTGGCACTGGTATTAAAAAAAGTTTTTTTTTATGATTCTTTTTTACCAAACAGCGTAGATATTAAAATACACTCCAAATATTTCGCTGCCAATAAAACCTTAATTAGATATTTTAGGAGGTACGAGCATTGCACTCTGCTTCAGTGATATGTGATCTACATATTTTTGTTTATTACCACATTCCAAATAGTTAGCGGTTTCTTATTTTCAAAAAGTGTAGTGTAATCTTAAAGATATCAACCGCCAATCTATTCAAAACTGTTTTGACGTTTTTGTTTTTTTATGCTAAAATTAATATCATTGGTATATCTATGATACCATCACGTGGGCTTAATTAACATAAAAAGGAATAGGATCGCGTTAGTGGTGACTGATGTATTTTTTGTAACATAGATTATTCCAGGAGTATTTGATGATATTTTAACAATTTCAATGCTTTTTATTAACCGATCTCATTTGTAATTTCATCAAATATGTGGAGTCATTTATAGAAACGTGATTATGGCACCGATTCGAAAAATGTTATTCTTTTATTCATCGTATTCAGTATAATGATTATTTTCATTTCATATTTACTTAACAATGTAGATACCATTTCTTTACTTGTACTTACAAATCAAAACTTCCACATACATTATTCACGCTCTATTTCTACAATGCATAACGTTAAATGATTAATGATTTTTTTTTTAAATGGACTTGGAGTCAACCTTTTCCGATTTCAACGGTGACACTGGATTATTGAAGAAAGAAAAATATTGTAGGTCGCTGGTATACATGTAATTATATATATTTACTTAGAGTGATTTATTTAAATGTTATGTAGGACTAATTGCTATTGAAAAGGGAAATACGACTTCATATTCCCGCATCGGGAGCGAATATATATGTTAATATAAAAATCTATTTTTCTTAAACTATTTGCCCGATACACGTATGTTTTTGTTTATATTTTACGGCATGCACCTGGAACCGCAGACAACAATATGCAAACAGTCCATGCAATGATAATTATAGCTAACAGCCGTTCTCAAGGTAATCTTCGCGAGTCCCCTTAATAAAATGTTAATACACCAAATAACATAATTATTTGAGATAATGTTTTATTTATTTTCATATTTGGTTATATAATAATCAAATTAAAGTGCCAAATACCGCCATGATGACCTTAATGACCATGATGATTAATTATCGTTATCACCGGATTGGGATTTTTTTTTGTCAACTGGGTTCATCGTGAATTATATTTATTGTTTAATTGGGAGATTTTTTTGAAAGCGATAACGCTCTAATTTATATAATCATTTATGATGAAATAGTCATGTTTTTACTCATCAAACGGTTATATGATTTTAGAAGAAAGTCCGTTTGCATTTTTGCATATTCCGATAGTTTTCTTCTATGTCAGGAACGGTTTTTTTCTTCTTTTTTTTGTAGAATATGTGAACGTCAGTTGTTTTATCGAGATTCATTGAAACCTAGAAATTTTGCACTTGAAATATTATGATTTAGTTTTCATCGACTTATCTCGATTCCTACGCCGTTTTTGTAGATATGAGAATGAAGTCAATTGAACACGAATCAAACAATGTTCTGATTGATTTGTGGTTCAATTCTAATAAAATTCTCCGCTTATCATTTATTTATTTCTGCATACGATCAGAAAGGAAGTTGGATGGTTTTAAGGAAGTAGAAATCATGTCATAATATTTCTATAAATGAGTGACTTATTCATTAAAAAGAATATATTTTATGTTGAATGGATTCATTCATTTTCTAACGGGAGACATCAAATCAGTTATTTGAAACTTTAAAAAATCCAGTATTATGGGTGGAAGCTATCTATAAATTTTCTGTTGAAGAGTTAAGTCTCAGTAACTATCTCTTCTTCCTAAGATAACAATCTTGTTGCTCTTAGTTTTTTTTTCATTTATTTGTAAAGCAGTGTATTGTTATTGATTGAATTGGCATTCACTTGGTAGAACGCCATTATAACACGGTGAAAAAATAGCAATGTATTTTAGTTCTACTCTACTGGCTCACGCCATCGTCAGAACTATGCTTAAACTAACATTCGCTTATCTATATATAGCTGTATAGAAAAGGCACAATACATCCTCTCTCCTGTTTTAACGGCCTAGCTTGTTACTTTCACACAATAAAACAAAATTTTCAAAAATTCTAAACTATTATACATTCTAAATGAAACGAAAGGCGGCTATGACAATAAGTTTACATGTGGGACGAAAGTGGTCATTACGGAAGCAAATCAGACCACATCTTAGTAATAGGGTCGGACTAATGGGGATACTATTATATTAGTTTGTTCGTTAAGAATCCTTTGTGATAATTGATTTCTATTGATTTCCAGCTGTTCCAAAGCTGTCATTCTGCGACCGTTACTACAGAGATGCAAACATTTAGGCGCTGAGTTTGAATTTATATTATGTGATTCCTTAATAACGTGATTAGCGAATTGTGAATCTGTTTTTTTTTACTGTTAAATGATCTTACATGTTTCTTAGCTCGAGTAGATATACCTGTCTGTCCGATATAAACGGATAAACATGAGCCACAAGTCCTGTAACAGGTAAAAATGTCCTATCAACTATATTTTTTAAAAATAAATTTGTAGAACTAAAATACATTGCTATATTTTTCACCGTGTGTATTGTTATATTTATTATTTTACTCACATTTACATAAATACCCCATTCATTGTTCGTTTGTGCATATATCTATACCAAGCAAGATATCACGTTTGTTTGAGTTGATACAGATATAGTTTCAAAATTTAATTTAATTTGTTCAATTAACTCTGACTGTATAAATATTCTAGAAATAACGGTGAGTGACTGACGAATAGATAAGATTGCGTCCGATAATGTGATAATGTTTTCTATGAGTTCTATAACTTCTCTTTCTGAAACCATACATATTGTCATGTCTTGTGTTTTCTCTGACATGTTTTCTGATATTTCGCTTTGAACGTTCCTATCTTTCCATTTTGACCGTGCATCTAAACGAAATAATCAATAGTTTATGCTCATTAGTAATCGATTTCTATTGGACACGGACATATGTATATTACGATTCGTTTCTCTTTTCAATCGTAACCCTTCACTCTAATAATAAGTGCTTTATTAAAACAAAACTATTGCTTATTAGCGACGCTTATCAAATATCCACATTTCATCTTTATTTTTCTCGCATCTTACTTCGTTAATTATTACATTTCTCTAAACGACAATGATTATATAAACTAATTGCCTCAGAAGAGAAAAGGACGATAACGTTTTTTAAGAAGTTACCGTGTGGCGTTGAGTGATTCGACGCTATTCGGTCATATATACAATATGTTTATTTATAATAACACGAAAATAAAGTCTTATCTTCATTATTATTTCACCGTTTATGGCTACACAAAGTATATTATAAATATATATAAAATCGGCGCGTGCTTATCTTATCGAAAATTGGTTATTTCTGACACGCAAATAATAACCCGCCGAGTATTGATTGATAACAATTTTAAATGACTTTAATAATTTAAGTGGATTAGGTATTCCCACAGGAAAATCTTTATGCAGTAAGTGAGTAAAATGATCATGCAGTATGTTTGACGATATTTTGCTCATTTATTGTCGAAGAGATTTACTAAACTAAACGACTCTACACGACAGGCAAATTATAAAGGTTCTCGATCAGTAGACAGCAAAACAACATTTGCAGCAGATACATATTTGTACAATACTTCGATCTACCTGATTGTCCGTCACTTAGCGTTATAATACGTTATTGTATGTATACTTTTCTATACGAGACGTTAAATTGACTAACCCAAGGGGTTGATGTATGGTAACATATTCATTAGTAAAAGCATTCACTCTTAAGACAAATTGTTGGTACTTAATTCAACAAAATATTAATGTCACCTTATGACACGTCGATACCTCGAAATGTTTCAATTTTCTTTTTTAGTTTTGATGTGTATATATTATGTAGGATTAAACATGTGTATCGTTTTGAATGCACGGTATGGTCCCGACGTTTCCCGGTCAGTTTATTTTGTTCCAGTTGCTTAAAAAAATAAGTTCGGTCTCAGAAAAGGGCAATTGAGAAACCCGAAAACCCTAAAAGTTGATACTGGCGTAGCACATACTATGTGCCGCCAACTTTACAAGACCATTGCGCAACAACCACGCAAGCTCATTTTTTTATTTCAATCTCAGGTTTCGAATGTAATTTACTCGACTAATTTTTTTTAACCTCTTCAGTGCTGAGCTTCTTTAATCACAGAAATCTAGCTAAAAATAATACATTTCCCCTGTCTTTCTAAAATGGCATTAATCACGTTGGCTTCCTTTTCCGGGCCAGCTGTTGAAATTGTCCCTACTTGAGGAAACTTAATTGCATAAAGTAAAAACATCTCAAATTATCACCATTGCATTTTATATCGCATTAGAAAACATAGAAACTTAATTAGTGGAATTCAAAAACAGTTTTGTTTGTAATAACGAAATTTGCAATTAAATTATACCAAACAAATGATGAAGCGTGGTGACGTAGAATTTATAGAGAATATAATCTCAGCAATACATTTTGTCAAATCAAACTTAAATGATGGAGAATTAAATACACGACTTGATAAATTGTCAAAATCAACAATAGATAATTTTCTCTTCATAACTTATCAAGAATGTCAAAGAATTGACAATCAAATTGTCAAGAAGAATCAAAATGTTAAATGAAAAATGTTCAACTCAATATATCCGTTCTGAAATATCTCAAATGGAGAGGTAGGATTATTGCGGAAAGGCTTGATATGGCTTTGTCAATCTACCGATGAAAGAAAACCTTGTCAGACTAATGTCAATTTAGTAGACCCTATTATTTCTATGTATTTATTTACATAATATGTTCAGATAACTTTACCTCTCAATGTCGTCGAAACGCGTTCTGTCCAGTTTAAATAATGTTGGAATTCCCCATGATGCAGTGGTATGCCTGCTTTTCACCGTTGTACACGAGTGCAAGAGAACTTATTGGGAATTTTCTGTTGCAGACCTGTCCGAGGAATGTCTGCGGTAGTGATGGGCGCGGGTCCAGCTCATGCTCTGTACTTCAGCACGTACGAGTTTTCGAAGGAGTCTCTCAGCCAGATGACTAGTCAGAAACATAAACATCTCGTCTATGGTAAGCTTTCTCTTCTCAGTCTATCAATTATTCTTTATTTCATTCTTACATAAAATACTTAATCTTTTCCCTACTGAGCCACATAAAGGATATTCCAACACTGAATATATATATGTATATATAAAAACAGTAATGTTTGTGTAAACCAAACTTGATTATCATAAAAAATCAGTCCCATTACAAAAAATAACTCTTCGTCGAATGTTTTGACTGTTTTTAATATTTCATATTTTGAGGTGACAACTACCATCAACAGTTGAGACTTTCGCAGTCCGAGGTTTAAGCACGAAAAATTATAAATTTTTGGAATATAACTTTTCATTTCATACTGTGGTGACAATTTTGATTTATTTGATTTTGTTTTGTTTTCCCTAAGGTGCCTCCGGGTGCTTGGCTTCACTAGTCCACGACGGAATTTCTAATCCAACAGAAGGTAATGTTAATATTACAATATTAGTATGTACTACTTAAATTTGCCTGCGTAAATAATATCGTTTGTAACACATGGTGTGACGTCATCAGGACCACGCATCTAAGAAACTTGTAAAATTGTGTGCTTTAAAAAAACTTAATGAAATTATATTTAGTTTTATAAGGATCACCAATACGCATGCGATTAGAAAATATTTGTCAGACATTTAAAAAATCAGAATGAATAATGATGTAATCGAATTAGTTACCTAACCTAACATCGTTCACTACAATCATTTATGAAGTTGATGTACACAAATCACACTATTCGGTTTGAAGAGGACATATATACCGCCTGGATTCTATTTGTGGCAAGCCACTAATAAACATAAGAATTATGACCGTATGAGTTAAAAATAATACATTATAATAAATATTGTGATGATACTGTTAACAACCCCATTCAGTCAATGAGAATCAAAGAAAGCCCGAATGACTAATCAATACATTTTTTGTACAGATTTTACCATCCGAAATTTCAGTGAAAATATATAAAATACAAGCACTTAAAGGAATAATTGCTGAAATGTTTGTTACACTTATTATGTATAAAACTATAATTTAAATAATTCATACATATTTCTCAATTATTTTTCACACGATCGGTTTTGCGTTAAACACGAGAATTTTCAAATGGTATACATTAAACAGAATATATACATCATAAAATGTCTCTGATACTATTAAGTAATTCTTAGAAAAAATGTACACCGTTCGTTATGATGCTGATTAATTATTATAATATTTTTCCTCTCGGCTATTGGCAGGAAAGTTTCAATTCATAATAATATAGATATATATTTATAAAAATCTTTTGTATAGTATAATATATAGTTTTTATTTTGTTCTGAGGCAAATTTACCCATTACGAATGACCTATGCTATCATGATGCATAGAAAAAAATCTATGAATTGGATATTATACATGCACTGCAGCGCATACAGTTGGACACTGTGGTTAATGATAACGTACGGGGTTTCCCGCAAGAGACTCGTCGTAGCCGAGGTTTATATTACAATATTTTCGTGAACATACTGTTTATTATTGCGTGCAACTTATAACACTATGTAGTTAATTTATGGCTTCATATGACACAAAGATGCTTGTAAGTTGCGTGTATAATTGTTTTTTTTTGTAGCTAAGTTATCGATTCATTCATTATATGTGTGTCGTATTCTGATGATTTATATTCGATAGATATATATGGTAAATTTGTATTATTTGTGTCATTACTGTCCCATTTCGTAGGTCAGTGGTCAGCGTTTATCGTAAAAAAATACGTCATTGAATGCATTTATAATTCGTAAAGTAAAGTGACATATTTCAGATTATTTAAAAAAGGGCGTCATTTGATTGAAAAAAACAATCAGATTAATTCAATTGAGAATTTATTCGTTGATGTATACCGCAAAAGCACAATTTAAGAATTGGTTTTTCTCTGATATATTACTTAAAGAAGTCACTGCTAATTAAATGCTACCTGTTCTGTCATTGCGTATTTGATTTTTTTTACATTAAAACACGAACCTATTGAAATCAATAACCCTAAAGCAAATTCATATTAATCTCTGGAATTCTGTAGTTATATTGTCAAAAGATTCTGATGAGACGCAGTGAAAAAAATATCAATGTATTTTAGTTCTACAAAATTCAAAAAAAAAAAAATTGATAGCTATTTCGGCTCACGCCATTGTCAGAACTATGCTTAAACTAACATTTGCTTATCTATATATAGCTGTGTAGAAAAGGTACACACTACATCTTCTCTCCTGTTTTAACGGCCTAGCTTTTTTCTTTCTCGCAATAAAACTAAATTTTTAAAAAATTGTAAATGAAACTAAAAAATGCGACTATGACAATAAGTTTACATGTGGCACGGAAATGGTCTATTACGGAAGCAAATCAGTCCCCTTCCCCCCGTGGAGAGGTGTTGCATCTTTGCAGTTAGGGTCGTAGGATGACCGCTTTGGAGCAGCTGGAAATCAATAGACTTCAATTGTCACAAAGGATTCTTAACGAACAAACTAATATATTGTCTAGCTCATTAATTAAACCTCTTTTCCACCGTGTTATAATGGAGTTCTACCAAGTGAATGCTAATTCAATCAATAGATTCTGATGAGCGTCAGTTCAACAAATAGCTTATATGTAACGAACTTTATAGTTTAAATTATGAAAATTTAAATATTATTTGGTTACATTGCTCATCAACATATACCAAAAGGGTCGGGGTCTTATTCCTCATTCCAATCCCGAAACGGAAAATATGCTAGAAAACACGCTGTTGAATTTAATTAAAATCAGCGTTCGAAAATGAAGCCACCTATAATTTGAATCACATGTTCACTAAATAAAAATGTGCGTTTTGTTTACGAATATTTTAGTGAGAGAAATGTTTTAAAATTGAAATTATATTATTTTTTATACGTAAGCCGAGCAGTGAAATGAACCGTTCAAACATGAGATCGCAGACTGATCATCCGGTGACTAGCCACCGTTCAACAATCGTATTACTTTATCATTGCATGATGTTTAGTTACCCACTTTATTAGAATCAATGAGGCCCTTTGGCTCTTTGCAGACTAAGACTGTTCTTACATGTGGCTTGGGTGCATTTAGTGATGTAATATGTGCCATAATATTTTTAAAACCAATTTCAGCTCTATAAATATAAATAATCATGTAAAATTGCTACAATATTTTACCATATTTATATATATTATATCCTGTAGTGGATATAGTCGACAATGCATCGGATACTTTTGTTTGGCAATTCTCGCTCGAGTAGCAATAGCCATCTAATTTAAGCCAGATTGTCGAATCCCACCCGAGGGCGTGACTTTATAGATCGACACGACTCAAAAATTGAGTGTGTAATTAATGGTTGATTTTTTTTAGTTTTGTGGAATTTTCGATTTCTATTTGTAAGGGACGCTCGGAATTTGTTAAAATATAAATAAAACAAGCTGCGTGTGAGATATCCCCTGGTTTTATTTTCATCTGAAAGTATATTTTATGGTATTAAGTGTGGAATATAACGTCGTTCAAATGTCCGCCGCGGCTTTGCTTGGTGGCACGCATTCAGGAAGTCCAACTTTCAATGACTGTCGCATAAATCTGGTTGACTTTGTTGGATGGCGTTTCTCATGTTGATTTTGAGAGCATCAATTGGGCGTCGGTTTATTTGAAAAGACTTCCGATTTAAAATAGCCCCAAAGGATTTCATTGGATCGACCGATCTCAGTGGTCATGTTACATGGTCTCAAATCTCTCGTCCGGAATGTCCATACTGATTTGTTAATTTTCATTCTTTGTTCATCGCTATAATCTTCCATGGTGATTTGTCGTACTCTACTTAACAATTGACAACACATTTGACAGACATTAATTTAACAACCTGGCTGCTATAACCTAACAAATTTTAAACATCTCTATTGAAAGTCTCTTTATTTAGAATTTATAAATCGCTCAAATCTCCAATAAAAATCCTTAAAACGCTTTTGAAAGTGTCTCATTGTCTTATAAAATTGATAATGCAATATACTGGCAATTTATCGGTGAATGATTCATCATTTTTGACTCCAGTGCAGCTAGCAAATATAATTACTCTTTCAATTCAGAACTAAAGAAAGATGGTATTAAATCATTATGATATTTCAAGTAAATTGTATCGTATGTTTTTTTTTATATATTAGGAGATAACTTTGTGGAAACTCATTTACTCAATGAATGATGAAAATCACTTGGTGTGTTACTAAACTGACCTTGAAGTACATTTAGTCTGAAATTACCTTTGCAAAAAAACCAAAAACGTGTGAAATTAAGTAAAACACAACTATCGATAAAATTTATAAAAGTATTGTTCATTGTTAACGTAGCATTTGTAACTGTTATTTCGATCAGTATGTTGAAGATTTTCTTATTACCAGATAATTTTATTTTAATATTCAGTCGCTCTATGTTATATGTTTTGATTGTACGAAATAAAGAGTTAGATATGGACAAAAACGTGTCAGTGTAGAATTTTAGAATAGATTGATGGTAAACCGGTTTATAATGGAATACTACTGAATAGGATTCTCTTATAGGTTCATGAACGAACAAATTTGGGACCATGAATGGTTTATAAAAAATCATGTGTATTTGTGATCTTAGTTGTTGTAACAATTCTAATTAATTTATTTTCTTCTATTCCATGTTGCTGCCTCCATCAACGACGGTGTCACAAAAATTTTACGCTGATGTCTTCGACCACGATTTATCCGACTTTTACCTAATGGATCTACTTTAAACCCTAAATATTTTAATTATTTATTATATTCGCACTGGGACAATATTGCAACTTATCCTTGCTCCGTATCTAATCACGGTTCGCATGCATCATTCTGTTTTTCTACTTATCTTTGTTGTGTTCTCCTCGGATTTGAAATAATCCTAACAATATTCAATAAATATCATATTGACTCATTTTTATCAACGACGCTTGTTTTTTTACTTGAAACCATTCATTATCGGATGAATGATCTTCTTCACGTATATTGTAATCATTGTTCGATTCGATTGTTTTATTTTGTTTATATAGTCGTAAAGCAACGATTACAAATGTACAACTCGCCATATAGAAGCGTAATACAATGCATCAAACAAGTATATCGCACGGAGGGCATGAAAGCTTTTTATAGGTCATACACTACCCAATTAACAATGAACGTTCCTTTCCAATCAATACACTTCACAGCTTATGAATTCATTCAAAATGGCACAAACAAAGAAAGAGGCTACAATCCGGCAGCGCACATGATTTCGGGGGCCGTCGCCGGAGCGATCGCCGCCGCCGCCACCACCCCGCTGGATGTCTGCAAGACGGTTCTCAACACCCAAGAGCCGGGCGCCAGGGCGAAGGGTTTCTTTGATGCCGTACAGCATATTCTCAGGCTCGGAGGTCCGGCCGGTTTCTTCAGAGGCATCCGGGCTAGGGTACTGTATCAAATGCCAGCCGCCGCCATTTGCTGGTCGACATATGAAACTTTTAAATTCCTCCTGACCGGCGGAACGGAAGCCGACTCAATGAAGGCGGCCGAGAAACTCAAGGCGGACAAGGACAAAGTCATCAATCTCAGGTTAGTTCTGCCGCAAGCTTCTGTAAAAGCGGAGAATCCCGAATCGGAAACGTCAGGAGGGAACTCGTCGGGCTCGCCGAGCGACGGCCTCAAAGGGCTGAAAACGATGGAGCTGCCCGCGGTCAACGGGGCAAATCTCTACGGCACCCTCAGCCTGAACACGGTGCACCACGGCGACTGTCAGGTGCCGACGCTTCGGAACACGTAGGCGCATCAAATCGTGATCCTGTATATTAACTTTACCAATTCACTGTCGTGGTCTCGCATCCATTATTTAATAATGCTCTCCCGATACACATCCGCCGCGTGAACTGTTTATTTACCATCGACTCCTGTCTAGCGATACACTAAGAAAATTGGAGCTCATGAATTTAATTTATACGAGCGAATGATTCGATTGAAACTTGTCGCTTTCGCGCCTTGGCATTTCTTGGGAGAGCGCAAATGCGAGTCGACCGTGGTGGAGAAATTTACAGTCTTCCTTTGTAATGCACTCCGGCCTCTAACGAGACTAAGGCTCATTTTAAACTTTTTTTTGTCTTTTACACGATAATTTATCTTTTAAAATTTTTGTTATACTAGTTATGTCATCACTTGTGATCATATAATTCGAATAATTTCCTGTTATTTGGTTATTCGTCGGCGTTCTGAAAAATCTTATTTTTGAATGGTTTTGACAACGCTTATTTGTACAATTGTTTTCAAATGGATTCGTGTATTTTTATAATCGTATTTTCTCGTTGGTGCGTTTTAATTTTACCATTTCAAAAAATCATTATTGAATTGCTCGGACTGAGTGCATTTTAAAGTTAGATGAAATAAACTCATACAAAATACTTTTGTAAATATTATTATATATATATCTATCTTATTCATATGAAATATTATATTATAGACGAAAGGTACTACTCTCCCGTAGATTATTTGGCTGGGAATGAGACGAAGCTTTGATAAATTTAGATGAAAACTGGCATTTTCATTATTTATCGTCGAGATACCCCGTGAAATGAACTCTGATAAACGATTGCATCATTCGTATAGTATTGCAATAGTATTGAATACTTATATAATTTTTCAACGTAGCCTTGTATTAAAAGTTGGGCATGCAGGGTTAAAACTACCTTGGCGGTGTAAATAGATTTATTTTTTTAATAAAAGCAGATATCAAAAAAATAAAATTGATGCCCTTAAATGATATATTATTGTATTTTTTTAAATTCGAATGATGCATTCGCTCGACCGGCATATTCCTGAATATATATATATATATCTGTGTTTTTTTCAATGTATACAAAACTACAATATTTATTTCGTCCACTGCGCTTGTGATTTTCGCAAGAATAATTCTTATATTAAATGTCATGTTCACCGTTTATTTAATTAATGTTCGATCACATTTTGGCTACCTGAAAAGCATTTCGGTGTACTTTTGTATTGAAAAACACCTTTCAGATTTAATATTTTTCTTGTGTATTCAGAAAATGTGTCGTGATACCTCCTAAATTATTATACACAAAAAAACCATTTTTTTAAGATTCACAGTGACACTTCATAATGCTTTGAATTAAGATTTACAGTGATCATTAAAGTTATCAGAATAATGTTGCTATTTTTTTTCAAATTAGTATGTAGTTACTAATAATGTCCAATCTAAGAAGGCGTTCATAATCAATTGATACTCGGCTCTCGTTTATGCCACGACACTGCAATTAGTTTCCGGATGCCTTTCAGCGCATATTATCAAGTGTAAACAATTTCCGAGAAGTGCTGACGTTACAACTGGGCACCTCAAAGAGACGATTGTCAGTGATGATACTTTTTCCTCTGGTCAATTTGTTTTTATTTTGGTGGCCAGAGTAATAACCATAGCGATCGGTTTAGTAACAATCCCCGTTGGAAATTCTTCGTTCAAGGAAATTCTGGTCGAAGTTATCGGACACATTTCAAGACGATAAAAATTTATTTCTAAGAAACTTTTGAAAATTTCCCCCTTTTTTTGTTTATGATTTGTACAAATAATTATCGTAATGGGTAATTTATGATAACGCCACACGGAATGCAACGAAATATTGAAATGATTGTTATTTTTAGACATGGGTAAAAAAAATCAGTGTTTTTTTCCAACGCTTATATTATCATGTTCAATTTAATCAATTGTTGTAAGTATTTTTTTATTGCGATATGGTTTTCCTTCCTTTGCCACAATCTACAAAATCTTTTTTTTTATAATATATAAAACATTTCTTATTTTTGTCGGGAAACGTGGTACATTGCATTCGATACAGTGACGTACATTTTCCAATGCCAATTTACATCTCTCAAAAATGCATTTCAGCAATCAAACAGTGGCAGGGTTGTCGAAAAATATAAATACAAATTTGGACACGTATTCGAATATAAATTTGATCATGAGTTTTCCTCATGCTTGGAATTTGGATGCTTTTTATGGCGTATTGTTATATATAATTCTGATACGGGAAAAGTCTTTAGCGGTTTGTTTCGTTATTTAATATAAAATTATTATAACACCTCGTACTTCCCTTGAGTGGGGAAGAGGGCTTAAAAGTGGTTGCATTCGTTTAACGTTAATGATACATTAACGAAGTCTAATGATATTAACACCAACGTAGATGTTTGAGTTGTGTTTTTACATGATACCAATATTTTTTACGAGTATGAATTTTCTTTTATGTACATACATACCTTGTCAATGGAATTAATATTGTGTTGTTCACCTATACTTAATATTTGCTTTCTGAAGAAAATATCTTATCGTGTTTATCACTTTTAAAAATACTGGTAAAAATGATAATTTAATAGATTTTACAAGATCATTATATAACAAAATGAACGGTCATTTTATTTCGTCGTAAGGATACAAACTTAAAAAAATGTTTTTCGTTAGTAACGTATTCCCGCTTTCGCGCGTACAACCCTAACAGACGACCTTGCCACTCGAGACCGATCAAACAAAACATCGTCGCAATGGAAACGTGGGGTTATTCGCATGGCCTTGAATTCATTACAATGTTAAGAGATCGATATATTAATTTCCTCAGCTCGCAACTGAAGTTAACACGTACTCTGGTTTTTTCTGCTTTCAATAACACATGTTTTTTTTTCTCTATTACAACATATTTTCGTACTGTCAACAATTGGAAAGTATTTTGTGTGTCGTTGCGTTACGTAAGTCGAAATTTTACAAAGTTTTTCATAACGCTTGGGAGGGGCGAAGTCTACCGGTTTTACATCCCCGTGTACACTTATATTTTTGATTAATATATTTTAAAAATATTTATGTCCCTGATTATATTTGTGGCATACCCCCAGTTGACTTGAGGTTTTTAAATGAAACTATAATAATCAAATTGATTTTTTATCCTTTTAGATCAACAATGTCAAGATAAAATATTTGACGTTCTTTGGAATATTTATTGCCGAATTTATAAAAACACTGGAATATCTACTGAAAATGAAACATTTTGCATTCTTAAAGATTTCCCTTGGAAAATAATATTTGTCAAGACAGCAAGCTCTCAATGAACAGCCAAATTCAATATTCTTTCATAAAAACCTCTTTCAAGATTGTAAAAATGTTATTTTCTGTTATTTCAACCATCCCAATGAATAGGGAAAATGTTATTCATGTAAATTGTTTGCATTTTTGTATAAAAGATATTTGTGTTGCTTAATTTCTAATACATTAAAATTATAGCACATGTAGCTATGAGAATTTTTTAAGTATGTAATAATTGTGTTATAGAATGCCAACACTTGAATGCTTTTTAAATCTGTTATCCTATGTGTAAATTCTGTTCTGGATGATATCAGATTTGAAATTTTATTCATACCATAGATTAACCAGCATTTCAAACATATGAAGATGTGTTCCAGTAATTTTTCAAAAATAAAAACAATTTATCTTTCATGTTTGTGTGCACTTTCAAGTGGCATGTTCAATTCAATTAGATTCACATTCCCAAATTTTTAAAATATCTCAATTGCTCAAAAGTGAAGAAAACACAAATGTATAAAAGTTTTATTTCGTTAAAAATAAGAAACAATTGAATATTTGCAGGATCCGATATCTTCTGGATAATATAAACACATGTCTAATTATAATTTATTTGAACATTTTGTTTTATTTTAACTTGGCAAATAAATAGCCCTGCAAAAACTGTACCATATTTTTCTTGGTGATATGAAAATAATATGGCTAATTAATATAATATATTGAATAAATCTTTATTTAGTGACTCAAGTATTTTTTTTATATTGGAAACGTTCACAGTTTTATATATTACATTCATTTTGATTATCTTATAATTACACCTTTCTAAAATTATTAGAATTGATTATATGTTCATCAAAATCTAGTGACGAAAAACTTTTTAACTAGTTAACTTATAAATTATCATTTATTTTCTGTAAATTGTGAAGTTAATAGTTTTTAATCCAATGAACATGCTGTTTTGAACATTTCTTGAAAATCTATCTTCATATTGTTGAGGGCATTTTTCATAATGAATGAGGTAGTTAATTTTTTTAATTCTCATTAAAGATAGTTAGCCATGTATCCTAGGGACAAATACACGACGGCTAGATTTCCACTATATTAGTGACATATAGCCGTGTGGATTTGTCACAATATTTTACAATTTGCATAACATACTTTCTAACATTATCATATATATTATTATTGGCTTGTTATTTAATTCTTCAGATGACTGTCTTAGAATACACAAGATGAAAATGCTATGTAATGCAACTATTTTTTACAAACAAAATTGCAGCAAACATTTGTTACAATTTGTTTAAGTAATTGGCAAATTTCTAAAAAAAAATTCAAAGCAGCTTTGTTTTTTGTTGAATATATTATCACTTTTGGAAAAAAAATGGACGTTTTATTTGTTATGAGATTGAATACTGGACAGTTTTAATAAAATTTAGATAATTATTAAAATCAATTAAGGTGCTAAATTAGAAATAATCATTATTTTTTGGAAGCAAAAACTATTTTCCATACATCTTGATAATATTTTCTTTACCCTAAAACTCTTATGTTATTTTTTATATTCACTATGGTTAGCAGTCTCTGAAGTTGGTATGGCAAATAATTTTGATAGGGAAGTCCAATTAGTATTATTGCTAATAATAGTTTAGAATGACTCGGAAAGAAAAAAAACAATCCCAAATTATATGTTGATTAGAAGATTTAAAATTTATGAAAAGCACAAAATGCAGAGTTCAATTAATGAAACTAGATTTTACTATGACAATACACAATAATTGCTATTAGTGCAACTGAAGCATATTATGGGCATCCGCCATTGACATGCGGTTTAATAATGCCAAAAATCAAATTGTGAGATCCTACATAAATTTTTCAATAAAACTAAAACAGTGAAAGCATTGGATTTTACCATACATTTTGCTGGTATGATACATGTTTTTAGGGAGAATTTTATTGAACTCTATGAATAAAACTAAAATGTTGAACATAAAATGAATAATAAAAGTTATTTGTTACATTATCCGTATTTTTATTATTCAGCTTTACCCGGCATAAGGTGCATATATTAAAATGTTGATATTATTTTAGTGTAACATTGTGTTGAAAGTTTAAAATGTCACCGTGAACTGTTCCTCATATAAAATGCACAAAATATTGTACATAATTTATTAACGATATTTAAAAAGGCAGCAGAATGTTACATATTTCACAATTCAATTGAATACATGGATTTTAAAATTTATTTTCTACAGTATAGATCTGGCCTTCCCAAAATTTTCAGGGTAGGTAATATTTAATATTTGCTGATGAAAATAAAAATATGAGTAAATGACGTTTTTGCCTACTGTAATGTTGGGTCCTTGAATATCATTTTCGTTTTTGAGGAAATCACACATTATATAGAGTTATTTGTTAATATATGAAATTTAATTTTTTATTGAAATCAGTGTATTAAATATGAATTGAATTAATAATTTCAAAAATGTCACATGGAAACAATAACAATAAATTATTCTTTGCCTATTTTATCATGATAGCAATCGATTTAGTGTTTTTGATCTGTGGAAGAACTGCAGTCTTATGAAAGCACGTAGTGTGTTTAAAAAATGTCTGACCATATTCGTCCCCTATGTGGCACATAAGTCCCCTTCCAGACATAGTAGCATCATTTGGTTACGCCAAGCACATCCTACAATTAGTCTATGCCATGTTTATTAGTCTATAACCATGACAGCCTATGATGCTAGAATTCTAATGGTCAGATGAAGAAGTAAAGGGGGATAAGGTTCTCCAGAAGCATTTTTAACGTCTGCTAACATTAAAAATCAGAATCTCACACCAGGTTTTTCTTAGCCTTAACCATGTGTCAAGGTTTACTACTCTGAAGTATCATTAATATAATGCAACTGTTAGCACTTAATTTCAATGGTGAACAGCTTGCATTGAATTGAATGTGGCTTCAGCTATTTTTCTTTGTGTTATCGTCTTCTTAAATGAAGACTGAGGTATCTACCCTCTGTACTGGTCCGAGTATTGACAAGTCATAGTAGGTATAGTTTCAGGATATTTTGGTCTTGCTTGTGGCAGCTCAGATGTATTAACTACTAATGAGCTACAGAGGTCAGAGGGTCTCGTACCCTCTACACGTAGATTGCTCATTTTATGTTCCAAAGAACCTGAATAGGTGTCCACCAAATATTAAGTTACTTATGAATTACCCAATCTAAAAAATAAGCTAGGTGTTCTGTAAAAATTTTTGGACTTGTGAAGTGTTTGGGAAACCCTGCTCTACATCTATTGTATCAGCGATTGTTTTGTTCAATGCTGGGGACATCATAGTCTGCTGCGTGTATCTGATATAGGTTTTAAATAAATCTTGGTATTCTGTCAGGTTAGATGGGGATAAAAAGATTCGGTAAAAGCGGTGCTTCAAAAGTAAAATTGTATTTGGCAGCATGTATGTTTCAGTCTGCAAAGTCTTATCATAGTAATTGAGGTATTGATAGTGGTGTAGTACTGAAATAGTGAGGTCTAGGTATAAAAATACCTTTCTTGGTTTTATTGGCTAACAATGTGAAGCATATAGACTTCATATGTATCTTAAATCAAAAGAATTTGTACTATAACTGTTTGTCAGTTCAGTCATTCAATCACTTTCTTTTGAGAAGATATAGGAATTGGACAGGACTAGTGGTTGACTAATTGCTGTTGTTCTAAGGTTCCAGTTCTAAGGATCAGATAATGGCTAGAAAGAAATTTAGATATTGCAGACATTAATGCCTTCAAACACAAATACATAAATTGAAAAATAGATTGTACTGTTCATATTGGTATTCAAAACCTTATTATGATGATGTTCAATGGACAATACACTTACACTATTTTTTAAGGCTATAACTATTACTTCTTGGTGGGAAAGCATAATATTTGAAATAATCAAATCATTTTTAGTACTCATTGCAGAATATATTCTAGACCAGGACCGGTTTCGCTCATTGTGAGCATTTTTCAGTTGATAATGCTTGCGATGAGTCAAATTGGCCCTGATCAAAATTATGTTGTGGAAACAGTACAAAAAAAATATTTTTATTGTGTAAAACTTAATACTCATATAAGTATAATATATATCGAATAAATAGTGATTTAACCTGCTAAAAACATGTTCATTAATCAACAGAAAGAGTTTTTATTTATATTACTCTTGATCCAAGTAATTTTTGAGGAATAGGTGTATGCCGGTTAATAGTTTGGACATAGGCAATATCTATTTTCGAATCGAATTAAAAATTTCGATACATTTGCTACAACGTAAATTAAATGATTGGCCATAACATTGACTAGCCTCTTCGATGACTGTTGTTTGTATAGCAAACGATTATCCCGATAATAAATGAAATTCCTTCTTCGGTTTGGCTACACAAATCATTTAAAATAATATATGAAATTACTATAATCTCAAAAATATCATATTCATACTGTAAAAAACTTAAAAAAAAACTACAATTTAAAAAAACCTTTATGCGCCGTGGGCGTGTCTATCTTTGGCGCTTTGGGGCGTCATTGGCATCGATTTGGTTAACAGCTGTTATATTTGTACAACTGGCAATAAATAAGTCACCTCAAGAGTTGTGGATATTTTTTTGTAGATTTTCAATTTTGTTCACCTGTTTCAAATGGATAAGTAACTGAAACGTATATTGAATGTTAGAAGACGAAACGAAATATAGTGTTCTTGTTTTGTTTGTGCATTGAATAATACGCTACAAAGTATATTAGTTTATACACGATACAATGGCAGGCATTTTGACGAGACTTTTTCGACGAAATACTGTTTTTCTTCGTAAAAATAATATATTATCTCAACATTTTCTTAAAAAAATTGCGATTTACGATGAAACATCTTATAGAAAACACCACAGTGAAAGTGCCAACAAAGCAAAGCTTACAATTTCACGAAATGTATTATGCGTGACAGCTGGACTTTTAGGTTACATTTTATATAAATATGAGAATATTTTCCCGAGTGTCGACGCTGCGGTTCCGATACCCAATCCACTTAATGGTAGAAGACAGAAGTTTAACTTTATTTCCGATGTGGTAAACGTCTGTGCTCCCTCCGTCGTATACATTGAAATAAAGGACACTAGAAGAGTTGACTACTACTCGGGGCAGCCTGCCACAATGTCTAATGGATCTGGATTCATCGTCGACGAAGGAGGACTAATATTGACTAATGCACACGTAGTAGTAAATAAACCAAACAGTGTTGTTTTGGTCAGATTACATGTAAGTATTCTGCTTGATTCTTCTAGGCAAACTTCGGCTTGCCGGCTACCACATACACATTTGATCAACTTACATAATACGAGAGCAAATCTTTCCTACCATGAATATTGTTTAATTTAATTTAATTTAATCAAGTAGTTTTAAGAACTTCAAATATAAAATTAGCAATTTAATAAAAAATGTTTAAACCATGTTGGTTGATGGTTTTAAGTGAGTAACACACTATGTTGAAACTCCTTTGGGATTCTTATAAATAAATTTTTTAAAATTTATAGGATGGAAATACGTATACTGGCAAGATAGAAGACGTAGATATGAAATCAGACTTGGCCACTCTTAGAATTCAAGTGAAAAATCTTCCTGTTATGAAACTTGGCAAGTCTGCTGATATACGACCAGGAGAATGGGTAAAAGTATTTCTTCAACCTCAAAACTTCACACACTGTACATTATATAATCTATGAATTTATTTATTAAATTTCCTACTTTTTTGTTGGTAGCAGGTGATGGAATATCAGAAATGAAATAGTATGTGCCAAAATAATGTCATTGTGGTAAACCTTTCCAAGAAACTTGAAAACACATGAGTCGGACAAACATTGACAAAGTATGCCATCTGCAAACCATCAAGAAATGGAAAGATCAAATAGTTTTACAGTAGAATCATTTGAATGGATACATAATAAAGTAAAGTATTCAAAAATATTTGTTTCCAATATATGGAATTTTTATTATATTGTCTATTAATCTTTTGTCCGCGTCAAAATATATCGGGATCAAACCCTGTACTCGGCAGCTTTTTTGCAGATTTGTTAACCATGTTTTTGACTATAAATATAGATTTTTATATTTTTTTAAATACTCAGAAATATTATTGGCACCTATAGTATTTTTTTCAATAGTGAAATACAGTGAAACTTCGATTCCACGTTTTTCAAGGGACATTAAAAAAACGATAAATTTGGGAAACGAGGAATGCAGGAAAGCTTAAAATAATAATGATACAGCAACATCTTCAAAAAACATAAAGTCTCCCCCTTTTACTTTCCTAAAATGAAGTTTTACGGAATAGATGAAACCACATACTGGATAACATACTATAATTTACTGTCACGGTGAATATTCCAAGATGTCACAATATTACTTTGAATGAATTGGATTTTCATTTTCCACATTTAAGTATGACAATTTTGATAATTCAATTCATCAACAAGAAATTTCCTTGTGAATTGTATTCTTTAGGGGCATTTTGTTACTTTTTCTCATGAAAAACTCTTGTATCATTCATGGGAAGGAATAACATCATTATCATTGTTCTATATTTAAATGTTTTAGGTTGTAGCACTGGGAAGTCCTCTTGCACTGAGCAACACTGTCACCGCTGGAGTTATAAGTTCTACACAGAGAGGTTCCAATGAACTTGGATTAGCTGGTAAGGGACTCGAAAACATTGAATAAAACCACTTTGATTTAAATATTTTCTCAATTATCAAAATAATTAAGAAACCATTCCTTGGTAGTTTCCAAAAATTATTTAATTTCCATTTTTGTAGTTGGGATTAGATTCATTTTCATAGTGCAAATTATAAATATTTATCAAACATTATTTTTCATTGATTTTCTTGATTGTTATGAAAAGTGAATAATATAATAAATATTTATTGGTTTAATCAACTCCTTTCATTGATTGATTGTTATTAACACTTTATTTGCGGGTGAAATTCGCACTACGCTGATAGCTTAATGCGGTCATAAAATCAATGCCGCGCGTAAAAAACGCATTTTTATATAAAATGCCTAAAAATAACTTTTAAAATACCCAACATATTTAAGTGTTTTTTTCCAATATCGTACTCAACAAGTATAGCACCACCAGTTTATTAATAAATATTCATGTTTCCGCAAAGAATACTTCTTTCAGACATAAAACATTTCAATATGTATGATAAAATAAAGGACCTTTACTAATCAACATTTAGGCGCACAGTAGGTCATGCATTTATTTTTGACCGTCATAAAAGTTTGTTTTATGGGCAACTTGTCTCAGGAATTAGTTGGAAATACAATTGGTAATATCATCTCAGGAATTTGTATAGAGAAGCGGTGCATGTGAGACATTCAATGTCAAGCTTGTTTGCACCATTTCATAATTTATGACCTACAGATGTTCTTTTGGGCAGAGGCACAGGGCTTTCCGAGAACACAGCCCCCAGAATAATGTGTATTTTATAATTTTAATTTAAATTATATGTTGATATTTCACATTTAAAAAATAAAATATTTTCCATATGGTAAAATTATTAAAGCTATAATTTTACATATTTATTTTAATGAAAATACAAATTTAATTAAGTAATACTTTTATCAGATTAAAGTGAAGATGGAACACATGAAATTAAAATTTATATACTCATTGAACGTGGTTCACAGCAAGAAGTAGAATTGACATGGGACAGTTTTTATTTCCAAAAATGAAACATAGTTTGTGGTCACTCTGTCATAAATATGGTTCATTTATGTAAATCTAGGTCATATTAAACCTCGTAAGCAAGATAAACTAAAATTCTTGTGAAAAAAAAACAGGTATTAATACCTTTCCCGACGTTTACCATTAGACGATGTAAAAGGTATTAATACCCTTCCCGCAGTTAACCAGCAGTCGGCATAACGGGTATTAATACCTTATTGATTGAATTGGCATTCACTTGGTAGAACTCCATTATAACACGGTGAAAATCTTAATAGTTCTGATGAAGGAACATGTAAGATCATTCAACAGTAGAAAAGGAGAGTGACGGCTTTAGAACAGCTAGAAATCAATAGACACCAATTATCACAAAGGATTCTTAACGACCAAACTAACGTAATAGTGTCGCCACTTGTCCAGCCGTTGCACGAAGGGGTGGTCTGATTTACTTCCAGAAGGATCACTTCCGTCCCACATATAATCGTATTGTCATAGACACCTATTGTTTCATTTAGAATTTTGAAAATTTAGTGTCATTGTGTTAAAGTAACAAGCTAGGCCGTTGGAACAGGAGAGAGGATGTGTTGTGTGCCTTTTCTGCACAGCTATATATAGATAAGCAAATGTTAGTTTAAGCATAGTTCTGACGATGGCGTGAGCCGAAATAGCTATCAACTATTGGGTTGATGCAAAAGTTATGACCGTTTTTTACATATAAAATTAAACATTTTTTTTTTTATTTATATTATTTATTTAATCAATTATATAATTTCCATCCGTTCTTATAACTTTCTCCCATCTTTCTATCAACTTATTAATACCACTAGTGTAAAATTCCGTGGATTTTGATGCGAAAAATGTATTAAGGGATGTTTTTACCTGTTCTATTGTATAAAATTTTTTATTATTTAAAAAATTTTGCAACGATCGGAATAAATGAAAATCGGAAGGAGCAAGATCTGGAGAATACGGTGGATGCTTGATAACATCCCAATTCAACTCATTTAGCTTGTGTTGGGTCATCATAGCCACATGTGGTCGCGCGTTGTCATGATGAAACACTACCCCTTTTCTGTTTACCAATTCTGGTCTATCCTTTTGAAGGGCGATGTTTAATTTGGATAATTGCTGACAATATCGTTCTGCTGTAATCGTCTGATTGCGTTCCAAGAGTTCAAAATACACAATACCCTTGCAATCCCACCAAACACAAAGCATAACTTTTTTTTGATGGATTTCGGCCTTCGAAGTTGTTAATGGGGCTTGTCCAGGTATAGCCCAATGTCTTTTTCTTGTCACGTTGTTGTAAACGACCCATTTCTCATCTCCCGTTACCAAACGATGCAAAAAAGGTTCATGTTTTTGTCTCGCACTCAAAGCAACGCACGTTGAAACACGATTCAATAAATTGGCAGCCGACAATTGATGAGGTATCCAAACGTCGTACCGCGAAACCATTCCCATACGCTTCAAATGTCTTAATACGGTTGTTTGGTTGATTTCCATCATCGACGCGATCTCCCTGGTGGTTAGACGTGGATTGGTGTCAATTATAACTTTTAACTTGTCGTCATCAGACTTCAATGGCCGCCCGGTACGTGGTTTATCAATTAGTGAAAAATCCCCAGATCGGAATTTTGTAAACCATCTTCGTACTTGTCAAACTTTGATGACATCTTCTCCATACACTTCGCAAATGTTTTTGGTTGCCACACTCGCGGTATTGTCTTTACGAAATTCATAAAGTAAACAATGATGAAAATGCACTTTGTCGATCGACATTTTGAAAAAATACAAGGGCTCTTCACTGTACTCTGGCCAGGCCAAAACTGAATAGAAAGTAGAGGGAAAGGCTCCTTTATACAATGGAATCATTTAAAAGAAGATACTATTCATCATTTCTGAAGAAATTTTTTTTTTACCTAGGATCATAAAAAACGGTCATAATTTTTGCATCAACCCAATATATTTGTTAAAAATGATTTTGTAGAACTAAAATACATTGCGATTTTAAATTTTCCAGTTTTCCTATATTTCTGATAGTCCAGATTTTTTTTTATCAATTAATTTCATGATCAAATAAGTATAAGATGTATTCAAGCCATATCCAATTAAAGAAAAAACAAATGAATTTATTTACTGCATATTTCTCACATTACCTTTAATATTGGTTGCTGTTTTCTGATACTTTTTTAAATTCTGATACGACTCTCCATTCTGGGATAAACAACAATGATTCCTTGCACAAAAAGGCAAAACAATGCTTACATTTTGCTCAAGAATTGAAAGCAACCTAAATTTGTGAACAAAGTTGAGATTTATTCATTATAAAGAGTTAAAACTGTACCTTTCATTTTATCAGTAACATTTCGAAGAAAGAAAAATCCATTGTTTTCTAAAAATACTGCCTTTTCTGATTTTTTTGTGAAGATTCTATTGTAAAATTATATCATTATACACAAGTATTTTTAATAATAAAAAATAGAGTGACATTCTAATTTATCATTTTGCGTCAGTCAAAAGTCAACATAACTCATTATAATACAATACACAATTAATTGATTGAAAATATTTAAAATTATTAAAAAAATACAAAACAGCAAATATTTATATTTGAATTGTTGAAGCTTTGTACGATTCCACATGTTTTGTCACTAATATAATAATAAGCCAACGACCATACCACGTTGAAAGCACCGGCTCTCGTGCGATCACCGAAGTTAAGCAGCATTGGACGCGGATAGTGCTTGGATGGGTGACCGCTCGGGAACACCGCGTGCCGTGTTCTCTTGGCTATGGGAAGGAAAAACCCAGACAGAAAACCGAACACCAACCCGCCTGGGCAGCGTGGTGTTGCTATGTCCAAAAACCCCCCTGAAAAAAAAAAGCAGGGGGAGGCCTTCATCCAGCAGTGGATCGACCCCGGCTGATGATGATGATGATGATGATAATGCAAAAAACATTGATTTGAAAATAAAATGATTAAAATTTATTTCAACTTAACTTTTTCGATAGATACAATTAGATTATACATACTAAAGTAACATTCTGCATCTACACTAATCGCAGGGCATCAAATGGAGTAAATAACACCATTAAATAATTTCAAATGCTGAAGTTTTTTAGCAAGTAATGGCTGAAGATTGTTCGCTTTTACCCGACTGAATATTTATAGTTGTTTTGAAAAAGTGCGAATGGTGTTGCAAACATTGAATGTTTTATCATTCCAAATAGTGGTAAATTTTAAGTAGTATTAGTGTTTCATATATGCAGAAATTGTATTTACAGTCATCTTGTGGATTTAAGAGATGTTTTAATGCTTTATAGAACATATTTATCAGAATATTGAGTTTTATGAACTTTTGTATATTCACTTGTTTTAACATTTTTCCCATGATTTCATATACGCTCATTTATCACAAAAGACTATGATTATGTATCTCTACCTTATTATGAATGTATTATAATATTAAAAGTATACAGTATCTCTCAAAAACCAATACAAGCAAAGCATTTTTAATATATATTCTGCATTGTATTCATGCAATTATTAATTTTGCAGGAAAAGATATGTCCTATATTCAAACTGATGCAGCAATTACTTTTGGTAATTCTGGAGGTCCATTAGTAAACTTGGATGGAGAAGCTATAGGAATCAACAGCATGAAAGTCACTTCTGGAATATCTTTCGCAATTCCCATAGATTACGCCAAAGAATTTCTTAGTAGACGTATGTGAATTTTAAATAAATATTTTCTCAGTATCAGTACAACATTCTTTTAGGATTTCTTACCTAGAGATGAAATTGTACCAGGTGCAGTCCTGGATGTCCTGAAAGTCATGGAATAACAATATTATGTTACATAAAATTATTTTATAAAAAATGAAAATTAATGGATATTACTGATATATTTTAAATATGTTTTATTCAGGAGGAGAAGGATCAAAAATAGCTTCTAGAAGATACCTTGGTATCACAATGCTGTCACTTACACCAAATATCCTCAGAGAGTTAAGACAGAGACACCCAGAGGTAAACTAATGTTAAATTGGCTGTATCAATTTGAATTATGAAATAATTTATGTTTTGTGGTTTATTTTGAGCCAACTATGTATTCAATTATGTCCAAAATTAAATGGATTACCAATGGACCTGGGTTAAGTTGCATGCTGTGGATGGCTCGGAGGTAGTTTATACCCTGCCTTTTCACTTCTTTGGTGAATTCTGTTATACTAAAAGGAGTTTCAGCAATTTTTACAAAAATGATTTGGATAATAGTGGATGATTGAAGGGATTTCTGATAAAGCATATTAAGTTGTAACAGCATATGTAGATGATGATGGTAGGTACATTTTGGTATTTCCAATGTTCTGGTAGAATATTGCAGAACTGAAAAATGATATAAAGTAAATGCCTTCAAATCTTTCATATATTACAATTTGTGTCTATATTATGTATAATCAAAATTTAAGTTTATTACTGAATGTATATTTATGGTATTATTGCTTAATTGTTTTCCAGATGTCTTCCGATATATCCCATGGTGTATTAATCTGGAAAGTTATTGTAGGCTCTCCTGCACACGTGTGAGTTATAAATATTTATTTGGAGATATTTTCATAAAAGATTTTGAGTGAAAGTGATGCGTATTATGCGTAACTCTCTGTTGAACATTCGTGGTTCTGTCTACCGATTGCACTTTGTTGTTTCTCATACTGATTTTCTTATCATACTTTTTATCCCAGCGCCATAAAAAAACACATTAATTCATCATATTTAACTCAAACAAATCAACATAAAAGACATTTATTTTGAGCACATGAAAATAAAACACAACATTTCAATAAGTCTTTCAAAAAATTTTCTTGATATTTACAATTATTTACTTCATATTTGAATTGTTACAACTTTGTACGATTCCATGTGTTTTGTTACTAACAACCCGGGTGTCGCCTTTCGGCATCTTCAGGCATTCTATCACATGGATGCAACAGAACTGACCAGGTCGTTAGTGACAAAACCTGTGGAATTGTACAAAGTTGTTACAATTCAAATTTGATATTGAAATTCTATCTAGCATCTTCAGTCGATAACATAAATTATTCACTTCATATTGTATTTTTATTCAAAGTCAATATCTTTATATAGATAGCTGTTGTCTTTGATTTTCAGTGGTGGTTTAAGTCCTGGCGACATACTGACACATATCAACGGCAAAGAGATTGAATCAGCAAATAGCGTTTACACCATATTAGAACAGAATGCTCCCATACTGAAAGTGAGGCTTTTTAGAAATAACAAGTCTATTGAAGTCACCATTAAGCTAGAAGATCCCCACTAAAATGTCTTTATAAGGAATTGAATTGCATTAGATATCAATACATATAAATGATTATTGAAATGTCGGATGGAAAGATAGCCATCGAAAGTATAAAAATATAATGTTGAATAATAATTATGCAATGATAAATATGATTGTGTTTATTATTATTGAATATGTATGATAGGTAACTGTTTGAAAACAGTGATTGAAGAATAGACTGACGGATCTGGGTTCTACTGTAATTAGATTTTTATTGCTTTATATAATTTCTTTTTTCTGTATCTAAAAGTATGAGATGTTACAATTTCATCATCTTATTATCTACCTACACCTTGTTGACCATGCTGGGAAGTCAATTTAGTCATCAAATACTACCTATATTGGTGCAAATTTCATTTATATACCGTTTTTCCAATCTTGAAGCTATTTCGAAACCATGTCATATTTGGTTGAAATTAAAACTAATATCAAGTCAACACTCTAATCCCCTAACATTATGTAACTTTATGAAGATGTATACAAATATTGAAACTAGTGTTTTATCTCAAGAAATGTTTATATTTATGAATCTAATAACAAATTTACAATAAACCCATGAAATATTGTTATTCAAAAAACACATGGCTACCTATAACTATCAATTATTTTCACAAAATATAGGTTTATAAATTAAGCACGCTTGACATGTTTGTGAGCATGTATCAAGCAGCAAAAAAGTGTGGACAGGAAGGCGGCGACATTTTTTTTAACAGTATGTATTTAGTTTCTTTTGAATTTTGAGGATGAAATGCCAGTAAGAATATTCATTAAAAAAAAAAATGTTAAAACTGTTGAATTATCATTTCCGATATGTATTTTATGGGATTTTTTTTAACAGTCTGATCATGAGGAGGCATTGGAATTAGGATCAATCTTACTTGCCTCTTTTAAAGATGTACGATCCCAGTGTCGTGAACAACTTTGGGTACTATCTACAGGTGTATTCGATATAGCTGAAGCAAAAGTAATTGGTGGGTGATAAGGAATCCTGGAGGAGTTGCATAGTGGCCATATTGTATTAAATCAGAAGAAAATATGATAAAAAAAAAAATTTGGTTGAAATATTTTTTTTTTATTTTACATGCTAACCTTATATAATACCTTATGCCGAATAGCGCAATTTTTTATGTTTACTTGATATCCACAGAGAATATATTTTTGTTATATTACATGTAAAGTTACTCATTTCCATTTTGTTTTATGTATAATATATATAATTTGTGTTATTGAATAAAAACAAAAAAAATAGTTTGTATATTGAACTAATCCCACAATTTAGAATACTATCAGATGTAATTTTAGAAAGCCTTGAGGAATTTTGAAAAAACCTTGACACATCCCTTCTTTCAGAAAATAGGACATTATTTATGTTAACAAATGGATTGAACAAAAAAATATTAATGAGAGTAGTCATAATAAAAGTTTTTTTAACTATCAATATAGGATGTAATTAACCCTCTTGATGGTGAGAATAACCATCAGTGGGTTAAAGATTACTAGGACTAGGAGTAAAGCTATAGATTTGTTTGAATATTTGCAAGTACTTATTTTGTTATGCAGTAAAAATTTTGTGTGCATATGCCTCGCTTTGCATTAATCTTCACCTCTGCTTTTCGGAAACAAAATATTTAGACTATAGTCAGGGAAATATAAGAGAAATAAAAAAAAAACACTTGACATCACTCATAAGTTCATCGGATCAAAATCAATCAGTGTAGAGCACTGGTTCTCACACAAATTTTATTGTTGCCATAAATATCAATGTGGGTAATGTCCCATGGACACGCCAGTACAATTTAATTCGACAAAAAAACACATTTGTCATAAATATATTTACTATGAAGCTGTTGGTCAAAATCCTCTTCTTGGCCGTAAGTAAAATATATTATAGAGTATTTATTAAAAAGGTTATAATACACAACGAAAGTTTCTTTACTTATTATAAATTCGACATTAGTTTCATATGCAGCCCTTCCGAAATATATTTGTTATATGTTTTTTTTATTTGAAATCTTCCTAAACAATGGAATTTCTTGAATCATGACTGTTTTTGCTAGGGTGTAGTGTGACCATCATTGCATATATTATAATATGACACAAAGATCCATAACATGGTTACTTAGCAACAAAGCTGTAGAAAAGATAAAAAAGTCTCACTTATATATAACCAAACCTTATACGTTCAAGGAGAACTTCAGCAAAATATATCGATTTTGGAAAGATCCTGGTACTGTGTATAATCTAAGCTTCATATATACTGTAAACTTTCATGTTTGAAATTGCGGTAAGACATTTAAATGAATGAAAATGCGTATTGTATTTTTGCAATTTTTATTAGCTGAAAAATATAATGGTAAATAATTTAGTTCTAGTTACATTATACTACACAGGCCTTTTATTTCTTTGGAGCCAATGTAACAATGATGCTTTCTCATTTCAAACCGACTAGATGTGAATATAATTGTTCATGTATTGCCTTCATACTGCACACTTTTGTGTTATTAATTGTCGATGCATTCTAGAAAGAAATCGTCTTACAAAATAGCTTCTATAGGACATTTAATGTATGTTGAACTTGAAATATCTCAAGTATCCTAAGAATTTTTTGATGTGGTTTATCAAATTAATTATTACAGATTTGTAATGAACATAGATTTATCTCGGGTTCAATAAATATCAAGAATATGAGGATGATATGGTATTAATCATATTATTTATAAGTGATGCCATTCCAACCGACAGAGAAACATTTTTTCCACTATATAAAGAAAAATTATTGCCACCATTAGTCGGAGAAATGAGAAAATTAATTAAGATTTTGAAATAAATTTCACCGCACTTAAGACAGAAGGTAAGTTTTAATTATCGTAGGTTAGTTGACAAGTAAAATACACAGGGTTTTATTTTTTTCAGACTGGAAACCATGGGAAAAAGCAGTGATACTTTTACAATATTTTAAGAAATATTCAACATTTAAAGGTGGGAAATCTCAGAAAATACATATTTGAATCATTAAAATATTTGTACAGAATATCATTAATCTTGAAAATAGGTGGAAAGTATTTTTAAGTCATACATTTAACAATATCATTGTAAAAAAATCAGTGGCATTTTAAATGTAGATAAAGTTAAATGGTCTTTATTATGACATTTGTTATAAAATACTACAGTTAGACTAACTAATTGTTGTGTCAGAGTTACACACTTGAGAAGGTGTCAATTGATGCCAGACATACTTGATAAACAAGATATCATTTTCAAAGTTAGAAAGAAAATTATTTGACACCCACTGTAATACGAGTAATCATAAAAATAAGTCATGAGTCACACAAACGACGAGTTCAAAAGATGTCACATTCTCAACCGTGCTCACCAAAGTGATGTGATATGATAAATTTTTTAACACATGTCAGCACCACTTTGATGAAACGGGCAAGAACATATTTATCAGAAGATTCTGTTGTTGCCAAAGATGGGATTGGGTATGAGCGGTAAAATATAAAGATATTATTCTAGAAAGAAGTTGTTACAATGCAATTGTGCTCAACAAAGCTGGCTGTGATAGTTCCTGAACGATCTACGACAAACCAATTTTGATGAAAAAATCACACTTCTCAACAAATATTGAATAACATGAGGTAAAATAATTCATTGGGCCAACGAGTCACAATGGATATTGGTTTCTGCTGTTGAAATCTTCATTTTACACAGCCTCTGTCAAATAAAACTTCCGAGCCACTCTTCTGTAACAAGACATAAAAAAAAAAGAAAAAATTAAACAACATACTTATACACAAAATAACTCGCCTATTAATAAAGTTTCACCAGAATGCCATCATACTATTATATCAAATATTTTTCATCGAGACTTAGGTCTTATCAAGGTAATTGAAATTTAGTAACTTAAAAATTATTTGCATGATTGAATGATGCTCTGTAAGCTTGTGTATAACATAAGGAAACATTTCTTAAATAAATAGAGAAAATGATTCAAAAATAAAATTAAATGTTTCCAGCGAGGGCCAAAACTGAAAAATATTTGTAACTGGCTGATGGTTATATCCTTGTGTTGGTCACTCACTCATAAGATTGTTTCTTCAGTGATGAACTATGCTATTGGAAGAATTCAAGGGGTTGACAATAATACTATTAGTAAACATGGCTCATATAACATTTCATTTCAACTACCAATTTAGTTTCCATGGAATTAATTATTGTTGCAAGTGATATAATTGAATTGTTTATGGAAATTTACACAGAATACATAAAGTTCTAGTTGAAATTTCTATATGTTACTGAATCTATTTTCGGTTTTAGACCGAGCAACAATAACCAGGATTTTTGTTGTATTAACTTACAGGGTTGTCACATAAATGCAATAAGGATGCTTGAATATAGTAAGATGAATTTTACCCTGCTCACCAATTTGAAAACACAACAGTCACAACCATTAATTACTTGGAAATGAATGTTCGATTTAACGTTTCGGCAGACTTCTACATTGAAGTATGCTCCTCCAAGTTATTCCGTCCGTCTCTTGAATAGATGTGGCTCTGAAAGTAAAATACGAACATTCTCAGAAACGATGCATCATCGTGAATCACTTATAACCTACACATGCCGGAAGTTTAAGTCGAAATGGCTATGTTCATATTTTGATAACTATGGATGAATTCTACGAAACTTTGGTACCAAATCGGAATTAAAAACCCTCACGCGAGTAACTACGATACTGGAGGCATTTGTTACCATCAAATCGTTGTAGGCAACTGTTATTTTTTGGCATCTTGTTATATGAACAGAGGATAAGAGTAATAAAATATTGTATGGAATTCAAGAAAGAGCTGCTTGTTTGTAATATAGCATTAACGATGAAATTGAGGTTATGGGGACGCAGCACGTGAATCACCGTGAGGAAAGGAATGCGCAATTTGAGCGCCAATTCGAGAAAAACATTACTATACTTTTTTTAACAGTCGATTGCAATATATACGGATTAATTATGATAACTTTTCCATTAAGCAGATGTTATAATGTATTTCGTGGACACAAGAAGTTCGCCGATTAGCTTGAGGAATCTAGCTCGGGTGTGTATTTAAAAATGCGGTTAGTTACAGGACGCTATTATTTATAACGAGGTCGAAAGTGAGGTTACACGGTTTACCGAATACATTCCCATGCAAAACCCGAGGCTAACAAAAATTCACTGGTATTGCTGAAAAAATCGACAAAAGATACACAATTAAAATGGAAAAGGATAAAAATATTCCAAGTTCACTTTTAAACAGCGCCGACCCCAATCACACACAGAAAAAAATGCGCACTAATGAAGGATACTTGCCAGTGCATTGAAATGACAATGAAATATTCTATGAAATGAATATAGCATCAAAATATTGTTTATGGAAATGAAATTTGTTACTATTATTAATTTTCTTTTAATATAATACCTACCGTTCTTTTCTTAATTATGCTAAAATATTTGTTTTTTTAATTTTTGATAAATTAAAATGATTAGTAAAAAAACAAGAGTTATTTAAAATAAGACGTGACAAAAGTATTAAATAATATTTTGTTTGTTTGTTTTTGATAAAATAAAATATTTTTAAATATTCACAATGAAATGAAATAATATGAAAAATTCATCCAAGTGAAATCTAATAATTTTTTTTATAACATATATGATACATCATGATCAAAAAACTCTTTAATATTTATTTTTTCAACGTTAGTAGTCTGTTGACGTACTATATTTTTGTTCCTGCAACATTTGGAGCAAATTATAATACAATTGGGATCTTGAGATATGTGCTTATACAATTATTTCTTATTAGAATAATTTTAAGTGACTTATAACAAAATCTTTTCTCATTTTTTTTGCAATGACTTTTTTTATTCATAACATTTTTTTGGACAATTGAGCTAATTTACTTTGACAGTTTTAAATAAGTTTTTGGTCAGAGGAAGGTATATTAATTGACTACAATTATAAAAGATGAAATGGAAAGTTATATATTTATTTAATTTTTATTATAATTAAATTTAGCAAAGTGCTCGGTAAGTTTTCGTATGCATACCAAAATCTTAAAGAGTGCTTATACGCGCTCGGGCACAAAGTAAGAATTTCCGATCAATATATTTATATATATATTGCACAATACAATATATATTATTCAATAAGATATAAATTTTATAATAATAATTTACACTATGCGCCTAATAGCTACTATTGTCATTACATAAATGTACGTAATATTGCATACAATATTTTTACGGCGCTATTAAAAAATAAAATCTGGTTTATTATATATTTTTGAGTATTTTGGGTGAAATATTTTTTTTATCGTGTTAAAAACGACACTCATGTTTTGTTTACTAGCTAAAATGAATAAAATACAGGGAGTCCTCGACTTACGACCATTCGCACTTACGACCAAAAAAATTAGCTTTTTTTAAACCCTCGTTTCTTTACTAATCATTTTAATTTATCAAACAACTTATAAAAAAAATTAAATTTATAGATACACTTTAATATAATATGATATTTTTAAATACGTATATCCATTTTATTTCTGAAGTGAATAATCAATAAATCGCGCCCATAATGACTGGCAAACAGAGTAGATTTGACAATTAGAAAAAAAACTTTAAATAATGAAACAATATGAGAGTGTTAAAAGAGTGAAGGACATAGCTGACGATCTACACCTGTCACATTCAACGATCTCTACAGTTTTGAAGAATAAGTATCAGTGAAGTTGTTAAAGGAGCAATATCCATAAAATAGACTTATACTTACTTAAACTTATAGAAAATGATTTGGAAGATCTTACAAATGAAGAATTATTATCCATCGAAAATCAAAAGGTTGAAGAGAGACTAAAAAAAATAAATGGAGATGGAATCTCAAAAAAAAAATTGCATTGAAAGAAATGGAAGCAGCGTTCTTTCAAATTGACCAAGTAATGAAAAAATTTGGAAAAATGGATTCGGATAACGGAAGATTTTTGAGTATAAACCGCTGTATTCAGCAAGATCTTGCTTGCTAAAAAGAAATATACAAGGAAAAAAGCAACAAACAACTCAACTAAAATTGGAAATATTTTTTTAAAAAGACAACTATTGCTTCCTTTTCCATTACTGATGATGAGCCAATGGATTGTACTTGTATAAGTACAGATGACGAAAGATTTTAAATATTAATAAATATTTTATTTTGTATTTATAAATAAGTATAAACGTAAAAATAAAAAACATACACACATATAAACATATTTTATTTTATATATGTAAGTATCTCGGTCGTAAGTCGAGGAAAACCTGTAATTAACGGTTTTTTCGGAATTCAGACTTGCTAATTCTTTAGGTTCTAAAAAATCAGTGTTTAATACTTAAAAATAGAAATTTTATAATCTGAATTAAATTGTACATTAAAAATGATTTTATTGCAATAATGAATATAAAATATAATATCATAAAGTGTATTCGACACTTTTTATAATATTGTATTTTGTCAGATAATGCGCCTATGTTAGAATGTACAATTAGCCAATTTAAATAATACAAGAATACAGAAGAAGCTACATGACACAATTGATTGAAGCCTAGGCTTCATGAACTATCAATAATAGCTATTAACCACGTTGAATCATATAATATATATGTATATATAAAGGATGCGATCGTACATCGGTGGCCTTTGATAACTTACATACAGCTAGAAATTTCTATAACACCACTGAATACAAATATTGTCACATCAAAAGCCATATCTGTCGAGTTTGGGAGCGAAGCTGAGCAGTTGTTATATTATCTACTTGTTCATTATACACTTAGGTTTGCTACGGGATTATTAGTTAGGATAGTGAACAACCTAAAATGGTCGCTTATTTGAATTTGACAATTTCATTTAGAAGAGGCTGTAACGCTTCTAATTTATTTAGCGACTGGTTATTATTTATTGTGCGAATTCCGATATTCTAGTAATCTAGTATGTATGGAACTAATTATTGTTTGAAATAGCTTTCAGCCATTTACAACCTGCTTCTTATCTTAGCTACGATGGTTTTCTACATATTACAGATATTTTTTTTATCTTAAGATATATTTATTTACAATGCTGGTATTAGGCATAGGCGCAGCAGGTCAAACAGGATTGTACTGGAGTTTAGGACAGGAACGTATTTTAATACCGTAAACGAGTAAAAGCACCATCTTGAACATAGCACAATATATGAAATTATACAATCGAGTTATCAACATATAATTTAGTTGTCACACTATATCATGGGATTCAGAACATCCTATTTTACCATCATTTGTGGGTTAATAGATTTCATATTTTACTCATATACCCAGGTAAAAGGTTCATTGTAAATATTAATGATATAACCTGTTGACCTTCTTTTCTCAATGCCATGAGTATGTATTTGATTAAGGGATACTTCTTCTAAAATTCATTGCCTGGCCATTTATTGTATTGTATAATATATATGTCTTAGAACATGTTTGGCGCTGCTAAATGCCTGGTGCCGGTCCTGTTTATATAACATTTTGTATAAAACCTACAGGCAATGAAATAGTATAAATAAAACAATATATAATATTAGAATCAACAAAAAATATTCACCCATGCGATTTAAATTAGAATCGCTAATATTTTTAATGGTTATACTCATAAACTAACTTACGAACATAAAACTTTTGTACGAGAATTCTGTATTTTGGTATTTGAATCTTTGTTATGCATTCAATCATCATCATTCCTGTAACGACTGTAGTCGATGCCTCGCCAGGTCAGCCAGTTTTATCGAGGAAAAGATCATGGAATAGTTTCTAAAACTCGCCCGAAATGAGAATGTATGCCGTGCTTAATAATTGAAATCGACCAATGTTACGATTAATCAAGTTACTTAATTATTAAAGGTAAACATTTGTGGAATTCTCAAACGGACTTCTGTCGGCCAATTAAATTAGTATGGCTGCCTTTTGAGCCACCAAAATGCTACTGTTTTCGATTGAACACTAGATTGCGATAAGTATCAATGTTTTGTACGTAGTTAACAGAGCTGTAAATAGGGATGCAATCCCGGCTCATTTTTTGAGACGCGGGATTAAACTACGATTGAATAAGTAAAAAAATCTTGGTTAAAAATAAAGATTTATTTTTTCATAGAACGCATAAAAAATATCTTTTATATATTTAAATATAAATTGAACATAAAGCATAATTCATTTCGGGATGAACCGGTTGGTAACATATAAACGTAATATACTTAATTGTTGCAAATATTAGGTAACGTAGTAAAGTTATGTTAAAAAAGTTAGTCCGTCATAAAATTGGATTACATTTACACATTAACTAATGTTTGTCAAGTGATAAATTCTATTTATCAGACCTCATATATATCTTTTATTTTCACATCAAAAGGTAACCAAGGTAATCTAAATGTTTTTTTTTTTTTTTTTGATTTTAATCCCGACTGATTGAAGCAAAAAAACTAAGCGGGATCCCGAATTTACAATCCCTAACTGACCGGCTCATTTCTAGCTTCATGCATTGACGGGTCCGGGAGGGGGAGCATGGTGGTCATAGAGAATTTATTTTCAATTTGAAAATTTTTGACATTAATTTTCAAATTATTTTCATTAAAGTAAATATATTGTAGTTCTTTCTATTTTGTTTTATGAAATACACAATTGATTATGTATCGACTATTTTTATATGGGTATCATGTTCATTTTCAAATTGAGTGGCAACCTTCTGGAACAATTTCTAGACCCGCCACTGGCTTCATGTGTTCATATTTTTCTAATAATTGTGGGAGCATTATAATTAGCGGATGCGATATTCAATGATTTTGTCATTAAATTTTAACATTTATAGTTTTTAGAATATTAGATGGAATGGTTTGTAAAAATTGCTACATTCATTTTGCCTCTTATCTGGTCTCTGGCGACTAAGCTTGGAAGCAGAAAAAAAATTAATAATTTCAGAATTATCCCTTTTTTGTATGTAGCAAAAATTAATGAAAGCAAAGAAAACTCAATCGACAATTGAAGATAATTTTCTCTACGAAATAATTAAGCCGTTATTTGGAAACATTTACTTTTGATATGAAATAAAAAAAATGTAAGCAGAAATTCAAGGCATGTTTTTAATTAACTCTTATGATATTACGAATTTAACATTGATTTTGTATCGCATCACGATACGTATAACTGAAAATATATATTTTCTCATGCGATGTTCACCAAAATCTGACGATTTCCATCAATCATAATATGGTGTATTCTCGACGTAATAACTATTTCAGAAAGCTTAAATATAGTAAAAGTAATCACAAGGATACATATAAAAATATTAACCAAAAGAATTAAATACTTGTCAAACTCAAGTTATATAGAAAGAAGAATCAGTAAATTGATTCGTCTTTATTTCGTTGTGACATGTATGTTATTTATATCAAATATTGTGTAATTTTTATTAATGTGAATAATAAAAGCCAGGATCCAACCATCAAGTACGTTTTATTTCTTTTGAGATCAATTTTTGCCATTCCCAACGTCTGCTATAACGGGCAAATGCCAAGTTTGCCCAAACTTCTAAATCTGAATCTGACGATAGGTGGTGCGTTTGTCAGTGTATATACATATGTATATTCAAAGAATACTGTAAAAAAACTTAATTGTTATTAATAATATTATGTTTTAACCGATAAATTACACAATAAATAAATCACGATATGATCAGAAACGTATGTAAGATAATAAGTAACAAATAATTGGATTCTTATACCGGATAAGCAATCAATTTCAATATATTGATTGAATTGGCATTCACTTGGTAGAACTCCATTATAACACGGTGAAAAAATAGCAATGTATTTTAGTTCTACAAAATTATTTTTAACAAATATAGTTGATAGCTATTTCGGCTCACGCCATCGTCAGAACTATGCTTAAACTAACATTTGCTTATCTATATATAGCTGTGTAGAAAAGGTACACAACACATCCTCTCTCCTGTTCCAGCGGTCTAGCTTGTTACTTTAACACACTGGCACTAAATTTTCAAAATTCTAAATGAAACAATAGGTGTCTATGACAATAAGATTATATGTGGGACGGAAGTGATCCTTCTGGAAGTAAATCAGACCACCCCTTTGTGCAACGGCAATTCAATATAATCGGTATTACATTTAAATAGTCGTTTATTATCAAATTCGTATCTTCCACGTGGAAAAACAAAATGGTCCTAATACTGTTTTTTATAAAATATTGTTATTTTTATAATATATGGAGATTCAATTTACCATATGTAGTATTTTTATAAATAGGCAATTATTATACATAATAATTTACATTTAAGCAATCATTTTATGAAGTTTTAGACAATTATTAATAATTGATACGATAAATTTCAAAGAGATGACTGTTAATAGCATTCATCACTCAATAAATAGATTGGTTATAATAACTACGTCACAAAGTGTTCAACGTACATCATTCTAAAACATTTTTATGCGTGTATTTTAGCGCCATCGCTTCACTCATTACTATAACTATAAAACAATTCAATAATTCAATAATGTATCAATATACAGTTTGTTTTCGTTCGTTGTATTAGTTAGTGAACTTTCGCAAAAGGAAATCTTCCTTGATTCCTTTTCCAAAACTAAATATTACTGGTATTTAGATATAAAAGCAACAACAATAATTTATTGAAATTTACATATTTAAAGTAAGTGTTTTTTTTTTCAATTTATTCGCGGATTGAGGAAAAGTGTTACGTGAAATTTAATAAACGGTGCAGTAGGGTAAATTCACGAAACGGTCGGTTGGCACTTTTCGTATACCAAACAACATATATTTGATATTTTTCTAATGGGGCATAAAAATATTATTCGAGAATTAAATTACCAGAGCAATATTATTTCTTAGTCCTCATTGCAATACAAAATAACAGCAAAATTGTTTATAATTAATTATATTTGAAATAAATTATGTAATTATCGAAAATTTTATACTGTAGAACTTCTACGTGTAAATCTTATGGTTACCGTTTTGTTTCATAAGGCAATATATTTTTTATCAATTAAATTGAATAATAATATTGTAATGAAAGAATTAACAAAGCGAGGTGGCCGGTTTTGAGCTGCTAATTATTTTGTTATAATTGAAAGTTAGTGCACGGAATCTGTGTAACAAATTGTTCTAAATTGGAGTTTGAATAAATCAAAAGAGTCCAATCATTAATTATTATTAGTAACTACATATTGTGAATACGTCTTTCTTAAATATAATTAGCTAAGCTACCGGTTTTTGTTTTAGAAGACATTTTTTTTTAATTAAGAAGTCCAAAAACTGGTCCCACACGGTACACAATCAGTCACGATAAGACACAGGGTATTCATGCAACTCAATAAAATATTAAAATATTTCTCAGTTGTTTTATAATCTACCATTGCATTTCAAAATTTCTATTTCACGGAGTAAAAGAATAAATTATCTCAATACGAATGCATAATTAATTTTGTTTCCAATGTAGTGCAAAAAAAATTCTATGAAAGCTTATGAACAGAAATATTTCCAGATTTCCAAAGTTGTCGTCGAAAAAAAAGGAAATGAAAACTATTATTTTTTATACAACAGTCTGTAAGCAATTTGTCCACAGATCTTTTTGGAAAAGGTTTTGTTATTAGCCAATAACAGGTTCGCGTAGAAAGTTGAGTGGGAAACATTTAGGTATAAACAAAAACTATGCATGCTATTTCGAGACGTTGGATACGACATTGAAAACTCTCACTGTTAATCATAAGTTTTCAAAAATTTCAATAATCAGACTCATTGGTTTATCTTAAGAAGCTGTACTTCCAATAATATATGTATATATTTTATTAATCGAATTGGAATTTACTTGGTAGAACTCCAATATAACACGGTGAAAAAATATCAATGTATTTTAGTACTGCAAAATTTTTATAAGATATAGTTGATAGCTATTTTGGTTCACGCCATCACGCAATTCTGACGATGGCGTGTGCCGGAAAAACTATCAACCATATCTTATAAAAAATTTGTAGAACTAAAATACATTGCTATTTTTTCACCGTGCTATATATATTTAAATAATATTTTTCTTTCGTAGGACAAAATCAATTTTGGAAAACCCTGTGATAAATTCAATCAAATTAATTTAGAACGATGAAATTAATTAGCATTCCAAACATACACGGAAAAGATTTATTCGGTGGTAATGTCTGTTTTTGGTTTTATCTCCACTCGGATGATTTCGAATTGGTTAGATACACATGCACATTAATATACTACCTAGTTCACGAAGACTTATTCTCACCGCGGTGGTAGAGCTAGGACTATGTGCACATCGGTATAATTATTATAATTATGTTATTTTTTTTTTTAAATAAGATTGGTTAACAGTGTTCGCTCCCAATGGGAATCATATGAAGCCATTAAAGTGCAATTCAAAAGTGTTGGTTCATACGAAAATTCATCCATTCGATGTCTCCTTTTCGAAGACGGCATGGATGAAGGGCTGGAGCACGAATATACTAGCAGTAATAAATAATTCGGGTAGCATTCCGGTGTTAGTAAGAATAGTATTGTAAAAATTGTATAAGTCGAAAAATAGTTGTCCGTTCGGTGTTTGAATCCTATTGATAACGCAAGCGAATATTATGCCCCGCAAAGAGCATAAACTACCCGGGAGAATCAGTTAAATGAATATATTTTTTAAAATCATTAAGAAAAAATATGTCCATGTGAATTAGACGATCTTATAAATGAGGATACAAAATAATATAACAATAAGTAAGTCAAATTTGAATTGTTAAAAGTTTGTACGATTCCACATGTATTGTCACTAACGTCCCGGATTTCGTCTTTCGGCATCTTCAGGCATTCTATCACACGGATGCAACAGAAGTGACGTAAAATAAACAGTTGGCATCGTCTATATACCAAAGTAATTAATTACAGGAAAACACACACCTAAAGGCAAGCAATACATGGCAGCTAAAACAAATTAAACGATATTTATCTAATAATAATTAACAGAATTGTTTGTGATAATTATCATTAACGATTTTGTTAATGAGTCATTCTTTAAAGGGTTTTACAGCAAATATTAATCAATTAACATTACAATATCAATGGGTTTTTTGGGTCGTTTGTGACAAAACATGTGGAATCGTAAAAAGTTGTAACAATTCAAATTTGATATTGAAATTCCATCAAGCACCTTCAGTTGATATCATAAATTAATAATTCAGTCAATTTTAAGTGCGCTCCGATTTGAGTACAGTTACCGTGCCAACATCATCTATTACACGATCGATAAACATATTTCCTTAAAATGTATATAATACATCGGATATTTAGCTCATGTACGACAGAATAAAATATCATCTCTTTTTTAAATTATATTATTGCATCATTAACAGTTAAAACATTTTTTATAAATGACTAAAATAATTCTGGCTGGTTTTTACTTTTCTGCAGAGCACCAACGCATTTTATACAATTTTTCAATATTGATTTGCCTTTTACGACACAGCTCTTTTTTTGCCCACTGTATTATCATGGAGTACATTTCTTGCTTTTGTCCCGCTTTGAATGCTTGTGTTGATAAAGCATTTTATTTTATGGAAGTTTTGTTGCCACATTATAATAAAGACAAAGAGATAAATTGAAAGATATTTTTCTGTTTATATGGACGGATTATAAGCATATTAATAAAATTAATATCAAATTAAAATAATGCCATACCAGCAGAAGAATATTTTAAAAAATAACGTCTTCACCGTAAGAGTATTCCTATTTTTTTTATTTAAAAGCGTTTAGCCACCATTTATCTGGTTTGTCTGTTATTTTTCTTAATTACGTATTCGTCTTTAAGTCATTGTTTTAAAATTATAATGAAAATGAAAGATAATTTGACATTTTTTTTTATTGTCGTTTCAAAGCAGTAAAAAACATGTGTTTTGACAGATGTCGCTCATCTCTTAATCTTCCCGCTCAATCTACCGGCATTCAAAAAAAGAAGTTTTTTCAAAACCCTCATTTAATTATTGTCAGCCAGCGACTCTCGTCTGCTATGATGACTACAGTGGAAAGATAATATTTTTATTCACAGTCTCCGAATGAATCTGGAGAAATTTAGAAGGGATAAGAAAAAATGACGATTTAAAAAAATAGCTACGTGGATTATTTACGAGTAAAAAGCATTAATTTATATGACAATGCATAATTTTTAATCTTCAAGTATAAATCAACCTATGTATATTGATTTTTATGAAAATAAATTTATGGGTACGGGGGATACTACTAGACGCGTCACCAGTTACTGGTCTACACAGTTGTAGACCTCATATTTTCTAAAATATTGCGTATATCTGTACTTTTCATAAATTATTTTGATGTCATATTTATTTAAAATATAAAACAAACAAATCTCTTATACGTAAAATAAATAGTTTTTAATCAATGGGTAAGAGTCAGAAACTGTATAATATAAAGTGTGACCAGCACATTTTTTCCTTTGGGGTGTTCTGGTATTCTTGAATTTATTTTGAGGAAGTGTTATATTGTATAATATATTTAAAAAATATTCTTTCGTTCTAAATCTTACTTTGTATCATAAAAATTCAGTTAAACATAAAAAGGAAAGAAGGAGGTAATGTCGACAGAAATAAGCAAATACCTGCACTATTTAATTTACCATTACACCGTCGGAAACAGATTGTGTAAATCCAAATGTAGTGATATCAGCAATATCCTTGCTCTAACAACGTAAAGATGGGAACGAAAAGAAAATTGGTTGCTGTTTTTTTATAAAGCATAAAATAATAATTGTCAGCATCTGTTGATGAAAAAAATACTTTAGTACGAAACAAATTAATCATGCCATAGGAATTCTGAATCTGTTCAAAGATATCCTGTCAGAATGATATGTAAATATTTCGTTCCCCAAGACGCCATTTTAATGACAGAGTGACAGTTTGATATGGAATAATAATAAATACTTTTCACTAGGTGTTTGAAGAAAATGAAAAAAATATTGTAGAAGAATATCAATGACTATTATAAAATAGTACCTAGATATTCTATGCAGTGGATAGCATTTCTATTAGATCTTAATTTGATTGATATTATATTGATAATTTACGTGTTATAAAAATATCCGATTCAAATATTTTTTTAATTGTTACTATATTCTTAGTCATTTGCAATAAGAAAACTATTATTGTTAGCTGATTTTAACGGTTTGTAATGAGCAATATTATACTATCGATCATATGTACAGTGAATTTTACACTGTAATCATTTTTCGTTTCCCTTTAATTTTTTTAAAATTAGATGAATCAGAATATTATTCTTAACTTATCCAAAAGCGAATTTATATATAAATTACATTTTTTGAGATTTGATTTGACAAAAAGGTCCAGTTAAGTTTATTGATTAAATTGGCATTCACTTGGTAGAACTCCATTATAACACGGTGAAAAAAATAGCAATGTATTTTAGTTCTACAAAATTATTTTTAACAAATATATATAGTTGATAGCTATTTCGGCTCACTCCATCGTCAGAACTATGCTTAAACTAACATTCGCTTATCTATATATAGCTGTGCGGAAAAGGCACACAACACATCCTCTCTCCTGTTCCCACGGGCCTAGCTTGTGACTTTAACACAATGACACTACATTTTCAAAATTCTAAATGAAACAATAGGTGTCTATGACAATAAGATTATATGTGGGACGGAAGTGGTCCTTCTGGAAGCAAATCAGACCACCCCTTTGTACAACGGCTGGACAGGTGGCGATACTATTATGTTAGTTTGTTCGTTAAGAATCCGTTGTGATTATTGGTGTCTATTGATTTCCAGCTGTTCCAAAGCCGTCATTCTCCGACCCTTACTACAAAGATGCAAACATTTAGGCGCTGAGTTTGAATTTATATTATGTGATTCATTAATATCGTGATTAGCGAATTGTGAATCTGTTTTTTACTGTTGACTGATCTTACATGTTCCTTAGCTCGAGTAGATATACTTCTAAACGCCTGTCCGATATAAACGAATAAACATGAGCCACAGGACATTTTATAAATACCGCTTCTGCCCAGTTTATTAATTTTATCTTTACTATTTTTAAGATGTCTGCCTAAGTTATTGTTGACCTTGAAAGCTACTTTTATTGAGTTTTTAATCTCCCGATGAATTTTTTCGCTAATGCTACCTAGGTAGTTAATTGATTTATAGAAGCGGCGTTGGAATTGTGTTCGGGTAAATGAGTTTTCTAGCCAGATTTAATTGTTTTTTATATAATAAATTATTTATCGTCGTTATCTCATAACCATTATTAATGGTTATGAGATGGCGTGAGGCGAAATAGCTATCAACTATATTTGTTAAAAATAATTTTGTAGAACTGAAATATATTGCTATTTTTTTCACCGGGTCCAGTTAAGTATTTATTTAAAATTATTCTGCTCCTTTACAAAAAGCTACCAGAAATAATTGACAAGATGTTTTTGGTCTATACAAATAAATCGAATAATTTTATTTCAATTAGTTCAAATTTTATACTCATGATTTGTCCTTCATAGAAATTGTAGCACAATTGCAAAGGAGCTTCGATTTATAGTTTTCAAGGCTTCCCAAAAAACGATGAATGAAATAATGATAGATTGGAATTCCACTGTATTTGAATATATCCAATTTTCAGATACTCAGTGTAATGGGTTGTAATACGAAAACAAAAAATAAGCCAGGAGCAGGGAGGCCTTTAGATTTTGGCTTCCCGTCCACCCGTGCGGCTGTTAATCCGTACACATGTCAAGTATGAAGCTATTTAGGCAATGAAAAATGTTTGTGGTTGATATACCGCTGTTTCTGTCACCAAATGAATGTTTTTAGACTTGCTGCATTTGAATTTGTCTGCTACAGTAAAAGCGATTAAGATTGCGTTCATCGTATTTAAAAACATATTATTTCAATATAATTTTAATCATTGAGTTAAAAAAAAATGTTATCAATATTGTATACATGCAGGAACAAATTAACGAGAAGCAATGATTTGTGAAAAATACTTAGAAAAAATTATGTCAAAATATTTAGAGATGGGATAGATATTAGTTTATCGTTTTTTCTTATTTAGATTTGATAAGAATTGATAAAGAAGTTAAATACTTTTGATTCAATCTATTCACATGTTCTTTCAATGACTTGGAGCGTCATAGGACATAATAATAAAAAAAGAAATATATATATAAACAAATCGTTGAAAAGAATATACAAAACACGTAATTTGAATAAAAATATAATTCTTGTTAACACACAATTATTTATATAATACTTATATATATAATAATTAGCTTTTCTATGAATATTCTTAACGTGTGATGAGTATATTTTTCATACGATTTTCCTGTAAAATGTGGACACATGTTAAATAGGTTTTTTTTCGGTGGCATTTTCCTGTTTTTCTTAATAGCCGTTTGTCTGTTGTGCCTTCTGCCCCTCCCGATCGGTTTAAACGCTTACTTGTACCTACACCGCGATACATCTTCGGAGCGTTTGTAGGAACACGTCAAAGCAACCAGCGTCAGACTGTTACGGCCATTTTAATATAATTTTGGGTGAGTTTATTTAACAGCAATACAACTATATACCTGATAGTCGATGCGATTCCATAGAACCTTTTTTAAATAAATAGTATTATTTTCAAAAATTCAAAACTGAACCATAAAAAATAAATGTTTGATATCTGAGAGTCGTTGGTATAACAATTTCAACTCAACCGGTTTGCCGAATACAATATTTAGGTAACATTATTATATTAAATTTCAATTATTTCATTCATTCGCAAATGCAGTAAACTTAAAATTGTCAAAAAATTTAAATCAGTTCAATTTTAAATGAGAGGATATAATAAAGATTCTTTTAAGTACAGCAATAGATGGATGGATGGACCAAAGGCATAAATAAATTCGAATAAACTATCATTGTTGTTAAACTTAAATTAATCTTGTATTGAATATTTTACATGAGAGATTTTGAAAATTGATTGTGAAAAAATTGAAATAAACCTAATAATATTTCAAATAAAAATTGTGTCTATCATTAAAGACTGAAAAGAGAGAAAATATGAATAATTTACACTATGATTTGACGACAAACAACCGCATTTCTTTGTGATTGCTTCACCGTTATTTTACGAAACATCAAATATTTTTTTTCTTCTCCAGTGATTAATTCTTTGGTAAATGTAGTGTGTAAACTTGTGTGGTTTTACACTTATTTATAGTAAATACGACCCAATCTTTAACACGATGGAAAAATACCAATGTATTTTAGTTTTACAATTTTTTTATAAGATATAGTTGATAGCTATTTTGGCTCACGCCATCGTCGGAATTATAGAGCTTAAATACATTGCTGTTTTTTCACCGTGTTACAATGAAGTTCTACCAAGTAAATGCCAATTCAATCAATATCCCAATATTTAATTTTTATTAAAGGATTTCCCTGAAAAGTAATAGATGGGTGGTACCAGCGAAATCGGAATATATTGATGATAGTGAATATAAGGAGAAATAAAAATATGAGTTATGAAGATTATAATATTATTGGGTAAATACTTACCCAAATGAACCGAGTAAAATATTAAATTAACTGATTAATAAATAGTCTGTTTGTAAATAGAAAATATTGCGGAAATCTTGAACACAACAACGTTTCACTATTACATGTCAACATCCGTTTTCAAGTTGTTCGGGAAGGAGGAGTGATCGTTTAGCTGCTAGTAAGCGGTTAAACGACACTCAAATATTCTTTAAAATTCCGCTTATGTTTCTCAAGTGGTTAATGTGAATTCAAGCGAATGTAGAGGAATGAAGAAGCGAATTATTTTACATATTTCGCTTAAGTAATTCAAGGTTTTTTTTGTTTTAATGACGCGAAATGAATCAAAAATATTTTTTATTGCTGTTTCGATTATATTGTAGTGTGGCAAGATTATGTTAATAAACATTTAATGGTAAACAACATTTTTGTAATGACATATATTAATAATGATGTAAAATTATAACATACAAAATAGTATTTTGATTAAATTGGGAATTATTTGGTAGAACTACATTAGAGTATAGAAAAAATAACAATATATATATATTCTAATAGCTATTTCGGTTTACGCCTTCATAATAACTCCTAAGAATCATTTTTCACCGTGTTATTAACTTGGCTTTTATTATGGTATCTAAAAAAATTGGACTTTTTTAATGACAAAAAATAAGAAATTGTAAAAGATCACATTTTCATCACGATCAGAGAAGACACGATGTGCTATTCATAAGTTTACCATTATGGCGAATAATATTGTGATATCGGCTATGAAAAATTTAAGACGATTCGGTAATAATTTATGTTCAAATGTGTCACATTTATTTATTACAGGCTAATAAATTTGTCATTGATTTGGAAGATTGTTCAATGGTGACACCGGATGTGATCATATCGCCTTAGAGCCACTCACAAATTATGATAATTACTAATGAATACTTTTACTAGCAGCGACAATGTGTATGTGTGACGAAGTATTGTTTGAATATCTAATGCCAGCTAAGGAATAATGGTTGATTATTTTTGCGAATGTTGAATTATAACGATAAAGTACGCTGTATATATCTATAAAATATATCAACGGGTAATTACTTGACCGGAAATTCACCGTATAATAATAAATGAGCTATTGTTCAAAATAAATAATAGTGTAAACCACAGTTTGGTGATAGCTAAATAGAGTTATAAAGTACAGTTATTAATACTGTAGTGTTCAAAAGCTTTCGCAAAGCGTCGATGTATTTTTAAACGGCGTCGCGACGCCGACAATGTATTGCGTTTGTATCTCCGTCTCCCCTCACAACTCACAACATCTTTACATACTTTTTAAATGCTTCCCGTATATCTTTTTGAAACGATTTTTGTAATGCGTCTACAACCGTTTGGTAAAAGAATCATTAAGTAATACACAACATAAATGTCAAAACGATCAAAGTCGCGCCATAATTAAACGAGGTGCGATAAAATAACAAAGAATTGTGTTTGTACGTGAATTTAGTTAAGCACTTGTACTATACGATTTACTATTAAAATTATTATGTTATTATTCATGTACTTTCTATACGATACAACTGTTGTACAATTATAAATATATAATATCAAGGAAGAAATTATTATGAATAATTAATATTGAATAAAACAATGATTGACATTGCAGAGATTTTTTTAAAATCGTAAAATGCCAAAAGTTTCTTCAATAAAGGCTTGTGAATGTCTATGAATTTAATAAACAAAGATCTAATTAACAGTGTGTGTATTAAAGTTGCATCGGTAAATAAAAAAAATCTAAAGCAATTTTAAATTGAAAGATGTAGTCCGATTAAAAACGGTCACCGCTTCTGAGCGTGAGAGGTTACTGAAATATACTAAACATTTGAATGTATATAAATGTACATTTGAATGTACATTATAATAATAAATGAAATGAGACATAATATTATCATTTGAGAGACGTTACTCAAAAATCTATCGAGTATCATTTTTTTAATAGTTTTGGTCACTTCTTACGAAATTGATTTAAAAATGAATGCAAGGATTGTATAAAACAATCGTTGGCAAACAATTAGTTTTCTATAATATATCAAAGCCGAGCGTTATGATTCATGGTCACATCGTAGCACAAGTTAAAAAAATTGATCTCGCAGTATTAAAAAACTTAACGACGCGTGTCGATCCAAATATATAGTGACGTTTATTTATGCAGTCAGCAAGGAATACTACCACAACTGAAGAAATGAAATTAACACAAAATTTATTGATTTTTAAAAATACAGTACATTTCTAATGTGATCAGTAATAATTATATTTTTTATATATAAAGTTCAGGACCGGTTTCGCTTGTCGCGAGTATTGTCATTTAATGAGCAAAACTGGTCTCGATTTTTATATGATAAAATTGTGGAATTAGAATTAAGCATTGTATTTTAATAATTTGAATAGAGTAACTTTGTGTATGAATATATTAGAAAGTTATTAAAAAAATAAAAAAAAAAACATCATTAGACCCAAAATGTCACACAATTATCACCAGAGTACTGTTGTAATCAAGGTAGATAAATTATCATTCCACAAGTACGCTATGACAAATACAAACTTTGTGACTTTGATTTTTTATCCATCCCTACTATATATTTACACCATAGGCGAAACCAAAGATTTTGAATAAAAAGCCACACAATTGTAAAAAATATATCAAAAACAGTTATCTTGATATCATTCGCAGTGTAGGTCGCTGAAAACACCTCGCTTTGTGATTGTTTGTTATTTTTGATAATGATATTTTGAGTTAGGCCCTGCACGTTGAGCTTTAACTGCCGAGCAGTAAAAGCATTTGCACGGGAGCGCAGCTAATCGTTGGGCGCAATATTAAGCCGACACGGAAAACGTTTTTTATATCTAAGTTTGCGATTGCGAATAAATACCTCCACTACAAAACGCAGCATACAACTTACCACTACAATGATTCTCCAGGCAATATTCAAAAATATTTTTTGTCTCATATCATAATAGGTTATCGAACTAAACAAATGAAAATTGTAGAGGAAGAGGGAACATTTTTTCATGTTTGAAATTTTTTAATTTTAATCAGTTTACCATATCGATTCAGGGTGCTTGATAGAATTTAATATCAAATTCGCAAGGTTGATACTGTGTACTATTTAATTCAAACGATCGGAGTTTTGCCATTCAACTGATAACTAATTGTCAATTCTATAATATTCGTGTGATAGGATGACTGAAGATACTGAAAGGCAAAATACGGGTCATGAGAGTACTATTCAATAAGTAGATAAATTTCTTGTAGAATTATTTAAGAAACTATAATATGAGATCTTAAAGATTTACTTATTTTATGTGTATATATACATCTCAGCTCATTACCACTTGCAACACTGATAAAATTATTATAACATAAATATACGTTTAATTGAAATTTGTTTGATGGTAATTCTTTTAAAAATGTTGATTATTGACTAAATGGTTCTTGATGTTTGACGTTTAATACAATATAAATTTTAAAAAAAATGCACATCGTGCAACATTTTTAGATTTAAAAAATCTATGGCAATTTCCCATTAGGAAAAATGAAATATATCGTTTATTAAAATGTTAAATGAGCTTCACCGCAAGTGTGCTTGCTCACCACCCACGATGCAAACAGTTATAATTGTTAATATAGGGAGCAACGAATAAATTATGCGGATTTAGAATGATGCGAAAGCTCACAATGGACTGAACATTTGCTTTATCGCCTTTGGTAAAACAAAGCGCGCATTCGAATTTTACTCACTAATTAGATCCGCTCCTGTAAAACTAAATGATTTTAAATAGATGTAATTTCCCGAGTACACTTCTGCAGCGAACAAAAATGGTATCTTATGATTTTTAACTATTTTGAGTTGTCGATTTATAGCTTATAATTTGCGAAATTATTAGAAGCTGTATCTTTTTTATTCCACATCGATGTTACTTAAACTTTTTCAATATCTAAGCTAGTATAAATTTTTAGTTTTTACCCTAGATTTTGTAAACAAAAATGTAGAGTATGAAAACTATGTCTTTGCTTATCAATATATTATATTCAACGCTATAATCGAATTTCCACATGACGCAATTATGTTAAAACTAACGTAAGCTTCCTTTTTATGTTATTACTTGTAAAGTCTACGTTGTATTGAAAAAATTGCAATTAATAATATTCTAGTCGTACATTAGTGAATAAACGCAAAAGTTATTTTTCTCAGAACAAGTTCACACATCTTTTGGTATTCTGCTATCAATTTAGTCAGAGTTCATCGCTCTGGAGTAAAGAGGTAAATTTACGTCAACAGCAATGTTTCCCATGAGACGACATGTTTTCTAGTCGGAAAATTTAAGTGCTGAGCAGACCCGCGCAATAAATGCGTGGCATAATTTAACCACTTTTATAGAACTAACAAATCATTTGATAAAATTTGAAGAAACGGTGTTAAAATTTCATCTGAGGGCCAATTTTTATATTGAAAGATCGTGATAATCATATTTCAAAACACATTTTCTATTCATACAATATTTCACATCAGTTGACACATTGAACAAAAAAAACTTGAAATTGATAAAAGTAACGCACGAATGCGATATTATTGTGAAAAAGATTTTATAGTGTTGTGTAGAGAGGAAAGTCATTACATGTTGATTTTAATGCTATATCAAATCGATGTCTGGTTAACAAGATACACATCATATTCTTATTATTATACGTAATCATGCTAACACATTTCAAACGGACCATCAAAATAAGTGCCCACTGTATTTTACGAACTTTTCGCGTGCGTGCAAATTTGGCGCGCAAATAAAACGATTAAGTGCAGCGGAGCGAGTCGCTGGGCCGAGCGGGGATAATGGGTCCAACAGCTCGGTTGACACGGCCAGTATAATATTAACCTCTGTCAAAGAGCAAATCAGTATTTCTCTTACCTGTATTGCTGTAATCGATACACTGGTTAGTAATTCTAAATCAAATGAATTTTAAAAATAGTGTATTTCAAAATTTTATGTCAGTTAAAATTAAAATATTATGTACAATGTTAACAACTAAACATTTTTTTTTATAAACTGCTTAGCCTTCAATGATCCCAAATGTTTTGTCACTAACATTCCGGGTTTCGCCTTTCGGCATCTTCAGGCATTCTATCACACGAATGTAACAAGACTGACGGTTCTGCCACTTCTGTTGCATCCGTATAAAATAAAATTTATCAAATTTACAATAGTTTTTTTAGATTTTAAGGGCGTAATTAGAGTTTTAGTAACAAAACATGTGGAATCTTAGAAATATTCAACAGTTCAAATTTGATATTGAAATTCTGTCAAGAACTTTCAATCGATATCATAAATAACTTTCATTATGTATTTCTAGTTCAAACATTTTCAATATAGCAAGTATGTATTTTAGTTTAATTAAGAAATGGCGGATTTAGGCTATTTCATATAATTAGTCAAGTAAGTTTTCAAAATTAAATATGATATCTTAGTTGAAATCATTTAAGTTTCAAAATTTAAGAACGCTAAGGTACTTAAAGGAATATTAATAATCAACTGATATGTTTTAAAAAATGTGTTTTTAACTTAAACCTACGTAGACAATGGCATCACAAAATCATTTTATCATATTTGTAATACTTATAAGTAATCCCTTTTCATGATGCATGTGACACATATATATTACTATCTTTGGAATTATTTAAGTATCATGTCGTTTTGTTAGTAAATGTTATAGAAAATCAAATTCAAATCGCCTTATATCGTACTAATGTATATATCTTCGAACTAAATGAATGTGCCTTAATATTTTATACTTACAAATAGATAATGGACAAAATGATAGTATATTTAAACAAGGCAATTTGTTTTCCAGTATTTTTATATTTGTATATCATAAATGGTGGTTTCGAAATAAGTTTGGATTAATCAGTCAAGCCGTAATGCTGGAATCGTCTCTGTATAAATATCAAGATTTAGGGATTCACTGAAAGCTTAAAAAAGCTTCAACACTTTCTGACTAACTGCATTCCGTTTTATGTAGTTCATACATAATTTATTATATTATACAATACGAGATGTTGGGGTCGTTCTTCATCTTATATATCGTAATAGCCGTTGACTGGAACAGACGAATTTATTTTATTTTTTGTTACACTGTTTTCTAAAAAAATCATTTTTAGTTTTTTATTTTAATGTAATTTTACTTTAAATATAATCGATGAATTATATTTCAGATGATATGTAACACGTACTACACAAAAAAAGAACACTTCTGAATGGAGCCCAAGCTCCAGCTAGCTAGCTAGCAGCAATATGTTTTAAAGGTTTATTCGTTTTTCCTGTTTGCATGAAATATAATAAAATATTTGGATTAAAAAAAAAAACTAGAAGTTGATTCAAGTTGAAGATTCATCCGCAGAGTTGATAATCAAGCATATTATTATCCACTGGATAGTTACCTTATTAAATGAGTATATGTTTGCAAACATGTACATATTATATTAATAAACAATTCACTTTGAACGTAATATTATATTTATATCAACACAAAGATCTAATTTCATTACAAAATTAAATCCAGGTTAAGCAGTTGTTAAGTGTCACCTGACTTAAATTACATTTCCTGCTGAGCATTTATTTTTAAATTGACACAAAATAACACAATGGCCGTTTTACAATACATCCAATTTAGAAAAATGTGAAATTTTAAAACGTTAGTGCAAGGTGGTACAGAAAGTTTAATTTAGGTTAAGTGATGAGTCATAAAACAATACATATTTGTGGGATTACTGATACGACTCGCTTCGAAATAGTTTGAGATCTTTCTTTCTCCACCTTACATGGATTGCCTTGAAAATCTGGATGAAAATCTTCTACATGTGTCAAATTGGAGATACTATATTCTTATTAAACTTTCATTTATATGATGGATTAATAAAATCAAACGTAACATGGGTCACAAAAAGAAACACAAACTATTTATTAAAATTGTATCCTTTTACGTATTTTGACTGTTAAAGTTTTAACAATTTATCCAATTGTGAATTGTAATTATTAACAGTCGCTCATCCAATAATGGCGATTACTAAGAAGCAAAGATTGGAAAATGGTTTTTTTCATGGAGATGAATGCAAGAGATAGTATTTAGGAATAATATTTTGTAAATACAAATTTGAATGAGTCAATATTCTAGAATCGTCATAAAGTATGAACGCAGTAAAGATATTTGTTAAATAATCAATGAAAAATGGGCCATTCTGTATTTTTTATTAGTAACAAAAGAAGAAGTATTTAACTGCTGACTATTATTTCGATTTCTGTATGGCTGTCAGTAAATTTGCATAGATTTTAATAAAATGACCATTTACATTTAGGGCTTTAGTTCTTTTTGACCTCCAACTGAACCTTTCGAATGTTTTCCTGTCGCGAGACCCTGTGCCCTTTCAAAATAATTTTACGCAGTCCGTCTCTAATGAATTATAATTAAATTATTATTTTAGTGCATCGGAAGACCAATTATGTCCTTAACGGGCTTAATAACTATTCAGGTCTTTTGAATGACAAACTATACGTTTTGTTTATATTCCTTGACGCTTTTGTATATAATAGTTTGTGATTAACATGACAAAAACTCAATGGATCCGTAATAAATAGTTTTTTATTTACGCACTTAATAAAATAATCTTATGTTGAATGATAATGAAAGCTACAATATTTAAAAAGATAACAGATAATAAGCTTATACATCATTGCAATTTTAATCGTAGAACTTATTTCTATACAAATATGACTTTATTCCTTTCTTTGGAATGCTACAGATTTTTGTGATATATTTTTGAGTGAAATATTTTCAAGAGATTAATTTAAGATGGACGGACCAAAATAGACGATTTTTCAGTAGAGTACAAAAATAAAATTAAAAAAAATGTAAATTATGAATTTTTATTATAGAAACAATGATTGTACTCTCATGTTCAGTTATAACAACACACTTATGGACACATCTCATTTATGTAAGGTATAATTTTGTCAAATAAAAGCATTAGCAAATTATATTTTTTATATCGTAACTGCGACTTTAACTGTTTGTCCGATTAAAGTAACTTTTGGTTTTGATCATTAGGTAAGCATATCAAAAATAGATTTATACTATTAAGACCGACAAACATATCAATGAATATAAAAAAATGAATAAATGTACATACTTTTCAATGAAATTAACAGATAGGTAAAAATTCATAAATATTTTGAATGAAAACCATCATATGAGAATAGAAAACAATTTCGGCTTAACTTTACTTGACTTTAACTGAGAATGTATTTTTAAGTCACAACGGTAAAGTTCAATTGCCTGAATAATTATTTAAATCGTGTCTTTTTTCGTAACAATAAGAAAGTAATTATGACTATTATTAGGCGTATTAGTCAAAATTGTAGTTTTTAATTTAAGTAGACAATTGACGATTGTTTTCTGTTTTGATTTAGTCGTAAACAGTTTTTAATTATGATTTAGGTAATGTGCTTAACGACTGTAGTATAAATAGCTGATATTAATTTAAGCGTCGAAGATATTTATAGTTTGCTCGATTTAATATTCTTACATGGATAGTAAAACAGATTGTTTTTAATCGGCAGTTTCGGAAATAAAAAATAATTGTTTGATTTAAATTATTCAATTTAGTGGAAAGGTTCTAGGAAACATGTTTCCATTCTGTGATATTTGTTGGCTACCGACATTTTTGTTTTAGTGGGAAAAAAACATGAAAAAAACTAAATATACTTTACACCTGAATAGGTTGTCGACACACACACGGATTTTTTGATAGAATATTACCGGAATTATGAACTGTTTGTAGTCTGTTTGAGGGGTTGAATGTGTATTTTTCACTGGTACGAGACAGATAAAGGTGTTGTATATATCCAGTTTAATAATTAAGACAATATATCGTTAAGATAGAATTACTTCATTTAATAAATTACCACATTTGACGACTATTAAAAACTTTGGAATTTCCTGATCAAATATAATATTGGTACTATGGCATTAAAAAGGTCCGTCAGTGTATGGGGGTTATCTTTAAAGGTGAAAAGTTGTAACATTACGGTGGATTTTATGGCGGTCGTCTTGAGATAAAGATGTTACCTGCAAAGATAAAAGAGCTTTGTTCAAAGCCGATCAATGAATAAACATCAAACTAAGCAATTAACCAGTCCATTAAGAAAACGCCCTGCGTTACCCACTGAAAATAAATTTTGAGCTGACACATTTTAATCATATTACGGAGATGTGATTTGTAAAATTTTATATCTCTAAGTAGGGAAATATTGCTTAAGTGGTTTATGCCAAAATCGGAAATATTGTAGTTTTAACAAGAGATGTATATCAACTTTTTCCGTTTCTAAGCTTTGCCATTTGGTAAAATGAAACATACAACAGAAGAACATGCAGAGACGCGACGATCAATTATAATGTTAAATAAAACTTTATTTACTGCTCTTCAGAAATTATATTAATGACACACGTTTACGATATTATTTTGCTTGCGACTCACGAAAATCAACGTTTATAGTATTTGCGCCATTGCGTTCGTTCTCGGGATAACCGACGGTGATGGACTCAATATATTTTAGGGTCTCAAGAGTTGTATAAAAAATATCGTAAGATGTGAAAATTCTTATATCTTTTTACTAGACAGGAATGATCGAATCATATGTCTATTAGCAGTATCTCATACAAAATATTATTTTTTGAAGGTTTTAACTGTCATGTTAAAATGCATGATATTTTAAATAATAAAAACACATTTTTTGGTATTGATTTCCACAACATATATATATAGTTTTTTTTTATATATTGTGGAAATATGTACTGAAAAATGTGAAATTATTATTTAAAATATTTTGTGATAGCTAATTTGATTCTTGTTCAAATAATATTTTTTCAAAAAACCTCTTATATCGACTGAAATCGCTACCTTTTGTTAAATAATTACCTTAATTTTATAAAAATAATTGATGCCGTAAAATTTTATTTCTGCTAGAATACGTAATACACGAAGGCAATGAATATTTTAGAACGCATCGTAAATAAAATGGCAGTTGAGTTTATAGTACAGCTTTGATAGTTACTAGGTGGAAAGGAAATGTATTTCGTTAAATTATCCCAAAATCGAAGCAATTATCCCCGCCTTAATGTGTCACTGGTGTTTGGATTCAGCTCTATCAGAGCGCGGAAATAGAGAGTTAAAGATATTGATAACGATAGCTTTTCTAAAAATTTTACGCTTTGCCGTAATCAGTTGTCGATGGTTTTTATAAAAACCCAATACCCATGTTTCCGTTCCGATAAGTTGGCTGAAGTGTTAGGGAGTTATTTAAGCATATTAAAAACAAAATTGTGAACCAAGTGATTGTATTAAATTAAAAATTATGATTAATTACAATAAGATAGTTACTTATTGAAGTTAATGTTACTTAAATGATTTTGTGTTGATGAAAATGATTTTTCCAAATATAAGTTCAAAATTCCCAATTTATTCACGCAACCAATGAAATGGTCTTACAAAAACTGAAAATATTCTTTACAGTAGAAATTGGTCGGAAAATCGGAAAATCTACTGAAACTTAATTTAATTATTTAAAACATAACATTTTTGAACAATTACGACAGACTTTTAATTTATATTATAGTATATTCATACTTTATGCTCATTAGAAAACATGAACCAATCAAAGCTTATTTTAAAGAAGTTTAATTGTGATAATTAATAGTACATGTTGTATAGGATTTTTTAAAGTATTTTTTTTAATTCAAAAATTAAAAGGTTGAGAGAAACTTTTTTAGAATACGTTTATTATAATAATATAGATGCTATATTGAGGGTTCGGTTTTATTATATTGAAAATTGTTATTTACAATATTGGGAGATGAAGAACAGAAGATGTGGTAAAATAATTCCGATTGATTATTTGGAATGTCATTTGGTGATATGTTGGTCGAAATTGATTTTGTCTGAGAAATGCCGTCAACAATTGTTTTATTTACTGAGAAAGATCTTAGGTTCATTAAAAACTGTTCTATACACAGATAAAAAAAATATTAGAAGTCAAGTGTAAGAAATATTTTATCAACTAATATCCTGGAATGAATTTATTCCAATTAATTCTGAACTCACTTGATGTTAATTTTTACTCTATTTTGTTTATATACAATTCGACCACCAATGATACATCGAATAGAACAATATCATCACTATTTCACTATTGAATAGAAATGTGTTATGGTTTCTGACTGAGACAACAGAACTTTTTTCTGCCAAAATAATATAAAATGATTAAAACTTAAAATTTATATTCGTGGTGGACAATTTGTTAATCTAATTATTTCATTGATTGGACACTTCTTTCAATTCGATATTTTGTATTAAATATAATATCTAGTGATATTGTTGCATTCAAAAAAGCTTTGAAAACTTAAGAGAGAGGACTGCTTTTATAATATTGAACTCGATCAAAAATGAGAAAAGTTTGTTTGTATTTTTATAATCATTGTGTGACTGTTTTTGTAGCATGATTATTATAACTTTATAATCAAAGAAAAAATAAAACTCGAATATTACAAAATTCTATGTAGAAATGTATTTTTTTTTTAGAAGTTGAAGATCGTGTGATGTTTCAATTCCTCCCACGTATTAGATGCCAAGAACAAAGAGATGGAAGAGCAACTATCTAATTACTAGTAGTATTTTATCATTCTGTAAAAATATGTTTAAATTTTGTTTGAAAAAAGTGATTTTACATATTGGTAGTCGAAAAACATGTATGATTGATTTTTATCAGTATATTGTGTGAACTAAAATTATAGTTTTCATTAAATGCGGATTCAATAATTATTGACATGTGGCTGATTTTGTCACTGCGCCACCGCGCGTCTCGCCCTCTGGTCCATTCTCAGAATCGAACCCAAAAATCACATTCATCCGATCGTCCGCTGTCGACAAGTTGTTCGTCCCAATTAGAGCTCCACGAGATGTTTATCTGCCATAAAAGGAATTTTATTATTTCCAAGTTCGCCGGGTCGTTATTTGTCTACAATCAGATTGGAAACTGAAGCAGTAGCGACTAGCGACTGTACAATACACTTAACTTGTGATACGGCGACGTGTTGTTTTGGGTTGTAACGATACCAGCAGTTAGCACCCAAAACGTCGATAAGTTTTTATGAAAGCACTTTAAGACACTGATATTTTCAAGGGTGTTGATTATTTTACCAAACTTATGACAATGATAAAAATCCATTAACTTTACAGAAAATTACAGTTAAATACCAGTATCAGAATAAATATTTTTTTGCGTATAGATTTTTTGCAGTTTGACATCGAATAAAGTGTTATTTTTTATATAACTACGGTTACGCAAGATGTGCAAGGCATTCGATGAATTGACTGATTTGAAAATTTAGATTTTTCCAATAAGAAAAACAAAAAAATAAACAGCTCATCGTAAGTATGTCTATCTCTATTGATTTGAAAAATAGTCCTAACTCTGGTGTCAATATTACGATCGACGCGAAGAATATGATCCAATAAGAGTGCATTTTTTGTGTCGATACTAGAATAGCAATCACAATTTTTGATTCGGTAGAAATTGTTTCATTATAGCAGTTGGATATTATGTTTTTTAATCTTTAAGTATATTTCATATAATTATTTCACCAGTTTAAGTTTTAATGAGAATAATTGGAATACGGTTTGTCGTGAAGGTTTTTTGTAATGCCATTAAATCAATTTAGAACAATGAACAAAGTAAAATCGTAAATTGAATTTATGCAAATCAAAAAGCTTCGTACATATGATTTTTTTGGATTAGGGCTTGAGGATAGTTGAATGAATAGTTGTGTACTCATGTCAATCTCTGGCCTCAGTAATGGCTTATTAAATTTAAATGTATTTATTCTTACGTATATGAGAATATGAGTATAATAATATATATAGATAGAAATATTGAATCAGCACTTGAACCAAATCTTAAAATATCGACTACTTATAATTTTATATTATTTGAGACTATTGTTATATAGCAGATCAATATAATCCTATTAAAAGTAGTGTTCTTCAAATAAAATCAAACACACGTTTCATAGAGATCATAAAGAAAATATTCGAAAGAGTTGATTGAATAATAAGATAGTGAATTGTTAATTGACTTTAAACAATGATTACAAATTAAATATAGTATGTACTCATAAAAACAAAAATTTATGTGATATGTTTGAGCTTAGTAATATAATTTTATATTGACTCATTTATCTGTGGAGCAATAAAATTGTCGAGTATCTTTCCTCCAGGTGCTGGTAGTTTGTACAGAGTGTCCCATAAATCTAGCGCATAGTGTCAACGGCAAATTGACGTTTGGAAACCATTCGGATAATGTGTGAGGCTCCCAGCTAACATTAAGGACCGAATCGTGATTAGTATCTAAAGTAAATTCTTTGGTATTAAATGTGATTAACTTTACGAATGAAATTTAACTTACACAGAACTTAAAGTTGGGTCGTTGTAGTACGTAAATGAATGAGTAACGTTCAATATTCTTGTAATAATGTTACTCTAACAAGAAATTGTATCGGTTTTTTGGAAGAAGTAAGGTGCCTTGCATTTATAAGGCTAGTATTGGCTAGTTCTGACGATGGCGTGAGTCGAAATAGCTATCAACTATATTTGTTAAAAATAATTTTGTAGAACTAAAATACATTGGTATTTTTTCACCGTGTTAGTATTGGCTGTTAATTTTAAGTTGCATGGTGATCAGCTTCTAACAAGACTCGTACAAGTGCTGAAATTTGTGTATTTTTTATACAGAAATTTCTAATTTCAAAAATAAGGAAATCAAGGTTATTTTAAAAAATAGTGGCCAAAACGGAATTTATTGCTAGATACCTTTGAATAAAAGTAACGAGAAAAAAATACTGAAATTAAAGAAATTTTTAGAAATTTTAATGAAAATTTGCACAGAGAGGTAGTAATTATTTCAATAAATAATATAATAGAGACATGTAGAAGTGTTCACGCTATAACCAATATTAAACAATCTGTAGTTAACTGATTTAAAAACATACTCATATCAATACAAGAAGAACATTCGGTGAAGACTTTTCAATTTGATTTTTAGAAGAAGCAGTTGATTCTTTATGATTTGTGATTAAGTCGATTTTAAATTAATTCCAAAACATTTTGTTGGTATTTATAAATCTACTTCAATATTTATAATAGTTGAAAACATGCATTCTATGCATACAAAGATCAGCATTTAAACAGTCAAAAGAGGAGTTTATCATATTGACCACTAGCTGAGTATTTTACAAGATATACACATTGCTAGAATGAGCGGACCAGAGCAGCAATTATACTTAAAAACATACAAAACAATACACTTAAAAAATAGTTTACATATACATTGAAAAATAAGGCACATACACACTAATTATTGAAATTAGTCATAAAATGCGACACTCAGCGATGAATCAAATTACTGGTTTTTCTTTATATTGAAATCCGACTCTGTGATAAACATCCACAGGTGATCAGGCGGGCTTACAAAATCCAGTAGCCAAACATTTCATCTCTTTTTTTTATTTCAAGTTTAAGGTGATTTTATTTTGTTTATATTTTAATCGATAAGGCGTTCCTTGTATTCGTCGTTATTCGAATAAATTGTTTCTATAATTCGAGAAAAGAAGCGGCTTGAAATGACAACGGTCCAAGTAAATTTTGTAATGCTGTTATTTGAATAGTAATTTTATAATGCTTTATCGAACTTTTTGTATGACCGGTTCTAGTCACGATATTATTATCTTTTAACTTATTGGCGACAATAATTTTTGGTTCAGTTGATTTATTTTGAAAGACAAAATAGCCGTAGGTTTCTTCTTCTTCAGGCATAAGTATGTCAACAGTTCACAGGTATAAATATTAATATTATATTGTCAGCATGATCGGCCTCTGTATTTAAAAAAAATCTAATTTGACATTTAAGATTTAATACCGAAACTGTGGGCGCAATTGACATTTTTCCTCAGTGCTCATTTTAAGTTTTATCGCTGAAAATTTGATTAGATTAATATAAAATGGTTTCGAATTTAAATATAATATAATATAAGCTTTCATTTATTTTACAATTGTTTCAAAAAAGTGCTAGAAATTAAATTACACTTGCATTCGTTTTTAATAAAAAGGTAAACAAATTAAAAAAAAAACAGACATGGAACGGTTTTCTTCGAGAGAGATGAAAGTGTGCGCCTGTTTATATAAATGCATTTTTAATAAAATCAAAAAAGGAATGGACAGTTTGTGACGGTGTACAGTAGGTAAATTCAAGTATTGGGTATTCTAGCACAATATTAGATATCCTTATTGAAACATGACATGATGAATGAATTAAAAATAATAATATTGCATAGATTGTGTTATAATTATGAATAAAAATACAAGTAATATTTTGACCATGGAAAAATATCGATTTAATGGTAATATTATTTTTTTATCACGAAAATATCGTCTAAAATAATAAGAAAATTCTTCCACAGTATATGTACTCGCTGCTTGCTATTATTATCTGTATTCTTTCTTTTGACTTTTTGTCTTAATTGAAATTTGTAAATGTATTGTGTTACTTCTATATATATCCACTTTGCTTCCTCTTCGATACTGGTTTGATTTTGGGACAGGTCGAGTCAATGTTAGGCGGGTCGATTTATATAAATAGTGTTTGACACATGCTAATTGGTATTTATTATTACTGATTCCACTATCAAACAGGAATCTTTTCAAACCACAACAAAATTTTCGATATCTGCCTAATATCTTAGTCTCGCTACAATCATTATTCTTTAAATATCATATAAGAAAACTTTTAGCTTCTTGAATAAAATAATTTAAAAAGAAACGTGTAAAAAGTCTAGTACATTAAAATAATTAAGGGGTTTATCGCGATAATTTCATTTATCAAGCCTGTTTAATTTTTTTTCGTTTGGCTTCAAATCAGCTCATTGTAAGTTTATGCAAAACCGAATCCAGTACCATTTTAAAATGAATTTAATAATATATATATATATATATGTATATAAATCACATATACATCACACGATAATTTTGTCAATTGATTTGTAATAAACGACACAAAAGTTTAACTTAATCGTAAAAAAAGAACAATAATCGATTATGCGATTCAAATAAAAATTTAATATTTTCCTGAACGATGCGCCATCTATTGTGAGTTTTCCAGGCTACTAGATTTGACAGCTTAAAGATTTATTGAAATTAATATTTTTTTTATTTCCTGTATAATATGAAAATTTGCTAGATAGTTAGTAGTTATTTTACAGTAGAATTTTAATCGTGTCGTTTGGCGCATTTTGACTTATTGCCCAATTACCGTCCATCAACTGAACAGGTATTTAACAAGTCGTGACCGGGTGTAACCTGCAAACCGGCTGTTTGCACTTCTGTCAGACACCCTTCAAAGAAACCGATGCTCGATTGAGAAAGAGAAAGAGAAAGAAGGGTTATTGCAAAATATTCGAAAGGCACGTTTCGTTCTGCGTCCACATTGTTCCAGTAGATTGCTGAGCTTTAAAAACATTTGAAATGTTTCTCTAAGCTATTGTTATTGAGTTAAATAAATATGATTTTATATTGTGATACGAGCATGGACAGTGAAGGCCAATTTTTGAATTGGCGGAGATGGATTATAACAACTTCAATCAATCAAGTATTTTTGAAAATAAGAAGCGAAAAAGTTATATTTATTTTTGAGTGTCTTTTCAGTTAATGTATTGTATATACGTTTATTATAATTATATAAAAATAATTAATGGAAAAATGATAAACACAGCCCTCTACCTTTTCCTTCTTCTTCTAACTTTTTGGTAACGGCCGCTAAAAGGGATTCTATAGGGATTGATAATTCTCCAATTACACTATAACTACCCTGATTTTGTTAAAAATTTGTTGTGAGTCTATTTCACCATGCGTGATTATCAGTATTTATATATTTTATTATAATAACGATTATTAGAATATTATTCTAAATGGGAAATCGGTGTAAAAAAATGGTAAAACAATAACAATTTAACAGCCTAAACAACATCGATATTTAATTCGAAAGTTGTGCAATGAGAGCTTCTGATTAAGCCCTGTAAACAATAATAAAGTTTGCTTTATGACACCAGTGGACCAAAACATTTCCTCAAAAGAGCAGATCGGTCTTATCTGTTTATCGGTTATACATAAACCATTGTAAATGCAGTTTATTAGCGAGTTACAAATGGAGATGCGCTTACGCTGTGACGCAATTGTGATAATTGTGCACAACGCAGTGAATATACATTTTGCGCTGCAAAACAAACACTATAACACAAATTCACTCAGCTGAAGTAAACGGCACTCCTGACGTTATCTCGAATACGACTGAAAGTGCCACAACATTAACACACACCTTTCGTAAATAGTAATTTTAGTTTTCATTTAGGTTATATATTGTAGTTGAATGGACTTATATTATATTTCGAGACAGTAGCAAAACTAACGGACTCACAATCATTTTCGAATACACACTAAGAATACCAATTTAAATGATTGAACTTTAAAAGCACTAAAAAAATAATTTGACTCGTGTTATTCAGCGTTATGCAAAAAATTGTTTTCAATGGAAAGTGAACATTATGGTAAAATATTTTTTTTTTTTAATATTTTCTTTCCTTTGCATGAATGTACCTAAATAAAATGGTTTCAAGACAAAACATATAGAATAAAGTATCGCATAAAGCGCACAGGGTGATATCATACATGGATATATCTGCATAAAAAAATAAACAAAGAAAATAATTATTAAATAAATAATACTTTTAAAGTTGTCATGAGGTTTTTAGCATGGAAAAATGATAATTATGGTTAATCGTTTAACGTTTTCAAAGATTGTATGCCACTAAGAATATATTTCAAAATCCTATAAGAACACTTCTGATATTATCAATTATTGTAAGTCAATATTGATATAGTGCAACTGTTTCCGAAAATATCACGTTTTACAGTATGCGCTTTGTAAAAAAATAATTCGAGCCACTTGTTTTAAGTTGTTCTATAGCTAAAAGCAGAATTATAAAAATAGCGATTTTTTATGATATAGGTTAGTTAAACTGTTGGAATATCAAAAAAACCTTACAATTGTATCATGTATAGAAATTAAGTAAATGTGTTTTAATTTTGAATTGTTACAATTTTATACGATTCCACATGTTTTGTCACTAACGATTCGGGTTTCGGCATCTTCAGGCATTCTATCACACGGATGCAACCGAAGTGACGTGACTTTCGGGTCGTTAGTGACAAAACATGTGGAATCGTACAAAATTGTAACAATTCAAATTTGATATTGAAATTCCACCAAGCACCTTCAGTCGATATCATAAATTAAAATGTGTTTTAGATAAATATATACCTCAATAGTGTTCAATGAGGAAGAGTTTCATCTCTTAGATAGTATTCCTTTCGCTTGAACCTTATTGCATCCTTAATACAAAAAACAGGTCCGCCAAAAATCGCTCGCTTAAAATATTTATTACTTGTTACTATTTAAATAAAACCAACATAGTTAGCACACTGTAAAAACTCGATTGCATCTCGCGTTAAACATTTATAATAGATAGCTTATATTTTATTTTTAATTTTAGTAGATAGCTATTATTTAATTTTAGTGTCACTCATCACTAATCAGTGGAGAAAAGATATCCTAAACACCCATATAGGTATGTTAAATGAAAAAAAATGCCGGTACCTGAAACAAGACCCATTTGATCGCTTAGGTAAGATTTTTCTCATTCACCGTTAAATCCAATTGAATGTTAAAAATATACGGTTTTGGAATAGTTGAAAACCCTATCGACTCCTATTTTGAAAAAAAAATAGCGACGATTGATTTCTTCTTATGAATCAAAAATCAAATAATCATATATATTACCCGTAGTTACATTATGCCATCGTAATTTTACTAAACACCATGACGTATGGGATAGTTTTATTATCAATATAATCATAAGAAATAATATAATTGTATCCATTCAAAATTTTTACAGTAATTCAATTTGTTTTGTGTAAGCATTTCAATTAAGCAATAAATTGTTTTGTGTATTATGTTGTTAACAGTGGGTAAATACCTAATTATTGTCGTATTAATTAACTTAGTTGCTGCAGTTAAATGATAAAGCAGCAATGTATTTCCATTCCAATTGTCGTTTTCATGCAACCATACTTATAGTTAACTAACACTTTATTAAAAACAGAACTGTACTCAGGATATAGGTGATTTAAATAATCTCAAACAGTTCCACAAAATAATCCAAATTATATTCGACGTAAAAATACCCCCGAAGATTGAAGTTTAAAGCTCATCAGACTCAGTAATAAAAAACGCTATTGATGAGTAATATTTTTTTAATATAACATATGCACTTTAAATCTTTTTGCTATGAATTAATTATGAAGAATAATGTCAGTTGATTTTGTGATGAAAACTATAACGTAATTAAATTACTAAGTTACTTGAAGTATTTGATAAAAGAAAGAAAAGTAATGGTCCAAAAATACTTTTGCCATATTCTCGCAACATTCAATTTAAGGCCAGTAAAACTTTCTGGGGTATATGATGATTCTATAATTTTTTCGCATGCAATTAATTGTTAGAAGTTTACAGCTGCGACAATAGATTATAATAACTATTTGCAACTTAAAATGATCACTAGCATAATTTATCCTCATACAAAAAATGTATTCTATAAGAAATTATTCAAAAATGAAAAAAACTAGCATAACCTTAAGTTTGCAATGATTTTTAAGCTATAAATTGTCTACGGGATTAATTGAAGTAGATGGCGGTAAACTATTAGAGATTGTTTATGGGCGGTGAATTGCGAGCGATAAATTTTCCGGACCCCGCATTTGACATTTGCTATTGACATGCTGTATGAGAAACGATATATATTTATGTCTTTTGTCACGTCTGACCACAAAGAAATTATCATCCAAAGGATTATGCTATTTTATTTTTGTGTATTTGAAATTATGTTTCGTCTTATAGAATTAACAATTAAAGTTGAGCTTTATAAGATTTGAAACGAAACCTTCTGAACGCTATGTGTTAGCGGATGCGGATAGTGACAGCAATATAATCATGGCATGGGTGATTTCAATTTTGAATGTGAAAAATATTAAGTAAAAGTGATATAAAATATGTAGACAAAAAAAGTTATCGACAATAATATATAATATATAGTCAAGTCAACGATCCAAAGAAACCAAGCGAACTGTAAAAATGAAGCCATCTTAAGTTGGGAACGAAAATACTGCAGTAACATCATAAATTTAATTGAACAATAAATTCATCTTATAATGTGTCACGTTAAATCAAAATAAGACATAATTCAAGTATTTATTTCCAATATTTCTATGAATGAAAACGCAAAAAGAATTTATGTTGAATTATAATATCTTAATTATTTTGTAACATAAAAAATGCTCACAGACATCCCTGGTAAAGTAGAATGTACACAGCAACTGAAGCGGTTAATTTCATTAACTTGTTATCTCGGTGTATGTCTTGTTGCAGAGATTTGTTTGATACACCATTTAAGATAATTTCCACTTGCTTTTGTCTGTTATATTTCAGTGAAACACGCTATTGTCTCTTTAGAATTAAAATCAAAGCCGGAGTATGGAAATCATTTTCATAGACACTAATTAAAATTTTATTAAACTTTATTTAATGTTTACACTATGGGCTACAACAATAACTTTTGATAAATGCTGTTATGAAACATGTTTAAATAATGATATTGTTAAAATAGGTTTTGGTATTACGATAAAAATATATACATTAATGTATCAGTTGCAACGTGGAACATACTTTTAATATAATATAGTATAATATAATATAATTAACAGTTAAAAGCGATGAGTTTTTCGATACATCTTTGCTATCGGAAAGATAGAGTAAAATAATCCCCGAAAATATTAGCATTAAAAAGCTAATTCATTGTTGATATCATATTATATTACCGAATTAATAAATAAGTAAGCTATCTTTTGACAAGAATTTATGAAATTTTTTTAGACGAATATTACATGTGTATTTTTCCTTGCCATATCATTTTTTTCTTTGAATGACAACATATAACTCACCGTTTTAGTACCTGTCTCTCCCCTAAGGCAAGAAGGAAATATTTTCGCAAGGGAAGATATTTTGTGATTCTTCAAAGGTACGTTTTCACAAAAATATCTACGTAGTATGTACACAACAATAACATGTATGTAAAAAAAAATTGAAAGCTCATGGAAATTATGTTGTAGATGCAATAGGATAATATTTTGTAATGCTTCAATGGAATTTTTCAATTAACCACGCGAGTCTGTGATTTTTTCTATTTTTTTAAATATTTTGATATTATAATAGTCAGCGCTTTAATTGGAATACCATTACAAAGATTTTTATACAATATTGAATTCCGATTGGTAAATAGGAAAGCCGCAGCTTTTAAGGACATTTAAGCTACTAAAAGTCAAAAACAGGAAAAAAAGTTTTACGAAATTTAAATATTTATCAAGAAAAACGAATTTTAAATTCATATGCATATATTGATTCATAGAATTTCTGTAAAAAAATCGCAAGATTAAGACGGTGGAGTGATGTAATCGCCTTCGTTACGATGCACAAAAATCGTATTGATTGTTCATTCGTTGCAAATTCAAAACATAAAAAATATCTAAGCTACTCTATTATATCTCTAAAATCTATTATATTTTCCTTATATGTAAGGTACGTGATACAAATAAGCTCCAATCTTAAATATAGCGAGACAGAAGATTATAAAAGTGTTGCCATTAAACGATAGTAGCAGTTTATGTGTTAAGTAACCAAAACATTTTGATTCAGTCATTCTACATAAAGTGTAGGGGCAACATTGAACGAGGCATAGAATTGAAATATCGTTTTACGATATTATTATTTTGTATCAGCGATCTGCATGAAGCGTGAAAAGGTGAAGTGTGTATGTTGATGGTGGGAAGGGGGTTACCGGAAATTCAACTTAGAGGCGGAAAAATAAGCGATGCCAACGCGCAAGCCCCCTAAACCGGATGCTAACACAGGAACATGTGTAGCATTACGCCTAAACGGAGTTTTATGGTTACTGGGTAGTCATTATCATCACTAGATGGTGTTGTTCGTCTAATTAATAGGATTGAAATTAGTTATCTATTCTGGTGTCTAGCAGAAAAATTATTGGGAAATTCAACAATATTACCGTTGCCTGTTCAGAGTACATGCAATTTTAACGATAAAATTGATTATTAATTGCAGTAATTAAGTAATTTATTGTTCCCACCCTTCGATATCTTTTGACTTTTTCAATTATATACATAACGAACGATGGTTACGTCCGATGTCGTACTTGCCACGTTCTTCCCTCGCAAAATGGCAAAACAATGACAATGAGAGAACTATATCACCAACGCCATCATAATTAAAAGTAATATGGTTGGGTGATTAATTCCACAATTTTTTTTCGAATCACATTATCATTAACATATTATTAATAATCTTATCATCAAAATGAGTGCTTCATCTTTAATCAAATACCCTGTCACGTTAAGTCTAGTAATTTTATTTTTCCACAAATTCGCATGATATGATTTTATGTCATACAAGCTTGCTATGTGATTCAAAAAAAAAAAAAAAACAAAACCTTAAATCTGGTATTTCTCCATGCAACATAGTTTTGGGAATGGTTAATTTATTCTTATTTAAACTATAGAGTCTGATTAGCGGATGCAGATATAGTTTACATTAAGACAATTTTTTAAGAACAAAAATCACGAAAAAAATATAATATATATAACTTCTAATATCCTTCATACAGACTTTTTTTAAATAATAAAAAAATAGAGTGATTTTAGAAGTGATAGCTAACACATTAAAAATCATTAAGATTAGTAAAAGTTCGATTTTTTTGCACAGATAATCAAAATATTCCATTTACTCTTTGAAAATTGGAAAACAGTTCATACAAACAAGTATAAGCCGCTTTTCAACATCTCTTTATCTTAGGCTATAATTTTTGAAATTGAAGATTAATTTATTCATTCTTATGAAAATCATATAAAAAAATAAGAAACAAGACATTTTGTGTGTATTAGAAGTGCCATATATGGCGCGTTGTAGAAAATTGGCATGCTACACGCGGAATACAAGTATTATTTAATGATTTTATACAGTAATAGTAATTGCTAAAAATTTCTTTTTAAATACAAGATTCCTTATAAACTAGGTATTTTTTAATCAAATCTCAAATCTGAAAACAAATGTTTAGCTAATGAAAAAAAATTATATACAACAATGATTGCTTAGTGTTCACAACAGGATAGAGCAAGAACACAAGCAATGTGAACTTTCATTAAACACGTGGTTTTTATAAAGGCGTGCCTTTTTCTTCTAGACTACGTGTCTATGTCAGAAGCGCTTCAGTAGACGTCGTCTGTTGACTGGGCAATATAATACTTTACGATGGTGTAATAACAAATACCGCTGCACGTACCCTCAGCCAGCCAGCATCCAACATTTCCCCAATCGGGATGCTGGTTGGCAAGAGGACGGGGAGGGAGCGTTGGGGATTCGGAGACGGGGTGATTGGGGAGGCAAACACTGGGAAGGAAGTACAGTCAAGAAAGTGGAAAGAAACAACTTTCAGAAATTAATATTTGAGATATGGTAACCAGATATGTATTATATAAGTATTAGCTTTGCTGATAATAATCAATGTTGAACACATACCACAGCTATCGATGCAAACAGATGAGAGTCGAGAGCATCCGTTAATTATAAAAATCAAAACAGAAATATTTAATGACCCTAAATACTTTTCGTCGTTCTTTTTCGAGGATAAAGAATAACACCATTGGTTTACCCGACAATTGAAATTTGACAATATAATATTTATTGGGCGATTTTCTATAATGATTCAAACTGTTTATCAATTTCAATTTGAAGTATTTTTTGTTTATGTTCTGATTAAAAATTGTTTTCAGTACAGAACCAACACATTTTGTAAACTGGCTTAAAAAAATAATTTCATGTATGGTTAATTATGATATTCAATATTTTATGTTTTTAAACGGTTCCGAGATTTTGTTGGATTTACATTATAAATAAAAATGATTAATAAAAATTGTGGTTTTTCTACGGATTACAACGTTGAACGAAATTCGATTATTATATTTATGTGTGATAGAGGTTCAATACATTTATGTGGTAATGTATAAGCTACCAGAAAACTGTTAACATTATCAACTAGTTATAAAAAATATTATTTTTTAAGAAATAGTGATAGTTTGTGGTATTGAATAAATTGATTAGAAATCGCGGTGAAGGCGGTAGCATTTTATTTATATAAGAATCGTATGAAATTGTAATTCTTTGTAACTTCCACAACATATTACAAGCAATATTAATGTAGACTTCTGTATGTTACACTGTACTCGAATAATAATACACTCTTTATCTGCGCCGCGTAACGCGCCACCTTTTCCACACAAACGCCCATCTATCGAACTGTCGACTGACAGAATGCTTTTCCACCCGAATGTGTGACAAGGACAGACGACCCCACCCCCATACTCTGTCGTAGGGGCTGCCCCGCGACAAAAAGAGACAACCTAATACCTCCGGAAATTACTAGCCGGCTATCTTTCATTTTACACCCCAAATTTTCTTATTCCAATTTCCGTTCGAAAGGATTCCGCGCCAAGAGCGTAATGGCGAAAGCGCGAGAAAATCTGCGCGCGAATTTTTCCCGCCACGTTAGAGGTATGCGTCTACGCTAAGGCGAACTTTCGATTTTCGCCGGCGGATGGTGTTGAAATATTATTATTAAATTTCCCAATGTAGTATAACGCAACCTCAGTCTGTCATTCGAAATGAGTAATTTTGTGATAAGAGGCTATTGGTTCGAGGTCTGGTAAAGGCGAATAATAATATTTCCGTATAAAGCGTCTTCAAATGGGGACGGAGTTACGACAATTTCAGATAGGGTGGATAAACAAACACTAAGACATAATTTGAATGCATACAGATCTCTTTTTTTTACCTTTTTCATATCATTTGTACGAGAATAACGTTTCATATTTTCAATTATATCATAACAAATAATTATTATACTGTACGGCATGGAAAGACTATGTGACGTTTGTTATCATATTTCACAGTAAACTTAAATTGTAAATATTTTGTTGTTTTCACAGCCTTGTTTTGAATAAATACGAATTTAAAAATATTTTTTGCTAATATTAAAATCGGCGAACAAAAAGTTTAAAATCACTTATATGTAGTAACTAACTTTTAGATTACTAACGCGTAAACTCTGTTATTTTAATTCATCGCTATCATATTAATACCTCATTCCTTTTATGGATTTCTAAAAGTAACCAGAAGTCATTTTATACTACGTTTGTCTGGTTGTTTATATATAATAATATATATATAGTTTATAAATAAAATTTCAGATAAATAAACTTAAATGATATAAAAAATTAAGAAGAGTTCTTATTTCATATTATACAAGAAGAAAGAAACCATTAGAGTCTGGAGTCTACATATTTAAGAGTAATAACACGGTCAATTTATTTGCGAGGATCTGTTCACAGTGTTGACACTAATCAAAATCAAGTAAATTGTTGAACACACTGGTTGGGTTTAGTTGGGTAAGTATTAAAAAATAAAATGAGGATGGTTTTAGACCAAGTGGGAAATGAATTATCTTAATATGACAAATATTTTTTTTGTACTCAAGCGTCGTTAAAAAATGACTAAAAAAATTGTTAATTTTTATATATTATTCTGGCGATGGTGAGAAGTCTTAATAGATGATAACCAATGCGAAAATTCTTTCAAACTGAATACTCTGATATTTTTGCTGGTATCTATTATCCGCATTCGTCCGGATAGATTTATAATCATTTGGCATTCATTGTGACTACCAATTCGTAAGTGGATAAATATTTTCCGGAATGTGGCGCCTAGTATAACATTTTTCTATTAATTAATCGTGAATTCTACGTATAAAATATTTAAGTACTGCTCGGTGTCACCCTAGTTGTATTCAACAGACACTGTAAATATAGACAAAGTGCCCGCGTTTTTAATATAATAATTAAAATGTTAGCGCTATTATGGCGTTACTAAAGTGTTATGTAATATAAGAAATAGAAGATAACACAGTTGACATGGGATTCAGAATAACATTAAAATGTTATTTCGCTTCGATTCACTGTTTAGAAAATATCTTTGTGACGAACTGACAGAATATTCTGTTCTTTTTTATAGACAATGGAGTCCTACTAAATAATTGTGATTTCCATCAATTAATTAATTCAGAGTGTTTCTATAATAATGGCTTCGAATTCACAAGGCCAAATAAAAGTCATTCAATTTGAATGACTTGCCAAACTTTTTTTACTAGAAAAATTATTTCCATTTTTTTATGTTAATATTTAAGAAAAATAAGTAATTTCTCTGGATTCATAAATAAATGGTTTTGTACCATATTATGGTAAAATGCGGTATCATTGTATTGTCAGTAGGGTTTTTGGCATAAGTAAAGTAAATATAATGACACAATAATCAACACAAAACCATCTTTGATATGACATTTCAATTGAAAAAGAGTTGATAAAAAAACAATTTACTCTACTATTACTTTATGACTTAATAATAAATCCTTTCAAAAAATTCTTAAGAATTAAATGTGTTAACAATAGTTCAAATTGATATACGACTCCAATTCAGGACACTTTAAATATCTAGAATAGTATTGTAGAGTAAAGTTATGTCCACACAAAACAAATTTTAATGGGCCAATATGTGTCAAGGGATAACAATAAAAAAATGGGGAACCATTCATTTCTTCGTCTTGCGAATTCTATGCTAGCGATTTAGTGATATTTTGTCCATTCACTCCTAAGGTTTTGTGTTTGATTCATGACAACTATATTTTATTTTGTGAAATGGAAATTTTGATAATTTATTGATTTTCATTTATGCGAAAAGAATCAAATTTTAAATCAGTATGCTACCAAACAGAATGACACATAAATAATGACGCATTTTAATTTATAAGTTATCTGTTTTTTAAATCACGTAACGCATATAGGGAATGTTATTTTATGAAGAGATTCAGACGCGCTTTTATTTTGTTCTATATTTTTCTAAGGTTTTTTTTCAATCGAAAATTCAATTTTACAGTGAATTTTAATTTTGAAACAATAATCATCCTCATTTATATTCAAATAAAACATATTTTTAAATAAAGACATATAAGAACAATATATTATAGATAGGACATCGGTGTCACGATTAACGCGGTGAAGAGTTGAAGTCAACGTTTAGCTTCGTAAGGGGTCACAATGATGCATATATGTCACGGCTTAGATTATCTGCTATTTGATTTTTTCGCTTTCTGAGAATATTGTTGTTTGTAAAATTTTGATTCTATACTGCATTATAATTAAACATCAAGTTGTTTTGTGAAATAATGTGATTGAATTTATGCTACAGCATACTAATTCAATCATAATTTAATTGAATAACTACTCAATTGAAACGATTTCATTTTTTATACGTATGATTATAATTATCACATTCAAAATAATATTTAAAATACGTATTTTTTTTTGTTTGTAAATACTCATATTTCTAGCACATCATGTAAACATAATACTTAACAACAAAAGTATTTATTTCATTCATAAAAATCTTGTTAACAAATAAAAAGTATTTTTTTAAGAGAACGTTTTGAAAAATGATATGGCTATTAAGAAACCAAAAGACATTTTTCATATTACAAAAGCTAATATTTAAGATTTTTTTTCGCAAAGAAAAAAAAATATCTATACTTTGAATATTGTCCTTATGAGCAACATAGACATTAATCAAAAAAATATTATAGCAGCATCATTTATGTAACGTTCCCAATATAAGGGTTGGTTTTTAATAATCCATATTGATTATTAATTGATTTTCTAACCTTTCAGAGTAGAAGGTTATTTTATCAAGGATAACATAAACATTTTACTATACAGGAAACCAATTGATAATTTATTTTTTTAAAGTACAATAGTTTCATACAATGAGAAATGCGTTTCAATTAAAAATGAATCAGATCGAGTTCTTAATTGAAAAGGTGAAAAAAATTTTGCTTAGTAAAAATGAGTAAAGCTCATTTACAATTTTAAGACTTCTTATATTACCGCGAAAGAAAAGTACAGAAAAATTGGAACTCATTACCTTACAAATGAATTGTACTTCTTTTCAATTTGATTCGGAATCGAATTTTGTTGACCTTTAATAAATTATCAATGTTTCTAAATTATATTTATTGTTTATTAATATACACATATAAATATGTATATGATAAGCTGTTTTTAACAAATTAAATTAAAATTGCTTAGATTTCTGAAAGGTGTATTTTACAATTGAAATTATAGTTTTTTCAACGTTTTTTTCAAAGGGTATAAAAATGATTGTCAACATATTGTCATATTTTTTCCTTTCTATGTATAAGTAAAAATTTTATTTCTGTTTGGAAATGTTCATTCGAATATTTTTCAATTTGTATCTGTATAAATAGTGATAGGCAAGGCAAAAATAATCAATAATTTAATATTTATGGATATAACATAGTCATACAACATGAATATTTAATGACGCTGGCGTAGAAAGAACGTATTGTAGTATAATATAAGATATAAAAATGATCTCAGACAATCGTTTAAACTTTATATTAATCATATTATTTCCCCGAAAGCTACATCTTTTCATGCATGCAAAAAAGATAAGAATAATTCGGTGCATTGTTGGCTGAGTTGAATGGGTGTTTGCTTAGTGAATGGAGGAGTCCGGGTTCTGGGACGCCAAATGACGTGGAAATCGATTGCTCATTGAGTATAGGTTGTCCTTAATGGACCCCGAGTCTTTTGATGCGTTGCCATCACTGCCGATGATTAAGTTCTCATATTTTGAAACATATTAGCTTCATAAAAGATATTGTGTTCGATGACTTCATATGGATTGTGTATTTATCAGGGGGTTTGAATATTTCATATGTGCGTTAAATTATTTTTTAGATGACAAACTTTTCACCATCAAATAATGTATTGTATGATCGTACAGTCATGAAATATTTTTTTTATCAACACAAAAAAGTATTTAATAAATTTCATACATTTAAATCGCTCAAATATTGCAAATTATATTTAAAAAAATCGTTCGTTCAGTTTGAGTGCATCTGTGTATAATATTGAATATTGAATATATGTAATATATTGAAATTCCAAAAATCATTCTCAGTTGATATTTCGAATTGTTTGAGCACTTTTACTTTTCAAGTTAGCCAAATTCATCATATTGACAAACTTGTTAATTTTGGTTATAAACTGAAAGTGATTGAAGAAGTTATTCGTGTATTTTCTATGTCAAACTTTATCTTACTCAATTATCGTATGTTAATTTAATTTAATATTGTTTGGCCCAACTGTAAATGCTGAGAACGAATTAAAACTATATGAATGATTAAAATAATGTTAATTATAGACGAGAATGTATATTTTTCTATCTTTGTTCGGCATACGTCCGTGCTGTAAATAGTAAGATTTGAATGTTATTTGATTTTTTAAATTTATTGATATCAAAATATTTTTAAAGTGATTTTCTCGCAATCCGTAATAACATAATAAAATTCAACTTAACATATGAAACTCTTAAATCCTAGCGAAGCGGACTCTATTTGGTTACACCATCGATTCGAAACAATTTTGCTAAAGGCGCAAAATATGATGTATAATAAATTATTGTTTAGTTGAAAATGTCCCTCGATTCATTTTTTTATGAGTGGGTGGCTTCTATAGCTTGTCATATAAATCTACATTACTTTATTATGTTTCTTTGTTCGTTCAAAGATAAACTATTCCTTATTATCAATCTATAGACTGGTTTACAAACTCGATTGCTTTGACTCCAAATGTAGCCGATATTTTTATCACATAAAAATATTCAAAAAAGAAGAAGTAAAAGTAAGTTTCACACGTAAATGTCAATGTTTACAGGCAGTAAAATGGAAATAAAACTGATTGTTACCGGTTTTATGGCTGCAAATATTTACGTGAGATTTTAATTCTGTAAAAACGATAAAACGTGAAAAGCAAATATTTCTTTTTTACATTTTTTTTGTGGACATTATATAAAATGTATATGTTTATTGTTCATTGAAGACGTATTATAACTTAACATGATTTTTTTAAGCTATCAATTCTTTATGAAAGAAAGAAATACTTAAAAAAGGAGAAATTGTATAGTTTGTAAACTACACTCTACCAGAAACTACACGTTCAAGTATTGGTCTTTGTATGTTTTTTACGATATTTGTTCTTTACCTATAGAAAAATATCCTAATAGATTGTTTATGCAAATTGGTGTTTCAATATGATCAATGTACGTCTGTAAGTAATTCTATTAATCGATCGGTAAGAATATTTATTTCATATTATTTTATATGCCGCCGAAAGTTTACTTTTATCTACGATTTATTTTGCTCCAATTTTATGATTGATTTGGTTACAGTAAATTTTTCAATTAAAAAATAATACACTTGTTATCCATGCAAATACTTAATTTGGTTAACGATTTTATTTTTATATGTGGGCTATTATACAATTAGATATTTGCACGTTGTAATATTGATGTAACATTTTAAATAATATTTAGAAAGGATTATATTAATCTCGTATTGGTAGCAAGTACCTGTTTTAAATTAGAATTTAGTATATCTATAATATAATCAAGGGGCTTAAAAATCGAGTAAAAATATAAAAATATAAAAGTATGTCTGTTACTTAAGACACATTAAATGTTTCCGTTTATTATTATAAATGCTCGTATTTGCTTTTAAAATATGAAGTATTTGATAAACACAATGTCCACAATGTTTAAGCTTTGTGGTCAGTGTATCTATATATCATTTGTAAAAAATATTTCAGAGTGATCTCTCGAGTGTAAATAAATACCCGGTATTTATAATACAGTAAGTTCTAGTCAATGATACAAATAGACCCTTTCAATCACAATTGCTGGTCACACGTTTTCCATTCATTCCCATCTAGTTGGTCCACATTTTGTTCGCGAGATATTTATGAAGTAGTCTCTAAGTCTACCGATGTTATTGTGCGTCGGACCAAAATGCGATAAATCAATTCTTCACTCTGTCAATGAATCTCATTGTTGCCGAAAGCCAGTCCGATACTATTTTTCACTGTGCTAATATTTTGATAAATGGTGGTCATTCTATTGTTACGCGGGCGATATACTGTGGTAACATTATTCAGGGATCACTTCGAAAATGAATTCGTGGAAAATATTTCATAGCATTCAATGAAATTGTGCTAATGTGTCTGCTGCCCTGCTTACTAAAACTATCGTAAATGTCGACTTCAAGTATTTTTTAACCAAAGAAAAAATTAAAACTTTTTTATATGTTTTTGTATATTCTGTGCTTGGTAGAAACATCATGTCCTTAGACCATAGGCTCCCAACCTTTTTCGGGTGGCGACCCCTTTTCATAAAATCCACGGGACCAGCGACCTCCCATACAATTCAAAAGCATAAAAAATATTTTTTTTAATTGACCATATAAGTTGGCGAACATGTTGGGAGCCTATGCCTTAGACAGTACGTTTTCGTGGAAGATAAACAAAGTTGTTTTTAATTACATAGTCATAGATTTAAAAAAAATAGTCACAAAGTAAAATCCAGTGCATGATTTTTTTGATCTTATTTTCTATTAATTGTACAAAAATTAAAAAAACTCTCAATCCTTCATCAAAAATAAAATTTCTTTTAAAATTAGGTCTAAGGTAATGGAAGGAATATACTTCATCTGAGAACTTTCAAATGTTGAACAAACAAAACAGTTTTTTACTTAGTTTTATCGGTCAGGATAGCAATATGCAGATCTATGATACATCATTGAGTTTGCTACGCTCCGTTCTCATCCTAGAGAGGTATTGTTAATGTAAATATGTGTACATAAATTTCATCATTTTCAATAATTAGGTCTGTATTTGAAAATGAAGTAAAATGAAGTCGGCGGCAGAATTTATTTGGATGATAATTCAAAGTGATTAGATAATATTGTGAACATCGAAGAGATTCATGCTGCCGAATGCAAATCTAACTTACGGATGTGTTTGTTGGAGGATTAGAGTCCGTGGCAACAAAATTAAACGGGAGGAATGTCTAAAAATATTGAACATTTGATTACAAGAATTCAATGAAAAATGTTCAGTATATTTTTGTTTATTTCTTTGTTAAGAATAATTTTAGACCAAAAATGTACGTAGTTGACAGTAGAGTGTTGATGGCAACATAATTTTCAATGGATTTTATTCATAAATTATGTTTCTCAGCACATTGTTGATTTAGTCAAGAAAACGAGTTGTGTTAATTATCACAATTTCAATATTAGTGGTCCGATAGAGTGAATGTCCAATTATTGCTGAATGGAAGTTGGTTTCTAACTATTTTGTTTTCATTAGAGCAATTAACAAAAATAAACATTAAATATGTTTGGCATTAGCATTATTTAACGGCGCGGCAAACAGTAGCTAGAAAAAATAATGAATAGAGTCGTTAGTTCACATCCATTCTAGCGTATTTATTACTGATCAAATTTTATCATTAGAATTGACGAACGGTTCTCATACTATGTGATCAAAAATAAATAAACGTGTGTTATAATCCCAACCAAATTATTTTGGGTGTATATGAACGAGCCAAATTTAAGAATTTTGTAGAAGAAGAAGAACAAATTATTCGTTTACTGTGTAAATACTTCAAAATGATAAATTTAAAAAAAATCAATGAAATTGCTTTATGTGATGGTTCACCGCAGCCATCGATGTATACCTGAATAGAAATAAAAATTGCAGAATTCATAGATAGGGTATTAGAGAATATAAATGTTTGAATGTGCCTTTTTATCAAAATCTATAAACGTAAAAGACTTATACAAAATCCCTTAAAAATTTGGCCTAAATACATTTTTTTTTAAATTTTAACTTCATAGTGATGTTAGATCGATATATTCTGGGTTGGGGCATACGACATTTAAGAATCACTGGAACAGCCACAGCTTCTTACATAAGCACTATAATTGTAGGCCATTCGGGCAGGATGCTTCAACTTTTAAATTAGATAACACTCCATTAGTCAATTAATTACAGATTGTTATCTAAGTAACATCTCTACAGACATTCCGAATACAGGTAAAGCAGACGAAATCGGCACGTTATAAAATTGTTTAATTTGAACATTTATATTAATACAACTAAGCCATTTATAGCTTACAAAAAACGTACAACTGTTTAATTAGATAGATAAGTATAGGATTGAATAGCAGGAAAATGAAAATAATCTGACTTTTTGAATATTTCCATTTACTGTATTCAAGGTGGATGATAAAATAATGTTATAAAGATAAATAATTTTCGTTTGATTCTATACTTGTATAAATTGAGAATTTATTTTGTTAACGTAGTAGTTTCTTTTATCTTAAAATCAACAATTAAACATAACAAAGGAAAACGAGTTTACTTTGGAAATTCAATTACAAGCTTTAACCTATAACCACATTACTTTAGTAAGGCTTATTTCACAAACGTTAAAATAAGCTAAAATCCGTGGTATGGTAAGTAAGTAAAAACTTTAGCCCAGAAGACAGATGATAGATATGAGATCTTGGATATGGTTATTTAAGATATTTTTATCCCCGAGTTGATATGGAGTGATTGAAAAAATCAAAGTATATCTAGTACCAGCAAATGAATAGCTATACCGCTAAAAATTGATCAGTTATTTATTTACAATTTTATAAAAAGGTGCATATTTCAGTGTAAAAAAATGAAAAACAGTTGTTTTCATAATAAAGCTTAAGATTAAATCACAATATATAAAATACTACTGAAATATAATTTTGGCTGTCAATATAAAATGATTATTTATGCAATATGAAAATATGCCATTAATAATGTTGAATGTAATGACAAATCACAACATTTCATATAAAATGATTCCGTCTTAAAAATTGGACTTAGCCAAAAGTTGCTAAAAACGGGTAGATAGCAACTTTTGGCTAAGTCCAATTTTTTATTAAATTTAATTAAAAGCATGCCTGATTTGCCTTTAATTGCAAGAAGATATAATAATTAGTGTTGCATTATGAAGCCTGAAAACGAAGATAAAAACGTTTGATTGGGAATTGTGGGTCCGGTATTATTAAATATGGGATCCTAGAATTGAGTATTTTTTTTGTACCGAAATAACGGTGTTAAAGATACAGAGTACTGATATTTTGGTATGACAATCTATTAGAGGCAAAAATCTTCTTCCAATAAGACTTGAATATCTCTTTAAACTTGAATCTATCCAAATAATGAGCGTATTAAAAAATGGCTTGACCAAAATAGTCAGATAAACTTAAAGTAATATTTTCATTGGAAATTAGCTTTAATGTTGATGGAAAAATATTTCGTATTTAATATGAATTATTGGAGAATTGACCTTAATTTATTCGTTTGGCTTTATCATCTTTATTTCCGGCTTAATTTGATTATTTTTATCCATTTTTTTCAATCGTTAAGTATTGCTATATTCGTACTGTATTTTTAGCTCTTATCAAAGTGTTATCAGCTAAGACATAGTAATCTCTAGTTACAATGACATGCTAATAAAGCCTTCAGAACAAAATAGATATATATATAACAAGATGACAGCATAAAAAAATAACAAAAGTTTTCCTATGTCAATGCATGTCTTTTATAAATTAAGCATGATAAACAGAGCAAGTGAATTTCTTAGGTAAGTTGTAAGCTGCCATTGCGATAATGCAATGGGTCAGTAGTGATAGCAGTAAAATGGTTATAACGAAACGTTGCAACGGCAATGCTCCCAAAGTTGAATACCATCTTTATGGTATAAAAAACCAGTGTCACTATAAAACAGAAGCCAAAACACGTCGTGTTGAAAAATTGGTTTTGAACTGACCGACAGCAGGGGTGAAATAGTTAATGATAATTAATAGTAACATTTAAAGTTTAGTATCTCAGAAAACTGGCAGGCTAAGGGTTGCTGCTATATTGATGGACCAGTTTTGTGCAGAACTTTTTCAATGATTATAAATAAATTTAAATTAAGCGGTGAACCAATAATAATCAGTTAAGCTATTTGTAAAGAAAAAAAATATATAATAAATTTTGTGGGAACAACATTATCTGTCTACGATGAATTTTTCCGATGATAAGATAGATGTTACGAGTGCAAGATCGCTGCTCTTTTCTGAAATGAGGTAACGACTAATTTGAAAGAACATACTATTGATTTAATTGCTGGTTTGATATCTATAGGACAAATACATTTTAACTCTGCCCAAACTTTACATGAAACATCTGGACTCCTAATTTGAAATTCAAGTGTTCCTTGTATATATTGATTGAATCGGCATATGCTTGGTACAACTCCATTTAGTTCTGACGATGGCGTGATCTAAAATAACTATCAACTATATCTTATAACAAATTTGTAGAATTAAAATACATTGCTATTTTTTCACCGTGTTCAAGTGTTCCCTTTGAGTGAAGTTAATTGGCTCTTTTCCGGTGGAGAGAAAAGTCGATTTATTTTAGCCTTATGCTGGAGACCCGCATCACTAAAAATTATTTTACGTTAAAAAAAATGGGTAAATTTGCAACAAACCAAGTAGCGGTCATAGTATAAATATTGTGCAATGCTTATTCAATCGATTCGGGAACATAGCATAATCGATTTGATGTCATGTAAAAAGTAGATAATAAGTAATATAATATTAGAGATTGACCGATCCGGACCTACACTGGTCCTCAGTTTAGCTCATTAGTAGGTATCCTGTGCCTAATTGGCCCCGAGATACCTGTTTCAGAGTTGCGACATTAATTCACCCGCTACCAAATTGACAGCCGCCCAAAACGATGTATGTCCACGCTGTTCAAACTCCGCACTAATGGACCTAAAACACAGAAACTGTGGATAACTTTAGGAAAGTGATAATATACTGAAAAACTTTCGGTTTGGTGGACTATTATATTTCATTACTTAGAAGAAAGCTGTAAACATTTCATTGTACCCAACTGACATGTTCTTTTGATAAAAAAAATCAAATTATAAATTTTAGGTTTTAATTTGACGTTAAAAATATTGTTTTCGTTAAACATTAATTGTATATATAACATATAATAGACTGTAGCTTTCTGTCTGCTTTACCAGTCCGTAGAAGAAAAATATTGAGAAATAATATCCAGATATTAAAGTTGTATTTTATTTGTTTAATCAATAAGAAAGTTGACATAAATCAATTAAATTATTTCATATAGACACAAAAATTTCAGTTCAGAGAAATTAGTTAATATTGATATTAAGGAAGAGGCAATGAAGAATCGTTATTCAGTTATTGATTCACAGTGATCGGCAACTATATTTTTCAATGATCACTGATATATAATTTGAATATGTTCTTATTCTGAGACTAAGTAACTGATTTGTTACAATATGGCATGAATTAAGTCTTATTACTCATTCCATTTATATTTAGCCAATCAGCATGGCTTATCTTTACGGGTTTTCTTAATGTAAAATTTGAATTAACACGGAGAAAAATCACTCAAGTAGATAATTTAAAATTTTTATGACTGTAATTTATCATTATTTTAAGCGAAAAAAAATAATAACAAAGACGTCAAATAATTCAAAGAAAGTTTAAAATAATAATATCTTAGGGATCTGGTCACACAAGCCTAACTATGGTTATTCCCCATATGTTTGAAAAGAATTATAGAAAGTGTTTTTAAGTAATGTTATAAACATAAAATATAGATAGTTGTGAGTATGAATAAATATTTAAAAAAAAATTAACAACTTGAATGATCTGAATTTTCAGCACAGCCTTCGTTTTAAAATTTGAGCAATGCAACGTTAAATATATTGCTAGGTATGAATACTGTTATTTTGTTAAACATATTTAGTAATATTCTCAATTGGCCAGCAAAAAGTTTCAACTTTTTTCCTTTATTATTTCATCTGTTTTACATGACTAAATCATAATCAAAAATGTTAGGAGTTGTTGTGAATTTAAAAATCATTGTACATCGTTTATCATATAAAATGGATGCCATTTTTTGTGCGTTAATATTTAATATTTGTGTAGCTGTCAAGAGACATGTATCGATATACGGTACAAATATGATTAGACATTTTAAAATCATTATCAAGGAGACGAGCATGCTAACTGAAAGAATGTCAAAGTCATTATTTTTACAACCTTTGTCAAACTAACATATATTTCGTCACATTTCCTTTTCTATCTGCTAAGAGTTGACTCCATTTGTAAAAAAAAAACAACCAAAAAACCTTTTCCCGATGATATAACTAATTGGAACAATAAATTGCAACGAATACGAGTTACCACTTCCCCGCGAACGACACAAAAGGTTTTATCATCTAAAAAACTAGCCCAGAAAATAGCTAAAGGGAATTTTTATCCAGACAAATTTCCCGCTTACGATAAACGTCAGATTGAATCATAATGGTCAACGTTCCAAATTTAAGTTAGGCTGTTGTGTCCGCGGAAGGAATACGCGCTCGTTTAAATGCCATTCCCAAAAAGTTTGATCGGTAAAACGTGAACTCCTGATTACGCCGCGAACGATAATGGGTTCTTTTTATACTGACCATAAAGCCGTTTATCGCTCTGCACTGACGCATAATTTCGTGCATGATTGTAATTTGGAGAAAAACCATGGAACACTGCGGTAAACAAAGAAGAATAAACCCAATACTCTTTATTCGGAGAGATTGTTTTTCTTTGTTTTAATATACAATGTAATAAAACGTTCTGAATTCGAGATGCTACCATATTCAGGTAGCCATTTTAATGGGCTAACGACTGTCATTCGATGAAAACCTTTTTTGTTTAAATTCGACTTTTTAGGAGTTTTATTTTAGTTGTAGTATTTTTATTTATATCTAAAGGAAGCCATGATTCCTACCAGTGTTACTTATTTTATTGATGTGTAGATTTCGATAGAATATCTGTAGAAACGCAATAAATTGGATCACGAATTTAAATGTTTTAATAGGGTAAATGTTAAAAGTGGCTCATAAATACTGTTTTAATGATTAAGTCACTAATAGCCTGCGTTTAAGGGAAATCTTTCTCACTTTTAAGGTGTTCACTGTCACTTCTTGATGGAAAGGCATGATATTTTAAATAATAAAAAAAAGGAAATCTTTCTGCTTAAAATAATATACTTACAACCACCCACCCGCATTGGTATTTGAATAGGCCTACTAATTTAATCTGTTGCTTTTTTACCTGTGTACACAAAAACAGTTTAATTATAGAGTAATGTTTTCAGAAAAGAAATATCAGAATTATTCATTCAAAAATATATTTGAAATAAAAAAATAAATAATCAAGCAAAAATATAAAAAAAAGCCCAATATAAAATAAATTAACAGGAAAATTCGCTTCCCAAATAGTGACCAGTAGTTTCGAGACATTTGGACATGCATTCATGCTGCTATTTCTACTTTAAATGTGCTATTTTTAACAAGAAAATGATAGCATTTTTATAATTGAGTGGATCATCGGGCAGAGCTGGAGTAAAAAAATCGTCCGTTCCAATCCACAGACCTGATAATGTTAGATATGTGATCTATTTTTTTTATTATAATAACGAATAAAAACCCCAACGTTCGCAAAAAATGAGTTTCTAATAAGCAAAAAAGAAAAAAAAATCACGGTATGTTATTTCTTTAGTTACTATTATTTTTAGTAATGCTGTTTAAATGAATCTATTTTTCTTGTATGGGTAGTTGAAAACTAATAATATCCTCTTAAGAATATGAAAACTAAATAAAGAGCGTGTTGTAATTTTTCTTATACCCAACTTATATATCGTATGGTATTATTTCTATACTTTCACAGTATTATATGTAAATTTAATTAAATGACCATTATGGCCCAATTACGTAAAGTAACTTCTGATTTTTAGTACCGTAGGAAATATTAGAAAGTAATTCGTATTCCCACGACAAATATTATCAAAAGATAAGAGCAACTTCCTAGTCATCTGGTATACAGACATTTTAAAACAAACAAGATTAACTAATCGCTTATTTAGGAAATTAATTATACTCAGTTTTGATTTAATAAACAGGATCGTAAATTATATGAAATGACATAATTAAATGAAATGCCTTCTTTACTTAACAACCTAAAATAATTATTTTTACCACACCTAACAATATTTTATTTGGTTAATAGCCATTTGATTAAAAGTTCAATGAAACTTTAATATTAGTAAAATTTAAAATTTATTTGCTGTTAAATTTAAAAAAGTCACATTTATTTGAAAACTTTCAATCAGTTACATGTTTGATAATGTATTGCAATGGCCGTTTGAAAATTGTTAATATATAAGTGCTATATTGTATATTCTTTGCCGATATGAAAACCTCTATTTATTAATTCACACATTGCATCTTGCTGTGTAAATGAAAATTAAAAATAAAGATCAAAATAGTTATAATGATGAGTGCACAGCAGCAGTCAAGATTCAACTCAAACAGTTACACTTGAATAGTGGCTACAAACGTGTAAATTTTTAGTGAAGATAAAATTCATCTACAATATTTTCTGAAGGGAGAAATAAGCCCAGGTGACATAATTACATTTTTTCGATGAATACAACACATTAAGAATTATACCAATAATTACTAGAAAAAATAATAAAAAATTAATATGCAAAAACATAATAATCATTAAAATCTACCGCATTTTTAAAAATATTTCGTATGAAACACCGATACGCCCAGTCATTTGAAAAAACTGTTATTATTCAATTGTTATGCTTTTCACAATGTACTTTAAAATTGGACCCCAAAGGGTAACTATATCAATAATGGAATTTTTAAATCTTGAAAGGATCTTTCAACAATATAATCCGATCGTAAAAAGACTTTGTCAAATTAATCGTTTTTTGCACAATGAGTCATTCAAAAATTATCACTATCAAATTTTTGTACTGAAAAACTAGTATTTGACATTTTTTAAATTAGCATTACGTTATTAAAAAAATCATCTGAAAAACCGGGATTCCGGTTTCGGTATTACCGGGTTGTACGCCCTACGATACGGCGTGTATGCTTATACGCATCACTTACCCATAGAGCACTGAATCCCCGACACCAAGTAAAGCGTACCTTAAGTTATGAAATATCTATATAACTCATCATATTATTGAGAAAATTGATTTTATTGATAAGTTAACGTTTTTGTCACAAAAATTTTGCTGCTGCGTTATATTTTTTATTGACTTATAATACCTTGCTCTAAATTTTATATAAAAGCAAAATTTTGTCGGTTATTGCAAAATAATAAGAAATGTTGAATTTCAAAACATCTTTTTATACGGAAAGGCGATAGAGATATCGTGAACGAGAGTTAAGTACCTCGTTTAATTTAATTCATGGAAGGTGGCTAGATACATAAATTTAGTTGGACTCCAATGGCACTGAAAAAGATTAAAAAGACACGTAATGAGATGGCTTTTAGAGTGTTGCGGACGAACTTTTTTAATACCATTATTAGATTTCAATTGGGAATTAATAAAATATTTGTTTGTTGTTGGTTATGTCATTGGCGTTATAGCGATCAGTTATTAAATTAATATAATGTATAAGACAATCTTTGTGGAGATAACTAAATACGTTTTTTTATTGTTAGGCATTATTCCCTGTGTGCAAGTGAGTTCAATGCATAAATACCAATATCGTTACAATTCAATCAAAGGACTTAAAACTCAGAATTTTCTGGTGGACTCGTCGGTAAATTTTACATTTTATTTCAATTACACGCTTTGAAATGGTTAAGTGGCGTTTTTCCTGTGAGGTAAATATCTTTTTCCAGCATTAAGAATCTAAAATAAATATAATTATAATGATTCTTAAAATGAATCTATTTTCAAATTAAAAAAAACTCAAACAATATTAGAAATTAATTTATAATTCGAAACGAAATATATTCAGTTCTCTTGCGGATATTCTAAAGCTATCCTGTCACAGTTTTTTTTCCAAAAAGTGAACATTTTGTGTGCACAGAGTGCAGAGTGCCAAACAAACCGTAAAAATATTTTATCTCCATGAAAAAATGAAATCCGAATTGGGAAGTAGTTCCTCGTTTGACCTTATCATTGAGTCGTGTTCCATCGGATTTCAATTTGTTCCCGTCCTTGTGAAATGCTTTTGGTTAACAAAAGTCAAAAAAGACCACAGAATGAAGAGATATTATAGGTTAGAATGGGATTTAAAAAATTGAACGATTGAGTAATCGTAAGTCGTGCAACCCAATATGATTATTAAAAATTTAAAATAAATATTATGTGGGATAAACTGTTGGATTTCTTTCGATTTCAATTGTCCTGTATATTGAAAATATCTGAATCACAGAATATAAAGCGATCGGTTCAACAAGTGCGGTTAATTTTTAACGAGAAAGAGTCTATTTTGAATTACATGACACTAAATAGTACATATAAATCATTCTTTCTAGTAGAATATACGAGTGTGAATGATGCAGTCTGTTATATTTTTCGTACACAAGTTGTAAATATTTAAAAATTTTAATGTAGGATTAGTTTCTAAAGGGTTATTCAACACATTAAATACCACTACAGCGATACAATTAATATCTCTTTGGAAATCAAAAAACAAACGTAATTCCGTTCCACGCCCACGAAAAGGCTCGCAAATACTTTTGCACCTGAATGAAGTCAGTTGCAATTCTTCTTTCACGCGAGCAGCTTGATCAGAGAGGAATGAAGGATAAAAGCACCCTTTAACAATTAAGAATTAGTAACGTGTCCCTAATGGCATATTGATATTTACCTTTTACTGAGATACAGCGCGTAGAATATATTTTTGCATAGTTCAAAGTGGTGAGTTCACCATCACGAGTGATATGATATTAACTTTTTGGGTTGCGAAATAAAAAACGCTTTTCATTGCAACAGTTGTATGAATTTGGACTAAGGGTGTAAGTGTGCATGTGATTAAATTTATGTTCTTTTGATCCTATTATTTGATTATGTCATCAATGAGCAAAAAAGCATGTTGCTTAACAATTAAGAAGTTAATATTTTTAATAATAATTTAATGTTATCGTTTGGGGCATTTTTCTTTTGTTCGTCATCGCCGAGTTTATAAAACAAAAAACTTCAAAACTATTTAGCTATACTCATTTATATCTTCGCGTTGGAAACAAAGTCCATTTTCTTTGTTTGAAACTTGACCCCGTCACTTATATTACTGGTCTGTTGCTAAACCTATTCAGCTAATCAATACGTTTCCTAGAGATGTCGAAATTTTCAACAATGAATTTGGTATATTGCTGTAAAAATTGCATTTATTTTTCTCTTTAGAATATTTAAAATTCGGAAAAGTGTTTTTAAAATTATATTATTATTTATGTAAAAACCCTCTTTACAATATGTTTTAAATATATGACATACCATATACCAAATGTGAATGAGTGAGACTCTTGTTGACTTCGGCTAATAAGGATTTTTTCTTATGGAGAAAAGTATTTTTTCACTGGAAAAAGATTTAAAAAAACTTTTTTGATTTGGGCGCAATGTGAACAGGATTCGCCCCTGTCTCCTTTTATCCAGCATTCGAATCGAACAGGGCGGCAACCAATCCGACCGGTATGCATATTAATAGCTTTCGATTCTACGAACTTAATTTCACAAATTGCTCGATGCTACCAGCTACCGGGCTGCGCCGGGGCTCAACACGCATCCGATAGTTACTGGTCGAAACCTAACCTCAAAAATTAAAATACTTGGTGAGGCGGATGGCGGACGAACAACCAGTCTGGCCAAGATAGCAGGCAATTAAAATACGGGAGACGTACATTGAATTTTAATCTGAGGAATTGGCAGCGGGCCTTTATATTGTTTGCAATGGCTCGTTCGCGATAAAATACAAATGATTTGGACGATTTTTGTGTAAAGACAATTTCCTCATAAAATTTTACATTCATTTTTCGGTTAAATACTATAGTATTTTTTACAATGTCATTTTAAGCCTTTTTGGGATCCTAACCACGGCAGAATTGAAAGCTGATAAAGTATATAGTTGATAGTTATTTCGGCTTACGCCCTCATCAGTGTAGTGAGGTGAGTGATGGCTAAGCCGAAATAGCGACAAACTACAATATACACATTATAAAATCTGTAGAACTAAAATATACTGCTATCTTTTCACCGTGTTAAAATGGAGTTTTACCTAGTATGTGCCAATTCAATCAACAAGTCAATATTAGGATTTAAATACGATCGCGCACGTGATTGATAGATACGATACTAAATTTTATTAGTTTTAACTTCTTATTTAGAGAATTTTGATTCTTTTTGTTTCACGAAATGATTTATTGGATTCAAACGTGATCGTGCATTGGAAATTGATCGTCAACGATTTACAATTACGATCACTAATAATGCGTACAATAAAAATATTTTTTGGAAAAATCAAGCAGTTCAATTTCAACGTTAAATCGTCAGACTTTTATAACAGTAATTTAGTTAAAAATATACACATCACAAAAAATCCTGAAGAAATAAAATTTCGCGTAGATAAAAGTAACGACGATTTTTTCGATTAATGTTGTATCAGTAGAATGACAATATAAGATAAAAAAAAAACACACACACAACTATTTTTCGTCGTACAGTCAATAGATTAATATGCAATATCAATATAAATAAATAACAATATGTGAATCTGCCTTTATTTGACTTTGTTATTTTTATTTCATTCGAGGTTGCGTCGTCTGTGTTTTGGCGCTGTTTGTTTAGGTTGGATTTTCGATTTGATGTGCAGTTCGATATTTGAATTATGTTTATTAGCTTATGATTGATTGATTGTCTTTTGCTTGGAGCTTCGAGCATTATTTGTCATTATTTTTTCGAAGTTATCAAAAATATTTGAATTTGGAATACTTTCTGTAAGAATAATTCCCATGAACTAAGGAATACAGTACACACGCAAATCATTTTTATAGTTATTTATTTTCGGCGAAAATTTACACTATACTATTCAAGGAATTCAATTTATTGCATTAAATTATTATAGAAAAGCTTTTAATCGTCGGTTTGATAGCTAGTTTATTCAACCCATATTCCTAAGTTGAAAAAATATAATTGGCGAGCATTCGGTTGGTTTATTTTATGATTTATAAATAAAGTTTTTCAAAGCGTTTTAATATCTATAAAGATGCTTGTTTGAGAATAAGTAATATGAGGACCAACCTGTAGCATTTGAAATATTTTATAAAAAAATATCACAATGAAATTTTCCACGAATATTAAAAGTATAATTTTGACGGCTTCATTGAATAGAAATTCGTTTTATATTCCTAAAATCCAAAATAAATGTTACAACTCTATTAGTTGATACATCGAATTAAAAAAGGTTTCCACATAATGTATAGATTATGCAACGGATTAAAGAAATGCTAATAAAAGTAAATAATGAATAGTATCATCAAAATTGTTCTTTTTGTGAAATTGGCAAAGTGACGATATGAAAACCACAAGAAAAAATAAAAAATATACGTATATTATATGCTACTGTTTTTAATACTGCTGAAAGGTATTATGATGATAGTGATAAAGATGAATATATTATGAATTGTTTTTGTTTATTTTTTCATCTACACTATATGTGATTAATTGTGAAGAAAGCCGTGTCAATTTTAATTCGTTTGTAATTGACAATAAAATAAAGAGAAAGAATATTCGACGGGTGTATGAAAAAAATCTTTTTGGTTGCCATATAAAAGAATAGTATAAAATCGAAGAAATAATATTTGCGTCATGTTTTCATAAGTTTATAATTTTATGTTTATTTAACACGTTGTTTTTATTAAAATAAACATTTTTTAAGTGTAAGTATTTAATTTAAATTGAAAATTTTTAAATTAGCACGAAATTCAACCGTTTGCCGATTTATGCTGACACAGCTATAACAATTATTTTTCACATTAAAAACGGACAAACCAGTCTCAAGAGGAATGCGTTATCTGATGAATGTCAAAATAATATGAAATTGCATTAAGTCGTCAGAAGCGGGCAGAGAACAACAGCTATATATATTTTTTTTAATTATTGCATCTTAAAATGTATGCGAGTCTCATTTAAAATGTTCAATTGTATTTCTGCTTATTATCCCTTTCAATACAAATAAATTCATAGATTATAAACATGAGTATTATTATATATTAAATATTGTTTTTTTTATATCTATGACACGTTAGCATCAGAGCTCTTCAGAAATCCTTCATCTCTTATATTATATCTAGATCTTTTTTATAATTGGTGTGTCGTTGCTGACAAACTAAGTCGCTAAACAAGTAATAACGGCCGTTGACAGAATGGAAAATCGCGGCGATTAATACAGAAGTTTGTGCCACATTTCATTTTATTATAAAATAATTCTATTTTATAAAAAAATAAATTCATTGTGATTTTCGAAAAACATATAAAATAAAAAAAAAATATTGTGCACTTATTTTAAATCAAACAATTGTTTTGTTAATCCAGCACTTACTTATAAAACTTATGCATTTAGAAAAAGACGATAATCTTCTAATCCTAATGTTCATTATATTTTCCTTTTTATGTGTTTGAAACATTGCAAGATGCTCAAGACGTTAAAAAATCTAATTTGATTGCATTGATTATAATGTTAAAAATTTCGTTAATATTTTTTTTTTTAATTAATTAATCTGACTTTGAGGGGTTAAATACTAAGAGAACAATCATCATGAACGATTTGTATGCTAGAAAGCTCTTAACTAGGAGTTCTGGTTGCGAAGAACGCAATACCATCTTCAACGTCCACCGATCGCAAAAACCAGCATCTGCATTGAGATAAATACAATTATTTTATTTTAAAAAAGTAGTTAGCAAGACAGTTTTAATTACATTTATTGAAAGAGACTCATACTTCAATATTGACCCGCTATTTTATTAACTTTATATGTTTTTTTAATTTACCACTGACTGAAAATATGTTTAATGACTAGATAGATACGACTGTAAAATATCAGTTAGTGTTTCTTTTATGGCGTTGCAATTAATTCGAATACGTACTGATTGAACTAATATTATATGTGAAAACTTTATAGTGGCTAGACATATAGTATTCAGAAGCTAAGTATACAAATATATTCGTTGATACATTTAATAAAAAAAATATAGTATTTTTTATTGAGAAAATTTTCTCAAATAGTAACCGATTTTAAGACACTTGTGGTAATCATTTAAAAGCGCGTAACGCTTTGGTGCTATGGGTATTATATCGACAATTGATGGCTTAGACAACTTTTCATACCCTAGATTGATAGTTATTCGATTTCTTTTATTTTTGCACATGACTGGCCTATATATAATATTTTGAAATTCGTTCCTTTATGAATTTATATATTGTAAATAGCCCATATTTTCATCACATTAAAATCATCAATATGAACATAAACTACCCTTCCGATACTCTTCAGTCGGTAGTTAAGATATACTGCTTACTTCTTGGCCTCCTGGGCTTAAATCTCTGCGCCTCTTACCTCGGTTATGAGTGGCAGTACGTAAGCAACAACACGTCGATAGGTACACCGAAAAGGCGTGAATCTTTTTAATAAGTCTATCGCCCGGAACAAAGATTTACAAGCATTGGGATATCATACATCGCTTGCGTTCTTGATCGTGTGTTTATTAAAATCGTGACTTGGAATTGGATTTGAATTGATCCATAACTTCTCAATATTTTTAAGTGTAGCTGTTTGCATAAGTTTCATTTAATTTTCACAGCAAATCTCAGTTATAGGGAAATTCTAAATGATGTATCTGTAAGTATAATATACTCAATGTTTGCCATCACAAATACATGATTTTTGAAAATATAATTTAAGTATCTTGATCGGCTCAATGACTGTGTAATACATACAACTGGTTTAAATATAAATGTTATATTAACACCATCCAGTAGGAAACACATAAAAATCGTAGAATTCTTCTTTTCAATTAAGCTGGAACGCAAAAGATTATATTCACAATAAATTATATATTTCGTAATGAATAATCTACTTTAAAACAGTTATTTAGAAATTATGTAATTCGTTTATTAATTGCTATATCTATTTCATCGACTATTACAAACATGTAAAGTGCATTAATATTCGAAATATTTAGAGAAAACATTTGTTTTCGGAAAACTTTTATTTATTGGATACGTGATTAAATATTTATTATTGATTTTCAAGACATCGTTATTAAAATTTTCGCTCTTCAGAAATGCCCCTCGATAATATATTAATATTTTTTTATATTATACAATTTACTTGGTACTGATTAATGAAGCATAAATAAATTATCCAATATATTTTATATGCGTTTTGAAATCACTATTCACAATATTTTTTGTAATTGATTACCATTATAATTATTTCATTAGTTCAACTCCGCAGATAGCAAATGGTTTAATTGGAAAGAAAAATACTGCAACTGACTAATAACCTTAATTTTAAAAATTAGCAATTTACATGATTTTAGTAGAAATGCTGTATGAATGTCTCTGTATCGATTCATGGCGTCAATGGTTTTTAGATAAATTTTGAACTCTTACAAAAAAATATACGATTTCAATAACTTTTTCACACATCCTGATCGCACCAAAATAAAATTGTAAAATGAGTTTTACACTTTTTGATTCTATAAAAAATATGATATACCATACCATTGTGCTTGAAAACACATTTCAAATAATGAAGTAAGTTGCAAAATCTGTGGATACAAATCCCTCTCACCCACTCTCTTCGATGGAGTTCCCAATATAAACCTTCCTCGGGAGTTAATTAAAACATTAAGAAAATTTCATATCGATGAAGTCATAAATCGTTACTCCTGACAAATTAATTTAGGTCTGCAATTATTTATTTTTATTTGTTGTCTGAGTTTTATAGATCAGTGACGTAACCAATGATTTTTATTGTTATTAATTATATGTAAAATAACGATGAAGGCGATTTTTAGTATACTTGAAACAAATTTATAAAAATAAGTGCCCTAATTTAGGAATAATTTTATTTATTGATTGATTTGGCATTAACTTGGTAGAAGTCCATTATAACACGGCGAAAAAATAGCAATGTGTTTTAGTTCTACAATTTTTTTTATAAGGTATAGTTGATAGCTATTGCGGCTCACGCCATCGTCGAAGTTTTAATATTTTTTTAAAATTAAGTGAATTGATTGTTCATTTAAGGGGTAAATAAAAGATGGAGGTGCTGCACTGCGTTGTGGAACGGTGGCTCGCCCACCACATACGCCCGACACTCACCCACTAAGCCAAGCGACTCCGCACAGCTAACTCAGCCACCGGCGATCTTCATCAAAATTAAATTAAAAATGTATTAAGTTACGCCAGACTCAATTAATACTAGTTGAAATAAAATTGAGGGGGCTATAAAATATCACATAAATCAAGCGGAAAAAGATATTCAATGATTCGGGTAAACGTTTCATTAGTATCAAAATATACAATTATTATAAACCTGCAATGGCCAGAAATAGTACAATGCATCAATACAGAATGAAGAACAAGCGATTGACTCTATTTCTTTTACATAAAAGCAATGAAAAATGTAATAACTTTATCATGAAAGTGTTATTGGGGATCTCGATTTTTTTATTTTCTTTGAAAATTCAAGACATTTTGATGCCACGTCATTAAAAGAAAAATTTTATTTGATTTAATAAAACCAAAAAGTGAAAGTATTTGAAAAAAAAATCACGAAAAGCTTTGTCAAAAACTCAAAAGAATAACATTTCATATCATATCCTGAAAACGAAATTGAGAAAAATATATATATTCTATATATATATGTAGGAAAATGAATAAGTTCATGCATAAAATCTGTTTTTGTAATTTTTTCTTTGCATTGGCGGAGTTGTATCATTTGAGCGATCAAATATTAGAATGTTTGAAAATTCTAAAATGCACTAGATGTATTATATGATTTGGTGTCCACATGCGTTTGCGCCTGATATGTTGACATATATCACAATGTGACTAAGAGAGATGGTTAGTTACAACCATTTATAATGGGAGAAAACACGTAAATAAATAATTTAATAACTTCTATGTAGATGAAAAAAATCAATGTTATTTAAATATAATTGCCCATCAAATTTGCGGTTATGTAAATTCCAAAACACCAATTAGTTTTTGAATTAATTTTTCAAAAAAATGACAATTATGGCAACCAAACAAAAACAATGTTATGCTTAATACAAACATCCATATCATGGTCAAAATATTCAAAATTCATGGTATGTGTAAGAAGAATAAAATAAATTGAAATATTGTTAAAATTGCAAGTTGTCATAATGCAGATGTCTAAATGCGGGCAAAGCTGCAGGGGTAACTTTTTTCTTATTAAGACATGACAAATAATAATTTCTTTGTCATAAAATCGTTGATATAAAATTTACCAGGCAGTGTTGGATTAGTTTTTATTATATATAATTAAATATTACGACCATTATGACCTGTAGATTCTAAGAACAGATTCTAATCGATATGCACATTATGTTTTAACGCGAATTGTCACAATAAAAAATTATTTAAAGTGTTATTCGATTAACTTATTTAAAATACTTTTATTTTTAAGGTAATACCAATATTTAAGACTAAGGTACTGTTAATATCGATATGAAAACCTACCGCAAAAATATTTATTTGAATTAAAAAGCAGCATCAAATTTTTTGCATATAGCAAAATATTGTAACTTCTAACTTAAATATATTTGAACCATAAACAGGAATTTTTTTATCTTTCTTGATTTTTCATTGTAATGTGGCAAATGAATTTAACCAAAAAAAATTTTTTTTTCAAATTATTTAAATAACAATATTAACTTGATTATTTCTTAAGTTCATGACAGTGACGACCAGTACTGCTTTGTTCCACAATTAGAAATTCGGGGACTGACTTGACTAATCATTGATATATATAAAAATGGAAATTCATCGAGAAGAAAAGATTTTAACTTCTTGTGGGATTATTTGGTCTTATATTGCAACAACTATTATCGAACACGAATACGGCTTAAACTATTATAAAAATAGTTATTTATCTTTTAAGCGAATGTGTAAAGAACTGTCAAAATAATAAAAAAATCTTTGTAACTCGAAGAGTGTGGCCCCAGGTAAATAATCTGTTATGATTTTTTGTATTTTGTAAACAATCAGCGATCTACAGCTTGTTTTTGAAACTGTAAATTTGTTCACTTCGTTTACGAGATTCGAAATGTTCTTTCTGTTAAGTTTTATGGCTAACATAAATTAAAATATCCTGATACGATGAAAAAGATTTGTGAATAACTATTTTTTCTAGTCGATATATTTTCAAGAAAAATTGTTGGCAGTAGTAAGAAAAAACCAAGTAGACTTATGAAATGTCTCATTACATTATGCGCCTGGCCCTGTTTAATTCCATAAAACTAAGATTGTATATTGTAGATTTATTGTCGAGCATCCGCAAAAATATAAGTAACATTAATTTGGTTTTGCGTTAATTTCTCAGCTTTTATACATATATTTAATGACGTTTATATTGTACGTACACACATTATTTTAAATTATCCAATTTAATATTTTTTTATTGGGAATAATATTGAACTTATTTGATATGGCTTAAGTGACAGGCAGCCGGTCGGACAGGAGATCGAACTATTTCCAACTAAAATCATATGTTATTGGTAAAATAATTTGGTTCTCATTGGTTAATTTTGTCACGAATCATTGAGTGCCCACCTGCTTATGTAAGTACATAATATAAGTAGAAACAAAACAGTCAGCTGCAACAAATAAATGCTTTTATTGCATAAAAAACATACTTAATTCTTTCCACTGAGTTGAGAAGCCAATAAACATTCCATACAGGACTAATTAACTCGCGATTTCTTAAAATGGCGAGTGTGTACAGTGACGTTGGTATCCGTTTATTAAATCAAATGAAGGTTTCACTTTAGTCACAACATGTGTTTCAGTGCATACTCTCATTTCTACGTTATTCGGAATTTGGTGTAGTTGTAAGGTTCTAATGAAGGTTTCATAATTTGAAAAATAATAACTAATAATTACGACCACAAAATTTGAGGGCCAGAATACCAATATTCGCGTGAATAACTTCTAGTAATGTAACTTAAAAGAAAGAAATGCTAAGTGATATGCTTTATTAATTATTGTACATATTATTTCTCTCATAAATATGTATTTTGTTTGAAACTTGCTATAATAATAGAACATTCAATCAAACGTGTTAAGTTTCCCACATGTATATGAATTGAAACAAAATTCATCCATAATTGAATAATCGACAAATTTGGCTCTATACATATTTTTTTCTTACTTATAGTACATAAAGTTGTCCTCAGTTCTGTTTTATATTGTTATGTAGTTACGAGAATCTAACCATTAAAACTTGAAAAATAATCTACTGACCATATTTTTGATAATATACGAATGCGAGCAATTGATGTTCATACAAAGGCCAAACAATATCCCCATTCTTTTTGTTTAAAGCCATGTCTACCACTGCTTTCTGAATTAAAATGGCGCGCGAGGAATCAATGGATGAAAATGTTTGCTGATGTTTTTCCTGTTGTTAGTGTGGTAAAAACATTTCATACATACGATAACCACAATGAAATGTTTACAAGTCTATTTATTCCTTATTGTTTTATTTCTTCGTCTCGTCTTCTTCAGCCTCTATTGTTTGACGCCATTAAGTAAGCTCACTAATAATTTGTTTCTGTAACAGATTTAGCAGTAGTAATTTTCTTCTCCTGAATTAATTGATAAAATATGAAATAAATATAATATACTAACTTGAAAATTCTGACCGTGAAAGTATACTTAATAAATATTTATAATTTTTGTAGAAAAATGCTTAAAGAATAGTTATCACTCACCCAGTTCCTTATTCAATTTATAACATGGCATTACTGAGATTCGATTAAAAAATGTGACAATATTGTTACAGTAATACAAAGACATTTAAGTTTTGCATGAAAAATTGCTTTCACAATTTTATAGTGATACATAGAGGAGAGTTTTCTATTCCTAATATATAATAATATTGGAATGAAAGAGTTTCAACATGGTCACCATATTTATAAGCACCTGCTGTGTTGAAAAACTTAGACAACCATAAAAGTCTTGTTGACAGCGTAGCGGTATCCGAAGGATATTCTGTGGTTTTGTCGAGCCTGACATTATCAACAGCTAGGACAATTACGTTTATATTAGCAACTTAGTCGGTGCACATCAAAAGCCATGGCATTAACCATAGAATATCAATTCAAAAGAGTCCAAAAACATGAAGTGGAGAAAAACTATATTTACGAATGTATATCGACAGTTTCTTTCTTGTTAAACTCTATGCAATATTTTATTCAGTGTTTTAAAATTCGTTGAATTGAAATGAAATATAATTAAACGAAGTTGGCATCGAACAAAACTGTAAAACGAAAAATCAGGATTAAGCTGTGTTTGTAAATTTTGCACTACGAAGAGTGTTCACAGTATACTGCAATACAATTTTTCACATTTCGGAAAAGAAAAGGTACGATTTTTTCTTTGCAGTGGCTTGTAATCTGAACGTTAGAATACTTTAAGATAGTTTTATTTATTATTTATATAAATTTAAAATCAATATAACTAATTGATTCCTTAATCATTACAAATACTGATTGCTAAAGAAAGGTTGTTTTTGTTTTGAATATTCGGAATAGTATTAGAAAGCGAATATTATACAATGTGGCGTAAAAAATATGTTTTGTAAAATAATATCAGTTAAATTTAAACTATTTGGCTTTATCCCAAAAAAATATATTTTGATAACTAATAAATATATTGTGACCGGAAAGATACGGAAAATCTTAACCTATCACTTTCATTTATTAAAATGAGTTGGTATAAATGAATAAATATGTTTTTATAAATTTCACTCTGCTACGTTTCATGGAAAACAAATTCAATAATTCGTAAAGGCACAAAGTGGCCACAATACCAAAAATGGCCAAATTACCCTTCATCCAAATAAAACCAATAAGTATCCTTGCATCATTCTCGCAAGCTACAAAAGGAAATATTTAGGTACATATAACAAAATGGCGTCCATTTATTTGCTCTCTTTTCGCTTATTTAATGTGACATCGAGACCATATTGTCTCAACAGCCGTATTAATTCATTCGGGACGTGAACAGAATACCCGCTGGTCCAGTTCTGAGAACCGCAACCTCTCAGCCGACACCACTATGGGAACTTACAAAGTGGTGTTTTCGAATATCACACACGATGAGATTTAGCCGTATAAGGTTTTATTGTATTAACGAGTTAGTAATCGTATGATGGCTGTGAGCGTTGAATTCATAATTTTATAGTTTGTTACTGTCAATATCACGATTATCTTTATAGTACTCAAATCTTCATCACTTATCGACAAACACGCTGATTTTGTATTATAAATGCCTTAAAAGCCTTTAATTATTTTAAATCGACCATAAAAACTACCTAGAGATATGTATTATTAATTTATGTTATCTGTTTATATCATTAAACTGTGTGTAAGATTATTCGATTTCATTTCAATCTGGGTAGACTGCTTAATTTATTTTACGAAAGAAATCGCTTCACATTCTATGAAATAAGAATATATTTAATCGAGAAATTTCATTTCCCTACAAATAATTTCCTCACAATGAAAATCCAAGATTCACCGTGCGATTAGTATGTTGAAGTATATACACAGTTAACTCAGATGTATTATAGAATACACTATAAAGCGTTGTACTTAAATTTGGTTCAATCAACCATTTAGAATCTCACATATATACCTAAAATTAACATAGACTCTGGACCGGGTTTGGGGAAAGCAAATTGCAATTCGGGTTCAAATCAGCCCAAAGTATAGAATTTACTTTTCAATAAAATATTTTGGACGCTGTCCGGGTAATGGGTTAGTCGCGCGACAATTAATCAATAAAGTGTTCGTTTAAGATATATTTCAACGATTTTAGAAATTATAATGTATCTCTAAGTTTGAAAAATTGTGGATGTTTCGTGTTGAAAAACAAATATCTGAGGTTTGAGTGGTAAGTATGCAGAGTGTGTATAGTAATGAGTAATTAAAATAATGTTTTTAAATTAATTTATTGTAAAGAAATACGTGTGATATCGTGACAGTACAATCGGGACAAATGGTTGCATTTAACATCAAGTATTCCATTATTTTGAAAACCGCTTATAAAGTTGACATGAGGACGTGACGCCTAAAACAAGGCACTCGATTGAAAAAGAAGAAAAATATTATTGATTGGGAATTAGCATTACAAGCAACAAAAAAAACTTACAAAAAAATAGTTAAGAAATTAAATTTGATGTAATAATGAAAGTCTCTTTTTATATATAAATTAGTTATGGTATCTGGCTAAGGACTTATCGGGGTATACTGGTTCAGTATATAGACAGTAATAATAATAAAATTTTTACATTAAGTCTCCTTCATGATATGAAGTAATAAATCAATGAGGCAGTACTTCCTTTTATAATAATTTAATCATTATTGTTTATTTATCGGTTGCCGCAAATTGGTTTAATCCAGTGGTTCATTTGGATCGTTGCTATTTTTAGTGCTGATGTTAAAAATGTAATATTTTTCAAATCTGTCTGTGGAAATTTTTAAGGCATTCAAAAAAAGAAATTAAATATAATTCATGAATAACTTTTACGCGAATGGAAAAAATGGTCTTCATTCAGTGACTTGAAATGATGATACAAAATAAAAATTTCAAGCACTGGAATATGAGCCACATGCCCGGGGGTAATAATAATAGTATCTAACACTAAATGTATACCTTTGTCCATAACAAATTTGATATGGTACAAATTACTTCGTTAAATTTAATAAACAGTTGATGGGTTGGTATGGAATTGTTCTAAATGATTTTTCTTTTTGAAGTTCATGAAGTTGTTAAGTCTCTATATCATGAAACAAAAAGTCAAATACCACAGCGGAGAACTTATGAACGGAGTGAGAAGTGACTAATTTTTAAGCTAGCAAAAAAAATCTAGACATATATTACTTTTCTATAATTCAAAAATGCAAAGAAAATGAGTCAATGTTAGATGCAAACATATACATATGTATAAGAAAGTTCGTTGCCGTAATCTATTTTTTGCAAAATTTCTTTTTTATTTTATTAAAAGATATTTATTTATTATTAGTAATCAATACTTTGAATGTAATTGACATTCGATTCTTAGTAAAATCAAATTCGTTTAATAGTATATGTAATAGGAGAGCATTTCTATACACTGTTTTACCGTATGTATAATAATTTAAATATTATAATAGAAAAATATGTATCGCTATGAACTCAACAAAATTTTGAAAAAAAATACTTTTGGTATTCTTCTTAACATTATTAAAAATATTCAACTTTGCTATGTTGAACTAGAGTTAAACGGAAAAATCTTTCAACTTAATCTAAATGTTAATTTGTAAATCTATTACTCATGAAAGTTAATTAATTTGATTGCTAGATGATTACTAGTTACGTTTCTAATTTGTTTATTGAGATAACCGCCACATAAACCCATCTTGTCTTTTCTACATCATTCAGCAATTTATGTGCAATGCATTTTTATGCTATGATTAACTCACTGTAATTTCATATTAAAATTTTAAAGTGTTGTGCATGTAAATGAATTAACTGGAAGAACATGACATAAATATTTCTACGATAACACATTGATTAAAATAAGAACTGAATGCATTCTCTTCTATTATTTATTGTATTTTTTGAATTGGGCAGGTAATATTCGGCGATTTAAATGAATTGTGTAATCATTTAAACCTTTAGTTCCTACACGATCATATTTAAATTGGAGTTGAGAAATACTAAAAACTTCGTAAGTTATAATAAAAACGAAAATATTAACTTTTATACAATGACCAGATATCCGTCAAAAATGAAATATATTTTGAATTATAGAAATGATTTATATACAGTTTGACCGGTTTTATTGTTTCTAACGTTTAGGATTTTACCTTTGAGAATCTTCAGCGCTCAAGAACTCATTAAACTAAACGTCGTTTTTGAATACCCGATGATGTAGTACTTAAATGTAATGATTAAGATTATTGTGTAATATATATACACTATTTATGGTGTATTTTACAGAAGGTATTGAAAAAGGATTTGGTATATGTTAGTTACCAAGCCATTATTTTCAGAGAGGAAAAACTTTGAAGGAAGGGGTTGGTAAATAAAACCAAGTAATTAGTTGATTACCTAATATTAATTAATGTTATCTACACTTCACCCAGTAGGGAGTCGTTACACGGATAAAGCGATTGCAAATTTTTCGTTATTTTATATTAGATCGATAATCAGATGTTTTCTATTACACGATATTTTAGAATGCAACTTCACACAAAAAGAGATGAAAAAAATTGTGAAAGTAGTAAGTATGTAAGATTTTTTAAAATTTCAGTAGGCAGCAGTTTTTATTACGTTGGGAAATGTGTTTGACATATTGTCGTAGCTGATCTACAACATTTTGGATTTTATGAATATTAATATTTGTCAAAAGTATTTTTACGACCTCGTCTTAAATATCAAATAGATAGAAAAACAGTTTATCCAAAGCATTTGATAAATGGTTAAAAGCAACGTATTGAAAAAATGAGTTGCAAAACTAAAACCAATTAGTAGAAATACCTTTGACCCAATTATAAAGAATGCAAAGAAAATTCCATTCCGCTAGACAGTGTGGTTTCCCAAATTCACTTTCATTGATGAAATAAACTTAATAAAAAAGACTTAATAAAATGAATATGTTTAAATTGCGAAATTGTAGGAAATATATATATATACATATATCATGCATCTGCTTTAAAGTTTCCATTAATATTGAAATATTTTTTTAAAAATTATGATATTATTGTATTAGGTATATGATCACCGTTGAGTCAATCTTGTGTGTCAGTTGTTGACTGGGTAAATTAAAAGAAACTTTTCATGATCAAATCACATTGCAAACAACCTTTCCATACATGAATAGCCAAGCTTTCAAGTTGCTTAAATACTCACAGTCAATAATCGTTAGATTTAAGAAAAAACACTGGATTTTATTTTTAATTGTAATATATTATCAAAGAAAACGACAAGGTGAAAACATAGTGCAAGTATATAATATAGGAAGTGACGATATTCTTTCTACCTAATATTTTCTTTTTTTTTATTACGACCCAATTATCAGATATTTCCCTTAAATAGCTGTGGTCGACAGCAAGGCGTTTAGTTCCTAATTAAGGGTAGAACAAATCATATCAATCATGACTACCATCTGCCCTACTTAAAAATCTCAATGTCACAGGGGCATACGTAATAACACGTAACGGGTAGGATACAAAAATTTAAAAAATGGCCTGATGTTTTAGTATAGTTTTGAATATACTATGAGAATATTTTGATGGTTTTTTTATCGTTTTCTGAAAAATTTTGTTAAAATATTTTTCTCTAAAAATGATATTGGCCTGGGTTCAGTCCCAGTAAAAACAAATTGAAATTTAGATTTATTCAAAATTGAAGTTTGACGTGACTTAAAGCATTTTTTACTAATTGTTTGATTTCAAATGATTTATCTCACGAGGCTTAAGATTCTTAAAAATATTGGTAATTTTACTATATACGGTAGTAAAAAAAATGAAAATCATATTTTTAAGAGGTTTGAATTCATTTCACTGATGCCAGGTAACTTTTTCATCTAAATGCTTTAAAATGTTTTATTTATACACCAATTTATCATAGTCGGATGAAATATTACATCTATGTATACTTTACCTAACACAATAATTCCTTTTATAAAAATTAATAAGACTTTGTTAAAAATATTCGCTTTTGCATATGAGTTGATTGAAAGTTACAAGAATTAGACTTACTCTTGAAATTTGTCTTATGGATTTTAAGACGCCACTGGCAAAGGGGTTGTTAATTTAAAATGGTAGCTTAAGTCGAGGGGTTTGGAGGAATGCTATAAGTATTCGTATAATTAATAGTTGTCCACTGTAATATTTCATGTTTGCTTGGCGTCGGAATTTTTGTCAAATGATTTTTTTCTTATTGGTGTTGTTCGGTACATCTGAACAGAGCTGAAATAGAGAAATCGGATGGTACGACTAAATATTGTAATTGAATTATTTAAATTCATTATTATACAAACAGACTATCCGAATGAAAGAGTGGTTTAATTAGAGGTCACCTAAAAACAATTATCACAATAAAGAACACATTATTATAACTATTTACTTTTATCAAATGTAACCATAACGGGCGCTACTACATTATCAAGAGGAAATGAAACAATACATTGTATAAAAATAATAAAGTTTTCCAACTTGAAAAATGCATGCCGTAATGACAATAAATTCTATAACGATTCACGATAGTAATCAATGCATGTTAATTTTAATAGCCAATGAAAGAAAAATTATTCGAGGAAGACCGGAACGTTTTTTGCAACACAAGAAAAACCAATAATTACCGCCAAAATGTCATACTAATACATAAACAAATACATTTATTTTTAAATGTATATTTTAATCAGAAAAATATGTTTAATTCAGAAGTAAAAACAAATTCCTTTCTAAGAGGACACGGATTTAAGTTAACCTAATTTATACTTCTCTATTACGTAAGTTAATGAGTTATCAAGGAGCAATCCCATTTATAAAAAAATGTATGTTGAATAGTTGGAAAGATTTTTATCGTTTGAAAGACAATTCTCATTTCATAAAATATGTTAAAATCCCACAATTCTTGAATTTGCTTCTATGCTATATATGCTTACTCCCTTAGAGAAATCAGTCTTGATCATATAAATTGACAAATATTCACCTCTAAATAATTAAATCTCAATATTTTGTGATGGCTTGTAGATTAACTTTCGAGTAAAAGAATTGAAATTTATCTTGCGTTATTATTTTATAAAGAATGATATGCATGGTATCTCTTCTTAAGAACAAAAACGATTTTCTATAGCTAATGAATGATACTGCAGCCGGCTCTAGTGAGAGTTGATACAAGCGCCGGCAGATGTTACATTTCCAGAATGCAAGATACGGAATAATATGTAATTAACAAAGATGTTTTCTAATGAAAAAAAATGTTTTTGACAATTTCACCGCACATAAATAAATCCCTTCGAACTTCACCGTTTTTGACGTGCCTCTCACACTTAACTGTCATATCTTATATATTTTTTCCTATGTAAATATTGAGATATCATTAATGTTAAAATAAACTAGGGTGGAGGAAGACAGATATTAAAGAAATAAAATTAGTTGGTAGACATTTCAGCTAATGAGCTCCTTCCTTAGACTCGGGAATGTTGATAGTGAATAATCAATTTCGCAAAAGGTTTTAGCAATTTCTCCTATCTTAGGTGTATAGTTGTTGGGATTGCCAATTTATAACCAGCTATGGCTAATTCAGCGGTTAACAATTTAGGCAGGGCAGGTTGGTAGAAAGGCCGGATTGTATATGGGGACACAGCTATTGTGAGACACTTTATTATCTTCTTCTTCTTCTTTCTTCTTCTACTTCTTTTCTTCGATTATTTTTATTAGTGTTAAGTTATGAAAGAAGGCTGTGAAACAACGGTTGTCACTTAATTGTATTGTATTGATTGGTTATGATTATTGAATAACAATAAATTGTAATTGGACTCTTGTCTTGAATATAATATTTACTAAGCTGTTAAAATCTCTTGTTATTTCTCAAAAACATGGAAATGAAGTTTACGTTTTAGGGAACAACATTATATTTGACTTAAGATATTAGAAATATGAAGAAGGGAACCGACCTATAGTTTTGCCAACCGCTTTAAAGTTCGCTAACCGTATAAAAATATACATTTCTTCAAGGTAATCAAAGGCGAAGCAGTCAAAACAAAATATCGACGATTGCATAATTATGTAATAATTATCGATGATAAATATTCATTTACTATTCCCGATTTGGTTAATTGTTTGACTATGAGGTGTTATGTCACGTAAGGTCATTGCCGCAAGAGAGTGAAGACTTTAATTCTGAAAACAAGTCGACCGTTATAAGTGGGGTCATCATATTAAAAACGAATTATGACAATGCCCTATTATTTCCTGTCCAATTATTGATTCTAATAAGGCTGTAATTAATTCAGCTGTTTTTATATCGAAATTGCGTCTATTTTTTATTTGTATTTTATTCAATACTATTTCATATTCAGTTTTGTGAACAGCGCAAAGTTTATCATTGTTTATTTTGTGATAAAAACACACTTTCAATGCTATTTTCACAATATATTTTATAATTAGGACCGGTTTCGCTCATCGTGAGCATTATCCTGATCATAAAATATATTGTGGAAAAAATTACTTAAAATGTGTTTTTATTGTTTAAAATATCATGCTTTTTCACCAAAGAAGTAAGTGACTGTAACATCTTAAAAGTTATCATTTACATCTTGGAAAACTAAGTATAAAGGCTTTTGAATCACGATTTTTTCAAGTAGGGTTTGCAATACAGATGCAATATAAAAAAAAAGGTTCAATAAATAGTCAAACAAACATCTTCTGATTGATTTGAACTATAATGTCTGGTAACATTGAAAATAAATAACATCTCAATATTTGTTTTTTAAAACTGGAATTTAGGAATCGAAAAAATAAATGAAATTCCGGGATCCCAGATTTAATTTTGATAATTAATAATGAAGTAAGACAAATACTTAATTATTAATTATCATTACTAAGATACCCTTAACTTTTAAGGATATATTTTGCCGGAGTCTATCAGTATGGCCATATTATTTGCTGACGCTGTAGCCGAGTGGTAAACATTGTCTTTTTCAGTTACAGTGTCGTGGATTTGTATTCTGGTATGCAAGAATATAATTTTGTTTTTGAAGTCTGTGATGACTAATATTCGTTTTAGTCTCTTTTTGTCATAAAAACGAATCTCAACAATAACGATGAGCTATGTCCGTATAGATGTGGAACGACATTCGTTGAGATACCTTTTTAAAGGTTCCATGCGCTCAATTTCATGAACACACACATTAAAAAATTGTCGTTGCACATCTATGCCTTTTGAACTATTAACAGAACAGAAATAAACTGTTTAAAAGTGTCACTTATTGAGATAAAGTTTGAATGTATGTGTGATTCTAAGCGTGGCTAATTCCATATATTTAAAACGAGAGAAAAATGATAAAAAAATAATCTACGGAAGACACACCATCGTTCCGGTGAGTCAACAACACTTTCATATGAATCATATATACCAACAAATTGTTATGTATAATTTATACTGATAATATATACGCTCAATTTGAAATGTCCTATACCAGAATAGAGCTTCTAATTATTATAGAAATATTATTTAACATGCGCCTTGCCAATATTAATTACTGCCGTAATATTTATTTTTCTCTTTTATACTCGGATATTTTCTGTCTCTCCTTTCGCAATGTCTCATTCATGTGCTATCTCCTTCTTTCAAATTCTTTGCCGGCTAAATTAATTTAACAAGATCCAAATTTAATTACTCATCCCCCACAACAGTGTATGTTGACCAAAAAATATTGGTATCAAAATTCTTATTGGAATAACATTGTTTAGCGATTTTGCACAATAGTATTCCCAATAGTAAAAAAATTTACACATATTCAGCAAATCTTTAAATGTAAGAACCAAGTTTGTTTATATTCGTCTGGAATAATTTATTTTGTCGAAAAACATTTTTTTATTGAAAAACAGCTTTTTATTACTTCAAGTTTTAATCGCGAGTTCAATAAGTGTATCATGGACTCATGGAGTGGTTCTCACGTGAAATTTCACTGTGGCCACATTATAAACATCAGCTGTCCTATGGAAATGTCTCGTGGCCGCACCAAATGTGATAAAAATAGTTTCGATATTATTTTTATATATTGCATTACACTGAAAGATCTTCCACAATATTCAGTTGTAGGTAAAATCGACAAAATTAATAAAGAAAATGTTGTTAATTTTTTATATTGACTTGATTCATGTTCTACGTATAACTTCGACCAAAATTATTATTAAAATGGTTCTTTACTTTAACTCGACTAAACGCTAGATAAGTCAGGTTTATTCAATCAATTTTAAAATAATAATAATTTTACAAATTCATTTGTAAAAATACATTTTTTTTAATATCGATATTTACTATAAAACTTTTGATGGCTGCAGCAAAATCATCTGGTGGCCGCACATGAGAACCACTGCTCTAGACGGTTTTCTCCTCACTAACGATTTTTTTTTTTTTTAAACAGTTATTTTATCAATTTAACAGTAAAAACTTTATGAAGATGAATCTATAACGTTAAATAAAATGTTCTATAACAATTGATAAGCGTAATAATCTCTAGTTTTAGATTCTAATTAAAATCATAATTCTGTTCCTCTGAATACGCGCAAGGATATAAATTTTGCGAAATTTCTAATCCGACTTGAGTTTTGAATCTCCGTTAACGATTTGTAAAATATTTGTTTCGTGATAATTTTGATTTTGTTTCATGTTTTTCAGAACTTTTTGGGACACACCATTCGCGCGATCATTAAGTCATTCACTGTCCATTGAAAGGTTGCGTCGAACAACCCTGAAAAAAAACAAGCACACACACTACTCCGACGACCGGTAATAAATTTTGCGTCTTAATTGGTCCGGTTGGTACGCATGCGCGAGCGGGGTGAATTTGCAAGGGAAACTAATTATTCAAACATAGAGTTAAGATGTTGGAATTGTAATTGGAGTGATATGGTTCTTGAAAAAGGACGAAGAGATTGATGTAGTAGATTGTATTATTGTATAAATATTATATTTTCAAATTAACGAACCTTTTTTCGTAAATATTACTTGAATATGACGTTTTATTTAATAATAAAAACATTTCGCTCATCGCGAGTATTAGCAACTGATAGAATATAATTTACAAACAAGTCAATTTATACAAAAAAAAATTGAGTTAAAGGTGGCAGGTATACAAAACCATAGATTCAAGAACTAAGAAACAATTTAAAGTAAAATTGTAAATTGTTTCTTAGTTCTTGAACCCACGATAATGCTCGCGATGAGCGACACCGGTCCTGATCAAAAAATATAATGTGGAAATAAGTATTAAAAATGTGTTGTTATTATTTAAAATATCATGTTTTTCCACCAAGAAGTGATATTTAACACCTTAAAAGTGATACGTTTATTTTGATTACAATTTCCTTAGATACGAAGATAACTACAAAAAAATTCACTATCCGGGTTTATGGTATAGAGGAATAAAACGGATATTTTTAGTACTTAATTATTATTTTTTCGTGGGAAAGAATATGTATTGTTTATTTTCATACAAACAATAAATAATTTTGTATTTTTATTGAGACAGCTGTAAATCACGATGGACCGTAGCGTCATAAATTACGATCAAGTTTAATAAACTCTTAAATACAGAAGAAGTGTTGTAGTCTGTAATGAAATAAGTAATCGATTTAGAGACGGATTCAAAAGATGCACGAGAGAAAATCTTTAAAGTAAAGACAAAAGCTTTTATTTTAGTGAAGCGAAGGAAAATATCTCATAGTTATCAGGATTATCAGTCAATATGCGAGCATCGAGCCAGGATCGTCAGAGCTCGCCCGAAGGCAGTCGGCGATATTATTTACGATCGAGTTTATTTATTGAAAAGTCTTATTACCTCTATCGGTGGTTCTGTCAATTAAATGCGGTGGCCAGATAATAAATAAGCAGGAACCTACCTGTGTACTCTTCAGATGCCTAACGGGTAGTATTATGCTCGTAATTGTGTTATATCTTAATATACAAAGGCCACTCTTTAAAAAAAATGAATATTCAACATGTTGAGCTGAAAAATTTGTTAATTGCCTTTTCACTACCTCGCTCGATGGGAAGGTTATTATATTTTTTTTCATGTACGTGTATTAATTCTTTGACAGATTAAGATTGAATTCGATGTTTAATAATTATTTACAGTAAAGGATTTGTCCGGTGAAAGAGTGAAGGAAGCGATAGTACCCAGCACTGGAATTAATAGTTTCGTCGGTAATATAGAAAGCTCATCGAAAATGCAAATAAAAGGATAAAAGCCTTCTTATCTGATTAATGAAGTTACTAATCTTTTCTTGTTCAACCATGCTTATTAAAGAAATTTAAATTGAAATTGAGAGTCTAGAAGCAATTAATTACGACAATATCAACGGAGAAAATTCACCGATAAAATTATAATCATTTTCTCCATTGAAATTAAGCTAAAAGTTTTAATATAATAAGCTTATCAATATTGCTGCTAGCAGATTTAATTCTCAATCAAACTCTCTACGACAAAAAGTCGCCAAGAGAAAACAGACGCATTAAGAATATTTGTTTGGTTTTTGCTATCCACTATCGAGAGACAATGTGAACAAAAGAAGTGTGATAATAAAAGTATAAAAAATAACAGAAAGTGATTTGTTCTCAAATAAGTTTATAAATTGGTAGAAATGAATGATTCTATTATATTTTGGCATTATATCTCACGAATAAACAAGCGATTATGACGCAATTAACAACAATGATTACTTGACTAGGTCGAGAATATTACGTAGAAGATGAATTGATATAAAACTATTAATATTAACAAATTGGAGTTATCAATGTCGCTTGTTGTAGACCTTTAAGTAAAAGAATGGAATTGATGACTTGATTATATTGTGAGTTAGTAAAACTTAACTTATATTTTATCATTTATTTATTCTGATGATGACAAAAAAGCTTACTTCTTCGCTTCAGATTATGTAACATGTCTCAATTTTGCCATAATTACATAGTATGCATGTAAAATATAATAACTATACTATTAATAAATTCAATTCAACACAATCCAGCAAGATATTGTCAATATTTAAGTATCCGGATAATGACCATTATTGTGAATATTTAAAGCTTACAGAAAAAATAAGTTTAGATATGTGTTAGCACTAATTTAATAAACATTCAAAATTAATCAGAGAAAACCAAGAACAACTTTTTTCTATTGAGCAAATGTTTTTTTTTCATGTTTGTTTCTACGCTATATTACTAAGGTATGTTATTTTTATGATTAAATAAAGAATGTAGGTATAGTAAGACAACCCCATAATTTATAAATATACAAATATTTTCGTAACTAGTAGCTCGTAGCTAAGTGGTAACTGTTATTGCTTTTTATATTTTCGTCCGTCTTGATTTATTGTCCAAATACTTGAATTTTGACATTTTTTTATTTTAAATCATGTCTATAGTTTTTATTTTTACAATCTCATAGACTTCCTATCCACCCCGAGACGAGAAAAAAATCGTTTACAAGTAATATCTTAACAGCGTCTTAGAATACTTTATTTCCGAAAAATATACTTATTTACTGACATTTTGTTCTGAAATGATTGTCTGATAATTTATATGTACAAAATAAGAACGCATTTTATTAAAAGTAGAAATGAAATTGAACGACTCAGTTCCGTTTTCAAAATAAATGTTAAAATGAATATTTCTCATTGTAATCATAATGCAAGAGAAAGAATAAAAAGAAAATGTAAATAAATTTATGATAGTATTTTAACATTTTTGTTGAGTTTAACTTAGTTTAAACTTTAAAAAAGTTATTTTTAAATCATACATACATTGTATGAGTCAATAAAATCAGGTCCGCCGTATCAATATTTTTCGCAGTGTGTTTTATGCTATAGTTAGTGCGAGTTACAGGATGCCAATTTAAGCAATTCATAACTTTTTGCCGAAAAATGTTAAATTGTGGTACTGTGAAATCCTGCACTAAATGGTGTCATATTGTAAAAAGTCAAGAAAATTTAATCGATTTTTTAAAGTAACTGCATTTTTTCCTTGTCAAGAACAAAATTGTTTGAATATTAGGAATTATATCTAAATTTATGGAGATATTTACTTGCTCATATTTTTGCTATCATAGAAGTAAGTATAAAATAAAAATAGTAAAAAATAAACATAATTTTAAATAATATTCAATCTCCGCAATAATTTGTTCATCATGTTGTATTATAAATATTATATTGTTGAGCAGTCGGGCACACAAATTCTCAGGGCGGGCCTGAAAACGACTTGCCCCCTTTTTATTTGTATCTGGATCTAGGAAATAATAAACAGCAATGTCATATTTTTTACGTGTTTGCAACTATTATTCAAAAGCTAACGAGGCAGCCATGTAAGCTACACCAATACACCTTTCATTAATAATTGAATTCTTACGCGAAAAGAGGTAGGTATAATATACAATCACGATTTGAATCTAGAAAATCGATTTTTTTACAAAAAAAAAACACATTCACATAGCATTCATGTTTTAACAACTGTTTCGCATTTATAAAATATTAAAATAATTGAAAACGATAAAAATTCCTCAAGGTTTTCAAAGAATTTTCATTCAGTGGTGTGGAATCTTTTTAATCCATTATTGCCCTATTTTTTTTAATATATCACTAATTGACCCAAACTTATCGAAAAGGGAAACGAAAGCAACCTTAAGCTATTTTTTGGGATTAGTTATTTTGTCAAAAGATTTCTGAAAAACGTATCTAAAATTAATTATAAACTTGAAAAAAGGAAGGTTGGTCAAATTTGCTACCAGGTGTTATTCTACGATTATACAATGTTATTTCACTCTCTCAATTATTTTTCCGAAATGAATATTTACTTAAGGTATTTTTTTGTTTTAAATATTAGTTTCATACTGATATAGTTATATGAAAAAGTCGGCGTTACTGATTCTGTATGCCATGACAACGAATACGCTTAGTAATATTTTTCATGTTTGAAACCAACTGTTATTCTATATATATATACCTTTAAGTGTACACTGTCCAGCTGTCAATAGAGAAATGTTATAAATAAGCTTAAAAATCATTTAATTGTAGAGTGATGGATATCACTTTTAATATTATTAATATGTGTATTTAGTTTATGGTATTTCTTTGAGGGTAATAAGGTTTTCCACAACTGACCTCATACATGCAAGATGGCGTGCTTGAGCAAAGTCTACCGTCACATCAACATAACCTATAAATGTTAAGAAAATTACTCGCCCTAACGAGCTCTTACATACCCCCATAAACAACTGTACTCGTTTTAATAGATGAGTGATATTTTTAAAATATGATTTCCACTTTTTATTTATATTTATTGAATTAGGATATCCAAAAATATAATAGGAGTACTCTTACAAAAGGGTCTCACATGGTATTGACTGAATCGGCATTTATTTGGTAAACCTCTATTATAACACGGTGAAAAAAAAGTATAGCACTTTTTCATGATCTCATATGATGCCAAAAATAAGATTTAATACCAATGTTTTCTCCTTCTAATTTTTGTCACATATTTTCACTATAATGATTTGAAAAATTTTAGAATTGTATAATAAGTCAAAGATCCATAAATATCACACGAAATCAATTCTTGGTATTATTTAGTGAAACAAGAGAATTCATAAATGAATGATTTTTATATGTACTCGTTTAATGAATTGTCAGAAACAACGCATATTTTGCTTTGCGTTAACTTCGAATATTCGATATAAATTTTTATCGCATGAAGAAATAAGCAATCAAAAATTCTACATACGAAAATATTTTCGTGTTGGCCGTAGCAGTAATGTATTAACTTCTCGCAACATATTTACTGAAAATCGGATATTGATTACCCATTTGTAGTTATTTTTTCCAATTATTTGGGAATATTAGTGATAACTTGTTAAAGTTACTTACCAAGCGATTGAATTGTATACTGACCAAATAAACACATGAACGAATCGCTCACATAACATGTGCAAGACTAAACGACGCATGCTACGTCTTTAAAGTTTATGTCTTCATTACTGACGTCGAGCAAAGGCAGCCAGTCTGTCAGTCTCTACCACTATTCCAATAAAAATGAACTGTTACATGTCATTATATTATAATATTTTTCCTATATGTAATGCAATAACTTAAGTTTTGCAGATACGGTGCTGTACATACTGCAAACTGTGATTAGTGACAATGATCTGCTGAAGGGATTTAGGAACTCAAATCCTACTTGTGATTGTAAGATTGTTGAAAGTGAGATTATTATAATTAAAAATCCCTATTGAACATTTTTATAAACAAAAATTTAGAGTGTATTACATAAATAAATAAATGTGTTCTCTTTTTTTCAAAAGATATTTTTGTGTAATGAAAAGGAAAAAAATAATTGATGCATGTAATTAGTAATACATGATTAAAGGATTGTTTGCTAATATTTGTAGTGTAAGTTTAAAACAAATTAAATTATATCTTCTAGTGAAATGCTACGATGGATTCCAATATTTGTTCAATCTCTATAACATTGGAAGTAGAGTTTTATTTTAATATTATTGAAGTGTTTTTTTGTTCTTTCTGCTCGTGAAAATCGTTGCAAAACACTAGTAACACAAAAAATGTGCAATCATAAGTTTGTATTGAGTTTTTGACTAGCGTCAACGCGAGTTTCCGGCGTTCGTGGAGAAGTCAATAAATAGTCCTAGACTTATTTAAAAAGTCTGGTTTCTAATTATCATTACACTAATAAGATAGTCATAATAAAAAATTAAAACCAATTGCCGCCTTTTAAACACATGCAGGCACATAACAGTAATACTTTGCGGTTGCGAGTCATGGCACCCTACGATGTGTTTTGTTAACAAATGCTTACGATAAATACTTGGGATTCAGTAGTTTGACCTTGACAGGAACTCAAAGCTAAGAAAGCGGATTAGCCAGCGATTTATTACGACACAAAATAAAGGGACGAATAATTTCACTTGTACGTGTGTAGCAAATGCCTCAGAGATGCTTAACCTTGCATAAGTTTTCTGTCAAACATGCCTTGGGAAGCTGCTGATGACATCGAAAGGATGGACTTATCGGACCAGCGTGACTCCATATGACTTGGGGCTATATCAGAAGAGACAGATTGTATTGGAAGCATTGTGTGGAGGTCATACGTTCCGAACAGTGAGCGGATATGTTAAAATGGAAGATGGTCAACTAAAATAAACTTTTCCTAATATCATCGCTACAACTAAGGATTTTGGATGGCTTATGATTGTGTTGAATGATTTATACATTCTTATACAAACCAACATAAAATTTAACTTTAGCTTCACAAAATATTTTTCTGAAACATTTCTCCATTTATTTTTTGGCAAAAGAATATAAAATACTTTGATTTCTTTTATCTATGAGTTGTTGTTATGTTGTTGAAATCATGTACGAGCTAAATGCCGATGAACATAAAGACTTAATGTAAAGGATATTAAAAGACATGCTAACAAGGTTTTTGGTCCTGGAAACATGGAAATAGATAAATACAAATTATCATATTACGTACAAGCTGTTAACTAATTTCTACAATTAACGGGTTGTAGATTCATAAATAGTTTCGTAATAACCTTAAGTAATGGAAACGAATGAACATTTATTTCGATGTTTAGTAAAATACGCGACTAATAGTCATTTAGTTAGGCATGCTAATTAGAAAAGTGGCGCATGCGCGTCGAACCGATGTTAGGTACAAGATCGCATCCCAAGTAAGACGTATCAAAAGCAATTAGTATTAAAGAAGAGAGCAATAGGACGTGAACCCGAGTCCTCTTAATTACCACCACGGCTACGTAATTAACTGACGACTTAATGCAAAGCGGATGGGCAGGGGTGTATTCCACGAATGTCCAAAGCCTACAGCTTCCTGTAATAAATATTCATATTAAAGTGAACCATAGATAATTATGATTGTTATCATTTCATGTACAATAAAAATATTTTTATTAAAAAATGGTATGATTACTTTATTGGTGGTATAATTGCGTAATTGAAATTTGTTTTCTTTTCTTACATGGAATTCACGGTGAAAAAAAGAGTTTATAATTATTCTCAATTCGTTACAAACGACTTAGTAAAGAGTCTTACAATAGGGACGCTAGATGAATTCATTGGATAGCGTTTGTTCTATTGACTTAGAGAGCGTCAATTTTTTGCGGTTTATTTGCAAAGACTTGAAATTAAGGAGAGCTCCAAAGGAAGACGTCTAAAGTTGTTAAATTGTACGATCTCGGTGGCCAGTTCATGTCATCGGCGCGCGAGATAAACTTTTTTAATAATATTTGATAATTTATTTATTTTTTATTTATTATATATTTATATTTGAACATGTTGTTAAACGTCATTACCTTCTATGCTAATTTGCCGTACTCCATTCAACAATTGGCAATAAATTTGACAGATATTACTTAACAACATAGCTGCTGTAACCTAAAAAACTTTGAGCATCGTCATTGAAAAATCGTTTTACTATTAATAATGGAAAATGAGAACAACTACAATACCAAAGGATAAGTGATTTTAAACATCTCTAATGCATTGTTTTCGTATGCACCCACTATTTGCATCACTGGTTGTAGCAAAGATATGAATTTAATATTATCTTACAAATATGACATAGAACTAATCACGGAAAAATGTATATTCTCATTAATGCTGTTATATATTAAAAATATAGCATCATATAATTTATCGAAACTTTCTCATTGGTTGCTCAGTAATTTAATGTATAATATGAAGCTGACAATAAGAGAGAAGAGGCGTTAGAAAATAAAAACTTCATTGGTAAAATATGTTCATACTTCATAATGCGTTCATATGTGTATACAACTGAACATTTAATACGGTGAAAAAAATAGCAATGTATTTCAGTTCTACAAAATTAATTACTTTTAATCTAATTTTGTAGAACTAAAAAACATTGCTATTTTTTTCACCGTGTCATAATGGAGTTCTACCAAGTGAATGTCAATTCAATCAATGAACATTTAATGTATATATTAGGGCATATGAATAAAAATTATCCAACTTAAACTGTGAATAATAAATAAGCTACTACACTAGAATAATAAATATGTACATATGAATTCCAAAACCATCAGCCACTTGGTTTGTGAATCAATTGCAAATCGTTGAATAATCATTTTGATTAACAAAAACTGATACGTTCAGCATATAGAAGGTAATCAGTTTAATAGAAGTTTTAAGGCTAGAACTGCTCGTTAGTCAGTTACTCTTTTTCGTTAAGAATAGGACGATGACAAAGTGATAAAACACGTCAAATAATTACTTTTTTTACAAAACGTAATCAATTAAAACAATCGGGATTCAATAGCTTGAATATCGCAATCAGATTCAATGATATTATTCACTTAGTAACAAGCTCATAATCTTCTTTATTTGACTTAATTATTAGGCCACTGTGAACAAATCCATCCCTGATTATACGTCATATTCCTTGACGAAGGATTTATTGTCCATAATATTTTGCCTTCCATCAACTTGAGCTATATTTTAAATTTTATATTCTCATAATATTTCTTTTTATTTTATTACTAACTAGGATAACTGGTTTCGGTAAAGTGCAATGTTTTATTATATTTCCTTTTAATTACCCCGTCGCGTATGATAGATGAGAGTTGAAATGGGATTTCTTGCAGCCGCCACGACAGTTATCATATATCTTTATTATTTTTTCCCTAAATGATTTCTTTTGGTTGGTTTCCTAGTCGTTCTATTTAGTTAGATTGTATTTCTCCATATCATAATTATTTATTAAAAATTTAGAATGTGGGGAATAGAGAGATGATGATTTATACGATTTTTTATATTTTTATAAATTTAACGCAATATTTTAATGATTCAATGAAATATTTTTCTTAAGTTCTACGTAAACTTATTTTATTATCACACTATTTATTGATAATTAATAGTGTGGCAATGTTCTATGCCAATCGAGTATAAGAGATTGTATAACGAAAAATTACAGTTTTAACAAGGCAGAAATTACTTTTGGAATTCAGACAACTGGCAATCCTAAATCAAGATGGTTGCAAAAAAATATGATTATTGAGATCGAGATACAGCTACAGAAAGATGTATGTATAACGATAGGAGAAACGATCAAAATGACAAATAAATAAATTTACATAATTTGACAAACAAATGAAAACCTCAATCAAATTTTGAATTCGTTTGTTAAAAAAGACTGTATATAATAATATCATCTATTTAGGTTTGTTTCAGAGAATTTTAAAAAATTAATAATAATCTAATAAGCAAATTTTTTATGACATGAAATCTTTGTCAAGTCTTTGGTTAAATTATACGATTACCCAAATACATTTATCAATGGGTAAATAAAACCGCTTATGTCGGCAGTTTGTAAATTTAACACACGTCAATGTTTAAATATCACAAAATGATTTTTCATAGAGCATGTCAAATTGTCAAATTCCATCAAAAGCTATCGTAAAGTTGAATTCGCAATAAGAATTCACTGATGCATTCACAAAAGTTAAGTGCATTTATTAAAATCGCCGGTTATTTTTGAACTACACATTTGCAAATATATTGAAATTATACTTTAATGGTTAAATATCATAAAATATTATATTGATCAACAATGTAATATTTTTTTAGTAATAAATATTGGCAATTCGGTACATGTTTTGGGGCTTCAGTCATTTTTTATAGGTTGTGAGTGACTTTTTCATATTGATTGTCGAAACTTGAATTGACTTTGTGGTTGGTTTAACCGTTATGCGATAATAACAACAATGTACAAATAGAAGACAATGGTTGACATTTTTAGCTTGGAAATGTCAATGTTTTTAACATTGTTACTTTGGTTGATAAAATGAAGGATATAAGCTGAAGATGTGCGCCTTGAGACAAACGATATTATTGATATATATTTAAATATGCCCATTGTCTAGGTATGGATATTTTGACGTTGCTTGTAATATAATTTCATTGGTTAATTGTAGGAAGCTTAAAGTTTCACAAAGATTTTACAATATTGGTAAATATCCTGTCTATAATTATGGTGAATTCTTGTTTCACACTACGTATTACAAATGTCTTGCTGAGCACAATTTTAATTTCTTGTAACTTTAAAAAATATATTTTAATTTGTAACAAATTAAATAATGATCAATTCTATCTTATGATAAAAAAAAATATTAATACATAAAATACGTGTTTTTTTCGAGGACATCTTTAAACTCAAGATGAAATGATTCAGAGACAAGAGATGAACAGCTCGATTTTATATAATTCAATTAAAAAAGATTTTTTTTAATAATGTTAATAATTAATGCAGGAGCAAACGAGTGAAATCACCCCTAAGGTAAAATATCTTTTTTAATGATGTCTATTAATATGGCTTCGTGCAATTACTTCATCACTGTTATTCAAGTTAATTTACCAACAGAATGACACAGTTTGGAAGAAAAATTAAAACCAGAATAATATGTTAATAATGAAATCTCTAACCGTTGTGATGGAAAAAGACGGTTGTCAACATGTTTTAATGATTATCTCAATATTGACAGCTAACTCCCGTATATGTAGATACATCTTAGTATGTAGTGTTTACTGTATCTGCATCCAGGATCACCGCACTGCCGTATTTTACCACGCTGTTTCAGACATCCATGTCTCGGATCAACAATAAAAATAATTATTCCACATATCCCAAAGTCCACCTGTCGAATCACTCTTGAGAGAGAGAGGCAGCAACAGCATTTTCGCCAGGCTTATTCAATGAAAGAATCGCAATATAAATATCGTATAATACATGATATAAAAATCTTCATTCGATTGAAAATTGAATACTGAAAAAATTGGTAAATCTACACAAAAAATGCTTAAAATAAAAAAAAAACTGTGACTTAGAATCTTTTGAGTTAAATGGCCATTGTTTGAATGTCTATTGACAATCATATTCTATCAAAACTGACCTATTTTATATGAAGAGAGGAGAGGGAATATATAAAAATTTTCATTTGGAGCACGAATAAACAAAGCATAACGATCAGATTGGTGGACGATTGAGGAAAATAATAAGCAAAATATTTCGTGTTTCTATTTGTTGAATAAGCAAACAAAAACAACCAAATTCATTGTAATATTTAAAATTTTCCAATAAATCTAAAGAAATAATATTTATTGACATCCAGAAAGAAGTATATTATGAGACGTAATCATAATTATGATAAAAAAATAACACAATACTTAAATATATTTTTTTCATAATTTATGATATCAACTCAAGGTGCTTGATGGAATTTCAATATAAAATTTAAATTGTTACAATTTTGTACGTGTGATAGAATGGCTGAAGATGCCGAAAGGCGAAACCCGGGTCGTTAGTGACAAAACATGTGGAATCATACAAAAATGTAACAATGTAAATTTGATATTTTTTTCATTTCATGACAAAGCTGTACTTCACTTTGTCTATTTTATATGATAAGTTGAATATATTTGACAATGTAATCTGGTTTATCTTCCGAATCCTAATAATAACATTACCGATTGACAACACCTTTTCTTGCATAAAAATGCGTAGTTCGGTAGTCGATGAACGCTTGGCTTGTAAGATAAGTGATAAATAACCTTTCCAATTATCGATCGCGCTCGATGTTACAAAAAATATCTACAAAACCAGGGGTTAGCTACCAGTAACCAAGACAACGGGAGGTAATTAGGAACACGATTTCATAAAACGTAAATACACACGCTATGCGTTTAATTAACCTTCAAGCCAACACAAAAAAAATGAAAATTGTGGAAATAAGATATCACATATTATTTTATTTTGAAGGGAATATGACGATGTTTTAAGATCTATAGTTATCAAGTATATCCAAAAGTATAGCACGGCTATAAATATATATAGAAGAGACGATTCAAAACAGCTTTTCTTGCAACCTGAGTGATCACGGTGTCTTGAAATGTTGCTTATCATCATTCATTGGTCAAATTTGCCTGAACTATGAAATGCTGAAGAGAATCTAAAAGAGCACGATCGATGGCGAAGGCAGAAGTCTTTGAAGGTTCTGTATGATTGCCATATGTTCCGATTCCAAAAAGAGTATATAGAAAATATTTCACAGGGAGTAATAATGTACTCTAAGTATATTCTTAAATATTAACGTTTATCTACGACGGCTAAAAAATATTTGTATTTTAAAATTAACAAAAAATATAAATTAAATATTTACACCCACTGGTTTACAATATTGTTTTACAAAAGGCCTTATTTACGCTAACCATAATAATAATAATTCTAGGATCATAAAAAGCTTGAACAATAACGTATGAAAATAATTGTAATATCATACCTACTCATGAGAGAACTAAAAACCAGTTATGTTTTTGATATCAACTGACGTCGCCAGTCGGAACTGCAATCGCAAGAAGCCACTGCCAACTGAAGCATCGCTAATTTGATAATTGTGAGTTATTCCCGCTCAATTTTGCAGCCATTTCCTCTGCCACGTCACAAGTCCCGCCTTTTTTGCTGTCAGATCGGAAAAAAGATGGCGACGTTTTGTCGAAACCAATTTAAATGACTGTGCGCAGGATGAGGCGGTCGTTTGCACGTAATGCTCGCGCTTATTGAATACGTAATGATATGTTTGATTGACCGGACATGTTTGCCGTGATGCACATTATTTGCTTGACGACATGTTCTCTCCAGAAGCAGCCAAGACTTCCATTTTCCATTCATATTTCAATGATCGCCATAGGCATCATCAATCTTTTGATATCCAGCAAGTTAAAATAATTTTGACTGAAATCGATGTTTTAATAAAGGAGCCTTGTACTTATTTTTAATAGTGAATATGTGTCAACAAATTATTGCTGAGAAAACAGACTATAAGTAAATCATCCATCAGTGTAAAATTCATGAACATAAAAATGATATCGGTATTTTTTAGCTTGTATTTACTACTGTTTATGCTAGTCCAATAAAAGTCAGTTAAATTAGATACAAGTTATATTCCTAGTAAATAGCCCAAAAATATATATTTTAAAATGCGTCATCATTCTTATTTATTATTTTTAATACTGGCGTTTAAATTTTCACTAAAAATGTTCCTCGCTTTGTTTTCATTACAAAAATAAATATACCATATCTTGCAGAAGCGAACATGTGGTATTATTTAATTGTAAAAGAGTATTTGGTTCGATTAAGAGTCGGTTACATAGTCGTAATTAATTTTTAATTTATAGATAGTGCCAGGGGCATTATTTGGGAGTTTATAAGGGGACGTCCCCGATTCAATTAAGTTAAACAAATTTATCCGCTTTTCATTGGTATTTCCATACATAAAAACAAAATATTAATGTTTGCGCCCTCCCCACTTGAAAACAATAACAATACTGAAACTACATCATGGAATGTCAGCAATAAGCAGGCTTAAAGCTTTATGAAATGAAAAAAATATGTTTTGATAATGATAATTTATTTAAACTGAGAAAGGTGTTGAAAGTGTTGTGAATAATTGTAAAACTAATGAATGATAAATATTCAAGAGCCAATAAAATAATATAAATGAAAACAACCTGGAATCAACAATTAATAAATAAGCACTAAAACTGTTGAGAGATATAATATAATAAGTATATGAGCATTTAATCTCACAATAGAATAAGCATATTATTATATTTAAAAAATACATCTTGATTAATATGTAACAATTTATTGCCTCCGCCAAATTAATAATAAAGTAGTGTAAGTATAAAGGTATATGTAGAATAATAATTCGTATACAGCAGGTTAAAAACTAAAAGGATTCATTTCAAACGTAATAAATTGCAAACTGTCAGATGAGATGAAATATTTTTTACAATATAATCATAACAGTATTTTAATCAGCATCCGACAGGAGCAGAACATTTAATTTGCAATTAGTGAATGAATGACGGTTGTTGAAATGTCAGAGCCAGACAGGCAGTAGCTTTTTTGTGACTCACTCCCTTTTCCACGATGTCATCAAACCTGTGCTCTCCTCAGTACAGATAAACTTTTATTATTATTTGTCGATCAAAAATATCAACGAAAATGATCACTCAATAAATGAACAGGTTAATTTTAGGAAAATAAATTTGAAATTTAAACTTCAATCGTAAATGTTTCGTCACTTTCAGCATGTCCTTTCCATTTCAATATCTAAATGAGAAAGCAAAACCCTGCGGAAACGTTAGGCCATCTAGCTAGGTAAAATGTAATACAATTAATATATAATTATTATAAAAATTGAATCATCATTGAATTAAGACTAAACGCTCATTGAAAATTTATTATTGAGTGAATTTGATATCTAACTACCATTTTTCACTTTAGTCGATCATTTTTATTTATATAAATATATTCCATACCGCACAAAGTAAGCCATATACAGGTTTACGTGAATTTTAACAATTGCTATATTTTCTTCGTATATTTTAAGATAAAAATTTTGAAAATTAACTAAAAATGTGTGCTATGATATGAGAGTTGATAATTTAAAAATTAATAAAGTGTATAATAAACCCTTGACTTGCGGATGGTCTCTGAACAAATCATTTTCAAAATGTCAGTAGCACTCGTGATTCGCATATCAGTTTTGAACCTTGTGAACTTCATAAAGATCTCAGTCTCATAGAATTGCGATTTAACTTGTGTATTTAATTTAAGTGTTTTGAAACTGATTATTTGGAAATTAAGTTGAAACTGAGAAATGACTGTAGAATTGTATATATTAAGGTATATAGCCAAATAATTACGTGTGGCCGAGATTTATTCAAAGGATGTATTTTGGATAATTGAAAGTTGTTAGGTATGTAGTAACAGGAAGTAAAGCAGTTCGTGATTAACAAGGAATTATGGGGGTGCCGCAAAATTATATGCTTCGCATACGGAACAAATATAGTCCAAAATAAACAAAAAAGGAGTCTTCGTGGTTACAAGCTAGATTTAAAAATTATCATGCATTGCGGTTGAGAGTAGTTCGCTAATACAGTTAACCAAGAAGCACATAAACAATTTATACTCTTTAGAAAGTCACATTTCCCTAAGTTAATGATTCTTTTTTTTGAATAATAATGAGCGAGTCCAGGAAAATGCTTGGCATCAAGAATATCAGGAGTGTCCATGTCGACCATATTGGACGCGTTTCGCTGGCATTTATTTAAAAAAACTTGATTTATAATCAATCGATTGAAGCCTTCAATTATTTATTTACAATAAATAAATGCTCTCATAAATGTGAAATGTTACGAGGCGCATCGCAATAATATGTAATACTATCTTGAGAGAAGAAGTTTAATGTGTTTTTGTGTCTTTGAAATGAATTAATTTTGTCGTTGTAAGGAATTTATTGTGAAATGTAATTGTATTATATTAGACAACATTTTATGTATTTTGCCTTTAAATAGTTACATTTCTCCATTTTCTCATTACAATTCTTTTATAAAACAATTGAATTATTTATGAAACCTTTATAAGGTAAGTTCGTTTTGACTTGTGTGGTGATGCTTACTTGCATTTTAAATTTGAATGTGATAATTCAGCTTTGAGTGATTAGAAAAAAAATATCTTAAAATTATTTAATTTCAACTTAATAATGTTAAAGTAATAAATGAGTAAAATTATAAACCAAAAAGTATCGTAGCCTTTTAGCAAACATATTTTCAGTGAAAACTTCTTTTATAAATGTAGATAAATTTAAATAGTTGTTGATATGTGAAAGATAATTTTCCCACTGGTTATCGTATATCGCATCAATAAAGCATCGTCAGACTTGCTCAATTGTAAGATTTTAGTTTATGATAAACGAATTGAGACTTTTTGTAATAACCACACGAAGGGTGGAATTTCTCAAAGGTGCGGTAAGATAAATAATTTATTTTTATTCGATCACAAATTTAGTACATTTATAAATCTAGGCAATTATTCATTTATTTAATACATATAAATCAAAATATTCAATTTTGGAAAAATTTTACTTTTGCAATGAAAACACGACAAAAACATTGGAAGCCGCCGAGGTTGTTCACTGAAATAGTAGAATAGAAAAAACAGACAAAATCTTCTATGCTATTTTAAAAAAACTAGTAGTATAACCCTCAACTTACGTACACGTAAAATATGTGGATACACGAATCACTATATTTGAATATAATTAAAACTTTTTGGCTTTTTATAAATATATATTCCAGTTTCACATCCTTTAAAATAGTTCTAGTAATAGTAGAATTCTTGTTTTGGCTTCACACAAGTCGAAAAAAACATGTGGCACAATCAAATAAATATCAAATGATTATCATAGTCTCCATAGTTATTGAGAGCTACAATAGAAATCATTTATAAGCAATTAAAATATTAAATAAGAAAGTTGGCCCTCGCTAAAAATACGCTAAAAGTAATTAGTGGTGATATTGTTTGTAGCTAACATCTCCCTCCCGTTTCCTAAACAAACACAAATAATACTATGATTGATTGTCTTTCATATATGCTTGAGAAGAAATGGATAAATAAAATTAAGATGACGTGCGTATTTTTAATCAAGTAAAATATTTTTGATAAAGAGATTTTTATGAGGTCAATATATCTTTTTTTTAAAATAAGTATACCGTCATAGTGTATTACACAATACGTCAAAATGAATACATATTTATTGCATAAATTGCATAACATTAAAGATAATATCAAATAGAATTTACATACTAAGCTGTCATTTTTGACGGGTCGACAGCAATACAAACCGCATTTGATTACAAACTATGCATACTTGCATATAATTTAAATTGTTTGTGACAGGTTAACACTTTTATATGTATATGGCATTGACGTGCAAAGGGTGGGGTGGAGAGTGGTCCAAACTGAATGTTTTTTTTTTAATTTAATATAAAATTTCCAAGGTAATATTCTCATGTATTTTGTATGTAAACATAATCAAATCAATCCATATTAATTTCACCATGTTTTCATACGTCATATTTGTCTAAAAAGCATTATGTTGATAGAGGATGAAAGATGTTTTCTATGACACACAATCACAAGATGGATTGAAATCATTTGAAGCTGAACATAGTGGTAAATATAAAACTATCATTTTTGGCGAAAAAATTGGCGGGTGGCAAACCCAACGATCGACCTTAGTGGCAAAAACTCTAGCGACGACACTGGTCTATGTTAAAGTAATTAACACGCCAAAAAGGAATTCATAATTTATTACTTGCTTTACAAAATTTTACATGTAGAAATTGAGTATGTTTTCCATTTTATGCATATATTATATCAATTATAAAAATACAATGTCAATATTTAAAATCCGAATTAAAAAAAAAAACATATATATATTTGGCTCACAAAGATTATAATAATAATCGTTAAAAAGTGATTGAAAAATTAAATATGATTGATAATAAAAGCCTAAGATAAATAGAAAAGTAATCACCAAAGGACTATTTATTAATATCAATCAATTTTTAAATAAAAAATATTATACCTTTTAAAATAACCTACTCATCTGGACCGTAACGATAAAGTATATAGCTTTATAATCACTAGTATTGTTCTGTTTTCATTAAATAAAAGCGAATCATATTTGATCTTTATAAACTAAGTGTGTCTTTAGGCTGGGTGTACCTACCTAAGTCCGATAATGAATGTTTATATTTTTCAATAAGTCTGGAATTTATTGTGAAAACTGCCATACAATAAATTGAAATTACGAATACATTCAATTTTGCGACACTATTCTTCAACACATTCAAGAAAATGAAGATACAATCGGCTCGAGTTCTGCATTCGAATTGCACAAATACTCTTAACTCCTTCTGGAAGTAATAAACTGAAACTTGCATCTCTTTCTAATCAGACGATTGGAGACTATAATACTAATATTCAATATAAATGATTCTTGCAACATGAAAGAGAAAATAAATGATAATTTGGCATTGTAAGAATGATTGAGACGTAGCTATGCGTTTTGTGTACGTGTGAGGAGATGAGAATACAAAAATTGCATTGTTAGAATGGGAAGCCAATACAATCGATGAAGAATACAGAGCTACATTAAGAAATTTTTAAAAGTATATATTTTTGAAAATTTTCATGTTAATAATCATCAATAAAGTAACCCATTTATAAACATTTAGAGATTGCTAGATGAAATCGACTACTCACTTTCTATGTGTTTGATAGTCGACATGTGTTTTTTTTGTTTTTTTTAACAAAAATTTTGAAAATTTATTCCTAAATAGTTTGAATTGAACCGATGCTTGCATCGAATCGTATTGACAGACTCATAATTTTGAGATCAAAGTCGAAAGGTTTTCGAATATATAATAATTAAAATCATGTTTGTTAATATAATTTGTAATTTTCTTTTATAAATATCCTGTGGTTCAATAAAAAAAATATAACAACTATTTGAAATTTCCTACTGAGACCTCAGTCGCTATAAGCACGACAGATAACTTCAAAATGATTAAGAATTCTCATTATAACATCAATATGTGAAATAATTTATTGACAACGTATGCTTTATTATTGAGTTTGAAACTGTAAATAAACGCTATTGAATAAGAAGAAAATAGCGTTACTTGGAGTACTTAAATTTCATCATTAAAAAAAATTCTATACAATTGTAAATTTAAATACGTAAAGTATTGAGCTCTATATCTTTGAAATAGAAAGTCAACAGAATTCTCCAAGAAATACTTAAAAAAATATTTTGAAAGTCTGCTCTTAATAGCAATATTTAATATATTATCTGCAATATGATGAATTTCTCTTTTGATTAGAAATCTCCAATAGGTGACCTTAGATAACGATTCATAAATATCATTTCTCAGGTAAGACACTTTTATGACTAATAATTGGCAAAACATATTAAATCCAAGTCTGACCAGAAGTGAAGTATTACTGCGCATCTGTTTATTGTATTGCTTTACAAGGAAAATCAACGTTCTTGTTTCAGCCAGAAAATCAGAATCCTTAAAAAGCTCATTACTTGTTGTTTTTATAACTCTGTTTTTATCTGTGTAACAGATAAAGATTAATATCTAAATCTTATAAACACAATATAATATAACAAAATATTCTTAAAATTTTTTGTTGAAGTGCGCTCCTGTAAAATGGAAATGATTTCATGTAAAAGAGAGACAGAATGAAAAGTCGTTTCTAGAGACGACATCCCGAATATGAATAAAAGGGGCGCGGCTTTAAAACCAATACATGTAAAATACATTCTGCATCGTATGAGATTTTATTAATTCTATGATATTTTAATGATGAAAGTGAAATACGTTTTTTTTAATTTTGAATCGCCAGCTGTAGAATATGAATAAATATTATATAAATGTTTTATGTTTATTCTAGCGATAATTTAAATGTATACAACTAGAGGTATTATTTACGATCGAAATGGATCGAAAACACTTTTCTCGTAAAAGGACATCTTCTGTAAATATAACTAACCACTAAACAAACCGCAATAATATAAAAGCAATAATGCTATGGTCCAAGCCAACGCATATCTAGAAAACCTTTTATTACGAAGGTAAACTCAACAACATAGATTTATAGTGTTACTAGATTGTTTAATTCTATATATATATATATATATATATATATAATAACGAAATCGAATGACCCCGTTAACAATGTTTAAATAAATATTTTAATTATTTATCATTAAATTATAATTGAATAATACAAAAAAATGGCCGTACTGATCAATATGGGTATTATTGATATTGAAATTACAAAAATACAAGGAAACATAACATTAGTCCACCCAATTAAAACAAAATCAAGTTTGGTTAAAAGTAATGTAGTGAAATAAAAAATAAAAAAAATATAACAGCCATTTTTATCTATAAAACATAATTAATCAATATATGAAAATGAAGTAACTATGACGGATATTTAAATGCATAAAAAAAAATAGCTATAATTATTATTAGAAGTTTAATGTTCACCCAGATGTTTTACGTGTGAAGATGTGTAACAAAGAGATTTCGGAATAAAATTCTTAATTCAAAATCATACAGTACGTAGTTTGTTACTTAATTTATCTCTTCTGGCTTATCTAAAATTTTCTGATATTTTTTTATTCATTTTCATGTAAAAGAAAATAAATTTCTTGAAGAAAAGTTTAATTCTATAATTAAAAATATAAACGAAATATTATAAAAAATTATTAACAATGTTATTTCGTTTAAAATTACAAAAAAATATTTTTTCATTGAATGTAAAATTGTTCTTCATCCCTACTTCAAATTCTTCTCGTAATAAAAGAAACGCTACAGGAATGATAATAAAATTGGAACGGTTATATTCCTAGCAATAGTTAAACCTGGTAAAAGGTTCCGATTATGCGTGAAAAAACTCAAATATTACTCTAAAAGTTAGATTCTTAAGGTTACTTTAATTTAAATTAAAATCTTTAAAAAAATTCCTGACACCATTAAAGAAATCATTAAATAAGATAAGTAAAATTAATTGAATACAACAAGTAAAATCTACATTTTTTTCGTTCGACTATTTTCAATTCGTGACAATAAAGCGCATATTTTCTAAGTTGGAACATTTTCGTTTGGACACCCATCAGATGTAATCTTATATGAATGATATCGCATACGAAATAAATCACACCATAAAATACCAGGATTAGTAAAAGTCAATCAAATACGACTGGAAAATATGATACTTTATCAAAATATTACACAAAATGTAAATAATAGGTTTAAAATGATATTGAAGATGATTTTTATGTGGAAGATAAACTGTGAATAAACAGGAAATTTATTTTAGGGTATACAGTGACCGGGTGTGTAGTTAATTGTCTAACAAAAATATGTCTTCTTAGATGACTTATTAACTGAAACTATTAAATTAAAGTTATTTAACGAACCATACATAATGTTGATAAAAATAAGTCTTCATAAAAAGGCGCTAAAGCTATCATCTGGAATACTACAACCCAAGTTATTTGAAAAGTTTTTCGTTTTGACTAATGCGTAAACCCAGCAAAAGTGATATTATATCACCTACAATAATATGAAGCGCTGCTTTATGTTTATAAGGTCGTTACGGATTTTTAAATTGCTTTTTTCTTCGCTTCCACTTCCTCGCTTTTTTATTATTGTCTTTCGTAGCTATTCACTCTTACCTATTGTGAGAAAATGTTGCTTTTCTCTAACGAAGTCCCAACGATTCGACCTAAAATAGTATTTTAAAAAATATAAGTAAGCATCTACAGTAAGGTAGAAATAGTTTTTAGTAGGAATAGTATTATAATATCGACAGTGGTTTCACTCTTAGTGGAGCACACTTAGATCCGTTTTTTTTTGAACTAGTTTTGATCATAGCAAAATGCGGTAACAACTATCATTTTTCAACATACTTTTTATCAATTTGTACAGCTAGAATTTTTTGAATCTTTCCTCAGTGGTATGTGCATATTTCTCGAGTTATTTTTTCAAAAAAGCACTTGCACATACTGAAACAAATTTACGATTTAAAAAGCCGAAGAGTTTATTTATTGTCAAGTGTTTTTTTAACACAACTGAAATATATAATACAAAAAAAATTAAGCTGTTTGTGACCAATATAAAATTATTTTTATCGGGATCTAGAATGTTAGATATAACGCGTGTTGTTTTATTTTTATGCCTACTCTTTTGTAGGTAGAAAACGAAGCTATTGTCAATTAACATTTTATATTAAATTGATCTTCAAATATATCGCCTATTTCACAACTGCTAAGATTAAAGAACCTAGAAGTTTCATATTAATCCTCAAAGATAACGACATGAATTGGTCCTAATAGTACTAACTGTGTTACATACATAGGTAGTAATTCAGTGAAATTTTGTTTCAAAACCACTTCTTTAAGTTATGTATGTCCAGAATTTAAACTCTAGGATCAAAAGAATTTTTAATGAATTTCGAAATGTAGACCAACTGCTTGAAATTCATAAACAATTCTTACGTTCTCCACTTTTGCAAACGTTTTGGTTCAGTCGCAGGCTCTTTTCAGCATCATTTGCATTTCAATTTCTGTATATGCTGCTTATATATCGGGTGACTGTATCCATATTTTTATTATGAATTTCTTCCTCGAAAATGTTACAATATAAAATTTTATGAATTTTCTATGGCTTAAAGAATATTAAAAAAACGTAGTTTTAATCAAGGATTATGATTATTTTTATCGAAAGTATTTTATCTTGCGATCAATTAAAAATTAACATCAGCTATATTACATTTATCTAAAAGTACAGTCAAAATAGTGGCTAATGGATCAATAAACAGTCCATTAAGATAAAGATGATTCATAAATAAAGACGACTAAAAATTCATAACTTTACATATTCCACTGAAATATACATTTATGTGTACTTATTATTTATAAGTAAAAGAAAATCGTATTACTTACTGTGTTCAATTCGTAAAAAATAAAGAAGAATTAATTGTTTTAGAAATTATCTAATGATTGAGTAATGTGACATTTAAAATAAAATAATTAAGTTTTAGATTGATTTTTCACCAGTATCGGATGGCCACCCCCGGAAAACGCGGCGGTAATGCCTGGTGACATCTTTATTAGGTTATTTTCAATATGAAAAATGGGATATTTAGTAAAATGATCCCGTTTTATTTATACGTTCGGTAAGGACATTAAGTCACCCTATTTTATATTACCTATCTCCTTCTCTCTCTTTCCAAATAGCTTCCTCTTCAAATGGGGCAATTACAGAAGGCATTAAATCAAGTAAACTCGACTTAATTGAAAAAGTGGGGAAATAAAATTATTACTTTTAATATAAGAAAAAGAGATGCTTAAAAAAATCGGCCTGGCCTCTGAGATGCTGGTTAGAGATAAATTATTGCGAGATAAGAGATTTTTTCAATTAAATTCATTATATTGTAATAATTAATGATTTATACACCCTATTTGCTTCAGGTAAGGAGATTTTATTTAATAATTATAAAGATACAGAAAAAATAAATAATTACTCAATCATTTAAAAGTTTGTTCTAATGCTTTTCAGGGAAATACACACAACAGGGTTCCGAATCAGTTCAACAAAAAATAGTAATTCTATCATGTCATAACAAACAAAATCACTCTCAATATATTTATGAAAGTATCTTTCATTTTACATTTTAATCCTTTGTCTTATAACCAATAATTAATAAAAGCAATTATTTATATTAGTAGGGATTTTATATGTGATAAGTTTATAGGATGAAAGCTGTAAATCAATAACATTTATATATTATCATTTATATATATATATCAACATTTGACAACGCTTTGACGATAGAACATAGTATTTAATATTTATTGCATTAGAATATTGATTTCAATGAATTTCAAGCAACCGAATTTAATGGAAGTTTCAACAAAATTTCTAAAGACAGTGACCAGAAACTTTTCGCAGTCCGGTTAAAAAGAAAAGTAATAATTATATTATATAAACCGTATTTTGTATATCAGTGATAAAGCTTTAAATCGCAAACTAAAAATTATAGTGTTTCAAAATATATATCGGAAAATAAGCAAAATATAAAAATGGCTATTCGATCGCTTTAAAGTTTATCTGAAGAAGTTATGATATTTTCGTAAACCTGGGACCGTCACACTAACAGAGACCAGAATATTTTATCTTTTTAATACCATGTGATTTTGCTGGTATATATTTTATAAACGCATTATTCTGTTGGTTAGAACTGCAATATTTTTCACAATAATAATTGTAGAGCTTAAAATATTGTGAAAAAATTTATAAATTAAATCGATGAATTGTTGGTGTTTTTTTTTAATGATAATTGAAGAACTATTTTCCAAATAATAAATAATATTCAGTATTATACAAGGTAATATGAAGTATCATAAATTGCAAGCATATTGTACTACCGAACAATGTATGTAGCCCCTGAAGATATATTGCGAATTTAAAAATTACTATTTTCCATGAATTAAGAATAACAATATGTTCAAACTAGAAAACCCTGTCAACGAGTAAATATAATAAATATTTCAACTAAAAATAATTCCAATATTTTACTACATAGTTTTACGAAGACTACCAAAAAATAGAGGTATTTGGTTTTGTGAAACGTGCTTGAACAAAAGATTCCGTGTTTATCAAATTAAAGTCACCCGTTAGCTTTTGTTTGTTTTTGAGAATTTTTCAAATATTTTGGAAGCGACCACCAATGATGCCTGAAATCGAACAATGCACGACTTAGTAATTGTTAACAGTGAAAAGGCGTTAATTCAAATCCATTTTGTTAAGTGGATAATCCTTTTTAAGCTGTCAAAATCCTTCCCCAATACGTCAAACTTATTCCGAGATGACAGATGGTGTAAAATTGTAGGACTTATATTGTCAATGTTAATTGTTATCCTTTTTAAATAATAAAAACACATTTTTTAGTACTTATTTCCACAATATATTTTTTGATCAGGACCGGTTTCGCTCATCGCGAGCATTATCAACTGATAGAATACAATTTACAAACAAGTCTATTATACAAAACAAAAAATTAAATTTAGTTAAAGGTAGCAGGTGTACAAAACCATGGGTTCAAGAACTAGGAAACAATTTACATAAAATCATACAATATTGATACAAATAAAGTAAATTAGTATAAAAATTAAATGTTCATAATCATTTATTAAGAATTACAATTACAATTATGGTAAATCAATAATCCATTAGGAGCTCTAAACAATCAATAAGGAAGTAAGGAGTGGGAAATTTTTAATGACGAAATAACCCACAATCACTACTTAATGGAACAAAATAAATTAATACATGAGAAGTCGATTAAAGATGAATCGATGAGATGGGAAGATATGGTCAGTCAGGGGCGTTTCCATATTTTCTGTAAAAAAATTAAGTAAAAGGAGGCAATATCATTTTTCAAAAAAAAAATAAATATTTATTTGAAATATATATTTATTAATCTAATTTAATGAGTATAACAATGGTGACGACGCAAAAGTAGTTTGTTCATTTATAAGGTTAGAATTAGGCAAAAATTTATATCGATTAATTTCAAGGATTTCTTGTTTATCTAATTTCAGTGATTTATTATTGAAATGCAGGATTTTGTAGTTTATAGTAAAATCACATGAATGTTTATTTTGAAACAAATGGTTTCCAAAAGTAGAAATCTCATCGCCTTTTTTGGCACAAGCTAAATGTTCCTTAAATCTAGTATGAAACCATCTTCCTGTTTGACCAATATACCTAGCCTCACAGGAATCACATTTTAGAAGATAAATACCACTTTGGCTTAAAATATTAATTTTGTCTTTCGTGTTAACTAACATTCGACTAAGATTATGATTGTTATAAAAAGTTACATTAAAAAGTTTTTTGTCTAACTTTTTGGATATGTTTTCAGAAACTCGGCCTAAATAACTTAGTTTTACCCAACGTTTTTCAACGGAGGGAACATCAATCATCAAGCTCGAGGTTACATTTAATAAAGCTAATTTTTTAGTTTTTTTAAAGACAAGTCGATCAATCAACTTTGCATCGTATCCATTGTTAAGTGCGATCTGTTTAATGGTGTTTAATTCTAAATTGAAATTTGATTCTGTCATAGGAATTGTCAACAAGCGATAATATGAATAAGATTCATAGTTCAATTCAATTCACAATGGAATTGGGTATGCATTGAAAAATGATATTGCCTCCTTTTACTTAATTTTTTACAGAAAATATTGGAACGCCCCTGACTGACCATATCTTCCCATCTCATCGATTCATCTTTAATCGACTTCTCATGTATTAATTTATTTTGTTCCATTAAGTAGTGATTGTGGGTTATTTTCGTCATTAAAAATTTCCTACTCCTTACTTCCTTATTGATTGCTTAGAGCTCCTAATGGATTATTGATTTATCATAATTGTAATTGTAATTCTTAATAAGTGATTGTGAACATTTAATTTGTATACTAATTTACTTTATTTGTATCAATATTGTATGATTTTATGTAAATCATTTCCTAGTTCTTGTACCCATGGCTTTGTACACCTGCTACCATTAACTCAAATTAATTTTTTGTTTTGTATAAATAGACTTGTTTGTAAATTGTATTCTATCAGTTGATAATGCTCGCGATGAGCGAAACCGGTCCTGATCAAAAAATATATTGTGGAAATAAGTACTAAAAAATGTGTTTTTATTATTTAAAATATAGTTGACAGCTATTTCGGCTCACGCCATCGTCAGAACTAATCAATAAAATAATCAAATATTTTACATATGAATTTAAAAATGTAATTAAGTCGTTAAAAATTCCCATACTTTGTGTTTGTGAGCTGTATGTGACAAAAAATCATTTTTGTTTATATTTTGAATTTAATTAATTCGTAACGGTGAAACATTGATATTTTTTGATTGCTGTAATGAAACAATAGTGAAATAACCGTGAATCTGGTTTCGGTGATATCAACTTTGTTAGCCCTATTTGGGGTGCTATATAATGTCGGGATAAAAATATTTATTTACACTACGATTATCTTTGAGTACACTAAGTCAAAATTATAATAAAAAAAATATGTTTAGACAAACGAACGTTGAGGGAAAATAAGAAGAAAATAGGTCGAATGATTGTTTGTTAAAGATTGAATAATGTATTTACAAAATATTAACGTTATTATATATGAAATGAAAAACAAAACGTATAATAATAAAACCGCATAAACATAAAATAGGATACAGTTGAATTTAATTTTCCATTTATTATCCGTAAAAGTTTTGTTACTGGAAAATAAAATGTTTTTATATGACTAATAACAAACATATAGACCATAATAAATATTGCTTTACCTCGCTAGAATTTCACGGAAAGTAAACAATAAACAAACGTCCGTGTATATTTTTGTAGAATATAAAAATAAGCAAGGTGGGTAATTTCAAAAAACGGCGGCACATACTTGTGATGATTTTCTTCATGTGATAAGGTTTTATTTTCAAAATTCGGAAGGTCATTTCAAATTCAGTTCGATTTGATTTTTAAGCACATATGTTTACCTTTCAAGAGAGGGGCACATTAAATCTTGAAGAGATTATCACGGTGCACTTTACTTATTCGTTTGGCGCGGAAAATGCAAGCGATGGGTTAGTCTGATCATTGTTGTCAAGCGTGCAACTCATAGTTGAACTCAAAAAGTTGGTTTTTAGATAGAATTGTTATTTTAAGCATGACACAACTACATTCGATAATATTATTGCTGGTAGCTGTATTCAGAAAAAGGCACTATAAAGCGTATCAATAAGTAGTTTTCTTAGAGATATTACATTCGAAACATTTTTTACAATAACAGGTTTTTATAAAATAAACGTAAATATTTTTGGTATCTATGAAACAAAACTGTATCCCATTCAAAGAAAAAAAAATCATTAGAATACATTCCAATTAAAGTGGCGCTGTGTATAAATTGATTTTTAGATTCATATATATTTTCAAATACACCCTGTCCTTTTTTTACGCGAATTCGATTATACGCGATTTTTTTGGACGGCACCGCTACATTTTTTACGCGCTTCACTCGTTTTTACGTATTTTTAAAACTTAATTTTGTAAAGCATTCCATTTTTTTAAATACAAATACAATCGCCAAATGTTAACAAGTGTATTGGATATTATGCGAATTTATGTTTTAGGGTGTGTAAAGAAATATAATGCAATTGGGTGAAATCATTTTTTTACGCGCCTTTTTCTGGATCCAATATATCGCGTAAAAAAAGGACTGGGTGTACGAAATTACGCGCAATAATCAATACCGAAATTTCATGATCATAAAAAAACAGTCCATGAGCGGATGCCTTATTTTATATTAACACTTTACGGTATTTTATATTACCACATTGGCGTCATTATTGAGACAAACATTACGATCCGGGAGCGCATAATGTGGCGTCTTCGGATACGCGCAGCTATACTACCAAAAATTAATATGAATTTTAATTTTAACTTTCAAAATTTACCGATAGATAGATGAAGAATATACACAAGGTCTAAAATCAAAATAGGAAAAAAATATATCGGTGTAGTTATTTAGCGAAAATGTGCGGGAGGTTAAGTGTTAACCAAGAAGATGGGTTAAAAATAGTGAGCTTTAAAAAAGTTTTATTGCAATAACAAATTTTGGAGAATGGTTATAAAATTCTATGCAATCAATATCTGTATCGTTTTATTTTTAATTTCTTAGTCAATATTTCTGTAGAAGAAAAAGGTGGATCCTGTTATTATTTTCTTATTCGAAAGACTCAGTCAACTCTTAAGAAGTATAACGAACTTATAGAATTTGATAATTGATATAGGGTAGTTTGCCTTGTACTTTCATTTTGACAATTTTTTTGATTAATATTAAACGCAATTAATCATAATTTATGTAAAACAGTCAATGGTTCCATCGCTCACGAGTATCTTTTACTACACCCAGTCCTTTTTTTACGCGATACATTGGTTCCAGAAAACGGCGCGTAAAAAAATCGCGTAAAAAAATCACTTTCAAAACATTCATATAATTTGAAAATTTGGTTCCAAGAATTAAAATATCGCGTGAAAAAGTACCAGAAACGTATAAAAACCAAAATTTGCTCTTTAAAATCCATGCAAAAAAATTATATATTTTCATGTATTTATTGCTTATAAAAATATAATTTTTTTCACTTATATGAATTATTCGCTGCTGACACTCTCGGTTGCGAAATGTAATCGTTTGCGATTTTTGAACGAAAGTATTGAATTTCGCTCGGACTCTTGTATATCGGAAGCCAAATTAAAACTGTCTTTTTTGAATACTCATGCAAGTGTAAATTATTTTATTTTTAAATGCTTTTTACTTCAAGAGTAATATTTTTATCTTCGGTTCGCATTTAATATTTAACATTTTAAATATTTGGACGTCATTGGAGGGCATTTATTTGACATAATAATTCAAAGTGGTAAAATTTATGATCGAGAAAAGTGCTATTCAACGAATTTAATAAATGCATTGTGTTTAAACAAGTTTACGAGCGGACACACATCCCATTATTTTACGCAATTTCATTATATTTCTTTACACACCCTAAAACATAAATTCGCATAGTATCCGATACACTTGTCAACATGTGGCAATTGTATGTGTATTTAAAAAAATGAAATGCTTTAAAAAATTAAGTTATAAAATACACATATTTTTTTAAATTAAAAAATTAATGAAACGTACACGCCTAGCATCGTATATAAATTTCTTCTTTAAAACAAAATTGTGGAAAAAATCGCGTAAAAACGAGTTAAGCGCGTAAAAAATGTAACGGTGCCGTCCAAAAACATCGCGTATAATCAAATTCGCGTAAAAAAAGGACTGGGTGTACTTGCTATAATCAAATGAAACGTATTTTACATATATCTCTATTAAATATTGACATTACTAATAATAATATGCGCCCAGGGCGTATTAATTGTTGTATTTTTTATCGATTATAAATGCCGTTCTGTTGATTCCTGGAAAGTTATTTATTGTATAATATTATCGTATGAAATTAACGACCCGACCTTTTGAAATTTCGCATATGCGGCAGTTTTACCTTTCGTGTGGCGAGCCTATTTGTTTAAATTGGAATTGAATCCAGTATGTATATAAAATATATCTTACGTCGATTGGAATTTTCAGAACGATTTTGAGTGTTTCATTATATTCAAAACTACGAACAATCTTAATATTTTTTTAAATTAAAAAAAGAAAAACGGTTTTAGATTTTTTTTTTTGATGATTTATTTATGAGATATCTAATGAGACACTTTTAATACAAATTTCACGATTTTATAACTATTGTTTACAAATTAAATGTATTTATAACTTGATTTAATATCTAAAAATAAAACAGATATTTCCAATATCTGTAAAAGAAATAGAATGTCGCCCAAGCTACTTTCCTACCGCTTAACTACTTTATCAATATCGGTGGCTTAGAGCTTTATTCTGAATCATTATTTTTGTTAGATTAGAGAAAATTATTCGTACAAAGATACGTTTTTTTCGTGGGGTATTTTCAAGCCACAAGGCTGGGTATCGGAAAACGGTCTGAACCTGTCCATAGTCATCTCTGGGAGGAAGGCCCGGTCACTAGTTATAATTTAATTAATGCAAAGTACTTAATTTATTTAACTACTTATGATGAAATTTTACCCAATGAATACCCAAGAATTTTATTTAAAGATTTATTATACGCTCAGATTAAACTATGTAATAAATAATAACAAGTACAAATTAAGTGCAATCCCTTATTCTGAATAAATCATTATTAACCTTACGTAATCTCGAGGGTGGAAATAACCTGTTGAATTTACCTCACGTGTCAGGAAGCGTATTATCAGGGTAGGAAGACGCTTTCTTATCGGAATTTTTTTAGATAATAAAGTCGAGTTGTATATTCATTAAATGATACATAATACGTATACTTGTATATTCCATAACATATTTCGGGTAGATTTTTCTGCATGAGTAAAGTTATTAAAAATTATTAATGCTGAATTCGAAAGGAATTGACATCATACACAACATCTCAGATATAAATTGAAAAAATGTGATATTGATCTTTCTGGGTATTACACCCATAGAAATCTGATCGTTACGATAAAGCTCTTAATATTACAGAGGGCGGTATATTATTGAATGATAGACAATAAATACACATTGGTATATATGTATTGTATTATATATATTTATAAAAGCTATTTTTTTCATTTTTATGAGTTTTTTACGTAATATATCGTAAAGAGCTTTGCCCAAGCTTATTTTATAGAAATATTATGTACACAGTCTCTACAAAGGTTGCTTAGTGTGAATTTATATATAAGAATATCCAAATTCCCGATCAAATGAAAAAACTTTTGGCTGTCGCAAGTATTTGTCTTTTTTTTTTAATATTAAAATTAGCTACACAGAATAGACGCGAGTAAAAAATCACCACGCTATCATGGAGAGCACAGTCTTACTATATAAAATACATGCAAAGATGCCTTGCTCAGTGGTCACAAATAAACACCCAAAACTTTTTTTTTTTTTTTTTAATAATAAAAACACATTTTTTTAGCACTTATTTCCTTAAATCTTATTTAAAAAAAATGTGTTTTTATTATTTAAAATATAATGCCTTTCCATCAAGAAGTGACAGTTAACACCTTAAAAGTGATTAATGAAGCGTGTACGGCTAAACTTACTGTCTTATTTAAGAAATACAAATTAAAACAGTCTTTAGCATCTCAACATATTTGGTATAATAGAGAATGTCTTCGTCTCAACATTATACCGAACTACGTGAACATCAAAACGAAGTCCAATTCATCGATTGCTCTAAAAGCTCTAAAATTGGCGCAGCTTACATGGATAAAAGCTGAAATGAAGAGATGGTACTGTGTCAGGGATGCGGTGAGTGTATATTTATTTTATATTCATTTTTTGTTGACTAGAAAACTTCACTCAGTCGAGTTTGACATCTTAGATGAAAAAATTAGATTTGAGGTCCAAATTTTATCCATAAAACCTTTCTGAACCAAAAGAAAAAGTTAAATCGTTTGTCTGAAACTAAAAAGTCTGAATATTCTGTAAATACCATAGTAGAGAAGAAAATATCTTTTGCGGAACGGGTTGTTAATACAACTTCAGTCAATTTTGATCCTAATGAAATGAGCCTATTAAATAAAGGTTTGAAATATTGCCCTAATGTTAAAATAACTTCAAAAGATTTAGAAAATCTTGCGATCGATGCTGATCTGGCTATAAGATCGAATATGGCCATTAAATATGAATGCTCAACTATTCTAAAAAAGGAATCTCGAAATATTGTAAATACTAGTAAATTTGAAACGCGTATCGTAAAGTCTATCAAAACAAAATAATATTCTAATAACTTAATAATTTCAAAAGCCGATAAAGGTAACACTACTGTTATTATGGATAGAGGTGTTTACGATGAAAAAATGGAGGATGTCTTGTCGGGTCCAGCGTTTATTCAATTAAAACGTGATCCAACTGCATCTAGTTCTGAATCCGTAAAGACAGTTATCGATTAAGCAAATACGTGTTTTCCTACAGAGCCTTTTAAAAAAAGGCACAAGCAAATGAACCCACAGTGCCCTAGACTGTATGGGTTACCAAAAATCCATAAACAAAGTATGCCCTTAAGGCCAGTAGTTTCCTTTAATGCTGCACCGTCGTATAAATTAGCAGGGATTGCTAATTCCTTGTTCAAACATAAGTTGGGATTCACCCCCAAATTCGGGATTAAAAACTCAATTCAATTAGTAGAAAAAATTAAAGATTTATCAGTACCTTTGAACGCGAAGCTAGTTTCATTTGATGTAGTGAGCCTATTTACTAGTGTGCCTATATCTGACCTAAAGTCAGCGATTGTTGATTTCATAGATATGAAAAATCTTAATCCCCGGTTGGCTACAGATGTAAAATCAATCATTAACTGTTGCATAGATCAAAATTATTTTAAATTTAAAGATAAATTTTATAAACAGTTGGATGGTTTGGCAATGGGTAGTCCATTGTCACCAATTTTAGCTGATTTTTTCATGAATTTGATTGAATCAAAAATTACAAAATTAGATCTTTTTAAAAATATCATCTATTGGTATAGATATGTAGATGATATTTTAGTACTTTGGGGAGGTACCGAAAGGCAACTGCATACTTTTTTGAATAATATGAATAAGATTCATAGTTCAATTCAATTCACAATGGAATTGGGTATGCATAAAATAAACTTTTTAGATTTAACCATTGAACTAATTAATAATCGTCATAGTTTCAGTATTTACAGAAAAGAGACTTTTAGTGACAATATCATAAGTAGCTCGTCTAGATACCACATTTCACATAAGTTGTCAATTTTTCATTCTTTTATTCATCGCTTGTTGACAATTCCTATGACAGAATCAAATTTCAATTTAGAATTAAACACCATTAAACAGATCGCACTTAACAATGGATACGATGCAAAGTTGATTGATCGACTTGTCCTTAAAAAAACTAAAAAATTAGCTTTATTAAATGTAACCTCGAGCTTGATGATTGATGTTCCCTCCGTTGAAAAACGTTGGGACCATCAATCATCAAGATAAGGATAAATAGACTTGTTTGTAAATTGTATTCTATCAGTTGATAATGCTCGCGATGAGCGAAACCGGTCCTGATCAAAAAATATATTGTGGAAATAAGTACTAAAAAAATGTGTTTTTATTATTTAAAATATAATGCCTTTCCATCATATATTCATATATTCTCTGGTTTAATTTAAGCGAACGTTTTTCTGCAATTTTGTATTTTTCCGGAAGTATTGGCTATACAGTTGCTTAACACAATTATTCCTTTTAACATAAGGCAAAACGATTTACTCAAACCCAAGACGATTTATATTAGTAACATATATATATATAGTAACTATTGATGTAATCAATTCAAACGATGCGGGTCTCGGATATTTTTCTTTCGCTTGGTTTTTTGTCTACCTCATGAAAACAAATCAAAAAACTTTTTATCTTTCAACAGAGTCTTTTCATGTTGATCAGATCCTTCTATCAAGCGTTTTGCAAAATTTTCTTGAGTACAGTAGAACCTCGATTATTCGGATTAATTGGAGATGAAGATAGTCCGGATAATAGAAAAAATCATAATTGACATTGTGTATTTATTGTTTATCATTTTTATTTCTTTAGATGAATTTAATGAATAGCTTTGATACTATTTTTTTGCAAATGTTTTCAAGACATATAAGTTGTCATTGATTGCACTCGTCTTGACTCTCAAACCACTTCATGGCAACATCTAAACCAATAATAATATTTAAATCGTGATCAATTTTTCTAGAAACAAACATTCAATGCGTATCGATTTACACAGGAGTTGTTGGGACAATTGCGTAAAAAAACAAATGAAAAGATCAAAATGTTAAGATTGTACTCCATCATGTTCGTAAATAGTGAACGCAATTTTCCACGTGCATTTCTGCAAATTCGTAATAATATTGTTTGTTTTGACCAATCCGGATAATCGAGGCTCTACTGTATTTGGTGACAAACTTTTATTCGCTATTTGGATTCTTTTTGTTCTCGACGTATACTTAAACGACTGTTAATATCAGTTGACGTCGTTGTGACGTATTCAAATAAATAATAATGGGTGAGATAAAGCAAATTTTTTGTGATATTCTAATCAATTTTGCATGAAACAAACGCGTAAATAAATACCCGGGAAACTGCCAGAGGAATATTTCAAGCCTTCATCGGCCTAACTCCTCCAAACGAAACCAAGGTAACCATCGCCCTTGTGTTTCCACCCACACAGCCTTAAAAGCTTTTCGACTCAAGGGCCGCAAGCGATACGAATCATTAATGACACACATCGATAAATATAATATGTACACATAAATTTAAATATAGTCAGATAAGATAAATTGTCGATACGGACGTTTGTATGGTTGGATTGGTTTGTATAATTTTTGATATATATAATTTCAACAACCTCTACGTTTAATTTTTCTTTGAAACGAGAATAATATCATGACCGATGAGAAAGAGTGGAAATAAAATCTTCATTCATTATTTTTAATTGAATGGAGCGGGTACAGTAGCCGAGTGGCTGCACGAACGTCAATTGATTCAATGCGCCTAATAATTGAAAACTATTTGTATAATATACCAGTGACTTCCTGGAGGGAAGACGAATTTGTCAAAACCTTAATGTTATATATCACAGTTGGGATCAGTTGCTTTTGATGATTGAATGTATTTGTTTGTGCTTATATTTTTTATAAGGTTTTTTATTGATTAATTTATTTTTGATACTTTAATAATCAAGTCATAATTACTAAGGCGCTGTTAAAATGTATATATATATATTTTTCTTGATTCTAGATTGATTTGAACCTTGGATATATAACTTATATCAATATTATAGATTGATTGAATTGGCATTCACTTGGTAGAACTCCGTTATAACACGGTGAAAGAAATAGCAATGCATTTTAGTTGTACAAAACTATTTTTAAAAATCACAAAGGATTCTTAACGAACAAACTAATATATGTCGGTCACATCTATTGAATCCTCTGGGTGGTGTTCCTTTGTTTCTGTAATGGACCATTTACGTGTCATATGTGAAGTTATTGATATAGGCTGCCTTTTAAGTTTCATTTACAATTGTTAGTTTTATTGCGAGCAGGAAACAAGCTAGGTCGTTAAAACAGGAGAGAAGATGTATTGTATACCTTTTCTACACAGCTATATATAGATAAGCAAATGTTAGTTTAAGCATAGTTCTGACGATGGCGAGGGCCGAAATAGCTATCAACTATATTTAAAAAAATAATTTTGTTGAACTAAAATACATTGCTATTTTTTCACCGTGTAATATTATAGATACTTGACATATGTCAACAAACTCAATTTAATTTTTAGAGTTATAGTAACACTTGAAATAAATAATGTAAAAATTATTATAAGTTGATAGTCCAATATGTAAATCTGGCAATATGATTGAGGATGCTAATTATAAGCTTTTGGGATTATCCAGATTTGAATAGCGGCCTGAAAATTTTGTTCAAGACCATTCGACTTTTTGTCAGATCTGTCATTCCTGTTACGTCATGTCGACTCGGGTACGTTACGTCGTCTTATGGAAAGCAAATATTGCCAATTACTAAAAACTATTCAATCAAACATTATCTCTTTTTTTGTAAATTAATATTTTTAAATTCTCAATAAATAATAAATAATCAAATAATAATAATTAATAAAAGAGGAAATTCTCAATAAATACTTCGACATACCCACGAGGAAACTTTGGAATAGTAGCATGTGGCATTAGTTATAACATTAAGTACCATGAACAATTAAAAAAAAATATATTCCATCTCTAAATCTACACAATTTTTCTTCTCAAAGAATCATTGATTATAGAAAAATCAGGGGTATTTTAATATTTCATGAAACCATCGTTGACACCTTTAGAACAATTAAGCCATGTTATGACATTTTTTTTTATCAATATACAATTTTTAGAAAAGATTTCGATTTTTTTACGATTTGAAAATTATATCTTTTAATAAAAAAATGTCACAGATTTTTATAACCGATGAATCAATAAGCTGTTAAAAACTGTCGTAAAAATTAAATATTATTAAATACGCTATAAGAGTGAATATTTTTCTTATTTCAATGATATTTTGTCTTTTGATAAATGATTTGTATCTGTATAGAATGGCATATAACCCAAACACGGGCTTGCAAAATTCCCCGTGAGATGCTTTTGACACATTCTTAGTAAGTTATAATTCGTCTAGGAGTATCTTCTCTAAGCAAAAAGTTTACCACTTGTTGAATATATAATATCATAACTCCGCCTGAAAAACGACACCGACGTTCAACATATTGCCATCGTTTTGTTTTCTCAGGCGCTATGCTTCGTGTTGTTTTACCGTATGTATTATACCATAATCTGAATATAAATCAATTCTTCATACAAGCTTACCCTGCCAAAAAGTATTCCAGTATTTTTTCAGCAAACATTAAAAGTCAAAAAACGTCAAAGTTTACGAAAAAATAATATAATTACATATTAATAAATACTCATACTTTGATTATGAAATTGTAATTTAAAAAAGGAAAATAAATATTTTTCATTTGAATGTTTTATTCGTGCAGTATTTCTTATCATGTTCATTACATATCGTCGTAAACCATACTTTATCCCTGAATAATTGGAAAATAATTCAGTAGTGTTGCCATTCAAAAGGCTTATGGTGATTATCAATAGAAGTAAGCTTGTTTAGTTGTAATTTACTTATTGACGGAAACCTCCTACAATCACGAAATTTATTATTTACAAAGACATTCTTGATTAATGATTGTTATCAACTTGATATGTGTGTGTCTTTCCTGATTCCTTCTTTTAATATTCAATATAGAGATGATTTCAGAAATTAATATTTTCCCAATGTTATTTCTACCACATTAATAGATTACACCTTCGACCCCTTTTACTCATCTTCAAAATATAGTAAATAAATCTTGGCTTATTAACTCTAAACTGAACCGTATCTACGTAGGGGAAGTTTGTATGCGAGCTTTATTTTTGAGGATTTTTTTTGCCAAAACTTATCTATATATGCTTTGCAGAGCTGTCCAATCTAAAAAAAACACGATTCCGCATTGAAAACTTAAGTATTTATTTGCATTTCGTTTTAAAAATTCTCTATGATTATTTTTACATTTTATACGTGTAGTTTTTTTCTATTTAGATTTTAGACCTCGTGTATATTCTTCATCCATCTATCACTATTTTTTCTAAATAGACAACTTAAAAAACTTATCTTTTCTTAACAGTGGCCGTAAGAGTAAAGGGATGAGTCCAGTATATAGGGATATACTTTCTCGTAATATCTCGTTATTAGGATCTGTTTCAAATCCTTTGAATCATTCCATAAATCAATTGTAAAAAATATGTTAATTCCATTCATTGTGATTGAAGTCGAAAATAATGCGATTAAATTTAAAGAACGCTGGAAAGCTTTGACAATCCAGCGACAGACTAATAATAAAATATTGGTCGTTAATATTCGCAACGGAATAACTGTAAATCAATTTCTTTTACCTTTAATCGTATCCTTGGGCATACGACCTTAAAATAAATTATCTAATATCTGTGATATATGTCACAGTAACGTACATTATTTTGAAATCTTAATGCTATCGATTTTTCTCATAGAAAACGGAAATCAAGTGTTATATCGATATCGAAAATAATACAAATATAAGGCCTGTATTTAATGGGTCAGTATCTTATTCAAAATTTGGTCAGTAAATTAAATGAATGGTCAGTACATATTATAATCGGTCAGTATCCACTCGTCAGTATGAATGTAGTCAGTTATTTAATTAAACGGCCAGTAATTTATTTTAACGGTTAGTGTGTAATTTAAATGTTCAGTCAATTTTAATCAATAGTCAGTTTTAGTTTGACAGCGACATTTTTATCAAGGATTTATCATCAGGACTATGAAAACTAAACACATGAAATGAAGTAATTTCTTAAATCAACAATAGAAAATACTTTTCTCATAATTCTGATATTTACAATATTACATTCTGGCGATACTGTTAAGCTTTTGTCGGTGTCCTTACTTTTTTACTGACCATTTATTATTTTTTACTGACTATTTTATGTATTTATTACTGACCATTTCTTTAACATTTACTGACCGAAAATCGAATTAAATACTGACCAAATAATTAGTAGCACAATTATAAATCTTCCCAACAATAATTATGTGACTGGTCTCAAAAGATGGAACCGAAAGTTTAAACTTTTTAAAAACGAAAATACATAAGACATCATCATCTCACAGAGAAAATAAGAAATAACGTGATGCACAATAAGTGTGGTGTTAAATATACTACCAAACATCCCTTTCGATTTTAAAATTCATAATATTATCTGTATCGTAAATACCACTTACGACGAATTTTCATAACTTAACGATGTTCGCCTAAATTATCTAAGCGAATCTACAAATCTGTTGGCGGGCTTATTTTGTATGTTGTTAAATATAATATATCTTGTATGCCTAGTGACACACATCACAATAATTGGTTGTTGATATTTTTATTATGAGGGTCCGTTTCATGACAAAAATATTGTTATAGCGCGATATATAAAAAAAATAATGTTTTTCGAACGAAAGGCAAATTTAGCGATCCTAAATATTACAATGACTTATAATATACATATTTTAACCGTCTAGGAATCGATTGCTTAGCGTTTTTGGTATGCCGTACTACTCAGCGACCTGACCTAAGGATTGACTTCTTGAATGGGGAGTTCATTAAATTGATTCTTCAAGCGATTGGGCAACATTGATTGTATCGGAAATGATACGTGTAATGTTTTTATTCTTTCTCACTCACTTCTTATCAGATACCGAAAATAAGGCTAGCAACAATTATGTGGTCGTTTTTAATCATATTGCTATATAGTTTTTTGTGGGCTACACTGGAGCTATACCTTAATTGACAACGTCAAGCTTTTCTGTTACGGTGTACAATGGATCGATTTACATTACTTATAATCTGTCTTCAATAGTAAATTCCTCTTACAAAGTTAGCCAAACCAAAGAAATTGTATTGGTCATTTAAAAATTTTGAGTATCCATTAATCCATTAGTAATTTTTTGTAGTCTCTTTGATATCTTTAATTAAAATTAAGAAAGACGCACACCTGATATCGTTATAGTTATACACAAATATATTTTGGATGTTTTTAATGATTATATGATAACATAAACAATTGTATCAATTCAGTTACCTTATTTAATCAAATATAAAACGAGGAATGCGACACTAATTCATTTAATAAACGAAAATAATCATGAAAACTGCTAAATTTATGAATAGGGGGCAAAAAAATGATCAGTCAAAATGATAGCATTAAGGCAATCGTGCATCACCACTTTACCTAATCGCACCAGACAGGTCTTTAACTGAATAAAAAACATCTGAGGGATGCTTTGTAATATTGTTTCACTAGAGTCGCAATATTTAATTTTAATCTGAAACGACTCAAATCAATTCATTTGAAGTAAGTATAAATTTTGTAGACTTTATTTGTTATCCTTTTTATTTCTCAATAGTGGGTACATACTTTGAAAGTTGAGCCGATGATATGCAAAGCATGTGTTTAAGGATATTATCATCAAAGGTTAAACAACATCAAAGCTTTGCGTTCCCAAATTGAATCTGATTGTTTTAATTAAACTTTTGTTTTCGAATCGTCAACACAAATTTTAAGTCACAAGCAAATAATTTTGTTTTAAAAATAATAAACATACCTCCTGTGAAGTAAAGGCTAAAATATAGGATAATTATTTTGAATTACCAAATTATTTTTTAGTATTCTAAAGGTGGAGAATATCATTTATTGAATATTTTTAATAAGCTATATAATATATTTTGTTGTCTATGAAAAATAGAATATAGTTAAAAGTAATCATTATATCTTAAAAATCTTCATATTTTATTTATACAATTATTATATGTATTTTTGGATTAGAAATTTCGCTAAGATTGGTCTTATGATCGGAACGCTTTATTATTAAATACAAATCATTAATTTTGTAGAAAGACAATTTAAAAATGATTCAAAATATAGACCATAGAACATTTTAGACATTAACAAATGCTTTTAATTCTCTTAGAATTAAATAAATGATATTTTACTTTGTAGTTTATATATTTAAAACACTCATATTATATGGATATGTGTTTTACAACTCTTATATATATTATACTTGTTTGAAGTGTGTCCAAGATGTTTTAAAGGCTTTAGATTTACAGTGGTTTGGAAAGGGGCGTTTTTTAAGAGAAAATTAGACAATGTTAAAATGGTGTGTTTTTTTTTAAATCTTGAAAAAATAATTCTCTCTCTTAATAATACAATGCAAAAATATATGTGGCTTAAGATTTTCATTGTTTATTTTTTGCAAAAATAACCTATAAAATGAGAAATATTCTCCTCGCAGATTCTAAAAAAATACCTTGTTCAAAGGTTGATTTGCAACAAATACTTTGCTATGGATTAACATGCCATGGTTATAAAATGTTTTTAAATTATTACATTTTAAACTGTCCATCGCAGTCACTTTTCTATCTTGAATTGCATGGTAAATACCCGAATCCATTGACCAATTCACAACTACAGCACTGTTTATAATGTCATTCTCAGTAGTGCTTCATTCTATCACCACAATCGTTTAGAAAGAATATCAATTTGAATATTGCCTAGCGAAATTTAATGCTGGAATATTTTTAAATAATGTCGTTTAGTGCTATCACTATTATCGGTGTGGGAGAGTTCAAATTGTTTTGAATATGCAAATGATTGTCGTTTCTATTCATGAGGTCGGTTGGATATAGTTTAGATGCATTTCATTTAAATGGTAATATTGAAGTGAGTCGGGGTTAGCGCATCCATGGGGCAAGTATATGTTTGGTTATTTCTTGATTAGACTTTCAATATTTTATCAAAATCAGTTCAAAATGTCATTGTCGTTCGTAGATGACAAATTTATGTGATTTAATTGATACTTAACTTTATTTCGATAATTACTTTTATTCATATATTTTCTACAATAAATGAAAATTTTGATAATTTATAGTTTTTGTTGTAGACTTAATGCATATTTTGAAATAATAAAAATACATTTTTTTGTGCTTATTTCCACAATATATTTTTTGATCAGGACCGGTTTCAGCATTATCAACTGATGCTCGCGATGAGCGAAACCGGCCCTGATCAAAAAATATATTGTAGAAATAATTATTAGAAATGAGTTTTTATTATTTATAATATCATGCCTTTCCATCAAGAAGTGACAGTTAACACCTTAAAAGTGACTTATAACATCTGTACGAATAATAAACAGATAATATAATTGATCATACATTAACTATATAAAGTATTTGATAACTTATTTCATAGTTTCTATAGAAGATTTTTTAAAATACTAATAATTTAAGTTTCTTAAACAGTTGTAATGTTAATCAGTGAAATGATAATTAAGTTATAATATTTGATATTCATATATGAGAATACGAAATGCGATGTTTAAAAAATAGACAAATTTAGTTTGCTAAATAGATTCGAATCACGCATTTGCCCTCACTCACTCCATTTGTCAAAGTGAGTCATACTTTATAAACGTTATTAAGTAGATTTCGTAATTTAATTTATTCTCAACTTAATTTCTTACGATTTAAAATGATTATGAAACACTGCTTAAAGTTAACGAATTTTACTGAAATACAGAAATCTAGAAAAATGTCAAAAGGTGATTATTTTTACTACAGATTTGTTAACACTATTAAGATATATAGAATTAATGTCATAGCTTCATGTCCTTAGCTTCTGTTTGTCCATAAAAGCAAATGATGATATTATGACGAAATGTAATTATTGTCCAAAAGTCATTCAATATTTAGGAAAATAGACGCTTGCACAATGTGCTGTCTCTAAATATTTGTGTCAATAGCCGAACGTTATTATTCAGTTCTTAAAATTGCTGCATAAAAAGAAATGAATATAAACACAAGAATCTTAGCAATGATAAATCATTTTATATTTCTCTCAAAAACAAAAACATTCTATGGGTTTATTATGTGAGATCTTTTGCATAAGAGATGTATTACAAAGCAATCGCTAAGTCATTCATACACCTTTGAAAAATTACTAAATATTACAATCACAATCTTTTGGCATGTATACTATTCTCTTGTATAAAACAATGCCGTATTTTTGATAAAAATAAATTGATTTCATAACTTTATCGACAATACTAAGGTTATTTTACAGTTTTGAATAGCATACAATGACAGAGTGCTGGGATATCAAGAGATAGCCAAACTGAAAAAACAAAAGAAGAGAAAGATATTACTATAATTTTTTTAAAAATTCTGTCGAAAAAGTGAAATTCTTCAATAATAACAAAACAATTTGTCGGCTTGATAATGCCTGTCAGTGCCTCATCCAAATTATTGCATATTCAACAAAAATATTTGCATATGCGTATATTAACACTCAATATTGATTTTTCAAAACAGCTTATTACTTTGAACCTATAATTAAATCATGGATAGCTGTGAAATTTACATACCTCTACATCGATTTAATCAAATTTTGAAAATGATGCATATAAATTAAGTGATTAACCTAATAATAGTTACATATTACATTTGTACATTAAGCCACTAGGTTTCTGGCAACATCTTTTCTTAAAAGTGACGTTGAGCGTCTCCACATTTAAACTTATAGTAATAATAAATCCTACAAAGCCACCCATCAGGGATTATTTATGTATTTTTTATTTGATGATATTTTTTTGAAATAAGATTTAGAGTGATTTACTTTAAAATATTCTATATTAACTTGGTAAAAATAGAGTAAAACAATTGAAACGTTTCATTTACTTTTATCTCAGCAACATGGTTAATACGTGCCGCCCGATGATGGACCTTTAGGGTCCAGGAAGTATATTTTTTTGTCTCTAAATCTACTGAGCCCTGGGTCTTCATATTCAATGTATTCCTCGACAAAGCCTTTATTGTTTATATAAAAATATTTTAGTATAAATCCATTTATCAACTTTTGCAATAAAATCGGGAAGCACCTTGTATGTATGCATACTTCATCGTGTCGGTGTGAGCAAACGTAGCAGTGTTTGTCGGCCAAATTCTCCCCCCCCCCCCCCCCAAAACCTACAGATTTTTGCATTATTGGGAATAACATACATTATACAATTATAATATTGTTAAAATACACCTAGTGAAAGAACCTAACTAAGTAATATTCTAATTAAAAGCATATTTTTTCAATTGGTTACTGAGTGTCCATCACCGTGACGGACGTATTTTTTTTAGCACAGTGGGGGAAGTGTTAATAATTCATGACAAAATGTTCCTTGCAGTCTTTATGAAAAAATGTTGAAGTGGGTTTAAGTCGTTAATAATATGGAATTAAAAACAACAAAACTGTAAGTTACATCGTGTATTTGAATTTCTGAAACTATGTACTTCCGAATGTTTTATCACTCTCGACAGGCGTTTCGTCATTCGGTATATTCGACAATATTGATTTAAGGTGTTAAATTATTTTACAATTACATTAATTTATTAAGAAATAAAAAAAAACATGGCAAAAATTAACTTCCTTGTTTGTATTAATCGACCAGCTAATATTTTCTTATTCTCATTTACGTGAAATTAATTTAATTATTCGACAATCTGAAAAATTTATGACTTATATTTACTACGTCACCTAAAATTTTATCGTATCGTTACACACAAAATTTCATTTCGTTCAAAATAAATAGGCACCTATAACAACTAATTGAATTTTAATAGTAGTGAATTTTTGTTAAAACCTTTCATCATAAAATGATTAGCTCTATTGTGCTTAAAAGTATAAGTATCCTAAATTGAATATCGTTTTTATCAAATTAAATTTATCAAAAAAATATTTTAAGTGTATGTTTAACTTATAGTCTCAGATTTTTTTATCTTTCATTCCTGAAATTTCTCTTTTATATAACTAATGCAAACTATTTATTGTGTCAATTCAATTGCGTATGTGTGAAAGAGTGCCTGAAGATGCCGAAAAGCGAATCCTAGTTCCTAGTATCGCTATTATTTGCCTAATCCTATTAATCCCAGTTCGGAAGGGTTAATCTGGTAACTAACCACCCTCAGTTTATATCGTGTTAAAGGTCAGTATGTGAAATCAATAATACGTAACATTTAGTGTCGTCGCTGATTTTATCTCTGTTTGATATCATGTAATTGACTGTGTTATATTCACATATCGATATATTGGATGAAAATCTAGTTTCGAACAAAATTTCTCATTAGGTGACGTCGATATTTCATTCGTGGAAAACGAATTCCCGACTGTTTGCTAGTGCGTCCAAGGTCTTAAGAAAACATTTGAGTGGTACATAGAATCACTCACTGTTTCTTTATAAAATTATTGAAATTCATGACTGTTTTTATACAGTAAATTCCAATGTTCATTACATATTATTGATACTACAAATACATAATTTTTAGGGAAAACTGAATAATAATATTCTTACAACATTAAGGCGAAAGTATTTTTGGAATAAAAAAATGTTACGAGACTTTTACTGCTCTCAATGTGGGCGTATACGTTACCAACATTTTCAATGTGAATCTCAATATGTAAAATGAATAGTATGTACGCATATGACTTGACATAATTTATAGCGCTTTTGACATCTCATATGGCTTAAAATTTCTTACGCATTGTTTGGTTTTTACTTGACTTGTACAAGTGCTCTCGGCGTTTATTTTCATAACTATTTACACTTGAATATTTATATACAACACCTGTACAATAGTTATGATAAAATTCTGAAATAAATATTATGATCACATTTACAGATGAAGAAATTCAACTGATTATTATTTGAGCTGTCACGCACAAAGATGGCAAGATTTTCTTTCAATAGATCGATTCAAGTATCATTTCTACATCTGACACAGTATATAAATGCATATCAACGTGCTTACATAAGTTTAAACTGCTACTAATTATTAAAATACGTTTCAACTTTTTTGCGGAATAGCATTGTGGCGATGATGTCTCAAATTCTTCAGAAGACAAAAAAAAATCAGTACCAATCGTGAAAGTGTTATTCGATCTATTTACTAACGTAATTGAGAATTGCGTAAGTAAATATTTTTTTCATAACAATAAGTAAGAAAGTAAATTATTAAATGTGTTGTTAATTTTTGTTTGTATACAAGTTATATTTTACAAATAAATAATACATCTTGATTAAGTGTGATGTTTCTGTTTCTTATGATACAGTGAAACCTCGATTACACGTTTTTTAAGGGACTCTAAAAAGCAAACGAAAAATGCAGGAAAGCTTTGAATAATAATAAAAAAGTAGAATCTTAAGAAGTCTTCGATCCCTTTAAATTTACAAAAATGAGGCTTTACAAAAATTGGTAATTATGAGAGGGTTTTGTAAAACTTATTTTAATTAAGTCTTAAGTTATTAATGAATTGAAATTTTTTATTAAAAAAATCTCAAGACATAGGATTTAATGTGCTATAACTCACAAATTATATTGGATAGAAAGATTTATCTACCAAATCCGGTCAATCAGGGTAATATTTGAAACGGTACCATAATATTTAGATGATAGATCGAAGAAATCGATAAATCGTTGAACGGTTAAAGCGGGATTATTTAACAGTGTTCATGTAGGTGTTAGACGGGACCACAAAAATGATCAGGGCTCCACTGTATTAGTAATGGTAAAATGAGGGCTTTTTGTATGCAAAAGAATATAATATAACTTGCGACTTTAGTATTTAATTAATAGTGTTTTTTTTATGAATTTTACTGTAAACGATGCACTTAATCGGCGAAGTGGAATTATAAGGTGCTAAATAGATGAAAATATTTGATGCAAACAGAGATGGATTAGGAATTATTTTTTTTTTTTATAATATTACAAAAATGTAAAATTACCCCAACAGAAATTATATGATTACGGGATGGTTTTTTCTTCTAAGACTGACCAATGAAGTTTTAACTGTTATTAAAACTATGTTATTATTATTATGGGTCGCAGGGTGATACACGTAATACACGTAATCGATAAAAAGTATTCTAAGGGTTAGTTCTGTTCAACAATTAAGAATCGATCGTCTTGCAGTAACATAAGTATGAATTGACAGGTAATAAGGGAATCTTTAAGATTTGTCGATGATACATTATTGAATCATTATAGAATTGAATGCTTTTGAAATTTTCGATACAGAATATATTTTTTTCAATGGAAATGGTAAATTCAATGATATTTATTTATAATAATTTAATTTAATTATTTCAATACACACGGGGGAAAATATGCTATTAATAATAAAATACAGGCGGCACATCGTCATTAAGTTTCAAACGGATAAAAAATTGTATACATCATTTTTGATGATTGCTATTTTCTTTTATATTTAATCGCTATAAAAGTACTAAGAACTGATAACTTCTTGCGATAAAATTCTGTCATAAAAAACTTTAATCCAATAATCACAGTAAGATTTTCCTAGAAAAAATGATTTCAAATAATACGGTGATTGGCAAAAGTATATGAAATATAAAATATATTGTTTCATAAGACATATATGTACATTATAATTGACTCTGTGTAAGCAGTATGGGTAGGGGGCAAGGGTATAATACCGATGGAGGTGATGGTAAACCTTTTGCGTATGTCAATATTTTAGGTGTAAATATTTTCAAGTTATTGAAATATCATGTTTTTTTATGTGTATCAATATAAGTTAAAAATATATGGAATTTAACTGAAAGCATATATAAATATCTTTTACTGTTTTTTTTTGTGATCTAATTTAATGCAAAATATTCAGTTACTGCGTTGGACCTACATAAATAACTAGCAAAGTATCCGAACGGGTACATTTGGCACACAAATGAAATGTTTAGCGTGTCTATTGAATGCGCTCCTCTGTTTACAAATATGACTGAAAACAAGTAGCTTTATAACATAGAGCAGTGGTCGGCAACCTACTACCCGCGGGTAATTGAATTACCCACCAAGAAAATATGATGACGTTTTTTTTAAATTATTTTTTAATTGAAAATACCAATAATTCAAAAAAAAGAAGGAAGATAAGTTAAAATGACTTTTTATCACTTAATAATTTTAAGTAATAAAAATAACTGAAGGTCATTTTTTTTATTCTGTTATCATCGAACGTGAAGTGGCAACACTCACTTATTTATATATGTTTGTTTTATAAGATAAATTGTATTTACACATACATACATGTATATATTTCATTTTATGATAGTAAAATCGTTTTTCGTTCGTAAAAACTTTTACCCACGTATCGAATGAAATTTTTGAAATTGAAATTTTTTACTCACTCTCTCAAAAGGTTGCCGACCACTGACATAGAGTATGTGTGCGGAACCTCTCATAAGATTGCCTTTAGCACAATCCAAAATATTTTTCATTTGTAATTATTAATTGAATGTACAAAAACACATTTATCAATGGTACTTACTTTGAACGAAAACAGGCTTAACACAGAATGGTTTGCTTCTGAGGCATACCTTTTATATTTAATATTTGATACAATGATTAACACTTTTTAGCTCAGATTTTGATACGAATATTATCAAAGTAGTACCGGCAACTTTTTTTTATCATATACATTATACAAAACGTTAAAATCATTCAAACTCAAAGTAATAGTATTTGTAATTGATTCACGATCACGTCTTAGAGATTTTTTAATTTAAAAAAAATGTACACCACTAATCTCAAAATAAAATTTGAATTTGTCAAAAAAATCTTCGAAACAATTTTTGATTTTTTTTATGGTTTAACACTTCTGATGCAATTTGTTATAAAAATGATTTTTTTCAAGTAGCAACACTGTAATAAAACGGAAGCAGCAAATAGGTTGAAAGTGTAGATTTCAGAACCTTTAGTACACCCAAAACTATATACACGAAACAATTCTTCTGCCAACGATATAAAATGTCTATTATACATTTAAACAAATATAATTTTTATTAGTATTTAGTTCATAGTAGTTGAATTTTTGATTTTTGATTATTTTGGGCTTTGTAGTTATAGTGTGAAAACGTTAAAAATTGAATTTTTAAAATCAATTGAAATCATCCACCTTCCATTTATTTTTCTTATTCTAATATAAATTTATAAGAGATTTGAATAGTCGTATTAAAAACGCAAGAAACGTAATAAACGTCGTGAAATATCGATTGCACATCGCAACAAATAATTTAAGACTTTTTTGTTATATATTGATCATAAATTAAAATATAAAACTTCTTCTCAGACGGTTCTTTTGTATGGGAAAAGACTAAAATAATATAAGTATCGGATAACTCGGCCAAATTTTGAAATCCTGTAAAAAACAGAACGAGATTTCGGATTCTATATAGCATCTTCTTTTCGATAATAATTACGATTGATTGATTAAATATTCTTTACGTAACTTTAAGATTCAGCATACAGATAGGTAGCATTCGTGGGCAAAAATATTTCTATCAAATTATGGGATTTGAATCTATACAAGATATTAGATATTTTATTTAGGCAGAACATTTCAAAAAACTTTTCACTGTCAAGTAACTATTAGACGGGAATAAACATGGCCTATGACCTTTTACGTAACCGTTTAACGTATCGTATAGAAAAATATGGAGACGTTAAATATAATCTGCGACAAAAATAAAAACGAACTGCCGAAATAAGTAGCATTGGTCGTGAATTTTTGTGAAAGCGACTTTACACTAGAGAAAAAAATAATAATTTTTTACTAATGGAGCTTTGGTTGCTGTAAAAAATAACGAAAATGTTTCTGAAAGCATGGTTACTTCCTAAATGTAGAGGACAAATGAGTCTATGGCTTCTTTGTGTAGGAGTGTAAAAGAAAGTATAATTTTCAACGTATTAGAAGAAAAAATAATTAGTTGTATTCGAAAGACTTTTGTATCTGTGTCATTGAATTGAAGTAGGAAATGTTTTTAAATTAAAAGCTTTGCTGTGAAATAAATGTAATTAAATCAAGTTTCGTTCTATGTTAAGATAAAGCTTAGAAAATAAAACAGTTTTATAGTTGGCATACGCAAAGGTGTACCTACGTATCGCAATGCTTCAAAGTAATTTCATTAGTCTGCCATTTTGATGATAATTGATTCTAGTGTTTCATACAAAGTCAAATGGATAAATTTAGTTATATTATTCAGCGCTAGGATATTTCTGTGCGATTTCACTTTACCACAAGTTTTAAATGAACTTAAATCATTGAACAATTGATATATCTACCAGCTGTGAGGCACATCTCTATGTTATTATTGCTTTTTGAAGAAGGAAGATGGGTATATCTCCGGTAAACTTCCCCATCAATTACATTATGAGAAACCTGTTATGTTAACATAGAAAAGAAAACTCTATTGAAGTTGTAACGCTGATTGTTGTTTTAATAACAATCCAAAATTGTCAATTGAATATATTTCAAAAATAATAAATTTATTAATATTCGACTTGTATTGAACAGGATTCATAAAAAATTTTCGCAATTTGAGATCTAGAGCGGGGTTTTTCGCATCATTTAAAATAAATCAAAGTAGGCAAAACTTTACAGAAAAAAACCATAAAACACATTGTTGAAGTACAAATATATTGAAATAACACATATATTTTGACATGGTGAAAAAATAGCAATATATTTTAGGTCTACAATTTTTTTTTTTAGATATAATTGATAGCTATTTCGGCTCACGCCATCGTCAGAACTATACTTAAACTAACATTTTTTATCTATATATAGCTGTGTAGAAAAGGTACACAATACATCTTCTCTCCTGTTTTAATGACCTAGCTTGTTTCCTGCTCCCAATAAAACTAACAATTGTAAATGCAACTAAAAAGGCGGCTATATCAATAAGTACGCAAACGACACGGAAATGGTCCATTACAGATACAGAAGAACACCACCCAGAGGATTCAATAATGGTGACCGACATATATTAGTTTGTTCGTTAAGAATCCTTTGTGATTTTTAAAAAATAGTTTTGTACAACTAAAATACATTGCTATTTTTTGCACCGTGTTATAGTGGAGTTCTAACAAGTGATTGCCAATTAAATCGATCTATAATAGATATATATATCTGCCATCGTTAGATAAGATAGTTCTGACGATGGCGTGAGCCGAAATAGCTATTAACTATATCTTGTAAAAAAAATGTAGAACTAAAATATAATGCTATTTTTTCACCGTGTTATCATGGAGTTCTACCAAGTAAACGCCAATTCAATCAATACATATTATTTGATGTACCGCAAGATTGAAACAGAATTTTATTTTTTGGATTATGCAACATCCAAGAATTCTTTTATTTCTCAGAAATATATTTTTTTAATTAAATGACTATAATATTCAAGAAATTTTGTCGAAGTACTTATCAGTTCTGTGATTTTTGTATCAACGTTTTATAAAAATGTTTTTCATGTCTTATTTTTTGCGTACGAAAATTTTGAGAGAATTTAATAAATCTGCCAAAAAATAACAAATTTTAAAATATATTTACCTTTTAAAAATATACAGAACTTGTTATGATAGGCTTAAAATTTCATTTCTATAGACTGCATACTAGTAAAAATTTAATTTTAGCGTGGTTTTAAATAATCTATGGAACACATAAAAAAAAATTTGAAAACAAATAAAATGCTAATTATAACCGAATAAAAAACAACAAGTTTTTTTTAAAGACTTTGTTTTCGGACTCCTTACGTAAGCTGTTTTAACTTTAAATTCTAGTTTTAAAAAACTTACGCTGATATTCTTTTCACTTTTAAGGTGTTAACTGTCACTTCTTGATGGAAAGGCATGATATTTTAAATAATAAAAACACATTCTTTTAGTACTTATTTCCTTTATTTATAAAAGTGAAGATTTGGTATTTGCAACGTATATCTTTAATAATGTCTAAGCTTTGGTAAAATCATAATACAGGAAAGAGGTCAGTAGTACATAATAATAAATCAAATATCAATCTGACATTTTGGGAAAACGTCGAACCTTATTTCATATATTTGTATTAGTTTCGAAAATAGAATCTATTCACCCTTTTGTGTATTATTGCATATTAAATTGTATTCATAGAATTTAATTTTCAGTGCAAGACATCTTCGATCAATTACTTTATACACGAGAAGTCACACTTTTGAAGCGGTAACTAAATAATTTAGATATCTGTTTGAAAATTTACCCCAAGGCTTCGATGTCTCAAAATTGATATCAAAAGTCATATTTGCCGGGTTGCTATTTGACTATTTTCGGTAACATAATAATAGTATTGTAGTTGTTTGTGAAACAGCCGTATCGATGAACGTCAGAATCGGTTTGATTTCCGATAACAGTTATTATATTAATGCCTACAAAGTGCTTCAATCGGTATCTAATGTTTAGGACTAAATTCGCTAAGATTTAGTGCAGTAAAAGTTAAAAATAATTCTGACAAACGGAAATGGAAGGATTTCAACTATTGAAAATTTATTATTGAACTAAAAGTTATAAATATACGTCGATATTAACACGGTGAAAAAAATAGCAATGTATTTTAGTTCTACAACATTATTTTTAAGAAATATAGTTGATAGCTATTTCGGCTCACGCCATCGTCAGAACTATGCTTAAACTAACATTCGCTTATCTATATATAGCGGTGCAGAAAATGTACACAATACATCTTCTCTCCTGTTTTAACGGCCTAGCTTATTTCTTTCTCGCAATAAAATTAAATTTTTCAAAAATTGTAAATGAAACTAAACAATATGACAATAAGTTTACATGTGGCGCGGAAATGGTCTATTAAGGAAGCAAATCAGACCCCGTGGACCGATTTAATCAGTGGACTAAACAATATATTAGTTTGTTCGTTAAGAATCCTTTGTGATATTTGTTGTCTACTGATTTCCAGCTGTTCCAAAGCGGTCATCCTACGACTCTTACTGCAAAGATGCAAACACTTGGGCGCTGAGTTTCAATTTATATTATGTGATTCTTTTATAACATGGTTAGCGAATTGTGAATCTGTTTTTTTACCATTGAATGATCTTATATGTTCCTTAGGTCGAGTAGATATACTCCTACCTGTCTGTTCGATGTAAACAGATAGACATGAGACACAGGACATATTATTGAAAATAATATATATATATATATAAATAATTAAAAAAATAATTTTGTAGAAACCAAATACATTGCTATATTTTTCACCGTGTTATAATGGAGTTCTACCAAGCGCATGCCAATTCAATCAATACATCGATACTGCTTTACCAGTAAATAGTATACTGAAAACGATTTCAACACCTAATTTTTCCTAAGAAAAATATGATAAAATGAAGAAATTTTAATGGACATAAAGCGCAAAAAATATAATAATACATTTTAAATAATAAAAAAACATTTTTTAGTACTTATTTCCACAACATATTTTTTGATCAGGACCGATTTCGCTCATCGCGACCATCATCAGTTGATAATAATAATAGCGAAACCGGTCCTGATCAAAAAATATATTGTGGAAATAAGTACAAATTTTTTTTTTTTTATTATTTAAAATATCATGCCTTTCCATCAAGAAGTGACAGTTAACACCATAAAAATATTATTATATGGATAAAATGAAGGAGAATTTAAAAGAACCTTAACAAAAATATATTACATCATATTACATTTGATACATGGGAAATAATTTAGGCAAAATATAGCTTTGGTGCGACCTTTACTGCCAAATATTTAAGCTCTCTTTTTCAACGCTTAAAAAATATTGACTGTCAATTCATGTTTAAAAGGTTTAATCAAAATATAATCAAATGTATTGATTGAATTGGCATTCACTTGGTAGAACTCCATTATAACACGGTGAAAAAAATTGCAATGTATTTTAGTTCTACAAATTTCTACAAAAGTTTTACAAAAAGAACTAAAATACATTGCTATTTTTTCACCGTGTTATAATCAAATGTAATTGTGGGGACGAATGTGAGAGTAGTAAAGTAAAATTTGAACTGCATTATTTTAATCAAAACATATTCCTACGAATGACGTTTTACTTACATACAATTATTGATTGAACATTCGTCAAAAAAACTATTTTTTTAATGTTGTTTAAAAATACCTACAGTATTTAGCTTTAAAATGGTTTGTCAGAAATCGAAAAAAAAAGGTTCCTCTCATCTTATTTTTAGAAAAAAATACGGATATAAAGTAAGATAAGGAAGAGACTTTTAATTTAGGCAGTCGTTCATTATACGTCTTAAATAAATCACAGCCGTGTTTTTTGTTAATACGAATTCGTAAAGCATGTCCGATGTGCAGAGCAAGAATGCTATTTTGCGTCAAGGATCATCGTTTAAAAAGTTAAATCGTTCTTATTTGCCAGAAGGAAATAAATTTTGATTAAACAATCAACGTTTTAATTTGTGTATAAACAGTATTTTATGGGACGCATGACGTAATGACAAATAATAAAATGGTAGTAACGTTCAATCTGAGAGGGTTTGTCAAAAAAAGTAACTGCAATATGGCTAGTAGGCGTCAACGTAGCTGTTCAATATACTATACGATACTTCTAATAGTAATGTGCTTTTTATGATTCTCCGCTGAATTTTGTTTTAAATTATTTTTTAAATAACAAGAAAAAAATAGACAACTTGCATTTTTCGTAATGTAACATTAAATGATATTTACAACGTAGCAAATCATATTAACAAATATTATAGTTTTCTCAAGTGTGTAATCTTTTGCATATGAATAAGTTTTTCTTGACAAATATTAACGATATGGCTAATATTTAAACTTATAATCGAAACCATTTGAAAGTCAAAACGATTTTTTATATACACAAGAATATACATAGATTTTAATTCAATCATTATAATTATATCCCTTACTATATTCATTTCTAATGTGGAGCACATGACCCATTAATGAAGCTTGTCTAAGCAGGGTTTTACGAGAACATGTCTTCTTCAGATAAAGTTGGGATTTCAGGATTTAATATAATATTAATGGTGAGCTGACTGCATTTGTTACGTCTATTTTTACACAATTATAAATTTTTAATCGTTTTAAAAACATTTTTTGAAACCGTATGTACTACGATTCGAGCCTATAAGAATTTTAGCCGTTGAGCCACATTACGTCAATACGTCCAACAATTAGATTGAAAATCGGCAATTTTACATTAAATACAATTATTATTAATAGCAATGATACAAGATTGCTTTTTTCAACATTTTTCCGGTAGTCTAAATGACTAAATCTGGTTAATATCAATTTGAGAACAAAAATAGGTTGACACTCGAAAGGTTAACGAATGACGCTGACAAAAATTAATTTACGTATTCTGTGTACCATCTATGCTCGGTGGGCTTAAATATTAAACAACGATTGCACAATTTTATTCGATTAATTGAAAAAAATGAATCTTGTTTCCAGTTTATCAAAAATTAGTCTTGACAAGGCCATAGAAAGTTTGACGGCATCTTGGTTATTAAAATTTGAATAAAAAATATCTCTTCGCCGAGGAGTAAGAAGGGCTCGTGCTTAAAAGTATACACTCACCGATTTTTTATGATTTATGATCAATTCTCGCGACATGCATCGATTTTCGATATTCATAATGGTTTTATTTTTTATATACTAGAATTACCATATTTTATTGATTATGTATATTTGTAATTATAAACTGTTAATTTTAAGTCCCATAAAGTTGCATAAGGTGTCTATATTTTTTAAGATATTTGCTATTTTTTTTCCTTCTAAATATCAATTTCACTTTTATACGCAACGTATTGGCGATAATTTTATTGCTAATTAGTATCAACTTTTATGTTACGAAACGATTAAGAGTGCTAATTTCCGTTAAAGTAGATTATTATAAGCGCTAAAAATTTGTTATGCATTATGTAAGTATTATATATTATTTGATATTTGCTTACTTTTTGTGTGATAAAATAACATTTTTACATATTGTCTTTATTGTATATTATGTAAATATATTCAATAAATTCCCAACGTTATATCAAAATTAGCAGTATGTATTGTTCAGTAAATTTTAAATACAGTTTTCGCTGTTTTATATTCTATATTTTTTTTTATTCAAGAGCAACACTAATATAACACGGTGAAAAAATAGCAATGTATTTTAGTTCTACAAATAGAATAAAATTCTACATAGTTCTGACGATGGCGTGAGCCGAAATAGCTATCAACTATATTTTTTAAAAATAATTTTGTAGAACTAAAATACATTGCTATTTTTTCACCGTGTTATAATGGAGTTCTACCAAGTGAATGCCAATTCAATCAATAAACACTAATATAATTTTATATGCATATATATGTGGGATATAAAGACCAAGAACACTTTAAATGTATAAATATGTAGTTATAGTTTTTATGTGGTAGATATATACGAACATATTTATGCTTAAGTAAAAGATAAAATGTCGATTTGTAAGTGGATTTTTATAATCACAACTGAAATGTAAATATATAAACAGTTTATTTTATTTGACTAGGTTGCGATTGAAGTTGGTCATCAAAATTTTTAGTATTCATTAAATATATACGATAAAAATTTACTTCAAAACTTTAAGTAGACATATTTTTTATTATGTTAGTTTATAAAGGCATGTTTATTATTCAGTTTATCAAATTGTACAAGATTTATTGAACTTCATATCCAAAAAACCTGACAATGAACTGAAAGATATAAAGCTGAAATGCATTGCGTTTATTACACGGCAATCCCCTCGAAAGATCTTAATCTAAAGGAAATAAAGTCATAAAATACACATAAAAGATTTATAACGATTGAACTTACAGCGGCCGTCTTTGAGTCTATTTTTGTATTAAGAAATTTTTATTTCAATATGAATATTTACCATTATACACGAGAGACGGCTCGCGTCACTAGGGATATTATATATTATCATACATAGTAGTTTAACTTTGACATGCATAAACTAGATACTTGAAAATCAGTACACGTTATACTATAATTTAACATCAACCGATTTATAGCTGGGCAGGTTGGTCTTTGCGCCAAACGCTTTCAACTTAGAACTTACGTCATAACTGTGGTAGAATATCGTTAATGAAACTATCAAATCCTGCACATATTTATTATATTTAATAATATAAGAATTAAATTCAGATTCATCCCAAAACATATTGCATTATTTCAACAGTAGAGTATTTCAAATAAATTTAATTAGCTCTGAAATAAATCATTCAAACGTGAGGTTTTATGGGGTGTAATTTTTAGTGTGCGGCAGTGAGTACAAAAACTAACTATAAACAGCCTTTAAATCAATGCTGTTATTAGTTTAATAGTTAACTTAGTTAGAATTTTCTGAGAATTGAAATGTAAACTGAGAATTTAATTGAAAACATTATTATTCGTAGACTACCATTACATCTTTGAGATCGGATTGTACGTTGTAATAAGTGTTTTGGTATTGTGTTATACAAAATATCCGTATCGTATTTTTACAGCGAAAGTCATGCGATAAATCAGTCGTACCGGATTTGATGCACAATGCATCCGATATGCGTTTTAAAAATGCATCAATCGTAACGTCGGATGAAGTGGTTTCCTAGTTACCTGGTAATAGTATAATGATACGTCGAACATGCACGTGGGTTAAAATTATCTGTACGAACTCGTATATTCAAGGTGGACGATAATTTGGGGAATCAATATGTAAATTGGGTTCCTAGGGTTTATCTATTCAATCGAAGGTAGTTAAGGTGTAACACAACTCACTGGAATGACCCTTTCAAGTCGGATTGTTGTATATTAATATCAAAATTAAAATATTTTTATTATTATTATAGAAAAATGAAAATACGACATTTTGCATTGGAGTGTTAGGCCTTTACCAATCGAGCTTATCAGAGATTTACTCAGAATCACACATTTTTTTATCCATTTTCTTTAAGCACCCAGATGTTTTTGTGTATAGCGTTTCTCATATTTACACGATTTCCCTTTCGCAGATTTAAGTTTGCGCCGTTTTCAGAATGACAATCTAATTGTATCACCAGAAATTTCAAATAACAATTTTAGTCATAATTTTAAATTACACTTATTTTTATTATAAATTTATATATTTACTTACATTTCATTTGATTTTGCTCGCAGTTAGCGAATTTAGAATGAAATATTTACTAAATATTAACTACGTACAAGAAAACGATATTTTTCGAATATATCATAATGCCATTTTGCTACTTAAAATTTTTATATTTAGTATTTTTTAGCATAAAATTTTTCTTTTGTAACTTCTTTGATCCAACTAGGCTGATATATAAAATTACTTTTCTACCTTTTTTGATATTGTATATCATATTATATTGTGTAATAGTTGTTCTTCGTGAATATATAATGATTCTTTAAAAAATTTAAATCTGAATGAGTGTGCCATTTCCTCGACCGATTATCAAATATTCAAAATAATTTAAGGACTTCATTGTGTTATTTTTTTGTCAAATATCGTATTCTCATCAATTTACACTGCTCCACTATACAAAAATATTAAGCAGGGGTAACGACTTTAAAGGGTTAATTAAAGCTTACCTTCAAGTAACCTTTTTTTTTGATTTATGAAGATTGAGCCTTATTTCACTTTTATTGGAAGCAGGCACATGTATTTTTCTTGATACACTTTCTTCGATTATGCATTGATATCTGATCTGAAAACTGCGAAGAATAGCGCCGTAGTGAGTGTAATAAATACTAAGTAGTGAAATATTAAAATCAAAATTAACATTTCACTAGTATTATCTTCTTTTATGACGGCGAATAAATTGACACTAATCATGAAGAAGTCAATGGTGTTTATGATCTTATCATTTTTTTTCTATATTTCTATTCATTGATAATTCGTGTAAATTTTTTAGGGTTATTCTAGAATCTGCAAAAGCAATCATACTTTCAGCAAATAATTGTTTCACGGAATCTGCAAAAATAGCTTAATTCAATCATGGAGTTACTTATATATCATATTTGTTACAATTGTAATAAAGTAAGTGAACGGGTACACATTCTAATTTAAAAATAAATAAATTTTAAATGCAACGAAGTTTTGAATATAAAATTTTATAAAATCAAGATCTGGAATGATGCCGCTCGTAATATTAAATTTCATTGAAAAATGGATTGAAAATAAATAAAACGCAATGTCTGGTATTAAATTCAAAATTTTATTTAAAAAAAATCAAGATTACTTTTGCTCGTAATATAAAATTTCACAATTTAATATTATGATGGGAAAAAACAGTTAATCGAGTTAACATCGATGATTAATTTATTTTCGTTAAAATAAAGCACACTTTTCATTAATGTTTCCACATTTTTTTTTCACAAGGTTTTGCTCATATCGATAATAATCAATAAAACTCGCGATGTGCGGAATGTGGCGAATGAGGGTAATTTTTGTGGTATAGTATTGTAGAAGTAGTTCTAAATATTTTGTTTTATTTATAGAAATATTACTCCTTTCCACCAAGACGTGACTTTTGATAGTTATTTCATCGGACTAGGAAATAAGTGAATGACTTTAAGCATTAAGCATTGTTCAATTTTACACTGCCAACTCTTTGACTTCAATTGAAGTTCCATTATCACATAATCTTCACTATTCTCTTTCACTTGAAATTATTCAATAATATACTTTATAGAAATTCATCACACGTTTTTTCAATATTTAAACAATCATTTGTCTAGCAGATACTGAAAAGAAATCGATATTAATATAATATATGTAAATGATAAAAGGGCGGTCTCTTCAACATTTAAAAGATAATCTCTACACATTACTTACATGGTGTATTATTACAACACAATAAATGTGTAAACACCTTTCGGACTTTTTTATAATTAATTTTAAGCAATTAAAGACGGTGCTTTATGATGGGTATTTTAACAAACTTAAATATTTCAATGATTTGCTTGGAATATTTAACTACACCTTTTTTTATCAATCATTCAGACTTAATAGAACAGAAATATTTTAAATAATAAAAACACATTTTTTTAGTACTTATTTCCACAATATATTTTTTGATCAGGACCGGTTTCGCTCATCGCGAGCATTATCAATTGATAGAATACAATTTACAAACAAGTCTATTTATACAAAACAAAAAATTAATTTGAGTTAATGGTAGCAGGTGTACAAAACCATGGGTACAAGAACTAGGAAACGATTTACATAAAATCATACAATATTGATACAAATAAAGTAAATTAGTATAAAAATTAAATGTTCACAATCACTTATTAAGAATTACAATTACAATTATGGTAAATCAATAATACATTAGGAGCTCTAAACAATCAATAAGGAAGTAAGGAATGGGAAATTTTTAATGACGAAAATAACCCACACTCACTACTTAATGGAACAAAATAAATTAATCAAAATAAAAAAAAAAAAGAACAGAAATATATATAGTTTTAATGAAATCACATGCCGGCATACATCATATTGTCGTCAGTTAAAACATACTTTTGTACTTGTATTATCACAGATTTTTCAGTGATATTATTGTACATACGTTTCGTAACCTTCATCAAAACTACGAACAATATTGTCTGTTGGCAAGTTTAGTACATTTAAATTGCCTAAATTTCTAAGCCATGTTTTTGTAAATAAAAATGCATATTCATTTGAAGTGCATTATTTCTTTAATGTATAAAGAAAAAAGTAAATTATATTTTAATTCTTATTTACTAATAATTCAGAAAATCTGGCATTTTTTCATTAATTGTGCTTTTTTAATATTTTCTTCCATACACTTAGAAATGAGATGTAAAATAAATCTATATAAATCATAAATTAATATTGACACTTTCAATTTGTATACTGATTAAGGAAAACGGGGAAAATAATAATTTTTATTATGAACTGGTCATACTATATATTATGGACTGTTAAAAAATATATCGATTGTCCAGACTCGTTGAAACGAAATGTTTATTAAATTTGAATTTTTACAACTTTGTACGATTCAATACGTTTTGTCACTAACGACCCGGGTTTCGCCTTTCGATATCGTCAGGCATTCTATCACATCGATGCAACAGAACTGACGTAAAATAAACAGTTAGTATCGTCTATACACCAAAGATATTAATTACAGGAAAACACTCAGGCAAGCAGTAAATTGCAGCTTAAAAAAAATCAATAATACTAATCCAATAATAATTAACACAATTTCCCGTGACAACTTCCATTAACGATCCTGTTGATGAGTCGTTCTTGAAACGGTTTTTCAAAAAATATTAATCAACTAACATTAAAATATAAATGGTTTTTTTTTCATACCTACTATCAAAAATCTAATAGTGATAGTAGGTGTCTCTAGACTAGATAAATCTTAAACCAGGGTCGTTAGTGACAAAACATGCGGAATCGTACAAATTTGCAACAATTCAAATTTGATATTGAAATTCCATCAAGCATCTTCAGTCGATATCATAAAAAATGTTTATCACCAAAACAATTATACATTCTCGTTTTACATACATGGGTAGGTATTGAATTGATTTAAGAAATTAAAATAAGTATTTTTAATAATTAGTATTCTTTTTCTAGCATTTAATTAAAATATTTTTTAAATATCTCCGCTACAATTCAAGAATACGCAAACGGAAATTATATGACGTGAATTTATGTCACTTATCCAATCTATATCCGGAAATTCTTTTCTCTTTTTACAGCTTCATTTATGTACTTTAAAGCTGGAATAAGAGTGAAAAGTAGCTCATCATTCTCTCAATAATTTGTCAACAGAATATGGTGAATATTAGTAGAGAATATTTAACAACATTAAAAGAATTCATACATTTAGATACACACTAATGAATTGAAAATAAATCCAACGTTTTTAATTTTCATTTGAAGATTCCAATTCTCGAACGCGAAAATCAAGTAGAACAAAACCTTAAACGTATAAGCCATTCATTTACGAAAACGGCAATTAAAGACGTGAATAATAAATGCTGATACGAAAAAAATCTTGAGGCACTTAACCGGTTAACTGCCAGAAGCGTCCTAAGACGCATAATTTTCTGTGAACGGAGCGCCGCTCATACACAAATTACGTCTTAAGACACGCCGTTTTAAATGGGCTTTTACTAAAGAAAATCTATTATTTAAAATGTACAAATATATTGAATTGATTATGGATAAATGACTGCACGACTGGCGCGCTCTTCATTTATTTGGTAAGTTTTATAAATAAACTTTATTACACTTTCAATAACGATATGTTTAGAAGGTTTTATTTTTGTCGTAAAATTCGCGATGTGCTGGGTACCACCATACATGTAACTGCCGGCAGTTAACCGGTTAAAGTCAATTTTTGGTAGGGAAATAAAAAATTATAATAAATATCATCTTACAGCAATGGACATAGTCGACCTTAAATATCACAATTTAAATAAAGAACTACCAACCTAAATAGACGTAGAGAAAAAAACGTACCGCTCAGCCTGAAGGAATTGAGCATTTCCTGAATGGGTTCTATTAGTTTCTATTCATTGATTGACATAAAAATATGATTGTTTGATTTGTTCTAGGTCTGTAAAAATTCATTACTGTATAAAGAAAGATAAGCGGATCTGTGTGCTTTATTAAAACCTCAAAACTTAACTAAACACTGGTGAACCGCCAAACCAGTTTGACGTCTGTAGCAAACGCGGTAAACAAAATCAAATTTGTCGTAACGATGAAATTTCCATAGACAACGAATCCACGCCCGTAACCCACAGACAAAATACGCGAAGTGAAAGCGATCAAATGACATTTACAAAATGCCGGCGAAGAGCCACACTGCGGGACATTAAAAAAAGTAAACCACTTGCTGTGGATACAAAAGGCCTAAGCGATTTCTTGTGTATAATATCACGAAATTTATCGCGATGTTCAAATTTCGTATTAGGCTAATTCATTAGTCACATCAGTGTTTCTCAATCTTTTGACACGGTGACCCATCATTTACATGGCCGTTATAAACAATCTTCTGTCAAGTCACATTTGTTATTTACTTGCCTTTTATCACAGACAATTAGGGTTATAAGACAAAATTTGCTTATTTTGTGACATTTAATTGTGCGACTTTTTTATTTTATTTTATTTTCTGTCCCTATCTTTAAACGAATTCTAATTCACAAAGAAAGCGGTCGGTAACGAATGTAACCTTTCAGATTTCACACAATACCAAAATCACAGCTTTAAATTACTGACACCACATGCGCTTTTTGGATACAAGATTTTAATTTTAAATAAATGTATAGATTCTTGATTTCAATGACTTTACAGAGAAAATTCAGCAGACCACTTATTGACGATAGTGTCCGTTTTCTTAATCCGTCGAAACTTTATTTTTAATATTTTAGTATAGATGAGAAATTAATTACCATTTCTCGTTCTATTGTGTGGTCACAAATCCCAAAAAAAAAAAAGCCGATAAGCTGTCAATCGTGTGAAGATTGATCACTCGTGTATATTTACTTATGTTATTCCGATTATTTGAAAATAAAGCGGGTAATTTCATTATTATTTTCGAGTTGACAAACTAAACTTGTCGGTTTTTTCATTTTTTTGCTTTATTTATATTTGAATGAATCTCGCTCGGCCCACGCAATAAGAAACTCTGAGCTAAATATTCTACGTCGAATCCACTACATATTTCAACATGTTAATCTCTTACGGAGCCTAATAATAGTAAATAGTAATTAGCTACGACTACAGCCAAACTTTATACTCGATAATACAAGATAATATGTAAAAATGTATTTTTTATTAAAAAAGGCGAATGTCACCTGTCGCTTAAAATACTAATCATATAATAAAACTTAGAATTTACAACTCATATTTCGATTTGTAAATTTCTCGTAGCTCATAATAAAATTAAATCGTATTTTCGTAAATAAAATTTCCGACCGAAGAGAACATTTTTTATTTTTACGTTTGATATTTTCTTATGTTGGACAACATTCTAAAATTATTAAATATGACTGCATTTTTCTGTCAAAGTTACAATGACTATGAACAAACTACAATGTTCCATGGCTCAAAGATGATAGAAAAAACCAAAACGGTTTTGCTTGAAAGACTAATAAAATTTTGAATACGTTTCATATTAAAAAACATGAAAAATATAAACATTTATATTTTCACCACGGGAGTGTTCAAAAAGAGTCATGTGATTTTAATTTTATCTGGCACATATGTTTCTTTCCTTATTTGAATCTATACAAATGCGTATCATTTTTATTTGCAATTTATGTGTGTTAGTCGCTACGCACATTTTAAATTTTAGCAGACGTCGCATTTGTAGTAATTTTGATAAATATTTCATAATGTAATGGAATCAATCAAAGGTATTTAAAACTTTTTAAAAATACATTTATTTTTCGGTAAAACCCAAAAAAAGTTTTCGACCCCTTATTAAAAATTTATCGCCGGGAGTTGGACGCAAGTTATAACATTTTTTTTCTAAAAATAAATTCTCTGTATATTTTTGAAATAAAGAATTCCCATAAAAAATTACTGATTTATGTAAGTCGTAGAATTCCTTTGCGGTATAAACACTGTACAACTATGCGTATAAAATAGCACATAACGGGCAACTTATAAAACGCATAAATGTTAATAACAAAATTTGCGAACTGATAGTATCGGATAATAAAATTATAACTTTCTCTGAGGTCGCGACCCTACTTTGAAGAACTCGAAGTGAGGATTATGATTACATATTATATTTATGAAATGTTAATCTTTGACACTAATATTATCCCAAATATTTTATTTGGCTATGCGGTTTTAATATTTTGAACTGTAGTCGCAAGTAACAGTTATTTTTAGATGAGCTTTGTACGAACAATTGAATTGACAGTCATGTTCATCGCTTTAAGTCTATTCACAATTGATTTTTGAAATATGTATTTTTATATAATATTTACTATGCAGATACACCTAGTCCTTTTTTTACGCGATAATTGGTTCCAGAAAACGGCGCGTAAAAAAATTACAACTTTCATATAATTAGACAATTTGGTTCCAAAAATTGAAATATCGTGTGAAAAAGTCCCAGAAACGTATGAAAAACTGCCGTCCAAAAAATCGCGTATAATCGAATTCGCATAAAAAAAATTCGCGTAAAAAAAGGACTGGGTATATAAGTTTAAAATCGAAAGATTATTTTCTTAACTTATTCTTTACAATAATCAAGTTATTAGGTTTATTTCCTATTTTATTTGAGTGCACGATCGATAAATTTTCCATCTAGCTTGGTGCTAGCTCTTTTCTAACTTCAAATTTTTCTTCTTACTCCCAAAAAGTGAAGCGGCTGACTTCTGTCGAAATGAGTTAATAAGCATTTTTAGCTAACATATTCAATATATGGCAGAAAAGAGATGTATACATATTTTTTTTGAAACAAAATTTTCTTTTGGTGTATGTATATAATATTTACGATATAAAATATTTGTATGTCATTTTGGCTCATATTAATATCACAAATGAATGCAAGTGTCTTTGTAAAAATATTTTTAAATTGACAGACTACAGTTGTGGGTGTTATATGATGTACGGTCTTCGTGATATTTTAAAACGATTATATTTTATTTATAATTAGTAGACGTATTACATTTTACAACTGTCGGATAGAGTACGGTCCTCAGTGTTATTTTAAACCATGTCTTGCACCAAAATAGCGTCAACTGCTAAATGTTTGTGCCGTCATTCATCAATCACTGCCGAAGCTGGATTATAAATATTTATAGTTAATAAAAAAATCAATACCGCGCTTTATTTTGAATCCACACGGTCCACATTGGGACCGGATGTGGCAAAATAATATTAAATGTAAGTAAGCCTCCGATACTAAAAATATTCGCCGGCATATCAAAAATTTTAAAAAACTTTTTCAAAATATAGTACAATGACCTCATGAATAATTTCAAGGCAGGCATCTTTCTCTAAACAGCGTCCGATAATGTGTGAATTCAACGTATCACGTACCCACACATTTTATAATTGACAGATCAAATAAAAAAATCGATACGACCTTTCGACCTGTATATTTGAAAATTTTGTATTGATAAGCGTTGTAAAATTAATTTAATTATCCCCATACCTCTCGTAAAACTTGGCGAAAATATGTTTATTTTTAATTTTTTTACGCAAAATTTTTAGAACATTTTTTTGAAATGTATTGCATCGACTATATTGTAAGGACCGTTGTGGCTAGTCAGTATTTTTGAACATTAAAAAAGATTTCACTTTAATTTAAATTATCTAACAATCTTTGTTGATATAGTAAATACGTTACTCATATTACACTGTGAAAATATTTTTTTTATTCTTAAGGATACTTTTTGTTACAGTCAATATATCCCGTTACGGCTTACTATTCTTCTCACAAGAAGTATTTAGCATGGTAACAACGTTATGCGTGTTTCAAGTTTTTACCAGGAACATAAGAGGAGAAAGTTTTCAAGAGATTTGTGTGCTTGAAACCTTTGAATGTCATGTAATCTGTTATGAAAAAAATATCTAATCCCTTCAATTTGTTATCTTTATCCAAATTAAAGACATAATTTTTGAACATTCGGCCGCAGAGTATAAAATATTATTCATTTGATATTATAGGTAATTCAAAAAAAAAAACTAAACAAATCTCATATTGATTTTTCTTTATAATTTTCGCTAAATATTATATAATGAAAACGTTCATAAAAATACTATTATAATTATTCCAAAAATATATGGATTGAAAAAAAATAGGAAAATAAATTCTCTTTCCACGCAGTTTAGCAAGGTAATGTATCAGTTTCTATTTATTTTGTACACATAAATAACATTAAAGGAAAGTTTTAAACGTGTAACATAAACACATATCATTAATATGAGATAACAATAAACTCACGCTCTTAGTTGTGAATCTAGGGAATAGTTTAATATAATATCTCTCTACTAAATAATATCAAGTTTCATTAGATTTATTATTTTAGGTGAAAATTGTAAATATTTAAAACAAATTCGCAACATCAAAATTCATGACATCAAAAATCTTCTCTTAGAAAGGTGTGATAAGTTTATTTGTCTATTAATTGATTGGCAATCATTACACAGTTATACGGAAATAAGGAGTAATAGATGTTAAATGAAGATAATTAATTTATTCAAAACGAGTTATTATTAAGAAATTTTTGACGATGATTTATGGCACACTGTCAGGTGACTAAATCTTAATCAATTGCATGCTTATAAACATCGTAAAAATTTTGAATTCTCTTCCTACCTTCGAATTAGTATTATGTTATACAACTAAATACAAAAAATGTGCACTGTCTTGTTTATTTCATAGTAAAAATGAAGATAAAAAGACGTCAAGTATTAAATATACAGTTATTCTTAATAATTGAGGTGGCATTATTCTGTTCATTTATTCTTCTGTCTTTGAATTGGGTTAACCGCACAGGTGACATATTTTGCTTTGTTTGCATTGTTTTGATTAATGGTTTCCCTAGAAAATCTTAAACCAAAAACTTTTAATCCCCGACTCGAATGATAATCGCTTCATTTATCTGACTGGTTCACATCAAAGAAGTGTAATATAATAGACAATCGTACTAGTAAAAAAAACACATTGCAATATCAAATATGATGCGTTTGATTCATTTGTATATGTAATTCAGCTCGCGATGAGAAAAAATCGGTCCTGATCATAAACCGTATACATCAATCATATTTTTGGTATATAAACATTCATCTGTATCATTCACACATTTCAAAGACACAAATAAAATTGAACATGTCACTTATGTGGTAATTATAATTATCTGGATTAGAGGTCTCGTGCAGGGCAGATAAAGTTTATTCTACTTTATAATAAACGTTTCTTTCTTAAAACCTACTTCAATAGAGGTTCCCAATATTTATAGATTGAATGAATCTCATTAATTTTGAAATTTCATTTCGAAAATTTTGATATTTTTTTAATCAACACTGATTTTTTTGTTATATTTTCATGCCCGTTCATAATTTCACGTGAAAATAAACGTACTGAGGAGAAAATCATTGTATGGTTTTGAGAAAACCCACACACTAATTTTACAAGCTTACAATTGTAAATAAAAATTTCTAAGTATATAATTTTATAACATTGATGATTTTCGTATTTTTTTCTCACTTATATTGAAATATTTTTAATCACTACTCATGAATTCGAAAATGAGTGTAGAGAACGTAAGTTATTAGTTTTTTTAATTAATACTGTAATGGTCCTACATTATTACCAAAATGAAAATGTTTTCACAAGTAATTTCGAATATCGAAAAACATTGTCGTTGCTTTTTTTGTACATAAATTTCCCATAATGTTATTTTTTAAAATAACCACGCTATCAATAATAATTTTTTCATATGCCAAGAAAATCAAAAAGAATCGCTGGTTGCTGATCATGTTCTTAAAGTAACGGGTTTCATTGTAAGAAAATCTGGTAACTGTTATATTTTTTTAGCTTTGGTCTTATGTAAAATGTCAAATGAATCTATTTTATAGTCAATGAAACGGTTACAACAGTCACTTATACGATGCATTTGCAATTATGTCAGCTTATATAATTAAATAAAATACATTTTTATTGAATGATTAATAAATGCACTGTCAAAATTGCACACATTAGGTATAGATATAAAAGCACCTAGACATCGGTGTTGCAAGAAATACAGTCAGGCATCTTAAATCAAATGACATAACCCTCACACATGAATATTTTCGACGACAGAGGAAAGAGCCGCTGGGGCGTGTTTGCAATCAAAATATTGAGTAATTAAAATGATTTTGCTGACGCAAAAAAATTTAAGGTAGTAATGGTTGCAATCGGAATGCAAATAATTTATTTACCAAATTGCACATCAATTTGCTTATTAGTAGCCCAAGAAACGAATACATATTATTCGTATATATATATTAACGAGAAGTCCGCACGTATATTCAATCAACACAAATGATCCGAGGTATTTATTTTTATATCGTTTTAAAACATTTTTATTCATTTTTAAGGTAACTAATTAGTTTGACATACGTCATATAATATTATATGTTGGTCGATTTTTATTTCATTAAGTAATCAAGACTTGAGTATCATTTTGTCACTAATGTATTATATTTGCTACATTTTCTTCCTGATTTTTACACGCCTATTTATTTGCTTCAATGTATCTACAATTGTCAATCACATTCACACCAATAATAAGTTGAAAACCCTGTCACATGAATTGCAAACAACTAACTAACTAATCTAATCACACATTTTGGGCCCATATAAATTTAACCAAGAAAAGAATAATAAAGTCTAGTATTTTTTTGAAATCACATATCACTGTTATCCATGGGTTAATTGATAGAAAAAGGTAAAAAATAAATCAGAAATAAGCCCATATTTTCATTCTTTTTAATATTTATTCACTTGGAGTAGAAAGAACACTGTTTTATGTCAGTATTGCACTCGTAGAAATCTCTTTCTTTTCAAAAAATCGTTCATAAGTCTTAGAAAGCCTATTGTGTGTTAAAAAAAATCTTACTTCTAGCTATCCATGCTTCGTTCTAGTCATTTTAAACAGTAGCAAGGGTTTTTTCTTTGTTGTTTAATTTTATTCAGCATTAATTTACATTTTTATTGGAAAGATATGATAAGTATAAATCATGAAACACATTGTTTAGTATTTTTTAACAATTTTATATTTTTATTTATATCAGAACTGTTTTTACTCATCGCTATCAACCAGTTAGTATAGGTTTTTGTTTTTGGCATCAATCAAATTTTAATATTTTTCTAGCCCTAGATATTTTCAACAATACGTTAAAAGTATTTTAAACAAAATTATGGTGTATTTTGGCACCGCTTAGTCATAATTATTTTATTGTATAATTTTTAAAACACACAACACCAAACATCGACCCCGTCTGTTACACAATATATATATAACATATGGTTTGATATTGAATGCTATAAATAGTGGAAATAGGCTAAACCAACGTAAATTTTAAAATCGTTTTCACTGTATCTCTTACATAACAATAATTATATTTTAAAACAATAAAGCGCTGTCTTATATCTCGTTATTACAAAGAAGAATATTATCATGCTTACAACTTTTAAATTTGAAATACATGTTTTGAAAATAATGCTCAAGTTTTTCCTCCAAATATATACAAAAGTACCAAGCTGGCGGCACAAAATGTAAAGATAAAAATGAGCCGACCTCTTCTCGTTATAGTGAATATTTCTTTAATTACCAACATGTTTGTAATGCTTATATTATATTTAAGGATAAAGAATTTAATGCTTAAGGTGATGAAATACAAAAATAAATAATTATTTTGGAACGATCTTTTTTTAAATACATTTCCTTAAAATACATTTCCTTAATTTTCTTCTTCTCGACCCTATCTATTGAGTAAAACATACAATACAAGAAGTAGACTATCGGAATTCCGATATAGAGAAGTCATAGGAGACTAGGCATTCATACAAAATTTGAGGTTAGATTCTTTGAATTATATATTTTTTTGTTCATAACGTGGTTAGTTGATAATGCTCGCCATGATTGAAAACTATTTCGATCTTAAAAATGTAAAATCGTGGAAATATTACGAAAGATTGTGTTTTTTATTGTCTATAAATCTTTCGCTTGTATTTTGTCCTGTTTACTTTGAATGTCAATAAATTCAATAAGTTCGTTGATTATTTATATATTTTAATAAAAATACAATGGTTAGTACTATTTACAAATGCGATGTCAAAACAAAAGCTTGTCAGAAAATTAATGAAACGAGTTTAAAAATGAATTACAAGATATCGATGTAGAATGTAAAAAGAATGATTTTTAAAAAAGTAATTAATAGTCATAAAAGTTTGGTAGAATCAGCTCGTATACATTGTTTACTATTCCATTCACATTATAGATCTTCATAATGTATAAAGAAATCTTAGGGTTTATTATACAAAGCGATCAGTTGAAAAGTAATAATACGGCACATTCCATCAGGTCTATGAATTATTGCATTTATTCAGGTGGCCACTTAAAGAATACGAACCGTCAAAATCCATCTCGCAAAAACATGTGGAAAATTTTTAGGAAAACATAATTCATATAAATTCATCTAGAATAATTGATTATAATTAGGAAATTCATTTAATATATTTTATATTGCGTAAATAACAAAAAAACCTTCATTACTAAACCAAAAGTCTTCTGTCTGTATATTTTATTTTTCTCCAAAGTTTCACAACGCAAAAAACTTGAAGTTTTATTTCTGTCAAAAATTTGTCGATAATAATTTTCAAAGCTTTTCTAAAATACTGATGGATATTTCATCAACTTTTAAAGTAGTTACAGACAATTCTCGGCTTGTTTTTTATGGAAGTTATGAAATAATTTTACGATGCCGAAACTTTGGCCAATTTTTTAATATTAACATCACTATTAGCTGATAATATTGCTGTGATATTTCAGCATTGGTAATCCAGTAGTGTCTAAATAAATATGACTACAATTTTATTTATCAACATAACTACGTTAAACTTTCACATCAAATAAAAGCAAATATTTTATTTACGGAGCAATTTTACTAAGCTGAAGTCGTTGAATTATTTTTAAAAAAATCGTAATTATTGTTAACAATTTCAATAGTTAATGTAGCTACATACAAACATTTCTAGAAAATCTTAAATAATACAATTTAATAAACAAGCTTTCAAAAAGCATTATATTATATATTTTTTGTATTATATAAACAATTTTAGCAACACATAAGATCACTGTTGTAATGTATTTTTTCGCTTGACTTTAACTCATGAGATTCAAATAATTATAATTTTCGGATGACTTGTTATTGTAACGGATATTTCAAAAAAAAAAAATATTAAAATAATTTAACATCAAATACATTTTGTTAAACTATGAAATGAATTTTAAGTTTTCTTTGTTGGTGTTAACTATTTATTATAATTAATATTGCTAATGATTGCAGCCAAATTTAAGTGAAATGTGTTAATTGAAGTGACGCAAGTAATAAAATGTATTTTTAAACAAATTTCAGATTTAGTCAAAGAAGATTATTTTCTATTTTAAAAAGAAAATAGAACGATAACAATGAGAAAATCATTTCCAATTTGCTTTTCAGAAAACAGATTGTCAGATATAGTTCTCATTAATATTAATTTCATTCTAAGGATCAGTTTTTCTTAAATTCTTTTGTTATGAAAATTATTTTTTCGGTAAATATCAAACTTACTTTTACACAGATTACATATTGTTCCCATTCATTTGTTTGATTGAGCTGAAACGAGCTTTGAAAAGTTTGAATAATGTTTGAATAATAATTCTTAATAAAAGGACTCATTTTAATATTTAGGAATTGTTTGTCGAGTAGTCAACGTCTTTCGAATTTAGTTATAGAGGGAGCAAGCTCAAGTTACGGCTTGAATTCATAATCAATTGATTTCTCAAGCAACTAATGCATTTGTTGGTGTAACGGTCTTAAAGCTTCATTTGCAGGGTACTTCAATGGGAACGGTGAATACTATAATAGTTATTGTCTTTAATACCTATGAAAAAAGGTATATGTAATAAACGAACATATACATATGGTGTCCATAGTGCATATCTCTGCATCAATGAAACGGTGAAGGAGGAATGTAATCTAACTAAGCTGTGATGTTAAGACAACTTGAGACGTAACGCACCTTTACGCCGATGTTCAATTAATGAGCACATTTTCAAAAAACCAAAATGTGTTTTTAAAGTATTATACATCGAAGTGTTTTTTGTAAGGAATAATCATTTTACTATTTTCGGAAATCCTTTTAAATCTCTTTAATTCTTTTTCGTTAAAAGCAAAATTCTACTAAGTAGCTGTAACTCAATACATATTTTTGTTTTTATTGAATGTGTATAAAATATAATGTTTTACGACTATAATTTGCCAACTGTCAGAAAAAAGGACGAAAATACTTCTTCAATTGATCAATACATCTAATAAATAGAAAATTTCTCCACAATCTCTTTTTAATACATATATTTTCTACACTGTTTTAATCGTCAAATCTTAATAATAATTAGGCCGCGGAGTAAATGAATTAAACAAAAAATTAATAGTCTAAAAAAAGAAATCAAAAAACCTTTCGTAAAATATAAGCAAGTTATTGTAATTATTATACGTTTTAAAAATTATATATAAGCTACCGATACCATCCATGCAATTGATTATTTAAAAAAATAAAATAAAGTACCAATTTCACAATATATTTATGATTAGTATTGATTTGAGATGAGGTCATTAACATTTTATTTTTATACTGTTTACTTCATAAGAAACAATAATTATATAATATAATTATTTGCAAATTATTTTCCCGGTTCTGAAATCGTTGGTATTGTATACCTCCTAATTTTTAATCCAAAATTTTGTATTAATATCCTTGCTTTATTATGTATTGTAATCGCAGTGAGCGACACCACTTTCGTTGATAAATATATTGTGGAAATATTACGAAACATGTTTTTAGTACTTTAAATACAATGCGTTTCCACTAAGAAATAATAATGGACACTTAAAAGGTAACTGACATCTTTGAATTTCATTTATTTCTAAGTACTAGTGGAATAAGAAACTGTTTTATAAATAGTCGCATATTTAAATCAAACCAGCGATGAAAAATAGCATTTAAATGAAAACTGTTTACGTAAGTGGCTTTCCAAGATCACTTTCAGTAAAGGAAAAGCGTAGCCTGGGGCTCGGAAAATTGTGTATACACAATTGTACGGGGATGACTAGAGAGCTGGAGAATTAGTCGCGACCGTGAACACTTACTGAGAATCGATAGAGAGTTTCCCAGAAAACCCGGCCGATTTCCAGGGATTTTTCACGCCGGGAAACACGCACTTGTTGATTTGCTCGAGTTTGTGTACCCAGACGTCGTCTGACTGGGACAGCGTTTTTGTTTACGTTTCAATAGAAAAACAAAATTGCGGTCTTTACACAAAATAAATTCGATTATGTTTTTTGTTTTCTTTCATACGGTTTGAATTGTTTCTTTTTTAAACGCGACTGTAAAAGAATTTGAGTAACGTGTAACAGGATTTAGTCAAACTAAAAATATGTCTGGTTAAAAAACGTAGCCTATTACATATTATTGTATTTTAACGTTTTTTTACTATATAAAATATCTTAGACATATTATTTCAGTAGCAACTCAAAATAAAGAAGTAAAATTTGCTGTCCTCTCAAATAATTATCAATTGAATTAAAAGCTTATAAAACATTTACATTGGAAAAAAATACATATGAAATCTAAAGAAATTATGAAGATTTTATAATAGTTTTTATTTATCCTTACATTTTATATTATTATTCAAAGGAATATAATATTATGAAATGAATTCAATTTAATTAAAATAAATTAAAATTTTCTATGTAATTAGCAAGAGATTATCGCCATTTTTTGTTTGTAATCTTTTTTATATTAACAGTGGTGCATGTTTTGCGTTCTGCTGCAAATGCGTGAGCAACCAATTTTTTAAGCGATTGAAACTTTTCCAGTAAATAATTTTTGCATTTTTTTAAAAACATATCTGAGATGGCAGCTATCAGCTAATTTGACAATGATAATTTTTATATGTCACTCAAGATCAACTCTTAGAAAATAGACTTAACAAACATACACGTCCAAGATTACAAACTTCAATTGTAAAATCTTAATTTAGTATTGATTTGATCCTAGACCTCTTTGATTGCGAAGGCAAAACTATTCCTACTAGACTAAAACGAATACAAGATAGATTGATGAAATAACTTTATTAAATATTGATGAAGGCGTAAATCGAAATAGCTGTCATCAATATATATTATAAATTTTGTTTAACTAAAATAAATTGCTATTTCTTCATATTATAATATATTTTCCGTATTAATTTTTAGGTGAGTTATTTTAATATTTTAATTTAAGGTATCTACCGGACGAGGTATAAACTAAATTAAACTACTGGTACTGCCCTTTTGTGATCAAGTGACATCATCTCATTCAGCTGTTGATATTTTTTTGGTAATTACAGTCAAGTGACAGTAAGCTTACTGTCATTAATCAAGAATCATTTGTATTGCCGATAGGCTTATCAATTTTGTTTGTTTAATATGACACGTATGAATTTTTTTAAATATGTTCATCCTCTGTTATAAGACATACAGATCTCCATTCATTATGAATAATTTTGTGTTGAAATTTTGATTACTTATTCGTTGAATAATATTTTATTTCTGTGCTGTATGGGAAGGACGAGCACACATAATATTCCAAAATTTTAAGCAGTGCTATCAAAATGTCAAGTACTCCGGTTTGGAAGATTGTCGATTTGCGATTGTGTAAAAACTCAATTTGGAATGTGTTTTCGTTTAATCTTACTTCGCGTGTCCTTTTAATTTGCATCAAAAAGCGAAAAATAATTGACATTCTTTAAACGCCCCACACTTTCATTATTATTATACTTATTGTCGATAATTCAATTTGGGCTTGTATCCAACATATGAAGAAAAAAATGCTGCTCTTGCATGGAGTAAGGACGAATTTCAAAATTATGCGGGGCTAATCTAAAACAAAGTATTTTTCTATGAAATAAATGATTCCGTCTATTTTCGATATTTTACTAATGGTGTGCTTTTTTATTTGAGTAAAACTAAAAATCATTGCTTTGCTAGGGGCAGATCGGGGACCCATCGAGAATTTCGGCATTTGCTTTTGTAGCTGAAAATTTTGTAAGTCCAAGACTGATGACCATTCAGATATGATTACAATATTTTTTTGTGTATGTACTAAGCGCATCTATAGAAGAATATACAATGAGAGTTAAATGCCACATTTATTATATAATTGAAAATGACATTACAAACAATTGCGAACAGGAAACAAGCTAGGTCGTTAAAACATGAGAGAAGATGTACAGTGTACCTTTTCTACACAGCTATATATAGTTAAGCAAATGTTCGTTTAAGCATAGTTATGACGATGGCGTGAGCCGAAATAGCTGTCAACTTTATTTTTAAAAAATAATTTTGTGGACCTAAAATACTTTGCAATTTTTTCACCGTGTTATACTGGAGTTCTACCAAGTAAATGCCAATTCAATCAATAAAAACATTTATTTCAAAATAATAGTTGATGAGAAACAACTCGTTATTTGTGAGACATTTGCGGATCCGTTTATTCATGTACGCCGCATATCTGGCGACTGCGAATAACTCGCAAATTCAATCAATATGTTTACCTTAAAAACGGAAAGCATTAAATTAACATCCGGTGACACACATACCAAACAATCGACAATGGGAAATCACTGTATACTTATTTGCCTGCCTTATGACTTAGCTTTTAAAAGTCAAATATACATCTTTTTCCAAACAAAAATGACAAATAAAACGTTGCATTTTGAAACTTGTTATCATTTATACAAGATATTTCTAGAATATTTCGATATCATAGTCATAATTTGAATGCATCGAATAAATTTGAACGGAGATAAAAATGTGAAATGAAATTTTTACCAATAAAATTTGTAGGCTTAATGATAATTACAATACAAAGAGGTGTGATGGTAAAATGAAATGATTTAAATTTTATATTTTTTTCCATTCCGTAATAGCAGCACTATTCAGTGACAAGACTCGATGTGTTGCAATTTTGTTTTTAGATCTCGTGATTTTGTATTTTGTAAATTCAATAATTTTTAAATAAGACAAAACCATATTTTTTCCTCATTTACAAATTCTAATACGCAAATTTGGGACATACGTACATGACAAAAAAATCATTCAGTTATTTTTTGCATACTAATTCCTTAGATATTAGTTAACCAGAGTAAACCTGATTTGCTTATTAAACATGGTTATATTAACATACTTTTCAGCATACGAATGATTAAAATATTTTTTACAGTATGTTCCTTAGGCGTCAAACAATGCGTCAAATGTGTTTATCGGAGAAAGATACAAAAATATATAAATTCATTTTTGTAAGGGATCTTTAGCTATTATTTACTGAAGAGTGATTTTGGATATTAAATTTAAATGCGGGAATTTGAGAAAACTGTTATCAATAAGAAATACGATGTAATTTTGTACAAGTCTATATAAAAGCAACACAAGCTCTTCGACATACTTTATTATTGCGAAAACAAAACACACTAAATTACGCGAATATAATTACATATCAACGAAACCGTAAATTTGGAAGATCTTTTCGTGTCTGAAAATTTAATTCTAGCTTTGAAGCCAATACAAAAAATAAAGAAGCTGAACATACTTCCAAACAAATTTGTTGTTTACACTCTTCAATTCACAGTCATGAATTTAGCATGTTTACTTAGATTTTGACCTCGCAAACGGAACGAAAGGTGTTAAACAAGTATGGAAATATGAATTTCACCACAAATTTAGAAAAAAATAAACGTTTTCATTATGCAAATTCATCTCAATTTTAGTAAGAGGAACATCCATTAATGTGTAATAAAATCAAAATATTGGGAAATCGATGCATATCATGATTACGGTCCATGTGAGATAAAGAGATTTTTTTTTCCTTTAAAAACTTATTGAATTCAAATTTGAATTGTTGAAACTTAATACGTAATAAATACGTAATTAATAATATCATGAAACATCTCAATGTTATTGTGAAATTAAGCAAATATGTGCTATGGATCGACGTTATATCTTGCAAAATACTCAGAATTTAAAATAAGCTTATGCTTGATTCAATACTGAATCTTACAAATGAATATAAATTCCCTCAAACATAAATATTTCACAATTTAGACCACAGATGTGTGTGTGTGGGTTACAAATTAGGTCATACCATTATTGGGTCACATAATACGGATATTTGCAAAAAATCATATATTTTTCGTAAGTATCTTTTCAAGTAATAATGCTGAGTAAAAGTAGTTCGCTCCATCCGTTATATTCTAATGATTAAAAACTATTTTTTTTTAATCTCAATTTACATTTTTATTTTAAATCGACCAATTTAAGAAAAACAGTGTGTAAACTTCTTTCGTAAAATCAAAATACGTACATGTGTCATACACTACGATAGTTTATATCGATCAAAATTCAAAACTTCATATTAGCTCTACTATTGTAAAATATATGGTATTATATGTAATGGTATTGGAAATGGTTTTGACATACAGCAAAACAGTTTTAAACAGATATTTTTTATTTTAATTATACTATAAAAACTCTACGATTCTGGCTAGCAAGTCTTTTGTTTTCCATAATTTAATCTGTTGTTCATACCAGCTGTGTGTTGCACTAATTAATGATGAAATAATTGGTCGGAGCAAGCAACAGATGCCGTATAATTTTTCCTATGTATATTTAACTACTATTGTTTTAAGAGAAGTCACATTTTTTTAATATCGAATTTAGGTTTATAATAATTTCTCTATATACGAAGTTCGGGAGTCTTTCATTTGCTGATGCTTCAAATCGATCCTTGAGGAAAGAATTTTTTAGATGCGTCATCTAGAATACGTCCAATGTTATATAATATTACGCAAAGGACACGTCTCCCATAACAGACGAATGTGTTCAACCATCCGTATGCAAAATTGAAAATGCTGTCTTATAGCAATTCACTTGTTCACCAGTTGATGTGTTTCATTGGATGTCTAAAAATGAAATTGCAATGTTGGTTTTGTTTAAAGTATTTTTGAGATGAGAATAGAAGTGTAATGAACTTTGAGCCAGTAAGCGATATTCTATTTAATTTTAATAATATATTCTAAGTTGCAATATTCGTATCGCTTAAATCTTTTTCGGCGAAACTAAAATTGAAGAAAAAGTAATAAGAAAGTGAACATGAATACTGTTAACAATTTCATAATGTATAATAGATAAAATTAAAAAAAAAAGATTGTTTTTTGTATGCATCTGTTATAGCAGTTTTTTACTATCCAGGACTATATGATACATGTAAAGAAATGTTTAAGCATCCGCAAAAATGCTAAAACATCGCACGTATCTCTCAGAAAATTTAGTTTGTTAGTTTTAGTTTAGTTAATGTATTTGATGAAATTATATTCCAACAAAAAATTGAAGTTGAAACTAATGTTCAACAATCATGATTGAAATGTTCATAACTTTAAACATTTATATCACAATTGGTTGTGTGTATTACATAAGGTACAGGAAATTACTCTAAGTTAGGCAATAGCTTTCTCCCTGTCCAGTTTTCAGAAATTTTAGGATGGTTGGGAGATATGGGAAACTCATTTAACAGTATAAATTTTGAAAGAAATCTGTAAATAAATGACGAGTGTAAATAAAATGTTTGAAGAGCGTTGTTCAGACCAATCGAAGTATTTTGGGTCAAATAAAATAATATCGATAAAAATTAATAATATTGTTGGAAAATTCATAAGATGAAATTTTGTGTATACAGTTCTATAAAGAATTGGACCAAATGTTCACATAATTTTGGGTAATAAATAAGGAGAGTGAATGTTTCTTTTTTGAAGATATTTTTCTGATTTGTACAACACACACACGGGACATTATTGCTTCTTTTTTCTTTGAGAAGCTCTGTATAATCAGTTCGTTCACTCTTGCTAAACTTGTTAGGGAAATAGGTCTGATATTTATGGATGTATTATAGTCGATACCGTTACGACTGTAATATTACACAAATAGATGAGTCTTATTTATTGCACCGGTAATAGGTTATATTTTGAAGTATCTTAATGCAATTTCTAAACATTTTATAATCATCTGTGGGCGACATATTTTATGATGAGCCGGCTATAAAACTTAGCATTATTAACCTAACTGCATTTTTATATAATTTGTAAAGATATCAATGATAATATAAAAAAATGTTAATATGAAAATTTAAAAAAAATTAGAGGCTAATTTTCAAAAACGCCTATTGACTTTGGTGTTTTTTCCTGAATTGGAAATTAAATCAAAAAGCAAGCTTTTAATACTAGGTACTGTCAAAGCTCAATTGTATCATCGCGAAAAAAATGAGACTTTAGTTAAAGCCTTCTCAGATTTATAACGAGTTGGACAATTAATCAATTGAAAGTTCTTTGCAATTATTAGGTACAAATATTTTATGATTTGAAGCATGACTAAGTATTGAATTGTTGTAATTTTAAGCAGCCATATCTTTGTATGATATATTTTTTAAACCGATACTTATTTAAAAAAATATATCACAGAACATAAATGAGACAAATCATATTTTGTTTACGGCTAAACATCAATGGAGAAATTGAATTGATATATAATACATGTCTCTAAAATCTATCAAAATGTTTTTCTTTAAATATAATTATGGAATAAATATGTTGATAAATTATACTAATAATATAGTGTATGAATGTGAAGCATATCCTGTATTTAGATTATAACTTTCATTTTCCATCCACTTGCATAAAACCACTTGGTTATGCTAATCGCACGACAGTTTATGGTTGATGCTAATTAATGTCAATTTTTTCCACATCGTTGGGCGCTCCTAAGAGCCGTAAAATTTTATGTAAACGATGAAAACCGAAATGCAAAACTTTCACCGTGACCTTCATTATGTAGATGACCTTCCAAGGATACGGATTTTGATATGATATCACTATTCAGGTATTAGAATTAACGGTATGGGACAAAGTCATGTCAATAAATCAAATGACAATTATTTCGTAGAGAACAAAATTTTGTACGGCAAATGTTTTAAACGTTTGATTTATTTTTTTAGGATTAAAAAAATAACGCTGTAAAATATACGAATTGTTAGTTTAAAAATATATAAAATTGTGTGATATAATTTATGATATCTTGTGTGAAAAATATGATGATACCTTCATTTTCCCATGTGTGTTTTTCATTTCCTATAGTCCTGGCCAAGCACACCTAGTTACAATATTAAATTACCCTTTATTTATCAGTATCTAATCTATCGTTTATCTTGAATTACCAGTCAAATATTTTAGTCCCGCAATTATTATTACCTGAATGATCGTTTTTTTCCGGAAATTTGTTATCTCACTAACACATGTAACCCAAAAAAATTAAACAAGATTGCAAATTTTTAAGCGTCGTTTCGTTTTATAGTCATTTTTTTTGTTCAAAATGTATCAGCTGATAATTCCCCTATTTATCGCTCATGTGTAAGCCGTTCTTTCGTCTTATGAAGTAAACCAGTGTTCATTTTTTCGTCGTAATTCACATTTTGAGTCATTCTGACTTCCAACAAAATGTGAAGAAAAATAGTACATTGAAGTTTCACTGAAAGGTAGAGGGCTCCAGCTTTTACAATATTTCAATATAATCGACATTTTTTCATTATAGCATGAAATCTGTACTCCTGTTTAGTAAAATGTTTTATGTAATGTGATACCTCAAATGGTTATATATACTATTAAAAACGTTTATTATATTAGATAAATCCTAATAAAATATTTATGAAGTAAAAAAAAAAGTGATTGTATACTTGTGGTGTTTTAATTCTTCCTCATTTACTCTATCATAAAAATTGAGCTTTTAATTCCTCAGTACTTATCTACTCGATGTTTTCCACTTCTATTCGTCAATCATTCCTGTGAAACGTTTCACAGGAAAAGAGGTAAACATGGTTAAAGGGGTTAAGATTGAGACCGTACGAGTTATGAAAAAAGTTATGCGCTATAAAAAAATCTGTGAGAGAACTGCTTGTTAATTACTTGCTCAACCTTTCTTTATAGAATAGAGTAAGAGTAGAAAAGATAGGATTAGGACACGACTAGTGGGAGATGGTAAAAAAAATGATGCTGATACGGGGCATGAGAACTTAAAATTCGTATTGGAAGACCATTGCATCATGGATTCCGACAAAATGATTATTATGATTATTTGACATTAATTTTATTTAATAATTGATAATATTCTAGAAGTGGATAATAATGGTAGTATTGTTGTTTTATAACAATAAATAAATAAAAGTAAAACATAATTTAGACTTGGATCAAACCCTCATTCTTCAGTTTTGAACAAACCCAACCCGTTTTTCATTGCCCGATTTAATTGCAAAAGCATTTCGGTGATAGGGTTCAAAAAAGGTTTAGCTACATTTTAAATTAGCTCGTTGCCATGGAAATAGTATTATTTATTACTAAGCGAGTTAGCATCGAGATGAATATTTGATTTGGCTAACAATAGAACAAAAATAACGCTTTCTCTTTTCTGTGTTAACATTCAGTGTCGTACCATTTCTTTCTATCGTTGAACACTTACAACCGTACCTCATTTCTTTCAGAAATTAAATTATCTTTGGCGATATTCTTTTAATTTGACAAAATTATTTTTAAGGAAGGATTTGTATATCTTTCTGTAAAAAAGGGAAAGGTCCTTCACTTTCGATGATAAAATATCGCTCTAACAGTATCATTACTTTTTTTATAACCACGTCCGTTTCCATTGTGAAGCTTACAGAAACGTATTAGAATTATTTCAACGAAAATTGTTCTAGGAGAATTATTGTTTACTCAGTGTTTTCATCTATACTTTCTGATAGAGCATGAATAGAAATAAAGGTGTTTTGGAAAATTTATCGCTTTGTTTTAAATTTTTCCTAATAATTGACCGCATATACAATTTAAAGCCTACCCATAACCGCCAGCTTTTTATCGCCAAGATGTATGAAAAGTAATTTATTAATTACTTTAAATAATTAAAAACAACATTTATATATTGAACACATTTCATCACTGCTATGTGATAAAATATGCTAGGAATAAATTTTAGGCTATTAATTGTATTGATATGTATTTTTACAGTATCATATAGTCGGTCAGGAACGAATAAAATTTGTTTTTAATTAATATTATTGGGAATTTGAGTATTGCAGATATTTATTCTATACAACAAAGGTCTGTAATCAATTGACAAGTCAATTTGTCAATATGTAAGCACTAGGATAACACACATTTTTTGTAATATTTCAATACTATACACCGAGTCCTTTTTTACGCGATTTTTTTGGACGGCAGCGCTACATTTTTTTACGCGCTTCACTCATTTTTACGCAAATTTTTCCCCAAATTTGTTGTAAAGAAGACATTTATATACGATGCTAGGCATGTACGTTTCATTATTTTTTTAAATAAAAAAAATGTGTATTTTTAAAACTAGATTTTGTAAAGCATTCCATTTTTTTAAATACACATACAATAGCCAAATGTTGACAAGTGTATCGGATATTATGCGAATTTATGTTTTAGGGTGTGTAAAGAAATATAATGCAATTGCGTGAAAAAATTTTTTTTACACGCCTTTTTCTGGAACCAAAGTATCGCGTAAAAAAAGGACTGGGTGTATAAAGTATAATTATAGTTTCAATTAATTGAAATAATACTAAAATATTGACAATAGACAACCATGTTATAGTAGTGTCATCTGTCATAATTATTTTAATACAGTCTCTCAGCCTACACACCGTACCCAATCGCACTGTTAATGTGACTTGAAGACACACAGAAAGTCAGATAAATCAAGATTTTGTCAATAAACTTTTAACTAATATGTGTAAATGAAAATATTTCAAGGTCCCATAGACCTACTTTCGAATTTCGTCTGATCAATGAATATTATATGCAAATAAAAAAATTAACAAGGCTTCGTAAAGAATATTTTTATATTGTTTAACACTTGTGCACGCACAGATGCGTATGGTTTCACTTTTGGATACTTCGCATACAATTAAAAATCCAAATTAATACGTTGTCTAAAACTGCTGTTCACGAATAGATAACAATTTTGCATGGGCACAACACTAATCCAATAAATTTAAATACACTTTACAAATATTTATTATATTATTATTTATCTAACCTTTGGAGTTCGCTTTTAATAGAGTCCGCTTTAATCAATCAAATATTCTCTCATAGATGAGCATTTTTAATTTCAATATTTGTAGTTTCACGAGGACTAATTTAACCCATGTTATATAATATTTGGCTTTACATACAACCCAAATCAGGTGAAACCTTCGTTGAACTGTTGAAAAATATGTTTGACCTTTTTTTAATGCAATTTGCATTATTTCTATGGAGCTTTTCAAAAGTACTTTAAACGTGAAATTTTGAAGTCAATTCTTCTGAGATTTTTTGCGACCGCTTAAAAGACTGTAAAAAAAAAATTTATGTCACGTATTGTAATTGATTTCAAAATATTTTTGCGATTTCCTCTTTACAATATTAAATTTTTAAATGGAATCGATGATGGCACTTTAGAACAAAAAATGAACACACTAAATGCGTTCAATAAAACCGATTAATATTTTTGATGAAATTATTTATAAATTTATGACTCCTTTAAAACGATTTATTAAAAAATTACGTTACGGGCCTTAACGTGTAACTATAGTAATATAACGATGACGTAAGGGGAAATTATAAAAGTAGTTTAATAATCATACATTCATATTCCGCTCAGCATTTTAGGACAGTTAAAAGAGAATAAAAGTAACGAAAATATATATTCATTTCGATTCAAATAATTCTTTATGATTATCAAATAAAATTCCTCAAGCAATATATCCAGGGATGTTGATGTCTGGGACTGATATTTCAATAACGGTATAACAATAAAAAATAATCGTATAGAAATGAATTGATAAAAATATTTTTTTTGATTTGTAATCCAATAGAATGGTTTACTCTTTTCATTTTGGTTCACTCTATTCATTTTATATATATTCTTAATACCGGTAAAATCTCTAACTAAAGCACTTTGATTAAGATAATGACCTGAAAAAGATGAAAATTAAATTGAAATATTTATCTCTGTTTTTCTACTTGTGATCAGTTGTAGCATGTGTTTCGATTCTGTGACAGGTATTTTCAAAATAAATTTAGTTAGAAGAGTGCTCAAAGAAGTGAAACAGGTCTACTAACGAACTAAACGTTGTAATAACATTAGAAATATAAATTTTAAATAAAAAATCCCACAAAATTATCGCCGAATTTTTTCGAAAATATTTAAACTGACTGACTTGTTCAGTAATGCTTAAATCTGTCAACATTGATCAGACCTTCATGCAAAGTTATCAGGCTACATGAAAAGCTCTCTCAGATGTTTTCTTACCAAACAATTTTAATTTGATTAATTTGACTATAAATTCATTCTCAAAACTCGTATAACGGTATTGAAATATTTTGTCGAAATATCGGGATCACGGTTTTGATAATACCGGTTTTGCTATCCTTGTTCTTATCAACGGCTATCGTGGGCAGCTCCTGAGACAAACTCTATGACAGAGCGCGTACCATTAGTATGTTAATAATATATTTCAATTTATAGTCAATATTATGAACGTATTGGATTGCAATGCACTTATAATATGTTATGTTAATTACAAGGAAAAACGACAAAAACGCTCGCGACCTAGAGAAATGGCTTTATATGATTGAATATGTTATTTTTATTTCTTTATTGAATTCTTGCGCTATATAACTGCTCAAAAAATATTCACGCCAAAGTATTTTAATATATGCTAATCGACTTATTGTAACTTTTACCTATTTTTTCATCATTTTCGCTGGCAATATAAAACATATATTTTACAAATGAAAATTTATTTCAGCAAACTTTTTTCTAACAGTATTGTCCTACTTGGATTTGGAACAATGTGCCCGGTTACCGAAGGCATCCACTTTAACCACTTAACCGTGGCCCTTGAAATCTCTTTATTAAAGAGCGGTTGCTAATATACGTTATAGACTGTAAGTAATAACTTTTAATTTATTTAACATAGTATTATACTTGATGGATTTACATACTATAAAACCATTTTGTATTCATTACGATGTTATAATTATGTTTTTAAAATTAAATTTAATATATACATTATAATAATAAAAACCATATTTAGCAGTGCAGTGTATACTTTTCAATGATAGAAATATTGTGAATATGTTTAAATCACAGAAATATTAACCTGAGAAATATATCAAAAATGTGAAATATATGCAATGCATGATAATTAGATATTCATAAATATTTAATTGAAACATAAAAAAAAAATATTGAAGTGCATTGCTTATCAATTTTTATTTAAAAAAATAGCCTCCATACGAATCATTCAGACAAGTAACACATAATTTTTTTATTTTTTATTATTTCATTATGCGTAAGTATTCTTTCGCCTTGGGGCAAATATAATATATACTCCCCACAACCAAGTGGACAAATTCCTTACAGTATTAACCACTTGGCTCTACCACTAACCATACAGTATGTTTAGCTAACTTGACAGTCATAACACATCTATTCAGTTAAATTTTTATTTCCCGTCAATCGAAACTTTCTGTATAAAGATTTATGATTCGTTTTTATTGAATCAATTTTATTCCACACAAAACTGGATGGATAATACATACAATGAATTTTGTTATTATATTAAAAGTGTGTAAAGAAAGAAGCGTGATTATTTTCGCTGGAAATGTTTTTCAAGCATGCATTGTGGATGAATGAACGAATGCAATAGCCTTTTCTAGGTCAATAGTTATAACACGTGCGTGGTATTACGAGTAAAGGCATATTCATTGGTAATTTATGTGGAAGACTAAAGAAATGACTGTGTACAATGGATGTGAAAGTCAAACCTTAGAGATTGAATGAGTAACAAAATTTCTTCTTCTGCCATTATTATTTTTGCAGTGTTAGAAGAATAAATATGTTTTGAATTGATTGTGCCCAGTATGAATCATTTAAATGTAAACATATATTTCAATTGTTTCGTTTTTTCACATCCATTGATTTTATTGTATAATATTTTAATATAGTTCACATTTTTGATCCTTCTGTGTGCTCTTCCAGACAACGAAGATGAAAATTCAGTATGATGGACATTTAAATTTAAAAAATCACATTTCCTTTACAATAATCTCGAGTCAAATGACTGACTGAGTTTAAAATACCGAAATAATAAAAAAGCAATCTGAAACATTTTTAAATCATAAAAACAAATTTTTAGTAATTATTTCCACAATATATATGATGATCAGGACCAGTTTCACTTATCGCGAGCATTATTAACTGATGATCATAAAGTATATTGTTGAAATAAGTACTAAAAAAATGTGTTTTTATTATTTAAAATATCATGCCTTTCCATCAAGAAGTGTCAGTTAACATTTTAATTATGATCATTTTACTATATATTTTTCCTAGTTTCATCTAAACAGTTTAAATCGAATATTGTGTTGCTAAGACATACACTTTTTTTAATAAGAATTCTCTTTTATGTAAAACACAGTCATATTGCGATTAAGAGCAACGAGGAAAATTAATTAAATATTCCTGGTTTTACTTTTAATAATTCTTTGGCCTTACTAAAATTTCATTTCGTTTTTAGTAATGAATTTATTTTAACAGAGTTGCGATGTGTTTTCTTGTGTTCGCATATCCACTTATGAATTGAAAAAAACTTATCTTCAATAACACCGACTTATAATATAGGACGTAATTAAAATTATTCGAAAAAATATAGTTAATCTTCTTCGGTGCATGTTCACGCTATATAATTATGTCGTGAAAAGTGGATTCGTGTAACTCAAGTTTTCAACTAAATTGAGATAAATTGTGGGACTAAACGGCGCCTTCTTGAAAGAGATTCTCCAAATGGTGATCAAACAGATAAACAAGGGAGAGTTGTTACATAAACACGGCGAAGGCTCGACTGGCTGACCTTGCAGGAATAATGGACGCTTTAATGCCTGTTCTTTACACAAACTACTTGGGAAGCACACGTGAGAAGAAATAAACTTTACGGAAAGATAGCCGTTGATTTACACGACCCTGTTTCGTAAGTCGGGTAAATTTTAGAGATCGATCTACGTATCAGATTGACGAAAGGTTTTATGGCCGTCATTATTCAACATTATTTGGGAACATTTCGTAACTTTATAGAAGTGTTTTTTTATATATATTTTTATTTATTGTTTTATGTGTAGACTACTTTCAAATGAATTTATCTTTCTTTAAACAGCCTTAAAAAAATATTACCTAATATTATATTGCCAAATGAAATGTATGGTCCAATAAATTTAACAATACATTGGAACTATATAATTACTTTTAATATGATAAGGTTCAAATTTTTCTTTTTTATGAACTTTTTAAAACTTTGTTATGGCTATGTAAAAATTATTTATGACGAAAATAATTCATTTATTGTTTGAATTTTCCTTTGTTTTGATGAGGTCCGTTATAAGAGGGAGAAAAAAAAATAAAAAAAATATCAGATGTTTTTAAAATTAGTTTGAGGTTCTTAATTTTGATTTTAGCTGATAGTGTTTTTATGGATTTTTATAAGTAAAACACACGTTTTTGTTTATTATAAATACTTTGCTATTGCTATATAATATAAGATAATTGCTATGTGATATAAATAGCAGTAAACAATGATAATCTCAAATACACAGAAAATACATTTTTCTAAATATTTACATATTACTTAAGTATTATTACAACAAAATGTAATGTAACGATTGCAACTTAAATTTATTTAAAGGTTTATATAGTATAGATCAATTAAGCCTTAGTTTAGGTTATTTACTCGACAATGCATAGATAAATGATTGAAAAAAATACAGTTGCGATGCAAAATAAAAAAAATGATTCATTTTTATTAACGTAATATATGATATCTTAAATATTTCCTAATGAAAATAGAATGTTGTAAAAAACAGTTTTATTTTTGTAACATACCTCTATGATTTCGGAAATAATTATTGTTAAGATTGTTGAATAGATTATAGCTTTATCTTGAATGGTCAAACAATAAAATATATGAATAAATAACAATTTCTTTTATGATATCTGGCTAAGGCCACTCTAGCACTATCAATGTATTTATTTAAAACATAAAATCATAAAACTTTCTATTGTCACGGGTCCAAAAAACTGTTGTTATCTATTGGGTTTCGACAACAAATAAAATATGATTCAGAATATTAATTTTTAATGGCATATTCTTATGAAATGTAATAAATTATCATTAATATTTTGTTATGTTTAATTTCTATTAGTTGTATTGAGAAATGTGTATATTTACTAAATTGCATAGGACAATATTTTGTGAAACATTTTCATTCACCAAATAAATTAACATTTGATTTCAAACACTATTAAATAAGATGAACGTGATTAATTAAGCGTGTAAGGCTAAACTTAATGTCTTATTAAGCAGTTGATAACAATTATTATGAGTCAAACCGGCCTTTATCAATATATTATTGTAGAAAAGTACTAAAGAAATATTTAAAAAATAAAATACATTTCAGCAAAGATGTAACAGTTACAGATTAACGTTAAAATATAAAAGTTAGAATCACAATAGAATATTTAATTCGAAATAGTCAAAGTCATATTGAACCTTGTAGACAATAATGAAAACTTTCTTATTACACAAGAAAAAGCTAATCCAAAGCTTTTTTATTGTTTAATCGTTATCATATACAATTTCAGTTATATTGGAAGTACTTATAGCTTATTAATAGTGAATTTAATGTAGCTTTAGAAGAAAAATTATAAAAAACGGTTATTAAATTGAATGGAGAAAAATGATAAATTACCAGCTTTTTTAAGTGACGCTTTTATGTCGGATATCGGGTTTTTCACAATTATTTCCCATCGACGTTCTACATTAAAGGAATCATTACGAAGACCACACATATGACATAAAATTTCATTTTAGCTTGAGTGGCAGAGAAATCTTTTGCCAGAATGCCACATATTTGTTTAATATCAATAATTTGCACGTGCATTAAAGTAAACACTACCTACATACGTATACAAGAAATTTTATTTATTTGGAAAGATTTTTTTAAAAATAATTTTGCGATTTTGTGATTATGTCAATTATTTTACTTACTACATGACGAATGACTTTTTTCTTCGTCTCGCCACGCCCAGATGTAAAATAATTTACTGGAAAGTATGTACTTCGTAAACATTTTTATGATGCATCGTAATATTATTATAGTACTAACACAAAGTCACGTTTCAGTTGGAGATAATATTTTTGGTAACAATAAAAAAAATACTTTAAACTTTCTATGTACGTATATTGTAAATAATATTTTTTCTTAAATAATATAATAATCAAATAGTTGATTGATGGAATTTTAATATTAATTCGTTCAATTTCTGTTTTATTACTTTCGGCGTTCCATTGCGTTAGGCTCAATTAGAGGTTTAAAATCATGTGAATTCGTGTATTAAAATGCCTGACGATTCCTAAGGCGACACCTAAATCGTGAGTGATAAAACATATGGTAGTATAAAAAAACTTTAAGAATCCTTTTTTTATATTAAATTTTATTTCCGTTTCATATATCGAATCAGTACAACAGAAAGTCACAAATTAAAATTTTATAAGAAAAATAATCTATACAAATTAATTAGTTCTTCGTTACTGATTCACAATTATTCGTATGTTCCAAGTTTTTGGTATTTCTAGAACATGGAACTATTTACCAAGATTAATAATTGTCATTTGTTCACTAAAAGATGAAAAACTGCTTGACAAATTTTTAGAATCTCTTCTGTGCCGTATTACGTTTTGCAAATTATTTACGTATGTAAAAAAAGAGTTTGATTCTATAACAATATACATTTGAGCTGATATTTACTTTCTCAAAAAAGGATTTGTAATATTACTGCGAAGACAAATAATTGTTATTTAAATTAAATAGATTATTAATTCTGTTTCGAAATTTTGACTGTATATTTGTGTACAAAATGTTTGTGAATATAAAAATAAGCAGTTAGATATCACAATAGACCCTTTCCGACGAAATAATTTATACAAAAAGGTTTGAGATTTTTCATGTAACAAGAGAAAATACAGAAATATTTAATATTTGTCATTTTCGGCTGAAATTTAGATATCGACATATTTAAAAAAAAGTCGTCATTTTGTTAGAGCTCTACTTTATATTGTCTTGGAGTTGTAAATTTATTACTACTTATGACACATTGTGTAAATCTTAAGCTAAACATATTGAAATACAGAATTCCTTGATAAAGATTTTATAGGTGACTAATAAAAAATGTATATATATATATATACAATGCAATACATGCAAGATTATACACTAGCAAATTTGAACATTTGACAAAAAAAGGATCGGAAATGAGCGCACATAGCTCGCGATTCAAAAAGCAGAATGAAGTTTAAATGAAGTGAATATATTGGATTAAATGACTCACAGTAACTGCCGATATTAGCGAAAATAGAAAGTGTATCTAAAAGTAAAAAAAAAGGTTTCAATAAATATTTATTGATGACAACTTTCTGTGCACCGTGTATGTCGGCATATGTGAAGTAAAGCAGCATCAAAATATTATTGCCTACCTAAATTGTGTGCATTGAGAGGGAAATCATTAAAGGAAAGTTAAACCTTTGCTGACCTGTATTGACCTCTATGAACAATAGAGATGTATCGTGAGTCGTACGCACTTATTTTTATTGTGTTATTATTTAATATTACGACATTTAAAAATGCGATGTAAGCGGTAATTGCAGAAAAGTTTATTACACATTTGTGTAAGGTCAGTTTTAAAAAAAGATTAATCACCAAAGAAAATTACGATTACCGTACAGTACAACAGCAATATCGATAAAATGTTTGCTCAACCTTCCACATTGATATGATTCATAAATAAAATAAATTATACAATGTTTAATGTGTTCAACATAGCAATGCAACAAAATTTAAGATGACTGTCGTATATTGTACTTACTATTTCGACATCAAGCAATCGCCAGAAAATATTTAAAAAAGATATACATTTTAAATCAATCTACCCCTGCATCTTAATGCATGTATTGCATAAATGCATCTTTGTAGTAAGGGTCGCAGGATGACGGCTTTGGAACAGCTGGAGATCAATAGATATCAACTATCACAAAGGATTCTTAACGAACAAACTAGTATATATCTGTCACCATTAATGACTCCTCTGACTGATGTATCTTTGTTTCTGTAATGGACCATTTCCTTGCCATATGTAAACTTATAGATATAGTCGCTCTTTTAGTTTCATTTACAATTGTTAGTTTTATTGCGAACAGGAAACCAGCTATGCCGTTAAAACAGGAGAGAAGATGTATTGTTTACCTTTTAAAAGTAAAAAAATAAGCAAATGTTAGTTTAAGCATACTTCTGACGATAGTTGAGCCGAAATAGCTATCAACTATATTAAAAAAGAATAATTTTGTAGAAATAAAATACATTGCTATTTTTTTCACCGTGTTATAATGGAGTCCTACCAAGTGAATGCCAATTCAATCAATAAATCAATCTACTTTTAATCTACAATGATTCACTATTCTGATTTAAATAATACATAAAGTACTATCAAAAACTTGATTCAGAGATGTTTATTAGAAGAACAAAACTGTTAGTAAGAATTGCATATTAGTGTTTCTTCCATCTTATTCAATGTTCAAGGTTTACCAATGCGTGGATATTAAGATATTTCGTGAGCGAAAATTTATTATTATATATAACACAAATGAAAAGTGGCTCTTTAATAGTGTATACCAACTAAATTTGTATTCCAAGTCAAATCTATATTATGGTCTTTATAATCATTTCTGGAACGAAATCGCACAAAAAAAAAATCACAAAACGAGGCAACTTAACATAAAACTTATTTGTTTTATTTTTATAAAATTATTTTTATTTGAACAAGGTAATTGTTACTTATGAAACTTACTTATGTTACTTGTTGGAAAGGCAATATATTGATTGAATTGAGATTTACTTTGTAGAATACCATTAGAACACGGTGAAAAAATAAACTAACATCTCATCAGAACTACCTCCTTTTAATAGTTCTGATAAGGGCGTAAAACGAAATAGCTGTCAACTACATACCTTATAAATTTTATAGAACTAAAATATATTGCTATTTATTCACCGTGTTCAGAAAAGCATTATATTTGAAAAAAAAAATAATGTACAATTTTATAATGCAATGGACCGCTCCAGTTTGATTATACACTGAGTTTGCGACGAGCCAAATTCGTCCTGATAATAATTATATAGAAATCGTATTACAAATATGTTAGATTTAAACTAAGCTTTTGATGTGTATTTATAAGAAAAAACAAATGAATATCTTTTAAAGCATACTATTTTCAAATTACGAAAATATCTCCATCTTATCCTCGCAATTTTTAATGGATAGAAAGATAGATCAGATAGAAGTAAATGAATCAATCTTTTTTGTCATCTTTGATGACCACTTAAGAGATGGCGTTGACATATCAGGTCTTAAGATACAATAAATCGGAACAACAATATATAAAATCGGAAATATGTAAACTTTTTATAAATTATGAATGGTCTATCAAATATCCTTTACCTTTCCTCTATTTGTTTCCTGTTTTAATATACTTTTCCTTCTCTGCTTATACAATAGCTGGTACAAATAAACTTATAATTAAGAAAGTCATGGGTCCAATTCAAATTTGAAGCATACCTTGCGAATTGGTTTTGTCATGAATGATGTTTGTATTTGAGGCGTTTATTTAAATTAAATCAACGTACGTGTGCAAACCCTTCACTTGTTTGGTATTCACCGAAAGCGCAAAAAGAAAATAAGTAATTCAACAAATACTCACTAACGTAATTATTTCTTTTTTCGCTTGAACACAATCAATTTATTTACCGTAAATGAAATCGCTTGAAATAACTAAAGTACTAAAGATATATTATCATCATCTTGATTTTAATTGATTTCATATACCTTTACAGATTTCTTTTATTTTCATTATGAATTATTTTAACAAATGAATTATAAATTACTGAAATTAATATTCGCTTTATATAAATCAGTGTTTATATTACGTAAAATAATTTAAATCTTTCAGTCCTTCAGTTGTGCTCTTGAGCAATTAAGTCGAATTATACTAAAATTGATACTCTTAATAATTGAGAAATAATTTCCTTACTTCGCTAGAAAAAAAAGTTTTTAACTGACTTAATATAGTAGACGTAATTACTGGATTACGATTTTTGTTGAGAATTATTCATCAGATAGGTATATGTACCATTGAATGAAGAAAATAAGTTAGTATTTTATGATTTGATTTTCACACCACAAATAATATATAATACTAAAATTATGGCAGAGCTTACACAAGACAGAAAACATTCTTATACTGATTTCTGTTTCATTTGATACTGATGAGAAATATTTCAGAAAAGTATTTCACGAATTCGTATCATATATAATACATGTGTTTTACAGGACAAGAATAGTTACAAAAATAATTTCTAATTTGATATGTTAATTATGTTCAAGCATATCGTTGATCTGGCATTGAAAGCTCGTATCGTATTTTTTCCAATTAATAACCAAGCATCTTATAACTGAAGATTGAAATGACGTCAGTTCTGTTGCATTCGTGTGATAGAATGCCTGATGATACCGAAAATCAAAATCCAGGTCATTAGTGACAAAGCATGTGAAATTGTTCAAAGTTTTAACTATTCAAATATGTTTTATTTATATTTTTAGCATTTATTTTTCATGTATTATCGTAATGAGCTTAAAATATTTTTTTAAATATTAACATATGTATTTATATTTTCTGCGTTAATTTTATCTCATTTTATAAAAAAAAAATAAGTCCTGTTTTAGTTAGTAGTTTATTTTCCTGATATAAATAAAATTTGCCGCCTATAAAGTTATCATGTTAAGTATGAATTGAAGTGTCGTTAAAATTATTATCTATCATCTTAAATGCGATGGTAAATTAATATTCCTTGAATATTAGTGGTTTTAATGACACTATAGTGTATTGAGATGTGTACCAGGATCTGTGTTCGAAATGTCAAACAATTTCCAAAATATTTGCAACGCTACCACCACCGAAGATGTGAAAAAATCGCTACGGTGTTATGAAAAAATAAATTTCGGATCGATTGGCGCTGGGTCGCGTGTCATATATCCTCTGACTATAAAAACGCTCGAAGACGAGCCTAAAGCATCAGTCAGTGTTGTCTCACCGACTCGACTAGTTCGCTCGTGAAAAGCCCCAGGATTTAACATGAGAGCTTTTCTGGTAAGAACTGTCTCCATTTAACATAGTGATAATAGTGATGTGATAAAAAATAGATTTCCTTATTCAACGGTTAAAATTTTATAATTTACTTTCTTCGTCAACCATTTCTTTATTTACATTATAAGAAATATTTTTTTAAAGTGATTCATATAATCAAAAGAACTAACTTTTTCGAAAGAATCAAAATCTATAATTAAAAAAGTTTTTATATTATATTCAATAATTTCTTTCCATGTTATTATTATCCATTATTCAATCGATTGTTTTAACAGGACAAAAAACATCTTAAAAATTCTTAGTTAAAAGTTGTAAAGCATTGTGATATATTATTAAATTATATTTTCAAGCCATTTCGAGCCATTATATTGTATTAAATATATTATTAAATATTTTTGCAAAAAAAAATGTCCTGTATATAAAACTTTACGGTTTTTCACCTTTCATTACAAATCAATAAAATACGATTTTTTATTATAAGAAAAACTTAAATAAAAGTATAGTTTAGTTTAGTGTCAATTAATGCATTTAGCAACAAAATAAAGTTTTTTTTTTTTGGATTTCGGCATGAATAGTCAGCGATAAATTAAACTTCAATAATTCAATCAGCGAATTAATGCGTGGTTGATTGTCCTTAAAATTCGTCTAACATATATTCGTATTTCATGCTATTTTTAAATTGCGTTTATATTGTAAATCTGTAATATATAAAATATGTTATTTATCACTTATGTAGGTGCTTGCCCTAGTGGCATCCGCGCTAGCGCGCCCTGAAGCCCCTCTCAGTGGCTACAATTACCAGAGCCCCAGACCAAGCCAAGGAGTCAACCTCATTGGTTCCCAATCCCAGCAGATTCCTAGCGGAAGCTATGGAGCTCCAGGAGGGCCGATAGTCATTCAAAATACCGGATTCGGTAGCGGCGGAGGCGGTGGTGGATTCAGCAGCGGCGGTGGAAGCGGTGGATTCAGCAGCGGTGGATTCAGCAGCGGTGGAAGTGGTGGGTTCAGTAGCGGCGGTGGAAATATTGGATTCGGCAGCAGTGGAAGCGGCCTTAGCCAAGGCCAATCTAGCACCGTCTTCCAGTCCAGCATTGGATCTCAATTTGGACAAGGTGGTGGTGTATCACTGGGAGGATTCGGCGGAGGAAGCGGATTAGGCGGAGGAGATTCTTTTGGATTCAGTAACGGAGGTGGTCTTGGTGGAGGTCTTGGAGGTGGTCTTGGAGGAGGACTCGGTGGAGGACTCGGAGGAGGTCTCGGAGGAGGACTTGGAGGAGGACTTGGAGGAGGACTTGGAGGAGGACTTGGAAACGGACTCGGCGGCGGTATTAGCAGCGGCATTGGAAACGGTTTTGGAGGCCAAGGTGGCGGAATCAGCAGCGGTGGAGGATTCGGCGGTCAGTTCGTCGCTCCAGCCCCTCAAGCTCCCATCATCCAAAAACACATCTACGTCCATGTCCCCCCACCAGAACCCCAAGAAGACTATCAACGACTCTTGGTCGCAGCGGCTCCCCGTAAGAACTACAAGATCATCTTCATCAAGGCCCCTACCGCACCATCAGTATCCCCAGTTGTCTTGCAACAACAGCAACAAAACCAAGAAAAGACCATCGTTTACGTTTTGGTGAAGAAACCCGATGAACAAGAAGCATTATCGCTATCAGGAATCGCTCCAACCAAGCCATCCAAACCAGAAGTATACTTCATCAAATACAAGACCCAGAAAGATGTCGCTCTTGACGCAAACAAGCTGACCGGAAACATCAACTCAAACTTCGTCCAACAAGAAGGTTCTGGTACATCCACCGTCACAGGAAGCCTCAACCCGAGCGCACAGTATGGACCCCCTGGGCACTCAGGACCTTATTAAAGCATCGCACTCTAAGCCCTGTACGAATTAAAACGATAAACATAGAAGAAGAAAAAACGAAATAGTACTGCATAAGTTTTGACTATATTGTCTGGTTATTAAGGATATCTTTAATATATTCAGCAGATACTTTCACAGTAAAATGAGATTTATTCTATGATATTTGACGATGGGCTATGAAATATGTGGTATCCATTTGTTGCCATCAATTAGCGTTTTGAGTGAAACCTTCTGACGCGACTTCATTTCCTTCTATGAGAGCGTCAGCATTATTTGTGCGTCGCGATTTCTTGTAAAAATGTACATATTTTATATATTTCTTTGTATGAATAAAAAATTACAATTATAATTATCATTTGTTTCCACTACACTTCTAATTTCCCCATTCGAAGTAAAACTTCCCTACATTTTTTCAATATGCGTTAAAAAGAAAGTTATTTAATATGCGGGCGTAAGAGAATACCCATATTAAGTTTGTTATTTAAAGTGAAGATTCTTGTTTTATTATCATTGAGAAACTATATTAATAATACACACATCGACTTATACTTTCCTTTCTTGACGTATTTTACTAAAGCATATGTCGAAAAAAAGCTTTCTGAACATATAGCAACACAAAAGAAATAGCATATGAAATTCAAATATTAATTAAGTTTGGTAGTAAAATATTCAACTCTTGCAGAAAACTTATACGAAATCGTATTACATAAATGTTAGCAAATATAATACAATAAACAAAATCCACTCTCTCTAATGATGATAACAAAAATAAATTAATATACGTACTGAATATTTCTGTGAGATTAAAAAAGTTTAGCTTCATTTTGTTTTTTTTTATATTTACATAACTCCGTCATAATAGAGAAAAATGAGCCAGAATTATATTTGTCGTCTTTGATTAATCCTTTATTTTTTCTATTACAAAGAACGAAAATTTAACCGAATAATAGCACCAAATAAAACTTCTGATCAAATATTTGTTTTTATGGTTCGTATATCGAAATAATTATTACTTTTATATTTGATGAAACACAATTTGTGTTAATCTCATCTGATAAATATCTATGAATCTGGAAAGTCTCACGATTTTTCAACATTTATGGTTTATATTTAAATTAAAAAAAATATTTATTACTTCTTGCATTACTTTATATTGGTCCCGGGACAGCCGGTCCCAATCTTAAAAATATTAAATTGTAGAAGTAGCACCAAATATTATGATTTTAACAATATAAATAAAATGCCTTTCCACCAAGTAGCAAAACTGTGATATGTTTTTTATTATATCGACTGAATGTTGTTGAGGGAATTTCAATACAAAATTTGAATTGTTACAATTTTGTACGATTCCACATGTTTTGTCACTAACATCCCGCACACAATCGGACAAACTTGTAACAATTCATATTTGACTATGTTATATATTTCATAAAAACAGTCCTTGAGAATTATACCCATCGATTTTTACACAGTGTAAAAATATGAACTTTTACAATGATTTTTAATGATATTTTTGCTTCATAAAATTTCATAAAACTAGCTCAAGTTTTTTAGTAGCTTGATAGCTTGAGCGTTAATATTAAAAGATAATTTATTATTTTGTTTGATAAAGCGTCGGTAAATCCAGTGACCGAATTGCACATCCGGGTGATGGGCATAAATATAAATTTCTGTTTAAAGTATGCGGCACAAGAAAAGCATTCTTTCGTTTCATTAGCGAACCACTAAAAAGGAAAGTGAGGAGAGAAAAGAGTGAAAAAATTTGCATTTCTACATAATTCATAGCGCTCGACTCATTTACAGGACCGCATCGTATCACCGATAATCAATTTAGGCAGCACTACAGAATTTTAACGCAACACTGTTCAATTTCATATTCACAAATCGCATAACCGCAAAAAGCCACTTGATTAAATCAGTAAAAGTTTAGAAAAACATATAACTGAAACGTTGAAAGATTCATAATATAATAACTACACTGGAGAAATTATCTCCATGGACATGTTACGCGAAATACATGAATCGAAAAACGTTATTATAAAAAAAATATACGGGCCAATTAATATTTCACTTATATAAAATAAAAGTCCAAAAAACAAGCTTGATCTAAAACATGAACAGGAAAGGGATAATTGTAAACATGTAATACTTTAAAAATTCACATATATCTTTTTAGTATGAAGAAAAACAAATGTGGGTTTTTGTTGTATAACAGATAGGCATATATATACCAATTTTAGGTGTTTACAGTCACTTCTTGATGGAAATGCATTATATTTATATAAAAAAAATTTTTTTGTATAATTTCCACAATTTAATATTTTAAAGATTATTATCAACTGATACAACACAAAACAAGGCTATTTATACAAAATTTTGCATAATGCTCGTATGTGAGAAAATTGTCCTGATCTAAAAAATACAATATCGCAGGAATAGTGGAAACATCGTGTTTTTATCATTTAAAAGATATACAAACACCAATGAATCGTAAATTGTAATTTTGAAAGGTTTTAAAAGGTGTGCTGAGCTAGTATTCTCATGTTTATTCGTGGCAGGACACTAAAATAACCCAGACAGTTAATGCACAAATTAAATCGCTCAGCTCTTTATTGTAGAGCATTAATGCCTATGTTTTATTAATGTCTAGATGGTAACAAGGCTGGCTTATACCAAGACATAGAAACTGCACTATAGATTAAATGAGAGAATAAATGTGAATTGAACAGTCTTGTCAGTCTTGTCGAAAATTGAAGTATAATTTTTTTTTTTTGATACCGTCCGTTGTCGAATAACATTGCGCCTCTCAGTTGTATTGTATATTCGTTTGACAGATGAAAAATATTGCTACCTTCTATGATTGTCTTTACTTATTAATTTTTGATCCAGTAAAGAAGATGGTGTATCAAAAAATGTTTTTGTTTGAAATTACATGTCATCTTTTATCTGTATTGTAAAAATATAGTTGGTGATAATCTTAAAATGAGCTTGTGGCAAAAAAGGAAAGCTCTCGTTACGTTCTATCTTTCAGCCAATTCTATACGTAAGTCTCTGATTCTACCCTACGAAATAAGATCTAAGTATAAACCTTTTTTTTCTACCTGTCTGAATTCAAAGCTCTACTGAAATGCAATATGATTCACGAGTATCGTGAAAGCAACACACAACATTTTAAAACAAAACTTTTTAAGAACAGAGCAACTCTTTTATAACTTTTCACTCAAAACTTTTTAAAATATCAATGATTATTTTATAAATTTATTTTGGAATAAATTTTTCAATGATTGGAAAAATAAAAACTTTTCGCACAACAGGAAACTTCTTAGTAATTTATAATGTCTATTTATTTTGATTGAAATCAATTCAGAAAAAGTAATTAAGCATACTAAAACGAAGTTATCAAAGTTAAAAAACACGTGTTAAAAACGATCAAAGAAATTTAATTGTTTATCTCAGATTGAACAATCATTATAATCAAACAAACAACAGTAGTTTTCCCAGAAAAGAATACACTTTTTTACATTGTAATTTCCTTTTCACTGCAGTATTATATCTCAGTTGTACTATATTGTTGTCATTATATCAAAAAAGTTTACTAAAGGTACGCGCATGAATAGTAAATATATTTATGTGAATCCTGATTAATAGTTAAACTATTGCAAAATCAATTTTGTTCTGTCTATTGAAAAAGTTCACCATTTTTATGCTTTCGTTATTAATTAAGATGTTCGAAAATCTACATATCGTAACGTATTTTTTAAAAATAATTCGCAAGCGTCGTTTTTGTTACAATATAATTATTTGTCATTATATTTATCAATAGTTAATTTATGATATCGATTGAAGGTGCTTGATGGAACTTCAATATTAAATTTGAATTGTTGAAACTTTGTACGATTCCATATGTCTTGTCACAAACGACCCGGGTTTCGCCCTTCGGCATCTTCAGGTATTCCATCGCACGGATGCAACAGAACTGACGTAAAATAAACAGTTAGCATCGTATATATAATATATTTAAATCGTTATTTACAGGAATCTACTTACCAATAGGCAAGCGAAAAATTGCAGCTGAAAAGAATGTAACAATATTAATCCATAATAATTAGCTATAACAGCTTTCATTAACGATCTTGCTAATAAGTGGTCGTTATTGAAATGGGGTTTTCAACAAATTTAAATCAAGTTACATTAAACTATAAATGTGTCTTCTTTTATTTAAAGAATACCTAATATCAAACATCTAGTGATGAGACATAAGAATTATCGTCATGAGATTGTCGATTCATTGAACCGATCTCACGTAAAGGGTACAACAAGTTGTTGTTGTTAAATAAATAATCGTTTCGTGGTTTTCAATAGAAATCTTTTGTTTGGATTATTAAATTTGTTTTAATGAACCGTGATAGAAATCAGTGAAATGTCAGTTACGATCAATTTTCTAAATACTTCAGCTGATATTATTTTATAACATTATAATATAAATAAAAATCTGATAAATTTGATGAACATTTATATCATAAACATTTCGATTCAGAATCGTCATAAAATTCGTAGAGCGTATACGATGACCCTACCTTTGTGTGACATTGTCTGTACACCCTATATCAACATTCCGTTTTTTTTTTATATATCACAAATAAGAAATATAATGACAACACCGAGAAGTAAAAGTGATATTTACAACGCTTACATTATCACATGTTACATACACAGTGCACGTATATTCTTCAATAAAGCTTATGTGAAGTCTAAAGTTTTAATTTTTGCTCAAGTATGCTTCTGTTCAACTTCAACAAAACGACAACACCCGTAAGTTCATTACGTAATACAGGACACGGTTAAGGAATAATATAGTACATTTTCAAAGAAAAAAACGGCGATAATTATTCTCAACGGGCTGAATGATCGATTCCACGCATACTTTGTATGCGGAAACATACATTGCAAAACTCCGCGTAATCGAGTTCCGAACTTTGACGTAAGTTGTGAGTTGTGCCGTATAAATATTCATTCAAACGCAGAAAAGACAGCGATAAAAATATACATTATGTATGGGGCTGACAACGTGTGTTGTATCGTGCACATTATTTCCCTTGCAATAAATGTTAGAATTCACCCTGGCGCGTTCAAGGACTTTATTATGAGGGTGTGTATTATATTTAATTGTGTTGACGATAGCACTCTACAATTAATAATCAAAACATGAATGAATTGAGAAGAAAATAAAAAGGCTAGAAGTAGGTTGTAAAAATATATAAAAACAACAATTTGGCAGTTAAAAATATTTAAATAGGGGCCACGAAGCCACGAATGAAATTAACTCAATAGAAAAGAAATTACTTGAATATGCAACTTACAACTCTCATCAAAGTTACGTCTAAACATTTTAATATAATATGCTAATCTCAAAACTTCAGTTCATGAAATCTCATCAGTTGGACAGTAGTTTCTTTGAGACGATTCAGCAATAGATTTATATGCTTTAATATGTATACAGTATTTTTTGTACCAGTAGTTCATGAAGCCGAAAGGTGTGCTAGGTCAATTGACAGGTCGTAATTGAGATGGTCAGATAACGATCCATAAATCGAATAAATTATCAATGTTTCAATCTTTCGTTCTTATTTTAGTTCTTGAAATAAACACTAAAGACTCGTCAGCAGTAAACATTTCATTGATAACTTGATATATTGAATTGAAAACTATATCTAATTTATTATACTAACCACTTTTCGTATCTGTCATATCCATTACTCTTTTACAAGGTACGGGTTTCATTATTTGATTTTTCTATTCGAATGCATGAATTTCGGTGATGCCTCAAACTTTCTCTCGCCCATGCGATACTAATAATCAACTACGCTGTTAAGTGAACCAATCCTATTCTATTCTCATGATATTTTTTATAATCCTGTTGCGATTTTTTTAAGGATGAATTATTTTTATCGGTACTTAATTAAAATTTTTATTTAAATATTAATTTTGTACTTTATTTTTTTCTTAACTCTTCTTATATATATATATAAAACATAAATGATGTAAAATGTTTACTTATTGATTGTTCAATTAAATGTCTTAACTAGAATGCATGAAAATATCGACAGGCGAGTCCTGGGAACAATTGTGAATGACAAAATATATTTTAGGATAAAAAGCTTCAACGATATAAATATAATATATTTTTTTAGTCATATATACTTCACAATTATTAGCAGTCACCATTATGGTGATTTAATGATTATCAGGTCGTTACACATCTTTTTCTATCCTCTCAAGCCATCCAGGTAGTTAAGGTGTTTTTTTAGCGGTATAGAACTTTAAGTAAGCAATACTTTTTTAACTGGCGGCCATTTTGTCAGTTATCAAGTGATTTATGGTAAATTTGATTTGGCATTTTCACGTGAATAGACTGACGCCTGAACAACGCTTCCAAATTGTGAAATTTTATTTTGAAAATCATGGTTCTGTTCGAAATACGTATCGCGCACTACGTCCATTTTACGATCAACATAATCGTTCATCAGAGCAATTAATTCGATTAACTATGGAACGTTTTTGCACCACGTTTACTCTGAATCAGGGATTCCCAACCTTTTTATACTCTAGAGTGCATTCTAAAATATCAGTAGGTTGGCGGGCACCACCCATTTTTTTTAGGGTTTTTATAATTAGACGTGATTAATAAAAAAAAAGATCTCTACGTTTATTGTCACTATATAATAAACCTAGTTACTCAAAAAAAATTAAAACTTTAACAAATATATAAAAATAATTTACATTTTTAATTAGTGTTTATGAAAAAATCTGTTACGTTCAAATAGTGGCGGGCACATACGAATTGTTTAGCAGGCGCCATGGTTGGCGGGGTTGGGAATCCCTGCTCTGAATGATAATACGCATCCACAGAGACGTTGTACAGTGCGTACAGAAGAAATCATTGCTGCTGTAGAGCGTAGCGTAGAGGAAGACCCGAATCAGTCTATCCGTCATCGTGCACAGGAATTGGATATGTGTCCATACATTTTATGGAAGATTTTGCGATTTTTAGAAGAAACATGCATGGCTCAAATTTCTCAATGGTCATTGTTTGTTTTATTTTTAATTTTATTTTCATTATAGAATTATATTTATATTTCTCCATTAACAGTTAGCAAAGTTAGGAAACAACAATATATAATAAATAAAAGTTGATTTGGTGGGAATTTCTCAAAAATATCTAAAAACGACAGTGTGAACCTCTGTCAATAAACAGTTTACGACAAGTTTATAACAAGTTTATGAATCACGTGTAATTTTAATTAAGCAAGGAAACATTTTGCCATAGCCTCTCGCGTAGGTACAGAGGAGTGACTCAGAACACTTTTTCGATGCGAATAAAAAGAGAAACTTCGACCATTGTGTTCATGTGATGGGGGAAGATACGCGTGATATATGACAAGTAATAAATACATCAGATAGTATTCGGATACCGGCGGAACATTTTGTCGAATGAGTGACTGAATCGAACGAAGGTGTGCCCGGCACCTGCATGTATATTTTAATGTTGATTTTATGCGATGATAGTAATATTAATTTGTGTACAAAAACAATCAAAATTAATTAGTAGTAATTAATGGTAAAATAATATAAGATGCAGTAGGTCAATTTAATTAATAAACTTTCTTCTTCGAACATTGATAAAAGCTGCCTAAGGATAAAATTTGTCTTCAAAAGTTTCGGAAAATATTTACTGCAACAGCGTAATTTAGTTTAGGTACAAGGCATTATATAAATATATATCTGTAAGTAAAATATTAAAATGAGAAACACAATTAAAAAAATACAACGTATTTCAGTTTTTCCACCGTGTTTTAGTGAAGGTTTACCAAATAAATTCCAATTCAATTAATAATATAAATATGAATATTTTTGTGACTGAATTAGCGCAGAGATTATACTGATACATTAGACTATGAGTAAATGCTTCTCACATAAACAGCTTTATGTGGCCTGCTCACGCGTCGTAAAAACGTCCGATTTATTCGTGTGTGCAATAGACGGAAAAACAAAAAATATCGTGTATTCAAAAGCGCTTCGATGAATACAATTAAAACAAATACTTCTTTCTTTGAGTGGTATTGCAACACGTGCCGGCTATTGAATAGTACATACATTTTATATTTATTGCGAAAGAAGTCAGAAAAGTTTGATCAATAAAGCTCGTGGCTTGTAAAAATATTTTATTATTTATCGTTGTCGTCTGTGGTTGATTTTTTTTTTGTTTTGAGTTGTTTTTTGTCATTTTATTTTTGATTCTCGTGAGAGAAATATTTTTGGTTCTCTAAATTATGAAAAAAAAATATAGAATATAAACACAAATTTTTAAGCAAATTATTTACGCCATGTGAAACATCAACAAATCATAATTCAAAAAAAATCGAATCGCAGATCAATAAACGATTCAGACAATTACTCATTTATTATCAAGAAAAAGTCTTTCAAATTCCTTGAAAAAATGTTTTAGAGATAAGGGGAATATGATACATTTTTCGAGGAATGACTGTCGATCACACGCACGATAAAATTCATACGTCACACTTAGAATCGCTATTATTATTCTGTATTAATTGAACACCACTGTGTGAGAATTTGAAATCTGTACTAAAAAATGAAACTGAAGATTTCGTTGGAAGCGCGATGTTTGTAGTGTGTGACGAAAAGATTCGCTCGTCTTGAAGTGTGTCACATATTGGGTCAGTAGGTTCACGCTCTATTCGCTGTGAATAATATCAACACTTATAAACAAACAACTAAAGTCCACATCTGATTTACGTGTAAATTTGCTGTTTTGTACGACGATTCTTAAAACATAACAGAACAATATTTTCAAGAAATGTCCACGTTTAGCGAGTAATTTTTGAGTTGCTTAGCGTGTTTTCACATTTACCTTAACGGTTTATATATTATACATTCTGTTTTCTATACATTTTACTCAGACTGTAGCGAATAAAAGAAATATTGAATTCTGTTTTTGGACGTAACACAAATATGTAAAAAAGACATATTATTGCAATAAATTCATGAAAGAAATAAATATTATATTTGACCTGATATATCTACTTAGCTATGCTGCATAGCACAACCATTCGCTTGTACACGATGCTCGATAATGAGTGTGTGCGTGTGTGATTAACATTGACTGGTGACACTGCCATATCAATGTTCATTGGACGCTACTCTGCAAGTATATGGTCCAAGAGTTGCAGGCTTAACAATATTGGATAAAATAAAGTAGCGACAGTATATCGTGTCGCTTGCCATAACTATGGCCAGAATATTAGTGCTCCGAAACCTTTTGTATTCTGCGGCACACCACACGTCCACATTTATAAACATTTATAATGTTAATATTATAAATGTTTCAGGAACATTTTGTCAATAATGACTTATTTTTTCTGTATTGTTCATTTTATTTTTAGGTATTTTTTCTTATAAATAGACATTTTATGTGAATAGTATTTATGTACATATGACATATTATTTCAACGAAGAAATAATTATTTCCGCTACCCTGCAATTGAGTTTTCATATAATATGTTATAATACAGACAAATTATTTAAATTTTCTTTTGCTATAAAAGTGCGCCGCGACACACCGTTTGTGGAGCACTGATCTATATGATAACTGTTACAAACGCGTTTCAAGTAATCCCTGAAATCTGTCGCTAATATTAATTTATAACGATGACATAAGAAGACCCCATTCGTCCATATTACACTTTGAGTCAAAAAGCCATACAATCAACATACAATCAATCTCTTTCGGTGTCTACGGAAAAACAAGTCATGTGTAAAATACCACAATATTCAATCAAATATAATTATCATTTAATCTAGTCTCGTAGCTTATAATCAATACTGTTGAATTTGAGTTGAATAAATATAAATCTATTCAGCGTCGTAATGTGAATTTTTTAACGCTTTATGACCAAAATTTGACTCTCCTTGTTTATACCATAGGTCGTTAGTACACTGAGATTTGCAAAGATTTTTGGTCACAAAGCAGGTGCCATTGTTGTGAAGCATTTTCTAACTGTTAATAATACAAGTCAGTTTTTAATGTGATATTCTAAAGTGATTTATTGAATATATAGAATGATATTTTTTGTGGCTCATAGCTGCAGATTATTATACAAAGCAGTGAAAAGTTTATAAACATATAATATATCGTATGAAAAAGAGAAAGTCGTTTATTGAAAGAAGTTTTTTTTTTATTTTCATTTATTTTATTTTCAATATTATATAATTTTATTACAATAAGTTTATATGGATACTCACGTTCAGATGATAATGACGTATATTTACACTTTAGTTATAAATTCTCAATATCTGATTGAAACCGGTTATTACATTTGAGTTCAAATTTTGTTTGTTCACTATATGTCATGTTAAAATATCTAATTATCATTGTAGTAATTGTAAAATTATTTTGATTTTTATCATTTGAAAATTAAATGTAACGAAAGAGAAACTAGACTTAAAATTCCTTAGAGTTTTATTTAGCATTGCTTCATTTAATATTATATAATAAACGTTAATCGCTTAAATACCGGACATGTAAAAAGCTAATGTTTTTGTATATGGCAAATTTTACAGAGCCCTCAAAGAGTATGGATTTTTTTAAAAAAAAAAATAATTACATATTGATAATAATATAGCGTTTTTTCTAGTTTTCGATTGAGAAATTTATATTCTATCAAAAATTATCAAGGTTGGCACAACAGCCAACACTATTTTGTTTTTTCATAAAACTGAGTTTTGTGAAAATATTTAATAATTTACTACTTTGAGTGAGTTATTCGTATTTAATGAACGTTATTTTTTACATTTAATCAAACATGAATTCTTTCTCGTATATCGTTGTATAATTTAACAGCCCTCGTCACATCATTTCTTTTTATATATTGTTCACGTGAATTTAATTATACTAGCTATATATAGATGTCACTTTGAATATTCTGCATAATACAAAAAAATAATATTCTAATACTAAAGGTATTTTTTTGTTCATTAAGCCCGATGTTCGTTTGAGATTTAGCCGGTAAACACTGGTTCATTGTGATCTTGAAATATCAAGGTTAGAGTCATAATGAGTTATATCACTTTCCAATATTTAGTTGACCGATACTTGAACCGATTGTCCCGATTACAATAATATTACACATGAAAATTATCTCATATCCGAATGTTACTGTCACGACCTACAACGTCGGCGCACGAATTTCTCATTAGAGCGCCCTTTATGAGCGATCAGTACTTCATTACATCACAATTCTACTCAAGTATTCCTACTCAATTGAATTCCAAATTTGAACTTTAAACATTAAAATATAACTTAAAATCATAGACACGTGTCTATAAAATTGTCAATGAAATCTCGTTTCATTAATTATCTATGTACAATCTTTAATATTTATATTAAAGACAAATATCTCGATATCATTGTTGAAAGCGTTCAGCGAATTGTATCAATTGAAAAACTTTATTAAGTATTATATATTTAAAAAAATAGTTTATTATGATATTATTACAATTTAATGCAAGATAAATATGAAATAAAAAATTAAACGTATATATATGAATAAAAATTATTTTTGAAGTCCCAAAGATTCAAAAGCCCTGTGAGTTCCTATTTTCATATTTATTAGTGGCACGTTTGCAACCTGTACGTCGATCTTAACATTTTTTTAACAATTTCTTTTATATTTATATATATTTTTTATTTTGGCAACTTTTTATTTATATATGGTATATCTTATGCTGTTATAAGGAAATGTGTTAAACTTCAACGATACGTATATATGTTATAATAATAAATTAAGTCAATGATGTAAGGTAATTGATCAGTTTGATCATGTGATTATTTTTACGGGGTTTTTATGTATCCTTAATGTAGACTGTCTTATTTACCGAGTAAATTTTTCAAAAAAAAAATTACAACAAGGTAGCGAAAAATCATAACACATTAATTCAAATTTCCCAAAAGTTATTCCTTAAAAAGTATATACGATGAATAAATTATAATTTACTTCAAGGAGACTTACAAAGTTTTTTTAACGGGAAATCGTTAAATGGTTTGATAATTACCGCCTATTTGGGTCGTCATTAATTCTGGGTGGCGAAAATAACTGTGCATTGCAAAAGGAGCTTGACATTTACTGTCTGTAAAAATACTAAGAATAGATAGATAAAATATAATTATTTAGTATATATACTAGATTCAAAAATAGCATTTAGTCGAATAAGTATTATTTTTATTATTTAAGATATTATTATAAAAAAGCTATTCAAAAACACTAATTCTTGCAAACTTTTATGTGTGAATATTAAAAAGAACATTCAATTTTAAATCTTGCCAGAAGCACATATTATGTACGCAGGTCCTATCCTACCTTCTTTCTATATGTAGATAATATGAATTTATGAAGATAAACCACCTGCGACAGTACATTTAAAACTAAAGCCACATAACAATTTTTTTAAGGTATGAATTTTTAAACATGATAAAGCATTATTTTCCTTTCCTAAAAATATTACGTTAATGGTTTTAAGTAATATTTTGATATTTGTATGATTATCAAATGAAATATGTACAGTCAACACTTATACAGTGTCGAGATAGGGACTAAGCTATAGAAAAAAAACGCAATAGAAAACGCACGAACGCACGTGATTAACTCGTGCGAGGAGAAATTGGCCGTATGTTTTATGCTTGACCTATGTAATACACAACAGGCGAGTTAGGATATGATTTATAAATAATAAAAAGGAAAATATAGATATTTTTTTAACTTTTACTACATTTCTACATGTTTTTTACTCACTTCCCGGGTATTCCCTTCCGTCATCTTCATGTATTCTAAAACACGAATGCAATATAACAAGCGGAATATCAAAGGAAAATCGGATTGTATAATACATAATCGATACAAATCATTTACTATGTGTCAAGTATATTACATCCGTGTGATAGAGTGTCTGAAGGTGCCGAAAGGCGAAACCCGTACGTGAGCAACAAAACATGTAGGAATGTACAATGTTTCAACAATTCATTTTTGTATAATTACTTAATATTGATATTAATACACATAATCAAACTAATTTAAGAAATAAATCAAAAAAAATATTAAACACAATTTTAATGCGTAAATAATTGTCATTCAATGGAATGTCATCAAAAAAAGAACAAAATCTATTGAATTTGAAGCAAATGAGAAATTAAATAATCCGAGAACTTCTTCATCTTTGACTAAGAAAATTTCGACATCAGATAACGAAATCGAAGATTTCGTGTCTCTAAAACACTTAAGGATATCTTATACCTTTTTATTGATGAACGTATTTGTAACATATTTATTTTCTATCTGAAAACATAAAATTTAAATTAGATAAAAATAAACAGATCAATTGCAGATAAGAAATGATTCACTTCGTCAATTTATTGGTCGAGTTTTGGGATCTCCCATTAAATCATAATTAACACTTTATGGTCCGCGGACACCACATTGGCGTCATTTTCGAAACAAACGTTACGATCCGGGAACGCCAATGTGACATCTTCGAATACGCACAGCTATACTACGAAAAAATAATATGAATTTTAATTTAAATTTTCAAAAATTATCATTATATGGATGAAGAATATACACGAGATCTAAAATCAAAAAAGGAAAAAACTATTTCGTTGTAGTTATTTAGCGAAAATGTGCGGACCGTTAAGTGTTAAGAGCTTATTTAAATCTTTGTCATATTAAGCATGCACTCTTCTCGTAATTGAATATTTTCGACATATTTGAACACAATTTTATTTTATTTAATTGTATATTTTGACCTTATCATAAATAATTTGCTCAAAATTATTGGTGGTTCACAAGTGAGTGTTTATTGCCAGAAATTCGAAGATATGTATATTTATTTAATGATGTATCAGGCAATGTATTGTTTCGTTGTTTAAAAATTTTAAGAACCTGTAAGGTAATAAAATTATTGTTCTTGGAGAAAACGAAGCATTATTTGGTGGTAATAATATTATTCACAAAGTGAAAGCAAAGATGACTTTTAAAGCTCTATGAACCTTTATAAATGTTAACATCGATATATTAAATAAAATGTTAACAATTTTGGCCACACCAAAGATAATCGATAGATAGCATCGACAAAAATGCGGTATACAAGAATTTTATAAACTACAAACTTACGTCTACTGTTATTAGTATGTTACAATGCATTATAAAATAGTTTGTTGTGCAATGTTTATAAATTATCATAATTAAGTAATATTCTTGACATCGCAAATATACATAATTATAATAATAATTATGCTTACGAAAAAGAAACAAAATGCATAATAAGTCCTTAAAATCTAGTGTTGCTTTCATCATATAATTAAATGTTGTCCTTTATTGACTATAAAATAACGGAAATATAATTTTCTTTGCAGCACCAGAGCAAATGAGCAGCAGTATTCCACTGAAAATAGCCCTCTTTATGTCTCCAAAGATTTTGCGGTAAGTAACATATTAATAATGCCTATAAACTGTTTACTTTTCATAAAAAATGTTATTATATTTTAATATTTACCAACAAAAATAATAAAGTTAATTAAGTTAAAAGTATTTTTTGACATTTATTACAACCGTAATTTACACGAGTCTTCGTTGTTTTCTTTTGGGTGTTATTTCATGGGATAAAAATATATATTTTTTTATTGTTCAGAAAAAACTTTAAAATTTCTTTATAGTATTTGCCAGAAGTGTCAGTGACACTTTAACAGTAATAATACACAAATTAAAATTAAATATATTTATTCAAATAACATTTAACACATATCTGTATAAAAAAAAAATCACATTGAACGAAGATCTTTATTCGTGTACTTATAAATATGGCGTTTGCAGCAATTCTGTGAGATGTTGATTGGTCTACTGTGGACGATATTTAAACTTTAAGATCTTCTTTGTTGGGTATAAAGATTCACAGCCATATGTTGTACCAAAAATAGAAAATGGTCGACAAACAGTTTTCTTCAAATTCATAAAAAATAAAATAATTTTCAATGCGAGTTTATTTCAATGAAAAGTCGCATTTGCACACCGTTGGTATGTACAAAATTCCAATACAACCAGTCCTTTTTTTACGCGATACATTGGTTCCAGAAAACGGCGCGTGTAAAAATTCACAACTTTCATATAATTTGACAATTTGGTTCCAAAAATTGAAATATCGCGTGAAAAAGTCCCATAAAAAAAATCCCGTATAATCGAATTCGTGTAAATATAAATGCGATATTTTTTTTAAATTTTATTTGAATCTTACCTTAGAAAGTGAATATTTTATGAAACATTTTCGATACTACTGCAAACAAAAAAACGTCACTTTTAAGGTGATGATCTTACTTTCATTTTATTGGTGGAAAAGCACTAATTTTAATAATAAAAACAAAATGTAAGAAATCAGGACCGGATTCGCTCATCACTAGCATTAGCAACTAAACACATAACATTTTATAAATAATGCTCAAATTGTCTTTTTATTTTTAAAAAAGGTATGTAGTATGATTTAAAAAAACGCCTAACATTTTATTCATTTAAATTCATTGAAAAGAATACTGTTTTTTTAAAAAAACGTCAATGAGTCAGTTAAGTGATTATACAAAAAAAAATCCTGCGAGTAGTGTCACAATGTTAAAATAATACTTTTTAAACATATGTCACCGATGGAAATGTAAATTTCTGTATTAGAGTGGTTTTAACAAAGCGGATGAGGTAGAATGAACTGGGATAAAAGTTTAAATGTAATTATTAAAACAGACACGCACAAATGTAGCACGCTGGAAATACAAAATGTACATTATCTAATTCTCCGGTCCGTAACCACTGGTCCGCGGAGAGCTCAATAATATTATAAAGATTATTAAAGCCAACCACTAGCTTTATTATGAAACTGAATTAATATGTAGAAGAGTTTAAATTTGTGAAATTCAGTTTCCCAAAAAAGAAGCTAACCTAGCTTTGTGTAATTATTTTTAGTCCATTTTATAATAAATAAAAAAAAATGTGATACTCTCTTAGAGTACTTTAATATCAAACAATTTAACCAGCATAATACTATAATGAGAAAAAAGCTCATTTTCAATCATTCTTCAAATCACCGATGCGTGATAAAAAAAACAACGTTATGATAGATTTAACATTTTATCAAATGTATAATTTAATTTTATTTTCAAACTGGTTTCTCATCACAAAGTTCGCTTTAATATTTTACACTCGAATAAAATTCCTGCAATCACCCTAATCACGAATATATTACTTTCTACATAGCGACCAAAGAAAGGGAAAAAGGTTTTCCACTACTTCAAATGATTGAATTATAATTTCAAATATATTTCGTAGTAAACGTATAATATTCATAACTTGCCAAAATATTAATTAGTAAAACCATATGGTTTTTCAAATGTAGTTAATCATTTTTTTAAATTGTTAATTTAATTTGTAACTATGATCCAAGACGCTGCATAAAATCGGTGGAGAAAATAGTTCAATAGATTTCAAGCTTTATGTGAAAATATGGGCGTATTTTATCATCAAGTACAAAATTTCTATAATGCAATCGTGACAACGGTTGAAAAATTAATTAACAAAAAAAAAATTATAGCGATAAAAAAATGTTATGTGCTTCTGCTATAAACAGATGAAAACGATGATAACACAATAATGAGTAATGTCGAGGTCTTGTAGGAAAGATCACAAACGTATGTGGCAATTAAAATATACCGTATCAATATGAAATTAAATAATAAACAATCACCAGAAAAAAACATATTGCATACAATCGAAACAATGGCTGTGTATTCGTTGCGAAGCTTTTGAAACGGCTGTAGTGCAATATTTTGATTGTTTCTTGACCCAAAAAAAACTTTCACATATACATATAAAATGAATATGATTTTTTTTATTGTTTATTAATGTGACAATTCAGCAATCGCTCACTGATACAAAATATAATAATAAAAACACGGTTATTTATAGATATAAATAAATTGATAGGATATCAAAGTTCTAAATATTCCATTTAATGATTGTCAGTCGTTGTAATTGTGTTAAATAATGATATTATTTTGTGAATACATATTAAGTATTTATATAAACTGTGTGAGCGATGTACCAACTATTTCGATTTGTAGAAATAGCAAATTATCTCTTTAATAAATTTCAGACGGGTGATTTATCGAAGACTATTTAAATATGATAATGGAACATAGACTCGTCATTAACCATTTCAACATACAAAATCCCAGCAAAAACTGATTATTGGTCATATATATATTGTATAGAAAAATATATAATTTAAAATATCGACTGAGGCTTGTTGAGATTTCAATATTAAATTTGAATCGTTCAAACGCTTTACATTACTACATCAACTTGGTTTCACCTTTCGGCATCTTCGGTCATTTCAGTGCACGGATGCATTCAAACAGACCGATGCTTGAATTTTCGTCGTGAGTCGTGTGTAATAAAATATATGAAAATGAAATTAATTTAAATGACTTAAATTTAATAAGATTTATCAAAAATACTATTATGGGGTTGAACCACTTTGGAACGCAACCAAGCAGAAAAAGAATACAAAATAACGTTTACCATATCACCTATAGTATCAGCAATGAGGAATAAGAATTGAAAGATGAGATTTATCAATGAGATTTGCATAAAGCATACTTTTTTATTAGAAATATTTTTTAAAATTATATTAACATACTTTTAAAGACAACATAAACATATTTTATTTATCTATTCCTGTTATTAGGACTTATTAAAATGAGTGAAAACCGAAAAGATGGAAATCATTACTTGCTAACAGCTAGCTGATGAATAATTTCAATGAAGCTTCCTGAAATAATTGGGTAGATACGTCATCTTATTCTTGACGTACCGGAATTCCAAACATTTATGATCCTCTCCTTTCACAGAAGATAAATTATGAATTATATTTTGTCAGTTTTAGTCCTCGATATTATATATGAAAAGAACGGAATATAAAATAAACTGCATCAAATCATCAATCATTCCAAATTAATGAATATTCACGAAAACGTTTTTCTACGACGACGAACTGTCAAACATAATAATTAGCACTGATTTTGTTTGTAGATAGATTTCAAAGGCTGCGGATGAAAGGAGTTCGCATTTTTTTGTTATATTCACTAATCGTCACTTTCCAAATCTGGTTATGAATATAACAAGAGACAAAGGGTCGGAATTTCGCACAGGTGGCGGCCGTGCAGGTTAATTGGCCCACTCGGTCGGCTGGCGATTGCACAATCCCACGTGTTTGGAAGATATATTCGAACGGCGCGTTCAAAGACTGACCCTCAACGCGGGCCCATCCACTCGGTGAATTTATTGACGCGGAGAATCATCGAGTGTTTCAACACTCCATCGTCGTGTACGTTAAGAGTTATTTGACGTGTTGAAAAAATCAATAAACCAATCGTGAAAGTTGGTGCAAGTCATTTTAGTTTTCAAATAAATAAGGGCTCGAACGCAGCAAAAATAATACTCATGATTCGTTACGCAAAAGATGAAACACAACAAATGATATCGAAAATTAAAATATCTATCTCAACTAAACTAGCAGGCAAACAGCTAGTATTTGACAGCAGAATTTTGAAGGCATGCATTACAAATGTAAAACAAAAAGTAAAAAAACACTTCATTTATATCTATTCTAAAAAGTTTACACTTTTTTTTTAATATTTAGTGGTGAATAGAGACAATATCATTTGTGTATTAGAGCCGGGGTCGTGTAACCCCTAGCACATATTTTTCGAGCAAGGGTACTTTATTGATTTAATAAAAAGTTAAAAATATAAAAATATATAAAATAAACCTCATAACCATTCAACTTGTGTATGTCGTAATAATTTACTCGGGCCTCGCTTAAAACAGTACTTAATAATACAATACAGGTTTTGTATTGCTGGTTGATGACTTGTAACGTATATTTAACATAATGGCAATGAAAATAAAATCGTAAAATATTCTTCTAATGGATAATAAAGTAATATGAAATATATTTTTATTGGATTGGTATACAACTTTGAATTCCCTCTAATTTTATACAAACTCTAACAACACAGATTTGCATTTATCGAGAGACGTTTTGTGAAACTATACTACCGAGTTATATATAATAGATTATTATTTTATACAATAATTTGTTTCAAATATTATGTTTATGGCAACACCGACCAATTCATTCCTGGCTATAGCAGATTCACTACCAAGTTGTATCTTGGCCAGTTGACCAATACTATCACTTGTCGGTTGGGTAATAAAATACACAGTGGCCGATCAAATCCTCTGGATATATCTGGAAGTATAAATATGTTATATGAACGGGACAAATCGGTCAAGCCAACTGCCGGATAAGCAAGTTGGGCTAATATAATTTTCAGTAGGCGGCATAACAATGTATTTAATCACTTTGGGACATTAGGAGATTATTTTGATAGATGTCAACTCATACAAGCTTTCTTATGTTGAAAAAAAACTTATTAGTGTGTTGGTTGCTTTGTTCTAACATCTTCATGTATAATTTATAGCTCCAGTGAAATTCATGTCAACAATTTCAAAGCGCTAATGCTGATGTGTTTCTGGTTTGTGACTTAGAAGGCGGTTAAATACTGTTAACACATATTGAGTAGAGGCAGTTAAACTATTGAATATCCTGTAAAGATATAAATTGTTTGAAGTGAATTTAAGGGCAATTAAAAACATAACTATTAATGACCCGAAAGTATTAATGGTATATTAAAAATGGTCAGTGATTTAAATAAAGATTTAATACTCATAAAGTATTCACTTAAAAAGATTTAGGTGCGTGTATACGTAAATTTAAAATTAATTTATTTTGAGGGCATTTTCTTATACCACATCTTGAAATAATTTCTTATTAGATATAAGTTATAAATAAAAACCATTATTCAACTCTGTCTAGATTTGGTAAGACGTCAAAAATAACATGGCAACAAAATTTGGAGGCGTATCAAATTAAAATGATTCTTTTTATTTGAATATATATCATATTACAAAAGAGCTTTGTTTTTTTCATAAATTAAAAACAAATTTTGTTGGATTTTATTACAAATATATCTTTTTCGGTGTTGTAAGTTTAAATAATTCCAGCACTTCCGTCCTCCCACTAGTATGGTTCTTTGGTAGTTTTACGTCGACTGGAGTATAAAACTTTGCGGTATATTATCAATTTTATCAACAACAAAAAAATACACTTTACATACATATTTGTTGATATATATGTAACTTATTGTAATATTTTACTGTACATATATTTGAGGGCTCAGTGATTTGAATGTGCAGGGACATTACTCCGTAAAATTAATTTTATACCGTTTAGAGGAGTTGATCACAGGTAGATTCATCCTTAAAGAGGTTAAATGAGGCTTCTTTTTAGATATTGGTAAAGCCTTCGACAGAGTATGGACCGAATGGCTTGTATTCAAAATGTCGAAGGCTGCATAGAATTACCACTAGTTAAGAATTTCAACCCGTTCGTGACGGATAGACGTTTTAAAGTTCAATTAGGTGTAAATCGATCCTCTTTAAGATCGATTCAGACAGGTGTCCCGCAAGGCTCCATCCTGGGACCCGTACTGTATAATTTGTACACGCATAACATTCCTTCTAGTGGGGAAAGTGATTTAGTTGTAGCCCAGTACGCAGATGCTACGGCTATTATAGCAAAATCTCGTAATCGGCATCTCGCTGTCACACAAATCCAGCTATTGGCTGATACCATAGCGATCTGATGTGAAAACTGGCGAATTAAAATCAATGCCGAAAAAAACGCTGCAGTTATGTTTTCAAAGGGTTTCATTAAAAAACCCAGTTTTGATTGCATTCGTATGCGAAATACAAAAATCATGCGGTCCAATACTGCTAAGTATCTTGGACTCACTTTATACAGTAGACTAAAATTCAATGAGCACACCTCGATTCAAGAACGTCAAGCTTATGGTGTAAAAGCTAGACTAAACTTTATGCTCAATGTGAAGAGCAAGCTTACTCTCAAAAGCAAGCTGCTGCTATATTCAACTATAGCTCGCCCAATTATGGTGTACGCTACTCCAGTGTGGACTTTTGCTCACCAGAAATATCTGACTACACATCAAATTGTTCAAAATAATAACTTTAAATATCTCAAAACTTTCACAGCTATATAGGCAATCATTAGAACTTTAAGATATCTCATCAACATAATTATGATGAGACAGTACCGAGTATTTTTTTAAGGCCGAGAGTGGTTCTGCTCGACGACACCCTCATAGATTTTTGTTAAAAATCTTAATCTCTCATTAACATTTTACAACTAACATTCATCTGAAAATGACTTTCCTAGTTCATTTATTACGTATTGTATGTGCACGCGTGTATCTGTGTGTGTGCTTGTATGCATACGTATGCATGTGTGGGTATGGTATGTGGGGAGGTGAATATAATTACAATGCAGTTTCACATGAACCGGATTCGCTGTCGATTCCTCAGCTCTGCAGCGACCTAAGCTTGGCAGCAACGACACAACAATTATAAAAAAATCTATATATAAGAGATGAAGGAGATCTTAAAAGCTCTGATGCTAACGTGTCATAGATCTTAACACTCTATCAATTTGATATCCCAAAAAAAAAAATTGAAGAAGAACTGTGTGCGGACACTGTTGAATAAGTCGCACAAATTTTAATAAAAGTTCAAGTGAATATGTTTTCTCTGATGTTCGAACTGTGAGTGAAACTCGTCTCTAAAATACCTCGTACAGATTTCAATCGAATATTAAAATTTATTATTCTTTTTCTGATATTCCAATACTTAATCAAAAATTAGAATATTACACAGTAATATACAAAGCCACTGAGATTCGATGTCATAATACATGTATCATTATATTATTCAAATATTACATTTCTTCAATATCCGAATATTTGAGATCCCTAGATATCTAGAGATTTTTAAGTTTTACTTTGCCTATGTTTACTGTATCTAAATCTATTATAATACGATAGAATGTCTCAAGATGTCAAAAAGCGAAACCCGATTTGTGAGTGACAAAATACGTTTCTTTTATTTTAGCTATGTATCTATATTAACATTCAATGTGAATACGAATTAATGAAATGACACATTCATAATTCAAACTATGAATGGCACAATAAACAGCACATATAGGTAGTTAAAACATTATTAAACATTGTTTGATAAGAAAGTGAAACGTTACTTTACAACATTCACTAGTCAGTAGTTAACAACAATGGGTTATTGATTGAAGTATACATACACTACTATTTTAAGCTCGTGGGCATACGATCAATCAAACAAGTGTATCCATTGCTTAAAGTTATCAATCAGTTCACAATGTCATATAAAAGCATGTATTGTAACTATTATGCAAGATTTCATTATATTATATATAGTAACTATATTCACCCATTTTGATTCATTACAAATTAGTGCGACAACGCAATTTTTAAATATAAATTGTATTATATTACTTTGTAGTTGGGAATGCTTATTAAATTATTAGCTGCCAGATACCGACCAATAAAAATAAAATTGTCTAGATTTATGAAAAAATACATGTCTCGGAAAGAAGATATAGAATATTTTATTTTTTATTTGTCGATTGACATGTTAATGGTAATTAACAAATCAATAAATGCAATAATTATTGTATGATTTATAAGGTGTTAACTGTCACTTCTTGATAGAAAGACATGATATTTTAAATAATAGAAACACATTTTTACTACTTATTTCCACAATATATCAACCGATCAGTTGACAATACTCTCCAAGAGGAAAACCGGTACTGATCAAAAAATATATTGTGGAAATAAGTGCTAAAAAATGTGTTTGTATTATTTAAAATTATTGAATGATTTAAGAACAATAAATATTTTTTTTTTAAATTCAAGAACCATATATTTATTCCGCCGCTACACAAGAAAAATTCTGCGACACGAATTCCACGACCCTCCTGATCATAATTAATTTCAGTCGCTGTTTATTTATTAAATTAATATTTTATCGCGTTCTTACTGTTTTTTTTTTGTTTTCTTTTTTAGTAATGTTAAACAGAGCATTGCATTTGGCTCAAAAATAATTTTGAAGGAATTACATATATGTGTTAGAATTTGCACAGCGAAGACGGATGAAATGATAAAGTAATAAACAGGAATTGATTATACAAGAAATAAAAAAGGTTTACGATTTTGTAGTTCAATTTTACCATGTAAAAATATATATTTAAATTTAATTACACGTGTGTTTTTATATTATATCCTAATGGAGCATGTGGAAGGTATCTAAAGCACACTTGAACAAATAAATTTGTTGTAAATTTATAAGAGCTCCATAAACTTCTTGTTGACCAAATTATAATTTCTATGCATAAGGCATCATATCATTGGATGGGCAATTAAGCTTGGATGAAGTAAGGAAACTAAGAAGTTCTCCACGGACATTAGAAGGTCGGAGCAAAAGTTATAACGCTTTCTATGGGATACATATATAATATATTCACAACAGTATACTAAGCTGTTGGCAAGCCTTACATCAACCAGTTATCAAACAAACTAATTTTGACTATGTGCTAACTTTATAATACTATATTATGCTAGTAATAATATTTCAGTACAAATATGTTATTTATGGATATTCATAATATAATGAAGAATTAAAATATAGAATTCGAATACACTATCAAAATGGAAGATATTAACTACTATTTTAGTTAACTATGCGAAGAAGTAATTAATAATCAAAACTGAAAACCGAAATTTGAACATAAACATATCAAATTTGAATTGATGACACTTTGTACGATTCCACATGTTTCTCACTAACGACCCAAGTTTTGCCATTCGGCATCTTCAGACATCACACGACTCACAAGTCAGTTCTCTTTCATCCGCGTGATAAAACGCCGAAGATGCCGAAAGGCGAAACCCGGGTAGTTAGTGACAAAAAATGTGGATTCATACAAATTTTCAATAATTGGAATTTTATATTGAAATTACATCTTTAAATTAAGCATATACCATTGAATCAAAAATAATATAAAAAACTAAGTCCATTTTTAAATTACTTATATATATAATAATAATAATAATTAGTAAGACTACTCGAATTCTGGTAACATTTTGATCAGCGCTATTCGAAGAAAAAAAGGCGTAGCGAGCTGAAAACACTCTTATTTAGCTTAGAGCTTATTTTTTTACATATTTCTTAAATCCAATTATTACCGTTCGAAATTCGAATTATTGATTCACTAGGCGTGGCTTAAATCTTTTTTTTATCGCCATCCTAAAGATAACCTCAATGAAATAGTTAACACATCACTCATAAAGCAGAATATGAGTAAATAAAAAAATAATTCTTTTTATTCCATTAAGTGCCACGTACACAAAAATAATAAAATAGATTTGACTTCATTCAGGAAATTTATATATCATAACATGTGTGATAATAGGTTAGTTACTATTCACAGTTTTATTTATATATATATATATTACAAGGGCGGCTCTACATTCCAATATGAAGAGAGTAAAATTTTAATTAAATTTATAAAAATGGGTACTTTACTGAGAAATAATTTTATATTGAGTGTTATCTTACGTCAAAATACTAAGGATGTCAAACAGTATAAATTTTACATCTGCCATTGAAATATATTCGTATTTAGGCCACATCTCCAGGGATTTCTAAATGGGATGCTAAAACAAATTTAATAAATTATAAGATATGTTCAATTTTTAAATTACGTAGCTTTTTTAAATCTATTTAAACAATAATTATGATTACTGTATTTTATTTATATTTTAGTGGATGTGTGTCAATTTTTATAGATTTTTATCTTGTTTATTGATAATGTTACTAGCAACCGCACAAATGTCTAGACTATCGCTATCACGAAACTTAATAGCCCACTAAATTCATATTTAGAAACTATTTTGTCCTGAAACTAATTTAATATATTTACAGTGCGAACATTTCATCATTTTAGAAAACAAAAAACATTAAAATGCCAGAGGACAATGAATTGAACTACTCAAAATAGGGTTATGGTGTACTACTTTATAAGAGGAGTACTCATTTTAATTATAGTAAAGTTTGTCACAGTTTTGTGATAAATAATAATGAGACGCTACTGCTCACTTAACAGATGTGAATCCATAAATTGGTTTCATTTGGAGTGAAGGTTAATTCACTTTCACTATCGTCTTCCCAAATTTATCTTGACAACTATTTTATTCGTAAAATGAATGAAATATTTACACGATCTCAAGCTAAGTTAATAATATCATAGCCCATTTAAATACACATTTTTAACTCACTTTCATCAAAAGGAATCGAGAGAAAGTAGGCCAAGTCTAAAAAAATATCTCATTTGAATCTATGATTTGAGTTTGTAAATTCTTCTACGAAATTTACAAATATTTAATTCAAATATTTGATAACCAAACTTAAATAATTAATTCAAACGATTTGACATAGCGTTCGATTTATGGCTAACTTAATTGGGCAGTAATTTAATGAGGAAGAAAATTTATTGAATCACAAAAGTTTTAATTTTTTTTTGAAAACATTTCCAAATAAATTCGGTTTTATGGTCAATACAAATAAATTTTATAAGAAACACAAAATTTCTCAGCCTCTTACGTACGTACTATTATGAAATATTTCTTACACATTTAAATTTCTTTATGGTGCGTATGTGACGTATCTTTATGGTTTATTTACTGGCGAAATTTTAAATCTGACAATGATTTTTGACAGTACATATAGTCAAAATGGTTACAAAAACCTTCCTTATTTCACGGTGAAAAAATAGCAATGTATTTTAGTTCTACAAAATTATTTTTAACAAATATAGTTGATGGCTATTTCGGATCACGCCATCGTCAGAACTATGTCAGAACTAGTTCTGACGATGGCGTGAGCCGAAATAGCTATCAACTATATTTGTTAAAAATAATTTTGTAGAACTAAAATACATTGCTATTTTTTCACCGTGTTATAATGGAATTCTACCAAGTGAATGCCAATTCAATCAATAAACTTCCTTATTTCAATTATTTTACACATTCACTCGATTTTTCACACAACTAATTTGATGGACTAAACATGACACAGACTTCTTTGTACACTAGGTTTTCAGTAAATTTATTTTCTCTTCGGATTTATTAAGCATATTGTTAAATCTTATATAATTTAAGGAATTTTTAGTTATTGGTATTAATCTTATGGTAACTGGGTAACAGGACTAGTTTATTATCCCGCTGGTATTATCGTAAACTCGATAGCTTAAATTATTTTGAGAAATCAAGTCCAATCCACACTTTTTCCAAACTTTCGAAAGCAAATTATTCAATATTTAATATAATATATATAAATATAAATAGCTTTAAGGTAATTTTGCGATTAGGTTGAAGCAAATCAGTAAAATAATATGCCACCAAAAAGTTTTTTACGTAACTTTCGTTTAAAAAGTTTTTTGGTTATTTATTCATCGCCTACGTCTTCAAAAATAAATTTCCGCACGGAAAACCTTTTCGTTTTACTTGTGAAAAAATCTAAGGTATTTTTTAGAAATATGCAGTAATTTTTTACAATCAATAAATCTTGAATTTATTACTAGTCAATCAATGTTTTTCTGCTACTTCTTAATTCATACCACGCTACGCTTATACACGGTATATGTGCTCCACGGTCACATTTTACCATGGATAATTTATTCATCAAGTATTATATTATATCGTTGGCTTAGGTGAGCTTTTATATAAGTTAACGTCTTCGATTTCATTACGTCATTTATAAGTACATATTTATCTTCAAATTCGTGTCCAAAACAGATTAAAAAATATACCAAATTCGTGGTGAAAAACATTTTTTAGTACTTATTTCCACAATATATTTTTTGATCAGGACAGGTTTTGCTCATCGTGAGCATTATCAACTGAGAAACTGGTCCTGATCAAAAAATATATTGTGGAAATAAGTATTAAAAATGTGTTTTTATTATTTAAAATAGCATGCCTTTCCATCAAGAAGTGACAGTTAATACCTTAAAAGTGAATGAAGTTGTTTATGAAAATATGAAATAATACTCTCCAGAGACGATGGTAATAACCACATGCTTTATACGGTCAGATAGTCTTCATGTTTTATTTCTTGCAATGTGACTACTTTGACGTTTATTTTTGTGAAAATTTTTATTGAAAATTTAAGACAAAAAGTCACCAGGTAGTGTAAATTGTTAACTGAAACTTGATATACAATATTGACTTACGATTTTTCTCGCGGCCATTCATGTTTTATTTCTTCGTGTTTTATTTTTAAAAGATGATAATGTTAGAAGTGAGTGAAATCGATCTTGATCAGTATATAAAATTGTGGAAAACGCGCCAATAACTGTTTTAAATATTATCACTTAATTAAACTTGTATTCATATTTCTGACTCTAGAAGAAAACGTGTTGTTTTTAAAGGAATCATTACAGGCTTAACTTTTATTGGTAATAATAAAACGATAATATTTGTAGATGTATCTCAAAGATGCCAAGCACAACGAATTGAAAATTTAGCCACTAGTCATTTTTATAATGAAAATCGCGTAATTACCACCAATCTTGGAGCAATTTTATTCTAAAAACCAACGCATTTAAGAGCATTTTCATTGCTAATTATTTCTTGGTTTGGTGGGCGTAGTCAATCTTGGCCATCTCAAACAATCCTCTCAGCCACCCGAAGTAAATCGTTGACTCCAATCATTCAAAAGTCAGGGCAGAAATTCGTCCATAATTAAATAAATATGACCAATTATGAATGTTGTTGAGCGTATTTTCGTTCGATTCAGATCTCACTCAAATATTATCGATCATTTGGACCGATTCTAACTAAATTGTCCGGATGAATAAACTGTATTTATTCAACCGTGATGATACTGCTTTTACAAAGCTTTGAATACGGAATATATAACATTGTTGTTTTGTAATAATGTATTTGTGTTTTCTCAGCGCAATCGCAGCGGAAACACAATAAATATACGTTTAAATTATTCGGCATGTAGCTCCATTGTTTATATGATAATAATTATTAGAATGGAATATATTTATCCGTGAGAATCATAGAGAAAAGATCGATCATATTTTGATATAAATTGAAATAAAGATGGGTAAAATTGACAAAATCTTCTATCGACAATTTTTTACGTACGTACGATTTTGTTTAATGAAATGTTCTGTGTCTCGCCCGACCGTTGCAGTAGTTTGAAAATACAGTAGAAAAATCGAAAAAAAATCAGTTTTCAAAATGTCTATAAAAATATTTTCTATTGGCTGAGTGTGCTTGATGTGACTTCAATATCAAAATTGAATTGTTGAATCTGTGTACTTAACTGCTCTTAGATCAAACAAAGATATTTACATCGACATTTGCCGTCCATTTACTTTTAGGAAACAACTCGCTCAACGCTGATAAAGGTGTTAAATTATTAGAACATTAGAACTTATTGTTTCTGATCAGGGTGTAAGTCGAAATAGATATCAACTATACACCTTATCAATTTTGCAGAACTAAATTTGATTCATATTTTTTCACCGTGTTACAATAAATTTTATCTGTCTAAACTTTGTACGATTCCACATTTTAAGCCACTAACGGCACGGGTTTCACCTTTCAGCATTTCAGGCATCTGATTTGTCAGTTCTATTGCATTTGTGTGATAGAATGCCTTAAGATACCGAAATGCGAAATCCGAATCGTTAGTGACAAAACATGTGGAATCGCACAAAGTTTCAATAATTCAAATTTGATATTGAAATTCCATCAAGTGATACCAAGTCAATATCATAAAATATAATACAATTAATTGGAATAATTACTTTTGAATTTTTGAGTGGTACTCAGTTGTCTCTATTAATTTTTAATATAAAATTTAAAAAACTCCCAAAGCTGGACACAGCGAAAAAATTATATTAGATTTTCAATTGAAAGTATTTTACAAAACGAATTTATTTTTTCAGGGAGGTAAAAAATACGTCAGCCACCGATAATATATATTACACAAAAATTAAAAATAAATTGGAAAGGTACAGTTCGTAACTTTTCAGGGAGGCGAATTGAAAAATATATTTCTTTCGACGATATTTTCTTAATTACTGGGCGATTTTTTCTCGTCTTTTTTGCATAATGAAGATCCCATATAACTTTTTACTTCAATATTTTTCGCTGTGATTTGAGCCTCATATAATCAGCAATATTTTGAAGGCATTTTACCCACGCCGTTTTGCCTGTCCGTGAATATGGAATCACGCTAATAATTTGCGAGAAAAAGATTTTATGTAAGCAGTTTTTGAATAAAACACAAGGAAGGAAAATTTTGAAATACATTTTCTTTTTCGTCTTTTTACTGCCCCCTAAGTATGGTATCATTTGGTTATGGGCCCAGATCTTCAAGCAAACACTTGTATATATTGGCTTTACAATGAATTCATTGATTTGTATTTAAAAGTATTGACATCTTTTTATACTCATTAATCCATTCTCACACCACACTCTCTCCAAAAGCATCGCAGAGGAAGCTATTAAATATCGGCTTGTAATTACTTAGTCAATCATTTCTTAACCTTTCCTCGCCGAAACCGTTCGTCTAGTTAACGAACATTTATCACTAAGATACTCCATTAGATGTATATGCGCTCCACATTTGGAATGGACATAGTTTCAGGTCTTGCGTTTGCCGGGTTCGGAGGAACAATTCGCGAAATCTTCAAACTATAATTTTAGTTCTAATCAAATAATTGCTTAATACAAACGTAAGAGGTGTTGATATTTTCAATAAAAAGCTTCCAGCCTATGTGTCTTGCAATTTGTTTTAGTCCTATAATATTAATTTAGAATATTTTTAATATCGCACAATTGAAATATTATTCTTATTTTATTTAATTAACTTGATAATTTGGAGGTTAAGGCAAAATAAAGTTTTGTTTGCACAAAAGATCACACTAGTACAAAATTTTCAGTGTTGCTGTTTAACAGCTGAGATTTGTGCCATTTAGGGCATGTGCATTCCGCTAAAATAAACTCAATAGAAAAATTGAGAATTGTATATACTTAAAGAAAAATTTATATACCCTTATTTACTACCAGAAAATGCATCATAGAACAAATGGCTGCAAACGATTCTCATAAAAAATAAAACTTCAACAATAGTCTTATTAGAAAGACACCTGGTGAATGGGTCTTCGTGGGATTTTGTTGAACCGATGAACTGTTTGAGAATAATTAGGGGTTGACTCTGTTTGTTGATAATTCTTTCTTTTTCAGAACACCAAAGGCCTGACAGAAAAACGAGAAAATGATCGGTGGGAGATAAGTCAAGATAGAATTAAGCTTGGCGAAAAGGTAGGCGAGGGAGCTTTTGGTAACGTTTACATTGCAGAAGTTGATATCAAAGGACACCCGGTGGTAGCTGCAAAGAAACTTAAAGGTGTGTCTAAAGGAACATTATTATTTTAATTTGTTACTTGATCGAATTTTACTATCAAGTTTGCATCGACCAGATTTTGTACATTTTCATAGGTTTTAACATTATTGTTACTGGTTTCGTCTTTTGGCATCTTAAAGCATTCTATTAAACGTATGCGCTTAAGCTAACTAATATATTTTATATCGACCATACGTGAGATGATTTAAAAATGAAAAATGACTTCAATAATTAATCAACCCGTAAAGTCAATTCATATATCAAGTTCGGTTGATTCTTCTTATATATGTATAAATGATATAAACTTATTGCAGACAAAATATGTATTCAAAAAAATATTTAAGATTCCGAAAAAATAAACGTTAAGAATAATATATCAATTTTGTGTGACGTGTATGAAACTTAGAGAAAAGGTATTATATTTACGGTACTGGTTGGATAATGTAACATGTGTCTATGAGTGAGAAATTTATTATCTGAGGAAACGATCAACAGTACCTTAACATTCTACAGAATAAATTGACAAAACGATACATCGGAGGAACGATGACTGTAGGTTTATTTAAAATTGATCACACGCGAATTTATATAAAAAACTATGAATGAGTGAACGATAGACAAGAGTTCCACTATATGTCACTTTATGATTTTTTTTTTTAAATGATTTTTCAGACCAACCCGCCGATGACGAAATCAACGAGTTTCTTAGCGAGATAGAAATGCTGAAGAAAGTCGGATGCCATCCAAACGTCGTGGAATTGGTCGGATGCTGTACCATGGAAAAGCCTTACTATGCTCTTCTCGAATATGCCCCTAACGGTGATTTACTGAAGCACTTGCGAATGCTGAGAGAATCTTTTAGATCCAATCAAATTAGAAACAACAGTCAAACTAGATCGAGTGAAGTGTAAGAAAATAATTTCATATATTATTGATGCTTTCTTCTAATTGTGACAAGCAACGATACAACATACAGTTGTTTGATCCCGAGCCAGTTTCCTGTTTAAACTACTCAATGTAAACGCCTCAAATGTTGCGACGGTTGATTAAAGGGCTAAAACTCTAGAATATAAGAGTGTTTGTTAAAACCACTAAAACTTTCGCATAAGAGTTCATTTTTGTGCTTAAATACAGCCTGATTTTTCCTGAAAATCCCAATTTTTAACAGAAACTTTCTATTGAAGCATTCGAAGTAGTAAAAAGGTGTTTTTTGTGTTTTTATTTCGAAAAAGTTTTAATTAAAAGTTCGGAAACATTTAACGACTGTTTTTTCAATTTATAATTTTTAGCGCATATTTTTTTCATTCGTTTTGTTATTCGATGTTTTACTAAATTTGATTTTAATTTTGAACAAAGATTCCAAAATCATGTATTTAGGAAACTTACAAAAACAAAACAAAATAAATAAGTAAATTATTAATAACTCAACAATCCATATTTATTATGGCAAACCCAACAATTTTAAATCCAATGTAATTCTCTTTGTTGTAACCAAAAACAAGAAATAAATTGTTTATAACCAGGCTTATATTACGGAATCTATTTCATAAATATCCTTTTATCAAAGCAGTATCAGATTTAATATCCGTAACTCGGAAGTCGATCGTGTAAGCGTGAAAGATTGTTTGTGACTACACATTGTTTTCCTCTATTACACAGGCACTGCATATTATTTTACATACCAACAAATGTTTTCGTTATATCTTGGGAAAACATACAACTTTTCACTTTCGTTATGAGCAATATGCATTTCTTATTTCTAATACAGTGGAACCTCGATCAACCGTTCTCGCATAATACGTTTTCCCGGATGGAACGCTTATTTTTTATAGTCCCGTCAAACTTCCATAAGAACAATGTTATATAATCCCGCATTGACCGTTTCCCGATTTCCTCGATAAACCGTCTAAATATTTTGGTCCCGTCACAAATATTATCCCGATTGACCGTTTTTATTGCATATTTCTCCGTATCTCGGCAAGCAAGTTTGACACAGTCGAGTGCAGTTGTTATGTTTAGACACGCTGGAATCGCATCGAACAATAACGCATTGGACGCATGTGCTATTTTTTGGGTTGAAATCCACCACACGCGTATTATTGTTTATGATGCAAATGTAGAGTTGTTTAAAATTCATGGTATTAATGATTCCTGTACATAAAAACTTTTAGTCACAAGTTTAGTAACAAGTCTTTGTTCCGATTAAAGTGCCAAATAACAAAGAAGCAAACTAACATAAAGGACTTTTTAAAAAATAAATTTTATATACAGTATGTACAAGTAACTAATAAATAAATATTTTTTACGATTTTACTTGTTTATTATTATTTGAAGCTTTCCCGCATTAACCGTTTCCCGCAATTACCGTTATTTTTTCAGGGTCCCTTGGAAAACGTAAAATCGAGGTTTCACTATATATACATTGTTTTTTCAGGTGGAAAGAAAAAGAAAGGTCAGAAAAAATTATCAACTTACATTAGCTATGTCATCATCGATATTATTTTGATGTATATTATAATGCTGCGGCACACGCAACACAGCTCTACTGCTGATGGAAATTCTTGCAACTCGTGGGTAATCTTCAACAAGATATGTGTTCCACAGTCGTGCGCGTATTCTGATTGTGGCCTCTTGATTACGATGTAACTTGTATTAAATGTAATATTTGGAAATCATTTTAATATTTTTTTTTCTTTGCGAAATGTTTACTTTTTTTATAAAAAAATTCGGAAACATTTAACAACTGACTATTTTTCAACTTACAATAATTAACACATATTTTTTTTATTCATTTTGTTTTTCGATGTTTTACTAAATTTTATTTTATTTTTCAACAGAGATTCCAAAATCATGTACTCAGGAAACCGTCGTAAATCAACACCAGCAGTGCGACCGTCTGAATCCGGAAGTAAGTTTAAATATTTCTAATACAGTTTTTTTTTCTTTGTAACGAAGTACATATATATTTTTATATGAATTACGAAAAAAAATTTGTCAGCTTACTATTGACAATTTTGTACCGTGATAAAAAATATTTTACCCGGCCCAAAATTGTGTTCAGTACTGACGAAATATTACGTTACTATTATATTCGATGTAATTGGCAGCACAACATGTAACTATGATGTATATATAATATAATTACCGGATTTTAATGATGTTCTATCAAAGTTTTCGCCCAATCATTTGTCTCTCCACCAAAAATTATCAATTGAATATTCAAGAACTGCCAACTTATAAAATATTAAACACTAATAGCAACTAAAGCGCTGCGTTTTTTTTAAAACAAAAATAAGATTATAAGCTACATCTCTCAATTTAAATTAGACAAGTTTTCAAAACAAAATTAAACACTTTATTTTTATGTGTACTGATTTATTAAAAAAATAATAGATTATTGTTGAAAGAAGCCGCCAGCGCACTTATACGGTAGTTAATAAAATACTTGATTACTTGAGGAGTTTTCTATTTATAATAAATTCCAACCATGAAATGAATGTTTAATTTATGATATCGACTGAAGGTGCTTGATGGAATTTCAATATCAAATTTGATTTGTTACAATTTTGTACGATTCCGCATGTTTTGTCACTAACGACCCGGGTTTCGCCTTTCGGCATCTTCAGGCATTCTATCACACGGATGCAACAGAACTGACGTAAAATAAACAGTTAGCATCATATATATCAACGTTATTAATTACAGGTAAACACTTACCCCTAGGCAAGAAGTAAATTACAGCTAAAACAAAATTAATTTATTTCCATTAAATTATTATTGAAAATTATCACAATTGCAATTAAGCTAATTATTATTAGATTGATATTGTCAAATTTTTTTTAGCTGTAATTTAGTGACAAAACATGTGGAATCATACAAAATTGTAATAATTCAAATTTAAATGAATGTTTATTAAAAAAACATTTATTAATTAATATCACTCACTAACGAATGTCAATGAATTAAAAAGTAAATCTTTTTCGTTATAATATCGTAATGGATACAAATTATATCAACAAATAGAAGCTTTAACTTCACTCTTTGTCTTTCCGTCATTGAGGAATAGTAAACTATATTCAATTGATTAATTGTGAACGTCACGTGGACAATTGTGGGTCGTTGCTTATCCCTTTGAGCACGCGCGGTGAAGTAACACATTATTAATAATATATCCAATATTTATTTGTAAAAGAAAACGCTGATGGGTGTTTCCAAAATACAAATTTTTTTTTCCTTGTATAAGCACAATTAGAAGAAATCTCGTGCCAGTTGAGCCGATCCTGTTCTTATTGTTTTCCTTTAGGCCTTAGCTGCCAAGAGTTCGATAATAAGCTTTTGAATATTGTAGATTATGGGCACGTGCTTCAAAAATGATCTGTTACGAGTGTTGTTTAAACAGAGTGTTGTTCGGTAAAATATATATTATAATCCACCCTTATATAGCAGGAAGAATTAATTAGCAACTTGAGATGAAGGCGTGGGAAAAGGATAATATTATGCCTTGCGTATAATTTTTATATAATGTATTATACATGACTCCTGTAAAAATAGAGAAGATACTGTTGGGACTATTTCGCTAATCCAAATAATATTTAATGTATATTTCACGTATTTTTTTTCGGATAACAAAAACTGTTATTTGAAGTATTTATTCATAAGAACATATTTCTATCACAAATTTTTCGTTTGTCATGCGTTATAAAAATATTTTTATCGAAAACCGAACTATTTGTCAGCTTTGTTATTGCCAATCACAGTCAGTATTCGTGAGGGGTTTGCCTTTATTGTTTTTTAACGACTTTAGCTGACAGAATTTTTATACTAATAATCAGTGCTTATTCCTGGGCAAAATATATTCAGGAATTCCTTAAGAACTTCTTTATTATATTTTAAAAAAACTTTAAGTTTGGGAAATTTAATAGCGTAATAAGATAGAAATTGATCTGATAGTGGTTATTACTATTTTACGCAACGATGTTATAATTGAGATTAAGATTTTTTGTAATAATTTAATATATGTGTATAGATATATATTTTACCATGTGATCTTTTTATATTTTTAAAGGTTGAATTGGTTATAATTAAAAATGTTTCATTTTAGACATAAAAATTTTATCAAAATTTATTGGCTAAAATAATTAAATAACGTAAATTAAAAATTGTTTATAAATCCACACATTTTTGCTTGTGGTGTGTCACGAAATTCTGAGGACTTCTAAAGTGTGCCTTTGGTAGCAAAAGGTTGCAGAGCAATGCGCTAAACGGATGTAAAGACTTTGTAACAGATGAATCTATATAAAAAGAATAATTACCAGGCAACTTAAAGTAAAAATTGTAGCACGGTGAAAATATAGCAATGTATTTTAGTTCCAATTTTTTTTTTAATGATAGTCGAAATAGCTATCAATTATATCTTATATAAAAAAATGTAGAACTAATATACATTGCTCTTTTTTCACCGTGTTATAATGGAGTTTTACCAAGTAAATGCCAATTCAATCAATAAAAATTGTAGATTTAAAAAATCTTCAGTAAACTTTTAAGGTAGAAAACTGAACAAAAAATAATCATGAACATGTTTACTTTTTATTTAAATGATATAAAGTAAGCATACGTTTAATTTATTTGTTTTTAATTTTTTGAATGTGCTTTCGATAAATAACATGAAAGTAGCTGCAATTTATGATATCGACTGAAGGTGCTTGACGGAATTTCAATATCAAATTTGAATTGTTACAACTTTGTGCGATTCCACATGTTTTGTCACTAACGACCCAGGTTTCGCTCTTTCGGAACTGACGAGCGTCAGTTCTGTTGCATACGTTTGATAGAATGCCTGAAGATTCCGAAAGGCGAAACCCGGGTCGTTAGTGACAAAACATGTGGAATCTTACAAAGTTGTAACAATTCAAATTCGAAAGTAGCTACGTTTTATATATGCAATCTCTGAAAATATATGTATATTTTGTGTTTAATGTTTGGAATATAAGTGTGCTTTTTTTGAACAATCGAAGTATAGTATTTCCTTGTTTCGATAATGACACTGAATTGAATGATTTGTTCTAGCCGATTACACATTCCTGGGAAGCGACGACAAAACTTCGCTGAATTACATCAGCGGTAGTATTGTTCAAACCATGTTCGCCACGACTGCGTCGGTGACTCCTGCTTCCGTCTCCTCTTTCGCCACGGATATGGAGTTCACATATCCACTGACAAACAGGACAGATATGTCTGACTCGGCTTACGTCAATAGCATCCCCGCCGTCGAGGCGAACGAATACTGCCAAGCGCCTACAGTGCAAGGCTTGGACCCTAAAGTTCTGCATATGTATGCCTTGCAAATCGCCAGAGGAATGGAACACTTAGAAAAGAAGCAAATTACTCACAGGTGAAATTAATAAAAAAAAATAACCTTATATATGTTAGATACCAAATGAGAAATCTTCATAGTGTTTCAATATCAAATTTGAATCGTTTAAAAGTACTTATTTTTTATTATTTACTATTTCGACTGAGGGTGGTGCTTGATGTGATTTCAAATTTGTATTGCTTACATTTTTTTCAATTCCGCGTGTTTTATCACCTATGGCCCAGGTTTCCCCTTTCGCACGAAATTCTTCAAACATAAAAAAATCTCATAAGAAGTAAAGGAAAGAATATCGAAAAAACTCTGTTTATGATTTCTAAATATTTTGTAAGCCAATATCTTCGGATGTCGTTATCAAGCATATCTCAATAAATCCTTATTCTTATAAATTAGCGGCATTCAATTCATAAAATCATATTTTGGTTAATATCCCTCTGAGTGTTGTAAGTTTCAAACTAGAATTAAATATAATAAAACAAATTGCAATCAATAACGGTTATGACGTGTCTCTTATAGACAATCTTTTAAACCCAGATTATGAGTGAGAAGACATGTATAAATTTAAATCGATTCAAATATGAATGCTTCATTATTTAATCGGGAATCAGTTAAATATTCAGATGGTCATCTGCTTAATGTACGCGTAGTTTTTGCCACGAAGAAGTAAATGCTGGTCACTTAATTACAATTGATAAATTCAATATCGCGGATTTTTTCATTATTAATTAATTTTAATAATTATCATGGTGAAAAAAAAATAGAAATGTATCTTAATTCTACAAAACTTCAATATAATATAAGTATATCCACTCGAGCTAAGAAACATGTAAGATCATTCAATAATAAAAAAACAGATTCACAATTCGCTAATCACTTTATAAAGGAATCACATAATATAGATTCAAACTCAGCGCTTAAGTGCGACTCTTACTACAAAGATGCAAAGGATGACGGCTTTGGAACAGCTGAAAATCAATAGACATCAATTATCATAAAGGATTCTTAATGAACAAACTAAGATATGTCTATCACCATTGCTTAATCCTCTGCGGGGGGCTTCATTGTTTGAGCATTATCAACTGAACATTATCAGTTGATAATGCTCGCGATGAGCGAAACCGGTCCTGATCAAAAAATATATTGTGGAAATAAGTACTAAAAAAATGTGTTTTTATTATTTAAAATATACTATAAAAAATAATTTTGTAGAACTAAAATACATTGCTATTTTTTTCACTGTGTTATGCTGTTTTCCCATCTATTTCACTACATAAAATTCTTATTGGCTACTGATTATGATACTGTATTATGTTATTGTAATTTACAAAATACCCTGTTTTTTTAACGTGATTTTTCATATCAAAAATTTTTTATGATATAAAATATTCCTAAAAATTTATGTCGTGTGTTTCAGGGATCTGGCCGCTCGAAATGTATTAATTGACGAAAAGGGTAATTTGAAGGTGTCCGACTTGGGGTTATCAAGAACTGGAATATACGTCCTATCATCTCGTTATCGAAAAGTTCCTCTAAGGTGGTTGTCCACAGAAGCCATTGAAATGTCAAGGTACTCGAACAAAAGCGATGTTTGGGCGTATGCAGTACTGCTTTGGGAAATTGGCACGTTAGGTAAGAATATTTACTTTAATTATTTACATCACTGTAAAGAATGCATATAAATTGAAAATTAAGTTGAATATGCCAAAATATATGCAGTGCGTGTATGTGGTTATGAATACTCAGTAGATTCAAGAAAGTTCTCAAAAACCTTAAAATTGTTTTGGCTCTCCCAAATAATCTTGATTTTTGAATAAAAGTGCTTTCCCTTGAGAATGTTTTTATAAATCTGCACTTGATTAATCAAAGTCGATAGCATTTGTTTTATTGTTCACAGAATCTAATCCCCAGCTCGAACAGCGTTTAAAAATCCGTAAATTTATAGATTCGCGTTGAATGAAAGTCATGAAAATCTTTTAAATTTAATAGTTTATATCTCTTTAGTTGTAGTATATCTATTCGTTCGACAATTTTCACCTCACCAAACCGTATATGTGTTTCGTCATAAAATACCTAGAGCGAAACGTGCTTAAATATTTGAAGCTTTTTACAATTGCTCTCTGAAAAACAAAAGACCTTAATCAACCCCACTCAATCTGCAGCCGCCTTTTGAGCTTTTTTTGAATATAGAAACTATATACCTGATTTATTTATTTATTATTATCAAATATCATATACAGTTTTAAATAAATTATTGTATTTATGTGTGTTTATGTAATGTAATAATATTTTTTTATAATTGACTATATTGTGTATTATAGTAAAGATACGTGTGCTGTCCGGGTAAAAAAATGTTGATTATGACTGCGTTAAGGAATTAAGTTATAAAGAATTCGCGTTGAACAATTTCTGTTCTGATGTGCTTCATTAACAGTTCAGATAATCTACATCCTAGTTACCCAACCGGTGGTCCGCAGATTTTTGGGTAGTCAGCGATGTGATTATGTTATATTATGGATTTTTAAATTATATTTTTTTGTTACTATCTGTTATAATATACTTTTGTTTTGTTTTTGTGTTGCACAATTAATAGTTTTGAATAAAAAATCAATTATATAAATATTTATTATTTTATTCCAATGTTGATGGTTCGCAAAACATTTTTGGATTTTTCGGTGGTCCGCAGATGTAAAAATGTTGATAAACTATGCTCTATGTGAAGACCAGATATAGCTTAAATAATGCATTATATATATGTACATACCACCGCACGCGCATTTCCCAGCAAAATAGAGAATTAAATGTTATTTATAAGCCATACAATTTGGTCGAAACAAGAATTGATTGGCATTACTACTACTTTGATAAAGATTTGTAATGGCGACATCGTGTTCTGTGTCGTGTGGAAGCGTGTTACTGTGTTGCTGTCGTTCAAGTGTCACGTGTAAACCCCTAATCTTTGAAATGCAATTTAATATGGACCCGGTGTTAATAAATAACAATTAGTAGCAGTGACTGAGCATAGATATGAGCTTAAATGTGTGTCGCAATTATTTTCTTATGACGGCGGCGGATATACACACACAGGAAACACTTAACACTACATATTTTAGAACCCCTGTTTCCGGATAATGCCTTGTCATAGCGAGCAGATAGTCAGGGTTCAAGTCAAATTCAATATAATTTTAACATTTATACACACAAATTAAAAATTGTCTCTCCGATCCAAGTACTTTCATTATTCATATATAGATATATATATAATAGATACTCAACGACCCAACGACCATACCACGTTGTAAACATCGGCTCTCGTGCGATCACCGAAGTTAAGCAACATTGGGCGCGGATAGTGCTTGGATGGGTGACCGCTCGGGAACACAGAGTGCCGTGTTCTCTTGGCTATGGGAAGGAAAAACCCAGACAGAAAACCGAACACCAACCCGCCTGGGCAGCGTGGTGTTGCTATGTCCAAACCCCCCCTGAAAAAAAAGAAAAAAAAAAAAAAAGCAGGGGGAGGCCTTCATCCAGCAGTGGATCGACCCCGGCTGATGATGATGATGATGAGATACTCAAATTGAAAAATTGGTTCGCGAATTTTTTCAATCAAACAATTGTTACGATATTATAACAAGCATAATAAACATGCATTAAAAATATGTATGCACCTCGTGCGCTTATGTGGCAATTCGCCACTGACCTGAGGGCCCAATCTTTGAAATCGATCATCAAATTTGAATATGAGAATTGTCCCGTTTATTCAGTAATTGTAACAATTAAAGACAAAAAAGTCATTAGTTACATTTTTTTAATCAAATTGTTTTAATAAATTTTACCTGTCCGTATATGTGAATTGAAATTCTTCTTGTTATCAGGTCTCTTGAAATTTTTGAGACGTCATTATAAATTCATATTTTTACTAAAAAGAGAAGCAGATATTATTTTTAGCTCTCTAAATTATCGTGTTGCCATTATCCAACATTACGCTTACATACACGCTTTAATTCGTATAGATTTAGATTGACGTGGGTAGAGGGGATGGCACCAACATTGATCGCTTGGTGCTAAATAGAAGGGGAGGGGGTGAAATAAAAAAAACAACTTTTTATAAAAATAATAAATACACATTTAAGTACTATTTCTACAACATATTTTATGATTTTGATGGGCTTTACCCATTGCGAGCATTATAAACTGATAGAACTCAAATTAAAAACTAGCGTATTTATGCAAAAATTTGAGTTAATAGTTACATCTCAAAAGTGAAAAAAAACAACCGCTTTTCGAATCGTTAGCTTTTTTAATATATCTCGAAATAAATTTCACGAAAGTCAAAAATAACATTCAAATAAACATACTTCAACTAAGGCTTAATGTATATTTATAGACTCGTAGAAAATGAAATTCATTTTGAACTTTTTCAGTTTTTTGACAGATAATAATGAATATTATTATGACGTCACGTGCTAAGGAAGGTAGGCGATCGAATATTACTTGATCATTTCTGATATAAAGATATGGCGGTTGTAGAAATGTGACGCCACAAAACAAAAAAATGCTTATTTCTTTTTTATTTATTTGTCGGAAATGTTTTTTTTTTCAGTTCTAATAATGTATATTAATCATGGGGAGGCCACGTGAAAGATTTATGGCAAAATATAGCGATAAGATAGGGTTGATTAGAGTTACAAAAAATATGAAATGTGTATGACGTCTTTTTTAGCGACAAAAGTAACTTTTGAAGGGTAATTGTCGGAATTGCCAGGCAACTATGTCAAAATACATTTTTAAGCCATGCCCACTTCTGGCGTATATTATATAGACTTCATATTGGATATCCCAACTAAAATTGAAATGAAAAACATACGAAAGCATCTAAATGAGAATTGAGCACTTTTCCACGACAATGAAAGTAGTATTTGGCTACAGAACATAATAATTTGTATGTTTATACCCAAATGACGTTCTGACTGTGAATCGGTGAACAAACAAATATTTTTATCAGCGTCTTGGTTAGATATAATCTAATGTAACTACTAGTAAGAATGGGTGAGAATTTTTTTTTTGACATTAGAAACGCCCAAGCCTTCGGACAGAATCAATAAATAGATTGTAACAAAACGCTAAACTGGTATTCAAACATGAGATTCGTTTTTTTATCAAAGGACCGTGAATTACTTTTTTTCAGATTTACCCTTGCTTGAAAAATTTTGGGAAGAACTGGGAGTGGTTCCCAGAATAATATCAATGACAATAAGATATGTTAATTAAATCGATAGTAATTTCAACACTTTTTCTATCGGCAATCGATTTAGTGAAAAAAATTTACGATCGAGATAAAACCACTGTCGCTTTTACCCGTAAAATTCTTTTACCGAACCAAAGTAAGAAATTTAGATGTTTACCTTAGAATCTTTCACTCGGCAAACATAGACTGAACGAAAATAAAGTGACCAACTCTGTATTGATGTTTGACAAACACTTGAAGCTTCAAACGTGATCAATACTCAGTGCAGATCACGGTTTTACGGGTCAGAATATTTTTTTATTATTTTCAAAATTACGAAACCAACGTCAGAATTTTGCAAGAAAAGTGATGGTCAAAATAACACTAAATAAGTTTTTTTTTAAATCTTTAACGGATAAAATCTAATATCTAAAAGCTAATATCTTCTTGATTGAAATCACATTTTATGATCAGAACCGGCTTCGCTGATAAAATATATTTTAAAAATAATACTATTTTTTTTATTTATTTCTTTGCGACTAGCTTAATGCGATATAGCTTTTTGGTTTTTTTTAACTGTTTTATTTTGTGTAAATGCAAGCACGTCCAATGGAATACTGCTCTGTTCTCATTCACACTTATATATGAAGAAAAAATATTTTCCAATAACGTTACACGTCTAACCATGTTTTTTGACGGCGTGCGGGAATGTATATATATTTATTCCATATTAATATGAATACGCAAATAAATCGACTCGGTATCATCACAATATCCCAAATTGCAAAAATTAAATTTTCATGCATCGAAACTTTTTTACTATGTTAGCGGACACTGAAAGTCATAATGCGCAGCAAGAGCGATAAGCTTACTACTCGTCCTTTCCTAACTACATCATTCACACCTTCTCTTTTATACCTGATTAGTAACCTTTAATATACGTTCAGCTTTGATGCTTTATTTAAATTGATGAGTTTTAAACAAATATAGCAAAATTTAAGTCCCAACAAATTGATTTCAAAACAAATTAGAGAGTACCGTTTACAAAGTCTTAAAGAGTATACGAGAGTGTAAGAGAGCCTATAAGTTAATACATTCGAGCATGTTTGATATCAGTGGTTATAGTGTAAAATTTTACTGTGACCGGATGATAAATATAAGCGGTCTTACAGAAATGTCTCGCGGCCGAACCGGTACAAAATAATTTAACACTCTTTCACCACAAATTTTACAATATGTTCACATATAATATATGTCTACTAATTTCAACGCAAAAATTTACATAGTTTATGTATTATGACCCAACAGTATTAAAAAAAAAAGAAACAGATACCGAGTTTTAAAATTTGCAACCGATCGGTTGCAAATTATTCTTGGACGCCCATGTATCAAGTCCCAACGGGTTCCGTCGATTTTCTTCGAGAATTTCCGTTTACACTCTTTCTTTGTGTTTGAACTAGACGAGTGGCATTTGCGAGTGTTTGCTGAACCTATTTGGATAATGAATTTATTTTACTAGATATTTTCAATTTGAAATGACTGATTTAATATCGCTGCGCATTTGACAATGTCTATTTATTTGAATTTTATTGATAAATTGACTTAAAAAAGAATTTTACGACATGGTTGCTTATCATATAATCCTATAGATCCTGCGTTAAGCGTATTAATAAAGTTTGCGTAAAAATGGTGGACATTTCTAATGAGACACATAGTCCATTCTGGAAATTAGATAATCAATGTTTCCGGGGTCGCTAGGGACATACCCGGTAATATGGGAAAAATATTGAAAAACTTTAACGAAACTCATAGACATTGGAATGAAGGTTACCGTTGTGTATTTATTTATTCAGAAACAAACAACTCTCACAATATGAGCAAATAAAATCTTCGATCAAACAGTAAATATAATATTTAATTGAAAAAAAAATGTTATTTTTATGCATTCGATGTTACACGACTTCTTTCCATAGCACCAGTTAATTAACTAAAAATATATTATATTTGAAATAATGAATGATTAATTGATAAGATGTGTCTTACAAATCAATATATTCAATTTTCACATAGTATTATTTCTTAGCATGTTTATGATGAAACTCGACAAAAGAACTGCAGTGTTCTAATATCCCGACTATATAAAATAGAAACAGTTAAATGGCTTGAGTATTTTTTTTGCTCTTATCAAAAAAAGTCTACAATTTATAAATCCACTATTTTATTTAAGTACACTTATTTTATAATCATTCTAAATGAATACTAATTCAACTAACGACTCAGTATTCATAAAAAAAAAAAAATTTACGAAAGGATGGAACTTTTTTTTTATAGTTTTGTTAACACATTATTTTTCTGTGTACAAGAAAGTTTTAGACGTAATAAATGTAAGCCCGAACAGTTTACCAAGTAAAGTTTTTACTGTGGAAAAGTGCCGCGGGAAATGACCTCGGCAGTCTCGGAACAGGTGTTTCAAATCATGGCAACCCAATATTTTAGGCTTCTAATACTGATATATTTTCATAAAGTGATTATTTTTAATCATGTCTAAACAGAATTTACTGTGCAATATGCATGTTAAACTAATTTTACGGTGTGCCACACGCGAACAAATTTGCATCAGGCGAAGGGCCACATGTATTCAATGTGGAAAAAAATATGACATCAATTTAAAAATATTACAAATTGTAGTAAAAAAATAGGAATATCACCGTTTTCTTACGAATTATAATAAATTTTGGTTGATTTTTAGCTTACTTTAACCATCAAAATTGGCAACAAAATCTGATTGGATAATCTTGAAGTTTTCATAATCCGCTACAGGCTCGCATAACAACGATTACATTATGTATTACAATATAAGTATAGAGATAATCAGGATAACTCAGACTATATTTCTGTACAAAAACAGCTATTACAGAAAGTGTTGACCCGTTTAACCCTAATATATTTTTAATTTAAAAATGTCAAACACTCATATCAAACGTCTCAACATTTGTCAGGAGGTTATATTATATTTAGTTTGCACTTTTTAAAACAATTCAGGGCCCACAGTCTGTATGTTGAACACACCTGCATTATAACTCCAATGTTTTCAATTAAATTTTGCTTTTCATAGTCAAACATATAAGCCAACGTTTACGTGGTTTTTATAATAAAAAAAAACATATTATTGATAAATTATGTATGTATTTTTTTGTACAGTGATATACTTCTAGAACAGTGTTTCATTAATGTGTTGAAGCAATCGATCCCTATTATACTCCTAGTTAACAAATTTTATTATTAATCAAATGAGCAAAATTGAGTCACTGTATGTTCATTATATCACAATAGCAACTGTTTTTATTCAAAGTTTAATATTCTGTAAATATACTTTCCATATTTATTTTTGTTTTAATGGATTCAACTACACTTAAACTATAAATGTATGAGACTACGAATAAACAACAAAATATCATCCCTCATCGAGATTTTCCATAACCGCACCAGTGTAAATATTTAAATCCTACCATAGGTACTAAAACACAAAAATGTGTATTAAATTCGTCAGAGTAATGAACAATTACATACTTAATGCGACAGTGATAAATTGTTAACCCGTTGAGGAGTATGGCCGTACATTTACGTCCAAATATTGTGATGTCTTTTATCAATTGAAAGTTCCGTATTTTTTGTTGAATAATTATAACTTCTTCAGATATTCATGCTGCACATATCTGTCAATAATTCTAAGCAGTCGGGCTTAAATTTTTTATTTGTTTCAAATTAATAAAAGAATTTTTCGAAAACAAATTTTAAAAGAAATTACACTTTTAATCGTATATCATAAAGTTTGCTGTCTTTTCAACCGCTTTCTTATTGGAATCAGTGTCAATTTTGAACTATGTTTACTCAGACTGCAATTATTTTTTTAGGCTCAAACTAAAGTAATTGTTTCTAGAAAATTCATAATGAATAAATTTATTTAAATTTATTACTATGCATTTCTCAATTGTACAACTTTATTTACTATATGATATAATAATAAATATTCTTTCTAGATTGAACCACAAAAAAACACAAAATTTTATATGAAGTGTAAAAAAATATTTAAAATAAACCAAAAAACTTATTTCATAAAAAAATAACTCAGTACTCAAAGGGTTAATGATTATGTTAAAAAAACAACAAACTAATTTAAATGTATTCTTTATTTTCAGGAGCATTTCCGTACCCAGCAGTGCAAGATCAAGATATTCTTCAATATTTGTTGAGTGGGCAGCGTCTCGACCATCCGAAGACAGTATCAGATGAAATCTATCAAACAATGAAAAAGTGTTGGTCCGATACACCATCAGAGCGACCTGATTTCTCAGATCTTGTCAAATTGTTGGAGAAAGACGACACAAAAACGAAAGCATACAAAGACATTTATACCTTGACAGGATTTAAACTTCTTCCCATGGAATCGATTCACGAGATTGCTAGTGAAGCCGTTTGAAAGAAAAAGTGCTACAACAAATAAAGCAACAAATAAAATAAAATACAAATCTCTAAGGTCTATGGACTAACAACGTGCGTTACATCCAACAATCCTTAGACTGTTGAAAATAAAGCAAGTGGTTACTAACTTATAGTGTAACTGTAGATATAAAAAACATGAGAAAGTATTTACGAGAAGCTTAAGCTAGAACGCCTTATCTGGTGGCTTCAATTGTTATGTACTTTTGGAATAATCTTTTCAAGAAGACAAGTTACAAAGGTTGATTGTTAAAAGCATTCATTTGTTTATATATGTTCTATCTATGAAACCATTGACTGCCAATCAAGTTAAATTAAGTTTATAACGACGACTACACATGTCATCCCATTTATCGCAACAGAAATATCAGAAGATAGAAATAGTAAACGTATATCACCTTCTGTACTTATCTCTAGTCTAGTATTTGTGAAAAATTTTAAATATGATGATATTCTGAAGTTGTACTATTTTCAGGCACTAAGCAAAGGAATCATCTTCATCATAGTTGAGATTATAAAAAGACGGGTTTATCATCATCACTATAAACTATTTCCACTGTCATTCTTTTTTATCTCTATATCTTAAGTGCAGAAGCAATTATTTTTGGTGTGATGCAACTGGTCTTCATGATGCTAATGGAATTGTTAACATGTGAGTATTTTAAGCATAAGCTACGTCAAAAATGTTAAATAATCACATTTTTTTGCATGCATGAATATTTTCCAAAATACAGTTTTGATAATAAAAATATTTAATTTCTAAGTTCCTTTTGACTGGCAGTGTTCTTAAATTTCAATTAAAAGACATCCTTAGCCAAACTTATTAAACGTCATGATCCTTATACTGAATATATTAAATATTCATTGTATTGTTAAATGAATCAAATATTTTTACAAATTTATTCTGTAAAAACTAATTTACAAAATATTGTTACTATTATAATGTATGTATGACTTGAATATAATGTACAAATATTACTATTTCTCATACGCGTTTTATATATGATAGATTATATATAAATATATAAAGCTAGGATAATTATTATATAAAATAAATATTTTATATATAATAGTATAGTATATAATAATTATACTAGCTTTTCTGACATTGATATTAATCAGTGGGAAAACATATTTACTGATATTTCAAAACTTCTAACTTAATTTAGATATTTTTTTTTTGAACATATTCCATTAATATTTGACTGTATTAGTTGAATAGATAACAGCAATGGCATTCCTTAATTGCACTCATTTTTTTAAATAATATTCAATAATAAAAACACATTTTTATACTACTTACATTTTCACCAAGAAAAACTTTGGTATTTATAAGCACCTTATATTTTAATTTGTTGCGTGTTGCTACACCGTAATAAAAATCTGCTTATTAAAAAAAAAAAATTATGTAAGTACAACTATTTGTTTACAATACGTGTTTTTATTTTGATTTTATCATTCAGACAAGACATAATTTCCGTGATATATCATGAAAATAATGATGATGCACCTATAATTAATTTAATCATTAGGAAATAATAGACAACAGTCTAAAATTATTGAATGCACAGCAACCTCTTTGAAATGGCTTGGTGAGCAAGTGAAATTTTTAAACTGAACATTTCAAAAACATTTTGTTTCCTTGGTTTATCAACCATAGACAATCGAAAAACTAACAACAACATGAATGTCAGTCAGATATGAATTTCATAGATTACAACCATCATCATTTTTAATTTTTGTATCATTCATAATATCAAATACCACTATGAATCAGCAAAAATATTTACTTTAAATGCGTGCTCTGCATAAACTTCATATTATTGAACACATTTTACTTATGTTTTTATTTAAACTAGAATTGTAACATACCTTGTAAATTCTTTCCAAAGGGCCAAGCAAAAAGAGTTAAATTTGATTTATCATGGAGTCATTAGGTAAAATGAGAATAGTTTATCACATAAAAATTAAATTAATTATATGACTGAATAGTATATTTCATATTATTGTCTGATAAACGATATTTATTTATTAATAACATTCAAAAAAATTGCATAGTTGTAAATTTTAATCTAATGTTAGATCTTTTTCATTACATTTAGGCATCTCTTATTTGGATTGAAATAAGCCAGAAAAACTTTTTTTTTTTTATGTATCAATAGTTACCTGATGTCTTATTATGTGGAATCTTGATGATATTTGTAACAATGATTTTTGAAAAATAATATATGAGGGCTTACATTTTTTTTAATGTTTTATGATTGATGAGACAAAATTAAAGAGTTTTAAACTGTAAATCTCTGCCAACTTTCTGCTTTGTACAAAATATTGAATGAAATATCCTGATAATTAAATATTTGCATTGTTTTTCAATTATGTATCAATCTAAAATATTTGGTAATTTAACCCTTCGATAACGGATTACTTCTAGTTTTCTGTGTAAAAGATGGGGCTTGATTTTTTGTTTCTATTCATATTCAAAGAGAACACTTTTCTTCTATGGAACACCCTTTTTTTTAGCAGATAGAGGATATTGTAGAGCTATGTTTTATTATATTTTATGCTTTGATATTATATTGAAATATTGATTATTATATTTATTTAATTAATATTTTGTTTTGTTATATATTTTTCGATGAATACAATATTTTCAAATGAATTACTATGAACAAGTCTCAAGAATGCATTGTGCAACTTGAAAAAATGGTTCGAGCAGGGGTATGTATGCATGTGTGCGCGAGGCTTTGTGCATTATGTTTACCATCATTTGAGACTAATGCATGACAGGGATTAAGTATGTGAAACAGACCCACCGTCTGGTTTTCAAAATGAAAAAAAAAATATGTGAAATGAGTTTATTCGACAATACTACCGGAATAATTTTCTTAAGTCATGTTTTTTTTTAAATCATGTATTTTATAATTGGACTATTATCATTATTTTTATGTATGGATTCATAAAGAACTTTCAACTAATTGGATTGATGCTATTTTATCTTTATATAAAATTAATGTTTCAAAACTTTTTTTTATTTTTGAAAGTTTTTGATTCTTTTAAATCTTATAAAATTATTTTGTGTGGTTTATTTTTTTTCTATTAATAAGAATATTTTTCCCTAATTTTTTTTTCTATCTTGTCAATAAAATTTACCATTCTGTATATATACTGATTTTTTTTACTAATTCAATCATGAAAAATTCTAAAAATATATATATTTTACAAAAAATTAATTATTTGAAGACAACAGCCTCACCTTTTTGCAAGTATTAAAAAAAATCCTGCAATCAAAGGGTTTAAGTAAATGAGAAGATTGTGCTAATGATATTGATTGATTGCAATATGCAATTGATTAGAAAAATTAGTTGGAAACTGCAGGAATATATATTGTTGATAGGACTTAGTACACTATTATCAATGTCTAAGAGTGTCGAACAATATGTTGATTTGTTAATTATTACTGCTTTTTGTAAGTTTCATATACTATATCTTCTCCTCGTTAGATGTCACTAAGGTTTACCACTTTTCTTTTCCTCAAAACCCACGGTTGAATTTTCAGTATTTATTTGCCATCAGTTTAAATCAAAAGCACACCTAAATAGCAAAATGTTATGATTTTTAAAAATTTACAATATTCAAATAATAACAATTCTAAGTTTAGTGTATCTGAATGGCCAAATATGTGTATAGATAATAAATTTTAACCCATATTTTAAATGATATGGTTAAACTGAAATATGGCTACTCTTCATTGATGTTTTACATTCAAGCAATCTTCTATTTCAGGTGTTTCATAACAGTATTGTTCTTAAAGAAAATTCAACCATAAATCGATTAAAATATAGAGCGACAAGAATAGGAGTTGGGGTACTTTTATACGTATCATATATTTTTAGAACGTAAGAAAGCTCCCATAAACCTTACAAGACTGCATTCGAGAAATTTAAATTCAATATTCTTTAAAATCTTAATTAAAAATAAATACAACGAATTTAAAAAATATATTCAACCAAAAATCCCCACTTAATGAACAAAAAAAAGATTACAAGTTTTACACTTTTATGATAGCATAAACAACACAAAAGTGGCAATAAGCTTTATCATTTACGTTATTCAAAACTTAAAATTTTGGAGAGTAGCCATACCTCACAATTAATTAAATGTTTTTTAAACAAAATATTATATATTAAATAAAAATTCTAATCATGTGATACACATACCAGTTTAATGAATAGATAGGTTAGGTTAGACTATTTTAATAATTGAACAATTGTTTGATCAAACCAATTCAATACTCTTTTTTGTTTATTGTAAAAACCTTAAAAATAATTTTATTTTAAAAGGCATTTGTGTTTTTGTGAGAACTGATATGGATAAGAATTAATATTGTACAAAATATTGTGAATGTTTTGATTTGATTTGTTGTTTATGATTACAAAATGTGAGTGTTCAAGCTGAAATCACCTATTCTCAAAACAATGTTTTTAGACAATTGATGTCATGAGTTTTTGTTAATAAAATAGTAATAAATTACTTCTTTTAAGAATTATTCACCTATTTCAATACAATGATTACAAGACCATAAAATTACGTTATTTGACGTAATTAATCAAAAGTGAGTACAAATATTGTGTTAACAAGACTAAACAGTGACAAGTAAAATCATAGATATTCTAAATAATTGAGTTAAAGGGTTAAATTAGTTGCAATCTTAGCAGGCTCAATTTCAATTTAGACAAACAAGAAATTAATGACTTTTGCTCGAATGCTCCCAATATTTTTTGTACAGTTACTTAAATTATAGTCTGTTTTCAAATAACTACATTGTCTATTTATTTCATTTTGTATAATATATGACATCCTTATAAAATTGTAATAGGTATGCCAGCTTCCTCACATACCTATCACATTGAAATATCAAAAATGAAATGATGGTTTTACCGTGAACCCTTCATATAATATTAGCATCAATGGTACTATGAAAAACGGTGGTTCAATTTACTATAAATACAATTAGAAATAAATAAAATAATTAATAATAAATATTTTTCAAAATTTCCCACAATTTTTTAAATCAAAATACATACTACAATTCTTTATATAAGCGACATCTGTTTGTATTATAAAAAAACATTTTATTATTATTTGAGGGAATCTGCAATCGTACTCGAAAAGTATTACAATAGATTTATTGATTGAATTGGCATTCACTTGGTAGAACTCCATTATAACACGGTGAAAAAAATAGCAATGTATTTTAGTTCTACAAAATTATTTAAAAAAATATAGTTGATAGCTATTTCGACTCCCGTCATCTGTTGATCTCAGATGTCTCTAACACGACATTTAAATAATAATTTCTGAACTAAATGATTTATTTCAAATAAATTTAAAAAAAAAATACAACAGTCCGATAACATTTGAACCATTAATAATAATTTATATTGGACCAATACAAAATGTATTCTTTTCATCGTTTTCACAATATTTACCAATTTATGCAACTACCTTCATGTAAATTTCAATAATTTTGCAACATATGTTTAATAAAAATTATGTTGATTAAAAAAATTCGCACACAATTTTCAATAGAGTGAGAGAATGATTTTTTAGATTCCATATGATGCCAGACACATAAAAGACAGAAACGCTATACTTGTGTATGAATTTTACAATTGACTGTGAGAAACTTTTCCACGGAGAAAATACATATAACGGTCAACATTCCATGTTTTTCGCCGTTTACGTAATCCCAAATATATAATGGGCTTAAAACTTTTATTTATCGTCTAATCCGGCTCTGTGTACTATACCAAAGATATTGATTTAAATTTATACTTAGGATTCACATTAAATATTTGTATGGTTTTGTGAAATCAAAATTTCTAAAAAATAAATGTTTTATAACCCCTTCTTTTAGGGAGTGACGTCATCTATGGACGGCACCAAATGGCTATTATAATTTATTCAAGCATCTGCTTTTTCAATCAAGTCTTAAGACAGAAGAAGAAGTAAATCAAATCATTTTACTAAAATTATACTGGCTCATCGTGTGATTATTTTTATATGTACTTTCAACTTACAAAAATATCTCGATTTAACCCCTAAAAGATCTTTTTAGACATCTGCTTTGAATCACGAACGTGTGTAAATTTGTCATTGACTTCTCTCACCCCTGTTCAATATGGTTGTTACCAGTCGTTAGCACCAAGAAATGTGTTAGCAATCGCTTTTTTACCGACAGTTATAATAGTACTAATTAAATCATTAGAAAAAACTTTATTTTGCTTACAAATTCATTTGCTTGGCGCTATTGAGTACTTGAATACAGTGATATATATCTCACTCTCTAAGGTGATTACTACAAATTATCAAAAAAATATCAGCGTATTTAAGTACAATCAATCCAATGTATGTAAGAACTAACACGGTGAAAAGATAGCAATGTATTTTAGTTCTACAAAATTATTTTTAAAAAACATAGTTGATAGCTATTTCGGCTCACGCCATCGTCAGAACTATTGAGTGAGCCGAAATAGCTATCAACTATATTTTTTTTAAATAATTTTGTAGAACTTAAATACATTGCTATTGTTTCACCGGGTTATAATGGAGTTCTACCAAGTGAATGCCAATTCAATCAATAAATATGTAAGAACTCGTAAAAGGTCTTCTCAATCTTGTCAGTTCTGTTGCATCCGTGTGATAGAATGCCTGAAGATGTCGAAAGGCGAAACCCTAGTCGTTAGACAAAACACGTAGAATAACTTAAAAAATGTAATTTGAAAAGGATAGAATATAACTAGAAAAACCAAAATGTTATTCAAAATAAATACACGTGTATACCGACGATTACATTATGAACTTGGAGCAGATTTATCAATGTAAAATGAGACGAAAAAATACCGACTTCGAGTTATTTGTACTTGCCGACACTCGCGTGTATGTCTTTGAAATAAAGCATATTAATAATAATTTGCAAAACATTTTTATAATTCAAATATATTCAGCATGCCACTGTTACATGGGATTTCAAGTTACCAGTGAATGGGTTTAGCTACTGATTTGTATATACACAAATGCTTTCTTGATTGAAAATATTCTAAAATACTTTCGCAAGCTTTGTTTTCGATAAAGTATAATACGTTTATTTGCCAAGAAATATCTGATTAAATATTTTACGGGCGTTGCCTACGTATGGCTTATTGTATATATATCGCGTTATTCATGTGTCCATGATTAGAATTTTTTTTCTCCTCTGAAAATATAAATTTGATGTTAACATTATGTATGAGCTTTTCTTGTTTAGGCATAAGATTTTTTATTAATTAGTTCGTCATCTTCCTCAATCAAAATTGGTTCTTTCTTTTAAATGATCTTTCATAATTCATTTAAATTGTTTCAGCGATGACCTATATAAATCAAATATTGATTATATACACTGAAGTAATAAGTATTAAATGAATGAAGAATATTGTTGTTTTCGTTGATTTCAATACTAAGAAACGAGAACAACGAAGCACAGATTCCTCTTTATTCTGTCTGTTTTGATATCAAACGTATCCGTTGACAAATGAATCGTGAAGAAAGACAGAAGCGAATTCAGAAATAATGTCTCTAGCGTAGAAAATTTTCAGTAAATATGTTATTGTTGTTTCAAAAATTTTACAAAGATGTAACCAAGGAATGACTGTGTTTTTTTTGTCGTCCATATCAGTCTAAAACTTCGAGCCACATCCACTCCCAATATGGAACATATGGCATCCTAACTAAAAAAAAATAACAAAAGTTCTATCAATGTGCCCTGTTTTTACGATCCAATATCAAAGAGGAAAAATTACAAATCACAAACATCCAATGCGTAAACCGATTGAAAAATAATGTAAAGAATTCTACACAGCTATATATAGATAAGCAAATGTTTAAGCATAGTTCTGACGATGGGTGAACCGAAATAGCTATCAACTATAATTTAAAAAATAATTTTGTAGAACTAAAATAAATTGCTATTTTTTTCACCGTGTTATAATGGAGTTGTATCAAGTGAATGCCAATTCAATCAATAAAGAATTTTACCTGCTAAGATTGGATCTCGTGAGCTGAACCGAAGGCAACGACGTTTACACTTACAGGTACAGGATAAAAATGAATATTCATGTGGTATTGGATAGGCAACATATTAACGAAAGCTCTTCTAGTAAAGCTGTGTTATTTTGATTAGCCTCTCTTTTATCGGAAAAGATGAAGATATAAAAGTCATACTTAGGCAAAACTAACGCAATAGTTAGTTAATGGGTAAAATTCCATATCTCTGGCTAAAAATCTATAGATTTATTGAAAAATCTATTCGTAAAAGGGTCCGTATCGAGGGTTGAGTACCTTGACAACGCAATCAAAGTTGACTATGTTGACGAAAATAAAAAATCGTGTTGACTGTGGTTACGTGTTACTTTATAGTTTATGTTCCTCTTTTAAATGTGGCAATACATTGAGAATATTTTCAGGAACAATTGAAACGTATCTGGCATTCAAATTATGTATACGATTTAAAAGGGTCAAGAAAACTATTCCCCACAGTGCTGCTCTGCTTAAAATAATGAAATCTTTAAAATCGACATTTCGGCAGTTGCGTCAAATACGTTGATTGCTAAAGAGGGATCGCAGGACACGATACATGATCCTCCTTAAACACGGTATAATCTAAAGTATTATTAAAAGTCTGGAATAATTAGTTCTATAACTTTATTTATCAATAAAAAGTAAAGTGCGAGTTTAGTGATTGTTCTCATATACAAGTAAATGATATATCCTTACAAGTTGAAAAGGGACATAATAATTTTTACACGAATAACTAATACACTAATAACTAATTAATGTGATCTAAGTCAAAGATTATTTATTAGTATTCACACAAAATAATGTTTAAGTGTTTTGGTATTTGATATATAATATATTAAAATTAACAGTTCAGTGATGAAAATGATCTAACGAAATTAGTGTTTTTGTTAATAATTTGGCCATAACTACTGACTTTATACGACAATTAAGTGATTTAAATCTTTATTTTTATAACAAAATTATTTGACAAGTAATTTTCATACATATTAAAAAGTTGGTGATTGTTCCAGTGATTATTGAAGGATAATAACCGATTAACATTTTAATGATTGTTTTTAATTAAAAAAGAAAACACATCATTTTTGATAACGTTTGAATATTTTACTGGATTCGGATACGACAAATGTTCGCAGACTGTGAACTCTAGCTGCCATTTCTAAAAAAACTATACTACTTTCAACTCTTAACTTTCGACATTACTGTTAAGTGATCGACAACGTTTTGTAAATTTAACAAAAGGTAAGGTACACAGCGATATCTTTAAAATTTAACTCTTAGCATAACAATTAATTGTTGAATTTTTTTGTGATATTTTCAAGATTGAAAATTAATCTGCATTAAAATAATTCATTCGTTAACATGATAAAAACGATATTTCTAGTAAATAAATTTGACCCCAAATTTTCAAATAAAATGCCATAATTATAACCACATTCTTATTGGGCGAAAAAGATTTCATATTGTATTGTAATTTTTAATGAAACAAAGTACTAAGGATGGGAAACTTCTTGATTTCAGAAGGCCACATTCATTTGATCGTAATCTTATATAATTACATTCAAACAACTTCAAGTAGAAATATATTATAAATGATGTTAAAGAAATGAAAATTGGATTCAATCAAAAGGCCATAATCGAGATCGTAAAGGCCATAGGATATTTTTAAATTTCTTGTATAAGATGTGGCATTATTTTTTTCTGACAATTAAGTATTTCCGCGATATGAAAAGTAAAAAAAAATAGTATACGAGACTATCGAATGTGATTTAATTTAGATAAAGTAAAAAGCGTTTATTAAAACCCATTAATTTGATTATAGTGATTACTGTGTGACTCGATAATTTTTCAAACATGGACTATTTCCAAAGTTGTATGCACGATACGAATGACAATATGGAAAGCAACAGTAACATTTTGGATTCTGAAAAGTTTCCAATTAATTTGATTCCCATAACAATGTCGTATGGCGAAGAGGAGTACAGCTTGAGCAGTTACGGATTCCACAATTTGGAGCCGATGGGAAGACAGCGAAATCAAGCAAATGCTCGCGAAAGAGATCGCACCCAAAAGTTAGTATTTAAATTTTCATATAAAAAATAACCTTATACGATTCGAACAATGGAATTTTTTTGGGTAGGTCATATTTTCAGGAAACCCAATAGAAGTAAAAGTATCAGTTGATGATGGTAAATCAATATGCATGTTTTTTGTTTTGTTGAAGTGTAAATTCTGCATTTGGAATCCTCCGCGCCTTGATACCGACGGAGCCTAGAGACCGAAAACTGAGTAAAATTGAAATACTGAGATTGGCTGGCAGCTACATTAGTCACTTGGCAAATCAACTCTTCACAGGTATGGTACCAGTAGCATGTCATATATTGTATAGGTAGTAAATTAATACTATTGAAAAAATGGCAAATATTAAATCTAAGCTTTAATGATAGTCCCTAATCTCGATACGTTTACGTGTTGGAACAGTTTCAATACCGCGAGGACATACGTGTCCTCTAGGCGGGGACGACGCGAATACCGTAGGGATATATGTGTACACAGACTTTAAAAAATACGTAATAATTGCTAGGGGTGCCACTTTCGGTGTAATCCGTACAATTGAAGCGTGAATAATTATGAAGCGTAAATAATTGTGAAGTGAAATAATGCAAGTCTAAATGTATCCCTTGGCCAACTTTCTCCATTTGGGACTTTTGTTTTGAATTTATACCTGAACTCTTGCTTGTGACAGTCCTGAATTTTTCTTTTTTCACACACAATTATTTCAGTTGTCAATATCCTGACCCTATTATTCATTTTAATTATTCAAACTAATATTTCCTTTTAATTTACGTTTTATAAAATATTATTAATGCTAGTGACAACCCTTAAAAGAAAGTTGAAATTTCGACTCATCGATATTAAAAATTCAAACAATATATGTCAATTTATAAATAAAACAATAGTAACACGGTGAAAAAATAGCAATGTATTTTAGTTCTACAGAATTTTGTAGAACTAAAATACATTGCTATTTTTTCACCGTGTTATAATGGAGTTCTACCAAGTGAATGCCAATTCAATCAATAAAACAATAGTATTATTCATAAATTCGATTAGTTTTTTTTTTAATAAAAGAAAAGTCGCGGTATATGAATGTCACCTAGCTTAAAATTTCGTGGTACTGAAGTGGCTAAGTAAAACATGAAAATAGATGAAGGTATAGCAAATTGACCACAATAAAGTTCGTCATAATAAAAATGGAAATTATCATGTATATTATATACTCATAGCTGTATATAACTGGCTTTAATTTTGCTGAGCAGGGTCAGATACAAGTATTTAAAAGATAATTTATTTTTTATTTTTTGAAAATACACATTAAAAAAAGTAACTAGATGAAAATACATATATCAATCAGTCTGTCGATATAGATATATGGTATATTTTAATTGTATGAATAAAAAATTCTGTTGTCTCTGATTCCTTAACTACACATTAAATGTGTTCAACCTGTAAGACTGCTAAACAATGACAAATAATTGGTTATGATCTTGGATGAACTTAAATATTACATTGAACTATCATACTCTTGTTACTGCATGAATTTACTTATGTCAGCTAAAAAAATAACTGTCCATTAACAATAATTATTAGTATTTCTGAGAAATTTAAAAATAGTGGTAAAAAAAGTTCATGGCTTTGAAAGCTTGTTCACAGATGTCAACACTAAAAACGAATGTTGAAAAATAAACTGGTTGATTTATATTTATCAATACCAAAGAGATAAAAAAAAATACAATTGATTCTAATTGACATTTTACAGGTATACCTGATCAGCCTTGCATGAAAACAAATAAATGTGAAGAGAATGGTGCACGAAGTCAGGTCTGCACATTTTGCTGGTCATCCATAAAGACAGAGGTATATTTATATGATATGCATTATTTAAACACATAGGTTGAATTAGACTTACCATAATATTTCTTCCTCAGGCCGGAATAATTTCAGCAATTTGCTATGAAAAGAAAGCAAAAACCATCAATTTCATTTCATCAAAGCAAGAGAGAATGAGTATTATATATTCATTTAAGTTCTTATGATTTAAGAAGTAATAGTTAACAGAAAATCAATTATTAAATAATGTTTCAGTAAATTTAGCAGTCTACCCAAAAACAACCATTGATTTGATTAAATTACATTCGAAATCAATAAAAATTCAACATAGATAGATGTAAATTTGAATTGTTACAATTTTGTACGATTCCACATGTTTTGTCACTAACGACCCGGGTTTGGCCTTTCGGCATCTTCAGGCATTCTATCACACGGATGCGACAGAACTGACAATTCAAATTTGATATTAAAATTCCATCAAGCACCTTCAGTCAATATCATAAATTATAGATAGATGCGTGATAGATATAACTATTTTCTTTGATGCACTTTTTGATTTTATTTATATTCAGTAGTTTTCTATTTCTGAGTAATTATGACAAACTGATAAACTGGCCGGTATAACAAAAAAATATCTTCAAAGCGTTTTGCTAACATGATCTCTATGATCTCTTCTCCGAGAAATTGAGCAACTGAGTATTAGGCAGTTCTTGAAAAATTTTTCATTTTAGATAGCTTCTCATGCAAAAAGATGCCATGGTAAAAAAAAAAATATTGATAAAATAAAAAGGTACAACACCATAGTTGAAATTTTTAATTCTTACATTTTTCATTTCTTTTTCAGAAATCTATCGCCAACAACAATAATTTGTCAGCAGTGAAAAACAATTCTGAGGATGTATCATTTTATTAAAAACCTTTTATTGAATGTTTGATAATTGTGTGAATACCAAAGAATTGTTAATTTTTTATTTCTATATATCAACCCAATCTGTTACCATTATTCATCAAGGGATCGTATCCTGATGCCTGACATATAAATTAATGTTATATTATAATTGTATTTTATTTCGACATTCTCATTGCCTGCTCAATTTTTGAAACTTCGCACGAGGGTAAATCACGTAAATTAAAATAATGTACTTTCTTAGCATCATTCCTATGAAAATTTGTAAAAAAAAATGTCTTTCTCTCTGCCATAAAATTTTAATGTATGAAACACTCTGTTTTTTACCATTGACAAATTATATAACCAGTTAGATTGAAATGTTTATTGTTTTATAATATAATAATCATTTGTGTATACACAGTGGAATCCCAATATATCATTCTTGCATTAATCACTTTTTCATACATATCTTTCATTCTTTAGTCTCACCAGAATAATCTAAAGTCTTTTAATAATCCTACATTCGTTGTTCATGGATCCATCGATATCTTTAATTTATTGACTTAAAATTATGGTTGCATCATAAATATTACTCAATCATGCTCAGAAGTATGTGCAGCTTGAGTCAGCCACTAGTCACAAGTTGATCTTTATCCTGAATTTCTGCCAAACATTTTTGATCCTGTTCGTGGTGTTGTCTTGTCATAATTAGGTTTGCATATATGTGTAGACTGTTATCATATATAGTCATCTTGTTAAATTGGTGAGTGTTAACCCATTCTACCTACTGAATCGCAAAAACGGTATTCCAATAACACCATTTTCGGTGATGCAAAAAGTTTTCGAAATTCTCAGGAAATATCAGGCTATATTTTAACATGAAAATGAACAATTCAAAAAAATTATGACACCGTTAACACTTTTATATTTTTGTGTCAGCCGTGGAAGCTGATTTCGAGGTTCATTGGTGTTCTTGAAAAACACAAACATATTTTTCAAGTTGATAGACACTGCAGTCGTCAAAATAAACATAACTTCGACATTGATCTCAAACATGACTTCTGACTCCAAGTAAAAAAGATTATTTTTGTCAGGTTTTTTTCCTACCTATCCTTTTTATGTACATTAAATTAAAGATCAACCCATCAATCTGACAAATTGGTCATTGAGATATTTTTAATATTGTTCAATCGAAAAAGTAGTCAGTCGCTCGTTTTTCAGGTCTCCATCCCGGATCATAACATCGCAACTTTACGACTTTGACTTCAGTCAAAAAATCGTGATTCTGACTCCACAGCCCTGCTTTGGTGTTCACTAGAAGTCTCAAAAGTTCTTTTCTTACAGTGAATTTTCAGAAAATATCAGTTTTCAGTTGGTATTGAAAAACTATCGCCATTAAATATCGCCAATTATCATCTTCTTACAGCATCAAAAGGCCACCAAACAGAAAGAACGAGTCAGGTTTGTAGCCGCACTGTAAATCAGCCCCAAAAAAGTGTAAAGACACGACTCTTTAGTCTTTGCATTTATCCTTGTTTTGAAGAGCATCAGACCAAAAATATGTAAGAGACATGGGTAGTATTCCTTTTTTAAGATAATAATGTTTTTACTATGAATTTATGAGAAAAAATTATCAAGTCCTGGTGTCCAGATGTTAATTGAAAACATTTATAATGGTATGTGAATTTTGTTATACTTCAATAATATACATTTTTGTATTGGAAACATCAATAGTTAACAATTCCTAAAACCAGGTTTATTCTGTTTAAATGACTGAATTAATCTTGATTTATTTTTTTACACAGTGAAAGTTTTTTTTAATTGACTTAAGGTGGAAAAAATTTAATAAAAAAACACTCCCTAGCTACAGTAACTGAGCATGAACTCAATCACCAAGACGTCAATGTGTAATACAATATATTCATAGTAATTTTATAAATATATATTGACTGTATCAAAACATGATAAAATGTACAATTTTGGGTTCATAAAACTTGAGACTTCTATATCTTGCAACTGTCACTAACATGAGTTGTCAGTGACAGTTATAATAATGAATTAGAATCATATTTATCTTTACCCAATATGATAGGGGTTGCAGACATCCGACATGGCATAAATATTATCTAGCATTTTTAAATTAACTCAATCACTACGAAAGTATACATTCCACGCTTGTAACACTAAGATATAAATTTGAAACAAATGGAATCAATACTTAAGACCTTTTGCACTGGGTATTATATTTTATAAAAATCATTGAAGACTTATTTAAACTTTGTTCGATGGCAATTTTTACGCAACGGTTCAACATAATATAAGGTACTTTTCCTGATAGAACAACCTTGAAATATATATGAGCTGAGGAAATACAATTGGACACTCTGACTTAACTTGAACAAAAATTATAATAAAACTGAAACAAAATATGTAAATAATGATTAAAATCAAAGATTATTCAAAAAAAACCAGGAAACAAAAAGATTTTGAAATCTGTCCATGATATGATCAATGGTTCCGTAATATTGGCGCTGATGTTCGATGCTCCAATGCAGAACAATTAAAATTAAAAATTAACTTAACAGGTAATGCGAGGAAACTGATAATTTGAGTGCTTTGAAATTATACATGTAGCATGAAAATCCATTGTTTTGACATATGTACAAATATCTTGTGGTGATAATGTAAAAAAGAAAAATTATAATATTTTTACCTTACTATCTTTGCTTTTGGTAGTTTTACTGAAGAAGGATCAATAGAGATATCAATATTTAACTAAAGATCAAAAATTATATAAAAATATGATTTGAATGTTTTTACAGTTAAGCTATTTTTTAAATTGCCATTGCATATTAGATTGAAGCAAATTTCAAAATCTGATAATTTTTCTATTGAAACTGTTGAGTTGAAAAGTGCATACACACATTTATAGAAAAGAAGAAGTTAAAAATAAAATTTAATGATATAATGCTATGAATTAATGCAATATACTTATGGAATTAACCGGGATTTATCAGATGTGTATGGATATATTTACAAGAGCTAAATTCATTTATTTTTGTATCACTTGAATGAGTAAAATTCGTAAAATATCGCTAATTTTCAGCATACCAAGCTAAACCAAATTTAAATTGTACAGATATGAGAAGTTGGATCAACAAATTTGGTCGTTCAGAATGTTTTTTTGCACTAACTCAATGGCAAAGTATCTTGCCCATTTTAACGTCAATATAAAAGCATTTAAATGTTTTTTTTTTTTTTTTCATAATACACTATTTATTTTATTTATAATTAAATTTTTTAAGAGCCAGTAAACTATAAATCAACATTATTCACTGTTGCCATCTGATTCCATTTTACGTCTATTTGACTAGAAAGAAAAAATACAATTATAACAATGAATGCATCAATATACTGCTGACCTAAAAATAGAACATTATTGGACACTTTCGACCATGGATTGTGAAATTAATGAACAAAAACAATCATCGACTTATAGTCTACTTCTAATAAACAATCTTCATATAGATATTGGCAATATTGCCACAATCTTTAATAACATTGAAAATTTCTATGCAATAATCATTTCAGTGCCTTCGGAAAGTTTTTGCAGAAAGCACTAACTAATAAGAAGTGCCTCTGTGATCTGATTAATAACTACATAAAAAAATGGTATTTAAATCATTATTGCATAAAAAATGACAGCACTCATGTTGTGACCGAACGAAATCTATCATATGATATTGTGGCACTTGATCACTGAAATAAATATTAAGTATTTTATGATATCAAATCTATTACTACTACCTAGATGGCCTTACAGCCTAGTTCTGAGCACTATGATCCATCGATTCAAGGTTAACAATTTAAACACCCGTTTTATAACTGGTATTGCCCTGTCATATTGCGCGTAAACTCATGCGATATAAGTCTTTTGATGGTTGAATAACTGTCTATAAACATTCAACATTCGATTTTAATATCACCACTATTTTGGAAGAAAAGCAGTCTCTTCGTGTTTTTCAATATTTCCTGAAAGCGTCGGATCCGGTCTTCTCCTCTTGAAGAATCCCATTTTCCAAAGGGCTAAGATTAGCAGTATTAATACTATGATTCCTGAAAGTATAGCTATGATGATGACGTACATCGGAACGCTTGTAGCTTCTACCGTTGACAGGTCTGGATAAGCTACTGTTTCAACCTTGAACAGGAAAAATTGTACAAGATTAAATAAACTATTTCATATAAAATAAACGTTCAACCTGCGAAGTTTGTGCAAAAATTTGACACTGATTCTTCAGACAACAAGCCCAACAAACCAAAGGGAATATTAACAATTCAATTCAGTTCAAAAAATGATGTACAGTGGAACCTCGATCAACCGTTCTCGCATAATACGTTTTCCCGGCTGGAACGCTCATTTTTTATAGTCCCGTCAAACTCCCATAAGAACAATGTTAAATAATCCCGCATTGACCGTTTCCTGATTCCCCGATTTCCTCGATAACCGTCTAAATATTTTGGTCCTATGACAAATATTATCTCAATTGACCGTTTTTATTGCATATTTCTCCGTATCTCGGCAAGCAAGTTTGACACAGCCGAGTGCAGGTGTTATTTCTAGATACGTTGGAATCCGCTGCACATGTTAGATGTAACGCATTGGACGCATGTGCTATTTTTTGGGTTGAAATCCACCACACGCGTATTATTGTTTATGATGCAAATGTAGAGTTGTTTAAAATTCATGGTAATAATAATTCCTGTACATACAAACTTTTAGTCACAAGTTTAGTAATAAGTCTTTGTTCCAATTAAAGTGCCAAATAACAAAGAAGCAAACTAACATAACGGACTTTTTTAAAAAATAAATTTTATATGCAGTATGTACAAGTAACAAATAAATAAATGTTTTTTACGATTTTACTTGTTTATTATTATTTGAAGCTTTCCCGCATTAACTGTTTCCCGCAAAAACCGTTATTTTTTCAGGGTCCCTTGGAAAACATAAAATCGAGGTTTCACTGTATATACATTGTTTTTTCAGGTGGCATAATAAGAAAAATTATCAACTTACATTAGCTATGTCATCATCGATATTATTTTGATGTATATTATAATGCTGCGGCACACGCAACACAGCTCTACTGCTGATGGAAATTCTTGCAACTCGTGGGTAATCTTCAACAAGAGATGTGTTCCACAGTCGTGCGCGTATTCTGATTGTGGCCTCTTGATTACGATGTAACTTGTAAATCAAACATGTGATTCTGAAGCACTTTGCTGTGCCTTGTTGACAGTTCTAAAAAAAAATATATCCACTCAAGCACTAAGAATGTAATATGTTTTCCATCTGTTAATTATTTGAATTATAAGCTCAAGATACAATCTGTCAGCACTTTAAACATTTATAGAATTTATAGAATAATAAAACTGAATTAAATAAATTGTAGAGGAGCTTTTTTTCAACGAAATAAAGTGTAAAAAAAATAGATTTCTTATTAATTAATTTATGTCATGTTAGTAGCTGATATATTTTTTTTCTCAGATGGCGGTAATCTTTGTTGACATGTCAAAGGCAGTTAAAAAATATTTATGGGAGTGCTTTTTTTCTATATAGATTGAAATATGACGATATTTTTCAATTGTGGAACATTTTTTGTATGTATGTATGTACATCTCGCAGTTACGGTTGTAATTGTGTTGAAGTGACCAATGTAACTAAAGGGTGGCCTCTATTGTTAGCCATCTTCCAACTTGCACAATGCACATGACTTCCTTATGAGGGCTGTAGATACGCACAAAGGTGCAACCTATTCTGATCTTCTTGTTTATACATTTGGAAATTCGGAGTAAATACAATAGGTCGATATTCGATGAATAGAAGATGGTTTGTTTGTAATAATTTCAATGGCACGCGGACGTTGAAGGGCAATGTACTTGAACAAATGTTGGTCTTCTTCACTGGTGGTCGCTATTAGGTGATGAGTACATGACATATTTTCGATTTTTACGATTTCAAGAAAGGTCAGTCGTCTCTTGCCATTTGCCGGGTTCGTTTGTGTAAAACATTTCGCTTGGTTGTATTTTCACATTCCGTATTTAGTAAATTTTATTGTGAATTTATTTATTTTGACCAAAGTTATCAATCGTCAAGTTTAAGTAATTTTTAGAGACGTGGTTTAGTTTTAAAAATTGTGAAATATTTTTTTTCCATTCATGTTAAAAAAATAAAATATTATTTTTTTTGTTGTTTTTATATGCTCTAATATGTTATAATTACGCCTATATTTTTTATTTTTTTGGGCAAATAAATTTAAAAAAATTAAAAAATTACATTTTTATTTTCCTATATTTTTTTAAGACTCGATTGAGCTTTTTCGCAAATACTGCCAAAAAACGAGTGAGGCCCAAAGGGTTAATTAAAATGTAAAGGAAGATATCAAACTAAAAAATATTCATTTACTATTGAACTGACCATGTTGACAGCTTGGTGTCTTATTCCATCATTGTCAGTATAAGGTTCTGGTTTGACGACCATCTCCGTGTCTCGCTTTTTTCTGGGAAATTTCTCGTCAGTCTTATTGCCTTCATAGGTGGGATTCCAGAGTGGTTGAGGAGTCGCCAGCGATGAATCGATACGAACCAAATTCTCCAGCGGGGTTTCTTCAAATCCTGGCCGGTGTTGGAGATTTAGAGGGTTGATGTATTTGGGGTTTAGAATACATTCACCACCTCCGTTAGCTGCAAGGAATTTTAAATTAAATTGATTTTTTTTTTCTAATACAATCTTACATGAACATGTAATTGTGTATGTCCTAAAATTATTTGTCTTTATCCTGGACAATTTTTTTAGATAAAAATTAAATAGATGCATAGATTTTCACCAAGAGGCATCATGCGATGATTTTTTTTTTGATCACACAGCCTCACTAGTGTATGAGCAGGTTGGATAAAATAGTGAACGTTGAATGTAAGCATGGCTTTATACCTCTCTTACATCTTTCACCTTAAAGTTGACCAAAAAATTTATTTGAGTGATTTTTCAATAAAACGAAAATGATATTATGGGAATTACATTCAACCGTCGGAACACCCTCAGGGTACAACAGCCATTTTCCTTGAGGTTTATTGTTGGCAACTTGGTGTGGCCAGTCAATCAAAACTTCTACTAGATTCATGCGCCAAGGTCCTAGATTGTAAACCTGGAAATAAATATTTTTCCATGATTACATTGATGAAAACTATTTCATTCATATATGCAATTGCCATTATTCATATAGTACACATTACTTTTATAACCACCAAAATTAAACATAACATGATTAGTTAACACCCCAAACCAACAATCAGTGCCACTGTTGATTGCGCATAGATCCCCATTTTATGAAAGCATATCAACATATATCAAACTTAGATATATATATATATATATATGTATATGAATGTTTAGATCATAGGCTCTCAAATTGGACCATATAAACTCACAGGGGGTTCCATGTTGGGTAGGGAAAGAATTAGGGTCCACAGATCAGATTTAGTTTATTAGACTGTACACATAGTTGTGTAGCGCAATAAGATTTGTTTGACGTGCCTTCTGCGAACTTGTAGATATATTGGACAATATTAGATTAAACACAAACGAAGATATTAGGGTACAGTTTGAAAAAGTTTACTGGTAGTTATGGCTTCAGAAAAATACTCATGTTGGTTATCCTGCTTCACAAGAAAGATTTCAATAGCATTTTCTTATTTATACTTCGTGGCTTAAGTACATTTAGTGCAGTTATCAATACTCTTTTGAAAAAAAGAAATCAGTTGTATATCATTGAATATGGAGATTGTTGGCAGGGTGTCACTAATTTAATGTCAAATATTCACCAATTGATATAAAAACACCAGGCTCATCCCCCTTATTAAGAGCATTTGCTCATTTATGTAAGAATTTTACTATGTTTTGATTTGTTTTGTTCCAAATGAATCCTCCATCCATTATACAATGACAACTTTGACTGTGCGTAATTTTTTTTTGAGTGGTAAGAATACCATTACTAAATATACCTGATAAGTATGGAGTACTCTGGAACCTATGTCATCTAGGTATTTCATGGCAGACTCGCCCTTTTCTACACCGCCATAGAACACCTGTTCCGGCCTGGCTGATCTGAAATAGAAGTGACAAATTTTAGAATTTTAAACCACTAAAAGACTCATTATGTACCGAATGACAATCGTAAATAAATTAATCACAATGTGTTTGGATACATGAAATTGCTCCTCGCCCACAAAAAAGAATATTTCAAAATATAGCAGTGTTTATAAAGCATATTATAGTTTGACGCTCTTACGACTACATATTAGATATTTGATCAATTCAAAGTATATTGAAATATATCTGCCAAGTACATTTAAAGTAAATTTATGTCACAGTAGAAATTACTCTTAAGTTTGTTTAAATTTGAAAAAATATGAATTTATTTTTATACAAAATCATTTGTTTTATTTCATCTTATTACAGTCACAAGTCATAAAAAAAACCATAGATAATAAGCAATATTAAATAAAAATGAAATGTCATTTGATAAGAAATATTGAAAAAGCTGTGAGAATCAAATTAGCAATAACTTTCCATCATACGGACAGAAAAACATTTATTCTCAAATATGTTTCGAAATAAAGAATTTAAAACAAATAATTTACCCTTTGATTGTCAGCTCTGCATTCTTGACAACTGAAGCTATGACCTTCGTTGGTGCCTTCACCTTTACCTCCTGTGATGTGGAGTTGGTCCACACAACAAAGTCAACAGACAGTTCATGATCCTCTAAAGCTTTTGGATCAAATCGCAGGATGATTGGTTTAGCTTCGGACGGCTGTTTGATGAATGGATTTCCCAGGGAACAAATAATCATAGTTTTGTTGTGTAGATTACATATAACATGTTTTTCCTGAAAATAAAAAATAAACACTATTTCATTTAAATTGTGGAGTGGTGCAGAGTGGTCAACACTGTACTCTCCAGTTGCAGTGTTAACAGGTTCAAATCCTAATAGCAAGACTTTCATAGAATGATATCGACAATCGATTGTGCTTTGAGATTTGCAAAGTCTGAAATTTCCTCCCACTTATGATTTTATAAAACCAGCACCCCAACGTATGGGACGGCCATGTGCAAGGCCTGTACGCGATCGCCCCAGACGTTGGGATGCGAATATTCAAACATCGGTAACGCAGGTAATCTTTTGCATATATAGGACTGATGTGGTTTTAAAATATCGCCCAATTCATCGCGATAATACCACCTCCATAAACTTGTCAAACATATTAGGTTGAAATGTTTGAAACATCGATTTTTCGAACCCTTCAAATTTATTCTGACCCCGCCAAAGTAACAAATCAGTTTGAAAATGCGTGCTAAACTCGCGTCTAACTTCTCACTAAACTTTGCACCAATCTTGCGGCATTGCAATGTGACCTCCATGACACGTGACCGTAATGGCGCTTGTTCATTTGAGTTTGATTGGTGGCTCCGTTACGTCACAGTAATGGCGATTTACGAGTGAGTTATTTGTAATGGATATATTTGTTAAAGTGATTGTGACAACATAGGACATTTCTTTGTGTTTTTTAATGTTGTGAAACATTCCTAATGCATCTAGCTTCCATAAAAGCCAATCCAATTATTTCTTATTGCTCTATTTATAGCTCTATGTGGAAAGGGAACATTTTGAAAAATAGCAACGTGGACAGATTTAGTTTCTATGAAAAACGGTTGCGCCGATCGGGTTAAAATTTGGAACTGAGGTATCAATACAAAAAGCTGCTAACATCTCAACTGTTGAAATGGCTGATTAAAGTGTGTTGAAAACTGATACTCAAAAATTTTATACCTGATTTTTACATATAAATATACTCAAATTTATCCTGATAATTGTCACAAGTTTTATTAACACCTATACTACTGAATTAAAATTTGAAATATTCAGGATTAGAATAACTTTAAGTGACTAATCAGAGGACAGGTTGAACCCTCTTTGACTGCAATGAAGTCTCAAAAGCAAATTTATCGATTATAATTGTAATATAAACCAAAGAATTCATGACAGTATATTACACAAGAGCCTATCTGCAAGTGAAACAGTTTGACGGTATTATATATAGAAAATCAATGAACGATTATATTTGACAAATTATAATAAGCAACAAATGATATTCTTTTTACCGTTAAATTAGCAGCAATATAATTGAGCCCTATATGGTGAGAGATGAAGAGATGAGCCTCGTATGCTGCTTCAGCCAAATTGTCAACCTTCACTGCAAGTCGAACTTCTTCCTCTTTTCCCAGAGTTAAAACATAGGCAGTACTATCTTCATCTATAAAAAATGATTATATCTGTCAAGTGTCAATTTACAATTCACAATACAAATTTCTACTCTGGATACTCAATAATATTTTTCAGTTGGAGAAAGTCAAACATTTCTTTATTTAAATGTTACAAGACTGTATATGTATATAATTTGAATGTATAAATTCACCAATATATGTATACATAGCTCATTTTGGCAGGTACAGTATTCATGAGAAAAAAATAACTAGTCAATGTGTACATTAACTACAAATGTAGATAAACTATTCATAAACTTAAAAATAATCATGCATACTTTCATAGTGTTGCCAGCTGGTTCCATTGCTGTGTGCGGGTGTTTTTCTGTCATCCAATAGAGCTAAGTTGATATCTGACTAACCTAACTTACTAGTTGTATTGTCATTTCTACTCTGTCTCACAGTAATCAGTGAGTTTATTCACTTGATAGTTAATTCATAACTTTACTAGTCAAAGTAAATTGTAATGAAAAAAATGAAAAAGCTTGAAGGGTTAAGCGTCACTTGAAGTGAGGTGTATATATTTAATTACTTACAATTGAATATAATTTTATAATATGACTTACTTTTGGGTAATTCAAGAAAGGCATCAATAGTGATATCGCTCGTGCAAATGTCATCATCGCCACAATTTCTGAGTAGCCTGGCTTGGAAGGTCTGTGTTGCTTGTGTAGCATTCAAAATAGGCAATCCTTCCAATGAAGGTATTTTGCCATAAGACCTCCATTCTGGTGTTTTTTGAACCAATGTGTATGCAACATGAAACTGAAAATTAAACACATATGCTGTCGTAACTCCATTTCTGTAAAACCAACCAAACTCCCTAAGACAACTCCCTTTCTGTAATAAGAGAAGTTTGAAGGCATGGATACATATGTGACATCGAAAATTCTTAAAATTTTTTTTAAATTCCCCAATTTTTGGGGGCTCTGTTAAAAATACATAGTAAATGAAAACCATTAGTTATTTATATGTCTGGCATTCAAGGGGTAAAAATACAGTTGTTCATTTAATCAAGAGACGCATAACAAACGTTAGTAAATGAAAATGCACGCAAATAACATACCATAATAGGACTTTGAATATCTCGAGTACTCTCCTTAATGTATACCGTATGCTCTTCACAGTGCGTCATGCCTTTCGATAATTCAATATTCCTTCTGACGATATTAGATTTTTCATTTTCAGCAGTGGCAGCAAAGAATACTCTTGAAAACTTCTTACTCGCTGAAAATGTTTCCGCTTCAATGACATAGTTCAATGTTAGGCTCTCTAATGATGTCGGTTTTGCCGATTCAACAAAGCTTTCAACCCTGCAACACGTTTCGATTGAAAAACAGGTAAGGTTTGCCTTCGGATCTTTGAGGCAGCCATTCTTAGACGGGTCAATATTTTTCAGCGTTTCATTATTGTTCACAAACGTTTTGATATCGATAATTGGCCTTCCTCTCAGCAGAACAACGCTGTCCTGAAAAAACATAAGAAGTATTTTGCATCATAAATTGGATGTAACACCATCGACTTTACCTAAGAAGGTACAGGCATGTTTCTCTAGAGCTGCACACTGAATGGACACATCTTTAGGCATTTATTATTGAAGGAGATTTTCGTGTGCCTGACCTCAAAGTTATATTGCGCATGGCCTACTGAGGAAGAACCGAATTGAACCCCAAATGATATAAACATTGAACTAAATTTGTAAAACTGCTTTTCAATTATTTTACATAATCACGTTTTATATATTAGGTAGTTCACAAAGAAATGACCATTTTTTTTTGTGTCACTTTAACGTCAGTTTGTCAATGGTCACCATTGAGTTAGCATGTTTTGGTTGGTATCATTTTAAAGCTCTATTAGTACTCTTTCTATTTTGACGTTTTTTTTATTTTTTTTTTGCCGCTGTATAAAATGGAAGAAGCCTGAAATCGAAGAAAGTCGTTTGCGCCATATCAATCTTTTTTTTTTGATAAGGGATTGAAATCCAAAGAAGCCACGCAGACCATTTGCGATGTTTATGGGGACATCGTTAAGCTTCGAAAGTGCTCTAGATGGTTTAAAAAATTTAAAAGTGGTGATAGGAAGTTAACGGACGAACCAAAAAGTGGAAGACCTAAAAAAATCGATGATGACACCCCGAATTCGTTGGTAGAATCCGATCCGCGCAAAACAATTGAGGAATTGTCACACGAACTTGGCTCCCCGAAGACAACAGTATACGATCATTTGAAACGGCTCGGAAAAAAAACAGGCAAGGAATTTGGGCGAATTAAAAAAATGGCCATTTCTTTCCGAACTACCTAATATTAGGATTTCTTATTTAGGTGTGCACATAGTTTAATTAGCAATAAATGTGTTGGATATTAAACTTTTTATACTTTCTAAAATATATTTTACTTATTTAGCCAGTTTAAAATTTAAGCAGCCATTATAATTTATTGTTCTCTGGCGAAAAATAGTATTTAGTTCAACAAAAGTTATAAAACAACATTGCGCTTTGACAATTTTAGAAGTATAACAATAGTAAAAAAGGAGTGGACTATTTGCTTACATAAAACTATAATTTTATAATTGAAAAACAATATCAAAATTACAAAAAAAAATTAATTAAATAATATATTTAAAATATAATCATTTAGGATTTAATCACAACATATTCTGAAAGCAAAATAAACTACTTTAATGATTAAATTTAGGGAAAATCTTCAAATAGTTATAAAAACCTGTTCGTATGCTCCCACAAGCAAATCTGGATAACCATTGTTGTCCAAATCTAGTCCGCCTGACAATGAGTATCCAAACGTTTTCATGGGCATCGGCAACATTTCAGCGGTTATAACCTGCTTGGGTTCTTTATCAATGCCTTTAAATTTGTTTCCTAAATATATAAAAACAACTCCGTTACCATCATACGGGCTGCCTATGGCTAAATCATCGCATCCATCTTTATTCAGATCTCCAGCATTGGCTATGGCGAAACCAAACCTGGATTCTACTTTCCCGCCTAGTTTGACAGTGTAGTTAGAACCGAACGAATAGTTTTCGTTGATATAAATATATACAGCACCACCTGAGTCACGGCTAAAGTAAAATGGAGCCCCAATCACTAAGTCGGATACTCTGTAAAGGAAAATTTATTAAAATGTTAATGAATTGCTTGCAGTTCATTGACCGTGCTGATTATTATTATGTCAACAGAAAAGTGACAACTGATTATGGTGACAATAGTTTTAAAAGATTCAAACATTTACTGTCAATTTTGTTTTTGAATGGCTTGAATCAACTTCATATCTTTGGTATTTGTTCAAAATAAATGTTACTTCAGAATTAATTCGTAGAAGACATTGGCCGCACATGTGCGTCCAAGTGTCATGTTGTTTATTATCAACACCATTCTCATATTTTTATTTAATTATTACCATTTTATGACGAATAAGTGATACACATATCTATCATTGATTTTTGAGAGATTTTTTTTTTATTTATCTCAAATAGAATATATTGTAATATTAAAATTTATTCATATATTTTTTGTCCAGTAATACTAAAAATACTTAAAATATATGAAGAAACTAATATAGTAAAAAGTAACTCACTTCTGAAAGGGTTAAAATGTTTGAACATGTAAAAAAGCGGTATCAGAGATCCAAAATGTATTGTAATGTTGTAGAGGTAAATAGAAGTAAATAGTATGAACTTGCAAAATGTTTCTTGTGGTGAGTCAAAATTCAATGTAAATTTTAATATAATTGTTATGAACATTAAAAAAAGGTAACAGTTTTAAAATAAGTGCAGATTTTTCTGGAAAAATTAAATCCATGAAAAACGTTCACATCTCACTCATCTATGTAACATAAACTGTCAGAAATGTTCTTGTATTATAGAAGTTACACTGATATAAATTTAACTATCATTACATGTGTGCCTTAACTCATTGATTACGGGATGCACAAATTTTTACGTTTCAAAAACTTTCTGTTGTGGCGGGGTGCACATTTTTGTGCGTTTCAGTACATTCAACTTCATATATAAAAAACAAATGTTTAAGCTTCATATTTCTTGTCGATTTTTTTTTGCTGTGTCGCAGGAAGATGTCACTAACAGCCCACAATTGTTATCGATCCTTCACTGGATCAAAACACGACTAAAAATCGTCCCGTTTCGTATGTAGCATTTCAATATTCTTTTCTGAGAAGTCATAAAAATCAGTCTAAAACAAAGACGACAGATGGTGATGTTTTTTTTTTTTACATAGAGTAATACAGTATTCCCCTTTGTTCAAAAATGATATAAAATACTTTGATAGTCCTTTGACACTGATGAAGACATCATGTCAAGTGCGGGCCCGATACATATCATTTTTTATGTGCAGCGTATTTCGTTCTCCAGCGATTGTTCAATCGTGTTATATTCGACTTTATCGTAATATATTATATCCAGTGTATTTTGGTTTTTTTGATACGCGCTCCACAATTTGATGTTTGCTGACGTTCTTAGGTTGAGTAATTAATTGCGTAATGCGTGGCAATCTCGCCCGCCGCAACTCATAGTTTTTGAACAAAAATACCCGTAATCAATGAGTTAATATCTGAATTCCGGCCATTTTATTGACATTGAAAAATATTTTTAAAAATGCCATTAATTTTACTTACTCCATTAAAAATCTTAGTATTTACTTGCAATTTTTCTAAGTTGCCAAATGTTTGCAATGGAGAAATGCATTAACGCAGTTTGATATTTTCATTATTATGATAAAATGGGTTAATCATTGTTTGAATCTAATTGTTTACATACCCATCACCATTCAAGTCAGCCGTTGCTATCTCATATCCAAAATTGGAAGCAAACTGTTCTCCGTCAATGACAAGAGACACGTTGATAGGGTTTTTGATCATAGAGGGTCCCATGTTTTTAGAAAATATCACCACTTGACCGGTACCGTTCGATCTCGGAGCACCAGACGCAAAAGACATGTAAGACCCAAAGAAGCGTCCACCAGCTACTGACATACCTGAAAAAAAATATTTCAGCTTGAGAAAATGGACAAAAACATTTTCATTAATAATTTATTATATTTCATTAAACACTTAAAAATACAATGAGCTTCCAATCAATTGTTCACAGACAGTGTTTACTGCATACGTTGTAAGTTTTTCCAACTTAAATCCCCAAAGATCGATGATAAATAAACTTGCATTCATCACTCATCGATCAAAAATATTGACCAGCAGTTAATTCAACATACGCAGCTAAAACTTTTTTTTTTTCATTGTTTGTCAACACAGATCCTGGAAAACTCTAGGAGTAAAATATATTATGAGTTACTTTTAAGGTGTTAACTGTCACTTCTTGATGGAAAGGCATATTTTAAATAATAAAAACAAAAAATATATTGTGGAAATAAGTACAAAAAAATGTGTTTTTATTATTTAAAATATTATGAGTTACTTAAAAAACTACTGACTCGAAGACATTGATTTTAACAATGCAAAAACATCATATTAGAGTTTTTCAATATTTTTATAAAATAATATACAATAGAACCTCCACTAACACTAAAATTGGTACCATGTAATTCTGAGTAGTGTAATTGGGGGTTCCACTGTAATCAAAACTAACCTATATAACTGTATTTATCAACCGGACTAAGTTCCTGTGTAACAGGTCCAAAATAGACTAATTTGTCCCTCTGTAGAAAGTTGTCATTTGTGTCTATTACAAATAGCGTTCCTCTCCATATGTAAGATCCTGGACTTCCCAGGATAACAGTACCATCATCCAGATATGAACTGCTCGTTCCAGCTTGGCAGTAGCCATATTCTTCATGTCCTCTGAAAGAATCATCGATAATTTATGCAAAATTTATTAACCAATGAGCAATTTAATATAACAGAACTGCATTGCTGTATCTACAGTAACTGTGCACGTATTAAGATCAACCAATCTGCTATAAAAGTATGGTACTCACTAAAAAGTAGGTATTGCCAATAATTCAAAAATACTATTCAATAAAACTTGATATAGTGACATTCTGAAATATATTTCCATTTCATTAATTAAATTAACTTATAATTGATGTAAATCATTAATGTGTTAAAAAATATAGCTCACTGTCTAAACACACCAATGACATTCAAAATTATTGTTAGCTACATTTTATCAGTTATGTTAATGAATCATAAATAACACTGTTTAAAATCAAATTTACAAACTCCTTATGAACCTTTAATGCAAAGTATGCCTGTCGGGTGGGCAAGAAAAATACATGACCAAAAATGAATCACTTGATTTCCCATCGAATGATGGCTCAATCTAATTAATCTATGCAACAACTCGTTTACTGTTTTCAGCATTGGCTGAAGCAGATAACATTTTCAACTTACTTTCCTTTTGGTCGTCCTTTACATGGTTCCAAAGCAGAGTTATAATTCAATGTATTGGTGAGGGTGTAACATAATCCTTGACCTTCTCTCGACTCGCCAGATATTTTTGTATATCTGAAAATAAATGAAAACTTTTTATTTTCATGGCAAATAATTTCAAGTTTGCAGCAATATGGAGTATACAAATTTATTGTAAGAGATTCTTCACTCAACCTACTTCTTGATGTTGTCACCCTGTATAGTCTCCAAATTAATATTTACATAGCTTAAAAATTTAAGCAATAGCTTTGATAAATTTAAATCAATATTTTTTATTGATTGAATTGGCATTCACTTGGTAGAACTCCATTATAACACGGTGAAAAAAATAGCAATGTATTTAAGTTCTACAAAATTATTTTTTAAAATATTGCTATTTCGTTAATTTAAAATAAGTGACAGAGAGAAAATCAATATTGAATAAATTTTGTCGGTGGTCACTGCATGTGGAAGTTTCATACTAGTAGTTATTTCAGACCTTTAGCACTAATTCCGTGTAAAATCATTCATTGTTGTATCAGGACTTGTGTTTTGTAACTATGTCCACTCTGAATGTGGAGTATAAACACTTTTCATGTGACTTATTTAACAAAAGTTGTTCTGAGAAAACAACTTTCTAATCACACGGTGAAAAAATAGCAATGTATTTTAGTTCTACAAAATTATTTTTAACAAATATAGTTGATAGCTATTTCGGCTCACGCCACCGTCAGAACGAGTTCTGAATAGTTCTGACGGTGGCGTGAGCCGAAATAGCTATCAACTATATTTGTTAAAAATAATTTTGTAGAACTAAAATACATTGCCATTTTTTCACCGTGTTATAATGGAGTACTACCAAGTGAATGACAATTCAATCAATAAACTTTCTAATCAATCATTCAAACTCTCTTTTGAGAAGGATCTATCTAATAGTTCTCGCTATCTTTTTGTTATTAGGATCGGATGAATTGAAGCGACTTTTCATTTTTTTACGCGATTTTTTTTGCGCGCCTTTTCCTGGAACCAATGTATCGCGTAAAAAAAGGACTGGGTGTATATGAAAAGTTTTACATGAAATTTAGACCGAGTAACCACTGCAACTATATTTAAGTAAATTTAAATAAAATTTGTAAAATCAACATACCGGTGAGCACATACTACTACTTTCCCACCAGCACCCTGGCTCTTGACTGTCACACCGAGCCATTGGTCATTCTTGATTTCATCATTCTGCGGAGGTCTGAGATCATTCGAATTGATATCTGTCGAATTTTTTGTAAAGTTAAACATTTAGTCTTTAACATAATAAGATATTAAATCCGGATTCCATTCAAAACAAAAATAACGTAACCCTTGTATTTATTATTCAAAATTGTACAAAAATATTAAATATTTTTGATATAGATATATATTTTTACAAAACTTAGTTTATTTAAATAATAAGATTACGTGCAAAAATATTTTTTATAATTCTATACATTATGATTCCATGCTTTATTTTATAAATTTTGCGCAAAAAAGCTATAGTTTTCTAACACAGTTCATGACTGATTGAAAGAATTTAACTGTTGCACAAGGGTCACCAAAAACTAATCTCTATTTTGGCATCTAAATAGTTCCAAAGCTAACTATGTAATTGAGTACAGCATCTAATGTTGGATTCCTTTACTAAATCAGCTATTTACATATTTATATATGTCGAGTGACGATAAGTTATCAATTATCATAGACTTAATAGCAGAATCATTTAGTTTGTGACAAAATTTTATTCTATATTTAAGAAAAACAATTCTAAAATTAAATGAAGCTGACATCTATTGATAACAATAATAAGTAATTGAAATATGTGTTTGCTTTAATCTAAATCTATCTAAAGTTTAAATATATCATTGGCAATGACTTTGGCAAAAAAATAATAAATAACCATTAAGCCCTGAATACAACATATGGATTGAAAAATTTAACTGAAATGTTGCCGGTGAGTTTTGATTTTAATAATTTCTACTCTCATTCATAGATGTCATTAATACATGAGAAAATTTAGTTCTGATTAATTAAAATAGTTATTATAATTAATGGAACTATTTTTTAATGTTCAGAGATGGCAATGCCAATGAAATGAAAATGTGGCATGAGTATAAAAATCTCTGAAAAATATCTGATGTCTGTCAAAAGGTCTATGATTCATGAATAAAGATGAATGCAGCTTATATATATAGAATCTTACATAAGTCTTATAAATAAAACTTAAAAGCTATAAAATTCAAATAAATTAAAAAGTAAAAAATGCAGCAAATGGATATATGCACAATGCAGTAGTGGTGTAATAATGATGATGCACAAAATGAAAGATGTATATTTTCCAAAAATAAAAATGACCAGTGATATCGATATATGATACAAGGCGTGATGATGAAAAACATGGATGCTCATTGTGGAAGATTTTCGTCTTGCGTTGCACTCTCTCAGATGGATGCAAAGTTCTGAAAAGGGACGTAACCTCCAAAATCAGTGAACCGTATTGCTCCAAAAACAAATAAACCCTGCAACAACACCATGCAAATTGAAAAATATATACACACAGTACTCAGTTGAATGATGAAACTCAATAACCAAGTTTTTGTTTTCTTTTTCTTTCACCTGAATTTTCGTTTGATCTTGGAGATTATCTTTTATCGAAGATGTAAAGTGACAAGTTATGGAAAATGGAAAGTAATGATACGTTATATATCCAAATACAAATATGTATTCCGAGATATAATTGAAGATATAAATAAATATTTTACAATATTAGAAGGTGGGTACTCGATTGTAACAATTGCATCATTTTGATACTGCCGTAAATATTTTTTACATATAGCTAACACATTAAAACGATCGACTCACTTTTAACTCGACGCGTTCTAAAGTAATCTGATATTTAACGCCCTTTTGACGTTTAATTTTTACGCGGCTCGTGAACTTTATTGCATTTAGCGTAGCTTATTGAGTTTCTGTATGAATCAGCAATTTGGTTTCGACATTTTGCGAGGTATTTCTATCAGTTTATGGTCCAGACGTTTGATAGAAGTTGCAGATACTATTGACGATTTTTCGCTTTTGAAAAAAAGGATTCACATGTATGCTCTACGATTATCCTAGAAACCAGTTTATGGAATATAGTAAAGAGATACATAGTCATTAAATAAAATGGGTGCAGTATTCAAATTCCATTGCTTAAATTTAGTTGTAATATTTTAACGTACCGTATCTAGTATTTCCTACCGTGACTAATCGCCAGCTATCGCGTTTACACTAAGCCGCCGTGCCTAAGTGAGAAATGTTGAAATAGGTTATAAATTATTAGACAACTAAAATGGCGACATCAGCGAAATTCCCGCGCTGCTGTTTAAGCTGTACATAACATGATTTTTAGATATTATCGGCGCTTGAATTCATTTATTTGCTTTACTGAATAATGCCGCGGCCAACATACCTAGATTTTGAATATATTTATACATCGATAAAACTCCACAATCTCTTTAAATTTTGAACCATTATATTATCATGTGCAAGTCACAATATCATGACAATTGTAACCAGAGGTCGGGAACCGTGATAAATTACCCCAAATGGGGTAAAAATGAAATTTTTGAAGGTAATAAGGAATCATTCCGTGTAAATTAATTCAATAAAAATTCTTTAATTAAAATTTACATTGATTGTCTCCTTTTCAAAATGAGGGGTAAAATCGTCTTACGCAAAAATATTTCGGGGTAATGGATAAAAAAAAGTTTCCCGACCGTTGCACTAGATGGAACGGAGCTTTCGATTTTCACCGCAGCCTGAAGCAGAGAGTGTTTTTCCTGCCCCCTAATATTTTTTATTACTAAGTGTCGAAAGTAAAATAATGTACTTTGTTCTACTAGAAACTGAACAAGAGTCAGTTACATTTTTTATGGGCTTCAAATTGTAAAATAGAATCAAAATTTCTTACGGAGGTTTAAAATCACTGTTTGCGACACACCGGGAGTAACTAGCGTTTAGAAAAGAGTTTTTCTTTTTAGTGAATACAAAATAGTCAATAAATAATATTTATCGTAATAATTAATCCGATATTTTTAAAAAATACTCATAATTGATATTACATTTTCTATAAGAATAAAGATTTAGACAATATACCGTAAAAATACTATTATCTAGTCATTTAAAATAGTTCCACATTTTTTTAAATACTTTAAGTCAGACATTCGTAATTTATAAAGCCATAAAAAAATATTTTAATATTTAAAGTAGCATTGCATTCAAGAATCAATTTGGGCTTTGTCGGTTAGAAATCGAGAAATAGAAATACGATCGATAGGGCATTATTTCTCAGCGAGATTAACATACGCATTACGCATGTAAAATTTGTAGAGCTATGTAGAAATTGAATAGCTGAATAATTCATAGCATTAAGATAAATTAAAGCAACAATATAGTAGACAGTAGGTAATCATTTTTATGTTCTAGAGTTCTAGACGAAGTAATTTTGTCTCTTCGACGTACAAAATAGAAGTATTATTATTTTATGTACGATGTATCGATCAAATATAATACATATTTTATAAATCAAAAATAACTGTCGAAGAATGCACGAAAGTGTATCTACAATACAATATAAAATTACTAATCACTATTTATTTCATTTAAAACTTATTTATGGTATGTAAGATTTCTATGTAAGAATCCACATGCGTGGAGATTGAAAAAATCGATAGTGACGATATAGTTTGACGATTTTCCGACGTTTATTTGCTATTGTATAAATGTAAACATAAAAATCAATCGATTAAAATCTCGGTGTGCATGGTTATTGAGAAACCGAAAATTCTGTGACAGTAAAAATAATGATTTAAAAACCCTTTGAGGACACCTTGTCACATTGATCGTCCGTGAAGAGCACTTCAAATTTTGCTGCTCCTTTAAATGACATGCTTACATTACATTTATAACATACTGAGATTTTCTGCTATTTACTGTTATTTATTGTTTATATGATTTTACGAACTTTACACACGGCAGTGAAGGAGTCAGTTGAATCGCAGGCTTGCATTAAAAAACAATTACAAAGATATATCATATTATGTACATGATTATTTACACCATTTCCCAGTATTGGTCATAATGTAACACGCGAGATGATTTGAAATTAAAAGTTAGTTCCCACGTTGCTTATTGAGAATTTTGGTTATAAATTTTATTGACGAAACGGTGGATTAACTACTGAAATTATAAACCATTACCTATGTATTTCCAAATTGATTATCTAACAGACTTGTACATGTCTTAAAAATAAATTATTTATTTTTAGCTGTATTCATTCTTCATTATAAATATTATCATAGTTTTTTCTTGCAGCTTTCTATGTTTGCCTTCTATTACCAAATATTAATTTCTTTACATAAGCCTATTATAATAAATAACTGACTGTAGCCGTCCCTCTACACTTAGATAATGCAGTGATCATTTCCAGTAAAGGGGCCAACGACTTTTAAGGGCTAGGCAAACAATAATAGTCGTCATGGGAGTGTCACCGTGCTATTATTTATGACTGCCCGCCGTACTTAGCAGGTTAACGGTGCGAGCTAGCAATTCATACAAAAACAGTGTCGTTCTGCAATATTATATACATATAATATATATTTATTTTTTATAACATGTAACAATTTAGTACGATTGATTTCGATTTTTAGACATCACAAACACTCGTGCCTTCGAACAGAATTAATTAATTGATTTAAAAAGCGGTTCGTACTGGGGCTCTGAACTACGAAATCAGCCACTGAAGCAAACGATATTGATCACTAAACCGCGGATCTAAGATTAAGTAATTGAAATCAGGTAATATATTTAAAAATATTTTCTTATTACAATTCAAAATTTCATAGATATCTGTTTTTCTAAAATAAAATATTTGGGAATATCATAGACACCTGTAATTATTATGCCCGGAAGTGATGATTTAGTCGAATTCGAGAAAATGTTGATGGACTCTTTCGTCCATTACGGTATAAATATTCAATGAGTATCCAAGAGAAATTGTATTAATGATTCAGCGTGTATGAGGATAGTAAATAATTGTGAAAATGGTGTAGAAGCTTTGTAATTATTGTGAGTCTCTCTCATTTTCACATCGCAACTTCACTCAACGTTTCCATTTCAACACTCCTTTAAAACAAATTAGATCACAGTCAGACAAACAAAAATATAACAAAGCACAAAAAATAGATAAACACTGTTATAAATACAACTCACAAAACAAAACTGTCGAAAACCAGACAATAAAACAACTCGCCTCTTTCCTGAAATAAGTGAAAAACAAGTTAGTGTTTTAAAAACCTTATTTTTATTCGTTTTAGGTTGAGAAAATGGTTTAATGTAAAGGAATTAGTAAAATTGATAAATGAGTAAAAACACACAATTCATCGATAACAATGAATGAGCGGTAAGTTATATTGGTAAAAGAGAGAATGTGGAAAAATACTAACATATACTTCGCATCGATACACAACATCTTTTGGTTCGTAAACGCATGTTTTATTATAGATTTTTTCAAATAATTGAATAATAGTCATAAATTAAATGAAACCAATATTTATGGAAGATATTTTAACGAAGAAAAGAAAAATTTTGATGATAAGCTACCGTTATTAAGATATGAAAGAATAGCGATCGGGTGAAGTAGAATTTTGATGATATTTTGTGATGTACACATTAATATATTATTACTCTTGATTAGATATGAAAGATTTATTAATCTGTTAAGTTATCAATAATTAATATCGATTATGTTTTTATTTTATTATCTGATTACGCTTTCTGCATGGACTACACATATGATATACAGTTATAATCATGAATACTCGATTTGTTCAAAGAATAAAAAATGAATATTTTCTGGGTGAAATTATTTGAAAGACATTTAGAGTAGACATTTTTTAGCATTGGAACATGTAGTTTCGTTAATTTTTAATTTGAATAGAGAACATAATCCGTGTGTCAAATATTCTCCTATTGTGGATTTTGCAATTTAATTAAATAATAGTTTTGAACAAATCAAGTATCTTGTTAACGTTTTTCAATACAACCTTCTAACCCATTCAAATTAATATGGTATGGATTAATAATTTAGCAATAATTAATCAGTTTCAAATAAGTAATCAGTTCGTAATTGTGTAATTCATATTAGTTGCTTTCCAAAAAAGTTGGATTAAATCTTATCTTATCTGAGTATTTCTGTCAATGGTAAGTGAATAATAGAGCTTCAAAATAAAAAGTGAGTATTAAAAATTCAGATATTTAGCGTGTCATTATTTTGGCAAAAAAAAAACAGAAATATTTTAGTTTTGCTTTAATTTGTGTTGAATATTTGAGTGGTCAATCACATACAGTTATAATTGAGAATTGCATTACTTATATATATAGACTTCTAATATCGAATATTACACATAAAAATTTGGGATGCCGCAGTTTTTTGACATATAAAATTTTGTCTCATTGTTTTATTATAATGCAATCATAGAGAATGCAATGGCTTTGAAATGTCAGGTAACCATAACCAATTATGTAACTATTACTTTTTTCATTGCTTCTATATTTTGACATAAGTATCAAAACTGATGATTCGAGTGTTTAGTCAGTTAATATAACTTGAAACAACAGTTGTTTTTGGAAATTAATATATCATATAAATGCTAAGTATGATAAATGCCTAAATGCCAAAGAATGCGTATAATGAATGAGCCATGACGTTTTTAATGTAGAAAGCAGTCGCTTTAATCACGTCTATAGTAAATTTACGAAATTCGATGTACGCCACACCACCTCTAAAGACCAAACAAAGCAAATGAAAATAAAATATATTGTTTTAATAATTAGATAAGGAATAAATTTATTACTTTCAATTGTGTTATTTAACTAATAAATAGGATTTTACGTTGAGTTAGTGAAACATTGATAGTTTAATATCTTTCTACCGTTTAACGCATATTATTCAAGTGGATGAAGAAATTGTAGAAATCTGTCGTTAAAAGTCAAACAGTTCCTGGGTACTTTTTTAAAATTTAATTAAATCATGTTTATTTCCATTTTGGAACAGATCGATTAATAATTTTCGCTGAACGAAAATGTGGTGTCAGTCATAAAAATCTTTTTTAAGATATGGCAGGGATAGAAACACGAGATTATAAAAATCATTGACAAAATAAATCATCTATTCACATCCAACTTTCAGGATATAGTGAGTGAGTTGGTGGGTATGAAAGGAAGATTTGAAAAAAAACAATGTTACTTATGCCTTCGAATATGAATTCCTACATCGATTGATATAATATTATATAAATGTGCGATCCGATTTTATTAAGGAATTAGATCACTTGACCGAGGATATAATCATTACGCTTTGCATAAAATTCTCCGTTGACCGAAGAATATATATTATACTATATTAATATCATTTGTAACTGTTATATTTATTGGGAGAAAGAACAGTCAGAAAAGTCAATATTGCAACGTTTTGAAAGGATAGTTGTTTCTATCTGACAACATTTTTTCTACAACAATAGAAATGTGAATAAGTCACATAAAAATGATAGAAACAAAAATACGTCGAGTATCTGATCAAATAAGTCTGACTAGTGTGGTTATTCCCTCTGTATTTGATTAGCATTATTTTGTGTGCATATTAAAAACGCCATCAATTAAAAGTTTTTAGATTATTCGGATACTCTTGTGAAGATGGGTTAAATAAAATTGATTTGAGTGAATGAGTTTTATGCAAGAATTACGATGAAATTTGATTAGATAGCAAAATCAACAATTAATTCTAGATATTCTATTTAAATTGAGATAAGATATATATTTTTGTATTTGTTTATCAGAAAAACAAGGTTTGGCGATTTAAAACAAAGTGATTTACTGAGATTAAAAGATTATGTCTTCACAAAATACGATAATAATATGATAATTATTTGTAAGTTTACAACTTTAAGGTAAATATTAACTAATTTTATGTTGTATATGAGTGTTTTTAATTAAGTTTAAATTTAGTTGAATGTCGTTATTAATTATTAATACAACATTATATTAATAATGTTATTTTGGGTTTAGTTATTTGTTACTATATTAATAACATCAATATGAAACATCTTCTGTATAGACACGATTATCTTCAAAAGTTTTTGCTAACTGCGTAAATGCTCATAACAATAGATAAATTTGTAAAACCATGATAAATTTGCAGGATTAAATACCAATGTTCAATCTAATTGCCGATGCAAAATATTTTAGTTCAAATTGTTCGAAAGGAAACAAAAATGTTTTAATGTAAATTTACGTATTTTTTTCTCATTTATTATCTAAATATGTAATATTTCAATATCAGTCGTTCTGGTGATTGCCAACGAAAAATCAAGTAATTGTAATATTCATTTGGATTGATTCAAGATTGTATGCAAAGCAAAAAATTGCGTGATCTTAAAGTTATGATAAAAGCTTTGACATTTTCAGGGGCGTTCTTGCAAGATGATTTTCAATTCAGGGCAAGTGCGGCGAAAAAGAAGAGTGGATAATTTGAAGACGGGGAATTCTTGCCACAGTTTCAACCCTTCTGTTAAAAAATAAAATTATAGATTTAAATGAATTAAACATATTTGCATTATTGTAGTAAAAATATTTGCGAAACGATAGTTATACTTCGTCGACATAAATGTAGCTAGACATTGTTATTTTTAGAGTATCGCTTTTCAGTTATTAAATTGTATTCAGTATAGTTTTTCATTAGCATGTCTTTAATAAACAATTCCATGATGCTAAAAAGTAATGTTTTCCAATTTTCATTTCGAAAAGCTTAGATTGATACATACCCACACATTTTTTATTGTTGTATAACAAAGTAATAGTATGTTATGAGACATGAAAGATCTTTTTCAATATAATATCTCGCGGTAAATGTTCGAATCGATTTTTATTAACAGTAGTATTTTCCGGGATCAAACAAAGACAAAATTGTAGATTCAAAGAATGATACAGTAACAAAGCTGAAAATGAGTGCATATATAAATTCAAAATTCCATTCTAACTACTGTAATAATATTACAACATGCAGCAGCCAAACATTTCTATAAAAGCAGCGTAAAATAAACTCAGAACACGTGCATACAAAAAGCCAAAACCTTTGTTCCTCATACCATGCATGCAACCGTGCAGACATTCGCAAGTCGATACGAGCAAAATGAGTAGACAGGGATTTTTATTTTTGGCATAAAAAAGGTAAAAACTTCAACGTGAAGCGGGCGATACGCTTTACAAAACTCAATGGAACAATGTTGCTAAATCTAAACTAAAATCTACAAGATGGTTTTTGCGGTACTTTCATTTGTGAAATTACAGCGAATTATTGCATCAAAGATTTTATAACAAGCGTGAGAATATGACATAGTTAAATAATAGACACTATGATAAAAAACATATGGTATAATGATAAAGCTTCATTAGACAAAAATATGTCGGTATTTTACTGGTAATAATGAAGTAAACCAAATTAAAAATAAATAATTTGAATTTAAGAACGGATGACTTTAAAATATTCTTAAGCTACCAAAATTCATGTGAATGAATCTAGTTATGAAAATTGTATGATAAGCACAATTGATGTGTATAATTTTTTTTTAAATGCGAATGATTGACCAATTTTGCCGCCCAAAATAAAAATCTCCCGTCATGACATAGTGAGAAAGAAGCCTGGAATAGAAAAAATGAAGAGAATGATCAAATAGGAATAAAACGAGAGTATTGTTAATAGTTTTGCTTGTAATTTCGAAAACATTAATAAATTCAAAATATGATAATAAAACTGAAGAGATGACAGATATGAGACCACCACTTACTGTTGTCATACAGGCCGCCACTTTGTGCTTCTCGAGAGCGCCACCGACAACAGTAAATAAGATTTATATAAAGTTTAATTAAGACAAAATAAAAAAAAATGGAGTTAATTTATTGTTTATGGTTAAACTAAGTAAGTTGGTAGTTCACTTTAAAATGATTATCGATGAGAAGAGTCTGGACGAAGAACGGACGGCATTTGTGACCCAAGCGAGGACTACAAGCGCGTCTATGACCTTTAAATGGAAAATCTGGAAGAAAAACTACATTATTTTCTATTCTACGAATAAATTACATCACAATGGTGAGTTTTCAAAATAATTCGACGTACAAAACGGCACAAAATCTTTTTTTGATTCACGAAACACAATACGACAATTTTGCCATATAAAGCAAAATTATTGGGTTATTTTTGATATGCGACAATTACACAGTCACAAATAATCGGCAAGCGATGTGACACACGTTTTGTGTGTTTAGCGGCATTATTGATTAACAAATACATTTGAAAACTCGCCATTTAGAGGCTAGATACAGCCAGCATTTGTATTTAAAAATCATTTTATGGAGACACGTCACGTTATGTCATTACACGATTTTTTTACTCTAGCTTAAAAAAAATCATTCTAGCTAATAACTATCTAATATAATTACATTTTACAAAATGACGTTTAAACTTCATTCACATCGTTTGGGTCAATCTGGGTTTAGGTAATTCAAGTTTTAACGTAACCAGGATATCAAATTAACCATCGATTATTAGACTTGAACATATTGTAAACAATAAAAGAATCCCTATAATACAATAGATATATTTTTGGGGAATAGGATTTTTCAACCAACGTGAATGTGTCCCTTCTCAGAAAAAACCTTTTAAAAAGGGGGTGTCTGTCAATGGTTAAAAAAAATAAATGAAATTATTATTTATGCATATTTTAATAGTTAACTTTAAGGTAATGTGACACTAAAAGACAGTACCGTATCATGATTTAGAGGCAGATATTGATGAAGACAAATACTTGAGTTATTCGATTGTCAAATTCAAATACGACAACGTTTCAATGTTGTCGAGGACTAATTGGTGTTATTCTATGGATAAACTTATCTGTTTCCATGGGCTTTTGATTAGAAGTACTACATTTTTCCAGAAAACTGTTTTAACGACGGAACAAAATTGCAAGCTATTGTAAAAACTATATTTTATCAAAATTAAAAAAAATACTGTATCAAACTTTTCATATAGTTTAGTGGGATCACAAAAAATATAAAATCCTTAAGTCGTATACAGTAGAAAGATGGTTAACAAACAACAATGAGATTGAAAATTGTCTGTGATTTAAAACTGAGAAACGAAAAAAAAGAAATTATATTAACTACTTCCTTAGGATTGCATGTATAGATAGATCGGTAAATAATTATACTAAATCTCGCGGTCGTAAATTGAGGTACGTAATGTAGTTTTAATGGTCTCGTGTATCACAAAGGCAATACCAAAAAACCCCTATATTTTTGTGTAATAATAACTGGTTAAATACACTGGTTTCGTTATTTTGAACTACGGACGGGGTGAAAGGACTTGTATGAAACACTAGAATAAATATGATACAGTACACTCTATAAGCCTAGCAAGACAATTCGCTAAAACAACTCACTGTCAAATCGGGTCGTTTATAGAGATAATTACATTACTGGCATGTTTTTACATCACATGAAAATATGGCTAGCATAACTTTTTTGACTGACAACACAAATAGTTTTTTATGTGATAAAAAGCAAAGTAATTTGTTACGGATTAATATGATAACAATTATGTTCCATGTATGACCAATCTGATATCCATTTAATTAATTAGTTACTGATAGTATATGAATTTGGTAAGAAAAACCATTGTTCTTAACATATTATAAATTTTATAAATCTGAAATAACCACTGAAAACAACACTGTTGCATTGTGTTTTAGCTGTACATATAACTATCTAACAACACTGCGAAACAACGCTTTTTACTGTGTTTAAAAGTAATCAAAAGTTAGCACAAAAATTTAGATTTAACTTTTTGAATTGTAACATCTAAACAGATAAGACGGCAGACATCAGTATGAAATAGTTGACACTCAAAAATATAACAGTGTCATTATTATTAAATGCGTTCTATTTTTTTTTTTGAACATTGCTTATTTTTTATGATAATCTCTTATACACAAACACTGCTGAATTAATGTTTAAATATTCTTTGTTGGAATATCTTTTATTTGAATCACCAAGGGATGGGTTAAGGATGTTTGTTACCAAAATGTGTTGTATCACTAAAGTTATTCAAATGTCATATAAATAAATGCGACTTTAGTATTGAATTAACACTCTCCGTTTTAAAGAATTTGGTGTGATCGAAACTATCGCTTTTTGCTTCTATAGATAATATTAGATATACATATATTTTTAATAAAAAAACATAGATAAATATATGATGAGGTATAAAGAATAAAACTGTCAACTGATAAATGTTGAAAAATTCTTGATTTTTTTTAGATAATTAATCGAGAATATTTTGTATTATGAGTCAATCAACAATTTATTACCGTTGAAAAAACTTGCCATATCGATGTTCTAGTTTTACAACACGATGTTAAAAACAGCCAATAATTCTAGATTTATTTGACATTTGGAACTGCACTCTTTAACAACTTTCTTCATTGTTACAATTATAATTGTATATACACAAAAACAAAAGAAAAACCATTCGATGTCAAATATACTCTATAAAATAAAAACAAATTATACTGGCACATAAAAATCTGAAATAAAAGACAGAATTTATTAGTCAAATAATACTCATTTGTCCTGTTTTTAAAAAATTATTAACAAAAATAAAATTTTCTGTAACGTCCGTAAAATAATAAACATAAAGTCCCTTTATCATCCCGGTTACCCAAAATCCATAGTAACCATACTAAAAACTTGTATAATAATTATTTGAAAGTAATACATATAACTTTACCCACAAATATAATATGATATAATAAATCCCCAGTCAATTTTAAGTGATTACCCCAAAACTTTAAAATTGTTCAAAATAGGCATGCATTGATATTTTTAAAAATTTAACCAATAAAATTCGAATAATTGGCAGGAAACAAAAATTCAATTGATAAAATGTAGATGGTAAATTGGATCGAATATGAGATGGAACGAAAACATATTTTTTTAATCGATTAATTTGTTTTTTAGTGACAATTTTTCAATAACAATTAAATGTATAAAATCATTCTGCTTTTAGCCCATTCCACAAAGATGATTACCAGATAATCAAACATATATAAATAATTCAAACCGATGCATTTTAAACAATCTAGATTATTGACTGAAGGACGAATAGTGGTGCAACTTGTAGGAGAAAATTTAATTCATAAACAGTTTTTGATATGCAAATGTATAATATTATTATAGGCAGAAGTCATATTATTTCTTACATAATTGGAACGAATCTCTGCGAAATATATTTCTAACAATTTACTATCAACAGAACCAATAAAATACAACATAGAATTTGTATTGATTTCGAGAGCTTTTGTTACTAACTGAAATGAATAATTTTCTTTATTGAAAATAAATAAGCGAGCTGGACAATGCACCTATATTTTACATTATCATTATTTCTTATTATATTAACATTTTGCTTTACTTATTAGAGAATTTATTATTTTATATATATGAGTTGCACCTATATTCAATAAAACACTGAAAAAAACATGATTCCAAATATATATTTAAGAAAAACTCATTATCATTATTATATTCCCTTGTATCACACATTCGTTCATTCAAATATTTTATTAACCAAATTGTTTATAATTTACGATATCCACTGAAGGTGCTTAGTGGAATTTCAATATCAAATTTGAGCTGTTAAAACTTTGTACGATTCCGGAAAGATATCACACGGATTCAACAGAACTGACTGCATACGTGTGATAGAATGGCTGAAGATGACGAAAGGCGAAACCCGGGTTGTTGATGTGAATTCGTACAAAGTTTCAACAATTCAAATTCGAATTGTATGTGATTAAAACTTTTATAAGACGAAAAAATGATGTCATCATTAACTTATCTATTTAATAACACTCACGAACAAAAGTTCGCGGTAACCTGATAATGTATTTATTAGATGGTACCAAATAGATATTAATACGATAAAATATATAATATTTCAAGAAACCACAGAAACTTGAAGTTTGTATAATTATATCATATTGAAGTAATGTTTAAGTGTTTCTCGTGGCGTTTAATGATATGCGTTGAATTGTGGATGATATGACAATAATGTTGTTAAATAAATGACAAATATATTTGAAAGATTATTTAAGTATTTTAATTAATGTTTACGAAAAGAAAATATTGAGTAGAATGTAAAAAATATGATTTTAGTGAAAACGATTCATGATTATAGTAACTTTGATATCGATAATGTAAGTCACGTTTGAAAAAAAATGTTGCAATAGCATATAATTGTATATATTATAACTGAGGAAAATGCGTTTATCGTAAAAGTTATATATCACTGTCTACCCAATAGTGTAGCTTCTAAAATCCATTTATAGTTAATTGTCATTATAAAAATAGAAAACATAATAAAAAATTAAATAATTCAATTTTAAAGTCAATAAAAATCTTTACTTGTACAGCAAAAATTTAGTTGTATTGATTTAATCTTTCAAAATAATCCTGATAGATGCCGCAACGAAATAAATGAAAAACAGACAGATAATCAATGTAATGTTTATTCTTTGTTAGATAAGTCGAAACTACGGTAATTGTTGGTTTGTGGTCGTCTAACAGATTGTATTTCTTCATTGAATCAGTACTGGAATAAATATATCTTTTTAAATTAAAACATGATGACTTGCGACACATACATAAAAAAAAATTTACCACGTTTTGGTTGTTGTGGAAAATTTTAACTTAAGTACATAACAATTGTATTATTTTATTGTACCAGAACAATTTTGAACGATTGTATTTTAATCGATCTTAACCGCAAGGCAAGACTTCTTCTGTATTAGTATAATGGCCAGCAAGGAGCTTGCTATTTAATTACACCTACCCCTCGTTTTACACATTTCCGCTTTTACACTGATTAAAAAAATATATAAAAATAACTGGCTATGATCAACAGAAACAATGTTCTCGCCAATTGTACTTATTTGTGCGCCCGTGTGCCGGGGTATTCATCTGTGCGAGTCTATTTCTAGGCTAATCCAACTGTATGCATTCCACTGCACGCATGTCTTCTCCCGCTATTCGGCGTTTATCCTTGACTTGAGCTTGACGTAAATTGAGCTACAGCGACGTAAATTGTGTTTCAGTCTTTAATTTGAAAAATTTAATTCTTCATATTTTTAAATAAAAAACGAGTATAAAATTTTGTTTTATTTATGTATTTTAGAAAACAACCAAATAAAATATGCGTTTTTGTGTACTTTTCGATTTACACGGCTTTACATTAAAAATATACAATTTCGATTTACACATTTTTAGAGGAATCGAATAAATCGAGGAATAGGTGTACTTTGCTTTGGTACATTATTGTATCTAAAATGTTATCTAGATTATACTAATCTGGTATCATAGATATTTACGTTGGCAAAAGCCAATCATTTGTGTTGATAAAATTTCATTCATAATTGATCGCTTGACTTTAATTGACTAATGCAAAGACTATCAAAATGCATAGTGGCATTCTCTAACGACAACTCACAGCGTTTTCCATCTGTCACAACTTGCTCGCAGTCATTCAAATCGGTGGTGAACGGACACTTCCATAGTGCTCCAGATCTGTTTGTGTTCGGCTGACGATTCTGTCCCAGCGGTGCACCCACTAATAACCTGGAAACAAGAAGTATAAACGTTAGCATAACTCGATTTTATACAACAGACGAACTAAAATTAACGCAATATAAATGTGGTAGGGGAAAAAAAATCTGAAGGCTTTCTAAATAGATACATATTATATTTAAGTGAATTTATTTTATCATAATAATTGTTCCAAAATTAATAAATCTTATTAATGTATAACATATATTGCGTGAATAAAAAAAGCTTTCAAAAATAAATTTACTTTTCGATTTCGCCAAACATGCGCCAAAACATGCAAAAATAGACAGATATCAGTTATCTTACTAAACACCAAGACAAATCGTAGACATTTTAGGAAATGATTCAACATGGATTTCGTCGAAATAAGAGTAGAATCATAATAATAGATAAAAAAATATGGAAGGATTTTCCCCATTTCCAGGAGAAAAAAGTGTAAGGCTGTACTGTACGCTAGATAAGTTATTAACACAAAATCAAAAAATAGTATAATGGTGAAATTTCAATGTAAATACGATTTCATATCTGTGAAAATAATAAATAATAATCATCTTTCAAGATATCAAACACACAGCAATTTTTATTGAAAATTCGTTACGCATTTCGTTAACCACAGGTCCCAAACCGATGAGTCAAAAATTAATCAATAAAATATATTACAACTATGAAACACAGTCAAATAATATTCATGAATTAAAATGTCGCTATGCTTCTGTGTAACATTTAAGATTTAATACCTTTTGTCTATTAATATAATATATTGTACATATGAGTAAATATGCGGATTTTCACAACTCCAAAATATGTGCAAAGAGAGTGAAAGTTGAGATTGACAGAACTGGTAGGGTAAGAAGAGTTGGCTTTAACCCACTGACTGCTAACGTGTATTAATAGATGGTATTAAAAATCTTAGTGTTATCAGTGTAAAACTTTTGTGTGCAATTTTCATGCTAAAATATAGCCTGATTTTTTAATTACTTGATTGATCACGAGCACTATTGAATTGATTGTTAAAATATCTGCTATTGGAATATCTTTACAGATCTCAGCAAGAATAGGGCCAAACAAAATTAATCAAAAACTGACTACCCAGATGCAAAAAAAAAGTTATGCAAATATATTATTTTGAGAATCCATAATAAATACTTTATCTTTAAACTGATTATAATACACTGTATTATTGTGAGGATTCAGTATTTAGCTTAGGTAGTAGGTCTTTCCATAGCATATCCAAGTATACTTAAAAACGATTAACAGCAAACCAATACTCTTTAAACAACAATTGTTCAGATATTATATAATAGGAGTTAATATACTCCACTTTTATGAGTGGATATTATTCAAAGTTTCCATTACTTTTACTGAAACTTTGTGCACCTATCCTCTACGTGTAAAAAATAATGTCAAACATTTCATTTATCTTTAAATCTATAATCAAATAAATTCCTACAACAAAAATTTACAACTTAACATTAATAATTCAAGAAAGCAAATTCGTTTTGAAATGACCATTCGTTCAAATTAATCGTCTTCTCATTCATTATTGATACGCAGTTATTTTCGTGAGATGTCAGATAAGAAAGTAAATGAATGACGGAAGCTAAAGAACTAATAGACAGAAAGGCGCGGCGGCGGCTTCAAAAAATAGCTGCACACTTGGCTACTTCTTTAATAAATTAATGATGGCCCTATGGATTAAATGATGAAGCCAGTGTTTGGAATGCACTTCTTCATTACTTTATTAAATCCACGATTCTAAACATTTTTATTGATTTTACGTCCAACGTTTCTGAATCGTATTTTGACTCGGAATAATTGACTGTCTTCCTACAAAATGTCATCATTTATGCCAACAAGAGCATACATAATTCATTTAGAATTTCTTGAAAAAAGATTTCGCAGCCGTCGCCGTAATTTTGTCCCAAGCAACTTATACCCAGTTTGCGATTTCCGATTGATTTACCGCGGCATTTTACAGCGATTTTCTGACACAATATATCAAAAGACACATCCCTAATTAAGAAACATATTAATAGAAAGGAAAAAAATATCCTATCTACAATCGATTGAGTACGGTTAATTATATTTTTTGCCTTTAATGCGTTGGATCCTAAAAACGTAACAAAGTGGGATCCAACCAATAAACCTGCCTATGTTAAACACTAACCATTGTAATAAGTTCCATTACTTGTCAATCGATTCTATTCGCATGTTTATAAGTGGCTAACACTTAGATAACCTAGATAGTAAATACTCGATTCCTTTGAATTCATCATGATTTTTGTACTTCTAAATTTAATTGATTTTAATAGTTTTTCATTTAAATGTGGTTTATATTGCGTTTAAGTTCACTGTCGTCATTAAAAAATCGGTCAAACTTTAACAATACACCCAGTTCTTTTTTTACGCGAATTCGATTATACGCGATTTTTTGGCCGGCATTTTTTCATACGTTTCTGGGACTTTTTCACGCGATATTTCAATTTTTGGAACCAAATTGTCAAATTACATGAAAGTTGTGATTTTTTTACGCGCCGTTTTCTGGAACCATTGATCGTGTAAAAAAGGACTGGGTGTAATAGCAATCAAAAGCGTTTGGTAGAAAACGATTTTTATTTGAGCGAAACTTGCACTATTGTATGAATACATGCAAAAAATAGCGATTAGTAAAAACGAGGTGTTCCAAGCCATTACCATTAAATCGAACATTTCTCTTCATATTGGCTAGGACAAAATTTAATGTATATACTTGAAAGCGTCATAACTTATGTTCTTTATTATGTTATGACTGTCTCTACTGTAATGTTTTGGAAACTTTGATACTCGATGCAGCAATCAAGTGTTGGATTAAAATGGAAGCATCACGTATGTTAGATTAAAAAATTACATAATTATTAAATAGAGATAACCAGAAGATTAAAATAACTACGAGTACATAAGTATACATTGCGATTGTTATAAGGCACTCAAATTTTTATTTTATTTATTTAAAAAAAAAACACACACACACGCATACGCACACGCGCGCTAATGTTATGTTAAAAACGTGATAAAAATCTATTACTTATTTCTCAAAAATTGATGGTATTTTTGCGAACACCGTGCTATGCTGTGTACAGTGGAACAGTAATTTTTTTTTTTGTTTAATTATGATTTCAAAATAATGCGCGACATGCAGATATTTTCAATACTCCATTTACTTTGTGTGTATTATAATTATATTAAGTAGACAATATGTCAAAGTATCCCTTGAAGTTATTTTTTTTTAAGTAAACAAAAGAGCGCGGTTCGTAATTCGAATACTCTTCCCATATAAGTACGTTTCGCACATTAATTATTAAATTTGGTTTGCTAAATTTGATTGTTATTATATTTGAAATGAAATTTGTATCTTTCTAAATTAAAAACGGTATTCAAAACATAGCTATATACTTAAAAATTTTATGGAAAATATTATTTTTCACGGTTATTTGATTAAATTTATAATGTGAAATTGGATGAATTTTGTATGTTTTTAAATGAAAAATATATTTGAAGCATTGGTATCTAGCTAAAAATAAAAATACTAATTATATGGTGATTTTATGTAATTAATTTTGTCAAATTGATTATTATTGTATTTCCTAAACTAAAAATGTAATCAAAACATTTCTATATATTTGATAATTAAATTGAAAATTCTATGTTATCTAAGTTTGCCAAATTGATTGGTAAAATTTAAAATTCTTGGTTAATTAGTAATTTGATGAAACTACATTTGCCAAATTGATTGTATAACAATTATGTTTCGAATTTTGTATTTTACTCAGCGTAAAATGTATTCAAAAAATTTATATCCAATCAACAATCAACTTCAAAAATCATGTGAAATAGTATTTTGAGTTTATCTGGGTTACAAAATTTACAGTAATTTAAATAAAATGTATTCAAAACTATGTTATTAATAATCAAATTAAAAGTTTTTAGCCAGATAGAAAAGTTGTATCAAAATTTAAAATTGTGTGTTAAATAGTAAATTGATTAAATAAGCTTTGCCAAATTGTTTGTTTAGTAATTATATTGTAAACAAAAATTGTATTTTACCCAGCAAAAAAAATATTAAAACATTTAATCTAAATTCTACTCCAGTTGGGGTTCAGCTCAGACCTAACTATACAATACTTTTACTTTTATTCCCCCTGATTTAATACATTAATGAATCTGACTAATTTTTTTTTTTATTTGAATAAAAATCAGGTAATTTTTGATAAAAAGTACAGCACGATACGAGAGTTCACTTTAAAAAAACCGGATAAATATTGTAATTTTTAATGTTCCATTACATTACAATCGTTTTCTTGAATAATTTGATTTTCTTATCTCTTTAAATTATTTATACAAATTCTCCTGAGAGAAAATGTAATTCTATTAATTTAATATTAAGTGTTATACGTTTACCCTGATAATTTGTGTTTCTTATCTCACTAAATTATAGACGCACATTAATCTGACGTGAAACGAGGCGCTACACCTTAAAACAATAAAACGTCATTATTAATTACTTGGCTTGACAACAGTAAATGTGAAAATAAGGGCATTGCATTCTCTAATTTTAGAATACTCTAAATTGAAAACTTCCGTTTGCCTTGACGCATAACGTTTTGTACAATTGAACCGCGCTATTTCCGGAGACAGCAAATAATTAATATTGTGAGCAGTAATGGATCCGTGATTTACGAACGCCATATACGTTTAAATTATATAATACAATTCTGGCGAGACTTAATATTTTATTTATTTATTAATGATAATTCCAAATTGATTTGTTTTAAAATATAATGATTGCAGGTTGGATAATAAGGAGTACATATTATTTAATTTTTCGGATCAGTGGTGCGGATCCCGTGCGTTTCACGGGTTGTAGTACCAATACGAAAAGCATTTTTTTATGTCATTTCCCTTTACGTTCTACCCTCACTCTCATTGTAGTATGTAGGTTGAGCAACAGAGTAACAAGCAATTTGCATAAGAAAAATTCTAAATAGGACACATTCATAAAGGATGTCATATGTCAGATATCATTCAACAGACTTTTTTTCCTAATTATGTTGCCTTTTTCTACAAACGACTCAATCAACTGATAATATTTCACATTGTTTTGGTTAAACTAATTTTCTAAAAAGGAATATGTACCTATATAACATTTAGAATGTATTGAAAGAATTTCAAAACAACTAATTTGAACGGCACTTCAAAAAACAAAATAGATAAATAGATAGCAGGAAACGCCCCTCAATTCATTCTTTATTTTGGATTTCGATAATACTTGTATACGTTGGATACTATTTTATGATAGGAACATTTAAAATACTAAAGACGAAAGGAGATTTGCATTTAGTTGTTGTATCAATCAAAAGACTAGTTAACCAAAATTAAAAAAAAAAAAAACATAAACCTATAAGAAATTTAAATTCTGTCGGGCCGCAAAGGGTTCACACAAATTTGCCTACTAGCTAGTACCTACTTTAAATTCTGAATATAAACGCTGCCACATAAATAAATCATAAGAGCAAAATTAATATTGATGCAAAAAAAAATGCTCGTTTGCACAGAAATGTCACATTACGATATAAAATTGAAAATCGATAATGTGTATTCGACATTATTTTTTTATTACTGTCAATGAACACCTATTGTAGAGCTAGCATAAATAAAAAAAATATTCACGCGTATATTACATTAAAGGAATGATATAAATGCAGTTAAAAATGTGTCGTGCAATCCTTGTGATTTGAGAATATAAAATTATTCAGTATACGAAACGAGATTCATATTTTTAATTAAATGAAAGTTATATCTTCAATTAAATATAAATAACTCAGATTAAATAAATTTTAAATGAAGACAATTTACCATAAATAGTTTTAAGAAAGAAAATATGTATAGAGAATTCTGGTGTGCCAACCCGATGAATTTATAGAAATCTTACAATTTTCAACCGAAAACTGGAAAAAAACTCTTTTTTCTGCAACCATGAACGTACAAGAAAAAATAATTTTAAATAATCACAATATTTTACACATCTGAAAATTCCAAGCGGTTAAACCACGGTTTTTTTAAAATCTAAATAGCGCCTATTTTTAACTTAATGTTTTAATGTAAATCATTCGCGGAACATCTTTTAAGGTTTAAAATTTAAATTTAAAAAAAAAAACTGTTACACTGACAAATGAAATATGTATAAAAATATATTGATACAAATCGATTAAAAAAATATACGTATGAAAGTTAACATTTGATAATCGGAATACTATTGTATAAAGAGCCCAACAGTATTTACGTCTCGGCTACAGAACCAAGTGAATATAGAATGTATTTGGTTTTTGTAAAAAAAAATAGCAATAAAACAACAACAACATTAAAGGAATTCGGGGAACTGTCGCATACGCTATAGAAAATTTCTCTATACGAGGGAACGCTATAGTAGAGGTTACTGTACTTTACTTGAAATCTACGTCTAGTTCATAAAGTACAGTTACATTAGAATTGAAAATAGGCCAGCGTTGTAAATTTACTTCAGGAAATGTATAATTATTTTCATCATCGCTATACGTATTATCCTCATCGTGAGTCATTGTATTTTTTGACAGTGACGCGCCCGTTGGAAAATAAATGGCATTTACTTAAATGGCCAATAAAACAAAAAATAGAACCACAATATAACACGGCACCATATTTTTAACACGCATCTGTTGTTTTGGACATGATTTGTTGTTACTCTATGCATTTTTTTATATTTCGTATTGTAAAAAAAAAAATAATAGAGTAAAAATATAATAAAAACACTTAAACATTATGCGGATATTTGAAGGCTTCCCTAAAATCTTTCTTAATAAAAATCACAACAAAAAAAAGCGTATGATAGACAGCTTTGGCACACTCATATATTTTCATAGGTTGCGTCAACTTTTTTTTCCCTGTTGCAGAAAGTGAGAGTTCATTATTATGAGATCGAAAGGCTAATTATAATAATAAATTTAATTTAATCATATCAGCAGCTGACGACTAATTACGGTTGATTACATAAAAGCGAAACATAAACAAAATTGTAAAGATGTATCTAAAAACAATTAAATTGTTATATTTCCATCTATGTACAGGATATTCAAACACCAGTGCTTAAAAAAAATAAGGGTGTTGGTGTAAACCAAACTTATCAAAATTATAAGGACAAATCAGAATATTTTAGAAAGTTTTAACATTGATAAACACTTATAATTTTGCGTATCATATATCAATACATTGCAATCAATCGTCTTAGCAATTGAGACGTTAGCAGTCAACGATTCCCTACACTTACAGGGTAACTATGCAAGAAATGTCGCACCCAAAAACAACTGAAAGGAAAATATGAGACAAATTATATAATGAATTACGCTGTACCTTCAAAAAAATGGCCAGGATCAAAATTTGTCGCTTGATTAGCAGAAGCTGATAAATTATCCTAATGACATACGGAACATTTCAATGATTTGATAAGAAGTGTTCAAAAATTATGCTACTTTACAGCTTTGTTCTAGCTGTAGTTTCTAACTTCTTACTAATTACATCAAGATATTTAAATGTTTATGATGGGACGTATATCGATGTTATGTATTTACATACTCAACTGAACACAGCCCAAAAATTGACGCATATCTTAGTTCGTGTTCGACGTTTTCAAAATATGATTATTAAATCTATCAAAAAAAATGAAATACCAAATGGCTATTAATTGACATTAGCATATCACTAAGTGTGTTCTCATATTATTACTAAGAGATTCGAAGAAGAATTGGAACGAAAGATCGATCTGCATCGTATATCCAGAATGAATGCAAAGAATATAATTAACTTCTTTGGGTGATTGTTGTTTGGTAAATTTTCCACAATATTTTTGCATTTTGTTTGTATCCTGTTTCATTGTATGATGATTTGAAACGTCTGCCGGTGCTGGAATATATATTTTATATTGTTTAATTTTCGGCACTGCACCAACAAAAATTATAATTTATTGGAGTTAGGTGACGAATAAATGAATAACTAATAATAATTTACCAACCATTGTGATTCTAAGTTTGAATTTTTACAAAGGAATAACGCCCCGCGTGTAATAAACCAAGAACAGTGATATTAAATCGATGCTTAGACTTTATAAACATATTCAAATAAAAATACACCAGATTAAAATTACAAATTAATTTTATCATATATCCGGATGATCAGGCGATAATATGCTCGAGGTGATGAACCGTTTCGAACCAACATAGTTAAACATACTACTAAACAAATTGTACGTTTTATTGATTGAATTGGCATTTACTTGGTAGAACTCCATTATAACACGGTGAAAAAAATATCAATGTATTTTAGTTCTGTAAAATTATTTTTTAAAAATATAGTCTTTCATCGTGTTAAATTGCACGTTGTGTTTCAATATTTGACATTCAATTACTTGTAGCCCATAATATCTACAGATTTCGCATTTTAAAAATCATCCAATCCCAAATTGAAATGATGTGACTTGAAGAACCAAATCTCATCATATAACAGATCAAATACAAATAATTAAAACAAAATAAATGATTTTATTTAATGATCTTATTCCCAATCACAAATAATACGCCATTCAGATAATATAAACCAGTGATTAATATCAATCAATACGATTATTATACTTAACACGTAAGCCCCTATGATAACTGTAAACTAAATTGTCCATTTCACTGACTATCGACGAACGTTTTCAATATATTATAATACAAAAGCTAAACAGTCCGCTAATAAAGCTCATTCCAGCCCCTATCATTCACAATTGAATCAAGATGGAAAGGGTTGTCTAATTAATACGATACAATATTATTTAATACATTTGTTGAAATTAAGGATTGGAACATCGCTACTGAAACCGGGATTCCGGTATTTCGAACTTTTTTTTAAACCAAAATACCTCTTATGATCATTTTTAATACTGATATTTCGGTATACAATGTAGAGCCAATAATTATTGAATGACAATTCGTTTAATTAATATACATTTATTTTAAGCGAGCTTTTTAAAAACTCGGACGCATTTGTTTGAAGATCCAACCAAGCTTGACAGATTCCGGTATTGATAGACTTTTAAATGTCATATTACAGGATCAATAAATTAAAACTTTTATTAGCTTTTAATGCTAATCATATTATTTTAATACGGGTATTTAATATGAAAAACAGAAAATACAGAATTAATTTATATTGATGAAACTTTTTAATTCCAATTGACCGTAACAATTAATATGTTTATGTTCACGTTATATATACTTTAAGTAACGTTTTTTATTATGAAATATCAAAATACCGGTTTTGGTATAATTGTTCATTATTGCAATCCCTAGTTGAAACCAATTCTAAGACGTTCTGGTCTTGCCAAACAATAGAGATATAGGTATGATCGGAATTTATATTCAAGTGTTAAATTAAATATACAACAGGAGTTAAATTAATCTATACTCTATTAAACAGTGCACGGTATGAGAATCTTAACGAAAATGTGAAATATTCTTCAAATATATTAGCACAAATAATATCCACAGATTTGCGTATCGCCGAATGTGTCTAAAATAACAAATAGTTAAATAATAGATTTTTAAAAAAAATGTTAATATTTTCAAAATTTTATGTTGCAACGACCAGGGTCTTTTTTGCTCATCGCGAGTAATAATTCACTGGATTTAAGAAAATAGCAAATTCAAATAAACTCCAAAAGAAAAGAAATCGTCAAACATCCAAGCCCAAGATTTCAAATATAATAATTGAAAAACAAATTTCAATTCTCATATCTGAGCGGAGCTAACCTACAATCATGGAATTTTCATATTTGAAAGTGTGAAATCACCAACGACTCAGGAATACTACTCGAGTGTGTAATTTCAGGAATTGGGCCACTGAGCAGCGAGAATCTAGTTGGATGGTGTAACAAAGGAATAGAGAATTCTCAGCCACATAAGTTTTAAAATTGGTTATGGAACATTTTTTGAGAATGCGTGTTACCCGACACGGTTTGTGGACACAAAATTTAGATGATCATTATAATATATTAAGCTTGACCACAAAGAGAACATGTATTACATAACGATTATTCTTGTAGACCAAATACCAACGTATGTATAATATACATCAGTGGGCATGAGAAATAAATCACATAGATGTAAAACGAACATTTCGAATAGATTGCATTCTCCAATTTACTTTTATTCAGTCGAATCACTGCGTATCGAAAATGGGAATGAATCGAGATCGAAGTCTTGTTGGGATTCCCGTTATTAATTATTTTCTCCCTCAAACAGCAATGGACAAAACAGAGTTACATTATTAAAAAAATAACAAAAGATAGTCATTTGTTTTTTGGCTCTGTCTGCAATCGGCTGGAACAATTTTAAATAGTTAAAATATTGAAAAAATAACGTACAATCATCTCCCGATTAACGTGTTAGATACGATTTTCAAAAACTCTTGTAAGCAGAAACTGCGCAAAAAGGCAAGGAACTCGTAAAAAATCAAAAGATAGGTTTGATTATATGAAAAAAAACTGCGTAAATGAACACATCGATTTAATTTTAAATTTGAAAGTGGTTTCCGAAAAAGTCGCATAAAAATGATCCACAGTGTATTTATTTTCAAGATCGTAGTAATTAATTTGTGTGACATTGAAACCGCACAAAAAATACCGCGTAAATCGGGAGATGAGTGTATTCCAAATTATTGTGATTATAATTTGAACTATGTATAGTTATGATACGCAAAATACATTGGCTTCTAAGCATCGATTGATTTATTGTATTGACGTATGTATACTTATTTGAGCTCTTTCCATAACTCATATTACACTCGTAAGATTTACACGATTAGAAATAGAGTCGTTCTATTTTCGATGAAAAATTAACATACTTTATTATGTAGTCAAGTTGCAGACATACAGAGTGATATAATATTAAACACAACAAATAAATAGTACAATTTTACGCTGTTATACCGCGACTTCCACATGGGCAATGTATTCAGAAAACACGGTTGTTATATCTATAAGCATCTGGTATGATTAAAATTGATTTAAGGAAGAAAATCAATAGAAAACTATTATAATTTACGAAATCGACTAATGATGCTTAGTGGAATTTCAATATCTTGTATATCGCTTTTAGAACACAGTCAAATGGGTAATTTTTCTGGATACATATATATGATTTCTGAATTTAGCTCCTCGACTGGGGGTTTATATTTTTCGTAATTCCTATTGTAGCGATGAAAAATGTATACGGAGTGTCAGTTTTATTGTATCAGTGTAAAAGAATGCCCGAAGATGCGAATCCTAAGTATATGAAAGTGTACAGTTTGAACAATTCCATTTTAGAAAATAATGAATTTGTACGCTCAATAATAGATGGTTAGATATTTTTTCTTGGTTATTGTTTTCTTTTTTATATTTGCTGAGAAAAATAATGAAAAATCTCTGGTGAAATTATGCAATGTTCGTATTTTACGAATGATAAGAATCAACACAAAACAAGTTCGTGTATATACGCCCTAACACCGGAAAGCGTAAAAAAGCTGTAGGATATTTAAAAATATGTAATTTTTATTTTATATATTCAAGTGAATTATTTTTTGCTGTGAACACTCTGTATCTAAATAGTAGAAGTTTGCAGCAATGAAAATGAGAACATCTGGATCACAGCCAAGCTGTATTTCGATAAGAACCGAGTGGGGTCAAAAAAGTTTGATTTGCCATCTTCCTGGTTGAGTATATGTTTGCAAAAAAATGAAATGAGTAGACTTACGAGTATTGTACAAATTGTCACTATATTTTTATAGCTGGCTTAGCAAAGTGTGTTCACAAAATATTTACCTAATTGGGAAATCTCTCAACCGATCTAATCGTGTATATTACATATTATATTAACCCAGTGATTCCTCATTAAAAAGTTAACGAAAAGCTTCCGATCCTGCTCGGTAGAGCTTTCTTACTTAACACGAGCCATTATAATATTGAATTGAACTTGAATTCGAGATAAATTGACAATCACCGGGTTATGGCGTAATGAAGATTTTGATTTTGAACACCTTCTTTCGTTAATCTTATTTCCGAATTAGTCCTGATAATATATCATAGGACTGTACAGTAAACTCACAATTACTTGGGTTAATTGTGGGTAAGCTAAGCCTCTCATGGATAATTGAAAAAGATACACGAGCCGAAATATTCTTATTTATAACGGTTCAAAATACTGTTGTATTATATTTTTTTTAAATGGTCATTAATTTTGCCATCAATACTAGTTTATTAACAGTATATAATTTACTAATTAATATCAGTCCGATTTTCTCTAATACTTATTGAATCGCTACAATAAAATATTCGTAAAAAGATTTACAATATTATAATGTTAAACGAAGGTAGTGTTCTGATATAACTAATGCGAATAATATATAATATAATATGTCATTTTGTTGTTCTGTACCCTCGTTATAATTCACTTCTGGTGTAAGGAAATTAGAAATAATGATTAAATCACTCATGTGTTGAAAACTCAAAACATATCGAATAATATTTCAAGCAAAATACCTTCAGTTAAATGAGAAGAATAATTCATTATCTATTTTAATAGTTTCACAGCGGTGCATATCATTGCTAGAAACTACCATAAATAAATGTCATTTTCTTATAAAATTGTATTGTCTTTTCATTGCTATCTCTGAAGAGAGAGACAGACTTAAAAACAATTACCATAACAAACATAACAGGATATTTGAGATGCACGTTTACTCCTTACTGGAAACAGGCACGGTAGTATACACCCAGTCCTTTTTTTACGCGAATTCGATTACACGCGATTTTTTTGGACGGCACCGTTACATTTATTTACGCGCTTCACTCGTTTTTACGCGATTTTTTCCCCAAATTTGTTTTAAAGAAGAAATTTATATATAATATGAAGCTAGGCATGTACGTTTCATTATTTTTTTTAATGAAAAAAATATGTGTATTTTTAAAACTTAATTTTGTAAAGCATTCCATTTTTTTTAATACACATACAATTGCCAAATGTTGACAAGTTTATCGGGAATTATGCGAATTAATGTTTTAGGGTGTGTAAAGAAATATAATGCAATTGCGTAAAATCTTGGGATGTATGTCCGCTCGTGAACTTGTTTAAACACAATGCATTTATTAAATACGTTGAAAAGCATTTTCTCGGCCATAAATTTTATCATTTTGAATTATTATGTCAAATAAATGTCCTCCAGTGACGTCAAAATATTTTAAATGTTAAACAATAAATGCGAACCGAAGATAAAAATATTACTCTTGAAATGAAAAGCGTTTAAAAATATAATAATTTATACTTGCATGAGTATTTAAAAAAGACAGTTTTACGATTACATTTCGTGACAGCAGCGAATAATTCATATAAGTGTATATAAAATCATAAAATATATTTTTTTTTTTTTGCACGAATTTTAAAGAGCAAATTTTGGTTTTTTATACGTTTCTTGAACTTTTTTACGCTACATTTTAATTTTTGGAACCAATTTATCAAATTATATGAAAGTTGTGATTTTTTTACGCGATTTTTTGTATGCGATTTTTTTATGCGCCTTTTTCTGGAACCAATATATCGCGTAAAAAAAGGACTGGGTGTATATATTGTTATATTTTTAATTAATAACAACAGGTTTTTATCGGCAATTATAAAAAAAATACTACATATTCAGAGAAAGGTTTCAGCTTAAAATGGCACAAACATATTAGGTGATTACGTTAACGAACAATTTTTACTGAAACACAATTTATTTAATATTGAAATATACATAAACCCTTGTGATTTATTACTGTGAAAGATGAGGGCATTAAAACAGAGTTAAAGATCTATGAACCACTACGATAGACGTTTATTTTCTTAGGTGTGGAGATTATATTGAATGAAGTTCAACGATAGGGTAAAGTTGAAGACACTGACTTACAGATTTTCCAGTGATCATAGAACTCCATTTTAACACGGTGAAAAATATCAATATATAGGATACAATTCTAGATGATTTGATTTGATTGTATTAAAACAATTTGAGGAATCGAGTACTAATTTTAATTAACATAAAAATAACGTAGAAATAATCAATTTAGTAAATAATAGGCATTCAAAAAAAATGGTTTTAAGTTTTTAGGAAATTTATCCGAAGAAATCAATTATAAGTTTGCATATATATATAGGGCAATTAGGTGTAAATTGTTGACACTATTTGATGGCTGGAATTCGCTTTATCGCAAACGTCCATATTTATTCAGCCAATCAATATCATTCTTCTGCTGACGGCTTTACACCAATTGATATACCGTTATTTAAAAAACATTTATATATATATATATTGCCAACGACCATACCACGTTGTAAACACCGGCTCTCGTACGATCACCGAAGTTAAGCAACATTGGTGTGGTGTTGCTATGTCCAAACAACCCCCTGAAAAAAAAACAGGGGGAGGCCTTCATCCAGCAGTGGATCGACCCCGGCTGATGATGATGATGATGATATATATATTGATATCTATAATATTTCTAAATATTTAATATATTGCGTGTCTTTTCGGTTTCGGTTTAACATTACATTTGCCACTTGTAGATGTCGTTGTTGTGACGAGATTGTGGACTTATTTTTAAATTTAGTTCAAAATAAATTTATCCATAAATAAATCGCTACGCTTTTATTTTAATTATCATTTTTTTAAATTTCGAATCATTTTAAATTAAAAATCGAACTTTGGTTATTACGGTTTGTTCTTCGATCCAATACATCGAGTCGTTATCTAGTCTAGACGTGGATCAATATATGTTATTGAAATAAAGTAGATCCATAGGTGTATAAACGTTAGCAGAAGAATAATATTGATTGGCTGAATAAATAAGGGCGTGGGCGAAGAAGTGCTTCCCAACCCTCACTAAACAATCTAGAAAATCCACACCTTATCGCTCAGGGGTGCGAAAGCAAAATTAATAGTTTTCATCAAAAAAATATATAAATAATCTTTTATTAAAAACGAACGGATAACGCTGAAACTTGTTTGTTAGTCTCTTTTGAACGTTTGATAATACTCACGATGTGCGAAATCAGCCCCAATCATTATATATATTATAAAATGTAAAATTAGTAAGTACTCAATAATTTATTTTTTGTTAAAAAAAAATACATGAGTGTAAAAACTCTGATGCGAATAAATTGTTACTGAAACTGCATTTAATAATAGCGGTAAATAATTGGAAGCATTTTGATTGATGTTTTAACATTTTTAGTATTTCACCCACCATCAATAACTCCTACAAATTAGTAACGCCTTTGTATTTTTTTCAATGACATTTTGAAAATTTTGCATACAAAAAAATATTTCGGAAATATATCAATTCAGTCTGTCGATTTCGAATGACGCCGTAATTGCCAAAAATAACATCATTCACGACAGCGCAGCCCAAAGTTTGAAATTCTTCAACAAAATAAAAAAAAAATGTAGAATATTGATCTTACAGCGCAGAATTACGTCGACATTATTCTATCGAAGGACTCACTTTTCTATCGAAAGTTTATAAAAAAAAAACTCAAATATTTCAGTAGTAGGTATACAAAATATGACTGAATGAAATTCAATATGTAGTTAATAAATAAAATGTAAAGAATAACTAATAAATAAATACAATTTTAATGTATGTTATAAAAGAAACATCACAAGTATAAGTTGTATGTGTTGTGTTATTTATCACCTATCCTCGATTTACACGGTACTTGTTTACACGCTTTCACTTTTACACGGATTAAAAATTTGTACAAAATGACACAAATGTTGAACGGGCCCTTCGATTCCAACGTGATATTAATCAATGATTGGCTCAATATGATGATGTCCATAAAGATCTAACAAGAAATTCGAAGTAAATGTTAATGACGGATTTTACTATCAAATCTCATCGAGGTGTAAATGTTTCTACTTCAAACATGGATTTGGTACAAATGATTTCGAGTGAAGAAAGTGACTTTGGACCAGTCACGAAGAAGAAATTGACAGTGATTTGTGATGAATGATAACAACTCCACGAACCGTTGCAATATTTTTTTTATGAATCTTTTGGATTTAATTTTTTGTTTCTGTATACATGTTTTATGTGTATTTAATTAATAAAAGAATGTGTATATTTATACTTTTGTTTTATTCATGTATATTAGAAAACAACCAAATAATGAGTTTGTTGTGAACTTTTCGATTTACACGATTTTACATAAAAAATATACAATTTCGATTTACACGTTTTTCTCAGGAACCTATCTATCTACTGTGTAAATCGAGGGATAGGTGTAATTATTTGATAGTTGTCCGTTTAAATATCAATAAGTACGCAAGTGTCCAAAATAGCGACCCCTGTTTAGCGAAATCCATTACATACCTAGTGAGTGATGGAAAGTTAACAAATTAATCTATTTGAAAGCAAGTGGTATCGAACTGTTGTCATTCCAGGCATGGTTTGAAAGCCAGGGTGAAATAAGTAAGTTATGGCCAAGAAGTAGACGATATAAAACACATTTAATTCTTCATGTTAAATATTTTTTTACGACTCGTTGAAATGTGTTACCGCACTGAGGTAGAAGTGTTCAATGTCTTGCGAAATTCAAACAGCACCAAAAACTTTTCATGTCATCGGCTAAAAAAGTATATTATATTTATAATCGCATTTACTAGCTACAAAAACACTTGGCCACGTGGGGGGCATGTTTATATGCGTTTCTGATGTCATGCAGCATCTATTACGGCAATGATACAACTGCTATTTAATACTGTAAATGTTTATCTGTGAATAGCTAATAAATTTTTTACTTGAAATGGTATAAGCGGTCCGAAAATCAAACCCACTTAGTGGAGTTAGCGACTCATTCGAAAGAATCAGAGTTAGATATTATTATATAAAAATGATACGGATTGCGAATTGCTACCCCTTAGTTTTTCGAATTTGGCACAATGCCCTAAATCTTTGAATTTCATACAGTGTCTTTCAACAGGGACACTTAAAATATGTGTAAATCTAAATAATTTGTGTGAGAGATATATACATCCATTCAATTTTTTTTTCATTTTATAGCATTAAATGTATGATATAACGTCGTTCAAATGTCCGCCGCGGATTTATTTGGTGTCACGTATTCGGAAGGTCCAATTTTCAATGACTGTCGCTTAAATCTAGCTGGATCTGTTGGATGGCGTTTGTTATGTTTACTTTTAGGGTGTCAATTATTTTGTGGCTTATTAGATTTAATATACCCTCAAAGGAAGACGTCTAAATGCGTTAAGTCGCACGATCTCGGTGGCCAGCTCCATGCCCTCAAATCGCTCGTGCAAAATGTCCAGTCAAGTTTGATGATTTGCACGCCTTAATTAACCGAACAATACTAAACAATTGACAACAAATTTGTCATCAATTTAATAACATGGCTGTTATAACCTAACAAAAATTAAGCGTTCCTATTGAAAGATCATTTATTTATGACTATACTGGAATTATCTTTCTCGCATTTGTACTCTTACAAAATCATATCCAGATGGTAAAATTCTGACCAAAAATAATGAATCAAGATTTAAGTGTACATTGAAAAATGAAACATGCAGCTTTGATATGGCAGTATATTTTAGTACTGGTAAAAATGCATAACTACAGCTAGCCTTACCGTTAATGAAGTATAATATATACGTACATATATTAATTTATCACGGAATGTTTCGAGACAAGAAATTTAGTAAGTACAAAGTTAAATAAAGTGAAATAAAATACCTAAAACAGTTAAGCCAATAAAAATAATTAGGTCTTACTTTAAAAAAAAGATGTCGGACGGAAGTTTAAATTGTTACTCCACTAATTTAATACATTTTCAGTGTCATTAAAAATTCTGCAATTTACGCATCGTAATTTTTAACACTATCTGCGGTGACTGTTAATTTACTTTTGGATACGCCTCAAAAAGATTAACTTGTTTTGTTTGGTACACAGATAAAAAAAACGAGTAGATTTAACGAGATGTATATAAAAAAATGAGCAAAAAAAACACTATTTAATGCGCTTATTTTGTGACTCAGTCTTTCTTGGAACAAATAATTATCGTTTAGTGGGAATTTAAAAGATATATTTCGTTTTTAACAGCTTCCTATCTTTCAATAAATGCGTGGGATGCGAGTGAACGTTCTGCAATGTAATACTGACAACGTAGAAATAAAATAATATATAGAAAATTATTCATAAATATTATGAAATACGATATCAGATATAATATTTTACTGTTGATGACTTTAATGTATAATCTTAAATTAAAATGTACTGAAGCAAATGCACTCTATATTATGTCAAAATTAGTTAACTTTTTCTAAAGATCAGATATGTCTAATCTTCTGCACGCTTCTGGCGGTATGGGAACTGTTTTGATACTTTAACGTTAGTTACATATCTATGCTTCATTTTGATGAATGTTTTAGTGCGACATTTGAGAGTCAATGATTTGCTACGTGTTTGAATTAATTATTACTTTAAACATCAAACCTAATCACACTTCGTTCAAGTGTCCTGTCAAAGTCAAGATATAGTAAGCATGAATGAATGCCTTTAATGTGGAGCATATATGTCCCTATGAAACTTAATGTTCTCCGAAAATATTTTGTTACCCAGCGACACAACCAGATATAAGGATAGGACTATAATAGTACCATCGGTAAATCAATCTTTTTCGCCGCTTAAGGATTGAGTTTATCGAGAGGGAGTTGAGATATAATTTCATTTGAACGAAAATCTATAAATGGGATCGAACTCATAAACACTGAAATTGAAATCAACAACGTCTACTTCTAAGGTTCACATTTTGTGATGAATAAATCGAGAACTCTTTGATAAATGTGAAATTTTCTTAATGATTAAATAATATTCAAAGTTGTTCTGAAAAGGTTTTTCCTACCATCTTTTTCAAATGTTTGCGAATAGGATTTGACGTTTGCTACAGCAAAACATATCCATTACCAACTACGCCTTACATTTCCGAATTCTCATTACATTATTTGGCGAGTGGAAATATTAATTTACTTACTGGATAAATTTGGGAATGAGGGTTTCACCATGCGTGCGATACTCAGCAGTACAATTTAGATAAGATCAAGAAGATGTGCGATAAAAAGGCAGGGGACTTCAAGCGGAAACCGACATCGGCAAGTTTTATTTCTCAAGCTTGTAGAAAATATAATTAAGGTATATTTGTCACAGATTCTCATTCAGATGTCGCTGCGGGATAGATCCCCCAGATAGTAAATCAATTACTTTTTATTAATTAAAATTATTTATTTCCACTCCTTGAGTAGATTATTCACCTACCCATATATATAAGAATCTGGAAAAGGACTATTAGTTAGCGAATCGCTGTGGGGTGATGATAACATCACAGGCAAACAATAAATAAAAAAAAAATCATTTACGATACAGTATCGGTTCAAATAATGCTAAAAAAACGATTTCAAATCCTCATCTCACGGCTTACATCGAATATAATTGTCAAAAGTGAAATTTTCTGTATTACAATATATATAAATTCAATAATTTATTATATTTTGGGAAGGGTTGAATTATCGAGAAATGATATCAAATTTATTTTTTAATAATTGTTTATTTTAAATAATTCAGTGTAATGTTAATAAATATTCATTAAATTTAAACAATGATATGAAATAGTGTATGCAAAGTAATATATATATACATACAAATGAATTGAACATAACTTGGTGTACTTTAAACACGTATATATATTTTACCGAATAAAAATATGACTTAATGTGGTCATTTTTAAAACACTCATAAGCAATTGGATGTTTCGTAAATATTTGGTTGTTTAAATGTCAAATTAACTATATCGTGTATTTTATTTTATATTTCATTATTCGTAACTTTCCTAGAATAAAAACACAGATAATTTTTTGAGTTATCTTTACGAACAAATCTTTTGTCAATGTCACTTTGTAATTATATACACTTGTATTTATAAAAAAAAAAAAAAATTTACCAATCATGATAAATAAGAAAAACAAAGGAAGATATTTGTTCCAACATAATACGTTTTATTTTCTCGGAATTTGCTTACTATCGCTAAAAACCGTGCAATATCTGGGATTTTTTTTCGCGGATCGGAAACTGTCAAAAAAAATCAAAAGTTGAAATCAAAGCCAACAAAATGTGCGAAATACGAATATCGTAAAATTATGAAAAAAACCGCCAAGAAATGTCAAATGGAACTTCTTAAACTAATACATAGGGCAAGTTTTGAAATAGCCTGCCGAATTTCCTTAAGTTATTCTTAAAAAAGTATGTGAATAATAATTGGATAAACAAGCATTATCACACTCGTATGTATTGGCACGACCTGCGATTTCTACCAACTGTCAAATATATTATTCCGTGAGGGTGCTTTATAAATGAGGTGATGACGTCTATATCTGCAGTCGAAATAGCAAACCAATGACTGTTGGGGCAACAGTTAGTGAGGGTTGAGAGTGAGATTAGCTCATCAATATTTACTTTACAAACATTTAAACGACGACAGTCAAATATTATAACGATAGTGAAAAAAAAATAATGTCTTTTGCATGATATTTGTTCCTCTTGTTGTTTTAGAGATTAAGATACCTGCATAAATATTGTTTGATAATTTCTGAAATTCCACGACCACGCGACAGGAATAACTTCGTTTTTTACAGGTTTGTGGAGTCGTGAAATCGCGGTGTTACGGCCGATGCCAGAGTCGTGTTTTTGGTCGATGTTGGAGTGAATCCGATTACTTTTTCGATTGGACAATTTTGAAAAATATCTCAATTTACAATTGCCGGATTGGTTGGTCAATTTTTAAGTGAATGCTCATAAATAGGAAAGGCATAAAAGAATTTTTTTAAAGTCGGATACGTGTTTTTGGTCAATGTGTGACGCGGAATCGGAGTTGTATTATGTAACCACTCCAAAGCCCTGATTTTTAAAATCCAAATCCACAACTAATGCCGAGCATATAACCTGTTAATGGTGGTATCTTAAAATAGCTTTTTTTGAGGGCTGCTTGTTACTCAATTACCTAATCTCTGTTTTATAGAGAGAGTAATGTATGGGATAAGGCTAGGATATGATTAGTCAACTCTATTAAGGATCTTTTAGATATTACAAATACACACGCTTTAGAGTAGAATCGATAACTTGAATGAAAAATGTTTATTTGTATGGATAATTAAATAAACTTATTCAAGAGAATTTTTCAACTAATACTACCAAAAGTAATCTAATTTTATCTGCACCTTAACGACAATACCATTTATTCCTTACACTTTTTGAATTATTTGGTTTGCAACTGTTTAATTAAATGTTTAATAATGTAGAAATTTGCATTACATTATATATGTTTATATATTCTAAAATATTCAATCACTGTGCGGAACCGGACCTTATGATATAAAAAAAGCAAATAATTTCTTTTGTTATGACTACAATTTTTTTTTATTAAAATAGTACAAAAAAATAAAAATGATATTATAATACGTTATCCTAAAATATTACACTTACAGCAAAATGTTCGTAGCAATTTTGAATAATTTTGAGATAGAATACTTCCAACTTTAATTAGAACAAAATCTGTTGATGTACTAGTTAATACAACTTATTATTATCATAATAAAGAATACATATTCTGGATTAACGTATACAATACATTGTATTTATATCGGAAATGCAGTTTAAGCGAAATAATTTAGCCCCCATCTCGTTACGGCCCAGCAGCTTGCAATAGCATTATCTTTATGGTTTGCCATAAAAATAAATTTGCGAAGCATTAAATTGAGCGACCACTGAATAGTGACCGACGGTGAATATCAGACAATGCCAACCTTTTTACGTTCAGATACGTTTAGATTTAGCATAAAATTGGATGAAAGCTTATTTAACTTAAAGAAGAAGAGAAATTCTAAGAAGTTTAACATGTCCACATTATTCACATGAAAGATGGATATACCAACACCATATATTTAAAAAAATAATTTTGTAGTGAAAAAAAATAGCAATGTATTATATTTTAGTTCTACATTTATTTTTTTTTTAAGATATATTTTTAACGAACAAACTAATATATGTCGATCACCATTGGTAAACCCGCTACGGGGGGCCGTTTTATTTCCATAATGGACCATTTCCGTGCCATATGTAAGCTTATTGATATAGCCGCCTTTTTAGTTTCATTTACAATTGTTAGTTTCATTGCGAGCAAGAAACAAGCTATGTCGTTAAACAGGAGAGAAGATGTATTGTGTACCTTTTCTACACAGCTATATATAGATAAGCAAATGTTAGTTTAAGCATAGTTCTGCCGATGGCGTGAGCAAAAATAGCTATCAACTATATGTTAAAAAATAATAATTTTGTAGAACTAATGGAGTTCTACCAATTGACAGTTTTTAAACTGTAAATACTGATATTTTGTAGAATCATCTATGAACAGTTTTGCAATTATCCAGCTCAACAATCAAAACACTTTAGTCAGTGGTTTACAATATAGTAATCTCTCACTTTTACTTTTTGGTGGAAATTTGATCACTGATCATCAGTTGATAATGTTCGCGATGAGAAAAACTCTTTCTCTTCATTCTTATCTCAAAAACAAAAAAGTGTGAAAAATGTACTGCATATTGGATTTCTATTATTTAAAATATTGTCATTTATCAAATTTTAGTATCGTAGTGCAACCTTATTTGTAATATAAATAATATGATAATATTACAGGAAGAAGATATTTTATTGATAAACGAGTATTTTTTTTTTAATTTTACCATCAACAAATTCTGCTATCATAAAATATACACTTAATATCATTACAGCGATATAAAGCTTCTCGTGAGTGATTAAACTGCCAATCGATTATCTTTCAGTCATGCATGTATAGATTAATATTTCATTTTAAAAAGATGCACTGTGATAGATTAGTGAAAACGACTATATATCATATATGCCAATCGTATGATAGACGATAATTAATAATGTATTTAGATTTTTTTAAACTTAAGGTAATGTTAGCATGAAAACTTCTTTTGTCGTGGTTTCTAGTAAAATTTTAAATTATGTATTAAGCACGCCGTACTAAATGTAATGTTGCCGTATGAATGACAGTCAAGCCTAAACTAAATAGAGAAAAAAAAATATTCTATTTCACCTAAATAAAACCATTCTGTAAAACTACCTATTTTATATTTAAAGTGTTTATACCTCGTCAACGTTTTCCGTTGAATGTAATGTATCAGTTTTTGAAAACTTTTTTGACAACGAAAAAATTATCAAATCATTTTTTTCAGCCAGGGTTTATCATAGTTACACGTGCCAACCATTTACAATCGCTGTTTTATAATATGAACGGATGTGTCAATGTAGGTGACCGTTCAATTTGTAAGGGGTGGCCAATCCATTATCGAATAGTGATGGCGAGGGATCTACTGGCCTAAATAAAAACGAATAACAAATAATCACAATAGGGGCATATATTATCAAGAAACAAATCAGCGACAAAAAATCTTTTATGTAGGCGTGCAATTCCGAATAAAAGTTTTCTTTCCTGAGCAATAATGAAGAATCAGAACATTCATATAATTATATATTAAAAACTGACAACAATCCATAGATTAACAAAAAAAAAATTAAGAATGTTTTAAACAATTTAATCGTTAAAGAGATGATTTTAATCAACTGATACAATTTTTACAAGCCCAATTTTTAAATCAATTCTGCTAGAAATATAGAATAACCTAAAAAACAATACGATGATAAAGAACGACTATCGCAATTTTTTTTAAAATAGCCCTTGAATTAAAAACAATTCAAACAATAGATCCTAAAAGAAAATTCAGTTAACATGAAAAATGTATTAAATATAGTTACATTATCTTTTGGACTGATTATTAAACACACGATGTTCACATAATATACAACAACAAGTAAATATCACTTTAATAATAAAACTTTTTCTAAACTTTAATATTTTTAATATTAGCATGGTCAAATAATGTAAGCGATGAGCGAAACCGGTCCTGATATAAATAAATATAAAACATTACAAAAGAATGAGGTAAATGGCATATTTTTATAGTTTTTTTTTAATAAATTGCAGAACCTGTAAAATTAATTTCACATATTCGTTACTTTGAATGTTAAGTTCACTATTCACATAAATCTGACGATTTTTGAATATTTTCTTAGAATGATGTATTAAAATTGAAATAAATTTATGTGCCACAGTCAATGCCAAGATCATGAAAACCAATTTAAAATAAAACCGGAGTTTTGTCAATTTAAAATAATTACAAAAAAGACATTCTTTACGCATATTAAAACATTAATAACCACACGGCGGTGTCTTGTCGTTTGTTGTAAATAATTTTAATGTAATAATATTTTCATTTCCTATATTTAACCTATCGCCTTTTAAAAGAATGTTGTCCTACTGGTTTCGGCAAATATTAATAAATTTTGGTTGTCAAGGCGCGAGACTTATTTTTTTTTTGTGGATAGCCTCAATTGTCTAGGGCAGCAAATGCAATTCTGCGGTCCAGTCAGTTATTAGGTACTCCCGCATATTTTTTTAAATATTATATAATTAAGATTTAAAACATTTGTTAGATTTACTAGCATTTTAACAATCATTTCTTATATAATAATAAAAATTAAAAACGTAAAAACAATAAAAACATTGGAAATTGGTAAGAAAGTAAACCAGTCAGCGCTAACAAATTCTTTATTAATACATTAAAAAAACTCTCTCTCGTTCGCGTGGAATCCGTTGACAGCCGAATCAAAACCGTTTTGAAGCTCTTACCCATACATAAATGTAGTAAGAAAAATGATATCAGATTTTTTAAATATTTCTATGACCTCCAAATATAGTTTTACACTTTTTCGTTGCTACTTGTTTAGTTTTTTTCAACAGAGTAAAAAAGGTTAACCAACGCTGGTCAATTCTGCGACTAGTTGAGTATTCTTTCAGCGATATTTGATTCGAATTCAGAATGGATTATTTCTATCGAATTATAAGTATAATCAATGAGAACGCTAGTATCTATTTTTCCTTAATTTATAAATAAATGTTTAATATTACCTAACGAACAAAACTCAAGATTGCATTCACAAATTCTTATATTATGTATTCATAAAATTGTTAAGAATTCAGCATAGTCATCGCGTATGTAATTACGTCATTACGATAGCACAAAAAGGATAAAAAAGTATAGGTGATAATATGTATTCCGTTTAAATAGATGGAATCATTATTTGGAACTTATCTGAAAGTTGACGCACCTGGAAGTCACGCGCCATGTGTACAATACAATCCAAATGCACGTACAAAGAAAAAACTGAATCTAATATAATACATACTTGATTTTCTTTATCAGCTCAACTGAACGCAAAAAAATAAAACAAAAATACAACCAAAAATTAGTTAATCTTGTATTGTCTATTATAGAATATTTAAGTGATTGAAATATTATGAATTTGAAACACATAATAATGTGAGGGTATATATATAATAAAATTAATTGTTAAAAAATAATCCTCCAAGACCGTATTATTTAAATTTATCTCAAAATGATAAATGGATTAATTTAATATGTAACAAATAAATACCAAATTATTATTTATATTCAGTTTTTTTTAATCTCTTTGATTGAAAGCTATGATAAGTTGTCGAATTGATAATAAAAAATTTTCTACTTATTTGATTCTTACAATCAACTTTTATATTATACTAGCGTGTTCCCGGCATGCGTTGCAATGCCACTCAAAAAAAGAAACCGCGATTTTATGGAAGCGCCACGTCGGGAGCCTCTCGCCTTCCGATTGGATAAATCCGACTTGAGGCAAGGCCGGAGCCAATTAGAAACGATAAGCTTAGGTTATGTTTTTCTTAACGAAATTTGACAGTGGCGGCCGTATGTGTTTTTATTTATTGGAGTGCTTTTGGATACACGATGTTTTTTGTTTTTCTATCTGGTGCGTACACAAATAAATCAGAAGGTTTTCCAACACGTGAGCAGGCCACATACAGTTGTCCATGTGAGAAGCATGGATTTTCTAAATTTAGTCCACACACTTGTAACTACTGTCCTTGTGTCTTATTGATGGTCATTGCAAAGGCGACTCGTACTGGAAACGACAGACGTTTAAATTCAAATGGCATATCTGTCGGAATCATTGGGATGCGTGGCAACACTACATCTTCTCCTTTGAATTTTCCATTTAAAATTGTAGTTTCAATAATTCATCATTTTTCTTACTGAAAGCCTGGTACCGTTGCAAAATCGTGAGAAATTTATGTTTCGGAGAAGAATGATAGGGACGCCAATTTCCAATGTTAAAACATGCGGCGGCATGCCTGACAAATCAAGTGAATTCAAGAATTCTGTCGGATAATTGACGACTTCCTCTTGATTCGTTATAGTATCGATTGACTTATACGTTGTCGCTTCTCCGTGTATTTCATTTAGTATGCTGAAATTGATTGCATTAACATCCTTGTTTTTGGCTGCTAATATAGCACGTGCACTGAGCAATTGATGACTTTTATATTTGTGTGCAATATTTGGAAAAACTTTGTGAATCAATTCGTCTATGTTTGTGGTTATTTACCAGAAATTCGCTGGCAATGTGATACATTGTGTGGATTCCTCTATTGCCATTTTCCCATATCCTATATCCAACAATTGTTTTGCGAAACGTTCAGGATGCATCATGTTGTAGTTGTACACGCATATTGGTCGTCAAAGTGAATCTATGTACGTATCACCATAAAACGCATGATTTGAGACATGCATTAAGTTCATCGGCCACTGTTGAACGTGATATAACGGGTAGAGTTTGTCGAAAATCACCAGACAATAAAATGAGTGCGCCACCGAAAAGTTGTGAAGAAAAGAAGTGCTTCCAATGATCTTTTGTATGCCATAGTACATTCGTCACACACAATGATTTTACATAATATGAGTAGTTTGCCCGTTTAAGAATTTTTGTTGATATTGCATGTTGGTATCTCAATTATTTGCATATTCATTGGCAGTTTCAGGGCTGAATGCGCTGTTCGGCCACCATCCAAAAGAGTTGCTGCAATTCCAGATGATGCGATTGCTAGTGCAATGTTTTTTCGTGATCGTGTGACTGCCAAAATGAGTGAAATGAGGAAGGTTTTACCTGTACCTCCGGGTGCATCTATGAAATAAAATCTACCACTTTGACTTGCATTTGCATCCATAATTGTGTCATACACTATACGTTGATCTGGAACCAATTTCGCAAGATTCGTTTGAACAAATTTACCCAATTCATCCACATCAAAGCGTGTGTCTCGTTGGAAATCACGATCACGTCAGTCGTTTTCATATCGATTCAGCGCAGCCATTCCCAATTGTACCAATGATTTGTTAGCGATTACAAAACATGTGTCCTCAATCAATAGCAATGCCTCATTATACACGTTTGGTGTGAATTGAACGTGTGGATTTCGAATTGTTTCACGCAAACTATGAAAAATATCTTCACTCATGTAGCCTTTGTATTTTTTCCAAAGATCTTTTGGATTGGATGGAAAGCAAATTGTTAATAAGACTCCAAATAACGCATGTATTTGTTGTGGGTCAGCAGTATTCGATGAATCAGCGAGTGAAGTGTCCCAATGTGCATCGTTTTCTAGAAGATTTAATTCGAGGCAAGCTTCACGATAAATGAAACATATTCGACCGTTTACTGTTCTCAATTCTTGGAAGGATGTCAGTCTACGTATGTTGATTAACAGTAATCGCAAGTAAACGCATCCTGCATTATTTGGTTGAACAGTGTACAAACGGCCTAATGCGTCGGTTGAATATACATTGTAATGTCCTTCAACTGCTGTACCTTGTTACCTTGCTTGCATTCCATCTGTAGAATGTTGGCACTTCAGATTAAAGTAGCGTCTTTGCAAACATATCATCCCTACACAATAAGAAAAATGCAGTTAACGTTGTTGGCTGTGGTGACAATGCTCTTACACGTGCATTTTCTGTTGTGAAGTACACTCGCTGTCCATTTTCAAGGTGAACTGCAAAATGAGTAACTGGTGGATGCCGTTCATGAATTGGAAATGATAAAATGCGCCATATTGCTTCATTGCTACTAATGTAGCGTCCCAGTTGATATTGGTTGATTTCATCGATAGATGCAGTTGAATTTCCCACTCCAAAAACTGCCATATCGCTTCCTTTGTTGACATATTTACAAATGTATTTGATGGATTTCACTGAATTACAATACTCGACGTTGATGTGTGCTTTGTACGTTTTCGAGAGAAGCTGTGAATACGGTACAATCCAACGATTATCAACTTCAACCTCATTGTTTCGCCCTTTTCTTTCGTGCTTGAGTTGTACTCTGACCTATTCCTTTTCGTTTGGATGGCATAATTGATTTCACAGCGAATGTTACGTTTTGAAATTCACTTTTGAAAAAAAAATGATATATTGAATAAATTCTTTCTATTTCACACACGATTTATACGTAATATTTATTTCAATTCGTTCTGTCATACGACATAGAACCAAAACAAAAAAGTCGGTAAAAAATAGAACATTGAAATACTTTTTTCGAAAATCGAACTTTGTTTCAAAATATTCAGTACCTTACGTAAGTGCCTACAGGTGAGTGAATGTGACAGATTTGCGTCGTTTTTGTTTTCGGCGTTGCTATCGATACAATGTGTCATAAATGGTCATTCTGTATTACAATAGTCTTGTATGAAAACATATTTTTCGTAAATATTCAATTAATTTTTGTAATCAAATCAAATTCTGAGTAGCCTATCTTTTGCCCGGTAGTCTAAGCAATAATTCGACAAAGTTTTATCGCAATTGGATTAATGGTGTAGGAGTTTATAAAGGACAGACAGACAGACAGACATTCATTTTTATATATATAGATAATACAATCATTTGCTTGTCGCCCTCAATCTTTCCGATTTCAAATATTTAAACAATATAGGTGAATATATATGTACAGTAATTTTCAAAAAAATGTTTTGTGATGGCGATATTGTCCACAATACTATAGTGGAATAACTTGTTTCTGCCAATAACTATGGCTGAACAAACAGTTCTATATGACAAGAGTAAAAATAAAATTATCGCTCAAACACATATTCCATTTAAAACACAGCGGGAGTTAGAGAACAATGAATTATTATCCATTCCAATTTCATTCAAACGACAGGACTGATTGTTTTAATTAAATAACACGATTCATATAATAATTAAGGCTTTCTTATTCTCTATACTGAACATAGGAAAGTTTCACTAAAGCGTGAATCATTTTGTAAAGCATTTTGGGTCGATTCCTCTTCGGTTAATTCATTCGAAATTTTCACGAATTCAGAATCGGATTCTATGCAAGTCATTTGTTTTTTGTACTGCTTGCCACAGAGAAAAGTTCGATTTTGAAACCAAGTGGTAGGTAACATACATAATAATTTCGGAAAGGTGAAATCTTATAAATTACACAAGTTCATCTGGATCATTTGGATTCGTTCGATCGCAAATGTACGATTTACATATGTTTACTTAAATTCAATATTGTTTAATTTTAAGTACTTAATACGTAACAATATAAAGTTGAGTGGAAAATAACAATATTTATTGAATAAACAAGATAACATTTGCTACAATTGAAAATGATCACTGGCTGAGCAAAACCAGTTGTATTTTAAGTATGAGATATCGTCTAAATGACCGTCTGTTCTATTCTATGATTTGTTAGTGCATAGCTAATAAGAGAGACTATCCAGTAAGGCTCTAGACTTATACGACTAACATAATATTTCACGTATTACCTTTAAAAAATTCACTCGATTGGTAGTTGACGTAACCAATATCGAGTAAATAAAATTACTTTGGTGGTTACATACCATTTAATGACAAGAGAATAATAAGGGATAATATATCTTTGATGAAATATAAATCAATATAAAGTTAACAAAATGCCCTTGAAACAAAGTACGAAAACAATCCAATCAAACATCGAATCAGTGAATTTAGGCTTTATGGTGTTTACCTCAGTCATGTTTCATGATAAGATATATTAAATTAATAAAATTGTTAATTTTGCTACACCATAAACCTCGCCCTAGTTCAAAATGACAAACATGGCGCTTAGTAAATATGGAATATGTAATATATTCAAGAGTTTTTATATTAATGGATTTCAAAGTTTACTTATCAATAAAAACTGTCACATCTGATCTTAGCATATAAACCTTAGATGAGGTCTTAGCATATATACCTTTTTGTTACCATAACTGAGAGCTTGGTCGACCATTCGAATTACGTTGATCAGTGGTTGGTCATTCAGAACACGAAATTCGGCCATAGACACTAATAACAAGAAGTCGAGTCAAGAAGATTCGGTTGACAAAATTGGACAAAACTTTAGATTTACTTTGAAAATTGTCCCTTCAATGCTACAAATAATTTGCCATATTTTTTAATTAAACGATAACAAGAAATGAGTTTCAACAGCTTTGTTCTTACAACAAAGAACTGTACTTTTTCGAGCAAAAAGTAAATATATTTATGAAGTTGTAAATTTAAAACCAGTCAATCAATAGATTTAGATAATTTAATATCCGGTATAAATGAAATGTGGCAATAGTATGCGATCGATCTACGTAACGCCCATATTTTCTTATTGGGCAACAGCTGCTGCGCGATTAGTAGTAGATAAAAATGAAACTTTGTCATAGTAACATAAAATGTACTTTAACGACTAAAATAAATGTTTTAATTAAACGCATTCATATATTATTATCAACAACATGAGGGACAAGCCACTGATTAGCTGGTTTTACACATGGAAACTTTCGCGCGCGGTCAGGGCATTTGTATACTTTAAAACGTGAAACAATGTGCTTAACATTATCAGTTTTAGGCAGTGTCGCTATAAAACGTAAAAATTACCCAATCGCGCGTTAGAAAAAAGAAAGTTTGAAGTGGGTTATGGGGAACCCGCGTACTATAAAGTATTTATTTTGATGTATCTATTTCGACATCATGCGTCGTCAGGACTATAAATATCTGTGTTTAGAGGTTGATAACTTATTCAAGAATAATAATTTATTTTTTGAAAACACTGAGTCATTGTTTACATATATTCTCTGTGTTATTACCCATTGGACATATGTATTTATTCCATAATTATTCTTAGTGTGTAATCTAAACAATAAGTTTATTATAACTTCAAGGCACAAACTAATAGTCATTGTTTTCTTGGCTCCAGCTACGACATGCTGGGTGTTGCCAAGTAATGAAAATAATCTAGACAAACACCAAAAGGCGTGAGTAAAATTTAAATAATAGAATTCTTCAAGTTCAAACGATGTAACATTTGAATCAATTCCCCGCGTAAATTTACCTAACCCTACAATCAGTATAGGAACAATACGCACACATTTATACCAAGAATCGTTGACAATTCATTCGCAACAGCGTAAAATATTCAAAAAATATATTCTTGGACTATATTCGGTCCTTTTGACCATATAGCTACCAGGTGGCACTTTTCTGCCACCTTCCTTTCTTACCCGACAATCGCTTTACTTCTCTTTTCCATTACATGATAATAATAAAAAAATTAATACAGATGGTCGCCCAGTACACCGATGTATAAATCGTTAATCAGAGATGAGACTCTTTCAAGCAGTGGTTCTCACGTAAAATCTTATTTTGACCGCATTGTATACATCAGCGGTCCTATGTAAAAAGCACATTTCATAAACATCAATAATATATATATATATATATATAATCAAGCTGTTGATGGGTGCAGCAAAATTCTATGGAAGACGCACGCGAAAACAAGGAGAACGTCATCTCTTCAAGACTACCGACGTAATAGGATACTGCCAAAACCATTACCTAATACAGAAGTTTTCCGACGACTTATCACCTCAACGCTAATATCTGACGCAAATATACATTCTCGACCCTGGCGCTGATGTTTTTCGAGTCGTTGCTATGTGTCATGATTCGCTGTCGTATAACAATTTTGGCACAGTGCACGCATTGATAAATAATGATAATAAACAGCTTTTGCTATTCCTACACGGAAAACAATCTGTTTTTTTGTACTGTTAGAAGTAATTTTGTTTATATACACAATAGTAAATAGTCTTTTTCATGATACACTTCTATTATAAGAGAGCATTGTTTGGAAATATATGCAAATAATATCGTGTAATTTGGTTAGTTAATTTTGACAGTTTGATAAAAGTACGGATAAAATTTAAAAAATTGAATTAAATTATTCTCTCACTTGATTGATTGCTATTCTGGCAACACTTGATTGTAAGAGAGCGTCAGGGATCATTTGAGAATTGTAATAAAGCGATGCTTCACAATGGAGGTTCAGATGAACATAGAGTTCAATCTCTTGGACGGGGTTAGTCAACCGCTATCGTTACTCTCATTAATTCATAAAATTGTTATTACCCTTAATTGCAGTTCACACCGCATTCTAATCCTGCGTGTCACTTCTATTAACCCTTTCATTGCCACGAGACATGCAAACGTAATTTAATTTAAATTGATACATCTCAGGTCGGCCTAAAATAATCTTAACAAAACGGTGAATCAACATTAATCGTATCAACATGCCGATATGCATCACAGCATGCAATATGCAACCGAGCATCGTATGACTCGCGAATCAATGCTTATCGGATTCTCCGCGAGTCATTTGCATTCTCGAAAGCAAGTGATTTACGAAAACTCTAATGGTGGCATAATTAGCATTCAGTATTTTCTATAGAGCATCAATATTAATGATAATACTATAAAATACAATACTGAGGCGGTGCTATTAGGAAATGTTGATCGAGAATTAAAATGGAGTTGATTAATGAAATAATCTAAAATGATTATTAATCGATTCAGAAAATAAATAGATTATAGCGTCACCAACCATAGCATCCCTTGCAAAATTCGAACAAAAGCGTGCAAAGACACGTGTGTCAAGCACAAACTCTCCCCTGCGGCGAATTTGCCCACATCGTGTGGCACGGTTTAATTTTAACGGTGTCTAAACAGAATTACCCGCAGAACGAAAGTGACTGGTAGAAATCTCCATTTTACCCTATCGTTTTCAATAATAACCACCGATAATCAATCAACTATTGTTTCAAGTTTCTAACTCATCGAAACTAAATGATATTAATGACGAGGTAAATTGGTCAAGAATATAAGGATTAAAACTTCACAAGAAATTTTTTTTGGATAACCGTTGCCTTACATGTTCGGATGAGTCTTGTTGAAGAATTGAATCATTTATCTATAAAATATAATATATAATATTGAAAACGAATATTGATTTATTGTTATCATCTCTCTAAAACTGTGTACCTGTCTTTAAACTAATATACCTTTTAAGGTGTTAACTGTCACTTCTTGATGGAAAGGCATGATATTTTAAATAATAAAAACACATTTGTTTTTTTAGTAGTTATTTCCACAATATATTTTATATATTAATGCTCGCGATGAGCGAAACCGGTCCTGATCAAAAAATATATTGTGGAAATAAGTACTAAAAAAAAATATGTTTTTATTATTTAAAATAAACTAATATACTTGAAACTTCAATTCAAATGAAAGAGTAATATGCTAATGATGTATCTGCTCTGGCTAATCATGCCATACGCACAAGACGTACACTTTAGGGGTCCACGAAACTTACGAGAATCAAAAATGAGTTGCATGTGACCGAGATATTTGAAATTCTATATTTATTTTACAATCAGCGCATTATTTTTTTAATTTATGCTTTCATATGTGAATAAACAAACAGGGTTTATTTTAGATACTCTCCGGTCCTGATGATAAAACATATTTATCATGGAAATAAGTATTAAAAATGTGTTTTTATTATATATCTTATATATGTAAAATATCATGCCTTTGACAAACTTTTATTGGCAGAAAAAAATTGTTCCCACATTTCGTCGGGAGCTTTCGAATTACATAGTCCGCTACTGTATATCCAAACCAAACACCAAACAACAGCTTGGTGATATAATTTTTGGCGTAGTACCCCCTTCATAACAAATTGACTAAAAGCTATCAATGCCGATCCAACAGTCGAGTCGTAACGCTCTGGGGATTTTCTATATACAGTTGTCAATGTTCTGAGCCCCAATATGTTTCATGTGTTAGTTGGTAAAGTTTTTATAAATTCATATCAAATATTCTAATTATAAAAAAGGCATTCTAAAGCGATCCCATAATTATAATAATGTTTCCTTACAATCCAATGAGGAATAGAATCCTTACATATCCACTCGGGCTGAAAAGAGATTGGGAAACTGAATTGAAAGCATTTCAAAAAACTAAATTAGAAATAAAATTTAAAAAAAACGGTTCCATAACAATAATACTAAACGAATTACAATTTAAGTCTTGAAATTTATTAAAAAAATAATTATTATAATTAAATAACGATGGCGTGAGCCGAAAAAGCTATCAACTATATTTTAAAAAAATCTGAACTAGTTCTGACGATGACGTGAGCTGAAATAGCTATCAACTATATTTTACAAAATAATTTTGTAGAACTAAAATACATTGCTATTTTTTTCACCGTGTTATAATGGAGTTCTACCAAGTGAATGCCAATTCAATCAATAAAATGTATGGTGTTAACTTCTTGGTGAAAATGAATTATTTCTTGAATAATAAAAACACATTTTCAGAACAATTTTCACAACTAAAATTTATAGAGTGAAAATGGTCATAAAAAATATTAAATTGTGGAAACAGTACTAAAATGTGTTCGTTATTTAATATAATACTATAGAAGTTCACGTGTAACATAATATTTTATCCAGTGTTAATTAATAAATTTAATACCAAAGAACAAACGATAACGTGACAGTTTGTAGAAAAGAATATGTGATAGCGTGATTAATCTATCATTAATTTTAATTAATGCTAAGTAGTTGTTGAACAAAACGGTTGGCTCTGGTCAGGAATATTTCGTTTCAATTATTTAAGTAATATGGGCACGAAAAATTTTGTGGCTATAAATTGTATGTGTTTTATTTCTAATAACGTTTGATAACTAGTGTGTAAAAAAACTTCAGTATCTCAAATCTTTAATCACCGAATGTGGAGGTGTTTTCAGATCCAGGTCATGTTTGTTTTGTTAGAGAGATGGCTCTATAGAGCTTAATCCTGGAATTGGTTTCAAAATCATTGTTGACAAGAAGGATTTATATGCAATGTCAATAGAATAAATATTTTAAGTATGAAACTAAATGCTACGCATTTAGTGACATGATAAGAAAGCACGTTCAGATATTTTTTTAAGCGTTCGTTTTTAGTTCTGCTGAATATAATTTTGATTGCAGTTTGTTAACACACGTTAAAATTTCAACTATAAGAGTACATTTCGATGCTTTCTTTCCTCCACAGTTTCTTTAAACATCGGATAAATGGAATGAGAATGCTACCGTAAGCCGACTGAAAATTCAATAAGCAGGATATGAAGTAGTATGGTAATTCAAACACATAGAAAATGACTATGTGGTGGACTTGTAATACGAGAATTTGTTTCAGAAATACGTTGCTAAAATGGTAACAATCTCGCAACTTTAACGCTCGATTTCAATAATAAGATGAAATGAAAAAATTGTTTTGAAATGGATACTGCCCACTTGCCTAATCTTACACTCGGTTACCCCATGGAGATTGTTTTCTTGGGGCTTCTCAATAAATTAAAGAGTCCCACGAAACGCTCATAAAAACTCGAGTGGCGTGCTATCCCAAGGAGTGGTACTAACTCCTTAGACTTAGCACACTCTGGAGATAAGACGAATATAAAAAAAGAAAGGTTTGGTTTTAGAGACTACAGTCAACCCTAACCGGCCGCCCTTATCCGAGGCTTTTAACTAATTGGAAGATAACACTTAATGTATACTCATTTTATTAACCAGGTATTTAATTTTATTATAGGGACATGAGCAATTAAACAAAATAAACGCACGTGATATTCTTCATCATTTTTTGTGTATATATATTTTTCTTATATATAACACAAAAAAACGTTAGTTTTTGAACAGGTATTAGCGACATTGGGTTATCTCTGAATCGAAAAAACATATCTCGACAAAAACTATGAACATAGGAATAACCTGAACACAACTTCACAACAATTAATACGATATATTAGAGAGATAGATAGCAGGAGCATTCTCCTTTCCGAGGGGACACTCGATTTCGATATTTGTTGTGTTAAAATTAATTTATGCAGACTTAGTCTTCGAGAGAAATGATTAGAGTGTTTATTATGAAAGCAATATAGTCCCTAACTCATCGCATAGTATGAGCAGGGATATGTCGCTTAAAATGAATACGTTATAGTCCAAAACTTAAATAATATTATACTACAATGAAGGATAAAATTAATCGATGAGAAATAATTGCAAGACGATAGGTTTTTATATTATATAATAGAAGTGCTTTCTAAAATACTTAAGCCTTCAAAGCAGTAAAAATATATTAAATCAATAAACGGAGTGATGTTGATAATCTGTATCATAAAAAACCACCAATCATTCCAACAGTGTACAACCCTGATTTTAATCGAGCCAAAGACTTCCATCGACCGACTTCATACATCCGTTGAAGCCGACCTTTTGTATCCGTTTATTTATAGAAATTATCAAGTGGCATGGTATAAGTTATGCACTTTTGTATGAATGCAGTTATTGAAATAATATTGGTTTACCGGCATAAATAGACATTGTAAAACAAGCACGTGCCCGTCATATGAAGTGGAAATATATCGTTTTTGAGACATCGCATCTGCCGCTCTTAAGAGTTTGGGTTACGTTTAAATTTCCACTCTAAAACCAAAGTGAAACTAAACTTATTTAGAATGAGTGCTTCTTAATAGATATTAGTCACTTCCATTTTAATTGACAAGGAAGGAGAAAAGCGAGGAAAATGACTGAAAACAATTTTATTATTATTATATTAAAATTTTCCCATGGAAAGCTAATTTAGCGTAAACATAATTTAACAGCCATAGAAACCAAAAAATAATAAATGAAAATTAGCCACCAAAACATTGAATATTTCTCTTTACAAATTTATTTTAAATGATACTAACAATGAAAATTTAAACACAATTTTTGGTTTTGATTCGACGTTAATTTCTAATGTATAATTTTGTCCAAGCTGGATAAATTAATAAAATAACAGGGAAAAAATAATTATGCAACGATTTTTTTACAAGATTTTTGATGTCTGCTAGTAGATCTGACGATGCTTGAAACCGAAATAACCATTCAGAATAATGCACATATTTGTAGAAATGAACAGATGAAACACAATAGCGTTGGCCGGAAGTGTATTGTAATGTCTCCCATGTATCGGTATCGGAAGTAAATCGGGAAATGCTGACAGGAAACTCTTAATGGAAATGCTAAGCTAAAAGCAACAATCAGACATTACTGTTGACGTCAAAAAATATCTGCAACTAATAAGTGGATACATTATTACTGCAGTTTGAAGATTATTATTGTATCTGTATTATTGGTGTAAGTAAATATTGGAAATTTTATTAAACTAATATGTTTTAACAAAAAAACTAACATAACCTAAAAGTAAAACATATTTTTCGGAGGTAGAAAAAATACTGACACAAAAAAAATCAAAAAATCTCTTGTCATCTAATGTTAACATTTTTTTATCGTAAAAAAAGTATTTTCATTAATTCAATGTCTCAAAATAAATATTTCCTGGTCAGCAATGAATATACTTTTTAAAATTAGGCAAATTATTGAAAATCCTGTGGTAAATGTTGAAATATGCATCCAAAAGATATATCCCACTTCTAAATTGTTATTATTCTAGGCCGATCGACTCCTATCCGTGTTATAAATAAGAGCTTTTGACGGCCTTCTTGGGAAGCAATTCGGACCACTAGAAAAATGTAAACGAATCACCCCCACCCAAATGTTCAATATGCAGTAAAGTAAATGTATTGTTTTAAAATGTGATAAATTAATAACAAAAAAATGTTTTGGCTTAAAACTTAATTTTTAATTTTGAAGCCGATGGCGTAAGACTAATGGGCTAAATGAAAATATATAGTGCTACATACTTAGTACATACCTTTCATTTAGAAATCCATTACTATTTAATATTTTCTTTATAAATTTAAATTGCGTCCAATGTGCCGAAAGGAAGACTTTCGTTAGTATAGAAGCTTGACCAATTTAAATGGAATACGTCACTCTGGATATAATATAACATTATTTTTAGCGAACAGGGAATAACTTTTACGCACAGTTTAAAAGTGCGTCATACTTTCAATGAGTCATAGTTCTGGAAATGATTTTCTGCTTTTATTTTCATTTGATTTTCTCGAGCTAATGAATCAATTAAAATCGTACAAAATTAAATACGTTTTATATTTGCTTCATTGACGCTTCGAAATGTATTATGGACAATTACTAAGGCAAACAAACGTTCGCTGATCTATACGACTGGTTGATTAAGTTAACAAATTATGTGAATTGAAATTTCGAGTATTTTAATATCTAATATGATTTATTTGTCTTTCTGGCATAAAACTTTCCTTCACGATATTTTTATTATTTGTCACATTCAATTATCTAAAAAATAAAAAACATCATAAAACAATGATATTTTTTCATGATAAAGAATAGTGTGCATATAAAAATAATATTTTTCCCGCCGCTCATTTTGAATTCCTGAATTTGGCCCATCCTCCGAAGTCTACCCCCCCCCCCTGCTGTAAAGCAGCTTTATTCACATTATTTAATAATTTTTTTTTTTGACAAATTAATTTGAATCGTTCAAATCAAGCACATTTCAAAAAATAACGTCACCGACCCAGGATTTTCCTTTCAGTATTTTCAAGCTACTAACAGTCGAACATTTATTTCAGTTCGAGGGCATCCAATAAACCATACTGAAAATATTGTGGAAATAGTAAGAAAAATGTGTTTTTATTATTTAAAATATAATATAATGCCTTTCCACCAAGAAGTGACAGTTAACATTTTAAAAGTGGTACCTACTGTTACATAACATACAAAAATTATATATTAATGACAAAATTGACCATATGAGATTAATTCGGTTCGTATCGTATCAGATGTGTGTTACAAAATTTATACAGAGTTGGCATTGATTCGTTTTCGATTGACGTAATCCTCTTAAATGTAGGTATTATTTTTTTAGTAATAGATTTCTTACATCACGCTCTCTTGGTTTCAATATGGATGCATTATTAAATCATAGATTTAAGATATGAACTCATATAAAATAACAGCCTCGGAGAGAAATCTCGGAAAATAATGACACCTTATTTGGTTTGGATATGAATAATATTCTAAGAAATTACATGTTTTCATTTTTGATAATACTGACTAAGAAATTCTGAGACTAGCCTTCTATGTCTATCGCGTGATCTTTCTTCGATACAATATTGTAATAATGCTGAACCAAGATTGCTGTATTGATACAAAATGATCAATTGTCGAAGGCTAGATTATTCAAAGATTACATGCAAGTTTGAAATGGACAATTTAACATTATTAAACTTCCGCAAATTTACTTAATACAAAAAGATATTTTTTTTATATTTCGACGCCATTAACAACAATCTTTTTGAACGAGTTCAGTAGCAACAGAAAAACAAATGATACTGAAGTTTAATTACTGTAAAAATATACATAAGAGTTCTACGGATAAACGAAAATCAATTGAAATATTTTCAGATAAGATCTTTTATAACATATTTCAAATTAAATCTTGATTGAAGAAAATAAAATGTAACAGTAATCAGTTTTTTAATACCGTGTTATTTCGAATCATTATTATTGCAATCGATGTTACCAATTCACATTAATTACATCAGATTTGTTTATTATATTTTATCGCGAAAGTGTCATTGTGATAATCTCAATAAAATTCATAATTGCAACAGAAAAAAGTTTGTTTTGTACGCATAACTCTTTTAATTGAACAATTTTATTAAACAACATATAACAGATACAACTAAATTAACAATACAATGAGTGATCATTTAACGAACAGTTCGGATTGCGCACAAATCGGACGTCACTATCACGAAAGATTTTTGTGTCCGGACAATCAACAAAAATTCGGATAACGAACTAAAACGATCTTTTTAATCCAATTATTCGATCTGTAAAACTAAACGACGTTCGGATGATCGGTCAATGAACAATTCGGATAGTGAACACAGTCTTGGAACAGATTATGTTCGTTAAACGATCACCCACTGTACTATTATACTCGACACAGATGTAAAAAAAGAGTCATGATAAGAATAACAATGCCTATCCATAATATCACTCAAAGGTTAAAAAATGACTGTATGATAAACTAAACTAAAATATACTGAAACCAAATAATGATAATAAAAAGAACTTGAGGAAAAATTCGCTTATAATTTTGTGTATTATTTTATTTATGTACCCATGACCACAACAGATTTTTGAATATATCGAAAAAATAATAGATTACATTCCAGTATTCGTAGTAACTATAAATGGTTCTGACGAAGGCGTGAGCCGAAATAGCTATCAACTATATCATTATTTCAACTATTTTTTCACCGTGGTATAATGGAGTTCTACCAAGTAGAAGTCAATTCAATCAATAGATTATATTCCTTCTAGTACACATATATAATTGAATTCAAAATTGCATCGCATTGCATATTTTAACACTACCGAAATTCTAACAGGTTGGCAACTAAGTAATTGCGAATATTTTTTAGAAAATCAAAGACAATTTTTTCATGGAACTAAATAACTTTATTCTGTAATGTATTGCCCATTTTGATCAATGACCTTTTACCACCTTTCAGGAAGCATCATAATTCCATGTTCATATAACTTCTGGTTTTTATTAGCAAAAAAACTGAATCAAGTACGATTTGACATCATCATCATTATTGAACTTTTTACCATTCAAGGAGTTTTGTGAAGATCGAAACAAAAAGTAATCAGATGGTGCAAGGTCAGGACTATATGGTGGATGTGGCAAACCATCCCAACCAAGCTCCAATAATTTTTGCCGAGTGGCCAAAGATGTGTGTGGCCTTGCATTGTCATAATGGAATACAACACCTTTTCGATTTGTCAATTCGGGCCGCTTTTCTTCAACTGCATTGTTTAATTTCGTTAGTTGTTCAATTTAGACATCAGAATTGATCGCTCGGTTGGGTGGTAAGAGTTCAAAGTAGACAATTCCTTTATAATCCCACCAAACTGATAACAAAACCTTCTTTTGATGAATATCAGCTTTTGATGTTGTTTGAGCTGGTTCACCTGGCCTGCTCCACGATCTTTTCCGCATGATATTGTTGTAAACAACCCATTTTCGTCACCATAAACAGCACATAACTTTTTGTGAACTTGCGATGCGTTTTTCCCTTTGCGGAAATAAAAAATCAAAATATGACGAAAATGTTCCTTTTGATTTTCCATTTTTCAACGAACGCCAAACGAAAACTACGCAACCGATCAAAAAACTTTTATTACTGATTAACAGCTGAATTGTCAACTATCCAATAACAAAATTTGTTTACATTTGGACTACGTCGCAAACCTAAAAATTCAACTGGAGCTATCTATTGAAATCCGCAATTACTTAGTTGCCAACCCAATATATATTGACTTTGTTTATTTTGAGAACCTGTAGCCGTCGAATGATAATACTTTTTGGCAATCTGTAGTGTATCATTTCAGAAGTAAAATTGGCTAAAAAATATAGAATAATTTTTATGTATTAATTATTAACGTTTAATTGTCACCCCGAAATACTCGACAGCAAGACGGTGCCATCTTTAAGATTTTTTTATAAAGAAGAGTTACTAGGTTCTGAAATTGGTCAGCCGAAAAGGCCGCCGGCGCAAAACCTGGTGTAGAGCTTCGCAAGGGACAAAAAATAGCTTCGAAATGTTTGCACCAACGATAAATCTCGATTATTATACACCTGTTTTCTACAAGGCAACATGGCCTACGCATACATGAAACATTATCAATTAAGTGACCGCCAAGGCAGTGTACCTGCCAACGATAAAAATCCGGTAGATTGATATTCGTGGGAAACCTTTGTAGTGTGAAATTACACCTGAGTTTCGTGAACAACGTGTCCAACGCTACCTGAGCGACGGACGTCTAGCCTGCGGTTGGCTTAATATAATTCTACTTCCTCTCAAACGCCATTGTTACGAACTTGACTACCTTCTCAGTTTACATACCAATTATGTTTCTTCAATAATGCGTCAGGAAGTTTTTGTTACTGCTTAGAATAAAGACACCCCTCATATATTTCCTATTTTTCGTATTATTACCACAATAAGTTTTATGATCAGGACCGGTTTCGCTCATTGCGAGCGTTATTAACTGATAAGACACAATTTACAAACAAGCTTATTTACGAATACTACTCAATTCTTAAGCCATTGGTTTTATATACCTATACCTGCTTACTATCAACTCATTTTTTTTTGTTTAAACAACCTTGTTTTATCAGTTGATAATCCTTGCGAAGAACGAAACTCGTACTGATTATAAAATATGTTATGGAAATAGTACTGAAAATGTGTTTTTATTATTACACAATCATCGTAGCAATCAAATTCTAGGGTCGCCGGTAATGGAATTTCCCCTGAAGGAGGTAAAACGGAAAGAAATGACATTTATTTTGTTGATTGAGTTGGCATTCACTTGGTAGAACTCCATTATAACACGGTGAAAAAATAGCAATGTATTTTAGTTCTGCAAAATTATTTTTAACAAATATAGTTGATAGCTATTTCGGCTCATGCCATCGTCAGAACTTTGCTTAAACTAACATTCGCTTATCTATATATAGCTGTGCAGAAAAGGCACACAACACATCCTCTCTCCTGTTCCAACGGCCTAGCTTGTTACTTTAACACAATGACACTAAATTTTCAGAATTCTAAATGAAACAATAGGTGTCTATGACAATAAGATTATATGTGGGACGGAAGTGGTCCTTATGGAAGCAAATCAGACCACCCCTTTGTACAACGGCTGGACAAGTGGCGATACTATTATGTTAGTTTGTTCGTTAAGAATCCTTTGTGATAATTGGTGTCGTAATAAAAGCCGTCATTCTCCGACCCTTACTACAAAGATGCAAACATTTAGGGGCTGAGTTTCAATTTATATTATGTGATTCATTAATAACGTGATTAGCGAATTGTGAATCTGTTTTTTTACTGTTAAATGATCTTACATGTTCCTTAGCTCGAGTAGATATACTTCTACCTGTCTGTCCGATATAAACGGATAAACATGAGCCACAGAACATTTTACAGAAGCGGTATTTATATATAATTATAGCGGTATAAATAATTTTGTAGAACTAAAATACATTGCTATTTTTTCACCGTGTAACATTTATTTTGGTGCGTCACTTTAAAATCAGTTTGTTGCCGTTGAGTGTTACGTCGTAGTTAATATCATTATGAAGCTGTTTTTTTTTTTGAGTAGTGGAAAAATACAGAAGCCTGATATTAAAGAGATACATTTGACCATAAACCCAAAGGAAGCTACACAGAGTGCAGAAAAAATATCATTCATTTCCATTTTGCTTTATATAATTATGAATTAAAATCAACCCAGAAACCAATAGAAAGGAATTGTGCTATAAAAGAGGCATAGATCGTGCTATTTGAAACTGTCTGCTATAAGTGACTCGTGTGAGAAACATTGCAGGGAATAGAAAGAAATGCGTTCAATAAAAAATGAACATTCTTTAATAGAATATATTTAAAATCATATTATAACACGATTATATATTTGGTCTTCGTAATTGCTTATTTGTATTATCATGCAAATACGTCAATCAATTTATAGTTTAGAGCTTCCTGTAAGAGCGATTAATGTACACATATTTCACAATGAGAGTTTTGAATATCATTAATAACATTGTTTTCGTAGAGCTTATTTAAATTCCATCGGTATAATATGACTCCATTAGCAGGCCCGTCGCTACCTTTATATATAACTTGTGTAGCGCACACGGGCGGGCGATATTAGGGGGCGGCCAAACCCAGTAAGATTTTTTGTCAATATGACATCGAAGAATGTAGTTTTAAGAAAGTTGGTTTGCTTATTTGATTTTCAGCTTGGGATACATTTTAGGAAATAATCACGCACAAGTACATATAAGACCTGACTGCTGAATCTTCTGATAGATATTAGTTTGGCATAAGCTGGTTTTAATAATTTAAAATATTTTACTGGTTTCAAGTTACACTGGTTTAATTTATCTAGTCATCAATCAGAAAGTATGTTAAGATTTTTAATATTATGAACAGGGCCGACCTTCTAGATACGGCCCTGTGCATAAGTATGTTAACTGTTTATTATTCTAACTCATATCTATGCGTTAGTAATACAATACTGTCACGCTGAACGTTAGAGCAGTGATGCTTCACCTTTCTGGATATTCAGAGCATATCATAATTGAATTTATTGTATGCCATTATCAAAGAGATATGCTGATAGAGTAATGGTAAATATTTTATAGTTTCAATGGATTTTGTGATTTCTAGTAACATTCATTTTGAATACATAAATATTTATATATGACTCTACTTGGTGTCCGAACAGTTGTGAATATTATTCAATAATTATTCTAAATCAAGAATTATATATCAGTAAACAATGATTTACACCAATATACAACGAAGCATCCTTTTATATTATTGATTTTATCAAACAACTTCCCCCTCTTGGAAATAACAGTGATTAATAAGTCACTTTCCCCTCGATTAATTTCTAATTGAGGATATCAAAGACTGGAACCTTCAAATATTCTGATCATTTAATCTGAAGATATTTATTAAAAAAGTATTAAATATGTCACAACTTAATGAAACAAATAATTTTATAATACAATTATTTCACTTCACTGTTGAGATCTCAGTTTATAAACAAAAAAAAAATGGTTACAGCAAAAAAAAAAAACTTGAAAGCATAAATAAACACTGAATATGTGCACACATGTAAATGCTTGCGTTTAAAATCTTATTTTTTTATATCGCGTTTTTTATATTTTTGGATCTGTTCACTCACTTACCGTCAAATATAATGAGGTGTAAATTGAGATCTGATAATTTGAATAAAAATTAATACAATAATTCACTTTAAGAAAAACGAAAATTTTAATAAAGGAATAATAATAAATAATTGTGCGACAAATTCTGAACATCCCGCTCGGATGACGAGAGTTGAGAACCGCCACATTAGATAATAATGCAAATATTATGCCGTGGATGTTTGAATGAATGATATGTAAATTTCTAAGTTATTCTTATTAGTCACAATTCATAAAACAACAATTTTAAGTGTACATATTTTACACTCTCTTCGAAACATTGTAGTATGCAATATCACATATGACTATTAATGGGAAGTTTACTATACTCTGCCTAACCTCATATACATGGTTGTTTATGTAATTTAAATAGGTTTACAAAATGATACCTCAAATTCTTTTAGATTGATAATCGAGGCTCCTAACCTTGCAGCATCGTAGTGAAATGGTCGTAATTCTTACCTGAAACATCAAATAAAAACATAATCAACTGTGGAATCGTAACACGGTGAAAAAATAGCAATGTATTTTAGTTCTACAAAATTATTTTTAACAAATATAGTTGATAGCTATTTCGGCTCAGCCATCGTCAGAACTAGTCAATTCAATCAATTAAGTGGAATAGTAATTTCTGGGTACACTTGAGAATTATATAAATAACTCGTTTTTTGATTTTCTATATAAAATTGTGTCAATAAAACCCAGTAGGAGTTCAATAGCATTATTTATATTTCATAAAAAAAATCGCTGCAAATTTTTACATTAATGTAGGATATTTCCGAAAATTTTCATTATTTTTTTTAAATTTTGCTGATTTTTCGGGTCAAATCGAAAGCAACAAAAACCTTCAACTACTATAACGGCGGTATACATACATTATATATGACCAATTAGATCGCAGTTTACTTGACGATTACAAATAGTAGTTCTTGTTTCTATTTTTACGACGCTGATCAGTTGACACTAGAAAATTACCGTTTTCAAAGAAATCGATTCCTGTTTATATTTTTTCGTAATGGTGGTATATGTAATACATGATATCATAATAGTTGCTACATATATCGATGGCAAAACAATGAGCGCTTATAACCAAATATTATTTACAACAGTTTGACTGCCGATTGAAGCAGAATTTGGAACATATACATCAATGAAAATGGAGAAGGTACCACAAATCAACTGGTGCACAAGAAACAAAATATCATTTAGGACTAGACTCGAATAAAATGCGTAACCTATTGTCAGTCGGTGCACAACAATGTCGCAAGCTGACATGTGGTTGGTTTATTTTTGAAACCGTCTCCGAACGGAAAATCTTCTTCGGCAAACATATGGATGCGACTCTTTACTCTCCGTGAGAAAACAAACGAAGGCGAAACCCAAACAATGGCTTTGACAGAAGGGTCAACGAACCATTCCGTGACTTACAGGATTAAGATATTTGAGTTACTGTTTATGGTTAAACGCGGCAATATTTATTTTATTTAAAATGCGTTCCGAATGAATACTTAGGAGAATCATTCAAATATAGAAAAAGAAAACAGGATGTCATTATTGTTTGACTAATGGGGAAATATAGTTTTCAAACTTGTTTTACTATTAATTGAATTGGCATTTACTTGGTAGAACTCCATTATAGCACGGTGAAAAAATAGCAGATCGTCAGAACTATGTTTAAAGGTACGCAATACATCTTATCTTCTGTATTAACACCTAGCTTATATCATGCTAGCAAAAAATTAACTAAATTAAAAATAGGCAAACAGGTGGCACTTACAATAAGCTTAAATACTACCCGGAGATGATTTATTACGGAAATGCATTAGCCCCTTGCAATGGTTTGAGGAGCGGCGAAAGACTTATATTTGTCTGTTCGTTTAAAATTTCAATTGTCAAACGGTAACTAAAATATATTGCTATTTCTTCAGCGTGTTGTTTTTTTAACATTAAAAAATCATCGAGATGAAATTTGTTGGCGTGAGGCAATGTAAATCTATGTATAAAAATGTTACATTGTTGATTTTCAGTTTATCACAACCATTCATTTAATTGTCTGTGAAAATTTCAAAGTGATCGATCAACAAAAAAAAAATGTTGAGCGTACAAAGGACGCGATTATTTGGAGTCGTACTCTGATTTATAATAATATTATGTCGCAATCTAAATGGATTTTTTAATTTCTGGAAACAGAGTTCCGTTGAAATTAGTAAATATTAATAAATTAAGAAAACTTAACAAGAGTAAAACAGAGCAAAGCACATTATTTATGTAGGTGGTTACTTCATTTCTCCAAGGGTCGTGTACTAGACCGTGCCGAATGCGGAGAATTCATACAGACTGCAGCAGGAATGCAATGATGCGACTAGTGCATTCGAAGAAGTGGACGCGACGCGGCAAGATTGCATTCCGCCAGCATTTAACACAAACGGACTAATGAGAAAACAAAACAAAGCGAAACTATCTCGATGTTTATCAGACATAGGATCACCATACGTTATCAAAATCTCCTGATTTGGGGAAAAAAATTAAAACAATGGTCGTCATCTAATCTTACTGTAGAACTTTTATTTATTTGATGTATACGAAGAAAAATTGAAAGTTTCTATATTAATCTCTCTCATTGCTAGGAATTGCTAAAAAGCTAGCTAAAACCCTCAAACTTTTTGTCAAATCGAAAGTGTTTGAGTCATCAACACAACAATCTACATCACCAGAATTGGAGTAATCTGGTGATTTGATTCATGGCGCTCCCCTTCTCAGCTATAATAGGCATTCTCATATTTCGCTTCTACCACCAACCGCTTCTGGTTACAATAAAGATAAAGTTTTAGCGTATTATGTTTGAACAGATTACAAATCAGTTATTTCTTTATAAATAGGTCAGTTTACATATTCCTTTGACAGAATTAATACACAACAAATATAAAGGTTCCACTTTATCTAATTATATTTGTTAATTAATAATTTACACATTAATGTGAGCTCTCAACACTAAAAGGTTTACGAGCCCTGTTTGACTATGATATTGTGTCTGATGCAGTAGTTATTATTTTATAAAACTATAAAAAAATAACATGTTTACGTTGTCTGTCCCGGTTTGAAAAAATACAATTGGTGAGCCTATCAGATAAGTACTGAGAAACTAAGTGGTTTGTAAATATTGACATACGATCATCGACTTCTTATCATTTTTTCTAGTGACATATTATTTATAAGCAGGGTGTATCTTTAACTTTTACATAAACACTATATGATTAATATATTTACAGAAAAGGTTCGTACTTTCGATTTGTTAAACACAGCGGCTGATATCAAATATAATGTGGCTGAAATTCAAACCGATACTTATTTATTTTTATGATTTTTTGGTGAATTATTATATAATCTAAAAATGAAGAGTTAATCCAATTCTAATAATCGCCGTGACTGTATAAAAAAATACTTTCCTTGAATGCTTAAGGTATTTAATTAATCATTTGTATTTGATTTACTATTTTAATATGACAAAACTTATAAAATGGCATTTATATTGGCTTAAAGGGCGACGATCAGCTGCATTGAATGTTGAAAGTAGGTGGTCGATTTTCTGAAGACTTATCTGCCATTATTATATAGATATCTTCGTGAAGTCTGCAATAATATTCGAAACTCAATTTTTATTGGATATTATTAAAAAAATATATTTAATTTCAGTAAATAACATACATAACTTCAATTGTATAATAATCAAAACCAATACAACTTGCAATGATGCAGTTTAAAATCATGGAGAGTCCAATCAATTTTGAGCCATTTATCGCACTTGGAAAGGTTCATTCACAATGTAAATATGTGATTGCCGTATTGTGTCGATCTTTACATATTAACAAATTGCTTAAAGAAATTCAATAGTAGTTTTTTAACGATTTGGCTGACCTTTCAAATATTTTTTGTTTATTCAGCATTTTGAATCTCGGTGTCCAAATGAACATGCTAATTTTCTAGTATATGGTTCATTGTGTGGCAACTAAAAATGAATTAATGGGTTGATAGCACTATTATAAACTGTCTGGACACGCCTAAATATTTACAGTACGTGATCATTCGTATACATTGAATATTCACTTTCAATATTATGAAAACATGCACGCTTGCACATTTCAATACTAGAGCAAAGTCCACAATCATCTGGTTTGCATTTACTTAAAAATCAAGGATGTCTTTTATAAAAGTTATACACTCCAACAAATCAGATTGTAACAGTTGAAAAGGTTTCACGAGTTTTTTTCCATTGTGTGTTTCAATTGCCAAGCATAACATCAAGCATTATTTCCCCTAAATGTTGCAATGAAATGGTAATTACTGGATATTCTTGCCATTTAACATATATTTTTCTTAATGTAAATGAAACGCGACAATAATAAAGCAAGGCTTCATTGTTTCAATAAGTTGAAATGTACAGAAAATGGCAGATTGCACTGATTTTGAGATAATAATTAATTGGTGAAATGGGCTCCAGTTTAAAGAGTACCTAAGAAAAAAAAACAGTATTTTACGACGTTCACTATGAGCTTCACATACAAAACTCCCGATTAAGATCGCAGTGCAAAATATAAGAATATTAACAAATACAGTGTCGCTAATTTTCCAAAAAGCTATACATACACACATATTGTCATTCCAGCATCCTGTTAACTATAAAAGTTACGTTTTTTTTATATTAGGAACCCAATCTTCGTATTTATTTAAAGATTGTCGATTTTCGGATTGAGACAATTTTCTAGAAAGGGTGCGATATGTTGATAGATCAGGAATTCTAATCCATAATGACTTTTTTAAGTATGAGTCTTTTTTTTTTGAGAGTCGGCCGATTTTATCGGAGACCACGCAGCATAAAAGAGCGTGCATCACAGCCCTGTTTTTAACACAAGTTCGCAATATCGTAGCATGCATTATTATTAGCTGTCAATAAACATTCAACCGTTTCATTGGATACCGGGGAATATAAAATCATTTGCGGATAATTGTAATACTGTCGGAAATACTGAAATATATGGCTACTAGTCGAATGCATTGCGACTGCTAAATGTTAAATCTTCAAAAAGTTTCAAAGGGTTTCAGCAAATTAACGTTCATTGAAATTGACGCTAAATGCCATCTTGTGGCCGTTATTTATCTAACCCTGTTGAAAATGAAGTCAAAGAAAAATATAGTGGAGCATTCATTGTTTACCTAAGACGTAAAGCAAATTTACGCCATAAAAAAAATTAACAATATTTTTTACAGAAAAAAATGCATTTTAGATTTAAATTATAGATCTTGGAAAAGGCGTTTACACTAAACAAAATTATCTCTGGTATTTTAATGCACTTGATGCGCGCGTAGATTGCTCGGAATATATGATATTCACTTGCCATATTTATAATAGTAAATCTTTCATTATATTGAAATACATTATTTGTCCAACTGTATTTTTTATCTCTCCTGTAAAATAATATTTTTAACGAGACATAATTTCATAGTTTCTACGACATTGTGAAATTATTATTTATCAGATAAAACATTTACAGCATAGTGCAGAAAATAAAACATCGCGGACTCAAAATGAATTGGGCGCCATTCGCAAGAGTGCCAACTGTCAAAAACACGTGAGGAATACATAAGTATGTATTTCAACGCATTATTGTAACAAAAAAAACAAATAATTTACCACAACACACTGTGAACACACTACAGCCATTCATAATTATTATTGTATGACTCATAACGATACGTGGACCAACAAATTCTCCACGACGTGCATATGGCGCAGCCATCTTACACGCAATCTGCATGTGTTTATGAATCCGGGAAGAAATATATTCAAAGTGAAACATACATGCAAAGATCAAGCTATGTACGTTCGGAATGTGCCAATAATCTTTTACGTTATCGGCGATTGTTTATCTGCACCCAAAGTTAGCGAACTTCCCAAAAATATCACATTCGGTGATATGTTGGGAAAATGACAATTATTTAGTTAAGTAAAAATATTCACTATGACGAAATCAATTAATAGTATTCTGAGACGGATCTACCAACACTGGCAACACATAACAGGATATGAACTATAAAAAAGGTATTATTCCTTTCAGCAGTAAAATTCCAATTCAAAATTCGAACGCGTCTAGACGTGGTGTCGGGTAAGTACATATGTTTTGTTTTTAATTTTATTTTAAGGAGTGCGTGCATACTTGGTTTTGAGACTGCCAAATAAATTGAAGGGGTTTTATGTTTGCATATTATTTGATGACGAATTGAAAAGGGTCTGGTGTATGTAATTGGATGACATGTTTTATTATTTTTGTATTCATTACTCGTTGAGGTTTTTTTTATTGAAATGCGTTTTGATTTATATAAGTGTCGAGTAAATAATAATATTAACGCTTGTTATGAATACTTTCTGTCGAATGGCCCTGTTTGGGAATCTTTCAATCTTAATTGTTGTGATGCTCTAATGCAATGTTTCTCAAACTTTTCTTGGAATGGAATATTTTTCAATTCCCAAAATTTTTATATGCAGATACTTATTTTTTGGGTTAGGTAATATCAATATGAAGTAAATTATATTTGATTTTTTCCAGACATACCTGTATATGACCACCATCAATTTGTTTTCGGAAAAGGTTTCGATTTTTACACTATTTAAAATTATAGATCGAAACATGTATTATTATTTTATGAATACCTATTCAACCCATCTTTATATGCACATAAGAGGCCAAGCATTTAAGCACGGTCCTGAGCACCCCGTTAAAAATCTAAGGCCAGAGCTCTCGGTTCCTGTGTGCGTCCACGTAACTATTTCCACAGACCGCTGATGTTTATAATGCGACCACAGTAAAATTTTAAGTGAGAACGACTTACTTATTTCATTTTTATTATATAGACGCGAATGTAAGCTATTCAAATGGAACACTGGTCTCGACATAAACTCAGAGGAGAATGGAATATCGATTATGTACCGACATCAATAGGTACAAATTATGAGGTTTGCCCAAGTTTTACTTCCTTGTGTGCATTATACTGTCTTTTATAAAAGCAATTTGAACCTCCAGCAACGATAAAACATTGAGAATATTCAATTCAGTATCGTTTTATTTGAAACCAATTTACGTCGCGTATTATAATAAATTGAAACACGTCCTCGATAAACATGCCTACGATTTTAATCTCCGATCGTGTTTAAATGAATTTCTTACAACTATATGACAACCTGCAGCGAATGGTCTAACTACTATAATACCTAAATTTCAAGATCCATTTTTTGATCGCATTAGGTTGCATTATAACTTCTCTCGCGTAGAGCAACTTAACCCTAATATTATCAAAGTTATTTTTGAATCAGTAAATAATTTATATTATATTTCAGATACTCGTGAACCGTTTTGCATCATTTGTATAGATCATTTTTTTTTATTACTGGTCATTATTTGAGAAAATATAGGATAGGATTTCTCAAATTAATATCATCTCAATTATACAATATGTTTTGAACGAACTCTCTCTGTGAAAAATTCACGGCGAGATAACCAAGCCAGTGGACTCACTTTTACGTTTTTTTTTTAAATACACCCAAAGTTTGTACAATAGTACAATATTCTCACAGAAATATCAACGACACCGGCGCCTTGCAGTTAGCCATTTGTATAAAATTCAACTTCGTAAAATGTGACGGAACGGATCTCAAAACGAGACTTTCCGTCTTTTTAATCTTGGAACGCGAACACAATATGTATTCTAAAAACCACGCGGTAAGGGTCTCGTTTGTTAAAAAAATACTCTTGTTTAGTTAATGTTGCACCCTTCGCCTTTTAGTGCATAGCATGTTAACTTTATCGTCTTCATTGATTTGTAAACAAAGTAAAAAAGTTCTTTATTTATTGAATTGACATTCACTTGTTAGAACTCCATTATAACACGGTGAAAAAATAGCAATGTATTTTAGTTCTAAGAACTATCGAAGTTCTGACGATGGCGTGAGCCGAAATAGCTATCAACCATATTTGTTAAAAATAACTTTGTAGAACTAAAATACATTGCTATTTTTTCAAAGTTTTTCTTATGATTACTACGTTTGTTTTGTCCTCGTAGTTCGATTTATTTGCCCATGCTTTTTGTAACATAACACGTATAGCCAATGCGGATTACTCAAAAAAATTTGCAAGCCAAAGTTTACTATGCCCTTATAAAACAAGACAGCTATTTAGCAAAAAAATAATAAAAGCTTAAATGAAGATAGTGTTATATATGAAAATATATTTCAATAATATTATGATATATATTTGAACAACATTATTGACAGATATATTTCTTGAATTTACCGCATAAATCATCGTTATTCTAAGCAATAAAACAGTATGCTGACATTTTGATGCAAACTGACAGCATAGTTTGTACCCTTATTGGCTTTGAAACAGTGACATACATTATTGTGTAGTGTATTGTGTTTTACATTTTGTGTTTCCATGTGGTATGAAACGTTGGCAATCACTGCTAAAGTCGACTAAAATCACTGTCATATACCCATTAATTACGACTGAAGGGTTATAAGACGCTTGTTATCGAACAATATTTTCATAAAACAGTTTCATGTTGGAAGCTTGCATTCATTTAAAAAAAACTTAGATCATAATATAAACAAAACGTGTACGTATACTATTTAGATATTTAATAGAAATTATTAATTTAGATTCAGGCAAAAGATTACAGACTCCACATTAATCTTGGAAATTAACCTACGCATGAAAGTTCCAACTCCAAATATGCGTATTTGAGTGACTGTATAAATTCGTTATATGAAACTCATATCTCATTAGATCTTGTTAGCATAATGATAAAAGTAATAATGTTGCCAATCCAAGCGTTAAAAATTCTTGGAATAGTAAGTGACATGAATAACCCATGAATTAACATAAAAATCTCAGTAATAAGAGGATTTTTTCATAATGTATAACGCGGTTTTGTCTAGTATAACATTTTATTCTGTTACACGCGTGTAAACAGCACGCGATGACAATAGGTGTGGTGAAGTATAGATGCGCAGGTAAGATTTTCACCTGCGAGACCTTTGCCGACGCAATGGACTCCTAGTACGTGAAGACAAAGTCACAGATAGGGCGGTAAAATAAAGGTCCGCGTACAATAACAGCACCAAGATGATTTTTAGCTACAATTTTCTAAGGTAATTTATTTATAACCCAGAGATGTAAAAACCTTGTATGATATTAATTTTATAGAAATATATATAATAAATTTTCATTCAGTCAATGATCTTAATATTTAATTCTAACAATAAATACGTAATCTGTCATTTTCTCCATAACCTACCCAATCAAAAACAGTACATATCTATATTTTACAATTTTTACCCGCTGAATCCTAACGTCTTGTTGTTGATAGTTTATATTTGACAAAAAAAAACAGTGTTGCCCTTGTCAATTATTTTTGTGCTCAAGCTATTTTTTAATATAACCTGCTTTATCCTAATAATCTATATACGTCTGTTTAACACAAACAATACATTTTTTTTTATTCTGGATTGAAATATTCTAAACATGACTCGGCAGAGGACAGGTTAAAATTTAATTTAATTTATTGGTAAACAATTCTTGTGATTTAAAGTCAGTTAATTTATCATAAAAGATTATTTTTAGAAATGAAAATTATTCACATTTCAATCAGTTTACTGAATTTTTGTTTTAACAAACTGTTGACTATCAGTTCAGTGCATCTGTGCATTTTAAAATCTGAGTCGAATTGTGGGATAATGTCAGTGATGCGTTTTTTTAGCACCAAAGCCCAGATACCAATTTAATTATAGCTATAAATAATCACTACATAACCTTTCTGACTTAGGTAATAGAAATGAATAGTTATGTTGCATGTGTGCACTGTTGTGAAATCGATTCATTATGAATGTAAATAATATTAAATAAATGATTTCATTAGACCTGAACTAAAAGGCTCTACTCGTGTCGACCATTGTTCGACAAGCAACGTGAAGTAGGCCGCAGGCAAGAAAACCTAAAGATTCGTCTCGTAAACAATTCAAATCGAGCGGAAAGGTGCAGTGTTGTCGCAGCATAAAAAATATTGTTTTTTTTTTATGTGCGAGGCGTGCGAAGTCAATGGGATATTTTGTCTTAGATAACGAGTAACTACTTTACATAATGTATGTGACTTATTTAACAATGTAAGAGAAAATGTTTTCTTTTTTTAATACGAAATATCCATATATAATATTATAGTATCCAGTAAGAAAAATCAGTTAATTTTTACATGCATTGTAATTTAGCTCAGATAATTTTTGTGCCAAATAAATGTTTGAATTATAACATCAATAAGTATACGATTGCTGGTGAAAATACATTACATTTCACATCTTGAATTATATATAATTTCATATAAATCAAACAGTTGGCATACATCTAGCACTAATCGTCGTTGGAATACGGTTGAGGAATTGAGGAGTTAAGGGTTGATTCTTTTATGAAGTATGAAAATGCATAGATAATTTTTAAAAAAACCTGTAACTCAATTGATTGAATTGGCATTTACATTGTAGAACTCCATTATAGCGTGGTGAAAAAAATACAATGTATTTAAGTTCTACAAAATTCGTAAGGTAAATAGTTGATTCGGCTTACGCCTTTACCCGGACTAGAACAAAATAGATCCGACAAGGGCGTCCGAAATAGCTATCAACAATATGTCATGAATTTTGTGGAACGTACATACATATACATTACAATTTTTTCACCATGCTGTAACTAAAGATCCCTGTTTTGAGTTCCCTAGCCGTTATAATTATAATGGTAATAATAAATATTTTTTCTAGTAAAGATATAGATAAACATAAATATAATTAATCAATAAAATTAAAACATACATTTTATTGCTTCTTCGTGCACTTATGCACAGTTACAATTTCATAAATTACCTAATAATATCCCTTTTTGACAGAACATGTCTGTTATTTTTATCTTTTACGCCAGTCACCGTAACAAATGAATTCCAGCTGTCAGTTTGACAGCCCATTTCTATGATGGGTATAGAGTAAACTGTCCTACCATAGACAGATACAGAAAAGTACACACTATTATGAAATTCCATTCCCAATTTGAATTTTATCATGACGGGTAGCCATTTTGTTTTAGTCACGTAACGCCTGCCAGATATAGACGATTAATCTGACAGATATTATCTGCTTATGTGAGATAATGAATTATTGTAAAAATTGAAAAGATAGGTATATTGATTCTAACAGGTATCACAAAAAGTTTGTAATGATAGCCATTCATTAGACACATATTTTTTTTATAATTTAGATATGTTTAAAGAATAAAATCGCAAATAGCGTGATTGAGTTACTGTATGATTTATAATAAGCTTTAGTAAATATTTAGACACTTTTTTTAATGGAACATAATATTAAAGTTAAATATATGATAAAGTTCAGAAAACATTATTTTATATGTAGTAATTAAGTTGAGCTAATTATGGAATAATTCAATGGCATTTGCTCCAGTTTCCACAGTTTTTAAGACATCTTATCAATGTTACTATTATATATCAGAAAAACCAAAATGCCGAAATAATTAAGAATAAAAGAAAATCTTTCTATATTTGAAATATTGCAAAATTATATTTGAGTTCTACTAGTCAATTTTTGCCAACTCGGATAAGACCGAATATCTGCTTATCTTCAGTAATAAAATATTTTAATATATATTACATATATATGTGTATATTTACTATTCAAATTGTCATGGCTTTTAAGATTTGTTGAGCTTATCATTTTTTGATTATTTGAATTGACATTCATTTGGCAGAACTACATTTTAACACGGTGAAAAAGTACCAATGTATTTTTGTTCAATAAAATTCATAAGATATATATTTGATAGCTATATCGGCTAACGCCTTATATTGTAGATAGTTCTGATGAAGGCGTTAACCGAAAAAGCTATCAACTATAGATAATAACTGGTAAATTTTGTAGAACTGAAATACATTGCTATTTTTTGAGTTTGCTTATCATTTTTTTTATCATCCATGTAATTTAATTCTCCGGTTGCCTAGCCTTTTTTGATAACGATGTTACAAATTTCGCGGTTCTAAAATAAATAATGAATCATAAAACGTGTAATATAAAGTTGTAAACTGCACCCCTTAAACGTTTCCTTACAGACTGTAAAAAAATATTTAATACGTTTTCAATAATGTCATTCTTTGACGTTCGCTAAAGGCAATATATTAGATCAAAACAATCAGTGATTTAATATTTTTAAATATAACAAACATGTATCTAATCATAAACACACGGTACTATCATGAATAATTATGTCATACATTGTACAGATCATAAAATTAATTTAAAACTTTTGGGATTCTTTGATATTTTTGGATGAGACCTTGATAAAATATATAAAATGAATATCAGTGTATTTAGAAATCGAAAGACTATTAATAAATTGCCTTCCTGTGAGAGAGAAGACGTTTTTAACATATAAATCGGTACAAATCATATGGTGTATAAATTACCTGCGCACGGTGCCCACGTAAATGAGCATGTTTGAAATATTATGTAATATCAAAAAAGATCATAAAAAATAATTATAATGGGAGACGCGAGCAGCAAATTGGATCGATCCATCTTATCGCTTCCAAATAGACATTTCGAATAAACACCAAGATGCACGAAAAATCAAACAATTTGTTTAGATTTTCAAAAAGAGCTTTGCGTCAATCTTTTTTTGTTTATATTTTTTAAAGTGTTTCATCTGACAGGATACGGCCGTGTTTATCGAAACCGAGTTGAAGACATTCCGAATATAAGTTAAATCCACACTTATAAGATAATGGATAAAGGAAACTGTGTTTATCTACATATATTACAACGAATGCCCCGCATTCCGGATGTTCTGGATTATATTCATATATCTTTTAAAAGAAACACGTTCTTTCATATGGGTTTTAAGGATCGATCAAGATAAATACTATACAATCGATATATTTAGTATTCAAGGTTGTGGTCACCAACATTCGATACGTTTAAACAACTTTATAATGTATGCTATAACAAAAATATGACGATTGAAAACACAATATAAGCAATGAAACATGAAATGTGTTTAATAATAAGAGATCATTTACACATTTCTTACTAAAAATATTGCTTTTATAATATATATTAAATGCAAACCGTCTAAATTATATTATTTAATACATTGAAATCTTCATAGTTCTTCTTGGATTTTTTCTAAGGGCTTAACCAATACGGAAAATGGCGAATATTAGAAGCAAATTAGATTAGTTTGTTTCGAGTTCCAAAAATGGCACAGAGAGGTTAATATTCTGAGTTGCTACCAATTAAAAATCTGGGAAATATGGCAAAACATTCGCTGAAAGAAAATCATTTGTAGATATGACATCATTTAAACATTATTGCCAAACCGATGTTTGGTAAAGTTTTATATCGCTGAAGTAAAATATAACAAAGAAGAATCCATTAAAATCCTTAATGGTCATGTCGGAAAAGTGATAGCACTTTGTCAACAAGGGCGCGAAAGAAAAACTTCTAAGATATACGCAAGTAAACAAACCGTCTAAAAATGTCTGCTTTTGTGTAGACATTTTTAGATGGCGATATAGCGGGAATAATGATTATGTTGAACATACATTTACAAGATGTGTATTAGCTTCGGCATCGAAAATACATTCTCTCGCCATTTTATCTTGTATTAACGTACATTTATATAAATCCGTTTATTCAATATTTTCATTTCGGATGGCAATGTGATCAAAAACATATTCTGAGTTCAATGAGTAATCTCTACAAAAGTTGTTTAATGATGACTGTAGGATATTTGTTAGTAATTCTTCAGAGAGAATAAGGATTGGTATAATAGAAAAGAGCTAGTTTTCAGTCTACCCATTTTTCAGAACTAGATATGGGGTGATTGAGTAGAATTAAAAGCATTTCTATTTTGAGATTCGACCAGCAGTCATTTTCAACCAAGTAGAACGAATGTTCAGAGCTACGTCTATAACTTACATCAGTTCTTTCCAAACTTTTTAAAACCACGCCCCCATAAATCTTTAAAAAAAACATGTTGAAAATAAAAAAAATTGCTGCCCAAGTTTGGGAAGCATGTGCCTACATGACAATTTTTATGGAGAGATTTCGAGAATGTGACGTAGTTTATTGAGTTTAAAACATGAATGACCTAATATAATTTATTATTTGAACAATATATGCTTATTCTTCGGAAACGTATGCAATAAATAGATCATGTATTTTGAAATGAATGGCGAAATTCGATTTACAAATCTGTTTCTTGTTCAAGTGACACATATTTATGATAAAGTATTTTCATACTGAATCATAAAATTTAAATAATAAATTTCGAACAGCCATGTTTAAAATTGGAATATGAAATCATGTTTTTTTTTGTAATAGATTACCATAATTCGTATTTAGACATTGGAGTATAGAAACAGCGTCCATTCGCTAATGCCAGAAAGGGGTCTGGTTTAACATACGCTTTTATATATCCGCCACTTGAAATTGAAGTAGATCTAGCATAATCTGAAATACGATGGCTCAATTTTTAAACGTTGGCAATCCTGTACGAGGCATTCTTGTGTGGAGTTAATAAGAAATTATTACTGACTAGTGGAAAAATATAATGTTCTGGTTTAACACTATTTAAAGAAAATAATGTTAATAATAGTAGCCATATTGACTACAATAAGAAAGATGTTATTTATTGTTAAAAATTAGTTACAGTAAATTTTACTAATGGCTCTTTGTCATTTTGTGGCGCGTGTTGTGTTGGTGTGTCCTTTATTCGCAGTAATTCATATCGAAATGTTAATTTGTTCATCGATTTAGAAGTAATGAACAGTAGCAGTGTACGAACGAAACTGCTCGGGCGTCCAATTTAGCGTTAAGGGTGTGTAAAACTGTGTACATGAAACGCATAAAGGTGTGGTGTTCAAATAAATTCGCAATCTCGTGTCAGTCTGACATTTCTGACGACTATGGGTGGTAATTAATTGAATAAATATGAAATAGCTAAATCAAGATATGTGATATATGTATTTTAACTCAAAATGACTTATTGGGTGGGTTAACGAAATAATTAAATTAGCATGAGAGAAAAAAAACTTTTTTTTTTTTAATTGAATTGATTTAACTTTTTACGATCCAAGTTTATGACATTACTATCTGATCCGATTGTATTTTCAGCCCATCGGCACGACGAATACGATCAAGCCAATCGCTGTTCATACTGCAATATACTACAATACGTATTTAAAAAATACATTTACAATTTCAATTTCAATTTCAGAACTATAGTTCTGACGATGGCGTGAGCCGAAATAGCTATCATCTATATTTTTAAAAAATAATTTTGTAGAACTAAAATACATTGCTATTTTTTTCACCGTGTTATAATGGAGTTCTACCAAGTCAATGCCAATTCAATCAACAATTTATTAATATTATTTTTATTAAAATAAAACCAAACGAATATAAGACGAAATTGTAAGATATTATAAATAAAAAAAGAATAACGCATGGATCAGAACGATAAATATCACAAACAAAACCAAAAAATAATCAGTAAAATAATATTGAAAATTGATAGCATTGTTATTCCACTTTCACCAAGTGTTATATTAAAGATGTACATCATTAAAGTGATATTAATCATTCAGAAAACTAATCTTGTAATATTAGCATTACATAATAAAAAATATTAATGGTTTAATTTTATATGGCCATACTTTTTATATGGTCACCTGCCGACTTAAATATACGCCATCAATTTGCGAGCAAACTTTAATGCATAATAGGAAATTAGGAGCGACGCAACTAGGGATCGTTTTGACAAGGCAAAACAGCATTATTTTAAATTAAAATTGTGTAGTCATCTGAGATTGAATTACGCATATGATTATCTACTAAAAAGACAGGAATAATTTACATCAGTTAAGTGTCATTTAAACCTAGACACGAATTAAGGTCTGATTTTGAGGCAAGGTAAGTTATCGTATCATCGCATGACAATCGTCTATGTAAAAAGAAAAAGTGTTTTAATCCACTGACTGCTAACATCTCAAATGTTGAGACGGCAGATTGCAGTTTAATGATATTTAATCCCACAGTTATCCACAAATTTGAAATAATTAGGTATCTCTAACTTATTTTTATTTGTTGCAGAATCCTTTCATCGAAGACTCATTAACAGTATTTATTGTTTACAAAACTTATCATTCGAAATTTGATTGCAATTATAATCAAATCAGATCTTAGTTAAATTATTTTAGATTTATATTCGGATCCTAGGCTTACGGTCCGTGTTTTTCTTTTGTAATTAATTCCCCTAGTATATAACAATGGCAAACTGTTTATTGTGAATCAGTTCTTTTGTATCCGTGTAATAGAATGCCTGAAGATGCCGAAAAGGCAAGAGTTGAGTCGTCAATGACAAAAACATGTGGAATCGTACGAAGTATCAACAATTCAAATTTGAAATACAGCTGATTTTTTCTTGGCAATCTCCTTAAGTTTCTGTAATGCGAACAAAACTAAATTATTTTTTGAAGTATCCGGTCCGTTGACAAAACTATCGTAGTTATAAGCCATTCTACACATGAAATTAATATGTATAATGCATAACGAATTGACATTTTATCACAAATAAAAAAATGTTTCAAAAAAACTTACGATTGTTAGGGAAGCAAAATTTATCAAGTTAAAAAAGAGCAAAGTAAAAAATAGTAGCCTATTTACTTTTTCTAGACTTTTTTTTATATTTTTAATAATTTAAAAAATGTCAAAATTGTCAAAACACACTCTTGTCGTAATAATCAAGAGATCACCTAAAATTAATAACGCAGTGGACCGCATTTTATAGCGAAGGAATATAAAACGTAAACAAGACATAATTCTCGGGTATCGTGTAATATGTCGGGAAATCGCATCTACATGCGTCGCGCTGACGCCGGGAAAAATAAAACATAAAAAGAAGGAACTGCAGTGGGAAGAAAACTCAGAAAATCAATACCTGAAGTTGTCTAGGGGGGTATTCCAGAAGATTTGGCACATAAAACCATATTTAGATATGGGACAAATAGTAAAAGGGCATCAACCCGGGGGAACAAGTTCACAGTGCATTGAACTTCGGTAACAATTTATATTTAATATTCAAATATTCAGAAAAAAACAACTTAACGATAAACTGTGTAATCTATAAAAACAGCAACCAACACTTCGAACACTGAAGCATAAAAATCGCAATGGTATTTGTTTCACTTGGACAACAACCACGATTTTGTCTAATATACATGAAAAAAATATAAATTATATTTATATTTATAAAAATGGTATTTTCACTAGTTTAATTTTGCTAAAAAAGCGAGTGTTGCATCTCAAACGGAATTTAATGGATTCTTGACTCCATTAACTTCCGTTTGAGAATAAACCATTGTGATATCGTAGTGGAACGCTCAAATTTTCTTGTGAATCATAAATTTTTCACAAACCACTGGTTTATAACCGCTAATATGTATGGTGAAATGCAGTTATATTGTATATCAGCAGTAAACTAAAGCGCACTATTATTTATAACATCAAAGATTGATTTCCATCACAATAAATTAGATGATATTTTTTTATTGTTGTGTTGGCACAATGCCAACCAAAAACACTTGGGATGTCACCGTTTTTAAGTTCATTTAAGTCCATATACAGATAAAAGTACAATGCGTTCTCGTGTGACACGTTTACGAAGTAGCGCGACTTCATGAATAGATATTGCAGGAAAGATTTGGTTCCTTTGAAACGTTTGGATGAATAAAATATTATCATGTGCAAGGTAACGAATAAAATTATAGATAATTTAATGAGGATTCACACAGAAAGCGATTGTGCTTGAGATTAAAAACTTAATATTGATTGATAAATTAGAAAATTTTATATATTTGCCTATTTAATTTATTTTATGAAATCATAAAAACATACCTGCCTTTCATAACAATCGAGTTGAACGATTATATATATGTCAATTCCGAAAAAATCGTTCGAATTTCTCAGTAGTAGATGGAACGTTGAAAAAAACTCACCTGAAAAAAGAAAAATAAGTAAATTAGTATGAAAATAGACTTGCAATGAGAAAATATTTATGTTTTATGCCGTATGTATTTGTCCCGGAAGAAAGTTGACACCGTTCCGATTCGAGTACGTCCGAGCATTTTGCTGCCAAAGATATTTTCGACATGAAAAACATCACGACTGAAATTGCAGTAGTAGACTAGCTTTGATAAAATACTACGCCGGGAGTCGCTTTGTGTAATTGTGTGGCTGCAATAGCAAATTTTTTTATTTCATTAGGATTTTTTTTGAGCTTTTATGTATATTTAAGAGATTCAAAGATAACCACAAGTTCTAATGATTTATTTTCGCGCCAACCATTTAACAGTTGGGTAAGGTGGTTTCTTTGATAAACTCTTTTAGCTCAACCTATTAAATAATAACACGGTGAAAAAATAGCAATGTATTTTAGTTCTACAAAATTATTTTTAACAAATATAGTTGATAGCTATTTCGGCTCACGCCATCGTCAGAACTATGCTTAAACTAACATTTGCTTATCTATATATAGCTGTGCAGAAAAGGTACTAAAACTCAGCTCCTAAATGTTTGCATCTTTGTAGTAAGGGTCGAAGAATGACGGCTTTGGAACAGCTGGAGATCAATAGACACCAATTATCACAAAGGATTCTTAACGATCAAACTAACATAATAATATCGCCACTTGTCAAGCCGTTGCACAAAGGGGTGGTCTAATTTGCTTCCTGAAGGACCATTTCCGTCCCACACATAATCTTATTGTCATAGACACCTATTGTTTCATTTGGAATTGTGAAAATTTAATGTCATTGTGTTTAAATAACAAGCTAGGCCGTTGGAAAAGGAGAGAGGAGATGTTGTGTACCTTTTCTGCACAGCTATATATAGATAAGCAAATATTAGTTTAAGCATAGTTCTGACGATGGCGTGAGCCGAAATAGCTATCAACTATATTTGTTAAAAATAATTTTGTAGAACTAAAATACATTGCTATTTTTTCACCGTGTTATAATGGAGTTCTACCAAGTGAATGCCAATTCAATCAATATATTAAGTAATACATTGCTCCGAAACCTGTGTGCCAGAAGACGATGTTGGTGTGCCGCAGCGCATTTTACAGAAGAAAAATCTATAATTCGTCTACATTATAAAATATTTTACGAAAAATTAATCACATGGAAGCAGAAATAATCATTTTTTCGATGGAATTATATGTTATAAGTACATAAATATTATACACCCAATCTGCAGTATACAACGTAAATTTATAAAAAAAAAAAAAATGGTACGTAAATAAAGTAAACAATGCAGAAATAGTGAGTTTTAATAAATGTGTCGAAGTTACATATTCCGTTTTTTTATGAATATTAACTTGTAGTGTGCCGCGAAAGACAAAAGGTTACGGAGCACTGGAGTTATATACCATATTGAAAATCTGTAGTATAACGTCGGTGAATGTCCTGGAATGGAAAATTATATCGGTCTTACAAACGTTGCAATGTCATACAAGAAAGCGACTTGAACTCAACACAGAATATGTTTTTAATTTAGAGGACTCTTCTTTTTTCAACAAAAAGTCTATTAATCATTTGAAAGCGCTTAGTACAGGCGCACAATAAGATAATCTTGAGTTCAGATTTTGAATCGTTATTGTTTAATAGGGTGAGTGAAAACTTGTAGAAGGCAATTGTAATTCCAAAATGGAACTCAGAACACGATAATCTCACAGTGCGTTCTGTCGTATTACTGCTGTATAAAGGAACACGCGAAATAAGGGCTGTTAATTTGTGGCGGGTATGATGTTTGAAAGATATGTATTTGGCATTCAATTATTTGTGAAAAATAAATTGCCTTTTTAGCAAAAAAATATATTTTCGCGTTCATGATCTTATAATTGGTTATTAAGAATAAAAATGATTTATGAATGATGAATAGTATTGATTGAATTGGCATTCACTTGGTATAACTCCATTATAACACGATGAAAAAAAATAGCAACGTATTTCTGGTCTACAAAATTACTTTTGTAAATAAAGTTGATAGCTATTTCGGCTCACGCCATCTTCAAAACTATTCTGACGATGGCGTGAGCCGAAAAAGCTATCAACTATATTTTACAAAATAATTTTGTAGAACTAAAATAAATTGCTATTTTTTTCACCGTGTTACTAATGATAGTTATTAAAAAAGTTAATGATGTTTACCTTACGCGTCGTAGATAGATAACATTGACCAATACATCGTTCAAAAAGGATTCGTGTCGTGCGAAACAATATTCTTGGTCCTCTCTAATGCCAACTTCTAACGAACGTGAGACACCTGCCTTAACCGTGTAAATAATATCAACTACTAAAACTGATGAAAGAAAAATAGATACAATTTAGAACAAGATAGAACCAATTTTTGCATAAATTTAAGTCGAATTATAAAACAGAATAGATCAGAATTTTAAAGCTCATTCTTAGTGTGTAAGTGATATTCAAATAAATCACAACCGGACTGAGAAAAGCATTTACGTACATATGCATTTCAGTAAACAATCTCTTCAAATACTTGAAATTTCCCACGAGATATGCGATACCTGCGTAATAATGTTTTCATGAATACATTTAAAAGCTATACTTATAAATGTTAATAATAAAATATCGTTAATTCTATTACAGATAAAATAACTGCCAAGTTAAAAAAAATACATTCTGAATACATGTAGACAAATTTGTTTTCGTTTATATGGTACATGCTTTATAGATCTGGAATATGTTTTAAATTTGGAATTGGTTCTCATTTTTTAAATTAACCAGATTTATGATCATACTACTTGCAATAGATATCAAAAACAGTTCACAAATATTTGAATTGTATTATTTTTAGACTAATCATTTTAAAGTTACTAACAAAAACAATATAAGTAATAGCCAATGAGAAAGCTGAATTTGTGAAATTTGAATTAAAGCGAATAGAAAAAAGAAACTTTTTCTAAAATTCAATCAACTTTTTTTTTAAATTAAACATTATATAAAACGGAAAAGACGCGTGAATGTCTGTCACAGAGACCTAAATGGAAATCAGTAGCAATGTGTTATTTGCAGTCATTGCAAGAATTGCTTAAAAATATATTATTATTATTTAAGGGTTTAATAGGTGGGTGCAACATATATAGATATTTCGATCTTTCAACTAATAACTTACAACATAATGTACCACTAAAACAACACCAACGTCTGAATGATCTTATGTTAGTGCCTTCAATCTAGAGCAGATTCGGGTAATACATTTTATCAAGTTTCTCCTCCTTAACGCTGGGCATTAAACAGTTCAGCCAAAGTTTTCGTTTTTATAATGGGAGTTAACACCATCATAATTAAAAAATATCGATAATATTTTTTATTAATGATTAAAATGTATTATCAATCTCTTGAGACGTCACTGGCAACTATAGGCAGGCGCGGCATGAGGGTTCGGGCCGACTAATTAATTAATTATCGTTACAGCTTTCATTGTTTTACAAAAAAGAGGGAATGAAGATTTATGATGAAAAGTTTTCTTTCTTTCGAAATGCTTTTACTGTTGTGACACTTCGATTGTTTGAGTTATTTTCACCCTAAATTAGTTTTCCTAATAGATATACCGCTGTAGGAATGTAACTTCGCAGGAAATAGTGGAAAGTGAACAAAATAGTTAGATACATCCAGTGCTCGTTGGCAATCTTTTAACACATATTGACAGCATATCGTAAGATTGCCCGATGTGACGATGGAAATCTATATATAATATAATATGTTTAACTCTAACTAAAATAAGCTTCGCGAGCCCTTGGTTTCAAAACACTGCCAAAAGCAACTTATCAACTATTGCAATAATTGCGATAGAGTGGCATATATTTTAATTTTATCCATCATTTCATGTTTAATATACGTATATATTATGTGTTCATAATAATGGTGAGCGAAATCTACATCATGCCATATATAGAAAAGTAGAGAGAAGTCCTACGGAAGCAATCCGTATGTTTTTTAAATCATTTCAATTTCGCAAAGAAAGGTATCCCTTGTTTTAAATGATACGTTTTTTTAAACGTAGCAATGGAATAAATTAATATATTATAATTACTCAACCGCTGATAAGGCGAATTTGAAAATGCATGCTCATTTGATAAAATCCTTTTTCAATAAATTCAAACATTAAAAGTCAGAAATAATCACACCTCCTGCTGAAAATAACTACATTTGGAACTACTTTAAAATGTAATATCCAAGAAATGGAAGTGTTTGATGAACCGTGTTCAATCTTGTTCGGTATAATTGCGTGAATGAAAATTTTCGTCACTAATAGGGCTCTCAAAGAGGCACTGAAATCTCATCCAATTTTTCGTTAGTTAAAATGCTTTGATATTGCAACTGTATCAGTGAATCATCAAGAAATAGATAAAAATATAATTTCCTTTAATTTTGATTACGTTTTTACTTAACCTAAATTATTAAAAACCAAAAAATGTAATAAAATAATACCGATATGATTTTTTAGTTAGTTACTCATCAAAACTAATCATAATATCGTATAAAAGTGCTGATAGTATTTTCAGAAGTGGACTTAAATATATTTTCATTGGGCTTTACCTACTGAATAATACGATAAATATTTTTGAAAAAAGTCTAAAGAAAACAAAGTGTGTCAGAAGCTACAGACTGTAAATGGTTAACCTCATGAGATAATTTGCCATGTCGGTTTAGCTGGATTATATGGTCTTCTTTATCAACGAAAAAAATACTAAAACTGACGTTTTTGGGTCACGATGCCAATACTCCGTTGCATCATTGCGATAAAAAAGAATGTGCCCAGGTGGATCTACACGTTTCGATTGATGTTGGACGGGTTTCGAACACGTGGAATAATATTTCGTAAGACAAATGTTTTGATTCATACAACGCGGCGTAAACAAAATTGTGCATCGGCCTGTGCAGTTTTTCTTTCGCCGGGAAGTTAATAACGGTTTCCTAATAATCTCAAGAGATTTCATCATTTATGAAAGTTATTATATCCAAGTCCCGTTCTCCAGCAAACTAAAATAACATGTCAGTTGAACACAAATCAATCTATGAGCGTGTACGCGTCAGGATATATATAGCTCAATATAGCAGAGTTTATTTAAAAGTATTATTTTTGTCATATGGAGATCTGTTAAAATCAATTATATGAGCAACTGTATGAGCGCATGAGTGATTTGGACATTATTTTCTATCTCAGTGACCCACAAGAGAATGATGCAGATGAAGAAATCGTCAATTTCAAAGCCCACCATTTGGCACTAGCTTCTGTTAAGTTGTAGAGGAATTTATTTGCTCCTGGAAACAAAATAATGAGAAATGATAACATAAATCACATATCATTTTGTTAAATAAGAAGAATAGTTGGCAGAGTAATGAGTATAATGGTATTTTTAACGAGATAAAAATTAATATTTCGGATTATCCTTATCCGGAGCCGGAACATCCAAAAATTTCTTCAGTTGTATTTTTTACAATATTTTAAAATAAAATAAAAATATTATAGTATATTGCATACGTTGTAATTCTAGAATTATTTGAAATATGGCAACCCTACAGAGTGATACGAGTACATTTAACACTCAAGGGGCAAACTTCGTCAGTAATTTCAGCTTTATTTGGTGATACTTTTCAGCAATTGATTTTAAGTGAGAAGGAACAGATAATGAAAGAAAATTTTATTTTATAGTACTCACAATAAAACGACTAAAACGAAACGTATTTTTTATTTACTAATCCTTTTGAATCTTTACAATAAACATTTATATTACAGCGTTTTGTGCGGATTAAGCAGACTATTATCAATGTATGTATTAATGAGCAGCCTGTAGCAGATTTTATGTCGATGAAAGGACAAAAATTTGAAAAAAAAACCGATAAGCTCCAACGCTCTAAACCAGCCATACTCAAACTTTTTTCCTCAGGGCCGCAACATATTAATAGTAACCTGTAAATGTAACATACTTTGATGTCAAAATAAAACTATTTTATTTTTTGTGAATATTTATTTATTTATTTATTAAAGAAGAATTACCAGCATAAGAACAAAATATTTTGGCAATAAACAACACCAGTGCAGCACTGCTCATACCTACTTGCTAACCGTCCGGTTGCAACCCAATATTGAAAACAACGCCAAAAAATATTTGATGACTATAGTTATTTTGGGCCGAACATAAGAGTTATTTGGGCCGCAGTTTGAGTTGCTCTAAACCATGCGGATCGTTTCCACCATTAACACTCAAGCAACCGCACTTTTCGCGCAGAAATTACGCCTATGACCGCACATTTTTCGTGATTTTGTTATTTCTCGCAGCATTAAGAATTATGCTTATAACTTTTTACTCAGTTGAGTGAATTTGATAAAATAATAAGTTATAATAATAATATAATAATAATAATAATAAATAATATTAATTGGGGAACTTTGAATTATCGATAAACTCGATGTGGTTAATCAACGCTGAACTATAGTATTCATATTTTTGATATATATTTTATATAAATGCAATTGTATTACATCCGAATACAGTCAAGTCAAAAAGTATTGTTAAATACCCTCTCTCCTCTTTATAGTCAGGATTGAAGAATATAGCTATGATCTAGGACAAAACTAATGGTTAACAAATTATTCCAGCGGGCCTGTTTTTAGTATCAGTAATATAGTACAGCGGTCGGTAACTGGTGGTCCGCAGAGAAACTGACTACTTGTTAAAAAAATATATATGTAAAAGACTATGAGGAGTCCCCGAAGCAATACGCTGTAATATTGATAAAAAAGCAATGCAGACTTCAACACAAATGGCTTAAAATGTAGCATACACTTTTAAAAAGGTTGCCGACCGCTTGTATAGTAGATTCCGATGAATAATATAATATTTATGCAATTCAGCGGTGGTGTAAAATTGCATTTATCAGTCATAATAATTTTACAAGAAATATTCTCATGAAAATGTAAATGATGTAACGATTTGTTGAAAATTGATTGCCGCCTATTATTATTGCATTCAAGTATTTTACTATTGCAAATAACTGAATAATCTATACATAATTTTATGATGCAATTAATATGGCGTCAGATAACTTGACATAATAATTTTAGGGCTGTCCGAAACAAATGTGGCATTCACAATTATTTAAATATTGATTTGATAAAAAGTTCCTTGGCCAATACGAAAGTCTCGAGAATGATCGGATTAAAAAAAACTAATGTTTTGTTTATGGTAGAAGAGCAGTAGTTTTCACGTACAGTTTTAATTTGGCCGCATAATAAACATCAGTGGTCCTATGGAAATATCTCATGGGCGCACCAGTACAAATTAATTTGAAAAACAATAACCATGAATCTGTTAGTGGCTACAGCAAAATCTTCTGGTGGCCTTACATTAGAATCACTGCTGTACTATCCATGTCACATATTGATTTACGAGTTTGTGACCAAAAACATGATTGCTTTATGACGCTTAAAGCTCTAGTTTATACTAATAAAATTGGATTTTTTCTGCGGTATTTACAACTTGCATTATGTATTGGATTGATAACATGTAAATCTATGACAAGGTTAATCTTTTTATTTCTAATATTAAGTCATTTGTTATTTATGAATTATCAAAAACAGTGTGGTTATAGTATATAATTTTATTGCAAATAATATATACTGTTATCAATGTTTTTATTTAGCGGTTACGTTATCTTCTTAAAAGTAAAGCGTGTGAGAATATGAATAAGATTTGCTTGTAAATTTAAATTATTAAAAAAAAATCGTAATGTCTTGTACATAAAATAACACATGTCTAATACACCGAATGCCCAAATGTATCCTTAAAATATTCATACATTTTCTTCAATCGATGTAACGTACGGACGCATATAGTATTTTTTAAATTAAAACTCACTCACATTCAATAAACATTCAATAAACTGTTAATAATCAATCACTCAGACTATACCATTCAGTGTTTTTTTCCAATAAGTTTTCTTAAAAGAACTTCTGATGAAAGATTTAAAAAACAAATATGCTGTTTCTCTACTGCTCTTTAATTTCAAACAATATTAAATACTTCTCACGTTTTAACAAATAATTGAATACATACTTAAAAGTTTTCGATTTTTGAATAATTTATTAAAATCCATAGTTAAAACTCGCATATGTTTGTCATAATACATTTCAGTTTAATATGAGTAACGGCTTTTTTAATCATTTTGCGGTAACGTCATTTAACGGACTCTAATTTTGGATTGTGAATCTTTTTGATAAATCTTATCAGTGTATATTAAATATTCAATGTATGCGCAACGTACAATTTTTGTGGAAAATTCTGATATAAATATTTGTGATTGTACACACGTTTATTTATCATCATTCTTCTGTGTAATAGTTTGAATCATAGACATGTGAAAAATATAGACAACAAATCATAGAATAGAAAAAATGACACATCATCAGCTAATATTTTTTATCTTTTTATTCAAATGTTAGGTCTCAACTATTACAGTTTCATGAAAGACGGTATGATAATTGGTAATAATTAATTTTTTGAAGTTTGCTTTTAATTATATTCCAAAGTTTTGTCATGGTGGACGGTAGTGAGTCCAATAAATAGCAGTTGCAAATATTTATTTTGTTTACTTTCTAACCAGAAAAATTAATTACTTAATAATAAATATAGATATGATAGAAATAATGAAGTCATAATTATGATTTCTTAATGATTTAAACTAAGACAATAAATTGAAATCATGGTCAATAAAAACCAGTGCATATAAATATTAATGGTGGTGTCGAGATATCAAATATTAACATTAAGCAGACATTCACTACGGATAATTAATTTATATGATATTTAAACTGTTTATTTTGATTACTTTTAAGGTGTTAACTGTCACTTCTTTATGGCATAACATTTTAAATAATAAAAATACATTTTTTAGTACTTATTTCTTATATTTAGTCATATATTTCTTGACCACGACCGGTTTCGCTCATCGCGAGCACTATCAACCGATAGAATACAATTTACAAAACAAGTTTATTTATAAAAAATTTCGAGTTAAATGTAGCAGGTATACAAAACCATGGGTTCAAGAACTAAGAAATAATTTACAGGAAATCATACAATATTAATACAAATAATGTAAAACACTTTTGTATTGTATTTATTTCTTCTGCAACATGATCGAAAGAAATCTACTACTTTGTTCGTTGAGCGTGTCGATATTGTGTTAATTTACCATCAATTTTATCGAAAAGCTGGGCCAGTTTCCTAACTTAAGTGCTTCTTAGTGCAGACACTGTTTACATTGGCACATCACGCTCAGCGTGTAGATAATTTCACCAGCAGTATATTAAATGTATGTTATTGTGCGTAGAAACTACTAAAATAGTATCGACAACCCAGTTACGCAATAGTTCTACGAACTGCATAGTTGAGATGGGCAGCAAAGTATTGATTTTCGATATTACAGAAGTTTTTTCTATATAAAATAAATATTGATAACGTTTTTGATAAGCCTGATTATCTCCCTTCTATTATCACCATGCTGAAAGCAGCGCATAAAAAATAATCAAGATAACGTCATTCGCAAACGAGCGAATCCAAACGGTCAAGTGAACAATGATCACGAATGGATCGCGAATTGAGAGGACGTGGTCGTATTTTTGCAGAAAATCCGTCATCCACAAGATGTCTTTTATTTATTTTTATTCTAAAGTTAGCGTGGAATTAGGTAGAAAAGAATGTCTGTGTATGCAACAAAAAAGATGTATTAATATACATTTATTTATATATCAGTTTCGTTTCAAAGATTATTGATTTTGATTTAAATCGTTCAATTTTAAATATGTCTTATGTTGTAGTTCAAATGAGAACCTCTAGTTGACAATTACAATGCTAATTATTTATTTATAGTGAACTGAATAAATAATAAACATACATAGCCAGTTGCAAGATCAAAGGCAAACTTCAGCTTGGAATATTGGGAAATAGATTTTGTCATCGGTATATTACATTTTACTTCATTTTCCACAAAGCAGCTTCTAGCTGATTTCATTCCACGTTGCTTTAAAAACGATTCTTACGACGTAATTTAAATGTACTCCAAACTGAATAAAATATTATTTCAAATGTTTGCAGGTAAGTAATGCAAATGTATATTTTTTAAATGTGTAGAAACGAATATCTACTAATCTTATAAATACTCGAATACCAATTCGCTCGAATGTACCGCTACAGACTCGATAATGGCATACGAACAGACTTCCACTTCCTGGGTCCATGATATTAGAAGTTCAAACGATTAGACTCGATAAATGCAGTTTGCGATAGTAAAACAAAAACAGTAACATTGTTATTGGTGCATATCGGCACGTCGTTCATTTGAAAAACGTAGCATCTACATATATTGTTTCACCGGTAAATTAACCAACTTCAGTAGCGCGAAATTTTAAGCTAGATGACATTCATATACTACGAGTTTTCTTTATTTTAAAAAAAACTTATCGAATTTATGAATAATACTATTCGTTTTATTTATAAATTGACATATATTATTTGAATTTTTAATATCAAAGAGTCGAAATTGCCACTTTTTTATATTTTAAGGGTTGTCACTAGCATTAATAATATTTTATAAAACATTAATTAAAAGCAAATTTTAATTTGAATAATTAAAATTGAATAATAGGGACAGGATAATAACTACTGAAATAGTTGTGTGTGAAAAAAGAAAAATTCAGAGCTGTCGCAAGCTGGCACAAGCAAGAGTAACACCGAAAGTGGCACCCCTAGCAACCTCTCTACGTTGACTTCTATTGAATTTGATTTTTCGGTGATATTTATTAACAGGAATGACACAATTTTTTCCATGATAATATATAGATGTCGCTAGCAATATGTGAAAAAATAATACGATATTTCCAATTGGATTATTTTATACGTGTTTTTAAAAGTCTGTGGACACATATGTCCCTACAGTATTCGCGTCTAGATGACACGTATGTCCTCGCGGTATTGAAACGGTTAAATAATAATTTTGAATTGGTGTTAGATGTATTTTCTTTTTGGTGCATTGTAAATGAGCCTTAATAAGTGAATAAATTTCATTTGTCCCAATAACGATAATATTATTGTAATATATAAAATTAATAAAATGTACGAGGTGTTTTATCAAGTATTACTAACCTTTTCGATATTTCCAGACCAATAATGAATTTCTACATTCCGCTTTCATAAATATTTACTGAACATTTATCCAAATTAACCGTTGACTATAAATAATGCGAAAAAATTAAATAGAATAAAGAATGTTCGTTAATTTAATTTCAACTATTAAATTACTTATGATGGGTGCCACCATATCAACATACACCATTCCACATTATCATTGGTCGTTACATAAAAAATATTTGACTTTCCGCTGTAAATATAATAGTAAAAAGTTGTGATGAGCAATTTTTAATGCGCGGGTCCCAACCAAGCACCGTTCGTAGTGTATATCAAAGAGTTGATCGCCAGTATAGTATATTCTATACTTACATATTGCAGTGCACATTTGACCCATATTATTATTTGGTTTAAATTATTGTTTTATCAATGGCAGTTGAGCGATATTTTTTTGAAATAATTTAAAAATATCTTACGTGCCATATTATTATTAAAAGGTTTTTGTGCGTTATCATTTCTGTAGTTATTATTAATTGGTTATTAATTCCAGTATTTTCATCGGGACTTTCAATTAAATAAATGAAGCGACACCTGTCCTAAAATAAATTATAAAATTATGGATATTAATATATACGCAATTTTATAATATTAATATGTGATCTCCATATTTGGTAATCTTAATATCGTGTTTTAATTATATAAAAACAATGAATTACGCCAATGAGTGACTGGTAACACTTCAAAAAGGGATTTTTCTAACATAAGTCTTTCTACACAAATTTTAAAATATACACTCGTATAGTTTATTTTAATAAATATATAATTCATATGATGTATACACTTGAAGTAGGCACACTATAAACATGTTATGAATCAAAGAATACACGATATTGTGTCATCGATCTCCCCTCGTATTAATAATAAAAGGCCGCACTCACCATCGCATTAATACATATTAAAGAATTTTATTGTTCATACAAAAACGAAATGTAAATATGAATAAAAAACATACCGTGGGATTCAAAAATATGAATTATCAATAAACCAGAAACAGCACGTGTTACTGTTGAAATTGAAAGGCATGAATTATTATCCATATCGATATTTACGTAAAAAAGGCGATTCTGAGGTAGAACTGTTACAAATGAACTAAAAATTAACATAGCAAAAATTATGACAATAAACTTGGCAGGGTTATGTCTATCGCACATAAGGTTGCCAACTTTTTCTTTGATGATTGTGGGACAAGTTGCTCAAAATTGACATCATCATCAGTCAGCTTTTCTGAGGAAACTTAAGAATGAAAAAAATTTACAAACGGTTATTTATTTATTTTTTATATATACTATCATAGAAATTTACTTATTATAGACGGCTAATCCGGGACGGTTGACAACCCTGGCAACACACTAGGTAGAAAGCGATGTCACGTTTATTGCAAGGCGTATCCGCGATAGCAAAAGTCATCCTCGAATTGTTCAGTGTAACGTCGGCTACACTGAACAAATAATGAGATTTTCTTCTCTTGAAATTTTTGGTTATCAAAATCTGGCGGACAGCGATATCGCGAACAATCAAAAACATTTGATCAACATTCAAACTTTTTGAACATTCTTAACATATTGTAATCGGGAGCCGTAAAATTACTTCTATCGTGTACTATCGGTATAATGCGGGACACAATATTATATGTTTGTTTGTCAGCGTGAAATAAAACGCCGCAACTAATTATCCTGCTTCGTCCTACTTTTTTGGTGGATTCTTAATGTGAAATTTGTAACTTAAAAATAAATAATAAAATTAACGTAGGAATATATTTTTTTGCAATCTTCATTGCCAGATTAGTTCGAGCTGTTTAATGTGTTGGAATATTTTTCATTTAGCTCACAATGTTTTGATATCATTCATTATATGGTATAAACAGGGTTTTTTCCCCCAAGTAACGCGGTGAAACGGCGTTCCGGCACCTTTTTCATGGTATTTGTTTTTACATTTTTTTTTGTGCGCTTCGTGGCATAGTAAAAATTGCTTTAAATTTCATTTAAATGATATTTTAATATAATTTTATTTAGTAAACAGAACAGAGGCACCTTCTTTTCTAAAAAAAAGCTCTGGGTATAGGATACATATGTAATTTATTACATAAAATGTTTCAAATATTTAATATTGTTAACATGTGGAGTAACATTCAGTTAATTATAATAATTAATTATTTTTAAAATATACTAAAACAGTTGTAAATTATAACAATGTTCAGATAATGAGAAGTGTGGATAATTTAAGAAATATAGATTTTTTTAAGATGGTGTACTAAGGAAACAAATTGACGACATACTGTCTACCGTAAAAAGTACACATTTAAAAAAATAAAAATAAACAAATATTCTTAAATTCGTAACCAGACAAAATAGTATGGCAGATAAAAATTCATTATAAACAAATCGATTTTATTATGACTGGATGTAAATTATATTCATTCCGCACTCTAATTTGATGAAAACGCTGTTTGGGTAGCTTTTGTAAACAGTTACTGATATTTCAAAAACAAACTATCATTATCGTATTCCACGAGACCACCCAATGCTTTGATTGAAATTATTATGACGCTCGTGAATTGAAGAAGAACCCTTCGTAAATTAATATAGTACTCATTTTAATCGACAACACTTGGAAGATAAATCACGAACTTTATTAGTATGTTCGAAGCTTTACGTGCATAAAGATGAAAAACAAATGGCGGCATATAATTAATTCCTGTAACTATAAAAAATGAATAACCTCCCAATACAACTTCCGAAGAAAAAATGCATCAAACAGCATATTGTAACATGAACTGAGTTTCATTGATTACATATTTTATTTTTATCTGTCGGTAGTGGTACAGTGTTCAACGTCGTTGGCATCTGTGTTGAACTTCACGGGTTTAAAACCCAGTACTAACATATATACTATAAATATATACAACTTTTAATGTGTTAACTGTCACTTCTTGTTGGAAAGGCGTGATATTTTAAATAAAAACACAATTTTTAAATACTTATTTCCACAATAGATTTTTTGATCAAGATTTCGCTCATCGCGAGCATTATCAACTGATGAGCTCACGATGAGCGTCACCGGTCCTAATAAAAAAATATATTGTGGAAAGAAGTACTAAAAAATGTGTTTTAATTATTTAAATTTATATATATATACAAAACATATATGTGTGTGTGTTGTCTAAAACACGAAGCGTAGCAAGTACGTTGCTAATCACAAGTGTTGTCCTGGCTATAGGCTTTATACCCTTGCAATTTTTTTCCTATCAATTAACACAGTAAAACTATTTTGATGTAACTTTATTCTCCGAATTGTTAAATGTTTTTTTGTGAAACTTCTGCGAAGTTGAACAAGTTCTTTGATCGTCTTGAAGATTTGTGTTGAAGCACGTAATAGGTTTTGAAATTTGAAAGTTGTACATTGCCGTTTCAGCTTATGGTTCATTGGTCAGTTTATTTATTTGACAGGTGACTGCCTGCATCTATCGTTTATAACAAAGAAGAAAAACTAGGGCAATGTTAGCCGATATCTTCTAGATACATATTTAAAAGAATAATCAATGAAATAAATACATAATAAGATATTTTAAACTTCGAATCTTCATTTCGAAATTAAAGTTTAATCGATATTAATATTATAAACTTTTCAATCAATATTATTTTATTAGAATTTTCGAGAACTTAATGGCTTAAATCATGATCACTAATTTTTCGTACAGCGATAAAAATCTGATTGGCTGCCAAACTATCCCCAAAGAAAACCCAACAAATTCTGGATTATAACAGGAGAGTCATTGACATTAACAGGTAAAGGTCAACAATGGCGTTTCAGCTCATATATACCGACTGGCGAAGTAGGGATGTTCGCAACACGTCGATAATATTTCTCAAAATATCGTCTCATCCCCAAAGTATCAACTATATACCCTTATTTTAAGAATATGTACTCTGAAAAGGACCGTTAGTAGAATTAACTAACATTTGAAATAGGTGATGTATAACCGAATTATTTCTTTCTCTATAAAATAAATACAAATTTAAAAAATTCAATTCTTTGAAGCTATATAAAATTTTGTTCGTATATATCAGACAGAGCATATGATTTAGTTGAAGGCAATAAAAAGTTACAATTTATAATTGAACAATAAATTATTATCTCCATAGCAAAATGTATCTTGCGCATTGTAGGGGTCGGACCTTATTAATATATAATAATCGGTTATAAGATAAAAAAGAAGTTGAAATAACAAAACTATAAATATATATTCTAGTATTATAAGTAAATTAGAATTTTTTTATCTGCCATCCAAATCAAATAAGAAGATACGCTTCTAAGCAAAATGCAAGTATGTTCATACTTCAATTAGGAAATGAACCAGCTACAAATGTTGCATCAATTCATAATGAACAGTTTTAGACGTATGAAGCGATTTTTAGCATCGTTTGAATTATTGTTTGTAAAAATTTTAATTTATATTTTTATCAATACGTAAGGGTGAGTCCACGATAACGATTACAAATAACAATCGATTCATCCGAAACGAGCGCATCCCTAATAAGAGTACAACTTGTATCATACTTCGCAAAGCAGAGACGCCTTTCAAGCAAAATACTTATAACGGGAGGTTCGCAGGTGGAAATGTTAAACGATATCCAATAAAAAAAGGTTAAAATGCCTCCATGGACATTACTTCAGTAATATGCCAACCATAACGATCGCGTTTAATTTTTAAAATAACAATTTATAATATAGTCATCTATACCACGAATATCTACGACGCAGTTTCGTGTAGCAAGACGATAACATATTAGTCGTAGAGAAAAATACTAGGTAAATACTGCACCATCAATTTAATGTTTTTATTATCGACAGCAAAAGCGTTCCTAAGTCAATTTTGATAAATAGTCAATTCTCCACTATTTTTTTAAAGCTGTTAGGTTACACTTGTCGGAAAAATACACGGAGTAAAATAAAGAATTTTTTTTTTGGGCTGTGAAACAATTTTGGGACCCCTCACCGAGGAATAGAGTGTGGTTAAGAATCATTGTCGTATAGCACTCCCTGAAAATCATCCCATAGAAATGACGATTGTATTCAAATGCATCATTTTCCAAAAAATTAATTAAACATTTTCTGGGTGTGTCATAATACAGCTTATCAATTACATATTTTCTGTAATTAAAAATATACCGACATCGCAATTGAATCCGGTGATTCAGTAATTCCTTTTGAATGTAAATGACCCGATGATGAAAACTCACCTGAAAAAAAGAGAAAAAAATGTGATATTTTAATAAACATGATATCGAAATTATTTTGATGTATGCAATTTTACATAGCTCAAAATACTATATATTTTCAACAAATATTTAAACATCACTTAATCAGTTCATTTAATAACGTATTTGGGATGAAAGCATTGGGTAAAATACACATGGAAAATGAATAATTTTTACACATTTGATAAAAATACATAGCATTCCTTATATGTTATCATTGTTCGAAACAGAATATTGACTAATTGGCGCAAAACACCCACAAATAATGAAATCACGTTTTGAAGTAAATGTGAAAAAATCTTTACTGTAAAACTGTGTTAATTTTGTGTAAAACAAATTTTACGAAAAATAAAATTAGTTCAATCTCAAACCAAAGTGAGTTTCATTTGCGCTTGTTTAAGTAGCTACAAGGTCGACCACATCTAAAATATACGTAAAGTTTTATTTAAAATATATATTTGAAAATACTTCCAACCTTATTTAAAATTAATTGCAATTGTTTTGTATATTGGCTTACAATATGTCATGTTTTGTAGATTTGGAATTAAACCCGTCACTATTTTCAGAGCAACACGATCAGCGCGTAAGAGCTTTGCATGTAATAAATTATCGATCCATAATTCAATCAATTGATTGCTAACGTCTCAACTGTTGAGACAGCCGATTGCAGTGTCTTGATAGAAATATAATACAAAAATTTAAGAATGTAACCAGTGTTAAAACTTACGAATAAGCTTGTAATTTTATTGAAATACAACTTAATTTTGCCTGATAATCTCCATAAGTTTACTTTACGCCAACAAAAATTAATTAATTTTTGACATGATCAACGTAGGAATATTTTTTACGTGTCTCAGTAAGGAACGCATTAACATCGATACGTAAAAAACATGCAATAATACATTATGCTATAACAAAATAATTATAAAAATGTCAAATATTTAACATAGAGATGGAAAGTAAATCGTATATATAACAAAAGTGCACGTTATTAAATGTTCGAGTACAGTTATAATTGTAATGGTAGAATAATTGTTTCAATGCCCTCCGTTGTCACTGTCTTTTCAATGAAACTTGAATCGAAGAGCGTTCCGTTGCTCGCGAGTCGACTGATGATGCCTCGGCGATCGCCAAAACCGGTTTGTGTCGAGTTATTACAGTTCGACCATACTAGTTTATTACATGCGCGGTTTGTAAGTAATGCAAGATCGGCGGATTACAAATGCCAGTCACTCGGGCTGTTTTCGCACTGAAGGCAAGTCTTGGCAGTCTTGTTTATTTTTAATGGTATATTTAAATTTAGTAAGTTACAGTGAAGAAGTAGATAAATAACGATTTAAACAATAAAACTAACGTGAAAACTATTACTAAAATAATATCGATAACTGATATAGCGATATATATAGACTTTTCTATTTCATACCAATTTAAAAAATACGATTCCGAGGATGTATTATTAAAAAAAAAAGGTATATTCACTTTAAAGAAATCACATTTTTAAATATTTCAGCATTATTTTATGTAATTCTTTTCGTCTTCTTCAAAATTCTTGAGTACCTACAGACGAGCGAGATGTTATCTTTCATGATAAAAATATATGCAAATATTCACATACCTAGTTGATATTATATAATATTTATACTTTATGCATTCAAATATTATTCCAAAGTTGAAAAATTACCATAAATAAATAGTTTTATTCAATAGAGTTTATTTTTAGCACTCGTAAAGAGTTATTCATAGTAGTGTGTGGTATTTTTTTACATCGACTACTTTTGATAAAAATAAAGTATATCATATTGCAACAGATTAACGGTTGAGTGAATAAGACATCAGTAATTTTTTGTTTTGGCTGGTAAATACAGGTTATCCTCGACTCGTTACGCTCGTAAGTAGAATTTCATACAAAATATGTATGTACAACCGGGCCTTTTCTACGCGAATTCGATTATACGCGATTTTTTTGGACGGCACCGCTACATTTTTTTACGCGCTTCATTCGTTTTTACGTAATTTTTTCCCCAAATTTGCTTTAAAGAAGACATTTATATATGATGCTAGGCATGTACGGTTCATTATTTTCTTAAATAAATAATATATGTGTATTTTAAAAACCTTATTTTGTAAAGCATTCCATTTTTTTAAATACACATAAAATTGCCAAATATTAACAAGTGTATCGGCTACTATGCGAATTTATGTTTTAGGGTGTGTAAAGAAATATATGAAATCATTTTTTAACGCGATTTTTTTACGCGTCCTTTTTTGGAACCAATGTATCGCATAAAAAAAGGACTGGGTGTATGTACTTACATATTAAAATAAACATGTATACTTTTTTATTGTTAAATTTACATTCATTTATAAATACAAAATAAAATATTCACTTCATTGAGATTTAAAATCTTTCGTCATCTGTACTTATAAGTACAATCCATCGGCTCATCATCAATAGTGGAAGAAGATGCAGTAGTAGTCTTTTTAAAAAACATTTCTAATTTTGGTTGAGTTGTTTATTGTTATTTCTTTCCTGTATATTTCTTTGTATGAAGCAAGATCTTCCTGAATACGGCGGTTTATACTCAAAAATCTTTCGTTGTCCGAATCCATTTTTGCAAATATTTGCATTACTTGGTCAATTTGAGGGAATTTTATTTTATACTATTTTTTTAGTTGTAACTCGAAGACTACTTGTACGCAAAATTGCAATAAAACAAATTTTTTAATGCAAAGGAGCTGAATTCGTCATAATTATATTGCAAAAAGAACCCGAAATCTAAGTATAATGTATTTTGAAAAGAGAATGTTTGAAATAAAAGCTGCTACTATGATTGTCTCGATTTGGAGTATTTTGTTTGGGGTGGTTTAGATGTGAAATTGACATTCGACATAATTAATCAATAAACATTACAAAGTTGGATTAATTGACGATTAATCGATACGATTTAGACAGATGTGGAAGTATAGAAGCTTCGGAGACTTAGATTAGGGAAATAATTTTTCAAAACATTACGCGCGCCGCATTCATTAAAGTGACTTATAGAGAGTATTTGTGAACGTCGTGAGATCGTTCTTTTTGATGTGGGCGGACCAGGTAGGTTTGTAGGTACTGTCGATGAAGGGATCATGGGTTCTCGTCTCGGCCAAGGAGTGTGGGCGAGCAAAAGAATGCAACGAAAGCACTCGTACTACCAAACAGATCACGTGACTCCGCAACTGTGGGTCATGAAAGAAACTGATAAAAAAAATAACTGATGCAGAAGAAACATTGAGGAATCATTTCTCAGATTTATTTTTCACATGTTTACGGATCACTTATGTACATATCGAATAATTTATAATATAACAGTGTATATCCTCTGATATTAACGTTTGTATGCAATTTTATCTAAAGCATTTGCGTTATATTTGAAAAGTACACCCAGTCCTTTTTTTACGCGATACATTGGTTCCAGAGAAAGGCGCATAAAAAAAATCGCGTAAAAAATCATAGCTTTCATATAACTTGATAAATTGGTTACAAAAATTAAAATATCGCGTAAAAAAGTACCAGAAACGTATGAAAAACCAAAATTTGCTCTTTGAAATTCGTGCAAAAAAAAATCATATATATTTTATGATCTTATATACACTTATATGAATTCTTAAAGGCCGAAAAAGGTGTTATTCAACGAATTCTATAAATGCATTGTGTTTAAACAAGTTTACGAGCGGACATACATCCCATGATTTTATGCAATTGCATTATATTTCTTTACATACCCTAAAACATAAATTCGCATAATATCTGATACACTTGTCAACATTTGGCAATTTTATGTGTATTTAAAAAAATGGAATGCTTTACAAAATGTTTTAAAAATATTCATTTTTTTTTATTTAAAAAAATATTGAAATGTACATGCCTAGCATCATACATAAATTTATTCTTTAAAACAAATTTGGGGAAAAAATCGCGTAAAAACGAGTGAAGCACGTAAAAAAATGTAACGGTGCCGTCCAAAAAAATCGCGTATAATCGAATTCGCGTAAAAAGAGGACTGGGTGTACATATTTATATTAAAACTCATCTGGCGCGTTTGGATGCAGTAACCACTCAAACTCACTTATTCTCATCCACTATATTGACCCATAAACAATATTAAAAATAAATATCCGTCTTAAAGCAATAATCGTTTATATTACACTTAGACCCTTCCAATCAGTCATCCCATAATAAAAAGAGTTTTAGTTAGATTATCCCGAAACGAAAAATCGATCATCTTCTTTATATAAATTTAAAACAGCTTGTTTTTGAATACAGGTGTTTCTAATATTCCTTCTAACATTGAACGAAAAATGCAAAATTCTATTGTATAATTCGTTTACTAGCAAAAAACTAAAATACTAGTTTATATTTTAAATAACTTGCTTAAAATCTTGATTGGCAGGAGATTATAATTCAAGCAAAAATATAATGGAACAAATCGAAACATACCTGAGCTCAAATAGTAATAAACTAATCATAGGCAACATAAGTATATAATTCTTAAAATTAGGTAAAAGGTTAAGCAGTAGAATTATACAGCACCTGCTAACGAAACATAATCCTTAAGCCTTTCGGTACTTTATTAAAAAAAAATCGCTAATATCAACAACAATATATAGAAACGCTACAAAAGTTAAATAAAGTGTATTCGTGGAAAAGTTAATAATATGTTAATAGTTCCCGCAAGAAAATGGTATTTTAAAAATTGATAATTACAAACAAATCCTAAATTAGAAGACAGCTTATGACGAAAATATAACACTTAACCCTTTGCACTCGTAATTGTTTTTAGGTGAGGGAAGCCTCAACTCGTAATTAATTTCACGCATTTTCCAGGATTCATAATCAAACTTTAAAATGAAAATAAATAGTATTTTCAACGGATTTTTGTTCAACAAAAAACTTACAAAGCGTGCATAAGACTTTTTTTTAGTATTTTCATAGAAATACAATCGTAAAAAGTTTTTAATTTCTATTTTACGAAAGTTTTAATCCAAGTATATGAATTTTAAACATGATTTTTAAAAAGCTTTAAAAGTTTTCACATATATTTATTTTCATGACGATTATTTATAAAACTCATATTTTTAAAGTCAAAACAGACATTTGAAATGCATACACTTGAAATTCCTTAATAATAATTATTATAAGGTACAATCCATTTCGAAACGAAATACGAACCTCGACTTTTGCTTTAAAATATCTATTCAAATTAAACATTTTCATATGAATTTTAATCATATGATAGAGAAAATATTATCTGCACGATATATATAATATGATAAACAGCAATAAAATATGGTACATAGAAAATATTCAAGCTTAAAGTTTTGGTTCCCCAGTGGGGACATACGAGTAGAACGCTTTTCTTGTTTGATTCCCCAGAGGGGACATACGAGTGGAAAGGGTTAATAGGTTTCAATATTAAAATATCGGTTTAAAAAGAAGAGTTAATAATCTGGAAACACAAAAACTTTGAGCACCGCAGAAAGGCTTTATGAAATTGAAGCTCAACCAACACTCAACGCGTTGTCTCTCAGACCACACAATCTACATAACAATTCCATGCAACTTTAAGAAATCCTTCTGCTCAGACTTAAAAGGATTTTAAAAATAATAGGTATACTTTCTATACCTTCTGAAATCGTACAGAGAGAATAAAATGGATCGCTTCTAAAGTCACGGTAAATTTTTGTCATTTGGTTATTTATAGTGTTAAGAATAGAATTTATACTTTATATTATTTTACTTTATAGAAATTTCTTAAAAATTGACAAATACTAATGTTGGCCATAGTATTTTTTTCGGATTCAATAACATAAATAAATTTTATTTTAATTTGTGATATCGACTAAAGGTATTTAATGGAATTTCAATATCAAATTTGGATTGTTCTCGGTTATGTTGCTTTAGTTTGAAAGAATGCCTGAAGATGCCGAAAGGCGAAACCCGGGTCGTTAGTGACAGAACATCTGGAAAAAATATATAATTAAAATTTTGCACCGTTAAAATTTTTATTAATTTCCGGCGAACGCATATTATGGCAAGTAACATAGTTAGCGAACATTTTTTATTTTATTTCTATTAAAAAATTCTCAAGCTATTTTGCCGTAACCTACTTTTCACCAATTCAAAATTATCAGCCAAAGTATTATTTCATTCGTCCACGAGTCATAAAATAAAACATCTTAACGGATGTCAAGAAATACATAAGCGAAAAATATTTAGGAAAATTGTTTGACACAACTATAACTTTCAGATGAGATATTCTGTTCAAAATTGTATGGCGTCGTCAAATTTGACGACCGCGTGCTAATAAAACACAACTTTAAGCTATACTACAAAACGTTTTCCTAAATAAGATGAAGAAACTGGTGATGAGAAATTCACAAGAATTTTAGCGAAAGACTTTACTCAAAAAAAAAAAAAAAAAGAATGCTATGCACGCATCATAAAAAAAGTCTGCCATTGAAGATAACATAGTAATAATTAATCTGATGTCTCTTTATTTAGCGATTATAAAAAGTAAACATATAATCTTATCTTCAGCATACAAGAGAAAGTGACAAAGTGCATTTATCATGTAAATTAACTTAATAGCTATATGACATCTGCCGGATATACTATTAAGATGGAAATAATATTTAAAATGAATATACATACTCGACGAAGTCAAAAAAAAATCAGAAATGTGAATGCCATAGTGAGAGATTTATGTAACAAAAAAATTAAAAAATAAATAAACATAAAAGGTCTTCTGGAAAATTTTATTATTTTTTTATTTATACTTTACTCTCTCCTGTATGATGACGATATTTATACCAAATGAAAGGATAACATTAAAATTTATACGTCATATATATTTTATGCATTTTATCATTTCTATGTCGATGAAAGCCGTTAACCAATGTGAAACAAAAACTTTAAAAAAAAGCCAATAACATGCAACAAAAGTTCTGCAACACAATGTAAATATTGCTTCTAATTTCCGGTAAGAATATGTGAGAGTGATATTTGATTAAGTACTTCGGATATTTATTTCTACCGATATCTTTTTATAATATTGCCATTTAAGTGACCTTAAAACATTTTCAGACAAAAGAAAATAGTAAAGGACAACACAGGGCGACGGGATTTTACTCGAAATGTCAAATTAATATAAACTTCTACTTATAGTAAAAAGAAAATTATACATTCATAATAATATCACGGTTAAATTAGTTCTTAAGGGACCGTCCATATATGAATGATGTCCATCCCTGAGGGGTGGGAACGCTTTGTCGAGAATGTAACGTCCCAAACCAAATTTAGACAGTAAAATACTTCATGGGAACATGCCAAGTTTCTTCAGATGAACGGTGAGCTCAAATTTGTCAAGTAAATAAATAATTCATTAAGGTAAGCGTGAATGTCGAAAAATTGTAAAAAAAAATTAAGTTCCATAATAAACAGCATCATTTATGGACCATCTTCATTTATCATTTTTTTGAAGCGACCAATTTCCGTTCCTATAATATTGATTATGAACAGATGAAAAACATTTCAACCATTAAACATTGAAAATCAAATATTATTATTACGATTTGCTTATCCACATTTTAATGAATATAGAAATAAAATATATATAAATATTATAATGTTGCCTTAACCAGAAATGGGTAATTTTTTCGCCACAATAGAACGAAGTTTCGTTCGTAAAGAGAATGAAAAACGGCATTCATATATATGCATAAATAAAAAAATCAAAAGGTTGCACTTCACGACCGATATAACCGCAATTTCCCATCCTTAGTTTACGTGGATGTTTCGTAAAATCAATGCAAAACTAACGTGAGTGTTGATGTTATGATTTTCTGTAATGCAAAAATATCACACAGGACTTTTATAATTGAAACACAAAATCAATACGCAATTTTGTAAGTCACATTCGTTTTTATTTATTTATTATGCTCTATGTTAAAAAATAATTAAACTATTAGCAAAATAAAATAAAAGTTCTTATTGTGATGTGTCTTTCGAACCCACTTCGACATTTAACGTTGATTTTAAAAGAAAAACTAAATACACTCGACCCATTAAGCACATGGGAGGCGACAGGCGTGATATAATTTTGACGCAGTTTTTTTTTTTGATATCAAAAAAGCGTCGTCAAAAATATTTTCATACTGTGTATAGACTCATACCCGATTGGGCGATTTCACTTTAACGCGGACAAAAAAAAAATGCATTAAAATACATCCATATATGAACCCACTAATTATGAAAATATGTATTTAGGTTTTTACGTGGTTTCTACTAGATTCATCAACAACGTATTAACCGCGTAAATCGTATGATGAGTGTACGGAAAGCTTCTAATGCAAATTTCTCGAAACATCGAATTTACGTTTAATATTACGTGAACGAATTGCACAATAAATCCTTTAAAGACTTATCTTCAAATAGTAAATATTTTACACGTCATAAGATGTATTCTAGCTTTTTTCGCCTTCCCAGCTTTTTACGACATTTACACAAACGATTCTTAGAACTTCCTTTGAATAACTGAAATTCATTGTTATACCTATGTATATCTATTCATAGATATCATAATATATGATGGGGAAGATACTGGTTTACTTACGCATTGTTCATGAAGGTATACATTAGGAATGAAATTCAATACTTTATTTCCTCTTCGGTTCAATTTAGGTATTTATTATTTATTGGTAATTTTTCTCATGAAATATCAAATTTCAATTTTGAATAATTTCATGAATTCGTTTGGTAAAACATATCAAATGTTATGCATGTAAACCAATATAACATAATAAACGATAGTATTTTATATGTGAAGTGTATCCCGCTGTCTGCTTACGTTACAACTGATGAGGTGACTGATTGTAGTATATAATTAATTGATACTCAAAAATAGTGTTAAAAAAGCTAAAACATCAGTTCACACGCTCGTTTTAGTATTTAATAAAATTGCCCAATTTTCCTGAAAATCTTCATAGGATTGTGTAACACCAACAGGGAACAGGTTGAAGATACCACTGTGTTTCACTACCACATTTAAAATTGTATCAATGAATATAAATGTTCGATAAGTCCTGTCTAAAGCATGAAGATATTTCCAAAATATGTGAAACACGTGCCACGTCCGGTGACAAGGCTAGCAGAATATCAAAGAGAAAAGTGCGGACCCCAAATAATCATAATTAAAAAAACAAATGTTTTATTAAAACATGTAATGATGTTAAAGTAGAATCGTGCCTTTTATATTTTACTTGGTCGCAAAAAACCAAAAACAAAAGATAAAATGTGATATGACTTTTTTTTCTTTTATCACAACCGTTTTTTATTAAAACCGCAACGCGGGTTGCACATTGGATAATTATCTAAAAAAAAAGGACGTTATGATTGATTTCACGGACAAATGTTTGACCACATTTTATTACATCACGAAATGATAAGTTATAAAACAACATTTTTAGCGTATTTTATTTGGAATGCAAATTTCTGACCGTGCAGATGTGAAAATAAAAATATATATTTTAGGTATCGTAATCATTTGGTTAAATAACCTTATTTGTAATCGAGTGGTGAACATTGTTGGCTTCGTTCGACGTATTCACGGGTTTGAATACTAAGTTTCACTTAAATAACATTTCGATCGGCTTGTGTTTGAAAATAAGTAGATATTTTGTGATTTCTAAGTAAGTTGAGAGCACTATTATATTATATAATTCCATTTTTACCCTAGCCCCATTTGCTAATCTTTAAAATAGGAAAAAAAAAAACGTTGAGCGATTGATCAGCAAGAACTTTACAAAAGCTTCTATTTCAATAAATTATTTATGGTAAAAAAATCATATGTCGTAAATATGGTGTACATTGAGATGCAAATTAATCGCATAGAGCTTTAATATAGGCTTTTTAAAAAAGAGATGAAAATTTTGTTTTTGCATTGGTAGTAACTTATATCCAGTACAGTAGCAAGATATAAAATGTGAATTGTTATTTTATCACTATCGACCCGGGATACGCCTTCCGGCATCTTCAGGAATTCTATCGCAAGGCTACAATATAAGATATTAATTATAATATATATTTTTCTAATACTCGATTATTTTCTATTGCGTATACTCTCCGAGTTAATTTAATCTATACTATAGACTCCATACAAATAATTCTAATGAACAAGCGAAGTATAGTGTTTCTTTCAAATACTACATGAATGTTTTACACAGAACAAGATTCTGACGATTCCTGCTCTATTCCTGATAAGATAAGGGTTAAGTATTTATTTGAAAAAAATACTTCCATTCATTCACCATGGATAACTTCAAGGATGATTTTATTACGTTTTATTTAATCTGTCTTTCTTAGAAAAATATCTTGAATATTACTATTTGTTTTTCACCCTAAACCTACTCGAGATAAGCATATTTCCACGAAGATAAAATTTATTCTACCTGGGGACAAAAGGTAAAGGTTCGTCCTATAGATAATATAAAGAACACTCAGAATTTATTTACCTGAATGTACAAATATTAATAAGTCCCAATGCTTGGCGCCACGGTACCAATTCAAAAGAACGTCACGTCAATGGGAACGTAATTGCCATTACTCTCTGCCTATTTCAGGTATTGTAAGACTTTACCACCGTAACTACAATAAAAACTTCAGGAAATCAGTTGAATTTCGTTTCGAATCGATTAAAAACTACCACAAGTATTTCACTGAGGGAACATTAACGAATTCATGTCAATTCGAGAAAATAATTTTGAAATTTATCGGGATTTTACATTAGGGATGAAATTTATTTTTCAGAAAAGTATTTCGGAGTCTGTTCGGGTCATGAACGAGCCATGCGATGATCAATTAAAAATGATTTTTAAAATAATTACAATTCACAAAAAAAAATCGCGTCATCATAGATTCTAAGAAAATCGAGCTTTTAGCAGTGTAAGAAACAAATACGGGCTTCGGTTGAGTTCGGATAATTTAATCAAATTGTGACCCGTGCAGGTCTCACAGTGTATGCTTATCGAAAAGTTTTAAATATTTTTAAAATTGTTTTGTTCTTTAAGTGTCGTTAAGTATAACTGTAATAAATTGTCATTTCAAATGAAGGTTGCGGTATTCATTTTAGCGCAGGGATGGTAAAATCTCAGCTCTTAAGCCATACAAGCTTGGCTCTTCAATAATAATTTATATAATTTAATTTTAAAAAACAACAATACAAATTGTTTTTACTATATATATATATATATATATATATATATATATATATATATATATATATATATATATATATATATGAATAATGTTTGCGAACAAGCATGAAGAAGCATATAAATAGTATATTGATAAACAAAAAAAAAAAAAAAAAACTTATGAATACTTTGTCCGTAAATGTCAAAAACTATAATATAATCAAAGTTAAATTAATCCAAAATACTGTAAAACCACTCATGGTTTCATTGACGATGCCTTAACGAGAAATCCTTTATTATAAATCAGTTTACTTAATATATTATATATTAGACAAAAAAAAGCTGTAAAAGAAACTTTAATTTTCGTAGTGTCCTACCACTGAAGTTTATGTCGAAGATATCGTACCCGAAGAATATAAAATACAATATTATCAAGAATAAAAATATATGGGGTGTAAGCCCCCCAAGCACAAATTGGTTATTTATTACGTGAAGGCTGTATTATTTTATTTCTTATACTGTGGTGGAATTTCGGTTAGGGTAGCATAAAAAAAACACTCCCCATTGAAAAGGTTTTACTTTGAAGAGACAGATACTTATTGGACTGTAAAAATATTATTTATACGTCAGTAAAAACATCCCTAATTTCATACGGCACTTATCCTTTTAAATTTGAATAAATAACGAAAGTGTTACATGTCAAATTGCCCTGAAGGGTGAATAAATATTGTTTCAAATTCAAACCGTATACGTATATTAAAAATATTCAAAAATGCAAGGCACACACACTGGAGAAGATTTTAAGTCAAGATTCAATTGTAAAGACTTGATTGTACAATGATTTGACTAGATCAACGTAGCTATAAACTATCGGTCTATTACTAGTGAAGTCAAATAGGTTCTTACCTAAGGTTATAAAAAGAAATAATCTTTTTTTATTTATCGATATAGACCAGTGGTTCTTTTTTCGTTCTTTTTCAGTGGTGGATTTTACTGCGGCCACTAACAGTTTTATAAGTAAATTATTGATATTTTAAAAAAGTGTTTTTACAAATTAATTTGGAAAATTATTATTATCTTAAAATTGATTGAATGCACCTGACTTATCCAGCATTTAGTCGAGTTTAAGTAAAGAACCGTTTTAATAATAATATTGTTGATTGAATTGTCATTCACTTGGTAGAACTCCATTATAATAGGGTGAATAAAATAGCAATGTATTTTAGTTCTACAAAATTATTTAAAAAAAATATAGTTGATAGCTATTTCGACTCACGCCATCTTCAGAACTATTCTGACGATGGCGTGAGCCGAAAAAGCTATCAACTATATTTTACAAAATAATTTTGTAGAACTAAAATAAATTATTTAGCTATTTTTTTACCGTGTAATAATATTGTTCAAAAATTTTGGTCGGAGTTATATGTTAACCATGAATCAAGTCAATATAAAGAATTAACAACAATTGTTTTATAAATTTTGTCAATTTTACCTACAACTGTATATTGTGAAAGATCATTCAGTGTAATGCACTTTATAAAAAATAAATATCGTAAATAATAAACTATTTTTTATCACATTTGGTGCGTCCACGAAACTATTTCCATAGAACGCTGACGTTTATAATGCGGCCATAGTGATATTTTACGTGAGAACTACTGATATAGATCGATTTTACTAATATCTTTTATAATTTACATTTCGCTTTATTACAAGAAGACATAATTTTCATAACATTAAACTATTTCACACTAATATTTCCATAAAATATACTGTCAAATAAATTTACTGCTACATGCAAATTGAATCTCGCTACATTTCGGTGACTATTTGAATTTAATTATCACTATGGGAAAAAACACTGTAATATTAAACAGGCCAAAGACAAATAATAATACGATGTATGTAAATTACCTAGCATTACTTCCGTTATGCCCTGTAACGGGACATTACCTACAAAGTAAACCGTCATTATATTTATTGATTGAAGTATGTGTACAAAAACAGTTCGAGCAAAAGTTCATGGTACGAGGTTTAATTTGATGAAAGATTACAAATGTATTGAATTGAAGTGTATCGGCGTGCAGCGTAATGTTGAAACAGTGATGCGATACATTTTCATCTTATATCTTAAGATCTGCCACTTCGATCACAAGTCTCAAGAGTGGATCCGTCTTGTAAAATTGTTTAGAATCAATGGATCGCAATTATAACAAAATAAAAATGGAATAGTTTTACATATTTAGCTTAAAAAATCGGGCAAAATAATTAAAAGTGATTAACAGCTGAGGTAACCAAGTATACATTATGTTCTAAAACCTAAATTGTATATTTGAAATTATGTTTGCTCAAATTATGATATCAACTGAAGGTGCTTGATGGAATTTTAATATCAAATTTGAATTAGTTACAACTTTGTACGGTTCCACATGTTTTGTCACTAGCGACCCAGGTTTCGCCTTTCGGCATTTTCAGACATTCTATCACACGGATGCAACAGAACTGACTAAGTCTTGCTTGCAAAAACTTGTCAGTTCTGTTACATCCGTGTGATAGAATGTCTGAAGATGCCGAAAGGCGAAACCCGGGACATTAGTGACAAAACATGTGGAATTGTACAAAGTTTTAACAATTCAAATATGTTTGTTTACATTAATATTACAAATGGTATGAATATATATATATATATATTGGTACAGTATTTTATTTAGATTTTTTTTTTAAATTTTAATCACATTTACACAAAACGTTAAAATTGTCTGTTGGGAAATATATTATAAAAAACCGTAATACGTAAGTATAATATATTGATTACATAAGGTATTTTAAAAGATTCGTATTGTACATCAATCAATTTGTGTTAACATAAACAAGGCAATGTATACTAACGCATTAATAGTATTTTTTCATATTTTTTAAATTGGTAAAATTTTACAGTGAGTCTCATACTTAGATTACAAATTGCCAGCATTAAAGCGATCGTATTTCAGAATGATTATTTATTATACAGAATCGCTTACTCTGGGTCAAATAAAGCGATATGCAAATGACAAGTACACGCACTCAGGTTCAGAATCACTTTATCATATTACAGAGAGAGTCGGGACAAAAGCGAGTATTGTGAATGCATAACATAAAGGCCAGGCCGCAGTGCAATTCAGACAATGACTTTGCTGGCAGACAAACCAATCATTAAATCGAGAGTGGGATGGTAAACAATGTGTTACCTTAATAATGCAGAACGAGGCAGACTACCAAACGGAACGATAAGGGTGTACAGTCAGTCAGATATAAAGTTTATAAGTGTTGTCATAAGTACCATATGATTTTGCGTCTGTAATATTTTCTCAGTACCATATGCTCAAGGAAAAATGTCCGTTCTGAAATATTATAGTAAGCCAGGTGGTACACACTCTCACGGTCTTCAAATCGAGGATAAATGCAGTGTTGTAATATGCGTTACAAACGTTATATATTCGATATAAAAATAAAATAAATTTACGGAGTAAACAAGGTAAAAAATTAAAAATGCATTTTTAGTACCAGAACCTTTCCAGGAGTAAGTAATTTTAACTGTGCTGTGAGGAGTGAGTTTTTTTACATATTTTTTTTTAATCAAATCATTGTAAAAAAAAAATACAACTCACGTTTTAGGGTTTTATCGTAATAAAACCAGTTGCTTAATCCAGGGTTCACAAAACATTGACACATAGCACTCGAATCACAATAATTGTTGACACATAATCCTTTACAAAAAATCCATACTCCTGGCAGGTTTAAGGGATAAAAAAAATTAAAGAAGATTGTTTATTCACGCATTTTAGAGTGCGTTTTGATTATTTTTAACGATAAATTAATATTATATGTGGCTCGATATATATCTTACCAATTTGTGTGTGATAAAAAATATTATCGCAGCTTCTCTAGCGACAGTAAATTTGATGTGCTTAAAATAACGAACATTTTTAGAATACCTTTATAATTATGAACGTTGATCGACCCATTTTTATCATTTTTAAATTATTTTTGTAATCGATTATAAACAAAAATAGGAACACGGCGGAAAAAATAGCAATGTATTTTAGCTCTACAAAATTATTATTTATTAAGATATAGTTATTTCGGCTCACGCCATCGTCAGAACTAGGCTTAAACGAACATTTGCTTATCTATACGTAGCTGTGTAAAAAAGGTCCACAATACACCTTCTCTCCTGTTTTGACGACCTAGCTTGTTTATTGCTCGCAACAAAACTAAAACTAAGTTTCATTTACAATTTTTTGTTTCTTTTTAGTTAGTCTTAAAAAATAATAATTTTGAAGAATTAAAATACATTGCTATTTTTTCCACCGTGTTTTAATGGAGTTCTACCAAGTGAATGCCAATTCAATCAATAAAAAATATGAAACTGAGGACGTGACTTCACCTAAATGCGCCAGACGGGTCTTGCTACAACTAGAATAATATATGACAAACGAGGTAGAAACAAAAATTAGAATAATGTTATTTGAAAATATATGCAGAACTACAAAATTTTACTTCATGCGAATTCACGCCAAATTAACAGATTTTCATAAAAATAGCTTTACCATAACTGATCGACTCTCATTTTAGTTGACCCTGTTGTTAAGTAGCGAGTAGCGATAGTAAATAATTTTGATACACCGCCTTTCTAAGACCGTTCATTTCTATGTGTAATTTTGAATGAGGAGATGATAGTACTTGTAATGCGTCAATTTATATGCATAGTACATTGTGTCAGGTCGTATCTGAACTTAAAACCGTACGCCCACATTACTTTTCAAAGTGCCCAATGCAACTCCATTGATAATTATTTATTATCCGACCATAATACATCTCTCTATAGTTGAGAAAAAAGACCATCATTCATCAAATCATCGTAATGCTTTATTGAACTATTATATGATATAGAGCTTTCTCATTTCGTTTATATTATTAATCTAACAATAATTACTGATATACTACAAATATGTCTGAAGCGGTCACTGAAAATCAGTGGCTCTTAACCAGGGGTGCGCGAAAGTATCTGAGGGTGCGGGAAAAACATAATTAATTAATTTTGCGATATTTCAAAGCTATTTGAAATTTCGATGTCATCAGCCAATTGTTTCATTGTTTGAGCTTCGCTTCAAAAGTATAACAATGAACAAGCAACAACAGCCAAGCCATTAATACAACAATATTGTTTTGCAATTGATATATATCAAATGCGCATTTTTTCATAATAAACAATATAATTCGCAAAAGAATATTTTTCTAAATTAAAAAATTGAAACGCATTTTTTAATTGGGAATGGAACCTATTTTCAGATTCAAAGGGATGCGGCTCACTTAAAAGGCTAAGAAACACTGCCGTAGATTAATTTGACTTTTTGTTGGTTAGTATAGATATAACAAACTTAAGTTGTGTTTTTGATGATAATATACAACTCGGAGAAAATTGTATTAAGCAGTCCTCGACTGCCGTAGTTTTACATACATACAATTCAAATTTAAATATATTTAGTAAAAAATCTTTTTTTGTTTCTTCCAAAGATGTCTACCTACTTCACACAGTACAAAGAATAAACAATGGGAACAGCTTGTAAAATATTCCATAGACATTTAATCAGTGAAATAACTGGATAATTGCCAATAAATTACACTGCAATATATTTTAGAACATATGTGTATTCAACTATCTCATCATAAGTTTAAAAATAAAGGCCCGATTATACATTTTACTTATGATTCCATTTAAATTACAATTATAAAAATATATGTTTCAACTTTTTTTACATTGTTCTACTTTCGTTCATATTTTCAGGAACCAATAAAGTAGGAAAGTCAAGGTCCGCCTACATTAAACCCAAACTACAATTTACGTAATGCCCTAATTGACAAATTGTTAAAGAACGACTGAACTAAAGTGTTGCCTCAACAGCTCACAAAAAAATTTCAATGCCGGCTTCGAAGTGGCGAAGAACATGTCCAGTGACAACTCAGGTCAATTAAATGTCGTGAATTTTGACAGTTTAGCTGTAGGCTACGGTTATATTGCCAGCACAAAAATAAGTATTGAATATCATCAAAAATTGAGTTGATTTTATAATGTACGGGCTGTGGTAATGGAATTGACCATTTAAAAAAAAACACGCATTAGCTAGTGCTTTTAAATTACGAGAGCACCTTCTAATTCAGAAGTTGGCACGCAAATAATTATACTTTTTAGTTCTTTAGTATTTCTTATATGAAATATACGAAATCCTTTCACGATAAAAAAGAGTATCATATTTTATCAGACGACAAATTGGTTTTCTAAACAAGTGGGAAATGCATCAAATGCTATATTACTTGCAGCAATTTAGGATGATTAAGCATTTCTTAATTTTTATATATGAAATGTCTTATCTTGCAATTTTGCATTTTATCTCAAAAGAATGAAGGTCCAATGGTGTTGTATTATCAAATTAATGTAAATACATACTTTAGGCATTATAAGCATTCTTTATCACGAACATACATGTTATACAAATGCACCGTAAATTGAATATGTAGAGTGGATTAATATATAAATAATATGAATAAGTTGTACTATTAACAAAGTGAAGATTAATCACTGGTTGAAAACTTACTCGCCAAGTTATTATCTTATGTTGAAGTCAGTGAGCATCAACCATTTCGGATAAAATATGTAAATCATAAAAGTATACGACCAGCATGGGTAAAGGTAATCAATCATTTTCAGAGAAATTAAACATTATTTTTGATTTCATACATTGAAAAAGGTTTATGATAGATTATTTTTTGCTTTAGTCGACAATAATGTCATGAATCGAAACAAAGTGACAAGCTATGTAAGATTCGCATAAATATATTATACTCTACTAAGGGAGAGGGTTTCAAAATCGAGTTTAAACGATTTTCAGATATGGATGGATCTAATTTGGGTGGATTGGATTTCAAAGATAAATTTCAAGAAAAAGGAGAAATAGTGGCCTGAAAATTTCAATACACCCAATCCTTTTTTCGCGATACATTTGTTCCAGAGGCGCGTACAAAAAAATCTCATAACAAAACTTCAATTTCATAAAATTTGATAAATCGATTCCAAAAATCCAGCTATTGCATCGTGTCGTATACCTGATTTTTTCGCTACTGTCGCTTTCAGTTTGCAAAAATAATAATCATTCGCGATTTTGTGAACGAACATATTAAATTTCGCTTGAATCTGAATTTTGCTAGGATTCATTTGATGAATTGCTGTTTTCCTTGATTGAATTATTTTGATCCCAAGGATCTTTACAATAAATTATGTTATAAGTTTTTGGTTTGCTTTTTGCTTTTTGCATTTCCCGTAGGTATCATTCTTTATCAAGTTCAGTGTAGTTTATCATGGAGTCTCAATTCATTGTGAAATTTCTAGTATACCTAGGTATCAGAATCGTTCGTCAAAAATTAATCATGTATCTTGAAATATTTAATTATTGATTTATTTAAGCTTTGCATGTTGGTTCCCCTGCCACCTAGTCACTACTATCATCTGACTCTTCATTAGCCATAGTAAAATCCATCAAGTCCTCGTCGTTAAGCATTTGGTCGAGTAGAATCTCATCAATATCACGCATAGTCTTCAAAGCGTTCACCATTTACCGTGTATAGCAAATTTATAATACAACATGCATTAATAATTAGTGACATTTTCTGTTGAAGATATTTCACTTTTAATGCACTCTAGCTATATTGATTTCCAACATGCATTAAAAGTAGATAAGTAAAGTTGGAAAAAAATTGGAGTTGGTAAAAAACAAATAAACAAAAAACAAAAAAACGCATAAAAAGAGGACTGGGTGTAATATTCCAACGAAAATCATTAAAATCACACCATGTAAAAATAATATCAATCGCGAGATCTATATATAAATTGTAGCCTCGCGTGCCAAACGTTTGATACCTCTGAGATTCGGATGTTTTGCATTTAAGTTTAACTGAGTTTAATACACAAGATATTCATTATACCGAGGCGAGTGGGTAGATAAATTCGACAGATCCACTTCTTGGAGATCTGAGCAATCTAGCATGGAGACATGGCGGCGTGGGCTGTTGGTAACTGCTTTCAAAGGCGGAGAGTACTCTGCTCGATATAGTTTAAGGCTATCCAAAGATTATTTTCTTTTTGATTATGCTCGCTTATTCATTTCTCTCCCAAATCAATCATCCAGTATAATCCTTTTCATAATACTATCATATAAATTGAGTTAATATATTCTTAATAAAGACGCTATAAACTGGACCTAATACTAAAAGTACCTAAGTTCGATTCACGATTTCTTAAACTCGGACGCAGTGCGTTTGACCAAATCGAACTAAGCAATGGTTGCAATTACATTTTTGAAACATTGGCAGTAATATTTATTTTATCCTGATACAATTTTATATTTGACTGAAATATACTTTTTTACAAACTTTCTGAAAGATAAGTTAGAAGGCAGAACCGTTTGAACCAGAGATGTGAAGAATTAAATTAAAGATTAACCAACCAATACGCCAAAGTGTTCATTGAGATATTTTTAAAAATCGTCTAATCGAAAAGATTGAAAAGAAACCTGGAGTCGTTCGTTTTTCACGACTGTCATCGACCAATGAAAAGAGCTTGTTTGAAATAAGAACAGTTAAAATTTTACTAGCCATCCTTAGAAGAGTTTGGGAGGTTATGGAGGAATATTTTAGAAGTTTTATAATATGAAATACATAAGAATCAAATCAAATCGGCCACGAGACATTGCCATAGGACGGCTGATATTTATAATGCGGCCACAGTGAAATATCACGAGAGAATCACTGGTGTACAGTCATATATCACTTTTATAAGTGTTGTCATAAGTACCATATGATTTTGCTTCTGTAATATTTTCTCAGTACCGTATGCTCAAGGAAAAATTTCCGTTCTGAAATATTATAGTAATCCAGGTGGTACACACTCTCACGGTCTTCAGATCGAGGATAAATGCAGTGTTGTAATATGCGTTACAAATTTTATATATTCGATATAAAAATAAAATAAATTTACAGAGTAAACACGGTAAAAAATTTAAAATGGATTTATAATACTTAAAACTATTGCTTCCACATATAGAGGTACATCACGAAGCGCTTATTATAACAACAACCATAAACTGTTTTACTTACTTCATTATCTCACACAAAACATCAATAAACACTAAACCAACTTTCCTCGGAGGGAAAGCAAGTATAGCGAATTTTATATTAAGATGGCGGACGTCGTGATTTTGTAGTCAGTGTGGGCATCACGACTTAAGAAACCAGCTTGCCATATAAAATAATCTAACAGCCTCAAGCCCTTTAAATTTCACAATCAAAATGTCATATTACTATGGGATTGAAGTATGACAGTTTATTACATTTATCGTAAACGCCTACGAAAGTACGAGAGATAAATCCTATGTCCGATATACCCAGCGACAAATTTTCTCAACCATATAATATATCAATATAAAAATGCAAAAAGTTTTGATATATGCTTTACGGCATCCTACTTTTAATGCTTCAAAATTCAAAAAAAAAATGTTATTGATACATCTAATGATACAACAAACCTAAGGATTAAAACATTCCCATATTCTAAGTTCACACTCATCCAATATTCATGGCCAAACGAGTCCTTTGATCCAGGCAAAGTATGCTAGTAGCCTTGCCGGTTGGTCCTTGTTGATCGGAGTGCGTTTCATGGCGACTCATCCAATTAGTGTGAAATGCAAAAGCGTACTAAAGCATTGATTGTGTGGCTTTTGCAGCGGCGTAATACGATTTCCAATAAAATAAAAATAAAACTCCGTAAGCATTCACAACAGAAAAATCATTATAGTCTCTTCTCGGTATAATACGGGTTTCCGTCTGCCATATGGTAGAATAAATATGAGATAAGATATGGGTTTGAATAAATACATCTATTAAAAGCATACGTTTCTGTGGTATTTATTATAAAATATATTTGTTTTATCTCAGATCAATATAATAAAGCATCCATGTATTGTACAATATTTAGTTAGGCCTCAGGACTGATAATCTGACCAAAGTCGATTCCCATATCATGTAGAGGGTGGGACTTCACCATACGAATACTACGTTAGAAGATACAAGATACGCATTTATAATTTGAGGCTATGTCTATTCAATTGTATTTTATGAAATCAGCAAATCAACTATTTTCCCCGTTTTAACAACATTAAATGACCTTGTATTTGTCCTCGACCCTGAATACGTCTATCAAAGGAAAGAGACAAACAGCTACTGTTAAATATTTTTTTAACAAACTTATATGAAATATGTGTGCGTAATATATATTATTTATGAAAATTATAATTTTACATTGAAAATTTTGCGTTGTATAAAAAAATTACGTTATGGGAGGGTGACCATTAAACGGAGGACTGACGCATACGCTATAGGAAATTTCTCTCTATAGGAGGGTTTACAGTATAATGGAATAAAATACGCTATTTGATAATTGTATTACGGTGAAAATATATTTCAATTGCAAAATGAATCGCGTTCTTCAAGAATTACGTAATGATATTTGATAGCTATTTCTGGATCACGACATATAAGACTTTTAATAATGGCCAAAAAATTAAAATCCATCGCCACATTGATTTCTTGTATACAATTATAATTCATAAATACAATCACTTAATACAATCTTCAATAACAATTAAATGTAATATGTTTTGCATTTAATTAAGCGGCGTTACTATCAATAAGATGGTAAACTATATTTTCAATCTCGTCAAGTTTGTAAGATTTAAGTAACGGTAGAAGTATAATAAATTTTGTGTATTATAAAGCAAGTGAGTTTAAGATTATTTCGAACGACACTGGAAAAATCTGCAGACACAAGCCGCACCGTCAATGCGAACATGCACGACTAAACAAACGGACAATTCCTATCCTCGGATACCAACTAACTTGCCGGGGATTGTCTTTGGCAATCTCTACTCAACAGTAATGAGCACTCCGGTAGGATAGAAAGACCTATTGCGTGTTTGCTCACGCGGATATCGTAACTTGATTATATAGAGGAAAGGTGGTAATTGGACACCCGAGAGGTTTTCAAAGGTTTAGCACTGCCATAAAATAGTACCAAAGTACTTTTAGGAAGGGCACAAAAACTGAAGACGCTATACTGTACATATATCCGTAGTAAAGTGTCCTCGAAGAAATTAGTAAAACCGGTTTAAATGCTAGATGAAGAGATCGAAGAAGTGTTTATTTAGCGAAACAAGTCCAGCAATCCTGAGCTTACGGTTATTAGTTACTAGACACTGATTTAACCATGACAGAAAATGCTCGATTCCTGTGGGCTGAGCGGTAAGATTTTAGTGTTTCCTCTTAACATATCTTAACTCATGCCAGATATGTTAACTGCTGTTATTATACGATCTGTCAAACTTCAATGATGACGGTAATCAAGAAGATTAATAAGTGAAGAAAGAAATTTAAAATTTTATGAAATTTTAACATCTAACTCAATCCTCATAAAAATCTAATATAATATTTAACGATTATAGAAGAAATAAAAATTGCATTTACTAAAAATGCGTTCTTCTCAAAGCTCAATTTTTTATAAGTGTCCTAAAAAAACTACAAAATTTACAACAGCTACATGTTTATATAATCGTTAAACAATTTAATTAGAAGCAATTGTCGGAAATGTTTTTAAGTTGCAATTACTATCATATTTTCCATGTAACGATAAAGTTTTTTTAACAATATCATAGCTGGGAAATCACTTGTTGTTACTTGATGGGTATCATTAAATATTCATTGTTTGTTATAAAGTATCAAAAAATAAACATAAACAATATTGAATCCTCTACCTGGATGTATTATATATCACTAGAGAGTAGATTTCAGACGCATTTATTTACGATTTCAAGATTGAACAACGATTAGTTTCATTATAAAAATAATTTCCGTGGCATACAACTCTGCAAACCTTAAGAGATATGTATTATGCAAGCGAAAAATAATATGAAACAACATTTTACCTTTACAAGTCCTGCGAGTCGTTCAGGGAGCCAATTAGAGGCATTTTTACAATAGTATGAATTATAAGCGAGTCTCTATAGGTGGCTACTATCCTTTCTCGAGACAGAGAAACAAGTCTACGAGGTGAATACAGAATAAACAATAAAAGTATACCCCGAAGAAAAGTATAAATTTCACATATTCAAAATTGTACTACGGAGAGAAAAATGATAGTATTTATTATTGAAACTATTATATAAAATCACGATATTTTTTTGCTGATTTACGGCTTACTTTTCTAATACATACAAGCCATATTTACGATGTCGGCATTTGACGGGAAATACAGAAATGTCCGCATATTGCAATCTTTAACTATATATTTGACAGTTATTGCACGACATCATCGATTGTAAGATTCATTCCGAATTCAATTATACCAAAATAAAAAAACATTCATCTAAGCATCAATGATATTCAGTCAAATTAATAATATTTTTATGAAGAAATATGATGACGTTTGAGGTGCCGATTTAATTATACTTGTTGTTTTAAGCATTTGTGTTATGCAATACATTGACTATAAAATAATGAGTCATATTAATTGATAAAACTGAATGAATGACCGTTTTATCATTATTATAAACATAAGGTCAATTTATAAGTAGACTGATAAAAATAATAACAACACATAAACAATGAGAAAGGAAATAAATCTACCTTTCTCCATTGTATGTGTGTCGTTATTAGCGAAATTTATTTATAAATTGTTTATACATTTACTCATAAATAACGACTTTTAATAAATTAATAAATTATGTTGATAAAAGCACTATTATATACGTAAACACAGGAAAAGCGAAGCTAAACAGGAAAATTTTATACGTGATAAATAAAAAAAAAACAAAAGAGAAAAATTATATCTAACATGATCAATATCACACAAACTCGGGTTGTGTTACCCTGTTATTCATAACTTCCTCTTGAATCATAATACATAGTTGATATGCCTTAAAACAATGATCAAATTGTGATAAAATAACCTTTATCAATAAATAAACGAGTGATAACGATATCTTAATCATTTCAATAAAAAATAATTAGCATAGAATTCTCACAACAAATAATTGATTTATCAGAATAAGACCAATAGTAGTAAAGTCACCTAAGACACATGAAGTGTTCCGTCAATTTGTTATTTCTTCTTTGTCGTCGTAAATAAACGAGTCGATAAATTTATTGAGTTATTAAATTAGAGTGAATTTTTTTTTTAAGTTAAACTTTCAACAATTGGTGTTAAAAATATTACTTATTCTTTTTGTAATAGATATTGGTATGGTCCACATCGTTATAATCATAAAACACTGAAAAAGGGGGAAAACTGGGTTTCAAATAATTGAATTCGTTTAGACAGTATTAAATGCGGCTAGTGATTTTCATTCGTGGATCACGTTACCCAAAATGCGGTTTTTATACATAATGATAAAATGATTTTTTGCTTAAGTTGTTGTTAACATTATTAATGATGTGGCAAGACTAAAAATATTTTAGATCTTGATAAAAAAAATATCGCCATAATTTACTTAGTAAAAATTTAAATAAAGATGGTTAAGATTTTTTGAAGATTTTGACCTTTTTTTATTTTTGCACACTTTATTTTGAAGAGTGGTAATTACCGGAACACTTCAAGACATGGCAACCCAAAATAATATTAATTTATTAGTGTTCAGTTTATAAAAATATTTTTTTTGAAACAAAGTCTATATAAATAAAATTATGTCATTTCATTTGGCGAGTCGAATGCACCTGTTTAGCTTAAGATTTGTAAGGCAACGTAACTCCAAAAGTAAAAGAAAAAACCAAAAACAACCTAAAATGAAGATATCATTTTTTGACAACAAAATAAATATATAAGGAAATAAATTCGGAATATCTTATAACATAATAGCAGATATTTTTGGCACACACACTCAATGAATGCTGTGCTAACAATATGGGGATACACAAATATTTATTGAACGATATCGCGGTTATCTTTTGACGGGGAGATTAATCAGTGAAGTTATCTCGTTTTAACAATAAACATGTAATGGATATGTCAAAAAACATAACGATCGTCCATATATTTATTTATTTATGTTTTATATAGTTCCCATGACAATAAATGATAGATGGAATATTTATTAATATTGGTTTTGAAACGCAATTTTTGCTACTTTGATTATTATGAAGAACTTGAATTCGATTGAGTGTTGTTTAGTGTAGTACGCGGAAAATAGCGCACCAGTCGTGAGTCATTTTAAACGATAGAATGAGAATCTACTGTGAAATACATACAATTATAGCAAACCATGGATGTAGTTAATATAATAAAACGGTAAAGGTGTAACAATCTCGGTTTTGATTAAGATACATGCAATCTTCGATCTTTTTCAAGAGGATCATCGATGTTATTCTTTTGCTAATGAGTGGCTGAATTTTCACGCGAATTTAAAAGAGCAAACTAACTTTATGTGATCACATTCAGATTATCTGCAACAAAATGTTGAGCTATCGTCCAAACCATCGGAACCTTTTTCAAGTGTTTTTTGTTTTTTTTTAAATATATATCTAGTACAATAGTAGGCTTATTACCACGAAGACTTGAGTGAGGGTCGATTTATTGAGCCCCAAGTAATTTTAAATAAGCACTATATGTATATTAGATTTTTTTTACTTTTCGAACGTTTCAAAAACAAATTTACCTGGTAACATATTTCTTTCGACTTATACGAGGCCAAAATGAGAAATGTAACGATCTAGATAATGCAGATAATTTTTGAAATCTCGTGGAAAAAAATTGTTTTTCTTCATAAGTATAGAGCCAGCCTGTAAATTCAATTCAATATTCCATAACAACATATTTCACGTGGACGAGAGCGTGTCCGACGAATAATATTTTTTTTTAGTGTTAAAGTAAATTTTGTGTTGACTTTCTCGGTTGACTTATTTGCTATTTTCGAACGTTTACCGTAAATATATTAACAGTTTGTACGTTTCAAAAGCAATCGACTTTGATATAATAAATTAACAAATTTTGATAATTTATAATAAATAAATATGATTTTCGTTATGATAAAATTAATGTCAAATTATTATTGAGACGATTTAATGAGATAAAAAAAAAATATAAACAACACGACCTCATGGAAATATGAATAAAATATTTTTATCTCGCTATATTTTTAGTTTCATGCAACAAGTTATCTTAAGGAAATAAAAAAAATCACAAACGCCAGCAGTGTAAAAATTCTTTCCATGTACCGACTGACAGCCTCAAGGTGATATCCGTTCTACAGGTTATTTTACACCTGCAAAAAAAAAACAATCGTGCACAGCCCAGGTACACACCAAGCAAGAGACGACCAATGCATTTCACTAAAGTTAAAACATCTAAAAGATAAACTAGTATTTCAATAATTACCAGCTTGTTCCGTTGATTGCATCTGTCATGTGTTCAGCGACAGAATATCCAAAATATGATCCAACAGTTTCTTGTTTTATAATAGGTATCCTAGTTTCTAAATTAAAACATAACACATTTAACGCTAATAATAAAATAATACACAATTTAACACACACACATTCCGGTATTAGATACATTTTTATTTTTTAACTACGTTATCAACATTTAAAATTGTGTTCGAAAGTTCTATTTTAAAATTATATTTCGAGTAAATATTCGAGCATGTAAAAGTGTGGCCGTCCCCGCGACACTACTTTATACCGCGACTGCCAGCGTTCTACTGAAAAAAAAGCAATCTCTAATACCAGTGCTGCCACATCTTCATGGCAATATTTTAGTAAATAATACAATAAATCGTCGTCTTTCTATCAAAAAACTGTTAAGCCGAAATAATACTTTTAAATAAATGGATGGTAGATATAACTTGTATTCCCAATCACATATAATCTTAATATACGTAGTGAAAGAACATCAGAAGTTCCCATACATTATGAAGTATTCTAAGCATTGTCACTTCGAATGCGCTGCATAAATATGGCACAATTCAATAGGAAGTTTTTTACAAGAACTGATTGTAAGACAATCACTTAAAGTTATTTTATTTTTTACTTTAAATATAAAACATATAATACTGCCATACGTAAGTGTTATGATTTCAAAATTAAACTATTTTATTTAATGTAAATATATACATATGTATACATTTACATATTCATGTATTTTTCAAAGTAAAAAATAATAATGAACAAAAAATAAAAAATATGTACATAAAATTACACAAAAATACCAATGTATCGAAAATATTTATTTTGGACCGCACATGAGAGCTGATTAGGCCACAGGTTGAGTATGGTTAGTGTAAGTGGTTAATAATTCTTTGAAAACGTATGCTTCATGTAAATACTATGTGTTCGGTCGTTTAATTTTATAAAGAGCTCGATGACAAAGGATCGACCTATCAATCCTCTTATAATGTCCAAATTATAAAAAAACGACGATGGAACTCGCTTGGACATGTACTGCGGAAATCTCGCGGAACTTATATCTTACCTGTGTCGTCTATCAACCGCATGAATTCAGTCATCCAGGAAGAACGCTGAGGACCACCTAAGGCAGTGCTTCCCAAACTTTTCAATACCGCGAACCATAAATCTGAAAATACAATCCACAGCCCCTCTGAAAAAAAAAACTTGTGAAAAAAACTGTGCGGCCCACGCAGAAAACCCGCGGTCCAGTTTGGGAAGCGATGTCCAACAGAAATCTTTCAGTAGATCAAATCAAAGATGAATATCATTAGAGAAAATTAGCTTGAACAAAATTGATTGGTTATATGTTCTTCGGCCAATCTGTAGTATTTTATTAGAAATTCTTGCTAGAGAAAAACGAAAAATAATGACTTGGGATAACTACGAATAAACATGAAAAAGATTAGCCCTATAAAGATGTTTAATAGAGCTATAACTTCAAGATAATTTCATATTTTAATTTAAGTACTAGATCATTCCTCCGATTGTGTTTTTAATTAAATAATAAAATTTGAATTATGATTGTTAGGAAGTTTTTATCCGTAATTTTACACTAGTACAGCAGAGGTAAATCACATAAAAAATTAACACGTTCAATACATTGATAGATAAAATTATGTCTCTAATAAGTGCTGGAATGGTATAGTACCCAGGTTTCTTTGAGGCGCCACTAACTTATACAATTAACTTGTTATAAATGGCTTTTTCGATTGCATAGGGGTCACGGGTCACATGGTTTGTATAAAAAGGGGCCGCCATCCGAAAAAGGTTGGGAGCTTATGCTAGTATGTACATTTAAATATATATACGAAATGATTTTGAAATTGTAGCTTTATTAAACAACTTTATAGTGCTATTTTTTCATGTGGATTCATAGTCACCCCAAGTCATTTTTTATTTATTTTTCTGTACATAAATAGGAATTGCCTTAGAATTTTCTCTAGCAAGAATTGCCAATAATGTCGCCAATGTGAATACAATTTGGCTAACCCAAAATATTTAGAACATTTTTGCAAAAAAAAAAAGGAAAAAAATATAAATGGAATGCGGTAAAAATATAACGGAATGACAAATTATTTATCTAAGAAGGACTAAAATCTAGCCAAAAACAGGCTTATTCGTCGCTATCTGGGATGAAAGACAATTTTGCCCGAAGAAGAGAACTTCAGGCCTCTTCTATCATTCGATATATTTAAAAGATCGCAAGCTTATTCGTGACTCTTCAATGACTGATAAGAAAATTTAGATTTATATATTCACTTATGATCAACTGTATATAGATAATTTTGTATAACTGAATGGGAATCTTTTACCACACGCAATTCACCAAATTTCATCAATTCATCATCTAGCGACGAATGATTGAAGTTTTCACAGCAAACCTTTCACATTTTGTCCCTTAAAAAGCGACATCAAATCTATAATTATTTTTGCACGTGCGCTGATGCCAAGTAGCCATAGACACGTATTCTATTTCAAATGGATTACACACGTACTTTAAGCCTGTTAAAAGTTTGCTTGAGTTACCTAAGAGTGGCGCCGCTTACAAATTGAACTACTTCCGATCAGTACAAATGACCCGGGAAACTGTAGGATTTTTTCTAAAAGAAAACAGTTGTTTTAACACAAAATACTTTATACACAGAAAAACGTTCTAAAGAAATTATATTTGTATATGTAAAACTTTGTATATTCAAAAACAACATAAAGCATTATTTAAAATCTGTACAACGCAAAGCACTATTTATAATTTTATTTATTTATATAAGCCACAAGTTTCAAATATTTATTGGAAAATTGCGTTTATCAACAAGTTTAATCACGTTTGCTAATCGTCATGGCCCTTTTTTTTAGACAATTTACACAATTTTTTCGTAGCAGGCAACAAAAAAGTTCTTTTGACAAGTCTCTTAATAAAGTATACTTGCCTATGGACTCCAAGCTATTTTCGGTCTCGCTTACGATTTTTCTTACATATTCTCCGTTTCATTTTGAAGTCATACTAGTTTAAGACATTCGCACGGAAATAATTTTTCCATCAACTATAAATCTCCTACCTCTGGCCCTTTTGCCGGACTTCTATTCGTAGAGAAGTGAGAAAATTCATAAATTCTGTCATGCTTTTCGTGACCCTTTCCAATGCTTTGACATGAGGAATTTTTTACTTTACTTCAAGATTCTTACAGAAACGTTTAGTAGATTGTAAAGCTCTGGCCCATGTCATCTTCAGAAACCTAAAACAGTCGCTTTAAATACTCCTGAAGTAAGGATAGTTTGAAAAAATAATTATTGTTTACTTCCAAATGGACCAGACGTATGTACCTTCTTAGTTGCTTCCCTTCTATAGGGAAGCCTTTGGTTGTATATACCTGTGGTAGGTCTACCACCATCAGCAGCCTCAAAACCTGGGTGTCAGGATCTACTCGAAATTTTTTTTTGGGAATAATAAATAAATACTAAATATGAAGAATATAACATTGAAAATATGTTTCCAAAATACAAAAATGTGACTGCTAGTTGTTCTTTTCAAAACAAATAATAAAAATCAAGTGCCATAACAGTTGGACAGTGAAAACATGCTTCGGTTTCTTGTGTTGATTGGCTATTTGCTTGCTTACAGTAATACATCCATTATTCAAAAAAATATTATTATAATATATTAGAGGCAAAATCATCCGTAATAATCTAGTACAAAACACCATTGGCAGATGTTTCTTTTTATTACTTACTTCATAAAAAAAAAAACGAAAATGAACTTAAATTATTCTATAAAAATAAAATTATTATTAAAAAAACAAAGAAATAAAACAACAAAAATGTTACAAAATTTGTTTATTTTATAAAAAGTGTAACATAATAAAAGCACATCTATGGTTAATCTAAGACAACCTCAAGTTTGGACAAATGAAAGCGCAATCATTGAAAAATCAAGAATTCATTTTTCTTTCACTCTAACAAAACTACATATTCAGTTCAATGTAAATTAAATTAAGTCATAAATAATTAAAATAACTCGGTAAATAATTGCCTTCATATTTTGTGATGATACTCACACATTACTACTTACTTACTAATTTTATAATAAATAAATACATATGTTCAGCATTCATAATGTCCATGTTATCTTTTGGATTTTTTTTCATTATAACATTTTTTTAAAGTTTTAATAATATACACATTAGGCACTAAATTTGACTAAGATTCGTACACACAGTTTGTAAATGACATTATTTTGGCACATTCGACTTTTATCAATAATTTTGTAATGTACATAAATATTTAAAGAAGTAATATTGTTGTTAATTTACTTATTATAAGTATTACTTTAGCAAACATTGAGAATTGGTCCATCCTAATTATCATATTAATAATAGACTTTGAAAAAATAACATTTTTAGTCGGTTACTGACACAATATCTGATCAGATAGTATAAATAAGGCATGTAGAAGATTAATAGTAGTGGTAAACATTCACTCATTAATCTTGTCGATCGCAATAAATATTAGCACAGCGATCATTGGTATTTAATTAAATGTAATGTATTATGAAAAAAAAGAACAAATTAAATCTTCAATAATGTGGCAAGCGCTAAAAATAAAACAAGAAGCAACTTGCGACCCATTTAAGATTAATATATTTGTCTTAAATAATCATATAAATTTTAGAATATAGTGTAAAATATTTAAGACAATGGACAAAAAGTGTTATTCAATTAAAATTATTGAAATAATAGTAAGTGATGAATTTATTATACTATCCCATTCTTCTTAATATCCCATCTTGCGGATAAATCAATTACTTTCATCTAATATAAAGGCACAGTTTTCATGAAGAAACACCTTCAAGCAATATAGTAACAGACCCTGTCATCATCCGGTATCTGAAGGCAATGCTGTAATGGTATCTGATCACTTGGAGGAGGGGTAATAGTAGAGAACTGCCCCACCGGGTAGCTGCCAATGAGAAGCATGCAGTTCGATCAGTTGCAGCAATGTCTTTGTGATAGACGGTCCAGCAGAAGTATTGAGGAAAGCGTCTCGTACGGCGGCTAGAAGATTTTCTAGATCGCCAGGTAAATGTGTCTCTAGATCTCTACCAATGTAGGTGAGAACGAAGAACAAATTTTCAGTCTGAAATGAAGTGTGACATAATTAATGTATTTATAAAAAAAAATGCAACAATGATTAGGCTGAACTTTATGGAATGATAAGAGCTGGTTCTGCTCATTCAGGTTAATTAATTTTAACAATCCAGTGATCTTATAAATGAAAATTTCATATGGTATATCAGATTGGAAGCAAGCTGTAATGCAAAATAGTTAAAGTAAAAAACTACACTTGTTGATACGTGGTTACTCGCTGGGTTAGCAGTCGAGGGGTCAACATCACAAGTTACGGTGTTGGTGCTGTCTGTGTTGTCAAAAATTCCCTCCCAACCCAACTGGAAGTGATTAGCTAACATTTAGTGCTGCCCTAAACCCACACTTGTACTCCTATTCTTCAAAAAGGAGAGAAAGAGAGAGAGCAAACTGCTTTTGATCATGTCTTCATTGGAATAATGTATGAGAAATTTTTTTTTTTTCTGTTAAATTTTAGTAGAAAAAAGTAGCTTAATCCTTGGTAGACAGTATAATTTTATTTGCATAGATTTGGATGTACTGTTTGTTAAAATTATAAAAAATATTGAATGTTACTTTTAACAATGGATTGCAAAACCAACGTGTTGGTGATTAAATTCACTACAAGACTATGTATTGCTTAGTGATTGAAATGATGATGTAAAAAATATTTTTTTTCCAATTTTGACAGCGTTGTATGCGCGAACATCATACAAAGTTAACTCTCATAATAAATATAATATGGTCATGGAAGTTTTGGGCATAAAATAAAACAGTATATATTACTAACATCAGATGCGGAGGGCACAGGTGCCCTGATGCATTCTTCGCAGCATTTACAGATGAGAGTGAGGAGAGTCCTGGCAGGAGGAGTGATCGCAGATCCTGAAGCAGCCGTCTGCGGTTGGCCGCTTTGATTTGAGCATCGACGCCTCAATTGACAAAACAGCTCCAAAAGCAAGGAGATGAATGCCATGAGGCGAGGGCGGCCACCACCCATCATTACATTGAGCAACTGTGAAAACACATATAAAAATATAATTTCACTCATTTTAGTAGTGTGGGGTGGGTCTCTGGTTATGTTGGTATGAATGTCTCTACATTGATTTTCTCACTAAAAAATGTTATAATGCTACTGAAATCATATTTTGATTAAATAAATTGATACTTGCACTAAAAGTAAAATATAGAGGGCTTGATTGCAATTAAAACTGCTGTGTTTTCATCAAGATCTATTTTATGCCAAAAACCTTTATTCTAACAACACCAAAATAATTATGATAACACGTCATGACAGAAAAATAATTTGATAATAACTGAATTAAATTACATTGCTGTAACATACAATCAAAGTTAACGAAATTTTCATGCATTGAAATATGCAACTAAAAAATTACCTTATCCCTGTCACGGTACCACTGTTGGCAAGTATTTAATAGAGATTCTAGGAAAGTTTCTGTTCTCTCTCTTTCAATGATAGCAATACATTGTCGAGCTGCTGGAAGTGCATAGCGAGGGCTTTCCACTGCCCGGCGCATTATGTGACCCACCAACTCCATCAGGATTCGAGCCGATAATTGGTTTGGATCTGAAATTATAAATGAATGGTGAAAATTTCATTTAATAATATGCATACCTGTTAATTTTTGAGGTTGTGAATATACATATGCATTTATCTGTAAATTAAAAAAAAGAAAAAAGCAATATATATATATGTGTATATACGAACTTATAATTGAATCAAAATGAAGTTGATAACTATAATTCTTGTATTGAGGGGAATATTTTGTTTAAATTACCTAAACCTGTTTCCTTTCAATCAACTAAATTATAGGCACGCCACATAAACAAATATGGTAAACTTTCAACATAGGGAAAATAAAACATTCTGCAGTAACGTTGAATACCATAATTGTACTAATAATACAAACATTGGCACAATTATAGCAGTCTCATGATACTCTTAAAATCGAAGGTGTCATTTAACTTAATCCTTCAGTTCTTCAATGTGGCCGACTGAAATTGATGGATTTCATAGAATTTTGGGGTTATACTGTTTGTCTTGGTATTATGATATACATATGTATTCGCAAGTAAAGTGGACAGATATTCTAAATTACATTGATTACTTAGAAGATGCTTATATTTTTTCATTCATTTCATCACTTATATAATACTAAAATTATTTTTTAGCACTATTTAACAAAGAAGTGAAACAAAATTTGTATCGTTAGCATACCTTGTGAAGCTTTTTCCAAATTTTCTTGAATTTCTTGTGGGAAGGCGCCAAGATCAGCAGCGTCCGCCGTTAAGCCTAAAGCTGCCATTCCACTGGCAAGAGTGTCCGCCGATGTCAAACTCTTCGACCTCTTTAAAGCAAAAGTCTGCTGAGGTAACGGTAAATGTTGCTGCTGGGTGTTGCCGGAAGCGAAAGGAGCTCGGTGAACAGTCTGTCTGGGGACGAATGAATTGGCAGGCGGAGAACGTTTCTTTTCTTGGTGCACGAGTTGATGATTTTGAGGAGATAAAGCGCTCAGCTGCTGAGGAAGTTTGAAATGCACACGCGGGGCACTCTGAAATAATAAATTTATTTATTTTGTCAGAGTTTTATTGTTTCAATATCAAATGAATCAAATTAATTTATTTGGTGAGCTTATGATACATAAAAAATAATAATAATGAATTAAATGATTTCTTATTTAATTTGGGATAAGCGGCAGTATTTGTTTAACACTAGAATTCATTTGGTGCTCATTTATGGATATGTAGTCATGAAACACGTTTTGGAAAGACTGTATACCGAAATTCAAGAAAAAAAAACATGATTCAAATATTAGCTGTTTGGAGTAGTCTTTGTGAGGAATTTTTGGTTAAAAAATGAATTCACAGTGCCTGCATTTTGACTATAATCACTAAAGCTACATGATGTTACAAATCAATATGAAATAGAGCGATTGATGATTCATCAGAAATGTTGAGTTAGTTGTTTGAAAATAACAAAATTGATGAAACATAAGTTAATAGAAATTTCTTAAAATAAGCTTTCCATCCTTAATGATGTTAAAATGGGAACTTAAGCAATTTATAAAGAAATTTGTGATAAAACATCTTCTTGAAATATTATTAGGAGTCCTCCATAAAATCCATGTTGGGAGCAGAAATGATTTTTCATAAAAGCATAAAAAATTTTGATCAGTAATGCTGGCTGACTAAAATATTGATAATTGAATAGTCGCATGTAGGTCACTGCATGCTCTCCTAGCACTCCTTAAATGTGATATGACCTCATTATATACACCTGGATAAGTTGTGTACACTACAGTTAAAATATATCCGGATTATAATAAAGCTTGTTTATTTTATGTGTGCATTGTAATGTCCTATATGCGTACATATAGGAGAATAGTGATTGAGTAAACGTTTTCACTATACTCCGGTTATAGGGTTGGACAAGAGGGGGAATTTTAATTTCCATGTAAGTTTTTGAAGGGACCCATAACTAACGCAGCTGAAGCCAACAATATTGATCACAGCCCCCAAATTACCTTAATGCTATATATCTTTGTATTAATCTTACATGAAGTATATTCCCACTGGACTGACTGCTTATCAGCGGAATGGCTTGGTGGTGATACAGCGGAGGCAGGGCGGGCCTCGCGAGAGCGGCAGCAGCCGCAGCTGCCGCTTGCTGCTGTTGTTGTGCACCGAGCTGATGCAGGATATTACCTGAAGATTTGGAGTGATGCAATGGAATCCCTACACCCATTTGCGAGAGGCTCAACTGAGACCTAAAATAAACAAGAAAAGAAATCTTATGTACTATTAATATTAACCAAGATGGCTGTATTTATATTATATAAATAAATAGTTTATACTGGCTGTATGTTAATTACGCTAATTCATATACCATAATATTTAAGGACAATTTTTAAACGAATATTTTATTTCAAGAGTTAGTATATACATACTTACAACATAATAATAAAAACAGCATTATGCATTATCAAACAAGACGAAACACATGAGCAATTGCTTATGAAATGGTTTAAAAAAATGCTTAGATAAGTATAAGCTTAACAAAATGTTTCTACGAGTTGAGATGTAGTGGCAAAGCTATCGATTATAGTGAAATTATCCCTTGCAGCGTGACTGCCTAAAGCATTTCAAATAAAAGAAAGATTTATAAACACTTTTAAATATTTAATATATAAAATTGTTTATAAATCTTTAAAAATATATTTATATAACAAAATATATTTTTGAAAACTGAGCAGAAATCAAATCAAAAATGATCGAAGATTTATACTTCAGTAGTTACAGCTAAATTTACTACTCAATAAAAACAAATGAATGCACTCTAAGTAACAGACCTATGCAGCTATTATTGAAATGACCAACCTGGAATTTTGCAGATCGTTTTGCTTCATCATGGTGAACTCCTTGGCATGCACGTTCAATTTGTTCTGCTGAACGCCGTCCACTCGAACACCTGCCATATTACGCGACATCATTTTAGTAACAATTTCAATTTCAGAGGCGCCAAACATACCATGCTGTAGTGCTGTGGCCGGCCGGGCATAGACAAAATCGAACAAAAAGAAAAACCATCGATGAATCAATGCAAACTTCATTTCAGTACTGAAACACCAGTGGTGTACCAATACCGCAATATTATATTCATTGAAAACATAGATTGTTATATTAAATACACAAATATTTAACCAAAATCAAAATACGATATGGCAATAATAAGACTAATTTGTCATACTAATCAACTTTTTTATATACCTATCTAGATAATATCTATCTATAACTATATTATATACCAATATACACAAAAAGTAGTGAAGTAAAAGATTTTTTGCAATTTACGATTTCGAAAATAAATTGAAATCTTCAAAACGTGCAACTAAAATATGCACATATATAAAATCGGTTGATTAGTAATCACAACGCGACATCTGTTTGGATAATATGGCAGACATTTCCAGATTGATGGAATAGGAATTATAAACATTCAAATAAATGTAGATATCTACGAGATTTGCTGGTTTTTGACAGTATAGTAAATTATATAACATTGATATATTATCCATTGAAATTTAGAATAAACATCGATAACATTTATATATGGATATATATATAATACTATGATTCTGTAAATGACACAATGATAACTTTAAGATTTCGTGAATCATAATAAAAAGTAGTCAATGATATATTTTTCGTACACGATAGTTAAAATTTATATTTCCGTTTATTAAAACCACACTACGCACATGGAGTGGAAATAATAAGGTTTGTTTATTTAAAAATGGTATTAGAATCGCACAGACAACTCATGTGAATCGATTAGGAAAGGCGCGAATTTTGTTCCATATTTATTTTATTCAAATTCACATTATGTCACCGTTGTCGAATTACGCTTTTGTCACGCAAAATAACGTACATGTTTAGATCAAGTGCAGACAAGATTTAATATCTATCAACTTATTATTATATCTCATTATTATTATTATCCAATGAATTCAGCGGCAAAAATTGTTTGTTTAGTTATATTATACATTATATTGTAAATGACTATTTATTTTATTTTAACTTATTATTAATACTAAATGCAAATATGATGTTTATGCACCAGACATGCCAGTTTATAATAAAATACATTTAGAATGCTATTTTATTAGGTAGGTAAGTACAATGGTAAAATCTCATTTTGAGGGAAAAACTAGAGATATAGATTTTTGATCAAACTGATATTCTCATAGAAATTGGAAGAGCAGAATTAAGGATTAGTGTGAACTGTGATATTGATATATCATGACATTATTATCATATTTTTACCATTATATATAGTCTGTAAGTGTAATATATTATACTTGTCGAAATTATTGTGTTATAAATAGTAATTTTATCAACCTTTGACCTACAATATAAATAACACTGAAGAATAATTAAATTTATGGGCAAGACTCTCATCGCGTGTTAGTCACCTGTGTATAATAAATTATTGTGTAGGTATATCCGCCATCAAATTGGATATAGTTTTGTAGGGTAAGCCACACCAGAATTGGAGACAAGAGTATGTATCCAATTACTTAAACAGAAAAAATCTTCAAATTTATAGTGATTAAATAAAATTGACGTCTTGACGAGATCAACAATCTAACATTAAAAATTCTTAACTGCACGAACTGATTCAATACTTACGCGTCATAAATTCTCCTAATCTTACAATCAAAGTAACAAAATATGTTGCTATCTCTCCCATAACACCAAATTTGACAGTAAGTATCTGTAATCTGAGTCCGCCATTTTATATTTTTACTGACTTCAGTACAATCAAGTTGATGGTGAAGTCTAAAGTAATTGTAACTTTTATAAAATGAATTTATGATTTGAGTGTGGTTAATCGTGTAGATTAATCAGATTTTATATTATCTTACCAGCACGCCGGATATAAGACTGGTAAATACGCTAAGAATAGTATGCACATAGCTCTTGAGACGGCAAGTAGTAGTCAAAATTAATATGTCTCAGAAGTAACAACCTTCATTGGGTCCAGAAGAGTGTATGCAATGGTTCAAAGCTGTGCAAAATGTGGTTTTATTAAACAGGATGCTGAGAGATAATTATTGCAAGAGTGGGAAGAGCTGTATAAGTCGGGCCAACCTGAATAAGGAAAATTACTAGGAATTTAAAAGAAAACGAGGCGTTTCTCTCTCATGGAGATTCTAGATTCTAGATTCTAGAGGAATTGATTTTCTGCACACGTGCACGCTTGAGAAGTTACTTCGAAGACACTCTTATTCAATGAAAAAAAAGTAGACTTTTAGGGCTTGTTAGGCCACTGGATACCACCATATAAAATAAACAGATTGGAAAGCAGTGATCAGTAGAAGGGGGAAGTAATTTATATAAAATACGTAATGTCGAAATATACATGGGTTTAATTCCCTTCTATACATTCGATCCTAAAAATTGTGTAGCGATAACGATCAGCCAATGTACATATAGTCCTGTCCAAGCCCTGTCTTTTCTTTCCATACTTTTGTATCAAAAGAATTTGAGTAACAAACAGCTCACGTAGAAAAACGACTGTTGAGATACCTTTTTATGCTAGACAGAGCTAAAATGGATAAAAATGTTACTTTTAAAAATATGCCGAGATACACAGTGTGAAAACAAAAAAATAGTTTAACGATAATGAAATACTGGGGCGAAGGAAATGCAAACGAGCATACTGTTCTTATTTTAATCTGTATTTAGAAGTCGCTCATGTTTTATATTTAGTTTATACATTCGAAATGCAGAACCCTTTGTTCAGTTAGACTTAGTGCTGTGTATATTCTTGCAAAAAGGTAAACACACTACCACACCATATGTGATTATTTGATGGCAATCATTGTTACTGGCTCTTTCAATACTGTTTCCTAGATATATTCACGTAAAAAAAATTAAATATATTCATGACACTTAACTTAAAAGCAAGAATCGAGTACAGGAATGATATTATGAGTCACATTGCTGACGTTTACGGTTGTGTTGGTGTAAAAAGGACTGATGCGTGCCACTGACAATGGATAGCACTACTGTCTCATTACTTCAATTTATAGTTGCATACTTCATCGACACGTCCAGAATATTAATCGCCATTGTACACCACAATCAGTTAGGCCGGAGGATACTAAACAGTGTTGCCGTGAGAGTAGCAATAAAAAAATTGTTATAAGTATATATGGCGCGAAAATAGACATAATACGTGTTAGACAAAATAGTTTTCCGGGAAAATGTTCAAAAACCATATTTAAGTAATATGCCGTAAATCTGCACTACAGAGCAGCGGTCGTTAACTTTTCTGAACTTATCGATGGCATAATTATAATTTAAATTCTAGCGGATTGATAATTTATTTTTTCTTAATAATAAGAGACCATATTTAAAATTATTAAATGATTACTTATTACGCTTGGTATAAGCAACAACGATATTTACAGCTGCGTGTTTGAACGTTCTTGGCTTATTGAGTTTGATTTTATTACTGCAATCATTTTTTGAATAACCAAAATTTTCTCACAGTTCGCTGGTTAGTGACTGCATCAAATTTTACAAATGGAAAGTGTGACGTGAATTTTTGGATACATTTGGATTAGTAATTACGAATTTTTATTTTTCATATCCTTGTCCTTCTCTAGATTTTTCTTAAAAACATTACGTTAAAATTTGCAGCTTTGATATCAGACTTATTAAAAAAAAAAATACATTGCAAATTAATCTAACAATAGAAAATAAACTTATTTATATAAACTTACTCAACAGATTAAGTTGAGATTAATCAAAAAATGTACTATTATAGATGAAATGTAAGATATCAACTGGGGATGTCTGATGGCATTTCAATAAAAAAATTCGAATCTTTTAAATATAGCTCATCAATCACAATATATATATATATATAGTGGAAATATACAAAAATTATACAGTTTAAATAGGTATATTTAATTTTTACACGGTAAAATAAATTTGTTTAATATAAACGGTATTTCAGCCCCGAATCACTATCAATTATTAACCTAATGCAATCAGCCGTCTCAACAGCTGAGACGTGGGAATTCAGAGAGCTAGTGTTAGAATGTAAAATTCTTATAGATTTTATTCATTTCTGGCTATGAACTGGCACTTGCAACGTTTTGTGACTTTAGTTACAATACAAGAAATTAGCTAAAGTAAATAAAATAAAATTTTAAAAGGAGTGCAAAAAAAATTTACACTCCGGCTTTATGGCGAAATCGTTAATTTATTCACTGTAATATTTATTATTTATAGCTACTATTTGAGAGCCATTGGTCATTCACTTAACGGTGTGTTTGGTCAATGAATCAGAGGTTAGCAAAAATCGTAGGTGCGTCAAAAATGGCATAAAAGCAACTTTTACTTACGAGGCAGACGAAATCAATACACGCGCTTTTATACTAACTAATTTCATTAGTAAATTAGTATCAATATGTTTTTTATAGAATACATTGTGATTTATGCGTCGTCAGTGATGTGCCAATAAAGATAAATAGTATTTTTTTGTAGCCAGATCCACAGCTAGTGATTTTCGTCATTTTATGTATTTATGTTTAAAGTTGCGGATGTCTGTGATGTCCATATGTTTAAATTAACGTGATGAATGTGGATACGTCTGTTTTATATTTACATAACGATTAATAGATCTAGGTGCCATTGAGACTGTCTTTAGCCTTCATTTTCTTCTGCTAAATCTTCATCGCAAAAATTTCGTTTCGCATGGATATCATCTTAGGCAGTGTTCCCCAAAATTTTTACACTTGCAAGACCGGTAAAAAAAGCGAAAAATGCGGACCACTAATACTGAAATAAAAATGTTTTTTTTTTGTGTAATATTTTTTTGACCGTGTATTGTGACAGATGGACATAGCTTTAACTAACAAATATACAACAGTCTGATACAAAAAAACAATGTGTTTTTTCAACAAACAAATGCGAAATCTACTGTTGGATCTTTGCTAATGTCTTGGATATTCTTGGCTGCATTACTATCTATGACAGTTATTATTAAATTCGTTGGTGTCGCATTATTCTATCAATTATTATTAGATGAAAATAACAAAAAATACTAGCAAACAGACAGGTGAAAATAAACCCTATATTTTTGCATGGCGAATTTCTTGAAATTTGGCTTACTGTTTGCGGCCCGGCACTGCGGACCATCGTTTTGGGAACACTGATTTAAGGAATGGCAGCAGCACTTTCATGCGATTCAAATAAAATTAAAGTACGGACTCAGAAATCTTTGTTCTAATTAAATATTGGTTATAGTTTTTAATTTTCTTGTTTATCAGTTTTAGTATTCAGTATCCGCATGAACTTTGTTAAATCACAAACTATGCATGTCCTACGTAAATAGTTATTTGTTTACTTCTATATAAGTTCTGACATTTAAATCGTTTACACGGGAACACACGTTGAACTAACTTCGTTTTATGTTTGATTTTATCGAACTCTTGGATCCACGCCTCATGACTTGTTGATCACTGGTGTAAGCTAACAGAGCTCTTGCTACTGAGACTCTCACAGTTAAAAACAAAAACTGTAAATGTGGTTTAACACAATTGGTACGTTAATACTTTAATATATCAAATGAAAGCTTCCAACGATAGGAAACTTCTCTCGCATCCATGAAAATGTTTCCTCGCGCCCAAGGTTAAGAAAAACTGTTTTAAAATTTGAAAGCAACGTTTAGGAGAAGCTAACTCACTTTCGCTAATGTTCTGCATTGATGTATTTATCGAATACGGATTGATTGGCTTTATAAATAATAGTTTCTGGTCGTGAACTTGTTACCATTTTGGCATAATAATAAGCAATAACTTTCTTCGAGCAAAATGACTCAAATTCACAAGGAGTGGGCGGGAGTCTAACACGCAATTTCATGTCGAGTACAAATTAGTTCATAACATTCGAACCGCCGCATTTTATGGACAATAAATTTCTTTTTATCTTTATAAAATGTTTTTATTTATAGCGTTTACAAATACGTAATTTAAACGATGACAAAGAAGAATAAAAATTCTCAAAAGAAATTTCAATTCAAGTATTTTTTGTCGGTACTTTAAAGCACAATTATTAATTGTCTATGCATATTGTTTTTGAGAAATAAAGAAAAAAACTATTTTAAGCATGGTCATTAAATTAAAGGAATTTAGTTTTACTGTCTTCAATTTTCTAATTTTAATAATAAGTTAATCAAAAAGATTTTCAAGAAATCTATGCAATTAATTATCAAGAACTCTAAAATAATATTAATAACATTATTGTATTTTGTTGGACAAAAACTGCGTATGTCAATCAATGAATAATATCCACTGTTCATTTTATATTTTATACAAATTATAAGTTTTTTATTTATAAATTATAATATTATTCGGGATTTATGTAGTGATTTAAAAGATATCAAGGAATAATATTTTCCAGATAAAATGTGATTTGCCACAGAATTAAAACATGTCTCTCATTGTGACAAAAATGTGGAAGTCGCAAAGTTTATTTTTATGTTTCAAAAAATCTTTGTTGTTGTTTATATGGTATTTAATACGGTAATAAATAATTAAATGTATATTATTTTATAAGACTTTACGCCAAGGGTTTATAATTTCTCGTATCAGGTCAATTCATTAGGCACGTATTTATCATTATTGTCATGTTAGCAGTTTATTCACGCACGAACTTGAAAATACACGCTCAAGAATTTAATTGAAATAAAAAAATATATTATAATATGCTAAGGACTCACTCGGCGGGCGATATATCTCCATGGTTGGTTTTCCTCTGTTGTTTGTGGTTACAATCATACTTTTCCGCTTACCGCCATCTCGTAGCTGAAATTCAAACGTACAAACGGTAAATTATAAAGTTAAAATAATTTGAAAAATATAATATGGGTGTTTCCTGATTAAAGGCGCATTAATTATAATATGTCACGCTTCCTCTCTCAGAGCAAACATCTAAATGAATATTTTGCGTATACAATCAACATACAAGAATACAATGCGTTAGTATGAAGTAGGCTTGAGAGTGGGTGTATTGTTTGGACCCAAGGAAAGAAAACAAGATTCTATGACTTTCTTTTAGGTTTGCTTACTTTTAATAGTTTTGAAAACTCGAAAAGAAGTGTATCTCACTACACATTTCTTTCGACTCATACGAGGCCAAAATTAGTATTCTGACATCCTTGTTTATTCTTCCAAACTGTAGAACCAGTCTGCTAATGGGGGTGTTAATGGTGAGAGAATTAACAGAGTTCAACAGTATTGGTTTAGATGTCAGCATATTCCATGTGAACGAAAGTGAGTTCAAGCGAATACTATTTTAATATATTAAACTAGATTTTACATGAGCTTGATTGTATGACTTTCTTGCTGTCTTTGTTTTTTGTCTTGGTATTATTTCTATGGCATATCAAAATAATGTATAAGATAAAATATTTAAGTGTAGTTCATGTCAACAAAAGAAGATCTCCTAACTTTGTCAGTCATACGTTTCTGTTGATTTTATAAAGAAAATATTCAATAACAGCTGATTCTGACGTCTTCATGACGACGTCTGAGAGATGGTTAATGAAGACAATTAAAACAAAGTATTTGATTGTAGAGGTATCATTACATACAGTGACTCACTGTGTAATGCCAAAGGAGATATGTGGCGGATATTTAGGAAATGCAAACGGGTTAGAAATTAAGAGGGACGGGAAATGTAATATTTTTGATGAGAAAATTATTGGCATCTGTCACAGGACTTCAGTATATACCTAATAATTATCGAAAGATATCTTTCTTGTCTAAATAATTATCAGTTATTTGTAATGTAAATGGTAACAGGACAGCAGTAAATATTTAACGCGAGGAAATCGATGGATTAAAGATTTTACGAAATAGAACGAGTTATAAAACATTTGTATTTCAGACGCAATTTATCACCTCTTGACATGTGAATTGATATTAGTCTAAAAATAATTGTCAAGTTTATATCGTAAGGTATTGTATAGATTTAAGGAAGTATCAAGATATTAGTACAACATGCCTATGAGGGCGGCCAATGTTTGTGTATATGTTGACCAAACACCTAAGTATGACTCTGAATAGAATTTTTATACAAACTTTGAATAAATATCGCAATTTATTGATCATTATGATGATCCCAAGAGATAATAGTAGTATTACAATATTATTAAAACTGATTAAAATGACAAACATTACTGTGGCATTAATCACGTCAGGTAAACAAATATGTCAAACATAATGGTAAAACCCTTAGATTTTCAAACTTTTTTACCTCATTCTTTGCTGTTTCCATTTATTTACTCGTGGATTTTTTAAACTTACTACTTTCAAATGTGGACACAATACTACTTACTGAGATGAGTGAGGCTATTTTTGTAGTCAACGACGTATAAAAAAATCATAATTCTCCTTCATACATGTTTTGTAAAGAGATATTGTTTGATGTAAACCATAAAAAATAAATACATGGTATTAATGCGAGGGGCGAACCTGATGCTCCGATATTAATTGGTGAATATTTAATTAATAATAGTAACTTTAAATTAGTGAGGTAGTCATAAAATTCGACGTTCAGTATTTCACAACCGATTTATTTTTTCAAAAGAAGATTAATGTATGCACTAAAACATATCGTTCGAAATCATTTTCCGCAAATAAAAAGATTATAGGTAATATAAATAAAATGTGATTCCTTTATATCAGTCGATGGTTTTATAAATTTTTAAATATTCTGTCTCTAAAAGTGTAAATAGTCAACCGTGCACGACAAGAGAAGCCACTGTGTATTGTACCCACATGAAACCAATTAAAATGACCTCATCTCTTCAATATCTTGTCATAGTTACGTAGAAAATAATCATACTCCACTCGCTAAAGCGTGCAAAAACAATGCGTTGAAATGACGCTTCACGAATTATACTAGTTGAACCCATCGCATTGTTATTAAAAAATATACTTGAAAATCAATCTCCAATATCGTATTCAATAATATATTCTCGAAATTGAATATCTCATTCTATATAACATATTTTGAAAAATTGAGATACTATATTTTGGCATCGAGTTGAATATTTTAGGGATTAAAAAAATACCAAATCATTTGTCTTCTTCAACTATATTATTACAAAAAGTCTTTATGAAAATAGTCGAGTCGTTACTGCTTCCATTTAACTCTATATTGCTGTTCAGGCATCTAATGCCCAAATGTATAGCTAATTTGTGTTACCCTTTTCTATCAGCTTGAATATATATTATTGAATAATTTTTAAATACAAAGTTCCAATACAATGGGGTAAAAATAGCAATCTAGATTACAGATAACAATTACAATTTAGATTACGGATTAGAATACAGATTATTTCTTCCTTTAAAGATACTGGTTATTGTTCATTTTTTTAAAACATTATATTTATAGCTAGTCTAAAATGAGATTGAAGATAGTTTTTCACATGGGATCATTTCATATATAAAAACATATAATTTAAATGGTTAATGTAAATTCATGAAATAATAGACAAAAATGGTTGAACATGTAAGATTATAAGGTCCTGAGTATCAACTTAAAAATTACTTATGTATCAATAATAATTTAATTAAATAAATTATTTTCAATTGAAAAAAATAGCACAGTTTTATATTAACTGAAATATACTCAAAACATTTTTAACAATAAATTATCAATTCACTTTGGTTCAGTTGACAGCGAAATACAAATTATGTAATTAAATGTCATATTTTATTGTGTTTTAAATGTGGAAGAAAGAGGGGAACAATCGCATAAACAATACATTAAGTGACGTTACTTTATCTTATATTTTTAACACCAATTTAATAATACAAATGTTGAACAAGTCGCCGAGTTTTTTTAGTAAAAAAGTATTTTGATTTATGCGGTTATACTCCCTTATATGTTATTTGAACCACATTATTTCGTGTTTATGAAAAATGTCATTGACTATAAATTTAGATAATTTTTGACTATTGTGTTTGGGCACACATACTTGAAAATAAAAATATATACAAAAAAAGAACTTTAATTATATGATATTTCACTCAAGCCATCGATGTATATTCATTTTAAGTTATAGCTAAATAGATTTTCTGCGTCATTGAACGTGCGTATTGTAATATAATATATAGGTTCGGCATTAGTTCGCGTTCGCTCCATGGGTTCGCGTGTTGATTTTAAAAAAATGTTAACTCTAGCCGTATTAAATGAGCTTTACTTTCTTTCTTCCGAGTTTTTCTTTGAACTGAAACATTACTAGCACTTGCGTTGCTGGGCGGTCTACATTTACCACGGTGTCTAAATTTATTGCCAGGAAGTGAATCAGACTATTAACAGAAATGAAAGCAAAGCTTACCAACTATAATATAAACCATGTAAAATATGTTTTCATCAACGATTTTTACGTTTCACAATATTTAATATTCTTTAAATTAATATTTTAAATAGCACAATAAATAATAGTACATATCAACACAAAACGATATCAATTTAATTTATGATATCGACTGAAGGTGCTTGAAGGAATTTCAATATCAAATTTGAATTGTTACAACTTTGTACAATTCCACATGTTTTGTCACTAACGACTCGGGTTTCACCTTTCGGCAACTTCAGGCATTCTATCACACGGATGCAACAGAACTGGCGTAAAATAAACAGTTAGGATCGTATATATACTAAAGTTATTAATTACAGGAAAACACTTACCCCAAGGCAAGCCATAAATGGCAGCTAAAACAAATTTAACTTTTTTAATATAATAATAGTTAATACAATTGCTTGTGATAATTTTCATTTACGATCTTTGATAATGAGTCATTTTAAAGGGTTTTTCAAAAAATATCAATCAACTAACATTAAAATATAAATGGGGTTTTTTTTCACATAGAGAATGCCTACTATCAAATATCTAGTGATGAAATATAAGAATTTACGTTATGAGATTGTCGATTCATTGGACCGATCTCACGTAAAGGGTACAACAAGGGCGAGTTGGGAAGATTAATTTCATCGTTGGATATGAAGTTTGAATTTAATAACTAGCCTCTATTAATTTCTAGAATCTTCTGATAAAACAGTTAATGGTTCCCCGTGTTATGATGCAACATGTTTTGTTTTAGTATTGTAAATAATTTAAAACGAAGACAGGCAGTCTAGTAGTATCACTTAAATATGAAATTGCAATTTTATTGCTGAAGTAACGAAGTTGTAGGACCATAAACACAGTTTGGAAGACTGTGATTAGTGCGTAGGCGTTGCATCGGTAAATAGTTGATTGGAGAACCTTGCCGTAAAAGGACATGCGTTTTTTAAAATTCAATAAGATTTAAATTGCATACGTCCACCAGAATACCAAGTGCCGACAACGATTGTTGACTGTCGAAATCAAGCGAAATTAGCATAAACTTAATTCGAAGGTAAAATGAAATTAATTGCAGCAGTTTGGTTGGTTCATGTGAAAACTTCGACTAAGCCCGTTCCTATAGTACAATCTGAACAAAAGTTTGAATAAATTATGAAAAACTTTTTAACAACAAGGTCAAAATGTACAGAGTTAACGATACGCTTAAATTTGAGGGTAGTTATTAATAATAGCAATGGAAATAGTTAATGCTAATTCAATGAAAAAAATATATAATCTATGGAAAAATTGGAAATTTGCACAAAATTTTTATCGTATTTTCCAGGGTAACATGGTGCAGGAGGGTCCCAGGAGGAAAAAAGAGACCACAGACTTTTGTTAAACTTGTGAGAGGAAACCAAGCCTTCGCCCAGGGGAATATTTTAAAAAATATCACACTTTCAAATGTTTTAAATAGTATATATTATTTTTAAAATATCATATTTTGAAATGTATTTTTTTTTATTTCATAGATTATAGCTTTGCAATTATGAAATTATGAAACAATTATAAAATACGTTATTAATTAATTATAGCGTGTTTAGCTTCCATTTGATTCAATGACGTTCGAATATTACGAAAATCTTAAATTTAATTAAGGAGTTGCTACAACACTTTTTGGTTTTTTTTACGGAGTGGAAAGGGTTAAGTGTAACCCTACTTTTAGAAAATGGGTGTGGATACCCGCTCAAATGACTTCGCTGAATCGATATATCGTAGAAAAATAGTAGAAGTAAAATATTATGGAATATGTTACACATCCTGTGTTGTATTTGTATTCAAAAGCGCATCGCGTTATAAAAACAATATGTGGAATTTTGGTGTATTTATAAATGCATACACGGTCAATAAATGCATTTTAAAATCTGCTGTAAATGTTTATTCACTAAGGATATTTTATTTTCAATCCAAAATCTAGATGGATGATTGTGCCCACGCAATAATAAAGTTTGTAACCAGTACCTTTTGTAGCAAAAGTATTGTTTTAATATTATTTTTCTATAGTAAAATACAAATTTTGTAGTGTATGCAGAGGCGAGAAAATTTATAGATAAGCGGAAGACATTATTTATTAAATAAATAACTTCTGAAGCATCATTAATTTAAAAGCTATATATATATATACATATACTAAAGACAAAATAAAAAAAAAGTTCGATAACTTTGTCTATTACATCAAAATAAATTAACAATGGTAATAACTTACGAAGAATGAGAAACTACAATGAGAATTAAAATTTGATTTGTTTGATTCTTGAAAATTGATCAGTTCTGGTGGACCCGTGTAATGGAATGTCTGAAGATGTCGAAAGGCGTAAGCCGGTTGGTTAGTGACAAAAAATATGGAGTCGTACAAAATTTCAACAAATCAAATTTGATTTTAAAACACAATTAAGCACGTATCATATCATAAAATAAGAATAAAATTATAGCCTTAAAACTATTTTTGTTCTTTAATTACATTACATTTCTATTGTATTCAAAATTGAAATCAAAACTCCTTTCGTTTTAATGAATAGCTTTGTCTTCAAATATTCCGAGTTAGACAAATATTATTTATTTAATAAATATAGCTGAATAATAAATTAATTTGCCTCGTTAAGAGAAACAACGTCGTTATTATCCATAATCTTTTAATTCAGGATTACTTTTGTAAGAAGTACCGAAACGAGCTTTAGTCTCATTACATCACAGAATGTGATATTTTGTCGGAAAGCAAATATTTCATATTAAATAAAATCTGGTTTTTTGCGATCGATTCCCTTTTCTGAAACATTAGATACAAAACACGTCATGCTATTTGGTAAATATATTGGACGAGCGGTTGTATCTGTATTAAAAAAAAGAAACATAAATATGAAATTTGTTCTACCCATACATTAAATCATTCTGAAAATTATACACATATATACTAGATGAATTAATAAAATACGATTTATAGGTGGAATTTTAATTTGATAACATAATTAAATAGTTACTATAATATAATGGTTTATGTTAAATGGCGTGTTTAGAGAAAATGAAGACCTCTGTTATCAAAGCAAGACAGGTGAAATGTACGAAGGCACTCGTACATTTTGAATACATTTCAAGGTACTTACATCAAAGGTAATATTTTATTTTGATAAATCCAACAGTAACAATTTTTCTCACGTACCTTAATTTATGTTAGTTAATTTTGACTTTATTATACGCTTTACAAAATGATACTCTTTGTCGATTCAATAGCGGATGAGAAATTGTTTAAATATTGAATATTCAAACCAGCCAAGAAGGTATATGCTCCACTGGCAGTTTATATCCTCCACATTGTAATCAGAGAGGACGAAGCTAAAAAAAAATATTTGCTGAATAACTGCCAAGATCAACAGAGTGTGTTAGACGGTCAAGGTGAAATATAATTTGATTTCTCATATAATCATCATAAATCTTCACAAAAAATGCAATAGGCACCTGTCTTGAGAATTGTGCGAAAGAATAAAAAAAGCCATTTAAGAACAATATAAACATTTTGAAAACAAATGTACCTGATTATTGTTGGTAAAGGGACTTAATAATTATTTTAATGCGGTAAAACAGGATCTACTCTATTAGAAATGATCAAATAACGACTGTGTAAATTTATGAGAGAAAATTACCCGATCCTCTGAGGCTATTTGAGAATCATTGTTAAATAGGTAGACTATTGTTTGAATAGTATTCTCAAGTTTATTAATGACATAGAGGATTTTTAAGATATATGATAATTATTAGTATTGACGGATATTAGGAAATCAATTGGGACAAAAATCAAATATGCAAGATTACAATTATTAGTGTTATTTAAGTCAATGTAAATTAAAAAAGGTATTTAACACAAGATACACTTTATGTTAAAGACAAGAGTGTACTTATTTACTACCAATTAGTATTTGTGATTTTGTCAAAGAAAAAAAATGATTGACTCGCTGTTAATATGTTATCATATGTCCGCTTTACTACTCATACTGTGCAGTATTGTATCTCTCACTTTGAGATTCCAAATTATACAATATATCTCTACTGTACAAATTCATAATTATGGATATTAAATCAGCTTATGAGAAATAAAGTGGTCCAATTGATATATTCGTAAAAGATAAGTAATGTGTACTATGGTATTCTACATGTTTTAAAACTTATTTAGCTTATTAAATACATACTATGCTATTATTATAATTATGAAATAAAATATAAATTGGGCAAATGATTAACTTTAGAAGGTAATTAAATCATCTTGTCACTTGGCTCACTTTATTTCTAAAGGGCTTATGATTTTTTCGATTTTAAACATTCACTACTTATTTTTGGAATAATGATCTTAATACTGTGTAATCTATAAGAATAATAGTTAGTAATATATAAATTTTTGAATGAAAATATGATTCAGAAGATAGACTGAATCATTTTTCATGAAAATTCTACATGTCCCCTAAGTCCAGTATAAATATTCTATTGTATTCTATGTGGGAAGTTAATATGGTCTCACCATAAATATAAGGTTAAATATTAAGAATGATGATACATTTTCGAAATTTTCATTGGAAAGACATAAATAATATAAATGGGCGTAGATTTGATCACTTTTCACTTGTAATTTTATCTGCGTCATATCAAAATGGTTGCATTGACAAAAAGTATTGTATCTATATGGAAATAATGTTTCATCGCATTAAATGAAACTAGCCAAGTCCATTTTTTTATATATTATTGTATTTATATATATATATATATTCAAAAGTTATCTTATAAAGAATGATTCTAAAATAAAGTAATTATGATTTTTCTACAGTCTATTTTTATTGAAACAATTTTAAAAATTGTACAGAAAAAAGCTACGCTTTAAAAGCACTGTAATTAAGCAGAACACATATATTTATGTTTTTAATTTGAATTTTACGGCTTGACTCGCTTGACCAATTAAATGTAACTATAAATGATTCAAACACAAATGTTGCACAATTATTATCGTAATATTTTACAGAACGACCACTATGCGCCTAAAGTAAATACGAGTTAATCGCGCCTAATAAAGATGACAATTGCACCCTTCATTTTCTCATTTAGAAGCTAAGAATTAACAACAGTAATTATCTATTGTGAATATGTATTATAAAATATCGCAATAGTCATGAAGATGCTTATCAAAGAGGCGAAACACGTGTCATATCTTGGAAAAAATAAGATTCACCAAGTCACTGCCGAATGCATCGAAAAAATCAAAGAATGGAGTAATGTAACGTAAAATTTTTGATTGAATTTTTAGCGCACATACACATATCCCTCGATTTATGCGGTATTTGTTTTACACGGATTGAAAAAGAATTTGAGCCAGTTACATTTACAGCTAAAATCATCCATGACGTACTCGAATTGGGAAGAAAATTAGCTAATCATTTTGTGCAAAATGACTCAAATGTTGAATGGGCCCTTCGATTCCAACGTGATATTAATCAATGCTTGGCTCAATATGATGAGGTCCATAAAGATCTAACAAGAAATTTGAAGCAAATGTTAATAACGGATTTATTACCAAATCTCTTCGAGGTGTAAATGTTTCTACTTCAAACATCGAATTTTTTGTTCCTCTATATATGCTTTATGTGTATTTAATTAATAAAAGAATATATATATTTATACTTTTAATAATTTTGTTTCATTTATGTATTTTAGAAAACAACCAAATTATGCATTTTTGTGTACTTTCCGATTTACACGATTTTTCATTAAAAAATATACAATTTCGATTTACACGTTTTTCTAAGGAACCCATCTACCGTGTAACTCGAGGGATATGTGTATTATATTTTTAAAATGCTGAAAGCGAGTTTAGTTAACGATTTTCGCCAAAACAACTACGAAATACTAAAAATACAAATCCATAAGTATTATTTAACTATTTGACTTAGTGCCTTTTGTTGTGAGCCCACATCAAAATACAAAGTATGTAGGTATGCAAATGAATATTTCGATAGGATCTAGGCGGCCATGAAACTGTTTTGTTGTAGTTACCTATTATAATATATATACATGCTGGCTCACTTCAAAATCCCACACACTCTTCGTTAGTCATTTCGTTTAGTTTTTACACAACATCCAAGATTCATTCAGCTGTGCAGGTTTGAAAAGGGGCGAATCAGTGATTGGCCCACACATCAATGGGTCAGCGAAAGTCATTTTAATCGGTATATAGAAATATGCGGCAAATTTTACAAGCTAAAACCGGTATAATTATCTTTTTACGAAGATAAACGTGTTGAAGCTTGTTTGTTTGTTTCGGAAAACTAAGACGTATGGTTTTAAGAAACCTAAGGCAAGAATATGAATATCATCAGCTTCTGTGTCGTTACACCGTGTAAATATGAAAAGGTAATAACAATTGTGTAAAAATTAGCACGGTATCCTTAATGGCACTGAAAATCATGGGAGACAGATCAAAAATTATATTTGATGATATTATTTCATTTATTTTGTGTTGATGCCGTTTTTGGTGAGATGGAAAAATTAACTGAAATTGCGCCCAATTTTAAAACCTAAACACTGTTTGAAAAAATCTTGTTGGTACTCAAACTTTGTGCGAAATCAGGCCATAAGGTATATACGTGAACTCAATATTTTATGTTGTCAAATGTGTGTTGGTTGAAAGTGGAACGTGTATACAAACACATATTTTTAATCGTCCTGAAAAAAATACTAGACTGAAATTTGACAGTTGCCTATTGGCCATATATAGAAACCCTAATCAACCGAGATGCCGTTGAAACAGGAGAGAAGATGTATTGTGTACCTTTTCTACACAGCTATATACAATATATATATATAAGCAAATGTACGTTTTAAACATAGTTCCAACGATGGTGAGCCGAAATAGCTATCAACTATAACTTATAAAAAAAAGTGTAGAACTAAAATACATTGCTATTTTTTCATCGTGTTATAATGGAATTCTACCAAGTAAATGCCAATTCAATCAATAGAATATCTTTTCATTTCCATCACTGTTTATAATAACCAAATGTCTCAAAATTAATAATTGAATACTCAAGAATATATCTTGTCAAAATGATTATAATACGTACTAGGCATTCAGACTAAATATATATATTAATAGAATGATGTTTTTCAATTTCACAGATTTTATATATTAAGCTCGTTAATGTTTCTTTTGTCTTGACGATTTCACTTTGATTGTGCTTTTTAATTTTGGTTCTCTCAAAAACATTCTATGAATGGATTTATACGACCGCTCCCAATATGAAAAATTGTATGTGTCTTCTTGTTCGAGGTATCCAATATTTTTTCTATGAGAACCGCTTATGCTGCCGTTCAGCAGCTGTAGGTATATTTTACAAAGAGACTACGAATAGAAAATAAGGCTGGAACAACACTGATATATATATATGTGTGTGTATTTAAATATATCGGTTGTAACGAAAATATTGAGCGAAAATGTTATCATTATCCTTGATTCTATCCTGACACTTCTTTGTTCGCATTAGACTCAGCACACCCACATAATTCAATACGGCTGACATTATAAATAGGTTTCACATGGACAAATGCACTACACAAAAATTTTATTGCTTTGGTTTTTGGTACATGTAGACAAAATTTATCAATTTATGACATCCATCCTTTGACCAATAAATATTTGTTAATTCGATGAGTAAACAGAAAATATTTTGGATCATAAAATATTAATACGGTGAAAAAAATAGCAATGTATTTTAGATCTACAAAATTATTTTTTTTAAATATAGTTGATAGCTATTTCGGCTCACGCCATCATCGGAACTATGCTTAGACTAACATTTGCTTATCCATATATAGCTGTGTAGAAAATGTACACAACACATCTTCTCTCCTGTTTTAACGACCTAGCTTGTTTCGTAATAAAACTAAAAATTGTAAATGAAACTAAAAATGCGGATATATCAATAAGTTTACATATGGCACGGAAATGGTCCATTACAGAAACAAAGAAGCACCTCGCAGAGGGTTAAACAATGGTGATAGACATATATTAGTTTGTTCGTCAAGAATCCTTTGTTTTTTGAAGTTGATGTCTATTGATTTCCAGCAATTCCAAAGCCGTCATCCTGTGACCCTTACTACAAAGATGCAAACACTTAGGCGCTGAGTTTGAATTTATATTATGTGATTCCTTTATAACGTGATTAGCGAATTGTGAATCTGTTTTTTTTTACTTTTAGCTCGAGTAGATATACTTCTACCTGTCTGTCCGATATAAACGGATAAACATGAGCCACAGGACATTTTATAAATACCGCATCTGTCAAGTTTATCAATTTTATAAAATATTGTTCCATCATTTGTAATAACTATTTATTGCCGTTTCAATTTTGGATTCAAATGGGTCACATAATTCTAGCTTTTCCACGTATTTTTTTTGCTAGCCCGATTCAATTCCAGCGGTTTGAAAAACTGCTCACCCACAATACGTAAGATGTATCCCATAAGACGTTAGCATGTTATGTAGATGAAGAAACTTTCGGAAACATCATGTGGTGGTTCACTTTGAAGAGCGTTCAATTCTAAAGGTACATATAACGAAAATTAGATTTATAATAACACTTATATATATTAATAACACTTTTTAGTTTTCAGATTGTCTAATCTTTTATACAAAAAAAACTTGTTTTTCAATTTTGTTTATTTTCGATGACCATGTAAAAAAATCAATTTTAAATCTGCCAATTAAAAATGCAATTAATTTATCTTTTTCTCAGAATTTAAGTTTTTCGATTTTTGTCGTAATGCAAATCACACAACGTTTTAAAATTGACTTGCTAAGCATTATATATATTTGTACCCTAAAGGCATAAATGTAAAATTTATCCCTTCTTACATCATATTATATATTATTATATATTAGGAATTCATTACTCAAAATTAACGTTGCTTTTCTTTTGATTTAATTTAACAGTCAGTCGTGTTTTAACCGTTGGTACCATTGTGCATCTACCGATATTATTATTGTTTTAACACTACATGGGCATGTAGATCAACAGTTAGTTTATTATAAAAATATTTGAATGATTGATTTAAGATCTGTATGTGATAAATCTTTTGAAAGCTAGTAGACTCGATAACGGCTTTTTTATCAGAAAGACATCGATATTAAAATATTTTCCATTAGAGTTTTAGTGATTACATCAACCCCTTACATATGAATGTATTTATGTAAGAGTGAAAGATTGCGTGACGCAATGTTATAAATGAAAAAATTTTACCCATGCAACGGGAAATTTTTGTCTTGACTACGGTTCAATCAATGTGAATTCAATCATTTATCTATTTGTTAAGATTAAAAAAAAATAAAAACACAAGTTAGTACTTTTTTCCACAATATATTTGTAAATCAGAATCGGTTTCGCTTATCACGAGCATTATTAACTGATAGAACACAATTTACAAGCAAGTCTATGTACACAATTTTTTTGAGTTAAAGGTAGCAGGTATACAAAACCATAGATTCAAGAACGAAGAAAAAAATTACAGGAAATCATACAATATTAATACAAATAATGTAAATTCATACCACATATCACTCATAATATTTTAAACAAAATTAAGGTAAATCAATAATCCATTAAGAGCTCTGATCAATCATAAAGAACTCAGTAGGAGAAGTGAAGAGTGGAAAATTTTTATAAACGAAATAACCTGCACTGCAAATACTCAATGGAACATTAATATATGGCCTTTTGATGGGAGTCAAATGTCTAAAATGTCTAAAACTCGTAATTATGTGGCTCGAGTCTATTTTTTCCTCTTTGATTGAAATATCTATAAAGCGGGAAATGTCTAGGCAAAGAAAACGTCATAGGAACGCATTTCAAAAACCACAACATTGCCAGATCTCAAGCTAGTGTACATGTATTATTTTATTGCGAAGAGAGCTAACGGCCAGATCAGTGACGCTCAAACGATGTTTCGCGTTATAATATATAAATATAAAATTTCAATTCAACGAATGCAGCTACAATTATTTGATACAATATGAAAATAACACTGAGGTAAAAATCTAAAAATGTTAATAACATCTAAAATTAATAATTCTTTTAATTATACAATTTTCAAAGTGTCATTGAAATATATATATTTTTTTCCCTTAGAATATGAGTGAGGAATAGTTGGTATTATATTCTTCGTGCAAAGTGCTGCGTGTATTCATCTTATCAGGTGCAGGTCCGCCTCGAGGGACTCGCCGCCCTTAACGGGCTCATTGACCCCTAACATTAAAATTACCAATTCATTTCACATTTCATATTAAAACGTGCTGTATCCTTTCTTCTGATAAGAAACCCCATTTATTTATAATAACAGTAATGTTCGTTTTTATAGTTGGCATTATAACAAAATGATAAAGGGTCGTTTAGTTCTAATGGTTTACATTCTATCATTTGGAATGTTGGGAAACGTTTTGAAGATTTTTTTATATATGCCTAGAATTTATTGGATTCACGTCAATATGTTTTAAATGATATGAGAATGGATTAAAAAAGGTAGCATACGTCATCAATTCGCTATCTCTCTCTGTGTTAATATGTTATACAAATCTGTAAGTTCTTCTTAATATCAAATCAATGAAGTTGTATAATCGAGCAATTCAACCATTACCATCCTATTGCAAATAACATTTTTTTTAGAAAACTATCATTAATAAATTATTTTTAATACACCATCCCTAATTTCTTTCTACGATTTTATTATTTATTTTTTTACATTTAATGCACAGAAGTTTGAGTATACTGATTTTAGATTTTTATTTTGTTTTAGTCTAATTGCTTTAGGCCATTTTCGATTGTTCTGCAACAGATACGACAAACTAATTTTTGAAGATTTTCAATTTAAAGTAGGTATTGATAATATACTGAGCCGCTTCATAAAAATGGGTCAATTTACACAATACACTTGTAAAATGATATAGAATGACGGATCGAAAATCAGTTTAAATAATATAATATGTAAATACCTGGTGATGATTGTTGAATGGGTGGTGATGAGATTGCGGCCTAACAAAACTCCGTTCCCTGGTGATCATCCCAGGAGTAGCGAAGTCCTGGACTCTGAAACTCCTCTGCAGCCCTCCAGACTGACTGAGATGGTCGGTGTTCATCATAAATGATGAAGATACACTTACTCGAAGATCACTCGGGCTCTCAAAAACCTAACTTTCACTACACAACTTTGTGGCACTTTCAAAGCACCACTAGATTAACAATTAAGCACCGAATACACTCATAATATTTCACTATTACTGATCATCACAATATTTTTTCTGCACTGTTATGAATATTCATATTATACGTCACAAAACTTTTCTTGATGACAAAAGAAATAACCTATCATAACTAATCCATAAAGTCCAATTATTGAAAAAAAACGTTTAATTTATTACGGAACCGTCAGTACGCGAAAAAAGTGAATGGATACGGCTCTATTTTTCAAACACCGTTCATAGATTGAAAAGCGCTGCTAAAGTATTCTTCAAAAATAAGAATCTAAAAACGATTATTCACCTCGCAATAAAAGTATGCAATAATAATAAAATAATCCGCAACTTTCTCAAGAATTCACGTCTTAACAATCGTAAAAAAACAATGAGATATTTTGCAAATATTCACCACAAAAATATTAAAATGTAAATTATTTTATGTTATTTTTCTCATTAAAAAAAACAAATTATATTACTATAGTAAGGCACTAAATATCATTGATAATTGACTAGTATATGTTAGGATTTTTTTAAATTATTATTTTTAAGTAAGTGTGTCAAAGATAAAAGAAAATAAGCTAACATTTGACTTAAATTTGAGAAAACACTCCGACATTTTTTAGATATAATTCGTCTGTGGTATTGAACAATCTATATTTCCACAGAAATTATGTATTTCAAAATATGCGGATTTCGGTCCGGTTCTATCAAAGTACACCTGAGATTATTTGCACGGAGATGATGTCATATATTTTGCTGCAGCACTCGTTCGCAAATATGTATTTTAATTTAATTATAACGTACTAAGAACGTTCGAACTTTTCTATTTGCTCCGTTTATGTGCACGACAAATTAATGTATGATATGTGCAGTGATATACGCAGTGTACCGGTACGCGGTCAATGTTTAGAGGGATCTTCCTTGCAAATAAAATGTCTTGTCGCACGGACCTGAAGCTCTCGCCAGCTGAAATATGAAAAACAAGGTGATTCATTTTTCGGAAATGACTGGGTACGTCAAATTGGGGACATAGGTAGTAGGGTTGACCAAGCAAACTAAATACATATTTTCTTAAACTAAAATGTTGTATTTATTTGGAAAATAGAAAAATTGAAAATTATTTCCTGTTTGTACATTAATAGTAGGTATGATAAACATATATCGTAAGTATTGTTGAACACTGTGACTGAAATATAAAAAATCAAAACAATAATTCTTTGGCCAAAATAGAGAAAATAAATCATTACTAGAATACATTTTAGATTTTCATTCAATTGAATCTATCGTTAATTAGAATATATATATACTATTAGTTGTTCATTTTTTTTTCTTATAAGGAATATTAGTATTACGACTACTGGGAGCTACTCAGAATTTTTCATTTGCTCAGATATTTCCACAAATGAAAAGTACGGCTAGTAAAGGCTGGATATGTGTGCTTGTTAACCTATCGTCTGCCATATTGGAAATACGGCCTCGGGTCAGAAGTGCGCTCTGTCCATTTTATTAAATGTATTTAAATCGAGGATAAATGAGAATATCTTTCTCTAGATAAGGATAAAGAAGGATACAATTTTCAAGGTTGATGGGGCTTTTAAAACGAGAATTTCTGGTCGCATTAAGTTAACGCAAAACAAAGAAAATGGCGTGATAACTTTTACGAGAACGTCATCACTTTTAGCGATATATGTTAATTCTATTAATGATGTCAAAATTATTTATCTTGGTGTATTTACAAAAAATTACGATTTTTAATCAATAGAAAAGCTATGAAACAAATTTTTGAATGAATCGGATATAAATATGTAGATGAGTCAAAAGAAATAAAATATGAATATGTTAATATAGTTTTTTCGAATTCAAATTTACTTGTATTGAAAATTAATGAATTTTGTTTTCCAAAGAAAGTACAAAGCAAATTTGAATTTATTATAACTGTCTTGCGATCTCTGGTGGAATTGTAGTACAATAAAATAAAGAAAAACTGAACACCTCCTAAAACCGCCTTATTTGAACACTAGGCTAGTGTCTCTGAGCATGATCTGCTCCTACTACTTTATACAAAATGTAATTAAATCATTTTCCCTTATTTTATATGAGTTATGATTTGACATCAAACGAAAAATAACAAACCTCAAAAAAATGAGCATATTGTAAATTATGACAGGTCGCAAATTATACCAGTTTTAATTGTCGCTCTGTTGGTCATGTCAGTCAATGAAATATTATTAAATTTACAAAATAAAACAACGTTTATTAAACAAGGTGAGTCTCGAATTCCCGCTAGATATGTTCTTCCGGAGTCCCCTAATTGAGACCGGAAGTGTCGCAAAATTTAAAAGATTGTTAGGCCATTAATACCACGTAAAGACGTAGGTATCTTTCAAGGCGTGTCACATCGCAAACGGAAAATGTGTAAAGTGTATGTATGCAAACGAAAGAGCTATGACAAATATTACATAAATATATTTTAATTCGTCAGCGTGCAAAAAACTGCAAGTCGTCTTTGCCAAATAAATTCGACAGGCCCGACTTCTGTGAAAATATCACAGTAGTATTAATTAAAAACCAGTGAATACTTTTTGAAATAAGAAAATTTTTAAAATCTGATTTATTTTGTGCAATAAATTAAGCCAATAGTTTTTGCGTACATTTAATGTCGTAGGCTAATATATATTTTAAGTGGGTATTAAAAAAATCAGACCCTATGTAACGGCAACGTTCTTTTATGATAGATATAGAAAGATGACTCATTTGTTAAAATTTGATTTAGAATTCTGATTGGATTAAAATATCAGTAATTACTTGAATGGGCGGGTTTTTTGTGGTTCATCTCTTGTAAAACGAAACACATAATTACATTGCTCTTTGGCTACAATATTTATTATTATAAGAACTCTAACATGCTTTCAACTTAAAAATATCTGGCAATACTTAATATCAAAACATTATTAGTAAAGTCCAATTTATAGAATGTTAAAGTTTCTATAACATATTCGGTTTCGAGAATAAAAAGGTTCCAACATATTTTTTCAATATTGCGAATTACATAACAATGCTTAGATAAACAAAAAATGGAAATATGATTCGCAGGCGGATTCTTTTTTGTTTCTAGGTTTAAAAAAATACAGTCAAAACAAATTGAAAAAAAAAAGGAATCTTTTGACAGAGCATCTGTACCGGAAAGTTTGACATTACACAAATTAATAAAATTTCTCACATTATATAAGCGTTCAAATTGTATGAAAGTAATCTTTATAATTATTCATATCATCGGCGAATATTAAATAAAATGATTTTGCATCGAAAACTGGAATTCATGAATTGAGACATTAAATAGCATGTTTTCAAACGATAATTCGAAATGCTTAGTTCATAATTATCAAATAAAAAAAAAACAATTCCGCCTGTAAATTCTTTTTGAAAATATTTTGTTTTATATTGGGTTATAATATTCCCAATACCTCCTCGTATAAATGATTAAATCATTTCATATTAATAATGTTATTTTTATTGTTTTTATTTTCAACCAATGACGTAAATTACAAAACGACAAATTGTATACCTACTAACGGAATGTTGTGTTGTCATCAAATAATGAAAAAAATAATAATACAATATTGCAATATAAATAAAAGCAAGCCTTTTCTCTGAGGGCTTCTGATTAAATAATCCTAAAAAATCACCAATTTGGACCATAAGAGAGTTTTTTTTAATTATGTTTTTGTTGAAAACAGAAACTATTGGTAGCGTTTTTGTTTTCAATTTTAACGTAAATATTTCATTAATTACAATGTAGTTTTGGTTTGATCAACCGAATATCGCATTATTATGATGTTGCGTTAGTAACAACAGTAAAGATCATTTATATTCAGAAGCACGATTGAAATATACATTAAGTTTCTTGGTGTAGCATCATTCTATCAATTATTATTATCTAAGAATAACTAAATATACAAGTAAACGTGCAAGCGAAAACATCCTATATTTAATATTTTTGCATGGTGAATTTCTTGAAATTTGGTATACTGTTCGCGGCACCGGGCCACGGACCACCGGTTGAGGAACACGTGTCGACGTTAAAAGATTTTTAGTCAATTAAAAGAATTTCTAAAAATTAAGTCACAGACAAGCGGTTATAAGAAAATATACAGTTAATTAAGTTAACTCATTAAAGTTAAAGGACTTGAAAAGTTATACATATGTATAGTACAATTTAAATGCGTATGGACATCAAATAAGCCAAGCATATCCGCTGTTTAATTCCGCGCCCAAAAGGGGTGACGCCTGGTGGATAGGTTAAGAGCAACTGACCTAAGTAGTTACGTATTGACAAATATAAAGAATAACTTTTGTAAAATTAAGTATTGCAATTACTTCCGAACTTTTTCACAATAATAATCATTATATTTCCTTACATTCTTAATCTTTGGAAGTAAATAAAAAAGCAAGAATCATTTATTTATGTGCGCGTAAAAATGAAAATTATTTACCTTGAGGATTTTGAGATATTCTACCAATAGAGTTTTTCGTCGTTTAAATGTGAAGTTCTCAGCTTTCACATTCTAAAAAAACCTTTCGTTTAAATCGTTTTTCACTGTAACAAAAACAAATATCGACACATTAAAATTTGTAAAATATATTTTAGGAAGTTATTTACATTATCTTTAAACTTCATAACAATTTATTAAAACTGTTGGATAGCGAAGCGATTTAATAACACAGTTCGTAGCATATAATCGTGTAGGCACCAAAATAATATGCACCATAGTATGTTCTAAATTTAGCCAAGTAGGAAATAACTAAGTCCCACAGTCAATGTCTAAACCCGCGTATTGTGTACACAAGCGGTGAAAATAATATCAGAAAAAATTAAAATGTCCAGAAGACTCACCAGAATACGTCGCGCGCTGGCTTTGTCGATTCGTTCACAACAACCCTTTCGCTAAGAGTTTTTTTCTCCCATTTTGAAGGGTTTATTTCAATTGTGGGAGGATTTGTTTTTGGCGCTCGCGTTTTTCCGTGTCGTCTTTGGCGCCTGCCGGCTAGGCAGTGTCGATCGACGGAGCTCCTAGCGGATATTATTTGAAGCATTCGACAGAGATCGCATACATTTTTTTGCTAACAATGAAACTTCAAATTCATATAATATTGGATAAAAGAATACGTCAATAAAATTGATTAATAAACAGTGAAAATTTCATGGGCTATCTCTTAATATAATGTCAATCATAAAAATAAATCAATAAAAGATAGGAGAACATATTATGAAGTCCTTTGCAATTGCATGAGTCATTACAATTGTAATTCAATCTATTACATCTCGATCGACACGACTTTCCATTCAAAACTGTTTGAAATTAAAATATCTTGATTAATCAATAATAATCTGTATTATGAATATAATAATATATATACATATATATTTAGAAACTTTTCTATAAAGTTCTTCGGTTTGATCAATGCTTTAAATATTCCGGTAGAAATTCCGGTCTAACATAGGGATATGAAATTATTATTTTTTATTCATAACCAAAGGCACACAACAAAATATTCTCTTTCATATATATGTTACAAGTAATGTTTTATGCAATATATATATATATAGCACAACATATGCTTATCAACATTATCGTAATATTTTAGGAAATATATTTGAGAAATGTATATCGTAAAAACATATACAGTAGCATATTGTTACAATATATAATACAATAATTTTATTACCAGCTAGATTAAATAAAAGATAAATTTTATAAAATCAGATTGAATAATATAAATACAATTATTTCTTGGATTTTTCAGACAAATGAGGATATAGATTATGGGCGTCTTTGGAATAAAGATAGTTAACTTTGAAATTTCCGTCCCGTGCACACCGCAAATGTTCAGCAATGATTGAGTTTTCGATCTCTGCACTAGAGCGAACACAGAATCCCAATGCGACAAGGCAGCTTACAATTCTACAATGTTATTATATTTGTAACACTTTACTTCTTGTCTACTGTTCTCACGTCGAAAACTTTCAAATACTTTTTTTTTGCGATCCGATCATTTTAAATTGACGCGCTTGTTAATCAGTAAATGAATTGTTTTTTGGTTTTTGAATATTTATTTATTCCCATATTGAAAAAGGCTGCAAATATTTTTAATGGAACTTGTTTAAAAATGTACCTAAGAACTCTCATCGATATTTTTCGTAAATTTCCGCGCCGAAATAGTTTACAATCCGTTCATATGTATTGTAAATACTGGCGAATAATAAAGAAGGCACATAAAAGTGTTCTCAATGTAATGCGATATATATAAGGTAATTTAAAACAACCGTGTATTGGCGAACTAATCTAATTAACTAATTATTTTCGTAGTAAAGAACTTCAGAGTATGCCAAATTTTATTTCTAGGCCTGGTGGATTACATTACGTATAACGGTTACTTTTAAAAATTATAACTAGATTCGACGAGAATTGGGTGTGAATATTTTTAAGGGAATTTATTGAAAACAGTTTCTAAATATAAATGTGAAGTTTTTAGAATAGCTAGAATAAAAAATAATAATAACTGTCTCATTCACACTGGTTCAATTGAATGTAGTTTATGGTAGATCGATGAAGTTTTGCTTGCCCTCCCGCGCAAATTAACTAAAAACTTCAACTTTCATTTTTGTTCGTACATTATGTTTTTTACTTTCTTCGATTATTCGTATCCACCTTGACTTTCACCACTTTATTTTTTTAGACACGTAATATAATAGTGCAAAGCGTTTCATTAGTAGCTCATCGCAGATGACCTACTCCAGCATAAAGCATTTGTGGGCATCATTCGTTGTTACAGTAGGTATATTTATTGTAAATCAAAATTTTAGGTTATGATATTTTCAAACAGAATTATTTTTCTGGAATTTTAATTTGCTGACCGCTCGTCAGAAGAACGAAAGATAATTTGTCATTTTTTGTTGGATTATTATAATATTCCTATTAGACTTAAATAAAAGGTCAAAATATTTTTAAAAAAATACGTATAAAGTTTTATTAAAACTAGTAAAACACACAACAAAATATTTTGTATTGGGTATATTTGGTTCAATAAAATTTAGTTGAAGATCACACTCCGGCAGATAGTAAAATGTATGATCTAGTTGGAATTTTTTTTAGATAATTATGTTTGTGAACTGTATCGTTATATTCCAAATTAAAAAAACATTGTCGTAGAGAAAGATTATATGGAAAACATCCCACAGTTCATCCTTTTCGCAGTACAAGTGTATTTGACACCATATATAAAAATATTATTTTGTATAATTACTAAGTATTGAAAATATTTGCGTGTTATGCATTATTTACAAAAAATCTAGTAATTTTTGGCAAAAAAGCATTATTTTGTGACTTCATATTCAGTTGTTGCTTAAGTATATCATTTAATAGGCGTAGTGTTTTTGAAATAAAGATTCACTTTCATGAATAATTACAGAATGCATAATATGTTTCCATAGTGTTTTGAATATTTTACATAATAAAAACACATTTTTTTGGTCTATTTCTACAATAAACTTGATGATCAGGACTGGATAAGGTTATCGCGAGCATTATCAACTGATAGTATTCAAACACTTTGCAAAGCTAGTGTGTAATTTGGCGAGGTTACCAAAGGTACCTTAATAGTTTTTAAATACAATAGTTCAAATAAGATTCATAACTCAATTTAAAGAAATCCTCACCCCCCCTGTACAGGTTTATATGTTTAACGATTTGAAATGAATCATCTGGATAAAAATTAAGAAGCTGTCTAATGAAAGCCTTGGATTATGAACGTGAGGACATTGATACGTGTACCAGAAACGACCATTAACTTTAATAGTTCTAGTCATGCAGTCTTGAAAATGTAGTGAAATATTCATACTAACATAGTTGATAAGAAATATCTTTTGTAGGGTTAATTCAATTGGTCAGTGTTGCCTAGTTTAATAACTGTTTTTGTTTAATATTTTTTTAATATAGAATTTATCCAGATGTGCATTGTAATGTGCCTAAGTAGTGGGTATGTTTTTTCAATGACTAATTTATTAAAAATGGTTTATTTCTTACCTTAATGTAGATACACTATAAACTAGGGCATAACCAGTGGTTTTAGTTGGGTTTATGTATCCATGAGACTTCTGCGATTCTATTTCTTTCTTAGAAGGCAAGAAAAGGGCAGTCTATACCTCATTTACAAGAGCAAATATTTGATGGGCTGGTAAGTATAAACAGATCACAGACATTCTTGCCACTGATAGAAATCCATAAATAGAATAGAAAAACTAATTTTAAATAGTATCCAGCCCACACAACTATTGTGCTATAGGGCCATCATTAAAACTGCAAAAATGTTTCTTTGCTAGGCAGCAGGCCGAATATTAAAACACATTTGATTTAAGAATTATGTTTTATTATAACATTTCATAGACAAAGCTATTAATTACCCTCAATTTTTTGGAACAATAAATTCTTAAAAAGATATTTTATATTATATTCGTTCATTTGGAATCGGCTTCAATATACATAAAGTATTTCTTCGCTGAAATAATACAACAATTGTTATAACTAACTGACATTTTGTTATAAGGTACATACATGCACAGTCAATGTTGGAAATTTCAATTCAATAGGCATCCAAACAATATTGATAATAACAAAGGACACCACATCATACTTCCACCATCAAACCAAAGTAAAATAAATAACAATTTCTCTTAAATATTAAATTCTTAAAACTAATATGTAATAAATTTTCAGCGAGAATTTTGATTTGAAAATTAGCATAGCATCAGGTCATAAACCAGAATGATCAAGATAATAGGTCGCAAGAAAGTTTTGATGAAGATACCGAATGCTTTCGACAGCGAGCTCGGCTCTCTGTAATATTATTTTAACAAGGTCAAAAATAAACTTGTGGGACATTGGATAAGCAAAATATATAAACCTAGATTTATTTATGTTAACCCTAGAGCAAACTAATTTTGCCCACGTAAAATTGAATCCCTTTTCAGTTGTATTTTTCGTAGCAATCTCTAGGAACTGAATAATCACACAACGATAAGAATAATGGCGTAGGCCAGTAATGTGGACATATTTTCAACACATTCAATACAGGAGTATTAATACCCATAATATAGTCAGATGGTTAACCGTTGAAGGGTATTAAAATCGTTTACAAAGTAAATGCTTATATTTTCATGACCGATACACCAATCACCATTATTTTTGAAGTGACACTAGCACAATTATTTCCATTTCTTATGTATAAGTTTCACAATTATTAGTTGATGATTTATATTTTGCAAACCAAATATGTACCACCACCCCAAAACAATCGTTCACATTCACAAATAATGAACAAAATATTTCAGAACGCTACTCATAAAAATAAAAAGACCCATAAAAGATCTTGAGGCGTGCGGCAGGAAATGTTAACATAGCATTATTATCTGGTATAAAAAATATACGTAATTTTTGAAAAAAATGATTGTCAAAGATTCACAAAAAAATCAAAAATGAACAATTGAAATTTCACAAGTCAATTACCAATGATACTTTCCATCTCACATTTTTACATTGGAGCTGAAAAATTGATCTAGTATTTGAAATTATTTGAATGTGAATTTTCAAGTGCAAAATATTAAATATTTAAAAACTAGCAAAGAATTTCCACGACTTGGTGATGACTTTACTGATGATTTTACTGATGGTGCTGTACACAGTGAGTACCGTATTCAAATATAGTTTCAAATATGCTAGGAATTTTAAAAGTTATTGAATTTTAGGTAGATCTGCATTTTTCACACATGCTAGTGAATTTTTGCCCGCATTAATTTACTTGCGGTGTGCGAATCTCGGCAGTGTTGGTGTGTTTACAGAACTGAACGTGCAAATTATCTTAAAAAATGTCAAAATTTTATGACTAATAATATTGGACAGTATTTAGCTGAAATATGAAATCTTTTAAAACAATAATGAAATTAAAAAAGCATGAAACTTGAACACTGGACGGAAATATATACACAATTGCTGCAGTAATACAAAATGTTAAAACCTCATCTAAAGAAAATCTTTTTTTTTTTTGTGTACGTCAAATATATTTTGTGTTTTGCTTCGTCTAACTTTTAGAGGTAAAATGATTATAAGATTTTACAAAAGTACAGTGGATTAAACTAATGAATGTTTACTAATACATTATAGTCTTGTGTTTTGCATTAGAATTAATTGCGATGCTATCCTATTATTCATAAATAATCTTCAAAAATAAACTATCTATATTATCGAATATATTGTGAAATTTCCTCAAATGTTTTGTGAATCACTACAAACATCATCTATACATAGATTTTTACTTTGTCACATTGTGTATCAGGTAGAGTTCCTAATTCCAATCAATCTAGTCAATATAGGGGAAATGCACAAATTACTGGTCGTATTAATTCTATCTATAAAAGAAATATTACTGCAATTGAATAGCATTTGGATATTGAATTTTGGTATAAATCGCACTGTAACAGAATTAAGATGACAATTTATAGAGATACAAGTATTTGAAATAAAAGCTAATATATGGTATGAACAAAAGACTGAATAGATGGTCTTTTATTTAAATATACATTAACTTCAAGACAAAATTTAAATCTGAACTAAGAATTTTTTTATGAAATGCTGGATAAAATTGATAGCCCTCATTAAATAATAATTATTTATTAAATGTTCAATTATATGGAGCTGTATGTTTTAAAACAAGGAAAAATATCTCACATTATTACAGTAATATAGTAAGAATATTCTATCAAAGCGGCACATTCATATTACTCACAATGCAAAGAAACAATATATCACATTCGAAATGATATAACAATATGAAGACATTTATAACTAAATTCCATACATGTATCTTTTAGCATATTCAACTATTTTGTGTAGCCATAGAGATTAAATAATAGGGATATCTCGTCATGTAACACATCACATGATGCTTTAAAAAGAAATGTATCAACACACTCGACTTACATGAGTTTTTTTTTATATATTATTATTTTACACAACATTGAGCCTTCTCAAAGTTTATTTCCTTTACGTAGTTTTTTTTTTCACTCTTAATAAATTAGTAAGAATGTGTTTCCGTGTCAGTCATAATTATAATGCATATTTTTTCCTGATACAAAACACGTGCTTTTAAATCGACAATAATTATTTCAAATTTATTTTTAACAACCAAATAAAAGTGAAAAATCATAAAAGGCACAGTAAAAATATTCTTAAATAATTTAAAATAGAAAAAATCTCAAGAGGACACTAAAAAATTATTTTTTCATAAATACTAGCAATTTGTACACGCAACATTGATGAGCACAGCACTCCTTGCATATCACGCTGAAAAATTGCATAAAACCTAAAAATTAAAAACTGTTAAAACTTAGAACTACGACTAACTAATATTCATTTCAGAAAAATAATGTTCCCGATTTGAACCAATTTATGTCTATGTCATGATATAAAAATCACTAAGAAAATTACTATTTTGAGGTCAATTACGCTGATATAATGTATCGAATAAAAATATATTCATAAAGTAGTTCAGTATATCACCCATAGACTCATTTGAGTGGCTTGGATCGACATTGTACTTTAATTTAAAGATGTGTTAGTATTATTTTACAAAACATTAACAGTATGTATTGTGAAAGTGCATACAATGTATTTAAAATGACAAGTTATAAGTGAAACGAATACAATAACTAAGGATAGTAAAGGGTTAAAGCCATGTGGATAGTCAAAAAAAACTAATAGCTTAACTCTTGGATGCGAAAGCCAATAGCTGGTCTTCACGATAAAATGAACCAGCATTTTCACTGTTTTTACAATGTTTACTGCAGTTAAATATGAATAATATTCAACAAAAGATCATCATCATTATTTTGTATTTGATTAGGCAAAAAATTACTTTTTTATCTAATGTTGCTGCTTTAAAGAGAGACTTCTTCAGCTGTCTGCCAAAGACCGGTGCTCATTTTTGAGAGAAAATATTTAAAGCGGTGGTAAAGCTGACAATTTATCCGAAAAGTGGATAGCGTTTGATTAATATTTACGTAGTACTTTAAAATAATATACAAAACCTACTTAAATAAGAATGTTTGAGTGTATATCAAGATTTACATTGAAGTTAGTAATCTCTCTATCTGAAAAAATAAGTTCTTAATCCACTGACAAATAAAAACATGGTATTTGAATGCCAGAACCGTGGTATTGAGAAGCAAAATATCTCATTTAATTTGGTAGACAGGTTTTCAGGAGTAACTTGCTTTTGGTCAAATTTATTAAGATTCGATATATTCAAATCACTGGATACAATTTTTAGAAGTAAAAAACAGTTTCTTTAAGAAGAGGCTAATATTTATTCTCTCAGAGGAACAATGGGAAAATGGTACACTGGTTGGCGGCTGAGAGAAATTGAAAGGGATGGTGGAGATGAAGAAGCAACAAAATAACATAACAAAATAGTTTGCATAAGGAAGTCGACACTTGTGGTGACTGGTATGCAAGTGTCAAATAAGGAATTCAATTTCTATTGTATTCATTGTGTATATAGATGGAAATAAGTTTATTTTACAGTTTACATTTAATACAATATTTGACAACTTGTCATGTTTAGGAATCAGTTTTCAGAAACAGTATATTTCTTGACACATATCTTTGAATGAAAACTATATTCTGAATAATATTTAAGTCTCCAGCCAAATTCTTAACAGCTAAACTTAAAAACTGTTAATATTTTTAGGCCAAACAATTCAAAATGCTGTATGGATTCACATATTCCGTAAAAAAACAAATACAGAAATTGTTAGAATTTTCTGCTTGGGCATTACAGACTTGATTTGAATTTACATGTTTTCACTATTCAAGAAATATTTAAGTAAATCAAATAGCTTTAAAAAAAAAACAGATTGTCTAATACAGTCAATTATATTGAAAATTATGATAGTACTTAAATGAGAAGCCCTAAACATCTCTCTAGTGAGATTCAGAAGCCTTAAGCTTGTAGGAAAACTTAAATTTGAGTAGGAGCTCTACTCTTCAGCTTTATATCTATTAATTGTGACATATCAAACAAAGTGATAGAGAAATTATGATCTTTAATCATTTTGTAAGTTTTTAGCATATCAGCAGCACTTTACTGGTAGTTTGGTAAACAATAAAATTAACAAAAATGAGATTCTTTGATATCATTCCTTCGTTAGATAAGTGCATTTTTTATACTGTTCAGGAAAACCATGAATTAATTTTATTGATAATTATTATTTATGTAGATTCATAGGCAGGCAAATGTTGCTGTATATTGGCCAATTAGCAGCAATTTTCATATAATATTAGTTAATCCATAATTTGATTGTAATTTTTTGTCATTTCTTGTTTATTCGGAACTATCATTTCATTATCTACCAATTTCCACCAGTACAGTGATATCTCATTCTTTCAGAAGAACAATTAAATTCAACTTAAACAACTTCATATAATGCGAATAAACAAGTCTAGTAAAAATATAAGATACCATTTTGGGATTTGATATAAATAAGCATTGCATTAACAAATAATATTAAAAATGTCTTACAGGATTAAAGAAAATTATTATGTGGCTAATATCACTGTATAAACTTGCTGTCTTTATATTTTCTATTTACTTGGGATCGTTTGTAATTTTTTAATGTTGAAAAAATATTTAGGAATTACATATTAATAAATTGTTTTGGTACAGTGCTAATTATTCCATTTAACACTATTTTGATGATATACCAAACGCCGAATTGAGTAAACGTACTACATTCTTCATCTCATGAGGTTCATTTTCTGAAAGAATAAAAATAGATTATCAGTCGGTAAACGTAACAAACCTATCCTATAAATTAAATCTAATTAATTTTAAGGTGTTCACTATCAATTCTCAGCTGAGGCATTATGTTTATAAGACTACAATTTTTTGTACATTGTCCACAAATTGATCAACGATCACGACTGCTCACCATTAGTTACATATAAATTGTTACGTTCATAAATATCCAGACAAATTACGTATGAGTGAAAGTTAAATAAGTTAATATTGTTGACTGTTTCACTAATTATATCAGAAAAAATGTATAGCGGGTAATTACCACCACATCAAATATTTCAATCGCATATTGGGTTGATGCGTTTTGACGTTTTGCTATATGAAACATACTATTTTTAGCTTATTTTTATGGATTCAATCAATTATATAATCTCCATAGACTACTATAACATTTTTCCACCTTCCTAGTGAATTATTAATGCTATTGGAGTTTAATGCAATAAAAATAAAAACTTTAAATACTTGTTTTTATTTTACTTGAAAAAATTTTAAAACTCTTGCATGAATCTATAAGAATAAACTTTCTAATATGACTTCAAATTTGAAATACTAAGTCAAGATCTTTTCTCAGAAATTAAAATTTTTTACTGCCCTAGTTTAGCGAGCATTAGCATTAGCGTGATGCACAGCTAGCTGATAAATATTGTTTTACTTACCGTCCGTATTTGTAATATCCCTTTCGAGGCTAAGCTTTTCCTGTGCCACTTGGTAAATTCCTTCCTCTATAGTTCCACCGCTTATAAAGCGGTAAATGGTCACAGGACGTTTTTGACCCATACGATGACATCTGAAATAAAAAATTATCAAAAAAACTTATTTTGCTTTTTATGTTGAGGTTTTGTCATTGTAATACTTAAAATTTGACATGGAATATTTTATCAAATTATAAAAGAAAAGCTTATGGTCGAGGCAAAATGAAAAATACATTAATGTTTTTTTGATATGAATGAATGCTACCTGTCCTCTGCCTGTTTATCGTTGTAGGGGTTGAAGTCCATATCATGAATAATGACAGTATCGGCAGCTGTCAAATTGATTCCTAGTCCGCCAGCCCTCGTGGATAGCAGAAAAATAAATATATTTGGTTCTGAATTGAATCTATCTATGAGATCTTGTCTGGAAAAATGAAAAATAAATGTTACTGCATACAAGACAGTGCTGAAAACAGTTTAATTTATATCCTATAATTTCGAAATAGTGTTATTACAGTACATGATATCATGAGAAAAATTATGAACACAATCAATCAAGTATACTGTTTTATTCATTGCATTTTTAAATATCAATATTATAACAGGAATTTCATTTCCAACATGAAGAGGCACTACAAAGTAACAATGTTACGTAGGATACAACAATCATTTTTATAACATTTCACATGTTCATTAACCGTTTTAGTGCTAAGCAATTTTGGCAAAAATAAATGAAAATTGCTATACACATATTGATTAATTTAGAGGAAAAAATAATGGTGTCAAATAAAACACTCTAACTTAGACAAATATCAATCAATTTTATTAATTATTTTTGCATTATAAAGATAAAATGTTTATTGTTTATTAATGTTTATTAAACATAAAGTGATATCAATATTATTGTATTTTATTTCTTTTAGAAAATAAAAAATCAAAAAAAAATAGCTCAACAATTATGTTTTGCCGCACAAATAGCTACTAATAACTACTAATTGTTGGCCTTCTCGTTATTCCCATTTCGAGTATGACAGCAATAAAGGCTTTCATTTCGTATATTGTTGTCGGCGTCCACTTTTTTGCTCGAGAATTATCCGATACAGTGTGCGAGGCCAAAAACTGTGCAGCATATCGATTTGTTTCCCTTACGATGGTTTCGAGCAGTGATATTTTAAAATAATATAAAAAAACGATAAAAGTTATTTTTTAAAAGCAATTTTCGATACAAACGATCGCAGCGCTTTTGCGCCGCGTAGCATTCTAACGGTTAAGTGACACCGGACTCATAGAATTTAATCATCTCAAAACAGTAATTTGTCATTGCCTGTTTCTAGAAAACAGTGTTTTGTTATCATGGAAATGTAGGAATCCATTTTCATATTTACCTGGATGTTACGAGAGTGCTTCCGTCTAATCGTAAATATTCATGCTTCCGCAGTTTGAGATAAGGTTCTAAGATGTCCAGCATCATAGTAAACTGACTGAAGATTAGGACACGGTGATTCTCCGATTTCAATTTGGGGAGCATCTCGTCCAGCTTAGCAAACTTGCCAGAGGTTAAAATTAAATCATTAGGAACTTTCATGCTGACTATGCTCTGGAAGAAAAAAGCATTTTTAAGTAATAGGTTACAATCTTTATTAAATAATACAGATAGAAGATATTTTTGATTTAATAAAATATCCTAGCTATTATAGCTAGTTGAAGATTGAACTGTAATTGATAACTCTTTTGAAAACATGTCTGATTCTAATGTGAAGCATCTAAGCTCCAATGGCATGTTAAAAGGATAGGAATTGCTTTAACAAAAGATTAGCATTGTAATTGAAACTAATTTGAAGACATTGACTACTTCTACTTATTTACAGCTTGTCATAGATACTTTAAGGAGCTGAAAAAAAAGATTCCTACACATAATGGTTAATGATATGTACCACATTTCTCAATTAAAAAAAACTTGTAAAAATTACCTTGTATTCAAACGTCATTTGATGTATTTGAAAATCTGACATACAGAGCATATCCTCATAAATGTACTGTTCATTCTTTTCCTTATAGAAAGTATCAGCGGCAAGCCAATGTGCCATCTTTCGGAGTTTTTGTTCATCGTAATAGAATCGCAAAAGCAGAGGATGATTCGCCAATTTTCTCATGTCCATCATCATTGACATTCCACTTTGTTCATTTGTTGCATGAATCTAAAGATATAACATACGTCAATAAATAAGGATTACCTAAATTATATTCAGTGGAACACAATTAAGTGGTCTGAAAATCTGAAATGGTTTGTTTATAGCAACGCATTATTTTATTCAAACATTATTTCTATATATATATTATTTACCCTAAAAAAATGAATACAATGTTCTACAGAAATTTCAATATTTAAGTGTTCCATCTCAGGAATAGTTAAGTAAACCCTGGCATAAATGTTACTATGAAATACCAATGCATATTACGTGTTGCATAAATATAACCAAAAGAAGAAGTTATTTATTCTTTTGATTTCAATCTTTACCATGTTGTCCAATCACCAAGAAAAGGATGGAAAAAAGAATTTGTACAACGTCATATCATTTAACCAACAGGTAGAATAAAACAATTGATATCTACAATTAAACCAGGTTTTGAGACTTGTCACACTGTTACAAATAAAATATAAGTCCAGACACTTTCGCGGAGACTAAACACTTTGTTTTTTTTGTGTGCGCATTCTACCGCGTTATTAATATTTAAATAGAGAAAAATATGATTTTTATAAAGGAATATTAATGAAAATACTATCACGCATTATCCAGATACATGATTTTTGATAAAACACAAGCAAATGGTTTAACGGTGCTCGCTTTAGCAACTCACAATGCCATCAGATGAGAAAGAATAAATCAAATCCTTGTACTGTTGATTTTGTGAGGAAGACATGGGGCATATAACTTTGTGATCAGTCTTGGTTGGTAAGTCTTTCAGGACGTCTCGTTTTAATCTTCTCAGAAGGAACGGCTTCATGATTCGTTTTGCTTGCGAGATCTGCGTCTGCTCGAACGGAGGAACTTCATCAGCATCTGATTTTGTGTCGGCTTTTTGGCGAGATGTTGTAGTTTTCTGTAATAAAATTTGCATGTATTATTAAAACTTAAGCAAGAGAACCATTCTCGAATTTCAGCGTCATTTATTTAGTACATTGAAATAGACACATTAGTATTTGATCCAATTGAAAATTATTCTCTAGGCTAAGTTATTATTAATATAGAAATATTGCAAAGGTTACATAATTACTTACAGAATTTCTTTGAAACAAGCTTTTAAGGTCATCAGTGTTGTTGGCAAAAAGATGCGGCATTACGAAACACAACAGGGACATCAACTCTAAAAGATTATTCTGCAACGGAGTGCCCGTCAGTAAAATACGATGAGATGCCTGAAAATTAAAATTAAAATATAACACCAAATTTTTTTTAATTGTTAGCATGGCTGTCTGGATTTGACAGCCAGAATTGTGGTTTAGCGCTCAGCTCTTTAAGAACTGTACTATGGTGGTAAAGAGGATTTTTAAAGTTAATAAAGTTATCTCGTAGATAAATAAATAGAATATAAAAACCCAAATACCTTTATTCTTATCAGATTTTCATATCTCTGGGTAGCCATATTTTTAAGCATATGTGCCTCATCAAAGACAACATAATGCATCGGAGTAACTCTGAACATCTTCCGTTCCTCAGGACTGCTGCTGACTAAATTGTACCTGAAAAGTAAAAAGAATATTTGAAATTGGGATCATTCCAGATCGGAGAACAATATGAAATATATCAAACAAAAAAAAAATTATATCTGTAAATATTTTTCCCTGAAAAAAAATGAATTAATATGATATCATAAATGCAAAAGGGGTTAGAAGTTTATGGAATATATATATTTTTATATTCTTAATTTAACGAGAATGAAAATAAATTATTTACTCACGTTGTAAGGACTACATCAATTTTACTAAGACCTCCTCTCGCCCATTCAATCCTGAGTGACCTCCTTTCTTCTTGGTTTCCATAATATACACCGACTCGAATAGATGGACACCATCTTAAAAATTCTTGATTCCAATTCTCTGCAAGTACATTGAATAAACAATATTAGGTTGCCTCGCCTTGGATACCAGTTTAATGGCAAAATAAAGATAATACAAAAATATGTATAAAAATATATAGAGATTATATACGTTAAGATAAATGGAAGTCATTATTAAGCATGAGATTATGTTATTTCATAAAAAGTGTCATGTTTGCAGCAGAAGCAGCAGCTTGCTGATTATGTTACATCGCTGCTTACTCAAACATTCATGAGGTGAATGCTAATATATCATCACATTAATATATTCCTGTTCATTAGAAACATTATTTCTTTACCTAAAGTAGAAGCAGGTACAACAATCAAATGAGTTCCGATTGATTGCTTAGTTTCCTTGAGATATGCCAAGAAAGCGATGACTTGGACAGTTTTTCCAAGACCCATCTCATCAGCCAAGATACCGTTCACCTTCTGATGATGCATCACAGTGAGCCAATTCAATCCAACCAGTTGATATGGAGCCAATTTCAAACTGTATCAAACACAATATCGAATATATCAATATCTATACAAGTAAAACAATTAATAACTAAAAATCAGTGATCTTTTGATTTCTCTAATAGTGAGGCATTCCATTTGATGAGAAATATTAGATAAGGTGTGATACAGTAAAATATCATTTAGAAAAAATATTTAAAATTTACTAAGTAACGTTACCTTAAAAAAAAACTATGATATATTAATAAGCTGGAGGGTGATAGTTTAGAATAAACATCTATGAATAATATAAAAGATTGTATTTTACATGTAAATAAAAAAAAATATGACATCTTAGATATGCACACTTGACAAGTAGCCCTAGATCAATTAATTTGGTTCCAATATGATGACTTAAATATATCAGTTGCCATTTTTGTGAGCGAATGGTATTTTGGATTGCCAAAAACTGTATTTATATTTTCTGCACGAAACAGTAAGAATGAGTGAAGGATTTTGCCACTAAATAGTCACATTGGGACAGATTCAAATTATTTAATGTAAATTTTAATGATATACAAAATCAAAATTTCCCAGTGGGGAAGTTGCCAGTCTGTCATTTCAGTCATTTGTACACACTAGGATTACATATCTCACCTGGGCTCCAGAATGGCCGGTTGAGACTTAACACCAGTGGCGGCGGCCACTGCAGCTTCCATTTGCATTGCTAAATTTGTACATTTCTTCATCAGCTTTTCAACATTATTACGGGTGTGCAACACTTCTTGAGTAGAATTTAAAAGGTCTGTGTTGACATGCTTATTACTCTGGAACCTTTCAACCTGAAATAGTAATTTTGATGTAATAAAAACTTAATAATTGTTGCTACATTTAAAATTATTTTCAGACCAGTTTTCAATTGTCTTTTGTCAAAAAAAAATGTATTTTTAAAGAATATGGCATATAAGGACAGGCTGCTTAAATTTCAGTCTCATATTTGCTGAAGCAGAGCTAATTATACAAGAGAAAGTATTGAACAATACTTTGTTAAGATTTGTTATGGCTGAGAAATACTTTATTCAAAAGGATCTCATTTCAAATTGATTAATTTTTATTAATTGTAAGAAACTGTGATGTTAATATGTACTTATAAGCCACCAAATGTTTCAATTCTATTTTTGAAAACAACCTAACCATAATGGTCATCATTAGTTCACTAATCCTGATTATTAATTATAAAGGGTCCGCCATCTAAAGTTTTTTTTTCAACTAGTGCTTATTTCGTGAATGGTAAAACTTAGCTCATGTCTGATTTGACAGATAATTAGTTTTATCCTTCCGCTGAACGAATATGGTTGTGTATACGCTTGAACAACGCTGGGAAATATTGCGACATTACTTTGAAAATCATGGTAATGTTGCAGAATGTGTGCGAAAATTGCGTACGGATTTTGGAAGAAGAGAAGCACCGTCAGCTCCGTATGTTCGTTATCTTGTGAAAAAAGTGAAAGAAACTGGCATCCTCATCGATAAACCAAAGCGTGAAAAGCCAAAAACAGTGCGTACACCCGAGAATATTGATGCTGTGGCAGAAAGTGTGCGTGAAGCGCCATCAACATCAATTCACCGTCGTTCTCAACAATTGAACATTTCGGAGACATCATTGAGACGAATTTTGCATAAAGACCTTGGTATGACGCCATACAAAGTCCAATTGGTTCAGGAGTTGAAGCCAACTGACCATCCAATGCGTTTTCGCTTCGCTGAGTGGGCCTGCGATCGACTTACAGAAGATGCCGATTTTGCCAAAAAAATCATCTTTTCGGATGAAGCTCATTTTGATCTTGGCGGGTATGTAAACAAGCAAAATTGTCGCATTTGGGGCACAGAAAACCCGCACGCATACATTGAAAAGCCGGTACACCCAAAATGAATCACTGTTTGGTGCGGATTTAGGTCCAGAGGCATAATTGAGCCATTTTTATTCGAAAATGAGCAAGGAGTGGCCGTTACAGTCAATGGCGATCGTTATCGGACCATGCTGAACGAATTTTGTTCACAAAAATTGAAGAGGAGGATATTGGCAACATTTGGTTTCAACAGGACGGCGCTACGTGCTACACAGCCGAAGCTACACTCGATGTTTTGCGCCCTGTTTTTGAAGATCGCATTATCAGCCGCAGAGCTGATGTCGTTTAGCCACCTCGGAGCTGCGATTTGACACCGTTGGACTATTATTTGTGGGGTGCCCTCAAAGATAAGTGTTACGCCGACAAGCCAGAGACAATTGACGCTTTAAAGGACAATATTCGTGAAGCCATTGGTGAAATACAGCTGCACACAATCGATAATGTGCTTAAAAATTGGACCGATCGTGTAGGCTACTGCATGACAAGCCGAGGCAGCCATTTGAATGAAGTTATTTTCCATTATTAACCGGAAGGATTGTACTTTCAAATAAAAAAAGAAATTTGAGAAAATATTAGTAGTTTTTTTTTATAGCATTTTCAAAAAAAAAAGTTATTTGGCGGACCCAATATTTTGAAAACTGCATTTTATATATTTAAACATAATGCTTTACTAAGAAGTGACACTTAACAGTTAATAATCATATTGAATGAAAATATTTGATAGCATATTCGGTACTCTTAGGCAAGTAGAAAGGTTTTGAACATTTTTTTTTAAATATTTTCTTTAATTATAGAAGAACTAATTGCACTTTTATTTTTTTAACTATCACTTCTTGGTGGAATGGTATTATATTTTAAATTGTAAAAACATATTTTTCAACAGTATTTTCACAGTATTTTTATCATCAGGACTGGAAACCGGTATTAAAAAAGAAAAAATAATTTGGTGAAATTATGGAATAAAATATAATTATACTGAAACAGTACACATTAGATCAGTAATGTGTGGTGAATAAAACATGTTTTCACCATATCAATCCATCCTTTGAATGGCCTGAGAGACATGATGACTTCAGCTTTCTTCAATGAGCAACCCTGGAGCTGCTGCAGTTCACTAAGCTTGGCGTTACTGAGAAACTCGTACACTTTTTTCTTGTAACCATAGAGGTCATTGTTGATCTCTACATCTGAATCGTCGTCACTGAAATGAGATAATATAACATGGAAAATTGTGATATTTATCATTTCATAGACAGCCTTCTGAATTCAAAAGGTGTGCATATATATAGATACTTAGAGTAGTAAAAAGCGTTTACATTAATTGCAGCCATATCTGCACTTACTTGAACACAAAGCAGTGTCTAGAATGAAAATGAAATAAATTAATTTTTGTTTTTAGGAAATGGACTAAAATTTTCATGGAGACATAACATAAATGGATGGATAACTCTGAATGCAGATTTGTAATATTAATGAGAACATGCATAAACAGTTGATTATTAGCTCTAAGCAATAGTCGGAATTTAGTGATACTCCAGGCTAGTGAAATATTCCAAGAGCAAAGTGGTCAACGTTACTTTCATCTGGCACCCACCCCAATTGTATTACATTATGAGTGCAGTAGTGCAATGCTAAAATATTAATTGAAAAGTGATAACTCACCTATCAAAAACTTTTTCATTTTTTGCTTTCCTAGAATCAAAATCGCTATCTTCATCGGAACCTTCTTCATTTCTTCTTCTAATTGTTTTTTTCTTTGCTGTATTCGAATAAACCGATTGCTGAAATATTTTCCCTCCGTTCCCGTTTGCTATTCCGAATTGACGCTCACTGCCTATCTTCTGAAGAATTACGCTGTTGTTGATTTCCTCTTGTTCCGGATCAAATTTCAAAAGCTCATCGCGAGATCTCTCTTCGTTCCAGTCATGCTTTGTTAGAATTGTTTTGACAATCTAAAAATGGATAAGGAAAATGAAGGTGGTGAAGTATATCTATATTAACAGCACTGTATCTATTTTTTTTTCTAAAATATACTGTCATATTTAGCAATTTATGACAAGAAAAAAATATTACATAATCAAGAATATGGTCACCAACTTAATAGCTAAGTTAACACGTTGGCTGCGTAAACATATTGCACTGTTTCAGAGAGAGCCTGAAAAATACCCATTTTTCGAAGCCATAAAAATTTGTAAAATATTAGGGGCAATTATTATATTTCTCCGAATTCGGTCGCCCTAAAGATCATTTACACAAAAAACATTTGTGCGGCACATGTACTGGCATTGTTTACCCATTAGATTTCGAAACATTTGCAGTGTTTATTGATGTTGCGTCATCTGTAATACCCTAAAGGTATATTCACACTAACATATTTTCGGTTTATTTATTTTATTTTGAACGGAATTCTCTTCTACTTTTTCTACTCCAGGTTTTGTATGTTATATTAATAAATAACATTTGAATGTTAGAATCACATTTATTCTTGATATAGTCGAAAACAGAGTTCTAAGCACAAGCCAGGTTTATTTGGGCAATCGGGACAATTGAACAATGAAACTTTTAGTTATTTGGTGGTCAAAGTAGAAAAGGTAGTTTTTTTTCCAGTAGTCACTTAGACGATTCAATCGTATCATTCCTGTATTAAACAGAAGTCTCAACCATAGCTTGAAATCGTCTATCGTTATGTCTTTCTATTGCGTGGTTCGACTTTTATCGCCGTGTGATTGCGCTAAAATATCGACTGCATATGTATTTGTCTGGTTGGTCTACGATGTAATTCTAGAATTTCTCGAAAATTCGAAAAATGAAAATTGCAAAAATATTGAAAGTGCATTAAAACGTAGAACGAAGTATATAGAATTGTAAAAAAATAGGTACGCGGAGCTTAGAAAAAAAAGTATGTACACTTTAATAAAAATAAATATTTTACAAAATTATAAGAAACAGTGATAAAACAAAACAAATTTACATCTGTCAAAAATATTTTCAAAACTATAGCAAATCATTTGATGTAAGTATATCGGTAAAATGAATAGTGTTTATGAAACTTTATGTGATAGTTTCAAAGAAATGTCCCGAAACGTCTAAACAGTGGCAGGTACTTACTAATACTAAAAGATCTTTTGTTATATTGAAAACACGGTTCCCGTGACCGACGCGGGTCTACAATTCAGTCATGGAAAAGGGAGCCATGTCGTACGCACTGATCGAGTTAATAAGATATTCTTTAAGAAAAACAAAATCAATTAATTTATCCGATAATTTTGATTTTATGTAATCACTCAACCACACCAACTCACACAATCAATTCTCTTAATTTATTTTGGCTGAATACACTGTATTGATAATTATCAATTACGATACTCAAAAATATGAGTGTTAGCAGTATTAAAACTTTTGGTAAGAGCTAATTTTAATGTTAAAATATAGCTTGATTTCTGAAAATCTTGATAACACGATTTAACACAAACACTGCTAGATCATTTCTTGAAATACTCATTTACTTATTCTACTGATGAAAATAAAATAGATTTTCAGAAATAAAGATAAAAATTTTGAAAAACATACTGCGGTGCTTATTTCTGGGAACATTTCAACCATGTTATTGAGACGACGTTCTTTCATGGCTGCATCTAGGACAACAGGTACTTTCTTGGGCGGAGGAGAACTTTCATTTTCAGACTCGGAATCAAAGACACGTATGCGCTTATACACCTGCGGGCCAGACTTCGGTTGCTGGCTAGCTGAAGAAGAAGCTGTAAGAAAAGAACATTGTAGATTGGTTCAATGATGATGTCCAATAATAACAGCTGGGTATTTAAATGACACTTTTAAGGTGTTAACTGTCACTTCTTGATGGAAAGGCATGATATTTTAAATGGCAGAAAATTAATACAGAATTTGTTAAATCAAATTCTCATGCCTGTCCTGTGATAAATGGATGGAAAACACTTTATCGAAACATATATATATAGAAAAAAAAAAATATATTGGCTCGGAATTCACCCATACCTGGTCTTCATTTTATTAAGACAGGTAGACAAATAATGATGCTAATCTTCTTTTGTTGGATGACGGGAACTATTTGCGTGTATCCATTACAAAGCATTTATTAATAAACGAAAAAACACAATGGAATCCTGTTTTTATTTTTTTATTTAATGTCTTGTGTTGACAGGCCTATTGATGTATGAATTTGTTAGTAAATAACTAACCTCATTGTATCTCACGCCTTTCATTCACAAATTGTCTATATTCAGATTACTATTTCATATATGATGTATTTTTGTCAGCACTTTTTGTGTTCAGACCAACTTTTTTCTTTACCTGTTAACATAGGGTGTTTTATTTAGAGGTATAGAACTTTGAAATGGAATAAAACAAAGATGATTTTTTAAATAGACATGAAATTTACTTTATTCGAAAGATAATGTTCTGGTATTATAATTTAAATATGACTTTTGGCATACAACCGCCATGGCTAGCTCGGACGTAGTCTAATCTGGAGGTCCAATTTTCGATGACTTATTCCAACATCTGTGGCCGTATATCGGCAATAATGCAGCGAATGTTGTCCTCCAAGTGGTCAATCGTTTCGGGCTTATCGGCGTTGACTAGCGACTTCACATATCCCCACAGAAAATAATCTAGCGGCGTTAAATCACACGATCTTGGAGGTCAATTCACGGGTCTGAAACGTGAAACTATGCGGCTACCAAACGTTTCCATCAATAAATCAATTGTGGCACGAGCCGTGTGACATGTTGCGCCGTCTTCTTGAAACCACAGCTCCTGCACATTATAGTTGTTCAATTGATGAACGAAAAAGTTAATAATCATGGCTCTATAGCGGTCACCATTGACTGTAACGTTCTAGCCAGCATCGTTTTTAAAGAAGAACGGACCAATGATTCTACCAGCCCATAAAGCACACCAAACAGTCAGTTTTTCTGGATGTAACGGTGTCACAACATACACTTAAGGATTATCATCACTCCAAATACGGAAGTTTTGTTTATTGACGTATCCATTCAACCAAAAGTGAGCTTCATCCCTTATGAAAATCGGGATCAACGGCAATCTTGTTTTGGGCAATTTGGAAGCGTTGTTCAGGCGTCAGTCTATTCATGTTGAAATGCCAAACCAAATTAACCATAAACCACTTAACAGCTGACAAAATGGCCGCAAGTTAAAAAAGTGTAGGCAAGTAAAAAGTTCTATACCTATAATTGGGATTGACTAAATTTTGGTTCACGATTGACCGGTTGCACAACCTTTGGTGTAAAGTAATAGATAGCATTTTTGACTAATCTATAGTCTAAGGGGTTAAGAATAAAAATAAAATGTTAATATGCTAACAGTTTAGGGACCATCTTCAAATTGTAATTCACTTTTAAATTTGAGTGAATGGAATATTTACTTATGACATTTTTTTTTTCTTATCAAGTATGTGCATACTTGATATCAATGTGTTCTGAATAGCATAAATGAAAGTTGAGCGATGTTTTTTTAAGACAAGTTTTTCATTCGACTTATTACCAATATACTAATAAAGGTATATGTATAGATACGTATATCATAGTAGTTATTAATTTCAAATAACAAGCCACGGAGAAGAGGCCAACGTGATCAATGATTTTGCACATTTACAAAAAATAGTTATCCCTCGTCTTGGAATCGCTCACCTTTTCTGAATTAGTTTATACAGAACTGTCAAAACATATCTACATAACCTAAAAATATTTTTGGATCATGAAAAAAATACAAATATGTGATAATACATCAATTTCGTTATGTTATATTGTACAAAAAAGTTGATCGCACAGAAACAATTAAGTAGGTAAATGATAAATCTTACATTGGGAAAACCATAAGTATTTTATGGACATTAAACATTGCTGAACTGCGTCGTTTACAATATTTAGGATTAAAAGAAACTTTGAGATTGTCAGGGAAAGAATGCAAAGAAAATGTTTAACGTAAATTAAACTTACAATGACGTAGTCACGGGTAACGATTTTGGATGTCGAGATAAGATTATCTTTGGAAGATTAGAATATGTTCTAATTAGAAACATGAACTTATTAGCTGGGTGATATTGATAACTGCACCGTTGTATTCCATCAATTCCCGATGGCCACAATAAAAATGCCTACACGATCCCAAGTCAAGTCAGTGCGTGTCGAGAGATTGGCGATGTGTAACAATCAATACTTTGTTACATGAAATTTGGTAAAAGCGGCTTTTTATAGATATGCGATGTTCACATCTCATATAAAGATAAACATAATATTAAATGTAAGATTGGTCGGAATCAGTTGGTAAGATCAACCGCGTTTTTACTTGGCATGCTTTATACCAGGGCTATTTCTTATGTCAAAGGCACGTGTGAAGCCATTTCATGTGACCTGAAAGGTGGAAAAACTTACCACTGTTTGTGTGAGAAAAACCATTACTCTGAGAAGCACCGCTAGAGCTGGGCGTCTTTTGAAAGCGATACTGCCTGAGATTGTTTAGTAAACTAGGGCTAGACTGCGACGAATTGTTAGACATTTTTTTGGCGGTGCGACTAATTACAACAGAGTTGAGTTACAATTATGTTGCCACTAAGCAGTCCACTGTTACTTCAAACTGAGAAAATACTGAGGACACACGATTACTGACACAAAGCAAAAAAACACGATGAGAAGAGCAATCTGCCATGTACAGTTGCAGCTGACCACACGCACACATACACACAAACTTATACAGGGTTGCCAACTTGATTGGCAAATACCTGCTAGGCAGAAGAAGACACTTACATCATGTTCGTAAACTATAAATTACATACATATCTCATCATATGTAACAAACGTTCTATAAAGTTTTTCATAATACAAAACACAAATAACCATACTTTTTACATGATTTTGAATTTCGTAGTACAGTTTTTCAAAACTGTACTGTTATTGTTGCATCAAAATTAAAAGGATCATTTCAATACGAAAAAAATTGGTTGTCTGTAAAGTCGGTTTACGGACGATAGTTTAACGTGACAACGTCATAAGAAAACATTGATGAAATGATTGCATACTTTTATGAATAAAATGGAATCATTTTTATTGAATTATCATTATTTTGTATGGATACGAAGAAGGAGTGAAATGAAATCTACAATTTTTTATTGATATATTTTATTCGCACGCGACAAACGGGACAATGAGTCATGTTTTTTCGTGCGTGCAGCGGGCGATCATCGATTTATAAGACGTTGTCACGTCAAAAACGATAATATTTTAATTGCTTGATTATGAATCAATATATTTAAATTAAGAACGCGATAAAACCGAAAAGGTGTCAAAAATAGAACAAATTGAAATATATTGCTTAAAAATCATTTTAATTAAGTAATTTATCAATAATGAAAAACTATGAAATCTTTTAAACATTTTTATTGTATGGAATGTATTAACAAATAGTAATAGTTAATGATAGGTGACAATAATGAATTGTATTAATTTGAAGAAATTCGAGCACATCAATCTTTATTCGAAGACATTTTAATCATTTTACTATGAGCGTAGTACTTAGTAAACACAATATATACAGAGTTAACTATGAGATAGAGTATACAAAAGGCGATTTTATCGTAGTGCTTTTTTCGTTTCAATTTTGCGCTAGCAATTCTCAAACGTCAACGTGCAATAAAAGTGACAGATCAGCGAACTCGCCGCTAGCTGCTATATTTTACCCATACTAGCTGATACTAGCTATTCGTCAGCATGGCCGATGAGGTGTCCGTTGACAATGTCGTTGACGATGGTCAACCAAAAACTGCAAAGCAATTGGAAAAGGAAGCCAAAAAAGCCGCTAAGCTCGAAAAGCTGAAACAAAAACTGGATAAAAAAGTGGCTAGTCCTGTAGCCACTAAAGAGAAAAGTGAGGTATGTAATAACCTATATTATTACTTATGTTATTAACAATAGTGAAAGGTACACGCATGTTGTGCAATTTAAGGTAATCTATTATTTTATTACATCATATCGATATGATGGTTGTTGTTTACTTATTATTTTTATTTATCTAACTACATTTGAATGTAGATATTTTAACGATAATATTAATTATCGCAGGTTTTCATCGTATTTGGCCAAAATAAATATCATGCATGCTGGACTTATAATATTATGATTCAAGAATGTGTTTTGTATTTGAATATTTAGATCATAATAAGGTCAGTTGACTTTTTCTAATTTATTTCCATATCGATTGAAATATCCAATTATTGATTATGATAATTTGCCTATTTGTTGTCAAATTTTCTGTAGAACTGTATTGTTATCATAGGCATTTGGTAAATTTTCTTGTCAAAAAAAGTGACATTGTAAAGTTTATCTACCCAAAATTATTTTATGAATAGCAATGATGACGGTATAGTCATTAACAGGTTTACTTACGGAGAAACACTTGGCGTGTTAACACATATGTATGTGCAGTATATCATAATATGATACGCCTCAGATTATCACCTCTTATATATGTGTTTACATACCAGCTGTGGATTTCTCACCCAACATGTTAGTCATTTGATAGATAGAGCCATTCAGATGGACCGTGAAACTATTTATTTGTTTTTCAGAAAAAAGTGAAAGAAGTGAAGGAAAGTGCTGTGTATGACAGTAAAACTGAAGCTGGTGAAAAGAAAGATGTCTCCAATCAAATGCCTGATGCGTATAGTCCTCAATATGTGGAAGCTGCATGGTACAGTTGGTGGGAAAAGCAAGGATTTTTCAAGCCTGAATACAATGTGAGAAACAATTTTTTAAACCATTTTTTTGGATTGGGATGATATTTGTGTGATTCTTATGTTTATATAATAAATGGAAATACTCCATTCAGGGTGAATGTTGAAATGAAACTGCGATACAAAGCTTACACTAGTCACCATCCAGTGACTTTGGTGTATTTTTTGTTGAAACTAGGTTGCGTTAGGATGCAAGATGTGTGTGGTTTTTTAATTCTTATGTTGTTTGATGAAGTCATATTGACTGTTGATGCCTTTATATAAGGCTTTATGTATATTGTTATAATTAATTTTATGTTGTAGCGTAAATCTGTACTGGAGAAGAACCCTAAAGGATCTTTTGTGATAGTGATCCCACCCCCAAATGTCACTGGAAATTTACATTTGGGCCACGCTCTAACCAATGCTGTACAGGATTGCATAACTCGTTGGCATCGTATGAATGGAAAAACCACTCTCTGGAATCCTGGTTGCGATCATGCCGGAATAGCTACTCAAGTTGTCGTTGAAAAAAAGCTGTGGAGAGAAGAGAGTAAGACCAGACACGATATTGGCAGAGAAGAATTCGTTAAACGTGTTTGGGATTGGAAAAATGCGTAAGCCGAAATACTTTTTTTTACAAGAGTAATCTGAGTGTGTGTTTATTCAACATAGTTTTCCTCCATGCTTACAATAATATGGAACATAATGCAAAAATAAGGTTGCATCAATTCTTGCAGTCGATTGCAATCTTACCCGATGAGATTTGTATAGCATGTGGATCATTAGCGCTGCAGTGTCAGTCAACAGTTTTTGATTTTTGATTGGCATCTACAAGAGTCGACTTATCCTTGATTAGTGCCTCATACCTTTGCACTTGACGAAGTTGTTGTGTTGAAAAGTAACGCTTATGGCAATGCTTAGAATCTGACACTCTCGCATCTCAGTTATATGCCATGATTCAAATTCATATTACTAGTAGCAAACCAACATTAACGAGGTTCATGATATGGACTTTGTTTTTTGCTGTTTTTCAAAATGTATTATTTGCATTTCAGGAAGGGCGAGAAAATATACGAACAGTTGAGATCACTCGGTTCTTCTTTTGACTGGACCCGTGCCAGATTTACAATGGATCCATCAATGTGCCGCGCTGTCACTGAAGCATTTGTGCGTTTACATGAAAGTGGAGATATATATCGAGCAAACAGACTTGTCAACTGGTCCTGCACATTGAAGTCTGCCATTTCTGATATCGAGGTGGATAAGATGGAACTTGCAGGAAGAACGATGTTATCTATACCCGGGTACACAAACAAGGTGAGATAAGTGAAACTACTTTATTAAACCTTTTAATACCCTTGAGTCGATATATCGGCTTTCATAAAATGGCCGAAAATACCCTGAGCCGATATATCGGCTTTTCAAAATGGTAGATATATTTTTATATACATAACATAATTTGAGGTTAAATGAGAAGTGTCATGAATTAGAGTACCTAACCTTTAATATCCGAGTCATATACAGGTCCTCAGTTATATACTACAGCCCCACAAAGCGTTGTTTTTTTAGATAATTTTTGTTCCAAGATTCGACCACCCATCGATGGTAACTTGAGATACTCGTCACTCGGGTGCGAAATTTTGTCGCAGTTTGTCGTGGTGCAATCTGCTATTATTTTTGTGACTGTGTTTTTAATTTGCCCTTTATTCAATTATGTCTTCAAATAAAGATCGTGTGACACTAGAGGAATCGGAAAGTGATTTTAACGGAATTGATTCTGATGAAAATGAACTCGAAGAAAGTGATGAAAGTAACATTATTCCACTAAGGCAGAAAAACCGTCAAATTATAAGTAGTAGCGAGGACGAAGAAGTTGTAACTCCATGGGAGGAATATGAGTGGGCAAAAGTGTTCGATCCGGAAGTTGGTGTGCCTAGTATTCCTTTTATCGAAATCCCTGGACCTAAACACATCCCATGGAGTGCTACAACACCTATCGACTATTTTGACTTATTCTTTACTCCGTCATTCATTGAATTATTAGTTAGAGAAACTAATAAATATGCTACAAGATTATTGAGAAATTACAATGATTCTCAACAAATTCCTCAAGATTTGCGGAATTTTCAAAAAACGTCATCCAGTGAGATGAAATTTTTTATTGCATCCATGATAAATATAGGATTGATGAAGAAGCCAACGATATTTGTTGAAAAAAAAAAAAAATTTTCGAAAAATTTACTTTTAAATAAATAAAATAAGAAAAACCACTTTTTTATTTTTTGTTGTCTTTATCTATTCTTAGATGTTTATTTTTTATGTAAAATGAAGTGTAAAACATTTATAAATTTCTAAGATATGCTAATATTATTTTGAAAATTTTTATTATTTTTATTTTTTTTATTTTCTCTGTAAATTTTTTTTATTTTCTCTGTAAATTTTTTTTTATTTCATTTCTTTTTCGTTTTAGCAAAAAAATGTTAACATAGAATAAGTCTGTAATGTTATTTCTCCATAAAATATTTTACTAAAATGTCTTCGTTTTTAATACTTTTTCATGAATTTCCGAAAACACTCAAAAAACAGATATTTCCCAGGGTATTTTTGGAAAACCTATGAAAAATTATAGGGTATTAAAAGGGTTAAGTAATTATGTAAGCTTGTAAAAAAATATATTTCAAATGTATTATTATTGAAACACTGAGTTTTCACAGTTACACAAGTTATTTGTGCATTATTCGTATTTCCATTCAATGTTCTAGTCCTTTAAATTGAGCAATAGTAGTTGTAAATCTTGTATATCAATCATTCAAACAGCTTTTTTATCCTAAAACTGAAATTATTTACAGGAAATTGATTTTTAAAAAATGATATTTGTTTGTTAATCTGAAGACTGTTTTACAGTGCAATCAGAATTAGAAACATGTATGATCCACCGGATAAGACATCAGGGGATGTGAGTAAAAAATGTTTTGATACCAATAATGAAGTCCAATAGAACACACAGGGTGTGTACAAAGAACTCTGCCAAGGAGAATTTTGGCAATGTTGAAATATATAAACTATTTCATTTAATTTAACTAATTATTTTCACAGTTATAGTACTTTTGAGAAGTACATCAGAAAAATATTATTTTTTTACAAATGAACACTGAGTGTATTTATTGATATATAGGTTGGAACTTAAAATGTTGGCAGATGTAATGTTCCTCAAATTATTGTTTTCAGGTTGAATTCGGAGTCCTGGTGTCGTTCGCATATAAAGTAGAGGGAACAAATGAGGAAATTGTGGTGGCCACTACTCGCGTTGAGACAATGCTTGGAGACACTGCTGTAGCTGTTCACCCAAAGGATGAGCGATACAAGCACCTGCATGGGAGGGTCGTATCACATCCTTTCTGCAAGAGGAAAATACCGATCGTCTGTGATGAATTTGTTGAAATAGGATTTGGAACAGGTATTTTCATTTAATTTTTAGAAACTGATGGATACTATAGGAGTGATTTCTATGAGTAATTATTGTTTTTTTTTTATTTAAATAAATAAAACAATGTTTAGTACCATTTTCACAATTTTAAATTAAAAATTTGGGACCAGTTCCAATCACTGTGAGTATTATCAAATGATAAGTGAAACTATTCCAGATCAGATATTCCAATATAAAATTGTAGAGTGATACAAAATGTTGTGTTTTATCTATTTAAATGTTATACGTTTCCACCAAAAAGTGACAGTTAACACACAAAAGTGATATAGTGAAACAATGTGCCATATAATATTCATTTTGGTAAGAATTTCAAATATTATCTACAAAGTAGCAATTTAACCCTGTTAGGCTCATCCTATTTTCCCTAGTATGTGCGAAAAGTCTCAAGCATTTTTTGCCAAAATAACAATAGCTTTTATTTATTTTTCATGTCAGCTAAAATAATTTATCTTCATAAATGGATTTAAAGTTAAATAAATAAACGAAAAAAATAATTAATAACAATATGTATTCATAAAAACTATAAATTTGGAGTTTGAACTTTAATAAATGTAATAAGAGTTAAAAAAAAAAAACTAACATGACATGACATGAAAGATAAAATATGTTTTTCGCTGGGGTGAACAAAACTGTCATGAAAAAATCTCTGAAAAATATTTAAACATTGTTTTTTGCGAATTTATAAAAATTGATAATAAGTTCTTAAAAACACGGTTTAAAGATTCTTATCATTAGTTATTAAAGTCATTATCTTGTAAATTATCACATCAATATTTCTAGATATGAGTTGCAACCTTTTTAGACATAAAAAACAATATAAAGATGATAACTTCTCAAAGTATTTATTTTCATTATTTTAAAAAATTTTAAAATATATTTTTCCTTTAGACATTTAATTCAATTACACAAGATGTTGAAAGAATATGTTAAATGTTGACAAATGTATCCAAAAGATATGTCCCACGTTTGACTGTTATTATTTTAAGCCTATCGGCTTTGATCCATTTCAAGAACTTTTATTGACCTCTAGGAAGCACTTGTACCATTTGTAAATTGTAAACAAATCACCTCCAGATGTTCATATGCAATAAATGCATTTCTTTTAAATGTGACGAATTGTAAAGTTACCAAAAAAAAAAAAAATGTTTAAAAACTTAATTTTAAATTTTGAGGTCAATGATTGATCTCATGAGCTGATCATTGGTTCTATGGCACTAAAAGGTATAATGTACCATGGCAATAATCTTAGTTGTAATATAGTGTTTTTTTTTTCATTAATTTTTATTAATATTTCATTATTAATGTGTTATGCTAAAATTTATTTTAAAGGAGCTGTCAAAATTACTCCTGCACATGATCCAAATGATTATGAAGTTGGTAAAAGACATAACCTTCCGTTCATCACCATATTCGATGACGATGGTATTGTTATCGGCGATTGTGCTCAGTTTACTGTAAGTTTATTGACATAGGATTTTTCATATTGAACAGATATTATATATTTGAAATGGTTGAAGTCACATTTCGTCTTTCTTTTCATATGATTTAAAATCCTTTCCAAGTTCGAGATTTTATAAAGTTTTGTATTCTTCACAAAGAATTTTTGTTTCTTACATTAGAACAAAACTTACATCATCATGCATTTGTTTCGTTAGTTGAAATCACTAAGCATGATATGCAGATATGAATTCAGAGCTCAAGTCAAAATATTCAAAAATGTAATTCAGTATCATAACAACTGTAACCAGTATATCTATGAGTTGGTAATTTTTTTAGGGAATGAAACGTTTTGATTGCCGTAGAGAATTGCTTAAAGCGTTGCAGGCTCTTGGTCTCTACAAAGAAACTAAAGATAACCCTATGGTTGTCCCTCTGTGCAGCCGCTCAAAAGATGTCGTTGAACCATTGATGAAACCGCAGTGGTGAGACCAGTTTTAATAATTTACTTGAAAACAAAACACAAATGATTGCTTCAATTCTCACTTCCAGCATTTTATTTATTTTGTCAATTTAATGGCTGGTAGTTGTTTGGATTCATTACAATGTATAACATTTTGTGCTTTGTTCTCTTGGACCATAGGTTCCCAACCTTTTTCGGGTGGCCGACCCCTTTTCATAAAATCCGTGTGACCCGCTACCCCCTATACAATCCAAAAGCATACAAAAAAAAAAAAATTTTAGTTGACCGTATAAGTTGGCGACCCCCCCAAAAAACCCTTCGCGACCCCCAGGTTGGGAAACTAGGCCATAGACCATTGTATTACTTTACTTTTGAAGTTTATATTGAATAATGCTAAATCAAAATGAATTCATTAAGATTAAGTGGCTATACAAATACTTGATTTACCATTTTTCAAACATTGACTGTATGAGTGCTGAGTGAGTTGCCAGTATAAGCATTTGTTAGAATCCTTTATGATATTTTTTTCAGGTATATCAAGTGTGATGAGATGGCCGCTGATGCCGTCAAAGTTGTTAAATCTGGAGAATTGAAGATTATACCCGATGCCCATGAAAAAACATGGTACCATTGGATGAGCGGCATCCGAGACTGGTGCGTGTCCAGACAGCTTTGGTGGGGACACCGTATTCCTGCTTACAAAGTTACTGTCATTGGAGGGGGAGATAAAGTTGTAAGTTATCATACAGTGAATAATTTCGTTTAACAATGATTTTACTTCTTTTATCATATCCGGTAGATTACTAGAGCAATAGCTCTCATGTGAAGCCATCAGAGGATTTTGCTGCAGTCACCAACAGCTAGCTACATGGTAAATATCGATATTAAAAAAAGTGTTTTCGGTATGTCTAATGTGCCCAGACGTCCCATTTTCAGATAGTGTGTTCTGGTGTTTCTGAACATGGTTTTAGGATGATAGGATTTTATGCTCAATGCGAAGAGCAAGCTTACTCTCAAAAGCAAGCTGCTCCTCTATACAGCTGTAGCTCGGCCAATTATGGTGTACGCTACTCCAGTGTGGGCTTATTTTCACCAGAAGCATCTGAAGACATTTCAAATTGTTCAAAATAAATCATTGCGACAAATTTGTAATGCCCCGTGGTACGTTCGCAATTCGCTGTTACATAGAGACTTGAAAATGCCTACAATTCGAGAGTTTGTTCATGAAATGTCCCGAAACTTTCACAGCGATATAGGCAAGTATTATAACCCAACAATTTCTTATCTACATAATTATGATGAGACAGTACCGAGTAATCGTTTAAGGCCGAGAGCGGTTCTGCTCGACGACCCGCCATAGGTTTGCTGTTACAGATCTTAATCTCAACATGGACAACCTCGGCTTCTGAAAATGACTTTCCTATTCCATTTTCTTACGTATTGTATATGCATGCGTGTAGCTGTGTGTGTGCCTGTATGCACACGTCTGCGTGAGTGAATATAATGCGCGTGGTGTCCGCGTGAGCCGGACTCGTTGTGGATTTCACGGCTCAGCTGCGACCTAATATTGTCAACAATGACAACAATTATAACAAAATTAAATCTATATATGAGAGATGGAAAAGACCTGAAGAGCTCTGATGCTGACGCGTTATAGATCTTAATGCTCCACAAATATGATATCCAAAAAAAAAAAAAATTAACAAAAAAAAAATGTCTTTTAAGGTGTTAACTGTCACTTCTTGATGGAAAGGCATGATATTTTAAATAATAAAAACACATTTTTTAGTACTTATTTCCACAATATATTTTTTGATCAGGACCGGTTTCCGGATCAGTTGATAATGCTCGCAATGAGCGAAACTGGTCCTGATCAAAAAATATGTTGTGGAAATAAGTACAAAAAAAATGTGTTTTTATTATTTAAAAAAAAAAAAATGCAAAACCCGGTGGTAGAATCTAATAATAGTAGATAAAGGTGCAGGTGTGAATAAAATAACATGTGCTATGAAAAAAAATGTGGGAACTCATTCATTTTATGCGCCTACAAAATATATCGATAATTTTCAAACAAATAAAATGAATAGGTAATGCTATTCTTGTATGACATGAATCAAACATTGCCATCTTATCAATTGTATTGTAAGTATATTAAGTGAGAGGCGTATAAAACAGATACATACCTACTTTTTTTAGGTGCCCCAGTTTGGTGGGAATAATAAATGGTTGCTTTAAGTATTCACCAACTTAATATCATTTCACCATCAACTGTGCACATAGTGTACACGGTATGATAGACAATTTATTTTATGGGAATATTAATTGAACATCAAAACAATATGCGTAGTTAAATATTCTCATCATACTACAAAAAAGTATTCATAATGAATCATTTGCATAATATTTTCAATATCCATAAATCCTTCATACATACAATACATCCTTCACTTTTTATTGAAATATTTTCAAATTTGTTTCAATAATATTGATTTCTGTTAATCTCTTGGCTGCTCCAAAGGATACAACAGTTATTCAAAAGAACAAAGAAGAGATTAAAGAACCTGTAGTCACTAAAGTCAAACGCAGCAGAAGAAGAAGACACCGCAAAGAGAGAGAAGCTTCAAGGAAAGAACCAAAAGTACAGAATGTGCAGATAGCCGTCAAAAAATCTGTCAAAGTTGTATGTTGGCATAGAAATGATAAAATCACTTTTTGTGCACCTCAATTGCATGTTTTACCGCTAATGTGCATATTTTTCCACTTAATCTATTTACCCCCTAAGCTATATTGCAAATAATAATGAATAATGTTTTTTAACTCAGCCATTTAATATTATTGGAAACACTATATAGCAAATGTAAATATTGATCAAGAAAATCATCTTTTACTAATAATTTCAGCTGTCATGTGTTCTCAGGATTTGTCTTATGTACCCATATCATATATCTAGGAGATATAATGATAATTAAAAGATAACGAGGTACATACTTACATTAATAAGTATACATATAAAATATGCTTATCATAAAATTGTTCATTTTAATGGTGATGTAAATAAAAAAAGAATATAGGTCTTTTCAACCTTTTAGATAATCTAAAACATGAAACACATCACATCTTATCAATAAAGCTTTTGCATATTTTAGGAAATTCGGTTTCTCTACCTTTCCAGGAGTAACTAAATAATTTTAACCGTGCGTGAGGAGTGAGTTTTTTTTACATTTTTTTTTTTAATCAAATCATTGTAAAAAAATACAACTCATGTTATAAGGGTTTTATCGTAATAAAACCAGTTACATAATCCAGGGATCACAAGCCATTGGCACATAGCATTTGAAAATATTATCACAATAATTGTTAACATATATGGTATGTATGTCCATACTCCCTTACAAAAAAATTGCGCCAACGTACTAGTATGTTGATACTCCTGTAAAGGTTAAAAATTTAACCGATTCAAAAATTAACCATGTGAAGAGTTGAATTGAACCCATTTAATTGATTAGTCACTCCTGAATAAGGTTCTATAATTTTATTAAATATTCATTGCTTGCATATAAATATAATATTAAAATTCAAAATGCCAGTTTGCAGAGTTACCGAAATACGTGCTTTTGAATTTTTTGTGTTTTAAGTAATGTAGTTTGTTGTAGTAATTTATTTAACGTTCATTAATTTTATTGTTTGTTTAGCTGCTAAAATTGTATTTTAATATTTTCTCTATGTATCTTTTTTGTTTTAAATAATAAAATAGTGCTACATACATAGTTTGACGAGTATTGATGTAGATTGCATTTAAACCTTGATATCTATATGATATATTTTTATTGTTATGGCATTATTTATTAATGAAATTAGAATGGATGGAATGACATCTCTGTTTCAGGAGTCCAGAGTTATTTGTTGTGTGGCATTAATCATGAACATGGAGTTTAATTATATTTGAGAGCCTGCTTACACATTTTCTTGTAGATAAATATTTATAGTTTAACTGGCCAGATTTCTTTGCTGTTAAATATACTGATCACTTGTAAAATAACTTAATATTATAATGTCATTCTTACTTTATTTATGGATTTATTATGTTTTCAGGTATCTGAAGAAGAATGCTGGGTTTGTGCACGATCTGAAGAAGAAGCGCGAAAGAAAGCTTCAGCTCAATTAAAAGTTGACCCTTCAAAAATTAGTCTCCAACAAGACCACGATGTCCTAGATACTTGGTTCTCTTCGGGTCTCTTTACTTTTTCAATTTTTGGCTGGCCTGACAAGACTGATGACTTAGAGGTGACTAACTCACTACTTGGATTTTTAGCTTTATTTTTTATACAATTTTATTTTGTCTGCTATGCATAGTCATATTACCTTACCCCTTATATCTGATGCAAAAATGTATTCTATCAGATCGGTATACAATACCCTGGTGCTCATTGGGTTGAAAACCATCAGTATGAGTAATCAAAAATAAGTAAATATTTTAACTTTAGATCTCTCAATTTTCCTTTTCAAGAAAGTTGAGATAAAAATATTCATAGATCTGTAATTTTTTTCAATATCTCAATATATTTCTAGCTTGATATCAAGTCTTGTATTGTGTGAACGATGTTTATAGTGGTTACTATAAGATTGCTACTAATGTTTATATAAAATAAAATATGTCAATTTCATATCCATATTACAACTTTTTTTGAATGGAATGTTTTTTTTAATCTTTTCAAGGCTTTCTATCCTGGTACCTTGTTGGAAACAGGACACGACATTCTCTTCTTTTGGGTTGCCAGAATGGTGTTTATGGGACGAAAATTACTCGGCAAACTACCTTTCAAGTGAGTATTTGAAATATATCATGATTAAACTGTTGTCATTAAATAAGTGAAAGTGATTCACAAAATAATTGATTTATGTCTCACTTTAATATACTTAGATGAAATGTTCAAATAATAGTATTAATCTCTTCCACGCTAACGCCCCAACGTATGGGACGGTAATGTGTAAGGCCTGTACGCGAGTGCCCCAGACGTTGGGACGCGAACATTCAAACGTCAGTAACGCAGGCAATCTTTTGCGTATAGAACTGATTTTGGTTTTAAAATATTGCTCAATTTGTCCTGATACTACCACCTCCATAAACTTGTCAAAAGTATTAGGTTTAAATGTTTGAAACATCGATTTTTCGAACCCTTCAAATTTATTCTGACCCCACCAAAATAACAAATCAGTTTGAAACTGCGTGCTAAACTCGCGTCATTGCAATGTGACACTCCATGACACGTGACAGTAATGGCACTTATTCATTTGAGTTTGATTGGTGGCTTCGTTACATCACGGTAATGGCAATTTACGAGTGAGTTATTTGTCAGGGATATATTTATTAACGTGATTGCGACAACATAGGACATTTCTTTGTGTCTTTTAATGTCGTGAAACATTCCTAATGCATCTAGCTTCCATAAAGGCCAACCCAATTATTTTTTATTGCTGTATTTATAGTTCTATGTGGAAAGAGAACATCTTGAAAAATAGCAACGCGGACAGATTTAGTTTGTAAAATTATACTTAATAAAAAAAAAGTTGAAAAATTGTTGCGCTGATCACGAAACCGAAAATCTTTGACAGCTTAGTTTGCAGCTGGGGAATAACCTAATTTTATTCAATTTAGACAAAATGGGTTTGGTGTGAAACCATATATTTATAAAAATAAAATTAATTTCTTCCAGAGAAGTATATCTCCATCCAATGGTGAGAGACGCTCATGGTAGAAAAATGTCAAAATCTCTTGGAAACGTCATCGATCCCATGGATGTAATCAGGGGAGTAACTCTTGAAGACTTGCAAAAGCAGCTCGTAGACTCCAATCTCGATCCCAAAGAAATCGAGAGGGCCAAGCAGGGACAGAAGCAGGACTATCCTAATGGAATACCAGAATGTGGAACTGATGCCCTGAGGTAAATTTGTGTGGTAAACCCATCCCTCATTTACAAATTTTTTATTTTATGCCCAAAGGCCATTTTTGCTATTCAAATATTCATTCATAGATTAATATATCGGACCACTGGGTCAGAAAAGCTATTGTTCGTATCATTCAAACTCTTTATTTCCACATATTTTGTCATACCAACTTTGGCATTTGTATATTAAAATGTCTGAAGATGTTGAAAGTTGATACCCAGGTTGTGAGTGACAAACATGTGGAAATGTATGAAGTTTGAATAGTTTAAACTCAAAATTGAAATTTCATCAAGGATCTCAATTGTAAAGAAACCTATTGAGTTGCATTATATCCACATTAAATCTATTTTGTTTATTTAAAAATCACATTACCTACTCAAAACACAACTGATAACTAGAATATGTTAAAAATTAACACTTCATACTAAAATATGAAAAGCATTATTATAGGGTTTCATAATCAATATTCGCTGATTGACAATAGATGTTTTCAATGAACATTTGGAATTTCTCATTCGCAATGTGCTTCAATTTCTTTTGATAGGTTTGCTTTATGTGCAATGACTCAAGGCCGAGATTTAAATCTGGATATTTTGCGTGTGCAGGGTTATAGATTTTTCTGTAACAAACTTTGGAATGCCACTAAATTTGCTCTCATGTACATCCAAAAGGACAGCCAAACATTTGAAGTAAGTTGTTTTACAAAATTATTAAATCAATTTTGTTGTCATGTTGCTTTGGCGGTGGTAGACCACATAATGTGGTACTAGAGGCCCACTTAAGGTGCCACTTGTCAACATTTGTTTGAAATAATTAGTTTTGTTATTTGCATTACAGACTGGCAGATCAATCTAGACAAATATATAAAATTTAATTTCTTTGAAATTTTTCTTAAAGTATTTCCCCATTTTTATCCCGGCACCTGCATACATATGTGTCTTAAAATAAATCAATTATGGTTTGAGAAATCAGCTTTTTAAAAATATTTTTTTCCCTGTATCTTAATATTTACACCAATCAAAAATAATTGGTCTGTCTTAATAGATCACAAATGTATAAAGATAGCGACAAGTTACAAAAAAGAAATTAAGCATCACATGTCATTCTAAAGTCTCTTGCAGATATTACTCATATAACACAACCAACACTTCAGTTAGCACACAGGTTGTCAGTAGCAGATTGGAGATTTTTAATAATTAATAAACAAAAAATTGTTTTCCAGGTTCACAAACCAAATGAAACTAGCAAACTTTCACCTATGGACAGATGGATCCTGTCAAAATTATCAAGTACTGTCTCGCAGGTCAACAACGGCTTCAAAAACTATGACTTTCCGAGTGCCACCTCTGCTTGCTATAATTTTTGGCTTTATGAACTGTGTGATGTTTATTTGGTAAGATATTTTATATTTACCAAACTATTATAATTTGATTATTCCATGTAATATAATTATTGTTTGTAATTATCTACTGAATAGTGGATCAACCGCTGCTATAACACAAATATTCAAATTATCCGTAATATATCATACATGAGAACTATGTTGTTTATTTATGTGTCTGTTTTATTTATAGGAATATTTAAAACCAGTGTTTGCTAGTGGTAATGAAGGTGACATTAAAAATGCACAGAAGACACTTTTCACTTGCTTGGATTATGGGCTTCGATTATTGAGTCCTTTCATGCCATTTATTACTGAAGAACTTTATCAGCGTCTTCCAAGAAAAGACACAAGCTGTCCTTCTATATGTGTGGCCTCATTTCCTTTGGTAAGTTTTACTGACAAAATTTTGTCAATAAGTGTTGTCTGTTATCAATAACTATTGTCATACCCACACCCGAACTTTCTACTGAATTATTATTATCGCTCCAAATTTTTGCTTTTTCTGGATTTAGCATCAGTAGGGAACTATATAACCTCAAAATACCCGAATATAAATTGGTTTGAATTAATGTAAAACTTTGCATCTTTGGAATATATACAGTAATATAAATTCTTATTTCTTGGACATTTTTTATTCATTTATGATTTTTTTTTTATTATGTTTATTCATGAATAATTCAAGTGAAAGTGAAGTTTTTTACAATTTTATCATTATATTTCAGGATTCAGATACTCCATGGCGTTCTGAAACCCTTGAAAAAGATGTGGATGTAGTACTTAAAATGGTTCATTTGATACGATCAGCTCGAAATGACTACACTTTGGCAAATAAGCAAAGAACGATGGCTTATCTTGTTTTCTCAAAGAATGAATCATTCCCATCGTTGACTGATTTATTCAAGAGTTTATCTTCGCTGGCATACAGTGATGTTGGATCAGAGGCTACTCCACCCCAAGGGTGCGCCATTTTGACCGTGTCTGACAAGATTGAATTGCATCTTGTACTTAAGGTAATAAAAATATACGTAAGATGTAGTGGAAAAACAGAACATATTGACTGCTTAGACTGTTGATTGTTGGGCGTGTATTCAACTTTTTTTTTTTAATATGTAACACGAAACAGAAAATCCTAGTTAAAGATTTTAAAAAAAATTCAATGGGGAACCCTAAAATTCGCAGAAAGTCCTTTTAATCCAAGTCTAAGCACAGAAATAATAACCTTATATATTTAAAAATATATTCACTTCAATGTGGAGCAAAAAAGTGTCATAAGTTTTGTCAGCTGCCAAGTTTATTGTCTGCATAGTTTGTTTACAAAAAAGTCACTTGTACATCAAAATACATCCAATATGTGCGAGAATGAATAATAGATATGAAAAAAATTGTATGAGCAAAAAATTATCTTCTGTAAATTCAATGCATTAAATGTTACACAGCAATAGTGCTACACTACTTTCTATTTGTTTTTTAAAAACTTAACAAAGTTAAACTTAAAAAAAAACACAAGTTAGATGTTTTTTGATTTAGTTAATATTTTGACTATAATCTATAAATATGTCATTAATTAACCCGTTTGGTAAATAATAAGTCTGCAATAGGTTTATAAAATGAAATATTCAACTCTAGAGTTGGTAGTCGACATTCTGACGGTTCCTGATAAACAAATTCTTTTACTAACCGCCTTTTTTTCACAGGGGCTCATTGATCCTGAAAAAGAAATAGCAAAATTGGAGAAGAAACGCGAGCAATTGAACCAAACCGTATCAAAACTTAATCAAGCCGTTTCTGCGACTGATTACCTGACTAAAGTACCTCTTGAAGTTCAGAATGCTAATACTGAAAAGTTGCAGCAGTCCAATGGAGAGTTGGATCGGTTAGCGGCTGCGATGGAATCATTAAAGACCATGTAGACAAACAATTTTCTACTGCATTGGATGAAAAGTGATATGTCATATCTGATATAAATGTGTTGGACAATTGTTTAATATAATCAATTTGAAGCTCAAGTTTAATAATAATATAATCATGATTCCGTACAAAAGAATCAAAAAGTTTGCTATTTTTGAAAACTGTTTTTATTACTTGTTTTGAGAGTGAAAATGGAGTTTACCAATACTATTTCAAGATCGATGGTAATTATTTTACTGGAAAATCAACCACTTTTGTGCCCAGTTATTTTTCACGTAACATCTTTACCCATTTATTTAAATCTTTTTTACAATATTTTATCATTGTCATATCTATGTTTTATAAATTTTTGAGGTTAGAGATACACCATACTTCAAATCTATGTAGAGATATTTTGCCGTTGGAATGAAATAGACAAAAAAAACATCTTTTTTTTATTGCAACCTTTCAAAGTAGGGAATATCATTTTTATTTAAAAAAATGGTTAAGACGAAAGTAAAAATACCATCTTTTAAACAGTTATCACAAAATTCAAGTTTATTTAAACATTAAATAAGCAGTGATGTTATAAAAATATCATTTTATTTAAACCAACCAGTTTATCAATTTTCATTTAACCAGTAGTCAATTAAAGTTTTTAAAATATCAGTATGATTATAATGTTGATTGAATTAATAGAGATTGTTTCAAGTTATCATAATTTTTTTCATATCAATGCTTTTTTGTCATTTTGCAATTTTTGAAGGTCTACATTATAGATGGGAGAGAATTTTGTTTATTTTGTGAATCTTTTCTCTGAATAAACAAACCTACCTTCTGTTTGTAAAATTCACTGATATAAGTACCCGGTGTTGAAGCACTCCATATCTAAATCAAATGAGAATGGATGTAACAAAAATCATACATTAATTCATCATTAGTTATTGTAATCATAATACTTCTGTTAAACAATGAAATATGCAAACATCAATAATTTTATAATATTTATGTAATTATAACCTAGTAATTATTTGTTGTAATAAAAATTTTGGTACATTGTCCTTTTGTTTTATTTTTAACACGTAACACCACAAATCATCCCCAAAAAAACATGAATATTCATTATGACAGTTTCAAATGAAAACTACTGTACAAAAAAAAAATTTACTCAAATTAAAATATATTCATTTGGCACTTTTGTCAATTGCTTCTTTGACGATTTTGTCAATTTTAATTAACCCTTTAGCCTCAGATGACCGATATATAATATATTGCTGTGCCTATTGTACAACTTTATAATTATTATTTTCCATTATTGTTTATGTGTTCAGTTACTAAAAAGAACATATCTGTGCTTAAAAAATATGAAATGGGTACCTTGGTGACATATATGACTAAGGTTGCGGACATCTGAAAGAAAAATGCTGTCTTAAAAATAAGGTACAATAGTTGAAATTTATAATCAATATAGAGCATATAAACTCAGAGAATATTTTTACAGAAGTTTCTTGAGAACTGATTATTAGATTGTTTAATCACTTTTTTTAGAGCATGTAAACTGGCCTTTAATGATTCTAGATTCTAGAGGCCAGTTATTAAATTCAAACTTCATTCTCAACGATCAAGTCAATCTTCCCAACTCCCCCTTGTTGTACCCTTTACGTGAGATCGGTTCAATGAATCGACAATCTCATGACTGAAATTCTTATGTTTCATCACTAGATGTTTGATAGTAGGTATTCTCTATATGAAAGGAAAAAAAACCCATTTATATTTTAATGATACTTGATTGATATTTATTGAAAAACCCCTTTCAAGAATGACTCATTGGCAAGATCGTTAATGAAAATTATCACAGGCAATTGTGTTAATTATTATTAGATTGATATTGTTAAATTTGTTTTAGCTGTAATTTACTGCTTGCCTAGGGGTAAGTGAATGCCTGACGGTGCCGAAGGGCGAATCCCGGGTCGTTAGTGACAAAACATGTGGAGTCTTACAAAGTTGTAAACAAACAATTCAAATTTGATAATGCATTACATAAACTTATTCTTAAAAATTATTAGCAAATCAGTTTGCGGAAAATAAACGGAAGGCTTTGGAAATGGACAGGTAAAAATGTTTTAAAATTAATAATTAGTAGTATTTATGCTTTTAAGTCTGTGGCTTTCCTATGCAGCCACCAACAGCTTAACAGTAAATATTGATATTTAAAAAAAAAAAATTGGTCGAATTATTTACCCAAAATTACTCACTCAACCTATTTTTTTAGGAAATACGACTGACCTTTTTATTAAATCTTAAAACAAAAATTTGATGCGGCCACAAGATATTTGCAGATCGCTGATGTTTACAATGCGATCGCGGTAAAAATTTATGTAATTTCCACTGTTTTCAATTATCTATTTCACCCCTCTCCACAATTAGCGTATAATTAAAATCTGCATTAATTAAATTTCATCTTATAATTGAAGTTTCCCGAAGTGCTAATAGATACTTGCTAGAAAATATACGTCATTTTTCATAGATTCCCAAGCTGTTTTAGATAAGATTTCACTTGATAAAAAGCTTCAGGTTCATCGCTCTGGATAATTGGAATTCTAATGAATACATTAATTATTTAGATAATGTTTAGTATAAAGCATTTAATACATATAAAAATATCTTTTAGCAGTTGTTATTTACGTTATTTGAATTCTTTATTGCGTAAACGATGATATTTTTGATTAATCTAAAAACTTTCTGTCACTATTATTTTCAACTAACGAAAAAAAGGAGTTTTAAATCCCATTTCGTTTACAATCCCTGACTAATTCATAGTATTGCTTCGTACAGTGGGCCATCGACTAAAAGTTCCAACAAATGAGAAATTCCATCATATCGAGAATTTCCACAGGAATGCAAGGAGTGAGAAACTTATAGGAGGTTCGTTTTATCGTCGCCTTATTGCATTCCGGCGGTTGTTCGGCAGGAGAATTTTCACATCTCTATTAAAATATAATATATAGGTCTTCATTACAGCAAAATTGGAAGCCACCGATCAATAAATATAATATATAATAATTATATAAAAAATATTATTCATTGCATTTTCTCTTTAAATATACTAATATATTGTACCCGGTCTTGAAATAATTAGTTATTCGGTTATTTTGATGAATATATTTTTTGTTCAAATTTGAAAAAAAAATATTATATTTATTGCAGTTATTTAGGAGGAAATTTTGGATTAGTTTAGTGGGGAAATATTGCACGAAATAAAGATTCAACGTCTATCAAGCAATCTAAAATTTATAACGGCACGTTATTTTACAATTTCGGAAATAAAAAATAGTTTAATTTACTGTACGTTTATTTTTTGCAAGTCATCGAATGGGTTTTCTTCCTGCTGGTCATATCGCAATTTTCAGATGCATTTTATTTACAGCACTAACTACCGTCTTTTTCCGAAAATAAGACACTGTCTTACTTTCTTTTTTGGTCCGAAATATGAGCTAGGGCTTATTATCGGGGGAGGGCTTATTTTTCTAGTACAATAAGTAGATTTATACATTTACGTTAATATTAATTTGTATATATGAATTTTACATTTATTTCAAATTTATTCGAATACAGTCATGTCATCTTCTTCTGGAACATCGTCATAACTTATCAAATTCTGATGATGAATTTTCCTTCACATTTTAACTAGGGCTTATTTTTGGGGGAGGGCTTATATCCCAAAAAATCCTGAAAATCGTGCTAGGGCTTATTTTTGGAAAAAGACGGTAAATATGTATAATATATTGACACTTCTCAAAAAAAAACATGATTAGAAACCTTTGAGCAAACGGCTAGGTTTAGGCACTCTGGTCCAGTTTGGCAATTTCAAATGTTTTCTTTTTATACGTTTGAAAAATATTATAGAAAATATAAAGTCAACGCTATATTCTATTTCAAAGCCATTTTTCGATATTTCAAATTATTTTCGATTAAAACATCAATTGAAAATCTTTCTCTCCCAGTTAATTTTAAATCAAAGTTGAAAAATTATTAGTTGTTAAAAACGGAGTAGAGTGGGCATGTTAATCTTAAATAGCCTACAAATAATAAAGGCACGTACGGATTTATAAAATAAAATCTATTCAAGTGTCCGCCGGCTTCGCGCGTTATATAGTATTTTACTTCACGTATCAAATTTATTTTATGTATAGTATCATATTGCATACTATTAAAAATACACTAAAAATTGAAGTTACTGAGCAAAATTGAGACATTATATATCTTTTAGTACATTCCTCTAACTGAAGACACATTTTTTTTTATTCTTGCTCAGAAAAGTATTAAGTAAGTATCTAAGAATAGTTTGTCATCGCTGTCGAATACCACAAAACTTTATGTGGTATGGATCTAATACGGTGGTGCACAACCTATTTGGCAGGGGTTCAATTTACTCATTTTCAATTATTCACGGGGCGCAGTTGATAAAGTCAGGTAAAGTGTTGAAAGATGACCAGTAGTCGTAGTCTAGACATACATTTGACTGTTTTAAGTATCAATGTTATCTCCTCTCTGCATTACGTGCACTGTATCAATCTTGGTAATATTTTTGGCGTTCTAAGCTGATGATGTGTCAAGTGTTTTGATGCTGATTCAATGTTTTTGGTTTGTATCGCAGTGTTGTATAAGGTTACCGTTATTCAATCAGTTTATGAATTATCTTTTTAAGTTTTCATAAAGAAAACCCTTACTTGCGGCCATTTAGAAAAGACTTGCACAAAACGCGATTTTTTTATTGTGTTGGAAACATATTCTTCGCGAAGAAATTTTGTAGGTCGCCTTATTGATAACTATCTTAATCGATCGCGTTTCTGTGAATCGCTTTCATTGATGGGTGCTTGAAAGAAGTCTTACAAGTATCGGTTGCTGTTAAGCGCGCAGCATATCCTTTTAAAATGTCCTAGAATCGAATGATGTGATAATTATTCTTCAGAGTACGATCAATAGTTGAATTGAGACATCGGCGCTCCTTCACGCGGTCAAGCAGTTTGCATGCTTTAAAACGACAACTCGTGAGAACAAAAGGACGAGAAGATAATCACACTATTAATCGTTGTAAGCATACAAGCCCCGCGATCACGCGTGGAATCATATGTGCATAAAAATGGCTTTCTTATGTCAGGGAAACATTTCTTTTCAGGGTAGCGATTGCATCATTTGTTTAGATATAATATATATATATACATATTGATTTTTTTTTTTGGGTCGCGCATGATCCACAATCCGCGGTCTGAGCATCACTGGTCCAATAAGATGTCGCTATGAAGGTATAAAAACTAGGGACCTCCGGGAAATATTTCCCAGTGTGATATTATACTGCCGCGAGCCGCATGGCGGTTGTCGTGCTCAATGAAAATCGCCCATGGTTCTCCAAATCTGATCGCCGCATTAAATTTAATCAAATTTAATAAGAAAGTGATTATATTGGAAAAAAAATGAAAATGTTTTTCAGTTTAGCATTTCTTGCGGTGGCCACTGGCTTTGTAATGAACGATATATCTCCATTGAATACATATTATTCGAAAAATTCAATGTTGAAAGAAGGTATTATACTTTCAATATTTAAATTCATAAATAAATCCCGAACACGAGTTCCAAGTCGGTGGGTCGCAACACCTCAGAAGGGGAGCAGCGTGCATTCAGGCGGCTGTTAAGTATTATATAGTAAAAAAAGCACACTGTAGTATGATAAAATTTTGAAAAATAATTCATACTTATTATGGGTGTCGTGATAATTTGAACAGTATTTTTAAATGTGCTGAAATTAAATATAAAAGAAAGTGAACTAACTAAAATATATACACTAGATATTAATTTGATTGAAAATAGTTTAAGCTGTATTTTCATGATTTCGCAGAAGAACTGCTTATAGGTCAGTGGTTCTCATGTACGGCAACCAACAGCTTTGATATTTAAAAACGTGTTTTTTTTCCAAATTAACTTCTACTGGTGCGGCCACAAGTCATTTTTATATAATCGCTGATGTATATAATGCGGCCACAATAAAATGTTACGTCAGACCAACTGTTCTAGGTACTGCTTAAAAGTCCAATCTACGAAATAATTTCTGGGAAATTTATTTTTCACTAATACTATAATTAGTGTACTGATTTACCATATAACGGTTATGTATAAATTGATGGAATTTAAATTTATTTTAGCATTGCCTTCAATAGTAAATATTTCGAAAAATCTTGAAATTAAAAAAAAAAGAATTTACCGAAACACATTGCTGAGAAATACTTTAGATTGGTTTCATATTGGTGACATATATATATTAAGGATTGTATAGATAGGCTTAACTCACTTTCACCTATTTTCACTTGTGATCGGGGTTTCGCATTACTGCATATTAAGGTATTTTAGTACACGAATTTACTTCGACATTAGTTCGAGTACCTTTATCAAGGATTATTATATTCGCATATCTCTATTGCTGACGATATTGATAAATTGGCAATAAAAATATGATTTTGTGGAGAAAAGGATTTTTTTTAAATTTTCCAATAAATACAATATTTCGTGAAATATTTAATGCTTCAATGGCTCAACTTACAGTGTTGCCTGCGTTTGGAAATGTAAGTCCTAAAACGGTGACTTATGATTTATGTTTTTCATCAATATGAGTTTACATAATTTGGGAACTATTGAGTTTCTTTAGGTTCAGATGCATTTGGATTATTCAATGTGACACTAGAGCAGAATGGCCAGGTTCGACTTTCTTGGCGAGTCAACTACGACACGAAGAGGGTGTGGTTCAAAATCATCTTCACGGAATCTGCTCCTCATTTTGATTGGTTTGCTTTCGGATGGTCAGATTATGGAGAAATGGAAAACGCAGATTTTTGTCTACTTTGGTTTAGTTGGGATCGGAAACCACGTTTGGAGGTAAGACAACGTTAGATTGTGCACTGAATGATACGTCTGTCACATAAAATTATTCATTTGGGTACTTACAGAGATAATGGTTGAGCATTTATTAAACTGTATTATCGAGATCTCATCGTGAATGAAAACTTTTTCAAACTCTTTCATATATCTCATTATTATTCAATTATACAAACAAAAGCGGCAAAAACGATTGTTTTGTAATTGTGATCAAAGATACAATTTTATAAGATTGGCACTTGAGAGCCCTTGTCGTTTAACATTGTAAAAAAATCACATAACAACGTGTAGATCGCGTAAAAAAGTAAAAGCACCGTGCAAAAAAATCACGCAAAATCGAAATCGGGCAAAAGAAAATTGCGTAAAGAAGGTATTGCGTGTATTGGTAATAATAGTTAGCCGCGATTTTTTTAGTAGATCATCATTATTTCGATGCATTCGACTTGGTTTTTAGATATTATTTTTATTTTTAATGGAGCTTATTCTTAATTATCTCTTCGGATCTATAATACCTTGGATAATTAAGATATGCTCATATTTTTTTTATATACTTTCAAGGACACATTTACAGATGGAAGTGGAAATTTGTTGAAAGACGTGCACGAAGATTGTGATAACTTTCAATGGAATGAGCAATCACGTACCTTCTCATTTTCGCGAGCTTTTGACACATGTGACGACGAAGATTATTTAATAGAGGTAAGAAGACAATGATAAATTATTCTTCAAACAGAAAGCAGTAATGGAAAAAAAGCTACTTATAATGTTACACCGTAAAACGTCGCCATTTGCTAAATACCTTAAGGCATTCTATCACACGGATGCAACAGAACTGATACTTTCACATGTTTACAGGAAGGCACCACTCATTTAATTTGGGCACGTGGATCCGGATCATCCTATATTCAATCTCCAAGCGATGTTCCTGATTCCGACCAAGGCATGACTCGGGTACAGTTACTGAAGAGCGCTCGTCCTTCACCGCCTCTTGGTGCTGATGCGAGAATATTGAAGGTGTTGGCAGACAAAGTACAAGTCCCATCTGATGACACCACGTATTGGTGCCACGTTCACAAATTACCAGATTGGCTAACGGACAAGCCACATCATATTATCCGGGTTAGTTTAATTGCGTTATATGCCTAAAAAGAATTACAATTTAAAAAACTGTTGAACAAAAATAATATTTTATATAACAAGCAGATACATATTTTATTTCATCGGTTGCGTTAATAATTTGAATGCTTAAAATCATACAATGTTATTTACAAACAAGTGTGTAATATAATTTATGATATCGGCTGAAGGTGCTTGATGGAATTTCAATATCAAATTTGAATTGTTACAATTTTGTTCGATTCCACATGTTTTGTTACTAACGACCCTGGTTTCGCCTTTCGGCGTTCTTTTGCATCCGTGTGATAGAATGCCTGAAGATGCCGAAAGGTGAAACCCGGGTCGTTAGTGACAAAACATGTGGAATCGTACAAAATTGCAACAATTCAAAAGTGTATAATAGTCTAATAATGTTTTTTATTTTAAATCAGAGTTATATATAATTTATTATATTTTATGAATGTTACATAATCTTGTAATACAATAAACTGAATAATTAAGATCCATCGATTGATAGTGCCTGTTTTTTTTTTAGTTTGAACCAGATATCACTGAAGGAAACGAGGGTTTAGTCCATCATATGGAAGTGTTTTATTGTGACTCTGATGCTAACGCGGCAATTGACAACTATGTAGGGTCGTGTTTCGCAACTGACAGACCAAATAGCACTCGTGTATGCACCAAAGTGAAGGCTGCTTGGGCAATGGGGGCAGCTGCTTTCATTTACCCCGAAGATGCTGGACTTCCTCTCGGAGGGCCAGAGAAAAACGTGCATGTCATGTTGGAAGTTCATTATAATAATCCTCAATTGAGTGCAGGTGAAATTGTATTTGTTGAATTGTATGATGTCGATAGAGGGTGTATTCCTGACTATATTTATATATATTTGCAGATTATTTGTTTGAAAGATAAATTAATTAACTCTTTGTGCGCGTATGGCAGCAATGCACGTCACAGCTGACATGCCCTCAGTGCGCATGGCGCGCATACTGATCATGTACATTGCCATTGCGCCGCTCTTTTATAAAAAATGATTATTGTTAAATTAAACAGGAAATATATTATATTTCATTATTGAGAAAAAACTATAAATACCAATTAACATTTAATTATTTGAAAAAATATTACAATCAATATTTATAGCCAAAAAGGCGATTGACAAATCCGCAAAAAAGCTGTCGCGTACTAGACTTGCTTCCTATACTTTTTCGTGAAAAAAAAGGTTAATAAAATTTGTCAGGAAATTGATTGAGTATTTAGGTTGTAAATGAATGTATTCGGGCTATTTTTTATTTTTAGACTTTGTGGACAGTTCTGGTATAAGCATCTATGTTACCCCTAAGTTGAGAAAATATGATGCTGCAATTATGGAGCTTGGCTTAGAGTACACAGATAAAATGGCCATTCCACCGAGACAGGAGAGATTCCAACTTTCAGGATATTGCACAGCGGACTGCACAAATATTGTAAGAAAAATATCTGGGCTCCTAAAAAAATATTAAGTAGTATTTATTACAGAAATATAAATGTAGCTTTAATTTAAAAAGATATATGGTTTCATTATAAAAACCTTTATATATGATCAAGACGCGGAGTATCAAATAGATATGAATGTATTTTTAACAAACACAATTAATATCTATATAAGATATTGTTTTGGATCATCAAATTGGATTGCCTACTGCCGTACTATAGAGTGAGGTGATGACTATAAATGATAATATTATTTCTTTAATACTAAAGGGTCTTCCAGACACAGGAATTATCATATTCGGATCCCAGTTGCACACTCATTTGACAGGCTTGCGAGTCATCACAAGACATTTTAGACAAGGCATTGAACAGCCTGTGATTAACCAGGATGATCATTATAGCACACACTTCCAAGAGATAAGGCTTTTGAAGAGGCCAGTTCATGTAATGAAGGTTAGATACAAAAAAAGTATTATAAATATTTTAATTATGTCTCCATTCATACCTATATATGTACATATGAACCACTTCTAACCTTAACTTTATACAATTTCTTATTGGAAATGCTTATATACATACAAAATTTTTGAAATTACAACAGTTGCATTTTCTTTCAAGAAAGACTGATAAAACTTTAATTTCACTATTTCAATTTATTGACGAAAACGCCATGACAGAGGATCGAAAATGACTTTCTGAATCTTACCTAATATTTAATTAAATATTGTTATATTATAAATATATATTTAAAAAGCAATGCCTGATTAAAAAGAGCAACATTAATTATTTTTAAGATGTTGACTGTCACGTGTTGATGGAAATGCAATGTATTTAAATAAATATGACATAATGTTGGGTACTTTTTCCATAATAATGAAACAGATTCTGATCTTGACAATTTTTTTTAGAAATAGTGTAAATCATTGTGTTTTATTTATGATGTTTTAATAGAAAAATGTCAGTTTTTAGTTTCTGTTATTTAGATTCAGAGAGATTATAAGCTTTGTTCTAGGTATCATGGTTAGTTTTTGTAACAACTCGTATCTGTAATTTTTATTTTCGATAATGAAAACATTGAATCAATTTAATTTCTTTCTAGGGAGATTTTTTGATAACATCGTGCGATTACAAAACGATTGATCGTGATAACATTACCTTTGGAGGACATGCTATCACAGATGAAATGTGTGTCAATTACATTCATTACTATCCTGCATCTACTTTAGAACTATGCAAAAGTTCCATTGGTACAGATGCATTGCATAACTATTTTGCATTTGAGAATGAGTGAGTAGCTTTATTATGTTAACAATTAGATGACCCTTATATATGGTATGATATTTCAAAAAATTACCTGAATGTAGAATCGATGCCCCCAATCTTATTATATTACGGTAATCTTTAAAGAATAAAGCTGACCAACATGATATGACAAGAGTAATTTTGGACCAAGGGAAACATAGTCAAGTAAGAACATTATCAATAGAAATAATGAATAAAACAATTTTTATATTAGGGTTACAAATCATCCGTGAATAAAATCGTACAATCATGGTGTAATCATAAGCGTTCCTCACATTGACCCAAAATATAAAAATTTTCCAGTCTGAATTGTATCACAATTTTAACCCTTTTTATTAAAAAAGAGTCCACTACAGTTGAATAATAAATGGTTTGCTTCAATAAAATGAAATCTCACGAAAGGTTAAATTAAAATTTATAACCTCGTTATTCCATTTAATCTATATGCAATAAAATTAAGAAAGCATTTTTTAAATTATGTTGGATTCAAATTATTTTTTTATGTATATTTTAATTTTTTATCATGATTTATGATATCGACTAAAGGTACTTAATTAAAATCAGTTATTATAAAAATCATTTTTAAATGATAAATCTTAGCAGATATGCTAAGCGTAGATTTCTTAGTTGAAGATGATGTTGACTTGAAGAGTGTATTGGGGATATACAAGAAATTGATAAATCAGCCACTACACCCGTTATAACATTTGGCTTCTTCATATGAAGATGTTTAAACTAGTTTAAGTTAGTTAATTTAAATCTGTCAAACAAGCAAAAGAGAATCGTATTACTTACAATTTATGCGTACTTTCAATCTCAATAATCTTTGAAATTTGAAATAAATTTATTGTGTAGGCCACAGAAAAGGTGTGTAAAGATTGATTGATGAGTTTGTAAAAATTAGTCAAAAATTAGTGTCCCCTAAGTGTAATAATCAGCATGTCCTTAATAGATTTCAAAGTAATATGTGTCCTATTTTTGGCAGTAATTGTTGCATAATACTTTTTTTCTTCAGTTATGAGAGCATGGAAATAAAATTCAATGATACGATTCGAAACAAATATAATGGCATACACCCATGGAATCCAATGAGAACCACTGTACTAAATAAGATGTATGAAAATTCACCAATAAGTATGCAATGTAATGCTTCAAATGGCGATAGATTTCCAGGATTGTGGGATAATGTCCTTCAAGATGACATTGAAATGACCTTGCCGACTCCAAAACGAGACTGTCCTTCTAAGGGAAAGGTTAATCTAACTCATCTGTTTGTGTAGTAAATTTATTATGCATCACTTATTACCGATACATTAAAAAGTATTGTTTTGTATAAAGTATTAAGTTATCAAATAAATAATGCACATAGAAACATATTATAGTACATTTTAAAACTGTAAGCAATTGTTAAAAATGTATAGGTATATATTATAAAATAAATACTGAGAGAATTAAGCAATACTATCATCTTATTATTATTTAGAATTTTCAATAAGGAATTGGTTGGATGTTATTATGTGGAAAACATGCAATTTTCAATAGCTGGCATTGATTTAAAACCAGTGTTTGGTGTATATTCATGTGTTTTTTTTTTTTGTGTTTTTGTATACTGACCAAGTCTTAACTCAAAATTTAGTATATATAAGCTCGTTTGTAATCTGTATCCTCTCAATTGATAATACATGCGATGAGCATAACAGGTCCTGATCATCAAATATTTTGTGAAAATAGTACTAAAAAATGTGTTGTTATTATTTAATGTAGAGTGATACCAAAGAAATGGTAAATGGAATAACACTGAATTCTACAAACAATAAGACTACACTAGTGCCGGTTGGGTTGTTCAGGAAGTTCAGCTATCCTAGAAGTCAAATTATTTGTCAAATAAGTGAGTGGTCTGAGCTATTAAGCAATCTTTTAAATAATAAAAACACATTTTTTAGTACTTATTTCCACAATATATTTTTTGATCAGGACCGGTTTCGCTCATCGCAAGCATTATCAACTGATGAAGAGATGAGATCAGTTGATAATGCTCGCGATGAGCGAAACCGGTCCTGATCAAAAAATATATTGTGGAAATAAGTACTAAAAATGTGTTTTTATTATTTAAAATATCATACCTTTCCATTAAGAAGTGACAGTTAACACCTTAAAAGTTATTAAGCAATCATTCATTTGGTTGAAGGTGGTTCCCTGAATGTAAACTAAAATCAAAATATTATATGTATATAATTAAACACATATCTTTCCACCTCTAGGGGTAGAATAATTTATCACTGGTACTTTTCTATATTCATCCTTCTTTGATTATGTCTCCTCTGGAAAGAGTAGGGTTGAGCGACTGAGCTATCATTAAATGAAGATTATATTATATACCGAGGTCATGCATAAGGAATTCATATGATCCATATAAGGAGTGCATAAAGTTTAAAAACTTATATGACTTATGAGATGTGGTAAGCAACAGCCGATGGAAACAACTTTTTCAACATGGTCATTCATGGTGTTATTAATCTGAAATTTAGTTAAAAGACTATCACTGGGGGATGTTCTCTATAATCTATTTTATTTATCAGTGAATGCAAAACAATTTAGTAACAAATATCTGGAGGATCATTTTCAGCATTCTTAGCAAAGTGACAGAAATGGATGAAAGTACTAAAAATATTTTGAATGAATGAGTGAAACAAATATTATATATTACTTATATTATGAAACAGTCATTATGTACTTTTTTCATAATCACATTCCAGATCACATAGATTAAAGATGACAGAAGTGTTTGTGGCACCATATGTGTCTACAACATAGGCTCCCAACTTGGGGGTCGCCAACTTATACAGCCAACTAAAGAAATATTTTTTTTATTGACTAATAAAAAAACATGATTTTGGATTGTATGGGGGATCGCGGGTCACATGGATTTTTTTGAAAAGGGGTCGCCACCCGAAAAGTTTGGGAGCCTATGGTCTACAATGATCACTTTAGGTTCATGGTGCAGTGGTTGATAATTAGTTTTTATTATGAATTTTACAGGTTCTATTCCCAGTGTAACAACTTTTTTAGAGTAAGTGTACAGCAGTATATATTTCTGTTTGAAGACATCAAGATTTGTAATCTATATAAATTCATCCCATCTGTCCGAACCTAAAAAACTGGTTATAGTAAGAGAAATTAGCCAAGCATTAGATATGTCGCAGTCTTATCCCTTGTATCCTTACTCTCTTAAAAAGTGAAATCGAACTATTGTTGAAATACCAATCATTGTCAATTAAAAAGTAGCATAAATAAGGATTTACTCTGTAGCATGTGCTGTTAGTTTTAAAGTTATGTTCTATAATTTAATGGATAATTTACTTGAGACTTAAAAGAAATTATGTTACATTTATAGCATAATGTAGTAAAATAACAAATAAAAGTAAAATAATCAAAGGTTGTTTGAAAAAAGCATGTACCAAATCCTTATTGTCCGCAATGTTATCAGATAGTATAACACAAAAATCTTTAATAAATTTATTCATTAGAAAAAAAGAAGTAAGTTTTAAATGATGTCCGACAAAAAAGTTAAGTGTTCAATGTTTTAATTGAATAAGTGAATGTCATAGATAATACATTATTTTCGTTATGCATGTAATTGTCTATGAAAATTATCTGTCAAAGAGTTCCAAATACAATCAACATTAGGTGATAAGGGAATGTGAAGTCAATACTTTTAATATTCAATAGAAATAGTTCATATATATATATACACTATGTGTTCCGCTGCAGACTTGAAGCTTATAAAAAAGGAAATTTTAAATCCAGGGAAAGCTTATAAACAACTAAAAGATGGATGCAAGGTAAATTATTTGATCTAAATTTCAAACAAAATAAACGATGGCTTGTACAATTTTCAATACTGAAATGTACTTATGTCTAACTTATGTTTAAATTAAGGTGTATTAGAAAATAGCCGCTTCTTTAATTTTTATAACTAATGTTTAGTTAGGTTGATTCTTAAAGAGATCCAAGTTTTTAACCTTTTCATATTTATTTCAGGTTCATTTTCATTTCCAAACTAGGAAAACGGATGCTGATAAGACGTTGATGGATGATAGCCGCAAAATAGGAAATAAACAACCCATGGTCCTTGTTTTAGGCAAGAAATTTAAACTGGAGGCATGGGAGGCTATGGTTCAAAGAATGGCTGTCGACGAAGTTGCTAAATTTACAGTTGACAAAAGTGTATGTATTGAACGCGCATATTGAAGACATTTCTTGAGCAGAAAAAAGTAAAACATTCTAAAATCAGATGCTATGGCATCGAGTCTTACGTTCATATTATTGCTATTGTTGTTTTCGAGTTGGCCAACGTTACAGAGAATAAATTTGTCTACATAGACTGTTTCAGTTTGTTTGCATGTAGGGTTGTGTATATGTTTACACTTTAACTGATTTCGTCAACCCTTCTTTTTTTCTTATATTCATGTTGGCTACATTTGCAGATCTATATTTTTTATGTTCTATTCTAAATTCAAAAAAGATCACTTGTACATTTTTAAGTGTCGCTTTTTGGTAGAAAGGTATTGTATTTTAAATAGTTAGTATATACAACACAACATTTGTATCAATATTAAAGTTCTATTTTGGCTTTTATATTACTCATTTGAATTGGCAATGAAAGTATTGTCTTACTGTTTTTATGATTTTCAGCTGGTTATCCAATACCCCTTTGTTTCAAAAACACTACGAGACCTTGAAAAGGATGCCTGTGACAGAAGAACCCACTTTTGCGGGGTCACATTACAAAATGAAGGCATAGGATATAAGGATCTGAATGAGTTTATAGCTAAGCCTTGTGACTTAGAGTTTATCATAGGTGATTAAAAAATTAAATTTATCAATCAGTTAGATTTTAGCAATCGCAAAATGAATTCATGAAAAGTTCTCATGCTGTAAATCAGTTTCACCTAATTGTTCAATTGTCAGTAAAAACTGCATACATTCATTCATATATTTTTATGTTTTTTCCTTCTACTTGCATATTTCTATACTCATGTATGGGTGAAATGCACAAGGTGAAGATTAAAAAATAGATTGAAATCACAAAAAAAAAAACTCTTAACGTGGTATCATTGAGCAAAACAAAATATATGTTCATATTTGAATATATTGTATGAACATAAATAATAATTTGGTCTATTTATTCTGAACCCATTCATATAATCAATAAATATTTTTTATCGATGACTTCCAATAGCGCATGACTCAAATTATTGACATCAAAAACCACAATATGGTTTTTACCACTCAGATCCCAAGCAACCACTGGTGTTTAGAACTTATGCGCAACACCAATCCTAAACACAGATAGACCATTTTTTAGACATCGGAAACCGGTGTCTAAAAACGGTACTTAAACAGTTAAAATGAAATGTTCTCCAACAAAAATTGATAAATCAAAATGGTACCACTAGGCAAAAGTTAAATCTTTCTCCATTCACAATTACAATGTTTCCTAATGACATCTTTTTTAATGATGTATATATATTGAGTGTTCTTAAATGTGATGTTGTAGAATTGCTGCAAGTTGAATTTCCTGAGGACTATGAAAAAGATTCTTGGCAATTATCTGATGAAGAACGATTGAACAACATTCCGATGCTGAAAGAGAAGGGCAACGATCTCTTCAGGAAAAAGTTGTACCCTGAAGCCGCCGATCACTATTCTGAGGCTATTGCTCTATGTGAACAGCTGATGATCAAGTGAGTTGCAACATAAATCTGTGATATATGATCAATTGATCAATTTTGAAACTGAGTATTACTGCCTTATAAATGTTATTATGTTGCGTGTTACGATATGATAAAATACACCACCAAAGAGCAGAGCATAACAATTGCTATATTTAGAATGGTGTTTATATATTAAATAATTTAAATTAAGAATTGTCATTATAAGATTGCTCTGAGATTTCAAGCTTATCTACAGCGTAATTCATATCTTTGGGATGTATGAAGATTTGTATTATAAAAAAGTATTAAATGTCCACCCGTAACATAATGGATATTGCTCAGTTCTAAAAATTATTATGAAATTTCAGTTATTCCAATATCTTTTTTATTTTGTTAGTTCTCTGTAGTGAATTTATTTCTGAGATTTTAATATTTATAGGGAAAAACCTCACGACGAAGACTGGAATAAGCTCGACATATTAAAAATCCCATTGTTACTCAATTTCTCTCAGTGCAAACTCCTTGAAGGAGATTATTATGCTGTAATTGAGCACTGTACCACCGTCCTTAAATCTGATCCAGGTAAGGTTAAAAAGACCATAAACAAAGAAAACTATTATAAATTTTAAAATATATAATGATGCTTAGAATTTAATTTATAGTATGGCAGGGCTTTTTTTAGAAAATAGAAGTGCAAGAACTCGCTTCAAGGAAAGCTTTTTACTAAATAAAATTATATTAAAATATCATTTAAATGAAATTTAAAGCAGCTATTACTATGCCATGAAGTGCACAAAAATATACTGTAAAAAAAGGTGTCAGAATTCTGTTTCACTGTGTTACTTGGGAAAAAAGCCTTGGATTATAGTATTGTTTACCTGGATAATCATTTTAAATAATTAAAACACATTTTTTAAACGCTATTTCCAAAATATGTATTTTATGACCAGTACTAAATAATGTGAAGAATTATTAATATATTTTCATTTAGTTTATATAATCCTTTCCCGGTAACTAAAATAAATATTTGTGAAGAGTAATTTTATCTCTTTATACATCTAGTGTTCAAGTTTGTTTTATATTTGTTATTTTTCATGAATACAGATAATGTGAAGGCTTTGTTCAAACGGGCTAAAGCCCAAGTGGCTGCATGGAGTCCTGCAGCAGCCATCAATGATTTCAATCGTGTCAAAGAGTTGGATCCGTCGCTGACAGCAGCTGTGAGCAAAGAACTGAAGCAACTCGAAGAACTGCAGAAAGTACATGACCGAGAAGACAAAATTAAATTAAAAAACATGTTCTCTTAATTATTTTAGTATTTAAACTGCTGGTACAGTTTTTAATTACTTTTAATCTATCAGTGAATGTGACAATTGTTTGAAATATCATCACATAATTCAATCCTTTTTTGTTGTATCACTGTACTGTCTAATATCTATTGTCATTCTAATAATTTTAGTTGATCAATCATTATTTCTTCATATATGTATTCCGCACCTATCTATTTATTGTCGATTTTTGAGATTCAATATATCAATAAAAATTTTCAGAATAAGGTTCTTGCAACAAAGTTATTGAACAAACAATTCAATCTATTCGACTCCTATTTTGGAATTTATACCAACTGAGAACCAAATGAAATGCCCGCAGATGAGCTTAATAAATACATAGGTCTGAATTGTGACTGAGGAAAATAAGTCCTCGCTGAAAGGGTTGACAAAACTAAATTTATCATTTGCTGTAAGAGAAAGAAGTTTGCTGTTTTTCGTAAAGTTTCGTTTCGTTTAAGTAAAAAAACCCGAGAGAAAATGAGAGAACTTTATTATTTTGTCTCTTTGGCAGTTGAAATATTTAGTGTTTTCACTATTCATATTATAATCGATTTAACTAAAAAATTTTAACTCAAAAAAATTCAATTGATGTGTATTTAATGCATATCAAATGCACATTGCACTTGTAATCTCTTTTTTGTCACACGCGATTCCCTTTGATGTTAGTTGATACGTGACAATTGCCCGGTTGTGATTCAATCCTTACATTTAGATGGGTTTCAGTTTCTTCATAGAATTTTTAATATAGGCTATATGTAGATAATGCCCTTACAATATATTCAAAAAGACTATGTTACAAAATGTATGCAAATATAACCAAACAACTCAGAACAGTGAAAAAACAATACAGCAATGACACGACACATTGCCATACCGTACTTATTGTATTATTTCTCATTTAATTTAGTAAAAATACACCAAAACTGAAGTATATATGTGCACGCCACTGTCAAATTGTTTTAATCTTTTTGCTGCCCATGTCTAATTAATAGCTTTGCATTGTTATATTCATATATGTTTTATTAATTCATTCAATTTATTGATTGTTTTGTCCAAATTCTTTGAGAAAAGTTGCTTGAATGTTTACAAAGAAAATGTTTAATACTAGCTACACAAATTAATATTAGTAAAAAATATGTCAAACATGAACATACTGTTACATAAACTGATATCACAGTGTTATAATGACGAGGTTTAAAAAAATTTGCAATCTGTCGATGAATTGTCTTTAATTTAAAGCAACTGAAAATACTTTCAATCAAATGCTTAAAAATTTATCAGTTTTTAAAATTCTCGTATCATCACATGTTTATAGCTGGGCAAGGAAAGGGTTAATATAGTATGCTCAATTTACAATACTTTTTTAAGGGTATCTTTGCGATACAAAATCACTACCTTAAGTTATTGTGTGCTATTCTATGAGAGTATCATTATTCTCTATTAAGGTACTGTAAAATCTATTGTTTTTTTGGGTTTTAAGATCCTCTAAAGCAATAAAATTATGCCATATAAATATTGTATTCCGTGTTCAAGAATATACCAGTGAAATCAAAATGCGATTCAGTAACTTAATTATTTGACTAATTTTTATGGTACAAATAAATTTATACCACACTATATATTTTATATAATTATTTTATATTACTGAAAAATGTGATTTAAATTATATGTGTAAAAAAACTTCTAAAATAAAAATTCTTATATGTATAATTGTTGTACTGTCAATACACTGGCTTTCTACTTTTACTGTTTTATAGCAGGGATTTATTAAAAACTGACTGAGCGTCGTCAAAAAATGCCCAAGTAAGATAAAAGGCGTGAGACTTGTGGAAGTAAAATGTTTTTGTATCTTTGGTGGGAATCAAACCTACCGGTGTATGGTAGTGTAATTTAGATGGACTATATGGTAGCCATATGCTCCAGATAGGGAGCTGGTACAGTCCAAAAAGAATTCACTTGTTACATTTCATTTACATTACCTGACTTGCACACTTGAAAAAGATTGAGAACGTTATTTATGGCTGTTGCTACTGATTTGAGGCTATTCAATTTTGATCATGGTGAATGCACTGTCATATTTGACAGATCTGTCAAAAGGGTATTCAGGAAACAATGGACAGACTGCAAAGCAACTTGTATTGCATTAGTCTTACAGTTAAGGTGAGCACAATTAATGTTCTTTGTAATGCTACATGATTGTATTCAGACTACTCTCTAACAGGGGCGACTCTAACTGGATATCGTGAGTTAACAATAAAAGATATTACAGTTGCAAGTGTACTGTGTTTCGAAAAGAAATGTTTGCAAAAATATTACATGTATGCTAGTTTGATTTTGTTCGGAGTATATTGGAAATAGAGGAGACTAATCAACTTCTCATACATAATAAAAATGATATAATGGACCTGGTTTAGATATGTGCTGGAGAAGACAAAAGTAAGCTTGGATTGTTGGATAGCTGCTAATGACAATCCATTGCATGACTCCGATAAAGCTACAGGATACCCAGATGACCTGGGACGATGCAAGGAGACAGGAAATCTTGAAGGCACTGTGTGATGGCCATATGTTTACAACAGAGGACATAATATAAAAAATATAATATAAATATAAAAAGAAAAAAATGGCCAATTGAATAATGCTAAAAATAAATAATTGCATGCCTAGATATATTTTAGAAAGAACCAAATATTACTCTGGGTTAACTTATAAATCAGCAGACACACTGTTCTTCAGGCAAAAAACTTCATGTTAAAGCTTTGCAAATAAAATGAGTGTTTATAATACTTCGATAATTTGATCAATAGAGATGTACAGATTGTTGTCTTGTTTTTAGATAAATATTTAATTTTTTTTTGTGTAAATCAAGGCTGATGAACAGTAAGTAGATATTTTTTTTTCGCAGTCCTTTATTTCACTCAGTTATATTTATTTAGATCTAGTTTCAAACATATTTAAATACCGATTACAATTAAAATTTTTTAAAATAATATTGATTTCAAATGATAAAAAAATGGCCAAACTAAGGAAACCTTTCGGAGGTGATAGAATTTTCCCATATGAGCGCTTGTTTCTGAGACACCCCGTCACAAAAACTGTAGTAAAAGATTAAGAAGCTAATTGACTCTTATAAAGCAGTGGTAGGTCAAGGAGGGTTAGTAAATGTCAAAAAGATCTTTGCATTTTTTTTTGATTTGACTATGTTGGTACAATCCAATATTTCTTTTTATGGAAACAACAATATAACTTTGAATTTTAAAATCTTAGTAGATTTTATGATTTGGAAAAGTTTGAAGACGTTAGTATGAAGCTATTAAAATATATCTAATTTAATAGATAAAATATAGTTTGCTTTGATTTTTTTTACATACAGTAAAGTTACTATTTTCGATATGAGTAAAATGGTTTTTAAAACATTAGAAGCTACTTTAAATTGGTGGTCGCTTGATAGCGTAATCGAGGATGACATAAAGATATTTTGATTAATCTTTTGGGATCGCATTGAAATGACGAAATTATTTTCTCCATATACCTTAATAAAAAAGTCGTATGCTTGTTTTATATTGATATTAAGTGACGTGGTTTAGCAGTCATTATAAAAAAGATCATATTATATTTAACGAATAAGAATAAACTTTAATTCCTTAATTAAATATGGTCTTAAGGAATTCGAATTTTTCAGTGAAATTAAAGTAATATAAAATAAAAAGACGTCACTAAATTGAAAAAAAATAAATATTCAAAGTAACGTATCCCAAATGCGGTTCCAAAAGCTTAAAAGGAACCGAATAAAAGTTTGATTAGCTTAAAAATAGAATATGCATGAATTTAACGTAGGCACAACAAAAATAGTCTCAGTTAAGACATATGTATTATAGTTATATTATAATGCAGTAATTGCGCCAAAATCTTAACCCTTTGCACTCCGTAAAAAAAACAAAAAAGTGTTGTAGCAACTCCTCAATTAATTTTAAGATTTTCGTAATATTCGAACGTCATTGAATCAAATGGACGCTAAACACGCTATAATTAACTAAAAACATATTTTATAATTATTTCATGATTGCAAAGCTTCAATCTATCAAAGAAAAAAAAAATACATTTCAAAATATGGTATTTTAAAAATAATATGTACTATTTAAAACATTTGAAAGTGTGATATTTTTTAAAATATTCCTCTGGGTGAAGGTTTGGTTTCCTCTCACAAGTTTCACAAAAGTCTGTGGTTTCTTTTTACCTCCTGGAACCCTTCTGTACCATGTTACCCTTGAAAAATACTATACCAGAGTTTCCCAAACTGTACGCCGCGACGCCCTGGAGTGTCGAAGCTGTTATTTAGGCGATGTAAAAATTTTCATATTTTTTCAAAATTTATCAGTGTTACTACTAGAATATGTTTTCGGAAACACAGATGCGGTACAACTGCAGACTATGTATTCTGTATGGATCTAGGATAATGGGAACAGCTGAACATGTAAAGACTGTTTGTTTACGGTCGGCATTCGCACTTAGACATTGCCGCTTTGATTGCTTTGTTACCATTATAATATTAATATTTTATTATACCTAATGTTGTAATCGGACAAAATAAACCTTGTACAACGCCAATAAATGGTTTTTGAAAGAAAAAAAATGTAAATAATCGTAATATCATTTATAAAATGTGTTGTCAAATGTCGAGTCAGACTCGACATAGGAGTTGGCGTAAGCTATGCGATGTCGAGTCAGGCTCGACATAGGAGTTGTAGCGGTTAAGGACCTAATAACGTAATCAGCATTTATCATCCCTTTTTCAAAATTTACTATTAATTGCAAATAATTTGATTTTAATTTTTTTTATTGTGATCACAATAAATATTTTAGGGAATATATCTTGTCCACATAAAGGGTTCCACTAATGAATATAATTGGGAAGCAGTGCTTTTGCGCAATAAAAAAAGGACGTTTTTTCAGTTATTTTTTACATTGCAAAATCCAAATAATAGTATAGAAAACCTTCATTTTATTGCATTTGAATTTATAAGCCCCATATTGCTGTGTAAAATGTGCTAATTTTTAACATTCTAACTTAACTACAATTTGCAGCCACTCGCCCAAACACTCGGTTGCTATGGGCGTCGCTAAGTAAGTGCATACTGGATAAGTATAAAAAATATAACAATTACAGAGAGAATAAAAAAGTACTCTCGATCGGCTTCTATATAGTTATTCTAAATGTTGTACAATTTATTTGGATAGATGATAAAAACGGAGGACGATTATTTATTTATCGATGAGGAAAATTTTTAATTTTTCAAATCAAATAGCTGATTTTTATGAATTTCTTTTTAATATGCCGATGTCTAACACAAGAAGTAGTATATATAATATCAAATAAATAAAGACCCATGGCAAACACATTGTGATTGTTTAAATACATCTGCTAATTTCAAACAGAATACATTCACGTCTGTTAAGTTGAAAAAAAATATTACAACAAATAATATAATGAGATTTTGAAAGCTGTGAGAAAGTATTATTATAATGAATTTATAACAATTAATGCATAATTATACTTACAACACTAATACAGATTGCAGCGATAAATTGAGATAAAAAATTCAATCTAACATCCAAGGGTTCACCATTGTTTACGAAATGTAATTTTTGAAAAGTTAGGTTTTAAATCTGATCCAGTTTCAATTTTAATTCTAAATTATTTACATTCTACGGATACCACGATCAAGATCAATAATCTCCGAATATATTTACGTTTATTGAACATATTTTCGGATTGGTGTCCATCTGTTCATTCTTGAATATCTATGGCGTTTTTATTCATTCCAGCCCTACATCATACTTACGATCAAAGTTTTCATACTCTACCTTGGAAGTAATTAATTATTAATATGAGCGGATCTTTTTTTCGGAGAAGTTAACCATTATGCCACTGTGCCTCCAAATTTTTTCCGCGCCTCCCTAATTTTTTTATAATATACATAATTACTTGCAGCCAGTGCTGAATAGCACATTCCGCGTAAATAAGACGTCATTACTTTTTTGTAAAAAGCTTTTGACGCATCCCCTCACAATCGTCCGCACCTCCCAGGTTAGAAACTTCTGGCTTAAAACATTGATACATAATTAATTATGAATGCTTATAATTAATTAGGGATTAGAACTGTTGTCTACTTTAAGGCTATTTTGAGAGGTTTTGGGTTATAAAAAGTGACCTAAAATTTGTTTTATGCCACTGGCAAAAGTTTCTAATTTGTATTTTATGTTGACAATTTGTTTGAAATATCCGCCAGTTTCAGCAAAAAATAATGAAATTTATTTTAATATCCACATTTCTTTCGAAAATCACACTCGATCCGACAATAGATGCGAAATAATAAAAAATATTCATGTTATATGGAAGTAAATTATTGAAATAATAAAATTATGGAACAAATCTTGGAATACTTTGAAGCAATCACTCAAGAAATATATATTATTATCTTTTGAAAATAGAACGACGTGATTTCGTCTTACCAAAGAGAATCATTAATAACTAAGTATATATGATTATGATAGGAAAGAAACCATTTTCTTTGTAGTAATATTGTACTATTTTACGCTAGCAATAGTTTTTTTTTAAATCGGAATACCGGTTTTGGAGAAATGAAATACCGGTACTAATATATATAATACGGTTATATATTATAAATATGATAAATATTTGTAATTATCTCATTTACGTATACTATTTAAGGATTGTTGATTCATGCTAAAACTAAGAAAGCCTTTTTGGAAACCAGCCTTATTTATGAAATTTGGATGAAAATTGACAGATCCTAGCATTAGTGAATGAGCATTTATAAAATAATGTTTTGTTTTATGAAAAACAAAATTCATTGCAATGATCAAAAACCTCTTTTATGATGATTTTACACAATGGAAATATATCTATTAATTTCGGCATTTAATATCAGCAAACGTTGTGGTTTTAATTATTTATTTCATTAATATTGGTATTCTAAAAACCGGAGTTTTAGCAGAAGGAAGAATAGCCGTTGGTGTATTCTTCGATTATTGAAATCCCTGGTATAGTCATTCATTATGAGTTTTCTTTAATGTGATACTATACGCAATGGCGAAACGAAAAGGTGGGAACTCCACTGACTGACTGACCCAAAAAGAAATTAAAAAATAACGCCGTATTTGATAAAGAAGTTAAATTTCTTCTGACAGCGAGAGCGTACGATAACATGAAAACCGGCCGATTAGGTTTAGTTCGTGCGAGAACGCCAACGTGGTGCGACGTCCGCAGAAAATTCGCCGGGAAATGTTCTTGACATCGTATTTACGAATCATTGCATATAACGTTCCACGCCGCACGAATCGATAATAGAAAATAATAACTAAAGACAGTTAAAATAATCATTGTGATAGATATACATTATATCGAAAAAAATAAATTAATATAAGCACTGTTATAATACACCGAACTTGATGTAAGTTAAATTTTAACCGACGTAACATGGATTATAATAAGTACAGCTTTTCGCAGTGTCAAAAATAACCCATATAAAAATTCATTGGTTTCAAATGATTAAATAAATTTAAAAATAAACTAACAGTTTGATTAAGATTTCATTGAGAATATGTATTTTAAGCGTGATACTCTTCATAAATTAATTTTCCCTTAAATTCATTATTAATTTTTAATGAAATATTTTTTCTGTGTTGTTTTATTTAAAGATATCTTTCTTAGCCTCAGAAAATCAATATTTATTAATTTTATTTCGTAAAACGTTCTATTCTTATTTCACAATTTAATATATTTTAAATATGATTTAATTAGTGAATGTAAATAATTATTGCATATTGAATTACTTTTCACAAAATTATGCATCGATATGACATCAAAACGTAATTAAATTAACATAAATGTTGAAATATATGTGTCAACATGGTTAGATGTTAAAGTTTTTAAAAAATATGAAAATAATAGTGTGATGAAATCTAACGTTTTTAGAATTTTGTGATTGAAAACTCATTGCATACTTTCTTTATATGATTTTTTTTTGTAAGATTTTGAATATGTGTGTAATGAAGTTTATTTACTATTCATTTCAAATAATTAGTATTATGAAAATACGGTACGGCATTTTGAGACTATTTTATATAATATTGAGACACCGGGCCTTTTAGTTTCAATTTTCTCCTACGAGCGCTCATTGGCGCATAAGTGATAACATCTCACATACAGTTTTTTTTATATAAATGCTGCGATACCTTAATTTATCAAGTATAGATATACAAAAGTATAATTGATAATACTCTCGTATCTATTTTGTTTATATGTGTTATCGACTTAATAAATAACGAGAAGGATGTTGGGTAATTGAAACTCAAAATTTTCATGAGGTTTACTGGCTTAATTTATATTTTTCTTAGCCAAACAACAAAGTAGCAGCCTTTTTAAATGTATGATACAAGCAAAACATTATGCATTTGATTGGTATTGCGTGTTTAAATAATTTTATAATCTACAAACTTCTTTTCTATTTACTTCAGAAAAATCAATTTTCTCGCTTTAATAATGCACATTTAAGAGTAGCACCATATATAAATATATTTTTCCTAGTTAGATCCCGGTGGAGATTTTATAGAGTTCTTATAGAGCAAGGATGGACTAAGTGTTGACTGCGTTTCCATTCTTAGTCTCCCGCCTACTCGATTCTTCGAGACAAAAAATATTGTTTTGACATGCATTGCAATTTTTTCGTTGTAAATTATCAAAAGTCTATCCATTTTGTGTAAATTTATATTTAAATTATTTCATAATAGTTTTGTCCACCCCTTTAAACTATTGCTTATATTGAATCGGTAGAAGAATTATTTATGTCTATTTTAACTTAATTAGCGGTAAATGACTACTTTTAGTGTTTTTAGACCGCTGCCAGTAATTTCAAAAGCATGTTGCCCATAATTGTTAAACGCTTGACTACCCATTTTATAGAGCATTTAAACCATGGGTTCACAAAATTATTCGGTTTTCAGCGCCCTTAAAATATCAGTTTTTTTTGCGGCGCTCCAAGCCAAAACATCGGTTATTTCATGGCAAACCTAATGTTACTAATAATTTTCATTTATATCAATTCATTCATTGACATATCTTTACTTCTAATGAAGTCTTCACTTTTATTAAATAAATAATCAAAACTCCTGATTTTTTTTTGAAATTGAAAAGTAGCTACACACTATTTTCTTTGTAACAACACAATTTCATATATCTCATTAATATCTAAAATGAAATTGGACAGCCTCCAGAGTCTTGGTTTCAGTTGCAGGTTTTGGCTAAGTGCATTCAGTATAGCCCCCACACGCAGATGGAGTACACATTTATGTGATAAGATTAGTTTAAAAATAATTTTAAAACATTTTTCAAATTCACAAACAACTTATTGAATATATAATATTCAAATACTTAATGTGTTGGATGGGCTTGTTGTTCAATACACAACTTCTCGAATTTCGGAACAAAACTGGATATGGCGACCCTCGTTTACTATTCAACGTAAATTTTCGAACGATATTTAAATTTTATTACCGCGACCGTCGAAAACCCAGCTTCACACAAATAGGACGCTGCAAATGGAATTTTCGCATAGTTTTGTTACTAAGCAGTAGATATTTTTTTTTATTGATATCCAAAACTCAGAAAGTTCCATGCTGCCAAATTTTGACTTCAATGTATTATCACAAGACAACTCAATAAGAAATTCTTCTTCTTGGATCTAAATGGGTCTTGAATCCATATGAAATTAGCGGTTTTATCTGCTTAAAAGTATTTTTCAAACCATTTGATAAGCTGTAATATGTGATCTTCAAAATGATATTTTATATTGCAAGATGAATCAATTTCATTGGAAATTACAAAATGGTGAAACAAGGGAAAACAATCATTGTTACTATCTTCATTATTTTTTCTTTTCCATAGCTGTACTTTTTTGTGAAAGCTAAAATTTTTTCTGTTAGTTTTTAAATGTGCATGTTGTGCCCTTGTATGGAAAGATTCAACCCATTCAACCTTTCTAAGATATGACATAGGTATACGAGTTTAGACAAAAACCCGTTTCCACAAAGTATTAAGCATACTCACGTTTTCTTCTTCAAGTGTATATTTTTTTTTATAATTAGAATGTACGAGACAATATACCTCTGCAAGAAAGCCATCGTGAGTGTCAATAGTACAACAAAAATGTGTATTAAGCTCCCATATCTTCACAATTTTTTTGAAAAATCTTACTTTCAGTGGCCGAATTTTTTATATACTATATTTACCACAAGTTCTAAAACTAAATTTAGTGGAGGACTCATAAACTTTGATGCGAGTGCTTATCTGTAAACGATGTAATATGTCCAAACTGAATTTAGACATTGAACGACCAAATACCAATGCACTTTGACCATTCTTAACTATTTTCAAACATAAATATATTCAGGATCTCGAACAAGTCCTGAGCTTTTGTACTTTTACAAAAAAAGGTCCTTAACTATTGAATTACCATCGAAGCACTATATATAACATATTAAGAGTGCATCCTTACTATTGTCTGTGGCCTATTGAGCTACAATCCAAATTCATTTCCATTTAATTTTTTAATTGCTTATATATTGAGATCCTCTTCTATGCGTTGAATTATGGGACTATTTATATTGTTAGACAAACGGACGTTTGAAAGCAGTTTCACCGTCGACTTGCCAATCATAATGGTCACTAAATCTATAGCAGCCGGTAGAATGAGGTGCTCTGCGTTGGTATGGTGCTCTTTTCACTTAGCAACTCTATATGCAACTTTGTATAATGCTAGCAAAGCATCATTCCGTATTGACATATGTTTATACATGAACGTAAAAAGCTGGTCAAATTTATGTTGGCCCGTGTAAAATTTTATAAAGTAATAATATTTTGTATAGGATTTTTTTCACGGCCCTCCAATAGAATAACTGTGGATCAACTGATGTTGATAATGCTTGATACCTGATCTTAAAATATATCGTGGAATTGTGTACCCATCGTTGACTTTACGAGGGATGTACGCAACTGATTGGCTAAACAGTTACGTCAGTAATAAATTGATTTTTAAATATCGTTACATAATTAAATAACAATTAATTGCCATATAGCTATTTTATGAATAATCAAGTTCTAACGTAAGTGGTCCGCACACGGGTTACAGAACCAGACGTCTGCAGTGAAATTGGAGTCAAACGAGAACCAGTTTTGTTTGCCTCAATAATGTTTTCACTATCTTCAATGTAAACGAATCAATCAGATACACCATCGAAATGTTATGCGATACATCCGACCAGCGGTTGTTAAGCTCTCTCGTTAGAGCTAACGGTAACTCGCGGCGAAACGTTTAGTAGTTGGTGTAAGAAAATTGTCAAAATTTAATACTTTGAAATATGGAATAATTGAAAGAAAATGATTCCGCCGTATTTTTTTATTGAAAATAGACGTTGAGAATTATAAGAGATATTTAAATTATGTTTGAAAGCCTTCGTGTAGAGTTTGTCTAAGGACGTTTTTCAAAGAGGCGAAACACATATCCATTGGAATAATGAATTTATCAACGAAAACATAAAAGCAAATTAAACGAATAATGTCTTAGATTGTATAAATTATTTAATCCTCTTTTTAATTCGACTTACGTAAATGAATATATCTGTAGATTGCAAAGTCCTTTGTATTTAATAACGGCTTCCCAATTTTGAGCTTAGGAACCACTGTATAACGGACAATAATGCGTCTGTACAAAAAAAGCAATGAAGAAATGCTTATTATAAGTTTATGATTGCTTGGGAATCGTGACAAATTTTTTGACAACCAAATGTGATTAGTAGTTTTCAACATATTATCTCATTAGAAGGTTTTTAAATTGATTCAAGTCACTTACTTTTATTAATATTATCGATTTGAAGAAGTCACTATAAATATGCTATGTAATAAGGAAAACTATGGTATTGTATCGCTAGAGAAAAGAAATTATTGCTTATATCAATTTTTTTTAAAGAGAATATTTTATTTGATAAGAATGAATGTAATATTCAATTCAAGCAATACAAATTTGCAAATCATCTTAAGAAGTGGTTTATTCCGTGAAATGATTAATTTGGTTATTGAATTTATCCATAATGCTGATCATCCTTCATATGTAAACGATATGAACTATACAATTATGAAGAATTTTTGTTGCGAAAGGAATAACTCTGGTCGAAGGCAACAACATTTAATCGATTTCAGGATCTAAATAAAAGAGAGTATGTAATATAATTTATCATAAAATATAGAGTTGTACAATGTCACCTTAATCGATTTTCTTTTAGAAACAGTTGACTATAAATTAGTGAATAAGTAAATTGATGTTAAACCAATAATCATATATGTATGGTTAATATATTTTTCATTGATTTTATTTAGAGTAGGGAAAATTTTTACTCAAAATATATACCTGAAACTCGCAATTTATATTATGTTTCTCGAAGACAGTATATTGAGTTTTTATTACCGATAAATTACATCAGTCGGACCGAGAATTAAATGTAGTTTCCGACGTCAAAAGCGCGCGCGGGAAAAAAACGGAATCAATAGTTCGACTAGACTTGGTGGAAATCGCACAAAAGTAGATGATACCAAAGTGTAAGTCGTCTTCAAATGCGCGAAAAGGCTATTGGAATATTCTCTCACAAGAAAAACGAAAATAAACCCTTCGTTAACGACCTATCACAATAAATATGTCGTGCAAATAATATCATCGATTTGATAATATTGTATTATATTACGTTTTTATGCGATTATAAAACGTTAAGATAAATATAAGTTTATTGACTGAATTGGCGTTTACTTGGTAGAACTCTATTACAACACGGTGAAAAAATAGCAATGTGTTTTAGTTATACAATGAAATTAAATAGAAGTCGTTTACCAAAATACAATAACGATGCGATGGAATATCAAATACGCGTTATGACATGTAAATTTATTTGATATATGGCATATGTGATGTAATTACTTGGAAAGTGTATCGGAACAAGTAAACGTCAATTCAGTAAATTAATATGCAAAACATTAACGAGTTTATAATATTGTATCATTGTGTAAAATTATACAATAATATGTAGGGATCAAAATATATGAACTTAGGTTTTTCGTTGGTGTTTAATACTTTACACAAAACTTACAACCTATTCAATAATCTGTAAATAATTATTTTTGGTACACAGTGTTTAAATTTTTTAGATTTTTAGTGAATATAAAATAAAAATGTGTCAAATTAAATAACTACTTGTGATATTATAAAAAAAACTTTAACGGAAAACTTTTTAAAACAATTTCCTAAAATGTTAAATAAAATGGCTGTGCATAATTTGATGAACGCGCAATTTTTTGCCTTGAAAAAATCAGTCATTCCTTTAGTGGCTCTTCTCGTCATATCCGCTTTGGCAGCCCCGCCGGAAGCATCAGCAAAACCGACATTTTCGTTCGGTTTTCCTGCTGGTTTTTCGATTTCGAAACTAGTCGGAGGGGGTGATGAAGTCACGCAGGGAGGATCCTCAGGCACCGCCAGGTCGTCGATGGGCGCGAAACCTTACTCTGGTCTCCGGCTTGCCAACGACTCCCTCATCATGATCTACTGGTATGATCAGCTCGTCGCCATTGTCGAATTGGGACCGCAGAAACTTTTGCTGAACTGCGAGCTCATCGAAGTATAGTAAGTTTTCTATTAATGTTTAAATACACCCATTCCTTTTTTACGCGATACATTGGTTCCAGAAAAAGGCGCGTAAAAAAATCGCGTAAAAAATCTCAACTTTTACGCAACTGCATTACATTTCTTTACACACCCTAAAACATAAATTCGCTTAATATCCGATAGACTAGTCTACACTACATTTGTATGTATATTTTAAAAAATGGAGTGCTTTGCAAAATTAAGTTTTAAAAATACACATATTTTTTATTTAAAATAATAATGAAACGTAAAAACCTAGCATCATATACAAATTAGGAATGAAAGGCGTAAAAAAATCGCGTATAATCGAATTCGCGTAAAAAAGGACTGGGTGTATACATTTTTTTAAAACTATTTAAAAAAAATTATATATCTCTAAATATTTTATAATTTGGAAAATTTATTTCATTTTGAATTAAAAAATGTAGTCAACTAACTATGTGGCATGTTTTTTTTAGCACGGTAAAAGTACACAAATCACTGTTTAGCAATTTGTATTTTTTTTTAGTCACATTCAACAAAAAATCACCAAAATGCTACTCACGCCCTTTTGGGTTGGATAATTCGATACCTACAAGCTTGATTCCCCTGACGATGTTTGTAGCGATTTTAGAAGAGAGTATGAACATCTCAATATTTGATCTTTATTGAGCCTGTAATCCTTTTGAATTGCGATTATGTAATGAGAATGTACTTGATGTGACAGATTGAGAATTTAAGATAGTCTAACGAAACGATAAAAAAGGGAAAAATCCAAATGAATTAATCACCTTCAATATATTCAGCTACTCTTTGGCGAATAGATAGTATTTCTGTACTTCTACTTCAATATTTTATGATAAAATTATCCAGATCAAATTCGTTGATCGTGAGAAGCATATTGAAGTATTACAAAAAAAATGTGCTTTATTTTATGATACCAAAAGATTCATTGGAATTAATTAGCCCATGCTGATAATTGACATGTTTCAATTATATAATATTAAAGCGCTTTTTCGATTTATTTAAAAATCTTAGTAAAATAATCACCAACGATACTAAATATTTATGTATTGTAGTTCAATTGAGAACGTTCGCCAATTTAAGAGTAAATTTAATATTTTACACTTTGATCGATATTATCAAAGAAATTTTAGAAACCAAAATACGAATATCCAAATGTTTTATTATATTTATTTGTTATTTATTCTTACTCAATAGCTCAGACAGTATTTATCTTTGATCCCTGTTTAATGACAGTTGTTTTAACCACAGAAAGTTGCTTCAGAAGACCTGTGTTTGTTGTATCTAATTAGTGTTATAGCACTAGTAAATCAGTTATCACGTTTCAAGAAATTATAAACTGATCGTGTCAAATACACAGCTGTATAACGTGACGGGTATTGTAATATTTTAACAATAACTCATGATTATCAGTTTATTTAACCGATTCGAAAGCTTAGTGAACGGAGACGAGACTTTTGTGAAGATTAATACTTAAGTCATCGTCGAGAAGAATATCTATATATTATACGAATATCTCCTATATTTAGTTGTCCATAGCTTCAGTTACTGAATGGAGACAAAAGGTTTCTATAATGTATTGAAGTAAGACTGAGATTATGCATACAAACATGTGATGTGAGGCAACGCGCGACCGTCGTTACTGCAAAAGAAGTAGATTTAGTGATTAAAATGATAATTCAGTAATTATAAGACATTTGCAAATATTATATGAACAAGCACAAGACGACGTCCCATTTGTTCTTGTGGACAACAGTGTTCCAGCGAACGTTCCACATATTAGGTAGTTCGGAAAGAAATGACCATTTTTTTAATTCGCCTAATACTTCGCAAGTTGTACGAAAGGCGAGGTAAAATTATAGTACGTAAAACTAGAGTCATTTTATTTACTACAGAATTACTTAGAAAGACTTTGATGACTTTTTTAAACATAAACTTGTGTCAGTTCGCAAATTTGCAAAAACTCGAGTTGTTTACGTGGAATATCAGAAAACGAAGGCCTGCTTTTTTGTGAAAACTGATTTGACTGCCTGAGTTGTTGAAGTTTAAATTTGTCGTAGATATTTTTGATTCGAATATTGGAACTATTGTCAGTTATTTTTATTCCTTTGACGCAGTAATTAATACATTATATTACAACAAGTATTAAACTAAAATTAAAACTTCGACTTTGATTTTGAGTAATGTTTAATACGCCTGACGAGATGCTTTCAAAATATCTCAAATACTCTGGTATGTCACTTGAAACATAGTAATTAATTTATAATAAATTAAAATACACCTTTGGGGAACTGTTTCTAGATTAATGGCGGGAGCCCCCGCAAAAGTTAGTACTTAGAGAGTCGCACTGCGGAAACTGGTGACCCATATAATATGAGAGCTCATCTTTATCCATGTTTACGCCATACTTCAAGTTAAGTATTTAAAGTTTACGTTTAAATTGGTATATTGTTGACAAGTTCACACGCATATAATTCAATGTAAAACGTTTAGTATTTATTATTGAGATTTTGCAGTGAAACTCGTCAAATGCCATTTCTACAAATGTGTAGATGGTATTTTTTTAAATATTTTTTTTAAGATCATACATGTAAATATTTTTTGAATTCTTGGTGTGCTTATAATAAAATAGCAATATTTTTAGGCTTAATTTAATATGAATAAGAGAAATGTTTCATAGTTCGTATAGCGGCGTCCTGTAGAATCATTTAGCGACAGACAGACATTTTGGCTTCAAATGAACTGCGGACTGATAATGACACCTATAATTGTTCTTAAGTTTGAATTGCTAAAACTTTGTACTATTTCACATGTTTTGTTACTAACGACTCGGGTTTCGCCTTTCGGCATCTTCAGGCATTCTATCACCGCGTCGTTAGTGACAAAACATATGGAACCGTACAAAGTTTTAACAATTCAAATTTGATATTGAAATTCCATCAAGTACGTTCAGTCGATATGATAAATTATTTTTAAGAATGAAACCAGCAAATAGGAATACTTTTTTTGGTTTGAAAAGAAAAAGGAAGATAATTTAGTCAATGTATAAATGATAAAAGTCGCTGGGTTGAAAACAAAATCTTAGTTGTGTTGTAATAGTTATTGTATTAGCTTACATATTTATTAACCCACTGATTACTAATTTCTCAACTATTGAGACGGCATATTGCAGTTTATTGATAGGTTATACTCAGAAATAGAAGAGTGTTTATAGTGTAAACACTATCGTTTAGAAGTTATTTTTGTTAAGTAAATATTCCATAAGTTTGCTCAAGACAATCACTTATGAATTTGTTTATTTAATATCCTTTACGCGTGAATTGTGTTAAGCCGGGAATATTTTATTTGAATTAAGTTAAAATCAAGTAATTTGGTCATCTCTTATGTTGAAAAGCTTTGTAACGACGGACCTCCTTCATGTGTTACTATTTGTATGTATACAGTTCCAACCTTATGAGTTTGGTGAATAAAAAAAATACAAAAATCATTACGTTCGACGTAAAGAAATGTTAGTGTATTTGCAAACATAATCGTAAAACCATACCTTAACTGACAATAAATTATATTTTAATTCAGAGAAAACTGTTCTGAAAACGTACGTTTCTCTGATTCACCCAACTCTCACAGTTACATACATCGGGTAACCCATTAATGTAGAATCTAGATAGACAAATAAATCACTTTTAAGGTGTTAACTGTCACTTCTTGATGGAAAGGCATTATATTTTAAATAATAAAAACACATTTTTTAGTACTTATTTCCACAATATATTTTTTGATCAGGACCGGTTTCGCTCATCGCGAGCATTATCAACTGATAGAATACAATTTACAAACAAGTCTATTTATACAAAACAAAAAATAATTTGAGTTAAAGGTAGCAGGTGTACAAAACCATGGGTACAAGAACTAGGAAACAATTTACATAAAATCATACAATATTGATACAAATAAAGTAAATTAGTATAAAAATTAAATGTTCACAATCACTTATTAAGAATTACAATTACAATTATGGTAAATCAATAATCCATTAGGAGCTCTGAACAATCAATAAGGAAGTAAGGAGTGGGAAATTTTAATGACGAAAATAACCACACTTACTACTTAATGGAACAAAATAAATTAATACATGAGAAGTCGATTAAAGATGAATCGATGAGATGGGAAGATATGGTCAGTCAGGGCGTTCCAATATTTTCTGTAAAAAAATAAACTATAAAGAGGCAATATCATTTTCAAAAAAAAAAAAATTATATTTATATGAAATATATATTTATTAATCTAATTTAATGAGTATAACACAGGACGACGCAGTGGTTTGTTCATTTATGTTAATTCTCAGGCAGCCTTATCGATTGGTTTCTGCGATTTCTTGTTTATCTAATTTAAATAAAATTAGATAAACAAGAAATCCTTGAAATTAATCGATATAAATTTTTGCCTAATTCTAACCTTATAAATGAACAAACTACTTTTGCGTCGTCACCATTGTTATACTCATTAAATTAGATTAATAAATATATATTTCAAATAAATATTATTTTTTTTTTTTTTTTGAAAAATGATATTGCCTCCCTTTACTTAATTTTTTACAGAAAATATTGGAACGCCCCTGACTGACCATATCTTCCCATCTCATCGATTCATCTTTAATCGACTTCTCATGTATTAATTTATTTTGTTCCATTAAGTAGTGATTGTGGGTTATTTTCGTCATTAAAAATTTCCCACTCCTTACTTCCTTATTGATTGTTTAGAGCTCCTAATGGATTATTGATTTACCATAATTGTAATTGTAATTCTTAATAAGTGATTGTGAACATTTAATTTTTATACTAATTTACTTTATTTGTATCAATATTGTATGATTTTATGTAAATCGTTTCCTAGTTCTTGTACCCATGGTTTTGTACACCTGCTACCATTAACTCAAATTATTTTTTGTTTTGTATAAATAGACTTGTTTGTAAATTGTATTCTATCAGTTGATAATGCTCGCGATGAGCGAAACCGGTCCTGATCAAAAAATATATTGTGGAAATAAGTACTAAAAAATGTGTTTTTATTATTTAAAAAAAGACAAATAAATATTCAACTAACCGAAATGTGTTTCAGCAGGACAATTTGTTTTGCAGCGACGCTTGGTCGTGACTTGAATTACTCGCGAGGCGATAAATTCTATTCTCACTTCTTGCAAAATAGCGTTCAACTGACCCAGTATCTATCAAATCGGCAATGGACACCGTCAACCGACTTCATGCACAATGTTGTTTATTGAAGCAAGCAATAAAATAATACAAAATTACTACGCCATGAAATTTAAAGTTTGTGCATTTGCAGACAACTTCATGTTTATAGTAGTGTATTTATAAGTTATGCAATATTTAGAAGCCATAATGAAACAAAAAAAAAAGTAGTTTACTGAACACTTTAAAAGTTCCTTGCCAAACGAGTTGTATTTCTTTGTTGTTGACCCCGGATTTCACTCAGCAAACATTTTATCGTTTAAAATTGAGGAAAATGTATATCAAAAACATTTATCCTCAGAATTTATAATTTTAAATACATAACGTAAAATGACATATAGTTTTGATATCACCTCCATCAACCCTTGATTCTGGACTCGTTTGTGTAAACATTCATTAGCCACCCCATAAAAATCTTTATACAACCTTCGATTAATATATAACGGTACACATATTTTCTTTCATAATACTTTTAACTAAAACCTTATTACTCGATACCTAAAAATGATCTGTCGAAAAAGCTTCTTAATTAAAAAATGTGTTTATTAATTTAAAATGAGATTTCGAGGTCGATGTGATATCATTCTAGCTTTGAATTAGTTGTAATACGTTGTAGTTCTTTTTTTGGCAATCTTACATTGTAACCAAATAGTTGACAATGGATGTTGTTTTCGAAGTTTTATTACCGTTCTCAAACTTCTTAACCTGGATTAATTGTTTATAATTAAACAATAAGCACGAAAATGCATCTGATGTACAACCTTTAAGTGACAATATCGTCTCTCATAGCATAGTGATAATAAATGTTTGAGTCATCTTTAAAGAACTAAAATAGTGATTATATAAACTATGTTTGTATAACAATTCAAATACACGTCGAGTTTTCTCTTAAATAAGACAGTCTTTATTTATTAGTTTGATTTTCAGAGAGTCTTTGTTGTATCCCTATGAGAGCGATATGAATTAATTTATGGATACAAAATAACTTGTAACATGACCAGCATATTGATGCACAATAAACAATAATCTAAAATTGCTTCATTGAAAGATTGCGTAACAAGCGAAGCGAAGTAAAAACCGCTTGGCTTGTCTGTGAAAATTCGCTTCACGACGATGTCGATTTAGTAAACGTTCCGCAATGCCATCATACTCAAATTTTCAGCATTCAAAGATAGTATTTGCTAACACGCAATCCTGAAGATAGGTATTTGAACTTTTATCAATAAAAAGAGCTTAGCTTATAGGACGGATTTGTCAGCATTTTTACTCTTTAGTTCTACAGTTTGTATTATTAGATCTTGAATATAATTATTATACATGACAAAGGTATCGAAACAAATGTCAAATTTAAATAAATTAAGCATCAACAACCCTTTCAGCAATCGATGGATAAATGTTTTTGTGATAACAAAAACGTCACGAGGTACATATGTGAGCTAAATACTCTTTTAAATTTGATGGAATGTATTTGTAAAAAAACTATATTCCAATTTTGACAATTATCACGGAGTTAGAAATAATTATAACATTTAAAAACCCTTTTTTTCTAATTTGAATTGTTACAACTTTGTACGATTCCACATGTTCCTTTTCTCTGTTTTTATATTATATATAAAAGACGAAAGCTTCCGTATTTTTTATATCGCTTCCGATAGTAGTGAATATATTGTATGTCTATTTATTCCGAAAATTTGTACTTTCTGTTTTATCTTCGTAAAAATAGATACCGAACTATGGCTCCGTATTAAAATCTCAAAAAATGTTATTACGTACAGATTTTTAAATGATAAAAATCATGATTAGGGAGACCAGTCCTGATCATAAAAATACAAAATTGTGAAAATATTAGTAAACACTGTATTTTTATTATTTAAATGTTATGTCATTTAATCATGAAGTGATGGCTAACACATTTAAAGTGTTTGTACATAACATTAATTTTGTCCCAAAAATGTCGATACACTGGCAGTTGTAACCGGTTATTTTATTCAAATGCACCTGACAGATCTGGATATAAATTTAACGCAATAATTTTATAAAAATTTTAGCACATTAAATAAAAACATTTCTATTTCATTCCATCAAAAGACGTAATTCTGTTGCTATTTTAGGTTTGTTAGATGTGTCAATATAATAAAGAGTGGTGTTTTACATCCTAAGGGACAATTGTAGTGTTGAAAATTCATTTGCGTTTCTATATTTAGGATTTTAACCGTTTTTTATGTTTAATTAGATACGAATTAGTTTATATTACGTTCTGTTTTTTATAACGTTATTGTATTTATACGGATTAACCTTTGTTGTATCAATTTACACATTATATTTGTCTGAAAAGTAATCAAGCAATACTTTTATGGATTCATTAAAAATGATTTTATTGTTTCGAAGATGACTCTGACCAGCAATGATAACATGAAACAAAGAGAGGTCTCATGAAACATTAAAAATATCTTCATTCATAAATAATGCCAGAATTGTAAAAACTTTGTATTAATTTGACAAGCATTATAGAATATTAAATTATTCTGTTTTTGTTCGGCAAATGTATGATTACGTATGTCATGATAGAATATTTAACTTATCCTTATGATAAATCTACCAAAGTTCAGTCGAAAAGTCTTCGCAACCTTGGCGTGCCTCTTTTTTTATAGTTTTGAATTTTTTTTGCTAAGTAATGTATATTGTAATATTTTGACAACATTATCCTCATGTATATATTTTAATGAAGAACTCTTTCCAACGATCGTTGCAAAAACTTGTTCATCACTTTGAATTGAAATTTTTAGACTTTGAATGCAAAATAAAGCAAAAATATTTTTGTTATTATAAGGTTAAAAAATATGAAATGTTACGCAAACGATACATGGATCAAAGAATTACAAATTAAAAAAAATGGCAATGTAAAAAACGACAAAAAACGATAAAGAATACTGTAAATTATCAGGAAAGTTAATCAAAAGAATTCTAGCAGAATCTACATAAGTAATACCACTACTTATGTAGATTCTGCTAGAATTCTTTTCATTTAAACTCACTCACGTTCATACGAAATATTTTGACATCCGGCATATAGGTTGGAGCATTTATCAAGAAATTCTCGTAGAACAAATTTTGATATATGATCCATTCAGACTTCACATATGCCAAATTGGGATCAGACATATAAGCCAAAAAAATTATCGTATACTCAAATCTATTGTCCATATAATTTGGAAATGATGCAATTTTCAGTTGACCGAAATTTTGCTCTTATCAAATATTTTAATCGAAAGTGATTTAAAATATAGCCTTAAGGATTTCGTGACAGGTGATTCTTGCGTAGATATTATGACTAAATAATATCACTCTAATGCCTTCCGGCTCGCTATGTAATGATGTAATTATAATTATCATTACACAATGATCTATGGATGAAGCAATTAGTTTTTTTGTTGCCATATTATTTGATAATTTTAGATCCATAATAAAACTGCTGATTGAATACATAAAGTGTTCCTGTACACGAATTCACAATTATTTCACGTTGTGATTCAACACAAATGCATTTTTTTAAACTGAAGGTTAATCATAATTATAACATAATTATGAGCAGGTAACGATACAAAAATTGCAAGCAATCATATGAATCGTAAATTATATTCAGAAATGTGGCTTATTAGATGCTTATACCAAAATTTTAAATGACAGAGATAGTTAAAGAAATAATCTTATATTTATTATTTTTAATTTATAAATATTTATTGCCAGCCAAAGTGCATCTGCTTTCATCTTTTTTTAAAATGAAATTTATGGCGTAAAAACAATTTAATGGTTCGATGAACAGGTTTGAAGGGCACAAAAAATTTACACAATAATTATATCGAGCAACGTTCGACATTGAGGAGATTGAACGAAGTTTAATTGCTACTTGATTTTCGACCGGTTTTCGACGAATAAATATAAACGGGTCAATAAACAATTTTAACAAAATTAAATATTTTATGAAAAATTTACAATTAAGATCAATCACGCGCAAGTTCATAATCTCATATTTTTTTTTAAAACAGTATACTACATAATTATCTAATAAAAAATACAAAACATCTCGTTATAAACTTTATTTTGTTTTCTCAAATCAAAAAAACATCTTAAATGCCAATCATTGATGTAAAGAAATTTTATTGCGACAATAAAAGTGTTTATTCAAATCTATTTAAGTACCGTTTATGTTTAATGCTTAAAAGCATACCGAAAATGTTCACATGTTGTGGAAAATTCTTCTGTGTTTTTATAAATTATCGAGAATTGTAGTTTAATTTATTTTTTGTTTTTATATCGTAAATTAAAGCGTCTATCACTCCAACGGGTAGACTTCAAAGTTTTGTGATTTATTTGTTTGATAGTTAATTGAAAAAAAATGAATTATTAAATAAAATGAAGGAGGATATCTATTGTATATTTAAACATACTGATGATGTAAATGAACGACAAAAGACTATTTCAACGTTCAAGGTAAAGTTCAGAAAAGGGATAGTGAACTTTCTTCTTTTCACATCTGAGGTAAATAATGCGGCTCGATAAACCTTGACGCATTAAGATGCGACCAAGGTTATTCTGAATGGCTGTAGAGATCAGTGAATATGTCTTAATTGAAGGTTATTGTATTCTATAAATAAAGTTTCCTCTGGCTTCAAACGAGAGATAAAATCCTTTTTGATTCAATTGGTGTATTTTGATATAAATCAAATGATTAATATAACTTTACCGGAACTTTTGATAAATTGTTGATGGTCTTTGATGTTCGCTCGATTTGGTTGCTGTGCATACAGGCAAGAATTCTTGTACAGAAAATTTTATAAATTGATCTTTCAACAAATTAAATATTATGTTTCAAATGTATGGATGACTGTTTGGTTTGTCTTATTCATTCGACAATAATGTCGTGTCAAATGAGTGTGGTGAGCTTATGACTAGTCGTTTACTAGTCACATTTTTGTATTCTTACCCTTATTTGAAAGAGATATTAAATAACAATTGGACACGATTGAAAAGAGTATGACTTAGCAAAAGTAATTAATCACTTTTAAGGTGTTAACTGTCACTTCTTGATGGAAAGGCATGATATTTTAAATAATAAAACCAATTTTTTTAGTATATATATATATATCAGTTGATAATGATCGCGATGAGCGAAACCGGTCCTGATGAAAAAATTTATTGTGGAAATAAGTACCAAAAATATGTTTTTATTATAAATAGTTATGATAAAAATCTAACGAACAAACTAATATATGTCGATCGCCATTGCTTAACCCGCTACGGGGGGCCGTTTTGTCTCTGTAATGGACCATTTCCGTGCCATATGTAAACTTATTGCTATATTGAATTAGATATTGAAACAAGCTAGGTCGTTAAAACAGGAGAGAAGATGTATTGTATACCTTTTCTACACAGCTATATATAGATAAGCAAATGTCCGTTTAAGCATAGGCATGACGATGGTAAGCCGAAATAACTATCAACTATATTTTAAAAAATAATAATTTTGTAGAACTAAAATACATTGCTATTTTTTTCACCGTGTTATAATGGAGCTCTACCAAGTGAATGCCAATTCAATCAATACAATTATTAAAATCACTCGGAATCGATAGCGACAGCGATGTTGTTTTAGAACGTTAAAGATTTATACCTATTATTACATAACACTATTATAAACATGCATGTTATATGGTTAAGTCGGAAAAAAATCGAGCGAAAAAATAAAAAAATTCACTTTATACACGTCATGACCATAATCTACAGTCAAATTACTTATATATTATAGAAAGCAGTAATCGTATACAAATTATCGGTCATATATATTCATTTATAGTATCCACTGGTCAACCAGTACGTTAATAGTAAAAGAGAAAATAATTTATATTCATAATGAGAAAAGACAGATTTATTTACCATTAGAAATCATCTTAAAGATTATAAGTGGTGTGTTTGTATATGCGTGATTCGAGATTCGACATCATTTATTCATCGCATTGATTTCATATGAATGCAATGTAAAAATGGCCACAAGTAGCGATCACTTTCATACATTACTATCGTATGTGTTAGTTAGTATTACTTTCATTTGTTTTAGACATCAATTTCTTTCTACTATCGGTTCTGATCCTACATCATCTCACAGTAGAATTTCATGTTTTGGTGAACACGTTACTGTTACTGATGTCTAATTGCGGTGAAAATTATTCGCTCACGACGAAAATTATTTTCTACCTATTATGTATACATTGAAGACTTAACCTTTATAATTTGTATTAAAATATACAATTACAAGAAAACAAGTATGTTTCGTGTATTAAACCTCCTGAATGTTAACGATTCAATCAATATTCTTGAATTTTAATTGTTATACTTTTTAAGATTTTACATGATTTGTCACTAACGATCCGGGTTCCGCCTTTTGGCATCTTCAGGCATTCTATCACACGGATGCAACAGAACTGACATAAAAAAGCCTATTTATATGTTATAGTGATATTTAATTATTATTTGATGTAAAACACTTTCAAGAATGATGAACAAAATCGTTAATGAAAATTATCACAGGCAAATGTGATAATAATTATTAGATTAATATTAATAAATTTGTCTAAGCTGTCACTCACTGCTTGCCTTGGGGTTTGTGTTTTCACCTTTGGTATGTAGACGATGCTAACTGTTTATTGTACATCAGTTCTGTTGCATGCGTGTGATAGAATGCTCAAAGATGTCGAAAGGCGTTAGTGACAAAATGTGGTACAAAGTTGTAACAGTTCAAATTATATATTGAAATTCCATCAAACACTTTCAGTCGATATCATAAATTATGTAAATATTTTTGAATTAATTTTTGAATGATTACATATTGACATATCCTCAATATTTGCAAGTCTCAGTAGAGAATGGATTAAATAGTTAATACTAGAGATGTAAAATATTACAGACTGGAATGCTGAACAGTTAAAAATATCGATATTCGAATTCACCAGCATTGATATTATTTTGTTTTGGTAATCCAATAACCAAAAATAGTGTATAAAAATAGAGAACTATGGATTCCCTTAAACGATGCGTCCTTTGATTTGCTTTAATCAATAGACAAATATTTAACGCTACTGTTGTAAAACGTACTTAAATGTATAAAATAAATAAAAAACACCACAAAATAATATTCTGTACTCAAATGGTACATACCGAACATAGCAGTGTTTCTATATCCGTGTATCGTAGAAGGGTTGCACTTTAAACAATTAAGTCGCGATTAGTATGCAATATTGAGTGTAGGCAAAATTACTCTGTAATTAGATTAAAAAATTAGTAATCTGAGATTAAGAAAATTTAAAATCGATTAACTTTAGATATTTCAGAAAGGTAGTTTTTAATTTGATATATAACGATTTCAATTTAATTACGAATGATTTAATTTCAGGTTCGATATAATAATAAAAAAATGATTTATTTTTTAATTTAGAATTTAAAGCATGACAGAAATAGTATATAGGTTTTATAACAAAGTTTAAATAAATATTTGAATGCAGTAATAATTTTGTCTAATAATAATATACAAGTCAGAAATTTGCAGATATCGTGAACACTTTTAGTACTTATATTCTTTTTTATAAAAAATAAAACCGGATTAATCACAATGATTGATTTTAGTATTCGGATTTTCGCATGCTGTATTATCCATTTAATTTACCTTTCGATAAAAATATGGTCGAATAATGTTTAAAGCTGGGTGCCTTTTTGTTAATTTGTAATTGACCTTCATCATAATATTGTTGCTGTACAAGTTCATCTGGCTGGTGATTTTTCAGATTTCTCTTTTTGAAATGGTGATAAGATAAACATCTTTACCATCCGTTCTTTAATTTGAATAATTTACTTACAATTGTGTCTTATTGACGATTATATGTCCAAATATGCTGTAGCAATTATTCTCTTTGTTATTCCAGTAATTTCTATATAGTTAGCTGTCATTATTAACGCCATCTACAATAGTTGAAAAGTTTTTATTACACCACGGTTTCAAAACAATTCATTTAGTCAAATTCCATTTTTAAAATTCAAAATATCGGCTTGAATTATACTAACTACCAGGTGATCAAAGTTTAACCATCGTTTATTTTCCAGTTTTTCACCGCTATGAATACAATATAAAAAAGACTGAGTCGGTGATATAAATCGAAAAAAGCCAGCGCTTTTGATTTATGTGAAATATTGTATTATTTATGTTGCGCTCCTTTTGTTCACTTTAGATAAACAAATCAAAGAGATTCTTTATGTCGTTGTGAATTTTCTACACTGGTTTCTATGGAACATAAATTCAAATAGAGAAATCTCTAGGACTCTAGTCGGTGTTCGAGTACATCCGTTATGTCGAGCATAGACAATAAAAATTATCGCGAGCGCAGCATTTCTATGTGAAAATTGTTTTTAACGATGTCTATTGTTATCTAAACAATGTGATGAAAGTGTTAACCATTATTGGAGCACTTTGTGATGCGTGTTTGCGGTTGGTAAAATGCGTTTTACAAAAAGTGCTAAATGTTTAAATAATTTAACTGTATATCACTTTACTTAATGAAACATAATACGTGCTTCGTAGCACGAAAGGAAATTAAGTTATTCTAATTACAAAAACAAATCATTCAAATATATTTTTACAAAAAGGATATCTTAAAAAAAAATTGGTTGACGTGTTAAGTAATTTAAAAAAATCTTGAATAATAAGTCCAAATTTCAAAATGCTTTTGATGAAACGAAACTTGTCCAGATAATTATTACAAAATGAAGTAAGCAGATTGTTGTCTTTGCTTAAATTTGATGATTCTTCGCCAAGACGAGACAGTTGCAACCTAAAATGTGAATAATAGCTCATTTATATCCTATATCCTTAAAAAAACTTTGGTTCGCTTCAGAATACGTCCTGCTATAAAAAGAGTGGGCGACCTTTGTAAATGATGGAGAATACAAAAATTAACACTCGAGATTATAGTATGTGTTTATCAGCACATCTTAGACTTCAGAAACCTAACAGTAAGCCATTGTTTATGAATCGAATAGTTTATTTTTGATTAATAGCAAAATTAATATCAATAACATATGCTTTTGTCTTTTTGTTATTTTGTTGAATTTTCCTTCTGTTTTATTCTTAAAATATCTGACGAATCGGTTAACAGCATTTTTGTGTTAAGAGAGCGATGAGTTAATTATGAAATTGAATGAAACGTTTAGATATTCAATGAGAGCTGATTTATCAACAAAATTATTTCATAATTGTTCGATGAAAATCACAGTAAGAATTTTAATAAAACTTAAAATTTGCTTAATAAATCGATAATGCATTTTAAGCGGCAAATAAATTTGAAAGTTTCTTGTACTTTTATAATGCTTATTGGAATAAAAATTATTTCCAAAATATAGTACTGTCAATATTAAGGTGTTAACCGTTTCTTCTTGGTGGAAAGGCATGATATTTTAAATTAAAAAAACACACTTTTAGTATTATTTTCTCAACTTATTTGATGTTCAGCAACAGTTTCGTTTATTCAGAGAATTATCAAGTGATCAAAATTCTACAGACTATTTTACAAAACAATGTGTTTTAACTATTAAAAATAGAATACTGCACGTATGTGCCAAATGAACCAACTAAATATTTCATTGAAATTATTTTTTTTCCGATATTAGGCTAATATATAAATGGTTTATAAAAATGTAGATAAATCAACATGAATACACGTTATAACGAGTTGTTTTTACAATGAGTTTGCACTATATTTATTCGCTCAATAACATAGAAAAACTGCGCGAATTACACTCGTATTCGCCGTCAGTTATTAATTGGCTAAGCTTTGTGACCCGTTAAGAAAATTATCTTTAGCGTCTGCACTTCCGCATTACTGAAGCGTGAACCATACGTATACTTCCTTTCTATAGAAACCTTATTCATGATAATAACCTGATTTTCATGAGTAAACGCATCCGTTTGCCAGCCTAGATTTAAAATCTAACAGAATCATTTCAGAATTTGACAGTAATGGTTCATTATTTGGGTGAATTTTTTTACGAATATTTTACCATTGAAAGCAGATGTATTTATTTAACCTTATAGATAAACGAGCTAAAAAAAATATTTAAGATATCTGAAAAAGCCAGATAAACGTTCGTGTTTTTTTCCATGATTTATTTTGTTATTTTTATCAAGAATATTTAGTTGATCATTCAAGCATTTGAATTTGGTTGAGCATGGTACGATCTAATATAGTCATGTTAGGGCTAAGTTTAAAATCTGAAAATTTTGAAAGTAAATCCTCACTATGACCAATCTGGGGCGTTTATACTGTTTATGGAGAATTAAAACAAAAGTTGTGATAAGTTTTTCGTAGACAGTCAAGATAGAAAGATGGGTATAAAGCAATAATATTAGCTTGTCATACTGTTTCCATCATATAGACGGGAGAAAGTTTAGATATCACGGAAGCTTTCATTCTTTGGGAACTCGTGGAGCTTGCATCTGAAGAGGGTGACGTTCACCACTTAGCTAGATGGATGGCTGTGATTTTTTTTTGATTTCAAATAATTCTGATTCAGTAAGCAACAGTAACAAAATATTTTTATCGTTTTTATGTATGAATTTTTGCCGTCCTAAAAAAATTATAAACTAAAAGCAAAAAGCAATGACCCATAAATTAAAAAATAAATTTGTTGAAATAAACAACAGCGCTTAATTTGCACATCAAGTATATGTGCGAGTTTTATCTTTGTGTTGAAATGAATACAAATTTCAAAAATTTTAAGCGTATTTATCGAAAGTAGTTTTTTGTATAAATTTATTATAATTTGATCTATTGTTCAATGTAGGACAATGTTTTCGCAAACAATTTCTATAGTTTTTTTTATAACTATGAAGTATTTATAACTAGCTTTAATTATTTGAAGACGACCTCGCTTAAAATTTATTAGCATTTCTGTTACATAGTTAGAAGTGTTAAATTAAGCAAGGAGTGTGTCTTGTTAAAATTAAAACAACTATTTATTTGTTCTTGTCTTTATTAAGGCTTCATATTGTATTTCACCATCTCCTTGAAATATTATATAGGATTAGTGCTAGCCATACTTTGTTGAATATTTTATTTACAAATGCTCCATTATCATTTCATATGATCGAAATTAAGAGGGGACATGATTATAGGTTAAAAAATTAATGTGGCATTTGAACAAGAAAATGCAAGACTAGCTAAAGATTCTAGCTTGAGGTAGTTTTAATTTAGTTCTATAAAAAAAGTTTTTAATTTTAAAATAAGATACCAAAAAAACAAAGAGTTATACTATTGTAACTTATAACAAACATCGGTATAGCATCATTACACGTTGAGTTGTGAGCAAACAAAACAAAAGAAGCCGACAGAGGCAATAATACAACAAAATCCTAAAATTGTGTAACAAGAAATTATTACTAGATGGCACTGCTACGTGCCATGAAATTTTAATAATCTGGACAACCCACACGCAGAGAGATAGAGAGCGTGTGCGTGTGTTGAATTCACTGACATCCAAAAAAATATCAACAACTACGTTTATTCTCATCATTTTTGTCTGCGCATGCGCATACATTGGCAGTGTGTAAGATAAAATAAAAAATTAACTCTCTAATGTGTAAATAGACAAGCAAAATTAAAAATGTAATTTGAAACATTTTATGTACATACATACATTGTATTTCAGATAATGATACGTGTATAATTGACGTCGGCTAAGGTCAGTTTACCGTAAGCATAATTTTATTTATAATAACATAATATATATTCTCAGTGGTCATTCAATAAAGAATATATTTTGATGTATAAATAATAGATATAATATTTACATAACAATTTCTTTGTCCGGGAAGTAGACCTCAGGTGTTCTTAAACATACTACTAGCGTCATAAAATCAATTATAATGAATCATATAGATAACGCAGGAAAAAAATATGAAATTCCTTGTTTATACGCATGAACAAAAAAAAAATATAATAAAATTTTAACCCGCTATACCAATAAAAGGTTAGTGACGTTATAGACAATAACGATTTTTTATTATAGCTTTGCAGTATAGTTATGTTTAGTTATTATTTTTACTAAAAAGTATTCGGGTCTATCTTTGCACTTTTCTCACTGACCGTACAAAAAATACCGAATAAAAATTCATCCTATTGAATACACTGGGGTAAAAAAATACCTACTTTTATCTGCGGAGATTATCATTTTACTATATAGTATTTTACTCGAAATAATGCTTTTTTGTAGTATTCTTAAGTATTCGTACGGGTATAACTTTTTGTAATAAAGCACTGAGTAATTTGATTTTTGAAGGACGAAACATCAGCCGTGAAATAAGGTATTGTATTTTTTTTGCTTCATAGCAGATGATTCACATTGATTCTAATATAATGAAAAAGACAAACGGAAAACTCTCGTTCAATATAAATATTGCGTGAATTCGTCCGTTCGTCCACGACACATAATATGATATAAACTGGGTAAAACCAAATCTGCATATACGTACAATAGTCCTGGAATATAATATAGAACAGTTTTTCTCTCATTGACACCAGCGATCATGTGGAAATGTTTCATGGCCGCTTCAAGTTTTTGTTTCAAGATGTGTTAACAGTAGTAGTTTTATTTTCTAATAAAATCGTTCAACTTATATTTTTATATTCAATAAAAAACATTATTTCAACATATTGGCATTCTGTCACACGAATGCCTGAAGATGCCTAAAGGCGAAACCCGGGTCGTTAGTGAAAAAAACATTTGGAATCGTGCAAAGTTTCAATTTGAAAATGTTTATAATTTTAGAAATTAATAATTAAGAAAACATTTTTTAATTACCAATAGAATCTCCATAAACTTATGTGTGTATTTATTGTCGGAGCTTGAATAAGTTTGCCGCAAAATTGCGGCGTAAGGAACAAGCTTGTTTAGTATTGATGTGAAAGTTGATTTACTGTATTCATTCAATGATTTTTTTTATATCTTCTTTATAACAAGGACAGTTAAAGAACTGTGCCGCCTAGTTAGCTACATTCCATATTGTAGAAGAAGACTATCCAAGATCTTGACAAATACTATTGATTTTCTTGGAATATATGCAGAAAAACAGGTTGAAATACAAAATCATTCGCACACCAGTCTGAAGATCGACTAAAGATATGAACCACGTTTTGATTACATGGATATTTAGTAAAGATTATATAAAATAAACTTGTCACTGATACAATAAAAGTGTAATAAAATTATGTAGTGTTACCTTCACTGTATCCAGCAGTCGTAAACACTCAAACAAGACATTTTTCAATTTATTTCTGAAGAATATTTTTTTTATTATGACAGGAGTATTTAAGAAAGAGCCAAAAAATTTATCGATATTTCTGAACTAACGATCATACAAGGCTGTAGGACTAGACAATAATTAAATTACCCCTAGAATCATTAGATCTTATATATATATATATATAATATGATATATATATATATATAAGTTTTTAAACGACCATATAGTCTAGTGTACCCCAAAAATACAAAAAACCCTCCATATATAAGAAATATATTTTTTACCAATCGTTAAAGGACGTATTGAGAATTCGAAATACCGAAACATGGACAAATGCGATGAATGTAATATTGTTTAACAACAAGTTTTCAATTTTTGAAATTTGTACATCAACAGAGATACTCGCAAAATATTTCCTGTTTAAAATGACAGTGATTGTAAAAATACTAATCGATATGTTAGTATACTTGTTAAAGTAGGTTTTTTTAAGTGTTATACTGGTTCGTCTCGAATTGAGAAAAATTGATTGCTTTTGGTGGATGAGAAAGCTTGTAATTTTAAGGATTCTTTTTTGATTACAAAATCAAAATCACAATCAATGTTGAATTAAGTTTCTTGTTCAAATTAAATCCCGAACGTTAGTGGTATATAAAAGTGAAGGCCGACGTCCTGTCGTGGAAAAATCGGCTGAAACGATTACAACTGAAGAATATCCTATTAAAATATACATTCGATGTCTAAACTAACTCCATAACTAATTTAGATACTATTTTAAATAAATTAAGCACGATTTGAATGCCTCAGCATTGTTTATAAGTAGTAGTGGTTATAGCAACACGTTTTTGGCCAAACGTCGTAATTGATTCGAGCATACATAATGCAGCGTGAATATGCTATTCTACGATTGATGCCGCTTCACAATCGACTGAAGGATTGAGAAAGTCGTTTCTGATTGTTTTACTAATCAGCTAAAGCAAATACTGGATAGAATCGGATATCTTTTTAGTATTCAGCAATATTATTCGTTTCCGTGTTTTATTTACATGTATCTTGAACAAAAATTATAATTTAAAATGACTTCTCGCCATCTTTGAAAACTCCGAACACTTTCGTATTCTTTTTCTCATATCTAATTTACAATGTTTTCCAAACATTTTGTAATATTATCTTACGTTCTTACGATATTAAACTATTGTGTAAGGTAATTTTGGGCAAATAATACATCTAAGCAAGATGTATTTTAAATCATACAGCACAAAAAGTTATGTACATGTAATGTATGTGTAATCTTTGCATGAAAATTTAAATAAAAAGATCAAAAATGTCTTTTTTGCACATCTTTCTAAAAGATCACGTAAAAAGTTGACATGTGAAAGAGGGTTAAAAAATGCTACAAATGAAACGCACAACGTTTTTTAATGAAGTCACGTTTGTTTTTTTTATGTTATGATTTGTTTTTTCACTTTTGATGATACAACATGGTTGTTGTTTTATAAATACAAAACAAATGTTTTCTATTTATGATGTCAGAAAGTATGATTGAAAATGTAAATGTATAATTTATGATATCATTGCATAATTAAAATAATGTAAATTTGAAATAAGAAATAAAAAAAGAAATAGAAAGTAGATATAAAAAAATAATTAAATGAATATTCAATATATATTTTGAATGAAATAGAGACAATATGATATCCAAGGAACTGAAGATTTTATCCAATATTAAATCACTGATGAAGTCTATGGACTACATGATTCCATCTTATTGTATTTTTCACAAGTATCATGCGCTCACAACAACCATATAGAAAAATAAGAAAATTAAGAGATACAGCGTCGTTGTTGGAAACATTAAATACAGACTGACCGAATAACGGATTTGAAATTAAACTAGACCGTTTTGCAACATGTAAATGCCGTTTATGTCAATATTTATTAGGAAGACTAATCAAGTATGTATTCACAATGGAGACAGTAAACATTTCGGAATATAGCGAGTTAACACAATCAAATATATCGATTCTACCTTTAACATAAAATTTCTAAGCTACTTTCATACAAAAATTTCCCACAAAAGGATTGTGACAAATTCATACAATAGATTACACAGTAATAATATTTTGTGTTCAACACTCTAAGTTACACATCTATTCATTCTGCAATCCAGTTGACAGTTAACTGTTTGGCTTCTGTATAACTTCGCTCAATTGTTTCACGCTTGTGAAACACTTCTAGAGAATTCTTATTCAGTCCCATAAATCGAAAATTATTATCTGGAATATCTCCGATTATTTCTTTTGTCAGAGTTCTATTTATACGTAAAAATCCACACACAGCATTAAAGCCATAGTTTTAATGAGCAATTCGTTTCACAGACGTATAATAAATATCCATAAAACCATTAAATGGTACAATTATAAGCTCGACAGTTCACGATTTCATTAATTTTTAATTTAGATTTGATGTTTTTTCACTGACCTTGTTGCCTTGAATCGATAAAATAGAACTTTAGTGCTTTGGATAACAATTTGACACTATTCTTTAACTTAATCACATGAAATGGCTGCGCATTTCATATCACGGTACCCTTGAATAATTTTTAATTGTTTAATACAGTTTTATTAAACGAGATTATACAAGTTGTTTACCCACCGCTATTAAATATGTATGTGCACACATTGCTTAATTATCAACCTCTACAACGCCAACCAAAGAAAGAAATGTATATAATCCTTACGTTTATAATCAAGCAAAGCTGTATGTTAATAATTTGCACCTAGCACTACTTTGTTAGAGAAAAATAAAAAAAAATAACACGGTGAAAAAAATAGCAATGTATTTTAGTTCTACAAAATTTTCTAAAAACGCCACACAAAAGTTCCTGTGGCTCATATTTGTCCGTTTATATCAGACAGACAGGTAGAAGTATATGCACTCGAGCCAAGGAACATGTAAGATCATTCAACAGTAAAAAATCAGATTCACATTTCGCTAATCACGTTATAAATGAATCACATAATATAAAATCACACTCAGCGCCTTAGTGTTTGCATCTTTGTTGTAAGGGTCGCAGGATGACGGCTTTGGAACAGCCGGAGATCAATAGATATCAACTATCACAAAAGATTCTTAACGAACAAACTTATATATGTCGGTCACCATTATTGAATCCTCTGGGTGGTGTTCCTTTGTTTCTGTAATGGGCCATTTCCGTGTCACATGTGAACTTATTGATATAGCCACGTTTTTAGTTTCATTTACAATTGTTAGTTTTATTGCGAGCAGGAAACAAGCTAGGTCGTTAAAACAGGAGAGGAGATGTATTGTGTACCTTTTCTACACAGCTATATATAGATAAGCAAATGTTAGTTTGAGCATAGCTCTGACGATGGCGTGAGCCAAAATAGCTATCAAATATATTTAAAAAAATAATTTCGTAGAACTAAAATAAATTGATATTTTTTTCACCGTGTTATAATGGAGTTCTACCAAGTGAATGCCAATTCAATCAATAAAAAAATAGTTATTAAAGAAAGTGCGACTCGCTTAGTAACTTAAACAAAACTGACATCATATAATCCTGTGAATAATACGTGCCACATTTAAACTGTTAACTGTCTCTTCTTGATAGAAAGCCATTATATGATATTTTGAATAATAAAACAAATTTTTAGTACTTCTTCCACAACATATGTATCATTAAGACTGGTTTCAATGGTCAATGTTTGAAATGAATGAAGCTGAAAAAATAATATTCTAGAAATAGTATTAAAAATGTATTTTTTATTATTTGAAATTTAATATGAACATCGAGATCGCGTCATTTAAGACAAATATTTTGGCTAAGCGAGATTGGTCTTAGTAGCAATAAAGTTAGTGTGGTATTTTCAGCATATGTGAGGACGAACCACAGCAAACATTTCTGCTCGTTCTATTCGGCATATCCACAAATATAATTATTCCTTACAATCCAATTGACAGGCACGAAGAGCTTTGCATTGAACATGCTATGTGTGGCTATAAACTGACAATTCAAATGGGAAAGCGATTTGAATGCCAGCTCACAGGACACATCTGAGTGAAATTGATATGTTAAAATGGAATCGTGGCGTCGGCGAACTTTATGCTATAAATGAACATGTTAAGCTTTCAAACACATCGATTTTTTTTGGTAAAAACTTAATGTCAGCTCAAAAAATTAAATGATTGCCAGTTGATCAACAAATTACAATGCAGAACTGCATGGTTTTTAAAAACTATGTAGAAATCTACAAGAATTCTTTTTTTCTTATAGCGTAATGTAAGTTGAAACCTACTTAACTATTACCCGTATACAGTGACATCGTCCTAAAACAATAATATTGATAAATAAAACGTACGTATATATAAAAATCAGCGCCATTTTGTGAAACTGTAAGATTATCGCCATAGATTTTTATGTCACTAAACAAAATGAAAATACCAGCAAGTTAAGCGAATAATAAAGTATCATTGATCGTGTGTAAAATATAATATTCTGACTAATATCCAGAGTGTGCTTTATTGATTTTGTGAATAATTTAGTTTGTGAAACGGCACAATATCACATTTATTAACAGACGAAGTCTGGCATCGATTGGCGTCGCAATTTTAACGAACACAATAAACCCTGTCCGTAAAATAACTATCATAACTATGAGTTTACTGGATAATTGATGGAATAATATACTATTACTATTTAGTGCTTAGTTTTAGTCTAGATTGTTATAAAATAGCGTTGTATTTTAAAATATAACAGAATTTATCTTTTAAAAATAAAACTTTTTACATGAAAAACAAAACAAGTTTTAGACTTGACGGAAGCATTTTCACCATAAAAAAATTAATAATATTTTAAATGTAAAAAAAATGATTTCAATACATCTTTGAAATAAAGGTCGCAAGATGACGGTTTCGGAACAGCTGGAAATCAATAGATATCAATTGCCACACGAAATTTTAAACGAACAAACAAATGTAGGTCTTTCACCGCTCCTCAGACCATTTCGAGGGGCTGAAGCGTTTCGGTAATAAATCATCTCCGGTTGTAGTTAAGCTTTTTGTAAGTGCCGCCTGTTTGCCTATTTTAAATTTAAATTTAGTTAATTTTTTGCTAGCATGATATAAGAAAGGTTGTTAAAATAGAAGAGGAAATGTATTGCGTACCTTGTTTACACAGCTGTATATAAATATACAATAGATAAGCAAATGTACGATTAAACATAGTTCTGACGATGGCCTGAGCCGAAAAAGCTATCAACTATATCTTATAAAAAATTGTAGAATCAAAATGCATTGCATTTTTTTCACCGTGTTAAGTAAATGTCAATTCAATCAATAAAACAATAATTTGAACCTTTTATGTAAATATCCAATATCTTTTCATTTTTAAACGTCCACTTTTAAGAACCTGATTTGAAAAATTTTACATTTCGTTAGTTTGAGTATTCATGAGTAATATTTCTTTAATTAATTGAATTGGCATTCACTTCATTATAACACGGTGAAAAAATAGCAATGTATTTTTTCACCGTGTAATATTTTTTTATTTATTGTACTGCCCCCTTGGGTAAAATTTTTTATGTTCAATGAAATATGATATAAAATGTTTGAAATGGAACAAAAGTAATTAATTTGTTTTGTATCAATAAACGTGAAAAACGATTTGTTCAGAAACTTTCATCTGAAGTTAATGACTGATATCATATATTTTATATCGTAGTTTTACCATTTTGAATGTTTTTTGTTAAAATATAATTGTTGTTTTATTAAAGTTAATACTCAACAATAAATCAGCGTTCAAAATGCGTTTACGCCTTGATCTTGAAAGAAACTAGTTCAAATATCAGTCACTGGGGCATATTAAAAACCGGTTTTATGAATGAAACAACTCCCATTGTACGCCGGTGCAAAAAGAATGGATTACCGGCCAGTAGGTACTACCTGTGAAGTTCTTCCATCGTGAGGTCTTTATCAATGAAAATTATCGGGTCATTTTGAATAAAATTGATGCCGGAAATGAACGGCTTTTTTGTTACAATGGAAATATCAGATATTCAGTATAATGTCGTTGAATTTGTATTTTGAGAACAATTAACGGGTTATTTTTTGTAATTTTAACACAGAGTAAAATAAACTCAAAACTGGTAGTAACCATTGCTAAAAAATAGACGTCCTTAAGTAGGAAGAGTACTGAATTAATCCAGTAGATTGAGATACACCTTGGGTTATTTTTAATTAATATCATATTCAGGTTGTTCATTTAAATTGCAACCCAATTTGGCAACCAAGTTCAACTTTTATTGGCCTACATTCGTGAATCATGGCAATCCAAAATCATGAAAAATAAATATCCTCTTTTCATGGACATCTTGAAATCTGCTTTTCATGGAACAAAAAAAGTTGTAAAATACTATATATAATTTCATTAAGGTAAACGTAGCAATTTTTAGTCCAAATATATAAAATTTTCGATAGTTGATGGCTGGATGTATCAAAATCATTTAAAGTCCAGAATTTTTTATTGATTTTGTGATTCAATAACACAACTGTTTGAATATATTTAGCTGAGAATTTAATCATTAATTGGTTGTTTAATTTGATGATGTATTTATGCATTTAAATGATTCTACGTGCACAAATGTGGCTACAGGATGATAGAAAACAATACATTTATGAATACCAGACATTGGCTATAGACTCACAGTATTTTCTATAGTCAACACGTCTATTGCAACGATTTCCCATCTTTTTGATTGTTCACTTAAAGAATTAAAATAGTCTTTTTAAATATAAAAAAAATGAATTTTTGTTTGTCCCGTATGCGTTCTTATACCGCCGATTATATTGCAATGAAATTTTACTGTGTGTTGTGCAAACGCCTGGAAATGTTTCTAAATTAATACGGTTATAAGATCTAGACCGGTTTTGCTCATCGTGAGCATTATCTGGTTCATCCGATTGCGATAAAAGATTGAATTGTATAACACACGCTCGTGAAGGTTTCTGAATTAGTATACAACAACATCATTAGATTAGGACCATTTTCTCTCATCGCGAGCACCACCAACTGATACGCTAGACTATGCGGAAATGCTTCTCATATGTACAGCTTTATGTGGTCTGCTCACGCGTCCGAAAACTTTATGATTTATCTGTGTACGGAACAGACGAAAAAATAAAAAATATTGTGTATCCAAAAGTAATTCGATGAACAAAATTAAAGTATAAACACTTTCAGTCTTTTAGTGGCACTGCAACACATGCCGGCTTTTCACTTGTTATAAATAAATGGAAAAAAAACAGACAATTGTATTCAAAAATTAATGGTGTAGCGCACTAATATATTGTACCGTATTAAAAAATATTTCTTAAGTAAACTAATTTATATGATTTTACGTCGTATGATATTTCACAATTATTTGTGTTTTAATGATATAGAAAAGGTTCTAAATACCTACATACTCGCCATTATCTATCTAACATCTAAATATTGCTAGTAAATACGCCATATAAATAAAATGAATTTAAAAATAATTATTATACGACATGATATTTATTTATTCAACCCCGTTGCCTCGAAGCCCCTGTTTCACATGTTGAATGAATGTGTATATATTAATATAATATAAAACAAAATGCTAAACAATATTGAAAAAAAATCAAGACCCTTCATCCAAATGTTATAATATACACGTACTAAATAACTAAAAATAGCGTAAATTTAAAGAAAAAGTGTTTAATATTAATCAATAAATAAATTTACTTTGATATTGCTTTCTCTTAAAAAATGCGTGTTATGAATATACCTACTTCAAAAGTAAAAAACAAAAATATAATTTTGCGTTCTAATAGTGGCTAAGTATTATATATCGACACCATCTTGCCAGTGGAATGCGTGTAAGATACCACTTTGTATCGCGTGTAAGATTGCTTACATTTAATATATGTAGTTTTTAGCGTATTGTGTGTTATATTTTCATTATTTGTGAATTTCTCATTAAGAAGTTATGATATAAAACAATAATGTGATGGATGATTTTAATGATGAACAATGCTGTATGATAAAAAAATATAACTAGTAAAAAAATAGTGTAAAATGTAAATATCAATCAACATGGCTTAGAAATTATTATTGATTGGTTTTCGCATTGTCAGTCCGATAATTTTGACGATGGTTATAAAAAAAACAAGATATGTTTTAGTAGTGTTGTATCTTCACTATAGCTTTTGAACGTGTTTGTAAGTTATTGAGTAACTCAGAAATAAGTTGACAAACCGTTCGCAATAAATATGGTCATAGTAAAACGGAATATATTAAGGAACCGTAAAAGTGTAATTTTTACAGAATATTTATCTAATGTGCGAATTGTTAATTATTGCTGTGTTTTCCAAAGATTTGCGGTCACGTGAAAGATCTCATTTTAATATTAATATGTTATAATATTATACAACAAGCACCGGATATACAATATATCATCTAACACGATTATTCATTAATGAAAGTGGTAGGTAAATTAGTACGATATTGGTTACTTTGCATATCCTTTGAAATTCCTTTGAACGATGATGTAGTCTAGAACAGAGTTTCTCTCTTAGAAATTTTCCGTCAACGAATTATAATATCAGCATGAAAATGTTCCATGACCACAACGATGGAAATTTGTTTTTGTAAAAGCACGTTTTTGAAATATCAATATTTATTATGTGGAGGCACATCACTGCTCTAGAAAACTCGAAATTTTTTGTTAATTATGATGTAAAAAATACGATGCCGTATTAAATATGTCGAAGACCTTTTTATGCAAATTCAGTATCGTCATTTTTTGAAGTATTTTTTGAAGTAATTATTTTTATATTTAATAAAGCTATTAACTTATCATACTTAATTTCTATCTCTTAGCTACGTATAAAGTTTTTCGCTAATTATTGTTCATGTTTTTCTGAATGGCAGTATCGAGTCGAATTGTCTTAATATGGTCGACACTTTCAGCTTGTTTGGTTTAACAGATATATTGTCTCATGATATTCAGCTACAATTAGCAAGAATACTTTATCAAATAACCATTCAGTAGATGGAGAGCGGTGAGTTGTTCATTTAATTGATTAGATGTGTTTGTTGCCATAGCTTTCACTGAAATATCAACTGGAGTGTTGCTAATATATTTAAACGTCCTCTTGTAGTTCGACTAACGAAAATTAGATTAACCATACCATATATTATATTTATTATTAATGAAGAAGGCCATTTTTGTTTTACCAAGTATGATCTATAATTCTCACTGAACACAATTTATTTCGGTATAAAGATATTTCAATATTATTTGCATATATTAACGATAAAAATCATCATGAATTAACAGTATTGCTACAACAAATTCTATTTATCACAGATTGATGACGGTTATTTAACCAGTTTTTACAGCGTTTCCTTCAATTAAATTTTAAATATATGATCAAATGTTTATAAATAAAAAATTATAAAAACTTTATGTATAAAATAAAATGGAACATGCTGTATAATATATCTAGATTTAATCGGCATTTTTAGCTCCCGGCAAAGCGATAAAAAAATAAACGATACTTCAAATAGTCAGGCTACAAAAACCGCCTAAAATAGGGAAGTTTAGTATTCAATATATTTATTTTAATAGCGATTTATGGCAATTTCTCACGAAACTCAAGCAAGAAGGCTCACGGAGATTAGGCGCACGCCATTTTCTCAGCAATGTTTTGAATAACTAATTATGTACCCGATTTCTTATGTGTTTCCACAACTTTCAGAAAGTACAAAAAAATTATTGTGGCCCCAAAACTCATGCTTCTTTAATAATCGTTAGTATAACAAAAAAATATTTTCAAAATTTACATCTGTTGCAATAGTTTTTGAAATACGACGCCTCCCTTGAATTCCGAAAAATTTCGTATATATCTAAACGGTTACTTACCATAGCCTCATCAAAATTAGCGCATTTTGTCGTTGATTGGATACATATCATTGGATATTGGTAAGAATTTAATTCTTAATGATAATGAAGAAATAAATATCCACAAAAAAGTCGGACATGAACGACAATTAATAACAGGAATACAATATCATCAACGCATCCGAGCTCATTAAAAAATGCTGCTTGCACGACATCGAAAATTCCGATTTCGAAAATCAAATTTATCATTGCCTAACAAAATTGGGTTTAAGTCTAGCATAAACATAAAAAGTCTTTTAAAACACCATGATAAATTTTTGTAGTAATTTTGTAATGAAAACACTTTGAGAATAATACAACATACAGCACACGCCATTTTTTTTTCGATTTTGACTACATTACATTGTAAACAGTGTTATTTGTGGCTGAGGGTATTTCGTTTTATTCATAAACTATTAATAAAACAGTGCTTGGTAACAGTAAAACAACTGTGGTTAAATTTGTTTTGATCAGTTAAATTTAGTGCTTCGAATATTGATTAAATGAGATTAATTTTCTTCTCATTTCTAGATTATGGCCACAACCAGTTGCTATGCGGTACATATAATCACATACCATAATGATTCCCTGAAACCCGTTACTAAATTCAATATCTTTTGGATTATGCCGGCATTTGTTAGTTTGCTGAAAACATACAATTTTATGGATAATACCGGCGTTTGAACATCTTGAACCCCAGGACGTCACAACTTAACAAGCTGTTTAATATATTTAAAGTTTTTTTTAAACATAATGATACCAAATAACGATTTTAGAATTGCTGCATGGTTCACATGTCATAAATTTTTTTTTCATTTGTCTGTTTTCTTTGAATCGCAATATTACCATTTACAAATAATTTTATTAGGAACCTGAAACCATAATTAATATTAATACGATTTTGTTTAACTGTATAATCTAATAATATTTTGATTTTTTATCTCGTTATAGCTCATAAAATTGATATTAATATTTGGAAACAATGGCACCATATTATATATGAAAAGAAAAAGTCATCTTCATTTCAATTCAAGGGCTTTTTGATTTCAAATTTGGAATCATAGACAAAAAAAACTTTCTTCGTAAAACACAATATTGGTGTTACTTGACCGACTTTCTATAACCTCTCCGATGATAATAATTATTACTGTCATACTTGGCCACTGAATAAATAATAGCATTGGACTGAAAGTAGAAATAAACAACCAATGCTCGTTGTATGTAACTGATATCATATCATTATACGCAGAGAAAGAGATTTAATGGTTATCGTTGACCGGAAGTGAAATACTATGAGTGGTTAGGTTGAAATATGGTATCGCAGTGGGTCTCAACCAGTAGTGTGTATGCAGTCTATAATTACAAAAAAAGCTTTTTAAGACTCACTCTGTTCAGGCAATATTAGAGGAAAGACACGAGGGGTAGTTGTCATGGGCTTCTTAATTTTAGAGGACGGCATATTCAACACTAATCTTTTGAATGTAAGCATGGGATTAAATCTTGAAGCCAGTAAATAATTAAAACAATTGACAGTATGAAAAGTGCATGGTAATAACAAAGATCATTTAATATATTTTTTCTGTATTTGTGAAGGTTTTATAGGATGGGTCATGCTGTATTTAAAATAACCTGTGCTAATAAAATAATAAAATGTGCTACCAACAATCAATTAATTCGACTTATCTGAATGAAATACACTATGGAGAGTGAGCGAGATTTTAAAATTGGCTCAACATTTATCATTCTGCACATACTCACTCTCTCTGCGTATACACTTCCAGACAGAGAGTATTCACCTGAACAAAATAAAGTCATCTTGCCTCATGTTCCTATATTGGAAAAGCCAACTCTTTTTGTTCCCATTTCAATAAACACTATTTATTATAAACTAGATTGCACCAGTCAACAGCTGGCATGCTATTGCTTGGAGCTATTAAAATGAGCGGCTGCTTTATGATTAGGATTTGAAGTATGATAAAATTTGGACAATTTTTTTTATTAAAAAGAAAAATACATATTGTATGAATATGAAAAGACAATTCAGTAAAAATATATACAGATTATTATTATAATCTATTTAATTAATGCTAGAATTTAACTTATCAAAATGGTGAATGAAATTTGTATGACAATGGTTGACCGTCGCTGGAGTAAATGATTGATCAGTATCGGTGAGATTCGGTGAGTTACCCATACTATCGAAAGTTAAAAATGTACTGAGTGTTGTGACCTGTATTTTACCTACATAAAAAGCGGGGTCACTTTTTGTAAGAGGTAGACGCTTTATCAAATCGCTTTCTCCCAACGCATGAGTGGAGGTATTTAATGAATGAAGTTGGGAACACAACAAACAACTAGCAACAGCCGAAGTAAAACTACCACGTAAAACTGTAGCAATCGCCGTAAAAAATGGCTTACAATTACAACTATTGATTTTTGAATTTACAGGTATTGATGATTAGTAACGTAAAGATAAGTTAAAATGATTCAATAAATGAAAAAAAAACAACAACAATTGAGACAATCATTGTCACAGTTAACAAAGTTAATATAACTAAATATATTTTAATAAATTTTACATACTTTGAAAAATTAATTATTTATTTTATTTAGAATAGTGCATACTAGTAAAAATATTTTACTTAATGGAAATGTGATTTTTAAAAATTAAGCCAAGAGATAATATATAACACGCACTTATTATCGGTTGCATTGACGATTATTTTTTATAACTTAATTGTTATTTATAATGAAGAAAAATAATGGTATATATATATCGCACACCAACCCGCCTGGGCAGCGTGATGTCCAAACAACCCCCCTGAAAGAGAAAGCAGGGGGAGGCCTTCATCCAGCAGTGGATCGACCCCGGCTGATGATGATGATATATATATATATATATAAGTATTGTAAGATTAATAATACTTATAGAGCTCATTGACATCACAAAGTTGTCAGAACTTTCTTTCTGGAATTGTGATATGTTTAATAAGAAATACTATTATAAACTTACGTAAGTTATTATATTTAACCACTATGATTTCGTTTCATATGGTACACTACTCGACAGTAAATTAAACTTATTTGTACTTTTTTCCGTTTTAGAAATGATTTTTATTTTTTATGTCCACCTTAATAACAATGGAATATTTTATCCTTGAATAAGTTTTATGTAAATAATAAATTAAGCTCGTTGAATACGGCGGTTATTTTAAATTCTCAATTAAATTCAATCAACACTAGGCTATAAACCTTTTGGATAATGATAGTATTTTTTTTAATCCTACTTATCTTTTTATCGTAATACTTTATATTGAAAAACAGTCTATAGGTAGTTTACTGAGTGAATAATGTTAACAGAATTTTTCAACCAGAAAAGTTTTTTTTTTGAATATTTAGAAGCTTATTCCATCACGATTTTATAATTGTTAATTATTATTACTGAGCAATTAGTTTTACTCACACGATTGCCTAAACACATATGTTAATTATAAGTTGACTATTGTGTTAAACACGACTTCCAAATAATGAATTATGTAAATATTTGACAAAATAAGCACAGTAAATGTCCAATTATACGAAAATTGTCTGCACAGCTTTTCAGATTTACGTATGTAATTAAACAAATTGGTGTAAAGTGAGTCAACAAAATAGTTAGAAATTAGAATATTTAACGCTTTGCTGCTAGACAAATATAGTCATTATATTTATTTGTATGCCAAGAAAATTTCGACAAACCCCGCTCTTCATGTCGTGTTCTCTAGGATGTACTGTTCACTATCAAGTTAAGGGCTTGTAAGACCGACGAGTAGGACACAACATGTCACTGAGGAAGGTTTTTTTGAGGCTCATACCACAAAACATTTCCATAATTAAATTATTAAAAAAATGTATCTGTTTTGTCTTGTCAAGCCAAAAATTCTATGATATAAATGGTGCATAGTATGCCGAGAATATGCGCAGTGAAAAATAAATATTTTGACGCAGCATAGGTGCTGGTAGAAAACAAAATCTTTTGACTTACGCGAACGCAGGTAGCTGTATATTATAGGTGATTCCAAATGTTTGGGTGGCGTTTTCGTTTGATAACACAAAAATGTCTCAAACGTCTCTGGGCTTAAGGCAGTGAATCTCGCATGAAATATCACTGTGGCCGCGATATAAACATCAGTCTCGTGGCCGCACCAAACATGATAAAAATAGCAGCTACGTTTACTAGAAAAATGGATTAACTTATAATTTTACTTTCAATAAAATACATTATTTAATCATATTGATATTTATTTATTTAAAAGCAAATCAAGTGGAAATTGTTCAACAGTTCTCTCTTCCAATGCAAGCCAAATTCATTTGTAAAAACACATTTTTTAAAAAATACTTATATTTACTATGAAACTCTTGGTGGCCACACATGAGAACCACTGGTCTAAGGCATGTAAATGACGATGTAGAGACGTTGGTGATCTAATGTGTACAGGTTGAGATAAGCTTAACTTATTCGATTCTAATAATTAAATTTAATTAAATTATATTATTGATACAAAAGATAACACAGCTTTTAGTCCCATACGTGTTGTATTTTTGATAATTATTTCGGCGTATCGCAATCATTATAGCTATAGCTTATATATAACACCGTTTTTTTGTTACCTTAAAATAGCAAACCAATACGACTCAAAAACAAGAAAATAACTTCTACTCAAATATTCGCGAACTTACCGGCCGTATGAAATGTTTTAACCATGCGGATAATTTATTCAGCAAAAAATAACGGTGAATCCTACATACTTCCTTGTATCATGTATCAGTCGGTTGAGAGCACTGGCGAAATCCGATATGGCGGATTTTTTGCAAAGAGTGCACCGTAACATGCGATGTCGTGTTTAAAAAATACGTCTTCTCAATCATCTTGAGATAACCAATTGAACATCTTAGAAGATGATTTAGATACCACTGTGAGATTATAAAATATTTACATATTCTAAACGTAATATGTTAAATACACTTGTTAGTATAAAAATTTAGAAATTAGTTGGTAAAAATATTCTTTCGTACTATTTTAAGTTTCAAAAACCATCCCAAACAGATGCAAATTGTTGAAATATATTACAAGTGTCTCGAAATCAATCTATATGCAAACTTAATGCATAACTGATTGCATACGATTTCATAATTGCATATCATTTAGAATCAACCATTTTCTTATACGGGACGAATCAATATGTTTGCTGTAGGCTACAACATTGTTAGTAATTGAATTGGCATTTACTTGGTAGAACGTCATAATAACTTGGTGAAAAAAATGTGTATTTTAGTTCCACAAAAATTATAAGGTTTATAGTTGATAGGTTTTTCGGCTTACGTCCTCATCAGAACTAAATTTCTACATATACCTGATAATTATTGTATAACTGAAATACATTGCTATTTTTAGACTGTGCTAATATAATAATTACGAGAATGTAACAAATAATGCTCTAAATATAAAAGTTCTTTTCTATTGAAAAATTAGTGTGATTATTATGTAGTATACAAATTAGCTACATGTTTATAGGCTGTCGGTTGAATATAGTTGCTTTAAAATTTAAAATATATTCTGTGCGACAATTTTATAGTTCCACCAAAAAATATCCAACGCAATTTTTAAGGTGTTTTTTTTTTTAATTATGTTTATTTGGTGGATGAAAAATATTCAAAGTAACGGCCTCTTTCCTTTTGGTAGTGCACATATTTAATTAAAATAAGTAAGATTACTTCCACCGCACATTTTGTCAAATAAAATAATCATATCAGAAGTTATCATTATGCACAATAGTTTATACAATCAACAATATTGGTCCGGTTCGACAGACGTTCACAAAAGATAATTTGACTGAAGAACAAGGATTGGTTGTTTATACCTGCCGTAAGATATACATTCTGATTTCACATTTACAATCTTTGAATGAGTAAATTTGCATTGCTAATTCAAACATAAAAATAGGCTTTTAAAAACATCTTTGCTACAAATATGGGAAGAAGTCTGTTGCGAAACTGTTTAACTAAGCCACAGGCGCATATTTAATCTCAATCTTGAGTAAATTCCGCGAAACGAAATCCAAATGTTATTTCATTTATGAAATATGTAATTAAACTATTATTACTTGGGATGACGATGACTTATGTTAGTTAATGAAAATAAAACAACACAGAGTTTATGTAAAGCCATTCTAGAAAATATGACAATGCTTCAAACATTGATAAAGATAAGGCATCAAAAAAGTAATTATGATTTATGAAGTTTACAGCCAATATTAAAAAATAAGATTATAGTTTATAGTAATGTTTATGTTCTTTTTCCTAGACCACCTGAAAGCTCAATAAATTCATTGAATTTTAATTTTTAACAACTAGTTTTAGTAAATCGAGTTAAGCGATATTTTTATTAAAATTTTCTTAGTCGGAATAAAAAAATAATGTATGTTAAGTTTTAACATAGAGTCATTGATGGCATGGAGCCGAAATAGCTGTCAATAAATAAGATAAATTCCACGTGTAACAAATAATTTTCTTATTTTTACCGTGTTAAGTATAGTAATTAAATTTAACAATAAAGTACTAGGAGAATGAAGTCGGTCCTAATTTTTATTTAACATAATATATCAGAAAAATTCATATCATTCACGAACTGATTTTTTGATTGAATACTGCAAGGATATCTTATGTTTCAATTAGAGTTCGATATATTTTATAGATCTATTTTTTAAATAATAAAAACACATCGTTTAGTACTATTTCCATAATTTTTGAGATCAAGACCGGTATCGCCGATCACGAACATTATCAAATAATCTGATCTTAAAAATATTGAATTGTCGCAATAATTGTAAGCAATGTGTTTTTTTTTTAAATTAAAATTAAATGTCTTTCCACTACGAAGTGACAGTTGACACATTAAATGTGAAAATTAATTTCCTTGATTGTGATTTCCGTCCGAGGTTGGTCCACAGGCTCGACCGGATATATGTACATGTATGTAAATATTTATTTTGATTTATGTCTATGTTCGCAATATCAATACCACATTGAACGGATGTTAACATCTAGTATTGCCAGGTGGGAAATATTAATTAAAAAATTAGTTCTTTTGTACCGAATCCATAATAGTTATCACATTTGAAACATTATTTGTTATATTAGAGCTATACAGTAAGATGACTGTATTTATTTCGTATAAGACACCATAGAGTAATTCTAAATACACGATTGTCTCACAGTAAGAGTGTTCGCAAACTGAAAACAATTCAATTGTTAACTAAGAAAACTAACTGTATGTTCATGATGTTACATTATACATTCTACAAGTTGAATGACTTTGTTGTGTGAAAAATTAGAGCTGTATATAATATTGTATTATTGTTATCCTATATTGTACCTCATGCGTGACGTTTTACTGAAAACATCAATTGTATCAGTGTTCCCCAACTTTTTTTACTACTGCGGACCGGTAAAAAAAGAAACAATTTGCGGACCACTAACAGTGAAATAAAAATGGTTTCGTATGTAATATTTTTAATTTCATGTTGTGAAAGATGAAGATAACTATAACTAAGAAATACATATATGAAAATCCAATATAATTAAAATTTAACAAAAACATTGGTTTTTTTTCAACAAACTAATACAAAACCTGTTGTTGGATTATTGCTAATATATTGAATATTCTTAGCGACAGTATTGTCTATGACACTTATTATTAAGTTCCATGGTGTTGAATTATTATAAGAATTATTATTTTACAATAACTAAAAATATAAGTAAATATGCAGGCGAAAAAAATCATATATTAAATATTTTTGCATAGTGAATTTCTTGAAATGCGGTCCGGTGGAAAGCGTCTGCGGATCACCGATTTGGGAACACCGAATTATACAACTGGTGACTTATAATGAGATTTAAAATTACGGTAAAATATTTATTGACGATTATTCTAATTTGAATCACTTAAAATTACCAAAGCTTTCAAAGAAAGAGGCTGTTTTTATTTAAAAGCGAATAGAAATGCATGTATAGCTTTGAAGAAACAATAGAAGAATATTTCTATTCGGGGATAAGAAATATTAATTTCTTTACTTTAGAATCTAGAAAGCCAAAAAGCATATGTATTTTGCTTTACCGACACACTGGCCGATAAAAAAACATTATCTTTAATGATGAAAAGTGAAATTAAAAAAATATCTGAATTGTGCTCAGTAACCAGTTTTATTAGAAGAAAAGTGTCGTGTTTGTGAGCCCTACCCATCGATTAGGCACCATCTTTACGAAGCGTACAAGATACTTAATTAATAATGCGGGCCTAAGAGGATCAGCCGATTAGAGAGAAGTGAAATTGGCAGCGCCATGTTATGTAAACTTAAGACTTTGTAATTACATGAATAGTTTATGATGTAATATGACAACATTCTTTACAAAAAAAAACTACGAAGGCGTTGTATATGGAAAGTTTCGAATAGATTTGAAGATGAAAACGATTCTTTGTCTCGAAGAAAAACATTCTATTGGGAATTTATGTTAAGTTCAGAAAATAAAAACACCAATTATATGTATTGTATATTAATTTCTTAAAGTGCAAAGTACAGTCAACAAACTTTGATTTTACTGTGTATACGAAAGATCTATTATTATTGTACAAAAATCATTGTTTCCTTTATAGAATACATAGTAAAAACAGTATTGTTTGTAAATCGAAATTGTTTTGTACCTGTTATGCTTAATTTATATTGATTATTATGATTTTAAATTAACAATTAAATTTAAAATCGGGGTTAATTGCAGTGTTATATTTTGAATAATGGCGTCCCTCCAAATTTATATGGATGTTTACAACATGATCTCACGGTGAAAAAATAGCAATGTATTTTAGTTCTACAAAATTATTTTTAACAAATATAGTTGATAGCTATTTCGGCTCACGCCATCGTCAGAACTATGCTTAAACTAACATTCGCTTATCTATATATAGCGGTGCAGAACAGGCATACAACAGATCCTCTCTCCTGTTCCAACGGCCTAGGCTTGTTACTTTAACACAATGTTGTGCAAAATTTGTAGAACTAAAATACATTGCTATTTTTTCACCGTGTTATAATGGAGTTCTACCAAGTGAATGCCAATTCAATCAACAACATGATCTATTCACAATCTTTTACTGCGTGTTATAAAAATCACACAGCGTTATATAATAATAAACATAAATTTATACGCAATATCCATTGGAAGAAAAGCTTGATTTCTAATACCTAGGAGATTCACTTTAACAATTTGCCACAATATATTTTAAGCTTGTATAGACACATTATTATTAACGCAAAAACAACGTTTGTTGGGTTTTGTGATATTTAGTATGCAAAAGCAGAATTAAATCATTACTTATATTAAAACGATCTTAAAGAGCAACAAGAAGTTTACTGAATAACAATACAAATTAGGAATCAGACATGTCGGTAAAAGATTTACAACGTATCAAAAATTACGAAATTGTCCAATTATGTGACATTATTTAGGTTGGAAAACGTTATATCGTTCTATTCATTGTTTTAGTGAGCGAGGAGGTCGTACAGAAGACTCTAGAGTTTCAATTATTTATTAATTGAAAATTTAAGATAGGGCGTAAACATAAAATTGCACATTGTAATCACTGCACCATATCAGTAAAACAACGTTTCAGTTGAAAAATATCTAAAGCAGTATTGATTGTCAATAAGGTATTTCACAATACCCAAAAAAAAATATGCCTAATGAGCGAATGTTATGTATGTTTTAATTTTATATGATACGGCTTAGCATCACAGTTAAAATTTCGACAAAATCTCGCCTAATTACGTATTTTATTTACGAGTGCGTATAAATTTTGCGAGGCCTGGTAAAATCGTGCACCAGTAAAGAACTCTGTCACGAATTTGTTCATGCAGAATCACAAACGATCAACTTCATCGCTCTTACATTGGCGTTCTCGCGGACGCAACTGGTCAGAATTATCGTCAACAATTCAAATTTACGAAAAAAACTTTTAAACATTTGACGAATAAATTATAGGCAATATCGTTTTTAGCTCGGCAGTCAAATTTGTCCCTATTGAGTCTGCCTCTTTGACGCAGATAATTAATTATGCTGGCAATTTGTCGTCCCTAATTTTACGTAAATTCACATTGAAAATACTCATCCTCTTATTTTATTGTATCAATGAATCATTATTTACTTAACAGATTTTTATTAAACATTACTAAACATTTTAATCTGAGATGCTAATTAAAAAAGTGAATCACATGTCACACACACAGTAACAAAAATGAAATAGAAAAACGACTGAAGGTGGAATTTAAATATAAAATTTGAATTTTACAACTTTGTACGATTCCACATGTTTTGTCACTAACGACCCGGGTTTCGCCTTTCGGAATCACACGGATGCTACAGAACTGACGCTCAATAAGCGGTAAGCATCGTCTATATACCAAAGGTATTAATTATAAGAAAACACAGACCCCAAGGCAAAAACTAAGTGGCAGCTAAAACAATTTAATTAACAAATTTACCTTATTCCTTTGCATAAAATATATTATATTATTTATACATACTTATGTTTTATATTAGTTTATTCGCGTTTTTGCCATGATTAATATTTGGAAAACTGTATTATAACTATCAGAAAAATAAATTTCACAAAATTGAAGCGATATTGTAATACGTAAAAATTAGGGACGTAGCTAGAAAGAACATGTTTCCGCAATTTGGAAAAACAATCAAACGTCTGACTGTTCATTGAATGTAAAAAAAATACATTTTGGTTATAAACGACTGTTCGTTTGCATTCTAAGATGCATTCTTAGATAATGAAAAGACATTTTAGAGAATTTATTATATTTACTCCAATTTGGAAAACTTTTAAAATTACAATTTGATTTGAAGATTTATATCCCCTTCGTACAGAGAATTATGGAAGCCGCTCGTCATACAGTATTGTGACGGAAATAGTAAGTTAGAGAAAGCGAGTGAGATTCTCAAAAAAATATGATGCACGATATCGCCCTGACCTCGTGGCTTACTAACTGTAAGTACTAAACCAAAGGCTATAAAGCCATAGTTAGTGTACAAGCATTTGATCGTATTGACTATTCATCAGTGAAGCCTCTCCAATTTTACTGCAAATAGATAGCATCGTAGAGTAAAGAAAAAGTCCGCGAGCCATAGTATTTATCTGGTTATTGACTTGTATTAAAGATATGATTTCTAGACATTAAAAATTTTACCTGTCAGATTGGTTAATAATTATGTTTATATCAACAATTTTACTTTTTAAAACGTAATATGTTTATCTGAATATTCTGAGCAGAAAATAGTTGCATGCGAAATTCTTGAATATCTATAATGTAATATTCGATATTTAAGTGTATTTTTATAAATGTTATTAAATTGATTCAAAACAAATTAAAGATATATTATTGCTGATTGATATTTTGAAAATGTTTTTTTTAAGGAGGACAGTTTTTCCCATTTAATGTGTTAACTGTCATTTCTTGGTTGAATGGCATGATATTTTAAATACTAACACATTTTTTGTACTAATTCAACAATATGTATAATGATCAGAACCGGTTTCGCTTTTCACACGCATTATCAAGTGATAAGATTGTTCAGTTGATAATACTCGCGGTGAACGAAAGAGGTCCTGATTATCAAATATATTGTTGATAGAACAATACCATTCAGCTCTGTATGTGGCTAAAAGCGTAAGGAGTGAAATTATTTTGTTTATATTTTAGTTATTACCACATAAAAGACGTTTGTATAAACATCTTCTGTTTTTTTAAGATAGTTACTGTTTAAGATCTACATATATATATGTAATATAAATTGATTTAAATGTCATTTTGATCTATCACAATCAAACAGTTACACTTTTTGTTCAATGAAACAAAGTTTTCAAAAATTTACAGTTTAAATCACATTGCGAAACGAATAACGTTGCTGTATAGAAAATTTTGTATCAAAGACAATTAAAAATTAACCGGGATATACCTGAATTAGGGAGGATTGACATTTACGCTTGAAATATGTCAAATACACAATTAAATATCGTGCGTGTCGTTAGATCTCGAGGCAGATGTGCTCGGATATTGCGGCGAGTGACACGTGAATATGTAAATGACGGAGCTGTAGATTTCAATATTTTTCTTTTTATACCACTATTGATTTTGTGAAAAGATGTTCAGAGAAAATAATATATTATTGTTAATGTCCAAACACACAATATTCCCGCTTTATTATGCTCATTTATATATCCTTGAAGCCAGTATTTCTAAATTGATATTATGTAAATAAAAATTACGCAGCTGTTCTACAAAACATTCGTATCTTTCATTGGTGGCCAACATTTTCTCACTGTCTTATTTCATGTGCAAATTTTAAATAAGAAAAAAATCTTGCTAATAAAAGAAACAATATTATGAGACAAAATTAGATTATTTGAATAGTTTTTTTGTTACTAAGGATCAACGTTTTACCGTTCGGGATCTTCAGACATTATATTTTATAGATACATTCGAATTGACAGATGGGAAATATGTTTATCATTTATATATAAGGTGAATTACGAAAACAAATGAAAACGCAATTAGTGGTCATAAGAACCAATAAGTATTAAAATGTAATAGAAAAAGTTTTTTATGTAACGTGTTAGCTTATAACACTTTTTCTTATTAAAACTGTTTAGCAAAATTTATTATGGTTTTAGACCTCCTTATTATTGTATACTATATGGGTACATGAATTTAATTGTTCTATAGTGTATATTATGAAGGCACACTTTTATAATAATTATTTATAATTAAAATAAGATATTGAAAAAAGCACGTAGCTTATTTAAAATAATTCGCTATGAAATTAATTTTGCCGTCAAAAGTAGTTTTTATTTGAATGATCGCAACTGTATAGTGCAATAAAAATGTTGTCGACACCTTGAATATTTTGAAACTGTTGCAACGAAACTAATGACCTTCCACAACAAAAATAAAATTAGGCAAACCTGTATTGTAGAAATAAAACTTATTGACTCGTCAAAAAAATAATATTTTAAAACAAATTATCTTAAGAAATATTTCAGTATGGTTAGTGTTGACCAAACTCTATGGAGATCATGAATAAGTCATTTAGTATAAAAATATATTACAGGAAAGTTTTGTCACCGTTAGCTCTCATGTATTTTCGAGTATCAATTAACAACACACGATAATCAGCTGAGACATTAGAAGTCAGAGAGTTAATTTTACTAATTTAAATGACACTTCTATTTTGTAATAGTGTTGATTTTCAAAACTCACAATGTTAAAAATATTTCATGATAGTATTCTTAGCCTTATCAAGATAATCACAAATAGTCTCTTTTTTTCTGAATTATGATACATTTATATTGCATTTACTTGAATGGTATGAAAAGATGATTTTTTAAAAAGAGATTTACCCGAGTAATGTAAGTTTCCCAAATTGATATAACATATATTTAAATTTTTGAAACGATGGATAGATGAAATATCTGGTATTGCTTTTTATACATCTAATACTTAAAATAAAGGCGTAGTGGAAGCGATAATTTTTCTTGGTAGTCTTTCCGTAACTGTATCCTTCCATCTTTACTCTCTTCATATAAAGAGAGGTTGATGAACTGAAAAACGATTATCATGAATTAAAAATTAATTTAGCGATTATTCGCTCATGTAAAAATCATATCTTGCAAGATTTTCCTCGACCTGTAGCTCGAATACTATAATTAGCACAATGTAAGAAGATTGCAACGTCGTAGCGAGTTAGGGATCGTTACAACATTGATTATAATAGAGAATAAAAATCTCAGTTACATATAGGACTCGTGGAAGAAAGTTGATTGATAGCGTAAGAAATGCTTTCACCATAACCGAACGATTGCACTATGATCACACAAAAACATAAACATAGAAAATGTTGCCATATTTATCCGTTGGAAATCTTCAAAGATGTTAAAAGTTGGAAGCGGAAATGGCTTATATCTTGTACATATTATTAAAACAGAGACCGATATTAAATTACAATTAGATTGCATTTTTCGATTAAATTGCAAAGCAATAAGACCTCTCCGAGAGCCGTTAAATCAATTTCGAAAATTAATTATGTCAATAACAGTTTCCTTACACGCTTCCGCAAATTAAATTTGATATAAGATCGTTCGTAAATCTTGGAAATGTATTTCCCAATGTTATAGAAACCATCGTTTGAAGTGAATGAAGTTACTTGACGTACATTTAAGCAATAATATGTAATGATCGTTATTGAATCAAATTGCAAAATGTGATTGCTGGTTTGAAAATATTTGTTCAGTTCAAAATAGGCCGGTGTCATCATATAAAATGAATTATTAAATTGTAAATCAGCTCTGCGTGGTATCAAAAGAAAAACAATTAAATAAACTGCAATGCTTTAATACAAATACAACGAAGATTAAAATTTACAGGAATAGTTCGACTATTTTTATAGAAAAGTTTATAAATGTTAGTTTACTTAACAAGTTTTTCAATAACTTATGGTAGATCCCAATTCGTAAAAGATTTTCGACACCAAGTCTCGAACAGCTGTTTAGTAGACATCCAATTAAAGGAAAAAAAACTGTAGATGTACTTGATTTTTATTTCGCCACTGGGTACTGCTGTATACATATAAAGGATTAGAAAACGTCATGGGTGGAGGACGGCAAAGAAAATGATCAAGTATGTATTTATTAATACAGGTAGTTCTCGACTTACGACCATTCGCATTTACGACCAAAAACAATAGCATTCATTTTAAATTGAATTACGCTGTAATATACAGGAAAAAAAACTAACAACTCACCTAAAATTGGATATGTTTTTTAAAAAAGACTACTATTGCTTCTTCTTCCACTACTGATGATGAGCCAATGGATTGTACTTATATAAGTACAGATGAAGAAAGATTTTAAATATTAATGAAGTAAATATTTTATTTTGCATAAATAAATAAGTATAAACTTACCAATAAATAAATACACATGTTTTATTTTAATAAATAAATTACATTTTTTGCATGAAATTCGACTTAGGACCGAGATACGTTCCTGGACTTTGGAGGATAGCCTGTATGATATTGTATTTATAATATTTCCGTTGGAGTGTCTCTTCAATTACAAGTAATTAATACTGAAATAATCACCTATAGTTCTCTTCGGCGTTTTGAGAATGAGGTTTTTAAAATTCAATTTTGAAGATTGAATACGGTGGGATAGAACTAAAGCATCTCTTAAATCTAAATTGTTAGATAGATTTTTAATTTACGGTTAATGATAAGTGCAATAAGTTTTCTGTTCAGAAATTCAACCCATTTATGCTGATTCGTATAAGCAATAAAGCTTATAGTCAAACACAGTGAAAGATGTCACTATTTTACATTGAACATAACAAAATGATTAATTGATAATATCAATAAGTTGTTTTTTTCGATACGTACAAATACAACAAATTCTTTCCATTGTACATAAACTAAACGCTCTATCCCGTGGGGGAACCCTTCTAAGCCCCGAGCACTTAATAATTGATCAGAAACGAATTGACGCCAGGAAGTTCCGCCTCGGGGAATACCAAGGTTTATTTATGCCTGGGCTTCCGGGTTATAAGAAAACGTTTTTCTTTTTCATTTCTTTACCCTCTGGGGGTATTTAGTCTATCGGCGACGGTGAGCTTTCCACACGAAGGCTATGCCTGATTGATATTGAAAAAATCTAATTTTTCTAACTTTATCCGCACCTTTTTTGATTTGAGAACAAAAGTTATATATGGTTAGTTAACAACAGTCCAAATCTATCATTTTTAAATAATAAATGATTGTTTTTAAATATACGTAAAATTAACATTGTTCCACATACGTTATTATGGAAAAAAATGATAAGAAAATAGTACGTTTAAAAATACTTACTCTTGTCAAAGTATTTCACATTGTTCGCATGTTTAAAGATATATTTTCAAAAAATGGATTTGTTTTTACTGTCACTACTATTTTCGGAAAAACTTTGCGTTATATTAAAACAATAAATGTTATAAATTGTTTTATAAATAACATAAATGCATATAACAAAGCATTGGCATTTTCATGGCTGGGAAATGTTTCGAGAATTTTGTGTCCCGCTTTGAAACCCGTAGCGACGCTATCCTACTATTTCCTTTGAGATCCCCTTCTCGTTTCTTTTCAAGGTATATATGTATAATAGTTGGGATACTGGCTCGTTGCCAACAAATGGCGCTCTTGTTCAGCCTATTGCTGTGTACAAATGTGAAATATGGATGTACAGAGCGCAACAGAACAATTTAGTTACTTTTGGATGTATTTTTAAGAAAAATATGCGTTTCGCAAATATTTGTCATATAAAAATAGCATAACATGACATCGTGCATTAAATTTGAGTTCAATTCTGTAATAAAAAAGTTACTAATTATGAATTGTTCATAAAAATATTTATAATCAAAATTGAATGTTATTACACGGTGAAAAAATAGCAATGTATTTTAGTTCTACAAAATTATTTTTAACAAATATAGTTGATAGCTATTTCGGCTCACGCCATCGTCAGAACTATGCTTAAACTAACATTTGTTTATCTAACAAATATCTATCAACTATATTTGTTAAAAATAATTTTGTAGAACTAAAATACATTGCTATTTTTTCACCGTGTTATAATGGAGTTCTACCAAGTGAATGCCAATTCAATCAATTGAATGTTATTGTTATCAAACTAACCAATAGCAAATTAAAGTTTTTTCAGACATTTATTTGTCTCTCTACCTTCGGGTCTATATTTTGCCTGTGTAATTCCGTTTGTATATAACCGATTCTAGTCATTTTCAGCGTGCCAGTTCTATTTTATCCAAAGATGTCGGTAGGTAAAACCCGAGTTTCAAAAACACTAATTTAATATTAATATTCCAACAAGCACTTTCAGCCAATAACGCATATCAAATAAATTGAGTAAGTTTATTGTAATGGTTAATTTCTTCACTTATTATTTTGTCACACTTTTTTGTTTAATTACTTCAAATTGAAAAAAATAACGTATCTGTAAAAATTGTTTTCATTTTCAAACATATGTGACTTAATGTAAGACTTGTTTAATATGATATGGCGCGGAAAGTACTTTTACCAATGAAATGTATACTTATTACCGATGTAATATTTTATGTTGCATACAAAAACAATCGTTAAATAATTTTTGTATCCACTGTTACAAAGACTTGTTCCATTTATTGTTTGCTTGAGAATTCCCCCTTACTGTGAGTTGGTAAGAAACACACTGTATATTTTATAGGGATGTAATTTTCATACGACGTTATTGGAAGCGAAGTGCACAGAAACATTGACCCCTTACAATTTGCCTAGGGTTGTCATTTGATAAACGGTCAAAAAATTGAATGATCATGGATTGATGTTTATTTTGGTAAAAATAGCTTGACACCAATAACTGGCTTAAAATGGGGCACTATTTGGTATTATATGAACTCCCTGTGTAATAACATGTGTCACAATCTAAAAGATTTTTTTACTATAATACTACTTTAAAGTGAGAAAAACTTGAAAAACCGTTCTGGAAAAATAGGTGTCGCATAAAATGTGACATAAAAAAATTAGTGACAAAAATCATTTTATAATAAAAAAAAAATAAGTTTTATATGCAAAATTTATCCCGTAAACAAATTATATTATATTGATTGAATTGGCATTCACTTGGTAGAACTCCATTATAACACGGTGAAAAAATACATTCCCAAATTATATTAATTAAAAAAAATGAATATTAAGGTAGGTTTAATTAATAACACCACAGTGTGAAATTCTATTTTCATAATTTATATATTTTTACGATCAAGACCGGTTTCGTTCATCCCGATCATTATCAAGAGATATCAATAAATCGTAATTTTATCAGAGAAAAATAAAAATTATATATTTTTGATAGCCTCGTCCACATAATTATCATGAACATTTTTTATGCATCATAAAATAATTATTTTTAATATCTAAATATCATACTCGTTAATTATTAATTACAAAACGAAGTTGATTTTGATTTTGATTGATTGACAAAATTTAAGTAGTCTTGATATAAATGTTTATTTTAATTCAATGCGAATATCTTTTTTTACAAAATTTAAAGTAACTAAATGAAATTATTTGTAGATTTGCATTAAACGCTATTAATAGTAGTTTGTCGTAGCCCTGGTAAAGCTTTTATAAGCTGTGAATATCATAATAGCTAAAAGTTTCGAATCGAAGCGATAACATCTTTTCAGCAATAAATATTTTGTATAGTGTTAATTAGAAATTTGTATTGTATTAAAACAATATTTTCATCCATTTTTCACTTACTTTGATTTCATTTTGAATTTTTTTATTTGAATTTTATGTGATTAATAAGAAAATGTGTTTATTATTAAATAGGTCTTGCACACTGATTGCTTAATTTATGTTTGTAAATAGTCTTCTTAGTATAGCTAAAATGATCTTTAATTTGTTATATTTCCATGATTAGAGAGATATTGTCATTCATTGAATCAAGTATACTGCTTGATAACACTTTGATGGTTACCGACGTCAAATGTAGGTGGTGCAGTTGTAATGGAAATTTTCAAAGTGTGACGGGGTGATACTTAGCCTATCGGTTTTAAACTTTTATAATAAAGGCAGATACGATAGACGGCGCTAATTTTTTAGGCGCCGGTTGGCTAGATAGTGTAGGCAAATGTCACAAAAGACGAACGAAAATTACTGAAATTTTTAAAAATGAAATATATAAGAGCTTAATATAATTTTTATTTTATTTTAAATGCGCATTTTTTAATTAAATTATGTTGCTACATATTTCTAATGTTTATGTCGTAAATAGATATACACATTTTTAAAGCTCAAAATTTATAATTTATGATATTGACTGAAGGTGCTTGATGGCATTTCAATATCAAATTTGAATTGTTACAACTTTGTACGATTCCACATATTTTGTCACTAACAACCCGGGTTTCGTCTTTCGACACGCCTTCAGGCATTCTATCACACGGATGCAGCATAATTGACGTACAATAAACAGTTAGCATCGTCTATATACCAAAAGTATAAATTACAGGAAAACACAGACCACAAGACAAGCACTAAATGGCAGTTAAGACAAATTTTATCATATTAATCTAATTATAATTAATACAATTGCCTGCGACCATTTTCATTAACTATTAATCTTGTTAATGAGTCATTCTTGAAAGGGTTTTAGCACATATAATAATCAACTATATTAAAATTTATATTGGCTGAACAATGGACTAAAGTATAATTGTTGATTTATTGGTCATTTTTACTTAAACTCATAAATTTCTGTGATATATTCTCCTCACTATACGCAATGTGATCAAACATAATGTGATTGATTTCATTAAATAGTAAAACACAAATCATTGTCAAAAGCTCTGGTCATTTTTAGAATGCTTTTGTCGAACAGGAAAGCTCTTTATTGATTGAAGTTCTATAAGTCAACTTAATTAAAAGCTTGATGGGTGATCGATCTCGAAGCGTATGTGGTAGAGCCGCCGTTGATGTAGCGAACATTTTGTACAGCAAAATCTTATTTCAATCAATTTATAAAAAGTATTGGTGAAAGCTCGATCTCTTGAATAAAAAAGTTCAATCGAATACAATTTTTTTTAAAACGGTTTGTTTGTTAACATTTTATCCCAAAAACAGGGTAAAGGGACAATGATTAACTAATTGCTGTCTTCAAAAATCAGACTTATACAATAAGTTTCTGTGAAAGAAACAATTGTGTCGACATTCTCTATCCGGATTCGAACAGTTCATTATTAGGAGTTAACATCTCTGAAAAAAATACATTGATTTTTCACCAACAGTCTTGGCACTTATTTAGTCTCCATATCGTTGGATTAATTAAATCATAATGCACAATTGAATCCTGATTTATGGTTTTCGAATGGTTTCTTAAATACAATGAATACGATAACGATAAAACATAGTTTCAGAGAATTGCTTTTTTAATATCGTGTTATTTGATTAGTAATGAAATATAACGCAAAAATACAAATTTTCTTTAATAAAAAGTAATCTAAGTCTAAATACGACGTAAAATGAATACTAAAATCTTTATTTCATTTAATATATGTCTGTCAATATAGCATTCGGCAGCTTTGAGTGTAGCTACGTGGTTACCCCTGCTTCAGGGGGCTGTAACTCCATAACAATTATTGAATTTGTAAAGGTTGTGTATTGTTTACAGCTATGATAAAACATACGCCCCATCGGCGTCGTTACTGCTCAAGTATTTGGGAAATTTAGTTGGGAGGGATAATCACCACCGTTCTTAGTGATTACTCGTGTAAACTTTAAGTGTGGAAGCAATTTGGCGCTCGGATTAAACATTTAGATACCACTGTCATAGCTTGAAAACTGCGGATTCACGCTTGGAAAACTGATTCGAAGTATTATACATTTAATATCATTTCAATCAATATTTTTTTTATTATGCAATTAATTTGATAGCGTCAATTGTTACTTATAGCATCATTTAAAAAATCAAATTAACGCCAAATGACAAGAGAATGCTATGTTTAAAATTAACTCAGCTTAAATAAATAACCAAAATAATTCCATAAATTATAGTTCAATAATTCAAAACATGAAATAACCACGTTTATCATAAGTTGATAATTCTCACTCATGTTGTGTTGACAGCGTGTTAAGATTTATCAATATTAGACCAATAATAAATATATCATTAGTTATAAACAAAGTTAACATATTCCTGTGAACAAAAAGATTAACGTCATGGCTCGCAATTCGCTGGTAGACTCTCTCGTTCTTGTCGTACTTCTTCGGGTTAATATTTAATATTACCCACTAATAATATTAGACACTATTTTGACGCCATAGATATCGAATTATTCTAAGATAAATCATTTAATGCTTCGTTAGGAGTCCAAAATGCACTTTATTTTCTGGGCAGGGATATTTTGTTCATCTATAATCACTCTTTATAAATTAAAGTATTCACTTAGATCGTAAAAAATGATTGTGAGTATGTAATTAGCAATGTTAAAGAATATGCTAGGTTGTATCATAATCGCGTGACCTTTTGCGAGGTGAACGGAGGAATGATTTATCTGGAAAATTACCGAAGTAAACGACGCTGTTTTACATATGCAAATTTTAATTCCATACATAATATTTTGCTTTGTCTAGACGTAACGTATACATTAACATTACCACTTAAAACAAATGCACACATTTTCCATCACAAATAGAAAAGTTCTCAACGTAGGTATTTAAATACCTTTGTAGATTCATCAGTATTACATATCACAATTTACTGTTGATATATTGTAGTTCTAAAAAACCCACGATATAATGACGAAGAGAAATATTGCATGTTACAAAGATTTCACCGCATTTTAATGGTGTTTTTTTTAATATCGTCGTCATTGCTTACTGATTAATAGCGCACTGCTTATAGTTTATATTATACATTATGATGTATTCTCCAATGTTCCAAATATTTTCACTAATTTAATTTTATAATTAAAATTTAGATAAAGTTTTCATATGTAATAATATAATGTTTGATTTTAAATGAAACATGTAATTTGTCTATGATAGATATCGTACGAATTGTGATTATGTTTTTTTCCTGAGGTCCACGTTAAACTTTTCCATGGTGATACATCTGAAACAAGCTTTAAATTTCTCAACAATATTATCAATTATTATTTGTGGTGTACATGAGTTAGTTAAAACTCGTTTTTTCAAATTGCTGTTTTTTTATAATTTTCTACAAGAAGTAATTCAAGATTTCATCTCAATGTTGTATTTTGAACGACGTTCGAGCTTTTAAGTTTTTATCAAAAAAAATATACTTCTTGAAACTGCTTGTTCCTATAAACTCAAGCATATAATAAAAAAGAATTTGACTGATCGGCCTTTACGTCATTATCTAATTACACTGACGCTTGAGTATTATATTAGTTTTTAATTAATAATAGTCAGTATTCGTAAAAAACACTTTTATTGAGATGATATATTCTGAATCAATATACTTCAAATCGGTAACGGATATTTTTGTATTGTGATATGATAAACGAAAAACTTATTGATTGAATTGGCATTTACTCGGTAGAACTCCATTATAACACGGTGAAAAAATAGTAATATTGTAGTAAACATTACATTTTGTAGAACTAAAATACATTGCTATTTTTTCACCGTGTTATGAAGGAATAACTTCTTCAATATTCGATGAGTGAAGAGCGTAACTCTTCATAAGACACGATGAATTCTTTTAATGAGCTGTAACTAACCCGAGATCAGAGGTTTTCATGTGAAGCCACCAGAAGATTTTGCTACAGCTACCAACAGTTTCGAAGTCTATATTAAAATACAAAAAGCAGTGTTTTTCTTCAATTTAATTTGTACCAGTGCGGCCAAAAGTTTTTTTCTATATGTTTGCTAACGTACATAATGCGACTACAGTAAATTTTTATATGAAAATAACTAGAAAAAATCAGATGGACAATTCCTAAGGATCTCACAGATTGGACTGATATTTGGATACCTGGGTGTTCCTAAAGGATGGGCAGTATCTTCAATGCTGTATGTATGTACATATAAAATTCAATTGAAGGATATCCTATAGATAGTTATTATTTCAACTATCATAACATCTTTGAAAAAGGGGAAAACCGCTCTACCCCTTGAGCCATAGTGCTGAGCGGCGTGTGCAGGCGAAACGTAATCCCGGCCGGGTCCGCATTGGGGATTGTTCCCGCGCAACACTTCTCGCCGTGCGCTGTGCAGAGGGGAAATGGGAAACGTCGATAGCTATGTACCTACTCCAGGCGCGTGCGCAACACCCACAAATTTATTGCTTACCGTCCTGTTGCGGAGATTTTTTTTCCGTCGAAAGACCATGGTTTAAGACGATTTTTTTCCTTTGGTCTAATAAAAAAAAAAATATTTAAGAAATTATGAAACTTACTGTAGAATTTAAATTAACAAAGTAAACATTTGCTTAAATCAAATAAATTATATGCTAAAAATTAGTCATATCGAAAATTGATGTCAGATTGTTTAAATTACAACTGTTGACTTGAACAAATGCGATGATAATTGAATAATATTCATATTAAATTCTACAATAAAGTATTTAAAATTTTATTATTTGTGTAGAAATAATAGTAAGAAAAAGATATAAAGAAATCTAAATTTAGTTCAACAATTTATCAATTATACTAATTGTATAATTTGCGATATCAATTGTGGATGCTACATGGAATTTCAAAATAAAATTTGAATTGTTGAAAATGTGTACATTCCCATATGTATTGTCATTCAAGACTCGGGTTTCGTCTATCTGCATCTTCAGGCATTCTATATATCACTTCTCATGGATGCAATAGAGCTGATAGTTCTATTTTTATACAATTTTTGACAAACTACCACTGTATAAATTATATTCCATTCATGTTCTTTTATAACAACTCAGAGCATAATTAATACATTAAGTATTAAAATTTTAAATACAAATCATGGTGCTAGAATACATGAGATGATATAATGTACATATATTTTTGAACATAATAATTTAAAGATAAATTAACTTTTAATAGAGTCCTAACGATGGCGTGAAACGAAAATAGCCTTCGAAAACCGTTTAAAGTTCTTTTTAACCTAAAACTTTTTTTATATTTTTATTCGTTTGGTGGAAAAGGAGGATCTTAATTTCAATGATTTCTTATTGCCTTAATGAAATTGAATAAAAATGAAAAAGTGTCAAAATAATTAAATTCTCTACACTTTAACTTTTATTTATTTTTTATTGCCTTTTGGTCACCCAAGTGATCGGAAAATGCTGACTGTTGGCGGAATAACACGTGGAAGTGAACCTTTATTGTAACAAGCTGTGTTTAGATAACGACATTAGTATTTTGACAGTGGCCTTCTTTCGACCCTGGCGGATAACGATGATGATGCGTATATGTCATAATAGAGCACTTTCATATAATTGGACGAATTTGACGAGCAGCCAAAAATACCGTATTAAAGCTGAAAAATATTTTCTCTACATTATTTGTAAAAACATATCCATCTTATATAATATTATGACATAGTATTCAATCAATGATTGCCAGTTGACAGATCACTGCTTTATCATTATTTCGTACACTGACCAAAAAATATTTAGTCTTAATGTTTGACGATATTTTGTACTTTCCTAATGTACAATATATAATATGGGCTCCCAACGGAGAATCTCAAAATTTCATATTTTTACGACACTTAATGTATTCAGTATCTCAACTTGTCTTGTTTGTAAAATGGCCATTATTAAATATAAAGTCTAAGTTTCATAAAAGAGGGGGGTTCAAAAGAAATACTTTTGACATCCAAACCATTGGATTCAAACTCATAAATTGATAATAAAATCAACGTTTGAAAGTGTATGTTTGGGAATATAACCGATGATGTAACGACAAAAAAAAAACGAAAAACGGAATGTCGACCACATATCAATTGTTTATTCAAGTAAAATCTTAAATACGTATAATTTAAAGTGAGCTAGTGGTGCATTTATTTTATGCTAAAACTACATTTTTCTATACATTCCTCAAGAGAATCAAATGATTTTGTAAAGCAATTAAATTCTTCTTTTTCAATTTATTATTTGTCTACTACTACAAACAATTTTTATTTAATTATTATATATTATTAATATAAATGCATCAAGAAGAAAAAAATTAACACGTTAAAGCGTGTGGTAACCATGAAGATTTTTATGCTGCGATTGGTGACAACCCTAACATCTCGTGACGTAGATTTCTTCCCTTGACCCATTCCTGCCGCATCATTGGCGCTTGCGTATTATATACTTTTACGGGTACTATTATAGTTCAGTCTCACACTTCAAAATAGGGTTGTCAAAAGAAGTTTACTAAAAATGTGTATGTATAATTTAAGTATTCAAGTATATTCGGTTTTATTGCGGAATAGTTGCGAAGATAAATTTACATTTATTTGCAATATTACATCTCTAGTTCAAAAATAAAAGCTTCTAAAAATTACATATATTTTAAATTCAATGATATCCGAGCAATAGATTAAAACACTTCTGACGAGATCTCTTTTTAAAAAGGCCTTCATTCCAATCTCAATAAAAAACCTGGCACAACTTAATCTTTCAACCAATAGAAGAGAAGAGATAAAATTAACTTTGTTAAAGTAATCGTCGAATCCAAAAACGTACAATTATATCTATCGAGATGGAGTGGTAGAATGTTTAGCTAATCTAATCACTTTCATTAAACCAAGTTTGAACGGACGTAACCAAACTTATAAGTAAAGTTGTTAACCTCAAATCACACACTTTCCAGTTGATGGGAACTAGTTCACTTACAGTCTATTTTTCGGATAGTTAATTGAAAGAGTAATTATCTCTCGATTAAGGCGGTGTCTTTTGGATGGATTTAATTAATGTTGATACATTCGCCATACAGGAGAAAGTTACCAAGTGCAAAATCGCAAAAAAGCAGTTGTAAAACCATTTGAATAGTAGAAGTCAATTTATGAGCATCACATATTTCTCACACATTATTTATGATTAAGGTTTTTGAGATGTGTGTGTGTATGCTTTGTAATGTTTTTTCTCTTAGATATTTTCAAGCTATTACGTTCGTGATACTTCACTTGGTCACTTTCTCTAGCATGATGATGATATGATTTAATGTAACCAAATATTTATTTTTAATAATAACGACACATTCTAAGAATTACCTTTGGTATTGTATATCTGCTAATTATCAACAAACATTTTGTATAAATAGGCTTGTTTTAAATTTGTATTGTGTCAGTTGATACTAGTTACGATGAGCGAAACCGGTCCTGATCATCAAATATGTTGTTAAAGTACTTATATTAAATCATTCAGATTTTGCGCGTTATTTTGATGCTAAAAAATCAACGCTGGCCAGTCTTCATTTAACGCCCATAAAATATGGTTCGTCAATTAATTATATTGTTAAATGTTGAAAATAATTAAGCTGACATAGAAACGAAATGTGCAAATGTCACGTCGCTAAAGTTAACCGCTTCAAAGAAGTTCTTGTGACTGACAGAGAGACAGGCGTATATTTTTTGTTATATATTGTAGTATTGCTGTCCGAGTGGAAAAACTAGTTTAAAAAGCCATCGTTTAGATTATGTAGCTATAAATATTAGTTTTTAGTCTGAAGATCTTCTAGATTTTAGACACGGCGTAGAAGAAAATAAGACCATCGTTTTATAAGGGAAACAATTGTCTCCATTTTGGTGAAAACGGAATTTAATAGACACCTACGTATTCAATATCGAATTACTCTATAGTACTATTTACGTCTTTAGGTTTTGTGCGCTAGAACGACAAAAAAGTATCCCCAGTTCTTTGGTGTGTTTATACCCACTACTAAATACTAATATAAAATCCTTGATGTCCAATAGTTTTGTCACTAAAATGTTGCCTAAGGCGGTTTTAGATTATATCTAATATTGAACGTAAAAATCCTATTACATGCGGCCTTGTGTTGTATGTTTCCCTTTTTATAGTGATTTGGTCGTTACTTTCATCGAATTTACCCTTTGGGATAGATATGTTTCGTATATTTAGTAAGTAAAAATATAAATCTGTTTGTAAACGAACGGTTAATAATATCAATATTTTTATATTACATTTTGAAGATTATGCGTATTTTAAAAATGACATACTGGAAATGATTGGTGATTTTGGCCGTAAAATATGTTTTAATTTAATAAATTTCAATATGGATAAATGGCCACGATCATACCACGTTGAAAGCATTGGCTCTCGTGCGATCACCGTAGTTAAGCAGCATTGGACGCAGATAGTGGATGGGTGACCGGGAAGGAAAACCGAACACCAACTCGCCTGGGCAGCGTGGTGTTGCTACGTCCAAACAACCCCCCTGAAAAATAAAATAAAAAAAAGCAAGGGGAGGCCTTCATCCAGCAGTGGATCGACCCCGGCTGATGATGATGATCACAGATAAATGAATTTAACTTTACCTTGTTATTTCAATATTAGCAGGCAGAAAATAGTGAAATCTGTTTTCACTTTACTATCCAAATAAATAATACACAAGCTTCCAGCGTTAAATCATCATCATCAGCATCAAATATTAAAATTGAATACCTTTTTTCAATCAAATTATGAATCAATGAAAAGTAGTATTACTATAGACGCTTCATTCCTTACTTCAGATAATAAACAAAATTTGACTTAAAATAGTAATTTCGATATACCCATCATCAGAATATATTGTAATTGTAGCCTTGTATTGTTCGCAAATTCAATTCATCAAATCGGTTGATAATGATTGCGATGAGCGAAACCGGTCCTGATCACGCAATGCATTGTGGAAATAATTTATGATATCGACTGAAGGTCCTTGATGGAATTTCTATATAGAATGCTTGAAGATGCCGAAAGGCGAAACCCGGATCGTTAGCGACAAAACATGTGGAGTCGTACAAAGTTTCGCCAATTCAAATTTATTTTGGGAATAGTTCTAAAATGTATTTTTATTATTTGAAATTTTATACTTACAGTTTACACATTAAAAGCGAATTAAATTCATATTTAATATTTCTATTGATCAATTGCATTTGTGTTTTTACTTTTATTTTACGATTCTTAATATGGAAAACTATTTGTAAGTAAAACATTTCAATTTTAATAATGATCAGAATTTTAATAATGATAAGAAGAAAAAAAGATAATTATCCGCAATGAATTTTTAGCTATTCAAGCTTACATATAGTGCTTTGGACTTTTCACAGAATATAGTCATATTTGCTAGGAAAATACTTTTGTTAAAATGTTATAATTTTTTTTCAATATTGCAATACTTTTTTGTTTACTTAATAGTAAAAATATAGTAAAATTTATGAAATCGCAGTTTTTGGATAAATATAATATTATAGTTTTATTTCGATTGCCACCGCGATTTTCACACTAACTGAAAAACTGTATATCTGATATGTGCAAAATTGGCTTTTTAAACAGAGCGAATGCAAAATAGTTTCACACCTACTCCAATTCAAAAAAACCGCGTAGAAAATCAAATATGTTTTTTTTACACGAAAGAAGATTAGTCGCATGAAAGAGAACTGACAAATGGTATTTTAAGATGTAATTTATAACCAAAACATTTCATTGTATCATCTTTACATATAGAATTTGTAAAGAGTGATTTTTTAGGGTTACGCACGTATAATATAACCTATAAATAGTGATATGATGTGTAAATAATGGAAACTTAATAATATATTAGATTATTAATAAACTTATGAAATAGTTGATAATTGTAATAATGAAATTTTTCAGATAATCTTTCATTTTTTTCTGAAAATAAAAATTCTGACTAGTCAATTTGAGTAATAATATTACGTATTATATCGACAGGTCAATCTGCAAAGCTCATGATAAAAAATTCAGGGTATAGAAAAACTGTGTAATATAAACCATAGCTTCTCAATCTTTTTACATCCGCGGACTACCAAAAAATCCAAAAATGTTTGGCGGATTATCAACATTGGAATAAAATTATAAACATTTCTTTAATTGATTTTTTATTCAAAGCTATTAATTTTACCACACCATATACTGATATATATATAAATATTTAATTACTATATATTAAAATAGACAGCAACAAAAAAGTTAAATTTAAAAATACAACATGACATTAAATTGTTTTGGCTCATCCAAAAATCTTTGCGGACCACCGGTTGAGAAACTATCATATAAACGTCAAGCAACAAGTCCACTCGCTAAGTTCTTTGTTCAATAGTGCATAAACGTATTTTGTTAAATTGACATTAAAACTATTTGAAGTTTTCGCTTCTGACGTATTTTTAGACTTGAAGTTTGCATAAAAAACCGACCTTGTAGTAATGATGTAAATACTTAAATGTTTACCTAAATAAACACAGCAAAATATAAATTTACCCGCAGACAATGATGAATCATTTTTCCAACAAAAAGTAATATGCAATATGTATTTATTTTAGTTAACCGAGACGAATACAACTGACCATGAAAAATTATACAAATAATTTCACTTTCAGAATGGCGCCATCTTGAAAACGTTCAGAATATATTTTAATATTTATGAACATGTACATTTGATGTTTGAAGAAAAAGCTATTATTATTCAACTGGAAAAATGATTATTGTAGTCGAAGAATGGAAAGGAATGGCAGAATTTTGGGTTCAATTCAAGCACCTCAAATTCAAAATGTGATAAAGGTCTTGGTTTCAAACCTTCTTCCTTGATTTAACATGATGTGACTTTGTCAACTTCTTCATTAAATTTCTGTTAAGCCGTTTAAAAGTTACAACATATTCTCTTTAGTTTACATTCTATCATATAATCTAAACATCTCAAACACGTAAGTTAAATGTTTCATCGAGATACATTATCATTTTTTCTCCCTCTATTTCTTCTCTTTTAAGTACAATAATGCATGGCTAAAAAATCGGTCTTGCAGTTCTGTATAGGGCTAATATAATAAAGAGTCGATTAGTTTTAGATTATCAGTATTGCGTTACGGAAGGCAGCCGCTAATCCTTACTAAGCATAGAAATAACAAAAACAGTTATAGGCCCTGCCAAAAAATTGATTTGTGCTCTTTCATAATCGCATTGTTTTATTGTAGGTTATATACAGACAAACAAACATATTTCTTTAATGTAAAATAATACTAAAATATACTGTTTTTTTTTTTGTTGCAGTGATGATGGCGACAGGGCACACCTGCTGAAACAACTGTCGAAAATGAACAGACCTCTACAAATAACTTTCAAAAAGATGATAAAGTTAATGTCACAATGCCAACAGGTATGATAGTAGTCTTAATTGATTGTTTTACAATATAATTAGATAATTGGAAACTATTTAAAACATATTTAAAAAATAATAATTCCGAAATAAATATTTTGCTAGATTTATCAAATCAATCCAGGTTATACATTTTAAGATCACCAGTATTAACTACAAACATGCTTTGGAAATTTGGGCTTGGTAAATTAAATTTATTACAAGAAAATCATTTTAACACTACACTAAGTTTATATCGGAAGGGATATCGTTACAATCTTAATTGCTTTCGTGCGCCAAGATCATTGGTTGACTAGTTGTACACTATGGAAGAAAACATAGTTCTAAATATCTTATATATATATATAGAATTAGTTATATAAAGATTATTGCTATCTTAAGGCTGATAAAACTCTCAGTTTGGTCTTATATAAGTCGGAATAAATATACGGTAAGATAAAATTATCTTCGTTTACTCAAATAACGTTAACCGAGAACGTTTACGAAACAGTCAGCAGGATCAAGGCACATAATACCAAAAATCTAAATTGCTTCTGAATCTTCATTTCTTTAGGCCAGTGTATGTCAAACTTTTTTATTTTATGGCACACTGGTAAATGGGATTTGTTCCTTCGCATATCAAATAAAAATTCTTGTTTACCAGCGTCACTTTACGTCACGTCTATGTGTCACGTCGAAAACTGTGTACGAATGTGGGAAATATTTATTTGAATATGTATATACTGAATTTATTCAAAATTTGATCGAGTAGGCATTATTATGAGTGAACAGATTTGAGACTTAATCATTCGCGGTACACCTTGAGAATTTTTCCTGCACACAGTTTAGCAGACACTGCAAATAGTTTGAGCATTTCTAAATCCAAAAGTGATTCATTACTATCTACTTTTATAAATTATTGTAAAAGTAAAGTAACTCGAAAATGCTCAACAAAAGCCATATGTTTTGTGGTACGAACTAGACGCTTATTTTTATGTCTGATAAAATATACCGAAATATAAACAGTTAAACTAGATTCGTAACACCAATCCTATATGTAAATAATCATATAAAAACGTGCTTTTCCGTAATTTCCTGCCTCTAAATCTGAGTATAATCTAAACGGGTCGAATCTCCGAAACGTGCTCGGGCAGGGCGGTAATTGGCTTTAAAATAAACCTTATCAGTGTATGTAGTATTAGCACATTGTAATATTTGTAACTAGCACAGATGACGATCAACATTCAAATAATCCTTTATGCCGGTACTTTTTTCATCAAACTCTATAATATACATGATGGAATAATTCATTTTTATTTAAAATCTCTGTCTATATTTTAACAGGCTTAATTTGGTATAGGATTCTTATCCCACATATTATCTGTTAAGAAAGGTTTTTGCAAAATATTCTGCAGGCAAAAGTTATTGTAAAAAAAAACGATTGTAATAATCATTCACAAAAATTCAACTGTTTTCATGAATATACCTAGTTGTAGAATGTTGAAAATTTTAAGAATTTGGCATTTTAGCAATCTTTTTGCGTGATAACCCTAACAAGATTAAAAAGCGTTCAGCCAATCATTAGAATTATCGGGAATCAGATGGGAAGCTTGACTGTCGATCTATTCCTCAATTTTTATCATACAGCTTCTTAACTAAAACTTAAAAAATGTCATTTTTGGTCGACATTATACTTTAAAATAGTAGGAAAAGAAATATTTCTCTCATTCAAAACCTTATTAATTATGTTTCAAAATAATCAAAGCTTTTTTCAATTTTTATTCACTAATGGATTTATATTTATTTAGATACGTTCATTTCCATACACAGTTTGAAATTACAAATGTAACTAAAAATGATTTCATTGTAGATGTGATTTTATTTGTAATTAATATTTCTCACAAAAGAGTTCAGATAGCAATTACGCTATTTTTTCTACCTTATTTAACTATCATTTTTCAATTTGTAAAAAATATGTGTATTTAAAAAAAAACATATAGTTATAAAAACGTATATTTGTCAAATCATTAATCAGAAGCATTGACTAGCTTGTTTTCTATATTTCATAATTATATATTGATTGATATAACTTGGAAAAACTCCATTATAACGTGGTCAAAAAACAGCCTTGTATTTTGTTTCTACAAAAATTATAAGGTATATAGTTGATAGATATTTCGGCTTACACCCTCGCCAGAACTATGCGTAAGCTATCAACTTATCTTATAATTTTTGTAGAACTAAAACACATTTTACTTTTTTATTGAGTCATAATTATGTCTTACAAATAAAAAAATACACGTATAGGTGTTCGGTAAAAAACGTATTGTTGATCTTCAAATAAATTAGGGAAAATTCCTGCGTTGCCACAAAATAAACAACATATATTGGTGAATGTTATGCTATTTTATAAAATACACATTAATTTACGAGTTTAAAGTAGTTAAATGTCTAAGAAAAAGTTCTTGGTTTGTCTTTGGCAATATATAATAAAAGCAAGCATGGAATGTAAAATCACAGCTTAATCATAAATTTACCTGCAATGCTACGGATTATAACTATACTATGTCTGCAAACGCGTAGGTCAATGAACACTCAGGTAATAGTTAAATACATGGTGTAATTCACTGCAAAGTTTGGGTAGGTCGTTTTGAGAAAGATCGGAAATTGCTTTTCCAGCTTAGACGAAAAAGTGTAGTTCGAGCAATTACCGCTTGGCGCAGCAGAACAGCGAGAAGTTAGCCATAGGCACACGGATAACATTTTCTCGTAATGGATAATGCTTTTATAGAAGAGAATAATAGTTACATTACTTTTTAGAACAGGGAAAAACTATAACGATAAAGGTTTAACAAAGTGTTCACATTTTTATTATTCGCCTTATTTTTTTCACAACAAATTTACTGGTGTAATATTAACGCTGATATATTACATCTATAATTATCGTGAAAAACGTACAGTACTTTTTTTGGTAAGCAAAAAACAAAGCAATACTTTTTTTTTGTGAAGCTATTGTTCTCGTTCCAAGTAATAATTAAACCAGTATATTTTTGAACTCTATAACCACCTCTATTAATCGTTGCTAAAAATACGTTAATTTATTCTTGTGCATGCACAATTTAATTATAAATTTACATTTAATGAATAACACAGCTGTTCACGATCAATATCTCTGATGGACAAAATCTTAGGTCATCGGGTGCTGACAAATGCAGAACTATTTGAATGTAATAAACAATATCAATTATACATTTTCAACAGGTGGAAGGTGTAGAACGGATGGTCCCAAGAGGAAGGTCTATTGGATCAGGAGCCGATCAGCAGAGACTTGCGAGAGCTGGACCAAGAGGACTCTTAGATAACAGTCCACTATCACTCCTTAGTGGTATTATACCAGGTACTTCATATTGAATACGCAATTTTTTGTATTCTGTAGGATTGTATGAAATTTTTTTGGCATTTTTCAATATTTTTTGCTATTTTGTATGAACTTATGAAATATAATTCTGAATGGGTTATTATCATCGAATAGGGTAAAATTTGTTTTTCGATTTATTAGGCGTCGAATTTTTAAATAATTTAACTTCACAACTTTTCAATAAATTTATATCTGTGCCATTTTGCCGGCTTATTTTTAAATAAGTATTCCTAAAAAACTGCTATTACTAAATTGTATAAATGTATTGTGTAATATACTAAATTGTTATTTAAATAATTTATGATATCGACTGAAGGTGCTTGATGGAATTTCAATATCAAATATGAAATTTTAAAACTTTGTACGATTCAACATGATTTGTCGCAAACGACCCGGGTTTCGCCTTTCGGCATCTTCAGGCATTCTGTCACACAGATGCAACAGAACTGACTTGTGAGAAGGCGAAATCCGGGTCGTTAGTGACAAAACATGTGGAATCGTATAAAGTTGTAACAGTTTAAATTTGGTAATTTAAATATTCATCTATTATATAAATATTTACTTTCTTTAAATAGAGAGTGTATTTCTGCATTTTGTCTTTTCATTTGATTCTCTTATTCTTAGAACCGTGGACACTGTTTCTTTATTTGATAAATGGACAGATATTCTTAGAATTGATTTTTTCCAGCAAAATTAGACATAAAAATACTCATGAAAATCGATTTATACTATTTTTGAAATTATTCATAGATTTAATTTTTATTTAATTTTTTACAAAGCCAAACAAAATAGTGGATCTATGTTTCCGTGATGATACTCTACCTATAAAATTTTAATTTCTAACCTTTTTCATATCATACATGCTAGGATATTTTTGACAGACTGGCCAATTTTTTCAACCGAAGATTTCTATCCTATCTTCGTTCATATTTAAGGTTTGTTTTTTTTTTGTGGAATCTATCGATTCTTGAATTGGTTAAATTTGCCTATTTTCAAAAGAAAGTCAACAATCACTTTATAATAAGCTATATTACTCTTTGGCGAATAAAGTAATTGATTGATATCAAATAACATATCTTTTGACGTTTGGTCTACATCAATACAATGCTGACTGGCTTGTTAATAAGTTACGTAACAATATACATATGTATATACGGAACAAAAAATCAATGCAATCGGAAATTGGATTGACACAATACAATAGAAAAAGTACACACATATCATGTGGTGAAGCCAAGTAGAGTTATATCTGATAATAACATTTCCAGCGAGCTTACGCGTACTACAATAAATAGGTTTTTGTATAAATACTTATATAAAGAAAAAGCCAACTCTTAACCTACTTTGAGCTACGATTTAAATTTAAAATAGCCTTAATTGATTTTTGAGTAACGCAAAAAAATGTATATTATCATCGTTAAAACTAGAAAATAATACAATAGTCACTACAAAAGCACGACGTTACAGAGTAGAAAAAATATTATTTATTTGCAAAGAAAATTTAATTCAAAAGTTTATTTCAATTACGCGAGTGAATATAAAATTTTCACAATTACATTAAGCGAGTTTGATATTACACAAAACTGTGCCTTACAGTTTGGCCATTCGTGTGTAAATATAGATTAGCCACTTTACATTGACATAAAAAATATGACAAGTCCTACGAATTTAACAGTAATTTCGATATAAATGTTTCAGTTGTTAACTGTTAGAAGAGAAAGCTTGTAATTCGAAATTAAAATATGCTCAGAGAACTACATTAGCTTACTTATTATTTTTTAAGCAAATATATCTCTATGAAACATTTATCAGAAGATTCAAAAGTCGGTGTAACATTTTAGACACAAGTTTTGGGCAGTGATGAATGATTTGCATCAACTATGATTCAAGAACGGTGATTTTTTAAAGATTGATTTCACTTGTAACAGCATCAAAATAGCAATCACAGCAAATTTTCCCAACAATATGGAGTAATATTTTTTCAGTTTTAACGAATAGCTTAACTTGAATTGCGCCTTTTCATGTTACTAAATATCTATTTTTTGAGGTTATGTCTAGTTCCAATGTGAATATCTATACATCGCTATCATTAATCCCCTAATATATATTTTTTTAAATCAAACACTCAATCTGCCTCATTGAAAAAACTAAGGGAAATCCAATCTCTATATCTGTAGACCTGCGTTTGCTCTCTTTCATTCTTCCAATATTATCTGAAAAGACGAATATTTTTGAATGTGAACACAGTAATTTAAAAATATTAATTAATGGTAATGGTTTCTGTTAGAAATTTGAAAATACATTTTACTTTTACAGTATCAATTATTTGGTGGCCTATTTGTAGCAAATTTATGTTTCTTAATAATATATACACAATTCTTTGAAGAAATAACCATCGACTGGAAATACTTTATAATATTAACTTAGCATTACAAAATATGTTTTTCTTTTATTGCATGTCAAATTATATATATGTTTATTACAATCCTTATGTAAATAGTTATACTTAGTATTTTTTTAATATGATTAAAAGATACCGGTATTACAAGAAGATTTGAGTGGATTAATATTTATTTCACTAATTTCAAAATGTTTTAAATTAATAATTCGAACATGAAAATAGCTTCTATGTTTTTGCTTACTATTAGTAAATTATTTTTTGACTCAGATTTATGCAACTTTTTCGATAATTTATTTTTATTCACGTGAAAAGGAGCAAAACAATATTTGTGTCGTTTTCAATACAAACGTATAATAATATTGTATAATGATAACAAAATTGTTTTTTTTTTGTCGAAATTATGTGAAATATTAATGTATTATTTTTCTTTAAGGTACAAAGTGGTGTGGCACTGGTGACATAGCGGCGACTTACCACGATTTGGGCACAGAACGTCGCATGGACAGTTGCTGCAGAACTCACGATTTGTGCCCAGTTAAAGTACGTGCCTTTTCCAGTCGATACAATCTCACCAACAACTCCATCTACAGCAAATCCCATTGTTCCTGCGACGACGAACTTTTTACGTGTCTCAAAGCCACAAACACGTCCGCATCACAGCTGATGGGAAATATCTACTTCAATCTCGTCAGAGTGCCTTGCCTTGAAGACATGACCAGCGGAAGGAGGTTCAGGAACGCCAAAGATGGTTTCTGATCTTTGGACGTCGTGGCGTACCTCGCCGATCTTTGGAGAGAGCTGGTACTCCTCACGGAAGCGGTCTACAGGAATCTGCTCCTCAAAATTGAATGATTGACACTGAGCACACAACATAAAAGAAATCAATGCGAAGTTAGCAATACAATCGCAGAGACGTAGCAAGTCTATGCCATTTTGATTGCGACAAACTTTTTGCGAGGCTTCGTCGCCAAACGTTACAGTGTAGTTGATAATAGTTTCAACTACTATGATATAATAAATCTTCTTGAGTTGGATTACAATAGTTTCAGTGAACAGTTACGGTGATAAGAAATGGACTGAGATTTATATGGGGTCAGCGGGTTTGGCAAAAACGGATGGCTGTGTTGAATTTAATCGGTGTTAAGGTAGCCTATATTACGGCTTGAGAGAGAGGACTACATTCCTTGTTACAAGAATAATAGATGCTTCTAAACATAGGTTTAACTTATTTTTCCAGACCACTTAATCAAACATTACAAATAACATCTGACGATATACAAATATCCATTATCTAAAATATTACAATATTTAAATTTGTGAGAATAATGTAATTAAACAAACGGAATATTTTACTTAAAATTAATATTGTATTTACCACTTCAATTACGTCTTTTTTGAGAAACAATCACAGTGAAAGAAGAAGAACTTTCAAAGCAACTACTTCTAAATGGTAATGTTTCAGTGGCTTACGAGTAGTTAAGCTGTTATACTTTACAAACGAAAGACGTTTTGGATGATGAATTAATTGACATATTTTTTTTACAATGAAAATTAACTGTTTTTATGTTGTGTAAGTAGGTAGATATACTTGACATGAATATCAGACAATTCTGTCAAAAGTTTATTAAACTTTAGGAAATGTTAAATGTTTTTGTAGATCCAAATAATGTTTAATTATTGACAAGTAAACTTTGTAATCATAAAATTATTAAGCTGGTAATGTAGTATTGTTTTGCTCTAATTTGGGAAATTGATTATTCAGTAAATTTAAGGTTATTAGTAAAGATTGTTGTGAAAATAGATATAGTGATTAAAATACACGCCTTATTTATATTTTAAATCACTATTTTTGCATCGATCGACTTAGGTAAATGAGTATTATTTATTTTGGAAAATAGCCATAGAATTATGGTTTTTAACAATAAATAAATGGATCTTATTTGTTTACATTATAATTATAGTGTATATATTCTTTTTGTATCTTATTATGATCTTAATATGCTTAGATAAATAATTATGACTTATTCATGGATAAACCTCTGAGGGGTTAAGGTATACATTGATATTTAAGTATAAATATAAGTTAATGTATCCCCAATCGAATTGACGTATATGACAATTGTTTGTGATTCGAACCGTTTATGGCTGCTTTCTCAGTTTTGTAATATGGCCTTAAAATGGCGGAAAGATTTGAATATTTCATTTGACGTTCCATTGCTTATGTTTTTGCTTGAATGGATTTAAACTTTGTTTTTTTTTTTTGATGTTAGGTTATAAAGTTGCCCTGCAAGTTTTAAATATCTTAAAAGGAGGTATTGAAACAAGCAATATATTTAAACAAATAAGTCGCGACAGTTTTATGAGCAACAAGCCTTACTTTAGAATAACGGGTGTAAATAATAAAACTATTGTTAAATATAACAATAAATAAATAGATATCCGTATGTCTATTTAGTAAATAAAATATTATTATAAAAAAATAAAGGGCACATAAATTATAAAAATAATAATCAGTACATGCAAATTTACCTTTTCAGTTTTCTTCTCAGCCAATAAATAATTTTCATATAGTGTAATTACATACTAACTACATACTGATAAAATATTTCTGTCTATCTAAAAATCCTTGTGTTTTTTGCAAATAATTACAGAAAGTATAGTTGAGAAACATTCAAATTTCGCATGAACATTTATTCTGCCCGCATGACTTAATCTATGTCATCATTACGGCGAGATAAAACTTGAAAAAGTACATAAAATAGAGTGAATACATGTGAATTATACAGTTCGTATGTGGGTTTGAATCTTATTTTATAAAAAATAATATCTCATTGTGGTAATGCAATCATTTTCCTCTATTAGGTCACTTTTTTTTAGAAAAAGACATACAATGGATAATCATTATTTCAATAGAATATGTACATCAACAATTGCAATATGTCAATGATTATGATTATTAAATTGTTTTTTTTAGTACGATAAATAATAAATACAATAGCCAAATAATATATTTATGCAATTGAAAGTAAAATATGTGCGAAAATGTATAAAACTTGCTTAGAGACTTTAATTAGACAAAAAATCAATGCAGAATTAACTAAAAAAATCTTATTGTGTGGAATAAAACACTTCCTAGTTATCCTTCATTTAATTTGTTCTAAAAATAATGAAATTAATGTGCACGCTCGGCAGTATGGATTAATGAATATTGGTTGAAAGAACAAAATGTCAGCAGATATCGTGACATAAAATTGCATTATATTTTTTGTAGGTCAAGAAAAATGTATTTTGAACTTTGCTCATTGAAGTAGATTATATATGCTGTAAATTATTTAAAAAAAAATATATTCGTAATCTATGCACAATCTGAAATGACAGGTGCACAGCAAAAACACCACGGCGCCCGTTTAGTGTGCATATTGAATAAGTAAAATGTTTAATTAACTGTTGTTGCATGTTATATTTTAAAAGATATATTTATTACGTAAAAAATAATTATGATATAAATGACAATGCCGTCCTGTTATCTAAATTGCATTAAATTTAGCGCTTTAAAATCATTATTATTGTAGCGTTGTGCATCGTTTTTTGAATATTTTAGCGATTAAATAGCACAACATAGACGAAATGATCGTTTGAGTGATATAATAATTATTATGTCAATAATTTTCAGGTGATTTTGAAAAAATAATATACTAAAAAGATAATTAGCAATGTTGACATATGCATGTTAGAATAAACCCTACAATAATAAAATCAAAAGACCTTTTATTTTTTGACCGAAATTATTTAACATTTTAATTATGATCAACAACTCAACCGATAGACTAAAGAAATAATTTAAAAAAACTCTTTTAACGTCAAATCATTGAGTCGACCAACTATATATTTTATGTTTTTTTTTTTACCAAGATTCATTCACTTAAATACAGATCGTTATCGTTTTAAATTGTGTAATATATTTGATAATAATATCCCTCTATCAAAAGATACAGAATCAAATTGATATGGTTGTAAATATTGAAATGGTTTTCAATACAATGTCAACTTACGAATTTCATAAACTAAAACCACATCGCATCGTAAATGTAAAACCAACGTATCTGCAAGTAATCTATGTTGGAGATATTAGGGGTTAAAGTTTTCTTTTTGTTAGGAAAACAAATCGTTTGGTATGTAACACTAAAGTTTTTCAATGAAAAAATAATTCCTACATGATATTGTTAAGACGAATTGTGAGCAGAATTTTGTTTTACATTAACATTATGTAAACCTTTTCATTGTAAAACGAAATTATCTGTCTTTTTCATGACATTTTTTGAGTTTTCTAGCATTGCCAAGTTCATCGATTTTGCAGTTGTTTCATATAAAAATCTCGGAAACGAAAAAAATGTTCTTGCTATGGTTTTATACTTAAGGTGCGTCATTACAAATGTTCTGTATGAGCCGTTGAAGTAGTGCCCACTATTTTTAATGCGTTCTAATTTTGAAATGAATTCTCTGCTCAAGCAAACGTGCAAACTTATTACGAAATTCAAAAATGGGAATAAGCACTTACAATGCTGCAATATTTTACAAAACTTCAATCGCTAATGGAGGTTTACTCCTGATGCATTTAATTATAATGTATTGTAGCTATCGCAGTTGACAATTAATGTTGATCATTAGTATAAAGAAAAAACTATAGTGGGCCTATCACGTGATCAAAAAAGTAAATACCACCCACTTGTCTAAAACGTAAATATCATAGCTGTAATTAACGTTGCAAAATATAATAGTTAAGCCTACAAATTGTTAATGCTAGAAAAATCAATTATTGTCAATGGCAGCCTGTTTTCAAGTTAATATTATTTGTAACATATATGCACTTCTACAATAACGTAGTATCTTGATTTAATTTCTTATAAATATTTAACAAGCCTTACCAAATACAGACCATTACTACAGGTTCTAAGTAACTATATTTGATTCTACATTTTCCAATTTCTTGTATCTTAGGTTTTTTCTCGCTTTACTGACGGAAAACAACTCATATTAAACCAGTCTCGATACGCATATGGTAGATTAGATAACATTTATAAATCTGCATTGTACAAGAACAACCAGTTTTTGCATCATTAAAAACTGCTTAGCTTATGTAAGTTTCTATTCTTGGACAATTGCATTAACCAACATTTATATGAAATTGTTTCCCAATCAAATTTGGCACTTCAATTGGAACTAATTCGATTTAAATTCATACATTCAATTCGTTACGTTGTATTTGAATTTATTCAATAGTAAAGTTAAATACATCTATATATTAACATTCGTACATTATCTGTGACACTAAATTTCAATTTCAGTTTGATTGTTGGATTTGCCATTTTCCCATTGTAGTAAAATATTAGTAGTACTAAATTAAATACAGCACGGCCTAAAGTTGTGAAATTATTATATTAGAAAGTTATTATGTATATAATAGTTTTCAAAGTAGGCAATTGTATGTTATTATTTTTAACGGAATAGGAGACCTCAAATATTTAAGATAAAATAAATACTTTAAAATCATGAAGTGTTAAAAGACCAACCGCCAAACGTGCTATCACTGATATTTTGTTGGCTGAATATTACATATTGACTTTAATGGGATTGGTTACACAAACGTAACCCGTTAAGATATACTTAATAATTATCCCTTCAGTGGGCTGTGGAAGCTTTCTGGATTAGTGAAACAATATGAAAATCGATAAAAATTCAACAAGTAAGTGCTAAAACGCTTTTGTAATGTTCCGGGACTGTTTCGTTGTACAATAATTGGAAATGATTATTAAGTATTATTACAGATTTATTCATTTCTTCATTGAAATTTAAAGAATAAAATATTCGCAATTAAACAATAAATAATTGTTTGACGTTTCGTCTTTAGGGTTTGGATATTTATAAGTGAGTTATAACTAGACGAAAAAAATGTAAATAAAACGATTTATTTAAATATTTAACGAGTAAATTTTTTCTACATAGCATAATTAATAATAAAAAGCTTTGCCTAGAGAATGCAGTTGGTAGACGTTTACAACAAATGGATCTAATACAATTTCTAAATATGTAAATTAACGTAATCAATTATTTAAGTATTTTTCTATGATAAGAAAAAAATGATTTACGAATTAGAACAAAACTTTGCACTTTGGAAACTTTGCTGCTATATAAGCTATTTTTCTATATTGAAGAATTGTTTTGCTATGAAAAGGTGGCATACTTTCTCAAATGTTTGACAGTTACATCAATTTATGGTAGATATGGCCAGTGAATTTTATCGGCATACTGTCCTCGGCGGGAAAAATATGTACTATTTTACGACAGTTTCGACGTCAAAAATTATTCAGAAAAACAATGTTTACTATAACCAAGTAAATTGGGCCAAAGTCCAAAGCGCAACGTATATTTTGGGACAATCATCACAAAATATCTTACATTCGTCAAGACTTAAAATTGATTTTATTTAATGTTTGACAGTAAATAAAATTGAGTATGGATAATAGAATCTAACAATTTAGTGTTGCCCAACGGGGCAAAATCTCATTTCGAATAAATCAGCAATGCCCAGGAGAGATCATTTATTAAAATATTGACTGGCTATACACATAAAAAAATGAATCAAAAACATTTTTTTTTATTAACACGCTTTGCTTGATTTCACGCCAATCAGCTCTATTTAAGAGAGATAAAAAAATGTGTATTTTTCCATACGTCTCTGCAAGTAATGAATGAAATTATTTGAACCTAATTGATTTCTATAAAAATTGAGTTTTGTAACATTGCATACTACATTAAATTTATTTTCACTCATTTTAATTAAATTAAATTTTGATTAAATATATAATTTTAATTAAATTTCTTTTAAGTTCATTGAAATGTCTCATAAAACAGGATTGCGCAGATTATTGTGGAAAACCTTTCAAACTTTTCATTGTATGAAGCGATATTTTTTTGGGTGCTAATTTTATGATTGTAGCAGTTTTACTATACAAATATAAATAACTAGAAATTTTATGAAAATTATTAAAAGACATTGCAATTAATTATAAAATTAGTCTGGGCGAAGATGAGAGATATCGAGTGAAAAAACTTGGTGCATTATTTTAAAGATACAATTTAATAGTGAACAAAGAGCTAGGAAAATCTTTATGTAGTAAATATCAATAAAATTGATCAGGCTTACTTATGTGGCTTACTTTTTAATGTTTTTGTGTAAAATTAATTATTTATTCAATTATGAATGTCAATATGTATGAATCAAAAAATACTGTTGTTGAAACTATTAAACGTTTTCAGTGTTTGTTTTTTTTCATAATAGTCATATATAGAGATATTTTGAATTTAGTATAAAGAAATCTTTCTAAGCCGCAATTAAAATTCAAACTTAAACATATTGAAAACTATCCGGAAATGCAACATTTTTTCTTTTAATGAATTATGTTTGATCATTATGTAACAATATTTTAATAAATAATTGTTGCTTGATTGTATACGATTGAATCGTAAATATTTGACATTTTCGAAACTTGTGTTTTCTGCGAAACGTTTTTTGCCGGAGCGTCAATTTGGAAACTAAGAAAAACATTTTTTTTTACAATAATTCAAACTTGCTAACACTTTTTTTTAAATATAAAATATAAATTTACGAAGATAGTTAAACTGATAATTTCGAACGATACTATTTAAAATATATGTTATCTAAATCTAGTGCAATTAATTTTAATATTCTTGCATGTCTGATATAATTGAATTGTTATGTTTTAAATTTCAATCAGAATACAATACGAGATTTGAATTTTTTACTAATTAATTCAAAGGAAAAAACTTTTATAAACACCGTGCAAACTTTGTATATTAAACGATCTTTTTTTAGATTGAAAAGACGAAACCACTCACATTCAGCTTTTGAGCATTATCATCTAATTAAGAACATAAATTTTACAATATACAATTTTTTTATTTTTGAAAAACTTGAAGAAAAAAAATGTAAAAGATTGCATGATGAAAATGAACTTCAACAAAAAATATTGAGATAAAGGTAACTGAAAATAAAAATAAATAATACATTAGAGGAAATAAAGTCAATCAAGTATTTTATGGATTTTAATGATAACTGCGTTATGATGATTCAATAAATACATCATTAAGTAATTTTATTCCGTACTTCTCGACAGTTGATTCACCGTTTAGTAAAATTATTGTGTTCTTTCAGTTGGTAATGTTCACTTTTTGAATTTTGAATGGAACCGTTTCGGTCGTTTAAATGAATATTTGTGAAATGCGTAGCATTGATTTTCATAACAAATTTTATCCTTCAAGATTATAAAATATCAAATAATAAAGTCTAAAAAATGTTTTTGTTTATAACACAACATTTAAAAACATTCAGCAGCAGTTAAAAGGTACACTATATGAAAAATCATTCATTTCATACAACTTTTTATTACACGGAAATAATTATGACGTCTATCACACAATTGGTTGTCCTTGGCAAATGTGACAAATCGATAATAATTATCTATAAAAAATAACCTGAAATTCACACTAAAATTACGACACTTAAATACACCATTTGCATTGAAACTTTAGCACCAACGATATTATTAACATAATAATACTGTGTCTTAATTAATTAATTATTGCATTCAAAGAATGGTTTAAAACGTTTGTCTTCTTAGATAGATGCTTATTCGATATACATTATGATGTAAATACTATATATTATGTAACGAATTCGAGTCGTTTGTATATTTATTTGAATTTTAAGTGGCTTTCCAATACAATTTCCACGACATAAAGTCGAAATCAAATCGAATAAACTATGTAAAATTCCAAAAATTTTCTAGTGGCCATTTTTTCCGTTCTTGATTTAAATTTTAAAAAAGCTCATTATTGCATGATTATGGTCACTTGTGTTATAGTATAATGCTTAATGTCATAACATTTATTGTATTTTGAATTCTTTACCTAAAGTTGCCATTTTCATTAGTAAATCCAAAAATAGCGATTGAGTTCTAGGCCGTTGTAATGATATTATGATAAAAAATGTCTCGCATAACTCATTCCAAAAATATTCGGAAAATATACTCGATTTGACATGAAGATATGCTCAACTGTTTAAATATATAATGACCATATAATTTTCGAATCAATATTCCTTGCTATAATATTATATTTCCAAACAGACAACTCGTTGTTTTATTTCATTAAAATATTATAAAGTTTATTGAAATATTTTATTGTTGACGAATATAAATAAAGAAGAAGTTTTTTTCAAGCTCTATTTATAAAAGCACTTAAATTATTTATTGTAAGTTAATAATTGATACATATGAAAAGATTGTTTGTTACAATAACATGCTTATGGAAGAATATGTTTTGAAATAAATTTTTATTAAATGTTTACGGGAGTTTTATTTATACTTATAAAAGTATCATTCTTTCTTTGCTTCCTACCAAGTTATCCCAATGCCATTTTGCTCCCCCAAGTATATCCTCTGGATATATCCGATTGAAAGAAGATGCACGCAGGACTTACGCTCCAATGAATCATCCGTTGGATATGTTCAATCCAGGTCAATCGCCGTCTGAATATTGTGATATTATAAGTATTATGATGTAAGGGGTTGTTTAGTCAAGTTTACCAACTCAGAATTCGTAAGGTAGTTTCTCAGTATATGGGTCGCTTATTTTGGGATTTTTTTTATTACCCTTTCTTTAATATTTTAGGATCAATAGTAGATTGCATAAAATGTGTTAAAAAAAGTCAGTTTGAAAGAAAAAAAAAATCTATTATATTAATTTAAAAACATTATAATTTTTTATATCTTTGATTACCTCTTTATTACTTTAGTGCCGGAAACCTATCGACCTCAATATAACCTGAACTAGGTTAACTGACATTTCGTAAATAGTGTAAGAAAGCAAATTACGGTTTAATTATGTCAATAAATCATTTTTTAACTGTTACTTCTTGGTGGAAAGGCATGATATTTAAAAAATGAACGACTCATTTTTAATACTATTTCGACAATATATTTAACGATCAGGACCGGTTACGATCAATCCCAGAATGTATCAGTTGCTGTTATTTTTTTTTAAATATTACGTTAATAAAATACGTAGAAATATTGAGGTTCAATTCTTAAAAACAATTTAAGTAATAAAATTGTAGAGAAACCGTTTTGACACCTTATAAATTGCCTATTAATCTTAAAAATTAGTCGGATAACTATTTTCGAAAAATAAATATTAGTTACATTACTTTCGCATTCAACTGACAATATGTTTTTGTGCTAACTCATTCATGGAAAGGATTTTTTATTGCAGGTAGTAAAGTTTATTTATGATAAGCAAAAACGGTCCTGATAATTGTATTGTAAAATGATGTTCTTAAAAGTTTTACTACAATTATAAAACTACAAAATCTATGTACATTCAAGCAAAAGTTCACGGTATGTTTTTGTACCTAATACACTATGTATGCTAATTGTTTGAAAAAGCTTAGACGAGGTGCACACTGGTTGAGTTTAGTGTTCCGAGCTTCACTTGTATAGACCAATAGTAATTCAGAAAATTGAATTATTAACGCAGAACTCTCTAGGTGTGTGCTAGAATTTTGGACGTGATTTAGTTAGGCCTGTGTAGGGAAACAAAGTAAATATTTCATTTCGATCACAAATGCATCTAGGAAAAAAGTATTTTAAATAATAAATTTTTATTCACAATGACTCTCCCTCCGTTGGTTCTTATTATCATATTTAGGACGGGCTTGAAAATTCACCCAGTGTGCATTATTAAAGAGTCGATTTACATTTTTTTCGCATATCTCTGGTTTTCTTTTTCAAGTTATCCATCTAGTGGCATGACGTTTGAGACTATTTAATCTTAATTTAGTTTTAATTTAATTTATACTTTAAGCATTTAACAAAGATTTCTTTTAAAAAAACCACTTGTCGTCTTTTAAAAGGTTACATCTAATATTATATAATTTTCATATTTCTTGGCTAATTTGACCATTATACGAAGTTAACAAACTAAGATTGGTGTTTTAAGGGCAATTGAAAATCACGAACAATAATTTTCTTCATATGCATGCAATATGTATGTAATGTTGATTAAATTACTAATAATCAAATGGAATTAGTGTTTACCAAAGCATCGTGAGATTCATTACTTACTGCCTTTACTAACAATGCGGTGACAAAATAACAAATCACTGAGAAAACTAATTAAAATATTATAGGCCATGGAAAAAAGAGAAATATACTTGAATAAATCATTGATGTCATATTATTTTTTTACCAGTCATCATATTTGTTCTGTATCGACTATTATGTGATCTACGGGCTAAGTGTACAAACTCTAGCACTTGATTTCGATTATGTTCAGAATAAGTAGTAAACAGGATATACAAGCTATACTACCAACCACTTCATTACACCTACTTCCTCAACTATTGTAGTTCAAAGATATAAATTCGATGTTAATGTTCTTCGTTCATCAAAACGCAATGTGTTTAACTTCTTTTTGGTCTGTAATGTGCAATTAGTACTAACATCTTCTAATAATTAAATTTGCTCTATAAATAAAATAAACACTGATACTAAGATTCATATACCGAAAGCAGGGAAGATATTTTGTCGATTTCGGTGTTTTCATGAAAATAAATTAAATTTCAAACAATATGTTGGCGTCACTCAAATAATTTTAAGCGATATGTATATTCTTATCTATCCATTATAAAAGTTCTATATCATTCATGTTTGTACGATCTGTATTAAATATACTGCACCGGAGAACGTATTTTTTGTCACAGTGAACAAAAGGTTAATATGATATTTAATATCTACCGAAGTTTAATTTACTGAAGACTAACATTTTTTACTATGATTAAAATAACATCATTGAAAAGAAACAGCATGGCGATCTGGTTAGTATACGAAACGTCGAGTTCGTTATAGTACTACAGCAAAAAATCGTCTACCACTTTAATAATATATTATACTTAACTAACAACAAAATTTTTGAAGTAATAAAACAACATAAACTCATCAAAATGAACTAAAAAAATAAATATATTCTCGAAGTTCTGAAACGATTTTTGCAAATTGGTAATAAATACTTTCTTCATAACTAACGAGTGTGTTTTTTTATTTTATCAAATCGGTCTATTAAATCGTCAAGTTGGTCATTAACGAAGTATAACGTTCGGCTATGGGACGTTTAATAATCACAAACAAATAATGAATTTCATTGTATCTGTGATACTCGAAATCATTATTTGCAATTCGACAAATCTGCTCAGGGGTAGATTGTTAATCTATTTTATAAGTTTGCGAAACCCAGACACGAATCAGAGGCTATTTTTTCGGGAAGTAAAAAACCACCTAAAAATTTTTACGTTTATTTTGTACATTCATTTAAGAATCTAAATTTCTAATGTCCTCTAATGTCATCTCATCGCAAATATTTCATCAATAATGTTGAAGGCATTCCAATAAAAGCATTAATTGAAATACATTTCATCGTTTAATTATTCAATATAAATGTTGTGATATATAACATAGATTATGAGAATTCAATCTAAACTGAGAATAAATCTCAAATATAAATTTGAAATACATAAATTATGATATATCAATAGAAGTCATTTTTTCTTCGCTCAGATTCGCGCGCCCCTAGCGTGCATCTCTTGCACTTGTGGTGAAATCCACCACTGAATGTGCTGCAATATTTTATCGTGGATAACAAATAATGCTTTTGTAAATATTCTTATGCAGGTAACACTATTTCTAAACACGCCTCTGATTGGTTGGCGCAATACAGTAATATTATTTGAAATGTAGTTACGGAAACTAAAATACCTTGCAACAACATATTTTAATAATATCCCAACACTTATGAACCATATTTTACAATCATATTGTGGTGTATCTGCAGCCGGCAACAATAGCGTAATGTCCACATTTCGTAGCATTGCAGAGACATTAAGGCCTTTAAAAGCATTATAAATAATTAAATAATAGCGTAGCATAGACAAATAAAATAAGTTATTGTCCATTAAGCGGCATCTACCTCCATTTATTTATAAAATATATGAGACCCGAAAAAGAGCAATGCGGCGTATGTGTATCTGAAAAAAGCGTTTGGAAGAGAAAGTTTGTATTTTCAACTACATCCTAGTTTTCGTCGAACACTTATTGTTGAAGTGCTTCTTTTCATATTATCAATGTAGTCAACGAAAGTATTAGAAATTAAGACAGCATCATCAGTTACGTTTCAGTTGATTGTGTGCAAAAACAAAATTTTACAAATCTCCGTTCATACAATTTATTTCACCGACGATTAAAAGATCTATAACAGATATAATAAGAGAATATAATCAAATATTAGATATATAGATTCCAAAGTAACACACTTAACTATTAAACTTAACATTGTTGGTTGGTCCTATTGTATTGTTATGAATGTAAGTATCTGATATTTTTACTCGAATCATTGTAATGAAGGATATATAAGGATATCTATTTCTTCCTAGTGTCATTAAAAATGATTTAAGTGTGAAGTATCTGTTGTTCCAGAAACGATAAAATCTTTCCCTTTAATTATTAAATAAATTGGAAAGTTGACATTTAACTACGATCGGAATTTTTTTATGGTATCTGCTTTCATATTTACAATTAAAAGGTTTTCTAACGTTTTTTTAATTTCTAAAACTCTGTCAAAAAATCATTGTACTGTTAAGTCATCTAGACTGGAAAAAATATATGCACTCTATTAGTAAAGTTATTTTTAATTTGCGTCATTGCCCAATCTGTTTCAAACATAATATTGTATTCGACTACTGAAAGAGCTACTCCATTATTTACACAAATAATTATCATACCTGAGACTGAGAATGACTACATCTGAGGTTGAATAATACTTTGGATAATGATAAGAGGAAAGATTTATATTTTTTTTGGGTTTTGCATTTTTTCAACGTTAGATACTATCATACGAATACAATAGAATTATTTAATGAATTTAAACATTCAGTAACAAATACTGAATAATGTTAGTGTTGGTAACAATAATAAATTAGCTGTCAAGGTATATCGAACACTGTTTGCAGTTAATTTTCATGTGAAATTTTGAATTGGTACTTTCAGTATCACACGGAATATTTTACAAAACCTACGATTTTTTATATTTCATCAAAGTGAATAAAAAATTACTCATTTTTATTTTGGCATTATATCTAATGACTCATAAAGAAAAAAACGTTTTCTCTTGTAGTATAAACATATGTTTCAGTATGCCTATCAAAGAACATACTGAATGGCTGAGTATTTGATATATTTTTAGCTGTTGACACTGTTTTGGCGGTAATTTCTTTACGTCAACTCATCTGTCAAACTTTGCATTAACCTTCATATGTAAAACTTGCCAATAATTTCGTGTTAATATCATTAAATAATATAATAATGACACTTGGGGACGTAAAAAGTAATCTGCCATGGTAAGATTTTTTTTGTTTAATGTAGAGGGTTTCTATTCGTAAATAATCTTTGCAAATAATACAGGTTATTATTTTTTCTAGGGTGGAAAAATATCGGCCGGCCAAATTAGATGACTTGGTTTCTCACGAAGACATAATTAAAACAAGTAAGTGTTGATTTGAGATTTATTGTATGTCTTTGACTAGTTAAAAAGAATATTATAATCATAATCGCCAGTAATGCGGTTTACGTCAACGATATGTCATAGAATTCCTAGACACTTGTGATTCCAGGTCTAAATCTTGTATGAAAAGAGAATGAAAACTTGTCAATTCCTGCGTAGAAAAACAAAATTAAAACTTCTCATGCACTAATATTTAGTACACCTATCCCTCGATTTACACGGTAGATAGATTCCTGAGAAAAACGTGTAAATCGAAATTGTATATTTTTTAATGTAAAACCGTGCAAATCAATATCAATAAAATAAAATTATTAAAAAGTACAAACATACATATTCTTTTATTAATTAAATACACATAAAGCATTTATAGAGTAACAAAAAAATTAAATCCAAAAGACTCGTGGTTGGTGGAATTTTTATCATTCATCACTATAACAAATTACTGTCGATCTCTTTTTTGTGACTGGTTCAAAGTCACTTTCATTATTCGAAATTATTTGTGTCAATTCGATGTTGGAAGTAGAAACATTTCCACCTCGAGGAGATTTGGTAATAAAATCCGTTATTAACATTTGCTTTGAATTTCTTGTTAGATCTTTACGGACCTCATCATATTGAGCTAAGCATTGATTAATATCACGTTGGAATTGAAGGGCCTGTTCAACACTTGAGTCATTTTGTACAAAATGATTACCTAATAATACAGACCATTGAAAATCATGGCAAACCGATTACCGTTTTTGCGTCACACTTTAATCTCAATCTTAACCTCTACTTTATTACTTCAAAGCGCAAAAAAATTAATACAAAGTTTTTATTATACATGTTGTTAACTCATATCCAGTATGTTTCCTTGAATTTATTTAAAAATAGATTTTGAATATTTTTTGAAAAAATTGCACAAATGGGCGGTGAAACCCCTCTGGTGTCTTTTTGAATGGGTTTTACTTTGTATTAATACCTCTAAAAGATTGCTTTCAGAAAATCATGTTTTTAAATAACAATATATAAAAACCGGTGAAAAAGCTATATCACGGCCTGCTTTGTGACCAAATATAGGCATTTACAAAGGATAGACTAGTGAAATTTTTTAGTGGACTGAATAGAGAACAAATATAGTCATCATACAAATATTTTATAATATGTTCCCTCATTTGTTTCCAGTTAATAAATTCATGCGAGAAGAACAATTACCTCATCTATTATTCTATGGACCACCAGGAACTGGGAAAACATCAACCATCTTGGCATGTGCAAAGCAAATGTATACTCCACAGCAGTTTAATTCTATGGTAATTTTTATGATTGAAATGTTCAAAATTTTGGCTTACTCAAAATGTCATTACTTTTCACCCAATACTGTTTTATTAGAAGTGGATAATAGCACCTTTTAATAAAATGTGAGAATATTATCTCAAATATGCTTTGTTTGAATATAAAAAAAAAATCGAAACAGATAAAAAGTATCTATAACTTTGCTTTATTACTTTCTTTATTACAATTCATATTGAATAGAAAACAGTTATGTTTCTACTTATAAATCCCCTAACTTTTGGACCAAAATAGTAACAAATCATTTAGTGTGAAGGGTTAAATACAAGCTTAAAACTTATCAATTAAAAATAATGACATTGAAAATAAACAGTTTAGAATTGTCTTGTTGAATTGAATAGACTTGTCAGTCTTTTCAGTTCAGTTGTAAATAATTTTTATATTTATTACAGAAAATTATACAAATATTTCAATTTAAGCACTAGCTCTTGAATGTGCGATCAGGAGACTTGTCTGATTAAAAATAAGAAAATTTGTGCTTAAGCGAGTTGCTTTAAAACATTCATTTCACCCAATCGGTCGCAAGAGTGGCTGAGTAATCCTGGCTAACATAATTTTTGTAAAAAACCGGCACTGATCACTGTAGTTTTTTCAGTAATGGTCAAAGTCTTCAGTATTAATCCTTTTTGTCATCAAAAGTTTGAATACCTAAGTGGATATTTCAATTCCAGCAAGTTTTATAAATACAAAATCAGTTTTCATATATTTTCATTTATTTCTTTCATATTTAGGTATTAGAACTAAATGCATCAGATGACCGAGGCATAGGAATTGTTCGAGGTCAGATACTTAGTTTCGCATCAACTAGAACTATCTTTAAAGCTGGATACAAGCTGATCATCCTCGATGAAGCAGATGCTATGACTAATGATGCCCAGAATGCGCTTCGAAGAAGTGAGTTGTTCTCTTAAATATTCAAATATATAATTTGTCTTGCACATGCATGAATCTTATTTAAATAGCTAACATAAGATTTGTAATAATATTTTCACCTGTGAGAAATTTTAGAGTTCTATCATTTGTACATCACTATCTGGAATGATATATAATAGAAGATTTGATGTATCTGTAAACAGCAAGTTGTGTGCATTACATATTTGTCTCAGTGATTTTTTCGAAAAAACTAAAGAGCCTTCAAATGGTTGTAGTAAACATAATTTTATTTGCCAGAAGCATAAACATTATTCAAATAATGTGTGGTTCGCTTTTGGGAACATAAGCTTGTTATTTTGACAATTGTAGTGTTTATTGAATTTGAATCTACTGTCTAAGATCTAAGGACATTTTTGACTGAATCAAACCTTTTGGTTATCTTGGACGGCATTAATTAATGAGTAATCGTTCTGGGCTACTCGTATAAAATATAAGACTAGATAATTGTAAATATTCATTTCGTTTACAATTTTTATTATAAAATTTGAAAAGAAGAGTGATATAAAATTACAGGAATATTTAAACCTGTTTTTATTGATGGTATACTGTTGGTGTTGGTTATGCTGTATATGGATAATAAAAGATATAAACCTGATTCTTTGCGTTTGATATAAGAATTTTTCGATAAATTTGGTATACAATCTTCCCTTCTGCTTTAGCTCAATAAGTTTTCTTCCATTGAACTAAGGCTTAATCCACATTGAGGATTGTTGAAATAAGTTCCCATCAGCCGTCATATTCCCATATTTATAGGTCGTTATATATTAATAGAATTTTGGCGGTTATTTCCCAATACCGTTAAGTTGAGCCGTATAATATTTTTATTTCTGTATTCATTTTTTTTTAAATGTTGGTAGTGCTTTAATAATAAATGATTTTCATTCTTACTGTATACACTATTGTTATAGGACAATATGTCAAGCTTTAACGATTTCTATCAGGATTATCTAGTACATGGATGATATAATAATTCTTTAAAAAAAAATTTGGTCTGGTTAACCCCTGTCCAAATGTCTACTGAAATCAAACATCAAACAAAAAACTTCAAAAAATTATCGAACAATCAAAGTAATTGCTAACCCAAAAACCTGTTGATTAGCAATTCTGTTGAAGTTTGATGTATTTTATAATAAAGGCAGTCATTTTAAAAAAATCACTACCAGTATAATAAGATGTATAGAAAAATCCAAAAATTATACCACTCGGCTATGGATATAATAATATATAATAATAGCTAAAGATATGGAGTATCAAATATTTTATTGCTAATATTATAGAATGAAACTGTTGTATGAAGATACTTGTTTTTATTATTTTGTTTTACGATGCTGTAAATATTTTTAAATGCAACATTTCTACGTATAAACCAAAATATCCTTATTAGTATTTTTATAAGTTTATTTACTAATTTAATTGTTGAAGAATAATTCTTAAAATTTATTTTAGTTTAATTTATATTTTGTTTTTTTGAGAACTGTTAGTAATTGCTTTATGCCTAGATTTCAAGTTCAGGTATGGTAATCGGGTCTGTGGTCAAGTAGTTAACGTCTTTGGCCTTGGTAATCATGTACACAGGCTCGAATCATAGTGTGTTCAGTTTCATAAATTGAGTCATGAATTTCTGTTAAGTCACATATGTGTATGACGTTTTAAATTCCTTTCCGCCCATCCTTTCCTAAATACGGTGAGTAGTGAGAACTTCTTGAGCTGATTGAGTTGATCAACTGAGTAACAAGCAGTTCTAGTAGTTTTTTTTTTTTTTTTTGAATTTCCTGTCAGGAAGCGATACGAAATGAGAGTTGGTGAAGACATCTGTTGAAATATTAATTATGAATATGTCCACTTTGGTTTCCGAGCCTGTCAGCACTGTAACCCAAGTCAACTGTTATATTGATTTATAAGTTTTATTATATGATATAGTCAAAGCGATTTTGTATTATTGTGCATTAAGTACCTTGTAAACGTATCGGGCAATGCGATCATCATGCCGGTCATTCTCAAGGACGTAGCCCCCCTACAATTTTATTGCAAATGAGAAAGGGTACATGGGAAATAATAATAATGATATTTGTGTACATTTTCGAGTCGCCCTGGTAACAATTCGACCGATCGATATTGACTTGTGTGATGTTTCGATTGACGCAATATTTCGTGAGTGTGTCCTGGAACATGCAAGTGTTAAGGGGTTTTCAAATCATCGCCGTGAGTGTCTCAGGAGTAATTTATTAAGACTTGGTATTTTTTTTTGTATTCATATCCGCTCTTGACTTGGAGTATAAAAAGTCGTAATGGAGCTTTTCTCAACAGTAATGGTTCTACGAAAAGTACTTTCTAATCATTTTTAACCTCATTTTTGATGACGTTTATATGAAAAGAAAGGACTTGAACATGACAGCGGTTAGATAATATTTCTTGCTAAGCCTCGTTTTTAGGATAGGAAAGCCGAGTAGGAATTTCGAAACCAAACAGTGGTCAACGTCTTTACCTTGGATAATATACTCACGCTTCCGAATTAGGGTTGCCAACCGTCCCGGATTGGTCGTTATTATCCGGGAATCGAAATCGCTCTCTAGAACCCCGGTTGAGTGCCAAAATGCTCCGGAATTTTAGATAAAGCCAATGACCGTTATCAAATATACTCAAAATTAAGAAAATATTTGGTGCTCAAAATATGAAAAATACTACACGCAAAATATTTTTTTGGCATATTATTACTTGATTTTATTGATATTTATTATTTTGATATTCTGTGATGTATATAGCATTAAAATTTAAAATAAAATATACGTGTTATTAGTTTTTGTAATAGTATGAGTGCTTTGTTAAGGAGGGTTTTCAGTGGAGAGTATTGTAAAATTACATATTTTGCCTTTATATATTTTCATCTTTGTCCCGGAATTGTCTCGGAAAAAGTCGGCAGTACAACTTTGAATCTTAGTACGGGCATTTAATTTTTTGATCGATTTATGTTTAGTTTACTTGGCCTCAATCATCTGATCTAAAAACGATGCTTATCAAGGTCTCTTCTGTATTTTCTTTTTTTTATTAATTTATATTTTTATTAATAACTTTTGAGTAATGAGCATTTTACATTGGAAATCTTTTGATGGGGTAAACTCCATCATTCTTTGTCAACCTAAATCATCGTTGTGTTTAAAAAGCTGGACAAATATATCAAAAAATAATTTTATTATTTTACGATATTTTCTAAAGCTTATAAAAATATTGGCGACTTTTTGTAAATGTTCCTTTATAAGTAGTAAATAATGCGTATCAAAAAATTGTATTGGGGTCACCTATTCAATTTTAATTCCCTATTGTGATGCTTCAATCAAATAGTTTTCCAAGCCCTTATATGACGTTATCAATCGAAATTTTTTATTAGTCTAATGATTGAATTGACATTTTTTTGGTAGAACTCCATTATAACACGGTGAAAAAATAGCAATGTATTATAGTTCTACAATTTTTTTATACGATATAGTTGATAGCTATTTCGGCTCACTCCATCGTCAGAACTATACTACGAAATAGCTATCAACTGTGGCTTTTTATTAGTATTTTTTTTAGTTGCGAAATATTTTCACGTGTGGGCATCTATTTTTGTATTTTATTTGGACGTAACTGTTGAATCGCCAGTAAACTCGGTCAGGTCAATTCATTGTAATGAGGACGGGTCAGGGGTCAATGAGGTGGTGTGGGTGTGCTGGCAGGGGGAGGTTAGAGGATTTAAAACCAAAACTAACCCCCTGCTAATGTTTACGATTGAACCTTAATTAATAATTGATAGAATTATCTTGAATATAATTATGCATTGATTCGTGTACAGGTAATTAATATAATTTTCATATTTAATGTAAAGGGGTACCCAGATTTATCGCGTCACAAATGTGTCGTTAATTTTATGTTTTCCCGGCTAAATTCCATTAAGATCAATTTTAAATAATCCCGGACTCATCGTTTTCCGATCGATCGCTTTACCCGATGTATCCTTTACAGCGTTGTCCAACACGCGGCCCTCGGGCCGCATTCGACCCAATTGAAGATTTTCAGCGACCCAATTTAATTAATTAATTATTAAATAAATAAAATGTTTTGATAAGTTTTTTGGTTGTTTTTAAATAAAAAAGTGTCACTGTAATTATTATTCAATTATTTGTTTTATTTTTTGTGGCTCACCATTCACCGATAATATTTTATTTGGCCCACTAAACGATTTCTGTTGGACAACGCTGCATTAAATATTATGGTATCGTCACATCTGTATACTATGCTGATAAATAGTTTTTGCTAAACGTGCGATGCTTTCAAACCGTAATTGAAAAAAAGTAAACTTGAAAGAAAATTTGCAAGACATGATTCCAGCTCTCAGTGATTCTGCCAACTAAAACTCAAATTGCTCATTTGAAAAAAGTTAGTTGTCTAGGATTATTGTTATTGTCTTTGATAGCGGTCGACCGTTAAAAACTCAACGGGCGACCGGTAAGATACAGTCAATGTTCTGGTCACACATAATAAACTACGTATTAATTTTTTTTTATATTACCACCCTAAAATGTGAACACAAATATATATGTTTTTTAATTAACATTTTAGTGTTTGTTCTATAAGTAAATATTCTGAACTTATCTGAATAATGTTGTCAGAATTTATTAAATATATTCCCCATATTTTACAATCTGGTCTCATATAGCACGAGTGACATTACAAACGGTCCCATACAGCACGATTTCCTGTTCCGTTCAACACGATCCCAATTATCTATTTATCTGGATTTATTTAATTCAATACATATATCGATACCAACAATAAAAGGTTACAGTACAAAAAATTTACGATTGAATAATAATTGCTTGAAAGGTCCTAAAAGATAATATAATTTGATAAATTATGAACGAAATGTAAATTGAAGAATAAAAAATCCATAAATTATTTTAATTCATCATAAAGTAGTTAATTTGTTCTCAAGTATTTAATGCATTTTGCAATCAAAATAAAATTTGTCTCACTCCTGAAAATTGTTTGCCTGACGATACTTTGGTATGAAATCGCTACCCTTAATAACGTCGGCTTTAATTTATACGTGTTATAAAAGCTTAGGGAAGGTATCCAATCGACTATATTGAAATTCGCAAGTCACGGCGGGGCTTTGCTGTAGAAGCTTTTCGCAGGCGACACCATTAAGGCCCTATCGACGTCTATACGATGACACCTTTTATATATATGTAATAGAATGAGCTTAACTGACTTACGGCGAACACCGTACTATGAACCCCGAAGTTCAAATTCAAAATCGTAATCCAATTCTGTGAAAAGCTAATTATTTTTTAATCATTTGACTTAAATTAATATCTAGAACTCTTATTTATGTTTTTATTTAATACAATATTTATTGTACAATCCAGCCTTTCTCAGGATTGATTACTGCAACATATGAATGTTGGTGTTATTATGACGTTATTTTGATGCAAGCGAATATTGAAAGTTGAAAGGAAAAATATCCATCTATTAATAATAATGATAAAAATTGAGCATCAAAATATTACCGTAAAAATATACACCCAATATAGTCGATTATTTGATAAAAATATTAAAAGTTGACTATATCAAAGTCGATCTACAAATGGACAAAAAAATGACGTATTCAATTTTCACGTCGCTACTGTTCACCGTTTGTGGTTAGTTCTAGTGACTGTCAGACAGACAGACTGATATTTCCCCCCCTTTAAAAAAAAATTATGATTTTTTTTAAATTAAATTTTTCACTCCACTCGCAATGTAAAGATGTTTACAGACGTTCTTCTACGAAAAACAGTTGTTATTTAAGCGTTCAACATCTTTTTAGGGACTGTAAGGTATAATGATTTGATCTTTGTCCCGATTTAAGACTGAATCGGTGGAAAATGGAAGGGAATGTAAACTTTGCAGACAACCACGCCTTTGAACCCAAATCTATAAATCGATTGAACTAGTAGACACTTTATCCTAAAAGCATAACGTTTCTTCAGTGTTATTAAATTAATGAAGCAATAATAGCTAATGAGATTTTCGTATTGTAAGATCGTATCGTAAAATTTATGTCTTATTTTTATTTTATAACGAAGGAAATATAAAACTGTATCAATAAAATTGCTAAAAAGTGAAATAAGATATTTATATTCCACGGTTATGTAATTTGAATGGCGTCAGTTGATTGTATAAAAATCTCATAACAAAACAGAGCTATCGTTGTATTATACGAAATATACATTACGAGAATATTTTCCGCTCAATAGACCATTATGAAGTGTACATTAATGATGTTGCCCTTGAATGGGTGACATAATTTCATATATGTCTGATATTGGACAAAATGTACCTATTATACATTATATATAACATATTTTACCAAGCTCTACGTTGCTACGCCGTAGCATAAAAACCATCTACGCTTGACGTACGCCGTTACATCGACACTTATAAGTTAATTACATACTTCGAGAAAATTAATATTTACGCTATCGTTTTGGGAAAAATATTTACATGTTTTTAGTCTGACCGTCTGTAAATTGTTCATTATTATTTGTTATAACGACGGTTCGTAAAAAAGCAAATAATGTGGATTTAATATCCTGATATCATTGACTTAAAACTTCAAATCTTGATTATTTTTTGTATTCATTGTGAATGGTTAAGCTTCAATTTATTGAGATCTATAATATTATTTATTAATTTTATAATTACTTATCATTTTAGAAACTGATACAGGTTTCGATTTTATTGTTATTATCTTCAACTCTATATTATCGATACGATCAATTCCTCGTAAGAATTAAATGCTTTTTTTTATTATAAATTTACTTATTTGTTGCATTGAAAAGGCTTTAATTTGTTTAATACAGGAAATGTATTTTATAAATGTAAGAATCAACAATAACTTTCGATTCTATTTTGCCTACTTATGTCGAAATTATTGTGTTGACAATCTGGATATCAATTGATGGTGCTCGATAAATTTCAATCTCAAAATGTTATCGTTCAATATTTCATATATTTCGTTATACTGGCCCAGGCTTCGTCGTTCGATATCTTCCGGTTTTCGAGTATATATATACACAATTGAAAGATAAGAAACCCGCGTTGTAAGTGTCAGAAAATATATAAATGTACAAAATTTTATCGATTCAATTCATGTAACATCGAAATTAAACATACATGACATTTCTTTATTTGAATGGGAAAGTGACAGCATGCCTGATATGTTATGTCACGTTCATAATCCAATTTCATTATTATGTACATAAATACTTACATACAGTGTGATAAAGCTTAATTCACAACGGGTGAGTTGTGATCATTGAAAAGTAGTTTTATTTTTTCAACTTTATCATATGGATGAAGTTAACATAAATTCTAAGACATTATATATATGTTACAAAATTGAATTGGAGAATCGATTGGTAAGTATTTTTAACACGGTGAAAAAATAGCAATGTATTTTAGTTCTACAAAATTATTTTTAACAAATATAGTTGATAGCTATTTCGGCTCACGCCATCGTCAGAACTATGCTTAAACTTACATTCGCTTATCTATATATAGCTGTGCAGAAAAGGCACACAACACATCCTCTTTCCTGTTCCAGTTCAGTTCTAGATAGTTCTGACGATGGCGTGAGCCGAAATAGCTATCAACTATATTTGTTAAAAATAATTTTGTAGAACTAAAATACATTGCTATTTTTTCACCGTGTTATAATGGAGTTCTACCAAGTGAATGCCAATTCAATCAATAAAGTAAGTATTTTTTTTTAAATCACGTGCTTCTTCACTGTCATTCAAGTATTGTATAAGGGTCTTGTAAATTATATCGTATATACGGATCAAAAATAGCACTTAGTCGATAAATACTTACTTAAAAACTATATTTCAGTCTTGAATATCGCATATATTAAAATTAGATTTACCAATATAGTATAAACGTGTTGTAATTTCATATTAAAATCGATACACATTTATTAAGTAACAATTTCCAACCCTAGTTTTACGATTCGTATCGGCGAAACGATCAAATCGCTGATGACTTAATTACTGACGTTAATTTAGTAATATCATCGCTTCCAGGAAACCTATTGATGTGCACGACAATAAGACTTGTCGCATAACGTTATATTGAGCGAACTAATCACTTTCGAATGAAAAGTGCTTAATTATACTAGGGGAAAAATGGTATTAAAGAGACAAGTTTTGAAAACTGATACGATAGAAATTATCATAAACGATTTGTAAGCTACATAGATATTTTTTAGCGAAAGTGTTTACGTACTCATTTATGGTTTACCAAGAAAAGTCTCGTCATGTCTCCTTTCTCAGTTGAAACTTTTATTTTTAAGTAGTCAAATAAAATATATCATTGTGATTTCCTATTTATCTATTGTATATATTAATGTAATATTATAAACAAATTGATAGATAAATTTGAATTGTTACAACTTTGTACGATTCCATATGTCTTATCACAAACGACCCGGGTTTCGCCCTTCGGCATCTTCAGGTATTCCATCGCACGGATTGTAACAATACAAATTTAATATTGAAATTCCATCAAGCACCTTCAGTCGATATCATAAATTGATAGATATTTAAAAAATATTATCCGTTTATTTATTATGACCTTCATTAATATTATCAACTAATAATTCAATTCAAATATTAGTTTTTCTACATTCATCCACGTGAGATATTTCTACGGTAAAAATCTTCAACGTCAACTTCCGTTATATATTTAATTAAATACATAAGTGTGTTGATACGCGTCACTTTTGTGGCACTTTCCCCCCTTTTTCTTATAATTAACTAATGTATAAATATATTGATAAACTATCACATATTTTTTCAATTAGCAGAAAATTTGTCTCGTCAAATGAATGCGCATTTCAACTAAATTAATGAAACTACCTTTCAAGTTATATTGACGTCATACGAGATTTTAATTGCAGACGACAATTTAAATCACCGCACATCTGTCGTGAATTTACACGGCGTATTTCTATTTGGTAATATGAACTAGTATCTAACGTTAATCGGCTTGTATCGATCTATTTAAATATTTTATTAAACGCCTATCCGAAATAGTCCATGTAATGCCTTTTTTGTTAACCTATCGAATCGGCCTCTTATTTATGACGTCTACTGCAGAAACCGCGTACACATTGCAGGTTTCTTATTAGTTATATTTTACGTTGACATTTTTATTTCGGAATAAAGCATATTTTAAATGAAGTGATTTTGAACGAATTAATAGTCGCGCTTAATTACGTACACGAAAACTTTTAGAAATTTTCAAGACTTTTTTGCTCTCTTATGAAATCGCTGTGTTTTTTATGAAAGCTTTTATGCAACACCTCGTGTACAAATGATGTTTAGTTTATGTTGGTATATATGTATTTTTTTGTTAGTTTGTCACTTGCTTTTGATAGCTTTTTATGATAAATCGTATGCGTTGTACTGAAGCTTTTCTGCGACTTGGGTATATGTCGAGCACCGTTCATCACTTTGGACAATTGAGGAAATTGTATTATATTATTTGTTGTAATACCAAAGTGAACTGATACTTCAACAATACCTCTTTGGAAGAATCAGATATTTTTTAAAATTTTACAAGTTTTAAACATTATATAATACATTGAATTTTTTTTTGCTCTAGAGATGTGTGATTTATTATTCAACATCATTAAATAGCACGATCACTTTAAAGAAGTCAATAATTGCATATATATGAAAGATTTTTCAATAGAGTCTCTTCCAATTGGCCAGGTTATAGCAGACATGTTATTAAAGTAACATCTGTCAAATTTACTGTCGATTGTTTAGTAGGATATGGAAAATCACAATGAAAGGTTATACCGCTGGACAATATGTGAAAATTATTAAATTTGGATGGACATTCCCTATGAGCGATCTGAGGGCATTGAAATGGTCACCAAGATCGTGCGATTTAACCGTTTTAGACTTTATCTTTTAGAGCTATCGCTAACAATTGGCGCCCTCAAAGTCAATATAACAAACGCTATGCAACAAATTCAGTCAGATTTATGCAACTAAGTCATTGAAAGTTGAACCTCCCGAATACGTGCCACTAAGCAAAATCACGTCGGACATTTGAACTACGTTTTTAAATATTTCTTACTTAATGCCATAACATATTCTTCAAATGAAAAAATAAACGAGTTGATATCTCACACACAACTTTTTTTTATTTACATTTACACCGCTTTTAAGCTTCTCCAATGAAAGATCCTTTAGATAAATAATATTTTTTCAATAATTAATTTTAAAATGACTTTTATCATTGTATAAATAAGTTATTCGTTGAAACTTTGTTTGTTTTGGTCTATTTTATGATAGTGACTAAGGAGTGTAAGCACATATCACACCCTCCTAATAAAATAGCACTATGCAAGGTCGTGTAAATCCGAGATCGTGGGTCTACGCGCAGATTTAATGAAATAAAATAATACATAAAACTTAAGCATTAATGGTCGTATATTTTTTGGAAAGCTTTTATTATCGTTGAAGTCGAATATGACATAGGCGAACGGCTTTACTCAATTATTTCGAAGTTAATTTTTTATTAACATACTTTTTCTAATTTTGATCAGAATGTATCTATACGACTTATTTAAAATATTTAAATAATATCACACAATGCTAAGCAGTATTTCTGCAATTTTATAGTAATAAGATCAGGGGCGGTCTCGTTCATCGCGAGCTTTATAAACTGATATATTCAAAATACGAAAAAAATCTTCAAGCGTGGACTCAAAATAAACACCCAATGTGATCATTGCCAACGTCATCATCTTAATTTGAAAATGCAAAACGTAAGGAATACTAACAAATTATATTTCTATTAACATGAGATTTTTGGTTAAAAGTATTTTTACTGTATCTTTTATTGAATTGATTTGCTTGAATCCCAGTTAAATAAATTGATTTTTTAATCGAATTATGGTTTGAATGAGGTATTCTGTTTGGATATTTGTGATATTTAAGTCTTAATATCCCTCACATTCCGGTTCTAAAATACGGAGTAGAAAAAGCGATTAGTTGACCTCAATTACTGTATACATTCCAATTCTTCGAAAATAAAAATTGAGCGAATAAGTAAAAAAAATATATGATCAGGATAGTTAAAAATAAGCATATTTAAAGCTCTTGTATTTGGTATCGCGAAATTTTTGCTGATAAAAACAGCTGGAATATATTACGAGTATTTTTTTATTATTTTTATGAATGAAACTGCTATTTCTATTCAAGGATTAGTCTTAAAATAGTTCTGTCTCTTTCACAGCAATTTTATATATATATACGTTCCTATTCTATTTTAAGAGTAAAATTTATTAACTTAGCATAATAAGGCATAAAAGCCGTAATGTAAAAATGTGAATTTTGGCGATGAAACAGTATGTATATTAAATAAGTATATTTAAAAAAAAAAATTGTAATCTTATACCTCAAAGACAGTTTTAATGTTTAATAAAATATGAAGAAGTAATTGAAAATCTTTCAGCCGTTCCTCATTATTTATCGCTAATTGTTATTATTGCCTTTCGTATATGAATAAGTGTTTTTTTCTCATGAAGCTTTAGAAGTGCAGTCGTGAATTATAAGTAGACAAAGTAGTTAGAACAAATACGTTTTCTTTCTATTTTGATCTTATGTATTGATAAAAATTATAGTTCTCTACGCCTTTTTTTTGTTTTTTACACCATAGCAAATTTCCTTGAGTTATTTCGATGCGTATTAAGATACCGCGCTGGCCTTCTCGCGTTTTTTTTTCATTTCCTAAAAGCGATTAAACTCGATATACGTGCCTTTCCGCCGCGCATTTAATCAGCGGGGGTAGTAGCGGGCGACGAAATAATTTCGACCACCCTCTCTCGGTTCTGCTGTAACATCGCCGAAAAAGTGCGTCGATTTCATTTGCGGCCGTGTCCGCCGATTCACACGCGATCCATACCACCGGGTCTCTGACTGACTCGCTTTGACCGCCGAGCGATTCCATTAGCACGTATTGTCTTCCCCCACAGTCGTGCAATATTTTGAAGGCCTTGGTGTATGTTTAGCCAAACGTGACTGTAATGGCGTATCTGGTGAAATAATTGTAGTCCTATCTGTAACCTATGCGGAGCATACTACGAAATATCAATAGAGAACTTGAACACTGCATCTAAAACTCCATTGTGGAAATGGTCGCGAATTTCCAAAAACAATAAGTAAAACAATAGTAAAATAAAAATTATTTTGTTCTACAATAATTAGAAAAAGATATTTGATATCTCTTTTAACGTCACACCCTCTGACATCGTTGTGATGTTAAAATAGTTTTGAACTTTTTAAATATATTCTTTTGAAAATAAATACTTGCATTCACAATCAATAAAAAGCAGTTCAAGCAAAATCAAGATTTAAATTAAGTACAGCATTGTTATTCCAAAATGAACATAGTGATTAATCTTGTTTAAAAATGGTATACGTGCTTTATAACACGCTACGTTTTTTCTAGTCGAAACTTACTTAATGCTGCTAAAAACTAATTTCGTGCAGTTTAAATATGTTGAGTATACCCTACTAACCGGACTTTCCTAGTCTCAGACACTAACAGATGTGAATATAGCATACATGGATCTATTTTCAATAACAGAAAGACGAATTCCAAGTATTGTATTATACAATACATATGTTGAAGGCAATTCCAGACGAAAATTGAGCGCTTTTGTTTAGTAAAGTAGTAATATACTATTGTCTTGAAATTGTATTTGTGAGGTGGAAATTAGAAAAATCATATACATATTGGTGAACTGAGAAAGTCAGCATTAAAAATACCTAACGAACACTAACTGTAGGCCTTTACTAAACAAAAGCGCTCAATTTTCGTCTGGAATTGCCTTCAACATATGTATTGTATAATACAATACTTCGAATCCGTCTTTTTGTTATTGAAAATAGATCCATGTATGCTATCTTCACATCTGTTAGTGTCTGAGGCTAGGAAAGTCTGGTTAGTAGGGTATACTCAACACATTTGAACTGAAAGTTTTTTTTTTTTGCAATACGGATGCGGAAGTGTCTGGATAAATTTGAGAATCGGGCCATATAATTTCTTTATAATTATTCTCCCGCATTTATTTTCTTTTGTATCCAGTTTTTATTATAAATAATGAATCCAGAAAATATATTATAATGGGAAATTTTCTTTTAAATGTATTCTTAAAAGCTTTCAGAGGTTCTTAAAGTGTTCGTAGACGGCCCCTCCCACCGTTATTTGTGCGTTGAATAGATGCTTTCGTAAGCTGTAAATAAGCAGCAAAATGTGATTATTTGTACAGCCTAATGGGGAATTCTTCGCAGCCTTAAAGCGTTCATTATTTTTTCCAAAGCGTATGAATTAAATACGCCCTCTATAGCAAGATTTTCTTAGACAATTCGTATCCGAACGCGACAAAATCACTGACTAAATACTCTCAAAATATATCGTGAATATGGTGCAGATAAATATATTTTATATGAAGAAACTGATTATTGTTTTATTGGATATTAATCATTTAGCACGATAAAAAAATAGCAACGTATTTTATTTCTACATTTTTTTTTATAAGATATAGTTGATAGCTATGTCGGCTCACACCATCGTCAGACTGCGTGAGCCGAAATAGCTATCACTTATATCTTATAAAAAAAAAATGTAGAACTTAAATACATTGCTATTTTTTCACCGTGTTATAATGGAGTTCTACCAAGTAAATGCCAATTCAATCAATTAATCATTTAGAGAAATAAAAATAATTCCTTTCAAGTTATCAACTGTCACTTCGTGATAGAAAGACATGATATTTTAAATAATAAAAACGCAATGTTTAGTATTAATTCCACAATTTAATATTTTTGACCAGGATCGGTTTCGCCCATCACGAACAATATCAACTGAATATGTTTATCGAATATCAGCTGATAATGCATGCGATGAGCGATTCCGGTCCTGATCTAAAAATATTAAATCATAGACTATAGTACTAAATATTGTGTTTTTATCAATTAAAAAGAATAAATAAAATAGAGATTACCATTAAGAACAATTACAGTCCATTGGATTAGATGTAACTTCAATGTCTTAAATGAATAAATGAATATTATGAAGAAAATAAATCATTAGCAATTGTGGGTTAGGATCAAATATGTAGGTATGTTATTATTTTGCAATGTTATTAAGCATAATTGTCGTAACTTATATTCGGTTAGTCCACAAATGACGCCAAACGGTTTCGGGGACCCCCAACTAAATACCGCTTTGAATAATAATAAAAAAAAAAACGATTAATTTCAGAACACCTGTAATATTCTTTTCTTGTGCACGAAATATTTTATTCTCCTGAAAGATTTTAAATTTTTATTTACTACAGCATTACTAAAACCCTCTGTTCCAAATCATCGCATCATTTATTCGTGGTTAGCTAGAAATTTGGTAAAAATATATATTTTCCCGGCGTCAAATTATTGCCATATCTTGGTTAAAAGACTGACCGGTAAGGCAAGAAAAATAGTATCCCTCATTTCAGTTCTACGCCAGAAGTGAGACACACGTTACCGCTGCAGTCCTCAATTCATATTAAATATAGAAATATAAAATAAAAAATATATTTCGTATAAACAATTAGTAAAGTCAAGTGTCTTATATCGGGTTTGTGTATTTTTTTTTGTAAATATATTTTTTAGCCAATTATTATGACAGAAAATTGCCTTCATAATTTTAAAAGTGCAATAGGCGTTTCTAACTAAATGCGAAAAATACAAAAAAAATACATTCTTCAAAAACAGTGATTTAGATGTACGAAATATCTCTTATAAATCGTTGATTAAATTAATTATGTTTTCATGTTATACCTTAGTTGTATTTTGTGGAGTTACTAGGTTTAGTTAGTTAACATAATTATGGTGTATGATTAGGTTAATTTAAATTAAAGCGTTTTTTAAAAAAAGATCGTAGTTCATAAATAATAATTTGCTTAATAGAACGTATTTAGATATTATAATTAAATTAATTTTACACTAAAGGATACTATTGTATATATTGTATAAAATATTTATGCGTGCTTCGATCAAGATTTATATGTATAATATATGATTTTGCCATTTCAATCGCTCAAATTTGATTCTTTGTAAATAAATGCATTACAATTTTTTTACCGTGTTATCATTGACAATATCTATTTTTTTGTATAAAAAATAAAATCAATTCTTTTACTATGACATGGTATCAGGATCGGTTTCGCTCATCTCTAGTTTTAATTTTATTTAATTTTATTTATTACAACTACACGGTACAAAACTTACAAATTATTAATTCAATGCTTTTGCACCGTAACATATTAACATATATACATATAAAAATTCAACAAATAATATAAAACAATCAATAATGATTGCAAAAAAGAAAGTCAACCAAGTATGCTCATGAAATGTCTACTTTAACTGAAAAAATAGCATTCGTCTGAGCTCACTTTCGTCCACATGAAATATGTCAACATCCGAAGCAATACCGTTGAACAGTACTAGTACTTTACCTTGCAAGAATACTAATTTTGATTTACTAAATGTATTTTATTTTGTATAAATAGAATATAAAAAGCTAAAACGATTCAAATGACGCTCATAATAATTCTTAAAAAACGTGGAAATGGCAAATGGAAAGCAACAGTCGGTGAATTAATGGTAGAGAATACGCAAAAACTATTTTGAATAAGTAAAATTTGTTCATATAATTTGCAACAGAGATAAATTTGCGACGTAGAAATGTTTCTGTTAGTATACCTAAATGCGAATCCCTCGGACGCTCTCGGTATTATTTAGAGACTCCAATTTCAATCTTTTTTGACATTCAAATACCTGATAAATTATTCTTTCATAGTAATTATGTTTATCATGGGTATACAATCTTTTTACGGTTGCGAGATACTTATTATTGCCTTCTGATGAGAATCGAATACGACTCTTTTTTGTCGCGCACATTGCATTAATATTTTTTCAAAATTAACTATCTCTTTCACAGTGCAAAATATCGCTCAAAATCTGTAAAAAAAATTATCTTCATAACTTATCGTAAGAACGGGAAACCGAGGAATTCTGAAAAAATCGCCTTGTCGTTTTTAATTATTCAAAACATATTTAATTCCACGTAATACAATTAGTGAGATATTTCACCGCGTGAAGTGAGCCATTGTTAATACTAAAATTATTTGGCTCATTAAGTAATTTTTGAAAAGCGCAAGAAGAAAGGTGATCATTCGTTAAACATGTTTTGTATTTGGGCTTAATTAATTTCATACAGAAAACGAAAATTCACCGTCGTAATCAGTATCAAACAGAATTTACTTCGCAATTGAATGGCTGAAAACCCTTTATGTATCTTAAACTACTGAATTCGCGTAATATTATATCTTGATTAAAATGTATTATATTTATTCATATACCCCTTACCGTATCAAAACACGTGCCGGGCTTTAATATTCTTAATGGCAGCTGTTTTTCAACGTACTCCGTTGTAGCAGTACTAGTTAGTTCAACGTTACCATAATCCAAGGCTGGATAACCTTTGTGAGAGTTTTTCAAAATATAATATTTCTTTTAAAATTCAAAATATCATTATTTTTATTACAAAATGATGTAATTTTAATATATTCGTATTTTGTCGACTAAATTTTGCTTCGCGATCGATCGGTTTCGTACACTTGATCTCTATCTCTTGGGCCACAGTGATAGGGATAGCGCCGCGCATAGCATAAAATATAATATTCACTATAAAGTTTGGTATGCTTTGCGGTATGAATTTATATATTATAGTTTGGAAAACAACTTCTCAGAAATAAAAAAAGGCAACGAAATATTTACTGTTAGATTGTAAATCTTTACATTAGATTTCTGATTTAGAGGAAATCAATTTAAAATATTGATTCTTTTTCGGAAGACATATTACTCCAATTCGAACGGTGTATAGAACCTGATCAATTTGTAGTGTCTAAGCTCTACTAATGTCACGTATCTTCGGCATTCCAAAACAGGATCACATATTTTTGGTGTTACAAAATGAAATCATATTTTAAAATGATAGTTTTATTAGTTTTAGAAATGCAGCAAAATTTAAATGTAATTTATGCGATAATCTTTAACTTGCTATCAAAAACGCGATTGCCGTTTTAATATTTGTTTGCTGAAATAATTTCGCTCCATATTCAACCGATATTGCGATACTATTATGCTGTATTTATAATTATTTTTTATTAATTTTAGCTTATTGATTGAATTGGCATTCACTTGGTAGAACTCCATTATACCACGTTGAAAAAATAGCAATGTATTTTAGGTCTACAATTTTTTTATAAGATATAGTTGATAGCTATTTTGGCTCACGCCATTGTCGGAACTAAGGAATTAATTTAGTGGTGATAAATATGAATAGTTTACGTTTAATAGGTATGATTTCGCCATTTACGAGTGCATCAAAAAATAAACAAATGTGAAATAGATTACGTCAGTGAAAGTGTTTTATTATTTTTTATATCCAACAGTGAAATAACTTGTGTATTGATTTTTTAAAAACTGTCCATCAAACTTTTACCGCTGCGCTGGCTAGCTGACCGTTCGTTAAAATCCAGTGGCGTAGCGTGCGTGTTTTACTGCCGGCCACCCGCGGGCAAACTTTCGCGTGCTTAGTGTCTAAATGAGTTTTGAAAAGGTGCTCAAGTATGACGGCCAATGTCTGATTCGGAAGAAGATGTTGGTGTGGAGAGACAGGTTAAGATTTCGCTGGTTGGCGAATCGGCCACAGGAAAAGTAAGTACGCCTTTTGTATTATTTTATTCTTTACATCATTAGTTTAAAAAATACGATAGAGGTAGGTGAGGTCAATAGGAACACTTTCAAAATTATAATCTTTATTTTTAAACACCCAATTTGCGTCAATATCACATCAAAATATTTTATCTTTTCAAAAAATCGTGCAATTAATTGCTTGTCTTGGTAGAACATAATAATTAAAATTTGTAGTAAATAAGTGCTTAATTCCGCAAAAAAGAGTTTTAAAGAATCAACTCCCAATATATCAGGAATAACATTTAAATGAAAGATTTTTTTACAAACATGTTTTCAATATAAAATCGTCAAAAAACTATCAAACAACCCTTTTAATTATTTCTATTACAAAAATATTATTAATATTAATTATTTTTAACATTTCTTATCACAGAAAAATAGTCCTAAAACCACTTTTTTAATTATTGACGTTTTTATGCTCTTTGCTCTTTGTTTTTTACGCTTTTTTATGCTTTGTTGAATATGCTGACATAATGTTCAATAATTCCCAATATCACATCAGCTTGTCAAGCAAAATTTATAAACATTTTCATGTTGTTGTTTTATTATGATAATATGGGATTACTGTTGTCTTTAAAATTTAAGTGTTGATACATACAATTTATTAATTTATTTCACTTAAAAAACATCATTACATTAATTTATGATATCGACTGAAGGTGCTTAATCGAATTTCAATATCAAATTTGAATTGTTACAATTTTGTACGATTCCACATGTTTTGTCACTTACGACCCGGGTGTCGCCTTTCGGCATTTTCAGGCATTATATCACACGGATGCAACAGAACTGACTATTCTGAACTGAGTCAGTTCTGTTGCATCCATGTGATAAAATGCCTGAAGATGCCGAAAAAGCGAAGTCCGGGTCGTTAGTGACAAAACATGTGGAATCGTACAAAATTGTAACAATTCAAATTTAATCATTACATTAAACCAAAATTACATCATCAGTAGACTTCTTATACACCCTTTTTGATTTTAAGGTAGTGAAGCCAAATACACATAAAAAATGAAAATGATTACTACACATTATCATGAAAATTGACCTTTATATTAAGTTGATTTTTTATTTTATACAGTTATTAATTTTACCATTGAATTGTGAATTAAAATTTTGGCATACATATATTTTAGTTTGATAGTGTTTCAATCATTGCATGTTATTTGAATTGTTTTAGAGTATGCTATGCGCGCGTTACGTAGGCCTACAATGGTCCGGTGTCGCCGCACCCACTCAAGGTGCAGAGGTTCTCCTGGGAGAGTGCACAGTGCGCCCGGCCAGGCCTCCGGTACCTCTCAAGCTGTGCGATGTCGCCGGTGGGGCAGGGGCCACAACGATGCTGCCGAACTACCTCTACGCATCGCATGTACGTTTATATTTCATCATTTTTTAATAGCATAATGACACAGCTATGTTTGTTAAGAATAGGGATAATCTAATTTCTTTTTGATATTGAATGAGTGAGAGAAATTTGAGAAATATTAGCCTTTACACACAAGCCCTCATCAATCGTGAAGGCAAAAATCAATTGACAAACCAATTTATGAAACTGTTACTCTGAATTTCACACTTGTGAGCAACCGCAATAAAACCCAACAACAATTTCAACTCGACTACAAGTCTGGCTATATTCTCGTACATTTTTTTTAAAATATGCTCCTATTATGCCTTGTTTTTAGGATCAGATAGGTTGAAGGCGATTTCCTTCTTAAGATGTTTTCATTCAGTATCCGCTTGGCTGGTATATATTATTGAGTAGGACCAATGTTCCTTCCTAGTTTCTGAAGTTTATGTGTGCATAGACATTGGTTGTGCAATTTTAAAAATTAATTAAAATTTTTGCCATTTAACAGTATTAGTTAATTTTTACTAATGACAATAATTAACAACACTACATAATGTCAATTAAATAAAATAATTTTATTTATTACAGTTAATACCATTTTACTTTCTATTTTCAGATAATAATTTTAGTGTATGATGTCACAAACTTGTCAAGTTTTGAAAGATTGGAATACTGGCTAGAAATGGTGAGGAGCATATTTGTAGACGAGGAAGCCCAGCCTCTGATGGCCATCTTTGGAAACAAATGTGATTTGGAACACCAGAGAGCTGTGCGAATTTCAAGTGCGCAGAACTTCGCTAAGGAAAATTTCCTCAACAATTTTACTGGGTCGGCGCGCACTGGGGAAAATGTGCGTTAACTTTGAATAGTTTATTAGGTTTTTAAATAACGATTTTTTTTTATTCTTATGTAATCACTATTATAATTTAATTTTCAATCTATAATTATAGTAATTGATAATCTTGCTATTCCACTTGGATTTTTTCTATTCGGTGAGAACTTTAAAATGACACCTTTTTGGTGAGCCATTTTAACAATAAGATTGTCTATTGATTGAATTGGCATTCACTTGGTAGAACTCCATTAAAACACGGTGAAAAAAATAGCAATGTATTTTAGTTCTACAAAATTATTTTTTTAAATATAGTTGATAGCTATTTCGGCTCATGCCATCGTCAGAACTATGCTTAAACTAACATTTGTTTATCTATATATAGCTGTGTAGAAAAGGAACGCAATACATCTTCTCTCCTGTTTGAACGACCTAGCTTGTTTCCTGTTCGTAATAAAATTAGCTATTGTAAATGAAACTAAAAAGGCGGCTATATCAATAAGTTTACATATGGCACAGAAATGGTCCATTACCGAATATATCGTGATAGTTGATATCTATTGATCTCCAGCTGTTCCAAAGCCGTCATCCTGCGACCCTTACTACAAAGATGCAAACACTTAGGCGCTGAGTCTGAATTTATATTGTAATATGTAATGTAATTAGTAAACTTGTAAGCTAGGTCATTAAAACAGGAGAGAAGATGTATTGTGTACCTTTTCTACACAGCTATATATATAGATAAGCAAATGTTAGTTTAAGCATAGTTCTGACGATGGCATGAGCCGAAATAGCTATCAACTATATTTTAAGAACTAATTTTGTAGAACTAAAATTCATTAATATTTTTTCACCGTGTAATACGATTGTCGTCACAAAAAGACTGTAAACATTATTGTAGGCTCATTATGTTTATGTTGACTTTATGATAGATTTTATATTGCTAATGTATGTAATTAATTGAATTTTATTTTAGGTTAATGCCACTATAATATCTTTAGTATCCCAGATTCTCGGTATTCCGCTAAGCAGATCAATCTACAACTCCACAGTTGTTAAAGCAGAGCTGGCCCATCAGGCCAAAAACTCAATCGTTGAAAAGAAAAATAAAATAAACAACAATTTACAGCAAAGTAATTTGCCTGTTTCTTCAAAAAAAAGTAAAAAAGCCATCGCCAATACCAGTCAGGACGGTGTGGATGAGGATAATAATGAAGTCACGAAAAAGAGAGGGAAAAAAAATATCAAAAAACTCAAATTGAAGGCGTCATCATCTACCGTTTGCGTTTTACAATGATTATTTAAATTCATGTAAAATATAACAAAAATTATAATGTCCGAGATAATTTTGTATATGTAATATAAACAGGTTTTTTCAATGTATAATTTATATGCTGCTAATTTTTCATTGTGTATTTTCATGCTTACCTATATTATGTGTAAATTGCTCACACAATAAAAATAAAAGATCTGAAATTGGGTTAGCATTGTTTATAAACCATGTTTTCACTACATTTGGAAAAAAAACTGATTGAATTTATTTTATTAACCCTGCTATCTAGTAAATAGTTAGAGCTATAAATTATACCATATATTGGCACCGTGATGGTAAACAGTTATAACTTCTGTTTACATAATTTTTCAGGAGAACAAAAGCAAAGATCTGAAATCAGTCTGACAAGTTAGATGGCAAGAGGTGGTATTTGTAACGTAACTTTTTGCAAACAAAGTTGCAGCTCTAATAATTTGCCTCATAATAGAATAAACAATTTGGAATATTTTATGGAAGAAAACTAAGAGTCAAAAAAAAAAAAAACAGCAGTTATAACTGTTTGCCACGACAATACCAATATGTACAGTTGGTGTCACTGACACATATATTGTATAAAATTGATTTGATTAATGATTTTTTTTTTCAATTACACCCAGTCCTTTTTTTACGCGAATTCGATTATACGCGATTTTTTTGGATGGCAGCGCTACATTTTTTTATGTGCTTCACTCGTATTTATGCAATTTTTTCCCCAAATTTGTTGTAAAGAAGACATTTATATATGATGCTAGGCATGTACGTTTCATTATTTTTTTAAATAAAAAAAATGTGTATTTTTAAAACTTGATTTTGTAAACCATTCCGTTTTTTTGAATACACATACAATTGCCAAATGTTGACAAGTGTATCGGATATTATGCGAATTTATGTTTTAGGGTGTGTAAAGAAATATAATACAATTGCGTGAAATCATTTTTTTACGTGCCTTTTTCTGGAACCAATTTATCGCGTAAAAAAAGGACTGGGTGTATGCTCTTAATTTATAGATAATTTTCTAATTAGAGAACAGAGACAGGTAAGATGTATGCTCCCTGGGGCATGTACAGCGTGCGTAAAAGTCATGTTCATTACTTATTTAATTTGGGACATATCTGAATTCCTGTATATCCATTGAAGCTCACTATAAATTTGCTCTGGACTTCTGTGAGTTGCTATGATTCACAACTGTAAAGCGGTACAACAAACTTAAAAGTATAATTTATGATATCAACTGAAGGTGCTTGATGGAATTTAAATTGTTACAACTGTCAGTTGTGTTGCATTTGTGTGATAGAATGCCTGAAGATGCTGAAAGGCGAAATCCGGGTCTTTAGTGACAAAACATGTGGAATCGTACAAAGTTGTAGCAATTCAAATTCAAATGTATAAGTTTTTTTCTATCATGGAAACAAAATTGATATCAAACACATTCTTTGCAGTATATATAAATATTTTTTTTCGCAAATCAATTAGCAAATGGAAAATTACATTTCAATTACATTAATTTATCAAAAGTGCCTGTAAGCATTGTTGTAAAAGTATCTTTATCACGTCAAAATGTAATTTATTTTGTTCCATTGTCAGTCAATTGACATCATTTCTCACATAAATAGATACATCTGAGCTGTCATGTTTCAATTCTGTTGAAGAATTAACCCTTACCACTCCAGGCATTTTTCATATGAAATTTTAGAAAATCCAAGCATTATAATGCAAAAATATTAGAAAAAATTGGTATACTTTTAAAAAATTGAAAAAAAATATTTTTCAGTGGGAATAAATAAAAAGTTGTGGTTATGTTAAAAAATATGTATTTATTGTCATATAAATTTGTTATTATAAAAATGGTGCAAGACACTAATTTTTATAATTATTTAATGTGTCGTATTTTTCAAAACAATCTCCTAAATGCATATGTGGTTTGCTTGGACATGTGTCGCAGAATTCGCTGGTTTCACGTCTGCCACCGTTCACTGCCCTATTTGAACAGACCACACGGTCCCTCTTTGGACCTTTCCTTAAAATATGAAGTTTTCCATCAAGTCTGTTCTTTGATGGAGCGGAAATAGATGGCCTTTTTCGGAGATCTTTGTAGTCACCCACTAATTGATCCACTAAAGTTTTGATAAATTTTAAATGGCTCATAGGTTTTTCATTATTCTTTTTCTTCTTTGCTTTGTATAAAATATACGAGTTAACTGAACATATCTCCACTCCCCAAAAGAAGAGTTTTCGCCACCATTTCAACGATTTTCTTAAGAAGCAATATGAAGATGCATACTGATCTGCACGATCAACCCCACCCATGGATTTAGTATAATTGAGGACAACGTTTGGTTTATCTCTGATGATCTCTCCACCACCCTTTGCTCTTCTTCTTATGGATGTAGTTCCAGCGTTTGCAGAGGTACTCGGCATTGTTACCACTCTTTTATCTTTCCAAGCAAGGAGCATTTTCTTACCCTTTTTGTTGCAACGACTTTTCTTGTTGTAAATTTTGGTCTTTTGATTTTGTCTGGGATTCCTTTTCTGTTGGTCATAATTGTTCCTGTTAGATGACATTTCGATTTCAACAGTTCGTCTGCTAGTGGAATACTAGTGTAATACCTATCCGTAAACATATGATAGCCTTTTGCACCAGGAATCAACTGTAAAATTTTTGGTATAGATGTAAAGGAATTCTTGTACTGACTGGTAGATCTGGTCGGACCAGTTGATCTGTTGCAATGCTTCCATAATAAGGTAAAATATTATATACATAGCCGGTTTCCGAATCTGTCAAGGCATGTATTCTTATTCCCCATATTGTTGGCTTGTTTCGGTTAAATGTTATAAAACATAATTTCCCTTTAAATTTTACAACTGATTCATCCACGCAAATGTTTTTATTTGGTATGAAGTATTTTGAAAAATTCTGAAAAAAAAATGTTTATACCTGCGATGGGACTTTTTTGTCTTGTGAGTCATAAAACTTATTCCTATTGTTTATGGCGCTGCTACGGTGCCATCGGAGTTGTTTAAATATTCTCTATGTCGCCGTAGCGGCGCCAACGGAGTGGTAAGGGTTAAAGAAGAAAATGCTGTCAGTCAAATGTTTTTTTTTTGTGAGAGGCTTGGAAACTATGATTTAAACACAAATACTCTATTTTTTACTAGCACCATTCTACCAGATTTCAGTATAGTCAATGTGTTTTAAAACTCCACAGATTTATCAAAAGTGTAAAATATTATAACCATATTCACAGAATGATATGACTATCTAAGATTTGTTACCTTTTTATAAAAAATATATATTATATTTACACAACTACAGTGAAACTCTGACAACGCCCTCAGAATGTAAATGTACTTGTGTCATTTGTTTTTTTGTCAACCTTTTAAAAAATGTTGTTTCAGGGTTTCATTTTATGTAATAAATGAAATTGCTTCGTTAAATATAACTCTTTTTACTGTTAAAATGCTGTTTTATTTTGTGTAAATGTGTAATACTACTAATGATCATGTTTACCATAATTTTATGATTAACTTTAAACTGTCATAATTCCTATCATTCCTACATGCTCGACAAAAACCAATATATAATATGTGTTGGTAAAAGCTTTTGAAAGAACTCTTTATTTTGTGGTTTATAACTCACCACAGTCGTTACCCTTTAGATTCTAACTTATTCTAGCATTCATAAATCAAGCCGAATGTGGTTGTACGTGAAGTGAACTACATAAGATTTTAAAGAATACATTGTACAATACAATACAAGATAAAAAATGTTTTTGTACAGCGACTACCTAATTCTGCTTATCACTGTAGTTATTTATTGTCTCAAAATCTGGAGAGATACAGAAAAATCAATATTGATGATTCAATACTGCCACACATATCTAAACAATCCAACAACTTATATTAGGTAAATGTTCGCACAAACAATTTCTGTATTTGAGTAACATATTAGATTTGAAATGTTAAATTTAAATCTTTATATTTCACTCAATACAAATTTCCGATGCCTTTTCCTGTCAAGTAATAACAACATTTAAAAACTACAGTTTTATATCAGTAACTTAATGAAAAAAATGTATTAAACATATTTCAATACAAACAATTATTATAAAACAAATATGCTTTCAATTACAATGCCAAAGCTGACTGACTGAATAGATGCAATCACAGAATGTTTCCGTGTAACTTATAAGTGGAAACACTGGGCTTAGACATTAGTAGAGCCTCAACATTAAAATGCTCAATACCTTTTATTTTTCTATTCGTCTTTTTATGTTGGTAGTGCTTTTTTAAATGCAGTTTTCATTACAGCTGTCATATCTTTTACTTTCAGTTATTGAAAAATACACAGAGAATGTACGATTCTGTATCATCTGTAATTACTTAAGCAAGATCATTCCCGCTCTTCAATCGAGATGCACCCGATTCAGGTTTGCTCCTTTGCAACTGTCGCAGATTGTTCCCAGAATACAGGATATCATTAAAAAAGAAGAGTAAGTAAATTGTGAGCATTACTTAAGCAAGCTTTGCGATAGTAAGTCTGAAGATGCCTCTGAATGAGGCGAAACACGTGTCACAGTTAGTTACACAATACGTGGAATAATCAAAGTTATTTTAAATCTTATATTAAAATGAACTTCCACAAAGTTACCGCCCAAACCATCGAAAGAAGTAAACTGTGCATAATTTTTTTTTAAATTTTCCTATAAATTTCATCCGTCAATACTGGAATCGCAGTATAAATACAAAGTTTATTTGTTTAAATTATAAAAATCCGATGTTTAGTTCTATTTTCACAATTTAATATTTTTAATTATACTAATTACAAGGACTAATTGCAAGCATTATCAAATCATCGGGTCCTGATTTTAACATAAAATAGTTTTAAACATTCTGCTTCAATTTTAAATATAATACTTTTCCACCAAGAAATGATAATTAAGATCTTAAAAGTGATGAGAAGTGAGAAAAATTGATACACCTTTATCCCTTTCCCTTTTTCCTCTCTCCCAACCAATTAATAAAATAAAACATATAGAGAGTGATTAATTAATCACTGATCTTTTTCCTCATCTTTGTATTATCACTATTTTCAAAAATAAAGATTTTGAAGGACTGAATAACTAGCATCTCTTAAAAAAAGCTACTGTTGATAGCCTATATGGTGTCGGCAATAACTTTTTGTGTCGAAATATTTTATTATGACAGTGAATCCCAGATTGGATACTCCTACATATATATTTTATTTACAGCCATGTAAATAAAAACAGCGTTATAATTTATGATATTCTGTTGCATCCGTGTGATAGAATGCCTGAAGATGCCGAAAGGCGAAACCCGGGTGGTTAGTGACAAAACATGTGGAATCGTACAAAGTTTTAACAATTCAAATTTAAAAACAGTGTTGTTTAATTCTGTCTTTGAGTTACCACTGTATTTAAAATAAAATTTTCTTAGTTTGTTAGTTTGATGTACCAGGCATTCATGTACCACAAATTGAATAATATGTGTGTTGTATAATATGTATGCCAAATTTCTTTATTTAATAACAAGAACATCAACATCTTAAAAAATTTTCAATATTTGTTTTCAGATTGACTGTATCAGATGACGGTTTGAAAGCTCTTATAACATTATCTGGTGGTGACATGAGAAAGGTGATAAACACTCTTCAAAGCACATGGATGGCATACAAAAACGTCACAGAAGACACTGTTTACACGTGCGTTGGACACCCACTGAGAAATGACATCGCAAACGTTGTTGATTGGCTGCTAAATGAAGATGATTTCTCCGTTTGCTACCAAAGTATCCTTTTGAAAAATTTAACTTTAAATTAGTCTTAAGAAGTGTTCAATAAATTTTTACCATCATATTATGAAGAACAAGATATCCCTGACTCTAGTTTGTAGTAAATGTGTAAGTAAACAAAATTGTACTGACACTCATATCACTTGCGATAGAGTGAATGAGCATCTCACATTTTTTTTCATTTTTCTCATTTATTTTCCGAGATTCTCATTAAAAAATCCCGTGTAGTTAGTTCTGTACCAGATCTAGGAGATCTTTTAATAGGTTATCTAAATTCATTTAATCAATCTTATACAAATGTAATCAATGTTTTTCAGAATCACTCGTCCTCTTTTATCTCTGCTACTTTATCCCCATTTTTTCCCAAGAAGATATGTTGTGTAACTTAATAATGAATAGTCCTAACAGAACAACCACTGGGATATTTCATGTAAAAGTATTTGCTACATACTGGAACCAGATTTGGTAGAAAAAAAAAATAGACAAAACCCATACTCCAATTTTTTCCAATGTTACTATGATGCTGCAATAATTTTCTTAATTCAAAGAAATTTCAGGAATCAAAGATCTGAAGACTGCTAAAGGTTTAGCACTCAGTGATATACTGACTGAAGTTCACCACCTTATTCAAAGAAGTAAGTAAACAATATGTTGATTGAATTGGCATTCACTTGGTAGAACTCCATTATAACACGGTGAAAAAAAAGTAAATATACTAATACTATAAATCATAGTAAGAGCATTTTTATGTTTCAAGTGAAAAAATATAATTATTATTTAGCTGTGACATGTCTCTCACTTCTTCGAGAAATGTCTTCAGACTAACTTTATCATAAAGATTACTGTCATATCTACCAACTTACTAAATGGAGTAATGAATTTATCAATTTAAATTTAAATTACACACAATTACCATGACAATGAGGATGACTTGGCTAAAAAGCTTGTATTAATAAAAGTTAAACATGAATTTTGTTTATTTTGTTTTACAATTACAAATACGTTTTGCGTAAAAATCGGTAAAAAATACCTAGAATCAAATATGTAAAAATACATTATGAATATAATTGAAACTTTTTTTGCTCTATTAACATTCATTTGGTCAAATTTACAGCTGTACTACCTGCCGAAGTTTTGGTAACGCTTCTTATCAAAATGGCCGACATGGAGCAAAGATTGGCAGCCGGCTGCAATGAAAATGCTCAGCTCGCCTCTCTCATCGCGTCATTCCAAATAGCCAGGGATCTGGTGAAAGTGGATGAATCATAGTACCTAATAATTTACTTAGTTTAAATACCAACATTCACCAGCTGTTTTTTTAATATAAATTTGTGTTTTCTTATAAAAATAAAGTTAATCAAGTATTATATTAGTTTAAATTTTTATTTCAGTTCATTGACAATATATTGACATTGAGGTAACTGATCGCTAGTTTGAAGTGAATTGATGGGTAACATTGAATCTTTATTTTTAATAATTCCTGGCAATATTTCTAGCATTTTAACCTTCAGGATATAATATGCATCATCAATTTCAAGAGTTTCATGAAAAAATTGATATTGGATATTGACATTTGTAGCGCACTACTAAATCCTTTAGTCACTTTGAAGATTAATGTATTTTAAGACATCAAGTATCTTTGTCGCTTTATCATTTTGTATTTTACTGTCGCATAAGGTAACAGAAATTATTTGTTATGTAGATACATGTGCAGCTCAAAATTAAGATATTCAAATAGTGGGCATATGTTCCTCTTGTGCTATGAAATATGTTAGATTTAATTTATAGTCAAAAATTTTTAAGCTCGATTTTAATTTTACAAAAATTACAAATTGAAAGTTTATCGCTTCTGGAATGTAGAAAAAAATTATAAAAGGTAACATTAGAAATTTCTAAAAATAAGAGAGTCAACCGAGCAAGCTCAAGCAAAATCTACGTTTATAAATTAAAAAATAGTATTCATCTGAACTCACTCAACATCTGAAGCAATAATGCTGGACATTGTTAATTGTCTTACCAGTGACATCCCTATTGGCAGGCAGATTCTACACTTTAAAATAACAAGCAGTTTGCATCCATGAATTACAACAAAATAAGGTAAATTTGGTTATTGGAGAATTGGCTCAGGGAATTAAAAGATTTGCTTCGTAAAATAAATTATTTATTCATTCTAGACAACCTTTGTAACATGTTGTAGATTCATTCAAGATTTATGTATAACTTGTCCACAAACTCAGGAATAATTTTTCCATCCACTCTGATTTTATGTTTTTCTAGTCTCTGCTAAAATACTTTTTTCTATCTAGGTATTACTGTATTAGATGAAATTCATTGATTTTTTAGAGAATGTGTTAAGTACTACTTCAAAATAATAATAGAAATTACTATAGTTATACTTTATTTAAGTACATAACCTTATCGTAATTGAATATGTTTGTTATAATAATTACATAATATGCTTAATTTAATAATAAGAGTGTCTTAAGGAATTAACAAATAATGTGGAGTATTAAATGCAGCACTTTTATGAATCTAGATTTGATCTAGTTACGGATTAATCTTCTCACCAAACAAATAATTATATCTTGGCATAGGAAGTGTTATTGTCAATCTCATTGTATCCAAAAAATGATTATTTAATCATTTTTAGGCTTTGTTCTACCGGACCACACAATCAAGTGTTCTTATATTCGAATGGACACTTGCATACACTGATTTGTCAGTAAATTCATGGATTTCTTTTACCAATATGAACATTTATGATATCATTAACTCTTCATTATTCAATCTGATCATGAAAATCTGGCATTGAGTCATTACAAAACCACTAATGCTCTCTTAACATTATTCTATCTTTATCTTCTCTGATAAAAGGTCTGACAGGCTGACAACTGTTTCTCATTTGAAATATTACAATTCATAGAGAAAATTAAGTTAATAGGACAGGTGTCAAAAAATCTTTTCATTCCTTTCAGGGAATTTTTTAGGGTGTGAAAGTATATAACTCTAATTTAAAAAATATATTTTTTTTTTATATTAAGCTAATGTTGAATTAATGGGGATTCATGCTCTGAACCAGAAACGCAAGTATGTTTAAACCACTCCAGTACCTCCATAATAATGTACCCACAGTTTCTATAACTTAATTCAACACACTTTGACACTCTTAAAATTAATTAACTAGAAGAGTGTGACACAACATGCTTACAAAAATATGATGGGAAGACAACGATGATAACAGTTAATTTTTATCACAATATTCTTTGTGGATATATTTTTAAAGCCATGATCAACGTTTTTCTCAATTGACAATTCAATCGAAGACAATTTCATCAGCCTAGAGAGCAAAGTTCTGAACTCTCGGCTGATTTTCTCATAATAAAACTGGAGGAAATTTTTAGAAAGAGTTAAAAGTTTAACATTCTAGGCAGACACTATATTTTCTATAGAAAAAGTATTTGTGTAACAATATGCTATCTAGGAACCGGCTTATCCATAAATATATTTTTTTCTAAGAATTTCTCCATATATTATGCAATAAAAATTTTTGATGATTTTACAAGCCGTTAAACAGCAAATATGTAATTTAATTTTGGCTTACTTTTTCAATTGAACTACAGAAACAAATTATTTAAGAAGTTAGAGAAAGGTGAAGAGTATGAAAAGTATATCAGAATTTTCCATTTGATGTATTGAGTATATTAAAATATTTATTTGTTTGTAATTAACCAAATAATCTTGATATAATAGCACAAAAGTAATTTATATGAAAGCTCTAAAAAAATAATTCTTGTGAAAGTAGCTAAGTGATTCAATTTTCTGGAATGAAATTTAAACAATCATAAACTTATTTAATTCTTGATTGAAGTGTTTATGAGGTGGTATAATATGTATATCACTGCCTTGCATTAACTTCTGACTCACAAAAAGAAAATTTTGCTGATAGAACAATCAATAAGTGGTATATTGTTATACTCCAATTTTTGAATTCTTTGGGAAGTTAACAAATTTTAAGTTTAGATTTTTAAACCTAACCTCATTTTTGACAAAGTATAGTTAACAACTTTACACCCAAAGCCAATGATATCTTGGAACATGGTTTACAAAAATAAAATGAGATTTATTCTAACTCAAATAAATGAATTTAGATTCAAATATCTAATCTTGATTGATACAGTCCATTAGCTAACTTGTTGTAACACTTACTTTCACTGAGAAAACTTTTTCCAATAAAAACAGAAAAAGATTTCCAAATCTTCCAGGATTATTAAGCACACCCAAGAATGTGCATGTAGTAAAGTAAAATTGGATTATTATTGTATTTTAAGGATTTAAAAATGTCGCCAATAAAATAACACTATAATCATGAAGTTTGTTATAAATGTTACACTTAAAATAGTTTTAGATTGATTTACAAGAAATTTTTAGATCCAAAACATTCAATATGATAAAACATGCTATTTCAACAAACAGGTACTTTCCACAGAATTTATCGAGGATATATTGTCAGCCAGATCAATTTTTGTTTGAATAGAAAGTCCAAATTGATAGCTAGCGTACTGCTATTTTTTTCAAATTCCGTGATGATTTCATCTATGTTAAATAACTATCTTATATCAAATAATGTAATATTTTAAAATAATCAGTACAAAAATATTTTAACCTATAAGTACAAACATAAAACAGATCATTTTTTTACACCTAAAAGTTCTTAAAGAAGATTAACTGTCCATAAAAAGTAAGTATGATTCCTTAAGTTTTGTTTTCTGAGATATTTACTTCATTTAGCTTTCTTTTCATCAAAAACTATACTTTAGATAAAATCTCTAAAATTAAATTGCAGTCACCCGTCATGGAGGAAATGACTAAATGTAAAATGTTCAAAGGTAATATTCGCAATCAATTTACACCCAATTTGCAAGCCTATTAACGTCTGTCTGTATTTTGCACCAATATTTAAAATTCAAATTATATTTTTATAGTACAGATATTCAGAGAGCAAACTTTTGCGGGGACAACATTCATTCAGCGTCTTTTTCATATTATTTTTCATTCTCACATTTGCTTCATAAATTTACACCTAAATCATACTACAGTTAAAATTACATCCGAACAGGAATTGAAAAAAATGTGGTGGGATTTATTTTCAACCAAAGATGTTATTGACAAGGTTATTGAGACCATTTGTGAAGGTGGAAAGTATGCCAGAACTCTCTTGAGGGGGAGAAATCGGTCTTGAAACATACTGCGGAGGCACAGCTGGTCGGTAGAATGGTCCTCCGTCATTTCGCTGTAAATTGAATATAATCAATGAATTGGTTGTAACTTTTAGGAAATTCAGTTTTAACCCAACATCCAATATTTTATAAATTCAACAGTATTGTTTTTAAACAAATTTGGGGAGATTGTCAAGAGAAATATTACAAGATTTAAATTTAGAAAAATATTTTTACCCAGATGTTATTTTTCTTTTAACACACTTTAAGTATAAACCATAAATGTAATATATGTAATTGTTGTTACAACAATTGAGATGTTGGCAGTGAATACTAAGTTCAAATGTTATGCTTACAGACATAACTAGTTATCAACTTAACTTAAGAAATATTTCCTTTATTTCCTTTATTTTGATTTAACAAAAAAAGGATTATTGTTATTATTCCTGTCAATCAATTATGGTAAATAAAGGTAACCGGAGTAAACGTGTTTTGTTTCAATGAATACATTTAGAACAGAATATCATTTGGTAATCAATTATTTGAGTCATTGTTAAAATTATTTTTGTTGAGTATATAGTATAAGAATAAAAAAACAGTATTTTTGTATTTTCAAAGAAAATTATTTTTCTAAAAATGATTTTAAATGTAAATATATTTAAATAATAAGTCTCTACTGTTTTTTGGTTTACACTGGCCACTGTTTGATTACTTTCAATTTTTTGGTTATTTTTAAGAACTTCATATAAAAACGTGGAAAAATTCCATCTTTATATTGAGAAAAATGTTAATTTGGATTTCAACTAAATTTCCAGACAAACAAATGTGGCCAAAAACTTAATAAAAGAAGGCATCTCTCTTTTCATGAAAAATTGTTTTATTTACAATACTCTCTATAAACTTCATATTTACAGGGTTGCGCCGCAGTTGCTGGTGAAAATCAAAAATATATTAACCTTAATGAATTATATATAACAAAATAACAGAGTCAGTCAGTTTATAAACCATTGCAGTATCCTGATGTTAACAAGCATATAAAAATTACTTGAGTATCTTTCTAATATACATGCTGATTATTCTGTTAGAACTAAATAAAATATAAAACTTAATTTAAATAAATAAATAAGATTACTTACGGTTACTTAAAAACAAGTCGAGCAGTCACCACAATATACAATATGTTCAGGCTTTGTAAAATTTAAAGGAAGTGGACTCGGGACAGTTGGTAATGAAAGGTGGGGTTCGGTATTAGGAAAGGTCAGGAATGTTGCATTACTACCTATATCTTCCTTTGGCATCTAACATTGAATACAATATGGCTTTACTGCCTTATTGACTGAGCGTATTCAGTAGCACTGCATCATGAAGCCAAATAAAATAATAAGCAACATATATTTACTTGGGTGTACCAATTATTGTACATAATTATCGTCACCATACTAACAGAAGTTGATAATTAACAAATTTTTGAGCAAATAATAGTTTTAGCATTTAGGATTATTAATCATGTATAAAGATAATGATAAAATGAAAGTATATTGTTGATAGACTTATGCTGAATAGATAGAAATAAAAAAATGGATTAATAGACATTAACCACATCACTAGCATAATTATTTTGCAAAAACGTTTGATAAATACATGCATTTTTGTATAGCTATGATTTTCAGTGATTCATATGACCGTCATTACAATCAGAATAAAATAAAAAAAACAGGCTTGAAGCCATGACTTGTTTATTTGAATGTCAGGAATTACATATATCACAAATGCAAGATTGGCGATATCGACTTGAAAATATTTTAAAAGAGTGTATTTGACATTACGCCTATTTGTGTGAGCAACGAAAATAGTATACTTTTGTTCACGTGTATTTGTGAGAGAGCTAGAGAGGTGGTAATATGTCTATAAAATAAATTGCCGTCTTTCACGAAACTTGTATAATAAATACACTATTGGAGTCATTGTGAACAAAGAATTTCATAGTAGACTTCTGTAAAATATCAAAGTGTAGTAAAGTACGGTGACAATATATTGAGTTTTATCATTATAGAGATTCTCTAGGATGCTGATTCAATCAGTAAATATTTACTCACAGACATACTTCAGACCTGATGTGAAATTATACATTTACTTGAATTTAAGATAATAGCAATAAAGTAGTTAAAGTTTTCAAAACTTTTGGTAAATAAAAAGAGTCACCATTTATAAGTATACCAAGTATAAAGAAAAGTTGAGAAGATATGTTAATAGATTCTTAAGCTCTCTTAAAATTAAGAAGTTTGATAAATATTCGTTAATTAGATTTTATTTGATATTTAAGTAAAGGAGAAGTTTTTGTTTTGGAAGATTGCTACAAACTTTTTTGAATACCTAACGAATGAATCATATAATAATAACACTGGCAAATAGCTTCACGCTGAATAATTGTGTATCAAGTTATATATCTCAACTAAAAGATTACTATTTCAACATTTTCAATCATCTGACAAATCACATTCATTCATTGAAATTATAATTACCATTAAAACCTGTTTTGATTTTATTAAAATCTAACTCTATGTTAACCTTTAACCGCCCAAGCATTTTTTTATGAAATATTCGCGCGACCCGCAGTTGTTTTAAAAATAATTATATCTCTAAATCTATTCATTATATTTGGGTATACTAAGAAACATTATCAAAATAAAAGATTGTTTATAATTTACTAAAGCTTTATATGTAATTTTTTACATTCTATATAATTACGCGTTAAAGTTAAAGAATAAAAACTTCTCTGAGGGGTTCGCGCACTGAGATTGGGAGCCACTGCCTCAAAGAAAAAATATTCTATGTAGTGTATGAAAAAAATCTGTTTCCCTATCAAAATGTAGTGAATAGTGTAGATTAAGCCGATTTATTATGGTTCGCCTAAAATAACAACGCACATACCAAGAGCCAATATTGTAACACAGATGTTATTCATATTTTGAATACTATTTCCATAAATCAGTGTAACTCGATAGCGAAATGCACCATAATCACCGGTCCCGTACGGGACCGCTGGGCGTTTAAAGGTTAATCTGAATATATGTAGAAATAAAAAATAATAATTCATTCAATGTTGCCAGTTGTATCTATGCGTTGAGGTAGGGAATGGTTTAGTTATCAGGAAATTGGAAATCTCCTTCAGAGGGTGCCATGGCGATGGGTTTTCGATTGGGTTGGTATGGCTTCCTTGGCTTGGAACTCTGTTTCACGAAGAATGTGCCCTGGAGGTGGGATCAATAATAATTTGAAGTATTTACATTTGGAATTACATTTATGGGTTCCTGATGTTATTTATGCATTCATTAAAATTTATCATTATATCCTTATTTTTACACAAGATAATCAATAATTATCTTATGTTTGTATGGATCTGTCTGTATTTTGATCTCATATATTTTTTTTTAGTTTGTTGACAATCAATAAAGTTGAATTTTATCTCGACCATCTAGTGATGAATATTCAAATTATTTATTCACTCTTCAAAAAAAAAAGGCTCAATGCAAAAGTGTAGAGGGACAGCTTTGAATGGAACCGGAAATTATACTAAGGATTGATTCGTGACATTACTTACACATACCTATATAATAGAATTACCAAAACCTTAAATAGCATTTCTTATAAAATATATTTTTAACTCATTAAAGAATATTACCCTATATATCTGGCTAAGTATTGTCATTTATTGCCATTCCAAGATAGAATTATTATTATATCTTCAGATATGGATACTACGTTATATATTTTCAAAAGTAAATTTATTTTTATGTATTGTTTCAAATAAACAAAAGAATTTTGTATAAAGATTAATATTTGAAAATATATTGGTAGCCATGATGTTGAGTGTAATAATTCATTTTCATCTAATTACATTCCTAATCATTGTCAAATAAAAAAAACCATGTGTCAACAGAACTAAGGCCAAAGTGGAATTAACAAGATAATTATTTGAAATTAATAATTTCTTTTTAATTATGCATTATAAAAAAATAATTCCTTCTAGAAATAATTAGTAGTTTTCTTCCCAGATCAATCAAAAAAAAAAACAGTTATATTTTTGTGTAAAGTAATAAAAAAATTGTTAATTTATACAGAATAGCCTAATTTAGAAAAGATCACTAACCAAAGGATTAAATAGATTTGAAATGAGTGAAACTATTGTATTATATTATTTAAGAAATGGTTGCACGAGAAAAATTAATGAAATGTTCAATAAATTTGTTCGATTATCGATAGTATTAGAATAACAACCCAATATTCAAATAATGGTTGTTAACTGCATCCAAAACAAAACTTTTTGACAGACGAAAGGTGCTAACGGTATTCATGTCTAATGTGGTATTATTGTGCTGTAATAGTACTGCAGTAATTTTTATCATAAACTAGGTGAAATCAATTTTAGCTTATATTTTTTTTGGATCTGTAATAATAAAGTTTTGTAAACTATTAAAGAAATATTAAACACCTCCACCTGGTAATGTTAGTCGAGAACATTTTTTAGAAAGTAAAAATATTCAATGATCATTGATAATATTTATGTATGTTATGTATTGGTTTACTATCACCATTATTGTCAAACTACAATATTTTTTTTGGATAAGATTATCTTACCTTAGCAGAATGTAATGTGACATTCAGCAAAGTTGGGTGAGCTTCTACAACTATGAAATCAACTTCCTTTGGAACAAAACCATCAGCGTATACCTAAAAAAATATAATAATTTGTTGAATAAACTTGAATAACTTATCATGAAATGTGACTATAGCAATAATGGTATTGAAATTCCTATTTTTTTAATATCATCATTTATTCACGTCAAAGAAACAAATAGACACATTTGAAGGTCACCAGATTGTTGTTTTTATCAAATAGCTGTACAAAGATTATTAAAAATAAGTGTATGCTTCTTGATAATAAAAAAAATGTTTATTCTTTGCTGATCAAGCTTGATTTATAACATGCTATCACAAATATTACCCTGATTAATTATTTTTTACTGACACCATTCAGCTATTATCGGTGTTTTGTTCCAAATATTAATCCTATTTAATTTTTTGTAGAAAATTTGTCATTTCGCTCTTAAGAATGCGTAATGTCATTCAATCACTTTGGCAAAATAGACCGAGACTATAAGTATGCTATTGTCGTTGTGTTATCATGTCAGTTCATGATGTTTCTGCTGATTTTTCAATCACTCACACTTATGCTCAGATTTGTCACTGAGTTGAGCAGTGTTCATTTTTACTTAGTATTCTGTGTCGTGAATTATTCATATTTGTGACTGAAACATCCCCATGATCAACGTTAGTTGCATTCACAGTCAGGGTCTCTTGGAAAATGAAGAAACATGGTCAGAAAATTCATTTTGTAAATTTCATTGAAAATTGCATTTAGCCTCATGGTTTCGGAATTATATATGCAATATACTAAATGTATGCTTAAAACAAATTGACTCACTTCTAATTTGTACATTCCTGGCATCAAAATTCTCCAGAACTCTCCATATTTGGTAGTCTGAAATCCAACATCCCTTCCTTTGATTTTGAGAGATGCCTTCTCAACAGGATTGCCATTGTCATCCATTACAAAGCCATGGGCTCCCCTGTGTGCTTCAGATATGAACTTGATGAGAGACTGGAAAAATAATTGAGAATATTATTGTATTGCTCAAAGAAGTCAGAATTACTCTAGACCAAAAGACCTGGATCATAATTAGAGCTCTAAAATAATTCATTAATTAGTGGAGAATGGATTACAGACACGATATAATTAAATTTGATCATTAATGTAGCTCACCATTTTGTTATCTTGCCAGTATTTAGGTAATTCATGTGCAGGAGGGAATTTGCAGCAAGAAAGTTCGAGTGTAACTTCCATGCAACCATACCATACGTAGTTATAATCTTGCATTCCACCTGTAATTAAAATTAACATTTATCTTAATTGCACCACCATGAAGTTAATAATTTAGTGATAAAAGCTAAAAAATAAATTTGAAAACAAGAAGCATGTTTCATAAATAAAAAATGTAAATAATGATACATGAGAAATATGAAAATAAGTGAGAAAAAAACTTGGAATAGAAACGGTTATGGAAAAACTTTTCCTGGTTGAAATGCATTAAAATCCACTTAATGAAATTCTTGGGATTCAATATATGGCTTTGGGAAACGATGCTAACAGTTTATATTACATTAGATGGTATAGGCAGGCTTTGATCTTTATTTTTCTACTTAATACAAATTTTAATTCAGTGAGACATTAAAATATCATAGATACCTGTCAGTGGATACCAAGCAGCTCCGTTTGTGATGCCATTTTCAAAGTTCTGTGAGCCAGATTTACAAGAGACACCTCTGGACATCTTTGCATGATTATTGGAGTACGTCAGTGAGAGATGTTTGAAGATGTCATCGTCCGGAGTTAGAGATGGTGATGAAGAGTAGCTCTGGAACACTGCTCCGAGGGGACATGTAAGTAGAATATATTTTATTGCCAAAATTGTTAAAACAAATTTTCTTCCTAGAATTACTATTGGTGAAATTATTTCAATATTTATGCCCCCTTAAAAGGAATTTGGGTTGACAAATTAACAATAAATCGTAAAGTAATGATTTGGTTTAACATATCTTTCATAATATTATATGAATTCAAACAATATGAAGTTTTGTGAATGTCTATTATAGAGGTTTTATAATACGATTAAAATTTCAAAAATAGTGTGACAAAAGCATTCAGAGATGTCACCTTTAATTAAAAAATAATATTATAAGGCTTAAATAAAAAAGTTATTTTTCATTATATAAAACTTTCTCTCTTACCCGAGCATAGAGCAGAAGATCTACAAATTCCTTAGTATTGCATTGAATAAAGAAAAGTTGTTAAAAAAAACACTCTAAACAATGCCAAATAAAATTAAAACTATTGTAAAAACAAACACTTTTGATAACTTATATTAGAGCAAATAAAGATTTGAAAAATACTCAAAAAATTTTGTGGTTATTAAAAACGACTACAAGTGTAATAGAAATAAATTAATGGTAAATTGAATTCATATATGCTCTCATGCCAAGTGACAAAATTGACATTCTATATAATACATGTATTTATTTTGGCGAATGTGTTTTTGTAAAAATATTATGTAAGTATTATGATATTAAGTAAGTCACAGATTTTTTTATGTTGTGTCAATACAATTTTATACGAGCATGGACTCCATAAAGATAAAATAGATTCATTTATTATCTATAAAACATTATCAAGGGTTACAAAGTAAAAACTTGTTAGTAATACTTACTAGAGTTGGGCGTGTTGTCGAATGGGTAACTAGCAACTAACGCTCCTCCGTGAAGGGATCCGGACAGGACGAACTGGATTTTACTGATCCATTCTTTAACGGCTTCAGTTTCTGGCTGAGCCCTTTTGTTGTTTTGTTTGAAGTAATCAGGGAAATTACGGTTCAGATCAAAACCTCTAGCATTATATCTAAAATGACAAAATCATAATTATGTCTTTACAGATTTATTGTATTAACAGAAAAGTTAATAGTCATATTGTATGACAATTGCAAAATTTCTAATATTGAGGTTTGATTGTTTATATTCATTTCATTAATCAGTTTATTTGCAGTCAAAGTAGTATATAATTGAAATTCTTTATAATAACAATGTAGTCGAAATTATTGAAAACTTATATTACTGTTTCTCGAAATATACATCTTACCACTAAAATAAATAAAATAAAATTCTGCATAAATATGAACATGATTCCTAAAGTAAATAAGCCCTGTTTTAGAGTGCCAAGTGATAATGCAACTGTCTTATTTTTAGAGAAACAAAGTATTATTTATTTAACCATATGTATGGTATTAACTGTCTAGTCTTTATGGAAAGGCGTTACAAAGGAAATTAAAAATAAAAAAATCAATTACATTACCTTCCCTGGCCTCCATCGCACTGTCCTTCTTTACTGACAGCATATCCGTCAGGGTTCAAAGACGGAAGAATATGAATTCGAGTGTTGTCCAGGAGCCATTTGATGTACGGGTCTGTTTCATAAGATGTCACCAAATACTGAAATGTTTTGAATGCAATTTTAACAATAATTATAAAAAAATAATGAACGCCTTTCAATGCTTCAATTTTAAGACACATTTTAGGTGTTGCTAAAAATAGATTAATTTTGTTTTTTGACACTGTGAAATGATTTTTTTTCTACGTTTACTCCTAATGTGGAATGAAGAGACTGATCTCTATGAATGGTGTTCTAAGAAAACTGTTTGTTGTTAATTTATGACGTTACTGAAGGTGCTTGTTGGATTTTCAATATAATATTTGAAATGTCATTAACATGCTTAATGTGTCTTATTTCTGAGAGATTAAAAATACAATAATTTTAAATTAAAAAATGAAATTGATAGTAATACAAGAAGGCAACGCTGACCCCTTGGCTACATGCCCAATATATGTACAGTGAAACCTCGATTTTAAATTTCCAAGGGACCCTGAAAAAATAACGGTAATTGCGGGAAACGGTGAATGCGTGAAAGCTTCAAATAATAATAAACATGTAAAATCGTAAAATACATTTAATTATTAGTTACTTGTACATACTGTAAATAAAATTTATTTTTTAAAAAAGTCCTTTATGTTAGTTTGCTTCTTTGTTATTTGGCACTTTAATCGGAACAAAGACTTGTCACTAAACTTGTGACTAAAAGTTTTTATGTACAGGAATCATTATTACCATGAATTTTAAACAACTCTACATTTGCATCATAAACAATAATACGCGTGTGGTGGATTTCAACCCAAAAAATAGCACATGCGTCCAATGCGTTTCGTCTAACATGTACAGCGGATTCCAACGTGTCTAGACATAACACCTGCACTCGGCTGTGTCAAACTTGCTTGCCAAGATACGGAGAAATATGCAATGAAAACGGTCAATCGGGATAATATTTGTGACGGGACCAAAATATTTAGACGGTTTATCGAGGAAATCGGGGAATCGGGAAACGATCAATGCGGAATTATTTAACATTGTTCTTATGGGAGTTTGACGGGACTATAAAAAATAAGCGTTCCAGCCGGGAAAACGTATTATGCGAGAACGGTTGATCGAGGTTCTACTGTATATCATAATCACAGCTATTTTAAAAAATTTAAATTATTTCATAATTTGTTGAAAAAATTTTTTTTTTACAAAAACACTTTAATACATCCTTAGTATAATTCTACATGTTTTGTCACTTCAAGCATTCAATCACACAGATAAAATAGAACATATGATAGAATAGAGGGCCGTGAGTGACAAAACATCTGGAATTGTACAGAGTTTCAACAATTCAAATTTGATGAAATGGAATTGAAATTCCATCAAGTACCTTCAGTCGATATTGTAAATTACATCCAATTTTATCGAATTTTTCTCTGTCATCGGATCATTGTAAAAAATTACATATGTGTTACATAATAAAATTACATATATGTTACATAATTTCGTTTTGTATGTATGTATGAATGATTATAATTTTAGTCTTTTATGTTGTGAAAATTTACTTTATTTTAGTATATTAAAACAATTAAATTTTATTGCACGTTAATTGTGGTAATATCCATTTTGAACAATGTAATTCAATGAAAAATATAAAAAGTAGATATAAAATATTTTTTATACTCGTATATTGACTTCATCTTTTATTTATTTTCTAGTAAAATAATTATATATCTTATGAGAATGGTTCCAGTCTAAAAGATGTCATTGAATACAAAGAAACTAGTTTTCAAAGGCAAATAATAAAATAGTTTTTAACATGAAAACATTACTTATTATCATAAAGAAATATATAAATTATCATTAAAATTTAACTTCTTTTTTTTTAGATTATATTTAAATGAATAATTCTCGATTCTGTACGTAGTTAGTTCTAAATGTATGCACAAAAAATAGATTCACGCAATAGATACATAACATGTACGTGTTGGTAACATTTAGTGTTTGCTGCATTTATTAGCGTCGTATTCTTGGTGAAAAGATGTTTTTACAATATTTCTGGGGTATAGTCATATTTGTTTAATATTTAAAGTAGTTTAAATTAATACCTGAATCATATGGAGTAATAATTCTTTTCCAACAGCTTCGTTACCGTGAATATTTCCAATATATTTGACATCCGGTTTTCCGATCATATGTTCATAGGGAGATGCAGACACAACCATAACCCAAAGTTCGCGCCCTGCAATTCGAATTTTAAAAATAGTACAATCGGTGTCATTTTATTTTTAAAAATTATACAGCTACCGATGTGAGTGTTGTCAGTTGTCGGAGTTGCCACATTCTTGACATTTTATTTATTTTTATCTGTTGCTTACCTTGTACTGATTTTCCGATTGAATAAAGTGCTGTCAAGTTTGGATATCTTGCACTGGTAGCTCTTAAGATTCTCGTTACTTCATCGTGGTCGTGATACGTGAAATCTAAATTGAATCCTGAATCTTTTCCATTGAACTCTCCATTATAAGGCACTACGGGACCTGCAATTATAATAACATCACAATGAGAAAGGGTTTTGTTGATCGACATAGGTCAGAAGAAATGTGAGTCTTCATGACATGCATTGGATATAAAATTAACACTTGATAACGATGCTTATTAAAAAAGTTTATTGCGCACCAACTATGTTTTTATACGATATATTTTTTCAAATATCAGCAGCAATATTTTCTCGTCTTTCTCTACATTAGTCATATCCCAAAAATTACAAAATTCTAATGTCTTATTTCGAGATTTTTGGAAAGCAACACAATACTATGGGTGGATAAGTAAACGATGAATGTTGATTTTACGTGGCGTCTATAAAGATATGATATATACTCAATTTAAAACATTGTTTTTTAAGCGACCAAAAAATCGGGAATATTGTCATGTACAATGGTGTGAATAATTGTACTAGATTATTTTTCCATAGACTAAAACGGTTTCATTATTTAAAAAAAAACAATAGAGCTCAAAAGTCGCGGCGATAATAGATATGTAGCATTGAAAGTTTATAATAACATCACGTTGGTAAAGTTCTTTGCATTGTGTCATTCACCTTGCATCATGAGATGCATGAACTTACGTAAACCAAACCACAAGATCGTTTACTACACAAAACAAGTTAATATTTTGCTTAATTAAGGCTTATAATGAACGAGCGTGAAAATGACAACTTTCTTATAGGTTTGTTACGATCGACGCCGCAGGCTCGAACAAGTTGTTAATGCACCCAATGTTAGAACGAAAAAAGCATTAAACGGTTTAATAATAGACATAGTAAACGTTTATCTGTGGAAATGTCAGTTTTCACCACTTTCACTGATGCTAATTATTGTCTTAGAAATCTAACAAGTACACGAATCAAGTACTTTGACATACAGAAAAAATACGCTGCAATCGAGATTCATTAATCTTTCTCCATCAATTATCAATTTGCTTCTAACATACCAATCAAATCATTACAACCTTCACTAGAATCAATCGCTTACAATTATTATTTACCAATCATAGAGCAGGCATTGATCCAATGAATTCATATTTTATATGTTTAGATCAATCTAAAATATTATACATTCTAAATCAGTAGTTCTCATGTCAAGCCACGGTAGCCGTATACCACTATGGCCACCAAAAGCTTTCATTTGAAGAGACAACCGTTGAAAACAATTTTCATTTGTATTGTTTTTAAATAAATAAACATCAATGTTTAAATAATGTGTTTTATTGAATATAAACTTGATACGTTTTTTTAGTAAGTGCAACTGTTATTTTTATCATCTCTCAAAACAAAAATTTGGTGTGGCCAATAAACATTTTAATATGCCGCTGAAATTTATAATGCGGCCACAGATTTTTTTTTAAGAGATTATAAGTTTTTGCTGCTACTGTTTTTGATAGATTAAGGGAAGAAATATTTATAATTGCATTTAAAATATTGAAAGAAACGACATTTGAAGTAAATCCAATTAAGTATACATCAAAAACAAAAATTTCTCTAACTAAATATCTGTATTGGAAAATAACATATTGCAATTGTAACACGGTGAAAAAATAGCAATGTATTTTAGTTCTACAAAATTACTTTTAACGAATATAGTTGATAGCTATTTCGGCTCACGCCATCGTCAGAACTATACTTAAACTAACATTTGCTTATCTATATATAGCTGTCAATATCAATATCGAAATCAATAGACACCAATTATCACAAAAGATTCTTAACGACCAAACTAACATAATAGTATCGCCACTTGTCCAGCCGTTGCACAAAGGGGTGGTCTGATTTACTTCCAGAAGGATCACTTCCGTCCCACATATAATCTTATTGTCATAGACACCTATTGTTTCATTTAGAATTTTGAAAATTTAGTGTCATTGTGTTAAAGTAACAAGCTAGGCCGTTGGAACGGGAGAGAGGATGTGTTGTGTGCCTTTTCTGCACAGATATATATATAGATAAGAAAATGTTAGTTTAAGAATATTTCAGATATTCCAAGTGAATGCCAATTCAATCAATATATTGCAATTGTATTTGAAAATAGTGCTTTGATATTATTGTCAAAGGTTACTTACCTTTTACCTTTATAAATTACTACAGTGTTCAGTTGGTTTCTTTTTAATGTCTGTGGTTATCAACTTAGTGATGGAATTAAAAAAAATATTTATATACCGTTAGGAATATTAAATAATAAAATACAATATTTAGTATTATATATTTCCACAATGTTATATAAAAAAGAACAGGACTGGTTTCTCTCATCGTGAGCATTCTAATGCTCTATGAAAGCCCTATTACTTGATATTGTTCGTAATGAGCAAAACTAGTCTCGATATCAATAATATTAAATTGTAGAAATAGTATTAGTTATTCTGTTTTATTATTTAACGTGTAAAATGTAATATATCGAATTTATTAATTGAAATCCCGATTATTATAGAGGCAGTCAAAAATGGAAATAAAGACATAAAATGAAAACAGATATTTGCAATTTTAATACCACAGCACTTTTGTTTAAATGGCAAATTCACTTAGAGTTCATCTGATTCTATTGAAAATAATTATTGATGAAATCGCCGAATTGTAATATATAATAAGTGTTACCTGATGACAATCTTGGAGAAAGGTCTGCATTAGCTGCAGCTGACGCAGGGAAAGGATATTCTTGTGCGCTTGTGTGGAAAATCGTCAGAGTCACCATCACCACACTTATCCAAGGCATCTTTTTTGCAGTCCCCATTTTGAAACTGTAACAAAGGATGAGACCGAGCTATGAGTCATCTATTTTATCAAACATGATTTAGTTTTCGTGTTAAAATAAATGTAATACATAATATTTAAGATGCCTGCTCGACCTTTAGTTATACCCAGCGAAATCAAAAACGAATAATGCTATATTTCATTCACCGATTTATATGCTCACACTAATCTAAGTTTATGATTCAAAATGATATTTTATTATATATAATTTTGTGGAATGTGCATGAATGTGAATTGATATGAATATAAAACGAATTAAACTAATTTCTGTTTTTTTCATTAAAAAATAAATAAATCAACGATTTGCAAAGGGAAAAAATCAATTCAAATGTAATATTTAACGAAAAACGAAAGAATACCTTTTTTACGTATTGTATTACTTTTTAAATGTATCTAACTAACCAGCAACTGCGCAATGGTTTTCCCTATTTTTTATGTTAAAATAGCTCCGTTTTTTATTTGTTATGGTTATATAACGACGATTATTGTAATTGAGTGCAAAATCGAGATTGCTGCCATTACAAATAATAAAAAGCTATGTATACCATTAAATCACTTCCAAACAAATAATTGGTTGAATTGTATACATATGCAGCGAGTGTAGTTATTAAATATTTTGTAGTGGTGACCATAACGTAAATATCGATCGAGTTTTCGAGAGATGTTTTTGATATCTTTATTTATTACAGAAGAATAATTATTATCATTATGACGCTTAAAGTTTTTTTTTTTAATTTGATCAAATAATTTTTTCGACCATATTTCGTCGATTTTTTATATTTTTCCTACACGAGCTGATGTTTGCATTTCGTTTCAATTAAGAAAATACACTGTTCAATCCTCATCGTATAACAACGCATGTCTTTTATTTAATTTAAAATTTGCTTGTATAATTAGTTACATATATTTTTTTACTTATGGACAAACGATTTGGAATTCTACTATAATATTTTATAAAATTATTCAGCTAAATGTAAAATCTTTAATCTTGAAACAACAATCTTCGCTAGAGTTATCAAAAAAGAACAACAGAATTTATTTAATCGGTGTTTATATAGTGTATTCGAAAATAAGGTGGAACTTGACTATGTATGCAACTGAACAAGCAGAGCAAAAGCATCTCGCAACTCGACTGGTGGAGGAAATACACATAACAAAAACGATGTTCGAAGAATTTGATTGAATATTGATGAAAGATTCTCATAAACAATATTTTACCTTATCAAATAATTCTACCGATGGTGTGATCATGGAAAAAATATCTTTAAGGCGGTGTACACAGTTAAATTGAGCAATCCAATTATATTGAATAAAAACGTTGATTAAATTATGTAATATTATTCATCAAAAGAGGACGGGGTCATTTGTGTATTCTAAGAAAAGTTTAAATTAATATAATGGCACAAGAATTAATATATATAATTTATTTTCATTTATCGAGAACTAATAATGTAAAATGTTGAGCTCCACTAAATTTGGGTTATACCATTTAAATTGTGCATTTTTTATTAAGCAGGTTTTATTCGCGGTTATGTGATTAACGTAGAATTGCGTTCTTTAGAAAGTGTCAAATAGATCCGTTATTTAAATAAAAATAGTTTTCTATGAACCGGATGACAGAAATCATTTGGAAGTTGACATTAATTTTAGTATTCATTTTTGTAAACATACATATTATTATTACATAAAGTAGTCTCGTTTTTTACGATTCCTATATTTTTTTCATCGACATTGAATTATGTGTGGAAATTTGAACGAATTATGGTCGTCATTACTGACAGTATATATATATATTGATAAAAATGTAACATTGGTTCGAATGCAAGTATTTTTTTTAGTTGTTTTTCTTGCCTATAACTCAATCAAATTTTACTATTTATAGTATCTCTATAGCAGTGGTTCTCATGTGCGGTCACCAGTGGATTTTGCTGCGGCCACCAACAGTTTTATAGTAAATATTGATATTTTTATAAAATGTGTTTTTACAAATAAAATTGTGAAATTATTATTATTTTAAAAATGATTGAATAAACCTGACTTATCTAGCACTTAATTGATTTTAAGTAAAGGACCGTTTTAATAATAAAATTGTTAAAAAATTTGTGTTTAAGTTATACGTTGACCATGAATCAAGTCAATATAAAGAAATAACAACAATTGCTTTATTAATTTTGTAAATTTTACCTACAACTATATATTGTGAAAGATCATTCAGTGTAATGCACTATATAAAAATAAATATCGAAATCATTTTTATATTTTATATTTATCACATTTGGTGCGGCCACGAAGCATTTCCATAGCTGATGTTTATAATGCGGCCACAGAGAAATTTCACGTGAGAACCACTGCTCTCACTAGTATATATGATAACAGACAAAACATCGAAAAGTCGAAATTTAAAAAGGAATCTTTTGTGGTTTATTTTTTTGCTGGGTGTTTGTGTAGTCGGCGAAATATAATATATAATCCGTTTTAAAACCCTGATTGATGCGTTACCCATGCAGATTGTGGACCAACTAGTTATAGCAAGACCGTTGTCACCTTTCAAGGTGTCCCAAGTCATTAAGAAAAAAATGTTTCTATTTTGTTTACGGAATGCGCGGTTTTAGGCCTCTATCAAATGTGGGGAGTAAGCAACAAATTATTGTGAGACAGAAGAGCACACAGGACAGAGCCCTGGGGAAGTCCAATTGTAGTAATTTCCAAGCCATAAAAAATAAATCTTGTTTTATTTCAAATTGAATTTGAGTGTGTTAGATATGAAGCTTTACATATACTATATTATCTAAATACACCTAAGCCTCGTATAACACGGTTTTACTCAACACGGATGTATAAATTTTGACATATTTTTATACAACACGGTTTAATGGAAAGAATGAATCCATTTCAATTGGAATGACTGGGAAAGCAGTTGCGGCAAAGTAGCTACATGTTTCACATTAAAAACAATAAATGACAGCTTGGAATTGGCTTATTAGTTTTTTTTTTTTGATAATGATCTTATAATAGAAAGGAGTTCAAAATTCAAGGGGGAATTACAAAATATTTAGGAATCTCTTAAGGAAATGTGTAAAGATTATATGCTAAAAGCAGACAATTGAGTCCTCCGATGATGAAAGCTCACAAGCGATCTTGAAAAAAAGTAAAAAATTTAGAATTCTAAGTGAAAGCGATGATAAATGAATGGTACATTATGTTATTATGGTTTGTTTCAATCAATACGTTAATGTATATTTGTTCATTTAAAAAAATATTATACATATTTGTGTAGACTATATTAAATTTTTCTTTTTTTTGGAATACAAACTATAATTTTGTATTGAGCCTTTTATAAAACGGATTTGTATTACACGAGGTTTTGCGGAACCATATAACCACTTTATACGAGGCCCATGTGTAAACTACAAACTTTTAAATAAAGATTGAGCGGGAATTTATCAATTTGTAGATGGATACTTTTATAAAAAAAACAAACGATATTTTTTATTGATCGATCAAAACAGAAACAACAGTATGTCTTTACTCTTTATAGTCGCTTCTGTCAGCCGGTATAGAGGCTTAAATAATAAATCTTTTAAAATGACAAGGGTCGCGGTTTTATTTTAAGGTAACGTCCCTTGTTATACCTGAATTAATTATATTATTTAGATTTATTCATATATTTCAGGTAAGCAGATATTCAGTTCAAAGATCTCTGAACGAGATTACATTGTGATTCGCATTCCTGTGTCGTTTATGCTTTTTCCACGTTTTGGTCGACAATGAATCTGGCCTGTGAATTCATTGACACTAACTAAATACTTGTCCATAACAATAATAATTAACGGTTACTCACCGACCGTGTCAAAATATTTGGACTCAATTTAACCCATTCAGTGCCAAACAATTTTTACTGGCATAGTTGAATACCGAGCAATATTTGTTGAAATTGTCGACGGATAAATATTTTTTTTTTTATTTAACATATGTTTTCCGAATGCTTTTAAAACTATAAATATAAAATAAATATAAAAAACACACAAACTACATAAATAAAATTTATAAGTTTACTATACAATTATTATTAATGATCAAACTGATCAGCGCTGTAGTTTTCTTGTAAAAAAATTAATACGAAAGTTAAACTTATTTTTTTATAAAAATTATAATAATAAAAAAAACATTTCATTAAGACCTTATAAATCTGAATCGACATTTTATTCATCTAATATAAAAGGGTTAAAACCATTTTACCACGAACCGCGCTTAACATATTTTTAATCAAACGTCCAGCGACATTGCCTTGTCAAGCAATTGACCTAGACATGATACGATATTGTTCAATGTTGATTTAACCGTTGATTTTATTTTTATTTGCTTTCTTTCAATGGTATTCAACGCACCCATACGCATTCTATTGAGGCTTACGTTTTGTATTTTTTTAATTGTTCATTAATTCGAAATATAGTTGATTATAGCTGTGGTCCGTCCTCATACCGGCCCAATAGACCACGCCAACTTAATCTCAACCAAGGCCAATTTTCAGTCATTCCGCAAACTCGCAACATGTGGTGAACAAGATATTTTTGATTTCTCCTTAAATTTAACGTAGAGTAGATTCAAATTTTTCTCTGCCGAGGATTATCAGTATTTACAAGGTATTTAATATTACTGAAGCTAAGAACCCAAGCAAATGAAATTTTCATTTCATCTGTTGAGTAGATTCGTTTTTCGTCAGTATTACGATATAGAAAGCGGCTGTACACCCAGTACTTTTTTTACGCGATTGTTTTTACGCGAATTCTAAAAATTCGAAAAATATGTGTATTTTTAAAACTTAATTTTGTGAAGCATTCCATTTTTTAAATACACATACAATTACCAAATGTTGACAAGTGTATCGGATATTATGCGAATTTATGTTTTAGGGTGTGTACAGAAATATAATGCAATTGCGTAAAATCATGGGATGTGTGTCCGCTCGTAAGATTGTTTAAACACAATGCATTTATTAAATTCGTTGAATAGCACTTTTCTCGGCCATAAATTTTACCACTTTGACTTATTGTCAAATAAATGATCTCCAATGACGTCCGAAATATTTTAAATGCTAAAAAATAAATGCGAACCGATGATAAAAATATTACTCTTGTAGTAAAAAGCATTTAAAAATAAAATAATTTACTCTTGCATGAGTATTTAAAAAAGACAATTTTAACTTGGCTTTCATACATATTCCGATATACAAGAGTCCGAGCAAAATTCAGATTCATACAAAATTCAATAATTTCGTTCAAAAAATCGCAAATGATTACATTTCGCAATCGAGAATGACAGCAGCGAATAATTCATATAAGTGAAAAAAAATGTATTTTTATAGTCACATTATATTTTTATAAGCAATAAAGAAATGAAAATATATATATTTTTTTTGCTCGAATTTTAAAGAGCAAATTTTGGTTTTTCATACGTTTCTGGGACTTTTTCACGCGATATTTAAATTTTTGGAACCAAATTGTCAAATTATACGAAAGTTGTGATTTTTTACGCGATTTTTTTTACGTGCCGTTTTCTGGAACCAATGTATCGCGTAAAAAAAGGACTGGGTGTATACACATAATACAAATAACGCAAGGTGATGGGACAGCTAAATTGTATTAAAGTTAACTTTAAATCATATAAAAATCTTGATCAGAGATTACTATTTATATATGTTATTTCCAATGAAAACCATGAGAGAGTTAGAAAGAATAAATTAATAAGTAATCAGTATTTTTCGTGATGTAAAAGCGCCTTTCGTATCAAAAAAATAAAGAATCCATTATTCAGTTGGCGTTTGTATTCATTATAATTCGCAATGTTATTGTATCTTTAAAAAGCAATGCTCCAGTCGTTTGCGATTATCTCATTTTAATAAATATTGTAATAAAGTTACTCGATAACATTCTGATGATTTGAGATAATTTTTCGAATAATTGTTATCTGCTTTGTTGAACAATATTGTAGGCCGCGAGGAACTGTGAGCAGCGATAATACGAATGTGCCTTGTTCAAAGTAGCAGGTAGTTATGCTGCAGAATGGTTTCACGGTCAGTATGTCACGACGAAGGTCCGCGTTTCGACATATCCTCACCTTTCTCTCTCAACGGCAGAGCTGCAGACGGATAATATTTCACCGAATGACATAAATTAAAAGGACTTGAACTCATCAAAACTCATTGCAGTTTCCTGTATTAAAAAATAGATTAAATCGCGTAAATACGCTAAATGATCAAGCAAATTGATGCAATGATACACAAATATTGTCATGATTATAGTATCAAATAACGCAACAAAATTATACCTGAGAAATAGTGAGTAAATATCAATCTATGGGCTAATCGATGACTGCATAATAATGTGATATAACACATAGTTTCTGTACTTTATCTACCCTTAGAGTTGACGCAATATTTAAGAGCCTAGTTTCTCAAGATTTTTGAGTCGTCCGCGATGTTATATTATTTCGATAAACAATCAAATTTTATGTTGTACCTTTTTAAATTATATTTTTCTGTTATTGTCTGTTTTAATATACTTAAGTACTGTTATATCAGCATACGGTGTTGCAAAATTAATTGTTTTGAATAAAATATCAATTATGTGAATATTTTTTATTTTATTCCAATGTTGATGGTCTGCAAAACATTTTTGGATTTTTTGATACTCCGCGGATGTAAAAAGGTTGAGAAACTATGTTATAAACTACGTAATAATAAATCTGTAGTGAAAATCATTGTACAGCTTTGAAAGCACTGTCGTAATGTAAAATGTCTTGAAATATTAGTTTTATCGAAAATGAAGCAGCATGATTTTTCCGCAATAAATACATTAGCTGAAAAACAATAAAAATAAATTGTATTGCATTTTAATTACCGAATTAAATGGTAGCAAACCATACAATATTATTTATTATAAATTTATATAAATTATAAATCTTTATATTACCACGTCGCACCACTATATTTCTTTATTTATTTAAAAACAAATAAAAAATTCAGGGTAGAAAAATTATGAATGAAACTCTTTTCTAAAAGATTAATATCGAAATAATATAGTACAACAAATATGACAGTATGGATATTCAAGTATCGGCGTGGTTTCTATTGTTATAAAATCGTTTTTTAATTCTTTTATATATTTTTACATTTAGTCTTTTCACGTGAAAACCTAATGGATTTTTTATTTAGCTTAATTTCCGATTCATATATGTATTAAATAATACAAAAAATATATATTTGTAACTACAGTGATCAGTCAACTCTGTCAATTTTCTCACAAGCACTCATGTCCAATATCAAATATTTAATTTGAAATAGACCTTACTTGGAGTAATTTCCATTCCCATATGATCGCTATGACCATAGACAAGTATACTATATGCAATGACAAAGCTTTTACCGCTACTATACCACAGACATCTACATCTACATATGAATAAACCCTGAGATATTACAGGAAATGGTTTGCAGCTCTCTAAACCACGCGACACGCAGGGATTTTTGTAATTGTAAAAGATTTCCGTGAATGACCTCAATATTTCTGTACTATATTTTATTATCAATGTTGTGGTTTTAATTTAAAAAATCGTTGTTTTGTTTCTGGGTGGTGTTATCGATTCGATTAATAAATATTCTTAGAATTATCCTACAACGCAAAAGATACACATATAATCATTCTTATAATTGTAAATACGTAATAAAGAAACATCAATTTACCGGGTGATGAAGATTTTATAGTTTGGACAATCAATTTTCTATCGAAACGAAACGATTGTATTTGAAAAATGTATGTACATATATTTATTATTTGTAAGAACATGCTATTACTTTAGGGCCTTTAGGCCATCCAAATGTAACATAAATGCGATCACGTGAATATTTGGTAAAGTGAAATCGAGTGATCTCCAATCAATATCACTCTATTTGACGCCAAAATAAACGATAGTCGTGTGAATTCTCGCGAATCGAATGTAAAGAAGTGTTAATTAATTAATAAATTTCTCGTTACTACAATATATTTTAGAAAAAATTGTTTATAATGGAATAATTCAAAGAAGAAAAAAACCGATTTATCTTGTTATAATAGATATAATAAAATTCACATGCTTATCGAATGAACGAGCATGCAAATAATTTGTATTTACGTATTCTATTTTCCAAGTAAGTTACATGAATCATCACGAATTATGCCAACATATTATTGAAGTATTAATTTTAGTCCTAAGTGGAAATTTTAGTCTTTTAATTATTTGAAACTTACTTTCTAATTTATATTTGAGTTATTGCTTTGTTATTCATATAATATAATTTTTATCGCTTGACCGTGGTTATTTTCCGCAGTTATCTATTATAATTAAATTATTTTTTAAAAATGGTTATTAACCTCGCGATACACTTTTCATGTCTTTTTGTATTGTTTTCATAACTATTTTCAAAAGTCATTCTTTTTTATTTATTTGAATACACGTGCTCGATTTTTTCTTAGTTGAAAATGAGCTTCATTAAATAGTTGTTTTTACAAATCACATTGAGTATGATTCATCTGAAATTATTAAACATAGTATTATACTATATTCTGAATGCATAATAAATGTTGACAATTTTTGTTGAATAAATATTACATTTCCAAGATATATAACCCATAGCGAAAAGATTAAGAAGTTGGGTGACATAATTAATGCATATTAATGCAAATCGAGTCATATGTGCTGACTTATGTAAGTATTGAGTATTGGCTTACATAAATTTGTGAAATTTAAAATTTCTCTTTTAATTTTACAGTTTACCTTATAAACAACTGTGAAATAATGGTCATTAGTTAATCGATAACAGTCATGTTGTTAAAGAAATAAAGAATTTTATACACTGTAAAATGATGTTTTTGTTTCGTTTTAGATTAAGCGGTCCAATGTACAAATTTACATTAAAAAAAAAACTCGAACTATCTCGTCATATTTCATTTGTCTGGGTTTCCCATTAAAAATCACGTGCTTATTTTAAAATCATTTAACATGCTATCATTTTACAAAGTATGTAGAGATCAATTAGTGTAAAATATTGAGGGAAATTTTGAATAAAATATATCAAAGATTTGGTATGGTTGTACACAGAATGACCGAATGTACTGTTCTATATATTTATTTAAAATTTTGTCTCAAGATGAATTATCTTAGGTTTTTATAATAATAAAAATCTCTAAGTTTACCATTTAATTCTGTTTAACAGGCATTAATTATTTAAGTATTTTCCTATACTAATGTCAAGAACTTAGATACAATCATATTTTTAATGAGGCCTTTATTTTGTATTAACCCTACTTTCGCTTTGTTTCTAGGGCCTATGAATTTTCTAACAACTTGCTATTTTTGTTTTATGAAAATCGAATTTCCATCGGATGATCTTATTGATTCGAATCTTCGTACAAAAACTCAAGTAATAGTCGATTCGGTCGGTAATATTAATTAGCACCATTAAAATAGATCAATCATACTCAATATTTCTTGGAAGAACTTCCATGTACATTTTGAAACAATTATAATACAAAATCATCAAGTTTTCAGGTCAGAGGTTCATGATTCAGTCGTGTCTCATGAAACTTTCATTTTTTTTCATAATATTATGATGATTCAAAGTTCGGCGAAATTTGTGTATAATTTAACGAGAACAATTTCAAACCGTTCGACTTTACAAGTGGAATCATCGCAGACATTAAAAAATTGTCATTAACCGAGGTCTTCACAGAACCTCTTCTCACTGAAAATTATTATCTTATGATTTATGATTTCGACTGAAGGTGCTTGAAGGAATTTGAATATCAAATTGGAATTTGTTACAACTTTGTACAATTCCATATGTTTTGTTACTAACGACCCAGGTTTCGCCTTTCGGCATCTTCAGGCATTCTATCACATGGATGCAACAGAATTGACATACAATAAACAGTTAGCATCGTCTATATACCAAAGGTATTAATCACAGGAAAACACAGACCCTAAGGCAAGCACTAAATGGCAGTTAAAGAAATTTAATAATATTAATCTAATTATAATTAACACAATTGCCTGTGATAATTTTCATTAACGATTAATCAGTTCACTCAGTTCTGTTCACGTAGTCAGTTCTGTTGCATCTGTGTGATAGAATGCCTGAAGATGCCGAAAGATGACAACCGGGCCGTTAGTGACGAAACATGTGGAATCGTACAAAGTTGTTATAATTCATTTTTTTATCTTATGTATGATACACGGGAAAAAGGTTTGAAAGACTTACATAACTTGTTTAGTCCACATCACTAATTGTTTTATACTTGTACTTTGTGTGCAGATTGTTGCATTTACATGTAGAGAAAAATAGGATGTATTGTCCCCAAAAAAACTGCGAATTATTTAATAATGAAATTGGCCTAGATGCAAATAATTCAGCGTTTTTGATTCAGTAGACAGATCTGATTGAAGGTTGTTTCAGCAAATTTTACGTTAGTTTTTAATAAATGAACATTTCCGACTAAGTGTCCAGCATCCGAAATCATATTTTTGCATTAAAAACTTAGTACATCTTATATTCTGTTAAGTTAAAAGAGCTTGGCAGCGTCTCGGATTTAGTCAGTTTCGTATTAGCTGGTCTAATTGTCAAACGATATGAACATAGCTCTTGCTTAATAACTAGCGTATCAAATAATTTTTGTAAAACAACTGAGAGTTTGTAAAACATAGTAAAAAAAACTTATTCTGTCAGAAAATATATTCTTGTCTGCTGGTTTTGTCGTTGTCATTCAATATGTAAATACTGTTATAAAAATGCGGTTTTATGACATCCTGTGCTGATGTTGCTTGCACAATGAGGTGTTCTAATCGTTGATGAATCGAAAGGATTACGGTTAATTTTACTGTAAAGAGCAAGAATTTGACGTTGGGCATCTCGAGTTCGATACAAGTCCGGTTTTATTATCGGATCGCAGCGAAAATGTGATACATTTATAACAGTAAACCCTCTTGTATTCAATCAGGTAGTGAGTTTATATATCAATTCTTGCTTGGCACAGTTTTTTTAAAGCAATTAAATCACTTTGAATAATTAGGACTATTTTGTTACTAGCTCGAAGTTTATAGGCAATAAATCAACACTAAGAATTATTAAGCATTTAATTTAAAAAATAGTCATTATTTTTAAACAATATTCGTTCAGCTTATGATGAGCTTTGTTGCCATATTTAAAATAAATCAATTACATAAAATGGTATTATGTAATGAAAGTGTACCTATTTAGATATATTCAACAATTCAATATTGATCATTCAAAATAATCAATACGTCGTATAAAAATTAATTTCATTAATAAGATGCTATTACATTATAATCGAGCAATCTCTACAATAATATATGCATTTGAATGAATTCTTTTGTTTTATAGTGCGTGTATAATAAATTGGCATCAATATTTTATATATAAGAGAATATTAAAAGTAACTTACTTACTCCTTGATTCATAAATATATCGTCTATATTAAATACGTCTACAATAATACAGTACAGACTCTAACGTCTTGATACATTATTATAGTGCTTAAAATGGATATTAAAGCAGGCTTTAACGTTTGGATGCAAGTTTATTTTATAATTTTTGCAGCATATCGTTTCAATTATTACAAACTTTTAAAAGATTTTTTATTCCTTTCAAAAGGTTTTTTGTTTAAGTGTATCAATAAGATAAGAAATCAAAATGTGATGCTTAAAAATTCCAGAAAATTTTAGGCTCTCGATTACAAGTCTCAGTCGAAAATCGGTTAAGGGCAAGGACATTCTAAGTAAACACTTCAAGGTGTTATACCACTTAACGAAAATAATCCAGCAAGGTTGTTTTATTTATTGAACACTCAAATTTTTATTTATTAATTGTATTTTGAATTTCTTTCGTTACGAATACTTGATCAAAATACACGCGGGATAAAACCAGACAAAATAGTTTTAGCAGATGAATATGAGTGAAAAAACATTAGTCATTTACATTAATTATAAAAGGGTTTCGATAAAATATTATTAGAAACATATATGGATTAACAAATCAGATATTGTTAGTCAAATATTATTACTGTTAGAGAAGAAGGAATCAATCAATATAAAAAGGCATTTTACTTAGCATATAAGATTTGTTAAGTATTTATCACTCGATTAATCACCGCGTAAAACCCAAAACACATTTCTTCATTCAATGTCAAGATAATGCGTTGCTACACTTTTAATTATTTGTAAATAAATAATATAATAAAATATTACCCTTCAAAATTTTAAAGACATCTCTTAATAAAAATGAATTTATAAACAATTGAATTGATCTTTTCTGCTTAAAACCAGCATAAAATTTACCAAGAAAATGTGACATGATTAAGCTAATAAATTTAGCAAATAAACTGTATTTGAGTGATGTAAAAACAACACATTCGATTGAAATGTACCAAACACGGAAATACTTGCGGCATCATAATGGAAGTAAACGTATTTTAGGAAAAAAAATGTTTCAACGTAGCATGCTGAACAAATATTCTATAGCATTTTAAATTATCAATAGTTAGACTAACAAGAATAATTGATTAGTAGATTATCACGACTTGTGAATAGATTAATTTAATAACCTTCCAAACACTTCATCCAAAAGATGAAATGCAAACATTGACAACACGAAAAATATGGACAGTTGTAAAAATCTCTCATGGTAAAAAATTTCACCAGCGATTTTCATTTCTCGTCAGCAGATTATCGCCGCAATAATTAATGATATAAACAATTTATCGCCAGCTTTTATGGCGATCAATAGGGATGTATTGGGGTCTGGGGCTAAATTTTTTTTTATAAAAAATAAATTTAAATATCGGCGTTTTTAGATTCTATTAAGGATATATTCTTGTTAATGCAACCAGTGGCTAGCTGACTTTACACTCATGCGCTCTCACGCACCATTAGGTGGCGTGTATGCTTTAAAAAGAGGATTTGATAAAATGCAAGAATATTATATACACTTTTTCACATTTTTAAACACACAAACCTCCCATCAGCGCGTGAAAGCTAGCTCATATTACATTGTAAAATAATTATAAATATTAGATAATTTTTAGTATTTCGTTAAGTTATCGTAAATGTTTGTCAGTCACTTTATCGTGCCAATTTTAACATAAACGATATACAGGTTTTCTTTACCAAATGTATTTTTTTTGTTATTTTGGATTTTGCCAATGTAGTGATAATGAATTAAACATATCCTATGTTTCACGACTTGACGAATCGTCTGCACACGAAAACATATCGATAATTTGAATGATCAGATTTTTGTAACGGTCTTTATATCTACATGCTATGTTGTAAGCTAAACAATATGTAAATGAAAAAGTACATCCCCTGAAATGTAAAATCATAATCGTGAAAATGTCTCGTAGTTTTTAAGATATTTACATTATTGTCGGCCGCCGTGCTCTAATGGTAAAATTTTTCCCTATCGATGAGGTTATATGATTTCACGGAAAACTCACTTGTTGCTTGTAATTTTATTTGTCCTTGAGTTAATCTCAAGTAAATTATCATAGACTGAAATCCTATATGATTTTCAAATAAACTGTTTTGCCAAATATATATTTGTACTATATATGAATTTACACATGTTAATAAATGTTTTAACTATTTACTAAAGACATCAAATTCCTACAGCAAGAGTCAAATATATATTTTTTTGATTGTAATAATTCAATAGTTTTTTTCCAGACGGATTCAACAGAAACATTTTGGAAATTGACTATCGATTTGAAATAACTACTGGAAAATTTCTTATTTCTCTCAATCAAAGAGTTAGGAAATAAAGATACGGTCTAAATATGTCTCTCAAAGAAGCGAAACTCGATTCATATTTTGTAACATATATTCTATAAGTAGAATAATAACATATAAATTAAATTTTTTATTAGTATTGATACTTTTTTTTACAATATCGATTGAATGTGTTTTTAATATCAAATTTGAATTGCATCCGTGCGATAGAATTTCATACTTATTTATTAAAATAATTTGACTTGATTTATTTTCTGATGTAATATATGTCGATCAATATTTTTAACAAATAAGCAATCAAAACTATTCAAGAGAAAGAAAACGTTACTTTTATTTTCGAATCGAACGATATTTAAATTTTAAATATCGTTCGATAATATCTTCTTTTTATTTGATCATCATTGCTTTCATCTCAGCTGATTTTCAAAGACAAATTCGTAATAATTTGTTGTATTATAAACATCCATATTATTTGAAATGTCAATGTTTGACATTGAACTGTCTATTTTCGGTGCCATCATTACTGTTTCCATTCCATATATTCATTAGGTAAAATAAACACAGTAAAGTATTAAATATACACAGAACGTACATAATGCATGGTCGAGTGTCAGTTCATTGCCAAAAAAATCGGATGGACATGAATGCTAAGTACCGAATTTGACCACCAGAGGCGTGTTATTAACTAATTATTCCGAGTTTTAAACAAACACCTTACTTAAACCAACGCTACTTTTATATGAATGTAAACAATGTAGGTTTTCGTTAACTTATTTCAGGAATGAAATTTTGAGTATTCCAAACCACTAAATTAGAAACCGTAGATGACACAAAAAATAATTGCGATCCTTAATTGATAATGATCCCTAAGGATAAACGGCAATTATATTGCAATATTTGATTACAACCTTTCATCTAAGGAAAAAAATGCATAAGCAAACTATTTTTTTTGTAGTAATATTTAATTAAAAACAATTTATGTAGATGATTATCATTATTTTATAATACTAGTTTTAAAATATATTTTGATCTTTGCATTATTTCAAGATTTATAAAATAAATAAATGTTAAGTCACACTATCAATTGGTGAAAATTTTAACGTACCACATCTGAATTGAAGTTTTTTTGTCTTTGGTTCGTTTTCACCGTTTTCTTATTTTTGTCTTTTACAAAATCGTCCGTCAATTTATTATATGAAGTATTTCAATATATAATAATAACTCTAAATCAGAATTATCCACTCTAGTTTACTCATAAAAAAGCATTGTTAAATGGTTAATTAAAAATATGTACTCCGCCACTGAACTGTCACGTTATTGCTATTACATATAAAATAGCATTTGTTTTATAAAGGTCAAATGAAAATTATGTCCACTTAAAACAAATGTGCACTAATCACATTAAAAATTATGAATTATATCCGGTAATGTTTTTTAAACTTTTGTTCCTCGATGATTTCTGACAAGGTAAAGGGTATTTAAAACAAAATAATATTATGAATAGTTTTTGAGATCATCTGTGTTTCATCCAATTTCTTTGTTAAACATTTATCGATGTTGAATATAGTAATTTATTTTTACAGTATAAATTCTTACTGTAACAACAACGTCTACTTTCGTGGTTTCATTTTTTAAACAAATGATTGAATTATTAAAATGTTCATTCTAATTAGGTAGAAACTTTTCAGATAGCTCAAAACTCTGGTTAGAATATGAAACAGTGTAATGAAAAATGGCTATATTCCTCGAAAAATCGTCAGATTAATGTGTATTTTTTTAATAAAGCTTTAGTGAATTTCACGACACAAACTTTCTCCATTAAAAATCAGATAAGAAATCACGAAGTCAAACATGACTCCAAGTAGACTATTTCTAAAACGATGAAATGAATGCTCATATTTTATTAAAAGATATAAATAAATTTTACTACGCTAGTGAAGTTCTATTGTCATAGTTAAACATGCAAATTAAACAATGATAGTGAATATTTAATAAAATATTGAAGGTAATTATTGTTTTGAAGTGGTTATTACTAATTTATCATATAACATATTTTATGGCTGGATAATTGTCGACTATAGATGTCTGAAGTTTATTGATCAAAATGAAACATTGTTCCTCAACTTAAACTATTTTAAAATTTATATTAAAAAAGCATTTTCAAGTAATGATTTTAAGAAGATATTATAAAAGTTTATTTTTGTTCTTCAATGTTTCGACGTATCAATAAAATACCAAAACAGGTTCGAAACATAAACTATATGGACTCTTTACTTTTTCACAAAAAGGTTTGAATCTTACCTTGATACCTGTTTTCAAGACGAGATGTGAAGAATAAAGATACGTCACTTAAATCTCCATATATTGAAAAAAATAACAGAAAACTCACTTAACAACGGTGATAATAAAATTAAAATAATCTTGTTGTATTGTTTATGGGTTGATTAATTAAAATTTAGAATAAATTCATTTCTGTCAAATTTACACCGTTAAAAAGATAGTTCAATAGAGTAAAATTTACCACACGTTTACTCTGGCCCGCGCTTGGAGCACTACTGAGTACTGACGTTAGCAAGAAATCAGGGAGACATGTAACCCCACCGTTCTTGCTTCCCAAAAGTGTCATCTGCGATGCGCACGACACAGAATGAACTTTCTCCAAATTTCGCTTTTCTAAAAAGGTTCCTATTAATATAGTAAGTAGAGTCTAGTATTCTTCGCCACACTCATATGCTACTTGTGATGATTTGCTGGAAAATTTTTGCGTTATCGGATTTCTCCCTCTTGCGTTGATAAAATCCATTGACGTAGCTAAAATCTTCCAGCTGGGTTGTTTCACTTTTAACCATTGATGGCTGCGCTATTTTTAGAAGTTCTTTTTTTAGAATTTACAGGCTACAGTTAAATTTAGCACTGTCTATTATGGATTATTTTCCTTTTTTGTAAAAAACATAAAACACTGTTGAAACTGAAACAATGATAATAATCTGTTATATACGAAATAAAGTTTGTTTTGATTATGTTAAATATAAATAAATATCTGGCAGTGAAGACTTTATTTCATGTTATAACACAACATATTCATAATGATAGCTCCTCTTTTTTGTACGATAGTACAATGCAAACTTTTCTTCTTATATATAATATACGTTTTACATCATACGATTCGTGAATGCAGCATTATTTATCATTAAATATCTTTGAATTCACCTTAAAAGTTGCCAGTAGGAATTCTTTATCTATGCTTTGTTTATTTGCACTCAAAGCAATATACATATTAAATTGGTATAAATTATTTAATTAAAGTAGTACTCTGACAAATAACATGCGATTGACAAGTCAAATTCATATGAAATTATACTGTATTCAACAGTAATGTAGGCACTTACTTTATTCTATCTTTCGGTTGAAAAAAAAATGTTATTAAATCTTTCACTTAAAATTTTTATCATGATAATGTACTAATTGTGTGGGACTTTTTTATATTAGTAATAATTGAATTGAACAAATAGTTGAATATAATTGTGCTATAAATTAAAAGTGGAAGTAATTATTTTTCCATGAATTTAGCAATATTTTGTTTTAATAATCGAAAAAATTATTATGCAATTATTCCGAATATACTTCGCAGAAGGATTGTTACAACTTTCTGCAATTCCACATGTTTTGTCACTAGCGACCCGGGTTTCGCCTTTCGGGATCTTCGGGCATTCCATCACAAGGATGCAACAGAACTGACGTACTTCGCAAAGAAGTGAAACACGCCGAGTAGAATAACAAAGTTAATAATTTCAATTATTCCTCTATTGAAAATTTACATGATATTTTATGTTTCTCATAGAAATTACTCTAATACTCTAATAGGGTGATTTCAATGTCATTTCTGAATTCATTGACAATTTAATATTCCTTTGTGTGCATATATGTTATGTAATTTTAATTTGATACTACCGCCGCCGCCTCTGTAGTTCTCTGATAACTGCAATTTTCAGGTTAATAATGAACAAGGGGCTCGATGTAAATTTTTTCAAAGGTTATCAATGAAACAGAAGCAATGTTTATTAATTTTATAGTGTACACATTTATTTAGGATAAATATTGTTATATACTTTTTTTAAGTGTATTTGGGACATATTATCATATGTTTGCTGTTTGATACTCAGTTTTGGCAAGGAAAGTGAATAATTAATAACTGAAAATAATGTTAATATAGTTAATTTTGAAAAAAATATTTTTTGTAATTATATAACAAATATAAAATTCATATAAAAACTCTTAAACATTTTTTTGAAATTTAGATAAGCAATTTGCTTGTTAAGCTGGCAATTTAATATAACGTATAAAGTTCATATTTAGGTATCTAAATATATTATTTATAAATACACCTAGGCCTTGTATAACTCAGGCTTTATACATAACGGATGCGTTAATTGTCACATATTTTTATACAACACGGTTTAAGGGAAAAATTAAATTATAATGAAATTTTGAATGATCCTATCACAATGACATCACACTATTCCACCAATTATCACACTCAGAAAGCAGTGAAAATGCAAAGTAGTTACATGTTTCAAGTTAAAAAAAATAAAAGACTGCTTTTGTGGAACCAAATAACCGTGTTATATGAGGCCCAGGTGTATATCTAAATGTGGTTTTTATTTGCATAGAGATGGAAATTAACTATATTCCCAATTTATATATATTATATAAGTATTGCAAAACCATTCAATCAACCAATTTTAATCGTCTTACCCCCTAAAGCAATAATTAATAATTAAGTTGGGTAAATATAAATCCCGATCACCAAAGAACTATTTCTGTCCTAAGAGCATGTTTAATCTCTCATAAGCGGTTGACTTACAGTCTTTAAAAAAAGCTGTTTATGGTGGTCTGATCTTACTTTATGTGCAAGTTGCTCGGCGCACACGGTCAGTTAACTTAAGGGGGTAATCAAAACCAGCTGAAAAAAATACGTTATAACATTTTAAATGTAAATCAGCTGTTGTAAATTTTATTTTATTAAAATTGAAGCATTAAATGATTCTGATAAATTGATTTAATTATTGAAAAAACAAGATTTATATAGTTCTCAATATTATAGAGATCAAAGGACGCTTCATGATTTTTGTGAATGTAAACGTTTGAGGCTGGCCAATTAATGTCGATCAAATTCCTAGGCGCAGCCCTGTTGGTACGCTTCATTAGAAGTTCATGTTCTCCACATTGGGAGCAGACATCGTTGGAAAAAATATTTTCTTCTCTCATTAGTGTCAATTTTTCTTCGCGAACTATGCCATATATTTTTTCAGTAAATAAAAATAAATGAGGTTTGACTTTAGAAAATTGATATCGGTGAAATCAAAAATAGATGACAAATTTAACCCGAGAGGTTTGGTCGGAGACCAATTCCGTTATCGACACCGTTCCCACGCATAAAACATAATTATATCACATTTTCTGTTCTATAGAATAAATCATAACAAACTATAAATTACAGTTACAGATAATATACTTCAGAATACTTATTGATTAATTTAAATTTTTCTTAATGTAAGAAAGTAAGTAGTTTTCTATATCTCTTTACGGTCGTGGTCCCTAATTATTGTTCTTATATATTTTCGAGACTCTCTGGTTTTAGAAATATTAAAATTACAAAATAGATGTTTCTATTGATTAACCTGTTTGTCGGGAACTATTAATTTGCAATTTAGTTCAAAATTTATTGAAGAATTAGAGAATCACTAAAATTGATGAAATAGTTCCCAGATCAACGGTAAGGCAAATCTGGAAAAATTGTTGAACATAAAAATTAAATTAAAATTTACAAAACTTGAACGACATTGTCGATATTCTTCAGTTACTTAGTAAACTTACAAATTACTGCAGACCACTTACTATAGAAAAATATCAATGCCCTATGTGCACAGCCTAAGCGGAAAAAATGCCCATTTTATGGAGTATTTTTCAATTTACTAGAAAGTTTTGAACATTATTTTGTAAAGAAAAACGAACAAACAGCTTTTGTAAAAATACATAAAATAAGATAAAAATAAACAAAAGGCAGCAAAAAAATATCGGGACCTGTGTGAAATTGAGGTATCATAATGTTAAATCGGAAATGTAATATTAAAAGCCCAAAAAAAGTATGCTAAATACTTCTACAGCTGTTTAAACTAGTTGTAAACAATTTTCTCTTCCACGTATTCATATGAAAGTGTTTTTTCTATACTGTAATTTTTACTTTCAAAAAATAAAAATACGATAACAATATGTATACAATTTGAAAAAAAATGTTTTTCAACTAAATTTCAGTGTTTTTAATTTGAAGCTAAGGCCAGAGCTAATACCCGTGACCATTAACTTAATTATAAATTAATTAATTAATTTAACTTCTAACTTCATTTCTTAACCATAATAAAAGTTTCCAACAAATGAATTTCATAGAAAGATATTTACAAAAAGTAGTGTCCTATCTAATACTATATATAATATCTATATATATATATATATATATAATATCTAACATATATTTACCAATATCTAACTGTTTTATAAAATTCTTATTTCGCAATGCGAAAAAAAGACATCATACATAAAAAAAAACAAAGTTTTCTCATTTCACTAGTTATAAGTTTAACCCTTATTAAGGTGTACATTCTCAATGAAATTATTTAAGAGAATTTAAAAAAAAAAAGTTTTATAAACTCTCAATATTTTTTTATGAATAGTGGAGGTTGAATTGTCTGTATTGATGATACACATACCTTAAACAAAACTGGTTTACGGCATGATTCCGAGCTATATTACATTTTATTTCTCAGATCGAAGACGAGACGTTTTTAAGTCATATTTCCACTTTTTAATAAAAAAATATATCGGTTAAGTAAATTTATTATGTATCTGATATCTCACTTTGTCGATATGGCGTTTTATTACCGATCAGCATATTTCATAGCACATAATTGAGATAAGTAATAAAAAACCGTTATCGTAAAAAAATCCACCCAAACCGTTCTCTTTTCACTAAGTTAATACAGATTTTTAGTGCACGAAGATTTTTTATAAATTAATGAAAATTGGCAAATTATATACATTCTAAGCGAAACAATGCTAAAGGTTATATTGCAACGCTTCCCCTTTTCTTTCAGGATGTCCATTTCAACAACCGATAATAGAAGGTCTACTCGATCTATAAAAAAACTGCCCAAAGAGTTATGCTTAGAAATCACCAGAGCACGTATGCCCTCTACGTAGGGCCTAAGTGAAATTTTCTAGTCCGGGTTTCGAAATTTTGCCAAAAATTTATGTAGATTTATGTCATAATAATCTTTTTATTACGCACTAAAGCATGTGCGTGCAACCGGTAGATGGCGAAGCAAAATTTAATCGATCCCAATTGTAATTGAGTTTTTTTTTTTTTTTTAATAATTTTCATATTGTATGATACACTATGATAAACAAGTACAAGATAAACAAGATTTTAATTAGTCGTGGATCGACATGAATGTTAAGAATAAAAGAATTTCCCAATCCCAAAAAGGTCGCATGCCCTTGCAATAAAGTAAAGGCTCTCAATCTTTTTAAATTCAAAACACTTATTTAAATTTGAATGTTAGTTAATTCGTCTAAGAATCCTACCAGAACTATGCGGGGCTAATTTTATTCTTGATGAAAAAGTATTTGGAAATTTATATCGTTCGCTTAAATATTTACACAATTTAAAATAATTTCGGTTATCTGTACAAGAAATTAAACGCCCGTTAATGATATCAATATCGGTGACTACAGTGAGGATAAACTATATCCTCCAAAATCAAAATTCACCTCTTTTTTTTTGATGACAGCTAAAAATTATAGTTCTGAAGAGAATTCGTTACAATACCGTCGTAATTTCTTCTTTTATTTGATGAAATATGTAGAATATAATTTCAATAATTCTATTTATCATATAATATAATAATAAAGTTGTAAATATCAGTATGACTCCGTGCGATTCTCAATAAGGATTGAACGCTTTTTATAATTTTTGCATAATCACTACTCTTTAAGAGCGTAAAAAAAGATTAGCACCTGACGAATCCTGCTACAAGGTACCCGGTATGCGTGTATGCTCAATTCGTTACAGGAGTTGTTTGTAATTTGGTTTTTAACAATCTTGCCTAGTCTGGTGCGACAGTGATTTCAGCGATAACATATTCAAGGGAAGTTACTCGCATAGTATATTCAGTATTTTCTCTGTTTAAATTTTTTCTACAGCATACAATTATTTTGCAATATTTTTTCAGATTGAAAAAATAAATACTATATTAAATCGTTTTTCAAAACTTTTCTATGACTCGTATATAAAATGCCCAATTACAATTATTTAGTGTGTTATAATAGCATTCATACGCCGATCGGTAAAGTTGTATTGGTTACAAAATAGAAACACAATAACAGACAAATATTTCCTACTCGAAAAACGTGGGTATAATTCATGTAAAATAAAACTGAGAAACAATGTAGATTTATGTCCACAACAGAATCAAAAGGGCGTTCTGTTTTCAAGTATTGCGAGATTTGAAAACGGAACTTTTTGGTACGTTTGACACAATAAATCACTAGAAAGTCAACTATCCGTACACAAGCTTTGATATTATGACTATCTATATGTCATATTTGTGAAATATCTAGGCGAAAAGATATGAAAACTGCATGTTATTAATTGCTCAATCTTGCTTTTATTTAAGAGATTAGGATTGGCATTTGCCATAAACGGTGGTAAGCTAATTATAGTTGTTATGGTTAAGGACGAATTTTTAAAATCTGATGGGAGGCAGGGACTTTTATTTCCGCTTTTTTATTATTGTAGAATGTCAACTGATGAATAGTACATTAGTAAATAGTAATAATAGTAAATAGTACAGAATTTTATTTGTTTTTTTTATATAATGGATTTTTTACAAACAATTGACGAATAATTAACCCATTTAAAGTTACATTGATTGATTTAAATAGATTGAAAAATAAATAATACTGTCCAAACTGAGCCTGGAACCAATGACGTTGACGACGGCGTATGAATTCGTAATTCGTATTCGTGAAAAAACAGTTTTTTTTACAGTGTTAAGATGTTTTCATTCAGTATTCGCTTTGCTAGTAAATATTATTGAGTAGGACCAATGTTCCTTCCTTCCGAAGGTTATGTGCGCAAAGACATCGACTGTGTAACTTTATAACGAAATTAAAATTTTGTACGTCGTATAACAGTATTTAGACCTACTGAGCGGAATGATTATTTTCTAATAATTTCAGTTAATTTATTCATTTAAGTTGTCATATCTATTTAATGTAATTCATGTAAGTGTTGCCAGCGTAACTCAGAGTTCGGAACTAATCCTAAAGTACGTATTATATAATACAATATATGCGCGCGCACGCGTCTATAACTTAGAGGAAAACTGTGTAAGACAGACGGGATTCTTTTGTATGATTATCTTTTCCACTTCATTATTTCGAAAGATAAAGGATGACATAAACTGCTTTTCAATATCAAATTGTATACAGATGGCGTTGTTATGTTTGTCTTCCATGCTGTAAAGCATTGAGTGGGTTTATTGCTGCGAAAAATGCTTAAAAATTCATTTTTCACCGTAATATTATTTTAAAATTAAATTTAACGATACACCACAATTTGCAACTGCATTATCGAACGGAGAAATCAGACTTTATGTATTTCACGAACAAATGAAAGAGTGTGTGCGTTTAACATGGTTTAAATCGGTAAACATTATGAACAGGATCGTCTCTGTGTTAAACTTGAAAGAAATGAAATCCAAACCGCAGAGGCACGTCGCCGTGAAGAGAGATTTAAAACTCGACACCAACTGCAATCTGTGATCTTGAAGCGTGACCCATCGAGCTACAATTTTATTTTATTCACACCGTAGATATAACAACAAAACAATATGGCAATAACTAGCAAATATACTGTCTTAGGTCGGCGTTAACTTTCCTTTGTTTTGGAAAGATCTATAAATGATTTTTTTCCAGATAAATAAAAGGACCATTTCCATGTTTTTTTTTCCTTTGTATTACATTTCAATACCAATTGTAATACGCCGTACGCTGAACAATTTGCTATAGGTCCACCTACACGTTTTTTCTTCAAATATTTATTATTAAATTTGCTTAGTTATTTTATTATTTAAACTGTATCCTCTTGAATGGAAATAAATACATCCTATATGTGGAAATTTCTGGTTCCATTTGTAAAATTTGTATATTGAAACTTCATTCAACGAAAATACAAAAATTTTATGTGGAAAAAAAATACACAATTTCATTTCCAAATTGAATATTAGAGAGTTATAAAATCAATAAAAAAAATACATCTTCGCGAGCGAAATCAATTCATGCGGGTAACATTTTTCCAAGATTTGAAAACTTAACTGTCTATAATGTAATTTTCTTTGCGTGATCACACTTAGAATCATTTCTACACACAAAAAAAAAACACACGTGATTGATTTTATGAAGATTGATTTATCACCAAGTCAGTCATATGTAAATTACATATTATCAATTGATATTTTCAACATATTTGTTAGAACTGAAATAAAAGGGAAAGGTTTTGTGACGAAATGTGACAGTGTAGGAAGATGGTGCCAAAAATCATTATTTATGGAAGTCGTTCAAACCAAATAGGGTATCTACATATTCTCGGCACGTGCTCCCCAAACTGGTGGTCACAAAATTTTTAATATTCAATATCTTTTTAAAAATATATTTTTTGTAGTAAAAATAAAAATATCGACTTAAATTCTTCGAAACCCAGACGTAAAAAATATTCATCTTTTTTTCATCAAAACTTTCCATTTTTGTAACGCAGTATTTATTTTTGGTTCAGCAAAAACATTGATTTAATTATTGCCTCACTGCAAAACAAAAATCCAAATTGATTTTATTTTTTATTAAGATTTTTTGTTGCATATTTGCAATCTGTGAAGATCACGAATGAATTATAAATTTAAGTTCTTAATTTTTCGAACGAAGCATAATAATTATTTAGGGAGAAAATTTTTAGTAGTTTTTAAAAACACAAAACAAAACCAACAAAAGTTTAAAAATATAAATACAAAAACAACAAAAAAGTATTCGGAAAATATCCTCCATTATATTTTCGCCTAAGTGACTGCCATTTTGCCGCCAATAGACAATAATAGGCAATAAACAAAAATAGAAAATGGTTTGTAGTAAATTTTCCCGCCTAAATTATTTATTCTTTTGGGTTGGTATCATTTTGATATAATATTTATTATTATAACGCGTGGTACTATTATATATATATATATATATTATAATGTGTGCGACACGCGCATATAGCACTAACTCCTGCCAGTATTTACTCCCACTTTTCTTATTGAATTTACGGCTGATGGGGTATATCAAACTGGTGCTTCAACGTTAAACAGTCGTCATGAAATCATCAAAAAAAATCATAAAAAGAAAATAAAGCACTTTGTCTACATCTGGCTGTCATACTACCAGCCAGTTAGAAATAAGTTCTTTCGTCAGATCTATTCCGAGCCTATTTTCTGGGATGCTTCTATATTGTCTAAATTTTTTATTTCAATTTATTTTTATTATACATCGTATTGAACTGCACCATTGTTAATCTCAGGTCAAAACAACTATCTCACATCGTCACATAGGAAACAGCTGACGAAAGCAAAAATTATAGTGGTGTCCATGAATAATTAAGAAGAATATATTCTATAATATAATGAAGGCTTTTCTATGTATTTTATTAAAAGTTTGCAGTTTTCCTAACAATACTGGTATTTCAATAAATAAAATTTTGGTATTTGATGTAGATTCTGGTAAAAATAACAAAGTATACAGTTCAACAAAAATTTATATTTTATTAGGCATGTTGTGTTCTACCAAATCAAGGAAATAAAACATTTTATTTTTAAAACCAAGTAATTATGTTGCGATAAAACAAAGAGAATTGTAAGCTTATGTTTTGTTTTATCATATATGATACAACTAACGTAAATTGTGGTAAAGATTAATTTATTTCAATAACAATATAGCCGGGAAGATAAAATACAGAATATACTTGAAAGATAGAAAAGTATAATATTATTTAAAAATATTTGATCTGTTAGATAAATTTTGACACACATATTTGATATACAGTTTGAAGTTGTCAAAATGTTGCTTTTTAGAAGTACAGACATAAAATCCACACGCCCGCCCTTCCCTTGAATGTAACGCATGTGCAAAGTGATGACGTGCGAACCGCCAAATATCGATCCACCCCTAAGCTGTAGGGAGAAATGGCTCCGCGCAAACGGGTCACCTCCGCGGCAACCGTGGACTGAGAAAAACGCCATTTTGTCCGCGCAACATTCAAAAATCGAACAGATAAAAAAAACAAAACAAAGGGTCACATTTCGAAGATTATTTGAATAATAGGACATCGTGTATATTGTCAAGGAATAAAATCATTATTCTTGGTGTAGTGGGTGTTGTATTCAAATTTAATTGTAATGTTCCAGTCAGTGAGTTAATAAAAGGCCGCGAAGACCATTCAGTCAATTGGAATTATTTGTTACATTTTATTGTAATTGTGTGAACGAGTACTAGCTGAGATGTCTATCGGTGAGTGAAACGTGTTAATGGGCACAGCCTAATTTTAATATTACGTATTTTCTTTACGCTTGGCATATTAAAAAAAAAATTATCACTGCTCAAACATTTTTTACCATATTATCACGTATTCGAAAAGTCTATATCAACATACAATAAACGAATATTTTTTTATCTTGGATAAATACTATTTAGATACTTAAAACGCGCATGCTCTATAATGCAAGTTTCAGAAAAACAATTTTGTGAGGTTCCAAAAAATAGCTGTCGTATCATACATACATTTTGCAAATATACCCCACAAAATTCATTTATGCTGAAAAATCTGTATAATAACGGTAAAATCTCTGCTTAGCAATAAGAAGGTTTCAGATCCAACTTCTGGCAATACTAATTCAAAATAATCATATATTGAATTTTAATTGTTACAACTTTGTACGATTCCATATTTTATGATTATATTGATACCGGTCCTGATCAAAAAATATATTGTGGAAATAAGTACTAAAAAATGTGTTTTTATTATTTAAAATATTTCTTAACGAACTTATATAATTGATATTTTATGTCCTTGATTTTGGCGAAAATATAAAACTCACCTGACAGAAAACAGGAACATTTCTTAAAATGACGTATTTGTTTACCAAATATATTTGTATACATATTTTTTGAATACACTCATATACAATAATAAAATGACGAATTTCAAATTGTTTCATCTGTCATTGATAAAATTATTCAAAAATGGAACGTGTACAGAAATAAATACAAAATATAAACTTCTATGAAAAATATTTTTAATGATGGAAACATTACTTTTAATGATTGTGATGTGGTATGATACTTTTTCGCTCTTAAATATTGCAGTCTGAGAATCTGCAAGTGCATCAACCTTATTCTCTGTCCTCCTATCCACGGCACTTGGTTCAGCCATTGTTTATACTATTGTAACGTCTGAAATATGATCCTCTTCTTTGAGAATGCGGCACGGGATTGCTTACCTACATACAGACGTGCATTTTCTTCACTTAGCGAAATGACTGCATTGTTTCGTACAAATATTTACTGTAAACTGAGAGAAGTGTTTTTCGCTACCAACAAGAAATTGATATACACCCAGTCCTTTTTTTATGCGAATTCGATTATACGCGTTTTTTTTGGACGGCACCGCTACATTTCTTTGCGCGCTTCACTCGTTTTTATGTAATTTTTTCCCCAAATTTGCTTTAAAGAAGATATCTATATATGATGCTAGGCATGTACGTTTCATTATTTTTTTGAATTAAAGAAAATGTGTATTTTTAAAACTTATGATAATTTTGTAAAGCATTCCATTTTTTCAAATACGCATACAAATGCCAAATGTTAACAAATGTATCGGATATTATGCGAATTTATGTTTTAGGGTGTGTAAAGAAACATAATGCAATTGCGTGAAATCATTTTTTTTACGCGCTCTTTTCTGGAACCAATGTATCGCGTAAAAAAAGGACTGGGTGTAAGTTAAAAATATCGTTGAATAACAAGCGGTAATATACAACACGTTAGTAGCTAAATTTTGTAAGCGATTTAATACCAAAGTGAGCCTTTTGAAGTAACAATTGAATGTTAAATGTCAAACATTATTATTAAGTATAAAATTATGTATTAATTCAAACCTACTAATGAACGTATTTTTTGAAATGGGAACATATATCTTTGGTTTTTTTGGTATGCAAGTTTTTACCAATACGTACATCATCAATTTCATTATGAATGTTTAAAAATTGAATTGTACGAAAAAGATATTTGAAGTGTAAGAAATAACAACTTGCTTATAATAATCATTTAATTTATGATATCGTCTGAAGGTGCTTGATGGAATTTCGATATCAAATGTGAATTGTTATAAGATTGTACGATTCCACATGTTTTGTCACTAACGACCCGGGTTTCGCCTTTCGGTAAAAGTTACCTTTGGTCATTTCTGTTGCATCCGTGTGATATAATGCCTGAAGATGCCGAAAAGCGAAACCCGGGTCGTTAGTGACAAAACATGTGGAATCGTACAAAGTTGTAATAATTCAAATTGAATAATCATTTAATTATTAAAAGTATTACTACTATCAGTAATCAAAACTAATACTAAAATACCGAAGTATCGAGTTCAATAATTTATCATGTCATATTATTGACATATATCTTGGTTTCACGCCATCTTTAGAACTATGATGAATTAATTTTTATTCACATACCCAGAATGTCAACTTAGATTATATTTATTTATAAGTATAATCAACTTTCCTAATCTTACATCTTATATTTTGTATGTTAATAATAACTATAAAAAAATGGATCACAAGGGGTGCCAAAAAAAAGACTTGTGGAAGTGAAAGTAATTTTTCTATTTTGAATCGCATACATTCGGATATTAAAAATTGAGGTGTATTGACAAAGAAAGATTCAACAGCATGTATTAATTTGAAATCAACATCAAATCTGTCTGATATTTCAAATATCGGAAATAATTTTAAACTGATTTCAGTATATAATTAAATGATTTTATATTTGCTTTCATTCTTTGCGTATTTTACTTTTGTACATTAAAAAAAATATTTCTTCACTTATAGTTTCATGAATATTATTATTTTTTCTTGTATTAAATAAATATGATCGAGATCATTGTATATCACATTACCTCCAAAGGTAGCACGGATAAAACAATGATTGGATTATTTGGCACTCCGAACAAATCCCATTTGCCATCTCTTTTCCAGTTATTACGATGGTTGTAGTTTTTCCATTATTGCTTTTGTTTCTACCATTTTTGTTTTTACCCATTGGCTTATTTTTTATCAATACTAAGTAACATGCGCGTGTTCATACATGTACATATGTTTGACCTACTTGCGTGTTTGAAGTGCTCATGCAATGAGGATTTTTATGTTGCGCATATACACGTACAAAACCAGCACTTATTTGGTACGACTCAAAAAATGAACGATGTCTTAAAATATGGATAATGTTGGATTCATTGTATTGGAATTTCTTCTATGCTGAAATTGAGTATTATAATGTAGGCAATTAAATTATATAAAAACAAACAGATCAGGTAACATTTATTTCTATAAATTAATGTAAAAACTGTGAAATTCACCATTAACGATGACAATGACACGATTTATTAAGGCAGTGGTCGGCAACGTACTACCCACTGGTACCACGATTACCCACTATGGCATTTTTAATTTCCCACCAAGAAAATATGATGATGTTTTTTTTAATTTTTTTATAAAATTATTTATTCATTGAAAATACCAATAATCAAAAAAAAAATAAGATGAATAAGTAATAATGTTTTTTTATCCCTTAATAATTTTAAGTAAATAACTGAAGGTCATTTTTTTACCCTGTTATCATCGAACATGAAGTGGCAACACTCCCTTATTTATATATATGTTTGCTTCATAAGATAAATTTGTATTTACACATACATACACGTAAATATTTCATTTTATGATAGTAAGATTGTTTTTTTAAAAAAATGTATTTTTTTTATCTTTTACCCACTTATCAAATGTAAATTTCAAAATTGATTTTTTTTACCCAGTCTCTCAAAAGGTTGCCGACCACTGAATTGGGGAATACGAAAAAGTGTCATTTAAGATGGAAACGAAACCATTAATAAATTTGATATGCTACTTATCTATTTCCCAAATTTCTCTCGAGTTTCACATTGAGTACATTTTCGCGTGAATTACAAGAGTGGAAATAAATTTTCACAGCGGAAAATCAAAGACCGTATAATGTCTTTTGTATTTTTTTTTCTTTAGATAATAAGCAAGGTGAAGATTAAAATTTCCTCTCTTTAATCGAGGACAATGAAGTAAAAACAATAAACATCAATTTTGGCGGGATATTCATCCAAGTCACACTTAATTACGATTTCCGTCAGCTTCTACGTTACGTTGTCAAAATTATAGGCATGTTTCTAATGCAAAGGGTTCTGAACTGCAATACATAAAATATAATACATATCAGAGATAATTTTACAGTAAAAAACTATATTGCAGATCGTGAAAAAAATGTTTCACAGAATGCATATTAGTTCGCTGATACCACCGGAAAACATTTGCAGAAGATGGTTACTAAAAAGTTAACAGTCATGACTTAATTTATTTATTAATACTTCTATAGCTTTGCGATAAGCTATCTGTTTATTGATCGAAATGATTTTATTAAAGTCTTTAGCAAAGTATATATCAATAATATATGATAACGTGTGTTTTTGATATCTTTTGGTAAATTCGTTGTCTAAAGCCGTGTAAAAAGAGATATGAGTTTATTAAAACCGTTTTCCCTATTCTATTTTTCTTTATTTACTGTTTTCCGAAGAGAGGTTGCGTAATTTACTAATGGTCAGTTCTCGATGAAAATAGTTTGTAAATATGTTTAATTTTAGAGTAAGCATTTGCCACATTAGAAGTGAATAAAAAAGTTAATAATTGAGATTTCATGGCGAGTTAGTAATTTCTTCTACTATCATGTATCTTCAATTTAACATTTTCATATTATTAGAATTAGAGTATTATATACTAATTTCATTTTAATGGTTTATCGTTTTTCCTAACACCTATATGCATCATTTGACAATACAAGAGTAAATGATTAATTCATTTAAAAAGATGATTCAGTGAATTAAAAGGACAACGTCATTTTTATTTATTTATGCATTTAGCCGGTGACAACATACTGTGTTAAATTCCTGTCGACATAATTTCTGAATGGGTTTGCATGACGTTAAGTTTTTCATACAAACAATATAGAATTAAATTTTAATGTAAAAATATTGGATTTTTTTCAATATGTATTGTCCAAGTTCAACGCACCAATAATTGTATTAACATTTATCTAGAACAGATGGGCATTTTGAGAAGAGAAATTTTCGTAGCAAGCTATTTTGTATTTTTTAAATTAATCTAATCGAACCCGTCGTGCTATAAAAGTTTATTGATTTATTTCTTCGTTTAATATCGAATTACTATTTCACCTACGCGTTGAATAACTGAGCGAGTACTTATCTGAGAAAGTTTGATATTCCGTTGGTATTTACTTGACAATAGTACAACAACTATAAATAGCCTTGTGTACTTTCAAATTAGCGATATATTTGTAATTGCACCTCTACTCGCTGATAATATAAACAATTAATCGATTTTATAAATAATAAAGGTTATGCTTTATTAAATCAATCGACATTTGTTTTGAATTAGTTTATTTATGTTCGAAATACCAATATTTTATTAATACAGTATCATAATGCCTTCTATGAGGGTTGAATGAGCTTGGAAAATTTTGATTTCGATAAAGATTTAAGTTTTAAAGATATGTTTTAGTTCCTTTAAAAAAAATCACTATGATAATTCGAGTCATCTTTGAACAGTCAAGAAAAGTGTTAAGCTCACGTATTATCGTTTAAGTAACTTACAAATTTTTAATTCCCATGAAATTTGTGGCACGCGTTAACGCGCAGTTAACGCGCATGCTATGATCTATATTTTTTTATTATTATTCGCGTATTTTTTTTTCGATTTGATCGATTTCGATTTGGAGAACATAATGTATAGAGAATTGAGCACTGCCATAGATTTTATAAATTGTGTTTAAATTTTTTTTGAAAACAAATTTTCTTCCATGTTCTAGATCAGATTGAAATATTCTGTTAGCTTAGACTTAGAGGAAGCTCATCAGCGTTTTAAAATTTACACACACTACGCTGTGAATGAATTCTAATCATGTTAGGTAGTAGAGATAGTAAACAAGGTAAACGTTTGAGCCTTGGGACACCTTTTGATTTTGTGATGAGTTTGATAGCACAGTCTCGGGGGATTAATCTAGCGTGAATATATTATATGATAAAAGAGCCCACTGCCGAGTCTGCTTCTGCCCACAGATGAGATGATGGACCTCAAAGAGAGAGACAATAAACAGTTAGGTTAGGTTAAATAATAAAAAATCATGCAGGCAACTACTTGACGTTAATTAGATAATATTAGACGTGCCCACTCTGAATGGCGTACTTTAGTTCTCTACCTGATGGAAATATTGATTGTTGTTCATATTAGGCTTGTTTTTGATATTTTTCATTTAAACTAGTATTTTATCAAAATTTATATCAAAGTTTTATTAATAATTGTGTTAAGATGGATTGAATAGCTCATTTACATACTAATTAAACGCAAACAAATACCCATTAGTGCAGGGATTCCCAACCTTTTTATACTCTGGAGCGCATTCTAAAATATCGGTAGGTTGGACACCACCCATTTTTTTCTGCGTGTATTTATAATAAGACGTGATTAATAAATAAAAAAACGATCTCTACGTTTATTGTCACTATATAATAAACCTAGTTACTCAAAAAATAATGAAAACTCTAATATATATAAATAATTTACATTTTTAATTAGTGTTTATGAAAAAATCTGTTACGTTCAAATAGTGGCGGGCACACAGGAATTGATCCGCGGGCGCCATGGTGCCCGCGGGCACGGGGTTGGGAACCCCTGTATTAGTGTATGCACACTCTATTTTGTAGTACAGCCTTCATTATTGATATCTTTTAAAATGCAACAGAAAACAATATAAATTTTAACCTATGTCTTTTTACTAAGTATGTTTTCACTTTTAATTAGCTAATTTTCACTTCCTTATGGAAAGAAATGATATTTTAAATAAGAAAACACATTTTTTAATACTTTTATTACATTTTTAGTATATTTCTCATTATTTTTTATGATCAGTACTGGTACTGAACTCAGCTGATAATGCTCGCTACGAGGGAAACTGGTCCTGATACGTTTTTATTGTTTTAAATACCAAATGTATGTTATGAGCGGTGGAAAATTAAGTACTAATCGGCACTAACGAATTATATTGATTGGTCTGGTAATGATACCACTAGGAATCGAAAAAAATAAAACAAAGGTAAAGAATAAATAAAAACACCTCAATTCACAATTCATTTATACAATGTTTTACTATCGAGAATTGAGAGTAAGCACATAATTCCAAAGGCTTCCAGATTTGCTATTCAAAGAAACAATAAATTGAATACGTGACTACTGGTGGCGAATAAGAAAGCTGATAACGCTTACTCGAAACAGAAATATTTTTTTTGTATTTCTAAGCAATATTTTCACACCTGTTTATTTTATCGCGTAGAAAACAGAAATATTCATTATGTACCGACCAAATAGCATGAGCGTAGTGTTAATTTAGCGTTTCTCAAACGTTGAGTATCGTGTAGAATAATAAAAAAGTGTAATAGAATAAGACAAAAGGTCATAATATACTCGAGTACATCAATAAAGCACAGTGAATGTGAATAATGTGAGTTTTTTGGGTCAATAATATTCAAAATTGTATAAGCTCCAATACGAATGCTAATGTGTAAATGTTTACATTGAATCTTGATTTCGTTAATTTTTTAAAGGAACATTATGATAATATTCATATTTTTAATATGCCAACATCTTCAAATTGTAAAAAATCAATTGAATCATTATTGTGTTCTATTTTGTGGGTATTCGGTGATGTCGGTGGAATTTTACTTTACCACTAGCCTATCCATATTTCCATCATTATTAATATACACATCTCTACCACGTTTTTCTATGACGTACAAATATGATAATTTATAACTAATACTGCATTTTTTGTTATATGTTTCACTACTTATTCAGCCGGAGGAAAAATCACAAAAAAAAAACGTAATGATTGCCACAGACAGTCGTAATCATATTATTGTAAATATTAAAATGCTTGTGACAGTGTAGGTACAAACACAACATGTAAATAAATGCGGACATATTATTTAATATATCATTGGTTTATTTATAAATAAACTTAATTTAATATAGTTTTATAATTATATTCATTATTAAGAAGTTATTTATAATATAATATATCGGTTGAAAGTTGTATAGTATAAAATATACTCCAAGAAAAGACCAATTCCTAAATATTTATAAGCCACTGTGAATAATAGTTTTACCACTTATTTTATTGCCATTTTAGAATAAAAAAAAATATTTTCTCAGTTTTATTGGTATTCATAAATATTTCAAAAATAATAAGTATTATTGTTCGAAGCGAAACAGTCGTATCACGCATTGAGAGCCTCATGCACACTGTCAGTCGACAGGCCGTCGTCAGCGGCGTCGGGCAGTCGACGCTAACTCAAGCTATCGCCTGGAGTGGTCTTGCAGCGTACCTCGAAATGTTCCCTAGTGCAGGGCGAACAGAACTCGTAATCTCCGGAAGAAGTCTAGTGTAAAATTAGACCTCTCGCGGCGAACACAGCGCTAATAGAATATTGACATGCTTCGGTACACCGTAAACAAAAGGTTAAGTGCACATCTTTGAGTTTGTTTTGTCTATGATTGTGCATTGTTGATCATTCGCGTCAGTGTTCCCCGGAAGTGCGCTAGGAGACCATCGGGTTGTAAAGTATCTTCGAATTTAGCGAGTGTATTTTGGGTGTTTCATATTAGTGATTTCCGTGTCCGTAATCTACAGTCATGACCTCTGAAAATGGATATAGCGTGACCCGACGTTGTTTCGATAACATAACAGGTATTTTGACTTGATTATATATGAAATAAACGAATGGCTACTTGCTTTTTTTCAGCATTGCGGCGAAAATATTTTCCTGATTTTATCGTGTACCGTTAATCAAAATAAAAAAAAACGCACAAAATTTACAAATTGGTACTAACAGTCTGTACACATGAAAAATGAGACATTTAATGTATGAGTAATAGCATTGTATAATTAATACACATTTTCCATGGTTTAATCGAATCTGGTTACAAAAAATACAATTCTGTCAACTAATGGTGCCTAATTAGTAAATAAAATATTTTATTTCTCATCGTCGGAATTAATATTTACATATTTGACGTTGGTTGAAAATTTTCACTCCTTAAACTAACTTCTTCGAGGTATTGATTTACTCAAACCAAAATACTACCGTCTAAATGTATGACGCATTATAGTAAAATGTACATATAAAACGCGTAAAACAAGTACAGTGTAAATTGAATGCGAGGTATAATTATTTCATTGATGACAACGCATCCGCCTGGAATAGGTAGCCTCACATTATTGAAATTAAAAAAAACTAATTAATTTAATCTATTTTCGGTTATCCACAAGGTCAACTACAAAAATATTTTTATATATGTTAATGTAGCATAATTTTGAACACATAATTGTGTTCAAAATTAGGAATATCTATAGAGTATAGCATCAAATATCTATAGAGGTAATCCTCTATAGATATTTGACGCGTCTTTTAATAGTTTGTCTATTTTTTAAATTAATAGATGCTATTTAATGAAAAAAAAAATCATTTATAACTCCTTTGTCGATTGGTATTGCGTAACTGTTTATATATTACTTTGTAATTGCATCAATATGCAATATTCTTTCTCCAAGAAAAACTCTCGTCTATGTTTTGAAATATTGTATCATGCGAATAAATTAATGTAGTTTTCTGTATAAAAAATGAATTATTATAATATGTTACGTTGAAAATTCACTCACGGAGAGAAACTGATCAGTGTTACATTATTAAAGTTATATTTTATGCGACAGTAAATTTCTTCCTTACTTCTATATCTGTCTTTTTTGGTTTGTTTTGTTTCCATTATAATTATTGTTTAAAATCTGATAACTGTAAAAACGTGGTATTATAGAAATGTATATATTCAATGATAGATTAAAAGATATCACATATTTCATAGTTCAACCGATCGCTGATTCCTCAATAGAGGGGTTTTGACACACTGGCCGTGGTCAAAAAAATCGGTGGCCTTGTGAAAAAAATTGCAAATCACAATTTATAATTTTAAATAATCGAGTCATCACTACTTTAATATAAAGATGAATATTACAAAATATATTAAGCAGAGATCTTTAAACAGTACAAACGTTATTGGTTGACACAACTATCATTTACGACTATGTCTCATCATATTATGCTGAAAAATGTTTCAACATATAAAAATTTTCCGAGACACAAAATTGATTATATTAAAGTACAACCAGACTCGCTTTATTTTTATCATTGATGCCAATAATATTTTATAATGAAAAATAATATTTTTTAATGAAAAAGTAATTCATTTTACCACTCCTTCGCATTTTCATTAATTTACATAACATATCATATTTATTAAACTAACAAAGTTATCATATCTAGGTTTCCTGTTATTATGAACGCACGATAATAATGATAAAATAAAAATATTGTTTAAAAGAAGGCTTGATTTGTCAATAAAAGGAAAATAAAATTCATTTATTCTACGATAAGATAACTCGTGTCATTCCTTCTCACGTTTTTTTACGAATTTGGATTTGTCCGTTAATTTTCTACTACGCAATATTCTTACTGCAGTACAATCGAGTGGGCCGCTGGTCGTATTATAACTACATCTAATAAACCATTATATATAATATTTATTTTTAATTATGGTAACCTTTGCCATATTTATGTCTTCGAAATATTACTGTTATTTCTGTCTATCTAGCGATGACAAAATACATAGCTAGATAGATAGTTTTTATTTATATATATTTTGAGTTCACTTACCTGGTACGCTTCCTGTAGAAATGCAGTGCGAGCAGGACCGCAGTTAGTATATTTCTGGCCGTAACAATTTAAATAGTGACGATTTCATCAGTTTTTGATTTTTTTTACAATTCGTTGAAAATAATGGCAATATTAGTGATTCATTTTCGTAAAAATCAATATGAAAATAATTAATATAATAACTATGTGTGACTCGTGTTTTTTATAAGAAAATCCGCATAACATATTTTTTTGAATAAAATTTTTATTAAGCCAAATAAGTGCTTCCTTTTGCTCTTAAAATGTATCCCCATTAAATTTATAATTGCGTACATTTAATGGCCTATGTTTAGTTACACTTTGCATATTTTCATGTTCCCCCTATTATGGTAGCATTCTTCTGTGATAATAATTGTTATTGCCCTCTCAGCAATGGGATATTTGTTAATTACAGTTTCCGTTGAAAAATTTAATTATTACGCCTGTGCAATTCACAAAGCAGTGATGCTACACCTGAAATTCTGTTCAGAAATATTTTTCAACATTAAACGCGCGGGCAGGATTTGTCAAAAGTTAATAATGTATAGAAAAATAAACGAATCAGTCTTCTCAATGAATAAAATATACATAATTATATATATATATTTAAATGTAAAAATATTTGTTAATATTTTTTTTTATTTATTTATTAGTATTTAATATCAATGATTGCTATTGCTAAAAAGATGTCTATAGATTTTTTAGAGCTAATAATTAATAAAAACTCTAAACTCTTCTAAATGAACAGTTTCAGTATTAGGAAAATATAACAAAGTTTTACAATTTAGGCTTAATCTATTGACTGTTAATGTCTCAACGTTTGAGACGGTAGATTACATTGTGTTGCCAGTTGATACAAAAACTTTAATTACAAGTTTCGTGTACACGCTAATTTTTATATCAAAATATAGCCTGGCTCGTTCAAATGTGTTTCTCAACACAAAAAATACTGAGTTAATATTTGAAATGTTTGACAACAGCAAGGAACGGGTTAATCTTCAGTAAGAAATTAGCCGATTGAAAAATCCAATTTATGTATCGGAATCGTTTTGAAATGTGCGTATTTTTCATGTACGCTTGCGTCTTCCACTTAATTAATGCATCGAACTAAGCTGTATAAAACATAGATAGATTTTTATGAAAATAAACACTCAAAGATTACTAAATTACGGTATCAAAATGTTACGCATCGTAAGCAATAAAAATGAGTTGAATATTGTTTGCTTTATAATAAATTATCATCGGAATACGCTTACGATTTTTCGCTGCTTAGTAAATATTTAATCAAATTACTGGGCGCACCCTAAGCTCGGTTGACCGCCTTCTTACCACTAAATTTGGTGACCATGCCACCACGACGAATGATCTTCTAACAAGTCATTGATTCCATGTTTTTACGCTTGAGGAAATGAAGACTATTTCGATAATATATAACGTTTTTCAACATCATTAGTTATTTTGGTTGCAGTTTACACATGCTGCAAAACGTATCTTTGATATATTATTATTCAACCTATACAGAGAGAGCGTGTAAGAGCAGCTGCAATAGGCATCATTTTCAATGGGGGATAATTTTTTGATTTTTTATATTAAGCAAATCAACTAATAAAATCAAGCTCAGATCATTGAATCTCAATTCTTTTTTTTATGATTTTATCTGACGATTTCAGTCAATCAGTCAACTTGTCTGTTAATACTTTTAAATTCTTACTTATTAATTTATTTAATTGGCTATATGTCTTTTATCAAGGCGCTTGATTTTTTATTGATCTACCATATCATTTCTTTCGAGTAGTGTAACTAAATAATGACGGCTCCCAAACATTTTCCGATGGATCCATATTTTGAAACATTTCTTCTTTGGTACATTAATTTCATGAAGTCATGTTCACATTCATGAAAAGGCTTAAAAGTTTCAACACAACCCAATATTAATATAATCAATATTGTTTATAACTAGTATAATAAAATCAGGTTTTTAAATTTATCGATTGCTTTCTAGGAATCATTGCATTTATTTTCAGTAAGCTTACTTTTTTCTTTGAACTTTCAGACTCCAAAAAACTTTGAGAATCTATTTATACTGTTAATGCAAGTATGCATTCAAGTACGAAGTGTTTTTGAGTGAAAATATTAATTTTTTTTTGCGTAATCACATAGGATAAGTTTATGTATTATTATTTATTTATTTATTTTTAAAGTAAGAAAGTTTTTTTCAACATCAACAGAAAACAAAAATATATTGATTGACGTTTTATTTTTATAAGTCGTCTCCTTAAACTCTTTAGGCAGAGGTATAATAAAATATGTTTTCTACTATTTTTTTGTAAATCAGATATAGTTTTTCGAAGACTGTAGAGATGTATAGATTGGGCTAGGGCAGGGTTAATGGTGAGCTAATCGTTATCGTTAGACACAGTTTTTTAGGTCACATGGATAAGAGACTATCTTAAACATTTTAAAATCCGTCTTTACCAACAGAAATATATAAATCGATTAAAAAAACATTCTATAAAACTTTGACTTTTAGCATTAGAACTCATGAACTTCGTTACCGAAGTCGACGACTTTCACCCATGCATTATAAGTCTGGAAACATTTTGAATTGTTGTAAATAGCTGCATCGGTAACATTAGTAATTATCATAAATCATATAAATGACAATAAATAATAATTGTGAATATAGAACATAACGAATTCATCGAGCATCCTACATGTTGTTTTGTACTACACATGTAACATCTACAAAAGTATTAAATTGCTTAGCAACTATAAAACACACATTATTACTTTTAAGGATGCAGGTAATGGCCAGTATGCATACATTCGAAAGTTCATGTTATATTTTATTGAGCGGGAGACATCAAATGTATGTGTCAAAACGACAGGAAGCAATATTTCAAATGTACAGGTGTTTATTATTTCAATTAAACGTAGTTACATTTTTATTATGGGTTATTAAATGAAAGATAGCCTATAGTGGATATAGATAAGAAATGGTTAGATTTATCAATAATACAGTAAACACGTAATTATTTGGACTAATTGTGATGGAGGTCCGTTCAGAAATTCATAAATATTAATATTTTTTTTGACTATCTAAACAATCCAGCTTGGTTTGGCCGCCCGCTTAAAATTTGTTGCCAGTGTATAGCGTAAAACTTGCACATCGGGTATGATCGGGTCTTCTTTCAATTTTTTCTCATAATCCTCCATCTACACTTATTTTATAGTATACATTCCATCGACTGTTATTTTGTCAAAAACATTAGAACCTCTTACTCACTCCGATAAGAGTGAATGAAATAGAGACAAATGCGCGCATACGATATATGAGTTCGCGAGCATTTGACGACATTTGTAAATATTTGTGAGTCCTCTATCGCCTAACAAAATAATGACGTCATAAAAATGTTGCCAATTTAAATCGCATTTTTTAGCGTACTTACATACCTTTATATTTTTTCAGTACGCAAATAATAATACCTTTCCTAATTAAATATTATTATTTTATGTCACACTTTAGTAGCAGTCTATAACCACACAAGTTGGACGCATATTGCATTCTTAATACAGAGAACGAACAGAACCGCCTGTTAACCATTATTAATATCCACCATCTTTCTCTTTTTATTACTTAACGTGTTTTCCGAATCTGCCTATTTATTTTTATGGCAGAGCTTCGCTTATTTTTTTATTTTAACGGTGAAATTCGTGTTTTATAATCGAGTCTTCAGATCGTGTTGTTATTAATAGTATGGTTATTGACTACACCAAAACTAGCCAAGACCGTTGCGTAGTTAAGTGGTAACGCTACGCGAGGTTTGAATCTCGGAATCGATACATGAAATCTACTTGCATTGTAGTACATGACAGTATATATCACATAAACGCGTTGATGTCAAAACAAAACTGACAATTCGAATTGAACTATATTTTACTAGGCGCTATAAAATTTACAGGCCCTGTCTTTCAAAGTTTATAGACTCGTCGCAAAATTTCATTTTTATTTTGAATATAAATACTATTGTTTTTTTTTGCGAATAGCATACCATACCGATATAATAGCGATCGTAGATTATTTAAAGAAACCTGATTCACATAAAAGATCGATTGATTGGTTTATTAGTTATTAATGGTACAATGGGATGGGTGACCGCTCGGGAACACCGCGTGCCGTGTTCTCTTGGCTATGGGAAGGAAATCCCAGACAGAAAACCGAACACCAACCCGCCTGGGCAGCGTGATGTTGCTATGTCCAAATAACCCCCCTGGAAAAAAAGCAAGGGGAGGCCTTCATCCAGCAGTGGATCGATCCCGGCTGATGATTATGATGATGATGAAGATGAATGGTACAATAGTCACCTTAAAAAAATGTTCATTGAATTCTTTATTACTAGTCATAAGTTTTTGTTTATATCACTTTGTTCTACAGCATACACGTGACATGTTTAGATATTATAAAATATGAAAAATTATTATCGATGTTGCTGTAGGAAAAACGTAATCATATCTAATAATCGAGTTACTATATAAAGGAGATGTCCGTAGACTAAGCTTCCGTGCCTAGTTTTGTATAACAATAGTGACTTATATTTACTTTTTTCTATGTATATTTACTAAATAAAACTATATGGAATATGCGAAGCAGACTCTCAGTTTCCTGGCTATCGATAATTTAAAATGTGATTACAGCTTACAGGTGGCGTTTTTACATACCTTTCCTTCATATCTATGAATTTAATTCATGCACATACTGATACTACATAAGAATCTTCCTACACTTAAAACTGAAAATTTTCACTTAAAATGAACGTTTGAGGGTCTTGCTGATAAAGCTTGCACAGGCTTGAGCACGAATTATCAAAAATAAGGTGCCAATTCCCGGTATTTAGGTATCGAAATATCATTTACGATATGTTGAAAAATGTTAATATTTTGATAAGGTTAGATAAAGTAACGCTTAAGACTGTCTCCCGAATGTTGCTAGGTACGAAATTTAGAGATCCAGGATTGCAAATTTGCCCACCCTCCTCTTGTGAAAAAAACTGAATTGGTTTCTTTCAATAAATCTAAAAATATTTATCCAGCATAATTGTAGCGTCCCGGCATTTTAAAATATTGCATTGTTATATCGGCCATTAACAATTTTACCATACTGTAGACTCCAATTCATTTGTAATACTTAACCGATACATAAAACGAAACGAAAAATGTAGAGTAGGCCAACATTAACCGCCTTTATCTTGATAATTTATTCTGTGGATGCGTCGCGCGTGTTAAAAAAGACAGCGTGTCAAAATTTATTATTAATGAATCGAAAATAAAAGAATGCGATTCTGGGGACGCTTCATTGGCTGTCATACAAATGCTAGTCGCTATTTCGTGACGCTTTATTATCTCTTCATTATTTCAACGCACGCTACTAATATAATACTAACTATTAAACTCAGCGGCGTTACAACAGTTTGGGAGGCCCTCAAACTGCAAACGCTCTGGCAATCTTATTATGATGGTTTGTGTTTTGTTGAAATGTTTGATAACTAAATGAAATGACTTGTCAAAAATATTCTATATTGATCATTATACACTGGCCGTCTTGTGTATATTTAATAAAGACGTGATTATATAACAGCGTATGTGCAAAAAGTCAATGTATATGAACGGCAAAGGAAAATTCTGTCATGTAAATGAATGTAATTTACTTGTTAGTGACATCAACTCGCTGTCCAGTTGTCTCTTACCTTTGCATTATATTTAAATAACTGGGGCCTAATTGTATTTTTTACACAATTTTTTCAAGTCTTGCTGTACTAAAGTCATATTTCATATTCTGCATTTAATTTCATTAGTAAAAAATCATTTTTATTGACTCTCAAGACCTCTATAGAGGTGTCACAAAGCCCCGGGTTCTTCGGAATGCACTTTGATTTTCACTGCACAAGTAGAATTAAAAAGTAAATTAGTTTAAACTATTTTTTTATACTACGACAAAAATAATTAAATTATAACAACGAATTATGTTTGATTACAAACTTACATCATATGTGTTATACTTCTTATTGCAAATTAGCATTGGGACAAGTTCATCATCAACCCGAGTCAAGACGAGGAGAAATATTTAATATTTTACATATAGTATTGGTGACAAAAGTTTTTGCAGTATTTGTCAGTGATAAACGCGGACTCTTCTAATACTGCATTACGGCCTTATGCACTTCCCTGAATTCCTGGCACTGGTCTCCGTATATTATTCAATTTGAAATTTAGTAGGTCAATGATATCATTGTTCCTTCATTCACACAATTTCATATTGTCAAGCTTAGCACATGCAGCAGAAATACTCGTACTAGATCATAGAATGATGTTTCCACTGGGGAATGAAAAACGTGGAGATTAATGTTGTACATTGTGTGCCCGTTGATGTGAAAGAGCTTGATCGCGTGCTCAAATTACGCGGGAAATTAACAGGAAACTGTTTCCCGGAAGTCTAACCAAAGTACCTATGACCTCCATCAAAATTCATGCCTTACGTCGATCGTTACAGCAGTGTGCTTAATATTTTACCTCCACGCACGAAACTGTTATGGAATGCCTATAACTCAAAATAATGTAGGTTACCTTTACCTTCCCTCCTATTACAATTAAATGTCGCAAGTTGCTGGAAAAATATTATATAACCGACATAAAACATGCCATAGCCGAGCTTAGTCGTATATTTTGCTCCCGTTTTATTATGTTTTTTACATTTTCGTCAAAACAATTATAATCTAATGTTTTACTTTTGTTAATTGCAAACTACTTTCATTTTTTTTCAAAGTACCATTTCAGTAATATTGATTGGATTATTTATTGTTTGAATAGTGGTGTAGCACTACAATAAAAATAGCAGGGACACTGCATACTTTTTTTGACCCTCCTTGAATCCCATTTTTTTTAATCAATAGAAAATTGTCAAAATGTGTAATTTGAATTAATGTCTCGAACACGTCTTAAAATCGATTAAATCACTTATATATTATACGACTTTTTTCTTCTTTTATTTATTATTATTTTATAAAATTAAAAGTCACCACGTTACGATTATAGAAATAAGTGCCGCCCCAACTACATCGTTGCATCTAGGAAATGAATTTTGATTTTGCGTTATCCAAATTTACGAGTTGCTTTCCCACTTGAGATATTTAAAATACTTTTGCCTTATGTTATTTCAGATAAAGACCGAGAACGTGACTATATAGGGTTTGCAACCCTTCCAGAGCAAATGCATAGGAAATCCGTGAAAAGAGGGTTTGACTTTACGCTGATGGTTGTAGGAGAATCTGGACTCGGGAAGTCGACCCTTATCAACAGCCTCTTCTTAGGCGATCTGTATAAGAATAGAAAGTTATCTGAAGTAACTGGTGAGTAATCGTTCATTCCCTAATATTAGCAGAGTTGACGCCAAGCGATTCAGTGCATTCAACCATTTTTTTCTGAAGAGAGGAAGGATAATATTATAGAATAAGGCTTGGATAAGATTAGTGATTAAATGATTGCTAATTTGCTTCGCCCAATTTTTAAGATCTGATGACTAAAGTAGCAATTTTGACATACTAGTCATCATTCTGAATTGAATATTGTTATAAATAAAAATACAAAAATACTGAAATTTAAGCCTTGAGCCAACTGAAGCGATTTTGGCCACTCGACCGTAGATCAAGCATTAACAAATATAATAACTAAAAATCACTCACATATTTATATATTATATGTAGGAATAATAATTCAATTGAAATTTGACCTCGGCAAAAATATTAGGTGACATAATCCTTTACCATAGAATTACGGAAGTGTTTCTCAAAGTGGTATTCATACTTGCGATGCTATTTATGATAATTCGTTTCACAGAGCGCATTGAAAAGACAACAGCCATCGAAAGAAAAACAATGGACATTGAAGAGCGCGGAGTAAAGCTACGGCTGACAGTGGTCGACACGCCAGGTTTTGGTGACTCCATCAACTGTGAGGATTCGTGGAGGGTGTGCACGGCTTACATTGATGAGCAGTTCAGACAGTACTTTACCGATGAGAGCGGGTTGAATAGAAGAAATATCCAAGACAATCGTGTGCATTGCTGCCTTTATTTTGTACCGCCTTACGGCCACAGGTAACTTCTTGGAAATTTATTGGCTTATTAAAAATAATGTTAGCAGTTAAGTACCCTTAGTCAGTGCTTCCTAAACTTTTTCATGCCACGACCCCCTAAATAATCCACAGTCCCCTTGAACAAAAAAACATATTGAAAATGAAAAAAATTGCAGCTCCCTCCGCCATTTTTTTTTCATTGCGATAGTTTTAAAGTGTTCAGAATATAATAATTTATTATTTATTAATATATAACATTTCAATGATATGATAAGAATACGCAATGATTTTTTTCCCAATATGGTCACGGACTATTCTGATATAATATTATAAAAAAAAAATGATTTTAATATATTTAAAAATTTCTTATTTATATAATTTATGATATCGACTGAAGGGGCTTGATGGAATTTCAATATCAAATTTGAATTGTTACAACTTTGTACGATTCCACATGAACTGTCAGTTCTGTTGCATCCGTGTGATAGAATGCCTGAAGATGCCGAAAGGCGAAACCCGAGTCGTTAGTGACAAAACATGTGGAATCGTACAAAGTTGTAACAATTCAAATCTTATTTATATATTTATACTATACTTTTTTAACTTAGAATGTATTTATTCTTATTGCATAAAAATATGTTTAATTTGGCAAAAGTTTTGAGTTATTTGTACTAAAATCTTGTATAATAATTAAATGATATAAGTTAAAAAGTCGTAATGTATTTTAGCATCACATAAGTCATATAATATATTTTGTAGCATATGTGTTTTTTGAATATTTGAGATACATCTCAATATATTAAGCCACATGTTAACAGAGGAGCTTGAGCATGATATAAGAGCATGTTGGATTTGCTCTTTTGTCCTCATTGCTCTCATGCAAACATAAACTTGTAATCGATGGTCCATAGGCATTTTGGCTGAATCAGTTATGACAATGTCTTTGTATAAAATACTCTACCAATCTTATAAAACTTACGGGCACTAAAATAAAAATTACAGTTTTGTTTTGCCTCCTTATAGATAAAAGCATATTTATTTAAATACATCACATTTTTCTTGCCATTCTGTATCAAAACGTTGAACACAAGAGTTATTTGCTGTGGTTTTTTGGCACTGATGGATTCAATATGTCACGAATATTAATTATTAAAATTTTGTACTCTCAACTGCATTTCAATGTAAATATTGACTGGGCTACAGTATTATTTGAACAGCAGAATTTCAATTTATTTATGAACAGAGCTATATGATTAATATTTATTTTTAACTCTTTTGGGGTGAATAGATTTGTAATATAAATCACAGTAATAATGATAAAAAATATTACATGACAAATGTTGATTGATTTAGATATATATAAAACTTTCATAATTTAAGCTATGTATACTTCTACTTTTTTTGTCACCCAAAACTGTGGTTTCATCTATTGGCATCTTCATGCATTCTCACACACGTGTGCCCAATCTGACATCAAGAACTAACACTAAGAGTAATTGAATGTTTTTGTGTATAAAAACATTTATTGAAATCATAGATATTACCATACTCTCCTATCCTCTAGATCAGTGATCGCCAAACAGTAGCTCGCGTAGGATATTTTTATATTTCATCGGTTTTATCTATAAGAAAATAAAACTTCTTTTCCTAATGTTAAAGTAAAATTTGATTCAGAAGATTTTCATTTTATTGCAAATTGAATCAGCAAATACAGACCTCAGTTTTAATTTGTTCTCAGGAAATATCCATGATTTAGAATTGCGTGGAATATTGTTTATCTACTCGTAGTTTGTAAATTTTATCTTTTTCTGTTGACCTTGTCAGATAATAAATTATTTTAGTATTGTGATTTATTTTCCAACTATTGATAACTTCATTATCATGTAACATTTTATACATATATCTATTGGGAGCGTTTCATAGATTTTATGATTAGTGCTTAGAATTCCCGAATAGATATTTTCATCTATTGTGTTTCACATGTTATGTGGACAATATAATATAAATCAATAATATTGTTACTATTTTATTATATAAGATAATCAAAATAACAGCCTGATTTACTTCATTTATCAACTATACTAGAAAACTATTATCTATAACACCATCGCTGTACTGCTTTATTTGACACAGAGGCTGCAACCGGCGTATTTGAGTATTTCATGTTTTGTTGATGTTTGATTGATGTTTTTGTTGACATAAAAGTTTGTACTGAGATTTGTTGGTGTTTTGTGGAAGACAAAAGTTTGCAGAGTACTGGCTTAGATAGTGTGATCACAGACAAAACATTTAACTGATGAATATTATGAATGTAATATTCGATTTATAGCTGTGGCTATTTTTTTCAGCTTACGCCAAATGGATTTGGAACTTATGAAACGATTGCATAGAAAAGTGAATATTGTTGTTGTGATAGCAAAGGCTGATACCTTAACCTCGGCAGAAGTTCGAAAACTCAAACAGCGCATCCTCAAAGATATAGAAGAAAATCAAATACAGGTAAACAACTAAAATCTTTTTTGTGAGATAAACATTGCTTTGAATCAACTCTCCAAGGTGCATTAAATTCAAGCTGTAATTATTGTTATCAACTCATCACTTAAGCGTTAAGATTAACTGATGTTTGTTGATAGCATTTGTGTGGCAAATGAAAGCTGCATAACTCCATTAAAATTACCATCCTTTGTATGAAAGTGGCTAGTTGTGTGGGAAACTTAAAAAGAAATAATAAAAGTGTCAACAATATTTAATATTAATTGAGTTTTTATTTCAAACTTTGCTTAAAGATTTACCAATTTCCTGAATGCGATAGTGATGAAGATGAGGAATTCAAGCAGCAAGATCGAGAGCTTAAGGCGTGTGTTCCATTCGCAGTTGTTGGAAGTAATACAATGTTGGAAGTCGCTGGAAAGAGAGTTAGGGGACGGCAGTACCCTTGGGGAGTGGTAGATGGTATTTATCTCGCTTTTAAATATTAATATGTCAGGCCTTTAAAGCATTGATTGAAAATATTTTGGCTGGAAATAAACAAGAAAATATTTACAATATACAAAAGATAACAGGAATGAATGTATAAGGGTTCCTAGCATGTGTCATTATATTTCGTAATAAAGAAGACTTTGACAGAGTACCTCAACAGAAGATTTTAAGATATTTGGAATGACTATGGATAAAAAGATTTGTCTGGGAATAAAACATGTTTTCAAGATTTTCTTTTATGTATTAAATTATGAGATATGTTTTCTATTAAATCTTTATTTTTACATAATAAAATAATAATTTTTAAGTGCCTATATTAAGGAATATGTATTAAATTATTTAAAACTAAATCTTCATATAAATACGTAGCCATTGTTGCTGTTGCTTATTAATTTTGAGTTTTCTTTTTTCCAGTTGAAAATCCTCGTCATAGTGATTTTGTTAAATTACGCACAATGCTTATTTCAACGCACATGCAAGACTTAAAAGATGTCACCCAAGATGTCCACTATGAAAATTTTAGAGCCCAATGTATATCACAGATATCACAGCATGCCCTTCGAGAAAGAGGGTAAGTTTCTGATTTTAAATCTTATCAAATATTTAGAATTATTGAAAACTTAACATCTAATCAATATAGGAAAATCGACATTGATTAATTTCAATAAATATTATGTGGAAATCACTCAATGATCTTTAAAATGATATGACATAAAAAAAACTATGCTTGATTAATTGTGAATGGCAATAAATTAATGAAAGTCAAAAATATTTCCAATAAAATGTAAACAGTGAAAAATCCCTAATAAATGTTGTAAATTTAATTTCTCAGTTTCTTAAAGTTTCGAAGAATGTGAATCATCATTTATAAAAGCTTTTTAATTTTCTGGAACTGCACAACATCGAATATATGTGAACAGTTATTGGTGCGTGGGTGTACTCTTCTCAAATTTAACTCTAATCTATTGGCAACAAATAAACTATGTGTAATGTTGAATATGAGAATAATGTTTTCTTTTTTAACTACTAAATTTTGAGTCAATACGTAAAATGTGTTTTCAACAATTGATATGAATGTGTTTCAAAGGTAACCAGTAAACTTTTAGTATGGTCTTCTTTTATATAAGCAAGGAAGGATCATCAAAACCATTGAAAGAATCCTGTGCTCATTCAAACGGAGAGTGCTGTCTAGTATCCATGAAAAAAGAGTAAAGAATAGAAGCGGCATATCATATAGTTCTAGGCATTGTGCTAGACTCTGAATATAGCAATCAGATGTCAGCACAAGCCTGGGTCTCTGATCAGAGAATTAGTTTATAAAAATAAGCCTCAGTGATTTTAATGAAACCAGTATTATAGAAAATCATACTACTTAAACCTTTTTGCAGGAAATTGAAACGGGACTCAATGGGAAACAATGGAGACACTAGCATAACAGAAACTGATAGACTATTACTCCAAAAAGATGAAGAAGTAAGATATATTGATTGAATTGGCATTCACTTGGTAGAACTCCATTATAACACGGTGAAAAAATAGCAATGTATTTTAGTTCTACAAAATTATTTTTAACAAATATAGTTGATAGCTATTTCGGCTCACACCATCATCAGAACTATAGTATATATATATATATAGCATAGTTCTGACGATGGCGTGAGCCGAAATAGCTATCAACTATATATGTTAAAAATAATTTTGTAGAACTAAAATACATTGCTATTTTTTCACCGTGTAAGTAAGATATACTTCACTTTCTAATAATAAATGAACTCACTTTAATGCACTGATCGGGAATCTTTTTTACCTTTTACCTCAAAACATATTTTCCTACTCCTTGATTTAAATAGGTAGACAATCATAGATTATTCAAATTGAAAAGGTGTTTTGAATTTATTTGTATGCAAATAACAATTTCATTCATAGAACTTGTAAAATAAATGAGATAATATATATTCATAAAATGATTTGTATCACTTTTTATCAAAGAAAAATTCTAAAACAATTCTAAAGTTAATAAAGTCCTATTTTTATTTATGTTTGTTTTATACAACCACAGCTGTTACTGATTCTGTATTTTTGATTGTTTCAGATTCGAAGAATGCAAGATATGCTAACACAAATGCAACAAAAATTAAAAGCTTCAGATAAAAAACATGATAGTATTATTGATGTTTGAAATTAATGTGATTTTATACAACAAGAAGAAAATAGTGACATTCTTAAATATAGTAATTTTTAGCTGTGGTATTTAAATCTCGAATTATGTATTTTATTGTAAAGATGTCTATACGTCGGTATTGCATGCATATTTATTACAATCGTTTCATTTCTTAATTTATTTAATAGATATAAATATATATATATATATTTAGAATCCTTGTTGCACAATGAATGTTTATTGATAGCCATTTTATTTGTATATAGATTAGTGTTTATTTAAATTTACACTATTTATAGAATTAAGGGAGAATTTTGTTACGTGAATTAATATATTTCAAACAATAAAAATACTTCTGACTATTTACTTACAATTCTTTCATTATCCTGTTCTAAATACAAGTAATGAAAAAGTGTGTTTCTAAATAAATGAAACAAACTAATTTACTTGTAAACCTGTAAATTTAATGTTGATAATGCCGAATGTGCCAGATATTTAAGAAAAACTAAATCCCATCCCATTTGTATCCGAAGTTCACCTTTTACCATTATTTACACCACAAAAAACGACATGTCCGTGCATGTATGCAATGATTTATTTTTACATCATCACTCTTTATTTTATTGATTGATGAAGACGTTCTTGTTTGGATTTCATCTTATTGGGTTACGATGAATAGAAACATTTGGAAGAATTGAGAAAGAACAGATTAAGAAACAAAGTGCATGTAACTCAATGCATAAACTGCTTAAAAGCCAATCCATCAGTATAATGGTCATCTTTGTAAAAAATCTTTTTTGTTTATCAAATCACCTGTTAGTACCCATGCACCCTGCCCCATCGTGTTTTATACGAAGTGACTGCTACAAATTGTATGCAACATGCAATGTAAATGCACTTATAACAGTTAGCCGCAAGTCGATATATGCATAAAAGCTTTTTAGTGAAGTTTTGGTGCTCTAATTGGTTGTCAATCTAAATAAAAATGTCAAAAGTAGGCGAGCTAAATGATTCTTTCGTAATAATTGTTAACTCATAATATGTACTCTTAACTTACTTAACTTGCTAAAGTGTTCCTGTGTAATGTCTCCAGTGTTTTCCTACCATTTTACTTATTTCTAGCTGTTAAAGGGCTAAAGAAGAGAGGAAAATAAACACTACTTTTTCAATTTATTAAGAACAAGATGGCTTTCTTAGCCATTTCTACTTTCAATGTGAGGCATATGGACTCTTGAAAATATTTCAACAGGTTTTCTATAAGAACTGCTCTATAGTCAAATAATCGTTCAACATCTTTTGGGTGTAAGGATAGAAAGTGAAAAGAATGTAACATACATAAGATTAATGATTAGCTACTTAGTGAGTCAAAATTTTAGACATTGCAAAAATCCATTTCTACTTATAAATTAACTATGCTTCTGAAATTTCAATCTATCAGATACTTATCAAAGCCTTAATAAATTTCATTTTTGAAAAAAGTATCTAATCACATGTTGGTTTAAAATTCATGTGTTTATCAATATTTTCAATATTTATTTGAAACAAAACTAAGTTTGGTTAAAAACTGGAAACTTTGATGAATATACATAAAATAGGTAAAGTATAATTTACAACAATTTTTAAGTATTCATTGGAATTTTTTTATAAATATTAATATTTAAAAAGAAAACATAAAGAGTTGATGAACCCATAACTTATTTTCAAATAAAAATAAAGTTCTGATCTTCATATTAAATAAATTACTTTTTATAACCACTGACTGAATATTTTTTCGTTTTAAAAGGTTTTTTTCGGTCATAGTACCATATTTGATTTGAAAATACTCCCACGGTATCAATAATTCAAGTGAAAACGTAATTAAACATAAAACATTAAGGCCTATGTCAAAAATTTTAAAAGGTGTATATTTTTTTATAATGGCAGCACAACAGCATAAGATTTTAATGCGCCATTTTCTTTCTCTTTTTTACACATGTAATTTCTATGTCTACATCTTACTCTAAAAATCGTGACGTTTTATAGTTCTGATATCACATGCGGCCATCTTGGTTCGCTTCGAATTGAATAGAAGTGCCGTGCAAAATACGTGAAGTCTGGTTTTGTCTTAATTTAAGGAATTTTCAATCCTTATCAAATAAATAATGGGTCGCAAAAAGAAGAAGGCGTCGAAGCCGTGGTGCTGGTATCCTTTACTCTTTATCTTTGTATAAAAAAATTCTTTTTTAAAATACTCTTGTCTTTCAGCATCTGATCTATCATTGTACCCGATTGGATGTTTAAAAATGGACATTCTGTGGTGTAAATGGGTCACACCTATCTCCTTGCTTCTGTCTTCCTTACTATATTTACCTTGATTATCTAAGCAGTGTTGTGAGAGCTAATTCCATGCGTATGCATTTTCTAAAACGTCACTCATCCTTCACGTTTTGGGCTTAGTCCATTATTTCTGAACAAAAAAACGAAACTGCAATAATTAAAATTTGTCGCATGTGAAGTTTATCGATCGGACATTTATCAGTGCTTAAATTATGAATTGGTTCTTGAGTGTGCTCTAACTATTTATAAGATATATACATTTCATTCGAGTCTGACCAACGCCTTCGTAGAGGTTATAAAATCGATTATGCAAATAAGAAAAAAAAGTTCGACCCTGTGAAAAGATTCTGCGTAATTTGTTAAATGATTGGATTATCAAAAAACAAATTTTCTCGTTCATTTATGTTTTATTTCATGAGTCAACACGCAAATTTACCAGAATAATTAAGAAGGTTCGTACCCTTGTTCTTTGAAACGACCAATAATGGAATTAAATATATATATATATACAATTCCTATATATAAAATTTTCTACGGAATTCTTTTCTTCGTCAATTCGGTATAATTGTATCAACTTATCCATATTAATAAAGTAAATATATGTCAATTTACTAATTGTATTTTTGTTTGAATTTGTTGCTATCACAAAAATTTGAATTTATGACTAGGCCTTATTTTTGAACACCGCAAAAAATATTCTCCAATTTTAATGTTTACCCTAATCTAGCATTCAGGCTCTTGTGGTAGTAACCTTTGAAATACAATGCTTACCTAAAACAGTTTTTTCATGCATATGGTGAAATACCTGAAAATTTGGATCATTATTCGAAATTGCTCTAATAAGTGTAGCCTATGCGTATTGAAGTTTCTTTCACATTTCATAAATATTTTATATGCCGGTGAGTCCTACACATTTTTCCACGCAATCTGTCAGTGGAATTGTTACTTTATTTCGGTCTACTCGGTAGTGACAGATGTTGCATTCCTTATATTTTATGTGGACAAAAGTATACCACCATTTAGTAGCTGAAACCACACCAATGGCGGGTATAAATTGCACAAGGAGAAGGAAAAATCATGATGTTTTTAAATAAAATACCCAATATTTTATGAATTCATATTCTCTCAAGAGATTTCTGAAATTCAGTTTTATTGAAAATACATCTACGCCTTGTATAGCACGGTTTTATACAACACGGTTTTACATAACACGGGTGTATTAATTGTGACATTTGTATACAGCGCGCTTTATATAACATGGTTTAAGGGAAAAAATAATTAAAATTAAATCAATTGAATGAATCCACTTCAATTAATGACTCGGAAAGCAGTTGCAGCGAAGTAGCCACATGTTTCATATTAAAAACAATAAATGATGGCTTGGAATTGGCTAATTATTTTTTTTATTGGTAATGATTCTACAATGGAAAGGAGTTCCAAATTCAAGAGGAAATCACAAAATATTTTGGAATCTTATAAGGAAATACGTAAAGAAAAATAGCAGACAATCGCTTATTAACGAATTTTTTAAATTCAGAGTCCTCCGATGATGAAAACTCACAACCAATCTCGAAAAAAAGTAAAAAATATAGTACTCTTAAGTGAAAGCGATGGCAAATGAATGGTGTATTATGTTATTAAGGTTTCTTTCAATTAATATGTAAATGTATATTTGTTTATTTAAAAAAATACAGTATATATTTATATATACTATATTAGATTTTTTTTTTTTTTGGAACACAAACCTTAATTTTGTATGAATTTATACGAGGCCCATGTGTACATAGTAGTAATTTTGAATTGTCGAAATTTTGTATGATTAAAATTTACTTGCATTGGAAGAATGCATTGTGACCAAATATAGATTCTTGTAATCATTCTGCTTTGATGACAATGACATTAATTCCTTTATAAACACCTAGGATTCACTGTGCAATCGATCATCACTGATAGTGTTGTACACAATATGAAATGATATTTTTTTCATGCCCGCTCCCAGTTTGGATCTTAAAGCCATATAAAAGTTGTCGTCTTATCACGAGTTTTTCTAAATATGAAAACTGCTTGTCACTCAGTTGCCTAACTTTTTTTTCTAAGACTATTGATCGAAAATATAGGGCATTGAAAACAACTAGCGGGCAGCCAGCTCTCAACTACTTCCTTGTTACAGGGTTGTATGGATGAGAGGAATTTTTTACACCACTATAATAATACCACGAAACATTATTTTTCGGCAGAAATCTATAAATCAATTGAAAAACGTTACTCCTACTGGTACTCAAATCTATGAGATGCTGATGATGTGATTAATTTAGACCACTCCACCGCGATCTCAACAATGATTACATTTTGTTTATTAGTAAAGTATTGACAATCCTAGTCGAATTTTTCAACTGTAATGTTCAAGATATTCCTTAACATGTAACTATTTAGGTATTGTAACCGGGAGTTTGATGATGAAAAAATCTTGATCCAACACCAAAAAGCAAAACATTTCAAGTGTCATATTTGTCATAAAAAGCTATACACTGGACCAGGACTCTCGATACATTGTATGCAGGTAATATCATTTGAATGCCTTATATTATTTTGTTTGCCACTTTTTTTTAACAAATAATCTGTTAGCTACCCATCATGTTTATATACTGGATCAAGAGTTAGACACTATTTGCCCACCTTGTGTACATATGCATTATCCACTATTCGGTACAAATGGACGTAATCTATGATGGTTCATTCACAGTGACTACATGCATAGTAGGTGATTCGTATCAACATATACAACATAGCTAAAATCATTTGATCATTTTTGGATATGATTTTATTTATATATTTCAAAGAGTATATTGTTGGTATTTACAATTTAGCCGCCCAGTTTTATTTTAATATCTACTGACTATACGGTGTCTATAATGGCCACTGCAATATTGTATAGGGAGATTGAGTGCATTGACTGATTATTATTTTTTTGCAGGTCCACAAAGAAGCAATAGACAAAGTACCGAATTCACTCTCTAATAGATCAAATATTGAAATAGAAATATACGGTATGGAAGGTATTCCACCGGAAGATATCAAGGAACATGAAAAACAAAGAGCAGGTGAATAAATTTGGCTAAAATTCAGTTATCTCAATTTTCAATGTCAGTAGTATAACATGAAATGTGACGATTTTGACTGAATGGCTATTATTGTTTTCATTTTTAATATTATCAAAAGTGCAAATTTATGTGTTTTGGTTATTGTCTGTGGTATTCAATTATAGATATTGAATCTTAGATATCTGCTAATTATTAATTGTTAACTATCGATGTAAAATTTGATAGATCTTAGTATGAAAGATGGCAATAATAGATTGTATATTTATTCGGTTGACTTGGTCGATGAATAAATATTATGGTTGCAATAATTAAAACTTGCTTAATAAAATAGATTGATTGTTTTATTGATTGAATTGACATTTACTTGGTAGAACTCCATTATAACACAGTGAAAAAATAGCAATATATTTTAGTTCTACAAATTTTTTTTTAGAACTGAAATACATTGCTATTTTTTCACTGTGTGGTGGATTGATTACAGTAGTGAGAGGAATTTACTGCTGCATTACCAATTGAACAAAAATCTTTAAAAATTGCATTCGTAAAATGATGAATAAAGAAATCATTCTTAAATCTATTGTTCGAAAAAAAAATGTCCAGTATCCATTTATAAAGACAAATATTTTCCAGTTTAACTTTCTTGCTTCACTTGTAACCTTAATGTTACATTTATATCGGACGAGTTCTTGATTTTAAAGCATGAATATTTGAAGACAAGAGTATATCTTCTGAATTTGTAGAAGTATGATTGCTTCGATAGCATGTTTCCAGATAGCCCTTTCTGTACTGCATTATCGGGTAGTAAACAATATCTGATATGTGGACTATGTGAATTGTAGGTGGAGCGGGTGGAGGTCGCGATGACGACAGTGATGATGATGAGCCCGCCGTAAAAAAGAAAACTATGCCTGGAGCAGTTGGGACGTCAAATGGTGCCGGGGGCGGGCTTTTGCCTTCTCCATCTCTTGCCGGAACTTCGGCTCCCCCTGCGCCTTCCATATCTTCGATGCCGGGAATGTTTCCCGTTCCTCCGGGAGTTCCTTTGATGGGGCCCATGCCTCCGCCTCCTTTCCTGCAAGGCCCCCCTGGGTTAGTCATATTTTATTTTTATATTCAATATTTCCAGCATAATGCATATGATTACCATTTTAGTAACTTCACTCATTTTGCAATGCTGGAGATGAATATTTGATATCGCCATCTAATTTAATATTGCTTAATGTTAATATTTGTAATAAGTTTTTCTCTTTTCTGAAGAATGGTGATGGGTGGAGTTCGCCCCCTTTTTCCATCTGGTACTCCACAGACTTCAAGTTCAGCACCTGCTCCGCCTAAACCTGCCTTCCCTGCTTACAGGTGAATGATTAGTCTATTTTGAGATGCGTGATGTGTTGAATTATACTCACTAAATCTTTATAATATATTTTTTAGTGAATTTGATTCAAATAAAAATTTACTAATATAGGTTTTACAACATAGCCAAAAATACATTTATACATATGTCTCTCACAGACTGCTAACGTCCAAATTGTGGAGGCAGCTGATTACAGTGTATTTATAATTGACAGTATTAAAATTTTTGTGTACTAGTTAATTTTTGTATCGAAATGTAGCATTATTTGTCATGGAAATTTTTATTAGTTTAGTCAACTCAAACAATAGTGAAATATTTTTTGAACTGTTTCGTGTTGGAATATCTTCAGGGTATGGCTCATAGCACGGGGAAAGAGTTGACATATGTTGATGGATTGTTTTGTGGGTGTGACATGAGGTGCTGTACATGTTGATTTTTGCAACATTCAATATTAGCTTGGTAATTATAACCTCAACATTTAAATGTTAGCGCCCTCTACCCCATGGAGAAGCTAGGTAATGAATACTAGTGGCTTAATAAGATAAAAACTTATTATATTTATGTATTCAACTCTGCAAAAATGTATGACATAGTGTTTACTGTTGATACTATTTCAATATAAGGAAAGCATTTAAGATAGATTAGCAGTTTTCATTTGTTTTTTTATATTAACATCGATGATTGTTTTATCTGATAATTAAAGTAAAAAATTTTAAATCGCAAACCTCTCCCAACTTCTTGAATTTCAGTAATGTAACTATAAGTGCGCCTCCAACTGGTGCTGGTGGAGGAGCTGTCGGTTCACCTGCAAGGCCTTTGGTGACATCGACAGGTGCTTCGTCGAGAATAATGCATCCGCCCGAAGACGTATCACTGGAAGAGATCAAAGCGAGGTCTCCCCGCTATCGACGGACAACACCTACGGCTACCGTCCCAGCAGCTACGGTAGCCGCTCCTCAAACAGCTCCAGTCCTTCCGCAACCTGCCCCACATCCGGGACCTACTCTGCAGCAGGCTCTTGCTGAGGTAAACAATGAGATAACGCTTATTCTAATATAAGTTTTTTTTGTGAAGATCCGATAATTACTCTGTTTGAATTTCATTGTTAATTGAAAAAATATGCAAATAATGGAAATATGATGATATGCAGATTTTGCACATCTATTTCAACCTTCATGCTTATTTATGTATCTTATATGTATAACATAACCAGGAAAGACTGTACTGTCAGTGCGAATAGACAGAGCTTTAAATCTTTTTAGAGCCAATCTTGTACATGTATGATAAGCTTTAATGATAAAACTTAAATATTTGTAGTGAGAGAACGGTTCTAAGTGCCTTTTCAGGACAGTTTAGACAAGCAGATAGATTGGCTCCATGGAACTAAATTGGCTAATTTTATAAATGCTATATTTAATTTTTTACTCAAGGCTCTTTTTCCTTATGATATATTATTTACATTGATGCAATTGTAAAGGTATGAAATGTAAAAAGTCAAGTGAATAATCGTAAAATATTCTATGTTAAATAATTTAATTGAACAAAAGTACTCACAACTGACTGTGAGGAAAACGGTCATCCGCTGTCTGCGTTGACACAATGAATGCCGTAAAAAAATTATGTGATTTTCCCCAAAACGCAGAAATGGAGCTCACTCCACCCCCACCCTGCATTGTTGCAGCACCTACATCACCAACAGCAACAGCAACAACAGCACCAACAGCAGCAGCAACAGATGGCCGTTCAGCTGGCCGTGGTTGCGCAGAAGCAAGCGCAGGATGCGCATGCCGCCCTCCTCAGATCTCTGCCAAGACCGCCCACCCACCCGCAGTTTATGCCCGTGGGGATGCCCATGGCCGCCATGGGCCACCACCCGCACCCCCATCACCCTCACCACCAGCTTCAGCAGCTGGTGGGAATGGGCAGTCGGCAACTGCCGCCCGGCATGCATATGATGCAGCAGGTGGCCGTGCCGCAGCTCAACATGCTCCGCCCGCCATCCATGCCGCACGGCTTTCCACCAGGTGAGATTCGTTGCTTTCATAACCCTTCTCTTTCTCTCCCTTTATGAACTCCCAGCCGCTGTTTACTCAATATTTATATAAAGAGTGACCAGATTATTTTGTAATTGAGGTTAATACATAATTGATTCAATGGTGTCTTCATAAAATTTTGTCTTTTGTAATTTTTTCATTGCTTTCAAGTTTCAATTTCACTCTTACTTCATATTAGAACGCTGACAACCCTGGTATCATTACAGTTGCAATACTCCAATAAGCGTTTGTCATAAGTGAGTTGCATTTTCCTCTTGTTTCATTGATTACTTCATAAAATTTTACAGACAACTTTTTTCAAATTGTTCAGATAAGATTCTTTTACCTGCGAGTTAGAGTATTATAGAGTCTCTCCTGCAACTAACGTTGTTAAGTGTTTTGGTAAATAATATTAACATCTTTTTCTACTTGACAATATGTTTTTCTAGTAAATTTATATTCTTTTTGGCATCAACAGTCAATTTACTTCAAAATTGTACAATGAATGTCTCAATCAGGTTTATCACTACACCAAAAATATATTTACAATCCTATGTGTTTTCTTTTATTTTATTAGATATGGACGACTGATTCCACTAATTTACAGGTTGACCATCCATTTTAATGTAGAAATCATTATTTCTGATTTTTATTGTACACTTGAGGTCTAATTATTTGATTTGAAAGAAAGGTTCTAAGTTGTGGTGGCAAAAAAATGATAATTAGAAAACTTAGTTCTCTTAATGTGTGTTTAAGTAACTTATTTCGTTTCCTCTATGATGATTTTTTTATTGATAGTTTTCACACTCCTATTTGAATGTTACGAGGTGCCAATTCTGATATGAAAACAACCTTAATTAGACCCTGTAAATAAATATTTACGCATACATAAAAATTTCGAGAGTTAAGTAATAATTCGTGGTTAGCTTAAATTTTCTGAGAATAAATTGGAGCGTGTTACGTAAATATGTTAGTTGTTTAGATTAAAGTTTATCTTAGAATTCATTTACCGTGATTGTTTCTTAAATTGTTGTCAGAATTTATTTATTTATTATAGCTATTTTTTATTCAAAGTTGTCAACCTGATTTAGATGTCCGTCTGTCCATTTGCTTCTTTATAAATGCAAGCATTAAAATTGACTATAACACAAATAATTTTCATATCATTTATCTTTCACGACTAGCAGGGAAAACAAAACCAAGTTTTGCAAGTGGAAGAAGGAATGAATTAGTTTCACCAAAGTTTCTTTCCTATAAATAAAGTCATAATAATAAGTTATATAAACATTACCATATTTCTTCATAAATTTTATCTTCAATTTGTATTAGACATCAATGTTAGCTACATTCGACATAACTTTCTATTGCATTCCCATACTGAAAATTTTTTTAAACTAAAATAATAAATAACCATTTATTTGTCTTGAGACTGATTAGTTTTCTTTTTTGTGTTGAAGAGTTAAAAAATATAAATATATGTTGGAATTGAAAAAAATAATTGTCAAATAAAGCACGCGGTAATAAAAGTATATTTTTGTAATCTCTTTGTAAATTTGGTTTCTTTCGATTATGTCGCAGGCCGTGATGTTTGTACTAAGGCATTTTTGATTTGATTTACTACCGCAGAGGCTTGAAAACGGGAGTGTCCGAGAATAGAGTATGTTTCTGAGCTTTGTTTCGCCCTCTAGAGGTTTTCTATGCCACTATTAGTGGACGTGAGTGTTGCCAATGCTGCCTATTATATTTTTGTTTGTTCTTTTTTTTTGATACGGTTGATAAAGTGATGTGATTGGGCTGTTGGGTTCCTCGCCCAACAATTATTCACACACTGTGATCGCCCACGGTTCTTCATAAAGGTAGACCATATTCTCAAGTAACAAGTAACTTACCTGCATTATACATATATATACATTATATTATATCTATTTATATATCATAGGCCATTAACGCCGTGCCGTTTTGTTTTCTGTATATTCTCTTTCTGTCTTTCGCTCTGATATGAAATTATTTTACTCTCTGTACAATCATATGTTTTATCGATTTGGTTATCTTCATATTATGTTTGTTTATGATTTTATAAAATTTTGCGCCATAAGTGAGTTTTCGAGAAGTATCTTTGTATTTAATTCTAATGTTCTTCGTCCAATAGAATGTCTTAACTTTTTTATCTACTGTTATTTTTATTTTATTTAAGTAAACAAATCATCACACTTGTCATTGTCGTAACTTAAGTTTTATATATATATATATTTTTTTTTTATATTTTATATATATCCATAAAATTGATTTACATTTTATTGAGTGTATAATTTGAAAAAGAGATATTTGCCATGTGTTTTGGGGTGATGATTGAATTTGTGCCACACTCCATCGAGAATTTTGAGAATTTTGTCTCGGTGCACATCAACGCTCGGCCGCTCCGACCGACTAATACTTTCAAACGTGACTAATCTCGTGTAATCTCTCTCTCGCTGTCGGGATTCATTTCTCCGAACGTGTGCGTTCTGACATTCTGTTGGATTCGACAAGATGCTCTTATCTATGGGACGTGTGGCACACTTGGATTATTTAGCACAGCAGTGGCCCAGTTATACAGTAATTGAATGTTTGGCATGGTTGTGAATTGCTTCAAAAAATCACATTTAACTACTTGGTTCCTTGGATATTAGATGCCTAGCTAGTTTTAATTTCAAAACACTTTTAATATGTGGTAGGATTTCTTTTGAGACTGATTATTAAGTTTTGGTTTAATAACTAGTTTTTTTTTGTCCACAATTTGACGTGCGCTTTAGTGCTTCTTTATGTGATATGAATGTTTCGAAATGTTTGCCGTCGGCGTTGTTTTAATAATTCTGAGAAAAGGTAAGTGTTCCCTTCCATAAAGAACATTCTAGGCCGCGTCAAATTGTATATTCGCGAGGGTGATGTGGGTGTTTTCAGGTGACAGCCTTGACAGTCTTAAGTTTTGATAACATTCCAAGACAACCCCCCCCTCTCTCTCTCTCGAGATAGAGAGTTGTGATATTGAGTCGATGCATGCGTTAATTAGATAATCATCCGGCTTTTATATAACTCTCCCGACTCAGTTCCATTTGTACATTTCCATCTTGCTTCATGCGATCGACCGGTTTCGGATTTAAAGAAATTATTCATATTGATTAGTGTTCTTGGAAGACTGCTTTAATTAATAAATACATTCACACAAAGTTATCGTATTTATTTTTCTTCCTAACCCATAAATTTTTTTACTAAAACCGGGATATTTCATTGAAGGCTGTGAAACTGAAATAACTCTCGATTGTCTCTCGCGTCAAGTTAGAAGAGGGTGAGTAATTTTTATTTTATTTCAGTGTAACAATATTCCAGCACCGTTGAACTGTAGGTACCTTGGTTATAATATTCTTTAATACCAATAATAACCATGATTAATATTTTATTTCGATACTTTCACCAATAGCAACTCGACTATGTTACTCACAATCACTTCGCTGCATTATCATTTTTAACCAACGGGGAGATGGGAATGACAATATTAGCATTGTAAAGTTTCGGTTTAATCATTACATTAACACAATTTGGGTATCACTCAGATGGATGTCCCTACTCGTATAATATTGATTCAGTACCCTCTTTTGAAATACGTCCCTGTCAGTCATCGTATTGTTTGAACGGGAAAGTTTTCCTGAGAGGCGGCGCTTCCGGAAGTCCGCCGCGGGAGCCCTGCGCGGGCGTCGCATTGTCTCTCGGGTTGACTCATAGGTGAGAGAACAATTTTGACAGGTGATCGCGCCTCCGGCGATCACAGCGGGCTCAACCGCCGCTGTTGGACTGAACTCGTCCCCTGTCACAGATTACTAAAAACCTACACATTAATTACTATTATAATAACTGTATATTGAACTGTTTATTTATCTAAATGTACGCTTCATGGACTGATCCCGCGTTGTGTAATTGCAACCGTTATTTCAATCATACATACTTCAATGTATTTGTTTATTTTATTTATTACTCGAGTTTTACTCATGTCACTCACGTCCTCAGGCGGAGACTGAACATTGCCTCGGCAACATATGTCGCTTTTGTGTGTGTATCCTTTGTGAACCAAAAATACTTCCAACAAAAATGGTGTTCATTCACTTCTAAATTTACTTTGTCGCAATTAAGTGTTGCCTGCGGAATCATCATCGTGTTCAGTCTACGCTTGCTGACTTACACCGACGACAAAAATAACAAGGAGCGGCGATTGAGTCGACAGAAACAGACTGGGTGAAGTGATCTAATTTTGGGGTTTATTGGCCTCCATGGCCTCTTCACAGGTATGATCCAGCTCGGTGGGATGATGGCACCGATGCAGCCGATGGGACCGATGGCGTTCCCGGGGGCGGTGGGCGGCCTGCACATGATGCCACCGCGCTTCCGGTGATCCGACCCCTCCGCCAGCCTCGTGCCGCTCCCCTCTGATGTTCGTCGAGGCCGCCTCTGGCGCATGCGCCTCGTCTATCCCTCCGCCGGTCTCTGACATACGTCTTCTCAGCAACGACCGGCCTCCGGATTGAAGCCGAACGGGCATTTTAAGGGCCAATTATTTACAGTCATCGCTCAACGGTGATCAAATTCTGTGTTCTAATCATCTAAAATGAAAAAATTATTTCAACCGATCTTGTATGAATCGATTATGGTTTCTCTCACATATATTTTTATATTGCGTATATATTTTTATCAGCAATCCTTGAAAATTTTAACTGTCCATAATAAAGTAAAGGTCTTAATGCATTTCTGAATGGAAGTCTTGTTAAGAGAACGGAGTGACTATATTATTTGGCTCTTAAAATGTTTTTACCGACTAATTTTCTTATTTATGATTTGTAAATTTTTTACGGACGTTGTATAATCTTACGTTAAGATCGTTTGAAATGTACAGTAATCAGCTTACACGGGTGACGTCGCAGACCTGTTCATGTCGAAACATTATTTATTTGTATCGCTAAATATACGTATTTTATGATATGTTATGATAAGTATCTTTTAAAATAAGTAGACATTCAATCATCAAAGTTGCCATTCTATTCCAATTAATAGATCAGTTGTTACAATGTGACGCCTTTAATAAGTGATTATCATTTTATTCAATGAATGTTCAAACTTATTTTATTGTCGGTTCCGACATATTGTCAGGGTTAATTTTATCTTTAGTGCATTCTCTAAAGTGAAGCGTTTGTGTTTTGCTATTTATACTTCTGCATGCCCTCGTTTATTATTTGATTACTGAAACGAACGTGCTGTCTGTCGATCTGTCTGTCCTCGGCGGATCATCGAATTCCCAAATATTCACATGTTTTTACCTGTCGACAGATTGTAGACTGAGCTGTGACGGTTCCGACTTAATAAAGAGAGCTCTATTTGTTCAGGGATAAACGGTATGTAAGTTGATAATGCAATTTTAATCCTTTACTATGGCTCTGTTCATTTATGTGTGACCGCATCCTCGCTCACGCCGCGACTCCCGCCCTTCAATTTCTCGTCCGCTTAATGTACATCATCTTGTTGATTTACGAGAAAGTTTCGATTTGTACATGTAGACATAACACCGCTCATTTTTTAATGGCGTTCACACTCTTAGCGGTGGAGGGAAGTAGTTTTAAGTAAGCCGCAGACCTGGAGGCACCATCAGGTCAGTTTTATTTTTATTTTTTTAAATTCGAATTCACCTGACAAGCCGTCAAGGTAAGCCCTTTGAATCACTAGATCTATTCAATTAGCGACGCTATCAAGTGAAATGTTTAACAATTTATAGTGTTTATTTATTATTGTATAACTTTTCTAAGATTCCGTAACTATGCACATCACCGAGTCCAGTTGAAATTTTACATTTTCGTCATTCTTAAAATGTGAGCACTGATAGCTTTTGTTTCTTTTATATTGTATACATTTAAATATTATCATTCTTAACCTAACGATGGATTTTGGAATAAACATCCGAATCGCCGACCGGAAGAGGTGAAATTTATACATTTGTAAAATTAAGTTAACGAAATCGGACGAGCCGGAAGACAGGTGATGGGTGAAATCACAACGGCTGTTGTTGGACCTCGATTTAACTGTACACACTCGATCTGTTACTTGCAACTTTGGCGAGTGATCACAAAGGTCCCTTGTTCTTGCACAACTAACGATCAAACAGTAAAATACAGACAGACATGCCTGTGTTTTTCGAAATTCAATCTGCATACAGAGTATTAATATTGTATTACCTGGATGAAGTTAAATTTGTTGAGCTACGCGGACTCGAATGATTACTTTACATACAATCACATGGTTTATTCCTTTTTTTGGCTTTTAGCAAAACATTCCAACCCTACTGTGGATATATTATATTTGATCGAATAAAATACTGTTTATGCATCATGTTCTGTTAGTTTTGCGGCAGGCGAGAAATTGCAGTCGCAGTTTCATGCATTTGAAATTGTTTCTGCTTAAAATCACAACAGCCGTTGTTGGGCCGGCGTTCCCCTGTTAATCACACCGTTGAAGTATACAGACGTATTGTGCTACCCGTCGTTTTCAATCACCTGATGCTTTGTACCAATAAAAACATTTATTTTTAAGTCATTCACGCTTAGAGGTTTTTATAAAAAAATCTATATTGCCTGTATGTGTTAAAAAAATGAACCAATATTTGTTTTTCCTTTTTATACATCTGGTTAAATTATTCCTTAATTGTTTCCCAATGGTTTTCATAAGATACTGAATCTTTCCAATGAAGATAGGAATGTATATTTGATTGTATAAATCTTCTCCAATGGTTCTTTTCATTCTATTATCTTTCACCTAATGGTTTAATATTATTTATAGCTACCCTTTTTTGCGATAACTGGGTTTTAAAATATTTGAATGATAAAAAATTTGTTAGATTTTGAATCTGATCTCTGGCACATTCAAAGCATAATCATACTTTAGCTCTGATTGACAGGTGACTGTCAAGTCACAACCTCGGGTTGTTGAAGCGGCGGCCCCCTGTCCCTAATAACTTGCTAAAAATTTTAAAGAACATTTTTTATAATTATGGTTTCCCAGCCAAATGCTCTGCTACTGTTATGTTCAAGAAAACCGTTGAGTTGAACAAAACGAGTTATATATATATATGTATTTATAAAACAGATTGAATATTAATTTCCTTATATTATTAACATGCAACTACTTTAAACTTATTAACCGCATCAATTTAATTATTTATCAAATTGATTTATGATCTGAATACATAAAGTTAATATTATAATAGTTTTTATAATTATAATTGAGTTTGTTATTCCTTTAATAATATAATATTTTATTGCTAATGTTACATTGCATATTTGCCAGTTTTATTATTGAATTTTCAGTCACAAAACTGCTATCAATCAATATTTTCGATTGCCCAATTCAAAATTATTTTTCTCCTCAACAGAAGCCTAGTTGTGCAATACTTCCCAAATATTTGAAAAGGTTTCATCTCTTATTTTATGTGATTTCCATTTTCAATATAGGGAATACATTCAAAAAAAAATTTTTGTAGTTGAGGTCATCTTCCTTTATAATATTGGAAGGATATCATTCAGAGTTAAGTTGTGCATGTCGTCATCACTGGACGCAGTCTAACACTGGAGTTAAAATGTTCTGAATGATTTTTATACAGCACACAGACATTTGGTTTGGGAAACGACTAGGACCTCTGTCTTAAATTATTACTGTCATTGATGTAATGCATTATTATATATTTCTAGTTGTAGATCTGTTTCGCTAATGACTTTTTAACAATAAAATGGCCGTAACATAATTTGACTTTTATTGATGCAGCTCTTTTTCAATAATCCCTAGAATGCGATCAGTTGCATATCCCTAAAAATACTGAGTGAAAAGCATCTCTCTCTTATGTTATAAATATTTCATCAAATTGCCAGTGAATATATATAGAGACAATTGAACACTTCTTTGTGTTCAATTAACGCGCTCTGGATTTTCAGTTAGAAAGCGAGTCTACATAACATACAGAATGGGTGGTATGACTATCTCGCTCGAATGCCAGCAGTTACGAGTGGGTGGGGAGTAAATATATACTCATTTACTTTTCAATGCAGACTAAGTATTTAAAATTTGCTCAAGTTGATTTAACTTAGGTTCTCGACTACATTAAACAAAATAACAAATTTGAGAATTTCTCTAGAGACTTCTTAGATACAGGTAATTTAATTCTTTTTCCAAAACTAGTGACAACAACTCCAATACAAAATGAGGTGATAAATTTTTTTTTCTTCTAATCTGAAGACAATACATTGGAGAATCCTTCAAGAAAAATTAGGAAAGTGACAGCTATTCCACATGGAGAAAAACATTTATTTTAAATCATGCACAGAAACAGAATTGCTTGTTCTTTATGCAGGGTAACTTAAAATATATCACCAGTTTTTGGGAGAATGGATTAATGACCTTGCTAGACAATCGTACTTAAAAATTATGCATACAATATTTCATCTGGGTAAGTAATTGGAAAGAAAATTTTAATTCCTTAAATATCTTCAGTCTGTTTTTGTATCAAACTAAGAAAGTGAAATTGCATATGCGGTAATGCTGTCTTGCAAGGGTTATCAAGCATACCGAATTCTTGATAACTTTAACCTAAAATATTAAGTGCCACAACTACTAGCAAACTTCTCAGTATTGGTAGGAGCTGTAGGGACTGCAAATTTTACCACAAAAAGAACTAGACTACCTGGGAACTTACTTAACCCTTTCAGCCTCATAGCATCGATATATCGGCGCACCTGTGGTATGCGAAAATGAACACCGTGCCGATATATCGGCACTTTAAACATTTATAGAATTTATAGAATAATAAAACTGACTTAAATAAATTATAGAGGAGCTTTATTTCAACGAACTAAAGTGTAAAAAAAAAATAAGCACAAATGTTTATTGACCAGGTATTGATAAAATATTTTTTTTCTAAAATTCTTTTTCCAACGTATTTTTTTTACTTTCAGATAAGAATATAACATATGTGTAAGCATATGATAACGCAGTAACACTGTGCAGTTATTTTTAGAGACGTGGTTTAGTTTTAAAAATCGTGAAATATTTTTTTTTCCATTTTATTTTTTTAACATGAATGTTAAAAAAATAAAATATAATTTTTTTTTGTTTTTATATGCTCTAATTAATATGTTATAATTACGCCTATATTTTTTGTTTTTTTTTTTGTACAAATAAATTTAAAAGAAATAAAAAATTACATTTTTTTAAAACTCGATTGAGCTTTTTCGCAAATACTGCAAAAAAAACGGGTGAGGCCCAAAGGGTTAATACAGAATCCATGTCATTCCAGACATAAAAGGTGTGAAAATTCTAAATAAATGGCAGAATACTCCGATATTTTACCGCTTTTATTAATATTTATTATACATGAACATAAAATTTAAATTTAATTAAAAAAAGACGTATAATAATGCTTGGTGATAAAGGTTAGGAGATATTATTCGATTTGATTCGTAATTTTCTAAGGCATTGTTCATATTTTTTCTGGAGATACGTTATTTTCAAGTTTTATAGGTTATGTCAATTCTGTCAAACCGACAGTTCATGCCCAAATCATACACTATTGATTTGATGTTAATTTGGAAAATTAGCATAATCCGCAGATTATACACTACACGCATAAACAATACTTTATAAAATTAAAGAGCATTTGGCGCTATTCAAGCGACAGAATGTGATGGGGTTAGGTTGAAAATTTCAGTCATTAGTCGCTAGGTGATTGGTTGTCTATTGTAAAAGATTCCCGTTAAATCTAAAAGGAGCTAAGTGTTCCGATACTCTATCTCACCTATGTTTTTCTTCACCCCATGGCAAAATGTGCTTAAAAATAAAATGTGTATTAAAAAAAAACACTTGGAATTGAGATCTTGTTATTTTAAACTTATGACGTAATTGATGCAAAACAACACATAGCTGGTTGCTTGAAATATTTGTAACGAGCCACAGTTGACTACTTATGATTTTGCGACCAAAATATATAATATTTATGGCACATTCAGTGTTTTCACTCTAAGTACGTAATTATAATTTTGCCAATAATTAAATATAAAGTATATATTTTATTTGACGCTGGAAAATTTTACTGCGGCCCTGAGGTTACTACCCATGCACATACATAAATATCACATTTTACATAGTCCACAAAAACGACAATAGATAAAAATAAAATGAAAAATAGCCTTACAATCTACGACCAATGTCGAAATGTGCTTCTGTATGCTAAAAAGGAAAATATACGTATATAATTATAAATTGTGAGAGGCGAAGTTTAAAAATAAAAACGCAATTAAATCCCCTTTAGTGATCAGTGAAGGTCTTTGTAAATATTCTGAGTGATATTTTAATGATATATACAATTCTCATTTTCCATACATAATTTTTGCTAAACTTTATTTTCATTTAATTTTAATTATATTATTGAGATTCTTTTCAGATAACACTGGGGCCCTCCTTAAATAAACATTTTCGGGGTAGTTACCATTTTTATGACACTACGTTATATTTAGTTGTATTTCTCGTGTTCTAGTTTTTGAGCGGTTATATGGCGTGAAAAGTCAGGGAGAGGGATTCTTTATGTTTATATATATATTCTACAAATTCTTATCAATTTCTCATGATAATTAATGTATTGCGCCTACATAAAGTTAGCTCTCTATTTTGTTTATTTTGTAATTAGTTGATTAAAACGTTGCACGCAACGGTGTGTTTTCGTTGGTTATGAATAAATCGTAAAACTACACCAATCGAAATAAAATCAAGCCATTTAAGTCATGCACACAAAGGAAAATAATTTATTATCATCATAAACATAGGGTTGAAAAATATTATTGATTAAAAGATTTTAATGATCGGATGGAAACTGGTGATTATCGGCCCAAGAATTTAATACTGTCAAAATCATAAGGCACGTGTCAACATGGGTTGAAACTTGAAACTATTGTGGATCCTTAAAAAATATTTTTAATTAGCGACACTTATATATTATATTGTCACACAATATTATATATATAAAGGTTCCCAGCCATTATAATTAATATGAATTTGTAATTTCATTTGAATCAGAGTAATATTTTTAAAACAATTCAAAATATTCAGAATTAAAATAATCTAATGAAATGTCAGCAAAATTAAAACTATTACTATTATCTATCAAAACTGCAAGATGTATACTGACAATATCTTTGTATAAGTTTTTATTTTTTTGTATAAATTGAGTACTACTTGACTCTTTCTAGCTCGGAGCCGGTTTTCGGAGTGTATTCTAAGCTCGCTTAGATGTTCATGCGAAATTTCCTATTGTATTGGTACACTTTATCATAATAAAGATAATCCAACCATAAAAAATATTTTATATTGGTATTTATTTAAAATTAGGCAGGTAAGTTACGGCGCCTTGTCACCTCAGAGTTATGCAATGCAGGAGGACATTGAAAGATTTCCAAAAAAATGGCATTTTTCGCAGTCGTTATACCAAAAAATACTTCATCTATTTTTTTTTGCTAGTAATATAAAGGGAGAGCGTTGCGTGGCGTTTACATGAAAGCTCAAAATTGCTTGGCATACGCAAAATGTAAAGTACCAAAAAATCACAAAAAATCATTGATTTTTCATAAAGACATTTTTGAAAGTAGTCAAATTTAAACGATTACAATGGATTGAACTGTATATTTTTGTGGAAGATTTTTTTGATTCATTCACAAACAGTACCGCTGGAAGCCATATTTTATTTTTATTTTTCTGTCTACTTCTCATACATTCTGTTTTTTTATATTTTTAGATTGTTACTGTTAACCCTTTGCACTCTGTAAAAAATAAAAAAGCGTTGTACCAACTCCTAAATCAATTTTATGAGTTTCATAATATTCGAACGTCATTGAAACAAATGAACGATATACACGCTATGATTAATTAATAACATATTTAATAATTATTTCATGATTGCTAAGCTTTAATCTATCAAATAAAAAAAATACATTTCGAAATTTGATATTTTAAAAATAATATGTATTATTTAAAACATTTGAAAGTGTGATATTTTTTAAAACACTCCCTTGGGTGAAGGCTTGGTTTCCTCTCACAAGTTTTACAAAAGTATGTGGTCTCTTTTTCCCCCCTGAAACCCTTCTGTACCATGTAACCCTGAAAAATAATATACCAGAGTTATCCGAACTGATATGGAAGAAAGTGCCTGCGTAATTAATACGGCATGTTCTTGTTTTAGGCATGGAGGACGGTTGGTAGCCCTGACTGATAGTTACGATTGTGTTATTATAGCGTTGAATTATGATAATTACACTGAGTGATCATGACCGTATTTAGCTATACAGACATAAAAAATCCCCCTAATGTAAAATAGTAATGTCGTTTTCTTCTCATTGGCTCAGGTCACTCCCTTTAGCATAATTATTACTACATTAGACAAATCAACTGTTGATTTTTTCCTTTTAAAAATATTATGTGAACAGAAAAAGTATTTTACAGTATTTTTCACTTTTAAAGTTTTAACTGTCACTTCTTGGTGGAAAGCTATTATATTTAAATAATAAAAACACAATGCTTATTACTATTTCCATAATTTTGATCAGCTGATAATTGTCGCGATGTGCAAATCCGGTCCTAGTCTTAAACATAAAAAAATATTGAATTAATAATAAAAATCAGTATTTCTTCTTTAAATGAATTTTTACAATCGATTTAATAAAAATCAAACATATTTTTTAGTTTGTTCTCATTTCAAATGCTATAATAATTTGATATTTGTGTTACAGCGGAAGTACATTTCAATTGTGTTGATTGATTGATATATTGAACATAATGTTGTCTATGATATTAATTAAGTTCTGAAACGAATGTAATATCGTTGGAAAGTATCTATATATAGAAATGTAGAAGTATATTTCAACTGGCGATACTGTGATTAGATATGATGAAAATGTGCTGGGATGTGATATCACTGAAACGGCAGTAAAAACATATTTTTATTCGAAGTACACTTGCTTTATATTACAATCGTGGCATGTGTAACGATAAAGATGTTATTTTTTTGTGAGGTGACGACTGGCCGTATTAATTTTGAAAATTTTAGAACTGTAGGATATTTTCGGATCTTTCTTTTGAGTATTGTATATGTTATGTTTGAATATGTTGATGCATAGGTATTTGTTTTCATAATTCTGTTGTGTGAATTCTGTCTGTGTAATGAATTTAATATCTGATAGTAGTTATAGAGCTAAGTAGTTTTTTCCAGTGTATAATGTACGTGATTAGCGAAATCTGTCCTGATTTTAATGATATTGATAAAATTGCGGAAGTAGTATTAATCATAGTGTGTTATAATGTAAATATAATGTCTATCCACCGAGAAGTGACACTTTACATAAAAAAAAGTTTAAAAATTTGAATTCCATGAAGCACCTTTAGTCGATATCATTAATTAAAACGTTTCTATGGATACTGTTTATTCTTGATATCTAAGATTTTTCCAAGTTACAATATAATGACAATAATAAGAAAATGAATGATAAAAACGTTAATTTTCCGACCCTCTCGTAGAGAATTTTATGGAACTCGAGGCTTAAAATGTAATATTCTAAGAATATCTAATAGCAATCTTTTTATTTACGAAAGGTTGAAAATTTAATTTTCTTGCTTTAATAGAATTTCTTCCTGGTTAGGTATTTTTAATACAACCAACTAAAGAATAAAATGTACCCACAATATTCAATTCTTTTGCCGTTTCTCGTTTTCGTCCGATTCCTAAGCGTAAGAGACTGTTTCTGTCTATCTTTCAAACTCAGTATAAATAATTTCCGAATTGAACGTTTCCTTAGCGGTTTATTATTCGGAATAATTTTCAGCTGAGGTTTTTAAAACTGGAAAATCTTTTTGAAGAAATAGCTCGGCAATAGAACCGAGTAAGTTTTCCTTCATAAATATTGGTTTTAATAATTTTATTCCAGCAAAGTGTAGATTTCTTGAAACTGATAACTTTATTTGAAAGTTTTTTTTTAATAAAAATTAAATGTTTAATTATAAAATAAAACCAGAGCGAAAATCAAGATCTCAGTCAAATTATTTTTCATAAGAAAGTAATGTAATAAGAATTGTAAAACAATATTTATTACTTTAAAATAATCGGTTGAGGCTGCTTAAGGAATTTCAATATCAAATTCGAATTGTTGAAACTTTGTACAATTCCATATGTTCTATCACTCACGATCGAGTTTTGCTTTTCAGCATCTTCCGGCATTCTATTACACGGACGCAATTTAATTGTCGTACAATAAATAGTTTGCAGCGTTTTATATATTATACATAAGGAATAAATTGCAAAGGAAAAACATACACCCTAAGGCTAGTATCCAAATATATAAATGTATATGAACAAAATAGCATCGAATTTGCATACGATAAAATTTACAATAGTGCTGTTTATTTCTTTTGTTACTTTTCCTTTTTTTTATTATATAACCGACTCAAACCATTTATTGTAAGACAGTTTAATAAGTATAATTTGTATAATAAAATCCGGTATGCATTTTTAACAATTTCAGCTGTATAACTCTGACTTTCTTTGTTTTCCTATTTTATCCTCTTTTCGATCAAGCCAAAAGGCATTATAACACCAATTATTATATTCATCTATATTTAACTATAATATATCTCATCATTTTCATACAAAAATGTCCAATGAAATTTACATAATATATAAAATATATTATTTAATATTGAGTGAATATATTTGTTCATCATAAAAAGTGCAGTTCGTTAATAATTCAGTTAAAAATATTAAAAAGTATTTTTTTCTTCTTATCTTATCGAACGCCTAATCCATTAAATAACATAACATCATAAAAAAATGTATTGACTTTCGATTCTTGGTGGAAAAGTTGCTAAATATAAAAAAGTTAGCTGCACTTTGTATTTTTTTATTTGAAAATTTTTGATTAATGATTCGGGCTGGTCTTGGTCATCGCAAGGATTATCGACTGTTTTAGATATAAAAATTTTCTTGTAAAGATAAAAAATATCCGATGTTGCGATAATGCGAAACTGGACATAATCAATATTTACATATAATAGTAATTGCAATAAGAATTGTGTGTTTTTTAATGTATCGTTAATCGGTGTATTGAGCAATTTATTCAACTGTAAAATGCAGCACATTAAGTTGCAAAAATATCGACATGGTATTATTCTGCGGTCATTACTTACAACCTGCGGGCCGAGTTCAAACCACGAGAGGCTTATTTTGACAATACTTAGTAAACATATTCACTGTATACTCACATTTACTTCTTTAATTTTTAGTCTAAAATCAGAAAAATGAGAACAATTAATCCTCGCGGTATGCAGGTATATACAATACAATTAAAGTGTTATGTAGCTATATGCGTCAGTTCAATTGCAGCCGTGTACGCCTGAAGATGCCGAAAGGCGAACCCGGGTCGTGAGTGAGAAAACACGAGAAAGTGTACAGAGTTTGAACGATTCAAGTTTGACAATGAAATGTCTTTTAATTTTTAATTAATGTATTTGGTATTTACAAAAACGCGCAGAGTTTTTTTATTAATATGTCATGAACTTCATTTCTTTGTTCAAATATGATTATTATTTAAAAATATCCGGCCAGTTTTCTAAATACTTGAAGACTTCTGCTTATAATATAATATATGCAATATGCATAAAGGCTGTCGCGCGAATGGTCAAATATGCTATTGTTTGCCAAATACCAGCGAACGATTTAAATCAATGTTATTTTATATATTATATATACGTATTATACTTCCCATGCTGACTCGAGATCTAGTAATATTTTACTGGTGGCCATTGGGTGGGGCAGTTGTTGCAGGGTTGCCAAAATCGAGGAAATCAACATCAAAATGATTTCAAAAAATAAATTGCTCTTAACAAAATTCTTTCGGTTAAATATATTTTAATTTCATTTTACGGTCATCAACACTTTACGGTCCGCACATTTTCGCTAAATAACTACACCGAAATAGTTTTTTCCTATTTTGATTTTAGACCTCGTCTATATTCTTCATCCATCTATCGATAAATTTTGAAAGTAATAAATTAAAATTCATGTTAATTTTTGGTAGTATAGCTGCGCGTATCCGAAAATGCCAAATTGGCGTTCCCGGATCGTAACGTTTGTCTCGAAAATGACGCCAATCTGGCGTCCGCGGATCGTAAAGTGTTAAACTTTTGGTAGATATTTAGACAACATATTGATATTCATTACTTTTTTTTAACTATTTGTTACAACAGTTTATCGAATTAAAGACGAGTGGTTATTATTAAACGTCATATTTTTCGAAAAAAAGTCATATTATTTAAAACGCAATTGATCAAAGACTAGATATGAACGTGAAAATCGTGTATCTAAAAATATTAATGGGCATTTTTATGTTAATACTTTTTATTTTATATATTCGTTATTGGTTGACGTATTCGATAATTAAAATAAACAGTTCATTTTAAAAGTTTACTTCTACATAAATTTAGTATATTAGATATCTCTGGTATTTTGGTGATGTTAAGAATGATTTTTCAATCAGCAGAAAACGATTTGGTTGGTGATCCTGACTGCCTGAGTATATCGAGAGGACCTGAGGGAACCTTACGCAAGCCGTCGAAGGCCGCTCGGCGAACGGAGTGGTCTGCAAGCCTCTCGACAGAGCCTCTCCCACCACTTCAGTGAACCTCAATATTTTATGACAGATGGTACAATGTGTATATATGTATATATATATATATATATATATATATATAACCTACAGTGTATGTACAAGGCAGAGATGTTAGGCTCTTTTGTTGTTTGTTGTCGACTTGAACTCAATTCGTTTGTGATTTTGACAGGTTTTCATATTCCACTTCAATGTTTCCTTTTGCTGACGAAGTACTTTTACAAACACGGTGAAAAAATAGCAATGTATTTTAGCCGAAATAGCTATCAACTTAAAAATTTTGTAGAACAAAAATACATTGCTATTTTTTCACCGTGTAATAATGGAATTCTACCAAGTAAATGCCACTTCAATCAATACTTTTCTGAATATTGTGATTTTGAACATATATAGTAAATTTATGTAGGTATTATATCGTACAGTATTTAATCAAGATAAAAACGATTGTTAATTTGAAAAACGAGTATACATTTTTTCCCTTATGACCTTAGATTAATAGTTCTCATGTAAACTTGTACTGTGACTGCATTGTATACATCAGCGTTCTTATGGAAACGTCTCGTGGCCACACCAGTACAAATTTAGTTGAAAATATATATTTTTTAATATCATTATTAACTATGAAGCTGTTGGTAGTCGCGGCAAAAACCTCTGGTGACCGCTCACGAGAATCAATGCCAATTTGAAAAAATTGAAAGCATAAATTTATTTATTAATGTACATAAGTGATACGAAAAACCGCGTGCTGATTTGCATGACATCCTTCTTAGTAAGTGATTCGACTCGGAAACTCCTGGAGGAAAAATGTATTACATAAATAGAATACTTTTTATTTTGTATAATGGATGAATATGTTTTAAATTCAACAGAAAAACTGCGTTTTAAACCATGTAGTCGTAAAATTATACCAAGCTATAAAAGGACTATCGTGCTGAACCTTGCATGCCTTCACTTGATACTCTTTTGAATTGATATTTTTGCAGACGGTTTCGAAAAAGGACGGCCCATAAAAACCGAAAGACAATGATCATATCTTAGTATTATCAGTAAACTGAAGAGCAAATATATGGATATTTATTGTTATTGGCTTAACCGATAAAATGAATGACTGAGTTATGTTAGAATATGCAAAAAAATGTTATGTTGTTTAAGATAACTCTAAATATTCCATGCTTTTGTTTGCTTATACATTTCAACCTGGGACTTTTGGGGTCTATCATCCGTGCTTAAAAAGTCGTACTTAAAGTGAAGTGGATTCATTTTTTTCTGAAATCTAAAATTTTCGTTTATTTTGTTGTTTGAAATTTAAATAAAACATGCAAATTAGATTATTAGTTTACCGTTGTGTTACATTGTGTCGCTGTTTTCTTTACTGCACTACAGATACTTTAAACTCGCACATAAATTCGTATTTCTACGAGGAATCATTACGTAAATCGTAGCAATGATTCCTCGTACCACCGTTTCAAAACCACTCCACTAGCGTCCGTACAACGCCAGGTCCGCTTTGCGCCTATAATGTAACCGACCCAACCGCCAGTTGAAGATAGTAAGTCGTTGTAGCAGTACATAGTGCAGAACTCAGACCAAACGTTTCCCAATATCTTCGACTAAAGTGAGTCAGTTTTCCCATATTTGGCGGGAATAAAAGTTATTTTTAGTGCTCGTTTGAATAGGCTTCCGGTGAGAGTGTCGGAGTTTCCCATACCGCCAGCAGGAGAGATAGAGGCAGTGTGACACAAAGGTAAGCCGGCTTGACTGGGAATATTTTTCCGCTTGCGAAGTTTGGTGTTATTTAAAGTGCTCGTGTGACGGTTGCATCGCTGATTTTATGGAAATCGTAAATAATCATACTTAGCAAGTACACGAAAAGGACATATCTTTTTTTATGTATAAATGATGTTTTTTTTATGTAATTCGTTTGATTTAACCGAAAAAGATTAACAGGTGGTATTTGTTTTTTTAAAGCTCACTATCGCAAATACAGCTATCTTAAAAAAAGTCTTCCTCGATTTATCAACTGATCCATTGCCGGCTTCAAGTATTATATAATATAAGGTTCCGAAATAGGTATCCAAAATGAAGTTTTGTTCGATTCTTCGAAGCATTCTGTCATTCTTCATCAATTCTGCTGATATATAAAATAAACACAAATATCAATATTTCAATGACGCTTACTTTTTTTACATAAAAAAATCAATAATCACATAATTATTACTTACACACACGAAAAAAACAGCAATATGAATAGTGTTAAGAATTATAACCAAGATAAATTAATTATTGAACGCCATTATGTAAAGTTACACTAGTGCTGTTACATGATTTATCTCAGCACATTTCGTGTGATCAACGATACAATATTATAAGAAATAAAAATGAAACGGATTTGAATTAAAAGACGCTTTTGTAGATCTCATCTACCGAGTAAGCCATGGCATGTGTATATACCCATAGGGCCTAAAAATTTCCATGGTATCTTTTAAGAAACTCCATAAAAAATTACTACGAAAATGAAAGCATCGCACAAATAATAAAAAAATAATAATAATATCACTATTTAACTAGTAAAATGTTGTGTGGCCCACCTAAAGTGTGGTTCGTGGTTGTAACCTCTTCGGACCGTATTTAAATATAAAAAATTGGAAGTATTATTCTCATACAATTGACAAAAGCCTGGTAGAATGTCAATATAACATTTGATTATAAATCATGTTAAAAATACCTTTTTTACATAACTATTTTAAAAAAGGTTATATAGATACACTAGTTGTATGACTGGGCGTGAATGCGTGTGAAAAAAGTGATTAAATCAATAAACACCATATTATACTATTTGCACACCATATGCGTTGGAATCAGAGAATGGCTTAAAAAAAATTAATGTTGACCGTAAATACGTTCAAGATAAGATATACATAAATAAACTTTGTGTTTGATGGAATTTAAATATCAAATTTGAATTGTTGAAACTTTGTACAATTTTGCATGCTTTGTTACTAATGACCCGGGTTTTTTCATTTCGACATCTTCAGTATTCTATCACACTGTTGCAACAAAATTGACGCATGTTGAAAGCTGAAAATCGAAAAAAAAATATAGAACCACATTATGAGTGGTAGTTAGAGTTCAGATATCGGAATTCCATGCTCTCGTGACCCATGTGCATTGATCACATTGGACACATGGGGCGACTTTGGCGTTCGTTAAGTGGTAACTAGATCATTCGTGGCGTAACGTGATGTAATCTTAGAACAGACGCGTGATAATTTAAATTAAATATAGAATATAGACAGGGCTGCACCTAGGAGTTTGGCCCCCCGTGTGCAAACAAAGATTGGGTGCCCACATAGGTTTATACTTAATCATAAAATCATTATTAATCCTTTGATCTATTCTAAGTGATAAAAGATTTTTTAATCCAACACGGTCCCTGACTTTATTTCTGCAAACATATTCAAAATTCAGGTATATTTTTAAGCGAATATGTTCTGTCAAATTACAAAAATAAATATAGATCGAGTTGGCCGCCCTCTTGAATATAACGCTCATGCGAGCTGCACCACTTACAAATAGTTAAGGATCGGGCCTGTATAAAGGCATCATATTTGAAGGTGTCATTAATCATTATAAATATAAGCCTCCGGTAGTATTATACATTCAGTTATAATTCATATAAAAATTATATGTATATATATTATTCGATTTGTTAATTTGAAACTAGTGCACGAAGTAACTTCAATTACAAAATGGCGACGCATACTAGTGTAGTTTATCAGTTTACCTTAATATTAAGCGATCAATCATCAATAGTACATATTCATATAGAAAAAAAGAATGGTTTATAAAATTATATATAGTTCGGTCACAACTATTATTGTCTGAATGTCTATAGAAAGGCAACAAAAAACTCTAAATCAGTTGTTCTCATGTCTGGCCACCATAGGATTTCTAGTAAATATTGAAATAAAAAAAAGTATATAGTTGTATTGTGAGAAAGCAACAAGCTAGGCCGTTAAAACAGGAGAGAATATGTATTGTGTACCTTTTCTACACAGCTATATATAGATAGGCAAATGTTAGTTTAAGCATAGTTCTGGCGATGCCGAAATAGCTATCAACTATATTTTAAAAAATAAAAAATAATTTTGTAGAACTAAAATACATTGCTATTTTTTTTTTTTTACCGTGTTATAATGGAGTTCTACCAAGTGAATGCCAATTCAATCAATAAATAAAAAAAAGTTTTTTTTTTTCAAATTATTTTGTGCCAGAGCAGCTACAAGACATTTCCACAGGACAGCTGATGTTTACAACGCGGAAACAGTAAAATTTTACGTGATAACCACTGCTCTTAGTGCTATAGCGTGTGTACATATATTATACATTAATTAGATGTCGTATGTGCGAGTTCCCATAAAGCATTCGATGACTCGAAGTTGGCATATGATACTGAAAATTATCAGTTTTTCAAACAATAAAAATTTGTGTATTCAAAAGTGTTTTTTAGCCTTTACTCACAAATCTCTCATACAGTAAGATTAATTTATTTTATCCTTATACATAAAAAGTCAATTATATTTAAAATGAAAAGATGAGTTGAGAAATCATGATTGGTTGCCACCAGTTTGACGGAAATATCAAATTTGACAGTATCATTGTATTCGAGAATTTTAAAAATATTAGTAGGGAAGTACCTACTTCATTATTTAATGCGTTAGAAGAAATATTACTCACTATATATATTATATTGCGCTAATAAACCAAGGTGTTTTAGAAAGCAAGGCACACTTGGGGATCTTTTGAAAATTAATATTGTAAGCTGAAGAAATATAGCTGTGGGAAAACCTGTGACAAAAATGGCGGGAAATGAATCACGCAGTTTTGGAAACCACAGAGTTAAGATAAAAGAGCGGTAAATGTGTGGCTAGTCTACACTATTTGAATGTTAAATAATTTGATTAATTATTTATTCGCCATGAATTTATAAACATATATATATATTTTTTGAAGTACGAAAATGGCGCAGATGTTAATTAGTTATATCATATATTGCCGCTTCCCACAAACATACGAATGTATGAATTGTATATTTTCAAATACCAAATGTAGTATTTTATAATATCGTTTCATATAAAAATCGTCTAATAGCTAAAAATGTAAAATTAACATAAACAAATAAATAAAATAAATTTGGTTATAACGGTGATAAATATAAAAATAGTGACAACTATTTTTGTATCATATTTATCATCGCTTTACATCAATTATAAGACGTATGTTTTTTACATTTTCGGTAAGTTGATATTTTGGCTGCATCTTAAAATCACTGACAAAAATATAGTCTTTATCAAGATGTACATTAATTTATAAAAATGTGTAAATTTATATCAATTAGTAAGTTAGTATTAATTTTAATTCTGACATTTAAAATTGTCGATGCGTCTTTAAATCAATAAAATACGCTACATAATCGAAAAACTCTCATATATGAAATATAATATCTTTTTTCAATGATGACTATTGAAGCATTTTAACATTTAAACTAGACGCTATTAATTCAATCAATCTATCTTTTTTGAGAGAATAAGAACGGAGAGGGAGAGTTTAGTTAAGGACGAGAGAAGTAGTGAGACAATATTTATCGCTTTGTTATATTTTTAACTAATTTGAATATAACTATCCGCAACTGTATCGAAATAACACTTTTAAGGTGTTAAATGTCACACCTTGATGGATAGGCATGATATTTTAAATATATATATATATATATTTGATCAGGACCGGTTTCGCTTATCGTGAGCATTACCAACTGATAGAAAACAAATTACAAACAAGTCTATTTATACAAAATATTTGAGATAAAGGTAGCAGGTATACAAAAACCATGGGTTCAAGAACTAAAAAACAATTTACAGGAAGTCATTTAATACTAATACGAATAATGTAAATTAGTTTAAAATTAAATGTTCACTTTAATGGATGATTGTGATAATGCTTGCGATGAGCGAAACCGGTCCTGATGAAAAATATATTGTGGAAAAAAGTACTAAAAATGTGTTTTTTTATTTTATTGATTTAATTGGCATTCACTTGGTAGAACTCCATTATAACACGTTGAAAAAATAGCAATGTATTTTAGTTCTACAAAATTATTTTTTTAAAATATAGTTGATAGCTATTTTGGCTCACGCCATCGTCAGAACTATGCTTAAACTAACATTCGCTTATCTATATATAGCTGTGCAGAAAAGGCACACAACACATCCTCTCTCCTGTTCCAAGGGCCTAGCTTGTTACTTTAACACAATGACACTAAATTTTCAAAAATTCTAAATGAAACAATAGGTGTCTATGAAAATAAGTTATATGTGGGACGGAAGTGGTCATTATGGAAGCAAATCAGACCACCCCTTTGTACAACGGCTGGACAAGTGGCGATACTATTATATTAGTTTGTTCGTTAAGAATCCTTTGTGATAATTGGTGTCTATTGATTTCCAGCTGTTCCAAAGCCCTCCGACCTTTACTACAAAGATGCAAACATTTAGACGCTGAGTTTGAATTTATACTATGTGATTCATTAATAACTTAACATATTTCTACCTGTCTGTCCGATATAAACGGATAAACATGAGCCACAGGACATTAACAGTAAATGTTATAAATGGTATATAAGCGAATGTTAGTTTAAGCATAGTTCTGGCGATGGCGTGAGCCGAAATAGCTATCAACAAAATTTTTTTGAAAATAATTTTGTAGAACTAAAATACATTGCTATTTTTTTCACCGTGTTTTTTTATTATTTAAAGTATCGGAATATGTTGTCCATACGGCTGCAGTTCTAGCAAATGATACTACGCCTTTTTTCTTTTGATTGATAATGCATTTCTCGGAATTATCGTGATTTTTGTTACGTGTAAACATAACACGCTACATTTATTTTTATAAACATACTAAAAATTCTTCTAAAGCTAAAACCTGATAAGCGAGTTACCAATTTGATTCGAACAACAATAATAACATAACGTAATTCCATCATTCATAAAATGATCGGTTCTAAGAATCTATAATACAGTATTTTGAACAAATAAATATAAAACAGAAGTGTTACCATCGAATAAAATTAGAATTGCCAATTTCGACCAAGTATCAAACCACCTTGTATGAATACCGAAGTATTTAATACTCGGAATTGAGTTCGGCATTGATTGTTTTCTTTCTAGATGCTGAGAGAATTAGTAATAATCGATATATCAAATCACCATTTTTAAGAACGAATTTTATTATTCATTACACATTAATGTGGTTTGGATTTTCATATACATAGAATAGAGCTGAATCATTATTGTGATGTGAATGAAATAATAATAAACAATTTTATCCAACATGATGGATTTCATACTCAAAACGAAATCGCTCTTGCTATCAATGTGAAGCAAGGTTTTGTCATTTAAACGTTATTGTTACAAAATAAAAAAAGTTTTAAATATCAAATAAACGTTTAAAATCAGGTTGCAGCCATCGTGGAAATTATTCCAACCGTCCATCCCCGTCCGTGATTTTGCATCGACATCGATTCTAAGCTTTACGGTTTGACATTATGGCCGTATTTAACTGCTGACATTAACTTAATATTTTAGGTAAGTAGGTTTCTTCGTTCAAATACACTCAAGTATAGGCTTAAGCTTTTGTGTATAATGATCGATTGTTAAGTTTATCGATGCTCATTAAATTATTTAGTGATGAAAGAACTATTTCATAAATAACTCATCGGCATAAGAAAAGCTGGAGTAACATTTTAATAATTTAATTTGTTATAAAAAACATTATTTATATAGTGCAAAATATAACCGTTTTTTTAAAACATTCTTAATAATATATTTATCAATTAGGATTTATATTTCTTATCTATCATATTCTTCCTCATAGGGCTTCAAACATATTATTGCCTTCAGGTGATTCATATTTGTGACTCAGAGGCAAACTTTCGCAAGTGAAACTTAAAAGTATTTGTAATATTTCAAATTTAATTAATGGACATAAATAATGGAATAGCAGTTTCATAAGATATATATATTTTAATTTAAATAAAAATAACTATTTGTGTCATGCGAGACTTATGAAGAATGAGAAGTCAAGAGGTAATGAATTGTCGAATAGAAAAGTTTGTTTCTGATAAATGTTTTTTAGGTTTCTTTTAAATGCAACGTTTTTCAAACAATAGCCTCATGAGAATATTTTTGCAATCTAGACGACATTAGTTGGTTTTTGTTCTTTGGTAAAATTTGTCATATGTGATTACTTGCTTTGATCACATGCTTATCTCGTCGCCGACATCAAACGTTTCTCCATGCACATCGATTTAGAGTGATAGTATACATGAATCTTAAATGCTTAAAGAATTGGACCGACATTGATAATTATACTCAGTTAATATGTTATGTTATCATTGATCATGTCATTATGCGTGAGTGAATGGCCATTTCTGTATCAAAATGCTTTGCTAATGTAGAAATTAGAAACAGTCCACGTTTGTTTTTATCTCCCAGGGCAAGGTTAGCGACTATTAATAAACCTATAAGGAGTAAAATTATTACAACCTTGAATAATAATTTTCAAATGGTTATTTATATTGTTAAGATCATTAGAGTTACTTAAAATCATGCTCTCCATACGTGTCATTTAAGGGGCATATGGATATTAAATAAAGTACAGAGGAACCTCGATTTCGACTATACCCCGATCTAGCTTTTTGCCGCTTCTTATATAATATAACATTTTAACACTTTACGATCCGCGGACGCCACATTGCCGTCATTATTGAGACAATCGTTACGATCCGGGAACGCACAATGTGGCGTCTTCGGATACGCGCAGCTATAATACCAAAAATTAATATGAATTTTAATTCTTACTTTCAAAATTTATCGATAGATGGATGAAGAATATACACGAGGTATAAAATCAAAATAGGAACAAACTATTTCGGTGTAGTTATTAAGCGAAAATATGCGGACCGTAAAGTGCTTAAAGCATGATTGTCAAAGGCAGTGAAATAAAAAAAAAATACAATAACTATTAGTTATATATATTTTTTAATAAATTGATTAGAAAAACACGTTGGATAAAAGTTATACACATTTCAAACGAACGCTTTATAAAAAGGGCTTGATCGTACATATAATAATGCGGAAGGTAGAAAACACACAAAGCGATCATATCTTCTAGTTGATGTAAATAAATTAATTTTTTATATCACTCCAATTTTTGCCACTCGATATAATGCAACGTTTGCTCACACCCAGACCTAGATGTAATGTAATATTTTACCCGTAGATAATTTTATCTAAATGAAGATTTAAATCTTTATTTAATGAAAAAAAAGAGAAGAAAATTTGATAATTATTTGCAGGTTTATTTTCTCTTTGAATTTCTAACAACATATTTTATCCCTCCATCAACATTTTTAGCATTTGTGATATTTAATTGCTTGTCATGATGCAGGTTTCATGCTTGTGCTTACTGTATTGCTTTACCTTTACCAAATTACGAGAATGTATTTTCAAGCTGTGGAAATGACAGTGACTAAAGTGCGCAGTTATACAGTAAATATGCAGATGTTGAATGATTATCATTGAACAGTCATTAAAAAATATATTTACGAATAAGTGCACAAAAAACTTAAAAAGAAATCACATTTTTGACGACACCAAAGTTGCATTAGCCCACAGTATTATAAACTCACTACTGTGGGAGTTTTTCATATATGCCTTGACATAAAATAATTTAATAAATTCATATTAGTCATTTCGAAAATACTAACTATTTCCAAGAGTTTTACAAATTCGAGATGAAACAGTCCACCGCATATAGATTTGTATATATTTTACGAACTGTGGAAGAGATGAATCAATCAATTTTTGTAATGTTATTCAATAATAATAAAAAAAACACACACACACATTAAATGCACGAGGTGTAAAAAGCTGTTTTCAACATTTCATAAATATTTCACTGCAAGATTGAAGTCAATAAAAATTATGATTTTATTAATATTGTAACAATTTTCCAGTTGAATACGTCGATCATTGGCCTTGGCAGCACCCGAGACTGGTTTTTTGTGAACTTCTATACTTGAGTTTAGTAAAACAATAAAAAACAATGTTTATGGCAAAGTTTTTGCACTGTAATTATTCTGCACAGTATTGTTGTGATTTTATTGACCAATTTTTGGCACATTGCCCTATATAGACATCAGCGCTTGTCTGCGTGATAATTTCTGCGAGATTGACAGGTGGCACTGCCATCTGTTGTATGTCACGAACAGCTATATCGATTGATCCGTACTTTGTATGGATACATCTTCTATTACGTTAATTTTAGACAATTTCTATCCGAAAAAATATTTGAGAAGTATAATTTATTTAAACATCGTTCGGATAATAATATATCTTCCTGTGAAAATTGCATCGTGGAGGCATTTAAATTGAAAGAATTTTAGCGGAATCGGCAAGAAAAAGAATTCTAAGGAAATTTACGATAATATGTTCAGCCTAAGGCGATGTGAGAGATTCAGTACTTCAGTATTCTGTACGGTGTTTTATTTCTCTAAATTTACTTACTATTGTGGATTACAGATAGACAGAAAATAATTTATCATATTCCATAATTATTTAAATTGTTAATAAAAAAATAAATGGCGGTCTTGTCAAAACGTTGTCTTCTCAATATTATTATTATTGAGACTATTTGGTAGTATATTGCTAAATACTATATTTATTAATAGCAGAAAATACATCTAAATCTGTCACAAGAACTCCTCCCAAGTGATATACAAATGCGACGTGAAACTTTCACAAACGTCATTCTGTCTGCCATTTCAAGGTCTGCTGTATTATTTTCAACTGTTAAGATTATTATTGATTGATTCGACTATATTTTACTCGTGCTAAATGTTGTAAGGTCCGCAGTAATACAATCAACTTTAGCTTGCAACAAAATACCGTCATAATAACTTTAAAGTCTATACGCTAGCGCTATCTGTCTCTGACGAAGGTTGGTAAAAATAAGGAATATCTACAAACTTTCCATCATATGGATGCATCAGAATTGATAATTCAGTCAGCTGAAAGGTGAAATTCGGTTCGTTACTGAGAAAAAATGTCGATATGTATTATATACAATGTTTCAACACTTTTGATTTTGATATTGATATTGAAATTTCATCAATTAACCTTAGTCGATATTGTCAAATTATTTTCACAATAGTAAAAGTTTCACTTCATTGTCGAACACTTTTAATTAAAAATTTTATATGTTTGAGCGACTGTGGAATAAATAATGAATATTGTTTATTTTTACGAATAGTTTCTTCACGAATAAATTACTGTCAATATAATAAATTTACTAATTATTCTACCAATTCTGCACACAACCACTACAAATGGTCCTTAGTAATATATTATTCGCTTTGGAGTTGCGCAGTAACGCAGTCATCAACATAACTCGTAAGTCATCTATGCCTTCACCTACTATTGCTTTAGAACATTTTGGTTACTATTTTAAACGTATTCTTACTGTTTCATTACGATTCAATTTCTTTTGGATCGCGAAAAACTCATCTACTTTACAATACAAATATCTGATACTCCACCAATTTAACGCGTTAGAACACAGCAGCGAAATCTTACTCATAGAAAATTATTCCGATATCGTGAGATTTCATTTCAATTAAATATATATAAAAAAAAATATTCACACGACAGCCAGATATCTGATTCGTGTAGCTTGGTTGAATCATAGAATTATCTGTGCTGATTCTATGAACTGGATTTATCGTCAGTATAGAAATATGCTATGAGATCAGCGTATGTCGAGTGAAAGAGCGGAATTCTACCGAACTGTTGAACATCCAAACAATTTAAAAGATGTGATCATTGGAATGCTGAAATTAATACTTAATATATGTTTAAAATTGACAACTTTCTCATTCAACAGCAAGGGTGGCCAACTTTTTGATCACTGGGAGCGCTTTTTCTACTTTAAATTTGGTCGGGATCAACTTCTAATAAGATTCTAACGGGCAATTTAATTCGTTTATTCCCTACAATTGCAAATAGTCACGAGTGATGTTGTGCCAACTCGTTTGACTTTCAAAGTAAATTGTTATTATATTTTTTAAGAAATCTAAAAGAAAAATTTATTCTTGATATATTTCGGGATTGATCAAATTTCGGCTCGCGGTCGGTTGGACACCCATGGTCTACTGGATGTCTAACTTAGTGTAAAATAACTAGTGTGATTAAATAAATATTTTTTTTAGTAATATGTAGATAAATGAGTGATTTTTAAAGTAGCCTTCCACGAATCTTGGTTTTATTTATGATAAGGAATGTAAATTTATAAAAGTCGTGTTTAAAAAAAATAAAAAATATTTTTCTTACATTATGGAGTTATTTCAAAACAGAAATTCACGACTAAAACAATATTATCATTCCATTTTAATGGATCGTATAAACTCTCAAGGATGTTGATTATTTATTACTATAAATTATTACTCTAATAATTGTACATATAAACGCAGTTTCAGTGGCAACAGTGCATTTCTATATTAGAGGGATATTTTATTTACCCCGTGGCTCATTCTATTCTGTAATTTTAAGCCATTTGTTTTTCTTTATGTCAGATTTTTTTTAAATGATTATTTTGATTGTATATTAATCAAAATGAAAGACAGGAGTATACCATAGAGAAAGTAATAGAACTCTACAGTCTGAAATACCCTGTTGCCTGACCGTATAACACATTGAGAAGAAAATAGAATTATATTTTTTCGCATACATATTACAAATAAATCGAATGTCAATACTATAATAACACATATTATCAGGTTTACCCGATTTATCCTACATTTTTATCGTTTTGTTATATTTTCTATAATCGAACGTAAATTTATTGTACAAAATAATTGGAAATCCAGATTGTAATAAAGATATGTAAATAATTATTGAACAAACAAACAGTTTCTAATTGAACAGAAAAGTGTTAATAGCCACCATTAAAAGTTTGTGAAAAGGATTTGTTTACACATTCTATGGTAATTAATTCTGTTGAATTATCGTAACCATTTTGTTTTGTGCGTTCAATATGACGAGAAAATTACAGTAAATATTCGTTGGAGTTTACAGGGTGAAACTGTACAAAAGTTTTGGTATTGACTATTGTTCTACAATGATTCAAACTTCCTTGAATAAAAGAAGTTGTTAAGTCAATGCCAAAATAACAGTCGAACTAACTACACTGATTTTTAATATTACAGATTACTGACAAGCCAAAATCTGCGTGTTTATGTATTTTAAGTAATTTTATTTATTTTTTCAAATAATTCACTGGAAAGAGTTTTAACTAAAGGCGTACATTCAGGGTACGCGTACGCGACACACCCTTAAATATAGATTATAATTTTTTCTAATGAAGTGACATGCCAAAATATAGAACACGAATATTTAAAGTGCATTTTTAAGCGACAGTGTATCGTATAACTATCGTATACAAAAATATTGGGCAGATCTTACACTATCTCAGCCGCACGACGAGCCAACAAATGCAACTGCATATAATCGCATCGTCTAAATCTTAGGTTCCCAACCGTCGCGAAGGGTTTTTTGGGGGTTCGCCAACTTAAACGGTCAACAAAAAAAAATATTTTTTTTGTATGCTTTTGGACTATATGAGGGGTCGCGGGTCACATGGCTTTTATAAAAAGGGGCCGCCACCCGAAAAAGGTTGGGAAACTATGGTCTAAATAGTCAGAACCAATGATTTTGTACGCAAAGTGCAGCCTAATGCGAGCTGTCAAATTATATCACACACGGGTATTCCGTTTGCATTGTTCATTGGGACTGCTTTGAATGTTGACATATTTCTAAACCCTCCTAGACTCAATGAAGATATATTTTCTTTAATTGTCTTATAAAGTATATATACCATATATTTATCGTTAGTTCTGTATTTTTTGTCTACCTAAATGTATGAAGATACCAAACGGTACAACCCAGATTAGTGACAAGACAAGACAACTTTCGATATTTACAACTATATATTAGTTATAGTTTAATGTAGGTTTTATTTGTCCGATTTTTGTTGCAATAATTTATTGTAATGTGCTTATACATTTAGAGAAATGAAAAATAATCAAATTGTAATTACACATTGCTTATTTTGGCAAAGTTATCACCCACGTTATCGATGTGTACTTTTTAGGTAATCAATATGTTTCAGTTTTATTTAATCTTTTAATTGATTCACCGTAATCAATATCAATTTGTTTCTAAAACCAAAAAACGAATATCGCGAGGGTGTAACATATTCGTAAGTGAAAGTGGCTTAAAATACTAATGTAGGTGTGATTAAAATAATTAATTTCTTCTTTTGACATAGGTTGTGATTTTCTTCGACTAATATAGAAATGATCAATAGTTACATAGAGTTGCATGCGAGGTAACGAGTTGCTATGCGAAATTTACATAAACAATTAGAATTGATTTGTGAACGCTTACAGACGATTTTCAGAAAAGGCTATCTATGTTCATACACAGATTAGCCACCCCCATCGGTTTATATTATTACACACATCATAATGAATCCTTGGATTCATACTAAGCAATGAATTTTATCATTTTATAGGCCCACAGATCAAAACCTTGTAACTCAATTGAATAATACAGTGGGTGATCGATTAACGAACAGTTTGTATTGCGAACAACGTACACTATCATGAAAGATTGCATTCGAACAACGAACGAATATTCGGATTACGAACTAAAACGATCTTTCTAATCCACTTATTCTATCTGTAATATATTATGTATAATAATGATTGGTTAACGAAAAATTCAGGCAGAGATCATAGTCTAGGAGTAGTTTATGTTCGTAAACCGATCACTCACAATGGGGACACACGCATTTGTTATTAATTAGTAAAAATTAATCTTTATCTCAATATTTAGAAGCCAAAACTCATTTGTTAAAAACACCTCCTAAGTAGTACCAATACCATTTTTTTAATAATATCTTTGATATCACCCGCGTGCGTTGCACATCTTGCACACAGGGTTGAATTGGACCTGCGGTAAATGGACAAAACAGAAGTATTACAAAACTAGACAGCTACACTACTCTAGAAATAAAAAGAAATCTTATGTGTGTCGTTCGATTTGACTTTTGTTTTAACGAAATCTTTAGAAATAATTTTAACAAATACAGTTACAAATAATTATTTCTTTTACCCTACAATAGCATTTCTTTTATTATCTACAATTTGCTGCCAACAAAATTTCAAATTTTCGTGTGACCTTAAGTTTTCAGTTTCTGTTTTTAATTAATAAGTTTTTCTTACAATAAATTTTGTTTCTTTTTTAGTTCTAATATAATTAAAAAAAAAAAACACTCATACAGAACCAAACGTATGTATTATGATGTAGGTGTTCTGCAATGCATTTTGTATTTATACATAAATATAATATTTTTATTTACGTCACTAGTTTTATAGTCGAATAGTCAATAGCGCTCTCGTCTAATATAATCCTATAAATTAATAATGCAACCTATTTGTCGGTTTCGTGGTGAAGTTGCCAACATCGTTAGCTTCCGTGACGAGATTCAAGCGTTTGAATCCTAGTATAGTATTTTTAACGGATTTATCCATTCTGTTAAAAGCCATGGGTTTTTGTGATACCCGAAAAATTTCCTCCTTTTCAACTTATTCTAAAAAAACCATCGGTTAGCAAAATACTAAACGTGTCTTAGTTTCAATATTTTCTATCTCTATCCTCTATGTAAAAAAGATGTGCGCTACCGAGCTACAAGTAGATCTCGTAAAATAAACCACTCGGAGACCATATAAGCCACATTGGTGTGGGCATGGGTATAATCACTATTTTTGTTCGAAGGAATTGATGTATGTGCATGACGTTTCCAAACGAAAATCCAAAAAGAAAGTTATTCTAGTAATTCTTCCATTTGAGGAGCCTGTTAGCTTGCAATAAATGTGGATACATTAAATTTAAAATTTCAGCCTGTTCATGCTAAGTGCAATGCTTTAATTTAAAAAGCGTCCGAATTTATTCATTGAAAAAGTGTTTTTTTCTATAACGAAATGCATTTGTTGTTTCGTTTAATCCCGGCTTCGTGAAAACAAACTGTTATTACAATCCCTAGTGATTTCTTCACAGGCAGGCTCCCTTAATAACGGTAATCAATCCCCTGTCGTTTTTAAAGCCTGTAATTAGTTTTTGTTTCCAGCAGTTAGCCGATTCGGCTACTGATTGCCTAGATTTATAATTTCAATAAATTTTTATTGCATCGTAACATGGAGTTTGTTGCTCAATATAAATCGAGCAATTCCCACATACAGGTTTCTAATAATTTTGGCTACAGGCGGTTTGGAATGCTTAATCGCAAAATCACTTCTAAAAATATATTCGCGTGTTCGGCAATAATTTAAGCAAACCTAGTAGGGCTTTCCTTACTGCCGACTGTAAATGATTTTAAGATTGACAGAGCTGTAATCAGTGTTTATTGATTGTAAACATTTTTTGTGGATGTACATATTTTATCATGACATGGTAAAAAATACGTGTAAACATGATTATGGAAAATTAAAAGTGCCGGACTTGAAAGTAAATGATTTAAAATATTTGGATGACGTTTTTTCTATGGTATTAATAAAAACTTTTTTTTCAATACGGTCAAATTTTTTGACATACTTTTGAATACAATAGAATTTTCAAAATATTAATAATAAAAACCATTTATTTGAATTACAAAAAAAGTCTTTTGTAATCGGCTTATTGATTGTATTTGTAAATGATTTAGTTGTGGCCAAGCTGTTAACACCAATAGCTTCGGTAGAAGTTTCGAGTCCCTCTATGAAAAGCTTCCAAAATCGATTTTTTTCAAGATTTAAAATTTTTTTATTTCAGTGACAATGATGTCAAAATTACTTCCTACTTATAAGTTGGTAAAAAAGAGGCCTTGCGAGAAAGACTAGTCAACTATTTGTCATGCCTTAGCCTATTATATGTATCTTTTCCCTGTCTAGAAATGAGAGGTATATCCACAAATAAGGGTAGCAAGTTTCTCGTAAAACAACTTATGTTGAGGAAAGCTTCGCCAATAGTCCATATGATTCACATCGTATAGTTATTGAGAAAAACATTGGGTGATTTTGATGACACGCGATGAGTAATGAATTTTTGACATTTATATGCTCCAACAAATACTGCCGGCATAAAATACAAAGTCTTTGTTAAATACAGTGGGTGATCGGTTAACGAACAGTTCGAACTTCGAACAAATCGGACAACGGACACTATCACAAAAGATTTTTGTGTTCGGACAATGAGCACATATTCGGATAACGAACAAAAAAACGACCTTTCTAATCCACTTATTCTATCTGTAATATAACAATGATCGGTTAACGAACAATTCAGATGGCGAACATAGTCTTGGTACTGATTATGTTGTAGTTATGCTGAACTGTACTTATTAAATCGTCCATGACACAAGGCCTATAAAGTTTTAGATTAAGGTTATTTTGAGATTTTTCATTAACATAGAAGAATGAAATTTTTAACGTATTTCAAAGAAATATTACACATTCTTATCTAAACTTCTATGGTGATAAAAATATTTAAAAAATATTCATTCTATCATGTCTTATTTTTATTATATGATATTTTTAGTAGAAAGGCTGTCGTCTCCCTTGATCTGGGCCTGTTAAAATTTAACGTTACGCCGTTAACAGAACTTTGAAAACAATGAGCAATAATAACGGTCATGAGAAGTAGTTTCCCGTTTTATAACCCTGCGATTTTAATCACAGTTGACCCCTATTTCCTCTACGTTTCACTTACCTTCATTTTCCTACAAACTATAAAATAGTTATTATCATGCAAATGCTACACTTTACAAGCCTGACTTGCTTACGTGCTAAGCATTGCTTATGTAAAACTTAACAAAATTATATTTTTATAGTGAAAAAAGTACTTTTAGGTGAAGTAATTAAATATGTTTGTCTTGAATTTGAAAACTTTAAGCAAAACTTAATATATTTAAAATATCATCTATCCATATCAAGTTTGATTAAAAATTCGAAGGTACCACATTTTAGTGCTTTTATGTTATTTACTTCTTATCATTGAGGTGAACGAATAAGCGAGAGAGATATAGTGTTTGTGTATGTAGTTTTTAGTTGAAAGTTCACTTTAGAATTACGCATCTTCACATACACAATCTCTCCGCACATGGAAACACTGTGTATATTCTGCCTCACCGAAAAAATCAAAAAAAATATGTGATATTGTTATGTCCACTAAGTGAATACTTATTATAGTATCGAAGATTACTTTAGCTGTTCTTAATATATTGCTCGCACAATAAATTTATTTTTCGTAAATTTCAATTCCAATCGAGGTGACAGTTAGCTCTAAAACATTGACATTGTTAGCTCTAAAATAAATTATTAATCAAAAATCCGCCATGAAAAAGACATAAAATAAATCTATGCACTAAAAAGGGTTTAAAAATACAATGTTATTAATTTCAATTGAATTGTGGTGAAATGTTGAAAAAAGTATCAAAAATAAATACCAATTTTTTGTGAATCAAAAGTTTTACCAAATTGTATAGAACTCTTTCAGGTGAACGCCAATTTAATTATTACACTATAAATGAGGTAATATATATATTTATAAGTTCATTTCTTCACAAAATATTCAACTTCCTACTTATATAAACAATTTTATTCGCCAATATATGATTGTGTTCTCATAAAACGTCTCGCATTTATCGAAGGCACTTATCATTTCCGACCAATAAAGAAAATTTCAGGTATGTAAATGGGTTCCTTTGTTCCAACGGTTGGCCGACCACGTCGCAGCTGGAGGTCGCTCTGAAGAAATCAATAATGAATTAAAAATCGAAGGTGGTTTTCGTTTACATTCCAAAGGAAGTCGATTCAGTTTTATTCACCGGAACTGAAAGAATGTCTTTCTGTTTTTGATTATTATTGATTTTCTATGAACTGTCCATTGGATTTTAATTCATGTATTTATCTTGAAGGATTCTCCGACATCAGTATTCAAGAGTCATTTATTGCAATTAAAAGTTTATGTTGACAATATTTTGTATCACACAATACGCACGTAGTAAGAATACATGTAGGAAAGGGGTATAAAGACTCTTGGCAAATGTAAAATAATTTAGGGTAAAAGAAATTTATGGAAATATCAAGCAATAATATATATTTACATTTATTATCAACTAAACTGTGAATATGACAAAAGATGTTTTTAATTAAAATGTTATTATAACAATTTAATCCGTTGGTTTATTGCTTCGAGTGTATAATTAAATCTTAATGAATTCCCCATTAGAATTTTTGGGAGATATTTCGTTACATAATGGCAAGGACCGTGAGAAAACGTTTTATACGAGACAGGTCAGAAATAATGTTTTCATTGAAACGCCGTCACAAAAGGAATTCCCAGAGGAATCGTAGACCCTTGATTGTTATCAAAATTTAATATTGCCGAGAATATTATGCCATTTGTAATAATTTAATTGTGATTGTTGTAGGTCGTGGGTAGCAACAGCTCCATTGACAAACGGACATTTGTTGCCTCCAACAGAAATAGCAAAATATTTGAAATACTGTAATTACAGAGACATTTTTGTGTTTTTTCCAAATGAGCCATAGTATTGGTATGGCAATATATTATGTTTTCCGAGACCCATTCTTATATTAGTTTTCAGTTCGCGGACGTCGAGAGGTTAAAAATAAGACCAGTTCTGATTTTATGCCATTATAAAAATACAAAAATTTAACTACCGATATAAATGGCGTACTTATGAAATATTTATTATTAATTTAAAAAAAAAAAATTGATTGTGGCAATGATATAGTCACACAATGAAAAATTCACTCAATAATGAGACGGCGATCCTTCTACAAAAAACTAGACTAAATTGAAAAAAAAATATACAATTATTTCTATTGTCGGCATAGCAAATATATATATATATATATATATAGGTTGCGCATCACTGTAATCTGCTCAATCCACCCTTCATGTGTATCCAGTCGCTGTATACAGACACTGACAATAACAAACGATTAGTCTTAACTTTCTTGGCCTAATACAGAGCTGTGTGGACCGATCCTTAAACTGTGAATAGGCTTAAAAAAATAGTAGAGAGAAGGAAATCGTAGTAGTGGCGCGGAAGTTAAATTTACTTCGCGTTGAATCTATGGCTATGGCCCATTGGGTTCGTTAGAGGACGAACCGCAGCTCTCCTAGTTCGACATTCATCTCGGTACATCTCCACAGTACGTCATTAGTGCACTAATGGATGGCCTTTCAACTAACTTTTAAGCCCAGACAAAACAGTTTACCGCTGAACTTGCCAAGGCAAATATATTGTATTATATATAGTGGCAATGATTTTTGTATTTTCCCAATATTTTGTTAGTACTTAATTCAAATGCGGAATTAATTGTGGCTATGTTCACGAGTGATTTTTGACATCCAGCCAAACTTCAAAAATGTCGTTAGTCAATTGTGGAAGTATAGAAATTGTCTTTGGTATACGACTCTTTCAAATATGTTAATGTTAGACTAATCGTGCCTATTTACTATACGTATTAGTGTAATTGTTGAGAAATTTCAAAATTTTATATGTGACAATCTTCTGTATATTGTGATGTTGCTAATTATAATACCAATATTATAAAGATACCTTAAGTAAACACAAAAATCATTACATTATGATCTCAAAAAAAATGAGGATAAGATCGCTGGGATGTAAATCATTCAACTGTATGTCTGTCAAAAATAAAGTTTTCGTAAATATTATATTTTCCTGTCGTATGTCCAGTTTTACAACCACAATAGTTATTTTAATGATTTTTTTAAATTTTAATGTTGTATTAAAATATTTTAAAAAGTGTTATTGAGTATATATATACATATGATGACGCACATGGCGGTGATTGTTTGCAACATGTATTGAATATAATAAATATATATCGACTTTTTCACAGAATCGTGTTCTAAATAAATTGTTTTGAGAGTGGGTGTTTTGCAAGACAACAGTGTATCGAAGTTAACATGTAACATAAATATTCACTTTTCATTTGACCAAAGACGTCATTGTTTGTTTATTCAATTGAAATAGTATCTCGTTTTACTTTTTTACGACTAATGTAAGTGTTAATTGTCGAGAATTCGCAGCAATACGACACGGCCAGTCCTTTAGCAAACCATTTGTTATTTTTCATTTATAAATAATACAAAATACACAGTTCACATAACCAGTGGCGGATTAGTCCATAATTGCAAAAGGTGCGAGCTTGGGGCCTCTACTTCTTAGTAAGCTACATATTTTCATTACTGTGTATTTGTGTATTTTATGTTTATTTTGATACGATTCTAATAATATCGCAATGATTGCTTTGGTAGAAAAATAATTGAGTAAACGTTTTTGTCCATTTTTCGGTATATCACAACATAGGAATATATTCTATAACTTCTACTAACCAAAAAATAAGGCCTCCATTATACGCATTGAGCCTTCCCAAGTTTATAATTCAGCACTGAATAAATTAAAAAAATAGGCCTACGACAAAAATCTTATATTTGAAATATATAAACGATTTTCAGAAAAAAATTCTACGTTATAGTCATAAATTATGCGTTTTTTAAGATGTGTAATAAAAAAAATCACGTGTCAGACGTCACTTCTCTCTACTACCATAAAAATTAGATAATTTTTTTTAAAGAAATTCTAATTCAACCAAAAATTTTTAAACGACTTTAAAGAAATATGTGAATGTTTGCAAAAATATTTTCATACTATCAGAATAATAATAAAATTATGAAACAGAATAAATTTTACGCAACATTAAATACGCAAGATTTTTTTCTCTCTAATCTCTAATGTAAACAGCTGTTAATAATTAAATTTGAATTTAAATATTTGATTTATTGTTGGGGCCTGGCCCCTATATCTCCTACAGATGAGCCACCACTGTGTACAAATAACTATTCTATATAAATATATTATAAAACTTTGCCGTGGTACTAGTGATCACGTGCACCGTATAAATTAAAATACGTTTTAAATGCAACATAATAAAAAAAGTATTAAAAAACATAAAACAACCGCTATCAAATGTTTTGGATTAGTAAATTTTTATTATTTAATTAATTAGTTTAAAATTACGATGGCATTGGTACCAGACCGCTAGTCATTACCCAAAAAATCACCTGCAACGCTAAAACACGATCGATGATAAGGCTAAAATCACTTTCGCAAACTATTTTTCGATTAAATAAAATGCAAGGTCATGAACCAATATTGATTAACATAGTTTTTTTATTACCCGTATGTCTAAAAAGAATTTATTCTGCGTATTGGAGGCTGCAGGGCCATTGTTATTTTTACAACAGGTGAATAATAAAATGATAATATTTAAAATTGTGAAAAAAAAACCAACGGTCGCCGATAAGATGAAAAGTTTTTTTTTGCGTTGAAAACACTTTTAAAAGAATCAACACAAAATGATCTTTAGAACACTGAATTGCCAGTAAGCGGAATAGGGTATTTCGTTTCGATTTTCTTGTTCAATTTTTAAAAATATGTGTTATTATCTTTGGTTAGAAATAAACAAAAACTAAATTATTATTTAACACACCAAATACATAGACTTAAATATAAAAAAATAATAAATAAGCGGCAACCTAAAACGTATCTAACTATGGTGCGGTTGAGAAAAAAATAAATGGGCTATAAAATTTGTCTGACACGTCATTCTAAAGCGATGTGTATTTCTTGGAATTTTAAAACAATGTGTTGCATCATCATGATTTCAGCAAAAACGCTGCCAGGCTTTCAAGGTTTAACCCTTTACATCTCTACCTGAATGTCTGAGAGAAGACGAAGAAGATTTCAGTGTAGGGTTACCAGAATCCAAAATATGAATATATTTTTTAATAATATCGACTATTCGTTTTAAAAACATCTTTTTATTTATCTCTTATTAAAACACAAAAAACTAAATGTGTTAAATGTCTTCAATATGGAATCTATTTTTCCATGTTGGTATCACTGATTATTATTTACACCATCCAGAAAACATCTTCTTTCTTTTTACATTCCCTTTCAAATTTCGCTTAATTATTTTAAATATATAATATTAAATATACATTAATATCATTCATTTAACCTAAAATAATATTGCACACTACAAAAAATCATAAGCTAGCAATGTCTTATATATATTGCTCTATAATATATTTTTGTCTATGAAAATGTATGTAAACTTTTATAGGTAATTATTTACCGCGTTTTTAAAATGTATAAAATAATATATACGTTTTCTATGAATATTGAATGCTATCACTTGAAAGACGATTTTATTATTGAAGTTTCTGGTGTTTTTATTTTAGAATATTTTGATAAAACGCTTGCATTTTTAAAAGGGGTAAGTACAATATATAATTATTCGTAGTTGTGGTGTCATTTTAAAGCATCAGATTTTTTCCTGTTGAATATCTTATAACTTCAATTAAATATATTTCTTATTCTTAATACCATGGCCAGAGGTTTTTTTTTTAAATATTTCCATAACCACTCCGATGAAACTACTACATAATATAATATAATATAATTTTCCGCTATTATTTTAGCATACCGATGAAATGGGTTGGGTATCCTCTACACAACTTAATTATTAAAATAGTCGTTCAATATATGACGAGTTGACTCAATCGAAAAAACATCAACATTCCGAATTATAATATAAAATATGTATAACGAATGATTTCTCTTCAATATTGCATAAAAATCATTCATTAATACGTGAACGATCGACCTTGACAAAGAAACAAAGATTACACGATTTTTTTTATTAATTTTTAAGAATAGATTCTTGTTGTTTACTTCGAATTAAGTAAACTTGTTATTATCGATTCGACTCATATGCGTTGCATCAAAAAGCATAACGTAATTAATATAATTAAATCGAAAGTTTGTACTTTGATTTATTACAGGTGTCCATAATGAAGACATAACGTTATTGGTGATTCAACTTTAATAATACTTCCTTCCTTTTACTATCCACGATACATTATTTAAATTCAACCGGAATATATCAATACCATGGTAGTTGAAATCGTCTAAGGTGTCAAATATATTTGTCTAAATTCGGAATTTAACTATTTTATTATTCTGTCTTTTGTCATATAGTTACAATAGGCGCATTTGAAAGAACTCTCAAAGAAACGAATTATAATTAAACCGATGTACGCTATTGACTGATGAAAATACAAATTGAATACACTTTGAATACATATTTTATAATATGTACACTGCCAAGTATGAAACATTTTATGTGTACACGCACATAAGCAACTCCGGCGCCGCGTCGCTATCGATCGTAACCGATATCTACCGCTATCTTACAAAATATATCGGCTCAATCTATAAATCGCTCCCGCTGTAGAGCATATGATTTCCAAGTGGAAATAAATAAAAACAAATTTTTTCTACGATAGCTGTTTGTTGTTCAAGCTATATTTAACAAAAAGAATAGGATATGACACGGCCAAAACTAGAGGTTATCTAACCGCTCTTGTTACACATCATTTTTCAGGGAGTTTTAGGTTATCGCGGAAACGTATGCCATCGAAAAATCAATTGAAAAAAAGCTATTTGTACAGAGACTTGAGCGTATGAGATTCATCACGGAAACCTACGACGTTGGCCATTGAACCATGGAAATTGAAGTTATAATATTGTAAAATATGATATTTTGATATATGGCATTTAGGGTTGAGTTTTACCGTGTTACACGGTGAAAAAATAGCAATGTATTTTAGTTCTATAAAATTATTTTTAACAAATATAGTTGATAGCTATTTCGGCTCACGCCATCGTCAGAACTCCTCGTCACCGTGTTATAATGGAGTTCTACCAAGTGAATGCCAATTCAATCAATAAATTTACCGTGTTATATTAATAGTTAACAGTGACGTGATTTGTCGAAAATAAAACCTAAAAGATAATAAACTTGTTTTTCTTTCATCCTTTGAAAACTGTTCAATGAAAAATCTCGGTCGTAACCACAGATAAACGTGAGAAGTATTTTTTACTGAAAGTTTTACAATAAATAATGCAATATTATAACTGTCTGATTAATTAAGATAATTAGATTTTAGTTTTTAATGCTTTTATTTACCGTTAATTTATTCAAGTGTTGCATTTAACAAGAAATATTTTTATAATTGTATAAACAATTTTATCAGCCTTATTAATTGTGATGTCATAGCTGATTTGTATTATGACCAACGCAGAAAGATAGATATGCTATTAGTATATAGTAGCTGTCGCCAATCTTTCTGGCCTTACAGACCCAAAGTTACGCTCTACATTAAAAAAAAGAAATAAACATAAGTTATACATTTTCACAATCAAAAAAAGCGACAATACTTGTTAATACTTGTTAGATTGTATCAAAATAGTGTGTAGCTAACAATTGTATAAAACAGTGAGGGTGAACCTTTCGGTAATGGCTGATTATGCTTGAATAAAATTTAAATAATACATATTGAGAAATGAGAAAAAAATTCTATAAAGTAATGTGTGAATAAATTAATGATAAATTTTTCACAAAAAATATACGATTGTTCGTACGGCAATTTTAGCTCATGAAAACATCAATTAAACACTAAAGAGCTTGCATTGACCAATCGGTTACATATGCTACGAAAAGCGCTTTTAAAAATCGAAGCAAGTGCTTACCATAATCTTTTTAAATTTAGTAATTCATCGCAATTATTAACACGTTCACTATCTCATTATTCAAAAATGATGTATTCATATTTCTAGTTTTTTGTCGCATTAAATACCAAACGCGGGTCGTGACATTCAACAAAAATATTCAATAAATAAGAATCTATAGAATAATACGATTAAGTGATAATTACGACGCTGCGTTATCTTAGTACCCACTCTAATTATTTCAAAGTAGGGACCGTGAAACTTAAATGAAAAAATTTAGTTTTATAAAAGTATCGAAAAACCTAGCTGCATCTAACAATAAGACCACTAAGGGTTTATTTCCAGTACACACTTCTCCAGTTTATATTTTATGAGATACAAGATATTACCACCGCAACACAAACTTTTTTGAAACCGTTATAATTTTTTTTATATACATGATAAAAAAATAGGAAAAAAAGCTTTTTTATAATAAAGTTTCTCGTTAAATTAAAAATAAAAATCATATGAAATAAAATATAAGAGAAAAAATTCGTCGCGTTAAGCAACCCTTCAGATTTATATTGGTTGTGTATTTGTGATTTTTTTGATAGTAGATGCGACATTGAAATCGTAAAAATGACAAACATAAAATATTCTGACCTTCTTATAATAGTTTGATTGATTTGGCCGGAAATTAATATTGGAGTATAATGAAATACCTCTTCGAAAACCGTTTGATGAATGATAGTTATCTTGCCATCAAATATTTGCCGTGTTATTTAAGGAGGACTTATAGGGGTCACCTTATATTAAGTAAACAGGGGTGCAACCATTATTTATTCACGTCAGCGGTCGTGTAAACGTAGATTTGCGAGCTAATTGTGTTTATATGTGCATTCACGTACAGCTCTAATAGCATATAGAAAAAAAAACAATATATTTTATCCATCTTACTTGAATGTTTTTCGATTTCAAATATTTGAAGCGACTGACTTTTTATCCGGAAGTCTTAAATACAGATCAATAATAATGGACTTGATATTAAAAAAAAAAATAACACAATGTCTGCGGTGTACGCAGAATTACTACTTTATTCTAAATCTGTAATATAACCTAATGCAAAATTACGCAGTTATTACTTATGTCTATGACGTCTTAACTGTTGAAACAGCTGATTGCAATGTATTGATAGTTGTCATTTAAAAATATAAGTGATTTAAAAGCGTAAAATTTTTTGCGTAAGAACTATTTTTTTAATTGAAATAAAGCCTTATTGTATTAATTGATTGCGAAAGTTTGGTTAATATAAAAACTCCTGAATTATTTTTTTGAAATTTTCGTTGTTCGAATTCCCTTAATGTGACTTAGCTGGGGACATTTCATGAGTGCCCGAAAGCAATGTGTTAATTATCGTATGGATCATAATTAAGAAAGAAACTTTAATTCATTTAAATACATAAGCAGGTGCGTGAATTATATTTGATAATACATATAATAAGCGATATGCTGAGTTGATAATTAATGTTTAAAACTTAATCATGTTGATTTAAAATGTAAATCTGCAAAACTTGTATGTTATATTTACATATGTCATTATATTATAATGTTAATAATGTTTAGCTTTCACAATGACGAACCCTGGATTGCCCTGATACAAACATTGAAGTGATGAACTGCGAAAATTAAATGTGTCTACATATATTATAGCAAGATATCACAAACCATTTCATTAATCAGTTGTGGCCAAAGTGGCTTCGTGTGGCGTGGTTACCTATTTAATGTAAATTTTATTTGGGTGTTTTGTTGTAATATAATCTAATTTATGGTCGTTTTTAGAGTTTGGATATTTTGCGGTTGGCAGAAATTGATTATTATTTTCATTAATCATCATCATTTTTTTTCAATAAGAATAACAATAATTATTTTAAACCAAAATTGGTGAGCTTTCGAATAGATCATTTGGAATGCTTTATGTACATATATTGGTTTTTAATTATAAATACTTATGTTTTAAGTGTTTATACTTAACATATCAAAAGATTGAAATATGAAATTAAATATACAATTTAAATTATTTTTATTATCCAAAGTTGTTATTTATTATTATTTATTATTCTATCCTATTTTATTCATTTTTCCCATTTAATTATTTATGGGATATAGATGCTCATAACATTAATGCTTTAATTCAATTTGTAGATGCCACAATCATTCATCATTTTTATTGCAATTGCATTTGGAGCAAAAAAAATGTGTTTTTATGATTAGTTTGTCAAAATTCATCAGTCGTTTTTCCCTTTCAATAAATTCCAAATGGAAGCTCAAATATTTACTGCATTACAAATGAAAATGTTCTGTTAAAAGATTGCGTCAAGTAAAGCTCATTGAAAAATAAATACATCAATCACAAATCAAAAAGATTTGCAATAACTGACACAAAAACAATGAGCCGCCATGACGCTTTTGTTGTAACAAAATTGATCAGCTGAGTTGCTTGTTCAATAAATTCCTGTCACATAGCATCTTGTCTTATGTGCGTACAAAATAATATTACGAAATAAGTTCGCATGTCAACGGCACACCTTGCTATTAGAAAGTATTTTATTGATGAACAAAATCCAATGTATTATGCTATTGATAGGGATTGCTGTATCCGTATTACCGAAACCGGGATTCCGGGATTCCGGTATTTTGTTTTTTTTTTTATAATGAAGACAACACTGGCTTTGAAATGCACATCTAATACTATTTTTTATATAGACTGATTTCTTTGCAAGATAACAGATTTTATTTTAACATATTGCATTGACGTACTGCTTAGAGAAGACATTTTAATTTCGTGAATTCGTTAATTTGAAAATAAAATAAATGCTAACTTAAATTTATCTTAATTTAAATTATTAACATCACAATAAAAATAAATCTTTATATCTAAATCATACGTTACTGTACGATTTATAAAGTATTTACATGCATATCGTGTTTAAAAAAACTCATATAATGTATGTTACATCGATCGTATATTAAAATGTATTTTCATCAATGTTTCACTAAAATCATACGCTATCATGTTCTCAACTTATCATATAAGTCATTTTCATAGGTAGATATAAATGAATACGAATGAAAATATATATTTGCAGATACCACAGTGAAATTGCATTCGTTTCCGAGTTTTCGTTAAAACCATAGACTGTACTGTACATATTAAAATTAATTAAACATTTGTGATAATTCGAATTATTTAGACCATATAAATACTACGAACCCCTTTTGACAAAACCAATATTCATGCTGATAAAAAATAATAAGCTAACTTATGATTTTTTGACTGATAAGTTAAACTATTTGTTATTAAACTACTTTCTCTGGGTTTGGTAAAATAAATATATTTATTAAGTAAAAATGCATTTTGCTACAATACAGAATAAGACTTTATTAAGGCGTCGGTTTTTGATATGAACTATCGATCTATTTATTATTTATTCATAAGTACAGAGATATCACTAAAATACATTTTTTGTGATTTTCTGATGAATACTTTTCTTCTTCTATAAAAGTAATATTGATATTTAAAATACTAGACTGTCAATGAAATATACATTTCCGAAATACCGGTTTGATATTTTCGTTCGGTATTTAAATCCCTTGTTATTGCCTATTCGTGTGAGGTTAACGAAACATATTCTGTATTTTGTTTCTTCTTACTTTACTTTGATGTAATATTATCTTCGGTATCATTAAAGTTCATTAAATGATCAAAAGAGGGCTTTAGATTATAATTAAGTAAAAAATCATAGATTATCATAAATTCAGGCAGGAAAAAAATGGCGTGAGGTACCATAAATAATTTCTAATTCGGAACCCTTTACCAACTTATGTATCAGGAATACTATAAAATATTCAGAAAGCAAATAATTTTTAATATCATAATTGAAAAAAAAAAACGTTTAGTGTAATGAATTATATATTAAATAACGATAATAGTAGTGAAATATTTTCTTATACCACACGGACATTTCGTTAAGTTTTTTTATATCTCTGTGATTTTTAAGTCACCTTTTGAAAAATCCTGGTGACTGTGGATATAAGAAATCGTTTTCATTTCCCTCTGAGTGTATATTTTACTGACCTTAAAAATAACGAATAGATCAGAATTCATGATAATCAAATGTGGCTTAAAATAATATATTTGATATAATACGAGGAACAATATTCCAAACTAAGTGTTTTGAGAGCTTGCCTCGGTTTATGCGGTTGAGTATTATCGTCGCACGTTATCGCGCCTTTAACACCTGATTTTTTATTGTATTGCCGGTTTTTATGAAACAAGTAACATATATATATATATATATTGTATATACATACATCATCATGAAGGCACCACTATTATTAAGTGATCTGGATAGTACAAAGTTACTCCGTTTGTCAAACGATATTCAACATTTCTTCATTTTTATAGTGCAAAACAAAGTTTTTTTTAGTTAGTAATTTATTTTATAAGATTTTTATGCTAATAAACTGGGCGAGTTTTTGTGTGGAATAAAATTAATCTGTTCATATTTATTTATTTGCGCATTTGTTTGTGTCGTGGCGCTAGTGTCGTAATTTCACTTTCGTTCCTAGTTACACATTTTATTCAAGGCTATTAACTTTTGAAAACGCATTTTAAAAAGCAGGGGTGCCAACAGTTAAAAACTCACATTCGCTTAAAAAATAGATAATTCCATATTTTCAATTTTTCAGCGGGTATTACCGATACTTAGTTACTAATACAATACCGAAATTCTACTCGTGCAGGTTTTTTGACTCCCCGTAAAATATAATACTTTTATTGCTTTCTTTCATGAGTAGTATGTGATTCTTTTATTATTTCATAAAAGTGTACAAAGTCCGTTTTTGATGGTGTATCAAGAGGTATGTTTGAAAATGGAAGTCGTCAAAAGCAAATTTATGACCATAAAAGTCATAGTGATTTAGCCCGAAAATATTTTTGTTTTTACTTCTCTATGGTTTTTCGATTGTAGTTATATCTTTGTGCTTTCTTTAGCGGAATGGTTTAAACTGGATGGATTTTTTGTCAAGTTTTGTCAAGTTTATGTATACGCATATATATATATATTCTTTGAGAACCATGACGGTGACCGATACTAAGAAATCATCAATGGATTATTTCCACATTAAACATTTTACGAAAATAAAAAAGATTGAATTCGCTCTAAATAACAAAACAATTTGATAATATGCGGGTTGGTTATTATGTAAAATTTGGAAATTTGAAGGCGAAAATGTATCCCAATCGATCCGATTGTTTCAACGAAATTTGTTAACGCAGAAATTACGAAACTTTATAATATTATCAATGCCAAATACGCAATTTTGCTTCATCATTTATAACAGTTTTCAACTAATATAAAATAAAATCTTATTAAAATACATGCTACTGAGCTAGATTTAAAAAAATATAACTAAGCATTATAATTATGTTAAAAATACATTGAAAATCGATACTAAAATTATTCTGTTGCAGAAAACAAAAAAACGCAGTGATATAAGTTTTATTCATACGATTAGCAATGTTTACCCCAAAAGAATTTTTGAATGTGTGTAGAAATAAAAAATCACGGTAATTTTGATTGTTATAAATTCATATTGTTTCATTATCTCGTTATTAATAAGATATTTGATGTTAGGTCTTCTAATCATTAAAAATTTCAAAAAAAAACACACAATAAAGTAAAAGGAATATGAAATGCATTTTGAATGTTGAAAGAGTTTCCAATAATATGAACCATTCCCCTGTTAGTAGATATTTAAGCCTGCATGATTCACAATCAATTTTAAATGAAAACTTCTTATTTTCAGAAAGCCTAGAAGTCAAGATGGTTGTCCGGCCTCAAAATGGCGTCTCATTGCAAATGGCGGTGATCTTCGCAGTTTTTGCGCGAAGCCTTGCAATGGACAACCTGAGGGTTGCATTTGAGTGGAAGCAGTTAGACTTCGCATATTCTTCGGATGCAGAGCGCGCTGAAGCTATTGCGAACAAGGATTTCATCCCTGAAAATAACCTCCCCGTGGGGTTGGAAGTATACGGCGATAGGCTTTTTGTGACGGTTCCAAGGTGGAAGTATGGTGTGCCAGCATCACTAACCTATGTTTCACTTAACGGTAAGATACTTTACTACCTAAATTTGATTGATCATCGCTTCTATTTTTATGATATAAAAACTTCAAATATTTAGCTACCCGAATATAACAACTTTATCTTATTGAATGTTCCGTTATAATCAACTTAATTTGGTACTAAATCTTAGAAAAAAGCTAATTAACATATTACATATCGATAATCATTTTAAGATATACTTATAATCATTGCTAATTGCGATTTCACGTGACGTACTTTCACCAGAGCGCGAATAAATAAAACAAGCCATTGTTGTTATTTATTATTGGCATACCTCTTCATTTATGAATCGTTTTTCCCATAAATTTCATTGTTGGAATGACCGGAAGAAAATGAACCGCTGAAGATTCTACAGATCAGCGTTCATCAAAAAATTGTTCTCAAGCTACCTGTAAATAGCGACGTAATTTTTCATAGCTCGCATTTGAATTTTTTTTCAAATGTCAAAAGTTTGATGCATTATTATTATTATTATACTATTCTTTTTGTCAATTTATATAAATTTCAACTGAATTCTTAAACTAAATAAATGAAAGATTCCGCATAGAATATGTTTAAATGTAAAATTAATTAAAATTAATCTATATGACTCATTTTTACTCTGTAATCAAATGATTTAAAAGCCCTTTCAAGGCCTTGACAATATATCGTGCATATTATAACACGAATAGAACAAATCGTCGAGAGTCAATTTTTATTTGAAAGACACGTCACTTGACCTAAAAATTGACATCTAAGAACATATAGCGGTGCAATAAAATGAATATTATTGTGTGATTCATGCATCGGTTGAATGTTAGTTACCCTTGCTAATTTTTTTTAATTACCAAAGCATACTTTACCATCTTGTATATAATCAATTCGTTTTTTGCTTTTTCACAATGGACAACGGTATATTTTTAGCGGAGTGATTTTTTCAAGTGCGAGCAAGGCTTTTAAGTTTTTATATTAGTTTTAGGTTTTTAATTTCGTGACAGCGGATAATCCTTTTTGGAAAGATAGGCGCCAGTATCCGTATTAATACATAGTATTAGTAGTTAAGTAGTTTGAGCGATAAAACAAATAATCTGCGAATTCTCATTTGTCATTCGGCTTGTTATTGATAAAGCAAGGCGACAAATCTAATATTTCCATAGATCCGAACGAGTGATACTTAAAGATGAGATCATTCGAATTAGTTCGTACCTGGAAAAACCTTTTCAGTCAATATCCAATAGATTCATTTGATCTTTAAATACAAATATGCTGTAAATAACCTAATATTTCCATTTTCTGCCTTAATTTGGATAATTTAATCCGTTTCCATGCCCATTGTGCAATAGCTTTTGATTTATAATGTCGTAATAAGATTTCGCAAAACAAAAACTATCGCATTTTTATTTCATTGTCGGATTCTTCAGTAAAATTTTACAATCGATGGGTAAATTATTTTAAAGAAAGTTCAATAACAATGAAATGTACAGGTGAAATCAATCCATTATCAGTGTAGCAAAACAATTAAGCGGGCCGGGAACAAAAACAAAATTAGCAATAAATTAAATGTGTTGGTTAAAAAACGCAATTGTTTTTCGGTAATTAATAGCGTGAAAGTGCTTTGGCAAATTTGATAATAACCAACCGTTCGCAAGTCTTTCATGTCGACATAATTTGAATGCTAATGAACGTTCATAATATGGAGATGGTTGAATTGTTTTCAGTGTGGTCAAACACTCACGTAAATGAAGATACTCAGAGATACAATATATTCGCAACTATCGTGTTGTGCCTTAAAGCAGAGATTCCTAATCTTTTTCATGCCACGACCTTCAAAAAAAAAAACGACTCTCTTGCTCGAGTCTGCGAAATTTCTTATTAGTTTATTTAATGTTTTTGTGTCTGTCTGTAAAATTGATTACAATTATTAAAATATACCATTGGAAGATATCAAAACAAAATTGTCATTTATTTGTCACAAATATTCGAATATTAAAATGCATGAGTTTAATCAGTTTTATTTTAGGAATAACATATTTATTACTAATTAGCTGCAGGTAAATTCACTTTGGTTAATTTTTCCGGAGAGTGTAAACATTGATATTGGATAAGGTTATTATTATTTTTTTATCAAATTTAGTCATTCCATTTTAATTCGAGAAATGTCTGTATTTTGTTTTCCTGCAAAATGATTAAAATTAAATTTCAGCTTTGTTTATTCACAGTACATTAAAATTAATGTCAAATTGTCTTTAAAAATAGTCATACAATAATTACTTATATAATATGCGAGGAAACGTTCGCAATAAAATTAACATGTATTCGTTGCATATCAGCTATTATTTTTGTAATAGGCATTTGAATAATTCATTATTAATTATTGTTTTTCATCACCAAAAGAAATAAATCTAATAAATTCATTTTTTACATTATTTTCAACGCTATTTCGTCACAATCAAAACGATTTGGTAGCTGTTAGCAATGTTGTGGTAATTGAGAAAATGAAGCATTTATGTATAATAAAATTGGTTACTGATAAAAACAGGAGATTGATACAGCAATGGAATAGTAAAAAATATGACAAATAAGGTTTTTCTCGTAATTATCTGTATATTTATAAATTCAATTAACTAACTAAAAAACTGTAAAAAAATGTAGATAATAATGCTTTTTATAGTTTACTCAATTTAACTATAATTTGAATTTGAAGGGTATACAAAATATATTACTGCATTTGACGATGTAATGATGAGACCAGGAATTATTATAGAATGATATTGAGTGTTTCATCCAATGACGCTGAAATGTTTTTGTGCTTTCAGATACAAGTACTAAGTCCCCAAAGCTTATTCCATACCCAAACTGGTCTGCTCACAGAACTGAAGGCGAAGGGGAAGTATCAGAATTGGTTTCACCTTTCCGAGTTCGTGCTGATCGCTGTGGACGTCTCTGGGTCCTAGACAGTGGACTTGTGGATCTTCTCAATCAGCCGCACAAGATTTCTGATCCTCAGCTAGTTGTATATGATCTTCGTACTGATCAATTACTGAGGCGATATTCCATCCCAGCTCAACAAGTGAAAGAAGAATCTTTCTTTGCCAATATCGCTGTTGAAGACACATCATGCGAAGACAGTTATGCATATGCTGCTGATCTAGGAAATCCAGGACTTGTTGTTTATTCTTGGAAGAGTCAGTCTTCGTGGAGAATAAAGCATCACTTTTTCCACCCTGATCCGATATCAGGAGATTTCAATGTAATGGGTGTTAAATTTCAGTGGAATGATGCTCTGTTTGGGCTTGGATTGTCTGCTCCTGGGTCTGACGGATTCAGCACACTGTATTTCCACCCTCTTGCAAGTACTAACGAGTTCTCTGTTTCCACAAGAATACTGAGAAATGAAACCCTGGCCGATGAGAGTTTTTACGAGTTTAAACATCTCGGAAATCGCGGTCCGAATGCTCAATCCAATGTAGCGTTTGTGGATAAAACTACTGGAGTTTTATTCTACGCGTTGGTTAACTTGAATGCGGTAGCTTGCTGGAAAACCAGTAATAAAGCATACACAATCGAATCACAAGGAAGAATTTTTATGAGCAACGAATCAATGGTGTTCCCGAATGATTTGAAAGTGGACGATAAAGGAAATTTATGGGTGTTATCCGACAGATTACCCAAGTTTATGTACAGTTCCCTTAACCAAGAAGATGTTAACTTCAGAATATTGACTGCATCAGTCAAAGATGCGATCAAAGGAACTGCTTGCGATTCTACACTTAGTATTGATTTGTTAAATAAATTCAGCGAGAAGCTTAAGCCGGTCGGCGATAAGATCAAGAAAGCTTTTGCGACAGGGTCAGCATCAGGCTTGATGCCATACATCCAAATATTGATGATCGCCACGGTAGGGAGGTTGTTAGTGCACTGAAGAATATAACGTTAACTCTTTTAGGTAGTCTGCCATATTTTTTGTCCAGTTTTGGGATTAACTTATGAGTTGCGTGAAGACGGTTACCAATTTTGTTTGTAAGCTCTTTTCACAGAACTTCATGCATCTCTAAATTTCTGTTTTGAAGGATTCTTGCAAAAGTATTCCCAAGAACTAAAATAAAAAATATTTCATCCACTATATATATTGAACATTATTTATTGTCTACCTTCACATATTTTTCTCGATGTCATGTAAGAAAATAAAATAAACATATTGTGGAAATAACTTATCTTTATATTACTTAATTAGTACTTATTTATCAATGTGCTTGATAGTAAATTATAAACTAAAAATACATATTCTATGCAAATGGAATATTGCTTATAACTGTTTTTTTCTATTCATTCAACTATTTCTTACAACATAATTTATTGCGCATTTTTGCAATGCATATAGAATCTACCATATTTTTAAGTCATAAAAAATAATCTTGTAAAATATAATATATTTTTTGAAGCTTTGAATCATACATACTATTTTTTTTATTAAAATGTCAGTTGTATCGCAATATTATTCGTATCCAAAGTAAAGATATTGATGGCTAGGCATTCGTATAGATGATTAAAAAAATGATTAAATATTTCTATCAGACTTCCATTTTGTCAATTGAAAAACAGAAGTAAAATCGCTAGACATCTAGCGGAAATAAATACTAGTAGCGCTTTATATTAATATGTTCTGCACCGCCTAGAGGGCAGTAAAAGTGCATTTTTATTGGTACAAAAATATGTAATTTAATAAATATTTTATGTGACGAAAATGTCTTAATAATTTATTTAATTCGTGCGATTGTGATTAATTTATAGAGATCAAAAAATCACATGTGTATAAGCTTTGTATGTGAAACATTTGCATTTTTTTAAGGAAAGAAGGTTTTATCATTCAAAATAATTCATTTTTATTTGCTTTAAGTAGTCGTTAAAAAAATACTAAATAATCTATTCGAAAATTTACGTCAAAAAACATTAGATAAAAATTTAATTGCTTTATAAATTCAGCTGGAAATGTATCTTGATAGATTATAAAAGCCGGATTATTATAGGCCGGCAAAAATTTATAGGACTACCATACCAAAAAAAAAATATATATAAAATTAAATACACTTTTAAAGTTGTTTTTACCTCATACTTTACGATTATTGTTAATTGTATTAAAACAGTTATAATGAAGATACTCCCGATTCAAAAAAAAAAAAATATATCTAGAATAGTCCATATTAAAGTTACTATGACTCATATTTTTTTTAGTATACCATTATCATATATGTTATATAGGAGACCATGTAATAAAAATATTTTTAATTTTTTGAGTGATTATTTATGTACTTATTATACCTATAAAATAAAGTATTTTTAATTCATTAATAGTGTTTTCTTATCAGAAATTTTCCTTTCACAATAATATTTAGGAACTTATCATATAAATCAATATGTTTTTTGTAAACATGTATACTTTTCCAGTGAAAATATTTATCTCAGTCTGGTTTTCATTGAAGGGCTGACTGCCAAATCATAGTATTGTACTTAAGTATTGTCTTTGTACTGGATATAGATGGCAGTTGTATCATAAAGTAACTTATCAAGTGCTATTTCAAGATGGAGCAGTATCAAGCCACAAATAATAGATAAAAAAGAATATAATAAAAATAGGGCGTATCTTTTAATTCATTTCAATGTATTATCAATGGTTGCTATATATATATAAAAAAAAATAAGACTACGGGGCTTAGCATTGTATTTTTGTCAAATATTAGTTAATGATCAAATACTAACGTTGTGTAGTCAAAAGATTTTTACCACCTGCCCTTTGCTGCCATCTATTTTACACAAACGAATTCTTACACACAAACTCTAAATCAGTGCTGTGGATCTTTATAAATATTTTTTTTTTGGTAAACAAATTAAACATACTTTTTTAAATTTCATAGATTATTGATCATTTCTTATAGTTCAGTGCTCAGATGATTCCACTAGAATCATGTTATTTTATGAAGTTGAGATGAATATAACTGCAATATTCTCAATCGCCGACTAATAAAACTTTGTTTGAACCAAATTTTTGCATTACAAAATTCATTATATATATTTTAAACACACAAGGCAAAGTTCTTTTAGTTTTGCCGTGTAAAAAACCAATTAATAATTATTTCTGTTCCCGGTTTCAGTATGAGAAAGTATGGGCGATAAAATATCAAACATTAAAAAATGTTATAATGACCCGCAAACCTGTGGTTCTGAACAGCTGTTATTAGTAGGTAACGCGGGCACTTTGTACTGGTCTGTTCTATCACTTGTTCCGAGATAACCGTTTTAATAATTACAATATCATTATTTATGATGATATACCAGTAAAAAAATGTATGTATCGCGCGACATTGACAATTTTTATATGATTGCTATCGAATGTTCGTTTAAAAGCGGCAATGGCGGTTGGGGCCATAAATATTGACCCGGATGTGCCCATGTTTACAAACAATCAAATAAGCAAGCTAGCAACTATGTTTATACACCAATTATAAGTGCATTTTACAATCTAAATAGTAATATTACATATCACAAACTATTCTGTAAGACATTTTTCTTTCAAAGATTGGGACTACTTTTTTGTTATTACTTACTTTAGGTATATGATATTAGAATTTTTATTTTATGGATTAGTTGCCAGACGTTGAAAAGTAATATAATATACAGGTAACCTTTCTATGATAATTAAATCGGAATCGAACAAATATTATTGTTTTCTGTAAACTTAAAGATTAAAAATTAATAGCTCTTTTTAAAAAATATAATTTATTAGGACCGTTTTCAAATAACAGCTGAGTACGTACTCGTTAAAACAACGCTGTCGAGTCGTAAAAAAAAAAAAAACACAACTCCGACTAAAAAAGTTACATTTTATCGTTTTTTTTACTACCTTTCTATTTATGTGGATTAAATAAGCGATTAACCAACCAATCCCGCAAATTGTTCATCGAGATATTCATAAAAATCGTGTAATTGTAAAAGTAGTTAGAGTGGCTCTTTTTCCACGATTCTGACAACGGCCATAACGCCTCGGTCCGATTTGTACTTCGGCCAAAATACTCATACTCCACGAGTCCTGCATCATTAATTAAATGCTCTTTAATTGGAAAATCGTTCTTAAAATGCAACTTAGAAATTCCATTTTTAATTGCCCGTTCAAAGGCTTCAATCTAGAAATATATATATTTTTTCAGTCAACGTATGGCGTTGCAATCAAAACGCGAAACAAAACACGTAATATGTAAGAAGTTTTCATTCCCACTCTCCTACATCATCAGATTCAGGAAAAGATATACATACATAAAATTAGTAAAATACAGTGAAACCTCGATCTTAAGTTTTCCAAGGGACCCTGAAAAAATAAGGGTAATTGCGGAAACAGTGAATGCGGGAAAGATTCAAATAATAATAAACAAGTAAAATCGTATAACACATTGATTTATTAGTTACTTGTGCATACTGTATACAAAATTTATTTTTTAAAAAAGTCCTTTATGTTAGTTTGTTTCTTTGTTATTTGGCACTTTAATCGGAACAAAGACTTGTTAGTAAACTTGTGACTAAAAGTTTGTATGTACAGGAGTCATTATTACTATGAATTTTAAACAACTCTACATTTGCATCATAAACAATAATACGCGTGTGGTGGATTTCAACCCAAAAAATAGCACATGCGTCCAATGCGTTACGTCTAACATGTACAGCGGATTCCAACGTGTCTAGACATAACACCTGCACTTGGCTGTGTCAAACTTGATTGCCGAGATACGGAGAAATATGCGATACAAACGGTCAATCGGGATAATATTTGTGACGGGACCAAAATATTTAGACGGTTTATTGAGGGAATCGGGAAACGGTGGGATTTGACGGGACTATAAAAAAATAAGCGTTCCAGCCGGGAAAACGTATTATGCGAGACCGGTTGATCAAGGTTCCAATGTACAATATGTTAATCAAAATTAAAATAAACATTATCTGAAAATATTATAGGTTTTTATTTTATATGAGTTTTAATGTGATAAATAAACAGAAAGCTTGTTTTGTCATCGTGACAAAACAATTTGGATCATGAGCTGCTGAGACGCAAATAATTTTCTAATCATCTTATATATCGAAAAGCTGAATATTAAAACATATATATTAACAATTTCATTTAATCTATATCAACAGTGCCAAAGCTTACTTAAATTTTTGTTTCCTAAAACGTAGCCCTCGAAATGCACCCCAAAAAGTATCTACTCCTTTTTTAATTGTCGTTCTTTAGAAGCCTGCAACCCTTAATCACGCTGTTATATCGCGTCCACCCTTTTTGCATTAGCTATATATACATACATTTACAATAATTCATGAACTGTGTAAATATCAAAAAAGCTATAAGGAAATTGTTGTAATATTGATGAGACAATAGTTTTCAATCAATAAGTAAAATATTGAATTGTATTTCAACTCATATACAATACCGCTCACGGTTATTAAGAGTGCTATAAATTCCTTTGACACTGCGATAATGCTGTCAATATAATTAAGAGATGTTTAGATAAAACCGTAACTTTACCAAATTTACTTGCAGTATTTCAGTTTACGTGATGTTTGAAGGTTTAGCTTGGAACATAATACGTCTGATAAATAATATATATTTAAACGAGATATCTGAAAAGAGTTTTTAATTATTATGGAGTTTCTTATTTCTTCAGGTAAGAAGCAAGATATTTGAATAAATATTTTTACAATATTCGTTGAATCCAAACTTTGCTTGCTGTAAAAGACGATTTTAAGTAATTTCCAGTATTAATTCTGGGCACGTTATAAAATTCATTTAAAGATATGACGAATAAAAAAGGAAACATTTTTTAAGACAATAAAACTGATAGACTCGTCAGACATGCAACGTTGGCGCTTTACTACTACTAAACTACTTTGGTAAATTAAAAGATATTAAAAGAATATCGGCGTGAATTTGATACTAATGGAACAGGCAAAAATGTCTAAGGAATTTTCTTTATGGCACAATTTTAAAATTTGATTATTTTCTAAAGTATTCAAGTTGCGACGGTGTAGCGCTAAATAAATTGACTATAATCTGGATTTAAATTTACATGATTCTGAATTTAAATATCGCCTTGTACAACATAATATAACGTGGTCTTTATGCAATAACGTTATTCTAGCCTAACTACTGTAAATCATTATTAATTACGTTTAATTTCCTAATTAATTTCAAAATGAAGGAAAGAATACTTTTTTAAACGAACATAAAAAATTTGCTTATTTAACTTATATAATAATTGTATTTTGTGTTATAGATGACGATGTCAAAGATGTGAACAACAAATGGTAATATGATAGGTATCCTAAAAACAATGGCACCGAAGAAAGAATATCAAATTGAAGAAAAAGTCAAGAAACTTACATTTAAAGAAAAATGTTCTTCGTGTCTGAGGGGACCAAAACAGATTTTACGATCCGTAGTTCTCCTCACTTGCACTTTTGTTGTTGCTTATCAGGTAAAATAAGACAAAGCCAACTATGTATTTATTATAAATTTTATCAACTAATTCTAGAATTAGCAACTGTCACAGTAACACGGGCATAGAGCAAGTACAATTTCCAATCTAGAGATACCAAAATGTTGAATAATTGTCTCTGTCCATAATATATTTAATTATAAAAAATACTCAAATTTATTAAATATTTTCATTAACTCTTGTAAAAATATTAGCTGATAAAATAATTCATGAAGTAGTCGATTAGTAACTTTTTTGGGCTTTGATTCATTTGATTGTGGGGTCTCATATTTGTATAAAAATCATTATTTTTTTCATATCCAACTTATCTCTAATCTGATACTAAAAACAGGTTCCAGAGAAAGCTTCATTTTTCTTTTTCAAACAATTTCGAAGAGAGAGGTTCAGTACCGACTCACAACTATTTTTTTATAAAAATGGTCGCCCATAGCGGACAAACATGGAAAAATAAGTTAATTATATTCAGTTTCAGAGTTTAAAAAACTCTTAAATCTCTGATGTTGAGACGACTGATTACATTACCTTTACAATTAATATTTAAAAATACGTTAAGTCACGAAATTATTAAGTAAAATATTCTAGTAGCTCGGCAGGGGATGAGTTAACATTGTTACAATTATAGTATACGCCCTCTGATGTAGTCAGCATACAAAAGAAACAATTTTTAACATTATTTTTTTCAAAATATATCGTGAAAATAAAACTCAACAATTTGAACTTGTACTGAAATATACAACTATATATAATATAATCAAATTTTATAGATTATAGAATTTGTGAAAAAAATTCGCAATCCTCCAATTACTACCTACACCCACTTTGATTTTAATGAAACCATTGAATACCCAGCAGTGACTATTTGTAGAGATCCACCATACAAAGCAGATGTTCTTGAGGTATGATAATATTTATATGAAAAAAAATAAAAATACTATATTTTTTTTTTGATTTTGCAAAAGTGTGTATACTCTGTAAAGAAATGTGGTCGTAAGTATATGAGATAAAAATATGTTCAATGTTGGTCACTTATTACCGATGCTAGACATTTATCAGAAGTCAATTTGTGTTCAGTAAATTACGCTATTTATTATTATGTAATTTCAGAACCTCTATATTGAATGTCAAGTAAGATCGATCAATAACTCTTAGTACATCATACGTAAATTGTTGGAAATCAAAAGTTAATTTTTCAATCAATATTTTATTAAAAAAATATCTACAGAATTGATAATAAACTGTTAATAACTGATAATAAACAATTCAAAAATGTATGATATTTTTGTTTTGTCAAAACAGCCACTAAATAATCCCAGCAATCATACTATTGAGAGTTTTTTTCACATAAGTATTTCTGGTGAATGTAAATGGTAAAAAGTACAACGCTCTTTAAAAGTTTTGAATTGTATCATCATTCAAACAAGATAATTGATGATTTATTTTGGTTTCTCTAGAAATATGGACTTTATGGGCATCCTCGTTATACGTCAGAGTGGAAATATTTTCCTTTTGATACTGTAGAGCTGGACAAATTCTGGGATGAAGCGACATACAGCAATAAAGATAATTTCATCTCATATGGTCTCAATTCCTCAGCAGATAGTAAGTATTAGCGTATTATCTTCGTATTTTTTATTTTATTAAATAAATTATCTTGTTATTGTTGTAATTAAGACTTTCTTCGTTGATAATTCACCCGATCATAATATAATTTATTAAATAATTGCAGAAAAAACATCTCGTAAAAAAAGAACATGTAAACTAGAGGAAGAGTATACAACATCCATCTCTTTTGTATCGTCTGTTTTTTATGATTCTAAAACTTTGTCAAATGAATTTTTGGTGTAGAATTAAATGTTAAGGTTAGGTAAGTTTTTTTATTGCCTTACGACTTCAAAATGTTTATTCCAATAAGACATGAATAAGTGTTTTAAATTATTTAAATTCATGAAAGTTTGCGAAATATTTGTAAATAAAAAACATATTTGCTCTTAATGTGGACCACATGATCTTCTATTAAAGGTATATTAATAGAAGATTTTTAAACATGAATTGCTTGATGCTCATTTGAAAGTAGAGAAAGAAAAGTTTGAGATATAATAAGACTAGAAAATTGTTATTGTCACGTCCCGTTTTTAAGATCGGGTGGGGCAATTTTTATACATTAGAAATAGCTAAACTTTGAAAAGAAGAAAATTAATCGATTAAAAAAAATGGTGTTTATATGGAGAATTGAACCCAGGAGATCCGTTAAAGAAGCTAACGGCATTTACGTCAATACTGCAGACTCGAGGAAGTAAAAATAACTGAAAATATAATTTACTACTTTAGGATTTGATTCCTTAAATAATTTAAGAAGTTATGGTTGTAATAAGACTGATGTATTAAGATGATATGATTTGCTTTCAAACGCGCCAAAACAGGATCTCAAGTATTCTGTGTTTAAATATGTATATTGATAATTATTTTCGTCATTTAAAAGTGTTTCGATTTTTAATTTGAAAACTCAACTTAAAATTTCAGTATTATTTATTAAAAAATTATATTTAAAAATCAGCATATTAAATTTATTTTAACATTGCATAAAACCGTTGTAGCGCCTTTTGAAAGTAGCCTATAGAAATTTTCTCGTACGTAAAACTGTCAATTTTATTTTAGATATCCTGATCAAGAACAGTCTTCATTTTAAGGCTGGAAAGTGTCAGACGTTGTACCCGAAAGTAACGATGCCTACAGCCCTCAAGCAAACAGGATACTCGATATTGCTAAATCATTCAATATTGGATATCGACCACACCTCTAGCACCATTCCGCCGGGGTATCACGTTTATATTCATCAAGTAGATGAACCATTTGTGGGTAAAGAAACAAATAACATATATGTATTAAAAATTAAGTTAGGTTATAGTTGTGTATAACACGCGGCTTAAAATGACAAGAGATTCATCAAATAGTCATCATGGACAGAAAATATGAAGTGCTGTTTTTATTACAATTATTTTGTACCGATATAAATAGCAGTCTGTTATAGATTTATAATAAAAATTGACTAAGAATCAAAATTGTTTGTTACCAGCATACCGAGTCAGATGTCTCGTTTGGGTTTATAAAAAATTCCATACGATAACTAACTTTTATCAAATTGTTTGTCTCGACTAACATATGATCAAATTATCATTTATAAGCACTTTCATCCTTTGCCCTTCAACAACAATAAATCATAAAATAGATAAATATTCGAACGATGTCCCAATATAGTTTGTTGTAATCATTTATAGAGTTATGTGGATGTATATTTATTTGTATTTTTTACTGTTATTATTAACTGTAAAAAACTTTGACAAAATTGGGTTTGTCATAATACGATATTATGTAAATTAATCAAAGATCAATGTGTCTCGTTAAGCTTGACTTATTAATGTTACATTATTTACAATTTTACATCGTAGAATGGATTGAATATAATATACTATTAGTTAAGGTGTACTTAGTATTTATTTACGAATTTAGTAAGGAGATATATTTTATTCTTTTATTTGGATTTATAGAGCATACTGCTGCAAGCTTGATGGAGTATTTGTACGTTAATGTTGGAGAAGAACTCGATGTAAAATTGGGAGTGCAACAGATCAATATGCTGCAAGGAGGACCAAAAGAGTGTGTTGATGGAAAAAAATACAGTTTTGCAAATGTGAGTTCTGTGCTGCAAATCTTATTTTTAAATGACACTATGTCAATGTATCGCTCCAATTTTTACACATTTTTTATTGTAGCTCAATGTTCTTTCAAAAGATTAAAGCGTATACTATAATACTAAACACGAGAAAAATTCGAATGAAGTTTTTCATGAGAGGGCTTTGATATATTTTGTTTAAAAAGTTGTATACCTCAATAAAGAGCTTTTTAAATATTTTTCATATACATACATCGGTTTATTTGTTAATCTAGCATAAATGATAAACCTTATTCTTTAATAGTAGTAATATGAAAAAAATGGTATCACAATACACAGTAAAATCACATTATACCAATTTGGATGTTAACGGAACATTCAATTATTAACTTTTTATGCAAATATTGGTGCTAATTTTACACAGAATGATACGCATTTATGAGTGTTATTTGTCACTTTTCGGTGAAAAGTTTGTGCTATTTTAACAATATTACGAACCGTGAGTTATAAATTTGTCGAAGTAGTAATAAAACTAATAAATACTTTATTAAAGTATTAATAATATTTTAGGCTATTAAAATATTATGTTTCATACATATTTGATATATTAAAATTAAATGTCAACTATCTGATTTTTCTATTTTTAGTGTGTCCAAAATTGTAGTTGGAGAGATGTTGACCTAAACGTGGGATGTACAGGACCTTGGATGGATTCAAAAATACCGTTTTGCAAAAACTATACAGAAATGAAGAATCTTATCGTTCACTATATAAGGTGAATTTATTGAATAAATAACTGCTGACTGGTGTAGTAATATACTGATAAATCTAAAATTAATGATGGTTATATGTTATAGTCTCACAGGAAAAGTGGATACCAGCTGTACATGTCCGCGAAGATGCAGGTCCTCGTTATACAGCGCTTATGTGGTGGATAGGAATTCGTTAACGATGTGGGACTCAGATGAAGGGAAATGGAATCAAAAAACAGGAAAAGAAAAATATCAAACTTTGGTAAGATTTAAAGTTTGCACGGAGTTTTTATATATAATAGCGTGATATATTTAGAATTTTGCATGTAAGTATATTTCATGTAGCTATTAGTTACGACAAAAAATAAATTTGTAGTAATAATAATATTTGCAAATATTTTTAAAATGCGTTGAATTTATTTCGGTAAATACGTCAATGGCTTTGTAATTATTGCGGATTTTTTTTTGTAATAGTGCTAAGATGTAAAAGAATTACTACTAAATAAATATTATATTTAATGTTTGAATTATATAAAAAATGCGATTCATATGGATAGATGGGGAAAAAAGTTTTCTAGTGACAGCTTTTCTCTTTCTAGCAACATTTTTTTTTTCAATTTGAGTGATTAACGATATTTAGTAAAATATTACTTTTCGATTCATTTGAAAGTGTTGATTTCTCTCTGTATTGAAAGACAATTTTCGTTTGTTAATATATAGACTGGACAAAAATTTTAAACAGATTTTTTTACACATATTTAAATAATTAGAAAAATAAACAAAAATCTTAATAACGAACGTAATTGTTCCTCTCGTCAATTTATTTATTACATATTGTATAATAAATTGAATTAGCACCGACTAGGTAGAATTTCTTTCATTTGACTACAAGCCAAAATGAAAGATATAGACTAACTGTTGAACTATCTACAGTATGTTTCGTGTAAGTTTCACAGGAATAAAATACACACTGTTTTTTTTCAGATGTATATTTACTTTAACAGTAAAACAGTATCAGTTTACGAGGAGACTCACGGATACGATTGGTCGCTATTCATTGCTGATTTTGGCGGCAGTTTGGTAAGAAAATTAGACGGGCACATTTCCCCCGTATGATATTTTGTTTATTAAGTCAATTTCAGATAACACGCGCTAAATGATACAAATTAAATATTTTAAAATGGTACGACTGTCGCGTGATCAACTCATCATTTAATCCTGTCACCGCTATTATTAGGGAAAAAATTCAGTCGACCGTTGACAATGCATTCTTGTTCGATTTTTGAAAATAAGAAGTATTCTCTCATGTTTTCTCATTTGACACTTTATTAAAATGAGCTTGTCTAATCGATTTCTCTAAAATATATATTCTGTTACATCTTCTAACAAGAATAATAATCATACTGTTATTTCAACCATTGTAGTTTTTACGAAACTTTCTATTTTTTTTTATTTTTAAACGATATTTTAATTGTTTTTAGAAAAAAAACATATTATTGTTGATTGTATTATTTTATCGACAGTTATTTAAACCTGAAACGTTTTTATATTCATTGGTAGACAACACGTTAGTGAGTGAATCGTGCGTTCACCCTTGGGCTTCCGAGTCTATTTATAATCTTTAATTTCAATGATAATTGTACTTTCACACAACTTTTATTTTTTGTTGAAAAGCTAATCAATCTCGCTACGCCCCGTTTTAAGGATCGGATGCGTGGGAGATAGATTTCACACATTATAAACATCGATGCTTTCAAACAGAAAACTTAAGATCGGCTAAAAAAACCAAATTATGAATCGGTCCGTACTGTGATTTGAATCCGTGAGTTATGTAGCTAAAACCAAGGACGTTTAGCACGCACCCTTGGTCACAGCTTTTAATTTAACATTAATAAATATATATAAAATGTTTGAAAAAAGTTTTTAAAGCGAATTAAATACACACGCACTTCTAATACTATCGATAAATTGTAAATATTTGTAATACTTGCAGGGATTTTTATTGGGACTGTCAGTATTGGGCGTTATCTCTTTACTAGAAGAACTTTTCGAAAGTTTCATTCAGCCATTTGTTCCGTCAAAGCCAACAAAAAGCTCTGAAGAAGATTTGAGGAAGAACAATCTTACCAGACGAGGCGGTGACGGCGACAGTATCAAAAATGGCACCGAGAAAATTGACGTTACCGCTAAAAAGCACATAATTCGAGAATATGAAAAGTTTGACTCAGAATATTGTGGAAATCACTATTAAATTACATTTTACACTTATTAATAAAATACTTTTTAATGAAATATAATTAAATAAACATTAAAAACTCAAGTAGTTTGGTAAAAATTACAGGAAGACACGAGAATGTTTCGTATTACTTGGATTAAAATAAAATATTGCATTTATATAATCAAAAAAGAAATTTACCTAGTTAATTTCAATAACATCATAATGAATACGTATTCTTTATTGTGTTTTAAAATAATTTCACCTTTGCACTGAAAGAATATATTTTGTGGATTATTTAAAAGTTATCATGTATATAAAACTTATTTACAAGAAAGCTATTGCGAAGACCAGATTGATTTAAAATATGAGTTAGATCATAAGACGTATATATGTTAAATATCTGTTAAAAGATTAAAATTATTAAAAAAATATTTTTGGCATTTGATGTACAAAAACACATTTTATTATTTTATACAAGTAATATATTAATGCTAATTTTGAATGTAAAGTTAAAAAAAAACTATGAGATTGATTGTAAAGTGGTACCTAAAATTTTATATAATATTACAATTTATTGTTATAAATATATACCAAGCATGTTAACTGATTAAAAAATAAATAAAAAAATCACATTTTAGATTATTTGCTTAAGCGACTACTTATATTAAAATAATTTGAAGTATATTTTTCTTAATATAGAGATTTAAGCTCATATTTAATTCGATCGAAAGTAGTAGTTTAAGGGTTTAATACACAAAAAATCCATAACTGCAAATATGAAGTAAATATAAACGACGAACTCGATCCTTGTTTGGCAGTAAAATAAAAACGATTACATTTGTTTCTCATAGTTGAACACGTATTTAAAATGAATAATAAGTCATGACGTATGCCATAGTATGTGACATGAGCATTCAATTAATCTTAAACTTTCATTCCGCTTTAAATAAACGAGGATTAGTATGCAATATATTATATTTACTGTGATGTAACCAGTGCTAAATTAAGTCAATACATTACGTCGACATTTGAATCTAGCCGAAACGATTATATACTAAGGAACAGCTTCATACTAATTAGGTAGCAACACCTGTTCGAGATCGTATAATTAGTGACAAACGTATCGTCTGAAATGATTTACTCATCATTTAATTAACAGGTGTGAAAATGTATGTTGTATGTTATTAGCCGGCTTTTTCATATTAGAGGGTCTATCGGTATTGATAGTACTATGAAAATCGAAGATATTTAAATTTTTCAGATATATGAAAATAAAATTTTATGGAAGTTTACTAAAATTCACAAAAAATATGTAAAAAAACACGAAGCTTAACGAATATAGTAAATATTTTAAAAATCATTATTTGGGTATTAACGCCCTTAATTGCGTAATCATGTAAAAAAGTTTGGTTAAGGAAAGGGTACATTTCAACTTTTAATGTGGAACATGTATTCATTTTAGTATAATTTATTCATTTTTCTGTGTTATTAAGTTGATTTCAATCATTCAAAAAAGCTTATAAATGTTCAAATTATCTTTAGGGAACTTAAAGGGTGTATACATATTATAGTAAAAAGCTAGGATATTTAAATTTTGTTCCCATTTAACCGACTCCAAAAGTAAGTCTTTTTGAGAATGATATGCTTAACACGAGTACTATTCTAGTCCTCTCATTCTATCCTTACTGAAAGTCAACTTTAGCAGAAGAATAATCTCTGTTGATATACGATACATCTGCTTCACATTTTAAGCGAATATCGTTTAATATGTTAAAAATGTTAGTTAAATCGATACGGGTTTGTGCAGAAGTGTGGTGAAAATTAAATAAACAAACAAAAAAATATTCGTTATCTATTCTAAAAGTTTATTTAAATTAAGCTAGCATTTATGTTATATGATATTATTAAAGTTCAATATAAAACATTCAAAGATTGTAAAATCATGCGATGTCCAGCGTGTAATTACGTGAAAAAAATGTGATAAGAAAACGTAAGATGGACCTTATATCACGCCATGACTAATTTATTATTAAAATTATGCTTTTATATAATTAATAAACAATAATAATTTAGGTGACCTTAATAAAAAAATGGGTTTTAAAAAAGTGATCCGGAAATACTGTATAAAAGAAGTGTTTCTTAAAGTTTTTCGTTTTTATTATGTTACCATCGATTATGTTCTTGGATTTATAAGTATTCAGATACGAATAGAGTACACTTTGATCGAAATGAACAAAATTTCTAGCCATCTATGATTTCTCTTCTGTATTATCAAGATATTTCTTGTGCATAATACCAAACTAAAAAAATGTATGGAGCGAATCAAAAGTTAATTATTAAGAGTAAAGGTGTGATGTTTTATCGACTAAACACTGTTAGCGTTTGGGGAATAAGTTTCATGGTAAAATAATTGCATATGAATTTAGAATTTTATGAAAAAAGTTCTACTAGCCAAGATTTGTTCCTTTTTATCAATATACTGAACAGATATTATTTCTATAAGCTCTCTCTCTATAAGATTCTCGCTATGCCCTGTTTTTGAGATAATGTATGTTTAAGGTTATGTAAGTACCACAGACGATATTAAGACATTCATACTTTCAGTCACATCCAAAAATCGATTTATATAGATCGATTTTGGGCTCGACCCTACGAGCACTGCAACTGAAGCGAGTGATATTTACCGCTTAAATACAGGCCTGACTTCGAAAAAGTGATGCTGATAGGAAACAAAGTAACGAGAACTAATCATATTTTTTACCAATATAATTTTAGCATGGTACAGACTAACTTAAATTAATTTTTTTTTTAACATTGAAACATTTTAGAAGCTCTGCTTCAGACAGTGCAAAATATTATTGAAATTAGATAAAGAAAGTTATCTATAACACGTTGACAAATTTTTAGGTGTGCAATATAGTTATTTATTTACATTTCACAGAAATGTTTTTATTATGACTTAGTTTTAATAGTAAATAAGGAAAAATAAAAACCAAATCGAAAACTGGGCCGGATATAATCAGTTAAAACTTGATTGAATGATAAGTCTCCAAAAAATATATATTTATTGACATAACGCGATAAAGTTTAAACTATTGGCAGACATATAGTACAATATTTGTTTTTTTTTTAATCAATTTTCTATATTATTATATGCAACTATCAGATAAGTAATTGCCGGAACTGTTGCCGAGTGATCGGCGTTGCCTTTTTTGATTGCTTGATTCTCGGGCTTGAACCCCAATACAGAAAATTTATTAAATTGATTCAATCATTTTTGGTTCACTCATTCGGTCCACTCAGAGGGTTTTAAAATATATGCACATCGAGAGTGAATACCTAGCTCAGGGGTGGGGAACCTTTTCTGATTCACTTATCTGATTCCACACAAGGCCGAAGTAAAGACAACGCTGACATCCCCCCCTATAAACTTTAATTCAAAATTCCCCTATATATTTTAATTCAAAATATAAATTAGTCAAAACGCAGCTTAAAAAAATCAGTTAAGAAAAAATAAACTTTTACAAATCTAATTTATTATATTGTATTTTGTTAAAAAATGTTATATATATGAATATATATTTAAAAGAATCATATTTCATAATACATTCATAATTTTTTGTTGAGATCTATTGTTATTGCCGTTTCATTTTTTTTTTAATTATCAATCATCAAGCTGCGTGTTTATAAGAAACATAATACATAATAAAGTACGTACATCAATAAAAATATACAGTTTACCAACCTTTATGGCTAATTTGCTTCTGCTTTTTGTTAGAAATCATTTGAATATTTGATTCAATTTGACTTTATTTGACTTTATTTGCCTTGTTCTTTTGTTTTAGCCCCATGCTTTTGCCTTTAACATTTTAAAAATAAAAGAAATTTCGCTGTTATTATTATAATGTACGTTAGAAGTGGAAATGGTACAAAAAGGAATAAATTTAATCTTAATTAAAAAAATTATTTTAATTTTAAATTATTTAAAACAATATTATATAGTTTTCGTCAAAATAAATCACTTATTGTTTTCACATTTGTATCACGCATAAATATTTGAATAATTGTATTTTGAAAGACTACTTAAAGAAGTGGTATGTATGAAACGTGACATACAAAACCTTTCTTTTGGGTAAGAATAAAATAATAGGGCTTAGTTATGTTTCAAAAATAAAGTTTTTAAGTATACAATCGTTATGGAAATGCATAGATTTAAGTATTTTGTAGGATGAGTGGAACAGAATGAATACGATATAACTAGGTCACAAAATAATTTACAGATTAAACATCAAAGGTTCTTGTAAAATATCGGAATCAACACAGCCAGTTTAAAAAAATCCATATAATTAGAAATATTGAAATGTTTTTTTGACCAGAATGAATGTAAATCATTATTGTTTGACCTATAATTTGAACCAATCGCAAACTGATTTGGGGTAACATTTCTACTGCACAGTCCGGCAATTTACAATAGTGGTTTTCCGAAGCGACAAAATATAAAATAATACAGAAGACAGAATTATTTGTGTATCGCGTGTAATTAAATTTTATGAATTGAAATCAAATAGCAAAAATGTCAGATACTTGCTTCTTAATCGATTATACTATAATATTATCATTGATGAAGATAAATCATTTATTTATATCCTAAATTTATTTTCAAAGATTATTTCAATAGAATGGGATTTATTCCCTGTAAAGATGATCATAACAGATAATTTGGACAAATATACTTGAAATAATTAGTGATGTGAATTCTTATTCACATCACTAATTATTTCAATATACTGAGAAAAGACATTTACTTCCGACACGTTAATTTGGTAAATAGTTACCCAGGACAACCTGATTTTTTTAATATGTCTTTACACATAACTTTATTTTAAGTCATAATTATGATGAACGAAGTGTTTCCTAGTTTAAGTACAGAATAAAACAAAATCTACTGCATTTTACATGATATTTATAATTTTAACTTGGCAGCTGAGAAAATTGTAAAACCATTTGTTTCATTATCATTACAACGTATTTTTTTAATGGAAAGATATATTATTCACTTTATTATATTGCTTTTACTTACGGTCAAACAAAAATTCGAATTAAATTGGTTAGAAAAGTCGTATTTTATTCAATCAAATAAATCCTCAGTAATCGATGGAGTAAAATATATAATAGTGAATGTGGCCGCAATCTAAGAACACAACGTAGACTATTCGGATACAAATTATGTTTGACTTCACCGATATATTTGTAGCGGTCGTTCTGTAATCTCCTCAAAACTTTTACAGATCAAGGTACAAAGTAAACAAAACATCTTCGGACCATCTTTCTCAGACAAATCGAATTACGATTGGCTATTACCCATCTGGCGGTTTCCGATTATTTCCTGATAATGTAGTATAAAAACTGTAGAATAATGGTATATGGCATCATTCGAAGTAAGTTCTTGCTCGAAGTAAAGTTTCATTGTAAGTGAAATTTGAGAAAGTGAAGTTTACGAGTGCTTAATACATTGTGTTTTAACATAACTCAAAAAATTGCGTGAAAACTGCAAAGGTTCGTAAAATATTTTTTACAATTAAAATTTAAGTATTGATTTAGTCATCAAACTAAGGGCTATTTGATTGAAAGCTTAAAAAAGTACGTGCCCAAAATAAAGATTTTTTTAACGTGTTATAAGTGTAATAATTGTATTCGAGCGATTAAAATCAAAAGATAGTGAAAGTCTATATCCTAGTCACATATCCGCCCCTAACAAGCTAAAAGGGCTCTAGTGACATATCCTTAAAATTCAGGATAGCAAAAAAAAAGTAAAATTATTGAGTCAATTAAAACAACTATGTTTCTTTATTACTTCATTTCGTGTGTAATTATACACGTAAATACAAAGTTTTTCACATTGATACGATATTTTTTTTTACTCTTATTGCTCCATTGAATATAAGCGATATGTCACTAATGCCCTTTTTGTTTTGTATGGGTCGATATATTGTATATATATCATTTCTAATATTTTTTCTCTTTATATCGTCCAGTATTAGATATATGCGATTATTTATATGTTATTTATATAATATTTATATGGAAGTATTTTCAATAAAACACTGCTAAAATTAATTATAATGTTATATTGTTATTGCATATTAAATCGTGATTGAAACGTACATATAATTCAAGTAATCGTTTAAAAACAATATATAATTCATGTAAACGTAGCGTAAAGTTGCCAAATATTTCGTAATCATTATGAATTCTATAAGAAATTTTAATTACAATACATGGACATCGAAAAAATGATAAACCCAGTTACATAATATAAGAAAATCGTTTATCTAAGGACTACAGCCTATTTCGATTAACTTATATTCTTTATATAAAAATAAATGGTATAACTATAATAATAGAGAAAAACAAATATACCTGAAACAATAAATATAAAAATACTACCGTAAATGTTTCCAATCAATTTAAATGTTTATCGCAAAACAAAGCTTAAGTCCATATTATTTTGGTAAATGTTAACCGTGAGATGTATTTTTTTTTGTTAACCATATGGCTGCCAATAGCGTCTTAAAGTGTATACATTTTCCGCGAACGGAACTCTAGTTATACAAAAATGATGTCTTTATACAAACCGCTTACAAAGAACTTTACTAATGTTAATAATTAATTAAAAAAAAACAAATTTACGTCTATATTGAAGTGAAAAGGACTAAATTTTATCAAATAAAATGTAAAAAGCTTTCTTATACTGCAATACAATACGCGGCGTGCAAAGTAACACAAAATGTAGCACCAAGTTCAATACATACTAGTTTAAAAAAATATATATAAATAATATATTTTCAATGATAAAGCTTGTTTTGGCTTCATTAAATGTGTCAAAAAGTAAAACTTTATACGATCAACATGTGATTATGCTGGACATTTCAATGAAACAAGAACGTATTAAATTGTGATACTGGTTTTATTTATCATGATTCTTTGTTTTCAGGACATTCGATTACTTTAGAAAAAGAATAATAAATCAGAAAGATGAAGTATCAATTCGTTTCATTGGATCAACTACGAAAAGATCAGGCGAAGCCTTACGAGCAAAGTGCGCCCGAGGACTTTTTGAATCACAATGACCAAGCCAAGCCTTACGATGCAAGCAAGCCCTACGACTTTTTGACTCGTAACGCTCAAGCAAAGCCTTACGATCAAAGCAAACCTTATGATCAGAGCAAACCTTATGATGCCAGCAAACCTTATGATGCGAGCAAGCCATACGATGCAAGCAAGCTATATGACGCAAGCAAACCATATGATGCAAGCAAGCACTATGACTTCTTGACTCGCAACTCTCAAGCAAAGCCATACGATCAGAGCAAACCTTATGATGCCAGCAAGCCATATGATGCAAGCAAGCCATATGATGCAACCAAGCCATATGATGCAAGCAAGCCCTATGACTTCTTGACTCGCAACTCTCAAGCTAAGCCTTACGATCAGAGCAAACCTTACGATCAGAGCAAACCTTATGATACCAGCAAGCCATATGACGCAAGCAAGCCATATGATGCAAGCAAGCCCTATGACTTCTTGACTCGCAACTCTCAAGCAAAGCCTTACGATCAGAGCAAACCTTATGATGCCAGCAAACCTTATGATGCGAGCAAGCCATACGATGCAAGCAAGCCTTATGACGCAAGCAAACCTTATGATGCCAGCAAGCCATATGACGCAAGCAAGCCATATGATGCAAGCAAGCCCTATGACTTCTTGACTCGCAACTCTCAAGCTAAGCCTTACGATCAGAGCAAACCTTATGATGCCAGCAAGCCATACGACGCAAGCAAGCCATATGACACAAGCAAGCCATATGATGCAAGCAAGCCCTATGACTTCTTGACTCGCAACTCTCAAGCTAAGCCTTACGATCAGAGCAAACCTTATGATCAGAGCAAACCTTATGATGCAAGCAAACCTTATGATGCGAGCAAGCCATACGATGCAAGCAAGCCATATGACGCAAGCAAACCATATGATGCAAGCAAGCCCTATGACTTCTTGACTCGCAACTCTCAAGCAAAGCCATACGATCAGAGCAAACCTTATGATGCCAGCAAGCCATATGACGCAAGCAAGCCATATGATGCGAGCAAGCCATATGATGCAAGCAAGCCCTATGACTTCTTGACTCGCAACTCTCAAGCTAAGCCTTACGATCAGAGCAAACCTTACGATCAGAGCAAACCTTATGATGCCAGCAAGCCATATGACGCAAGCAAGCCATATGATGCAAGCAAGCCCTATGACTTCTTGACTCGCAACCCTCAAGCAAAGCCTTACGATCAGAGCAAACCTTATGATGCAAGCAAGCCATATGACGCAAGTAAACCATATGATGCAAGCAAGCCCTATGACTTCTTGACTCGCAACTCTCAAGCTAAGCCTTACGATCAGAGCAAACCTTATGATCAGAGTAAACCTTATGATGCAAGCAAACCTTATGATGCGAGCAAGCCATACGATGCAAGCAAGCCATATGACGCAAGCAAACCATATGATGCAAGCAAGCCCTATGACTTCTTGACTCGCAACTCTCAAGCAAAGCCATACGATCAGAGCAAACCTTATGATGCCAGCAAGCCATATGACGCAAGCAAGCCATATGATGCGAGCAAGCCATATGATGCAAGCAAGCCCTATGACTTCTTGACTCGCAACTCTCAAGCTAAGCCTTACGATCAGAGCAAACCTTACGATCAGAGCAAACCTTATGATGCCAGCAAGCCATATGACGCAAGCAAGCCATATGATGCAAGCAAGCCCTATGACTTCTTGACTCGCAACTCTCAAGCAAAGCCTTACGATCAGAGCAAACCTTATGATGCCAGCAAACCTCATGATGCGAGCAAGCCATACGATGCAAGCAAGCCTTATGACGCAAGCAAACCTTATGATGCCAGCAAGCCATATGATGCAAGCAAGCCATATAATGCAAGCAAGCCATATGACTTCTTGACTCGCAACTCTCAAGCTAAGCCTTACGATCAGAGCAAACCTTATGATGCCAGCAAGCCATACGACGCAAGCAAGCCATATGACACAAGCAAGCCATATGATGCAAGCAAGCCCTATGACTTCTTGACTCGCAACTCTCAAGCTAAGCCTTACGATCAGAGCAAACCTTATGATCAGAGCAAACCTTATGATGCCAGCAAACCTTATGATGCGAGCAAGCCATATGATGCAAGCAAGCCATATGACGCAAGCAAACCATATGATGCAAGCAAGCCCTATGACTTCTTGACTCGCAACTCTCAAGCAAAGCCATACGATCAGAGCAAACCTTATGATGCCAGCAAGCCATATGACGCAAGCAAGCCATATAATGCAAGCAAGCCATATGATGCAAGCAAGCCCTATGACTTCTTGACTCGCAACTCTCAAGCTAAGCCTTACGATCAGAGCAAACCTTACGATCAGAGCAAACCTTATGATGCCAGCAAGCCATATGACGCAAGCAAGCCATATGATGCAAGCAAGCCCTATGACTTCCTGACTCGCAACTCTCAAGCAAAGCCTTACGATCAGAGCAAACCTTATGATGCAAGCAAGCCATATGATGCAAGCAAGCCATATGATGCAAGCAAGCCATATGACTTCTTGACTCGCAACTCTCAAGCTAAGCCTTACGATCAGAGCAAACCTTACGATCAGAGCAAACCTTACGATGTCAGCAAGCCATATGACGCAAGCAAACCTTATGATGCCAGCAAGCCATATGACGCAAGCAAACCATATGATGCAAGCAAGCCCTATGACTTCTTGACTCGCAACTCTCAAGCTAAGCCTTACGATCAGAGCAAACCTTATGATGCCAGCAAGCCATACGACGCAAGCAAGCCATACGACGTAAGCAAGCCATATGATGCAAGCAAGCCATATGACTTCTTGACTCGCAACTCTCAAGCAAAGCCTTACGATCAGAGCAAACCTTATGATGCCAGCAAGCCATACGACGCAAGCAAGCCATATGACACAAGCAAGCCATATGATGCAAGCAAGCCCTATGACTTCTTGACTCGCAACTGTCAAGCTAAGCCTTATGATCAGAGCAAACCTTATGATGCCAGCAAGCCATACGACGCAAGCAAGCCATATGACGCAAGCAAGCTATATGAAGCAAGCAAGCCCTATGACTTCTTGACTCGCAACCCTCAAGCAAAGCCTTACGATCAGAGCAAACCTTATGATGCAAGCAAGCCATATGACTTCTTGACTCGCAACTCTCAAGCTAAGCCTTACGATCAGAGCAAACCTTATGATGCCAGCAAGCCATACGACGCAAGCAAGCCATATGACACAAGCAAGCCATATGATGCAAGCAAGCCCTATGACTTCTTGACTCGCAACTCTCAAGCTAAGCCTTACGATCAGAGCAAACCTTATGATGCCAGCAAGCCATACGACGCAAGCAAGCCATATAACGCAAGCAAGCCATATGATGCAAGCAAGCCCTATGACTTCTTGACTCGCAACTGTCAAGCTAAGCCTTATGATCAGAGCAAACCTTATGATGCCAGCAAGCCATATGACGCCAGCAAGCCATACGATTTTTTGATCCGTAGCGCCCAGGCAAAACCATACGATCAAAGCAAACCATACGACCACAGCAAACCTTATGAATTTTTGGCACGTGCTGATCAAGCCAAACCTTATGATCAAAGCAAGCGGTATGACCAAAGCAAGCCCTACGACTTTTTAACTCGCAATGCTCAAGCCAAGCTTTGTGACAAGAGCAAGCCGTATGACTTCATGAAGGTTAGTCTCTTAAATATTTTAAATAATTTTAGTAAACCTCATATGATTAGTTATCAATCACGACAATTATGTTTGCTGATAATTTTCTTAAATATTACAATTAAATGAAATTTTCAATAAAAGTATGGAGAGAAAATTGAATTTTTATACATTTATTTTAATTAAATTTTTAATATTCTTTTCAGTTCCGATGTGCCACAGCTCAACCATTTTCGATGATGTCTACCATGGCCATAGCGTAAGTAGTCATTCTGTTTCATACAAAAATATTTCATTCAAATAATATACTTTTATTTTATATAAAATCCAAGTGAACACGAAAAACTTGTAGTTGTTTTTATATAAAAGTATTTAAAATGTGGAAATATCAAATGTTGTTTGTGTTTTGTATAACTCACATCAGAAACATTTAACAAGAAAAAAAATTTGGTTGACAACTTTAGTTCTTATAGTTTCGACACTTCTTTTTCGAAACCAATTATATAATAATCTCGATTTCAAACTATTTCAATTTAAAAACTGATTATGTTGCTTACGACCGTAAGTATACGGGCAAATACAAATAATTTTTTTTTCTATAGATCCTGCTGTTGATAATTTTTTTCGACCTTCGAATTCAAGAAACCTGTCATCCAGCACTTTTGCAACGGAAGCAAACAATGATATTGAAATTGATTTGTTAGTAACACACTTCATGAAAAAAATTATTATTAATTCTGTGAAGTATTGTGAAGTTTTGCTTATTGTTTCACAAACACTTATAAAGCAATCGTTATTTTGCTTGAGAATTGAATTAATAAAATAATATAACGAGCATACACTTGTTTTATTGATATACGAAAAATGTAATGGTATAGTGACGAAGGCGTGAGCCGAAATTGCTATAAACTTTAGCCTATAAAATTTTGTACAACTAATATACATTGCTATTTTTCACCGTGGAATAAGATTTTGTCGTAAATTAGCATATTTTTTCGATTATTAGACGTTTTCGAAATAATTTTCAATTTCGTTTTACGTCTCTACTGGCTAATAGTTAAAGTGCATTCCTCGTAATATTGTACGTAAAAATATTATTTATTTGATAATGAAATGATTTTGAATCAAGAAAATACGGCATGTTTATTGACAAAATCTTTACTGAAATTGTTTTAAAAATTCAAGACTTTAAAAATTCAAATAACATATTTCTCTCCACATACATCAGTTTTTTAAATGAAAACCCAGGAAGATAAAAAAAGATTATTTAGTGTTGATTTTACGACGTGTTTTGACAGTCTTTGACATCAGTAGCGTGCTAATTTTTCAAAGATAGTATTAAAATATTTCTTTCAGCAAGAAAGCAACCACGCATGCAACGTTACGATACTAGGTACCCCAATTGCCCACAAATCAATAAATATATTTGTGAATTCAAGTCCGCAACAAATCTGGAGCTAATTTTTGAATTACTTATAGTTGTTTGTAGTATATATTTCAATGGACATGTTAATCACTTTTCTTTTAGTGTATATATGAAATATTTTTTTTTTGCACTACTTTTTTGAATTAGCTTCCAGACAATAACGTGTAGATACATTTTTATACCATCGTGTGCAATTCAAATAAATGTTATGAAAGAAATGTTTACTGTTTGTAATTGGAGAAAATATTATGAACATTTAATATAATTATATTACTTTTAACCGGATCTCTGCCAGAGACGTGTAAATGCGGCCTATAATTCCGTGAGCGTAGTGCCAGCCATACAAAATCCGCGTATATATACGGTCCACAAGACATACTAAAACTCAAGGTCGACCATTTTAATAATTTGAATATTTAAACCACACAGCGACATCTCTTAGTATCATAGTGTTATACTTACAGTTGACATATTTTGTATTATAATCACTGAAATATCGATTTTAAAAAGAGCTTCCATGTACAAATAAAATCGCGGCCTTCCTTATCTGGCCATACTAAAACTTTAAACATGGAAACGGTTAAGATTTTAACTGTCTCTTCTTGATGGAAAGGCATGATATTTGAAATAATAATGACAAATTTATTAGTTGATCGAATAGGCATTCACTTGGCAGAACTCCATTATGACACGGTGAAAAAAATAGCAATGTATTTTATATAAAATACATTGCTACATTTATTAGTACTTATTTCCACAACACATTTTTCGATCATGACCGATTCCGATTCCTGACTAATTGACGATAATGCTTGCGATGAGCGAAACCGGTCCTGATCAAAAATATATATTGTGGAAATAAGTACTAAAAATGGGTTTTTATTACTTAAAATAATTTTATTATTATCTCATAATTTAATGTTTAAATTCATTACAAAGATTACAGAGTTTCTAAAGAGTAAATCAAGCCTCTTGTGAAATGACAATACTCTCAAAAAATAGAATTGAAAATTTTCAGAATTACTTTGGAATTGCTGGATAAATTTATTAGTTATTATTTTTATGAATATATTGTACGTCACTGTTGTTATTTGTGAATATGCAGCATTATAGCATCCAAATAATAATATGCAATGCTATTTCGAGTCAATTTAAGTAGCACCGCTGCAACAGCATCGTGATGCCTACGTTGCAATGTAATACACATTTCCATGACATAAAAATATTTTTCATTCTTGTGCCAAAAAAATAAAGCCTTCGATTTTTCATGAAAATTTTCAGAAAAATTTCCCCAAAAAACAGTTTCCACAAACTTAATGGCTACAAACAAATAATAGATTGAATATAAAATCGAATAAAAAAAAATGAATAAAAATTCAATAGTAGAAGATACCGTCGAAAATTAATTATGTCTTAACAATTTGGTATTAAAAGAAACTATTTTTAAATACACATTTTTGTTTTAAAAGAAGGCTTTCTCCCATAGTTTTATCTATTTTCAAAAAAGGCAATAATGTTGCAATTTTGATTAATCCGCTATATGAAATATCAGGCAAAAATTAACAACAACCAACTCGGAGAAATGGTTCATATGTGACTTGTGGGTGGTTAAACTGCAGTTTTTTGACCAGTAATTATAACAGCAAGACGACGCTTGCAGACTTGTAGTGTCGATTTTTTACTAACGTGATTGAATAAGATCATACAAACGTCTAAGCAGGATGATAAGTCATTTTGATGATTAAACGTATGAATACGAGAACGATGGGTTTTTTACTGATAAATAAGTATTGTTTGTTTGATATTTTTGTATCATTAAGTAATAACAGCAAACGAAGTTAATACTTTATGAAACCAAAATATATAATCCAAGAAAAGATTTATTTTAAATATTTTTAATCGGCAATTAAAATATTTAAGTGATATGATTGGAAATTGTATTTTTTGGAAACTTCTAAAATGCTAAGAAATTTCCAAGGATAAAAATGTTTTTAAAAATTTTAGTCTTTGAACTGTCAACCAAATACGACAAAAAAACCAGAGCGCTTATAATTCGACTACAATAATGTCATTGAATCGTCCTACCGACAAGTTTTAATGACAGAACGAACCTTTTAAAATGATTGATTTTCAATATGAATTTGTATTTAAAGTCATGAATGTATATTTTTATGTTTTCCTATCTTTCTTGACCTAAAACAGAATGTAGCGAAAACAATGAACATATATATTATACCGTTTTACAGCCCTGAACTAGCCGATTGATGATTTATTAAATAAATTATTTTAAATTGTCTTATTGCAAAAATATTTTAAGACTAGTAAAAAAGAAAATAGCCGGTTCAATCAATCATCATTGTTCTCGATAAATAATTTTCTTATTCGATTCTTTTCAGGAGAAATATTATCTGTCTTGAAGAATGCTACAAACAATTTAGTTGAGTCAGAGAATCTGTTTATCACATTAAAGCGTGTGGGGTATACATTTTTACGATGCACGCAAATAAACATTCTCGCCACGTTAAAAAACAGATGATGCAAAATACAAGATGGCGAAAATTATTTCGTTCATAATATCAATCATCACGAAATGAATATATTTTGTTAACGAAAACGAAAATCGTCCAACATTTCATGCTTGAAAACTACTTATTTTTTATATACTAGGAATTGTAATCTTACAGAAGAGACGGTTTTTTCGATACGCTTTATAAAAATGATGCGCAGATAGAGAGTGTGTGCGGCGCTTTAAGTAAATCAAAACAAATATTTTTCTTAAATATTAAATTTTTAAAATTTGTACAATTCCACATGTTTTGTTACTGATGCCCCATCTTACGCCACTTCAGGTATTCTATTACATGGATGCAATAGAACTGTCGAGAAATTTGATATTGAAGTTCTATCAAGCACCTTCAATTGATATCAAAAATATTTCTCTTACTTACTATTTGAATATTTAGGAGATTCAACAAATGTTTACAAAAAAAAACATTATTGCAGACGAAAAATATTTAAAAAAAATTAATCATTTATTTATTACATTTGATACTATTTCACAAATAAAAGGTAGTTAAATCCTTAACATTAGTTGAAATAATTGGTTGCAACTAACTTATTTTTACTACCATTTCATAAATAAATAAATTGCTATTGAAATTTGAATTGTTCAAACTCTGTACGATTCCACATATTTTGTCAATTATGACCCGGGTTTCACTTTTCGGCATCTTTAGGCATTCTGTCATACGGTTGCAATAGAGCTGATGATTATCATAAATAGCTTTTGGTTTATTCGCCTATAGCACGAGCATCTTCCAAATTTAAGAAGTCGTTGTCAACGAATCCAACTGTATTTTTTATCTTCTAATAGTCTTCTATAACATAAGTGGTATTGAATTTCGTAAAGCATGAAAATTAAATTAGTTACAACACGTTACCATAAAGTGTAAGGCTTTGAAAAAATGCTTCATTATAATTTTTAATACAAATGTTAAAAGTATATCCATAGTAAAAGGTAAAGAATCATTTTATCTTGTTAAATAAATACAAAACAAACCTTCACATAATTGATTTCAAAATAAAAACAATTTTAGTTTATTCACAATTTACTATTTTTCATATTCGTTCTTTTTGGATTTTTTACAGATAAAATTGTTCATCATTCGGAGAGAGTAAGGACTGACGATTGAAGAAAGTTAATGAAAGAGATTTAGAAAAAGAAAGAAGTATTATAACTAAGGGAAGAATGGTTTCACTTACATCTTATATTTATGGTGAAATGGATTAAGAAGTGAAGTTATAAAATTGTCTGTAATGAGATTGGCTGAAGGCTTTGCATAAAATGTGTCATATTTAATGTGTTGTCTGTCACTAGATGGCGGAAAGGTATTATATTTTAAATAATAAAAACGCATTTAAAGCAAAATATTAAGTGGCAGCTGGTAATGCGATTATCGCTATGAAAAAAACCGATACTGAGCAAAAATATACTGTGGAAATAATTGAACTGCAAAAGCTTTTGACTGCATATTACGCATGTGGGGTGAAGATCATCTCGTTGTATTTGGCCTTATACGCAAAATTTCGTTGCACTGAGTAAAGCGTATATATGATGATTTGAATAACATAACAAACTGCACTTTTTATTCAAATACGATAATTATTTTTGGCTGCAGTTCCGGTGATTCATACGAAACCGCTACACGACGCAAATTACAAACAATTTCTGATGTGAGCGTTTTCGGTTTTCGGGGAATAATGTAATTGGAAAGCGTATATTGTTTCACAACAAACAAATTTAGTGAGCTTTCAAAAAACAGTTTAGATTAAAAAAATGAGTAATAATAGATTATTGAATGTAAGATAATATTGACGAAAGAATTGCATGTGTTCTACAATTTGTATAACATAATGTTTCAATGAGTATTTTATTAGCATGTACCAATAACTCCAAACGGAAAAGGCTTTTTGGAGCTTTCAGAAAGTGCTTTCTGAAAGTGAAAGTTTCAACAAATGGGAACTCAAATGTATAGAGATGATTTTTTCAGTTTGATAATTGAGAATCAGTATGTTGAGGGTCTGCCATATTTTTGGCAATTTTTGAATACGAAAGCACCAATTTTTGAAATCGAAAATATCAAAATTACGAAGCTTGTATTTAAATTCACATTTTTAATGACAATGAAGAAACAAACGACTACACAGACGTTCAATCCTAACTGTTTTTGAAATCGTATTTTATTTTATTTCTGGTAATATGTAATACAAGAGAACTTCAGGTAAACGAATATATTTTCAATTTAAAAAAATCACATCAAAATTTTAAAATTATAAAAATTTAATTTATTAAATGTTTTTTGAGTGATTGAACAATTATTGACATCATTGATGCTGTATTGTTCGAAAATTGCAATAGTATTCATTTATTTACGATGAAATTTCTAACAAAAATAAAGTGATTTTTCATGATGTCAAATATATATTTTTGAATCACGTTTAAAATCGATTTCTAAAGCAGAGTGCCATCTACCCAGACTAGTATAATGTTGTGATAGCGGTAATTGGTTTGAAACCGTGATATATTTGAGTGTTTTATTACATGATGTACGATATTATAACGAGTTTATAATCCAACTTTGTTATTACACAAGTATCTATAAACATTTCGTTCTCAACGTATCTCAATTCTAGATGTCATTAAAATTGAATACGCAGTTTTACATTATCCAATAAGATAGGATTTAGGTACCATGTGTATACAAGATCATCTATTTAAGTAAACAATATGGGCAGATTTTTTTAATTTCCGGTTTTGTAATTTGACGGTCTTGTCAAAATTGTTTCATAGTCACATATTTTGTGAATAAACTTTATTGAAAATATATCCCAAATTTCACAATTCATTATGGAGAGTTATATTCTGTAACTGAGAAAGGCGGAATGGCAAGCAAAAGCGTCATTCAAATGGTATTTGGCTCAAGTATGTTTTCTTCGCACATGTCAAAACGATTTATTTTGGTTCTCGTATTGTTTTTTACGCTTTTTATAGAACGGCAACTTTGCACAGAATTAATGTTCCATTTTCAAATGCTTTCGTTTTGTTACGTAACGGGTATTCAATATCATAGACATAATCGAAGTCCATAGTGAAAAGATTGTTTTAAAAAGCGCTGGCAACACGTATGGCGACACGACAAATAAATACATACTCGCTTTGCTATCGATAAATAGCAATATGTATATTAATTTAATTACTTATAAAAAACCGTTAAGGAGTTTATAATACTTTGTTTCAATCTGTTTTTTTTTAACTTTCTCTGGAATATTATTTTGTAATAGCACTTTACAAACAATTCTATAAAAATTAATTGAAATCAACTTAAGGAGTCACATAGCCATTTTAAAGGATTTAATTATTATTAATGGATACAATGATTGTTTTTTTGAAAATTATTGAATCCGAAGCTAAATTTTTTAAGCCTAATGAGCCTAATAATGCTTAATTTTAGAGATCTAATGGTTAAACTGATATTTTTGATGCATTAAACAACGTCATTATATTGATTTCAAGCTTACAACACCACCAATGTTATTCAGAAATTTTTAGCAATATCAATTATGTTCGAATATCATTTTATTCAATTGTATTCTTAAGTGCTTTTCATGCCGAAACCACTGTCACACACAAAAATTAGATTTTTTTTTTTTTAGTTGAAATCTAAAATTTGCGATATTGTCTGAGTAATGTGGGATAAAATTCGATCCGAGCGGTAATTGTAAAATACACTGAGAGTGTCGATCCGTTTTGAAAATTCAATCATCAAAAACATTTCCATTACACCGAACAATATTGTTAAAAAAATAAACACAACATTGTGTTTAAATTGTTAGTACGATTTCACATGTTTGTCACAAACGACCTGGGTTTCATCTTTTGGCATCTTCAGGCATTCTATCACACGGATGCAACAGAACTGACTAAGTCACTTCTGTTCACTCGTCTCTGTTATGTTGCATCCGTGTGACAGAATGCCTGAAGATGCCGGAAAGCGAAACCGGGGTCGTTTGTGAAAAAAAAATGTGAAATCGTACAAAGTTGTAACAATTCAAATTTGATATTGAAATTACACCAAGCACCCACCTTCAGTCGATATTATAAATTACGACTATGTATTTGTGTTTAGTTTTGTGCAATTTTCCATGTCGATATGGTGAGTGAACGAATAAGATGTGTAAATTAATATATACAAATTGACGAAACTCGTTTATTTCCCGTTTCAAAGATTTGTGGAAATTATTTGAAATAACACGCAATTTGTCATTTTAGGCGTGTGCAACATGCCGCGAAAATATTTCATCGGGCCACATCAAAGATTTCACTTGCCGTCGTGGCGTACCGGACACAACTTTTCTGATTTATTCAAACTATAAATACAAGAATAGTCATCTTGAGTATATGACATTTGTCATGCGAATGATGGAGGACGTGAAATATGAAAAACATATACATTATTATGCCGTTTGACCACCTGGCTATAATGTGAGAATCTATGAAGATGTGCAGAAACACATGTCGTTACTATGGTTATTATTTATCGATTCTTTGATTAAGAAATATTAAAAAAAAAAAAAAAACTACGTTATTTTATACGAATATTATAAAAATTAAAAAAAAATATTTATTACTATATTCACCACTACATTTAGTGATCAGGAACGGTTTCTCTAACCGGGAGTGTTATCAAATTGATCATTAAATATTTTGTAGAAATAGTATAAAAAATGTGTTGTTATAATTTAAGATATCAAACTGGACTTTTATGAAAGATATTTTTGTGATTTATGACATCGACTGAAGGTGCTAGATGTAATTTCAATATCAAATTTGAATACCTACAACTTTGTACGACTCCACATGTTTTGTACTAACGACCCGGGATTCGCTTTTCGGCGTCTTCAGGCATTCTACTGACAATTATGTTGCGTCCGTGTGATAGAATACCTGAAAATGCCGAAAGGCTAAACTCGGGTCGTTAGTGACAAAACATGTGGAATCCTACAAAGTTGTAATAATTCAACTTAGATATTTTTGTAATTTATGATATCGACTGAAGGTGCTAGATTTAATTTCTATGTAAAATTTGAATATCTATAACGTGGTACGATTCCACATGTTTTGAACAGACCTGTCAGTAGAATGCCTGATGATGCAGAAAGGTGAAACCCGGGTCGTTAGTGACAAAACATGTGGAATCGTACAAAGTTGTAACAATTCAAATTAGATATTTTAATATTAAATTGATAAATATGTTTCATTATATCATTATATTTCTTTTTGTTATTTAAATGCCATTAAAAATAGCACTACTTTCTAGTAAATTTTACTTTTAGTAATTTTAAGGAACCCATTTGCAAAAAAATACCATTGTATTTTTCGGCATTTCATATAAACTGTATAATACTGTATAATATAAAAAATAATTGATATACCGAATCATTGAGTTCAGTGATATTGGTATTGCTTTTAATTTCTAAGCACTTTGATTTTAAAGTTTCAATAGAATATTCCACAAAAAAAGTGTATCAACAAAATACTTGTCTCAAATCAAAATTCTTTAAATATGCAGTTTGAAAGGAAATATATTACATAAACATTACGACGGATATGAACGTTTCTTAAAAATCTAAAATTTGGCACAAATATGCAACGAGAATTATAATTTTAAAAAATATCGCTAAATATTTATGCACCGGTGACAAGCCAAATGATAGGTTAAGTTTTTTTACATTGTCGGTATTTTTAAATAAATTTCTTGGAAATATCAACCGAAAATAAAACCAGGCATACAATTTAAGAGATATTTCCCCCACTCATTTCGATCAAACAATCCTATCATTTTCGATATGTTTAAGTTACCTGTAGTAAAGATTAATCCAAAATAATTACCAGATGTTTCAAATAGGCCAAGAATTTGACCAAAGGTATGAGTAATATCATATTGGCCGCATTCAAACATCTATCTTTAAAATGTAAGCGTTTTATTTTGTCACTGAATAAAAACAACAGCAGGTAGTATCGACAAGTTCCCCGCCCGAACACAAACGACAGTAGGTAGCGTTAATTTAAATGACTGGAATTTTCCTTCATACATAATATATATTTTTTAGTATTTCACTGTCTCGTAGAAAAAAAGCTTTCTTGAATTTTCTGAAATTTTACGGACGTGTTAAAACAAAACCAATAACCCTACAAATCACTTTATTTTAATGATGGCATTCTTATGTTGATTTTTGGCTATTTTTTCATTTTGAAAATGGAAATAAGTCACACATATGGGAAAAGCATGAAAAATGATGGATTACAATAATAGCAAGGAGCTTGAATTCATGGGTGTCCAACCAGTAGATCGCTAGCCAATATTTGGTCGATTCCGAAACACATCAAGAATTTTTATTCTTTGATTTCTTATAATCTAAAAATAAAAATAGTATTCGGAAAATCGGTAACAGTTAACTGGATATGATTTGTAATTATTTCACTTAACGAATGGTGAAAATAAAGAAGACCGTAATTTTAACTTTAAAGAATGATAGAAAATACCAACTAAATTGTCTAATAAAAATCTTTTTAGAAGTCGATCCTAAGCATATTTAAAATACAAAATTAGCTCCCAGTGTTCAAAAGGTTGGACACCCTTGCTCAAATTGATCCGCTTAAACCAAGTCCATTCTCCAAATGCATCATATTAGTTTGTAGTGAAAATCAGTAAAAAACTACTAGTTGTTTTTTCTTCTTATTGGAAATATAACTGATTAAAGAGGACAGCACCCATGCTGTGAAGGATGAACGACTTACAGAAACTTATAAATCATTCACTCATTTTTGCTTTACAGAAACGAATTAGACATATCGACCTTCTTCTACAAGTTAAGTATTCTAAAATAGTATTCGGGGTCTATACGAGAATTTTAATTGCATAAGGCAAAAAAAGCGTCATAAGAATTCTTATTATTATATAAAAACAGTAGTATTGTTTAGTTTAAAGATGAGATTTTGTAGGAAAATACTAAAATTTATTTTCTCCTCACACACACATGTAATATATAACGTATATATTTATATACCCAAAACCTTTAGTTAATTTAATAATAGATGATGTTCCCCCCCATATGTTGAAAATGACAAAATTTTCAGCTTAAACATTAAATTATATGATTAATATAATACTGCTTTTGTTCGAAAGTAGCTTTAAAATCACATATGTCACATTTAATAAATTTTTGGTATTTGAAACTGGAGAACAGCCAAAGGTTGTTCGAACAATACTTCTCGTGATTTCCGTTTAGATCAATTGTCTTTGAGTCATTTGACAGTGATTTCTTGACTAGTTACGAGACAAAAAAAGCTCACAATTAGAATGTGATAAGCAGAACATACGCACAGCTTTACAAAGCTCAAATATTACAGCTGTATATAAAGACTTATATAAAACGATAAAAGATAGAGTATTTAATTTTGTGCATCAATCACAACACACGTGATCGGTCATTTAACGGTCGATGAAATTTAATAACGATATACTTGAGCAATATACGCTTCAATAGTGGATGTTTTCATTAAATAGCAAAATCTATTCGTAAAAAGCAGCTTCCGTTAATTTAATTATTGTCCGGGCCGCGGTCTTTGCTTTCTCTCGTTCCCATCATTGGCTATTTTTAGAGATGTGCTGAAAATAATGGTACAGTTAGTTAGACGCATAACAGTTTGCTTCCTTGAGTAAAGCTATTTTTTAATGTTGTTAAAAAGATTTTTGGAAATAACATATTCAGATTTAAAATTTATATTTTTCAGTGACTAGAGTTTCTCCAAGATTTTTTAATTATTCAATTGTTCAAACCTACAAACATATTCGAATAACTTCATAATAGCTAATTTTTTTCCTCATCTTTTACTTAAGTAAGTATTGTGCACACACACTGTTCAAATTAATAATTTTATATTCAAATATATCTAAGGAATAACCGTTAAGTATATAATGACTTTTAAAATTTGAGCAATGAAGAGCAAAATGATCATTTAAAAAATCGTAAGAATAATTACACCTTGAAGATAAAAATGGAAACAATAATTTTAAACTAGTCACAAAATTTTATAGCTTTTTAATTCAAATTATTTATTATTATGCAAAAGATATCGTTCTTGTACACTTGGCTTAAAATTGATTTACTGCTATTTTATTATTAATGTGTTTTATACGTCAGTTCATTCTTTGATTAGAATAGTTTATATGTCAGTCAGTAAAAGGAAGAAGAACATTTGAGAACAAATATTTATACTTCATTACATTGTCTTAATAGACGGCTTAGTTGCTTGTAAAGCTTTCATAATCATTATTTTACATCACTGATAATATTATACTTTCAAATAATTATTTTTTCCAATTAAAATAATAATTTTTAGTGAAATCGAAAATAAATAATAACAAAGACGTTTTAAGTTATTTGTGGTTAAAATGTGACGAAAGTAATCTCACAAATGGTGTTTAGAAGAATACACTTCTTTTCAATATTTAATCTATTAATAATTATTATTATTATATATTAATAATTATTATTATTAATATTTAATAATTAATATTATAACCACATTTTGGTAGCAAATCAGCTATAGTTTTAGACTTATTGTACGCTTAAATATGTTTATGATTAGTGACTCCTATATTTGAAAATTTATCATTTTAACAGGATATTTGGTCATTTTACAGAATTAACCATACAATTTGTGTGTTACATCCGAAATCTGTTACTATTTTAACTGTGGAGGTTTGTTTTACTATACGCGATTTAATGTGATAGAATAGCTGATATGCAAAAAGAATAATTGAGTACATCACTAATAACTTCTGACACGACTGACAGAAGCTGCCGGGCCATATTAAGCTTGGAGATTCGAACGATTCCGCCCCCGCCTCTGACCGTCTGACGACCGCGACCGCCGATCTCTTCACGAAAGCTGTTAGCCTGATACATTGCAATCCCGGAGAAAATTCACCAAATGCCTCGCGTTTATTTGAGGTATTTTTGCCACATACAAACAGACAACTAGCATAAACTGAAATGGTTGTTTACTTTGTCAAACTGGTTCTTAAGAAGAGGAAAAACAGGTCAACTCATTGAGCCCTAACTAAATGAAACATGAATTGCTGCCATATTTTTCTCATAAAAAAAACACTCCATATAGTGAATCATAAAGAATTGAAAACTAATGGAGACCAATTGATATCACATTGGCGTTCCCTTTTGAACTGAGAGAAATTAAAACATTAACAAGCTTATGATGTCAGAGGATAAACACGTGGAATCGTACAGAGTTTCTAAACAATTTACTACAAATATTGATTGAATTTCCAACCCTAATTTCTTTAGTATTTTATAATAACCTAAAAATAAGAATCAGCATTGATATTGTTAATAAAAATCAAATTGTAAACATTCTGAAGATGATTTTAAATATGGCGTAATACGTGTCACACGTGGAAATATCAATTAGAAAAAATACATAAAAACCCAACTGAATCTATTTATCGTATTCTTTGAATATATTTGAATCCATACAAGTAATTTAATTATCATGGTCATTTATTTTTTGGATAGGTGAAGTAAGATTTTAGATAGCATTGAAGCAATCGTCATTCATGATGTTTTGTTAATACTCAAACGTATAGGTATAAATTTCCACAGATGTTACGGAATATAATGTTTTTAATATTACAATTTTAAAATATTAACGTCACTTCTTGACAGAAAGGCATGTTATTATAAATATTTACTTTGTATACATTGAAAATCATCAATTTAATTTTTATATTGTATCACTTTGAAAACCGAGAATATTTTGATTAGTCAAGATATAATAGTGTAATTTATTTTATATGTTATATTTGATACATTTTCTATATATTATATGTTTAGTACCACCCAAAAAATTCAGTATTTCATTGATATAAAATTTGATTTGTTATTTGTAAACAAAAGAGTTTAATACTAACGTTGAAGCTGATTGGAAAATAAATCATTGAAACACTACATTTATTGAATTCAGATAGTTTCAATCCAGGGTTGCCATAGCCTCTAATTCAACATATGTATGAAAGAAGAAAAAATGTTTTATAGTGCCTTCAAGAAAACGCTGGTGTTATATAAATACATAAATTACTACTGAACAAAATTTCAATGAAACAAAGATATAATTTTACCGTTGACTTTAGCTGTCAAGACTTTTCGTGATACTTTTATCTTTTATTTAAATTGATAGTGTCTTCTCATTTCGCTAAAATATTTGAGAAAAATATTTTTTTCACATACATAAAAATTGTAATTCATCTTTTTCTTCGTTTCGATCAACGAATTGAGATCGTAGACGACATAAATCTCAGTAGTTCCTTCTGGATATTGAATTGATTCATATTTTTTTTAAATACAAACAATAATTGTTTATGAAATGGTTGATTTAATTTACTGTTATTGTAACATATTGTTGGGTTTTATAATTTATGTATGTAATTAAAAAGGCAATTTTTAATTAATAAAAAAAAAAATGCTGGCCTCTGGGTCTAATAAAAATCACGGTGAGTGGTGTACACATGGCTACAATTTTAAGACGAGCACAGCAATTTTTCTTATGAATTTAACGGATGAAAAGAAATATAACTATTCTCTCATTCCTCGTTGTTGCTATTAAAATAATTTTATTTATTTACTTTTCAAAAAAAAAAATAATTTAAATTTGTAATAAAGTAATTTAACACTGAGAATTATATCCTGCAATTAAAGATAATATAATAGTTATAAATTAAAAAAAGTCCATATATCTCTGGATGAAAGGCCCTGTCTTAAGCTAAGATTAAATGTTCGTTTTCATGGATTTCATAACACTTACCTGGACGGTATTTGTTTTGAAAGATGTTTTATTATATGCAATTCCAATAGTAAGCTTTCATCAATGCCTATCACAGCAATAATCTTCTTTTTTTTTCACTGCGATATATCTCTTTCATTATTTTTTGTACCTAAAGGTAAACTGTGAATAACTTATTATGAATGAAAATTATTCTATATACTGAGCGGGTGGTCGAGTCATTAAGACTATTGGACTCGGTTATGGTGCTCACGTGTTCAAGTCCCAACAATTTATTTTCCATCGGTATTATGGTTCATGTAAAAATATATTGTGTTGTCTAAATTTCTCTTCTAAAAAAAAGAAGTTACGAAAGAGTTTGATAAAATGTCCCGTTCTAGAACAAGCCTAATTTTATTCTTCAATTTTTACTGTTTTCAAAAAAGAGAGGTTGATGAACTGAGTAGTAAAAATATTGGTACAGTTAAATCTGTTGAGATTTTTTCACAAGAAGGCCATTTGCAACACATTAAGAAGGACCATGGCTTAATTAATTAATTAATTTATTTATTACAACTATATGGTACAAAACTTACAAATTATCAATTCAATGCTTTTGCATCGTAACATATTACCATATTTAAATATGAAAATATAAAAATTCAACAAATACACTATAAAACAATCAATAAGGATTGCAAAAAAGAAGGTCAACCAAGTAAGCTCATGAAATGTCTACTTAAACTGAAAAAATAGCATTGGTCTGAGCTCACTTTCGTCCACATGAAATATGTCAACATCCAATGCAATACTGTTGAACATTGTTAATGCTCTTACCATTGACATCCCCATTGGCAGACTGGTTCTACACTTTGGAAGAACAAACAAATTATGTACACGATTTCTTAAGAAACTATCCGGAGCATACAAATTGACATTATTAAGGATGGCAGAATTCTCATTTTGGCCTCGAATTAGTCGAAAGAAATATTTGGCTAGATATATTTCTCTTCGATTTTTCAAACTTTTAAAAGTGAGCATACCTAAAAGAAAGTCAGTTGGATAAAGCCACGGATAGTATCCGTACGCCCTCAAGTAAAGAAGTCTCAAAAATTTCTTCTGAACCTTTTCCACCATAAGGGCATATTTCAAATCTCCTGGGGCCCAAACAATAGATCCACTTTCAAGTCTGCTTCGTACTAAGGTATTGTACAATAATATTAAAATTTTAACACCTGAAAAGGCTTTCGTAGTACGTAGGATAAAGCCCAACATTTGCAATGCTATGTTGCAGGTAGTCCTAATGTGACTATTGAAGGTTAGTTTACTTTCGAATTGTACTCCAAGATCCTTTACTGATGAAATTCGCGAGAGAGTTCGGCCACTCATTGAATAGCGGAAAAATAACACCTGCGACCGTCTAGTAAACGATAAAAGATTGCATTTGTCTATATTAAAATCGAGTTTATTACTCCTTCCCCATTCTACTATATTGACTATATCAGACTGGAGACGGAGACAATCATAAATTGCGGCAATTTGCAAAAACAGTTTAAAATCATCAGCAAATAATAAGAATTTAGCATTTTTTATGACGTTTACTATGTCATTTACAAATATAGTAAACAGCAATGGCCCCAAGTTCGAACCTTGTGGAACACCAGAATACGTGCAGAACGGTTCGGATTCAAAGAGCCCATACGATACGTATTATTTTCGGTTCCCAAAATAACTTCCAAACAATCTAACAAAGCTATCTGACAAACCTATCATTTTGAGTTTTTCCAAAAGTATGTCATGATTGACTCTGTCAAATGCCTTCGAAAAATCATTGTAGGAACAGTCAACTTGCAGGCCTTTGTCCAATGCCGGTGACACGTAACTCGTGAACACCATCAAGTTTGTATCGGTTGATCTTCCGGTTCTAAATCCATGCTGTTCATTTATTATAAATGGCTCAAATTTTCTTAAAATCATTCCATGCATAATCATCTCGAGATACATACACATTACACGTGCACACATACACACGTGGTAACACCATACTAAAACAATCGAAAATACAAAGAAAATGTCGATATAAAGAAAGTCGTAAACTCTGATTTTGTTCGATGAAAATAACCGCTTCGAAAAATATTTCGTAGAATAACGCTTAGTATAAGAGCGGACACAAATTTATAAAAAAAAATATTTTCATTCCGGAGGTTTGGAATATCCGGAAGATGTCCGGAAATGCTAAACATTTTGTGACTACCAATCGTGATATTTGAAAAATTAAAGAATTAGAAACAAAATATTGATTTTTATCCGTTGTAAATAATCATAAACGATTGTTTGAATTTAATTCGGCATCATTTTTCGTGAGAAAGGTGCGATGAAGGATTTTAAGCATGGGGTGTAAAGTGTAAGGATTCTGGTGAAAAACGTTTAATAGCACATTGCGAATTGAATGGCATAATTCAGAGGAACTCAAAACAAAATAAGTCCATTAGCATAGACATAACAATTACATTTTGTTTTGATTATTTTTTAAAAAGGGAACAATATTGTAGAGATAAATCAATAAAAAGACGAGATATCATAGTTTATGTACGCCCAAGAATAGATAGATTAAGTGATAAGTAGATACACTATTGGACGCTCACTTGGTTTTTATATATTGAACTGACTAGCAAACAGTTTCCGTAGAAAAACTTCTGATGAGATACCTTAATACGAAGACTATATGTTATGAATCAGGAGCGAATATAGCTTACAATTATATTTACTAAGTGTCTTATTTTATAGAAAGTTTCTAAGAAAAAGAATTTCTACCAAATTTTTTTTTGCCAGATGTGAATTGAATGGCAGATTATGTTATATGGAATCAAATTTGATGTGATATATTGAGTGTGATATATATTTCAGTGATCATATTTCTAAGCAATTGAAAACGAAATAAATTCTCTAGTAAGCAATCAGAAGTGATATATAAGCTCACGGCAAGATACGCAGGATAAATTGCTTCGAGAAATAACATCACTAGATAAATCTTGTTCTCAATACGACATGTTCTAAGACACGTGAAAGACGTTCTTATAAATGAAATATATACACTAACTTGTATGCTCTTCAGGTTTGCTTGTCAGTGCTGCCACAACCTGCTTTTGTATCATAACGACTGCTTTATCTTTAAGTCTCACATGGACTAAATATTTTGAGATATTAATCATTTTTTTTCTGTCAACACTTCATTTACAGCAGACATTTAATCGAGATAAATTAATAAACAAAAAAGATATCCTTATTTAAAAATTCCTCCAGTGCTATATTCGTCAAATAGATTAAAAGATTGGCTCAATTATATAATAGCTAACGCCACAATGATCTGAAAACTTTTATTTGCATTTATTAATTTAATTAAAATCTTCGATATATACAGAACCGTTTTATGTGCTGTTCATATTCCATTACAATCCCACATATTTTAGCTTATAATGTGGATATCACTGTTGTAGAAATATAATCGAATGACCTTTAAAACCGATCGTTTAACATTGAGTGTTCTGCTTTACCGCGAATATAAATAAATTTACGTAACATTCCGAACAAACGCCAACGTCACAGATGCAAAATAATAACGATCAATCTTAAATCATTTACGTATACATTTATGAACATCATTCGAAAGCGAGAAAATAGTTGACAGATTTTTAAGCGGATAAAATTGAATCTCGAACGAAATAGAAGATTTTTTTGCTATAATTATGGAAGTTTAATGAATGCTAACTGTATTTGTTTGGTCAAAATTTAAAAAAAAATGCCGGTATGTAGACATGACAAAAAGAGAAATGAAGCCAAATACATAAAATATTTTTTATAACCATAATGAAAGTTTGTCCACATTTTTACCAAAGATTTTACAGTGGTGTTAGAGCATAAACTGATAGCTGCAGAATATTGAACTTAAAGAAAGGCAACTGTATTATGCAAGGATGGGAAAACGGTTAATCGCGATCGTCCGGTCAATCTAGAACCAAAATTTTATCGGTACCAATTACAATTGCGAATTTTTAGATTTTTTTTTAACAAATTATCTTATCTCAAATTAACGGAAAATTCTGTTAAAAAAATACGAAAATATTTTAATTATAGTATATTCAAAATATCAAACGATATTTTGAATGAAGGTTTTTTATGAAAAAAAAGTTTATAAACGACCATCAACAAAAATTTTATTCGATACTGACAGAAATTTGATCGCCATGAAAATTAAAAGCAACTCACAACCACAAAAAGGTTGCCTATCCTTGGTGTAATGAATAAACGAAAACGAATATAATCGTTGTCAGATTTTTGATGTTTTCACAAAGTTGGAAACAGTATCATTTTCTATGAGTTATTCAAACATTTATGATTTCAATTAATTAAATAAAATAATAAAGTCATAATAATTAATAAGATCAATCAAAAACTTTTTCCCAAACGTTATGAAAATTTTTTATACATCACGGATTGACATAAATTGTACACAAAAAAGGGTGTTTTAATGTTAATGGAATTTAATTAGTTTTCGGAAATGGTAACTAATATTTTTCGGCATTTTATGCCCTTACTTTGATGAATAATTTTGAGCTATTTCGAAATTTTATTAGAAGCAGATTATTTAATTTAAATATAGTTATACTGTGTTTACAAATCTATTAAATTAGCCTTGATGACTGAATGAATTCGTCATTGTCTTTATGGATTTTTTAAAAAATAGAATTTTGTTATGTGTATTGTAGAGCCAGATTTAGGTTGATGATGATGATTAGGATAAAGCTCTGTTTAGAAATCCAGCAATAAGATACTTTTTAATGTCAGCAAGTGGAACTTTTTTTACTAAGTGTATATTTTTTATTTTCCGTAAATTCGTTGGAATATCTTATTAACGATTATTGAATTTGGCCTTTTAATATGAAAATTTTATGCATATGCGTTGGAGGATATATAGGTTTTTTAAGATTGTAAGCTAGTTTTGATTCCGTTGTAAAAAAATGTTTTGAAGAGGGAAAAAGATGGATAGAGCTAAGAATAAATTAATAGTTAACTATGTTAATTCCGATCGTTTTGATGGGAGGTAAATTTATTTATTTGATAACTATTAATTTGTTGGAGAATCATTTCGTGAAATTGACATAACTGCTATTCGAACCTATCGATGCTGAAATCTTATAACATAAACGTTCAAGAGCTTTGTTCAATGGTTTATAGAGTTGGCAATATAATACGGTAAATTATATATTTTTTGTATATCTCCATTATAATTATAGCTACTGTCAGTTATGTCTATTCACCGAAAAATGCATACAATTCACAACAGAAAATATTCCAGCTTTCATTTATCTAAGATAATCGATGTTTTTTGAGTATTGTAGGTTTAACAATAATTTTTCAGGCTTTTATAGGAACACGAGTCTAGAAAATTAGTTAAGTAGAAAGCTTTAAGTCCAAGCAGGACTAAGCCTGTTGAACCCAGTACATTTTTGAACACTAAGAACATTAGGTTTTGTAGAGCTTAATCTATATTATAGATGAAAAGCTCCTTTGACTACCTTGCCAAGTAAATTGGAGAGACGATTTAGACAAATGGATTTAGAGCTTGGGCTGAAGTAATATGGTAGATTATTTATAAAGAACAGGAACTTTAGGATGTTAACTGTCACTTATTAATGGAAAGGATGGTATTTTAAATAATGAAAAAAAATCATTTTTTAGTACAATTTCCACAATATATTTAATGACCAGCGCGTCGCGAGCGTAATCAACTGTTGATGAGATGAGCGAAATCCGTCGTGATCATAAAATATATTGTGGAAATAGTATTAAAAAATGTGTTTTTATTATTTTAAAGAAAAAAAATATTTGATTATAGTTTGATCTACGAAACTATTATTGTTGGAAATTTATTCGAAGAACGGACGTTATTATTAAATATCTAGCATTCGATTCGAATAATGTTCTATTTTTAAATGGTCCTCGTAACCTGGTCAACTTCTTAAAATCAAAATTCGAATTTTCACCGACGTAAACCACAGACAAGAAAATAGCATCTATTGATGGCATAATTATTGAAATGTTGCCGTTCGAAATAAGCCGCATCCCAGCCACCTGGCACAGGTTAATTGACGTTTAAATTAATCTAGCATATGGGCGATTATTGAATGTCTTGTGCGATCGGATCTTCTGGATGCAAGGCCGAGGCGCTAGGTTTCGCGCCTAGCTATTTATGGATTTCCCACTAATGCTTTTGGATTCCGTGTGTGTTGAGCTGGCGGCATGTGTTGATCGTGTCATAAAGATACATCTGCATTATTAGTTTCATTTAAAGTATAATTTAAATGATCAATTAAAATATATTATCACTTTTTCAAGATATATGACAAGTTACTTTCATTAAATAGATTTTGGTTATTCATTTCAATAACCAATTGTTTTGTTGAGAAAAATAAATAATTGTATTTGATAAAAAAAAAACTATTTAATAAAATTACCACACAATCAATCATTTAATTGCTCAAATTTGAATTATTCCAACTTTGTACGATTCCATGTTTTGTCACTAACGTAGTGTGCGGTTTTCTGTCTGGGTTTCCTTCACATAGCCAAGAGAATACGGCACGCGGTGTTCCCAAGCGGTCACCCATCCAAGCACTATCCGCGTTCAATGCTGCTTAACTTCGGTGATCGGACGAGAACCGGTGCTTTCAACGTGGTATGGTCGTATATTACACCAATAATAACCTTTACAAACCTTCTTATTTCTGATATTATTCCCCAAAATATTAACTTACTATAAGGTAACATACATATATTATGTATGAATAAAATTCTTTTTAAAAAGAAGTGTGAACTAATCACAAGATCACATATAAGTTTACAGACACAACGGATCTATGAATAATGCTTTATATTTTCTGCTCGCTAGTCGTGAGGATAATTTTACATTCTGTGTTGAAAATATAAGAAAAACATTTCTTCTATATTTATCATCTTATGGATTATATCAATTTATTCAAAGAAATAGTTTAAAATGATAAATTATCAATATCATATAAAGAATCTTCTTTTCTTATATTCTAATTTCTTAGTTAAGCTACAATTTTTTCATATTTATTATGATTCTTAGAAATAAACGCCAAATCAAAGTTATATAAAAGTGAGTCTGGTATCCACTTCAACATTATTTTATAGTATAGAGTCATACATTGACGTAAGAAGTCGTAATATATTATTGACTAATTGTTTTATATTATTTTTATACACAAAGGTATAGAATATTCTCAAAATTTCCGTGTTGTGACTATTGATTAAAATGTGTCTAATTCTCTTTCACATGAATATGGTTCTTAACGAACGAAATATTATATTATTATTGAAGACATGTTTTTGTTATTGCAATGTAGATTAATTTTCAATATGTATTGATTTTAATTTGATATTGTATGTTAAATAAAGTTTCATATATAAGTGCTTCAATTTCAAAATTTATAATAATGACAACTTCATTTATGATATACATTACCTTTTTCACTTCTTAAATAGATATATGTAAGAAAATATATCATATTTTTGGAGGATAATAAAAACGTTTCATTGAAAACAATTGCTGAAAAAAAATATGTTGCATGTAATCTTGAAATTTTCAGCATGTTCAAAATATACCAAAATTATAAAAGATATTTCAATTATAAATTAATTCTATTTTAAAATGAATAAAAACATTGCTTGACAAAACTTCATTATATCACGGTGAAAAAATAGCAATGTATTTTAGTTCTACAAATTTTATTAGATACATAGTTGGTAGCTATTTCGGCTAATTCAAAACTAGTGAATCTGATGAAGCGTAAGCCGAAATAGCTATCAGATATATATCATATACATTTTGAAGAACTAAAATTCATTGGAATTTTTTCACCGTGTTAAAAACATTGTAGACCTATCTGTTTGAAAAATTTTACAATATAAAGAACTAGACCGGTTTACAAATCAACAAAATATTAATTAAAACTCATTGGCAATGTTAAGTCTTCCCGTGAACTACCCGGCAAAACACAGCAAGTATCATATAACTGAAAAACCTCATTAAATTATAGGACACCGTTATTAACCTTTGCCAAAATAAACTTATTGTTCGTTATTTTTGAGAGCAAATATGTAAAGATTTTTTCGGGCATATTTATTTATATTTTTTTATATACAAAATAATGTACAAACTCTTCCGAAAAAAAATAAAAGTTTTGGATATGTTCCATATGTATCTGAGCCATGAATTTTTACGATGCAAAACATTGTAATTGTATTTGTTGAAAAAAAACGTGGCTTATTGTAAACAAGTAAATATTAAATTCCAGCTGATTGGAATTCTTTATAGTCAATTAACTAAAAGTAAACGAGAAATTAAATATACATTTTTCGTCTTGATGTAGGGATAATTATATGTTTTAGCAGAAGATATCAAATGAACAGTATTTGATTTAAAGGCAAGAAAGAAAAAGAAGAAATTAAGATACAAAAAAGATCACAGTATAGTAAAATGGCGAAATCTTCAAATTTTGTTTTATATTGATACATAAGGTATATGTAAAAAACAGTTAATGCCCGGAAATAATTCAAGGAAGTGGTAGATCTATTTTTTCCACGAGAATAAGGCAAGGGCAATAAAACGCAAATACTAAAAGAGGATATCCCGAAATGAAAAAGTGGAATACAATTGCTGACAAGAGAAAATCCTGCTAGCAAGAGCATGAATTGCGTAAGCTTTTCTATTTTTCTATTGACTGATCTACAATATTTTTTAGTCTTTCTACAGAGTTATATTTAGTAATCCATTATCTCCATTGCGTTATTCAACAAAAATAACATACCATAACAAAATGTGTTAAGTAACATTTTTTGATAGACAATTTATTTTTTTATGTATTGATATATACACGTTATAAAAATTTCAAATTATAAATTCATTGACTTTGTAACGCCAAAATATTCAAACATTTAGTGTTGGAAATTAAAGAAATAAACAACAAAAAAAAAACAATAAGGATAGCAAGGAAATCAACCAAACAAGCTCATGAAAAATCTACTTTGACATATTAAAAAAAAGCATAAGCCTGAATTCACTTTCATCGACATCCCAAGTAATATTGTAGATCATTGTTAATGCCTTATAACCTTTGGAATCCCCATTGGCAAACTGGTTTTACAGTAAGGAAGAACAAACAATTCATGTCCACGATTTCAATAACTTTGATTATCAATCGTTCGGCTCCAGTATCTGAGAAATATTTAAACAAAATTCTTTTTTTTTAATGGTTATTTCATCCGTCAATCAAAGTTGTGATGAATTGCTGTTCACAACAGTTTTGTTTTAGTTGTAGAGTTTTTTCATAATTATTATTGGATATGTGCATAATTTTCTGTTTTTAAATAAGTAGTTTATTATTGGTTTATATTTGTCTGTTCTTTATTATTATTTAAAAGGTACATCTTCAAACGGGTTCGGCCAGTCATTTTTCATTAATATATTGTGTAACAACCCCAAAAAATATAAAAATATAGTTTGTTTAATAAGTTGATAAAATCAGGGATCATATGAGTGCAATTTATAAGCTATATGATATGTCTAACAGAAGCAGAAAAAAATAATGATTATCAGCGGTGTAAAGATTTTCCTTTGTATAATGATTATTTTCAAAACATTTTTCAACATTTGATGATCGTTAAATGATTTTTTGTGAACATAATAATTTTGTGAATACAATGACATTTTGTAAAGGAGGTAATGTAACATTTTTTTTCTATGACAACTGAAAGAAAGAAAATTTAACTACATAGAGTCAACAAATACTTCTTTATAATAATATTTGTATATAAAAATGTTAAAAATGTAATGATAGAGGCTAAACGTGTTTCGCAACATAATAAATTATATTTTATTCAGTATCTGTCACATTAGAGGAAATGCGTCACGCAGCCGCGAATGACTGTTTTCTTGAATTCCTACCTGACAAACAATGATAAAAAAAGTTTGAAAGCGTTTCAATAAACTATTTTTAGTTTAACACAGTTCGCTTCGGCGAATTGGCATTTTTAAGTTCATTCAAATGTATAGAAAACAGTAGAACTCGATTAAATTGGAAAATTAATATTGCGATTTTTCGAGCGCAATATTTGGGGCTTAAACATCATCCGCTTGAAATTTTGCATCGACCCATATTTTGTCAGGAATATGTGCATGTTTTTTGATTAAACGTCTACGCTCCATAATAGAGCAAACTGGAAAATCAACGTCGTATTGGCGGTATTGTCAGAAGCAACTTTTAAAAAAATCTTTTTATCATGGTTGAAAAATATTTATATTATAAGAGACTGCACTGAGTATTCTAGAAATAAAACAAGCTCATCAGTATCCTTTAAATGAGCAATCTGTATGGTCTTTTATAATAAATAAACATAATTATCAACATCTAATCATGTAACACAAACAAGCATATTTGAGGACGTCTTCAATTCCAGATGTTTGAATGATACGATTTATTTAGAAAATCAAGATATATTTACGTTTTTTAAGAACCTTCTTTTGCTAACAACTCGTATAGACTCTATAATAATATAAAATAATAATTAATGTATAATCTCTTTGCCTTTAATCTGTAAAAAATAAAAAATAATTGAAGATTTACTACACGGTGTTGCTTTGAAGATAATTTAACTGCCATATAAATAGAATTCGATACACGTAAAAAGAAAAAAACAAGGGGTTATAGAATTAAGACCGCAGCAATTATTGGTATTTTAAAAGTATTTTGGGTAAAAACAAGTTTAAAAACTAAAATAAAAAATCTACTCACTGACAGATTCAGACCGACCTTCTATTGCAAAAATTCGTATAGTAGAATATTATTCAACAATAAAGATGCTATCTATTTAGAGAATATGTTTGTTATTTATGGATTACAGTGGAATGATTGTCAGCATTTTTATGTGGGTAAAACCACGCTTCCTTTGGACATTAGAATAGTAGAACGCGTAGCTGATTTAAGTATAAAATAAGATACATAGACATTTGCCAACCGTCTGTTATCGGAAAACTATTCATTTAATGTGGATGAAAATGTTAAATTATAAAAACATGGAGAAAAATAAATTGTTTTACTGAGGAATTGTAGGTATTGATATTGATCAATAATTCTCCAAAATTTATCCTTGTTATATTCCTTACAAGAGATTAATTCAGTGAGCTAACACTCTCATAAATTTACTTCCTGTATTATGACACCGAATGTTTAATTCCACTGTTACCCACCAATTTCAAATAAGTAGATATCTCCATAACTTTATTTTACCATTATTGCATTGTATCTTATGAAACTAGATTATTATTTGTTCAAAAATCTTTTCATCAATGAATCAATAACAGTATTTAATGTTTATAAAACTTATCATATACAAATGGCTGTCATTATTATCAAATTGATAGTTTTGAAAGTTATTTCAGATGAACAGTTGGATCCTAGTCTTAGGTGTGTGTAATTTCCTTATGTAAACCGATGCATACTATTTGTTTTGAGTCAATTTTGTTGAATCCATGTGATAGAATGCCTAAAATGCCGAGACCCGGGTCGTTAGTGACAAATACGTGGAATCGGTCAAAGATTCAACAACTCAAAACATTATAAACTATATTGAGATAAGACTTGGTGTCATTTTTACCAAGAGACTCCAGACTCTAAAATACCTACGAACATAAAATATTTCTATTCAAATTTTGTCATAATGTGCATTGGATATAAGTTAACAAATTGGCTTTTTTATAAAGAATAAATTCGAAAAGTGTGGTTTTTATTGGTGAATGACACTTGAGTTATATGCAACAATATTTTTGATCAGTAGTTATGTGAAAATTAGACACGTTAGGTATTTGTTCTAGCCGGTGGCATAATCCCGGAGCTGTTTGAGTAGGTATTCATACCATGGAAGCTAAATCCCGCTTTATCCCGCCTCGCCAGTCGACGATGATTGTTGCTCAGAATAGCAAATACAAGAATAGTTGCTGATACAGGCTACTAACTACTTGCTATTAGAGTTTACACCAAGAAACATGTGCTACAATTTAGCAAAAAAATAGTTTGAGATGCATCGTCAACTTTGAATTAGTTTGCTTATGGTTAAAAAAATATTAGTCTGTGTGGTATTTTAAGCAATAAGATTAATTTTAGAAAGGCAGTTACTAATAATGCAATTTTAATAGGATGTGTTGGTAAACGATTTTTGAGTTTTTATCGGTTTTATTTGTATTTGAAAGCAATATTAATCGGAAAATTCATGGATTGGTTGAAGCTAGCAGAATAAATGTAAGTAAAAAATGTCGTAAAATATATAATCAAAATGACTCTTTGTATTTTCGTTCTCGAAAATCAAAGGTTGAAAGCAAGTTCCGATAAAATCCCCATTGGGCATATAATCATCAGACCATCACTGGAGAAATCGATAATAGAACACCAAAAAAGGAAGCAATGAATCTGCTGACAAAAAAGTTACATTTTGATTATTTATCGAAATTGTACGGAATGTAGTAGCCTCAGTCTAACAAACATATCAGTTCATATTTATCAATATCATGTACACTCATGTTATTTATAGATAAAAAAATATGACATTTAAAATTCATTAGTGATTGATTGCTATTTTTACGACGTTCAAACCTTTCCTCTTTCTTTCAAAAAAACAAATTACAAAAAAAAAACAATTCATTTACTCATTCAACGATTTGATAATCATAGAAAATATTTCCAGCAATTTCATCAGTTGTAAATGTTCCGATCAATACAAATTAAATGTGTTTTATTTTTTTTTCTAAATAAAGAGCTTTTTCCAAAAGAATTGAAAGTTGACACCTTTAAAGCATCTTAGACTCTTAAAGAGGAAAATTATTAGTAGTAATAAAAATATATAAACCGAATGTTACTCTCTTTACGTGAGCTGTGCTTTGATACTGAAGTAACTCATTTCGGCCCGAGACGATCTTTTTCGTGGCCTTTCTGCGCCATTACGCTCGGAAAACTTCGATCGCCATCAATATGATTTACTCATCCAGACCTGGAGATAAATTTGAAGACTGCAATGCACTAATTATAATACTATCCATAGATTATTGAAATGTTAAACTTATTGATGACCCAAAATATTAAATGGACTGATTTGAATTTAGAATAATGTTTGAAAAAAGAAGACTGTGGTATTCATGATATTTTGAAAATATATCTTTTTGGAATTTGTTTCAAAGTACTGTGACATAAAATGATAAATTTCCGCAGGCGTTTGATTATTTTAAATGTATGGGGTTTCTGTGTGGCAAAAATGAATGTATGAAGATCTTAAAAACATGATACACTTAATTTTTATTGTTTTTGGTGTACCCTGTCATAAGGAACTTTTGTAATCACAACTTTCAATATCAACTTTTCGATCTACCAATACATAATAATATTTATATATAATTAAGAAAAACACGCATATCATTTATTATATGATATCGACTGAAGGTGTTTCATGAAATTTCCATATCATCGTATGGAGAAAACCCCTTGTGCCTTAAATATTAGAATATCAGAATATGTAGCTGCTTTTGGATCAAATTAAGTTACTTCGAATTTTGCCAACTACCGGTTATCAGAATAGAATGCATTTAACGTAGATGAAGGTGTTAAATTATTTCTTCAAATCGAATGGGATTTGAATTATTTTTTTTAAAGAAATTTTAGAATCAGTTAAATTCACGTTATACTCTTATAAGTCGACAGTCTTAAAAAATGAGTTTCTGCATAGCGTTACCTAATGTTTAATCTCATCGTTATCCACTAATTTGAAATAAGTAAATATTTTTGCATTCCATTTTTTGATATTTGTTTACTATTTATTGTAAAATTCTTTCATCAAAGACTCGTTAACTTTATTTAGTATTTATAAAGCATCATATGCAATTTATTGTCATTATCATCAAATCAATAATTATGTAAGTTATCTGAGATGTATTTTTTTTATCCTAGCCCTAGGGTCTACGTTTTTCCTTTGTAATTACAATACTTCCTCTCGTATATAACCGATGTCAAATTTTCATTGTGTGTCAGTTTTGTTGCATCCGTGTGACTAAATGCCTGATGATACTGAAAAGCGAAATACAGTTGGTGACAAAACAAAAATTTTGTTTGAATTTGATTCGTTCAAGCTATTTTAACCTCTAATTATTTTGCCACGTATACCTCAGGTTTCTCATTTCAGCACCTTCAAGTATTCTAGTACACAAATGCACTGGAATATTCACTCAACAGTCGTAGTTCGAGTGACAAAACATTTCGACGTGAATAGAACTTAAATGGCTTAAATTGAATTATGAAACAACCCTCAAGCAATACCATAAATAAATTTTGTTTAATTTTAAAAATAAACACATATTCCAATGGTACTAATGGATTTTTTCTTAATTTTTAGGTCACTCAATTTTGCAACAGAGGTATCTCTCAAATATTGCTTGCTTAAATTACTTACTTCACAACCGGAACCCATTTGGAATTTACATAAAGTTTTATTTTTTTCGCCTCACAACTTGCATAATAGAAGGACGCAGCGAACTTTAAATAATCATATAATATAATATTTCCAAAATTGTCAAAAATAAATTACAATTTTTATTCATTCATTATTTTTTTCATGAAACCAAAACTCATCGTTACAATTTTTTTGTGTGACGGACAGATACAAGAGAGAATCAAGGAAAATTAGTATCGTCGTCATACACTAGTTTAAATTTATAAAATATATTTATATCTAACACTTATTAAAAGAAAAGTCTATAAATAGCTATTTCAAATTGCTAGATTCAACAGAAAATGGCAGATTTTATACACATGTGATATTAACTCAATCAAAAAAAAACACTTAGATCTTAAAAATAATTCGAATTGAACTTGTGAATGTTTGAAACCAAACTATGACCATTACAACACATATAGCGTATTATTTGTCGTATCTTAAATGAAATAGACAACACAATGCATCACAGCTGACATAAGTATGTTTTGCATTTTTTCAAAAATAATGAAGCAATCGTCATATCAGCTTGATACAACTAATTTTTTCCTATCAATTTATTTGATTTACTCATAACCTATTAATTTAATATTTTTTAAAAATAAATACAGCCCTTTCTATATTCTTCATTGGTTATATGACAAACGTGTTAAATTATAAAATTTGTTGATATTACTTAAATTATAACACAACTCAAAGCTAGCACACGTTATGTCATATTATATTAATTTAAATAAGTTATATCGTTTTATAACGATTCAAAGAAATAAAACAGTCGACATGTTCAAATCGAGTGATCCTAATCTCGAGTTCAGTATTTTCTGACCAAGACGAGAGATGTCTTCCTCATCGCATTGGCACCCATCCTAATTATCAAATTAAATCGGAGATATTATATTCAAATAATCGCAAAGCATAATGTGCGAAAATCAGGAAGTTTATTTTTTATATAAATTACGATTCCATGATCAATGACTTGAGACAACACGATTTCTTTGAAAATTGATTTGTTAATATCATCTTTAAGAGCAAGCATCTGTAGGATTATTTTTTTCTAAATATTTTCCAAAATAATTGCTCGGTTAGAAGTTAATATATACAGTGAAACCTCGATTTTACGTTTTCCAAGGGACCCTGAAAAAATAACGGTAAATGTGGAAAAGCTTGAAATAATAATAAATAAGTAAAATCGTAAAAAATATTTATTTTTTAGTCACCTGTACATACTGTATATAAAATTTATTTTTTAAAAGAGTCCTTTATGTTAGTTTGCTGCTTTGTTATTTGGCACTTTAATCGGAACAAAGAATTGTTACTAAACTTGTGACTAAAAGTTTGTATGCACAGGAATCATTATTACCATGAATTTTGACACAAGTAATTCACGCTTGAAAAATAGCATGTTAGATATAAAAGCAACCGCTAAGCTAATCCTAGAACAACTCTTAACTGTATACTGTCAACCTATTTGTCCATATCTACATTTGCCGAGGTGGAAGGACTGATCAAAGCGCTTTCTGACAGAAAAGCTTTGGGAAATGACAGAATCGGTAATAAGGCTCTAAAACATCTACCGCCTAAAGGTATTAGCTCGTTAGTCACTATTATCAACGCGTGCTTAAGATTACTATATTTTCCATCACGTTGGAAGGAAGCGGATATTATTCTAATTCCAAAGCCTGGGAAAGATCACACTCTTCCGATAAACCATCGACCAATAAGCTTGCTACCCGTAATGAGCAAAATTCTAGAGCGTGTGATTAAAGCTAGACTGCAAGAAGTGGTGGAAGAGAAAAAGATAATCCCAGATACACAGCATGGTTTCCGCGCGAATCACTCGACAAACCACCAACTTCTTCGGGTAGTAGAGTTGATCGCAAGTGGATTCATTCATAAAGAGATCACGGCGGGCCTCTTTTTAGATATTGCTAAAGCCTTCGACAGGGTATGGACCGAAGGGCTCGTATTCAAAATGTCGAAGGCTGGCATAGGATTACCACTTGTAAAGATTCTCAACTCGTTCGTGACGGATAGACATTTCAAAGTCAAAATGGGTGTAATTCGATCCTCCTTCAGACCGATCCAGGCTGGTGTCCCGCAAGGCTCCGTCCTGGGACCCATACTGTATAATATATTCACGCATGACATTCCTTGCGGTAGGGAAAGCGAAGCAGTTATAGCTCAGTACGCCGATGATACTGCTATTTTATCAAAATCTCGTAATCGGCAAAGTGCTGTCACACAAGTCCAGCTATTGGCTGATACCATAGCGGACTGGTGTGAAAACTGGCGAATTAAAATCAATACCGAAAAAAGCACTGCAGTTATGTTTTCAAAGGGTTTCATTAGAAAACCCAATTTCGATTGCATTCGTATGCAAAATACAGAAATCAAGTGGTCCAATACTGTCAAGTATCTAGGACTCACTCTAGACAATAGGCTAAAATTCTATGAGCACACCGCGATTAAAAAACGTCAAGCTTATGGTGTAAAAGCTAAACTAAACTTTATGCTCAATGTGAAGAGCAAGCTTACTCTCAAAAGCAAGCTGCTCCTCTATACAGCTATAACTCGACCAATTATGGTGTACGCTACTCCAGTGTGGGCTTATGCTCACCAGAAGCATCTGAAGACACTTCAAATTGTTCAAAATAAATCATTACGACAAATTTGTAATGCCCCGTGGTACGTTCGTAATTCGCTGTTACATAGAGACTTGAAAATGCCTACAATTCGAGAGTTCGTTCGAGAAATGTCTCGAAACTTTCACAGCGATATAGGCAAACATTATAACCCTACAATTTCGTATCTTCATAATTATGATGAGACAGTACCGAGTAATCGTCTAAGGCCGAGAGCGGTTCTGCTCGATGACCCGCCATAGGTTTGTTGTTACAGATCTTAATCCCAACATGGACAACCTCGGCATCTGAAAATTACTTTCTAATTTTATTTCCTTACGTATTGTATATGCATGCGTGTGGCTGTGTGTGTGCCTGTGTGCACGCGTATGCGTGAGTGAATGTAATGCGTATGGTGTCCGCATGAGCTGCACTCATTGTGGGTTCCACGGCTCAGCTGCGACCTAATGTTGTCAACAATGACACAACAATTACAACAAGTTAAATCTATATATGAGAGATGGAGGAGACCTGAAGAGCTCTGATGCTGACGCGTCATAGATCTTAACGCTCCATGAATTTGATATCCCAAAAAAAAAAAACCATGAATTTTAAACTACTCTACATTTTCATCATAAAAATTAATACGCATGTGGTGGATTTCAACGCAAAAAATAGCACATTCGTCCAAGGCGTTACGTCTAACATGTACAGCGGATTCCAATTTGTCTAGACATAACACCTGCACTCGGCTGTGTCAAACTTGCTTGCCGAGATACGGAGAAATATGCAATAAAAACGGTCAATCGGGACAATATTTGTGACCGGACCAAAATATTTAGACGGCTTATCGAGGAAATCGGGGAATCGGGAAACGGTCAATGCGGGATTATTTAACATCGTTCTTATGGGAGTTTGACGGGACCATAAAAAATAAGCGTTCCATCCGGGAAAACGTATTATGCGAGAACGGTTGATTGAGGTTCCACTGTATTTCAAAAACTTATCCATATTCAATGTTATTTCCTTATGGAGGCTTCGAAAGTAACTTTGTTTGACACGTATTATTTACAAGAGATTCCATTAAGAAGGTTTGGGCTAAAATCGGATGATTGCATTTTTAAACTGAAAGTAAATCTTTTTAAATAATAAAAACACATTTTATAGTATTATCAACTGATGACTGATTATCAACTACTCGCGATGAGCGAAACCGGTACTGATCAAAAAATATATTGTGGAAATAAGTACTAAAAGTGTGTTTTTATTATTTAAAATATCATGCCTTTCTATCAAGAAGTGACAGTTAACACCTTAAAAGTGAAGGTATATCTAATTGGATTCCCAATCTATTGTTCGCTTAGAAAGTCTTATCGAAAAGCATGATAATAACTACATTTAAACTAAATTTAAAATCGTTGTTTTTTACCTAATATTTATGTTAATATATTTTTTCAGTCTTGTTTACCCTCAATCCTATTTTCTTGTTTGTGAACATAGAGCTAAAAGGGCACACATTTTTTGTTTAAAAAAAGTAATCTAGTTGATATAAGATTTATTTTAAAACTTGATGCCTATTTTTCTGATAAGAAAAGTAGTTTCGTATCTTTTTAATTAGTGTGTTTTTAAAATTAAATGAAAAACGGTACACGAGTTTCAATTAACAATTTATTGCTTTAAGCTTTGATGAAATAAAGGTGAAAATAATTAATTAATAAGCTTTAAGAAGTTACATACATAGTTTTAATGATTATAACAAGCAAATTTTAGTTTGATGTCAATTTTGCCCACCTGTAAAAGGTGATTCATATATTTTGGCAATGATTGGTGTAAGTCTGAGAAGAAAATCCTGTTTGACTCATCGCGTTTGGCTGTCATGATTTTTCCGACACTCAATTCCGTTCTATCTTTTCAAGACAACATTACTTCTCTATTTTAAAACGATATAAAAACAATGCCACACGATTATGAAGCTATGAATAGATTCTGAGTAAATTGCATTATTTCAAATAAGAAACTAAAATATATTCCTATAATGTATCGAAAATGTACTTCATATCCTTCCTTTGTTTAGCGGTATCTGCATTTTTTAACAGGAATTAATGATATTATATCTTGCATATATATGCATGAAAATAATGCAAAATTATTTAGTGGTCAATTATTGTCAAACTAAAATAAGAACATTTTTGATTGACTCCCATTCAAATTTGACCGTCGAAGATTGATCACAATCTCGTGATTCGTATATGACTTAAATAAATAAAATGTTTTTAAAGATATTTTATTTTTAAATATAATGTAAATTACGCATTGTTATCTACAAATTATTACCAAGACCATTTGGAGCATATAATATCTTAACAGAGTATATTGTAGATATGTAGTTTATATTTATGTAAACTGTTATAATGAGCTCACGGGGGAGTCTGGAACCCCTAGAGAGCGCGTCCCCAGGTGGCGGATAGGGGAAAGCTCGCCAGATATGGAGGGTAGGAGGGAAATAAAATACCTCTCGCGGACCAACAGACCGGGAAGGTGAGTCTCGTAAGCCTAGAAACGCAACTCATTTAAGAGAAGGCAACTCTGATTTCAAATCCCTGGTAGTGAGCAGCAGCACTTACCAGTACTGGGCTAAGGTTGAAGGTTATTGAAATCGAAAAAGCTTAGAACCAGACATACACAGGCGGAGTTGTGACAACGGTACGACTGTGTAACTGCGATGTGGAAGGCAACGGAAAACCACCACATTAAATGTTCCAAGTAAATATCATGTTTGTACCATGATATCCAACCTTCTACGAGGAGAGGAATAAAAAGAAGAAGAAGATATAATGAGAAACAATATTATTGGGAGGTTTTTATTTACTACTGTTTTTAGTGTCGAATAAGGGATGAGTGAGGACGTATCAAAGTATCAAATATATTAATCCTTTAGGATTTTTACCCATAAATCTATTTAAAACCAAATATATGTACGTTGAACCAATAAATTACTAAATAAAATCTTAGCATTGCACTTGGTGACAGAATTGAGCAATAAATACTATTCTAACCAAAAAAAAAATAGAGTATTGAATTAGTAAAATTGTTGATACAGAATTAGTAGGCTTTGGAACCGCTTTAAATGACACACAAAATCCCATTGAATGCATGGCTTTGTAGAACTATTTATAGGTCACCTGTGAATAATGAATTTCTTGAAATATTTCCACTTAAACATGCAAACGATGCGGTTCATCTGGGATAGGTTATTTCTTGTAAAATACATTCTGGTCTTAATATAAACTATCTCCAAACTTGACCCACTTTATAAGAGCGAAGTGGCCGCTTCTTCTGTCCAAATGATTCTTCAGAAATATTTACTGTTTTTCATATTCTGTATTGCTCAAGTCAGGAGAATGAAATTCATAGTGAAACGAATATATTCCGTACTAAATGTCATGACAGTGCAACATTATTCTTGCTTGGCTTAATGTAAATATGAGATAAAATTTTACCAGAATAAGTGTTAGACGTGGTCGAATCTGAAGACTATTTCTTTAATGGAGTATGCAATCGATTCATAGATATCTGTTTGAAGGCATGGTTTTTTGTGCTATGAATTAAGTCCAATAGCGAGAAAAAATAAAAAAAATTCTCTTGTCATATTCGTATATCTTTAATTCCTTCGAAAGATTAAGCTTTAGAGGCAAAATAAGAAGCATTTCTCGTAGAAAAGCATGCGTTGAAACAAACTTGGTATGATTTATGTTAAGAATAAAAATAATTTTAATGACATGATAATCATTATCGGCGGGCAGTTCTACTTGTCAATATTCACTCCAATTAAGTTAGATAAAAAGTGTATACTATCCACATTTGGAGGAAGTATATTTATAAATGTATCCTTAGCTGTGATAGTGAACAAATTACGTTTCCAAATAATCTTGTCAAAAATATCGAATAAAATAAATTGAGTCACAAATTACGTGATAGAAAAGTAAATTGGCGCATTCAGTATTGTGTTTTCTGTAATTCTTACAAAATTGATATGCTTAACAGAATATTCTGTACAGAAAAAAATGTTCATTGCATTTTATAACTGTAAGTGACACCCACTGTGCTTAAAATAAAATAAGAAAGGTTTAAAAAAAAGAGTAGAATAAGTATTTGGCTGACGATCAATAAAAAGTGATTAATTAGTTATCGTCGAGGCGGATGGCCCACAGGCGCTATGGATTTCAATTTTAATGAACATATTTTCTAGGACAATAGAAATAAATATCTTAAGCTGTTTTCGTTTGTTAACGAATGCCAACGAAAGCTTAGTGATTTGTTAAGTTTAATTCTTTTCTGGCGTAGAGGCAATCAGGCATATTGTGATGAAAGTTTGAGAAAAGCGGAATACATTCTCACCTTGTACTGAAAAATGATCTATTTCTGAGTTTAACAATGTCTCATCTATGTGTGTATATGTCATTTCTTTAAGATACTAACACATTTAAAACATTTTTTGAATTGTCACGAGAATCCCTCGACATGTTCTACATCAATCAATAGTTATTAGTGGATTCCGGAAATTTGTTTGGCTTAATTTTGAAGATAAGTTAGTTGTGATGATAATACAAGTGACAGGGCAGAAAATGGGACATTTTATACATTGGAACGCTGGGAAAAGTAAAGCGATATATATATATGCTGATTTAATTTTATGTATTATCTCCAAATATATCAGCATATAATTGTCTTTCACAAGCGCTTCTCCCAAATAATCTAGCTAAAAATGATGTCGATTTCTTTGTTGACTGCTATTATCGACATTAAGTCATTCAAATCGCATTTTAAATTTTGACGTTTTAATGTTGAAACGAAAATTCGTAATTCAGTTTTTTGAAATTTTTGAAATTTACACAATATGTGAACTATAATTTGCTCGATTTTAGAATAATATCTACCGAAATGAATAAAAACACGTTGTTAATTATTTACGATCTTTGAGAAGTCAATAAATCGAGCAGTGTCCTAAACGTTTATCTTCATTTGGTTAAATGTTTCTTAAATATCCCCTATAAGTATGATTAATTTTCGTTTTTTTAATAATGTTTAATGATAACATATTTTTAACAAATGCTAAAAAGTAAATCTTAAAAATAATTTCTTATCACTGTCCATGATTGGTCATAAATTAGGCGAAGAAAATAGCCATAAATAAAACGACACTATATATTTTCTTTACATGACAAACCGTTAAAAATATCCACTTCATATTATTTTGATAAAATCAAAATGGTTAATTTGTGCACTAATTTCCGTTCGTATCTAATTTTCTGTACTATTATATTTACACGAAAAAAACATGTATACATCTGTCTGCGTCAAAAGAACTTTCCCAAACGGTGTAAGTAGCGACGTGATATTTGCACTTGTCATTCTGGTTGCTATTATGAATGTTTCATTTTTATTATCATCATTCAAAATTTCACATTTTGATAAGCTTTATATTGTGGGTGTAACATGAGCGGCGGTCAATGGTGATATAACATTTGCACCTTTTAAAAATAGCATGCTATTTGTCTATTGCTTATATTGATAATGTTTGCGATAAGCGGAAATGGTTTTGGTGGAAATATTATAGTATTTTGCAATTGTGTTTATTTTATTTGGATATTTTGTGAGAAGGATTACTATCAATCACGATGTTTTCAATATGTAACATTATTATTAACTAACGGACTATATTTAGTGGGTGCAACGTAATGTGTGGCACACGAAAGTATTTTCAGCTTTCAACTTTTATTTTTTTATAGAAAATAAGCCCATTACAACGCCGACGACTAAATGTTAGCGCCATTTCTTGTGAAGACGATCATTAAGCTGTCGTTGAAGAAAGAATTGAAAATAATTGTTATATTATCATTATTGAGTAAAAACTATATTTTATACGCGGTAATCTTAAAAGTAATATATAAACTTTAAATAAAAGGGTTTTCTTCGACAAACGCGATAATAAATCCAAAGCATGAAATTATTATTATCTAATGTTGGGTTATTTGATTAGAATAAGGTAAAGAGTGACAGCCCTAGTTTTAAAAAAGTACGAAAATTAGTAAATACACTCTCTGGTTAATCGCCAGACATTTTACTCATTCAGATCCCGTCAGTCCTTGGCAAGATTGAATTTTCCGCTCTAGTTCTAAACTAATTTGTTCTGAATATTTTATCTTTTTAGTAGTTTTTCAAGTCACATGGTTCAACATCAGTCCCATTCAGCTCTGTTTAGGCCATATATGTGAAAGGCATATTACTTTTTCTTTCGGTATTATTCTGGAAAGCAGACGTGAACCACTGGATGTATATATTATACATAAAAAATGTGTAGGGCAATAGATATAAATTAAATACTATAATAATTGATGAAATCGATTTTTAAATAATACTTTAGCGTTTATATGATGTAAATAGTATACTTTTTCATTTGTTGGAGCTGCATATACAAAATATACGACAAATGTATTATACTTCTCATCAATAAATTCTATCGGATTTGAATTTTTACAACTTTGTAAGATTCCACATGTTTTGTCACTAACGACCCGGGTTTTGCCTTTCGGCATTTTCAGGCATTCTATCACACGGATGCAACAGTACTGTCAGTTCTACTATAAAATAATTCTATCAGAGTCAAAATATTTTTTTTAAATTTAATCAATTTTAATTGAATAAAATTTATTATTCCATTTCAAAGAATTCAAGAAAATATTCAATAGAATTAATTGCTAATTTAGATAGATGGATAATATTATAGATTTTTTTGTTTTAATGAACATTTTATGAACAAGATTGTTGCTTAATATTTTTTTTTGAATAATTATAGTTAGATAATATAACATACAACTTAGTGAATAATTTTGTTTCAGTTCTATACAAAATTGATAGTTTTAAAATAGATTAATGATTTGAATATAGATTGACAGTAAAAAAACAATACATTAGTAATTGTGACGAAATAATATCAGCGAATCCAATCGCACTGTATGACAATATTGTGTTTCAGCGGCGTCTGATATAGACGTCGGCGACGGTGTTTCGACGTCCCGCCTGCCAACAAGCGTCTTAGGTACGTCTCAAGCTTGAAATAGAGAAGTATAATGAACGGCCCGAACTTTTGTGCGAGTCGCCCAATGCCTGCGAGAACTGCGGCGGACTTTTGAGAGGCGCTTCGAAAGCTTCACGAATCTAAATCTGAACCCGGCAAGAATTAGAAATAACAGAATGTTTGTATATTGACCGTAACGAAGAGACTTGTTGAATTATTTTACGCGTTTGATGATGAATTCATTTTTATGAAAATCTTTTACCTCGAAAAGAATCATTCTAGCTTAATGCGATAAGCTTATTTACGCAAACAACTAGTCGTCTATGTCACCAGAAAAAAATAATCTGAATTTAGAACTTTCGATGACTTTACGCCAATACAGAAACAAACAACCTTAACTCAGTTTTGGGTAATCAGTACAAATATGAAAGAAGAACTAATATATTTATCTCTTAAACACATATTTTAAAATTTTAGTTTTATTGGTAACGTGATATAAGCTAGGTTGTTAAAACAGAAGAGAAGATGTATTGTATACCTTTTCTACAAAGCTATATATAGATAAGTAAATATACGTTTAAACATAGTTCTGACGATGGTGAGCCGAAATAGCTATGAACTATATCTTATAAAAATTTGTAGAACTAAAATACATTGCTATTTTTTCACCATTTTATAATGGAGTACTACCAAGTAATTACCAATTCAATCAATAATGTTATTATGTCGGCTTATTCAACACGTATGTTGTCAGACGATAGGTGAGTACTAAATGCTTTTTAGGATGCATCAAAATTGGTACTCTACTCACGGGAGTTTGTGTATCTTTGCATGATTGCATTCTTTTACGTCCATTTTATTCACTTTTAAGGTGTTAACTGTCATTTCTTGATGGAAAGGCATGATATTTTAAATAATAAAAACAAATTTTTTAGTACTTATTTCCACAATATATTTTTTGATCAGGACCGGTTTCGCTCATCGCGAGCATTATCAACTGAAACTATCCATTTTATTCCTTCCAAAAAAGGGATATACAGAGAGAAATGAGTTAACCATGAAGTTTCTCTTTTACCATTGACCGAAAGCATCTAATTTACAACTAGTTTTAATGAGACATGTCGACAAGTCGACAGATGTTCAAAAGACTTATAAAAAAAAATAAAAACAAAAAATAATATAAATCTATTGTAAATTTCAAGCTCACTATCTTCTTTAAGGAAAGCAATAGTCTAATTGATTGCAAAAATCCATTTTCGTAGTTCAATAATTCGAGCCTTGGAGATCAAAATGCGGTGACAAAATACGTCTTTATTCAACTATAGTAACTAATATATATTCGAGTTTTATTGTATAATGAAAAAATCAATTAAACCATCATTGTTTAATTTCATATTAATACGATCTTGACAATAATTGCAAACTTTCAGTAATTTTACAACTCCATTTTACTGTTTGTTTTTGTAAATAAAAGTATGTCTGTATACATAAATGAAATATTTAACGAAAATATATCTCACGTAAAAGGTGATTCAGTATTTACTAAAATTACGTAAAAGTACGCTATTAATGAATTATAAATACCTTAAGCTTAACTTTATTTTCGTACTGCTGGCAAATTTCTTTTAACGGCATCGAAAGTAATTAATAACCAATGAATACATCCACAGAAAATGAATATTCTTTTTTTGTACCAGCTTGCATTTTGTTTTTAAAAGATTCAAAAGCGAACAGTTTTTAAATATATACTGTGTGATAATTGAATTTTTCATTAGTCAAGCTTTGTATTAGACAGACATGTTCACTACATGCATGCAGCTTAAAAAAATAAAAAAAACTTTTGCAATTTATTAAAGTCTTATTTTAATGCGTTATATTTAGTAGTGTTAAAAAATTGAACCAATTCAGTAGTATCAAAATGTCGTCGTTATTACGTACATTTTTTCTTGGTATTTCGTGTCATGCATAAAAACGTGTAAATATGATGATAAAAGTATTAATTTATATCTTAATAAGATTATAAATCATAATCTCTCGGAGTATATGTTTTTGTCTAAAATACTGTCATTTTTACACTGTTGTAAATTAATTATGGTCTAACTGCTAACACTGACTTTCTACTATACAAGAGAATTAAATTGATTGTTACAATATTACTTTTGCCTACTTCCTAGTACACTTTTACCATTGTTATACTCGATGAAGTTTTTTCTGTTCTTTTTTCATAAAAATATGATAAAGGTTTTATTATATTATTTTTGAATCAACTAAATAACTTGTATAATCTCGCGAGCTTCGCCACAAGCTTTGAGCTTTCCTTAACTCCGTGAGACGACAACTCTCTCACGCATTGAGTTTTCATAATGTACGCTGAATTCCACCTGTGATTACATGAGTCATCTCAGACTTCACCACACATCTGTGCCGAAATGACGATAATTTAAATAGCTAGAGGTGAACGTGCAGGACAGGATACGTCTTCAAAATTAGGGATAACAAAACCGGAGGAATATGTCAATACCGGTATTATACGTACCACCAATTTGGATTTGTCAGGTTAAATAAAAAAGTATAATGTTTCTTTATTATAATCATTTCAACGTAACGCACCAAATATAATAAATAACAATTCCACTGCTGCATGTCTGGATTTAGTTTCTTGGAGAGGCTAATGCAGTCAATTCATATCATTATCTTACTGCACTGTGAAAGTTTATTTAGAATTTTGATTTAACGAGAAACATTCAAATCTTTGACAGCATATTTTTTTTGTTTAACCTACTTTTTAAAACCTTTTAGATCTTTTTAGGTGTAAACTGTAAGTTTCTTGATGGAAAGGCATGATATTTTAAATAATAAAAACACAGTTTTTAGTACTTATTTCCACAATATATTTTTTGATAAATACTAAAAAATGGGGTTTTACCTTTTCGATATATTCATTAATGACAGAATATATAGTATATTTAGGACTTTCACAGATGAGAATGTTTCAGAGATCAGCTAAATGCAATCGATAATATAAAAATTTCGATTTCGTTTCTATTTCAATTGTGATCGCCGTTTTGTGGTTTCAAAACTATTTTTGTATTGTATTTCAATGTTCAAAAAACAGTCCATGTACCGGGATTCCATTATTAGTAATACCGGTATTGCAACCCCTATTAAGAACGCAAACATGAATCTTTATTTAGGTTCATCGCCGTCAAAGTACACCTTGCCAAGACTGCAACGAAAATCACAAATAAAAGTCGTTCAAATAGGCACGCCATACTCTTAAACTTTCTCTAATGACGATAACTACAGAGAGAAAATTTTGAATAGCTTCATCGTTAACATTTGAATATAAGACGCTTTATGACATTTTGATGACTTTTTCAGAGTATATCGCGAAATGTTTATCCTTATCCTAATAATGAACGAAAATTTTATATCCTCGTAGAAAATAATTAATATTTTTTGTACATTACTTTGTCCACTTAAAACAAAACGTTTTCTAGTTTTTGTGGAGCAAATCAAAAGCATATTTCATTCGAGACCTGTTTATTATAATGACGATAAAATAACATTTTGATAAAGGTTAAGTTAAACTAGTCGCTCTCTTTACGTGTCATATTCTGAGAAATGTACAAATATAATGATGATCTGTAAAAATCACAAACGCTAATATCTTTGGATTTAAAAAATCATTTTACCCAATCTAAGGGTAAGAATCCGCGAGAATATAACAAAAAGTGTATTTAATTTTAGCAGTTTGATACAGGAGAAAAACCGTCATAGAAACGAAAGATATAACTCATTTCATACAGTAAGCAACGTTATCAAATTGTTTCAAATAGTTTAAAAATACATGAGAAAAATTAATTTAATATAACTCGAAAAAAAGTTGGTATTACTAATCTTTTCAGCAGACCAAAAAGCCTAAATACAATGATATTGATTTGAACAATTGCAAAAGATCTATGAATAGTGTTTCCGTTTCAAAGATATACTTCGTTGGCGGCTGAAGTGTTCGTTAAGTCGTTTTGCAATTGTGAGTATCGCGAATTCCTATACATTGTTTTGGCAGCCATAGAGCAATGTTAATATTGAACTCTTTCGAGGGAACGGTTTTATTGCCTATTAAAGCGAATCGGGCAAGTATTAAATTAAAAATGATTTAAGATTTAACAAACAATGTCGATCAATTGTTTATTTTCATATTAAATCAATAATTTGTTATCAAAATTTTAATGATAAATAACATACATGCTTAATATATTATACAATATAACCGTTATCTTGGAATATTTTGTGTATCTGTTATGGTAAAATTGGTAAAAAAATATGTCACAATCGCAATTTATTTATTATAATGTAAATTTATTATAAAAACTTTAAATATTATACTATCAAAACCTTTTCATGAATTTTTATTTCATTAAAACATTTAGGTAACAATATACCATTCAGTTTGTTTTCAAGTTTTTCAAAACATTAACGCGAATTAAGCGAATATTGTAAAATTGAATGTAATTATTATTGTATGGATTGTCGTCGATTTATTTAAATTTATACAAACAAGAAGTGGTTTATATTTTGGAGTTTTTTGGAGCACATTTACTTGGTAGAACTCCATTATAACACGGTGAAAAATAGTAATGTATTTTATTTCTACAAAATTTTTAAGGTATATAGTTGAAACCTATTTCGGCTTACCCTTCATCAATGAATACATTTCAATTTTTCGCCGATCTACATTATGCTTTTTAAGCACTGCTTATATTAGAAAGCATCCTGAAATTTGGCAATTTTACATGAACAATAAATGAACCTCAACTCATAAAAGCTTTTACGATTTCAAAATGCTCAATAATCTCACTAAAATCTCGCGGAATGGGTGATTTTGCCAATAAAAGCCAGAAACCATTGCAAGTATGGTGTTGTGTATGACATTAAGGATCATGAGAAATGTATGTTTATTTGTGTATAGTTATATGAACGTAATGCACATCCCTAGTAAACCCATCATGTAAATATGTCCGCTCTCTCTCAATACGATCAATTTCTATTTGTGGATTCTAACTATGATCAGGCGACTGTTAGAGCTTCAAGACTTGAAAAGATAATGTACTCATTTCTGACATTTTATCCTATATAAAAATAAAATAATTTTTACAGTCGATATTATTATACATTTCAATCAAACACGATTCTTTTTTTAGTCGGTATCATAAATTAAATATTTTATGGTTTTCTTTTTTGCGCTTAATGTCCGCTCCAAATTGAGTACCATTTAACGTTGCTTTGTAATAACTCGTTGTTATTACGTCGCTCATCATTTCTGTGATCGTAACTTAGTGAACAGATGAATCTAGGTTCAAGCGCCATGACGGTAAATCATGTACTTACATTGTCAGTTCTGTCAGTCTGCATCCGTGTGATAAGAATGCCTGAAGATGCCGAAAGGCGAAACCCGGGTCGCTAGTGACAAAACATATGGAGAATCGTAAAAGATATCGTAAAAAGTTGTAACAATTCAAATTTGTACTTACGCTTATTAAATAAAAGTTTAGCGATTTGTGTATGAGTATTTGTGGTGTCATAAATGACTCGATAATAATGTTATTTTAAATAATTAATCTGATTAAAACAAAATTAATAAATTCCTCTAATAGACCGTTAGTTATGACTGAAACTTCTTTTTTTCATTAAAAGAAGATAAAATTTAAAAAGAAGTATTAAAAGACACTTGCATAAACGATTGTAATTTATAAATTTTGACAAAAATCAAATATCTTTATACATTTATATTATAGACAGCATGAATTTAGAATGACGTTGTAAATATCATTATGATACATGATAAAATGCACATCGTCTAATTCATAAAAAAGCGGATTTCGATAACAGGACACGAGCGGCCGAATTCATTGCCAGCAAAATGGAGGTGAAAGACAACGTCACGAGACGGTACTACGACTCCGATTGCTGGATATTAGTAACAGTTATATGGAACGTAAACAATCTGGAATTGTCAAACTACAAATGCAAACACTGGAGAAGAAGGCTGAATTTAATATAATATATAAAATACCGTACACTTTTTGCTTTTTGTAAAAAAATTCTTATTCCTATCATTAGCATTTTGACACTGCATTTTTTCCCCCATAACATTTGGTTCCTACCGTTTTATTTGAAGAACCAAATTCATTTAATTGAATAGTCAATTTATCAATGATTTCGATTAAATAATATTGAAAGATATGATTAAAGATGAAGCATAATTCTGACAAGCAATATTTAAGATATTCTTAAAAATCGACAATACTTGCTAATTGACTTGGTTATTTCATATTTGGCTTTTCACTTATGTGTTCCATAACGACTATTGGGAGAGTAGCGTTACATTTAATAGTATACTAATTATCTATTTTAATTTCACAATTTTTTCATGATGATGACAATCATTTTATTAATAGAAAAAGTTTTGACATGATTCACAAAATTTGATACAAAGTCAACAGAGATCGTTTCTGATCAAACTTTTTAATTTTTTTCTAATGCATTATTTCTTTGTAAAATAAAAAAATATATCTTTACTATCCTTTTTAGGGTAAAAAATATATTGATTGTAGAAATATCGAAGTCATAATTTATAAAGTTGATTTATTTATTAATTTGCGGATGATTTTATCTCGAATCCAAAACACAAATCTAGGAATCGAGTGTTTATATTCTCGCTACAAAATATTACGAATATTAGAGGAGAATAGATCTTCACTAAAATAATCTACCCAATGACTGAACTAACAACAATGTAGTATTCCAGTTAGATACACCTTATTAATACAAGTTGGCTATATTTCTTTTTTTTATCAGTTAAATAAGAACAAAATTTAACTAAAATTGATAAATCAAATGATTATAAGCACACAATTTTAACATACCATGAAATGTATAATTTTTAAAATAATAGCAGAGAATTTTTAGTTAATTTATTAATGGAGCTCTACCAAGAAAATATCAATTCAATCATGGGTGAATCAGATGTAAAATCATTTTTCAAAAATTTTTTTGCCAAAGGAATAATATTTAGAATTTGTTTTAATTCGAAATAGATTCTCTTCTTCTCACTTGATCCTAAAAACACTGTGAATCGATAACTAACATATTAACATTAATATTTGAAAGTCTCGTTTTTCTATCGATTAAGTGAAAAAGAAGCACTCGAAAACAGAAATTCTAGGGTTCAAAAAACTTTATACAAGAATGAATGCGAGTATGAGATAAAGCCAAATTTTGCAGGGTTGTAGAACCATTGGTCAGGAAAAAACTGCAGCGTATTTTTGCCAAAAACTATTTCCTGAAAAAAATAATAAAAAAACGTCCAATATATTTTGGATGCAGTTTGTAAACTAAAATTTAAGTGTTAGTGAATCTTTTTCCTGTGTGTTACACACTTTAACTGTGTAATAGTGGTGTGCCATAATAATTCAGTCGTAATATTTTTTTTATAATTTGGCACTGTTTCGGTATGTGATGCGTCGCATGATCATATCTGATGTTCAAGTATTCATCTCGATGTTCCCTAAGTCAAGTTCTGGCCGTCTTCAAAATGTATTTTTAATAAGTCTTGCTGAGTCAAAGCTTCCTGACGTGGGTGCGTTATGAAAGTGAAAAGACACTCAATGAGCTAATTAAGCTTTTACTAAGTAATAAACCTTGTTTAATTTGGCTTGATCTAGGGATTGTAATACTGGTATGACCAGACAACACGGTCGTTTTCACATAATCGAAAAACCAATTTAAAAAACGTATCCTATATTGAATTAATTTTGCTTAAAAAGTATTTCACATATTTCTGTATTTACACTTACTACATGTATAAAAATCAATGTATGTGTGTCTGTTTGTCGTTTATGCATTATTAAACCATTCATTCAATCGATATGAAACTTTACAAATTTTTTGAATACACTTCCGCAAAAGTTTTTGGTATACCTTTGTCCCAAAAAAATCTATTTATAATCTATATATCTACAATTATTTTTTTTATCGTAACGAGTTTCCTTGAATTTCCTTATTCAGATCGCAACAACGCGAGATTTGGCAGCTAGTATGTTATAAAATAAAGATATCAACAACGATAAACTCTTTTTATTTATTCCTCATTGAAAAACAAATGTTTTTTTGGTGTTTATATAAATTATCTATTTATATCGTAATATCAGTAACAATATACTAGAACTTTTCTCCGGTAGTTCTAGCGATAGCCACTAAAATGTATGATCTGTTACCAAAGGCAATGTAAGAATTATAATGCTTTTTTTCAATTTAAAATTTAAAATAAAATTTCTTTTACCGCTGGTTTTGTATGGGAAAAATATATTCATAATAATCGCTCAGTTATAAGCAGAAATATTTAATACGGCTCCCTCAGTTTCAAGTTTTTATTTATATCTCGAGGTTATCATAGTATAGCAAAATTATAAAAATGTATGCTATAACCATTACGGAAAATAATGATTGGTTACTTGCATGAAGTGTGTATTTGATACAAAATTATTAACATCAAAGAGATGCGAGTCTTCAAAGAAATTTTTATTATAATTTGAATAGGAGTGACTGTTTTGAATACTGAAAGAAAAAAAATGCCGGTTTACGCGATATTACGAGAAGGTGTGAATGATCTGGTGGAAGTTGTGTATAAAAAATTGCTGATACGATCGTCTGAGGTGCGTTATGAGACGTCAATTAAAAGAAAAATGGAAAACTGGTTGGCAAGAGATTTTCTTCGTACTCATTCAAAGAATTCAACAAAATATAAATTTATTTCATAAAAAAAGAAATATTGCTATAATTTCATTTTATTCAACAAAAAATAATTTATATGTATTATTTTAGGCTATGTAGGTGACCAAATGATCTTTTGTTCTGTTGGTATTTTATCGTACATGAATTTTGTCACAGAGCACTGAAAGCCAAAACAAAAACGAGTCAACATTAAAATATAAATTATTTACTTAAATGTGTATATAGTGAAATGAAACAATACAATTATTGAATATAAAATATGCGTGACAAAAAATGGATTTTAAGAAATGTTATCGTCATCTATTTATTATGCTTAATCGTGGCACATTGATTTTCTGATGTTTGAAAAATGAAGCTCTATATAGTAAACTTCAATTCAAATACACAAAAAAATAAGGATTTATGTAATTTTATACAACTATATAATTAGTACACTGAGTTATCTCTGCTAGTATACTATTCAATATTCTTGAGTTTTGTTCGATTGGTTACTCCCGAGAATATGATTTATCGTATGATCCTTTAATCAATTTATTGATTCGTTACCAATAGAAATGGTTATGATATTCTCGTCATTTCTCATCCACATTTATTACTTCATGAAATGAGGCTAACGACATACAACTTTTCACTTCGAACCCTTATCCAAAAAAACAAAGATTGATCACGAATCATTGCTTGGATGTTGTGCATAATTTGCACAGCATATGGAAGATTAGATAGATTTTCATATTAAATATGTGGGAATAATAACATATGTCTGATATTCTACTTCATTTTCATCTTTACTCATTTGTAGAAAAAAATCTCACATTACTTAGAAAACATTTAAAATATACAATAAATAGAAAGACAGTATGATGAAACGTATATTCCATTTATAGTTTCGTTTGAAAGATATTTTCTGCGTTAACGTAGTTAAAATTCAATAAATAGATCGATGATTGAGAAAATTTATAAATCATTCATCGATGACGTAGCATAAGAAAGTTTGGCATAAAAACTTGTTTATTAATTTGTCATCGAGGAATGCATCATTTTCAATTCCAGCTGTACTTAAAAGCACTAAAACGAACGAAATTCAACGAACATGCACAATATTTTAAGCGTTATTTTTACATTATAATAGTTGTTTTCTCTTGGCAAGTGTTTCGATTAGCAGAATTAGCAATGTTACATAAAATATTTACGCCTGCCGAAATTCGCATTGTTTTTTGCAAATTTATTTACATGATTTGATCATATTACTTAATCAATTTTAAGGTGTTAACTGTCACATCTTAGCAGAAAATAATTGCATTTATGTAATAAAAAACAAAATGTTTGTCATAAATAAATGAATAATACATACTAAAATTTAGAGCTTAGTTACGTTATTAAAACATAATCGGTGGGCCGATAATATATTTTTTGATATTCTCAAATATTTAAAATAAAAATATGGCAAACAAAATTATTGTACGGCACTTAATATAAAAACATCTGAATTAAATTTCTATCATATAATTCATCTAAATCAACCTAAAATCTATTAAAAGATTTGCCGCGTTGGCTGCCGAGTGGTCAACGTGGCATTCGGCCGAAGTGCTCGGTGGCTCGAGTCCCAGTTGGGAATTTTTTTATTTTCAATGGCACAGATGTATGCTATATCTAAAATTCATTTGCACAAAACTCATCCTTAAAACAGGATGATCGAGAATAATCCGCTAATGCCTGGTTCTGTCCGAGCCCAACCATTGTATAATCATTACTTTCTCCGAATAAAAAAGCTCATTTGAGCAATAAGCAAAACTCTTTTTATGAAACTTTTCTTGAGCTTTTGACTCTTCGCCTCCTTTCACATTTCACATTTTCTCCATCGATTATGGACATTGCTTAAAAGAAACTTTACACAGAAAGATAATAGATTATATACCTAGCGTCATTTGAAAATTAAACGGCATTGTGTAATGTCATATTTACAGTTTTACTTAATTTATAAATTATATATAATATAATGTTTCAGTTGGATAATTTTTAGTATGAAATCGTTAAATGCATAGTAATTAAATGTTTGAGTGACAAATAAACACTCTTTCATCCAATACGGTGAAAGAAATAGCAATGTATTTTAGTTCTATTTCGGCTTCAGAATTTTAAGTGAGAGCGTAAGCCAAAATAGCTAACAATTATATTCCTAACAAATTTTGTTGGAATAAAATACATTGCTATTTTTCACCGTGTTTTAATGGAGTTCTACCAAGTTAATGCCAATTCAATCAAAAAAGCTCTATCATCGATTTATTTGTGAAATATGAAAACTTTAAAAAAATGCATCCAGTATTTGATGGTATAATATAATTCTGAAATTGATTTGAAGAATGGTTTATATAGCTATATATTGTTTTTGTTAGTCGTTTTGGCTTAAACCATGGTCAAAGCTATGTTTGAATTTAAATATCTCTAAGCTATACATATTGCTAAAGAAGTGGTCATCATTTCATATTATCACGTATTCTCGCATTATTCCTTTTGTTTCTTGTAATTTTTTTAAATATTGAACTATGTTAACCTTTTGCACTCGAGCACTTTTTCGTATGTGCCTACCAGCAACTCGACGCGTTTTTTTTTGCGTAAATCGCATTCGCTACATGAATCAAACTAATGAAAAAATATGTATAAAATTAAAAAAAAAAATGTAAAAAAAAATATTTTTTTCTGTAAAATAGACATATAGTGAATATAATGTACATATTTTTATTTTATTTGTAATTTTTCATTTTATGGTATTTCACAAAGCAATCACCAACATGTAATCCTGGCTTGATTACGCAGGTCTCGCAAAACAGCCGTGTTTCCGATCACCCGCCAGAAATTTTTCTATTTGAACATACTGCACAATCCTTCTTAGGCCCTGAACGTAATTTATGTAATTTATCTGCAAGGCGGTCTTCTGTAGGAACAGTTGAAGTACGCACTCGGAATCCACCATGCATTTCAATGACAACACTTATTGATATCACGAGAGCCGACTATCTTTGGCTATGATTTTTTGTTAGAAAATGACTCCCCAATGATCTATTATTGTGATCTAGTTGAAATCGACCAATAAAAAATGTTAAAAGTATACAAAAAATGACTTTATAAACATGCCGCTACCGCGGCGGCATCCGAGTAATACAAAAAACTTACAATGCCGCCATAGGGCGGCATTCGAGTGCAAAGGGTTAAGAGTTATTCTGAACAGTTGTTCATTGTAAATATATTTTGACTATGCTTAGTTTTCTTTTTGTAGATGATTATTATTTTAAATTTATACATATGAAAGAAAGAATAAGGTACATACTTTATACTCAAAAGCTTAATAACTATGTACTTAATAACTTATTTTTGCAGTATATACATAATTATGTTATGTATGTTCAACTTTATTCCAGTGTATAAATATATTCATGTATCTATCTATTTTTATGTGCCTGTAATAATAACTACGAAATGCAATGCCAACTATCATAACCTCGAATAATAATAGTTAAGATTTATTTTTTAGTAATGTTATACGGTCAAGGTCATAGATTATGTTTAAAGATATGTTTCGTATACTACAGGTCTCTGTCTATACCGAACATCAATATTAAATATTGGAGTAAATCGATTAACTTGATGAGTTGATCAATAATTCTCGTAACAGACAAGTCGTCAAGACATTATAAGAATTTTTCTGTCAATATTATTTATTTAGGTTTATTTGTTATGAACTTCGACTGCATCTAAGATTTGAGCTCTAAATATGAATATTGATTTTTTCCATGTAGATTAAGCGGTTGTTTGGTGTCTAATTATGGTTTATAGCAAATGCTTAAAAATGAAGAATGATATTCTTTGGGTAACGCAATCAGTGGTGATTATAATAATTTAGATAAATTTTAGTAAATTAGTCGTATTTGATTTTTTTTAAAAGTCTTTTACATTAACATATTCTAATAGAGACAGATCCTGATCATTAATATTGTGGGTATGCTAAAAATATATATATATTTTTTTAAATGTAATGACTTTTCACCAAGAAGTGACAGTTAGCGTGTATAAGTGTAAAAGTGGTTTTTCATTTTATTCCTGACTGCTTGTACTGTAATGTAAAAAAAATGAATTTTGAGAAAATAGAATAAAACCTATGTTATGCAAGCACTTTTTTTCCTCAAATATATTTTTTTGTGAATTATCATGAACGTAAATCAGAAGTGAGCAGTAGAAAATACGTCATTACACTATGCAAAATATCAATTACTGTTTGGTTATTTCGGACCAATTTCGCATTATTCTTTAAAAATAAACCCGTTGACACCTAATGGTGATCTCTGACCATGATTTATACAATTTTAACCTTCTTATTGGCATTTAAGTAAAAATTCCATTATACGATTGTATTTTTAGTCAAAGTATACATAATATTTATAATTTTTTGAACGCTGAGGATATAAAAAAACACATCGATATTTTTTTTATTCCCCGGAAAGAACTGCGATGACAGTATTGAAAAAATACTAAATATAATAAAATTTTTCATTCATTCGTGACTTAAAACAATATTTTCATAAAATCTTTAAGACTGTTAGACATTTTACAACAAAGAATATATATTTCCATCCATAAACAATCTGTATTTTCTTTATATATATTTGGTTAATTATGAGTTAAATATTCAGTGTTTATTATTATTCCAAAGAGGAAAAAGTCGAGGCTTTTAATTTATATGCGCTCATTTTTCTCTTTATAAAAAATAAAGTAACGGATAGAAAAGATATTGTGGTAAGAGATTTGACTGAAATGGTTCAACAGGTAATGCATGAATAAATGAATTGGGTTTTTATACTTCGTTTATATCAATAAAACAAAATAATATTTTCACGGCAGGCCTCGGTAAATGGTATGAAAAATATTTGTAATTAGGCCAGCATCGTCACATATTTAGATATTTTCGATCACAGAAGAAGTACTGTAATTCGTTCACCTATCCTCGACATCTTGATTAAGATATATACCTGCTGACGTGTTAAGTAAGATATCGTCTATTCGGCACGACAAATCTGGAGGAAGAAATAATATTAATCGTCGAATAACTATATGAAAGGTGAGAGTAGTCAGTCAATTATATGATGATGTTTGATGAAATGATAGTTTTCGCTTATCTTGATCTCGTCTGATTAAAACGCCACGAAAACGACAGGTGTCTCTTCAGCTAAGTGGCATTTAATTGCATCATAAAAAGAGCACCATTAACAAAATACATCCAGAGTAGCTGTATGTAATAAATTATTTTTGACAACGATATGCAAAAAATCCAATATTAGATTTAACAGCTAAATAAATTGTATAGTTATTTTGATGAATAAGTTATAAAACGGCGAAAATACGTTCATTTGCTTGCTAATTTAAATGCAAATACATAGAAAATACTGCCTTAAAAATTACGTATTTTTTGGGATTTATTTCGTTTAGATTTAAGTATTGCCCATGTTCAAATGATTCGCTGATATTGCGAATGATTTGATCACTCAATTGCAAGCAAGAAAAGGGTAAAAAATGACAAAGATATTTGATACATAGTAATATATTTCTACCTCATACATGCATTACTAATTGAATTTCAATTGCTTGTACACATTATAGTAGTGTTGCAATTATGCGTACATGTATAATTTTTCAGAAGTATCATTTTTTCTGACACAAAAGATGTTCGCCTGGCATTTAACATTTTATTTTATTTTGAATATTGAAATGAAAATTAATTTTCGTTTTTCTACAATAGTTTTGAAAGTTGTGAACAATCTATGAATTAAGGCTTGTATTCTGATATCTGTAAGATTATCGTAATATAATTTGCAAGGCATGTTTTGATTATGCATGGTAAGTAACAGGGCTAAGGGAAAGCTGACTGAAAGAAAATGAGCTTGAAATGTCTCATCGGCGGCCGGTTTCCGCCGCTTCTGACAGCCTGAGCTCTCGGGTGTCGCGCCGAACAACTGATCTCCGCCTAAAAAGGGATCCCCGCACTGCCCGAACCCTCGTTTTCCATTGGTGAAAATTCCCCCCACCAGCAGGATCGGATCACGTTCCCGAGTATATAAATGTGAGACATACGGCGCGCCATTCAGAACGGCTTTCGATCGTAAGTAATAGTCATGATGCTAGTCTTCGATAGACTAACAAGCATTTTTCATAATAATACATAATATCTATAATAAAATAAATCAATATAATAATCACAACAAATATCTGTTATCATAGAGTCTACCGCGAGTGCCATTTTGGATTAACCGTGTGTTTTTATTATTGAGTGCCCGAGGATATCTACACCAAGTGCCTATTACACCCGGTGATAGCCTTATCAGTTTGACAGTTGATGGAGGTGTGTGACGCTGAAACGGATTGTGCCTACCTGGTGTAATAGGCCAAGTGTAGATACTCCCGGATACAGTGTGTGTATTAACAACCCTGCTTTGGTCACATATTTGAAAAGCTCATCGCGAGCTTTCTTTTTTTATTTGTAGTTTTTCAATCAACGTGATTTAAATAGTTCGAAATCGACGTTTAGCGAAGTGTACTTATTGACAGGTCGACACTTAATTCATTGCGATCAACCACGTGTCTTTGCGACTGTTTCGTTCAAATAGTGCAACGATAATTCAACCGAAAGTTTCAAATCTCTTGAAAAACTTTTGATTATTTTTTATCAAGTAAATGTAATATCACCGTGATATTTTATTTGTTATACTTGAAGCTAATCATCTTTTACTTATTTGAATTACATAACGTTAAATTCGTGTGTGCAGTTGTGATTTGAAAGGCAGCTGATATGTAGTTAAATTTCTTTGATAAATCAATAAACATTTTCAACAATTAAAAATTATTTTTAAATTTAATTATTTAAATAAATTGATAGTAATTTCCGTATTACCGGATTAAATATACGGCTTGAGTTAAAAGGCTATAACTGCTTGCTACAAATATAAACACTCCAAAGAAAACAAAAGAGATCTTCACTAACGAGCTTTTTCCGGCTCGAAGCTTTTTCGGTTTTGTCCGCAGCTTTTGGTCATTTAGTTTTCTTTACAGTTATATGGGCAGCAAATGAGGCCCAAGATGTTGGTACACAAATAGATTGCCGGCCACCGAGCGATCTAGAAATAAACCAAGGCGCGGCGGATTCCTATAGTCCACTTACGTCATACAGGCTCATCTGAACGTTACCGCAGAATACAATTTTCAATTTTCCAAATTCTTCAACTGTACTTATTGCGTTATAAATTTTAGTATACGTCACCATATCTCAAAAGATAATAACCTAAATTTTTTAATGGAAAAATGAAAATCACAGGATTCAAGATATATATTTATGAAAAATTAAATTTCATCAATGATAAATAAAAATTTAACGTTGTTTTAAATATTTGTTTAATTTATTTGTAGTTTTTTCAAACTATTCAAATTCGGAAAACAAACGTTGTTTCTTTCGTTTAGAATACCAAATAAGCTGGTACGTGGGTAAAAATGCGACAAACTTTCTAGTAAAATCGAGAAAAAAGTTCTGGGCGTCCTCTGTTGCCTAATTGTAAAGTTTTAGAAGAATTTGCCCGGCGTGTTGGGTTTCCATCGGTACGGTTCTCGCTCGATTCTTGGCACGGTTCCCAAGCCGTACGCAAATAGTCAGAACTGCCGCTCGCCTAACTTTTCTCGCCCCGTATCGCCATTGTATTTCCGAAGCGGCAAGCGCGCGGTGTACATCAGTTAGTACCTTCAACCATTTTCTTGATAAAATCTTTAATTTTCCTTCAATATCTACTTAGTCTTTATACAAGTAAACTTTGCAAACCATCTCTCAATTCTTTCTTTTTATTATTCACAAATCGTCTCTCGCTTAAAATTAAATTATTTCCTTATTGACAATAACTTATTCTAAAATATTTCTTTAAAATTTTCCTATTGTAGTCGTCGGAAACCAAAAATAATATTTATTTCTTTCTAAGAACTTAAGAATAAATAATTTTAGATCTCAATCTTATTCTTCTATTCATAAAAAAATAAATACGAAACCGGTCTAAATAATCAAATAATAAATTAACTGTACAATCGAAATAAATTAATAAGTGCTATCAAAAATCAGTTAATAACAGTGACTTTTCTGATTGAAAAAAACCAGTGCATGTTTCATAAAGAAAAATTAATATGGATCTAAGTGCATGAATTGTTTTTAACTCATAGTGAAAGTGCTCGAAGTCTCGAAGTTTGTGGAATAAATATATTCGCAACAATTTTAATTAAAAGTTATACTCTTTGGAAACAAGTGTTTTTCAAACTTCAGAAACTCCGAGCAAGCTTTCCACAATATTTTAGAATCAATAAATAATTTCAATAATGTGAAATGTCAAATACACTCGAAGCTTTCTTCGTCACTTTTTAATTTTATAGAATGTTATTTTTTCGAAAGTATCCTTTTAATTTTATTGATTTAGAAAATTCTTAGAGTGGAATTTTTTTTTAGAGTGGACTTCGTAATTTTTTGGTGTTGATAACACGGACAAAATCTTTCGTTTGTCTTCGTTTATTGTTACCTATACATTCGATATTCCACATTTGATTTTTTTGTAGTGATAAAGCCCAATGTTTAAATAAGTGATTCAAAATATTTTATCACCATAAGCAGTAAATAAAACGTTTCGTTTCTAGTTTTTGGCATCCACAATATTGTATTTACTATCATCTATTATTTGACAAATATTTTAATAAATTATCAATTTAATCCTTAAAATATTCTTTTATTCGACAATAATTTACTTACAAGTCGTAAATTAGATTTTGGTTTTATATTCAAACACTATTCAGTAAAATAGTCCAGGCTTTTATAAACCTCCATTTATGTGATTTTAAAAACTTTTTGTTATAAATCTCTTACCGCGGTACAATTTTGAATGATTGAAATCAAGATAGCAATTTTATTTGAATATAAAGCTTGCACATTTGATTTACGACTGATGATATCCTTTAAAGGAATTATATAGACTTCAAAGTTGATTTTTTTTGTTATAGGAAGGCTCCAGGGCTGTTTCTCGTGTCTCGATAGCCCCATATTTTCATCAGCTCAATCATGCCAAAGGTCGTCAAACAGGAGGGAGATGATCCCGACCCGACCCCATACCTGTTCGTGTCTCTGGAACAGAAACGCATTGACCAGAGCAAGCCTTACGATGGCAAGAAAGCCTGCTGGGTGCCTGATGAGAAGGAGGGTTACGTTCAGGGAGAGATCAAGGCCACCAAGGGAGAATTGGTCACCGTCGGCCTTCCTGGCGGCGAGGTGAGAAAACGATCGACACATCGGTGGTCAAAATATCATCGATCTAATATTGTTTCATTACTTTAGTTTTACTCGAGTATTACAAGCAATAATTCCTACACAAAGTTGATTACAAATAATTCAATTTATTTTTTCTGATATAACAGTTCAATTTGATCGAAACGTATTCTTTTGAAGTTAAAAACGCGGAACGAATCATTTTTTATAAATTATATTTGAATTAAAAAAAGATTGTGATTCAAACGACGAAGACATGAAAAAAATGTTTCAAATCGGTATTCACTAATAAATGATTGTCTTTTAATATAGTCAAAATATGTACAACATACAAAAAATGAGCGATTTTTTTTCTGTATCGTTTTTAAAAATGATATTTTTTATACCTAGCCAGTTGAATACACATTATTTTGATTATGTTGAAATCATGAAAAACTATTGTGATTTACAACATCATAAGGGATCATAAGGATTTTACTTTGTTATTAAAGGTTAAAAACAGCTCTAATATTACGTAAATACCACTTTTGCTCAAACCCGAGTGAAATTTCTTCCACTGTTAATATGATCGTGAAGTCGTGTTCTCATGACGCTTAAAAAATATAAGTTTACATTAATTTTCGCTTACGTATTTAAATTGCCATTTTTGTCGGGGGAGTAATAAAAATACATGCTTTGTTTTTGGCTTAATGTAAAAACTGGGATAATTTGAATACATTTTTATTAATTGCTAAATGAGATTTTTTTACAAAAGATATGCTATTGTAATATTTGGGCTGTTTTTGGTGCCGGAGAGTAGACTTAGAATCATTTAAAATTCTTGCTGTTGCTATGTATGAGCAGGACAAGAACTTCAAGAAGGATATTGTTGGGCAAGTGAACCCGCCGAAATTCGAAAAAGTCGAAGACATGGCTGACCTGACGTACCTAAACGAAGCCGCAGTGCTACACAATCTGAAACAGCGTTACTACCACAAATTGATCTATGTAAGTTAAACACCAAAGAAACCTCATAACTAAACAATATTCTCTTTTGTCTCTACGCCCACAGTCCAAGGACTTCAAGAAAGATCTGGTTGGACAAGTGAACCCCCCCAAGTACGAGAAGTGCGAGGATATGTCCAACTTGACATACCTGAACGACGCCTCTGTGTTGCACAACTTGAAACAGAGATATTACCACAAGCTCATCTACGTAAGTTTGCGCCCGCCGCAGCGCAAAATCGCTTATGCAGCTTTTAAGTTGACGCACCTGTTGATATGATTGCAAGCCCCATTCCTACAAATCGAACTTCAAATAACTCCCGCAACAAAATGTAACATACATTGTCACCAGCAAATCCTTTAAACGACTTCTTTGAAACTCCCAGTAATGACTGTAAACGAGCTTTCCTCAAACTATACGCAAAAGTATTGTTATTAGTAGAATCTAGTGACTGACGAAATTAATTAGATGTTTCTTAGATGAAATTCAGCAATATAGTTAAGAAAGGGGTGGATATTAACTAACCAACTCTTTATGTAATGACAATTGCGGTATATATAAAAAAATATTGCCAAGACGCTTTAATAGTATAAAACTAAAAAAGCTATTTTAAATCAACCTGTTGTAACAAATCTCTCAACAGGCGTCTTTCAATAAATGTTATATTACTAATTGCTTAACGAATAGTTCAGATTGAAACTATTCATCTTTTGGCCCAGGAGTTGCATTTTTTTGAATTAAAAAATATGAAGTTTATCATCGTCGGTGACGAGTGAAACGCTTCTTATATTACTGAACGTAAATGTTGGCTAAAAATATTAAAGTTATATCACCTCACGTGATTTTGTTGGCCTAAAATACGACTGAGGAACACGTGAACGATAGTAATACTACACTTTCAAACTCACAATTGTTTATTTCAATTATTTAAGATTAATATAATCTTGCATTTTAACGATTATAAGAACTAATGAAGAATATATGTAACATCGCTTTATGAAAATAATGATTGTAGAAAAAAACCTCCCAAGCTTTTTGACGATATCCTTAACTTGTGAATATCCCTGCTTTATGGCCTCAGCGAGCACCGCCACTAACGCGGATACAAGGGGTCTTGAAGACTTATATACAACGCCAAAAGACGGGCGTGTGTTCCTGTTTTCGAAGTGTTTTTTTTCTTTCAAATACAGTGTTTTATTCTTCGATGTATCAGTTTAAAATTGGACCATCGAAACCTTAAGCAAAAACTCATTCGAGTGATACTCTTCAATGATTATTAAGAGATATGCGTATAAATCAAATGGTCCGGAGAAAATTGATACATCGACGTTATTTTTCCAGAGTTCCAGATTATCCGGGAAAGTATCGTACAGTACACCCGATATAAAGGATTTTTTGTTTAATCATTTCTGTTTTAGCTTGGATAGTTTTTAGATGTGACTTACATTATTTTTATTTATGTTTTCAACTGAAAAGGCGTAAACCGCTGTATTCAGTATGTTTCTTTTTATCATTGTTGTTATGAGTTGTAAAATTGTGAATTATCATAAAACCACACTTGACGTGTTAAAAGATAATGACTTTTTTACATTCAAATATTACTTTCAATGTATAAAATGAACATTTACTTTTGTTGCTTTTTTTTGATAAAATATGTCTGCGATAAAGTACTTTTTATGCTACACAAAAAAAACTATATTTAATAAATAGTTGAAGATAAATTATACTTTATCGCACAAAATAGTTGCAATAAAAGTTCAAGCATTCAATTAAAATTACGAAATATATATTTTGCGACTATTTTTTAACTTCATTTTCAATAAGCTTTACGTTATAAATTGATGAAAATTACAAATATAATGTTAATTTTACTAAAATGAATTTACGTGCAGCTTTATTTATATGTTATTATAATTTGTTGTTCGTAGCATTTGGACCCCCAAATTCTTTAAATCAATGTCAAAAGATTTGATAATCTTAAAAAATAGTACAACAATTTATTTGTTGTTTATATAAATGCGGCTTTCGAGCCTGTAAAAACTTGTTGTTCAGTGTATCATTAAATGCACCAGAATTGATATAAAACATTATGTATGCCCAATAAATGGTTTTTTGTACTATCAAAAAACGATGAAAACGCTTTGTTCAAATGCTTCGAAATCTTCCCGAGAAAATCTTTCGAATATTAATTGTCATTGTTTTGCATCATCAGACATACTCAGGTCTTTTCTGCGTCGCCATCAACCCTTACAAGAGGTACCCCGTATACACCAACCGTTGCGCCAAGCTCTACCGTGGTAAGAGGCGTTCCGAAGTGCCACCCCACATTTTCGCCATCTCTGACGGAGCTTACGTCAACATGTTGACCAACCACGAGAACCAGTCTATGTTGATTACGTAAGTATTCAAAGATAAATAATCAAAACTTATTCATGAGTCCCAAAGAAAACATTTAAAAGCTCACAATATATAAAATAATAGTCAACTTTTCAACGCTACTATTGCGATATTATAAATTATGTTAGTTAAAACTTTTATGTGTAACTATAAGAAGCAAAAAATGTAGAGTATCTTTATAAAAATAGCAACACATAATATAAATTCAAACTCAGCGCCTAAGTGTTTGCATTTTTGCAGTAAGTTTCGTAGGATGGCCGCTTTGGAACAGCTGGAAATATATTTATTTCCAGCTGTTCCAAAGCGGCCATCAACTATCACAAAGGATTCTTAACGAACAAACTAATATATTGTCTAGCCCATAAATCAAACCTCTCCACGGGAGGAAGCCGCATTTTTTTTAGTTTCATTTACAATTTTTGAAAAATTTAGTTTATCAAAACCTAAATGTTCAACAATGTTTTTGACCTGTCGCGTTGAAAATCTGATAACATGATCTTTTTTACGAAAAATTAGACCCTCTAGTAAAATGATGGGTAACGTTTATCAATAATACATATTGAAAAGCTCTTTTAGGTAGCTGTATAGTAGCCTCGTTAAGTTAGCGTAGTTTCTGTCCCGACGATTAACAAAAAATGTCTTGTTTGTCCCCAGTGGAGAGTCTGGAGCTGGTAAGACTGAGAACACGAAGAAGGTAATTGCCTACTTCGCCACCGTCGGTGCCTCATCTAAGGCTAAGGATGACCCCAACATCAAGAAGGGAAATCTTGAAGATCAAGTCGTACAAACCAATCCCGTTCTTGAAGCGTTTGGTAACGCTAAGACCGTGCGTAACGATAACTCTTCCCGTTTCGTAAGTACCACACTTCTATATATTATTACATACTATACTTAAAATCAGCATCTAGACTCGTTTATCAAATGATAAGCTTCACCAATTTCTTTGTTTTTTCTGTTGTGTTTATGAACTTATATAACTTTCTTGAATTATCAATAATTGTTATTCTTCTTCTTCTTCTCCAGGGTAAATTCATCCGTATTCACTTCGGTAACTCAGGAAAACTGGCCGGAGCTGATATTGAGACTTGTAAGTTTAACTGTTCATTATTATTTATTCTACTGCTATGATATAAGATCGCAAAAAATATTGTTTTCGTTGACAATTTTGCAGCTGGACTTCACCAAATTTATCGCTTTATCTTACAGACCTGCTCGAGAAGGCTCGTGTCATCTCCCAGCAAGCTCTTGAGCGTTCTTACCACATCTTCTACCAGATGATGTCCAACGCCGTCGAAGGATTGAAGGGTATGTATCTAAGCACATGAAGAAAGCGATTCATGGTCAAAACAAAAAAAAATCAATTGACATTGATATAAATTCAAATTCTATCAAACATGTGACTATGAAAACACATTAAGTAAAAATTTATTAAGATTTTATTATCTTACGAAAAAAAATTTTTTTTGGTTCTTCACTTGCATTAAGTAAAAAAAAATATAATTATTTAAAAATATTAATAATTGGAATATCAAAAACCTAAGCATAGACTTTTATGAACATAATCAGCCTAAAAATTCAATGGTTTATGAACTTTATAAATACAATTCACTGGTACTTAAAAAAATACTTGAAAAGCATTTTTAATATTATTTACTGTGTACTGTCAAATGAAAAACAATCGATGATTATAAATATATCTACGTATTGATAATTACAATTTGAATAGCCGTTTTTATCGATTGTTTCACATTTATAAATTATATGATGTCCATTTGTATTCAACTCCTATTTGTAATAATTCTGTTACGAACATTTGATAACCTGTTTTGTGGTGATGACTCTAGAAATTTGCCTGTTGAGCAATGACATCCACGACTATTACTTCGTATCCCAGGGAAAGACAACCATTCCCAGCATGGATGACGGAGAGGAATGTACTTTGACCGATGTAAGTGTGGCCCTAGACGTCTCCATGAAAGGAAGACCGCTTCCGAAATTGGGCAACGCTACTAAACCCAATCGGCAAACATGTAGAACCAAAGAAATTTTCCAACAAACATTGGAAACTTTGCGTCGTTTTTATTTGTGTGTTCCTAGATGAAAAAAAAACACCTCATACTAAGAGGGCGACGACGATAGCTGGATGCAGTTTTCAAGTAGCCATGCGATTCAATACTGAAGTATTGCATGGCGGTAGCTTTACCCTGTAGAAGTTGTTACGGAATTATTGACACATAAACACTTCGATCAATATTTCGTTCACAACGTGATTTTGCATTTTATCCCGCCTAAACGACACAAACTACATACATGTAGTCAAATTCATTCAAAAATGACAAAATATAAAAACAAATTATTAGAAAAATATTCAAAATGAATTTTTGGACAACAATTTTTGATTCGGAATTTATTTTATATTTTGTCAATTTTATTGAATTTTGAAAATATCGATTAATGTAAATACGTATTGTAGACAAGTAATATCATGACAATACTTGTCTGCAGACATTGATCGATATATACCTTTACCTATCCTGAAAAACATTTTTATAAAAAAGAAGTTATAAAGCATCAAATGTGACAATTGCTTTAACATTCCTTCCGTAGAACTTGTATTGTTGTCCAACAACATCCATGACTACTACATCGTAGCTCAAGGAAAGACTACAATCCCCAGCGTAGACGATAACGAAGAAATGCTGATTACCGACGTAAGTGCGGAATTTGTAGACCAACCGCACCTGCTTCTATTATCTGCTTCAACGTTATTAATCCAGAAAACTTTACCCAACTGACTAATTCCATAACAGCTAGACTTTATTTCTAGCGAGCTTTTTTGAAACTTATAACAATACAATTTGTTGCTGGTATTCTATACAGATTTCTTACATCAATGCTGCAATTGACATCTGATATAATAAAGCTACCAGCAACATTACTTTGTACTTACATAAAGTATGTGGAAATAATAATTCCGTATACCGAAATTTTCCTGTTTTTTTGTTTTTTAACTAACTTATATGCAAGGCCAGCGAGCGGGATTCTTCTGGACGTGACAACGTGTACGGGAAATTGTCTTCATTCAAAGCGTCAAAGATTTCGTTCAAGAATAATTTAAACAAATATTTCACACAGCATTAGATGTTCTAATGGGCTTGGACATTTGTGGAAATAATCTTTGTTTGTTGCTGGTTCACAGAGACCACTTTACTAAGCAACCGTATCGGCGACTATCCATTCATTTGCAACGGGAAGACTCGAATACCCGGAATCAATGACGGACTGGAGTTTGACGTCACCGACGTAAGTGGCGCTGTGCCTCGGCGGAGAGAGCGCGCTGGCCCGCCTCCTGGTGCCAATACCGTCTGATACTTTGCAATACATAAAAAAAACCTTCAATTTACCAATATACTTAACTTTTGATTGATTTTGATAGTGGGGTAACGTACTACAAAAGAATGGGCGTGCTGGTAATATATTTGAGGATAGTAGTCGATGCGTTGTTTTATTGTAGTGGTCAATGAATAAGACGTGAAGACAATCGCACGCCAGTGGAGGTGTCCCGCTCGCTCCCCGCCAGTCGCTTGGCTTCACATCAAAAACGCCACCGCACCAGCGGCAGTTCACTTTGTTCCGGCTGAAAACCACCAATGCACAGAGCGTTCTCAACACCTTGCACCGACTAACAACCACGAGACAGTTTCTTCCGTCCAAATAGGGTACGAACAAACGCGCCGAAGAAGAACGAGAAACGAACAAATACAATGTCACAGTATTTGCTTATTCACGACTTCGTTAAATAAACATCCGCTTTTGATAAATCCAAAACAACAGTTAAAATATTTTTTCTGCTAAGGATATTTTGTTTTGCTGGAATTATTAACCGTGGGTTGTTTACGAGAACGTTGTCTACTTTAAGCTCTCCACGTTAGGACAATACAAAGTCAACGTGAATATTAATTTGTTATTTTCGCATTTCTTTATAGCTACGTGCCTTTTGTCAGACAATATCTATGACTACTACAATGTGTCCCAGGGTAAGATTACCATCCCTAGTATGGATGACAACGAAGAATGTGCCTTGACAGATGTAAGTTCACTCAGAATAAAAATGGCACGAAGAGGTTCCCCGACTTACATCCATGAGGAATGGTGTGGTCGATGATCCTACCGTTGTATTGTGACTCTCCCAAATTGTCTAAGATTTATTGTAAAATCTATCATTTATCCTGTCTCATACGCAAATCGAGATTAGAATATTTCCCCATATCGTATATAAATTTCCACTGTAAAATGAAGCAATACCCTCAATATGTATTTGAGAATTTGTCCTGTCTATTATCTTAAACACGTTTACTATACAAATATTTGTTATTTTTTCATAATATAATGTGACGTTATTGTGAATGTACCAGAATATTTTATCATGAACATTTAGTTCTCTTGATTTTGAAGGTCCAAAATCCATAAACGGATAATTCTTCTACGCCCCAAAACGAATGATATACCAAAATCTCTGGTTTTTTCGTACAAAAAAAAAATATCTCCCCACACCAGCAATAATTGCCTAACACTAGCACCACTTTTTTACTAACTAATTTTGTATTTAATACCACTGTTTTCCAGGTAAGTTGTTGCTACTTTATGATACTTTCTTTGCACATTTATGTGAACTAATTTTTTTGATTAAATCACTTTTAAATTGACTTAACTTTGTAAATGCATTTGTATTAAAAATATGAAATTAATCAAAAATACTGTATATTTATTCTATCTTCTATACACCAATACAGAATTCGCATTGATGATTTGTCAATTATTATAAATTCGTATTTATGCATAATGTTGTTGAATTGGTGCAATATTTTCTTGCGTCATTATTGTGGATTAAAATCAGTAAAATTCCATTAGTGTTTTTATCAATATAAAAAAATATGTTTCTCATTTGTTCGATTGTCCAATGCAGCAAGCTTTCGACGTCTTGGGTTTCACCCAGGAAGAAAAGGATGACATCTACAAGATCACCGCCAGTGTTATGCACATGGGTGGCATGAAGTTCAAGCAGAGGGGTCGCGAAGAACAGGCTGAAGCCGATGGCACAGAGGTAATTGACGCATCATTCCTTACATACTTCAATAGGAAGACGTATTGATAAACAACTATGCAAGAAACACAATTCATATTCCATTTCTTTGGTATTCGTTTTCATACAATCTTTATTGGAAGCAATGAAGATATATTGCTTCATGTCATTTATGCTACAAAAATAACTGTTTTTCCAAATAAAATTTAATAAATTCTGTATAATATAGATAACAATTGGAAGATATTTATGCTCCGTAATATGATTATTTGGTTTGTTTTCTTGGAGTCTAATGAAAGCGTTTTACCCCATAGGAAGGAGAGCGTGTCGCCAAGTTGTTGGGCGTTGACTGCCAAGATCTGTACAAGAACTTGTTGAAGCCCCGCATCAAGGTCGGTAACGAATTCGTTACCCAGGGTCGTAACAAGGACCAGGTATCCAACTCCGTCGGTGCCCTCTGCAAGGGTATCTTCGACAGGCTGTTCAAGTGGCTCGTGAAGAAGTGTAACGAGACCCTAGACACCAAGCAGAAGAGGCAGCACTTCATCGGTGTGCTTGATATTGCTGGTTTCGAAATTTTCGACGTGAGTATTTGACAAGTCTTTAAGTAATCCCAAAGCATATCACTTGATTTATTTGATATAGTTTATTCAAAATGATCAAATAATATCCTCCAATTGCATTTCAGTTTTATAAATAAATATTTTTAAAAAATATTATAATTTTTAAATTTGTAACCTAAATTATTTTTTTTGAGCAACTAATTTAATTACTGAATCCATATGATAAATCGACATTTCTTTAGTATGTTGGTGATAAAATTTAATTTCAAGCAGAACTAGTATAAATTTTATGAATTCTTCTTTCTTTGTATTTTTTAATGTTGTCTTTATTTTAGAACTTTATATGTTTTTATTCTGTATAATTATTATTCAAGTTTACTCTACAAATATAAAACAGTTTTCTTCATAGAAAAAAAACAGCGGAACATCCAGAATCTACCATCAAAATCATTTATAAAGAAACTAATATTCTACATTTTTTTTCTAATCTATAGAATAATTAACCGTTAGATTAAAAATAGCTTATTCAGTCGAAAATAAATATATTTAACCACATTAAAATTACTAAATTTAGAAGTGTAACACAATTCAGTTGCAGTGAAAACTACGGAAGGTGTATTAACAGTCAACTAATTGCAGCTTTTATAATGAAATTTTAGTACAACGGTTTCGAGCAGCTCTGCATTAACTTCACCAACGAGAAGTTGCAGCAGTTCTTCAACCATCACATGTTCGTTCTAGAACAGGAAGAATATACTAGGGAAGGAATTGTGTGGGCCTTCATTGATTTCGGAATGGACTTGCTCGCTTGCATTGACTTGATTGAGAAGGTAATTAGGTGAAAATGAAAGCAATCAGTCGAAATTCTCCGAGAAGTATCACCAACGGAGCGGAAGGTTTGGGACAACGCGGCGAGCAATCATTCCGTGACATTGTTTTGTTTTGTAGCAATTGTTTCCTTCTGTTGACACATGTGAAACCGATCTTGTCTTTTTTGTTTTATTCGTTATTATTTACAGCGCCGTTTTATTAACGGTAGTGTGTGTTTCGTCGATTCGTATCTCTTTGTACTTGTACTCTATACTTTGTACTGTGTACCAATATGTAATGTGTTTACATATCCTGTCTTTCGTATACCTTTGTGTTTGTTTGGTCCTACAGAGTGAAAAATATCCCGTCAATAGACATCTAACACCCTTTTGCCGAGCGAAGCATCGTTATCAGCAAACCATTTCCTAATAAAATCCTAATATTAAGTCACAACAAAAAACTGAAGAAACAGTTACTAACTTTGAGTGTATTGTTCGTTATATTCCTGTAGTACAATGGTTTCGAGCAGCTCTGCATTAACTTCACCAATGAGAAGTTGCAGCAGTTCTTCAACCATCACATGTTCGTTCTTGAGCAAGAAGAGTACCATCGCGAGGGCATCGAATGGACTTTCATTGATTTCGGAATGGATCTCCAAAATTGCATTGACCTTATTGAAAAGGTAGTTGGCGGCCTAAATTTGACAAGGCAGCGCCTTCTAAAAACCAGCAAATGGATTTTACGAGCTTTCAATAATTTCCAATGAAGTAAAAATCATCTATTAAATCGTATTTTTTTTAGCTACAAAAAGCTCATAAAGTCTTGACGCAAAAGAACTATACATCTTTGGTTTGCTTATGTGTGATTTTTGTTTATTTCCTATCTCGAGTGATGTCATCCTACCCGAAATATCATCAATAAGTGTTATAATTGTCTACTATTCCCCCGTGTTTTGACTAATCAAACTCTTTTCTTTGTTGTTTATGTCTTTTCATTCATGCAAAGAATACTGTGTCAAAATTTGTGTTGTTGTGTTACGTTTGTATTTATGTTTTTTGTTCGGATATTGTTCGACCGGTCAGTCGAACGGTTTCAATCAGCTTTGCGTCAATTTTACGAATGAAAAACTGCAACAATATTTCAATCACTTCATGTTCGTGCTAGAGCAAGAGGAATACGAAAGAGAAGGAATCGTTTGGAAGTTCATCGATTTCGGAATGGACCTTCAGCCTACCATAGATTTAATAGAAAAGGTACCCTTTGAAGAAACCGCGCCACAATTAATCGTATTTAACTCATAACAATTTTAGTGTTCAATTCCAACGATTTTCAAAACAATAACAGAGAGTCGTAGATTGTATTTTTATCAATTGTGCACAGTTACGCCGAAAGTAGAATTATTCAATTACGATTCCTTTGCGGTCTTGCCATGCATTTATTTTACCTTTGTATCTTGCAGTATTATGTAGAATTAACTTGATTCAATAACCAGCGCATCATTCAGTCTGCCAAATGGGCCAATGCTTTAACATTTACGATTACAAATATGTATATATTTTTAATTCGTGTATTCGTTGAGTCTAATTGAATGAAGTTGTAATTTGGAAAATTATCTATCGCTGAAACCTGTCGACTGAGCCAAATTAAATTGTTGTATTGTCGGCATAATCGATGCCGACGAGAAAGCATGCTGTGTATATTCATGTAGTTGCCTTTAAAGCTGCCACTCAAATTGCAAGTGCCTGAAGCAAGTATCTTCAACCGAATCAGTTCCCCGAGGTAAGTTCACATAGCTTTAAAAGCTGAAATTGATAGATGAATGACATTTATTTTATTGCACAATAAGTAACTTTGCTTTTTTAGTACTATAAATTTACTTTTGCATATAACTAGTCAAACTAATTGTTGTAAAAAGCACGATATTTGTTTTTTAAAAATATTTAAAATTTTGTATTATATTCAAATTTTAAACGCTAAATTGTTATACTAAATTCAGTAAACTTATGTTTTATATGTTATTCTGTAAATTCATTATAAATTCCATTATTTTAAAAGATGCAATATGTGATTTTTGTACTAGATCGTCGATGTAGTAGTTAAGAATTTTATATAATTTGAGATCATTTTCCGGCAACTATTCAGTACAAAAATCAGTCTCATAGAGATAAACTGTAAAGATAATATGCATTGCTATATCGAATTGTATGTTTTCCTCACAATCTAGCCCATGGGTATCTTGTCCATCCTTGAGGAAGAGTCTATGTTCCCCAAAGCCACCGACAAGACCTTCGAGGAGAAGTTGAACAACAACCATTTGGGCAAATCTGCTCCATTCTTGAAGCCCAAACCACCAAAGCCAGGTTGCCAGGCCGCTAACTTCGCCATTGGCCATTATGCCGGAAACGTAAGTCAAAAAAGATATTCATAATTATACATTTAATTGACAATTTCTTAAAGCCTTTACTTCCTTACAAGTAATATAAAATTCAATCTTTGTTTCTTTTAAAATACTCTTGCCTGACGTTGTGATATAGTAAATTGTCCAGATTAGTGATTGTGATATTGCTGTGAAACCAGGTCGGCTACAACATCGCTGGATGGCTTGAGAAGAACAAGGATCCCTTGAACGACACTGTTGTCGACCAGTTCAAGAAGGGAAGCAACAAGTTGGTTGTCGAGATCTTCGCTGATCACCCAGGACAGTCCGGCGGCGCTGATGCCGGCGGCAAGGGTATAAAACCAATGAAATTACTTAAAACCAATGAAATAATTTAAAATACTTCTCAGCATTATTTAATTTCAATTCAATTCTCCAAATGAAATTTTATACTGTATTTATTATTTTGAAATCATATTATTCATTTTCAAAATCGATTCTTACTTAACAACATTGAACAATATCATTTAAATAAATCTTCACTTTAAATCATGAATTCCTCCCGGGTCCGCCATGACAGAATCGTCAAAATATTTTTGCATATTCTTAAATGGCGGAGCTTTATAAACTTGCAAAAGATAAAAAAATTAAGCCACAACTGAGACACATTGGCTGAATGGATTCATTATTAATTCCCCAACAAACAAAAAAACATCTTTTTCCCCCAATCGACAGCTCTTACAAGAGCGCAATTCATTGTACGCGTGTACTTGCTGATTATACACATAGTCTATCTACTTTCTTACCAGCCGGTTGATTATTAGGATAATTTATAGTATAACGCAATTTAGTAACTTACATTATGAAATCATAACACAGGAGCAGGGGCCAAGCGTGCCAAGGGATCTGCCTTCCAGACCGTATCTTCATTGTACAAGGTTAATGTAACATTTTTTTACTGGCCATAAACCGAACTCGGTCAGTCGTCAGCCGTATCCGAGACAGCGTTGGAACCTTGATCGGAATATCTACACCGCTTGGCTTATCCGATACCAAAGCCTTCTCTAAAATATCTTACTGATCTCTCTTGAATCAAATTCTTCATTTAACCAAAGCCTCGGCAGCTGCAGAAAAATCTATGTAAACTCGCTTTCGTGTTGTCTTGCTAGTAGCTTCACGTTGGAGCACATATATATTTACAAACACTTCCATCTTAATTTGACACTGTTTCCATCAACAGTTTTTAAATAATAATATAAACTATAACGAAATATCAGTTAAATCACTCACTACGACTAGTTGTCGGAAAAAGTGTCAAATAATCCTTATATGTATTATGTAATAAAAATTCTTCCTTCCACACATTAAACAAAAAGAACAACTAATTTTCACGGTCGCTATCTAACACCTGATTCGCATTATATATTCATCCGATCCATCAACATTCTTCAATGGTAACGTAATCTATTTGCCAATCTGGACGAAGGAGCTTTCTTATTTTCGTATGTCGTTATGCTTTATGATGTCTTCTGTTTAGGTGGACGCGGTAAGAAGGGTGGCGGTTTTGCCACTGTATCTTCCGCCTACAAGGTCAGTATTTTGAATAAACTTTCGATCAAGTAACCGCATCCAGTTTGAAGAACCCTTATTCATCTATTCATGGTTACAAAATAAACGAAAATTCCTGGAAAAAGGAAACATGAATATAAACAATATCATAATATTCACACATGAATGACTAAATCTGGTGCTAATATTTTGAAAATATTTATTATTGCGTTATATACACTACAGGCCAACGAATAATTATTTCTTTTATTAAAAAAAAAACTATCTTTAAAAAATGACTTATACTCACTTCATCATCATATTGTATTAGTCATTAATTTTTAAGATAGTATATGTACAAAGCGTGTAAAAAAAACCTTGTTTGTTTAAAGATTTTGTTATTCGCCTGTTTTAAAACTCTTAGCGCCGTAATTTAAATTTTGAATCCGGGACAACTTTAAATAGTATCAGAATTAAAAACTCGAATGAGAGGTTAAATAAATTTAAAAAAAAAAACTAGTTTTCTCTCGATTTTAAAATCATTTTTTATTCAGTACGAATTTACTAATAGTTTTTTGTGTGATTACAATGAAGACCCCAAATGGAAATCGAAGAAGATATCTTTCATCAAAGTTAAATGTCATTAATTAATTACGTAAAAAAATTAACACTGTCACCCACCGACCAACATCCAAAGGAAATGGATTTTCACTCATTAGATGTTGTGTGTTGCACCTACATACCGTAGAAATAGTAAGTAAACTATATGGTAGAAAAACAAGTGTGGAAGTGTCGACGAAAACGGGGAAAATCCCCTATAATATGTGACAAACTAAAAATCTACACTCTCCCATGGATGGAGTTTGTATACATCGAAACTTTCACACTTGTGTGGGAACCTCCTTATGTTTGGAGGGTTATATGTTATAATAACATAAAATAATGTGTGCGCATCTTTCGTAACTAACATAGTATAATATATATATAAAGTAATATAGTTGAATTTACTGTTCAACTATTACTGATATATAAAACATTCAAACAAGGAAAAATGTTGTTTTTATTGAAATTTTTAATATAATAATATACAAGAAATTGAGATAATGAAATAAGTAACAGAAAAAAGCTTTCTTTTGGACTATTTTCATGCAGATTTTTTGACATTTAAAAAGTAATATACTGCTAACAAATTTCCTCAATTGAAATCATCTAGAATTGATCGACAGAAATCTAATATATGTGTTCATCCACAGGAACAATTGAACAACTTGATGACCACCTTGAGGTCTACTCAACCTCATTTCGTACGTTGCATCATCCCCAACGAGTTGAAACAAGCCGGTAAGAATATGACTTAAAAATCAATTACACAACGTACCGCTAATAAACGCATAATTTTGTTACGAATTATATTAAAATGTTGGGTTTACTGACGGAACGTATTTCTGATGATACTCTGTTGGATTTGACTGATGATGTCCGTTTTCTTCCCCGCCAGGTCTTATTGACTCCCATCTTGTTATGCACCAGCTCACATGTAACGGTGTGCTTGAAGGTATCCGTATTTGCAGGAAGGGTTTCCCCAACAGGATGGTTTACCCCGATTTCAAGCTCCGGTAAGAATCTTTTAATGCTTGCGATCAATACAAATTAATCAACTTTGACTCTAAACAAATATTTCAACGACGTATTCATTCTAAATTCAATAGTTTATATTGAATTCATGCAGATAGTTTCAATTTTCAATTTTCAATTCATAGTAACTTTGTTACTTTGTAGACATAGCTTAAGATACTCATAGACATAAAATTAGATCCACTTTTCAATTATCTTATAATTAAAATTTTCCTTCAAAATAATCATACGATGATAGAAATAAAATTGTGTCACATTTTTATATTATTTTTATGGAATAACATGTTAAACATTTTGAACGATTCTTTTTTATATCAAAATAGAAACACTTCATAGAAATTCAAAATATCAATGCACACCACAAAAAAAATCATAATTCTATCGAAAACATTTTCCATGCTATATTTATTGTGGATATTAAATTATGTCTTCAATAACAGTTACATGATTCTTGCTCCGGCAATCATGACCCAAGAGAAAGACCCTAAGGTCGCAGCAGCCAAGTGCTTGGAAGCTGTCGCTTTGGACCCCGAGAGCTATCGCGTTGGTCACACAAAGGCAAGACTATCATCAGTAGAATGATGCATCACCCCTTTGGGCGTGGTCCGCGAGGACTGAATGCGTTTAAACCTCGCATCGCCATAGCGTTCATGAATTTTACACCATCGAGTTTTTATTAGAAAGTCCACAGATCGTAAACTGTCAATGGAAGACAATATTAGATCGTCTATATACCCACGAGTGAACCTACCGCATATTTTCATTACCGATTCATGTTTTCTATCAATTAAGCACGACTCCTTATATTCTTAGGAACGTACACATTTTAGTAATAACCTTCATTGGATTCTTCAATACTAAGCTTGCAGTAAGTGATGCTTTTTAATGTAAAAAAAAACACGAAATTTCGACATTGCATTAAAAATAATTTCACATTTAATTAATGTAAATGAAATCAACATTACTCTACTATTATACGGATATACTTATATTATATGCAAAAATATGAAGAATACAATGATGGTTGAAAACCCTGTTTTACCCTTACCTGTGCGGTTAAATTTTGCAATACACAAATGCATTTTGTCCAACAACGGCAAATGTGCCGATCCTCAAACACCTGCGTGAAACTATTAGGTATCCACATGTAGTACCCTTCACCTACGAATGCGTACAGCGCATTTAAATATGACAAAATTTCATATCTCCCGTTTGCTCGTTACCTCTCCATCTAGATACCAAATCTTGGCTCCCCAAGCCGTCGCCAAGGAGGCTGACCCCAAGAAATGCGCCGCCATCATCTTGGATGCCACCAACTTGGATGCCGAATCCTACCGTCTAGGTCACACCAAGGCATGTTATCCGAGAGCTGGTCGCCGACGTGTTCCCTCTCTTATTTTAGATCACCAAACATGGAGTTGTTACGTTTAATACCCTCCATTAGTTGTATTTTCTTTCATCAGAGCTTTTAATACACCGGCGATGTTTTGGAAATGGAGGCCCAGTCCAGAGATCGAGCAAACCCAACTAACCTTCAACTTTGTCTAAATACTTGCAAAGTTCCTCATAAACAACTGTTATCAAATCTGGTCAAATTATACAGTCTAAAAAACTTCGCCTTATTTCTTTGAAAAAAAATACATTCGAAAAAATTTCCAATTCGTTTTGTACTGAATCATTTGACCAGATTGATATATTTTATTTCACGAGTAGACTAAATTATGTCATTATTCCGTTGTTTTAACAATTCATGCACTATCTAGGAGACATTCTTCAAGTGACTGGAAGACGATGTCGAATAGACTTTTTTTTTTATTGATAGTAGAATTTCCTGTTTTACCTTATAACGTGTGCTGTTTGTTAAAAATGTATGTATAGCCTACCCGAAAACAGTAGACAAATACTGCGAGGTAAACCTATATTTATGTTAACTGTGGTAGTATAAACATTTTACTAATTCATAAATTCTTAATCGGTAAACGCAGATACAAAATTCTGTGCACAAACCTTGTGAAAGACCCAATTACACCCGAGAAAGCTACTGAGATAATTCTGGAACACACTGGCCTTGACGCCGAGTCCTTCAGAATGGGAAAGACTAAGGTAGAATACTGACCGTCTCCTTCCTCTTTCAGTGTTTTATTCTATGAAAATTACGCGTTTCGTTTGATTATTTAAGCGCCATATGAAATAAAGCATGTTTGTTTTTCTTGCTTCAACACGTATTTAAAAATATGTTAACACCTCAACTCAGCTTCCTAGTAACAACATGAAAATAATGCACGTTCACCAAAAAAGGTTTGTAGATATTTTGATGTCGGCGATTCGTCGAGATATGCATGCAATGCGATATTACAGACATCAAAGACGACAGGTGCAAATTGCTCACATGTTATAATTATGACAACAGGTGTTCTTCCGTGCCGGTGTTCTGGGTCAGATGGAGGAGTTGCGTGACGACCGTCTTTCTAAGATTGTCTCATGGCTCCAGTCATACATCCGAGGTTACCTGTCCCGTAAGGAGTACAAGAAGTTGCAAGACCAGAGGTGGGTTGCTTCTGAAACCAGAAATAGATTTATTATATGCAATCGTTTGCTGAAAAATACCTGATATTACTCACCGCAATGAATCACGGTGAAAAATGCAACGTTTATTTAAAGAAAAGCATTAAAATATTTTTGGCTTTTGTAAATGATGACTAGATTCGAGAATTTTTGAAAAAAAAAACAGGTGTAGTTATTTTCGTCTTTAAGGAAAAACGAGATATGCTTTGAATCAACCTTTGACTTTGACTCTCACTCGTGAACTTTCATAAAACATATTCGAAGTTTCTGACAAAATATTTTTTCCAGGTTGGCTTTGCAAGTCGTACAGCGCAACTTGCGCAAGTACCTTCAACTCCGCACCTGGCCATGGTGGAAGATGTGGCAGAAGGTCAAGCCCCTCCTCAACGTCACCCGTATCGAGGATGAGATCGCCGTAAGAATAATACTTTGCTTATCCATACATCTTAATAGCCGACAACTGTTCCGAAATGAATATCGCAGTTATATTTTCGCGACAATTAATTGCAGTCATCCATCCCACATGATCGTTTCCGGGAGCTTTCGATTAAAATCTCTTAAAAGCTCGGTCCATCTAAATGCGGTGCGACACCTGCGCGATACGATCTGCAACACCGCGTCCGCATTTAGGCAGCACCGTCTCTTTTTACCTGTGTGGCTATTTTCGAAACCGCCTTCTGGAACTTTTCCGCTGGCCAATTTGATCGGAGAGATTTCACTCGTCACTTTGCGGATTAATTCCGTATTTTTAACACGGGGCGGATCGGGGGGCGCGAGAATGAGGCGGGGGCGTGTTCGACGCCGGAATGCGAGGACGCCGATGCGGCCCAGGGAGATTGACTCCAGCGAGAGTATGTGGGTGGATGCGAGAGAGCGACGCGATCTGAGTTCTGGACGTCTTCAGTGCTTCAGTGCTCGCCCCGCGGTCTTCGCGAAATCACCATCCTCATTCGACGGCCTTCCGCCTCAGCCTCGTCGAACCAACGACCGATCTTTCGAGTCGCAGGCGATACATAATATCTTTAATAATTGTTAAAGAATAATTCGTCGCGATTTTATTCACGAATAATAATAATAAATACATCAGACCTTTATTTAATACGACGCGCTACATTAATTCTAGCGGTTATTAAATATGAGTGGAATGGAGTATGATCCAGCAATGGATTATAATAGTAAAGTGGAATATTTGCAGAAACTGGAAGAGAAGGCAGCCAAGGCCCAAGAGGCCTTTGAGCGTGAGGAGAAGCTCCGCAAGGAGTTGGAAGTCCTCAACAGCAAGCTGCTCCAGGAGAAGACAGACCTCCTCTCATCTTTGGAAGGAGAGAAGGGATCTTTGTCTGAGTTCCAAGAGAAGTCTGCCAAGCTGCAGGCACAGAAGAACGACCTGGACTCTCAATTGCGCGTAAGTACACTTTAAAATATTATAAATTCTTAATTTGTTCATTCAAATAAAAAATAATAATTTACCTTTAGTGCTTCACAAAAACGGGAAATCGAGAATGGGAAAATACTGAACATTTAAAATAAATACAGATATTAAATATTTAGATATTTTATAAATAATTATTCAGGATATATCATTGCAAAATAAAAATCTTTTTACTGTAAATATAAATCTTGCAAGAAAATCTAATAAATTAAGTTTTAGCTAGATATTAAAGAAATTGATAGCATTTCTTACTGATTTTTATAGACATTAAATTAAACAACGATTAAAGCGGTGAAAAGAATTTATTGTGCAATACAACGAAAAAAAATTATTCCTTGATACACGATTGCGTTGAAATAATTCTAATAAAATAGGAAACAAATAAAAATGCATTTTAGGAACAGCCTATAGCACGATAAAAAGTGAAATTATTATTGGTTATTTTAAATATATATATATTGTTAAATCAAGAAAACCTTTATTTCTTATAATAATAATTTCGTAAAACTATATGCAAAGCATTGATGTAATTTTATCCTCATTTCTTTAGTATTCTACACAAATTTGTAGCAGCTGTAATGTGCGCCTCAGTTTATTCATTTTGTATCACTTTTCCAGCCGTAATTTGGCCATTAAAATCACGGATTACTGGAAAACCCGAATTAAAAAGCGATGAAAATAGGGCTGACGCAATATGTTTCTAATACCTCTCGCATTTATCAGAGCGGTTCTATTTTTGGTGAAACTTTTGCGTTTCGTTTTACGGCTTGGGCCCATCACTCAGCACCTTGCGCGTGTCATAATTTTATGCAAACATTTATAAACAACGATTATTTTACACCCCCAATCGTGCGCTGAGTTTCGGCCCACTTGGTACAAATTTATCGCAAATATAAATCTATGTGTCATGCAAAAATATGAAGTGTGCTCGGAGCGTTGGCAGCGTTCCAGTAGATATATTTTTTGATACGATTTATAGCGCGGAAAAATGCGGAGCACTTCTGGAGATGTTGAAGTGTTTACAGATTGTGAATCGCTCTAATGATTTGTTAAAACGCGGCTGCTCCAGTTTAATGTGAACACCTGTTATAATTCAGTGGGAGATTCATTGACAAGCGCTTGAATCGCTAATGGGCCAATTAACTAATTCAGCCAAATAATTTACCTGGAATAGAATCTGCTTAAAGAATGCAGTCTATAAACAAAATCGTTTAAATAAACTCTTGTTTTTGTGTGGAATAATTAAATGATTTTCAGTAGAATTATCTAAAAATAACTTCGTAGCATGACTGCCGTATTACTTTTTATCTTAAGGATACTACAATTTTGTATGCACTCGACCATCTTTAGGCGGTTTTAAGTATTGATATTAATCGGTTCTTTTTTCGACAATAGGACACCCAGGAGCGTCTCACCCAAGAGGAAGATGCCCGCAACCAGCTGTTCCAGGGCAAGAAGAAGCTCGAGCAGGAGATCGCCGGCATGAAGAAGGATGCCGAAGATTTGGAACTTTCCATCCAGAAGTCTGAACAAGACAAAGCCACCAAGGATCACCAGATCCGCAACTTGAACGACGAGATCGCCCACCAGGATGAGCTCATCAACAAGTTGAACAAGGAGAAGAAGAACCAGGGTGAATCAAACCAGAAGCAGTCTGAGGAGCTCCAAGCTTCCGAAGACAAGGTCAACCACCTCAACAAAGTTAAGGCTAAGCTCGAGCAGACCCTTGATGAACTTGAAGATTCCCTTGAGCGCGAGAAGAAGCTCCGCGGAGACGTTGAGAAGTCCAAGAGGAAGGTTGAGGGAGACTTAAAGCTCACCCAGGAGGCCGTATCAGACCTCGAGCGCAACAAGAAGGAACTCGAACAGACCATTCAGCGCAAGGACAAGGAAATCTCTTCCCTGACCGCCAAGCTTGAGGATGAACAGTCCCTTGTTTCCAAGAGCCAGAAGCAAATCAAGGAATTGCAGGCCCGCATCGAAGAACTCGAAGAGGAAGTCGAGTCCGAACGTCAAGCCCGCGCCAAGGCTGAGAAGCAGCGTGCTGACCTCGCCCGCGAACTTGAGGAGCTCGGTGAGCGTCTCGAAGAAGCCGGCGGTGCCACCTCTGCCCAGATCGAACTCAACAAGAAACGCGAGGCTGAACTCAGCAAACTCCGTCGTGACTTGGAAGAGTCCAACATCCAGCATGAGGGAACCCTCGCCAACTTGCGCAAGAAGCACAACGATGCTGTTGCCGAGATGGGCGAACAGGTCGACCAACTCAACAAACTCAAGGCCAAGTAAGTAACTTATATACTTAAAAATGTGCTCCTAAAGGAACATTTGAACATATGGCATCGATTCTGTGATTTAAATTATATTATCATTTAGGGCTGAACATGACCGAGCTACTTGCCACAACGAATTGAACAACACCCGCGCAGCTGTCGATCAGTTGGCTCGCGAGAAGGTAAAACTGTTGTAGCCCTCGTGGGGCATGCGACACAAACCCTTTTGAGTGTTGCACGTTTGAGGTTCAATTGAGACTGACCTCATAAATGTTGTATCGAACTTCATTTGTTCCTTCCTCGCATTGGTTTTCCTGCATTCGAGCAACCGTATCATTTTAGTTCTACACGACACAATTATCCCAACACAGAAAAACATACAAAACACTTTTATTTAAAATTAATTTATCCTCCAGGGCTGAAAAGGAACGCGCTCAATACTTCGGTGAACTTAATGACGTCCGTGCCGGAATCGACCATCTGTCCAACGAGAAGGTATACGTCAACACTATAGCAGTCTAACATGCGCGGCCTTTTATTCTTCAGCTTTCTAGGCGACTTACAACTCAACATAAACTGCCAATATGCCAACATTGATCGTCTCATCATTTTTTTAACAACATCATTTTATACACCGATAACAATATTCCATATTTACAAATAATATAACGGTATAATATGACTAACTGTCCTCATCAAAATTATTAATATAGTATAAAAATAACCTCCCATTGTGAAATGCACGAATAACAGACAACATGATAAAAAATATACAGTCATTGTAAGGCTGAATTAAAAAAATAATAATTATATACAGACAAAAACAAAAATTGAACATTCCTTATAAATCAAATAACAAATTATTTACACTGGAATGTTGACTTGGAGTTTAACCTTAACTGATATAATGTGGTAGATAAATCGTGTGCGAGTGTCTAATAATGGATTATTATAATAAAATATATTAAGGAAAACTAGCGTCAACTAGGTAATAAATATTAAATCTGAAATTTTATCTGTGTAGGCTGCCCAAGAAAAGATCGCCAAGCAACTCCAACACTCCTTCAATGAAGTTCAAGGCAAACTTGACGAGACCAACCGCACCCTCAATGACTTCGACGCCGCCAAGAAGAAGCTGTCCATCGAAAACTCTGATCTTCTCCGCCAGTTGGAGGAGGCCGAGTCACAGGTGTCCCAGCTCTCCAAGATCAAGATCTCCCTTACCACCCAGCTCGAAGATACCAAGAGACTCGCCGACGAGGAAGGCAGGGTGTGTATTGTTCCATATTCCCATAAAGGCATTATATATTTTCAAATGAAATTTTATAAATAAAAACACAATGATAGAGAGTTGGCATTCATATTGCAATATTATTTTCATAATAATAATTTATATTTATTTATTTTAGGAACGTGCCACCCTTCTCGGAAAGTTCCGCAACTTGGAACACGACCTGGACAACATCCGCGAACAAGTGGAAGAAGAAGCCGAGGGTAAGGCTGACATCCAGCGCCAACTCAGCAAGGCCAACGCCGAAGCACAATTGTGGAGGTCCAAGTACGAATCCGAAGGAGTTGCCCGCTCCGAGGAACTCGAGGAAGCCAAGCGCAAGCTCCAGGCCCGCCTCGCCGAAGCCGAAGAGACCATCGAATCACTCAACGTCAAGTGCCTGGCTCTCGAAAAGACCAAGCAGCGCCTCGCTACCGAGGTTGAGGATCTCCAGTTGGAAGTCGACCGTGCCACCGCTATTGCCAACGCCGCCGAAAAGAAACAAAAGGCCTTCGACAAGATCATCGGAGAATGGAAGCTCAAGGTTGATGACCTTGCTGCTGAACTCGATGCCAGCCAGAAGGAGTGCCGCAACTACTCCACTGAGCTCTTCCGTCTTAAGGGAGCTTACGAAGAAGGACAGGAGCAGCTTGAGGCTGTTCGTCGCGAAAACAAGAACCTCGCCGATGAGGTCAAGGACTTGCTTGACCAGATCGGAGAAGGTGGCCGCAACATTCATGAGATCGAAAAGGCAAGGAAACGCCTTGAAGCCGAGAAGGATGAGCTCCAGGCTGCCCTTGAGGAAGCTGAATCTGCTCTTGAGCAGGAAGAAAACAAGGTCTTGCGTTCACAGCTTGAGTTGTCTCAAGTTCGTCAAGAAATCGACCGCAGGATCCAAGAGAAGGAAGAGGAATTCGAAAACACACGCAAGAACCACCAACGTGCCCTCGACTCCATGCAAGCTTCCCTCGAAGCTGAAGCCAAGGGTAAGGCTGAGGCGCTTCGCATGAAGAAGAAGTTGGAAGCTGACATCAACGAGCTTGAAATTGCTCTGGACCATGCTAACAAGGTAAATATAAAAGAAAGCCATTATATTATCCAAATAAAACAGGAATTTTATATCAGACCGTATATTAAATAAAATATTTTGTTATAGGCTAACGCCGAGGCCCAGAAGAACATCAAACGCTACCAGCAACAGCTCAAGGATGTCCAGACCGCTTTGGAAGAGGAACAGCGCGCTCGCGATGACGCCAGGGAACAACTTGGAATCTCAGAACGTCGTGCTAACGCCCTCCAGAACGAGCTCGAAGAGTCCCGCAGCCTCTTGGAACAGGCCGACCGTGGTCGTCGCCAAGCCGAACAGGAATTGGGAGATGCTCATGAACAGCTCAACGAACTCGCAGCCCAGAACGCTTCAGTGTCCGCTGCTAAGAGGAAACTCGAAGCCGAACTCCAGACCCTGCATTCCGATCTGGATGAGCTTTTGAACGAAGCCAAGAACTCAGAAGAGAAGGCAAAGAAGGCTATGGTTGATGCCGCCCGATTGGCCGATGAACTCCGAGCGGAACAAGACCACGCCCAGACCCAAGAGAAGCTCCGCAAGGCCCTCGAGACCCAGATCAAGGAACTCCAGGTCAGACTCGATGAAGCCGAAGCTAACGCACTCAAGGGAGGAAAGAAGGCTATCCAGAAATTGGAACAGCGCGTCAGGGAACTCGAAAACGAGCTTGACGGAGAACAGAGGAGACACGCCGATGCCCAGAAGAACTTGCGCAAATCTGAACGTCGCATTAAGGAATTGAGCTTCCAGGCCGAAGAGGACCGCAAGAACCACGAACGCATGCAAGACCTCGTCGACAAACTTCAACAGAAGATTAAGACTTACAAGAGGCAGATCGAAGAAGCCGAAGAAATTGCCGCTCTCAATCTTGCCAAATTCCGCAAAGCACAACAGGAGCTCGAAGAGGCTGAAGAGAGGGCTGACCTCGCCGAACAGGCTATCAGCAAATTCCGCGCGAAGGGACGTGCAGGATCCGCAGCAAGGGGAGCCAGCCCAGCGGTAAGTTCAAAACTATACAAATCATAATATCATGAAGTATCTTAAATAACTTTCAAAAATTTCAAGCAATAATTTTCTCATTAAATAGCCCTCCAAGCGTGGTCTTCTGTTGGATTAACCGAGTCAAAGTTGTAAGTTGTTTGAGCTAGGAATTTTGCCTGATGATTTTGAGATATTATATGCGAGGCAAAAAGCACCAATGAAAGCTGTAAAGCCTCATGTCCTAGATGTTTTGTCAAAAGGTTTAGACGTCTTTTCACGTCCTGTCAATAATATTATAAAATGCCCACTAGCCAGTGTGATGCAATTATAGATTATTATCAGTGTTAATTATATATTCCCAAATTATTTTATGTGTCATACAAAACCCTACTGTCCGAGCATGATGAGTATGATGACGTATATTGTTTTGCAGTGTTTTGTCTTGTTTTCAATTGAATTTTACACTGAACAATTGACATGGTGATTAATATTACTTGTTTTCTTCGGTCTACAGCCCCCCCGACCAGGTGCACGCCCACAATTGGACGGCATGGCATTTCCACCCAGGTTCGACCTCAACCCTGAGCTCGACTTCTAAGACATCATGACTCAAATTACCATTTAATATTTATTAAAACCATAACCGAAGGCTTTGTACAGATTAAGCAAAAAATACAATAAAAACGAAAAAAGTGAGCCTACGACATCAAAATCGACAAAAACAAAACACTCATGTTTAGTATTTAAAAGATGTCTGCAATACGGAATCTGTCGAACGGTTAATCATCTACCATCTTTATTATTATTATAATTATTATTATTATTATTATTATTTATATACAATTTATTATTTTATAAATATTTTTTTTCTGTTGAAACTTTTAAATGTATTTATCATACACGAGTAAAAACGTGACAGGTGACAGACGTAATATAGGTTAAGAGATGCCGATGGAAGCAAAGGGGAATCAGTTGAGCAGAAGCGGAGAACTAAAGAGACACACCAGGCAACTTACATACTCCAGCATTTCGCTTGCACCTCTCTGCTTCCGTCGGCATTTCGCCAACATTACCATTTAAGTATGTGTGACTTACATTGTAAACATGGCTTCTTTCACGCATCAATAAACAAGTTGATATCGTTATCATAAATAAACCAAAATGACTTTTATTTTATATGAAACCCTTACCCAATAAACTGAAACCTTACACCTTACAAATTTTTATAGCATAATAATTTAATTTGCTACATAAAATTTTAGGGATGTTGAGAGGTATCGTATTGAGTTCACTGCTATGAAGGTTTTGTGTAACAGACCGACACAAGTATTTCCTATATAATATTAATCTTAAAAAAAATAACACATAATTACCAATCATACCACACACATATCAATAAAGGAACAAAAAATTTATTTCAATAGGATTATTCACATGATGTTCCGTAAATCCTTACACCTGGATTTTTTTCCTTCGCTTACTATTCATTTACTAAGCAAAGTGTTGGTTTCAAAACAGAACGCAGCTTAGAAGAGACGACTTATTTATTTTCTTTGCCATGTTCCATATAGCTCTAAAATGGGCTTCACTTTTCACTTTTTGTAAAAACCAAATAGTTACAAATGTTCTATATGCTGTAAGCCATAGGTTCCCTACCTTTTTCGGGTGGCGACCCCTTTTCATAAAATCCATGTGACCCGCGGACCCCTCATACAATCCAAAAGCATACAAAAAAACATTTTTTTTCAGTTGACCGTCTAAGTTGGCGACCCCCTAAAAAGCCCTTCGCGACCCCCAGGTTGGGAAACTATGCTGTAAGCCATTTACTAATTACCGTTTCATATATTTAATATCAAAAATTGAAACTGAAACTGAAACTAATATTTTAATTAAAATTTTATAATTGATTATATTGTGCAATGAAAAGCTTTTTCTAGCGAGATTTTTCAGTGCATTACAAAACTAAAGTTGTACCTTTTCGAACATTTGAACAGGTTATTTAACCTTGATTTCATTAATTTGTATCAAAGTATTAGAGGAAAAGGTATTGTTAAAATATGTATGCATATAATCACTATACATTACTTCATGCTGGCAGCACTAAAACATTTCTGTAAGTTGGTAGTAAATAAATAATCTGACGTTTTGTTTGACATTTCGATTCTTTCCAATGAAAACAAAACTACGCTAAATATGTTTGCCGGATCTAAACTCTTTATTGTTTTGCCATTTATGTTATTTGTGGCTCCAATTGAAGGAAATAATGAATGCGTTAGCGCTGCCTACAAGCAAAAGCTGGGCAAGGACGGTTTTCATAGGTACGAAACATGTTAATATTATTTTTTACAAATTGTTATCCTTGATTACCCTGTGAGCAGCTTAAAGGATATTTCATAATTTAATATTTCAAAAACCAATACAAGCGTTATATTATGAGGGTGCTTGATGGGATTTCAATATCAAATTAAAACTTTTGCAGCTATATACCTTTCCACATACTTTGTCAATCATTACTTGGGTTTTGCCTCTTGGTGATGAGCGACAATAAGCAACCATAATTAAATAACTTAGGGTGATTTAAATCTAACATATATCTACTTATTATATTATTAATTCAATGAACTTACAATCTTCATTATATTTTTATTTTTCGAATTGTGTGCCATCCGATGTATAATCCCACCTTAAGTTAACCACACTAAGTTTCACATTACCGTATTAAAATAATTAATTCCGTATTACTATAACTGATGCAAACCATTTATGATGTGTTAATTCAATTACATTCGTGTGATTGAATGTCTGAAGATGCCTAATGACAAAACCTGGATCATGAGTGATAAAACATGTGGAAATTAACATAGTATCAATAATTCCAATCTAAATCCAATGTTAATTGTAAATTTAAACTGTAACTCAAAATATTGTGTCTTCACCATTATCTTTCACACGGTCTCGATTAGTTCTAATAGTTGAACAATATATTTATTCATTACTTTACATTTAGCTGATCATAATTCTTGGAGGTTATGTTTCATTGACAGCTCAGAGCAAGAAAGATATGAAAAAAAAAACACTTTTTGTGAATCAATTGTAGAGATAAAAATGTCAATTTATTCTATTCCTTCCTTGTGCCAACTCTCTATTTTTTTAACAAAATTAATGATAATATCTGCATAGATAAATATAATAAAGTGTGCTGCTCTTTTTCAACAGGGATATTGATTATGTAGTCAATCTTAAAAAATCAGACATTTGGGGAAATGGAGTTTGCATGCTGAGTATAGAACAAGTACTACCCTCTGGAGCGTATGTTAATGGTGATGAATTACATGACATGAGAAGACATAATAAGGTTAGTTTGCTACCATAAATATTTCTATACTTGGTCTGAAAAATGTGCTGCAGATTTGCAATAGCTCACATGTAATATTTTTAATTGAATTTATGTAATTAAATTAACCCATAAAAATCTGAGAATGAACTACTAAAATAGATTTCTGCAGCAGGTGTCTAACAGGCATATCTGACACCATGATTCTTGAATCTCAGTGTTGTTTCTATATATTATTTTGATTTGATACTTACATATTTTTTCTTTTTAAATATTATTACAATTACAGATGATCATTTGTTCAGCTTGATAAAATGCAAATTATTAAATGAAGTCGATAACCCAAGGTAAATGTTTTTAAAAAAATGAATTGTTAAAACTGTGTATGATTCCACATGTTTTGTCACTAACGACTCGGGTTTTTGCCATTCGGCATTTTCAAGCATTCTATCACACAGATGCAATAGAACTGTCAGAACGGTCAGTTCTGTTGTAAAATGCCTGAAGAAACTGAAAGGCGAAACCCGGGTCGTTAGTGACAAAACATGTGGTATCATACAAAGTTTTGACAATTCAAATTTGATATTGAAATTCCATCCAAGTACCTTCAGTTGATATAATAAATTAGTAAATGTTTTTGCATGCATTTTAAATCCAGACAGAAAAAACCATGTGGGATAATCCTGCATCACTTCTAGAAAATGCTTTGCTCATATTGTTACCAATTTCCATTTTATGTTTGTTTGATAAGGTGCATGCCTGCGCTGTAGGGGAAGTTGACATTGAAAAACCAAAACAAATGTCTCGTCCAATCACCGTGCACATGTTTGCACATATTAACTCATCGCAGGTTCGGATTACTCTCCCAATTCATCTACGCTATCACCAGGCTAAGCCACAAGGAGAGTAAGTAGATGAAGGGTTTTTGCTAATTAGTACATTTTTAAATCCCTCTAATCCCATTTTGCAGCCATACTTTTGAAATAATATATTTGCTGCATATTGATCATCTGGAAATAACCAGATATTTTTTCCCAATTATTGTGGGAAGACCTTTTAGTTAATTACAGTGCCACACCAGCTACTTGCTGAGAGAAAAAAATGTAGAATGTAAAAAATATATTTTTTAGAACAAAATATTTTGTTTTTACTAAGAGTATTTTAAATAGATTATGTCAGCAGTAATTAAGGGTAAATTGCTTATAGTTTTGGTTTTGTTGATACGTAACCATTTTGAATTACTTTTGGAACTTTTGTAACATAATAGATGAGATGCTTTTTTCTTATCTAAGCCAAAATAATCAAAAATTAAAATAATCATAATCACAGAAATAATTATGAAGAAATAGCCAGACAATAGAGTCAACAGAGAATGATATATCTCCTGTTATTGTCAATATGTTTTTTAATATATACAGCTGACAGTCACACTGCTTCTTTGTCTGAAGAAAATGAAAATCACTGCGTCGACTATTGTTTATTTTTAATTTTTGTGTACCCATTTGTTTACATAATAACATAGATTAACACTACTGAAAATTCTGTTTTTATTAACAGGCATATTTTTATTTGACAAACTATATACGGGAAGATATTTCTTTGGTCAAATTTTAAGATTGAAAGTAAATATGATGCCCATATGCGGCTGTCAAGCCATTATATTGGTTGTTGTTGTTTTCCAGATTTGAAAAGGTGGTTATTGATTTTCCGTGGATTTATCTAAGATGCCCAAACAGCTTCTTCAAAAAATGTGTCAATCCGAGCATAGTAATGACTCCTTGCGGTGCTTGCTCCCCACACAAATGCACATGGCACAATATTACAGCAATACCGGTAAGATAGTCTTAAAAATTCGATACTAGATACATAGTAAAAAATACTGTTATTATTAAAAGATTATAAAATAAGAATTTCTGAATAAAACCAAAAGTTTCGATGTTAACAGGTCACTCTTTGTTTATGATTGACAGCAAGTACTTCCTATCCAAGTTTTACTTCTTGATAAGTCATAAAAAAATGTAGAAAAACCTGCACAATAGCACTCATTTTAAATTGTATCACATGCCTTTGCTCAAAGTGCTTTATATTCCTGCATCGGTTGTCGACTTTCTTTCAATCACCGCCCTAGATACCCTTTTAAGCAGATTCGCATAAAAAAAATATTCTTTTATTACATGATTTGTTATTTATGATTGAAATAATATTTGCAAAGCATTAAATAAATTTAATACGTATTTTTAATCTGTAGATACTTTTACATTTAAGAGTTATATAACAAGGTAGTCGGTAGTTCATGTCATAGTTTATATTTGATGATAATAATCTTACAGTATTTTTTTGTAATCTTTATAGGTAACCAAGAAACTGGAGATGTTTGTGCCCATTGGAGACTTAAATGACTTCTCATTCATAGCGACTGGCACATTTCTAGTGTCTTATGGAGGATGCTTTTATATGCTTCTGAATTTGATCACTGTTTTCACCGTTGGAGCGAAGTGTAACTTCAACTCTACTAAGAAGCTTAAGAAAAAGAAAAATAATTAAATTGCGTATCAAAAAAAAAAACACACAGTGTTGTAATTCATGTTTAGGTTTCATATTTTTTTTTACTAGAGTTTGCAAGAATACAAAATGAAGATGTACGTTAATTTTATATTTGTTGACATTTTCTTTATCTGTTATAATATGATTTACTTAAAAAAAACTTTTTCTTATGTTTCTATTATTGGTATTCAAAAGTAAGAGTTGCATTCTATAATGCATAGTATATATTAGAGGAGATATGTTTTATTTCATAATTCAAAAAAAGAAAAATCTAAATGTTTATTAATAATTCATCTATCTTTAATTATCTATGTATCATTATCATTATTTTTGAGACTGATCATCATTCCAGTGAGGAAGAATATTTTATATTTTTTGTCATCTAGTCACATTTTTATTTATTTGTAACATTAAAATCGGTACACAAACTTTTGTTACTTTATTAATGAATAAAAAAATCCCTTGACCATTTTAAACGTCTAATGTCTTTCTTTTTTACAGTTTTTAAATTATGCTGTACATTAATATATTTGCGATTTGCGAGACCTAAAATCAATTTTGATTGATATTATAGTACCTATGCAAAATTAAACTCTCAATTCGAAGCATATTGGTGGAGACACTTCTATCTATTTATTATTTAGTCTTCCAACCTTTTTTTTATCAGAGAGAGTAAGGATAGGCTGGAGATTCAGACTAGTGTGACGTGTTTACAGAAACAAAGTCTTTGTATTTTTTTGGTTACTTTTGTTTAAAGATAAGGATTTTATTTTATAGTCTAGGAATGTGGTATATTTCTGAGTATACGGCATTAATCAACCGAGTGTTCCTGCTTGGGAAATTATAGATATCACAAGTACTTACTCATGTTCTCCAGTACAAGTGTAAGAATCAATTTGTGAACACTTACAAACTGGTATTCAAACTTGTAGATACCCTAATTCAAGAACACATTGTTAATCACTTTCGATTACAAACCAAGACAATTAGCTTAGACTTCAAAACTGTTATTTTTGTCAATTGATTTATTGATTTAACACTGACAAAAATCCCTACTTAAAAGCTTTCCCAATGCATATGTGGAAATCTCCATATAATATGTATTATTACTAAAGACCAAGTATCATATTTTATCTTTATTGGTATAATCTGAAATTGATTGTAGATAAATCAGTGAAATAAAGCAGGGAATGTATATTGGAAATGTACAATTTGATATTGAAATTTTTATTTTTAAACAGATTGCTTGCCAATGTCACCACAAATAATTTTGCTAAAAAAATTGTCACAATGAATGAATTCATTTCATGGACTAGATTGAAATATCTCCTGATATAACGATGATTTGTCAAGTATATTTTCAAAATTATGTTGGTTAGAACTTTTCCCATTTACTCGAAATTAAGCTGTGCACGATGCTTATAAATTAGAAGAAAATGTGAAATATTACAATGCCGTGATACCATTCCGAATGTAACAATTCCATGCTTGACTGAGCCAACAGTTATGAAGCATCAAGATAGACAGATAATATTTAATGGAATCATGCTATAAAATGCAGTATTGGGTGGTTAAAAGTTGGAAATTAACAATATATATATCTACCACGAAGTCGATTGCATCACTAATAAAACAAAGTTTATTTTAAATATGTATATTTAATTTTTGAGTGAATATTTTTTTTTTTATTTATGTTTGATTCCAAATATTAAAACTTAATGTAATAAACAAAAAATATAATATGGGAACATGAATGAGTTTGTTGACAGACGATTCAATGAAAATAATATAATCACTAACTGAAAACATACATAGAATAAGATGAAACAAATTCATCAATAAATAATGCCACTATTCTTTCAAATATAAATTATTAGTTATTTGAATAAAAATAATATGGTAGTTGAGAAAACTTAATGAAAAAGATCCACAGTGATATGAGACCATTTTGCGACACCATATTCTATATACTTGTCATATGTTTTTACTAATATTTCTGAGTACAAATTTGTCTCAATTAGAAATAATGTTCTTCAAGTCATGACATCTTCAATACTGTCAAACACTATTTTGGATAGTTCGAATTTTTTTTAGCTTAGCTATCACAGATTGTAATCTATTTGGCTTGCACTCTACTAAGTTTTTAAACTACCATCATAAGTATGCTTATTATTTTATCTGAAATTATAAACATTAAGTACATGTTTTTAATTTCTCAATATGCTTTTTTTATTATTATTATAAAAAACTTAATAATGGATGTCCATCAGAACAGTGACAAACATCACTTATTTGCTTCGGTTTGCAGATGGTTTGTTATAATGATATAATAAATAAGAATAACGTAAGTAATACAATTTTGAATTCTTAGAAATATTTTTTTTATTATCTATGAACATGATTAAAAAAAAATCCAAAAAGTACAGGTATTTAGCTAATGTAGCTAAACAATATATATCTTAACAGATAGAAATGATATAAACCTTATTAAAAAAAATGCAAAATTTCTACTTCTCAATAATTTATTACTAATTTTGCATTATGATGGTCCCTTTTAAATAACAATTATATTTTTCACTAATGACGCTTCAGCATCATTACAAAAATATTTTTTAAATCATAAATACTCATTAACGCAATATATAATGTCTTCATAAGACATTAATATCACAGTAACATGTATAAAGAGGAATTATTAAGGTTATTTTAATTTTATCATTAACCTTGTTAAAAGCATGAAGATATTATTAAGGTTTCCTTAAATCACAAAACAGACTAGCTAATTTCCTGTAATAATTCCTTCTTATTCATTTATACAATTGTTAGCTGTATCTTAAATGTCACAACTTTCGTTCGCTTATCCTTAACTTTGAGACAATAATTAAATTTACTAATATAGTCATTCATTCAAATACATATACATCACATTCGTAGATTTTTAACACAAATAATAAAATTATTATTACCGAATAGCTGCCAAAATATAAGACTCTTTGAATCTCAGCAGTTACTTTATGATTTTAATTTGAATAACAATTAATTATATCTACTTAAAAAGTTAACTAAGTATCAACACATGAAATTGGTAACAAACAATTTGATCTGCCTTATTAATTTTAAGACACCTAGAAACTACAGCGACAAGCTCCAAAATTTTTTATATCAAATCAAAAGCATTCAAATATCATCTATATCTATGTTTAGTCACTTACGACGTCCTCGGTCATCTTCAAGTATTTTAACAGTGACAATTAAGTGACAAAAGTAAAGCTTGTTGTAAATGAGAACAAACATTAACAGTATAACAGTAACTAATTTAACATAGTATAGCATGAAGATATACATAATTTATCTGTTTTTATTTACAAAAACAACTTGTAAAATGTATGGAGTTTTTATTTTATTTGTTATGTATGTGAACGGACTTGATAATTCGCCACAAGATAGTATTTATAGTTTGCCACTATGTTTTCTAGGCCCCTCATTGAATGAGTTATATTTTGTTTAGTGACATTTGATTGATTTTCCTTTTTCTCGGTAATTCTAAAGGTGCTAATGATTATTTGACGTAAGTAAGTAACAGTCATCTATTCAATCAGTGAATATTTCTCAAAACTCTCATACTCCTAATGTAACTAAAAAGAAGCGCATTTTTGACAAAAAAATAAGACAGTTTAATGACTGCAACTTACTTGGTAATATTAAGAATGACCACCGAACAAACAACATTAAATAATTTGATATTAAATATTAGGTATTTAATAAAATAGTTTACATCATTTAATTGAAGTATTTTACTTAAGCGTTGTTCTGATTTGCTCAAAATAACTTTCACAATATCCAAAAATAATCAGCAGATCTGATGTTTTCTAGTTATTCTGAGAGCATTCTAAGGTGGAAGGAATCTAGGCCAAAATACATATTTGAGTCATAAATTTCTAAATCTTACATATTATTCACGATACATGTTTATTGAGGATATATTATAGATTTTTAAGAAGAATTGCTAATCTAATATAGAATTTCAACAGAGCAATAAATCACAGAATAATAGTTGGTTCAATATTATGAGTAAGAAAACTCTTTTCAAAGAGTTTTCTGATAATGTTTGCAGTAAAAATAACATTTTGACCTAACAGATAAAAATTCACCTTCGGGAAAATAGCGTATTCTGAGCTGTGTAACATATATTGGGATTTCAATCAAAGTGAAAAGATTAGCAAATTTATTATGACCTTTTTATTCAAAAGTTCTGCCACTAAAGACCTGGTTTCATTTTTTGGCGCCAGGCCTTTGAATGTATAGATTAACTGATATTGAGAGTTTATAATCAGTTTGTATCATTTATATGAGATAGAAAATTGGTAATGTATATGGAATTCAAATGATTTGCATTTGTCATGAATCATTCACCACTTAGAACAAATACTTTAAGTGCGAAAAAGTTAAATTATTAAAATAACAACAAATGTTACATTGCTCAGAATATTTTCTTTTACCATAGCATGTAAATTTACTTAAGACGGCAGTATTAATATAACTAAAAATCTCACTAACAGAAGTACAATTAAAAAAGAATGGAAATATTTTTTTCCTTTATCGATTCCAGCATAAACAGCTAGTTGAATAATGAAATGGCCCCACTATTATTTCTTCACGCAAATGTGACAAACAATATTGTAGACATTCCTATCTTCAATCAGTACCTCAGAAATCAATGGTTATGTGTTACATTTCAATAATTGTTCAGAAGATAATGGTTAAATAATGCAACCATGGCTCAACTAGCGTAATTTATAGCTTGATTCAGTATTCATAGAAGCCATTTTTTTACCACTTTACATAAAAAAAATACAACAAAAATTAAAGATATAATTCATTTTTATAAAAATATGATGATATGGTATGTATTCTATATATAACTTTTGATGTAAAGAAATTATGCACAAATGTAAAACATTAAAAATATTTGTTGGGGAAAAGAAAATTCAAGTTAATATTACTTCTATTTTTGAGACATAAAATTTCAAATAAATAAGCATTGTCAGTGACAACTAAATGTACGATTCCACTTTTTTAACATAATATTTTAGAGTTTTGACACATCCATCAACTGTGCCGAAAATCCAAAAAGTTTCTGTAAATGAAAAATTCACAAATTTTATACATTAGGTTTGTGGGTACAAACAATTATTAATGGTACTTAATATAAAATTCTCATTAAAGCATAAATCACATACATATCTAATATTTTTACAGCGTTAGTATTTTACAGTTGTATCATCATCCTTTTTGTGTGAGTAGGACTGTGTTTTTTCTGAAACAATGAAATAAAAAATCAATAATAAAGCATCATTGATATTAAAATATTTAAGTGGGAATATTTCTATGCTAAAAAAGAAGAAATAAGCACTATAAGGGAAAGATTGAAAAATAAAAAAAATAAATACATTGCACATATAGCAATCATTTCCCATTTTTACAATAGATGCCAGAATACGAGATTATCAAAAAAACTGCTTTCATGCAAATTCATCTGTTTAAACTGACACAGAAGTCAAGCATACTCGGCATACTTCAGATACAAAGGCCAGAAAGCACCGTATCCTATGATATATAGTATTGGCGGCTGTTTGCTTGGTGCTGAAGACACTATTGTCCTTAAGGTCTGGTTGTGTTTTTTAAATGCTTACTCAATAGATCGCTCTTGAAGGTTTATAGTTTATCTGACATTGGTTATTTGTGTTTATTTTATATAATATTTCATTGCTTATAAAACATTTTTCTCTCTGAGAAGAAATAGAGTACAGTTCATCTAGTCCTAAGTCTAAGTGTTTCGAGTTCAGGGTTTGTTATACTAAAAAATATTGTAACATCAATCGTCTTGAAAAGGTATGAAATACTTTCCATTCGTTGAAGTTATATTATTATATAAAAATATTTAAAATTTAACCTACCAACATCCTCTTTTCTGTTTTTGTTATATTCTGGATCATTCCATGGCTGTAGTTCACATGTTCCAAACAATAACCAGAAAAGATTACACAGGAAATAAATAGCTGCCGACAGAAAGAAGATTGGTCTCCACGCCCACGCTTCAGATTCAGTCTGTTAGGAAAACATTGAATCAAAAATACTTTCAAGTTTAATAGTGTGTCATTGCTATAATATAAATAATTATGTCCTCAGCTTACCTCATCAGTCAACATGAGCCCAACGGAAAGTGGGGCAATTATAGACAAAACATTGGCAGCGGCATTTGTGATTCCCATCAAAACTCCAGCAAAGTTTGGTGCCAAATCAATATGATTAACCTAAAAAATAGATCAATAAATCATTCTTCGGAAATTTTACTCTTTTTGATGACATATTGTTATTACAACCATGAATAACAATGAAGGAATGAGTGATAAAAAATCCCCAATACTGGTCCTAAATTGACAGAATTAATTTAATTTATTCAGCTGTTATTTTGTAAACAGAAATAAAATTAATATTATTGGAAGCGTAATCATGGTTTTCATAATAAATTTATCAAACATGAAAACATAAATTGAACCAAGAGAAGAATCACTGAGATGCAGAATTATCAATCTTTTGAGTTCATTATTAATTTTTAAAACCACTTGTAGTCAGTTTTGACAGTTACAATACGATCGTTCTATAAAAAAAAGATTTCAATTACATCACTTGCAGGATATTTTTTGAATGTTATTCTTTATAATGTATGAATATTGATGGAAAGATTTGAAGAAGCAATCAATTTTATAGGCTTTATATAAGATGATTCAATAAATTATTAAAAATGTTACCTGGAAGCCAACATAATGTCCAGCATTCATACCGACTGTAAGAGTCAGTAAAGCGACAGCTACGGTCAAATCTTTCGGTGAATATGAGAGTCCAATGAGAGCTAAACCTGGTCCCCAATGTCCTGAAAAAACAAAAATTCACATTGAATATTTCTTCTGACTTAAGAAACCTTCCCAAATTAAAAAGCAGGATATATATTATTTGGCTCACCAATGGTATTTGCAACTTTTCTGGCGACTGTGACTGAACATATTTTCTTGTTGATTATGTAATCTGAGACATAGCTTACAACAAAGCTGAGAATCCACATAACCAAGTAAGGAAGTGCTGAAAGTTTTCCGTTCTATAAAAAAAACAACAATGTTTGTTTAGAATTTTATTATTTAAACATCTAATACTTTTTTTGAAAACCCTTTATCAACAATATGAAATAGATAATTTGGGATATTGTTCACCACAACACAAATATTTTCCAGTAAATTTTAAGGAATATCTGAATTAGACATTTTTTAAAATTTGTTATGAAAACAAATTGATACTTTCGATAATTAATTGATTTGCGTTCAAGACATAAAAACATATTATTTAAAACATTGATGGTTTAACCATGTTGATAAATTATGTTATGTTATGTTAACTGTTGATCAACCTCCAGTTCATAGGTTTGTAATTTTTTATACTCTTACAGCTATTTTCTCTACTTTAAAATTTTTCTTTCTTTGGATGTCTTTCATAAAAATAAAATGAAAATAAATACATACGCTCTTGATATCAACGCCTAAGACTTTTCCCATGTATGAAGGCATCTCAGTGAGAAGCATCCAGAATCCCCAATTTTGTCCACAATGGACAACAAGTAGCGCCCACACTGGTAGACTTGTGAAAATTGACTTCCAGGGTGTTGGATGAACCTGAAATTAAAAAAGAAATATTGGCATCAATAAAAATTTTATCAACCCGAATGTCTGTTTTATAGCTGAGAAATGAAAGTTAAGCTACTGAAGTGTTGAAATCAGTAATATGAGCATTCAATACTGAATGTGAATAATGTTCCGATTGCTTCAAGTGAAAGTGAACTTGGGGCTTTGTAAATAAAATTTTCAGCACTTTTGTTCATCAAAATTATTGTAACACCTCATTTGAAAGTTTCTACAGTTCAAAGAACATTGATCTATCTTTACTCTGCAGATACTCAGTCATGATAAATCTTAGCTACAAAATGAGTCGAAAAGATTAATTTTTTGGTAGGAAGAGAATTGGAATTTGCCTAGAATGTTGAGAACCGGATACATATATTTTTATAAAAGATTAGCAAGATGATCCCTGATACCTTATTTAATACAAAAATACAAAAAAAGACTATATATCTTAAAGTAGTCAAAATTATGACTGAATTTCATAGCAATAATTTTTTAACGGGAAATTGAACTGAATACAAACTTTATTTTAATGACATTATATGTCTAAAATATGACAATTGTCTCTTATATTAATATCATTGTAGCTAAACCAATAAATTCTGTAACAAATTCTTCAAATATATTCCATATCATTATCAAAATACTAACTTGCTTTTCTCCGAGTTGTCCCAATGACGATTGAATATAATTCTTTTCTTCATCAGAAATAATGCTGGAATTGGCTGGAGAATCGGAGCCGAAGAAGAACCAAATCAGAACCCAAACTATTGCGGCAATACCCATTGTATAAAAGGTTGATGGCCAACCCCATTCACCGCCGCATAGTTCACCAGCTAATGGTAATGATATCACAGTTCCAAATTGAGCCCCTAAAAAAATAGAAATATTGAATTTAGATTATGTAGTATTATTTTCAAGTTAAATCATTTACACATTATTAAATATAATAAAAAATAGCCAATACATGTAGTAATAAATTACCTGCGTATACATATGTACTAAGACGTCCTCTCTCAGATGGTGGAGCCCATTTGCCTAAAATGGCATGAGTTGATGGATAAAAGAAGCCTTGGAAAAATCCTTGCAGCACTCTGCATACTACAACGGCACCCCAACCACCCTGGAAAATGTTATGCACTATTAATTACTAATATGATAAGGTCTTTTTTGGTAATGTTCGCTCCCCATACTATGACTTGACTACAAATAATCTAAAATTCCATCTTTTCAGTTACCTTGTGTAGCCAGCTTTTTGTTAAAATCTATCATATGTTTTATCAAGACATATTGCAGTCATTTTTTTACGGTGTTTTATTTTAAAAAAAGTGAGGTTATAAGTAGACGCATTGTGCGGTAGTAAACTTTTGTATTTAATTGGTTCCTGAAAATTGGCATAAATGTTGAATTTTTTAAATTACAAAATGCATTGAATAATATTTTTGTTTGCATATTATACACTATGAATTATTAAAGACCAGTTACTTTTACAAGCTCAAAAACATTGTGTAGTTCAATTTAAAAGTATTTAATATCTTAATGATTACGTGCTAATAAGATGATGTGCATAATTTTGATTTGTAAGAAAATCAAATATATTTTTCAGATAACTATACTTCATAGGGCTGTGAAATTCTAATCATTTGTTTTTGTAGTTCAGTGATCTGTTATTTTTAGGTTTGTGCCATGACATTCAACTAATTGTGTAGGTGTAATTTGGTTCCAACAGAGTTTGAGCATTTTGTTGAATGTGGAATTTTATCACCTTCTCATGTTTGTTGACTGAAAAGTAAAGAATGCCGCTTCTAATTACCTTTTCATGGTTATTTGTTAGATAACAGTACTATGTATACTCAGTATGAAGTGATCTATCTATATTATTAACTACTTTTTGCATGGCAAACACTATTTTACATTATTGTTTTGAGCTAAAATTTTGTTTGTAGTAATAATATTAATAAATACAATATAATGTATGTTGAATTATTTTTAAATTGAGATAGAAAATGTCACGCTGTGATCTTATGGTACTTAAAATGAATACAAAAACTAATGCATGATTTTTTTCAGATGATAATACTCACGATGAGCGAAACCGGTCCAGATCATTAAATACATTGTGGAAATAATACTAAAAAACTATGTTAACAGAAGTGACCGATGAATGACTTAGAAATGAAAAAAAATGTTGACGTTTAAATATTGGACAAAGTAGATTATATAAATTTATCTTGCTTATTGAAAAAAGTGTTGGTATCTCACTTATTTGAGAAATATTTCAAACATAAAGAAAGTTAGGTTATGATTCTAACACATTTATTACTGAATATATGAAATTTTTAGATGAATTTCAGAAAAATTTTACAAACTGTGAAATAAATTGAACTTTATTGTTTGTTTTTTTGTCTTACCGAAACTGCTGCAACTGGCAGAACTAAACTGAGTGCCGCATTACCAGTCAACGCAACTAGCAATGGAATCTTCCCTCCAAACCTTTCAGAGATAATTCCGGCTGGTATTTGTGAAATAACATAGCCCCAAAAGAATGAACTCAAAATGGTGTCTTTGGTAGTTGTAGACCATGGAAATGTCTGAAAATAAAACCAAAAAAAATCATTATTATTGGTTCAGCTAAAAAATATTAAGGTAAGTAATTGTAAAAAAAAATCTGTACAAAATAAATAAATGTTCTAAATATTTATATTGGGACATTTGCTAATGTTTGCAATGAGGAAAAACAGTATAGATAATTATATTATAACATAATTTGTGGAACAAGAAAAATACGATTCTTATATTTTTACATATAATGAATAAAAATTTATGGCAGTTTCCATGAGATATTTAATTTTTTTTTTATCAACTAACAATATCTTCTAGTTGAAGTGTGCAATTGTCTATGTACACAATTAGAAACTGTGTTGTCTACAACTTTATTTAAGTGTGTATCTGTCATGTAACATTATATCATTAATTCTTAAAAATATTCTTACCACTGCGGTTCCATTTCCTTTAACATCTGTCATGGCAACTATGCCAACACTCATGCTGACTCGGATGCCATAAGCGACAACCAGTCCCAAGAAAATAAGCAATGCTTGGAGATGCCGCACTCCAAATATTTTATCTGAAACAAAATAATATTGATATCCATTAGAAATTGAATTGCAATAAAGCAAGACATGGTTTCAGAGCTGCCAATTAGTACATATTGGCTGACCCATTGGTTAATACAAATAAAAACCTTATATATACTTTGATCTATTGGGTCAAGTACATGAGCTAATAAATGCATTAAAATATAGCCTGATTTATCCTATCATCATCAGCCGGGGTCAATCCACTGCTGGATGAAGGCCTCCCCCTGCTTTTTTTTTTTTTTTTCAGTGGGGGTTTGGACATAGCAGCACCACGCTGCCCAGGCGGGTTGGTGTTCGGTTTTCTGTCTGGGTTTTCCTTCCCATAGCCAAGAGAACACGGCATTCGGTGGTCCCGAGCGGTCACCCATCCAAGCACTATCCGCGCCCAATGTTGCTTAACTTCGGTGATCGCATGAGAGCCGGTGCTTACAACGTGGTATGGTCGTTTATCCTATAATCTATATATTTTTTTTTACACTACATAAATCATTTTAGTAAATTCTAAAATGACTTGATCCTTTTGTAGTCAAATACTGTAAGCCAGGGATAGCTATAACATCGACTGCGGTCGATCGTCTAGTCTTCGCTCGCCTGTTTGATGCTTCAAAACAAGAATCAATTTTTTTCGTTTCACAAGATATCGTATACACAATGTTTTTCTGGGAAAATTTACATAAGTGTATCAATTTTATTTCCCTTACATATTAATAAGTTTAGTTTAGTTTTGTCCATACCCTATAATAAATTGCTTAAAATGCCAGCATGCTCCCTGATACTACATAAATAGTTATTATTTATGATCAGTAAAGCTGATAATGAACATATTGCTTGTGTTAATAAAACTATTAGTTTAATTAATTTTAATTGATTAGTAAAGTTTTATCTATATATACAATTTTTTTATTTATATACTGTGTTTATATTTGTGTGGAGTAATCATAAATTGTATTAATTAAAATAATTCGATATTGAATTGATATTTTTGATGACTATGCATGCTTTTTTTCAATTCTAATTAAAATTTGGCTTTTAATTACTACTTTTAGTGTTAGTACATCCCAACCAAAGAGAGCATTTCAAGAGCAGGCCACTCGTTGCGGTTAACAGTTTGGCCTACTATGCTATAAGCAATTTAAAATCGCCTGAAATTGAGAAACATTTAATGCACACAATAGGTCGATATGCTTTTGTACAACCAATGATGTCCACACTGAAAACCAGGGTTAAAGAGAGCAATAATTATCCATCAATTAAATAAATATTCTATCATCAAGGGCGCCATTTGGAGGTTCAGAGAGGGTATTTGCTGCCTCTGAATTTGAAAATGATTTTCACTGGCTTGCTCACGCAAAAAAAAAAAAATCAACAATAACAACTCCCCTGGAAAAATTTACAAAACTGAAATGATGTCCTCGCTTGTCACTCTATACTTTTTATACACTGCATAAAAAGTTGTTAGATTCTAATTGATGTAAAACACTTTATTTGGAACCGGTTTAGTGAAAATTACCCTTTTAATTTTTATGCTGATGCTCAACTTTTTTTTTGTCTATAACAATGAAAATAAAATCTAAAACTTTATAGTAAGTAAGTACTTAAGTACTTAAATTGTTTAAAAAAAAAAAAAAAACGGTAATATTAAATAAAAAAGTGCACATCACCTGCAATTTATTTATTATATACACATACCATAGATACGCAGATTTTGACGGAATGATTACCTAATTAAATTGATAATAATAGATAAATATTATATATTAACCAGGAGTTTCGGGCGGGCCCAAACGCTCGTAACCGAGCATAGATGGCGGCAGAATCGCTGTAATTGCTTTTAACATTGACATTTGTTTCCTTTTTCTATGTTGCACTAACACGATTATCGATAATTTATTATCACCGGTATCAAAATGGATGTTAAGATAATAAATAATATCAAAACTATGTTCGGTTTGTTTTTAATGTGATTAAAAAAAATCGATGCAAACTGAGATTAATTAATTATTGAAAGTGAACACACTGCATTAATATTATAAACATATGCTTGCCGTGGCTCATCGCGTCAACTGTCTTCCGATAAGGCGTTTAGAATAAAAATAATAAAACGGCTAATGTCATTCAAAGATAGCAACATCATGACAAAAGTTTACGAACGCAGCGTGTCATTGATATACCTATTCGAAGCCAGTAACATCCAATATGTGAATATAAAATGGTGGATGATATAAATTCATACATATCGGGAACTACTATAAAATTTTAATTAAAAATTCAATACAACTGATAAATTATAATTGCTTACCTAATCATTGTTAAAATAATAATATTAATTCTGTTTAAATGTACCTTCTTTCCCTATATAATAGGTATTTACATGTTAAAATTTCATTTTAGTGTAGTAAGCGAAGTATGTAAATTTACATAAGTTTTAAAGTAATTCCTACATCACGCCTTTTCAGAAGTGCGTTTTCCAAAATAACATCTGATAAAATAGTTACAAACTATACTTAGCTATTTTTATATTACAATTAAATCTCTCATTGCATATTTATGTAAGTATTTTTCTGAGACTGTAGAGTCGTTAAAAAAAAATGACTACTACGTCAACCAACAACATGGCTCCGACTAAAAAAGTTAATTTTTGTCAGGTTTTTTTCCTGTCTTTCCTATTTATGTGCATTAAATTAAAGATAAACCAATTAATCTGGTCAATTGTTCATTGAGATATTCTTCAAAATCGAAAGCGCAGTCGGGGTCGTTCGTTTTTCACAACTCCAATTCCGGTCAAAGCATCGCGAGTCCACGACTTCGACTTTGACTTCACAGCCCTGATTTTGACAGATTTTTAAAAATGGAATGCAGAATAAGGATATATCGCACAGTTGCTTCAAGGGCTGACACTAGACGAGCTCAACGTATTCCTCCGAACACGATCCTGCGCGCAAACTTTTTCGCTTTCTAGTCTTTCTATTATAAGTACAATGACCTCACTTATGGTCACGTTTATATTCAAAAAGAAAACATGCACTGTACACGGTCTCATCAATCGTCTTGTATAGCTAAAAATACTAGCCGATATTTAGTCTCAATACATTAACTTCAATTATTTTTAATTTTTAAATAATATTTAAAACGTGCATTTATAGTAGTGTTTCGATTAATTTTCGCCGTTCATTGATGTTTCCGTTTTATAATATTTTTGTTTACAGATCAAATAAAATCAAAAATACATTCAGCCAACATTACAAATCGAATGGTCGAAATCGAACCGAGAAGGTGATTATTGTTATTTTAGAAAAAAAATAATCACAGCCATTTCTGAATATTTGACTAACTATTCAAATATATTTAATTAACACATTGTACGCCATTTGAATCACTCACTAAGATGTCCGGTTAGCGTTTTCAACATTCTACGAATGGAGATACGGTACCATGCACAAAAATTGGTATCGCATTAAAGGTTAATAAAATTATCACATTAAATATTATTTGTATGTTTTACATCGAAAATTATGCAGGTATCCTCATTTGGTGAATATAAAAATTCAAATTCAAATCGTCATGCTATTTTGTATAACCGGTTGATATAACTACCATAATATTCTGCTCATTGCAATAGGAAATTGCTTCTTTATATATTTTTTAATATAAGTTATTGATAAAATAAAAACAATATTTTTTGCATTCCTTTACTTGAAAAATTATTTTATATCGCAGAGCAAAATGCGTTTTATGAACAGACCTTATTGTCATTATTTTATATATATATGTTTTCTAGTGCAATTTTGCCGCCTCATTTGTTTGATAAAAATTACGTTTTGGCACACTGCAGAAAAGGTTACTAATTATTGATTTAATTTAATAATAAAATTAAATTTTGCTTTTATTTTATATAAAGAAATAATTTTAACTTATGAGTCCCTTTTTTTCAATATTATCAGACATCTTGTAATCCAATTGCTTAATCACATCGACTATATTTTTAACACAAAAATACGTATTTATTTGATACTCAGATAAAAAAAATACGTAGGTATGGAATCTATTGTAGAAATACTCAATAAAAAAGACAAAGAAATGTTTTTGTCCCGATTATTTACCAACTAATTACAAATGTTGTTTTTCTATGCATGTTTGCTAGAATTTCGATAAGAAATACTAAAGTGGATCAATTATTTAGAAGAGATAAAATATTATTATATTCTACGGTTGTTTTATTGTTTTAGTTTACATATACGAGCATAAAAAAGTAAAACATAATAAGGTAGTTTATTTAGAATTAATTATGAATATTATCCATTTTATAATAGCAATAGCTTCCGATATAAAATTATATGAACTAGAACGGTCGATAATTTATTGAAATTGTCATAAGATATTCAACAAATATTATTGATTTTAATCTTGTTAGAAATTTGGAAACAATTGTTTTTTTAAATATTTTTTTCACAAACTGTCGCATTTCAATTGAATTCAAGCATTTAAAGTAGATCACGCGATATAAAATATTTGCTAATTTTTACTATTATTTTCGTTATGTGCGTTTTCTTGATAGTCCAAAGATGTCCGAAAGAAAAACGTAGCGATAATAGCTAGTTTGTTTTATAATAATATTAATTTAAATATTTATTTATGAAAACGTCTTTATCGAATATATATTAAATTAAATATAAACAAACTTTAGCCGGCTGCCAAATTGCAAGAATTTATTTGATCTGTATTAGATTTATTATCAAACAATTCAAAATATAATTTACTTACAATTTACACTACAACCAATGGATACCGTTAATAATTATATTGTTAGAGTAAAAGTACGAAGTTCGCATTGCAACTATAATTATCTCAAAATAGCCATTAAATATTTGAACACAGCTATAGCGAATATTTTTATTTTATTTGATTACAGAAAAAATAAACAACACACATATTGTATTAAAAATAAGTTAGAATACGTATAACTCAAGTACAATATCTTCATCTAAGATTTTACGAAGACTTGATGTATCTAACAAACATTATATTATAATTTCGATATTTATGTTTGTAAAAGTGCTTTTAATTTAATATTAACAATAAAATAAATACAGCACAGAGAAAAAATTGCAAGCTATTTTAGTTCTACAAAAATTATAAGATATATAATTGATAACTATTTCGGTTTGCGCCCTCATCAGAATTAGTTCATCAGTTTAGTTCTGACAAAGGCGTTATCCTGAACCGTATTTCATAATAATTTTGTAGAACGAAAACACATTACTATTATTTTTTCATTGTATAAAATGGAGTTCTACCAAGTAAATACCAATTCAAACAATAAATTTAAATAATTCTTCTCAAAATTAATAATGAATAAGACATGCAAAATTATTATTTGGTTATACAGTCTCCAATCACTATTTTCTTGACGTCCTTAGCACAGAGACCTGCTTAAAGTTTTAACTTTACAGGCTGACAAAATATTCCCATAGCTGTCAGTGATGTGTAGGGAAATTGTCTTACAATAATTTTCTTTCTTCTTCCGTATTAACCATTGCGGAAATTGACCTTATATTATGTACTGTTACAATGTAACTCCGGTATGAGTTTTAAAAAAACTATCCAATACAGTCATTTTGTAGTTCAACCATGTTCTGTAATAATTTTGCAACATGTTACGACAATCCGATAATAGATAATAAAATTATCCTGTCATCATCGCATTATGAAAAAATAATTGAGAAGCAAAATTAATGGGCGACAAATGACAAGTTAAGTGTTTGTGGCCATATCATACATAAATAATTGCGATATCAAAAGCAGGTAATTATTGATAACGAAGTCACTATATGTTGAAAAAAACGTGAGCATATTCAATATTTTAATTTTGTTGATTGAATTGGCATTCACTTGGTAGGACTCCATTATAACACGGTGAAAAAATAGCAATGTATTTTAGTTCTACAAAATTATTTTTAACAAATATAGTTGACAGCTATTTCGGCTCACGCCATCGTCAGAACTATGCTTAAACTAACATTTGCTTATCTATATATAGCTTAATAAGGTTTAATAAAAAGTAAACAAATTTTTTTTTTGAAAATAAACTGTTAGATATAAATAAAAAATAAAAAAAAACAAACAAAATTCAATTTAATTGTCTTCGGACAGTTATCATGGAGTGACATTTTTGTTTGATATATACGATATGTCTCAAATTCTAGTGTTAGATGTATGACGTGATTATCATGTCCGCTAAAAATTGTTTACATACGGCGACATTTGAATTTAAGCATATGTAATATTAACAAGATTTTTTTAACGTTTTACCGGATTTTTTGTCCTTTATATCGAGGTTTTACTGTATTTGAGAAACCCTGATTTTATTTAAGTAAGTAATAAATTAAGTAAATTTTAAATAAAGTAAATTAGTATAAAAATTAAATGTTCACAATCACTTATTAAGAATTAAAATTACAATTATGGTCAGTATATATATATATATAGTATCAATAATCCATTAGGAGCTCTAAACAATCAATAAGGAAGTCAGGAGTGGGAAATTTTTAATGACGAAAATAACCCACAATCACTACTTAATCAGTTGATAATGCTCGCGATGAGCGAAACTGGTCCTGATCAAAAAATATATTGTGGAAATAAGTACTAAAAAAATGTGTTTTTATTATTTAAAATATAATGCCTTTCCATCAAGAAGTGACAGTTAACACCTTAAAAGTGCTTTTTATATGCATAATATGTAAACATTCGGTTTGTAATCTAGGAATACTGATACGAAAGAGGATTGATATATATCTCTAAAGTCTAAAGATATATATATTTATATACTAAAACCTATCCTTTATGTTCGCTCAATATTTTTACCACTTAATTATCAGTATATTTAATACCTTTACATGTATGTACATATATTATTAACATTCCATTATTTTATTCAGGAATTGTAATTCGCCTTCTATTGACTATCTTATGTGTTAAAATTACTATTAAAATGTTATGACTGGGTTATGTATCAATAAAATCAAATCTAATAAAACTTTCTGAGTAAAAATAGAGCACTAAATTTTCAATAACCGCTTTTGAAATGCTCCGTTTAAACGGACGACATTCTACTTTTATTTTATGTGTAGCGAGATATACCCGATTTTGCTTCCATGTCGAACTGGGAGCTGTCAACGATGGCAACGGACTGGAGGTATTAATTGCAGTATTATATTTGTATGACGTGATATAAATCAAAGCTGGTCGACCGTGAAACAAAATTTATTTGATTCCAATTGCAATTGGGAATTTATAATTTTCAAATCTTAGCTTTGCAACGCTGTTCAATAAAAACGAAGCTTTTTACGATTCCACATGGAACACCTGTAATGTATTTATTACAACTTAAGCTGCAAATTTTTCTTAGCACAAAAAAACTCACAAATAGTAAAATTTCATCTAATGACTTTAAATTTGAATTGTTACAACTTTGTACGATTCCACATGTTTTTTCACTAACGGGTTTCGCCTTTCGGCATCTTCAGGCATTCTATCACACCGATGCAACAGAACTAACTGAAAATCCATCAAGCACCTTCAGTCGATAACTTTAATATTTTGAATACACATGCTCTTCAAATACCCATCATTAATATTAATGATGTTGGAAAATTGTCCCAACATTTCGTAACTGCCATGCTAATAATGATTAAAAAACGGCTCTTTTTTCAAAACCAGAAAAAATCTACCGGAAAGAGATTTTTCATTTATTGCATAGATGGCTGAAAACTATTGAACGCTTAGGAATAAATTGTGTATAAAATTATTTCAGAATGTGGTTAGCAAATAATTTTGCGTTTCATCGTTAACAAAGCGAGATTCATTACAGGTAAATATAATGAATTATTAAATTTACAATTAATAATACTTAAATGATGGCGTTGTATGCGGCATGGGGAATTTTAATTGAGCATCTATGGAACTCGGCGGGTTTAACATATCTACACTATTATAATAAATATTCCTTTGAAATCTGTAATACATATTAGTCAGAATCATTTACGAGGGCTAAGAAGTAATAAAAAATACATTTTTTCAGTTACATTTTAAGCAAACTGTCAATACATAAATATTAAAACATCAATTCACCATTAACAATAAGATACTTGGCTAAACACGTGACATTTACACGCGCCAGTCACAAGCTGCGATCGTTCAAGTTCATGTCCACTGTATTTCGTAAACAATGGTCAATAGAAATCCATCTGTCGGCATTCAAAATGATCGCTTTTGGATCGCATCCGTTCGCGATTGTCAATGATGACGTCAGCCTGCCACAATGGCCGTGATTTCGCCATTTTGTTGCGTCTAATGGCCGATTAAGTGCACCGAAATGACAGCCATTATTATTGTTTTCCAACAATGATTAGGGGATTCGTATAATCTAGTAATTACACACGAAATCAATTCAGTAATCACCTGCCGAATTATAATTTATTGACACACGCAAGTGTTTTAATGACATGGAAATACAATCGCATAGTTGAGGTACGGAAATCACCGGATAATCACATAATTAGATTCTACCTCTCGTAGAAGGTAGATGCGGCTGTCGTAGTCTTGTACTACGGCGTAGAAATGTTGGAAAGTGTTTTTTTTATGCAACTTTAATTATTTATTTTAATGTGCCGAACATTGAATTAGTTTCGTTAGGCATTTTTATAAATTAAATTTAACAATTCATTCACTGGTAAAGAGCGTTAATAATTACAAGATTTTTTATAACTAAGAGTAGAAATATTCTTTCAATTATTGGCAGAGTATATATCAGTTCACGAGCTAGATATTTTTTAACTCATGAGATGAATTTAAACGAGGACTATTTGTCATTCTAAATTAAGCCGAGAAGAGGCACCACAAACACCTACTGCTAAAATTAAAAAAAAAAACCTTATCTGTCACTTCTTGGCGGAAAAGCACTATTTTTTTCAAATATTTTCAATAGCAAAACCGCTCCTGATAATATTTTTGTTTTTTTATTTTTGAAAAATGTATTAAAACTATGTAATAAAATCAACAAATCACGAGGGTAAAGCTCTTTCCAATAAACTACAGATGCTGATATAATTACATGGTGCATGACATGCAACACTTGGCTGTCAGCCTGCAGACTCATTTTTCCTTCAAGAACTTTTTCAGGTACGATATGAAGGTGGATTCCCAGAACTAATTTTTATTCATAATTTATTAACGATAAATATTTCCTCTTTTTTAAAACAGTTCAGATATTTAATGCTAAGACATGATGATTTTTATTTAGAACTTCCTGGATAGTAAGACGTTCGCATTATAATTTGCGGTGACTACTTTTAGGGAAGATTTATTCTTGCGGTTTAATTGCTTTGATGCACGACTTATTAGTCAAAGACTGACAAGGAAGTCACCTTCAGTGTCTGCTGGTGATGACTGATGAATAACGGTAGTAAGCTGTCACGTCCAAGATGACCTCTCTTCAATGAGCCTCGTCTCCAAGAAAATCTTTTGGCGTACCTGTCTTCAATTTAAAATTTACTCAACAGATTAGGGCAGAAAAAAACATAAAGACGAATAGATAGATAATTTGTCAATGAGATTTTTATCCGTTTCATATATTGACCTTGTTCTACATTTGATTCCAAGGATTTTTAATTTCCTATCTACGATATCTCTACTGATTACAAAACAATACTTAATATAATTATATTTATTAAACATTCAAAAATTGTAAGCAAACCATTTGCAAAATGGTCGACCGTCTAGCTGATATCATTGTTTGTAATTTGGTTTTGCGACAAATAAATTATTTAACATGGAAATATAAAATACATAGAAAATATACCAATAATTATAACGGCTGAGTATAGTTTATTTTTAATATACTAATAATTATTGTCGATGGTGCGAGACTTTGGTCTTTGTAAAATTCCTCGCATGCGATACATTGCACAGGTATAAATTATAATAATATATAATGTATTAAAATAAACAAGGTAACCGGTTTCTGAATTTTTCCACTTCATGTTGATTTAAATTGTTAACAATTAATTGTTGACATATTTTATTTATCTATAGTTTTGGGAATGCCTTTCCTGTCATTGTTGTGTCATATTAGTATATGCCGTGACTGTAAAAAAACGGAGAGATGTCAAACCCAAAAAATGTAACATTCATTTTATTTTTGTATATATATATATATAAACAAAATTCAATTCATCAATTTTCTTATTCTACGAAAGACACATATTTTTTTTCATCAACGGAATACTCGGTTATAAAATGTATATCCATTATGAGTAACATGTTTTTTTAACTTGGTATTTTAAAGACAAAAGTGATTTATTTTTTTATGTTTTTTAACTGTTATTATTACTATATTAAAATAGTATATATGCTAAACAATTTGAAACTTGTGTTGAAGGATTCCAATCACATTTTATTAATAAATAAAAATAAATGTACTTGTTAAAAAAAATACATACATGTTTGCTTCAGTTGTGAAACTGTGACATACATAGATATACATTATTATGTTAATAATGAAAAAAAATATAATATTAAAATTGCGGTGGTCAGTGATAAGATTAATTTATATTCTAGTATTTATTATTATATTAACACTATAATTTACTATTGAATAAATCATATCCGACACGGGTATATATATTTAATCGATGTAAGGAAAACATGAAAAAGAAATTACCCGTAACGATATATCATTCTCTGCTATATTAATTATACCCAGATATTGTTCAATTATAATGAAATTAAACAATTGTTACATAGGTCATAAATTGAAAAAATAAACAACTACATTGTACATAAATTAGTATCGTTGTTTAAGCCATAATTATATTGGTCATTCGGTATGCTAATCTATGAAAGAATTGTTTGGAAGGTGGAAGACTTTATAACGACAGTAAGTGAAAACATTTAAAATAAATTTTTCGATATTTTCAATAGTAAATCATTTCAGTTGTCTTAAAAAAAAAAAAAAAACTTCACTTGTATTCGGCGTCTCGGTTTCATATAAAATCTATAAATTGCTTACAATAATGAATTGTAAAATATGAGAAAAATCATATTTCGATAAAGTTGATTATACGTCTCGATTATTGCTCGAATCTTCTGATAAATCATCACCAGAAAAAGTCCAAAAGAAGATGGAACGTTGGGTTCAAATTTTTTTTTATTATTTAAACGAAAATTTATCGAAAATTTTGGCCGAAATAATTAAATATTAAATTACATAAAATAAACAATTGTGTCGTTTTTTTAGGTAACATCACCTTCTTGAAAAATCATCGCCCACCACTGATATATCCATATATTATCGGTAATAATTTTACTAGAATTAAATTATGATCTACGAGACTAAATACTTTTTCTTAACCAAAATGGAAATAGTAATACTAGTAATACTTTGATATAGTTTTATATGGAATAAAATAATCATTATTTACTGAATTTAAAACACTAACCGTTAAATCATATTGCAAATGGCTAAAGGTGATGGGTTTTTGGCACGAGCCAAGCGTTCGAATCTTATGTATGTATACAATTTTTACAAATATCGAAAAACTTTACAACCCGCTGATTCTAAAAGCAATTTTATTGCATAAAAATATAACCGCGATTATGTCACGTTTTATTCAAAAGAATCCGCTTGGAATGGATCAGGCTTAAAATCATAACAACAACACTGACCTCACTCGAAATACCGGTGCTAGTTTTTTGCACGTGATTTAAATAAAAATATTTTATCGCTCTTTTATCAAAGGATTTTATGGAAAAACGAAGCATGTAATTTGATTCTAAATTCATTGCAAGTATCAATAACATTTGTATCGTTTTAAAGAACAAATTATATAATGATTAAACGTGAAAAATTTTCTATAAGTCATTGATTATACACAATTATAATGTTATGGTATAAATTTACAACGTTTATTTGCGTGCAAAATGAAAATGGCTTTAAGTGTCAAAAATTCATAATTAATTGAAAATGTCGCATTAACTGCAGTGCATATTCGTATCGTATATAGAGTCTTAGTTTTCAAGATTTAAATTCTCGCTAGGGGGCAATTTAAATAATATTATCTTTTTTCATGGCATGATTTTTTAAGTTTCAATAAAAATAACGAGTCATAAAAAATATCAAATTTCTTTGTCTTACAAATTAAAATAAACTTATTTGCTTTTTTTTTAATTTTTTTGATTTTGCAGGGCATCTCTTCATTGATTGGATTTGAAATTACTTAGTAAAACTTTATATTGCTAAATTATAAACAATCAGAATTAGTAAAAAACATATTTCATTGATGTGTCGATAGCGCGATGTCGGAATAGAAATCACTTCTCTACATTATTCATTTAGATATATCGAATGTATAGTAATTAGCTTGATATTCGCTTGGTAGAACTCTATTTTTGTATGTTTTCGTAGTACAAAATATATAAATATATAATGATTACAAGCAATAGTTTTTAAAAGTGCATCTGTTTCCGATCTGAAGCATATAAATTCGTAGTATAGTTCATCTCAGCAAAAGTTTTCTATTGGAACTACTTGCAACTCAACCCCTCTTTTGTTTTGAGAGGGGAAGGAATATAAAGATAGGGTCAAAAAAAGGCTAGTGGTTAGTTGATATTGCTCTGACTTTGCCTTATTTTTAGGATAAGTGGAATAGAAGGGAATTTGATATCAAACAGTTTGGTACAAAAACTATTAACTATTAAACTAAAAACTACTATTACTTATAACTGACAGTTTTAGGGCATCTATGTTTTATCCTAAACGTCCTAAGACGACATCTTTAATATATTGAAAAATCTAAATTTTGCTTTTCTCAACATAGTTATGGTTACAATATATTGAAGTTATTCTGTATACAGATAGTCATATGTAATTATCATTAGGATGCACAGTGTACATCTGATGCGTAAAGACATTACTAAGAATATTTTATAAATGTTATGTTTCTAGGTTATCTATTAAAGTCATATTAATCATCATTGCAAACCGACTTTATCCAGTTTTTCTCCGCACGGTAAAAGTTTATTAGCGAATAGACATAATGTATTTATTTATATTAAATAATAATAAGGGAAAATCAATTATCTAAGAAAAACTTGTGTGGAATTATGACATTTGTTTGTTATGGTAATTACTATGCGATAAAGTCAATACCTAATTGAATGCAATAAATGAGAATATTCATGTGGTTTGATATAAATAAAAATGTAATATGCCAGTGATTCTAATTGATCGCGAAGAATTCAAATTATTTGTAAGAGCCACAACATTGTTTTTTCCTTTAAAGTTTCTTATTGAACTTTAAATTAAATTCAATAGATCGGCTGCAGCAACGTAACAAAAGTTTTGTCTTCAAAAGTATGTTTCGAAATTTGAATACAATTTTGAGCAAAACAAAATGTGCGTATCAAAGATAGCCGATCTGTAACTCTAAAATTCAGCCTATGTAAAATTTTACATTCATACTCAAACATGAATTACACCAAAGGACATGAACCATAAATGTTGTATAGCTTGATAATTAAATTAAAACAATACATAAAATGCGAAAACGTTGATAGTTCAACACAAAATACAAGGAAACGTTTATGGAACAGAGATTATTGTCGTAAATTGAAGAAATTTTAATATTAAGCTTTTCAGTAATTTTAAAAATTAGGCCTAGCTATAAGTACGGCATATAAGTTTGGATTTAATTTACATAAAACAGAGGACTTCTGACAACTGTCGATAGCGAAGTGATATAATAGAAAAACCTGTTGATTATTATTTAATATCTCAATATTTCGATACAGGATTATTCTAAATCCAACAATGATGAAAAACAGAATCAGTTTTAAATTTCGACAATAATCTTGTTTTATAGTTTTAGTTAACATATGTACAAATAGTAAAGAATTGTCAGTTTGGAGATGTTTTCCAAGCGGGTAAAGCACATGTCACACAAAGTGAGTCATCCGGAAAAAAAAATATTTCGTCTCATGTATCACACTGATATAAAATATAACTGGCATTTGATAGCTGAAGTAGCTATTAGCCAAACAGTCATTATAAGTAAATGCGCACGTGCTGATAACACCGTTGACTTATATATAATCATAATACAACATGTGTTTTAACCATCATGTTAACCGAAGCGTTAAGGAATTTAAATTATAACGTTGCTCATCAGTTATTATGTTATTAAATTCACATACAGAGCTAGAGTTGTTGAACTGCGTAAAACGATGAAATCCTTTCAGAAGATTAATGATGTTTTTTTTGCAAACAAATGTGAACTTAAATAATACTTAAGAATCTGTGAGATGAACATGTATGTTAAATGACAAAAGGTAACAACATATTTTTATTACAATTGTTAATACGTATGACATCATTGTCATTTGACTGCCTCACGTTGCATAATATTGCCAAAATAGGCGAAATTGATGACACACGAAGGCTTTGTAATGCTTTTCGGAGTAATGTTCAGCATGTCAAAAAAAATGAATTTGATAAATAATATTATATATTCAGACGCTGTTCAATTATAGAAGCACCATTATATCGCTGTTTTAGAGTAAACGTAGATTTCTCATAGAAAGTAAAATTTAAATTTAAAAAAGTCTGAGATTCACGGAAGTTATAAAAAAACTTTTTTAAATAAGAAAGCCAATCGGCTTAATTTTTTTTTTTAAATAAGAAATTTTAAAATAAAATAATGAATACGTAACGTATATTACACATACTTGCTAATTACAAAATAAATAATATAGATGTATTAATTAAACATTAAATACACTGTTTTATTATTAAAAATTGGGAAGCGTGCGATAATATTGCAAGCAATATCTGATATTTAAATATAAATTGCGTTTAAACATCTCTGGCGGGAAACAAGAATCACAGTCTTCAGTTCGCCAATCGCCGTTTGCGGGAGACTGTAATTACAGTTACCAAAAAATTTATCGATGTAGCGGGAGACTGTGATCACAGTCCTGCGTATTTATTATACTGTTTATTTTTAAAAACTATTAAATGGACGTGAGAAACTAATTCATAAAAACATCATAATATTGTAGGTGTATGTTTACATTTCTTATTTTTTTTATCGGAAAGGTTTAACATATGTTTTTAGCGGATACGCCCGCGTCGCTCATTAACTTATGCTCAATCGGCCCCGACAGAGATGTGTTAATATATTCACTAAGAAGATTATATCAGTGATTTTTGTCAACAGTTCCAATTTTTGAGACGACAAATGAGACGGTCTAATACATTTATTTGTGTTTACGTATTAGATTTTTTATTTCTTGCATTAAAATCACTTAATTAAAATTTTTGTTAATTTTTTGTTGAATAATGAGTTTGAATATTTTTATTATTCATTTATTATAATAAGTTATTCGTTCGAAATTTTAAATATTTTGTAGTCCAAATCACATGATTCGTTATTTTTTCAAATAATTTGTAGTCGCAATACGCAAAAGTTATGACCGTGAATTTATAGTAAAATTTTGCAAATGTATAACAATTATATAATCTGAAAATAATATCACATTTAAATCGGTAACATCCTGAAATATGTCATTTGTGTGTAACATTTTTCATCGTTGAAAATAAAGTGATATAGCTTGCTACATTTAATTTTAATTTCAAATAGATTTTCAAAAACCATAATCAAAACAAGAATTTCACATCGTGATTACAACATTGTATATTGTTATTCATTGCAATTGTGACAAAAGCAATGTTTTTCCTAATCAATAATTGTTGTAGATATAAACATGTGAATGCGTTGCCCCAAATTACAAGAAATAATTGCATTGAAGGATTACGATAATAATTATAGAAAACGTATGCATTATATTTCGAAAATTTGTGTAACATTATTATGATCATTAAAAATCAGCATTGAACCAACATGTACATTTATATTAATTGTGGCTTACGACTGTGAATTAGTCTTTTTTCTAATTATTATATTAACACGAGACGAGATGAAATGTGAAGAGCATGATTATTTACACGTAACGTAACGTACGAATAGACAGAGCTGTAAGAATTACCAGCAGTACGTTTTCATTCATTAATTCAAAAAAAAAAATGTCTTGGCACTCAAAGTAATCTCAACTAATCGGCTAACGTATTGCGGTCGTACTGAACTGAAAGATGAATTATTCACTACTATTAAAACTAGATATGTTTTTTTGCCTTTGAATCAGTGATACGGAGACGTTTTAGGCTGATATTTTTTTGAATTAAAACATATTGTGTCAATATACGGATGTTTGCGGATACTAATGGAGAACGTTATCGTTAACATGTTCGATAACGTTTTTAACAACGAATCGGTAGAGAGATCAGTTGCTAAAACAAATGTTGTAAAAACAAATATGATTTCAATTGACTTATAAGTCTTGAAATTGCTTCTATGGGGATATTTGACTATTTAGGTTTATGGCAACAAACCAAAAACTTTTAAGTAACTTCAACAAAATATTCGTGACGAAATCAATGATATACCAGTTGAAATTCGTGATAGTATGAGAAAAGATCTCGCACTTGTGAGATCAACAAAGATGTACATTTAGCTAACATTGCCATCGATACGTATTTCCCAACTTTTATCAGCCAATTTGTTTTAGGCGATTGTACCTTTTTTTTTTTTTTTGAAATTGTTTTTCACACAGATTTACCTAAAATTGTTATTTCATTATTAATATATATGAGTATTACGAAGAAGGTTTATAGATAAGGTGATAATGCTCGCGATCAACGAAACCAGTCGTGATATTTATACTATAGTATTGTGTAAATAGCTCTAAGTATTCTAAATTATTTAGTTAAATAAAATATCAGTCCATATAGAAGTAAACGTGAAAATTGTTTACACTATAGAGTAAAATATACGAGGAAATGTCAAATGTTTGTAAGAATGAGTTAAAAGATATTTTTAAAATCTGACAGTTCTATAAAGGCGGCAAATCTAACAAAATATATTTTCAATGAATAACTCGGGGACACTATATGACTCCTAACTCCCTCTATAACCGGACAACTTATAATGGTCGATATGAAGTAAGTTTTATATCATTCCTCGCTTGAAAAATATAGTCAAAACAAATGCAATCTACATATGTAATATCACAATTTGTCCTTCCGTTTCGCCTGATTAAATTAATATTTTGTGGTCGGGCTTGATAATGGCTACGCCTAAAAATAATTGCATCAACAAAATAATAATATTATCGTCCTTTGATTAATATTGATAAATGAATTGAATCTGTGTCAGCGAGTTGATATGTTATTATGTAACCATTAACAATGCTTTTCTTTGAAAATCTTTTTAATTGAATATCATATAAAAACAATAAAATATTTCACCAATAACGTATTTTAAGAAAATGTCAAGACCAAATATAAAACGGTTGATAATAAAAATTGCCAATTCACGCTTTTTTTAAAATAATAAGTGTGATTTTTATTTTTATGGATCTAATTTTTTGTGTAAAATTGAACTAGGTATGTATGTATGTGCTTAAAATTAGGAAAGTAAGTCTTATCAACATCACATAGAGATGTCACTGTAGCGATGTTAATAAATATTTCCAATACACCATTTAAAAAAACATATTTCTTTTGGTTGAAAATACAATAAATAAATATTACTCGGTAAGGTGAGCACTTTTTACTCAACGATTGAATAAAACAAGTGACAAATGTAAATTTTGTCTCATAGCCATACGTATTGATTGTTTATTTTTAAATACAATACATATCAGATATTATGACATACCCAATTTAATAGAAAGGACTGCCGCAAGATGGACTTAGAGTGTTCCTTGGAATCCAAATAAGCATTTCAAAAAGATCGTGTGCTCGTATTACCAAATATTTTTTATGACAAAGAAGTCGTAGTTGTAGAAAAAGGCATTTGCACAAAAAATCTGAAAAATATATATTGTATATTGAGATCCCCATCTACAACAGAAATCAAAAATTATTATTTTTCGGCAGATATTTAATTGTGTTTATATAAATATAAATCAATATTGATTTGAAGAATTGTTCAATTTCTTTACTATAAAGTCTAAAATTGTAACAAAAAACAGGTTCAACTTAAAAATGTTAGAAAACGTTACAAAAGTACCCAAAAGATATTTTTCAACAAAGATTTTTTTATAACGTTCCGAACAATTTTAAATCTTGGCCGAACAAAAATTCACGCTATATTTTACGTAGTTATTTTACGGTTTGTGGGAATAAATTTTAAGATTTATTGCACTTTTCAGTATCTCAACTATACCAAAAAGCAAATTCACAATGAATTACCTACATAATAATCAGCAATATTATGTTTTTGTAGATTATCAGCGTTTTAAAACCACAGAAATATCATGACATAATCACTTTACATTGGTAACACTGAAGTCTAAATTAGGTTTTAAATAACGGTGCACGTATCTTTAAAAAATAACGCGGCCATAAAAAATGCGATGCATATTTTTATTTTAGAAGAACTTGAAGTCATTTTGTTGTCTTGTAAACATTTCAATGCATAACAAAGCCAAGGATTTGCAAAAACTAAAGGTGTTGTTAATCGTTACACCTTATTGATAACAAAATAACATTAGAATAATATTGTGTATTTAGTGTTGCGAATTATTTACAATTCGAACTTGAAAACATAAATAAATAAACGGTTTTTTTAATTAGGACCGGTTTAACATTGTTATTATTCAACTGCGAGAAATAAATAAGTTCGAATTATTCTTATTAATTTTATTTTTAAAAGTTTCATCAAAAAGTAAATTTTATAATAAGATTTATTACAATTACGGTAACCATATTTGTAAAAATATTTTCTTTTCTAAATTTATCTATTTTTAAAAAACTGAAATTTTTACAATTATCTCATTGTCAAAGGCATGATATTTCAATTAATAATAACACATTTTTAGTACAATTTCACTCATCGCGAGCATTATCAATTAATGGGATACAATTTTCAAACAAGCCTAAATATAAAAAAAAAATAAGCGAATAAAAGGTATAAACCAAAGATTCAAGAAAAAAGAAAACAATGTAAAATCATACAACATTGTTAATTATTTTTTAAAATAAAAAAAATGAAATGGTCACCTTATGGTTGCCATTTTGGATAGCAATGTTGGTAATAATTGTATGCAGCTTGATATATTTTGGATTGTATAATATAATTGAAAATATAATATATATATCTACCATTAAAACTCAACGTTAAAAGTATGTATATTTTTTTTATTATAAGACATAAATTCATCAAGCAAAATTCTGTCATACGTAATCCTATTGCTATTGCACGAGTGTCACTCGTAATTGAATTGAAAGAAAATTCAAAACTCTTTCATACTAATATTTTCTTTACGCCGAGAATTAAATATCAACTAAAAGACACTCCACAAAATTAATTATCACTAAAAGCTTTTTTATATTATTTAAAATGCTAGTTGGTTAATTGACTATAATTATTGGGATTCAATTAAAAATAATATGACGCAAATAATACTAAAAAAAAGAAAATATAATACGTCATACTTGTATATTTATTGATTCAACTGTACGATTTCATTAATATATTTTACATAATATGTAGAAACGAAAATTATGTTTAAACATTAATTAGAGATATTTTTTACGAATAAAAAAAAATAAAGCACTGTAGCGTCACATATATTCAATCAATATTTCATAAATTTGTTGTATTTTTTAAGAATTACTACAGTTTGACCTCGACTTGATTTAATTGTCCCTTACTATACAAAGCGACTAATTGCTTTGTTTACATACGTTATCGATCCTAAATTCATTTATTATACGCAATTCGGTTTTGTGCAACCTGATTTTTCCTGTTTTATTGTAGTTTGCATCACAACCAAGTGCGTCGGTCGCAAACAATCTTTTGCTTTGCGTTATAGACAAACATTTGTGAATTGTTCAAACTGAAAGAGTTGTTTATTGAAATTAAAGAAAAACCATAATACATCAGAATAATTCAATATTACTCGTATAATCTAAAAAGAGACACTGTTAGCTAAACTTTTGTAAATAATCTAAATTTCTAATCGTAATTTTCATGAAAACTATATTTACACAAGAAAACACCTTAATTCGCCCCTTTTACATAAGGTTTCTTTCATGCTTTGATAATATTATAGTTACAATTTCTGTTTAACCTAACAATATTCAATGACCTCAAGATAAGAAGTAAACTAAATAAGTTATTCACTGAATGCTTGTGTTACAAATATAAAAAACACAAATAAAAGTAAATTTTCTTTATTTTTTTTTTCCTGTAACTGTGTTTTCTGTAAATGCTTCAATCTTTATAACCAACCCTTTTATTATCGCGCTATTTTATCGTCCGCGATTTGGCAATTAAAATTCAAGAATGTACATTGTGCAGTCTAATATTCATGGAGATTCATATTTCTAAGACGCAAAGAATAATCTGAGACACACTCGTCACATATTTTCACTGGTGGACACTCATATATTTTTCAATTTAATTGTTCAAAGCTATAATTATGCTGATCAGAAGAATGTTCGACGATGTTTTTCATATTTATTATATTATATTCAAAATAACGATGTTAAAACAATTAAGTCGAAAACAATATCATATGCCACATGTGAATTTATTTTTCAAGAAGTGTAATAATAGGTTATTGGAGATCTTTTAAAATTATAACGCTGCTATATTCCAGGGGCATAAATTCATTTAAAAAAATATTATTTAATAAGTGGCAGGTTTTCTTCACCAAGGAAGTATACATTAATTTATACTACGTAGTTAAAATTGTGTAACATTAAGAAGCTTATAAATATATTTTTAGATGTATTTAATATAACATAAGAAATATACATTAAAGATTGATGAAATGTTTCAAGTCATCACAGGGTTGTTGAAGAGCCATTAATGGTTGCACGCTGATTTTTTTGCTTATGACAATAGCTCAGACAAAATGCTATGTAACGGTTATGGAATGGTAATGATTATTTAAAGGATAATGCGCAAATAAAAAAATATGCAACAATAGAACCGAATTCATTTTGGATTACATATGTAAATCCGTATGTGTCTGTCTATATTGTAATGGAAATTTTAGTTGTTTTTTTGCCCATCTGTTTTTAATTCACGTTAGTAATAAAGGTTATTTTTGACGCCAATGGTGACTTCTTTCAATTGGAATGTTAGATAAATATGTATCATGTAAATTGGACTGACAAAGTGTAATTTTTTAGATTGTCGTTAAAATGAGCACTAAAAATATATCGAATTATCTTCATGAAAAAAGATCATAAAAAAAGAACACAATAAAATAATATTGTTAGAAAACATTGAAATTAGACAAAGAGTGGATATCGCTGTAGAATGCTTCAAATGAAATCAAATATCCAGTATACAATGTGATATCAAATTAACTTGAATATACTTGGTAACACCTCTCAAATGTTCAGGTAAAATTAAGCAAAAATCACATAGAATCATTTTTTTACAAGCAAATTTAGTATTATCAGTAACGATTGATTTATCGTTATTTAAAGTATCAATATTTGTCTGTTTAAAAATAAATCTGTTATATAGATTTTAATGATAAACAAGTTCTGGATATTATCAATTGATTGATTTGAATTTGTCATTTATAATGCTTAGATGGATTGTATTTTGACAAGATTGCATTGGTAATGACGTTCATCCAATTATTATTTCGATTCCACGTTTTAGCCAAGGTTGGCTTAGTTGAAATGACAAAAAAAACCTGCACATTTGCATAACATAAAACATTTCATACGCGCGTCGTGATATATTTCACATTGTGGGCATCGACTCCTTCAGAACACAATAATATAAAATATAAGACTATTAGTTTTTCGATATATCTTTTCAATAATATTCTACTTCGAAAGATGTCGCTATGAAATAAAAATTAATTAAATCATTACTTTCTTGAACCACTTTTGAGAATCGTATAAGAGGTATCTACACCAAGAGAGAAGGTAACATGAAGTTAACAAGAGCCTCATCATAATTCCATGATATTTAATACTTATAAAAGTACGATGTAAATTATATAGAATAAAGGGTAAAAAATATTATTTAAAAATAAAATAATATTATACGTATCACACTGAACAAATATCTTTGGTCAAATATTTGAAATTTGACGTAAATATTGTTAAGGTCGTTCGCAGTGAACGATGTTTCAGTTTCACGGACTTTTGATTGAGGTACAAAGATTCACAGCGATACGTTGTAATAAATATTTCTATTAGATGACAATTATTTTCAACTTGTTAGTATTGATTCTGGCGCGCGTTTTTCAGAAGTCACTTTATTAATATGCTTTTGTTATATTTGTAATGACTTATTCACTTTTGACTAAAATTCCAAATACAAGTATTTTTTTCTGAAATGAATGCACAAGCGTTAAAGCAACTATGTTCCGTTCGACTTAAACACATCAATAGACAATTCGCCAATATTCGTAAAAACGTTTAAACTTTAAATGAATGCACTTCTTTACATTTGGTCTTTACTTTACGATCAATTCATAAATTGATTGACTCGTCAATATGTGAAAGTGTCGGTTTTGAAATTTAAAAATTCTTACATATGAAAGTGATAGCGATGAAAAATTTTGTTATGATTACCAGCCTGATTGAAAACAGGAGGTTTTACTGTTTTTCCTTTGTTTTGTAGTGAATCACATTGCAATATTTATTTTCTTTAACATATGTTAATGAATGTCAAGTATACAAATTGATTCCATATGACATAAGAGTTTTCAACATATCGCGCTATTAAAAACTAAAGGTAAAAACATATCGATGTTAATAATTTAAAAATATTTCAAAACATTTCAGTGCTCTTAGCTTAGGCGAAATATTTTAATAATATATGTCGAAAAAAAGTAATTGACTCTTTAAAATTAATTATACACTTAAGTGCTATTATGATTCAAAATTTTCCTTAATATTAAAACTAAAGCTATATATAAATAACTTGTTTTTTTTTTGGGTAAACGATATTGATATAATTAACTTTAGTACGATATTGTATAAATTTAGTTAAACGATATTATTCCTTAAGATTATATCGATTCTTGTGAATAATATAACAATAATTACAAAAAAATATTATTTTTCGACGAATTCGGTGGCAACTTATTAGAATATAAAATTAATAATTTTTTATCCTACTTGGTATATGAATTTTATTTTTATATAAGATTAAATGCTTTTTAACGCATGTCCTTAAGTTATGTGGATCTAAATTAACATCAATTATATCAACGCTGGTTACAGTGTCCTGTTATTGGACAAATAAAAATATTAATATAAATTATTTACAAGATTAATCACAAAACTTTAATGACTGTAATATTATATCAAAATGGATAAATTTAAGTGTATAAAAAAGCTATAAAAAAAATACTTTACCGATTTCATTGAAATCGAATACTGTATATACGATAAGTAATAATTGATTCAGTGTAAATATCCAGTCGTTTACTGTACTGAATTAAAAAAAATATTTTGAAAGCTTTTTGTAGAGGATCTCTCAATAATTGCAATTAAATAGTTTATAAATGGATAAATTAGGAAGATAGTTCTAATTTATTTATTTTGTTCAATTTATATTACAGAATTATAGAGAGCTTGTTGTATATGTGTATTCTACATGGTGTATTATTTCAGTTTTATCAGTAATAAAATTTGATACTTTGAAATTGTTTATAAAATCTTTACTTTTTATCATCATCTATCAACATTTTGATCAAAAAATGACGCTAACATAACCTAATTATGACCAATTCTCAATCAATTATAAAATCTTGTTTCAAGTAATTGATATGAAAAATAATAATCTGACAGAGAAAATATGATGATATATTATTTGTATGCAAGCTGATTTTGTGAGTCTTCGATAAAAATGCAATCGTGCATAGTCACTTCAAAATCTGTCACTAATGTGTATATATCACCTTGATAAATTATAAAAAGTGGGTTTTGCGTACTTGGGAATAACATATTTATATACTTGACCGCTTTAGATATTGTGAACAAATATTTATTCAGTTATATTTTACACTTTATCAGTCGATTGATAGAAATGTTGAGATTGATAGGTACTTTATTTTATGTTTCTTTATATTTATTCTCATGAAAAAATAATCGAGATGTGGATCAATTATACCAATGACGCTTTTATCATGTTTATTTCTCAACGATTGTCTAGTGATACAAATGGTGACCGCAGTGGATTTATTTTACAGTAGAAATTGGAATATATAATTTATCATTACCGTATCTTATTCAGATGACCTAATTAAACGCAAGAAAAAATGTCAACACCGAATAGCTTACTGACGCTTAATAAAAAAACAATTGGATCATAAGAAACCTGAGGTTTATTTTCAAATAATAGAGATTATACTTATTATTGAAAAAAAAACAAATAATCTGATTAGGTAAACGATGAAATAATAAACATTGTTTAATTTATGATGTCGACTGATGGTGCTTGATGGAAGTTCAATATCAAATTTGAATTGTTACAACTTTGTACGACTCCACATATTTTGTCACTAACGACTAGGGTTTTGCCTTTCGACGTCTTGAGGCATTCTATCACACGGAAAGGCGAAACCCGGGTCGTTAGTGACAAAACATGTGGAATCGTACAAATTTGTAACAATTCAAATTTAAGCACTGTTCAACAAATAAAAAAAGTTGCGTAAAATTTAGTCAGTTCAAATCAAAGACCGAACGAAAAATGGTTTACACTCAATAATCAGCGTTTCACTTAAATCTCACAAAAAGTTTTTTAGTAGTATCCGATTCAAATAAAAGATCGTGGAAAATAGATTCACTTGTTTTTCGAATGTAAATATAGTATATTTATCAAAAAAGCATTTAGAATATGAAAACGGTGTTGCCTTTTTATTAAAAGAAATTGAAATATCAAAGAAAATAATTAAAAATATTTGTAGTGTTTTATTTTATATTTTTTCACATCGATTTAATCGTTGTAAGTCATTACATCTAAAATAAAAGAAGGCTCGATTCAAAGTTTAGAAAAAGCAATGTCTTAAATATGTGATATATTATATTTTTACTGCAAAATTTTATATAAATAAGTCTATTTCGGGAAAAGATCGTATAAGTAAATACAAAAGAAAACATTGTGACGTTAAGTGTGTTATGTTATTTTAATGTATTCAACATCTGTTTCTAACATTTGCCTGCACAACATTCCTGGCAATCCGCAAACTTATTTAAACATATTAAAATACACTAAGAAACATTTCAAATATTTATTTTTTATTTGCCAGTGCACAGAATTACGCAATATGATTTTTGAAAGTCGTAAATATTTTTAAAATGATTTAAAGAAATTTTGCTATGATATTGAATTTGATGTTTGGAAGTCAGCAACTAAGCCAGCAAAATAAATTTAGATTATTTTAATTGTTTGAATTGGCATTTACTTGGATCACTCCATTATAACACGGTGAAAAATAGCTGTAATAGCTATCAAAAATGACGGTGAAAAAAGTTAGCTGAAATAGCTATCAATTATTGTACATGTTTTATTATTTAATTTTGTTGAACTAAAATATATTACGTTGCTATTTTTTCACCGTGTTACGTCCTTGTTTATATTGATTTTGCCGGGACAGGATGCTATATGAAGTGGGAAAATCACAAATCTTACGAAAATCGATAAAACAATTATAATTCTATTTAAAAAATCAGTAAAGTGAATTGTTTTTTGTTCGTTATTCAAAACCATACCGTTAAACCAACTGTGTTGAATAAAGCCTCACAGTGATCAACAAATAACATTGATGTTCATCAGAAAAAAAAGGAAATTTGCTTTCCAATATCCATCATTTCTATTTTCTTTTATTTAAAAGTTACTCGTTTGAATTTTTTTAATATGCTTTGCATATCAACAGAAAAAATTAAATATAGTGATTTTGAGAATTTGTATATTCACAATATTTTTAATCTAAAATATAAAGTTTTAGACTTGAACTTCTTTATTGAATAATGTTTTATGATTAAGTTGTGTTGTTTCTCAATCCTATAGTCTATTTTTTATTTTGTATAGCTTATATTTAAAATTTTATAAAATGATTTGAAAAAAAATTGACTATCGTCATCAATGTAGTTGTCACGGATTTTCTCTCATCCTTAAAATATATTTATAACTGACAAATTCTTGTTATGAAGATTTTTTTACTGATTGAATAAAAAATAACCTAGTTTTGCAGAAATCATTCAAAGTGGCGAAACGCAGTCGCTACAAATCGTCCAGTTGTTTTCTCAATTCGTAGAGTTTTTCAAAAGACTTATTTTTATACCTGCACTTTTTTATAAGAAGAATTATCACTCGACAAAAAAGTGCATTATATTAGTTTTTATACCTTAAAATATATTCAAACACGGTTTATCGTTGCATATACAATATATCACGTAAAAAGTCCTCAGCTTAAAATATTATGTTATCGTTCAATTTTATTGTGACTATTTTAACGCAAAGCCGATACAAAACTGAATAAAAGTAGTTAAGAAAATTTTATTATTAAATAGTTTTTCATTTAAGAGTGAACTTTATTTTACTTGATATAATTATAGTCTAGAATAATCAGTTTGTTTCCAGTAATCAAGGGTGATAGGCTTTAGATAACGTATTTGCGAGGCTTTTCAAATCGATTTTGAATTTGTATAGAAGAAAATGATTGTCTATTAGACCACTGAGCATTCTCATACGTTCTCTATCCGATAATGTGAACTGTGTACAGAGATAGTGACTAGCTACTAACTAGCCTTATTTTAACCATTTCCTTATCTACTTTTACTATCCTTAATTTACTATATTTAGTAAATATTTGGTTGATTTGAATGAGCGTCTTATGTTTCCCTGTTCTGAATTTTTCATAAACGTAGCTTCACATTTTGCAATATGACAACGTTATGCAGGAAAGAAAAACAAATTTAAAACAAGTTTAAACCAGATTTGTTATATATACTCAGTCATCTCACGTAGAGTTTGCAATATACGAAATGTGTCAAAGTGACGAAATAACGTAATATTGATACATGTGTGTCAATTCTAATGCAATATTTTGCACAAAACGTAAGGTGTAAAAAATAGTTTCTTAAATGAAAACCGAACGTTGAAATTACGCACATCATCATTGCAAAACGATCGTACCGTAAATAAAATACCGATTTAAGGACCTGAAATTTCAACCTTGGATGTATATTTTCGCACGCCAAAACACTATACTACAGTGCACCGCAACCTTTTGTCTTCCACGGCACACCGATGCTTTTTTCCAAAATTTCACGGCACACAACAAGTCAATATTTATAACAAAAAACGGAATATGCAACATCGACGCATTCGTGCTAAGTCATTCTTTGCTTCTTATAAATTTTATACAGTAGATCGTGTGTAAATATTTATGTACTTATGACATACAATTCCAACGAAAAAATAATTATTTCTGCTTCCATGTGATTACATTTTCAAAAAAAATATTTTATAGTGTAGACGAAATATATGATTTTTCTCCTGTTAGAAAAATGAGCTGCGGCACACCAAACATTGTTTGATGGCACATCGATGTGCTGCGGCACACCGGTTGCGGAGCACTACTATTCTACTTCTACGGTCTACTTCTTTATGATTTTAAATCGAATTTAAGAGTAGTAAATTGGATAAAATTCTAAAATACTAAAATTAATTGGAAAGTCTAATCCGCGTCAATTTTTAAATTTTGTTGAAAATATTTTATGTATAATTAGTAAAAAAATTCCTGACTTGCTGTTGCCGTTTATTATTCTAAACTAACTAGATTATCATTTGAAGTCGTTTCTGATTTCATTTAATTGTTTACACTTTTCTGCCCGTATTCATAATAGTAGAATATATTCAAAGAGCACTCGGATTTTCAAGGGGAAGTGAATAAATCAACATTATTCCGGTTAATTATATATTGGGTACACGCGTTATAACCAAATACAAAAGTACCCTAACCTACAATAAAATTTGATAATGTATTTCAAGTTGTCATTATTTCTGCTGCCTTATTCTAAATTCTAAATACTGTTTACTTAAAACCCCTATTTTCTAATATATTTCTTCATTAAAACTATATAAAAAGTCTTTTTACCCGTAAGTGAAATGAACATTGCATGTTTTATTCTTTATATTGATGAAAAGTAGGACATTATTACTTGATAGTCCAGACGATTTTTTTGGAATTATTTCTAAATTAATTTAATTTAAACGGCTATTTAATTAAATAATTTTGATAGGTGTCTATAATGTTAGAAAAGTTATCAATATTTTAAGTTCATTAACCTTTACTCAAGCCCTTTTCTTATTCGGTGAAAAAATGAAAACCTTCTCATGTTAATGGTCACATTTAATATAAAAGGTTGGCAACTAAGTAATTGCGGATTTTTTTTAGAAAATCAAAGACAATTTTTTCATGGAACTAAATAACTTATTTTGTAATGTATTGCCCATTTTGATCAATGAACTTTTGCCATCTTTCGGAAAGCATCATAATCCCATGTTCATAAAACTTCTGGTTTTTATTAGCAAAAAACTGAATCAAGTACGATTTGACATCATCATCATTATTGAACTTTTTACCATTCAAGGAGTTTTGTAAAGATCGAAACAAAAAGTAATCAGATGGTGCAAGGTTAGGACTATATGGTGGATGTGACAAAACATCCCAACCAAGCTTCAATAATTTTTGCCGAGTGGCCAAAGATGTGTGTAGCCTTGCATTGTCATGATGGAATACAACACCTTTTCGATTTGTCAATTCGGGCCGCTTTTCTTCAACTGTATTGTTTAATTTCGTTTGTTGTTCAATGTAGACATTAGAATTGATCGTTCGGTTGGGTGGTAAGAGTTCAAAGTAGACAATTCCTTTATAATCCCACAACTGATAACAAAACCTTCTTTTGATGAATATCAGCTTTTGATGTTGTTTGAGCTGGTTCACCTGGCCTGCTCCACGATCTTTTCCGCATGATATTGTTGTAAACAACCCATATTTCATCGCCAGTTATCAGTCGTTTTAAAAATGGATCATTTTCATTAAGTTTCTTTAGCAAATCGCAGCTGTTAATGCGTTTCTTTCAGTTCGTGAGGAACCCATGTATCGAGTTTTTGAACATAGCCAAGTTGTTTTAAGTGATTTTCAATGCATGTATGTGATACATGAAGCTTCTCTGCGATCTCACGTGTTGTACTGTGACGATCCGAATCGATGATTGCTTTGATTAGGTCGTTATCAACTTCAACTGGACGACCAGAACGTTGTTCATCTTTGAGTGAAAAATCACCAGAGCGAAATTTGGCAAACCAATTTCGACACTATCGTTCTTTTAAGGCTTCGTCACCATAAACAGCACATAACTTTTTGTGAGCTGCGATGCGTTTTTCCTTTGCGGAAATCAAAAAGCAAAATATGACGAAAATGTTTCTTTTGATTTTCCATTTTTCAACGAACGCCAAACAAAAACTACGAAACCGACCAAAAAACTATTATTACTGATTAACAGCTGAATTGTCAACTATCCAATAACAAAATGAGTTTACATTTGGATTACGTCGCAAACCTTAAAATTCAACTAGAGCCATCTATGAGTGAAATCCGCAATTACTTAGTTGCCAACCCAATATATATTATACAACAAGAAACTCACCTGGTTTTTTTAATTCCTCCAAATTCTGCTTTTCTGGAGTTGCAGTATCCACCGTCGTCACAGTTTGCGTTTTGCTCATTGTCACTTTTTTGTTAATGTCACTAAAATAAACAAAAAATACACATATTTAAAATAAAGTCAAATAGTTTTTTAATTAAACGGTATTTTTTATTTATTTTGTTGATACTTTTGTAGTCGATGTATTTCATGCATATTTTTATCGCCATATCGTATATTTCACGCAGCTCAACGGCAAATGGTGTTGACAATTTAAAAACAGTTTTAATAAATGTTCAGATTGTCAATTCTCCCTTTTTTTAAATATTATCTAATCAGTAAGCAAATATACGCAACACTAGGAAAGCTAATGTTTCTCAAATAACGTTTAAACTTATGCTCTATATAATATATATAAAAATATTTTTTGAATAGTTAAAATTTTGTAAATTTCACATGTTTTTTCACTCGTGACCCGGGGTAAAACTTTAGGCATTTTCAGGCATTTTATTGCACGGATGAAAAAGAACTGATTCTGTTTTTCAATACATGTAGAAATGAATAAAGCTTCAAGAATTACAAATTGAAGTTGAAATTCCATCAAGCACGATCAGTAAATATTGTAAATGGGTAATATTGTAAAATGCTCGATATAACATTTTATTAAAGAACAGAACCATCTATAAACTAATATTTAAAAAAAAAATGATAATTAATTAGCCACTACTATGATTTGAATTTAGTTGTATGTGGAAGATATTACATTCATTAAACTACAATCATGCATAATTTTGCGATTTAATTTTAATACATATTCGTTGTTTTTATAATCCTGTTTAAATATTTTTTCATTTCATTCCACAAGCGCAAATTCCTTGGTATGCAAAAATATTTTGTTTTTATGTATGTCAATTACAATCTTTTATTGACTGACCAGCTTCGCTCGTCTTGATCGATTTTTGTATCAATATTTAATATACAACTTCTATCATATAGAATTAGACGGAATATAAATAAAGGAATAGGCCTTAACATTTTAAGGAAATAAAATTGAAAGCTGTAGCTAACCATATAAAGTAAAACGACGAAACTGTATTAAATTAAAGTAAATAAAAAAGGCGTAAACATTTCAATTGTTATGTAAAAGTGTTTTTTTATTGGGATCATGCTATTTAAGCCTGAACCTTCCTGGAACTTGTATAAAATAACAACAGAGATAGAGTGTGGTTTTTGTGTTACAGATATACTGATTAATGAAAACATCGTACATACTATTGGTGATTGATTCGTTTTTCTATTTAGTTGATTAATCGTTAATTTTCACACGTTTTTTAAATTAAATTAGAGTGATATGTATTAACACTTTCGCGCGTGAGATTACGCACAATCGCCTTTGGAATACTGCTTGTTTTGTCAACTCGTGTCGTTTTCACGAATGTTGCGATTACGGTTAACCAAATAACCGCAATACTGCCTCTCAGCACAGGGCCTTTCGATTATTTATTTTTTAATAATAATTTGCAAAACTTATAAAAATTAATTGAATTTGCTATCATGTCACCTCAAAATAATATTGTTGAGCATCAGAAAAGCAATACGTTGATTACGAACCTTACGACATATAAATTGGTCATTCGGAAGGGTTTTAACCGACAAAATTTTAATAAATTTGAGTTATTCAAAACATTTTTGTCACTAATAATCCGAGTTTTGCATTTAGGTATCTTCAGGCATTCTATCATACGAATGCAACAGAACTAATAGTTTGAGCTATAAAGTTACTCTACGACTTTCGTGCATGACACTACTGTCGCTGAATGTTCGACAGTTAACATAAAAACGATTTTTTTGTCGAAAAATCAATAGACCATTTCGTTGTTTACATCCTTTCAATAACAACACATAAACATCGTGAATCTCGTGTATATTAATTGTATCCCATTGTTAGTATATTTTTTATATAATAAAAATGTTAAAACAGTAAAACATTTAGTTTCTGAGTAACTCTGTGATGGTGTCGATCAGAGTATTCTAAAATTATGATTGATGGGAAAAGTAATGAATATTAAAACAAGTTTCGTTACGCAAATTAGTAATAATTTTTGATTAAATGAAACCGTTGTTTAGTAAGTTACAATAGCACGCCTGAAACGTTTTATTCTAACACCGCTTGAATCAGTTAAATTGTTTGGACTTCGCACGAAATTAAAGTTAGCCGCGTTCAATGGACAGTGTGTGGAGCACGTGCGTAAATAGACTTCAAACTATTATTAGAGAAAAGTTTTGACATTTACGGCCTGCAGTTTTTCGTTTCTGTTCATTTTCACAACGAGACACCGGGACACTCGACTACTGTGATCGTAGGTATTTACCGGGATCGTCTATAGTTGAGCGCGTAAAAGTATTATTTATTTTAACTAATAGCAAATAATTTTATTTTCACTCGTTCAAAATAGCAAGAATTAGGAAAATCGAATAATTTAGACTAAAAAACTGTTTTTTTTGTCACTTAATTAGTGATGCAGTAAAATCTTGGACTCAATAATTAATGGTGATTAAATTAATAATACATAAAATGGTTATTTAAAAGTTAGCAAGTTTTTTTGTATAGTAAAATTTGGAATACAGGAAAAGGTACTGATTGTTTTGTTAGTTATAAAAATCGTAAAAATTATGTTTTAAGGTTTCTATTGTAAGTAATTTATATTTATTTCTATTTATCCTCTATTATTTAAGTGGTTACACTATAAATAATTAGAGGGTTACTTGAATTTTAATATCAATCTTGCAAGGCGATGTGATGCCAATATGATCAGCCTATGTCAATATGATTATTCAAGACAGGTAATGAAAATGGTCCATATTTTTTAATCAATTAGTACAGTACTATTTCCTCGTGATAACAAGTAAAATGTAACGATCGATATTTTTTTAGATAATTGAAAAAAAGATTGTTTATCATTTATACAAACATACATTCATAATTGTTGAAATGATTCCTAGATTTATGAATGATTAATTAATTTGCTTAATAATAAATACGCATGACTTAATAAACAGATTATTATATATTATAGCCTGGAATAAGCCTTATATGAATTTAAAAATAAAATAAGCATTTTTTTGATACATATATTAATAAATGACATCATGTTTTTCACCAAGAATTTGGCAATGGTATCGATTCAAATTAATATTTCATGACATAAAATTGATTTTGAAATATCGAAATATAAAAAATCTTCACAAAAAAATATGTGCACACTTTTTGTGAAATTTAGCGCTCCGCTCAAATATCCAACAGCGAGATTTGTTATAGTTTTACCACTTGAACGATACCGGCACAAAAAGGTAAACAAAAACTAAACTCCGAAGAATATCAAAAATAAACTTCCATAGAACGTCAAACACAAATATTTATGTTGTGTATAATATATTTGTTACATGCTATTTTAATAATCTTGATCATGCATTTTTTAAAAATTATTTTAGTGAAATTCTATACTGATAAAAAGTTACATTAAATTTTAAAAGGATGTTCAGATTTAAAATTTAAAAAAATACTTACACTATTTAAATATATCACACTGATTTTAAATTTTGACACTGAACTTTATATATTTTTTTTTGTTTAATTTTCTGAAAAAGTAAAATGCTAATTTCGGTAAAATTCGAAAAAAGCAATAATTAGTTATGATGCCTTAATTTATAAGGCTTGATGATGATCCTTGATAATTCAAATTGATTGTTTAGATAAATCCATTGTCGTTATTTTTTATCGGTAGATTTTCCGATCGTGAATTCACTAGATAGGTTTTAGACGATGCACAAGTCCGTACTGACCGCAAACTGAGAGCGCTGACTTCATGTCATCTACTATAGTACTACTCGAACAGCTGATAAAGGCGAATCACAGAAACTTGATGGAGTCAAATTCGTGATAACAAATTGATTGAGATTAATTATCAAAAATTAAATTTTAATTCATTGTATATGTGGTAGATCTATTCTATTTTGTATACGTTAACACATTACGGTCCGCACATTCTCGCTAAAAAAACTACACCGAAATAGTTTTTTCCTATTATAATTTTAGACTTCTTGTATATTCTTCATCAATCTATCGATAAATTTTGAAAGTAATAATTAAAATTCATATTAATTTTTATTAGAAGAGCTCCGCGTATCCGACGACGCAACATTGTGCGTTCCCAGATCGTAACGTTTGACTCAAAAATGACGCCAATGTGGCGTCCGTGCCGTACCGCAAAGTGTTAAGCTTATTTTGACCGAACGTTCGTTTTATGGTCGATTGCCCCGTTGTTCCCATGCGCTGCATTGGGACGCTTAAATGTCCATTTTCATAAAAAGAGCAACTCGCAGTACCATTATAAAATAAATGTTTTCATAATAGAAGCACGCGTTTTAAGAAATACGGCAAACTTTTTTTTTTTAATACTTTTTTTTAATACAATGATACATTTTGATACATTGATATATTTTTCTCTTCGTTATATTTTTGATCCAAAAAATGTGCATATTTTATTAAAAAATACTATTGCACACAATAAGAGGATATCCCGTTCCGGGGAATAAAATAAATGGTCACGTTAGATAAGTTGCAAATCCGAACATCATTTAATCAGCGGTCATCTTTGGTGAATTAAATTTTATTATTATGACGAGTGAAGATTGCATCGGCGCTTAGGACAAGACCTCACGTATAAAGGACGCGATACGAATTCGGCGTCAAGGAAAATAGATATTATCGCCGTGTGATTGGAATAATTGTCGCTTCAGTATACAGAATGCAAAAAATAAAAGTGACCATAAAAAAGTTCTAAAGAGTTTTTCAATCTCAAAAGCTTTGAAAAGGATTTTTACTAAAAAAATATTTCATTTAAACAAATCATAGTTCTTACATGAAATGATTCTGTTTTTGAAATTATGTTCAGAACTCGCTAAATTACTTTCTACCTCCAGTAATTTATGAAGAATCTTTATTAATATTTGTACTATAAGAAATCGTTATTGAAATATTAATACAAATCAAATTAAACAAAATAATATTTCAGAAAAAATTATGTTTTCCTTTTCCACGAATGAATCCACTTTTCTAAGAACTACTGTATTACATCGTGCAACATCCCTTCATAGGATATTGTAAGGATATAATCAAACTAATCACTTTCTCTTACCTAATTTTCAGGGTAAGTAAGGAATGAAAACCTTAGAGATATCCATAACTTTGGATGTAAATGTGTAATAAATCATGAAAGTGACCATTCTGGGTTTAGAAATCTTGACCTCGCAACCAAATAGAAACGCTGTTCTACGGTCGCTGTAAACGTAACTATTTATGTTCGATTTTATTCTTCTTTCTGAAATATCTCCAAAAATTTTATCAGTCAACTTAAAAGTATAAAAAACTGTCATTTGTAAATCGATGAATGCATGAGAAGTTTTTCTTCTTCAATTGATTAGAAAAATATTTTATTAGTATAGTATTACAACAATCAATTACGCTTTGATTATTTGATACTATCAATTTACAAAAAAAAAAAAAACAATGCTATAATGAAAGGTTTATTATGAATAAATCTGAAAAACACGGCAAGTTTATAGCAACTGAAATGCAAAAAGTAAAAAAAAATAGTGAAAAACTAATAAAAATTAATACTTAAATGTATGTAATAATTAGCAACGTTTGAAAACGCGACGTTTTGTTGCAAACAATATGTTAAATGAGCGTTAGATATGAGTTCAAACGTCGATCCCTCTATAGTACATAAATAGTTTGCGTGTTGTATAAGTTGAGAGAGCCATAAAGAATTTTACATAAGGTTTTTTTACTGCTATTTACATGAAAACCAAAATAAATATCTCGAAAACCAAAAAATATTATTTTCAATTTTAATACCAAACCGCCACTTCACAGTTTTTAAATAAAAACATTGTTTGAACAAAAGTGCTTAAAAACTTTTTTACTCCATTTATCTTTATGTATACTAAGATTTTCTTTTCGAGTTAATTCTAATCCTATATTATTATATTTATAATATGTGTTGTATAAGAACACGATCAAAGAATTATACCTGCTATTTAAGTTTAACTGTAATACAAATTAATGAATGTATAATAAAGAAAGCAAGCAAACAAGTCCAGGTAATTTTTGCAATCGTCAGTCAAATGAATTTAGAAATTGCCAAAATATGATTTGTACCGAGGGTCAGCGGATGTCCGGATACTGAAGCAAAGCGTACGAAGAATACAAATTAAATTGTTCAGTTGCGGTCATTCTTTCATATAAAATGAATAATTTAAAATCAGATGTCGTTATGAAATTGAAAGATATATAAGTTTGTGAAATATTTAGTGAAAGCTTATTAATTACTTTTGTTTTAGTGTTTTCTTTGGAATTGACTCCAATTATTACTTATTAGAATGTCTAAGTGAAATTTATGCTATTATTTAAATCGTTACTATAAATATCGACTACCATAGTTGTTTGTTATGTTATACGTATGTATGTATTCTATATCATGCAATTTGAATTCTTCGCAAGAAATAATGAAACCTACAGAATATTCACACAATTAAGATATTATAAAGGATCTATTTACTGTTTTAATCATGTATTTCTAGTGAAATATATACATTATTAAAAAAATATGCTTTTTGATACCTTATGATGTGTGACTGTAATGGTGTTTTAAATAATAGTTATATTTCCACTCTTTTATAACAATTTGAACCAGTTTTTATCTACCGACAAATATATCTTAAAACTCCTATTTCGTTGATTATAAGTATTTTTGAAAGAAAACTTTAATAATTTATATATAATCGCAAGAGTTATATACAAGATTATTTGATAATTTATGTTTGAAACATTAATAATCTCAACCATATAAATTTATTATAGCCTGAAATCAGAAATCTTCTAAGCCACATTAAATTTCTAATGCAAAAAGAAATTATTGTTAATTGATTAATAATTTATTGGTATTAATTGCTATCGCTATTGCAGACATATAATATTCACAAAATAAAATTATATCTAAGCGTTTTTGTGCGAAAAAATTGAAGAAAAATTGAAATAACATGTTGATTACCTATTCAGATTATTAAGAAATCGGTTATTGGTTGCCTCAAATATTGCTCAAAATTGTAACATGAAACTTAATTCGATTGACAACGAAATCGTTCCGTTAGTTTTTTCCCATTCAAACAAATTAACAGGCAATGAATTATAAAGCGATTTTTATACAGTGTTGATATTTTTTGCCACGATAATAAAGCCGAAGAGCTTAAAATCCATTTTACTCGGCAATAAATTGTTGGAAATACTACTTGTGAAATATTAAATTGCATGATAATATTGGTCTCTACATTATGGTGTTGAGAGTTCTGCTTAATGATAAGATCTTTGGTGTAAAGTTTTGCATAAAGAACATAGCTTACATGATCATTGAAAAATTTACGTTTTATTCATTAAAAAAATAGTGTAAAGGTAGCGATAATATGAAATACAATATATATAATTTGAAGGGTTAATCGTTTTTTAATTTTGTCAAAACGTGACAAAAATTCTTGAGACAAATATTTGTATTTGATCATATAATATTTACATATTTTTTAAATTGTTTTATTAAAAATGAATACATTTCCTATTCTAATGTGTGTGAAATTAAGGCATCGTTATATGAATTTGGCATAAAAAAGTAATTATTCAACTAGTATAATAGCTATACAAAGTTTTCAATTTGAACACGGTGAAAAAAATAGCAATGTATTTTAGTTCTACAAAATTATTATTTTTTAAGATAAAGTTGATAGCTATATCTTAAAAAATAATAATTTTGTAGAAAAAAAATACATTGCTATTTTTTTCACCGTGTTATAATGGAGTTCTATCAAATAAATGCCAATTCAATCAATAAATTTTCAATTTTATATTGAATCTTAAACTTAAACTTAACTTAAAAAATCATGAGATGTTAAGACTATAAGTGCTTTTCTACTACTGTTTCAGATGTACTCTCTTATATTATATGTTGTCAATTTTAAAAAAAAATTCATCACAATCATTTTATAAAAAAACATATTGCATTCGAGTGGTAATCAAAATAAATATTAATTCAATTGAATTTATCTTCATTAATAAGAATGCAATTGAAAATTTTCTAAAAGTTGTTTATGATTGAAAAAAATACTATTGAATAAAATAGGTCGAATTCTTAACACAAATACGTAAATCGAGTACTATGTTTTCTAACATAAGTTAAAAATTACCAGTTTGTTATCAAAGCATTTTCCATTAATCAATATGATAAATAACTTGAGTGGATTGTTTTATCGAAACCATTTTTATTGTGCTAAAGGTAAACTACGCTCTGGAGATAGTAGTGATACGTGAAATTGACATATCTAAATCAGATTTCAAATAACAACATTTTATAAATAATTCAATACAAATCTTGACCAAATCAACGTCATGCCCAATTCAAAGAAGTCATTTTTATGTGCAATAGTATGGCAGAGTCTGAATCGAATCTATTTCTACACCATTAATACCTACGGATATGAAAAACACCTTCGATTACGTTTTGAATATCATTTTCGTGTTACAAGCTCTTTTCAATCATCATTTATATACGTCAAGCGGACATTATTTAACGCTTCATTATTGTATCTGAAAATGTTTATATTATGCATTTATTTCCATCGAAGTCTCATTGCATGATATCTTGAAGGGTTTTTTCAGTGAGATGACGTAGGGGATTTTTTTTGGTAAAAATAACTGGTCAGTTATTGTTACAGTAACGCCTGTAAGTTTACGCCTGTAGGAAATTTATTTTTAGTTCTTCAGTTGTAATTCCATGGTCAATAACAGAAAGGTAATTCACTTTCAAGGTGTTAACTGCCAAATCTTGGTGGAATGACATTCTGCGTAAAATATTTAATTAAATAAAAGAAAATTTTTAGTTAGGTTTACCCAATTTTATAATAGTGATTATGATCGGAATTTTTTATCACAAATATTGATAATACGACTAATTGGTAATTAATCGCGATGAACGACACTTGTCCCGTAATGGTATTATAAAATTGTAGAAATATTTCTGAAAATTACGTTTTTTTATTTCATTAAAAAAGTGTCAGTCAATTCTTGAGAACATACATCAAAATCCTGCAGCAGTCGTGTTTTCAATTTTAGGATCCATTTAATCATAGATATATATCATCGAATAGATCAATCGCAGTATACTATTTCTAACGGATATGGACTAACCGGGTCGCGTTAAACGAGGGCTACCTGTATATCAAAAATAAAAATTAAGTGCGCACGATTTCTAAGAATGACTATTGATGCCCAAATCGGGAAATACCCCTTGAAATTTGCATGCGTCTTAACGATGCAATCTTGTTGAGATTACGCGAGCAGAATTTAATTGCATCAATGTTTATTGTGGTTATTCTTATTAAGCCGTTTATTTAGTTTTAATGATGATGTATTCAGTGAAAAATTGTTTAGAACCTTTGAAATATAAAAAATACATAAAAATAAATCTTTTTTGTTACAAAACCAATTATTATCAAGTATTGAAGATTTAAACCATAAATTGGATACGATATTAAGCAATACATCCGATGTTAGGCGATTTTCATTTTTGAATCCATTCAAAGTGACGGTTTGTTGCGATATTTGGTCTATAGAAATCGGTGGCTCCTTTTTTGAGATAAACGAGATAACTGATAATTGAGAACATTATCGTAACATGCTTGATATTTTTTTGGCATCGGAATTGGATACTTTGGGCTTGATTAATATGTGGCTCTAACCAGATAATGCAAATTCACTACAAATATTAAAATGAAAATATTGGAAATAAAATACATTAGTAAGCATTCACAGCCAATATCTGTACTATAATGAATTAAGCCAATACAAATGAAAAAAAGTTCATGCCATCCATAATGTTACTGTAGTGGTTCTGTAATACATTTTTTTTGTAACATACAATAAAATGTATTAAATTCTTGATTTTTAACAAAATAATAGTAAATTGTTTTTATTATACGTGTAGATATTTTTTAACAATTAATTGGAAGTGTTTTCGTACAAATTTTATCTATATTTCGATAATAGTTTGGCTTATAACTTATCCTCGACAACTTTTTCAACTTGTTTCCAATATTATATTATTACACCGTGTTAATTGAAAGGGTAGTTTACTATCAATTAATTCCCTCACATATTCTTAAATAGCCAATACATCCAGTTTTATACTACTACAAAAAATCCAAATATTCACTTTTTCATTATATTTCGATGCTCTGACGATCGCTTTTAATTTTCGTTTACAAATAAAAATACAATAGCATTAAAGTTATTATGAATACTATCATTAAGCTTTATTTTAGTAAATATGTGACTTAATTAAAATTTCAATCCACGTTACATTATATCATAAAGTACGGCCTTGTGGTTAGTGTTTCCCATAGACATTGAGTTTATCACTCAATGTCACTATGCTATTATATTTTAAAGTATATACATAGTTATTTTTATATTAATTGCACACATTTAAATGTATATGTTAATAGTTCCATTTGATGCGTTATTGACTATGTCTGATATGTGTCTCGCTGACGCTGAATAGATACTGCGGTTTTAATAAAAGAATAGGTCTGTTTGAAGTTGATTTTAAATAATAAAACACATTTTTAATGACACGGTGAAAAAAATAACAATTTATTTTAGTTCTACAAAATCATTTAAAAAAAAATACAGTTGATAGCTATTTTGGCTCACGCCATCGTCAGAACTATGCTTAGACAAATATTTGCTTATCTATATATAGCTGTGTAGAAAAGGTACACAATACATCTTCTCTCCTGTTTTAACGGCCCAGCTTGTTAGTTTCTCACAATAAAACTAAATTTTCAAAAATTGTAAATAAAACAAATGGCGGCTATGACAATATATTTTACAATTATAATGGAGTTCTACAAAGGGAATGCTAATTCAATCAATACATTTTTAATGCTACTTCCATGATATTTTTTTTTATCAGGACCAGCTTCCTATATCGCAAACCTACATTCCATGCCTCAAACATTTATTTAGTTTATAATCTATTAGTTGATAGTGTTCGGGGTGTGAGAAACCGGTCCTGATAATAAAATAATAAAAATAATAAAAAATGTCTTTTACTACTATTTCCACCGTGAAATCGAAGAACTATCATATAAATCGTACAATTATTTCTTTCCACGCTCCAATTTGGTAATCAAAATTTTATTTAAAAAACAGTAAATCGTCGATTAATACAAGCCCCTCTTTTGAATTGATTGATCTCATAAAGCAATTATCCATTCGAGTTGTGGGTATCTCACTTTTTCGATCACTGCCGTTTCGCCGCCTTTACACGTTGAAAATAATAATGAACGAAAACAGTGTCAAAGTAAAAATAAATATTTATAGGTAATAAGAATGACAATTATTCCCATAGAACCGTAAAATTTGTCTTCTGTCACTTGGTTACGAATCGAAGCTTAGTGAAAATAAAAAACATCAAGTAACCGCCAAAACTGTGAAATAAACATATTTCTATTCTATACATATGTAAAGTATTACAATGCTAATGATAATAAATAAACAAATAATGTTATTAATGACAATTAAACAAAATAATCTATTTTCATTTGATTCGATAATTACCTTTATAATATCACTTGTCATTATTCTACTAATCCCAGCCACTTATCGTTATTTATGACGATACGTGATTCTATACATAAGCTTAGTGTAATGAATTAATTATTATCACCTACTTAAACGTTTTCTATGACAATTATTTGCAAAAGATAACAAATAACGAAAAGTCAATTTTTTCTGACAAAAATTTATTATTTTAGCTGTTAAGTTTACTTGAGGTTTATTATATAAACTATTACCGATACAATGAAACAATTTGCTATTTGTGGTGGTTTGACGTTTTAATAATATTAAAATCAATCAATTCCGTGGCAGTATGTCAATTAAGAAATCTTGGGATTATCTATATACATATTTCCAAATTATGACACGGTAAATTTTAAATTGTTAAGGTAATTAATATTTCAAATATCATACTTTATGGTTTACTACATCGTGTATCCTTCTCAATTTTTTTATGAACATACTTTCATACAATACTTACGTACTTTGAAAAAAATTTGTGATGTTTGTTTTCATATTCAGTGACAAATGGTAATCAGAAACAGAAAAAATATATAAATATATTTTTTTCTAAATTTTATTAAAATCAGATAGTAATAAAAGTTTTAATTTAAAAGATAACCTAATTCTTCATACAAAGTTATTACATTCATCTTTAATAAATATTTTGTAGATAAACAAAAAAATTGTAAAATCAATAAAAGTAGTCCTTGTAGCACTGTTGACATAGAACAATATTATACTTAGTAGATGCAAAAAAATAGTCGACACTATATTCATTCCAACAAAATTAAATTTAAAAAATATATTAAATGCTGACTGAACTAACCGTCAGTTCTGTTGTATCCGTGTGCCTGAAGATGCTGGAAGGCGAAACCCGAGTCGTTAGTGACAAACCATGTAAAATTGTACAAAGTTGTGACAATTCAAATTTGATATTGAAATTCCATCAAACACCTTCAGTCGATATCATAAATTATATTAAATTCTGATGATAGTATTTTTATTGTGACATATTTTTGTGTATTTAATAGAAAAGTCCGTATTTAAATTTTTCGGTAAGTTTGATGAAATTATCGTTTTTTGAATATAATTATACAAAACAGTCCTCGTAAGATTTATCGACGTCACAAAGTAACTCGTAATAAATATAGCAGTCCGAAATCTTCGCAATTGAGAATTGGTTTGGTTTTAAATATATACCAATTTATCGATGCGCTAGTAAAAATATGCTAGTTTTTTATATAACAATAGTGCACGATTAAACGTGATATTTGCTTATTGTGGACCAAAACCGGATGTTTTATTTCTTTTTCAAAATTTATTATCTTTATTCCTCTTTTTTCGCTTGCAACGAGACAGAAGGCTTCGAAATGAAAGAATAAGTGCGATTGAAAAATAGTATATAAAAATTTCGGTTTGTTATGGTAGCAAACGGTCAAGTGATAAAAACAAATGAACTTGCAGTTTTTATAAAATTGAAAAATCAAATAATGTAATATAATAAATACGCAGTAACAACTGTTGCAACCACATATTTTTTGATGAAATTAAGAGCGATTTTACGCTTGACCTTTGGCGTTGACATTGTTTCTCATTACAACAAAAACATTCATAAATGACATAAACGGATTTCACATATTATTCAATATGATCTACATTAATATTTTTATTGAGTGCAAGGTTTTCTAAGCATTGTATGAAAAAGTTTAAAACATTTAATATCTGTAATAAAAAACCAGCTATCATATATAAAATTGTAATTTCTACTCTGTCGAATTGCAAGGTTCAAACGATTTCTAAAATCATCTCTTGACACATAAAATTTACACCAAAGGCTGTGCTATGTTTATTGAAATAAAACACGATTTTTTATCTTTTGAAAGACGTTCGTAACAACCAAAATTTTGAAAAAACTACCTGAACTTTCAGTACATAGTCCTATAGTCGAATAGTCACCGATCTCTGTTATCTCGATGCTAATTCACGGACTTAGTTATTGGAGAGTAAAAATTAAAGCATTTTTGACCGATTTCTGAATTTAGGTCTAACGACATTAATGTGGTCTTTTCATTCCTCTAACACCTATCTTTATCCTATCCGATCATAAAATAAGGGCGAAGAGAGAAGTTAGCTAACTACAGGGTCCGCCAAATAACTTTTTCTTTTGAAAATGCTATTAAAAAAAAAACTACCAATATTTTCTCAAATTTCTTTTTTTATTTGAAAGTACAATCCTTCCAGTTAATAATGAACTTTGTATGGCGTCATACCAATGTCTTTATGCAAAATTCGTCTCAATGATGTCTCCGAAATGTTCAATTGTTGAGAACGACGGTGAATTGATGTTGATGGCGCTTCACGCACACTTTCTGCCACAGCATCAATATTCTCGGGTGTACGCACTGTTTTTGGCTTTTCACGCTTTGGTTTATCGATGAGGATGCCAGTTTCTTTCACTTTTTTCACAAGATAACGAACATACGGAGCTGACGGTGTTTCTCTTCTTCCAAAATCCGTACGCAATTTTCGCACACATTCTGCAACATTACCATGATTTTCAAAGTAATGTCGAAATATTTCCCAGCGTTGTTCAAGCGTATACACCATATTCGTTTAGCGGAAGGATAAAACTAAGTATCTGTCGAATCAGACATGAGCTAAGTGTTACTATTCACGAAATAAACACTAGTTGAAAAAAAAAGATAGATGGCGGACCCTTTAATTATAAAATCAACAATAAGTTCAATTATTATAATACAATTTTAAGGTTTGCTTGAAGCATCTTCAATTTTGTTCCTAAGGTAAGCCTTATAATTAATAATTTACAATCAATTATGATTTTACTAAAAGATACGATTGAATGTAGAATGTATCATTATATCCATTAGATAAGGTAAAAAAATCGTAAAAATTCCCATAAGAATTTTTTTTGCAGGTCATTTTGATTATTATATTTCCACAGCTTTTTATAATAAATCACACATATATATTAAAACACGAAAATGTATTTGTAAAAATAACCGCAGTCTTTTTTATATTTCCATGAAACATCGTTGTATACTAATCATATTACTAGTTTATTCTAGAACGGGTTTTCCAGGCATAAAAAGTGAACTTGGTATTTTCACAAATTAAATCATAAAGGGCAAATCAACTCAGATAGCCAACGTTAAATATTTTTAAAACAATTTGAAAACAAACAATCAATAATTGGTTACCTTTAATTTGCTTCATATCTTTATTTATATAATAACATAAAAAACGTGTAAATAAATAATAAAAAACAATCAATCAAAAAACTTTTCTTTTTGTCGATTATATTTTCTTTTGGTCATTTCACATGAAGTTAAGATAAAGTCCAGATGTATTTTTTTAATGAATGAAAACAAATAGATTTAGGAAAAGTACTTTAGTACTTGTTTGTTTTTAAACAAAGATTTTCTTCTTGATCTAGATATTCCTAATTATATTTTTTATTGGCAGAACAACCACTAAACACTATCGCTCTTTCAAACGACATGGCAAAAACAGTCTAACCCAGACTCCGTAATAAGATAAAGATTTTAGCTCCAAAACGAAATATTTAATTTTTAAATTCATATCAGATATGAAAACCTATCAAACGATTTTTTTAAAAAACAAATAACCAATAGATATTATGATGTTTAATCATCTTAATTATGTTCATATTATTTCTTTTTAAAAATACCAAATTAAGTCAAAACCTTTTCACAGTTGTTTTTTTTTTATAAAACAATATATGAATTAGTTCGTTGTGTGATTTTATTTAATTTGATTATAAAAACAAAACCGCATTATAAACTTGATTTATCACCAGGATGTTTTCGTTGTTAATATAAATAAAATCAAGTAGTTATAAATAAGAACATAAAAGCAGTTTACGAAAGAATTTTACTTTTTATTTTAAAAATATTGAATGATAAATGTTTTATATCAAACTGATAAAAAAAATGCAAGAAACTACCCTCGATTAGAGCTAAACACAATTTGCTGTTGACATTTGTGATTTGCAAATTCGTTTGAATGTCAAGCGGACAATTAAGTTTATCATATTACAGAGATAAAATTCATTTTCAAAGCATTGGTTAGAAGTAATTTTCCAAAATAATATTGCATAAATAATTTATATGAATATGGATGATTATTTATAAATACGTATATTAAAGATAAATAATTAAATAAATAGGAAGTATTTATAAATGCTAATTAATTATTTTCTATGATATTGCTTATATATAATAATATTTTTTAATAGTTTTTACTAAGCCAACGTCACACCAGTAAACATAGAGCTTTAAATAAGATAAGAAAATTTATATTAGAACAATTTTCATGTAAAATGGGTGCTCATTGACAATATTTTATGTCTACAATATTATTTATTAAACAATTTTAAAGCATGCTATATAATAAGGCAAATGCTGGCGAGGCATTTTGCGTATACAACGATAAAATAGATTAATATATAGGAACAAAATGGATTCATTATCTATGGACGCTTGGAAAATATGATTTAATTGTTATTTACGACGCACATACTTATATCGTATAAAATAATTTTCTTTTTTTAACACTTTATATTACACCCTAGAAAAAAACGTCAAATATTAAAAACAGGACAACAATTTTCCCTTATTTCAAACTTTATCGTTTGGGAAAAACAAATCGATGAATTCAAAATCGTATTTGATGGGTTGAATATTCGGTGTGACTTCAATTGAAATAAAGTAAACTGGACAGTATTTTTTAAAAAATAATAATTATTACACGGTGAAAAAAAGTAGCGATGTATTTTAAGTTCTACATAATTATTTTTTTAAATATAGTTGATAGCTATTTCGGCTCACGCCATCGTCAAAACTATGCTTAAACTGACATTTGCTTATCAATATGTAGCTGTGTAGAAAAGGTACACATTACATCTTCTATCCTGTTTTAACGACCTAGCTTGTTTCCTGTTCGCAATAAAACTAACAATTGTAAATGAAACTAAAAAGGCGGCTATAAGTTTACATATGGCAAGGAAATGGTACATTACAGAAACAAAGATACACCAATCAGAGGAGTCAATAAAGGTGACGGATATATATTAGTTTGATCGCTAAGAATCCTTTGTCATAGTTGATATCTTTTGATCTCCAGCTGTTCCAAAGCCGTCATCCTGTGACCCTTAATACAAAGATGCAAACACTTAGGCGCTGAGTTTGAATTTATATTATGTGATGTGTGATTAGCGAATTGTGAATCTCTTTTTTTTACTGTTGAATGATCTTACGTGTTCCTTAGCTCGAGTGGATATACTTCTACCTGTCTGTCCGATATAAACGGACAAACATGAGCCACAGGGCAAGCCGAAATAGCTATCAATATATTTAAAAAAATAATTTTGTAGAACTAAAATACATCGCTATTTTTTTCACCGTGTTATAATGGAGTTCTACCAAGTGAATGCCAATTCAATCGATAATAAGTATTCTTCAATTGTGTATTATTGGCGAAACAAATATTTCACTTATATCGGCCAAAGGATGTCGTGATGTATCACTTAATATTCCAATTAAACTTCTACTTTTGGCTTTGAAGAGAATATTGAATTGGATCCCATTCGATTGAGAAAAATACTCTGATGTTCTGCTTTAACGGACAGAAATCATCAGAGGCAAAACTTATCAGTTATCAGTCTGATGATGAATAAATTAATGAATTATTATTAATATCTCAGTAGTACAGTTCGTCAGTGGTTAATTGTGATGCAAACGCATTTTAATATTTGAATTTTAGCTCATACTAATAAAGAAACTGTTTGAGCACTTATATACAACGTAAAAAATGTTTTTAAATGATAAAAAAAAATAGTCAGTGTTTCTGTTCGGAATAACAAGATTATATTCGCAATAGCCATTAGCAAAAACACGACCAAGATTAAAATCCCAATTCGATTGTAGTCTTAAGAGGAAAAAATCAGAAATAACTATTCGATGAAAAATTCATTCGATTTCCCCAACGAATGAAAACAATTTGGCACATTTCTCAAACTCGTGATTATTTTTCATCATATTTAGATTTTATCGTTTTGATTAAGATCTTACGTTTGTTTATTATATAATGAATGACATTTTCTGAGATATATGTAAAGTCCATTACCAATTTACGTGTACATACAGTACACGTGAAATAAACCATAAATTAATTCTGATCTTCACTAGCTAGTTTTAATAACAGGATTATTGTGTAAAACCATTTACTACAAGAGTAGATAATCTGCAATTTTAAAGATTTTGAAGGTTATGTTGTATGTTTTTTTTTATTTAAATATTAAATAATTACAAAATAAATGGATCAGTATTCAAGTATTCTAAAGTTTCCTGATTGTTATTTTTTATCAGATTAATAAATGCAATCTAAAAAGGTGAAAAAATCGTGTCGATATCTTCCTATGTACATTCGCCCGGTGCCGTACACAGCACAAGTAATCAAGTGTACAATTAAGCCATTATTTTTCAAACAATTTTATATTTTCAATTAAAGAACAGTTGTTTATGCTTTTTTTTGCAGACGGAAGCCTAAAATTTTAAAGCGACATATCTTTCGATAAATATTTTATTTAAATGAGTGCCAACGCAAAATATCATTTTATCGGTGTCGAGTAACTAAGTTTCACGTTTCACATTTGTCAGTTAGCATATTTGAATAAAGATTTTAGGATGTGTTATGATTTTAATAGATATATACACTTGGATGTAGCCATAGATCATAGAAACAGCATTGCATACAAAGACGTAAAGCTTATTAATGTTAGCTTGGGAACTAAAACGATTGTTGACAAGATTTTTTTTCAACCTGGGTTAATATTGAACTCAATTTATTAAAAAAACGAAATTTTAAATAAATAATTATAATACATGGATGAAATGCACAATGTTTTAACAACCATTGTACCACAATAAAGTCATATCGTAGGATAATATCTTCATATAAAAATAAATAAATTTGGTCCCGTTTATTAAAATACAATATTGACACCTTTTTTCTGTGTGGTAAACAATAATTATTATTATAAAATAAGCAAAGAAAGCGCCATCTATGGGTGTGTTGATTTATCAATTGAATAATAAACCCCTTTAGTATGTATTATATGAGTTACATTATTAATTATTATTTAAGCTTCAAGTTGAAAGTGACAGAGGGCTAAATGATAATAATAATATATTATAATGGTTAATATTAAAAGATTTTATTACGAGAGATTTTGTTTCGTTACTTCAATTGAATACAGATTGAACCTAGGTTGCGGTTAGAAATTTAGATTAATCATAGATTTTTTCACCCACATAGGTTAGTATTCATATAAATCATAAACACCATTTGATCTATATGCAACAAAAAGAATATTTTATTTATAAACTGCCCAAAAAAACATTGTTACTGAACACATCAGTGGTATCATAATATTCTGCGTTAGCGGAAATCCATTTTTTTTTAAATATCTTTGGCTTCAAATGTATTGTTGTAAACATAAACGCATTTCTTGTTTTCTGATCTTTGGATATTAAAAACACTATATGAGATAATGAAAAATACCTTTTGGGTGAGCTTGGCTGTCTACATAATAGGCCGCAAATCTTGCACATAAAACAGAATCGGGCCTTGATTTAAACTTTTGTTATCATTTCAAATATTTACAAAAAAAATATTACAGCTTTTACGACTTTGTAGGTACCATATATTTTTCATTGGGACATTCTTACTTGTTATTCTTAGGACTATACAATGTAAGCCAAGCATTTTTATGAAAATATTTTTATTGTGTAATATTGAAATTGTTGTATGTTTGTCTGTTTGTTCTTTATGCATTACTACACCATTCATCCGATCGATATGAAACCTTAGGAATTTCTTGAGTACACTCCTGCGAAGATTTTGTCACACCAAATATCCCCTACAAAAAATCGATATGCGAAACAAACAACGATTTATAATCTAATCTGTATTATTAATAATTATACTTATGAACATTTTTAACAATTAAATTGCTTGTTATAATAACGAGTTTCGTTGAATTTTCTTACTCTGAAATCGCAGCAATGCGCGACAGGTTAGTTAATATTTTATAAATCTGAGGTTGTGTTTTTCGTGTTTGGTCGTGAGAATTTAATTTAATTTACAATTATTTTTATAGCGTTGTTTACCCACCATAGTCTTCTTATTCCTTTCGTTCTTTCATGTAGCTTCCTTCTTATTGTATTCATCAGTGCCGTAGTGGAATATTAATACTTCTTTTTTATCTGATTAAAATTTTTAATGGAATTTTGCAAACTTTATTCAATTCAACAAATTAAGGATGTTATAGGGACCCATAATTTTCAAAAGCAGTTGTAAATTTTAGGATTTTTTTATTTCAAATTACATCAGTTTGCTTGTTATATGTAAGAAAAATATAATATATGTTTTGATTTTGTTCATTTTTTTTAATATAAATATAATAGAATAGAAAAGACAACATATAAAGATATTTCGTTTGTTTGATAATGAAATACAATAGAAGTTTACGTATGATGCTGAAATAATTTTTAACATAAATATTTTTTTTACTAGGTAAAGAAAAATCGACATTCATCTGATAGTACGAAGATGGCATATGTCATAAATATTATGGAATGTTTAAGTAAGCATAAAATTTGCGGCATTATAAAAATAAAATATTAAAAACTTTACACGAAAACTTATGATATAAATTAAAAGCGACTCTATGGTCTTTTAAATAAACTTACATTATAACCTACAATATTAATTGCATCACATTATATATCACCCCGGATATGTTCAAAAACCAACCGGGTTCACAAAATCATCAGTCGGGACATTTTCAAAAATATTTTCATTTTTAATAAAGAGAAACTCTCTTCTTTCACATCATTGGAATAAATTGAGATCATCAAAGATTTATTAACGAATTTTTTTTTTAAGTCCACCTCTGAGACCCAGAGCAGAACACAGGATATTTTAAACTCATAAAATATATTTTGAAAATAACGTTCTAATAATTGATTTCACTAGTTGTTTTAATATGCAGATTTGTTAAAACAATATTATTTATTTACGAGTTCACTTTTTTTGGGTAGATCACTATCAATTTTGTATCATCATTTATTCCTACTAACTAAAGTGAAATATGAACATTTTAAAACTACTGTTGCAGTTGATGGTTCAGCCATAAATTTAGATTTCTTTCCGAGCTTCATTTATTATTTTGACTTAAGCTTGATTTTTAAAATAGTTTATCATTGTAATAAGTGGCACAGCCCTTGAGTTTTATTCATTTTTACACAATCATATTATTTGTTTAACACCGGCTTACACTTTAAATAAGTTTATTTACTTATAAGTAAAATTAAATTTTACTAATACTGGAACACTTGTGTGTAGGTATCTCTTAAGACGAAAGAGATATCTATTACAATTTTGATGATAATATCTTTCTCCCTGGATTAAGATGAAAGTCATCGCTCTTCGTTTTCCACCTGAATTTCAGGTTCTTCGATTGAAACGGAGGCTTCTGTAAAAAATATCACGTAACAAATTATAACTCAGATATAAAAAAATAATATGCTGAAGTGTTGAAAAGTATGCGGATAATTTCTAAAAAATGTTTGTATAATTTAATCATATAACTATGACTGATTGATTCTAAAAAAGGGTTAAAAATGTCAATGGTAAATGATTCACAGATTTTAAATTTTGTTCAAATTCAATACTTACGACTTTTCCTTCTTAAGTAATCTGGTTCATTCCAGGGTAGTGTGTTTGCAGAGCCGAATATGACGAAGAATAAATTTGTGAAGAAAAGAATTCCAGCTGCTATAAAGAAGACGATTCTCCATTGGGCTGGGTCAGTCTATGAGAAAAAGGACACACAGAAAACACAGTTAATACCAAATACATTATATCTTCGACTGTCATTAAGTTTTTTTTTTATATTTGATCACACTATTTAAAAAATACAACATCAACAATAACTGCCAAAGAAAAGGCATATTCAAGACTTCAAAAATGATGTAAAAGAAGTGAATCTTGATTGTATTTATATACAAGCTATATTATGGTCTCAATAAATCATAAACATATCCTTACATCATCTGACAGAATAAGTCCAGCTGTGATCGGTGTCATAATGCTGAAGAGGTTAGCCCAGAAACAGCTGATACTCATCAAGGTGCCGGCGAAATTCGGAGCTAGATCGATCAAGTTTATCTGTAAAAAACAAATGGAGCATTGTTTAACCTTTTGCATTCATAATTTTTTTGGGTGAGGGTAGCCTCAACTCGTAATTAATTTCACGCATTTTCCAGGATTCATAATCAAAACTTAAAATGAGAATAACTCGTATTTTTAACGGATTTTTGATCAACAAAAAACTTACACAGCGTGCATAAGACTGTTTTTTAGTATTTTTATAGAAATACATTCGTAAAAAGTTTTTAATTTCTATTTTACAAAAGTTTCAATCCGAGTATATGAATTTTAAACATGATATTTTTAAAAGCTTTAAAAACATTATACAATAGATAAGGAGTTTTTGAAAATGTATTTATTAGTGTGTTATCACCGCTAACATAGTTAAATTCAGTTGAAAATTTTTCTTTTTTTATTAAAAATTAATTATAAATATAATTGATTTTTAATATAAAAAGAGAAATTTTCAGCTGAAAATGATAAAAATTCTAGCGATTTTTTTATGTTGATGCAAGAAGATTGCGACTAAAATTCATATGATAGAGAAAATATTATCTGCACGATCTATATAATCTATATATAATATATATATATATAATCTAATATAAATCAATAAAATTTGGTACATAGAAAATATTCAAGGTGAAAATTTTGGTTCCTCAGTGGGGACATACGAGTAGAACGCTTTTCTTGTTTGGTTCCCCAGAGGGGACATACGAGTGGAAAAGGTTAATATTAAGCAAGCAAAACTGTTCGTATATTGAAAAATGTCAGCTAGTTATAGATATTGTCAATCTTGTGCAAGAAGGTTTCTTGTGTGTAAAATATATATTCATAAAAATTATCTTATGTATAATTAATCATAAAAAAAATATACTCACATTAAATCCAACAAATGTGGCGGCGAGAGAGCCAATTGTGACAATGAGAACACACACAGCCATCGGCGCATTACTAGCAGGAACGTATGATAAACCGATGAGACCAAGAGCTGGTACCCAAGTTCCTGAAAGAGATACTCGCACATTAGCACACTGTTCTTTATTTTTTAATATACATTATTAAAAAACGAAAGAATAAAGTTGAATGAGTAAATATTTTATATATTTTCAATTACCAATTGAGTTGGCGACTTTTCTAGCTGTAGTGACACTACAAATCTGTCTGTTGATGAAGAAATCGGAGAAGAAACTGAAGAAGAAGCTCATCATCCACATGGCAAAGTATGGGATAGCTGATAAAATTCCATTCTGGGGAAAAAACAACATTAATGTAAAAAATGTTATTTATTTTTTAAGAAGTATAAAATTAAAAAAGTCTCAAGAAAATATCGATAGATGTCTGTAAACATTAATTATGTCTAGAACTTATAAGTTTGACGCTAGATGTAGCGCGTAACAAGCGGTAATTATTATAAGAATTAACCTTTCACAGTTAGAAATAAATAAAATAATAGACGGTAATTATTCTAGAATATTTTTGTGTAATTATCCTCAGAAAATTTTATAAAATTATTATGTACCGAATATTTTTTTGTGAATTACCTGTTGAATGTCAGCTCCCAAGACTTTGTGAACATAAGATGGAATCTCAGCCAGCAATGTAATGTATCCCCAGAAACAACCGATGTGAGCGACAGCTATTGACCAAACAGGAAGACTAGTCAAAATTGATTTCCATGGAACTCGCATTGCCTGCTAAGGAAAAAGAAAAACAATTTTTAACCTTTAAGAATAAAAATCAAACAAATCAATGCAAGTTTATGAATAACTATTAAAATTTAAATATCGATAATATGCATCGGTTACAAAATAATAATAACGCATAAAGGTAAACCGCCCGATGGAATGCATTTAATAACACTACAATTATAAATCAATTAATGTAATTGCGTCAAAAGTATCACTAATAATAATTGTTTTAATTATTGAACCAGACTATCAGAAATATTATTACACAGCAGGAGAATCGCAGTAACACAACTTTAAAAAAACATTGAAAGAAACTGTCTTAATGTTAAAAACTGCATAATAACTTATTCACTGTGTCACGGATTGTGTGAAATATGAAACTGAAGGCACGGCAAAAACTTTCGTGAACGATCAGGATTAAATTTAAAATATTATAATTAAAGAAACAAAGTGAATTTATTTATAGAGGCAACCTTTAACCACTTGGTAATGGCGAATTTAAATTATTAAGGTGTACCGGCTTAATGACGTCAATGTACGTTGCGCGTCTTTCTTGACCGTATATTTTTTCTGATTTAGCGCATTCTGTGGGCTGCTAATCAAATATTACCGTAACGCGTAAACGATTGTGATTTTTATTACATTAAAAAAATATTTCCCGATTGAATTTTATATATCTGAATGCTTAAAACTTTTAAAAAAATCGAAAAGCAGATGTTATCCCAAAAGGGTATTTCAATCAAAGAAATATAATAAGAATACAATATTCTGAAAATATAAACGTCACTGCGTACTCACTTTCGTAATCCAGAATTTTCAATCTTGTTGTTAATTAATCTTGCATAATTGTTTAAGCAATATAATTATTTAGCTATTGTACAATAATTCACATAACAAAATACTATACTATCGAATTCGCTGTTTTACAACTCGGTTAATTTCAAAATTCGTAAACACATTAGAAGAGTAACTTTACCTTATCAAGAAATAGAGATATCTCTACTCGTTTCGTCTCTTTTTGATGTGAACTTTTTTATTTGTAGTAAACTATTGAAAGTAAGTAATTAGTGTAATTTTTTTAAGCTAGCAAATAAATAGTAGCGCGTTATGCGTAATTAAATATAGCTTTTTAAGTGACGACAAAGCATAAATTATATGTATATTATCATCCATTTATACATATATTTGTTATGAATCCATGAACAAAGTTATAACGATTTTATTTACAAAGTTTATATTTCGCAATGATTACAATCTTATTAAATTGACTTGGGTGATATTGAAATCGTTCATAGAAAATATATCTATAAAGTAATCATTTTAGCCTACTATGCAATAATTTAATGATTTGACGGACACGAATAAGCCACCTGAATGACTTGTAAATATTATTATCCCGTTAAACATCAGCAAAAGTTGTATTGACTTGCGATTTCCAAATAGCGAACAAAAATAATGTCAGAAAATTGCTCAACATTATTTTATTGGTTGTAATTATTATTGAGATAGTTCAAAGTGTTATTAGTTGAGGTGTTGTGGAGCTTTACCCAATTTATTGAGACAGTATCGGAAAGCCTTCGGGTTGCAACCGCTTTCGAAGGCGCTTTAACTTTAAAGGGTCAATTGGCAGCTTGACATGGCACTCAAATAGCTGAGCAAATTGCATTATTTGCGCTAAGAGTGCATTTATTATATTTCACTCGCTGTATTTGTATGCAGTGCCAGTGATAGAGTGACCGTCGGAACAATGGGGCCAATAAACTCGAGGGCTATGTAAAATTAGTAATGATACTAGATTTTTCTTGGAATTAAATTTACATGTGCGAGAGCTAGTCGTTTCGAAGAAAAATAAAAGTGTTCGAAGTGATCATAACAGACTTGATATAGCATAAAACGACATATTTCTTAAATCGACAAAAAGTAGCAATTTACCCAATAAAATATAAATAATTCACGAATAAAGAAAAAAATTGTTATCAATGATCTCATCGTAGAAAATAATTATGTCTAGTAAAATTTGAAGTAAACATCAACGCAATTTTAATGGGGATTTCCTTTAGAAAAATAAATCGACACGTTCAAATATTTAAGTAAAGTAAGTTGTTTGTTTATATTGATAGATGTTATCTTACTAACGACCAGACTCGTTCATAAATTGTTTAGCGCATAAGTGACATACATATTTTGTATTACGCATTCTTGCCGACTATTCTATGACTAACTTTCTATAAATGAAATTATAAATAACAAAAAACTGACGTTCAGAACGATATGAGTAAAACTCAATATAAACTAAATATTTTAATGAAGCTTTTAGACAAATACGTTATAACTTTATCGCTGTCTGTAAATTATTTCGTTTTGAACCTCTGCAAAATACGGGCGTACCTAATGCTTTTAGGATTGCAAAATTATTTTTTAAAACCGGTCAACGGCGCAAAGTAAATCCTGTTGCAATGAGCATGTCACTTTTGGTTTCCATTGTGAAATTTCACAACAAATGCAGCGTGTGATTAAAACAACGTTTATGCTATAATTGTAGGTGAGACACGGTTCGTATTTATTTGACGATAATACCGAAGCCCAATAATTGAATTACCCAAAAACAAAATTGACATTTTTGGTGACGTCGATTTCCTTCAACGGATCCCAAAATTATTTTGTTTTTGAAGGCCATTTCACCTTTTTCAAGAGAATCTTTTAACCTGTAGACTATATCACGGTTTGATAATAATATTAACTATTATTTTTTCGTTTTGAAATATGAGATTTAATAATAAAAAATCGTAAAATGCTATACATTTTTGATATAAATAAATAAATATTATTTTAATTTTAATTTCAATATTAATATTTTTTTTAAGGGAGCAGGTAAAACCTTCATTTCAATAATTGACTTTGTTCAACAAAGATATAAAATCTCAAAATGCTGAATTTTCGATATATTACCTCTGTAGATAGCAGTAACGTAAATTTTCAGTGGTTAAATGAAATTCTTACCTTTTCCACGTTCACTTGTCCCAGCGATGATTGGATATAAAGTTTCTCCTCGACAGATATAGTTTTGTGTGTAGCAGGACTGTCAGCACCGAAGAGTTGAAGAACACCAGCGAATACCACGCTCACCAGACCCATGGTGTAAAAGATTGCTGGCCATCCAAAGGAACTGCTAGCAAGGAAACCACATGATGACAGTGAAATCACTGTACCGAATTGAGCTCCTGCAACGATAATGGAAATGAGATGTTGAAAAATAACTTTGACGCAAAACTCCATTAAATGTAATAAAAATATAATCCATCGAAAACCAAAAAGATAAATACATTTAAAAAAAAGGTTTGACTTGCCTCCGTAGACGTATGTGCTGAATCGAGAACGTTCGCTGACGGGGGCCCATTTTCCGAGGAAAGTGTGAAGAGCTGGTAAAAAGAATCCTTGGGCGAGACCTTGGATGACTCTGCACGCGCATATTGCTTGCCATCCACCCTAAAATTAGCAAACAAAGCAATCTAGTTAATTGAAATCAAAAACGACACCATAGCAAACTAATTTAACCAAATTTACATCCCAATCTACAATTTTATATAACAATCATACTGTGTTTATTACATACTCCAACAAAGTAATTGTATTTGAAACATTATAATCTCCATTATAAATAAATACGAAAACGATACAATCGTTTATAATATTAGCTTTCATTAATGTTTCCAGCTCTGTTAATCGACAAATAACTATATGAATTCGCTAAGCTTTTTTTTGTAGAAAAATAACATAACGTGGTAAGTATTATTTTATAGCTTTCAGGTGGGTATACATAATAAGGCTTCATAAATTTTCGAGAAATTATTTGTTGAATATTTAACACGAAAGTTTTGTAAAAATATATGACAAATTATACACTTTTTTTTATAATACCTATAGAACGATGAAAACATGCGGAAAAGATTTTTGTTATCAAATTATAATATTTAAGCAAATCTATTTTTTTTATTTGTTTATGTTTTTGACGATGAAAATATTCATATTCCTTGTAAAGATATTATGCTCTTTGCAAGTCCGATACAGTCTTAAGCGGAAAATTATTGTTTATAAACCTATATAATAGGAATAAGTTTGAATAAAAATTGTTAATAGGCCAGACATAACCTCATAATTTATTTTTTAGCACCTTCCAGTAAGATTAACAATAAAAAACTAAAAAATTTACGACACATTTACAGATTAACGACTATCATAGGTCACAATATTCATTGGTTTGTGTTATATTTATTAAAACACAGTATATATAAAACTATTATTTTATATAGCTGGAAAGAAGTTCTGACGTTTTTTTAGTTAACGATTTCGCAGGCCGTGTGAACTTGAATATTTAATTAAGAATATAACGTTACATAACAAACAGCTGGTGGTGAAGTCACGAACTGGTTTTTCAGTCTCATATGAGTATCAAAAAATCCTCGAATAATATAACCGAAGGAGAAAATGTTTCTGGTAATTGCAGATAGCGATTGAGATTTAATACAAGTTCCGGCAATAGATCATTATTGATGTTATTTATTGGCTTATTATTTTATTAGTTTTTTTTCAACGATTAATTCATACCCATTCAATACAGATTTTTATGCCAATTATCTTGCAAACACACAGAAATTACTCAACGGGAAAAAAATCCAGCGCTATAATTTTATATGACGGTTTGATGATGGTTTGTACGTGTCGGACTTCAATACAACTATAAAGATTGAAATTACAAGTTGAATATCCTACAAGGCTATAGGCTGACTTTTATAGTTGGTAATTATTTCATGTCCAATAGAAATTTTATAACGCGAAAAATCCACACTTATGATATACATTCGCAAATAATTATATAAGCCAAATTAAGCATCCAAGAAGTTGTTTACTGTATTAAAAGTGATATGCGATAATTATCTGTTTTAAAACTTGTCAATGAAATATAATTATTTGTTTTTCGGATGAAATTTAAATTAAATTTTTGCGTTTGTTTTCATTTTTCTTGTTCCGTTTGGTGCACTTGATTTCTATAATATATAAAATAAATGGACGAGCGTTTGAAAAAGGAAATGATTCGAAGGCATTTGCAATATTCACGATGTATAATATCGAATAAATCTTAAATGCAATTTTTTTTTTTTATGTATTATTTTCAATAATGTGCTCCATAAATGTAAATATTTCGCGGAAGTTTCAACGAAATTTTCAGCCCCAAAAGAGAAGAAGGAAAGAACTAGCAGTCGGAAGAGTTAAACATATCACATATCTTTCATTGTATTTAAAGCCTAACATAGATTTAAAAATAAATGTTATAATATAAATAAATTTCAGTCCCTGACCGCGTTGCACAAAAGCCTACTAAGGATTGAAAGACGATAATTAATATAACTATAAAATCAATTCATGTTTTATTTTTATTGATAGATACATTTCAAAATGTAGAGCTGAGAAAAAAAAATGTGTGAAAATGGTCTGCAATAATTGACCAGAGGCTAAATGAACTGTAGGTTAGCATTATTCAATTTAAATAAATTACGTTTTGAATTATTGCATTGCATACGATTTATTACAATAATAAAGGTCATACGTAGGCACCTGTAAGCTCTAAATACGCGTCACTTGTAGTGTGCGCTATGGAGATTTATTGAGACAGTAAGGTTATAATGTAATATATTAGTAAACAAATTTGTATCAGGTTTGATTATCGCTACCCCGAGGCGCAGGGCGTATCTCGTCCAAATTGAAAATTGAGAGTATTACTGTCAACATTTAAGGACATAGCTATGCGTATAAATTGTTTCCAGGTTAACAAACGTCATTGAGGCGAGTGATGATAGCTGAATAGGTTCGCAAAACCTGTTTTTAATAAGGTTTGTCGGACATGAATCAGAAAGTGAAGTAGTCTGAATTAATGATGTAAAAGACCTCCAGCTAGAGAAAGAGAATTTTCATTCAACAATATACACATTTATAATGGTATAGATAACATAATTTACCCATTTACTACTTGAATAGAAATAAACACTATGCTTAATAAAACTGTCTATTGAATTTTGTTTTAAAAAAAATACATATCGATGTGATAAGAACTAGACACTAGAATTGTGTTTACTATTTTATAAAATATTTACAAAAAATGCAAAAAAATTCATTGTTTTGCTTATTTGACTCTTTTATTGGATGAAAAATGGCTATGGCTAAAATTAAGTAAATTCACGATTTTAAACTAATATAACTGTTTGAGTTTTTTTAAACAGAAATAGGGGCATATCGAAATAGTCGAAACTATTTTAATACCTACTAAACTGATACGATCAGACAAAATTCATGTGGGAATTACGTATAGCCCTATAATTTGATTATTATATTAGGAAATCGTTAGTCGTTTAACCATTGTATTCGTTGACGGCAAGAAAGGCATATTGAAACTATAATAGAACTTTTACCGAAAATAAAAACACATGAAATAAATACATGCTATTGGATAGAAATCGATTCAAAAATCAATGATTCGAAACATGGTGTGTGTATTGTCAGTTTTGCTACATGCGCAGAAAACAAAATAATTCTCATAGACAATTTCCTCATAATTGAGTAATATTTTATTTGAATTTAAAATATAAACAAATGATTTTTTTTAACTCATTCTTATTGCATCATATTTCATTCATATAAAAAGAAACCACATTATTAAATCTCCCAATTCATGCTATAAATCAACAGAATATGAGTCAAGTTCCTTGAAGTAAAAAAAATATATTCCTACTTTATTTTCACTACCAGCATTTTTTTTATAGAAATTTATTAAATATCAAATGTCAATATTACATATTATATCTAAAGAATATATTTTATGCTAACATGTCATATGTTGTGTGTATAGCACGTGTATTTTATATATATATTTTAAAGATCAACATTTCGTGATATGATTAGACTAAAAAGGTCATCTCACTGTCTAGGAAGGGAATCGGCATACCGGAAACCGTGGATATAATATAATATCTATACAAATAGCTATTTGTATATGCCATATTGATCGATCTCATAAATTAAACAAAACTGTAGGTTAGTCTGATTATTTTATTCATAGACAAGATCCAAAGTGCTATAAACGCAAATGTTTTGTTTCCGACATCATTGGAGAGGCTGTCCGACAAATGGAGTGAGTAATATGCGGAAGTTTGACTGCCATGTTGCATAAGATAACTGATCCAGTTTTTCTTAAAGAATTAATACACAAGGCACAAGACCACCTTGCATCATTTACACATGTATGGCTAAACATCTCCCCCAGGGAATTGGTAATGGTTGGTATATTGTCAATAATTAATTTTAATTCAAGGCCCAAATTGCAAAATCTTAACTAACAAAGCAGTATAGCTAATGATTATGGAAACGTTCAGCGGTTTCGTTGGATTATTTAAATATGTTGTGTGTTTTTCTTCATGATTTAAGTTACATATATATTTTATAAACTATAAACTTTTAAGCCGGGTGCAGTGTATCCGGTTTGTGAATTAACCGTACATGAATGCAATATGGAAATACGTTAAATGAAGAGAATACGACCAATAAAATTGTAATAAAAGTAGTTCTTTAACATCGATTGAGGCGATACTTAAGGTCGGCTTAATATGATTAAAAGCGATACGCAAAATAATATCTCTATCGGTATACTAATTGAATTAAGTTTGAACATCTATAAACCAAAAAGGAGTAATGCCCCATGCCTTAAACAAATAACATACATAGGTTTAGTTTAATCAATCATTGCGGGTGTTAAATTTTGTATTCAAATTAAAATATTTACGACTCATTATAAATTCATATATTGGACAAATATTAAGCCCACGCTACAATTAAAATTATTCTGAACATACTAATTTGTTAACATTAACTTGTTCATTGAATAAAGTATAAAATTTTGTCAGATCTATATCCTATTCGACTGCAGTACTAGAAATATTTGGAATACGTGAGCTACTTCGAAACGACATTATAACTTGATTATTTCTTCACAGCAACGTGATAAAAGGTAAAATTGTCTGCATTTCATATCCTGGTTGAAAGAATTTTTGAATTTTAATAGTATAGCATTCTATATTTAATAAATTTACATTGCAGGAAATGTTTAACGCTATACATATTTATGTACGTAAATAAATACTATATAATTTAATATTTATGAACGCTGTCTAGAGGGCGCTTTGAGAAACTATGGAGGATTTTATTTATTTAGACTTAGAATCCGAGAAGGCGATAGTAAAATTGGTCATCGCTGTCAGAGATGGATGACTTTTTTCACATTACTATATACTAGTTACTCTGCATAAAATTAAGAGTATTATTATTATCTTTATTTGGAGATTGTTTTGTGTTGCCATAAATTAAAATGTAAATAAAAAATATTGCACATGTAAAAATCTTATTTTTAATTATTTTTTGTGTTGTTTAATTTGACAGTATTAAATTTGTCTTCAATAAAGTTTTGAAACAATTTTTTAATGTATCACATCTAATTTGTTAAAGTATAGTTCTTTAATAATATTTAGTATTAACCATAAATATATTAATAAAAGCTATGTGGATCAAATATTTTCTTGTTCAAAATTTTATCTTACGTCAATCATACTATCAATTATAAATTTAATAAATATAGCAAAGGTATTTATTTAGAAAAAATATTGATGAATGTATCTAAATGGAGTTATGGACAGTGTATGATAAAAATTATATCTTACCACGTGTGCAGCCCAAGGTATCAAAATGCTCGATAGACCATTGGTGACGGTAGCTGCCACTAAAAGCCTTTTGCCGCCGTACGCATGGGCCAATTGGCCGGCTGGAAGTTGCATCAAAGTATATCCCCACAGGAAAGAACTCAGAATAATGTCCTGGGTTTGTTTGTCCCATTCGAAGATCTATGAAAAAGTATATTCAATGATTAATATGATAATTGATTAACTGAATAGTTGGGCATTTTTTATATGCTAAGCTAAAATCAACTTACAATAACAAAAAATAAATGTATTAAATTCAATTTTAACGGTTAAAAACATTTTCATATAAATGCCAAATACAGCATAAATACATAAAATTTTTGCTAAAAAAATCAAAACCTAAGTTTTATTTCATTACCTTTCAGATATCGATAGATTACTGAATATAAAATAAACTTCATGTACAATAAAATGAAATGATTTTCATTTATTTTTAATACAAACAATTGGTTAGACAGACAACTTCAAATCCTTTTCATAATTTTTTATAACTAAAAAAAATCAGCTTCTTACTTTATAAAAATAGCTGAGAATTACTAAAAAATTCTTTAATAAGCTATAATTTAATATAATAGTATATATTCAGTAATTGGCTTTTAAGTGAATAGTAAATATTAAAGAGCAATTGGAATACATTTGTACTACACATTCATTTGTTAGTAATGAGAAGCTAATTAACAATAAATCACTTTTAGTTCTCCTTACACTGTGCATAGAAATCATAGTCAAACAAATTAGAAAACACAAAAAACACATCACTTGGAAATAAATTTGCGAATTTCCCAAGGTCTTAAAATATCAATCGTCTTCCTGAAACTCAAGAAGGTTTCAAGAAAGAGCCTTGAACATAATGGTAATAATCGTTGCATAACATTCTTAAATAACACTTGAGGCTTGAAATAAATGTTGTTTGTTTTGTGTTAAATAATAACTTCTTTGTCTGTGATTATTGGTATATGTAATGATGTGATAATATCATAAGGTTGTCTCAATTTCGTCGCATCTGCACGGTCATTGTTTTTGTATCATTGAATTTCGTGTGAGTTGACGTTGAATTGAAATCAATTATGTAGCAGTAAAATTGAAAATATTTTCCCCGATGCAATGAAATCGGCTAATTGTTTGATTCACTTTATTCACATAGATATAAAACGAGGTAACGTATTTGAAAAATTACATTTTCAATCGTATTTTGTTAAGATTCCGTTCGTTTTTAACACTACGATAAAAATTAAGCACTATGGTAACCGAAATATAGTCGATTAAAAAAGAATGAATTACACTTGTATATGAATCTTCATATAAAATTTTGAATTTGCTTTCAGCTGCAAGTAATTCGTCATTGGACCGATAACTTGAATCGTATTCAATAATAAAATCAACGTGATGTTCAACCTTCCAATTCCTAATCATGCATTTAAACAATAAAACTTAATTTTCTTTGGTCATCTGTCATTCTTAAAAACAAATAAACAACATAAACGAAATTATAAGTTCTTTTTTTAAATATTGTACCACGCGATTTAATACCCAAAAGCCAAAATAAAATTATAAACGTTGTCCGTCAGTCATAGACAAAGATTTTTTCTCTCTGTACAAATGACATACTTATGAAATAATGCTAATATTTTTACCTCAACATCTTCATTCTGGTTGTATAAATCTGTCATGGCGACTATTCCCACGCTCAAGGCCACTCCTACAGCCTCGCTTATGGCCATAGCTGCAAACAGAAGCACCGCTTGGATGTGTCGCGTGCCGAGCCGTAGGTCTGGAAAATAATAATAAAAAAATAACAATAAATTTCTCAATTAGCTTGTCTTCGTATAACACGTACCATATTAGTATTAACATTGGCCGGTATGAAATTATTATTTAAGTTCTTCTCAATTATTATAATTGTATGTTTTTTCGTCTCGATGGCTTTATCGTAATATGTTGCATAATGTAATTGTGAGAAATTGAGTGATGTAATTAAAAAAGCAATTATCTAATGTAGCATTTAAGGTCAGTGATAATGATTCTGTTTGTTAGCAATGTTTTTTTTTTATATTTTACAGATTTTTTCTTCGTGTAAAGACTGTTTTGAATCGTTATTTTGAAATACAAATAATCTAAAATACAAACGATCAGAATTGTCAACGATCTTAAATCTTTTTAGTAATATAGTATTTTACTTGGATTATTTTATAATTTTGCTAAAAATAATTGTAAACACAGATGTAACTTAATTTTTTAAAACAAAATCACAATAATCGTAAATATTTACTGTATGTATACTAAAGCGAGTGAGTGAATAATTGTGAAAAAAATATTTACTTTTTTTTGTCATGTAACATTGAATAGATGATTTACTATCTACACATCTATAGAAAACGATAAAAGCATAGACTATTTCATTAACTATGTCGTGATTGCACGATATGCTCTTGTCAGATGTGTTAAAAACATGTTTTTTTTTATTTTACGCCGATGTGACTATAGCTGTCATTTAACAAAAAAGTGAAAAAGAACATGAAGCTATATCAACAAAGTTCCAACACATGAATGAACGAGTGGATTTAATCTCAAGAATATGATGTATGTATCTAACAAAACAAAGATTATTTATTTGAGCTGGGATTTACAGAATATTGAAAATAAATTTACATTTGAGTCAGTATTAATTGTGTATCCGCACAAAAAACATTGTATTCATAGACAAAATTCCATTAATTTACGAACTATTCAAGGCCATCGTAATCGCCTGTGATTGGCGCAACATCAAGTAATTACTTAAATATCATTATCTTTTAAGAAAAAATACATTTAGTATTTTCGAATCGATTTAAAAATGATATAAAGTATTTTAATTGACTGATCTAAAGTACGCTCTTTAGGTATTTAAATTATATTTCAATTGTCCCAACCAGATTAAATAGACATAGGCTACGGGCTCAATCCTTTGCCAAATGTATAAGGCACCATGTAAATGTGCTCTGATTATAATTTGTATTGACATTATTAACTTGATAAGACTTTGTACGTTTTACACTGACATAGATTTGCGAATTTTATGAATTTAAGCTATGGATAATAAATTTCAACTGATCATATACGTCAGAACACATTTCAGTTATGGCCCAAGTAAAATAACTCTGAAATAAGCCGAATAAAATGTCTTACATGAGATCAATCACAATAACCTTCATATAAATACTAGTTTAAAGAAAAGTGACGTTAAATATTTGTAAAACATAACGTAGACATTTTTTTTATATTATAAATAATTTTCAGCTGTAAATGTTTATGAATATATATGTCACATCAATAAAGTTTTTTGATTTTAAATGAAATATTTTCGTATACTTTTAAAACTACTTAACAAAAAGTATTTTGATATATGCTAATTAAAATGTTTTATTTAAATAATTTATGAATTATTTACAAAATAATTATAGAAAATTAAATGATTTAAAGAATGAAATTCTCGTACTTTCTTTTATTTAAGTAAAGCATGATATGTTTTGTGATTGTAAATAAATTACACCTGCCATAATGTCGTCATCAGTTGATAATGCTCGCGATGAGCGAAACCATTCCTGATCAGTAAATTTAATGTGGAAATATTACTGAAAATTTATGTTTTTTTATTTAAATATAATAAATACATTTCCACCGGAAAGTAACAGTTAACACATAATGAAAGTATATTGTAAGTGTCAGAGATTAATGCTCGGTTGGATTTTGTACACTGCAAGCTTGAATCTTCATAATTGATTTAAATTTAATTGACACAATCTTTCTTTGTTTTGAACCGGAAGTAGCGGAGAATTTATATATTTCAAGAAAGAAATATTTTATATGTTAAAAAAAGAAACGTACAATTAAATTCTTCGTATGTTCTGTCACTATCGTGTCCTTTAATTTCTTCGTATCCATCATAGCGTCGCTTTTTAAAATCACATGAACAGGTAATATACATTTTTTTATTAATTAACTTGAATGAACACTTAAATAACTGTTAATATGTATATTTTAACAATAAAATCAAAGTTTTTTTTTTTATAAAAAAAATGTGTAAAATACTCTTTTTTTCTAAAAATATTAATAATAACACTTTTTATTTATATAAATCTCAGCAACTTTCGTTTTTACTGTATATTGTAAATTAAAATCGACGCGCGGTGAAATTTCGGCTCTTAAATAATTCAAAAGCACTCCCACAGGCTGCTTGAGACTTTTTTTGAGGTAACACGATTTGAACTGACCGTTTCCAACATTGACTCATTTATTTATAAATGAAGTGGACAAGAGACGGGCGAGGGACGTGAACTCTGATTTGTATGAATTATATGTATGTGTTTATCCAGACTTACTCAGTTTCTTCAACATTTTGTTATCTGCGTGTAAACCCAGGAAAATTATTATTTATTATGAGGAGAATATCTTTGTGGTGATATTTTAACAGAGCTGTCAGTTTTAAGTAAAAAATGAGATCTGCCGTCAGCAATTAGAATACTGCCTTTAATTGTTTAAAAATTACACCGTCTTTAAAAATGATTTACCTCGAAGAGGGCGTTCAGATTGATACTATCAACAAAAGATAAAACTCTATTTGCTATTTTTAAGAAACAAGTAACCTTTTTTCCTAATTATTTGACGACAAAGTGTCACCGAAACAGTATTATTTATTTAAATCTCGTCAACTATTTTGTGTTATCCTTAAGCCTAATTATTTGCAAATTTTGATATAATTAATACAATTTCGATATTAGTTTGTTTAGGAGAAGCGGTTGCTTTGTTTTAGACTGTCTGTAGGTTTTGAACATGGCGTCAAGTCAAAATAGCTAAAATAATGATTAATTTTTTTTTAATTATATATTATTTCAATGACTCACCAAATAATCATCAAAAATACTCTCATTAACCATTCATTGCAATTTTAAATATTAGGTAGAAAGAATCAGTTACTCAAATTAATCACAGATACAGTTTGAAATAGCTAAAAGTTATGAGATTGATTTATCTTTTATATGTGTCTTAAGTATTCAACTAAGTCGACCATTGTGTGTGCGGATAATATTAGGGCATTAATATTTAGGAATGAATGTGCTAATACTGTTAATGGATATGATACAAGACGTTCAAAATTCATACCCAAATTGTCTACTTTTTATGGCTTTAGATAGTATTATTTTTTAAAATTCTTTTCTTAGATGGAAGTATCTTTTTACGCCGTATTTTAGGTGTAATAAGGAAGAGTATCTGTAATTTTATTGGTAAATCCTTATAGTGATAAATGAACGCGACATCGGAGTCCGCTTATTATTAGACGATAAACATGTTTTTAGCATGCGTTCGACGGGGTTTGCAAGAAGAACATTATTAAATATTGTATGAAATGACTCACTGCAAAAACCTTTGTTTCATTTCTAATGTGCTAACTGTCACTTATTAACGAAAATTGGCATTATTATTTAAATAATAAAAACATATATTTGAATATTTATACAATTTATTTTTATGATCAGGACCGCTTTTGCTCTTTGAGACCCTATCAATTAATGACGCTCGCGGTGAGCGAAACCGGCCCAGGCCATAAAAAATAATATTATAAATAGCAGTCAAAATATTATTTTTTAATAAACAAACACATAAATTTTATATTAAAAAATGCAGTATGTACAGATTTTAAATTGAAATGTCTTATATTATATCGATTGAATTGACATTTACTTTTTGTATGTATAAACTGTATTTTATTACTATAAAATTTGTATGATGTATAGTTGATTACGATTTCAGCTTTCGCCTTCATCAGAACTTACATTTACTGAAGAAAATGTAATTTTGTAAATGCATTGGTTATTTTTATAAAAGAGACTTGATTATGCGAGACTTCACATAGCTTTGTGCTGTCGTTGACCTTATCTTAATTATACACTATACGTGAAGTGAGAGAAATATTTCTAAATTATATGTCTAATACAGTTTTAGTTTCATTGATAAAATAAACATTGTAACCCTATGTTAAATCATCTCCTATAATACGCACTAACATGCCTTGATTAGCTTGGAGCGATATTTAATTTACGATAAGGTGGTACTTCGGTTAAATTTTAATCACCCATAAAGCAAACAGTGTTCTTATCTTCCATCGGAGTTCATACAACAATAAAAATATTAAGCTGAATATATCACTTCTATATTAGTTGAATTGTATTTGTCTATTACTAAGTAAACAAAATGAAATTAACCGGTAATCTCAAAAAATGTATGTGCTTATATTTTTTGTGCCGATTTTTTCAATGCCTTATTTTTATTTGAATTTGCTTGTAATATTAAAATTTTTAGTAAATTAAATCATCATTTTTTTTGAGTGTGTATAGCTATCAATCTGGGTTAAATTAGCTGGTCGGGTCATCTACGTGAGGATAAGTTGCGTATGGCAAAAAAGTGATATTTTAAAAGAAGGAAGCAAACCGAAGGCCTTCATGGTTTTATAAAAATGATAATGCCAAATCAAAATTAAGAAAATTAGGTATCATTGAGAAGCTATGAGATCAAAATACAAACTGTGGTTGCTTCATATAAAAAAAGGAATAATACATTTTTAAATGTAATAATTTGTATAAAGAAGTGGTGTATATACCGAAAAAATGTTAAATATGGTTGATATTTATTTCTATTTGAGATAATTATCAAGATTTTAACATTAAAGATATTCCAAAATTGTATATTAGGAAAATAATTCAGTAGTCATGGTAATAACAAATGTTATGGATACAGATATATCAGAAAAATCAAGGCTTATAAAAGAAAATTAGTACTGTTAATTTTCTTAACATTTTACCATCAACATATTATATTTAGGCGTCTTAGCAGATAAGCTATTAGCATTCAGAGGGTTAATGCAGATATATTGAAATCCTTTTGCTTATACTGGAAAAATACTTTAAAAAGGCACCATATCAAATAAATATGTTTTGACATCTAACCAATACATATACAATAAAGAGATTCAAACAAGTTTGCCAAAAATTGACAAGAATGAAATGATATTTAATTTAATTTTAAGACATACATTATATATCAAAATATAATTATTTCACGAAAATAAGAATTGAAATTACGGCTAACCACATAGTAAAGCGATAACTGTTTGACTCTAGATATGGAAAAAAATCATTGCAATAAATTTTGTTTCATCCAGCATAAAGAAATTATAAAATTACTAGAGGAAATTTTTCATTGCTAGAATATTGCATGGGAAATATTTTATGACGAAGAAAATAAATATTTATTATATCGAATGCACTACACAACCCATCTACGATATTCAGGTTAAATTAGTATTTAATGAGCATGTCAAATTCATTAGTGTCTCAACAATCGTACTTAATTAGGAAAGAATAAGCTAACGATTTTCTCTGTAGAAGAAATTTGATAATATGTAATTATCTGTAGAGATAAGTAAGTCAATTTAATTAAAATTATTTTGTTTTTTTTTTTTTTTATTTTTAAACAGGAAAAAAGTTGAATTGATAGCACGAAGATTAACAAGGTCGACATGAAGAAACTCAGTTAACATTGAAAGTTTATTGATTAAAATCGACAGAGATAACGGAGAATCGAGAGCATTTGAGGTTATTTAAAATGTTGCCTTGGTGAAAAGCATTACGTTGACCTTTAAACTTATAATTAACCAAATCAATTAACAAATGTTTACTATGTTATTATACTATAATATCGACATTTTTCTATAAAAAACATTTGGCTGAAAACTCAGTATTTAGTTCTCTATCATTCGTTTTTGATGAAAACAGATAAACTAAATAATTCAAATGTAAATTTTAACGTTAGTACTAAAAAATATATATTTTATAATAAAATTTAAATTTGATTGCTGTTTTAAAATCTTATTATTAGGTTTTCATAGCATAGTAGATATTTTTATATTCTCAATCATTATTCCACAGTACTTTATGTATTTCAATTTTTAAAAATCATTAAATATTATTATGACTTGTTTCTATTATTTTCAAAATAAATTTAACCAAAGTTTAAGCCCAATAAAATGGAAGTGTCTATATTTGGAACTATTTTTAATTGCTTTTGTAGTTATCGTTTTCCCGGAATCGAGAAATGGACCTGTTTTGCAATTCCCGATCGTACGTTTTTCTACAATGAGTAATCAATAAATTAGTCGGAATGCAAACAATGTGGCAATTATACAACTGTAATTGTAATGATAATTGTTTACGTTTGCGTGAAAATAAATTTGCAATTAATAATAACGGTATTAAATTGATTTGTGGTCAAGTGACGTTATATATTTCAAATAGAAAATACATTATGAACTATGTCATCTGTTGAGAGGCCGATTGTGATAATGATGCTGTTTTGATTTTGTTTTCGTTTTGTCATTGACCAAACCTTGGCTTCAAAGCGGAAGATATCTCAAAGATAAATAATGATTTAGTGTGTCTTCAGAGAAACTATAATAAATTATTGAAGACATAATTGGACCACCTGTCTTGTGGTATTTAAAAATATAATTTAAATATTTGACATAAAAGACAATGAAGAGTAATAGAAAGAACAGCATGGTGAAAAATAGCACTTTACCTATATATATTTACAAAAAAAATCAGCTATTACGATTAAAATATAAAAACAATAGAAACTTTAATTTGTAGTAAAGCGGTATGGCGAGCCTTATAAACTTTTTTATTATTTAAAAAATCATTTTTTTCCATCAAGAAATGACAGTTATTATCTAAAATCGTGTTTATTATATATATTCTGCTTTAAAGCTACAAGGTACTTACATAGTACATCCCTTGAGACTAGAGGTGGACGAAAAACCTTACCAAACACATAAAAATATGAATTTTTGTATATTTTTAATTTAAACAATTTTCTTTTAAATCATGTTATTTTTGCAAAGTTCATTTAATATATATCAAAGTTAAATCGTTCAAACTATAAACGCTTTCACAAGCTCTGTCACGCAAGCCTCGAGTTTCGCCTTTTGACATCTTCACTTCAATATTAATGATATTACATCCGTGTGATAAAAATCCTGACGATGTCAAAAGGGAAACCCGGGTAATGAGCGACGAAACTTTTAGAATGCAGTAATAAACAAACATTAATGTTTTTATTTTGAGCAGCATATTTATTATTACTCATTTAATATAGTGTAGTTATTAACGTTCGGTAATTTCCATGAAATATTATAGATAATATGATTGAACTATTGTTATACTAACACATTCTATCATAATGCATATGATGATGCAAAGATGTTTTAATAGTCCCTTGTCTAATTTTTGTTGAGTAACATTGTTCAATTAAAAACCTGTATTTTGTCAAACAATCATGTTCTGCAGGTAATAACATAATAACGACCTCACATGAAGTCTATCAGGTGCAATGAAATGAATTCGAGTGTCTAAATTCTTTTGTGATAACATTATCAAGTATGTATTTGAACAAAAAAAATATTTATTCATGAAACACTTTGATTTAAATATTAATTAAAGTAATTTAATAACGGTGCTTTTCTGATTGATTTCTTGATTATTGGTTTTTAATATTTTTTAGTTTAATGTAATAACTGCATATTTTATCGAGTATACTAAACCGCAATATTTTTCTATACTCTGTTTTTACAATGAGCCTATTGTATTAATTACAAAGCGATGTTTACTCTGAGATTTTTTATAAGTAATTCCGTCAGCTCATTATATGACATATAATATTATTTAATAACGCATTTTTTACACTCAATATGGGCCATTGATTAAGAATCAAATCAATACATCGTTTGACATTGACTAAATTCATATAATGTGTTGATTTTTGCTTTTTAAGAATTTGATCCAATGACTGCCCATCCAAGTAAAGAGAACAATTACAAAGTGTTGTAATTTACTTATTTTTATATTTAAATCACTTAAAATAAACATTCTCACGATACACATTACTGTTTAAACGCGTTAAAAATACTATAATTGCTAGGGAATTCCATATACAACAAATAATTGTAAAGTGTTTGAAGTATCAAGAGTTTACTGGGAAATCTCTAGTTGTGTGATTAAAAGTCAAATGACCGTTTCGTATCACCCGAGTGTCATTAATGATACACAGTTGCACAATGTAAAACAAATAAAGAAAATTGTATAAAAACGTAACTCTGCACGGATTTCAAAATTAAAATTGAATAATATTTATTAGCTCATAAAAGCGAAGATAATAAATAATAAAATTTCTTAATTAAGAGTTTCTTTGACGAAAATACTAAAACGAGTTTTTTCAAAACCGATAAGTGGAATATAAAAGATGTTTAATTTGGTTTACTTATCTTATTTTTCAAATAACATTGAGCAATAAGTCATTTACAATCATTATTATATTTAATTATATTTCAATTATAATATTAATTAATTGTGTCAATTTTTTAATAGATCCGTTCATTATCCGTATTTTTATTTAAAAATATATAATATATAAAGGTAAGATGAAAGAAAATAAAAATTAGTAAAATCTGTTTTAATTATCGATCTTAATTAAAAAACTTGTGGCCTTATTAGATATAAATTATTTTGTAAAAATTGAATATTTTTAATAGATGAATTTGTATTGGCTGTTTTCGCTCAATAAATGAACCTATATAGTCGCTCTATCCACAGAAACGTGATAGTATTTTGAGGAAAATTATGTGTAAATAAATACATTTATAATGTATATACATAAAAATGGGAATTCTAGTATTTGTTATTATTTAACGAAATATATTATAATATTTGATATCAAAATTAAAATAAACATAATATCAAGTTCAAAGATTGTAGAAATTCCGATCAAATCAAGCTTCTTGTACTTACTTAAATTCATAGATCAGATTGATTGATTTATATTTCAATAATTCAGAGAAAGTATTCAAAATAAATAATAATGATGGGCGCGTGTGCACGCATGCACTGCTATTGACTTTGACCTGACGTGATTCTTGCCCTTTGCGGTCTTATGACGAGGAAAACCCAACTTTGTTTGCAAAAAGTAAGCAACAAAAACCAGATATTCGTGTTTCCCAACACCAATTTTATACTTATGCGATTTAAAAGCAATGCTAATCACGCTATATTATAATAATCTACGCAAGAATTTTATAGTTTTTTATACTGTTTATAGCAAATCGTAAAAAGCAAAACTTTTGGTATATTTTAAAATTTATTTTAAGATTTATTAAAACAGGTTTAATCTAAAAGGCGTTGATCACTATTGAAAATCGTTATTAATATCTAAATGCGCTCATTACATAAATCATATTGAAAACGTCAATAATCTCTTTCTGTAGCCTTTCAGGTAAACAGCTTTACTCGTTGGGTAGCATGCTGTCATAATGCTACTACAAAAATATTAATTACTAAAAATAAAATAAAAATTGTATTTAATTATTTACACAGTGATATTTTCTATAAATTTATATTACATGTAATATCAATGTGGCAAACTTTATAAAATTCGAAAAACTAACGAATTAAGATGTATAATAAACGGAATCATAACCGTAGTATACGAACAATACAAAAGTAAGGATAAAAAATATCACATAACAGTATCGATAATCTAAACTTTAAAATAGAATTTGTCAAGACTTGAACCCAGTCTTACGTGATGAAAACCCTTATCACTTTTCCACAGAGGAACGGATGCAGTTTTTTAGTCTGGTACATAAATTTTATCGTGCAAGAATTTTGAAACAATTTAAATGACGTTAATAGACGATTCTTAACTTAAATGATATAAAGGTGAAAAACGTTATTTCGTAATTAAAATAGCAATAAAGACATCGTTCTCAAAAGAAAAAAATAGCCGTCGATTTTTTAGAAATCGTAAATATAGTAAATGTTGAATGCAATTAAATATTTTATTATGTTTACCTGATTATAAAACATATTTAAAATTATTATTGATTTTTTTTTTTTTTTTTAAATAATAAAAACACATTTTTTTAGTACTTATTTCCACAATATATTTTTTGATCAGGACCGGTTTCGCTCATCGCGAGCATTATCAACTGATGATGGGCTCGCGATGAGCGAAACCGGTCCTGATCAAAAAATATATTGTGGAAATAAGTACTAAAAAAATGTGTTTTTATTATTTAAAATATAATGCGTTTCCATCAAGAAGTGACAGTTAACAACTTAAAAGTTATTATTGAATGCATATTTTTTGATAGAAGAAGAATTTAAAGTGTTTTGAATACAAATAATTGTTTGTGTTTGAAGGTTTGTTTCTTTAATAAATGCTATTCTTACGTCGAGTAGTTACATGTATAATATTGATTTTCGTACAATTACAATGGTAAAAAATGAATCGAAATATGGTCAGAACTGTTCTTTCTGTCTTTCACAAAGCTAATAATATTGTATTTTTTTAAGAACGGACATGTAAAGTACCATAATAATTTTTAATGATACACCAAAACATATTAATAGTCAGATAATTATATAATACCCTTTGCGTTAATGGATATATAAAGATAGCATCAACACGACAATTTTCGAATCAAAATCTGTTACTAGATTGGGATGTCTTGCAAAATGAACTCAATTGTTTTTATATATTCCATCAACTCGTTTCAAAATATCTTCACTATTGTGCATTTACCCACTGTACGGGAAACCCGAAACAAGCCGTCATTAGTAAATACAGTTTTAAGAAAGTTAGTGAAAGAATTATAAAAATAGTGAGATCATACTGTAAAAATAAACACGGAGACTTAGAAGTATATGGGCCTAACTACAGTAGTAAATGTTTTTACGAAGACCTAGTTTTTGGAATGTAATATTATTTGCTGGTGATAAAAAAATAAATTATTACTAAAAAACGTAGTACCATCAAACTTTGTCATCTAATTGGTTATTTTAATGACTGGGATACATTAATCATCTCATTGAATAGCATCTTCAGACGAACTCTGTTGCAACATTATTTGCTTAATATGAGTTCCGTAAAAAATAATCGTAATTATAATCAGTCAAATGATGTTTTTAATACATATAACGATAAGTCGTACATGCAGAGCAAAGTTTCCAGGGGAAATTTTAAATTTGACTGTTAAAAACACGTGATGTTTTATTGGCAAATGTAATAATGTAGATTATTTGATAAATAGCACAGGTATATCACAATGATAGAGACATGGTGTAAATTCTTACAATTACAAGGAATGGGACTTGAACTCAAGGCTTTTTAATTATTTAGCATTTATGGCAACAGCAAAGAAGAGTTTAATAATAGAGACTATTGAATTACGGGGGAAACAACACTAATATCACAGTATTGTAACAAAAATAATAAACTAAAAAGTTATCAAGCAAATTGGAATATTTCAATGCAAATATGATTTTTAAATTGTTTTTTTTCCTTTACATCATTCATCAGTAGTATTGTGTAATACAAAAATAAGATATGGCTTTCTTTACTATGAAACAACTGACATGAAGTTAGAGGTGATATTTTTATTTGAGTCTCAATAAAATGACAGTTAAAGGTTCCGAAGAAAATGATAATCAGATTATAGCTGGAACAGATGTAAGAGCTTTATCATTGCTCTTATAATTATAAAAGTTAACTAGATCTTCTAAAGTATCTTAAATAATATATATAATATATATTTATTATGATTATAAATAAAAGTGTGTATATAAGAATGGTAGAAAACTATAAGGTTTCAAAAGAATGATGAACATAATCTGTACTTTGATTTAAATAAATTATTTTTGCTATGTTCTTTTATATTCTTCAAAATTAAATTGGTACAGTAAGTGAGCTGTATTTTTTTAAATTTTGTCACTGCCGCCTTGTCTTTCTCACAAAGTAAACGATAAATGAACTTGCATTGTAAAGAATTATATAGTCAATTGAAACCTATAGAAATAAATTAAATACAGTTATCTGTTATAAATAACTGTAAGTAATAAGAGTTAGTTTGCCAAAAAACTTCGACAAGATTTCTCACAGTATAGAAATCGAGACTGTTGCAATAGTCTAATTGTAATGAAATGTTATAATCATAATCGTTTATTGGCCTCAAATCATTATTATTGATACGTAATAGTTATTATGGTAGATTCAAAAAAAGTACTGGATTCGGCTATTACCAAAGAAGTTGTTCGAAAGTATAAACTTAACAATCATTCGTAATCAATTTATAAAAAATGCTAATTTTATTAAGAGAAATTTTCGGAGCATTTTTGGTTACAAAATACGTTGTAATTTAAATATATCTTTTTATCTATTGGCTGATTCAAATTTCAGTATTAGTGATACATCAAATACAAAATGTATGACGTACATATTAAAAATCATCAAATTATATACTAAAAAAATGTATTAATAAACACGTCAGAGATAAAAGCATTCGTACAAATAATTCCAAAACTGATCTGTTTCAACGTTAATATAAATAATGACCCACGAAATGAAATGGATATTTTTAACGTTCAACAAAACAAGAGAAGTATGAATTATGAATGATTTTTGAGTTTGGTACAAAAAAAATATCATCGAAATTTGAAAGAATCTTTAAGTTTGTTTACTAGTTTAATTTTTTTATTTTTACCAGATGTATTTACATTTCAGTAAAAAAAAATACTATATGTTATAATGTTAAATAAAATGCACCCAGATAAATCCATTTTTCTAGATGTAATAAATACTTAATAATTATTATTGTAGGTATAAAATAATTAAAGGTGCGTGTACATCAAACAAGTTTGTTTTTAAATACATGTTATTAAAAAGTGCAAGTAAAGTGAGAGACAGTTACCTGGTATAGATGTTCCCACGACATTGTATTCGCAGTCGGATTTTCGAGAATGATGCATCTTGCTGTTTTGTTTTACTATTTATTTTAACAACAAATATAAAATTATTTTTATTATCGCGTATTAAAATAAATTATATTTTCGTATATATTTAAAATAAATTATTTTATAATACTTTATTATAAGGTACACTAGTTGGGTATTGCTTTCTTATTAAATAATAGGAATGGTTTTGATTATTAATCACTTTTGGTATAATTCTTCGGCAGCTTTTCTTGAAGGTAATTAATTCTTCACGAAGTGGCAAGATTTAAATTAGGTAATCTATTATAGCGAAGTAATTCTTTTCGAATTGAAATCACAAAGCTTTTAATGGAATATTTAGATGCGCTGCGGTCGCCCTTCCGTTTAGACCGTCAGTAGCAGTAGAAAAACTATAAAATATTCACAAAACATTTGCGAATTTCATTGAAGAGTACACCGGCATGAAAAGTTTTCGTTTACATATAAAATGCAATTCGTTTTGGAAGTGTTCTCTGCGCTTCAGTGGCAGTAGAGTGACTGTTGACAGACCAAAACAAACGTTTGTTTTTATTCTCAAGCACTTACAGGAAAAGCTTGTTTTATTATTGGCTGTTTTAAATTCGTGTTTATTTGTTTATCGTCCTGACGTGTAAGTCACCGACAATGCACTAGAGTACTCCGGCAAGTTTAGAGGCGTAAGTTTAACTGACTCGATTCGCAGTGTACAGGTGTTGATATAAGAGCTGTCGGGCCAGGTGGACCGGTTCTGCATCGACGCCAAGACAATCTGCGTCTACAGGCCGGAAAATCTTCGATAAGAGTAATACCCCGTAGTGATTCACTATCCATGGGTGTGCTGCGCTAATAATAGAATGGTTTTTACCGCCGAGTTTAATAGATTGATGGATCGATTCCTGCGGTGGATAATTCATGGCATCTATGATGTTTGTTAATGACGTTTTTTTCGGAGAGTTTTCAGTATCAAACCAGTTGTTTTGCATTATGGTTTTTACAATAGATACTATTTTTAATTAATGCACATTTTAAATTCAACTTGCATAAGGAAGTTGATTGATATTCAATAGAAAAATCCAGATGTCGTCTTGAAATAAATAACTGTAAATTCTTATCAGTTTTTATTAACAGCCGAGATATTTTTAAATGTCAAAAATTACTTTAATCATTTCAGGAAAGGAAGAGAGCATGGATAAATAATGTTATAGAGTTTTTAAAATAATATTAACTTGTACGTGGTCACATACAGGTATATATTATATTATATGTGTATATCTAGGTATCTCAAAAGCAGAACACTTTGTTAGAATAGTGACCGCTTTACGTGTCTCTATACTCTTGACAGATTTTTTTGTTTTGCTTTAACCCTTTGAGGATTTAAACTAAGAGATTTTGTATGATCTAAGTATGACACAAATTATGCTGTCATAGAAAATTATTCCTAAATGGACAATTTCAAATTTTAGTTTTTCAAAGATTTTTAAGAAAATTTCGACATCAACAAAGTAAATGATTGTAAAATATTTTTCAAGCGCTGCATTATTTTTATTTCATTTACTCCCGAATAAGTAGAATCTGATATAATTTGGTTCAAATATATGTCACAAAGTTTTGTACGACATATATGAATTGAATTAAAATTATTGTTTTCATAATTCGTATTTAGCAACCTTAGCACAGTTGAATCAAAGAAAGCTTGAAGACTGTTTATAGAGTTAAATCTACCGTACCGAAAAGCAAGGTTATAAAATCATTAATCAGTTAACAGCCGGCAGGTACATCTATGGCGGTACCCAGCATGCCGCGAATTTTACGACAAAATAAAACCCAAAAAAAATAAAGTTTATTTATAAAACTTACCAAATAAATGAAGAGCGCGCCAGTCGTGCAGTCATTTATTCATAATCATAAAATTAATTGTTCATGGTGCAGGGTTGTCAAAAAAACAAGGTTAAGGTTGTTAAAACGGCGCGTCTTAAGACGTAATTTTTGTATGAGCGGCGCTCCGTTCACAGAAAATTATGCGTCTTAAGACGCTTTTGGCAGTTAACCGGTTAAATAACACATCTTTGACTATTATTAAAATAACTTAGAATACTTTTATATTTCGTATAAAGATTTTGTTCTCATTCAAGATTTGTAAGTTCAAATGTTTGTTTTCACATGCGCAATTGTAAATAATACAAAAGTAATGATATTATGAGGAGTAAATTAATAAACAAAAGAAATATTGAGGTAGAATTAATTTGTCTCGGAGATCTGTATAAATTCATTCTACTTGCCGACAAAGAAACCCTACATACAAATTTTTTCATGCAATAAGTTTTCATTATGCCTCTACTTCTCTAATGGCAATAAAGCAACCAATAATCCACTAAATACAAAGATTTATCGATGACTGCTGTATGCTTCCTCATATGAATGAAAGACTTTTTACTATGAATGTAGCGGAGTTTATTTCTGTAGTATAGGATGCAATAAGGGATGATGATGTGTTCATAGTGATGATATTTATAAGCAATTACATATTTGTTATTTTTTATGTTATCCATGCCATATTGCCAAGTTTGCACTGTGTATTTTTTATAATAAATAATGTCGTGCCATCTCAACCAAAATATAATGGTTAAACCGAGTTTTTTTCACCATCAACGTCATATAAAACAATCTACATTGTCTATTAATATAATTGGTATCGTGACGCGTGTTGTATAAATTTCGTGATTCAGAATTAAGACACAAATATATTTAAACAAAATGCTATGATTATTACCTTTTTAAGTGTTTTAGTTTTATTTTAATAAGTAATTCCAAATATAAAAATACCAGTAGGGATAATAAAATATAAAATACATATATGCCGGCCTGTTTGTCTAATATTTTTTTTTATTCAAAACTGTGAACAGGAAGTGATATTGAAATATATTATTCGTGATTAAATTTTTAGATTATAACATCTTGTTCTTAATTTTTAAGCATTGCAAGAGACCAAATGGTTCAAACAACGCAGGCAACCCAGATGGAAAAAGTCGTTTTATAGGTGCTTGTGTTTGAATTTTCAATACAACTAGGGTGAACTTGGGCTGTACAACTACCTTTTCATATTTATAAAACAATTTTTTTTTCATAGAAGCGATGTATTCAAACCAGCGTATTCAAATAAAGAGCTGTACATTTGTGATTTGGTAGAGAATGAGCGTTCTATGTACTTGTAATGAACAATAAATGATTTTCAACCTATATTGTATGAATCTTCAGCATAATTGAATTTTGTCGTTGGATTTATGGATAAATACAAAATTTTCTGATTCATTATCAACGAAACTATCAATCAATAAATGGTACATCGGTGGTGATCGGTCAACAAATAATTCGGACTGCGAACAAATCGGACAACAGACACTATCACGAAGGACTTTTGTGTTCGTAATCCGAACATAAATTTGGATAACGAACTAAAACGATATTTGCAATCACCTTATTCTATCAATGATCGATTAATGAACAATTCGGATATCGAACATACTTGAAACAGATTATCTTCGTTAACCGATCACTCACTGTATATGGCTTTGCTGCGGCTGGGTCATTATGTTCGAATAATTTTACAGAAATGCTAAATATTGCTTACATATTTTAAAGCATAATGATCGGGTCCGGATTTATTCATCATTAAAATTGAGAAGTCGATTATAGTCCCTGATAATTATGTTAATAAATTTATAAGTATAATGACACAGATTATATTATTGATTGAATTGTCATTTATTTGGTAGAACTCCATTATAACACGATGAGAAAATTTGTAGAACTTAAATACATTGCTATTTTTTCACCGAGACACAAATTATATTTTATTCATTGAAATAAAATGCCTTTTCACAAAGTTATTTACACACAGTTACGGCAATAAAAGTGGTAAATATTTTATTTTATTTTTCTGAGCAAGATTGATTTCTTCGAATATGCACTTAATTTACAACATTTTCAATCTATTAGAACACGAAATTTATTTTTTATAAAATAAGTTATTTGTGTAGAATATTGCTTGGTTTAATTCACAAAAAATAATGATTTTTTTAAAATCATATGTGACATTAAGCTTTCTTTTGAATAATCAAATTCAACTTTGATAATTGACCACAAATTGTAATTTTAAACTTAAAATGATAAATAAATCAATGTCATTATGTGGTTATTAAAATGTTATTTTATTCCATATACCAATAAAGATGAGAAAAAAAGCATAAAGCTATTTTGCAGACTCAAACTCTTTAACATATAAATATTTGTTATTTTGTCTGAAAAATATTTACGTAAAATAACAAATAAATCGTAAGATTTCGAGGATTCCGATGTCAACATTTCATTTTATTGCACTATTAAATTTCCATCATGCCTACCTTTTTGAGTGTTAATCATATTTGGATGTATTGTGACAGGCTAGTATAAACTGTCACTAACATAATATTTTATCAATAAAGCTCAAAGAAAGTATTGTATATTGAAACGTTTAGTAAATTCAAAGTTTGTCAAAATACAATAATTTCTATTGATTTTACACACTCTCCTAATTACTATTTGATTATTGCAAGTCGTTATTTTAGCCACAATCTTTGATCGTTCTTTAAATAACTACTGAGAGACTGAATAAAGATCAGTTTTGAAAAAAAAAACTGTTTAAATGCTTCATTAACAGTTGATAATTAAATTCCATGTAACGAGCTGAAATTATAAATCCATACTTATTAATTAAGGATGTTTATTAATGACTAGATCAACTAAATATTTATGAAACAATAACACATATCAATTCTTAAACAAGCAATTTTTGTCTTGATATGCCTTATTGTGAAAATGATTCTCAATTATAACCGAAGTACATAATTGTACTAACTAGATTAAAACTGCAACGCACAACGATTCAACTGTTATTTACGGTAGATATTGTACAATAAATTAATTTCATTAAATAACAAAAACTTAAATTAACCTTGCTAGTACTTGAACCCGGAACCAACTTTTCATTCAATGGAGCTCTAACCGATACCTCACAGAAGCCGTAGCAGTTATTAAATGCTCTTAATGACAATTTGCTTTCAGACTCAACTACGCGTGACAAATATTACAATTATTGGAAGGACGAAATGATGATAAGGTAAAACTTATACTGTAATATCTTGATACCAAAACAGATGAGAGTAACAATTGACTATGATTGACAAGCACGCGTTAGATATGTACATACATTAAAACTAGAAAACACTGCATATAATATTTTGCAAGAACGTGCTACTTGGAAATAACAACATAGTAAGAACTAAAGAGTCAAGAGGGATATTCAATTTAGTCGCTTGTAAAAAACAATCAATAATGATTTTTTCTTTACAATGAACCTATTTTATATAACCTAGAATCGGGCTGTGGTACCATATTATGTTTAATAACCGAATGAAGATGGAAGTACCTTATATGGCCATATTAAAAAAAAATTGATTGGATTGACATCTACAAATGTTTTTTTTATTTTGTACATAAAATATAAATATATTACACGGGGAAAAAAATAGCAATGTATTTTGGTTCTAAAATTTTTTAAAGGTATAGTTGATTGATATGATATGAAATTGTGAATCTGTTTTTTACTGTTGAATGATCTATCATGTTCCTTAGCTCGAGTGGATATATTTCTACCTGTCTGTACGATATAAGCGGATATACGTGAGTCACAGGACATTTTATAAATACCGCTTCTAAATATATTTATGAAGTTGTCAATATTCAAATATTAATTTATCCAGAAAACCACAAAAAATGCCTTCCTTGGTCGTGTATTCCCGATCCCTGCTCTACACAATATTTACGTAACTCTTTTTTATGATACCGAACACTCTAAACTTTCTTGATGTTGGTCGAATGATTGGTTCTTTATCAGCTGTTTGGCTTTTAAATAATTTACCCCATATCTTATTATCATGACAGCGCAATAGACAATCCATGTCTAGTGCTGACAGTATATTTACTCGATCGTTGTTTATTTTCACCACAGCAATATGTTGTAAATCATATAATATAAGTAAGTAAGAAGTCTTGTAAAAAGAAAATTAATCGTATTATGATTGTTCACTTCACTTGAGCAAATAGTGTTTCTATTTTTGAAATTGTCTGCTTCCATTGTGCTGCTTGCATTAACAAAATTTTGCATTGCCATATAACTATTTTTTATTCATAAATCTATGAAAAAAAATCTCTAACCACACGTTTGCGGTGAGAATGAACTTGAACGATCTTGTTCCATTATCAGTACATCGCCAAATAGAGTTGAATTCGAAATATAATTAGTAATTGACCAATCGAATTCGTGAATTAATTCCATAAAAAACACATTGCCTTTGTACCCTTCTGCCAAATGTTTTGTGACCGTAGCTGAAATTCAATTACTCGTTTAAAGAGCAGCAAAAAACGACTGATTACTTCGTTAAGAGTAAGTAGTTCAATTTACACGGTGGAAGATTAGAAACTACGACCTTTCATATTACAACTACTGTTCTACTTTACATAATAACAAAAATATTATTGAGTTAAAATTTAAGAAAAAAATGTTCGGTGGGCACCAGATTACGTGAGATGTCTTGGTCGTCTTTCTGTTATGGAATTAATTGAATGAGTTCAGCGAGACGTGAAGGAGGAAATATTCAATAAATTGGTGTCAGCGACTATTATTTTGAAGTATCAAGGTGAATAAAAAGTGCTTATCAATAAGTTTTAAAACAGATAGAAGGTAGCTTATAGATTTTAATAAACACAATATTCAATAACAAAAAAAAAACATAATCATATTGAGGGAGGAGCATTTCGTTTAAAAAAACTCACATTTATTTATCTGTAGTCAATCCGTTAAACGTTGATTAGAAATTTATACACAAAAATTTATACCATATAAACAGGAAATAAAAAAATGCGGTTATTTTTATTGAAATCTATTCTTGTCAATTTATTGTAATGTTATTGTAAGATAGTATGCACTTAAGTAATTCGTATTGAAACTACACAACATTGCCGTAACTTTGTAAATCGTATGTGAGACGCTTAAAAATTAAAAAGAAAACCGCTAGGTCCACAATGTAATATTAAAAATAAACGACTAAGTTGTTTTTTATGCAAACTTTAAAGCTTAAACGGTAGTTTCTTATTCCATTTTAAATAAATAATATTATCCATATTTTTAGAATCTAGTTGATTGGCAATCGTCGAAAATAGCATGTAAATTAAGCTAGATTTACAGGCATTTGATGATTCTTTAAAAAAGCACGGAATCATCCAATGTAAAAAAATATTGCATATTAAAATTATTATCCCAGAAGTGAGATAAGTATAGGTCTAAATTTTGGCGAGTTCAGTAGAGAAATAGATTTTTTCAATAAAATATTGTGTTTTTAGACACGTTTCGAAATGTGATTTTTCCTAAAGTTGACTTTAACTTAAAATAATAATAGTATTATTTTCATTTATCTCATCTATCAATTTCTATTGTTGGTTTCTTTACGGTAAACACTAATACCTTTTGGACTTCTTAAAATACTCTACATATCATAAAATTCGTTTTTAATATTTTTCCAATGGTGTGATATGAGGTATTATATAAATTTAACTCTTAAAAATAAATGCAAACGATGACGAATCATTCACCTTAGAAGCGATAGGTCAAATCATATTGTAATTACCAGATAGATTTGTCAAAACTATGCTGTCAATCATTAAAGAATGACGTACAAAACACTCGTGATCAAATCTCAACTTATTTATTGCGTATAAAAGTGGGCGTTTAGCTTATCCTTTTGTGGTTTTTTTTTAAATTCAGTATATTTTAAGATTGATACACTATGATAATACGTAAAACGATCGATATGCATGTGGTATAAAGATAAACCAAGAATTATTTATAAGGATAAAATAGATATAAGGGAGCCTTTAAACATTGCAAATATATAATTTTTTAAGCTTTATTAAGTGTTAAAAATTCAAATTTGATATTGAAATTCAATCAAGCACCGTCAGTTGATATTATAAATTATTAAGAATTAACCGTCTAATAAGAATCATTAATTAACAATTTAGTAAAAGAATTTTTATTTTAGATTATCGTTTATCGTCAGATTTTCTGAATTTTAAATCAAAGTAAAAGATTTTATTTATCATGTTTACTGACTATGTATTGTGAAATTGAAAGAAACAGTATCTGCTTTCAAAAATGATTTTCTCACCATTTCCTTCATAAAACTGCGATAATTTTTGTAATAATTGCTTTTACAGTAGATGATATAGGTAAAAACTGCATTGGAATATATCTCATCTTTAATATTGAATTTGATAAATATTTTTTTTCTTTTAAATAAACGCACAAAGCTTGAATAGAAGTAGATGATTTCCTAAAATTTTATCGATGTAAAGTGCAGCCGACAAAATCTATATTTAAAAAATTGGATTAAATCGTATGTCAAGTCTATTTTTTACATATTCTATTTGAAAAATAACATTATACAACTGCAACAGTTATTATTTCTCTATAAAATCGACTCTGTTTTTTTATACTAATGTTCCCCTTAAACTGCACCAATAAAGAAGATGAAAGTTTATTTAGCATCACACCACATAACATCACCTAATAATTTTGCTATCGCGCAATACTTTTTTTGCATTTAAAAATATTTTATTATATGTGTACTACTACGTATTGCTTGCTGTCAGAACGATGAAAATAAATAATAATAGAAATACAAAATTTCATTTATTTCTCATATTTTTTGTTTCAATTTCTTTCCAAAAACTAGTAAATAAGTGGCCTATAACTTACCAACGACAGTTTTTACTATTACGAGTGCTCAATTTATACTATAAGTAATGCGAATACCATAATAAGTTGTTTATGAATATATCTTTAAACACATATATAATTTGTGTATAAAAAACCTACTTTCTTTTGCAATATCTAATTGCTTGAAAAGACATGTGATTTGAATTATTATTGGCACGTCATAAATTGCTAGTCATCACCAATACGTCAAATCAAAAAGAATTTGCATTGTGTGCAATCAACTATTAAATTTAATATGAAGAGTTCACGCCGAGTTAAGCCCCTTAATGCAAACTTACAATGACGTTCAGTATACGTCAGAGATAATATGGATATACGTATATAGAAGAAATGGTTTCGGCACGGACGAAAGAGGAAAAAACGCATAATTTCCTCACGATTTTAGAATAAGAGGCGCGACTTCCACTGGGAATTCCCCGATTTCTAAATGAGCCAATAAATCTTTTGGTATCAAAAAACCATCATATATTTATTGAATATAAGAATGAAATTCACGATAATCAATGTAAGTATTTTTTGACAGACATCTTGATAATATTTTTTTTTCTGATTAACTTTTCTAAGCTAATGTGCATTTTATTTAAGAATCAAAAGATAGTGGATCAAGATCAAGAAGCATTTTTGACTTCAACACTTTTATGATATCGACTGAAGGTGCTTGATGGAATATCAATATCAAATTTGAATCGTTACAACTTTGTAAGACTCCACATGTTTTGTCACTAACGTCCCGGGTTTCGCCTTTCGGTATCTTCAGGTATTCTATCATACGGATGTAGACTTTCAGTATAATTCAGACAATTCTTTCTCAATCAAAATTTGATATCACAATTCCATCAAGCACCTTCAGTCGATATCATAATTCATATTAAATAAAACATAACATTTAGTTATATTTACCCAGTTTTATAATTGTGACTACGGTCGGCTTTGTTCATCACAAACAATTATAATATGATCATTTGGTTTTTTTTTAACTAAGTTTTAATGATAAACAACCCGGGTTTTACATTTCGACATCTTCGGGCATTCTATCACACGTATGCAACAGATCTCAGATCAGTTCTGTTACATCCGTGTGACAGAATGCCTGAAGATGCCGAAAGGCGAAATCCGGTTCGTTAGTGACAAAACACGTGGAATCGCACTTATTATTTATAAATTTGCATCCGAACAATTGCATTTTTGTGATGATTCCGCCGATATCCGGCAAACTGGGAGTAATTATAAGTGTTTCATCCGCTGAGTTTATTTAATAAATGAAGAGGGTATTACGAATTGCGTTTAATTATGAATGATAAAAAATCTCAGCAGAGAAATTCAGTCAGCACAATGAAATAATCATATTCTTCCCTGTTTCTGTCAGTAGCTTTTATTAGAAGAGAATCTGAACAACTGATTAACAATGCTCGATAAAAATATCAATGTAATTTTTTCTAACAGGATCTTACAATACATGTTTGATTCGATTTGACAAGAGAATGAGGTAAATTCGAAACTTTTCTCGCTAACAACTGCAGATAAATTAAGTATCCGATTTGATTTGAAATGGTTTTTTGGTATTTAAATATTAAATAAATCAACACATTCTACAAAAAAACAAGTATTTTTTCACATTAAATATTCAGATATAAGCTCTGTGATAAATCAATAAGCAATGATGGAAAGGAGTTTAAGTATATGTTAGACAAAATAGACGGCTCTTTTCGAATGATTGATTGGTAAATTAACTAGAAATTTTAATTAAGGTGATATGTAGTCATGCAATATAGGCATAATTTTTTGATTTTAATATCAATAATGACAAAACACAATTTTTCATTTGGTGAACATGCCATACATTTTAATAATAATTAATTTATTATTATGATTTTCAATTAAGAAACAGTTTAGTTTAAACAGCAGAAAAGTGGTAAATGTCATTTTTTTGTCGATAAATAGATATCTGTATATCAATATATTACCCCAATTTATATTGTTGATTTGTATTATCACTTTTAACAGATTATAATACAACTAACATTAAAGTAAAACTAATATTTATGCTGCATTGATCCACAGGCAATTCTTTTATATTATTTATCAAATATTTGTTTTTATGTTGATTTTTTCTTCATCTATATATATATATGTAAATATAACTTTTAAGATTTTTTTTACACATTGATGGGCAGATACATTTGGCAGTACAGCTATATGTCAATGCGTAAAATAAGAGATATACCCAAGGAGAACAGGCGTAAAAAAACACGCATGGTCAAGATACCAAATAATTAATTGAAGAAATCCACATTTTTTCTCATAGACCTTGTCGTTACTTCAAACAGGACTTTTTCATCACTTAGTAGGAACTCTAACAGTATTATGTAAATGCGATTATTATATATTATTTGTATACTTACGTTAGATGTTGACTAGCAGAACCTGATAAGTCCACATTTAATCAAAATCAAAGATTAGTTTATGTTTATTGATTGAATTTGCATTCACATGGTAGAACTCCATTATAACGCAGTGAAAAAATAGCGATGTATTTTAGTTCTACAAAATTATTTGTAACAAATATAGATGATAGCTATTTCGGCTCACGCCATCGTCAGAATTATGCTTAAACTAACATTCGCTTATCTATATATAGCTGTGCAGAAAAAGTACACAACACATTCTCTCTCCTGTTCCAACGGCCTAGCTTGTTACTTTAACACAATGACACTAAATTTTAAAAAATTCTAAATGAAACAATAGGTGTCTATGAAAATAAGATCATATGTGGGACGGAAGTGGTCCTTATGAAGTTTTATGAAATTAATATCTTCTATGAATAATTTTAATGCAAACGTTGGAAACTTTTCGAAAGCCGGACGAAAAGCTTTGACGGCTCGCAGTTTGGTGACCGCTGTCTTAATGTTTCAACTATTGAAACACGTATATAATCTTGCAATGTGTGTACATCGGATTTTGCCTTTTAAGCACTTTAAACATAAAACGATAATAATTTACAAATGTAAATAATTTAATGACTTTGTTACTTCGCACTAAAGTGCTGAAGTTATTTTCAGTATAAATATTATTATAATTTGAATATAATATTTATCGTATCGTGTGCATTTTGAATCATATTAAGTGTCAAATTCTTTATGTCACATTATATTGGCTGGACAATTTTTTGTCGGTCTATTAAATATTTTTTTCTGTGTTATCTTGAATATGTTAATAAGAAACTCGTTTTCTAATAGTAAGAAAAAATACTCGTTCTTATTTTCGCATCATATTTATACACTTGTAATCTTTCGTAGTGTTATTAATCACCTGGAGCTTTAATCTAAGTGTTTCCTATATAAAGCCGAGAAATAATTTTCTTAAGATAATTACCGTATGCATAATCACGATAATATTGTGTAACTCACGATAAAACCTAGTAATCATAAAAGAATAAAATTAGTTATGTTTAAAACCTGATTTTATTTACTTCATAGAAAATCTTAGGTCAAAATAATATTATTAATATCTGAAGGTATAAACTGGTCTATCAATTTTATTTCCGCAGTTATCGTAATTATATTAAAAATCATCAACGTTTTTTTACAATATTACTTAACAATTAAACATTTTTTTTTATATTTGTTGTTTTAACATAATTATTTAATTCGATAAGTAACATTGTTATGATTTAGGTTACTATCCGATGTTTTATGGCGTAAAAGGTTTCAATCTATTTAGATAGAATTAAGCTTTGGCACAACTGCTGGTAACGTCCACCAATCTAACAACGAAATTAAATTTCATATTTATTAATCTTGAAAATATATTTTGTTTGCTTGTTTTATAGGGAAGATTTTATTATTTCGAGGAAGGGCTGTTTAGTCGACGAGAGATTTTCAGTGGATTTCAAAATAAAATATAAGTGTTATATTTAATGTAAAAAAATTAAAAAAAAAGACATTACTAATTACATTTATATATTATAAATGAAAAAAAACGGTATTTTACACGGAAATATATTTTAAAGAAATTGTTTTCCAATTTCCATATTTCAACCAGTTTTAATTATACCTCGGCACATAAACCGTTTAATTAAAAATTACTGAAAAAATTGAGCTTTAATAAAAATTTCATACGTAAACTAATTATATTTCCATATTCATTTTGTTAGACTTATAACAAAAATATTCATTACTTTGTACATCAAAACCAAGACATATTTAATAGACGCTGAATTCGACTTGAAGTTTGCAAATACAAACAATCTTGTCAGTGAAATTTGGAGTTGACTGGCTAAAGTACAAAAATTCAATTAAGTATACATCTATAAATGCATAGTCTTTTTTGCTTAAAATACTTATATTTTGGTAATTAACTTTTTGCAAAAAGGAGTGCAGGCACCCAGTCTAGATAAATTTCATCTCGTATGTTATAATACGAAAACTGCGCTGTTAGAAAAATGAAGATAATATCAGCGTTCAAAGCCCACTAGAATAATATCCTATTAAAAACACTTTTGTTTAGATGTGTTAGGTGATTTTTTTATCGCAAAAAAGTGAAAATTTTTAGGGTAAATTTTATTTCAATTAATGTATTTAATTAATTTTTATATCAAAATTAATAATGGAAAGAACTGTTTAATAACCATAATACATCTAGTTATGAATATTTTTTGTAATCGAAGGATAAAGAGACAGGCTTTTTATTAGAGATATAATAGCAAAAATGCAACGTACGAAATGTTTCGTTTCACTACAACTGTCTCCCGAAGATATCTTTGAAATGGTTTCATGTCATGTTTTTCTCAGTGCTACAATTAAAATAATAAAATTATCTTTATTATTTCTATCAACGTTAAGGTGTCACAGGAGATGCAAAAAAAACCCATCAAACGCCATGTTTACGATATGATGTTGAATATATTATTTTTATATGACAGAAAATTTATTTGTATGCAAATTATTTAATATTTACATACGTGCTTATACAGTAAGTGAAATTTATATGATCTTCTTATTGAAACATTACATATAAACATTACCTCTATTCAAACTCACGTATACGTCACAAATAAAAGGGAGTGTTTAGCAATGCTTAATTTTTTTACGAGGGCAATATTGTCTGTTGACCTCGCAAATGCCCTTAAAAAACATTTGAATTATATGTCTACATTCCATGGGTATATTTTAATAAATTATATGATTTTTTATCGAATGAAACATTCATTTGTTTTTAATTGATTGTCATAGCAATAGTGACAGTTACTCCCGAATGTAGAAAATATCAATATTATATGAACAGACGTGAAAACGTGACACGTATTTAAATAAATTGATTATATGCGGAACTAAAAAGCTGATTTTTTGTAACTAAAATGAGTTTTCAGTCCAATGTAATCTTAGTTCACAGTAAGAATCGTTATTGTTAACATCAGCTCGCTTGTAATATTAAAAAAAAAATATTTTTTATTTATTTTAAACAATCTTCTCAACGTTTTTAAAAAAATAAATCTATTTATTTATTACTGCACGTTACAAAAATTACAAGTTTATTGCTTTTGCAACGTCAAAATATTTAAACATTTAATGTTGGAAATTCAAGAAATAAAAACAAAAATTAAGGATAGCAAGAAAATCAACCAAGCAAGCCCATGAAATGTCTACTTCAGCACATTAAAAAATCGTATTCGTCTGAACTCCTTTTCGTCCACATAGAATATATCGACATCCGAAGCAATAATGTTGAACATTGTTTATGCTCTTACCATTAGCATTCCTATTGGCAGAGTGGTTCTACACTTTGGAAGAACAAACAATCCATGTCCACGATTTCTCAAAAAAATATCCGGAACATCCAAACATATTATCATTGTTGTAAATTGTGTTTTTCTAGAATAAGTCGTTATGAATTTAGATATAGTCGTTTAAACATCACAATAAAAAAATAATTTATAAATCTTATACTAAGATGACTATGCTAACTCTTATAAGCCAATTATTAATTTTTATCCTCATTTGCAACATAGTTTAGGGGTTATATTGTATACAATATTATTTATTATTCTTACTTGGTTTTGTAGCGGTAAAAAGACAGGAAAATTCTGTTATTATTTAATTGATTCGATACTCATATCCTATTATTTTTAACAAAACAAATACCTCCCAGAGATATTCAATCAAACGTTTTTGTTAGACTATTAGATATAGAATTTCGCAAATAAGTTTGCATTGTCATATCCACACGTAATTTGAAATTTATGCTGATTTTATTTTCCTTGTATGAGTACTAACTCAATATTATGTAAATCTTTAAAGTTACTGTACCCATATCGTGTTAGGAAATATTTTGCATTATGCACACGGGGCTAAAGGGATTCCCCTAACGTTTTTATCTGCAACTATCATATAGTATTTATATAACAAATGCATTCATAATTTATCGCGCATTCTTTTGAATTTCCAATTGTAATAAAAGAAGTATTCTTAAAACAGATAAAGAGTCTAGATTGAGTCAGAATATAATTTACCCAATGATTCATTTTCATGTTATCAAAAAAAAATGTTGTATCGTGATGAGAATTCCTTAAATCTCGAGATTCTTTAATTTAAGCAAAAAGCTATAACCAGTTTCATAAACAATGTATATTTTCATCTTTATTCTTTTGAAAACTTGAAATCAGTTACATATTATGATGAAACAGGAAATTTTTATAGTAAAAACGGACGTCGTTATAAAATGCATTTTATGCTATTTTGATACTGCCTTATTTATATTAAAAAATATTTGATGAATGAGTAGGTGCAATGTAGATTAAAATTAAATAAATTTAATGCTCAATCAATATTGATTGGTATAAATGCTCGTATATAAATGCAGATAGAAAATGTTTTTTCAATTTATTTAATAATAGGAATGTGTTTAATTTATTGATTGAATTGGCATTCACTTGGTAGAACTCCATTATAACACGGTGATAATACATTGCTATTTTTTCACCGTGTTGGAATGTGTTTAATATTTTGTAAAAGAAAACAATAAAACGATTATCCTTGAAGATTCCAAAAGCTAATGAAATTGGGATATCAATGTACGTAGATATGTCATTATTATAAATATGAAGGAATTTCCACATTAACATATGACACGTGAAGAATTTAAATACGTTTATTATCAATCTAAAATGTTTATTTTATATCCACTTATAGTTTCATTCTATGTTTATTTATATACTATTCATAAAATGGTATAATAATACTTGCTTTATGGCTGTAATGATTTTAATATTTTTGTGATGTTTACAGGCAGCCACTGTCAATAAAAAAAATGATCACGCTGAAGAATGTATCGTCGTTTACAGTGTAAAATGTAACGTATTTCAATAAATTTATTTAATACTTGTATAATATATTAACCATTCACGCTCCCAATGTGCATCAAATAGAATCTAAAATAAACTCTTAGAACCGCTTGTAATTAATGTGTTAATTTTTTTTTAAATATTTTCGAAAAGAATATAGAACTTATAATAGTTAATAGCTTTAACCAAGTTCAATTGTTATGATTAGATGACTAGAAAATGTTTTGTTATTATTATTAAAAATTCATTAATCGAATAAAATATGCATTTATGAAACTGTTCGTACTAGAATTCAAGCTCGTGAGATTCGTTTATTATCCATTAATGAATGTGAAGACACGTACCTTATTTGATAAAATATTCATTTTGAATTTGTAAACGCTTTGACAGTATATATATATATATTTTGTTTCTGACTGCAAGAAAGTCAGCGAACAGGTGTATTTAATCGGCATCAATTATGTTATAATTGATAAAAGTTTTATCAGTAGTATTTTTTATAAGTCTTGATTCACCTTTCTGTAATATGCAAAGTCCCCGTGAGATGCCTGTGGTCGTTAATGTAAATGAAATCATCATCAATTAACTGTACATTCTCTACTTTTATATTAAAAATATATTTTTTAATAATTATATGGTAAAAGCCATCCTTAAAACAGACAATTTTACAGCCTTTATAAGCACAACGCCACTGTGAAAAAGTCAGTTTTAATAAAATATAAAATATTATATAGAGTATTTTCTTAGAGGTATAGAACTTTAAGTTGGCAACACTTTTTTAACTGGCCGCCATTTTGTCAGCTGTCAAATGATTTATGGTAAGTCTGGTTTGGCATTTTAACATAAATAGACTGACGCCTGAACAACGCTTCCGAATTGTGAAAAATTATTTAGAAAATAATAGTTATACTCAAAATACGTATCGCGCACTACGTCAATTTTACGGTCAACATAATCGTCCATCAGAGCAATTAATTCGATTAACTATGGAACGTTTTCGCACCACGTTTACTCTAAATGATTATACGCATCCACAGAGACGTTTTACAGTGCGTACAGAATAAGTCTTTGCTGCTGTAGAGCGTATATAACTTATTGCGTGGAAGTGTAATTGACGCGTATTTCTTTTTTTTTTCACACAAATGAAAATGAGTAATGTTGTTACTTAATATAAAATAATATCCGTTAATTTTCTGCTGTTCTCATGAATTCTCAAGTGTACAGAAGTCTGGATAAACTGTTTTTATTTGACACTATATTCTACTAACCTTGACACGAACTCTTATAATTATATTTAATTGATTTCTTTCACCTGGTGGCTTCGCTTCATTGACGTACGTTCTCTACCTCTTTAACTATACCTGGCATGCTTCCCAGAATTGTTAGCCACTCTAGATATTAAGGTAGTCGATAATCAGTATACTAAAAATTATTTTATGACTCACGAGTAAACACAAATCATATCTTTGCTTATTTATTGTGCAATAGATCATGATAATGTTTAAAATGACAAAATTTTATTTATAATAGACGTGTGATATTATTGACGACTCTTAGTTTTTAGCTTGTTCGATGCCAATTCAAAATATTCTACAGTATTCATATTTAGATCGCAGGTAGCCATGAGGATATATTTAATTTATTTACCTATAAACGAAACGGCATTGTATATCAGCTGACTTCGGTCCGCCATGTTTTTACTAATATAATGTAAACATATTGTTCAAATGTATTTTGTAACAAATAATAATAAAAACCCGTTTTTAAAATTGATAACACACGCATCACTTTATTTTTTTATTGTGACACTGTTATACTACATCGTAATTCATACATGAAATTTTATGCTTGATCTGTTCTTTTGTTAAGTCATTGTAAGCATATGGTCACTACATGGTTATTCCCGCCAATTCTTTTACTTGGAAAAATATTTTCAACAAAAAGATATGATGTTAATTAATACATATTTATATAATTTATGATACCTACCGAAGGTGCTTGATGGAATTTCAATATCAAATTTGAATAGTTACAACTTTGTACGATTCCACATGTTTTGTCACTAACGACCCGGTTTTCGCCTTTCGGCATCTTCAGGCATTCTATCACACTTTCAGTATAATTCAGACAATTCAAATTTGATATTGAAATTTCATCAAGCACCTTTAATCGATATCATAAGTCATATTATTGCATCCGTGTGATAGAATTCACAAGGATGCAATAGAACTGACAAAGCTAATGACAAAACATGTGGAATCGTACGTTGTTATAACAATTCAAATTACATGTTTATATTTATTTAATATGGTGAAGAAATAAATCATTTTAATAATATGTGACATGGGGATTTCTACTATAAATTTTTTGATTGGGTTAAAGTAAGTTAAGGTAAGTTCGTAAATTAAACGTTTGTATATTTTCATATACGAAAACATTCTGAATTGATTATGTATACCAATTTAAATATAAAATGTATAATAAGACCCTTTTAACTATCATAAATCATCCCTTTATCACAGATATAAAGAAATATTTTTTATTTATCAACTAGCCTTGCATCAAACTGACGATAAATGTAAATATAATATTGCTTGTATGTAAAAATTTTATGATGCTAAATCCTAAGAATTGTTACAAATTTTACAGATTTTTAAAACCAATCAGGAAAATGATCGCGCAAATAACTCAACCCGATGAATATCTATTGATGAGCATGTCCAAGAAACTGTGTTGATTCAGTGTTTAGGTTTTTTACGGAAGAAATATTTGAAATATTGTACAATCGATTAAATTTATTGATAGGTTTTTTTTTAAATTCTATTTACATTTTCCTACATAGTTTGATTGATTAGCATATGCATAAATATTGGGAAAAGCTCATCATATTTGTTGATTTAATTGTCATTTACTTGATAGAACTCCATTATAATACGGTGAAAAAAATAGCAATGTATTTTAGTTCAACTAAATTATTTTTATTTAAGATATAGTTGATAGCTACTTCGGCTCATGCCATCGCCAGAACTATGCTTAAACGAAAATTTGTTTATCTATGTATAGCTGTGTAGAAAAGGTACACAATACATCTCCTCTCCTGTTTTAACGATCTAGCTTGTTTCTTGCTCGCAACAAAACTAAAAATTGTAAATGAAACTAAAAAGACGACTGTCAACTATCACAAAGAACTCTTAACAAACAAACTAATATATGTCGATCACCATTGCTTAGCGGAGAGCTGTTTTGTCTCCGTAATGGACCATTTCCATGTCATATGTAAACTTATTGATATAGGCACCATTTTAGTTTCATTTACAAATTTTAGTTTTATTGCGAGCAAGAAACAAGCTAGGTCTTTAAAATAGGAGAGATGATGTATTGTGTACCTTTTCTACACAGCTATCTATAGATTAGCAAATGTTTGTTTAATCATAGTTCTGACGATGGATGAGCCGAAATAGCTATCAACTATATCTTAAAAAAAAAAAATTGTTGAACTAAAATACCATGCTTATTTTTTCACCGCGCCATTATAATAACTTTAGCTTGGTAATTTTATTTTTAAGTAATTGCAAAAATATAGTGTTATATGTATGGCGCAGTATTTATGTAGTGAGCAATAATAAGACTACAAAATAGTCATGTGGAGAATAATTAATTGGGATGTATTCATTGAGTATTCATGACATGTATTTTCAATGACCAATAAAATGTGACTGAAAGAAGATGAAAACGCACGTGTATTTTAATAAACATTTGTGCTTACTATCGTATTATCTGAACTCTACGACGATAAGCACAAAATAATATAATACTAAAATTAAAGAAAATAACGTATTTGATAATGTATTCATTTGCATATATAATTTATATAAAACTAACTCTAGTATGTATCTCTAGAAGGAAATGAATTTAAGAAATTTTATTATAATAATATGAAAAACCGAATTTGTATGGTATTTTGTGTAATATATATATATAAATATTTACTATAAAACTGTTGTGGGGCCGAAGCAAAATTATTATAGTTGCCGCACATGAGAAATACTGCTCTAGAAACACTTGCTTTTTTATATCCAAGGAAAAACATGTCAAAAGACAATATTATTTAAAAGACGATATTTTCGAAGTCGAAACTAGATATTCAATAACTCATTAATAGACCGAGGCTTGTAAGTTAGTGTTGTTTTTCTTGATTTGATATTTAAAAGATTGATTAGTGTCATTTTTTATAAAACTAATCGCATATGTTTTTTTGCAGTCAATCTTTTACGGTCATGTTGATTTAGTCAAGTTCAATTTATCAAATCCGTGTTGATCAAAGAAGGATGTAATTATGAACATGCCATAAGTGAAAAAAAGAAAATTTATTCATGTATTCAATGTGTTTCATTGATTACCACGTCAATTTAATGAATCAGTTGGGTTAATTTCTTTCTTCAGCTTGTATTGCAATGAACATTTTATTTGTCCAATACTTGATTCGTCTCTTATAAACCAAGCACATTTATATCTTTAGCGATTAAAATTTTCAATTCACTCGCATGGTTTTCAGAAAAAATAAATAAAGTAAATCTGATTAACAATCCGTAAATCGTTTCAAAAGACTTGAAAACTTTTTTTAGTTTAACTACAAGTTTAAATTATAGGAACAGAGTACCTCGATAAACATAAACATATTGTATTGATTGAATTGGCATTCACTTGGTAGAACTCCATTATAACACGGTGAAAAAATAGCAATGTATTTTGTAGAACTAAAATACATTGCTATTTTTTCACCGTGTTATAAACATATTGTGTTACAAAAATATATACTTCGCATATGGAGTATAGTACAAAAAATGTGTTTTTATCAATTTTCCTCTATATAAAAATCTGTCTGGTATGTTTGGGTAAATTAACCGTCTGCCATATCGTTAAAGATGTATTTCAGGAAATAAATGCTTTATAACCACACTAATATCAATGAAATTTCTCTCAAAAAATACTTAACATTACATTCTTTTTTTTTCAATTGAAATTCTTTCCACCAATAGTAAACCGCCAAAACTAATAATAGATAAATCAAGTGGTTTCTTTATAGCCTTATAAATATAATTATGACGACATAATTGTTTTCTAGATGATGAAATACAGTTGCAATTTGTAGCTATATATATTATACGGATCGGAAGTAGGGTTTGTAAAATTTGAAAAATGTATAGAAACTGGTAATACAAAAATGCAATTATCGATATTGGTATCACGTTCACTTAAAAAAATAAGTAAATCATAATAATTGAGGGTGACTGGGACCAGAATACTACAATAATTAGACTGTTTTAGTATTAAAACCCAAGTTTTGAAACTGTCAAATATTGTATTATCGACGCTTCAATATTATATACTACCACACAATTTATTTAATCATTGGTTGTCTGAATATGATTTCTGCAGGAGTTCTATTAATGTAACAAAGATTAGTTAAATTTGAAAAATCGTTTGAATGTTTAAATATCTGTTTTAATGTAATGCTATAATTGTCAGATACAATAAATACGAAGTATTAATGACAATCAGTTTTCTCTTTTAAATATTTGTTTTCATCGATTGAATTCTATTTCACTGTTTGAGTTTGACTGTTAGTCATTATTTATATATATATATATGTAATATTTATAGTACCGGTATTGATATATTTTCCCGGCATTGCCACCCCTAATCGGAAGCCTCTAAACTATCCTACCCTAAAAGTGTAGCCAAGGCCTGTGAAACGCGTACGTTTTGGCACTGAGACAAATAATGTGATACAAAACACACCCGTTCTTCCATTTCAATACCATTGAGAACAAATTGGGCCGATGAACTATTCAATGCAGTGAAGATAAAATCGATTCTGCATGAATGTACTAATTGTCATATATTACAATGGTTTTCAATATGTTTTAATACAAGCGGTTCTCTGCGATCGACAACCAAATTTGTTTACTGGATTACGTATAAAAAATCATAATGAAGTTTATTTTTAATACGACATATTTGCATTTTTTTATTTTTTATAAACATTTAATTTTATTACTTAAAAAAAACCTAGATCAGAAATAATTTTTGATATCGACTGAAGATGCTTTATGGAATTTTAATTTCAAATTAGAAATAGATATTAAAATTTCATCAATCATCCGTGTGATGCCGAAAATCAAAACTGATGGCGTTAGTGACAAAGCATGTGAAATCGTTCAATGTTTCAACAAATGTTGTCTCATGAATACTTTTGCATTTTGTTATAATTATCATATCAAAATGCATATTTTTTCCGATAAAGTGAATATTTTTCTCAATTTGAATGAATGTATAAACATTTTTTTGGAGAGTTTTTTTTTAGTGGAACCTGTGTTTCCTAGGCAATTTTTTTTTGCTTTAACAAGAAAATCTTACTGACTGTAAAAAAATTAAATAAATATTTAGGTTGGCTACCAACCGATGCAATAAATATTAATAATACTTTCATACTGCATGCTATGGAATATTTGTAGGGGTAAAATTATTCTGTCAAGTCTTTGAATTCTCAAAAGTGACTCCAATTTTAAACGATTAATGAATTTAGAATCATAAATTAGTAAATTTAACGTTTTACCAGTAAATTTGCCAATCAATATGATCAAGCCCAGGAACATTAACGGTTATGTGATCTCTAGCCTTCGACAAAAAAAACACTGGGATACGAAGATTATTTGTTGTTTGCTTATCTCAGAAATTATTGAGCTCGTGTTCTTAAAAAAGTTTCGCTTTGATGATCTATAAGCTATAATTTAAAATATTCTCAGTGAAATCATAAAACATGTCTATACTAAACTTTAAAACTGGAAATAACTTTTAAAAATGTTGAGAAACAATCAAAACTGTAAACAGATTTATGAGTGTATAAACAAAAATAAGTACTGTTATTTGTCGAGTATTGAATGAATAAATCATTTTATAGATAAAACTTTAGATTTTTTTCTTGCACGTGAAAGATTAAAAAAATATATGAAATAAAGACAGAATAAAACAAAGACACATCCAATGTATGAAAGTTAAGATCGTGAGAACAGATTTATCAATTTTAGTTTTACGTGTCTCTTAAATGTCTTTTAAATGTAAAATTTGGTTGTTTATTGGGATGAACATCCAAAGACATGATGTTTTCATCAATTTCAACCATTTACCTATGACTGTAAATAGAGATTGTCACTTTTTTCTATTTGAGGAGCTGATTACATAATACGAACAGATCTTAAATAATGTATACCTTAATAAATTATTAATATAATGTTCAGGCAGTTTGAAGATGATTTCCAAAAAGTCAAGAGAACCGTCTTCTATACACAGTCAGTCACAAAACCGGTGAAATAACATTTTTATCACTATCATAAATAAATTAAACGTTTAATCTCCCAAAATCAATGCCGATTTTTTTTGGGAATATTCATCATTATTTACGTTTTAGTAAATATACTTATGTATATATTTAAATTATTTATTATATGTAAATTCGTAAAAAGTTTAAGAATTCGTTGTAAAATTGTATCATTAACTAGTATATAAAAGTACCGTTTTTTAACCTCTATCTTATTGAGCTTCAAGCAAAAAAAAAAAACGTTCAAGAAATGTTTTTTTTTTGCTATAAATATTTCACTTGACTTCATGCATCGATTGTTCAATATTTTTTATTTTAAAATATTGTATTTACACGGCAATATTAAGCATATAGTTACTTAATACGTCAAACGTTAAGTCAGTTATAATATTCAATAAAAGGTTTGTTATACATATCATTATTTTATAATAAAATTATCAGAAAAAACGAAACGAAGGAAACTTATCAAAAACAATGCACTTCAAAATGTTGTAATACACACCTCAAATATATTTTATTGCTTCAACAATTTACTAAAATTTAATTTAAAAACCGTTTCATTTCTTTAGTGATAGACATTCTTTAAAACGTTAAAAGTCACTTCATCGGCAGGTACGTTTTGATTTGTTAGACTCATTTAAAAAGTTGTTGAGCAGGTATTAGTGTCAGTCAACGTTTTTTTGTATAACAGATTTCATTGTTATGCCGTATTATCATGAAACGCTAAAATTTGACAGTCTGTAAGGCTACATATAATATGTTTCAAGCTTGCAAATAATACTGCACCCATTTAAGAGACACGCAGTAAAACATTTGAGAGAGCACTGCTCTAATCGATATTGACGTAAGCGCGAGTAGGCGATGTCGGTAGCACGTATAGAAGCTGTATCCGGACGCCCCGGGCTCTAATCCCATTACGCCTAATATTTTTCATTGTGATCATGAAAAACCGCAGCCTTTAAAAATATTTGAATTAATTTAAATAAATTATTATTTTTCGAGTACTCTAATGATACTTTGGATGCATTTATAAGCTCAATGTTATTTGTATTGCAAAACAAAAATCTTTGAAAGTTATTTTGAATATAATTGATATATTTAAAAAATATGTAAAAATGTTAACTTTATAGCTGTGGTAAACAACTTTGAACAAAATTCATAACAAACGCATTTTTTACAGAGAAAAAAATGCAACCTCCAATTTGGGATTCACGGTTCTTAGTGTAGAAATATACTTAAAAATAAACATATAATAAAAGCAAAACGGTTGTTTATTGAAAATATCTATTGATTATTAATATTTCCTTCATAATCAGCTGTTGGGTGTTAATATAAATTGTCGAGAAAGTGCTTAATATTTAAGTATGATATGTATATTATAAGTACTCGAATTTATAGATGAAAAAATGAAATATGTGAACAGCTGTTTTTGGGCCGACAATAGTTCTTGCATGCCCAATATTTATTATAGAATATAGTAAAATAATAGATTATGTTCATTTCTTGAAACAACAAAGATGTCGTTGGTAAAAAGAAAAGGGTAACTCAAATAATTGTTTTTCTTTTTATTTCTTTCATTATATAATAAATGGAGAATTTAAGAACAAGAGTTGAATTTTTTTCGTCTAAATTGAGAGTCATGATTATTTTATTAATTTTTTATCTCATACGCCATTGCCAAATACTAATTACAAAGAAAATGAAAACATACTGCTTATTTAAACCAATTAATGTGATAATCAATCAAACTGATGTATGTATTATAACATGAACGCGTAGGGCAAAAATGAGAGCGATTATTACGGAAGTACGGTCAGAATCTATTACAATAATAGAGAGGTTGGTCATTGATATTGCGGTCAACGTTTTTGACTTCCTTTGCTGATCAAGGGTTCAAATCCTACTATAAATCTACAATCAATTTATAATTTAATGTTCAAATTGACGTTTGTTAACGACTGAAATTTTCTTCTATACCGTATCGTTAATAAATCGTTTTTGTCCTTGTTCAATCATTCACATATTTATTTCGGAATGTTGAGATAGATAAATACGTAGGACATATGCTCCTGACTAAGGGCAGACATGGTCGAAAAACATATTTAAGCCACAATATACAATAAATGTAACACTATTCATGAATAATCTCTGTTAAAAGCAATAAAAAATATTTCTCACAACGAAAGCATAGTACAAAATACAATAAATTTAAAAATAAAATAATTGAAATTCTTCACATATCTATTTAAGTATAATACGACTGTCACGATTCGACAATTCAGTACAGTGATTTGTGTATATAACATATTGTTAATTTAATTGAATCGGCGTCGCGTTCAATTTAGTAATTAACTGTCTTGTGAAATTATAAAATAGGATTTTGTTTTGTATAAAAATTATATTGGTAATACATGAAAAAATATACATTAATCACAGTCAATGAAAAGAAATAAACGGCTCTTAAAAAAAACAGACAACATATAATGTAAGCGAACTAATAATAAACACGACAGATGAGATCTATATTTCTAATAAAATATCCCTACAGGAATCGTGCAAACGCAGTATTCATAGTGAAATATTATTATCATTTATTCCGATTGTTTCTGGTTAGTTAGTGTGTTTATGATACGGTTAATTACATAATTTGAAGCGGATTATTTCGATATATTTTTAATTTCACGGAAGAAGATGTTAGGGAATCCCCAGAATGAATATTAAATCACTGTCTGCTGGCAATATCAACCTACTTAAGCCGTTATTCATGCATTCATATACGTCAGCATGTGACCGTGTTCATTGTTTGATCTCATTCGCGGTGATTCCCTTCCAGGAAAGATTTTTTGGAAAATCGGGACAAGAAGATAATAATTGTTTTAAGAAAATTAAAATGACGCAAGAAAAAATAATATCACCACGCAAATACAATAAAAGTAATGCAAACACTATTATTTATATAGCATCTTCCTTGTGTATAATTTGTTACACGAATAGAAATATATTTGTCATCATCGTTACTTTTTAGTGTATCTCTAATGAGTATTATATACCACTTATACTGTCATTTTCCTTACATACAGTTGAGAAATGTTAAATTAAAACATATTACTTATGTAAAGAAAACAAAATTTTAAATTTTGATTCGGTTAAGAAAATTATATTCAACATTGTCAGTAGTTTTAAAAGAAATTTAAGTATATCAATCTCTTCAAAATTTAAAGCGTTTTGCGACGTACAGTGTTTATTTTGTTGAACATATAAATTGTTGAACTAGATTAATCATAAAGACAAATAAAAAATAAGCAATATGATAATTTTGTCCTCCCCTCGTTTATCTGAAACAAGCTGAAATGACCTCCATAGACTTTAAAAAAATATGTGGCGAATTTCAAGACCTTCTCCTTTGTAATAAACGTGAGTTGGCTTGCAAAAGTTTAAATCGATTTGTTTTGAAAATATCACTGAGAGGCTGGAAATTAAAAAAGGGACGTGCGAGGAAAGTTCCAAACGATCTGTGGAATAAAATAATTTAGGTGTTTTAAGGTGTTAACTGTCACTTCTTGATGGAAAGGCATGATATTTTATATAATAAAAATACATTTTTATTGCTTATTTCCACAACATATTTTATGATAATACTTATAAACTGATTCTGATCATAAAATATATTGAAGGAATAATTACTAAAAAATGTGTATTTATTATTTAAAGCAAAAAAGCAGTTTTTTTCTACGATCGAAGAGTTGATCTCATCAAATTTTTTTTTTACATAAATTCCATTCATACCTTTAAAATTTTCAGCATTGACATCAATAGTATTATATTTAATTTAACTAAGTCACATAAGCATATACTTTTTTTAATGTTTATGACTCGTGAAAAGTTCTTGCCAGTTGTGTTATTAATATTTTGCTACTTTGGTTCAAAAGCTTGCTGATCCTTTTTTAGGTTAATGACATACTTGAAAAAATCACCAACTTTTAGAATTAAAAATAAGCATTTTTTTCTGCTCAATCGAGCCAAATGAAATTTAAAACGAATCTTTGCTTACCAGTCGAGTATTGTATCATAGTAATCATAACCTTGCGGGATAATTTTTCTAATATGAATTTTACGGCAGTCTGGCAGAACTTAGCGGGAATTCCCAGTTTATCATTAAAGCAAAAGGTATTGAAGTAATGATAATCCAATCGCACACTACAATAGCTAGATCTATCATCTGAACAGAAAACGTTAGAGGAAACAAAATTAATATTATTTTACCGCTTCGTTGAATTGAGAATATTGATCAATACAACAAGTTTTATTATCGTCATTGATTATTGTTTTCAAAAGAAAAATGTTTTATTGGTTTTACAGTTAAATAATGAAGGGAATCTTCTATATAATTACTATTCATATGAAAATCTGACAGTCCCTAAAAAGAAACAATGAAGAAATATTCTAAGAAAAAATATATGTAACCATAATAGTCACGATATCGTGTCGAATATGTTAAAATCTTCAATACGAAAAAATGGGAAATATTTATGCACTGCAACGAAAGCGGGCATGGTTAAATAAATATAAAAGATGAATTTGACTCGTAGCTCAGTTGCTGATGTAAGATCAAATTGATTCTTAACATTTTAATTAAAATCTTTACAATTCGTTTTATGTTATATTGTTAAACTACTTGTAAAATTTTAAACAATTTGTTTTGTATGTTTGATAATCATTAATCTGTCAACGTCACAATTGTTGAGACGGCTGATTGTAGTGTGTACAAAATTGATACTCATTTTTACAGCGATAAAACCGTTAATTTATTAATTTAAATATAGCCTGATTTGTCCTTATAATCACCATTAGTTTTTTGAACACTAAAACAATTGAATTTATTTTTAAAATATTCAGAAAATTGGAATGTCTTTAATATGGCTCAGCAGGTTAAAGATGACCACTTAATTTCATTTAAACAACCTTGGTCAGATAAGCTGAAAATTGTCTTGATGAGCGGAAATGATGTACTGGCTGACATTATTATAATATACAATGTGGAAGTCCTTTAAAATATATTGTGCTTTATAATAAAAGTATTAATAACCAAATTTCATACAAAATTACCGAAACCTACAATCCATAGTTTTAAATATAGTGAACATTTTAAATGATTTCAATTGGCATTGATATTGAAAGTTTCTTGTAAAATATAATACATATAAAATGATTTTTTCCGTACCACTTAAAAGTTTGTAATAATACACTAAAACTGTAACGTATATCTGATAACAAGATGATGAAAAATCGTGAATTCCGTAAAGTCCAAGGGTTTTACAGTATTTACTCTACAATTATTAAATTATATATCAACCTTCATCGCCCACATACAAATGATTTTGTTGTAACATACTGTAAGCATTAGTATGATTTACTGTAGAGGTCACTAAACCAAATTCTCGAATATAATCATTATCTATACGAGTATTATTGATGTAGGTCGTTTCTTTTAATCGAAAACGGTCAATTAAATATTATTTCTCGTGTGCTTTATCGTGGAAAGAAACTGCGACCCTTAGCTAAGAAGGCCACAAGACATTAATCAACCCAATCTTGCTACAAAATCTAGATAGTTTTCATATCAATAACGAATTACAAATTTTCGACATAATTAGTTTACCAAAACGCCCTTATAACTAATATATTGTTTTTAGTATAGTTTAAATGAAGAAATACTATTGCTACGACTAGTTTGGTAAAAGCAAGGGCATTAAGGTAATGAATAATTTTAAGTTATTTATAAAACTTATTATATCTTAAACATCATATGCGATAGGCTAATTATTAAATAAATATACATATAAATACATGTTTAATAAAATAATTACATCGATTTTTTGTGTCTGGAATCTCGGGTTAGTATATAATAAGTTTCCGGGAATCGGTGAGCAAATTTTTATAGAATTCTCGCGAATATAATTACGATAAATTAAGTAAGTACGTTAACTGAGAGCGGTATAAGATTAATTTTAAAATAAAGAGAAAAGGGTCTACTAAAGTCATGCCTTGACAGGATAATGACCTCTTTTATAAGGAATTACTTTTAAAAGCATCAGCAAGAGAAATACGGAGTAACGTAGAGAGAATGTGGTCAGACAGCAAACAAATATAACAAAACAATTCTGAAACGCGCAGGTGGACAAGTATCGTAAATATTACGATTCAATGTTGTCTTTTTAGCAACCTCAGGAAATTCTAAGTTGATGGATTGCCGTAAGGTTTTAAAATAATATTAATAAATAACCCCGCAATACACTGTAATTTTCTTCTGCTGAAATATTCAAGTAACGAAATGGTACATAGAAAATTGACATATTTATATTGATTCTGAACAAAAATGCGTTAGTGTCTGCGGTGTTTTCAACCCTGCTTATCATACCAAATCCTTTTGAATCTCACAGTCCTGGAAAACAGATATTTGTATTTTTTAAGAAAAATAAATAGCATTGTAGTAAATCAATGCGCCATGTAAATTTTTCAGATAAATGATTTAATTTTAAGATGCTCGCTTTTTCTTTAACAAGACAAAATTGATTTATACAATATTTCGAGAGATCTCAAGAATCAGACTTTCTTTTTCGTAAAGCTTGTTCTTTGCTTCAGTAATAAATGTTAGTCATGTTGTGCATTGCATTACTGAGAGAAGTGGGCACGTAAAGTGCCATGTTTTTCTGACCAGATTTTGACAACTCTTTTGCTGTGATAATTTAATTGATTTAATTATTTTATGTCCTGTTAACATTGAAGTCATCAAATATGTAACACATTAGCGTTTTTTATAGTCTAAAATATTTTATTTTTACAAATAAATAAATAAATTTTGAATTGTTGAAATTTTATCCGACTCCACATGTTTTGTCACCAACGACCTGGGTTTCGCCTTTCGGCATCTTCAGTCATTTTATCACACGGATGCAACAGAACTAGCATATCGTTATGGGTTGTTAGTTTGTAAAATTTTAATTAAATATTGAAATTCCATTTAGCACCTTCAGCCGATATCACAAGTTAAATAAATAAAAAAATATTCACATCAAAATTTACGTAGAAATTTAATGAAAAATTTTTTTTTAACAGTATCAAATATTTATTTGTATAAGGTTCTGACCATGGCAGAAGCCAAAATAGCTGTCAACAACAACATCTAAAATGTAACAACGCTAAACGCTCAGATATTTTTACTCTACTATAATGGAGTTTTACCATGAAAGTGCCAGCTGAATTAATAACACAAAATATTCTTTCAGAATCCATATATGTTTCTTTGAGAGCGGGCATGGCTAATAATAAAAATAACAACGTTTAGCTTTCACAATACACCAATGTCATTATTATAATTTACCGTTAATTGAAACGGAGCGTAAGTAACAAGAGTCATTTAGTTAAATCAAACAATATTTACTACATAAATTGTTACATGAAATCAAGCGTTTACCTTCAAATAATCATGGCGAAAACTGTTTAATTGTTCTTATATCAATCATTCGTTTAATAAAAGTAAATTAAAATATTGTTTCTTGAATTAACCAAAATGTCTGTGTTAGATTTCCGTGTCACGTTTTTGAAAAGTCATCAGAGTTAAGTTATCTAACCGGTCAAAGTGGCCAAAGAACATTGTTATTTTTTTTTATTATGCTTTATTTAATTTATTATTTATCCACTTGAATATCTACTATTCGTTTAACGATACACAACAGCCTTGCCATAGATGCATTTAATCCTTTCTAAAATGTTTATGTTATATCATTATCAAACAAGGTTTTTCTGTCAGAATTAATGGCCGTCTTATATAGATTCACTAGTCTTTATATTTCTTAATGATGGTTTTGCATATCACTTCAAATTATCTTATAAATATTCGATGATACATTTCTACAGTAGCATATCTAGAAGCTTCAATTTAACTACACATAAATGTAGTTTCTAATACCCTTTTTTCTTAAGCATCCGATAGAAATTATAAATGAAAGATATTAATTAAATTTTACTCAGCAACAATTCACAAACGTATCAGTAGATTTGAACTGGTACAACTTTGTACGATTCCACATGTTTTGTCATTAACGACCTGGTTTTGGCCTTTCGGCATCTTCAGACATTCTATCACACGGATGCAACAGAACTGACTCGTTAGTGACAAAACATGTGGAATCGTACAAAGTTGTAACAATTCAAATTTGATATTGAAATTCCATCAAGCACCTTCGGTAGGTATCATAAATTGTATCAATAGATTATTAAAACAATAAATTAAAAGGTTAATTTTTCATAGTTTAAAATTTTCCTTATCATGGTGGATCGAATTACAATCTTTCATGGCAAAAATTTTAACAAAAAATATTTACATACATATTTTCTGAGTAACGATATAAACACAATGCAGAATTAACATGACAAAGACAAATATCAAATTTTATTCTTAGCTAATTTAATCATTAACATTTCTCTTTTTTCTGTCTTGTTTACCACATAATCAATTTGAAATTAAAAAACAACCAAGCTGAAAATGTATGTATGACTAGTTACGCGATACTGTCCCCCAAGGGATTATGCGTATATCTCTATTTATAAGCAAAACCTCGAAGTGGAACATTTTTTTCACTTGTGGCTGTGTCTTAGTGCGAATGCTCTAAAGTTAAGTACATTATGAGACAGCTGCTATGTCATTATAACAAAGAATACTTTTATGAAGTCGCATGGCTGTCTAAAGATACCAAAAAAGCGATATCAAGAACTTAAGCGACAAAACATGTGGAATCGTACACAGTTTCAATACTTCAAATTTTCTTTTATGGTGTTAACTGTCACTACTTAATGGAAAGGCAAAATATTTCAAATAATAATAATATGTTTTTTTGTACATATTTCCACAATATGTTTTTTGATCAGGACCGGTTTCGCTCATTGCGAGCATTATCAACAGATCAAAAAATACATTGTGGAAATAAGTACTAAAAAATATATTATTATTATTTGAAATATCTTGCCTTTCCATTAAGTAGTGACAGTTAACACCATAAAAGAAAATTTGAAGTATTGAAACTGTGTACGATTCCACATGTTTTGTCGCTTAAGTTCTTGATATCGCTTTTTTGGTATCTTTAGACAGCCATGCGACTTCATAAAAGTATTCTTTGTGTTTTTATCATTTAAAACACGTCAAATTTTGCTTATAATTTGTACCGGCAGAGATATAGCAGTTTTTTACTGTTCAATTTAATTAATATTGACCTAGCAGAAAAACGGCTATTTTAGAGGTATGAAACACAAAATATAAAAATATGACAAACATTAATGGCATTCACCAAAAATCAATTCAATTCAATATATATATATATATATATATACACGAAATATTCCTTACAATAAATTGGTTCTCTATCAAAACATATGCTCGTATTGAATTGACACATATTCTATTTTAATTTCTAGTTTATTTTATTGAGAGCAATTCTCTTGCTATTAGTCAGTAAGTGGCAATTCATTATCCAAAGAGGAAGCAACCGGTGAACTTCCTACCCGGAAAATACTGCCAACACATTAACTAGTGTATAAAATTGACCTGAGGCAAAACACATTGATCAATTAAATAAAAAATGTTCCGTAGGGCTCCTACATTATACCTTGTACACTATTATTGCCCTCCAATTGTACCCACTGTCACATGTTATACAATATACTAGGTTGTATTTTTACAATAATTTAATACTATTTGAAGGCTCGTAACATAAGCAAGATATATTTTAATGAAGGCTTATACAAATATTACAATTTTAATTGATTTGTGTTAAATACGTAGCAGTTCCAATACGTTACGTATTTTTTTTTAAATTATTTTTGTACCTAAAAACTATATCTCAGCGACTAAGAATAACGTTTTAAAATAAGCTTTTATCTAGTATATTTTTTGGTTCTGCTGTCCTTTACGAAATATATAAATAATTCATGAATTTTATATTAAAAACGAATTTATTCAAAGTTACCGCCGAATCCGACGAAAATATTGTAAAAATGTTTTCGTCAATCACAATAATTTTTTGTTTCATAAAAAGTCAAAATTGTTTTATATCATCAAATTTATTCGTCTTTGCTTAAATATATATATATATATATATTATGTATATATTTTTTTACAAATATTCATAAAGAAAAAGCTGAAAGCGTTTTAAAATTAGCTTTTATCTAGTATTTTTTTTGTTTCGCTGTCCTTTACAAAATATATTTATAATTCATCAAAATTACGTATATAATTATTAAAATACGGAATTTGCATATACGGCTCAAACTAATATTTAAATGAAAAATAAAGATGTTATGTATTAGGGGTCTGCGCCGGTTAATACTCAACACAACCATCTGACTCGAGCCTAACTTTTTTAGCCCTGCTAGGCTCTGGTCCGTAGAAAACAATTTTAATTGATTACACAAAGTAACAATCTGTAGTATTGAATTTTAAAAATCCTATCTTTGACAAAATCTTAGTGTGTTTGTGTAGCATCACTTCTAGATCATGTTAACCAGAATTTGATTTTTTATGGAAATTATGATCATACTGAACTCAGCCCACGGGTAAGTTCGGGCCAGTCGGAGGCTTAAGGGCCATGCCTGGGCCCGTGCAGATCACTAGTGTCCATATTTTCTTAGAATAATAAAATTACGTTCACGGGCATTTTTAAATACTCACATTTTGATGAAATATGTATGTTTTTTTAATCTTCTATATAAGATTTATGTTTGAACTTGAAAACTATATGTACTAAAAGCTACTAAAAAAAAAGAAAAATAAATATAAGATGTTTAATTGTGTAATGATTCTTGGCCCGGTAAGCAGAACTAAATGGTGTCACATTTATACAAATGCTGAACCTTTCGCTTTCTTTGAGGATCAACTTATGGAGAGCGTGAAAACTCCGATATTTATGCAGGTCGTGTGATCAGACGCGAGGCCTCCATTGATATCGTCTGCATTGAAAATTTAGCAAGCACTTGACCTCTGAGCAGCCCTCGTGAGAGATGGGTGGACACTGTTGATTACAATACAAGATTGATTAAATTTAATATGTCTCAATGTACAGAATTATATCAGCATCTGCTACTTTGATACCGATTATTTTGTCGGCCACAATGTGGATGGTTTATATTGGTAAATTTAAAAAATAAATCATTTAATTCGTTTTGATTTTGAGTAACTTTCAATCCCAGTATTTTGAATTTTCCAAACCAGTATTTCAGTAGTAAAAACGAAACTGAAACAAACACATTCAGTCAAATTGGTATACAATCTCTAATAAAAGCCAGTATTTTTGAATCACGTTTTTTGGCCAAAAGACTATGATAATAATAATATAAAACATGGAATGTATTGTTGAGGGTGGTCATAAAATTAAATAAAATCGCTATCGAACGAACATGGCCAACACTATGCAAAATTGCAACACTGGCGCCCTATTCAACTCTCTTTTTAAATTTACAAGATTAATTGTGTCCGGTTGTTTATTTAAAGGCGACGAAATCCGATGTTTTCTCAATGAAATACGAACACACATATTTTAAATATGTTTACTTTTATACAGATTAAAGGTTAACAATTTTTGTTATGTTCATATTATATATCCAAAAAGCTTAGTGTGGTCAGTATTGTGATACTCGAAAATCTTTGAATGATCGTAAGGTAATTGTTTATCTAGATATCGATATTCGGCGTTGACAGCAAATGTTTTAATGCCACTTGAACAATCAACGTGTCACAATGGTAATGTAAAACAAATAAAGCTCTTAGAGATGCTCCATATATTGAAATGGCATTGTTCGCAAAATATGTACGTATATTTAGAAGGAAAAGTTCTTTGGTCGATTTTCTTACTGATCGCACGGGTTTCATCAATTCATGTCCAATATGATGTAGGAAAACGGAAAGTAGACAAAGTAAATTGACTACTGGTTAATCCTGGACAAATCTTTGCATTTTGCTCCTCTTCAAAAAAATCGCGATTTTTTTCTAGTTAAAATGTGAAATCAGATATGCACGATAATATAAACCCTACTTTTAAGCGTACATGATATGCGATAAATTAATTCAATTCCTTATGGCAATAAATCCGCTGCAATTATATAACAATAACCGCAAAATAATTTTACACTCAAAATCAATTAAAGATATCAACTACTTGATGGAATTGGTTTATAAATTTCAGTTCTGACATAGTTTAACTGAAATACACTATTACTGCGCCGTGTGCACTATCCAGATTGCTTAGTAAAGGTCTAAATAAAAATTAGATGTATTTTAATATTAAAAAAGTTTCGTCTTGTAATGCGTTTTATTTAGAACATGATATTTGGGATTGTGGTGGTGTTGTTCTAGTCAAAAGATACATATTATTATTTTTTCCTTTTCACATTTTTTGGTTTGTATTTTAAATTTATGGCGTCCATTTAAATTTAAGCTGCATCGAAATATTAAAAAAAAAATATTTATAAATTAACATAGAAGATGTGTGCTTATACTATAAAGTTTTGCTTTCAGAGTAATAATTCTAATGACTTTTGGCTCAAGCGATAATTTGTAATTACACTTACTATGATTATTATGACTGAAATCTGCTCTAGAAGCAAGTTTATAATAAATAACCTTCTAAAGTTCAGTATTTAAGCCTTGCTTCTTTAACGATCGTGTGGGCAATGCTAAACGTGACCAAATTTAAAAATATGATAGAAGTACGAGGAAACTGGGTTAAAATGAAACAAATGTGTATTTTAAGTAATAATGCATGGAAAAAAATATTATAATGTAATTTGTGACATTGCGAAAGGTTTCTGTTTTAATAAAACAATCTGAATAATTTTTAAAATTAAATTCATTAATTTAATTTTTGATCCAACGTGACATATTTTTTTAAATCAATTAGGTATGAAAATTAATTCAAATATATATCATGGTGTGGCAAAACTCATTTCGAAATCTATATTCTTATGGATTCACTATCGATGATTGAATTTATAAAATTGGCTGATTTTTAGGGATTATTCAATGGCATCAATATTTACAGGTTGGTTCTACATTTATTAATAAAAAACGAAACTTGAATGGAATTCCTTTAGTTAAAATCCAAACCAATAAAGTCTATGAATGCTTAGAAAATTGAAAACAATATGAGGCCAAATATAAGAAATATAAGTTTATCATCGGCATACGGTGAATCTTTCTCCATCTCATTCACATTGCATTACTCATGTATGCGTAGAAAAGATAAAAGAGCAAACTCTATATTTCTATGTATATATTGTATATATATGTGTGTAGCCACTCGGTTTACGACTCGACATGCATAATAATATATATATATTTGCCTGTATTTCGTACAAAAATAACCATTAAACAGTTTATTTATTTATGGAGGCGTTAAAGGCATGTCTTTGAAAAATTTCCATTCAAAGGAAGTTGTTTTATAAACATGTCATTTTTTAAGGCTTCATAGATACAATATTTATAACCCATGACATAAAGAGATAATTTATGCAATACCAAGATGAAAAAATGTACTTCTTAGTGAAAGGTAAATTTATATAATATTTCTTAAATATGCTGTAAAAACATTAGTGTTAGTTTTATTGTCTACTGCAAACATATCATTTGATATGCAAATAAAAATATTTACATAAATTACTCAATTATCAACAATTACTATCGATTGCATAATCATTCTTGTGCTAAGGAGTTATTATCGACGATGCATAGTAGTAATGTTCAAAAAATATGTATGCGACTTTATTTCTATTTTAATAAAAAAAACTAGTCTGTACTACAAGATCAAAGCTTCCAGTATAATAAGATTAGTTCGAAAGGAGTATATTTTGATAAATAACTAAATTAAAACTAAAAAACTATTTTTTGACTTAGCGTCATTCTGTTGTGACACGCACCGTGTAATTATTAAGATATCAATTGCAATTTTATATTAAAAACGAATTTACACAAAGTTACCGTTGAATTTAACAAAAATATTTTATTTAATAAATGATGTTAAAAACGTTTTTGTCGATAAAAATCATTATTATTTCATAAAAAGTCTGTAACATTCTTACATCATTATCTATTTTTTATTATTAATATTCACATATTATAAGTAAATGCTGAGTAGTATTTGATTTTTCGTAAGACTTAATAATTACGTGCAGGATGGTTAAAAAAATTATAAAAAATATTGGATCGAGATATTGATGTATTCTTGTTTAAACGAAAAATTTTGCAAAAATTAAATGCTGCTTAATCCACTTATGGCTTTATTTATTGGTTTTTCGATAGATGTACAAAAAAATGTAGTGCACAAGCTCATACTGTGGTGGCGATGATAATCTCATTTAATTCTTGCAATAGTGGTGCATTATTTTTTTGCATTGGTGTATCCGAATTCTTCTACATTAAAATTCATATAACAAGAAAATAATTATCCATACGTTTTTCTTAACAGGAAGGGTTTAAGGCGTTGAATAATGTTTGTGTCGTATAGGAGACTAAGGCTTAAAACGCGATTTTAATGATAGACATAATAATATCAATAAATGTCTCGTAATAAAATCCTTGTTTTCAAACATGCAACTCAGAGAAGACAAATTATGTGTTGAGATTTTATTAATTAATTAGCTACGATAAAAATTGAAAAGACGAGTTTTTATGCCCCACTCTCCCCGAGGCATAAAAATAACAGAAATCCAACCGGTTTAATATTGGCTGAAATTTATTGTCTTGCACTTGCTTGTCAATTTAATGGAACCATTATCTTTTTTATTGTGCATTAAAAACCTTCGAAAAAGAATAAGTCACATTTATGATGATTGTAACTTGAAAGCTGCATATTCTGTTTCCGGTTTTTTTAATTATTCATTGTACAATTCTAGCCTTATTGCAAAAATATTTAGGAACCAAATCACGAGGGTTATAAATGCTGTTTTTCCTAACTTCTTGATCTTAAATAATTATTTTAATATTGAATTCCTTTTTTGATCCGATGGCAAATTACTCATCTTTACAATAAATTCCCCTACCTGAATTTTTTTATAATGACTAAAAATTTATTCTTTAATATACAGCGTTTAAAATAAGGTTACACTTAATCATAAATTGCGATTTAAAAAATATATATCCCAAAATCTTGGGAATATTAAAAATGTCTGAAATTGAATACACAATCCGGTTCCAAATAAACCAAAGAATTTGTATGCTTCACTAATCTAAGGAAAAGATAAAAAATGGGTCAATGTAACATATCATGTATCAAATTAATTATCAAAAAAAAACTTCTTAGAATCTTACATGTATGAGATAATATACAATATTTAGTGAAAATATATTTTATCTTCCGGTAATGACATCATTGTAATACTATTACGGATATATGTTAGGTTGCCCCCACCAATGACTCTTTAAGGTTCGTTCTCAAAATCATTGACGAATAACATTCATAAAATAATAAAAAGAAAAAAACGACAACGTGTCTAATAAATTTGATGCCATAAAATCGAAGAAACAATTTTTCATAGGTGATTGACCACGATCGGTTTTCTGTTTGAAATATATTTACCGTTACACATTTTTAATCGACACCTGTTAAAATTTGACTCGATGTAAAAAAGTGTGATAAAAAAAACATATACCTCTTAAATTTTTGGTCGATTGCCGGCAAAATTAACGTGAACAAATTGATATTCATCAGTGTTTAAGATAACAATTCAAAATAAATATATAAAAAATTAATTGTTTTCTAACCAGTTTCTTAATCTTGTGTAATTAGAAGTAACTACTACTTACGTATCCATGATATTGTGTAAAAAGGTATATTTTGTTAGACAATCATAATTATTCAGACATACTATTTTCGAAAACGATATTGATTTTAATTTTATCAAAAATATCATTTTATTGATTGAATTGGCATTCACTTGGTAGAACTCCATTATAACACGGTGAAAAAATAGCAATGTATTTTAGTTCTACAAAATATATATTCTATATTTGTTAAAAATAATTTTGTAGAACTAAAATACATTGCTATTTTTTCACCGTGTTAAAAATATCATTGTTATAAGCTTGATTCGAAACAATCATGTGATAATGCTTTTGGAACTGAATGACTGGGTTGAAGTTAATGTAATTGAGTCACGCCAACCATAATGACAATCCAATCACTAAAAAAAAAATTATTAGATTTTTCAGTGGTCGTAGCTTTTCATCTATTATTACAGATTTTATGTTATAAATACGACCTGGAAACAAAATTGACAACGTTATAAATTTGACAAAAAATTACGGTTTCTATCAGGTATAACGTAAAGATTTTTCTTAGGGGATTGAATACGAAATCACGACATTTCAATACGAATGATTTTGGAATACAGTTTATCACATTTTCCATAGGCACGTATATACTCGTAATAATAAATATGTCATAGCAAGTATGAATAAGTTTATTTTTGGTGTCTTTTTACCGCATGTAAGCCTTTTTAAAAAAATCTTAACAAAGACGTCAATGTTCTTTTGTGAGATTGATTTTGACGCGTTCGCTTAACAAATCTGAAAGTGACGATTTTTCAAGGTTGAATGACCTCAATGGATATTTTACCAGTGAAATATAACACTGAGATGTCTTTTATATAATAATGGACGTTAGTATATGAGATTAACTTGAAGACTTAATCACTATTGTCTTGAATCTTTTTGTAATGATTTGAAGACGGAGACTGCAGCTTTCGGGAAAACATAGAATATCGTTTGAACAAGCTCATCTCGCTTCGCTTGTTTGCTTATTAAGTAATATAGTAGCACTTATTGTATGTCAGTGATAATAAGCTTTTTATGTAAGTAGAGCTTCCAATTATGTAATTAAATGCTATACGTAAACGCTAATCCTGTAATCCTTGTATTACTTGAAATCCCTAAAGACTTCAAAAACATAAGCTATATTAGTAAAGATGTTTTTTTAATTGTATTTGATCTAAATAAAGATAACCCTCATTAACTATATTTAAAATAACATATGGTTTTATGGTTCAAATATCTTTGATGACATAAGACGAATGTATGTTTTTTAATGACCTGTTCTAATTTCCTACTTTGGACATACAAAAAATTATAGCAGTGGTTCTTAACTGTATCCGAACCGTCACTTTTTGACATAAAAAAAATTGTTCAAATGACTATTTAAAATGACGCTTTCGTGCTTATGCGTGTTGTATAATCATATCTTGTAAAGTATTTTAATATTATTTAATTAAAGCAAACCCAAAAAATATTCTCAATACTCAATAGTCATTCAAGAGTAAACTAACTTTCATTATTCATATTAACAAATCATTGCAAATGCTGAGCTTTATTTTTCGTACTACCAGAGCCTTCTTGAATGTCTTCATTTTGATATTAATATCTAAGCACAAATTATTTTTTTAAAACTAGTCAATGGTTTGGGTCCAAAGGGGGTGAAAAATGTAGCCTTATGATAGGGAATGTTCAAATTTTTATTAACACTTAACTTGATGTCGTATTAATACATGATTTTATCTCATTGACTTTTTTCTAAGTATGCTCACACACAAAAGCTAAAAAGCTCATAAAGAAATGTATTTGCCCACAAATTTCTCTCCACGTAAGTAGGACCAAAATAACATTTCCGTGAATATTGATAATTTCAAATTGTATTTTCATGGTTGTTTTCAAAGTAGTCGCATCCTGAATATCCTATCAACGAGAAAGACACTGAGAAGAGCTTCAATTATCAAAGTAACAATATTGATTTAAGCAACGCATACTTGGTAGTCGAATTACGTGTTTTGTGTATATTTTAAACAAGTTTACTTTGAATGAGCACGAAGCAAAAATTATGTATATATTTGCTGTGTAAAATAAACAAACAAAACATGCATTTACAAATAAATAATATATTCATTACCATAAATGTGAGTATTGAAGTGATTTTAAACTTTCATACGATATTTCGTTGATAATAAAATAACTCAATGCACACGTCCGTCTTATAAACAATAACTGACTATTTTATAAAATAGTCATAATTAAGATTCACTGCACTAGAAATTAAAAAAAAATTTATGTAAAAACTGTGAGTAATAAAATAAAATACTCTTTCTTATGCGAAACACAATTCTGCATTATAATATTTCAGCTTTACTGCAAAGTTTGTATACCAGTTTTGCAAACACTCTTTTCATTAACATAAATATACTTGAATACATAAGGGAATTGCACACTATATTTATGACTTGAAGTCATAAACTCGTTATCAGACAGCTGGATAAACTATTTCGTAGATTTTTTCATTGATGCTAATTTTAATTACGAGACTGCATTAAAAAAAACAACACTCAGTTGTTTGACCTGCAGATTATTTTTCTTATGATGATGAAAAAACATGTTTTTGAACTATTGACCATATCATTAATTTAATCCTTGTCTGGGAGGAAACGCATTTTGACTTCTTCCTATTACACCTATGTTTTTTTTGTTGTCAAGGTTTTGAGTCCCCAAATCTCATAATTTTTTATATCGATACATAGATTTTTATGTAAAAGCTCAAATATGTAAGATCATATCTAACCATTATTTTGTGGAGTACACAGAAGCTTCTCAAAGCTTTAAAGTGAGCGTGTTGGTCATAGAGTGAAACGTATAACCGTTGGCCTGGTAAAAAAAGTGTCTTTTTTTATAATTTATTTTTATATAAACTATAAGTTTTTTGACATTAAACATTTTTGAAATCTTAAAAAAATGTTTCCTATGCATTTTGTTTAACATAAATCTTATTTTCAGACTATTTCTTTTTAATAACCATTTATCAAGATGAATGTTCAAAATAAAGGAAATGACCGCTTTTTAATAATTATGAGTTTACAAATAAAATAAATCAATATAAGAGTTTATAAAAATGCAAAAATATGCTGGGATACAGAGTTTTTTAAGGATATAAAAAGGAAATTTCTTTCAAGATTCCAAAAAAATAATATACAATATTCATAGACTTTTAAGTTTGAAAGCCAAAGAGACACTTGCATCAGTTGATAACTTCTGTTGGATGGCATACTAAAAGAAACATGGCAGAGCTATACATGGGGATAAATGAAAAATAAGGATAGTGGACACCTCATCATGTCACCAGAAAGAAATTGACAAAACAATTATTATAGTGTGGCCAATAGCGATACAATTCACCCTATAGAAGGTGAAAATTATTTTTTTAAAGACATGTAATATCTTTGGATGTAAATCTACAAACCGTTTTAAAATGCAAATGTGTCTACGAAGTCCGTGATGCTGTTAGTGAATAAAATAAATGTCCGAGTTTTGTCCACTCGGTTATAGTACTACACATTTACCTCGAATTTGAATTTTGAAGTGAAAATACTATCATAATAATTTTGTTTTATATTAAAGGATCTTATCCTTATGATAATAAAATATGCCTTTATAAATAAATATTCTTCAAATAAGAGTAACGAAAAGATTTTTAATCGTTCAAAACACAAAAAATACAATATTATATTTTTAATAAAACCAATATTTATTTAAAAACTATGTTTCATTTTATATATAAATTAACTAAATTTGCTATTTGGTTTTAAATATTCAAATAAATCACAGTTTTCCTTTTTATTATTTTTCATAAAACAATACCATTTATTTGCATAAAACAGTCTTCAAAGATAATTCCCACATCTATGAAGTATTAAAAATAATAAAAAAAATAACAATCATCTATCGTGATCCGTTTGTTTCTCGAGCCTACGAGGTAAAAATCCTTGACATTGGGAATTTTAAACGTAACAAGTGGTTTTAAACCATCGGAATCGGAGCAAAAATTATTTGATTGCTATTATTTTTTCATCGACCTCGTTTTTGTAGAACATTGATTCTTCAAATATATTAATATTATTGATATAATCAGAAAATAAAATTTGACTTAACTTAAATTAAAAATCAGTCGCTAAAACAGTTTATTGATTGATTGATATTTACTTAGTAAAACTCCATTATAACACGATGAAAAAAAAAATTGCTATTTTTTCACTTTGTTAGAGAGAACAGTAGTTGAAACACAGTGAATTCTTTTTCAGTTCTCAAAAATTATGTTGGTAACTTATATATTTTTGCATACAAACTAATAAATCTATAAAAATACGTTTTTTAGATATTTTTGATCGCTTATCAGTCTCACCTTCTTAAATAAAAATAACAATAATAAATATTATCTTATTATATTACAACCAGTTTTTGAAGAGCATTTCACATCAAAAATTTACTTCCAAAATTTACATGATAGAACCAAAAGTTTAACTTCGACTTTTGTAAAGTTATGAACATAATGCCAAGATTAAATTTTGTTAATGAAATTATAAGGTGATACATTTTATGATTGCAAGAAAGAGATTTGTTTTTAATAATAAGATAGTTATATAAAATAACCGTTTTAAACATTTGGCATAAAAGCAAACAGTCAACGTGCCAGACATTTTGAATACTTAAAATCAAGTAATATGAATGATAAGAAAAATTGTTCAACAGATTCAGTAATATTAACTCAATTCAAATTTTAATTTCGATGTAAAGAATTTTTATCAGATATTGTAATACAGAACAGGGATCCATTTGATTTTTTGTGTATAGATCTTGCCACAAGACCTCCGAGGTTTCCAATCGATACGTGTTATAATGATATAAAATCATTTTAAATTGAATGAAAATCCTTATTCTAAAAATATATTACTTAAAATGTCTTCACCGTTTATTTTACTAGCAATGGTTAACAGCCACTGCAACCTGTTAATGATGCATGGTCAAAACTTCAGCCTGTTTATAAAATACCAGTACACGACTCAGCAATCGATTTATTATCTTAACAGATATTGCGGTTGGGTTTTTGCTTGCATTAAAATTAAGACAAGCCAATATGAAATCATAATATCTACCTGGTTTAGGATTTCCGGAATATTTTCCTCGTAAATAAAACATTCTACAAACTAATAATAGTATAGCATGATTTTTCTTCGTAAACTAGTCGCCAAAAAGAATATTGAATTTTATTTTATATCACCTAGTAATTTAATGAATTTTTAAGACGTAATCGAAAAGTCTTGATGATTCGTTCTGCACGGCTTAGTTACGCAGGGTCATATCAGAGTTATTATGTTTATCATCGGTTTCGTCTGTATGCTATCAACACCTACGACTAACAAAACGAGTCATTGGTGAAACGCCTACGAGCATGTTAGATATTACTATAATTTTTAACCCTTAATTTATCCGACGAGACCGTTATTGTGATTGAGCTTGATATGATACATAAACAATAACGAACAAAATATCCAAAATAAATTTGTAAACTATCAATGTTCAATGAATAAAAAATAAATATTTAAATAAAATCATTAAGAATAAAGTTCTTTTGCGGTCACCTTAAAACTGTGTTGTAGTTTCTATTTTTGGGAAATGGCAAAATTACTGATGCTTATTAATAAACGTATATTTCCACTAGTACGGATTACCGAAATTTTCTGAATCATTTCTTTTAAATATACATGCCATTGTTTAAATCATCCAATTTTACGTTCTATTCATAAAATTAACAATCAGACTTTTACTTGACTTGTATTTCTCGTTTATCTATGATATTTTTACCAGTTTATAAGCGTTGTAAAATTCACGACCTTTCATTTAGTCATTTTTATAATATTTTTCTTTCAAATTCTTTCAAATATGCCAAATGATTTTTTGATGAATGCTGAGCTCATTTCAATTAACTCATCACTATTGATTTAGTGTATGCATGTGTTTATTTTAAGCTTGACTTCTGAAAACAATATTAACATAGATTGACAAAATATTTTGCCACCCTCAAGCTATAAGTGTAACTGGAACAGTATTTTATGCGCCCAAATTAATGTATTTTTTTCTATTAATTTTAAAGTGGTTTTTAATTGCGTGGATATCCGTATGGATATACGGATATTCACGCAATTTAAAATCACCATTAATGTTATTGAGTTATTCAGTATACGGATACTGAATTACTCAATATCCGCTGTGACGATGGAGGAATCATGGATACCCTGATCGTCATTTATAATATTATGATGTTGCAAATTTTTTGAATGCCTCAAATGTGACCTTGGTTAATATTCAATAAACGTCGATGAATACTAAAATCAAAAATTTGTTTTTGAATTATTTGGAAACAGCTCAAAGTATTAAAATTTAAACTATTAGGTGTTTTAGAAGGGAATTTTTTATACTTAATGTAAATACAACCAATAATTTATTACTTTCAAAAAATCAAATAAATAAAATACAAAGTTACTTACTGATATCAAATATTGGATGTTTGTTGAATTGACGTCGTAGTATTTTAATGACAAATTAATTCCGAATTTATGAATGAAATTGACATTGATTTTCGTCGTTTATTTTTTTGGCAATATAACACGCTTAGCAGCAGCATTCAAATAACGTTTTTTTCATTATATTATACGAGACAAAATAAATAATAATTTACATTCATCTGCTACTTAATTTTTGTAATACATTTTGAATGGTGTGGCAAGCTTTTGAAGACATTTGTTGGTAATAAAAAATACGCATGTGAATATTTTTTAACAATCTTTTAATAGAGCAATTAATTGTGTTAGGAATTAATTGTAATTAGATTCTGATAAGCTAGATCAATATGAATATTTTAAGGAAGTACACCGTGCATTTGCAAGGATATTAAGAAAGACTTTCTTCATCAGTCAATATAAAGCGATTGATAATTATAAATAAAAAAATATTTTTTTCCAAGATATATAATGCTGTATAACTCATAAATGTTAAATTAATTTAACAACCGTGCATTCAATACTTTATGTATATGCATATAAATTAAAATAATAATTATTTTATATAATTTTCAGAAAGAAGAACACAAATTTTTGTAATTTGTGTGTCGACCTATTAAATTTTTATTAAAACTCTCTAGTGTCAAAATCAACACATTTTATACTAGAGTCACTGTTGATCAACTCTACAATAAAATAAACAATCATCAACATTCTAAGACTTCACCTTTCGGTTTCAGTTAAATTATTCGTCCTTAATATGGAATGTCATCTCCATACCATATGAATGGATGTTTCTTTATCACAAAAATGAAATATAAAATACGAATTATTGACGAAATGTTTTTCGATACGATTTGACACTCCTTATAGAACTTGAATTTTTTTCTTGGTTTTTATGAATCACCTTAAATTATATCAATTAAAATAGTTGCTAAGCAACTTAATGCATATTTCATGATCTGGAAATAGGGTGTGATGTTGACGAGACACAAAATTTTAAACCTAATTAAACATATGGATACACAGTAAAATTGTGTATTAAGTTTGAAGTAGAAAATAATAGCGCTAAACAAAAGCAAGTTTCCAAAATACTCCGAACGGATAACCCGTAATAAATTTTATATATAGACAAATTATACAAACATGATTGTGGTTAAATTTCCCAAAACGTTAGCCTACGCATTTTCTTGAAACCTGAACGAGTATTTTAAAAACAAAAAATATGTATAGAACAACATCCGAATTCCTTCACGCGTTATTTCATTAAACATTGCTTCTACAAGGAAGCTAAAACACTCATGCATATTTGAATAAAAAAATCACAACAGACGTTAACAGAAAAACCCGCTCAGTGTTCAGTGTTCATTGTTCTAATATTTTTTTCAATCAAGTAGTTTTCTTATATATTTATAAATAGATTTAAAATAGACACTTTTTTACATGAGGTATGCTAATTACAAATATTTTCTGTAAGAACATATTAAACGAATGTTCAATATGACTAGAAACATGAAATAAATTGAAAAATTGTTACGATTTATTTTTGACAGATTTCACTTCCAACAGAACAGAAGTGACAATGTAGGTTTTGAATATTTAATGAAAATGTGAAAAAAACTATTTTTTTTACACAAATTCGTTAATTTAAAATTAAAAGTTAAATTTCATATTTCGGCAAAAATTTATAACGTATTACATGCCTTTTTAGGCTCAGCGCTGTAAAATCGTCGGGTATTTTAATTATTTATTAATCTTTCAAAAATTATATGTTTTATTGTTTGCCATTTTTTTAAATTATCAATTGAATTTTCCATAACGTTTAATATTTTGATAAGCAATAATCAAAAACAAAAACTGATTTTTATAAAAAAAGCTGTAGAAAATAATTTTCTCAAGCGTTATTTACGAGAGAGAAAAATATCGTTTTGCAGATATACAGAAGTTAGCTGTATATCTGCAATGTTTCAAATCGACCAGAAGTGTAGAAGTGGTTCAAAAAAAGGTCTAAAAAATCTGTTATATTTTTGATCAAGACCTGTTTCGCTCATCGCGAGCATTATCAAATTGAGCGAAACCGGTCCCGACCAAAAAATATATTGTGGAAGCAAGTACTATAAAATGTGTTTTTATTATTTAAAATATCATGCTTTCCATCATGAAGTGACAGTTAACACCTTAAAAGTAAAATATGTTCAGTTTATTAACTAACTATCAAGTTATTATAAGAAAAGTCTTAAAATAACCATACTATAAAGTGATGAATGATATTTGACCGTTGAATACTTTTGTGACATCATTAGCCGATTTATTAGCTACAGAGCGAATTAAATCAGTTCAAAAATATATTGGCATTGGGTCAATAGCATTCTATAATATTTATCACAATATTGAAATTGCGGCTTACGTGACGTATGACACAGCCGTATATTTATTGTGATTGCGAAGAATTTCAAGGTATTACGAAACTGCAGAAAATGGTACATCTCTCTGGAAACTCAATACATCTCATTAGATAATTTGTTATATACTTATCTATAACGCACAATTGGGCGTAGTATGTCAATATGAACATTCAATATTGCAGCATAACTAGAAAGATCTGTGTTGAAATACTTTCACTACCCTTTTGATCCTAGAGTTGATTATTTTTATACACGGTATTTTAAAGCAATTATTAAAGCAGATGCAAATTAAAAATAGTTTTTATTTAAATTAATTCTGTATACGCAAAGACAGAAGCCTCTTACGCCGACCAACCATGTTGATTATTCTAAATATTATATATATATTATATTTATAACATTTTTTGAGATAGATTAGGTGATGACATTATGGGAATCAAATTTGGTATTTTAGTATAATTAAAAGGTATTTTTATATCACCGATATTGATAATTGAGAAGATGCTTTCTCATTTTATACAATCTGAATTAGTCTAGAGCAGTGGTTTTCACGTGAAATTTCACTGTGGCCGCATTATAAACATCAGCTGTACTATGGAAATGTTTCGTGGCCGCACCAAATGTGATAAAAATAGTTTCGATATTTATTTTTTATATAGTACATTACACTGCATGATAAAATCGGCAAAATTAATAAAGCAATTGTTGTTAATTCTTTATATTGACCTGATTCATGGTCAACGAAAAACTTTGACCAAAATTTTAGAACAATTTTATTATTATAACGGTCCTTTACTTAAACTTGACTAAATGCTGGATTCGTCAGGTTTAATTAATCAATTTTTAAATAATAATAATTTTAGAAATTCATTTGTAAAAACACATTTTTTTTAAATATCAATATTTAGTATAAAACTGTTGGTGGCCGCAGCAAAGTCCTCTGGTGGCCGCACATGAGAACCACTGGTCTAGAGTTGATTTACTTTTTATAAATAACTAGCTGACCTATCGTACTTTGCTTCGATCTCAGAGTAAATAAATTCAAGGAAATTATTTATCATATTAAACAATTCAATTATGAAAAGCTTTAATAGTAATAATTTAGATTAAATTATGCATCGATTTTTTGCAAAGGTGGTATGCCAGAAACCTTCGCGGGTGTATACTCAAAAATGTTGTTAAGTTTCATATCGATCAGATGAATGTTGTAATAATGCATAAATGACAAACAGAAACATATCCTTGATTTATATATATATAAAAAAGTTGTCAAAATTTTACTTTTATTTAATTTAAGCCTTTTAGAATCTTAATGTATAACTTAATTTGTTGCAATGTAACAATTTTATTATGACAGAAACAATACACTTTTCAATTATTTATTTGTATGACAAATGACTAAAGTGGAAATAAAAGGACAATAGCTGTCCTAAAATGAAAGTGTTTAGTATTTATTGCTTAAGTCATAAAAATTTAATCAGCTTTTCTAACGATTTTTATCGTTCATTTATTCATTACATTTGCACAAGGGCTATTCGAAGTTTCAAAAATGTAGCCTTCGTTTTGAGCGGTAATTGGAAACATCAACCAAAATGAATTAATTATACGCCTTAAATAGTTTATCAAAATAGTACTATGCAAAATTGTATTGTAAAAAAGTTGGTTTAAAACGAGATTATAACTCTGCAACACGCTATTAAGACATTTTTTACAATGTATTTCAACGCCTTATTTCTAATTGGGTCATTCACCATAACTTCGAAAAAAAGACTGAGTATTGTTCGAAAAGGAAATCCTTTTCCAAAGAGCTGGTGAACTTAAAACATTATTGCGAATCATCCGAAATTCAACAAACTAAAAAAACTAGTTTTAAATCACTCTTAGCCCGAGCTGGTTTTCTTGAAATGCAGGAAATATTGAAATTCGTTTCTCACGATCTCTTCCGCAAACTATTTAAATGAATACTTCACGAATACGTTTGTTAGTCCTGCACAAAAAATCTTTTACGTCATTTTTTTTTCAAATGGCTTATAAGTTGATCTGTTAAAGTCAATTTTTATGGCGTCTTGATGAGGCTGAGTATTTTTTTCTTATCAGGGCTTTGCGCAAAAAAAGTATAAGCTTGATTTTTTCCATCAAAAAGCATTAACATTAACACACTATATAACATACTCCTGAGCAATACTGGATATAAAACTTTTTCGTTTTAACTTTCCTAATTAGTATATTTCATTTGATTATGGAATTGCATCACATAAAATTTATAAAAATACTTAACTGCAATAAAAATAAATTAGTTACCTGAATAAGAAATTTCTTCAGACTTCAAACATAGCCAATGTAACTTATCCAGTATTATATTTCAAATAAATAGCGAACACGAGAAAATCAGTCCATTGTTTGTATTTTTTGTCTGAAGTCGAGTTTGAAGGTTATATTATATTGTTCAAGAAACTCTTTACGTAATGGTCGATTATCTAACGGACAAAAAATTGTAAATCCAATCTAATCTGAAAATAAATTTTATGCTTCACATTTGGTCTGATAGCTCAATGTTTTTATTTTATACTCGACGTACCTATTTTTTTTTCATTTCTTTGTAGCTCCATGTTTTTGCTCAAAGCCTTGATTAGTAAAATTTATTACAAAATTGAATTAGTCACAGCAATATTGTATGTGTGTAGCCAATTATAAAACCTTCGGTATACTTTTATGACCAGCGGAAATGTATACATTTTCCGGATATAAAACGGAATCAAAAGACAATAAATATTTTTCAATCAATTCTTAATGAACCAGATCTGTGACCAAATGATAAAGTTTTATATGTATTATACATTACAATATAAATGATTTTAATAATGAAAAATGAATACATTTTTTTCAAATGTTCTTAGGGTATTTATCAGTGCATCGCAAATTGCATGGGCCCAAAATTTGTCACAATTTGAATTTAATATGAAAAAATCCACAGTAGCAAAGGAATTTAATTGGGATCATCACTGACAGATCACATAGTTTAAAGCAGAATTTTCATAAATGTCTTCATGAAGAACAGTTTCTCACCCTACGTAAAAAGACTGTACTTTATGCAATCCTTTTGGAAGCACCTACATAGATTTTCGAACTAACATTTTTTTTATTTAAACTAAACATGACTCAATACAAAAGCAGATTCAAAAATAAATAATAGCCATATTTCTGTATTGAATGAAGATAGTGACAACAAACATTAAACCTGACATCAAAATTTTTGCTTTCAACATGCAGAAACTTCACTACATTATTTTTCATGGAACTGCAATGGAACTTTGTATCCATTTGCGAAGTAGCTGATTATATTATGAGTAGAAATTAGCGTTGATTCCATATTCAAGTTTCTTTACTGACATAGATTCTATATTATGTAGAAATCATTTCCGGAGTCGATTTCTTTAAATTTTAGAACGGACACAATAAAACGATCTTGTGTAGATTAGGGTTATTTTAACGCAGGCTATCAATCAATCAACTTTGAATTGACAAAATAGGTTTCGGTTGACCTTATCACGCTAATATGCATGTAACTAATAATATATTCAATTAAATATTTTAAATGTTATTAGGAAGGAAACATAATTTTAAAAATCGGATATAACATCCGACCATTATTTATTATATCGAAACTTGACAAAGGCAAGCGTCTCTGACCACGAAATCAATTCACCAACAATTGACTGTCGAGAAATCAAGGCCCTTGAATATAATTATTTCAATACAAAATTATTAGTTGTAATGACGAAAAGTATAAAAGTTTATTGACATCTTATTGCGGCTATACAGCTGAATAAAATATATTTTATTTATCACTTAAGTTGATAATGTAAAACTTGACAATTTATACATTATACATGTATATTATATTTTGCAATAATTTTGATATTATGAATTATTTCATGAAAAAAAATGTATGGTTTTTTTTGTACCGTACTTGATTGCAAAATATTGAACAACAATTCATTTCTAACTAAATGCTGATAGTATTTTCTTAAGTATATTAGGAAAGAAAATATTATATTAGAAAGTGTTTTTGCTTTATCGAAAAAAATTTTGATGTTTTTGTAATAACATAAAAAGTGTTAGTTTTATCATATATTTAATTATACGGTGGTTATATAATTATTTGCAACACTCTGAAAAGTTCAATATCGTGTATATTTGGTTTAAAAACAAGATTAATTGTTTTTTCGTTACTATATAGTTTAATATTATCAAAAAAAAAAAACTAAAAAGACCAAGTAATTTTCCTTTAGTCAGTCATCATTCAGTAGTCGAGAAAACATTACTCAATAAAGCTAACAATAAATGTTTTCTTTTTAATCTTTCATTGCCTTGATATACGATATTCATCACAGTTGTCTATTTTTGAATCTAAAATGCCCAATGTTACTTTTTATTATTTCAATAATATACCGAAATTACACCTGTCTAGAATGCTACGGGAAAGCTTTCAACGCAAGGTTAAGGAGAAAGCTTTTTTTTAATTGATATATTTGACTATAACTTCAGCAGAAATTCGTTTTCGAAACAAAATAAAAACGATAGCATTATAATTTCACAGGTTGAATTGAATACATTATTATTGAAAATGTTCTACATCTATAAGCGAAAAAGTAGTTAGCTATCATTATCAACATGAATCAATTTGTAAACAGATTAAAAATATTGTTGTTGATTTTGTTTTTATAAATTAATATTACACAAGATTATCGCGTAGCAAGATTCAATATAAATAAAACTTTTTTGTGAACATGCACGAACATAAATGCATAAACAAGCTGCAAGTACTGACCTTAAATGGACAAAAATACATTTTTGTAACTATTGCGATAATGATCATTTGAATTCACGGAGTGCGATCTGTTTTTTGTAGAAATTGCTTGACTACTGTTTGTTGTATTAACCGATATAAACTTTTTATATCTAAGCAGTAAGCATATGTTTTTAATGTATAATTAATTGCATTTTCTTGCTATCTAAAATAATATACAGAATTATTAATTTCTCATGTAATACTCAGTGTTCTTGCCATATTTTACGTGAGTCAAGGTTCGACAATACAGACTAAATTAACCTACATGGTTAAAATATATATTTTTTTAATTTTATATTTTTTCTACTGGTTTTTGCTATTCGGCATCAAAGCTAATAATAACCAGAAGGCAAAATATTTTTTTATTAAAAATCACATAAGATAATGATATTTACACCTGACGAAGTTGAAATTACGTCAAACTCTAATTTTCATCTAAAATATACAGGATTTATCAGTTCAAAATAAAATGTTTTTTTTTAATGTAACATTTTGGTTAAAACGTTTTCTTTATTTTGCTGTCAAAATTTTTAAAGGCTTCAACTTCATATACATCGACGGTTAAAAAGCTAAAAATTGTGACAAAAATAACACTTGCAGAATGTCTTCATTTATTTCTTAATTTTGAAGAAAATTGCTACCAAAAACTATCGTTTATTTTCTTCAAAGCTTCAAATTTACATGCTTCACCTCAAACTATTGATGAACTTTGGTCAAAACGCTTTAAAAAGGACGATTTCTATGTGAAACACAATAAACAGCAATTTCCAATCAACTAAAAATATTAAACAATATTGTATAGAATGGCAAGCGAGTGATTATATACTAATATGCCTTCTTGGTTAAAATTTTTTAATTTGAAATAAACATGAAACCTTTACCATTTGAACACTTGGGTGAAAGTTTTATAAATCATCTCATCACAAATAAAAGTTTAAATGAATGTGAAATATCCTCATGAAACTGGAGTGAAATTTTCAAAAACGCTATTAGAAAATTGTTGGCGATTCTCCAATTCAAAAAAATGTTGCGACCAATCGATGATAATTTGCAACCAATTGTTATATTATTGATATATTTTTTATTTTAAATCTATTTTGCTAAGATTCTATTACGGCTAACGTTGTTTCCGGAAAATGCTACTTTAAATGTGTACTTATTTGAGTATAAAAAAAATGCGTGTAGGTTACGAATGCTTTTTCTGTGATGTTTGGTTTATAATTAGCTTAATCTTTAAAGTTGACGGAGAAAATAATTGAATTCAAATTAATTCTGTAAAAATTACGATTTCACAATATGTTTTCATGACTTCGGTATAATTTTCATTGCTATGTATATCTTCTAAAGTTATACATAGATTAAAATTAAATATACATTTACAATTATATTACAATTGGCTATACTAATCAAACGGAAATTGAAAATATAAGAAAAAATTATAGTGTCAAATGTCTTGATTAAAAGTAGTTTTTTGGACTGATATATTGCTTATTTTTTCCTGATAATTTCAACGAGTTTGCTTAATAACAACACTACTAACTATCAACTATATTTGTTAAAAATAATTTTGTAGAACTAAAATACATTGCTATTTTTTCACCGTACTACTAATTTTGTTTTAATATTCATTGTAAGAATATATGTGGCTCAGTAGAAAAAAGGTTGAAAAGATCACTCAATGATGCCCTCTATAATTTTTTACTTTGACCTATTTAACGATATATACAGGGAATACAAAATACTCTGTTCGTGGCTTCCATTTGATGAATCGTCTTCTAGTCATCTCCTATAATTAGAGATTCCTAATTTGACGGTGATAAATAAATACATATGAAGTAAAATTATGATACAGTTGTTCAAAATGTCGAGCTCTCAGTATTCAATTAAAATTATAAATAGACGGATAAGCTTCATAATCGTTACAGCTCAGTCATGAACAATGTCTCAGAAGAAATAAAACAACCGTTAATTATGTAACAGAGTCATTCGGAGGTAATTCAGTTTTTTATTGCAAAGTTATAATTGTTTTGATATCAATGCCAAAAAAACCTACCCATTGTTTTATATTACAACATCTTAAACAATAAAATTAAAAAAATGCTTGTCATTCTATTAAGTTTTAGAATATCATGGTTTAATTTTAAAAATTATAATCATGGTAAGCATTCATCCTTAATTTATGATTGTTATAAACAAGGCTGTGTGGTCGATGTTGTAAATCATTCTATATATTATAGTTTATTATCATTATCATTTGAGAATAGTCTCTTTTTTAGGAACAGTATATTTAAGGAAGATTTTCAAACGTGTTCTAAAATATACCACGAAAATACATGTGTATATCTGGATGCATGTAACAAAGACTCCTCACAAACGGTGCACAGTAGCAGTATGACATATGCATATTTTATTTTGGGTGCCATTTCTTAGTCAACTGTGTTATTTTTAACTTTCTAATTTCAGCTTTCAACTTAAAACGTTTTCATTAATTATTGACAATTTTGTGAGTATATACGGTGGTATTTTGAACATTATCTAACACAAATGACGACATAATTAAAATATTTAAATGACCTAACGTTCGCACTGAATATTGGGTAAAACGTGATAATCAATATATACTTATCTTATATGCATCAAAATAAATAATGATCCTGCCAAGAATAATGCTTTTGTGAATGAACAAAAATTTGGTGAAGAGATATAAAATGAAACATACAATATCACTCACTTGAATAATCGAAAAATAGTAGAGAACTGGATAAGATAATGTAAAGTCTTCAAGCCTACAATATAACATAAATAAACAAATCCTGATAAAAATTTAACACTTTTATTCGCTAAACACCCAGCATTAATAAATATTCTTTGAGTTTTTTCTCTCAATTTTTGTTTTAATAAATATCATTGAATTTTCAATGTTTTTATTTAAGTTTTATCAGAAACAATCCAGATATTAAGTACTTGGATGACCTCAAGATAACAGTTTCGAATCGTAGCTTTTGCTGAAAAAATATTTATTAAAACAATATTACACGAAAATAAATCAAAGAAACAAAAATTAAAAAATCACCCGCGGTTGCATCCTATAAGAAAATACTGTCACTTAATTGAATGAACGCTTTTAATACACACAGTCTAGCTTTTTCAATGAAAGTCGTTCTATAAGAAAATACGTTTTGAGGAAAATCTCTTATGTGTTAGAATAGATTTAAATTTTTTTTACTTACATTTTAGCCTTACCTTGCTTTACAATAAAATAGGAAATCAAATCTATAATACGTACACTGATTCTGAATTATTAATTGTAATTTACTAGCACCTATTAGTATGATATGATAACATGATGTAAAATAAGATACTTTATGTTGCAATATAATACGCTCGTTTTATTAATAAATTATAATAAATTTTATTGACTTGCATTTTTCGAATACTTGAAGCATAATCGATTAGGATGGTAGAAAATTAATGCGTTAGAATTTTACAGTGTAATTTTATACAACAAGATGGGAAAAAAGAAATAAATATTAGTTCTAATTATTTTTCGGCTTACGCCTTCCTTATAATCGCTGAAGGCGTAAGACGAAATAGCCATCACCTATATATATTTTTTAGCTCTTAATTACATTGCTTTTTTCACCGTGTTAATATGTAAATTATGAAATAAATTCTGTACTTTTGTCCTTCAAAAGTTGTGGCACTCAATTCTCTTCTATATATAATTAGTTTCTTATTAAATGATTTAATATTTAGCATTCCTATTTACGAATAATAATTTATAAAATTATTACACTTGTTTGGTAAAGTTTAATAATTATCGTCTATAAACAAGTCTATTAAACGTTCAAATACAGACTAAATCTAAATTATTTCTTAATAACAGTTGAGCTATTTTTTGTGTTGCATTATACACAATATTAATGATTCCCACAACAATAAATTCCGCGTGTAATAAAATCATAAAATGAAATCAACAATCACTTTTTGTGCTTCAAATAAAAAAAAGCTGTACTAATATCATTCGGTTAGCCGGAAAGACTAAGTCTTAAGATCTCAGGTATACAATACAAGGAAGTCCAAAATGATGTGAAAGCTTATCGCGGAAGTCTATGGTCAAGGATCTATCATAATTTAATTGATAGACTTTTGTTGAATATGTTATTGTTACGTCAGTTTTGCCAAAGTGCATTTAATTTCTTTTTATAGGTTAAACCAATATAGACTTTTCGACTTGCAAGAATACAGTTATTACTAATCATTGTATGCATGCTTTTGAGAACAGGAAATAATAATCATGTAATTAAAAAACACGGGGGTCCTCGATTTTCGACTTATCATTCAAATTTAAAATTGCATTACAATTAGAACTTTTAATTTGTAACAAGGATAAATAAAACGACAATATTAAGATGATTCAAAAATGTTAAGTCTCTTAGACAGATAGTTTTACTTTTAATATATTGAATCAAGTTAGTTGCCATTTACAAAGTCAATAACATTTTGATACTAACGCATCTTCGTCCGAGTCAAAAAGAGTGGTATAAATTTTTGATGTAGTCGTTAAATGCTTGTGTTTTTTAATTCATCATTCTTATAAAACAAATTGCTGAAATATATTACATAAATATGGCGTTATAAATCAGTCAGATTATCACTTCTCATATATATGACAACCGAGTTTTTAATCGTTAGTTTATTCTATTAATGGTCAATAAATATATGGAATGAGTATGGTTTGCACATTTTTGTTGCATAATGGAAACTTGAGCATAATTTGTTTGAGTATATTGATATAATAAGAAGATGGATTAAAAATACTGAAAGAGACATTTATGTTATTCAAATTATGAAGAGGCAAATTATAAACTTTCTTTGTACAAATTAAAATAATGGTATTCCGACTAGATGCTTACAGTGTAGTAAATGTTATTTATTTGTATCTGCAACGGGCACAAAAATATTCTTTAAGTTAGCCATAAATAATTTACATGAAATAAAACTGCTTTATTTTTAAAATCAAGGCTTAAATTATTTCGTAGGATTTGGTACAAATATTTAGCGTTTTGGGCGTGATATAATCTAAACTACTTCAATGCTATGCGTATAGATAAACCAGTTATTTTTTTACATATGTATGTTAAAATTCAATTGAAAATCATGACATCATGAACTTTAAAAGATTCCATATTATCAAAGCTAGAAAAGAATTTATTTGTTTTTATAATACCTGATCGATTTTCAAATACGTGATGTAACCAATAATTATAAAGATTAAGCAAATCGTCTAACGGTACAGAAAATATATGAGCTACATTTTTTTTGTATACACAATAAAAACTGTTGCTGAATGTGTTATGAAAGTTACCATTTTTTTACTTTTATTTATTGAACTGTAATTGAAAATTGTGATTATCTATAATAGATATCACCTTGCAGTTATTGGCATTTTAAAATAACAGCTTTTATGCATCTTTGAAAAATCGTATACTAGATTGATATCGATCATTTCGATATTCGTTTCGTGATTTATTATGTTTGCACAATAATCTAATATTTAATATGAAGCTGTTCTTACACAATTATATTTGATCATTCATTGAAACTATAATATAAACACCATCTATGTAAATCATACATACCCCGTATATCAGTGATCGCGAAACGATCGCTCGTGAACTACCGTTAGCTCGCGTAGGATATTTTATCATATTTATAAACTTTCCTATAAAATTTAACTCGGAAAATAAAAAAAATAATCGGGCTAAATTTCTACGAAATGCTTGAAAGGTTGCCGTCGTAATATTATTTTTTGGCATAACAATTTGCACGTGCAGCGAAGTAAAATGTCAGAGGTCAGAGATGTATTACGATTGATGCGAACTGTACCATACACTTTGTCTCTCTCTCGTTCATTTATATCACCACCAATAAAGAAGTAATATGTATAGGTAGTTCTCCTGAAAATTTCTATTCCTGAAAGTAGCTTACATCTTTATCAAGTTCAGAGATCACTGCCGTATAGAGTGAGTCTTGAGATAAATTGTTCTACAAGACTGTTTTTCTTTAATTCATGAAAGCTATTAGCTTATTTTTAATAGCGAATAAGCATTTAATAGCGGTTGGCTCATTCCTCGTGCCATATCTCATCCTAAGGCAAATTTAATGATAAATCAGTAAGTATAGCAGCTGTGTGAAACGAGCGTATGCTGATCCGTGCAAATAATTTAGGAATGCAGCACAGAATAAACGTGAATAAAAAAAGACCACGTCCAAATCTCCACGCGTCACGCAAGAATCTATGCTAATATCATGACAAGGTACTGCATAGGTCAGACGCACGTCTTTGATGCACGTACACCTGCTAAGTAGCGTCCTTCTTCATGCAATACAAGATTTAGGCTTCCCTTCGCTGCTTCGTCCGCCTTCTTGCATACGCTCAACATGAGGCTCAAATGAGTGTAATGGAATTTAGAAATTACAGTCATCCGTACCTTCGAACCAGACACATTGAAATCTTTAAAGAGAATTAAAATCGCCAACGCATTGCGAATCGGAAAATCCGCTTACACGAAAGTTGTGAGATTGAAACCATTTGAGATTGCAGCTCATGAATTGGAGGGGTCGTTTCGAAGAAAGATAAGAAAGTTTGACAATTATATCTTCTGTTTTGTAGCCGCCAACGCGCGAGACGATTCTCAAGTTGCTAGCTATCGAATCATTTCTTCAGCATTCTTCGAAGAATACTCATTAAATATATTGTGACATCGAAACAATTCAAGCCTTTCAGCAATCATCTAAAAATTCAGCGAGTATAAAAAAGTAAAAAATCATACATTATACCACGCCATTTCAAAATTTTAAACAAAGAAAATATAATGTATCATAATCATATAATTTGATTCAGAAAACACATATTATGATCGTATTTTTTCTATGGCAAATAAAAAATTAATAATGCATTGATTATATGTTTTTTTTTATTAATTTATGTGTATCAATGCAATGTATAATTATATGTTAACTTAAAGTGTGACTAATAGTTCAATTTTATGAAATCAAAAATGGAGTCGGTACAAATTAGAAAGCCGTGTTAAAATTAGCTACAGAAACAAATCCTTGGTGTGATAATTATTGCTGTGTGAACAAAAAATATTATGATAAAATCTAAAACTAATTTATAAATATACGATTGTAAATCTTCGAAAGAATTTTACATGTGTTCGAATTGATTTATTCTGGTTAAGATTGACCTTTTAAGGTCGGGTTACAACCAAGGATACGCATTTTGTTGTTGGTAGATCGGTATCCAAGCTCTTTTCAGTAGTCATATTTCATTTAAAATCGCTTTATACTTATCTGACACTTGATTGTATCCACACTGAATGTTTTATTTAACCCTCAGGGTATTGTATAGTTGTGCACATTTTAAAATTTCCAGAAAACTTTACAATGAGACTTCTTTACCCTTCATTTTTTTCCAAGTGTATTTACCCGACTTAAATTCTGGTTTTTATCGTTAAATAACAGAAGCATAACAGTTACTTTGTTTAAACAATGCAAAGCATTTTAATTTGATATAAATAAACTTTCTTACTATATATCTAGAATTATCGATTTCAATGTCTGATTTCCCTGTGACATAGATTTTTTTGACATCGATTGTAAGATATTATCAATTCTAAAAAGCGCTTCAAATTAAGTCACTTCAAATACACCCAGTCCTTTTTTTACGCGATACATTGGTTCCAGAAAAAGGCGCGTAAAAAAAATCGCGTAAAAAATCATAACTTTCATATAATTTGATAAATTGGTTCCAAAAATTAAAATATCGCGTAAAAAAGTACCAGAAACGTATGAAAAACTTGCTCTTTGAAATTCGTGGAAAAAAAAAATGATATGTTTTATGATCTTATATACACTTATATGAATTATTGGAGGCCGAGAAAGGTGCTATTCAACGAATTTAATAAATGAATTGTGTTTAAACAAGTTTACATACATCCCATGATTTTACGCAATTCCATTATATTTCTTTACACACCCTAAAACAAAAATTCGCATAATATCCGATACACTTGTCAACATTTGGCAATTGTATGTGTATTTAAAAAAATGGAATACTTTACAAAATTAAGTTGTAAAAATACATATATTTTTTTTTTATTTAAAAAAAAAATGAAATGTACATGCCTAGCATCATATATAAATTTCTTCTGTAAAACAAATTTGGGGAAAAAATCGCGTAAAAACGAGTGAAGCGCGTAAAAAAATGTAACGGTGCCGTCCAAATAATCGCGTATAATCGAATTCGCGTAAAAAGAGGACTGGGTGTACCTTTAAAATATGTCGTCTTACAGTTGAGAATATACGGTATATCGTATACATAAAATGCGTTTTGCTTCTTTGAGAAACGCTCTCAGTGTCAAAGTTAGTATCGAATTATGATTTACCAATCAATTTATTAAAATTAAAAGTCTAAACTTATTTATGACCTTTAATTCAAAACAATTCTTAATAACTGTCACTTTAGTATGACTTTCCAATTCGATTAAAAAATTATTTTACCATCAAATGTAAAGATGGTATATATAAAGTATTGTTAACGAGTATGTTTTACGAAAATCAACTTATATTATGGATTAAATTCTACCTGATATTATTTTCGTAATGTTTTTAAAGACGATAATTGTATCGATTTTGTAATATTATAAATACAATCTGAGTGACGCATTATTGGCATGAATAGAATACAGAAATATAATATGTTACTTTTTTGCATATTACATTATCGTCACCTGATAAATTGGGATTAAAATATCTAGCGTAAACACTCTGAAATACGTAAAGAGATATCAGGTTATTCTAATCAGCAAGCTTTTAATAGTCGTCAGGTAATTTAAATTATGTTAAATAATCTCAACATGTTCATTGGAGATTAAGTGACGGATTACGCAGCAGCCTGTTGTGTCAGAGGTAGATATGAGAAGTTGTTACTGGTTGAATCACGTGCCGCGGATACCTACGGACAGCCTCCGCCATGTTTTCTTCGTCTTCCAACCTACGAGAAGAATTAAAATTGTGGACGAGATTTAAAGAGATTTGCTCCCAACAAAAAGTGAGTTTTGCCAAAATAGAGAAATTGCAAATTATATAAAAAGATAAAATATACAGAGAGTTAGTTAATGAGTTGATTTAATTATAAAGTCGAATATGATTTATTAATTGAATTGGCATTCACTTGGTAGAACTCCATTATAACATGGTGAAAAAAATAGCAATGTATTTTAGTTCTACAAAATTATTTTAAAAAAATATAGTTGATAGCTATTTCGGCTCACGCCATCGTCAGAACTATTAATCTATAGTTCTGGCGATACATTGCTATTTTTTTCACCGTGTTCGAATATGATTGTTTGTTTCTTTGTTTTTACTTTGTTTACAATTTACCCAATGATACCGTTACTTAAACGCTGCGTTTCGCTTTGAACTACATCGACATTGCTTGTGTTTTCATATCCATAAAAGGGTTCAATTAGGACAAGACCAATGAATGAAAAAATATACACTTTAAAAAAAATTAAGCGTTATATTTTACGGTTAAGCGGTTTCAATATTCTTACGATTCCTCGTCTTATGTTTGTGTACACTTGTAAGTAACGTTTTAGGTTGAAAATTTATATGCACTCCAGCGATGACAGGACAATAGGTGTTCATTTAAAATCGCTGTACTGATAAATAAAGATTAAAAAGCATCGTTAATATACCTTTAACAATATAAACGGAGAAATAGTATGTTCATACTATATTCCAAAAAATAAATCGACTATTTTTTAAATAGAGAAATTTTCGCAATAAAAACAGGGTGGTCATTAATTGCATACTGATTTGAGTTTATATTTATTCTGTCATCAAAAAGAACACAATATATTCTGATACTATAAGTACTTTAAAAACTTATTTGAAGCTCTACACTTCATCAACACTGTTCTTCCAAAATATAGCGCCAGTCTGCAAATGGGGATGCCAATGGTAGGAGCATTAACAATGTTCAACAGTATTTCTTCGGATGTCGACAAAATCCATGTGGACGAAAGTGAGTTCAGGCAAATACTATTTTTTAATATTTTGAAATAGATAATTCATGCTTACTTGGTTTGGTTGACTTTCTTGCTATCCTTATTATTTGTTTTGTTGTTTATTTCTTGAATTTCCAACATTAAATGTTTAAATATTTTGTCTTTGCAAAAGCAATGAACGTATAATTTGTAATTTTTGTAACGTGTATATATAAATAAATAATCATAGTAGTAATGTTTTGACATCGTCAGTTAAAAGATAGTAACCAAAAAACTATCGCTTATTTTTTAACAAAATTTTGAGAAACAAAATGCTGAGATGCGAATTTAAGCTCATATCAAAAAGCTTCAAATATTTCGTCTATCAAACTTACGCATTCTTTTATAAGCAATATAAAACTTGTATATTGTTCAAAACAACATATAATAAATATATATTTCAGTAATAAGAACCTAGCTTGCATTCATTTCAGTATAGATAATATAATTAGAGATATAATGTAAGATTTGTATTGAAGAAGCGATTATGTAATGTAAATATAATTGACACTATATTAATAATTTATTGCATCTATCAAATGATGTTTTAATAAGTCAAATATATTAAAACCGACATTTTATAATTGAAAAAGTATTTTTTAGTGCGTTATTACTGATCAATTCTGGATAATTGGTCTCAGCTACTCGTAATTATTGTTTGGTGCGCTGAAACTCGCACGATCATTGTTACAATAATTGCAGTAATATTTACTTCGATAATAGCTTTGTAAAGCCGCCAAAATGACCTTCGATCGTCATGTTAATGGGATAATGACAGCATGGAAAGCCTTATTAATAATACGCATCCTAAGGGATTCGTGAACTTTTGAGAAATACCTTTTCAGCCAGTGCAGTCCTCTGTGGCAAAAGCAATAATGTAGCTAATATTCTTTATGAGACAGGTGAGGTATAAGAAAAATTTATAAGTAAATATATCATTACAATGTGTTCGATTTTTAAATTTAGTAACAATGCGAATCGCCATTTTGTATCAAACAAAATTTTGTAGTTAATCTAGCGTAGAGATGCTTCAACGCAATAAAAAACCAAGATTAGTTTTTTTTTAATATCGCTATAAACTTAAGTATTTTATTGGTAAATATATTATTTTACAATATACGACCGCAGTAAACTTTTTGCATACTACATATTAAGTTTCGATGAGTAAGAAATCGAATAATTATATTTTAAAAAACATTGTAATGGATGTGTCTGAGGTAAGTTTTGTACAGTTATGGTTTGAGATAGAGCTGTTAAAATATGTTATTACCTTGTGACATGCAAATTCGTATAAAATTACTGCGGCAAAAAAAATATACAAGCGTTTAATAAAACTTTGAATTGCAATTCAACCAGTGATGTCACGGTCTTCCAGCTGATACAAGACCAACCCATTTAAAAGATAGGCGTTTACAATATACTTGCAGAAACCATATTCGATATATTATATTATCAATAAGTTACAAATCTTTCAATTGAAATTCAAACAACGAGGTTGTATATTTCCTGCCCATTATTTGCGTAGCCAAATATTGTCCTTTGATGGTATACGAATTCGTCGAAAAGTTTCGTATCAAACTGTACATTAACTACTATATGTTATTTAAGTTAGTTTTAAGCATTTTTAAACCTATTCTCTGTTGAAGTGTGTAAAAGATATTCCAGCACTATGAATTTTAACATGTTTTCAATGATGTTGGTGTATCGAGAATAATCGGAACTATATGTTATTTTTTTGAACATTAACTATCTGCTGTTGACTTGAGACGTTAGCAGTCAGAAGGTTAAATATGTTTTTGGCTCTTATTGTATTACTATGCATATTAAGAAGCGATTAATTAATATATTTTTATTTATGATATTGACTGAAGGTGCTTAATGAAGTTTCAATATCAAACTTGATTTATTGTCTACTTCAGTTATATTGCGTCCGTGTGATAGAAAACCTGAAGACGCCAAAAGGTGACACCCGGGTTGTAAGTGTCAAAAAATGTTTCAACAATTCCAAATTAAATATATACATTATATTTTTATTTTATGAATAATATGTATCATGAAAATATAACAGAAACGTCATGTAGGAGGTTTTTCCAGATGTTTCCAAATTAAAACCGCGATACATTAAATATATATTTACATTAAAAAATAAGTTACTTTCATTTTGCTCACATTGTATTAATATTGTATTATATGTTTACAAAGATCATCTGATAAATTATTTCTACTAAGAAGATTTCAAAGCTCATTTTTAAATGCATTAAGAAATTTAAACAATAATAAAAATTCAGTAGCTCAATATGTATTGTGAAATAAATTAGGGTAATTTGATTACAGCAGATTGACTTAAATTTGCGTTCAATACCAAGATATCTTTTTCAAATGCATTGTAGTTGATCTAGTAATATTTTTCAAAGTAATGTTCCAAAAAACGGATATAAACATGCAATTATGAAAGTTATTAATAAGCTTTGTGAAATTTATCAATAGAATATTTAATAATAAGAAAGACTTACTCAGTGATGTCTTTTATACATGATTAACATTCAAAAACCTCTTAAGGGCGAAACGTGACTTATTAACAGTGTTTCATCGTTTACAAATATATCTTGATAGCGCCTGCTATATTGCATAATGCTGATTATTGGTTATTTTATTGATGAATTTTAATCAATATTTAGTAAAACGAATGAATACGATATGTAATATGTAAACAAAATGATTTCAGTGGAACAAACAAAGTTTTTCAATATATACTCGATGATCTTTAACTATCAAATGGTAAATAAAATTAGATGAAAAGTTCATCAAACTTACTATTAATGCAAAAATCTAAGGTATAATTAAAGCATAGACATTAAGACATCGCATAGTTCTTAAAGGAAAAAAAACTAGCCTGACATATCAATGAATATAGCTTTTTACAATCCTTTCTTTATTTCAACAATGAGTGCTCATTGTATATTTTAATTATTTTTGAGAGAGGTCAATTAAATATTACAATGTAAAATTAGCCAGTCACATATATGTAATTAAATATTCTCCTCTTTTTTTAATATAAAGCTTAATATACCTTTTTTTCTGTGAGTATTTTTTTTAAATCGAATCTTAAAATCATTGGTCCTTCTTTAAAAGCATTAGGTAATTATTTGGAATTACAATAATATTAAATATATTTCATGAAAAAAGGCGTCAGTTATTTTCGTTAAAATTTTCGATTAATGTCAAAAGTCAGAAATAAATACACCGCTACATTTTTTTACGCGCTTCGCTCGTTTTTACGCATTTTTTCCCCAAATTTGTTTTAAAGAAAACATGTATATATGATGCTAGGCATGTACGTTTCATAATTTTTTTTAATAAAAAAAAAATGTCTATTTTCAAAACTTAATTTTATAAAGCATTCCATTCATTAAATACACATACAATTGCCAAATGTTGACAAGTGAATCGGATATTATGCGAATTTATGTTTTAGGGTGTGTAAAGAAATATAATGCAATTGCGTGAAATCATTTTTTTATGCGATTTTTTTACGCGCCTTTTTCTGGAACCAATGTATCGCGTAAAAAAAGGACTGGGTGTATATCAAATTCGAGAAAAAATTACAAATTTTAAAGCAAGATTAACATGCAATCGTCCTTCAAAAGTAACATTTTGAAGCAATATAGTTTTTATTGTTCCTAGTCTAAAACGCAAACTTTTGAAAATGATTTGTTCAAAAACAGTGCTAAATTTCCGACTTAACACTCTTTGTTAAAGTGGCGATAGCGTGTAATCTTTGATTTATTGATTTTGGTTACAGTTTTTCTTTCAATGAATTTACAAAATCGAAAGTTATAATCAAAACAACGACAGATATAAAGATTAAGTACTGAGTATTTGTCAAGATATAATGTATGTCACCATTTTAATTTATCAAAGCAATATTTAATCAAATTAAAATATGAATAACGATGCATGCCACTGCATATTAATGTCAAAGAACGTTATAGCCTTCAAAGGTGCAGTGTAATAGATGCAATAACAAAATATCATGTACAATATATTCTTAAGTGCATTTTGATTTGGCGTGCATATTTTAATATCAATTTATTTTACATACTAGACAGATTTAGTCAAGATAAGTTTTAATAAAATATAGAAAGTGTTCTTTTAATTAAGCTTTACTGAATGAAAACTACCCTTCTATTAAAATTTAATTTAATTGAAATAAATTGTAATTATTAACATGCCACAAAGAGATGTGTCATAAATATGTAGATTTACAAGCACAAATATATTCTCGAATAATATATCCTTATTATTTTGTAGGAAAAATGGATAATATGTTTTTAAAATACCTTTACACGTAATTATAATAATGCATTGTGTGATATTTCACAAAAATTTTACGTCAACCGTTTAATAACCAAGATATTATTAGCAAGTAAATTTTAGAAATCCTGAAAAATTTGCAATTGTTTACAGCTGACCGGTTTTCAAATTGAGCAGTCGATATGCACTTTAAAAATGGATTAATATAAATACACTTGTATTTGATATTTAGAGTTTTAGTTTAGAATGCAATATTTTAATAATACTTTTCATAATAATTCAACTAGTTGATTTAATTTTATATACTATCTAGTAACTAGTCATTTATCTCCTGATCCATCATTTTATTAAGAATACGCGTTTGCCTTGGAATAAAAAAATACATGTCCAACGAATTTAGCACGCACAACAATGAAACATTATTACCCGTTATTTAAATAAATAATTATATTTTATTTAGCACCAGGTAGACGTATATTGCTGCTGTATGTCAATGTTATGTAAATACACTACAATAGAAAAAAACTGGTAAAATTTTGTACTGTTAAAGTAGTGTTCGTTGACCGATTTGTTCGCAGTTCGAACTCTTCGTTAACCGATCACCAACTGTAATAGAACTGTCCCAATAAGAAAAACTTCACTACACTAAATACCAAAACGATAAATTGAAAATTTCAGCGTATTAGTTGTTCATATCTATCCAATTCTCTTATGATAATATTCAAGTTAAAAGATGTCAAAGAACACGTATAATTATCAATTGGATAATAATAATCCTATTTCTAAAAGGTCAAGGAGGAACAAAATTGGTGTCTGGATCTTTAAAATATGTTAACGTTATAAAATTGTAGTTTTGTTATAAATTTGGCACGTTTAAGATTTATGATAAATAATGGAACACGACAAACATTTTGATACTTACAAAAAAATACACGTAATTTAAATGTCAGTTATCCGACACGGAAATATTAAGGCGTGATAAATATATTCAATGATTGTTATTACATTACTAATTTAATTTATTTTTCTTCTTCATATCTTGTTATTGAAAAAATAATTTCAAACAATTTATTACTTACTTTCCCGTCTCATTTCAGTTTATTTAAATATCAAAAGATATCAAAATAAGTCGTATTATAAATGTGATTGAAAGAAATTTAAATCTAACTAACCATCCAAACTTTTCTTGTCGATTACATGAATTACAACAATGTTTATGCAAAAAAATGGATTAGTAACATAACATTCTTAAAATATATGAACAACAACCATTGCCGGATACATTGACAACTGATCTCAACTAAAATCAATCTAAAACCAAACTTTTCATAAGAATAGCTTGATTATTTACAGTTTATAATATTTACCAAAAAAAATTGAGTTTTAAATGAATATGATATATTTCAATACGAGCCTCGATGTATATAATACACCCATTAACATAAATCACTTAGAACCAGCCGAATCACGTGCTACGGTCGTCTCCGTAGAATCTCAATTCTGCTTGCCTCTTCTTCAACATTTTACGAGCCGTAGGTGAAACGGCGAAAACGTAGGGACAGTAATTCTTGGAAGAGTAGCATGATAGCTATATTCTTCACATATGGTATAAATAAATTGCAACGAAAAGCTTTTATCACTGAAAATTTTTAAGGTGTGTACTGTTCTCTAATCACTATCTAGCATTATATTAAAACGTAAATTAGCTATTTAATTTTTTTTTAAAACAAGACTAACAAATTTCAGTCGATATTATATTACATTTCCATGTGTTGTAACTTAGAGCCCAGTTTTTTCTTTCGTTATATTAACGAATTTAATTATTCATTCTATTAATCAATGTTATTAAATAGTTTTTGTCATTTGAATGACATATTTTACGAAATAAGAAAAATATAAATATTACGTTTAGGACCTTAATTGGTATCTAAAATAATTTTGATATCCACTGATTTGATAATAATTAATTATTGAATAAACCTTAATTGGAAAAACAATCACGTACTCAATATCTTAAAATATAATACTAATCCTTAATATCTATACCATTTAATTATATACAAAAATTTAAGCAAGCTAATTCTAACAATTATTTTTTTCAATGCATACATTAAATCATTATTGATTCATATTTACACTAAATTTTTTTGAAAATGATTAGAACAAAAGATTTCGACCGTATTTCTCTTTGTGCTTGATTTATTTGTAGGATTAAATTAAACAAAATGAAGTTTTTGTGATTTTTTTTATTTTTTTAGTGGCTCCTTTTCTAACATAATAGTATCCATTTCAGTACCTGAAACAAATATTCGTGCATAAATTAAATCAAAAAATTATAGTGAAAAGAACATGGTACATAATTAAACATTTTATGGTTTTTATTTCTCCAAAAGTACTATGAAAAATATATTTTTATTGCAAACCATTTAGTATAAAATACAATATTCAAAACTCAATATTAATGCGATCATGTTTTAGATATTTTCCAAATAAGAAGTACTATTTCTTTCTTAATAAATTTGTCTGTGTATCTTAATAATAATTGAGACTTTTTTTGTGATACTGCCATCTATAAGTTGATACTAGTGATACATATGTTTTGTTTATGAGAGTATTTTCAACTTGAATGGTCTTACCGGTTTTTTTGTCGAAATAATCTGCCTCATTCCAGGGAACCTTTTCAGCCGACCCAAATATGATGTAGATGAGATTCCCCAAAAAGGCAATCCCGGCAGATATGCAAAATACTGTCCTCCATTGAAGAACGTCGTGCTGGGAGGAATTTTCAGAGTATTGAATTAAATATGTAAACATTTACTTTCGATAGATGACTACCGTATGTTAAACATCCAATGACGATACATCAGAAAGAACTGTTAACCAGCCATCCATAGTTACAATATCAATCATTTTTATCAATAGTACAATCCTATAACAATCCTAATGGATCTCGTAGACAAATTAAAGATGTTTTCTTTATAAATGAGTCCAATAATGAATTCGGATTAAATGCTGTATAGCAAAAAGGTAGTGCAGTAAATATCTCTATAATTTTAGCTTTGTTTTATATCCAAAAAAAATCACGAATATAACCTATTTATTAATAAAACGAATCAAAAAATCTTTGACGCTACTTTTTTCTTTAACTTATTACAGTCAGTCACGACAAAATAATTGCCGTATGGCGACAACTGAAATTGAAAACGGCTTCATTTTTCAATTCATTTGATAAGGAGATCAACTAATGAGAAAGTTGCTATTTGGCATTAGAACTGCCAAACTTGTGGTGTAAATTTGTTACGAATATTTTTAAAAATAATTGGTATTTATTCCACATTTTATTAAGAAATTAAAACAAGTGAAACTGTACCATGAAACGTAATAACTTGATTAAGTTGTAGGGTTAATAAAAAATAATATTTTTATTCTTAACAACAAATTATCAGTAGTTTAATAATTATACAACGTTTTTTTATAGATCAGTTTTAAAACTGCCCTTTCTCCCAAAGTGGTATCAGTTACGGAACCACGCAAAATTCCACATAAATCAATTGTAATATAAAATACGAAGATAATACGTAAAATATACGATCAATGTTATTCATATAGAGAAATATGTAAATAAAATAAACTTACGTCATCTGTTAATACAAATCCCGCAGTAATGGGTGCCATCATTCCAAACAGATTTGACATTCCATTGCATATTCCCATCATAGTTCCAGCAAAATTTGGCGCCACGTCTATATGATTTACCTAAAAAAAATTGTTTCGTTAACTTCTACTATTGAATCTTCAATAAAAATTAAAAGTGCAGAGTGAAAAGTACACATTTTTTAAACCTGATTTTCCAAATTAATATTGTTCCAATTCAAATTGCAAATTAATATTATATAAAGTGTACAAAAAGACAGAATTTCTTCGTCCAAGTATTATGTATATATGCACTCTTAATAGCACTGACTTCAATATAAGTAAGATTAAAATTTAAAGAAAGTCATTATCTAATTATTGCATATGCCTGAGAAAACGTGGTTACCTGATCGTACTCACTAAATACCTTTTATTATGATTGAATCCGGTCGTTTAAACAACAATCCATAGATCGATTACTAAAAATAAAACATTTGAATCTTCCTGTATGCAATGAACACTGTGTCGTGAACTCGGAACAAACATCGCATACGGTGGGCATAATAAATTTTATGTATTAATTAACGCCAATTTTGAATTGAATGAATGAATATATTTTTTTACATTACTACAAAATGATAATTAATAGTTAGTGTATATGTTATTATAATATCTAACGAAAACTCCTTTTATCTAACAATGCAATTTAAAAACAGTTATTACAATATTGACATAATATTTTATATTCTTTAAGGCAATGCTATTTTATTCTGTAACGAAACGATAAATAACTCTGAGCAATTATTTCAATTGATGAAAATCCTTCATAGTATCTGTAGCGAAAATCAAATGCCATTGTTGAATTTTTATTTCAACATTGCATTAGATGTTATTTAGATAAGATACAGACTTATAACAGCTTACATAATGTTAAAGTATTTATTTGTAAAGGTTATTTTTATTTCAGCATTTTTCAAAAGTGATCGATCGGTTGATTTCATTATTTGTTGGTACTCATTTGAAACAGTAAATGGCATCAACTATCCATCGTTGTTATAATTATACCTTGACATTTAGACGAATCCCTTAAGACAAACGATATGCATTGAACATTATTTAATCCTTTTGTTTTTCGATACAATTTTCACCGCTCATTTTCGAATTTCGAACGGCAGTGAATTGAATTTTTTGTTAGACCTTGTAAGCTAATTTAACAACTACTTTTTAATATTTTTGTTAAGCTACGACAACACAATCTGTCGTAATTAATTTATGATATCGACTGAAGGCGCTTGATGGAACTTCAATATTAAATTTGAATTGTTGCAACTTTGTACGATTCCATATGTCTTGTCACAAACGACCCGGGTTTCGCCCTTCGGCATCTTCAGGTATTCCATCGCACGGATGACAGAACAGAACTGACGTAAAATAAACAGTTAGCATCGTATATATAATATATTAAAATCATTATTAACAGGAATCTACTTACCAATAGGCAAGCAAAAAATTGCAGCTGAAAAGAATGTAACAATATTAATCCATTGATTGAATTGGCATTCACTTGGTAGAACTCCATTATAACACGGTGAAAAAATAGCAATGTATTTTAGTTCTACAAAATTATTTTTAACAAATATAGTTGATAGCTATTTCGGCTCACGCCATCGTCAGAACTATATATAGAACTATAGCTCTGACGATGGCGTGAGCCGAAATAGCTATCAACTATATTTGTTAAAAATAATTTTGTAGAACTAAAATACATTGCTATTTTTTCACCGTGTTAATATTAATCCAATTATAATTAGCTATAACAACTTTCATTAACGATCTTGCTAATGAGTAGTCGTTATTGAAACTGTGTTTTCAACAAATTTAAATCAAGTAATTAAACTATAAATGTGTCTTCTTTTATTTAAAGAATACCTAATGTCAAACATCTAGTGATGAGATATAAGAATTATCGTCATGAGATTGTCGATTCATTGAACCGATCTCACGTAAAGAGTACAACAAGGATGAGTTGGGAAGATTGAGTTGATCGTTAAGAATGAAGTTTGAATTTAATAACTGGCCTTTATTAATTTCTGAAACCTCCTGATAAAACAATATATGGTCCCCCGTGTTATGATGCAATAATTGAACTCCCTCATCCGCGTCAAACGAATGTCCCTCCCACAACAAATGGTTTGCAAACGTAGACGTATCGTAATTTAGCGTAATTAGTTCAGGAAAGTCGTTATGAATCGGATTCTTAGCGATACACTTGGCTCGAACGATTTTAACTTATTAATTTTAATCCGAAACCAGCTTTTTCGATTGTAGAATAACTACGACGGGATTCACGCTATAAAAGCGAATTAAATATTATATATGCGGCTGGTGTGTCCAACGTCAAATTATCGGCCGAAACGCGTTACTACTGCAGCTATATGTTATAACGACAAGTTCATCTTGCATAAAACATTTCGCAACAGCCGTGACTTTAGAATTTAAACATGTATATCATAAATAGTTGTCGTTTATAATTTTTAAATTTACCAAAATATTTTTAAACTAAATTCAAACATTGTTACATTGTTGCACTGTATGTAAGTTTTTATTGGTATAATATTATATGATAACCATATCGCTGTTACAACTGACTGTACATCTTTTTAGTTTCAATACCCTCTCTATTTAACTATTAGTGAACGTTGCTGATATTATATTTTAATCAGCTCTTAAAAACTTTTTCGTGTTCAAAATTTAAATTATTACTCAAAAATTTTCTCTCAAAATAGAGATCAAGTAAAATGTGAGAAAATGAACACGCCGCAGTGTTTTATCAAAGGTTTAAATTAAACAATGCTAATTCGACTCTTAAATCAGTCACAAAGACAAATATTCAAAACATTTCTTAAAAAACCTTACATGAAATCCAACCATAACTCCGGATTTGATGCTTGCAGTCAATATTAGAAGGAAAACGGCTAACGGCATATTTGTGTCTGGTACAAAACTGAGGATAATTAAAATTACAGAAGCACCCCATACAGCTGAAAAAATACCAAATATTAATAATTCACAATTAATTATAACGTAAACTTACGTTCATAATTACACAGAATTGATAAATAAATATATCTGTACACCGACTTTCCTTGATAAAAAGATGTAGGATTTTTTCGAATAAATGAATTGTTAAATTCAAATTAAATTTAAACTGACGAGATCACTGTGCATATTTATGTATCATTAAATGTAATTGATGTGTAATGATAAAAAACGACTTAAGTCTGAGTTTTATAATTTAAATGTATAAATTATTATTTTCTTATTAAATATTTTTTGTACTGTATTCTTTAAAAATTTTCCTTCATGAGATATCATGAATATATATTTATTTAATTAAATAAATATTTTTAAATCACAGTTTAATTATACACTTAATATATGTATAAAATCACTAGTCAGTGTATGAATTGTTCATTTTAATTTGATATAATATATTCAAGATAACAAATGTAAATAGTGCGTACACAGACATAGTTGAAATTATAACACTCTCGGCTGCTTTGCACACATATTATAGATCACAGTCATCTGACGTAATTAAACAGACATCCGAAGAACTAAAAATAATGTTAACTGAGCCGTAATGTCATTTCAACCCTAACAATCTTCAGCGAGGAAACATACTTACTAGTTATTTCATATATTGACTAGTCAAATAAAATGGGTGTTTTAAAATTGTTTGCTTGAACTAAGACTGCAATTAACACAACACTAACAAGATTATATGCGTATAAAATGACGCATGTAACAGCAGTAGAATAGTAGTAGTTACTAGTAGTAGAAACAGTTCAGATAAAAATGTTTTTACCAATATCGTATGTAATCACATAATCAGTAGTTTAAATATATTTTTAGTAGTTAAAATACATTTTCACTTGAAATATACTTTTATTGAAACATATGCGTATATTTTGAAAATCGTGAGTAATTTTAAAAGATAAAAACACCGCCTTTTACTCAACCCTATAATGTTTGTTACCGACACTATTTTTGAGTATTTTTTTACGTACATATGTATGTCTAAGTAAAGATCTTAATTACTATTAAATAAAAATTGAAATCAAGGCTACTCACCAATTGTGTTAGAAATTTTTCTCGCTACTGTAAGAGAGCAAACTTTCCTGTTGATAAAATAGTCCGAGAGATAACTATACACAAAGCTAGTTAACCACATTCCAAGGAAAGGTGTCGCAGATAAAACGCCATTCTAAAGCAACAAACAATGGTGAAATATGGAATGTATTTTATAGATCTGATCCAATTCAATTTTCGGTCGGTAAGATAAATAAATGGTCAACAATTCCTCAATCGGTCAGTCTCAATGTATGTGATCATTATACTATATGTATACAAACAGTTAATATTTCAACAAATGAATAGTTTTATTTTGACAGCTTTATTTTTATTATCAAAGAAGGAGTGTTTCAAAATTGAATGTAACTTAACCATGAATCTAACTTAAAATAATATGCAATTAACCCTATTGGAATATAATATTGTGATTTTTCAATCAATTTATTGATTAGTGTCCAAAAGGGTAGATTCTCTTTTCATACTTCCGATTCTCAAGCGACAAATCAGCGATAATGAACTGCAGCATGTTTTTGTTACACAATATTCTTGAATTGCTACATTTTTTTTCCTTACACTCCACACTGTATAAAACAGTTTAAGACGAAAAAATGTCACTGCCTAAAGATTTTGAAATAACATATAATATTTTTTTATTGTTATTGATATGTAAATACATATTTAGAAGCGGTTGAAGTACTGAATACAATATATGAGCTTTATTAATTAAAGCTATTGAGAACGATTAAAATGAAAACTGTACACCACAAAAAAGATTCATCGACCGAATAATAATGGGATACCAATCATTCAATCAAAGAATATCATTTTTTTTTATAGTCAAATAATGTTCGTTTTTGTTTAATTAAACTATACGTCCGTTTTTTTCAATTGTAATCAAAAAGTGTGTTGTGTATTTGTCTTGATCGTACTTTCTTCTCTTTTCACCTATGAAACAACGCAATCGATTTTTTTAATAATAAAGACATTTTTGTGCACTTATTGAACAAATTAAAAAGATAACTTAAAAAATGTTATAAGATTAGTTTTTTAGTGAATCCTTAATGTTAAACTTATACATAAAAACTCCGATTGGGCACAAATAGGGGCCATTATACTAGTATTTAAAAAAACTAAAATCGAGATCAATCACACCTTGTCTCTTGCAAAATTTAAATATCTAATCGAATTTACTGTAGTAGTTAGTTATCAGTGTTAAAATCAAGTTTGTTTATTCATTTTTTCTGTCTATATTCAATTAATAGTATCGCTATCGCCCAATCGGCCGTCATTGTCAATATTTTTTAATCATTTTTCAAACACCGGTATTTGTATATTCGTCCGGTTTTATATCTCTAAATATAATACATCGTTCTTCGTAAGTGCATCGTTCTCCATGGTTACATTGTATGTATAATAATATAAATTAGTGAATAAATGAGAGATTCTCACGACATGGTTCAGTCCACCAAGGACATTGCTTCACATAACGTTTACTCGAAAGTTATCTCACACAAACATACGAAACAGTATTATTTAATTTGTTAATGTTTTAGAAACTATGTTTCTAAACATTTTTAAATGAAAAAATAAATATTTCGCAAGAGCAGTGATAATTAATCAAATATGCGTTGTTTAATTAAGGATGAGAGAAATAGTGCTGATTTAGGAATATCGCTTTAAAGACACGAGGAAAAGTTTTATTAAAATGACTTTTTTACTACCTAACAAAAATCTTTTAAGACTAATAGAAATCAACCTGATTTTAAAACAGTCTTCTGTTATTTTTAATAGGAACAAATTTGATTTTTTACATACATTCATATTATATTTTACGATATCGACTGAAGTTTTATGGAATTTTAGTATTAAATTTGAGTCGTCCAAGCTATCTGCACTTTCAAGTGCTTTGATATTCTAGGTTTGATCTTTCGACATCTTTCATTTCAAGTACATCCATGTGCTAGAATGAGCTTGTTATTTCTTTACTTAGAACTCTACTAACTACTTATTGAATTGGGAGGCAACAAAAATGTTATGTATTTAATACATTGATTAATTATGATAAAAAATATTATAATAGAGTTTTAAGTAAATATAACGGTAATTTTTTATTCATAAAACCTGTTTATAGAGTAAATGTATATCCTCTTTCAATTAACTGAAAACAATATCTTTGAAAAGTATAATAAAAATTCTTTAAACGAAAACTTTATTATATTCCATATAAATGGATTTTATCCGAAAAATCATGAATAGATTCAAAAAAGGTTTCAAGTTTTTTTAGTCACTTTTTGAAGCCCCGAACTTATTTTCACTGGTTCACGTAAACTATTTGGTGCATTTATTAATATACTTTTACAGGGCGGTAGATATTGGTAAAACAAGAGCTCTTTTATTACATTGAATCGAGAAATATACAGTAAATCAAAATGAAGCCAAAATTTACATTATTCATGTGATTTTATGATTTTGCATACATGCCACGAGTATCATAATAAATCGATATGTTAATATAACAACGATTAAATTTCTCAGGTGATTTTAAAACACACTTTGTATTAAACAAGCTATTACGCATTTATTTCTTGTTATTAAAACTACTTAAAACTTACAATGACGTTGCTATAAAATGATAAGGGCAAACTTATTAAGTTTTTCTTACATTAAAATAGATTACTAATTGACCGAAACTATTTACTCGACCATATTATGTGCAAGTATAAATGTACACCAAAGCCTCACAATATATACTACCCGGAGACGTGCCAACTTCATGTGACTTAGTCATTACTATTTTGACAGTGATTAGCAAAATTACATGAATAACTGTACGACGTGGTGACGTTGTGATCTTGTAGAAGTGAAGAGCGTAAATAAAGCCGTAATGCTTAAATATAATATACACAATATTTATACATTTTCGTGTGTTTACTGTCAGCTCTTTGTAAAAGCTTTTTCTATTTTTAAAAATTAACCACAAATTGTTTATGTTTGAATTCTTGAAACTGTATACATTTTGCGTCGATTATATACAAGATGAATCGAACAGGACAAAATAGCTAAATATACATATATTTCACGTTGAAAAAATAGCAATTATTTTTGTTAGAACTATTAGTTCTGACGATGACGTGAGCCGAAATAGCTATCGACTATATCTTCAAAAAAATTGTAGCACTAAAATACACTGCTATTTTTTTTCACCATATTATAATGGAGTTCTACCAAGTGAATGCCAATTCAAGCAATACATATATTTCAAATATTTTTAATTATTACTGATAAGATTATAATGACATTCAACTCTGAAAATGAGTATTTTATAAAAAATACACATAAGTAATCATTTGATAAATGTTTGTTACAATAATCAACATGTTATCAACTTATTTTAAATTCATGGTTATTTATTATCCAACGATCAAGACGGGTTTCGTTCAACGCGAGCATCAGAATATTAATCTTGTGTAGTATTATCGAAACTGTTCCTGATAATAATCTCATAAAATGTGAAAGAATTGCTAGGTTTGTTTAGTTTTTGTTTTATTTAAATAAAAAAAATATATCTGGAATATTGTCGATCGACTGATTTGCCATTTTATAATTTTAAATCACTAAAAATCGAATAGTCCTCCATCACTGATATCATTCATCGTGGGATTTAAGATTTTGCGGTAGTATTAAATTTAAATCAGTATTCATTTATCAGATAATATATCCTAATCCACCTAACTATCTGCTCGTTAATTTCGCATTATTCGGAATTGTGTCGCGTATTTTTTGTTCTCACGAAAAATGCATATTTTGCATTCAAATACTTTTTGAATAAACGATATTTGAGCCGTGTCCTTGCTAAAATAAGAGATATGGTATATGATTCGTTGTAATTCTAAAATTATTAACGGTTAATTTCGATGCAGGGGCATAGTTTGTGTGTTTTGTTGTAATTGTGCCACTTATTCAATGGAAATCTTATTGTAAAATATTACACTCATTAATTTTGTTTCATATTGTATTCTCTCCTTAAACATGTATTTTTATAAATCAAGTTACATAGTTATATTTTTTTTATAAAACATTCATTTACAACTATTAATTCATCAACAATCGATTTTCTATCGTAAACTTTATTTTTATATACCAAGAGTTGAATTATTGATTTTCCTATGAGGTTTATATTTCGATTGTAAGCCAAATTAACAATACAGTAAAACCCCCATTTACATTGACGTCGGGACCGTGTAATTTCGAGTAGTGTAATTGGGGGAGAAAACCTCATATAAAATAGGGATGGTTTTTTTGCACGAAAAATGCATAGCACGTTTTGAATACACAGACGCTAGCCAATATTTGACTGTATGCACCCCACAGACGGCTTTCTGGTAGTGTGAGTGCAGCCAAGCGATTGTGCAATTGGGGGATTTGCGACGAGTATTTCAAGCCAGCGCGTAGTTCGGAGTAGTATAATTGGGGGTTCCACTGTATATTGTTTCTGTAATTATGGCCCAAAATAGAAAATTTCGCTAGCCACTTGGTCATTACAATAAACTGTTGACATGCTTTTCATCAAAAATTACTTGTATATTGAAAAAAAATAACAGCGCGCTTTTCTCCATGGGTCTCAATGACTACCGCGCACAATTTGGAATGTAGGCGTAGATGTTCATAAATAATTATATCTATTCATTTTGGCTCAACAATTAAACAATTGAAAATAAATTGAGGACTGTAATGTCCAGGGGTACGTATCGTTTCCAAATTTAAAATATGATGAAAGTGGCAAAACATTGCTTTAATGCCAGTTCGTCTTTTTTTGGTGAATGGTACGTTCCATTTGTTTCCAATAAAACAATCAAAATTAGAGCTAATTTTAACCACGTTTTTTATCAGTGTTATCCGTTTACATTATATTTCATAATGTATGACAATATTCAATAATTGTTTAATGTGGGATATTTCTTGTTGCTTTTTTAAAATATTCTTGATTCACAAACCTATCTAATCAAATTTGTAAAATGCGTTTTAGAATACGTCATTTGAATCGATACACAATTCAACTTATGTTTTCAAAACATTTTCTATTATTATTCTAACGTCGGCAATGTTCACATTTTAATCAAATCATTTATCAAATTTTTAACATCACAAAATTTAAAATACGTTTGGTTTATTGTATACGATTACGCACGCTACTGTATTTATGCACATAAAATTTATCATCGACAATTAGTGATTAGATGGTACGTCTCTAATTCTTACGACTGTATAAAATAACCATATGACGGGTCAATGTTAACAATCTGGTAACCTAATTTTCGCGTCATTATCTGAGATGCATACACTCACCCGTGATATTTATCTGCATTTAATAGTAGCAAATTGAATAACTCATTTTATTGCATATCTTAATAACGACTTCTGAAATGTAAATAATAATAAATCCAAAAACCAAGGTTATCTGTCTTTCTTGTCACAAGATTCCGGAACTGAACATTCAAAATCCTGGATTGGGTTTTTGGTCGAAATTAAGAATGAGCTACAAATTTTTAGACCGGTTGACTTTAATAATCACACAAGACAAAATATTGTAATGAAAAAATAATAAAAACAAAGATATTAACGTAAAAACCACATTCCGTTGAAAATAAAAGGTCATTAAATTTTGAAAAAAAAATATTGTTTATTTACAATAGCAAATTATTAAGTTCTAAACATATACATGTTACAGAGGATTACGATATAAATTTCAATTCAATCAATAAAATATTTTTTTAGAACAGATTTTTTACTTTATTACTTGAAGGATCTGTGGATCAAAAATATAACTATATATTAACCTTCATAAACGAAGCTTTCACTTCGTGTGGCAGAGTTTCCAAACATATATATTTTTTTTTTGTTGTTCAATAAATGTAACGAAATCGAAATATTAATTATGTCGGCGAGGAATTGTTTTTTGTTGAAAAATCGTATGCTAAATAAAATCTTCAAACATTTTACTCGTACTACGTTAGCTTTTAATTTAATTCTAAATTACTTCTGTACATGGACATCGCTGGATGAATTCTAAAAAATCAGTGTTTGTCATTTTTTAACAACAACGGAACGACACTTTTTACAACGACGGAATAATTACAAATAATCGTAATTGATTTATTCTTTATATCAACGCATTAGTCACTCTTATTTACTTTATTCACAATTTAAGAATATATGAAGAATTCACCAAATTTTGTTATCTTTATTGCATAAGGTGTATAGCGATTAAAAGTGAGACATCTATGCGTGGCGAAAAGTTGTAAATTTTTTTAAATAAAAAATCGTATTATTTGTAATAGCTGGCGAAGGCATTTTTATTTATCCAAGATCAAAAATGACTTCTTTGTTTCAAAACTCAGTTGAGATTTATCTGTTTTTTTTTTCTAGTGATATATCAAGAATGTCAACGCATGTTTGAGCTAATTGACATTTCAGTTTCTTCTTTATTGCGTATCTTTTAAGGACATTATAATGATGTAAATTAAATATTTATATATATATATCACATTATATTTGAATATATACATAAATGGAAGCGTTATAATTTAATTTCGCTTTATCGAATATATAATACTTAGATTTGTAAAATCTATGTATTCATGTGACTTATTTTAATGACATCTATTGTATAACAAATGAAGTAATTGTAAGTTTAATTTTAATTATTTTATTTATAATATCATCGTACCATCATAGATGTCGATAGCACGTTTGACAAACTTCGTTTTCATATACGATAAAGAAAAAATCACAACAATATATAGACTAATCACATGCTACTGTGATTTCTTCATGCAAACGATTTGATAGTCATGAATGGAAGTTCAATTAATAATAATGAAAAAATAAATCAAGTATAAAAACACTTACTGCCTTCAGATTGACCTTCATAACCTTGTTTAGATATGAAGGTATCTCTGTGAAAAGCGTCAGCTGAACCCAACTGCTTCCCATATGAGCAATCGCCATGGCCCACATCGGAACACATGTCAATATTTTAGACCATGGTACTTTCATTGGCTGAAAAAATTTTAGTATTCGTAAATTAAATAAAGATAGAGGAAATATTTAATTGTTTTTCAAACATAAACATAATTCATTATAATTTTAGTAGAACGTTTCATGAATTTGTTAAATTCGACAGCTGAAAATAATATAGTGCTTAAATTAGCAAATTCGTAAAATTCCAGAATAAAAAAAAGATATAAATCTAATCACACCTGAGATATAAATCTAAATTTAATGAGAGATTGAGTTTGATGATGCTTCTCAAAGAAAGAGACATGTACCACTTGCTTATGCAGTGGTTTTTGTGTGCATAATTTCATCATATATTTTACTTTTAATTTTATTATTCTGTGATTAATATATTTTAATTATTTAACGAAAATATTAATTTATAGTTTATTTATTTTGTGACATAAAAATGATAAAGGGATATTGGAAATTGAGAAGGAAGTCATCAATGTAAGCTCAAAAGATAAAAATCAAATATTATTTAAACAGGAAATATTAAATTTGAAAGTTATATCTAATATTTTTTTACAAACCTTTTGATTTGTCTGCTGACCTAAAGATATTTGAATATAATCTTTTTCATTTTTACTTATACTCTTATGAACTGCAGGGCTCTCGGCTCCTAGCCAAAACCATATAAGTCCAATAAAAATATTTATAGCACCTGCAACGTAAAATATTAACGGCCAGCCAAAAGAACTGGCAGCCAACACTCCAGATATTGACATTACAAGAACTGTTCCAACTTGAGACCCTGAAAGTGAATATAAAAAAACCATTCATCGTTGAAAGATGTACATAGATATACCGACATCTATTAATGAAAAATATTGTTGAGCTGTTTTTGTAAGCATTTGAGTAAATTGAAAAAAATACCTTATTAGAATTTTAAAAACATTCATTGAAGCATTCCAACTTGTAGTATTCTACTATTCATTTACTGTATAGGGCGGATAGCATACTGGTGGAATGATTAAAAATTGATCTCTTGTGTTTTTGGATAAATTTATTTGTCTTAAAAAAATAAAAACTGTACTTATTATAATAATTGATAACTCTAAATGATTCAATGGTTATACTTCTGTCAACAATGTGTATATTTATTAAGATTTTGCTAGCGATATTTCCACATATCAAAATTGTGTTCATAGGCTCACTGGGAATGATTCATTTGGTGAAGTTTTACTCTGCGGGAAAAAACTTTAATTGATAAGTCATAACTGTATTATTTATAATTACCTCCATAAATATATGTACTTAATCTCCCTCTCTCATTAACAGGACTCCATTTGCCTTGAAGAGTATGTAAGCTTGGCAAAATAGATCCTTGGCAAAGACCTTGAATTGCACGACAAGCGCAGACAGCTTGCCACCCAGCCTTGAATAATACATTGATTAATTGTGAGTTATATTAGTAGCTGTCTTTTAAGCAAATAGAAAATTGAATTTCATAAAATAGATTTATGGATATAAATTCAAAGTTGCTTCCTCCTACTTATTTGATTTTAAAAGTAAAGTAAATAAATAATAAATTATAATCACTATTCTTGCAGCCCACGGCAATAATATCGCCAGCAGTCCATTAGTGGTTAACGCAAAAACTAAAAGATGCTTCGCTCCATATTTGTGCGCAACGTGCCCTCCTGGTATCTGCATACAGGTGTATCCCCAAAAAAATGAACTCAGGATGAGATCCTGAATTCTTTTGTTCCAGTTAAAAGTCTGTGGAAAGTGAAAACAACGCATTCGACAATCTTTTCTGTTTGTAAACAAATATCGATTGAAATAAAGGAAATTTTATCTGTTCTAACATATTCATTTTAGGTCTCAGAATTTCAAAATAAAAAATACAAAACAAAGTCACTGAAATCCTATTAAGCATTTTAAATTTTGATTTTATTCTACTGTGAGGTAAAGTATAATATGAAAATATATTACAAGTATAGGGTGTCAATTTAATGTTAATGTGACTATAAGGAATATAATATTGCACCCAGAGGGTGTTACGGAATAGCCTCTACAAAGTTAGTGTGCATTTCCTATTTATTACCTTTTTACTTATATTGATATATATGGTTCTTTTGAATAACCATTTATTCATATAAACTATCACATATTTGATTTAACAAAAGTATGGTATATTAAAAACAGATAAAAAAATTTAAAAAATCATAACATTGAATGTGGAGAAAAGTATGTGTCTATTTATTTGATTTATGTATACTAAAATGTAAAAATAGCATTCTCATGATAAGTACATGTATTCATGAACTCGCTACAATTATACCATTAATAGTACAAAAAAAAAACTATTTATTATGAAAAATAATTGATTTACCATTATTCCTGAGCCTTCAAGAGTATCTTTATCCGTCATTGCAACAATAGCAACACTCATTGTTACCCTCATTCCGTAACCAAAGGTTAAGCAAAGGAACATAAGTAATGCTTGCACATGTCGAACTCCAAGCCCTAATTCTATAAAACCAATAAATTGTTATTCTAGTTGACATTTTTTTTTAATGATGTTATACAATACCAATGTTGTTCTTTTATGAAAGTCGGTTTGTTTCACACATTATGAAAAACAAACAAATCCTACAAGAAGAAATTTAATTTAGATCTAGAATTAAACATGCCTGCAGTCAAATGATCAATTTACACTTTGGCAAAATAATTTCTCTATGGACAGTCATAAATTATGTGGTACAATTTATAAATGTAATATTTTTCGAAAGTATAAATGTCAGTGGTTTCTTTAATTCCCTTTCACTAATGGAATCTTGAAACTGGAACATAGTGAACATAATTAGCATATGAAAAATACTGTTTTCTATATCTATATAACACAACTCTCTCTGGAAAAAGATAGGTTAAGCAATTGAATAAAATATTCTTTCAAGCAAGTGTCTTATTGTTACTCTTATTAAGATATCTCTATATGCTCCATAATTATAACGGTAGGTTCCATGTGGTAAAAATATTTGAAAATTCGACTTGTTTATCAACTTATTGAACTTAGTCACTGAAAATAAATCATAATAATAACTATTTATTTAATCCTGTCCATAAAATACCTTGAGTAACTGGCCGGTCAAAAATTTTATAATTAATTTTGAAATGATTTCAACTTTTATATCAATAAATATTGCAAATGAAAAATTATTAGTTATTGCTTTTATGCTTTTTTTGCTTTGTTTTCCTCACATTAGATAACTCGATCATGTAACAGTGACATCTAGTATTTAGAAATAGTAACAATCTATTTTTGGTTATATTCATCTGAAAATTTACAGTGATTCTCTGCCACTACATTAATTCTAATAAAATTATCACATAATTTATAATATGGCATTGAGTACCAATATTTTTGTTTTTCGTTTCAAATAACTAATTGAACTGAAACATACTATTTAATATTTCAAATATGTCAAGATTATATTACCATTGATTTTTTCTATATTTATTGCCAAGTCTTACAAATATTAATATCTAGTGTATTGTAGTATTTGCAAACGAGTTATTAATGACAGTTGTAAATTTGCAGTTTTTATCCATAAAACTAATAAGTACCTTTCTAAAGTCAATTTCGTTTTCCAGTGAATTTGAACAGTGAAGCACTTTTTTTCATAGCAAAAAATTGAAATATTGATTAAGTATTCGATGTTAACGCTCATTTCTTTGGCGCCGTTTCATTAAGCAAGTTTAATAATAACTTCATTTTCTCACAAAAACTTCAGTAAACAATGTGACATTATCTTCATTTTTTATTAAGAACCCAAGATAAGTATTCAGTTTTCCTTCTAATGATATTGTGTAAATATTTTACAGTAGCTTAAACTAAATGGCTCAGGTACAGTCTGCTTTTATCTTGACGGAATCCACGTGTGATAACAAAACATTAATTTAGAGAGATGTAAATTCTTATCAAAAAATAATCTTCTGTTAGCATTTTATATGCTCACGTCATTCATTATAAGGAAGAGAAATCTCTTGACATGTGTGCAATTTTTATCACGTAATTTTATACTTGCATAAATTGTTGTCATTTATTTGCAAACCTTCTATATAAGTATATTCTATACAGAAAGATAACCAATTTTTCACCCCACTATTTTGATGAATCAAATGACAATTTTTTCATCGCTTCAACATTTGTCTTCGATAATACTGAATATCAAAATTCTCTTTTCAATCACATCTTTCGATTTAAATTAAAAATATTCTTGATAGTAAAATTAATTTTAAAACTGACTTTTTTGATGAAAGACTGTCAAAAGTATAAATTTGGTTATTGGTGAGACGTATTTTCAAAAATTATTGATTAATAATCTTGCTAGTCTTTATTCAGAATCAAAAAGAAACATGAATTTTATTCTTCATAATGTAAATGAATGAAATTCTTTAGTACCCAGCCGCTTCTAGCTTCCAGCAGAAAGAATAAAACAGGGTAGCAAGCTGAAAAATCTCTTTTATCTGCTAGTTGGTGTAACTTATCATTTGAAAATATAAATTATGAATATCTGTGGATCTATTAGCAAGACCATTACCGAATGGATCTAGTCAGTATAGGAAATAAAATATCAAGTACAATATGCACCTAGCAAATACAATATCAAGTAATTAAATTTTTAATCAAATATTTAAGATCTTGGACAAGGATGTATCCTATGTCTTTTGTTCTCAACTTGATCTCAAGTTATCCCTGTTATGGTATTTGGTAAGCTGGTTTCAGATTAAACTTTATACAAAGAAAAATCAAGATATTAGGAAGAAAAATTATCTTACCTTTCGGTGGTTCATTGTCCTTCACCATAGCAGTGTATTCACAATCTTTTTCACTCACAACTTTTTCCATTTTATGTATTGTTGTAAATTATTATCTGAACACCAAAATGTAAATAATTTAAATTAGGCTTCGAAAACAAAGTCTCTTTTCTTACTGGCAATACTTTTTTCCCCAGTTTCAATAGGAAAATTCTCAAATTTACGATCGAATCCAAAATTGAAGAAAAAGCTTAGAGTTTATTTAATATGTAATAATCAAAATATTATTTTTAATGCAGGGGTACATAAATAGTGTGATGATTACATCTTACAGATTCTTATGTTCTTCTAGAGAAGAATAATAGTGTAAGTTACTTACGAATTTATATTCTTTATTCTAAAAAAATTTGAATTGGTTATAAATTACATGTTACTGAAACATGAGATTGTACTGTTTGTCGTTACGGCAGTGGTAATCTATTTAAACTATATTATGTTAAAAAAAATATTACTTAGATAAATATCCCTATCTGATGAACTGCCGGGTGTTTGAAGTTAGATGGCAAAAACTGCACGAAACTAATTTCAATATAGTGTTATGGTTAATTGTGGATTAATTATTTTTCTACTTGGCCATAACTATTTTGTTCGTAATGTATAACATATTGACTCATAATAGAACTAATCTCTGTAGATTTTGCTATATGTGAACTGCTTGTCACTCAGTTGCTAAACCTCCCTGTTTCAAATAAAGTAAAGGGCTAATCTCAAGCAATTCTTTGTCTCTTTGCTCCGTTTTTAGGATAGGATGAGTTGGATTCATGACGATGAAAACAAACTATTCATCAGCTTATGAAACTGTAAATTCTGGGATTCAAGTTCAACGCAGCAACCAAAATCAACAATGTTGGTCACTTAGTTACAGGTTCACTATGCTATTAAATACAGAAATGAAACTTTTATTAATTTTTGAATTTCATGAATTAACAATTTGTTTGTGTGAACGAAATTAATAAAATATTAGTACTTGGTATATCATAAAAATATGAGAGTGACATTGAGCCGTGTGATTAATTATCATTATTTTTTTAATAGCCCTAAGGCTCCGATATTTAGGACCCTACCAGTATCTGACTGGTCTTCTTGTGTTAAAAAAGTAGAAAAATATTTTTTTTTTCATAATACTTTCATACACAATATCTGAAGTAGTAATATGTGTGTGTTGTAAGTATTCTTTATCTTTTCTGGACAAACCTTATTTATTTGAAAGCTGAAGGCATTATGCAAGAAATAAAGGTGATCCAGATCATTGGTTTTGTATAATATTTGATATCACTTAACCAAATAATTAATAATTAACCAAATAATAAAACTTAATAAACCAAAATTTTACTGTCTCCAAAACATTGTTGTTTATGTTGTTAGTTGCTATGATGTTCACAAATAGTAAAAAATACGTTTGTTCTTTTTATTTAGCTCACCCATACTTTTTACACTATGGGCTGTAAATATTTGATTTCATCATTCAGTGTAATATAGGTAAATAGAAAAATTAAAGATATCTTTCAGAGACATCTATAAATTAGAAACAAATATGTTTTTCTTTTGTTTTACCTAAAACTAAATGTTGTTTTTTTTTTTTTTGAATAACTTTGTAAGAAGTTGTTTGTTTTGTAAAAAGAACATTGGCTGAATTACTATTTTAATCATCTGCTGCAGTGATCTTAACCATTGATCTAGTATTTAAGATATATGATTCAGATCTTAATAACATATTTATACCTATATAATAAATACGGGAATAAAATATCTTTTACTAATCATCCTTTTTTGCTTCATTGTTTTACGATCTTGATTCCTTTTTTTGCGTGTTAACATATTTTAGTAATGAATTGAAATATTTGTTTGCAATGATTGTATAAATTTTTAGAGGATTATTTTTTTGGCAGTTATCAAATACTTACAAATTTATTTTTAGCTAAGATAAAAAATTATTTCCATGAAACGAAAGATAATGTTCAAATCTATTTTTGTCCTTATGAAAATTTTCTGACACCAGATGAAAAGTGAACATAAATTAAAATGTTCAAAAAAATATATGTTGAAAATCTAGCATCAAAATTCTAAGAAGTTTTTTGGGTGCTGGACACAAAAAGAAATGAAAACAAGGTTTTTAATAGTAATTTGTATTGTTTCAAGCACGTTTTCCTCAAGATGGCAAATTTTTGTATAAACCTTTATTTGTTTTAATTATTCAATTGCATTTTTTTATTAATTTATTGCTTGGTAGAACTAATTGAATGCCAATTCAATCAATAAATTGAATGTAGCTACCCGAATATGGCTACCCAGGCAATTCTAAAAAAATAATTTTGTAGAACTAAAATACATTGCTGTTTTTTTCACCATGTTATAATGGAGTTCTACCAAGTGAATGCCAATTCATTCAATAATATTATATTTCATAAAAATATAATTGTAATTTTCTGAAAAGAAAAGTTCGATAAGGTTATTTTTGTAAAACACTTTTTGAATAAAAACTATTATATATTAAAACTTATGTTATTCATCTGTATATTTTTCTCTCCATTTCTTGTTATAAACCCATTAGAATAAATTTTGTTTTTTAAAAAAAAAACCTTTTTATATTCTATAGAAATAAAGTGTGAAAACTTATTTACTCTAAGTGTAATGAAAATCAATTGTACTCTAGTATGTTATACTCAGTAAAAATGTATATTATATATAGATTGTTGTGTGTATATTAAAAATACACACACAACAATCTTATAAAACATATTTTTTGAGAATGTTACAATTATTAAATACATTCAGGATCGTAACACACCCGCCCAATGCATTTTTACAAGATACACACAGTGACTATTGACTGTTCACATGGGAATGTGCACTTAGTGCTCATCGTATGGACTTAGCCAAAGGAAAAGTAAAATGAATCAGATTTTTGTGACATCTATCGATGAGAGAAAAGTATAATATTTTTATTTCCAACATCCGTTTTACTGATTAAATGAAGCTAACTACAAACTCACAGATGTTTCAATTGCTAAGGTCATTCTTATTCTACTAACATCACAGTGTGTAATAAATATGGCATATCTCAAGTAAAACAAACTTCTTTTATAAAAAAAAACATTTATCAAGTGAATTAGATATAATCAATCAAATGAATATTTGTAAATAAATCTATCAATCAAGTTTCTCAGCAATAGATGTCATTATGTCAGATTGTAATAAAATCATTCTTAAAAGGTAACAGTTTTATGGTTTATTTTGAAACAAATATACTTTAACGTAATAAAAAAAAAATCCAGCTTAAAAGTATTATAGTTATGCTTTAAAAGATCACATCAAATGTCTAACAGGTCCATTTTTTTCTTTCCTTTTTCTGCTTCACTTTTTTGTACCAAACTTTCTGTCACTTCAGTGCTAACATCTGTAATATGACAAGTATTATAAACATGATTGTTTTAATAGGATATGCCAAGCGATTTTTTTTCTTAATTTCATATTTGGAAATATCACCCCATGATATGGATTTTTAAATGTAAAAAGTTTAAAGTATTTTTACAACGTGTAGTTATTAAGCTGAATGGTAATATTTCAACAAATCACATTCACAAATGATATTGTTCGTTTAAGATCATTTTATAAACCATGAATACATATTCATCATATTGATAATATTATAACTCAAAAAAAATTGGAGCCACTCTATAAATTTATCTCCTAGCAAAGTCCTAAAGTTTCTCGAATGAGGTTGTAATTATTCACTTTCATTTTACAATTTATATCTGACTGATTAATTTTTCTATACCACTTCAAAAAAATCAGTTTTTTTTTTTCTTCAAACTGAATTGTTCTTATATATTTTAGCTGGAAGCTTTTGGACCTAAATGCATATAAAAGATAACATTATTTTTATTCTTACCTTTAGATTTTCTTCTGCTATTATCATTAAAACTTTGAACTTCGCCAGATCCATAAATCAAAAACAAAGTATTACCAATAAAATAAAATGCAGCTGTCATATAAAATATTATTCTCCATTGAGAAACATCACCCTAGAAAGAAAATGTCAAAATTATATATATGTATATATCTTGGCATATCCTATTAACTAAGGACAGAGAAGAATGGAGAAAGCAGGGGGAGGCCTTCATCCAGCAGTGGATCGAACCCGGCTGATGATGATGATGATGATGATGATATATCTACCATCCTAAAAATATTTCAGAGTCTGAATATAGATGGTCGCATTCTTTATCCATTTACTTATGATAAGAGTTTAAAAATGATTTGGTTTTAAATAATGTTTGGAAAAATATGACTTAGTATATTTTTTCATTATTCCATGTCACTGTCAGTACTGCACTCGATCTAAAGTTTCATTACCTAATCGATATATTATAAAAACATTTTGATTTTTTCTAACCGCATCTGTGATCAGATAACCAGTTGCAATTGGCGCAAGAAGTGCAAAACTATTGGATGCTGTATTTCCTATGCTTACTAGAATTCCAGCAAAGTTTGGAGAGAGGTCAATATGGTTGAGCTGAAAAAAATGCGTAAATGTTATTTAATATACAGTTATTTTCAGTTTATGCGAGTGTTACAATAACTGTTAAATATTAGAAGTCTAGGGCATATAAGGTTTCAGGATAAGTGGAAAGCTTTGATGACATTTTTTATTGAGGAAAAATGGAAAATACTCTAATTTATATAATCCATTTACTTACAATAATTCAAAAAATAAAGTAGTTCAGAGATATGGTACATTATAAATCTACAAATTTTTAAAAATGTAGTGTCCCATTTCTCTTGGTTGACTATGTAGCCCTGTACCCATCATGTATTTATTAGTATCGCAAAAATGAATTTTTAAGCAGTATAGTATTATACTAAGTCAATGTTCCTTCCAAATTAATTCTTTAAATTTAGGCTGTGAGCATAAATCACATTTGGCAACCAGGCATGGAAATAGTTAAACTATGAGTGGGTTGCGCCCCACTTATCAGTAAGAAAATTGTTGGAATTTTAAAATGCTTTTGAAGGAAATCAAGATCAATTTTATAAATTTTTGCAGTTTTTTTTTTCGTTGTCAGATGTCAGTGTTGTAGAAACTTAAGCTTTACCCATCCCTATTTATTTTTACATCTACATCACGTAATTTGACTTAAATAAAATATATATGCTAAAATATTACCATATATCCCATGGAGCTGACAGTGTCAAGGCTTACAATGATTACCAATAGTGTTATTGAAGCTGGAATATTTCCTGGTGGTAAAAATGTTATCAGAATCAAGCCAATCGCTGGTCCACATGTTCCTGAGAAATATTTATATTATATTATTTAAAATCACAAATCCTACAGCCACGGGTATGGTGTACAGTCAAACAATACATACACAATATGAAATCAATTAGATCGTAATATAAATTAACTCTACGTTAAGAAAATCTTTTTGCTAGAAATATTTGTAGACTTAAATAAAAAAGCCTTCAGTTAAGCCTGGTTCAATGATTATGTTATGTTATTTTGTGTCACAAGAATATTACTAATTGCTTTTTAATTTTGTCTTGTTTTCAGTGTGAAGTTTTAAATAAAATTACCTATAGTATTCATGAGTTTCCGTATTCCTGTGAGACTCAGACATTGCCTATTTAAGAGAAAGTCCGATAATGTACTAGTTGTAAATATAATGAGACATGATATACCATAGGGGAGGGCTGTAAGAAATCCACTCTGCAATCATAAGATATTAAGTTTATTATTATTAGAAAATATCACTTAACTAACTAAAATAAACACTGAAGGGTGTATAATTTGCATTGTAGATCTTTTTGTATAGTGGCGCGAAATCTAGAGTCCTCAAATTTGAATCAGGGAGAAAATCATTATTTCTAAATAGATTACACCTGCATTCAATACTGTGAATTTTTTGTACCTGAGTAAATTTTCTCTTACAATTTTGTGCTAAATTCATGGACTGCATTAGATAAAAAATTTTCCATAGACCTCGATCATACACTCCTGCTCTAAATTGTAAATTCAAGATAAGCGGGGAGGAATCCACAAAAATTTCGTGTTTCAGCTTACATTTTGTAGATCAACATGAAGTGCATTCTTGATAAAGCCAGGTGTTTCCATTATCATTAATGCGCATCCCCATAGCGTTCCCATTTGTGTAGCAATCAATGACAATACTGCAGGATTTGTAAAAATACTTTTCCATGGTGTTTTCAATTTCTGTAATCAAAATATTAAATATTACCATCTAATGTTTATAGTGACAATTGAATCACATTCACATTAACCGGAGGAAATTAATTAGTTGAACATTCTTTGTTTCCTTACACAAGTTCACATGGTGGTTTTTAAAACCAAAATATGAATTCAATATATCTGCGAGAGTGTCACACATCAATTCTAGATTCAGTAGAAAGTGTGTAACTGTTATTTTTATTTTTATGTAAAAAAATAACCATCTTAAATAAATGTTGAAATATGAAAGCTCCACAGAAAAATATATCTGCAAAAGGTTAATTTATTTGGAGAAATGGTTATTTATTGGACAAAATATCCCACATAATTTTAATCTTCATCCTTGTTTATATTTGTTAAGTGGCAAGGTCAGGCTAAAAAGCTAACTTACTTTTTGATTTAACTCGCTTTGATTAATTGAATTTTCAATGAATTTTCTTTCTTCTTCGGAAATTCTTTTGTATTTAGCTGGGCTTTCTGCGCCAAATGTTGCCCATAACAACCCACACATTATACATAATCCGCCAACCAGATAGAAAACCCAAGGCCAACAGAGGTACGAGGATGCTATAACACCAGATACTGGCATTGCCAGCGCTGAGGCAACGTGCAAGCCTGAAAAAGTTAATAAAATTTAAAAGTTAATAAAATACCACCATTTTCAACTCTTAATAATTTTATGAGATTGCAACGATACGTAAATAGGAAAAAAGCTTTTTTTTGTAAAGCTGCCACACAAAAATAAAAAAAAATATAATTCATATTAGAAAAAAATAATATTATTCGTGAGTTTTATATATTTATATCTATATTGCGTAAAATTTTCTGTGTTATATATTGATTTTACAAAAAACAAAAGGCACAGCCCTGTGACAGCAATTCCACATGAATGTGCACAATATAAGAATGGTTTAAATTCGAAAATTCTAGAAATGTTCAAAATTGAAATATTAACAGATGTCTCTGATTTAAATTTATTTTTAAAACATCCATTTATATCCATAAATGCTCTCATGATAGCCTTTGTGTGCTTGCATGACATGGGTTTTAATAGATTAAGCACCATTCTGAGCTGTGCAGTCTGAATAGTGGTGTTTTTTCAAAAATGCTAATAACCAAGCATGAGTTTTTTATATTCATTTACTAAAATAATAATAAATTTATTGGATTCCTGTGTCAACAGCAATAATGATCGTAAGTTGATCTGAGATTTGGAGTTTCGTTTTATTTTAACAATTATATAGCCCATTTTGACAACACCTAACAACATTTTGTCTAATTTATATAAAGAAAAAATTGCTTGCATTAGTTACCTGAATAAACAAAACATCCAAGTCTATTTCGTTCACAGATTGGTGCCCAATGTCCTAGAATTGTGTGTATAGAAGGAAATGTACTTCCTTGAGCAATACCTTGAACAAATCTCAAAAAACAAACTCCCATCCATCCAGTCTGCAAAAAAGGAATGTTCCATTTTCAATTTACCTACACACAAACCTTAAAATTATTTCATAATCTTTTGAAATAATAACAATCAAAGATAAACCATTGTATTATAGCTGCCAGCAAAATTTTACAACAATTTTATTTATACAGGGTTGCTAACTGTCAAATGTGAGTGTAAAAATAGTTTTTAATTTAAATTAAAGTACTTTGAAAATCAAATTTGAATTGTTACAACTTTGTACGATTCCACATGTTTGTTACTAACGACCCGGGTTTCGCCTTTCGACATCTTCAGACATTCTATCACATGGATGTAAAAGAACTGACGTAAAATAAAAAATGTCAGTTCTGTTGCATCCGTGTGATAGAATGCCAGAAGATGCCAAAAGTCCAAGCCCGGGTCGTCAGTGACAAAACTTATGGAATCATACAAAGTTGTAACAATTCAAATTTGATATTGAAATTCCATCAAGCACCTTCAGTCGATATCATAAATTATTTTGAAAATGTTAATTTATTATAAAAATAATTTCATATGGGATTTAAAGAATACTTTTTCTATAAAAATAGTTCAGTAGCATCATCATTATACCGCAAAAAGGCATTTAGTGAAAATTTCACTGATTTGATTTAAAGAGGCCATATTAATTTTTTGATAAATTATTTTAATATAATTTACTGAAACTCCCAGATTCATATGAAACTTCACTAAAAAATCATAACTGAGGATATACATAAATTATATTTTGAGTTAATAGTGTATTCATTTCTACACCAGAAACACTAAGGAGACTTATTTATAAGCATTTTCCTAAAATAATTTGATTGAACAAGTCATTGAAGCTACATTAATTCACAATAATTAATGTTGAATTGCTCAAAGAGGTGTATGTAATATAATACAAATATTCTCACCACCTTCTGTTAAAATTGCCATTGTCCATCTCCATCTCCATCTCCATCTCCATCTCATGTCTCTAAGTTATATTGTCTAATTCAAATTATATATCTTACCGAACGAGCTGTCCAGGGTGTAATTACACTGAGAAATCCCATCAAAAGATGTGACGCGGTCACTAGATTCTTTGTACCGAATATTGATATCAAAAGGCTGGCAGGAAATTGTATTGGAATATTACCCCAAAGAAATGAGCTCAGTAATATTCCTTGAATTTTTAAATCCCAGTCAAATGTCTGAAAAAGAGTAAAAGCTTTTCCAATATTCTTGTAGATTCTTATAGACTCTTCTAGATGTTGAAACTCTTTTATTTATTTTAAATATAAATATATATACACTGAAAGAAGGAGCTAATTGTTAGAAAGCAGTTATACTTATTACTTTAGAATTAAATTTTTACTATTATTTGGTTTTTCTATTTAATAATCATTTAGTTGTATCACATTTGCTTTTTCTCCTCACCTGCAATCTTAATACTATGGTTACTGTTGGTTTAATACTTATTGAATCCAGGTAGATTTTCCTTGGGCTAAGTAGTGTGACTTTTGAATTTTTCTATTTATCGTTTCATATGTTAGCAGTTCTTAATTTAAAAGCGTTTTATATTGCAGCTATATTCACTGCTGATAATGAACGATTAGATAAATAATTACATTGACTAAGAGAATACAAAAATAATCAATGTATCATTTTTATGAAATCTTAAAAAATGTTCGAAAAAATATCATTTAAGAATTTTTCTCTTTCATTGAAATTACTCTCTCAAAATTGAAATACTTTAATAATCATATTTATGATACCTGAATAGTTGAATTATGCAATGATTTATCAGTCATTGCTAGTATATTAATATTCAATGCGAGTATGCAAAATCCTGCAAAAGTTGTGCACAGAAATAAAAGTAACATCTGCATATACCGGACCCGAATTCTATAACCTGTAAAATAAATATATAAAAAAGATAGTTATTAATTTAGATTTTTTTCTAAAATTTCTCGAATTGATTAGTATTTATTTATATTGTACAATATTTACCCATTTTTTTGTTTTTGTTTTGATTCAAAAGATTTCAACCAATTCTCCTTTATTTTTTTTAATAAAAAAGTTTTTTGTTCAATTGATTCATTCGGAATAGGTGATTTCTTATATAATCCTGAAAATTAAATATTAATTGTGAGTAGTGGACTTCAATCATTTTTTAACATGCTTTTCTCAAAATTCAATATTTAAGTAATAATGAGAATTAACTTATTCCTAACTTCCAGAGGGTGATATAAAAACTCATTTCATGCATATGAAGAAACAATTCAAAGTCTAATATATCAGTCTGTGAGATTATTTGCTACTTGAGGGAAAATATATCCATCTTTTGAGTGTCAAAAAAATAATTATATTGTTTTAACCATTTAACATACAGTCACACTTAACATTTAATTCAATTTTTATCTAACCTTTTTAAAGTACGCAAATACACAAAAAATGCTCTTATAAAACAAGCAATAGAAAAATATTTCCATTTGAATTTCATATATAAGTTAAATCTGTAATAATTAAAATCACTGATTCTTGGGATTTATAAAACATGTAAATTATAAATTCTTAATTATTTAATGATACTTAATTGTCTACTGCCAATAAATTTTAAATTGTAGGAAGATAATCACTAAAACGTAATATATTGCCGTGCATGAAGATAAAATTTAATTTAATTGCAGTCTATTAGAGTGGTCAGTCTTAAAACCAAAACTGGTATTTATGAAATGTCTAAAATCATGTCTTCCCTTTTAGTTCTTATTTTTTTTACATAAATTAATTGAATACATTACACATTGTATTTCTAAAAATGATATATATCTTTTTGTCTTATTGTAATACAATTTGTCAATCTAATAGCATTTGAGGTTCAACTTTTATGAAGAAAGTATGTGGACTATGCTGATTTAATTTTGTTGTGAAAATTGTTATTTTCAATACATCTTTATAATAAAAACAAATATTGTATCGCCAGCTAATGCTATCCTTGTGCAATGGCAAAACATACATTACACCGCACTACTGTGTGTTAAATGGAAGATAACAACTCTAAGCAACTTGATTCTGAAAAATAATAATTGAATTATACTTGCATTTAGATGAACAATTGGGGCGAATGCACACAATTATGAACTGATTTGAATTGAGATTCAATTTCTCTCACACAAGAAAAAAATTCAAAATGTTTTTGTGCAACTACTCCAAGCGATGACATTGAATAAGAAGTACAAAAATAGAAGTAGTTGACATAAATAATAAATTAATGGTGATGGCTTAAAGAAATCTGATCGAGTATAACTAAAAAATCTTTTTTGTTAACACTTTTTATCCAGAAATCAAAACTTGAATGATGTTTATCTTTCTTGTTTTTATATTCATAAATATACTTATACATGCTGTTTTTTATATGTTGAATTGATGAGCCTATTCAAGGTACTATATAAATTTATTTTTCTATCAATTTATGAATGTCTATTCGTAAGTACGGATGATTATGATTTTCCTGCCACCTATCCAATCTTAAAAATGATAGGTATTAAAAGTAATCAGCTAACTTATCCTGTCCTAGCCCTATCCTTCATTTCCTTCTTTTGATGAAAAATATTTTCGTATTTTCGCATTCGCATTTTTCATAGAAAATCCTCTGTAACCAAGAGCTGACATACAGTAAACTCCCAGTGAACTCAATAAATAGGGAGCAGGTAATTCACACTCATACATAATCAAATGATACATTCCTTACTTCAGTTATGTTTACTTTAAAACCGTAATCTCAATTGAAAACTAGTACCAAAACGGGCTGAACAAACTTATTTTATCAGAAAGCATACCGTAGATTAAAATAAATACAGGTGTTAATCATTGTTTTTTTTTTAATCTTTCATTTATATCCGATCCTGAGAACGGTGACTAGTATGGGATTTTAAGTGAAAACAAAATTTTTGCTATTGTTAATAGCACAATAAAGAGTTGTTTAATAGCTTCTTCTTTCGTATTTTAAACCTTATCAGCATATAAATTTACATACTGATGTGATCTGAGCACAGAATGTATCTAAAATAAAAATACATTTATTTATAAATTTCTGTTTTTTTTGCTACAAATATGGGACATCCCATAAGAAAATTATATATCAGTTGAAGGACCCCTTATGCACTCATCTTAGGTTGGTGGGCATTCCAATACAAAATGTATTTTTCAATAAGCCAATGTTATTTACCATTGTCATGGTGCATACTTATAAAAATGTGAAAAGAAAAAGAGTGTGTATGAAATATTTATATATTACAATAAAAAAAAATAAGTAATGATAATTTTAGCTTTGTAAAATGAAACAAAAATAACATTTGCAAATGTTTGCAAAAGGAACTACGTATACCGACAACGATAAACCGTCCGCACTAAGAATCACTTGGCTATGTAACTATTTAAGAATTATTTTATTATTACTAGCTATAAATGTATTTAATAATAATGTTTGCGATTTTGGCTAAGCGCCTACATAATAACGTATACCACAACAAAAATACTCATTACGAGATTGAGGTATTATAAACACAATAGTTTTTAATTAACTTTATACAATATTTAAATTAAATTTTCTCTATGTTTATGCCAAATCTATCAAATAAAGCTAGTGCACTTAATAATAATATTTTAATAACTTTAAATGTGAGTAGTAGTACAATTTGTCATTATGCTGACAAGTAAATTTGATCAGTCAGCCGAGTGCTCAGTGAGTGAGTCAGCAGTAGAAAGATTCAGGAGTCGTAACAACAAGACTCCCTTCACTTTAGTCACTATAAGGGATCACACATGCTTCTGGGTATGACAGCAAATAATAAATAAAGTCGATCAATTAGAGGTAAAATTGTATGAAACCGGATAATTCTTTAACATTAAATTTTTTATAATTTTGATAAGCTTAAATCTAAGACTTCTATGTATTTTGTATATATAACAGAAGAAATTTGAACACCTACCAGTCAATGGTCTGACATTTACTAAGTTATACTAGGCTCTCAGTTGAGTGATCAACGTCATGTTCACAGGCTCTAGTTCCATTAGACACTTTAAAAAATTTACCATATGGTTACCAAAAGTTATCTAATTCACCCGCAATCATCTCATATTAGAAACTCGTTGCAGAAATGAGTAAGTGGCCAAGTATTCATAAATATATTTCTTAAAATATTTACAAATTTTGATAGAAAAATAAATAGATGTGACATAAAACAGGGGCACTTTATTTGTAAACTGATAATTCATTTAAAATTGTATTCTTAAGAAAATAATGTTTATCACAGAACACAACTTTATGTTTCCTCAGTCATGTCATTATTCTTTAAACTTATTTGTTCAGGCATCTCAGATTTTTCAGCATCTGTAAAATAGATACAACTGTAAATAAAGATTTCGTTATTTTACTGTTTTAGTTTTAAATGTAAATTTTTAGTTGATATGTAATATATTAAATTTATACAAGTAAAGCACCAATTTTGCTACTGATTCCACATTTTTTATTGTGATCAGGACACAGTTTTGTGTTGAGTAAATTTTTTACTGATTACTGTACGGTTCACTATATTATTGCAATACTAAATTTTGGGTGTATTTATCAAAATTAGTTAATCAAAAAATATAGTTCATGAACAAGTTGCTTTCCCGTCAATACCAAATGTGCATATTTATATGGTTGATGTTTTAGACTTAATATCTAGAAGCCGTTCAAAAATACATATTAGAACCTGATTGTTTTCTTAGCTTTGAGTATCTGTTACTTTCAAAATTTAGTTGTCAATTCTCAATCAAATATTTTTATATTTTAATGCAACATTTAACCAAACTTTTTTTGGATAATTTATTGTGTAGAATAGATATTATAATATGTGTAAATATTTTTGTGTACCTTTTGTTTCCTGTAATGTGTAAGAATTATTGAAAGGTTGAATTTCTCCAGAACCATACATTAAAAACGCAACATTTCCAAAGAAGTAGAATGCAGCAGTAATAAAGAAAATTATCTTCCACTGCGACGTATCTGTCTAAAACAAATGAACATATAACTTACACAAACTATAAAAGTCCAAACAATGCCTGAGTAATATTGAATATAATTTGCTGTCAACCTCTAATAGAAAACTATAGATATTTGTATAGCTTTAAATTGATTATAAAATTTAAATAATAAATTGTAGGCCATTAATTTAAAAAATCTTTTAGTATCTAAAATAAAACTTGATCAGCATACATACATAAATACATTTACATAAACATTGGTAAACTGAAAGTGACATTCAAACTTTATTTGCCAGGTCTTTGAGTTCCAAATAATTATAAACATTAAAGCTTTAAATTTGAATTGTTGCAATTTTGTATTCAATCAATTCAACCGACGTAACAGTCAGTTGAACATGTCAGTTCTGTTGCATCCGTGTGATGGAATGCCTGAAGATGCCGAAGGGCGAAACCCGTGTCGTTTGTGACAAAACATGTGGAATCGTACAAAATTGCAACAATTCAAATTTGATATTGAAATTCCATCAAGCACCTTCAGTAGATATCATAAATTAAAGCTTTAATAAGGCGAAAAGTCGTAACAATCGTAACAACTAAACATATATTGATATATAAGTAGTGAAAGTTTGAATACCAACGATATAAAAATAAATCTAGTAGGAAAGCAAAATATATCTTACTGGGTCCTTGAGGATGTAGCCAGAAACAATTGGTGCCAGGAAGCACACGCTGCTGGTGACTGTATTGCACAAGCTTACCAAGACTCCAGCAAAATTGGGTGATAAGTCAATATGATTGAGCTTGAAAAAAAAACAAGAAATATAAACCATATTCGTTACAAGGACAATGTATTGAATTATTCTAAACACTTGTTACATTAGCCAAATGTTCAACTCTTCTATCTCAAATAATTTGTAAAAAAAACATCAGAGATAAAAGATGAAACGGAACCCGATTTAAATGAATGTTTCAATTCCATATATTTTATTTTAAAAATTCAGGAGATACTTTACCAAAAATCCAACTGCACTTATTCCATCAAGCCCAATAATTATAACAATAAATACAATCGACATCACAATATTAGTTGCTGGTACAAGTGGCAGTATAAGCAAGAAAGTGGCTGGTCCCCAAGTACCTTAAAAGAACAAAACCGTTGGAGAAATAAATTTAAAAAATAGATTTTAATCACTCGTGAAGTGATTTTTCTGCGTACCACATTTTATTGATTTTCATTGCTGTTTATCATATTATATATATCGTGCAGATAATACTTTCTCTATCATATGATTAAAATTCATATGATAATGTTTAATTTGAATAGATATTTTAAAGTAAAAGTTGAGGTTCGATTTTCGTTTCGAATTGGATTGTACCTTATAATTATTATTATTAAAGAATTTCAAGTTTATGTATTTCAAATGTCTATTTTGACTTTATAAATATGAGTTTTATAAATAATCATTATGAAAATAAACGAAATATGTGATATTCTTTATCTATAATGTTTTTAAAGCTTTTAAAAATATCATGTTTAAAATTCATATACTCGGATTAAAACTTTCGTAAAATAGAAATTAAAAACTTTTTACGATTGTATTTCCATAAAAATACTAAAAAACAGTCTTGTGCACGCTGAGTAAGTTTTTTGTTGAACAAAAATCCGTTGAAAATACGATTTATTTTCATTTTAAGTTTTGATTATGAATCCTGGAAAATGCCTGAAATTAAATACGAGTTGAGGCCACCCTCACCTAAAACAAATTACGAGTGCAAAGGGTTAAATTCAGTCACGTTGAAGTTTTATGACATCTTTTGGTAAACAAAATTGTGAAATATTTTTTTGACAAATATGTTTTGTTAAATTTGAATTGTTAATACTTGAGCATTTCTACATGTTTCGTCACTCACAGCCCAAGTTTCATCTTTCGGCATAAACACCATTACTTACTTATTTTAAAAATTATAATATTTGATGTATTACTTGTGTTCTGAATTGTACGAATGATGATTAAATGTAATAACATTTGTTTAATGGTGGTTTGTGTAAAATGTTATTAAAAAATTTAAGTTCTGAAGCATCCATGTGGTAGGATGCCTGAAGGTGCCGAAAAGCAAAACCCGGGTCATAAGTAACAAAACATTTGGAAATGTACAATCTTTCAACTATTCAAATTTGATATTAAAATTATATCCAATAGTCAATATCATAAATATTATTAATAAAATAAAGTTATAATATTTAAAACTACTAAAATATCTCAGTTCACCAAGGTTTTTATTTATATATGTTATACACAGCTTGGAAAAGGCTGAGTTTTTTTTTTAATTTACTTCATTTTCAAACTTTTTTTAAATTGAATGTCAAACACCATAGTTAACATTAATGATACAAAAATTTTAAGCCGCCACCAAATAAAATATAAATGAAAAAATGATTCCGGATGCTTTAGACCTTAAGCAATATTGATTGATTGTTGTACACACAAATTATAAACGATAAAAATAACATAAATATTACAAAACACACAAAGAACAACTATGAAAAAGTTGTTAAAGCTAATTTATTTTTAAATTAACTGTATTTTTTTTAATTATCAGTTTTGTAAACTGATATAGTAATTTAATATTTTTAATCAATATCTACCGGCTGTAATGTATTTTCAAACAAGTATTTCAACATCCTTATTAGTTTTTTGAAATACGAAGATAATCATTAGTTTTTTAGATTACATTAATAATGTAAGTACAGTGTGCTCGCCGAGAAGGTTTACTATGTTATTTTTGTATTATTTTATGTAAAATAAAAACAAAATGGCTTAAAACTGATAAATGTCTTATTAAATGTTGAAAATAATGTATGGAAGGCAATGTCAGGTTTATCAGCCTCACAAATGTTGGCACAAATCACTTTTTTTTTTTTTTTTCCTTATTTCACTGAAATTTGTTTCATAAATATTGCCCAACTGTTTCTGGTTTGGTGGCATAAACCTTGCTCTTTAAATATCACTGCAAAAAGCAGTCCATGGCCGTTGAATTCGGTAACTGTGGAGGCCAATTAACTTCATAATTTCTAGAAATAATCTGTAGTGGAAATCAATGTCTCAGTAATTTCATTGTAAAATTGGTTGTATTTGAAACTTGTTGGAACCATATATGTTATTAATCAAGCCTAAAACACCCAAAATATTTGTCAAAAAGGTATTATAATGTTCTCCGTAATAGTTTAAATGTATTCAAAGATAACTGATAAGTAATTAAAGGATTTTCTATTGCCCAGAACTGACTTTTTTGTTCATGGACATATCTATTTATAGGTCTCACTCATAATTATTTTTTCATGAAATTAAAGATTTATAATAAGTAGGCTGTAACATCTCAATGGGATAAATATGATGCCGTCATGATTTTCCAATAAAATTATATATTATAGGGAAAATATCATATAATTCTCTATGCATATTTTGCCATAATATTGTTGCCTCAAATCCAATTTCTTGAGCACTGAGTCAAGTTGAAGTAAATAGTTTGCTTTCTTAAACAACAGCAATGTTTTCATCTTGTTTTCTGAAATGCTGTGGCCCAGACTTGTGATTATTTTCAACAATTTCATCCTCTTTCTTCAACATTATTCACTCAACAACAAATATCGGATTTTGATGTCATATTATTTGTACTCAAGATTTAAGTAATTTTCTAATCATCATAATACTTTACAAAATGTTTTAACGACTTAATTACGTTGGTTTATTGAATATTTCTCCATAACAAATTTAGATGTCTATACTTCACACCTGCCAAATAAAAACTATAAATATTCATGTTTATCAAAATGGTGACCAAGAAAAGTAGAAAATATTTTCGGAGAACGCAAGTAGTAAGTAGTGTGTATATAATATAACAAGTCCTAGATTTTCTTATTTAGTTTCAACTTCTGTCAGTAGCCAAGTTATATTAGTAGATAAATAACTATCTTACTTTCTTTTTATATAGAGTAATTTCAATATGTTAGTCTCACCTATCGTATTCATTAATTTTCTTACTCCTGTAAGAGAAAAATATCCTTTAATTACCAAATAATCAGCAATAGAACTTGCGATTTGCAAAATAAACCAAGTCACGGCATATGGAAGAGCCATTAGTAAGCCACTCTGCAATAAAAACAGATAACAAATCAATCACTAAAAATTAAGTAAGACCAAGCAAGTTGTTGCAAAATATTCGATTCAAATTCTTCAAAAAATCATCACTCATGATTTATTCGTCCTATAATCCAAAGATTTTTATTGGAATGGAATAATAAATCAGAGGGAACTGAAAATACCAAACAACAAGCTATATATATATATAAATATTGATTATATTAAGTTGTTTCTTTAAAACAAATATTTATATAGTAAAAAATAAGCTAGAACATATGCAACAAATTAATATGAGTATCGTGGCTAAGCTGAGATCTTGATTGAGATTTAAAAATCTTGTATCAATTACAATATTAATACCAGAACATCAACAGCATTTGTCAAATCATTTTTTTTTCTATTTGTAAGCACTAAATACTTAAAACAGTGTGTTTTTTCTTATTTTTTTGAAATTACTAGTTTGGCGAAGCTATAATTATTTTATTTCGTATCAGTTTCACCTTGAAATCTTACATTATTATTATGACATGTGTAACCAGTATGATGGGAAACTATCTATTTATTAGAGTGATGATAATTATATATAATTAAAATCTTACATTTTGGAGGTCAATTCCCAATGCCATTTTGAGGAATGTTGGAGTCTCCATAATCATCACAGTGAATCCCCAAACTGCCCCGATTTGAGTAATCATGAGAACCCAAACTGGTGCATTTTTCGCAATTGCTCGCCACGGAGTCTTTAGCTTCTATGAAATAAAAATTATCAAATGACAATTTGTTTTTATGCAAATTAAAGCATATCAAAAGAAAATTCATTCAATGAATTAAGTTTGAGTTTAATAGTAGATAATAAGCCACAATTTGTTTACGAATGGCATTAGCTTTATTATAGAATTTACCTACAGGAAAAATTCATAGATTGATTTTATTATTAAATTATTACAATAGTTTAGATGTTTGTGTTGTCTGATTATTCCCTCCCAATCATCTGGCCTTAAGACAAGGTGTTGCAGGAGCAATTACCTTAACACGAATTTTTTATCCTTACTGTCTTTGATAAATAGAGAGGTGAAGAAACTGCATAACAATCAACTTTTGTAGAAATTCTTTTAGAATAACTCAATAAGGAATCAATATATGCTTATCCTTGGGAGCAAACATTGCTATAAATATATGTTTTTAAGCTCCTGATTGTCCCTGATAATAGAGGATAGGGATCACAGGGATAATCAAAAAACACAATGAATATTCTACATGAGAACATTTTTCACATGATTGTAATCAATGAATTTTATATTCTCTTCATATTTTATAAATACCCTTTTCAAGAAGTCTTCATTTCCAAGTGATGATTCAATGAAATCTTTTTCATCCGTAGAAATCGTTTTATGGTGAGCAGGACTGTCAGCGCCGAAGCTCACCCAAAGTATTCCACAGAAAATACATAATCCACCAAAGAAATAGAACACCCATGGCCATCCCAGGAAGCTGGTTGATATGAATGCCGTTAATGGCATTGTGGTTACTGTGGAAATATATACTCCTGGAAATTGAAAAATAGTTGTTAAGTTGGAATCAGTGATCAAGTCATTTTTGTTTTCATCTTTAGCATGCTATATTGCTGTTTATACTTAGTTGTAAATTGTCACAATCATTTATGAACAATAACAATCTTGTGATTTTATCAGGTACATTTGTTACAGTGCATTCGAATCCATCAGCATGTGAACTAAATGCAGTCAAAAATTTTACAATTATTATTCTTTTAAGTATTTAAATTCAATGTATAATTTCTAAAATGTGGTTGGAGATTGTTGAAAGCTTTTTACCAAAAAAAATCCCGATTTCGTACCTTAATGCAGAAAAATTCATCCATTTGTATAAAAAGAAGAAATGGTTCCTTACCTGAATACACAAAGTTGCCAAATCGATTGCGCTCTATGACTGGTGCCCAATTGCCTAACATTGTATGAGTACACGGAAATGTGAAAGCCTGAACCATTCCTTGGATAATTCTACTTGCACACAGTCCCATCCACCCTAACTTTAAATAAAGAAAAAAATGTTCTGTCTATTTAACAAGAAAGTTACAAACAGTCTCTACATATTAAATTAAAAATATCCAACAAAAATATAGAGTTGTAGGAATTAGAAGCTTTTAAAATACCGCGTTAGTTTCATTGAACATTATTTAACTTTTTAACTACATATATTAGTTACAAATAATATACAGTATAATATCTGCATATGCATTCGTGAATGAACTTTCAAGGCAGTGACATCTTTTAATAAGAAAATTTTCTTTTCCACAAAAGATCATGTAATTGATGGATTAAAGCATACTAGAACTCAATATTAGTTGATAAAAGCAATACTCATTAGGCTTTTTTAACATTCATTAATTGTATTGAAAGTTTAGCAAAATATTATTTTTTTTGCATTAATAGACGGCGCTGTTGCAAAAACAGAGTGTGTTATTTAAACTAAAACTTTTATATGCATTCAATTGGCAATAAGAAAAAATATGGTTGGAATATCTTGAAAACTGACAATATTTCAAATTTTACCATCGATAAAACAAAAATTAGATTTTTTATGTAACAAATACTGAAACTTAAATTAAAAATATAAGGTTCTTTAATTTATAAAAAAGCTTTACTTTGAAATGTGTCTCACCTGGCTTGCTACAAAAGGAGTGAGTACACTAAGGGTCCCATTCATTAACATGATAAAAGTAATCAGTTTTTTAGAACCAAATCTTTGCACCAATAAACTGGCTATAATCTGAAACGGTATGTCACCCCACACTGCTGAACTCAATATTATTCCCTGGGTTTGATAATTCCAGTCGAACGTCTGAAACATCAAATAAAATATACACAAAATAATGACAAACATTCAGATATTCTTTTTTGTATCGCAGGTGGCCAAAAACAAAAACATAAAACAAATTAATGTTTCTGGAAATATCTAAAATACTTCTAATTTTCTATTTTGAGGGTAAAAATTTATGCTTATTTGCAATCTGTAAATTCATGGTGCTCATCATGGTCATCGGCTGTGTTCATGGTGCTGTAGTCAACATAAGACCAATATTTAATATAAAACATAATATAGAAAGTTCAAATGGAAATTCAAACATCTCGGAGTTTGAGATTCTGTATAGGAGTGTTCTTAATCTATTCAAGTTCATCTCGAGTGAATTTACAAATCGTTTTCATTTGATTTGATAAGATGTGAATTGAAAACTTTTGTATATCTTGTGCCCTGACTATTATATAATAAAAAAATTTATGACTAATGTAAGGGTGTGTAAAATAAGACATATTATTTCAGACTTAACCAATAGTTTTTAGTTTAAAATTTTCTTGAATGTGGAGAAAATAATTATGCTCTGAATTACACTCATTTCAGTCAAATACTTTACGTAGAATAAATTAAATTTACAGCGATGATATCATTACTTCATGCAATTATTCATTATCTTGAAATGAGAGCTTAGAGTGGTAAAAACTCTCATCAAGGTTTTGCAGAATACTGTAAACAGGAGATTTTACGATATATTTGCTCTTATAAAATGTTGCAAATGCTACGTTGACCCAAAAATTATGTCTTATTTTATAAATTAGCACAATTATATAAAATTGGTAAATGCTATTGTTGATAAAATAAAACATGAATGCCTTAAAGGATTTGCATGATCAAACAAATTATTTATAGTATTAGCTTAATCTGCAATTTGAAAATGAAAAATATTGATTTATTTAATTTATGAATTAAAATGAAAAGTATCATTTTTAGGCACACTTTTCCACTAACATTTTCGACTTTTCGAAACTAAAATATATTTTCCAACCCTCTCAAATCGACAATGAATTCTATAGATGTGGAACACTTGCCCCACTAAAAACACAAATGGGAGAATAATGTATAGTTTCAAACCCATGTCCATTTCCAATGTGAAGCAAATAGCCTCTTAACAAAAATATCTACAAAAAGTGCTTGTCAATAAATTATTCAATGTTCCTTTAACAATGAAAGTAAAGAAAGAAGGGATCTTACTAAGACAGAACTAGTAGTTAGCTTATCGCACTTTATGTTATGTTTTTAGGATCAGATGGGCGGGAGGGAATTTTGATTATAATTGATAAGTGGATTGAAGTAACACCGTTTGTACTAGAGTTCGAGGCTATCAAGGATGCTAATGACACTGTCCATTACACCATGGACCTGATTCTTTAAACACAATAAAAAAGGTTAATTAATTTTACCTCAATTGCATCGCCGTGTAGTGTCTTATCTGTCATCGCCAAAATAACAACACTCATACACAAAGAAAGTGCACTTCCGCATATTACACACAAGAAAAGAATCCCAATTTGTATATGTCGTACGCCAAATCCAGAATCTAAAACCAAACAAGCACTTAATGTCATCCCTGTTCTTAGTAATAATATCATAAAAATATTCCTTTTCCTAAGCTATAGTGCCTGGGAGCAAAATACAAATTCACCAAATGAAACAAAAGCCAGAAAATTCAGCACTTGGTGAAAATGAACATAAATATTAGAAAAGTGACCATTTGGAATTGTGTGCAATCAACACATCCAAAATCAGAACAGAGCCACTTCAGCGCAGATGGAAAAAAAGACAAGTATAATATATTTTCATACAAATACTAAATTAAACATGAAGATTCTTCTCAAAGACATGAAATACACTTACACTACAAGTAGAATACTACAAGTATTTATTTTAATATATATTATTGGTTACTTCAACATTTTGAGTGATCGCATTTTATTTTTTTGAGCACTAAGAAAATGCCAATTGGAAAAAGAGGTTTTAACTCTTTTACAAATCAAAACAAAAAATCTTCTGTCAATAGTTACACATTAGAGTTATCTCAAATTAATCTCAATCTCAAATTGCACTATTTTTTTAATCACTTAATGATAATAACGTATATAATGTTTAAGAATGTTCAAAACCAATGAACGTTATATTTTATTACATTTATCAATAGGGAAGCTGTTTAGTAATGATATTTTTTATACGAAATGTTTCATTAAAATTACCTACATATTTTTGGGGTAATTTCAGCTGCTTTGCTATTCTTCATTAATCCATCATAATTTTCCTCCATTTTGACAAAATGTCACGATCAATGAATAAATATTAAATGCTGTCACATTCAACACTACAATTCTACTTGGAACTGAGTAAATAAAGACCTCGTCGCTTCAGTTATAACCATGAAATTTCATAAAGAAGCACGAGATAAAACAAAGATTAGATAAAATCTGTATGGAAAACTGCAAATTTTGTTGTCTATTTCATACAATCATTCCAGATATTACAATGACATGCTGAAAAATTAAAGCCTTAACTTATCTTATTTTTGTTTCGTTTTACAACATTACCACATAGATAGTTTGGGTCTGTAATACAAGAGTAAATATGGATTTTAAAAATCTGTCAAACAGCAATAAGAAAATTTTGCTAAAGAACACATTATCATGTATGCCATTCTAACGTTAATTTTTTGAAGAAATAGCCACTTGGGATGATAAATTTTGTCTTATTATTAAATTAAATATTTTTATTATCTATTCAAGGGGCTTTCAAACATATCACCTTTTTATTGTTTCTTTACAACGTAACAATCATATCTAAAATCTGTGTTCCGTCTCTGTAGATTTTATCAAATTTTTTTTTTTTTAGAGTCATAAACAATTGTGTTTGCCAACCAAAAAAAGATAGAAAATAATTTTTCCCCCTCATTAATCAATTCAATTCAAAAACTATTAAAAACTGAAAACATTATACAAGTCTACTTCTACTTCATCTACTTGAATACATCACAAAATACTACCTGTATTAGCTTATTAAATATTGTCAAAGCTATTTCCAATGAAATCCTCATCGGCATACTGGTTTAACACTTAGATTAACAACAATACATATCAACGACTTCTTGAAAATTAATAAAGAGCATGAAGCTTTACATTTTCAAGAATGGCGTAATTTTCATTTTGGCCTAATAATTTGTCTAAATACATTAATTTATCTTTAGTTTGTTCTAAATTTTAAGCATCAGCATGTCAAGTAAATAAATCCATAGGGTTAGTCCACACATAGCTTCAAAAAATACTCAAATAGAAAAATAAAAATATCTTCAGAAGGCTCACTACCGTAAGAGCATATTTGAAACTCTTTGGGGCCAAAATAATCAGGACCTTCTCAAGTCTTCATAATGTGCACTAAGGCATTGTAAATTAATATCATTATTACACTTTAAAAAAATCCTTCCATGGTACGGAGAATAATGCTCTATATTTGCAATACTAAGTGGTGATCATAATGTGAGTAGCTTCTCGTACGTCACGATTTTTGACTGATGAATTCCAGGACGATAAAAAATAAAAATGCTTACAACTAATGTAATGTATCATAGGGTAACGCAACCACAATAAACAAATATTTTTTATGCAAACTATTGACATTCAGTTTCGTAAAAACCAAACTGAAAAAAAGATGTTGTTTCATATTTTTTTAAGCATTGACAAAAATATTTTTAATTTATTGGTTTGCTGAGAAGAATTTTTTTTTTTTTGATAAAACCAAACTTACCATTCAAGCAAGTTGATATAGTAAATTTTCTCGTATAGAATATACAAGTATTGGAATTTTACATTAAATTAGATGGCATATACATAAATCAGCTGAGACATTTTCAGTGGTCAGCTAATCACACTTATTACGCCTCGTAACCTCCACCTAAGGGGTATCAGTGAACATCACAAAAAATCAAGATTTCAAACAGAAATGCAGAACCCATGAAGTCCATAACCAAAATCATTGGATGAATTTCTGCGTTCCTGTATTCAAACTGCATTTCACAATAGAAAAACACTCACATGTAGCATATATCTTTATTACTTTTGACTGCATTATATATGCAACTACATATAAACACTTGCATAATTGTATTTTTAATGTAGATCATATAATAAATTCGTGGATATGCTGTTTTATATTTTTTCTTATCAATAAGTTTACCCTAATTTTATTGAATTGAAAAAATCGTTTAAATAATAATTGTTATAAAAAATTAATAAAATAAATAATCAGATGGATAAATAGAAAAACTAATTGATAATGGCAATCGTTTTCCTGTCTTCATTGGAGTTCTTTTCAGCAAGTAGTTTGTCTGCTTCCATATGTAGTGTCTCTGTAAAATAACAACAAAAGAACATTAAATATTTCAATTCATGATTCTTGCTTTTAAATTTATTAAATGGTGGATGTTTCTATACTAGTAAAACTTTTGATTCTGATTCATTTTTGTGATTTCTGGCCAAATAATTTTTCGCAAGATGACCCAGGCTTCAAAGTCTATACCAATTTGAGGGGAAAGATTTCACTGCACCTATTTTTGTTATCAAATAATGTCTTCACAACAAAAAATAACTGAATGATTTGAGTGAGGCGACCATTTTATCTGGTTGAGTGACCTTATTCTCACTTAAATAAAAAAATCCCTTTCATGTTAATAATATTTTGTAGCAATATTGATAACAAAATACTAAAATTGCCTTTTTTTATTTTTTATTTGCCAAAATGCATTAAATAATCCATGTCATATTTCTTTAGAGCAGAGTGTTACATTTCCATTAAAAATAATTTATAACCTGTAAATGTATAAAATAATGTATCCAGTAGTGCATATTTCCGTTGTGAAAAATAAATATGAGAATATTTCAACACCTTGCTCATTGTTTTGAAAGTAGAATAAAAAGTAGGTCAGGTAGTTGCATCATTTAAAAACTTTTTTGTTTTTGATAAATCCAAGTTTTCACTGTTACAGTTTAAAAACAATACAATTTTTGAGATAGGAACATTTCTGTATGCTTAACTCATGTTTCCTTTTTTGTAGTAATACTGTTAAACATTAAGCAGTCATTATTTTCAAAAGGAAATAGTCATGACTGTTTCTAAAACATTGTATACTTATAATGTTTTGGAATACTTTACCTTTATCAGTGAATTTGTCGGCAGAATCCCAAGGCTGTCTTTCAGATGTTCCAAATAGTAAAAAGCAAAGGTTGCAAACAAAATAAGTTCCACTAGAAACGTAGAATACGTTCCGCCACTGCTTGATATCATTCTTAAAAATAATATAAATTTTCTCATTAAAGTACACACACAATAACTATAAAAAATTGAGTATTGTTGAGCAATCAATACAACTTCTAATAAATGTTTGCAGCTTTACAAATCAGGAGTAATGTGCGGCTATGTTTACGATGCTGAAAAATTTCTAGGATATTTTTTCTTTCAGAATTTACCTTACAATATTTGTAATTCAATATTCAAATGCAAATCTTATGGCAGCTATGATAGACGATCAGCTATAATTCATGTATGTTGGTAATCAGTATTGCTGTGTAAGTAATTATCTTTATTATATGATAATTATACAGCCAACCTTCATATAGCGACCACTTCTAGAGAGTTTTTTCCTATAGTGTTTGCGGCAGTCTTTTATATACCAGCCCCACCTATAGCGTTATGCATTTTGTGTACACTTTCAAGAGATTTCAACCATTCTAATTTTTTTATAGTAAAATATTTAATGATATGCATATATTTTTTTTTTATAAAATGGCGCTAGGGGCCGTTCAGGTCCATGGCCGACTGCACAACCTCTCTCCAGACATCTCTGTCGAGCGCTCTTTCTCTCCAGTTGACTATCCCCAGCCTCTCAACATCCTTTTGAATGTTATCCGCCCATCTCCGTTGAGGGCGACCGAGAGGTCGGGTGCCAGCTGGTGTTCCTTCATAAGTCTTATGGAGAGCTCTAGACTTCTCAGATTGTACAACGTGACCCGCCCATTTGAGCCTTCTCGATCTCAAGACATTAATGATTCTTGGTTTGTATCGGTCGAAGAGCTCAGCGTTCGTACGAATGCGCCACCGGTGGTTCTCATTAACGGGTCCAAGTATTTTTCGGAGGATTCTGTTTTCAAATACTTGGAGGGCCTTTTCTTGTTTTTCTGTTAAGCCCCAGGTTTCACATCCATATATGACTATCGGTTTAATGATCACGTTGTACACCCGGCACCTAAACAGACTATTTAGCGCGAAGTACGCTGCATTTCCACTTTTCAGTCGGTCAGCAAGCTCCAAAGTCATCTCATTCCTAGAGGAAATATTAGAGCCCAAGTACTTGAAAAGAGAGGTTCTCTCGAACGAGGAGTTTCTTATTACAATGTCTCCAGAGGGTTCGTTGCCTCTTGTCATTTTCAAATACTTAATCTTTCCCACATTTACTCGTAGATTTAACCTTTTTGCTGTGTCCTCCAAAGAAGTGAAAATATCTTTTATTTCATCTTCAGATTCTCCGAGCACCACTAGATCATCCGCGTAGCCCAATATTTTGTGGGACCCATTCAGTATAGCTCCACCTTCTGCTTTCATTGCCTCTCTTACGGCTTTCTCTAATGCTAGGTTGAATAGCATAGGTGATAAGGAGTCTCCTTGTTTTAGTCCTGCTGTCACCGATATGCATATATATTAATCTTAATAATAATATTTAATTATACAATATGAGCTCTGTAATAATAATTCTCATAAGCGTTAATTTCTTTGATTTGTAATTTAATACTTTGTTTTTTTAAATATTATTGATTTTTTTATATCTTTCAAAGCCATGAATGAAAATGATCAAAATATTGATACATTTATTTTTATTTCTTATATTTAAAAAAACTGTCACATTGAACTACCCTGAAGCGCCTCTTGTGAATGAAATAATCTGGACTAAGAACGTAAGGTTAATTTCCCATCATACGTATTATACTCTTGCGCTTGTGTGTTTTCTGTTGTAATTTTTTTTTCTATATCTTGGTCTCTATCTCGACGCTATAAAAGGTTGACTGCATATGGTTTCCTTACTAAACAAATTGTTATTTTTGATATAAAATAAAAATTGATTTATGTGTTATTCCACTGGCTGCATTACTTATTATAGAAAACATTATTCTTTATGATATGATTATTCTCTGACTTAAAGATAATCAGTTCGAGAATAAAATATTACCGGGTCTGTAAGCAATGCTCCTGCAGCCAAGGGAGCTAAATATGATGCAGTAGATCCACAAAAGTTTCCTAAGCTCACTAGCGTGCCAGCGAATTTTGGAGATAAATCAAGATGATTAAGCTGAAAAAAACAAAAAATCAAATATACTTTCACTACTTTGCAAAACTGCATGATTATATTTTCAAATAAATTAAAATTAAGAGTATCGTAAAATATCCTAACCTTCACATCACTTACTGCTTATTATTTTAATTATCAAAACATTATTTCATTATGATTTATAGCTTTTATTAAAAAATGAGTATAAAAATCAAAAAATATTTTTCAAGGATAAATTTCAGTTTCAGTTCAAAACAGTTTCAGTCATACAAGATACAAAATAAAAATTGTAAATTTTGTTTTTCCCTAATTTGGATATTGCATAAAGTAAAAGGGCATTTTTAAAATAATGTTTTTTGAAACGATGAAAAACGTGTTACACTAAACTTATCTATGGTTACCAAATCAGTCACGATTTAAAAATCAAAATAATAAGAACCATATATCCCGAAAACGCCAGGGTGTCAAAACAGGATATCAAAGTTATAACGGTGATTGCCAATGCTACACTTCCAGCTGGAACCATAGTCAGCAGTATCATGAGCAATGCTGACATCCAGCTACCTGCCGACAATATCAAAAAAACTTTATATTGTATATATTTCCAGATGAGAAAATGTTTGATTTCTCTTTTTTCAGGAATATATATTGTGTGCTCCATTGCAATGTTCAAGATCCAATACAAGAGAGATACCTACCCACGCCAAGTCATTCGGGTGACATTTTGATAAGCTCATTAATGACTAAAGTTATTTGACAGACACATCTATACAAAAAACTAATCCATCAACTCAACATGTGTTGCTTATATTTTGTAGAAAAACATTGTAAAAATTTAAACGATGCTCAACTTCCTACCAGGGACCTAAACATCCAGACTTTCATTTAGCTAGATGACTTTTTAATAGCATAAATAGCTAGGAAACATGTTCACCCTTTCTGGAGCACATTATAAAAGACGGTACGGAAGAGCAAATGGTTCCTCAAGTTAGCCTGCATTGCCATTGTGTAACTTACCGTCTCACCTTACGGTTGAGATTCCATGTGCATCTAACTGGTTCACATGAGTGGTAATGAGATACAAGGAGTCACATAGATGGCATGGCATGGGTATAGATGTGGGAGAAGGGACAGTAAAAAGTGTTACCAACGTAGGATTTAGATGCATAGCTTGGAAGCTGAGACATCTCTCTCATATTGGATCTTGGATATTGCTGGAAACACAATAAAATTATTGTGTGTTCTGGCAGCAATGTCCAAGATCCTTTGAGATGATGCGTCTCTGTTTACGAGCCACGCATCCAAACCCTTCGTTGGCAACACCTTTTCTTCTCCCCTCTCTTCCCTACCCAAGCCACGCCATCCGGGTGACGCCGTTATGTATGACATTGATGACGTTGTTTTTAAACGCTCCTGAAGTGTTACGCAATCGTCGTTACAAAACAAATCCGTAAACATCGACACGTGTTGACTATTTTTAAAGTCACTAAATTAGCATCCGTGCATAAACCACTGAAGTGCTTCCAAAGTGACGTGACTATTAATATATATATATAAATATCGTAATCATGCGTGATGTATCGTTGGCTTCGCATGAAGACTCCGCGTCGGAAGACGAAATGAACGCCGGCCAGACGCCAAGCGTGGCGGGTAATCGTTTGGACAGACTGGAGAGCCAGATAGTAAGTTCTTGTTTCAATCGAAACAAGATCAACTGTCCACCTCACGGCCCGAAAGAATCCCCCTCGAGTCGATAGGAGATTCCTTTTGCCTCCCAAAGGAGGCCGCCCCGTACAATAAACAACAACTGACAGCGTTGGTCGGGACTGTGAAGGAGCCAATCATACCCAATGCGGACCCGGCCAGGATATTGACGATGATCGGCATCCAGCGATGTGGCACATCAGATTGGGCCGGGCTCTGTTACTATGAAACGCAGAAAAAATATGCCGCGACGCCGTTGTTCACCGATCTGGAAGTGAACGATGAGTTCCGTGGGTACGACCAAGGAGCTCTTACAGCTCAGCTGACGGGGAGGACGCCTTACTCGAGGGCCGGCAATTCGTCATTGAGTGGGGGGGGGGGGAATAAGACGGTACCTCGGGGCTATCGCGGGGCTGTTTCAGTCAATCGAAGGAAAGTTCGGAAGAAGCTCTTCCCACCAACTTATAACCGAAGACATTATGCAAATAATGTGTGGGAAGAAGGCCGAACAGATCCAGCACCGCCGAAACCATCCGGGCCAAGGTGAAGGAGGAACACGTCAGGGACAGACTGGCGAAAATCCCCCCCCCCCAGGTTGCAGGAAAGGCTGGCGAGACCTAGACTCTCGCCGGAGAATGATAGGTTGCCCTTAAGGGGGGAGCTAGTCCCGACGCCCAGTGTTAGGAGGGCCAGCAGTGGTAGACCTTCAGCAAGGTACAATCGAAGGCACCCTACAAAAAAAAAACAGGGATTGCACAAAAGAAAGAATCTTCGAGGGGGGCGCTGCCCCAGATAACGCCAAACCTTTCAAAGGGGGTTGCCTGCGACACCTCGTGGAAGTTTGGAAGGCAGAAGGAGCCCCCTTACCTCTTCTGATGATATTAGGGGGAGGGCGCATTCCATTCACCCTGAAGCCGCCCTTCTCCCTCAGACACCACAGCTACTGCGGGAATTCCAGACGCAGGTAACGGGCAAGATGCAGGCCCAAGTAACTGTGTTAAAGGAACTGTAAATTTTGGGAGCGGCAGACAGAACGCCCAGCTACCTCTCGAAATTATTTTTAGTCAGGAAACGGATGGCGGAGAACGACCAATCTTCTACTTGAAGATGTTGAATGGTTTTCTTTTTGGATCCCAGACCTTTCAAGCTGTTCAACCATGGCTGAGTTCCGCAGTCCCTGCAAAGGAACAACTGAAAGATAAAGATAGACCTGCATCAGGCATACCTCCATCTTCCTATAGCGAAGCGACATCGGCAACTCCTCCGCCCTGCTTCAGAGATGAGCTGATCCGGTTCACAAGCCTCACCTTCGGTCTATCAGCGGCTCCACAAATGTTCACATTACTGACGAATTGGGTAGCTGAAAAACTTCGGGACCGAGACATTCGGAGGATTACGTACCTGGACGACGTCTTGATCGCAAATCAATCCAAAACAGTCCTAACCTCTCAAGCATTAGAGATCTTAGGGTTTCAAAAAAAGCTAGGTTGGACAGTAAACTTCAAGAAGTCAATCCCTGTACCCTGCTAGAAACTGGAATTCCTGGGGATCGAGTAAGGCACTTACACCAAAAGCATATCCTACGAAAAGTGCACAGCTCTCCGCAACGCAGTGCAAGAGATGACACAGAAGCAGGAATGGTCCCTCAAATCAGCTCAACGCCTGCTAGGCAGACTAAACTTCATATCCTTCGTCACTCCCCGAGGACGGCTGCATTGCCGTCACCTACAACGACACATCCGCCAATTGCGCCATCTGCCGCCTCACCTTAGGGTTGCGATTCTAGGTCCAGCCATAGAGGAGTTGAATTGGTGGGTACAGACAATTGGAGTGGCAACACCCACTGCACAGACCAATTTTTCGCCACTTCCGAACCACGGACGCAGCAGATGCAGGTTGGGGAGCTCAACTGAACGACACCCTCATATCAGGACAGTGGAAGACAGCATCGGTCATGGCACTCCAATTGGAAGGAGCTGTATGCGGTGATATCGGCAATCAAACTGCAAGCCGATGAAATAAGAGGAGCAGAGGTACTTTTACAGTCGGACAACAGGTTAGTAGTCTTATATATAAACAGAGAAGGAGACACACGGTCGCTAGACCTCTTCTTACTGACACAGGAGATGGTTGCATTGGTCGACAAGTACGGCATCTCCCTAACTGCGCAGTACCTACCGGGAATTTACAACAGCACGGCCGACCGTCTATCTCGCGGAACACAAGTTCCCGAGTGGCACATTCCCGGTACAGCAACAGAGCAGATCTTCGATCACAGTGGCACGCCCGAGATCGTCAAAAGAGTCGTGAGTAATTCCCAGGTATGTATCTCACGACAGCTCCGACTGCGGCGCTCTGTATCACAAAGCTTTCAGCCGCTTGTGGGACTACGAACTGGTGTGGGTCTTTACCCACCCGAACATGATTCCCCTAGTATTGGCCCACCTGAACATGGCGGGAGGGAGATATCTCCTCGTCGTACCAGACTGGAAGAAACCATTCTGGGGAGCAGACCTTCAGAGGAAAGCAACAGGGCTGCCACACACGATACCCAACATGGCATCAGTGCGGGTGGCCATGTCAACCGGCCGACCACCTCCAAAATACAAGACCTGTTGCTCCATCTGTGGAGGATTTCGGATGGGAGAGTCTAATTCGCGAGTGGAGCCCTGAAGGAAAAGGGCTGCTATCATCAGGGTAGCGTCAGTCCACCCTGATGATAGCGTACCGATTGGCATGGGTTAGATGGACCACCTGATGCAACCTTAGATCAGTGGTCGCAAATCACCCCATCCGGAACAAGTTGCCAGGTACTTAGCTCACCTCTACCTCCATGAAGGCTTGGCGTACTCCACAATTGGGGTGCACAAGTCACGTACCAATTGGCTTGGGTTAGATGGATCACCTGATCCTTATCAGTGGTCACAAATCACCCCATCCGGAACAAGTTGCCAGGTACTTAGCTCACCTCTACCTCCGAGAAGGCTTGGCGTACTCCACAATTGGGGTGCACAAGTCAGCCATAACAACCTTCTGCAAACCAGTGGGCGGCGTGGACATTAGTGAAAACTGCCTGGTGAGGCGTGTACTCCGAGCCATATCCCTAGCCAGAGTAAAGACCCCGAAAGCCTCTATATGGGATGTCAGGAGGAAGTCCGTCACTTGAAGGCAACCACTCCACCTACATCCAGCCTATATAAAGTGTCTTGTAGGATGGCAACATTGCTACTACTGACATCGGTTAGACAAGTTCATGAAGTTCAAGACATTGCTCAGATATTCAGACAGCGGGCTTAGAGAGGGAACGGGACCAGATAACTCTATGGCCTGCGTTCGGGTCAACTACCCATCAGCAATCGGGTTGGCACATTAGGAAAGGAGACACGCAAAATAAAGCCCCAATATATTGGCTTCGCCAACTGGTTAAAGCCTCGGAAGGAAGTCGAAAGAAAGGCGGAGACCTCCAAGAACTATTTTTTACAGCTATGGGGCCCGATAAACCGGCCTCCAGGACAGCCATAGACGAGAGATAGTAACTGGCGAGAGTGATCACATCCGATGGAAGGCCTTATCACTAACCCTTTCCAACCAGTCTAGATGGCCACAAGATCGTACCCGGACCATCAGCTGAAGACTGGTTAAGATCTCATATTGATGACATAACTCTTCCCCCACGAGCCACCAGGTGATAACAAACATTCACTCAGAGGATCTTGGACATTGCTACCAGAACACACAATATAGGAGTTTTACCTACCAATAAAACTCTTATTGTGTTTCCAGCAATGTCCAAGATCCAGGTAACCCCTACCTGGTGCACCTTGAGTGACAATGATATACATAACGGCGTCACCCGGATGGCGTGGCTTGGGTAGGGAAGAGAGGGGAGAAGAAAAGGTGTTGCCAACGAAGAGGTTTGGATGCGTGGTTCGAAAACAGAGACGCATCATCTCAGAGGATCTTGGACATTGGCTGAAAACACAATAAGAGTTTTATTGGTAGGTAAAACTCCTATATTATATTAATTTTCCTCAACTTTCATTATAATTTCAATTTAGAAAAGCAGTCAAAAACTTGGAATCGTAGTTTATCGTCATACTGGTAATTATTGTTACTTTTATAAATTTTATTATAACTACCCAATGTGCTTGCAAGTTTTCGTACAGTTGTGACACTACAGATTTTTCTGTTCACAAGAAGATCAGCAAGGCTACCGGTTATACATCCAACGAATAAAGCTGCAATCGATGGTAATGTTGATAAAAAGGCACTCTGCAATAAAAGGTAATATTTTATAATACTATCCTACAAAAACTGAGTATAGATGTCAAAAATCCATATTCAATAATAGAATGATTGTATTTGTTTGATCTGAATACATTCTTTTTTTTTATGAAAAACACATACAATTATACACATATTACAATGGAAATTTCATTTTCTTAGTTTCCAAATTAAGCAGTGTGTAATTCATAAAAAGCAATAAAAACTTAACCTTCCTAAAATAGTTAAAAAGTTGTGTAATTACAATTTTTAGATGAAACCGGAAATTGATCAAATATTTTGAATATTTACTTCCATATTTAATCAATATGATTATCAATAATATAAAAGAAATATCTCACATTTTGCACGTCGACTTTAAGCGCCATCTTTAGATAACTTGGAGTTTCAGTAAGCATCATAATAAAACCAAAAACGCAGCCGCCCTGAAGAATAACTACAGACAATACTTTGCCAGACGTCAATATAGACTTCCATGGAACTCTGCATACCTTAAATATTTATTTATTATAAACAAAATATAATAATAATAAAAGCTCTTGAATCATATAATAAAATTAATTTTACTAGCAATCATGCAAATAAAAAATTGTCATTGTTCAGTAAGTTTGTACTCCTGAGAAACTCTGTGATACTCGTACCCCTCTGCCAAGTTGTCGTTTTTCCACCTTAAACTCTAGACATATTTCTTTTTATTTATTTAAGAGTCAATGGACACTTATGGAATGGATTTTTTGTTAAATAAAACAGCCCCAGATTTAAAAACGTATGGTAATGTTTACCTCAACGGCTTCCTTACTTCCCGATGATTTTTCAATGTAATTTTTCTCAGCAAGTGATATAAATGGATGCTTGGCCGGTGAGTCCGCTCCTAAGATACACCAGAGAACTCCAACAATGATGCTCACAGTCCCGAACACATAAAAAATACTAGGCCACCCTCTGCTGGAAGCTGCAAGGAAACCTGATACTGGTGCCGCCACAATCATGCCGAAGTTGGCACCTATATATTATAGATAATATATTGTATTAACCCAATTATAACATGGATGCTATTTCAGAGTATGACTGAAAATATTGCAGATAAGAAACAGTGGTAGTTAATCTATCGCTTTTATTACGCTCTGTTTTTTGGGATTGGATGAGTGCAATCATAGGATTGAGCTAAAAATTCTACTAATTAGTTAAACAATCTAGCAGAGAGCTACATATTGATTTCTAGTCTAAGCTGTCTAAACTAATAGCTGTCAAACATACACTTATAAAGTATTTTTAACTAATTACTCTATAGACATAAATTTGACAGTCATATTAGATATCATAATGGGCAGAATGTTATAATGATAAATTATCAACTTTGTGAACTCAGAAATTCTGTGAAAGAATTGAAAGTTCCTATAAATATTGCCATGGATTGCATAGTGACCATGGCAGGAAATTATTCCTTATAAGACGCACACGCCCTCAATAAAAATCAAAATTATAACAATTGAGCCAATTGTCAATTGTACTGTACTGGAGACAAAAATTCCTACTCACCAACATAAACAATGGATCCTATAGTACTTCTTTCGCCGATTGGACACCATTTTCCAAGAAGAGTGTGAATCGAAGGTATAAAACAACCTTGTGATAGTCCTTGGAGAGCTCTAAATACACAAACACCTTTCCAACCCCCCTAAAACAATTACAAAAAATCAGCTAGTCTAAATATATGCTGCACACGTTTTCCACTAGAAAACAAAATAAAATACTCATGATAAAAAATGCTGTTTGCAAAAAATCTTAATGCCTACTTATCCAGATGAAAAGTTCTATCATTTACAAAAATCCATGAAGCCATTGATTGATTCGAATGTATTTCATTGTTAAATAACATAATATTTAAATAAAGGTATGGGCAAACTACTCTCTGGCATTGTTATTGTTAAACTCACAAGCTCTCGATAAGCTGTTGGTTTTTAGATAATCACTTTTTATGCAGAAATATTTTTCCATTATAGTTATTACAATACTTATCCTAAAAAAAGTATTTTACTTGCAGCCCTTCATCTTGTGTGATTCCTAACATGACTTGAGCCCAAAAATATGTATCATATAATATATAATCTGACAATTTTTCAGTTAACATTATCAACTTTTGAAATAAAATCTAGCTACTTTTGAAATAAACACACCAAGTCATTTCTGAAACCAACTGTAGAATATCCCAACACACGCATCTTATGCTCACGTTATAATCTGTCACTGTGCTAAAAAAAATTATATCACCGCTACTTCATCATTTTATCTTACCATTGTAGCAGCAAATGGTATGACGTATGTGGCTAATCCATTAAGTACCAGACCAGCTGTGATAAACACTTTCCCTCCATATCGATGAGCCAACTGCCCTGCAGGAATTTGCATTATTGTGTAACCCCAATAAAAAGAACTCAGGATAAAGTCTTGGCTTTGTTTAGTCCAGTCAAATGTCTTAAATTTAAAAAGAAAATCACACCTTTTTAAAACATTTGAGAAAAATAAGCAGCAAATTGATTATTTTGACATTAATACAATTCATTTAAGTACAGTTAGCTCGAGCAGAACGCACAGTTTTAAAAAAATATTGAAAACATAACCATTGATAAAAAGTTCTACTGGGACTAAAAACTGTGAGAATTGTCACAGAAGCCAACAAACGTGGCTACTGCACCATTTACTGGATTTATTTGAGCCTAACATACAATTTTTAAAAAAATATTTTGCATGTACAATCACAACTAGAAAGGTAGTCAAAAAAATGTTTTACTGTAGCAATATCCAATGGGGTTGTAGGGTCAGTCATAGCTATAATTGCTACACTCATATTAACCCTCAAAGTGTACGCAGTGGCCATTACTATAAATAAAATTGCTGTTTGAACATGTCTGTAGCCCAGCCCTGAAAATTTAAAAGAAAGTAATAAAAAAATTATATGAATAGTCAAAAATGCAATGCAATACAAGTACCACATGCACCAATAGCTTGTTGCAGCAATCAATCAAAACTGGTCATAATATATATCTATAATAAAATTTCAAACTATAAATGAATGGCTAAAATATAAACAATATTATAATTAAAAAATTTTCATAGAGTAAAAATTCAATTCTGTGCTTAAAAAAACAATCAATACATAATTGACCATCTGACTGCAGATATAATATATAATTTTATCATTCAAGAGATACTAGTTATATATATATTAACTTAATGTAACCAAATGATTTGAATATTGATTATAGGTTGAAACATTAAACTATATAATAAATAAAAACACAATTCTTATATTGGTGTTTTGATAATTATAACCATCAAAAGTTAAAAAGCATAATAACATTCCATGAAAGTGAAATTACTCACCGTATTTTTCCACATAATCTTGACTTTCTTTGAACTCTTCCACCATGTGAGTCATTATTAAAAATCACTTCATCAATCAAAGAATTTTAAAGAAAAAATAAATCCCCAATATAATGAAATACAACAAATAAAATATTAATTAGTTTACTACCTAGTAATAAATCATTAATATTTTACTACTTACAATAAACAATACTTACTAGTGACTAGTTAGTATTCAACTATCTTACAATATATAATACGACAGTTGAAGGAAATGAAAAAATCATTTTATGTTTTATCATTAATAATATTTGTCTTTAGTATCTTTCAAAAATTATGAGCGCATGCGAATCAAAGATAAAGTGCCTGTGAATTTTGAGCACTGCATCATTTAAATATAATCTTTCTATATGTTTTGACTTAATTCCAGGTCCATTGGTTAATAATTAATCAATTTTCATAGAAGTAGTAGAAATAAAGCTCTTTTATATTATAGGTATTAAATACATTATATTTAAATTGTTTTATCACTCACAACCCAGGTTTTGTCTTTCAGCATCTTCAGGGAATCTATCACACAAATGCAATACCTATAATAATTCTGACATTGACCAAAATACTACTCCGACTCTGAAACTGACCTACAACACGACTTCGACTAAAAAAAGTTTAATTTTGTCAAGTTTTTTTATCTACTTTATATACATGTGCATTTATTAAGATATTTATTTTTTATATAATCGTCTAATCCAAAAAGTAATTGCTCTATTTACAGTTACATCAGTTATCGTACCTTACAACTATTAAATTTATTTCTTTTAAGATTTTATATAAATAATTACTAATGTTAAAATTATTACAATTATTATTGTTCAATTCCATTTTCCTCCCCATTTCCAATAAAAAGGGAAAAGAACACCGCCCCCCCCCCACTCTTCATTTTTAAATATAAATTTAATTATATAAAATTTGAATAATCTAAAGATCTGGGAAGTCTGAAGATGTAAACATTTATCTTATCTAGTAACACACTAAGTGGAATAACATAGATATCAATTTAATTAATTTTCTTAATAAACTTCCACAAAGTTACCAGCGATTCCATCAAACATATTAAATTATGTTTATTTAAAATTTATTGATATTGCCACTTAAATATTTGGAAACTAATTAAAAAAAAGTGACAAGATGATAAATTGTGACAACCCTAAATATAAAGAATGTATATTTGTCAATTATCCAACAAGTATGCAATGAGAGAAGGTATCTTAGTAAATTTTAAATACATAAATCTACTGCCTGCAATTTATATCTGAATGCTTTGTAAATAATTACATTAGTTTGTTGGTACCTAAACTTGGTAAGTGAAATCTAAAATAAACATTGATAAAACCAAAGCAATTTCCATTATTTTATGATATAATGTTGTCTCAGTTAATTTCGCTTTTTTTGTAATATTTACAAAAAATGCAAGATAACAGGTCTGTTATCATATAACAAAGGAAATTTTAAAATTAGCTTTATAGACTTTGTCTACTAAATGAGAGTTGTTTTTCCTTTGTTTGTCAAAATTTTATGGGAACAAAATGATTCTTTCATTTGAGTAAAAATAAGAAAATTTCGATGTTTCAAGCTAAAAAGTATGAAATGCTACAGTCACACAACCCTTCTCCATTTCCTTGCTGACACACATAAAAAATATTTCCAAAGTTATTTCATATATATATTGGTCTTATCTATATTTTGAAATAAAACATAGATTTTATATTACAGTTGTTCCACCGTTAACTCTAATAACTTAGGAAACAAAATAGTATTTGAATGATGATACAAAATGTTTTTCTGCTATCAACAATGTCTTTCAACAATCTAGCTATACTACTAAAATACCATCACTTTAAGAAAATGTGCTTTAAATTCATTGTGCAAAAACCTTTTTATTTTAGAAAATCAGACTGTCTTCTCTATATTCACTAATTTTTTAAATAAAAAATCAAATTGATCTAGTCAATAACATTATTTTCTCAGAACTATCCATCTACTCAAAATATATTTGTAACTATTAACCAGCGATATAAACGTTTTCTTACTGCTTAGAGAAAAGTTTGTTGATTAGATAGCTGATGGCTTGATAAATTAAAGTCAAAAATATAATTTCATGTCTATACTAAATCGTGTAAAAATAAGGCTTGTTCTTGATCATCTCAATGATTTTTTTTAGTGCCAAAGTTATTAAATCAATTTTTGAATAATTCAATGTTGGAATATTCTTTATGCAGTTCAACAGATAATGGGTTAAATATTTTCATGAATTTTTTATTTGTCATGGTTGTTTTCATCAAAATAAACCTTTGGAAAATGACATATATATTATGTTGATTTGATGTATGCAGTTTTGTAAAACGTTAATGAAAGATATTTTTAGTTTTCCATGTATTTTTTTATTAAATTCATTTGATGTATTTAATAATATAACTTGTGATGCAATTGCTTGCATTATTTATTAAATACCTCATATACCTATTTGAATCAGCAATAGATTTAATTAGTATTTTTTTCATCTTTTGTGTCGCTGGCATCCTTGTGTGCATTTAATAAACTCTCAGCAACTGGTGAAGTTTCTGCAAACAAAGCTTGTATTAACACTGACCGATTCTGACGTAAGTAAATGCATAACTGACTATTGTAGTTAAGACTATTTCTTATTTGTTATAACATCCTGTTACTGGTGTTGAAGACTCGCAATAAGTGAAAAAAATTATATGCTATAATCAGAAATAGGCCAGCTATCTGCCACAGTTTTCACACCTGCCTGCTAATGAGTTTTTACATTCTATTCACAAATTATTCATTTATTTATGGAAACTTCATTGGCCTTGTGTATAAAAATATTTTTTGACATTTTTTTGCTTATTAAATATAATTGCTCGTTCAGTAAACCTAGGTCACTACATAAGGGATTTTCAATTTGAATATTATTTTTACCATCATCCATATAATCACTTTTAAGGTGTTAACTGTCACTTCTTGATGGAAAGGCATGATATTTTAAATAATAAAAACACATTTTTTTAGTACTTATTTCCACAATATATTTATTGATCAGGACCGGTTTCGCTCATCGCGAGCATTATCAACTGACGGAATACAATTTACAAACAAGTCTATTTATATAAAACAAAAAATTAATTTGAGTTAAAGGTAGCAGGTGTACAAAACCATGGGTTCAAGAGCTAGGAAATAATTTACGTAAAATCATACAATATTGATACAAATAAAGTAAATTAGTATAAAAATTGAATGTTCACAATCACTTATTAAGAATTACAAATACAATTATGGTAAATCAATAATCCATTAGGAGAAATAACCTTATAAATGAACAAACTACTTTTGCGTCGTCACCATTGTTATACTCATTAAATTAGATTAATAAATATATATTTCATATAAATATAATATTTTTTTTTTGAAAAATTATATTGCCTCCTTTTATTTTATTTTTTTACAGAAAATATTGGAACGCCCCTGACTGACCATATCTTCCCATCTCATTGATTCATCTTTAATTGACTATCATTAAAATTCTCATATATTAATTTATTTTGTTCCATTAAGTAGTAAGAGTGGGTTATTTTCGTCATTAAAATTTCCCACTCCTTACTTCCTTATTGATTGTTCAGAGCTCCTAATGGATTATTGATTTACCATAATTGTATTTGTAATTCTTAATAAGTGATTGTGAACATTTAATTTTTATACTAATTTACTTTATTTGTATCAATATTGTATGATTTTATGTAAATTGTTTCCTAGTTCTTGAACCCATGGTTTTGAACACCTGCTACCTTTAACTCAAATTATTTTTTTGTTTTGTATGAATAGACTTGTTTGTAAATTGTATTCTGTCAGTTGATAATGCTCGCGATGAGCGAAACCGGTCCTGATCAAAAAATATATTGTGGAAATAAGTACTAAAAAATGTGTTTTTATTATTTAAAATATCATCCATATAAGTTCGTAATATGTAGGTTCTATATATTTCAATTGATAAATATCATTTGAGCTAATTAGCTTGAGTGTGAATGATGCAGTTACCAAATTTTACACTAGATGACTCTTTTATCCAAAAAAATATAAATGAAAACAAAGAAATTGATAACTGTTTAAGACAATGAGACAAAACTATCATCATTGTCAAAAGGGGCCTGTGATATGAATAAAAAAGAAAACTTTACATTATCGACCATCATTTCAATTTCTAAATTGAATTCATTTTATTGCATATATTATTTTTTATATTAGTAATGTTTACTTACCAATATCTAAACAAGTTTCCGGATTATCCCATGACTGATGGTCGGCGGTTCCAAATACAATGAAAACTAGATTACTGAAGAAGCAAACGGCAGCTGACAAAAGAAATACCGACCGCCATTGTTTGATGTCAGTCTAGAATTTGAAAAACACAAAAAAAATATATAGCACAGTCACAGTTATTATTATTATACTGCATATCATTGGAACACTGACAACAAGAGCACTTTGTGGAGAAAAGTGATTTAATTCAAAATGTCGACTGAAGGTACTTGATGAAATTTTAATATGAAAATTGAATCATTCAAACTCTATAAACTTCCAATTGTTACACATGATCCATATTCAGTTATTTTACTACATGGATGCACTCGAATTGACAGTTGAATTAAAAGAATAAATGACGTATTTGGTATTATTAAATTTAAAAAATTCCAGAATGAGCTCAAAGCTTAAGGATCAGTATTTTTATAATTTGTTTTTTATATAAACAATATAATATCGCACAACACTTTAATTCTGTTAAAATGGTTCCATCTAACAGTATGAAAAACTGTTTGATATAAAATAAAATTTCAAAACTTTGTTATTCGACTCTTGTGTGTTACTAAATGTGAGACGTGTTTTGCTTTTTTGAAAGTATCTTAAGATGAGATATATTACAGGGTTGTTTATTACTTAGATAAAAATGATTCTAATGCTTACTTAAAACTAAAATAATAAGAGAAGATTTGAACTCTTTCCTTTCTACTGCATGTGGGAAGGAGGTTAGTCACAAAAAATAAAAGTAATAATTTCAATACAGCTATTAATAAAAAATTTATTTATTGTTGCTTGGGGGTGGAAATTTCAAATAAATAAATTTAATATTGGTTGGCCACCTGTTATTAAAATGTTATTAGGTAATAATTGACTATAGCTAAATAATAAACTGGTTTAATTCTATTTAATTACCGGATCATCAAGTATGACTCCTGCCGATAATGGTGCCATCTGAGAACAAATAGCACCAGCCAAATTTGTAAGACTCATGATGGTTCCGGCAAATCTTGGAGAGAGATCAATATGATTCAGCTGAAAATTGGAACAAACAGTGATCAAATTTTGTAATACAACTAATATTTTGTATGTATATCATGTCCAATACTTTTTACAAATAAAATATTGTTGATTCCATGTTGAATATAGAAATAAATTAATCTGAGCCAAAATGACGCCACAATGACGCAAGTAACAAGTAACACCATGGTGTCTTCCATCCAGTTCAAGTCTTCATAATTGATTCCAATTGGATATTTTCAAAGCCTATTAACATCCATTAATATGCAGTGATTTGGTCACATTCACGATTTTCTCACTGATATTCCTCTTTGATAGCATTGGTTTCAACAAACACTGCTCAATTCTGTCCCAGCATATTTATTAAAACCTGTGGTTTATACACTCGTTGTACATGGGTAATCAACTACTAAAGCAGACCAAAGATTAAAACTATCAAAAGAGAATCACTTCTTATCAACACATTCATACTTTAAGCCATACGATTCATAAATAATCAAATAAAATTTGTAAATACCATAAAACCTGAACAGCATACTGTGTCAAATCCAGCAATCAAGGTAATTAATCCGATCGTAATTGTAACACTTCCAGCTGGAATCGTCGTCAAGATTACCAGTAACAAAGCTGGTACCCATGTAGCTGTAATTGAAAGTTATCAGAGGCCTCAAATACTTCATAAGAAATTTAAGTAATAAAACTAAACCCAGTTGATTCTACTTGTTACCTCAATATATTTTTAAAAATTGGACCATTTATATTCAGAACCAAATGCCAAATTCGATAAAAAAATTCATTCAAGAATCAGTAGATACACCCAGTCCTTTTTTTACGCGATACATTGGTTCCAGAAAAAGGCGCGTAAAAAAAATGATTTCACGCAATTGCATTATATTTCTTTACACACCCTAAAACATTAATTCGCATAATACCGATACACTTGTCAACATTTGGCAATTGTATGTGTATTTAAAAAAATGGAATGCTTTACAAAATTAAGTTTAAAAATACACATATTTTTTTTATTTAAAAAAATAATGAAACGTACGTGCCTAGCATCATATATAAATGTCTTCTTTAAAACTAATTTGGGGAAAAAATGCGTAAAAACGAGTGAAGCGCTTAAAAAAATGTAGCGGTGCCATCCAAAAAATCGCGTATAATCGAATTCGTGTAAAAAAAGGACTGGGTGTATCTTAAAATGTATCATTATTGCTAATGCAGAAATCTCTACAGCATTGTTAATATTTAAAATACAAACTTTTTACCAACTATTAGTTTGACTTCGTTTGAGTTCTTGAATGCTTAAAAAAATAGCAATTATAATCACTTGGCACATTATTCACTTATTAAAAAAGGATGAAGTATGAGTTTTTAATTGCAACAGATAAAATTAACTTTTTTATGCTCTCACAATAATTATTTAATAACATTATTTATTTGTGCTTTTTTCATAAATTGCTTACTCACTTCATGTTTCTGATCTTAACATTATAAGTTTTTGAAATAAGTTTTGAAATAATTTTTTTATAAGCTTAGAATTTTTTTTGTGTCTACCGAGTATAGTTTCTTTTGAGTCTGTATTACATTGTAAAATGTTTACCTGCAGTATTGGCAATCTTCCTAACTGTGATTGTTGAGAATATTTTTCTATTCAATAGAAAGTCTGCGATTTGAGAAGCCGTCAAGGCAAAAACCCATCCTGCACAAACTGGCAATATTGATAGAAGAGCGCTCTGGAATTAAAATAAAAGTGAAAGAATCTTAAAAAACAGTATAGGTTTAAACGTTCTTGTATTTTAAAAATTCATTTCTTCCGGAAAACAAAATATCATTTAATTTTTACGCATCTTGGTTTTGCAGTCATAGTATCATCATCGCATCAGTCATATGAGTTTAAAACTTTTTGGTAGTCTAGTGGTTGTATTTTAAGACTGAATTAGAATCGTATTAGACAAAATAACAATAACAGAATAGTTAGGATATAATACATATGGATAATTTATTAAATTTAAGTTTTAAAAATATTTAAATATCTCATGTTATGGTTATTCAAAATTAATATTATATAAAATTTATAATAGTGTTTTGAACTCCATTATCATGACAGTAAGTGTAATAATTAATTTCAAAATGATGTACCCAATATTATCCTACCATCTTTATAACTGTATTCTTTTCTGTTTTTTTCTGCCCATTTTTGAATACATACAATAATAAATATCAACTAATTAACAAGACACAGAACAAAATGTTATTCCATAAATGAAAGATTATTGAATATAAAGCTTTACATTTTTTACGTCTACTTTATGGGCCATTTTCAAGTAGCTGGGAATCTCAGTCTGCAACATCACAAAGCCAAAACAACACCCTCCTTGAGTGACCACCAGGGCAAGCACCCCTGGAGATGTTAAAATGGCCTTCCATGGCACTTTTATATTCTGTAAAAAAACATGTTTATCTTAATATTATATAATGAACATATGAAGTTTCTCGGAAAGTGAAAATAAATTAACCAATCAACTGGACATTTTTACCATTTATGTAATACATTACATTTTTAGTCTCGATGGCTCCAATAGACTCCTCAATATATCTTTTCTCATTGAATGATATTTTTTTATGCTTGGCAGGTGAATCGGCACCCAATATTGCCCACAAACATCCAGTCGCAATAGTTGCCGTGCCAAATAAATAAAATATACTTGGCCATCCAGCTTTGCTGGCTGCCAGGAATCCTGATGATGATAAAGCAACGAGTATTCCAAAACTTGACCCTGTGAAATTTTATAATATCACAATATTATTATGATTGTTAATGATATTCCTGGGAAAACTAAACCACAATGTAGTCCATTCGACTTATTAAATTGTTGGTTTTTACTAACATATTTACGCAGCAACATAAGTTGTTTTAAATTTGAATTGTTACAACTTTGTATGATTCCACATGTTTTGTCACTAATAACTCGGGTTTCGCCTTTCGGCATCTTCAGGCATTCTATCACATGGTTGCAACAGAACCGATGTAAAATAAAGAGTAAGCATCGTCTATATACCAAAGTTATTAATTTTCTGTTCTCTTGCATCCATCTCTTAAAGTTCTGTTCTGTGACAAAACATGTGGAATCGTACAAATTTGTAACAATTCAAATTTAAAACAACATATGTTGCTGCATAAATATTGATATTGAAATTCCATCAAGCACCTTTAGTCGATATCATAAATTATAGGTTTTTTTTTTATGAATTTCATTTTATCCCAAACAAATGTCAAGCTTACTTCCTCTAGCCATAGTGGCTAGATAAATTATTCCATAAACATGTCTAGGAGAAAGTCAGTGAATAAACCCTTGGGTATTATCGAAACGCCTCAAAAAAGAACTGAAGGGCTGTTTATAAAATTTTTTAGCTTGTAATGGAGGTGATTGAGATATGGTAGGGTGAATAGAGCCCAAGTTTGCATTGCTCTTAATGAAAGGTAAAATCTTTCACTGATGATTTGCAAAGAGATTTTAATTATCTTTTGAATAGCAAAAGAAAAACACCTGTGACATTAATAATAATGATAAAAGATTGTATTTATGATTATTGAATCAAATTGAGCTATGTTACAAATACGGATTATTGTAGATGTTTTAAAACAATATTATTTACCATTGTATATACGGGTCCCCATTCGATTCCTTTCTGTTATCGGTGACCATTTTCCAATCAAGGTGTGAATCGAAGGGACCAGACATCCTTGCGCAACTCCTTGCAATCCTCTTAATAAACAAACTCCTTTCCACCCACCCTGTAAACCAAATATGACTTTTATAATGATACACTTCAAAAAATCCAACAGAGAAAAGTCATATCTTAGTGTTTATTGCATATGTGATAGATTTAGCTCCAATATGTTAAGCATTCAGTAGATTCATTCAAGAGGCCATTTGAAGGGTAATGATTTTTATAACCCTCATGCCAAAGAATCAAATGGTTAAATATTTCCCATTGGATCATAAAGTAATTGAAGATTTTTATAGCAATTTGACTCTATTTTCATATGTAATATTATTCTGTATGATTAATAATGACAAGAAATTAGGAAACATGATAAAAGCATTTAATATTATGCACACGCACACCACATAACAGCACTTATATATACTCTCACATACACTCCATCTGTAATCTTGCTGTATATTATGCATCAGTGTAGTGTTGTTGACACTGAGCTCAATAAGTAGAAAGAGAAATAAAATTCTCTTTTGTTTAATATTACTATTTTGTTCTATTAAATTAATAGTGCAGCTTCATAATGCATCACATTTTTCTTCCTTTAAAACCCTCCCCATTGATTTAAGACAATCGAAGATTGTTTGCAGAATAACGTATAATTTGGCTACAACACATTGCTTCATCAATAATTTTTCATTTGACTAGGATGTTTTAAAGCTAGTAAACAAATACCTTGAGATGTAACATGTGTATCATAAGTTTTCTTACATATAAAATGGTTTCTGCAACACAATTGTTCAAACAAAGTATCAAATGAATTTCAACATATTTGTAAACATAAATTGTTGACATCATAGATGTCAACACGTTCACAAAATTTAACAAATGAAAATCTGATACTATTTCTTGGCACAATAACATTTATTTATATTATGTTGTATTTAGGTATTTCAGCATAATTATGTCTTACTCTATTCACTGAAAGAATATCGTGTTGTTAAATAATACATTTAATATTATAGTGTTAACACTTACAAATGTTGCTGCAACCGGTATAAATAGCGTGGTTAATCCATTAGAAATTAAACCAATAGTGACAAGTATTTTTCCACCATACTGATAGGCCAACTGTCCTGCAGGAACTTGCATAACCATGTAGCCCCAGTAAAAAGAACTCAAAATGTAGTCTTGTTCAATTTTGAGCCATTCAAATGTCTGAAAAACAACAGCTATCAGTTAATCACAATAATGGATTCCTACCACTTAACTCACTTAACTTTTTTGCAACTTATCTTGCTACCATGGAGCTTGTCGAAAGACTAGGGACTTGAATGGGGAAAGCAATTTGGAAATATCCTAAGGATTGCTCGTATATTGTGGTTAGTATTCAAATATGTTGAGAGTGACTCAAGGTCAACTGTGTGAGCTTTCAGCCGGTTTCTGTTCTCAAGCCAGCATAACGCAGCTAAAATCGCTTTATGTTATACGTAATTCACCAAAACAATCAAATTTCTATTTCACAATAATTATTCATGATAATTTCATAACATTTTTTTGTGGGACTTTTGAACTCTCATAAAATTTTCAGTTTCAAATTAGAGTGTATATTCAATTATTTATTATCAAATTTACCATATTCCGTTCATCGGGTTTAGTTTTGTCAGTCATTGCTATTATTGCTATACTCATATTTGTTCGAAGACAATGTGCACATCCCATCACCAAGAAGAGCAGAAAAGCTTGAAGATGTCTGTAGCCCCATCCTGAAATGTGTGATTATATTTTGAACAAGCTTTCCCATTCAAATGAAAAGTTTCCTGTGTTACTAAATAAAACCTTCTTATTGATTTTGTCAGGCAACTATAGATTGCTTTAATTGTTTCAGAATAGAAAATTCAATAAACAACAACATAAACATAATTTAAGTTGTTATGATGACATCAAAGATGTTATATTAGGGCAAGTGGACTGCTGTTTTTCTCACATTTAATGTGCAAATCAGTTAGTAACTTAATTCAGATACATGAAGCCTTATAGATTTTGTAATAAAATAAAGTAATGATAAAGAGGTTTCTTTCATTGTATGATATTTAGCACATGTTGAGTTGAAAATTAAGTTTTTTTTTAATTATTTCAAGAAATTATGGTGTTAATTGCCCACCACTGTGGACAGATTTAACAGCCCCAGACTGCTTTTTGTGGAGATATTTAAAGACCAATGATTATACAAGAAAACCAGAAACACTTGAACACCTTAAACAAAACATTTATGAAATACCTATTGAAATACAATATATGGAAATATGATGAAAATGGTAAAAAATAACCCACACTCGAGAGGGTAACAGAGAGTAACATTGTTTTTCATGTATTATTCCCAAATTTTATCACCATTCAACCATTTTGTTTTCATATATAATACACTAACAAAAAATTACGTAGTAAACCTTCCTGACAAACATTTTGTACATACCTGGATTCGGTGACCCTGAGTCGATAGCATAATTTTTTTTAACTTTAAAATTTGACATAATTTTGTATTTTAACCAATATATTATAGAATCGAAACAATGCGTGATTTTGACAGTTCTTAAACTTACAACTAAATGAAATATTCTTAAAGTTTCTTACAATAAATTTTATATGATTGTAGATAACAAAGCTAAGATATGGCCTTAAAATATTTGAGCACATAAGCCCATCTATATATTAAAAAACACATTTTGGAATTACACTCGTCATCTAATCAAATATTAAAATATAATGAGTATGAATATATTTCACCAATCCATTGGACCTCAAATTTATTGGGCATTCTAGAACTTTTGCATAACTGCATTTGTGTTAGATGATTTCTTATTATACAAGAAATCTATTTTTATATTGGCATAAGAATAGTTTATTACATTATTTATTATAAATATTCATAGGTGTTATTTTAAAAAATGATTCATTATTTGAAAAATACATTACATTTAGTTAATTGCTTAACAGAATAGTTGATAGTAAATGCATTGAATGGAAATTGAATGCCGATTTTCTTCAATGTCCAAATTAGAATACATTATTTTCTTATGGATGATATATGTAATATAAAGAAAAATTGCCAAATATTTTAATTAATAAACTGTTTTATTTTTATGGAACATTGTTTGTTTACCTACGTCTGAAAAATGAGCTAGCTTTTTATTCATGCTCTGAATTTTCAGAGAAACCTATTTGAGTCAGGTTTTTAAGGAGTATATAAATCAGGTAAACTTTAATTAATTATTCCAAGTAGTATTTATTACTTTAGCAGAATGGTCATTTTCTGCAAGTAATAGAATAAATAACTGTCATTGAAGAATGCAAAGCCAGGAAATACTATTTGACCTATGCTTAATTTCAATTGAAGAAGCATACTTATTGACGTAAAGCAGAAGAATACATTTTACGACAACGTTATTGAATAATTCATGTGACATACATGAAAAATTCAATTTATATACATATAAAAAATGTTATCTTTAAAAAAAATATATTTTTTTAAATTTTCTATATTCAACACCACCAACATCAACATTCACAGTACGCGCCACTGGTAAATATACAGCACGAAAGAAGATTACAAACAAATAGAAATAATTTAAATGTTATCTATGTAACAAAGTTAATACATGTAAAACGATGCCTAAGTTTTGTTCTGTTTCCTATTTGAAGTCTAATTACTTTACATTGTCAGGAACAGTCGAAGAATCAATTATTATGAACTCTGACAGCCGTCAGCAACTTTTGACACATGTGACGGTATGGCGAAGATTGCAAAATTAATAATTAATCACTTTTTGTTATTTTATTATTTATATTTATGATTTAAAACTGATTAAATGTCATAGTTTTATAACATAGTATATTTATTAAGATTTAAAAAAAAGGAATTAGTAACCATCGCATAAGAATGCTTGAAAGACACAACAAACTGTGGGTATAAAAAATATCAAATTCACTCATTGACTGTATTCAGTACAGTGTATTATTGTGATCCAAAACTCTCATTAATAAAATTCCTTAGAGAAATTACTCAAAATTTATGTGCAATAAAATAAAACTGTGCATATTACTAATCTCAATTTCTAGCTCAGAAGACTTACTAAGGTTAAAATATTTTTTCTTAGATGTATCTAAATGGCATACGATTCATGTTTTACTTAAATAACGCTTAGCAACACCTTGTCATTTACAGCTAGTAATTATTTTGCGAAACCCTAAAATTATCAACCAGTTGAAAGGTTCCTAATATTATTTGATGTTTATCATAGGATTGCTGTAGGAAAAGTGAAAGAAATATTGAAATTTTAACTGTTGAAACTTTGTGATTTTTGTGGAAACCAATGGTAGTTAGTGATTATAAAAACTATTCATCACCATTTCCAAAATTGAATCTCATTATAGTCAAATTAGTAAGTAGTCATTTATTTCAAATTATTTCAGATACATATGTAGCTCTCAGGGTTTATATGGTGGTAGGATCCAAACTATTTATTAGATGACAGTACTATTTTGCATCCATGTGATAGAATGCCTGAAGATGCCAAAAGGCGAAACTCGGGCATTGAGTGAAAAATCATGAGGAAATATACACAGTTTCAACAAATCAAATTGATATTGAAATCCTATCAAGTTCTCAAATCAATCAAATTTTCAATCGATATTGTAAAAATTTCTATGATTTTAATGCGCTTGTTTGTATGTATTTAAATTTTAAAGGTTCATTGCTATTGCACGTAATGTGATATTGAATTTGTTTGATAATCAATGAGCAAACTGTGATGGATAAACAAATATAAAATTTTTGACTGAAATAATTTTTTCATGGTGCAAGAAGTATATAATAATAAAACACATTTTTATTTTTGTATTAGTGATATAATTAACGATTATTCAATCATTAAACTTAAGTACACAAACCTTAAATGTATAAATTCATATGTATACTAAGTCTTTTGTTTTTAATAATAACATATGTGTATTACATCTTTCATATCAATTTTACATTGAAATAACAATATTGTTATGGATGACTTATTGTATTCTTACTATTATTTCTATTCAATTGGTAAATATAATAATCATTAAAATAGACGAATAACAATGTTATTTAATTGTGTGACAAAAAGGCAAACAGATTTGTAAAAAAAAAAAAAAAACAATTTGAAAGAAACAAAATTTGCTATTTCATATTCATTCATAACCATTCAATTTCAAAATTAAATAACTAATATTTACACATTAATGCTAGATATAAAAAATATTTCTCATCACTAAATATCATCCACTTCTCAATAAAAAAAAATACTCTGAACATTCTTTAATATTCTATGAAGTATTCAAGTGTTCATTCATTTGAGATCATTATATACAGCAATATTTCAATCACGCTATAATCTCAACATTCAGCCATTCTTTTATATTATAATAATAAATTGTAATAAAGTAATCATTGGAACTTTATGAAATAGTTTTTTATCCATTGGATATTTACAACAGTTGTATCATAAATACAACATAACTTAAATCAATGCTTAGAATTTAGTGGATGCTGTTACAAAATGGGTTTAATACTGGAGTTACTAGTATGCAATAGTTATATCAACAGAAAATAAATTGTCTTCTTGAAAAAATAATGCATACTGGATTTTGTTTTACTTTTTTGAAAATAAAATTTTAATAAAATATTAAAATATTCTTTTATCGACATTGACTCACTGGAAATATTCAGATTTTTGTATACAAATTGATTTTACTGGTGGCGGCTTTCACAATTATTGATTTTGCCAACATTACATGATATATGTATATCTTACATATATTTATATCAACTTTAATATTAATATGCCAATAAAAGTGGAATAAAAATTTATAAATGCACATACAAACATCACCCATTTTAAATAATCAGCCTTATCCATAACCTCATTGATAATAATTAAAATAACATTGAAACAATTATAAATAGTTTTTGATTACATAAATAGTTACAAAACTAACCTATTACTATCGGAGCTTTCAGCTTTTGATTAGTCTTTAATATATCATTTATAACTATAGTCATAATATAAGTAATTATGACATTCAGGTACATATTTTGAGCCTCCGTGTATCACATATACTTTAAATGTTTATTTTTTTATGTTTTTTGATAACATGGCTTCTTTTTCAACAATTTGTGCCTTCTTCTCTCGGATTACAACAGCCATTTCTGGAAAAAATACATTAAAATCAGTACAAAGAAATATATTATTTATTCCCTAAAGATCGTATTGTATTTTATAAGCTAACATTTATCAAAGTTTTAGTAGTTTAGTAGTTGTGTAGATTTTTCTAGACACTCTTATTTTTATAATTTAGATATTCTTATTTTCCCGTCAAATATGTTACATAACATAACACTGTTTTTAGTTTTACAAGAATTGTGTATAAAATTAATTGTGTTATGAAATTCTGCAACGTAAAAATATGCTTGCACTTTTTCTCTGTAACAATGCAATTCCATCAAGTAAATCCCAATTCATTAATATTAACTCTTCTGTTTTGGTTAAACTTTCCCCACTTTATCAGTTTTTTGATTAATGTATAACATATATGACGTTATTTAAATAGACACAAATTGAGTATAAATGTACCAACCTTCATCTCCAAATACATTATTTGGCTCGTTCCATTGTTGTCTTTTTGATGTAGAAAATATAATGTAGAATAAGTTCGATAAGAAATAGACAGCTGCTGTTGTAAAGAAAACTGTTTGCCATTGTTTTGGATTTGTCTGTAAAGAACAAAGACAACACATTAGTATGAACATAATTAAATAATGACTTTCAAGGAATTATACCAACTCATAGTATAATAATATTTTTTTTCAAATTTTTATGTATCAAGTGGGAGATGCTTACATTATCTGAGACAATAAAGCCAACAGTCAACGGAGCAAGTCCTCCAACAGCATTAGCCAAACAGTTTGTTATTCCCATCAAGGATCCAGCAAAGTTCGGTGTCAGATCAATATGGTTCATCTAAAATTAAAAAAATAGTACATTGTTTGAAATAGAAAATATAGTTTTTTTTTAATGTTTAATAGATGTCACTGTCTGAGAAAAACTAGAGTTATATTTAAAATTATATTGTATTTACCATGTAGCCCATGTGCATTCCTGAACTTAATCCAACTGTTACGGTGATTATTCCCACAGCTAACATAGGACTTCCAGCAGGGACAAATGATAGAACAATTACACCAATAGCGGGAAGCCATGTTCCTAAAGAAGAAAAATAAAATGTTAATTCTTATATTACACGTCTAAGAACGATTTTTGTGAATTGAACTGATAATTTTTTTATAATTCGTTGAATTTGTGCATACGTGATCATAAAAAATGAATGAATAATTTCACTTACCGATTGAGTTGAAAATCTTTCTTGTGACAGTAACTGAGAATATTTTCTTGTTCACAATGAAATCTGATAGGAAACTCATTGCAAATCCTCCAATCCACATAGCAGCATAAGGCAGTGCTGATAACAGACCACTCTGTGAATAGAAAACGAAAGCTAAATTAATTCATATCCAAAACTCAAACCACTTTTATACTAATTTATGACAAAATTTTTTATGAAGAATATTCATTGATTTAATTATCATTGCAAATTAACTCACTTTTTTCATATCAATTCCAAGAACATGCTTCAAATATCCAGGCGTTTCCACCAAGAGTGTTAAGAAACCCCAATTGCATCCAACATGGCCAACAATCAAAGCAAATACAGGAAGTGATGTTGCAAAGGATTTCCATGGTGTCTTCAGCGGCTGAAATAAAAAGTAATTTTATAAGTATTGAAATTATGTTATTGCAGACTATGGAGGATTTGAAATATTGAACTATTGTATGTTGATGATCATTTAAAGTGTGTGCTTTATAAGAATGCTCAAGTGAATCAGAAAGTACATAGCTAAAAATATTTGGATATGATTTTAACATTTTGAAATAAAAATTGTAATATGTGTTCACTCAAAGCTAACTATACTAAAAAAATCAGCCTATCTTAAAATTTCACATCGTATGATAAGATGTGAAGTAAAATAAACAAAAATAATAATTGCTAGCAAGTATAAAGAACATTCTAGTAAATTTTAATTGTTGTTCATTTGCAAGATATGGAGATGCCAGTGTTTGTTTTCTTATCTTTCAGTTTCAATGACGTCAGCTATAAATTTTACACCACTAAGTCATTACATTACGTTGAATGGAAAAAACCACGATATATATCATCTATAACTAAAACTAATTTATTCAACAAAAAAAAAACTCAACGACATCTACAAATATTTTCAACAGAAAAAGGGATTTTATTGCACTATATAAATATTTACACTAAACAATATAATAATGATACATGACATGATTTTTTTTTTATTAATCTATGGAAATTTTCAAGCTCTTTTTTTCTTAAGATAACAATTTTATGTGTGTGCTTTATTTTTTGGAAAGATGTCGCAGAACTAACTTTAAAAATGTGATATACTGAGCTACTTTACTCTCTCTTTGGATTTATGTACTAGTTTCCTGTTTTTGACACAAAGAAATACTTTGGTTCGAACGATTTAAAAATGCATTTAAGTGATGATTAGAAAATGAAAAAGTGAGACTTGCTGCATTTCAAATATTTTCATATTGCAGCAGAGCTTGTTGGGATTAATTTGTTTATAAACCATGCATGTCTTATGCAAATAAGCTTTGATTATTTAAAAGTCTCTGTTCTTTAAAATAACAAAATGTATACTATTTATAGTACTGACCTCTCGCTCTTCAGTATGACCTAACGACGACTCAATGTAAAACTTTTCTTCTTCGGAGATAGACTTATGGGAAGCAGGAGAATTGGCTCCATAATAGATCCAAATTAGTCCAGTAACAAGTCCTATCGTGCCAATCACATAGAAGGTAAAAGGCCAGCCGTAGGATGTCGATGCAAGAATACTGGACAATGGCATGCCAACAACTGTACCAAATGGTGTTCCTACGAAAAAAGAAAAATAGATAAATAATTCTGATTTTTCCATTCAGACATAAATAATTTTTTGAAACTGTTTTCGTTGTAAAGTGCACTATGCCAATGTTGATAGATGTTAACAAGCTAATTTTTGATTAAAATATATATTAAATTAACCATAGTGCCCTTTTTAAATTGATATATATAAACATACAAAGTCACACCGAATTTATTGATTCATATCAATTGTTGTTTTCATTAGCAACTCTAAACTGATTAATTGAGACACTCCTGGTTTTCAGAAGTCTTGGAAAATATTAAATACCATGTTTTTCTCAACAATTCAAAAAGTTTATTTTATTTGCATATCCAAGAAATGTCAACAAAATTTATAATAATATGTAAGAATGTCTTGTTTGTACCAATACAGTAAGATCACACTATGACACAATAAAATATTATAGGTTCAGACAAACATTATTGTAAATTGGAATAATTTAAAATAATTGATTTATACAATTAGTAAAAATGTTGTTGCCATGGTAATTGGTACTTAATTTGTATGTAGCATGTAAATCTATTCATTTTTTATACGAAGTACATTGAAATGATCATTTTTATTCAAAATTCTTTTCTCATAAAATAAATATCTTTACATATCTATATATCTGATATAAAATATATTCATTTATTTATTGATGAAGAATGCGTCTAATTTTCCAAGTATAAAATTATTCATTCAAATGTGTTTTATATGTATTTATCGCATAAAAAAGACATACCACAAAAATGTTGTTTTTTATTTTGTTCGGTTACAAACATGAGTGGTATTTTACACGTTTTTTTTTTGCAATCTTCAATAAAAAGATGTCTGACTATAATTATTATCTCTATTCATTATTTTTTAAGTTACAGAGACACAATGAAGAATGTTTTTATGCATTTAAGATAGATGGCAATAAACAACGATTTTTTTTCGGTTATGAAACATAATTATTGCATATTAAATAATAACTATAAATCTAGTTTATCATTGCATAGATAATTAAAAATTATAAAACGAATCATGCATTTAGGTAGTGAATAAATAATAGTCGTTAATTACTTATTTCTGTTATTTTTTTTTATATTTTAAAATTTCGCTACTGTTTGACGTCAATTAGATTTTTTCCGATTGAGCTTGGAAATCAAAATGAAATGACGAGAATATGACATAAAACTCTTAAAACGGTATTATTCATCCAACTGCTGCAATTCAATGACTTAAAAGGCGATAGTCAACTTGCGGAGATCATTGCGTTGTAAATATAAAATATTTCCGAGCTGTTACAATGTTTCGTCAATATTCATCGAAGAATCTTTGAAATAAAAAATTTACAATTTATTTGTTTCTATGAATTATTATAAAATATATTTACCTATAACCATAAAGTTGCTCAATCTGCTGCGTTCATGGTTAGGGATCCATTTGCTGACCAAGGTTTGGATCCCAGGGAAGAATGCTGCTTGGGACAGACCTTGGAGTACCCTAAGAGCACATGCCGCTTGCCAACCACCCTGCAAAAAAGAATACATGAATAAAAAATACAGGATTGGTTGTCGTTCCTTTCCCATACTTATTATAAAATGTATGTCAAACGTCAATTTATCAGCTACAATGAAAACCCTTTTTTTCGGAATTAGACGTTTTCCCGCCAATTGACTTCAATGTTTACAATCCCGTTTTATCTAAGCACTTTACTTAAGCAATTTACGTTTGAAATTTGTAAAAAATACTTATTTTTATTTTTGTAATTTTATTAATAAATACATGACTTAACTTTACATAACTATTAATGACTTTTTGGATAAAAAACAATACAAATTATTCGATATATATAGCAATACTTTTTTTGACCCTTTATTACGAAATGGTGAATAAATATATAAAACACAATCAGAAATTTATATGCGGTCTCATAATAACAACAAATATATCTTAAATATGAATATAGTGCAAATAACTTTGCGCTGCATGATAATTATCTATTGACATCTTACGCAAAGGTGCTCTGAAAAATATTACAATTCATTGGTTTGATTTTTGGGAAACAGATACGACAAAATTTCACACTAGTTTGCGCGTAAACTCACCCGAGCATTGGCCAATTAGCTTCAGTATTAAAATTAATTAGAGTTTTGGTGAAAACTAACAACAAATAAAAGAATATTACTGAATACATAAATTCTCAATATGCAAGTTGAATATTATTCTCGAATGACTTTATAAACATATTTTTAACGCATTATTAGTCATCTGACAAAACAAAAATATGTATTTATTTGTAAATTTTAGCATAGATTATAATGGATCTTATTGTTCAAAACACAATGAGCTGAAATTCACGTCATTCTGTTTGATTTCGATGTTACCATAAATCAATCTGAATTATATTTATCATCTAGACTTAATATGGTTTGTTTTGGTTGCATTTATGCTACATTTATGACCCGTGCTTTGTTTTTTGTATAATTGTCTAAATGAACATTGATTGTTACAACAGTTGTTATTTTTAATTATCTCAAAATAAGGCGAGGTTAATACAAAAGGTATTGAAAATGAATTAAAAAAACATTCAAGTTTTCTCATCACTTAATCAAAGTTAATATTTCACAAATTTGGAATGATTTTTATTGGTCTTTAAAAAAGAAAAGCTTCCGGTTTCCTTATTATTTTTATATGACGATGGGTAAAATAAGTCTTTTATATTATGTTATATGAGAACTTCAAAAAGAAAATCAAAGGAAACCCCCATACGAATACTGACTGAGGCTGTCAAGAAATATAATTTGTTTGTTGATTGAATTGGCATTCACTTGGTAGAACTCCATTATAACACGGTGGAAAAAATTGCAATGTATTTTAGTTCTACAAAATACATTGCAATTTTTCTTCACCGTGTTATAATTTGTTTGAGTAGTAACATAAAATTAAACGCCGCTCTTAGAATGTAGTTTTTTTACATGAAATAATTTATAGTATCATTATCGATACTCGATTTATTTATGTGAATGGTCTGAGATAACATTCTCATTGTTACGAATTAATTTTAGTTACTCAATGTTACTAATTAATCCATAAATGTTGAAAATTTTCCATGGCGGTTTTTTAAAATTATTTGGAATGCAAAATTAATTAATTAATTACCAGGTGGACCATCCATGGTGTCATCAGCGTAAGGACTCCGTTGACAATCATCGCCATTGCAAAAAGAGGTTTAGGTCCATATCTATTAGCCAACTGTCCAGCAGGTATTTGCATGATTGTGTATCCCCAGAAGAAAGAGCTCAGTATAATCCCTTGCGTCTTCTTTGGCCAATCGAAAACCTGTGAAAAAAAAAAAAAAAAAAAAATGAAAAAGTGTCCGAACTTTTATTTAAACAACCCCATTATGTTATTAATGGAAAAAGCACTATTTTATGCACATAAATGAAATGGGTAACCTTCATTTACAAGGCTAATTATTATGTCATTTCCCATACTTTGTACGCATTGAACAAAATAAAAATCAACATGCACGTATGTAGATACATTTTTACTGCCCAAAATGAATATGTAAACAGAATAGCTAAATACTTGTTTTGCTTTATGGATGTTTACAAGTTGGTAGTATTTTTTTTTCGTATCGGTGGCGCCGATAGCAATATTCAATCAATTATTTTTAATTCAGACGTATTTTATCATTATACCAACCACAACATTTTTTTGAAATGTTAATATTATACAACAATTTGTTTTGAAAAAGATTTTATGAAATCGAATCCAAGAATTTATTTGTTTTTACTTTCAAAGTCTTATTATATGTATCTATCTTTTAACTTCTTCGAGTTAAAAAACAAACACAGAATTTGATAAACTTTTGCCAAAGTACTAATGGAATTTAAAAAAAAAATATTTATCCAATTCAAATATACGTTTGCTCTGTGATCAATTATTAATAACCATTGATCACTGATTGTGCATCAACGTTTTAATTAAATTAATTGGCAGTAAAATGTTAATACTTTTTTTAAGGAATAAAAACAACAAAAAAGAATAAAAACAACAAAGCCAGAAGCTTTTTTTATATAAACTTAAAAATATATCAACAACCCATAAAAAAAATTCAAAAGCAATAAGATTTTTATTATCTTACTTTAATGACAGCATGATCTCTATTGTATATACCTTATAATGTTTGTAAATAGTTGAATATATCAACTATTGTTGTGCAATAATAGAAAAATAAAAAAAAAGCTAATTGTTGTAACCTTTCGTACCGATAGCTGAACAGATCAATTATTTTATAAAAATGTTTAATAAACATACCGAATTTAAAATGAGAAAAATTCTAAAATTTCTATATAGATCGGATTTAAAAAAAATTAGGCAATTACAGTTATAATTGAATACTAGTTATGTATTGTTAAATAATACAGTGAATTCCCGATTTATTGTTCTCGCATCCATCGTTTTTTACAAGTGCCCTTAAAGAACGATGAATCGGATTTCACCGTAGAGATATTTACAACGGATACAATTTATGTGATAATGAGGGATCTTCAATTCATGTATTCTTACCTCAATGTTATGATGAGACCCATTTTTGTCTGTCATCGCAATCATGGCAACATTCATGTCAACTCTCATGATGTAGGCTACGGATACGCAGACGAAGACCAGGAAAACCTGGAGATGCCGCATCCCAAAGCCATAATCTGAAAATTAATAGTCAGCAATTTAAACACAAACCTTCGTGAAATAACCAATTTTCGTGGTATCGCCTTATAAAATATTTTGTATTTTACTGAATAGAAGACGATGGAAGCGATTAAGTGGACTTAAAGTAGTGGACTTATTTTTTACTCATCGTTCTATCGTGGTATTTTTATGTATACATTATTCGTTTGCATAAAAACTCCACGTTTTGTATGTCAACAAATTTTCAATACATCAAAATGTTTTCGAACCGCTCTTCGATACGTAACAAGAACAATTTTACGATTACCACGTGGGAACTGAACATTTTGGCGGCCGATTTGAATTTAATCAAAATGGTAACAAGTCAATACAGATAAAAAAGTGTTTAAAATTATTCATTATTTGTCAAAGAACATTTTATCGTAGCCATATAAGCTTAAGACATAAAAAAATAATTGGATACAATTTTTATAGCATTTTTATGGAAATCTATCGCGAGTTTGAATATATCCAACTGTTACTTAAACCGGAACGAGAAAATGCGTACAGATGATATGCATATTATTATAGTTGAAAACACTAATTAAACGATGTTTAAATAATAAATTTTAATTAATTCTAAGAGGCCATCTTTTAACTAAGTCAGATCATATTCATATATTATTTAACAAAAAAGTTTAACAGTATAATAATGAATATTTAACGAATAAAAATAATATATTATATTTCCCGGATATTCATTACACATATCTATATTTGTTCATAGAAAATAATCGGAGTTTTTGTTGCAATGGCGAATGTGTATGAAATAATATTTTACGTAAACAAATACCAATTTTATACTACCGGCAGTTTTTTGATAAAATGTAAACACTGTAAAAATTCAATGTTTTTAATTAATTTCCCGATTCATATTTTTTTTCGGAACAGATAGATAATGAAAAAATTGAAGATGTTTGAAATATTTGTAAAACGGTATATTGAGTGGTTATTAGAAGAAATAAACTGTTTTCCAAATTCAATAATTGACTTGGAAGTTTTATAAAAACACGCTTATAATTTATTCCCGTTTTTGTAAAAGAAAAATAAAGTGTCGCTAAAAATGTATTAATATATCGAGCAGTTTCTTGAATTCTTTGTAATTTCCGCGTTATTATAAAGCATGTCTAAAAATACACACAACACAGAAAATAGGTATTATAAATAAGTATTATTCAACAAACAAGTTAACAACATTACAAAACAAATGACAAACTAATAGTTAAAAGTAACTTTCAAAATACCTTTAACTGGTTTTTCCACCGAAGCATAGTCACATGAAAATTTCTCGTTCACCGTCATTTTGGACAAAATTATTTTGAAAACTTAATAAATTTTGAGTTTATTTTGGGCAAAGTTAATGTTTTTACTAGTAAAACGTTTCACTCGGGTATGAGTTTTTATCTTTACTATACGCCGGTTGGTGAGTGAGTAACAGAAATTCGAAGAGTATTCTCTTTTATGAATATGTATGGTTCAACAACTTTATCAATTTCACTCACATGAGTATAAAAGGCCTTCTCAAACATGGTGCCATTCATGAGAACACCTTAATACACCGGCAATTGACCCATACAGCGGCAACGTATCAAATATAACACTGCATTAGTGTGAGAATTCGATAGCAGTTCTTCTCAACATTTTCAAATATTACATTAAAAATTATGATATTTTTATACAATAATTTTGGGCATAGAAAAAAGTTCTTATGATAAAAATGTATGTCATAGTTTCAAAGTGACTGCCTACAGTGCCTTTGTAATTAATTCTGTAGTCATTTCGTTTTTATAGCTTTTTTCTAACGTGTATCCTGAATGATAATTGTTTTGCTAAAAGGCACGTTATTTGTAGGTGAATCGTTTTATAAATGTAAAAAAACCCTCTCGTTATATGTTTTTCAATAATTGAAATCTGAAATTAATTGTGTTTAGAGTTAATAATAAACAAAACTATTTTCAAACTATTAACTATCTTTTTAAAATACGTAATCTATACAAAATTGAATTTGACAATTGAAATTTAAAGCCCTTTTTGAAGAACTCAAAATAAAAAAAGTATACCTTTTTCTATAATGGTTCTTAAAAAAAATGAACGGTGCAACATTTGATTATATTGAAATTGCTTAAAAGTTATTCGTAAAAATGTGGATTTTTAAAATTTATTCTAAAACAGTTGAAACATTACATTGTCAATTGAGAATCATAGGACAGTAACCAGAACTTATATATGAGAACATTTAGTCGTTTTTTTTTATATTTCACATATTAAGTAAGCTGCCTTTAAGCTTAACACTTTTGAGCCTGCAGATTGTATTATTTTTTCCTTTGAATTAAAATGTTAAATTGGAAAAAAAATAAAAAGAAACTGTTGAAATGTTTCACGTTACTATCACAAAATAATACAAAAATAAATTGGTTTATACAACTGGCATCAAAATAGTGTAAACAAACCATCCCAAGAATCATATCGATACATTTCTTTATGGTTTTAATTTGTAAGTATTAATTTTGACAAAAATATATCATTTTTGTTTGGTTTACCATTGTTGTTTGCGTAAATGGATTTACGTTATTGTATTAATGCATATTGATCTTGTCATTCAAACACATGTTATTATTGTAGTAAATTTTTCACCAGAGATCTACATTTTTATACAATAAATACTCTGGTCACAATTTGTTTTTTTTTTTAATTAAATTTAAGATTGATATTGCAATAAATTTTAATATAAGAGCCACGAAAAAGAATAAACATCCTTCAATAAAATGACTGATTTAATCTTTTCAACTGATTTATTTTATATTTTAATAATAAAAAAAAAATTCACAAGAATCATTAAATATATTTGATTGCTATTTTATAAAAATCTGGTTGCAGTGACATACGAGCAATGCGCATACAGAGAGTGGGTGTGTGTTTACTTTGATATATTTATATTTAAATTAAAAACCAGGGGAATATTCGCTTGAAATAGATATTTTCCCTTATTGCAACACTCAAATTACAACTAGATAAATCGTCGTCTATGTATTTTTATTTAAAAAAAATGAAATTTAATTATTCTTAAATAAACATGAACAAAAATATTAGTAATTATTATTGATTTTCTAGCTTATCTGCTATTTTTATTAGTTAAATAATCATAATATTATGTATAAGATTCGTACTAAAATGAAGCCATTTATTTAAATAAAGAAATGAAATATATTTCAAGCTATTAAATGCACTATTAAGTGTAAAAATATTGTTTTTATTTTACCCTATTTCAATTTCAGGAAGTTGTAAGCAAAATAATTACAGGAAGCTCATCAATTAATTCATATGTTAAAAGTGCACGCAGGTGGTCTTATGACACTTTTTGCAATACTGTAGACTCTTTCAATAATGTTTTGTCGGTATTCCATTAAAGATATAACGACGACAGTGTATAATAGTTTTATTGACACGCTATTTAAACTTTTGAAGAATTCGTGTGTGTTTTTATTAATACATATATTATTTATATGATATTTTGTTTAAGTCACCAATTTTAATTAATTGTCTTGTTGGCTTAAGTGGTGATCAATAATGACTATATTATCAGCATTTAAAAATATTCAATGGATTTAGTTTTATTAGAAAGACTTCTTGTTTTACCGCGAGTATTATGCGTTAAGCGGAGCGTTTAGCGATCGTAAACGCTCCGCTTAACGCGCCCGCGTCAAGCGTCTGCTATTGCCGATTATTGGACTTTTTACATATATTTCTGATCGGTAGGTCAAAAGCGTTAAACCACAATTTAACCAAGAGTTATGGAAAAGCATTTGAAAAAAGGACAAATATTCTAAGAAAAAAATAACTTAAATGTAATAATTATAAAGTTTGTTGTTTCAAACTTAAATTATCTACTTTATTATATAAGTTTACCCAAAAATATGTTAACGCACAAATTGCAGAGATGAATTCGTTCTTCAAGATTGAGAGATTCGTTTACTTATTAAAAAAGTCTTTTTGAAATTTAATTGAATCAAAAAATGTATATTATATTAAAAAAAAACTCATTTTAGGGTTACACCATTTTTGACGCACATTCAAAACCTAAGCATTTTGTGTTGTTGTTATTGGATTATTTGATATAGATACAGAATTCAATTATTACTTTATTTTTACGCATTCTCATTTAAAAACCTTCCTGTTACCTTGATAGTATTTAACTGGTAAGTTGTTTAACAGACTTAGAAGGCTATGAGCTTGAGTTTGTTTGACGTCTATGTCCATTACTATTGTATTTTTTTTTCTTTGACCACATTTTTTTCTGCACGCGTATGCTAAGAGCGTATACTCTTAAAATTGACCAAACTAATAACTTACCATGGACGCATTTTAATACAATTAGCTTACAATATTTTAACTGATATTTTTTTAACATTTCCATAAGTTTTTTCACTAACTTTTTTTCAGAATTTTCATTCATCCTAGTGCGCGGAAGTGCTGTAACTGACATAGAAACGACAAAAAACTATTTACACCATGCCAAGAAACTAATTTGATATCTGAATTAATTTTGATTTTGATTTCATAAAAATTAATTTCAACATTAAAAAGACACATCTTGTTACCAAAAAATACTAACTATAGAATTTTGAATTAACGTTGGCTATAAGAATTAATTAAGTACCATTAAAATGTGACTGGTAAAATATAATGCACATATACCTAATATTTTACTACAACCTAGATCGATACGATAAAAAATCAGATGACCAGTAATTTCAAAAAACAAATAATTTAGACAGTTGATCGATCAAATATTTTTCACGTCGATTATACAATTAGAGTTGGTTAGGGAGGAAAACTTATTCGTCCAAAACTTGTCAAATACTGTGCCCCGTGTATTTCCAAAATTTCTAGTAAAAATCATTTACGATGTTTTGATATTAAATTTAACACCTTCATTAATGTTTAACGGGTTAATCTTCTAAGTTTCATGGTTAGAAAGTATCAACGTATCTTTTTTTAAATTTATATGTTCATACGCTCGTTAGTACACGTGGTTTCCCCCATGTAAAAGTGTTGACAATCAATACATTTTTGCCTTTTAATGTCAGATTAACCGGTAAAATGATTTTATCTTTATTATTTATCAGTAATTTATCTAATGAATTTTCATAATAGAAAGCCAGCGTAATGTTATAAAGCGGCATTTTTTTTAATTTATAGACTTTTTAGACTTAGAGATTGTAACGTAAAACAATAAATATGTATTTTAAATATATCAGATTGCTTTTTCTTGATCACCCAAAAAAATAACAAATTGGTTGAAAAAGACGTTAATTGAATTAAAATATTTTTTTCATGTATGTTATAACAGTGATTGATTTTGTTTTATTATGCAAAAAAGAGACAGAAATCGTAAGCAATTATGACTTGTGTATAAAAAGCATGATCTACTTGGACGAGTCATTGCTTTTTTTACACAGGCATCATTTAAAGGGACTCAAAAAAAATGTGTTCAAAATTAAATTATGGCACATACGACACCTAGCTATTTAGAGAGTTAATTTTCACACTTTTCTTTCGAGTATTTTTCTTATTACTATCATTATGTATACATTTATATTTTAATAATAAATTCTTCATAAAAAACCTTCAGAGATTATTTTTCCATACCAACTGAGCAAATAATTTTATAATACAGGATATTAAGATAAACAAAATGTTTTTCGACTAAATTTTAAATTGTTATCAAACTTAAATAGGTCAAATATTTTTTATGTTTTCCCTTAAATAGTTTGGTTCCTATAATATTGCTTTTTTCATTAAGTGAACGGCCACTGTTATATTGTTTGAAAATTATAAAAATAATAAATACTTTTAGCTGGTGATTTTCGCCGAAATGTTAAATTTAATATTAAACCCCCCTCTGTATTATTTCACTACATATACAAATTACACGCTCACATGAATTTTATATGTATATTTTATACCACCAAGAGAAATAGTTAAACATGTTTACATTCAAAGGATTTGAATGTATTTATGCAAACATACATACACTAACCAATTTTTACGAGTCTTTCGTTTTAAATTTACGAAATATCTGTTCCGATTATTTTCGATTGATACAGTCATTGAGAGTTAAGGCTTTGTCTTCAATATCGCCAAATATGTATTTAGTATGTATACAAATTGATTCATTGTATTAAAAAAACCACTTCAATAAAACCGATCAAAATCAAACAGATGGTAGAAGAAGAAAGAATAGTATTTCGAGATACAATTAAAAAAATGATTACCAACTCATGGTTTGTTTTACGTGTGCAAGCAAATTTGTCATTTATATATTTTGTACATATTCAAATTAAGCTTAAACACGCCCCAAGAAGATGCTGGTCTACTAATTACAGACAAAATCGTTTATAACCTTCAATATGTTTAAAATTGTATTCACTTCTATTAATATAGACTTTGTTTATTATTTGACGTGATATCTGTATCTAAAATGAAGGTTATATTATATAATATAATGTCATAATGATAACGCATTGAAATTAAATCATTTGCCACTTTGACACTTTAAAGGTTAGCTATTATTAGAAATTCACTTTGTAATGTCAGTATTTAAATTATTATGAAATAAATACTTTAAAAAGCTCATATGTGATTACTTATAAATGTAAAATATTTAAATAAATTTATCAAATTAAAATGGTAATAGAAAATCCTTACAGCTTAATCTTAACAAAAGTATATCCTCAACATTAATTCCATGTTGTTTTTATTGTTATTCTCATATAATTCTGTCTGAACAACGAATGCGAAAATATATTCATTTAGTGTTTGGGTATAAATCCTTCACTAAAAGTTTTTGTGTGTATCTTACTATTAACGTTTGACGATCATCGAACATGTACGTACAGGCTTGTTCTCGATTTTGGTTTGACGCGTTATTATTTGCGTATGCGAAAATGATACATTATGCGCGACTCCGGGCCAGACGTTTTCGACATTCATATCCTACAATTAAAACCATGGCGACAAGGAATCTTTTATTTATTTCGATAATTGATGACGCTTTTGATTTCTCAATTAAGAAAATTAAAAAAAAAAACATATTTTTCAGATCTTTTAAAACATTATCGAATTTGAATCTATTGTATATCATATTTTTATCATAATTTTAGCACGGTGAAAAATCAGTAATGTATTTTTAGTTATTCAAATTTTATATAGTTGATAGCTGTTTCGGCTTACACTCTCATCAGAATTGTTAGAGCAGATAGTTCCGATGAGGGCGTACCGTGTACGTTTTATTAATTTTGTAGAATTGAAATACGTTGCTATTTTTTCACCGTGTTATAATTGAGTTCTACCAATTAAATACCAATTCAATTAACATAATATATAATTTTCATTGATTTCGTCACTGGATCGTTTAAGCGGAAAGTTTTGCATAGTGTCATCTTAGATTCATGATTTTTTTAAAATGTTTTTATAGTTAAATACGTTTTTAAGAATTATTTCCACAATTTTATGTTAGTAAGATCATGGTCGGTTTCGCACATCGCGAGAAGTGTCAACCGTTAAGGGAAGTTTATTTTTAACAGATTATGCTCTTCATATGAATATTGTAAATCATTAAAAGTCGTTCAAATTAAAAAATGACGATAATTAAATCGTAAATATACAAAACTGCATAAATTAATATATAATTAATAAATCTATGAGGGACCATTTTATGATTTAATTCTAAAGAAAATTAATAGTCAGGAGAGTCAACAGCATTTTTTTTCACATTATGGCAACACTTAAAAGTACACGTGTACTTATGAACTCATTTAATATATTTTTTATGCAACATAAATTGTTCATTCTACTGAAAATTTTTAAATTTGGAATGTTGTTTGGTAATTGACGTAAAATTATCGAAAATTCAAAAATATGCTCATAAATATGCCCATCTTATAAATTATAGCCTACTAAAATTAATTGGTTACATAAGCAAAAATTGATTATCTCTTTCCTTATTTTTGTTTTTTTATCAAAATAATAATTATTTTATTTCAAGTTTGAGACCGTTATCGCGTTTCGAATTTGTTGTTTTTTAAAAGTAGGTTTCAAAATTAATGAACATTTAAATTATATCTTAAGTGTATCAAGTGCTCCCTGGAGTAAGTTTTTAATACATTAATAATTGAATCTAAATGAAAACGATGGCATGATGTCGAAATAACTTAATCAAATATCATAAAACATAATTTGAAGCTTTTATTTTCGTTTGTAAAACAATATATACACGGAGAGATTTTTTTCCGTTGGCTAGGTGAAGAGGTGTGGATTACTCACTGCTAGTATTTTAAGTCCAGTGAAAGACCAAATAAAGATATATTACTAGTAAACAGAACCAACTTATACATATATTTTAAGATTAATGATTAACATTATTATAGGTTTGAATTGTGATAAAAGCAATGAATATAATAACAGTTTCGGAATATGCTTTAATTTTTTTACATTTTTCCTAACAAAACCGGAAAAAATTCCTTGGTATTTAAAATTTAATAGTATGATACATAAATTAGCCTCAAATAAGGTAATTCATCCAATAAACATTCCTCATACAAACTTACTCAAAAATACGTTATATTCCTTTGATGTTAATTTAAAAAAATGTGAAGGAAAGATTTTCCGTAACATTACTAGTCGTTGTTTTATTATATCGAAAATTATACTGTCCCGTTAAAATTTAAAAAATACAAATGATTCCTATTAAATGAACCGAATATCTCGCATATACGATAATGTTCATACTGTCTTATCTACGTTAGTTTTTTTGTAGTATTTTATTCGTTTATTTTGAAAAAACATATGTGTAAAATATTAACTAAATCATGTCCTCATCAACCGTATAGAAAATAATCTTTTTTCACATTAGTGAATTAACTTAATTATTCGTGACTACTTAATTACTATGTGAATCACATTTAAGCAATGAAGCAAAATATATTCCACTAAACTTACCATAAATCTAATGCTCACGCAGTAGACTAGAAAACCTAGATTTTTTGACAACATGTTCAGAATTCAAATGTAATTAAGCTTAGAGAAACGTTAGAGGTTTATTGGAAATAATGAATCAAAATCTATTACATATTCTTTTCCATTAGAGATAAAAACCACAAGCAGTTTTTCAAATCAGTCTCAATCAATCTATTGTTTTGTGCATCGAGATTGATTAATTAATCACCATAATCCTGTGAAGGTCCTAATTTTATATCCTTACATACTCCAAAATTGAGAGGAAAAACGACCGAGTAACTAGCAGTTATTGCAAGACAACTTCTATAAAAATAGTATTACAATTCGAATTCACATTTTCCACGTTGTAATCTGATGTTTCGAATATTTGCCTACAATTGTGTGTGATTTATATGCCCCCACAATTACCAATACAAATTATTAAACAGCATTTAATATAAAAAAAAAACTAAGCAAGTAGTTATATAGCTAAAATATTTTCGTGTAATAATGAAATTGTTAGCTATATCACTTCACCCGACAACAAACTCCCTAAAATCCTTCACATGCATTTTACATTCTTTTTTATTAAAAACTAATAAAAACTAACATTATCTTAATTTTCATATTAAATTGGTAATTTTAAATGAAAAATATAAATTTCTCTTCATTATTGCCATTTAAAATTAGTAAATCATCAAACAGGAAAACACAATCATTGACACAGACAAAAAAGTGCGGAAACTTTTTGTCATAATGACGATTTTCGAGCACTTTAAATAAATACTCCAAAGTAATTCAAATCGTAATATATACCATGAATGGAATATAAATTATTTTTTAAGCAAAACCGCAAGCTGATTTAAAAATACATTTATCTTGAATTTTGAGAAAATCCGATGTTCTCTTTTTTTAATAAAACACTTTTATTATAAAATCGATTCTGCAATCATAATGACGTCGAGAATACATTAAATCTTCAGTGATATTAAACCGATAAATACACCAAATACTTTTATATGATAAATGTATATGATTCTATTACTTTTTCTTTTGATAAGCGTTTTGAAAAGACTTTTAAGATGCAAATTTTTACCCATAACTGCAGCGTTAGAAATGATGTAACAAGGTAACTTAGAAGGTACAACAATTTGACGAACAGCTCTAAATTCAAATACAATTATTAAACTATTTAATCATGAATAAAAACTACAAATAGAATACTCATTCCAAAACAACAAGCGTAATGTTTAATTTAAGTTGAGATAGTATTATTTTTATTTTGAAATCAAAGTTTTTGAGTGATTCTAATAAATGTCATGAAAAAAAGGTCATCGTAGATAACAAAATAATTATCTTATCAACAACTATTGTTTGTGCTTGAAAGTCTTTAGTGAATTATTTCACTATCTTGATAAGATAAACAAATTTCTCTCAACTAAAATGGAAAGATTTTTCCCAGTTCCTGCATATTGCACCAATTGTGAATCAGGTCATTGAATAATTAGGCTTTAAAAGCACTGATTCTTACTGCTATGGCATATTGAACCAGTTTACACTTTAAAATGAGTAAAATACACCCCTTCTGGATAGACAATAAGATTTTCTTGACGCTTGGATCACCTGAACTTCAAATATTGGTTATGCCCTTATTTTAATTTTTATTATTTTCCTCCCACCATCTGTTGACTGTTTTTTAGTCTCCAAGATTCTTTTGAGCTTTTTCTGTAACACAGAACAGATAATATGAGAAAATCTAGCAATATTGAAAATTCCATCCCTTGCAAAATCGACAACTTGATTTTCACATGTAAGCAAAATTACTTGTAATATTTCTTCGTCAATGGAGTGCGGCCTCAAAATGTTTTATTTTGTCACTATATATGTATGGACGCTTTGTTTGACAAATGTGAGAGAATAGGGTTAAATATTCCTCGAGAAAAATTGGTAAGCATTACATCGTTGTCAGATCTATTTTTTAAGTATCACCTATGTTCAAATATTTTTTAATCCTAATACTTTGTGGTTTTACTTTAAATCAATCAAAATAAAAATATCTCCAATAAAAGTCATTGAATGGTTTTTATGCAGCATGTAACAAATAACACGGCCTATTTAATCATTAAAAAATTTAAGTAATGTGAACATAAGTGTGTTTATTACGCACAATTAACACACATACGCACTCTCTCTGTTTTGTGTTGAGCATCGTAAGCATCAAGCGTATTGAGAAAATAACGATAAGGCACTGTGTTGACATTTTCTAGTAGTAAAAAAATTAATTGACCAGGACCGGTTTCCGTAATTGCAATCATTATCACCATGCATGTGAAACAGTTAGTAAAATAAAGGTGATATACACATATATGCATTGATTTATCTGTGTATCTGTAATTCACAGCATGGAGAGTGAGTATGTGTGCTCTGCGTTATAGATAGATAGACAAAGTAAGACAAGATTTTTTTTGTTGTATAATAATAGAATCTTAAAAATTGCACCACTTCATATTTAAATGTATACTTTATAATATCATCATAAACTCTGGCTGTTATCAAAGTCAATGCCAAGTTAAAATAATATGAAATTCATCTCAAATTTTATTGTGAATAATTTATATAATATTATATGATCGCCCAAGTTAAACTGTTGGAAAAGTATTTTGCTGTTGGTTTTTCATTTGTGTTCTAAATAGGAATTATTATTATGATGCCACTTATTGTTTAAAACAAAATTCATCTCGAAGAAGATTACACGGTAAAGCCTGTGTAAAGACGCACTGACAATTTTTGCATTTACATTAACTGTAACATGTCATGTGTTTGTTTTGTTATATCTTTGAATAAACGTGTAGAATTTATTGAGTAAACAAATTACTTACACTTGTGACTCAGATTTACAATCGCTATTTTTCAGTGAATCTGTATGGGAAAGTTTCGTGGCAGAAATATTGTTATACCATACTGAAACAATAAACAATGAAATCAATTTAACTCAAAAATAATATTTACATATCAACTGGTTAAAGCCACAGTAATGTATATAAATCTCATTTAAAGAAACATATAGTTATGTTGATCGAGGTTCCACTGTATATCAATTGATAATATAAGATTTAAAAAAAAATTCACTAAAAAGTACTTTTAAATAATATTGAATAAAACCACCTGTGCGTTGAGTTGTTTCCAAATTTGTATAGAAATCTGTGTTTATTCCTTAAATGTTTTGGATTATTTCGTGTTATTTTATACATTACGATCGTATATATAATATACGATTAGAACGTATTTCAATTCATTTTTTTTAATTAATATCATACCACGTTTACTTTGACCGCCTAATGTTAGAAAACCAGAATTGTATTTTTATGTAAATAAGTTCTTTTTTTATGTAACAAGTTTATATTTCGATTATCTCAATAATAATAATAGAAATGGGCTGTGTTTTATGTTGATTACTATTAGCCGAAAATGAATGAACTCAATGTTATTTATGTTAGACTTACCGTGTAGTTTAATACTTAATAACAGCCTACACCAATAATCTTGTGATCAATAAAACAATAAACAAAAGTTCAAATCGTAGCATTTGTATCGTTGATAAGGAAATGCTTTTTGTCATTCCTTGCCTTTTTTATATGTATGAAGTAAGAATATACCTATAGTAATGGAGTAGTCGAAAATGTATAGCATTATGCTACCATAGTAATTAATTGTTTATAACTATAAAAACAGTGTGAAAATATACATGATATTAAAAGTACGGTCTTGTAAATTATAAAACCTCTTTGTAGATGATTAAAAATATTTTTTTCTGTCATATACTGAAAAATGCAGTGTCATTTTGAGCCAAAATAAATTATATTTCAAAAATAATTTCTCCTTGGTAATTTTCCAATATTATTGCTCTATCTGTTATAGTTCATGTTTATATAAACATATCATATCCTTAGTTGACGTCAAGAAGATTTTTCTTGGAGCGAAATATGTACATTGGAAATAACGCTTTATCGCTTTTGAAACCGACTACTGAAAAAATAAATCTTTTCTTCAATAAAACAATACAATTTAAGGTGCAAGTTTATGGTAATTGCTCTTCGATTAGCTAAAAAAATCGTGACCTTTATTTTAGCAACAATAATTAAAAATCTTTAAATAAAGCATGTAATGATTTTTGAACCTTAATATGAACTATGAAATATAAAATTTGTTGTTATCAGATATCTTTTATAAACTATAAATTAAAATTATCTTCTCTATTTATCTTATATTTTTTTTTATTTTAGGTTAAGCTTCCCTGATTGATACGCGGTATCTTTTCTCTACGGTCAAGAAAATATCCATTATTTGATTATTCATCATAACATTATTCTTATTCATCTCATTAACAGTCAAATGCAGCTCGCCTCAAATGACTCAAATATTCGTAAAATATTCAAAAAAATTCCACTGCTTGTCGCTATGTACATATGAAGTTTTATTATTACGTCCACCGCTGGTCGGAAAACAATCATACTATTATCGTGAAGCCATCAACAAATATACTTGACGTAGAATGTCTCTTCAGCAACCGCTTTGTTATTCCAAAATCTATTTATACGATGATATATTTGAGCATAAGTCTTATAGAATCAAAGGCAAATCTTCAAAACAAAAATATATTAAAATGAGAAAGGTTTCATTCCGGAGAACTCTGGACATTTCCTTGGATACCCATATGAAATACGCTTTTTATTGTTATTCAACGAATATTTACATATTCATAGTAGCGATATGAAAGACATGTTTAAAGACACTCAAAGAAATGTTGTCAAATTTATTTTTTATAACATTACATTTAGGTGACATTATGACAAATATAATCGTAATGTAATCGTGTTGAGCTATATTCCCACTTTACTACCAATAATATAAAAAAATGTTTAAATGCATTAAGCATTGATTCTTGTTGCATTATTAAATTAATCCTTCCTTCAAAACTGAAATTTGATATCCTATAACAGCCAATTTAGTTAGAAGTTTTCTCCCGAAGATAAATGATTCTTTTCAACATTCTTGTCACATACAAGATACAATATTGTTTTATAATACACATATTGACGAATAAACCATGAAATATTGAATAAGAAACATGTCTTGCAACGCGAAAATTTTTCGTTTCTTAAAATTATAAAACAAAATATAGATATTTTTACCTTATTTTCTGCCTTTCTGGTACTTCTATCTAACAGGTTTTCTTCGCGATCAAAAGCGATAAATAAAAAATAATTGAAATGAATAAATGAATCATTTTTTTTATTAATATAATATATATTACACAATATCAAAATATTTTATAGGGCCAATAAGTGACTTTCAATATCAAAATTCATTTACTCACTTTGAGGGCCAAATTTATGGAAATATATATAAAATTACAAACCCATAGCAACAAAATCTTCATTTTTTTCAACTTAATTCATGAAACTTTTCTTTCACGACTAAATTTTGTTTTTTATGAGTAGATTGGATTATGTAACATAAATTATGGGACATTATGGAATAAAACCCTGATTATTCTGTTATAATTAAAGATATAGGTAAGATTTATATATCTTTAAATCATAAAAATATATTAATACATTTTTTTGTAACTATTTAAATATTATCATAAGTAATTGAACATCAACCATATTTACATTAACTTGGTAGAATTTCATTATAGTTATGTTAAAAAGTACATATTTACTGCTGCATATTTATAGAGCCAAATAATTTTACAATTAGAAGAGCTAGATTTTTTAACCAAGCAATTCTCAATTTATATTTATCAAGCAACTCCACCTGCTTTCTAATTCATTTCTGAAATAATGAAACAGTATATAACTAATTGTTTTTTTAACCTTTTTCATCCGAATGTCACAATTTCTAGATCGGATTTCTTTTAGACCCCTTCTATAAGAGTGATAAATTGTATCATTTATAATAGAGAGCTTTTTATAGAAGTACTAAATAATAAACACTGGAATAATGAATTAAAATATGTAGTTTATTTTAAAATTGATCTTTACATATGGTTAGTAAAATTTAGCATTACAGTAATGAAAACACGTGCTTGAAATTTTAAACAACAATTACTGCTGGAAATATTTAAATATCCTATGAAACAACAAAAAATATATGCAATCAAAATCCAGATACATCTAGAATCTAAATAGCTTTACTAAAAATAGAATGTATTTCAAAAATTTTCCATGTTGCTTAAAACTGCTCTGATATTACTTTCCTTCGTTTATTTCGTCATCGTATAACGTACTGATAAGAAAGATAAAAGCACAGCTGACGACTCTATGCGTTTAAGTCAAAGACAAGCAATATAATAAACCTGAAGTTTGCCAAAAACGATGGACTTCTAAAAATAAATTATTTCTTATCGAAAGCATAAAATCGTTATCTTTGTGTTATATATAACAACAATGTCAAGGACACTAGTTTAAAATTGTTCACAGATCTTTGACACTATTTGGCAAGGAGTTTCCATAATTTTAAACAGATATCAATGAACCGTTTTTTTCCGAGAGAAAATTTTAACAACCGATCTGTATTATTTCTTTATAATTTATCTAATTAAAATATAAACATAAATATACAATTTAAGTTACAAAATATATTATTTACCTTCACTTACCTGCAGATTACGAGACTGTAGACTTAATTTTTCCATGTTTGACAAAAAATCAATGTTTTTAGAATATGAGCCATATTTAAAATCCTTAATAGTTATTCTACAACATATTCCAAATGATATACTTTTGTGTATACAAAAGTCTTCATGTTTTTTTTTAATTTTCCCATTGAATCTCTATTCCATTTAATCCAATCTTCTATTTAAATCTCTATTCCATATCAATATCATGGATTTTTGAATATGCTAAAGTATATTTGATGGTCAAAATAATAGGCTTAGTTTTTTATAAAAATTTGTTTATGTGCCACAAACCATCCAAATAATTTTCAAACTTATAAAAGGTTTGCGCTTCTCTTGACCTACGATACTTTTACTTATCGTACGTATCATTGTTTAAACGCGAAATTCTTATCAATTTATGATTCGTAATTGCTAACGTCTACTATTATACTATTATAACCGAGTGAGACTTGTTTTATACAGATTTTTTGATTTATTTCGTTTTAAAATTTGCATATCATTGTTTTGATCATTCTAGCCTTGACCATTGTTATTGCAGCTACGCCATTTCACTAGCATAGGTTTATACAAATATACAGTATAGTTATCGCAACCTGAAAGTTTTAGTGTATATCAAATCGTGAATTTAAATTACGCCACGTTAAACGTTTTATCATTGTTTACGTATTATTGAAAATCAATGAGTCAATGACCGCTTTCTTGATCGGTAAAAATTATAAATAAAATATATTTATACTAGACACAGGAAATAATTAAATAAAACCACAGTTTTATAACTTAAAACTGTTGAATAATCTAAATTATATCTTGATAATGCAGAATATTTTAATATCAATTTGAGTTTTTGTTAAAAATACGAAAAATTTTAATGAAGGAATAATCACCATGATTTATCTTATATAAAAATTATTTTTACTATTGAAAACTGTCAAAGATCGATAAATCATATTCTTTGGATAAAAATTGTGTTAAACTAGATTTTATAATCAATTTCTGATCATTTTATAAACACTTCTTATAGGCGCTTTTTCGAATTAATTGACTTTTCAAACATGATAAGTTCAAACGATTCCTCAATACAACTCATAAGTTGTGTTTAAATATGATATTCATAAAATGCATTGAGATTATGATTTTTAACGGTTTTTATATGCTTCTTTAATTTAAATAGAAAATCACTACAAACGACTAGATAGTGTAATAACCTATGCTAATAAAATACACTCACAAGCGATTTTATATGATTTTCAAGGAATCTTCGGATTAGTTATCAATATTCATGTAATATTTACGTGTTGTGTCAACAGCCTTTGTAGGTCATATTTGCTTTGTATAATGTGTTTTGATATCCCTGAGAATACTCAATTCAAAAGTAACAAGACAATTCAGTGTTTGGAATTTTTATTCGGCTCAAATATACGTGAGTATTTAATTATTCACGCCTATATTTGAGGATATTTTTTTGGATACCAAGGAATAGGTAGGGATACAAAAGTGACAGTTCTTTAATTAATTTTGTACATTACAAACAAAATCTATAAAAAAATAATTAACAATAACACAATGTTACAATTAGACTTTTTTAAGCTAATAATAATAAACGGTATGTATATTAAAATGTTTTTCATTAATAGAATAATTTATAATTGTATATAATATTTATTTAAGTGTAAAACAACGGCAGTGGCTGGAATTTTAATACATCTTCTTCTTTAATGGTTGAAGAAAATGATAATTATTTTAGATTTTTTTCGGTGCTCTTCCGCTTGTTGAAGTTTTCATCTCTGGAATCATAAGAATTAATTTTCATTTTAATGAAATATATCGGCCTTTTTTCTGTTAACATAGTATTTAAATTAATTAATAATAAAAAAACGAATCTTATATGGGCCTTTGGAACTTATTTTAAATAAATTTTAATAGCGTTAATTTGATAACGGATTCTTAAATCGAAATAAATTTCATCAATTGATGTGACATGAATGAAGTGGAAAAGATTTTTATGTTCATTTTATATCCTGTACTTAATTTAAACATGAATATTGCTTTAAAATTATATAAAATATCACTTTATTTTCAGATTCTAGTGCATAGCCTTTTCTCTCAAATCTTATGCGTTGACCAAATTCAAATATATAATCAGCACATATTTTATTTTATTTTTAAAAAAAATCAATAAATATAAATAATGCAATCTGCTCCATCAAAATGAATCAGTTTTGAATTTTTCGAAAGAGTATTTTATTTATTTTCATAAATTTAATAATTGTATTTTAAAAATAAATAAAAAATTAAATTTAAGAATTATCTATAATAATAAATCAATCCTGTGGACATCAAGTAACTGAAAAAGCTTTTATATGATTTTATAATTGACTGTTAACATTGAAGATTATAAAAATATGCGTACTATGGTAATATAGCATTTTAAATAAAAATTCTTACTTAATAGTGCAATTATTTTGCACTTCAGAGTCCTTAAAGTCCAAAAAATTTCAACTGACATATCCTTTGATTTCAATGAAACTTAAATGTATTTTTATACCATTAATGAAAATAATATATTATATATATATCATTCAATTTCATTATATACTTTAATAAAAAGTTATGATAATTGGTCACACCTGAAGGTAGACGCGCGGCCAACCGTCGACCGTGTTTTATATGAAAAGTGACTTCTGCAACGCGGTCATCTTGTCAATGCGTATTGCGTATGTATTCTATATTTGGCTTCTAATTGTCAGCGCATGCTTGCACTTACTTACGTTAAGAACAAAAATTTGAAAAGAAAAAGAATATTTCTTTATCGAGAAATACTCGATACATCAAAATTCTTAATTCATTTCAAAGCTCAAAATTGTTGATTCACATAATTAAAATTTGTTGATTGTATTGGCATTCACTTGGTAGAACTCCATTATAACACGGTGAAAAAATAGCAATGTATTTTAGTTCTACAAAACTATTTTTAACAAATATAGTTGATAGCTATTTCGGCCCACGCCATCGTCAGAACTATACTTAAACTAAAATTTGCTTATCTATATATAGCTGTTCAGAAAAGGCACACAACACATCCTCTCTCCTTTTCCAACGGCCTAGCTTGTTATTTAAACACACTGACACTAAATTTTCAAAATTCTAAATGAGACAATAGGTGTCTATGACAATAAGATTATGTGTGGGACGGAAGTGGTCCTTCTGGAAGCAAATTAGACCACCCCTTTGTGCAACGGCTGGACAAGTGGCGATATTATTATGTTAGTTTGCTCGTTAAGAATCCTTTGTGTCTATTGATTTCCAGCTGTTCCAAAGCCGTCATTCTCCGACCCTTACTACAAAGATGCAAACATTTAGGGGCTGAGTTTGAATTCATATTATGTGATTCATTAATAACGTGATTAGCGAATTGTGAATCTGTTTTTTTACTATTGAATGATCTTACATGTTCCTTAGCTCGAGTAGATATACTTCTACCTGTCTGTCCGATATAAACGGATAAACATGAGCCACAGGACATTTTATAAATACCGCTTCTGTCCAGTTTATTGATTTTATCTTTACTATTTTTAAGATGTCTGCCTAAGTTAATGTTGACCTTGAGAGCTACGTTTATTGAGTTTTTAATCTCCCGATGAATTTTTTCGCTAATGCTACCTAGGTAGTTAATAGATTTATAGAAGCGGTTATCTTGTGTTGAGTTCGGGTAAATGAGTTTTCTAGCTAGATTTAATAAATATAAATATAATAATAAATTTATTATATAAAAAACAATTTATTATACAAATAACAAGCTAGGCCGTTGGAAAAGGAGAGAGGATGGGTTGTGTGCCTTTTCTGCACAGCTATATATAGATAAGCAAATGTTAGTTTAAGTATAGTTCTGACGATGGCGTGAGCCGAAATAGCTATCAACCATATTTGTTAAAAATAATTTTGTAGAACTAAAATACATTGCTATTTTTTCACCGTGTTAAAATTTGTAATTAAATCGTTTTGTTGACAATTTATATTTTAATAAATATTTTGTGTTCATTGATTGGCTATTATTATTTTGAAACAATTATAAGAAAATATATAACTGCCTTAATTTTCTTACCAATATCAGGCGTTTCTTGGGAATCATTCCATGGCTGTTTTTCACCTGATCCCCATATCAAAAATACCATGTTCGTTACGGTCATTATGGCTGCTATTTGTATAAAGACGATTCTCCATTGGGAATGATCGGTCTATAAATAATGAGAATTTCAATTGAAAATAACTTTTTTTAATTCATTATAGACATATGATTTTTGTTTGAAAACTATTCAGATAAATTAATACACGACAACGTATTGTTGATACTTCTATCAGCGACAATTGAGAAATAAAATTGTACAATATTCGTCAATATATTTGAATATCTTACATGTATTTGAAAAGAAATGTTGTATACACATAATAGTAAAGACTTGAAAATATATTATATATATATTATAAACAATCTCACATGCCATGAATTAACAAAGCTTTTATTAATTAGAACATTAAAGAACGTCGGGATACCAAAAGTTACATTGATACTTCTTTTGTTTCAAATGTTTTCATAAATCATCATAACAATATGTTCACAAAATACAAATTTAAGTTAAATATAAATATATAAAAACACATATTTTTTCGTACTTGTTTCCACAAAATATTTTTTGACCAGCACCGGTTTCGCTCATCGCGAGCATTATCAACTCATCAGTTGATTTTATGTTAAAATTATGAATTCCATAATTTAATAGTTATGGATATCAGAATTAGTTATCACAAAAAATATAGACAAAAAAATGGCATTCTGTCAATGTATTAGTGTGGGTGCATGTTATTCTGCAGATAAGTTACAATATTTATACATTTTTTTTTTAATAAAAACAATTTTTTTAGTACTTATTTCCACAATATATTTGTTGATCAGGACCGGTTTCCCTCATCGTGAGCTTAAGTTGATAATGATCAAAAAATATTTTGTGGAAACAAGCACTAAAAAATGTGTTTTTATTATTTAAAATATCATGCCTTTCTATCAAGAAGTGACAGTTAACACCTTAAAAGTGAATAATAGATTATATTAACTTACAGGATCGACGAGAATATAGCCAATTGAAATAGGCGCAAGAGTGCTAATGAGATTAGCAGTAGCATTTCCAATTGCCATAATGGTGCCAGCAAAGTTCGGTGTCAAATCAATATGGTTCAACTATAATCAAAATGAAATTTTAATGCAGTGAAACCATATTAGTCTTTTTTTATTTACTATGTACCAATTTTCTGATCTCGTATCTTACCATCACTCCGACATTTTGTCCTCCTGTCAGGCCAATTGCAAATGTGAGGACGGCGATTGATAATGGTACATTATCTTTCGGCATAAACCCTAGCAAAACTAAGGCTGACCCATACCCAAATGTTCCTTAAATATAAGAAAAAATTAGTTTCATTTTCCATGTTTATAAGATAAGAACAGTTTTCGTCTCACTTCATATCTTATTGTTTAGTTTTATCTGTAAATTAAAACATTTTCAAATTCAATGTAAAAGTAAATGATAATATTCATTTAGTACACAGTGGGTGATCGGCTAACGAACAGTCCGGATTGTGAACAAATTGTTCAACGAACGCTATCATAAAAGATTATTGTGTTCAGACAACGAATATAAATTCGGATAACGTACTAAAACAATCTTTCTAATCCACTTATTCTACCTCTAGTAAATCGATGATCGGTTTACGAATAAATCGGATAGCGAACATAGTCTTATAACAGATTATGTTCGTTAATCGATCACCCACTGTATTTATTAAAATTGACTTATAAAATAATATAGTGGATTCTAAAAATATGTTTTAATCAAAATGTCGAATACATATTAGTACATTTATCGAATTCACATTTTTATATAGATTTTAATCACATACTAGATGCTATAATCTATCTTGATTGAGATCAGTGACTATTTTGAATATATAAAATTGTCTTAAAATATAATGCGACACCAAATATTATTACATTTTTCGTAAATTTAGTACTTTGATATACAAATATATGGTAAATATTTATATGTCAGATATATCAAAAAAGATCCAAATATATTTCATTTAATAGTAATTAAAGAATGGACACATGAAAAATTTCACATGAAAAACATGTAAAATTTTAGAATGCAATTTATATTTAACCGTTTAAATTGTAAAATAAAATACTATACCAATCGAGTTAGCTATTTTCCTTGCAACTGTCACACTGACAATTTTTTTATTGACTGAAAAGTCAACCATAATACTTAATGAGATTCCACATAAACACATCATAGCGTAAGGAAGTGATGCATATATCCCACTCTGAAAAAAAATGAAAATATACGTATATAGTCGACTCAAAATAACATATTCTCTGTGATATTTTGTAAGCTTGGAGTTGAATGAACGAGTGTAGATTTTTTCATATTTTTTTTCTCCAGATTATAGGAAAAATAGCATTTGCGAAACAAAAACATATTCATATATCGTAAAATATATATTTATATAAACTTGTGATATGAAACATTTAAACAAATTTAAATACATTTCATTTGATTATAAAGTAATAGACCTTCATGATCAAATTATAAATTAAGCAGCACATTAGTTTTTGACCTAAGACATCTAAAAACTAAGTTTTGTAGATAAAAAAAAAATATTTCAATTTTAAAATAATATCACTGTTCATCAAATTTATTAAGAAATAACATTTACTTGATTTTCGTATTCAAAAATTCTTGAATCAAAATAACTTTTTTTAACATAATTATTGAAAATTTTATGATAACCGTAAAAAATGTTTCCCATATAAGTGATTTACATAAATAATCATCTACCTTGTACTGTTGTAGGCGCCTAATCTTACGACCTTGCCTAATTTACATTATCAAAGATTTTAAACATATTCGTCACTATCTTAAAAAATAGATTTCGTTAAAACAATTCGCTATATCAGAATCGACAAGGACGTCTTGATTATCGTCAAGTAAACAGTGACAACCCGTGCAATGACGTCTACCAAAAAATAGTTCGTCACTCTTCAAATGATATTCGACAAGACGCAATTCAGATATCGTCTTGAAATTTCCGAATGCATACATTCACATCACTAACAGGTTTATTTTACAGTCATAATTATTCTGAACGATTTTTTGAATAAAAACAACAAAACAATATCATTGTGTATATTATAACAACTCATTGAATAATATGCGTCAGTATTTGATTCTTATTTTTTATATCTTTTTGACGGAGATTGTCATCGAATATTGGTTGACTTGATTTCGATGCAATTTTGTTTTTCAGACAAATATAAATGAATTTAAATGATGTAACTATTAATTCAGGATTTTATAAATAAACAGTCGAAAGATATTGTATAACGTAATGGTTGAGATTTGTTCCGAGTATTAACAACTAGCATTATCAATTAATGCTTAAGATGAGCGATGCAGGCCTTTGTCATAGCATTATAAAATAATTTAAACAAAAATAAAAAGTTGTAGCTTATTCATTAAACAATCGAATTTCGTCGTTTGTTTTTTGCTACTACTTATCCCATTGAAATATTGCAGATTTTTTGTGTCTTTTAAGCCGTAATCTTAGTAAAGACTAGAATCTTCTTTTTATCAGTTATTTGTGGAACAGTATATTTCTTCAAATGAATAACAATTTGACAACTTAGATTCAACGTATTATGTTTTGGTTATATAAAACATTCCAGTCATTGTAAAAAAGGTAGATATATTCTTGAGAACCAATCTTTACGCAATGCAATTGATTTGGTGTAAATAATTGAAAGTTGGATCTGCCCTTCCTTCATTTTAAATTATTGCTCAAATGACTTAATTCGCCTATGCATACTTTATCACTAGAAATAAAATTCTTTAAAAAATTATTCATTTTTATTTCCAATATGATATTATTTTAGCTATAAATCGAATTGAACTTTTATATAAAAATACAATTTTAGTTTAGTATATAATTTTACGTTAAATAAATATAATTACCATTTGCATATCAACTCCGAGGGCCATTTTTAAAAAGCTAGGTGTTTCTAAAAGCATTGCAACGAAACCCCAATTGGATCCAATTTGTACAACCAGAAGTGCCCAAAGCGGGACTGATGTGGCGAAAGATTTCCATGGGGTTTTCAGAACCTGAAAGCATGTTGTACAAACATACATGATTTATTGAAGCAAACTAATTCAATAATTTTAATTGTTGAAATTTATTGGAATAATAATTTTAAGTTCTTTGAAACGATTTTAGAAATATATATCGTGCCAGTGAGAACATGTTTAACATTTTTATTTTGTTTCTTATTATGTAATTGTGAAAGAACTTGTCTATTTTTTTTTAATCTAATTGTAAAATGACATACATTTAATGGCGTCATTTAACATTATTTAAATAGCAACTATATATGAAGATTTAAGAATGACTTATAGTGATTTTTATAACTTGAAACAAAGCATATATTGTAAAAGAGCCACCTTGTTTTATGAAAAAATGTTGTTATTTATTCTAAACATATATTTTTTAAATATATCATAACACATTGATATTCTATTTATTCACAGTAGAATGTCAATATAAACGATTTCACATGTTCTATTACTAACGACACGGGTTTCGCCTTTCGACACCTTGATGCATTCTATCACATGGACGGAGCATTACTAAAGATGCTGAAAGGCAAAACCCGGGTCGTCAAAGATAAAAAAAAAACATATAGAATCGTACAAAGTTTCAACTGTTCAAAAGAAATTTCTTTGATGCATTTTTCATTTACAACACAGTAAATGCAATTGAATATTACAATATTTTTACAATCGAATTTTTTATTTTGTTTTAAAAAAAAATCTAATATTTAAAAACATCTCTAATATCTCTAATAAGTTATCTATTTTTAATAAACATAATAAAATAATATATCTCTTTTATATATTTTTAGTATCAATGCATTCTCTAGAGCAATAAATAATCGTTTTAAAATAAACGTTTCTCCATATATATGGCACGTCACATAAAAAGCACGTGGATACTATATTAATACCTACTTGTCATTACGCATTCACTGATGACGCATTTTCATGAATGAATACAGGATTCATTGATGAATTTATTATAGATATGAAACAAAACGAAATAGTACGTACAAAACGTCCGTTCGTAAACACAGATGGTGTGAATAATAAATTAATTTGATTTATAATAAACGGCAAAAATAATGTGTTACAATAATTTATGTTCTTACATTAGTGCACTGTATCGAACGTTTTATTTATTTAGTTTGGGGTAACAATTTGAAAAATGCCTTAAAAGTGTAAACATTTTTCAACCATCAGCAATTATTTCTATAAAATTTCGTTTCTGCACATAAATATATTCATACATAAAAAATATATATATATATTAGCAATAAGTCACGCAAGGCTCTCAAACCTATTATTAAATTAAACAGGCAGCATTTATTGACTTAAACGAAGCAAACTTGCCTCTTTGTTTCAATTTAATATCGGAACTACCAGGAGATTTTTATTTGGATATACATAAGTTTCTTAGAAGGAATTTTGAAAAAATAATTACCAAAACATACCCATTCTTTACCAAATTGTATTTTGAAACACGGTGAAAAAATAGCAATGTATTTTAGTTCTACAAAATATTTTATAATATATAATTGATAGCTGTTTCGGCTCACGTCATCGTTAGAACTACCGATGGCATGAGCCGAAATAGCTATCAACTATGTTTTATAATTTTTTTTGTAGAACTAAAATAAATTGCTATTTTTTCACCGTGTTATAATGGAGTTCTACCAAGTGAATACTAATTCAATCAAATTATTTTGAAAGTTTCAATTGCTCAAAATATGATTTACAAAAGCATCAAAAATATTTTCTTCATTTCATTCATAGTTTAATGTCAACTTCTACAACCTTGTGTCCACGAGTATGTCCTAGAGACGTCTCGATATAAGTCCTTTCTTCGAGAGAAATGTACCGATGAAGAGCTGGACGGTTACTTCCAAACCAAAACCATAGAGTGCCAACCATCAGCGCAAACCCCCCTATCGCTTGAAAAGATACTGCCCATCCGAACCGACTAGCCAAAAAACCTACCAAAGGCATTCCGACGATTGTCCCAACAGTACTTCCTAGGAATAAATTCTAGATTTACATTCATTTTCAATCACACAAAACAAACTTATTTCATAATATAAATAATAAACAGAAATCTTAATATAATTTGAATTATTACATCTTTGTACGTTAACGACCCGGGGTTCGCCTTTCGGCATCTTCAGGTATTTTATCGCACGGATGCAACACAACTGACGTAAAAATCACTTGATGTTTGATTGTAGTTATCTCAATACAAAAAAATAAAAGTTGATTTATACTTGTTGTAACACCTTGTCAAGAATAACTCATTAACAAATCGTTAATGAAAATTATCACAGGTAATCGTGTTAATTGCTATTAGATTAATATTATGAAATTTGTTTTAGCTGCAATTTACTGCTTGCCTTGGGGTAAATGTTTTCCTGTAATTAATAACTTTGGTATATAGACGATGCTAACTGTTTATTTTACGTCTGTTTTGTTGCATCTGTGCATCAAGTTGTAACAATTCAAATTTTATATTGAAATTCCATCAAGCATCTTCTGTCGCTATCATAAAAAATCTTAGGAGTCACTAGGAGTTAGTAGGTTGTGTGAATTTGAATTATATTCAACGATGCCTTCTGTCGCTATAACTGATAATAAGAAAAATAATATGGCCTCCGTTTAACTAGTTGGAAAAAGCATATTTACTGAAAAAACAAATAAATTCTTCAAATCAGCAGCCTGACAGTGGTGACGATGATTCAATGTCAAAACAGTGATGTTCTACTGAATGATGTAAATAAGCCTTTAATTCATATTATCAGTGTGTAGTAATAATATACAACATGACAAAAGAGGTCATTTTAAGGTTACATAATGAATTGTTTTGTTTTACCTACACATTATTTAACTATTTAACAATGGCCGTCTCGCCTTAGTAACAATTAGATTATTTTGGCGGAAATTCTGATATAAAAACATGGCGGAAATGTTGTCCAAAAATAATGAATTGCATGAAAATTTACCACAGCGAAAAACAAATTTTAAATTGTAAAACCAAATAAACATTCAGAAACGCTGTGCAAAATGTGTATCAATGCGTAGTTTATTCTTACCTGACAAAATAAAATTTCCTAATCGACTCCTTTCATTCACTGGAGCCCACTTGCTGAGGAAATTGTGAACGGAGGGTAATAAACATGATTGCGTTAACCCTTGAGTTACCCTGCAAATAAATGCCGCTTTCCACCCCCCCTGAAAAAATAGTCAAATGATATCGAGGAATATATTCTCCACTTAATGCAAACAAGTTGTTATATTTGGAAAATTCTCCGTTACAGTATTGCCAAACCTTTTTAGGTCATATTTTTTCATAAAATATTGGTCAAGCCTCTATCTAAAAATTGATGATTTGAATGAATTACGTTTGTGATAGACCAGTAAAATTGCCATATACAATCATATTGTAGCTTAATAGCTATTAAATTTAATAATTCAGAAAAATAATATGCTTTTAAGGATTTTTGATGGGACCCCATGAAGAGAGCGAATTATTAAAATTTTAGGAATATTGTATTTTTTATTTTATAATTTTACCTATTATTACAATGTTTTTTTTACTAATTTGTAGGTGTATGTGAATACATTCCAGCGCTTAAATAAAATGATTTTTATAGAAAATACATTTTATTAACTTTATTTCAGTGGCACTCAAAATTTCAAAATGCAGAGCGTCTGGCATATTTGACGTAGTAATATTACTGCACTTCTGGTTTCGTTTAATATTTAACACTTCTGGAGAAAAATCAAAAACAAAAAACGTTATAAACCAAAGTGTAAATAAATGGTCGATTCAAATTACTACTTTGATGCAACTATTATAAATATAAAAAATCTTAATGTTTTTTTTATTTTCAGTGCTATAATAAGTCAAGTACTTTGAATAACTTAATATGTGGCACGCTAACGCACTCGGGTTGCCGACCGCTGTGTTACGGTATCATAAAATATTATAATAGATTATATTTGAAACGTGTTGTATTTGAAATCACAAATCTATTAAAGTCATCACAAATAACAATAAAGGAACATTGAAGTTACTAAAAATAGTTCAAATTTTACTCACAAAATGTACCGCGTAAGGAAGAACTATACTTATCGTCCCATTCGCAAACATTGCGATAACAAGAAGGATTTTCGGCCCCATTCTATGCGCCAAATAACCTGCTGGTATTTGAGTCATCATATAACCCCAATAAAACGCACTCAGTATAAAATCCTGCGTCTTTTTGTCCCAATCGTAGATCTAAAAGAAAAAAAATACAAAAATATCTTGCAAGGATCATAATCCCAGTTTGAGCTCTAGTTTATAAATTGATTTTCTAATAAACGTCGTATATTGATTCTTTTCTAGTGACGATCTTACATTCGTAATCGCTATATTCATTCAACTAGTTTTCGTTTAACGACTTCAATTGACGCTATATGAAATATATTTTCTTTAAGCGTCCAGCTATAGTTAATTTTTAAACGTTTATTCACTACAGTGGAACCCCTATATCCGTTCTCGTTTAACACATTTTCCCGGATGGATCGTTCATTTTTTATAGTCCCGTCAAACACTCATAAGAACAATGTTAAATAATTCCGCATCAACTTTTTCCCGATTTATCGATTTCTTCGATCTATTATGATCCTGTCTCAAATATTATTCCGATTGACCGGTTTTGGTAAATAAATCTTTCTATCCAATACAATTTGTAAGTTTTAACACATTAAATCTTATACATTTAGCAAAGGAATTAATGATGAAATGTATAGTTCCCTCAAATGACGTGAGATTTGTTTAATAAAGAATTTCACAACAAGAAGTTTAAAACACTATTCGATCATTTCAATAAATAAGATTTAATCAAAAAAACTTTTACAAAATTCTCTCTAATTTAAAAAAAAGAAGGAGGGAATTCGTGTATTTTTAAGATTACATTTTTGTATTATTATTTCAAACATTCCCGCATTTTTCATTTTTTTAGGTTCTTTTGAAAAACGTGGAATCGAAATTTCACTGTATTCTCAACATACTGATTTGTCTCGGAAGACATTTCTAAGCGTATGATAATGTATTATATGCGAAGGGGTAACCAGTTAATTTATAATACATACTTCGACATGTGTCATGTTATTAGATACATCAGTCATTGCAATAATGGCGACGCTCATATTTACTCTCATTATGTATGACATTGCTGCTAACATAAAGACTAATAATGTCTGAATATGACGATACCCAAGACCGTAACCTGTAAAAGAAAAAACAATATTATTTTACATAATTGATGGGAAGTTGTTATATTCTTTATCTGATAAGTCAATGAGCATTAAGAAAGCTTAAACTGTATTTCTGGCGATCGTGTCTAATCATTCGACAGCGGTGCCAAACTCAAGGTGTGCAAGTAAAATAATATTTTTTTTTTCGTTTAATTGACAAAGTATACTAGCATACATCACGCTAAATAAATTATACTCAGAAACATTTTTTACCTATGATTATGAGAAAAAAATCTATATAAAAGAAATTATATTAAAATATTGTTCGCGGAACACGTAAAATTAAGTGTTTGAAAATTGATATATCTTAATAAGAATATACATTTAATTCAGTAGTATATCATCATTTAAACTGATACCGATATATAACCGATATTAAAACACAATATCGAATTTATTTTGCTGTACACGTTTGAATGTTTTCGACAAATTTCTTTATTAGATCCATTGTCAAAAATATAATTATATTAAAATGATACGATACATTACTTTAACTGTGTTTGTACGAGAGATAAATATACATGTATGCGCTCAGTGACTGCGATCTCTTAACAAAGCACGTATAGATGGTGTGAATTATTACCTATATATTATATATCCTACTTAATTTTTTCCATATATTTAGTATTTTTCATTTAATCGTATACAATTAACAATATCACTTCTTTAAGAAAAAAAATAAGATTTCGTCTCTGTATGGATGAAATAATTTTATTTTATTAGTGAGTGTATTGTGGCTTTTATAGACATCCGCACCAGATGGTGTGAAATTATATGTTTCGATATAATTGAATACTCTTTATTGGTTTTAAAATGACTTGCATATATTGTTTTATATGCTATTTATTAGTTAAAACAATTTATAAATAATAAAACATCAAAAAATTGATCGCTAACTGTTATAAGCGAGTCAATATTCACAACTCATCGTCGTTTTAAATACATCGTTCAAGTACCAAAAACGAGTACGAAGCAAGCAATAAAAAAGTGTCATTATTGTTATACAATTTCTTTCTTTTAAAGTAATTTCTTTTATTAAGGATAAATAACTTCGAATGTCAACATTCAATTCCGTCAATAACTTTGAATGCTTTGTTTGTTTCCAATCATTTTTAATTCAAAGCCAAATTAAGAAATCTTTTAAGATGGATTTCAAATCATTCCGTGACTACAAGAGCGATTGATTGTTATAAATATTTTGATAATTGCAATAAATAAAGTAAAGAAGATTTTCATTCAAAATAATCAAAATATAAAACAATTATTATCACGTCATAATATAGTGTTTAGAAACCGACGCCGTTTACGCGTATATAGAGGGTGTGAATTAATCTTCAAATGCTCTTTTACAATCGTATATCTAGTATACAAATATTTAGCTGGGCCGTTTATTATTATAAATTGACACATTTTCGATATTTATCTTCTGAAAAAACTGTGTAATTTAAAAAAAATACCCACATACATGTTAAAAATTATCGTAGTAACTTCGCACACATCGGCTCAACGACAGATGGTGTGAATATGTGGAAAACACAACCATACTTAAATTTATTGCCTCGAAGAAAAATTATTTTTTCTCGAGGAAAAACTATGAAAAATTCCTTTAAATAAAATTTAACATTTTCCGGAATCGAGTTACAAATAAAATCGTTTTAACAACTTTTTTTAAATATTTTCTTTGTTGAAAATCATTGGGAAACGTCCACCACTACTAACAGGTTTTGGACTTTTTGTAGGTGTGTATGTACACAGAAAACAGTGAAACAGCAGAGCACTAGATGGTGTGATTTCCCGCATCACTACAGGTGTAAATTTTCAAGTTCTTTTCAGTGTATTTGTGTTTAATATTATAATACTCTTTTTATATGTGTGCGCGTATGTTATATTTCAGATTTCTCATACGTTCAAAGTGAAACGGAAATGCTATTACAACAGTACGCAGTAAATTAAATCTTTTGTATTTCGTTTTTTATAATAAATGAATCATATGCATAATTTATTCAACAGTTTATGCAAATATAAAACCATTTAAAATGGATGGAGACACTTTATTATGAAATTTATTTTTGTGCTTCTATGAGAGAACATTTAAAACAGATCTCTGGTCATAAATACTGAGTATTTTTTCATAACAGTAGGCTAATTTTCATTGATCATTAAATTAAATACGACATCAGTTTCAAATTAAAATTTAATTAAAATATCAAACACTATTTATACTTATACAGTGACAAAATTTTACAGACATTAGTTTAAGCGACAAGCAAACTTTTTGGTTAAAGTGGTACATTTAGGAATTCAAAATCAACGACATGTCACAAACAAAATACCATATTTAAATGAACAACACTTTTATCATAAAAAAAATAATTTTAATTTTTTTTTTCATAAATTGAGATATCAATTTCGCTGTTGAGATTCTTAAATACTGCTTTATCTGATCTTAAAGAATATTTATATGTATTCTAGATGGAAAATTTTCTCAAAAATATTATTTAGTTTTCTCTAAAAGTAAACAATATATTTAAGCCACTTTTTTATTTGTTTAAAATGTAAATGAACCATTAGTACCTCTTGTTGCATTATTTTATTTTTTATTTATAAAAAAATGTTTCTGAAAAGTCAACTTTTTTCTTAAAATACTATCGTAACTCGTGAGCCACCAAAAATACGCAGAGGGTTGCATGTCTTCATCTAATCAATACACTATTAAAATTTTTTTGTTAGCGTTTTTTACTATATTTTACTGTGTCTACTTTCAAAACTATAAAGTGACATGGATATAGTCTAAATTAAGGGAAGCGCTACGCAACTCCCGGCATGTAGATCATATACGACGCAAAACGAATTTTTTATTGCCTGTCTACTATATTTGATTTTAACAAATATATTTTTAGCTCTTCCTTATACAAGTCTAAGTCAGTATATGTGATTATTAATTAAATATTCGTACATGTAAAATAATAAATTAAGCAGCCGTATGAGCCCAGATCGTTAATGACAAAACATGTAGAATCATATAAAGTTTCAACGATTCAAATTTGATATTGAAATTTCATCAAACATCTTCAGTCGATATCATAAATTAAATAAATAGTTATGGGATATTCAGATGTTCAGAATCTATCATGATCAAAAACATTCACGCCTTAGGCCTTGCAACGCGACCAACTATCAAATGAGTTGTGCATCACTAATTTACGCAGTAGGAGAATTGAGTGTAGCTAGCTGCAACTTCAATTATATACGTTAAAAATTGCAAAAAAATAATGTTTTATACAATGACAATACATTTATTCTCAGGTTTTCAAAACTAGACGATAGTGCAAAAAAAATGCTTGAGAACTGACCAACAATGCATTTGTCGTGTTTTTTTTTCTTTTTTTTAATATCGACCATAGAATTGAATACGTTCCTAATATTTTATTATAAACGAAATATTCGCGTCATGTAAAGCAAACTCAAAATTTTTATTAATTCACATATAAAATCTAAATGAATACAAGTAAAACAGTAGTCCACAAAGTGAGTTTTGGAAGACAAAAATTTCTTCCATGGTTTATTTCTTCGCATTATTATGTGGAAAAATATAGCTATGTCGTTTTTTTTCTATTGAATGAGTTATTTTTGTCGAATAAAAATTGGGCGAATTTTCGAGAAAATTTCGATACTTTTTGAATAGGGTAGCATTTTTGTCGTTAAATGAACTCTATCGCTGGAATAATAAATAGGTAATGGCAACAATTATTTTATGGGTGATATATTTTTAAATAACAATTTTGATTTATTTTTCATTGAAACAAAATGATTATTGACTATGTATAAACTATTCATTTTGCTTTTAACTTTATTATTACTGTCGCAATACGTCAGTAAATTTCGTAGACGTGGCAATTGAAACGGCAGGATAAATGATATTGACGCAAAAGCTCTTGGTTCATTTTCTAAGTATTCAACGTTAACAGGCTATATTTTATGTTTTATTATCTTCTACTGACAGAATTATCCAAAATTTTAGTTTTAAAAAAACTATGACTATATTCTTCAAAACTATCGATGCAATAAATAAATATTGACAATTTACTTACTCTTTCGCCATTGTATTCCGCGGCTATGTTACTTTAACGCATTAAGTTCACATGATAATTTGAAGAGTGAATGACTAAAATCAATCAATTACTTCACAAAGACTCTGGAGTATTCAATTTTAAACTGTATAATGTGGAATAAAACGTCTAAACAAGATAAGAAAGATAAACATTCTTATCATCAGTCACGCAAAAATTACCAAATCATAACAAACCTAGATGGTGTGAACCAATTATTCTTGTTTAGTCAAAATTGCTTATAATATAATTAGTTCTTAATAGTTGTATCTAATTATTTACGACACTATTTGACAGACATATTTGTATATAAGCCAATGAAAAGCGTTTTTGGTTGACGCTGAAGTAATTAAAATTTCTTGCGCCTAATTTGTATTTTTTGCTAATTGTGAAATTTTATCGATCGCATGAAATGACAATTAAAATATATTAGACATCTCCATAGTTTTTTTTTTTTTTGACACATGGTAAAATAATAAAATTGTATAATGATGCGATGTACGTCTTCTATTCACATAGAGGACAGCCTAGCTTCTTTACGGCGCGATGTACTACCATATTAAATCCACTTTTTCATTATATAATATATTCATTAGTACCACCATTGTTTAATTACTTCATTGAACTTAATAACTAAATAATTGTTTTGTTTTATAAATAAAAAAGTGCCTGAATATTATCAAAGTTTTAGATAAATTTCACTAAATTTCTTTGATGCTAGATGGTGTGAATTTGTAGTCAATGTCTAGTAATATTTATGTACACAAACGTAATTCTTTAGCCATGTGTTTTTAATCATAATTATCACTTACATTACGGATTTGCTAAATTTTATAATATATTTAATCAGTTTTATGTAAACTTAAATTAATATACGTTTAAACCGAAAATTTAACCGAATCTTTATATTAATAGTTCTCATTCAAAAAGTTACTATTATGTAACAAGTAGAGTTAATAGTCTTGGATCTAGAAAATGGTTAGTTTTTTTTAAATATTATTTTGAATACTTAATTTATATGATTCAATAATTTCTGACTATTGTAACGTTTATGTATACCATGAATTGTTTCTAGAAATTAAAAAATAATAAATTAATTGTTAATAAATGTAGATGGTGTGAATTCCACGTGAAATGTGTACCGTAATATTATATACACGTCACGCTATCAACAATACTTCGTCGTACGCATATCAAAGCCACTAGAGGGTGTGAATACAACGCGATTTCTTCGTATGTTTGCTTTTATAAAGTTTTCATCGTGATTTCTTACGAATATTTCTCTGGTTTTACAGGAATAAATATACAAATCGCCTTCATTTATTATTGAAGAAGTCCGTAAAAGAAATTTTAGACTGTGCCACTTTGTGTGAAGAAATGTATATGACTGGCATTCTTACGTTCAAAAATATTTCCTTTCCCTTCACACTCTGCATCGATAGATGGTGTGACCATTATTTCATTCTGAGTGATTTTTTTTCCATAACTAATTTAATCAAATTAATTTACAACGATCTAATTGGTGATTTATTTAAATAGCCATAGAGAATTTCTTTGCCATTTCTAATTTTTAAAAATTTCAAATCAAAATATCAGATTTTTGGCAACTGGAATATTGATGGCATTCATCGAAAATAAATTTATTTCTTACTATTGCTTTGAAAATAGAATTATAATAGTACTTTACATTGAATATCAAAGAGTCCAAACTATTCTAAGCATATATTATATTATATTTTAATAGACTAACAAAATAATTTTTTATTGATAATCAAACGTAATTTTATATATACCGGCTTGAAATAAACGTGCATAAATCCATAAAAACACTGTTATTCGGGAAAAACTAAATGATATTGAATTCATTTGCAATTTCGTATTACAGAAGTTGTTAACCATTATTTTTATTATTAACTTCGTAAAGATTTTTTTGTCATTAAAGGATGGAAGAGCAATTTTTAAGCAATTAAAATGAAAATTTCGCTTTTTTTTAAAGTCGAAATATGTATCGTGTAATGCAATTTATTTTTTATAATTATATTAGATTTTAAACAATAGAAGAACTTAATAACTCGAATGAGTACATAATACTGCTGTGATTAGTTAGTAATTGGTGAGCTATTTCAAGTTTGAATAGAGTACCACGGGATTTTTGTTTTCTATTACTAAATATATATTTCCAAAACATATCAAAAAAAATTGTTTTCATTTGTTGACGCTTACGAAACGTTAGAAGCTTTAGTGGATCTATAAACAACCAATGAATTTTATGATTATCAAACGTGTGATGAAACAGCTAAAACAATTTTGTATTTTATATTTGTCGTTGATTGAAATGGAAAACTTCTTAGATTGCTACGCTACAAAAGTTTGGGGTGAACACTGCACAAGATAAATAGTTACACAAAAATAAAAAGAGTTGATTTCTCATGCATCTGTCTTAGTGATGTTTGACCGAATGTTGTGCATCAGTCCAGAGCATACAGACTTCAGAACTTAACGTATTAACTTTCAGTGGTTGCTGGAAATACTTTTTTTTTAATAAAATATAATTGTTTTATTACAACTTCCACAGTTTGACCAGAACCGGTTTCTCTGATCGCAAGCAAGGGTTGATAATGGTCTCGATAAGCTAAACCACTCCTAATCAATATCTGACAGATTGTGTTTTTTTATATACACAAATCTACGATCAATTAAGGTTTTTTATACGGAAAGTTTTTTTATATATTTTTATTTTTATATATCTTCACTTTTATTAAGGTATGGCTTATTTGATTATCGTTTGATGATGACCAATGAATCGAAAAAGCTTTACACTAAGTTTAACATTAAATTTTATAATACAGAGTGCGAAAATAAAGATCAACAATAGATAAATAAAGGAGGCAGAGAATGGACGTATATACAGTCGTGAGCTTATTTTTTACACCATTTGGGAAAAAATATTGTCAGTAGTTTCAAAATATCTTCTACAATAATGACCTCATGGTTTTCCTAACGCCACAATTCATCACAACAGCCATTTGAGGATGTTATTATTTCGCTACTGAACCTAATGCCTGTTCACAAGTCGAGTCATGGAATTCTCATCGTTAGTCTTTTTGTGTAGCAGCGGAGAACGCGGATTAGCCTAAGCATTGCTTATGCGCAACTGTAAGGCATATTTATCCCGTCGCAAATCTGCTAATGACAGTCGATCCTCTTTATGTATTATCTAGAAGCAATTAAGTTTCTTAAAAAGGAAATTAAAAAAAGAATATGGAGAATTCGAAAACGACGACAAAGTGGAAGAAATTTCTGTTCCCCTCATTACGAAAATAATCCAATAAAGTCTCCCAACTTTGCAATAAATTGGAAAATCGTTTTACCCTTAATGATTCGAATTATGAACGCACATTTAAGTTTCGAAGAGAGTTTAAAAAATTTATTCCTGGGTACAACGAATCCATTAAGTTAATCATCGAAAAATAAAACCTGATCAAACTTTGATCGCTGATTTCTTCGATAGAAAAAAAATATAGCACAGAACGGTAATGTGGATGCAACAAATTCTATGCGTAAAGAACCATCCTCTTTTGAAATAGATGCGTATACTATTTCTTCCGAAGAAGAGAGTGATTTCGAACCACATCGCTAATTGCACCGAATATTGTCATACAGTGAAGATAATTACACTTAAAACGTTACTAAAGTAGGTATTTTTTACGTTGTGTTATTTCTCTAATATTCAGTGTAATGCATTATATAAAAAATGAATATCGAAACTATTTTTATCACATTTGTTGCGGCCACGAGAAATTTCCATAGGACAGCTGAGGTTTATAGTGCGATCACAGTGAAATTTCACGTGAGAACCACTGCTCTAGAATATTCATACATCAAACCGGCATCCTTTATATCGTCAATACTAAAAATAACGTTCACAATTAACTGATTGTTTTAAGTAATGTTTTGTTTCACCTAAAATATACCCATAAGAGTAATCAATACACAAAATTGTGTTAAAATACGACTGTTTATGATTTCTGTTCATGATATTCCTTTTTATTGTGAAATAATTTCTACTTATGATTACAGCATAAAATACTAAATAACGCCACCGGAATAAACAAGATTAATTCATGAGTTCGCACTACCTTTTTCGCCAGTTAATACATGCCTTTGATTGGTTCTCCCACGACATTGTAATCATTCAGAACTTTTCCTCCACTTGTCATTTTGAATAACCGTTGACACTTCCTCTCCCAACGTTCTTTTCTGACTAAAATAGATTTTTGTACTGAACATTGCCTGTGAGCTATTTTGTTATCATACTGAAAACCTATGTTCATATAATTGTAACAAATAAACAAAAGATAATATTACATCTCTCAACACGCATTATCAATGATTTATAATAGGAGAATACATAACACTTAAATCAGATGAATAAATGGTAGTACGCGGGCCAATTTTAGTCCTTTGCATTTTTTTACTATCCCCATTTTATTGTAATCTGGGTTTTGATAAAATCCTAGGCGCTTTCACAATTACGTCCTCTAGCAATATAAACTATATTTATTTTCACTGCGAATCAAACTTTTCTCAAAACAAAATCCTGTTCTCTCATTTTGAATAAAGCTTTTTATCTACTAAGTACAAAACAGAGTTTTAAGTTTTTAAAGGCAGAAGTAATATAGTGGTTGGCTTATATTTCTCGCTATACCTTGGTATATGAATTAGATATAAGAAAAGAGATTTAAAAAACATAGACATCCAAAACGTCATATATCGATCAATTTCTAGATCTTTCCATGCTTAAAAAAATCACTTGTCAGATGCGAGATTTTCAAAACATAAGATAGGATTTGCAATGATAATCCGACAATATTAGCGATCGCCGTATGAACTATTCTGAATTGGGCTTTACACGTATTGCCAAAATTTTTCCCTTGAAGAATATACACATATAAAGCGATTTGAATTTTCAAAAAATCTTCGCGTTGCATCCTTTAAGCAACGACTACTGACAGTTGGTGTACACAGTTTTTACTTCTAGAGCGAAAATCTTTTTTACTTAAAATTTCAAACATATTCCCCTGATTATTTTTAGTGACAGATAAAGTAACGCTTTATCTATCCTCATTTGTTCTTTTGCCGAGCCCACGAGCGCTTTGCTAGTTTTTTTAATTAAATCTCAATGATATGAATAATTTTTGTGACACGTATTAAATTGCTTTACGACTGTATCAATGCTGTACTGCAAATTTCAACATGCACTTGTTTATTTATGAAAAGAAATTTATTTTGCTTCCACGATTATATTTAGCATTAAATAAAATAACTTTGGTTAAAGTATTGTATATTGATCTCTTTCAGTTTGTGAACTATTTTTTAATAATAAAACACGTCATTACTTGACTTTTAATCGTTAAAACTGTCACACTTGCATAATTCTTTAACACAGTGAAAATTTTTTATAAGAGCTTTCACTCAAAGCTAATTGTAAATCACATTAGAAAAACATCAATCAGATTTTATAATGTCGCTAAAGATCAACAATCTCATCAAGATGTCAGATTTGATATTAACCGGAGATACAATCTAGACTCACCTTGTTAAATTAAGGCTCTTACTAATATATTATACTAAAGAGTTGGATTTTTATTTTATAATATTATTTATTATCCAATATCGCCCTTTTTCGATTGCACGCATAAATTGAGGTGACGTTAATGACAAACTCATTGAAACGCACAAAGTTAAACAAATCAAATTTCATATTGAACTTTTAGTATGTAACTTCAGTCCATAGATTTGTGATTTAATTTGTATATATCTTATTCAAATAAATAAACGCACAAAAGATCATGTGTATCTCATTGAATGTAAAAATATTGATGAATTTTTAAATCTGTTAAAAATTTTAAATGATCTGATTTTACCAGTGTAGTTATAATTTTGATTTAATTGTTATTAACACTTTGAAGGCTGGTGTAAATGAGGCATTAGAAAGAGGACTGAGCTAACTTTTAGTGTCTTTTTTAACACCAACTTTTCATCTTAACCGTCTCTGAAACAATAGTTTAACCGATACACTTTTAATTGTTGTTGACAAATATTTCTTTAATGATGCATGAGGAGCTTTCACAATCAACATTTTGGGGTAGTAACTAATTTTAAAATGACCCGACACGCTAAAAATGACTTCATTGCAATTTTTTTATAGGCCACATAAAAGCACAGTTTTTGTGGATATAGATAGATATATTCTTTTATTAAATATAACGAAAATTTGTAAGTCATAAATTTCATATAGTCATAAATTCTTCACTTCACGATCTTCAGCGGAAGACCGTTGATGTAACAATTCTTAATGTTTACATTCTAAGCCAGTTGTATTATTGTAGATAACCAACACGTTGGAAATTTGAATCACTAAACTAAATATATGTATTTTATTTTGGTGATTTTTTTTAATGTACTATAAAATTAAATCTTTTGATATTAAATTTTTTTGGTCCTATCAAAAAGAAATAGTTTTTCATGATAGAATTTTACATACTAAATCACAAGGATAATTTATAAATTATTTATATCGAATATGATTTTTTAATTTAATTACATCTTGTGGGGCTTTAAGATACGCAAAATTATTTCATATTAAGCCAGCGTTATTAATGACTCTTTTATTTTTTAAGTCGCAGTATATTTTTTAAAAAATACGAATATAATACAAACCTTTTTTATTTAAATGTCTTTTTACAACGCATACTATAATTGACAAAAAAAATATTAATACTTTGTTATTATAGCTAAATACCATAACAAAATTCATGTGTTTTCTGCAATGGTGTAAATGATATTAAAGTTAATCAAATTAGGCAATTAAAATTCTTAATTGTTTTTTTACGAAACTGAAAATTTCCCATACGCATATGTAATTGCGAATTTAAAATTTGAAAAAGGTTACAGCTAATCAATTTATCAGTAGAATCAACACAAACACAAACACAAACATTAAAGCTGCATCAAAGCAAACTAATATATTGATATTTACAATTTTATTTAAAAGAACGTTTATGTCGACGCAAAAATAAACATATTTCGCACGATATAGTATAATACTTTTATCATGTGTATTTTGTTTAGAAATTTAATGATTCATATACAATAAAATATATTACCACTTATAACGTAATTGAAATTTTCAAATTAAACTAAATGTTCAACGTCGCAGTATTCAGTTAGATTTTCAACAAGTCTCCTAGTTCTTCCTTTTTAACAGAATAATTGATCTGTCAATTGAGAGGTTGGTATTCAAAAGTGTGGATGTTATAGAGATAAATAAACTAGTGTTGACTTTCCCCCGATCTTATTTACTTACTGCCCTCTATAAAAATAGGTTGTGCAACTGAATAACCTGCCGTTCTCTTTAAACAATCTCTGTTGAAATGCTTATATAATATTATAAATAACATATCTGCACCATAATAGGAACGGATATGGTCTAAAATTTGTGACGATTATACGATCATTTAAATGTGCTAATAGTGAATTGTACTTCATTGTACTGATTCTGAGCAGACAACTAATTACGGTTAATACATCTATGATTTTTGTTGAAATAAAGCTTCGGTATATATTATATATTATGTGAATATTGTTCTTTATATTTGAAATCTTATGCATTTTCATTTTTTTACATTATTTTATCTGAGGATTGCAAAAAAAAAAATACCGGTATTTTTTATCGAAATATAAATATTCTAAAATTTATTTTTCATAAGTAATAAGAAAATATTATTTAATTGAAACAAAATATGGTATGAAGCAAGGACTCAAACACATAGCTAGAATCTGTAAATCTTCAGCGGATCTATGTACATAAATGTAAACTAATTTGCTTGCATAAAAACTTTCTCAGATACAATGATTGTAAACAAAAAGGTGGAGTTAAAGTCATCAATAAATTGTGCCCGGAAAGTTAATTGTGATACCGAAATACATATATTTTGCGCTTTAAGAACAGATATTTCTGTATAGTTAAAACCTACGAAACAATGGAATCTTGGTAATCTCGGCTTCGGCAATACATATGTTACAAGCCCTGATGCTACCTTTATCCTTGATACTGAATTGTGATAATTGTAACGCAAATTATAAAACAAAAAAAGTGGAAATAACCCATTCTTTATTCTGCCATTTCAAAATTTATTTACATGTTCAGTAAAGTACGTATCAGACTGCTTTTCAAAAACAGGTTTTCAGTCAATTACAAGACATTAAATTTTATGCTTCAAAACTATTTCGTTCATGTTGACTGCCAAGTTTTATATAAAGTATCTTTGAAGCAATAAACCATATCATGTTTTCGTAAATCAAGACATAGAATAATTTCTCAAGTATTGTACTTGTTTCATAGGCAAATCTTTAAATACGCGACTTGAGAATAATATTCCTTACAATTTTTAAGTATACGGCACAAACATCTCTAATATATCTTGAGTGTTTTATATTTTTAATTAGAAGTTCTTTTAATTCGACTTGTTGAATGATCCATACACAATTAATTCATTTGGCCTAACTGACTAAGTTATAGCATCAGAGAAACGTTTATTCCATGAAATACTTATGTTTTGTCGGTCATAATGTGATTGAGTACATCACAGATCATATGTAGAAGCTTTTTAATGTAAAAACTTATTTATTTCAACACTTTTTAGAGAGCAGCTTCTAAATCAAACCCATATGCGACATTTTAAACCAACTGAAGCTATTGTACACCTAGATAGTCCAGTGCAACAACTAGTGGCAAGTATTAACTTCAGCATTTTGTAAACTGAGAGATATTTCTCAAATTTGACAGAATTCAACTTGGCTTTCTTGACCATCTAATTAAGTCACATATTAACTTGATGCTTGTTTATCACGGTTTATTTTGATGCCAAATAATATGTTTTAAATCGTATAATATAATATTACCAAGCTTTGTGACATTGGTTGATATTGGACAAGGGTGTTTGTTATCTTTCTTTTACGTCTGGTGAATCTCAAATTGATTTTAAAATACACACTTTTAAGAAGTATTCGTTATGCTTTCTGTAATTTCTCGTACTATTTTTGATTCTTCTTATATTACTACCAATCCTTTTGAATCAACTCAGCATGCAAACATGAGCATAATGATAACTTTAGGGATTTTTCACCTGAAAATTTCACAAATCATTGTTTAGTATTTATTTTAAATAATAAAAACACATTTTTTTAGTACTTATTTCCACAATATATTTTTTTTGATCAGGACCGGTTTCGCTCATCGCGAGCATTATCAACTGATCAGTTGATAATGCTCGCGATGAGCGAAACCGGTCCTGATCAAAAAATATATTGTGGAAATAAGTACTAAAAAAATGTGTTTTTATTATTTAAAATATAATGCCTTTCCATCAAGAAGTGACAGTTAACACCTTAAAAGTGGTTTAGTATTTAATAAATGTAAATTGTATAATATTTTGTAATCAATTGAAATGATAGTTCATCTCAGATTTTGTTGTTATTTGTCTATCCTACATAAACAGTCGGTATAATGTTCAAATAAACTAAACCAGAAAGAACGCAATGCGTTGGAACTGCTCAATATTAAAACCTGATTAAAATTATCACTTGCAAATAGTTATTCTCACGCCTTGAACATATTTACAATGTCTCTTAAATAAAAGGGTTACATACATAAATACACAAAGCAATGCCACCATTTATTAAACATTTAACAACACTACAACGCTCATTATCAAAGAAATTTTTACTATTTATGCATCATGTTAAAGCAAATAAAGTCATCACAAGATTTGTTTTAAATTATTGGTTTTCATTTATTATATAAATTGAAAATTAATTATGGAAAAATTATAAGCAAAATTTTACGGCATAATATTGTGAGAATAAAAGGGCACAGGATTGTAATAATTCATCTAAAATCAATTCAATATTTTTCAGTAAATTTCTGTTCACATTGTGTTCATTCATTTTTTTGTCATACATAAACGTTCTGCGGTAAAAAAAAATTAGTATAAATACTTTTGTTGGTCAAATTATTGGAAAAAATACTTATATACTCGTAACAATTCTTTTAATTTAAATTCCAATCTAATTCTGCATGTCTCAATAGCGTAAAAAGTATTTTTTACGATCATAATATCCAGGAAGTAAAAATTGTGCTACATTAAAATATGTACCGAAACATTTTGAAGGAGCAAACGATTATGCAATGATAAACGAATTCATAACACCCGGAAAACTATTGCTTCCATGATTATTACAGACCTATTTACAATACATACCATTAATAACGTGTGTTTATTATTTCACACGTATTTTATGGCCTAATAAAAACCGTTTCAATGTGGTTATTTGTATAACGTGTTTACTATCTTTAGATGCTAACATCGACATCTTCCACATTTTTAGACGGTTTTTGATATACTATATTATTACCAATATCAATATTACGTTAAAACTCTGCTTTCATAAATAAGTGGCAAAACAAAAAAAAAATATGCATTTTTATAAATAACGTGTTTTTTTAGAGGTATAGAACTTTGAAATAGAATAAGACAAAGATATTTTTTTAAATAGACATGAAATTTATTTTTTTCGAAATAAAATCTTCTGGCATTATAATTTAAATATAATTTCTGGCATATCACCGCCACGGCTGGCTCGGACGTAGTCTAATCTAGGTCCAATTTTCGATGACTTTTTCCAACATTTGTGGCTGTATATCGGCAATCACCCGGCGAATGTTGTCCCCTTAGTGGTCAATTGTTTTGTACTTATTGGCGTAAACTAGCGACTTCACAAATTTTCACAGAAAACAGTCTAGCGGCGTTAAATCACACGATCTTGGAGACCAATTCACAGGTCCGAAACGTGAAACTATGCGGTTATCAAACGTTTCCTTCAATAAATCAATTGTGGCACGTCTTGTTGAAACAAAAGCTCTTGCACGTCATGGTTGTTCAATTGGTGAACGAAAAAGTCAGTAATCATGGCCCTATAGCGGTCACCATTAACGTTCTGGCCAACATCGTTTTTAAAGAAGTACGGACCAATGATTCCACCAGCCCATAAATCACACCAAACAATCTGTTTTTCTAGATGTAGCAGTGTCTTAACATACACTTTAGGATTATCATCACTCCAAATACGGCAGTTTTGTTTATTGACGTATCCATTCAATCAAAAGTGAGCCTCATCGCTAATGGACGCAATGCGCGATACGTGTTTCGAACAGGAACATGATTTTCAAAATAAATTTGTACAATTCGGAAGCGTTGTTCAGGACTTAGTCTGTTTATGTTAAAATGCCAAATCAAATTAACCATAAATCACTCAACAACTGACAAAATGGTCGCCAGTTAAAAAAGAGTTGCCAACTTAAAGTTCTATATCTCTAAACAAAACACCTATATAAAATTCATATACTATAATATAACTCATGTTCTCAACGTGAGCTTAAAGCTCTTGATATCCAGTGTCCAATGATCATATCTCTCTGATTGCTCACTTATTCTCAAAAAATATGGACTTCTTTGTCATAAACGATAAAAGTGTTGCAGCAAGTCTTATGAAATAAACCGTTATCTTCTAAAGAGTTTTACCCATTAATCTGACTCTCAGCCTATTTTTTTCTACATCTAGGATCATTACTACAGCTACTTTTATACAACAATGATAATACCACCAATAGTCAAGTAAATGTTCTTCCAAACAAAATAGTATGCCACTTTAATTTGCTAAATACGGTAAGAAAAAAATTTACAATAAACAAAAGTAGCTGAAGCTATTTGACCACCGATGTTACAAAATATCAGTAAACCATTCATATTGACTATCCGATGCAAATAATTCATATGTCAACATGGAAAAACTATCTTGATGATTTAAACTTAAATAAAAAAAAACTAATCAAGCAAGTTAAAAAAATTTGCTGTATTTTTGCTTATTAACACTTTTTATTAAATCTTGTTACAAAGGTCAAATCTTATTACATTAAAAAAATTCAAACAAACAAACCATATCCATTGTTATTATTTGAATGTATCAACTTTTTACATGAACATGCACAATACTAGAAGAAAAAATACAAATTATATTTAAACATATATATTTAATGTTTTGCTTATTTGAAAAACAAATCATTGACAGAAAATAGTGACCGTAAGATTTCAACCAATCTGGAGAAAACCTACATTTAAATGAATAAATTTATTTGTAGTGAAATTTTCTATTCAACAAATTATAATGCTACTTTTAGAGTTTAATTCTAATATTAACATAGCCACTGAATAATCAAATACTTATCACCATATATTATATCAAAGGGAAAATTCCTATATTTTTAGCCAAGCAATCAAATATAAGTGCCATTGAAAGAATATACATAATCACTTAATAATACAAAATATTAGGGCCACCTATCAACATCACGGAGACAGACATAGAATATGTTTTTTTATTCATACATTTTATTAATATTCAGTCAAATATAGACTTGTCAATAATATATTATTAACATACATTAATTATAAACAATATATGAATTATAAACAAATGTATATATAATATGGTATTCTTTTAATGTTCAGATGTGTTCCTTTTAACCATGTCAATATATGAGTGCATATTTGCTTTTAGTTTTATAATATAAGCTTACATATAACGCTTTATATCAGCACACACACGGCCACTTTTTCGATTTACGGTCTAAAATTTTTCGCTATAACGACAAAAAAATTTTTTTTCGATGTTAATATATCTACATGTTGTCAATCTTGCGCAAGATCAATCTCGATGCACACTCTTTTCTATTTACCCTTGTTTACTGTGATCTGCATATTACCGTTTCTGTATCGTCTTCAGATTAAGGCCATTAAAAAAAATATGTATGTATACACATATTTTATGTAACATGAAGTGGTTTCATTTTTGTTTATAGATTATTGTTGGTTTTTGGAGTCTGTTATTATCTTATGTACAAATATATGTATTTTTGATAATTTTCATCCATTAAATGAAATATAAAAATAAAATGTATTTTGAAAAATTTGGAACCGATCCCATTGAATTTGTATGAATTTGTATTAGAATAATTAATTCCTTATACGGCTTTTCGCTTTGCGGCCAAGTTTTTTGGAACATATCTAGGCCGTAAAGTGAGGTATGGGTGTATACGATTTACAAAAAAATAGCCATACATCGTATACATATATGTTCACGCACGTGTCTAATGTTACCTTACGAAAAAAAAAATTTTATTTCAAATCTTAATCTCATCTACGGATATGGATCATGGTCGGTAACAAATATCGATATAAAAAATCATGAAATCTTTAGCGTACTCAAAATACAAAATTAAATAACATACATGTTAATCGCCAGCGTTCAGTTCACCAAAGTTTGGTCATTGTTGGAACATTTCGGCGTTCAAGGTAAAAGGTCTTTACATCATTATTATTTTACATGTCATTCATGGTAATAGGTTAGGAAGTTAGTATTATAAATTGAATATTACGCATGTCCCATACATTATCTAATAATATGTCACTTTAGTACACTTCCGCGTAATAAAGTAATCATAACGAAACAAATCGATACGCTCAGCCGGAAACTGTGTGCAGCTATTTTTTCAGACGGAAAACATTTGATTTGTTTATTATTATCATTACAAATGAAATTCGAAAAATACACGTATACTATGTGAGAAAATTTCTATGCATTCAATGAAAAAAAATTACATAATTCAAACATTATTTGGCATCTTACAACAATGATGAATTAAATTTGAATTGTTTCAGCTTTGGACGATTCCACATGTTTTGCCATTAACGACTCGGGTTTCACCTGAATGCCTGAAGATGCTGAAAGATGAAACCCGTGCCGTTGGTGACAAAACATGTGGAATCGTACAAAATTGTAACAATTCAAATTTGGTACTGAAATTTCATCAAGCAATTCAGTTGATATCATAAACTATATCAATAATGAATTAAGTCGACATTTCTTAAAATATGAATGTGTATAATGTTCTTTTTAATACTTTCGATGATTTCGGCTTACTGAAGTAAGTAAGTCTGAAGATGCCTCTGAAAGAGGCGAAACACGTGTCACATTTAGTAGCACAATACGTGGAATAATCAAAGTTTTTTTAAATTTTATATTACTAATGGTCTTTTTTATTGTAACAGTTGTATTATAACGTAACATTTGTATTATACGTAACATTGTCAACATATTGATAAATGTTCGAATTCACTTATTTTTTCGTGACAATTCAATAAGTTTTCAGACAGTCATTCAATGTCATTAAAATTTTCCTTTCATGCAATTAATTGGTGTAATGAAAAAATATTAAAAGGGTGAGGAAATGTTATCGCGACTCTTAAGTCAACCTGTTTTAGGATAAAAGAAAATTAACTCTAAAACAATAAAGTGAAGTATTTTCAAAATACTGGGTATTTGAACAATAAAACCTTTTTTGTAAAAAATATTTTAATATAACATTTTATCCTTAATAATTAATACCACTGTAACAGAAACTAATGCGTCACCTTTACTGTCAATGTTTTATAAAGTATAACGTGATTTTATATAATATTTGAAGTAAAACACTGCCGTGGGTAAAGAGTTTATATTTGTATATGTACTACAATAAGTAAATAGAAGATTTTTTGTTTGCAGCTGTATTTAAACATAGATTCTTTGGCCATACAAATACAACAGATAGTTTTGTTTGCAAAATGGTCGTGTTTTAATTCATTGTGTTAATGAATTATTTTTACAATATTCTAATTATCTCCTTCGCAAAGCATCACTCGCGTATATATAAATGGGATCGAAAAAGAATCTTTTATATTTTATCTCACTCATTTCTGTTAATGTTTATGTACGCAAGTGAGAGAGAGAAAAGATTAGACAAAAAAGACTCAATATTTATTCTTTAATCTGGATAATGATTTCACATTAAATTCAATATTAATTTAGTTTCTAGCTTACTATTATTACACTGTTTCTTTGGCGTGATTTGATCATCTTATCCGTTTGTGAGTCAGTTTCACTAAGATAAAATATTTCCCTAATTATCTATGATATTAACCCGATCGGCGCGACAGTTTTTCCTACAAACTAAATCCGCGTCGCTATTTTTCAAAAATTTTCTCTTTTCACATAGAGCTATAAATACACAAATAAAAAATAATTGGGTTGGCTTTTATGGAAGCTAGATGCATTATGAATGTTTCACAACATTAAAAACACAAAGCAATGTCCTATGTTGTCACAATCACCTTAACAAATATATCCCTAACAAATAACTAACTCGTAAGTTGCCATTACCGTGACCTAACGAGGCAACCAATCAAACTCAAACGAATAAGGCCATCACTGTCACGTGTCATGAAGTGTCACATTGCAATGCCGCGCGAGTGGTGCAAAGTTCAGTGCGAAGTTAGACGCAAGTTTAGCACGAAGTTTCAAACTGATTGGCGGGATCGGGATAAATTTGAAGGGTTCGAAAAATCGACGTTTTAAGTATTTAAGCCTAATACTTTTGTCAATTTTATGGAAGTGGTAGTATCAGGACGAATTGGGCGATATTTTAAAACTAAAATCAGTTCTATATACAAAAGATTGCCTGCGTTACCGACGTTTGAATGTTCGCGTCCCAACGTCTGGGGCGCTCGCGTACAGGCCTTGCACATTGCCGTCCCATACGTTGGGGCGTTAGCGTGGAAGAGATTATATGATTACCATTAGAGCCAAGAAATCTAATAATCTTCTCTTTTCATATTGGAAATACGTTTTTATTTCTAGTACAAATTATTTTGTATCTGAAAATTCGTGTATCTGTTCAATCATCGAATGTAACAGGTAGAAGATTATCATAAAAAACGTTGTAACGTCAATTAAAAATGATATACAGTGAAACCTCGATTTTACGTTTTTCAAGGGACCCTGAAAAAATAACGGTAAATTCGGGAAACGGTGAATGGGGGAAAGCTTCAAATAATAATAAACAAGTAAAATCGTAAAAAACATTTATTTATTAGTTACTTGTACATACTGTATATAAATTTTTTTTTTTAAAAAAGTCCTTTATGTTAGTTTGGTTAATCGGGGAATCGGGGAATCGGGAAACGGTCAATGCGGGATTATTTAACATTGTTCTTATGGGAGTTTGACGGGACTATAAAAAATAAGCGATCCAGTCGGGAAAACGTATTATGCGAGAACGGTTGATCGAGGTTCCATTGTATCATATAGAACTAGGGGATACAGTTTTTTAAAACAATTTGATGTGTCACTCTCTTTGGTCATAACGAGGTACAAATTACACAAATAATGTACGCAATGTTGACTAGGTAGAGCGAGTGAATCTCTTATCACAGTCGCTTTTTGTTATTTGATTCCTTTTTAAATTTCTGAAATCCTGTCTGGGAGGAATTTCCATCGGATATGCTGAAAAAAATTCATAAATGGAGTTCGCTATTATAACGCAGAAAACGCTGTGCTAACATTCGTGAACTGTGAGCCCGTGATTCGGATTTGTCCTTTTTTCAATTTTGTGCGACCCTGAACCATATCAATGACGCTAGTTGGTTTATCACGCATACATTTTGTGTGATTAGTTTTTCATGGATGAAACACAATAAATCAAAAACTTTGGACAAACAAAACAGATGAATTCTCGCAAATCGTCCATGATTATCCCTGAGTGGAATCATACAAGGCCAACCTTCTCACATTATTTTTCGATCGCATTATAATAATAATTTTCTTACTTTCAATATGAATATTAAAATAAATATATATTTATTCGGTAAATACACGTTACAAAAAAATAATGCAAATTATAATTTTATTTGCTTTTGCAACGTCAAAATGTTTTGAAAATTTAATAAATAAACAAAAAAAACAAAGATAGCAGGGAAGTCAACCATGCAAGCTCATAGAAAATCTTCTTTAAAACATTACAAAATAGTTTTCGCCGGAACTCACTTTCGTTCAAATGAAATATGTGGACATTCAAAGCTATACTCTTGAAAATTGTTAATGCTCTGACCATTGGTATCCCCATTGGCCTAAACTTTAGAAGTAGAAGCAATTAATGTCCACGATTTCTCAAAAAAAGATATCCATAAATTTGATATTATTATGGATGGCAGAATTCTCATTTTGGCCTCGTATGAGCCATATAAATATTAATTGACATAAGATATGTCAATGTGTTTGAATTTATTTCATTTATATAATTAGTTCGACCTTTAATCGGAAACAGAATCAAGCTTTCGTCTCAAACGAATTTTAAAATAGCAAGAATTAGATATCCAAATATCGCGAGAATTTATATGTTAAAAATTACGTATTATTTCTGCCAACAAATGGACAAATGGTCGTTACAAAAATATCAGCTGCCGTCTTATTCATATTTACATACGCATATAATGCGGAAGGTGAAATGAAACGTACAAAAGTCCACGCCAGTGAGGTTTTGGAAACTATGTCTCTCGCGAAATTCGTATTGAACAAATTTACTTTGAATTTGACAAATCGCGGACAACTGTTGGCAATATAATATGCAAATATTGACATAGAAATATTATGTAAACTTTGACTTTTAATGGTGGAAGTTAGTTTGCACAACATCGTGTCGGGGCAGAGCACAAGAGGTATATTTGTAAATCCAAATATGCCTTTTTTATTAAAATATAAGCTATCGTCCATAACTACAGATAACAATACGAATGTTGGCTGTTTTTTTCAATACCTGTTCTGAAAATTTAAAATACTGGTAGTTGTTTTATTTATTTAATTAAAAAACCGGAATCGTGCAATGACAGTCAAAATTTTATTTCTGAATCGAATTAGGTATATTGCTGGACTCTTCGTATATTTAACGTTTAATTTTATTGACAGATTTAAGTACTAGTAAACTGAATTTTTACGTCCATATTTAATTTTTATCAAATGATAATTTTAGCTTTGTATCGTTATTCAGTATATATTGTAAACACTTTTTTAATTACTTATCAATGTTAAATATGCTCTTATTCATGTATTCTTAGGTTTCGAGATACCAATCAGGTTACTTGTTGCGTTCATTTTTTTATATTGCATTGATATGTTTGTGGGGTGTTGCAATCTAGAAGGCTATTCTTTACGTATTACAAACATGTTCCTTTCTTGAGGATGAACTCACTTTATAAGCTTTGCGTTCATACTATTTTCAATTGTTAAAATAAATAAAAAAACGATTTTTTTTAAAGACAACGAGACATTTAAAACTTTCGTGGTGTATTAATGAGTTGTACAATTTGTATGGCGCTGAATAATTCATTCCAAAGACGATGTTGACACACATAATATAAAAGGAAACTTAACCAAACTGAAGTTATTTCAAATCAACATGATGACTTAAATGTACAACACAAGTTGCGTGCGTTCTACGAATGTTCACAATCAACTGACCGACGCAACAGTTGCGTTGTACGTGTTTAATCAGTGTTTACCAATTAATTGGCATATTTATTGAAAAAGAAATTGGACAATTTTAACATTATTTTTAATCGACTTTTTATTTATTACAAATACATAAATCGTTTCTAAAATTTAGTATTTCTTATATCATGGATGATTTTGGTCATAGTGAACATTGTCTATTTGATTTGTCGATAATGCTTGTGACATTGTGTTTTATTCGTTAAAACCTTTTAAAAAAATAAGCCATTTTCACTGCATATCTATATTATATCAATTTATACAGAATATCAAAATATTGGGTATGAGTATTTATTAAAAAATCTACAAATTAATACAATCAAAATTCATATTCAAATGAATCTAAGAGTGTTAATGTTAGTTTTATACATATAAATATAATAAGATTTATCTAGCCAATTATTCCAACAGAGGAAATGTAAATAATGAAAATAAACTAGAGAAATTTAAAATAACAAACATTACAATGAATGTAACACATACGAATAGTGAAAAACACTTTTGCAAAATAAAGGTCAGACATCGATCGCATCGAAATTTGCTTGAATTTTAAAACTAGTCAAGGTAAATAAACATCAAATATCTGCGAAATAACTAATTTATAAAAATATTGCTCGTTTACCAGGACCAGTGAGAATTTTTGAATTGTTTTATATTTTATCTTATTCTTAATGAATTACATAAAGAATTTTCAATTATCTGTCTAACGTATTTTTTTCACTTATATAAACTAATAATCAACTCAAACATTTGGTATGATATTAATATCACTTCCATATTGGCATTGATTGTAAAATGTTTGCTATTTCAATAAGTTAGTTTTTCAACAAACATTACTTTAAATAATTCATTACTGCCATTAATTGGTATGTGTTACAAAAATATTAGATTTAATTATTTTGTTGATTTCGATACATCTTTCTTTCGTTAATCGTTTTCCTAAAATCATTTTATTTCCGCAAATAGCTCTATCTACGTCTCTCTTCGATGAGTATTTCTTTTTTGAATTGCAACTTTAATGGATATTATATACATATAATCAATGAAAAAAATTGACACTGAGGAACTGTAAATATTTCAAGACATCTCCGAATTTCACATTTGATCAGAGAATTGTGGTTGTATTGAAAATATTTTCTTGAAATAATATTCATAAATACAATCATTTTTTTGGAAACTATAACTGACTTCATCGTTTCAACTTTAAAATAATTTTTGGTAAAAATTATTTAAATAGCTATTAGCAAGTTAATAATTCTCGCAAAATGGCTTTATGTTGAAATACATATCAGCCAAAACAGACAGCCTCCATTCATATTCGAAAACAAAAATGACGTACCAATCAAGTTATATCTGGAAAGAAAATGAAAATTTTATTTGCACATAATTAATAACTGTCTCGAGCGCTCTGTCTTTGTGTTTGATTATGTTAATCGAATCATAATTTATTGCGATTATTATACACTGTTAAATGCATTTACCGTTTATTTTTCACATCGGGTATACGTAATTGTTGATATTTAAAATACGTTTAGAATTATTACAATAAATATTTTATTGGTCAATAATATTGCGTGTTAAGTGTCGTAAATGGAACGATACAGTGAGTAGCAGCCCGAAAGGACATTTATTTTTAAATCAGCCTTGCGAGTAAGAGATGTTAGCTGTTTGGGTATTTCATGATACATAATGCATAATGTATACGCACAATAATTTACAGTGACATATCAAACACCTTCAAAACGATTCTCAAACTATAATCAAAGATATCTGGTTGATTCCACGGTACCTTTGTGGAAATGCATTTTAAATCAAATTATTTTTTTATATTATAAAATTCTAGCATAAAATTTTATTTGCTCAATTTCTATTTACTTTGATAGGTTGTATCACAGACGACATAGGTTTCAATATATTCAGGCAATCAAGTGCATATATGAACTCGAACTGGCTATCAATAAATGTTTTATATTACTTACAAGACGATTAAAAAAATACGCTATTTGATAATTACCCTTCGAAAGAGACTTCCTATTGTTTATATTTAACACGTGTTTCTGCAAAATTTTAAGAGTTTGTTTATTTTTACGTTACTGTTTTTCGGATTAGCTCGAGTACCGTTTGTATCAAATATTCATTTTTCAATTTCAATACTCTTTACTTCTTCATTATGCATCTCATATAAAAACAATATTTACTATCTAACATTCAGTGCTTGAATACAAAAACGCTTGTAGTAATTTTAGCGCGATGCAGCTAATGATTTGCTTGCAATCCACGGCAAAACATACATTATGTTTTACTTGAAACTGTTTTACAAAATCAAAAATGTGATCAATTCATAATATTTATTCTAAATCATCAATTAGTTTGAATTGAAAAAAATCGCAAACATATATTTCTTTCAAAAACAGTTGAAACAAATACGAAAAATTCTATGATTTTTATTTTTAAAGGTTATGAAAATTCATTAAAAACCGATTTTTTTCGATACAATATTTTAAAAATAAATACATTACTTAACAGTCATTATCAAAGTTTGCCAGAACGATAGGAATGCGATAGGAATAACTGCTAATATAACAGTATGTTTCTATTGAATTACGAGTGCTGATAAATATCTTAGATTAATTATTGACCGATTACGAAACAGTTACTGCCTTCTCTTGATGAGACCAAAGTACATGTCTTACTTTTTTGTTCTCGATTCTCTAATATCGATGAATCATTTATTGTATGACTATGAGATTCATTATAATATTTTTTACATTTCAATTTATTTAGTCATTTTTTATTCTCCTACACACTTAATACTTTTTTTTTAATGAGTTGCAAGATTCAATATGACCAACTCACACAACACACACGAACCGATAACCACATGTATACTTTATTCAAATAGCATGTGTCCATTAACTTGTTTACAGATACAGAATACGTGTACTGTCTGCATTGCGTATGTAGAGGTGGGCTCCATGGTGACTCACCACTACCTCCAAGAATTAATAAATTCACCTGCGTCACATGTTGCTAAAAATAGTCGTGGTGGGCACGGAACATGCCTCCTTTACCTTAAGGCTTAAGTTAATACATACTCACCTAACAAATTTGTGTTACTTTAATCCAGTGGCTCTCATATTGTTTTTCCCTTTTAGTGACCGTTTTCCAATTAAAATATTCAAAAAAAAAAACAAGACAATTAATGTATACTCAAGTAAAATATTTTTATAGAGTAAATAGAAAACAAATAGGCAAAATAACACCAATTACCATGTTTGATAATAACGTGCTAAATATTTCATCGAAAAAAACAAAATTTGACACAAATCTTTTCACGTATCACGGAAACTTTCCGATAGATAAGCGAGCCTCTTTCAAACATATAACGAATTCATTTTGTTCATGTTTAACTTTTGCAAATTGAAATTTTATATTTTTACGTACGTTTTTCGGCCACCGACTAATAAGATGTAATTATATCTTAGTTTTTTTCTTAGTTCATTAAAAAAACTCGGCTGCAGTAGAAAAATATGTTTAATCGAAGTTTAATTTTGAAAAATTATTTATTTTATTACAGCCTTACTTGCGCAAAAATTGTAATAAAAAAAGGCTTCAAATTCAATATAAAAATCACTTGTAAATTCCATTGTTTTTTGTTTTTTTGTTTTTGCTTAGAAATGAAAAATTATTTTATGCTTAGTCAAGCATTGAATATTTTAGCGAGTCTGCACTTGGGAATCGATGTTTCGATACATTTATAGTTAGGCGGAATGCCTTAGTATTAAATTGGTTTGTTTTTCTACTGACGAGCTCAATCCATTTCAAAGATAATTATACCCGAGCTTAAGAATCTTCTGAGTAATAATTATATTTTGTATGGCTATCTATAGTTACTAAGCGACGGTAAAAATATATTTTTACAAAACCTCTCTTCTATAGATGGCCAGACGTTGATCATGTTTATTAACGACCGCTGCTGAAAAATGTTTTTGGGGGACACTAGACGTTGTAAAGACGTTAGAATTGAAACTGATATAGCCAATAATATTAAGTTATCGTTCACTCGAGTTTTGTGTCAAGGATTCGATAACTCAAACGTAAACATTCACTCATCAATCGATTTTTATCGATAAAGTTATGCATGCGTATGATTGTTTCATATATATTTTTTATATATACCTATGACCAATTGAGAGTTGGTTGACTGACTTACAACTAGTTTGGCGTTAAAGTAATCTTATTATAGAAATCGTTGAAATGAATATTTACCATGAAAATATGAAAATAATATTAACTGTCAATTTTTTTTGATACTTAAAAATAATGTTATTAACGTGGTCCTGCTCATCCAAATTAAAAATGTTACAAAACCAAATAATTCACTACTGTTAGTGCTAGTGCCAAACTTGTGGAAATTATCAAGTAAAACAAGATTTATTTCAGTGCTTATTTCAACTCACTGCAATCAGCCGTCTCAACGGTTGAGACATTTGTAATCAGATGACCAAAAATAGCACACAGTGTAAATTACTTGTAAAAACCTTTTTAGAACGATATGGTCAACCGAATCTCTAAAATTATGCTCCTACTTATTTTATAAATTAAAATAATTGTAAAATAATACTAATCGATCGATTATAGTTGTATGTATTTTATTTTTTGATAGTAAATTATCCCTATATAATTCAATTAGTTTTTGTAATATAGCGACCATCCCTCCTCAATACAGGTTTTCCCGTATAATCAAATCTCTAACATAAATCTCTGCCGTATGTTCTGGCATGTGAAATTAACAGGTTTTTTAATATTGGTGGCTATAAAAAAATCCTACTTCAATTTATTATAGGTAAAAATGATAGATAAATTACGTGTAATAAAAAATAAATCGATGTTTGAGTATATTTGCATGAAATAATATTTAAGTCTAAGTGTTTAATTTAAATTGTTGTCTTTTTTTATAATTTTATCATGAATGTGGGAAAAACATGACAAAAAGTATTTATTTTTAATTCAATTGATAATTTGATCAAAAAAATTATTTATTTAAAACATTTCATTTTTAATCAAAAATTTATGCTGCTAACGGAATACGTTATTCAATACATTTTGTTTTTTATCTGCGGAAATTTAGAAAACATGTACTGAAATAATTTGTCGGAATATGTTTAAAGAACTTTTTTGTCGTAAGTTATTTTAAAAATGATTTTATTTTAAAAAATAAAGATACATAATGTCTAAATAATTATTGTAGAACGCTTAATGTTGAAATTATCACTTTGTCTAAATAAAGATGTTTAATTTTAACGTCAATAATACATTTATAATCTTTTTCAAATCTGAAAGTATTTCATTTAATTTTGGTCATGTTAAATTTGATTATTTTCAACCGTTAGACGTTTCATATTCATTACATTTATCGTTTAAAAATCTAACAATCGTGGTAATTTTAAAAAATAATATGGTTTTTTACGAATTTAGAAAAGTTTTATTTGTAGACTTGTCAAAAACTATAATTTGTAGAAATTGTAGGACACAAATAGGAACGAGAAATTTCGTTTCAAAACTCTCATCAGGATTTCTTAAGTATATTATTTAACATTTCAATATATATATATACATTGAGGTGAATATTTTAAATATTCAACCACAGTCGTAGTTTAAAACCACCACGTAAAACATTTATGTATATTAAACATTTGTACGTAACTTAACTTTATTTCAGTATAACTAAACTGTATATTATATTTTAACTTAGTAGAATTAAGAACTCTTCTGTTTCATATTTCGCCACGTGGTTACGAAAAACATCGTATAGGGACATATATGTATATATATTGCTTACAAACTATGGTCAGGAATAGGTGGTAAGCCATAGTTTCAGTTGCAGAATGGAGGAATTTGGAAGGTAATATATATAAATATATATGTTTAAGCAAATTACGGCAGGTGTGGCACATCTTTTGAGAACATATACTCACTTAAAAATTGCGAAAATCCAATGCAAAACAAGATGGTCAAAGAGATAAAGTTTGAAAAATGTCGTCGGAACACGGAAAATAAAAATGCAAAGAATTTTGCGAAAGTTTTCTTTGATTACTGTGGAAAAAACAGTGTGGTACAAATAATCACTAAGCATTTTTAAACTAAATTAGCCTATAAACTAACAATATTGTTGGATAAAAGTACAATAATTATAAAATATTGCTTATATAACAAAGAAAAAAAAACAAGCAGATATTCGACCGCTTGGTTGAAGAGCCTCGCTTGGTGTGCTCGTAAAAAACCTATTCGCCGCATTTATATATCAACTTTTATCGTTGCACGAGTTTGCATGTTACAGCCTCTAGCCTCATAGGCCCTCAGTATTATTATTCCCAGTGACGTCTTCTTCGGAAGAAGTATTTTATGTCATGGCAACTATCTTAATAGTGAGAAATGCTCTGACGCCAGACGTAGACAAGAGGCTAATAAATTTTAGCAGGGCCTTCACATACCACCCATCCAATCCGATTCCTGGATACAGTCTAACAACAATATTAATCATTTTGCTTCTTTTGAAAATGTTCAACGTCCAATAAGATGAAAAAAGGTTGCGTGGAAAACTTTTTAAAAATTTGACATGTAACTTAACTAAAATTGTATTTGAAAAACTTTTAAGCACTTTACTTGCCTTCTAAATAATATCTTATTATCTCCCAAAACATTACTTCAAGGTACACTTAATTTTTTAAAAAAAGTAAACATAGATAATGTATTTTGTATGTAAGTAAGAAACAGTCACCAAACATATCAATGGCAAAAAATACAAATGGACGGCGATGATCGAATTTATTATGAATTATTTATTGGACGTATCATCTGACTATTGTATTAAGTCTAGAAGATGGAATTGATGGTTATTCAATATGTTACTTGCAAAAAACGATATTTCAGGATTATGACAACTTTCGCAATCATTAAATAAATTCTTTCCGTCATTCTTTTTAAAGCATATACCTTGGTGTTTTATTCAATATATGTATTGATTAGGCGAAAACTAGCTATAAAAATAAGAAATCTATAAAATATGAATACTCATTTCTCTATCTTAAATACATTAACAACTTCACTTGAAAGGCTACATGTCAACTACTTTTAATTGATATCAAATAGTAAGTATTGTAGCTCTACTTTGAACCCTTATATTTGGGGAGGAAAATCTCAATACTACTGCGTAACATTATGTTTGACTTATTTAATCGCCTCAAGACACAGTTTAAAAATTCAATAATTATTAGAATTGAAAACGCAATAAAAAAATACTGTTTTGTATTTTTTTGCTTTAAATATAAATTTGTCTGTGATGACAAAAGATATATTTTATTTAATTTTTGTTGAGAAATATTATTAAGCAAAAAAGACTTTAATCAATTAAACTTCTAATCCGTAAAATAATAAAATGTATAATATCGACTGAAGTAGAAGAGTGCTTTGAGAACTTTGTAGAAGTAATCAGTTCAGAAAATACCAAAATATTTATTAAACTTTTCTAGTTTAAATTAGAAAATTTTTCTAGTTTAAATTAGAAAAACATTTAATAGAATCAAATAATGATTGCTTTCCACATTACATGCACATAAAAATTGCTTTAGGTTCCTCAGCAATCCGAATTAGTATTCTTTATTATTATCATGATAAAAGTATTACATACGTATACAAAACTCTTAATTAAACGTCAGAAAACGTTTCTCTGACATTTAATTGCATTTTCTTATTTATCCACACTCATGTTGTATAGTAAAACAGCATTATACATATTGCGTAATATAACATTCTATTAATACGGTATAAAAGACTTCTCACGTTGGTAGGTATGCATATGTTTTCTCTGATATACGTTGCAGACAAGAACTTTTTAAAATTAATTTGAAATCATGTTTGAAAAGGCTGCTAGGAGCGCATGCGTCATGAAAATAATTTATTTGCTTTGACCAAACGAGCCCAAAAAAACATTTATCAGCGGCTTAAAACAAATCCATATTTATGAATATTATTAATTTAATCATTTTTACGTAAAATACAATTCATTTTTATACTACACGGTGATGAGAACAGATTGATAATGTCTTTATCCGTGTATTGACAGTTACAAACATAAAAGTTATTTCTTTATCTCTTTCGCTTTACTTATCAACTTTTCAATACAAATTATATCGAGTAAATTTTAATCTATGACAATAAAATAATGATTTCTTTTCTTAATTTTTTTAATCAATCCAATGGTTTCGTAGCTTCGTGTAGTTAACGTCAGATTTTCACTAATCTTCCCAAAATAATATACACAGATCAAAATTTTTTACATTAACTTCAAGAAAAAAAATATTTGTATATTTACTAAAAACAACATTATTGACATTGGTTATTTACGAGGGAGAATATAATGTTTACCGATAAAAAATATTATTAATACAAGTAGTGTACCGTCACGCTATATTTTATTTTTTTACTTCATAGAGATTAGAACGAATGGATAAGAAGGAAACCGATTTGTAATTATAATTTATAATCATATTGAAAGTAAATTGCTTACTCACATAAATAAATTCACAGCATTCTAGATAATATACCTGACGCATTTTCTTTTTTAAGAATATATTTTATTTATATATATTATTTGCAATTTTGATCAGAGATTTAAAATAAGGCAAAGCTTCAATAATGTATTTATGAATTATTTGTCTTTTATTCTATATTGTTATAAATTCTGAGAGTATTATACCATAACTAACTTCATTAGAATTTTACGACTTTCATTTATAGCGGTATTTAAAGACTCTTAGTTTTTCACGTTTCTTAAACTTTTCTTATAAAAAATTACAGAATATACCCAAAAATTTTCTTTGTCGGTTGGCACTTTTAATTTTTGATTTCAAGTCCAGTCTTGGTGTCCTAGTGGGGCATTTAAATTGAAAAAAATATAAAATAATTTCATCTCTAGTATATATAATATTAATCCAAATTGCAGCTTACTTCGGACATAGGTTATACTTACCTCTACGCTAAAAGCTCTTTATATTTGTGGTTCTTATTAAACTTTGTTATAATTTGCGACTGCATTCATTATTTTTAACAGAAACTTTTGAAACATTAACGATGTCGGTAATATACGGTAAAAGGCAAGTTTTCATTTTAAGTTTTATATTTCCGAAAAATAAAATCAATTTATTATATGTTTTAAAAATATTTTATGACTCGTCATATTTTCAGGACTTACTTATATTACAGTGATAGCTGTGGTAAATAACTATGACTATAAAGTTGTAAAAAAGGAAAAGAAAAATCATTGCGCTCGGCGTTATGATGTTGAACATTACTACTAAGACCATTTTAATGTTTAAACACTGGTAAAAATGAGCAGAAGATCACTTTTAGTAGCTCGACCGGTCAACAATGCAACTATAAAATGATTATACAAAGAATGCCAACAGCGTAGCTCACTCCGCTGTAGTACATTGAATCTCAATTATAAGTAAGTTTTATTCAAATGATTTTAATATTTTATTTGAATGTATTACACGTGTTTTTTCGACAGAAATTTTTAAAATATATTTATTCAATAATTAATTCGAATAGTGAGCTCATCTGTTACAAATGCGACACGATGGTATTTCTTTTCTTGTATTGAAAACAAAGTGACACATTTGATTATGTATTCGGTGGTCATTTTGTATAAATTCATTTACAATACAAAATTATGCTTAAAGTGTTACTTTATTCAGATTTTTGTGGCACTTACTATCAACATTTCTTTTTCAATTCTTTCATCTATAAAAATAATTCAATTCTTTACTTTTTTTATTCGTATTTGAGACAATTTTACCAGTGAAATGATTATTTCCATGTTTAATTTTCGTATTTTTAAACTAGACAGCTAACACATTGTTAGTTACATCAAATACAATGCATGTATAATATTGGACGATCATCCGAGAAATTTATTAATTAATATATACACGTTACAAAAAATACAAATTACAAGTTCATTGATTTTGCAACGTCAAAATATGTAAAAAAAATAATGTTGGAAATTCAAGAAATAAACTACAAAACAACTGATAAGGATAGCAAGAAAGTCAACCAAGCAAGCTTATGAAAAATCTACCATAACACATTAAAAAATTGTATTCGCCTGAACTCACTTTCATCTTTGGAATATATTGACATCCGAAGTAGCAGTGTTGAACGTTGTAAATGCTCTTACTATTGGCATCCCCATTGGCAGATATGACACCATTTGCAAAAATATGCAAGCAGAACTAAAGCTCCCTGAATACCTTCAGATCACGGGACTCAACCAATTTCTGTCTCTAAGCGACTATTAATGGCACAGGGGGCTAGATGTATTCTTAATCTCAAGATTTTTTTTCAATATCTTCTCAGCAATATCTGGTGAATTACTCAAATTAGAAGGCAAATAAAATATTGAACACACCTGAGTTATTCGTCGTTTCGCGAAATGTCTATCTCGTCGCAAAACGAAGTACACAAATGTTGACCTTCTATCGGAACCGGTTTTAGTTTTTTTAAGATATCGTTTTAACTTTGGCTCTCTCGAGCCTGATCAACAGCTTGATTAAACCAGTAGGCCGAGAGAACTCAAAGAAAACTGATCTGTATATTTATTATAAACTAACTATAATGTTCTATTATAGAATTAAGGATATTAAACTAACTCATTAGACATTCGCTAGAATTGTTTTATTTAATTAAGCATTTATAAATAAGTAATTTTAAGTTAGCATTTCAACCATTTCTATACAAAATGAAATTCAGTACATTTACTTATTACATTCATTTATAACTTTCAATAAATAAAAAAACTTTGTTAGCACTTACACTTTACTACACGTGATTAATATATATAGGAACAAAAATATTTTGTTTATAAATGATTTTCAAAAATCTGTCACTATCTAATATGAAGACTGTTTAGATGGATTTTGCACTGCAAAAATATGCACATTAATATAAAATAGTAAAATAGTTTAAAAAACAGATTTAATGTGGATATTTTAAGATTCAATCATTGTATAAATAGTAAAAACAAAAATGGAATTCGAAATTGTTCAAAAATGTTTCATTTCACTGACGCGTCTCAATTTTTTCCATCCATGACGATTTATATAATTCCCAAAAAACATCAAGCAAATTCTATTGGTGTCAGACAGCGCAAAAAAAAATGATAGTAAGTAAGAACAACTATCGCTATGAAATCAATAAAAAGCTACTTTTTATGATATTTTGCAATACACTTATCTCAAATACTGAGAATTTCACATTCAACTTAATGTCTTCAAAATCTTGATTTAATTTTTTCAAAACTATTATAAAAGTCATTGGAAATCTACATTTTTTTTAATTCACTTGGCATTAATGATAATTAATTAACGGACACCAAGTAATTAAGGTGTATTTTTTTTAAATAAAATATTCACTAAAATCAAAGAATATTTTCTAACAGCATTGAATTCTATCATATATTAAAACAATAATTATTAATTTCTAAAACGATTTTCATATTCAAAAAAAAAAACGAAGAGTATGTTATTCATACTTTCAAAAATTCAAATAAATTATGTTCAATTATTTTTTTTAAATTTATTCATAATTATTATTTTTAATCAACCGTTTTTCTAAGAAGTAAAAAAACTCCCCGATGTCAACGCAATTTTAAAAATATGAAATTCTAAAATAAGTCACCTAAAAAATCTACAATCTATATGCCAAGGCATTGTATTCTGTCAGACTTACATATAATTTATTTATTTTCTGTTTTCATAATGGAAATTATATCAATATTGAAATTAATTCTTTTAATTTGCTAACTTGAATTGTAAAACAAAAATTTACTGCAGTATTATTTTATTTATATATAAAAGCATTAAAATTTTATCTATGAGTAAAGTTATACTTAATAACTGCCATCTCTGGCAAATTTCAGTTGACTTATTGAAGCAACATTTACCATATCTAACTTGATAAGCTGAACAATTTCTATATTTGTTTGAAATACACCCACTGTCTTAAAATATAATTTAAAATCGTTACATATTAAAGTAATTTTAAAAAACTATGTAAAATTACAGAATTTTAAACGAATTCGCAACACTCAAAAAATAAAAAAATATTTTTATTTTAAAATTGCTCCATTCAACAAATTCACTAAAAATAAACGTTCTCAAAGTTTCAACAAAAAAATTGTCAAGTACACACTACTCTAACTGAAAGGTAAAACGATTTTTTAAAGATTCCAAACTATTTAAAGTTTAGTATCTTTACTAACAACTGTTTAATTCAAACCAAATATTAAAACTAAGGTGAGTTTTACGGTAAAGTCTGACTAGTTAATTCACCTCACTTTTTCCCACTCTAGCTCAAGATCATAATTTTGGGTTCGGTTTGGCGACGTCCAGTACAATACAGAACGTTGCAAAAAGCTTTGATGAAGATCTTCAAATAAAACAATTTCATAAAGCTACATATGGATTTCTTATGGTACATAATATAATTATAATTAATCTAAAAATTGAATTTTCGATAACATGTTTTGTTCACTCTAAGTCACACGACCCTGAAGGAGAAATAAAAAAAAACACGTCAGTCGTGAAATAATAATAATATAATAAATCAATTATTACAATACAATACAATTCAAACATGTGACATTTTCAATTCTTTGTTGGATATTAATTTTTTTTATACCCTTTGTTAAAAAATGCAATATCACCGTTAACTTATAAAGCAAATTCATGACATTATTGATTATTTCATATTTTTACTTAAGAAAAAATGCATATTTTTTATAGCTTATACATTACTTATTGCTATAAAAAGAATTATAATTAAATATATCGATATTTACGTCATCTATAAGATATATATAGGTCGTCAAATAAGACGATGTATGTGAATAATATTCGTGTGCAAAAAAATGCTTAGAATATTTACTGCACTTGGTTGAAAGTCGTAAAGTACTAAGAATAAATAAAACCATTGAATTATTTGAAACAGAGTGTAGCCATTTATATAACCAGCTAAAACTAGATTACTACTATTCTCTGAAATCACAGCTTGTTAAATGCGCCTAGTTTCTGGCAATTGTACTTGCATGGGTAGGGTTACGGATGTACGTAATTATGTGGATAAATATTTTAAAATCTAGAAGTAACGTGAGTTGAAGATTACATACGTCATTAGAATTCATTAATTTGCGATTTCAAAATTTTCTTATATCATTCTAGTAGTAATTTATATCTCATACTTACGATTTTCCAATTTGAATTTGTAATATTTTTATTTTTTGATTACTACATGTGGTACAGTCTATGGCAGCGGTTTCCAACCTTTGTGCTTCTACGTCTCCATAAAAAAATGTTTCTCCATACTTTTCATTGTATAAAAGATATTATAAAACATACATTTTTAGCCAAATCATAACAAAAAAAAAATATAATAAAAACTATAGTTGAAAATGTAACAAAAAAAGTTTTGTTACGTAACATTATAATTTTTAATAGTTTTCCCCTAGCAATATTCAACGCCTTTCAAGTTGGAAACCGCTAATCTGCGGTGATATTTTCAACTTATAACATTACCTAAGATCAAAATAACGCCAACGACAAAGTGACCAAATGCTAAAGTTTTTTTTATTTCGAACAATGCTGGATATTTTATAAATAAATTATTTTAAGTTACTTAATATAGTTACTTCAATCAATTCTTCATGGAAATGCTTTGGATATAAAATTGGTATAAGAAAAATGATAGAATTTTTTACTGATTTGGACCAGGTCAGCTCACAACACCCATTTCCAAGTGATTTTAAGTAAGAAAGGTTTTTTTATCAAGCTCTGCTGTCAGACGCTGTGAATCACTAAACACTTAATTATGCAACTGCATATGTAAGTGCTATACGCTTGAAAAAAAAAGTAATAAAATGTACTAATTTATACATTAAATAAGTATACATATATACAATAACGATGAAAAAAGTTTAATTTCAGTAATAATTGAAGATATCACATCTTTCCTAAAGCAGATTAATAAATGATGTTTCAGATACGTTTATTAATTTCAAGCTCAATTGATATTATGAAACAATACGAAAAAAAGTTGGCAATCGCTAGTTCAATTTTTTAACACGAATAAAATTCTTAACCTTCCGAATACGGTATAACTTGACATTGGTAGAAAAGTGATATTTTTTAAAAACATTTTTATTTTTTCTAAAAAACTTTTCTTTGCATTTTTAATCGATTTACTGTATCGTTGAAATAGGTTCTTTCATAAATGTGTTTTATTCTCAATTTAATTTTATCAGTGATTTGAAAACTCGTTAAATTTGTTGCAATAGGAATTCTTTATGCCTTGATAAAAAAAACAGCTTTCCGCATTTGTTTCATCAATAAAGTCTTATCAACCAGCTCCATTGATTTATAACTAGTAGTAATTTTCCAGGCCCATCTGAAGGATTTTAAAAAGAAGGTCAGACCATGTGGAAATGTTTACTTCAAAAATTCTGAGGCAGTGGCATCTATTGCTGAAAATATTTAGTAATCAAATTTACGTGATTTTTTTCTTCTAAATTCCAGCTTACAAATATGCTTAAAACATACAAGTTCTTGCTTAATAAATTGATTCTTAGGATGTTTTTATTAGTGTATGGTATTTTTAAGGCTTCATTATTTTTTATAAGTATAAAAAAGTCGAACAGTTATTATAACAACATCATTAATTATTCAGATATCAATAGAGGAATTCTATTCTACAAAAAAACAATTCAACGTTTCTACTTTCAAATTCTAAATATTGTGGTGTTTACTGGGAAGACTTACTACTTTATGTTTGTAAAACTTTATATAAAATGACTTAATGCTGAAAAACGTTTCATTGAATGTTGTGAAGTCAATATCGCATTATGAAAACCTCGCAAATACACTAAACATTTTTTCACGTTTCAATTTTTTTACGGATGTTTTTTTAAAATTGCTATTTAATATTATTTTAGTAAGTATTTCTGGTTTATTGGCGTATCTTTTTTTTTGAGGGAACACATCTCTCTGTGATTCCAATGCAACGTTGTTTTGATGAAGTCTAGTTGGAACCATATGTTAAATTCAACACATCCAATTCTGGCGTTAAAAAATAAGAATCATGTTAAAAAAATATTTTTCATCAACAGTTACTGTAACGACAAGTTCGTCTTCAAAAAGGCAAAATCTGATGATTTCTCAAGAACACACATAATACCACACTGTTACTTGTAATTGATGCAACTTATAATGAAGTAAATGAATAATTTGTGGATTATCTATTGCCTAGATCAAACTCTCGCTTATTGACTTATCAATTTTAATGGGAATTAGCCTCATCACCAATTACCATTTTTCATGAATTTTTTTTACATCTTATTGCCATATTTAAATATATATTTATATGCGTATGCACATATTTCCATTACGATTGCTATTGTCCGAAAGTACATTTTTTTAATTACAACAAGCAATAACCCAAATCATAAAGAGTATTACAAACAATAACAAAAAAAATACAATCCTTTGGTTGGAAGGTTATATTTGTTTCCTTATTGCTCTCATAAGGCAGACATCAAATTAGCAGCTAACCACAATGCCTATCAATATAGCAAACGACTTCTTATTGCGTCCATTTTCCTCTCGAGGATAACTTATAGTATATTTAAATTGAAACTTCAGAAAAGTTTATTTGTTAACAAAATTATTTCAAAACAACTTTATTCAATAAATAAATATTAAATAACACTGTATCTTCACAAAAGACATAATATAATGGCCAAACTCTTTGGTCATATTGACTATACTATTTTAAAACTAAATTACTTGTTTTCTTACTAACTACTAGCGTCTGTTTGTTTATTAGAGAGCGCTATTGAAGTCAATTTTTCTTCATTCCTGTCAAAAGAAAAAATATTTTAAAAAATATTTCAAAATGATTTTCAGTGATTGTATAATTATACTCAAAATGAAATCATTTGTATTTCATTAACATACTTTGGCCTTTAATGATATATCATATTATAATTAAAAATCTTCCTTTGAGATAGAGAATATTTTTATGTGTGTGTTTTCCAGAATAACTTCTCCCAAGCGATAACAGTAGTGACATGACACATATCATTCTAGTAGTTATTTCTAATAGAACTTTGTTTTTTTCAGTAATCAGCTTACAATTTTATTATCAACTGATTCACTATATTTGATAGGATTTAGATGAGATGCGGTCCATGATAATATCTTTACAATGCTTTACTGTTATCGATAAATATTCAAAAACGTTTATTTAACTTTAATTACGTTTTAACGTTTAATTATTCTATTTCTAGTCCTAAATTTGAATGAAGAAATTTATAATTATGAATAAAATTTCACGACCTTTGTAACAAAAATGTAAACAAAGATAAATATTCCATTGAATGAAAGCATATCCTCAATAGTAGATAATAGAAAGACTTAAAATGGAACAGAAAAAAAACAATATTTTCACTCGAATTGAACTCAAAAATTATCCCTCTATTACTAATTTTTTCTCACCTTAAATCTTCACTGTATACGAGCTCGTTCCATGCCTGTTTTTTAGCAGATCCAAACTTTAAATAAATCAACCCAGATCCCAAATAAACCCCGCCAACGATGTAAAATACTGTGTTCCACTGAGATGGGTTTAACTGTAAAAAAATCACATTCAAAATTATTTTATCATAAAAACATTATATTGTACAATAAAGAGGCGGTGAAAGAATTTTATACTGCTTGCATTTGGTGGAGAATAAATCATTTTCGAACTACTTACAAAAGAGAAAAATTTGCAAGCATTTGTTTATTGTTTTTTTTTTTATCTCTAGCAACATACGCAAACTCGAGAGTGATTTTTTTCAAAATAATAGAATACATGCTGAACGTATGCTATCTGTATCAAAACATATTCGATTATTTATTTACGCAATCTTATTATATTTTGATTAGAATAGTTCTTTTAAATTAAAATATATCGAAGGGATGAAAACTTTATTGAAAATTACTCACCGGATCCGTCACAATAAATCCAACAATGTTGGGTGCTATCAAACCAAAGATGTTGGCCGTCATATTTGTAATTCCAAACATGATTCCGGAAAAGTTTGGAGATAAATCAATGTGGTTGACCTAGAAAAATTACATCAATACTCAATTGTATAGTAAGTTACTTTTAAGGCATTACTGTCACTTTCTGGTGGTAGAGCATTATATACAACAATAAAGCACAATGCTAAGTACTGTTTCCGCAATTTTATATTATCAAGACCAGAACCGGTTTCGTTCATCGCGAGCTTTTTCAACTGAGATACAAATATTGAAAATATTAAGAGTATTAAAAATTTTGTTTTATTTTTGAAATTCAATTAATTATTTTGTTAATTAAACGGACTCTAACTTTTTTAATATCGTCTTGTATATGTTTATGAAGAAAATATTTTTGAGACAATATGATATTCATTGTATTGCAAATGGAAAAAAATAATTGAAATTTGATATTGAAACATAGTTCAAGATATAAAACTGATGACATGTTTCAGATGCATTTATTAGTTTTCAGTACCACATTCTATAAAGATAAGTTTTGTCTCTTTTTAATGGTTCTTAAGTAGTGTTTTTACGTACTTATTAACCGCTTGAGTCCCAAGCGGACTCCGGTGGCCATGAAATTTCAAAAAATCATTTTCGTGATAATTTTAACTTACTTTTGTTGTATTATGGTGAATATTCATAGTGACATCTATGTAGAGCTAGTATAAGTCTTTAAAAACATCGTATCTACGTGTATATTAAATAATAATAAAAAAATGTCTTAACGTGTTGTGTTGACACAACGAGGGCTGCCACAATATCATTGTAATTCATTACGAACGCATCAAATTCATCATTATACTAGATGAAATTCATACATTCAACTAAATATTAATAACTTTTATCATATTTAAAATAAAAGTTGTTAGAAAAATAGTACCCCCTAATTTTTTCAAACATTACAATTTTCAATCGAAAACCATAAAAAACATTATTCTTATCGTGAAAAATGTAATTAAAAATACTTTCAAAAATTTTGGAGAGTTCTGAATACTCGATATACAAACATACCAGTCAATTATGTGCACGGTAGTCAAGAGGTTAATTTAAGTACTACCAACTCACCATGTATCCAACATTGTTCGCTCCCGAAAACATTGTGGTCACAATCATGGTGGCCACTGCTAAGTAAATTTGGTCGCTTGGAACCATACACATGATAACAATGCCAACTGCAGGACAAAGCGTGGCTAAAATCATTTAAAAATGTACACACAGTTACTAACAAACAACATAAGTATCTCTAACGATTTTCATCTATCAACTGTTTCATGTAAATTCCTAGCGAATATACAATTAACATGTACTGATTATTAATGTATAATATATTTAAAATCATAAAATTGAAAATGTAACTTACCCACTGTATTTGCCAGCTTTCGCACATCAGTGAGTGACATTATTTTTTTGTTAACAAGTGCATCGGCTATTACACTTGACAGTAAGCTAAAAACGGTCATCGCAATGTAAGGTAACGCACTTAGCCAGCCACTCTGTAAAATTGAAAATTTCAATTATTTTATCTCACATTACAACATTTAATAGTTGTATATTAACTACGAAACCATTTTGCAAGTAAATTCACAATATTTAAATAGAAGTGTACCTCTCAAACTTCTGTATAATAATATCTATTGATATAAAAACTTTGGAGCTATTATGAAAAGTCTGTTATTGAAAATTTGGTTAATTTAGATTTCACTACCACTATTATATTTCTAATCATCCCCTATATGTGGAATGGTTAGAGACATAATTGTTTTGGCAACCTACTACGATGATTTGATTTTTTTCAGAGTTGTGTTTTACAAAATTCCCAAAAGAACCTTGAAAATAGAATCAACAAATGAAGAAAAAGAATATTTTTAGATTCATAAAAAAATTCACTATTTACATACAAGCTAGGTCGTTAAGCAGCAGAGAATATGTATTGTGTACCTTTTCTACACAGTTACATAGAGATAAGCAAATGTTCGTTTAAGCATAGTTCTGACGATGTGAGCCGAAATATCAAAATTAAAAAAAAAAATTGTAGAACAAAAATACATTGATATTTTTGTCACCGTGTTTCCATACAAAATTTCTTATTGATTTGCTTTTTATGAAATTCACAAAAGAAACTATCGACTTGAACTCTTTTCAATAAACCTTTTAAATTTGTGCTCTCGAAATTGGTAATTTCAGAAACGCACTAATTTACTTAAAAATTCAATAAAAGAAATTTTTCCAATGAAAATCTCTACTTTACAAATACTTCGAAACGATATCGCCATTCAATTTATAATAAAAAAGATTCATTGATTTTTACTTACACTTTTCATGTTGATTTTGAAAACTTCATTCATATAACTTGGAATCTCTAGCAAAAATGTCAAAAATCCGTATGTTCCACCTGTGTGCGCAATATTCAAAGCTAGAAGTGGTATTGACGTAAAGATAGCTTTGTAGGGTGTAATAATCAATTTCTTGTCCTGGAAATATAAAATAAATATTGAATGTATAGTTCGTCACTTTCTGTTGAATACACATATAACATTGTTATTGCGCGTTTTAACTTCATCTAAGAACAGCAAAGAAAAAAATGGATCCGGATGATATTTCAATTCTTAAATAAGACAAAAAGAAAAGAAAATATTTTTCAATTCATAATATAGAGTAGTACAAAAAATACCTATACTATACTCTCCACCACACTGGTTTTGGCACGCATCTTACTTGATGTAACAATGTTGAGCGTTATTCAGTTTTGTGCTGTGATTGACTTGAAAGCAATTGCCCAGGACTAAATGTGAATAAATTTTCCTATAAAAAAATCTGGATTTTCTAAGAGTAAATGTCTCTCTGTAATAAGTCAACAGAGACCGTGCTATTTGCCCCGTTTGCTACCAAGTCGGTGTAGCTGTGAATCCAAAAGCTGGCCGGACTGATTCAAAAAAAATGTCGTTCAGATGGATAATCTCGACAAATATGGTCAAGAAACCTATTCAAAACACACAGTTTTTGAGGAAATTTAAACCTTTTATTTTTTTACCAATGTACGTTAATGTTTTTAATATTCACTGACAGATCTGTTCTAATCAATCAATTTTGCTGTTGCAACAAATCCGAATACTTTTATAAAAATTTGGAATGCGGTAAATCCCCAAGTTCAACAGTAAAGCCCCAAAAAATCACTTTAATCTTTTTTTGTGAATGAAATTCTTGAAAATATTATATCAAAAAACTATATAAAAGTACAGCTGAATACAACAAGAGGCAGAGGATTTAAATTTTCTTTATTGAAATTGACAAAAAATATCAACCTTAAGAAGGAATCTTACAAAACTCTCGCATTAAATAAAACTCAAAATTTCTTACTCGGGTGTCTTCTATTTTCCCTAACGATTCTTCAATATATTGCTTCTCCTTATCACTGATATATTTATCGCTAGCCGGACTATCAGATCCGAAGAAAAAGTAAACCACACCGCATACAGTAGACATCACTCCAAAGAAGTAAAATACAGCTGGCCATCCGTAAGCGCTTGATGCGATATATCCACTAATTGGCATAGCGAACACTGTTCCAAAAGGACTTGCTGCAAGAAAACACGGTAGAAGAATAATAAATATTTACAAATATCGGGAATTGTTTTCTAATGATTTCTTAATAACTTAAATAATTGTACTTATATTTTAAAGTCATAATCTAAATATTATTGTGATGATATGAACCTCAATACTTTGTTAAAACTGTCATCAATTCAGTCATTAAAATAAAAGAATATACTCTATTTGATCGAAACCAGAGAACAAAGAAAGCTTATAAAAATATAATATTTGAGGATATAAAAATGGTTATTCAAATAATTATATATAATTACCGCAGTATACACAGTTCGTTAGCCGACTTCTCTCGTCCATCGGAGCCCATTTACCCAATAACGTACTGAGGCAAGGAAAAACGAATCCTTGACCAATGCCTTGCAAAATTCTTATCGCAATTAAAGCCTTCCAACTTCCCTGAAAAAATCAACAGCAAAATTAAAAATAATATACATAACACAATAAGTTAACTTGTAATGTAATGTAATGTAAATCTGATCCACCCAAAATATGTAGCGATAAAAGCATTTACAATTTTTGGTGCTATTTAATCATTATCGAAAAATGCAGTCTTAAAAAAATGTTTGATAAAGTTTCTATCAAAAATTTTATCTCTTCGAGTTCATTTGTAGATTATGGGCAAATAAATTCTACTTGTTGTATAACTTTTACACACAGATTTACGTGAAGATAAATTTAAATATTCCTAGATTTATTTTTTAGTTTTATTAATTCGTATCACTATTTTAAATCTCTTTTGCAGTCATATTTAAGGCTTTAGTTATTTGACAAATTGTACTACTTTTATATTTATAATGTTATGTGTATCAATATCAGCACTGATTATTTGAATTCCGATATATAAACACAATAATATTATTATTATAATAACATATTTTCAATGCCACATTTTTTGATATTACATTTTATGTAGTGATCCAAAGGCATTTTTTTTTCAAGTGTTGTTTAAAAAAAAAATGTTGATCACAAAGCTTTTTAATTAGTTGACCTAATAGGACGTTGATAACATTTTCCTGTCTTTGTCTTTTGATTACTTTTTGCGGGTAATAGCATTGACATGTATAATTTGAATAAAGGTTAACTTTTCAATGACAAAATATTCTGGTACTATGTTTTACTTTATATTTTCTACACAACTAAAAGAAAAAATAAAGTATCGCTAATATATATACATTTATATATGAAGTTGTCTACTTTATGAAATATTATTCATCAAAATCTTTCACTATATTTTTATCATTTTTTTTTCGCGAGCGAGCGTTATCAGTTGATAATGCTCGCGATGAGCGAAACCGGTCCTGATCAAAAAATATACTGTGGAAATAAGTACTTAAAAAATGTGTTTTTATTATTTAAAATATCATGCCTTTCCATCAAGAAGTGACTGTTAACACCTCAAAAGTGATATTTTTATCATTTATTTTCTTATTCGGTAACACGAACCAGCAAAACATTTTTGGTTATTATTTTAAAATATGTAGAATTAGTACTTGAAGAATTAAATTTTCTCATTTAAACGTTTTGAATGCATTTATCTACAGGGCTATTGAAAATTTATTATGTTTTTATTTTTTTGATGTTAGAAACGATTCGTCGAAACGGAATGTTTTGGAACGTATTGGAAATATCACTTTGGAGTATATTTTACAATAAATGCGAAAGATGTTGACGTTTTAATATTGTAATACTTCAATTTAAATATTGGCTTCACTTATTCTAGTTTATGATTTTTTTCTTTTTTTTAAGATAATGTTAAAAATTCATGTGGTGAAGATGTAAAGGTTTGCTATAGGATGTCAAAAATTTCAATTTTGCTTAAAATATTATAGATACATGAAAATATTGTTTTCAAATTCACAAAACTCACCACGCTAACAGCCCAAGGAACCAATAAAGAAAGCACTCCATTAGTAAAGACTGCCATCGCCAAAAAGACTTTTCCTCCATATTTAGTCGACAAAACTCCAGCTGGTAACTGAGTTACTAAATAACCAAAAAAGAAGGATGACAGCACTAAGTTTTGTACTTTTTTGTCCCAATCTGGATAGAACTGCAATTGATAAAACAGAAAAATTCGCTATCATTAATAGACCTACTCAAAATTAAAACTTGACGTTTATTTATAACAAGGCTTGAACACATATTAGGAATTCGTTCAATTTTTAAAAGCTTATTGAGTACGTGTCTACAGGTGAAACCAGTTTTGACTGATAATAAACAAATAAAACTTCGTCGCAAAAAAATAACAAGAACAGATTATATTTTGTTATTCTAAAAAAAGAAAGACTTTATTATGTAAAAATATAAAAATTATACCTTTTTTGTTTATATGTAATTTCAAGTTCAATCGACATTTGAAATAGTATTATTATTGTTTCCTTATCATATTTTGTTTGACCAAGGCCTAGCCGGTAAAATAATCAAAATTACATATTTATGATGTAATAATAAATGCTAACTACCATGGTGGAATTTCCAAAGTGTTATAATCGTTTATATTAAACGAAACCAATTTTAAATGCAAAAATCACTTTTATTTAATTAAGAGGCACCTGACTGATTAAAAAACGTAACAAGAAAAGCGAGGAAAAAATATTCAATTTAATCTGTATATTATAATTATATATTCTACAAAATAAATATGCATTTCTTCGTTACTATTTGTTTTATTGTTTTAATAATCTCACGACTGTAAAACTTTATTTATTTTAATAATTAAATAACAAAGACCCCCTATGTTGCTAACTCTTCATTTTGCTGTAAAATAATATTTTTACAGTATTAATTTAAATATTTCATCTTGGCTTTAGTAACTTTATAAAAGAAAAGGGAATTTGAAACTTTAATTTTTTTAATCAAAATATAGTTTATTCCATTAATTTTTTGCATTTTTCGTTAAAATATTAAGCCATTTAAAAAATGTGGACTTTGTCTAAATGAGTTCTTTTTACAGCTTTCATTCGATTTTGTATTGAATATTATATAGTTTTTACAGTATGATATTCTTACGATCTCTTTAAAAATAAGGCGAAAGAGGTTTTTTAATATATAGTGAAGATATTTATAAAAGAATTTACATTATCTTTAGAATAAAAAAACACTGTTAGATTATTAAGTGTTACTATTGTATAATATTGCACTTAAATTTAACCAATATTTTAACTACAATCATAAATAAAAGACATTTATTAAATCGGTTACTATCGTACTAAATTAAAAGATATTTATTCACTTTTTGAAAAAAAAATATGACACATTTTATTTATAATATTGACTGAAGGTGCTTGGTGGAATTCCAATATCAAATTTTAATTGTTGAAACTTTGTACGACATCACATTTTTTATAACTGACAACCCGGGCTTCGTCTTTTTGCATCTTCAGGCATTCTATCACATGGACGCAACAAAAGTTCTGAGTATTGACAAAACATGTGGAATCGTACAAAGTTTTAACAATTTAAATATGTATTTTATTAATGACTATGAAAATGTTTTTCTCAACCGTTTATGTAAATGTTAGAATGTTCATTTAAAGATTTTTCGTCAGTTTTATTGACCAAAATATAAAAATGACTTATAAAAAACTCAGCTTACACGCGCATCAAATTTACAATGTCAGATTTTTAAATATATGTTGATCTCAAAATAAATCTAGACTCGTTTTGAATCGAGATTTTCAAGGTTCAATTTGCACGTAAGATTCCAATAAAAAAGTTTAATTACCATTATTTCTGCATTTTCAGAAGACTTGGAGGTCATAGCTACGATTGATATACTGAGACACACTCTGACTCCGTATGCGAATATAACACATAAAAACATAAGAAATGCTTGAAAATGTCTTATACCTATGCCGAAACCTGAAATAAAACAAAACTTTCGATTAAATTAAGACAAACAAAATAATATTTTAACGACGGGGTGGAAAGAGTATAGCAAACGTTTTTACGTCATATTGCTTATAGTTATGTAATCAGCAATAAACAAAACATAAAACTGTGTATAATAATCACTTGAACAAGACACATTTATTCAAACATGTGTGGATTTTTTTTTCATTTTAGCACAGTATTTTTACAGGTTGATCATTTTCACAGTAAATATTTTCATACTCTTATTGTAGATTAACACTCGAATTTCTTTATTATTATCTATAGAATGTAAATCATCGTTTTATATGGCACAAAAGAACACGATTTTCAGTTTCAATACGGTATTAAATGACATTTGATTTGTACAATCTACACAACAACACGCAGAAAAATGCTCACCGAATTTAAACAACATTTTGATTTGAACAGGCTTTACTTATTTCTACAGATCGACCGATTTTGACAAATCAATAACGGATACTATATTGTGTTAACATTATATAAATTTTATTCTGTCAACTGTTCATCCCCACTCTGTCACTGACATAACGACTGAGACCGATAATTGCTTTGGGAAAAACTATTGTATAATAATTCAAACAGTTTAATACGAGGTAATAATGATGTTTTCTATTTAACGAAGCCATATTATATCATCAATTCATTTACACAAATAAAGGAATCATTATATTTGATGAATGTAATTTTAGATCATTATGAAAGATTATCATATTTTCTCGACTTCGTGATGGTGTCGTTCATAAATCGCACCCGAGTTTTTAGTTCATAAATCATATTGGAAATTATGCTTAACATATAGTTAGTACAATCAGGGTATAAATAATTTAATGCTAGTATATTGTATACTTATTTTTTACCATAGTGTCATTTTTATCAGCGATTTTCCAAAAGCTTCCTATTATTTTTTTACAGTAATTTCCGATATCACAGATACAAAAAAAATATACATATAGTAATGGAAAAATTAATGATATAATAAATGATATTTTTAGGACTTCTTTTTGCATCAAAATAATTTAACGTTATATTTATATTACAATATATATTTGTTTACGTGTAACGCACAGCACACTCTGTCTGCTCATTTAAATAATTTTGACATGTGATATTGTCACCTAGAAGAGTATATATTTAAAAAAACTTTAGAATTGATAAAATAAATTAGTATAAACAAGCTATAAAAGTTATCAAAAATATTATAATAAACCAAATCAGGACTGTTCTTTACAAATTAAATTGTATAGTTTTTATTCGTTTCATACAACATTTTTATTTCTGTGAGAGAAATATATTTAACCCGTTCTGCACTGAGCAATATAAAGTATATTTCAATTCTAAATATTAACAATAGTTTTTCAGTTATATCTGTGGTAATTAAGTTTATCTTGATTATTATATTAGGCTGTATTACGAAAACTTGCTCTTCTTGAACGAAAGTTTTGTCCCTGTTAAGTCTTTTATATTTTTGATTATCCTCAATCAATGAACTACAATCAGCCGCCTCAATAGTTCAGACATTAGCAGTCAGAGGGTTCATATAGATACAGGTATTGATTTTTCGTATCTAAGCTAAGAAGCAATATCTTTATAAATATGACTATGTCTCGACTTTGACCAAGTCGCAAGTCAGAATAGGGTCCAGAGAAACAGTATTAATCATCGAACTATGTCAATTCTTATATGCAATAGTTGCGTATACGAGATAGATCGCAAATATTTACGATGAAAACAACGAAATTTGCTGACACTTTCAAAGAAAATTCTCTGAGGATTATAATAAGAAATCGATTAGAATGAAGACTTTCATAATCTGGAAGGTTGGAAAAAACAATGAAGAAACATAAGAATATAAAAGATAGTTACAAATACGGGCAGATGGAATAGCATCAATAGCAAAATAGAAGATGAAGATTTTAAACGTGTTTTAAGGTGCACTGCTTGGTGGAAATGCATTATTGATTGAATTGGCATTCACTTGGTAGAACTCCATTATAACACGGTGAAAAAATAGCAATGTATTTTAGTTCTACAAAATTATTTTTAAAAAATATACTTGATAGCTATTTCGGCTCACGCCATCGTCAGAACTATCCTAGAACGATGGCGTGAGCCGAAATAGCTATCAACTATATGTGTTAAAAATAATTTTGTAGAACTAAAATACATTGCTATTTTTTCACCGTGTGAAATGCATTATATTTAAATAAAGAAAACACACAGTGAATAGTTTATATCGGTTGATAAAGTATTATAACATTGTAGAATTAGTATTATGTTAAGCATTGTGCAATTATTAATTGAACAACTTTTTCGTCATAATTATATAGATTCTTTATCTATTTACAAATATATTTTTCTCGTATTAATAGTACCAAGTAGTCGTTATACGTGTATTGCAATATTTAAATACAGTGGAACTCCCGTTTGTAAAACGGTGGATGCGGAAATACGTTTAATACGATAATAATACTTCGAAGTTTCCAGTGTTATTTTTTTATCCAGATTGAACTATTGGTAATCTTTTTTTATGTTATAATATATAAAACTTATTCAAATTGCGCACCAAAACCTGTACATTTTTTTTAATAAATTTTATTTCCACGTTACGTAAAAAAACAGTATTGTTTGAAATTTAGCCAACAAATAACATATGTTAATGAAATATTATGTAAAATAAACATATCAAATCATTTAGAGGACACTAAAAGCGAGTATAACAAAACTGTGTCATTTTTGCAAGTCACGAGGTCACAAATAGACAAACCAAGTCGTAAGCTCTAATAATCAGTACTTGCCCAAAAAAATGTGCACAATGGTATTCGATTAACCTTAAATTAGCAAATCAACTTTCTAATATCAACTTAGAATCATTTTTATTGCGGCTAATTGCCAGTGTAACAAAAGATAAAAAAAGTATTTGTTTAATAAAAAACATTTTTTTAATAAATATCGTGAAAAGTCGCAGAGATTTACTAATGATAACTAATCTTTACACTTCGTATTGGGAATCTGATTGAATGAGTGGCAAAAAATAAAAACTCAATAGAAATGTATAAATCAGGACGCAAATATGAGAATCGATTAAAAAAATAATTGACGGGCGTCATTACACGTTTTTAAACCTTGGACCGTGTGACTTAGATTTACTAATCGAATATTTACTAGTGAATGACTTCTTCTATTGCTAACGGGGAAAATTATTCATATTACACTCTCTTCTATAATAATATATATAAATGTATAAAGCTACTTATGAAAGTTTTAATATAGTGCTTATAATATTTCACCGTGCAACCCCAAAGAATACATCCCGGTAGTAGGCAAAGTTAAGGGTTAAAATATATAAGAATCCAATTTTAGTAAAACTTACCTGTTACAGGCTCCTCTTCGACTCCGCCATATTTATAGTTGAAACTTTTCTTTTCTGTAACACTCGACATTTTAAAAAATAGCTAAAAAAATATTTCGATGTTTTTTAATATTGTTAGTGATTACAACTTGCTAGTTTCAAATGATGTTATATGCGTTGTCACAGGCCTGTAATTACTTTATTGTCATTATGCTTTTTTATTTTATACATCTCTCAGAAACATTATTCTCATATATTTTTATCTTTTCTTTACACAATTCTGATGTTATATACACATTAAAGGTTCGTAATCTACAGAGCCGCTACCTTTATAAAATATTTATGTGTCCATGCATTGTTTGCTTATTAAAAGTTTTATGAAATATAGATTTGTCTTAAGTAGGTCAAATTCAAGACAGGGAAAATTCGTTTCTGCACAATTGGACTAATGTAACGACCATTGAGACAAACAACGAGATTCATGCAGGATTTTCTGATGATAGAGAATTTTAAATGAATTCTATGATGTCACAAAAGTGTACATCTTCGAGACATATCCAACAAACGCCATAGAAAGCTTCACAAGTGTGGTGATCAAATAAAATACTAAAGCTTCAATTGAAATTCTTCTTCAGTTTTCATTTTATTTTCTATAAAATTTAGTAATTATGCTGAACCAAAAAATTTCACAAATTATTGAAACACTTTAAGGATTTTATCAGATAAAATAAGTAGTAGAATCTTAAAAAAAAGAAGATATTTGAAATGTAATTTTTCCTTAGTCCGCTTCTTAATAAATCAACAGAGATAACGTCATTTCGATGATTTATAAATGATACTATTTTCAAACAATATAATCAAAGAAGAAGCTAAGAATATTCTTACAACAAATTCACTGCCATATTAAAGATTGAATTACAATAGATAAAATAAAGCTCTGCAGCAATTTTTTTCAAAGATAATTATCGAATTATGGGTATACGATATTTATAAACTCTTATTATTTACGAATAATAAAAGCTAAACGATAAGCATTCGGCTAAAGAATCACACGATTTCTAGGTCAACGACAATAGAAATATGGGATTAATTTTATAATGCTTTTTCTTCTTGGATCGATCTCTGGTTACTTGGTTGAAAATCGCTATCTTTATAATTGAATATTTTTACCTATTTCAATATACCTCAGATTAAATATTTGTGGGAATTACCTTTCACATTCGCAATTTAGGGTATACAGGCTCTCATAAAAATAGCGCAACAAACTCAATAGTGTGAAGTATTGTTAGTCAGGCTTTATGAGTTTTATGATTGATACAAAAGGAAAAGTAAATATTTGCATTTGGGTAAAGTCTCTTTTCTTCGTTTTGAATGATCAAAAAAGATTAGGTGGGGAAAAAATCGATAGTTCAAAAAAATATATTTTTTTTATATCTATTAATAAATTTCAAAACCAGCCTTTGAAATTATCCGTTCGTGAATCTCGCCAATAACATATAAAAATGAAAACACGTATGTCTATCCGTATGATTGTCACAAAAACTTGTTCCAAACGGTTAACGGCAACCTCTTAAAATAAACACATATCGTTAGCATAATTATTAATATATAATATATATATATAATATATGTAAAATATTTTTGTGTAACATGAGGTACAATCCATGGTAGTATTAAAGTTATAAAATAATGCCAACATTTCAATTGCCTAATTTTGGGGCGTTAAACTCCTGGTAAAGTCGGAAAATAAATTCTTCTAACCTACCATATGAAATAAAGAGACATTTCATTTTTATCAATGAACATGATTTTACATATAAAAAGTTATTTGCAATCGATAATAACAATTTGCTAGTTTCGTTAGGATACGATACGATTTTTACTGAATTAAAAAAGTTCTTTCACATTTTATATGCGTTTATAAATGAGAATTGTGTTGTTTCAAATTTTTTTCCTATAAATTTCGAGCCTGCCGAAATATTGATGGTGACGGTACGTTTCGAAGTGGCAAAAAAACATTACAATATTTAATTTCCATAAAAAAATTTACCAAGTCTACTAAATTTACAAACATTCCGCTATTTAAAATACAAGTCATATCATATTATAATGTAATACGAATATTTTTATAAGGTAAATTTTTATCAATAATTAATATTAACATAAGACACCGAGCGTAGCATTAGGTGGCAAAGCACATAATTGATAACATTATGAATTATTCCGTTAAGATTTTTTTATAAAACATAAAATTTTATTATTTAAAACAATATTAATTATTTACTTATTAAGTATGCTTTATTGTTTAGACAACCTCCTCAAGTGTTTTAACATTTCGCAATTGCCCCCCTGTATACTTGTTTAGTTTTTTTAATACTTTTATTATATTATTTTAAGAGATATCTAATACAATAAATATTTTATTTTTATTTTAATTTTAAAATAAAATGCAGCTTTACTAAACGTATAATTTTGCCGTCGAATTACTAATTGATACAACCAATTATTCGATTTGAAAACTATTGACAAACTTAATTCAACTCTTTTTCAATACACTATTTAAGACTCGTCCAAATAGTAGTAACTATTTTCAGCTCGCTCCTTTTTTTAACACATAAAACATGAATTGAGAAACATTTTATAATTTATACTCTTAACATCAAGAACATCCGGTAACTCCTCAATACTTATTATGAGCATCACTCATTACCTCTATATAACTCTGTTCTATCTGTCATAAGAACTTTTCCCGAACGGTGAACAGTTGCATATAATTGCGCATAATGTGTGCATCCATATTTTTTCCGTCACTTTTCGGTCAACCATGCTCTTGTTTAATTAGTGGATTTTGTTTTGTGGATATTACACGAAGCGCGGTTAACATTGATATATTCGACTTTCAAAATTAGCTTGCGCCAAATAGCCCCAACGTCTAAATGTTAAAGCATAGGAAAGCTGGATAATGAATAGTATTGTAATATACATTGAATATCTCTAAAAAACTATTTTTCCATTAGAATATTTTCAATCGACGTCAAGATAGATTAAGTCGAAAATGAACTTTTATTAGGTACATAAAATATTTTATTTACAGCTTAGAAACGAATTTTACAGACTATTAACGAATTTATATGGCTTATAAAATACTTTAAACGCTAACAACAGAGTCAATTTTTACTGTGGGAATATTTTTTTTTTTTTTAATACATGAACGAAACTTCGTTAATAAAACGATATGCATGCTAAATTGAGCGGTGCTTAAACCAATCATAAAGTTATATATATTCAGTTTTTAGTCAGTGCAATCCTATACTGATGTGTTGTTGTCAAATGGAAATAGTTTACAACCAATTTAAAAGATTTTGTATTACCCATCAATGATGTTTTCTTTTTCTCGAAAATCACAATTTATATATTATTTTGTATGATACAAACCATTTTTACTTTTACTAAATGCAAAATTATTGCAGTATTTGATAAAATTTACGAATTGACGGAAATCAAACAAATTATTATTATATTCGTATTTTTTTTAATTTTTAATTTTAAGAAAAAATATTTTCACTACAAACTACAAAAGGTGTCTCACTCCATGTTTTGATTTTCAGTGTAGTCACTTAACTAGCTTCGACTTAATACTAAGGATTACAAACATTTGTTATATAAATTATTCGGATATCTAAACGTCTGAATATACTAAAGGATATAACCAGTGTCAATAGTGATTAAACTTATTAAACTCTTAAGTTACTCTATATTTTACCATAAAATCAAATTCTAATTCTAAATTCAAATTCAAATTCAAATTTTGAAAATCTTATTAATTGTCCATTAAGGATTTTGATTGTCAATTCTTGAATTATCTTATAAAAAAAAACATTTTTATATACATTATACTCTTTAGGACACTCGTTAACATGTAATAATAAATAGTAGGCAAATAATAATAGTGACGAGTAGACAGCGGAACCAACATTCAAAAATGAAACAATTCATAGATTGAAATTGTCATAATATTTTTTTTGACAAGCGATCCTCGTGCTAGCTATGCTAGAAAAATAATGCCACGGAATTAGCTGTAAAGTTAATGTAAATAATAATTGGCTCAGGTCAAGAATCTGGAAAAATTTACATTTCGTCAAATGAATTCGAGCGAAATTTAGATTCAAAGAAAATTCATTGCGTTCGTTGTGTGAATACAATTATGCATGGATACGTTGTATTTTTATAATCAATAAATAAATTGTATTTTATCATATATGTAAAAGAAATGCGTGAGTATGTGGAATATTTTTTTTTTCGTTTATTAATATTTTTATGCGACATTTTAATTTTTTAAAACTAAGGAGTTTTTGCGCGAATTCTTTATATCTAACTCTTTCTGGAACCAATATATCACGTAAAAAAGTATTGGGTGTATAAACAATGAGGCGAAATAAATCGTAGATTATATTACTTGCATATTGTAAATCGAAACTATTTCTGAGAACAAATGCAAAATGAAAGAATTAAAATTTTCAATATCGTGTTGAATCAGCATGGGCAACTTTGGCAATGACTAGCATATTTGCAAGAATGCTTGCCCAAATATTATGTTTTCTCTATTTTGAGACAATCACGCTGTCCTAATTTTCGTTTACATGACTTCACAATCTATTTTTCTCGGCCAACATGGCGCTGGGCTATTTTGGAACTGATATGTTATTCACCTTAAAACATATATTTATGGAGTATTTTTACTTTTATTTTTATATTTTACATATTCATTTCAGCTTATATCTCTTTGACCGTATGACAATCGGTCAACTATCTAATAATATAATTCTTACCAAAATACGCATTCGAATATTTTATCCCACCAATTTAAATCACTACGAAAAAAATTCCCAATTACATATTATCGGTACTTTATGAATACCTCTCATTACAAATTATATTTTACTGGTTGTATTTTTACAAATTTGAATTTTAGTATACACATGGGCCTCGTATAACACGGTTATATGGTTCCACAAAAATCTCGTGTAATACAAATCCGTGTTTTACAAGGTTTGAAGTTCATACTAAATTAGGGTTTGTGTTCCAAATAAAAGAAAAAATCGAAGATACCTTAAATTAATATGTGCTTTTTTTTAAAATAAACAAATATGCATTTATATTTTAATTGAAAGAAACCATTATAACATAATATACCATTCATTTATCATCGCTTTTACTGAGAATTCTATATTTTTTACTTTTTTTCAAGATAGGTTGTGAGTTTTCATCATCTCTCTCTCTGAATTAAAAAAAATCGTTAATAAGCGATTGTCTGCTTTTAGCGTATAATCTACGCATTTCCTAAAGAGGTTCAAAAATATTTTGCCATTCCCTCTTGAATTTTTAACTCCTTTCCATTGTAGGATCATTATAATATAAAAAAATAATTTTAATTAGCCAATTTCAAGCCGTCATTAATTGTTTTTAATTTGAAACATGTAACTACTTCGCTGCAACTGCTTTCCGAGTCATTAATTTAATGAGGTGAATTCATTGAAAATTTCATTTTATTTAAAGTTTTCCATTAAACCGTGTTATAAAATGCGTGTTGTACAAAAATATGTCACAATTTATACACCCGTGATATGTAAAACCGTGTTGTATAAAACCGTGCTATAAGGGGCTAAGTGTAATAAAATTACTAATTATTAATATTAATCTATATGTGCATTTAAATCGTATTTTCCAATAACGTTACGAGTCAAAGTTTTGTAATTGTTCAGAGGAATGAAAAATATTTTTTCTGGAAAATTTTGTAATTATTTTTTTCATGTAATGTACATTTTATGGTAGGAAACAACTGTTTTATTAAAAATAAATAAAGGGTTCTTTCTTTAGGGTTGTATATTTTGGCTATTTTTTTCAATGCTCTAAAATCTTTTAATAACATACATATTTACATGAGGCATTTTTGTATTAAATTTGTGCATTTGGGTATTCTAAAGATATTCACATACAAAACGTGTTTTTGGAAAATATTATATCACAACGTTTTCGAAATACACGATTCATTTAGATTCTAGATTTAGATGCTTTATTTATCACAAATTCTCTAAACCATCTTCTTAATCGTTTATATATTGTATGTTCAGTGATTTCTAATTCACCTCTTTAAAATGCTGAAAGGCGAAGCCAAGGTAGTGAGAGACGAAAAATATGAATTTGTAGAAATTAAACGATTCACATTCGATATTGGAATTCCACCAAGCACCGTCACTCGATATCTTAACCCTTTTTTCTCGAATTTCTCATAACGACGTCATTAATATTTATTTTATAATTCGATTTCCGCTACTTTGACGATAATGTATTTCTTCAATATTAATTATAATGAGATTTTAGTTTTAAACCATTTGCATATGATGGAAATTTGTATCAATTATTCATTTTATTTTTAATTAACTTTCATTGTGTGCTTTCATTTATCGACTGCAAAGGGTTTTTAATTATAAAATGATATAAAATTGTTGGTTTTAGTATGATAATTTGGTATTAGTGACAGTTTCATTACATAGTATTTTAAGTAGCGTTGCCAACGACAAACAACCATATAATATACCAACAAATATTGCCTTTTATAGATTTTCTTTTATGAAACAGGCTTCAGTAATCCGAAAGTAGTTTTCATACCGATATCTAAAGACAACCGTTCCCAGTTGTAATGACTAAACGAGGTGATTTCCTATAATTCTACGCCATTGAAAAATTAACGGTTTCGTAAAATTATATTATTTTGGGATAAACAAATGTGAGGCTGTCCAATATATTGTTCCTTGATACATCGCTTTCTTGCATGTATATTTCGCTTGGTCTTCCGAAAAATACTTATTCAAAAATATCTAACAAATATCGCAACTATTGTTCTCATGTCTATGGTTGTACACTGATTAATTCAATCATATAAATTATTAGTTATCTTTGTTCTTAAGACGATATTAACAAATATCTTGTTGCAATTCAGTGTGAAGAGAATATTGCATTATTTACTATGAGCATATATCGACGGCATATGATATTATTTATTCACCATACGATTTTTCAGTTCAAATGAACTAAATCTACCCTATAGTATGAATAATTAAATTGAATTTCGTATGCCTTTAATCACGTTGAATTTTAAAAATCTTCGTACTTTCTTCAAAAGAATATAAATACAACATAAAAAATCTGATATTACTTACTATTATTTTGCAGTGCAGAAGTCGTTTTACTGAGAGGTAAATATTAATATTTATGTTTTTAAAGTCATCATCAAAGTCAGCTGAAAACTCACGTTAAAGTATATTTTTTTTTTACACGAAATGGTTTTATATATAAAATATTTATAAATATTATTTTTGAATTTGAATTGTTAAAACTCTGTACGATTCCACATGTTTTGCTACCGACGACCCGAATTTCGCAAAAGTTTTAATAATTCAAATTTGATTTATGATATCGACTGAAGGTGCTTGATGGAACTTCAATATTAAATTTGAATTGTTACAACTTTGTACGATTCCATATGTCTTATTATTCCATATGTCTTAATATTGTTACATTCTTTTCAGCTGCAATCTTTGGCTTGCCTATTGGTAAGTAGATTCCTGTTAATAATAATTTTAATATATTATATATACGATGCTAACTGTTTGTTTTACGTCAGTTCTGTTGCATCCGTGCGATGGAATACCTGAAGATGCCGAAGGGCGAAACCCGGGTCGTTTATGATAAGACATATGGAATCGTACAAAGTTGTAACAATTCAAATTTAATATTGAAGTTCCATCAAGCACCTTCAAGCATCATAAATTATATTATCTTCATATTCAACAGCTGTATTTCATATACGATGTTAAAAGCAAGAGTGGATTGTTTAGATGTGATAATTCTTGGATTTAGATAATAATTTTTATTAAATATAAAAGATAAAAGAGTAGTTAACAACAATTTTCCCATTTAACAAAAAATAAAAGGCAATTTTTGGAACATAACATTATAACCAATTGCTTTTCTTCTAGGATTATTAACCTTCATAGTGATGAAATTACCATTTTCTGAATCCGTTTCTCCACGAGAGTCCACCAAAGAGATTGATGATTTCGCAGCATCCCTTCAGCTGACAGAGATGGTGCTCAGCTGGATTGGTCTTCGTGTTATTTATCCACCAAGACCTGTTGGTGTAATTGCGTACATCAAACAAGAATGGCTCTACAACTTATCAATAACTCAGCTCACAATCACTGTCATTGGCGAAGTCATTTACCTAATCAATGCACTTGGGCAAAGCTTCTTAGAAGTCACGGCACTAGCGCCTTGTATTGGATTTTGCTTGCTTGGTATTATAAATTTATTTTAAATTCATACAACATATATTAAAAACTTAATTTGTTGTATTTTCATGACCCCTTAAAAATAGGATTGCTAGCCTACTAGTTATTACCATTATTTATTGAACTATTAAGAAGAGAACGATGAACATGAAAACGATCAATTGAGGATTCACTGTTTTCATTTTTTTTATTGTTATAGTAGTATAATAAACAAGCGTAGTAAATATGACAATTTATCACATATTAAATAGATCAAGAGAAGAAACAGAAAATCAACTGTAAGCTTCATTGTTAACATCGTGGTGATGGAATGCCTGAGGATACCAAAAGGCGGTACTCGTGTTGTGTAGAATCGTGCAAACGTTTCTATCACTCAAATTAGTTAGCCTATAATTTGTATGTACGTGTTATCACTATTCATTTTAAGCTTCATGTGGGCACAGAAATTTTAGAACCTACAAACATTCTTCTCGGATTGGCGTGCTATTATATTAATTATTACGCATTTATTGTTTTGGTCTGCGCATCCCTTAGATATTCGGAAAAACGCTTTATTTTAAATATCACTTTTCGAAGTATGTAGAAAGCTTCAAATTGTACCGTGCATTTGGCGGGTTGCATTTGCTCGGCCGCTTGACTTTTATGTGTAGAGTAACTAAGACCTTTGAGGAAACATTATTCGTAGCAGCCTAAGCTGCAACGTCATAGCAAGCTAGTGTCATTTTTCATATTTTTTTTTTTGTGTTTACCACTTAATCAGGTAGCAGTTAATCGATATACTAATTCTAATTAAATTTTGTAGGAATTTGCAAAATGTATGCAGTATCAAGCAAACGACACGTCGTTCAGCAACTAGTTGAAAAGCTCCAATCACAATGGCCGAATAATGAAGATTTATCGCCAAATCAAATCAATATCATCAGGTCCTCACTGAAGCGCGTGCGATCAACTACCTATTGTAATATATTTATTCTTCATTAAAGCATGCTATGTTACGTTCCACCAGGTTTTTATTAGCGTGGTTAGTTGACTTGGGATACGTTGCTTACGGGTTTTTGTTTTTATCTCAGTTAAGAATTTCCTTTCGATCGCTTAATGTGTCCGACAGTGTGAATATCATTCATATCTAAAGCATTTTTACACCCAAAAAATCGTATAACCGGGCCGTATTTTATCACCTGTATTTACGTCAAACTAGCATTAAGTTTTCTATTGTAATCTATTAGAAAAAATACGGTAACCAATTGGGTGCCAAGTGAGCTTTGTATATGTACAATACATCAGGAATTCATAGAATCCGCATCAAGAGTTTAAATGGTTTTATATACGCATGTAAGATTTATCGTCTTAGTTTATAAACTAAATGATAATGATTTTTCATTTTATATCCATTCATTGGGCGCACCAAAATATTGTTTTTTTTTTGTTTTGATAAAATTTACAAGTAATAGACTTTGGTGGATTACTCCACGTGCGTGACATACGCCCTATACTTTTACAGATCTCAAAGATGGCTAAAACATGATGATATATATAACCATAATATATCTTATTCCATATTTAATATTTATTCAACGTATAATTCTAATAATACCGTCACAATTATTTAGTTACAATAAATAAGCAATGCAATGTTTTTCATTGTATGCTCATATTGCAACGCCTTCAATAGTAAAAATGACATATTAAAAGTAGAGAATTTATTAATGTTATTTTACAATCATGCAATAGTTTGCGCTGGATATTCTCGAGTCATATTTTTTTCACTGATAAAAGACATTTATTTACTGTAAATTGTTTCATTGTGAAATTGAGGCGTTGAATATTACATATTACACTCAGTCCTCTTTTTACGCGAATTCGATTATACGCGATTTTTTCCCCAAATTTATATATAATATGATGCTAGGTATGTACGTTTCATTATTTTTTTAAATAAAAAAATATGTGTATTTTTAAAACTTAAATGTTGACAAGTGTATCGGATATTATGCGAACTTATGTTTTAGGGTGTGTAAAGAAATATAATGCAATTGCGTAAAATCATGGGATGTAACATATGTCCGCTCGTAAACTTGTTTAAACACAATGCATATATTAAATTCGTTGAAAAGCGTTTTCTCGGCCATAAATTTTACCATTTTGAATTATTATGTCAAATAAATGCCCTCCAATGACGTCAAAATATTTTAAATGTTAAATAATAAATGCGAACCGAATATAAAAATATTACTCTTGAAGTATAAAGCATTTAAAAATATAATAATTTATACTTGAGTATTTAAAAAAGACAGTTTTATGATTACATTTCGCAACCGAAAGTGACAGCAGCGAATAATTCATATATGTGTATATGAAACCATAAAATATTTTTTTTTTTTTTGCACGAATTTTAAAAAGCAAATTTTGGTTTTTCATACGTTTCTGGTACTTTTTTATGCGATATTTTAATTTTTGGATTTTTTACGCGCGTTTTTCTGGAACCAATGTAAAAAAAGGACTGGGTGTACTCTCTTTTTCTACCAATAAGATTAAATGGATTAATTTTATTCATATACAAAAATATTCAATATTCTCATACATACTTTTTAACTTACTTAAATTCTATCCATTCTTTTTGTGATATAATATCTTCATATGACAACCTAATAAATCTGACTTTATTTCATCAACAAGAATGAATTTCTTTGAACATACTTAAACTGAGATGTTCATAATTATAAAGTATTTAAATTTGAGTGCGATTCAAACTTTTTACGTCACGTCATTGATACCTAATATAATTGAATATAGCTGAATTTTCTCACGTTTTCATCACAGAAGAAATTACCCACAAAAATCCCAAATTTTAATTACACAGCGTTACAAAATTAACGGAAAATTTAAAATGCAATACTCAAACAATACACAAATTACTTTATAATATATGTATAACAATAGTTGATAATTACTTGATGCTGTTTTAACACGAATATAATGGGTTATTTACATAATATTTCTTTCTTTGTTTCAGTTTTCTTTTGGTTGTACGTAATACTTATTTGCTTTTTCAACCTCGACCCTCTGCTTGTAATGACTGCAGATTTTATAGGTAAAGGATCTTGTGAAAGAAGTTTACCGTACTTCGTGTGGTATCCTTTCGACGAATTTCGCGACGGGACATATCAACTCGTTTTTTTCTATCAAGTGTGGTCAGGTAATTCTATACATAACTGTCATATCCACACAATTACCAAAACTGTTTTGAAATGTTTGAGAAAAATACAATTATATTAGTAATTACATTACGTAACATCTTGATGTATGTGCCGCACAAAAAATATCTTATTTATTTCACTTAATATTGTTAATTAGATAATATATAGTCTCTTAAACTTTTTAGTGATCAATAACTCTTTTAATCTGAAAATTCAACGATTAAACGAAATACGGGTGTATGTTTTTTCACCGTGTTATAATGGAGCTCTAACGAGTAAATGCCAATTCAATCAATATATTTTTTGAATTAAAGAAATACATTTATTGTAACATAACTCAAAATTCATATACTTCAATAAATCATTTGATTTACGACTTTGTTAAAAACAAATCAAAATTAATGTATACATCATAAGACAGCTTTAAATTTAATATACCACATCTAAATAACCTTCAGGCATCCTAAGCTGAGAACCACTGAAATAGAGGAATACTTTTGTAATTATGCATGATACTTCCTTTTTCGTGTTTTCCAGAGTTGTTTTAAGAGTTGATTTTTTCTGAATAGTTAATATTGAAACTTTTCCGCAAACGAACAATTTTTCGGGTTATGAAAAATGCTGGTCACAGAATATTTTGCGTATTATTCAACTTTTATTTTTCTAGACAAAACAAATAGTTTGTCACCTACAGCAAAAACCATTTACGTCGCCATATGCTTACTAAAAATAGCATGGCTAATCTCAATTATCTACTATTGAGATTTTTTTACTTTTTAAGGATTTATTGCGGCTATTTCTACCGTGGGTCCAGATTGCATGTTTCAAGTGTCGTGCTCTCACATCTGTTCGCTGTTGAAACTTCTTCAGGATGAGTTGGTTACAATAATACTAAGTCCTGAAAATGAAGACAACGTTGACATTATTGAAAATGAAATTGAAATTTACAAAAAACTTAAATCCATCGTTGAAAGGCATCAAAAACTTATAAAGTAATATATTTCTATGAACTATATAACAAACAAAAGATTATGTCAATTATTTGAAGTCATTTTATATGGAAAACATCTATCATATCACTTTTTAATCGCAATTTGTACAATTGAGGCGTCGAGTATCAAAAACGGCCAAGTCAAATTCACTTTATTATTTAAGATCGCCGAAATTCTGTTTGACTTCATTTTGAAGAAATTTTATAGTTTAAATATGCCTTGACAGTGAACAATTATACTGATAAAATAGAATTTACTTTATATTGACTGGTTTCATCGTGCAATCAGTTTAAATGTAACACGTGTATATCATATATTAAATTGCTAATATAAAATGTTTCAATATTATCAATAAAAAGCTATACATCGCCAAAAACATATCATGGCCTCGTTTGATACTGGCGCCTCAATTGTACTATTCATACCTTATTTTCATATTCATACTATATTTTTATTAATTATTTGCTAGCTATTTCAGCTTCACGCCATTGTCAGAAGTTTTTATTTAAATAAAATATAAATGAATAAAAGGTCCGCGGAATGTTAAATTACTGCAAGTTTGATTTAAAAACAGTCAAATATTGCACATTAATTTGTCGTGTTTAATTAAAATATAATTTTATATTATAGCCTTTCTGGTGATATGGAAACGATTTACAGCTTCGGAATAATGGTGAATTTAGTTGGTGGCTCGTTCATTATTTGCCTGGTCGGATTTCAGGCCACAGTAAGTGTTGCTATTTCAAGGAAAAAATATTATATGTATCATTTTTAAATTCTTCTAGCTTAAGCTCATTTGTACCGGCGTTACTAATATGCGTAGCGGGTGAACATCTATAGTTGAAAAAACAACCATAGCCAAATGACCTTAGGGTCGTAATGTTTTTAAAATCATTGAAGAATATAATTAAAATTATTTTAAGCCAAACTGCGTATTTAGCAAGTATAAATGTATTTTTTCATTTCAGGCAACTACCGCAAAGCAGCTCGTAAAGTTTTCTTTGTTCCTCGGGGCATCTTTAGTACAAGTTTTAATTTTGAGTTGGTATGGAAACCTTCTGATCGATTCGGTATGCCAGAATATTTATTTATCAACGTAATTTTAAGCTATCCGTAACAGGTTAATAATCTATAATATGGGATTACAACCATTTATAAAACCTTTGTCATTTTTTTAAATTTTCAAAACTCGAAAAAAATTTGAAGAATTAAAAAGTATCTGGAATACTTTACCATATAATAAGACTATTTTTTGAGCCCGCGCGTGTAATTGCCAATCGAAATTCATACCAAAAATATATCAAGTCAAGTAAGGTTTTTCAAAAATATGACTAATTCAAGAAATCACTGATCATTGTGTATTAGCAAATAACAAAGTCTAAATCAGGCCTCTCTGTGTATTGTAAAATCGATATCACCAAAACTGTGATGCCGGTATTGGGCCAATTTTTTTTAATGTTTTTTTTTTCGGTTTTGATAATGTAAAAATATCAGTTTTTCGGTGGATATTGAAATCTAATCATATGTAAATTTAAATATTTCAAATACACCCCACATATTGCAATAAATTTATTTGCGACGATACAGAATCTTAAAACATAATATAGCTTTTTATTAAAATATATTAAAAATGAAATATCCAAAAACCGAAATTGTTTTTGATGATCGTATTTCAAAAGAAGGCAAACTATATAATTGTATGAGACTACGTTCAATACAATACAATACAATACAATCACAAACTGTTATCATTTTGTTATTAATTTATTGACACACAGTTTATTTAACCAAATACCTGCAGGTCACGAACTCTTGTTACCGTACTGATAATAATGTACACAACGAATGCACAATATCCCAAAGGTATTGAGTAATTTTCCTAAAATAATGCTTGCCAGTACAACACATCATCCTAGCAACTAGTTATCAAAATAGGTTGCATTCATTTTAAGTTAATCTAAATTTATTCAATGTAAATATAAGCGATTTCAAAAATAATTTAACTGCGGCACCTGTTGGCACTTGTAAAAACTCGAATGTAATTAATGATATAGAAATATGTACGTCAGTTAATTATAAACCAATGATGACTTTTGTCTTTGTATGTTACGTATAATATTGCAACCTATTCTCGTGCCAGGCAATTGGGCACTAGTCATTATGGCCTTACCTTTGCCGGTCAATAGATGGTGCCGGATTTTCCGGACCTCCTTGGTTAAATATTCTCTCGGATGTCCAAAGAACAATAAAACGGAATTATAATTACTGCGACGGTCCGACTCTCGGTTAGACCAGTCGGTCACGTGATGTGATATTGTCAGTGGTTAGCCATGCTAAAGTACAGATTAACCAAATTTAGTATCGAGTAATGAATCTATCTTGTGATATTTTGATCAATACATTCCTGAAACACTTATTGTATTAAAGGATTCACTCTGAACGATGAGTGCATAATGTGGGCTTGAAGATTCAATCACAATTCTAATAATTAGGACCAATTTAAATAGTCTTCACTGTTCTTGATTCTGCAGAAAATAATCTTTATTATTTCTGTAAGATTACTTCGTTCTCAAGCGTTACGATTTTTTTGTCTCCACTATTTTTTTTTGGATTCATAGTCTCTTTGAAACGATGTATAATTTTATATCCGTTCGAATTTCCTGTCAACGCACTTTATTACAAGTCAACCCTGGTATTCAGTACCCGTATCTCCGCGATCAATCGATCATCCAAAAAATATAGTATGTTACGCAAAAAATGACATTAAAACTTGCACGACAGATTTTTTGATAACACAGCAACAACAATTCGTAGAAATTTACTTTTTTAAGGATATTTTCCTTACTCAGCTTTTCAGCTTGGCACCAACATTTTAGACCGAAATAAAATCAAGGCTAAATCTAAAAAACCTGATCACAACGAATACGAACTGATTTATTGTTTAAATACTTAAATGCTGGCAGCAGAACAACTCTTTGTTGGTAGAATAATTTATTGACAAACATAAAATATTGCATTTCATTTTATTTTAGAGCGTCGGTATGGGCCATGCTGCTTGGCATTGCAAGTGGTATTTAGCAAGTAAACGATTTAAAAGGATGCTGCTAATTCTTTTTCTAAGGTTTGATTTTGTAATAATCTTGACAATTCATATGATAAATTAAGGTGGTTTTCTTACATCACTGTCGACCATAATTTAGCACATACTTATCAAGCATATTATTGCATACCTTTACTTCTAAAGTAATATCTTTCAAAAAGCGAGTGATAATGACTATCAAAACTTTTATTCACTATTTAATTTTAGCCCAATTAATCATTTATGTATTATAATTTAGATCCCAAAGGCCTTTGACTGTCACTGCATACAAGTTTTCAATTATATCTCTAAACACATTTACGTCGGTAAATATACATTTCATATTCCTATTTTTTTTTATATTATTATCAAAATGTAAGCATTGTGGCATTTAGATTTAAACAAATGAAAAGCGTCATAGAATATTAAACATCATTTCGATGTGTACCTCTTTTTTATCTAAACTAGTTTGTTATTATTATAAAGCACATTATTCATATGATTTATTTTACGCTAATTTTTTTTTCAGATAATCAAAACTTCCTGGTCGTATTTTACGCTTTTAAAAACAGTTTATGATCCAAATTAATCAACGAATACTATTGTTATAATTTTTAGATTGGCTGCTTAATTATTTTTTGTTATTATTGTATATTACTAAAACCATGTCCAAAAAAAATCAAACAGAAGAGCAGAACGCTTTATACAATATATTGACATTCAGACAGAAAACACTAACTCCTAAATATAATTTCGGTAATTATTATTAATAATTAATTTCGATGTTTAGTGTTTCTAGTTGCTTAAAATAATTGATAAAAAATGCATCATTCTTTTACCGAACTTAAAAATCTAGATTATTTATATAAAGAACTAACAAGTACCCGGCATGCATTGCAATGCCACTGAAACAGGTTTCTCAGCGCGTGAGCAGGCCAAATAAAGCTGTTCATGTGAGAAGCGTGGATTTGTCCGAATTCGGTCCACACACTTTTAATAAAATTCAAAGATACAATCGTTTTCATATATACATATTATGGTTGAACCATTATGTATACCGGATAATAATTACCAAAAAAACGTATAAACAGCATTGTTTGAATTTATATTGTATGAATGATGATGCTCGCGATGAACGAAACCGGTCCTGATCTAATGATTGAACAAATTGGGAAATCTTTGCGAGCGTATGCACATCAACTTATCAAAAGTGCATCGCAATCGGATGAATAGGATAGAAACGCATACGGGACAAACAAAGAAACGTTCATTCTTATATCTATAAATATTATATTATATATACTAGCAAATACCCGACATGCGTCACAATACCATTCAGACAAATTAAAAACTACGAAAACTGTATTACATACTCGCTAAATCATTCAGTTATAGTGATTATTCGAAAATTGACTTTAGTGTAAGACCTATCGATAGTTTGCGAAATGTCATTAAGAATTCATAACCTCGAAGTGTGACAGTTTCGCAGAAGTGATAAGTACGTTAATATTTTAAATACCAATAGTTTGATTAAATTCAAGGTAATTGAATTGGGTGAGTAATTAAAAAAAAAGCATTGAGTAAAAGTTTATTCAAAAATCAAATTTAGTTTATGAACAATGCAAAAGGTGTGTTTTCAATGGTAGTAGTAATTCAGAAACCTTTGCGAGGACTTCAAAAAGATATTTTTAAAGTTTCATACATTTTTTAGAGCAATACATAAAGAAAATACACACAAACATTATTTTTTATATATACTAATAGATTCAAATACAGCTTGCCTTCGTGTAGAATTTTCCATTCCAATGCATAAAATATAAGTTTTTGGCGGATGTAAAAAATGCAAGGAGCTTGTACAATATTAAAAGATAGGTTCTATATGAAAAGAAATGGGTAATAACAAATTGATTTCATGTGAAATTTGTAAATGGGTTTCAAAATATATCAAAAATCGTAAAAGGTACATGTAGCAATAAATCATTTTAGTGTATTTAAGAAAAGTAGTTTTCTTGACAGTGTTAAATAGAAATCGCGTAAAAAACACCGAGTTAATCGGGGGATGAGAGCATTATATTCACATAGTTTTTTCAATTGCTAAGTGTTCTGCGTAGTGAAATTTGTCGAGTATTTCAAAATGCTATTACGTATATATTGCATCAAATATAATAGTATATATTTAGGAATGAAGTTATATGGATTGAAGCATAAATTTTCAAGTTTTCTTTGAAAAAATATTGTCTACTGGGGTGATTTTATAAAGATTTTCATTTCAATACAAATAAATGACTTTTTCCAACAGTAGTTTTTCAAGAGGGTGAGTGATTCGTGCTTACTTGCCTATGTTTGCTTAGAATACAAAATTATTTAATTTATGTAAGTAGCAACACTAAGCGCCTCCTACTATTTTATGACGTTTAAGCATCATCCATAACCACAACAAAAATATTCCGTTGTCAATATAATTCTTTTTGCGAATCTTATCCGAGGTAGTGTTCTTGGCTCATGAAATCTATTAGAAAAGGTACCATTTAGGATATAGCTACTCAAATTATTTTATGATCAAGTAAGTCATGGATAAAATACCCGATCAAATCGGTTATTTAGTTTTGACTGAAGACGGAGCCGTCATTGAATCGGGCGGTGAACTTGAAAATGACGAGCGAGTGGCCAACATCATCATTGGACTTGTAACGTTATCAAACAGGTAAAATACTTACGTTTTTATCAATATCATATTTTTATAAACCCACTTACGAATAAATGTATTAAATTGTTCATATAACCGATACTTTAACATCTGTCATTTTGTAATAAAAACATAATTATAACTAGATGGCGATAACGTCATACTGTGTTTATATCATACATTTTTATTCGAACTTTCCACGTTCCCATATAATAATAATAATAATACATCTTCGTGACGTATCACTCTCTGGATAAAATGTGTCATGTCAATTTCTGAATTGTGATATTATAGTCGAAACATAAACTATGAATGGTGACTTCATGTAATATTTACCTGAAGTTACAATTTTTAATAGGTACTGTATATCTTAGAAACTATGACATTGTACAATTTATAGTAAATTGTTATATTAGCTGTAAAATTGCTAAACATAACCTAGTATTAAAATTCAAAAAAATAAGCAGTCGATAGATAATCTGTGTAACAATATTTATGGAAGCATTTAATTAACTATATCTTTATTTACAAATAAAAAAGATATAAATATTTATAGATCTCCAAAAATTTACAGCTATTTTAGTTTCAAACCATTGCCATGACTGCATTACTATTTTTTCATACTTATAAATACCAACATTGACTAGGTAGACAGGAATAATAAAAATTAATTTTAATAACTTATGTAATATAACATTGTGCAAGAAACAAAATAATATCAATGTCTGATTTACTTGATGTGAATTAACTGATTTTTTTTAAATGAGCTTCCACAATTGGGTTTCCAAAACATTTATAAATTAAATCAATTATTTATGATTATTTGTCCTATCAGCCTTTTTCTACCAATATCTTTGACTAAATTGCATATATATGTAGTACTTTAATTATTACAAATTCATAAAATACAAATCTCCTAATGTCTTTGTTTAAATAAACCCACATTGGGTACTACATGATCGACAAATTGTGACAAACTTTTGAATTAAATAAAAAAACATACAATTATGAATTATTTTCTAGTATTGAAAATATACAGCCAATCTTGAAACCTCAGCACTTATGAATTTAACACAACACCATTGCTTTATTCATAAAATAATAGTCTAAATGACCCTTTTAGATGTAAAAGGATATATGATATCTCATAATGAGTGCTGAAACTGTACAGTAATAAGCACAAAATTTAATTGATGCTAAAATTTTAGATATTATGAAATTTTCACAACTCTAAATATTTTAAATAATAAAAACACATTTTTTAGTTCTTATTTCCACAATATATTTTTTGATCAGTACCAGTTTCACTCATGGCGTGCGATGAGGCGAAATTTATTAATTAAACATTACATAAAAATGCTTAATCAAATTATATGTACAGCAAAAATTTGGCAATTAATTGAACTCAATAATCATTGAGTAGTTTTTTCAGTTTAATGAAGACACTTCACTAATTTTATATTTTCCTTTTGCTTTCAGAGTGGATCCTGTCGCGTTTCCTTCAAATGAGTCCTTGAAAAAAATTTCAATTACTTATGATGACCACTGCTTTATTATTTGCATGTCCAACAAGAAAATTCACATTGTGAAGAAAATGTTATCCAGCAGTGCTGACCACAATGACTCATCTATCAATGTCTGAAAATTTATAATCAATAAACATTAAAAATGGCTCGGAATTTATTAAAAAGTAGTGTTGAGAATGCATCATTCAGTATAATTTTTCAAATGTTATTCAGATGTTTGACATTTATAATTAATGCGTGGGTCCTACGCCATGTAGGCCACGCTGTTATAGGTATAATGAATGTTAGATTATTACTTTTAGAAAGTTCTATTTTATTTTTAAGTCGTGAACCTTTCCTCCGGGCATGCTTAGGGCATAAAGAAGGACCATCCTGGCCTCAAGTCATTAACCAGATGTGGCTTACGGTTCCCGTGAGTATTGTTTTTTCTGTACTATTTTTGTACATCTGGCTGCACGTGTTATCTTTAGGGCATCCAGAATATGCTGTGCAGTACGCATTTGGTTGTTGGAGTGTTGCCATATCTTGTGTTATTGAACTGATGTCAGCCAGCGTCTCTCTCGTCGCTCAAATATTTTGTTTTGTAAAATTACGAGTAGCTGTAGACACAATTCATATTTTAGTAAGAACTTCAATTTTTTTGGCAATCTTAATTTATGATACAAATAAAGCACTCATTGCATTTTCTGTGGCACAAGTATCCAGTGGAATTACTTGCACCTTATGCTATTATATATTTTTTCATTGGTACATAAAAAAATTAAATACTTACAAAGCATCCCCTAAGGTCACAAAAGAAAATGATAAAGACTTAGCACGATTTCAGTATATGGAAGATTTTCCTTTTAAATCTATTATGGACTTTTTACCTAAAAAAGTTGGAGAATTTCACACTCTCTTTGATAGTCATTTATGCACATTAACAATAAGTTTTGCTAAGCAGGGATTTGTCAAACAACTTTTAACTGAAGGAGAGAAGTACATAATGTCTGTAAGCCCTGTGCTGTCTTTCAGCGAGCAGGCAACTTACGATGTAATAAACAATCTAGGGAGCTTGGCTGCCAGGTTTATTTTTAGACCAATTGAAGAAAGTGGCTATTTTTATTTCACCCAAATGACAGATAGAGAGAAAGAAATGAAAGATCAAAATGTAGAAAAGGTTTCTGAATCTTGTAAAGTGCTCTCTCAACTTTGTAGAGTGGTCACTTCTATAGGGTTGATTGTGTTAGTTTTCGGACAAAGCTATGCCCGCACGTTACTTCTGCTCTATGGAGGTGAAGGTTTTGTTGGAACTGGACTTCCCGTCTTGCTCATGAGATGTCATTGTCTAGCAGTTATTCTGCTTGCCGTCAACGGCGTAACTGAATGTTACAGCTTTGCTACAATGACTAGCAAACAATTAGATAGATACAATTTTTTGATGGTTTTCTTTTCAGTCACTTTCTTATTGCTGTCGTATATTTTAACTAATATTTTAGGCCCAGTTGGGTTTATTTTGTCCAATTGTATTAACATGCTTGCACGTATTGTACATAGTACCTACTTCATCAAAAATAAATTTAAAGGTTCCGTTCACAAGCCATTAGAAGGGCTTATGGTAGGAAAAGTATTTGGCGGAGCACTGTTGACGGCTGGTATAATTATTAAAATTTCTGAAGTTAGAGTAGCCCCTTACTCGCAATTATTTCACGTATTGGGTGGAGCGTTCGTTTTAGTGATTGTTTTGAGTGCTTGGGCATATGAAAACAGGCCATTATTAGATTTAGTCTACAAGAAATACATTGAAAAGGGAAGGGACCATGCAAAAACCAAAGCTGAATAGCCATTTATTATGAGAATTGAAGTAATTGTATTGAGTTTATATGATAATTTGTAAAACATTTGGAAAATAAAATAAACTAGTTCTATTAAATGCTTTTTATTTGAGTGATCACAGCTCGTATGTTTTAGCCCATACCTAGACTGCACAAAGGTTTGAAACTGTAAATGGAAACGCACCTTAAATTTTAAATCCATTTATGAGTAAAGTATCCAAAGGAATTGTATCTGTGCTGTTTTTTAAAATCCTGAAAATCAGACACCTAATTTGCTTGACTTTGTGAGGTGAGGTTGAGCGACTGCATGATGGACAGCTCTTACTAAACAAATTATACTCCGCACAGGGAGTAAAAATGGTATACAAAAAAATAACTATGTAGTGATCGACGTTTGGAAATTTTGCTGAATCATTTTTTATTGTTACATTTAGGAATTGGTTGTATGGCAATATATAGCCAAGAACTTAGTGTGAAACCACTGAATGAAAAAGATTTTAGATACTGATCACCAAATATAACAAAACTGAATTTATAGCAGTTAAGAGAGAAAGTTAGGGGTCAAAGGACAGTACGTATATAAAAGGTAAGAGACAATAAGTATTACATAAAAATGCCAGAAACTACAAATTATATTTCCTGGACGAAAAAAATTGTTTCATAGGTTTTCATTTCATTTATTCAACATCAGTCGTAAAATTTTACACAAATTTGTTTGGAAAATTACATGTCACAAATGATTCGATTAGCTATTCTTCTTTGAACCAAGAATTTATAAAGAATAAAGTTATACTAAAAAAAGAAAATCGATATTTTAATTCATTTTTTACATTTTTTATGACTTGGTCTTTAAAAGTAATAACTTAAAATCTAAGGAAGACCATTCCATCAAAACTTGGTAATAAATGAGTTAGCTACTCAAATAAACATAACCTTAGCGGCACAAACTGTATGAAAAAAGCTTGAGAATCAAGTTTTCCTATTTTGATTATGTGAAATTGGAATTTGTATTCCAATACAATAAATAACATCATTAAAAGTTTATACATTAAATCCATCCTTCATACAAAAGATAACACTTTTCAAATTTGTTTTAATCAAAAAGAACTTTTATCTGTTGGTTCTGTTTATCTGTTTTAATATTTCTTAATATTTTTTTATACTATTGTATGATGATTAAAAACTAATAAAAAAAGATCACTTTTTATTTTGAATTTGATAATCAACTAATTTTTAAATCATACATCCAAGCAACGAGGCAACCCAGTAGTTATTAAAGTAATACTTTACATTACTTTGCAAAAAAATTCTTCTATTTTAGTGATATACAGGAGAAAAAAGGTTGGGAAACACTGGTAAGTATTGTATTACATCAAGTCAAAATAAGGACCTTGAATTTAGTCAATAAAAATTATTCTCACATTTATATTTTTATAAATTGAAAATCAAAGACAATCATGATTTTTTTCACACAGCAAAGTAGCATATATTTTTTTTAAACAATTTACTAGGATTTGAATTTCATACTAGAAAGTATTCTCATCTGCATTGGTCTAATTGTTGACACCATATGTATGTATTGAAATAGGATAGGAAAGTCAAAAAGAAAACAACACAAAAAAATTAGCAGCAGTTCGAATGACGAACTGTGCTTTTTAAATGTTTCATAGTGAGTTTAATTTGAATGTCCAATCAACATAACTGATTTAATGTAATTTGAGTGTTGTCACTTGAGGTATTTTTGGTATACCGTGACAGTAATACAAAGGTATGATATTTTAAATAATAAAAACATATTTTTATACATATTTTCACAATATATTTTATGATCAGGACCAGTTTCACTCATAGCGAGCATTATCAACTGATTAGTTGATAGTACACGCAATGAGTGAAACCAGTCATTATCATAAAATACATTGTGAAACTAAAAATGTGTTTTCACTATTGAATTCACAAAATTGTCCATTTGTCATATCTGTGGCCATATTGAAAATCTGTTGCCCATCTTTACATAACTAAATTAGTTACGTAGAGTTTAGTTATATTATAAATGAAAAGAACCTTTATCTTCTACATTCCAAAACACAATTCTAAGTAACACTAAATTTAGATCACGTACAAAAATAACGAGCTATAAATGTGCCTCCATAGAAATTCTGTCAAATTCACACCAATTACTTATTTTAATTAAAAATAACACATTTTATTTATTGTCGATTTATTTGCTATCTTTTTCCTTTACGATAGGTTCATATACCCCCGTATCATATGCATGAAGTTTCTGTCTCCATAGTGCAATGAGTGTATCCCAAGAACGGCGGCTGTATTTGAAACTCTTATTTGGTGTTTTGGGATGTTCACGAGTTCTAGTTTCTCTGTAAATAAGTATATAAATATAATATTAGCTGATCAACCAAATCATTTATTTATAAAAAGTTGACATCCATGAATAATATTGGATTATTTCAACAAAAGGGAGAATATAATTTTTTCTGCCTAGCTACTCTTGTAAACTGAGAAAATATTTCAGAAAAAAACAAATAAAAAAAATCTTCATGGTAGCAAATAAATTTTACATCTATCGACTGAACCAATTTTAGTATCACTTTATTTATAGCACACCTCATTAACTCTTTCTACGCTAACGTCGCAGGGGCTGCGACGGCAAGGTACAGGGCCAGTGTGAGTGAATCGCAGACCCTGCGACGCGAACTTTCAATCATCAGTAATACAGGCAATCTTTTGCATATAGGACTGATTTTGGTTTCAAAATATCACCTAATTTGTCCTGTTACTGCCACCTTCATAAACTTACAAAATATTAGGTTGAAATGTTTAAAACATTGATTTTTCGAACACTTTAAACTTATTGCCAGTCACAAATCAGTTTTAAACTTTGTGCTAAATTTTGCACCAATCTTCGCAGCTTCACAATATTGAAACATATGACAGTAATGGTGCTTGCTCATTCATCATTGATTCGTGGCTTCAATTCGTCACAGCAATGGCGATTACGAGTGAGTTATTTGTTTAAGTGATTGCGACAACAAAGGACATTTCTTTGTGTTTTTTAATGTTGTGAAACATTCCTAATGCATCTGGCTTTCATAAAAGCCATGGCAATTATTTTTTATTGTTCTATTGATATATGGAAAGAAAACATTTCAAAAAATAGCATCGCAGACAGATTTAATTTGTATGAAAAACAGCTGTATCGATCGGGTTAAAAATAACCTATGCTAATCTGTGCATTGAATAATTAGACATTAGCTCTGTGAAATCTTTCAACCTTGAATATTTTTACAAGAAAATTTTCCTGACACATCTATGGACAAGTCGGGAGAGGCAATAATTAAAGGAAAAGGTATAATGCTGAGCATGACAGTCTATTCAATGAAGATTGGAAGGTTTTACTGGTTAGGTCAAGTATACCATAAGAATAACTTTTAGCTGGTAATAATAGTTATATCCAATAACTCAATAAGATGCAAAAGAGGTAAATCTAACGAACAACAGGTATATCAATAACTGCAGTTTCCTTGGATAAATATGGACAGACAAGACAGGGCAATGACATGTGGAGAGAATCGTAGGAGGCAACCAGGACTCACCCCCGGTTGTCATATTCCTAATGATGATTATAATAAGAAAAATAATGAAAAAGACAACTAAATACGATGGAACAGCAATCAATCAGAAATTCAGGTAACAGTTTCATCCATGCACTTGAACGCATGAATGCCAATAAGAAAATTTCAACAAGCAATTATTTTATCATTGTATAACATAAAGCAAATAGGGAGACATATATATTTGATTACAAACCTAGGAACGCAATTAAGATAATTGTCATAGCCAATGGTGTTTTTTCCATAGTCGATTTGTTTCTGACGGCGTTGCAGAACAGCTGGATTTGTTTCGTATTCAATTCCCTTAGATGTGCTCATTGATGAAGACGACGATCTACTGGAATGGTAAATATTAGACAATAAGAAGTCGATACAATGCTATTTTCTTAATAAAAATTAAGTACAATGTATATACTAATTTTTATTGTGTGTGAAGCCTGATTTTACCATTCATAGACCAAGTTGCTTTCCACCACAAATGGACAGTTAAGAATGCTAGAGTTTACACACACCCCCCATGAGGGTATTTATTTGAGAGAATCATCTACATTTTGAAATATGCATCGAGGTATAAAAAAAATATCATTTACTAAAAATTATATTGGGTTGATGCAAAAATTATGACCCTTTTTTATGATCCTAGGTAAAAAAAAAAATTCTTCAGAAATGATGAATAGTATCTTCTTTTAAATGATTCCATTGTATAAAGGAGCCTTTCCCTCTACTTTCTATTCAGTTTTGGCCTGGCCAGAGTACAGTGAAGAGCCCTTGTATTTTTTCAAAATGTCGATCGACAAAGTGCATTTACGTCATTGTTTACTTTATGAATTTCGTAAAGACAATACCGCGAGTGTGGCAACCAAAAACATTTGCGAAGTGTATGGAGAAGATGTCATCAAAGTTCGACAAGTACGAAGATGGTTTACAAAATTCCGATCTGGGGATTTTTCACTAATTGATAAACCACGTACCGGGCGGCCATTGAAGTCTGATGACGACAAGTTAAAAGTTATAATTGACACCAATCCACGTCTAACCACCAGGGAGATCGCGTCGATGATGGAAGTCAACCAAACAACCGTATTAAGACATTTGAAGCGTATGGGGATGGTTTCGCGGTACGACGTTTGGATACCTCATCAATTGTCGGCTGCCAATTTATTGGATCGTGTTTCAACGTGCGTTGCTTTGAGTGCGAGACAAAAACATGAACCTTTTTTGCATCGTTTGGTAACGGGAGATGAGAAATGGGTCGTTTACAACAACGTGACAAGAAAAAGACATTGGGCTATACCTGGACAAGCCCCATTAACAACTTCGAAGGCCGAAATCCATCAAAAAAAAGTTATGCTTTGTGTTTGGTGGGATTGCAAGGGTATTGTGTATTTTGAACTCTTGGAACGCAATCAGACGATTACAGCAGAACGGTATTGTCAGCAATTATCCAAATTAAACATCGCCCTTCAAAAGGATAGACCAGAATTGGTAAACAGAAAAGGGGTAGTGTTTCATCATGACAACGCGCGACCACATGTGGCTATGATGACCCAACACAAGCTAAATGAGTTGAATTGGGATGTTATCAAGCATCCACCGTATTCTCTAGATCTTGCTCCTTCCGATTTTCATTTTTTCCGATCGTTGCAAAAATTTTTAAATAATAAAAAATTTGATACAATAGAACAAGTAAAAACATCCCTTAATACATTTTTCGCATCAAAATCCACGGAATTTTACACTAGTGGTATTAATAAGTTGATAAAAAGATGGGAGAAAGTTATAAGAACGGATGGAAATTATATAATTGATTAAATAAATAATATAAATAAAAAAAAATGTTTAATTTTATATGTAAAAAACGGTCTTAACTTTTGCATCAACCCAATAGTTATGTTGACTTTCCCAGATAAATCCAAATATATTTTCATGCAGAGTAGAAGTAAATCAAAAAAATAGACAATGAAAATTTAATGCGATAAAAAAAATATATCAACATTCAAATTGTGAAGACAGTATTCAGTTGTCTGTTAAAGAAAGAATAAACACTACCTACGACATTATATGTACACCATAAACTGTATGCATATTATGTCATAGATAATGCACTAGAAGTGTTTTTAATCTGAAGAAAAAAGTAAATATAATCTAATTCAGTGTGAGCTTTAAGTACCTATAATTGTCAAATTCGGTTACAGATCTCTCATAAGATGTTGACGAATCAGATGATTTATGACGTTTTGTATAGCATATGGAAGTGTCATCGTGTTGTTCCGGACCATTATCTCTATTCACTTCAATAAAGTCTTCGCCTGTCTCACAGGTCTCGGAGCCTCCATCTAAAAATGAAAATTCAAAATATGTCAGTGACCCGTCAGTTGCTACAAACGAAACAAAAAATTAATTTAAAATTCCGTTTTTTTTGAAACTGAGATTTTAGCCAATTATGTGACTGAAAAAATAAGTGAAACTGACTTGGCCGTGTGTGACATTCGAAACCCCAAATAATGCGGTTGTCCTCTTTCATCGTCATAATATCCAACGACAGAAACAGACAATTTTGGCAACATTTTATTTTGCATTATTTAGAAAATATAAATTGTAACTATTCTATATCCATGTAATATTTCCAGAAATATGATCGGGAAATCGCATGTTATGTGATATTTCACTAGTAACATGCCACAAAACATATATATTGTATAAGGAAGGATAGCTGTAGTAAGTCAAATAAAATTTAAAATACTTTCGATTATTTTAAGTGTATTCATATTTTGTTCTGTTTAAAAATGAATGATTCTAAATAAATGTAAAAATTATTCCAGCTGTATTGCTATTCTGCTTGAAAAGTGGCCAATTAATAATGTATGCCAATCATGACTCATGGCAATGCATGGCAGCATTTCATACATGAGTCTGACTTTGCTGTAATGCCAAGTGTAACTTTATAGTTTTTTAAAGAAAAATAGACATGTGTCCAATAAAAAAAACAGGCTTGTGTTTTCTGGATAAGCCTGAACATAAGGGTACATTCCCAACTGTTGCCCAGCAAATTCAGATAAACATACCCCTTCCCACAAACAAACCGATCATTGCCCTAGAGCATAGGTTCCCAACCTTTTTCGGGTGGCGACCCCTTTTCATAAAACCCATGTGACCCGCGACCCCCATATAATCCAAAAGCCAAGCAAAAGTGAATATTTTTTAGCTGACCGTAAAAGTTGGCGACCCCCCAAAAAAACCTTTCGCGACCCCCGGGTTGAGAGCCTATGCCTTAGAGCATCTAAAAGGTTAAGAAACCACTACAAAAATTCAATATTTTTATGTAATAACAACAATAAAAGTTTACCAGTTAGGCATACACACTTCATTTCTTTGACACTTCAATTATACAAACAATTATTTTTTTTATTTAGTTACTCCAAGCCCAAGCGATAATTGCTGCGTATAATATAAAACAGAAACAGTGTAATGAATAGTTCAATAAATTTGAAATATGTTATATGTTTCTTAAGAGGTATGTTATACCTACTTTCATTCCATATACCTTTTCGTTTTAGTGGTGGATACATAATGTCTTTTTCTGTCTCTTTACTTCTATAAGACCTCCTGGATTGTCCATCATTGTAATTATCATCCTATCAACAAAAAAATAAAAAAAATAATCAACAGATAATCCCAAGTTTGATGCGTATTAACTTGCAATATTATATTCTTACACCAAGCAATTAACAGATATCAATAACTAATGCAATGTGTACTTCAACAACTAACCAGCGAGCCTCCAGACGTTTCCATGCTATAATATCTACTCATGATGGGTAGATTCAATATATGTATAATTTTTCTTCCGATATCAACTGCAATGCAAGATAATCAGACAACAATTTATTTTGAAAACGTTTGACGTTTAAGAAACATCGCTAACTCAGTTCCAGCATGTTATTCAGTGCTCTTATTTTTCTCATTAGGCACTTGTACACCAATCTTCAAACTCAGTTAAGTGTATTTTTCGGTGTCAAGTAAACAATAACATTTCAAAAATAACCGTGCGACATTTACGGGATTAAATAAAAGCAACGAAGGCCATTAAAATAAATAAATAAGGACAATGGGGAAGCAGGCTGTCAACTCATGAATAATGGCGCCAATACATTGTCAAAATGTTGTTTACATAAATATTAGTGATGCAAACCATTGGTTGGCGATCTCAGTTAGAATTGAAGCATTTTATTAGAATTGTAAAATGATTGCAATAATTTTCTTGACAATATTTGGAAAAAAAATACAGAATGAATTTATTTCTGAATTTTGAAATAGCACTTATAATTAAAGGAATATTACTACTGTTTACAATTTACTTTTAAAAAATTGAGGCGTAAACTAATCAGAAAACTATTATTTATTCCAAAAGGATAGGATCAATTTACTATTCTATCAAATACTATTTTTTTTTTCAATTCGGTACTTGCTAAGTAAGCAGTTTCACAAATCGATCGCTACAGTCATTTATAAATAATTGTATATATTTCAATTTTGCGCATCTCAATTATAAACAATTAAATGGTTCTATATATATGATAGTTTGTGGATTTATGATGCAGTGGCATTCATTTCGCTACCGTTTGCTCACATTTATGTCTACATGATGATGTTGCAATTTTGCCTAAATTTTAAGTCTCGTTGTTAAAAAAGGTGTGCCTAATTTTGCTTTTATCATTTGTACGCCCCAAGCATATTCGTTTTTTGAAAGAAAGTTAAAACAGTGTCTCTCATTACTTGTGTCTATTTTCATATACTTTTCAATATGGAATTTCTATTTAATCCATTGACTGGGCGTTTACAAATTAATAAAATGATACACGTTAAGTTTATTGAAGAGTTTATTATTTATTAGGCGACATGTAACCGCTTTTCACAAACGTAATATGGACTCACTCTAGATGCTTGCAACAATATACTTTCATTACAATGAAATTAATATATAATATTTTATTAATGTCTAACAAAAAATTTATTATAAACCGTTAATTATTAATATAGTAAGCACTTAGGAGAGACGTTATTTCAAGACCCTGAATAGCTACAAAAATACTATTAAGGTTATAATAAGTAAGTCATAATTTTTTTAGGTATGCATTTAGGAACTTCTTGAAGTAATTTTTTCAAGTTGCTGATATTTTAATTTTATAATTTATCCTTATAATGACTTTCTCCAAGCTTTTTAGCTGATTATTTGTCTTTGAAACAGAAAATAAGTCTATGAATACACTTCGAGTGACGTTTGTTTTGAAATATATTGTAGGTTATAGCGGGAAACGTTTTCAGTGCGTAACATTAAAATAAATTATCAACAATGCATCCGAGGAATATCTATAAAGTTCCGCCAGACTTTTCGAAATTGGCTATCAAATATCCAGAATTTCTCAAGATATCGTCAATCGTATGTATAAAAATTATTATTTTGAATCAATCAAAACTAAATATCTTTTGACTTTCGTCTCTCTTTTAAATTTCAGGATCTCAATGGCACAGTTCGAATAGATTTCACAGAACCAAATACTCTAAGAGTTCTTACCAAATGCCTTCTTCATTCAGATTTTGGCTTAGACGTGGATATTCCTGTTGACCGCCTAGTTCCGACAGTTCCGTTAAGATTGAATTATTTACTGTGGCTTGAGGATATCTTATCAGAAGCGGATAGAAAAAGTGACATCATGGGTATTGATATTGGTAAGTGTAGATATTTTCGTTATTTGGTTTATCAAACCCATCTGCAGAAAAACATTCTCCAATGTATAATAATTTCCTTGGTGTCACCCAAGTAAGGTGATAAGTGATGGGAGCGTAAACTTATGAGTCAAGGGTTTATACATGCACGTTGATTTATAAAAACTTTTAACATCGTGAACTAGCCCATTAGCCTTAGATCTCTTCTCATCCCTGACTTCACAGCCCTGACTAAATATAATATTGATTGTTTATTACTTGGTGTTTTATAGTGATGCAGTTAAGCGCATAATATGGACCAAATTAACAGCAGATATAATTTTTATTCATTTATAATTTTTACCTTTGTTTGATTTATCATTATTGAACATTTTTAGGTACAGGGGCTTGTGCTGTTTATCCTCTTTTGGCTGCGACAAAGTTCAAGTGGAAAATGTTTGCCACCGAAATTGATGAAAACAGTGTAAATATGGCACTAAAAAATATAAAGCAAAATAAACTGGATAAGGAAATAACTGGTGATAAGTTTGATAAATTTACCTTATTATCATTTATTAATATTAAGTCTTGATATTGGCAACACCAAATAAATATGTAAAAAAATTATAGTACTTAAATTATATAGTATTAATACACCTTACTAAATTCGTTTTCTTACAATTCCAGTTAAAAAAGTTGAAGCAGATAAGGAAATACTTTTGTCTTGTTTCGATAATTCTGGTGGACCTTTAAAAGAAGTTGATTTTTGCATGTGCAATCCGCCATTCTTTTCATCTGTTGAAGATATGGATCAAGCCAGGAGTCCTATGAGGTTAGTATATTTTATTTCTGGCACTAAAATATATTTCCATATTAAGCTATGCAGTCCATTATTGTGACTCCACACAAGTAGCACTAGAAACTTTTTGGTCATTGTATACATCCTTTAGCTTTTCTAAATAAGTCATACAAATAGTGGTTCACATCTTTCCAGTCCAGAATCTCATTAGATAAATACATTATTCCTATTTTGTTGCGGCATTTATTGTTACTGCATTCACATTCACAAAATTTTCTTCACAAATATTAATACTATCATCATAAAGCATTGTCAGTAAAATCAAAGTTTTTTCTAGAGTATTTATTAATTAATGATTGTTTCGTCAATTTTATCTATGCAAAATAATAAATTAGTATTTTTTTAGAGCTCCACCTCGAAATGCACGTACGGGATCTTTACTAGAAGTAGTGACAGCTGGAGGTGAGATTTCCTTTGTAAAGAAACTTATTAGTGAAAGCAAAATTCTAAAAGATAAAGTCAGGTAAGATATTCAGTATACTTTTTTTAAACTATGTTGTAGCTTTACCCCATCTGTCTCAGATGGTCATTTCATGTTCTTAGTTATTTTTTTAACAATTAAATACTTAACAGTTTTTTTAATTCACTTAGTGAGACAGTTTATATCTTGGTTTTATTATGGTTATATTTTACTTGTATAATTTTCTAACAAACTGAAATGATTTTTTTCCCTGCAGAATCTACACAACGATGCTGGGTCATAAAAGTTCCCTGAAACCTCTTTTGAAATTTTTACATGATTCTGAAATAACCCAAATTGTCCACACAACATTTTGTCAAGGAAGGACTACACGATGGGGCTTGGCATGGTCTTTTGTTGAATCATGCAAATTATGCACAAGTAAGTTTTAAACCAAAATATCTGTATGCATAAGTAAAATAAAATGACTTAAAATTTGAAAATGGGCCACTTAAATAAACACATTTAGTCAATTTCCTATTGCAGCAACTTTTTTTTAAATTTCTCAATTGTGCAAATAATTTTTAACCTCTCACTTTTTTTAAGATAAATTTCTTTTATTTTCGCATATATATAGATTTTATATCTACACTTTATATCTTTATATATACAACATTTTCATAAAATTTCAAATTATTTACCAAATAAACAGTAGGGAAATCAAAAAACCTTGAAATAAAATTATTGTATTTTTTTTAAATTTCAGAAACCCCAGATAAAAGTAAAAAGTTCAATAAATGCATGAGCTTTGTTGTTCCACCAGTTGATGGAATCGAATATAATGTGAAAGCAATTACGCTGAAGTTATTGCAAATATTTTCTGCCCTGGAATTGAAATTCCAATTGTTACAGCAGAAAGATGTTATCACAACCATGGAAATAAAAGCATCAAAGAATACTTGGTCGAATCAGCGGAAGCTTCGTAGACAAGCGAAAGGAAATAATAATCAAGCATCAGCTAACAATTCTTCAAAACCATTAGAGAGATCTGATGGCATGCAAGACCCTAAAAAAGAATTATGTGATAATATGAATGAGAGTTTGAAACGAAAAGGCGATAATTGCTTAAATTGTTCAATAGTTGTAAAGAAATCTAAATTTGATAATGACAAATTGCATGAAGATTCGCCAAAGATCGAAATTAGATCGTTAAATGGTAATTCAATAGATTCTAGCTATGGTAAAATTTCTGTTAATAACTCTCTATCGACTAATAGCATAATTACAAATGACAGCAAATGTTTTCCGAGCTCCACTTATATTGCACCCATTGAAGACTTTTTGACAGCTGCTGTGTGCATTCGCAAACAAGACAATTGTGTGGTTTTAGAAATAGGTTACGTTAAAGGAATAGCTGGCAAAGATGGTGTCCACCAGATTATCCAATATGTAAAGAATAATTGGAGATGATGATAATTACTTCTCTCAATTTATTAGAAGAGACACTGTTTTCTCTATTGTGATGATGAATTTATCCTGCAGGAATCACTGCTCACAGAGGACCAAAATTATTTAATGTTGATATGAGGATTACAATATTTGGTTTTGCTTTAGTTACCTTACATTATGAAGTATCATAGAGCTCATTAACAGTCATATAACTGACCGCTGAGTTTGTATAAACGCAGGATTTTAATCAACTGGCACCATCTGTTACTAGTGCTTCAATAGTTTCACATTTATATTTTGTATAAGAAATCTAAGTCAAACAATTTTAGCCACATAAATTACCATTGCTGAAAATGAATCAAATTTGAAAGAATTTGAACTCTTTCTTTTTATTTAAGACAAAGCATTTAGTGTGGTAAATGTGATATTAGTGTTTAATATTTATAGAGAAAATTCATTATTTTTTTTTCTTTTGTAATGAAAAATTATTCAATTAATTAGTTATCTTTTTGGAACTGTGTCTGTGTAGTAGTTGATGCTACCTCTTACAGAAACTTCCAAACATTGATGTGTACATTATTACATCGGAGTCGACGTTTTAATCGCTACACTACCGCTCTATCCAAACCCAAAAAAGAGGAGCATAGAGAGTGATTCTCTAATTTGATGCTAACCCTATATCAAACTTGTTAAAGAATGAGTTTTCAACTTGTGTTATACTCAATTTACAGACCGCGTTGAGGCTTAAATAATAATAGCTTAGCTTAGTATATTATAGAGTATTGTATATTTAAGTTAATAGCTTAAATATACAATACTCAGTTTTGCTTTTCAAAACAATACATTTTATTATATTATTGTCCTCCAATATTAACCATGTGAAAAAATCATGATAAAATAGATTGCACATCGTGATATACATACATGATATACATAGCAATTTCTGATTTTCTTGGCATAAATCAATCACTTGCGTTCCTAGGCAACAGTTTCCTGCACACTGACTTGAGACAAACAATCATCAAAAAATACTTGAATCAATACAAAATAAAATTGTTGAACAAATGATTCGTAAAAATGTATGAATGCTCTTTTGTGCTTACATTAAATAAATCTGTGTTATACTTGAATGTTGTTCAATTTGTTTTGTTTTATTTTTATATTCGACCCTTATTCTTCTCAGATTTCAGCTGTTATTGAATCAACAAGGATTAATGAGTCAACAGTTACTTCATCTATTATCAATTTTACATTATAAATCTCCATGGAGATGAAGATTGTTTGAATACAAACAGGATTTAAAACAGTAATTGAATTAGATCTTTTTATTATTTGAGTTCATCTTAGTGGCAGATACATATTTTTCCAAGAATATTATTTGAGATAGATAGCTTTAAAAAATATTTTACTGAATTAATTCGAAATGGCAGTCCAGAAATCCAAGTTACCTTTACTTCCAGGATTCTCCTTTGATTCTTGTGTAAGTTACATCTAAGTATTAATGTATTTTTTTTTTTTAGAAGTAAGTATGTACATTGTTAGATTCAAAATTGCTGTCATCTTAATATGTTTTGTTTAAAAATAAACAGGAGTAATTAGCACATATGTTATAATGAAGTTTTACCAAGTAAATGCCAATTTAATCAATAAAAGGAATAATTGGCACCACAAATTGACCAAAAAATACTAGGTCATCAAAACCCACTATTTATCATTAAGTGAGCGATTTTGAAGATATTTATATATATATATGTTTATATGTAACACTCGGTTACATATAAACAGAAGCCTAGGTCGCAAGAGATAGGTGTTTGCTGAGGAAGCTGACTACTATATTGTTGTAACGCTTCAAGTGTGATGAAAACAAAATGGTCTATGCTAATAAATGTGTTGTTGAATGTTTTATAGAAGATAATGTTAGGCAAATGTAAGAGGCAGACACTTTGATAATAAATTTGAACACACTCCCAAATAAAAAGATATATTTATTTTTTAACATATATGATGTCTATGCTGCTAATCTTGAATATTTATATTTTTTAGTTTATAATTTTTATAGCTGTACTTAAGTACTTTGTCGTCGGGTAAAATAACTAAAAGTGAATTACTGATTTGTTTTTTGGGGGTGTCAATGAGCTAAATACTAATACTTCAACAATTCACATTTTGACTTGAGTGACTAAAAAATATAATCTTGTCTCGGAAAGCCAAATGTCAGTACGTGTTTAAAGATAACAAAATTAAGTAAAACTGGATCAATTTATCTTTTAGGTAGGCAAGACTTACTTTGGTAAGCGTCAAAATTTTTCCTTAATGGGATCAACATGTGTTTTACTTAATAAACCAGAGATGAGAAGACAATCTCCTTCTCTGTATTCCAGATCATCGACTCCAGATCTTCCGTCATGGTTACTTTTTGATAAACAAGTAGGTAATATTTTTATCAGAGTAATAGTATTTAAAGTTAGGGCATAGGTTGGGAAAACTCCATACCTAAAACTGACATCTTATTCTTCAGTCACTCACTAAAAGTATAATTCATCAGGATTCTTAAAAAAAACAAATATTTCTGTTTAGCATAGCAGTAAGTAAATGAATATAAAAATTGTATTTAAATAATGATTTTGTTGACTAAATCTAAGTAATTTTTCAGATACTTCGATTTGATGCATACTTTCAACAATCAATGTTTGAAATGCAACACGGTCCATCAATAATAAGAACCGTCAAAATTTTATTTTTTCTCGAAGATGGGACAATGAAAGTGGTTGAGCCAAAAACTGACAACAGCGGTCTCTGTCAAGGTCTGCATATAAAAGAAAACAAAATTTATTTGGATAGACTTTTTATTACACAAATGGAATCATTTCATAAAAATCAGATTAAGAAAATATAAATTGTCATTTTTCAAGTAACAGTTATCCTCTCACCCTTCCGATAATAAAAAAATTAAGTGCTGCTAGAGTGGTTAGCTAACCACTTGCCCTTTCTTAAGCTTACCCTTTCAGTCCCTACTCATCAAAAAATAGAGATTAAGCAACATAGTAACAGGTAGTTTTCATTGGAAAAGGTCTTTTAAGGTATCTCAGAAATGAATAAAAAAATCTGTTATTTTATACCTATGGCAGAAATCTATTTTGAAAGATTGTAGATATTATATAACAATATATTTAGTGTATCATCACTGATGACATACACAAATTTTGTATTGCCTATGTATAATCTGGTGACTTATTTGTTTTAATTAGGTACTATTGTAAAAAGACAAAGAATCCCTTTGAACGATGACAGCAAAGATTTTTATGATATAATTCATTTAAACATTGGGCAGCATGTGAACATTTATGGTAAAGTTTTCTTGGTATGTAAAAATTTAATTAAAAAAAAATTTCATGCTGAATAGAAATAACTGACTATTTATTTTCATTATCAATTATTTTCAGATAGTAGATTGCGATCATTTTACCAGAGTATTTCTTAACCGTCATGGCATTAGGGTGCCAGATCCATTGGATATACCTCAATTGCGAAAAAATGTGAGTAACTTTGAATATGGCTTGACAATTCAGTATTTTTGTTATTTATCAGTCAGCATCTGTTGTATGAACTTACATGCTCTCTTTAACAATATGAAGATTTTTTGAGTTGATACTGAACAATAATTGTGAATCTATTAAAAACCGATCATAAACCTTAGTTTTTGAAAATAAGTGAAAAAATCAGATGCATGAACAATTAGTAGTTAGCCAAATATTTTCTGTAATTAGCAGGGAATTTAAAAAAATTGAAATGAATAACTGAATGAATGAAATTGTTTATTCCAGCCCACCAACCCCAAAGCTAAGATAACATATGTTGAACGAAAAAGTTCTGCTGCTCAATTTTTTGAATTTGATCGTAAAGTTCTAAAGTTTGTATAAGATCTATGTAATATTTTTATTTTTATGTATTAAATGATATCAGCACTATATACTATTATCTACCAGAAAAATATATGTACATCACTTTTGTATGACATACTGTACTCTGTTGCTGGTAGTTAATATGTCTAATAATTAATTATGATATTGATAACGGCCCTTAACTGACTAAAAGTTGATAACATATATTTTTAATGGCTTTATCGATTGCTTTATGCTCAGTGGGTGAAGCTCATTTTTAATATAAATTAATAACTTAAATTTTAATATATTTGCTATTTTACTTAGTATGTCACATCTAGTAATACACCATATGAAATGACAGAGTAAACATTTTTAGTCCAATAACATATATTTAAATAAAGCATTAGACCAAATAAAATGATGGAAATTTAATTTGTCACCAGCTTAGACTATTGAATAAATTTGATTTTGACAAGTAATATTTCTTAGTGTATTCAACATGGGTAATCATGCTAGATAGTAGTTATCATGACATTTACATTAAATCAGTTTAATTATTTCATTGGATGTAAATGAACGCCATTGAGAAATGTTTCATTTCAGATTCACCGGTTATTGGGACGATCGTGAATCGGAATGTGGAATTTTACATCATCTTGAAATATTTTATTATCTTTCTGATGATTCGATACAAATCAAAGAGATATTTGGTTCAACAAACTCAAAGAAAAATGAAACAATGTTTCTGCAGAGAGCTCCTCTACCTAAGGTTTTTGTTGTGAAATTTTTGATTTCTAATGTTTATGATTGTTGTAAACTTAAACTAAATTTAGATTTAAATAATGTCGGTTAGTCCTTTCCAGCTAACCACTAAATGGGCAAGTGCAACTTATGTGGTTCTAAATTAATCAAATTATTTTGCTAAATATTTGCAATTTTATATTACATTAAGTGATAGTAAATTTTTCTGAAAAAAATAGTTGATACTCGTATATATAAATTTTTAGAACATGCCCAAAGGTATAATGATTCCTGATGGTTCTTCAGTAGAAACGTTTGGTCCATCTGATCTGTTTATTGGATCTCCGTTAGACGTCTATGGAAGGATGGTTGTTTTAACTGACTGCGATACTTTTACTAGAGAATATTATCGTATCAAATACGGTGTTGGTATGTATTTACTTTCCTTATATATAATTTTTCTTCATTTTTATCTTGTCTCCTACACAGTGCCCTGAAGATTCTCCATCTACTGCCAATTTTTTTCCTTAAGTGATAATTATATCTTGCTGTTGTGCTATGTCATCGTATGGATGGTCATCATTTGCCTTTAAGGACAATGCAATTTATCTGGCTGGAAGAAAAACCAGGGGGATTTGGAACTCCTTGGGGAATCTGCGACATATGAACAAGTCATGGACATTGTTGTGTTTTAGTTGCAGAGGTTTACTTAGACCACTCTCTTATTTCCAAATTATTTACTGTATCGAAACACCATTCCCTTATAATTCTGCATCAGCATTTGTTTTTGAAGCTCAAAATATGGATAAACTAAAGATTCTCGTAACCACTAAACTTCACTGCCTGAATGTATGCAATTAATAAATTATATTATACTTTATTTTTTCAATTACAGAATTGATATTTCATCTTTTCATTAATTTGATCATATCAATCAATCATATTCTAATTTCTTTTAAATATAGCTATGCAATTATTTCTTGCGAGTACACAATATTATTTCGATACATTAATAATTTTTCAGAAGACTTTTCCCCTATTGCTCCTCCTGAACCGTTAATGGATACTAAGCGTATTGGTCTTCCCCCAAAAATCCTACCTCCCTGGAATGGTTATGGCACTCATAAAGACTCTGCTGGAAACTGTCTCACTATTGCACCCAAAGCATCACATCGTGATTTCACCAAGTTCTTTGAAAAGGATAGGTTCGTTGAAATAATGAAAATGAAAATCAACTTGTGAATTTAAATCTGCATATACTTCTGTTTCCTTAATGCCTTACTTTAGATTTGTAGTTGCGGTTTCTAAAAATAAGTGACAATGAAGCAAAATTTTTAGAAAATCATTCATTTTTTATAATATAGGGTCATGTTGGTAATGCTAAATTGAATAAAATATACATCATACATGCTTGTGCCAAAAAATAACATAACATAGAAACATTATTTGTCAGTCACTGATGATCCCTACTGCGCCATTGAAGTAATTGATAATCAAAGAGTTAATATAAAAAAAATCATCAGTTGACAGATACTGATAGAAAACTTCCCTACTACACCCAGTCCTTTTTTTACTCAAATTCGATTATACGCGATTTTTTGAACGGCACCGTCACATTTTTTTACTCGTTTCACTCGTTTTTACGCGATTTTTTCCCCAAATTTGTTTTAAAGAAGAAATTTATATATTCTATGATGCTAGGCATGTACGTTTCATTATTTTTTTAAATAAAAAAATATGTGTATTTTTAAAACTTAATTTTGTAAAGCATTCAATTTTTTTAAATACACATAAAATTGCCAAATGTTGACAAGTGTATCGGATATTATGCAAATTTATGTTTTAGGGTGTGTAAAGAAATATAATGCAGTTGCGTAAAATCATGTGATGTATGTCCGCTCGTAAACTTGTTTAAACACAATGCATTTTTAAATTCGTTGAAAAGCATTTTCTTGGCCATAAATTTTACCATTTTGAATTATTATGTCAAATAAATGCCCACCAATGACGTCAAAATATTTTGAATGTTAAATAATAAATGCGAATCGAAGATAAAAATATTACTCTTGAAGTAAAAAGCATTTAAAAATATTAGGTGTAGTAAAAAGTCCTGTGTTTATTAAAAGTGTTTATTTTAGTATTTTTTTTTATTTTTATTTATAAAAAGTAATCTTCCTGTCTATCGATAACCTTCTGCTGCCTATTAGATAGATCTAAAATCCATTTAGTAAAAAACTCTACTCATTTGGAATTAAAATAGTCGGAAATAGCATTTTTCACTTCATTTTTTGTTTGAAATATTTTATCCCTAAAATTTTTTAATATTTAACGGAATAAATGGTAATCCGATTGTGCTAGATCTGGTAAATAAGGTGGATGCAATAAAGTTATCCAACCCAACTCCTGGATATTTTCCCAGGTCATATTCACCACATGCGGTCGCGCGTTGTCGTGTTGCAAGGATAACGTCCGAGACCATTCATCCTGCCCAGCCTCTTTCTTGTCAAAGCTGCACTTAATTTGTTTAATTGGTCACAGTATACTTGTGCCGTCATAGTTTCACCATATTTTAACACTTCATAATGAATTATTCCTTTAAAATCCCTCCAAACACAAAGTAAGAGTATTTTTGGGTGTAAACCAGTACGAGGGGTCGGAATTGGTTGTTGTCCACGATTTAGACATTTTTTTTCTTCGATATATTCGTATATAACACCCACTTTTAATCTCCGATAATCAGGTTTAGAAAAAATGGTCGTAAAGTGTGTTTTTTTTGCAGCAATTGGCACGCGCTTAGTCGGTGCGCCTTGTTCCGATCGCTCAACGCGTGTGGCACCCAAATTCCTACTTTTCGAATTTTTCCCAGCCTTTTCAGGTACTTCTGTGCTATGGACCATTTAGTACTAACTATATTGGACAATTCCTTTTTGTTAGCATAGGATTTTTTTCAATTTCAGCTTTCAGGGCGACTTCATCCACTGTATGAGGTCGTCCATTTCGAGGGTAATTTTCAATGCTTAAATTGCCAGATTTAAATTTTGTAAGCCATCTCTGACATTTTCGAACTTCTAAAACGTCTCCATAAATGTCGCAAATGTTTTTTGTGGCGACGACTGCACTGCTCCGGGCGTTATATTGAAAAAGCATGCAACCGCGCATATATTCTTATGAAGGGCAAAGGTCGGTCATTCTGTTTGGGGCAAATGAACATATTTTTTTTCTATACGGAACGTAACTTGAGATGTCACACAACACGAAAAAAAATATTATGACATCTTATTTAACCAAAGGCTCGAAGCCGACCGATTTTAAGACACGTGTTTGAAAAAAACGTCAGGACTTTTTACTACACCTAATATAATAATTTATACTTGCATGAGTATTTAAAAAAGACAGTTTTACGATTACATTTCGCAACCGAGATTGACAACAGCGAATAATTTTTATAAGTGTATATAAAATCATAAAATATATATTTTTTTTGCACGAATTTTAAAGAGCAAATTTTGGTTTTTTACTGGTACTTTTTTACGCGATATTTTAATTTTTGGAACAAATTTATCATATTATATGAAAGTTGTGATTTTTTTACGCGCCTTTTTCTGGAACCAATGTATCGCGTAAAAAAAGGACTGGGTGTATATTAATTGTTGTACAATTGATGTTTGTAGGACTTTTATGAAATCTGAAAGAAAGCAGAGTTGTGGGGTTAGGTCGCCTAATTTTAATTATTGTCATGGAAGTCACATTTTTAATTTAAATATTACATAAAAAAAAAATATGATTAAAAGCTTACTTACTGTGTGATCTTGCAGTCAAAAATGATTCATTATCTGCACTGTTGTTTAATAATACAATTTTGTAATTTCCTACAGAATTGGCATGGATTCTCACATTTTAAGATTTTGGGCAAAACTTATTTCTAAGATACCAGAATACGATGCTCGCCGCTTCATTTTCAGTTATTATCTCTGTGATGATACTATTTCTGTTTTTGAATTGGGTGTAAGGAATTCAGGGTTTGCTGTAAGTTCAAGGATCTACCATATTTAGTGTTAAATAATTGTTTGCTGAATATATAATATTTAGACATTAATTACAATACCAAATATGATATCTTATTTGGTATTGTTATTAATATATATTAATTTGAAAATAATTGATTAAAATTAGGTAGATATTTTATGAATAATACATATTGCATAGTATATCTATATTTCGAGACCAATTTCAAATGGTCATTTCATAAGTACAACTGCATAAATCTTATTATGAATTTATTTGCTCATTCTTAGAGTGGCATGTTCTTCAAGCGAGGGCCAATGATGTTGCCAGGGCAAAACATATTTGTGTCAAATGAACCTCTTACTTATTCTACAAAGGATACTTGGGTGGGAAATGTTCTTGTGATAAATGAACATTATTTCTTGTTGACTGGTGCTGATGAATATACACTGCAATACATGGAGGTTAATCCTTATGAGGTATACGTATTCAATAATGGTCATAAATCAAAATCTTGCTCTGCCCAAGGTAATCAATATTATTTATGGCAAGTTTAGAGCGTAAAGTTGGAGGCTAACAAAAACATGTTTATACTAGTCAAACAAAATACTATGCTGTGAACCAAAAACTTGTTAATGGAATGACATGAGGTTTTGAGATTAATAATTTTTTAAGTAGTATTCAACACTGCGTCAACATAAATTTTTAACACTGTGTGATTAATGCAATTTCTAATACTTGTTTTTTGAGAGAGCTCAGTTCTGTGTAATTTTTATAAAAAAGTCACAAAAGGTATTTTGTGTATGAAATCCACATGTTACATATGTATATAACAAAAACAACAATTCAGTTCAAACATAATTGCACAACGTACCAGAGATATGTTCCATAAAAAATAATGGGGTGAATGTATGAACAGCTAGAAGATAGACATCTATCTCTTATTAAATTGCTTCATGTTATTCAAAACCACATACAATTAAATTGCAAACCTACTGTGCCAAGAAAACTGGGTATGGATAACCAACTACTCTACAGTAAACTGCATACTATACAAGTAATTAAAGATATAATCAAAATAAACTATAAAATGAAAATTCTATCTTTGCTACTTCATTTGACTTTTTTGACAGTTTCCCAAATCGAATGTAACATTGATAATGGATAAAATAAAGACAGATTTAACATCAAAAGAAAATGGCTACAAGGATTTTGTGGCTAAGAATATGGCTCCAGTTCTTTCAGAAGACAAACATCTCATGCCGAAACATATATTTGAGTAAGAAAGAGTTATTTTTTAATCATCTGTACTTTCACATAGGATTCCACATGCTCTACATTTCAAATAAGCATGGTTGAGAAAAAAGTTCATTGCAATGCTTCTTCAGTGTCTTCAAACTGATCTTCATCATTGTACTTATTTAAGCAATATTATTTGATTATTATCTGCTCAATCAGTGGGTAACATTTATCTTGTATTATCATTGAATGTTTGCTTATATATTTTCAATTCATTTTATAACAGGGAAGCATTGAAAGAAGTAATGCGAGACTCACTTACAGAGCAAGAGTTTATAACGATTGCTCGCTTTTTTGAAGATCGCATTGATGAGCACCCTAAGCCGAAAAAGGACAATATAAGGTGATTTAAAAACATTAAATTCTTATTTTTTTTTCTTTTGATTCTCTTTTATAATTCTCATATATTATGAACTAATTAGTACATATTATTTTTAGGTCATTGGTATTTTCTGATTTGCAGCGGAATTTGTGGGAAGATAGAGACCGTTTGCTTCAGCACTTCCAATATTTGGATGAAAACCACACTGATGTTTTACCACGTCATATTGTGCGTCAAGCTTTGAGAGCTATCCATTTACCTATCAAAGATGAGTTAATGAACCATATGCTCGATCTGTGAGTCGTCTAATTCAACACTAATTTTCTACACCGTCTGCTTCTAATGTGGAGCATATGGAACCCTTATGGCACATATTAATTAAAAATATATTACAGTATTCAGCTTGTTATTCAGCTACTCAACTTCTTTTTTTTGGAAGGGTTAAGGATAGAATGTGGTAAGGATAGAACTATGTGATAAGTAGTTAGTCTTTTTTGACCTGTTTTAGTATCATTCATATCTTTGAATGTAGGTTTATAAATTGATCGGCTTAAAAAGATGTTTATTCAGACCTTCCGCATTATGAACCCTACAATACAGGTTGCGCACTCTTAGAAACCGTAAATACCAAATGGCAATCAGTAAAGTGAACTGCTAGATATTTCTTAGGATATGAACAGTGATGGGTTGCTTAGTATTTTAATCTTAATACACGTTGCCCAGGTTGAGGTCTGATCTTCATTTCATCATAGGTAGTTGTTGTGTTGAGTTTTTATTCTTTAGGGTTTTTAGTATGCAGTGCTCTCTTGAAAGTAGTCATGTGGACTGTTAATTCAATATCCTTGAGCTTTTTATATTATATCTTGTGGATGCAGTTGATTCTTATTTATTTATGAAAATAAGATTTAATTGCCATTCTATTTTTATTTATCATTTACACTAGAAAGGAGATCAAACGATCAATGCACCAGATGATCTTGAAGTTCTCTCTTCGTAGTCATGAAGTCATCTTTTAGTTTCTTCTGCTGGTTCTGAGTTACGGCACGGGTACACCAGTCAGATAGTTAGGGAGTTAGGTCTTTTGGGGTTGTAGGGGGAGTCATAGAAGAGCTATGGGGGATAAATGTTCAGAGCCTCCAAATCATTGGAACCTCAAAATATATAATATTCAAGTGTTTTTAGAAAGTAATTTTCATAAAAAAAAAAATAGTTACAATTATGTTTCATATCCGATATAAGTTCCGAGCATTAAATTTTGGGACTATTGTGAACATATACTGATAAAAATCTGGTGCCTTACGCTTTCGTTCTATGTTCTCAATTTTATGTGTTAACTATTATTTGTTTTCATAGAATCAATAAGAATACAGATGGTGATTTGTATTTTCGTGATGTGATGGATTTTTTGGATTTCAAATTGAAGCCGGTGCAGTGTTTAATTGCAGTTCCGGCTACATCTTCCAAAGCTGCGCAGGATACTGAGGTAATTAAAGATAGGGTAATGGAAATATTATTTTTTTTCAAGATTTTTCAAGATTGTAATCCAGAACTAATTGTTATTTTTTCAGTGTCCAAAATACAACAAGGATAAAAATTTATGCAGAGAAGTTTTTATCAGTTTTGAAGAATTCATCAAATATCTAAATCTAGAACCTATTTTATCAGATAAACCATGATAGGCAATTATGGATTTCATATTTGACTCTTCAAAGAATCATAATTATATTTGTGTGGATTGAACTAAAGTAAAAATATTTTCATTTATCCTGTTCATAACAAGCATGCCATCAAATGTGTTTGAATTATTTAATAACCACATTGAAAGTAAAAATTCAAATTCATTTCTCGATAATATTGACTGTACAGTGTACCAAAATTCAACGTAGCCCATTAATCAGATGCGGGTCTTAGTTGCATCCAGCAACTATTTTTAGTAAAAAAATATGCACTTGATTTTCTTAATGTATTTTTTCAATGATCATCTTGTTGGTCATAGCCAAAATTGATTGCGAAAATAATTACAAAATGAAATTATAAGATGAAGTCTGTTAGCTATTAATCTCATAACATCAATGAATAATTTAAATTAATCATATTAAGTCTTACGTTGTTATTGTCAGAATTTTTGTAGTATTCTATTGAATGTCGTTGTGAAATAAATATAATTGAATTTGTAAAATAAGTTGCTGCCTTCATTTCTTCTGAAATTGATTTTTTATATATTATATAACAATATATTATTTATGCCGTGTTATATAAACAGTTCGTCCTTGGCTATGAATAACAATTTATGTGTATTGTATGATAAGCAAACAGTGCTGAAAGATACTGCATAAATTTGAGCATATATGTTGAGATAAATCGCAAAAAAAACTAGCAGCATCTGTGAACAATGTATAGAACTATTTTTCAAAAGACATAATTACATTTAGTTATAATACATACACATAGCTGTCACTGCAAGTATCAGTATCGAAGGTATGTATTTATTGAATATGAAAGCATGATTCACGAAAAGGAAAATTTTATTTATATTTCTGAAGTATTTTTAATTTATTTAAAAAAAATCTAGCGTCCGTGTGAGATAATGCATAACGATTCCGAAAGGCAAAACCCACGTCGCAAGTGACAGATCTTGCGAAGGTGTACATTATTTGAATTATTCAATTTTGATGACGTTAATTGAATAATGAAACCCACGATTGACATCGCTTATTAAATAATCATTAAATTAATGATTTTTGTGAAAAAAAATCTGCAATCAAACAAATGAACATGAAACGTCTGTATGAATTTAATGCTTGAGTTGTTCGTCATAAACAAACTAAAATATGAAGATAAAGAAACAATATTTCTAAATGCAATCAAAATATGTTTCCAGAACACAAAACCGGATATGTATGATAATTTATTTCTGAAGTGAATTTTGAATGGAGGCCGCGAATAGAAATAATGAATAAGTCAAAACCATTTTTGGCTAATGACGAAAATAGATTCCATTCATATTACTATATTTATTTTGTTTACAACTGGATTATATACCTCCGTATCTTTTATGATAGATATCGTATGTTGCGCGCGCAACGATTGATTTTTTAGATCGTTCAAATCAATACATGCATAGGCGATAACACTAATTAGATGAATGTTTTAAAAAGTTTTGAGTCTTGAGATCAAGAAAACTCTTGGCAAATGCATCGCTAGATGTTATTTATTTGACTGTTTTTGAAGGGCTGGTCTAATACGTCAAAACACGGCTCCGGGACTAAGGCGTTTTGATTTCGTCTCATGTGATAGCACGGCTCCGAGATTTGATGATTAAAAATAAAATTTGAGGGTGAAGTCTAATTAAAAAAAAAAAACAGAAAAGTTAAATATAATAAGCCGCTGTTTCAGCACGCTACTGGTGCCCAATTCAGTGGTGCTCGGGGTGAGCACTGAAAGATGTTAGTGGTATAGTAATGTAATAAATGTAAGTAAACGTATTTTTCTATATTTTATCTGTATTCGTGAAACAATCAATTTTTTTATTTTATTTACTGTTAATGGTTTTGATAAAATATAATTATCATGTATTTTATAAAAAGCACTGCCTATTAACAAGTTAACCAACAGAAATTGTCATTTCATTATATGTACATAATTTGAATATCAAACTTCTTAAATATTTAAAGTTAAAACAACATAATATAAAATATTTTACTTTCAGAGGAACCCTATGATCCATTTTTCATTTCAAAATACAAAAAATAACTTTCTTTCGACTATTTTTCACTTCAAATGCATTTTCATCCAAATTTAATCTTTGCACAAGTGTCATTTTGCTTTCGGGTGGATGAAATAACACTCGCTGAAATATAAATGTGTTGGCTGCACACAAACATTAACTTTAAATCAGATTTTTCCATAATAATATATATAATGTTAAATATTCATTATTCTTCATGACTTTTAGCTTTAATTCTTTATGGTCATCCTAACTTGCAACTTTTCCAATACATTGAGTTTCCGGTTAATATTGTGACCAGCATTAAAATTAAAAGGATTTCCCTAGGGAAATTTTAATATTATTAAATGACGCAAGTGATATTGTTTTGAATATAACATATTTGATTGGTATCACCAAATTAAATAATATTAATTTATTTTTTCCTGCTAGTTTTTTTGGCAAATAATATTTAAGAATGACTATGGTATTATTACTTGTGGCGCAAACAGCAGGAGTTGTCAATCAACTCTGATGAATTGTATGTATTTAACAAAAAAATAAACGATGGACGCTTGAAGTTTTCTAATAATGCAATCACACAAATAAAGTTTGCTAGGGACATCTACACATATTGTTCGTTCATAATTTTTTTGTGTAATTTTATTATTTTAGAGACTTTTGACACACGGAAAAAGCATGCTTATTCATCACAGTTCAAAGTAGAAAACTCACGAACAAGATACTCGAAAGTTCATAAACATTTCGCTAGGTACATATTTTGCGAGTCTCCGTGTAGGTGTCTATTAAGTTAAGTTAATATAAGAAAGTAAGAGTTTAATAAGTATATTTGTACGTTATAAAAACTGGTTAGCAAAGAATATATGTGCTAAAAACAAAAATGTATATTGAACTGTTCCGTTGAAAATATTTACAAAACAAATTTAATTTTTAAAAATAAGTGGAATAAGAAGAAAAATATTAATTCATTTTTACATCAGCAATGTCATCACAAAATTATTGCAATATTATAATGAAAGCATTCATAATGACTATTGCGACCGCAGCCACGATTAGACAAAAAACGAGATGTTTGTTGGCCATTGCTAATTTCAAAGCAAAATAAAAAATACATTATGCGAATCTTCCTTGTGGTTATGTACGCATACAATCTAATTCTGAATATATTAAGTAATATTTCCTCAATATTATAATGTAAGCATTCAATACTTTTAGAGCTATCACTATTATAGCGTCTCACATATTTTTTTATTGTGGTTCGTCAATAATCAAAGACTACTCGATCATGGACAAAAATAATTAAAAAAATGAGTTTTTTTAAGTCGTCAAGGGTTTCGGCTGAAGAAATTTTATATTCTTAGCACTCATACATGATATGTTAGAAAAGAAATTACTATGAACTGTTGATTTTAGTGTTTTAATAGTCGATTCTCTCGTATCGAATGTTATGCTATCAAAAACAATTGATACGAACATTATATTGCCATAGTTGGAACACTAGATAATTTAATAAAATGCATGTGCAATAGTCGAGATGGAACGGAAATTTTTATTTGTACAAAAATTTCTGTCATTCTTGGGAATTCACAATCCGATGCGACCTTCCGTTGCGCTTAGGTAAAATCGAGCCCTGTGAAATAAAAGTCGTGAACAATTGTATAATTTTATTACAAAAACAAACAGTGCTAAAAATTACCGAAAATATCTTATTTGCAATTTTCTAAATCTGTCCGGAATATTTTTGCCACTCGAATTACTAACGAGACTTAAAAAAAATCTAATTTATTTAACTGCTGGATGACTTCACTACAACTTATAAGCTCCTCAATAACTTCAGTGTATGCTAGAGGTGTTTTTTCCAATTTAAAGTTTTTTGATACCAAGTTATGATGTGTTGTAAAGAAATATGTTATTAAATATGTTCAATCAACCGTAATTGCCTGTCTGCGGGTGTAATTCATTTGTTTATTAGCAATTGATATGATTTTTAACTACCATTTAGAGAAATGTACAAAAAATTGACCCGGTCATCGACTTTAAATAAAAAATGGTCTAATGCGCGAATTTTTAAAAAAGAATTAATGCATGTAACCTGAAATTAAATATGCCTTTTATAATTTGTACTCAGTGATTACAGTTATTTTTTTTTGTTTCGATTATAATCGGATAATAATAAAAAAAAATGTTAGTTCAACAAAACAAAAACTGCAAATGAACCAGTTTTTAAATGAACAAAAAAAATTATGATTATTCACATGTACGGTTATTATGAAATCTTGTTTTGATATTATAAAACATTATTTAATCAGTCAGTAAGTTAAATAATCTTTTACAGTTCCAAAGCAAGATGTTAATGTGGCTTAAAAATTGAATCCGATAATAAACTTTGAATTAAAATATTGCAGGTATTGATTTAATCCCCTAATTTTAGCATATGTTCGACTTTAGAATTATTTATTAGGCGCGGAGAGAGGAAAACTTTTGCATACTTTCATAACATTTAATGTTATAAACGCCAACTCTCGCAATGAATGACAAAAAAAAACATAGGAGTTTTCGGTGTCTGGTGCAAAAATCCCGTAATCCCTAGTGATACCGTTTATATTGCGATTGATTCTCCGAAAGACCGGAGAACGTGCTTCATTTTGCGCCAAAATCCATGAATGTGAATATTTTTAAGACCAAACAAAGTCTCATCTACGCAATTTTCATTAGTTTATATTTCAAGATTTTCTTTCATAACGGAGGTGGCCAAATACCGAATTGATAAGTTAATAAGTAAATTAACAAATGAAGGGTGGCTCACATAAAATTTAGCTAGAGTTTATTGCTATTACATATATTATGAAAATTTTTGATTATCGAATCTTTACAATCGGTTTTCTTAACGGAATTATTTTATGGAAAGCAATACTCAAATGAATAATTAATATAAGAAGAAGATACACATGCTTTAAAGGTTTCACCAAATATCAACAGGAAAGTATTATAGAAGTGGGAAGAAGAAGAGAAAATTGGCAGTGATGTGTATCTTTATATTATACAATTATTTGCAACTTCGTCTAACGAAATATGAATGTAAATACTTGAATACTTGTAGATAAATAAAAAGAGATATATTTTGAAATATGAGAATCACGTTTTTCAAGCACGACAATTCCAAAAGGATTTCCCGATTACGATTTTTTAACTGATCTATTTATTTTAAGTAACAGGATGTCTATATGTATCAATGCTGTCAATTAAAAAAATATATTCGACTGCTGGTAATCTTTATCTTCTCATAAAATGTTTATTGGTTGAGATTTTAGATTGAATGATGAATTGATGAGATTGAATTTTATTGAAACATATTTTTAAAATAAAACGAACGCACGTGTATGAATTTTGTATTAAAATAATATGAAGTAAATTTTCCATGCCAGGATTTTACAAACTATAACAAATCTTACATTATCCACGATTATATGTCAATAGAAATATCGATATATTAAATATATTAATAGTGTATATAGTGCACTATTTAAGAGCCACTTAAACAGCTACGTCATCAATAATAAGATTGTATTTCCTCTAAAAATACAAGAATAATTATTAAAAAATAGCACTTTTATAATATAACACATTTAATTAACTGTATCGATCATATTATTAATTTAAATATTTAAATACATAGCTACAGTTTTAATAAGCTTATTCAATAAAAGCCTAGCGAAAAACTGATGTAAAATTATATTATATTTAATTTTAACACAGTCTGTTGTCTAATATTTTGAATTTTAATATGTTAATAATAATATTTGTTTTTTTTAGTACAGTGAAACCTCGATTTTAGGTTTTCCAAGGGACCCTGAAAAAATAATGGTAATTGCGGGAAACGGTTAATGCGAGAAAGCTTCAAATAATAATAAACAAGTAAAATCGTAAAAAATATTTATTTATTAGTTACTTGTACATACTGTATATAAAATTTATTTTTTAAAAGTCCTTTATGTTCGTTTGCTTCTTTGTTATTTGGCACTTTAATCGGAACAAAGACTTGTTACTAAACTTGTGACTAAAAGTTTGTATGTATAGGAATCATTATTACCATGAATTTTAAATAACTCTACATTTGCATCAAAAACAATAATACGCGTGTGGTGGATTTCAACTCAAAAAATAGCACATGCGTCCAATGCGTTACGTCTAACATGTACAGCGTATTCCAACGTGTCTACACATAACACCTGCACTCGGCTGTGTCAAACTTGTATGCCGAGATACGGAGAAATATGCAATAAAAACGGCCAATCGGGATAATATTTGTGACGGGACCAAAATATTTAGACGGTTTATCGAGGAAATCGGGGAATCGGGGAATCGGGAAACGGTCAATGCGGGATTATTTAACATTGTTCTTATGGAAGTTTGACGGGACTATAAAAAATAAGCGTTCCATCCGGGAAAACGTATTATGCGAGAACGGTTGATCGAGGTTCTACTGTATATACTTTGTTAATCACGGGTAAATTGGAAGGACTCCAGAGTGCTGCCCCTATATCACAAACCAGTGCACTTTAAGCCATATTTTAAGTTAGTTAGTTGTTTATAAGCAGTCGCTAGGATAACATCGTGACGTCAAAAATATCTAAGTGCAAATTATTATTATTCAAATTATAATTTTCATTTTATGTGTGTCAAGTATTTTAGCAATCGCAAACAAGTCATAAGAATGCGGAACGAGAAATACGGTAGTCAAAAATAACAAATTAATACATATATAGATACACACAAGGGCAAACTGATATTCTTTTTTAATAAATATTCACTATGTGATTATAAAAAAGTTACATAATGTAATTATAACAGTTATCGTTCTATTGATAAATTTGTTTAGAGCGTTTTGTTGTGTTGACATATTGAATATTTACAATTCCTTCATCACTTATAACGTTTCATTTTTAAATTACAAGCAAACAACCTTTAATTAATTTTCGAATCAAATTTCATTTACTTTATTATATTGACTAACTATTTTATAATAAATTTCATTAAAAAGCGTTCAAACATAAAAGCGTTTCATTAAAACAAGGTTGAACTGTTTAATATATAATACATTATCCAATGTTTATTTTTATATTACTGATGTTAGTAAAAAAGTTTTGGTAGCTTGTAAAGAATGAATAGTTTATATTGATTTTTATCAATACGAAGGCCTTCCAAGTAAATTTCTATCTTCTATCTTTTTATTATTACAGGAATTCACCGGTCAAGAGAAACACAATCATATAATAAAAACCGACATAAGTGGCGTACATTGTTTTATAAATGCTTTATTATTTAAATATGTAACTAGGGGCTTAAAATTATATTTAATACGAGTTTCCTTCATTGCATCGTACTATATTGGTAAATTTTTGACCCCACCTTTTCTAGTTGTAAATATTTTATCATCTTGTCCAAATCAAGTCACATCTTTGAAATTCTTGTTCATTTTTTTTTTATAAAAAACTCCTGTTTTGTCGTAAACAATGACAATATATTAGACCCACTATTTCCCAAGGGGCATGTCGTCATATGTATATGTATGCCGTTTTTTTTTAAGACGGTCAAGCTTATAACAATAAATAATACTATACCATTATAATCAACAGTTAAACAAACGTTTTTGTTTTAAGTTAGTTCAAATTAAGTCAGATTGTAATAAACTGTCATCGCTATGAAATTTATTTGTTAATATCACTAATTAAAAGGATTTTTCAAATAGTTAATTGGCCTATAGCCGTATAATCAACGCCGTATGCGGTCTTCTCAGACGCGAATCCGAATCGCCTTACAAAAGTCTCGTTACAATAGAAAACGGTGCCAAAGGAAAAAGAAGGTTAATGGTAATAACAATAGCTTGTATCTAAAGATATAAAGATGTACATATTTAAAATTTGATTAAAAATGCACAAGCGACTCTATTATGTTGTGTATATTGGAAAAAAATACTTATATATATTCCCCATTTTTTCCGTACATTTAGTTTTGCACCGTGAGCATTAATATAATAAATAATTATTACTAGGCAACCGGCCAATAATAAAAATACACACTCATGAATAATTTTTATGCAAAGATAGTAGCGATGGCAAACAATTTTTGAATGTAAAACGGTACTTTTTGTGTGTTTTAAGGAGTGGTATAATCGTTGTCAAATTATGGCGGAGGTATTAGTTTTCGGTATAAAAATGACTACTGGCTGTATACCGAGTTGTTAATTCACACATCAATTATTGAGCCATATATTGTTCAAATATAGTTGAAAGCGGTTTTACAATAGCATTAGAGCTTGGGAAGATTTTTTAAAAACAAAATAAATGTCAAAAATGGAATAGCACTTAACAATAAACAACGCACCAGGTTTTTTGAAATTAAAAATTTACAGACGCAAATATCATACATTAAAGCAGAGAGACAACACTCCACGAGCACTGTCAATAGTTAATTGGAAAACATTTTAAAACATCTTCGTAAAGACTTTTTACCGAAACTGTCCTAATGGCTTGGTATAATGAATATCTTATTTCACGTATACAATCTGTATTTTTTGTGTGTTTGTGATTTCGAATGAAATTTCATTGAAAATTTGTTTCCAGATAATTTATTTAAAAATAAACAGACTACTAAAAATTATATTTTTTATTTTATTTTTCCCGTGTTATTTATTTAGTTTTTTCCCCAATACAATATATTTTTGCTCAAAACACCATACAGTCAAATATTTATTTTGATAAATCATTTTTGCTTGAATAAAATGTTTATATTTTGAATATGACAGATATCAATTGAGATAAAATTTTATATTCAAAAAGGTGATTATGCTACTATGATTTGATATAAAAATTATAGGTAGTGTAAATAAGTTAAACGCTTTGTATTTTAATCTAGAATTAATTAAGACAAAATTTAAATGCAATGTATGAATATATATTTCTTTCTGATTTTTAAGTTAAGTATTCTCTCTTATATCATTTAGAGAATCAGAAAAGGCAGTTCTCCCCTCTGAATTTGAGGGAATATATATGTATCGCTTTTTAAACTGGCTTATTCGTAAAAGCGAAACCAAAATCAACAAGATGGCAAAATTGAACACCTGAAATAATCTGAAATGGAGTCCCTAGTATTGATTATTCTTTAGATAACTGTCTTAATATTAAAGTAATGATGGTAACTAACACTAAAGAAATTATAACGACTATGTTCCCGTTTTATATTATTTATTTATGATAAAAATATCAAGCAATCGCTTAGCTAATTTTCGACGAATTATTTCAATAAGAATATCACTGATACAGTTTCCGATAAGAAGTCATACAGTTACACAAAGCAATATTAGATTTTGTATTGTTAAAACATATTTAATCAGCGGGATTCTAATATACAGTGAGTTATCTTTTATGAGAGAAATTTCAACTACAATCTGAGACACAAGTGAATACTTATATTTTTGTTCTCCCCTTGAAATTGCGGAAATATAATAAAATATGATCAGGCAAAAATAACTGAAATAATATTGATAACTATGGGATAAGAGAAACTGTAATAATTAGATATATGTGCACTCAATATTTTGATAGTTGTCCAATAAAGAAAAGCGTACATCTATTCTGATGAAATTATTACCCAAATAGTAAGCCACTGCTGTCATTTTAAGATGTAACATTGATTTAGTAAAAGTCTTGAATATTTTCTAGTAAGTTAATTTTCCTTAATTTTCAATTGATTATAATTATAAACTGTAAATAATTATTTGTTACATACTAAATTCTCTACTAACACTCCGTGGCTCATATAAATTTTCATAAAAAGGCTGTATGTTCTTAGTTGCAGGTGATCGCCAAGGTATAGAAGTAATGATTTGAGAGTAACTGACTTATTTTATTTGGAAACCAACTTGTCAAAATGTCGTCAATAATTTAAACATTTTTGTAAAATTCGTCGAGACTTAGAGGTTTGCTAGCAACGGTTCAAACAGTGTAACATCTTAGTTTCATTAGAAATACGATACATCCTGGTTGTTGATCACTTCTTTACACGGTTTTGGTGTATCAGGCTTTGCAGACTGGACGAGTGACGTTACAAAGCCCCCCACTACGTCGATTACTTGGTCCGACCAACCACGGTTGTGGACTTTCTCTTCTATTCGGAGTGTGGTGTCGATGTACCGCAATCTTCGGTTTCACTTCACCAGTAACAATCAAACCGCAGGTGAGAGCATGCCGCTCGATTCTCTGTGAACCAAATCAAATCAAGTATTTCTCGTTCGGCGCGTGTGATTGAGTTCGATTACGAGAGTGAGGTTAGGTTTTTCTCGATTAATTTATTTGTGTCAGTTTTCCCTCCCATTTTCAAAACTGGAACATAATTTGCCAGTCGACAAAAATTGCATTCTTATGAAACGTATTCGATTTTATTATTGTTGTCTATTTTTTAGAAGTTTGACATGTCTCTTTCGATAATAGATAAAGGATCTATTGTTTTTTTAATGTCAAGTAAACGTAACAGGTAATCCTTTCACATTGCAGTAAGTTAAATGTTATTTGAAAGTAGCTCGACGCTACAATAGTGGCATATTAAAAAAATAGATTTTTTTTATCGATTACCTACCGAACAAAATAGCTTTATTTGACTTAAGATTCCGATTAATATTACTAACAAATAAAAAATATCAACTTTACCAATAAGCAAAATATTAATCGACAGAGAAGTAAAAAAATAATCAATATATCTAATTTAAGATATGATTTTGTATCTAAAAAATAGACATAATTTGACTATATAATAAATTCAAATATTATTCGTTTGTAGCGTTAAATTTTTTGTAATTGAATAAATTTATATTTTAAATCAGCAATTATATTTATAGTTGACAAAAATATTTTAATGAGCACTATTGCTTTTCCAAGCAAGAAAGCAGCACTAGATAATTAAAATAAAAAAATATACCTGCTGATATTCTGATGTAAATAAATTCTCCAATTAAACTAAATGAAATGAAGTCCTACAGTTTTTTTTTCTCTGTTGGTTGTTTTTATGAAAGTTCTGCTCTTTTTATCGGAGTTTACTTTGAGCATTAATAAAATACGTGAAAAATATTTTTACTCAAACTAATCGTAAAATTTTATGGCTGTCAAGATACTCGTATACTTTTTTTATAATTTCTTTGCTGTTAGTTATAAAAAGTTTATAAAAATAAACATTATCGTTGAAAATATATCAAATTAATGGCAGGTTGTTATCATAGAGTTATATTTCCCCCCTCTAACAGTGACATCTCAAAAATATTTTATTATTAATATTTAATTTTCGCATCAATTATGATGATGCTCAAAAGTTTATATTTATGTCTAATTTAGATTTGACATTAGGTTACATTATTATTCGGAACTTAATGAACACATTATAATATATACTAGCTATTTGTGGTAACTAAAAACATTAAGCAAAAAAAATACGACGACACTAAGTGAAATGTTTTTTAGAAAAGAATTGATTATAATTAAAAAAACACTTTGTTTTACTTGTTAGTTAGTGTTCTTACAAACTATTCGTGGAAATGATGTTGTTAATTAAATTTAAATGTCAATTATGTATACGTTTTGATACATATTTATAATATATTCTGCCAAAAAAAAATAATTATAGAAGGCATTTATACAATAAATCACAGATAAGATTTCTACAAAATATTCGATACCAAAATGTTCTATGTCTCTTGTTTAGTTTCATATTTTTTACATTTGGTTCGGTTCTAAATTATCAATGGACAATATTTTCAAACCTCTGTGATACTTGATGCAGTAGTATTTTTGAAACGGTTAGAATTTAATTCGATCGTGTAGTCATCAATTGATATATTCAATTGGTTAGATAAATATTTAAAAAATAAAACGCCATTAAAAGGGGATTGTAAAAAAACGGCTGATTAACATTCCCTTATTTTTTCACACTCTAATTAAAGATTAAAATGCTGCGTAGAGTGTAAAAAATATTTTATACACACTATTATGGATACAGAAAGAATTTTATTGCTATTTTATTATCACAATAACTTTATTTGGTTAAGCGTGTTGAGCGAAATTAAGAACTCACCGTATTCGAGAGATTTTTTATAGACATTTGAATTTAATATCCTAATTAATATTTTTAAATTGTTGCGTTCCTTAATTTACTTTTTTCAATATAAAACATTGTTTCATTGCAATAAAAGCTGTAAGATAAAGAGAAGAGCCCAAAAGGACATCAGTTGTGAAGGATTCATATAACTAAGCATAATATTTATGAACAAAAACCTTTACTATAGTACATATTAGCTAACCTTATATATCATATAAAATATTTTTAGAAAAGAGAGAAAATCCGATTTAACGTCTCCCACTATTTGTGTGCAATTTCAGCGGAACTATTTCATTGCATACATTTCATACCCATTAAACTGTTCTTCACAATTTGCAGGTAATACAAAAGAATATTTAAAATTACTTTCATTTTAAAGTTTAATTAAAACTTCTAGAATAGTTTAGATAACACGGCCAAACTTTAAATCATTTTTTAGTGGAATGACATAGTTTTTCGATAAAAAAAAAGTATGAACCAAACTAACTCGTGTCGTTTTTCAAGTAAAAAAATATAAGAAAATTTCTACGTTTCAATATTTGTTTTCTTTAACGCTTACTTTTCGCCAATGCCTCAAAACCATGCAATTTAAGCCTCCTCATTGTAGTGTAGTGTAAGAATATAAAATTAAATTTTGTTGAATCTCCCAATAGTCATTCCACAAGGCAATGCAAAATATAATAGATTCCTTAATTTGAAACATATTAATTTATAACACTTTTTTATGACATTTTTTAAAATAAGAATACGTAATCAAATTACTGCTTTTAATAATATGATACAATGAGTCGATTGACAGAATGTTCGAACAATAACCGAGAGTTGAAAAAAAAAGCATAGACAGCCATTTACGAAGTGGTTACCTATATTTATTCATTGTGCAACACTGTTGGCCTACTAGACGTGTTCTTTTTTTGAATAGTTAAGTATGGCGGCGTTTTTTATTCACAGCTGATAGTTTGACAAATTTGGATGTTGGGTACTTCAATCATTGCAGTTTATATTACTGCAGACAATGTTACTGAATATAATTACATTGAAATGAGTAATGGCGTAACGACAATTTGTAGGAGCTGTTATCCCCATATAGCAATTGACTTATTTAAAATGATTAATTATATATATCTATCTGTTAATGTAAAATATCTTCTGAAAAATGGTTATTCGAATTGACTAGTCAGTTTTTTTAAAACAACTAAACAAAAAAAAAGGAATTGAAAGGCCCTCTATATCTTTCCATTGCTTGAACATTTTTTAATCTGATATTAATTATATAAGCTTATCTGAACCCAATAGCATATAACGGGAAAATATTTTATGATCCAGTTAAAAATTGAACGGTCTTTTATGGTTATACAGCATGCATACTTTAATTTAAACGGTAAGTTTACCCGCTGCAATTTATTATATTCTCACACATTAGTCTCTAGATTTTTGGATAAAGCTAATTTTGTAAAAACGTTAAGCCTAACAATGGTGACTTAACTTAATGTGAGTATTCGAATTTATAACAGTGATGTAACCGTTTCTTATTCGATTATTTCTGACTATGTTTTAGTTTACAATGAATAAAAATCGCCTTGCATGTGAAAACGCCGGTGTTTTTCAATATGATAATTATATTATTCCGACAAAAAATTGCAATACGACGGCTTACGATCATGACTGTTTTACGATGTTTCGGTGTCTAAAGCTAACTGAGAATTCTTTGAATATGTATTCATAAATATATCAGAAAACCATATTCATGCAGTCTGCAGACGGAAGTGGGAGCTAGAACTGACATCGCCCATTCTAAAGAACCATTTAAGTGTGGAAAATCTAGAAACACCCGGTGTTGCAATTTTTGTAAATAGAAATCAAATTATCATAACAAATAAAGTAGATAATAAAACATTGTTTTTTCACTAAATTTGAATAAAAACAAAATATTTTCCATTACCTAACATAACATTTCTTATCATTTAACTGCTTTAATGAATATAGTACTTTCAACCAAAACATGACATCCGTTACCATTTAAAAATCTTGGAGATAATATTCATTAATTGTGAAACAGTTTTTCTCCTTTTAAATCTACATAAAATCACAATATTAATACGAAGCTTAATGTTAACTTCCCTTCTTATAAAATCATAAATAAAAATAATTCAAATCAAATAAAAATTGACAGATAACACCTTAAATTTGGTAATTATTTTTCTACATTACTTTGATCCCTCAACTCTAAATAATGGAATTAAATGAACTATATTTTAATTACTATCATAGAAAAAACTCAAATAGATTTATTAAAATAAAATGCCTATTGTTAAACGTGGTATGGTTTCAAGCTTGAAAGAAAAAAACTCTATCTATAATATATTCATAGATAGAGACGAGCACGGATAAAATTATATTTTGAAATTAGTGCAAAAAAAATGAATTTCATTTTATTATCGGAAAAAATAAGAATATAAAATATTAAAATTATCGATATTCTGGTAGACATCTAGATCATTTATAAAAACAATATTTTTGTATGATTAACGGTAAAATAAAACATACATAAAAACATTTTACTTAATAAAATTTATAATAAGATTCACATGCATTCATGGTTTAACTGTTAATATTTTTATTACATTGTTTGAACGGTGCATTGTTTAATTGTCTGGGTGCGCAAATATTAATCATGGCTTTATTAAATTTCTTATTTTTTGCCATTGCAAGCTACGGTGAGCCTTGGTCGTCTCAATCAGACTTCTTTTTCTCAATCGTTACAAAACCTCTGCCATCTAGCACTTGTAAATTTGATGACAACTTGTTCTATGTAGGCTTATTCCATGTGTGATTTATGTCCAGTAAATTATACAAATCGTGTCATATATCAAATACATACATTTATTAATATTAGTTACTTTAGGATCATTTAAAAACTGTAATATTATATTAAACACATAAAAGTTTGGTTTGAATAATACTATTTTTGAGATATTTCGTTATGTAGATAATATACAATACATTTTTACGAGCTTTAACTTAATTTGAAAATAAAATGCATCTTCTTGAATATAATGCAAACGAATAATCGTATATCAGCGTTTGAATTAAATTTATTTATACGTAAATTGCCAATTTAATTATACCATACACGTTCAATATCTGATGAATATGTAAACGCAACACAGTCCGAAACGGCGTTTTAAATTGGATTCACTGGACATAAAATATAACTCTCAACGTGGAATGTTGCACCATATTTGAATCTATGTTCCACCTTTTGACATCATTAAAACGAGCAGGCTTCCGAATTCGATATTATTTAACTCGCAAAAGTGTACTTGGACACATTTAAAAAGTAATTTAAATAACGCTTTAGCATGTTATGTAGAGCCAAATGCAGTGGAAACTATGTTGACTGTAATGAATGTATGGCAGTCTTTATTTGATTTGATAGCATTTTGCCTTAAATGGATTTTGCCATTACTTTAATACCATCAAGTTACTAGCTCGTTTTTGTTTCGCAATGATTCTAATTCAACATTGGTAGAGAGCCTCTAGTAACTTTCAAATATCAAAATCTTTTTCGTACTTACAATTATATCTATATTTAATTTTTTTCAGTTTTTAAAACCACCCTAGATATCATCTACGATCATTTTACAAAAGTATATATACTAGTTTCACTTACATTTCAATATATGATAAACCCATTTTTTGTCAGTTATATATCCCGTGGATTAAATCCACGGGATATAAACGACGCTTGATATAAATAAGACAGTATCATCATCTAGATACTGCAACTATGGTTATCGATTTTGGACGTTTTTGACATAGCTATTTATGTTATTCTAACATTTTCTTCTTTAATAAATAATAAAACTTGGTAATCCAATGGTTAATAAGAAATGTTTGAGCTACTGTTTGTCTTATTATTGTGTAAAACAGGAAATGTAAAATAGTATAAGTACCGAAATATGATTGAAAATAAATATTTACTTTTAACGTATAAACTATCGATTATGAACGAATAGGCATTTTTGTACAATTGAACATGCGCATAAGTTCACCAACTCTGTACTAGAAGAGTTATTTGTTATTCAGGTCAAAAGCATACCAATTCGATTCGTTAATTAAATGTTTAATTAACATTTTATTGTGACTATTATAAAATTATACACTAAAATCTAAATGAAGCATAAGTAAAACAATTACATAATCTATATTATTCTTTTTGAAATACCGTCCTATTTGGCATTTCAAAACAGAATAAACAATTTTTTTCATTATTTATTTATATATACACGTTAGAAAAATTACAAATTATCAATTCATTTGTATTGCGACATTAAAATATTTAAACATTCAATGGTGGAAATTAAAGAAATAAACAAAAAATAAGGTTAATAAGAAAGTCAACCAAGCAATCTCATGAAAAATCTATTATGTTCAATTGTCAAGTTCTATTGATTGGTAAAAGTACACAGTTCCATTGCTCACAATCGGAAAATAGAAGGATATAATAATTAATAAAAAAATATATTCCGCTTTCGGTTATTAGTCAATATTTTTCTTAATTAAATATTGTTTTCTAGAGAATTTAGTATTAATGACATTTGCTTACGGTCGATCAATGTATATGATGCACACACTCTGCGTTGTTCATATTTTTCATTATTGTTAGACAGGTAGATAAATCACGGCAAATGTAATATGTATTCTTGTATACGATGTATGCTTTTTTGAACACATCACAAGATTTACTTTCGAGTTAACATTATTTTATTGTTTCTTACAGTTAAGATGAGAATAGTTTAAAAACAATTGAATAATTTTCAATAAACCATAGTAATCATATATTCTAAAAAAAAGTGTAGCAACTAGATACTAGAGATTTAGAAGATAAGAAATTGAATATTTTTAATGCATCGCTATTCGAGACATAATTTTTTTTTTGTCAAACATTCTGTATATATATTATATTTACAGTATCATTTTGAAGTATTCGAGAAGAATAACTGCTTTCAGCCTGGCTCTCCCTGTTGAGATAAAGGCAACCTTTTAAAGCGAATGTCTGCCATACAGATTTTTTTGAATAAGAATTCTCGGAAATGATAAACCTCAAACAAATATCTGCGCGAATTTGTCACTCACGTTAAAAAGCAGACACGCAATATACACAGAGATCAACAACCAATTAAAAAGTAATTATAAATTCGAGTAGTTTTGGAATTTTATAATATATATTTTTGCGTAACCTTTTAATATAATAATATCAAACGTTATTACCATAGTAGAAAACAAAATATTGGTAAAGGTGGTGTAAATGGAATGCGAGGATATTCGACTTACACCCTCTTCTATTAGAGCGTTTGAATTAAAAATATCAAACCTTATAAATAAGCCGTTTCGGCTATTCATATTGTAAACACGTTTTTAGCTTTAATCAATTCTCATTTTGCATTTTTCACAGTATGGAAATATGTTATACCACAAAAAGAAAGTGTGCCATATGTTTGTTTACGATATCTATGACAACACCACTGCTTCAAGGTAATTAGAAGAAAAAAAACATATTTTTGCTAGAAAAAGAAATAAAATATATTCGTACTATATAAATATAATGAAAATAATGGTGAGATAGTTAAATATTTATATATATATATATTAATTTCAATATTAGAGAGTGTAATCAACCATACATTCAAAATGTTTTTTTTTATTATGAAAAATAAAGCACTGTTTATTTATTTGTCTAACACATTTCATTAAATGATCAAAACCCGTTTGAGCTCATCGATAGCATTATCAGTTGATCGGCCGAAATAAAAAGTGAATTGCATTTTATTTTTTAAATAAAATTATTTTCTTCTAAGAATAGACAGATATGATCCAAATAAATATCATTGGTTGTCATTTTGCTAGAACGATTGTTTATTATTTTTATGCTATCCGTCACTTTACTCAACAGTCAAAACGAATGTGAACCAGTTTGGAAGTAACAGGCAAGAACCATTTCGATCGAGTAACAAACTGTTACAATACTATCTAATTTCCACAAAGGAAATCTATACAATTTATGATAGCGACTGAAGGTGTTTGGTGAAATTTTAATAGCAAAAATTCATTCTTGGAGACAAACCTTTACAAATTTTATTAACAGTAGGTGTATGGATATAAAATGTATCTGATATAGCTAAATCGGTGCTTGGTGGAATTGAAAATGTTAAAACATTGTACGATTCTACACGTTTTGTCACTGAAAACCCGGATTTCAATTTTCGGAATCTTCAGGTATTCTATTATATCACACAGATGCAACAGAACTGACTGGCCAGTTGTGAACATATATATATATATATATTATATTTATATGAACGAAATAAACGAGGCATTTGCATGTTATTGAAGATTAACTCCACTAAATCTTTCCACGAATGATTAATATTAACCGTTTAAATCTTATAAACATGGGAAACCCAAGTCAAACATGAAATATACTTTCTTTAATTACAATTCTTGTGTTGTTGTCAATGACAAAAGATAATATTGTTAGCTTCTTGCCGCCGCGAGTCATCGTCCTTGTCACCTTTGAAAATGCGTCACTACTTAGATACTTGGGAGATTTTTTTGTTTTACATTAGCTTGCAGTCTTATGGTAGTTTTAAAGTAGAAAAAGTTAATGCATAAACCGCGAAAGGTGAGCGATGCATTAAGTGTTAAAGTCACATTGATTTTAATTTTGTTTTTTCTCAATCCATGATAAAATGGCATTGCGTATGATTAATAATTATTATTTAATGAAAAATACTTGCAAATAATATTTCTTGACACTTTCTTCGAATAATCACCAGTAAAATTTAAATTTTTTATTCAGTCATTTAAATCTCGGCGATAGAGTACAGTCCAATAAACTAGTTTTTTTAAAATAGTCCAGTTTTTTTTTGAAAATTATTTACATTTGGAAAGTAAAAAGTTATTAATCGTAATAAATTTCAATTTTAAAGTATAATAATAAAGAATTCCAGACAAACTTTTCCATACCATTGTGAAGAGTTGACCAGTATGATTAAAAATAATATTTGCACATTCATTAAAACTAAAACATTGTAGAAATCGTAAGCCGACTATATATGTGAATATATAGTCGGCTTACGATAAAATACATTTTTTATTTTTGTATACTGAAATGTTTATATTCGGGACCCCGCTTATCCGGATTGCTTTAAACAAACGTAGTTTTATTCGAGCAAAGTAAATTTACGATGAAAGCTCTGTAGTGTGTTTATATGTGATGGGAATGGGGTTGGCTGTCACATTTTGAATGATGAGGAAATATATGCACCGGAAGAATAAGATTACGAAGATAAAGAGAAGGTTCTGAGAGGATGTATTATACATTGATACGATTAATTTTGAAGCTATTCAAATCATAGGTGTCGGCTTGAAATGGTTTAAGTGCCAAGAGGAATGTAACTCAATAACGAATTATGCTTCTTAAAGGTATTCGTGTTTTGTTAGCATCCAAAAGGACAGCTATCTATGAGAAAATATCTTTTATTAAAATTAGTCCTTAGCCACAGCTTAAAATAAAATAACGACTAAATTGAAAATACATATTCATGCTAAATGTTTTTTGAAAACAATCGTATTGGTTCAGGAAATCGAAATTATTCTATGCTAAGTTGTCAGTTCGTCACTTAAAAATCATAGGATTATATTAGAAATGATTAGCATTTTTTATGATGAAATACGAAGAAGTTTTGAAATGCTAAATATTTCTGCATTATTGAAATGTTACTCAATTAATTGGCTTATGCGTCAACGTATAACAGTTTCCAGTAATTGATTCAAACAATTGATCACTCAACTACCGTTCGTAATACACGAATCTACTTTCTTTATTCCAACTTCAATAAGCCGATAGGTACTCGTTTTGAAACGTGACGCTATTCGCGTTACGCGGTGGAAACAAAACTACGTGAAGTATCCGCAACTACGGTAAAAAGCGGATGCGGCACCTCTGTAATGAGATAGCGAACGACGTACCACGTAGATACATTGTTGCTAAACGTAGGGGCTTGCGGTAACGTCATAATGATCATTCAGGTTTTGAAATACGGTGCCATTGAATGATTACGATACGTTTTACTTAGAACTCTGATACAGTATTAGTGTTGCATATATGTATTGTTATCCATACAATATTATAAATTATTATTGTACTCATTCATAAAATTTTCTCATAACTATCGTTTTTAAAATCTATGAAATTATTTTGTTTAGTTTTTAATATTTGATGTATTGTTTTAGTGTGAAGTTTATTTAATGGGCAGTTCTGAATAACTGAATTCTGAAAATAATTACCCTACAAAATTCTATAAATGGTATATGATAACTATTGCATTCAACATCGCCAGAACGATTATTTAAATAAATTTTAACTTAGTTTAAATACTGCAAAAGAAGATATCATTTTATTCTAATGAAAAACTTTTATGCATAGTTGAGATTTGCTTTTGTTTAAAGAGTTGTTAAAAAAAATTCAAATTGTAATATAATTGAGTAGTTGAAGTAAATGCATTAATATTTAATGACTATACGTATTTATTTGAGTTATTTGTAATGGTTTGTGAGTTAATGTTTGCAATATAATATTTAAGATTTTTGGCCGATTTCACAAATAGGACGTATTGATTTAAATAAGTAAAACACAGTAGTACTTTTTCCACGTTTTAAATTTCATTAATTTGATCAGGATCAAATTCGCTTATCACAAAGCATTATCAATTTTGTATGACTTAGAATAACGTGATAGAGGCATATATTATAAAATATATGATATGTTACTAGTAATTTATTAAGAATCTAATTGAAGCTTCATACATACGATTATCTCTAGATTATAAAATTAAAAATACATTTAAAATTAATTGAAAATATATGTAGGTGTGTATTTAATTAATACAGAAACCAGTATATTAGATATTAATAGCGACGGGCTACAAAATTTAATTGATATTATATTTGATAATCGCAATTAAAGCTAATATTATGTAAGTAGTTTACATGAATATTAGACCATCATTACAGTTTTGTGTTAAGTAACTGCGTCGTTCATAAAACACGAATGATTTTAATCATTAAGAAGACTTGATCAGAAGTATGTAATTAACTTTTTAAGTATGTCAGTGGTTGACAATCTTTTTATTAAAACGTGCACTCTGTATGTAGAAAGGGAACTTAGCGCTAATTTCACTGGGTAAGGTAGAAGGTAATATGATTTTAAATTAAACACACTCGCTTAAACGAAACGCATTTAAATTAGTATGTATAAGTTTACAACAAAATTATTATTAAAAAGTTACGTTGGAACTGGTTGAAGTGATGTGAAAGCATTCGGAGAGCATTGTTATCGATATTGTCAAACATTCAAACATCTTATCCAAAAGTTCCCACAGTGGTCCCTGTGGATCTCCGGGAACCATATAGATTTGTAGGGGGTCCATCATGTAAAGGAGGGAAAGAAATGGGGGTCCACGGATCGGATTCAATTTACTATAATGCACGCATAGTGACGCATCACACTATGGTTCCCTCGACAAGCCTTATTACGCTGAATGAAATTAATTTTTATTTTATATCTCGCTAATTTTAAGTCAATTCACCCAGTTAAATCGGACAGCATGTATCAATTTTGTATAACTATATATCAACATCAAATGTTTACTTATGTCTTCTTTTCATTAAACGAATTATCGTTTCTGTAATGATATGAATAAAATTTATATTTTTTTTGTCAATTCTAAAATAAGTTGATCAGTATTGTTTTCACTATTAAGGTGCTAAATTTAACTTCCTGCTGACGAAGCATGATATTTTAAATAATAAAAACACATTTTTGTACTATTTCAACAATATGTATCATGATCAGGACCAGTTTCGTTCATAGTGAGCATTGTAAATAGATCTAACACTTGTTTTTTTATTTTTTCTGATTGTAAGATTGTGCTCACATTTAAAGTTAATAAATATGGAAAAATTAAATTAACTGAGAGTGGGGGGGTCCCTGGGGTAAAAAGTTTGAGAGTCTAATCGATACAGTATGGCTTGTTGAGAATTTGAAATATTTTTTTTACAATTTATACATATATTACATAATAAAAATTAACACTTATGTGCAGTGGATGATCGGTTAATGAAACATTTGGATTAGGAACAAATCGGACAAAGAAAACATTCGGATAACGAACAAAAAAGATCTTTCTAATCCACTTAATCTATTATATTAATCTGTATAACTAGTCGACGCTCGGTTAACGAACATTTCGGATAACGAACATAGTCATTTAATAGATTATGTTCGTTAACTGATCATCCACTGTACATAGATAAATATCAGGATTAGCTTAGAATGACAGCCGCCCTAACGTGCTCATATTCTCATGTATTGAACTTTTTGATTTCAGGTGTTTCAACAGCTAAATATGGAAATCCAAAGTGTTTTTATCATTGATAAATAAAATCTATCTGACGACTATTAAGTGTATTTGATCTCAGATAGAGTTGGTATTTTCGTGTTAAAAAGTGTTAATATTTAAAAACATCATGCTGAATAGTGCCGAAGTCAAATTGTTCCACAGACCTCCATGCTTGTCAGAACCTGCTGAAGTAGGAAGAAAAGTGCTAAGAAATGTTGTTTGTGTCAGAAATGCCAAGTTTCTGTTAATAGTTACTCTTCTGGTTCTACTTGTGGATAATGCATTCGGACAGGCTGGTAAGTAAATCTTTTGAAAAATATTCTGAACAGATATTTTTATCCACATTTTTAAAGAGAAGCGCAATTCACAATTCATCAAATATAGCGCCGCGCATTACAACCAAATAAAAAACTTTCAATTCATAAAATTGTCGTTTTCCTTTGTTAAGCCAGTCACGGCAAAGATTTAAATTAACAAAAAAATAGTCGAAGAGTTTTGGAAGAGCATGCCACACTTTTGTTTTCATCGCATTTGTTTTAAACATTAAGCGCTGATAATACATTTAAATATAAAAGAGCGCTATTACAATCCTCAACTGCCAAAAACAGAAACGACGTTTTCATCAAAAATTGATTCCATCTATTTTATAAAAAATATGTCACTGCTTCCATAAAAAATAATTTAATTATAATAATAAAAACTAGGACTTACAAAACCGATACGAAGGAGTCCGTTGTTTTTCATTCCAATTGACAAAGTATTAAAAAGTTTATAAAATTTCATAAATAGAAAACAAATTTTGGTAATATATTCCCAATGAACATTATATATATTTGAATAGAATTGTGTTATTATTGCCAGATTCCGTTAATTGTAATGTCTATTTTTTTGCTTTAATGTTTTATTTAATTTAAAATTTAAATAAGTCTTTTCTGCTTCTTATATTTGTTGACATTGTAATCCCACATGACTGTTTTTTAGTGACTATTATGCTTTTTAATTGTACCGGTATTCTAAGAAACAGTATTCGGTACTAAGTACCGATAGTAATACACTCGTTTAGTATTGCAATATATCTCTAGTAAGAAACCAGTCAAACAACTACAAAATGAAAATTGATCGAAGATTATATTTAGGCATAAGTGCCCTGATTTTAATCATAAAACCATAACGTTATATCGAAACCACAGACAACTCGCAAGGATATAATAGAAAGTGTATGCTGTAAACATACTACGGTAAGTATTCGGTATTTGGCCTAGTTCAGGAACCATAAACAACACCGTTGAATTATTAACAACAGTTTGTTAGGTGGTGTAATATTTGCACTAGAATAATTGAAATTGTTTTGAGGTGTGATATGGCATAATATATTTGCCATTATATTTATATAATATTAATGTTATACAGTTATTACATATTACAGTATTAAAATTGCTTACACGTTCAAATGAATATGACGTTATTATTTTTATTTAATTCAAGACTGGAGGTTGATTTTTTATGCTATCAACTTGTTTTGATAAACAATTACTTTGAGCCAACAAGTTGTGTTTATCAATTTATGTTAATTACATATTAACGCTGTAATGGTGTAGACTCGATTTTTTTATTGAATACAAAATCGATGCGTATCGGCATTTTAAATGAAAACTTAACAAATGGATAATTATAAATATTGTATACTTACAATCGCCCAAATCACCGATAATTCTTTTTGATTTTACCAGAGACAACAAAATACATTAAACTATTATATTAGAAGCATCACAACGAAGGAGATCTGAGAAAAGCAAAAGACTTTTATAATACAATTTTACCGCGTAATTGCTGTTCAATGTTGCCAGATTTACACAATAATTACGGAATAATAATTTTTTACCTTTTAAAGCCGTTGACAGAATGATAATAATTAATGACTTTAATTATTTGACCGATAATTTCAGAAAAGTTATACATAAGCAAAAGTTGGTTTTATTGTGCTTTTAATACCACGCTTTATGTTAATTGAATAAACTATAGCTAGTCGCAAATTTATAATAAAGTCAAATATTTAAAGATTGTATGAGAAAGATAAGCAATTTATAAAAAAAATAATTCCATAGACAAGACAATTAAAATGTGAATCGCTTAAACTAATCACTGTCTCGAATTTGTTAATATTATCTACTCCAGATAAGTGAAAATAGCCTTGATATTCAAGGTTGTTTCGCAAAACACTTGGCAAAATCTATAAAACTTCCGGTTCCTATATAAATTGCCAAGGCTGTAGTTGAATGTTTAATTTTCACGTGATGAACACGTCATTTATCAGCCATAGTTTTTATCTTATAGTAATATTTGGCAAATCTTGACAGAGGTTAATGACTCTGTGCTGTGTCAACGAAGTGGTTAAGAAGTCCGCCAAAATCTTGTAAACAGCTCCATATAAAAAGTATGAGTACATGATCAATTAGTTAAATAAATAAAATAATATCTTTGATAATCAGATCTTTCCATTATTTGTTCTTGTTCTTTATTTATAATTTCTTATCAAGAAAGGGATATATTAAAGTATCATAAGATGTTGACATATTCAATATGGACGAGAGTGAGTTAAGGCGAATATTTTTCTTTATGCATTTGCTTGATTGACATTGTTTATGTCCATATTTTTTGTTTTGTTGTTTATTTCTTTTATTTTCAACATTAAAATTCTATACACTTAGATGTTGCAAAATCAATAATCTTACAATTTGTTATTTTTGTAAAATGTATTTACCATAGAAATAAATAAAAAAAATTATACGCACGTGAAGTTAAGCTCGATTTTAATAATATCGATCACTTGAACAACATTGAAAATTTATTAATATTTAAAGAACGCTAAAAAATCATAGATAATCAGAAGTATTATTAAAAGCAATATTTTATTATTTGAAAATAATATTTTTTATTCACTTTCCTTCAAATAACCACAAGAGAGTTTACACTTTGTTTGACAAGCACACTAGTATTTTTAAAGATATACATGTAATGATTTATCGAAAATCTTAAATAATATAAAAATGAATTAATGTACCAGACTGTAAAAGCTGACTGTCTAACTTGTTTTATAATTTACATGAAATGATGTCCAAATACGTGAAATAAACTAGATCCGACTCGAATTAAAATCTTGTATTTTACGTTTTTTTGAAAAACAACCTAGCTAGGTTTTTAAGATTTTTTTACGACCAAGCATTTTAATGTCATGCTCCGGTGCCGGTTTACGACCCACCATCTTGAAAACGCTACCTTTGAGTGTCACCACCCTTTAATATAATAATTCAACATACAAGAAAAACAATTTTGACATTTATATTCTCAGCCAGTAAGTATTATACTTGAGATTATCTAGAAAGGTGAACCATAAATATTTATGAATAAAGTGACGATATAATTACAGTTGCATTAAAAAATTACAATTATAATAATCTGTTGTTTACTTAACACATAAATTGCTAAAGCAATTATTCATGATACAATTTTCCCAGCCCGTTTTTAAAATTAGGTGTATGGATTTTATGGGAAATATGTGTCGACAATTAAGTTTGCAAACATGCATTAATCAAAAATATCACCATGCGAACGGGGCGTAATTAGTAGACGAGAAACGAGCGTTCGTCTTGTGGTTAATGAAAAAAAATTGCAAATGTAAAATAATATTGAAGCCCTTTAGATTCCGGTTATTCATTCGACTTATCTGGCCTCAAGGCTGACTACATTTTAACACTTCCAGATACACAGTGGCCGTTTAAAAAAAAATATTTTATATTCTTATACCTAAAAAAATCAGTATCGATTTTTTAAAAATATATTTTGTTAAATTATACTATAAAATGTTTGTTTGATCCCATTATCAAAGTTTATTGTCTCCTATAGAGTAAATTACGTGACATTATTTTTCTTATTGTTGGATTTATTTTTTGATTATTTAATTTATATTTGAGAAACAGTATATTTTAAATGACACAGGAATTAAGACAAAAATTATTTTAAGTCAGTAATTATTGCAGTATTGAGTGTTCATTTATAGCGAAAAAATTTAAAATGGTCAATTATTGTGCTAAGATCCACATGATTGAAAACTTAGTTTGAACTAGGAATAGTATAACGGTTATTAACTTATATTGGTGTTTTTGTAACTACCGAATACGAGTACAGAAAACACCAGTTTATTGTCATTACAATGGATATGATTATGATAGAACATTTCCCTACAAAAATTTCCAGATTCCAGCGTGGTTGATCTACCTATTTTAGCTAAAAAAAAAACAACAATGTTACCGTGATAATGTAAATCTACAAATTATGCTCACTCAAAATTCTGGTATGTAATATATCGAGTATTGTTTAAACTTATTTTTCTTTGTATAACCCAATTTAATACCGTTTTTTAGTAAAGAAACGACAAAACTTTCTTTTAACAAACATGAAACGTAAATTTAAACACTATTTAAGAAGAGGTATATGTTGACACGTTGAAGAAAAAGGAATGTATTTTAGTTCTACAAATTTTTATAAGATATATTTGATAGCTATTTCATCTCACGCCATCGTCAGAAGTCAGAACTAACAGTATTTCTGACGATGGCGTGGGCCGAAATAACTATCAACTATATCTCGTAAAAATTTGTAGAACTGAAATACATCGCTATTTTTTCACCGTGTTATACCAAGTAAATGTTTATTCAATCAATAAAAAGGTATGCGTTATGTCGTGTCACTTATTCAAACACCATAACTTTTATGTGTAACCAGAATAATAAATATTTTGTTATGTTTAAAGCTATTTTAAGATGAACATACATTGCATTAGTAATAAATGTTTTAAAACGGTAGCGAATTTGTGTTATTACTTAAGTTACTTGAAATGATTTAAGGATGGGATGTTGAATTAATGGTCATTCGGTCATTGATCTATCAGAGTAATAAAATAAAATTCACGCATCGCAAGTGTTAAATAATGCTTTAATGCAAAAAGCAGCATGGTTATGTTTGATCGCATCAATTGAGCGCAATGGACTTATCTCATTCTCGAGAGTCCAGGAATGCTAGTCGGAGTGTAATCACCATTCCGTCGGATGACTAAGTTAAAGACCAAGGTTGAGTCTTTGTTGGAACCTCAAGTGCTAAGGTCTTGGTCATTTTCAACTGGTTTATTATAATGTGTATGTTTTTGCAACACAAAAAATATATGCCCAGTCGCCGAAATCATGTGCTGGCGAGGTGAATGATGTATGATGCATTTTGATGAATGAGTTTGTACAGCACTCGTGTGATGAAAACGTTAAAAATACGCGTACATTTAAAATAATATCCGACTCATACAATGTTTCTTTATGTATTATCATGTGTTGGATTTCGATATCGAACTAATCAAAATACTTGTGATGACATTTGATTCATTATTAAAAATAAAATTTCTATATTTTGCATCAATTTCAATCGATTAGATATTTTTTTTTTGTTTTTTTTTTTCGTGAAGTTCTTTTGTTTAAATATTTATATTAAATTTCTTTATCGTCTGGCATCAGGCCTATCAGGATAACTATGTTAAACGTTATGATTATAATATACTGAATCAAAAGGTAAAACATATATTTAATTTAAGTATTCTATACCTTTTAAACAAAATGCTTTTAACAAGCCATACTCAACCTTTTTCTTACTTGAGTCACATACAACTGTTTGCTCCAGTCCGCGAGCCTGTAATGTACAGTGGGTATCATATAAGACTACACTTAGATAATTGTAAACGCATAAAAAATAAAACTCTCAGCATTATTTATAAATCTGTAAAAATATTCATTAAATGAAATGCGTGATATTTAGTATCTATAATTGATATAAGCAAATAATTTTGTAAAACTGAATGTAACCATATTTTCAGTATAGTTGTTTCAAGTTAAAAATTCATCTTTTAATGAGGACCTCAAGTACGACGGATCCAGCAATTCTCGCATAACAAAGAAATGACGATATATAGGATTTTTATAGCCAGATTAATAAGTTTCTTTATAAGAATGTTTGCTAAGCATTTTAAAATCGTACATGATAAATCGAAGTTTTGTAGCATTATACAGTTGACTAATCAAATATCGGAAAAAATGTTGATAAAACATTGAATTGTGGAAATAATACAAAAGAAAAAATGTGTTTTTATTTCTTAAGTATAATGCATGTATGTAATCCAATTAAATATAATAAGTAAATTTCCACCAAGAAGTGACAGTTAAAACTTTAAAAGTAATGAATGAATGGATTTTGAAAATTCGTTATTTATCAATATCCAATGGTTTTAACTAAAGTAAAGTAATATGATGTACTTTTAGAAACGTTGGTACTGAAAATAATATGATATTTTTTCAAATACATAACTTAAAACACTGCTTAATTGTTGAAACGGAAACTATTATATTATGTTTTACGATCAAAAAAAATGTTCGATGCTTTTCCTGTTTATACTTATTATATCGTCATCAATAAAAAATTGTTAAGACTTCATTGCTATTCCAAATTCACATAAGCGATAGTTAACTAAAAGTCACGCGATCGGCTAAAGGCCATCACTGTCACACCGATAGCCAAAGGGCTGATGTCTTTACAAAAAATCAAGCCAACCGCAAAAAAGCTTACGTCTTTCAACAATTCATAAGGATTTGTCTCGCTTTTTTCCGCAATAAAAAACCGCGCAAATATTACAAACATACAAGTCAATATATTAATCTCATCAATTACCTATTTTCTCTGTTACCATTGAACAAATGTGTGTATATAATAAAGTACCATAAATCTCGTAGAAGTGATTTTACTTATAATTATCCAATATCGAAATACATATCAGTCATATGTATCAATTTAGCGTAAACTAGAGGAAAAAACCAACCCGATTCCGGAAGAAGATGGGATCCAAGAGTAACACACAAAATTTTATTGACAAAATAATATATTATATAAAAAACCCATCTGATCCTCAAGTAAACCCCTTTAAGCTTCAGGGATAAGCTAACTGGTCCTGCCCAAGACCTATTCTTACATCTTTAATAAAAGCTCAAAACTCCTTCCACCTTCACAGCTTGTCCACCATATAATTGTGGATTTCTTTTTATGTAGTATTAGTAACAATAATCAAAATATAGACAGCATCAATCACTTATATCGAAGAGATTCCACAAACGCTTTATTATTATATATATTTTTTAGTATTTAGTTTTCTGTATAAATAAAATATAAACTAAATTGAATAACGGTGTGCAATTTCTATTTTTATCAATTAATAACATTTCAAAGAAAATCGTCTTGGATATGAATGATTTAAAATATAATCAGTCAGCGTAAAAAATGTTAGATAAATCAACAAACTGTAAAATATTAAATCTAAGACGTCCGCCATTCACTTGCAACAAGTCACTTGAGGCTTATACCGTTTTATCGTGGATTATTTACAATTAATTATGAAAATGCCAACCGAACTGAAGGCTAAGCGTATACAATGCACCACAAAAACAGCTCTTTAGCAGTTGATTTGTAGCTTATTTTGCGAATCTATACATGGCAGATAAGTAAATTTATTCTATTAAAATGTATGCGATAATTTCATGTCGTGAGATGTGTATATGGTATCATCCTTTATTTTAGTTTTGTATATAGCTGACATATAATGAAAACAAAATATAATACTGAATGAATATGATAATGCAAAGGAAACTATTGAAAATTTACATACCCTTTTTGGAATTTTTATGAGGTAACCGTACCATTACTATTTGCATTCATACTTGATAAACTACAATAATAGAAGTTAATACATATACTTCTGCATGATTATCAAAGAGCAATACAAAATATTAAAATCTAAATACACTTTCGTATTAAGCACTTGGGAAGCTACAGGCACAACATAATTTTGAGGCCTCGTTTTTCGCGGCGACAAAATTATTTTAATTTTACATATAAACCCATCCCCCGATTAACGCGGTCTTTTTTATGCGCTTTCACTCTAATGCGATCAATAAAAATGCATTTTTATAAATGAATCATTGGCATATGTACCCACTGTAATTTTGAAAACATAATTTCATATAAATATTTTTGATGTAACAAATTTTGAATCTTTTTTATGCAGATTTTTCCGACAACATTTTAAAATTGAATACGAATTAAATGCGTTCAATAAAGATTTTTTATCCGGTGTAACTTTTTTCTTGATTTTTTTATAAGTTTCATGCCTTTTTATACGGTTCGTAGTAACGCGGGTGCCTGAAAACATATCTACCGAGTAAATTCGGAGATGAATATATATCTTCATAAACACTTATCACTCTCAATTACTGTCTCGAAGTTAGTGTGTAAGTTTTAAGTGTTCTAAAGAAGTCTGAAATTAAAAAACATTGCAGTTATTATTTAACTTTAAATTAGTAAAATTTGATTTATAACAAAAAATATTTTTGAGACTATGATATACAGCTATGGAGACCCCAAGCACGTGCCTCATAAGCCACTGATTTATTATTTATTAATTGTTGTTTTCTACAAAAATAATAAATTGTGGAAATCTCAGAGCATGTAAACGAGTAATAAACATTGGTCTTTTCGGCGGCGGTGATTACGGGTTCAACTGTCAATCAGGATAATATCGTTAATTTTTTTCAATCGATTATCAAAAGCTCTGTGTTTAAATGACTGAATGTTTGTAATGACTACATCTTTTCACACTTATCCAATCCTAAAGACAGTATGAAGTTACAATGGCCAGATAATTGTTAACTCTTCCCTCTATCATTACTCCGTCAAAAATAGAGCAGTTAAGCGATTGAATAACAAACAACACATGCGTTAATTCAATGCTTGTTTTAGAAAGTTCTACCAAAGGTAAAACAATATATTTTTTTTTTTATTACGGTATACTTTTAATAATAAAAAAAAAATTTAGTACTATCTACACAATACATTTTGTGATCAATTGATATGTTTGTGATGAGCGAAACCTGTCATAATATAAATTTTGAAGACAATACTAATAATGTGTTTTTATTATTTCTATTTTTTCCAAGAAGTGAGGGTTAACACTTTAAAAGTGATTGAGAAATATTTTAAATCTGAAAATAAATCTTTGTTTCTCAATGTAATAAAGACTTAAGTAAAAATTTAATGGTATGATATAAAACGCAATAGTGTAATATCTCTTTGGGGTTTGATAAAAATATTTGCTGAATAACGATTATTGATTTTAACATTGATATATTATTTTTGTGTTGACATTTTTTATCGGCTTCAAATGATCAAATAATCACCTTCACTTTTTTATTCTCGGTTTTTAATTGCAATCTGAAACTGTATTGGGCACACTGACCTTTCAATGCGATTGTTTAATTAAACGCATACAATGACAAATATGCTGAAACAAAAAGGGGAAGCGGAAATTGTCTAATTTCGAAACTTAAGTGTGTTTTATGTACGCTTTGTCCAGCGATAAGATCTATTTTTAAAAAGTAATACGAGATGTTGAATGCTGTAATTATTTTTAAGCGAAAATTAAAATATAAATTGAAAATTAATATTTCAATACGATATTATCAAAATTATTGTTTTAGTGCAGTCAAGGGCAACCTTTCATTGTTCTGGGGCTACATTATCACGATGTCTCCTAATTCAATGATCTGGCATTTTTTTTTGGTATAAAACGAAGAAAAAAAAGCACATTAATATTAAATCTCCGTAACAAAAGCAACAAGGTAGTTTTTGGTGGCTGAGATATTAAAAATATTCTTTTCCTTCAATTTGCAAAGAAACTTCTGTTTTTTTATTTATTACGATATATGTTTTTTGCTGAACGTAACGCTGTCATAATAAATCGAGTTGAAAATATACAAAAATTATCTAACGTTAGTAAAGCATAATTTATTATATAAAAATAAAAAGAAGCGATCCATCATATTTTTTAGTAAACCTCTTTTAAGTTGCATGTAGGTATGGAAGAGCCAATTTGAACAAAACGACTACAATTAGGCTGTCACGTAAAATTTGAGATGAAATTATAATTTTACCTAAATCATTTTGAGGTCAAGATCAATTTTATTCTGCGTTATGGTTTACAGTTAATATTGCAAATTGAGAACTGCAAATCACATATTTGCTTGAATACTTCGTCCAATTTAACTGTTAATTTTTAACTTTATTTATTTAAACGCTTGTCTTGATTGATTTTTGCCAAAAAGACGTCATCCACGTATGAACCGTTCGTGAATCAACTGCACAAAAATAATTCTGTGTTGTGAGCGAAATTCGCTTCATAGATTCCATAAATAATATAATGATTTCCACGAATCACATGATTTTTCAATTTTACACTCTCACACTATTTTTTGATAGCAATAATCAATTGAAAGAAATCAGTCCTGAGTCATTTGTTTTTCCATTCGAAAACATTTTTATCCACAGTAGAAAGAGAACAATGAATTGTTAGAAAATCCAATTGAAAAAGAACACCGAGTCATTTGTTTTCGTAACGCAGTAATACAAATGAAAGTGGGCAGTTGATTTGAGTGGTATATTGAAATGTTATTAATTTCTCATAAGTTTTCATGTGGATTTTAGAAGTACAACAATATAATGATCAGTAAATTATAAACCTGTCCGATCAATTATCGTAAAATTTTAAGAAACAGCTCAGCGGTGATGAGCAATCACAAAACATGTGCTGGACATTTATAAAAGTTACTGACAAGTGAAAATAAAAGCAATGTATTTTAGTTCTACAAAATTATTTTTTAATAGACATCAACTATCACAAAGGATTCTTCACTAGCAAACTAATATATTGTCTTCCCCATTAATTCAACCCCTGCCCTTCTGATTTGCTTCCGTAATAGACCACTTCAGTTACACATGTAAACTTATTGTCATAGCCGCCTTTTTAATTTCATTTACAATTTTTGAAAATTTTAGTTTTATTGCGAGAAAACAACAAGCTAGGCCGTTAAAACGGGAGAAAAGATGTATTGTGTACCTTTTCCACACAGCTATACATAGATAAGCAAAGGTTAGTTTAAGCATAATTCTGAAGATGGCGTGAGCCGAAATAGCTATCAACTATTTTTAAAATAGTTTTGTAGAACTAAAATACATTGCTATTTTTTTCACCGTGTTATAATGGAGTTCTACCAAGTTAATACCAATTCAATCAATTACTGACAATTCATTAAATTTACTACCCAAAAAATGACTTAGATGTAACCACATACGGAGAAGCCTTAATTATAATTTTCAATGATATATCTTCAAGTCTTTATTTTATAATATACATGCATACATATTAAGAGTTCGCAGGTGGTTCGAAGGCGTATATGAAATGTTATTTATGACGGCGTGTATGTACTATTTTATAATATAATGGTCACAAAGGATTTTTCATTAACGTACTTGCGATACAGGATACGATATATGTATCACATTTGAAATACCTCGTTAACATATTGTATATATGGACACATCCTGTTGGCTTTTTAATCTAGACTTCTTTATTCGTGTTCACGACGTATAATGCTAATTTTGTAACATTTTGAACAAATAATAAAGTATGCGAATAGCTTTCAGACAAGAAAATCTTATTGATTGAATTGGCATTCACTTGGTAGAACTCCATTATAACACGGTGAAAAAATAGCAATGTATTTTAGTTCTACAAAATTATTTTTAACAAATATAGTTGATAGCTATTTCGGCTCACGCCATCGTCAGAACTATCTTACATCAGAAGAAAATCTTACTTCACACCGGTATTAATATTAGTTGTTTTGAAAATAGAATCTATATCTTTAACTGAAAATACAGTTTTCTTATTTTTGAAAGCAGAAGTTAGCGACAGGGAGATTTTTTAGTCCTAATTGAATATTAAATTCTTACTTATAATTTTATATTGCACATTTTTTTTAAATAGCAGGTTGAGCAGTAAATAATATTACGTGTTGTATATTCACTGCTTGGGTACATTTATTTTAGATCGTTTTTTTTTAGAAATTTCTACGTTACCGAAAAACTGTAAAATGCTGAAAAGATTCAAATTTTTAATATATACAATATTAAAAAAATATAACAATTATATTTTAAATATTTATTAATCATAATACTCAGTGCAATTTGGCACTTAAATTTTGAAGAGGAAAAGGTTAAAGGAAATCTCTCAAGCTCGCAAACTATTTTAACTACGGATGTATCTATTATATTTTATATTAATTATTAAAAATAAAAAAAATAGTTTGGAGACCACTAATGGCTTCAGAAAATATCGAAAAAAAATCGTGATTGAATTTTTTACCACCTCCTTCGTCACACCTGTATCTCATAAAGTATGACATTAAATTAATACTAAAACCCTCATAGGTAAGCGTGAAACCATTGACGAAATGCCCCTAACCATGAATTTATTTGTCGACGAGGGACGTCCATTTCTTAAGCAATATGTTTATCACATCACTATCAACAAAAAATACACCATACTGAGCAATGTCTATGAATGAGTGCGTAAACGCCCTACATCTGTAAAAACATCAGCCATTAGATGGATTCAGTTACAATACGCAATATCAACGAAATAACGTATACAAATTGAGATTCTATTATATAAAGAATCGTTTGTTGATGAGAGATATTTGGTAAGCGTTCATCTTTGAAGAGTTAAACCCGAATCGATCGAAGCCATGACTGACCAATTTTTCAGTAGAGATTCGCATAGTGCAATATACATAATTATTTCAAAAAATAATTGTTGTGCCGCACGAGTCACACGCGATTGCGATAGTGGAGAAAATGGACACCCGAGTCAACAGTATAGATGTGATTGATACGCGCTACGTGTTCGGTCAGATGATTGCTTTTAGCGAAATTCGCAAAAAACTTGTTAACTTTTATTTTTGCGTCATTACTAACGTGACCATTTACTTTTCCCACCAGACCAAGACACCTAAAGAAAGTAGATACTTATCCGTTTTAGGCGCCTCATACTTATAATATTATACTTGCAATACATTTGACAAGATAGTAATATTTTATTACCTATTTTTATCGCATAAAACGAATGAGTTCCGACATGTTTTTTTTTTCACAAAAAACGTTGTTTTATTCACGCCCGCGCTTTTATCTACTAGTACTAGATTTTGTGCCTTTTTTAAAATTGTTATTGCGAGTCTCTCTCTATTCGAAAACGGAACATTTTGGCGTTTTGGAATTATGTTTAGTGACGACGGGACACACCGATTGAAAAAAGGCGTCTGGTCACATCAGTCATAATGCAAGCAGCAAACATTCATTACAAAGAACGATTCCATCGGCTCGAATAATAAATATTTATACGAATTGTCAAAACACCATATCATTGTGATTATTTACATGCGTAAATGTGTGTAACTGATGAAATAAGTTTAGATGTTATGTTATATTTTGTTGCATAATTTATTTTTGATACTTTTTAAAATACAATACAATCAAAACTCTTCATATAGTAATTTCTCCACACTACGGAAGCATATTCCTTACGAGTGTGACTTTTCTTACTATATTATATATGTGATTTACTGTTTTGCTAATGATGAATACCGATGTAGGTTTTTTTCAGATATACATTGAAAACCAACCGCTTCTAATTAACAATTATATACTTAATCTACTCAACAATTTGCTAGTATCCAGCAATTCCGGGACTAAAAATTAGAAGGATACTGCATATACATACCTGCATAGAGCGACACCGATTATCACTCTCATAATAAGCCGGCTTTATATACAAACACTTCAACACGCGTTTGTAAAGTTTGTGTGGCTTAACCCTTTGCACTCTTTTGCAAAAACTTACAATGCCGCCATAAAGGCGGCATTGTAAGTTTTTCGTATTACTCGGATGCCGCCGCAGTGGCGGCATGTTTATAAAGTAATTTTTTGTAAACTTTTAGCATTTTTTATACATCAATTTCAACTAGATCACAATAACAGATCATTAGGGAGTCATTTACTGATAAAAAAACATAGCCAAAGATAGCCGGCTTGCGTAATATCAATACGTGTTGTCATCGAAATGCACGGTGGATCCCGAGTTCGTACTTCAACTGTTCCTACAGAAGATTGTCTTGCAGATAAATTACATAGATTACGTTCAGGGACTAAGAAAGACTGTGCAGTATGTTCAAATAGAAAAATTTCTGGCGTGAGATCCGAAACACGGCTGTTTTGCGAGACCTTCGTAAATAAGCCAGGATTACATGTTGGCGATTGCTTTGTGAAATATCATAAAACGAAGAATTACAAATATGTAAATTATATTCATTATATATATATTATACAGAAAAAATAAAAAAAAAAAGTTTTTTTAAATTTTATATGTATTTTTTTTATTACTTTGATTCATGTAGCGAATACGATTTTCGCAAAAAAACGCATCGAGTTGCTGATAGGCACATACGAAAAAGTGTTCGACTGCAAAAGGTTCAAAAGGTGCAAAAGAGCGAGACAGAGGCCGTGTAGCGTTCTAGTGTTCAATAATATGTTTGTTTAAAAGCGTTATTACCACCCAATCTAAAGCCACTGATTGCCTATAAACTATTGTCTGAAGATTCGCACATCGCATGTAGTGTCACTCAAAAGTTTACAACGCTGATAATAGATAATGTAAATATCTATTATGGAACTGAAAACGATTAAAACTATCACTATTTACTTTATTACGAACTTTTCTTCATTCAAGTCTAAATGAATTTTACGAAACTACACGACAGAAATAAAAATAATTTAAATGGGCCCTCCAGTATATTCTCAAAATATTAACAAAATTAACATAGTGTTTTGAAATCTATTTCAGCGTTAATAAAAGAATAAAAGGAGATTTGATATTACATTTTTTCCTCCATCGCCTGCTCTACAGATCGCTACTTTTTGTAATTTAATACCCAAATAACTAGACGCCAACATAAATTTGCGTGTATTAAAGAATTAAATTTCAACTATCCAACAAAAACATATTTTTTGTTAATTTATTCAACTGAAATAAAATGAAACTAAAGATATAACTGCCAAAAATTGTTTGATTGAAGTGTAGCTCATTTTCAATAAGGATGTAATACTTAATTTATCATATTTTTATTCAATAAAAAAATACATCTCAATATAGAATACATAAATTTAAACTGCTGATTTAACTTAAATTATAATTATTAACCAAAAACTAGTGTGTAGAAAAAACAATTAGTTTTATAGGACCAGTGCAGTGGGTTTTTATTGATCCATTAAATACATGCGTTTGATTGACAGCGTAAAATAAAAAAAAAATGTATAATAAAGACGACGTAAGTTAATTAACCTCTATATATAATACATTATATTAACACTCAAATTAATTCTATAGGCTTTGATCGTCGTTCAGAAAAATATTGCGAATATAAAAAAAATCTTTGAATAGATCCTATCGCTTTAGTAATGTTTTCATTTAATAAAAAATGCATTATATCTACTACAAATAATTGCGTATTGCTATAGTTAGTTGTAAAATAAAAATGATTTTAATGTGCCGACGTCGCGAGTGAAGCTCGTGCAGTAATTCGACAGTTTATAAGTGCTATGAATAAAATAAACTGAATGCTATAAAAAGCTCAATGCATCATTGCATTTGCCCAAATAAATAATATTAACGTTATAAACAGTATTATTCAATTGAATATTAATTTCAAAACTAATAGAAATTTGCAGTAAATGTTGTTATGTTGGTTGTTCTTTATTTAAATTGCAGTATTTTCTGGCTAATTACACTGCGGTAAGCTTTAAAATCTGAAATATCACGGGGTTAAGCTTTCAAATCACACGTGGTCTTGAGTTCTTATTGCTTAATTTATGATATCGACTGAAGGTGTTTGATAGAATTTCAATTTTAAATTTGAATTGCAAAAACTTTATACCATGCGTTAGCATGTTTATGTGTGAGTTCTGTTGCATCCGGGTGATAACATGCCTGAAGATGCCGAAAGGTGAAACCTGGGCCGTTAGCGACAAAACATGTGGAATTGTATATATTTATAACAATTAAAATATTCATATTGCTTCGTCGACAAAACCATATTTTTTGTTGTTGTTGATAATATGGATAAATTCTGTAATACAGTCTAGTGACATGCTAAAATTCCCCATCGCAAAATTATTTCTTTTTTAAATATATTGAAAAAAAAGTGCTCGAAAGATAGAATAATTTTATAAAATTACAGCCACTACATTAAAAGTCAGGAGTAAATAAATAAAAATAATGGCCTTTCCTATGAATACATTAAATAAAACAGATTTTCTGTGTTTCTTAATATTTTGTTAACCTTGGAACAAATACAATTTATGAATTCTTTTATGTTAAATATTTATTAATTTGATTCATTCGATCGCGGAAGCGAAATGGAATTCGTACATTGTTAATGTCGTCCGGTTAGACTACTGAGAAACCATGTTGAAATTGATTGATTCAAAGACTTCGCATGACTAATTTTTAAACAAACTTAATTATAGTGGCAAACCAAAATTACAGGATTATCTCAATTATTTTTGTATTTAAAATGGTTTCATAATGGGTGTTATAAATATCAATATTTTGACACAGCGTATGAAGTTAGTTATTCTGGAACTATAAAAACCACTATCAGCTGTATATAGAAGACTTTTTTGTTATCAATTAAACTTTATTGTATACATACTCTAGTAAGTTATTATTTAATAAAATTACACTTCATGATTTCATGAAATTTTTTAGAGATAATATTGTAGTATCTGTATGAATGATCAATCATGTATATTATAATAATTAAAAGTATAATTTTATGACTGAAGAAATGTTGACTTTTGATTTATGACTCGATAGATTTGAGCCTAAAAATATTTTAAAATATATTATGTAGTTTACTTCTCGTCGAACATAAGATATTTTATGGACAATGTGTGTAAAGTTTTCGAATTCATTCGTTGATTACTAATTGTTTCTTACTTAACTACATTTTTTACCATTAACCCAATGCAAAGCTGTGTTTTTTAATGGTCGAAAAGTCTTTTAAGTAATGATAGAGGTTAGTTTAAGTTGAGTGCAGAAAATGATATATATACAAAAAAATGCTTTTAAGGTATTACAATCATTATTTGGAAAATCATTATTTAAAAAAAAGAAACAATGAGTATTTTTATAATTATCGATCTTACCCATCGCAAGCATTGTCAACTAATTTCAGTACTTTATAGTTTAATTTACAATGCTCGCGATGAACGAAATAGTACTAAACATTGTTCTATATTTATTTAAAATACTTTGTATCTTATGAGAACTGATTTTTCCTTACAAATTGTGCCGATTTATGCGCTTAGTGAATGAGTTCATATAATTTTAACCAGCCGAAATGGCGCCAACCATTTTTATTCTATTATTTATACGGCGTACTGTGATTTAACCGTAAGCAGATTTCTAGACATTTTTTTTATTTGTATGAACAATAACATCAATGTAGTATTATTAATATCAAATTAATGACAAACTACGATATGAGGGATGTGAACCTATGCTACAATAATGGTGTTCATATAATAGTGGTTTATATATAATAGTTAATATTAATTGATGTCTATTAAAAACATATACATATACGTCCATTACTCCAAACAAAACTCTTTCAATATTGTAAGAAAACAGAGTTTGAAAAAAAAGATGAAATATTTGAGCAGTGTTTCATGTACAATGTATAAATATGTTTTTTTTTTTGTAACTGACGGGGCTTTTTTTAAAATGATATTTGTTTCGTTCTTGATGCTAATGGTGTCTCGAAGATTATTATTCCAGCGTTCCATGGCTCTGATTAGTGTATCCTGTTGAATATTGTCAGTAACCATTCAGAGTGTCGAACTCCCTCTAATTTCTAGTAGGTAGAAGATACGGGAGCATTTAAGCTTTCTTGTGACGTCTGTTATATATTTTAAATAATAAAAACACATTTTTTAGTACTTATTTCCACAATATATTTTTTGATCAGGACCGGTTTCGCTTAGAGCGATTAGTTGATAATGCTCGCGATGAGGGAAACCAGTCCTAATCAAAAAATATATTGTGGAAATAAGTACTAAAAAATGTGTTTTTATTATTTAAAATATCATGCCTTTCCATCAAGAAGTGACAGTTAACACCTTAAAAGTGATCTGTTATATATGTAATGTATATCGTGGACTTTTTGCTATGAACGCTATGATGGACCGGTTCTTCTTCATTCTTACTTCTGAGTTCCTGACAAAGTCAAAACACTACAGCCCAAGCAAATTATATATTTGCCTTGTGCTTTTGTAAGGGGCCATGACTCGCAAACGTAAAGCAGTGCTATCAGATTGCACACGTGTATCGCATGGTTGTAAGAACCTGACGTTGTATATAATGTATTTCAAGTTTGGCAAAAACTGATCAAAAGCTTTTTGAAAAATGCATTTGGTACTAATCTGGGCTATCAAACATAAATATTAAAACCGTCGTTTATGGACAGTCGATGTATTTTATTTAGAAAAGTAATTAACTGCGAACCCCTTGGATAGAGCATTTTGCGCTGCACGTTAAAGACGTTATATTCATGTCACATTGTGTACACCGTACCCAGTTTGCGATAAAATATCTATTTTATTGGATTATGAATTATTTAAAAGGATGTATTTATCGATATAGCGCTATCACGGATCTACCTTATGTATTGTATGTTCGTTTTTCTTTGGTATCGTCGGGTAATTTTCAATGACGAGTTATGATATCCGGTTCGCATGTTCTTATTTTTCCGATGAACGTCCTCTGAGTCAACTCTTTATGTAAAGCGCCTACCTGCTTGCATTGCGCCGAGATGATATTTTTTCCAGGAGCAATCCTAGTTAGGGCTGGCAAAAGCTAAGCAAATTATTATTTTTTATGATTTTTACACTGCTTTCTCGCTTTTCTTCAACTAATATAGTAAACATACGAAAAATATTTTTCTTTATAAGCAAAGATAAATATTCTATTACATGAAGTTAACGTATTATATGCCAGTAGGTATTAGAAAGGTCTTACACCGACGGTCCCGATTTTGTTCGCATGGCGAAATCCTGTTAGCGACGCGTTATAGTAATAAAATATAATTCTTTTAACAATCGACATTACATTGATTATAATACAACATATGACTACTGTAAAATTACAACGAAATGATATGTGTATAGAATATTTGAATTATTGAAATCGTTTATCATGTCCAATATTACTAGTAACGTGGGTGGTATATATACGCGCATTTTATATAGGCACTGCACTCACGGAATTTTTGATCGTATTTATACGCTAATGGTAAACCACCGCTTAAAACGTTTATGTTTCTAGAAAACCCGGAAGTAGTTTCGAGTTCTATCCTACAATTTATTGTGTATATACAAATGTTATCTCCAACACTTAAATAATTAAACATAATAAATAAATAAAAATGTATAAATATAACATTATAATTTACCTCAGGCAGAAGTTGACACTTAGATATTTAGTTTAAGCAAAGAAATTATTACGATAAAATTGTTTCTAATGTTTCGAAAATATGTTAATAATATGTGTAAAGATCGAATGTTCTGAAATGATAAAAAGTTTTTAAAGAATGGATTGTTCGAAACAATAGTGCTACAGTCCAAGTTATGACAATATTATTTCTGTGACAACTAGCACTGTCTTAAGATAATTAAGAATATTCGATTTCTAAACATGTTTTGCGCGTCCCTAACCTATACGCTAAGAGTTTTATACAATAGTTTTGGAAGTATTACAATAATACTCAGAAGTGTTACGGATGTTTAAGAAGTCAGAATGAGAATTGATTTCGCTTTAGGCTATTTTGTATTGGTAATCAGTAAAAAGAAACAATTTGTGCTGTATTGAATTCATTGAAAACGACACAAAGGGAATACGTATTCTTCATTGTTAAGCGTAAGTGCATAAAAAGTAAAATAAATATTGTTCAAGCTATTTGAATTAAGCTGGTCAGAAAGATTTTGTTCTTGGTATTATTAAAATAGTCAAGTAAGAATGTAGACATCAAATTTTTTGATACATCCGAAAAAAATATATAATCCGATTGAAATTTAACTAACGAAGGCTGAGCCCATGGATAAAACACCCAAAGAGGATGACGTTGACCGATTGACCATAGGCTAACCCAAAGTTTACTTATTCATGAAAAGCTGGACAAATACACAAATAATATATATAATATGTTATATATTATAGAGGTTTATTTTCTCGTAGTTTTTTATACATTTTGAGTCCGTTTTAACCTTAAAACCTATTATAATTGAACATTTGTATTTAATATATTTGATTGATTGAATTGGCATTCACTTGTTCTGCAAGTTCTAAGTTCTACACTTTATTATAACATGGTGAAAAAAATAGCAATGTATTTTAGTTTTACAAAATTACTTTTTAAAATATAGTTAATAGCTATTTCGGCTCACCCATCGTCAAAACTATGCTTAAACTAACGTTTGCTTATCTATATATAGCTGTGTAGAAAATGTACAAAATACATCTTCTCTCCTGTTTTAACGACCTAGCTTGTTTCTTGCTCGCAATAAATCTAAAAAATTGTAAATGAAACAAAATAGGCGGCTGTACCAATTAGTTTACATATGGCACGAAAATGGTCTATAATAGACACAAAGAAGCACCCCCAGAGGGCTAAGTAATGGTGACCGACGTATATTAGTTTGTTCGTTAATAGATATCAACTATCACAAAGGATTCTTAACGAAAAAACTAATATATGTTTAAAACATATTATAATATTACTAGTATATCAAATTTATGTACATGAAAGTTTTTATATTGAAAAATATTATCAATTTAATTGGATTATACGGTTTTATATTTTTTGTCACCAAAGACTTAGGCCGGGATAGAGTACCCCATCTTGAGGTCTTCAAGTAAAATTGTGAAGTATTTTGTTATAGTGCGAATTCATTCCACTATTATATTTTTTGTCCATTAGTTTTACGCGATATCATAAAATTAATGTAAGGCGAGAGCTGCTTGTTAAATTGTGGAATATAATTGCCCTACAAAACGTTATCACGATTTACTCACACGTTGCGAAACAATGTTTATTTTAGGTGCTTTCTTTTCGTTAGCAGTGAGTTGTCCATAACATTGCGGGCATTGAGGCCGACAAAATAAAATTGACCGTAATTACTTTGATTACCGCAATTTGGAGTGTGGCGCTCTTTTTGAAACGCCGGAAGCGACGATTGCACTTTTTGTTTGCATTTTTTCAAATTTCGAAATTGAAGATTGCCATCACTCAAAGAGACAAACGAATGTCGGCAGAAAAACTTTATATATATATGCGTTTCTTGGTAAAAAAAATAATAAAAAAAAACAATTAGCTAATTTATTTCTGTTACGTTTAAATTTTAGATCTCATACTATTTGAATTGAAAGCAATTTTTTATGACGTAATAATAAAATACGATCTTTTTTTTTAAATATATCCGACATAATCTTAGCTTATTAAAATATCATATTGGCATATTAAGATTTATATTATATACTGTGTTAATTTTTGAATTCACCAAAAAAATAATCGTTTTCGTTACTTTTACCATGGAGGACTTGAGTGTCAGTTTCCTATGAATAATAATTTAACTCGAATGATCACCTTTTGTTTATAAAAATATATATTGGCAATTACTTTTATACTTTTATATATATATATATTTTATTCCGTGTATTGCGTTATTTGTATGTTTCGTGTTTTGCCACTTTCAGAGGCATTTTCAGACTTACTATCGCAAAGGTTGCGTAAGTAATTGAATACTTAATTTTTATATTTTTAAACCAATTCGGTAGTATTGAGATTTTATTGAGAACAATCCAGGATATGTTATAATACTGAAAATCAAATATATTTACACTGTGAAGAATTTGCTCAAAAAAACTATCGAATGCATAGATTACATTGTATATTTAGTAGAAGTTAAATGAAAATATCAAAGTATATAAGCTCGCAAAGGATTTTCAAAAGTTTTTTTTATTTTTTAAATTCTATCAATGGCTTGATCACGAAATATTCCTAAAACTTTCATCTATATTTTATGATTCTTGTTGAATTAAATGAATTAGATAGTTCAACCTTAGATTTATTCAAAATCTTTAAGTTTTATATTAAACAATATTAGACATCCGTAATCCTGAATCATTCATTCCTAAATCCCATTCCAAGAGGCTTGACAACTCTATTGCGTTATTTATACTACACATCAAAACTGTCTTCACAGCCCTGAAGTGAAATAACCGTAAAAGCAAATATAAATTACGCTATGAAACATTTTTACTTTTAAAATTCAAGTCAATGAACTTGATTTGATATTAAAAAAATAAATAAAAACACCGGTTACTAAAACGTCGGAATTTGAGCAATAAATTGCTGGTAATAAATTTGTATAAATATATATTTACATAGCAACGAACACTATTTTTTGAAAAAAAAATAAGCTATTAACAGCGAATCAGTGAAATAAATATTTTATTTGTAGTCTGTAATTTTTCAAACACTCGTACCGTAATTGTGCATGTCTAAATGTTATCGAAAAAATCGATCAATTATTGAAGGTTAGCCGTAGTTTTAGTTCATTGAGCTTTAAATTTTTTAGCGGTTTTTTCCCAATATCAAAACATATGTTACATTTTTTCATTAGGTAAGTACAGCGTTTTAAGATAATGTATGAAAACGGTTCTTAACAATAAATTTGAATCGTTCAAATAATACACACGTGGGTAAATGTTGTTGCTAACCACAGTGGTTTTACTTTTCGATATATTCAAGCATTTGAAAACTACAATATCACTTATTAAAAGAATTGTAAATTGTTGCTGATTTTATTATTTTGATTTTAGACTATTTACGTTTAATTTTAATTAAAAAAATAATTACATTGAGCATTAGAAACTTAGTAAAATTTTACCCAATAAAATTGTAACAAGAATTCATTTTTGCTAAAAGTTACTTAAAGATATCGATCTATAATGTTGATTAACGATTTATCCTTTAAACATTTGAAAATAATTATGGATTCTTAAAGTATTTATTGTGTTCAATATTGGTACAAAAATTTGAAATATATTAATTTTCAAAAATGCTTGAATTATCGATGTCAAGAAGAAAATCAACATTTACTTATCCGTAATTCGTAAACCTTTGAATTCCATCTCTAGTTAACTCTCCTGCTGCACTTCAAAATTACTGTTACAAAGGCGTCAACAAAAATGAATGATTTTTTGTAGACACGTCGTTACTTAACAATATTATTCAGCCGAACTCATAAATAATACTTTAAAGGAGATAGTTCATATAATTTGCATATATTTAACGCGGAAGTAAATCGGAATAAATTCGTATTAAGAGATTCTCTTCTAAGCTTATTTATGTTTCTTTTATTTGTTTATTTTCTTTATTTTGCGCGTTTTATGAAAGATGTATTCAATAACTGAAAATACTTGTATTAAATACATTATATGATGATTATCTTCTTTATAACATATTATTGAATCTTACATGAATGTATATAAAGCGAGATAAAGAACCAATGAATTGTATTGATCCCCGATTTCAGCATTTTGACCGTAGTCCGAATTCAACGTTCATTAGAACGTTTCATTCATTTACAAGTGCATGTGTAATAATGATTTTTCAAAGCAGAATAAGTATTTGAAAAAAAAACAGTCATATACTGCGTCCTATGTTTGTATATAACTTCATATGATGTATTTTTATTGTGAATCTTTGATAGTTAGCACGATTAAAGAGACAAAATATCGTTTTGATTTCTCTATGATTAACTTGACATGTTACCAATTTTGACTCATTTAAAAGCTCTTTCAAGTATCCTCACATGATATCTTAAATTATATTACCAAATGCCGTAGAAAATTGCTAGGGAAAGAAACATTGAACTATAAAATACCTTTTTTAAGGCGTTAACTGTCATTTCTTGATAGAAAGATATGACAAATGATTTTTTTCATTTTTCCACATGTTTTGTCACTAATGACCCGGGTTTCGCCTTTCGGCATTTTCAGACAGGCAGAAAAATATGATATTTTAAAAAATAAAAACAGATTTTAATATATACTTATTCCAACAATATATTATATAATCAGAACCGGTTTCGCTTACGTAAATAAAAATTCAAGTAATATAAATCGTGTGAATAAAAAGTGAGTGGTAAATTCTCAAATTTTTAAAACTAAACCCGTAATTTTATGATGTTAATCATCAATTTAACCAGTTATTTGAAAGATGAATCATGCAATTGAATCATTCATTTAACATTGGAAAGTTACTGGCATATATTTGTTTGTAGCCATGAGAAAATTCGCTGAAAACATCCCATGTAATTATGTAGAATTAATTTCAATTGCGCCTTGACTTACTAAGCTCTGGATTACATCTAAGCACGTTGACATTTATAAACGAAAGTGTGACGCATTTTAGATTACTTGCCGATGTCAAAATTGACTCATTGATTTTTCTACCCAACGATGAATGTATTAAACAAGTGTGAAGCCTTCTTGAGAAATTATACATGGTTTTTAAGTATATTATTTAAAGGCAATATTTATAACTACCCCAACGAATCAAAGGGGAGAATGAATTATAAAACCATTTATTATGCCGTATATCATAAATATTTTCCGGTATTACAAAAAAAAAACAAAGCAGCATTGACAGTTTTATGATATCGACTGAAGGTTCTTGATTGAATTTTATTATCAAATTTGAATTATTACAACTTTGTATGATTCCATATGTTTCGTTACTAGCGACCCGGGTTTCGCCTTTCGGCATTTTCAGGCATTCTATCACATGGATGCAACAGAACTGACGCACAATAAACAGTTAGCGTCGTTTATATACCAAAGGTATTCATTACAGGAAAATACAAACCCCAACGCAAGCAGTAAATGGCAGATAGAAGAAATTTTATAATATTAATCTGATAATAATTAGCATAATTACCTGTGATGGTATTCATTAACGATCGTGTTAATGAGTCCCTTGAAAGGACTTTACAACAAATATTATAATATTTAGCCAAAATTAAAATATAAATGGGGGTTTTTTTACCTACTTACATATGTGAAAGGCGAAACCTGTATCGTTAGTGAGAAAACATGTGGGATAGTACAAAGTTGTAACAATTCAAATTTGATATTGAAATTCCATGAAGCACCTTCAGTCGATATCAAAAATTAAAAGGATGTTAAAGCTTACCATTATACTTCGATTGACTTTGTTCTCCAAGTGAGTATAATATTTTCAGCTGTTAGGAATATATTAAATATTGTCTTTCAAATTGCTGTTGATATTATTAATTTTTATACATAGCCAATAGTATTAAAATTTTTATTCAGTTAAGATTGTTATCTTTACTGTTAATATATTTAACCTTTTAGAGGTTGAGATTATTTTAAATTATATACGTTAAAAAAAACGAATGATGGAAATTCCAATATGTAAGATGTTTCGATAAGTATCTATGTACGGACTTGCAACATTGCTATAAATAAAAATGATTGATTTTTTTAAAGGATAACATCGCGTACTGATTAATTAATATTGTAAAATCGTAACGCCAAAGTTTCTCGCAATAATATATTAGAGTTTTACGATGATACTAATTTGCCTATTAAGCCGAAAAATATAAAGACGTGCTTATTTTCACAGCTCCAATGATGATGTCAGCTTCTTTGATAGTAAAATTGCGTTTTTCCCAGGATTTCAATCGTGATTTGAAGAAAAAAAACACTTTGAAAATTCCATCTCAGTCGTTATTTTGATTCAAGATATCGGAAAGGTCCACTAATGATATCACTATTTGAAGTATTTGATAATAGTTAATCATTGATTTGGAAATACCTGAACGAATAAAGATCTTCATTATTTTTGAACTATTCATACATTTTATATTTTTTTGCACGTGAAGTTATTTCTGTCATAATTGAAAACTTCAGGCAAAAAGCGATCTTTAGAAAAACTACAATTTTAATCCGTCAAAACGACCACTTTGCTTTTCTATCCATAATATTATTTAACACTAAATTGCGTGATCAATTTAAGTCAATTTAAACAATTAAACTCACAGCAGTGATTTTTAAATCGGTATTGCGTACGCTTTTTGAATAACCAAGTTAACTAGAAATAAATGCACAGTTAATGATTTTAAACTTGGTAAGGGTAAAAAATATTTTATTTCTTCCTCAGACTCCTAACAAAATACAACAAAATATTTCATAAAAAACTGAATTTTATAAAATGAAATTGGATGCATATTGTTATTCTGTACCTAGTGGAGACAATTATATATATATTTGTATTAACATATGAATATATTATGAAAGACTATATTAGTAGCCTAAACATTCTCTCTGTGTACCCTGTTTTAAATCGGGTGGTTGGAAAAAGAATGTGAACGTTAAATATGACAGAAATTAATTATTTTGTCAAAATAAATTTACATTTTATTGATTGATTTGGCATTTACTTTTTAGAACTCCTTTGTAACACAAATTTTATAGAACTATACACTGCTTTTTTCACTGTGAAATATACATTGATTGAAAATCAATGATCTTAAATTAAATATTCGTTAACAGATTCAAAGTTTCGAGTCCATGAATATCCTGAAGAACGTTGTTTATTGACAAACTTATTTTTGTTTCACGCTGAACTGAAAAAATAATATACAATTTTGTACATATTTTTCCTTGGATAGACGGCACTAATTTATAAACGATAAAATAAGTGAGACTTAGACACACTGTAAACAGTTAAGGAGGGGTTTTTGTGACAGATAGGCAGACAAGTTTATGATAATATTTTTTGTTTTATGGAATATTGTAAAGAATGATTATGATAATTCACAATATAAGAATATACAGTTCAATTATATACAAAATAATTATGGTGTGCAAAGTGAACACAAAAAGCCGATAAAAGCGACGACAACTTTCATTTAGAACTCTAGTTAATTTTTATAGTAAATAAGTGCTGCACTGACAAACGAAAAAGAATATCGAAAATATTGCTGTGTTAATTGTATTCCATCCGTTGGATCTTCACCAGATTCGTTTTAAATGGTCGTACGAGGACCGCCACGGCAGCCTCCGGTGTCAAGTGATTACTACGATTCGTAAATATTTATCACCGCTCCGCTCAGCAATTACCATAAATTTTTACACGACTAAATTATGGCCAGCGTGCGTTCCTCTTTGTCTCTTACTCTTGACACGCATTCCACTGGGAAGGTAAACAAACATGTTATTAAAGAACATATAAAATATACATACAATTTTATTGAAAAAAAAAATATATATTTCGCTGACGTGATATATCATATATGCTCTGATAAAATTATTAGACTTAAGCAAGTTAGTTTATAACTGTTATAATTCGGATGTAATAATGATTACGCTAAACGTCCGGCTGTCACTACATATTCCGTTAATCCAACATTTATGTTAAGTCAAGTCAATCAGTTGAAATCATTTATTTGAGGCAGAAAATCTTAGTAAGTAAATATTTGATAGAACTTGAAGACAAATTTACAATTTACTGATTTGCCGATTAACAAGTTAGAGAATTCGTTGATTGAATTGTCATTTATTTTGTAGAGATCTATTATAACACGGTGAAAAAATAGTAATGTATATTAGATCTACAAAATTTATGAGATATATAGTTGATAGTTATTTTGGTTTACACCTGACTGATAGTTCTGATGAGGAGTAAGCCGAAATAGCTATCAATTATTTATATTGATTTATATCAATATATCTTATTAATTTTGCAAAACTAAAATACATTTTTTCCACCGTCTTAGGGAATTTGGATTGCGGACACAAAATGGGTTTTTTTTAAATTTAAATAACATTTGTTTTTTTTAAAAGGAGTAAGTTCTTTTTGCAACCACAAATTTTTATTTTTCAAAAATCTAAATGTGTATTTTGGTTATTGATTTCGTAAGTTATCACAAGTGCTTTAAAAGTATTTTGGTATTTTTCGTTTACCGGTAAATTATCATTAAACTGGAAACGATAGAATAAAAACCGTTTACCAGTACTGGAAAAATGTTGGTAAATTTCAATAGACTCAAAAACAAACGCATAAAATCAATATGGTAACATGATTTGTAAAAAGTATAGATGCATAGGATTGATATTTTTAAAATGCGCTATTTTACCAAAATAGTATTGTGACTTACTCAACGATGGTTTTAATTGATAAGTACCATATGCATCTATAGTTTGAGAATAGAGAAGATAAACATACTATGCATTGGTTCTATAATGCAATCAAGGATACCCAGGTCCACATAAATATGATATTGCAAAATTTGTTGAATACTTCAAAGTTCAATGGCAAAGATCAAAACATTGTGACCTATTAGGCTCACAGAGAGACGGACAAGATGTAAATAACTCGTTCGTCATTTAACTCAGAACGGATATCGCGGCGAATCTTCAATATATAAAATAATCACTGAACAATAATGTTTATTATTATTTTATGGTAAAGACAGATTATTAGTGAATGATTTATATCCAGTTCTAGTTTCAAATGTATCTTGTTTTGAAAGAAGTGTTTCTGATTCGAAGCTTGTCTGGTGGAAAAATATTGCATTTCTTATTATTTTTTTGCTTCATTCAAGTATACTTGCATATTTATTCACTTTCTACATTTTAGTTTAATCAACTTGGTGTCTATATTCAGTTATCTGAAAAACAATTTCCTTTATATCTTAAAATTTTTATGTTATTTCACTGGTCATTTTTATTAAGTGTCCCACACGAGTCCACGTTTTCCTGCGCAGAGTATATTGCATTTACTTGGTAGAACTCCATTATAACACAGTGAAAAAAATAGCAATGTATTTTACTTTTACAAAATTTTATGAGATATAGTTGATAGCTATTTCGGCTCACGCCTTCGTCAGAAGTAGCTAAAACACATTGCTATTTTTTCACCTTGTTATATTATTATATATTATTTCCTCTACTCTGGACTGTGTTCACATATTTTTTGTTTTATACATAATATACATACATATATATATGTTATATTATAGTTTTTTCATTTCAAACGTTTTTGTTGATTTGATTATTTTGTAATTAAGTTTGCATGCATAGTAGGATACACATAAGCTTGATTTTTTTACACCTGAAAGAAGCTTTTGAAATAAACCTTGAAAATATTTAATCGGATTGTAAAACCGAAAAATGAAATAAATTCTAAGCGTGCTTAAAAGCTCTGCCCATTTAAAATACACGTGACTGCAAGTCTCCACTGTTTGGAAACTTAATATACAAAAAACACAGTGCGGATGACAGACTGTTATTATTTTTAATTAATATTTTGCCTCTGTACTTTTTACTGCCGGCGTAAAATTCTTTTAAATCAACTTTAAAAGAAAAAGTAACTCAAAACAGCATTCACAAAATTTACAGTGATTTACCAACGAATATATTTATATGCTTTCTGGAGAGGTATTACTTACGATGTATTTCAAGATATGCCAATCAGTAAAAAACTATAGAATGAAAAAAAATACCACATATTCAATTTACAAAAAAAAAATGCCGCTAAAGCTAATTCCAACGGGGCAAATGTTTGCAATTATAAAATCAAACAAGATAAACTCGATGGGAGTTCTTATCGCACACCCGATAATCATCGAGATCAAGTTTTCAAAATTCAAAACCATAAATTAAAATTAGTCCCGACCACCTCATCGTGAAAAAATATTACTAAACTACATAAGCGATGATGTTTTTAGTATATACAATACATATATTAAAATATTATAATTAACTGATCACTCTCTCTACGTATCGTTTTTAAGGAGTTGAACTTAAGTTATATAGTCGGAGAGAAGTTTATACAACGTAGACATCTGTACATTTAAAATTCAAATTCATAAATCTATTAAGCTTTAATATTTTTTTTAAGATTTCTTATTTAGGTTTAGGCCTGTGGACACTAATACTGAGGAAGCCTAAATTGATTATTTGGTCCTAGTAATTTTAGATTTTTCTTCATAACAATATTATGAAAATAAACTCTTAATAGTCTATTTTGTGTAATATTTATTCAACCTAGACAAAGAGGAACTCTAATTCTTTCCTGTTTAGTTTTTTGGTGTTCGAAAACATGTTTTTTTTCAATAGATATGACTTTGGAAGATGACGTTAAAACCATAATAAATGTTATCTTTTGACGTGACAACGTCTTATAAATCGATGAACGCTCGCTGCACGCACGAAAAAACATGACTCATTGTCCCGTTTGTCGCGTTACGCCAAGGCAAGCGTGCGAGCGAGAGCGCGGATAAGCGATAGAGAAGCACGATCGGCCTACCGTTCGGATTGCGCCGCATCTATCTCTCTTCCACTCGATTGGTCGATGCGTCTGAGTAGAAAAGAGACAGCGGCAGCACACAACTTATACACCTACAGTACCTACACGTGATCTGTTTACAACTGTTTATAAAGTGAAGTGAAATGTTAATGTGGTTTTCATTGTTTATATGACAACAACAATTGCGGCAATAAAGGTAATTAATTCTTGCATATTAAAAATCTGATTAACGTATAACAAATATACTTTTAAAAATAAATTATCAACGATTTCTTTCAGAAAAAAAATTGTAGATTTCATTTCAGTACTTCTTCGTATCCATACAAAATAATGATAATTCAATAAAAATGATTCCATTTTATTCATAAAAGCATGCAATCATTTCATCAATGTTTTCTTATGACGTTGTCACGTTAAACTATCGTCCGTAAACCGACTTTACAGACAACCAATTTTTTTTCATTGCAGTTTTGTATAAATGTATTCTATCGGGATGACGTAAAAGTTGCTCTACAGACAATAATATAACTTAATAAATTATCAAATCATATCTGATCTTAAAAAATATTTTATATGAATAAAATCATTCTAATTCCCAAGCTATATTGACTGAAAGAAAACACGTATTCATTGAAATTAAAACTGTTATCGATTCAATATATCATTGAAGTAAATACTTTCTATGAAATAAAATCATAAAATCGCTTTGATGAAAAAATTTAGGACATGTCTGTTTTTGCTCAGTGCATGTATTACATTATGCATTCCGATGTTTTAGTTGTCTGTTCTCAGGTGTTGTATTACTAATTAAAAATTCATCAGGGGTGGAGTCAAACGTCGGTTTTTTGTGCAGTTATTTGGTTGTATGTAATTAGCGCGGTGGGATTATTTCACTGACTTGTAAAAGAAGAGGGTTATACGCCGACAACTAATTGATTGAGCACGAAAGAAATTTGTTGAGTGCCTATTATTATTTTTCATTGGTTGTTTAATACGTGTATATAAAATTCTTGAAGGCGTATTTCTTTAAACTCTCCCTGCTGAGCTATCTAAAGGATATTGTAATGTTAAATACTTCATGAAATAGTTCAACAATGTTGGTTTTAAATAAGCTTATGCAGGCTTTTCGTACAATCCAGGCTATTGTTAAAACTCAGAAGAACGCTCGAACACGTTTTAACACAGCTAATCATATCATAATTTAAAGTATTAACTACCTATTATAAAAACTTAAACCATTTTCTCAACAGTTGAGACGTTCTCATTCGGTGAGTTCGTGATTCAATAACAAGAATTGATTCTTGAAAAGAGACCCTGTTTGTGTATATTTATTAAGTGATATCTTATTAATTCTCAAAATAAAAAAAAACAGTCAAGCGGTAGAATTTCGCAAAGAATTTGATATATTTAAACTTTAGTCAGTAATATTATCAAAGTTTTGGCAATAAAGTGTGTAATGAAGTAAAAATTAGAGGCCAAGAAAGAATTCAAATGAACACATTTTTTTTTTTTTTTGAATAATAATCTGAAGTCAAAACATCATAAACGTGACACGGGTAAAAAAATAAGTTCTAGAAAATTATTTTTTTTAAGATATAGTTGATAGCTATTTCGGCTCACGCCATCGTCATAATACATTGCTATTTTTTTTACGGTGTTATAATGGAGTTCTATCAAGTGAATGCCAATTCCATAAATACACCATAACTTGCTTTAAAAAGTGGTATTATAATTATGTTCAATTTGCACAATATTTTTCAATCAATATGGTAAAGAGAAATTATTATACATTTAAGATGAACTATTGTATATGTGAAATAAATCTCAAATATTCAAGTACTAGATATTTTTTAGAACCGTTTAGAACTGTATCTTTTTGGCATTATTATAACATATATTACCTTGCTTATTATTGTTGAGATAGTTGAGACTTCCAGAGACTTGAAGCCATGCGCCAATATATTGATAATAGGATGTTATGATTGAGTCACACTTCACACAGAACAAGCTCGACCGCGATTATATTGTAGTTACCTATTGAGAGAGAAAGTTGAAAAAGTGTGGGAAAACATCTTTGCAATTGAACGGAAATAAATTGGAATTAAAAAATAGCTCGAACGCAAGCCGTTAAGAAATTACCACTTCATAAATCAATATCCGTTATTGAAAGAATCAGGCTAACTGTGAAAACCGTACTCGCTACTGTGAACATGTTCAACACGTTTTGTTAGTCCTGCAGATTTTCTGTTGAGTTTAAAGCGATTCCTGTTTTTAGTTTGCACCAATGATTTCGATTTTTATCTTAATGTTTCGAATATATTGTATTGAATGAACTAAACTGTATACATAGATGTTTTAAATATTATTCAAATAAATAATTAGCATCTCAGTGTATAACCTAGGCATCAGAGAATATTAGCATATGAGAAAAACTTGAATGAATTTTTATTTGATTGATTTGATTTAAACTATTGATTGATTTGATTTAACTTTGTTGCCATAAAATGTTATAATACAAAGCGTTTTTGATAGTTTACAATAGCTTTCAATCTATTCAATCATTCCATATCAACTTCAGGAGAAAAATAATCTCAAACAAGTGCAAGACTTAAAATTTAGAATTTAAAACCCTCAAATAAATTCTTGACTTTTTCTGGGCCTGAACGGAGACCAACCTGATTGCTAGGATAACGCTCTTACCACTAAGCCAAAGATATCATATGTTTGTATTGCAGACTTGGCTGTAAGTATAAAATACAATTCTTCAGGAAGGAATAAATTAAATGTAAAATGTTGAATTTTGAAGTAGGATATATTTTTTTTTGGTAAAACTTATTATTATAATTATAATTGTAATATTGTATTTGTGACGAATACTTTAAGCTTCCATTAAATTTTTTTAATATTTGGAAATACTTACTGATAAATGCACAAAAAACGCAAAATGACCAGAATATTTTTTATACTCATTAGCCCAACCATCATAGATATATCAAGAAATTAATTAATGAGTTGTTATAAAATTGATTTTATTTTTAACCTAAAGCCAGCTTAAATTGAAAAACTTTTATACCCCTTGTGTTTTGTATTTATACTGTCTCGAGTCTTGTTTTCAGAATAGAAACATGTTCGACTTTCGCTACAAAAATACATTTGTTACAAAATGTAATTCAAAGAAATTTCATTTAATTTGTCAACATGTAAACCGAAAGTATATATTTAATTTATTATAAAACATTCATAATATTACGTATGAGGAAAGAATATTAAATGTACAAAAATTTATTTTCTTGACGTCACATTCAATCCACTTTTAGAAACAAGCGATTTTTTACTAAGACATAAGTGAATAAAAAATTCAAGTATAAAATTACAAGTCGTTGCTTTAAACCATTTGATTATTACGAGACACTAGTATATCAAATTTACACCAGTGGCTTGGAGTTTTTTTTTAAAGATTAATGTTATATTTACTAACACGTTAATGTAATATTCCCGAAAGTATCTCCTTACAAGTATTCTGAGAATTGCTGACGGTGGGCAATAAACTGGATAATTTACAACTCTCAACCCGGACGTTTTGGTTTTTTGATTGCAGTAAAAACGTATTTAGCTATATCAATAGGTTGCTTAACAAATAAAAAATATCGGCAAACATTCAATGTCAAAAACGGAAGCACATAGCCATAAATTTTATAAAAAAATCAACACATTTAATAATTCACAAGTAGTTAATCAACTGAAATCATTAGATCGTTGCGTGCTTAACAGATAGTTAAGGATGCGAATATATAACAAACCAACTAATATTTATCATCGCAGAATAGTTTTGACGGCCATTTTGTTATATGTAAAAGCTCGTTCAAACAATACAATATGAAATTAAAATATAAAATATCATGAATATATGAATATACGTTATTCATTTGTATTTTTTTTTACGATTAACGAGTATTTTTTTCCTAATCACTGGCAACGTTGATCGATATAATCATTACATTAATGAGGAACAACTTTTTCAAAGAAAGTATGCATAAGGATTAAGCCAAATTTTACTGAATTCATTTTTGTTAACTTGAATTACATATTAACATAAAATTAGTTGTAAAAGAACAACTGCAGTTTTATCTTCTTGCTTTATAGCTTTTGCTTACTTAAATTTATTTTTATTTGTGCACTCGAATTTCTCCCAGTTTTTGCTCTCTTTTACTGATTTCTTATTGGACCTACTTTCAATATGAATTATTGTTCAGTTTCATACTTTTTTATAGAGCGGGTTGAAATAGGGTTGCGTAAGGACTTGATATTTGAGTATCGTTTTATCTTCGCTCTGATTTTGATTCGGAAACGGTGAGTGAAAATATGAACATGTCATCGATATCCTAGACTTAAAATAAAAAAGATTTAAACATATGAAAGTAGTCATGCGTGCTCTTAAATGCTTAAAAAATAATAAAAGAGAGATGTTTTGTTAATGACAAAATTAATGAAAAATTTCGGAATATGATCAGTTCAAATTTTATTGCCATGAATTAAATTTTAAGCGATTTTTGTTTATTATTAACTGATATTTATTTTTGAATAAAAAATACAAAAAGTAAAGATTTCGTGAAACTGTAATCGCCATCAACCATATTTTTTTTTAAAACCAAGGTGTCATTTTTTTTTCATGTGTAACTAATACCTTACTGTTCATGAATTCTATTCAAGTAAAGAAATATGGACACAGTTAAATCATTGAATATTTCAAATATAAAAAGACAAAAGTTCGCAATGGAATTTACCCAATAATGGCTAATGATATTTTGCACTCAAATACACACTATATTAATTATAAGAATGGCAATTTTGCAATTGCATCCTCTAATCCATCATCGGGCGCTGAACCTAAAATTTCTGTATGTCTGATGGACGACATTAAGCTCTACTCGATTGATTACGGAAAGTTCAACAACTTCGCTAACACTTATACAAATTAACCTTTGAAAGAGCAAAATGTCAGACGTATTGTGTTGATAATAGTCAATGCATGAATTTTATCTGATAATTACCGTATTTTTATGCACAAGCAAATTCTTGCTACTATGACTGTTCAAAACAAAAAAAAATAATGACAATTTATCGATTTGGATAGTTACAGAAGTCAAAGAATCTTTTTATTCTAATTTTGTTATCAATACTGAGCAAGTATATTCGAATAAGTATTCATATATCTTATGTAGAATTTGAATTTAAATAAAGATTATTCGCTTTTTGCAAACGTGTACTCAACGTTGTACCCGCAACATCTCGATGCTGAATAATAGATATCAGTTGATAGTGCTCGCGATGAGCGAAACCGGTCCTGATCAAAAAATGTATTGTGGAAATAAGTACCAAAAAATATGTTTTTATTGTTTAAATAACAGATATTATTGTGTATATTATAGTCCATGGTCAATTATTAAAAGTTTTCAAAAGATTTATTATAATGTATTCAAAGTAGTAAACTAATTTTCAGTTATTTTGGTTCAAGTTTCAGTTACACAGTTACAAGTGTTTATTTGGTTATTTTGTTAATTGGAAAAACGTTCATGTTTAGGAAACTTTGGCTTTTTTAGTTTTTACAATATTTTGCTATATTCAAGTCTATGCTCTAATGCGAGAGATTTTCAATTCAATAAGAGCTTAAAAGAAATAAAAACATTATTTTTTTCTTCATTATTTAAGTCTTTTATGTAGTTTTGCGAAAGTATACATTCAATAAATTTTCTTTTACTGATACCAGCATATTAAGCACCGACTATCATAACTCGCTGTCAAGATATCAAATAAACGTCAGAAGTAATGGAATTGCTTTCAATTTGTGTTCATATAAATGTTTGGTTGTTACGTTGCATTGTTTCAATAAGTAATTGTTACTTGTTAAGATGAGTTAAAACAGAGAGAGGGTGTTGGTAGTTTATCTCTTTGGCATGCTGTGGCCTGTCAAATGTTTTGCTTATTGTAAATTTACAAAAAAATCGCACTGTTATGTAGCCGTATGCATTGATTTTATTGCATTCAATGATTTAGGTACACATTTAAGAGTGTTAACTGTCAATGCTAAATGTAAGGATATTATATTAGACTAGATAAATCACTTGTTCATAATACCAGCTTCACTCATCGCTAGTTAGAGACGTCACTCGAGAGCTCAGATGTAGGTATTTTTCTCAACCTGAATTTAAAATAAATTCCCTTCAATCTGTTATTGCACTGACTTACCCGTAAAGACGAAATAAAAAACATTTTATCCATATGAAAAAATATATATAAAGCTGAAACGATGTCCCTGTCGCAACACTGAGAAGTTGTATAGAAGTTTTTTTATGATACAATTTTATATTATTATGACATTTTTTTTTGTTTTCCTGACAATTATAAATCCATTATTTTCAAATTTTAAAATTTATATTCCATCAGTTGATGAACGAAACCGGTCTTGATAATTGTACCGAAATAACTGAAAGTAGTACTGTAGTAAACGTGTTTTATTTAGATCTCTACCTATATGTTTTTATTATATTATCATAGTTCTGTGTCACAATGAGTAGCACACTTCTTTCGAGTTATTCGAGGCCAAATTGAGAATTCTTTCTTTCTAGGTAGTGTTAAATTGTATTTTCCTTATATATTTTTTAACATGAGCCGTTTGTTCTTATAAAGAGCAGAAACTTTCTTAGGCCACAACAAGTAACAGTGTTCACACAGCAGTTTTAATTGAGATATCGACATCCTATTGGATAAGCGGGAGCTCATGCGAATACTATTTTTTATGTATTAAAATAGATTTTACTTTGCTAAAGAATTGTCATTAAATTTTGCAATTTTTATATATTGCATAAATATTATATAATCTTTAGAATATATATAAGCATTCTATCTTTACAGAAAATTTTATATATTTCGTTGAGATGCTTTGTTCAATATGACGTTTTTAAGGTTATTCTTCGTCTAGACTACAGGTAGACGAACGCGAATAATTAAAAATAGTTCCTAGCTCGGGCAATTCAATAATATTTAAAATAAATTATGAAAATAACCTTTGATCGGTCGAGGACATCGTTTAGATGAAATTGATTTTAAATGATGCCTTTGAAGATGTGTGGATATTGAAAAAGGCAGGCAATCATATTTTTTGCTCGCGATTCTATTAGCTTTAATGGTTATTTCGTTGAGTGTTATATACCTACAATTATGAAGAACATTTCAGATACGTACTGAAATAATCGCTTAAAAATAAACGAAAAAATGATAATTGTTAAGTGTCGGTTAAATAGACACTCAGAATATTTCATTTCTGTTTGTTTTTTCTTTTCAACAAAAAAACGATGAAAAAAATATTTATAAACTTGTTAAATGTAATTTTAATATATACCACAATGCAACAGCTTCTAATGAATTAAAATATTCTGTTTATTCTTCAAGTCGAATTCGTCATAAAGAATCGTAAATAGTTATAGTTAAAACTCATTTAGGATATCGAATATGGGTGCTTTATATAATTAAAACATTGAATTTGAATCAATAAAGCTTATAATTTTAATTTAAATTTAAAAAAGTTAAAAAAATCATTTAATTCGTAACGTACGTGAGAGTACTTTTCCAAATACAAACATCACTTTATTGATTGAATTGGCATTCACTTGGTAGAACTCCATTATAACACGGTGAAAAAATAGCAATGTATTTTAGTTCTACAAAATTATTTTCAACAAATATAGTTGATAGCTATTTCGGCTCTATCTAACGTTCTGACGATGGCGTGAGCCGAAATAGCTATCAACTATATTTGTTAAAAATAATTTTGTAGAACTAAAATGCATTGCTATTTTTTCACCGTGTTACAAACATCACTATTATCGTGTCAGAAGTTATTAAATTCAATCCAGCTTCTGGTCGTACTGTCTCAAGATTTATTGTAGTCCATATTATGCAGACGATATAAAATTGTTAGATAACTACTAACTTGAGTGAATGTCTATATTAGACGATACCGAAATACAAAACTCACACCGCAAATGGTAAAATATTTGGAAGTGTATAAAGTTAAATCCATTCAAATTGAAACAAACTAAATGTTTAACGATCTCTTCAAGTAAATAGATTAAAAAATATACATGAACGTAAATCGAAAGGAAAGAGAATTTCTTTAAGCATGAAGTAATTGTACTGACCAAATATTGTATCTATTATTAATATCTATTTTGATATTACACCTTTACTCAGTCTGTCTATAAATATTATTTAACTGTCATATAGTCATTGCCTTGAGCTTTGTACCTCTTAATTGACTGAACCAATAAATCTGAAAATACTTGTTTCGCTTACTTTATATGGACAATAACACTAAAAAAATGTTCACATGTTGTAGTGGTATCGAGGTTATTAAAAACCATAAATCGTTTTGTCTAATTAGAACAATTATATCTATATGAATGTCATAATAAGTGAATAGTGCAATAATGCACTTGTTGGATCTGAAATTAATGGGCAAATAAATAAACGTGATTGTGTATGCTATTAATTTATTTTATTTATTTATAGCGTCGGTTTGTATTAATGTGTAAATGTTCAGTTGCGTGTCCTTAATAAAAATTATATACGTCTATTTATTTTACGATAAAGTACCCACCTTTAATAAGAATGTTTTTTTTTTACTTTTAAGATTGTCTGATTTTTGGAAAACGTCTGCTTCTTATGTATAGTAAAAACCCTTAGGAGAGAGATAAAAGAGATTATTAAAATACGAAATTTGTTAATTCCTCAGCCTGGAATAGAAGTAAACTAGTGGTTTGCTTCTTGGTTATTTTTAAAACTGATGGGAGGGATTTTAAACAATTACAAATGACCATTAACTGATTTAAAATCAATTAACGATATTGCCGTACAGAAGTTGGAGCCTGCAAGTATCATAATCGACGCCAAGAACTAGTAACTCTTCCACGAATCCGACAAAATTGACACGACTGACGAAGTTTTTTTTTTTGTAAAAATAACATATTTTATAGGTTAAGTAATAAGTGTTACCCGCATCATTATTACCATTCTTATTTTAATTGCAACATTTGGCATTTTTTATTTATGATATCGACTGAAAATGCTTGATGGAATTTCGATATCAAATTTGAAAAAAACCTTTGAAGATCCATGCTTTAGTATTCTAATAAAATCAAACATCGATATTTGGAATAAATTAATGATTTAAATTGAGAAAATACAAGATCAAAACATGCCGCGAAAATTAAAAGATCTAACGCATTAAGTAAGCGTTAAAAATGATTCAAAAACTAACAGTTTGTGACCGCTTGAAATATTATACGGTATTCCTTGAATCGGCATCTTGAGTAATGTTAGAATCGACTCAATTATGTAATTAAATGTATCGAGAATATTTTTTATAAACATGTATCAATTTAATGAATTGTGCTTACATCTAGGCCGGTTATTTGATAAATACTCGAATTCTTTCATAGTTATTCATTGCGTATACCAGCGGGAGTAGAGAAACGTGGATTGTAATCTAGGAGTGGTGTTGGACCGGTTGTGAGCAAACAGCATGAACAAATTGCGCTTATCATGATCGGATTATTGGTTTTTAAGTTGAGATTATTTCACTTAATTATATTATATATCTATATCAAAATTATAAGTATGAGCGCTTTTAAATTTACATGAGTATCGAATAATATTAATTTAACAATATAAAATATATTTTGAATGGGATATATATAGCTCGCCACAATTGAATTTATTTCCAATGCTAATACAACTTTTAATAACTTTTTATCAATTAAAATGATAACTTTTGCTGGTTTTTTGTTGTAAAATTACTAACGGAAACCATTCAGAAAGCTTTAAGTTTCCAAAGCAATCGATGTTTTTTTTTTAATAAATTGTTCATTATACACGAATCAGAACTAAAGCATGCTATGGAAATAATTACAGTATGAAACGTGTATGTTTAAGAAAATAAATTAGTCAATAAGAAATCTTTTTGCACCCTTTTATTACGGTGGTTTTAAAAAAATACATTCATATAATCGTGCCCATAAAAATCTACAAAATTATCCACGATGTGAAGTATTTTTTCAAAAAACGATGTAATTTATCTTATTCTCTATTATTGCATTACTGAGATATAAAATATAGATCTAATTTATTCCATTTCGAAAGCTGCATAAAGCTCATTGAAACACCGAATATTTAAAAGATTAGTTCATTAGTGTTCGCGTTAAATAAACGGTCGATGATTGCCAGAATAAATCAGGCAAATTTATACAATCAATAGTTGAGATATTAACAGTTATTGGGTTTTAAACCTATAAATAAATTACCGTATATTGTTTATAGAGACATTGTTTTTTAATTCTGTACTCATTCAAATCACGTTTGGTATAATTTTATTAAAAACAATTTACAATCGAAAAATAAATTTTATTTTCAATTGTAAATAAACTTGACTTGAGAATTGTATTTTACATGTTTTCAATGCAGTTTTTTGAGCGTCTGACCTAATCATTGATAACCTATGATCAAAGAAAAAGAAATGAATACGGATAAGTTGACTAATGTGTTGCCAACGTCGGTCAAAAAATTTTTGGTGTGATTTTACGATACTCATTAAAAACTAAATAAACTTTAACGTCAGCCGGAAATTTTTTATGTGTATTTATTGTTTATCAAAATACTTATTTTGTTGCGCCTTACGCCTACTTTAATCCTCTACAGTGAACCAGGTTTTGTTAAATTTGTTAAAACTCAACAACACTAGGCCGGTCATAATATATCATATAATAAATATGTATTATAAAAGCCAACAAAACGCGGTATTACTATTCCTTAAAAATATAGCGACTTTACTGGACTCATGTGTTTGTGTCGAACTGTAGCGGGAAAAAAGAAAGAGTATAAATATATTGTCGTGCTATCAAATCACGTTAATTATTTTATTTTTAAGTGAATCATTTCTAAGATTAATTAGTATCTAGTGAAACAACATTCTTCAATTCTTCATAAGCCGTGAAATTTTTTTGTTAAATAATAGTTATTTCAAACATAAAATTACTATAATGCACAAAAAATCATAAATATATCTTATCACTTAAAAAAGACATGTCTTCCATAGATTTTATGTAAAGTAACCTAACATAATAATATACAAATGTATCGATTGAATTGGCATTCACTTGGTAGAACTCCATTATAACACGGTGAAAAAATAGCTATGTATTTTAGTTCTACAAAATCATTTTAACAAATACAGTTGATAGCTATTTCGGCTCACGCCATCGTCAGAACTATGCTTAAACTAACATTCGCTTATCTATATATAGCTGTGCAGAAAAGGCACACAACACATCCTCTCTCCTGTTCCAACGGCCTAGCTTGTTACTTTAACACAATGACACTAAATTTTCAAAATTCTAAATGAAACAATAGGTGTCTATGACAATAAGATTATATGTGGGACGGAAGTGGTCCTTCTGGAAGCAAATCAGACCACCCCTTTGTACAACGGCTGGACAAGTGGCGATACTATTATGTTAGTTTGTTCGTTAAGAATCCTTTGTGATAATGTGTTGTGTGCCTTTTCTGCACAGCTATATATAGATAAGCGAATGTTAGTTTAAGCATAGTTCTGACGATGGCGTGAGCCGAAATAGCTATCAACTATATTTGTTAAAATAATTTAGTAGAACTAAAATACATTGCTATTTTTTCACCGTGATATATAAATGTTGTGTCATTTCTGAATCTTTCAAAAAGATGGTTCCGTGTTTTAGAATGCGTGAAAATGCTGAATGGTAAAATCTATATTTTGAGTGAAAATGTTTTGGAAATGTAAAACAATAAAAGCTTAAACAATTCAAATTTGATATTGAAAACCTATCAAGCATCAATATTGTAAATTAAATATAAATATAGCAGGTAAGTTATTTTACAATGTGGTTTCTTTTTATAGGATTGACATATAAATGATTTATTAGAAATTGTATTTTTGATGTTGTTAAAATATGAAAGTTTTCAATGCAATTTACAACTTTCGTTGCCGTATGTGAAAATACTGAAAATATACTCAAAATAAAACAAATTTGAACAATACGGATTATATTTTTGATGTGAAATAGTATGCCTTAAATCATCATCCGATATTTATAATGCAATAAGTTATTCGCTAGAAGTATTGCTAGACGAAATGATTAATATAAAAATAAATTACTTGACATGGTTCAGTCAAAAACGTTTTGCAATAAATAAAAATAAAATCTTTCAAATAATCTCCTTGGTGGGTCTTACGATTGATCCACATAATTGCATAAACTTATTTAACGCTTCGTAAAAAACTTTATTGCTTATAAATAAAAATCCCAAGATAAAAATAAACTAACCAAATTATATAACATTGTACGTATATGTAATATTCAACGAAAATTGCTTTAAACACGGTGAAAAAATAAATATGTATTTTAGTTCTACCCAGGCAATTCTTTATAAACGACTTAAATTTAGACATAAAACAAATGTGTGGTTTATTTTAAAGTGTATAAAGTGTAGAGTGACTCCAAGTTATATACAAATCAAGAGCAAATCTTCTACAATTTTGTAGAACTAAAATACATTGCTATTTTTTTCACCGTGTTAAAATGGAGTTCTACCAAGTGAATGCCAATTCAACCAAGAAAATTAGTTTCCTTTTTATAGATTTAAAATTATTGCTTATAAATAAAACCTTCTTTTTATAACGATGGTTATAAAACTGTTTGAAAATTTGAAAAGTATATAAAATCACTACTTCAATTCTCCTCGTTGTATCGATCACAGTTTTTATAAAAAAATAAGGAATATTTAATTTCGCATATTCATAAAATCGAAGGATAGTTTAATCGTATTTCGAAGAGATTCGATGATATATGTAAAGTATTCTCTCAGAAGAGAGGTTTTCAATACCGGAAATCTAAAGATGAAAGAGGTGGAACTAACAACCTGTGGCATAACTGCTATTGAATTACTTGTGAAAACGATTGGTTTAATATTTTTCTTTGTAGGTATTTAAAAAATAATATATTTTTTTAACATTATCTACATTAGATAGAATTATTTACCTGAATCGTCTATAATTACTTCAATTGATTTGAAAGGATTGAATGCTAAGAAGCTTTGAATTCCTTCTTCACATGCGTAGTTAAGAGCTTAATAGAAACACTGTTTCAATGAGACATAAATAAACAAAATCTAATTTGTTTCTGACTGGTCAAATAAAACTTTTAAATTTATATTACCTATCCAAGCGCAAGTTAAAATTGTATCTTTTCACATTAAAAGATGCTAATTATACCCATTTTCGTTTCGACTTCATTGGGATTGGTCGTCTTGGAGTCATTTTACTTCTATAATATTACAGAATTTGAATTAAGAATTCATCAATATAACTTAAGATTCAATCGAATCCTCATCAATAAGATATCATTTAACGTTTTTTTTTTTAAATAGATACTAAAGAAAGTAAAAAATCTTGAATAATTGACAAAACCACTGAGTTGAATACATCATACAAGGTATCTCACAACGCCGATATGGCACTGAAGTGTTAAAATAGTAAAATATTATATTAAGTTTTCTTTATTTCTCAGGCTTGCCAAAAGATTTTTGAACAACACAGTTTTTTATTAAAAAAAAAAAACAATTTATTTTTAAATATAATATAGTCATAACCCTGCGCCTTGTTACGTTTAGTATTATATTATATAAAGATCTTTATCTGTGAAGTATTAACACTTTATTACTGTACTTTTGTTAATAAATAATTTATGAAAGATTCACGTTCATTCTAATAACCGCTTTCAAAAAGATGATACAACCACTAATTACACATACAATAATAATTAGAAAAGAATTAAATGATGCCATCGGCATGGTAAAATTAATGGTTATTACTTTTTAGGAAGTCATTAAATAATTACTTGAACATACAAAGCCTATATAGAAAAGAAAGAAAAACACCAATAGATTTTGTACAGTATGTGAATAAAAAATAATGACTTCACTTTAAAACTTGACGTAAAAAATTTAATAAAAAAATGTGCGTTATTTTACACAACTTAATCTTTATAAAATGTTATCAAAATAACAATCTTATTCAGACCTGCTTAACATATATAATATAATGAGTATTAAAGAAGTTCTTACAATGGAACTTTAATTTGAATTCAAAAAAATATCGATACACATTTAAAGGGTATAGAATAATACGACAGGAAAGTAAAACAATATAAAATATTCATTTATAGGCATGTATAGTTGAAACGACAATTTGCCAATATGAGTCACTTTCAAACGACTTGTTTTCTTGCGTAGATAGTAATTGGTAGTTTAAAAACTATTATATTGTAAAAAGCTTTCGAAACTTTCACTAGCCATTAAAGATGAGCGATATACAAAAGATAATCCAGCTTTAACTATCTATAGCTATGGATTATTGTTCTTTTAATTAACTTTGAGTTGTTAGAAATTATTCAAAATATTACGTGCAGGATTTTATTTTCCTACCAATTTTAAAAGAATCATAGTAGATTTAGTTATATGCACAAATCAGTTATACCAAAACTTTAATTTGTTGGGGCTTTGAAAACAATGCACTTAAAGTGAAATACTTTTGTTATTTATAATAATTATCAGTACCTGAGGAAAACCATAAGATGTGTGAGGGATTCATGGCGTCATGTGAAAACAATTGTAAGAAAATTTATATAAGTGTAAATCAATTTTACTATTACATTTTTATCATACTTCTTGCAAAAAATAAACAAGAAAAATAGACTATACAGAGTATAGATTATTAATATATGTAGAGAATATTAAAATGTAAGAAACGCGAATGTTATTTATGAAAGAATACACATTGAATTCAACTTATTTTTCAATATTTAAATTGAAAATAGATACGTAATACAGATATTTTTGTTACAAAAAGTGTTTTCTATTATACGTTAGAGTAAACTTAAAAATATATATTGTTTTTTAAGCACATCAGCGCAGATTTGTTAATGCTTGAACATTAAAAAAAATCATATTCGACCAGGTGCGGTTATATCGGTTTCAGAATATATTTTCGATTTGATTCACTGTATGATTATAAAAATGTTATGTTACTTTTGTAGTTAAAGAAAATGGTTTTCTAATCAGTAATAAAAAGTTGGATCTCAGTATCGTATTGAAAAATTATGTGTATTTATTTTTTTATAGTAATTATTCGACGTTAGTTTTTTGTTTATATTACTGCAGAATAAATGTTTTCCTAACTATTTTTTATAATTTTAATGTAATTATGCAGTAGTTATTTAAGTGCCGTAAGGAAAAATATTTTTAGTTGTAATATTTGTATGATTCAATAATAAACACATTTTACTTTATGGATATGTTTAGTGACCCACTGAATAACTTATGATTCCATTTTAAAATTGTTTTATATCATAAAATAAATTGTTATTATTTCTTTAGATATCTGTTCACTTTCGATTTTTATTATTATTATAGTCATAATATTATTTTTTATTATACACAAATATTTATTTGAGTTATACATATATATTTTGTAATCTTGAATATTTTACTCTTTTTCCCATTAAAAATGAATTGATCTCGCTTCACCTTGAAATAAAATACAATAATAATAGCGTTAACCGTTCAGTATTGTAAATATTTTTTTTCATTTATTTAATATATATTTCTGTATTTCAGGAACATTACATAGTCGTACAGAAAAACAGAGATACGATGGCTGGTTCAACAATCGAGCGCATCCAGACTGGGGATCAGTTGGTGAGTAACGATTTTATATTGATTTATCTTGAAAGAATGACTACATCGTCTTTAACATATTTTTATATTTTATCGAAATGTGACTAAGTAAGATGGAGTGTCTCAAAGTTTTAGTGCTTGTCCGAACGTTGAAGTTTCTCATAAAAAATTGATTCACTAGGTTTGTAAATTTTATTTTTGTCATTTTTAATGGCAGTAATGGATAATATCACACGGTGGAAAAAAAGCGATGTATTTCATATCTACAATTTTTTTTAAAAGATATAGTTGATAGCTGTTTCGGCTCATGCCATCGCCAGATTAGACTAGTTCTGACGATGGCTTGAGCCGGAATAGCTATCAACTATATCTTTAAAAAAATGTAGAACTAAAATACATTGCTATTTTTTCACCGTATCATAATGGAGTTCTACCAAGTGAACGCCAATTCAATCAATAAATCAAAAAGTTTTGTTTGAAGCCATCGGGAAGAAAATATTTTTCCCTGTAATTCATATTATTAAAAAAGAATCGATTTTTTGACCCTTCACAGGACCTGTTTCGTAAACAATTTCATGATTCGATTGAAAAGGGACCAAAAACTTTTACCGCATAACCAAAACTTGCTTAAACGCAACAGCAAAAATCACGTTTATGAACGATTAAATCGAATAACGCTTACACAAATGCCAATAATTCAATCAATATACATTGAATTGACAGAAAAGATTTTTAAAAACAACATGAAACATAAACCAAGCATGTGTAAGATGTCACGAATGAACAAATTCTTTCGATCGTGACGTTAGGCAATAGATTGTTACGCACTGCCATCTTGGTATTACCACGGAGCCGTGCGATGGCGATGAAAGTGCCTCCATTTTGGCACGCGCCAAGGTCGCTATCTGACAGTTGGGCGGCCTAGCATTTGATTTAGTAATCTGATCGAGAAATTTCTTGACTATTCCGGATATCGTAAACTTTTTTAATGTGTACGTTGACCACGTCACGAAATTTCGCTTTAATTATATATGTAGGAACATTATAAATATATATATATTTGTTATTCGTTAACTCGAGATAGTATTATTATTCTGACTTTCCGTATGACTCAAAATTAAAATAAGCATCGACTATGCTTTGACAATAAACGATTAAATCAATTTTTGAACATGTAAAATTGGCTATTAAGTATTTTGACACTTTGCATATATATTAAACAAAATAACAATTCTTAAGAAAAAAATATTATCAGTAAGTTTCAAAGCCAGAAAAACGATTTGAGACAACAATATTTTTCAGTAATTTCCATTGAAATGTGGCAATTGTTTCACAACTTATAGGGCACCGATAAAATATATACATTTATGGTTCTTATTTTTACGTTTGTAAAAGACAACGACATGTTTTATTCATTAATACTTCAATCTGCCGCCATGAGAGTGCTAAGACTTTCTGACGTAAAATGAGTAGTAAATATTTTTCGATCATATCCGCTCAAAAAGCTTTTTTTATAAAAGAGTCAGGTAGGGGAAATAAATCCATCATCTTTCGATATTTTATTTTACAAAACTACTTGTAGTAGAAATAGTGTTACAAGGCCGACAGAAAAATCCAAGGAATCTATCTATTGTATAAAAATGATAATTAATTATAAGCCTGTATAGATCTAAGCCTAAAATCCTGATTTTCTGACCATTTTATATTACATCTATTTACATAGATGCAAATAAAACTCACGATTGATATGTTTATTTCTTGTCGGTTGTAGTATATCGTGTCGCACATAGAAGTAGACTCGAAAGTGGTTTAATTTTTTGGGCCCTATGGCGCCTGAAATATACCACTAGCTTGGACTTTCTTAAGTTTAATTATGAGTAATAGTTTGAAAGCTGTTTTTTAAATCAATACATCTACTTATTTGCTCAACCTATCATTCACAAAAAGCTTAGAAAAAAGAGGGATGAGTGGGAAAAAAAATCAAACATCACCAGGCAATTTTTCTTTTCTATAGAAATTCTGTTTTAAAAAAAACCAATATTCATACTACATCTATAGATTTTTCGATAAATCGTAAACATGAATTGTTAAATTACTTTTTAGTTCTTCAACCCATGGTTTGTATACCTGTTACTTTAAACTCAAACATTTTATATAAATATACTTGTTAATGCTCGCGATCAGCAAAACCGGTCCTGATCAAAAATATATTGTGGAAAAAGGTACTAAAAATGTTTTTTTATTATTTAAAATATTATGCCTTTCCAACAACTTTCCAAGTGACAGTCAAAATTTTAAAAGTGAAATATTTAACAGTTCAGATGTTAAAATATTCAACGAGGAGGATAGTGATTTCATACTAGTTTTATTTTTAATGAATATAAGAAGATTTTTTTAAAGTTTATTTAGTTGACTTCATTGCAAATTTCCTAATGATTTCATCATGTTTGAGTTTCAAAAAAAAATAAACCACGTATGCATTAAACAAATAAATGATCACGAAAAGCGCAAGGTGAAAATTACCACTTCCATTCCGTCTATAGAGTTTCCGGGTTCGCTATTAGGCGTCGAGTCGTCGCTAAAACGATGCTGCAATTTGAACCGTAAGTAGACCACGTGACGCAATCAGCTGTTCGCAACAATGCTAATTATTTCAGAGCCCCGATTTGGCGGCGCTCAGTGACGAAGACGCTTGTGTCAGCTTATCTACACTTACCGTATTGTTTTGTTGGATTATTATTTAGTCGGCTTGCAATCCAGGTCACATTTTAATTACTGATGAACAAACACAAAAGAATCTTTACAAATAAATGAATTATTACAGGCGTATACTATGATTGATATTTATATACTCTTTCGTAACACATTTGCTATATTACACAAAAAACAAACCGCGTAAAAGAAATAATTTTCGGTATGTCAATACATTCGATCACAATGAATGCCAAGTATACGTAACAGGTTTAAATAGCACAGTAATTGAAAAGCATATCAAATATAAATCATTTTCACAATATATTTTATGAACCATACCGGTTACGCTCTTCAGCATTATTAAATAATACAAAATTCAAGCAAGAACATGTTCTTGTTTCTACTTGGTATTCGGTCAGCTAATAATGCGCGCGATGAGAAAAACCGGTCTTAATCTTAAAATATGTTGTAAAAATATATTACTAAAAATAGTTTCTTATTAATGAAAAAACACACATTTGTATAGTGAAGGATTGGAAGACTTCCGTTACTAGATGAAATTGAAGACATAACAAATTCTGGGGGTAGACTAGCGTGGAACGAAATTGTATCATATATAAACTTAAAAATTATTACTATTATTATATATTACAAATTGTACTATACATATTTATCATATACTCAAGTGTTCTCTACGTGAGAAAATCATTTCAGGAGTAATTTCTCTGCCAGATAATTATGTAATTTCTAGAAATGGTCTATAAATTCAAAAAATTAAAAAAAACATGGTAATAAATGGCGATGTTTGAACCTACATAACTATTTTTTAATCATGTTATAATGGAGCTCGACCAGGTCCACCAATTCAATGAATAATTTCAAAAAGTGTTGAGTAATGAAAATTTAATGTTTTTTTCAAAAAATGAAACACAATATAACATAAAATATTTTGGTAATATGACTCATTAAAACATTACATGTATACTTTTTTATTTGATGAATAACTTACGTATAATATGTATATGCATTTATTGTAATATATTAATAGGATTAAATGGTCTTTGTTTGTCTTTTGTGGTATATAATAGTTTTTTTTTATTGTACCTTTGAGAAAATTTAAAATTATTAAGTTTGTTTGAATGAATCATTTTATGATTTGAGAAAGTGTTTTGTCATAAACAAAGTTTATAACTTTAGTTAAGAATTGATCAAATATTTTCAAGGTGGAATTACTATATAACAAATCGCTGTTATAATTGTTATGGACATTCAGGCGAGTGTTATTGATGAAATGTTACGTGATTGTTATCCAACGCATTTAACTTTTTAAGAAGTGGTCCAGGCCCAATCAGTCAAGTCCTCTGGCGTTTTATTTCATCAGCGCAAATTGAAAATAAAATTAAACCCCGATAAAGATCTTTTTGCCACTTGGAAGTGACATTAGAAAAAAAAACGCAAGGTCAACTTGATGTCACTAAATAAATAATTGAATAGACAATGACAAAGCAACGTTCCGGCGATTTATATTCATTCAACGTATCAATATGTCTTATAACAAAATTGGAACAACGATTTCCATTTAATATGATACTGTAACATTTACTATTAGTTATGTCTAATTTTTATGACATAACTGAGGATCTCAACTACTGTGAACCACTGTAGTAATGCCAACCATCAATATATATTTTATTCTATGTCTGGCAAATTTTTTGTTTGATAACAGTGCTTTTAGTAATTTGATATCATTATGACTAAGGGATATTTAGTTCAGTAGAGCTATGAATCACCTTTCTGTTTTTAATTTTCTATTCTGTCAATTATTTCAGAGGCTGACGACATTGCTCAAATTAATTTATTTTATCTGGTATGTTAACAATATTCCTGATTCAAAATTAATCTATAATTTCACGAAATATTACGCTATGCATTATTTTTCAAACTTTTAGCAGGCTTTTGTAAAGATAGTCAACGTTGCGGTCAAAACGTCAAAGTTTTGTTGTTGTTGAATGGTGTTTTATTGATCATGGATCAATACTATCTTCCTCCTACTTTAATGTCATTATAGAAATTCTGTTTCCTCTACTTCAAGTTAAGTACATTAAAAAACGTTTAATAACAGCTGTAGTTTTTCGTCATAGAGAATTTTTAATTTTCATGTTAATTAAATAAGTTGGACAGTATCAAAAACTCCGTTCGTAAAAATCAATATAACTTTATGATTTACTAATTTCTTCGTACTTTTTTTTCTCTGTGTACATGTATGCACGAAAGAAAAAAATACACATTGCAGTTTCATACATGCATAAAATTTAAATGAAAGTTAAAAAAGTTTTTTTTTTGTCAAAATTAATTTAATTCACACATTAAATGCATATATTTTTCAACGGACCCGATAATAGAGCTTCACTCGCGTTTTCGCAACTTGTTCTCAAAAAAAAAGCAAGAAAAAAGCTGGTATTCTGTGAGAACAGAGCTTTAAAATGCACAAGCCCACCTTGTTATTCCCGAAGCCTTTGGGATAGCGGCGTGTTAACGGAAGTCACAAACATTTTATGGATCTTATCGACAATGTAAAGACGCCCAGATTATTCGAGTGTGTGTAATTCGGTGCAAATCTACCTCTGCCGCTCGCCTTATCTGAGTGTTATCAAAAATATCCGCCGTTATTCAAATATTTAAAAATACTTTTTAGGATATACACTCTAAAAAACTCTGATAATATGATTTTTTTAAGATACATAACATTTAAAGATTAATTGTAACACAAACTGTACTTAAAATACATGTTCAGTCAAGCTTCTATATAACGGCAAGGATAGAAAAAATAAACACACATATATCGCAATTTTTTAACGACATTGAATAGTGCATTTTGATAAAGATTCATTGTTTTGTGCGTGTTTTCAATATCATAGTTTTTTTTTAAAAATTACCTATCGTCTTTCGTAAAATAGTCAAAAAACATTTTATAGTTGTATTATGAAAAAAAGTTTGCATTACCCTAATAATAATTACATCAGGGAAATTTTGATAGAGTAATTCTGTTCGATTTAAATCAAGAGAAATTTATGAAATGTAACATTTGTCATGAGGTTCATTGCGAATCATTAAAATTCATAACACGTTGAGTAAAGTTACTTATATCATGTCAGTGTACGTGTTTTCCATTCTTTCATACACAGAAGGATCTTTATAGTCTGGCCATTTCGGCAGACAGAATAATTTGTACATTTTACATAATGAGACCTGAGGTAAATTTTAAGGAGTTTTTATCCAAAGTTAACAGTTTTGTGATAAGGAAATGGACGTACTATTATGTAAGTGTGGCATTAAATTGTGGAGTGCTTAACATATCTTTTTGGAGTACAACTACAGAAGAAGGGCCGGCGTTAGGTGGCTTCATTATTTTCCTGAAACCACCTCGCGCTTCAAAATGATATAACAGATTATAACATTTCTCAAAATATTTAATATATTTCTAAGAATTATTAAAAATAGTTGTATTCGACAAATGATTACATTGATTACGATATAAACCGATACAACGACATCTTTAATTTTACGGTGAGCGGAAAGTTTTGAAATTCAGATTATTGTTAGAATACACTGCAATTCAAATTTAAGTTGAAAATAGCTTACTATTACATATAAAGATTTTCAAAAAAAATACTTAAATTTAAAACAAATGAAAATGTAAATTAAAATTATTTTACTTTGAATATATTAAGTATTTAAAAGTAAAACATAACTAAACACCTTACAGTGTTAATACACATTCTCACAACGTTGTATACCTATGTGTAGAAATGATAAGTAAACAAAACCAAATAACGACTATTTCCATTACAGTTTATGGTTTTATGACTTTTGAGGAAATTGAAAAAACCTTGACTATATAAAATGAGAAAGATTGTAAATCAGCGATTCAAATAAACAAAACATATAATGAGTTATATATATTCGAAATGAGCAAAAAATGGTGCCATTTTTTAATTATAAAATTGTGAAAATACAATAGTACTATGAATTGTGTTTTATTAATTTACACATTACATCTTTTCTACTAGAAATGACACATATCAATTTATAGAGGTGTACGAAACGATGAAATATTTATATTTTTATAGAGGAGTTGATTTTCTTCCCACTTATGCATTTTATTAAGTAGAATTATTTTACAACATCTACTACAAACGAAGATCTTATTGCTGAAACAAAGGATATAATTATCGCGCTACGACAGAGCCAGTGGCTGTTTTTCAAAAGGTTGCTATAATTTTTTTAGGGTTGTTTTTTTTGAATATAATCGACGCTAAATACGTACATCCATACTATGGAATGCAAATCTATCCACCTGCAAAAATATCGATGTGTCCATTTTAAGTTACCAGTTTGTACATAAACATGGATTACTAATTCCTACAACTTAAGAAAAATATTTTTATAGATCATGCGAAAGGACCGCGCGTGTGTGTCTATTGACAAAAAAATAACAAGTCATCACCGTTATTTATTCGATCGAATATTATTATTACAGAAGCAATGTTCTTAATTTTATTGCCTCGTGACTTTGTATACCTTCAAATCGTATTCATCGTAGAAAGGAATTTTTATTGCACTTTCTAATAGTGAAAAAAATGTAGCAAAAAATATCCATATGTTTGATTATTATTATTTGGAAGGTTTTAGCATTGATCGTAAATACCTAACAAGTTACGGAATCGTTAGTTTGTTAGTTCATCGTTTTAAGGTACTTAACCGCTACCATTAATGTGCGTTTGTCTATCGAGTATTTATCGTTGTGTGAGTGATGTACCTCAAATTATTACAACATGGATATTTCATATTATTACGTTATTCAATCTTGTATTTGCTACTATCCGCTACGATTTTACAGTATTTCTTAATCTCTTTATAACATTTTAGTTTATTTACATATATTTTTTATAATTACCTATAAATTACTGTCTTGGTTCTTAAATATATTTGACAATACTGTGATAAGAGAGACCTGTCCTGATCTTGTTTATACAAAATTATGGAAGTGATAGTTTCAACCATTTCACAACCTTTCGATCAAATAGCTTAACATAGAATTAATATTAACGTCTTCTTTTAATAATTACGTAAATGTTCGATATATTAAAAATATTTTTTAAATTATTCTTTATTTGAATTGTTACAACTTTGTACGATTCCAAATGTTTGTCACTAACGACCCCTTTCCGGTTTCGCCCTTCGGCATCCTCAGGCACTGCATCACACGGACGCAACTGGACTGACGCATTTGGAACCGTAAAAAGTTGAAAAAAATTGATATTGAACTTCCATCAAAGAACTTCAGTCAATATCATAAATTATTCTAAATTGGGTAAATAAATGTAGAATCTTTAAGTATTTTATGCATTTCCATATGTTGTCACTAATGGATATTGCTTTTACTTTCAGCATGATAAACTATATAGAATAACTCTAATTTAAACTGAAAAAAAATATTATATAACTAGAATTCTTATCAATAATCTGTAGAATAAGTCATAAAAAATATTGGATAAAAAGTTTACAAAATCATTCACTGTTGTAGCGCACATAAAAATTATTTTCGATTTGTCCCAGCTGGTTTAAAAGGTGTTGTATTTGATTGTGTTTTATTTTTCACACGGTTAGTAACAATTTGAAAAATCCCGCCGCGTGAAGTAACAAAAGAGTGTAGCTATTGCGGGGATTCAAATTCAAATACATACTTACGGCAAATAAATTTCAAAGTTTTATCACGACTGCATCGTGTGTTATAGGGTGATCAAAAACAGTACTGTATTACTGTAAGTGCAATAAGATATGTAAAAAAATCCATATCCAAAATAATTTTCTGCGTAACTTAAAAACTATCCGTTATATAGATACACCGAACTAATGTTTTTGCGGAGTCAAATGCTTTTATATTTTTTCTGCCAAAAGCTTATGATGTATTGATTGAATTGGCATTCACTTGGTAGAACTCCATTATAGCATGGTGAAAAAAATAGCAATGTATTTTAGTTCTAGATTTTTTTTTATATAGTTGATAGCTATTTCGGCTCACACCATCGTCAGAACTATGCTTAAGCGAACATTTGCTTATCTATATATAGCTGTGTAGAAAAGGTACACAATACATCTTCTCTCCTGTTTTAACGACCTAACTTGTTTCTTGCTCGCAATAAATCTAAAAAATTGTAAATGAAACTAAAAAGGCGGCTATATCAATAAGTATACATATGGCACGGAAATGGTCTATTACAGAAACAAAGAAGCACCCCCCAGTGGCTTAAGTAATGGTGATCCACATATATTAGTTTGTTCAGAATAAGAATTATTATGCGGTTTGTGCTACGGATTATTAAGGTCCACCATCTTGGCATATTTGTTTCAATTTTCTTGATGTTTCCATACATTTGCTCCAGAAGCTGCCAAAAATTATAATTCTCGCGTTATTAAGATTCTTCGAGTTTGGTGACGGGAATTGTTTTTCAGAATATTTTTGCCATCAATGAATAAACTATGTTGAAGTTAAATTGCGTAAGTAAAGTAAGTTGTTTTTCGCTATCTAGATATTTACTTCTTGTCTTTTTGCGAGGCGCCAGATCTCATTGATATGTAGAACGAACGGTTGTTTGTTTCCAGAATAAAGTATTTTATAGTACAGTTTTGTGTAAGAATAATGTTGCTAGCGCAAAGAATACAGCACTCTCAACCATTGGTTTCCTTATTTTTTCCACGCTTATCATTTTTTTTATAATTTAAAAGGTATGAATCATTGCTTCATAGAAAAGAAATAGCCACAGAGAAAATTCCAGATCAGTAAAAATAACATATCTATTAAATTCATAATACTACTATTGTATATTACGAGACCACTGGCATGCTAATTTTTGGAAATCATTTTGACTAGCTTCTAGTTCAAACCTTGCAGATAAGAGAATATCTAGTACCTTCATTTGTAAGCAACAGATTTTAATCGATTTGTCATAGACAACGATGTTTTCACTGATATTGTAAACAACGTGTAATATATTGATTCTGGACAAGCTTGGGTAGTTAATTATAACGTGCCTCCGATCTTTGTTCAATGTTTCAAAGTGACGTGCTGTCAAATTGAACACATGTAAAATTTACACACGTTTTAAGACTTAGTATAATAATATTGGCTAGAGGTGTTTTTGTAAACACCAATTGCACAACGAATGCATAAAAATTCCAGTCGGTGAGAATTCGACACGCTTCCACATTGTGATTTTCAATTTCTGATAGACAGTCAATAAAAAAATTGACGTCTGAAATGTTACGTACACACAATCATTTGATAAAGCGTGATATGAACGGCTTTGCTTAAGTAAGTTTGTTTGGATAACTTAAGATATTTGTATGTATTTATCAAAAATAAAAAAAATGTTTAATTATGTATGTATTTATTAATCTATGTTAATCACACTGCATTTTCAAGATTATCGTTGTGATTAATATACCGGTATCTCATGATAATGCAATATCAACTCTTCAATAATAATGCCAATTTTATATTTTACACGAAACTAATTGGCTAAAATATGCGGTATGTAACATACACATGTTCGTCAATAATATCGGCGCGCGGTGTAAATCGCGTGTCATTTATAAATTCACTCTCCCATTTCATTTGATAAAACACAAAGCATCGATTTCAAAAATTAATAAATCCACTAAACGTTTCAGAAGTTTCTCAAGTCCTAGTAAATACATGCAATTGGTATTACTATTTCGAGCTTCTTTTTCTGTTCTATTCTACCGTATTACCATATTTCGAGATGTGTTCTTTCAGTTGTTGTTTTTCCTGATAATTTCTTTTGTGATACAATTGTCTTTTTCTGAACCATGCCAAGATTTGGTTATAGTTATTTTTATACAAATTTATGTTCTGTCCACAATACATACACAATGATTTTCCCTCTCCATCGCCTGTCTAGACTACACAACCGTGTAAACGAAAAATATCCAAAAAGCGTGTGAAATTTCAGCAAAAGGCCAAATGCATAACATTCGTATAGAAACTGTGTAACCTAAAGATGGTGTGTATGGAATATATTTCATATTCAAGCTTTGGAATACAGAGATTTGAAATGATTCTGACATTTATTGTACATCCAAATATTTCTAATCGTAAAAATATTTGGATGTACAATTATAGTGAAGAGGTACTTGGACATTAACATATTATTATATCTAGAGAATGTGTATTAAAAAAATGGTTTTTACAAAATCGTTACCGAAAAACCCAACGAATCATTGCTATAAATAGTAAGTAAATACCAAAGATTTTTTTAAATCAAATATTAATTTGAAAAGACTTGCAATTTCCTCATTATAATATATTGTTTTGATAAGTAATAATTATCATCGATATTTTGAATATAATAAAGCATTTTTTTGGCTTTATTCTGTGAAACTTATGCATAAATTATGAGATGTTTAATTGTTGATATTATTTTCTAGTTGCTAACAATAGAGTTATGTCAACGTGCAACATGCACTAGCAATTTTGATGAAATACATTTTTTTAGTATAATTGTGAATATAAACGCCACATTTTACTATACGTTAAACATTCTCGAAACTGTCGAAAAATGAATTTTATATTAATATTAGAGCTTGCTGAATGATCAATAATGTTTTACATTTATATCGGTTATTCTCTATGGATAATATATGAATATTTTATTTATTTATGATACAATATTTATATATACCACAAATATTATTTCACAAAAAACAAAATGATATAATATATCTTTTAATTCTCTTTATCCTCTTCTAAACTTTTGGATTGTTCTACTCCATCATTTGAAAGTCCATCCATAATGAGCTGCTTCTAAACAAATTTCACTAATGTTCACGATGTTTTTATTCATTTGAGGAACGAATACGAGTTTGTAATTTTGTTTTAGCACTTTACAAATGGTTTTATTGTATTTTTATCAGCGTGAAAAATTATACGTTAACTATGCACCAATTGTAGTAAAAGTAATTCTACACTTTTTGATAACATATTGTAATGTAACACAACTTTGCAAGTGAGATTTTTTCATGTTATGGCGGATAAGATTTGCAAATAATGTAAGCAGGTCAGTTAGTCTGCTACGAAAATACAAACACAAACACCATAACATTGTGTGTAAGAATTCTTGAATAATCATTATAAAAATCTGCATTGTGTGCACATAGGCTGATATGCATAGTTAAATATAATTCAAATATTGTTTTTTTGCACACTAAACTTTAATTTTTGGTATTTGGTAGCATATGCACACACTCCGAATCACTATGATTTCAACGTACTGAGCTTTTTTTGTGTCAGAAATAATTCTCAATTCTAAATTTTTTTTAAAAATCCCGATATAAAAGCTGCCTCAAGAATTTTAGTCGCACGAATAGTCATTCATGTACTGTCACTGTACATTGTACTTATTATGCATATATATTAAAATGATAAGAACATATATTGAGTACTATTCCCACAATGTTTGAGATACTGAGATAAATATAAAACTAAAGAAATAAAACAAAAACAATGTTTTTATTATTTAAAATATTTTAAGAGTTTGTTGAGTAGTTTCTTTTTACGCTTTTTGTGATCGGATATATAGGTGAATATGAATTTGTCTCAGATATAATATAATAATACCATTGGGTTAAAAAGCCAGTTGGCCAGGACTGTTAAACATACAAAAATATTACTAGTGTTAAATAATAAAAATATTTTATTTTACCTAAACATAATTAATCATTGAATAAACAAAATGAATTGTTACAACTTTGTACGATTCAACATTTTGTATCACTAACGACCCGGGTTTCACCTTTTGGCCTCTTCAAACACTCTATCACACGGATAAAACAGAACTGCCGCGTGATAGAGTGCCTGAAGATGCTGAAAAGCGAAACCTGAGTCGTTAGTGACCAAACATGTTGAATCGTAAAGAGATGTAACAATTCGAATTTGATGTTGAAATTCTATCAAGCATTTTTAGTCGATGAAAAAAATAGCAATGTATTTTATTTCTACAAAATTATTTAAAAAATATAGTTGATAGCTATTTCAGCTCACGCCATCGTCAGAACATATAGTACAAGTTTACATTTTCACAGTTAAATGTGAAACAGTACCTATTCTCCTCGTATTAATTTTAAAATATATAATCCCACATATTTTTATATTTGTAATGTAAAAAGATTTATGACCGTTAAAATAAACAAGTAAAGCTAATATTGAATTATAGGCATAGGTCAGGGAGGACAATTTGACGCACGCGTTTTCGTGCGTGTAAAACGTTCTGAATTCCTTATAAATAATACATATTTTATTAAGCACATACATTAACAAATGTACTGTCTAATACTCTAAATTCGTGAAAATGCCTCATTGAATTCACGAAGTACCCAAATAACATGAGCGAAAATTAATGTTTGGAAATACCAAGGACGGCCATTTTAAATTAAATAACATAACTTTTCTTGTCTCATTTGGCCCCATATTTGAAATCGTTTGATTCACATATGGTTTTGTATTATGACGAATTGGACCGTTGTAATTGTCTTCATAAATCTTAGCCTTATAAAGCATTTCTAAGATAAATAACGTGCAGTGTTAAACGCATATAAGAAGATAATAAATGAGTTGAAAAGATGAGTTATGAACCAATAAATAATCATTATATATCAGATTAAAGGATAAAAGAATTCTTTAATAAATTATTTGCAAGGAAGTAAATATCAAAAAATATTGATTATTCCAGTTTATTGGTACTATACCAGATATTTTATCCCACGTCAGCAGCTTTACTCTCATGTTTATTAGTGGCTAGACACTAAAGAAAACCTAAGCAGTAATGCTAAACACCTTAATGCCATGAGTGTTGATTTTTTTATTGTTTTTATATGTATGTACAAAAATATCAACGTAATACAAGAAGCGAAATCACTCATGTACTCTGTTCTGCATTGACATGATAATTCTAATTTTTTAAAAATTATAATGATGTTTTCATTATATTTGATACAAAATTATTGAAATTAAAAAAAAAATCTTTTTAATGACACAGTAAACACATCCACAGCAAAAACCGTATTCAAATTAAAATAAAACTTACCAACGCAAAAAGTTGTACAAAGGAAATACAATAATCATTGCGCTCAGCGTAAAGGTGTCGAGCGCGAGTGTTTTAGCTCTTTTAGTGTGTAGCCTCTTTTAAATAAGACCGCATATTAATTAATATTTTTGGGGTCAATAGAAATCGACTCGAGTAATTAGATAAAGCACGTATGTCTTATGCAACTAATCCTTAAATTAGACATTGATATTCTGGAAATTCAACCTGAAATTATGTTAGTTATAGGATAAAGATTTCAAATAATATTAATATTTGATATATTATTAGTTAAATTTGAAAAATATTTAGAAGGGCGAAGAAATTGAAAATAACTCACGTCTCAAATAGGAAAAATGTTAAAGTTTTTTTTATAGTAGAAAATCTTCCAAATATTCACATATAACGAATAGTTGCACGTACTATAATGAGAAGAAAGTTGAATAGAATAAAAACTTTCTGAAATTTAAATGACTAAGTTCAAGTGGGATTCAAAAGCTTTTTATTTGATCTAAGTATTCAAGACTTATTTATTGAGATATTTTCCATAATTATTGTTTATACTATATCTAGAAAAAACCACTTGGTTTGACTGCCATCCAGAATCATATTGCCGATTTTTTGAACTATTGGCCAAGTATTTGCGACAAAGTAATCATTGCCAGTTATGAGTGGACTGGTCCAGCGATCAATTGATCAATACAATATTTACAAAGTTGTTAAATTTAAAGTAATACATTTAGTGCAAAACCGACACTGCAATTAAATTGATTCCATTATTCCAGCATCATACCAATACCACGATTTCGTAATTCGGTTTCTTTGTTAAATTATTATCAAAATAACAAATCTAAAATTGTATTTAATGGTTCTATTGAATTTATCTGATCGAATAAGAAGCTTATAGGCTTTCACTGAATGATTTCTCAACCTGTTCGTAACCAAAGATTAAAATCGCTGTCTTTGTTTGGAACTGATGTTTTTTTTTATATTAACCTTTAAAAATTTTCAACATATATCAAAAGGTTATTATTGTTATTAGGAAGAATACTACATACGCATTTATGTACAAACAGTCATTGAAATGCAATTAAAAAGGTAAAGAATATGCAGAAGATTTATCGTAATAGCACAGTTTACTCGGTAACCTGATTTTTTTAAACTCTTGTAAACAACAGCCGTACAAATACTGGAATATTGTTATAGATTTGTGGAATTGAATACAGAAGAACTTGCACATTGTTAACCTAAAATCAGGACAGGCTTTGCTTATCTCAAAAATTCTCAGCCGAGTACAGAAAAAAACAAAATAAATAGTGGTTTGCTAAAGTCCAGTCCCTTTACAATTCCATACTGATACAGATGCTTTCTCCGAAGCTTATTATCGGCAAATATATGCAAAGTTTTTGGAAAACTACTTCTGTTTAAGGTTTTATAATCATTCAATATTTGGAATAGATCAACTTAAAAATATGACGACATGTATATAAAAAATAAAACGAATTTGTACATTGTTAAAAAGTGGTACAGATGTATAATACTTCTGGCAAAATGTATTCCATATTATTATATTTGTTACCACATGTTTACATATGAACACTTTTATACATATATAGATCAAATAAATAGAACATCTATATATTTTTCATATATTTTAAACATGTAATATGATGTACCTAAATATTAATTACAATTGGTTTAAGAATGCATATAAAAGATATAACAGGGTATTTAGTGTTGAAATATTCAACGGCACTGACACAGAGATAGATAAACAAGCTGTGCAAGTCATTGCGGATTAATTTAACTGGTTAGTATTTACATACTTTGCGCAGTGAGTTAGGAAGTACCTGCTGTTTAGTAAAAGCCCGGTGAATCACCTGGGGAGTGACAAGAGTCAGTGAAGAATAAGCACAATTTCTGTTGCCACATCCGGTTACTAATTAATCGAAAAAATCGATTACTTATAGCAGTCATGTAGCTATCGTAAAATTATCGAAATTTGCTTTGGTACCTAAATCTTTGATATTTAATTATCGTAATTGAACTTGTTTGAACATTTTTTTGAGAGTAATATATTTCAATATCAAAGACGAGGAGAGAAATTGAAGTGTCATATATTAGTTATACAATTAATTCGTCCTGCTTTCATTTTGAAAACATCCAAATTAGGTAACGTTTTAAATAAAATAAAAACAACTATTGTATTTTTCTAACCATTTTTAACGTAATCTGCCAGGGTTTTTTTTAGGGATGGTTTACTCAAAACTTGACTGCTTAACACTGATATATTTTGAAATAACTAAGTTTATTTAATTTGAGATCAAATCACCCCATGTACTTTGATTCACCTTATTTTTAACAAAGTTGTCATGGCCGACCGGTCCGATCGATTGTCGGACTGACTTGAGTATAAATATTTTTTCCACCTTCTGTTCACCCAACATTTAAGCTTAAGTGAAAGAAGATGGTATCAATTTACCCATCTTTCCCAGATATGACTTTTCTACTGTAAAAATCTGTTCCAGTCTATTTTATCGTTTCTTTGAAGTGAATAAAAGTTCTTCGATACCATTATTTATTGATATTGTTGGACATGTTTGTTTAAATAATCCTGGTTGGAACAAAAATCTTCGCAGATTGAACCCGTGTTGGGCGAAGTCATTTGAAAATGGTTCCAGGTTCCCAGGTTTTGATTTTTTCAAAATTTCCATTGCAAAAGTTTTCAGTCAACCTGGATAAACGGTCTGCTGCTCCCAAACAATATTCGGCACCTTTTCACATATACCTACTGTAATAACCTATAGTTATAAAATTAATAAACTTACTTCACGTAATCACCTCATAGTGTCTTTTATTAACTGCTGATGTAACTGAAATATTAAAATGAAAGCTGTTTATTTGTACATTTTTGCAATTACAGCTAATAGAGATAAATGAATGAATGTAGGTAGGTCTTGATGTAGGTTGCACACAAATTATAAATCATGAATTCTAATAAATTATTTTTTACTAATAGCAACGCTATGATTAAACTCGAAGTAGAAGCCTAGATTTAATGCATGAAAACTAATTGAAAAGTGGTTTTTGATTTATTAATTTTGTTTATAGGCGTGAAAACATGATACTTTCATTAAAATGATCCAATGCAATTTCAAAATTAATGGCTATCTATTCGTAATTGATTAGTCATTTTTTATGAACTGTAACTTACCATCATAGCTGTGAACTTAATGGTTACCTACAATGAACATTGCTTATTGTTTTGTGGTGTTAAACGTATATATCTTTTTCAAACTGTAATGTCCGTAACAAATTTTCGCATATATTTTATACATCTTTATAAGGTATTTAAAATAGCCAGCATTTTAACATAGTCCTAAAACACATCTTATAACAAAAATCCTTTAAATCTATTATTGTAACACACTCACAATAAAAATGAAAGTAATCAACAAAAATTAATAAATATAAAATAGTACATTTTCGGCACTGTAACCATGTGGTCGACATACGTGATCATTCAACCAATATAGTCGTAGTGTCAAGTGATTAAATTTCAGTTATTGATTTTTCTTTTAATATTTGTGCTTTTTTCTAAAGGTATTAATTTTTCAATATATTTTTATCCTTCCGACATTAAAACCGGATGAGAAGAGATTAATTGATTGATTGACTTACAATCTGATTTTCATAGACAAGTATCATTTGCCTTCGGATCAGTAACATCAGATCTATAAAGTTACTGCAAAACAATTAAAAAATGAATTATTCAAACGATTATGTGATGTGTTTTTTTAATCTATTACTTTGAGACTTAGGTTTATATAATACATATTTTTTTAGAGTCTGAATGTTGAAATATTCTACGTAGAATCAGTCAGTCAGCTATAATTGTTGGCGATACAATATATTATGGTACAATTGTCTCAAACCAACCGTAAATCTTCCAACTACCGCTTTTAATCTCTTCTGCGCATTGGCTGTCAAATATATTTGACGTTGATTGAAAGGTTGACCGATTTGAAAGCTGCGCAGGTAACTCTCAAAGAAAATTGAATGCCAGTAAACCATGCTTTATTAATTATTGAGCGAAATCGAGCACACTTGCTTAAGTGTATGACAAGACGACGATATTGTGAGATTTATTATAATGTGGTCCATGAAATACAATAAACCGATAAAAACGTCATGTCAGTGACAAAATGACCATGTCGAATATTTGATTCGTGATAATAAATTTGACGGATAATTTATTTAAGCATATACGAAATCGTAAAGAGTTTACATTATTTTATAAAGAAAGCTCATTTAAATCTCTAATATACGTTGTTTCTTTGGAAAGCAGATTCAGCTCATAATACAAGATTAAAATATTTTTTAATTTCTGTAATGTATATAATTAAATTAATGAAATATGAAGGGTTAAAATATTTCACACAATTCCACAAATTAACCGTGTAATTTACTAACGCTAAATCAATAGTTTTTCAATCATTAGGTTTTTAACACGATGAAAAAGTTCCTATGTATTTTAGTTCTACAAAATTTATAAGATATATAGTTGATAGCTATTTTGGCTTAGCCTTCATTAGATCTATAGAAAATAAAAAATTTCATCAGAAATAGTTCCAATGGAGGCGTTCGCTGGAGTAGCTATCAACTAAATATCTTATAAATTTTGTAGAACTAAAATACATTGCTAATTTTTCACCGTGTTATACTGGAGCTCTAACAAATAAATGCCAATTATATCAATTTAATTAACAATATGTTTTTATTTTTACTACAGAAAATGTACAACAAAAGCTCCAATAGACGTACTACCACTCACGTATTGAGAGATTTTATTTGCAAACTATTGTATATTGCTTTATGTTACAGATTGTGTAAAAAACCTGTGATTTATTATTTGTTTTAACAACTGTGTATTTTTGTATTGTATCGATTGATATTGCTCGCGAAAAGCAAAGCCTGTCCTAATCATACAAATTTAAAATTATTAAAACAGAAATAAACTGTATTTTTTAAATTTTTGGGACTTTTTATAAATAAAATTTTCGTTTATAAAATTTAAATTATTATAATTTTGTACGATTCCACATGTTTTGTCACTAACGACCCTGGTTTCGCCTTTCGGCATGTTCAGGCATTCTATCAAACGAGTGCAACAGAACTGACGCAGTTACAACAATTCTAATTTTATATTGAAATTCCACCAAACCTAATTTAGTCGATATCATAAAATTTTACGCGAAGCTAAAATTTGATAGTGTTCGAAAATTTTCCGCAAAATATCATGTGAAATTATTTGTATATTTTGAAAAATGTATTCATTCCACAATAACCGATAATTTATGAAAATCGTCTCAATTCTGGATCTATAAAGACGGCTCGAGCCCTCGATACTGTCGCTCGTTAATCGGCTGAATCACCACCGTAAGTATACATCATGTGACCCACTTAACTTTTCAAAAAATAAATAACAAGCGATAACATCGCGTCGGTGAATTCGCGAAATTTTCAATTTACCCTTTTATCTTCTGCTCTCGTTTATTTCGGCTCGATGGTATTGAAAATTTTTCTGCCGGTAATATCGTTTAAGTTTTATATGAAACATGAGCCGAATACAAAATAATTGCACTATAAATAATGAAAGAAATTCTTTGGTGGCACGTTTAATCTTCAGTATATAGGACTGTGTTATGTAATACGGTTAATTATTGAATTTTTGTTTTACGCAAAATTGAATTGAAATGATTTGAATTTTTACTAAGGATTTTACGAGAAAAAAGTTTTAGTGAAAACGCATTATGTATCTTTTTAAAATAAAAAGAAATATTATGTCTCAGAAGTAAAATATTAAGTAATGATCAGGATTATTTTTTGCTCTATTTAATTATTTTTAATCAATGAAATAAATTCAACGAATTAGTTGAATTACAGCAGAAAAATTGTCTTTTTTTCATAAATCATTTTTTTTTGTGATATTGTAAAATACCGTCATCGCTTTATTACGGATTTTAAGACAGTATATGTACATACACTCTTTTCACCAAGTAAAGTCATCACTTTCAACTTAAATTTTTTGCCTGCATAATTACCATTCATTAAATCAGTGCTTCCCAAAATTTTTAAAGATGAAAAAAATAATCCGCGTCCCCTCTGAACAAAAACAATCGTCGTTGAAAATATTTTTTTTGCAGCCTCCGATTTGTTGAATCACAATTAAATGGTTAGCATAAAATTATACTCAAAAAATCGCATTATCAATCGGAGAAACTTTGTCGGATACCGTGTTGTATGGGAAAGTTTTATAGATGGACGCTTAAGACGAAAAACAGAATGAAACACAATTTGCAATACTTATTTTAAGTTTTTTTTTTAAATTTATGTGAGAATCATTATAATCAAATGTCGATCCTTTCAAAAATAGTATACAATGTGACTATACTATTGAGCACATAAATACATTTTGGACCGCTCTAAATTACCTTCACGAAGTATATTTATTTGTTGTTATACGGGGAATTATAAAACTGACAAAATACCTGGCATATGTAGCAATTGATAAATATCTCGAGAAGCTATTTAATCACTATTTTATTGCGATTACAGAGGTTATTAAAGTGCATCAATTAATCATATCAACTTGTTCATATTCAGTTTTTTACGTGTGAAATTTTGCATACTTCGTTCATAATCTTCTGGCAGAAATGTGGCACTGTTTTGTCGGACATTTTCAAAGAAATTATTGATCGGATTTCTCGCATCAGGTACTCGTGGCATCGACCAATGAGCCAAAGTGCTCAATCAAAAACACCTGCAGCGGATGAGTAATGGACTCCATAAAAAAATACAATTTACTGTCATTATTGGACGTTTCACATACCAGTACATTTTCTTGTTATGGCTAAATTGAAATTTAAAAGTGAATTATCGAAAATTCATTTTCACAATAAGATTATTAAATCACTTTTATGTAGCTATTCATTTTTTTATAAATCAAAATTAAGAAGAAAAAAACCCTTATTCGAAACAATTACTTAACAATTTATTTTTATTTCTTCTTGAAATCCTTCTTGAAAAATGTGTTTATCAATCGATTTACCTACCTATTATTATTTCAAAAAATGAATGTATATGTACGACCTAGAATCATCTACTGTATAATAAATTTTGGTTCTTAAAATACCAAAACCTGATTATTTATGGGTTTTTTGATTCCTGACTTTATTTAAAAAGTGTTAATGAAATTGTTGTTAACAAATTAATAATTATAAAGGTTATAAGGTTTTTCTGTGAGAAGAAAAAATGTGTACAGAAGGATAGAGCACACTGATTTTATTAAGTTACTTTTTGTTTTTTACAACATAAAAATCAATGACAAGTTTTTTGTTGCCTTTTTATGATTGCTCTACTACTGTACCTATTTATTACTTTGTTAATTCAAATCTATTTATCAACAGTATACCATATATTTTATCTTCATTTATTTGATATCCATTTATTTAGTTAGTCTAATGAAACATTATATTTTTAATAAAATCGCTTTAAAACATGATCGGTATCGTTCAGTTAGTGAGCGCTTAAGCTGATACAAAAAAAAAAAATAAGCAACATTTTTTTTAAAGTGATTGATTTATGATTGTTAAAAAAATATTTATTAAGCTTTTAAGATCATTATGTCTAATTTTTTTCTGAATTTATGTAAACTAAAAATACAATTAAAAAAATAAGTCTTTTGATGATATTTTTTTTATGTAATAGTTATAGGTATTTGGTCTAATTTTTCTGATTGAAATTTGATAATAATGGGTCAGATTAGTTTGCCTGAACTTGACTTCTCTTCTTGATTACTCATTTTCTTTGATTATATTCAACAAAATTCACGGTGAAATTTTAAATATTGTATTATAGTTTTAGGAAAATTAGCTAATTTACAGTCAACATAAGTAATCAGCAAATGATAGCTGTATCCACAATTTAGTTCCATAATTAATACAATATAATAGCATCAATATATTCATACCAACATTCCATCCTTTACATATTGATTTTTTATTATTTTTTGCAATCTTTTCAAGTGAAATTTTGCATCAACGTAAAACGTTTTACCTAAATAATATTTTCATTTATGGTCTTTTTCCATGAGTATCCATTCCGCCAATACCTTGTCGAGTCCAGTTCAGTGTCAATAACTCTGGGACGTCAATATAAACATGGTGATCAAATATAGTTGGTGATCGAGATGATTGCTATCACATGGTGGAATGCTGGATTAAGTTCGGTAACCTGTTTGTTTTTTGGAGCTTTTTCAGGTTTGTGCCTCCCACAGAGCAAAAAGTTGGTTTTTACGTCAGTTTTTTAGGCTATCGTATAAATGAATAATATTCTACTAATAATAATGATATTTAAAATACATCATTGTTCCGGATAAACCCAGAAACATTTCATGCCACTTGATTATATAGACGTAAATATTCTTTCGATGTAGCAAAGTACAGCCTTTACGATGAAATTACTTTCATTACTGCATGTTGTATAAAATTGTTATTTAAAAAAATCAAACTTGACTTCTTCCTTCTTTTGAAAGTGATTTTTATTTTATCGATCGACCTTTTCTCTTATGTGTAAATAAGCAAGCATATAAGGACGAGGCTGTGATAAAACCTTTCAATCTCACATCGCCGCATTTAAGGATCAGATGGATGGAAGAAAATTTTGATTGTCTTTTTCATCATTTTTCAAACACTTGTCGAAAAGTCTCAAAAATTCAATTTCAATGTGTTAACTTGATTCTTGTTAGAAAGACTTTCTTTCATAAATAAATCTAAGCTCTCTCTTCTTTTTTTACAATAATCTTGACGTCGATATTGGCTCTATTTTTCAATTGTACTCAACTGTATTCAACTGAACTTTGGCGCCGTTACGGATTTCATGTACACGGACTCTGGGAAATGTGTCCTAGCCAAATCATTTCTATTCATATTGTCTTACATAAAATATATGCTGGGCAACATAGCTAAAACACTTATTATATAAAAAAAATCTGTTAATAATTCCATTAGTAAATCATATACTTTACGTTGCGAATGAGTAAAGGAAAAATATTGAATACATTTAGCTGTGGAATCGTCTGCTTAATTATTATTTTTTCTTAATATAATATACATATCATGTTTTGAAGAATTATTGACTGTCGTATTAAATTACTTTGTGACAGTGTCATCTTTCAACATATGATAAATTTGATCGATGCGTACGATACGCATACTTTCATAACGATTGTATTTGTGTGTATGTGGCTTTATCTTAATAAAACTTGTTCATTAACGTTGAAATCTATCAATAATAATCGGTTCATTCTCGATATGGTCAGCTGCCGAAAAGACATTCTTAAATTCAAATTAGACCAAAAAAACATCAATAAACTCCACCGCATTGTACTACATATAAAAATATATTTATTTTGCATTTCCATAACTGACATTTTGGTACTGAAAAAACAACGAAAATATTGAATATTTATAGCGCAATCTTTATTAGAATTTCTACAGATTGAGATAATTACTTAAATCGTATGTAGCATCTTGCCCGATTGTCAGTTCCAGTATAAAATGAATCCTGAGTGGATATTGCAAATCGAAGATACGATTTTTAATTGCACACCTTCGCAGGCAGTTTTTATTCCATCTCAGGCCAATAAGAATAATTAATTGGTAAAGAAACGAGTGGGATCTCATTTCAACATCTCATTTTTCTCTGTCTTTTTATTTAGATATTGTATCAATAAAATATGCAAAATTTGATGATTGATGGAAGAGTAAAAAACATTTCCACGCTGTTTAAATGTTATAACAAATGAAATCTGATCAGCTCTTATTTATATAACTTTTTAAATCGACGTTTGCAATTTTTTTCAAGGAGAGAATTTTTATAAAATAAAACGATTTGATAGTAGCAAGCACATTTTTAATGTAAAATATTGTACAACTTGTATTTTAATATGGAACAAAATGTAAATAAGTTAAAGTATAAGTCACATTGTGAAAAAACAGCAACATATTTTAGTTCTACAATTTTTTTATAAGATATAGTTGATATCTATTTCGGCTCACGTCGTCGTCGGAACTATCAATAAATCAATAAAGTATAAGTATTGGAAAACTATTATATTTAAATACAACGAAAAAAGATAGTTTCAATTATTCAACTGTTTATAAGTGAAATTTGTGATCTGATTTACATTTATTATATTTTTATATCGTAAAACAAGCAAAGCCTTAAATTTTATTCAAGTTTTAATTTTCTGTCTATTATGAAAACTTACTTTTATTATTAGAAAATAGCTGCTTAATATGAGAAAATTGAAATACATTCATTATCGCTGCATACACCTTTTATGAGGTATTTCGACAAATAGACCACTCTACTAAATGTCTATATTTTTTAATTCAAATATTGTATATGTAATCATTCAATCTGATGATCTGATGAATCTCTGTGACTTTCAGAAAATACAAATTGAAGTTAATCTACCATTTTTCTTAGAGTATAAAATTTATATTCGAAATACATAATCGTTCAAAGATTCAGATTGATGTACTATTATTTTACGAAAATCAAATAATTTGATTTATATATGACTATTATTATACACTAAATTATACTTGTTCATGAAAACAGGTATCTCAATTTTTCCAGTACAATTAAATTTCAATTTTATTTTAGTAATGTTTATAATCAATAAATACGTATTGCCATTTCAATATACGACTTTCTTTAAAAAATCCAAGAATTTATGTTTGGGGCAAATCTTTATTTGCAATCCGAATGAAAAATTAGCGGCTATTAATATAACATAAATAAAGTTGCTCGCTGAAATTGAAAATGCTTTGTATGGGAACGGTCGACCACACGCGCGGATATATTTTTTTCATCATTGATTGACCAAAGTCATTCCGAATGTACGCTGGGTTGCACATTAATAATCATTATGATATATTTACAGCATCCATTATGGTTACAATATAATCAGATTTTTTTTACCACATAGACAAGACATAATGTATGGGTTCGATCGCATAAAAACTGCAACCTAAAAAGAAGACGTTGTTACAATCCGACTAAAAGCTTAAACATTTATCAATATTTACTTAAAATGAAAATATTACACAAAATAGAATATTTTTTTCGGAACCAGTCTTGATAACAACAATTGGTTCTTCATTTTTTTAAACCTTCATTATGTGTATGTGTTTTCTTAGATCTTTAAGTTAATATGTATGTGTATATGTCACGGATATAGCATACAAATTTTGTAGAACTAAAATACATTGCTATTTTTTTCACCGTGTTATAATGGAGTTCTACAGAGTTAATTCCAATTCAATCAATACAATATTTTGTATTATAATAAATGCAATTCGATTTCCAAACTGAGGTCCCAAGCACGAAATCAAAAAGCCTCAAAATTATAGATTAAGAAGAGACCTTCTCAATATTTTATTGAAAAGATTACAATAAATTTTTATTAATGAGACATTTATCGTACACTTAAATGATGCTTTTTAACATTCATAGTTTGAATGTAACGTTTTTTTATGTGAAAATATAATTATTATCATATTTAAAAAAATAAAAGACAACATAAAATCCAAAACTAGTTAATCCAAAGATTCATTTTTTACTGACATGCAGGTGTTAAATTAACATTTCAACATTAGTTTTATTTGGCTGTGAAACCTTAAATAAAAGTTTTTGCTGTTTTGTCATTCGTCTACGATTGAACTCGGGTCGGCGAGTTCTGTGATTTTGAGCTTATCCGTGAAGTATTTCTAATAGCTATACTACGTAACGTTAAGTGTAAATGTTGATTTTATAAAAATAAATTTGCGAAAATAAACTTTTTACTCTCTGAATGTTTGACCAATTATTGATTTTAGCGTAAAAAAGACCAATGTTAACACTAATGCCATCTCAAGATCGACTGTTTAAAAGACTGTAGTAATATTTTTTCAGCCAAAGCTTTTAATTAAGTTTTTAATATCCTTGAGGCAAGACTGCGGGATCATAATTTCTTATTACAATGACGTTGCGGCTCCTTGGTTTGCTTGTTATGAAACGAAATTTATTCAGTCATTTCTTTTAATGAAGATATCATTTTTTATTCGTTACATACTGTTATGAATTCTTTAAAATAATTGTGTCAAAAATAATACGATGCAATAATAAATAATTGTTTTTTTTTTTGCAATTCAATACAGACAAATAATGAACTATGACAAATCATCTATTATCAGTAATGAGTAGAGCTGCGATAAAAACCGCATTTAAATAAAGAACTGCCAATATACAATATAACGATGAATAGAGAAATACAACAGTCACAACACCGAGCACAGAGGACATATATTAACTATCCGGGGTCAATTAGTGTTTAGCTAATAATATATATGGGATTAAAGCTGCTGTGCTATTATATTGATTATTATTATTTACTTTTTGTTTATAATATAAAACAGATATAAAATCGAGTCATATCTTTACAATAATATGTAAAATATGTGAATTGGAGTAAATTTCATTTCATTTCAAAAGAAGAGCCTGTTCAACGAAAAATAATTGAAAGAGTCGATAAAAAGTCTCTTGTCATAATCAAAGCCATTATAAATTTGTTTTGATTGAATCCGAATTGTTAGTCGTCCACTTTTTTAATGATTCAACATAATTTTTCCACTTTTGAAATAATTCATGTAATTCATCAATAAAAGCGTCATCAATTAAATAACGAATTATTATCTACGCACGAAAAGATTTCTTTATACCTCTCAAAAGGGCATTCATTCTCAATGCATTACATTTTTTATTGCCAGGTTGTGTAACCGTTATCTCTCATCTAAATGCTATTTAATTACCCTTGAATTTCTCGGAAGAATTAAGCAGCGCCTTAATTTTAAGTGAACGGATGCAAGGATTGCAATCCGCTGCAGCCGCGAAATTTATTACTTTTTTTAAAGTAAAATAAAATATTTTTTACACTTCTTTTAACACCTGAAAAAAATGTTAAAAACAAACTAAAATGTTCTCGATTTTTTTATTTATACATATATACATAGAAGATAAATAATAATAAAAAATTAAGTTTTTTTCATGTAAACAAAAGCTCACTTCAAGTATTAATTCGTACAATTACACAAATATCATGACTTGGAAAATATCATACACAACTTCTATAGCATTAACTACTGCAAAAATCTACCTTGATTGATATAAGCGATCAGTTGATTGATAAACTAGTAGATTTTGGCTAAATTGAAAGTTTAATAGTTTTTTTTTCACTATAATGCTAGTTTCTGTATAATATTTAACGATGTATGGTAGCGACATAGCTTTCATAATAAAGCATAATTTTTATGCAACTAAAAAAATCGCTTTGGTACACTTTTATGATAATTTTTCAAAGGTTTTTGCGATAATTTATATGTAAATACTTCAAGTTCTTCATTTATAATCTTAAATAATGCACGAGGTTTTATGAGTTAAACTTTTTTTTTAGTTAAACTTTATCATTAAAATTTACGGTTTTGAAACTATTTTGTCAGAGAAAACCTATAAGATTCTTACGATTCATTGTAAATTGTTATCCTCATTTTATGTTTTAATCATGTTTTTAATTTAGTAGCAGTAGCAAATATTTTCAATATAATTTTAAATTTTACCAAAGTGAAATTTTTTACTGATAAAATAATGGTTAGTAAGTGAAATCAAATTGAAATTTCAAATAAGGATTAATCGTAGCTTAAGCCATGACCCTAAGTCAGAAAATTGCAAGCAAGGTGTTGATATAGTCCATTCAAGCAAATCGTGTATCGGAAACTTCCGCCATTTAATTGATCTGATACGGTCAAATCACGATTTTACTCGGCAGAAAAGTTTACTCGCAAATGCAATTCAGTACAATTTGTGGCTGAACAGACTATCCGTGTGAGATGAGCTTCGGTTAAATTTTGTACTCTCTCATAATCGATTTTGTTTGAACGAGAACGGCAAGTCATCCAATTTTCATCGTTGTCAAATTAACATTAAAGTGTTTCGTTCATTCATTGCGATCATTATCTTAAAAAGCATTATCATCGTGTGCAAGCTTTGTTGTCGTTATTTCTTTCTCCTCGAGAAGGCATGTAAGCATTTTAATAGAATCATAATGGATGTCTTGACATGGCATTATAATGTTTCAAAATAATTAGAAGTAACCGGTTAGTACAAATCATGATACGCGCTCCTGTAATCGTTCTTGACCATTTATTTTATGCGGCTGTAAAGTCACTGGCTAGAATCTCGAATCGAATATATAAAATCACTCGAATTGTGTCAATATTCGATCCGTTAATTATCTTATTTGATAGACATATTGCTACTAATTAATTTTAACTCGCATCTGTATCTTTTGAATCAATACACGCAGTTAATTAATACGATTACGCAAAATGCTGATCGAAATAACGATTTTACGAAGATATTGTACCATTTAAGATACATATAAAATATTTTTGTCTTATTTTCCAACTGTAAACATCTATGCGAATTTAACATAGTTTGCGTTGCTTTGACTACCTCACATTTGTCACAATACGTAACGTTATTTACGCATATCCATTTAAATGCGGTTTATATACGCATGTCTAACGTTTTAACGGTGACTTCCTTATTGCAATATGCTTAACAATTATATATTTTAGCAAGAAGTATACGTGTCGAGTCATTTCATACCTTCGAAAACAATACTGGTAAACAATAAGTAAAATTGTTAAGCTTGGTATAAAGAAAAATATTTCTTTATATTAACCTACACACATGTGTCTTCGCCAGATTAACTCTTCGCAGATATTTCTCGTTCTTTTTGCAGATGTAAGCTTGACAACACTGCTTAAAGACTAAAAGCTTTTTATCACTTAATAGGATTAAATGAGCATTCTGACAAAATCAATTTATTTCAGTTAGATGCTGGAAATAATTCGCTGCGGCTGAGACGTGTCACGCAATGTAACAATTTATGCTACAAATTAAAATTACAAAACATGCCTGTGTAAAATAAAAATAGAACAACTTAGTAGCAAGTTTCGACAGTTTACCTTTTTGATGTCGTGGATTGTGAAATCAGAGTTGGGGTTGCGAAGAATTTTCAAACAATTTTCGACTGTTTTGTTTTTTATTAGTTATTGCTTCATTAAATCGACGAAGTCTTTAGAAATATTTTAAATTATTGCAAAACTTAGTGAGGAATAAAAAAATATTTAAATCGAAGCCTGATTTTATTGTTTTTAAGCGATTATACAAAAAAATGATATGAAATATTTTTAGGGATGTTTTCATTTTTTCAATTTTTATATTTCGTTATTTTTATTTAGAAGTACAAAGCGCATATTGATCCGGGGATTGAATCCGTCATTTCAAGTTATGTTTCTCAAATACGCATGTCAATAAATATTTTCTTATGTTTATTCGAGTATCTATGTATTAATAAGAGTCTCATTTTAATGAATATTATTTCCATATGAGGAAAATGATGTCAAAAATTATGTGATTTTGACCATATTCAACCCATGTTGTACGGTATCTTTCTGGAAACAGTATATTTCCAAATGAGAGATATAGGCTCTAGATATAGATTAACCAAAGCCAACTTAAAAATAAATAATATATCACTCCAGTTGGAACAGCACTGTTGCTAGACTGAATACATTTGCTTGTTTTTTTTAAGACTTGTTAAGCATATGGAGTGTTGTTTTGACACAAATTTTTACTTAGAAAGGGAGAGAAGCGTTGAATAATTTTGCTGTGATAAAAGGATCGATTGCTAAGAAGTTAAGCCAACTTTTTCAATAAATAATCAAAATAATGAAATCATTAGAGTTTGAACCTTTGATAAAACACACTGACATTTACTAATGGTCAAGATTATTGAAAAATCAACAGTCATCAAATATGATATTGAAATTTTCAAGAACTTTGGAAGTAAAGGATGCTGCTGAGATTTAATACTTCATCGCTTAATTCTGACATTTAAATTTAAAAAAAATGTCTTACTACAAGAATAAATGGTTTTATATAATGAAATAATTAGTATGTTATATTAACGTGTTCTGAGAATGTTAAAATTAATGATATTAATACTTAATAGTGTGTATACACTGTACAACTTGTTTTGATATAAAAAAGCTCATAACTTATCACCTTCTAGATATTATGACAGCTTATATATTTCAGTTATACATACAGCTCTAATTGATTGTACGCCGCTGAATTATTTATTAATCAGTTTTTATTTCATGTCTCATTAATTAATTAATGATACAATGAACAAATTCGTGTACATTCAAATTCTTTTAAAATACATATTATTAATCAAGAAAGCAATAGAGCTATATAAATTTAATGAAGATTTAAAATCGTTACCAGTTAATTAATTTATTTTTGATAATATTTCCTTCTAAACATAAGAATACATTGTTGCTAGATCTGCATGCGTTTTGTTTGAAACAGTCTCTACGTAAGTGAGACTGTTTCAAACAGCACTAGATTATTATATTTTTTTCATAAATAAATAAAAAATGAGTGTGTAAACAATAAATAATAATCTTACGATAGAATAATCATAAAGATACCTCTACAAAAGACAGTCTTGAGATAGTTAATATAAACATATTCATTAAATGATCGATATAGATCAAGTTTTTGAAAAATAATTGTGAAATTCCGTCGTCATGATACAAATAACCATTAATTCTATCATGAACAGAGGTCTGGCATTAAAACTAGCAATGATGTTATTTTGTATTCCTATAAAACTTAAAATTACTGATTAGTTATCAGTTAACCTTTTAGGCCCTTTAACGTCTAACACCTGTATATAATTAATCATCGAACATTATGAAAGTAGCTCGGGCATACTTCTCAGGACCTTTCAATTAATTGCGAAAGATTTTTATGTTAGTGTCTAATTTAATTCTCTACGCTTTGATGTAATTCGAAGCCATTAATCAGAAAACATCATCTTTATAAGACGGTGCATTGTTCACATAAAATCCGAAGCATATTGCGGCAGATTTAAATTTTATCTTGACCCGAAGATTCGTATCACTTTTTCATTGATCTAGATTCGGTTTCAAGGATGCCAACTTAAAGATCACGTTGATATTTGATATCGGAAAGGTGGATCAGTGGTCTCCAATAAATAAACCTACTGTTAAGAAACCTAATAAAATGTACAATCATTGAATTCAATTTTTGCTCCGAAAGCTTAGCAGTTGGCTTCTTGTAAACGTAAATATGTTATTTTTGCCTAGTTCTATTGACATGAGTGTCTGGTTTCCAAATAAAGTAATTCAGCAGAAAAATGTAAAGTATGTCTGATGATATTTTAACATCCAATTGAGGTCCGTAAGTAGCTACAAGAAGTAGACTGCTATTTCCCTACATCCCATTTTCAGAATCGGGTAATAGAGACCGGGTGGTACTAAAAGATGACGTGGATAGATACAATAATGAACCAGAAAAATACGTCCATATTGATATTCCCAAACAGTGTAAAGCTATTCACATTTGATTATTTTACAAGACAGCGAGATAAAAGCTTATTTTTTTGGGACCGTTTTCAAAGTGGACCAGATCGATTTCTTGGGTCAGACCTATGCAGTTTTTTTTAACACTGCTACTCTATCAGTGCTACAATCTCTTATTTATGAGATCAAAGATAACAGTTATCTGTTAAAATCTATCTGATTTCCTAATTTCTCTGGTTGATTGTGGTTACACATCGTTTCTAGAATCGGACTAGTGGACGAGAATTTAGACATACATTCATGAATTTTTCTTCTCAGTCGTGTACAAAAAAATGTTTTGTCACTTTGGCATATTAACGGTAAAGTTTGAGAACGATTCGATAAAATTACTCTGTATTTATCATTAATGTTTATTACTTCAGATTCATCGAGGGTATTTCTTAACTATTAAGTCTGGCTCGATCGAGTTGACGGCAGGTATCGAAATATGCCTATTATGGCACTTGTTACTTTTAATTGGATCATACTTATGAATTGCGTTGATAGTCAACGTTGACAGTAAGTTGATATGAGGTGCGTGCTAATAAGGTATCTTTCGTAATTAATGGACACGCTTACTTCGCACGTTTTAATACCTTTAAGTCTTCTACCAACATCTCCTGAGCTTTTTGCAGTTTTAAAATTTGCATACATAAGTAGGTATCGTACTTATTTATCTGTTATCCACTGATTAATCGCTTGAAGCACTTTCACAGCTTCAACAGACCGTCAATACATATTTAACCATTATTCAGACAGCGTTAAACTAAAAATTATTATATATTTTTATAACAACTAAACGTTATAAATACCCGATGGAATTTCAATATTAAATTTGAACTATTGAAACTTTGTAAAAAAATTTAATAATGTTTTAAAATTATTAAATTCATACGATAATCGCAGAACCTGCAGAATTTTTTTTAAATATATTTTTTCCAAGATTGTTTATCTTAAATGATGTGATAATTCATACATATAACATTAGTTGCTTCACATGTCTATCAATTTTACTTGATAAAAAATCATATCTTAATATCGAATAAAATTATTATCTATCCGAATATTAGATGTTTTCCAATTACATACTCTAGTTTATTTATTATATTATATGAAGGGCATCTGATAAATTTTTAGTTCATGCAATTGCTTATACAATCTAAAATTATAGATAAAGTAAACACCGCTTAATAGTTTCACTGGTTAGAGAAAATAAGCTACAACTTAAATCGAATGTCTAAAAACCGACTCAACACAATGAACTTTGTATTATTTGAGTTTGATACAAAAATCATTCATGCCACTGATTTTTTAGAGTCAATATTTTTAAAGAATAAGGGAGCATTTTCTTTACTTAGCCATTTATTATATATGAAATTTTTACCAATACTCGTACCAACATTACAAATGCGCACAAGTTTATGTAGAATAGAGTCATCTCTTCACCGCGATCTAGTGTAGTATTTCTGTGGTTTATGTGTGTATTTGTTTGATTCTTTTAGGAAAAAAAAACAAAGAAAAACTTTTCAATTTTATTATTTAAAGATGATATGGTTGCACAAAGGGGTGGTCTAATTTGCTTCCTGAAGGACCACTTCCGTCCCACACATAATCTTATTGTCATAGACACCTATTGTTTCATTTAGAATTTTGAAAATTTACTGTCATTGTGTTAAAGTAACAAGCTAGACCATTGGAAAAGGAGAGAGGAGATGTTGTGTACCTTTTCTGCACAGCTATATATAGATAAGCAAATGTTAGTTTAAGCATAGTTCTGACGATGGCGTGAGCCGAAATAGCTATCAACTATATTTGTTAAAAATAATTTTGTAGAACTAAAATACATTGCTATTTTTTCACCGTGTGATTTAAAGATGAATTGCGAATACTAAAAACTGCGATCATTTAATTCAAAAGATTTATCCCGAAGAGAAATGGTGCTATATTAGGTATTCCACAACCGTCATCATATATTTATTATTATTGTATCAATAGTATTATCGATTTTTTTTATTAGAATGCCACTTCTCTTGACCAATATGATTAAAATTTACGATGTCTACTGTAAAATACCAAATATTTTCAGATGTTTTTAAATTGATATATGTTTACAAAAAAACATTCACGTTGCAACTAGGGTGAAAATTTTTATCGTAACATGATAGTTTGTGAATAGTTTTTTCCTCTAATTAATTTTATAGCAATATCTTTATGCAGTGTTTGATAAATTTTATAATTGATAATTGAAACTTGTCGAGACGGTAATAATATTACCAAAAATACCTTAAAATATTGATAATGATTGGCTTTTTTTTGGTCTATACATCTGGGTTTGATTCTTCTTTTACGTGTGCCTATTTTACTTAAGTAGTCAGTAAATATTTACGCAATCTAAAAAGTCTACTACTACCGCATCCAAAATTTCGTAATGTAAATATTTTGTAAATATCAAAGATAATATGCATAGTGCAACTGACTTACACGCACTAAGAACATTTCCTGATTGCTGTATAGTGCCCAGCATACTTTATGATGCCAAATGGCAAATTTTATGACGGTGATATATGCCACAAGTCATTTGCACAGCACTCGAATGAATTTTCATAACATGTATAATTATTGAATTTATATGTCAGAATGGAAATCCATTATGTCCCGTTAACGCAACAGTAATTATAACTCACTAGGCTTATTTTTTTAAAGTCACATAAATATTATTTGTTGATTATTAGTATTATCAGATATTATTGCGATTAAGTCACAAGTTACATCATAATAAAGTTCACTTTCATTCCAAGCGTTCTCTTGTGGATATGTAAATAATTTTACTTTAAATTTTGACTTCAATCTATCGACGACAGAAACTGTTTAATGCTTATTTCAATTTATATATTTTTAAAATATATTGCTTTCATATGACGTTAGTATATTTGTTCAAACTAAATGTAAATCAATGTCGATTAACACGTCATTTATTAAATATGAAATTTATTTGTTACACTTTTTTCAACCTCACATGTATAAAAAGTTTGAGAGCCTTTGGTTTACGGCATAAAGCGATAATATTAATATTTGAACAATTAATAAAAGATATGATTCTTGATTTTTATTAGTCAAAAAAAATGATGTGCAGACAGTTTTTTCTATCAATTAAAAATGCATTATAAATACTTGATTCGGGCTCGAACTATAAATCACCAAATATCTCATATTTTAAACAGGTGTAAAATATGATACACTTAACTATATCACACCCCAAAAAAGAGTGTATCAAATAAAAAACAAGGTGTATAGAATGACTTCGTGAGTTTTTCGGTTAGAGTTCGGTTTCAGAGTAGAAAGTATCAAAATGCGCAATAAATAACAACGATTTTTACTTACGTTCTGTATTAGTTTAACAAAGAAAGTTCCCGAAAAATTGTAACAGAGCAACATATCGCCACAAAGCCATACTTTCGCGTTAGGCTATTAACGGTGAATAAACAACAGTAATAACTTTATATTGAAAAAAATTAATAAATATTTTGGTGTTTTTAATAAAGCTACATATTTATCTTAAAAGTGGCCATTTTTGAATCAGGATGTTTTTCGGTTTTGCTATAGTATAAATTAACTCAATTACGAATGGGAAAAATCTCCGTAATATAAAATATATCAAAAATGTAGACTGATGTGTTTAATTATACGCTATTAAAAATAAACCAAGCATTAATCAACGCAAATATCTCTGAGATTAGTTATTACCTCACGCATGATGCCAGAATCGTTATTGATGACATAATAATGTAAGTTCAGCATACCATTACATTTAATCATTTTTAGCGGTGTGTTTTCCCACAAAAAAGATCTTTTAAGTTGAGCGTAAACACTCATTATCCCACATTTAACTTCAATAATGTTCCTAAATTATTAATTTAAATCAGGAAATAAATTTGTCTTCCAGCTGTAATTAGAAACTGGTTTTAAATATTTATTTATAAGAATTTATGTCAATATAATAATTCATTGGGGCGCCATCAGAGTTTCTAGTTTTTTAATATGCGATCTTAAAATTAGGGCTATATTAAATACGCTTTTTCTTCTTACGAAAAATACTCAAAAAAATCACAAACCATGGCCAACTTAATTTATTCAAAAAATATTTTTTTTGTTCCATTATATATTATTTGTACGTTAAACGATACACAATAGAACGATGTATTTGCATAAATGTATTCTTAAATTTCGGCATATCAAATATTTAATGTTGTTAATCTACATTTCTTACTCCAGCGCTATACCCAAGGTGTTCTCATTTTGAAACTTTATTAATTTAGTAAATATATTATATTTTAATGATAAAAACACAACATTTAATTTTAGTAGCTGTTTCAACAATTTTAGGAGCATAGTTAGTTTCGTTCAGCAAGTTATTGGGTCATCTTGGACTGACGATTTCTTCGTATCGTTACTACCTATTAACATTTCTAATATTTTAATATACTATGTTAATAATTAATTGAAAGTTATTTGATTGTAAAAACTTTCATCAAGAAGTTACATTTAACACCATAAAATTGAAATAAAACATTGCAAGTATTTATTGTTCAATAAATTAAAAGTGGATAAATCTCATACACCCACCCATGAATAAGATGGGTTTCCTAAAAAAAATTCATGCCAGATTCAATGAATTATTCTTAAGGCGGTAATTATTTTTGCAAATTATTGGGATATATACAGATTGTACAAAATATTTTTTTTTACTAAAATCTTCGAAATCCTAAATAAAAAAAAAAAAATGTTTATACACAATAAAATGCTTAAGATATAAAAAATCTTACATACAACCTCAATTCCTCAGCGATATATGCTCAATGCTATTATATATCATATATTAAGTTCTACCGTAATCTTTATGAACATTTAAAAAACCCAAGTTAATACAAACAAGTTTTTGTTAATATATCGGGAACAAAATTAGCATTAAGCCTTAAAAGATATAAAATTATATCCATTACATTGGCATTAATAAATGTAAATCGCTTGCATAAAAAAACTTTACAGTGTGACCAAAAAGTAACTTTCCAATTAATTCCTTTATTAGGCACGCTGGCTAGTTGTTTCTTACTTAATTTAAAGCGAAGAATATAATTAATGTCAAGTTTTTTTTTGTCGATTCTCGATAATTTTCTTAAGTGTACTTTTTTCACTTTATTATATTTACCAAATGAGTGACAGTAAAATTAATAGTAGTTATAACTCAACTTTTAAGTCACCTGTATATTCATAAATGTGAATTGAAAAAATGAACAGAAAATATTTTGCAAATTATTGTATGCATAGTAAATCAATATACGTTATACATGAAGATGATAATTTGATTTAATTTATAAGTTCATCAAAAAAAAAAAGATATATTAATAGCGTAACACTGGCGTAGAAAATAAGATGAATTATCACCGGAAATGTTTTTATTCTTTTTGATACGTATGAAAAGTTATTACAGAAAAATTTAATTTACTAATGTGTCAAAGAAATATTTAACAAATATATACGTAACATCATTTGAACAATAGGATTTTGTAATTAAATATACTTTAAATACTTTTCTTTGCCTTACCTTAACTTATAGGGTCGTGGCATAAAAAATCGTGAAGAAAAGTTGCAAGGCATGTACGCTACGTTAAAAAAATCAATATTAAAATACAGATTAATTAATATTGATACGTTTTATGGCACTTGCCATGAAATTTTAAAATACGTTTTAAATTATATATTTTTTCACATAAGATATGACCGTATATATATACCGAACAGATTTAGAAAGCCTACGTTAAAAATTTACATATCGTTAATGTCAATTAAGCTGATAACTATTGCTTTGTTTTTTTATAGTTTATTTGCCTTGTATTATGGCTATTTCGAAACTTTAATTTCACAATGAAGGTTATTATTTTTTTATTTTTTCTCATTTTGAATCAATATTTTCATAAAATTTATCTTCACAGATATATTTATTTCTTAAAAAATATATTATAAATGATTTTTTAAATTCACCAATGACCTTAGAAATTTTACACTCCATTTATTACACAAAATAGTGATTGCAAAAAAATAAATAAAAGTGAATGATAGTGATGCAACTTGTGATGAATTACTTGGAATTTCAAAGATCAGAAAATCGATTATCTCATTTATTATATATCTTAATATTAAATTATAACATTAAGTTTCATCATTTCGGTAAATGTTACGAAGATGCTTGCGTTATAAATTCTCACGCCAACAATTCATTACCCAAATAAATAATCATTTTTAATTAGCAACAAATTACAGCTTTTTTTGTAAGACAAAAAACGTTTTTCAATAATATCTAATGTTACTCACCTAGTGGTTAAAACTTTTGTTTATTCTTATTACTATTTGGATTGATTCCTTCTTCCTCTTTTTTAAATTAATTTGCAAATGATTTTTAGATTTTTTTTATTATGCTATTATCATAACTTCAATTCTTATCAATATATCTGATTCTTATCAAAGCTCACACAGATAAAACAGTTGTTTTATAACATTCTAAATTGAACACGGTGAAAAAAATAGCAATGTATTTTAGTTAAACAAAATTATTATTTTTTTATATATAGTTGATAGCTATTTCAGCTCACGCCATCGTCAGAACTATGCTTAAACAAACATTTGCTTATCTATATATAGCTGTGTAGAAAAGGTACACAATAATATAAATTCAAACTCAGCACCTAAGTGTTTGCATCTTTGTAATAAAGGTCGCAAAATGACGGCTTTAGAACAGCTGGAAATCAATAGATATCAACTATCACAAAGGATTCTTAACGAACAAACTAATATATGTCGATTGCCATTGCTTAAACCGCTACGGGGGGTTGTTTCGCCGCTGTAATGGACCATTTCCGTGCCGTATGTAAACTTGTTGATATAGCCGCCTTTTTAGTTTCATTTACAATTTTTAGTTTTATTGCGAGCAAGAAACAAGCTAGGTCGTTAAAACAGGAAATAAGATGTATTGTGTACCTTTTCTACACAGCTATATATACAATAGATAAGCAATTGTTCGTTTAAGCATAGTTGTGACGATGGCGTGAGCCGAAATAGCTATCAATTATACCCTAAAAAATAATAATTTTGTAGATCTAAAATACATTGCTATTTTACACCGTGTTATAATGGAGTTCTTCTAAGTGAATGCTAATTTAATGAATTCTAAATTAAATTATTATTTAAAGGAATATTTAAAACCGGTTCAATGATTAGTAAGATCACAATATTTCATTATTTTATAAACATTATAAAATTAATGTCTTTCCAAGAAAATATTACACATTCAATTTAGTATTATGGTTTTTGAATTAAAATTTTAAAAAGTATAGCGCTTTTACATACATCGACTCCAAAAGGTTTCAATATTCTCCACATTTACTTTAAAAAATACTGATGTAAATTTTTCATACTATCTTGAGAGTAATAATAAACAGCGACAAGTCGCAGTAAATTTATTAATTGTTTGTTTTTCATTTTTTTTAGGAAATCACCTGACTCGAAAGACGCCTTCGGCTTATGCTGACGGGGTGTACATGATGGCGGGACAAAACAGACCGAGTCCAAGAAAGCTTTCACAAATCTTCATGAGAGGGCAAGATGGAATGGGTTCTACTATGAACCGGACTGCATTACTTGCATTTTTCGGTGAGAAATTTTGAATAATTGCGTACTCATAGATTTTATGATTAAAATTTAAGTGCCAAACGGATATAACAACACCAGTAGCAAAAATAGTTGAATATTAGAACAAAACGCTAATATGTGATAGATTTTCTACAACTAAAGCGTCACTAAACGTAATGCATACAAATTATGCACTCACGCAATAAATGACTTACGTCTCAACCCTTATAGGAAAATATTGGCTTGCGGCGACAAGAGATTGGTCAAAGAAAATTTCCAAAGATCAATAAAAAAAAAAAATATTTCTAGCTTGTCGAGCAAATTGACAATTCAGTTTTCCAATATTCATTAGTACGGAATAAATATTTTATTCATGTGTATCATAATCCACGACTTAAAAAAATAAACCTTAAATCACTTTTTAAAATTACTGACAGTGAAGGTTCAATTGACAAAAATATTCAACTTTTGTTATGATTTTATACATGACGAGATTACTTTACCTTGTGTTTACTGACATTTATGATAAAATTCATTGTTGACAATCAATCTTACTTATAAAAATAATACGATTTTGATAGATATTAATATTTCAGAAATGTTTTCACCAACTTAATGTCAAATGAATACACAAAAACATTTTTAATTATTTATTTTGTAGCTATTATTAAATTTATGCTGTAATATTATATTATAAACATCTCTTATAATTTAAAATAATTTATTTCATATCTCAAGACGATCCGTATAACATGATTGAAATTAATAAATAATTATTCCATAAATTAGTTGCTTCAAAAAACTATCTCCGCTTGATACATAGTACAAATTTTGTAATAAATATCATACATGGAAAAAGATTTATTTTTATTTAATATTTATCAATTTCGAAGCACAATAAATTATAAAAAAATAAGCGGTTTCGTGCTGTCCTTACAAATTTAATGCTGCCAAAAGTGTTTAAAATAAGTACCGTCTCGTAATATTACCGTATGCCATGCAATTCACGAAATATGTCACCTTAAATTAAAATAAATTAGTACTCCAGCATCGTATGTAATACATGTTCAATTATTTATTGGGCTCTGTGTTTTCGATCACGTATAAAGAGGTAACGTGTTCAGATTTCGTCTTGTAAGCCTCAATATCTCAATACAGATCAAATTAAAGAGGAGACTTTGATTGAACAGTACATATGATATTTTGAAATATAATTTTGTTGTTACTTTTAAATTATCCACAGAAATATGACATGTTTATGTTTTAAATAATTACGATTATCGAAAATACTCATTTTATTATTAGAACATATTTTGATCTTAAAATATCCTGTAATAATATTATCAGTCCATAAAATTTATATTATAATTCCGTCCGTCAAATTTATATACTTAGTCGCTGTTATTATTCATAAGTATCAGCGACTACATTTGAAAGAATGTTTCAAAATACCAATACCAATGTAGTCGTAATTCTATTAAAGTATTTTTCATTGTAATTAAACATTTTATAGCTAGTAACTATCTCAAGTTTATCATTTGAACTTTCATAATCATTAAGGTTTACGATTTTTCGAGAAATCAAGACACACATATTTTTATATAATAGTAATAACTTTGTTAAATATTTAATTTTTACAATAATCATTGATTGATCTGTCAATACAATTCCGTTTCATTCTATTGTATATCATACATTTATCAATCATAATCAACATTATGTTCTACTCAATCAGGTCAGTTATTTATTCAATTCTTTTTTCTCAAACTCACTGGCTAATTTGAGTATCATTGGCTGTATAAATCAAAAAGTTCTGACGATTTGTTTGTCTATAGAAAATTGAATATGATAATGTTCTTTACTCAAATGGGAATAGAATTGTATGTATGTTGTGATAATAATGTCCCAATGAAATAAATATATGAAAATTAAGGGCAGAATACTGATTTATGTATGCAAATGGCGAAAAAGGTTAGTTTTTCTTTGCATCGTTTATTTGATTAAAATTCTCTTAAGAATAAAGTAACTACATAAACAAAAATATGATAAAATATTACTTTTCAAGTTATATTAATAATTTTAAATAAATTCAAAATCCAAATATTTTCATTACTCAACCGTTATATTGTTACGGAACTTTCTTTATTATTTCAAAATTTATTTACTTAAAAGTTAAAATTTACCCTTAATGTATCTTCCAGGACATCAGAAATATAAAATTAACATATTATTTAACCGTTACCTGAAAAGGCGTTTCCAAATTAATGCACACTATATTGAATTTACGTGTTTTGTTAACGGACATAGTTTAAAAATAATCCAGAAATAAGTATATTGTACATATATAATATTTAGAATGTATATGTATTCCTGCATTTGTGGTCAAGTAAAATTATATATGTTTCATATTTCTCTAATAATCTATTGTGTACGTTTATCATGTACGAATAAGCCACAGACAAATGTTAAATTGTATTGATTTTTGTGTCTCAATGGCAAGCGTTGTCCCTCTGTATTGTACCGTCATATTTATAGCATCTCTGAGTGAGCGCTTTAATTGGGTCTGTGTTATTATGGACCTTGAGATTTTATGGCTTTTATTTTGTGCTAAATTTATTATATGAGTAAATTGATAAAATAAGGCAATCCGTCGATGTCGCGGACGGCAAATTTTATAATAATCAAATAATAATAACCGAAGAAAAAAAATACCGGCGCATTGTTCGTTTTGAATATGTTTTAATTACATTTAAGACTATTTTTGTAAATTTACATTTTACGCCGGTTGACCGACCTAGATGAAGGTAAACTCGATTTTATAATAATGCAATCTTCGGAAATCAAAGTAGTATAAAAAAAATGATTCCCACAATTATTTTAAATTAAAAAATATTTCATTGAATACCAAATTTTAATAACTGTACAATATACTTAATGAATGATTTTTATTATAAGAGCTGTCTTATTAATTTTGTGATCTGATATAATATATTCAATGCAATGTATTTATAATATGAAACCTTTTAATGAACATCTAAACATATTTAGATCGAGACTGTCAAACTAATATCACACAAAATATCGCAAAACAATTAAACGAAAAAGTTTTGTTCTTAAATTTATTATCAAATGATCGACTTGGTTTTTTTAAATGTCATAGTATTCACTCAAAAATCGTACTGGAATCTAGAAATAGTTAATACTTTTCACCGGTAATATGGAAAACTAATGAATTTTTTATACCTGCGATGAGTTCGGCGGTTACTTTGTGGAAGTTCTTTTTCATTTAAAATGACTTTGATTATTCCACCTATTGTATTACTAATTGTGACACGTGTTTCACCTCTTTCAGAGACACCTTCAGACTCTCAACTCGCTTGACTGTATGCATACGTATGCGTGTGTGAGTATGTTTTGTAGGGAGGTGAATATAATTTTAATGCGTGTGTTGTCCACGTGAACCGGATTCACTGTGGACTCTTCAGCTCTGCAGCACCCAAAGTTTGTCAGTAACGACACAACATATACAAAAAAAATCTATCTATAAAAGATAAAGGAGACGTGAAAAAAAAACAAACTACTTTGTAGTAAGGGTCGGAGAATGACGGCTTTGGAACAGCTGGAAATCAATAGATACCAATTATCACAAAGGATTCTTAATGAACAAGCTAACATAATAGTATCGACACTTGTCCAGCCGTTGTACAAAGGGATAATCTGATTTGCTTCCATACGGACCACTTCCGTCCCACATACAATATAATCTTATTGTCATAGACACCTATTGTTTCATTTAGAATTTTGAAAATTTACTGTCATTGTGTTAAAGTAACAAGCTAGGCCGTTGGAACAGGAGAGAGGATGTGTTGTGTGCCTTTTCTGCACAGCTATATATAGATAAGCAAATGTTAGTTTAAGCATAGTTCTGACGATGGCGTGAGCCGAAATAGCTATCAACTATATTTGTTAAAAATAATTTTGTAGAACTAAAATACATTGCTATTTTTTCACCGTGTTATAATGGAGTTCTACCAAGTGAATGCCAATTCAATCAATAGAATAATAAATGTTATTTAAAATTTTCCATATAAAAATTTTCCATTATATTATTTGAATATTTAAATGACGTATGAACGAAAATTCTAAGGCCCTAATCCGAGCTTTTTAACGGTCGATTTGATGATAAGATACCATAATTTAAGTGCCCTCATAAAAAATATCATGATTCAGATAATATGCTATTTTTTGCGATTTTGAGCCATAAAAATTATTACAGCATTTACTAATTTGATGTTTCCTTTTTTACCGTTACGCCATCTGCTCGCTTGATATATTTATGCAGATTGCTGCCCGATAATACCAATATTGAATTATCACGTCAGGTGTTTCATATATTTTACATTAAAAAAACTGATTTATAATAACCCATCGCAAAACAGAACGCGTTAAGGCAGGTTCACATGATTGTGGTCGTAAAACATATCGCTGATAAAAAAATGCCTTGCTTTTTTAACCCATTGTTGATCGATATACTTAATGCTGGCCAAATATTTTCTCACTAGAGTTACTCACTTAAGAATCGATCTATGTTAAGAAATAGTTATTCCACTTCAATTTTTCGCCACATATCTTTCAAATGGTCAGGCCCTGAAAAATATGCAACTATCACAATATCTCATATTTCAGTCATTTGTTTATCATTTACCAAATGCCTGCCTCAGACGAGATATCTCGTCAATATTTTTAAACGTATTTTCCTCCAAAAATGTTCCTTCTATTAAAATGATTCTTTGACAGGACACACACTGATGTCTGACATAAGAAAGGCTTAAAAACATTTTACGATAACTGTAATGGATTTTTACATCAATTTTTCGCGATTTCTTCGAGTGTTCGAACTGTCACTTGACGGATGTCAATATTTTCAGGGTTATCAAAATCAATTTTCTTCAAAATTCTTCAAGAAAACCTGCTTTTTATGATATAACAATAAATAATTGGTGAATTTATTAATTTTTCTGAATATTAAATTTTAAAAAATAATGAAAATTCACTTTTTTTTACAAATTTTAGCTGGCGTGCTGGGTACAGACGTAAATTTTTTCCGGCAGCCGAAGGATAAACATTTTATCCAATATTTTTTTTCAGAAATCATTTTTTTATTGTAAATTACACCAAATCTTTGCTTTCTGGTATCCATATAAAAAGTATTCATAGAATTTGCATTTACATGGTAAAACTATACATCTTTCAAAGTTGATAATGCTCGTGGTGAGCAAAACCGGTCCTGATCAAAAATATATTGTTGAAATAAGTACTAAAAAATATGTTTTTATTATTTAAAATATCATGCCTTTCCTTCAATAAGTGTCAATTAACACATCAAAATTGAAAAACTATACATATTTAAAATAATGTAATATAGCAATATATTTAATTCTGAGTTTTAAAGGAATGAATTGTTAATTGTTTTTTTTTTATACATATTCTCATTTTGTTTTCTCAAATTAACGACGCGCTCGTATACGAAAAGCATAAGATATACATATGTATATAAAAACGCGACAATTCACCACCACGCTATAAGTATCATCTGGACATAAAGGGTTAAACGAAATATAGATAAATACAGCTATACGATGATCTCATAGATTTTTTACTGTAAGATGTTACATGATTACCTACTTACTTTAGTTATGGCCGATTTTAAATATGTACTCTAAATAAACAAAGCGATCCTTTTTTAATGATCCTGGCAACAGATTATTCGTACAGTAAAAAAATATCGTTTGCCTTAGGCGAAACGTGCTTCTATTAGAATTATTTGATGAGGCAGGCATATGCAACCTTTCATTAATCACTAATTCTCCAAAGGCTCTAGAATCAATAATCAATTTATTTTACCAGCATCATATTTGCCGCTTTTTAATTCATTTACAATACAGCTCCGTCGAAAAATTTGTGATCAACCGACACATTTTTTATTGTACGTTTGCTTGCAAACAAATTATGTATTATATTAATTAAAACTTCTTGTTCTTTGATCTAGCTCTTATGTTCGAGAAGAGTGCATGTGACTCGTTCCGTTACAGAAGATATGACGTGGTATATTATGACTGTTTTTTTCACCATTGTACTCAAAGTGGTCAATCTTAATATATAAAATATCTTCATCAAGACATCTGTCATAAATATCACGACTTCTTGTGTCGATATGGTAATTGTTGAAAGAAAAGAATAGGAGATAGAACATACAACTGGTTAGTCTTCTAGTATTCACCAGTTGTTTTATGATTACACAAAGAACGTTCAAGAGGTATGAAGATACGAAAACATGTACATTTAAAAATAAATCCATAAAATATTGAATGATTATTGTGTAATAGAGATCTATTAACAATTTGAGCTCGAAATTACCCCATCTTAGCATCACAAGTTTAATTGGTGAAATTTTGCATAGCCTATATCAACCAAAGGTTGCGTATATGTGAGATAGTCTTTTTGTTTAATAAATAAAAATAGTTAAATTGATATTATAGTTGTTTATAAATTTACGAGAAGATTATTTAAATTAATTTATGATATCATAATATTATTTAAAATTCATGTATCACTACATTGCATGAAACAAGAGCAAAAAACGTGTACCATTCTTAGAAACATTACAAATAAAAAAACGTTTTGAAGGCATGTAATTTATATCAGTTTTACGATTATTATTAAGTTATCATTTGCGTGTTTACTAAAGATCAGGCTTAGATTTGAAATCAAACAGTTTATACTTTGTATGCAAAATTTCGATTTTTTTTTTAAATGAATTTTATCGGGTGTTCGTATTTTTAAATACAATGTATAAAACGTTTCTTCTTTTAACTACCCACTTAAAATATTTACGACTAACTGTACCCGAATCAATTACGCCATCGGCATCATCATAATTTCAAATAAAAATTTAAAGTTTAATATCCAATGCTGTAAATGTTATAAGATCAACATTATTTCCTAAGGTTTATTGCAGAGCATTGATATTAAAATTTATTGTGTTAACTATGATATTATGTTTACTTTCTTTCACTTTATTTATTTAGTATTATCATGAGAAAACTGAATTTATTGAAACGTCTAAAAATTATATATATGTATATATATATATATTATTTCTTAGTGTTATCATTTCTCATCGATGTAATGTTTGTATTATTTTTACAGCTAAGCGAATAACTTTTCTTTCACTACAAACTTTTTTTTTATTTAGCATTTTATAATTAAACATTAAATAGGCACATTTTCAAAGCTTTAAATCTATATTTTAAAACAATCAAATCATAAATTATAGATGTCCGTGTGTTTTTTCATTCTAAATTAGTAAAACTATTGTTTTATAACTGCTTCACATAGAAATGTCGCTTAAAATTGAGTTTAAAAGTTATAGTCCCACATTCTTAAATATTTTATTGATCTACTAATTTCAAAAATAATTGGACCGTTCATCGGATATGTTGTTGAAGATAAAATAAAATAATTTACTCCCACAGTCTATCGGTGTCTCAATGTTCTATTCAAATTATTAAAGTGACGATATCTATAAATTATTTTCGGATATTTGATTTTTCCCAACATAGTCAATACATAAATATTGCGATAAAGTATTCATTTTTTCAGCAAATAAATTATCCAACTAAAGCATTTTTATCAGTCATAATTAGAAAAAATGAAAATAGTTATACAGTGTATCTAGTATTCTGTTTGATTGTAAACGTAATGGTGTACTTTTCGATTTCAAGTCTTCTTTTATATTGTCTCTATTTAACGGTGTGTTCTCAATTTGCAAACGGAAATTGACGATCTTTGGTTTTCTTGCAAATATAACTTTACCGGGGATAACGTTTAAGCATTTATCCCAGTAGTAGTCAACCTAGTTTCTACCGCCCACTAGAGTGTAGTCCAGCTTTCACGGTAAGCGGGAGAGTTTTTTTTTAAACATTCAATAAACCTACTTCCCTACTTTATAAATCACAATTATCGTGGAAGCAATGGGAGGATATGCCAATTTACCAACAACACAGATAAAAAAGTAGGCGATAGTTATAAAAAGGTTGACTACCTCTGCACTAGCCCCTTCCGACACGATTACATTTTCTCTTCTCGGATAAAATTTACAGGTTGTGACGGATGCTTGCTGTGCTGCGCCTACACTACCCTGGCAAAAATTGTACACCTATCAAATTTGAAGTTTTTATCTCAGTAATTGAAAATTTTTGAAATCATGTATATTTTGTGAAGGCATTGAATAAAGTTATATCAATTAATAATATATCATTAAAAATAACTGTCGGATATTATTTTTATATAGTTTACATTTAACAGTTGTAATATTGTATATATTTGTAATATATACAGAATACAACACTGTCAGAGACCCTTTAACCGCTACAACTCCTATGGCTAATATTTGAAGGCACATTTAAAAAATGAAATTACGATGATTTATAACCTTTTTTTTCTTTCAAGAACCATTTATTGATATTACACAGGGTTTATTTTGTCCGATTACAACATTAGTTATAAGAAAACATTAATAATGTAATGACAATAAAGCAATCAAAGCGGCAATGTCTAAGTGCACTCTGATTTTTTCCAATGAATTTCTTCTTACGACGTAGAGTATCTCAATAAACATTTTTAACTGACTCGCTCAACATCTTTCGGAGGCATTGAAGGAAGGTATATTGAATTAAGGATTTTGCTCTTTCTTCGCCGTTTATAATATTAAATATAAGTGATAAATTACAAATTTACTAGATATATAAATTATCTAGAAACAAAACAATTTGCCATGAATTAATTGATTTTCATATGACAAGATAATATAGAGGGTGAAGTATGTTATATATTGAATGTGGATACATAAAATTCACCACAGTTATACAGAGAGAACATATTATTATACAATAATATTTCACAATCCAAATTAAAAATTATCAAAACAAACATTATATGTAATTTAAAATGAAACGATTAAATTGGATAGATATTTAATTTATAGTAATATACTCTCAAAATCGTTAGTACTTCGCTTAATTTAAATCAGTATTTTTGAATGTCAAATTTTGATCTAAAAACGCTTAAATCATGAACGGTAAGCGTGGGCAGTTTTTCATAGTAATATTCTCCACATGAATAACGATCATTACAATCTCGTATATTATTAAGACGATTTAATCGAAATTATTTTTCAAAGTATCGGCTCTCGGGGAATTTAACTCAGATATAAATTACTGTGAACTTCTTTTTTACAAGTTCAATGTTGCAAGGTCAGTCAGGTGATTGTTCACACTGATAGCCCAGCGAGAAACTTGTTTATAGAGGAGTGAAAATATCCCCACGATTTAACCTCACATACTTATGGGTGTAATGGATCCAAATTTTTTATGTTATATATAATATGACTGATAAAAACGTTTTATGTTTTATGGTATCAATTAGTTTGCATAGAATATAAGATTAATATCATCTTTCTTATGATCAAATTGTTGTTTTGAGTTATTAGTTACGATGTGCTTCTTTTAGAGTTTTATCACCTGGACCAGCCATACTCAAGCTTTTTTTCCTCCGGGCCGCATTATATTAATAGTAAACTGTAAATATAACACATACAATACTGCATACATATGTATGTATTATGATGTCAAAAAAAACTATTTTACTTTTTTGTGAATATTTATTTATTTATTAAATAAGACTTACCAGCATAAGGACAAGTATAAAATATTTTGATAATAAAAGGAAATTTTTCTGCCAAAAGCAGGCTCCTAGATACAACTTTATAACTTTAAATTTAAGAAGAAAAAAGAAAAAAAAAATGATTTGAGTTATCATATTGAGTCAAACTTTCGTCAAATCAGGTTCCTGATTACTACAGGCTACTCTTAATATATCATCAAGGTAAGAATCAGTAAGCCGATTTCTATACACGCTCTTCACATATTTCATTTTAGAATATGACAGAGATACGTAGATGAGATATTGAAAATATGTCTAAAACAACACCAACAAAATATTTGGGCCACAGTTTGAGTATCGCTGGCCTAGACGCTCACGAGAAACATGCATTTTTAAATAGGCAAATATTTTTTTTTTCAATTTAAATAATTATTTATAATCTTTAAATCAAATTTTATAAACTCAATTTTTTAAATAATCATTCCATGACTTCAAACATGAATTCATCTATCCATATATTTATCATATCATATAATATTATAAAAAGCTTATATAATTAAAAATTTAGCAAAAAATGTTATGACGTCAGATATTTTCAAAATTTATATATCACACGTGCTCAAATTGAGAAGAAGATACGATGTAAAATTCCTTATCTCAAATTTTAAATTGAATAAGCTAATATAAATTAATTTATGATAATGACTGAAAGTGCTTGATGGAATTTCAATATCAAGTTTGAATTGTTAAAACTTTGTACGATTTCACATGTCTTGTCACTAACGACACGAGTTCCACCTTTCGGCATCTTCAGGGACTCTACTCTATCACACAAACAGAACTGTCTCAGGTTAGTGACAAAACATGTGGAATTATACAATGTTTTAACGATTCAAATTTGATCACTTTTAAGGTGTTAACTGTTACTTCTTGATGGAAAGGCATGATATTTTAAATATTAAAAACACATTTTTTAGTACTTATTTCCACAATAATATTCAGTTGATAATGCTCGCGATGAGTAAAACCGGTCCTGATCAAAAAATATTCTATATTCAAATTTTATATGAATTAAATTTTGAATCGACTATACCGCCAATTGAATGCAGACCAATTCAATCGCTATGATGAAACTCTTGCTCATTGAACATATCAATGTAAAATATATTAATATATTTATTACTCATTTCATATGAAATACATTTATTTTCCTCATATTGAAATAATGCATATCTTCGAAAAAACATTGACATAGATATAACCTTTTTTATGAAAGAAAATCAAAAATGTTATAACATCAACTTTGATACTTTTTAGACTATCATAATTTTATTGATAGATAAAAAACAATTTACGAAGAACTGTTTTTTGACAGAACAACGAAATATCTATTGTGCGCGCATTATTAAGAAAATTGTTTCATCGTAGTCTCACACTGCTATCATTTGTTACGAAACACTTTTTCTTTGAGTATACTGTTTTTTTTGTTATCTAAGACTTTCTTTTTCAACAGGGCAAGTGGTCACCGGCGAAATAGTGATGGCCAGCGAGTCCGGCTGCCCTATCGAAATGCACCGCATAGAAGTGGAGAAGTGTGACGAGATGTACGACGGAGAATGCGGAGGAGGACGACATATTCCATTTCACAGGGCTGCCTACGATCGAGATACAGGACAAAGTCCCAACAATCCTAGACAGCAGGTTTGTAACATATTTTATATATAACAGAAATGGTGTATTAGTTTCATATAGAAATATACTCACATTGACAGTAGATAATATATATATTCAAAACAGTAAAGAAAAAAGAAATGAACACGTCTTGGACATCGCTGTAAAGTTAAATAGTTGTTTTTCAGTTCAGGTAAAATCAACTACGCTATTTGGATAACGTCTTCAAATTACTACAATATAACTCTCTCTCCGGAAATTTGGATCATTACAAATGCAAACTAGTCATCTAATCGAAAAAGTGATTGCTCGTTTTTCACGACTTCGACTCTGACTTGATAAAAACCGTACACTTTTACTATTAGGCTATACGGGGTTATTATTAAACATAAATACTTTTGATTTCCATATTCTCATTCTTTTGAAATATTTTATTAGAATTTATTTGATGACCTAGTCAACAATCTGTTCACCGATCTTCTTATTGTCTACATGTTTGGTTCATTATCAGGTAAGGCTAAAATCTTAATTATTTAATAGTTAGTTAATATCACGGTTAAAATATTAATTATATTTGCCAATGTTACGTTATCACTGAGTCTACGATGTTACATTTTTTTCATTTATTGAATCAAAGAAACAATAGTTTGGTTTCGCTCAATGCAATTTTAAGACATTGCATAAACAAAAGCTGCTTCGAAATGTTATGGAACTTGTGTTGAAATATGAATTATATTAGGCACACAGCACAGTTCGCTCTATTGTTGAGTCAGACAATTGATTTAATGCTTCCTTTAGAGATATAAACAGGTGTTTAAAATACACGCCATAAATTACAGGTGATTTGGCATATTTGCAGTGGCATGCTTAAAAATAAGCAATTCATTTAGGTGGACGTAATATCTTATTTTATTACTTGAATATTTTGAGCTTTATATGTAGCCTTATCTTCGTAAGAAAACTGGAAATATTGCTTACTCCTCTTGCAAGTCATCGGCTTGGAGAGTCGATCTCTAATACTTTCAGGTTATAACGTTCAGTTTCGGGACTAAAAATCTTTAACAAATTATGTTTTATAAAATGAGAATATTTAAAAAAGAGGATAACTTGAGTAAAAATGATTGGTTAACGTCATCTTTTTCAGTGGCAGTACTCAATAACTTAAATTCCATGCAACTGTGTTTAGTTTAAAATTTATTTATTGATATGTGTTTAATAAGTGATTGTATGCGATATCAAAAAATCTCTACCCTCTAGCTAACCCTTTAACGCAGCGTAGTGCGAGCGATTAGTTATCTTTTAACATTTTCCTAAACTTTTAGTTGATCTGTCTTCAAAAAATGGGTTGGTTGAGTGACATAATAAAAATTAGTTCTCGTAGAACTACTTTGTTAATATTAGGAGTTCCTATTGTTTACTATTGTAAGAAGGTGACAAAATTTAAATAAATATTATATAAGCCTTGAAGATAAGCGATAGGTGAAATCGACGAAAGTCGAATCAATGTAGGCCGGTTTAAAAAAGTATTGAATATAAACCAAAAACTAATACAACACTCGTTTATAGTAAAAATTATAACTTTTAGTACATATAATAACAAAAAAATATATGAATATTTTAATAATATTTAAAAAGACCACGTAGCTCGGTTGGAATCATGTTTATTTATGAATTGGAAATTCGCCTTGTACGCTAATGACTTTTGTAATTTTTTTTTTTATATATCATCGTTCCGTAGAGGCGTATTTGACCTGATGAAAAAGTGAAGATTTAAAACGTAATACGGCTTAAAAAGTATTATTTTCAAAAAAAAAAAAATGTCAGCTACGAATGAACTTAAATCACGAAAAGAAGCAGTCATGGCCAAATCGTTAATTATGTTGCACTGATGTATCATTTACAATACGAAGCAAAAGAAATTATTAGATTCCTAGAATATTTCACAAAAACACCCGTCTAACACAACAACCCGCTCAAATCTACATTCATAATGAGACAATATCATGAGCTGGTTTCTTTTTCACAATATTAGATTTTTTTTTTAAATTATTAAATGTCATCATAACCAATTTTTGACACAATTTTTACAAAACTGGTCCTCAAAATTTACAAATAAATAAATCAACTTTACATTAAATATAATTTATTTCTTGACAATATTGCCGTTATATGAGCTTGTATCTACATATTACATTTCTTTTTCGTTGTAACAAATTCATAATATTGCTACTTTATTCCATTGAAAATTTTATTATAATCAGTTGATATTCAAATATAAATATAGCATAAATATCGGCTGTAATATAGAGTAAACGGTAGATTTAAAGAAAAAATATAAATGTATCAATTTTGAGGCTGTCGGCATGGCACCCACCAGTAAAACGACTCACACCGAGTAAATGAAAATGGACACCGAGAAAAGTGTTGCCAGACTGTAAAATACAATAACGACGTCATGCTAAGAAACATAATTTCGTTTCTTCGCCACATTGGTTACCAAAATATCACATCACAGGAATTCGCATGAATGGATGAGCTAGCCAAGAATAATTAATGAAAAGCACGTTTTTATTGAAAGATATATAACTTGTGGTCTGCATAATTTTGAGAATGCAATAAAAACAATACTTTAGTAAATTTTACTACTCTAACATTTTATCAATGCGTGTATAATGGTCAGAATTTATCAAGTTTTTTTCGTTGTCGAAAATATATTTTCATGTGAGATGAGTTTTTACTTATGACAACACTAATGATTTTATTGTAGGTTATGTTTTTATGTGACATTATATAAATCCCATAAAATAAATGAATTGCTGAATATAATTGTTACCACCTGTATAATATAAGAAATATATGATTAGTAATATTTTATATTGGTAACATTTATATTGTTTCAAGTCTAAATTTTATATCGCACTCCTAAAAGTGAAGTCTCGTATGTTAAAAATTGGTTATTTTAATGCAACTTTAGTAGTTATTATTATTCAGAATTTTTATTTTAAAGGTATTTCGATATTTTTACATATGGATTGATGGGAAAATGCTGAAGTTTTCTTTTCTTCTGTGTCACTTGAAATATTATATATGTGTATTTGTAATTTCCGTTAGGAACTAATTGCGATATTTAAACTTATGAAATTAGTCATTCTTTAATAAAAAGCATGTAAACATAATCTTTCACGTTTGCTAATGAAAAGTTCAATGAATTAATTACGAATGAAGAGTTAGAGAGTGACACAAACTATATTATTTTCATCGAATATCGCATTGAATAATGCAGCCATCTTCTGTCGAAGAGGCGGCCAGCTGTTTCGAACTGCATTCCTGCACGTGCTGTAGTCGGGCAAATACATTTGCATATATTTTGTACTTGCCTACCTGCAATCACTAAAGACAGTGTGGGAATCACACCGATTAGCAAACACATTACCACCAACACAGACTTGATTACTGGTTGAAATATCTACCTATATAACGTTAAGTATTTATTTCGATTCCAGTGAATGATATTCACAGCTTATTTCACTAACTGGAGCATAAATAATAGACCATCTCTTCTTTTGTGGTGTTATAGTAACAGCGTATTTAGTTCAACAAAAGGATGCTCAATTGATTTTTGATAGCTATTTCTGACTAGAATTATACGTCGTAGGTTGACATAGATTTCAAAAACGTTTTATCCATGCTTTTGTAGGACTAAACCGTTTTTTAACCGATTATAACGGCCAACACCAGTTTGATCAATATATACATATATGGAATCATTTATTTAAAAAACAGCACTGTAAAATACAGTGTAAATTGTATATTGAAAAAAGAATTAAATATTTTATTGACGAACACAAAAACTATAAACATATACACAGTTAAGATTAAAATGATATATACAAAAATACATATTTCTTCAACGAGAAAAAAAGATTTTTTTTAATTGATGGAATGGAAAATGTAGAATGTACGTATATTGATTTTCATTAAACTATTATAAAAACACCGAAAGACAAAACATGTAAATTCTCATACATATTGAAAATTAGTTGATAAGTCAAAATGCTATTGAGATATGCTGCTTATATGCTTGATAGGAAGAATACATGAAGATAAAATAGAAAATCGAATATTAAATTTTACAAGTATAACAAAACCATGCAAAGATTTCTTATAAATATATGTTCTTTTTTCTAAAGTATTTGTTCTTGAATGTTTAGTCATGATCGTCATAGTTAACTTATAAACTACACAATCTTTTTCTTAAAGTTAAAAGAGAGTCTGAAGATTCAGCCATAGTGACATCTATTGATAATCAAAATATGACAGTTTTAAAGAATTTGAAATTAAAAAAAAAATTATATACAGCTTTTCATTTCACTGATTGTTGTAAAAATAACTACATTCTAAAACAATACATTTTTTTTAATACAACATATAAATAAGGATTATAATTTAACATCGACGATAAATATTTTGTCGTAAAATGTTTTTCTTTTAAGGTGATTCTTGATGGAAAAGCTTTTTTATTTTTTGTATTTTTTGTAATATCATCACGTCAAAAATCAATTGTGAATTTATACCTCATTTGAATATCAATCCTTGTATAATTACCAAAATGATGTAGGAATAGAAATTGCATTTCTATGATCACCGTTCTAATACCGTGTCTCATAAACAATTAATATTTCGAAATGAGTCAACCGATTAATTCAACAATAAAATAAGATTGGATTCCATTAGTTTAATATCGTTACTTAATCCATGTCATAAATTTGAACTTGTTAGAATAACACGTATAAATGTTTTCGAAATCGTATTCATTTCGGACTTATATTATACAATAGAAACACGTGATTTTTATGATTTATCCATTTAATTTAAAAGATAAATAAATAAATCATATTTGAATTTAAATTGATTTACTTTTAGTTATTTTTTTTTTGATTTTTAATACTTGTTTACTTTACACTGTTAAGAAATCCTGTCAATATCAAAACCTCTTTCTTAATATAAATAGTTGATAGCAATAACTGTTAGATTAAGAAAATAATTTGCAATTACTTGCATGTAAAATGATATTGGTATTTTGCAACACCATTCTAAATAATCAAAGTGTTGTTTTAGGCACCATAAAACTGTCAAATCAGATTTTTAATGCTATTAATTCAAACGAGTTGCTAATAGCAAACTTTTATTGGACGTGTTGAAAGATTGATTATAGAAACAGTTCGTAAAGAATAATTTACTTTCACGATAAGAGTTGAAATATATATAATAAATTTAATATTATATCAAATTAATGTTGCCTACTGGAATTTGTGAAATGAAGTTACTATTGCAAAACTTCTTACTAGAATATTACTAGAAGGCATGCAAATCCAGCTATTTTATTTGACGTATATATTTAAATAGTTTTGAATACTTCATTATAATAGATGTAGTCATAAAATGACAGTAATAAGCATTTAGCAAAGCAAAGTATGCAACGTACCTAATTTATTCTTTAGCACCACTATTTGACTCTTAAACTTCTTGAGATTTAGTGTCTGTTATTCAGAATCTTGTCTCAGATGAGTATTGCATTCTCGGTCTTCGTATAAAATATCTTCTTCTCTCATAACGAGTAAATAAGTGCTGCAGCAATACGTAGATTGCAAGAGTATTATGATTTTGAATATTTTCCATGTTTTTTTTCCAAAAAGTTGATATCTTTTCAGACATATTACACTTCTGAGGATCGCAACGACTGCGCTTTTAAATAAAAGAAAATATAAAATAAACATAACTGTTAACTGCTTGCGCTTTGGTGACTAAAACAGAGTTAGTATATTTTTATTAAAGTTACTAATTACAAAGCTTTATATCTCATCTTATGTGTGTTGTATATGTGTTAAGATTGTCCTACATGAGTCATATACATATTGTCAGTTATAATAATTTATTGAATCCTACAGTGATAGATTATGCAATAGCGTTATCAATGCATTCAGGTGACTGTAACAGTATAGGGTTTTACTTACAATTACTTTTAAAAAGCTTTTAACACATTTTTTTAAGACGATATCATTAAATTGTACCAATATTTGTGGTCTAGTGACATTTTGGCGATTTTTCATTGTGGCAATTTGGCTATTAACAGTGAAAAAATAAAGCAAGTAAAAATGCTTATAAAACAATAAATCAACGTTTCTCTCTGAATTATAAAAATTAGCATACTGCTTCCAAATTTTGGGAGAAGAAACATTAACTCAAGTTTACGATTCTCCAGATAATCATTAGAAACAAAAGAAATAACAACAAAACATTCTGCAGACATTCAATATATTATTTGAAGAATTAGCTAAAGATTGCCTTGGAGATAGTCAGTCATGGATCATATCAAGAAACTTTCAAATAAGACTCATTGTTATAACTTATTTATTCTGAACCGTTGATCAACAAACAATTGATCAACTTTCAAGATTGTTTCAAACAAAATACAACCCATGTCTTTCCATCAATGAATGTTTGACACAACACATTTTAGAATCATTAAATATTTTTTTTTGTAAAAATATACGAAATATCACGATCGGATCCGTGGTGCAGTGATCACCGACTTTACCTTTTGTGACACTGGTTCACGAGTTCAAATTCCCGTACGAACAGTGCTTAATCGATCGATTAATAAATTATATTCAAAAGGAATGGATTTTTGTTCGATTTAAAAAAAAATACACCGAAGAGAGAGTAGTTAGCTCACCACTAGTTCAGTTATAGCCCTATTCATTTTTTTGTAATATTATTATCATTAGAAGGCCCTATGCTCCACATTAGAAGTGGTTATAGATAAAAAAGGAATCTAACACCCTACGGTTGTTAATCGTAGATTAACGCTTCATTTATGTGTTAAGTAAAAGGTTAATAAATGAGTCGTGAGATAATATATATTATTAATCAAAAATATATGCTCTAGCATTGATTTATTTCATATACCGTATTGATTAAGAGTTGCTGAGATTTATTCGCTTATGGCTTAATATGAAAGTGGGTTATCCAACTCTTAACAAGGACTCGTGTACATTTTCTGCTTATTTTATTTTTTTACCTACAATTTTCATACGACTCCCAAAGTTTATACTACCAACTGTAATAATAAATTGAAATAATATACGAAACGATCGTAAATAATGCCAGTCTACGTTGCGGGGTCATAATTTACAATCGTTGATTATAACATTCATAAATTAGTTTTCTTTTCTTTTGTTTTATAGATTTGTGCTATTTACACTGCTTATCTTATTCCAAACAGAAGAAAGCGATGTGATTTTAATACTTTTTCTAGATGCATCTCAATATATGATAAAAGTGACCATAAACACTGGTAATATGAATAACAAAAAAATGTTCAATTTGATATAAACTGGATATTGTTCAGCACTTATTCTACTACATATGATTGTTATACTTTTAAGATTAAAAGTTCCGATTCACTCCACAATTAAACATTTTCAACAGAAAATAAATTCTATACATCATACAATTATCATGACTGATCAGGTGTTAGAAACAATAAGATAATTATATATTTTCGATTCGTATATTTGTTTCGTATCAAGCATCTTTTTCAGATGCTAGCCTACCAAATTCGTACTATCATAAAAAGATTTTTGTATGATTGTCTTTTTATTGCTTTCTCAATTTTTTAACCTATGGCTATGTATACCTTTCAAACTATCTCTTGAGTCTTGTTTTTAATTTGCATTCTATCAGTTGATAATGTTAGAGATGAGAGGAACCAGTCCTGATCATAAACTGTATTGTTGTAATAATACTAAAAATATGTTTTTGTTTTTTAAAATAAGGGATACATCATGTTTGATCGCAATGAATCATAAATGATGTAAGAAAGAAATGTCAAGTTTGCAATAACTTGGGTAATTATCACATTAACCGTGACACATTAATTGAGTCCCAAAAAAGAATATTTTGGAGGCACCGGTTATTGCCTCCTCGCTACAGGATTATATCGAAAAAATGCATCATAAACAAGCATTAAAGATGAACGAGACGCCAGTTTAGAACGATGCAAAAATTCAGTGGTAAACTGTTTTCACAATATTATCATACTACAATATTCACGTGCAATTTTATATTAAGAATAAATTTAACAATATTCAATTGTTATGCTCTGAATGTTGACATATTCCACGCGGATGAGACTTGAATCGTTTTTAACTTTTAAAAATCAATATGACTTGTAATTTTTATATATTAAATAAATAAATAAAAAACTATTGTCAAGTGTATGAGCTTTTTAATAAAAATTAATTAATAAAATATGCCAAATTAAACCTCTGCATAGATATTCATTGAAGTTCTATAGGATTATAAAAACTTATTTAGATGAAGCAAAAAATAAATAGCTTTTTTTTTTTTGAGATTGAACGATGATATCAAATTTTAATTCAAAAGTATGTTCACAAAATTAATTGGCAGTAAGCTGACAGTTTGAGATTGTCATGCCAGTCGCGTGCATTCGCCTTGTAGCCCGTTACACTAAGTGCGTACAATATGGAGGTAGCAAGTATAGTTGCGCAAGCGTTGCAGCCGTCTTAGATAAGTGTATAAATTCCTTCTAGATAATATCATATGAAAACACTTTATTTTGTTTAACAACAAGGCTATAATGAATACGAACGGACTTGCAAATCACTTCTGATTAGAGATGTCAAATATTCGCAGAACACAAATATTCAAATGTCAAATATTAAAAGCCTGATTGAGCTATCCGCCTTCTTATAGGCTCTTTGACATTAAGTATATCAATTGAAACGGTGGTTTACGGATGCATGTGAAGCAAATAGAACTTTATAGCATTCAAATATAATAATTTATGATTTCCACAATGTATTTTTTTTCAATTTTTCTTTTGATAAGTGTTTACTTTAAGCACTCACTAGTTGCCAGCATGCGTATTAAGTGACTGTTATGGTATAAATTCACATTGATAACTTTGTTGTTCCTGTTGGTTTATTGCTAAGCGTAACACATGTTTCGTGTCTTTGAGAAGAATCTTCAGACTATATTACCAAATACATTGTAAATATGTGAAGTAAAGTGTTTTGTAGTGTTCAATCATATAATATAATCCTATCTCCAAACATGTTTAACACAAGTGGATTCATATACATTTTAATATGGCGCATTCAATTATTCTCCCTGAATCGATTTTCGTGCATATTTTTTACATTTTGTAGAGCGAAACAGCATAGATAGTATACTATCAAACATACATCATATTGATAGTAAAGTGCAACTGTTAATTTTCTTAAATAAAGAAAAAAATAATTCTAATATTTTTTAATACCATAAAAATCTTTTATTTGCGGCTTATTTACTTTATTCAAATGAACTTATTTCACATAAAAAAATAACAATACGTTTATATTGATATATTTTTATGCGGTTTTGAAATAAAATATCTACTTAGCACAGCAACGAGTTAATGATCTATAAGTCAATAATTTTGTACCAAATTCATAATCTTTATGAAAATTTTACCTTGAAAAATACAACATACAAAACATAAAGACTGTTCGAGCTTAGTCGAATAATTCTTTGCGTTCTTACCCCATAATATACTATTCATTTAATAGTTGATTCTTTATTTACAGCACTGGCAATGACTTTCGTAATAACAGTAATATCCTTAATTCAGTTTCAATTTGGTTGGCTTTTGAGGCACAACTTCAAAATCACCATCGTTGAATACTGTTGCTAGTATAAAGTTTGTCTCTATTACAATTTAAGCTTACTTGTACGTAATAATCTTTTAATTTTTATCATTTCCTTCACCCAATTTTTAAATTTATCATAACAATGTCAATGTTATAACAAAGTTTTTTTTCCGTGAATTAAAGCCTTTATTTTAAAATATGACTACTAATAAGGATAATTATGTAAAATTATATTTATTGATTGAATTGGCATTCACTTGGTAGAACTCCATTATAACACGGTGAAAAAATAGCAATGTATTTGGAATGCCAATTCAATCAATAAATTGAAAGTAGCCGATATGGCTACCCAGGCAATTCTTTATAAACGACTAAAACTTAGACATAAAACAACTGTAACTAAAATACATTGCTATTTTTTCACCGTGTTATAATGGAGTTCTTCTACCAAGTGAATGCCAATTCAATCAATAAATTGAAAGTAGCCGATATGGCTACCCAGGCAATTCTTTATAAACGACTAAAACTTAGACATAAAACAACTGTAAACTAAAATACATTGCTATTTTTTCACCGTGTTAAAATTATATTGTTTCGAGGTCTTATTTATTAACAATAACGCGACTTAACAAAATGAAATTAACGTGCGTAGTTTTTTAAAATGTGCAAGAAGTAATTAATTGACCACAGTTCTTAATCTCGTGAAATATAAAATATTCTTTTCTTGATGTTATGGTTGTCGTTAGAATATAATATGAAGATTTGTTCGGAAAAGACTGTTAATTAGTTTATTACTCTTTCTGTTTTTTATTGCCAATCCGAAGTTCCTACCATGATTCACACTTATTTACATAATTAAAAACAGCAAATTTTCATTATCTCTACATCTAAAATAACTTGCTAGCTTGTGGCAGTCAAATTAAGAATATTATTTCAATAATTTATTAACACATGAAAAGTTATTTATATTCGCTTTTATGTCATTTATTTCCTGATTACCTTGTTACAAACTTACTTGACACTAACAGATGAAACTTCATCCATTCGCTTCATTAAAGAGAGTTACTTTTTTATCCTATAATACTGCTTTGTTATTATCTATCATGGTATCATTATCTATTGTGGCCAGCTTCGTTATGAAAGTCAAAAATGTGCTTGTGTCTTCATCTTGTAAAAATAAGTATTGCATTACTAATTAAATTTAATTCCCTTTTTTTCAGACTAACGCGATGACATCCTGGATAGATGGTAGCTTCATATATAGTACCAGTGAAGCGTGGGCAAATGCTATGAGATCGTTTCAGGTATTTAGACAAAATAATTTATTAAATAACATATTATTTATATTAGATGTTTCAAACTATAAAGCAACTTATTCAATTAAATATACATATTTTTTTGATAACATTATATTAAAAACATGTCTGCTTTTTGAAATTTCCCGTTTTTACGAGCTTTCGGATTTCCATCGCAACATAAAAATTCGTTCCAAATAATCTATCTCTCATTCATTTTCTATCTGTTATCAAAGACAAAAATTAAACAACATTTTTCAAAGGTATTTCATGTATAAGCGATGTAATGTGTTAATTGACTGTCTGAAAAAACTTGCGGAAATGTACATAGCTTGAATGACTTTAATTAAACAAATATTTTTAATGAAATGAACGAAAATACAAAATTTTAACAATTCATGTTTTTACATCCGATTTTCGATATAATGAAAGTACGTTGTTTTTCAACTTTCGCTGAATATCTTACATCTATTTTATATTAATTACTTTTTAAGTGCTTGATATAACAATGTAGAACAAACCAATACCTTATTTTAAATTGAAGGCTTTATAATGATAATGATGTCTTGAATATTACTTTCTTTTAAAAGTTTCATTATTATAATATTTGACGAAAATTTTGTAAATTTGTAATATCTCGTAAATAATGAAAATTTTAAATGTTTTTTTAATTAATATACATGTATATTTTTAGAACGGAACCTTCTTGAGCGATCCTTCAGGAAAATTGCCAGTTCGTAACACAATGCGAGTGCCACTCTTCAACAATCCTGTACCGCAGTATATGAGAATGCTAAGCCCAGAAAGACTTTTCTGTAAGTATTTTACTTGATGATAATGTAGTAAAGCTATTTTTCTGTTTTCTATTTAAAATCACTAATGAATTATAGCTCAATTTTAACATATTTTTAACTAAGGTTTTTAACACAAATAATAACCTTAATATACAGATATCAATCACATTGGGACGACAGCGTCTTTTAATTAGGTACTATTGTAGGCTTAAACCTAATGAATCCCAAAAGTCTGCGATACATATTGAAAAATTGAAGAGGTATTTTACGCCGTCTTTTTTTTAATGTCTACAATTAATGAATATTTTATTTGCACATAATTTAGAATAGTTTAGTTAAAATTTCTCGTTTTCAAATGTTTTCAATAGCTTTAATAAAATTGTGTGGGTTTCTAATCGACGCACATGGCGTTTCTTGTCACAAAGTGACATAATTCACGCTCTACTGATTTATTTCAATGCATCATTACTTTAATTTTTTATCTAGTGTGAAAGTAAAAAAGCTTAAAAAGCATTCCTTAGTTCTTCTACTAATCCAGCAGTATAGCTTTTGATGAATTAGTTTATTTAAATTTATAATTGGACAATTATAAGCTACACGATCCTGTATGCTCTTTATTGCACAAATAAAATATATTTACATAACAAATAGTTACACGACGTGTCATAAAAAGTAGGTTAGAATTAGAAAAAAATGCGACATGTCGGATTAGCGAGAAATATTGTAATTTAAAAAATCTCTCGCACGACAATGTTAATTTAATTAACGTCTGAATAAGATTGAGATAAAATCGGCTGCATTTAATTTTATTAAACGTTAATTCTTATTATTTATTTTTTTCGTTTCACAAATGCTAAACCTGCTCCATATATCAAAGATATTTGCTCAATACGCATTCTTAATGAAACAATGTCGCAATGATGATTGTTTGTACGTATTTCAAATACATACATTAACTCTGCGTATTTTTTATCGTGTTTCTACGCATGGTGGTTTATATTTTAAGCTGAAAGAATAATAATCAAATCGGCAAAGTACTTTTTGTGTAGTAAATACGTGCCTTACAAAACCAGTCAAAAAATCTTCTCTTCAAAATTGTGGATGTTTTCCAATTCATTAAGTCGCATAAAACAAAGTTGACAAGTTAACTAAATGACAATAAACGAGGAACTCCAAAATTTGGAACGCTAATTAGAAGTTCAATAAATATAAAATGGATATATTTTGAGTTTTTTTTACAAAGTATTTATATATACTCCAAGTTACTTGAAATCCGTATAAAATAAGAACAGTTTTATAATCAAACATATTCATAGTAAATTTAAATTGTTAAAACTTTGGACGATTCTTCATATTGTGTCACAAACGACCAGAGTTTCGCATTTCGGCATCTCCACGCATTCCATCACAAGGAACGGATGCAACAGAACTGACTGTTTTAATATTCAATCATGAGTGCAAATATATTCAGGATAACAACGAAGTATCTTCGCTTTTTCAAATTATTGAAACTGTGAATATTTTCGTATGTTTTGTCACCTGTGTTTCACCTTTCGGCATCTTCAGGCATTCTATCACACGGATGCAATATTCAGTTCCATTTCAAGGTAGGCAGGCGTCATTTATAAAAGTTTGGGAAGCACTGTTCTAAAAGAATAACCGAAGTGGATGAGATGGATCTAATAAGCTCTACAATATATAAACACCAAAAAACTGAATAAGAAATTTAAGAGTCAACTTGGGGGACGTGACTTGCTCAACTTTTTATTCATTCTCGTATTAAGTATTTATTACATTTTATAGTTAGTAAAATATGTTATTGTTCGCAAAATTATTACAATATATGCTTGCAGAACACGCCATCCGTGCTTTGGGGGTTATATTACCCTCAACGTGCATATAATTTTTGAAAATCATTTTTTCATATTGAATTATTTGTTTTGACTAATCAAAATCACAGTTAAAATTTATCATATAAGTTGTTTTTGAATCTACAAAAATCGACAGGAAATTTTATTTTACAAACGTATAATAAATTGGTAAATAACTTAAACTGAGACATTCATCTTCGTGTGTAAATCAACAATAAATAGTTTTAAATTTTTTATACCGAACGGAAATACTATAAAACAAAAAAACAATATTTTATATTCTATGTTTACTGTGGTGTATTTGGCCAAGTTTTCCTATGCAAACTGTTTGTTACTCGGCTGCTAAATCTCTATTTCTTGAAGAGATATAAGCTTACGAGCTTGGGCAGAACTGGAAATAATCTAAGCTGATCCCTTTCGGTATGTCTTGTTTTGAATATCAGATTAGTAGGAAGGAAATTTAGACGTCTTAAATAACTGTGCCTTCGAAAATATATTATTAAGCCGAATAAAAGTCAGCATGTTTATGAAGCAATATAATAACGCTAGCCACTCGACCACCGACATGTTCTTTGCATAATTTATCATGTATAAATAAATATATACCTTTTCGTTTAATAAATCAAGGATTTTTTAAAATTTAATATCAAACATGCTCCGTCAATAAGAAATATTAAATACTACAAATATAAACTAAGATAGATTTACTAGTAATAAAGTATAATAATTAGAAGTTTTATATCTAACACAAAACTAACGCGATTTTTATGTTAATGTTATTTTAAGCTTCAGTGCAGCGTAGAAATATTTGCCGATTTTGTTTCTGTTTGGTCAATTAACTTTGGTATACGATCATGTACCAGAGCAGGTGTTCAAAGCAATATGTACATGTGAACATAAAATATGGATACAATATAAGAGAACGATACATAAAAATGATACATTTGTTGAGTGAGTGGGCGCGAATCTTTACGACAAACGTGTCTCGGCTAAGGATTGCAATACCGGTATTACTAAAGCCGAGATCCCAGTATATCAGTTTTGAAAACAAAAAAATTGGTTTCTTGCTATTACAATATATAAAACTAATGCAGTTAATATTTGCTTGAATATCTATTAAATATTATTGGATCCAAAAGTGGGCTACTTTTTTAAAAGAAAAGTTTTTATTAGTAGAAATGTTATAAGTGTTTCAATAAAAATCAGTATTTTTAATGTTAAAAATCGAAATATTTTAACAGTATAGTTGAAGAATTTTTTTTTGTTTTTCTATTTAATACCGGTAAATATTTTTGATTGATTTTGCTTCCCTAGATACGGCGTGATAAATGATTTTATAATTCGCGACTGTATACTTAACTCATTGTGAACATACATGCTAAAGCAGTGTTTCTCCAATGATATAAATTTAAATGGATAACCTTGTTACTACATTGGTTTTGTTTTTAGTAATGACACTTTGTGTGAAACAACAAGACTATTAATTAAAATTTAAATAAAAATGAATTTCCGAAATGTTTTACGATTTATGTTTTCTTTATTTACAAACACTCTAGATTCTATTATGATGAATTTGATTGATTTTCAGTGCGATTATATTGTTTTTTTTTTTTAACTATAAGTTATCTTTAATTTTATTATTCGTATAAAATTTTTTGATTATCATTAAAGTATTTGTATGCAAGCCTAGTCGAGGAAGTTTTCTGGGTGATTTATATTATAATATTTGTGATTAACTCTATTTATCTAGTATCTAGTATAAGTGCAAACAGACGGCCTCATATAGAGGCAAAATTAAAATGGTGGTTGTAGTTGAAATATTTTACTGTTATTATTACTTCAGAAAAATATAATATTTCTAAGGAAGGCATAACTTTTGACGTCTACCCGAGAGAATCCGACGCATGCGTAGTTGTGAAACTTTTATTAATATTATTCCTCCCATTATCTGTCACTTTAAAAGCGATTTGGCGCGAAACAGTTTTTGACAAAATTTGAAGTTTAAGCTATTTGAAACATTTATCAATTGATTTGACATTCGTTTTTTTTTTTTTGAAAGTCACAAACTATTGTGACTAATAAACAATCTTCTTACTTTAAATAGTTTTATGATCCTTTTGCGTCAATAAGTATTGGTTATATAAGTACATCTTAAGCTATAACACGGATCGTGGTTCACGTTTTGCAATTATTGTAAGGAAGATGTGATGTTCACGTATATTAGATATGGTCATTGAATACACTTTGAAGTTCATATTATTGCATACATGCAGTTAACCTTAGGTTCACAGCCGTTCTTTTTACGACCTATATAAAATGTTTAAATACCAAAATATATAAACGTTTCACATCAACATGAGCTGGTGTCTTAACTAGGGATTGCATTACCGATTGTTCACCGGTTAACTGGTAAATGGCCCAAAATGCACTAGCGGTAATTACCGGTAAATGAAAAATTTCCGGTTTTTACCGGAAATGTTTTTATCACGAATTAATGCCAGATACAGGCATATTACAACGAATTTTTATTATGATGTATGCATGAGGGAGTGAGAAGTTTTTTACTTGTCACACTGGTGTCATCTGTCATCGCAATCGCAATCACGATCTCCGTGATGTCCACTGCAGGCTGCAGCTGATTCTAGTTTTTATGGGAATTTTATATTACTAACTATGTTTTCATAGATTACGGTAAACCTAAAGTATAGACACGAGACTTGATAGATACATTTTCACTTGTCATCATTAAGTTATTGATGTAGTAAGTATATATAATATATATTTTATACATGTATGCATAATTTGTATCTATTAATATGAATTCATAATTAAAATAATCAATAACTAATTGTTTGATGTATTAGCTTCTTACAGGCAGGTTAACCAAATATTACATAGTCGTAATTTAAATTAATCAATCTTTGTGTGACAAACAATAAATTATCTGATTTACTTAAAAAGTACATTTAAAACATACATACATATTTCAAGTACGTTTTATGACATTACTATTCACCTTGAAATGTATTTTAAATTATTTATGTTTCAATCCAGGATACTTTAACGATATTATCCACGTCTATTTTTTTTCATTTACCAGTAAATTACCGGTATACCGGTAAGAGGTGAAATTATTTACCGTTTACCGGTTATTGAAATTTGACGGTAAATTGCAATCCCTAGTATTAACACAATTATTTGACATTGAATCTTCAACAATTTTTTAAAGCTGGATTAAATTAATTATACTATCATTTTGGTAAAGGAAAATTTTTACGACAATAAATATCAAACTATTAAAAACTTAAACGTTCTTTCTTTTGTTGAAAATTACATTATTCCGCAAAAGTATCACAACTAAAAAGTGCCAATTTTTGAACATGATTGCTTTAGTAAAATCAACTTTATAGTAAAAAGTACGAAAAAATATTATAAAATATAATGTAAAAGGTTTTTATTTATGTACGGTATTAGTATCATATATAAAGATCTCGAAAAAATGTCACAGTGCAAAATTTGACAATATTTACCATTACAGAAACGTCAAATCACTAAAAAGCATTTATATCGTTTAGCGTTGAATTGACGAACTACAGAAGTTCTTTTTTTTAGTTAGATTTGGATATTACGAATATATCTTTATTATCTGACACTGGCGATTTTTGAATTGGGACGATTTCTTTTCTTTTCGTTCGATTTTAAGTAATATAAAAAAAAAAATAATTGATACATTTTTTCGAGCATAATTCTATTTGCTATATGTGTTGCATATAAAGAGTGTAGTCAGCAAAAAGGTTGATATGCACTGTTTTATAATGCATCATAAATAAGTTTTAATAATTCTTCTCAGTGTAACACAATTTTTTTCTTCTTTTCTGTGCTCATGTTAAAATTTTTCTTACAGTATTGGGAGATCCTCGAACCAATCAGAATCCAGCTATTCTGTCATTCGGAATCCTGTTCTTCAGATGGCACAACGTAGTGGCAGGTCGAGTCCTGAAGGAGCATCCCGACTGGAGTGATGAGGATATCTTCCAGAGGGCCAGAAGGATAGTCGTCGCTTCTCTGCAGGTAAACGATTATACAGCTGTTTGGATTTCACTAGCCCATTTTAGAAGCAAAACTAGTTTCCTTGTGTTTTGAAAATATTGAATCACTATATATGGCATACTGAATGGCTTTTGAATTGTGCTACCTCCATAACGGAAGCTATTTCAAAAAATATGAAAAATACTCAAATAATATCATTGTATATGCTCATTTATTTTCAGAATATCATAATGTACCAGTACTTGCCTGCGTTTTTGGGAATGGAACTACCACCATATGAGGGTTACTCAAGCGATGTTCATCCAGGAGTCTCTCACATCTTTGCAGCAGCCGCATTCCGGTTCGGGCACACACTAATACCTCCTGGAATCTACCGAAGGGATGGAAAGTGTCACTTCCGGGAAACACCTATGGGACACAAAGCAATCAGGTTGTGCTCCACATGGTGGGATAGTAATGTAAGTTAACTTATTTATTCACAGTGATTTTCATTAAAACTGTATATTGATCATTGTTATCTTACTTTTTAATAAATGTCATAAAGGATATGGCTCGATTAAATATGCTCAAGTAATCTAAATAAATATTTTATCTATCTCATTTCAATTGAGTTCGTAAAACTTCATTTAAATAAAATTAAATTAACAAAAAATATTTGTTCTGAAGGAAATAGTTTTCTTAAATAACGTGCATGAATTTGAACAACGAATAAACAGATTGTGGTCACATATATAATGTATACTAAATTATCTAAAATCTTGAATACTTACATGCTATATTTTCAGAACAAAATGATTTTTGATAAAAAGTTCTTTACATGAAAGATTAGTATGACAACAACACACAATTAAACATTTCTACTTTATATAATTGATTGATAAATTATTTATCTCTTATGAATATGCAGATGTTAGTAAAAACAAAAAAGAAACAACAATCAAACATAATTCTTAAGTGAATCTAAAATTGGTGTTTTTAACCAGATAATCAAACAATTTTTTACATCAGTGAAAGCACTTTATTAATAAATGATAATGTCTTCTATGCTTTTAGGACATGCTTTCTGAAACATCTCTGGAAGAGTTCTTGATGGGTATGTCATCACAGATATCAGAAAAGGAAGACGCTGTCCTCTGTTCGGATGTGCGAGATAAACTGTTTGGTCCCATGGAATTTACCCGGAGAGACTTAGGAGCACTCAACATCATGAGAGGCAGAGACAATGGACTTCCTGACTATAATACTGCGAGGTTGAAAATAGCTTCATAAAAAAGACAGTGATTAATTTAACAGCAAAAACCTTTAGGCCTGAATAGTATTGATTAAATCAAATCATTTACAATCAAAGTTGTCACCCACCATGTATCCATATTTGATATTTTATAAATTTCATTATTAATTATTTCAGATTTTATCATTTATTAGAGTTTGAAAATACAATCAACACAATAAAACAGTGATGTAAATAAGTCAATTTAATAAAAAATAAACATGAATTAACATTAATTTTGTTAGCTTGTGATAAACATTTCAATCAATATTATAGTTAATAGATGGCAGTAAAATTTTAATCAAAAAATCATATCTTACTGCCATCTAGCATCAATTTTCAACACTGCGTTTGTTCTACTCTGTTTCAGAACCTATTTCAAGTTGCCAAAGCACAAAACCTTCAATGACATCAACCCAACATTATTTGAAAAGCAACCAGAACTTCTTCAATTATTGGTCACAGCCTATAATGACAATATTGATGATGTTGACGTTTATATTGGTGAGATAACAATATTTATTATTTTTTACTTAAAAGGATGCTCTATATAGTTGTAAAAACCATCATAATTATAACATTATCTTCTATGAAATAGGTGGAATGCTGGAATCTTATGGTCACCCTGGAAAACTCTTCAGTGCAGTTATTATTGAACAGTTCAGGAGAATAAGAGATGCGGACAGATTCTGGTTTGAAAATGTAGACAATGAGTAAGTATTATATATATATAATATATATATATGTAATCCTCATGTTACCCAAATGATCAATAAAACAATGAATGTACACATATATGAACCTATTATAATTTTTTTTACTATATTTTAATTGAAAAAAATCTAATCAAACCGATTTCAAATATTAAAGTAAATAATGAATTTATCTGGCTTATTAAATATACATATCATATTTACTTTTCAATTCACAATGTGTTCTATGGGTCACAGATAAAATAGTTGAAAAAATGTTGTTCTTGATTTCCTTGATAAATATATTTTTACACACATCAACGTTTACACAAAAAATTAATATTAACCACTAACTAAGAAACATTATTTAATTTTTCAGTGTTTTCACCGCAGAAGAAATAAAAGAACTGCAGAAAGTTACACTCTGGGATGTGATTGTTAACTCAACAGGAATCGGAGCTGATGAACTTCAAAGAAATGTCTTCTTCTGGAAAGAGGGAGATCCTTGCCCACAACCTCATCAGTTGAATGTATCCCTGTTAGCTCCATGCAAATATCTGAAAGGATATGATTATTTTGAGGTAAATATAAATTATTATGAAAGTAACTGCTTTTTACAGTAGTAAGACATTAACTGTTTTTTTTATGTTAGGCAATGTTACGTAATTAATGTCTTGACTAAGTTAATTGTATGTGATTGTAAATTGAAAATAATCATCTTGATTTAACATACCAACAAAATAAAAATTAAGAGTTGCTTTGGTAAGTAATTGCTGCATACTAAGTGTTCAGAAGCTTAGTTAATCCTTTAATCCTTGCCTAGTAATCATAGTAAATACAAAATACCGCAGTCGTTTTAGACAGAAAAAAGCAACTATTTTTATTTATATTATTACTTTCCTTAAATTTGGTCCCGTAGGACTTGAAGGACTAAAACTCATTTGTTAGAAACTTTTGTTTGTTTTTAAATAAACAGGGTTTCATTTTTCCCAAAACATACATTAAAACAATCAACTGGTTTCTGTTAAGACCAGATTGGTAGTGAATTTAAAAAGTGATTACAATTTAATATAAGTGACAATTGTAACTAAATGTAAATAAAAGCTAAAACAACATTGCAATAAATATGTTTGGTTATTTGTATCATCTTTATTTTCTTTTCAGGGGAGTGAATTAGCTTACATTTACATTTGTGTTTTTCTTGGATTCATACCAATCCTTTGCGCTGGAGCGGGATATGGTGTTGTAAAATTACAAAATTCTCGCAGGAGAAAATTGAAAATCAAACAAGAAGAATTGAAAAATTCTCAATATTGCAAAGGTAATAAATGCTCAATTTGATTAATTTTTGAAACTATTCCATATCATATTAGACAATATTCACAAAACAATTATTTTTAGGTTCTGTGGACAAGATGGTGGTCAGGGAATGGCTACATGCGCATCACAAGAGGCTTGTCAAAATACGTTTTGGACCAGAACAGGCCTTGCATATGGTAGATAGGAAAGGTGACAAGCTCCGAACGATATCTTTTGCTAATGTTGACAGTGTCAATATCGAAGAGAGTATGGTGAGTTTGTTATATTATTTGTACTTAGTTCTGACGTTGAGTTTTTCATAAGCTAAGAATATAAAAAAATATCTTTATACTTAATTACTATTTGGAGATCAAAAGCATACTCTCTGGTGATTGATAGCAAAACACTTTTAATTATGACCAGTTTTATTATATATTGAAGTTTGAATATTAAAACATCAAAATGCAAGAGAATAAATGGACACAGTAACTATAATAAAGTTGGAAGTTATTTTAAGTATAAAACTAAATAAAAAACTATCGAAGTATATTTCTACAAATGTATTATAATATTATGTGCCAGATTTTAATATTCAGTATAGTGTAGTCACCTTTATAAAACAGTGTACTTATTATTACAGCAAATGGCTTTCAATTACAAAAATGCTTGTGTAATTGTTTTATAAAATTGTGTATATATTTTACTTATAATACAATAATACTATTTTTTTGCTTGCAGGAAACAAATAACAAACGCCGTCCATTAATAATGCTGAGAGTTGCAAAGGAGCATGATCTATTACTAGAATTAGACTCGATGGCATCCCGGCGAAAATTCCTCAATAAATTAGAAGCCTTCTTATCAGCTCAAAAGAAAAATCTGAACTGTATTACGGTATGCAAACAATTTAATACTTTATAGAAAATTTAATTTAATTGATATTTTTTGACAATAATCTAATAAAATTTTTTCATTGTAGACCAATCGAGATCATATATTGGCAAAGGCAGAAACAAGAGAAAGAAGACAAAAAAGATTAGAACATTTCTTCAGGGAAGCTTATGCGCTCACATTTGGCCTAGCTCCTGGCGAAAGAAGACGGCGGTCAGACTCTTCTGATGGAGAAGTAAGGATTCTTCTTTTTAACTTGTAAATTTTAACAGTTTTTTTTATTTCAAACAATTTATCACCTCACATTTTAAATACATGGTAGCTACTGATAAGTTACACTCATTGTTACCAGGAACACAACATGGAACCTGTGTAATACATTTAATTCTTTGTTATAATAACAAAATTAATACAGTGTAGCTAAAATTACTTCATATTATATATATCTATACTTATGTGGTTTTTATGAAAAGAAATTTTTTGTATTTTTTTTTGTGTGTAGTATAATACAATTTGTTTTTAGGTTTCTATTGTTATGAGGACATCTTTATCAAAAAGTGAATTCGCAAGTGCTCTTGGAATGAAATCAGATGCTGTATTTGTCAAAAAAATGTTTAATATTGTGGACAAAGACCAAGATGGTAGAATATCTTTCCAGGTAAATTTTCGTGACTATTAATACTTAAAAATCTAGATATACCTATCATCAATTTTATCATTTTTATTTATAGAAACTCCTTTCACATTAAAGTATGATCAATTTTGGCATTGTTTCTAAATTATAAACTATAATATATTATATTCATTTGTAGGAATTCTTGGATACTGTTGTATTATTCTCACGAGGTAAAACAGAAGATAAGTTAAGAATTATTTTCGATATGTGCGATAACGACAGAAATGGTGTCATAGATAAAGGAGAACTCAGTGAAATGTTGAGGTCACTAGTGGAGATTGCAAGAACTACGAGCCTAAGCGATGATCATGTTACAGAACTGATTGACGGCATGTTTCAGGTATTTGTTGCTCTCGCATCACTTATTATCGATACAGAAATATTCATCAGAATCGGTCGCAAAATATTTTTCTTAGCCAAGTTTTCTCAAATCACGAATTCCTCTGTTTAGGTATGTAAAACAGTAGATTTGGAGCTATCACCAAAATAGAAATCATGTTTTTAATGAATCTATCCAATTATGAAAACAAAATTATAACTTTGTTGTTCCACAAGTTAAAACGTGAAGAATATGTTTATTATCTCAATTCTTTATAGAAAAAAAAAACAAATTTCCTCAATGTTACTGCTAATTGCATAAATAATAATGCTTAACAAGTTTCATTCGTTAATAAATATATTGTGTTTTTTATAGGATGCTGGTTTGCAGCACAAAGATCATCTGACATATTCTGATTTCAAACTGATGATGAAAGAGTACAAGGGAGAGTTTGTAGCTATCGGATTGGACTGTAAAGGAGCGAAGCAAAACTTTTTGGATACGTCTACCAATGTTGCTCGAATGACTAGTTTCCAAATTGAGCCTGCTACAGAAAAACGAAGGTTTGAGTTATTCACATATTGTATTACATTTTGCTGCCATTTTGAGCAGTTAACTGTACTTAACTATGACTTCAACAGTTTATTGCTGACATTTGTTAATGTGGCAGTCTACATTAATGATAATCAAAAATGTAGAATGTAGATTAAAAATGCTTTTATGGGATGCGCAATTTTGACTGTAATGAATAAATATTATGTAAAAATAAATAAAAGGGAACAAGAGATTAATTTGTAATGTAATTGTTTTGCCTTTTTAGCTTGAGAGTATTGTCATTACTGAAAGATGTCATTTTAATTTTGACATAACAATTCATAGTAAAGGTGTTATATAAGATTGAAAATTTAAATACAAGCCACACAGAAGATATTTTTATTTCTTTCAATATTAGAAATAACTTTCTTAGCCTATATCCTTAAAATGCAACAGTACTTATTAAAACTGTAACATTCTCTAATTCTTTTATTTTCCACGTAACTATCATAATTTATAAAAAAAACTACAATCGAAAACAAATTGACTTCAAAATTGAAGCAACTGTTAAATATTGTTTTCATTCTTTGCTTTACAGATTCTGGTTGATGACAAAATGGGACAGCTTAACAACATTCTTAGAAGAAAACAGACAAAACATATTTTATCTTTTTGTCTTTTACGTTATCACAATTGGGTTGTTTGTTGAAAGATTCATACACTACTCCTTCATGGCAGAACACCTGGATTTGAGACACATAATGGGTGTTGGCATTGCCATAACGAGAGGATCTGCAGCCTCACTCTCATTCTGTTACAGTTTATTGCTACTCACCATGTCCAGAAATCTTATTACAAAACTTAAGGTTGGTTGAATAGAACATTATGCTTCAATTTTATTCAATGCATTCAACGACAAGAAGCTCTTTGTTATTTATTCTTTAATATTTATTACATTGTTTAAAAGTCTACATATATGGTGCTTACTTAAAAAATAATTTGAATGACAGCTTAATTCTTCTTGACAAATTCTCATAGTAACTTACAAAAGAAGATCTGAGCCATTGAGAACTATTCACACATGCCTTTAAACAACATAGTTTAACCTATATTTCAAACCATCTCATGTTATAAAATTGAGGCGAGATCAAATCTTTTTACAGATTATATTAACCTTTCCAAAAAAAAAAAACAGTCCTTTTTTCATCATTCTATTATTTCACATTTTCTGAAATCAGATGATGATAATTGCCTCCCAAAGATGTAAAAAAATTTGTTTTATTTTCAGGAATTCTCAATCCAGCAATATATTCCCCTGGACTCCCACATACAGTTCCACAAGATAGCAGCTTGCACCGCCCTTTTCTTTTCTCTTCTTCACTCGGTCGGCCATTTGGTGAATTTTTACCATGTGTCAACGCAACCGATAGAACATTTGAGATGCCTCACCAGAGAAGTACATTTCACTTCTGATTATAAGCCTGGAATCACATATTGGATGTTTCAAACAATCACAGGTAATAATTTATTTCAAAAGATGACCACTTTGATAAATATAAGTCACATCTGACATAAATATCAAAAGCCATTTTGCCTTTGTAGCTTAAGTCCTTTTGTCAAAGCATAAATTCAGTTAACTATGGTATGAAAATCAATTAAAATCACTTTTCACAAGCCGATATTTAGCCCCTTTTTTCTGAACACAGTTAATATTAACACAATATTTGAGGGCACTTTTTATCCATTATGGTATGTAACATATATTATTACATTTGCTAATTGATAGACTATTCAAATATATAATGACATGATTATCGAATGTAGTTTTTAAAAAAAGAATGTTCTTTTGATTTTTAGGTATTACTGGTGTACTCCTTTTTATCATCATGGTGATAATATTTGTATTTGCCCATCCAATAATCAGAAAACGAGCTTATAGCTATTTTTGGCGAGCTCACAGTCTTTATGTTCTTTTGTACGCATTGTGTCTTGTCCATGGATTGGCGAGACTCACGGGAGCACCGAGATTCTGGATCTTCTTTGCTGGACCTGCTATTATTTATGTCTTGGATAAGGTAAATATTTCAAATAATAATTCAATAGCATTGATAAATACTAAGCTTATATAGTATATTTGTCCAATACTTTCTTTTTACTTTATTGTACATAACTGACTTTACAATAACACAATTTATTTCCCTATTTTTCAGGTTGTTAGTTTACGTACCAAATACATGGCGTTAGATGTCATTGAAACCAATTTACTGCCTTCTGATGTTATCAAAATTAAGTTCTACCGACCTCCAAATCTAAAATACCATTCTGGTGAGAAAACGAAATGTCTACTTGAAAATGTTATTTAATACAATATTTTTTTTTTCAATATAATAATTAATCATTTTCATTTTTCAGGTCAGTGGGTAAGATTGGCATGTACTGCATTCAAACAAGAAGAATTCCATTCATTTACTTTGACATCAGCACCACATGAGAATTATTTGAGTTGCCATATAAAAGCACAGGGTCCATGGACATGGAAATTGAGGAATTACTTTGACCCTTGCAATTACAACCCTGATGATCAACCAAGAATAAGGTAAAGAAACTTCATGATTCTGTAATCACAATTAGAATTATACAAAAAGTGAGGTTATGTTATCATGCTTTGTTTTTTATTTGCCAAGGAAACTGATAAAGTTCATTGTAAATAGTGTTCATTTGAACAATTGGAGCAATCTATGTTACAACATCAATAACTCAAGAATAAATTTTGTACAAACTTGTACTGATTTTATTCAAATATATTTCGAAAACTTACTTCTTTTGAAAGACAAAATTTTGTCTTGCTATATGGTTTGCTCAGAATAAAAATGTACAAAACAGTAAAAAGTATAATATTTTCCATAAATGTAGTAACTTATTTACTGGAGGTTTTTGAAATATTAATTTGAGAAATTCAAAACTGTCAAGGTGAACCTCTAATGGAATACTTATATGGCTAATCAATATGCATAATGGTTGATTAATTTTTAACAAAGATTTAAATACATTTGTTCTTTTGTTTTTGTCATTTGTAAGTTTTATTTTATTGTAATTGATTCATCACAACTTCCCTAATATATGCCACTCCTTACACATTATATGGAAAGTTGAAAGCGCTTTCTAATTGGCTACTATACTATCAATGTTGTAAGGAATGATTCGTTGTCTCAAGAAAAACATATACCCAGTAGATAAAAGTTTTACAGATTAGATTGTTTATAACAAGCATGATTCTTCTATTGATAGAATCCAAGGACCTTTTGGTGGAGGTAATCAAGATTGGTACAAATTTGAAGTGGCTGTTATGGTTGGCGGAGGAATCGGAGTCACTCCATATGCATCAATACTTAATGATCTCGTATTTGGCACCAGCACCAATAGATATTCAGGGGTTGCCTGTAAGAAGGTGAATATTTGTTTATATTACTGAATTTATTTTTAAAAAAATCTAAAGATTCATTGATAAAACTGCATTATCAATTTTGATAAGAGTTTTATGCATGTTTTTTATACAATTATTGAAAAAACTTATAGCTTTTCAATCCACTGATACCTGGTGGGTATCTGACATATAAGAAAATCTTTGCACCTAAAATATCATAGAATGTTCCGTTTGAAGATATTGTTAACCTAGGTTCGTTTTAGTATAGATTTCTTCATCAAACATTTCAATACAAAATGAATTTTAAAAAATTTAGTTGTGTTATGCTGAGTTTTTTATTTATAGGTATACTTCTTATGGATATGTCCATCTCATAAACATTTTGAGTGGTTTATTGATGTCTTGAGAGATGTCGAAAGGAAAGATGTCACAAACGTGTTAGAGATACACATTTTCATTACTCAATTCTTCCACAAGTTTGATTTAAGAACTACTATGTTGGTAAGTAAACTCCAAACCAAATTGAAATAGGTTTCATTTACAAAAGTCTACCTGTATATGTTAATAAAATTCATGTCTCTTTAATACCGAGTGAATTTTTTTTTCAATACTTCTGGATTTGACAAAATAAATTATTAGCCCTTTAAATATTTATTAATTGGGTGAAAGTGTAAGTATTTATTAGAAATATCAGACGATATCTAAGCTTAAATAAAGACTTTTAATTTACTTTTAAAAAATTTTATGAAACAAATGAAAAATCAATCAATAAATGTGTCCATTAGAGAGAAGAACAAATTGAATTCACTTGTTTGTTATATATTATAGCAATGTGGCTTTTTATGATGTTAAATAAAGCATAAATTATATGTTTGAATTGAATGTATAAGTAAATTAGAATTGCATAGTCTCAGTATATATTTTCTGTCAGAAGAGTAATTTTTTAAAATATCAAAAACACTGTCTAATGGCATTAATTTTTTCACAGTATATTTGTGAGAACCACTTCCAACGGCTTTCCAAGATGTCAATGTTTACTGGATTAAAAGCTGTCAATCATTTTGGAAGACCGGACATGTCTTCTTTCTTGAAATTTGTACAGAAAAAACATAGCTATGTAAGTATTTCATGAAATCTGTCCAACTCTTTTTTTAAATTAATCTTTAATGTTTTTGTCATTAAAAAACATACTTTTAACCCTTTGGTTGCCAAGAGCCGATTTAATCGGCTTTTGCAATATATCGTGGATAGCCAGAGCCGACGTCTCTGCATCGTAAAAGAATGAGTTATATTTTAAACGCCCTGTTGAAGTCTGTGCTTATCACAGCGTTTTGATAATAATAATAACTTGAGCTCGAATGTCTCCATGGGGACGAAATATTCTGCAAAATGGTGTGTCATTGCATATTGCTCCAGGGGTTCATAACATTTTTTTAAATATATATATTTCCATGAACCCAAAAGAATCTTGGTTGCCAGCATCATGATCTAAAAATACTTCAGAAAAATCATGTGCTATCTTATCAAAATGCTCTTCTTCAGAACTATCACTCTCACTAATGAGTCTTTGACATCTCTGTCGGGGTCCCATCAAAGCACGTCCATCCGAGTCTGTATCTGAATCATAATTACTAGTATCCGTTTCACCCTCGTGATTCATTTTGAAGAGTAAGAATTTTTATGATCAAGATTTTCTATTGTAAATGGGCGTAAAGTTTTTCTAAAATTATATATTCTATTTCTACAGATATGCGTTTTCTTATTTTATTTCCGTTATTATCCAAGGCTAAAATAATAGTTTGTAAGGTTAAGATTTTAATGTAAGCTAATTTGTAAAGTAAAAAAAATATATTATTTACTTGAAAATGCCAAAGATTGACCACTCTACAAAACTGTCGAAGAACACATAAAACTGTCAAACTAAAAAACAACAGAATACTAATTGCATCTGGTGCAGTGCATATTATTTGGAATACAATTTTTTGTCAAAACAATGGTACACACTGTTTACAAACTATAGAACACATTTTAATATGTTAATTTTTATATCATAATCGTGGCATTTCTGGCACATTTAGCCAAAAAGTCGTGGCATCCAAAGGGTTAAGCAACTACTACTTATAACATATTTTTACAAGCATAAACTTATATCTACTGCTCTATATAGAGTCCAATTTTAATGAACTAGTAAAATACCACAATAAATAAAAAATACTTATAATTATAATGTACTTTTTTGAGTTGTGACTAAACAGATTATAACTGCTTATTTATCCTTGATAGGTATCAAAGATTGGAGTGTTTTCATGTGGCCCACGACCACTAACTAAAAGCGTCATGTCAGCTTGCGAAGAAGTCAATAAGGGGCGAAAATTACCGTACTTCATCCACCACTTCGAGAACTTTGGATGAGCGCATGCGGCTGGTCCCAATTGATCCAAGACTCTGATAAAATGTTACTTGTAACTATTTCATTGAAATAGTGCTACAAGAAAAATCAATAAATGTAAATCCTCAGAAAAAAAGACATCACACGATGGTTGTTGAAATATTTTAGGAACGGTTTTAAATTATAGTATAATATTCTAGTTTTATTATTATTTATTTATTAACTTTTATTTTATTACAACTGATGTTTTTGTTTAAGGAGGCTGTAATGGTTAATGATAGTATATATAAAAGTTTTCATGACCAAATAAAAAAATATGTAATACAATTTTAAGTTGAAAATTATATTTCATTCCTGATAGATAAACATTGAAAGTTAAATACAACAGTTTTCATAAACTACCTTTATCTAACTTATTTATTCAATACAATATATTCAATATATAGTTAATAATTTTTAGGTTATTATGAATGTGCTATTTTTTCTATTATAAGAAGTGTATCATAGTTTTTACAATTAATTATTATTGATAATTTGTATCTTGGAACCATCAATTATTAAACAATTCTTGTTTGAAAAAAATACTCTATTTCAATTCAGAATGGAATTAAAGGGATACAATAGTTTTTTTTTCAGAAATATTCAAAACTCAATCTACAATTTTACATGGTAAAAATCACAAAAGAATCAACCTCTGAATTAGTAATGGACTTTATTACAATGAAGATACAAGAATTGCTCCCGGAAAAGTTTAAACTAAAAATCTTGAGCAAATACATTTTGCTCTACATATGTTTTAAATTATGTGATTTATTAATCAATTAAGAGTTCTAGTTAAGTAATTACTGATGGATTTTTAAAATATATAACTCTAGCGATTTATAAGAAGAAATGATTTCAATATTATATAATATTTTCACAATTTCCAAAATATATATTAATACTTATTGTGATATGACAAAAGGTAGTAAAAATATATTAAGTTAATTAATTAAAAAAATATTTTTTTAAATTCAAGAAAATATTAATTGTTTGTATTGTATGAAAGATTAGGGTACAGAAATCTTTATTCATACAGATGTGGTTAATTTGTAAATTTTTAAAACGTGAGTAAAAAATATTTTTATAGAAAATTATTTCCTTTTAATAGCTTGTCCTTTATCTACAATATATATATATATTTAATTTAAGTGCAATAAAATCAATTTAAAAGAATCAACATATAGATTTAATAGTCTCCTTTGTTTTTTAAAAATATAATTTATTTATTTTTGTTCGTATAATATGTAATATTACACTCAAATGCGAATGGGCTGTTTAAATAAAATATTATGTAAGAATAAATTTATTTTGTAAAATTATTGATAATTATTTTTAGTAGAAAAAGAATATATTCCGAATATTTGTTTTAACATTAAAAATTAAATAAATTTTGTTGATTTCATTTGGTTTAGTGTGGAGTTATTAATAAAAAAGTGTATATACTAATTTTTAATAGATAATATTCAAGTGTACTTCCTAACTTATTAATAATTAAATATCACTTTATGTACCTATTGTAAATAATGATTTAAATGCTCATTTTATACCGTTTGTAATGCAAGTCATCGATTAATAAACCTGATATAATTTAAGACTAAGTATTGTGTATATTTTTGTTCCCTCTTTCATACTAAAAAGATTTAAAAAATGATTCCATTTTGATTCTACACGAATTATATGACATACACAATTAATCGGTATCAAGGGGTCCAATATTGTCAAGTATGTTGAACTCACTTTAGACAGTGGACTTAAATTCAATGAGCACACTACAATTAAAAAATGACAAGCTTACGGTGTAAAACAGCGATACTCAAACTGCGGCCCAAATAGCTCTTATGTTCGGCCCAAAATAATAATAGTTACCAATTTTTTTGTTTGTATTGTTTTAGACATATTTTCAATATCTCATCTACGTATATCTGTGAATTGTCATATTCTAAAATGAAATATGTGAAGAGCGTGTATAGAAATCGGCATACTGATTCTTACTTTGATGATATATTAAGAGTAGCCTGTAGTAATCAGGAACCTGATTTGACGAAGATAGTTCAAAGTTTGACTCAATATGATAATTCACATTAATTTTTTATTTTATTTTTCTCTTTTCATCTTAAATTTTAAGTTTTAAAGTTGTATCTAGGAGCCCGCTTTTGGCAGAAAAATTTCCTTTTACTACCAAAATATTTTATACTTTTTCTCATGCTGGTAAGTCTTCTTTAATAAATTAACAAATATTCACAATTTTTTTTTTTTGACATCATAATACGTACATATGTATGCAGTATAGTATGTGCTACATTTACAGTTTACTATTAATATGTTGCGGCCCACCTAGGATTTTCTAGAAAAGCAAAAATCGGAATGCGGCCCGGAGGAAAAAAAGTTTGAGTATGGCTGGTGTAAAAGCTAGACTAAACTTTATGCCCAATGCGAGGAATAAGCTAGCTTACTCACAAATGCAAACTGCTCCTCTATTCAGCAATAACTCATCCGATTATGGCGTACGCTACTCCTGTGCAGAAGCTTATACTCACAAGAAATGAAGATATTTCACGAATATGTAATGCTCATGGTACGTACGCAATTCGCTGCTACAAAAAGACTTGAAAATGCCTACATTTCGAGAGTTAGTTGGACGACATTAACTGTGGAGTGACTGAGAAGAGAACAAACATCAAGATTATTTATTTTAAATATTTGAATAAATTTTCACATAAAGAGAAATCTATGATAGTATACAAAATCATTTCTCGAATCCTGCAAATTGATTTAGGCCCTAGAAAATTATTGACAAACTGGCGCGATGAAATATAAATTATCGTTTTGCTCGCTGTGCATTTTTTCACGGCATTATAAATAAACTGGTTTTGTATCTGCTTCAAAAATTATATTTAAATTTTAAAATGTTTTGCAAGTAGCAAAATATACAATAAAATACAACATAACAACATTCAGATTAATAAAAAAAGACGTCTATTTCTCTCCATTTATCGTGTAAATGATTTTTTAATCATACAATGCATTTTATTGACTTCATAGTGACTCAAGAATAAAAATATCTCAATAATGATTAAAAACAATAATTAGTAGCGAACTACTTTTAGAAATATCTTGTATGTACAGATGTTTGATTTTGTACTTCAAATTTTCTACCTGAAATTTTAAAAGTTGAATGATTTGTTCTAACGATGAGGCGGTTTTAAATACATAAATTAAAGTCTTTTTTTTATTGAAATTTGTGATCAATGTTATACGTAACGTTATATTGAGCTGATCACGAGTTTTTGTAAAAATTTCACACCAAGTATGATTATCTAGTTTCTGACGTGTATTTGCGTATTGGCATTAACTGTTTCGCAAAAAAGTTTGAACACCTTTTGAAAAATATCGCTGGAATCGTTTTCACAGAATGAATAATTAATCTTATAATTTTTTACTGTAACGCTAAGTAAGTTCATTGAATGTGTGACACTCTTTTACTACCCGATAAAAATGACCTACAATGTGCGCATTGGTTCTCCCAAGTAATTCGCCAGTGATTATAATAGTGAAATGCGTTACCTTCTTCTTTATTTGATGGTGCTACAATTTAACAAAATCATGCCTTCTACTGTTCCAAGCTTAAATCGTTAGAAGATTGTCGTTATTCATTATTACGTACACCAGTGCTTGTATTCAATTTGTGATTTTCCAACTATTTTTTTTCTTTTCGGGATACCGTGAACTCTTTTAATAATCTAATTCGGTTTTCAGATACCGCCCAACCCTGTTTTGTTTTTCATTGTATATTTTGCTAAACGCAAAACAGTGTGAGATCTAATTATTTTGAAACGGATGCCGAGCGGGTTTCATTTTAAGCATAACGAAGTGATTTCACACGGCCATTGCCTTCAACAAAAGATCGTGCCACTAAAACGAATAATTGCTTCATATCTCTTCAGCAACGCTTGTTTTGTGACAGCCCCAACGCCAACATCCGATTGCATTTCTAGCACCATTTGAACAATTCACACGTCGGTCGATCACAAAGACGAAGACGGCTTCAATTTAGATAAAAAATAATTGAAATTCTACTGAAAAATTCTTCGACGTCTTTTCATAACGATTCATGTATACCAAACGAAAAGTTAAGAAACATTGGATCACAAAGATTTTGTCAGAATATTTTTGTAGTCGCTGCCATTTTCCAATAAGATATCGAAAATTAAGTCTTATATACCCCAAACGATTCAAGATTACATATTGTTACGAACATATTACGAACAAACTAATATATGTCGATCACCATTGCTTAACCCGCTACGGGAGCCGTTTTGTTTTCGTAATGGACCATTTCCGTGCCATATGTAAACTTATTGATATAGCCGCCTTTGTAGTTTCATTTACAATTTTTAGTTTTATTGCGAGCAAGAAACAAGCTAGGTCGTTAAAACAGGAGAGAAGATGTATTGTGTACCTTTTCTACACAGCTATATATAGATAATCAAAAGTTCGTTTAAGCATAGTTCTGACGATGGCGTGAGCCGAAATAGCTATCAACTATACCTTAAAAAATAATAATTTCGTAGAACTAAAATACATTGCTATTTTTTTTTCACCGTGTTATAATGGAGTTATACCAAGTGAATGCCAATTCAATCAATTACATATTGTCATATTTAAAAAAAATATTAAATACATTTTACATTCTACATTTATTTAATACCAATACATTAAAACAATACTTTTTTGTTATAAATAATTGAAAAATAACCATTTTTACTCTCACATGAATGGAGATGTAACTTTATTTGGTCGGTTAAATTATTAAGTATTAAGTCTTGAAAACATATCTTATTTATGTTACCCAGTTTACAGAAAGCAAACTTGATTATGTTTATGTGAAACATTGACCCGCCAGTGTCAGCATAATTCAAAAGTGGATATATCTTTCAAATATAAACGATATAAGAGTAAATAAAACTAATAAAGTATAAGGATTGTGGACATATTCTTATTGAAACAATTTAGTACGATACCAACATTACCTATTGCACTGTCTCCTAATCAAATACAATGGATTTTGCCAATTTAGATTTTATTGATACAAAAATATGAAGCCTGAAAATAATTGATATTTTCAAGCTAAGATCATATTAAAATTATCCGTTTTTGATATATTATGTGATAAACATTTAATTTTCACCAACAATTATATTTAGGTTCCGCACAAAGATCCGGATTAAAAAATGATACTAGAAAGAAAAGCTTTAATGCCACGGTAATTGGCGAAATTGCGAGGCTGTGCTGTTGCCACACAACCAACAGTCGTTTAACTGTCGCAATATTCAGATATTCAATATATTTAATTTTAGGAAGCGGAAGTTGTTAAGATAGAAGTTTTATTGGCATTGAATTTATGGCATAATTGTGAATTCGAATATCTTAATTGCATTACGTTTATCGTTTGACATATCCGGACCTTTCAGTACCAGATAAAAAGAATGGTTTTTTATGGTTTTTAACTACTAATAAAACACACATATATATATATATATGTTACTATTGATACGAATGTTGATGTTCTATTGTTTCTGTCTCAATACTGTTTTACTGTCATTAATCAAAAATGTGCCTACATTGTTTTGTCGTGAAATTTTTGTCATGAAAAATTATTTCATACCTTCCTAACTCACTGAGTAGAGATTTATAAGGTTAAGGCTCTCTACTAGAGATTCATAATACTAGGGAGTATTAGCGAAAAAAATCAACGGGAAATTAAAAACTCAGTAAACGTAGCTTTCAAGGTCAATAACAATTTAAGCAGACAACTTAAAAACAGTAAAGATAAAATTAATAAACTTGACAGAAGCGGTATTTATAAAATGTCTTGTGGCTCTTGTTTATCCGTATATATAGGACAGACAGGCAGAAGCATATCCAATCGAGCTAAGGAACATATTAGATCATTCACTAGTAAAAAATCAGATTCACAATTTGCAAATCACTTTATAAAAGAATCGTATAATGTAAATTTAAACTCAGCGCCTACGTGTTTACGTCTTTGTAATAAAGGTCGCAAGATGAAGGCTTTGGAATAGCTGGAAATCAATAGATATCAATTGTCACACGAAATTTTAAATGACCAAACAAATATAAATCGGTCGCCGCTCCTCAGGCCATTGCAAGGGGCTATTGCCTTCCCGTAATAAACCACCTCCTTCCAATATGTAAGCTGATTGAAATTGCCACCTGTTTAGTTTCATTTAGAATTTCAAAACTTTTTAGTTTTTTTACTAGCAGGAAATAAGTTAGGTTGTTAAAATAGACGGGAAGACGTATTGTGTACCTTTTCTACACAGCTATAATAAGCAAATGTACTTGTGAACATAGTTCTGACAATGGCGTGAGCCGAAATAGCTATCAACTATATCTTATAAAAAAATTGTAAAACTAAAAGACATTGCTATTTTTTCACCGTGTTATAATGGAGTTCTTCCATGTAAATGCCAATTCAATCAATTCATAATATTATGCCATACATTACTATCAAACAGATTCCTTATGTTATCCTAAGGCATAAAAACTCATGGCATTCGCAGCTTCCTGTTTAATAAATGGCGTTCAAGGTTTTGCGAAAAATAAGTCCGCAATTTTAATCAACGATCAATCCTTCTCAACAGTAGCTAAATATTCTCTGGCAATTTATCATAATTTCAAAATAAGAACTGATGTATATAGTAGAATATATTAAGTATAATATCATAAACGAATGAATGCCAAAGAAAATTTATGCAAATCCCCAAACAAAAGGCGTCAAAACCAAGGATTGTATTGACAAACAACGCTAATAATGAATGAAACAACAAAACGAAATAATACCTCCGCACGAAGCGCCAGTATTTGGAGCGGAAATTCCGTGATCACAAAATATCTTTCGTAATATTATTAAGTGCCCACAAACTGTCGTTGAAAAATTCTCATGCAGAATGTCTACATTAAATTTGTTGATTTTTTTATTATTCATCGTCAAAAATGCATGAATAGAATATTTATTGATTTCACGGTCAGGTCTTTTGTTGTTTGCTTTCACCGGTTTTGAGACTTGCCAGGGCTGGTAGATTTTTCAATGTATACATAAATTGTTATATTAACTCTCTCAATGTGCCAGATATTTTTTTATATCTTAAACCATTCATTCTTATTCATTATAATTCATTCCTCAGTCATTAAAACTCAAATTATTCAGTGAGAAATTCAACAGTCACTCGTGATTATCGGGATGATAAAAAATTATGTTCTTAACATTGAATTGGCAAAATATAAGTGTGACTTTGCCAGGTCGTAAGCCATATACGTTCTGATCGATCATTCGTTATCCTTCTACGATTTTAAGAAATGACAATTTTACAGATAAGGTGTATCCTTAAAATAAAGTATTCTTTGATCGTAAGTAATTAATAAAAGATTGTGAAAAAGAAAACATTATCTGGCCAAACAATATCGCCTTGCATCAAAGCATATGTGACATTATTATAGGTAATGAATTTTTATCGGTGTTGTTCTGACCATCAACCAATGAGCAATCTGACGGCTTTAACTTGTACCCGGTAGCACAGCAGCGTTTGGGGTATTTAAATGGTTGCCGGGGTAGCTGCTCTTGAAAAAAACACTTGAACAGTTACTCAAAAGTCTAAACTAATGAAATAATTAAAAATATTTTTTAAAGAATGGCGTTGGGACGGTCGACTTATGAAATTAGAGCAGCAAGTTAATCGATCCTGATATGACCTGACGAAGTTTTTAAATTAATGCACTACTCTTTTTCCGGTACGGTCGTAAAGCGATTATGGAACATAAATAAAAGATACTGTACTGTTATTGATAATTACAGTCGAACTAAGAACTGGACTATTAGAGTTGGATTACACCAAATGTACCATCAAACAGCATCGCAGGTCGAACATGATAATAATTAACCCTAGTACCGAGTGTGGAACTACCTGATTCTACTAATTTCATACTATGTAGAAATACATCAAGCAATGTTAAATGGTTTATTGTTTGATTTTGATAAAAATCTGGACTCTATAGTGAGTAATCTATTTTTGATTTTCATCGCCTTATTTAAAAGTCTTATAATACGTCGATTTGTATGTCCTAATAATTTTCATGACCAAGTATATCACGAATTTTTTACTAATATATATTATGTTCTATCTTAGAGAAACAATCAACAAAACTAATATAACCTCGCTCGCAGAACAAAAGAATATTGTTAAAAATACCCTCATACATAATTAAGTCACAGTCACATAAATAATGATAAACTATTGTTGTGATTACTTTAGTCGTCTAAATTAGGGGCAGTTAAACAGTGTGCACGCATAACAAAAGTGATTCTCTAGCCCCGAGTCACGATTGCGGTACTTATTTTATAATATCGACGCTAAATATTATGTATAACCGGTAGCTCTTCAACGACATTTTCTGTGATAGTAGTTTTCAGATCCAGCAAAGTTAGACTATTAAAAAACATTTAATTTGCTGAGCTGTAGCAAATAGATAATCAGAGAACAATGCATGCCTATACGTACTTAAAAATGTTAGTAAATAAACGTATTACGCATTAAAATAAACCTTGTAGACGAATCTGAACGTACGTTGAAAATATGTCATGATTCTACTACAAAGATAACTGATTTAGAAATTTTGTAAAATTTTAAATTAATCGAGTTAATGTTATAGAGTAACTGATTCTTATATCTTGGAAAATTTATACAACTGCTGTAATACTCATACACAATTTTACAAACAACAATTTTCAACAGTCAACTATCATTAATTATTTCGAAAAAGTGATAATTATTTGCAATTTACATCCGACGAATTGGTGAGTCACTATAGGTTACGATTCTCTGGTTGGAAACACATGTCTAACTACATTAAATTGAATTTTTTGTTGCATAAAAATAACAAGTGACAAATGTCCGTAAGATTTCGATGAACTTGTTTATTTTTCAATAAATCTAGTCAAATCGTGCTTTAAAGCTACACTCTGCCCTGGCGTATCAATTTTCATTAAAGCTATAAACAAATATCAATTTATGTCACATCCGAAGTTATTTTTAATGTATCGACTGTTCAACAGTTGGTTAGGTTTATTGTTAAAATATTTTTATTATAAGAAAGAAAATTTGCCTTAAAATATTGTAACATATTTTTAGTCACAAAAAAGGAAATCTCTCATAGACACAAAATAGAATTGTTTTCAGTGTAGCAAACTTTAGAAACTTATTTGTGCTTTAGTTATTATTCTTTCAGAACCGAGAGACTACTAAATGTGGCTGAAAGTGTCAGATAATTGGTTTTAACTCCTTTTTATTATAATGAGTATGTATATATATATATTAAAATTAAATTATTTACTTTGTTAACTTTCTGCACGATTAAGTCATGATACATTTATTGTCGGAATCCATGGTAAATATTTAAAACATTCATTTAAGTTTATAAAAAATATGTAAAGTCTGATGAGTGGTAATAGGTACAACGTTGAATGTCATAGAGAATTTTAAGAAAAAATATTAAAATTAGTTTGAAATAGTACTTCTATTGAAAACATGCAATCATTTTTACCCAGTTCACATAAAGATAGACTAATCATTTCCTGACCATATTTTTTATAAACATGTCTTTAGATTACACAGCCTTTTGTTTAAAAAAATGAATAAAGAAACATATGGTACGGAATTTTCCACAAGATGGTATTAATAGTTAACTGTATACAAAAATGAGCTTGTTTCGAATAAAATGATAGCTTCCTTTGTTAATCATAATATTATTGTGTATGGGTAAGTATCGTACTGCATGAGTCACCAATTGTTTTAGAAACACTTAAAAAATGAAAAATAATTTGACGTTTGGTTGCATCATTCATTGGAACTAAAATAATATAATAGGTCAACTTACCTGTAGTATATAAATAATACATTAATTAACATATATTTTCAATACGAAGAGGAACATAGATATAATAGTTCAAATATTAATCTACTATAGACTTCATAAATGAGTCTGCTACTGCGTACGTAACAGTGAATAATCAACAAGGCAAGCAGAACAACATAATTAGGAAGGGATATTGAATTATTTTTCACACAACTTTCAATTGTTTTTCATTCAAATGTGAAACAGTTCACACGTTTTATTTCAGATTTAACATAAAAACTGCTAACCACTTTTGTTCTTAACATGCCCAACACGCACACAGCTAATTCTAATTTTAGACATAATTAACACCTTTAAATAATTACTACACACAATTTAGGTATACCGAAACTATGTAAGAATTACTCAAGTAAATCGTTTCGAAAAATGTAAAACTTATCAGAGAAGACGTTTTTCTTCGAGAAGTATTGAATTTTTGTCGAATAACATTAATCGTTTTTTGTTAAAGAAGCCATAAAGACGAGACCTTAGCCCCGTTTTAAAGAACGGTTTGGGAAACGAAATTCATACTTCTAGAATTTCACGAAGTCCATAAATCCATCTAACAAATAACTATCTTTCCCGGGATTCCAACACATGAGCACCTAAACCGACGACTGTTTACCAGTTCAGATATATTATTCAAAAATTTTACTGATAAAACTTACTGTATATCTATTCAATCAGCATTTAGTTTGCAGACACAGTTGTATTATATGATAATACAATGAAAATATCACTGTCTTAGATATTCATTTTTTTAGATTGATGATCATTGATGTCGATTTAAATATAGCTCTATATATCGCTTAAAAAAAGATAGACAATATATCGTGCTACCTATTCTAATACCATACATTTCATGTTTAATTGCAATCGTAAGTATATAAGCTCAATGGGTCAATTTAATGAATTGTGAAAATAAATGTTTAAAAATTGAATGATAATCATTAATAATTAAGCAAATTCCTTGACAAGGTTCAAGTAGGGGTGATGAATTAATATTCGTTCGGTCATTCAAAATATTATTCCATGAAAGGATATCAATAAAAAAGAGCGATAGATAAACTTTTTATATTTAATTATAGATTGATTCATTTCATTTAGTTAAAAGATTATTCAATTATATAGTCATTATAAAAAGGTCATTCATTGACAATCAATAAAATATTATTTCATATAGCTTTCTGGGAATCATAAAATATGTAAAGAATATTGTGAATTATTGACTAAACATCACGTTGCTAGAACTTTATTTATCTAGCCGTTTTGCACGCAATATAAAATAATTTTAAACGAAATAATATATATATATATTTGTTATTGTATGCTCTGGAGAAATTGTTCTTATTTAATGTCTGCACTATCATTACTTATTCAAATAAACACATCAACTGATACAAAACAAAACATTTTAACCAATGTCCTCATAATTTTAGGCATATGGCCTGAATACCTATGGTATCTGAATTGAAGTTTTTTGCAAGAATTGTTTTTTATTCGGCTGCCCATCTTTTTACTGTCAAGGAAAGTACGGAAAAGGGATAATCGATCTCGTTAAAAGCTTTTTGGACCATATGGTTATGATAAGTAGTGGATTACCCTATAAGCGTAAGAGCCACACGCTTACGATCTCAAAAACTTTCTGAAAGAAATTTCCTGAAAAAATCTGGCTATATTTTCACACAAAATATAAAAAAAAACATTTGGAATCGTAGAAAATTTAAACAATTCAAATTTGAAGTGTAATTGTTGTTATATGGATATTATGAAACATACCAAAATGCATTATATTCTTAATAATAGTGTTATTTAATAAACAATTCATATTTTTCATAGATAATAACTTCCATTGTGATTTTTTTTATTTGGAATATATGAATGAGCTGGTGACATAAAAATTTATTCATCAAAATAAATTTACAATCAATAGTCAGTTAGCATCCTGAAACTTTCTATTATTACACTGTTTAGAATCCGATTTGTGCTCTTAATGAGTTTTTGTTAGACATGTTGCCAATGTATATCGAGTGAACACAAATGGTAACAATAGGCATGCATTATTCATTGATTGGAGTTGTGGTTTATGAATTTTCAAGTGAAGCGAAATGTAAACAATGACGACTGCGGTTACGGCAAAGACAAAATAAACAAACTGGGTGAAAAAATATGCACCGATTTCTCGTAAATGCAGTAGTCTTGTTGGCACAGAAGAACGAACAGGTGTTGAAGGGATTCAGTGCAATTCGGATGTTAAAATAGCTGCATTGTTGATACTATAATAAAGTGGTTTTCAACATTTCGAACCTAATCTACTGTCAGTTCACAAATTAACACTTTTTAAAATAAAAAATGAGTGGTCAATATTTATAAAATAACGATCATCAAAATGACGGTAGTTACGCTTATTTCATTAAAATAAACTTTTTTTTCTACTTAACCGTATGAAATAATGTAAAGAGATTTTGGTACTATAATAACACCACTACAAAAAATTCGTGGACCATCAAAATTTTCTCATATACCACCGACTAGTAGAAGTGCATTTTTCTAGAATTGAAATTACCGGGGTGAATTCTCGAAATAAATTGATTTTAAAACAAATTGTCTAGTGAATTACTGTAAGTTTAACTTGCTATAACAAATCATATGGTAACAAGATACAAATACATACATATGCTCAATATTATGAATTATTATAATTTACGACATAAATTGGTAGCTTATGCAATAAATACGCAAATTATTCAATTAATAAAAAATGAATATAATTGATAATTTACCATTTATAAGTCTGAATACAATATTTAATACAATAAAGGTCGTAAAAGTATATCATTTATTTAGAATTATACTTTCAATAATTTTAAGTATATGGAATATTTCATCGTGAACTACCAGTAGCTTTCGAGCGACCATTTGAGAAAATCTGCTTTTGTATCATTAAATAGAATACATTTTTTTTTGTTGATTCTACAAATTTTATGATTGAATGTCTGAAGGTATACAATATGACCTGAATTAAATTAAAATGCTTCTAAAGTTTGATAATTTTTGACTGAGAACTTGACGACCGCTGCCCTATTGAAGATTGACGTTTTCCGATATTGTTTACGTTGTTTATTTATACTCTTGGCAATCTACCTAACAGTCTTGAATGCTATTTAATAGAAAGGCAACAAAATTTTCTTACCAGTTGTTAAACATGACAATTCCGTAATTTGATCTTGTAAATGCTTTGGGTTCTTAATATTAATTTATTTTATTCTTACCGGAAATTATAATAGGTTTTCATTATTGATAACAAATTTATTCTTATATATTATATTTTAACACAAATATTTGAAACATGTGAAATGGTTCCCTGATTCTTGGCTGTTAATTTCGTTTAATATCGTCCATTCCGTTGTGTTGTTTACGGGCCAGAGTCTCGGATTGGAATTATACATGTATTAATTAAAGTCAAGTATATTTGGCATAATTGAATGCTCCCCCTCTTATTTAATATTCCATTCTGGTTTTTAAATCAGAGAATAGAAAAAGCGACTTTTTCAATAGTGTATTTAAAAAAATTATTTAAAAAATTTCCCCCAAAGTTACAGTCAAAATGATTGATAATATTATAGAATACGTCTTTTTAATTACAATTTTTTTGAAATAAAAAAATCTGACCGATATATGAAGTTCATTATCAATATTCTCCGAATAAGAATTTTGAACAAGCAGTTATAGTATTAACACAGACAAAATTTATTAAAGGTTTATCATAAGAGAATACAATTTACCTCACATGTCCGTTACAAAATTAATTACTTTACATCTGGCATATAATAAGAAAGCGAAATGCCAACGATTTTGTATGAATTTGTCAGGTATGTATGGCGTGCCGATCTATGCACTGCGAAATGCACTCGGAGAAGTCTAATGCATCATGTTTCTGGTGCATCATCATCAGGATTGCTAAACGGCGTTCAGCGCACGACACGCGCCTCTAGGGCTTGGCGTCCTTTCAAATTTCTCAATTCGACCCAAAAAGCGGAACACAATGAGCTTTGGATTACCAGTTTCTAATACACTCAACTATTGTAATATTCACATAGAATATTTTGAAATAATCTTTTCCTTACTTGTGGTTGGTTACACACAAACTAGATCAGTAAAGAATATTCCATATTTCGCATAAAATTTACTGTCATTTTTTGGTTATAATATGAACAAATTACTTTTTGACTAATCTATTTCATCCGTAATCATTCCCGTCAAGAAACACATGGAATCATTAGGGAATTTATCTTAATAGAATTTGTTTTTATATAACTGTATATTACACAGTTGCTAACTGTACATTTCTTCTTCAAATGTAGTAACGGCTTGAAAGTTGGGCTACGATTAGTCTACACTATTAATTAGTCAGCTTATCAATGTTGCTACAACCCATTTTAACCATTAATGCCATTTGGGGATTCAAGAATGACTTGTTAATTTAAATTTATCCTTCATTGAATTTAAAAAATATATTAATTTATCTATTTTCTTCTGATTTACTAATATATATATGAAACAAAAAAATTATATTTGCCCCTTCCCCACGTTTGAAAAAAAGAAACAAAACTCAAAATGACATCTCATGTTTTAAATCTGTTTACTGATCAAACACAAAAACGATATCATATAACTGAATATTTCAAAAATGAATTAAGTTGTTTTAACATTGGAAAAACTTGACAAAAGACAAATTGAGCTATTATTATATTATATATAAAAAACTTTCTGCCCTCTTGCATTTTTTAGTATCAAAATTGTATACTCCATCTATCATCTCAACGGCTCAAGTATTGTATTTGTGTGAGAAAATTATATGCAATACAGTTAACCACACTTCCGAAAAAATGTCATTTAATGTTTGAACAACCAACTGTGTCCGTACTATTACTCGTCCACACTTACTATTTATATTTATAGATAAATAGAAATCGCTGATAATATTTAAAAGAAACGCTCCTTTAATGTAATTGTCAAACCTTGCATAAACAAAGAATAAAAATGTTCAGTCTGTTATTATTTTTTTATATTTTATAAATGCGTATAAATAAATTAACAATTCAGAATAACACATTATCATAATAATGGCCCTGTCCGAAATCTGTCCAATTCTGACATTTGAGAGACAGGATAATTTGTTTTTTTAAACACCATATATTTATTATTATATTATTTGAAACGTTCCAATCGACATTTGCAACACTTCGACTAAACAAGAAAATATAAAGTCTGACTAATTTAACCGTTACTTCATAAATCACCAAGGTGTAAACTGTTACTTCATGGTGGAAAGATGATATATTTAAATTAAAGAAACACAAGTTATAACACATTTAGATAAAAACCGTTTTCGCTTAATTTGAGTTGAGCATTATCAGTGACATAACGACATTCCTGTTATTACTCACGCGACGAACGAAACCGGTTTTGATCAATATAAACTTAACTTATGGAAATTGCTAAATTTTAATTAAAGTCTAATCTAAGAAGTAAGCTTAAAAGTTTTCACGAAAGCTCAATTCAATACACATACATCTATTTTTAATTCGATTGTTTTTTTTTCAGGAAGTAGTCACAAAAATGATTTGTTCGGTAATACTCCTAAGCCACATAACGCAAGCATTTGCAGCAATAGCTTTAAAATTCTTTTTTGCCATAAACATTCTTATGTACAAATATTTTTTTGTTTCTATGACTATAATAACCCACCTTTTTCTTCCCTTAGAAATCCATAATATGAGGGATTTCATAGAGTTACAATCATTTTCGCGCGACGCTAAATTCAGCCCAGTTTTGTTCAGTAAGTTTCGTCTATCTCACAATGTCTGGCTCACAATAAAGGGTAAAGTGCATGGCTGCGCCGATACCAACATACGTTATGTTCACAGAAAGGAACATAACTCATAATACACATTTTTGAAACAACTGCATTGACATGTCATTTAATTTTTATTATTGTCACTGTTTTCATCTCCCGAAATTGTAATTGTAACTCCAATGTTAACAGCTTTTTTCATGCATAAGAAGAATACTTTAAATACGTTAAACAGACTTTCTTATTTTAATAGGCGATTGATTCGCAAACTTAATATATCCGAATGAGACGCATAAGAGTCTAACATATCACTTATTTTAAGTGTTTATATAATTTAGTAATTATTTTATGAAACCATGAAAGTACACGAAGTCGATACTAAATTTTTTACCTTCACTGTTTCCATTACATAACGTCTAGTTCTAGACAATATCATATAGTAATTCTCATTATTTTTAGTCAAAGACAACATCCATATAAGAAATTTACTATCATAATCATTCAGCGGCATTGTTATAACTTATATTTGGTATTACTTAATAGGTTTAGGAAAAAGGCTTTATAATTGCCTAGTGGTTTGCTACTCGTTATTTTGAATCGGCAGATTGGAACCCCATTTTAAGAGACAGTATGAAAAAGCGGTGTTTTTATTTAATAAGTATAAAATGTATTTATTATAATATATTTCGGTTTCACATAGGATCGGAGCTTTATCGAAGTGACTTTTTTTGGTTGCAAATACAAATTTTAATTCAGTAAAGTGATATAATAATAGAAAAATTTTGTTCTTGCTTTTTAATATAATATTATATAAACACAAAGTATAACATAGATTTTATGAGTAAACGTAAATCTCTTATCTTACTTTTCTTTTCAATGTATGACGATTCTAATAGAACTGAATATATATTTTTTTAATTTGTCATTACTTTCGTTTATTATATTTGTCGTAAAGAAATGGTTAAATTGTCTCGCTTTACCAAGCTTTCATTTAACACTGGGAGTGTTGTTACTAGATAAATAATATATCAATAAACAAATATTTAAAATGATCATACATAATTGAATTGATCTTTGAACAGGGAAATAATTACGTACAAGGAACGAATTAGTAAAAAAATATTTAACCGGAATGCGGCCAATAAAACCAGATTAAATTGATAAGATATTTAGAATGCAAGAGTTTTTACGTCTTCATGTTTACATCATCTGCGGTTAGCGAATGTTATGTTACCGAGAGTAAAATATTGGTTTGTATTTTTTAAATTATATATATGCTTACAATTATACGATGATTCAATTCGCATTTGTGAAATTCTTCATTTGGAAATTCTTTTCTTGTATAAAATGGCGTGCTTTTTTTTAGTGAATGAATTAAATAAATTGCTGGAATCTACTTAATGCGTGAATATAGTCAAGAAGATAATTATAAATATTCAAATAAAAAGTAGAAGAAAAGTTCTGGAAATTAGATTAGTTCAATATATTCAATTTAATTTTTGAGAGTTGGAAGTAAGAGAATAATAAAGAATTTCGAATAAGTGACTGGGTAACGATTCGAAAAACGCCGTATTTTATCAAGATATACCTAAAAGTTTGGACCGCATGTACATTAATGGAACTATCGATTACAGGAGATTACCTAGAGTTTTGCCCGCCTCGTATGTCCAAAATCGTAATACATTCTACAATATATTCTTTACGTTAGACATGCAAATCGAAGTTTTGTTACTCGAAAGTAATCGAATAAAATTTCGAGAAAATGGAGGTACATACTTCTTTCATATGACTCATAATAAAAAATAATTTTAATTAATATAGATGGGATAATTTTATAGATTTCACATTTATCGTCGTAGAAATATACGGTGTTTTGTATGTTTCAACCATTATATACAACGTTAAAAAACCATGAAATAAAATCAGGATAATATTTTAAGATTAACCTCTCTAAAATGGTTCAATATCTGAGATGCTTACCAGGTCAAAGTAGAGATAATTAACTAATCATTTTTAAACCATAGCTTGTTGGTCCAAGTCAAAAATATTCTTGAGCTTATTTAAAAAAAAATTCACCATTGTTTGTGCTACGCTAAATAACACGAAAGTTTAACACTGTTGAAATAGATATTTTTGAATATTATTTATCAATCTTGTGCAATCTGTCGTCTCTACAGTTAACATGTTATCAGGTTAGCAGTCAAATGGTTTAAAGTACATTCGTATGGTCTTACCTATTTTATAAAAATAACTATTTCTAAACAGCTGCCCCCTAAAATAGGCCGCCCGTATACATCGCACGAAGTTTTTGCATTGCACTCAAATGTTACATCGCTAAAAGGGTTATATTTTATTCTGTTTCTTTTAATAAATATTTGAGGAATGTCGTAAAGTTAATCATGGCCGTAAATGGATAGAAGTGTCAAGAAAAAAATCCCAGATACAAAAAGTTCCTTTATGTTAAAAGAAAAACAAAGTATGCTAAGTTTAAATCTCAATTGAACAAAGCGATTGTATGAGCGTCTGAGGTCCGAGTGAATAGCTATCGAAGTACGCGTTCAGCTTTGGCAAAATATTCGCATTAAGTCTGAACATTAAGTAAACGACCGATCGTGACTATTGTTAATGCGAAAGCCCTATATGGCATTGGTCTCCGCGTGGGCAGACTACTCTGTCCAATTGAGCTCTAGGTACATTACGCCAATATTGCGAAGGCAGGAATACCCAAGTTATTTAAACTCTACTTAATTAAGTAGTCATTGAATGTAATATTAAATCTTTACCTTAACTACTGGGCATATATGGTGGCATATATGGTGGCATATATAGAAAAGCTGTCCTCTAGCGATTATACAGATCTACGCATTAGTTACATTATTGTTAAAATAAGCTCCTGATACAATTTAATATTAAACATCTTGGTTACGTGTGATGTGTTTTCGCCTCGAGTTGATCTCATATGACTTAAAAGGGTATAATGTAAAGTATTTTTGAAATTTTAAGTAAGATCCATAAACAAAACTCTAGTTAATTATATATTAGCGTATATAGCAACGAAAGACATTTTAAAGTAAAGTAAAAACGTTTCTAACTTAATAACCCCAAACGGGGAGCATAATTAAAAATATTAATATTTTTCTGTCTTAAAAGTCTTTTATTATCGAAATAAAGGATAAAAAGCATTGTAAATGGAAATGTATCTGTATTTCTTTCGGTATGGGTAGTCAGCAATAAAGTAGCATTTTATCAGTTCCTCCTTTTTATCTGTGGTTCAGAGAAGACACAACGTGAGTATGTTGTATGGTTTGAATATGGATTTAAGTATATTCTCTGCGAATAAAATATATTTAAAAGAAACAAAAAAGCTTTCAATATACAATAATTGTTTTACATGTTGATTAAGCTTAATTAAATCCCGAACTTTTGAAACTTTAAGCTCGCATTTTCGACTGTTAAAATATATAGTTTTTATTCCCTGTGCGGTAATTGAAAAGATGTCTGAGAATTCATGAATTGTCCAGGTGGGTCACATCGTGCGGCATTCTGTTCGCCATGTAAGTAATATTGTATACCTATTATAATTTTCGATGTATAAATATGGAACATCAATGGGATATTAAACAATAAAATATTAGCCAAATGGATGTTTTATGCCAAGGCAAACAATCACCAATAAATGTATTTTAGTGCAGAGTAAAAGAAATAATTTCAGACGATCACAACCATTGACATATTACAAGTATAATTAATTTGATTATTATACAGATAGTAATAAATAAATGTATTATACCTTTAGCATCCTTAATGGCTGGATAGCATGTTTAAGCAGACGATTTTAGAGAGCAATTGATCAAGAATTGCACTGAATGAAAACTCTAGATTGTAACATAACGCGAATTTTCAGGAGGTATTAAAACATTACGATTCTTATTTTTTAAGAAATGCTTTTGTATTCTCAATATTTTATTGAATAGGAATCGCTAATTTATTTTTTAACTACCTAAAAAATACCTACTATTATGCATTATACGTATGCTAAGATCAAACCTTATATAATATACTCCTTTTCCTTTTCTACATTGTCATTTGCCAAAAACTCGTTGAGTGCAGTGTAAGTATTGCATTAGGCTTAATCAAATCTTTAAAAATATATTGTATTTTTAATATCTTGATTTTTTTATTTCACTCGAAATCCATAATTATAATCCTGTCGTACTCTTCGCAGAGAGTTTATTTTTATCTATATTTATACCATACAGTACATTCCCGTTTTCTTTTCACCTAAATGTGGATAAGAAGTAACGACACTTGCAGCTGCCCATACCAAAAGTGAAAACGACTACATTAATATTTACAATATTCTTGTAATGTTAATAACCAAAAAATCATGCAATAAAGATAATAAGAAAATTTTAATGTGAACAAATTTAAAAGACTTTTTAACCTACGCCCAGTGTTGGGTCATTAAGCCAAGGAGATTATTTTAGTGTCATAAATGTATTATATTTTGTTAATATATCAATACAAAATCAAAAGTCAAAACCAACGATTGCAAAGCTTATCTATTAATTTTGTCGTACCAAAAACCACAAGGAAAATTGAATACAAAATCATAACGATAAAAAAAAATTAAAATAGTTTAACATTTGAAGTGAAAAAATCCTCAAGAGCTTTGTTAAGTGACGTTTTTCAATTGACGAATATATTTATTTAATTTCTTTGAGATTCAATAAAATTCTAGTAAAATATCGATCTTTTTTAAATAAACCTTTGATTCGGAATGTTCATGTTTGGTATTTGGTTTAGCACCGCTGTATAAATATTATTAATAGCTTACATGAAAAGTAGATTAATGATGATTACTTATTATGAAAATACTGAGAATAGCCGCTTTGCATTATTAAACTTAATATTTTTATTGTTAAGCTATAAAATAACATTTCCATAAATCACGTCTCGGTATTATGTTGTTCGCTTTTCAATATTCATATTGAATCACACCTAGAATATGAAAATCACATCACTATGAAATATAGTGAAATTTCTCATTTTTTTTATTATTCCGAGTTGAGTTTGTGTATTTCTGTTTGACTAAATTCTAGATTAACATACATTTTTCAAAGTACAATGGAATTCAAACCAATTTATATGTTTCATTAGATCAAAAAAATATTTTGATTTTTAAAAATTACGATGGACTTTTTACAAATAAAACAGTCGAAAGGTTAACACAATGCGTGAATCAGCGTCATTATGCATCATAAATACTGAAAATAAGCAAAAAAATGTTATGAAAATCTTTATTCATTTCTGAATTTTATTCTACGATAATTTGGAAATGTTTTGTCCATTTTTATTGATTAGAAAGCCAAATTACAGAACTCACTAATCACTAAAGAAGTACGAGGTTCTAAGTATCAATTTTCATATGAATGTTCAAACACGTTTACTACTCAGTTACACATGTATTGGTTAGAATTTAGATCATTTAAAACCCAAAATTTTGGTCAATTTCATGAGTACTAACAGATAATTTCATAGTACTACAGATGTAGCTATTTACTTAAATGCATTTTTCAGTAAAAAGATAAATACATCAAAATGTATGCAACTTCATATGCAAGATGCATAATAAATTCGAATTAAAAATTTAATGATGAAACTGATTTTTTCGCTAAAAGCTAGTTTGACCGCTTCTGTATTAAAAACAAGTTCTGATTGCAGTTAACACGTTTTGACTGATATATCCGTTACATGAATAAAACTACGAAAATTGTTAAAAAATAACTCATTAATTAAGAAGTAGAAGTACTCGATTGTATTTAAATGTACGTAGCCGTTAAAGCAACTTTCTCTGTAGAAACATAAATTGAAACAGAATATTCTCATCGAAATGAAAAACTCACACCATCTTATCTATGATACAATATTTGTAGTATAAAAACGTTTCCGGTATTAGAGCGTTATTGCAAAAGTAATAACTATATTACAAGCCAGATTAACTATTAAATTATCGGTTTTGCTAAGAGATACTCATTTTTTTAATATGACCTGGTTTAAAAGTAGAAATTAAGTAGACCAATAAAATATAATTTTTTTACATTAGCCAGTTTTTTTTAAATTATGTCCACATAATTAGTGGAACAGTTTAAATTTGAATGAATTGTATGTATCGTAAAATTTTTCACATTAAAATTAAGACACTAAACCGACCCGATCAGAAATGATACGTAAAAATGTCCAAAATATTAATTTAAATTTGTTTTATCCTTTGTCGAGACTACAATCTGTTACTGCCAAGTAGACGATTTTCGTCATCAGCTACGGCTACTTACCGAATGTATGTGGTCCATCAGAAGATTTTTGTGGTCAACGGAGTTGTTCTAGTAACTTCATTGTAGTCAAATTCCATGAATTTCATTTCAAACAAATAGCAACGAGTTTTTATCATCCAATAATGAAAAATGTAGCGTCTATGAGCTGGAGCAAAGGAAACGAAGATAATCCAAGGAAATTCTAAGTAATGACCTAAAGGTTTTTAGTTAAACAATTTTTTTAAACATATTATTCATAACAATTTATTTTGAGAAGCTATTTAACTGAAATATCATTACATCACTTACGACTAATTACATATTCATAAACAAGTCATCAAAAGCGAAAATAAGATAGTATAAGTAAAAACACTTAATATTATCTGTCAGGTATAGTCAAAAAGTAATTTGTTCTCAACGTTTTGTAGGAAGAAAGGACTTTATGAATGCAATAAGCTTCACGGCTTAATCTATACCAGTTATGCAATTTATAAAGTGTTATTACTCTTCTAAGTTTGACCATTTGTTTTATAAATACAATAACGCGTGCAATTCAATTTGACACGTGGTAAAACTTTCTCGTAGGAAATAATTATTCTTTGTTTAGTATTCAGTACTACATTGAGAGTTACGATCACCATTTCACAGAGTTATAAAGTCACTTCATACTTGCACATAAATATATACTGTCCATGATGTATTATTGCTAATCTCAACTGAATTCGAAGAGAACAACTTGAATAAAGGAAGATTACAAAAAGGCATTTTCGTTACGTAGCGATTTTCAGGGCATATTCTCTAAAGTTACCTGAAGATATACATAATATCATCAATGCAAATTATTTTGAAGCTATCATGTTGTACACTGTCAGCAAATCAAACTAAATAATACAAAATTTTTGCCTGAAATGACATTCATAGATCAAATAACGTTTTTCTTTTTCGTCTTACCGTTGCATTGATATAAGTTTATACTTGCCCATTCACTCAATTTAAATTTCTGTTAACAAAACAGCAAGAGAAATATAATATGTCCATCTTAAAAACACTGTTCTTTAATAGCGACAATGTAAAAAGTTTGGCTACTGAATGAAACCTTATTCTTTCAAAACCAGCTTATGTCAAGAAAACTTTATCAAAAGCCCATATCGTTCACAGTCCGAGTGAAAATAATTTTCTAAATATCAATCATAGAGCAGGCTTATTTTAAATATATTTACTCTCGAAGTCATTAGGATAACTGTGTGATATGTTATTTCGACCTCATTTTATCATAACACTGTCTTAGATGGAAAATAGAACACATATATCACGCAATGATACTAAAGATTGTCAGATAAATGATGCAGAATTAATTTGTTTACCTTATTAACAACCATTGTCAGGCAATGCAACAATACTTAAAAGTTTGATTTTCATCGATAAAATGTTACGTGAATCCTATGCATTAATTATGTTTAACTGTAATTACTATATAGTATATATATATAGCCATTAGATGAGATTTTAAGCCGTTAAATTTATTTTCAAACCGATGCAAATTTCACACCAATTTAATGTTAATAATAATGAAGAATTCACTTGCGTAAGTATAGATTTCGAAACAGTAAAAGGTCCATTTGTACGTTGACTATTCTTAAACAATAGTTTGGAACAAAGCAATATGAAGTCAACACTAAAGATTTTATTTTATATTGACAGAGGTTACTGATTACAGTGTAGTAATTTGCAGTCAACCTGTATTGCTAAACAACGCCTATTCAATGCCAAAAATATTATATATATAATATCATAACATCAAAACATTAAATAAAAAAACACTACATGTTTTCAAAATGAAAAAACGAAAACAATTTTCTAATTTATATAGACTCAAATGATATCGCACTATTGTCGTTGTGGATATGCTGTTGACTACGTAGATATAGTTATATATGTAATATTTGTTTTTTTGCCGGCTCCAAATTGTAATAACAAGAAAAGCTCTGACCTGAATTCCTTTTGATATTTCAAGAACTCTCTCAAACACGAGTTGTACTAAATGGATTATTGAATATGCAGTGTAATTTTAATTATAGACTGTTCAACCAATTTTTGACACACCTATCCAAAGTGTTACACAAAAAGTCACCCGGGGTTATAAAAATTACTTAATGCGATATGTAATCGGACATTTTGAAAAGAACAATAAGCAATTTAGGAAATAGTATTGGTACTCAGGGCGAAGACAATTACTTCTAGCTGACTTTGAGTTATTTATATTCGTGGCTTATGATATTTTTAATGTCAACAAAATGGTATAAACAAGGGTTAACGAAAAAGTTACCATATTATTGCAACAATTTTTTTTTTATTATTTTAGAATACGAACTATCATATAATTAGTTGACTTACTGTAATAAATTTGCATGTGGTTTTCAAATTAAAAAAGAATATACTATATATCAAAACATTACTTTTTTGAAATAGCTACATTACTAATTACTACTATGTTACACATCGTTAAGTGTAAAAATTAAAATAAACTATTTTTATAAAAAAAAAAAAAAAAGATTGCATTCTAACGATTAAAAATGTATGTAGACTTTATTCCATCATAGTAGACAGTGACTGTAAAAACTTTATTCAATTCCCCTATAAATAATATCGCTTAAAAATATTTTATATAGAAAAAACAAAATAAAGACTTTTTTTTACATTATATTAAAATTAATATTAAAAATTTACATTAAATCATTTATTTTTTTCAGTATCACATTTTTATAATGAATTTTTATATTTTTTTAAATTATTTTCTGAAGATTTATAGTTATTTGCGTCGGGGAAAAATGCAAAAAATATTGTTTTATTTTTGTATATTGATCAGATGTTATTTGCCATCCCTGCCTAAAATTTATTCGCTTTCAAAAAGAATTAAATCATACAAGTCAATAATATCATGTATGGCAAATCGAAATCAATGTAACTATATTTTTAATTTTGATTACAATTTAATTTTTAAAACAACACTGAACTAATTATTTATTGTGTTTTTAATACAGTCAATTAGCTGCGTAATTTGACGCAATGATTTCTGTTAGGTTACAAATAAATAAATAAAAAAAAGTCTACGACACGCATACTCTTGCTTGAAAAAATATACTCAAAGGAAAACATTTGCTCATCTTTCTGCACTAAATACCCGTAAAAATCTCGATTTTGCGTGTTATTAAAGTGCTGACGACATTAATTGGTCTGCCTGCCGCCGAGCGAAGTTAACGGAAGTCGGTTTTAAAAGCGAAAGGAACTAAGATTCACTTTTCAACAAACTCGCGAGCAGTGCATCGTTCTACAACACCAATACACAGTTTACCGAGTCAACCGACAGCGGAAGAGAAAGCGTTCATAGTTATTATCAATATTAGCCGGTGGATGGTCAATTTTTACTCTCTTCAAATACAAATAACTGTTATCAAAGAGAACAAAATTATGTATCGAAGAATTTCAGGGATGTTAGGTTTTTTTATAGCTTGTGTTTATGTTCATTTCATTCGGATTTGCGCGTAGATTTTGTGTTTGTGTAAGATATTACAATAGTTTCGATTACTTGAAAAACACGTAAAATTGCATTTACAAATCAATAAGCAGTTGAAAAATTATAAACTTTTATGGTGTTAACCGTCACTTCTTGATAGAAAGGCATGATATTTTCAATAATAAAAACACATTTTTAGTACATATTTCCACAATATATCTTTTGGTCAGGGCTGGTTTCGCTCATCGCGAGCATGATCGATTGCATTATCACCTGATAATGCTCGCGGTGAGCGAAACCAGTCCTGATTAAAAAGTACATTGTGGAAATAAGTACTAAAAATGTAATTTTATTATTTGAAAAAATATGCATTAATTAATACATCAGATTTAAAGTGACCACAAATCAATTGTTGATATAAGTATACAGTTACATTACACACATATAAAAAAGGTCTAGCGATGGAAAAGTTTCAATCGGTGTTTCCACGTTCCGAATTATAAACAGAAATAAAATTTTATCAAAGACTTTTTCCCTTTATTTGATAATCGTTAATTAGACATATTGTTTGAATTATAATAATTTGAAAAGGTGATTAATTTATTTGATGTTATGTGAAATTTTTAATCTATGTTATTTGTAGCCTAATCGAATTCATAAAATTCTAACGTAACCTCATTTAACTCACTTTCCTCAATTAAAAATATGATGTGTGGTTACATTAAAAGACGATTAAAAATACACAAAGATCGCTCTATATTATCAGGACACAAATTTTTAATAGTTTGGTGAATTATGATGTCAATCCAGACTTCAGAGCAAAATCATCTTTTTTTATAACAAATCCAAATAATTACTACTTAAGATTGGTTAACCTAAAAATATCTTTAAATCGTTAAAAGGTTTAAATTGAGAAGATTTTAGCTTATTTATTTAGACAAACAAAGTGAGATCGTGCATTGACACGATTGACACTTAACATATTTGTTTTAGTCCCATATGCAAAATATATTTGAAGACATCTCCAAAATGCTCTAACTGTGCTATCGATTTTGGAAACTGACTTGTGTGGAACATCTTATAGTGAAAACGCTGTATAGAAAATATAACAAGAATTACTTTGGAGATAAAAACTGACAGTTACTGCCATTTTGACGGATCGCACCAATCGAATCCAGTGATATTTAGACTATAGACTCAATGAGATATTAAGCAATACTCGTTATAAAATGAATAAAAATATGCTTAACTTTCTACAGAATGGTCGCTATATTAACGTCATGTTTAAAAATATTATTAAAACTTTTTGTGAGTAAAACTTGATCTCGACTGAAGTTTAAGTTTTTCTTTCTCTGTGTGATTGTTAAATAACTTAAGGAAGTGAAGTAAATTATCATTTATTCTTGTTGAAAATTTCTTTCTTTATTTTATCATTAAGTTGATATTTCATTATTTTTCGAATTAATTGGATGTATTTCGAGTGTCTCAATATTGTTTAAAATAGTATTTTCAATAGATTGTAATTATTAAAACAAAGCATTTTCTAACATATAAAAAAAACATTTTTTTCAATGCTTTTTACTTTCTATTATGTAATTTAGGGGACAACTATTTTTTATGCACAATTATTGTAACATTTTCAAAAACTTTGTTTTATTTGTTGTTATTTTCACTATTGTTTATATAACGTATTATTTTCTAGTGCATTTAAAAATGTGAAAACATTATAATTTCAATTTGTAATAGAATATTCTAAAATATTTTTAAATTATTTAAGACTATTTATTTCCTTGTAAATGATAATTAAAAAAATCTTTTTAATATCGAAACTGCAAGTCACTTTTAAATTTGTTAATTTCCTAATCAAAATATACGACAACTAAATTATTTATTATAAAGAATATTCATACGATTCAACAACTAAAAAATCTGTATTTCTTAAAAAGTGATAATATCGTTTATATTTTAATTGAATATATTATTTAGCCACATTACATGTAGTAGAATTTTAAAAATGTAATGTATATTCTGATTTTTAATGAAAAAAATTGCCGAGAAAAAAACTGTTGTATTACTTAAAAACAATCTTCAAAACTGAGAGAAAAAAACCTTTTGCTCCGTTACGACACCATTCATGCTATATTAGAAAACTGATTACGTAGTGTAGTAACTTAAAAAATAGGGATTTAAAGGAGCAAAAGTAAATTTAGAAGTGAAAATATTTTAGAGTTCATAAAGCAACACAATGTATTGATAGAGTTTTGGTTTTCTTCATAGAACTTCGTGGTATTAAGATAAATAGAATTCTGCTTTTCAATATTCGAATTTCTTTAAGAAATGTTATATCATACTCTTTATATTTATCTATTAAGCTATTCTAAGAAAATATTTGTTAATTTTAATATAACTAAATACAAAGGAAACTTTCCAAATCATATCTAAACTCGTTTGATTAAAAGAAAGAAAAATATGTTGGGGAAATATTTTTTGCTATGATATATAATTTGCAACATTGCCAAACGTACTGTGTAACCTTTAAAAAGATTTTCTTATCATTTATTCGCATGTATTCAATACGCGGCACATATCAAATCGTAACTACCGAAAGGGACTAATGCTACATACGTTTTATGATATTCCTGTGTGTGTGTGTGTTTTTTTGTGTGATTCCCCAAAAGTGGCAACGAGAGACAGTGTTATTTCAAATGAAACATTCTTTGGAGAGAGTTCTTTCGCCTTCCGTCCAAAATTCCGAATGCCGACTTACTTGTCCCCACCTCAGTACAGAATCTACGCCCGACCCGGTCGCTGGTGTATCGACATTCGGGGAAAACACTGCGAGAAATCGCGTCGAAAAACGACGTCGACTTTGTCCGGAATCAACTGACAAAGGTTTAGCGTGTATTTGCCAATTCGTGATTAATTATAATTTAATCAGTGGAAATTTACACAAAATTACAATAGAACCTTAAAAATTGTGCTGTGAACTTAAATACAAATACATTAAACGTATTTTAACCATTTTTGTCCATATTACCTAAAAAAACTTCAAAGATATTTTGTAAAAAGTATAACTTATTTTGATGTTGAATATACATATTTTTAATAATTAAATATAAAATTTATACTTCTTCAGTATTCACGGAAAAAACCTGACACAAAATCATCTTTCGTGGTGCTTGAACAATGTGAATTATTTATAAAAAAAATATAAGTAAAATTCTGTTCAAAAAAGTGAGTGAATGTTAAGTGTTAACATTTTTATACGTGTTATGGGTTAATTCTGAATGACACCAGCAAATTTTGAAATGAATATAGTGTTCAAAAAAATTGAGAAATAAAATAAGTGCAATGAAGTAAACGATTCAATTTGGATGCGGCAACGAGATGTTGTGGTAATTTACATTTGTATTTCTTTATTTTAGTATGCAGTAATTCTGTGACTGCAAAAGAATCAAGATTTATGATAAATTAAACGCTGTTTCGTCATAAACAAAATTTCGCAACTTTAAACTGTACATTTCCAATTAGCTTGATTAAATAATGTGTAAAAATTACCTTAGTATTAATATATATAAAAAAAATAGCATTCGTATCTAACCAACATGATTTATATGACCTAAGGACTTATGTTGTGGCAAAACAAATTTTGTAAGCAATGGGATAGGAAAACTTTGAAACTTCGATTTTAGAATTTTTATATTATACAAATCATAGGACGTTTGATTACATTTTTATGGGTTACAAAAACAAAACGTAAAAAAACTGACCAGTTTAACCGCCAGTGTATTTTTCAATAGATTCATGTTATTATACTTTATCTTTCCAAAATATCTCTCTCTCTCACACACATACACACACACACACGATTGACTTCTGAGATGTCCCATTAAGTGTTCGTATATTTCACACTGTGGCTGTGTGTTTTATTTATGTTTAAAATCGTTCCTGAAAATTAGACCTTAGCAAAAACGATTAATTAAATTTCTATTTTTTTAACACATTTCTTTTTTATGTGGGGCACATGGACACCACACGACGCTTATATGATCTTGTGCCATCTACTAGTTGCTTATAAGCCACCGAGTTGATCCTGTGAATAGTTAATGACATTCGTCCACAATGACAGAGTTCCATAGGTCGTAACAAGAAGCAAACTGGGATGATGTTTTTTGGAGGTATCCACAGTAACTGACTCAGTCAATTTCAGCATTTATCCAAGACAGCTGACGTAACGCGGTGTTGTTCGCCCGAAAATTCATCTTCGCATTCATCTCGAAGTCAAACCACCTCGCTTCCAATATCCTACCCAAGGTATTTAATCATGAAAAAAATAACCTATATTCAAAACTTAACATTTGACTCATTTGAATTTGTGATTCGCTACGGCAAAGAAACAACGATAGAACTCTAGCGTTGAACTAAACCTACTGAGAAAAAGTATGCACAAGTGACAAATTAACAAGCGTTTCTTAAAGCAAGAAACTATTTTCGGATAAATATCATTAGAATAATTAAAAACGCATATTATGAGTGGGCACGGCAGCAAGCAATTTCAATTTGAGCTTATTATGATATCAATTATAATCAATGTTTTTTGGGCGAATACCGAAACTTATTTTTACATCCGTCTTGATTAAAGTTAGATTAAAAGTACAAAAACTTATTATTTATCTTAATTGATGCGACTTAACTTTTTTTATTCGACTAAATGAAATCATCGCCATGATGGATTTGTTTTTGTTTTCTTCAATCAAATGCCTACCTCAATATTATGAGCCTAACCTCAGTCGAACATCACAGTTAAATAATGATTGCTTAATGTTTTTAAAGACGGTATCATTACAACTCATGATATTTTAACGCTTGATTGACGCGGTATTTTTTTTTCAATTAACCTTAGAACCAAAATAAATCGAGTGGCAATATAGTTTCATGATCTCGCCAGTTTCTTTTTTTTTAATATACATGCTGTAATAAAAGATTATTTTAATTATTTCAGAGACTTTTTTTCATAATTCATTTGAAAAATTGTAGTTATTGAAAACGTTACTACGAAAGTATTTTTTTACTATTTATCACAGTTTCTATTACATTATTGAATTTATGAAAATAAATATTTTCATTTACAATAAAAAAAGCATACCTATATAATTCAAAACTGAGAAATATTAGCATATCATTCTTTTAACAACTATGCCAGTGGTTCTTAATCGGTAAACTACAGAACAACCAGTACACTACGAGATTGTTTCAAATACACTGTGAAGAAAATGATAAACACCCAAAAATCAAAGAAATAGTGAAAAAAGAAAATATTCTCAAGAATAACTAATTTGAGAAAAACTTTTGAGCTTGTATGAAAAATTTAAGGAAGCTTTTTCAAATACTCGATCTAATATTTCTGAAATCTGTAAAATCTCATCAATTCTATTTTGTTAATGGTATTTTTAATAACAGGTTTTCCGATCATGTACTTTTATATTTTTTGTTATTGTATTTTTAACTGTTATGCAGCCTGTATAATTTATTGTACAGAAAAGTTATTTTCGCATATTTTTCTTTGTTTTCCATTCGATTGATTTCGTGCACCACAGTTTTGTCTTATGATCAAAAGTGCACAGTGACTTCAAAAAGATCAAAAATTACTGGTATATCTGAAGACTAAAAAACTTTAAATCCAATTATAAAAATATTAATAACACAACAATTACGATGTTTCTTTTTACATTAAATGTAAAAATAGTTTTCAATAAATATTTTATTCAATTAAGCAATATACCTTTACAACAACAAGTGATAAAAACTAAATGAGTCATTTAATATAGATTAAATATTAATATTTGGGTTAAACACGTCGTTTTACAAATCATAGAAGAAGATAATTTCTCAAAAATAAAACATTGTTAGACTAGGTCGCAGGGAACAATTAAGTGGTCTTCTTTTCTTTACCTTCTTCAAATAATTAGATTGAAAAACTGATTTGGAATCATTGTCCGTAAAAATAAATTCAGTTAAGATGCTTTCTTATTAGTTTATATGATCCAAATTTGCAGCGGAAATTGCCAGAAAAAGAAATACAAAGGTTAATTAGTAACATACAATAATTGGAGACATCCGATTTTTTGGTTTAAAAGACAATGGATGCATTCATTTTCCAGCTATTTAACTGTACACCCTAACGAGGTATACATAATAGAGCTATTGTCAAAATAAGATTACATGATATGAGCGCACCAAACGGAAGGACAAATTCATTTTGCAATGATTTCTAAGCCAATTTTGAATAATTAAATTTCCAGCAAACGTGCATCTACTATGAAGTTTTTTGTTCTCCAAGAAATAGGTAAAACTAGGATTATATTAGCTTCTATATTACGTTTTACTTAAGAAAGTCATACATTTTTACGACACGAAATAAATTGCAAAACTTCAATTAATAACTTTCGTATAGGTTTAATGAAAACGTATTCGATACAGCGTTTATTATAATTATCATTGACGCATCAAAAACTGATTGCTTTAATAATAAATTACTGATGAGGTTAAGCTTTATGTCAGCAATAAATTATAAAGTCCAATGTAAACGATGATTAAAACACTTTCTGTATTATAAAATTTTTTGAACAGCTTCCAGGATTATTATATTTTTTTTGTCAAGCAGTTAAATTGGATAGAGCTATAATACAGCATTAACCGTTTAAACGCCGCAAGTATAGTAGTGCTAAGCTAGCCGCGATCTATGTAAACTTCAAAAATCTAATTTTGACGCTGTAAATTTTTTTTTTTTATCATTTCGCAATACGTGAAGATGTATTTAATATGTGATTTAGTAACAAATGTAGCTAGTAAATGGAATAAAATAATATAAATACAATTATAATGTCGATGTGTATGGCCTACTCAGTGTATTCGAATATATTTGTATGTCAAAATACTTGACTTGTCTGACATTATTTATAAGTACAATTTAAAAATGCTAGATAAAAAGTTTTTGCTAATGTCTATAGTGATTTTATTTTAACTTTGGTATCTACGATGTTTGAAAGATAGAATAACATTTAAATACACGTTTTTCAACAAGGAGGCAAAACTTTTAGAGAGCTTAGAAATTAGGCCCTGGACTATTTAGTGGATCAAGGAATAGTCATCACCATGTGAACTCATACTCTTAAACAATATTTACATAGTATGACTTCAAAAGAAATATATAATCAATCATTAGTTCTAATAATTCGAAAAATCTGTTGAAATATCTGTCTGTTTTTTTTTATCCACCAATTCTCATTTATTTATCGAAAATTTGGCATTTAATTAACGAAACGCAAGTAATTCCTACGCGAAATGTATTATTATTTATTTAAATAATTCAGTTATGAAATACAAACCTCGTGATAAAATAACTTGATTGATTAGACACGAAATATTTTCAATGTCGCACGTCACTGGTCGTTAATTTGTCGTTAATATTTACAAGCCTAACAAGTTTTATAGTGAAAAATTAAGCGTCACAATATATAAATACTTATCGCTACAAACTAGAAAATGATAGAAAAACCGTAGTCAAGGTGACTGTTCATAAATTGAAATCACGTATTGATTCTACGGAATGCAGAAATTATTTTTGCATAAAGTTATGCAAGTGTTACACAATATTCATGTTATTATAAAACAGAAAAATATCAAGCTAAAACCATATCACCCACTAATAATATCAAGGAAACTTCCAAAATGGAAAATGTCATTTTTTTAAATGATGTGTAATATGTTTTAGTTTCCGAAAAAAATACTTATTTTCCAAATAACATCTTGTCAGTCTTACATATTTTGTAGTGGTGCATGATTCGTGGCATACGGGCAAAACTGATAACTGATTTTTGTAACGCTATTTAGTACAAACTTTCAAATATATATAGATTTTGTAATGAATGTTTGAACAACTCTTTATGAAATAATCGCAAATCTGACAATGAATACACTCGTTTTTGCTTTTTCATTTCACAGTTTAATTTTTATTTAAATTGCTTTCCTATAAATTCAATATTCTGCAGCGTTTATGCCCTAACACCACCGATAGGTTTGACGTATGAAGCTAAAAAACCTTTATTTGTTTTAATTTTTTTTTTTATCATTTTAAGGTGTTAACTGTCACGTCTTGATGTAAAGGCACGATATTTTAAATAATAAAAACACATTTTTTCGTTTATTGATTGAATTGGTACTTACTTGCTAGAACTCCATTGTAAAAAATGTAAAAATAGCAATGTATTTTAATTCCACAAAAAAATTTTCAGTACATTTTTTAGTACTTATTTCAACATTATATTTTTTGAACAGAAAAGGTTTCGCTCATCGCGAGCATTACCAACTGATACAAAACCACGGGTTCAAGAACTTCCTCAAGATGGTTTTGTATACCTGCTACCTTAAACTCAAATATTTTGTATAAATACGCTTTTTCGTGTATTAAATCAGTTGATAATACTCACGATGAGCGAAACCGGTCCTGATCACAAAATATATTGTAGAAATAAGTACTAAAAAACATATTTTTATCATTAAGTTTTTTTAATGCGAAAAACCCGTTTCCCTCATAACACGCATTAATAATTAATGATAGGCTACACAAATCTTTTATTCCTAAATTTTTTTGATGAAAATAAAGCATTAAAACAAAACACATATTATAACCTAGTTAAGCCCTTCATTAAAATGTTAAATGAATTTTTACGGTTAGATTTGTAATTGTAATGTATACTGTTTTATAATAATAAATCATGTTGAAAACCAAACAAACGGAAAATATTCTTTAATATATGTAACTGCTTCGTAATGAAAAAACCTTTATTTGTTTTTAGGTACTTTTCGATGTTATTTTTAAGTTGGTTGACCTTTATTTTAACTGATTGTACATTCAGTTTCACATATAAAATAAAAATGGACTAAAGTAATGTTTCTATTAGCTTAGATTATATGGCCTTCTAGTGGAGGTATCTCAGTAGAAGTTTTTCTATAATATTACTTATTAACTACTTAACTCGCTTTTCCGAAGAGAAAATGGATAGAAGGAAAAAACTAGGATAGGATCATAGTTTAAAATATTGCTTAATCTATTCCCTATTCTAAAGATCAAGTGAACGAGAGTCAATTATAGATATTTTGAACATTCATAAATTTTGACAAAATTCCATAATTAGATTTATATATTATGAAAAATTTTCTTGCTGAGTTTTCATCTTGTAAACTACGTAACAGAAACCAACAAAATTTTTCATTTACTTTGATATATATATGAAGATAATTTTCACGATTAACTCCATATAAAGGAATAAAACAGTTGCTTAGTTATTATAAAGCATATCATTTGGATATAAGATTATTTTTTTAGCACAAATATTTTTATAAATCACAAATAAATTCTGATATTTTATAGAATAAACCACACATAAGCGAGTGATTGCGTTCAAGCTATTTCGTTTCACTTCACTGCAGTACCAAAAATTCTATTATTCCTGAATAGAGACTCTCCAATAGTCATGCCTTAAAACCCAAATACACAGATATTCGTTAGGATTTATCCTTTATTGACCATTCACGCTGACCCTTAAAACTACGTGGAAAGAGTGATTAACTAACAAATAGTACGTTTTTTACTCAATTTATCCATTCTTAACACAAGTAATCGATCAAAGTGTATACTCACAAATGGTTTTATACAAAACACCTTTTTTTGAACACGTTCATTAGGAATACATATATTCAACATCGAAATCGGCTAAAAAAAGATCAGCGTTCATAAAAACTGCATTATGTTCTATGTTATTTGTAATTAATCGTAAAATAACTTAACGCATAATAAGTACAAAATTTAATTAAAATAACTTCTCTCTTATTATAAAGATCTTAGTATGTTAAGGTTATCCACAATAATTGACACTAATAAATAAACATGTAGTAATAATAGCTAAAAGATAAATTAATGTAAAAAAATCATGCGGGCTTTCGGTATGACACACTTTGTTAAATATCAGTGCTGAAATGAATACATATAATATTTTCAACGATAGATAATATTTTCTCTCGAATTTTTTCATCGCGTATATTTATTATACTCTTGGCATACTGTGTTCAAAATGTAGATATGTAATACTGGCATATTACTTATCTATATTTTGAACACTACTGTTGAGTATTCTATAACGTCGTCAATTTATAATTAGGTTAGTAAAAATGACTAGCATTCTGATTTTTGAGAACAGCTTGTATTTCGAGTGTATTTTCTATAAATTCCAGCGTCCTTTAAAAAAAATGCTGTCACCCATTTTAGTCAAAGATTTCTAGCCGGCTTTTGATATATTCAATTACGTTTGTAAATTTTGAACAGAATAATGTTATCCGTATTTTATATTTACGTTCGTGGATATGCGCATTTTTTTTTTTACTGACAATTTAGTCATTCGATCAAGTCGATCGCCACCATGAAAGTTAAAAACAGCTCCCATCCTTAAAAAACTTGGTTACCTTAGGTCATAATGATGTCTTGGCGGAACTTTAACATACTTTGTTGATCTACCTAGAAGAAAGTTGACTGAAAAGTGACGAATATAATTGCATTATTTTGGGTGACACCGTTTTTTCAAAAAGGGTGTCTATCACCTATAACAGATATATAAATATTAAGATATAATAAAATTTAATGAATAGAAGTTATACTCGAAGTAAAAGCAATTCAAGTTTTTTGTTCATAAAAATATTTTAATTTAACAAAGAATTTCAACAATATTGCGTTTCTGAATTACATAATATAAAATAAACATAGTAACCTTATATTTTTGGCTTTTTCCATTGAATTACAGGTTTCTGACAGACAAAGTCAAATTAATCATATAAATTTAAAAATTTCTTAAAATTATTAATTACACGTTTTTTCTAAATATGAAAATATATTTTTATGCTTATTAACGCTATTTTTATTCTTTTTAACTGCATATTGCTGGTCTTTGTTTCAAATATAAAACACAAAAAAACATGTCGAATCTCATTTCGGAATTTCAATCATGTGATTTTTAATAAAATTGGATTAATTTAATCGAAACATTATAGACAAATGCTGAAAACAGTTGCTATGCTAAAAATATATTAAAAAATCATTTTGCCTTAACCTAAAAAACTGCTTAACCTAATCAAAGTATTTTTGCAAAAATATTTCAGTTAAGCATAGGTCAAAGTCAAATACCACAGAATCTAGTTATCTCGAATATTGATTGAAAGAATAATTATGAATTGTCTTAGTTTCTTAACAACACTTAATAATTATTATACAGCCAAAAACTTCCCACCTTACACATGCTGTATATAATTTTTTTTTTTGAAGGCTTAACTAAATGACTTGTCATTAAGTACATTAATCTCGAATATTCACTGGGAAAACTATAAATCACACAATAATCGTATAAAGCTTAAATAATACATAATATATATATATATTACATTTAAATTGATATTTTGTACTATTTTATAAATTATTTTTATTAAAAAATCAACTATTTTTTTTTTCTAAATAATAAAAACACATTTTTTTAGTACTTATTTCCACAATATATTTTTTGATCAGGACCGGTTTCGCTCATCGCGCTCTTTATAAATAAAAGAAAGAATAAGACTACGACATTAGAGCTTAGTTCATCGCTACTATCACACGTTCTCTGTGGATTTAAAATAAAATACAATATTGTTTTCTTTAAATAACAACAATAGAATATATTTGGTAATATGATCAATCACCAATGTGCTAGATATTTTAATTTATTTTTACTATTCAACTACTAAACTCGATACAAAGTTTTTCAGCACTCGTGCGCTGGTTTTTGGTTCAACAAAATGTTGTGGTCTTCATCACAATATTTTTGTGTGGTAAAAAAAGACGTAAACAAATTGTATGACTAACAAATAAACACATTCTGTAGATGGAAAAAAACTGGCGTATTTAGTGGGCCATAGAGCTATACATATTAAAAATATGATACGCGTTACTTCTAAAAACAACATGTTAACCAACTATGCTTACGTAAGATACAAACTTTGTATTTTTTCTTTCGAAAGTTTCACTGTGAATACTTAAGTAAATACTGTACTTAGAGCCAACTAGACTGCGTTTTTGTCTAAGTTCAGCTAGATATACTTTTAATATTTACATATGAGAGGTCTGCATAGGCTACAATTACTCGGTTCGAGCCCGATCCTTTTAGATTCGGTACGGGCCGGGTCTAAATTTTAATATCACAAAAACTCCTCATCACAAAAACCCACAATTATTTTTATCAGTTCACAAAAGTCTTTTTTCTTTTAATCTAGTATCAAAGAAAAAATGTTTGAAAAAACTATTTATGATCAAAATCTTTGAATCTATTATTTTATCGACTGTCAAATGGTTAGCTCATGCACTAGATTTCAAAATATTTTTTTTGAAAACTAAATTCCATACTCGAGCCCGAGCCTCAATTGTCTTCGCCAGATAGAGACAGTTCCACGAGCTTGCTCAGGTAGAGGCTCGCAAACTAATTCCAGACCCGCGCAGACCTCAACTACATATTCAAACGTTTCAGTAGTACTTCATGCCATCCCTTTATTCATTATATTAACTGTGATAAAAGTTACAACATACTTTTGTATCCTTGATATTTAATCTATATTATATTTTCTCAATATTTTCATAATGTTAATATTGTCTCTCGTAATATTGACAATTGGTTGCAATATTAACTTTCCTCTCAACATTTTATATTTTTATAACAAAACCCTGATAAAAGTTTTGTGCAAAAATTAGATTAATTTTTATTAAATATACATACTTTTCTACAGAAAAAAAATAATTCGGCTCTGAACAGTTGGTGTGGGAAATTACACCACTAAAAAAACAAAGTCAAAATTTTCATATATGGGAACGCATGTTGTTAAACATGTTATTTTAAATTTTACTTTATATACGACCTTTGTATTATTTGTGCAAGTAATTGTATATAATATTGAATTATGCTTATGTTAACTCACCAAAAATTTAGCAACAATAGTAACTGACACAATGATTATGTCTTTCAAAAAAAAGTATAATTTTAAACATATTTCATTTTCTTCAAGAATTAACAATTTATACAATAAAAGTGAAACATATTGTCATTTGAAAACAAATATATTTTAAGCGAAGATATGTTGATGTTACAGGCGTCAGGGTAAGTTCAAAAATTAATTATCTGACGCACAAATAGAAGTTAAATAATTGTAATCGAAAATTCTCAATTAATACTTTAAAACACAGATATATAGTTGTTGATGTTGATAATAAATGATTAGGTCTTTAGCAAACCGCTTATAGCAAGTAATGTCTGACCATATTTCAATGGGATGCTATTTTTTATAGATGAATTATATTTTGGATCTATGCATCAAGAAACGGGGTCGATTCCATTCGAACTTTCTCAGTATCTACCTCACGTAGCTTGAGGCTTTTTAAACAGGTCGAGTTGGCTTTTTTTGAGCCAAAATATTTAGATTGCAAACAATAGAGGTTTGTTTTATCAATGACGTGTAAATTCTTTCGCCAAAATTGCTGACGGTGGATTACTGGAAAATTAATCTAACAGCACCAATTGGTATACAGAAAACCGTGAAGAGTTCCTCCCCTCTAATGAACGGCTCAAAAAACTGTGTCGCAGCAAACTTGGTACATATTTTAGGTTAAGATAATGCTTGCTTTAAAAACAAAATATTGACATCTGTTCCATGTCAAATTTACTAATTTATTTCAGTACATCTCTTCATAATTTGGTATTCTTTTTAATCCACATTGATTTTTAATTTATCAAATTTAAGTTATAGGGCATGTTTGAATAACCAAAGATATAGAATCATGCTATACGACGCTGAGGAAGCTTGTTAAAAGTTACCGTGTCTTTTTTGCTATAGGAAACTGTTGTTTACGAGGGCGTGCTGTAAGAGATTTTTTGTTATATGTCACTTATCTAGAGGTAATAACTTCATCCCAAAAGCCAGATACACAAGTATGAAATTTAGGTCTGAGATCTAAAGTATACTGTATTTTCTTTTAATGTTTATTTAAAATTAATGTAAATTATTTCATATTTTGCCTGCTCTAAACTTTATCGCCAAAACATTTGTTTCATTCTAATACATATAGAAAATAAAAAAAAGCCATGTACCGATTATCAGCCGATCGTTGCTTTACTTTTTTCAGATTAATTTAATATCATAAAAATATGTATTAGTAAAATAAAATAGTAATAAAAAATAAATTCTTGAAAAATTCTTTCGCAGAATAGTATTTCTTGATTGTTAAAATAAATCATTTTAATTGTCAGTGTTTCTGAAAAACATTTGAAATTGTAAAATATATTGTGTTTTACAATCTGCTGGATGTTATTAAAAATCTAGAACCACTTTTTCCTTTATTGTTGTTGTTACTTATTATTGTTAGGCTAACTTGTGTGTATCACACAAAAGATTAAATCTCCTCAATGATCAATGAATATAACAGTAATTGTAGTATATCTATATTCAGTGTGCCCTTATTGCCAAATAAAAATTGTTTCACTTTTTTTATAACTTTGAGCTTCTAAAAGCAAACGCAGTTTTACACAATTCAAAGTGTGTTTTATTTTTTAACGAGTATAATTTACAAGAGTAATTTACACAGGTGTGCTCCGGCAACCGAAACAGTTACCATAATTTTTTGCATAGCTTTTGATATTATTTACCAATTTAGATTTTCATTTCTTTAGTAAACGTAAGAAATAAACAGATGTCACTTCGTGATAGGAAAAAAACAATTAAAACTTTATCACTTTATATCAAACTTGATTTGTTGAAACTTTGTACAAGTCCACATGTTTTGTCAGTAACGACCTGGCTTTATCCGTTCGGCATCTTCACACGTTCCGTCTCATATATGCAACAGAACTGACAATTTTTAGTTCCCGGGTAGTTGTGAGAAAACATGTGAAATCGTATAATGTTTCAACAATTCAAATTTAATATTGAAATTTCATTGTATCTTGTCAATACGTAGAATATTTTGTAGTTTTTGGTATACCATATAACTCTTTAGTTTATTTTTCAGACATGGAATACGATCATTTTTTCAAGGCTCGAAAATAATATGGGATGGTATCCAAATAATACATAATGTCATTTTGGACTTAAAGACACGTCATTCGCTGCCGCCATCGACTGCTATAACAATCCTACGTGCTTTTTTATTCATTCAAACATTAGAAAACCCCAAACGTGTGATAATATCTGTTCTACTTTTTGAGCAAAAATGTATATTTAATTTATCAACTCTTGTGTAATGGCGCTGTTGTCTACATCCGGCAATTTTACAAGAGCATTGCTAAAACCGTTTAAAAGAAAAAGTAAAATGAACGATCGGATGACATCAAAAGTAAAGTTATTATTCCTCGCACAGCTTCAAATGTGTGTATCTTTGCTAAAACACCCATGAGTCTCGGTTTACTAAGGCAAGTAAAGTAACATTGCCTTCTGTTTTTCTATGCAGTCACTTATTAATGCTAAAACAACTATCCTGATTTGCATAAGACCTCGCTATCGACCCGCATATTGTCTGTGCATCGTCGAATAGCAGACTCGTGTACGATTTTGCGTTTTTTGATCAGATTTCTACCTAATAAATATAGGATGGTGTTTTACTTTATACATGGACTTTTGTTTACGTTTAAAATGAAACTTTTTTCTATTCCTGATAGATTTAACGGTAACTTTATGGAAATTGATATTTAATATACAATTGACATTGATAAAATGATATTTAAACAATAAAAAACCAATATTTTTTGACCATAACTTTGACCAGTGGTTTTCACGTGAAACGGTAGCCGCACCAAATGTGATAAAAATAGTTTCGATATTTATTTTGTATATAGTGCATCTCACTGAATGATCTTTCACAATATACAGTTGTAGGTAAAATCGACAAAATTAATAAAGCAATTGTTGTTAATTCTTTATATTGACTTTATTCATACTCAACGTATAACTTCGACCAAAATTTTTGAACAGTTTTATTACCAAAACGGTCCTTTACTTAAATTCGAATAATGTTGGATAAGTCAGGTTTATTCAATCATTTTTAAAGTAATAATAATTTTACAAATGCATTTGTAAAAACACTTTTTTTTAGATATCAATATTTACTATAAAACTGTTTCGTGGCGGCACCAAAATCCTCTGGTGGCCGCACATGAGAAACACTGCTATAGACTGTGTCGTGCTGCAATTGTTGTGTCCTTTTTGTTTTATGTTTTCTATGATCACTTTCTCATACTATATCCCTTTTTTAATTCGAGGTTTTACTGATAGGATTCCCTCATCCGGAAACTGTTTTGTTTCTTCCCAATTTCAGTCAGTTTTTTTTTTGTGGAAGTGCTTTCAAAACTAGAGCTCGATTTATTCACATAGAAACGTTATTAAAGCTAAAATCTTGACTGGTGACTAGAATGTGCCAAACTAATTTTAACCATTCTCAACTGTTGCAAATTATTTAAAATAATATGACCTATTTGATTTTAATTTAAGAATTGACAAAACAGTATGTGTAGATGTTGATTTTACTTTGATGTAAGAATTTTCATAATAAATATTACGAAATGAAAACCATCCATCGTAACGTTTATCACTTTACGGCGTGATTTGTACCATACAATAAAGACTTAAACAGTATTGTTTCGTAAAATAATATCTAATTAACTACACAAAATGTATTAAAGCAATTACTGGGCATCATAAACGATCTATATATTGCAAGTTAATCTACATCACTTCATATTTAATTAGAACTTAAAAAACCACTCCTTTTTTTACTTCATTAACAAAGTATTGTTAAAAAACAATTTAAAAGTATTCATTACAGTCTGTTTATTTATAGGTCGATCCATGAGAATTGTGCCAAGGTATATCTTATCGAGTTATTTAAATTAAGGATTAAATTCGCATCATTATTATTTAAATGTAGATTCGTATCTGTTTGATTGTTTAATTAAACGCGATCTATTCTATGCGTAATTAGCAGTTGTGATTCTACGCGAAGTGAACTTTTGTTCACTTTGAACACCTTATCGGTAACCTTTATTGAACTTTTTTAGTTATACGAAGATTTTTCGATTCTAAATCTGAGTAAAAAAAGCTCTTATGTCTTCGCTTTATGCATTAACGTTATTGTCGGCTTTTGAATACCTGAAAGAACACTTTCATCAATACTTCACTTATGTAAATATCCGAAAATGGAGGTTAAGCAACTAATTTCTGGTTTCGGACTTTTTTTTTGTAAGGAGCAATCTGTATTTTAGCGATTTTGTGCTCGTAATTAGAAGAGTGTATTGAAAATCAATACTCGCTAGCAATTTGGTAAATATGGGTTCTTAATAAAGATTATCTCAGCAAAGTATTTTTCTACGAAAACCGCTTGTTACTCAGATGCTTTATATTTCTCTATTGAAGAAATGAAGAAAGGTAGGGCTTATGATGTGGTATTATTGCTGTTTTCTATATGGCTCTATTTTAAAATCAAATCAATGATGTGCGTTTTTTAAAAAATCAATTTACAAAACAGTGTGCATTAGAATTTGAGCTAATAACCCAACTTTTTTTAAATTTCGTAATATAATCAACTTGTTTCATAAACAATTTTTTTTTCTGTAAATGTGATCGTTATAACGATTTAAATCTGTTTATTTTTCTTTTAAAATTAATGATAAACTCATAATTTGTTTCATATAATATAACATATACGACTATTTTGATTAAGTGGCAAATTGGAATGCTTTTAACTGTGATTTCACATAATCAACTTAAAAAACGAAACAAATAAATTTTCATTAAAAAAATTCCAAACACGATTGCTTCATAGGACTAGTTTAAATGCCCTTTAATATAAAAATATCAGCTTATTATTGATCAATAACTTCTCAATAAATGCTTCAGTCAGAAATATTTATTATACAAATCAATTACCCAATTATATTATTAACAGAGACTTAGTCCGGATAAGAAAATCTCTAAAGAATTTTATGCCGTTGAAAATGCGGGGGCCAAAAATACGTCATAAATTTTACAGACTGACCCAAAAGCTTACGTTTGGTATGGACTATAAAATTGAATGTATATTTAATATAAAGACTTGAAACAATCATTAGATTTTAGGTAGGATTGGAAATATATTACTGGACAGTAATATACACAGCTTATATTATTTAATATTATGCTAGTACTTAAAAAAATACTTGGAGTTAGTTATTGCATTTTGTATTAATAAACAATATTTTTTTTATTAGTTTATTTTTTTTATTCAGGTGTTTATACTTGATCTGATTTAGTTCAATTTTGAATTATTTGATTGTAGCAATAATAAAATTTATATTGATATGAATTAAAATAAATGTTAACATGCTAAAGTAAATAATAAATTCACAATAAAATGTTTTCTTTTACTGGATTCAGGCTTACAGAACACAAAGAATAGCAATATGATTAAATATATCATAACTTTTCTTCTAAAGGGAAATATTTTTTAATAACCGTTCATACTAAACTAAATATATTCCTATTATTTCAATAACTTTCCTCTCGTTATTCTATTCTATAAATTATTCAAATAAGTAAAAAAAAAAGGAACATAACATAGTAAGATCATTCAAGAGTAAGTAAGTAAAGAACATGTAAGATCATTCAACAGTAAAAAAACAGATTCACAATTCGCGAATCACGTTATTAAGGAATCACATAATATAAATTCAAACTCAGCGACTAAATGGTTGCATCTTTGTAGTAAGGGTCGGAGAATGACGGCTTTGGAACAGCTGGAAATCAATAGACATCAATTATCACAAAGGATTCTTAACGAACAAACTAATATAATAGTATCGCCACTAGTCCAACCGTATAACAAAGGGGTGGTCTGATTTGCTTCCGTAATGACCACTTCCGTCCCACATGTAAACTTATTGTCATAGACACCTATTTTTTCATTTAGAATTCTTAAAAATTTAGGGTTATTGTGTGAAAGTAACAAGCTAGGCCGTTGGAACAGGAGAGAGGATGTGTTGTGTACCTTTTCTGCACAGCTATATATAGATAAGCGAATGTTAGTTTAAACATAGTTCTGACGATGGCGTGAGCCGAAATAGCTATCAACTATTTTTTTTTTTAAATTTTGTAGAACTAAAATACATTGCTATTTTTTTCGCCGTGTTATAATGGAGTTCTACCAAGTGAATGCCAATTCAATCAATAAAGTAAAAAAAATGTTTTCTAGAGTAGAAGTTTTACTCACGTGTTCCTCACTTAATATGTAATGCTTATGAAATAGTAAAAATAAAATTACTAAGCGAAAAAATTGTAAAGTGACGGTGAATAAGATATCTTAATTTGTAGCCATGCTGTACAATGAAACGCAACTTGATTAATGTTGTTGCTTTTCATATATGGTGTATTTATCTTGCATCAAGAATACATTGTTTCTCAGAAATTTTATCAATTGAGCAAGAGTTTGGCAAGCTTATAATTTCAGATTTCCAAGCATTTAAACACTCTCAATTTTTAAGCAATCAATTTCTAGACGTGTAGCTAATTTTTCTCCGTAAGACAATGAAATTTTGATTCATAAATAGTAGCCTAGGGCTTTCTTTGTTTGATAGACATAATTTGAAACGAAATATTTCCATATCGTGTATTTTTACAGCACACTTGTAATCGATCTTATTTTTGAAATTGATTTGTGATTCTATAAATTGTTTATGATTTCAATTGAACTTGAATTCTTAAAAAAACTTACGTTTTCTACTAAACACATGAGTAAGTCATATGGTCATTCAAAAAAATAATTTTGCTTTTACAAACCAAAAAATAATACAGACAAACATTAAAAAACTGTATTATCGTCAATACTAGATTATTACTAAACAATTATGTTTTTTAGTGAAGAACAATTCATACCTTAACCTCTACTTAAGAAATCTCAATAACTGAGCTTATGGACAACGGTTAATTAAACATTAATCTTGTCCTAAGCTTATCCTTACTTTCTTTAAAAAGAAGAAGAGGAAAAGTTGGGTAATGTAGCTAAATATCAATCAGCTCTTGTCGAATAAGTCTCATCGGTATTAAAAGTCTACGGGCTACACATTTGAAACTGTTTTTTTTAACTGCTGAAGCTACAGTTAAAAGAAAAATTATATTTAGTCGACATTGTTTAATTTCTATTTTATTTTTAGAAAGTGTTGGAATAACAGATATTTGAGAAACACTATGAAATGAGTACTATCGTTGTTAATATTTATTCTGTCATACAATATGTGCAAAAAGTTATGTGGAGTGCAATTACTTCATCTTCTTGTGGAATAATATTTTCTCGTTACATAAGTTCACGGTCTGACGATTTTCCGTGATTCTATTTTGCATTTAATTCAATGTGTCAAGCGCTTTTCTTCAATTTCCGTTGCCGTTTTTGGGTTTCCACTTCAAGGTAAGACGAAGTTTTGCGAAAGATGATCGACTGACTTCACTTTTACGACATTAAATAATATTTTTCTTTTTGTACTAAAACACAAAACCTATAATAGTTCATATTCATGACGATTGATAAACACCCACATTTATTTCACACTTTGATTTCAATGCTATTTATTGTATATTGTTGTATAATACGTCCTGTATACAAACCTAATGTAGGCGTTAGTTAGTTCTTGTTAAGTTCTCTCACTGCTTAATCATCTTTGTAATTATGATAACATACACCTGTAAGAGTATTTCTAAAATAGGAATAACATTCTACCTGCATTTTCAAACAATGATAAAACCTTTTCGAATTTCGAAAAGCTTTTTATTAATTAAACTATATTGTTGTTTATGACATTTTTTAAACGTATGAATGCTGAAAAAATCTTCAAAATATGAATACAACCTTTTCACTAGTCATCAAATCAATAGAGACAATATTTTGTTAATTTTTTATTGTTTATTGTGCCAATAACACAATACAAAAGACAGACTTTAAACGAAAATAATTTCTAAGGCAGCATAAAGTTTACTTCAAAATAAAAATTTACATACTTTATTATACATATAGAAATATATCGAAATTTTAAACAATAAACAGCATAATATTCATAAACAATAACAGAATGGCTCTATCTTTACTAGATCTTTGTTTCAAAACAATGAGGTCTACGCAACTCGGTACGCAAGAAAGAAAAGTTAGAAAAACATGATAGTATTACTATTTCTATATATATATATATATATATATATGCACCTATGACTTTGTAAAATAATTACTTTTATTTTATGAGGGCAGGACATAAAAAAATTCAATTTATTTATTAATGAAATAATAAATTCGCATACATATTAAGTTATATAAAATATTTAAAGAAATCGATTTTATAATAGACAGACTTTATTTATTATTTGGCACTATTTTTCATAAACAGCACTAGTTTTATCACGATCAGTCATCTAACAGAGATCGAAACACTGTCTCGTATAGCTTTTGAAGGTTTCAACATTCCGGAGATTGTTTGAAGTTTCAAGTGGAAGAATCCGTTTGGCAATGGGCGTGTTGGGCAACCAAATTAATGTCTCATTGTTCGCGAAACATAAACAGCTCCTGCCATCACGCGTTCGTATCACTGGGCTACCTTCATTCTCCGGAACACAAAAATATATTACACATCATAACAAAAGGAAAAACATATCAACGCACGAATGGAATTTAAAAAATCATTACTTTTCATTCCGATAATTCATTTTTATAATTAAATTTCCATATTTTAATATACATGTATCGTGTAAATTACCTACTAAAAACACTTAAATCAGTAGTCAGCAACCTAATACCCGTGGGTAATTGAATTACACACTACATCTTCACTTACCCGCCAAAGAAATGATATTTTTTTTATAATTTATGATATCGACTGAAGGTGCTTGATGGAATTTCAATATCAAATTTGAATTGTTAAAACTTTGTACGATGACATTCAGTTAGGTCAGTTCTGTTGCGTCCGTGTGATAGAATGCCTGAAGATGCCAAAAGGCGAAACCGGGGTCGTTAGTGACAAAACATGTGGAATTGTACAAAATTCTAACAATTCAAATTTTATATTTTTTTAATCAAAATCGAACTGTCACAAGGATGTAACAATTCGACAAGCTTTGCCACAAACGACCCAAGTTTCGCCTTTCGGTATCCTCAGGCATTCTATGACAAGGTTTTAATAATTCAAATTTTATATTAAATTTCAATCAAGCACCTTCAGTCGATAGCCTCATGATTTTAATGAAATTATTTGCTTTGTAAATTTACTTATTTATTGAAAATGTCTGAAAGTAAATAATGATTTTACTAATTTTAAGTAAGCAACTGATGATAAATAAAATTTATTTTTTAAAATTCACAAAATTATTTTTTTACCTAGTGTCTTAAAAGGTTTCTGACCATACCTTATGCAGAAAAACGTTTTTTTTTTACCTATATTAAAAATGAAATTGAATATTAATCGAAAAAATCGTATGATCTTTGTCATGTGAATACGTCGAGGAGTTTTATTCAATCGTGATTTAGACGTTGAAAATTATTAATTGATTTGGCATTCACTTGGTAGAACTCCATTATAACCCGGTGAAAAAAATTGCGATGTATTTTAGTTCTACAAAATTATTATTTTTATCTTACCTGTAATATCATTAAACAGTAAAAAAACAGATTCACAATTCGCTAATCACGTTATAAGGGAATCACATAATATAAATCCAAACTCAGCGCCTAAGTGTTTGCACCTTTGTAATCAATAAATATCAACTATCACAAAGGATTCTTAACGAACAAACAAATATATATGTCGATCACCATTGCTTAACCCGCTACGGTAAGCCGTTTCGTCATCGCAATAGACCACTTCCGTGCCATATGTAAACTTATTGATGTAGCCGCCTTTTTAGTTTCATTAACAATTTTTAGTTTTATTTTTATTACGAGCAAGAAACAAGCTAGGTCGTTAAAACAGGAGAGTGGATGTATTGTGTACCTTTTCTACACAGCTATATATATTATAGATAAGCAAATTTTCGTTTAAGCATAGTTCCGACGATGAGTGAGCCGAAATAGCTATCAACTATATCTTAAAAATAATATTTTTGTAGAACTAAAATACATTGCTATTTTTTCACATTGAAAACACTATTTTAATACAAAAAATAGATACATAGTCTCCAAGATTTTTCTGCACTTTGTGTAGTGTAAATACATCACAATCTTAAATTTATCAACATTTCTACAGAATATCTTGCAAAACTGATATAATTTGGGTACATTAATATTCTTTTTATGGTTTATATTGTAATGAGCCCCAATAAATTTTGATTTTATTTTGTTTGTTTCATTTGATAATAAAACCTATGCTAATTCAGCTACTAAATATTCAATGTGTACCGTACGTCGGAGACGAGTCGACCTCACACATACAATAAATGCAAAATACTGCATACAAATGTAGTATTATATTTTTTTTAGTCTGTAGCCGATTTCTGAAAAGTTTACCATTTCAACAGCGCGATAGAAAGAAGACACTTAATTAATTGATTTCATATAAAAACAGAATGATTGTATAAAAAATCTTATTGGGTATTTCACACAATATATTGTTTAAATGTGACATTTCTTGTCTTCTTTTGGTTTGGTGAGATGATGCTATTTGTCTCCGTTTAAATATGCAAATTATAGAAAATACTATACTATTTTTAAACCGTGATACAATAAACGTGATGCAGTTAAGACATATATATTATATATGTATCTTGAAACTTATAAACAAACATATAATGTTCTACGATATCTATAATTAGAGTTTTTAAGAAAGATATTTGCTTGATATATCGAGAGTAAATTTTCTTTCTTAAACTATTACAAGTTAAACTATACAGACATATAGTTTTGATATTTGTTTCATACCTTTCATTTCTTACTCTTTGATAAAATAACAACTAAGCAAACGATTTGTTGTTGAGTATTTCATTATGAGTTTTTTTCTGTATAATAGCTGCTTCACTTCCAGCTGTTTTTCTTCCTGAGTGATGTTTTACTTCTTTCTAATGCATAAAAAGATAAGTCATTTTCTCAAGTTGATTCTCATGTATTAATTTATTCTGTTCCATTAAGTAGTGAGTGTGGGTTATTTTCGTCATTAAAAATTTCCCACTTCTTACTTCCTTATTGATTGTTCAGAGCTCCTAATGGATTATTGGTTTACCATAATGGTAATTGTAATTCTTAATAAGTGATTGTGAAAATTTAATTTTTATACTAATTTACTTTATTTGTATCAATATTGTATGATTTTATGTAAATCGTTTCCTAGTTCTTGTACCCATGGTTTTGTACACCTGCTACCATTAACTCAAATTATTTTTTTGTTTTGTATAAATAGACTTGTTTGTGAATTGTATTCTATCAGTTGATAATGCTCGCGATGAGCGAAACCGGTCCTGATCAAAAAATATATTGTGGAAATAAGTACTAAAAAAATGTGTTTTTATTATTTAAAATGTCATGCCTTTCCATCAAGAAGTGACAGTTAACACCTTAAAAGTGATTAATGACAATTTGTTAGTCGGCATGCAACACACACAAGTAATTTTAGAAAAAAATATTTCAAAATATAAATAATCAATAAGATGTCTACAAAATATTTTGTTTTACTGCTACCCGGCATTCTATCAATCCATATTGTCAAATATAAGTATTTGTAAAATTGACGCTAGTAATTCAAATGGACAATATGAATCCTTAAAAATCTATGTTATTATTTCCACTTTTTTTAATAAACGTTTTTTTGTTGGTATGGCATTGCCAGATTTTTCAAGCTATTTATCCTTACATACATTGGTGGATTGCCCTTTTGTAATCTTTAAATATCAATTATCGAGTCTATTTAAATTTTATTTTAGATACAACCTATATAATATTTCATGTATCACTAGAGTAGATTCAATGAATCGCCTTTTTTGAAGTAGAAAATAATTATATTGAAATAATAAAAACAAGATAATTCTTTACTGTCCGAAAAATTAGACCAACAATGTGGATAATCCGCTTCTGCCAACATATTGCCTCAGATAACTTTTGGTTATATGAACGTATTTTTCTTTCAATTATAAAAAAAATCGACTGATCAGTTTTAGCTTTTAAACGCTTATATACAAATAAAAATATTTCATTGCATTGAATTGTCGGACGTTGTAAACTTATATATTCATTGAGGGGAGTGTCGTGAATCACTTTGAAATATAGACACGATAAGTACTCCTAACGCAAATTATTCAAACTTGAGACCGGTCTTGTTCTATTGGTCAATACAAAGCTAATCGTTGTACAAGGTAAGTGTTCAGTACCTGACTGATATAACTACCTCGAGGTGCTTGACAAATAATTTGTTGTAGTCTTAATAAAATCAGCCATGTATTTACGATGAATACTGTTGCACAACACAGTTAAGACAGGTATGAACTGTTCAATGTTCGTTTGATAAAAAGTCTTTCATATTTATTACACCCATCCACGTCATTAAAATGTCGTACGAGAGGACATCTCTACAATTATGATGACTGCTGTGTGTGTTTTTATACAGATAAAAATGGTTTTACTGACGCATAATAATATGCAGATTTTCGAGTAGGCTGTTAAACGATTAAGTTAATTTTATTGCTTTGTCAATGATATTAAATATCATAAAATATTTAAAATGAAAACGAATCGAATATTGTGTTCTTTGATTGTTGAATAATTATCGAACGTTCATGACTGATCTTAAATGAAGCATTAATTTTAAATGTTTTTCAGGGTAACATTTACAGAAATACTTTACGGAGTACAAGTTATATGCCGCTTGCGTATTCATTCGTTTGTAAGAATCGACGCTGTTTTGACTTCGACAGTATTTTCAATTGATTTTTTTGCATTCTGATTTGGTTGAGTTGTCAATAACAATTTGTGCAGAATATTGTTATTGAAGTGCATACAATTTTTTGTATGATTTTTTTCGTAAAATTAACTCATAAATATGACTAAAAAAAATGTTTCCTGTTAAAAACGAGAAGCGACTAAAAATTAGGCATTCCATAACCATCATAATGAAATAAAACGTTGTTATTACCTAAGCAATGATGGTAAGAAAAAAGAACAAAGAAACACCAGAGAACAGTTAAAAAAAAAACATTTACAACCAATAAAACACACCCAAACATAGTTTAATGAACGCGATCGCAAAATTCCAGTCTCGCTTATTTCAATCAACGCTTTTTGGAATCAATAGTCATTTCACAAATCACATTTTTATGTGCGGCGCGTATTGCTATTCAAATGAGTAGAACTATTTTTTAATAGTTGTAAAAATAGATAGTTTACAAAATTTACTTTAAACCATAAAGTTTGTCTTAAGGTTAGTTTAAGTTTAGTGTTTTTTAGTCAATTTTAATATTTATTATACATATTAATATAAATCATTTTGTACATATATTTTCAAAATCTTCATTTAATTATAGATCTCAACCATTAACCGTAAAAAATGTTACATAAACAGTTATAAACGTCACAATACATATGCTTTATTTCTGAATACCTGCTTTTAAATCTGTATTAAAATTGAACGATCAAATAACAGAATAATTTTTGCCAACTTGGATAAAAATAGTTCTTCCGTCATAGAATTGAATATACGTAGCCAAAAAACAATGTTTTAATGGAGACTACCAATAATTTGAGCTATAAACAGTTAGGGTGAGATTTGTTAGTCACCGGATCAGTTAGGGTGAAAGTAAGTAGTCGTAATAAATATGTTTTTTCCGTTGGAAATGCATTTGTAATTACTTTTTATTAAAAGCTTTTTCCTAGTGACCCATTTATTATTTATATTATAAAATTTAAAATAGTAAAAATATATTTTTTAGTCCTTATTTCCACAATATATTTTTTGATAAGGAACGGTTTCGCTCTTCGCGAGCATTATCAACTGACGATCAAAAAATATATTGTGGAAATAGGTACTAAAAAATTTGTTTTTATTATTAAAAATATCATGCCTTTCCATCAAGAAGTGACAGTTAACACCTTAAAAGTGAATAATATATAATGTTATGTTCTGTTTTGATTGGTTGCCAATATTATGCTTATAACACGTTCATTTTCATTCCTAATTTAAGTTCCCATTATTTTTCAAGTCGTATTGGGTTTATCATAAATTACTTCGCTAATGTACACTAAAAGTTATTAAGCAATGATACAATATGACATGTCACGACCCTTGCCGCTCGCAAGACGATATATGCGACGAAAACATTACATTCTTTGACGACTTTTTTGAATTAACATCTGTGGTTAACATGTAAACTTTAATTTGTTGCATCAACAGCAACGCTTGATTTTTAATATCATAAACTTAAAAATAAAACATTGTATGCTATGGAAAACGTGAGACAATTATTTGGTAGAGACCCGCTTTAAAAAGTTTAATTTTAACTAATCCCCATAATTATCATTGAAATAAATACATTGGTAGAATTATAAATAACCATCCTGGATTTCAGGTTGATTATAGCTACTTAAGCTTATTATTACTATACTATATATTATTATTATAGCTACTAAGGTTATTATTTATATTTTTTAATTCACTGAAAAAGTTCATTTACAAAATATAGCTAGCACATAAAAAACATAGTGTAAAGTACTGATTATTTAAAATATTGTTCATTTAATAAAATCTATCCGCTAAAATTTGACCGTTAAAATCACCAGAATATATTTTATATTTATAATTTTACTAAATAAATACACAATAGAGGTGTTTTTCTCTTTATATTGTTGAACCTCACCGTATATGAATTTCACAGTTAAATAACAATTGCTTAATAATTTTTAGACGGAATGAATTGACATTAAAATGATAAATTTTTAATTCAATTACTCATATATAAAGATAAATATTATTTGATATTTTTTTCCAAGTCTCATAGCACAGAAACCGCAAAAGACGCGTCTTTTCAACATTAAGCAACAGACTTTCTACTCAATTCCTTTTAATTTAATAAATCTTTTTCTTTTTATTTCGCTATTAACATTTTTCGATTCTCGTTCGATACCCGGTGTTAAAGGCGAGAAAAATGTAATTATTATACTGCAAACTTTCTATGCAGATATATGGTATGAATTTTATTTAATGGTGTATCATTTTTAACGCGTCCTAACCCACCACTATGATCAATATCGTGCTTAAAAAAATCTACTTTTTTCAACGATTTTGTTAATACATTTTATGTATAAGATTTTTTGATAATAAAAAGCATTCGGAAAACAAAACTAATAAACTTTCGGCTTCCACTGAAGGGTCCGAACTCGCATTTATTCTTATTGTCATATTCATTGTACCCTCTTGCAATAAACACATAAAGCATATTAACGAGGCTCATATATGTTCTTTGCTGTAGAGGGCATAGTTTTTATGTACATTCAAACTATAAGTTTTAAAAAAATATTTAAAGTATTTAAAATATCATCAATTAAATTGATTTTGTTCGTTAATAATTTTTATCATTAAAAAAATCAACGAATTGGATAATAATAGAAAGTGGTTAGTGATGCTCTTTAAATCTATTTGATGAGGAAATATTACTGTTTAATTTATAATAATATTTAAAAAAAAAAAATCCTGGCGAAACTGCGGTAATATTGAATTCGCTGCCGACACACGGGCAAGCACGAAACCTTTGACAGACATAATATATTTAAAATTTCCACACAGGGCAGGTCAGAGGTTGTTCGGTCTGCAGACGACCGTTGCAAAACAACAACGCCTGCAGAATTTATTTATGATAGCCTGGCAATTATACGTTTATCGTAAATCAACAAGCGGTGTAATCGTTCGTAAATGAAAATTGATAAAACGTTGATTGCAAAATGTAAGTAAGTCCTTAACGAAACCTACAATTCCGTACTTTACCCGATAAAATCAACCCAAGGCAAACAAAATCAAATTTTTAAACATAAAATATAGACATATTATTGGTTCACGTTTCATGTGTCTGAATGAATAATAATACAAAAAGGTAGTCACTTAACTGTATTTTTTTATTTAATTTATACTTTTAATATTTTTTGGGAAAATGAAATTAATTAAAGTTTACTCTAAATTAATAATAAACATTACTTCGACATTCGGCATGCTTTCGTTTTATAAAATAGTTGTACTACAATCATTTTTTTTCATTATAATCGTCACTAAACATCGTTAATCAAAAAACATTTTTTGATCAAACATTATACATTCAGCAGTCCAATTAAGATAAAAAAATTACTTTTTTGATTGAATTGGTATTCACTTGGTAGAACTCCATTATAACATGATGAAAAAAATAGCAATGTATTTTAGTTCTACAAAATTATTTTTAAAAAATATAGTTGATAGTTCTGACGATGGCGTGAGCCGAAATAGCTATCAACTATTTTTTTTTTTAAATTTTGTAGAACTAAAATACATTGCTATTTTTTTCACCGTGTTAAAAAAAAATACAGTATAACCTTCAGAATATCATTCTGATTGTGATTGAACACGATAAGAAGAGGCTTTAATGTTTTTTGAACCCGTTATCTTTTTATTAATTCTTATCAAAAAATATTTTTTTCTGTTTTAAACTTTTTACATAACGGAACCATTTTGTTAATAAAATGATATGATTTTAGTTTTCAACCGAAAAATAGATTAAATAAGTTCAGCTATTTATATACTAAGTGGTATATGGTATTTTCTTAATCTCTATATTTAACGCGACTGTATCTTGAATATTGATCGTGTGGTTTCAGAGACAATTTCAAAACTTTTTGATTTTATCCAATGATTTTACTTTGGATTGTAGTTTAAGTATGTTTTTCTTTTGTTGTAATTTTTAAAAATTCAGTGTTTAAATTTAGTAAAAAGTTAAATTTGTTCCTTATATTTGAAGGCAAAAATTTGCTTATTAACAAATACTTTAGTTATATTTACTGTACATAATTTGATTATAAAATTATACACCTATACTTTAAATAATAAAAACACATACTTTTATTATTATTTTAGTACTTATTTCCACAATATATTTTTTGATCAGGACTGGTTTCGCTCATCGCGAACATTATCAGCTGATGCTATGAGCGAAACCGGTCCTGATCTAAAGTATCTAAAGTACTAAAATATGTGTATTTATTATTTAAAGTATCATGCCTTTCCATCAAGAAGTGACAGTTAACACCTTAAAAGTGATACACCTACACATTGAAATATTGATGATAAAAATATTTCACTTGATCTTCTAATAGTTTGAATCTAAGATGTGATAATATAGTGGTTAAACTAGCAATATTAACTTTATTAAAATATACCCAATGATTCTCATGTGAATAAAAAATTGTTGTATACAAATAAAAATGTGAAATTCTTAAATGGCTGAAAATATTTCACATTTCACCTGTATCCAATTTATTTATTTTCCATGCGTGGGTGTAACATATAATTATTATTTCTTGAAGCATCGCATTTATCATCTGATGTTTGGAATAACCAAATCTTAATTCGATCCGTCGCGTGGAATTTCTATTGTGCGATATTCTTCTGAGACTGGGTTTGCATAAAAAACGTTTGTCGAATGCGGTATTTTTTTTTTGCAACGCATGATCGGAATATCAATATGTGCTTCAGCTAAAAAAATTTATAGGGATTTAAATACCGGTATAGTATTAGCCGGGATTTATAAATTTCCTTGAATATCTCGGTTTTTAATAATGCAAACTACTGATATCGCAGCATTAAAATTTTTGCCAGTATCAATCGTCAATTTTAATGCGATTAAAAAAAAATATATCACTGTTATTTTAAATTGCCAAAAAGCTTCATCTTGTCTTTCTTTTAGGCAAAATTTTTCACTTTACCTAACCTAACCGAATTAAGTATGTAAAGCTTATTTTAAATTGAAAATTTCAATCATTAAATTGTTGTTGCTATTTTCAAGAAATATTTTCCACCTATTTTGTTATACCGGTTTTAAATACGAAATTTTAATATTAATTTATTCACCTGGCAATACAACCCCTGATTATATAAAATCAATGATCGTATAATACACGTAATATAACATTTTATTTGCTCACATAAAGGCGTAAAATGCAGAGGTGTTTCCAATTCATTTTTTTAAATTTTAATCGTTAAATGTAATGATGAAGAAATATTTAATCAATCAACTTATCACAATCATTACTATTTTAAACAATAATGCAATACTTACATATTAAAAAAATTTACGTAGGTTTTATAACAAAAAAATGTACGAAAAACGAATATAAAAACAATATTTATTCGATGCGGAGCATTTGTTTGTCAATCGTATACAAATAAAATAATGTACTATACAAATTGTAACCTAACAATCTAACAGATAAATATGATTTATAAAAATTTTAGCAAATAATTTGATTTACTTTGGTACAACAAGGAAGGTTGACTTTTTAAATCGTAGTCCGGTGTCAATAGAGTTTATTATGCACTTCTGGTTGAGTAGATCTAAACATAATATGTTTTTGAAAAGAAATGTGTTATTCAGCTGTTAAGTTTTTTCAGTAAAAGCATGAAGTAAGGAACAGGGAAATGAAAGTGGGCTAGTCATTTGTAAATTGTGGGACGTAGTTAATGAAAATATTACAGATATCAACGTCTTTAAACACTTAATTTGATTGACAAAAAGTATAATTAAATTGCCACCACGATGTTCCATTCAGTGACAACATCGGTTGATTAAAATTGATGCTACAAAACGTTGACTGCCATTTGTAGTTAATTTTGTGAAGAGTAGTATGTTCAATACAAACGAGCAAGCATTTCAAATTTCTAGTTGCTAAACAGTAATGTTTGATGATTTGATTTGCTTAACAAATATTTTAGTGTTGCATTTTTCTTGATTACCTGGTCTATCGGACTTAAAACAAATTGTTTATTTGATAGCCTCCGTGTAAATACATTCTACGTTATATCAATGAATACGATTTTATTAGGTTCGATAGTCTTCATAGTAGAAAAGATTTTTTTAGTTTAAGTTGTTTTATTCCACTTTCAGTACTTTCATTAAATTATTAAAAACGAATGCATTTCAAAATTTACAAAACCTTTATCGTAAATCTCTTCATACAAGTCCGAAAACTAATAAATAAAATAAAATTACCTTATTATAAAAAATTATAAAAAATTCAATTCAATCAAAACAGAATTCCTGTTCATATATTACTACTTACTCTATCATTTCTTGATAGTTATCTAAGCGATGAATTAATTAACTACAAAACTAATCTCAATCATACTCATACCTTTACTATCATCAAATAAAATATTATAAAACGACTTACTCAATATGATCACCAATACTCACTCTTCTATTTAAATATTTCACATTGGGAGCGGACATTGTTTATAAAACTTAAATGAAGTTTTCCGTGATAAAAATGACTTTAATGACTAAGTCAATAAATTTAAATGACAAGTATCTTTCAAAGCATAAAATATATTTGTTTGATTAAAATAAAAAAACGATTTTCATGTATTCTCATAATTTAGAAACATGAAACATTTTGCAATTGCAACAAGTCAGAAAACATTGTACATATGCACATATTAATGTAATACAAACATATACATTTGTACGATAAATAAAAACATTTGAAAAAATGAGAATATAATTTCCGACATTTCGCATGGTAAGCTAATTGAAAACATGTTTTATATTATCTGATGTTTTGCGAGACCTGTTTTAAGACTTTCTTTGCCATAATCGGCATATCAATAATCTCAACACGTTTTGTGTGAAGCCATATATTATATGATTTTATTATAATAAAGAGTACGTCAAACAATCATTACAATTCGATCGAAAGATTTCGGCAATAACGAAATTCTCCATGAAGTCGAAAGTCTATTTTGCAGGTTGAAATGATTATTTTATTCCTAATTAATATTCATATTAACAAAGTAACTTTCAAACTGATTCTTGTATCTTTTATTTATAAAAGATAGACGAAAATACTCGTATTTTATTGAGAAAACTAAACAAAATTATATTTACAATTATTGATACAATAGTAACTTTAAATATCAAGAGTCTGAAAATATTAGCGTGAAAACATGGGCAAATATATTCTTTATATTGCATTTTATTTAATACGTAATAGTCTTTGTGTGTATGAATATTGTGGGATGGGATCTATTTATATTGACCCCATGGTTCGATTCATATTGACGGAAGAAAAAATAAATAACTTTAAAAACTTTGAGTTTAAATTTACTGCTCGAGTAGCAAACGAGACATCAGAAGGCGGCTCTGATCAATTAGCATTATACGTGAATTATCATCATTCTACAATAGTTTGACACCACTGAATCTGATTACGATTTGAAAACTATCACAACAAACAGGAAGAAAAAAAACATCCTTGTTTAAATCTCGATATAGTAGACGAAGAAGACTTTATTTCAAAAATTTACTATACATTAAAAACACTGTCAAGCTTATAATTTCAATGTTAAAGTTTTAATACAAAACTATCCAGAAATCATTAATGATTCAACATTGACCGATACGACATATCCGCCGACCCAATTATCCATAGAGCGGTTATTTTTCGCTCTTAAAAGTCTTAATACTGTTTAATTTATTTTGATAGAAGAAAATAGATTTAAAAGAAGCAATGTTAATTTTGTGAATAAATTTAAATAAAGTTACAACTTGCTTAGTTTTTGTTTATGCCTATTTTTTTAAATATGAGTTAGAGTTTGAGTCGTCTTTTTTTAACGACTCTGGTGGAAATCAACTTTTATTATAATGTATTATTTATGCTTTTAATAAAAGCCAGTTTTGGTGTATATAACACAGGTATTTATTTAAATAATGTGAAAACATTTTTAGTACTATTTTCATCATCAGTTTCTAATTCTCGCGATGAGCCAGACCGGCCCTGATCATAAAATATATCGTAGAAATTACACTAAAAAATATTGTATAATTTAAAATATTGTAGCAACACATTAAAAGAAATATTTATCAAATCTATTGTTTTTTTTTTAGTTGCGATCTTAATTGATTGTTATTTACTTTCCTGATATAAACAAGAGGAGTTCTACCAAGTGAATGCCAATTCAATCAATAAAGTGAAACACGTGCTATAATTTACAAGAAAACCATTAAAATTACAAAGTTAATTCAATTTTATATTGTCACATTTGATACATTTGTCTAGTATTACAATCCAAATAACTTCAGCCCATAATTTAAACAAATGTCTTAGTAGCATTAAGCACAACATTCATCTGTCGACTAATGCTTATTATCAAATATTTGTAAATTCCTTCGCTGAAGCCTTTCTCCGTACCGAATAAGTGTTGGATGTTTTTTGTGCAAATAAAACTCAGCATGGAGCAGTGTCGTATTCTTGAATTGTCATTTCGTGTCACGAAAAAGTTTTGCAGAGGTTTGATTACCTAAATTTTACATGAAAATGTATGATTCAGGAATGTGACAAAAACGAAACTGTCTTTTTGACGTACATTAATTTAGTTTAGTAACACAGTATTCACATCTCCTAACTGAACTTAATAAATAACGATTCATGTATCAGATAGAAGATATTTTATATTAATAATATGTGTGCGTAACCATGGTACAAAATATTTAAAACTATCGTTTATTGCGTGTATTTGTAATATGTTAATGGGTTAAGTTTAAAATCATTATTTATATTTTTAAAAAATCAAAAATAGACTGTTTTAAATCACATTTTTACATTTTGGCATGAAATTAAAACACCTAATTAAATTTACTATGAAAGAAAACTAGTTTTTGTTAAATAATGAAAGTTTTTTTAGAAATTGAATAGCGAAATAGTTATTCCAATAATATTACATAATACCGACATTGTTACTGTAACCAGTGCTGGGTTTGAGAGATTTAATTGTTTTATTTCGAGGGCTACTTAATATTATTCATAGCGAAAGATATAAGATTCCATTTAGTAATATTTTATATACACTTACAACATAAAACAAATACTTTCTTTATATCAAGTTGCCGTTTTTATTTATTCATGATACATTTTAAAATTTTCAAAAACCACGAAATCAGTCAAATTAAGGGTCAGCAAAAAGTTTTCATTTTATAATCGTGTGTTCACATAAGTGAAATTTATTGAAGAGCAACATTGATTTAATTTTATGAGGTTTGAAATTTTTTGGTATAGTATGGTATGGTTTGAAATAGAAAAGGTAAAAATTATTTTCAAATTCGAGATACATATTCTATTTTATTATAATTTACTGAAAAAAACTAAAATTCTTTTAATCTTATTATAAGACGTTTCTTTCGTAAAATTAATTTCCAATTTGAACATGTCACTCATTCTCGTAAAGATATCTCGCCATAAAATCTCACTTTTTGTCAAGTATTTTTTATTTACCATCTATATATTATTTAAGCACTTTATTTTGTTAAATTGTCATTCATTTCCATCTGATTTATCAACGACCTGGGTTTTGCTTTTCCGCATCTTCGGAAATATAAGAAAAATCTATGCACTCGAACCGATAGTAAGTAAAAGTATATGATTTATATAATATATAAAAAGAAAAAGGAAAAATAAAAGCACTAAGTTTATTGATTGAATTGGCATTTACTTGGTAGAACTCCATTATAAAACGGTGAAAAAAATAGCAATGTATTTTAGTTCTACAATTTTTTTATAAAATATTGTTTGATAGCTATTTCGGCTCACGCCATCGTCAGAATTATGACCCTACTATAGTCTTTTATTAAATAATAAAAACACATTTTCAGTAATATTTCCACAACATATTTTATGATCAGGACCGGCTTTGCTTATCGCGAGCATTATCAGTTGAAAATTTTTGTAACCAGTGAAACTGATCCTGATCATAAAATATATTGTGGAAATAGTTCTAAAAAGGATTTTTTATTATTAAAAAAAATAATTTTATCTATGGTAAGATACGAAATATTTAGATTCATATCTTACAACTTATTTCACGTACAATAAGAGGAATTACGCAAACTGATTATTCTTTTTCAAAATTTATTGACAATAAAACTGTGCTCTGTTTATTTCACAAATGTCTTGATAAAAAAATGTATGATTCATTTATTTTGATCAAAAGATATTTTTGGTATAGCTATACTATATAAATTTCATGATTTATATACATATAACTGACGAAACGTATTTTTTTTTGTCAAATACTAATTGGCAGAACATATCTTGTGCCAGTTTTACAGTGCTCAAATAAACAGCAATTTATCAGAGTTATCAAGCGGCAATATGACGCAAAATGTTTTTACTAACCCATTAGTTAACAATTAGAAGAGATAATTTACCGAATATTCGAACATCAAATAGAACCGCGATTCTAATTCGAAATATTGGAATCCTCATTGATATCCACTCATTGATAAAATTAGCGTGATAGAGAGTTTATAGTCAATACCTTGAGATTTAGCGATGAAAAGTCAGAAAATGACCTCGGCTGTTCCCATTTTATGCTCTTGGTCGTATTATTACGTGTAGTCACTAATAAAAAGTTAAATACATACTATTACGAGTGGTTTTTATTGCAAACTAAACATGATCGGTTTACCTAAATCGTGCGGCAGTTACCACTCTTACAAAGAGCTTACACGGTAGAGTATATCATTTGTATAATTTTGAAATAGCAAGTTATTATATTATAATAGTAAGTTATCCAATGCAAACACCTCGCCATTCGTAATGCTATAAAGAGTCCGCATTTTTTTACTGGGGTCATTTGAATTCTCAGTGGTATCATGTAAAATTACTATTTGCCAATGGAATAATTTATTATTTAGATAATAAAACGTATCCACGCGAATGAGTAGGGACACATCAAATGGAGACCTCTATATTTCATTTTATTTTAAACTACCCTGTTAAATAGTATGATAAACTTAAATTAATTTCAAATAAAATGAATTCAATTTAAAGCTGCCGTCAAAAATTAAAGTATCGTAACAACTATTTTATGCTATAATCCATTTATTATTTAACCACGACCGCTCCAAAATAGGAGCATATATTATATTATGGACTCTTAAATGAGCATTTCAGCAGTACTTGTAAAACTGATGCTCAACCAGGCTCTTTGAAAAAAAATTGTCGTAGAGTGAAATATTACATAATTATCATGGCACTTAATAACGTGTTAACGTATTAACAAACCAATTTGCTATCAATCTAGCATATACAATTGATATTTTTGATGTTTACAATTTTCGAAAAGAGTAACTTCTACGATGCTAAAACACAACCTTACTCAAAGTAAAGAATGCCAAAAAGACAAACTCAAATGTACATTCGTTGATTTGAAACCATAAATCTGTTGAATCGGTTCATACAAAATCTCAAAGAATAAATCGCTCGTGTTATAGACCGACGTAGTTTTATTTTATTCCTTCTAAAATTATATGAATAAAAGAATCAAGTTTAAAAGATTGGCAGCCAAACAATAAATTCATTTCTACTGCAATATTAAATTGAGTTTGTTATTTGAATGTGAAAACGTATTGATCAATTTTTTTCCAAATGTCAAACTGTTAACAATACGCGTAGTAACCATAATTCGCATTGATCTAAATTATTTCCGTTTCAGATAGCAAAATCAACAAAGGAGTGTTGCATAACAACGATTGGTCTACAGTCTACACTTACGGAATAGCCAGAAGAGATTCAATACAACAGCTATTGTGATTAACATAGTTCAGGCATACATGCATAACCACTCACAGATAATTCATTATATATATAATATTATTTCAAAGTGTTTTACTCTGCAGTGAAAGTGTGTAGTAATTGCATCTAATCAAATTGAATTGTAATTTTCGAGTATGAATAAATTTGGCGAAAGTTGGGTTGCCAAATCAACGAGTACATGTTGAAGATTTTTTAGTGTTTGGTGTTTCTCGTTTCATTATTAGTGTGGCAAAATGAAAAATGATATTTTTGTGTATTTGTTTGGGAATCAAGAATAAACATAAATCAAATTTAACAAGGTGTCGAGAAATGAAAAGAAAGAGATATCGGTGTCACACTTCGCCGTCGGTAAGTCATTATAGATTACAACACTTTTTAATGTACATTTTGTAAAAACTGTGTTTTTTCTACTATAGTACTTCAATGAATTAACTATTTTTCCTTCAAAATTTCAAAGGCTTGTTAGTGTTTTGAGACGTATCTGAGGCAATGATTCAGTCGTAGAACTTTTTGTATTAATTTAATCTCGAGACTAAATAACGTAATTTTTACGTCACGGAACACCATTTATAGAACTACTATTTATAAATACGACAGTGTATTTACATTGACAGCAATTTTCTGTATTATGTTTCTTTCATTATTTAAAACTAATGTCTAGGTTAAAATATATTATTTGTAATCATATTCATAGCCATGAAAATTTACATTTTGAATCAATTTGAAATCTTTTGTATTGGTCATTGGCTTAACTTTTAATAACCATTGTCATTTTTTTCTTTTCAAAATTTATACAAAATATAATATAATAACAAGTATTTTTCGTTATATTGCTTTGTTGTTATTATGATTTTAAATCAAGTTTACATTTGCATTAATTTCTAATTAATTATATCAATTCTTACAAAGCAAGAGTTGGGCTGGAAAAAATATCTTTCCTGTCAAATTTTGTCTGCGCTATTCTATGCTTATTAGAAATATTAAGAAATGAGTTTATACTTTATTTCATGAGAATTAAATTGTACATCATTTTTTAAATATTATTGAGTTTGATTTGAGGAAGAAATCACTCACTTATTAAACACTGGACATTCAAGAAATAAATCCACAACTCCTTTTGATACAAATCAAATTGACAACTCAAATGAACAAAGGATTGCTTCACTATTTCTTTGATTTTTTTTTAGAAAAGTAAATTTATTTGTATGAACTAATATTTGATTTATATAAAAACCTTAATTATAAGCATTTAATTTTTTAGCAGTTCAGCTTCAATCGATGATTTTTTTTAGTGTCTGCTCTCTCATTAAATAAACAAAAGCCATTGAAAGATTTGTTCTATAATGCTGTATAAATATACTAGTAATATGTGATATTAAATAATCACTAGAGAGTGTGACGACAGCGAAGTTTTTTCATGTTTCTTTCAGTTACTTCAATATGGTTGTTTTAAATTTAACAAATAAAACATTTGTTTATCCGATTGCCGATTTTCGTAAAATAACGTTTCATTCATCGCGAAAGAGTTAATCTTTTTAATGAAATCATTCTTTAAATAATTAATCATGTTAAAATTCATTACCATTATTCAAAAAGCACGTACCTCTAGAAACCACAGATAGCTAAACCATAAGATTAATTCATTCAGTTTTCAAAACCGTCACCAATCTCTTAATAATTTGAGAATGCTTTCAACGGTTGCACAAAAAGATGATATGTATTCCTAAAAAAAACAGTCATCAAAAAACGGCATCAAATTCTCATATTTGATAGTATTTGACATTACAGTCTTTATTTTATCTAATTAAGATTCCTACAAAAATAATATTCCAGCCAAAATAGTGTGGGTGATTTTTAAACAAGTTATTTCTCAAATCAAAGCAAAAACGTTACAAAACATCAAATCTTCACAATGCAACAAATTGTGATGCTATTCATCGATTAATTGAAAAAAATATTAACGTTGATAAGCAACATTTTTTTTCATCACCGTCCTGAAACGTTGCGAATTATATAATATGCCCATTTTTCTTCGTTTCAGTGTCTCCATTCAGATATAATACGAAGGCGTAATAACAAGCCCTACAACAAGACTTAAGCAATTAAAGTATATTACACCGCTCCAATTCACATTGATTTCTTATGATACTGTAAACAAACGCAGTGCTTCACAACCTTTTCTATTCCACGTCAAGTGAAAAATTTCCCATAATTCCCTAATATTACACAAGTAAATACAACAGGACTGTGACTCTAATGTGTCTCTACAATATTTGTTTTCTTCAAACATAATTATTTCTTAAGTTTTTTTTTATGTATATTTTGTATGTTCTGGCATTTTAAAATAAGTTTAATTTCTTTGTTTATTCGTCGATTAATGTTGTCACTTTGCGCGTCGATTTTTATCTAATACGTTTAAACTATTAAATTTAGAATATAAAGTTATTAATATGAAGCTTAGGTGCTTCTGATGAATGAAACTATAGATTTCACATTGGGCTCGATAATTGAATTTGTAAAAAAATTGTTCTAACAATACCTACATATTTTGCTCTTAGGTAATGCACACGTAACATCTACCATCATCTCTTTGCACAGCAGTTGCGGAGCACTGAAATTTACAATGAAACAATTATTACTGTCATAATAAATCTAGTATATCAATAACCTTTACAATATTGTATCATAGTGAAATGTTGTTTTCACAAACAACTTCATTCGTCATTTAATTATAATCGTCCCGTAACAGATTGAATACGCAAAATGCGTTTCGAATCGCACAAAAATCTGTTAAAAAATATATTTTTGCATAAAAGACAATAATTACTCAATATATTATAAACTATTTCGCAGTTTTAATACAACGGTATAATTCTATGGCGTTAGCTACAGCAATTATATAAACTAAGTCGCATTTTCTTTTTTTTATTTGAGTATAAATGCTGTTTTACATTCCGAAAATTCACATTTTTAGAAGACTTAATCAAGATAACAAAATGCTATTTCTCGACATTTTTTACATCAAATTAAGTAGTAGATTGATGTAGAGTCTAGATTCTACATTGTAGACAAAAGTGGGCAATTTAAAAAAAAAACAAATAAATATTTAATCTCGATTACTTACGATGGATTTCAGTTGTATCAGTTTCAGATAAATATTTGAGAACAACTTTATATTACAAATTATTTACTTGTTTCAGCTTAGGCCTTTCTGCACTTGTAAAATGAATCTATACGTTAGAGCAGTGCTCCGCAACCGGTGTGCCGTATCACAGTGCATTACAATGATTTCAATCAATTCACTCGCTTACATTTTAACATATTTCTGAATACTTTTAGGGCCTTTTTTCGATAAAGTATCAAAAATAATCGTTCTTTAAAATTACTATTAGATCAAAATAACTGACCAGATATATAAGTACAATAATTGTACACTATATAAAAAAAACAACTCCTTAATTATAAGACATAAACATTTGAAATGTAGGATTCATGAGTATATTCAATTTTATGCATACAATAAAATAAATAGGTGAACATAACAAGACTTTTGTTAAACAATCTTTAGTAAATCATATATACTGACTACTTGTAGCGAATATTTAAGCAATGACGTCACTTAACAGTGATAAAAAAGAAAGTGACTGAAGGTTCCCAGTTTGTGATTTTGTTACCGCCTCAGCGAATATAGTTAACTTTATAAATGTTGTGCTATGACTAATGTTCGATATAAAATATTATAGACTACGTTATAATTATAATATTATAGAACAGTTTGGCTGTCTTGTTCAAAAAATGATACCTTCTGAGAGTTTTGTGTGGGGTGAGTCCCTAACGAATTAATTATTTTAGTTAAGGTCTTAGTTACATAGTGAGAAACATTCAGTAAACCCCTGTAGAATACTGACCTTTAATTTTTATGTAACAAAAATGTTCTGTTACTAGAAGCAGTTGTATTAGATTTTTGGATTTAATCTCTACTTGTCCCATTCGTAATTGACTCCAGACTGTGCCTCTCACATATTAAAATCGACGACAACCCAAAAATTAAAGAAACCGGTCGTGATATTTGTATTATTTAATTGTGGAAATAGTGTTATATAGTGTACATTATTTATTCAAATGTAATGTCTTTCCATCAAGAAGTGACAACTGATTCTTTAAAAATACATTGCTATTTTTTCACCGTGTTCTTCTATAAGTATCCACGGTAGGATATGATTGATTGGAGAGCTATTGAAGCAGTGCACAATTTGCATAGAAATCATTTTTTAGTGGATAGCTAAGATGGATTTGATAACTTGATAACTAAGTTTCTATCATCTCCTCCTGGGGTAGTAAAATTTTCCTCAATCGCTTTAACGGACGTCGTGGCTGTTTTAGTAAATTTTTTTAAATCAAAACGTTCGGCAATTCCACTCTACTATATTATCATAATTAATGTACGCGTCCTAAGCTATCACTAAAGCTTAAATTTATTTTAGCCGAAGAAGAGTGAATAAACAATAATGAAAAAATACAAAGAGCGTTTGTCCCATAGACATAAAACCATCGATCGCTCAGGCACCTTTGACAGACGGTTTCTTATCATAAGACCGTTGCATATCGAAGTTTTTTTTTTAAATATTAATCGACGCACAAACAAATTGTAAACTTGACCCCGTTGCCTGAAAATATTTTTTAGTCTCTCTTTGAAGTATTTTCACTTTTTATTGGTGTTTTGAAATCAACCGGCGCCGGGCATTTTAAATTATTGCTATGTGGTCCAATAAACAAAATAATTTATCAAATTTTATTTTAAATACATATTTTCATCTGAATGGCTTAGAATTTAATGATATATTATTGTTATCTAATATTTTTTCGCATATGATGTATTAAATAACGAAAATATTGTAGTTCGTCCAAACGTAACAAATTATTGCTTAGGATTTCGATAAAAGAAATAACATATTTTTAATTTGCAATTAACAAAACAGTTATCATTTAATAATATCATTGTTTTAAAACTAAAAATATACTTACGAATTATAATGACTGAAGTGCAAAGCTCGACTATGATTATCAAAAACCTTAACTATTTTTTTCTCTAAACACTACTTCTCTTTGTAGGAAAAATATAAGAACAAGTATTCTTCAGCGAATATATATATATTTATCTGTTACATAAACGTTATAAAAAAAACAAATTTAACATAGTAAATTTGTACCAAAGTTAACCGAAAAAGCACTGACGAAATTTACTTTAATTCATTAAAAAATAGTATTTGTCTAAAATTACACTCGTCATATTATAAAGCTTGATGGTAGATTCATTGTTCTTTCTAAAGAATCGAAAAATATCTAATTTTGTGGTCCAGTGAATAAATTTTGTTTATTTTCTTTACTTTCACGTAAATTTCTTACTACGTTTTTTAGACTGTATAGATTTATTTATTTAATGGGTCAGCTGCATTCGGTGTATCATTTTCTCTGAAACACTATGAGTATTGTTTTTCTATTTTGTTTTATATTGTTATTTGAATCAAAATTTTACAAAACAATTGAATTATATTTAAGATTAAATCTCTATGTGATTGCATTGCTAATTTTTAGGTCATTGTAATGTAAAAATGACAAAACTTTATGATATTATGTAAACCAGAACAATAAATACAAGCCAATTAATCTAAACAATGAAAAGTATGTAGACATTGCACGTTAACCCACTGAATTTAATTCAGATTATTCATAACACACAGAATATCGCGTGTTTGGGTTTCTTATGCCGAATTCTGTTTCCACCAGTGGTGGTGAATATGATATGATGTATTTTATTTTATGATACTGCATTATTGGTTGTTTGCTTGCTGAAAACGTTTAATTTATAAGAAACAGTTGTACAACAATATGTTTCAACAGAGGGATAAATAGCAAAAAGCAAACGTGGTTCTGATCATTCGATAAATTTATAGCGTTACTACAAAAAATTGATGTCTTTCTATAAATATACAATACTTTACCTTTTCTACTAAGGTTTGACAGCTTCTACATTTAAAATGATCATTTAGAAATATAAATTATTTTAAATAATGTTAAAGTAGATTAAACTGCGGTTGAATTATAAAGATTATAAATGCAATTTTTATATAAAGTTACGAATAGTTTTGTTTTCTCACGGTATCATTAAATAAATCCATAAATATTTATCTGTTAAATTAAACTAATCTATGTTGAAGTTGTCGTAAGCTTCTCATTGCTTCGAACGTACCTTGACTGACTTGATTGAAATTTTTTACGTGTGATGGCATTTTTTGTGATTTATTTACGACAGCTATGAAAAATGTAACCACTTAATCGAATGTGAATAAATAAATTAAAAAAAACGTGAACGTTATGTAAAGCTTCTATGATTTACTATGAATTTAACGTTTTTAACAATATTTTTTTGTCATAAAGTATTGAAATGACGGGAGTTAATTACAATCAGCTGTGTAATGTTGCCAGCTTGGCATAAATTATCGTACAGATAAGAAAGTCGTCGTTTTACGATATTTAATTTTTTATATAAAGTTATGATTTTATATGCCTTTAATTGGATGTCACTGTCATAAACATTTTACTGTAATACCCGAAGTGTATATTTTACTCATAATAAAGTCATCCATGTTGTCAGATTCTCTTCTTGGATGAAGTAATATTCTAAGAAGACTTTAATCGGTCATTTAGTCTCACTTATATGTTTAAAATCAGACGATAGAAGAAAATATATAAATTGCAAATAAGCACTGCAATTTTAATACCCTACATTAAAACTGTATTACACGATTGTTCATTTTTTTATATGCATAACGATTATTAAAGAAACAATTATTCTAAAATTGTCGAAAAAGAGGTAAATATTCATTTTTTTGCTGCTGGATTAATTTGCACGGTGACGTAGATGGTTAGTCTCTAGTATAGTTGATTCTTAACCTGGGTTCGATTGAACCCCAGGGGTTCGGTGGAGGTCAAGACACACACCCGACTCATATGATTCGTGATGACATACTCCGCTTGCAATTATGAAGGGTTCAGTGAACGCGCATATGAAACTGATGGAGGTCAGTACCTCCAACAAGGTTAAGAACCACTGCTCTAGTAGTAATGGATTAGATTTTTAATGTTATATCTTAAAGTATATATAACATAAGTTTTCTTGGTTATCTTTCTTACTATCCTGTTCTTGACTCTTTTATTTATTCCTTTATTTTAAGTATCAAATTAAAAAAATATTTTTGACGTTGCAAAAGCAATAAACTTGTAATCTTTATAGCGTGTTTTCGAAAAATAAAATAGTTTACTTTAATATAATAAGTAAGAAAAATTCTATTTTTAAATCAACAATTTATACTTATAATGATAGATATGCTGTTTTAAACGGAATTGATAAATTAGTCTGTCATTACAATCCCTAATCACCAATCTATGCCGTTGAACACAAATATATAATACATTACCTGAATTACTGATTAAAATATAAAAATATTGTGTTCACACTTATAAAACTTAGGTGTGAATATTTGTACATATTTTTATAAATTCTCCTCGTAGACCAAGGAAATTGCACAAAAATTGCACATCTTACGTTACAAAAAGAGCTGTTTTCACATTATTATTATGTATAAATGTACGCCCGTATAATATATGATACACGTATGAACGTATGTATGATTACAAGCACACTTGTTTTAATTTATGTAAATTGCATCACTCGTTTTCTTCTCAGTGGCTTCACACATTCACCTGCCTTGTCTTGTCATTCCCACTCAGGTTAAATAAACCATTTACTCCATATTTATTGACTACAAATATTATTTCAATAAAGTAGGGATAATAATCTAGTATTTTTCAATATGTAATACACTACTCAATCTCCCTTCCATTCAAAGCCTTAGGCTTTTTATTCTTTGATTTTTAAATCTTTTTTCATGGCAGATATGTTCTATGCAATACAGGCGTAAAAAATCTTGTAAAAAGATGGGGTGAACTAAAGTATTTATAGGATGTGTCCCATTACATTAAACCGTGCAAATTTTCCTCGTAACGTATAAAAATTAAAACAAATATCAAAGTCGAATTTTCAAAACGTTGTACGATTCTGCATATTTTGTTACTAACAACACATGTTTCACCTTTTGACATCGTCAGGCATTCTGTCTGACACGGATGCAACAGAATTGACATAGTTTTGGAGTTGTTGCGTCCGTGCGATTCTGTTGCATCGGTGTGATAAAATACCTGAAGATACCGAAAGGTGATACAGGGGTCGTTAGTAACAAAACATATGGAATGGTACAATGTTTCAACTATTCGAATTTGGTATTGAAACTCCATCATGCACCTTGAGATCGTAAATTAAGCAAATATGATTATATTTAAGCGTTCAAATTATATTTTAGCTTTTTTGTACTTTTTGGGACTCGACCCAAAGGTTTACGATAAATGCAAAACTTTCCTTTACTTCTTAAAGTATACGCCTAATACACACGAATATTTAAACTGCACTGGCGATCAGGGCTGGCAAGTTTGTAATATACAGCAAAAAGTCATTAAGTTATATTGAAAACATTTATTTTATAAATAGAATCAATAAGAGCGTTCAAAATGATATGTTGTAGTAAATCATTGAAATCTTTAGAAGAAAAACTCATGCATAAAAATTAAAATATTATACAAAAATATTTTTGGGAATAGATAACTAACATAATAAATGTTTATTAGGTTTTTACTAGTTCAAGTGTGTTTGTTTGTGTGTGTTTTTTTTATTTCAAATAGTAACTAATTTATGGTTTATTTTTTAGCATCACTACATTAAGATTTTTTTTAAATAATATCGTAAGTGTATTTTCGGATTGCGATGCCATCAAACATATAAGGTTTTCAATAGCATACATCTTTGGATAATAGGAATTTACTATTGGTTTTCGATAATCGTGTAGGGATCGATAAAGTACACTTGGTAATAACTGATAATGAAGACGTATTTAAAGTGATATTATAAGTATGTATCTTCGAGTCGATCAATATTTTAATGCCAAAGTCAAAAAAATACCGTAAAAAACCATTCTTAGGAATTGATATTGTGATTTATTATTTATTAATTAAAATGGTGTTAATATTTCGTGAAACCATCTGCGGATTAACTGAGAACCAAATATGTTTTTTTTGCATAATTGTTATGCTTGCGATTTTTTTAATTCATGTTTTTAAAAATATATCTAAATTTTCTTAAGTGTATCAAAAAGGATGCATGGATACGATATAGATGAAGGAAGAATCACGGAAGTACGATATTAGGAGAGAGTTCGATTTGTATCTGTTGATATTTTTTCTTATCTTTTGAGCACAAAATTTATCAACCAAAAGATAATACATTTGTCATAAAATATTGCGACTGAGAAACTGGTCGTATAAGTCTATCTAATGTCATTGTTTTAATGTTTTCGAAAGACAATATTTCAAATGAAAAACAATATTAACTATATATTTTTTATGTAATAATAATATTATAAAAATAAATCCGGTTGACTTGCCATTAGTAAATATCCTAACAAAAACGACTATGAGTTCACTTCGAACCAAGAAAAATTGTACTTAAACATTACGCATTGACTAGGTGTAAGTTATTGGTTATAATAAAATCTCATTTTCATTCGACTAAACCTATTTTATATAATATGTAAGCTTTAGTGCTTAAACAATTGCGGTTATAATATGTGGTTCGTAAACTATTTTGTTATGGATATAGCCTCTCGGTGTGGATACCTACCGTAATGAAATATTACAATATAAAAAATAAATAATAATTCAAGCACGCCGTCACTGGCCGCATAGAATGCGCTCACCGAATAGTGAAAGTGGCCTCGCCTCAGGCGCCACTGTGTTGCTCATACAACAGAAAGAGACGGAAAAAAACACCAGAGGAGAGATAGCAGACTGTTTACAAGATTTTCTATGGTAGGGGTAACTTTCTTCTTCTGTGAAGATGAAGTCATAATGCTAAGTGACCCCGGAAATTTCTCATTACCACTTACTTTTATTTTTATCCATGCTGTATTTTTGCTAAGCGTTATGAAAATTTACAATGTTTTTCATTATTATAAAAATATTCCGTACCGAATTGTATTTTTTTATAATTACCAAAGTATTCAGTATAAAAATTGTGTTTGTAGCAAATTCGTCAACGTCATTGGATTTGATTGCTGTATTCACCGTCTCGATTCCTAGATTTTATATTTTTATTTAATTAGGATGAAAATATGACACGATGAAGAAATACCAATGTATTTTAGTTCTACAAAACTATTTTTAAAATATATTTGATAGCTATTTCTATCTATAGAACTATATACCGAACTATACTGATAGTTCTGACAATGGTGTGAGCCGAAATAGCTATCAACTATATTTAAAAAAATAATTTTGTAGAACTACAATACACTGCTATTTTTTCACTGTGTCATAATGTAGTGAATGCCAATCCAATCAATAAAATGAAAATATCACTTTCAAAGACAAAAATCTTCTATGCGGATCAGCAATTAAGTGGTGACCATCCTTCTCTTTGGCAGACATACGTGAATTCCGAACACAAAAATTCATTTTTAATTTTATGTATACTTATATTCGAATGCATACAATGTCTCTGAAACTCCTTCCCACCAATTTGATTCTTACAAACGGGGGTACATAAAGTGATAAGTTTATTACTAGTTGTTCAATGGCGTCGTTCTTCTACCCATACTTTGTAGAAAAAGGGTAAGTTGCACAGCTTAAAAAACCATAGCTTTCGTAGAATATCTTATTTTATTCTAAAAATCTACACTAAACTATTCTTACCTCCATGAGCCAAGTTGGCTTTTTTTGGAAAACACGAGATTCGGCAGGACCATTATTAATTAAATAGTAAAATTCATAATTTTCTGACTAAAATTTATTGAATAGATAATATACATACTACAATATCATTTTTTTTCTTCATGTTTGTGAACAGATTTTTTACAAAAACGTTATTATTTGATCAAAACTATTTTTGACTGAAGAAACACTAAATTTCTTTCAATCTATGTCATAAAATAGCAAAGAAATAGACAAAGAAATAGAAAAAGGCAATTTTGGAACTGCTAAAATTTAACATCCAATTATATTGTTGCTTAGGAATTCAATTGATTTTTAATATTATTTCTTATTTGTATTCGCTAAAGAATTAAACACACGAAAATAGCAATGCTGTTTAAAACTGTTTATGTCAAATCAATTTGTGGGAAAATATTATTAAAAATTTTACTTGAACGTACGAATAAGTACGTGTGTGAAGTGAAACTTCACATTTCCGAATGCCAATATCTCAGCAATGTACCAATGTAAAATAGGTTTGATCTTCATTATCACCAATTCAATGATTTTTGGCCCGTAAAATTTTGAAACTTGCTACGCGTGTTTCAATATTACTGGCTACTAAGCTACCAATGGATGTTTTGATCAAATACAGTAGCTGTATGCGCATAATTATCATTAGAGGCTTTGGTCTACTTCTGATTCATTTCGTGACACCAAAATCACACACTGTTGGCCAATAGTTTTGCATTTGACTACAAATGAGAAATGTTTTATAACCGGCCAAAATACTTTTCTTGTTGGTCAAACAATGATAATACGAAATAATGATAATTGGCCTCAGCAAAAATGAGGAAGCTCGATTTAATTTATGAGTACTTTTAGTACGCCATTTTAGCGTTCATTTAAATATCATTTTTTGTGTAATGAGAACGTAATAAATTAAGCTCTTACATTTATTTTACACAGTGGTTACCAAAGATGTGTCGCAATAGTAGTTTTTATAATTATTTTCATTCACAATAAAACAATGGATAACAATATTAAGAAAATGTGTCATTTACTTTAAAATTCATTGTATTAAATGCTGTGTTTCTGGTGTTTTTTTTTTAATCTGAGGAAGTCTATTTTAAGCGGTATTATTTTGCAAAAAATAAATGAACAATAGATTCTGAGATTTTTAAGAAACCTTGAATACATCATCCGAAAACTTTTTAATCCTTTTCCGATGAATTTTAATCCTGATATAAAATATTGAGTTTTAAAAACCTTCAGAGATGAAGAAACAGTTTTGCGTTTTGTCAATCATCTTTAAATATGCAATGCTTAGTTTAATGTATTAGTGATGATCGCTTTTGTTTTCCACGGGTTAAAATCATGAAATAATGTTCGTTGTTTTTTATCTACAGACCAATGGTACTTAAACGACGATGCCCGCTCCCATAAGGACGCGGAAAGGTATTTCTGGGGGTGCGGGAGAAGCCTCTACCAATATTACTAACAAACTATTTTTTGCGATTTTCGAAAGCTATTTTAATTCTCGATGTCATCAGCCAAATGTTTCTTTGTTAGAGAGCCTCGCTTCACTAATATAATAATAAACAAACATCAACAGCTGAGATATTAATAAAAATAAAACTTTTTTGTAATTGATATATAAAACGTACATTTATATCATAAATGAAAATTATATTTCGCAAAAAAATAATTTTTATAAATTGGAAAAATTCAAATAATTTTTTCAATGGGATTTAGAAATCTATTTTCAGATCAAAAGGGGTTCGGCTCACTTAAAAGGTTAAGAAACTGCTATAAACATGTGCTCTATCCATCGCCTTTCTGGTTTCAAACAACTTGGAGTATTTTCAAACTACATTTTTTAAACCTAATCTTTCTCCAAAAAAGAAAAGTTTAGCTAAAAATATATTATTTGAATTACGTTTAAATATTTCATATGTCATGGTTATATACAATCCTCAGATTCTGTAAAAAGATATATTCTCATATGGTAAAATATTCTCGAGAATATCTCAATCTTTAGTTGACAACACCTTCACAGTTGAAAATTTAACTGGAAGCATATCTCAGTAATGTAGAAATACAAAATTACGCTTAATGACATAACACGAAGCCAAATAATTCATTTAAAGTTACTCTTTAGTAATTAAATGTTTTAACGAAACACATTTTTGAATATCATCATCAATTATTATTGCCTCGAAAAATTGTAAGATTAAATTTAGAAATTTCTCATCTTACCGTTCATTACTTGGCTACCAACCACTTGTAATAATATAGAAATCAAGCGTGACTCGACAGAACAGCTAATTGATTGACACCTCATGATAACCTTAACGTTACGCAAATTGTTCAATCATTTTGAGAACTTCACACAGTGAATAAAAGGGCTTACATATGAAATAAAATTCATCTTGTTAGATTATATTTTTCCAGTTCTAACTAGTTACTATATTTACAAACATATATAAATTTTGACAATTAGAATCATCATGATGTAGTGGTTTCAAAATCCAATTAAATTAAACTTGATTTTAGTCGTTTTTGTTACGTTAAATATAATAATTTTTATGACGTCAGCTAATGTAATCATTTAATATATAACAAAAAAACAAACTAGCTGCTCTTTCTTATGTTTTCCAATACTAATTTTCATATTAAGTGGTGTTGGATAAAATTTACAATATCTTAACATTCAAAAATATTAGGGTGTGCACTGTGCATACGATACGAGAGGGTGTGTGTATCAGTTTATAATTATGCTAATATATGTGACTATGTCTGTGCTAAAGATGTGTTCACATCCATGCTTTGATTTATAAAACTTTGTAAGTAAGTGTATGACTTAAATGTTAAATGTTAAAAAATGATCATTTGATAGACGTTGTAAACGTTGTATGTATGCATATTGAAAATATAAAGTGGCTTCAAAAATTGCACATACACCGACAAAAACTTTCATATGCGCTACTGTTTTATCGCAAATATCGTGCGATGTATTACCATACAAAATTTAGCAAGTATTCACGAAAATACTCAGTATGACATAAGCAAGGAATGCATTTTTGTGACACCCAAAAATGCGATGGAAGTGTTTCGAAAATTCAATTAATAATGTCATGATACGAATACACGAACGTACTGTAGGCGTTATCGCCAGTCAGATAATAGCACATTTCACTTAGTGTTAGTTTTATGACAGTTACGTAAATTTGGCACACATATATCCTGTTATTTTGGCATAATGACCACTTGTCACATTAAAATCCGAATTCTTTCTGAATACATTCATCTTTGATAATATGTAATTTAGGCTAGACTAAGTACCAGCTTAGTGATACGAAAATATCAGAATGATTTCCGGATTTGTAGCTTTTTTCGTTTAACATACTCTTATGCAATTGTATCCATATATAGACAATTTTAATGATGCCATATTATATTTTCTTTCACACTTTAGACAAGCCGTCAGTACTATTTTTGTGTATAAACAAATAACTGTGGTATAATGGTTTTAATGAAGACGACGATTCAGGGTAATTTTCAAAACTGGTTATCTCGTAAATTTAATTTTCTAACTGGCAATGCTATCTGACTTATAAAATTAGCCAAAATCAACTTTAAACACTACTTAAATAAGTGAATTATTTTCGGCAGTGTGCAAATCTAAGATAACTAATTTAAAAATTTAGTCGAATCAAGATACAACAAACAAAATCAGTCAAATGTAAAATGGATGATAAAAATTGTGCATGTTCTAAGTGAAAAATTCTCTCTGAATGGTAATAAAACATACCGACAGAATGTAGAATACAAAACTCTTAAATTCACTGAATATTGTTCTTCACAGTAAATATTGAAAATTCGCCATAATTATACATTTTTTGAATCGATATTTTTCCGGTAGTTTTAAGTCACTTCTAAGATAACATTTTCCTAAAAAGTGGAATAAAACACTTACTTACACAAATGCTTACTAACTAACTTTTAGACAAGCTCAAATATAGACCTTTTCCCAGGATTAATAAAAAACTTTTCTTTTTGATAATTATAATTCTTGGTCTACCTATTATATAACATTTAATTTATAATGTAAATTACAACTTTATTGAAATAATTAAATTGATATGATAATATAACATTTGTAAAATTGTGTTCGATGCCTTCTACTCGGTGATGAAAATACGTGTATTAATATTCTTCACATAGATAGTTGTATATATTTTAAAATTAATCAGGAAGTTGATAAAATAAGGGATTTAATCAAATATTATATTATGATTGTTTGTTCAAAAAATGAAAAAATATATATTTTTATATAATATGTACCTAAAGAAATATAAACATATTTAATCGTCAATGTACAGATTTTGAATACAGTATTTCTATTTTTGTTTTTTTTTTCTCCTAGGATTTTTTCCTCATTCTTCTCTACTTACTCTCTTCAAATAGTGTGTAATAGCTCGCTGTAGTGATAATATAATTTATGAATATATATTTTTTAATCGAGATGAATTACTTTGTTGGAAACACCAAATAGTACCCATTTGAAAAACGTTTTCTGAATAGTAAATAAGATTCCATTAAAAATACGAATATCGAATTATAAAATAAATTTTTACCTTTTTCTGCGTATAAGTGACATCGTCTAAAAAACCTTAATTAATGTAAATTATTAAATTTTAACTGAGCCTTAAATATTACAATATAATTATTCATAAAATTGTCTTCGTTTAAATACCCTAACGCCATCTGTGATTGAGTTATGAAGGAAGTTACAATAATAATTATTTGCTTGCTTCCAATATAATCAGATAGTTGTTTCTTTTATTCAATGTTGAGGCAGTCCCTGACTCAGACGTCAGGTGCTTGGCGTCGCCTGTGATTTTTTATACGCGTTACGAAACATACTTAATGTTCTCTATTCATTTCAATGCACGCTGATACAAATGGATGTATTAAATTAATTCTAAAAAAAATGAATCATCAACCTCCAACTGGAATCCGAATATAACACTAGTAAAATTATTTCAATAATGAGTTATATTTAAAGATACACATATTTGATCTAACGCCACGTTTTTTTGAATAACAGGTGTACTTGAAATATTATTATATAAAACCGTCTGAAATCAATTCGATATAAAAGTATGTCACAATACAATTATTAATAAATAAAAAATTCCTTGTCCAGAAAGGTAACTGGATTCAAATTATAAATAAATATTTATATAAATGTGAGTAAGTCTCATTAATAATTCAGTAGAAATTCACCACTAATGCCAGTGAAATAGAGCCTAGATCTATATGCTTGATTATGAAACTTACGCTAGGAAACTGATTCAATTAAATTATTCCCTGCGCCATCACATCACAATAAATGTGTCTTCAGTTTAGGAAAATTCAAAAAATTGGCCAAAGTATGATGAACGTTCTCGAATACTTAATATTATAATTAAGCGGTCAACAATCGTTTCCGCCTGCAAATAAACTGAGATAATTTCAGCTGTTTTATTGCCGCTTTTAATTATTTACTACGTAATTAAGGATTGCATTTTAGATGCTGATTACTTCTTTACCAATGCCAAAATTTCTATAGGTGAAACAAGACGTCTAAAAGCAAAACCTGAGACCGTTTTCATTGCATCACAGAGAAGTAAAAAATATTTTCGAATTTAACGTCCAAATAGTAAGTTTTGGAGTTTGTATTCTCCGAATATTATTTAAATTAAGCTACTTACAATAAATTTATGCGAAAAATAATTGGATACTGGCATGTCTTGTTAATAATTATCTATTTTTGATTGAATTGGCATTTACTTGATATAACTCCATTATAACACGGTCAAAAAATAGCAATGTATTTTAGCTTCAAAAATTTTTATAAGAGTTTAACTTGGAGAAATTTAATGTTTCTGACGATGGCGTGAGCCGAAATACCTATCAACTATATCTTATAAAATTTTGTAGAACTAAAATACATTGCATTTCTACAATTATTTCTGGATTTGGACACTCCAGCAAATGTGCCTAGCATACCGCTTCCTAACCAGTCTTCACCCAAATAGTAAATACATAGAATATAAAAGACACCATTAAAAATTAAATTGTTTGTTATAATAAAGAGTTTCCATGAATTTTCATACTCTGAGATCGCAGCAATGCGCTATGGGTCAGCAAGTTTTTTACAAAAATACATCACATTTTATTATATTGTATGTCTATGGTAAAGTGAATTCGGAAATAATATCGATACAACAACTTTAATATTTACAAGTATATTATTTATTCGTTTGGTGACTTTGGTTGAAATATAGTCGCATTGAATTTATGTGTCATTTCAAAAAAACGCAAGGCTTTTTGTCATGCGCAGCTGTCATGTCTGCAATCACAGTCAGACAATCAACTCATCAGTCGTAATGAAAACCGCGCTCTAATGAGCCCTTATATATGTCATGGTAAGGGCCAGCGTCGTAACTACTTGCCCGAGATTCCTGCGTTGTTGAAGTAATTGAAAACTTTTACTACTTTTACCAGTACTATTTTCACAATATATTCAATGATCAGCACCTGTGTTTTGGGCATCGCGAGAATTATCGACTGAGCGTCAGTACTAAAAAAATGTATCCTTTTAAATATTATTACTTTCTTAAGACTTCGTTTATTTTTATAAGCATCACATAACTGATTTTAAAAAACTGAGCATAAAAAAAAATACAAAAAGTTTCTGCATCTCTGAATTTGGACTGCGTGGATTAAAAATATCATTAGAAGCTTGTCAGTAGAAATCTAAAATATTTTTTGTTTCATAAGTCATCGAAATCCAATTAATATTAACTCAATTAATTTACACCTGTTAGGTATGACAAGCTAATACGTTATATGCTCGTAATTTAGTTTTTGAGAATGAACAATCAATTAGAAATACGAATAATACTGTCCATATATCTGAATTATTGATGTATAAAAAAAATGATATAATACATACTTGGCGTTTAATTTACAACCAAATCGCTAGATACTTCTCAGTCAAATAGATTGTTATATAGTTACTCGAAATCAACTCAAGGAGAAAAGGTACAAACAACTGCACCTTAATTCTTAATTTGAAATTGAAGCAATTTTATTAGTAGAATAGAGTATTTTTAAATAACGACAGTTTTAAAATATAATTCATCCGTACTGTTAAAAACGATGTCTTTGAATACATAGCTTTGTGCTACGACTTAAGTGTAGACAAGATCAGGTTCATATTATTATAGCTGTTAGTTATATTAAGTGCTCTGCTCACGCGTTATAATGCAAGGACCAACTCTTTGTTAAATTAAAATTTCAACCAATTTATGATTTTTGTTTGAATGTACGGGTTTCTATATTTCCTAAGACAAGCGATTAGATTTCCAGTAATCATATTCACTTACAATTATCTGTTGTATGAATATAAGTTCTATCAAGAGTATTAACGTTTCAAATTGGTAGCGGGCCTCATTTACAAATTTAAAATAAAAAAAAACATTTTTTAAAAAATCAAACGAGAAATCGATTATAATATTGAACCAATCACAATATCATACAATATACACCATTGAATGTAGCTGTTCAGTGTTTATGTACACATTTTCCTTGTGTTAATATTTAAACGAAAATTTGATTTAAACCTCTCCATATAACACAAAACTAATCAATTTTTGAGTCCAATTTTACATCAATATAATGCAGTTGTAACGATGATTTGCATATTGTAGTGAGCTGTTAAATTTAAATACGCTTATGCCATATGCCTGCAATTCTGTCAGTAGAAACTATATACTGCATTTTAGTAACAGCATCTGTTTTATTATGATATTTTTTCCAATTAAGAATAGAAATTTTTATTTCATTTAACTTTACATTAACATGGCAGTTAATGAGAATGAAAAAATCTCATCGGATGTGTAAGTACGTTAGGTGTCTTTTTACTATTGATGACAACAATCATGATTGCGACGGCTATGATGGGTCTTTGGAATCATTAGCAACTTTTTCCCTCTGAATTACGTGTGTTGTAAAATAGGTTTTTTATCTCCACCCCCTTGGCATTAAATAAAGGATTTGTTCAGTTCAAAAACCTTCGCAACTGGTATCTCACAAAAAGTTTAGAGACATTAATAATTTATCGTATTGCGTTAATTATACTTAAAACGTGTTTCTTTGACTATGAATGTTCAATAAATAATTATAATATTTTTCATCAATATTTCAATCTCTGTCTTTAGTAATAACAACATATGATATTATGAAATATTTAGAAAAAAATTTAACTACTATTTGTTACTTCAATTTTATCAAATATTATCTTTAACATTCTTCTTTTAAAAGCTCCTTTAGAAAAGCTTTTTGACTAACTAACTTATAAAATGTTTACCTGAAATATTTCATTTGTTGAAGATATTTTGACATATTTTTGATGCGATATCGTATAATAACCATATTGGATATAAGATACCTAATCAATCCATAGCAACATGTACGTAAAACATGTGATGACCTCCTGAGACACTCATTGTTATCACCTTAAACCATTTCTACTACGTTACGAAATGTGACATGATAATTGCATCTTCCTATAATATTGTCAAAAAGAAAGCTACAAAGCTTTATACCATACCTAAATACTCATTTTAAACTATTTCTTTATCTTTTAAATAATAAAAACACATTTTTTAGTACTTATTTCCACAATATCGAGCATTATCGACTGATGATCGTTATCGCGTATCGATCAATGAGCGTTCGCTCGCGATGAGCGAAACCGGTCCTGATCAAAAAATATATTGTGGAAATAAGTACTAAAAAATGTGTTTTTATTATTTAAAATATTATGCCTTTCTATCAAGAAGTGACAGTTAACACCTTAAAAGTGATATTTCTTTATCAGCTGTAAAAAATGCTAACACATTGAGACATGAATCGTTCGAGGCAAATTTAATAAGCTATAATAATTTAACCTTTGACATAAAAACGTATGCTTTCACAATTGTAATAATCACGTTTAAATTATTATCGCATAAAGATGAATAATGTGAATCAAACTATTCATTGTTGAAAATACTTTATTATTTCTTCGCCCGCCGTGTTGAAAAGGTTAAGGGCCTGTTCTTGGCGCCGGAATTGCGCAAATGCTTAAAATAAATTAACTCCTATTTGGATAGGGTTATCTACAACATTAATTTTGTTTTTTCAATCGTATTCTCTCTAAGTGTAAAACATGTAGACCTGTAGTTAAAAAAATATATAGGAATGGTTTTAAGATAATATAAATTTATTCAGCATTTATTTAATATAATTTAATATAATAAACAGTTTCTACATTTCCTTCATTTCAAGATTCAGATTTTTATCCCAATAATGAGAACAAAGCTCAAACAATGTTTGATATTGTCAAGATTAAGCTTGTCGGATTCAGTATCTGGTAGTCTTCCCATAAGATATCTTCGCTTGACACGGTGATAAAATAACAATGTATTTTAGTTCTACATTTTTTTTTTATTTGGTATAGTTGATAGCTATTTTGGCTCACGCCATCGTCAGAACTATGCTTAAACGAACATTTGCTTATCTATATTATTTTGTTCGTTAAGAACAGCAGGATCAGCAAATCGATCGATATTACTTATATATATTAGTATTATCACAAAAAAATCTTGGAGTGCTATAATGGAAAAAAAAAATATCTTATAATTGAGAATATACGCTTATTCAAAAAGAAAAATACAATACTCCAAGGACTAATATGATACTGACCTAAAGTCCTGTTTTAAGCATATATAATTGATCGTTTTCCGTGCAAACCTCTTTCACCTTCGCTGTGTTCAACTATATATTTATTTTAATGAAACACTGGAGTATCGTGTTTAATAATATGTACATAGAACATACATACGTAGTTTTATAAATAGCAAGTCAATTTTGGGCGTGATGAAACCTTACGTTAGTCTTTGATGATTGAAAGGTGAACCTTGGCTCGAGTCGTGAATAGGCTTAAAATAATAATGCTTTACAATAATTTAAGTTAGCCAGAACAAAAAGTGTTTATTAAGGGCCGTAATTGTGTAATCGTTTTGACATTTGTATAAAGATCATTAAATATTATTTGTTCATCATAAAACACATTCACACATTGCATTAAGATCATATTTTGTTTAAATGTATATTTAACTACAGAACAATTGTGAATCCGTTATAAGGTAATTTTATTTCCTTCGTAAATGTTTATTAAATGTTTATATCGCTTCTCCGTATGAATCGTATTGTATGCTTAGACATTAATTATTAAATATTGTATCAACTGATAGCGTTAAAAAAAACAATTACCGTAAACTCTTAACGTAACGTAACATATTGATTGGATTTGTGTCTATTTAGTCCTTTAAGTTTTTAGAATTTTTTAATATGATTACAATAACGGTATTAATCGAAGTATTCATTGATAAAATATTTTCTTCGTCATATCTATTCTACCATTTTGGCATCATAAATCCACTGTGAATTGGTAAATTTTTCTCTTCAATTAAAAACAAATAATTCTTAAGCACATAAAGCATAAAGAAATTCGCACTTTCTTCACTTGGTTTATCAAATTAAACAATAAATTTGATATTAAAAATAATCAATTGTGATATTTTAAATAATAAAAACATATTTTTTAGTTGCGAGCAATCAGTTGATAATGCTCGCGATGAGCGAAACCGGTCCTCATCAAAAAATATATTGTGGAAATAAGTACTAAAAAATGTGTTTTTATTATTTAAAATATCATGCCTTTCCATCAAGAAGTGACAGTTAACTCCTTAAAAGTGAATTAATCGTGAATTAAATAGTATATAGTTATATTGATCGAATTGATTGAGCTGGCATTTAATTGGTGGCACTCCATTATAACAAGCTGAAAACATAGCAATGTATTTTATTTCTACAATTTTTTTTATATGATATATATAGTCGATAGCTATTTCGGCTCATGCATCGTCAGAACTATCTGATGATGGCGTGAGCCGAAATAGCTATCAACTATATCTTATAAAAGAATTGTAGAACTAAAGTACATTGCTATTATTTCACCATGTTACTAATATAATATGTTTCAGTACGAAAAAATCTCTTCTTATCTAAAGAAGAAGAGAATCTTAAATTTTAATTCAAGACAATTTTTCACCAAATTATTCAAGATTTTATTATGATCACGTTTTGATTGTAACGTTATCAACTGACTTGATTCGAGTCACGTTGTATTATAGGGAGGTCGAACAGTTAGATATGAGGAGGTACGCTTTGGAGTGCCATCATAAGTGGACCTCTAGCTCAAGGTACAGCCAAATACGGAGACAGATGAATAACCTGAAGAAGGTTAGATGCCGGCAGTGATGATCATCTGATTCGGTTTGATTGGCTAAATATATAATCAGCATAACTCAATTGAAGATTTTTATCACTTTTCACATACTCATTTTTAATCGTATAAAGTTTCAATAATTCAAATTTGATATTAAATTCCCACTAAGCTCCTGCAGTCAATATCGTACATTTTTTTTAAATATTTCTAAAAATGATACGTAAAATATCTAGCACACTCTTCTCGTCGTTCCTTCTCAAAAAAAAAAAAAAAACGCTACTGAACTTTGACTATGATCGAGTAATATAATTTTTACGATTAATCTTTATGGCTTATAATTTGAAATAATTGTCATAAATATCCTGTTTCATATGATCAAACTTTGTTTCTCGACAGCTCAACTAAAAGATTATCTGTGTTAAGATAAAAAATTCAATAACAAGAATAACTCAACTACGTGTAAAAGTTTACTATAGACAAGCTTTGCGGTGAGCTTAATTTTTCATATTTAAGAACACCTTAGCTTTTTTTACAAAACAACTATATTTTTCAACAACAAAATTCGCACACAACAAACACTACACACTTATAAAACTTAAATGTGTATAAAAAATAATAAAATAAACTACATAATGTTGTGGAACGGTAGTTGATTATACAATTTACGTTTTATGAAAAGTAGATATAAGTTTTATAAAATACATAATATAAGCTGTTTTTAAAATTAGTTATTCGTGATTTTTTAATTACAGACAATGAATTTTATTAAATAGTAATAATCAATCGATCAAAATAACGCAATGTGAAAAAGTACAACGAAATAAATGTGGTTTGCTTTTATTGTCGCCTTGTTTTTTGGAACCAAATTATTGCTTAATAAATACATAATTAACTATCTCAGTAAGTCAATCAATCATTGCAGGGTCAATATATACATTATTCGGTAACAAATTATCTAAAGTGACCGTATGACTACTTCACTTTAATATGACGCAAGTCATTTCTCAGTGAAACAATATTTTCGACAACCGATGATGATAAATTGTTTACATGTGAAACTATCAAATGATTACAATTTGGATTGTATTGCACTAATTACGTCATTGCAAAAAAAGTTCTCTCAAAATGAACAAAATCAAATTTTAATGTTTGATAAGTTTCATGTAAAAAAAGGATCTGCATAATTTATTTGATGTTATTACGAATTGCATATTTAAAATCATGTTTATAGAAAAATGAGTGCTTGTATTGTACAATTTTTACCGATGATCAAATAAATTTATTTTTACATTTCAATATTATTTGAGCCGAAAGCTTTATCAGTATCATAAGACCCCTTTTATTATAATTTTACTGATCGTCATGTTCATGTCACATTTTCTGAAGGGTTTAATTGAAAAATTTGTGGTTCTTGCGATTCCCGTTTACGCATTAATTTCAATCACATTTCGTTGGTTATTTTTAACAGATTTTTGGATGAAGCTCAAAATCTTTTAAGGGTGATAAAAAAATTCGATTTATTTTAATAAATCAACAATTAATCTGCATGAATCGTAGTTTAAATACTTTTGTTGAAAGTTGTTCTTCGTAAAGTAAGGACATGCGACGTCAGTAGCAAATGTTTTCAAACAAACTAATACCATGTCAAAAAGTGGACTTATTAAGCAACAAACTTGCGTGCGTCTTTTCTTTTTTGTATGATTTTTAAATTTTCTTTGATTTTCTTGTTTTGCATCATGTACATTCTAATGCTTTGTTGTGTCCATTAGTAGTTCACCGTAAAACACATAAAAATAACTAACAGGAGTATAACCATTATCTTTAGTGTTATATGATCGAGACCGATTTCGCGTATTTTTAACCAACAAATAGAAATTTCACCATAAGCGGAATTGTTCGTTTCTATTAATGATTAGTAAATTGTAGGAACAGTTTATAAGATTAGTTTTACTTTCCATAAAACGAAGAATCGACTGCAGTTAGGAACCGAAAGTATAATATTACATAATGGAAAAAATGTGTTTTTTTTAAATATAGTTGATAGCTATTTCGGCTCACGCCATCGTCAGAACTATGCGTAAGCGTACATTTATTTATCTATATATAGATGTTTAGAAAAGGTAAATATGTGTTTATTTTAAGTACAGCCTGTATTGATTTAATTGACATTTATTTGATGTAACTTCATTATAAAACGGTGAAAAAATAGCAATGTATTTTTTAATGATCGATGAAGACGGAAGCCGTAATAGCTCTCAACTATATACCTAACAAATTTTATAGAATTAAAATACATTGTAATTTTTTCACCGTGACATTTCCTAGTACTTAGTGAAACCTTTGAGTATTAATAATTGGCAGGTTTATTTGATAATCTAGAATGACGAGTCATCACATGTGTAGATTTCAATGAGCACTTTTTATACAACAATCCATTCGACAGATTGATCATTAGGCAACCTCGTTGATTCATATTTGGATACAAAACAGACACTGTGCAAGGTTTTTTTGATGCTTTTATGATTTAATTATGGGATGTCATAAAACCATCAATTATTATTGAAAAGAAAAACGTTTCCGATTACATTTGAAGTCAACCAAAATGTCTTTGTTGATTTATTACCTGGGATATTGAATGAGTAAAACGACTTGTTTCGTAAAGTTTTTATACATATTTCATTCTTGTATTAATAATATGGATACTCATATATTAAATTTCAATATTGAATTACTGGCGTTACAGAGACCGGGATTTCGGTATTCTGACCATGTATATATTATATTTAATAAATACGGATATTTTGGATATCTTAAGAAATTTAAATATTTTTTGAATAATTGCTTTGTATTTGCATACGTATTGTTTTTTCTAAAGTTCTTTCCGTTATCAAATCGACAATTATAAAGATAATTTCTCAATTCATTTTTGATTTTTCAATTATAATTAGTGGCGATCAATTTAAATTGATAATATATTTTAGTTTATATTACACCAGTATTATCAAAAGGACTGATTTTAATAATTTGTTTTTTTTTTCTAATAAGTATACGTTTATTTTTACGTATGAATATTTAATGGAATGTTAATATATACTGTATAAACTTATTATTGCAGTAAAATTATTCAATGTACCCTGTCTCTCTTTCTGTTATCATAATTAAAATCATATACTTTTGTAAACTTTACATGTTTTTTTTATGATATCTAATTTAGATTTTACTGATTCTAATGCAGGAGAACTCAGAAAGACAGAGACAACATATCGATATATGATTGAATTTTGCAATTTGTGTCGCCCAGTTTTCAAACATCAGAAAACTGCATTTACTTTCTGTTAAGAAATAAATATTAACACAAATGAGATATTAGAGATCACTAAATTTTATGTAATATATTCAGTAAAATTGATTACTTAATTTTCATATTAATAGATTGCTTCAAAGAGAGAAACTAGAGTTTTGGTAATGTTTCTTTGATGACACGTATTCGTCCTTACTCAAAATAACAAAACTTTTCATTAATGCTGGATGATATCCTCTTCAGCGAGCATCGCTCCGCCGTATACAATATTTCCGTATTAAATACAGTGTCATCTTCACAAATATAACCATTTTTATAATCGCCATTATTACCGGATAGTAGGTTGACAGTGACGGCCTCCACATACACATGACATTGAGCCGGTTCAGTGACTTGCCTTGCGGAACCTTCGAGCGAGTAAGTGTTGAGAGTAGCCGTGGGGCTGGACTTCATGTGTGCCTCGGTATTCGCAAAAATTCCTTTGCACATTCGTTGCGAATAATATCGTGGGATGTAACTATTAAATAATGTTACTATAATTATTTATTTGAAAATAAAATATATCATGAAAACTTATTACCAACATATACATTAGTAATATTTTGTATGTATTTCTATAAATCTTACAACAAGCTTAATATTATATATGCTCTTCGGTTCTTATCCAACTTTGCTACACAACTAAGAGACTAAATTCAGAAACCAATCGATTTTAGATTTCTAATCATTGGTTTAACTTGATCTTGTACTAACTCACATTCAAATGTTTTTTGCTTAATCTGTTGCCTGATGAGACACGTAAAGGATATTCCAACATTGTATATTTCAAAAATTAATGCTATAAGCCAATCTAACATATTTTGGCTAAATTTCAGTGCAATAATTAGCACTAACAAGACATTTTTCACTCATTTAACTCTCTCAAATAAAAATTTATTTATAGACAGCAATCAACCGTCACAACAGTTGAGACTTTAACAGTCAAAGGGTTAAGAAAACTTAATACATTTATTTTAACTAGAATTTAATACCACAGTGAAAAAATAGCAATGTATTTTAGTTATATAAAATTATTTATAAGATATAGTTGATAGCTATTTTGACTCACGCCATCGTCACAACTAGTTCTGATACAAAATAGCTATAAACTATATGTTATAAATAATTTTGTATAAATAAAATACATTGATATTTTTTCACCGTGTTATAATGGAGGTCTACCAAGTAATTGTCAATTCAATCAAGAAATTTAATAGTTTTTGTCTTATCAATAAAACCTAAAAATCTTCAAAGTATGGCAGTGCAAATTTTTCACTTATAATGACACTGATTTTGTTTTATATTTACTTAATACATTTGAATCTACATTTCATTTCTTTTTACATGCTATAATATTTATTTCTCAATATGGGAGGTTAAAATAAAATAAAAATAATCATAGCCCAGTTGTATTTAGTTATGGTCACAGTATTGATATACACACAGTGGATTACCTTAGTATTCGTTCCATATAATAAATAGCTCTAAATGCTAATTGAAAACAAACAAACATAAGCGAGTAGATTTTACATGCTTTGTCTCAAGCAGACAACTAAGGGCATTGAATTTACTTGGACTTAAGCAATTTTGATCGGTGGCTCTGTTTGTTATAACAACTATCTTAAATACATCAAAAATAAAAATTAATATTTTTTATAGATTCAATATCTACGAAAATCTATATAGGACTCAATTTTATCATTAAAATATTCCAAAATCTGACACTTAATATGAAAAACTTAAATCATAATTGAGTTATATCTTCACTTCTTAATCTTACTTCTAATAACTTTTTATTATCAATTAAAGTCAATTAAATTGAACACATTTGTATCATGTTAGAAACTCTTGGTGGAAATTGGTCATAATCCACTGATGATAATGATATTATGTCACGCAAGACTTAGAAAAGAATTGTATAAATTTCAAAGTTTTAACTGTCACTTCTTGGTGGAAGAGCATCATGTTTAATTTATAAATACTTTTTCAGTTGATTATTACTCACGATTGGCGAAGCAGGTCCTTAAATACATAACATTCTAGTATCAAGAATTGTGTATGATTATTTAAATAAAGTTAATGATACTTGAAAAATATTTAGTCTTCAATACCTGTTGTAAAATATTTACTTTTTTATATTTGAATTGTTGCAACTTTGTACGATTCCATATGTCTTTAAGTCATATGGATAATGTCATAAGACATATGGAATCGTACAAAGTTGCAACAATTCAAATTTAATATTGAAGTTCCATCAAGCACCTTCAGTCGATATCATAATTTTTTTTTTTGTTTATGAAGAGAGTTTCAAATTAGGAATGTAATATTTTTTTTCTTATTGCTTTGATTAAAAAATATCTTACGGTGTAAGAAGATCATCAAACAAAATTATTTGGACCTCGCAATTATAATGCTCGGTCAACGAACCATGCTTATATTATTTTTTAAGTAACTCTAATCAAATATAAAAAAATGAATTTTATTATTTATTATCCGTGTTGTTATTTTTGAAGGTGGTTGACTTAATAGAATTTCAATGATACTCTGTTGATTGTTGATTTACAGTTGCACCTGATACAAACCCAACCATATCTTTTTATTAATTATTTGTTTTTTTTTGGTATTGCTAACTATTATAAAAATAAATATATATTTATCGCTTTGGCATTGATGGTAAGTGTCAAAATCAATGAAACAAAAATTATAATCTCGGTTAGTGTGTCGAAATATTTTTCAATGAAATCCACTATTCTTTTTTTTACGTTACATTTTTTGCTCGATTTAACAGAGAAATCTCTTTATTTTTAAAACTTGTTTGAATATTTTAAGCTAAGAGAAACATGACATAAAAAGTGTTTTAACATACATATGCTGATCGTGTAATCACAAAGCTTAGGGGGTTTGAACGCGTGTCGGCTGACTATTTGGGAGATAAAGCTCTGTCAATAAATAATGACTATTTTGTGCCATATGATTTTACTAACTATAACATAATTTATTGTTAAAATGATGAAACTTTAATTAGTCCAATTTATTGAATTTATTCTGCGTTATAATTGAATTATGTATTTTATTAGATTTTCGTTAAGTCTGCGATTGATATCTACAGTGTATATTTCACAAAACGTACGTCGATTCAAATTTGAATTGTTACAACTTTGTACGATTCCACATGTTTTTTCACTAACGACACGGGTTTCGCCTTTAGGCATCTTCAGGCATTCTATCACACGGATGCAACAGAACTAACAAACTTTAAAACATGTGGAATCGTACAAAGTTGCAACAATTCAAATTTGATATTGAAATTCCATCAAACACCTTCAGTCGATATTATAAAGTATGTATATTCGTCGAAACGGTTCCAGCATAAGCAATCTATTTAATATGTCGTATGATTGATACGGGATGAAAATGACAATAGTACCTGAAGAGTTGAGTGAAAAGGTTTTCTTCTCTGTCGTAAAATACGTATTTTATTATCATGATAACAATGGTAACTTCCATTTAAAACATTTTGAATCAATTATGCTTATAAATATGACAATTTTGTGTTGGTTTGATATAAAAAATGTAATTAAAAAGTATTTATAAATATAATTAAATTTGTATTGCTTTGTACTGTTTTTTAATAAAAAATATACAAATAGTCAGTAAGCAGTAAGCCTGCCCTTCGAAGGTCTACTAGCCTCACCACATACGGTTGTAGAAATGCTTGACTAACCTTGCTCTGTCGCCTTACAACGCCCCAGGCAATGGTGAAGGTGTTCACCTCATGCATCTCAAGATAAGACTATGCTACTCTTGGGCTTAGGTCAGTCGGTTTCCGCATTGGGGTAAAAAAATAATTGGACCATTGCTATCACAGACAATTAATAACACCTTGTATTTTTTACTGTAACTGATTTGTTTGACGTACGGCCAAGAGGTATCTATTGGCATGTTTTTTGTTGTAATAAGAATTATATCTTGAATATTAAATAACATTGTTTTTAGAGTTAAAACAGCATGCGGCTTATAAATTTAAGCTTGTCTTTCTTATTCGGTGTAACAACCTTGGTTCTATTTTACAGGACTATTGTTTTTTCACAAGGATACCGTATGGTATATATAATTGTTCTACTATTAATCAAATAATTGATTTTGATATCTTAAAATGTATTTAATGTTCTTAATAATATCATAAATATAAATTTTCTTTTAAACGTGAAATTATAACATAGTTTTAAATCAAATGTTACACACTTCTACAAGCTTTATCTTTTTTTTTTATTTCCAAATTTCTTTTTTTTTCATATAATAAATTTACTATCAATATTCCATACAGCACTCTTCTGTTGATATCCTAAATTAAATGAAATCAAAAGCTTTAAAATATCGTATTACTGTGATTTGTAAGTCACTTTGATAGTGTTGGTTGCTTTTTAAACGAAATGATTTTATTTTATAACAACTTTATTTCAACTTATCACTAACTCTAAATAAAGTATTCATTTATTCCTAATGGTGTTTTTACAAAAACACTGTCGTTCAACGGTCACACGTGTCCAAATGGACACATTGGATTTAAATGCTCAATAAATATATCATAAACAAAATGATCGCCATTCTTGGATATGTTAACGTAAACGATGTATGTTTATAATTCATTTAATGAAAGAAACATTATTCTTTGAATCAATATTATCAGAAAAAAATACTTACGTAAAATTTGAGTTCATGTTTTCTCGTCCGTAAAATGATGGCAAACTTTGACAACCGATATTATTTTAATTTAATTAGCCAGAACTCCAAAGTGACGTTTAAGTGAAGCAATGAACCTTTGTCAACTGATATATATGAAATAATATTTTTGACTATATACATTGACAATTTTCTGATCAATCGTAGAAAACAATAAATGCGTGTCCAATTGGACACCTGTGCCATTGACGTGAACAATTGGGTTCGGCACTAATGAGTTAATGCAAGCAAAGATTACTCATGTTTCTTTAATTTACAGCTAACTATCATATCACGTCGAATCAGAAACATCTAATGTCACCTGCATTAAAAATTTCAGTGTAAAATCTTGCATCACACGGTACGTTGACCCAGAAGGTTGCTTTTTATGACTTTTTTTACAAGTTCACTTTCATTTTTGGAACGCCTTCAAGCTGTGACAAACGCTTAGAGACAACATAGACTTAATTAATTAATTTATTCACAAAACCTTCCGAGAAGGCTCTATTACTTGAGCGACGCTGTTTCTACTTTCAATGTCGGTTCGCATCTGTGCTAGAAACAGGAAGTGGATGGGAATTACGACACTGGCGGATGATTACGAGGTCGTCGCCTATCGCTTTGAATCACCGAATCCTTTCAAGATATCTGGATTCTTATCTTAGATTGTTAGTCATACAGTATCAAACACTGCAAGAATTAAGTTTTAATTTTGAAAAATTATTCTAATAAGCATTTTACTACATATTATACCTCCATAGTGATATTGGTTGAATTGGTATTCACTTGGTAGAACTCCTTTTGTTTCATTTACAATTTTTGAAAATTCAGTTTTATTGTGAGAAAGTAACAAGCTAGGCCGTTAAAACAGCAGAGAAGATGTATTGTGTACCTTTTCTATACAGCTATATATAGATATGCAAATGTTAGTTTAAGCATAGTTCTGACGATGGCGTGAGTCGAAATAGCAATCAACTATATTTTTTTTAAATAATTTTGTAGAACTAAAACACATTGCTATCTTTTTCACCGTGTCCATAGTGATAGATGTAAAGTGCTTCGTCGTTCTACAACGGAAAAAAACTTTTTTCAATTTAATTGTTATATTGCATTTAGAATCCTAAAAAACTACAGAAAATAACAAAAATTTTAGCATTGTAAAACACTAATCAATATAATTTATGATATCGACTGAAGGTGCTTGATGGAATTTCAATATCAAATTTTAATTATATTATTGTTAAATTTGATTTAGCTGTAATTTACTGCTTGCCTTGGGGTCAGTGTTTTCCTGTTATTAATAACTTATGTATACAATGTTAACTGTTTATTTTTCGTCAGCTCTGTTGCATCCGTGTGATAGAATGCCTGAAGATGCCGAAAGGCGAAACCCAGGTCGTTAGTAACAAAACATGTGGAATCGTACAAAGTTATACAAATCAATGCATAAGAAATATCACACCCAAGTAAACATGCAGGATACATAAAAATAAAGAAATCTTGATTTGGCTTTCAAGTGTATTTATATACTCCTACATTTTAAAATAATATGTAATAAGTTAACAGTTAGACGACATAAACTTTAATATGCTGATAGATTTATAATTTATTAAAATTGTTAAATGTATTATTCCATAAAAGCGTTTCATTTGAAAATTATTCAGTCAGTGTAAATTTAAAAATTAAGTTAGTAGTTTAATATTTATTTACAGCTTAATACAGTAATTATAAATGCGAATTAATATAAATTTAAACATTTGTTACGTCTACGAAGATATGTTGTATGACAATCAGTGAATACCCGTTGTTTACACTATGAGTAAAACAAATAATAGATTCGTCCAATAATAAAATAAAATTGAATTTCTCACATCAGAAAAAAAATCATTGTGCCTAAGGTCGCTTGTAGTCAAATGGTAACTCGATAATACGTTTTGTAATTAAACAAATGTATGCGGGTTCGATACCCGCTTTAAGCAAGGTTTGGTTAGTGTTTCGGAGAAATTGTTGCATAACTTACTATTGAGCTGACACATTATGAGGCAACGAGTATGTAAATGATTTATTTTACTTATCATCACTTAAAAATGCAGACATTAAATAGAAAAAATAAAACAATATAAAGCATACGGTATAAAATACAACCCGTTTAGTGTCAAAAGAAATTAAAACATTTTGACATAACCAAATACATATCTCTTTCTGTTTATTTATAAAGTTAGTACAATAAATCAGTTGGCGTTAAAGTTTCTTTCTTTTAATGAATATCGATTAGGAGTGAGTTTTATTACTTATATAAAAAAAACTAGATGGCTTCGTGCAGGAAAAAACATCTCTTCTGACAGATGGCGTAATGTTGAAATTACTGCCAACTCCATTCAATAATTGTCATGGCGCTTAAAGTTTTACAAATTTTCATTATGGTACAGATTTTTGATAGTATTATTTTGTAAAATTAAAAATATGATAATTTTTGATTCAATAATTTTGACAGCATCTTTCAAATATGAAAAAAAAAACTTTTAATTTATATTTCATAATTATAACGCATCATTATTTTTGTAATATTATGCATTTATCTACAGCATTAACTGCATGTTTTACAATATAACAACAAATGTGAATATTTATTTATTCAAAATCGATGTATCTGATTTGATGTTTTTTGTCAGAACGGTGACGATGTACTATAGCATAAAGATGAATAAACGTTTTGATCTGACATCAAGCAATTCATTGGTTATTGGTGAGTATGATCATAATAAAATCATTCAAAAATAAATAGTTATATAAAGAAGAAACAATAAAAATCATGGAGGAAAAAGTTTCATTTAGACCTTTTTGATATTTTTCTGCCAATAAGGAAGATTGATTACTGTTATATCCCCTTCCTTTAAGACTTCAATCACTATTCAAGTCTCCAAAAAGATCAAAGCTTGGAATATTAATTTTTATTCATAAAATTATTTAATAAAATTAAAATAACTAAATTTACCTCGTCAAAGTATCTTGCAATATTTGAAGCATATAGGTTTTGCGGCTTGGTGCCGATAACTTTTCATTCTTTATTTAAGTTCTTAAATTATGACAGTTAAAAATAAAAATAAAGTCACCGTCTGGGGTATATCCAGTCTAACATGATCATATCAATACCATGATGGACCTGTAGACTGAAATTAAACGTAACATGTCAATATTTTATGAGTATGCTTTCTTGTTTAAAAAATATTTCTTGCACCTTATAAATATATAATTTAAACTCTAGAGCGTAATCAATGCCCAACATCCTGTCATATAATTAGGCTACTATGTCAAAACGACATGCCGCTGTCTGAGCAACAATGATAATTAAATATTTAGCAATAGTAGAAATTTCTCCTTTGTTTGATGAACTTATATTAAAAGGTTTTGTTATTCAATTCGCTAATAGAGCACGAGAACAAGTACACAAACACACTTTTATATTGTGTAAATCTCACTTGTAGCGCAACATCAATTAATTTAAGTGGCCAGACACGAATTATTATACAAAACAGTCAAATGCCACAGTTCCGCCAGTTGTGCAACGTATATTTCTCATTCTTATCTTGTATGATAGCCATTTTGCTTCTTGTGTGGAGTTTGCGTGAAAATATCACTACGGTATTTTGGTATACACGCGTTTGCCAGACTATCAATTGCAATACACATATGTATATAATATTTGTTTATTTTTATATCTCTCTAGGGATAGATTAATTTTGATTGGTGACTGCACATACAGTAAAACCTAGATACAAAGAAGTAATAAATATTTTTCTGTAAGGAACAAAATATCCAAATATCAGTTGTGAAAATTGACAAATTATTCCCTTTTTTTATACATCTATAAATCTGAGATTCACCACTCGCAAAATGTATTTCGCGTATTTTGGGCACTAGAATTAATAAACATAGTCTTGTAACAATAGGTTTGACTTTATTTTTGAGTTTGAATAACCTAAAAATCTCTTAAACAAATTCACTAGCAGATATAAGGCAAACCTTGATATTTAATCAGTGAAAATTATTTTTAATATTAGCCTCACATTTTTTTGGCATTCAGCTGACTCTATTTTAGAGATCCTCGGATCAAATAGCATGTCGTGTGCGAATTGTCTTATAATACAGAAGAATGTTTTAGTAATATTATAACAGTAAATATGATCCGGTACAAAATGAAGTGGCATATGTTAATTTATTTTAACCCTCAATCAATATAAAACTTTCTTTTATTAAGTGTGAGGACTAAACGAACGAAAGGCGTTCTACTTTCATTGTTTATTCCAGTAAAAATTTGCAAAAGAATAATGACAATAATTTGGCGAATCTTATGCAGCTTGGCGTGTTAAATATATGTGGCACTTAAAAAGTTGATCTAACAGATTAAAATAGAGCTAAAAATACAGAATTAAGAATAGAGTAAATTTTCGACATTTTAACGTTCAAGTGTATATCTTTGATTTCATTTCATTTTATATATGTTACAGTAGAAGATCTATGATAATCTGTCTCACGATGCATGGAACATTAACGTTCAGTTTCGTAAACGGAAACATCTTATGGCTGATATTGAACAGAATGAAATGATTTTCCATGAGATAATTGAAGCATTATTTTGCAACACTCGTCATTAAAAATAATTCATTTTATACAATCATATTCAAATCATGATATACATTACACGTTTACTATATAAGGGAAACCTTCACAGTATTTCCAATACATCGACTCTTATCAATTATACTTGACTGTATTGCAGTGGTCTTAATAATCAAAGAATGAATAAACCAAAACGTAAGTGAATTGTAGTCAAATATACTTCGCAACAAAACTTATAATGAAAGAAACTTTATTGTGAACTAAAAAACGTTGGTTCTATTTTGATCAAGTCAGGGTGTTTTTACAAAGTCATCCATATTTTTTATTTGACTGTCAACTACATAGTAAACAAATAAATAACTAACATAAAATTGTAAGAGTGTTGACCGTTTCATTCCGTAATATAGTACTGTAATGATCAGAAGTAAGGCCTATCAATAATTCTGAATTATTTTTATGAAATATCATAATGTTGATAAAACGCACTGTGTCGAGGCATAGTGACTAATTTATCCAAATGTTCACTAACTTTATTACATTTTACTAGTATTAAAAGTGACAATGTATCAAACAATGAATATTTAAAAATTGTATTGCTCGGTATTGGTGAAACTATAATTAACAGGTAAACGTTTACGGATTTCAATCGCATATGCTTGCGACTTATTGAAGCTAACCAAAGCGCTTGTCTTGTACCAGCGATTTAAATCACCGTAATAGTTTTGGTAGTTATATTAATTAATTGATTTTATAATAATGTTCTAATTAATTAGAAGCAGATTTAATATTTGCTACTAAATTATTTACAATGATTGATTGTTTCTTATTTGTTTAATTTATCATAACTACATAGTTGATACTCTGTCACACAATAAATTCAATTTATATAATTTTACGTCAGATTTGAGAAAATGCTACTATAACAAGATGAAATGATCAAATAATTGATATTGAATATTTCTACATATTTTATAATTCGATGACTCGTTGAAATCTAGTTGAAATGACAGTTCTAAAAAGAATATTACTTTACCGGTAGTATGTTAAAATATAAATTGAGTAGTATAAATATATGTATTCTACTGAAAATGTGTTTGGATTTGATGAGAGTTTGTTTAAATATAATTTCAATAATACGTGAGAGAAAACATTCCTTCATTTAATAAAAGATATCGCTGATATTAATTAATGAATTAAATCAAGAATTCACAGATAAACGATACATATTCATGTCGTTTTCTTTCATTTTCTGTGTACCGTTTCTTCAAGCTTTGTTTTAAAATTAGTCTATCTTGAACTATTTTATATTAGCTAACCTATTTAGCCCATAATTTCTTATAATAAATGTATTTGCGCTGCCTTCAATGTTTCCATTGGAATAATTTATTTTTCCGATTTTAAAAAAGGTGACTCAATTTTGCAGATTTTTTACTTTGGTTAGTTTATATAAAATCTCTTGGCATATTGGCGCACCTTTGCAGAAACTAATTGTGCAACGTAAGCTTTACTGTATGTCAATACAACCAAATCTTGGAAATTTACAGATATTCTATTTATTAGCGAAGGCTCTTGAAAGTAACTTCTCGAAAGAAAAACATTTAGTGACGTTTAAAATTAATCATACACTTTTACTTCCATAATATTTTTTTATAATATGTAATCTCATAGGATTGAGAGTTATTATATGACTAATGCGACCTTAAAAAATAAAATAATGTAACGAATATTGTTATAATCATTGCACAAACGTGACATTGAATATAATCTAATATTCCCAAAGCAAACGGTAAAATAATCTTTTAATAATAATCATTATTGTTAATAATCTGAGAATATTTATTTATTCAAACTTCGTTAGTGAAAACAGTCTTGTTCTCAATAAATTATGAATTTTCGAAAACGTACATATAAATCATTGGGCCTAATTTCAAGATCATTTTATAAGGAAATAAAATTAGAAACATTTTAAATTATTTCGTTTTTATAATATATCGTTTCATATTACAAAATTTTATATTATTTACCGATTTAATTTAATTATTAACGTGAAATAATTTACAGGTTCTTGGAATATTATTATACGATATTAATACAGTTTTGAAAATGGAATGTTGTTGAAAAAATGTAGTAATACAATATACTTCTCCTGTAACGTACGATATAGACTATAAATAGGCTTTTTTAATAGAATTGAGTGTAAGTCAACCCCTCAACTTAAGATTGCATGCATAATAGAATAAGTATAGAGAGATAAAGATACAAAAGTACTTAATGTCAGTATTAGTTTGAGTAATATGATGGCTTAGAAATCACTACATAAACTCATACTTATCAGGTTAACGAGCATCCGAAAATTGCCTTAGTGGTTTACGATTGACGTTTTTCCAATACAAAAAATGTATCGTTTGATGTCTTCATAAATGGAGCAATTAACAGTGATTTTTATATATACTTACATAGCAAGTGATTTTAACATATTATTGTTCACGCGTGATTGGGTGGTGTGTGTACTTTAAAACGAGAACATTATATACACTTTATCACTTAAAAGCACGAAAGCCATCATATTGAACGTACAAGCTCATATGTATTATTGCCGTTGTCGCTATACAATCAATCTTGACACTTTTCTTTTTAATGTTTTCCCAAATAGGATAAACAATTAATAATTGATATAATTTAAAATATCGCCTAGGTTTCATTGATAAAATTGTTATTTTTTTGTATTTCAATGTTTTTTCTTTAAAGGTGCGTATTTCGTTCTTCTATGTTACATACCCAGGCATAATACACGGATGTACAAGAATGCATTCATGTATATAATACAATAAATGAAAACCTACAACGATCCCAATTTAATATTTGAGATTGTAAAACAAAAAGTATTCAATTAAAATCCGCAACTCTATTGCCACGCAAACACGTTCAATAAAAAAAACAAAACAAATAAAACGTTGCAAAAACGTGGGTTTTATAGCTTTATATCATCCCGGGGCGTAATAAAAACACATCCGTAACAGTCTATGACCGTTCGCAAAAACCACCGCTACTCGATTAAGTTTTTTTTACATTTCTTATCGAAGCTCGTCAAATTATTGCCTGTGTATAAAAACTTTAAGATTTAAACCCTGTCCGGTCAAATAAAAAACGAAATTCAAAACGAGATAACTATATACATGTATAGTAAGGCAAGTTGCTTAAGTGTATAATATAAGATTATTGACAGGGCGAGCTGAAAATATTGCGAAATTTAATAGAATAATAAATATTTAATTTGAGCAATATCTATACATTTCTGAGGTTATAACTAACGTAATTTTAAGCGGCAAAACTGATCGCTAAATTTAAGTGGTAACATTTCAATGCCGTTTCGATACTAAGGGTTTTGTTTATTTTTTATTTATTTCTTTCTTTCAAACGGCTTATAAGTTAAAACGAGATTTTTCCATTTATTCTCTTTTTAGTAAATATAGGGCTTAAGTCGTGAACAACATACAAAGCGCCATCTTCCTCAAACTGATGTCGATTAATTTACGATATCGACTGAAGGTGCTTGATGGAAGTTCAATATCAAATTTGAATTGTTACAATTTCAGTTCTGTTGCATTCGTGTGATAGAATGCCTGAAGATGCCGAAATGTGAAACCCGGGGTAGTTAGTGACAAAACTTGTGGAATCGTACAAAATTGTAACAATTCAAATTTCATCCCGATTAATTGTGTATATTGATAAATATTGTACAATAACGCAATGAAAAAAATGATTTTCATAAGGTAACTGAAATTTAAACCTAAATTGAAGGCCTTCTAAATTACATTAATATAACACAGAAGAAACTGTTTTTCAAAATAGAAGTATTAAATAAATGGAGTTAGTAAGTCAGTCAATCCACGTTTATGGCTGTTTAAATTAGTTGTAAGATAATTCCTATGCATCTGTCTTTACCTCGTTTCGAGAATCAGATAGTCGTTGTATGTGAAGAGTATATAACAATAATTGTCCATGTTGGCTGTGAATTATGAAATGGATATTGTGATGACATAATGGGTTAAGTGCCCATTACATAATTCTATAGAAACGTTTTACCCCGGAACCGTGATAAAAGAATCTACAGGGTTTTAGATAACTGTGCTAAATGATCTGTTGAGGTTTGAGTCTTCATTATGAAACAAAAAATTTTAAGATATTTTAAATATATATATATTTTTTTGAATCGTTACAATTTTGTACGATTCCACAGGTTTTGTCACTAACGACCCGGGTTTCTCCTTTCGACATCTTCAGGCATTCTATCACACGGATGCAACAGAACTGACGTAAAATAAACAGTTAGCATCGTATATATATTATATTAAAGTTATTAATTACAGGAAAACGCTTACCCCCAGGCAAGCAGCAAATTACACCTAAAAAAATATCAAAATCAATCTAGTAATCATTAACTCAATTAACTGTGATAATTTTCATTAAAGATCTGGCCAATGGTCATTCTTGAAAGGGGTTTTTCAATAAATATCAATCAAGTAACATTGAATATAAATGGGTTTTTTTTTAAGATGCCGAAAGGCGAAACCCGGGTCGTTAGTGACAAAACATTATGTAATCGTACAAAAATATCGTACAAAATTGTAACAATTCAAATTTGATATTGAAATTCCATCAAGCACCTTCAGTCGATATCATAAATTATAAATATATGTTTTGTTATAAATCACGCGGACGACCAGTGTAATAATCAAGAATGTACAAATTTAGCGATAAATTATCGAGCCTCACGTATGTGAGATTATGCACGAATGTATGAATAATATTTGTATTCATATTCTCGGCTCACCGTGTAGATTGATTTTTTTCTTCGCTCACCTCACGGCGGGACCTTGAGGCTTTGATTTGTCTTCCTTCCTACTTGTGCCGTAGCTTAATCAGCCTAGGCCACTCAACGATCAGTATTGCCCGAATAATCGACCATACCGGACCTGCGAAACTTACTTCGCAACCGTAGACGAGCGTAGACCCACAGTCGGGAACAAAAATCGACATACAAAATCAGTGAATAGCCACTTTAAGATATTAATAACTAAATATCGTAAGCCGCGAATGTGAAACAACAATCAACGAGTGCAATTTAAAATTATACTTTTGCAAGCGTATAAAAATTTCATAAGTTACTGTTTAATTATTGTGCATGGTTTAAGTTTATTTTTGCTGACATTGACATTGAAATAAAATAAAATAAAATCCAAGTGATACTTTTTTGTCATATTGGCGTTTAGCGGAATATTTCGCTGCAATTGTTATTGTCCCCCGTTTATATGGTTGATTTCGATTACGTTAATAATACATAACTAATTATATCCGTCATAAAATAATTAACAACTACTTGGTTATGTAAGTGTGGTGGTCGTTTTTAGTAGAAGAATCTTTTAGTATAATTAATTGTTTGCCAGTGATATTTTTCAAATTAAATATATTTTGAAAACTAGACGAAAATCATTTTATAGTAAAATAGGCGTTTTTTATAACGTCCTTTTGGAATGGATTTTTATCAGCTAAATGCCAAATATGTCTGTTATGAAACCATTAGATAATTGGAAGAAAGAAATGAAATTGTATTTTTTTTATTTAATCTTAATATGCCGTTTATATACAATAATCTTGAGACGAATGTAACCACTTTAATAACTTTAAAAAATAAAAAAAAGTGATTAAAAAACAAAAACATTAATTTGCAAAAATGATAGTTTTTTTCATATTTTTTACTCTTTTCTACACAAAAATTTATCATAACTTAATATTACTTATATGAACTGCATTTTTGATTAAACTGAAGGACCGATATTTAAATGAAACAAAATAAAATATTATTTAAGTAACTGTTCACACATTACAATTTTTAATTTTCCATTCATAAAACGTTCTTACAAACCATCACAAAATATCACGTACCACTGTACCGTTTGCTATCACCGTAACGGACATTGTGCAGCCAAATATTTTATCTGAAAAATTAGACTTAATTTACTCTTTACAAATGAAAGCTAATCAATCTCAAGTAATATTTGATACATATACATAATAAAAATAACATAATCGTATAATTCAACACAAGTAATCTAGCGGTATAAATATATTATTATTAACACGAACCGGGACTACGCTTTTCTGTGAATAGATTCATCTTGTGAATTTAAGTGATGTCTCTATGCAGAATTATTATGTATATATTCTTGCCATTCAATCTTGGACGTTTTTTCTTGTGCGATTTCAGAGTTCACTGGTTCGTATTACGGTAGAAATTTTTTAGATGAAGACGTTTTTCAATTAATTTATAGTTACGTGTTTAAATGCATGAATTTCTACGCGTTCGATCCTTATAACGGAGCAAATTAGTACTGACTCGCAAACAAATATAGCTATACTTGTCGTTCAGTTCTTTGGATTAATTGATGATTGGATAAAATATCGACAATGAATAAGTTTCTTTTTAAGGAAATTAAAAAAAAAATGATTTAGCCTCGTAATTTTTACCAAATAATATACGACGCATTACGTCATAAACTGCAGCATTTTTACGTAAATACGCGTTAAGAGTTATTTAATAAATGGATTTCAAGTGAGCGCGTTTGTAGGTCAGGTTCATATATCGAAATGAAAATAGTATTACGCCTGAGAGAAAGTGAAAATTTCCCACCACGAACCAAATTCGTCGTATATTCATGATCACTTACACTTTCATCCGATGATGAATAAATAATAAACATTACGTAACAATGCAAATATTTTAATTGTTTCCTTGCTCTAAAGTATTTTTTTAATTTACCTTTTCTTTACCATGCACATTCCTAGTTTGAGTCATACAGGATTATATTGTTAATATTACTTCATTAAGCATCTTAAAAATACTCTTATATTTCTTCTTATATTATTACGTTAAACAGAAATCTCCCAATAGACTTTTTTTCAATCGATACAAGGATTTGTCACTTTTAAGATGTTAACTGTCACTTTTTGACGGAAAGATTTTTTAAATAATAAAAACACATTTTTAGTACTTATTTCCAAAAAAATATATATTTTGATCAGGACCGGTTTCGCTGATTGTGAGTGCATCTGATCGCAATTGATCAGTTGATAATGCTTGTGATGAGCGAAACCGGTCCTGATCAAAAAATATATTCTAATAGAAATAAGTACTAAAAAATGTGTTTTATAAAGATTTGTGTTCAAAATCATTGGTTCCTGCAAAAAAAAAGTTTTGAAATTTCAATCTATAAAGATATTTCTTTTAAGTCCTATTTTTTAATATTTTTCTCTCAAAAATAATCGTAAAGCGAGTGAATGATAGCAATTCGATTTAATTGATAAAAACATAAGTATTCTTACTGTATACTCAATTCAATATTGTTATGATTAGAACCATCTTCGCTTGGTGCAAACAAACCGGTCTTAAATATATTTAATTGTGGAAATAATACTAAACGTTGTCACTTTATTATTTAAATATAATACCTTTCCACCAAGATGTGACAGTGAATACTTAAAATACAATAATACTTGTGAAATTTGTGAAATTTGTTATGAGTAGTCTAACAGAATCGGTTCCTTGTTTGTTCCGAATCGTAAAGCAAGACGTTCTAAATGAAAATAACTCTGCACAACCTCATCACTGTCTACGCTCTAAGCCAATATTTTAATGTCTTATATTTTTTTTTCAAGAAGTACGATGCTAAGTGACAAACTGCAAATCAGTTGATTCTTTTTTGAATCGATAAAGATACACATAAATGCAGTAAACAAATCGTGAACGTGTTTTGATAAATCTATAAATTATTGTTTCGTGCACGTATTCTGTGACAACAAACGCTAAAGGAAGCACCTCTCAAGACCAGCATTGCGAGAACAATACATATTATAACATATAATATCAGGTGACAGACACACCGGATCGACTAAACAAGAGGTGAGACGGAATGAATCATTATTAATTCTGATCGTTATGAATGGCATACGTGTTGGCCACAATTACAATAAAAATAATGCATTATTTTTTATCGTGACACCTGTCAACATAAAACACAGTCAGAGAAAGAGATTATATTCAACTTTATAAACATGAGAAGCACAGATTTTTATTTTTCTAGGATTTTATTTGCAAAGACTTTTTCTAATCCAGAGGTGAAAAGTATACAGACTTTTAGGTCTTTAAAAGAGTCTTTTTTACTTAAAATTAGACAAAATACTATATTGAATGTTTATTATATAAGTGGCACCTTTCAACTGTGGTCTTTTGAATTGAAAATATTTTCCACCCTTACCTAATATATTTAATCTTGAATTACTTTCTTTACTTATTTTCGAAACTACTCTTCAATTTACTATCTATGTAGTTCTTATAAATAAATATTATAATTTTTTTAAACTAAAATGCATTGCTATTTTTTCACCGTGTGACAATGGAGATCTACTAAGTTAATTCAAATTCAAACAATGAATAAAGTAGAATAACGATTTTATTACTTACAAAATAATGGTAGAAATTATTAAATATTATATTGATTAGATAAATGTTATTTTCTTGGGAGTCTATATTATTCGACTCTGCTTAAATTTGTTCTTTCTTAAGAGATCGTCTAATGCATCTGAATTTAAAGAGATCACCGACAAACGAATTATCCTATAACAGTACACTTACATTTAGGAAAAAATTGCAGTACTTTTATAATTTTTGAAGAATTGATTTAATTTTTGACTTCAATAATGCAAATAGACGTGACGTAATAATACAGACCAGCTGTTTTAGCCGACACAGCAATAAAATTTGTAAGAAATTTTGCTACCATTTGTGTGTGTGTGTGTGTGCACAGTAGCTAACCAAAATACGTCATTATCCAAATTAAAATTCGACATTACGTGCTAATAGCGTCTCGAATTCCGAATATATATAAACATGCATTATCTAACATACTTCTAAAAACTCGTCTAGATTTGATAGATAATAACACACACAGACGTCCTTCAAATAGAATGAATTTAAAAATTGCCTCGCTTGTTAAAATTTTATCAAGATTGTATAGAAGCCTTATTAAATTTATAACACGCGTTTCTCAAACATAAAACCGATCATCACTAAAGCCTTTACCGTTGGTGGGCAAAAATTAAATAAAATTTGCCAAAAGTCCAGCTGAAATTTTATAACAATACAATTGGAAGAAGCAATCAGATTGCTTGTGCATTTTATTCAAATAACTGACAATTTGTTGTCTCACACAGGATATGAGACATAACATATTCATCAAACGCATTTCCTACCTATGAACTCAAAAATGTCGTTTCATTTGAGGTTTATGATGCATTTTAATTCCAATGGATAGATGTGTATATATCACACCCTGTTTACAAGCTCTGATTTACTGAAGTTTTCAACGAAATAACAAAGTTATCGCTGTTATAATTTAAACATTGTTTTCGCAAGAGAAATGACTGTTAACACTACCTGAAACAAAAGACACTATTATTTTGAAAAGTATCTTATGTATAGCTTCAATTATGTAATTCAAGTTATTATTTCCCATACCTTATTTGATCGATATAGTTGAATGTTTGATATGCTATTTCAAGTCACGTTGGCATTTTACATTTTTGGTCATAATTATATTATTGTCAATAGATTTTTGGTGTGCTAATAATACAATGTTTATATATATACTGGAATTATTAATCATCAGCCAATCCTTAGTCGTTTGTGATTGTTTCATGTTTTAAATATTCTTTCTGACAAAATGTATTAATTATACACGATTACACACGACATACGATAGTATCAATTTACAAAAAACTCGTTTAGTGTCAAGCTGGCAAAATTTTGGGGAATCCCAATTTTACAGCCCGTCATCCAATTGTATGAATACATTTTTTGTTTCATAAATTTATTTTTTCTCAAGTCTCGTGATATTGGAGGAGCCAGCACACTTCATTAGATACAAAAATTTTAAAACTATTTTTATAAAGTCATAAATTATTGATGTATTTATATATTTTTCATTAAGACTAATAAAACTTGCGTGGGTAGTAATTTATATTTTCAGTATTATTGAGTTTCAAGTATAATTTTTTTTTTTAATATAATAATAGTTCTTCTATTCGGTTACTAAATTATGTAAAATAAAACAATGTGAGATAGTGTATACCACAAGGATTGGGAATATTGTTCAGACATCTTGTAATAAAATATTCAACACAATACAATATGCATTTTATAGATATAGCAATATGTATTATTGTAAAACTTTTTAAGAGAACTAGTTGAATGGGATTCGATTAAAGAATAAAAAGCAATAAACACATATATCAATGCTTATAAAATTTGATATGTAAAAGAGTCCCTTCGAGGAATTGAACTTCTTCTCGGCAAGTCGCTGTATATGAAGAAAGTATAAGGATGGTGACAGTTAAACTATAGGACCGTCAATGTGGATTGATGTTAAATAAAATTGAGATTATTATCAATCATAATATAAATAAGAAACGTTTGCTTTTTACTTAAAAAATTGTTGACTTGAAATGGAAAAAATCCTTTCGTTTTGCTTATTTTGTTTTTTTTTTTTGTTGTGGTGTCAATTTTTTTCCTAATATTTTTTGTGTCTACGAAATAGTTTTATCACATTTTATTTTGAGAAGTTCTGATGTTGTGTCCGGCCATAGACTTTGGTGGTTTTTCCAACCCGGATTTTCGCGTTGTGGCTTCATTATTACCTACAATTCTAATTGTACGTCTATATCTAAGAGTTCAGTCAACTGAACTACAGTATCTTTTAAGTATTATTATGAAAACAGCAATGACTTATCTCATGCTCAAATCAACAAGGGTGTCAGATTTTCTTGATTTTTTTTGATGATGTATCTACTAGTAATCTGGATGGATTTCACGGAGAATTTCAACGGATATCGTTTTTATAATACCTGAATGTTATTCAATCACTCCAACTCTCACTTTGCAGAGCTTGGTAAAGAAAATATACAATGATTCGAAAAAGACGAGCAAAGTCATTTTTATAAGCCTCATTTTTAGAATTGGATATTAAACAAGCAATAACAAAATAACGATACTATTAAACTTAATTTAGATTTTTTATCTATAATATATGAGGAGTTACTTAAATATATTTTTATTTCAGACTCAATATTATAGATACTGATAAAATATGATTATTTGTAGGTATCTTTAGGGGTATCGCAACGATTTTTGTTTTGAATAGAGAAGAATCGTAGCCAAAAATAATATTTTAAAAAATAACGAAGAATTTAAATTACTTATTTACTTCAACTATAGTAGGCTAAAAATGAAAACAGGTTGACTGTGATTTTCTTAATTGACGTATATTCTAAAACTATTGACTATTTCTTCTCGATTGTTCTTATTGTTCTTTGTATTGAAAATAAAAAAAATATATGAATTTATTTAACATCTATAATTTTAACCGAAAATAGATTGGAAAATCCCAAAACTTCTTCAAACTGAAATTGATTCATTCAATTGAATATTTTTTAAATAAATTCCCCAAGGTTAATTTAATTATATCCAAGCTAAATTCATTAGGCGTTTTTTGTACGATATCAAAATACTCAATGTTTTATTGTATAAGTTTTTTTAACATCTCTTATGTTATACAAAGTGATTATCACAAAATGAAGTGTCTAATTGATGTTATTAGCTTACAAGAGAATCGTATTAGTTATTAAAATTAGCATACAATAGTTCAAAAAATAATTTGCCAAAGTATTTTATAAAAAATGAATTTTCTCAACAGCAATTTTCCTTATTATATTTTTTTATTATTATATTAGGTTTTGTTTATACAATAATTTTCAGCATAAGTCGTTTTATGATAACTTTTCAGTGAACAAAAACACGCATCAACAATATGTAATATTATATTGGCATATATGTAAGATAAAGTTATGTCATGCATACAACACAACTGATGAATTATTTTACGACTTTTAAGGAAAGGACATGAAAATTCCCTTACACTTATGCAATTAATATAAAAAGTTAAGACCTGACTGGCTAGCTAATCGCTCTTGATAGGTGTCGTTCTTTTTAGGTAAGACGGTAATTATAGTATCACGAATACATCTGTCTTAGATTAATATTTATAAATCGACTGGAAAATTAATGAAACAATAAATTAAAACTTTTTTAGGAAAAATAATTTTGATAAGGTGTAGAAAGAAAGAACAAGAAATCACAATGATAAAATCCATAACATAATAAGCTTTCTACAGTGAAAAAAATATTTTAAGTCATGTTTTAAGAAAATTACAAAGTATTGCAAGTTTCACCATTAGTCCTGTAAAAGGGTAGAAATATATTACGAAAAGAGACAATTTATTTTGCAACCATTGTTGTGGTATCATATTTTAATCATTAGTGGACTGTAGACGCTCGCCTATTTTTGGCTTACGGCACTTCAGACTTCGCATTTTTTATCTCCACCAAATATCTGTAATGCGGTTATCTATTTGATATACAAAATAAATCTTACTGCAGTGTTAAAGGCAAGATGAACGATTCGCTACCGTGGGAGGTCTTTTTGGTATGCCATTTTGAAAATATGTTTCTTGATATCTGAACTTCCAAGGTTTTTCGAAAAGTGTTAATGTTATTAATTGAGTGTTTTTAATAAAACATATTCTTTGTTTATATAAATATGTATTAGGTTTTCAAGCACAATGTTTTATGAAGTCACCGTAATTGTAAAAAATACTGTCAACTACAAATTGCATGCATGGAGTATACCTCTAAGATTTGAGGATATGAAAATTACATGATATGTTACTTTAATGCTTCAGTAAGTCATATTCAAAATGAAACTTATTTTCAACCATTTTAAGTACTTTAAAATATCAAAAAGGGCAGCTTCATTTTTTTATTATATAAGTAGAAAGTTACTATAATCCACGTCATTGTGACATTGTTTTATATGTCACGCATTACAAAAAAAGTTTATTTATTAAGTGACATTTAATTTTTGAAAGTTTACTCGCAGAAATATTATATTGCTTATCTTTTATTTTGATAAAATACTTTTCACCAGACGCAAAACGATTTATTGATATGTGACATGAAAAACTTTTTTTTTTTCAAAATTTTCACTTACGTATTATCACATAGTATCCAGAAATACTTTTTGATCTATTGTTCAATGCTTCTTGAATATTTTCATTATATTTTTCAAAAATTAAAACTAATTAAAAAGGCAACAAAAAACAAGAGCTGTGGATCGTTAAAAACCCTGTTGACTCAAATTTTCCCTTTAGGATCTCATTTAAAATTTCCGAATATTTTTTAATTCCATTATAACATATATACATATTTCTGGACTAATTTCATGGTTTACTGCTTCTCTGCGCCACAAAAAAATATTTTAAATATTAGAATACTATGATTATTATATCCATTTCGGTGTGGGCATAGTACACGACAAGTAAATTATTTTAATATCTCTAACGTACGATGTTAAAGTGATGTTATATGAAAAAAATAAAGTTGTGTTTTCATGGCAATAAATATCTGACATATATAATTATATTTGTCATTAATCTTGCTCTCTATCGCAAATATATAATCATCACTACAGAAACGATTTATATTAGAAGAGGGAATTATTTATTGTCGTAAGATAGAGACTTGATCTTCCTAGCTAAGTTATTTTGTAATTATTTACATAACGTTATATTAATAATTTACCTCTTTATATTAAAGTGGTTTAACAGTTATTTTATTTGCGATAGAAACAGTTTTATTAACACGTGATAATAGAAACTATTGTTTCAATATTTGAAGTGTAGCATTTGATATTTTTATTAAATCAAAACTTTTAAAGTACAATTTTTAGCAATAATAAAATATTTATTCAAACGAAGTTGCTTAACCCGTTCTCTGCTGAGCCGAAAGTATTGAAAAAATCCAGTTGTGTTGGTGTTATACAGACTTATGAAGACTATCTAGACCTGTGATTCTCACGTGAAATTTTACTGTGTCCGCATTATAAACATCAGCTGTCCTATGAAAATGTCTCGTGGCCGCACCAAATGCGATAAAAATAGTTTCGATATTTATTTTTTACAATACACAGTTGTAGGTAAAATCGACCGAAATTATTGAACTGTTTTATTATTACTTAAACTTGATTAAATTCTGGATAAGTCAGGTTTTTCAATCAATTTTAAAATAATAATAATTTTAGAAATTCATTTCTAAAAACACATTTTTTAAATGTCAATATTTACTATAAAACTGATGGTGGCCGCACACGAGAACCACTGATCTAGACAAATCAGGTTATATTTAAATGCAAAAATAATATTACATCTTTCGTCAACACATTGCAATCAGCCGTCTCAACAGCTAATACGTAAGCAGTCCGTAGGTTAAGCTCGTGTCAGAGGAAAGCTTTTGCCGAGAAGATATTATGATTGCAAAAAAGAGTGTGCATGTAAAACGAAAATATTGTATAAAACGCTATGATCGTAGACATAAGATTCTGCAATGACATTTGTATCAAGTACACTATTGTGCTTTTAATATGTATTATTTACTTTTATTTAAATTTTACAACGGTTGGGTTTTTCATTTAAATACTTTTTTATATGTATAAATTTTTCCTATGTATTTTCTCGCTTGTATATATCCGATGCAAGCCGTTAACTATGTGATAGAATACCTGAAGATGTTTAAAGGTGAAACCTGTGTTGTCAATGACAAAACATGTAGAGTTGTACAAATTTTCGACAGTTGAAATTTGATATTGAAATTCCATAAAACACCCTCAGTTTATATCGTTGATTATGTTTTATTATATTATGATAGTTTGAAAATGTTGAGTATATAATAAAATACAAATCCCTTTAAAATCATTATAAATTATACATCTTCTATTTTGGTTTCCAACATCGTTAGTACTACGGTAATTAGATAGACAATATATTGTCTCATTTTTCAAGCATTATAACATTAATATAAAATTATTTCATTAATGTTTCATTGTGTTAAGGGTTTTTCTAAGAAAATTAATTCAACGACACAAATTTTGATTAACCTTAAAAATAAATAGCAAGTACCCTCTGTTGATTTAGAAGACGCATTTTTTTAAAATTATGTAACATAACTAATAAATCAATATGCCACCTTCATTCTATTTGTGCATAGTAATCGAAATGAATAACTGTTCGGTCAAAGATTACTTAAACAGATTTATAGCATTCTCTTTCCGCAACAATTTGATAATAATTATTGTTATTTTTTAATTGTGTAAAAAGATAGCCGATCTCTCATGAATCATTATGTTTTTTAGAATTCAATTTTGGATAAAAACTTTCAATGCCTACCTGTCCTAAAACAGTTACTTTACAATAATATAAGAGGAAATCAATAACCGTGAAAAAACTACGACCATGTTTTCCTTTTAATCTGACCCTGGAAGAGAATTTGATCAAATTGTATACATAGAAGGCGACCACTTCCTTTGATCATAAATTACTAACAATATTCAAGCAGAAAAAAACCGTCTACGCTCAGTAACAATCAGCGTTTCTCAATGAAAATTCGTCACGTATATTAACTTCAAATTGAAAAAAGTACTGTAAAAGGAAAACTGTAGTCTTAATTATCACAGGTGAAAGGATTCTGTGTTTCATTACGGTGTCTGGTCTTATCAGACTGAACGCTCGTTTATATATATAACTGATACAAGCATTCTCTCTTCCCGCTCTTTCTCACACACACTATCATCATCTGCGCATCGTACTTCATTCGATAGCGCAATTTTGTACATATAAATTCTTACCATGCGATCTATCAACACTCAAATAATACTTTTGATACAACCGATATGTATACAGAGAGGATGTATGTGTGATATACGTTAAAATTTTTAACTAAAATAAAATTCACACAATGTTTTAGGTAACAGAGATAAAATTGGATATACCCTCTATAATAATTAATGATATCGACTGATGGCTCTTGATGGAATTCCAATACCAAATTTTAATAGTTAAAATTTTGTACGATTCCACATGTATTGTCACTAGCAACCATGGTTTCACCTGAAGATACCAAAAAGTGAACCCCGGGTCAAAACTGACAAAACATGTGGAATCGTTCAAAGTTTCAACAATTCAAATTTCAATTTTTTAGAATTATCGTATCAACGCCTATCGGTTGTTAAGATTGTATCAGAATCTTTCGTTCTTCACTTGGCAACATTAATCATTTCAACAGACCTTTCGAAGTTGATTCTAAAGGATATAACGTGTCGGCGGGAGATTTAAAATATACATATTTAATGCCAATTGTTGAACGTACGTACCGCCTTTTTTAAGCCATACTGTATGTTACTAAGCACAAAAACACTAATTCTTTCCTTACAGACAGCACGTCTTAATTATAATGTATACTCATTTTTTCAATAGCATCTTCGCTGTTTTTTGGACAATGATACTAAGAAAAATCTTTCGTATTTCGAAATAATTTTCCGCTACAAAAGCTCCCGACCTTTGTACTTCCAAATGCTTAAAATTGGATTTAACTAACGAGACAACTGATATATATTGATAATCGATACTAAATAAAAATCATAGTTGAAAATTTCGTTTACGAGAAAACATTTTTAACTATAACTTCTTTATTGAAAAGCGTAATATTAAAAGAATAAAAACATACTTTTTTGTTGAATTTGGATTGTTAAAACTTTGTTTGTTCTGTTTCATCCGTGTGATAGAAAGCCTGATGATGCCGAAAGGTCAAGCCCGGGTTGTTTATGACAAAACATGTAAAATTCCATCAAGCACCTTCAGTTTGATATCATAAATATTTTTTTTTCTATTTCCACAACATATTTTTTGATAAGGAGCAATTATAGTCATCACCATGAAGAGCGAAACCGGTCGTCGTCATAAAACATATTGTGGAAAAAATCTAAAAAATTTGTTGTTTTTATTTAAAACTATTCAGAAGTAGTATATATATTTTTTTATTATGTCCGTAATTTTTATGACCACATTACTGAATTTTTTTTTTAATATTCGGTATTGGATTATCCTTCATGGAACAACACAGAGAATAAGTGAAATAGTGTGTTGTATCACATTTCTAAAAACATCTTTTTACTCTATCAATTTAAATTTAAATTATTATATAAATATCATATATATAGTGATACAATCAATTTAAATCTCAAAATGATTACATAAAGCTTTACGCTTCAGCTACCCGCTTCATATTATTGGTCACATGGTATTATACACAATAATAATTACAAAATATTTTGACCAAATTCTTTTTTTAAATATTCGATTCTCACTACCAACCATCTTGGAGAGATAATTTGTTGAGAAGGAAGCTTCTTGTTATTAAATGACATATTTTCATGGTATTATATGATTCTTGACTGCTGTTTATAATGGTATGCAGACACACAATACAACCTTCAATGAAAATAGTACGGTGTAATTATTTTCCGTGGCATCTGCAGAATTAGCGGGCAACTACATTGATAATGCATTTATTCAATAAAATTTGCGACAATTTTCCATTAAAGCCTCGTTAAAATGGCAATGAATATGAGAAAGGCAGAAAAACATCGTATTATATATGTATATGTCATTGATGGGAAAAGAACGATATAATTGTAAACATAACGAATGTAGGAACGATAGATCGTTTTTTTTTTTGCTTTAATATAAATATGTTAACTCTTAGAAACGGCTCAAAAAAGAAAGATATGATTTAAAATGTTGCATGATATTCTTTGAAAGAAAAATCTATAAAATATGCTGGTGATGTGCGAAACTAGTCATGACCATTACATAAATCAATTTTAACGGCCCACATTTCCATTCTCAATACAAAACTTAAGCAAAAATACATAGTGTACAATAATTTAAACCAAGTGGTATCATTTGTCGGGTAATTAAATTTCATCTGCCTGTTTTTACTAATATATAAAATTAAAACCTTATGACCGTTGCTTTGTCGCAGTAATATTTTCCGTGCGCCTTCAATTTAAGTAGCAACCAATAAATACCGATCAACGCTTCTTCTGTTATTACTGAGGAGCAATTATTTGCTTTGATGGCCACTTTGTATTTAACGACTCACCTTATAAACATCTCATCATTTTCAAATCGATGCGACATTAATTAGCATCGACCCAGCAAAATAAATGATAGCTTATGACAAACAATATAACCTTCCTCTAAGTAAAATGACAAACATTTCAAATAAAATCAAAACATATCTGAAGGAATCACCACATTCCATTTAATAACTGTTAAGTATTTTTACCATAGCATACATATATATAATATCTACTAGAGATTTTTTTCAGAATTTGCGAAGATTTCAGAAACGCATATGAAATTTTAAATTGATTCACATCAAATCGGGATTTCTCTCTTAATGTAACAGATACGTGTATTTATATTTACGATGTGTCGATTGAATTATTTTTTTATTATTATTTGAAAAAATATATGTTCTAACTGTTTCTGTAAAACACCAAGCTACGAGTTTAGTTGATATATTTTATATTTTGATTCGTTTTTTTTTTATTTTATCGACTACCTTTCAGTCAATACAGAGCAATGTTTATAACTACAATCGTTTGTTCACAAACTGATGAAATTTATATTTGAAGTTTTTTATAATCGATTTCTTTTGGTAATTTCATTTCTTCATTTTTTTTTATTTTCCTGCAACTATCATAATATTACACAGATTTGTTATACAGCATAAAATGCATGTATACTGTCGGCCATAAAAACTTATTGTATTAACAGTACATTTATTTATTTGATGTCATTCTTAGGACAATTGAATATTTACTGTACTGTGAAATGTTAAAAGCAACAGTTTTTTTAGAATATGAAGGTCACATAGCAATTGCTTCCGGACATTACTATTTATTTTCAGTGACAGAATAAATTTTAAACTTACATAAACATAACTAAGCCCAACAATAGACTATGTTATAAATCACATATTTTATGAGTGGAGTACGGCCTATGGTAATATTTTCAACTATCAAACATTATTATGATGGAATATATTTTTGGATGCCTCTCTCTATTACTATTTAATGTTAAGTTTCATCAAAATAAATTGGTCTCGAAGCTGTAAAATCAATAAATTCTGGTAAATTTATAAAACGTTAACTGTGACCACGTAATACTTTGGATAAACATTTAAAATCAATTCAAAACACAAAGGAATAAAAAATTTTCAATGGCTGCAATAAATGCATCAAAAAATATTTTTAATACATGTCATATAAAAACGATCATATTCATGCGCTGCATATAAACTTGCCAGTCATGTCCACGTATGATTGTACGTAATTATTGTGCAAAATGGTTTTTATCCAAACGTTCACATTGTCATCTCGTGCATACACAATAGCTTACTTTTTGTACCTGGATGAGCGATCAAAAGATAAAATATTATGACATACTTTTGTACGATGTTAATCCGATATTAAAATTGTTATAACATCTTTTCACAAAGGTGAATATTAAGGCTGTGTGTTATCTTTACCGAGAAATATAACGTATACTATATGTACGTATATCATTACCATTCAAATAATTCTTATAATCTAGGACATCTGCTATTCGAACTTGCTACAATTCGACGGTATATATGATATTATAATGATGAAAACCTTTTGAGTCGAACTTATTTTCAACTCAATTTCATATGCAACTAGTGTCCAGATTTTATTAATGTACGCTCTAGTCAATTTCACTATGTGACTTTGGGATATTTTTTCAACAACGTCTTATCGTAGTATACAGCACTTTGTTTTAAATAGAACATCTCTACGAACTATACTGTAAGTTTCTCACTTTTTCAATTCCCATAAATATGATTCAAAATGACAGAGAGTTGATAATGAAATCATCACGTAATATGCAGAAAATTCGATGATTTAAATGGACGTTTGGAAATTGAATGTTTAGCTACTTCGACTAGAACATACTATTCTAGTATTACGGAATTTACAATTTATTGGCACAATTGATCATTGTACACATTTTTTCTATTTTTTTATGGGAATTTCATACATCTTTGTAATAATATGATATGTTCGTTTATTATTAATGAAGTAACAGCTTTATTCTAATGCTCTGTATCTGTGCTCGAAACAATAAATATTTTTTTTTAGATTTTGGCTTACTAAAGGATTTTTCTACACAAATTAACCTCAAAATTTAAAGCTCTCATTTGAAATTATCTTGTGTTTTTTAAAAAAAATGTGCCTTGACATTGGCTAAATATATTTTTTAATTATAAAAACATTTTACAATAATAATTGTACAGTATTTTGTTATATTATTGTAAATATTTTATATTTACAATACTAAATTAGTTGTGTAAATAATATTACATTATGATACAAAGCTTTGCATTTTCTAAGCACCGTTTCCGTGACAGTTTGATTTCAATTCTTTTCACTAAACAGTCACTAAAAATTAAGCCGCTTGATTTCAATTGACGCTTGACAATATTCAGTAACCGCGGTCCATTGAAATGTCAACATTAAAAAACACTGAACATTGATACACAATGTGATCTGGCAGCGCTTTATTCAAAACGAGGAAAAAACTCTCAAGTCGTGAAAATGCCAGATCCAACATCACGAACCGGCCGCCGCCACAATAAATTGATAAATTTCACACCGTATCAAAACTGAATTTAGTTTCTCACATTCAGATGTATGATAGGCTGGCTTACTTATGTGTACACATTTTTCGATCATGTGATACAAATTGACAGGAAAATAAATTGGCGCTTTATTTCCAGTGAATTTCAATCAGTTAGCAGTTAAATTTTGCATGCAAAAATCTGAAATATTGACTTTCTTTTTTACATTGTTATATAAACACATAATTTCTGTCTCATTTCTATATTTTGATATCGTGAGACTGTTATCGTTCAACAAGATGAAAAATGGCTAATTAAAAACGCTAACAGAACGGATAACACAAACACTCGTGCCTTTTAACGGACAATGCAAATGTGAAATCTGTTATGAAAAATAGCAACCTTGACTACTTCATCATATACTAAAATAATTGGGGAATATATACTTTGAACTATCTTTTTTCGAAGTTTTCTCAAAGCAAACGTCAATCCAAACAATCATCGTACACTAAAATAGCTGCTTCATTTTGATTGTTAACGTAATAATAAAATAACAATTTTCACATTTATTCTACAACCTATATATTAAAAAAATTGAATGAAATTTTGCACTTGCTCCGGAAAAATGATTAATTGTTATAAAAAAAAACTTTTTTTTTGTAACAATTAAATTTTAATGTCTTTTTTTCTTGTATAATATATAGTGATATATTAATAGAGTTTCTTCAAAGATATGTTTATTTTGTAACTTTAAAAAATGCCGTTTTTTAATGGTTTAATTAAGTCAGTAGTACGCTAAAATTCTAAAGTAATTATTAAATATTTTTTTTGCATTTGATCGGGAATTTAAATATTCGTTTTTATAAATATGTACACTCAATGATAGAATTTAAGGATATACTTTTTTTAACATAAGAACCATTACATATCATTTATTTATTAATCAAACTAATCGTTAGATCTAAGAGTTCCTATATTTGACAGAGGATCGCTAGATATAACAAAATTATATTTGGTTTACAGATTGAAGAACTTTGATAAAAATACATTCAAATAAGAACCAGTGATTTATGTGTCAAGTATCCTTACATTACTATCATCATTTTGCGCGCGAAATATATACCTAAAATGCCTTGCAGGTTTAGTATCGTGATTAATCTTTCAAGCGGCAAAAGTCAAATGTGTCCTCTTTGTTTACTAAAATAATCCCGTTCGATGAAACTTCTTTGTTGTGTAAGTCATTTAACCGTTTTCGCTTCTGAATAAAGTAACGAATAATTTTTACCAAACGTTTTTATTCCTCGTATAATATTTTTAGTCACAATTTTAGAGTTATTTACTCACCCTTATTTAAGATTTCTTCTTATAAAGCAAACATTTACAACATGCAATTGTTGTATTGTGTCATAGATTCATAAATATTATTCTTACAACATAGAATACAACAAACTCGTAATGTCGAAAAAGAACCGTAGGCTGAAAATTTAATGAATACTTTTTCCATATTTCGTGAATTGAATTTTCATTTCATTGGAAAACGCCATTTTTGATAGTGAAAATATTTTTAAAAAATAAAAGATTCATAATAGTACTAGATTATAGTCTACAGCAGTGGTTCTCACGTGAAATTTCTTTGTAGCCGCATTATAAGCATCAACTGTCTTGTGGAAATGTCTCGTGGCCGCGCCAAATGTGATAAAAATTGTTTCAATAATTATTTTTTATATAGTGAATTACACTGAATGCTCTTTCACAATATACAGTTGTAGGTAAAATCTAAAATATTAAAAAAGCAATTTTTGTTAATTCTTTATATTGACTTGATTCATGGTCAACGTATAGCTTAGGCACAATTTTTTTAAAACAGATTTATCGGTCCTTTACTTAAACTCGACTAATTGCTGGATAATTCAGGTTTATTCAATCAATTTTAAAATAATAACAATTTCACAAATTTATTTGTAAAAACACATTTTTTTTTAAATCAATATTTACTATAAAACTGTAGGTGGCCGCAGCAAATCCTTTGGTGGTCGCACAAGAGAACCACTGGTCTACAGTTATATTGTCAAAACGTAATCTTCAGAGTTAAGACTTACAAGAAAAGTGCTTAATGTTTACTTGTAACATTGCGTCATTTCAAAATTACTCTGCTCGTTCAAAATTTACAGATTTTTTTTTTATTATTATTGTAATAAACGTTGGCATTTTGATCGGAATTACTATATCTTGCTGATGTTTTTTCAACCGATTGTTTTATACAAAATGCACTTATTATTCACGAATATTCTGCGCGTGTTAAGTGTTGATTTGAATCAAGGTTAGAAGTGTGCATCTGTGCAACGCTCGCTAGTTTTTTTATTATTATTTATCGTAGATTATAGTGTCAAAGCAATAAAATGCTTTGTATTATCTGCAATATCCAAGGGAATCATCTGTACGAACGTGCGACATCATGCGTACCAATCTGCAATAAAAAACGCCTTTTATGTTTCACTATGTCACACGCGAAAAAAATCAATGAATTAAATACTACAGGACGAAATATATTGACACCTAATAACAAACACTTAACTTGTTTTTACCATGACCTGTAGAAATAAATTAAGCAATTCAACCAAGAGTTGTGGGGATATTTGTCACTTTTAACGTGTTAACTATCACTTCTTGGTGGAAACGCATGATATTTTAAATAATAACAACACATTTTTAGTACTGTATATATTTTACGATCAGAACCGATTTCGCTCATCGCAAGTGTTATGAACTGATTTTAATAATCACTTGATAATGATCGCAATGATCATAATATATAATATGGAAATAGTACAAAAAAATGTATTTTTATTGTTTGAATGATTTTTGTCGCTAAAATTTATGTTTGTTTATTTACAATAAGAATGATTTTCTTTATAAAGTTCATATAATTTGACATAAAACATTTACAAGTTGTCAGTTTGAAATCAACGAAATTTAGTAAGAAGTCAAATCGTATAGCACGGAGAGATTTGTGGATTTTTCTTACGTATTTAAAACCTGAATGTCATTCGCATCGAAATTCTCTCTCAACTATCCGACTCTTAATAAGGCTTAACGAAATCATATCGCTATTAATTCTGCATTAGCTTTATTCTATTATCCCTAAAATCTCTGAAAAATAAAAAATGTGTTACACAACAAAACCTTACGTAGAACAACATGTTTGGAGACACGCTATCATCAAAGTCCATATTATATTCTCGTATTTTAAACAGTAGCACTTTTTAACCTAATTAAAGTGGCTTACACATGCAAAATATATTTTAATCTCTTCCACGCTAACGCCCCAACGTATGGGACGGCAATGTGCAAGGCCTGTACGCGAGCGTCCCAGACGTTGGGACGCGAATATTCAAACGTCGGTAACGCAGGCAATCTTTTGCATATATAACTGATTTTGGTTTTAAAATATCGCCATATTATGAAAAAAGTATTAGGTTTAAATGCTTAAAACATCCATTTTTCGAAACCTTCAAATTTATTCTGATCCCGCCAAATTAATATATCAGTTTGAAACTGCGTGCTAAACTCGCGTCTAACTTCGCACTGAACTTTGCACCAATCTTGCGGCATTGCAATGTGCCACTCCATGACACGTGATAGTAATGGCGCTTGTTCATTTGAGTTTGATTGGTGGCTTCGTAATGGCGATTTACGAGTTAGTTATTTATTAAGGATATATTTGTTAAGATGATTGTGACAACATAGGACATTTCTTTGTGTTTTTTAATGTTCTGAAACATTTTTAATGCATCTAGCTTCCATAAAGGTCACCCCGATTATTTTTTATTGGTGTATTTATATCTCTATGTGGAAAGAGAACATTTTGAAACATAGCAACGCCGACAGATTTTATTTGTATAAAAAACTGTCGCTGCGATCGGGCTAAAAACACTGCTTTAAATTTTAAGTAATGAGGAAAAATCCAATGTACTATTTAAATATTTTATTGGAATCTTGACGACTGTCGTATATTTTATAAATGACAAACTGTTCAAACCATTACGCAAGCTCATTTCAAAATCTGTCAACTGCCATATAATTCATGATAATCAGATTAATCTTACGCGGAATAGTTGTAAATATTTAAATAAATGTGCTTATTTTATTTATTCAAATCGTATTTCAGTGTGTAGGTATGAAGAATCAGGTTTTGCGAAGCCATGTCCGGTTGAAAACATCATTATTCAATTTGAAGCTATCGTAGGTATTTCACCTTGCCGAGAAATAATTCATTCTTTTTTTACGAGCCAGTAGAGCGGCAACACTGACTTTTCTTTGTCGATTAACTTGTTGCCAGGTACCCAAGTTTGCGATGCGTGGGTCAAACAAAGCGCCTTGTAATAATTAAAACGTGCCACGTATTAATTGAACCTCTGTTATTCAATTTAACGATCGACAGTAAATTTGCATTAAATTCGATTATCCTATAGATATCTTAGTTTAGTTGAATTTTCTGTAAAAAATAAATCGTTTTTGGCTATACATTAAAACGTAATATATATAATCTGTCGAACGTTCAATTGAATAATATTGGTTCAATTAATAATATATATAATACATATCCTAAACGCTTCAATTATAAACGAATCCAAATAAAATATTGTATAAGCACTAATTATGTGTTAACTATCACTTCATGATGGATAAACATGATATTTTTAGTAATAAAAACACATTTTTAGTACCACGGTGAAAAAAATAGCAATGTATTTTAATTCTACAAAACTATTTTTAAAAATATAATCAATGACTATTTCGACTCATACCATCGTCAGAACTATGCTTAAACGATTTATCTTGCTTATCTATATATAGCTGTGTAAAAAAGTACACAATATATCTTCTCTCCTGTTTTAACGACCTAATGAACAAACTAATATATGTCGATCACCATTGCTTAACCCTCCGCGGGGTGCTTCTTTGTTTCTGTAATAGACCATTTCCGTGCCATATATAAACTTATTAATATAGCAGCCTCTTTAGTTTCATTTACAATTTTTAGTTTTATTACGAGCAAGAAACAAGCTAGGTCGTAAAAACAAGAGAGAAGATGTAGTGTGTACCTTTTCTACAGAGATTTATAAAGATAGCTATCAACTATATTTAAAAAAAATAATTTTGTAGAACCAAAATACATTGCTATTTTTTTCACCGTGCTATAATGGAGTTCTACCAAGTGAATGCCAATTCAATCAATACATTTTTAGTACTTATTTCCACGATGTATTTTTTGATCAGGACCGTTTTTGCTCATCTCGAGCTTTATCATATGAATATCCTTATCAAAAAATCTATTGTGGAAATAAGTACTAAAAATCTGTTTTTATTATTTAAAAATAAATGTAAGCTTTTCAGTAATTTTCTCTACTTATTTGGAGCGCATAGCCACCATGCCGATCCTCCGTGAGTACCAGCCTAAGACCATTCGTTTTGCTTCATCCAAAGCCATAGTCAAACTTTTCCTTCCGGCGTAAATGTCTACTAATAAATACAATATTTCAAAAGATATGATAAATCGTACGTCAATGTTAAATAATAACAAAAATTTTGCAGCAGATGATATTTTCAATAAATAACAATCAAAAATTTTAAAAAATCACGGTTAACTATGGCAATAAATAAGAAGACTCAATGAGAATCCGAATTTAATTCTTATTCCGGCTTACATCATACCTATTTCGGCATCAGCATATAAATCATAATACGTGAATGTGTATTTTTGTTCGAGTGCGTGATATTAAATAGGTAAAACCAATTTAACCTTAACACTTACACTGAATTTCCGAAACATTGATTTATCGATGATAATACAAACAAAACTTTCGTGGGCTTAAAATTGTACTATAATATAATTAGATTTTTTTATTATGATTTCTTACAATATGCTTCAAGTTATACTAATAATGCAATAAGTTGTACTATAATTCCTTCCATTTTTCTTTATAAACGTTGTCATTAATACATAACTTTTTGTTAACCAAAATAACAATGGCGTGAGCCGAAATAGCTATCAACTATATTTTTTAAAAATAATTTTGTAGAACTATAATACATTGCTATTTTTTTCACCGTGTTAAAAATACAAACCTTTAGTAATATTTATGTTAACAACATCGATGCTTTTATCAAAATTTCAACTTACTTTTGTATTAAAATAAACAGAGATAAAACATTAAAAAGTTAAATGTAAAACAAATAATTGGACTTCAAAAGACATTTTTTTTTTAATATTGAGGCTAACAGCAAATCGCAAACGGTGTGGTATATATTACATTAAAGCTCAAAATGACGATTTAAATAGTTGAAAAGGCATAAACCAATGCTGCAATGCAAAAAACAGAAACGCGACGACTTCCTTACAGCGAAACGTTTTTTTTCGTCTTTATCTCTGATGATGAAATATGATTATATAATACAGTTTCAATATAAATTTCTTATAAAAATCTTTCCTTAAATAAATGTTACATAGTATGCAGTTGTCAATTACGACATATTCGGTTCATCAAGAATGCAAATTGTAATTGACAACGATATGTGAAAATAAAGCAATTTGCAATCGACTTGAAGTTATTTCATTGTTTCATGTTGATAGCTGTTACATTAATATCATTCTGGGCAGCTAAATGAATTCGCAGCGCTCCCTTTTAAATGCGAATATACCTTTAGCGGATTTAAAAGATAAATCGTGACTGTTTAAAGGTAAATTTAAGACTTGAAATTGTTTCTACTGATAAACAATTAAACTCTCCATGCCAGGAGAAACAAATTGCAGATACATACACAAAATATTTAAACCTATTTAGTAACTTTTAAGTGTTTTTGTCATCCTCTGAAAAAGATATTTAATCATTAGTTGGATAAATTAAATAATTAGAAAAATTTTCATTTGTAGGGTCCTGTCGATCATATGGAAAACAGGATGGGAGTTTTAAAAGAATTTTATTAAAAATATATATTTAATTGGCATTGACTTAGTTGGAACATTGTTACAAGGTAAACATATCGAATGATTTAGTTCTGCAAGAACTATGGGATAAACTTAAAGGTATTTTTATAATGTTTTTCCTCAATCATGAATATAAAATTATGGAGAGCTAACATCTTTTTTTATAGTCTTTCCCGGGTCTAATAATAAATTTTACTAAAAGGACCCATAGATTAGCTTATTCAGTCCTAATCGCACGATAAATTGTTAAATACATATTAAAATTCCCATAAAACTATTTTGTCAAACAATTAACTTTATTGGCGCTATAAAAAGCCTTAATTGTACAATAAAATCACAAAATAAAATACACTTTGCCATCCGGACCAATCAAGGAAACTGAGCAGAGATTCTTTTGTTTATGGTAACACATCCCGCTATGAAATCTTATGTCAAGATATAAACATTTTAATTCTCTATCCGCTGTTATTTATAAACAATTAAATTTCCACAATATACTAATTTAATATACCCTGATGTAAAGTGATACTCGCCTAGAATGCAATTTGAGAGTTACAAACCGGCTTGCCTAATTGCAGTTCTATTATTCCAATTCTCCGCTTTATCAAACGATCCCTTAAGTTGCATTAAATTATTACCTAAAAGCTATTATGTCTAAGTCTCTTAAAAGTCTTTTGTAATAAACGTTTATAATCAGTTTAATTTAAAAGACTCATAGATTTTCTAAGCACTATTTATAATATATGATTAATATTAGACGAATGTGAAATACATTTTAGAATTTGTGACGACTCAATAAAGAATTTATTTCGTCCAATAAAGATTACGAAATATATTTAATAGTTATATTGTAAAGTAAAATCTGAGACAGTTAAAAGTAAATTCAAAAACAATTTCAATGCCGTTAATATTTTCTACGCCTTTTGGAAACATCGAGTAAAATTTAGGGATGAAAAGACAGTGGTAGAAGAGAGTGCAAGAATCAGAAAAAAATTACAGGAAGTTTAATTTCGTAATCATTAGTTTGAATTGGTATGAGATTGTATTTTCCTTATTTGAATATAAGAATAATATTTAATAAATATGTCTTTAAAATGAAATCAGTAGTCATCAAAATTTTTATTAGCTTTAGGGTCTTTACTTTTAATAAATACTCTAGTATGATGCATAGTGTTTACTTACAGTCAGTCTATTTCATTCGTGTGACAGAATGGAAGTGAGCATAGTTTGAACAATTCAAGCCTCTAATTTTTGTTTACTCTACAACTAATCATAAAAAAGGCTTTTTAAGCGATCAATCATTAATAAAAAAGAATGTTTAGTACAAAGTTACAATATTTGAGCCATTTTTTTATCACTTGAATGTTTTACTGAATTATTCATTACGTGTGGCATTATTACGTAAAATACTTAAAGCAACTCAAAATCGTTTAATATTGAGATAAATTTGTTTGGACACTCAAGAGTCTTTAAATATTTCTGTTTCAATATTAATTTATATGTGTCTGCTAACTAGATTTTTACTGCTGAGTCAAATCTATATTTTTTATGTGTTTGTCTATAAATTCGGTTCCAATAAAACGTATTTCTAAATATTGTTTGATTCTCAAAAAACATTCGAGAACAGCTGTCATTTCTTGTAACAAAAGTAAATTGCTACATTTACATTTTAATATATTTTATTCTGACGTTATTTCCACTAGATTTTAAAATTGTTACATCAAAACAATCACCATCGATGTTATCTGCCATTAACGTTTTTACAGTTATAATACTTTACGTAGAACATACACAGATAACCATGACACATAAGCGATACTATTATGTATAATTAAATAAAAATATGTCTTTAATTTATGAATATAAGAATATTTTATTCTTTTATATTATAAATAGTAAATACTTGTTACTTTATATTTTATTATATTTAGAGGTCAACATGGCCTTAGCGTAGAGCTTGAAATGACACGAGCTAAAACAATGTGACACATCATTATTTGTCATGTATGATACAATACTGATTGGAGTTATTTCAATGATACAAGTTGATTGGTTATTCGCGGTCAATTCCGCACATTATGTCAGCTCTGAATGCTAGCAATATGTCAATTAATTACTTATTTACATGTTTCTTCCTTTTTTTTATTTGTTTCAAGTACGATAGTGTTGCTTCTAAGAAGTAAAATTCGTAAGAAAACAAATTGACTTTATAATCCGGTAATATTTTTTTGCTGGTTGTTTTTACAAATATAGTATTTTATACAACTTGACAAGGTTTTATTTACAATGTTTTAATAACAAAACTGGAGTGATGTAATCGGCATTAAACATTAAGACGACTTCGTTATAATTCCTTCAAATCTTACATTATATATCAAAATGAATGTTTGTTTGTTCGTTTCGTATGCGCTTCTACACCGTTGATTTGATTGCGATGAAACTTCGGTAGGTTATTGTGCATACACACACAAAGGTTACTAAATCAGTACAACTATAAAATACGTGCCGGTTTCGCTAATCGCAAGCACCATAAACCGATACACTGGACTAGAGTAGATATGCTTCTCACATGGACAGTTTTATGTGATATGCTCACGTGTCTTAAAACCTTCCGCTTTATGTACGTGACAGACGGATAAAAAAAATATTGTGTATCTAAAACCACTTCGATTAACAGAATTATAACATAAACACTTTCTTTGTTCGAATGAAATTACAACGTATACCACTCACTAGTAAAAATTTTAATTGATAATCAAATACGTTTCACAAGTCCAATATCGTGCTCTCCTTATAAGTTGTCCACTGGCTCGAATCCCAAATTGAAATGTTTTGTAAACAAATCTTACTTTTTACTAATTTAAGTTCAAAGGGTGATTCTCCGAGTTATCTTAAATGACATCCCTTCACCTTTTTTTTAAGTAGTGCAATAACAGTGATTAGTTAATTAATACTAATTCTAAGCACATGGAATCTAGCAAAAAATACTCAATTCACAAAAAAAACTATCAATAATTTAAATGAATAAAAAACGTTTTATTTTTACTGATAAAACATTTATTTATATGTACTGAGATAATTATTTACCTTACAATGTTTATTCGCAGCATGATATGTAAACTCTTCTAGTCTCTCATAATACATCAGTTTACAAACAAAAAGCCTCGCTACTAAATTCCCCGTAATTGTAAATGACAATAATTTATTTCGTCACAGAGACACCTGCCTTTCGACATCAATAATTTTATTTTATTACTTCACATTCTGAACGTATTTATCGGAGTCCTAGACCTTTGAGGTCCAACATTCGTTGGGAAGGTCAATACCGATATTGGCCCGAGGCTTCGACGACGACGGCTGCTCGACTCAGCTCTGACGGAGAAAGGCGTGTGTGCATATTGCTGCACATAATGCATGCTTGATTTCACGTACACCTGTCACAAATATTTTAAAATATACGCGAACACATGCGTATACTATTATATGTTGGGCAACGGTGACTATTTGTTTTTTTAATGGAGAGAGTTTTTTAATGAAACAGTTAATTAGTCATTCACAACTGACCTATGCAAACGACAGATTAGAAATAAAAACGAATATTTCTATTGTATATTATCAACTATCATTAATGCCATTTATAACCATTGTACTCGTAAATACTATTTTCTGAAAGTAAAGAATATTATAATTAGATTGGTTGTACAAAGTTTTTTTTAAATATATTTAATCTGATTAGAAATTCATTGCATAATAATACATGAGATATTAATTTTAATCGTGATACTATTATAATTGATGCATATATATATTACAGAAAATACATGTACACATATCTCTGTATGACTGACACAAAAACTCCTGCCAAACGGTGAAATTGTCACGTTTTGTTTTGACGACCATTTTCAGGTCAAGTGTGCTACAATTATTTTTAGCAATATCTCGTGGGTCTAATTTATATATTAAACATTAGCCTGTATCAAAGTAACGCCAACGTCAACATGTGAGTGGTTTTATTCCCAGACAAGACTGTCTAATGAAGATTTTGTATTTCAATAAGATTATTTACACTTGTGCGCAATACGATACCAAAAACGTGTGAAAAATTAGCAATTTTGAACATCTCTAGTTTATGTTTATAGCTATTTTATGATCTTTAAAATCAGTTTTTTTTAATCTTTAACTCGATAGTATTCAACACGTATTCAATCCATAACAGTAAATAAATAAACATTTTCTGCGTATGATTAATTTCGTCGCTGCTATACACTAATCTATAAACTATAAAAACTTTTTTTTTTTTTGAGAAAATATTCAAAATTTTTCTTATCAATAGTAAGCAAAGCACTTCTAACACAATTTCTAAAAATTTGGTCAATTACTGTTTGTAATTAATTATTTTATATAAAATTTAAAAAACTCAAATACGTGTCAATAAAATACGCCATCGCTTTAGATATTTAAATAAACGGATATATCTAGAAGGCTCATCTTAATTTATTATCAAAAAATCTCACAACCTTTTGATTTACTGTAACAAAATACTTGTGAAAACTTTGAAAAAACCTTCTATAGCTTTTATAGTCGATCGTGATAGACATATAAAATATACAAGGCTTTTTTATTTTACTTACGTCATTTAATAACATCCGCATTCTTCTCAATTTGTTATGCAATAAATATTACGTGGGCATAGACAAATATCATTGAAGGTTCATCTCAGATGAAAATTTTACTTCCGCGAAAATACTACCATGTATACATTGTCTGCTGTATAGCAAATAATAAGTTTTAATCATACCATAAAACTTTTCACGGCCTTCTGATGACTTTTACCTTTTAGTTGTTTGCTACATTTACCATAATCATTTAATAGAGAGTTAAATATCAAGATTTTTATTTTACCTTGAAAACACGGTACTTAAAAGATTACATTAAATAAATAATTTATTTAATAATTCAATATCATAACAGGATTAGGTATTATTTTATAAAATTTAATATTTACTTCGATTATTTTCAGCTTTTAATTTGATGGCAATAATATTCCGTGGAAAATTCAGGTTTTGATTGCGAAGATCAATTAAAGATTTTCTGGTTATTTAGTCGGTTTTTCCGTGCTTGAATACATCTGTGTTTTCATCTCTTTTCATTCAAAATATCGTGTCCTCATAATAAGGCGCATTGTGAAAGCATTACGATTACTTGAATTCTTATTGTCGGTTAAAAATACTAACTGACTAAATGAACATCAATAATTAATGTTTTCATTCTTGTTACACATATATTCACCGTAAATTATCGCTAAACAATATTGAATTTTATCACAAAAAATCCTTAAACCAATGAAATTAAGAGCAAAGCAATATTTTTATCAAATTACAAATCAAGACGGACGAACAAGTATTTCTTCTGTGATAATTATGGTTTAAAATATATGTTCGTTTTTTCTGCAAGAGCTGCCTCTTACATATATTCTAAAAGTTTCTTTTTGGAAGACAGTAGGATTAAAAGATATACATAGGTAGAAATCAACAGTGAATTAATCGCTTTTGTTGTGACTGAATAGACAAAAAAGAGTTTTATATATTCATGACATCAATCAATTGAGAAATCAAATTTAGACACTGTCCAAAAATGAACAATTCTTTTCATTATTGGTAGCGAGAATGGGCTCGCCATTTCGCATTGCGTTTCTAAATTAGTGTAGCGGAATCAATTAAAAACTGCATTTGTTCAATTTAAATTCAATTATCAAAGGTGCATCCGATTTCAATTTGTATTACAATCAGAAATATTATAAACTTAAAAGCAATCTTGTCGGACGCGCGTTTTAAATTATCGGTATGCCGTTTTCGCTTAAATATTGGACACGGTAGAAATGATTTTAGCCAACTGGCTTGAATCGATTATTACTCAAAACGAACTAAAAATTAGTTATATATTCAAATTTTTAATAGTATCCATCATAACAAACGATCACTACTTCTTTATCAAATTATTTGAATTTTAAAATGAAACAGAAAAATATTTCTCGGTTTTCATGGACTTTACATTATTAATTAATTATCAACTTAATCTGTCACAATGGCTTTTAACCTATGCACCCACGTTCAAAATGAAGGTTTTAAAATACATAGAAGGCAATTATAATAGAAGGAATATTTATTTTTCATATTATTAAATACAATACGTCAATGAAAGGTTGATGCTGTTTGTCTTGAACTAGTATATTAAGTTGAGGTGTGATTCGCAAGGTAATTATACGCATGTTGTGTTGAACATTTTATTTCTTTCGTTATATATACAAATTGTCAAAGAAATTATCTAATGAAAGCGGAATAAAAAACTCATGGCTTACCTTAAAAAAAAGAATTCAGCATTTCTCAAGAGTTATCTGTTTTCTTTAACTCTTTATTCCAATGCATGTAACGTCATTTGACACTTCAAAGTTGAACACGCGCACATGTGTTCAAGGCCTACACATCGAGCAATCCATTCACGCACCGGTGCGTGTAAGGCACTACAATTTTTGCTCGTTTTTTTCTAAGATCAATGACTATTGTGCAAGTCACTTAAGCATACAAAGACGATAGTGAGAGAGTGGTGCATGAAAATCAGTTTAGCCCTTATCATATATTTTCATCGAATTTTAAGGGGAATTCAAAGACTTAAAAAAAAACTTTATTATTGTCGTCAATCAGAAATGGATTAAAAAGCAACTAAAAATTCTACTCAAAGTACATGTAATATTATAAAATATTCTAAATTATATAACGATATTGTCCTACGTAACTCTATCCTTAATAAGGCTTAGCAAATAATACGATATCAGGTAAAATACCGCAAAGAAAATGTCTCGATATACATATTTTATAGTTAGACAATGTGTAATGCGGTCGGAATGCAGCAGGATACCGAACAGGCGATATGAAATTTAATATAAACCCGCAACTTGTTTCTTTAGTGGCAATCGCGTCAAGTCGTGCTTACGTGAAAAATCTATTAAAAGCTATATTTACTAGCATTATTAATTGCGAATTGTGTCGAGATATCATTTCCTGGTTGCTATACAAATGCGTAAAACGTTTATGTGCTGGAGTTATACAAGGGATTTGAATCATTATTTTCAAGCATAATTTTGAAATATTCATACTTGTAAATAAAAAGTATAATATTTTCATTTCAACATGAATATAAAACACTGTTGTGATAGACATGGCATCAATATTCTTGGTCATAAAATTATAAGTAAATTATATTTATACTGTACACTTTTATTATTACATTTAATGCGTTTTTTATATTAACTATTTTTTTCAATAAAATTATTGCTCTTTTTAATTTTTTAGGTACAATCGATTTCTAGACTCAAGTAATGGTGTCTATTGATTTTAGTTTTGTTTTGTATTACTTCTATAATATCAGAGATCATTGTCAACTGAATAATTTTTTAAATAGTTGTTTAATTGTTTTTGTGACATGAAATGAAATTAAATGACTTTTTTTGAAATTATTTGAAGCTACGTAGCCAACTTTGATTTCAAATTCACTCTTGTTTAACAAATACAGTGCAACTTACAATTTTTTATAGAATACCCGTCATTGCAAGAATATTCCTTGATCAGCAAAACGTTATAATCAGAGCATTGTTGGAACTTTTGGTCCCTACGTATCTCTTTAATGACTCTCACATTCAATGTTTTGTTTTATAGTCCCCCTTGTTTTTCTTTTTGAGTACCATTAAAGTATTGCATGTATTATATAAATCACTTTAAATGCGTTATAAAAAGAATGGCCATATTATATCGTTATTAATATTTTATTTCTTTTCAGGGGGTGTAAAAGATTTCAAAATGCGGGGCTGGTTTGACGCGTTCAGAAGCGATGGAGGACCAACGCTATACAGCTTCAACAACCGCACCCCTGTCACCGGTGACGTTACAATCATCACCCTATACGTCATATTTGCCACCCTTTACCTAGCTTTTCTAGTCATTTTTCCGGGAATCAGGAAAGAGGTAAGCCACTCACTTTCACTCAGTTTTAATTACAATTTATATTTTTGATAATTGAGCATTTCAAAACAAAACGGTTTCAAAAAGCGATGATTTTTTTACAATCATTACAAAATTCATCATAAGTTTTCTATAAAATATATTATCAATTGGTTTTAATAGTAAAATTTGATCAACAGCGATGACACTCTTCTATGAATGTAACTCATATCAAATTTTGTCTTTATATTCATGACCAGTTAATTATTCTTTTGTTCCTAGATGTCTAAATGCAATAATTAACTCAAAATACTTATTTTATTTTATAACTATAAACCATTAGTATATTTCATTAATTTTCTTGTTTCTTTTTAATATTTATAAAAATCCATTAAAAATGTATGAACAGTATTTATCACTGTCTTTATTTACTTACATGTGTTTTTCGTAGTATTTTTGAGGAGTTGATATTACACAATATAATCGTTACTTAATTTAACATTTATTTGTCTTTTTTTCAGAGATTCACTACATTTTCGACCGTAACCTTGAGTTTATTTGTTGGAACCGTAATATTAGGTAAGTTATTAAACAAAGTTTTCAGCTTTATACCATAATTTTCATTTTGTACAATACTTTTTTTTTATAAATAATTATTCATCATTTTTATGCGATAGTAAAATTGTTCATAATAAACTTGTTTACCGATTATATAATAAAATCAATTTGTCAGTAAATTTATCACAGTTGTAATTAATAGTAATACTTCTTATATATACGCACGCAACTGGTTTCACGAACACCTGTAATTTTTTTTAAGATTGATTTTTTTACGATTTTTTCGTGGTCAAAAGCTTTTTACCGTAGCAAACAATTACATCCTATTAATTAATACTAAACTACCGCTGACTGGTACCTAATAGTCGTGTATCTTTTTATATATACACCTGATTAATTAACATTTTTTTTGTTTGATAATAAAAAAAACCATGAGTTTTATAGCACTATTAATTAAGATTTTCGTTTGAATAATGAATGATCTTTCAATGTGAATTTAAAGTTAAATATTTTGAAATTCAAAATGAATGTAATTAATGTACATTCAAGTATCTCGATTAATTTAAGTGAATAAAACTCTCAAATCATTTGATAGCTAAACAAGCTAGTGAAAAACTCTTTAAAAATCAAGGTCAGTATTTGTAAAGGGTTTATTCAAAGTTTCTAGCTGAAAGAATCTTGAAATAACATTATTTAGAAAATATATATTATGACTAGTAATATAAAGGCAACTACAATATTTCGCGTGTTTTACAAATGCAAAGCAGATATAGAGAAAATATCATGTATAATATGAAAAATACAATACTGATAGTATACGATGATCAGAACCATCATATGAACAACCATAGTATGCACACAAATCTAAATGAGTAAAGCTCAGAGATTTTAATATTGAAAAGAAATCTTTGCTGAAAATCGATTCCAGATGAATTTGTTAACTTAATTAACGCTCATTGCACTAGATCCCAGAAACAAATAAGTTTTTTGTTTTACTAAATCTTTTCTTAAAGCATTTTGGTGTGGCGATACACAACTTATTTGTTGTTATGCAAAACAGGTATGTTAAACATGTGTTTTATAATTAAATAACACAATCCGTTTATTTCTAGATTACTTGAATGTATTTTTTGTACTCTACTATCAATTCACAGCCTCACAATTTTTCAATAGTCATCGCAAATTCAGTCTGATTGTAAAGTTTGGAGCTTGTCCGATCATTATCGGCAGTGGTTCTCATGTACGGCCATCAGAGGATTTTGCTGCGGCCACCAACAGTTTTATAGTAAATATTTATATTTAAAAGAAATGCATTTTTATAAAAGAATTTGTAAAAGTATTATAATTTTAAAATTGATAGAATTAACCTGACTTATCCAGCATTTGGTAGAGTTTAAGTAAAGGACCGTTTTAATAAGAAAATTGTTCAAAAAATTTGGTTGAAGCTATATGTATATGTTGACTAATCAAGTCAATATAAAGAATTAACAAGAATTGCTTTATTAATTTTGTCGATTTTACCTACAACCGTATATTGTGAAAGATCATTCAGTGTAATGCACTATATAAAAAACATATTTTAAAACTAATTTTATCACATTGGTGCGGCTGATGTATATAATGCGGCCACAGTGAAATTTCACGTGAGAACTACTGGCCTAGAGCAAGGCCAAAAATGACTTAAAAAAAAAACTTACCGATTACTAATTAATTTAACACACCAAGAAACAATTTTATGTATAATGTTAATATTGTTTTTAGTAAGTAACATACGTAGCAACGTGTGGGTATAAAACGTTATACCGGAAGAATCAAGCTTGAGAACTATATTAATTAATATTTATTTCACATTGAAACTTCTTCGTCAGTTTCATCGCCAGTTTAATTGTTTAAGTTGCTAGCATGTAACCAGACATTGACTGTTTAATTTTCCTTTTATTTTAAGCAAAGCAATAAAAATATTATGACAAATTTGGCGATACAACTCACGAAAGAAATGTTATATCAAGTAATGTATTGAATCATATTTTTATGTTATTTTTATTTGCAACGTGACAAAATATTTGATAAAGAAGCATTCATATACCATACGACAATACGTGATTTTCACGCTGGCCATAAAAGATTTCCTTTAGTTTGATATGCATTTGAAACGATTTTTAATTTACCCTTAGCCTAACGAGTTGAACCATTTAATTTATGATATAAACTGAAAATGCTTGATATAATATCAATATTTGAATCGTAAAGACATTGTTCCCGATGTTCGCCTATTTTCGAGAATTATACATTTTTTTTTATAATTTATTCAAATGTAAAATCTATAGTTGCTGAAATATAAAACATAGAAAACTCCAATGAGGTGTTAAAATTAAAAGAATTGAATAAAAACTTATCAGCAAGTCACATCGTATATTTTTGATTTTTTTTCGTTTGAATAAAATGGCAAAGTGTTTTTCGGATTAATTTACTTCATTATTGGTGATTGCTTCTATCTTTTTGCTCTTTTTTATGATCAAAAAGAACGGTGTATTATTTGTGAATATATTGTAGAATGGGTAAATCATATGTTTCCAAAAAATTCAATTTTTAAATTTATTATACTTTCATTTTTTTATTTTTTTTTAAATAATAAAAACACATTTTTTTAGTACTTATTTCCACAATATATTTTTTGATCAGGACCGGTTTCGCTCATCGCGAGCATTATCAACTGATGCTCGCGATGAACGAAACCGGCCCTGATCAAAAAATATATTGTGGAAATAAGTACTAAAAAATGTGTTTTTATTATTTAAAATATCATGCCTTTCCATCAAGAAGTGACAGTTAACACCTTAAAAGTGATACTTTCAATTAATCAACTTTGAAATTGAAGATACTTAATTTATCTTTACAAACAATGTTACATACCTAAATATTTTGAATTATGCTTTTAAATGTTAGTGTTATGCTTATGAATGATAAAATTTTGAATAGTTTCGATTAAAAAATTAGAATTTTCTCGCAGTTATGTAACATGAAATATGAATCCCTGCTTTGCATATATTTTCCATTCATTAACTCAAATAATTCCCACAAAGCTTTAATAATGGAGACTCGCACGAGATCGTGCTTTAAGTATGATTCCACGAAAACATTTAACGAAATTAACAAGGCAGCAATCAAAACATAGCCTTATCGTCTTCATGATCATCATTTTTCTCATGACCGGCCTCCCGCGGCAAGGCTACCTCCGTAATCGGCGCCGAAGACCGCGTGGGCGTCGCTATTTGGCGTTGACGACGACAAAAACGTAAATCTATTGATACTAAACCATTCCTATTAAAAATCAACGGCAGTTTTTCTATAGCAATTCCAAGTTCAGATACCATAATAATAACTGCACTTGTTTCATAATAATCATTTAAACTACACAACTACCTTTTTCCCCCCGTATAAGAACCATTTTTTATATTTTTGTTGATTGATTGATGACTCTTTTTTTCTATTAAGTGCAGATTAAGTAAAATGTGTGTTATGAAAAAAAAAACGTTCAATAGACATTTATTTGATTGAAACAAATAATAAAGAAATTTTTACAAGAAAATTTGTCGTCATAAATCAAGCTTGAAATATTTTGTCATATTTTCGTATCCTTATTCAAACTATTCATTACAAATTTGGAACAAAGCAATTTAATTGGAACATTAAACGCTATTTAAACACTAAATATTATTTATATTGGTTATTTAAAAGGTAAAATATTGATCCATTTGACATCCAACATTGATATAATTTATTATATTTAGTACAAAATTTCTATTACATCCGTGTTATAGAATGCCTAAAGTTGCCAAAATGTGAAACCCGGATCATGAGTGTGACAAAAAATGTGGAATTTTAAAAATATTTCATTAATTCAAATTTAATATAGTAAGTAATCAAATCTGCCAATATCTTTCGAAATAAGTCAATATTTAAACAGTTTTTGGCAAACTTTGTGTAATAGTGGTAGTCTAGAATTTTGTAGAATATAGATCGATTGTTTTCCATTCATTCCATACTTCACAAAATATTAGTTTACAATTTTCGATACAAATAGTACGCTCCACCGAAAATGTTTCAATATTGGTAATGCTCTGAAAACAACAATGAAAAGTATTTTACAATAAAATAATTGAAGGATTTACCCTGCAAACAAATATTATTTGTCGCGTATTTTGACTGATCACATAACTGATATTTTTAACACAGCTAATATTACCGTTTTACTGAATAGCTGTACATATTGATGGATTTCTTCCGCAGTGCTGTCATCTTTATGCAAATAGATGTGCTATAATATTACATAGAGAAGGAAATTTATAATATTTAAAATGCATTTTCAAGCAATCATTCTCTTTGCGATTCGGTTTCCGAGCGAATTTAAGCGACAATAAATAAAACGATGCGCTCTTTTATGATTTATCTCTCGATAAAGATTTGCTATTCCCTTAATCATAACAGTACGATGTTGTTAATAATCTGTCGGTGGAATTATCCGTGACCTGAATATGGATATTGCCTTTTCGTGATCCATTACCGACTGATTGTGACAATAAGTTGCGATGATTCTATTCCGATACTGAGATAATGGCTGCTATCGCATCAATTTTTCTGCAACCTTGTGCGGCTTATTTGTATTCCAAATGCAAAACATACACGCTTGATTTGTGCAGCGATAAAATATCTCTACGATTCGAAGCATCGATATTATCCTCACCAACTATAATGCGATGTGATTTTTTTTCATCAATTCTCAATTTAACAAAACTTCGAGATTTTCATTGTTCATTACAAGCCAAACCGACCTGTTATCGAACATTAGGGTCAGATAATTAATTTCACTAAATCACAATGAAATACAACGTCATAGCGAATGAAACTCTAACTAAATAATTAACACAACCTGTGATAATTTTCACAATTCAATTGTGTTAATTATTACTAGATTAATATTGTTAAATTTGTTTTAACTGTAACTTACTGCTTGCCAAGAGGTAAGTGTTTTCTTGTAATTAATGACTTTGATATATATATACGATGCTAACTGTTTATTTTACGTCAGTTCTGTTGCATTCGTGTGATAGAATGCCTGAAGATGCCGAAAGGCGAAACCCGGGTCGTTAGTGACAAAACATGTGGAATCATACAAAGTTGTAACAATTCAAATTTGATATTGAAATTTCATTAAGCACCTTCAGTCGATATCATAAATTATACTTTTATACTGGTTTAAAAAAAATGAAATACAGAAGTTTTTTTGAAAAACTATTCAACATATTTTTCATCCATAAATGTAAAACTGCATCATCATTAATGAGCCATAAACCATATTTCAATGTTAAAAGATTGATCCCGTGAAACTCTGATGCAAAGTCAAGATTTTGATGAATAAATTCATCTTATAAATTGATTACTGTTTTATAAAACATGATTGCTGTAAAATCAAATTTCATCAATATATTTGTTAAATACTTCAAAAAAGGTAGATCCTAACATGTAATAACATTCCAATTATTTTTTCTATAAATTTTCCGATAACCATAAAAGTAAAGCAACCATTTTTTTTAGTAACTTCTTTTGAGACAGCTATGACTTTTTGAGCCATGTTAAAATTGCTTAAATGGCTTTTATATTACCGTATTAAAATTGAACTCGTATTAAAAAATTGAAGCTACGCTAATCTTTGATTTATGACTATAAAAATGATATGCTACGAAATGAATAATCAAAATTCTTCTTCTCATCAATGTATCACAAAATAACATTTTTGAAATTAGGTCGTCATGTAAATTTTATCTTCTATTTTTTGCGAAATATTTTCCAAGGAAATTTTCTAGAATATATACTTTAAATATTATTTATCATCAGTTACACAAAAATACATTTGAATAGGAATTTCTCTATTCAAGTCGAAAAACTGTATTAAGCGACTGACATACAAATTTCTATGAAAATTTCCTTTACGAAAACTTTATAAAAAATAGTATATACTTAAACTTGCTTAACGACATTCAACCTTTACGTTTTGTAGAGGTTTTTTTGTGTATTAATGATTTGAATATTTGCTGCAATGATTGTGGTACATAACTCATAGGTAAACGAAAAAATCAATCTCAATTACACAAAGGTTGCACTTTTTCTATATTTTAATACCACTGAATTAATGAAGCATCTTATAATGACTGCCAAAACTTCATTAAAATACATTATAACAGTCGTCAATCCTTTAAAAAATCAGTATTAGATTTGTTGATTTAGAATGAGGAGTTTATTAATGAAAAAATCATTATTCACTTTTCGATTAATTCAAAAAAACTTTCATATTGGCAAACCTTGTACCTTTATGTGATAATTTTCTCACTTAAACTTTAATCAAATTCGATTTTTGAGATCTTATATTATTACCAAGTCATTAAATTTATAATGATATGAAATTACTTTTTCCAAATTGGAATAACATCATGAAAAAATTAGCTATTTTAAAAATCAGATGTCTTCCTTTTTCAGTTTGCGAACTTGAATATATCAAAAGTTGAAATCTCAATTGTCAGTCATAGACGATAAGGTCGTTTACAGAGTTTCATTTTTTAAATTTATGTAACTTTAAAAATATAATGATGGAAGAAAAAAATGGATTCTTACTAATCGTTTATTAAAGTGTTACCTTTATTAAAAAGTTTACGTATTAGAACCGACTAAAATGTTGTAAATTCATAAGTATTGTATATAATATAGTTGTTTCATCATAAAAACGATTTTTGCGATTGCGTTATTAATTATTTCGTTAAAGACTGTCCTTGGGAAAAACGATTGATTTTATTGATATCGAATTCTGTTTTTGATTAGGTAGCAAATAAATGTAAACTTTGCCAATAAATCCCGTAGCCTTTCATTTATTGAGACATTGGAGCTCGGTTAGAAAATTATTAATACTGTAGATGTTTAATTCGCAAGTATTAATCTAAGTCAAGTAAAATTTTACTATGAATTTTTACAAATAGTGTCCGGAATTTTATTGATATTTATACGTTTTATCATTAGATAATCTTATATATAGACTAAAATATAAATGAAATTATTACATCGAAAATTTTTCTATTTATATTTTCTTTTCGGTTTGTATAATTATAAATAATTTTTTTAAAAAATCGTGTGCGGGCGTTTAAACGAAAGAGCTTTCAACTTGGTAATATTTTTTTACTGAAATAAACACTTTGATATGTTAACCTTATTTGCAGACAAATATTTTTATTGAATTTTATTGACACGTTGAGATAAATGTCATGAAGAACTTCTACATAAAAATCCAATGCATTACATATTATGTAATTGATTAATCGTTAGAACATAAATATTTTGACTTTTTTATATTTCATTTTATTTATTATTCATTTAATTAAGTTCTTAGCCTATGATGATTACTGTATCAATCTAAATATTTCCCGTGAATTAGTTTGTAATAATATTTATCTTCATTCATACAATAGACTATAGATAATATAATATGAATGGACTTTACTTTATCATTCATAATTGTATGCATATTTGTATTGCTACATGTTTGAAATTTTTATTGAATAGCATTATGATGTTTTTGTTAGCTATAGCAAAACACATTAAATACTGAAAATTAAATAAATACAGCACGTGGCTTCTATTACAAATTGGTATAAAAAAATAATTTGAATATATCATTTTTTTTAAATAAATGTTAAAAAAGCACAAAGTTTGTATATTATTAATAACGTTATTGAATCGTAATGTGGTTTTTTTTCTTGATAAAAGTTCAGTAGTTTGCAAGACGTTTTTAATATTTTATTTATATTAATACCAGGGCATTTTTGTTATAGTGCTAACATTAATTATTATTTTTTATAATATTTTTAAAATAGCTTTATTTAAGTGGGTCCTCGACTATTATTATTATAATACTTGCGGTGTTATCTGATTATAATTTTATAAAATTCGAAAGTAATATCAAATTAGAATTGTTTTTTATTATTATTATCATATATATAATGAGCATCAAAAAACTAGTAACTTTTAATCATTTTCTTTTTTTGAACTTTCTAAATGTCAAAAATGTACGTTTATCCTCAAAAAGTCCAACATTCTTTTAAAAATGAAAGCCTTTTGGTGTTTTTCAAAAAAATATTAATTACGCGGTAACATTATTAGGTAAAGCTGTTGTTGTTTTTAATTAAAATTTGTATTTAAGATCAGGTCTATGCAAACTATGGCGTACGCGTATTTGTGGGTGACTTTTACTAGCCAACAAATAAATATGTTATAAAAAAATCTGGTTTATAGTAACTAAAATACTTCTACTCAATAATAAATAATAGACTCGCTGCTTATTTTATACTTTCAATGTGTTTCTTTATGCAAAAAGTTTTCCCATGCCTCTGTATACATCTAGTATGATGAAATCAACAAGTTAATTTTATTAAAACTCATCTTTTTATCATTTTGTTTAAGTGGCTCGACACGGATCAGGGTGGCATGTGGCGACTACGACGATAGAGTCATCGTACAGAGCTTTTTCGACTGAAAAAGTTGTGGCGCGAGTGGGGGCACATATAGGACTGGACCACGTCAATATAACGCTTCAAGGTAATACAATATATTTATCTGTTACCCTGATACCTTATTTTATATGTACTAGTCTTAAGCGACAAATATGTCGACCTTCAACCAAAAATAATTAACATTCATATTCAGTATTTCATAATTTAATTAAACAGATCATTTACTCTCTTATTACTAAAACAGATTTAACTAGTTTTTATCGTACGGAAATGATAAAAAAAATTAACTAGCTATACGAAACAAAACTATTAATTTAAAGATTTGAATAAAAGTAAAAACTCAATAAAAACAACGATAATTAAAATATAATTATATAAATGGATACTTCTATTTTAATGCCTGATGAATATCAAATTCATGAGTTTTACATTTTTTTTAATGAAGTAAAATTTTTGCAATAGGCTAAATACAAAAACTTGCATATTTTTTAATGAAATGGCAAATTTAAAGATCACATGATTACGTCTAAAAAATCAATTTAAACGATAGAGAAAAAGTGGTATTTAAATGCTGGTCAAAAATTAATGTTTATTAAAAATAAATACGTTAATTATTTTTTGTATTTTGATTTGATATTCAAAACGATTGAAATATTTTCGCGCATTTTTATTTTCGCAACAATTTCCTATATCAGATCGGTTGATTTTAAGAACCGATTTCAAAAGTGTTTTCTATTACTGCCAATATGTTTGATTTCGATCTTGTAATGTTGCGTTTCAACGTATTGCATTTTACAGATTTGCATCTTGCTATTCTTAGCCGAGGACAATCATTTTAACTCTTTCGCTTGTTTAACAATTTAAATTATGATCTGTTAACACTACAAGTTAAGAATTATTATAGTATTCAAACTTGCCCTTATAAAAAACATATTCATAACGTTTAGCAATGTTTATTTATATTTTGCTTTCATTTGTTTAAAATTATTATGAAGACAAAAAAGTATTATGCAATCAATTAATTCGTTGTAAATATATCGTCATCGATAATTGTTTGGCTGCCATAAAAAATATACGTATGTACCCACCACACCAGCTATAATTTGTAACAAAAAAAGGCAATTTCCGATGTTTTTTTTTCATATACAGAAACAATTGATAAACTCGCCAATTGTTATATCATAAAAAGCAGGTTTTCTTGAAGAATTTTGAATACAATTGTCTTTGGTAACTCTTAAACTATTAACATCAGTCAAATGACAGTTCGAACACTCGAAAAAATCGCAAAAATTGAAGTAGAAATCCTTTACAGTTATGGTAAATTGTTTTTAAACCTTTCTTATAGATATCAGTGCGTGTCATGTCAAAGAATTATTTTAATACAAAGAAAGTACGTTTAAAGATATTGACGAAATATTTCGTCTCAGGCAATAACCCGATTAAAGAACATTGTTTCTTCTCCACTCTAACGATTTCTTTAAATTTAATTCATATTTTTTAATCATCGATATAAATAAGTTACTATTTCAATGAACCAAAAATGTAGAATTCGACAAAGTTTGTTGATTAACCTTCTATCAACTCAATTCGGCTGACTTATGAAAATTCCATTTTTATTAACTCAACTAAACTCCTACATAAAAGTTGAATACGTCTGCAATATGCGACAAGCAGTTGCTTAGTTATCAGGCGAATTGCATCTATGCAAACATTCGCAAATTCGCTTTTCAGACTAGCCTTTGTTTAATTGAGAACAAATGACAAAATTATTCGTGAATGATGCTATCAACATAAACAGCTTAAATAATTTATTGTTAATAGCTCAAGCGAATAAGTCAGCTTGGCAGCAATTATTTTGCTGGCGGACACAAAATTTCAGCGGTGTACGATCACGAAAATAATAATTGGTAAAAAGAAAATCATATTGAATAGCAATCGGCGAACAGAATTTTTAGGGTCTTTAGATTTGTACTTTTTTTTAATATCAAAATACCGGTTTCTCAGTATTATAATTTATATGAATATTCGTCCATCTTTAAATCTGAAAAAAATATACAACCAGATTTTGTAAGAAGTTTTGATCCATTCCACGATTTATGGGCAAGACTATTTAACTATCTAGTTTCTGGGTCGTTTGGAATTACTGTAAAATGGAAACCGCCATTTTTACAACTATAATAATTGATAAATCAACATATAAAAAAAATACTGTACCCCTAACGATTCTTTATTGATTCAACTTTGTTAGCTAAGTATCTCTCGGATTTAAGTAAAAACAGTGTTTTTCAATTCATTATTTATTTGTATTTCTATTCGAAGAAATTAAGCGCGTTGTAGCAAGAATTATTAGCTTTTCCTTCTTATCAATATTCTTTTCTAAAAACAAAAATACTCGTAAGGAACCCTATGTTGAGATACTTTCAACATGTTGAAAACCATTTTCTCTTCGGTTGGATCAAACATAAATTAAAATGAAAAAAATCTACACGATTAAATGTTAAACTTATAATATTGATATAAAAGAATATACGACGTTATAAAATATTTTGCAATAGTTCTGTATTTTTTTTAATTACCTTGATTATACGATCAAACTTTATTTTAAAATATCATTAATTAGACCCCAAGAACCCGTGTTTTTCACGGTATTCTATCAAACAAATACATAATTCCAATTGAAGATGCATTAGGGAAAAAAATGAAAATTATTACAAAATAATCATTTATTTATATTTTTAAATCTGTTTTATCTACTCAATATCAAAATATGTATTTAATTATACCAAATATTTAGTGTCAGCGGTTAAAATCGTTGACATATTTCATGCAATGGAAATGCAATAGACAAATAATATATCGATGTTTATCATAGACTATTGTGATTTGGTCTCCATAGATGGTTTCATTCTATATAACCACACAACATTCTTTAAAAGCGCAATCTTTACGAATATCTCGAAAAGTTTTTTGCCTCTATACAAAAGCTATTTATTCTTTTTATAGTGTAATAAATACCGATTTCAAATATGGTATCTTATTGACGTCCACTTATTTTCTTTTCAATATAATCCCATCGGCGTTAAAGCATTTTTTTCAATATGACAGGAGACAGCTGACATGAAATGAATATATTATTATCACTGGCAACACTCATTCTTTTCAACGAGTCAGATTTCATTTCTTTAATTCGAAATTCAAAACTTCAGATGCCAATGATTGTGTATCTGATGAAGTATCGTCAGCTGTTGTAATACCTGTTTTCTTAAGTCCCTTTCTACAACATATTTAATTTAATTTTAAACTCATTTCATAATTAACGATTTTCTCTGGTCAAAGCCAACATTAAATATCACGCTGAAGCAATTTTATGTTGTCTAGCAGTTAGTGACCTGCGTATCAATTATAAGTTTTCCCAGCAATTCACACAAATATTGTTGTTGAAATTCATGGCATAGTTTTATTGGCATTACACTTTATGATGAAAAAAAATGATAGGCATAATAAACGATAAGACACTCACAGCTGATTAAATTTCTCCATAAGATTTTTTATTTAAAAATATATACTTAGAACAGAAACATAAAAATGAAACTGTAAATATTTTACTCTTCAAAAATCTAAATAATCAGACTTAATTATTATTTGGCAGAGTCCTAATGGAATTTTGACATCTAATTGTTTTTTTTTTGGTCTATGGTTATAATTTAGATGTATTTCAACCAAAAACTAATTCACCTTTTATTTTATTATTTTTATAACTTTCAATGTTTTCAAATATTAAAAATAGATGACATTTAAATTGTAGAAAAACTTCATTCTAAAAATGTTCAAATTTTACTAGTAAAATAAAGTTCAATCTCTTATATGACATTTAACAAAAAAATAATGGAATCTTTCTTTAATATCATTCGATTTGAGCTCATGTATATTTTATCGGAAGTTTTAGAAATAGAATTTGTGCTTAATGTTTTCCTTATAGAAACAAATGACAATTTTTTAAGACAATCGCCAAATATAAATTTCCCCCTTTTTATATGTCTGAATTTTTTCCTCTTCAATCTTCCTTTTACACATGGAATGTTTTCGATCCGCAAAATGACGTCCATTGATCATATTCAGATGGGTTTTATTGTGTGCAAAAAATGAATATTCTAAAATCATTTAAGCATCTATTATTCAAACATATATGCATGACAGGTACTGTATGATCAAAGATAAAGTTCTAACAAAAAGTATTAGATCCTGCAATAACTTAATTTACGTAAAATATTAATATTTGAAATTATCAATAAGGAAAAGTTCTCTATGGTTTGATATAATATGTACTTTCATATTATTATTTCGTCATATTTGTCTAGATATTGTATTTTGATACCTGTATTTCTAATTTGTCAATCAATATAATACTTATCAATCTTGATACGAAGTCAAAAATCAATGCTTCAACTTCCTACCATAATTTATTTTCATATATACATGTCTGTATCAAATAAAAAAAAATTAAAAACAGTAGTCAACATCGTTGGCTTCAATACGAACAGCTTATTTCAATCAATTCATATAAATCTGTTGAAATGCATAGGTAATTTTATTCATGTAATTAAATATTGTATATAAATTAAACAAAACAAATATGTAGTTGAAACTTTATACAGTTACACATGTATTTTTCCGGGTATCGTTTTATCTTCAGGAATTCTAGCACACAGTTGAAACAGATATGACTTTTAATTCTTCTATCATTTCAACTAAAATTTATTGAAAAAATTATTCCTTCATTGATTTTCATTACGTACTGAAAATGTTTCTCTACATAGACGCCGAAACCGTTGAAAATAACAATCTTTATATTGTATCAATTCTATATTAAAATTTGTTTCAATTTTGTACCTGTTCAATCTGATTTCCCAACATCCTAACAGTCACTTGGTTGTGATAACGATCTTTGCACGTTCTTAGCAAGAAAACTATCGTTTGCTTCGACACTTAGTTGGAAATATTCTCCAGCGTCACTCGGCCATATTAACTGAAACTATGCAATAAAATGTTTAAGAGTTTATAGCGAATCACGACTGTGATATAGCTGTGAACACTTATTTTATTTTCCCTTTTTAATTTAAATCTAATTAACGTTAATTACGCATTAATTAAAGTGAGATGCAATACAGATGTATTTCCTTATTACCCATTTGATGTCATTCCAAAGAGATTTAATTAATCAAAGTAACATTTTATGCATCTTTATTTCATCACTATAATATATTATACTATGCAATTAAGTTTGTCAATTATTTCACCCTTTTAAGATATATCATCAATGATATAAATGATACTCATTCAAATCTTGTAATCACTAATCGAAATTATTAAAACTTAATTATACCGATTATTTTATTATTTACTAACGTGACAATATTTTCCAAAATAAAATCTTATAGCCCATGAAAAAATAGTTTTTGGGATAAAATAGCCAGGACTTGTGTGATAGTCTTTGGTTGAATTTTTTTTATTATCATGACTTTATGATAATAAAGAAACATTAGTTAAAAACATTTTTACATTAGTTATACAACCCTGGTATTTTTTTGTATAAATTAATAGTAGATAATAGTTAAAGTATTGTTAAAAGATACAAAAATTTACTAACCACATAAAAAAATTAAAATAAAAGATTTTATAGTATATTTATTATAAATTATTAAATAGTTTGTGATATTTTTTCGATAAACAATTTAGTGAACCACAAAAAATACACCCCGGGCCTTAATTTCTTCAGGCAAGATATTATTGTTTTCGTTTTCCTTATTAGATTTTTTAGATAGCGTTTACGATATTAATACATGAACATGAGAGAATTTTTTTTTACAATGCACCATGCAGAAATTAAAATACATATAAAATGTTCTTCCATTAAAACTCACATATTTCACCTGCTTTTAATATGTTAACTGTCACTTCTTGGTGGAATGACATGATATTTTAAGTAATAATTACACATTTTTCAGTAATTATTTCCAGAGTACATTTTATGATCAGGACCGGTTTTTGATGTAATTAAAAAAAGATCAATTAAAATTATTCGCTATGATTATAAAATATATTGGGGATATAAGTACTAAAAATGTATTTTTTTTTATTTTAAATGTTTCATCTGCCTTCGATAAAGTTGTATAATTATGTATTTTTTTTCTCCTAGATTGCCATCTATATATGGCTGACGGTAGATGGTCCTATTATTTCAATAAAAAAAACATATTCCTACTGACTTTTTTAACTAATAATCTATTATTTTTACAGCCGTTCCTCGTTTTAATTACACGCCTCCTAGCGACGTAGATTTCAACGAGCGGTTCACGTGGCTGGAAGCCGGAGCTATGGCGTCATCTTACAGCGAAGCATTACGGAGAGGACTTCCGTTTCCTATTCTCACAGTTGCCGAATACTTCTCACTTGGACAGGAAGGCTTCGCTTGGGGTGGCCAGTATAGAGCAGCTGGCTACTATGCAGGGATATTATTATGGTGAGTGTAGTCGTGTAATGTGACTTTACATGTATTAATCTTGACAAAGTATATCGTATATGTCATAGCGGGGAGTGATTTAAACTGACTTTTCTTTAGAAACAATATACCGACAGTACCTGGTGGCAGCAATAGCATATCTAGTAAACTAAGCACACAACACATTAAGAATTTTCTGAAGCATAATGATAAAGTAATATTGTAATCAAATATTATTAATTTTTTAATCGTTAAAATATTGTACATTTCGACGTTTTTTGTCACTCACGAGCTGGGTTTTACCTTTGGACATCATCATGAATATTATATAGATTAGTATAGGATATGGTATCAAGAGATTGTTACTACGTGACATATTTTCAGTCCAGCAATAAGTGAATGTATATTTTTTAATGTGATCTTACAGTACATAAAGAGTTTCTTTGGATAATATCTAGCTCACTTTTAATGTGTTAACTGTCACTCTTGATTGAAAATCAAGTTCTGACGACGGTGTGAGCCGAAATAGCTATCAACTATATCTTATAAAAAAAATTGTAGAACTAAAATACATTGCTATTTTTTCACCGTGTTGAAATGCATGATATTTTATATAATAAATACACATTTTTAGTACTAATTTCCGCAATATATTTTTGACCTGGACCGGTTTCGCATATCGCGAGCATTTTGAACTGCTGATCAAAAAATGTATTGTGGAAATGAGTACTAAAAAATGTGTTTTTATTATTAATCATATCTAGCTATTGACTGAACGATGCCGTTCGCCTTTTGAACTGAGCTATCGCTTGTTGGATGAATTTGAAAATCCTTACATTATCTCAGAACGCATATTATCAAATGTAACAAATAAAGCCAATGAAAATCTCATTATTGCTTAATCATAATTTATTGGCAATATCTCTGATCAAACCCGCTTAAAATCTTCGACAATCTAAAATTTTCAGTCGTTAGACCAAATCCTTCGTGGCCCATTCGAGAGGAGTCGTGATTAATGTTGTCGCTGGTGCATTCACGACGCTGCGCATTTGCAGACATGAAATATGGACGTTCGTGATAATTTATTCGCATAATGCTATTTTAACCATGGGAGGACCTTCCTATTAAAGCTGGTGCAATGTTTTGCAGGTCGCGTGGGTTGAGCGTATAATTTAGCCATCCGTATCAATTAACACTCTTAGGTCCTTCATCTTGCGAAAGTCATTTGTTTTCTGAGCCCAGGGGTGTAGATAATTTTAAAAAATACTCATCTAGTAATATCAATGTTTGAACATACGTATCACAACAGACTACAAAAAAGCGAAATATATTAAACAGACAAACATCACTTAACTTCATAAAAACTATAACTTTGTCTCTTGATTTATTCGCTCTGGTGATTCTTTACTCAAATTGTGTTTTGCGTTAATTTTATTCGATTTTTATACGGATATTACAAGTTGAATATTTCTCGAATGGAAGTATCGTGAGAAGAGACTTAGCAAATATATTTGTTAAAATAATCAGACGGGTGATTGCTTTGCATATTTTAAGAAATAAAAGTAGTGTTGTCGTGACAGCCTCCCCTTTTTTTAGCACCAACATTATCGAATAATCTTTAATATTCACATTTATAATACTAAGCATTTAATTTGAAAGATTTTTTATTCTATCTATATTTACATAAAAGAAAGAACAAGATGAAACTTTATAATCAAGAATGATTGGAATTTTTTCAAATGTGTCTGACGTCAACTCTATTGCATCCGTGTGATATAATGCTTGAAGATATCTAAAGACTACTCGGGTAATCAGTAACAAAACGATGTGGTTTTGTATAAAGTTTCTATAAGTAAATTAGTTATTAAAATTCCATCAAGACGCTATCGTAAAATATTGGAAGCTTAATTTTTTTTAAATCAACACGACCGTTATATCTTTTAGTATTATCATTATGGACCATTTTGTATAAAACAAATATATTGTATAAGTTGTCATATGACATTTTTTTTATAATGTAATTTGTAGTGTCGCAGATAGTTCGTAAGTAAAGATAAACTTTTGCTTTTAACAATTCTATACGCCACTGCAATATGTTTGCAGATTGCAATTCTATGCAATTATCTAATCGCTGAGTATGTTAAACCGTATTTATGGCATGACGAATGAAAATATAAATCAAACATAATCAATGTGATAAAATAATCTTATGTATCTAAGGATGCGCTATGCCTGTGAAGGTTCTCATTTAAATTTAATCTTACATTAATAATCAGACATGGGCATTTAGTAATAATCATAATAATCATCAATTATTGGTACATATTGCAAATTTACAGTAAAACTGTGCTAAATTAACCATCAATATATTAATACGAGAATTGCTCATCACTGATCATATGGTGTTTCTAAATATTAACCACTATTTATCGGAAAATAATGAAAGAGAAAGGTGAAGATTTTTTAACCATCTGATCTTAAACATCTTAACTTTTCACATGGCATATTGCGGCGTATTGATAGTTGAAAAAAAAATATAATTAGTGCTAAAAAATTCGTGTAGGAGCTTATATTTGTATATATATATAGTTGCTACCTAATAATTTCTAAATGTTTAGTCAATATAAACGCGTCTGAGTTAATTTTTAAAATATTCTGGATTAGAATAGTCTTTCATTGACTCAGCAGGGAATTTACTAATAAGTTGAAACTTAGCACAAAAGTAATTCTATGATGAACTGACCATCTTTATTGAATTGACTTGTGACTAAAAACATAAAAGTTTTGCTGCATATTCCAAAAAGATAAACTGTGTTATGATATTTAAGCTTTTTGATTTGATATTGAGCATTTTTAATTTAAAAGATTTTTCTTTCGATACCACGTGCAAATTGTCGGTTACAAATGAAACAGCTTTTAGTATTGTCACATTTATTATATGGAATATAAATGCCACACTTGTGGCAGCACAGTGTGGCATGCAGCACAATATACTATCTTTTCGATCTCCTTGTTCAGTATCACTTAAATATAATCGGAAGAAATTCACAGTTATAATTTCTTCTTATGCTATATCACATTTATATTTATATCCTTAACACTACTACTCTTTAAACTGCACTGAATTATTTCATCCCCATCTAACATCTCAAATATCCTTCGTAATATACGTTCTGGCCTAAAATGTCCCCAGCTCTAAGAAAAATAACCGTCAATACATCTACGAAGAAGATACAAAGCCTTCTGACCTCTGCACCTAAATGATATTCAATATATCTATCCTACTATTATATATGTATATATTCATATTTAGCATCTTGATAATTTTCAACGAGTGTAATGTTTCTTACATACTCTACAATTAAATTAATAGCATTTAACTAGAATATGACCTGTATCTTGTACCTCACAAGATTGTTAGTGCATTTTGCAATTATCTGCTAAATACCTGCCTACTTTAATACCCCATTCTCACGGTGAAACGACTTACATCGACAATATATCACGTCAAATTATTTAATATGACAGCTCTTATTACCGTTGGAAAATGATACACAGCGCTCCTTCGGAATTCAGTTATAATAACTGCTTTGTAACAAACATACGTGGCTATGTTTTGCAGAATGAATAGTGTTCATAGTAAATAGATGCAAGTAAACCGAAGTTTCATTTTCTGTACCTTAATTGGTTATATGGCCCGTTTTGCTATGTAACTATCGTCAAATATCACCGTTGACAAATTTTGACAATTACTATCAAAAAATCACACGAGATTTTTCTTTTCACGTTTATTGACGACTTCGTTTTGTTTTATTGTTTTAATCATAACAAACATATTATTTCGATATGTCAATCTAAATATTGAAATACCGTACGAAAATTTTAAAAAACTTTTTCTTTTTTTATCAACTATTTTATAAACTACTTCAACTTGGTTTGTGATAAATTTAGCTGTCAATTGATGTGCTGAATATAATGTTGATATTACGATTTCGTAATCTAGTGAACGCTGCTTAATTTAACCTTTTTAAATTAATACTATTTAAATGATAAATACTACAGTCATTTTATTTATTTGTATGGTAAGGAGACGTAAATTGTTTTCAGCTAGATTGTAAAAGTATTTTGAACGGATCTAAGTACTATTTTTGACATTGGATTTATAAAACAACCGTTAATTTAACGTATCCTTCATAAAAACATAAGAAAAGATATCTCGTTTATGCTTTTAGGACTTCGATGTCCTTATACACAGCTAATGGCGTGTTTCATACTAAACACTTTGATTGACTGTCAAAGTAATTGTATCTTTAATCAATTCAAAAAGTGTTCATCCTTAACAGTGCTTGATTCTGTAACAAATATAAATAAAACTATCATGCAAATCATTTTAGACTCATCCCATAATTTCTGAAAGAGTTAAATATTATATAATATTGACCTCTCAGTGTTATATCGAACCGTAAAACTGTTTTTATTTTTTTTTTTTGTTATATATACCAAAGAAAATTTATTTGAGTCTTAGCTGAATGTATAATACTTAGTTAAATAATAAAATCAGGTTAACAAATATTTACTTTTAATTGAGTTCCATTCGCTTTCTACAAGACATCATCAACTCTTGAAATATCAATCAGTTTGTAGGCAGAACCGACGGGAGGCACTCGTCAAAACGATAATCGAAGCAATTTTCCCCGTTTGCTATCCATGATTGTATATTTCCATTGAATAATTTCAATTGATTGATCATAACTGAAACTTTTAAAAATAATCACTTAAACATGTATTCATAGCTTGCTCCACATTCGAAATCATCTTATCATAGATATATTATAATATAATACAATAATACGTCACGAAATTTCATCACGATTTGATCAAATTAAATATCGTTTAATATGATCATCTCTGCCGTTTTGCATATGATTCCGGCAACGCTGGCACGACGGTCACATTATTAACTGCCGTGACACAATGATGAATGGACACAATTGCGCCTTGGCCGTTTTAGTCCGCACCTTTTGAGATGTTGCCTTCTTGCACCTTGGGTATGTTTTAATATCGCAAAAGACATCTGTGGCAAAGAAATTTATTACTTGGTAGTTACTTGCAAGAGAAAATGGGTTAATGTATCTCCCGTGTTTACGTTTCGTTTACGCAGAACCAGATTTTGCTGATTCTTTTTATTTGATTGATCCTTGTTACACGAAATCGTATTAACTTTCAATTCCAGGGGTAGGCAAAATATCTACGATCTCCTATATTTAATTCATTTTTTTAAATCTTTACTTATTATGAAATAATTAATTATTAACTCGAAATTAAATTTTAAATCATTTTGGATCGGAGGCGTGTAGTCAGATGAATTCGGTCGTAACTTTATGGAAGATCATTTTTAATATAAAATAAAAATGCAATATTCAACATTTATATTATTCTATATGTGTAGTTCGATGGAATATTGAAATTCAGTATTGGAAGTGGTGACTTAAATCTGCTATCCGCGCTATTAATTATTATTAATACAGTACCTTACGTCGAAAATCTGAAGGAAAAAACGAATTAGCTTAAAAACGACTATCTTGGTTATCTTCCAAGATAACTTTGTACTTCCAAAATTGAAATTTTAAGACACAGATGTGTATCGACTATTTATTTTAATTTAATCTGTCTAAAGCAAAAGTAACATTTTCCGGTCAAATATGTCAATATGTGATTTAAAATGTGTATATTATATATGCAGATAAAGAAGTTAAATCTAGTTGGGTGTTACTCCAATTAATTTAATACTTATTACTTTTAATAATATTGAAAACATACCAACACCAATAGTTTTACTACATTCAATGAAGAACCATAAAATTTTAACTAACAAGAAAAATTTTGTTTAGATAACGACCACAATCCAAAGTAGTTTTTGCTTTTCCCATACAGATCCTTAAGTTAATCATATTAATGTTACTTTTAAGGTGTTAACTATCACTTCTTGATGGAAAGGCATGATATTTTAAATAATAAAAACACATTTTTTAGTACTTATTTCCACAATATATTTTTTGATCAGGACCGGTTTCATTCATCGCGAGCAATATCAACTGATAGAATACAATTTACAAACAAGTATATTTACACAAAAAAAAATAATTTGAGTAAAAGGTAGCAGGTGTACAAAACCATGGGTTCAAGAACTAGGAAACAATTTACATAAAATCATACAATATTGATACAAATAAAGTAAATTAGTATAAAAATTAAATGTTCACAATCACTTATTAAGAATTACAATTACAATTATGGTAAATCAATAATCCATTAGGAGCTCTGAACAATCAATAAGGAAGTAAGGAGTGGGAAAAATTAATGACGAAAATAACCCACACTTACTATTTAATGGAACAAAATAAATTAATATATGAGAATTTTAATGATTGTCAATTAAAGATGAATCGATGAGATGGGATGGGATTTCATTATTTAAAATATTAATGTTAAATTTATGGCATATTTTGTATGTATCAAAATAATTGATAAAGACTCTATTTAAGTAACGTCAAACTTTACGATTTCACCATTGATCTAGTACACGTTAGTATGGAAATAAGTTTAGCTATTTAATCTGATTTTGAAATATACCTCTCTCATACACTTGAGTCTTCAACTGGGAGACACTATCTTAGAACATTACCCTTCAGGTACGACCATAATAATGCTACAATAGATACTCACGGTTAAAGTTAGCGTCTGTTTATGACGGGAAAATGTTTTTGATTCCAGTCGCGAACCGGCCAATAATACATCGACCCACACGCGTTGGGGGTCTCGTTACGACGCCCACCCAACAAGTTAACTGGCCGTAAGTTAGTGGGTAATCGTTTGTCGTTGTTCTCTATTCTACTCTTTACTGTGAAAACACTTCATTTTCGACATAACCTGCCTTACATTGTTACTTGCGCAATTCGGAAACTCCTTCTTGAACAAGACTTTCAATTTCAACATTGTAATACGGACAATCGACCGGTAATTTATATTATTTAAACTAACAAAGGATATCGACTACGGATACATATCGCTCAACTATGGGAGTCGACACACGAAATCGAAACATAAAAAAGAAATTTTTATAGAGATCAATATACTAATAACTCAACCGCCCAACCCCTGGTCTTAGTTCAATTTAACTATTTAATTTAAATCAATCAAATTTATGTATATTGCTTTTATTGATTGAATTGGCATTCACTTGATAGATCTCCATTATAACACTGTGAAAAAAATAGCAATGTATTTTATTTCTATAAATTATAATAAAAAAAAATGTAGAACTAAAATACATTGCTATTTTTTTCACCGTGTAATAATGGAGTTCTGCCAAGTGAATGCCAATTCAATTAATAGAGCAATTTCGCTCATTGTCAGAAACAACTACGATTATAAGTTATTCTCAGACTATTATATAATGGTGGGAAAGGTAAAGAAACATATGGTTTATGTATTTAAATTTGATGCTTTGCCACCAACGATTTCTATTGAAATATTCAAATACATTTTTTTTATAACTTTTTAGGGTTACTTCATGCAGTTATTTCTTATTAACACTACAATTCGAGCATTCCTTTGAAATTTAATTCTGTGTCTTAATTCATATGTCAGTATTTCATATCTATTAATCTTATCGTTGTTTTCCGTTCATGTGGAACAAGGCATTGCAATTCATAGAATGTTAATTCTTTACGACGCTCTTTACATAAAATATCTCTTCTCTCAGTGCTAAGCGGTACCTTTACATATTTCATTTTATTGCTAATTGAAAAATCATGCGGAATGGAATGAAATCACATTAATTAATTCCTGATAATAAAATTATTATTAGACTTAAATACTACATATAAAAAAAGTATTACTACATCATTAGACGCTTTGTTTTTTATTGTCTGTGATGTAATGGCCTGAAAAAACTATCGTATTTCATAACACACCGGAATGGAAGAAAAATGTTTTGCTGGATATGGTTTTACAGTGTACTCTCGATTATCCGTGTATGGATTATCCGGTTTGCGGATTATTCGTGCCTGAAAATATATATTTTTTAATTCACATATAATCTGATAGATTTTTTCTACAAGGATTATGAGACGCATTATTGAATTGCGATCTTGAATATGCGCGTTGTTTGAAAAAAATGAAGAGGATGAATTCAGCGATGTGTTTGTGTTTACGTAACGAATCAGTGAATTTTTTTTAACCACTTGTGTGTTTTGAATGTATGAATGTTCGCATATACCGTAATAAACATTACAATTTATGGGACTAGAATGAGTCAAGAATTGAAATCCTTTGTACTCCACGTGCGTTTCTATTTACATTTCCAGTGAAGTGCATAAACCAGCGCGAGTATCCGCAGTCAATTTGTTAATTTCGATATTTTTTGCCTATATTTGTCAGCTCTCGGGACTAAGTTTGTTATTATGATAAAATATTATATTTTTAGGTATTTTTTTGTGTTTTCTTGATAAACAATGAATATATAAATAATGTGTTAAAAAATTGTATTGTGCATATGATATTATATTCTAAAATAAAACAATTAATTGATGATTCCGTTTATCCGTATCTTTCAATTATCCGTGACCATTCTCCCAGCATTAGCCCCGATAATCGAGAGTGCACAAATGGAAATGTATTTTTACATTTTCAGCTTATAAATAATTTCAATAGTGTGACGAATAATTGACGAATTATAATTACTTTAGAATATCTAATATGAATGAAAAGGGTGTGTTTTGTTAAAAAATTTGTCATCGATAGTTACAAAAAAAAACAAAACTTATCATATTACTTTAACTCTTAATTTGCTCAATATTATTCTGCGTGTTATTTTTTTAGCACAATCTACGTATTACATTTCCAATGTTTAACAATCTTGTACATCCAACACAAACCTCGTTACAACATACTGATAATAAAAATGCGCTCAAATGCAGAACAATAATTCACTTCTGACACTGGTAATGATTCATAATAATAATTATAAAGTGTTTTATTTAGTTACAAGACGTTAATTTGGGAGTTTAATGTGCAATTAAATTTATTGCTAATTAAGATAGATGGTGCGATTATTTCCGTAAACTAAAATGCGCAAGAATTGATTACAAAAGGCAACATTCTTTGTAGGTGTAACATGTCATCAATTAGTGCAAATTTATTTGAAAGAAATAATTGTGTAACAAAGTAAATAATAAATTATCTGTGCTTTTTCTTTTTTGTTTCATAAACGGCGTAATTATAATTGTACGTAATTGATTCCGAAATATTGAGTTATAAAATCAAAATGTAATGATATAAACGAAGATGACATAACAATAATGGCCAATATACATTTTCAGCTGTGTAGAGTTTAAAATAGATACTATTATGTGTTCAAATATATATTATATTAAGGGGTTTCAATTATAAAACGCTGAATTAATAAATATGTTTATTTTAATTGAATATCTTATGATAAACTTTCACATTCCAACATTTTGTACTAATTAAATTAAGGCGAAGAGCTTCGTCACTTCATTTGCAATACTGACATCTATTGATGTAAAAAATCTATTAAATTCGATAAAAGTTACAATTTTTGCAAGAATCAACGCATGACTTAGCGCCAGACATTAGTATGCTCCGCCCTCTTTTATCAATAAAAAATACTTTTTGAATTTACCTACAGACCTTAATGTAATCGATAAATTTGAGAGAAGCTATGACCTTTACTGCTGTCATAAAATAAAAGACCACGAAAAACAATTATACTTCAATATGCCTATTCTAACAAATGAATTAATTACATCCATAAACTTCTTTAATTAATCAATTCGGACCAATATCTCACTACTGACAATTTCGACAATATTCTTTCAAAAGAAAACTGTACTAAGCATTTCGAAACTTTGCCAGCTTTATTCTCAAAAATTGTAAATTAGCAATGAGAAAATAATGCGATGGTAATACGGCTAATAACCAAAATTAATTAATTAACACACAAATAAATTAAAGATATTAAATATCAGTAAATGTTTCTCTATTAAAAGCCTACGGGAATGGAAATTTCTGAAATGCAAAAATAATGGTTTCAAACTTTTAACATAGGAAAAAATATTTTTATGTATGTATAACACTTCGTCAAATTTGAATCGTTGAAACTCTTTTTGAGTTTGAATGATTTGAATATGATATTGAATTTCAATTACACTTAGTCGAAATCTTGTGTACCAGTGAGAGTGTACGTGAATGTTCTAAATGACGTTTCATTACAATTTTTTTATTTATAAACTATAATAACAATATTGCTTACATTCTATGTATTAACGTTTAGTACTATTTCCAAAATTTAATTTTTTTTTTATTATTATAAATAACGCTCATCACGAAAATTATCAATTGATATAAACCGAGCATTATTTAAAGACACAAAATAAGGATTATTTCTGTTGGTATAAAAAATAATATCAGTGCGTATAATATATGGGAATCAGTATTTTAAATTGTCAAATTGTAATTGTTGGCATAACGAAAGATAATCTCATGAATGTATGTCTAAGCAACCTGATGATTTCGTGGAAAAACATAACATTATCTACGTATTGAAATTGGCCAGGCGACGTGCTTTAGTATATTGGCAATGTGAGAAAAATCGTGATCAAATACTAGAAGACAATGCTTCATTAATAAGTAATGAAAATCTACAATTTCAATTACCTTTACGTAGCACACGGGTATTATTCTATTAATAAGGTATTTGATTGCTATTTGACTACCGTATACATACTGGGTGTAGTGCCGATTATGTTCCGAGCTTAATTAATGACCAAAGATTAATCATTTATAACTGCCAAGTCAGAACGGAGGCAATTTATAACCAAACCCTTTTCGCGTCGGTTTATAATCAATTAATTTTAAAAAACTTTCGATTTCAATATTTCGTTTTATTTCGATCAGTTAATTAAAAACGTGGGTGGCGCTTACGATATTTGATATATTTTAATAAAAAATAGTATTGCCTAGTGGTAACAACAGTGTGTTGTCAGCGGATAGTTGATTTTTCCTTGATTTGCGATACAGTTACCTCCAATGAATAATCATGTACGCGATATGCATACTTAAAAGAAAAGCACTGGACAATTGTATGCTTAATCATATTGATTTACATCTCAACAGGTGTTTGTAAAATTGTTCTACGAAAGAACGATGCTTAAATTTTTTATGGTAGGATAAAACAGGATTTTTTTAAATGTATTTTTTTGCCATTGACAGCAATAATGTTATTACGCTGATAAATGTCTAGATAGCTCTTTGTCATCCAATTGAGATCGTATAATTTAGTATGTAACTTATTATATCGACTGAGAATGCTTGATGGAATTTCAATACCAAATTTGAATTATTGAAACTGTATAAGTTTCCCCATTTTTTGTCATTCACGGATCGGGCTTCACCTTTCGACATCTTCAGGCATTCAAGAATGCAATAAGACCGAAGAGCAAACTTTGGTTATATTATTTTTAATTTTAAAAACGTGAATATTTTTAAAAATACTACATTACACGGCGGGTCACAATATTTTTTTTTTTTTTTATAAAAAACCTAACCTTGCAATAATTACTTTTTTAGGGTTTCCTTTGCATCCTGGCTACTCATGAATCTACTAGTAGCTGTCGTACCACGTTACGGAGGTTACCTGATGGTCGGAACTGGTGGATGGTTACTTGCTGCAGCATTAGGATACTGGGCACTTCTTCCAACCTGTCCACTCAGCATACCACTTGAAGGAGGACGACTTCTCTTCAGTTTAGGATGGTGCTTCTGGCTTGTTTTACTCTCCGGTATGAACTTTTTCACTTAAATATGAGTTGGTTTAGACCATAATAGTATAAGTCAAAGATCGTTTCTTATGAGATACAATAAACCTTATGAGCAACAAATGCATTTCACTATAGAGTTTTTTATTGATCCTATTCTTTTTACATCATACAGACAGCAGATTTTTTAATTTAAAATCATCATATTTGATGCAGAGGGACCTTTCAAAAGTGAATTAAAAATAAAAAAACATCTCATTATAGAATATGTGCCGATAATTTTATTGATTAATGGGGGTCAAGTGACTGCTCTTTTTGCATTTTGTACTTAAGTATTTTTTAAGATGAGATAATGCATGTTTTCTGTAAAAGTTATGAGATCATAAGCACAGTGAATTGTCAAATGTAAAGGAAGTAATGTGTTCAAGCTTTCACCTTTCACTGTCCTCATATTCTATCGGTTGCTTGTGCTCTACTACTTTTCAATGGATCTTGTTTATCTCTCTTCTCAAATTTTCAGATTTAATAAAAAATATTTTTTCAAAGCATTTATTCTTCAACTGTCAACTTGAAAGCGACATGTGAAACTTAAACTATTTAGTGGGCTAATATTATTAATTTTTTTGATAGTCGTATATTGTGTGAGAAATGTGCCACAATCTTTAATGCAATCAAGAAACATATTTAAAAAATGACAAACAGCCAACTGCAAAGTGTATTCTATCGATAAAACTTGTACTGCCATCTGTTGATAATGGTGCAAGATTTTTATTAATATTTCATTATACTGCTGTGATACTAGACTAGGTTGTATGTAAAATATATTAAGATATTATTTTAATCTTGAATAGTAGTCGATATACATATCTTCCATACAAATAGTCGTTTAACGACAACAAAAGATTATAAGCAATATACCATGAATGTATGCGAATTGTAAATCAATGACTTTGTTTTATTGGCATTCTGATTATTTGGTGTTTCTTGAAATATAACTATTCACAGTATCAATGATTGAATAATTAAATGAAAAAGTTGGAAGTGAAAAAAAAATATATTAAAAGATTATAATAATAATAATAAAGTTTCAAAGAATATTCAGATAAAATGTGACACTCACTACTTTTATGATATTGACATATGTTGGTGATAATTTATATATAAATATATAATGAGACCTATATCGCTACATTTTTTATTTTTAAATTGATAGTATGCTTCGAAAATTTTTTCAAAAATTATCATTTTGGATGACAATATTTTTGGTACACACAGTGGATCAGTTAGAGAAAAATCTAGATCAATATTTTAATCATCTAGAAACTAGCAGTTGCCCTCAAAATTATTTGAATTAGAGATTTGGAAGCTTTCCAGTCATAGCCCTTAACTTAACTTTTCTTCGAGTATCAGCATTTGGCTACAATTATGTTTTCAACCTGCTCGTTGCCCACATTGAATTTATACATATTAGGTAGCCAATATTCAACAAATAAGTCAGAATTCAAATAGTTTTGTGACATAGTTGAATGTTATCACTGATAAATTAACATTTAAAATTTGGACATGCAGAGAAAACTTGTTTTGGGGGGTAGGGAAAGAAAATTGAAAAAATTCGAGGATCTCCTAATTCAACTATAAATTTAATTGCTAATTTTTTTCCTGTTATGAGTTTAGGATGCGCATGCCTTTTGGCTGGTATGATCATATCTGTAGTAGACTGGATGTATCCTCACCGCTTCTCGACTGTGATAGAAGTTGATTATGACACACCGTATGACCGCCATGTCATCATTGAAGAGAGCCACGATAAACGATACAAGAAACGGGGCAGCAAAGATGAACAGAGTCTTGGGTCTAGAATATTGAGGTATTTAAATGGCTTTATTCAATTATTTTAAATTAATATATAATATCCATCTAAGCAATATAATTAAACCCAATACTCTTTAGTAAAAGATACAATTTGTTTCCTAACTTTTTTACCAATTTACTAAAGTAAGTGCAATTTAATATTCTTAAGAACTTTTATCCGTTTCACTTAAAGCCACATCCATTGTGCAGAGGTCGCTTTATTTGCTTCAGTTACAAACCTCATGAAACCCTATGTAATAAAATATGAGGGATTCTATAAACAAACTTTTAAAACAATCCTATTAATTCTAATATATTAATTCTATAGATTCTGTATTATTAATGCTTACATTAAGAGGCCATGTGCACCATATTAGGAATAATGTGTTTCAAAATACAAAATTACTTTGAGCATTTATGTTTATTTACTTTTACTTCATAAGTATTCTTCAATAATCAAGGGTGAAGTTTTTTGGGTGTATTTTAAAATACTTTGCAATCAAATTCATAAAAAAATGTTATTTTAATCAATAAAAAGCAATGATAAGTTACCTGGTCTATTGTGAAGTAGAACTGGGATAGCCTAAACAATGCATCCCTTACCTAAGAAATCTTTCAGGTGATCGTAGAAACAGATTCGTGGTTTATTTATCAATAATAAATTGAATACAAAAAAATTCTTCTCTTGAATAAAAAGACATTAACTTTGTACTGGAGTGAACGATAATCTTTTTTTAAATAAATTTATAAACTAAAAATGCTCTTTCTATAAACTTTTGCATATCACAAATTATTTAATTCTGCATTTTTTTACTCAAAAAAATGGGTATTTCTCTGTTAAGTCATATAAAATTTGATAAATATAAAATTAATCTATTTCAACTTTTATGTTCCTAGACGTCTGTCATCAAAAACCCGTGACATGACGACAGCATCTACTGTTAACGAAACAAACAAATCAGGCCGAGCAGGCATAGACAACCGAGGATATGACATGGATGCTCCAAAATCACCATGGAGATTTGCTTTCAGAAAGCAACCATTCATTCCTCCACCATATGAGAGGAACGATTCTAATAGCAGTATTGCATCGAGTGTTGCTCCACCACCAGTCAAAATATCCCCACTTGCTATCGAACTTCATGGTATTAAAAGGGACAGCCTTCCGGTTCATAAGGAATTGACGAGGACTTCATATCAGTAAGTGATTTCTACATAGATTAGTAAATAAGATAATTTTAATTATTTATTCTGAACAACATTAAATTCATACAATGTTTCATTTTTCATTATCAGATTACCCACTAGTAAAGTTTTTTTAAGTATTGAAATGAGATTGACAGATTTCTTATTAACAGTAAGTTGTATACTGTTTTATTTTGGGGAAGCCAATACTTTTACAATCGATACTTTTTATGGTTTCTCTCAACGATGAATAACTTAGTAAAATTACACACTTCCAAAAGGACCAAAGAGAGTATGTTTTATGAATGAAAAGTTTACTATCCTGATTGCTTTGGTATATTGTATTTTTATAGTTTCTTCTTTTCAGAAGAGATAAAATATTACATCTCATTATTGTATTATGAGTTGACAAAAAAACTGTCTTTATAAAATACCATACAATGTTCATCCATTCATTGGGTTGTCAAATTTTTCACTATGGGAACAATGAAGCACAACTGTGAAATAACTGTCATGCATATGGATTATATGATTTCTTTTTTATATTAACACTTGAATTAATGCTTTACATGCCCATTTTACTTTTCTAAAATAATCTTAAAAGCCCTGCTTGTTTCAAATTATAAGGAATATAATGATCTTTGAATCCAATTAAAATATTTCAACAATATTCTTTACGTTTTTCTTTGGAAAATAAAGCATAATGTTTAGCATTATACCTTTCCATAGAAGTGACAGTTAACACTTTCACAGTGATTTTTCTTTGGCTTTAAATTCAATGCTATTTTTTGTGCTATTTTGAAGCAATTTTTCCCTTGGTGAAATAGAATAAAGATTATTTCATATAAAAATTTACAAAATCATTCATTGTGTTTAATTACATTAATAAAGTGATAATATAAATGTTTTTAAATAACTGTTTTTTAACACATATCAATACATCTTTTTCGGGATAATAATTCGGGTCAATTTAAGTAAATGATAGATATTCCTCTATAAACTCAACACAGAATTTTTTTTCTCACTATAATTTTAATCTCCACAACTAAAATTGATGTCATACTACTGATAATAGAATTACTTCTCTATTTTATCTTGAAATTTTAAAAGGAATTTTAGTAGATTTTGCTAAATTTCAAATTAACCTACAAACCAATTTCTATCATATATTGCAGGGTGAGAAACCATACTATACATAATCGAAAATAGTTATAGATACTCAGTATAAATAAGAAAGGCCTTTTTGGGAGGACGCATATAATTTTCATAACCCAATTCTGCAAATGTTTACACAAACTTTTTGAATAAATTGTTATTGTGTAGTATTAATTTCTACTTTGTTAAAAATAGCAATGGAAACCAATAGATGGCAGTATACAAAACAAATTATCACAAAGGCACAACAATCAAACTATGATCACAGTGCCCTACCATCAATAAATGGTGTTTATTAACTGAAAATCACATTATGCCTCCTTTTTAAAATGCAAGTTGAGGTCTCTAGTCCACTCGCCCCGGATACGATGTGTTGATCAGCATGATTCATTATTGTCCTTAATAAATTAACACACTGAAAGTTGATATTGTTAAAATTACTTGAGCTCATGTTTGTTTTGGTTGCAGGGTGCGTCCTCAACCGTCACAGGTTGAGAAGTTACGTGATGGTGCCATGTGGTAACAGTTTTTACACTTAGGAATCATAAATATATAACTGACAGATCATTTCATACTCAATACGCAAGTGCGGGATCATTTGGCCAATAAACGAGGTGATATTAAAATTTTCCGTCCATAAAACTAAATTTTAATCAATGACATCATTAAAGATCATTAGCTTGTAAGAAATTTATCCTTTAATTTGTTTCATTTTAGGTATTGATGTACCATAATAAATAATTAAACCATCATTACATTTAACTTTTTAACGTAATGAACAACATTAAAACAGCCCAAGAGACTCTTTTCTTATAACAAAATTTAAATACATGGCTAAAATTTACTTTTAAATCCAGGAAATATATATTGTATTAAGAACTAAGTGAACTTTCCCAAAACAACTGCAAGTTTTTTTTACTCAAAAATTTTATTATATGGTGAAAAATGCTTGTGGCAGTGTAAGGAAGATTTAGTGAGTTCAGCTCAGAATGGATTTCAGACACTCGTTAAAATGAATATCTCAAGCTCTCAATATTTTGACATTTAGAAATGCCAGTTTGGTCAATGGTCATTATTATTATAGATAAAGTATGAAAATTTTTCCTATTTAGGTAGTAAATAATAATTATCGAATGTTTATTCAAAGGTTACTTGAAATGTCTTTAAATTGATTATGTGCATACAGTATTTTGCAACAATACAAGGAAAAACAAAACTCAAAAATCATGGTGTCCTCGCTTGTACATCACAGGTGTGTTTTGATCCAATTATAAGTTTTCTGTACATAGATACTAAAAACTGTCTTTTGAGTTGCAACTATCACTTTTTTCTTATTGTTAAGTGATATAAAAAGATATCCTTTGAAAATTTTGTGGGTATTATTGATAGTTGATAAATTTTAAATGTGATATGAAAATGATAATTGATTAAATTCTAAGGTTGTTATCTTTCTTATGTGTTATATAATTATCGTGGCACTATATTCTAATCATCGTGACTAATATCAGAAAATACAGTTAACAATGCTATTCTGTTTAACACATTGGATCACTTAATTGACTAACTACTATAATTTTGCATTTAAAGCATCAATAAAAATATAGTTATTTTATGTTTTCCTGTACCCTTTTATGTTATTTAGAACTATGTAAATTTCATCACTACTAACAAAGCTTGTTTCATTCATCATTTTTATTTAAACCATTCTTGTCATATAGTTATAAGTAATTATAATTTCTATAAATGGGTTTTTAACAAACAATATTCTGTCATGAAACATAACTTTTCAATTCAAACAATAATTTCTGGGAGCTATGCTTATAACGATAACAAAATCAGGCAAGTGTTTGTCATTTTAAAATGAAAATAAATCGAAAATATTTCAATAGACAAACTAGAACACATTTATAAAATACAATAATTGATATGACTTTTTTTAAATATATTTTTCCTTTGCCGTCATTTTGTTTTAATCCCACCAATTATTGTGTTACCAAAAACTAAGAAAATCATAAATAACTCAATTTGCAATGTCTAATGTAGTCAATTTTCTTAAGGGTTTTATTTGATTGACAGGCAGACAAAATAAAAAGAATACCTTGAATGATTGAGTGCTTGACAATATATTAGGCTTAAGCGACTTGTACCCAGTTTAATAGATAATAATATTTTAAGAGCTTCAAATGAAATTTAAAAAACTTATTGCAACACTGTCACGACTAATTCTTGATCTTTATTAGTTTCTTATCTCAGAATTTCATTGTATTTATTGTGTAGACAAAAAAAATGTATGTATATCTAAATTATAAGCAGTATGAATTTAAAATTCAAAATGGATGACATTATTCTGTGTTAATATCGTTTGTATCTGTCAAAACAATTCAGCATGACCTTGAGCTAGCTGAAATACTCAAAAGTCATAAATAACTTTATCTCATGTCACTTTATAGAATTTTTTCTTATGTTTTAATGTAATTGAAATTTTAATGAAAATCTATTACATAATGAAAGAGATAATATTTGACGGGTATCAAATGCATTAACATCCACACCAGTAAATATGACTGTCGTTGAATATAGGATATTGTTTTTAAATTTAAATGGGATCTAGTCTTTTCTATTGACGAATAAGTTCCATTCCGTGAAATATAAATTTAATTTCTTGTTGTATCAAATCTGTGCTTTTATAATGAAGTAAATTTATGAAATTGTGTTTTAAAAGCCAATTGCTATGTTTATTAGTTAATTTTTGCCATACACTTAAGTTAATTTAGTTGAAGAATGTATATAATAGGAATATGACTGTATTATCAAATAATTTTAATAAATTTGAACTGATGTTTTTTTAAAAAAAAATTTGACTCTTTATATCCTCTCCATGTGTAAATCATTTTAAACAAGTTCTATGGAATATCTTTTTAACAGTTATGTTACCTATATATAACTGTAATATTATAATAACTGATAGAATGATGTCACATTTAAATATTAATAAATCATTAAAAAAAATTAAACCTGAAAAGAAGAATCAAGTTGATTATTTTTTATTGAAGACATCTATTAATTGGCAGAATGAAGTTATTGAATGCCTGGGGCAAGAATATCGCTGAAAATTTTATGACAGTGACATTAATCTTAATTAAAATTGCAGTTGGAAAAATCTCATTGGATTTCCATCATTACCCTATTCCACAATCATATAGAGAACAGCGATCCAATGGTACCAATAAATATTTTTTTTCCTATGAATTATGACTATTAGCCAAATGTTGCACAGCATAATTTATTGTTTTTGGTCATTAGTTTAGAACAAAAAAATATTTAATGTTCACAAACACAGTTTTTCGACATAAAATATAAACAAGCATTAATGGCATCAATATTTCCATTAAATTATTCTTCCAGGTGTACGATGATTTTCATCACATCGAAAGTAAAGGTAAAGGCTTAATATACATGATAAAGATATATCACAAGACTTCCTTGATTTAATGAGTAATCCTTAAATTTTTGCTATATATTCTCTTGTTAATGCCTCACCACTAATATACATGAGAACACGACTGATTTTTGCGTCATGACTAGCCATCTATGATTGATCAAAGAAAGCTTTTATCTATTTTTAAAAGAATTTGATTTTACATATAAATCAAGTTGCATTTTTTATAAACAAATACAAAATCTATTTTTTTTCTGAAGTTTGTTGCTCTGGATTCAATTTATTTAGTTTAACATTCTCCCCTAAGTGGTTAAAAAATATAAAACAAATTTGCTGTAGTTCCATCTTGTGGTGTTTGCTGAATTCAAAACTATAATCAGTGTTTGCCATTATACTCAAATACTATAAATGGCTTAGAAATTTGAAAATTTTGCAAATAAAAATACTTCCTTAACCTGTTCCCTGCGGAGTCACTAAAAATATTTCAAAAATTAGTTAAGTACAATAGTATTGTTGTCAACCAAGCTTATGGAGATTATCAGGACAAATCAGGTTATATTAAAATACTTCTTACTGGAAAGTTTTGACACTGTTAACTCTCTAATTTTTAAATGTGAACCATCATCTATTTTGAGAAATCGTGCACATGAATTCTTTGTTCTTTCAAAGTGTACAACCAGTTTTCCAACTGAGATCCCAATCGTAACAGCATTAACAACAGAATTGCTTCGGATGTCAACACATTCCATGTGGACAAGAATGAGTAAGTATATTTTACATGAGCTTACTTGGTTGACTTCCTTGCTATCCTCGATTTTGTATATTGTTTTTTCAATGTCAAAGTAACACATTATTTTATTTGCCTAAAAGAATATTCTCTGACTGATTTTTGATTAATAAAAGTTGTTTAGTAATTAAGTACCAGATATACAAAAAAAACGATTCAAGAACGAAGACAAATTACTGACAATTATAAACAATAAACCTTAAAATAAAAAATACTTGACCAGTAAAATGTCAACGACCTCTAAGTCTATATACCAAAGGTTTTAATTACAAGAAAACCCAAAGCAAGCACTTAATGGCAACTAAAACAAATTTAATAATAATTAACGCAATTGTCTGTGATAATTTTCATTAACGATTAATTTTGTTAATGATTCATTCTTGAAAGGATTTGATAACAATTATTAATTTAATAAATAAAAACTATATTTGACGTCACACATATATTATATATACATCGATGTGCAACTCATGACGCACTGTAAATGCGGTGTGACAGCATAAAGGCCAAGCCAAAAAATTACCCTACATTTATATTATTACACGCATTTGAAAAAATGTCATTTTCTTGACCAGTCTAAACTGACACCGCGTAAATCGAGGGATACATCTTTTTAACTGTCAGCCTTTTTGAGGATAATAACGATATTGTAAGTTATTGTATGTATTTGTTACACCTGGCCACGCTACTGATGCCACTTACCCAACTGATCAAACAGCCTGCTAATGTATTATGGATTCTCAGGATTGGAACTAAAATAATAAAAGTGGACTTGATTATTTGACTGCCGCTCTGTAGGTAATGACAGGGCGGACGTTCGTCGGAACGAAGGGGTTGCGAGAGAGCAAATAATGCCCAAGGCGTAGGGGCTCAACACTTCCATTTTTAGACATCAAATTTCCAAATTAATTGACAAATCAACAAAAAAAAAAACTTACTAGCATTCATTTTTTTTAATGATAAAAAACATTGACGTATACAATTTAGAACGTCAACATACAATTTGAAAATATATACTTCTTAATAATATTGAATATAAACCCATAATGAAAAATATTAAATAGTTAAGTCAAACATTATAAGTTCATGTAAGATTTTCCAAATAAATATTGAAAATTTTCGAGAATATTTAACGCATGTTTGAAATTCTCAAGATTTTAATAATTGTTAATAACAGAAATTTTTCAACCTCGAGATCCTAAAATAGTCGAGAATTGATAATCTCTGTATGAGTATTTAATTAAAGGATATATCTTTTTCAAAAGCAAATGAATCACCATATATTCTACCACCATTACAGAATTTTATATTAAATATGTAACATCAAATAAACCTATATCTAATATTCAATGATTTGAGATTGAAACGCGCTTGTTAAAAACTTAATAAATATAAAGCAACATTCAACCATCCTATCTGTACACTACTGGAGGGTTGACTGTATTTTGTTTTTAGCAAAGAGGCGTATACATATATTGTATACATGGATGTGTCTCATAAATTAAACAATTATAAACTATGCCTTCTGTACTACAATACATTGTTGATTTTAAATTGTTATTAATGATGATTGCCGACCTCTTTTTGTAAATTATGTAAGTCTTATGTTTGTACTGTTTTTGAAGTTATTAATTATCATCAATTTGAAATTATCGATAAATCAGAAAAAAGCAGCTTTAAATACATTTAAATTGTTACGAAGTCGCCAACCATATGGCTTTTATAATCCACAAAGTGCTTGAAATAATGCAACAATTATTAATTTTATGTATTTAACATTCTCAATGACGTTAAATAAGCTGTACGCGAACTTCAAATACAACTTATTTAACTTTTTTTTATTTTTGGGATAGTTGCGATTGCTATAGTGATAAACTCCTAATAAAAAATTGATCCTTCACATTTACTACAAAAATACTTTGATTAGAGTAATGCAACGTGCTTAACATAAAATAAATAATAATGTTTGTTTAATATTTTAATAAATTGATTTGTTTGCGACTTACTTGATAAGTAAATCAATAAATAAAAAACTTAAGCGAAATATATTTATTTTAAAAAGTAAGGAATTACACATAAACACATTTTTTGGGTATTTACGGCCTACAATTTTTATCTACATCTAAATCTAGTTTTTCTTTTTTAATAATATGTGTGGCTCATTAATCATTGAATCTAAATTTACTTTCTAGAATGTATGAAAGATGTCATGCGATGTCACAAATTATTTCTCGGTAGACTTTTTACAAATATTTTCCCATATATTTATATCGTGTGCATATTGCAAAGAGCACTACGCAATGAATTTTCTATGTTGGCCGATACGTTATTAGGCCGTTTTGGGCTCCCAAACCATTCGTAATCCGTATAGTTAAGAATACAATAAAAATCATTTATATATTTTAAATATTGATGCAGAAATAATTCAGTTATATAAAACTTTATTGATTTACTCAAATGAAAAAATACGATCTTGCTTTTTAAATGTTTATATCGTTCAAAATATCTAAATAATCTACTATGAATTCAAACGTTTGCGTTCGTAGTGCATGAGCTCGAATTAGTTAATGAACTCTGGCTTAATGAACTGAATTTTTCCTTCATCCCTTAATACCTCATTTAGTGGTAGTGATTTCTTTTATGAAGTCCTATTTTATGCCTATGCTAGTATCAAGCCGATGGTTGCCGATCACGGTATTTGTTGATGAATTACTGTCATTTCAAAATTGACCAATTCCATCATATTTATCTTCATTTTACAAAGGTTCTTGAGAAATATACTATATACCCAGGATGTGTAATTATTTTAAATAAGATTATTAAATTTGTAATAATAAACAGAAGTCAGTTGCAGCGCTCAATGTGCTCTGTTTCATATTTTTGATGATGTCTTGTTATATCAAAATGTAAAACAAAAAATCTTAGATGCATCGAATGCGCGGTGAAATAAACAAGTCAGCGGACAGCTATGCAGGGTTGTCAAATACAAAGTATGATAGGATTAATATCATATTTGTTCATCTCTCAAAATATTATTAAATGTACTTCCAAAAAATCTTAGCTCGCAGAAAAGGCTTTTTAAAATAATCTTGATAGTATCAAAAAATAATGAAATCATCATGACACTGGAATCATATTTAGTCAAATCTTTGTGGCCATAATACTAGAAAGATTTCACATGGTATATTATTTATATTATATTACAGCTTTATTATATACGGAAAATGAACGACAGTGACACTAAAAAATATATAATATATAGGGTTTTATGACAATATGAAACATTTTGACGGGTGTGTGTGTTGATTAAAAATAATATTGCTTAAGATATTAGCAGCACATATATTTCATTTGACAAAAAATATTTTAACATTTCCCCTACTGTGCTAAAAAAATACGTTCGTCATGGTGATGGACACTCAGTGACCAATTGAAAAAATATGCGTTAAATTGGAATAATGCTTAGTTGGGTTCTTTCGCTAAATGTATTTTAACAATATCATATTTTTAAAATGTATGTTATTCCCAATGATGCATAAATTCATGAAAATCTGTAAAATAATGAAATAATCACAAGCATTTCGAGAAGACAATCGCGAGACGTCCTCTCCGTACATTGACTCAACGATGACTAATGCAACGAATTTTTGTACATGGGCAGAATGCGTGTGCGCAGGAATTTTAAACATTTTTAATTAAATTTCATTGAAAGAAAGCAAACAAATGAAGTTTGTACAAATATTAATTATCTTATAACATACTACCATTAGTTAGGAATATTAGCAAATTAGGACAGTTTAAAGTCATAAAATATACGAAAAATAGTAAAAATATTTGAAAAATAAAAAGAATAAAACGTACAAATTTTTTATTTATTTATATGATTACAGTGAAATAGAATGTCTACTGCGTTCAGGACAAGAAATATTTTGCTTCTACTATGTGTATCAAATACACCGGTCCGTTGTAGATATTGCAGAACAATTTGTTCTTTCTATGGAATCTTTAGAACATAAGCTACAGATTCTTCTCTTCTAAGCCTCACGGGGTACAACTGAGATGTCACTTTCTACCGAGTCAGTTAGCACCTCGCCACAATACGACAACATTTCCTTTTTATAATATTGGGCTTTGCTAATTTTAAGCTTAATTCCCTAATAAAATGCTATTTTTATAAAAAAACTAGTAAATATAAAGAAATTTTATGATACCGAAAGAAATAATAAATAAAATTGAATAAAAATATTCAAGACCTAAATTCAAAGTTGACTATCCCTGCCCGGCAGAGCTTGCGAATGGAAGGGGACACACACACACTTCTACATGTGCTCACACCGATACGATGAAGTACGCATACATACAAGGTGCTTCCCGATTTCATTATAAAAGTTGATTTTTTGCGGGAATCGATAAATGGATTTTTACTAAAATATTTGTATTTAAACAATAAAGGCTTAGTCGAGAAATACATAGAATAGAATATATAGAAATAGAAGGAATACATATAATAGACCCTGGGTCTTCATGAGAATATGAAGACCCAGGGCTCAGTAGATTTAGAGAAAAAAAATATATATACGTCCTGGGCCCGAAAGGTCCGGGCGGCAGGTGTTAACGAATTCTGAGAGGTGAGGGGGACAAAAAATGTGATCATTAATTGGGATAAGAAAATCAAAATGTTATTTCAATCGTGGACGACTCATAAATTTGTGTTATGTGACACTAAATCAATCATCCAAATAAATATTATAAAATTTTTTCATGAGCTTTTGCATTATGCAGCACAGAAAACGCCAGTCGTTTACTAAAATGTCAGAGCAATGATTAAGTGTAGAATTCAGTTTATTAATAATTAAAACTTAAAAGCTGAAAAAAAACTTGACAGCCCTGTCACGATAGCGGGTACATCTTTCGATCATGCATGTGTTTGATATAGTAATATTGCTTCGAATAAAAAAGGATTAGAGAAACTTCCTACCAACACAATAATAAAACATATATTCTACAGTTGTTATCAACAATTATTAATATACTTTTAATAACAACATTGAATTTACTAAATCTTTGATGTAATTAATATGTTCTCGATTCCACTTCATTGATACTCCGTTTAATTGGAAAAACTGGATATTTTTTATTCGAAGAAATAATAACCAAATAACCAGTAAATTCAGTTTAGTTATCCAGGATATCATGCTGTTTAAATAGGCTTAAAAAAACTCTTCTTTTGTTATGGTACTTTAGCTAATTTATTTTATTTAATGCTTTCGACGAGCGAAACCAGTAATGATCTTTATATTATAAAAGTTTGTAAATAGTTCCAAACATTTATTTAAGCAACATAATATCATAATTCCCTTTCATCTATATAAATTTTACTTCAACCTGATCAATACAGTAAATTGCCAAAATGCATAATCATGCTTTAATAATTTTATATTTACAGTGATACAGGTTTCCAAGGGACCCTGAAAAAATAACGGTTAATGCGGGAAAGCTTCAAATAATAATCAACAAGCAAAAAATATTTAAGTATTAGTTACTTGTACATACTGTATATAAAATTTATTTTTTAAAAAAGTCCTTTATGTTAGTTTGCTTCTTTGTTATTTGGCACTTTAATCGGAACAAAGACTTGTTACTAAACTTATGATTAAAAGTTTGTATGTACAGCAATCATTATTACCATGAATTTTAAAAAACTCTTAAAATTTGCATCATAAACAATAATACGCGTGTGGTGGATTTCAACCCAAAAAATAGCACATGCGTCCAATGCGTCACGTCTAACATGTAAAGCGGATTCCAGCGTGTCTAGACATAGCACCTGCACTCCGCTGTGTCAAACTTGCTTGCTGAGATACGGAGAAATATGCAATAAAAACGGTCAATCGAGATAATATTTGTGACGAGACCAAAATATTTAGACGGTTTATTGAGGGAATCGGGGAATCGGGAAACGGTCAATGCGAGATTATTTAACATTGTTCTTATGGGAGTTTGACGGGACTATAAAAAATAAGCGTTCCATCCGGGAAAACGCATTAAACGAGAACGGTTGATCGAGGTTCCACTGTACTTGATTTCTTGATCATATCAAAGTGGCTCGAGATTCGTCAGTTAAGATCGCCACACATCTCAAAAAACTCTCATAATATTGATTGTACCATAGAGCAGGGGGCCTCATGCGAAAGAGCCCCGAGCTTGAGTAAGGTTCTCAAAACGATATTTGATTATCATTATATTAACATGTGAATATTTATTGATTGTAAAGTTTAACTAAAAATATGCTTTTGCTTATGCTATACACTTTTGGTTTTCGATTCAATTAATTCAAGACTACTTCCTATAACGAATAAAATACATTCAGGAAAGTTTGCATGGCTATCCAAAAATATTAATACATTATAATATTTTTTTACGGAATAAACAAAGCCTACGTTAAAAGTTCATTCGTGCGTATTACAACTTCATTAAGCTGATACACCCAGTCCTTTTTTTACGCGATACATTGGTTCCAGAAAAAGGCGCGTAAAAAAATTACAACTTTTACGCAATTGCATTACATTTCTTTACACACCCTAAAACATAAATTCGCATAATATCCGATACACTAGTCTACACTACACTAGTATGCATATTTAAAAAAAATGGAATGCTATACAAAATTAAGTCTTAAAAATACACATATTTTTTATTTAAAAAAAAATGAAACGTGCAAGCCTAGCATCATATACAAATTTCTTCTTTAAAACGAATTTGGGGAAAAAGTCGCGTAAAAACGAAAGAAAGGCTTAAAAGATGTAACGGTGCCGTCCAAAAAAATCGCGTATAATCGAATTCGCGTAAAAAAATGACTGGGTGTACAAAAAGTAAGCCATATGCACCTTGAGCTTTTGACGTTAATACTGTTTATTCCTGAACAAGCTTTTCACTTGAAATAAATCATAAACGCGAAAGCTTATCTAATTTTCATGGATAACTTATAAGTAGCATTTTATAATTTACATCTCAATAGTATAATGATTTGCCATAAAAAATGATGACATTAGTACCATTTAATGTTGAAAGGTACCATAAGGAAGCAAATATAAATATAATAGTAACAAGTATAATTGACATTTTCGATTAATGAATTGTCTACAATTATTCGTTCTTTTCGATATTCAGAATTGCTGGGATATTTTATTGAAAATCTCACCCAACTAAACGATCATTTAAGTATAGATCTAACTATTCTCACAGTTTACCTACATCTGGTTTGCCTTGGGGTTACCACCGGATCCTTTCCCTAAAACAAACAAAACATAATAAATCATGTCACTATCCAAAGCCTCTCCATCTGAAATATTGTTTGTTTTTTTATGTTATTTTGTGGCATTTAGTTGCTTTGCTGAGTAAACATGCACGAGCCTTTGTTTTAATTTTTAAATGCTCGTTTTATTTCAGTATAATAAAGTCGGGGCAATTATAAATCATTTACCAATTCCAGTTTAAAGCCAGGTGTTTTATATTGATAAGTAAATCCGTACATTTTTGAATAGACAATTGATTTTGATGTGATAAATATTTTTTTATAGAGGCAGTGTGAATCTAGAAAAAAAATACAATTATAATGAGACTACAGATTTGCTAAATGACTAAATATTGTATTATATTTTCAAACCAAACCTTTATTTTATAACCTTCGCCGTAACATTAAGCTAAGCTGCTGATTTAAAAAAATCCTTTTACTTTTACATTAAAATTTAGCGAATATTGATAACTCTCTAAATATAATATATTTAAAATGGATATTTTTAAAAATAAACCGAATTTTGTTTTAGAGGATTTCCTGGAGACTATTTCCAAAAGAAAAATGCAACGTTTTGTAATAAGGGGAATTATATCTTGCTAAAAATCACAAACTAGTTGTTTACGTAATCATGTTTTATTAGACATTATTAATTATTTAAAATTCGTGTATATATGCAATACAATTCACATTGACCGCCATCGCGGTTGAGTGAATAAAGTTATTATTATTAAAGCGAAGATTTTAATTTAAGTCAAATAAACAAATCAATTCCAAAGACATTGCGTTGTCTGTTTTATAAAAATAATACAAACATTATTTACTTCGAGTTATTAAAATAAAACAAAAGGCAATTATTTTGAGTAGTGCGCATGGCACCGCTCCCCGATGCGTTAGTGTGTATTATGTATCTTCTTTATTGTCTTCGAATTTTCAACTGCATTATGCAGGCGGTCGTCCCGAATAATTTGCAGGGTGACCATGATTCAACGCAAGTAAATGTCGCCACCTTTTACCCTAATTACAATTAGGAATCAGTAATAGTTTTGTAAAAATTTGATCTTCAATATCCATTTGTCAAACTAAAATTAAGTAGAATATCGTCGGATATAGAAGAGTTGAAAGATATACAATCTTACCACTTCACCGACAGTATTATTGACTCCATCGTCAGGCTGGCCAACAGCAACAGTAACGCCACTTAAAATGTGAAGGTTGAAGTTCTTTGAGATGGTCTCGGTACATGGGAATATAAAATGTTATATTGACTAATACTAAGATCCACAATTAACCCAATTTGAAAATCTCAGCAGAAATTGTTTTTTACAAAAATTAATGGTAATTTATCGACTAAATCTCACTTTTTTAGGACAGTTAATTTATCTTAAATCTTTCAATTTTTAGCTACCGATAGGTGGTGAATATTAAAATATATATTAATTGATCAAAATCACTGTAAGACAATGTCGATTCGAGGATTTGACCCCGTTAACTGTAGACAAAATTTAACGAAAGCACTAGAGCGTTTACTACTTTACAACAAACACAGCTTAATACTGCTTACATTAAAATGTGTAATTTTATAAAAATAAAAGAAATCTAGTATAATACATGAGTAAATATTTTCAACAAATTAGGTTTAATTATTGACGCTTGCCTAAATAATATAAATATCGTCTTTTTGATAGTAAATAGTCAAAGAAAAAGTTGTAAATTACAATAAGAGAAAAGTTATATTTTTTCAAAGCAAGTAAATGAATCATATTGTTTGAATTTGTTACTCAATAAAATACACAAAACTTTTTGTTACCCTACGTTTTCTGTTCTCCCGGCTAAGTTTTGTTGATAGTGATTAAAAAAAGTAAACATGGAGAGAACACGAAATTGAATCTTCGAACTCGGTTCCCATTCTGGTACACGTCATACTTTCGATGGGAGTCTGGGAGACCTACAGATGCTCCATGCTTCATATTCTCTTCGACACAGGCACGGAGGCTAAAATAATAAACAAATATTTTTAGCTCTGTTAAAAACCAATGGAATTAAACATCTCTAATCATCTAAGTTGTGGATATTATTGAATTCTTTTTGATCAAAATAAATTTGCTTAAATAATAATCTTACAATTATGTGAATCGAATTGAAGGGCTTAGGCAGATTCGCTGGAAGCTTTCTGAAAGCTCATTTATAATATAAAATCAATATTGATCGTTTTGTTATTTCACTTCGCATATTACTAAATGTGACAGGTGTTCTACTTATTTGAGAAACATCACATGACAATATTTATTTATTGATTGAAATGACGCTTACTTGTTTGAACTCCATTATAATGCGGTGAAAAATAGCAATGTATTTTAGTTCTACAAAATATTTTATAAGATATAGTTGATAGCTAGTTCTGCTCACACCATCGTCTGACGTTCTGGCGATGGCATGAGCCGAAATAGCTATCAACTGTATGTTATAAAAAAAATTGTTGAACTAAAATACATTGCTATTTTTTCACCGTGTTAATATTTATTTTATACATATTTTAGTAATAAATATTCTAGCCATAGTTAATATGGCCTTTTTTTACCTTTTATACTGAGTGTATCGTTAGGGGAGTGTAGTATAGGATGTTATTTTATCTATAATATATATTTTATATATATACCTTATTACTTATTAACATCGCGATATAGTTAATCTAAAAATGCTTCTCAAAGACGTAAAACACGTGTCACATTAAGTGACCCACCAAGAGGAATAATAATGATAACAATTCTAAGTTTACATTAAATTGAATTTATTATCAGTCAATTCTTGGAATTGAAATATTTTATTTACAAAACTAAAAAAAAATATTTTAAGGCAAAAAATAAAAACACAAAACAAGCTATTATATATTATATTGTACTTTCCATAATGTTGAATTAAATTTTTGGCTGAGGGGTAAAAAACCTTAAAATTAATATGATTTTTTCTGAAATACCTTGTTCGTATATTCTGATGTTGAATCAATGATATGATTGTTAAATATATGTTCTAAAATAGAGATCGTATTGAGCAAGAACGTTATAAAAATAAGTTTTAAAAAAAAATCGTCAGATTAAATTTAGAATTAAAATTAAGGGTTAAGTATTTTGGAATAAATTAGACAAGATTTCAAGATCGAGAATATTGCTAACTTAATTTATGATATTGACTGAGAATGCTTGATCGAATTTCAATATCAAATTTGATCTGTCAAAACTTTGTACGGTTTCATATTTTTTGTCACTAAATACCCGGTTTCGCCTTTCAGCATCTTCAGGGAACTTAATTTTAATTTCAAATTTATTGTGTTGTTTTTGTTATTATTTATTCTTCGATGAATTTAGCCAACATCTATTACTTGAGAATCATTATTTTATTTAATATGTTAAAGAAATTTATCTTTTTATAAATTGAATTAAAATAAAATAAGGCCGGATTATACCCGAGCTCGATTCGGCTCACGTCATCGACTCGGTGTGCATGTGGAAACGTGGCCCAGTGTGGGGTACAAAATATAAATACCCATGTTATAAATCGATCGAGCTTAAAAAAAAGCAACCTTATATTATCGGTTCTGATGAAAACTGAATCGATCGATCTTCATACAACATCTACTCATCGTCGTAATTATGTTTACTTTGTGGGACTCCCATAGAATTAATAACCCATGTTAAAAGACAATCACGGAATCTCGATAGAAACAATAGACAATGAATTAATTTTTTATTTAATTAATGGTGATATATTTTGTAGTGAATTAGTGCTGATTGATATGCCAGAAACCTTCGCGGGAATATAATTAAGAAATTCTTAAAATTTCATATCGATTTGGGGAGAGTGGTATGCCAAAACTTTTGCGAGAGTGTACTCAAGAATTTTGTAAAGTTTCATATCGATCCGATGAATGGTTTAGTAATCCATAAAGGACAAACAGATACACATACATTGATTTATGTAATATAATATATATATATTATAGAACCTAATGTTATCTACGCCGTAACCGAGTAGTCAGTCTCCAGGGCTTGGTAGAGCGGCTAAGTGTTCGATTACCTGAATGAAAACTTCGATTATCTATCTATATATATAAAAATGAATGTCTGTCTGTCTGTCTGTCCTTTATAAACTCCTACACCATTAATCAAATTGCGATAAAACTTTGTCGAATTATTGCTTAGACTACCGGGCAAAAGATCGGATACTCAGAATTTGATTTGATTACAAAAATTAATTGAATATTTACAAAAAACATGTTTTCATACAAGACTATTGTTATACAGAATAGCCATTTATGACACTTTGTATCCATAGCAACGCCGAAAACAAGAACGACGCAAATCTATCACATTCACTCACCTGTAGGTACTTACGTAAGGTACTGAATATTTTGAAACAAAGTGTTTCAATGTTCTATTTTTTACCGACTTTTCTGTTTTGGTTTTATGTCACATGACAAAACTAATTGAAATAAATATTATGTACAAATCGTGTATGATATAGAAAGAATTTATTCGATATATCATTTTTATTTTTTTTTCAAAAGTGAGTTTCAAAACGTAACATTCACTGTGAAATCAATTATGCCACCCAAACGAAAAGGAATAGGTCAGAGTACAACTCAAGCACGAAAGAAAAGGGCGAAACAATGAGGTTGAAGTTGATAATCGTTGGATTGTACCGTATTCACAGCTTCTCTCGAAAACGTATAAAGCACACATCAACGTCGAGTATTGTAATTCAGTGAAATCCATCAAATACATTTGTAAATATGTCAACAAAGGAAGCGATATGGCAGTTTTTGGAGTGGGAGATTAAACTGCATCTATCGTTGAAATCAACCAATATCAACTGGGACGCTACATTAGTAGCAATGAAGCAATATGGCGCATTTTATCATTTCCAAATCAAGAACGGCATCCACCAGTTACTTATTTGGCAGTTCACCTTGAAAATGGACAGCGAGTGTACTTCACAACAGAAAATGCACGTGTAAGAGAATTGTCACCACAGCCAACAACGTCAACTGCATTTTTCTTATTGTGTAGGGATAATATGTTTGCAAAGACGCTACCTTACTCTGAAGTGCCAACATTCTACAGATGGAATGCATCAGAAAAAAATTCAACGTCGCAAACAAGGTAAAGCAGTTGAAGGACATTACAATGTATATTCAACCGACGCATTAGGCCGTCTGTACACTGTTTCAACCAAATAATGCAGAATGCGTTTACTTGCGATGACTGTTAATCAACATACGTGCACCGACATCCTTCCAAGAATTGAGAACAGTAAACGGTCGAATATGTTTCATTTATCGTGAAGCTTGCCTCGAATTAAATTTTCTAGAAAACGATGCACATTGGGACACTTCACTCGCTGATTCAACGAATACTGCTGACCCACAAGAAATACATGCGTTATTTGCAGTCATATTAACAATTTGTTTTCCATCCAATCCAAAAGATCTTTGGAAAAAATACAAAGACTACACGAGTGAAGATATTTTACATAGTATGCGTGAAACAATTCAAAATCCACACGTTCAATTCACACCAAACGCAATCAATTTCAGCATACTAAATGAAATACCAGGAGAAGCGATAACGTATAAGTCCATCGATACCATAGGGTCCGCCATCTAAAGTTTTTTTTTTCAACTAGTGCTTATTTCGTGAATGGTAACACTTAGCTCATGTCTGATTTGACAGATAATTAGTTTTATCCTTCCGCTGAACGAATATGGTTGTGTATACGCTTGAACAACGCTGGGAAATATTGCGACATTACTTTGAAAATCATGGTAATGTTACAGAATGTGTGCGAAAATTGCGTACGGATTTTGGAAGAAGAGAAGCACCGTCAGCTCCGTATGTTCGTTATCTTGTGAAAAAAGTGAAAGAAACTGGCATCCTCATCGATAAACCAAAGCGTGAAAAGCCAAAAACAGTGCGTACACCCGAGAATATTGATGCTGTGGCAGAAAGTGTGCGTGAAGCGCCATCAACATCAATTCACCGTCGTTCTCAACAATTGAACATTTCGGAGACATCATTGAGATCCAATTGGTTCAGGAGTTGAAGCCAACTGACCATCCAATGCGTTTTCGCTTCGCTGAGTGGGCCTGCGATCGACTTACAGAAGATGCCGATTTTGCCAAAAAAATCATCTTTTCGGATGAAGCTCATTTTGATCTTGGCGGGTATGTAAACAAGCAAAATTGCCACATTTGGGGCACAGAAAACCCGCACGCATACATTGAAAAGCCGGTACACCCAAAACGAGTCACTGTTTGGTGCGGATTTGGTCCAGAGGCATAATTGGGCCATTTTTCTTCGAAAATGAGCAAGGAGTGGCCGTTACAGTCAATGGCGATCGTTATCGGACCATGCTGAACGAATTTTTGTTCACAAAAATTGAAGAGGAGGATATTGGCAACATTTGGTTTCAACAGGACGGCGCTACGTGCCACACAGCCGAAGCTACACTCGATGTTTTGCGCCCTGTTTTTGAAGATCGCATTATCAGCCGCAGAGCTGATGTCGTTTGGCCACCTCGGAGCTGCGATTTGACACCGTTGGACTATTATTTGTGGGGTGCCCTCAAAGATAAGTGTTACGCCGACAAGCCAGAGACAATTGACGCTTTAAAGGACAATATTCGTGAAGCCATTGGTGAAATACAGCTGCACACAATCGATAATGTGCTTAAAAATTGGACCGATCGTGTAGGCTACTGCATGTCCAGCCGAGGCAAGCCATTTGAATGAAGTTATTTTCCATTATTAACCGGAAGAATTGTACTTTCAAATAAAAAAGAAATTTGAGAAAATATTAGTAGTTTTTTTTTTATAGCATTTTCAAAAAAAAAAGTTATTTGGCGGACCCTGTATAACGGATCAAGACGAAGCCGTCAATTATCCAACAGAATTCTTGAATTCACTTGATTTGTCAGGCAAGCCGTCGCATTTTTTACCATTGAAAATTGGCGTCCCTATCATTCTTCTCCGAAACATAAATTCCTTACGACTTTGCAACGGTACCAGGATTTCAGTAAGAAAAATGATGAATTATTGAAGCTACAATTTTAAATGGAAAATTCAAAGGAGAAGATGTAATGTTGCCACGCATCCCAATGGTTCCGACAGATACGCCATTTGAATTTAAACGTCTGTAGTTTCCAGTGCGAGTCGCCTTTGCAATGACATCAATAAGGCACAAGAACAGTCGTTACAAGTGTGTGGACTAAATTTAGAAAATCCATGCTTCTCACATAGACAACTGTATATGGCCTGCTCACGTGTTGGAAAACCTTCTGATTTATTTGTCTACGCAACAGATAGAAAAATAAAAACATTGTGTATCCAAAAGCACTCCAATAAATAAAAACACATACGGCCTCCACTGTCAAATTCGGTAAGAAAAACATAACCTAAGCTTATCGTTTCTAATTGGCTCCGGCCTCGCCTCAAGTCTGACGCATCCAATCGGAAGGCGAGATGCTCCCGACGAGGCGATTCCATAAAGTCGCGGCTTCTTTTTTTTTAGTGGCATTGCAACGCATGCAGGGTACACGCTAGTCTATTATAAATGTGTTAATAAAGGCATTAATATTATATTCGTCTTTATATTATATATTCTTTAAATCAGGACGTATTGCTAGCGAACAGCCAACAACTTAACTCTTTTTGGGAAACCTTTATCGACTTACTTATGTTACATATAATTCTGATTCAAAAGCATATTTTGAAATTTGGATTATATTATAATAAGTCACCATATAAAAGTTAAACAATTGTTTTTTTTTCAATATATTAGCAATCAGGTTTTCACCAAGAACATTTTCACATGTACCAAAGCTAAGTAACATATTCTTCCCGCGTGATTTTTTTTGGCTCAATCGATGTTATCAAAATGTGTATTCAAAATCTTACAAAAATTAATAACATCTGTTTTTTTTTCTTTAATTTTAAGTCTCAATCAATACTTCAATTAATTTTTAGTAGTTAATCCAAATTAAAAAGCCCGGGGGCCTTTGATCAAGTAGTCAATGTCGATGAATTACAGGAGTTGTGGTACTTACGAGATCGAATCTCAGTACGGCCAAATTATTTGATTTTTCCGTCAACTTATATACTTGCCTCTAAATACTGCGATGTAACGTTATCGATAATCTGACAACTAAAAATGTCCCAGGAACAATTATTCTATATTCTATTCGTAACATCTTCAAAACAATGTGGTCGAGCAACTCAGTAACAAGTTTTAAAAAATAGTGAATAACAAATATATTTCTCAAAATGGTGTGTACAAGAAAGGAATTAAAACAAAATGAATAATGCAGTTTATAAATAATTACCGATGACGATCACTTAAAAGCCCTCGGAATTCTGGCGCATCTATCTACTGACACTTTTTCATTAGTAACATTCTGAGGATATAGACTTCTCTATCGTGTTACAGGCAATTTAACATGAAAGAAAGAGATAATAATATTTAATTGTATGTTTTACTAGAATACATCATAGTGGGGATAGCGCCAAGTGGCGTTTGAGAGGAATTTATCACTGTTGTTGAAGCGATGTTGCCATAGACGAGATTTCACTGTATTCAGGGAAAATAATAAATATTGTCATTATCAAACATTTATTACAGATAACATGTTATTCGCTTGGGATATAATACCAAACATCAATTTATATATTCATACATTTTTTTTTATTTGTATTTATAATTATATGTCAAATGAAACATAATAATTATTACAAATTTAAGTAAATCAATGAAAAATGCACTACAAACATTTTTTTATTAAGAGATTTTCTTAATGAAAAAATCAGCAAATATTTATGACTTCCTTGACAGACATTGTTATTTTCGGTTATACTGTAGGAATTGTATAAACGCGTGATATATTTTCGTATATATTAAAAACATAATTTTTTTCAATATTCGATATATGACATATTTGTGTCTTTTGCTCACATTATCATAAATATAAAGATAAAGAATATTTTATGTTCCCAGAATTTAAAAAAATATGTTTATATGACTTTTTGTCATGATCAAGTCAAATCTTCATTCACCGATTCCTTCAAACCCGAATTTCTAAACTAGATTAAAAAAATTTGAATTGTTACAATTTTGTACGATTCCACATGTTTTGTCACTAACGACCTGGGTTTCGCCTTTCGGCAGAATAGACATTCTATTACACGGATGCAACTGACCTTTTGTGACAAAACATCTGAAATCGTGCAAAATTGCAACAATTCAAATTTGATATTGAAATTCTATCAAGCACCTTCAGTCGATATCATATTTTAGATTAAAATTTTTAATGGCACAATATTTTTTATTAGTATTAATAATATATGAATCTTTCATAGAAATAAATAAATAGCCGAGTACATTCACAATGATCGCAACGACTTGATAACAGAACACTGGATTCAAATTAGAAACCATCAACAAAAAATTCTACGGTTCTGTTTTCCTTAAAAGTTCTGGCGATGGGGAAAATGAGTTTCAATAGCTAGCAACCGATTAAAAGTGAAAAGAATTGAAGCCAGTATATGAGAAGCGGTCGGCGTGAGCGTATCACTGTCATTTGCGCAATCGAGTTGTTTATATTTGGTTATCGTAAAAATACAACACAATCTAAAGACATTTTCCAGAGAAATACTATGAGGAGGACATGCACGAAATATTTATTGTATAGCAAAGCTTTTTATTTTGCGGCTAGTTTATATAAAGTTTAACATCAATTAAAAGTGTACATTAAATTACATTCACTAAAATTATAACTAGTGCCACTGCTAAAAAATAACAATAATGGCAATATTAATGAGCATAATAATTAAGTAAATGAAATTAAATATATACATTTATATATTTGTTACGTAAATGAAGTCAACAAAAAACTTCCCATTTTTATCTAACTAATAAAATAATGAGGCAAAATATACTGATAATATTAATTAGAGAAAAGTTTTTATGCTTTTAAAAACAACAGATATCTCTAATTATTACATAAATCGCGTTATATTAATTATTAATAATGTTTTATTGATAATAAAAAACCGCAGAATTTTTATCATTTGTCAACAATCATTATAATTTTAAAACTGTATCGCTATTGGCATTTTTATGGAGATTTTGCTTTCCTTAGCTTTCGTGTAACAAAATATATTGTAGTTATATGTGAAAGTCGAAGAGATATTCAGCTGTATAAAATTGCATTATACACTATTTTTAATCCTTATAAACTACGATTGAAACTTTAATTCCAAGATTTCATTCTAGGCTGTACTGAAATATATATGTATTATATGTATATACATTTCGTGAAACGCAAGAAAACGGCAGGAATATTAATTTTCAGTGATAACATCAAAATGCAGCATGGTCATTGGTATTGTAGAAATTAGCATGCCGAACGTCGCGCCGTTTCTTACAATCGATTCCTTCTGCTGAACTAATAACTATGGAGTTATACGTGACAGCAAGCAGGCAAGGAATATCGACCATGGCTGTGCTTTTAGCGGTGGTGACCGTCTTTGGAGCTAGCTCATCCGCTGTGAAATATGTAGAAAAGAACGCGGTGAGCCTCAACACTCCGAAAGATAAAACAGCGTCCTGGCCATATGTGTCTGAAAATTCGCAACAAGGTAACAATAATTTACTTTACATATATTCAATTGGTTTTGTTTGTTTGATATAATACCGCTCTCTTAGTTTTGAAAAGGTGCTCTCAGAGATCAACGTATATAAACCAGTAACGTCATTTAGGAATTCAGAGGAGGGTAAAAATGTACATTTATCCGTTTTTACACTCATTTGTCCATATAGACGAAACAAAAACCGTCGTTTGAAATCCTCCTTCTTTAAAACATTTACAAAACTAAAATGATGTTTCTGATACAAAATATTTGTAAATAATTATTAACTGCACAGATTTAGTATGTAAAAGCCTCCAAAATCAGAACTGCACTGGACAAGTCGGGTGTCAAAGTACTTAAGAGTACTAGGGGTCAACGATTAGCGTATAAAGTTTGGACCCCGCTGAGAACATTCATCTAGAACATTGGTTCCCAAACCTGGGGGTCGCGAAGGGTTTTTTGGGGGGTCGCCAACTTATACGGTCAACTAAAAAATATTGTTTTTATGCTTTTGGATTGTATGGGGGGTCGCGGGTCACATGGATTTTATGAAAAGGGGTCGCCACCCGAAAAGGCTGGGAGCCTATGATCTAGAACTATAGCGTTAGGGAAGAAGTAAATCAATTGTTTAATTATGGTGCGCACATAAATAGGATTTTTTTACTACTCTGTATATTTTACTTCCTATCATCACAAAAATATTTACCCACTCAACTAAATAAAATATTTTTTTTATCTTTTCGCTTTGATATTTCTACTCGTTGGTGAAACAAAATCTTAACAATTTGCCGAAAATAATTGTGTATGTATTTGTAAACACTTATGAATAATATAGCTTGGAATGTATTCGTTAGTATTTATTTATGTTCGCTCACAATGCAAATAAAATTGATAAAAAAAAGTTTTATCTATCAAAACTTGTTTGAATAAAATCATAATTAAGTAACCCTGAACAATAATATGCTGATTGTTTGAACTAATATAAAAATATATTAATATAAAAAAAAGTAACAGGTCCAAATTAGGCGAGTGCAACTAGTGTATATTGGTCAGGGCGTGTGGAACAATGAGCGCGACTTAATAGAATATATTCTCTACAGCTAGATTCGTTTTACCAGGATCCATCTTAAAAATGGATTTTCGTCAGCTCGACAACTAACTTCTAGAAAGCTGAAATGATTATATGGCTTTTGGATAATCAGCGATGTAGCCACCTCATGGCATAGTCATACAATGCTTTAGGGCCCAAGAAAAATGGGCGTCAAAATTTTAACATACTCAATATAACAAATTAATTCACGAAAAAAAACATTATCAGATTATTGAGACATATAGAGAGATATATAGAGTCGTGGAATTGGGGTGTTTTAGCGTCTCCGACCACTTTTTTTCGATTAGACGATTTTTAAAAATATCTTATTGAATAATTTGCTGGATTAATTGGTTGATCTCTTCTTTCATGTACATAAATAGGAAAGTTAGGAAAAACCTGATAAATTAAACATTTTTTATTCGGAATCGCGTTGTTGGTAAATGTGTTTTTGGTTAATGTTAGAGTCGAAGTCGGAATCAAAGTCGTGTTTTTTTAACGAATACACAACCCTGACTGTAACATTAAAACCGATTTCACGAAAAGATTTGTATTCCAAACTGCCATTTTTTTAGCTGCAACACTTTTATTGCACGGGTGTAATATATCGTAAGATATTAATTAACTTTATGCGATGAAAACTTCATTTTTTCGATAAACCTTCACCAAAATTCCGCCAAACAAACAAAATTTTTGAACTACCATTCGCCATTAATATCATTCAAAAAATGTTCGTATGTTAATTGTATATTGGCGACAAGAATTTTGCGTAATGTCTATGTACACCACACGTTGTTTTTTTTTTTTTTTTAATCACACCAGCAGATCCATTGTACTCTTATTCAATTGTAGTGAATGCCCTATACACATCTACATATAACATTTTTTCGTTTTTGGCATTGCTTAAAAAAGTTACGGCCCATTACTATTAATTGGTATGTGGGTTAAAATACCGTATCGGTTGCTAGTTCGTATTGCCTGCCAATTGCGATTCGTATATTTATCACTGAGACTAGTTCCGAACGATGTTATGACAATTGAAACCTTAATAATATCATGATAAAGCCAACGAGAACCGCTACAATATTTTTAACACAATTTTCTTTTTATTATTTGCGGATATAAAAAAAAATCTATACATTTGTATCCTGTATTAGCCATACTCAACAACAGGTGCGGCCAACTAAAATTTTTATGTATAGCAATTATAAATCAGGCTCATCTATTATATAATACTTAGCTTCAATATCAATTCTCATTAATTGATTTTTTTTTTGAAATTATTTTATTTATTGTGGAATAGAGTATTATGTTATAACCCGCAACGCTGTAAAACTACGTAGCAACCACGTGAATTCAATTGTCATTTATATAATGAAAATTGTTTCCAATTCTTCTCCCTCTAAAATTGTCTATATTTTTCACGATTTTCTAAGAAATGGATTCACCATCATTTTTTTTATATCAGTAAACGTAAAATTAAAAAACATTTTTTTCAATTAAATAATTTTCATAAACTCTTATTTTTATTTCCTTGATTGATAAATAGATCCGATTTTCGATTTCTGGATTTGGTCGATTTCAAATCAAGCAAATCTATTTTATCACCATTTTTTAATGAAACTAACATTATGCTGCATATTAAATATATTGGTATTTTAAAAAAATAAGCTCTTTTTTCTAATTAATTTCTACTAGTGCGGCAACGAGACATTTTCATGGGACCACCGATGTATAATATAATATATAGTGCGGTCACAGTAACATTTTAAGTGAAAGTCACTGATATAGAAGTATATATGTAATTATGAATCTAACATATTTTTCTTCGGTGGAATCGGTGGTTACTTTGTGGAAATTATTTATTACTGGTAAAATGGTCATGTATTTTAACCGATTGATTGCCCACCGCAAATTATTTGAACGAACTCACGCCAACGATTCGGGAATAGTTAAAATAGTGTGAAATGTGTTTCTTAAAAAGATATATTTTAAAAATATTCAGTGAATTTTTACATTAACTTTTATTAAACAAGAAGTGTGGCATTGCAGGTAATTTTATGAATCACAACACGCATAGATATATTTTCAATTGTTTTTCACGTGCGCATTAAAATAAAGCTATAATGCTATATGTAATAAATTGATGGTTTTTAAAACATTATCTTGTAAACACTACAAAAAAACTTGCTTTATTTATTTACATGTTGGCATCGTGGATAGATGTCACTAATAATATTTTTTATATGTGGATTTTTTATGTAGAGAAATCGTATTATCACACCGGTGTGATGTTTGCTTTAAGTGGTTTACTAATGTATAATAACTAAATTATTTCAAAATGCTGTTATTTTATTTAAAAATCGATTAATTAATTGTATTTCTTCAGTAAATCTATCAGATTAACAATTTTTTTAACTGCTCACGTGGTTTTTAGTAAACTTTTTCGTCACCCGTTTCTAAGTGAGACAATTAATAGCCAAGTATTCCGAGCATTATGGCACTCTAATTCCTCTGTAGCGATTTGTTTTATGTAACTATTCTACGATTGTCAGACTTTTGTGATGGGTATTTAGGCAGTGATAGGTATTCCAAGCACCTGTCTTTGAGATTCGGCTGCGAGATAAAAAAAAAATGAAGAGGGCGACACGCGGCGCTAAATCGTTTTTGTGCTGGCGCCGCATTCTGGATCACTCATTGTTGCAACGGAACTATCGGTGTGACCATCATATGCAATGTTTATTATATATTATGATACACAAATGGCAATGATGACAATAACTTTCTTCTTACTTTATCATGATGAACTTCGTTACCCTCAGAACAGAGCAGCGATCCTAAACTTGCGGGGGCATTAGAGATTTATACCAGAAGTGATGAAAAGAAAAAAGCTAAATTTTTAAATAATGATAGTCATCAACTAAATGTTTAATCTCTTAAACCATTTTATTATAAAAAATATTTGCAATTTTTAAATCATTTTTTAGGTTAGTTCAAACGGATCAGTTGATAATAACACGGTAAAAAATAGCAATGTATTTTAGTTCTAAAAAAATATTTTTTTAATATAGTTGATAGCTATTTCGGCTCACGTCATTGTCAGAACTATGCTTAAACTAACATTTGCTTATCTATATATAGCTGTGTAGAAAAGGTACACCATACATCTTCTGTCCTGTTTTAACGGCCTAGCTTGTTTCTTTCTCGCAATAAAACTAAATTTTTAACTGAAACTAAGAAGGCGGATATGACAATAAGTATACACGTGGCACGGAAATGGTCTATTACGGAAGCAAATCAGACCACGTGGAGAGAGTTAATTAACGGTGAAGACAATATATTAGTTTGTTGTTAAGAATCCTTTGTGACAGTTGATGTCTATTGATTTCCAGCTGTTCCAAAGCCGTCATCCTGCGACCCTTACTATAAAGATGCAAACGCTTCTTTTTAAAAAAATAATTTTGTAGAACTATAATTCATTGCTATTTTTATCACTGTGTTATAATGGAGTTCTACCAAGTGAATGCCAATTCAATCAATAAATCAGTTGATAATGCTCACGATGCGCAAAACCGGTCCCGATCGTGAAATATATTGTGATTGTGGTTCTTAAAAATATTTTTTTATTATTTAAAATATCTTGCTTTTCTACCATAAACTGACAGTAAACACCTTAAAAGTGATTGTTATTAATTTTTTTGAAGTCATTTAAAAAAAATTGGTTTGATGTGTACGATTTGATTATTGCTTTGTCACGATTATATACAAAAAACTCTGCGAGCACACATCCGCTATAAGTTGACAACCATAAAAACTATTACAGTTAACCCCCTATAGCGTTCAGTCCCACATAGAAGTTTTCGATAACGTATGCGGGGAACTGCCGTATCTGCTATAGCGTTGTTTTTTTGTTTCGAAATGCTCAATTCAAAATATCATTTTCAAAAATACATTATATTATTAATTTATATGGGTATCTAGTCTCCCATAACGTAGAATTCATATATTTAGCAGATACAGTTTTTGCAAGTCTATGTCATCCTTTAGCAAATTACATTAACCCCTTTTGAAAATCGTATTAAAAAAATAAAAAAACCGGCTTTTATGTAATTAAATTAATTTTTTCAACCATTATTTTAAAAGTTCTCCGGTGACAGTTGACCCTACCCCTTCCCCACCAGTCTCATTTGCAGTCACATGTGCTTAATTAACTGTAATTAATTAACTGCTTTACTTAATTTACTGAATAAAAATTGATAATAAAAATATATTTGAGCCTTTTAAATAAATATGTATGTACAAACAAATATATAAACTTAAACAGAAGTTTAAACTAAGATACATAAAAAGCACATAACGATTTTTAAAAAGGACTTATTTCATTTAAACGTGTAAACGTGTAAATTTCATTTAAAAAATGGTGAAATACACTTGCAAAAACTGTATTTGGATATAAAATGGTATTTTACTCGTTGGTTTTTTTTTCTACCACGTTCATCTCAACGTCTATTTTTAAAGGATTTAAATAATACTTTAAGACAAACTAGTCGCTACCTTATATATAAAAATAAATTATACGACTTCAGAAACAATGGTCACCCCATCAATCCACAAGGGGCGATGCACCGTTGCAATTGCAAGCTGCAGTTTATAAATAATGCGACTGCTTCAAATTGGTGTTATGCATGTTAAGAAACTGCCATTTACCAAATTAAATTACTTAACAGTAGGTATTTAAAGCTTCAAATTTCATAAAATAATTAATGCACGCAGACTTCATCGATTTATAAGGTAGGCTCAACTGAAAATTACGTAATAATACAGCAGTATTGGTATGTGTTTTATCGTTAATAATATATAGAAAATGAATTTATTGATTGTAGCCAAGATACTGAAGTATTTGATGGGTATTCACTTATTTCTAACTAGCTACATTACGTTACAAAACGTGACAGAATGGACTGCTGGCCACGTTTCAACCGAAAGTCGTTGGGTAAATTGCTCAAACACGCTTACAGTAATAATTTGCAACGTATAAATTTTTGCATAATTATTCAAAATATCGTCACCCGGCATTAATGCATCCGTATGAAGGGTTTTTTTCTTTGAATATTACCATTACCATAAAGAAATCTATAATTTTCATTTGATATTAATACCAAACACATATTTTTTCTTAAAAAATATATAATACAACGTTTTTTTACATGTTCATTCCTGCCCTGGTCATGGTAAATGAAAACAATGAAGAAATATATCCCTAAAAAAGTAGATAACGTTTTGAAGACAAAAATTAAAGGTCACGTTTTCTATGAAAACTTGTCGATTCATTAAAACATCTTCAATAAGTGACCTAATACATTTTTATAAAAATCATTATACCTTTGTATCATACCTGTGACGAAAGAGATGTAAATATATACCAATATTCAGATTTTTCAAATGACAATTAATGTGTTAATTGTCACTTCTTGATGGAAAAACTTGGTATTTAAATAATAATGACACATTTTAGTACTATTTCCACAATATAATTAATGATCAAGATCGGTTTAGCTCATAGCTATCATTATCAATTAATAGGATACATTTTACCAGCAAATTGTATGCAAGTTATTTTGTATAAATTTGTTTATAATATGTATTATATTAGTATGTTTTTTTTTCCTATTTCCAATAAAATCATCACTTGTTTTTTACTATTTAATAATTTGTAGATATTTTTGTAAACTATAATTAAATATATTATGAGACTGGTGAGATAGTAACTCATTTCGATTATGGATTAGAAAGTGAATTGCTGTTATTTTAATTGCGTGCATAATTTTATTGTTCTAAAAGATTCGCTACTTACCGATAATAGCTTCTGATAGTGGTTGTCAACAAGTGCTGCGTATTTAATATACCAAATAATATGAAATTAAAATTAAAATCACAAATTTCTTCCAAGTTTTAACGATATACTATGAAACAGTTTAAAATCTCCCATTAATATTGAACACATTTTTCAAATTCGGAAGCTCTCATATACAATAGATTTCAATATAGTTATTTTCCGAGAATTGATTGTAAACTAGTCAATCGCTTAGCCTCAATTTATCTTAGATGCTAAAGGTTGAATGTTGAGTCTTGAAAGAGACCAGTAGTTAAATAACCACTCCTTTCTGTATGTTTCACTATGAGGAATGTTAACAGTAGGAATGTGTTATATTTAAAAATAAACCGAATATGACAAACGCCCAAGAACATTATGCACTCAGCTACAGAACAGTGCAAGGCCTGATATTGTGATTGATCTTTAGTGGGGCCGAGTTATAAAATTTTGCAAAGCCTTCAAAATCGCTATACCATTTTTCTTTTTAAAAATAAGCATATCTATCTATTATTCTTTAAAGAGCGTCGGACCGTATTCCTGAGACACGTCAAACTGCCAAACGCCGTCCATGTTTCAATATAAAAGAATTAGATAGTTGCCATAGTTAAGGCGGTATAAAAAAGATTCATGTAAGGTTACATGTAATGCAAAATAATTGTTCAGATCTCGAGCTATGATTTTAATAGTGGTTACCTAACAAGCAATAAAATTTTCCAATTAAAATTTCGTTTAAGTATCCCTTGAAAGGGATACGAAAATTGCACCATAACTTATAATTACTATCTTTTTATGTGTCGTTAAATATTAACTACATTCTGGAATGAAATCGATTTTGTCTTTTCAGTTTAAAATAAAAATAAATAATTACACTTAATTAATTTTTCATGTAATGTTTTATTCGTTTAAGGACGATCCAGAGAGTTTTTTAGTACTCTACATTATGTTATGTATATAACGTTATTATTATTAATATAATTGTCATTTCAAAATATTTTTGTTCCAGTCTTTATAGAACAAAAAGATATGACATGACATTAAAGCTGACGCCAATCTTCCATTTATTTAAGAAATATAATGCAAATATTTAACGAAACAAAAAATGAATGATGTAAAAAATTGAGTAAAATAAATTTTCTGCAAAAAAAAGCATTCAAATTAGAAAAAGGGGGCTAAAAATTGAACGCATGTTAACTTAAGTAATCTTACGAATTTCGTTATGGGAAAAATATTTGCAAAAAACACTGACAATACATATTATTTGTCTATATAAATAGCAATGATCTTCCTTCGTACGCCTTTTTGATTTGCTAGCTGATAACATTTTATTATTATAAAATTGTTCAGATAAGTACGTCACTGTATAATTTATTATTTTTATTGTTTTATGCTGATATATATTCAAGGAATCGAACTGCACAAATACAGATTCACTGATGTTCGACAAATCTTGCCTAATCGCTTTATAATTATTACCTCATTTTCATAAATTTAAATAGTTTTCTAACAAAACAAACTACTTATTCTAATATAATATCCAGCACGCGGATACAAATAAAACGAAAATAAAAACAAACCAGTTCTCCATTTACTTCTTACGATTGAACAATAATTTCATCCGCCATGTCACATGAATTACCGCGCTATTCGTAATTCGAATTCAGCTGGCGCCAATCTCTTTTTTATTCTTTTGTATTTATGTCATAATTATTATTTTGTGGCTACATGCCGACTGACATTTAGCGGCCGGCGATTTTTTGCGATATTTTTTCTACTTTTTATATATTTCAGATGTTTTGTTGCGATTTTCTTTACATCGCCTTGAAATAATGATTTAGAAGTAAGCTTTTTATATATAGATACAATGTATATATTATATATAGTATTGCATATAACTGCAATACAATGAGCCAGCCAATGTAGGAAATTGACTGTCATATATTTATTATCATCTACTGGCGAAGATAATGTTAGCGTTACAGTAATCAAACCGTGACCGTGGCTAAAATAAAATATAAATTTGGAATATCATCAATTTACTTTTAGATAATTTTTCAGAGTATAAACACTTGGTTTAAATTATTTTCCACAAGTGATAAATATTAATCGCTTTTGTTCTTCTCGGTTTTTCGAATTAATATTTTTATATATTTTTAAATCAATATATTAATTCGCTTTGCAGTCTATGTTTTAGTCTATGCCCTACTACTTTTTCCATTGAGTCTCAGTACAAACACTTGAAAAAAATTATGCATGGATTAGTGTTTGATTGTTAATAATTTAACATATAAATGCATCGATGTCAATAATGATTTTGTGCATTTCTATCCTACCCAATCCTGAAAACTGTTAATAGGCCAAAAACAAGCTCGAGGACTTGGTAAAAATATTCATGTTGAAATACCGCCATAATGGAACTAAATACTTTACATTTACATTGAGAATATATTTGATTAAAAAAATAGCAACAAACTGTTCCAAGAAAATTTTCACATTTAATCAAACGGCTCGCACAAAGCATTGCGAGCTCAACCCTGATAAGATATACTCTGTTTTATTGCTTTTATTTTGAGTTAAACCGCACACCTCAAATGTATCTGTATGTCGAGAGTTGAATTCGAACTTCATCTCGTCGAGTTTATTACTGTATTGTGAGCATTTTATTGTCATTAACCCAATAAACTTTTTTCTCTCACAATTCGAAATTCGAGTTTTTTTCTTCCGCGGTTACATTCCAATTTGAATTACTTCAGCCCATTCGCTTGATGCTAAGTTGATCCGTTGGATTTGAACACATTGATGGCCTGGTTTTTGAAATATATTTTTAAAACTGAAAATAAAAATACTTTTCGTCGAGAACTGATTTCATTTTTTTATATTGAATGATATCCGTTTATTAACACCTATGATATCAAAAAACTATAGTATAGAAATGGCGACAGTAATTAGCAAATTGAAAGTCATAAATAGACATATCCTCCAGGGAAGTAATGTTGATTGTCTAAATAACAGCTATCTCTCAGAAAACAATTTATGTTGATACACTCCATTAAGAGTCCATTTATTATGCTTTATGGTTTGAATTAGTAGGTGTACAGTCTTCGCCCTACTCTTCACGACTAAAAGTTTTCATCTCTTGGGAACAATTCAGATGTCAGAATCACCTGCCTGAATTCATTTTATTTTCTGTCTTAAGGCAAATACGATTCACTTATAAATATTTGTACCTCTACGTGACTTGCCTATTTTACCTGGTCACCATAGACAACATTTTGTAGTGGTCGATAATTAACTATTATTCCAAACAGACTATAATCAATAACAACCATTTTAAATTACAATTTTGTCGTCTCTACGTTCCTTTATAAAAGCGTACTTAATCAACCTAAATATCAAACTATTCTTTTTTTTATATTTTGTTTTTTTTTAAAACTAAATAAATAACTTTTTTTTTTTAATAATAAAAACACATTTTTTTAGTACTTATTTCCACAATATATTTTTTGATCAGGACCGGTTTCGCTCATCGCGAGCATTATCAGTTGATAATGCTCGCGATGAGCGAAACCGGTCACAATATATTTCACAATATATCAAAAAATATATTGTGAAAATAAGTACTAAAAAAATGTGTTTTTATTATTTAAAATATCATGCCTTTCCATCAAGAAGTGACAGTTAACACCTTAAAAGTGATAAATAAATAACCTTTGAATCTTTCAACGCAGACTTGTTAGCGGTACTAGTTAACAAAATTATCTTCAAAAGTGAAAAGTTTTAAAATTAGACCGTTTATGAAAATTAGATCAATTGACAATTTAGGTTAATAATAGAATAGAATATGGTGTTGCTCTAGATGTAAATTATGTATGACGCTTTCTATTAACTGTTTCCACTTTAACCGCAAACAATATGTTTGAATTTTATTAAAACTGAAAACATATTGACCATAGAGTATTCAGTAATTACCTTGACCTGTTTAGCTTTTTATAGCACAAAATGGCAACATAAAAATTGAATATTTTTCAATTGAACACATGCCGAATTCTATTTTCGAAATATCATTTTTTTCACCATCAACTTTATTTACCTTGAAAGAATGAAAATGTGATTTCATAAATTTGCGTATACCAGTGGTGGAGAAATTTTTCATGACAGGAGACTGCATCATTTTACCTAGAGAATAAGATAATTATAATTTATAAGACCACAATCGCGAACCTGAAATAAGAAATATTCAAGTTATTTTATCATTAAATGAAAAGAAAAAAAAATAGCTTTTGTCAATCAACTTACTACTTAAATGTAGCTACTTGATAAACGTCTTTAAATAAATACATAACTTCAAAAATTTTATCTACCAAATCAATTCAAAATTTAAACAAGCGCATTACTTAGTGATGTTAACTTTTCCACCCTTGTTTTCTTCTTAAAAAAGCTCAATCATAGATAAGATTTTTTTAAAATGTCTAAACCTTTCGTAGAATACATACTGGTATCAAGTATGGGTACACGTTCAAGTTAATAGACATGAAAAACCTTGCTGTATTTTTTATGCAATATTATTATTTAATTTAAGCATCGACGAATTGCTCCATCCATAAAACAGCTTCATAGATTTTATTGTATCCGTTTGATGTTGGTATTTTTTTTTTATTTATTTATTTGCATACCGAAAGCCATCAGCCTAGTCTTAGTATCTTTTTTTATTTCACTTTTTGTATTGAGCTGTAAATAACGGGGAGGGGAAAATATTTTCATTCGTAAATTATAATTAAAAAATAATTCTAAAGCAAGTTACACGGCGGTTTTTTCTACGCACATGTTCATATAAAAATTTGTTTTTATTATCAGATTACAAATTTTTGGCGCTACTGGAAGTTTGCATACATTAACTCGGATAGATAGATTATCTATCTGCGGTGTAATATCGAATTTCCAAAAACGTTTATATGTTCATTTTTTGTCATTTTATATAGCACAATACTGATTTCATCATATGTGAGTGCCTTATAATGTATGAAAAAAGTAAAAAGTTACACAAGTCGGTCCGAACGTTGATTAAACCAATCGACCTGTCTAGACGCTTGTCTAGTGGGAAAAAGGCAAACAACCGGATATTTAAAAAAAATAACAGCACCATATGGAGAGCGAGTAGATTCAACTTAAATTGGTTTCTTCTATATGTAGGCTATCTGGAGCAACAATATTCAACTTGTGGGACCCTAAACTTCTCTAATAATTTCGTAAAAAAATACATATGTAATATCACACCTTTTTTTCGATAATTATATTTAGTGTGTTTTAGTTCACTATTTTATGGTGTGCTTAACGTAGCAAATACATGTATGCGATTCGAGTAAAAAATGTTGAGTATGGCTGATCTGTAATAGATGATTTTCTGTACACTTAAAAAAACACCACCAATGTTTTGGTATACAAACTTTGAATCATTTTAATCATTCATCTGTGTACTAAGCTTCCATAATCTCTATAACATTATCCAATTTCGATAGAGAGGTTGATTGATTTTAATAATAAAATATTGTTTAAAAAATCTGATCATACGTCCATTAGGAATATGTACACATAATATAAATGAAATATAAGCGTTATAAATATCATACCGCGTCTTCTTTTTGCATGATTTCGATTATTTCTTGGATTACACCGGTACTTTTTTACGCGATTTACTTGTTGTTACGCTATTTTTTCGAATTTATTTTGCAGAATAAATGGTGACTCAGATAAATAAACTTACTGACTCATATCAAGATACTAAGAAAAACGGCATTTCATCAAATAAGTCCGAACAAAATTCAATACGGTCGTTCAGAAAATAACAAATGATTATATTTGCATCCTACAGTATCTGCAGTAGAAAACTCTTATAAATGAAATACATGTACACATATGATCTATTCCTCGTTATATTTTTATAATCAATAAGTTAATTTAATTTTCCATGTACAAAAAAATATAAATATATTTTGATTTTTTTAAGTGATTTACGTGATTTTTTATCACCACTATCTGGAACCAACGTATCGGGGTGTTTATGATTGGGTGTATTAGTCGTAGAGTGTGAATGATTTGCATTACCGGTTAACCGTTTGCCGGTAAGCTGAGATAATCGGTAATAATATGTTATAGTATCTATTAACTTACTACCATTAATTATCATTATGAAAGTTTCATGCGACAAAAAAATTATCATCATTCAGAGACTAGTCGGCCATTAAATAAAGAATCAGAACAAGCATTTTTTTGGTAACAAAAATTGAAATTAATCTCAGATTCAGAATAAAGTATAAAAGTTAATGCTATAATGTCATAAATAATAGTAAACTACTATTTTTAAAAACGCGATTTATCACCATTTTTTACCGCTTATAATAAACTGTAAATATTTCAGTTTTACACGCATTTTAGTAACGTGTTTTTTTACGTAAAATAACCGGTTCAACGATAATGACAATAATAAACTACCAGTTTTAAGAGAGTTGTGATAAATCACAAATTGCTCCAGTTTCTACATATTATGGAAGTATAATATAATGAGAATCCTAAACCCTTCTTGATTCAGGATAATATTGCTGTAGTATCACGCCCTGCCGCATCATTTCATTTGTCAGCCAAATGCAGCGTGCGTGGCTCAACAAAAGTGCCGCCGGGACCTTAGATAAAGATCTGGAGTCTTGCCGCTGGTTGCTTACTTGTTCACTGAGCAACGCTCATCGACCGAAAGATCTCCGTTTCTTATCTCGGCGGCTTTTCCCTGATCAACGATTATTTCATTTCGTCTTCACGCACGCAACATTAATGCACGTCAAATATTTGCACCACGACATGACAGTTGAACGCTCTATCGATTGAATCATGAACTAATTTTCATTGCTTTGTTTTAATTTTGTGAATTTAATTTCCAATATTGTTTATTTCTAAAGAAATACTCATTGACCTTTCGTCTGTGATTTTATTTAATTTTTTTCATTTCGTGGACAAATTCCTTTTTTGTCGTCCATGGTTCCCGCAGGATGAAGAGGTGTATTAAATGGGAAGCGAAGGTATTGTTATGCAAATTGTGAAACTTACACTGTTTTGTTTAACTGGATACATATATTTTGCCCAACTGAAATATTTTGATTGGATCAAATGAACATATAAATATTACATACAAACAAATCATTGTGAAGTGGTTCAAAATTTTTTAATTTTAATATGTAAAAAAGCAATTATTCCGTGTTTGACTATTTCACTCCAATTTTACACATTACATTCTAGACTAATATAAATATTCATGTATACACACTGTACGTTTATTATATCAGATGGGTCAGGGGTTTACCATCGCTGCATTCAATTTACCCTTAGTCTCAACCAACAAAATGAATTTTTCATTTCATTGTTTTCATTTATATCCAAACAATTTCATACGCTAGTTTGTTATGTGATTTTGTTCTTATCATGAATACAGATAGTTAAATGAATACGGCCTTCGAACATTAAAATGTTCCCATCTATAGCCTTGATATTCGTATAGACGTATTTATTAGCTAAAATTTAATCGCAAACAACTTTAGCATCAATAATTAACATTGAAAAGAATTTTAATATGCATAATTATCTATTTAAACTAGAAACATAACTGTTGATAAACCAACACCCTATTAAATCGTGTCTGATATTTTTAGCTATTATTAAAATTATACAATTAATAAACCACTGAGAATCGAATGAACTTTAATTAATCGGGAATTTTAAATATGGCTTTAAACAAATCACTATAACACACTTAGCAGAATTAAACAAACATGTTTGAATTTCAATTTATTGTTTTTTTTTTTTTAATATATATGTATGTTGGCGAGCGTTATTTTATCAACATGCAAAAAATCACATCAAATTTGAATATATTTATTATTGTTTTTAATACATACTATAATACATAGTTTTAATTTATAATAAATTGAATACGAAACTGAATCTATACCTGCGGGCTGCTGAGTGAACACTATTCAATACAAGAGTTTATTGACTTTTCTAATTAATTACCTTGTTAGGACAGGGTTCAGCATACATTTTAAATACCCATTTATTTTATATTGACGATAATAAATCAAACACTAGCTTTAATTTATCAAAACTCGTAAATTTTAGCTCTATAGTTGAAGACACGAATTCAAAATATAAACATTAGTAATCTTACAATTGGGTCAGTCAAATTCCTTTTTTTATTAACTCGACTCCGTTCAACTGTGAAACTTAAAGACGGTGTGAAAATATATTAGATTTTCAGCTTATAGTCGATTTATTTGTCTAACGCTGGTGTGAGTGTGTACGTTATAATATTGTCACAGTTATAAATAAAACGAACACTTTCAATAAATTAATTCTTTCACTTTATAAATTTGTTCTTTTACATGAATTGGCATCGCTGCTAAAGGAACGTCATCGGCCGAATCGCGTCAAAGGTTCACGATATAAAATCCTTTAATGCAAGCATGTATCATATAACATTGACAGAATGTTTAATTTATCCATTTTACCGGAGGTTTGGTCTTTTATATCAAGGATTTATTTACTGAAAATTAACAACAATTGTGTTATATATTATTATTAATTTCAGATTAATTCAGTCTTTAAACCTACAGTAAAAATAAAATTATGATTAGGCGACTCTCCAATCTTAATTTCTGTCAATTAACTTATTTACCGAAGAAAAGTGAATCACTTTAATAATGCCACTTTTGTAAGAATCAACATTAAAGTCTTTCTTACGTAGTAGTAGAAGTTACGTAACTATGAAACATATCTTATTACATTATAAGTTATCAATTAACTTCCGTATTATTTAACAATATTTCCTCCCTATAATATTTATATAGCAACAATTAGTGTATTTGTTAATTAATTGACCACGGTCAGAGTAAAGATTAGGATCGGTTAGGAAACAATTTTACTGAAAATCATTTTACGATATTATTCATTCAGCGATTCAAATTATTGACGAATAGCACAACTCACAACTGTGTTGACATCTCGCCGGCGGCACCTGCAATTTTAATAAAATATTATTAATAACAATCCGTCTTATATAAAACTAATTAATTCAATATTATGTTTCTATTTATTTTAATTTGTTTTTCACAGATAAAACTGACATGTTAATCCCCTCACGTATTTGCGATTGATCACTCGCGGAATTTAATCGAATATTTGACAGGTATATAGATTAATAAACATATTATAATAGTTTCGAAAGCACAATAGTATGACATCTGTTAATTTCCGAATGCATTTCGTTCTCACGCTCCCGGAGTCGGCAGTTAATACTTCTCACTAAAAGTCTTGTATGGAAAGCTCTGTCGCTAAAATATATCTTTATCCTGTTGTGGGATCTCAGAACCGGACTCAGTGTGTACCTACGATAATAATTAATTATTGCGAGACGCATCCGAATGAATAAATTGCAATCGGGCCGGGAATCAACTTGTTGCGAAATCTAGCTGCTTGCATGCATGCGAACAGATACCGCTGCGCCACAACTGGGACCTTTGCAATTGAGCATGACTCCTTCTGACCCACACCGGGTTTTATTAACATTTGGAATCCAAAGAACTATTGATTATTCAGAATTAATTTTATTTTAATATTCTAATTGTTCTGTACTGCCGAAAAGACGATTAGATACAATTAACAATATAAATTATAAAATGATGGATTTTATCTACAAAATATATGAACAACATAATCTTTCAGGTTTTTACTTAAAAATTAACATATTTATATAAATAAAATTATAATCATAGCGTATTTAATTAATTTACCAAAAAATGCTGCCGTGCTAAAAATTATCCCCATTTTTTACTTTTTGTATTATAGAAGTAATAGGATATGATTTAGAATATTTAAATTTTTGTTTGTATAACTGAAAAATTGATGACTTCGAAAATCACAGCAAAACTTTTCAAAAGTTTGATTTATGAGCACACTCAGTGGGAATATATTTTCCTTAACCTTTATTAGAAGGAATTATCCTAAATCAATATTAAAATGTCTAATGATTGAATTGGCGTTTACTTAGTAGAACTCCATTATATAATAACACGGTGAAAAAAATGTGACACATAAATGATCGAGAAGCATTATCGACATTCTATTGAAACTGCAACCACGCAACCGGGACGTCCTATCACAGAGATGCGTCTGCAATTGGAAGAAACAAATTAATCCTTTTTGTTATTGGCTTACGAAAAAAAAAATATCGACCTCAAAGATGGTAAGTTTTCTCCCCCTCTGAAAATTATATTCGTGTTATAACAGTTTTCTGTGGGTTGTAACTCGGAAATACGAAATATCAAGCATAAATATTAAATTATTGAATTATTCATCTTGATAATGTTATAAAAAATTTCACTTTTGAAAACAAAAATTAGTATTTAAATGTCTTAATTTCTATTTAATTGACTGTTTTATTGCATTCGATCAAAGAAGTTATTGATTTTCTAATATAATTAATTCCTGTTTACCCAAACTGAATCATGTTATCATTTTATGCTACCATTTTCAAAAACCGATAAATATTTATGCCAGCCTTATGACAGGTGGCACGGATTTCCAAACTTTTATCCTCTTGCACCTGAAATAGTTATATTATATTACCATATACTTACATTTATATATATGAAACTAAAGATTTAACTTATATAAAAGTTGTAGTTTTTCTGTGAAAAATTTACTAAAAGAATATCCAGCTGTGACAAAACAAACATATCATGCTAATTCGAAACAAATGTCTTTATTTCACCATAACGAAGAATGAGTCCACAAACAAGTTTAATATAGTATCTAATATAAAAACTTACCTTTCAAACATTGTGCCTGACTTCAAAAATTTTTGAGAGCGTTATTTTTTTTTCAAGTTATTCACTTATTATTTTTGTAAGTTTTTAAATATCATTGCTAAATATTTCATGTACGGCAACTTACCTAACAAAAGAATCAAGGCGGATTTGTGAAGTGTATGTGAAACCATGGTAAATGGCCTTCTACGGTGGCCATGTTTCTTGCTTTGCAGGCTTTTATATATAAATATACTGTTAGAAACCTCTTCCACATCAAAGTTCCAAGGTTCCATCGCACCTGCAGACTTACTGCTTCATCCTAAATATTTATTGAAAACTTAAAAAGCTTAATGGTTTATCTGTGTTTTTCTGTACCTTCAACATAACACGTGCGTCTTTTAAGTATTGCAATAAATAAAATATATTATCAATTTATACTAAATGTGTATTTTTAGAGGTGCAATAAATAGAGAAATCGTTGAATAATGAATATTCTAAGTGATTCGCATAATTATTTTAAATAATTATAATATGTTATTAATATAAATTATCTTTCATTTTTAACCAGTCCTGAAAATATATAAAACAGCAGGAGCTCGCAAAAACCATTTTTTGAAAATTAACGTCTTTTGTCCAATGATTAGAATAATCAATACCATTTAATAAATTTAAATACTTTTACATTATTATAATTGCTTTACGTCATTAATTCTTTGGAAACATATTATAAATTAATAATATCTTAATTTTTTATACACGCTGTTCTGAATATATATTACATTTATTTTAATTTTATAATTTTTAAATATGACGACGACAAGTGTTAATCAATATAATTGTATTTTTATGCGAATGTGATATATTCTATTACATTAATAAAACATAACCTACTTATTTAACATTATTTTTGTTAAAATATGTCATTGTACAAAAGTATGAAAAAAATCTTTTAAAAAATATATAAAAAAATACATCATACAATTTTGAAAACCTCAACAAAATTTCAAATTAAATATATGTCAATTTACACATAAAGCTTTTAATGTTCACCCATCCCTCGCTTAACACGGAAGATAGGTTCTGCTAGATCGCCGTGCTGGGTGAAATCGTGTTAAGCGAGACTAACAAATGTATGAAATTACAGATGAATGACAGACTAAATGTCTGTTTAACTAAATGTTTGAAATGCGCAGTTCTATTCCCGGTATACCCTTACCGTTATTCTTGGAATTTCGCACAGCTGTGTGCACATCTACGAAACGTCGAAACATATTTTTTTCACCGAAACTGAAACCGTGTTACGCGAGTCTCTGCTTTTGAAACTTCTTACCAAAATTAGACATCAAACTCTCTTAAATGACATATCCATGCTAAACCTAATGAAAATATTCGTTGAAACTATTCGTACTGGAATTTGAACCAGTGACGAAACTACACACATATAAAAGCATACGAAGCTTAAGACGTCGACCGCTTAAATGAAGACAAAGACACAATTGATAAAATATTGTGTTTACATTATAATTAAATTCAATTACACTTTAAGTCCAGGGCTCAAAGTGACAAGCTTTTTTATTTGTGAAGTGGCGCCGCATAGATAGCCGGCAAGTTGCCAGTTTATAATTCGCACGACTATGCAGTTAAGACAGGAACTTGAAATATAGGTAACAAACATTGCCTACACGTTAAACAGAAGTTGTATAACAAAGTTTAATTCAAGCTTACCCACGGACATTATTACAATTTAATTTAGCGAAAGTAGGTATTCCGACCAGGGCTGTGAAATTACCTAAAAGCTTACCGTACAGGATTCCGACTTTATTTCGTCGATTTCCAATTCATATAAGATTCCAGTATAACTATGTGTTCATATTAGGTAATATTTTCAAAATCCTCTAGTAACTAAAGGAGCTTTTTTTGGAGGTATAGAACTTTAAGTTGGCAACACTTTTTTAACTGGCGGCCATTTTGTCAGTTTTCAAGTGATTTATCGTAAGTTTGGTTTGGCATTTCAACATTAATAGACTGACGCCTGAACAACGCTTCCAAATTTTGCAAATTTATTTTGAAAATCATGGTTCTGTTCGAAATACGTATCGCGCACTACGTGTATTTTAAGTTCAACATAATCGTCCATCAGAGCAATTAATTCGATTAACTATGGAACGTTTTCACACCACGTTTACTCTAAATGATAATACGCATCCACAGAGACGTTGTACAGTGCGTACAAAAGAAGTTATTGCTGCTGTAGAGCGTAAGCGTAGAGGAAGACCTGAATCAGTCTATCCGCCATCGTGCACAGGAATTGGATAGTCCATCCACTTTATGGAAGATTTTGACATGATCAATCAATCTATCGCTCCTTCATTAAAATAATGTCGTAATTATTAAACTAACATATTCGAGTCATGAGTTTAAAAAATAAATAATAGTTTATTCATGCTGGTGGTGTGTTCACAAGAAAATGTCAAATACTTCAAATCACTTTCATATGGAACGATTAATTCAAACTATTTACTGTATTTGACGTAACGGGAATGCGATGTATCGATAAACCAGGTTGATAGTTCGTAATAAATAAAATCAATAAAAACAGTCACAGTTCACAAAAAAGGTAGATTTTATCAGAGATTGCTCGGTTGACTTACTTGCCAATTTTTTATAAAGTAACTGTTTTCACGTTGTCAAAACAAAAAAAAATATATTTGTTATCGTTGTGTGTATATGTATCAAATGAATAAATAATATTCAAATTTTAAAAAAAATCAAACATGATTTGTATTTTTCTTATAAGATAAAAAATTAAGTACTATTTTTCATTATACTTATTCATTAAATTTTATATAGCATTTCATGCAAATGTCGCACCCCCTCCGGAAAAGTGTCTCCAAAATAAGATTTATTTTTTAGATGAATATCTACCGAGATTCGTAACATCAAAAACTATCTACTAAAAAAATGTCATTCTATACATTGTTAACCCGTTACTAAAATTTGAATTGTTACAACTTTGTACGATTCCACATGTTTTGTCACTAACGACCCAGGTTTCGCCGGGATTCACTGACTCGTCAGTTCTGTTGCATCCGTGTGATACAATGCCTGAAGATGCCGAAAGGCGAAACCCGGGTCGTTAGTAACAAAACATGTGGGATCGTACAAAATTGTAACAATTCAAATTTGATATTGAAATTCCATCAAGCACCTTCAGTCGATATCATAAATTATTATTAAAAGGTGACAATGTTACTTTACCAGTATAACCATTGGGCATCGCTTTAATCGTAAATAATATCACAATTTGAACTGTTTTTCAGAAGTTTTATATGCAAAATACATGCATACCGAACGATAGTCAACATCACATAATGTTTTCTTTCATATTCGTTACATTGGAACCGATTTCACTTAATAATTCATATCTCAAAACTGTATTTTGTACATTATCAAGACAGTACAGTAAACAAAATATAGCATTCATGTATCGATATACGATAAATAAGGAATAAGTCGGGTTGGCCAATTCCACACATAAAATATCTTCTTGATTTCAAATGTTTGTCATGTCACGCAAACGTATTGTTAATTTAGGGATATGTATTTTTATTACTCGCCTGTCACTAATCGGAGGCAAGGATTGTACGACATCCTTCTACCATTATCCTTGCTGAAAAAAAGAGGTTGAGCGATTGGATACCAATAAATATTCTATACAACAGTTTCTGTTGAAATATGCGGCTAAGAATACATAAATATAATTATGCTTTACTCTGAGAACAGGCATAAAGAATTGGATTATGTAAACAGTTTGTTTTTATCCATACGTATTAATAACTATAAGCCAGCGATATCTTTGCATACCAAATAAGTAAATAAATAAATTTCTTTTAAGAATTCCTTCATAAAATTAATACACACACTTCATATATGTTGGCATGCTTGAAACCGGTTCTGAAGTAAAAATATTTTCGATTTACAAGCGTACAACTCTGCAATTTATCGCTATAGTGTTGGGAAATATTATACATTATAGTGTGCACTTCATTCTCGAATTGCTGCCCTGGAATTTTTACTGACCAGAACGGAATATGATCCGTTAATTTTACCCGAGGGTATTGGGATTAAGGAGTCATAAACATATTAACGGGATACCAATACCATATATGAATTGATAATATTCTTTTCTTCAATATATGCTATTTTTTACATAAATGGGCAATCCTCAGTCTTCTACTACTTTTGGCATATCCCTGAAATAAAACCCGAAAACGTTAGTCAAATTAAAATAGATTTTTCCTTCCAAACAGTGTCTTGATAACGAGAGCAGCCTAACTCAAATGTTGACAATGGAGTGACTAAAATTTTATCAAAAACCACAATAGTGTGTCTGCTAACCTTTACCAAGAATATTTCAATGAAACTTTGTAAATACATCACGTTAAAAATCATATTGTAGAAAGTAAAAATACACTCAATTTCCTGAGAAGTTACTAGGTTGTATTATTATATAAATCTTCTTATTTGTTGACCATTCTTATATTATATTTCCTAATTCACAATCAATTTGTTTTATTTTGTAACGATTTCTACTTTTCCCTATGTTTATAGATTATTTTTTTTTAATATCAAATTCATGGAGCGTTAAGATCTATGACGCGTTAGCATCAGAGCTCTTCATGTCTGCTTCATCTCTTATATATATAGATTTTGTTGCTTTAATTGTTGCGTCGTTGTTGACAAACTTGGGTCGCTGCTGTATAGATAGTATAGCTCTCGGCAACTGACACTCTCACTAGTGCCCTGGCAATAAACCAACATCGACCTACTACCAAAAATATGATAATTTGAAAAATAATATTCCCCAATTGATTTGGAATGTTTTCCGATCCACCATTAATTTCCAGGTTAAAATGGTAGTTTATTTTATTTGGTATTGTTATAAATAAATACCTTTATATTATCCTCCATTACCCGTCTAGACCAGTGGTTCTTACGTGACATTTCACTGTGGCCGCATTATAAACATCAACTGTCCTATGGACATGTCTCGTGGCCACACCAAATGTGATAAAAATAGTTTCGATATTTATTTTTTATATAGTGCATTACACTGAATGATCTTACAAAATAAACAGTTGTAGGTCAAATCGACAAAATTATTAAAGCAATCGTTGTTAATTCTTTATGTTGAGTTGATTCATGGTCAACGTATAACGTCGACCGAAATTTTGAACAGTTTTATTATTCAAACAGTCCTTTACTTAAACTCGACTAAATGCTGGATATGCCAAATTTATTCAGTCAATTTTAAAATAATAATAATTTTACTAATTCATTTGTACAAACACATTTTTTTTAAATATCAATATTTACTATAGCACTGTTGGTGGCCGCAGCAAAATCCTCTGTTGGCCGCACATGAGAATCACTGGTCTTGACTGATCTTTTCAATTTGAAAGGCCAACTACTTTTTAATGAAAGATTCAATTCTTGGAAAAAATTATAGAAAATCTTCTTGTATCTAAGTGTTATAAAAGTTTGTTTTTCATACGTATTTTAGTCGTATAAAATTATCATTTTTATTTTATGTAAATTTTTGCTTTTGAAGGTTTTGAGAGTTATATGAAAGAAGTTAAGTAATATTAAATCTAATTAGAGATGGTTAGTTATCAATTACTTTGTTAATGCTGTTAACATATTAACGACATTAAAATATCGTAAATTTTCATAAATCAGCCCGTCTAAAAGGCATAACCGGCCAAACCGGGACTCGATGCCTTCGTTACGACGAGCCGGCAATTGCTCGCTGTGCCACTCGCGAACCCTAGCCTAAAGGTCGAAGAAATTAAAAACTCACTAACGAATCGACTGCGCTGGCTGAAAGCGGAACCTGTTTCAAAACTTAACGCTTTCTGTAAAATGGAAATTTATTCTCACTATGCATTTGCTTGTGCATACACTTCAAGTCAACGATTTTCTGTTAAAGTATAAAATATGTATATATAAATGTATATTTAAATTCTGGCTTTTTAACTTGACTTTGCTTTTTTGAAAATTTTAGTTATGATGATGGCGTGAGCCGAAATAGCTATCAACTATATCTTATATAAAAAAAAATAGAACTAAAATGCATTGTTTTTTTTCCGCCGTGTTATAATAGACTTCTACCAAGTAAATGCCAATTCAATCAATATATTATAAAAAAAAATTATAACAGCCATTTCGTAGTACATACATATATAAAACGTGGTGCATGCTTTTTCTTATTTTCATTATTAAGCTTAGATCGTTTTAAACAATTTCAAAATTAAGCGATTTTTTTGTCTGTTTCGTAAGTCCAAAAAATTTTTGATTACACATATATTTATATATACTAATTTTGGAGCATTATAATAACATACAGCAAAAATATTTTTAGTTACTAGTGACTTAAACACTGGGCTACGACTATGACTAAAGACACTTTATTGATGTTCGAAGATCCCGCAATCTCGTTCAATATCGTTACCTCAAAACCAATGGGCGTGCAAAATTATCATTAAAGATGAAACAATCGTGGAAAGATTATTTATTGGTATTTTGAAGAGAAAATTGAATTATGGCGGACGAATCACTCGCATTATATGGTTATTAAATACTAATTATTATACAAAATCGAGAAACCAAACATTTTCCAGAAAAAAAAATATTACCTTACTTCACTAATCATTATTGTATGCATTGAAATATTTGCCAAGAAACATCAATCAGGAACTGAATGCAATATAAATAGGAAACATATTCTAGAAGGATTATACGCTTTGACTACATGTTGCTTTCGTAACCTTGTGATAGTAAAGATCTACTTAGTAAATATCGATTCAATCAATAAATTTGTTTCGATAGTCCAAATGCTTTACAGTGTGAATAAACAAGGTTAAATAATGCGATATACGAAACTTTGTTCAGTCAGTGTTGGTAAGTTTATGTATAAATATATAGACTCGTTAAATCCAATGGAGGGATATTCAATACCTTTATTTCAACCATGCCGTGTATTTTCTCAACTTTTATATTGTCGTCTTATATAAATTTATGTATATTACATTTACGGTGTCTTATAAAATCAAATTCATAAACGTTTTTGCTTAGAAAGGCTATTGCAAAACAGCTGAATAGTGTTTCAAACAAAGTTGTTTTTCGCAGAATATGAAAACCGGAAACATTAAAAAATATACTTCACGTTTGGTATACTCTTGTTTCATATATTTATACTGATTATAATTACAAAAATATAATACTTACCATATTGGAAATTAGGATGAGGTAATGCTTAAAAAACCTTTATATTTATTTTTCGTTTGAAAGAAAACAAAAATATTAAAATATGTTTTTTTATTAATGTAAACACCGTACATTAAATTTGAAATGAAAACATTTCGAATTACTATATCCGTTTCCAGTGAGAAACATATGAACCCTAACGGAAGGATCTCAATACATGTTTTTCTACGAATACTGTTTATTATCCAGTGTCTCATCATATCTTATTTTAATAAATTGGGAATACTACGACAGGACTAGCGGTCAGCTGATCGTTTTCGATGCGTTCCGTTTTTAAGCCAAAAGAGAATTTAAGGCAACAATTATCATGGAAAAGAAATCCATTATTCGATGGAAAATTCATAATACTACTATTAACGGGACTTGACGTTGACTACTCGACCCAATGTCTCAATATCTTTTATTTTTTTTTATTTTGAATATTCATAGTATTCCTAATTTATTTTTTATTATTATCTATTACACATATTCAATATTGACTTAATCAAAACTGATATTTCTGATCTAAAAAATACTATTTTTTGTGTAAATTCACTAATACATATCTGACAACTTCAATTTAATCAAGATTCTACTGTTCAAATTTCAAGTGTATGTACGCTGTTGTTGCACCACTGTAAAAACAAAAAGATAGTTACTAATTTTTCACCAATCTTCTTTCGGTAAAAAATGGAACATCAAATATGTTTTAATTTGCGTGGCTCAATTTTTGTACCCTTTGTTGGTCACTTGGCATATTTTAGCATTCAATTCATTGATGACCAAGTTCTTAGAGTTTTTACCGTATATACATATATTTTACCTCAAAAAGTAGTGAAAAAATAAAGTCTTAGCAACTATTGTTGATCGAAACTAAAAAAAAAATCTAACTAGGTTTTGATCAAAATACATATATTTTATTTTATAGACTTATTTAAACAGTAATAGTAATAACAAGTTGTCCTTATTTGTTTTTTTAATCATTTTTAAGATAAAACCTTTAACTTATCAATTCAGGTTAACACGTATATTTGAATGAATATAATATGTTAAAAGACGAAACCCAGGTCACTCGAATTAAAAAAAAAAGTATTCAAGATTTTCCCAGTACAAATTAGAAGACGAACATTCATCAAACACTTTCAGTCGACAGGCATCTTAAATTATTCTGATCTATTTTTAGTAAAAAAAAATGTGATGTCTTCTCGACTTTAATTGATCTCAGAATTATTTAATTCACCATCAAATGAATATAAATGTGCTTTAATTAACAAATATATCCTATTTTACATAAAATAAGCCTTATTATAACGCAAACATGTCAGAAACGAGAAACATTTTCATGTCGCAATGGCGCCAGGGATACATTCATTGAATATTTTGCGACGAAGAGCCGACAGGTATGTTTTTTGTAATAAAAAGATTAAGTAATGAGCGATTCCGTAACCTTTTGGAATACACGCAAATTAAACTTCGATTTAACGAAATGATAACCTGAAAGTAACGTCTGTTTTGCATTAATACAAACTCCAACTAGTGGAAACTGCCTACCTTGCATGGAGATCAGATCAGCTGTCGAAATACGGAGATAGCATCTTTACGCTTCATGCCGCTTCGCATCTAGGACGCCGACGACGCTGCGTCTAAAATAAGGATGTAACAATAAATAGTATTTGATATTAGGTTTTCGATTTTATAATAATATTAATGATACTTATTGTCGATCCAGTTAATTTCTATTGAGAATTAAGTTTCAATAATTAAATTTAAATTGTTCCAACGATTCAGTTCTGTTACTGACAGTCAGTTTTGTTGCATCCGTGTGATAGAATGCCTGAAGATGCCGAAGGGCTAAACCCGGGTCGTTAGTAACAAAACATGTGGAATCGTACAAAGTTGTAACGATTCAAATTTGATATTATAAATTCCATTAAGCAGTTTCAGTCGATATCATAAATTTCAATAATTAATTCAAATTGAAAACCTTAATATTTCAAATGTTCCGAAATATAGTGTATGTATTTTAAGTGTATTTGGTTTCTTCTTCAGAAGCAATTTTAATGTGAACACATGATTGCAAAACCAATGCAACTGAACAATATAATGCAATACAAAACATCTAATAAAATTTGAGCATCTTCATCAGTATTCGTTAAGGGTTTTTTTTCATACACAAAGCTTTTGCTTAGCAAGAGATAAATTGTATATCCATATTAATATGTATTCCAATCAATACCTTTTTGGTATATTTAAAAAATGGTGAATTTTGTATAAAGATCTTTACTTAAGAAATAAAACACGTGCCATTACTAATTACAAACCATGCTTGTCATTTATTTTGTATTGAGTAATTTTTATTCAAATAACGTGATTTTTAATTAAACGGGGTTGACACAAATATACCAAATATCGAGTTAAGATTTAACGATAGCAATCAAGTACCGAAGTATTTTTACATCTCTAGTTACGAGAGTAACAGTTTGCTAGTTATCGCTTCCTTTCACTTACGAATGTCGGCATATTCGTGTTGCATACCTTTGGGGCATAATAGAATTATTATTTGCAATATCGCTTTTTAGATCAAGGATTTTTGTATAAAAAATAAAAATTCGATATGCTTGATTCAACAATTATCTGTGCCACATAATGTTTATTTGTATTGGCTGACCATGCTTCAGCAATATTAACAGTTCTTGGCAGGTTTACACCCTGAAGATAAAATGTAATATTATAGTTTCAATTAAAGTCAATAATACAATTAAAATGCTTGTCTTTCTCAACCCAAAGGGAGTCGTGGAATTTTTTCAACGGTTTTCGGCTGCTCAATTTAGCCCCCCTAGTCATCTTATTTGTATCTAATTTAGACAAGATTCCAATATCAAATTCCCTAAGTTATCATAAATTACCCTTTTACCAATCGGAACTGTATATGTATACTGCTCACGGGCCATTGCTATGAATCCAAGGGACTATACCATTAATCTGAAAAACCTGTATGACACGATTGCTACGAAAATCACTACTAAATATTTACAGGTACGTTGTCAAAAGATTTACATTCTCAGGCAGTAAAGAGAGTCATAATTGATTTACTCACTAAAAACAAGACATAAACCAAAAAACATTCAATGTTGGTAAATACAAACAGAATAATATGGAAATTCTTATCTCAAAAATTAAGGAATGCTTTCTGAAACGTCCGTTTTAGCGAAAGAGACGTAGTTTTATAATTTAGTCGATAATTATAATAAATCATAAATATTATCTTATAATTAAATACATTTTGAAATATTGTAACTGCGAGCTTATCTTTCTAATCAATTGATCATTATTATCAGAGATTACGATTGTGATTGAATAATTAAATATGCACATAAAATAGACATACTCCATCGAAGCGCCAACGCAAGGGGTTTAGTCCGGTGATTTTAAAACTTGCGTCGATCTAGCCCACTTATAAACTGTAATTTTTAATTAATTGAGGCGATCAATTCGTCCAAAAGCCTACCGACTCTAAATGAATGAGAATCTTCTCTGATTTATACACATTCAACTGTTTTTTATTCATTTCCAATTATTGCTTACCCAAATATTACGACGAAAAGGGTTTATTGCATTCTTGCCCTATTCTTTTTTCACCCCGGACTGTTTTTTTAGAATAATCCTTCGCACCATGGTTAATGAATGCCATCACATATTCCACTTCCTACAAAAAACAAAATATATCTTATATTTACAGTTTCAAGCCTTCGTGTATCTTGATTTTTTTAACTACCTTGGAAGAATACCATCATAGTGAAAAGCATATATGTCAAGAATGTCCAGCAATCAATCACGATATTTGAGTAGTATATTGTAGGTTATAAAAATATATAAAATCGATTTACGTTAATTTATATCTTGAATGTTTCTATCAAACATTATATTAAGAGTATTATGTCACTGACAATTCGTTCGTTTCCCGACCTATTTTATTTACGATGCGTTCTTTTAATATGACCCCACAGATTAGGAAACGCTGCCATAATCTACGTAAAACAACATCTACTCTGGAGCACTAATGTTGTGATACCATCAAGTTACACTGTTAATATTATGAATGTACTACTTAAAAATTATCAGCTCAGTCATCGCAATGTAACTTGTATTTCGTTTTCCACAGTTGGTAAATCATAGACAATATGAAGTTTATAAATAATAAGTAATATTTTTTTTTAATTCGTAAGAAAAATTATTTGCCTCACACTATATATATATTAGATTCTGTCTCATTAAGTTATCAATTTAAGATCTTGGGTATCTATGTATGTGGTCTTTTGATCTCAAATGACTAATTTTCAATGTGTTAAACTTCGTGATGGAAAGACATGATATTTAAAATAATAAAAGCAACTTTTTCAGTACTATTTACTCAATATATTTTATGTTCGAGGCTGTTTTCGCTTATCGTGAGCATTATCAATTGATAGAATACAAATTACTTACACAACATTTTGAATTAATAATTTGCATGTATTAAAAAGGCTTTAAATCTTTTGCTGTGCTTTAATTTTTTTGCTGAAATTTGAAATTTTGTAATTAAATTCAAAGCTTACATCATGTACATCACAAATCTTCACGACTGTTTACTGACATTTTTATCTTCTTACAATAATAGGTTAACGGATCAATTGGACAAATTTTATACGCCGATATAGTGACACCTGTTAAATGTTCTATTTTGTCTTGCTACCGGTGACATATAGTTTTCATAATTAATATACCATCATTTATCAGATTTTACGGTAGAGAAGATTTCTAGATAACCTTAAAAATGTTAAACTTAAATTATTGGCTTGACTTAAAACAGCTGTGACCACTCATGAATATTTATTCGGAAGTCTTTATTTTTCCGATTGGTATTTATGTAAGAAATTTATATTGATGCTCATGTATTTGAGGCTATGATTTTTGAATAATCATAGCAAAACATCGATTCGCTAAAGATGAACGAAACCATTTTACATCTATAAAAATACTCTTGTAGTTTATTTATACTTTGTTTTGTTGTGACATAGTGAGGTAACATTTAAGCCTTAGCATTATTTTGGTGCAAGCTTATATATGTAACATTCGTAAAATAAACTCCGTCGATTAATAATTATGTTCTTATTTAATTTTTTCAAATAATTCGGATGATTTAATAATGACAAGTGCATATTTCACGTCGGTTCCGTACGCCGTTGTGACTAGTTTTTGTGGTAGGCAGACAGACAAATCAATGCATTTTTTTCTGTTTTTATACCTAGCATTAAAAACTCTCTTAAATACCAGTAATGTTTTTTTTATACTATAATTCCTTAATATTAAACGTATTTTAATAAACAGGTTGACCTATTTCCCACATATAAACGGAAATAATTGACTGCAGTACTAAAACAAAAATAAATAAAATTGATCACTGAAAATAAAAATTGAAAAACGTTGATAAAATACAACTCGGTTTTAAAGTGTTAACTGTTACTTTATAGTGGAAATATTTTTTATTTAAATAAATATATCACAAATTTTTAAGTATACCTAATCCAATATTGTATACCGCCACATTTTATAACAGAATCGTTCATAATACGAATGTAACACTTGCGATACATTTTATTTTTCCCGGTTTGCTAAGTGAACCATTAGCAACGATATAGCTTGAACTAGTTTGCGATCACAGACGTCACATTAGGTAAGGTCATATTATGTCTATGATTTCTTAAGTAGCAATAAATGGCAGTAAGTATTATAGTTTACTATATTGTAGTATTCTCAAAAGAATAAAAGCACGTATCACATCAAATTTTGTGTTCTTAAATTTAAGGCCAATTTTGAGGCGTTGATCAGACTATGTTTAATAAATAATAAGCTATGTCTCATATCTTCTGAAATGAACTTCAACCAACAGGTCACTGAATAATCTCCTCATATGTAAATTTTGGTTTTAAAATTAAAGTCATCTGTCAATTTTAAAGTTATTGCAGCGTGAAAACACATTTTGTAATATATTGCATGTTAAAAATTAAGCACGGTAGAATGTATGTTTGTCTAATAATATTAAAATATCAAAGCAGGAATTTTTGTATAGCCCGCGTAGATACAGAAAGAATTATTAAGAAAATAGATAATTTCGAATGGAGATGCAATTCATCAGTCTCACATAAAAATTTTATGAATATTCGTTATAGCTACGTTATGGCCGTGTTTGAATATTTTCTTTTTCTACAATCATAAATAAGAGTCTTAGAAGAGATAAATTCATAGTATTTTTTTCAATGACGTTTGGCTCGCGGTTTCTAATTTTATTTCTGTGGAAATTTCCTCTCTGAACACAGGTAATTAAGTTTATAATAATAACGGCTACTGTTTGCGATGAATCCCTTCACCTTGCCTAGTAGATAAAGAAAATTGCACCATTTATTCACAAGTCAAGAATGAGAATCAATTTAGAGACTATAAATTTAAATAGAAATACATAGTTGGTTAATAGAAAATAAGTGAGTTTCAAGAAAGTTACTGCCTTATTCGTCGAACATATGTAAAAAGGTTTTTCTCCGTCATATTCATGATACAGTCCCTCAAAACTACAGTAAAACTATTCATCAACACCCTTGTGAAATAAAAACGATATTTAAAACTACAATAACCCTTGCTGAGGGTGATTTAGTGATATTTTTTGATGCCATATATTCTTAAATTAAAATGTATATAAAGATAGACAAATGATTTCACTTTTAAGGTGTTAACTGTCACTTCTTGATGGAAAGGCATGATATTTTAAATAATAAAAACACATTTTTAGTACTAATTTTCATAATATATTTTTTGATCAGGACCGATTTCTCTCATAACGAGCATTATAAACTGATATCAGAAACCGATCCTGATCAAAAAATATATTGTAGAAATAAGCACAAAAATATATTGTGGAAATCAGTACTAAAAAATGCGTTTTTATTATTTAAAATGGTTTAACTGGGCATTTTTTGGAATCAACAACTTTAATTTTTCTCGTACGTGTAAAAGTCTTCAAATAACTTTTTCGATTTCCAGGATTAATATGAAACTGATGTTTTTTTCTTTAAGGATTTGTTAGCAATTTATATACTAGGGAAAAATGTATCAAAACACAAAATATATCTACCATAACTGAATTTTTTATGGCAGTACAAGATAGCATTAGAGGAACGCTACAATGCTTAAAACATGACATCGCCGTACGTGTTGCGATGACAATAAATAATTGACACAGAGGTTAAATAATTATTATTTTTATCGATGATAGTAAATTCCTAATTTTTAAACATAATAAGCTTTACGAGGCTTACAAATTAAGCTTAGGAATGTAGAATATGATAAATAATCCTGTTTTCTTTTCGACACTTTAAGTTATATACATTCACATTTGACCTGTTGTTTGTCATCGGATTCTTATTAAAAAATTAACGAAATATTTTCGTGTTGTGACATTTCCCAACAATGGACGCACACTTAACAGTAGTGCAAGATTATATTACTAGCACATTCTTACAGTAGATCTGTTTTTAAATTTATTAAATGTATAAATATTTATGATAATAAATAATCATTTATTGGCTCGCGAGATGATAGATTTTGACTCGCGATAATCGATGGCGCTGTATTATTTAAATTGATGTCTTTTCAGCTTATAATTGAGTGGTGAACGTCGCTGGATTATATTTTTTCAAATATAAAATCATAAATCAAAGTAATAAAAGCAACAAAAAAAACATCGAGACTGCTATAAACGCATGTTTACCTTGCAGCTAGGATGTGATTTTGACATTTTTAAATATGTTTTATGGCACAATAAAATGTTATAAAAAATGTAGCCTTGTCGGAGAAACACGAATTTTTTGTACGAAATATTAGAAGACATTTTAAAAATCTTGTTGTGAACTATGTGTGATCAGAATATAAATCGCCGTTGTAACAAGTTCATATACGCATGATATCAAAAAGTATTCATGAAAATTACCATAAGGTTTTTTGAATCTCCATTTTATGAAAATACTTACTCACATTTGTACGAAATAACAGCAATTATTATGGACTATACAAATATTTACTTAGAAAGCAGTAGTAGATACCGTAGACTTAGTTTATTTACACGTGTGCTAAAGCAAAAAAAACTGGGTCTTCTTGACCCGTGTTTCACAAACTGGCACTGCAGATTTTCTGCGAGAGCTGCAAAATTTTCATTTTATATGTGTTTTTTTTATTTTTGTTCGGGGAATGGTGCGGTGGATTATTTTTTCATATTTAGGAGGCCGTGGTATGAGAAATTTTGAGAAGCACTGATATTGAATTTTATATATTATAGTTTGCGTTTATTAAAATCTAATTGGCAAATACAAGCGCCTTTAGCAGCACTTCCATTTTATTGCCTTTTCCTGGACATTCAATTGGAATATGATCAGCATCCTGTGCTATACGACGATATAGTGTTTCATTCAACCTTACATTTTGCAAGATAATTGCACCTCAACTATGGTTCCAAATTAAAAATTGAGTGTGTGATATGATAATCAAAGATCAGACGAAAATGACCACTGTAAATTCGTCTAACTGCTTATTGAATATTTTAACCTCACTTTTTTAGAACGACAGCGTAGCACGTCATAATAAATTCATATAATGCAGAAGGCTGAAATTTAACACAAATAAAAACTCGCTATGTGTTCATTTTTACATTGTACGTATATTATTTTTAATCATATAAAGAGGCGAGGCCCATATGAAATATTATATAAAGGCTCTAAAGTTATACTTACACCACTTTCTGGTAGTAGCGAAAGAACGGTAAGAAAAAGTGAATACCAAAACCAAAAACGTTAACTACCCCTTTTTAACAATCACTTGATATTCATTTTTATATAATATATTGTACTACAATATCGACTGGAAATATCTCGGATATTGATAAATACCTCCCATCAAAGTGGTACATTGCAGTGCTTCGGTTGAACGTTTTCAGTAGCTAAATCAAAACATACCTTCGTGATATCTGTATACAAAATCGACAATGATCTTCCTGTGCGTCAAACAGATTATGTTAATAATTATGAATGAGCAACTACTATATCGGGTGCAGTCAATCTTCTCCGATAAGGTTTTGTTTGACAGCTGTGTCCGGTCGTACGCGGCTTCCAATAGCGCTGAACTGGTCGTATGCCCGCCAAATTATTTGATCATAATGTCAAGACAAACGACTATAAACCATAAAACAATTATAGTTTACAAAATTTATACTCTATAATAAGTTAGAATCAGTCATTTTAAGATGAAGCTTTCAATTGATACGTTGTAATATGTACTTACCTAAACAGTCGGATATGTAAGTTTTAACACGGTGAAAAAATAGCAATGTATTTTAGTTCCAAAATAAAATAGAGTTCATAGCTATTTCAGAACTATTGACGATGGCGTGAGCCGAAATAGCTGTCAAATATATCTTATAAAAAAATTTGTAGAACTATATGTAGTAAAATATTGTAGACAAATCACCACTGTAAAATTACATTAAATAATTATTTATTTATTTATTTCGTGCATATTATAATTCAAAATATCCAAAAAAAATACTGTAAGTATTATCCCCTGAAATGTTTTATTATAGAATAAGAAAGCCTTCCTGGGAGTATCTCGCAACACAACATCGTTTTCAAACAATAATTGCCTTATTTTATTGGCAATTATCACTAGACTTAACTGATTTGCAATAAAGCCTATTGAATATATAATAGGTGTTTGGAAACCTTTTATGAATCGAGATCTATCGTCCGGCAATCCCGTAAGATGTTTTTTTTAAAATTATTTAGGTATACTGAAACACTTACAATATAATATACCACTTTTTTACATAATAAACAAATTATATAAAATTTACCAATTAAATATTTGATTTTAATATTTCGAGTAGTCAGTGGTTCTCCACATTTTTAAATTAATTAGATAATGTCACAATTCCATCAAACTGTCATGCATTCGTTATTCTCACAATTAAAAATTGACTACGCAAAAAAAGTCTCTTAAATTATCAATTGTATCATTTTATTCTTAATTAATATAAATATGTATGTATAGTAAAGAAAATTATTTAACTATTATCTAAGTTACGTTGTGTTATAATAGATATGAACAAGATACTACTAAACATAGTGATCATTATTTTCTATAGAAACAATAAATCAAATAAGCAGGATCAATTAAAACTACAGTAGATCCATTCTTTGTTAATCGCCAAATCTATATATATATATATATAAAGCAATGTATGTGTGTATGTGTGTCCTTTATACATTACAACACCATTCATCCGATCGATATAAACTTTACAAATTTCTTGAGTAAACTCCCGCAAAGGTTTTGCTATACCTCATTTTTCCAAAATCGATATGTAACTTTACGAATATCTTAAGTAAACTCCTACGAAGGTTTCTTGCATACTACTTTCACAAAAAAAAATCGATGTGTAGTCTTATCTATACAATTACTATTATCAATTATTTTTTTGTTATAACAGTTTCCTTGAATTTCCTTACTCTGATATCGCAGCAACGCGCGACGGGTCAGCTAGTAATTACGGATATTAAATGAATCGGCATCAGCTCTTACGTTGTACAAGGTTATCAAATATCTCCTTATTTAGAAAGTGTGTTCGATTATGTAGCGGCTACTATCAACAAAGTGTATCGGTCGGACAAGAATGGAATAAATTACCAATTTGGAGTGGAGAACGCGCACGTGGACATTGAGAAGTGTCATTCCGTTCCGCTTGCCACTGCTTGCCATTGACGATGATGATGACCGGGTCAACATTCTGCCTTTGCCTTTTGTGGCAACATGTTTGCGACCATACAACATACCGGAGTTTGACTTGATACCATTAGCATTCGAACTGTTTTCTTGTGTTACGTTACAAGACGTAAATAAACAGCATCTCAAACTGTCGTTTCATTACCTTAACCGTTCCGCTGCCCTAACACGAAATACTATTTTCACACAAATTCATATTTGAGCAAATCTTTTATATATTAAAAATAAAAAAAATATATAAATTTACGTTTATTAAGAGATTGGCAGTAAATTATTTAACGGTAATGGGAAACAAGCTAGTAAAAGAAATCATCTCCACCGACATGTAAATGATAAAAATATGCATCATAGAAATTATATCATTATCCATATCAAACAACATTAATTACATACTTTACTGAAATCGATGTAAAATGTTATATAGAATGACTGAAGGTGTCGAAAGGCGAAACCCTGGTCGTTAGTGACAAAACATGTGGAATCGTACAAAGTTGGAACATTTCAAATTTAATTTTACTGTTTAAATAAAACCACTTGATCACACTTTATATTTAAGAACATTTCTACGGCAGAAAAATAAATGTTTCATGTGATGCAATTCAATATTTATTATTTATTACTTAAAATAGTTGTTAAAACAATGTTTAAAAATCTGATCCAACAGACAAATTTCAGCGCACCACAAATTGGTCGGTGAACCGTCGGCGTCTTTTGCATTTAATCATTATAAAAATAACAGAGTCGTGAAGGCCTGCTGGTACTGCCATTCTATGCTGGGCCACGTTAGGCCATGCCACTCCGTGCCACTAATACTTCATTCCGCATGATATTCATGATGACGACAAGTGCCGCCAGAGCAGGTGCTCAACTAGAAGAAGAAAGCTGATTGCAGTGGCGGGGAACACCGCCAGAGAAAAATGAAACTATTAAACTGTCGATGTCTTCTAAAATGCGTTCATAAAAGGTGATACATGTAAAAACGTTACATGGTTTTTACTATGGTTTGATACTTCATATAACAATAAAATCGATAAATTTTTTTACAATTTCTGCTCACAAGTTGCAAAATAAAAACGAATTCTAAATCAACCTATCATAAGTTTTTCTAATATTTAAGCAGCTTCGATCTGGATCTATAGGCGAACGGACCGGGTACTTCGTTTTTATGACAGTAGCCTACGGTAGACAATGTAGCTGCTTAGACTAAGTACTGTGAATATTTGACTCTATTTATTGATTGAATTGGCATTTACTTGGTAGAACTACATTATAATACGGTGAAAAATAGCATAACTCTATTTATACATGTATCCTCGTTTCATGAGAATCAACAAAAATTAAAAATTTTATGCATGTTAAATATGCAATTAAGCTTTCATCCATGTCTGCAATGTGACGGTTACCCACCTTGCTTAGAAACACTGATCACCTCACCACGTGATCTTTTAACGATTTTCCCGGTAGCAAAAAATAATGTACTCTACACAATTAAGGGACAGCACGCCATTGTGTATTTGCTTCAAGAAACCCGTTTACATTGTGCACGGCGCTAGTTGAGATTGAGTAATTTAGCTATTTTGAAATATTCCGTGAGGTCAATGCGGTACGATTACATTGGTTTTTTTTTATCAAATCCTTACAAAAAAGTCCACGTTTATATCTACCTATGTATACATACTTTTTTGTATAATTGGTTTTTAAAAATGGCCATTAAAAAAAGTGCACACAACCAAAAACTTAATTTGAACTCAAAATAGAATTGATTTCTTTTTATAATAAAAGTTTCCAGTCGATTTATAAATTTTTCATGGGTCACATAATTTAACTGAATATTTCACCTTAAATATTGTCCTATTCGTCCATCCTCATTTTTTTTACTCGTTTGCTACATTATGAGTCAATTGTATGTCCATACAAAAGCCAAATTTAATATTTATCCATTTCATTCAAATATTTATTATTATCTATAAACATTTTATTTCGCTCTTTGACTTTTTTTGCGTTGGTTTGACTCTCAGTTCGTTCGATTCTTATTGCAATGTAGTGAAATCCAACACTTTATGACTCAATAATAATTGGATTCTCAACAAGTCATATTTTTCACACTGACTGCTATCAACAAAGTAAATGTAAAGTGACATTCGATTTTTCATTTTTACTTTTTAGTACACTGCCGTGCTAAAACGGGAATGCGAGAAAACAAGTGTGTCGCTATGCTTAAAATATTTGCTAATAGGTGATGAAGTAGATCTTTTTGTTTTGAGTTTTTTTTGGATTCGTTCATACGCAAACGACGAAATTCTATTCCAAATACAGCAAATATTGTTCCGTAATCATGCAGGTATTATTTCATGGAAGAAGATTTACATATAAAAACACATTCTTTACAGCTGTTGGCTTATAATATTATTGTAAGTGCTACCGGCATGTCTATACGAAATACCGTACATGTATAAGTAAATACCATTATCAACAAGTATGCGTGCCAGTTTGCATGTGTGTGTTTGCATATTTGTATTGATTATATGAGAAGATTTTTTTAACTCATTAGTGCCGAACCCAATTGCTCACGTTAATGGCACTGGTGTCCAATTGGACACGCATTTATTGTTGTCTACGATTGATCAAAAAATTGTCAATGGATATAGTCATAAATACTATTTCACATATATCAGTTGACAAAGGTTCATTGCTTCATATAGACGTCACTTTGGAGTTCTGGCTAATTAAATTAAAATAATATTGGTTGTCAAAGTGTGTCATCATTTTACGGACGAGAAAGCATGAACTCAAATTTTACGTAAGTATTTTTTACCGATAATATTGATTCGAAGAATAATGTTTCTTTCATTAAATGAATTATAAACATACATCGTTTACGTTAACATATCCAAGAATTGCGATAATTTTGTTTATGGTATATTTATTGAGCATTTAAATCCAATGTGTCCATTTGGACACGTGTGCCACAAACCACAAAAAAATATTTTATATAATTTTTTTCAAAGTACTTTTATTTAAATTTTTGTAAATACATATGTAAAAATTATTCAATTTTAAGGATATGTCCAATGATGCTGCAAAAGAAACACTAATCAACAATGCATTAGATGCACTATATGATGCAAGCGATGATGAACATGTTACCGAATATAATCTATTTATAACACCACCAGACCCTGCAGTTTTAACAGATGAAGATTCAGGAGATGAGGATTGTGGCGGAACTATAGACAATTTAAATCATATGCAATTACAAGCAACTGCACATGCAAGAGTGAGACATATAACAGAAGATCATATAGAGGAAACCAATATAGATTTGGAATATGCTAATATATATGACCACACCGACAATGTGACTTATAATTTTGACTATTTAGTAGGAAGAGAAAAAAGGACTTGGGTCAAAGGTGAAATGGAATCATTCCTACCTCCATTCCCAGAACCGGATTATAGTCAATTCAAAGATAAATCTGCAAGTCAGCTGTTTGAATTGTTTTTCGATAAAAGTAGACAATGCGATGTTGGCTTGTGTATTATATGTTTTGAACATTAACATACTGTTGATATTTTATAGAAATAAAGAATCTTAAATATATCAACTTTTTATTACATTTTAACAACATTGAATAATTCATGTTAAATTTAAAAATAAACCTTAAGTGTCAAGCGTGTCCATGTGGACACAGCTGTTTTCTACGAAAGTAAAATTAATATTGTAATGTAAAATTTTGTTATTACTTTCATTTAACATGCTGATATATAATAAATGAAAAGAAATTATTTTTGAAACAAAAAAAAGCCTTGGCACACGGAGAACAAAATTTGTGTGTCCATCTGGACACCTGTGCCACTAATGAGTTAATAAGCTTTTAATAAATTTTAAGACGATAATATCTCTCGGATTTTAGATTTACAATAGAAGGTCTGCAATAAATGCCCAATTATATATTGAATGTGAACATAGTTTGAGTTTCACAATGATGAGAAACATTAACGCTTAATATTAACAAATCTCTTTTTCATAGATATTATTTCAACATAATTTAATGAAATAATGTTCCTAAAAAACTGTTAGTAGAAGATGAATAAAGTGCATTTTTTTTACTTATTTTTGTTTTTTATAATTATAAAAAGGAAATTCATCCACTGTAAATATTATCAATCTTATAACAACTATTTTTCCTACAAGTAAGCCTACTCCAGCTATATTCAACCTGCGATCCTCCAAGCTTTTCTATAAGTAATTTTATGTAATAATTATAAACCTGACTATTATAGATTGTTCCAACATTTAAAATCACACTATTTCAAATAAACTCTAGTAGTTATATATTTATATTTAGAAAAAAAAACATAACATTATTATCATTTATTTGTATAGTTTAATGTAGCGTAGAAAACATATAAACACCCAGTTACGACACCGTTACTTTTTTAGGCGATTTTCTTTGTTTTTAAATGATTTTTTTTCGAAAAAATGTTAACAGAAAAAATTAACTCAGATCACGAATCTAGAACAAACAGCATTTCATTAAATAAATTCGAGCAAAATTCAATACGTTCGTTCAAAAAATATCGAACTATTATATTTGCAAACCGACAGTGACAACAGCAAATAACTCCTATGTGGGAATACAATTATGCATATATTTATATATATATATAAATACACGAATTTGAAAAAAAATGTTGTATCATATATTTTTGATACTTTTTACGCGATATTTTGATTTTTGGAACCAATTCATCAAATTATATGAGAGGAAGATTTTTAAGACGGTGAAAATATAGCAATGTATTTTAGTTCTACAAAATGCATTGCTATTTTTTACCGTGTTATAATGAAGCTCTACCAAGTAAATGTCAATTCAATCAATAAATAGGAAAAAAATTATATGCGCCAATTTCTCTAAGGTATCGGATAAAAAAGGACTGGTTATATACGGCTCGAGTAAAAAAGGCTGAGATTGGATTAAATTACCACTAACAAATTCGTGTATAATTGCATATTTCAATAAATTATAAAATAAATGGATCCTAATATTTTATTGATAAAATGCTTTTTATGTTCAATCAAAGCTCAACAGAAAAATATACGAGCTTATTGTGCGTGTTCTTACTTCAAAAGCTATTGGAATAACATAATGCCGTAAAAAGACACTTACTACAGTTACACAATATTACTTGGATGCTATGTAAGCAAAATGGGTTATTAATAAAATCATCATCTCGATGTTTTTTCGCAATTAGTTTCGCCCGCATGCCGCAAAAAAAGCGCCGTCAGATTGTTGCTACCATTTTTTCTTCCAATACATTCGCGGTGAACCTTTTGATATGATCGAAATCCACAAATTATTTTCACAAATAAATTAAAACATTTCAAGCAACGTGTCCAGGGATTTTCTCTCCAGCTCTCTGGGCATCGATATTTTTGTTCAACTCAGATAGATAATCAAACGCTCAAATCTACAACTGAAAATTTCAAATTTTTGATCTTTTTACGGAACGAAATATAATGATATTTTCATCACTTCAATATACTAGTCGTAGAATTATCGATAACTATACTTCTAAACCTATCTGACATTTTTAATCTTTATGTTTTTCGAAAAGATAGGTATATCAATTATCTGAAATCTATATTTAATAAAATAAATTAAGTCGTCATATTACACTAGCAGAAGAAATGGTCCAAGCTTAGAATGGTCATTAATATAAACATAATAATTATTGTTGAAGTATCCTATGATAAATTATGAAGATGTTTAATTTCCACAACAACTAACACAAAGAATAAAAATTTAAGTAAAAATATTAAATTTGGATTGTTAAAACTTTGTACGATTCCACGTTTTGTCAACTAACGACGCGGGTTTCACCTTTCGGCATCTTCACGCATTCTATCACACGGATGCAACAGAACTGACGTACAATAAAAGTTAGCATCGTCTATATATCATAGGTATTAATTGAAGAAAAACACAGACCAAAAAGCAAGGCAAGAACTAAATGGCGGCTAAAACAAATTCAATAATATTGATCTAATATATAATTAATGCAGTTGCTAGTTGTTATTGTTAATGAATCATTCTTGAAAGTCTCTTTACAACAAATAATAATCAACTACCATTAAAATATAATTGGTTTTTTTTTTAAGAAATACATTCGAGCCTCGCATCACACGGTCATATGGTTCCACAAAAACGCCGCGTAATATAAATCCGTGTTATACAAGATTTTAAGTTCATACAAAATCAGGATTTACGTTCCATAAAAATATCTTAGAGTTTATAAATACAAAAATGTACTTTATTTTATAATGTAAACAAATATACGTTTACATATTAATTGAAAGAAACTTTAATAACATATTTTTTCTAAAAATATTAATATTAAATAGAAATTGCTTAGACTTGTAATAAAATTGACCCATCTGATCGCTATAGTATATTACCACTAAAACACAGAGCTCGATATCGAGAAATATTTTTTAATATTTTCAAGTTTACATACACTTTTTATTATATATTTTAGAATGTTTTTCTAGAAGTTTCAGTATCACTGCTTAGGCATGAAACTACTTTATTGTGGAACGAAAATTAGATAAATAATTCGTTTTTTTTTTTGCAACATGGCGGTCTTTGACTTCTCAATGTTGTCTGTTGTGTACAAAAACTACAAATGAAGATTTTTTATGTCTTCAGAAGATTGATTTGTGCTGTGTGTAATGATGCCAAAATGACATTTTATTGTTAAATGAAATGATGCCAGAAAATGAAGCAATACGCAGCGCTTGCACGATGTCAATCATTAAAGTTTTTATATTAATAATTCTTTTACTGACTAAATCTTACTACCGTATTAACTATATATTGGAATGACATACAAACTAAAAGCACTATTATCCCATAAAAAATATTTAATCTATTTATTCTATTCGACGATAGAGTAAGAAATATATATTGTAATAAATTAATATGAAAACTAAAATACCCATCTTCGGTTGATATCAAGTTCTCTATGTTTGCGACACTGAACAATTATACCGAGTTTGAATGGTTCAGTGTTCAGTTAGTGGATTTTGTTGCTTATTCCAAAAACAAAAACGCATGCATATTTCGAATGAATGATATTTTTATCTTATAATAAAAATATTAAAATTTAACGTTTTGTATTTATCGTAAATATTAAACGTTGCCCAAATTCTCAAAAGATATAAATCGTTAACTGACATACTTTCGAGTGTATTAGTGTACTAGAATGCCTGAATCTATTAGAAGGAGAAAACTGTCTCGTAAATGATAAAAAAATGCAGAAATGTACACAACTCGAGCTATTCAAATTTGGTATTGAAATTATATAAAAGACCGTCAGTCGATATGTTAAATTATTTGCTAAATAATTAATATTTTTTCTTTGCAATACATACCGCTGCCTCAAGGTCTGAAGCTTCTCACTTCATCATAAGCAAAGGCAGGATATGTTTTAAGCTCTTTAAGAAAGTACAGGAAAAAATTGTGTTTATTTATGAATTTCAATTAATGTAAAAATTCGTCTAGGATGCGTCATGTCTGTGATGGTGCATCGTTAACATTTATTGGCATAAAATGACCTATCATCCAATCATCTATTTATAAAATTGTGCAGTCACTGAAAAGCTTATCTTCAAAAAATCAATTACTATTTTCCTGCTTTTTCGTGAGTCACCAAGTATTAAATACAGTGGCAGTTTAATAAACCGAAGGCGCGTTGCGCTTAGTTTATAGTTTATTCGATCATCACCTTTAACCAGCGGCTTCCAACCTGGAGGCGTGGACTATTGCCAGGAGATATACTTAAACGTTTTAATAAAAAAAATATTTTCATGCCATAATAACTACACATAAATAAGTTTTCATAACTTAACCTAGTAAAACCTTGTTATTATTCTATCAATTATGGTTTTCATTTTTTTTAAATACTTATTATTGTTTAAAATGTGTCTTTATTATTGTAACTATAAAAAAGTCACGGCGTTAAACCAAAGTTCACCAACCTTTCGGAACCCACGGAAAACTAAACTTACTGTCAATTTAAAATCCCTAGAATCTACCAATTTTAGGTTTTTTTTTTAATTTAAAAAATTCTTATTCGAACAAAGAAAAATGAACACACTAGAGATAAAATTCGTTAATATTGTAATAAATCCAATCGTGAAGAAATGAGTAGGAACCATTTCTATAGTAGCATTTAAATTGATAATATGTTAATGAGCTATCGAGTACGACAAAGCTATAGAGTATGACTAACCCATGTGAATTGCTTCTCTTAAGATGTTTTGTTTAAATTTAATTAAATTGAAACGAATGTTTTTGTACTCGAAATGAACCATCATATAAAATTTTTATTGATTTAATCGCCGTTTATTTTTCAAAGAGCGTTTTATTACATACATTTAAATTATCTATACAGCAAATACACAAAATAAAAAACAGTCAGATCTTGAACATTTAAAACATCCGCGATGTTGATTTTTTGGTTTAACTAATTCGTGAATTTAAATCCACACGATTTCTCTTCGCGAGAAGTCTTAACTTATTAATTTTACATTCATTAGTCTCTGATGAGGAGTCAACTTCGTTAAAATTGCATCACCGATTTGATAGACACTGCAACTAAGGACTGAAATATCTGTGTTTATGAAACCGGGATCCCGTCAATTTTGTTGTTTCTTTTTCTAATAGCGAAATACCGCATATAAATTTTTAAAATACCGAAGAAACCTTTTCATACATGTTGAAGGCAAAGTATTTCCATTTCATTTATAAATAAATCAAATCAAATGAAAAATGAAAAATGGTTCATTTTTTATATCTTTGTATTTTTTTCTTCACTACGATTTTCTGTGATCGCGATTGACAGATTCTGGCATTAATGAATTATATCTTTTAAATCATCCTTTGAGAACTATAAGTACAATCAAAGAAACGATTTAATACCGTTATTTATTATTTTACCCCGTTATTATGATCCAATTTGCCTTTATTATTTCTATAATACCGGTATTCTTATCATGATTCCGTTATTGCAATCCCTTACTGCAGCAGTATGAATTAAATATTGCTGGTTAGATCACGATTAATTTTGTTGTAAAAAATGTACTGAATAATTAAATAAGAAATCAGGCATACAAAATGCAGATGAGATGGAACTTTCTGTAACTGACGGATAATTTAATTGTTATGAAAACTTGCTTAGAAAATAGCCTTCGCCATAAAGTAAGGAGCTCAAATCTAGTTTGTAATATTTGGATATATTCGTTTTTTTTTAATATAACTGCTTATTTTTTTACCACACTTAAATAGTATTTAATTTTATATCAGATGTAAATGGATGCGCCTTTTTGTTTTTACAGTGGTAAAATTTTTGTGGCCAACCTTTTAAAAAAATCATTTTTAGTATATATATATATATATAACATTATATAAAGATGTATTTAGGAATCCAGGTTTTCAATATTTTTCCTTGGCCTAATAAGTGTAAGTGAACAAAGCAGGTTAGAAAGAGTAAAATACATTTAATGAGAAAAAGTTGATGATGTGTCCTCATACATGTATACATTATTATGTGTGCATTAAGTACATACACGTATGAGTTATTAATTATTTATACATAATAAATAACTTGTTTCACCATATTTCTTTTAATTGATACATGTAATGTTAAATAAAGTGAGTATAAGGTACATCAAAAAAATAATAATCTACCGAAAGGTTAATCGAAAAAATCACATTCTCAAATGAGTATTTTTATTTTAGACTTATCGTTCAGTTTCCAATATTTTTTGAAAATTCCGAGCTATTTTCGCTGTGCTGCAAAATCTTTAAGAAACTACTTTATTCATCGAACGCGGTCCGCCGGTTCATTCCCCCTGCTCAGACATTTGGCAGTTTAAGTCTGTACATGTTCAAACATTAGATATTGTGAATCTCGGCAAATATTGTATACAACACAAAAAAGTTTGATGAAGATAGTTTTTTTCGAACTGGCACTTAAATTTAGTTTTGATATGACCGTGTGAAAATTTCAATTCTATGTTATGTAATTAAATTTATATGCGGGCTTGAAATGCCTCTTGGAGAAACGTACGGTACTTTTATATGATACCCAATTATAAAAAGTATTTTTAAAAATGTTACCTTTTCATTATTTCTAAAAGTAAATTTTGATATTCCGCTCAAAGTAAACCAGTGCAGTCATGATTAAAGATTGCTACACCAGGATACTAATTTTTCCACTTTTTCTTTATACGTAAAAATAAATAAAATCTTAATGATATAATTAATATTTGATGAAAACTTAAAATATTATGAAGCGTTCTGTTTAAGAGCCGCTAGGTACCCGCTTCATATCCTAGACATATTTAATTTATTGGCGATGTTGTTTTTGGGGAAAGGTTAATTTCATTGATACACTTATTATTTATTAAAAACACGTTTTGCTTTTTGTTTTAAGCTGAACCATCCAATTTGTTAAAATATCACTTATTTTAACCTGTGGCGAATTAACCACTCGCGAGGCCGCAGGAACTATATTTATATGATATTTATGTAACTAACGTATAGCAAAGAATTTCGTATGTTTAGTTTTGTATTCTCATATCATACACTTCAAGTGAATGAAAAAAGTTTTTTTTACTCTTATAATCACAAATATCACATTTTTGATGTCGAATGCGTTTCAGTAAAAAAAATGTCATTATTTATATATTCGACAAGAATTATTGTATAATGAAATGAATGTACATCATTTACATTGAATTTAAAATATTTAAAATATAAAAAAGGATTATTTTGAGGCGCCTAGAAACCAAAGTCCCAAGCACATGATTTCTGCACTTATGGGGCAATCCTCCACTGCTATTATCGAATTCGCAATCATCGTGATACCAACTCGCGGAAATTTTTCAGTTTTATATATTTTATAATACTGATATTAATATTCACAATCGATAATTATATTCGATTGGTATTACCATCCCTACTCTTATCAAAGAAAAAATAATATTTATCATGCATGAAAAAATCAGATAAATAAAATTATTTTGTAAAGCTGTCCAATATTAGAAACAAATGAATACAGATTGTGTATTTTAAATTTGTTATATTCAATTGATTAAAATTCAACTTTTCATTTTAAATATATTATTTGCTCTCATAGCAACTAAGTCCTTGCAATATTAAATGTCATAGCATGCACAAGTTTGAAATATTCTTTGTGGTTTCATATCACTTACAGGCACTTTTTGACAGCTCTATGAATATCTTGCTTTATTGGCTATGCTGAAAACCTCCACATTGGTTTCTTTGTTTGGCAATATATTTCATATACGTACGGATTCATCTCAAGTCACCAATAAAGTATATTATTGCTAGTCCTCGTTTAAGGACTTCTACCGTTTTGCTTCTACGTGACTTCATTTCAATACAACTTATGTGCCATATTATTAGTATCCCATGTGGTTGATCTATGTATAATCTATTCCTACCAACTGTAACATAACCTAGCAAATGTACAGGCATAGTGAAATAATCAAATTGAACAACTGATTTCTCTGTGTAAGTTGGCAATTTGTTTTGCGGTTAAGTGTCCGGTTTCACTTTGACCAAACAAACTATGATATCGCACCTTCGGTGAAATAGAGTCATATCCAAGAAATTAATATCCAAAAAACTAACAATTGTAAAATATCTTTATTATTAATTTTTCATCGTATGAATAGAAATTTAAACATATACTTAGTAATATTTCGTTTTTTTTAGATCAAGGTGTTGCTTAAAAGAAATAATTTCATGTGAACAGTCTCAGAGTTTTAATGACTGAATTGTCACAAAAAATATATGTTTAATATTATTTGTGTACGGTTAATTAAAAATCATGCTTTTTCACTTATGATTCTTTAAAATCAAAGGAGCGAAATTACAACATAGTCGCCGTTTCAAAAAAACTGGCACAACAACAAAATCAAGTTCTTTTTTTATTTTAACTCGATAAAAAATCGTTTTCTACATCATCCAGCTATTTAAATATTCCTCATAATAAGAGAACTTATAACAACTCTGAGACATTGTCACAATATCCATTATCGACTTGCATTAAAAAAAAAACAATGACGCCAACTTTCGTGCTTTCCAAGTCGGTATCTAAATGGTCAACATAGCTCTTTGCTAGGTTTCCTTCTTCGGTCCGAGTCACAGTACATAGACAGTCAATCAGCCAATATATGAATTTGCATTCAAATGCAGTTTTGTGTTAACTCCCATTCAACTAAAATTCTGTTTTATATACGTATGTTCTCGAGTAAAATATAAATAATATATATCACATTACTTAAAGACATTAATTTATTTTAGTAAACATTCATTCAATAATTGTACACATAGTTACAAAACAATATCCCAAATTTTAATGGTTCACTATTGTTTCTTATTTTAAAAATTTTACGCCTTTTTTAAAAGCCACGCGTAAGTCTTCAGATGAATTGTAGCGAGTGACAGAAAAATCTACAATGCTTCTTTCATCAGTTTTGGATAAGGAGCAAGTTTTATAGTTAAAAGCTTCCCGTAAACCCTTAGAAGAGCTTTCCCGCCCCTCATGCTAAGAACCTCTGAAATAAATACACCAGCCAAATTATTTTGATTTTTAAATGAATACCACACGCGTTTAATTAAAAATAAACTTCATCTTCAAACTGTCTCATGTTATTAGCTCCTTTTCTTAAACTAATCATTTTTAATTGCTTGTAAATTGTCATTAACAGTGACCAGTACACATCACATACACTGAGGTATATCTTCTGAACAAATAGCTACATGGGTATAATAATATTAATTGAAATAATTATGTCCAATATACGCGTGAATTAAGCTGAACTAAGTTTATCGTCCATAATAATTATTACTCGTCACGCCTGCTGAGTACTGAATAACTTAAAGAAAGACAGGCTATATCTCGAATGTCATAAACACATTTATTAACCCTAGAAATCTAATATAAGAAGCGAATTAAAAGTCGTATAATACGCATACTGTTTGCAGTTATATTCTATTTGAAAATTTCAAGAGCATAAAATCCGTTCGCCGAAAAAAATGTTAAAACGCGTTTACACAAAAATCATATACATGGCAATAGAAATAATAAAAACATAATCTCTATAATCTTGCTTTTGAGATCTGGACCGATTTCGTTAATCGCAAACATTATCAACTGGTCTAATTGAAATAATACTATACGAATATTGTGTTTTTGAAGAAGTGACAGTAGTTTACTCCGTGGGAGTGAGTGAACTACCTGATAAATTCACAAAGAGTTCATGAAGTTTACGAGCTTGTAGCCAAGTAGTCAAAATTTATGGCTTCGGTCGTAGTATTCATGTGCTCAAATAGCACTATGTGCAGTTATAAAAATGAATGTTCAAATGATTTATAAATGTATGTTCGAATGTTTCTATGATGTTTGAATTACCTCCAAACCATCGGGTCCTAAAAATGGGTTATTTCTAACATACTCCTAGTCTTGTCCATCTTTCTACCCCTACTAATTCGAATTCTACTACTATTTCTATAAATCCAAAAAGAGAGGCTGAGCGAATGAGTTAAAAGCAAAATCTTGAATAGCAATTTGCGTGGAGATAAATTCTGTGACAAATTTAATTGTGTCAGACTGTGAGACAATTATAGACATATTTTTAACTTTCACTTTTTTATAAGTAGGTGAAAGTTATTAAAACAATATATTTTTTCGATAAATATTACAGGGAACTCCCAACACGCCAAATATTTTAAGTTTCAAATCAACACGAGCAGAAAAGTCATCACAAACAATACAAAAAAATACAAAATTGTCAGATGTAATTGATAGACAAAATATCCACACTTAAATTATGATAAACTTTAAAGCCGTTTTACAAATCATCAGTTCATAATTATTTAATGAAAAATTATAAAAAAAAAATTAAGAAAAAGCTGAACCCTTTGTCCGTAACAACAATAAGGTGACGTATTGTGACATATTGTGACATATAATACTATTTTCAGATTTTATATATTAATATTAAAATTTCTTTAAATACGTATGTATTGCACACATATCAATCAGTGATTGGCATTTTTCTTATTTTTGTTATTTGCTTCAAATAAAAAAAAAATGCTTCAAAGTATGTATAATACTTTGACATAAAATAAATCGTCAATAAAAATCGGCTAGTACTCATTTCTGTGTTGACAGCCGAATAAAATAGTAGTAGAAAGTATCTAGAGAATTGTTTGAAACGTTTAGTGAATTATTTTATTAACATTGTTCAACATGAATTCTAAAAAAATATGACTTCTTGTTACAATAAATAATATTCTACATTTGATATTTGTTTAGTTTTAAACCAAATTATCAACACATACAAAAAAACTTATTTAAATGAAATATATCTCACTACGCAAATGGTTCAGAAAGAACATTATAGAAGTATTGCCATATTATAAATTTAAATCCCAACATGTTGAATAATATTGCCAGTTTTCAAAAAGAGTAAGAATTAATGTAATGCAAGTGCCATAGCTTATAAAGATATAATTATAAAAAGCGGTAGGTAATAGAAATGCGGCAGCTGGAGGGCGCGAATCGACTCCCGTCTGAACCGTTGTAGCTTCGAGGAGGTCGAGGCAGATGGCAACTGTGGCGCCAACCATACACAAGATATAATTATGCGTGCCTACTTGAAATGCAATTTCACAGTGTGATTAAAAAAAGCATTTACTTAAAAATATTTTATACGTCCGGTATTTAAACAGCTTTTAAAAACATAGTATTCGCTCTTGTTGGGAGACATATTATATCGTCTGCTTAATTTGCAAACTGAATAAGCCCATCAAAAAACAAGCGGAAGAAAACAACTGTGTTGCTTACAAATAACATTAACAATCGTAGTTTGTAATTGTAAAATTGTTAATTTAAGTGGTTTAACAAAGCTTAAATTTTGTTAAAATTTTCTAAAAAACGTTGAGTTTATGTAATATAAAAAAACATTATGTGAGACGATAATAATAATAATCGATATGTCCTAATTTTGAAAAAATATATACAAACACTTTGTCAATCCATATACTATACATTATGTTACTTTAATAGTCCGACAAATCCAAAAAATCGTGAAAACTACCACATTATATTTTAAATAATAAAAACACGTGTATATTACTACTTCCGCAATATATTTTATGATCAGAACCGAAATCGCTCATCGCGAGCATTATCAACTAATAGGACACAACTTACAAACAAGCATATTTGTAAAAAAAAATAAGTTGATAATAAGCAGTTAAACAAAACAAAAGGTTCAAGAATTAAGAAAACAATTTATTGGATACCATACAATATACATTTAATTGAAGTAAATTTAATAAAAAATATCCTTTTTACAATCTCTTAATAAAGTTTAACAAAATAAAAAAAGACATTTAATAATCCATTAAGAGTTCAGAAAATTTGTGAAAATTTTTTATAATCAAAATAAACTGCTCTTAAATATTTTATAGAATATGAAAATCACACACAAAAACCGATGAATTTAATGCCAATGTTTTCAATTTTATTTCGCTTATATGTTTTACTTGTGGTTTTGTAAAAATATACGTATTATTTTCAGGAAGCAAAAATTCAATACGATGGATAAAAATAGCCTAAGAATCGATAAAATGAATAGTATTAGATTAAAAAATATAACCGTTGATTATCGCATACATATATTGAAATTTCGTGCCGTTTTTTGCTATTGAACTTTCGAGTTGAAATAATTATATAAAACGACAGCCAATAAACATATATCGACGACCGACACTTTGTCCCTGCGAATTTAGCCCCGCAGGTAATTTTCTATTACACCTTTCATACCTTAATATATTGATGATACTGTCAAAGTATGAAATCAGTTTGACACACCGAATAACCGTTTTTTGAAAATTTCTACCAAATGACATCGTTAGCCAAATATTGAAAATTAAGCTCAGAAAGAAAAGCTTTTGAAAAAAACTTTTTTTACCTAAATGTGTATATTACCATTAATGTTTTATTGTTTCCTATATGGAACATCTACTATTACATAAACATGTCAATAAGTAGCCAGCGGATAAGTACATAATAATATTATCTTCGACAATTCGGCGCCGTTGGTGGCGCCCGCCTCCACGTCAATCGGCGACACAAACTGCATACAAATGACTCGTCTCCGGCAAATAAAGTACTGTTTAAAAAATGAAACCATATTAAAAATGCTGTAGCAAATCATGAAGTATACAAAAATATTGTTTATATCTAAATTATCGGATCTTATATTTCAAAAAAAAAATCATAATATTTGATTCGACGAAATAATCTCGTAATATTTTTTTGCATCAAATAAATATTTTCTTCGTTAATACTCTTATAAAGCAGTGTAGTCCCAAATCGTTATACACCCAGTCCTTTTTTTACGCGATACATTGTTTCCAGAAAAAGGCGCGTAAAAAAAATCGCGGAAAAAAAATGATTTCACACAATTGCATTATATTTTTTTATTCACTCTAAACCATAAATTCGCATAATATCCGATACACTTGTCAACATTTGGCAATTGTATGTGTATTTAAAAAAATGGAATGCTTTACAAAATCAAGTTTTAAAAATACACTTTTTTTTAATTAAAAAAAATAATGAAACGTACATGCCTAGCATCGTATATAAATGTCTTCTTTACAACAAATTTGGGGAAAAAATTGCATAAAAACGAGTGAAGCGCGTAAAAAAATGTAGCGCTGCCGTCCAAAAAAATCACGTATAATCGAATTCGCGTAAAAAAAGGACTGGGTGTATATCGTAAAGTATTGTAAAATTTGTAGGATGTTGATAGTTGTTTTGCTGCAATAGCATTCTTTGTCATACGTTTTGTTATGTTTATCAACAATTTTCGTCACCTCTTCTTTGTGAAAAATGGAACCAATCGATTTTCTTCAATATTTTGTATATGTAACATATTTCTATTTTAAACAGAATATATTTTTCTTTTTTTTTCAAACCCGTATAAAACAGTGTTCTTTTAAAATGTTTCAGGTATTTTTTACAAAACCCATGTGTGCATACTGTGAACTAAAATTTTAGTTCGAAGTCGATCGAATTAGTTAGTTGACTGTGACCGATTGGTTGAGTTTATCAAAGTAAACCAAATTAATTTATCCTCATTTATATCTATAAAACATTTGAAACACTTATCTCACTTCAAATATGCTGATTTCAAATAATAAAAATCGGTCAATAATTTTATCAAACGAAATTTAATAAGTACATGTGTGTAATTACTTATGAAAAATTTTATTAATTATAAAAATTTGAATTCGCACCAAGTTATATCAAGCATTAAAATATTACATGTATTATGTAAGTACGGTTTATACAGTAAACAAAACTTGTCCTATCATTACAACTCTACATCTTGAACACAAAGATAATATCGAACTATTTCCGACATGCGAATTTCATAATTTATCCATTTGGATATATACCATTATTTTTTATAAAAATCGGTGATAAACTGTCGGAAAACTTTGCTTTGACACCACCTGTTGGCAACGACTAGTTCGTCATATGTATATATGTACTTACTTAATAAATTATTGTTGAGTCAGTCGTAGGTACACTCAGGTCGCAGTCGGCGTCGCGACGCTCCCCGTCTTGGCGCCTCGACGTCCCCCAAATAATGCCTATCCCCTCGATCCTAATATTATGGTGAACTAGGGTACTGCTGACCTACGTCATTATGTGGTGTCCTGGTACTGGTTAGGCCTAAACCGTATGAGCACCCTTCTCTTTTGATTGAGGAAGCGTCTATATATGATTAGATTTTTGTTTCTTTATATTAAATAAAAAACAATCAAAAATATTTAATTATTAAAATGTATAATTTTCTATGTTTTAAATACTATTATTATCTATTCGGATATATGATTCATTACTTATAATTCATAGTTTTTTTTCTAATAATATTTATATCCAATGAAACGTCTTTAGTGTGAGAGAGCCAAAACTTTGCTCAGCACTGAAAATCTGAGAACACTAAAATAATTCAAACCATATCCGCGTTCGATGTGGAGCATACGGACATCTAAACATGTATACATATAATATGATGCAGAATATATGTCAAACAAGAAAAATATTAATGTTATTTGCATCAATAATGTTCTGCTAAAAACTTTCCACAATTAGGTTTTTGTTAGCCGATTTCCGATCTAGCCTATGGGTCCTCGGCGCCATCTTAAATTAAATTAGCGTTACTCCGATTTTGATTAAAAATTTTACTAATAATTTATTGTTTATGATATTTTAGGAAAAACACAAGCGCCATATTTCAAAAATTCTGTTCCACATTCGCATTCACATAAATCACATATTAACCCTTAAAAGACGGATACCGATTTAAAGTAATCCTTCTTCAAACTATTTTTTTCTTGCATTAATTATGAATAGGATTTTTTTTAGTCCATAATATTCAACGTTGTATTACTCGTATTTAAATATGAAATCACACATGAAAACTTTGCTACAAATGCAATTAACTTATTAATTGTATTTTTTGATCGTATATGTACTAATCATATAAATAAATTCATTAATAATAAGTGTGTTTCATTAATTTTGTAATTTTACTGAAAGTCTAAAAATAGCAGTGATTTTTTAAAAATAATATTATGAATTAGAACCACGGTTGTTTTAACCTTTTCCAGTACGGAACATATAACCTTCTAATGGCATTAATTCTCTACTGGATTATTTTTAAGTGAATTGATTTGGTATTTTGTCGTTCAGCATTTCTGTGTGAAAACTATTGATAGAATGAGATCAAAAAGGGGTAGTTATTATCGAATTTCTACGGCTAATTTCACCTTTTAGAGAGCGGGTACCAGAAAGGTTTCACAAACGCAAGCAAGGAAAATACAACAACCCATCGACGTGCACGTATTCTGTGTTGGAAGGGTTAACTAATAAGCCGTAAATTTTATATTATTTTGTACAGATGCCTACTATAGGTGTAATAATTTAGCTTTATCTCTTTCCAAAATTATTTGTATCAAAACTAGAATAATAATTTGCGCCTCGAGCGAAATCAAAATGTAATAATTTAAAAGTCGGTTCGGTTTCACAATTATTTATTGCAACAGATCCATGTCAGATTATTTTGATAGATTTCAAAACTGGCCCTCGGCCATACTAACGGGGTCTTGGAATTTTCAAAACATAACGAAATATTTATAACATATAACAGGAAATTTAGTGACTACTGAAATAAGTTTGCAAAAGCTAACAGATTGAAACGGAATCGTATTAAAATTGTAAAATAGCAATTACTTTTTACAATAGTGTGATGTCGATAAATCTATCAACATAAATTAATTGCTTACCGATTGAACATTATAATTTGGCCGCTAAGCGAAAGCGTTAGTTTTATTTGAAGAAAGTTGGCATATTGCTTGCATGTCATGCTATTATGAGATCCGCAGCGCTATTGGTTAGAAATATTCCTTATAATATGTTATATATAAATATTCTTTTCGACTTCCTTAAGATCTTCTAATATATTAAAGTCTTGATCACTTCGCAATGTTACTTAAAAAAAGTAAACATTTTTTTTTCATTGATTGGGACAAAAACAGTAATCAAATTTTAATATTTTTTTTTTTTATAATCTTACGAATAAAATTTTCTCTATCACTTAGTGACATATGACATTTTATTAAATATTTTGTTTAATCCACAACACTGAAATAAAACTATAAACGAGTTCAATTCGTATTCTTCTCATTCATATCGTATTGTTATTAAAGCTCTCGGAAATTTTAAATGTGTCACTTACTTGTGGCACATAAGCGGTTAAAGCAACGATCTATAATAAATATTTTAAAAGACCTCGGAAAACCTTCCAGAAATTACTTTTTTCCAGGGCTCTAATGGAGTTTAAAACTCCATTAGGAATATTTTAAAAAAATAGCATCGCCGATTCACTCAATATGCAGCACATTATCATAAAACTTCCTCTTATTTTCTGCAATATTTCTCATCGCTATCGACCTTAAATAGCTATAGACTATATGACCAGTAGAGCTACTTATCATCCCTTCTATAGCTCAACTCTAAGCTCTAGCTACTCTATAAGCTAAAACTCAACGTCGACTGCTCGTTCTGGGAGAACACGAATATTAAGCATCAAGTAAAATAAACTTTCATGACGATCAGAACTCAAAAGAGCTTTCCTGGAATAAATGGCGAGACTCAATCCCGTCTTGTACGCGTTGTGATGTTGAAAGAGCTCATGACGCATTGACAAATCCCCTGCATCATCTGGCACCGCGCTTAATAGTTGGGACAAAGAAGACATCTTCATTTTGTTTCGTTGAGTTGGCGCTATTTCTGTGGCGCAGTGCAACCAACATAACTGAATCAAATTCCGAACATTTCTGGAGGGAAAGGAATTTAACTGTCAGAATATTTCTGTTGGTACTTATCTTCTGACCACCATACTGCATGATTATATCATCATCACCTTCGTCGGCTTACAAATTTGAATATTGAATACAAATTTAGTAATTTGGTTTATTTTTTAAAAGCATCGGTCAGCTATAGAGAAATTTAGTAACCCCCAAAGTACCCAAAAATCCGTAAACTTATTTTTATAACCGCTTCAAAAAAAATGAATATTTTAAACGCAATCAAAATGACTCATTTTTATGTTAACCTATTACATTTTGAATTCATATTTTTATGTAACGAAATGTGACTATTTTTTATGCAGATTTTTTAGAAATTGTATATGAAATAAATGTGTTCATTTACACAGTTTTTTATACAACCCAATTCACTTTTTGATATTTTATGAGTTCTTTACAATTTTTTCAACGCGATTTATAAAATATATTTGTATCGATCTCATTATGAAATCATGGGACTAACGTATATTTTTGTATTTTTAATATCAAAGAACATTTTTTAGTACTTATTTTCAGAATATATTTTATTATCAGGACCGGTTTTGCTCATCGCGAGAATTATAATGACAACATTTTTAGTACTGATTCTACAACTTATTTAATAATCAGGACTGGTAACATTTGATCAAAATATCACTCCGATTGATGCTGTATGCTGTAAATTATGCTAGAGGTTCGGTTTCCAAAGATCAAAATTTCAGTTTTATATAAATAAAGCAGGTTCATATTTAGGGTGTTAACACCATAAAAATAATAAAAGAATGGTTATAAAAAATTTACACCTCTGATATAAACCATATTATAGACTTATGGAACATCTCAGCAGAAGCTTTATAACAAGAAAACGATCAGTTAGGCAACCTCTCTAATTTATGAAAGTGTTCATACTAGCTTTCAAGTCAATAGACACCGCATTCGAAAAGTATAATACAAACGCCCGATAACATTTACCACTCCTCTGAATATTATTTACATTAAGTTAAATTTTACGCTTACCGTTGCATCTTCTCTTTCGACACGTATTTAATTCATTTTTCTCTTCATTTGCAATTCTGAGTCATATCAAAGAGATCCCCGTAAACATTTCCTCGTTTAAGAGTCATTTATGACTATTTTCAGCGATTACTCTTCTCTCATGTTTGCAACAACTCTCCAAACAGTATTTAACAACACTTTTTTTACCAGGGCCGTAGAATTTATTGTATGGCTGAAATTGTAAGGTAAATATTAAATAATACAATGTATGTAATATTTGTATTAATATTTTTCAACTCATTAACCCATTGAGCGATATGAACGTACCGGCACGTTTACATTCTCCAACCCATTATTTTATATCCCATACTTTCAAATTCAAATGAAATTTTATTATGTATATTTTATAAATTCTACATAGATTTATCAATAATTGAAAATTATTTGAATTTTATCATGTATTTTTGAATAAAAAACAAAATAAGTAAACATTGCGAAAAAAAATTACCGTTTTATTGTTGTTTTGACTTCAATATATAGGTATTTATTGTTCCGCAATTTTACTTATTTTTTTTTCCAGTAAGTAAAAGTAAGTAATAAGTCCAGTATTGTTCGATCATTTATTCAAGAATCGAACATATACTTGTGGAACTTTCCGAGTAAATAGAAAAAGTTTCAACAAACATTTTTTTAATTAAATTATCAATGAATAAAATGTTGATAACCACTGATTTTTATTAAATAATAATAAAGTTTATATACCATTATATTAAAACATCAAAAAAAAACACCCAAAAAATAAGAAAAATGATAAAAGATGCTAAAAAATAACTCACTCTCAGACAGTATGTGCCATAGAACTAACTCGCTAATCAAAGAGTTAAATGCAAAAAAACGTGTTCATTTTTTTTATGAATTCAAAATAACTCATAAATCATATTGACTGTGTACGGGTAAAAAGCTCAACACTGTTCAGCTCATCCCCTGTTCGTCTGTGATTAACAATATTACACTAAATAACAATTACCATATTCTCGCGAGCGTTCACAAATGGCAGTAGAAGGTATTAATAACCTAATAGTATATTATCACAACTTATATTACAGATGAACAGTTGTCAATGTATGGTTCGCCATTTTCTAGACACGCACGTAGCACACGTCGACTAGCGCAAATTTACAACGAATCAATTCAATTTTTTTGCAATCTTATTATATCCGGTAGTAAAGACTATAATATGTTATTAACTATTCGACATAGACTCTCGAGATAAATCATGTTATTAGATTTCGCTGTTGCTATTAAGATGAGATTTTCCCACAATCCAGTCGTACATTATTGTAATTTGATATGGCAAGCCTTTATATTATATTATAGAAACATAACTAACATTACGGGAGAAGACCTCGGCGGTATGTATGAAAATAAACATTACCTTTGGTTTCCTGCAAATGATTGGTTTACGTCAAGGAAGTATTGTCTATGATATCATCGAGCGTGTGTAGCTAAGTGGTAACTAAAGGAGAGATTTTGAATCCGGCAATATCAAATATTCACTTCTCTAATATAACGTCAAACTTATGACGTGAGTTAATTGTGATACGTTGTATTTCCTCATGACGCTAACATACTTTTAAAAAATCTACTAATTGTTTCATCAGATTATTTTACTCAAAAGACGACTCACTTATCTTCCTTTGTTCAAAATTTATTTTCCAAAAATATCCTAAATTTCAATAAGATTCTCGGTGACTCATTCATTTCTCATACAATTGACAAAAAGTCATTGTTAGAATAGAAGAAGACTTACGAATATTTAATTTAATAGGGAATGTATATAAGACAAATCAACTGAATTAGTTTATATCCAAGTGCTATTTACTCAGCTATCACAGCCTGTCATATATGTTATACTTTACGATAGCGAATCATAAAACTTGAAAAAAACTTAGAAAACCTGTCAAGAATGCTTGCGTCAAATATTGGGGAGAAATTGATTTGATATCGGGAGATTAAGTGAAACATAATATTACCATGGAAAGACTTAGAACTAGTTGAAAGATGTGCGACGAATGCTTCCAAAAAGGCTTAACCCTGCCTGACTCTTTTTTCGACCGATGTGATTTTAGCGTCCTGGACGGTTACCGGATGTAATCGGTGGGTTCAAAGGAAACTACTGGAATTAAGGATTTCACTACCGGCATAACAGAAACAGAAAATCAATATGTGTATATATATATATCCTAAATCAAATATGTACTATTATTTTTTTACAACGTAAGCCCAATTAACATTTGTATCTGAGAACGCTTTTTACAAGGTTGAAATTCAATCAAGACATTATTTAAGCAATCTTTTATAGGTCTAATTTCAATTCAAAGAAACAATGCAAGTGTTTCAATGAAATATATCATTTTATGGCTAATTTCTCTATGATATTTTGTTTATTTTGATTTATTTTTGGCGTACTGGTATATTATATGATGTAGTACCGTCATTGCGTATTTTTCGATTATTGCAATCCTTAGCTGAAACTCTATGGGAGTAATGAAGCATGAGTGATATTCTCTGACGTAGAGAATGCATATGGTCGAAGAAGAGAATTTATCTAGTTGGCCTTCGATATAGTGTAATTTTATTATATGTGTTACTTTGTTTGTGTGGACGCGGTGAATCGTAAATCTAGTTTTGATTATCATAAATCGGAAGAGTTCGCGCCGAAAGTGAAGCGGCGCCATTAAAATAGGCGCCGAACTCTTAAATGCCAAGGAATTGTAATTTCTTCTGCAACAGAGCCGCGCTGTGATTCGCTTACACATGCAATAGACAAGCAAATAAGAGAATGGTTTTATGTAGCTATTAATCATTTGATACTTAACATTTAATATCACATACAAACAAAAACTATATAAACATGCCATCGAACAAAGCTATTCTTGTTCTTAGTTCAATCTCAGCCGCATTAATAAGCGAAAGATTTATCTATACAAGAATGTAACATAAATGTTAAAAAGACTAAAATGATACGTTAGTAAATTGTCGAAATGAATATAAAATATATCATTATCTTGGTTCATTGAATTAAAATTTTTAATCAAAATCATTGAGTGGTTTTTCAAACATATTTCTTGATATTAGGTGAATAGATAAAACCTCTTTCTTTACTAAGAAAATTGAATCGTACTCGATTGTATTTATCCTAAACTGTTTCGATCTCAATAGGTTAGGTTAGGTGCGCCTGTTGTGGAAAATATATTGGCTTCTATTTTTCCGCATTGAAAAAGATTTCTCCCAAGTAAATTCGAATTCAATCAACCATCTTAAGCTTAGGGTTCCGATATGTTATAAGAAAACAATAATATTTTTATAAGCATTTTTTTTTTATTTTCTCATTATAACAAATGCTCCTAAATACATTTATACGTCTATATCAATCCAAAAACTTTAATTTTTATTATGTGAAGCGTAAAATATATTAATAAAAATACAACAAGTAGCTGTGTACTAAATTGACAAACGATATGTACAATCGAAGTGATCGCAGTGAAATAATAAAAGCTCATAGCACGTAAATCTCATTTTGATATGTGGGAAAATAGTATGGGTCATAAATAAGCACGTTTGTAGCTGTCGGTGATCTCGCCCAAGTCACTGTCAAGTAAAATACTGCCAAGCTTAAGCTGTGAGTAATCGCGCCCACTTCGAAATTCGGCCTTCCGTGATATTTATTGAGTTTTTTATTCAACCATGCCAACAATTTGTCTCTCACTCTTATTATTGAACGGAATTAAGAGATCTTATAACTGTTCTTTCGTAATTTTAGATCAATCGGTTTTGATGTCATAACGAAATCAGCATTCTATACTGCAAAAATGTATACCAGGTGAATCGATTTTTTCAAGCAATGTCTCGTAGAAATTGTATTATTAAACGAATCGATTTTAATCAATTAAATTAATTTCGGCCTATTAACACACTTTGGTGGAACTTTTTTACGAAATTGTATGTCTAAAAAATGATTATTATCTGCAATGAATAGCTTCAATTATAAAAGTGACGGTTATATAGAATCAGATTAAAGCTACTAATATTTTTCTTTTGTTGTTTTAACAAAGCTCTAAGTAATAATGTACTTTCAATCAGCAACGAATATTTATTTGATGAGAGATTTTTCTTGTTGTATCGTTCAATACAGTTTTCAAAATAAAATATTATTTTTTTAATTTAGATATACAAATAATAAGCCACTCTTTAAAAACGGCACAGTTTCCTTGTCCGGCTAAAAAAAATCACAAAAAAATCCGTGAAATAGTTACTACATATTAGAAATAACCAAGATTTTTTTTTTAACATTGAAGCATTTTTCTCGTTCATTGATTTCTCTATCCCAGATTCTGCAGCTTTTCAAACACCTTTACTATATATAAATATATGTATAAATATTTTTATTTTTGTGTTATAATAAAATCAATTACATTTCCAAAAATTCAGTTGCTTAGATTATGTTACATCTCAATGCAAAAGAATATCACCGGTCACCCGTAATCATATTTGGCACGAAACTACTAGAGCCCAGACGGTAAATGCTCGATTTCTTCAAGCCGAGCGTCACGTTTTTTGCGTTTCCTCTACAGTTGTTTCTATGTTGGCGATTCTTCTGTTAGGCGTTCTGACTAGCGTCAACAATGCCGGTCGGTAATCAACGATGCTATGTAAATAATTGCTTTGATTTTATGAATATTCGTTCATTTTCACTTCATAATTAAGAGGAGAAGAGACCCAATAATCTTACCACTCAGCTATCAATAATTTACTGCAAAGATTCTATTAGTGTCTTCTTCTTCTTCTTTTTATTCCTCTCCTCGTAGAAGGTTGGATACCATGGTATATACCCTCTCTCTATCCATGGTTGCCCTGAAAAGTGTTGTGGAGTCACATTGGTACCATCCACGAAGATTACCCATCCACGAGATGCGTCGTCTACCAACGCTTCTTTTCCCTTGTACTCTCCCCTGCACTATGAGCTGTATGATTTCATATTTCGGATTTCTCATCACATGACCCAGGTATTCGAGTTTTCTGCGCTTCACAATGCTTAATACCTCTTGTTTTCTTTTCATTCGTTTCAATACTTCTTCATTTCGGACTCTGTCCACCCAGGGAATCCTTAATATTCTCCTGAAACACCACATTTCGAATGCTGCTAGCTTTTTCTCTGTGGCTTGTGTCATGGTCCAGGATTCGACCCCATAAAGAAGTACTGATATAACGTAGCAGTGTATAATTCTCATCCTTAGGTCATGATTGAAATATCTATTGCAGAGGAGATCACGCATCTTGAAGAAAGCGTTTCGTGCCATCTCTATTCTGATTTTAATCTGTTGTGAATGGTCCCATTGGTCGTTCAGCCAGCATCCTAAATATTTATATTGATGCACTAGTTCAATGTTTTTATCATTTATTTTTAGTGGCATGGGAGGCATTTCCAGTTTTTTATGTTTGGTAATAATCATAAATTTTGTCTTCGCTGCGTTCATTCTTAACCCACTGTTATTACTAGCCGCGTTAACTTTATCGATTAATTAATTAGTGTCTAGCAAATAATAAACAGGATAATAAGAGCGCCGGTTAGTTTTATATTTAAATACTTTATTGGACCCCATACCCAATTACTGTAAATAAAATTCGCCAATTCAATTTATTTTAAATCTGAAAAATTGTCAGGCTCAATATTTTTTCATTACAAAATAAGTTTGAGAAACACTCTTTAATTGAATTTGGCGCCAATTACAAAAACCAGATCGTGTTTTATTATTGGCAAGATTGATTCCAGTATTTTATAAAAAGAACATTGACTCGTTACTTTTCGTGTATATCTGGGAATTTTACTCCGTGGTCGTAATGAATTGTTCTCAATTTGTCATTGAAAATAAAAAATTTTATAATTGAGTTAAGTCTACCGTTTGAAAAACATGTTTTCATTTACAAAATATTGAATCAAAGTATAAGATATCTACAACTATAAAATAGTCAACTAAAAATATTTCCAGTGAAGGAATTAAAATATCATTATAAACGATTAGTGCAAAAATCTCAGATCAGTTATTATGGTATAATGCCGAAACAGTTATCAGCAATATTGCGCTATTAATTGAGATTATCAAATATAAAAATTTTAGAAATATATGCATATCGCATATCGTTTAAAACAAAACCGGTGGCCAAATCTCCATCGAGCTTATTACCAACTGGAAAACTCAATATTTTTTTTAAATATCAATACACCCAGTCCTTTTTTTACGCGATTTTTTTTACGCTAATTCGATTATACGCGATTTTTTGGACGGCAGTTTTTCATACGTTTCTGGGACTTTTTCTCGCGATATTTAAATTTTTGGAACCAAATTGTCAAATTATATGAAAGTTGTGATTTTTTTTCGCGCCGTTTTCTGGAACCATTGATCGCGTAAAAAAAGGACTGGGTGTACTTATGATTAATATTAATATTTTAAAAAAAACAGTATCATACTATGCTTCTCAACGTGGCGAAAACCAAACCTAGATACACAAACAGTGGAATAAAAATATCCTTTATAAATTTTAAATTTATACTAATTATATTTTCTTTGTTTAACACAATTATGTATGGCAAAAAATAAAATCTAGTCCACGTGTTCTAAAATTCATGTTTTTTTTCATAGCTGTCAACAAAAGGGCGTCGAATTTAGTGCTACAAATTTATATTTTATTATTACATACTTTACAGTAGAATGTAACGCTATCAGAAACCGATATCTTCCCACTCTGTATTTATTATTTGGCCGTTTGGAGTATCGTATTGATTTCGTTAAATAAATATAAGAGTAGGCTAATACCACAAGAATTGGTGAGTGGCGCCACCCACACTACAATTTATAATATCATTACGTTAGTTTGGAACGGCTATTGAAAAAGATGTTGAGAATCGGTGGCTTGAGAACTGTAATAAACTTATTTTTACGGCAAGTAATTTTAATATTGATTACAATAAAAGTTTTAGAAGTATTCATAAATATTATCTATATAAATTTCATCACCAGCAGTCGATATAGTAAATCACATCCAAATGTTTATGAAAAACGATTCCAATTTACTAATTTGGGAAGAAAAGGTATTCTTCAACTTTACGTAAGTCCTTTAGATATACACCCAGTCCTTTTTTGTGCGTTTTTTTACGCGAATTCGATTATACGGATTATATTATATATTTTTTTGGACGGCACGGTTACGTTTTTTTACGCGCTTCACTCGTTTTTACGCGATTTTTTCCCCAATTTTGAAGAAATTTATATATGATGCTAGGCATGTTCCTTTTGATTATTTTTTTTAAATAAAAGAAATATGTGTATTTTTAAAACTTAAACTTGATTTATGCAAAATTCAATACTTTCGTTCAAAAAATCGCAAACGATTACATTTCGCCACCGAGAGTGACAGCAGCGAATAATTCATATAAGTGAAAAAAAAATATATTTGTATAGTCTCATTATATTTTTATATGCAATAAAGACATGAAAATATATATTTTTTTGCACGAATTTTAAAGAGCAAATTTTGGTTTTTCATACGTTTCTGGTACTTTTTTACGCGATATATTAATTTTTGGAACCAATTTATCAAATTATATGAAAGTTGTGATTTTTTTTACGCGCCTTTTTCTGGAACCTATGTATCGCGTAAAAAAAGGACTGGGTGTATAATACTTTTGAGGAAGTAGACATAATTTAACGCGGGATTTTTATCATATTTCTTCAACAAATCCTAGATAAAAGTTTGTCGATAACTGTTTTATAAGATTACGATGACTTTTGGTCGACATTTAATGACATAATTAAACACGTCGAAGCGACATGTAACTGGCTGTAATGATGTATCCAGACTGAATCCAAAGATTTTGGAAATATAACTTTATCGTTTTAGATTATTATTGTTTACGGCGTGTTTCATTCTATTTTTTTTTCAATGGATACTTTTATCAATAAAAAAGTGCAATTAGAAGATGCGATATAATTTTTATTTTTATTTAGAGCTTTTGTATATATGTGTATGTATTACTGTGTTATATGCACGAATATTACCATAAAATATGAATACAGTAAATTTAGGAGATTTTTTTTATGAAGTTGCAAAATAAATATTCTATAATAATATATAGAAAAAGGATAACTAAATATTTATTAATCCCATATTCAATATGACTATTTAATTTACATTTATCGAATAATATAACATAAAAGTATATAAAATATATTCTGATTTTATAATACTTTGTTTAATATATAGAAAAATATACTGCTCAGTGGCCTTCAATTAATATTCATGTCAACATAAGACGATGTTGAGACGCTTCCCGTTGGCATCACCATTTGTAGACTCGTACACTGTGGAAGAAGAGACAATGATAAAATGATATTTTTTCGATATTGAACTTTTTTTATATATATTTAGTAATTAGATTACTTTTTATAACATATTTATAATTATATTTACGCATATCCTGACACAATATTTATTACCGTGCTGTATGAAAATTTCAGTATATTGATTGATTGAATTGGCATTCACTTGGAAGAACTCCATTATAACACGGTGAAAAAAATAGCGAGTTATTATTTAAAAAAATTATTAAAAAAAAATATATATAGTTGATAGCTATTTCGGCTCACGTCATCGTCAGAACTATATACAATACAATACAGAACTATAGTTCTGACGATGGCGTGAGCCGAAATAGCTATAAATCATATATATATATATTTTTTTTCATAATTTTGTAGAAATAAAATACATTGCTATTTTTTTCACCGTGTTAAAATTTCAGTCGTTTATCGCTAGATGTCTTGATTGAAAAATTGTCTATGATAAAAGGTTCCCGTTAACAAAATCCGCAGTGATCATTAATAACGAATAATCGTTTCAACTCATTTATTTGAATTCCACCCATTGATGGAGCTTTTTATATTATAGATTATTTGCTGTTTGTTATGGCGGTATTTAGGATGAATGCATCGTTTACCGTTGCAAAAATGCATTATTGCAAAATGAATGTGCTTGTTATTTATTCGCCGTTATGCATTCCACTCTTCAGACACGGTTCAACGTTCTCGAAGTGAAAGTTTTTTTCAGTAAAAAATGTTATTTTGATTTCTATTGAAGATTTTTTACACTGCGTACAATCTCTTCGGTCTAGACTGTGGGTAAGATAGTTATTCATTTGAATGATAAATGATTTTTTAGATAATATAGTTGCCAGCCAAACACTCAATCATGACACTGCAATTGCTAGAAAACTTTTTGACAATATCACATTAAACAATGCCTCAATTTAATAATAATAAAAAAAACTACTGTTACATTACCAGCATTAAGTAACAAAATTGTGGATGTCTATGCAAAAAATAAAACTCATTTATCATCAACATTCATTTTTATAAACTATACAAATTTATTGATCAAATCTCATTGAATTTTAGTTGTTAATATCTTATTTTGTAAAACAATATCTACGGAAATCATGATACCAAATTTAGAAGCGAAAATATCATATTTCATTAATCGATTATGGTAATGATAAATAAATCTACTGTACATTCTATGTATAGTATGTATTGTTGGTTTATTTTTATGTAACTGTTGCGATGCCTTAAATCGATTTAAGGGGTTAGAGTCTTGCTGGTTATCGATACTAGTTAAATGACTGAAAGCTCATAGTAATTTCGATAGTTATAAATATAAGAATTGAGAAGGTTGAATGATTGAAATTAATTAATTTAATTAATCTCGAAACAATTTTCATATAAACTAATTTTTATTATAAAACGTAAGCTGTAATAGCTATTTTTACAGATTTTCAAGTTTTTATGTATACATCGGTACTGATAATATTCGAACAGGGCGGGACTTGTAAGTGGTAATTCACCATTGGCGGTAATACTCTATGATAAATTGTTGCGACAGTCGGCTCTTTATAAATTGAGTTAACTAGTAAGCATACTTGTACGATAAATAAACACTTTAATAAAAAAAATCTCTGCATACAGCCCCGAATCTATTTTTAATTATGATGTACTGAACATCGATTCAGATTCGAGAATAAATTAACCGGTTGGATGCCGTGTGATGATCAGGGCTGCGAATAAATGTTCAAATAAATAGTTATCCCTTAAAAGCTTACATAGTAAATGAATTATATGTGTTTATTTTATAATCCTCATTCAAAATTATACAACTGTTTCTTGCTTACACCACACAACACAAAACATTATTTAAATGTTCTATGTTTAACTATACACTAATAATTTTTGTTTATATGTACCTGAAATACAAAAGTCTATAATTTCACAACGGATATTTCACGGTTCGCTTAATAAACCACTATTGATTAATTCTTGAAAGCGACCACACTACTTAAATGCTGTTATGTACATTATTGGTACAATAAGGCACTCTAAAACCCTTCAGTTATTGATCCATTTTTGCAATGTTCAATAACATCCGATCCGAGTGTAAAACATTTGGATACTTATTTCAACAGAAAAATTCTGTGAAGATAGATTACTACACAATTACCATACTTTATTTTTTTCGAACAGAATATGTGGTAGGACTAAGGGTTGGCCAATCCTTTGAGCTACATCTATCAAAGTTTTATTCGAAATGTGAATATTTTTCTTTTCTATTGTATACTGTGCGCGCGGGATACAAGAGGTTGAATATGTTTTTGCGCACCAATCGTCTAGCGTCGCTCCATAGACTTAAGAATTTCTCGCAACATCATGTTGTAGCCATGTAATTAATTTGAATTGTCTATGGGCGATAGTGTATCATTTGACTATCCAAGCTATCATAAAAGATTGATGTAACGAGGGCGAACTACATTCCAAGCTTCAATCGTTTGATTCTCTAACCACAATACACAATACAAAAACAGTTTTTTATGTTAACTGTCTCTTCTTAGCGGAAAGGCATTATATTTAAATATATAAAACACAATACTTAGTACTAATTCCACAATTTATAGTAAATAAATAATTGTTAGTAACTATAACAATTCTTAAGTTCTATTTACTGAAATGAATGAAAGAAAAAATAATTATGACGTTTCTACATCACAATGTATTGAAGTAAAACATGATAAAAAAAACTTGGCCCTAATTAGTTTACGTATTAATCAATTAGCTTCGAAAGTAACTATCATTTTACGACGGCTTAAGTAAAAAAATCAACAACAAATATAAAATGTATTAATAAACAATTTATTATATAATGGTGTCAAAGCTCATATTTGTGGAATAAAACTTAATATTCAATTTTTGAAAAACACCGTGATTTCATAAATTTATCAGCTTTAAATCTCGTTAAATGCAGGTTTACACTACATTATACATTGCCCGGATCTTTATGAGAAACAAATATACGTTGTATATATAAAATATCTGATCGCGTGGTACCAAACTACATTCTGTCAAAGCTTTCTTCGTACCTGTCATAGATTAAAATAGATGTAATATACAATATTTATGATATTATCGTCAATGAAGTGGTACTAAAATCAAATGTTTTGTTTGTTCCAGGTAAGTTGCAAAAAAATACGTCATTCAAAAGCAGATAATAAAAATTCATCCTAAAAAGGTATGTAAATACTATTGACATAAGTTTTAACTTCAAACAATACTCCATTCCCTATTTGGAGCATATTAACAACAAACAGTACTTTCCGTCAAGATTTTATACGATATGACAACGTATAGATTTTATGTACGACAGCATTATCTTTTTGTCGGGGACCTTTTGTTGGTGGACCAAATTTCTGCAGAAATTTTGTTGTGGAACCACATAACTATGGTAAGTATTTAATACATATATTAAACATCTAAAATAAATATTCTATATTAGTCATATGTTGATCATAGTGTCAATTGAAAATCTTTAATGCACAAATCATGTTATTGATGTGGTATCTATTGAGGTAGAAAATACGGTATTCTAATTTTCGCGTTATCAAGTACACTTGTCAGCCATAAATTATACTTAAAAAAAACAAAGTCTTGCTCCCAGAAAAATGCCAACAAATCAATGACAGCTAATTTATTGATAATAAATATATTATAAAATTGGCAAACATAGCAAGCGTTCAGTTGATTCACAACAAAACTGGCCTGCTATGCCGCAGCCGGGAAAAGCCCGACCTGGAGTCTTATTCTTCCCGACGGAAGAAGGAAAGCAATCGGCGGCAACAAAGGCCACAGTCAATAAATCCGTCGCTCCCTCTGTAGTAGGTGTACAGATAACTGGAGTGAAGATGGTGAGAGGCGGCGGAGTTATTGTGCACCCCAGACACGAAAAAACTTCTGGAAGCCCCCGGGCTAAAAGAAGCCGGATTGAAGGCTCAACTTGCGGTTGAAAGGCTGCCTAAAGTCATTATTTTTAATATGGCGACAAGCACCACCGAGGAGAGCCTTCGCGAAGGCATCGAAAAGTCCACGAAGGAAGCTACTACGCTTTCAACCGAGGTTTATAAATCTGTGCGACTTAGCCATAAAATGGGACCACGTACTGGAAAGTGTCACTTTGTAGTGACAGTTCCAGCAGCTGTTCGGTCAGCCCTTATTAGGGATGGAAGGCTTTTTATGGATTGGGAGTCGTATCCGGTGAAAGACTTCGACGGCGTTATTAAGTGCAATAACTGTCACTTATATGGACATATGGCAAAAGCGCTGACAGCGAATGAAAAAACATGCGGCCACTGTGCGGAGATCGGGCACGACAGGGCTGATTGTCCGAAGAAAACCAATGCTCCCAAGTGTGCAGCATGCCATAAGCACAAGAAACCGCATGATCACTCGGTAAGTAGCGTAGATTGTCCCGCGCGACAAGGACCATGTCATGTCATATGCCACCTTAAAGGAAAGAAGTCAAACGGACTATGCATCGCAATGTCTCTTTACGGACAGCTAAATGTAGGGAAAGGAAAGGCTACGACTGCGGAATTAACAGAAATAATACAGGCCGTGGGCATCGATGTGGTGCTCGTGCAGGAACCTTATTCCTGGGGGGCTAAACGAGGATTCACTAGGGGGCGACTGGTGCAGAAAGACCCTAAATCTAAATCATGCATATTCGTAGCGAATCCTGATTTGGAGGTTTTGCACTTGTCGCATCTCTCAAGTGAGCGAACGACGGTGGCGGAGATAACGGACGTTATAGGAAATTCCATAGTTGCGATCTCGTCCTACTTTCAATATGGTCTCCCAACGAATGTATGCGTGGCAGAAATTGACCATATAATATCCAATTGTCCCGGCAGTAATTATATAATCGGTGCAGATGTCAACGCACAGTCTTATCTTTGGGCTCCTGAAAACTCACTAAGACGGGGCTGTCCAGAGATGGAGGAATTGATCGCCAAGCATGACCTGTCGGTCACCAACGACCCCAACAGCCCTCCCACCTTCGTTCGCGCAAATGGTTCATCCCACATCGATGTCACACTTTCGTCTGGTGAAATTGTTTCCCGCATCTTAGACTGGAAAGTCCATACAGATTGTTCAGCAGGCGATCACAGACTTATAACATTTCAACTGGCTCTACCAAATGGTCTGTGCCTACCAGATAACAACAATAGCTCTCGCAGGCGTTTTAAAACGAAAGGAGCAAACTGGGACGAATTCGACTCGGAAATGATGCGAAAACTGGACCGTTCAGCTAGGGTCTCAGCTGGTGATCTACACTCTACTGTGTCACAACTGATGCACAACGTTACCCAAACAGCAGAAGAAAAACTTGGCCGCATATCCGAGAGACCGCAAAGTCTAACGCGCTAGCACAAAGGGTCTGGTATCTTGCATCACACGACCTCACCACGATCTATCAAGACTGCATAACGAGCGGCACATTTCCTGACTGTTGGAAGAGGGATTGCTTGCGGTGATTCCCAAATCTGGTAATCACCCTGCAAGTAACCCAAAGGCTTATCGTCCAATTACACTCCTGCCCATACTGGAGAAGGTTCTAGAAAGATTGATATGCAACAAACTCGAAACGCACTTAAACGAAAACTGCCCTATTTCGAATAGACAGTTTGGATTTCGACACGGTAAGTCAACTGAGGACGCAATACGTTTTGTGATGACAACAGTAGAAAGCTCTCGCAAGAAGCTAATCATCGGCATATTTTTGGATATTGCCGGAGCGTTTGACAATGCGTGGAGGCCACTGGTACTGGCAAAGCTAAGGCTTAGACAAATACCTGGAAACCTATTTGCATTAATACAGAGTTACTTTAGCAATTGGGAGATAGAATACAAATCTGGCCTCACCAAAATTATCAGGAAAACTACGATGGGATGTCCTCAGGGCTCCGTCCTCGGGCCACTGCTTTGGAATATTTTATTTGATGATCTTTTGTCCTTACCGTTGCCATCGGACTGTACAATTATTGCTTACGCCGATGATGCTCTTCTGTTGGTCGAAGCAAATAGTCGCGCTGGCCTCGAACGAGCTGCAAGCGGTACACTTGTAGATATTCTCAAATGGGGAACGTTAAATAAACTGTCATTTGCTTCTGCCAAAACGGAATCCCTTCTTTTGAAAGGAGGTACAAAGCTTGAACCAAAAAGGTCTCCGAATATCCGCAAGGGTGACTTCTCTGTACGTGTCTCTAAGCAAGTTAAATACCTTGGCGTTATCCTCGATGACAAATTGTCATTTCAACACCACGCTCAAAGAATTGTAGAGAACGCTAGTATGGCATATCTCCGTATATCCAAACTGCCTGGCATAAACTGGGGGTTCAAAGCTCGTGCGCTTAAAATAGCGTATGGTGCTATTTTTATGGGGATAGCCGGTTATGCATCTAGTGTTTGGCATTCTAGAGCAAAGATCGGATTTGTGAAGAGAACTTTGCTGAGTGGACAACGAACTGCTCTGATTTCACTCACTAAAGCGTACAGGACTACTTCGATGGATGCCTTACCGGTCCTAGCTGGCGTTCTACCGCTGGACCTGCACATACAAGTACGCGGTGCAATAACTCTTCTTCTAAAGGGTATTCATACAAATATCGAGGGCGTCCCTCTGACGCCGCCCCTTCTGCAAAACATACCAGACACTCACACTTACTGTTCATTTGTAAAAAAGCTGGCGTATAGAACAGCTTTGGCAGCCTGCCAGTTAGGTGTTCTGCTTCCACAAAAGGTCGCCAAACATATCTTTTCTTCCCAAACGTAACCTGGAGGCTCGAAGTGAAATGCCTTTCACCTGGACACTGGGCTTGCCAATTCATAACCGGCCATGGCAAGTTCAGCGGCAATCTATTTGGGCTGTGCAAGTTGGTTGAAAGGCCGGAATGCACTTGTGGACACAACCATCAGGACGCTAATCACGTACTATGGGACTGCACCGAGATGAATGCCGAACGAACAGAGCTGTTTGCTGTGGTCCGTCCTCATACGGGCCCAATAGGCCACGCTGACTTAGTATCAACCAAGGCCAACTTTGAGGCATTCGATAAATTTGCAAGATCATACGGGGAACGAGACATTCTCGATTCGTCTTTAGATTCAACGCGTAGCACATTAAACTCTTCCGCCACGGTGGATTTTCATTACGCGGATACACAGGATACCTAATATCACGTAGACTAAGTGGCTGAGCAAGTCACATTTTCTTTCTTTTTTTTTTCTCTTTTAAGCACAATAGTGCATGGTTTAACGATCGGTCCGTGCAGCTCTGTATCGGGCCAAAAATATGAGGAGTAAAATCGATTCTTTTTATTAGTATTGCGTTATGGAAAGCGGCCGTGTAACAACGGCTGCATACACATAACGGGTGAAGGTGGGACAACCAACTTATATATTATAAAATTGACAGCTTCATATCTGCAAATGCTTTCAAACTGATGTTCATTTTTTTTAGATACCTACATTTGTAGTATTGAAAGAATTTATATCTCTCTAAATACTCAGTGTTAAAACTTCTTGGAAGGCATTTTAATTGTATTATTAAGCACATGAATACTTTATGAATGTCTACATGAAAGAGACAAATTAACATTGCGTTTCTTTTCATACTGCATCAAAACTTCGACAGACCATAAATTCCTAAGATAAAATTCATTATCCGTGGCCTTCTTTTTAAGTTTTTTCATAAGACCAGTTTTTTTTCTTCGGGTTGGCAGACGTCGCTGTCAAAAAAGTTGAATTCTTGTGTGTTCTATGTCAAGTATTTAAATAATGAACACGCTGTTTCTTTTATTTGCATTATATTTTAGTCTTATCTACATAAATTGTTTATTAATTATTATGTAATGTAATTATAATGTTATGATGGTAACGCGCGCTGACTCTAACTAACATTACTCACTCTAATATTTAAATTACAGCAACCAATCGGCAATTACTTCTTTGAAAACTATTATTAATACATCAAATCCAAATAAAATTAAATATGTCTATTAGCATCTTCGATATTAGAATATTAAGTTTCAATTTATTGTTGTATACAGAATCCGTTTTAAATGATAATATGAGACGACTAATGAAAGAATAATAATGAATTTAGTATACTTCAGTAAATCTATTTTATACCGCGCATTTAAATTCCATGATTTGAATTAGTTAATGATTATTTACACATCAATCTCAACTATCCAATCACCACGAAGCTTGATATTTCTTTTATGAAATAAACAAAACTTTGATAATATTCTCTCATATTATATTCTACGATTTTCAGCAGTGTTCTACAAATAATGTGCTCAACTTTTTTTCACATTTGTGAGAAGACAGGTTGAAGAAATGAGTAAAGAGTTTTTCAATAGGGACGCTTGAAATTTGTGTAAATAAAAATAAAATAAATGGTGTGTGAGATATCTAGTCATTTTTTTTCTTTTGAAAATATATATAATGCCATAATGTGTGGAATTTAACATTGTTCATATGTCCGCAATGGCTTTCCTTGATGGCACGTATTCGGAAGGTCCAATTTTAATAGCTCTGTGACATAAATCTGACTGAATCTGTTGGATGGCGTTTGTTGTATTGACTTTGAGGGCGTTCATTATTTGCAGTTAATTCGCAAATAGAAAAAGTCCAACGGAAAAATCTCGATGACCAGTTCCTTGCACTTAAATCGCTCGTGCAGAATGTCCATAGAATATTGTTGATTTTCACACATTGTTCAATATGGTAACCTTTCATTGTGATTTAGCATATTCTACTTAACAATTAGCAACAAATTGACAGATGTCACTTTAACAACATGACTCCTGTAACCTAACAAATTTCAAGCGTCCATATTGAAAGATTCTATGTTATCCGAATTCGAATAACAGTTGATCAACTCGCTGATGCATTTGACGAAAAAATAGTTTTAATGAATATGTTCACTCTTTCATGTCATGAACTGTTCAATTTAAAAACGGTTAACGATGAGGGAATTTTTTAGTCATTTATAATTTAACATTCCTCTAAATAAAATTCGTTACTTTTTACTTACAGATAAATTATCGAATTATAATAATTTTTTGAATCGTTAAATTTACTAGAAAATTTGTTTCCATGAGGATGAAGCCAGTTTTAGATTAAATTTTCAATATGGTGTAACCTAATAACTTTATATTTTGAAATTAAATTTAATTACAAAATTATGTCTCCAAAACTCTGTGTTGATGAACATATTAAAATCCACCCTGAATATTGAATATCCGACTATTATTCTGCAGGCAACTAATGCACACCAATTTATCAAATCAGTGACATCTATCTATCTATGGATTATATAAGAACGTGTACTTGGGGTAGAATAATGACATTTGCATTCTGTAAACCACATCGATCGGTCATGACGAATAATCTATCGAATTAATCTAAATACTCGAAGGAACTTTGTAGTTTCGCATATCTAAACCCCTACTCGTATGATTTGCAGTCCATTACATACCACTGTGCAAGTACTTGTCCTCTGTGCATAAAATATTTACATCCAGCCTTCTCTTATATATTCTCAAATATATCCATCCCTAGTTTGTTAGAAACATTTATTAGTTAGAAACATTTATTATTTCCTTACCAAAACATTATGGCATGTCAAATATAAGGCAGTCACTCAAACTCAATTTTCAGAGAAGGTGAGTAATTAGATTGCACGACTTCTAATTAAAAAATCTTCTAGCGGACTATTTACAATTGTTGGTGGAGTTCATACGTTCAAAACCCATTACAATTTTTCTTTCTTCAATTTATGGATTTGTCTGTTATGCATAAACTCACCTTGATCCATTGGATACTTAGATCAATGTCTGATAGCCATTTCCTGCCGTATCCTACTCCAGATCAATAATTAAGCGATTTTGTAACATGAAGTTTTAGTACAACTCTTTCTATTGAGATAATCTAAATTATCAGTCCGTATAATCCAAATTGGGAGACAACAGAGATACAATAAAAGGATATTTTAGATTCAAATAATATAAAAGAGGCATTCGTAAAACTGTTCTGGAGCTAAACTTGTCAGCTGCGAAACCTTCATTGCAAAGATGACAGAAGAAAATGAAGGCTACTGAGACAGAATTTTGCGGCATTTCATAACGAACAGAATCATCGGTCATGGGGATAAATACGTATACTGCGTGTCAATTTATTCAATTGCAGTGGTGGTCAATATTCGATATTCAATCGCTCAATTTAATACGGAGTAATAAACTATCATTTTCGACGTGTTTCGTATTTCTTGACCCTATCTATTTAGGCCTCATTGCACGCCATTGCTTCAATTACGGGTTCGCATACAAACGCACATAAATAAATCGTTTTTCTCGGTCCGCTGCGAATGAGATCTACGGCATACAAATAAATCAAGACCTTTCGACCGCGTCGGCAAGTTATCAGATGGCAGATACGAGCAAGCAGATATCTTATACTGAACTCAATAATAAATTCAGGATTTTGTTTAATGTTATTATTCCAGACGCACAACGTATGTATAATAAACTCCGTTCTTCTAATTAAGCCATAGTTCGTATTCAAATATTCCATCAAAAACCCTATGTTCATACCCAGAGATGGCAAACCTCAGCTGTTTAAGATATGAAAATAATATTTTTTCTGTAAGATTTCAACTAAATACCATACAAACACGTTTTGCCCTTTCCTTATTTACACGTAAGTATAAGTCCATCTTAAAACATGGAAATTACCAATTTAATTGACATTTACTTGGTAGAACTCCATTATAACATGGTGAAAAAACAACAATGTATTTTAGTTCTGCAAAATTTTTTAGAACTAAAATACATTGCTATTTTTTCACCGTGTTACCAATTTAATTAACAGTAATTAAGTGAGGGCTGCAAAAGGTCTGCAAAAATCAAACACATTTTTTTTATAAATATTGAACTAGAAATAGCCTTTCGAAATCATTATAATCAGTCGAATAGCGTTCCATATTCAAATATGAAATATATATGAGCATTTCTAGAATTCAATTAAAAAATCTCTGAGAGAAACTCCTTATCACAGCGACCGTCTCATTTTTAACGTTAAATCTACTTCCTGGAATACTTTTGCTCCCTGTATGGATCATAATTTCACCGCACGTTGCTGCTAAAATTCCACGTTGCCTGCCAATTGCTATGCCTCTTACCATAAGATACCACCATCTTTCAGAACCGCTGATTACACCAGATACCTGACGGCCAACCAGGACGCATGAATGCTACCCTTCTAAGATATCAAGGCTGAAACATCCGCAGAACGTGACGCAGCCAGATCCATCGAGAGTGTCACTTGACAATGTCTGGTCCAAATGCTAATTTTCGATTTTTTGACTAAAACAAACTTAGTACGCATACGATACATAAAGTATCACTAAATATTATAGCGGAAATCTCCGTGGTGTAATATCACACTTATTAATAGCATTTCAATAATTTCAATCAAATAATTTCAAAATATTTATTTTTAGACATAGGCAGATAAAGCAAATAAAGAAAATAAAGCTCGCATTCCTTATGAGAGATTAATATGTTTTCGCTTGACTATGAATCTTAAATGGAAAAAAAAGCGTTTATTTAGTTGTAACAGTCCGGTTTCTAAATTCCTTGAGATGATTTTATTATTCTCTTCACAAAACTAGAGCGCTTAAGAGCGAAACTAATTTATACGCATCGTGGTGCGTTACCTAGGCTTCATCAAAAATGCGCTGTATTTCCAATTTCCCAAATATGTACATGGATTTTTTTATTCTCGTAGAAAACAAGAAACAAAACGCAACTTACTGCTCGTAAACTAAAGCCTATTACGAGTAAAATAGTAGTGAAGTGGATCATTTTTTTGTCAAATATGGTGCCAAAACAATAAGCTAATGTTACATAGATAAATTAAATATCGTGATTTAATAAATATGCAATGACATCGACGAATCAGATAAAGGCGATTTCATTCATATATCGATACTCTTAGGCCATGATCTTGGGATACTTGTATCTGATGAAATAATATTTACACAAAAAAAAAATATTTGCGTTAGATAGTTTGACAACCGTGAATATTTTATTTGAATGCAGAAAATACAGTCACCGTCTTCTTTCCACTGCTTAAATTTGTGTAGCACAGTTAGACGACACGCTTTTAATAATAAATTATATTGTTATATGTATTGCCAATAATTTAACAAACCTGAAGTAACTATAAATCCACATCATTTCATAAAAAAGTTGTGTATTCTATCAAAGAAATAATAAATTCTTGATCAATATTATATTTAAACTTAAAATTTATGCCGGGCATACAATAAAATTATTAAGCATTGAATTATTTTAACTTCTTAAATTAATATTAGATCTGATTGAAAGTCTAAAAATATACTTTTTTCCAACGTTTATCTGAGCTCCGAACAGAAAAAAAAACTCAATTTTAATTGAATAGCTGAACATATAGAAATAGCTCTACTTTCCGAAGTGGTGAAACATTACTGTCAAACTAGAAGTTGAAATCAATTAGTTTGAATCTTCTATGATTTTAATCTCTTCGCCGAATGCTTATGTTAATTTGTGTTTATAGATCTTTTCAATAATAAAATATGTAGCCATAATAAGTAAATGTATAACTTGATCTGAGTATTTTAGAGGATTTACTATCAAATATCGTGTGAGATACGGGGATTAACTCTTTATGAGATTGATATACGGGCGTATTAAATTTGACCTTATTTGCTTTATCGTAATGAATACGGTATTCAAAACTACTGTAAACACATAAAATATATTTTTTTTAATACTTACTTAAGAAATATCACTGGAGTATTGGAACTTTCATAAAATGAAAAAATGTGGAAATTGTAATATAATATGTCGTTTCTCGATCTGTAATTGAATCATTTTATATTTTTCCGAAAAAAAAGCTAATAAAAGTTTCCGATGAAATTAGTTTACACATTATTTGGTGCGGAACGGACATGCATTGGAACATAAATCCCTGTCTGTGAAAAATTATATAAAGAAAATTTATTGTACTAATTACCAAAAAAACTTAACAAATCTCACATTTAATTAAGAATACTCAAACTTGTACATTGCTAATTTCAATTTTGAAAAAATGTTCGTAATAAAAGAGAGAGATAAAAATGAATTAAATAAACGACTCACAATTTTTTTTGAAACTCGTTAATTGGACTAAATTATCATTTTCGATATTCAAATATGCGAATATGTTCTTAATTGAATGCATAGATGTACGTGTTTGTCTCATTAATCTGATACTCAATCCACTTCTAAACCGTTGAGACATATGATTTTAATGTTTTGATAGTGTTTACAATGTCGAAAAAAACATATACAAAGCAATTTTTGTGTTAATATGAATGTTGATTTGTTTTGATTATCTTAACAAGTTTTTTCAACATTAACACAACTAAATTATTTTTTGAAATATTCTGTGGAATATTTTTAACACGGGTCAGTTGTAACTGGCTAGAAACGGGGCTCAACCAGACAGACCTCATTCTTTCAAAAAAATCGATTTTAAAGGATCGAAAAACGAGTCGATATTTTCCATTTTTGGATTTACATAATAATAAAAAAAATGTATCAATACCTTGTTTCCTTCATTTATAATTTGAATCGTCTAGTCCAATGGTTCCTATCCTATGGGTCGCGACGGATTTTTTGGGGGGTCACCAACTTATACAATCAACTAAAATTGTACAGTCAACTAAACTAACTTGTGAATGCATGGGGGTCGCGGATCAAATGGCCTTTATAAATAGGGGTCGCCATACGAAAAAGGTTGGGAATCACTGGTCTAGTCACTTAAAAATGATAGATCGAAAATCTAACGTTTTAAACGTTTACAGATTTTTTCCGAATAAATCTATTGTTAGAAGTTTCTAATTCTTCGAAATCGTGCTCATTTATGACGATTAGAAAAATATCGTTTGAATTCGTCATATTTTTTATTCCTAGCGGAAATATCAGACGATATTGAGTTTTTATTCGACTATAAAAATATAACAAGGTATAGCACTAAAACATCAAAACACTGTATGTATAATATAATACACGCGCTAATTCATAATCGTAAATGTCATAAAATAACATAAAAGCCGTCACATTGAACAAACAAAGATGAACTTAGATCGGTCTCAATGGATGGATGTCGCAAAGAATTTTTGGCGGGACGTTAGGACGCCTGCTTCGGTCCGGCGCCCGCCCCGACGCCGCCGCGGCGACCCTGCGACTGTGCGCCCTACTCTGGCCCTGTTACACGACGCCAATTCTATTCTATAAAACGGTGGCTAAAGGTGACTCACGCAAGAAGAAAGATTACGAAGAATGAGGTGGCACTACTATAGCTTTACTTATGTGCAAACTTCGCCACAGAATAAGCAAATAAATTTATAACACGGTGAAAAAAATAGCAATGTATATTTTTTTTTTTAAATATACTTGATAGGTATTTCGGCTCACGCCATCGTCAGAACTATGTTTAAACTAACATTTGCTTATCTATATATAGCTGTGTAGAAAAGGTACACAATACATCTTCTCTCCTGTTTTTCCCCTGTTCTGTTCTGTTTTGTTGATGTATTGTGTACCTTTTCTACACAGCTATATATAGATAAGCAAATTTTAGTTTAATAAGCATAGCTGAGACGATGGCGTTAACCGAAATAGCTATCAACCATATTTTTAAAAAATAATTTAGTAGAACTAAAATGCATTGCTATTTTTTTCACCGTGTTGTAATGGAGTTCTACCAAGTGAATGCCAATTCAATCAATAAATTAACTTATGTTAGACTAAGAGGTTAATTCTATTAAAAACCAAACATCGCTTATCGGTTGCATTACCTTATCAGACAAAATGTGAGGTTATCAATACAACACGGTGAAAAAATAGCAATGTATTTTAGTTCTACAAAATTATTTTTAACAAATATAGTTGATAGCTATTTCGGCTCACGCCATCGTCAGAACTGTAGAACTAAAGTTCTGACGATGGCGTGAGACGAAATAGCTATCAACTATATTTGTTAAAAATAATTTTGTAAAACTAAAATACATTGCTATTTTTTCACCGTGTTATAATGGAGTTCTACCAAGTGAATGCCAATTCAATCAATAAAAAGTTATCAATACATATTTTCTGTAAGCTTTTTACTAACATTCATTTTCAAAAACTTTGGTATTTTTTAATTTTAATATGTTATCTGTCAGCTCTTTGTCGGAAAGAAATTATTGTATGAACAACGTTTGATTTTAAATGATGGTCGTTATTTTGTAACAATGTGAAAGTAAATTTGAATTGTAGCAACTTTGTACGATTCCACATGTTTTGTGTCCGTGTGATAGAATGCCTGAAGATACCGAAAGGCGAAACCGGGTAAAGTTGTAACAATTCAAATTTGATATTGAAATTCCATTAAGCACCTTCAGTCGATATCATAAATTAATGTGAAAGTTGTTAAAAACAAATAGCGTTCATTTTTTAAAAAAGTTCATAAAAATAGGCACATGCTCAAAACATGTTTTAGATTTGTGACCCTATAAATTTTCTTGCTACGCTACTGTTTGGTTACTTGTATTTCTAGTAGTTATATTTAAATAGGATTTTTTTTTTATAAATTCTTACGATTTGTCCATGTTTATTAATAAATTAATAGAGCTACAAATATTAAATATCTAAGCCGGAATACATCTTCGGTTCATTCCATTCTAGTCCAATTAATAGTTATGAGGCTTGTCACATCTTATTTAATTTAATTCGTTCACGTAGCCATTGAGTCATCTCTAGACATTTTAAACTGAAAATAATAAGCATTACAAACGATTTTGACTAGAATGTATAACAGCAACAAAAAATATTATAAGAAATCTATAACATTCATTCGACAGTGATGTACAATTTAATATTATAAGACTTCGTTCTGTAGTTTGACGAAATCACCCAAGTTGAATCATCATCATATTTATATCAATAGTATAAAACTTAAATGTACATTCAAATGTTTTTACATCATACTATGTGAAATCGACAATCGATACTTTCATCCGATTACCGGCTTATACCGATCAATAGAATTTTTGTTATTAAATCTAAGCAGGCATCCCTATCGTCGGCGTCCTACTGCCGACGCTGCATAGACATTAGACGCCTGACTTATAACGCCGGTGCGTCGCGACGCTCACAAGACGACGCCAATTAAGTGCATTGTAAAATGCATTCGCAGCTTGCATAATATGGAGCGGACACGAATGCCAAATTGAGAGAATTGGGTCACACCTTTATACTCGATTCTTTAATGGAATGTTTTGTTTTGAATTTGTAATTTATTACCAGCTATATTTGATTGCAAAACTATTTTCTAAACAGCAGTATAATTTTTTATGAATACTAAAATAATCAACAAATTTATAAATAGTAGATAAAGCTAGAGACATTAAAAACGCCATTTTAAGACCGCTTTGCGTGAGATTCTTTTTTTTTAAGTTGATCTGATGATTCAATCATTTCACTATTATTTTCATTGAGGGATACCCTTAAATAAAAACCGCGTATTTGCGCATTTATTTAAGAGGTAGAAACAATCACAAGATTTCAATAAATGAGTCGTACTTGGGAATATTTTTGGAAAAAACCAATATGAATTAATGAACTGTTGAGAATCTATTCTACATAATTTACAAATATCATCTGCATGCGGTATTGCTATTGGCCCTCTGGCAATATTATTTGCAACTCGATAATTATAACAATCGCTTCTTCTGTCTTATGAAACGGCATCTCCTTTAATTAATATTAAAGTTTTCCACACAGAATCAGTCTTAGCAAGAAAGCTTTTACACACAAGTTTTTTTTTTTAATTATTAAACTCATATGCTATTCATAAATATATTTTTTCACTCGAAATCAACCTTAGTTGATTTTTTTGTAAAAATATTTGGGAACCAATGTCCGAGATCTCCAATATAAAATTTGTAAATGATAAGTTTGAGCTATCCGCGATCGATGAGTCACGAAGTATGCACATTTATGGAATCTTTTGAGAGTATATCAGTATAACATGAAAACTTTTTTTGTCGCATTTTCAACGTCTGGATTCATTGTAATAGAATGCATTTAAGATTAGTGCACGCAGATGATTGATGAAGATTTTAAATAATTAAAATTGTTGGGATTTGATTATCTAGTCAGTTAGTTTTTTTATTGTGTGCAGTCACGGTCTCCTCTGAATAGATGGTTAGATAGTAGGCAATGCCCTCTCATCGATCATCGAACGCGGTTATCCCGCATGATAAGATAATATTATGTCCCCCAGCAACTGAGCTACCACGCCCAAGCACGCGGGGAAAGCTACTTGTCAAACCAGTACCGAACTGTCAGCAAAAAAAAGACTTAAGTCAAAAGTAAATCGCAGTCGAATTACGATATTGCCCTATGCAGAAGTCGCGCATGCCTTCCCCCCCCCCCCCCCCTTAATATGATATTAAATAAAATATTGGAGAAATTATAATCACGTGCTGTTATATAACATATATATATATGAATATAAGGCAAGAAATAATTGTCATACAAAAACTTGGTGAATTACTTTATTATTTTGATAATGTAGAAATTTTCTCCCCCCACTTTAACTTAGCCCTCTTGCGTTGCATGACTCTGCTATATGTTATATTAGTTTTAAATTTTAAAAAAGATTAAAAAAAAATACCATTACTTACTGATAATGAACACAATGAGCAAAACCAATCCTTAAATACATTGTGGATATAGTTCTAAAAATAAATGTTTTTTTTTTATTATTTAAAATATTATGCCTTTCCATAAAGAAGTGACAGTAATCACATTAGAAGCGTATTATACAAAAACACTTTTTCCACTAATTTGATTAAATCTTGTCATTATAAGTTACACTGAATTTGAATAATTGCAAAAAAAAACTATGCAAGCTAACAAAGGTTACATTCTGTAATTTGCGATTGCCCAAAATATAAAAATAAGACAAAATCACCAACATCACATTATTGCGAAACCTATACTTAAAAGAACACTTGACAACAGACGAATAGCAGTTGAATAATATTTTTAGAGTCCTCAATTAAGTCCTTCGTGCGCTACTGTACCAAACATGCGGAATAAAAGCAGCCGTTTATAAAATATTCACATTAAACCAGTACAATATCTTATCCCATTCTGTTCTGTTAGCTGACACTCTTGACATCTATCTATTTATCTACGGGATGAAATATAAAACTACTAACGCCATAACAATGTACTATGTTACAACTTAATCGTATCACCTGCTGAATATCACTCGGCAAACACTTTGAACATCACTCAACAAAAACTTTTTTTAGTCAGGCAAAACTACGTATTGTTCCTTTTTATGTAGCAAACGTATTTCATTGATAAATAATATTGTTGCTATTCTACTAAGTATATTTTCCTGCGCAGTTTTGATGTTTTTTAGCATTATGCGCAATATACATATTTATTGTTTATGCATACACCCAGTCCTCTTTATACGCGCATTCGATTATACGCGATTTTTTGGACGGCACCGTTACATTTTTTTACGCGCTGTACTCGTTTTTACGCGATTTTTTCCCCAAATTTGTTTTAAAGAAGAAATTTAAATATGATGCTAGGCATGTACATTTCATTATTTTTTTAAATAAAAAAAATATGTGTATTTTTAAAACTTAATTTTGTAAAGCATTAATTTTTTTCCAATACTCATGCGATTGCCAAATGTTGACAAGTGTATCGAATATTATGCGAATTTATGTTTTAGGGTGTGTAAAGAAATATAATGCAATTGCGTAAAATCAAGGGATGTATGTCCGCTCGTAAACTTGTTTAAACACAATGCATTTATTAAATTCGTTTAATAGCACTTTTCTCGGCCTTTAATAATTATTAATTAATTTAATAATAATTATTAAGTGTATATAAGATCATAAAAAATATATTTTTTTTTTCACGAATTTGTAAGAACAAAATTTGGGTTTTCATACGTGTCTGGTACTTTTTTACGCGATATTTTAATTTTTGTAACCAATTTATCAAATTATATGAAAGTTATGATTTTTTTACGCGATTTTTTTTACGCGCCTCTTTCTGGAACCAATGTATCGCGTAAAAAAAGGACTGGATGTAATTTACTTTTTGGGGTTTATTTTTCTCTAACCAACGAGAATCAATCCGTTTGGAATTACTCTTGCTTTAGGTGACTTTCTGTTTCACTCACCAAACATAAATATTTCTAACAGATTAACAAGATCGAATATTCGCTAATCTCTCAGTCCGTAATATCGTGTATATTAAAAATCAACCAACCAATTCGACAAATTAATCTTTGAGATATTCTTCGAAATCGTTTAATCGAAAGAATAGTTCAAGTCGATCGTTTTTCACGATTCCGACTCCGTAGCTCTACAAATTAGATATCTTATCAATTTTACTTTATACTGAAATTACTTTCTTCAATTTTACTCCAGCAAAAGATTGATTTTACATTGTTATACATTTTGACAATAAACTGATCGAATAGAACAAAGGACCTGCTACAGCTGGTGATTTTTTTCGATTTCCATTGGGAAATTATCACTGAATATTAGAGGTTTTAAATATGAAATTAAGTAGATGGAAATTGAGTTTTCTACAATTTCTAATATTATTTATGCATCTGCGTTGAAAAATATTTATCAATACCTGTCTGTCCTTCGACTTTAGTAAAGTTTTTTCCTTTCATAATGTGTCATCATATAGATAAACTCCATCTTCATGCAATCACAGTACTTCGTATATAATTATAAATTTTCTGCAATGTAAAAAAACGACCTTAAAATTTTGGGGCCTATTTTCAAAAGGGTTAGTTTCTAGCATATTTCTTTGTCCCTATTCCGGCGCCATAAGAAAGTTAATGCGTTTACATCAATACGTTTCCCTGATAATTTACTTTACTATTGTATTCTTAATAGTATTATAAAAGCGTTAAAACAAAACTAACTCATTTTAAACTCGCTTGTAGTTTGTTGCATCTTTAATTGATGCATAATTTTATTCTCTTCAAGGTCGCGATGAAGTTGCATGAGAGATATTTACGGTTTTTAACCTTTGTATTAATTGTCTAAGGTAATCGCATTTTTTTACTTCGTATAATATTAATAGGGAGGTATTCTAAATACATACAGTATGCGGTGGCGCCTATCGCCCTGATAGCTCGCTCGCGTGTCGTTCCGCTACGACCGGCATACCATGCAACGATCACTGATAACTCAGGCATTGTGCACCTTTTATTTAATACGATTTATGTACATATAAATTCCTATCGAATAACTTAACAAATTAGGATAGCGCAGAGTCATTACAACCATTCACTGCTAACGTAACACAGTGTTGTATGGCATTTTTATTCCAAGATATTAATTTATTGAAAAATATAAATCACTTTTTAATAAAGCAATTGTCGTCAAATCCACATTTAAAGTAGACGCTTAATGAAATTAGTTTTATGATTAATATCAACTGGGACGATTATTTGTAAAAAATCATTTATGACTTTTTTACTATCACAGATTAAACATTTCTTTTATCCTAAAATACAAATATGTACATATCATTTTAACCAAATCAACATTTTTGTTTAAATGGGCTTTTTTTCAACAACAGGTTTGGTTAAAATCTTGATAAATCGTCTTCATCTTGATAAATTAATGAGTATCCTATTTTAAATAATAAAAACACATTTTAAGTACTTATTTCCACAATATATTTTTTGAGCGAAACCGGTCTTGATCATAAAATATATTGTGAAAATAAATACTAAAAAATTGTGTTTTTAATATTTAAAATAACATGCCTTTCCATCAAGAAGTGGCAGTTAACTCCTTAAAAGTGATTAATGAGTATTCAGTGACGTACTAATAAATCAATACATTTAATTCAATATTACTTAAAATCCAACTTTTAAAAATATATTTTTATGGAAGCTAATGTTAAGTAGTATTTTTGATTATTTATTTATTAAATCTATGTGAGACATTTTTTTATTTATCGAATATGCATAAAAAATCCATCTAAAGAAAAAATGTCTTCATTATCAACGCTTGATAGACGAACAGTTTTTAAATAATTCGGTAATGATATTTAACGCAATACTAATATTCCGCATTTTAGAAACTGTTTGCAGTAACAGCTGACAAATCAGAATCATGGTTTATGTAATACGGATAATGCATTTCCTGATTCTGGCATGCGAGTAGCTCGTGCACCACAAAAGTGCACCGCTGTTCCACATAACCAGTTATGTTTAATTTTATCGTCTGTTTATTTTGCTCACTATCCGGGTTCCCAGCATTTATTTCGGCTCCAGTCTGTTTACAACCGGCAGTGTGGGAAACGGGACTTTGACATACGACGTAAATATTTTTTGAATTGCGACGAAAGATAGCTAACACGCATAGCGCGGAGCTTTGGCTATTTCCAATATCTGCCATAATGCCGAAACAAACTTTCAAAGAGCCCAAAACCTCGCTGAAAGATATGTTTACAATTTTTGTAAACTTAGAATAATATCGGTATCAGCACTTTGATTGTCCTGTACGTTTCTTCCTAGAATCTCTACTATAAACAATTATATTACATAGAAAATAAACTACAATATTCCAACACTATCATCTGCAGTCGTCTTGGATTGTTCCTTCGTTATATCTCGGAATATTTATCAATAAAATGGTATCGTGAATACCTTTTCACCAAAAATAAACTGTTGGCCTCACTATTATGTCGATCTACTTGTGCTTCCCGAGCTTTTTACTGAACTAAAAATACGTTGAAAATATAAATGTTGTGACCCCCGTTTGGGTGGCACTGGTCTCTATGTTCTCTATTCTTGTAATCAAAACGTTCCAGATTTCGGGGTCAAGTCGCGATTACATATCAAACTTACACTTTTTCAGTTAAAAAGTTGTTATTTTACTATCATATTTTCCTTTGGTCATTCATCCCTAATTGTCTAACAGCAGTTACTATCTTAGATAACACTTTCATAGCGGGCCATGTAACATATTATAATGTCCGAAATTAAAATGTCGCATTGAACCCGGCTTATGCACGCTATGCAAAATACTGGTGCTCGGGGAAATATGAGTTCCATATATTTTTATTTCTTCCAGACGCTCGATTTCTTCATCCTGTAAATACACTATAGAAAGTATTTGGTGAAACCGCATGGTGTAAGCAAAGCTCAGTACTAAGATAAATCCATGTGGTCACCGAGAACTGTTTTCATCGGTAGCTTTTATTGAATGATTATTAATTACAATATATCTGTGATGGCGAATAAAAAAATAAATCCTGCCAAGATTCCAATAAGATTCAAAAAAGGAATTGTTATAAATTATCAATTTGCAATTATTATGGTCAGAAATCGACCGCCGTTAACACAAATCAATGTTACGTATAATTTATATAGACACGATTCTCAGTTATTTACTTGATTTTGTTTTCCTTTCAAACAGATTTCTGAGTAACAATTGACGAAATACAGTTAATCCTGACCTGAAGAAAGAATGAAGTTGGCATTGGAATTTTTTATATATCGCATCGGAATTGATCATTTTGCATGATACCCATTTGAAATATTCACAAAATTTCTATAAATACAAAAATGTGGATACAATCGATATTGTATGTTTGATGGGAAAGAATAACCTCTTTTTTTGTATTTTGAATGTCTTCGTGTTCAAAAACATACTCAGTCCATCAAACAAATGAAGTGTTTTAAGTGAAATTGTAAAAACGAATCGCATAAAAATTGAAATATGATAATTCTAAGCGCGTGAGCTACATATCATATGTATGCAAATTGTTCGTCAGTAGACTTTCTTTCATTATATATTCAACACAATTCAAAAAATGATCATTTTTCTTTCAGCATAATTATATGAAAACTTTGATGTTTACCTTTTTTCCTTTAAACGTGTGGTAAATATGCGAAATGCATCTGTCTCAACGAAATCATAAAAATAAAACAAAATCATGCAAAGCAAATGTGGCGCCGAAAGATGCATCGGTATATTTGTTTTTTAGACCTAAATGTCACATCATATTATCAACTCAAAATTTTTCGCGGTTGTAATGACTACTTATGCCTAACAACTTCGGTGTAATAGATGGCATCACAGTAGCGTCGCAGCAATTTTACTCAATGCATAGAAAAATGATAAAAGTAATCAGTCAATTTATTATATAGCATCGTAATCTATCTCCCGTATATGTAATATTGGTTATTAATAAAGTTTAACCTCGATTTTACGTTTTCCAAGAGACCCTGAAAAAATAACGGTAATTGCGGGATACGGTGAATGCGGGAAAGCTTCAAATAATAATAAACAAGTAAAAAATATTTATTTATTAGTTACTTGTACATACTGTATATAAAATTATTTTTTTAAAAAAGTCCTTTATGTTAGTTTGCTTCTTTGTTATTTGGCACTTTAACCCTTTGGATGCCACAACTTTTTGGCCGAATGTGCCAGAAATGCCACGATTGTGATATAAAAATGTGTTCTTAAGTTTTTAAACAGTGTGTACCATTGTTTTGACAAAAATTTGCGTTCCAAATAATATGCACTGCACCAGATGCAATAACTCGTGTGTTGTTTTTTTAGTTTGACAGTTTTATGTTTTGTTCGACAGTTTTGTAGTGTGGTCAATCTTTGGCATTTTCAAGTATATAATATATATTTTTTACTTTACATATAACATTAGCTTACTTTAAAATCTTAACCTTACAAACTATTATTTAAGCCTTGGATAATAACGGAAATAAAATAAGAAAACGCATATCTATAGTAATAGAATATATAATTTTAGAAAAACTTTGCGTCCATTTACAAAAGAAAATCTTGATCATAAAAATTCTAATCCTTCTAAATGAATCACGAGAGTGAAACGAATACTAGTAATTATGATTCAGATACGGACTCAAGCGGACGGATGCAAGTGCTTTGATACGACCCCGACAAAGATGTCAAAGACTCATTAGTGAGAGTGATAGTTCTGAAGAAGAGCATTTTGATACGATAGTACATGATTTCGAGAAAGATTTTTCAGAAGTATTTTTAGAAAATAATGCTGTCAACCAAGATTCTTTTGGGTTCATGGAAATACATATATTTAAAAAATGTTATGAACCCCTGGAGCGATATGCAATGACATACCGTTTTGCCGAATATTTCGTCGCCATCGCGGCGTTCGAGCTCGAGCTCGAGTTATTATTATCATTAGCAAAACGCTGTAATAATAATGACAATAGGTAGCGCAGACTTCAACAGGCCGTTTAAAATATGACTTATTCTTTTATTCTTTTACGATGCAGAGCCGTCGGCTCTGGCTGTCCACGATATGTTGCAAAAGCCGATTAAATCGGCTCTTGGCAGCCAAAGGGTTCATCGGAACAAAGACTTGTTACTAAACTTGTGACTAAAAGTTTGTATGTACAGGAATCATTATTACCAAGAATTTTAAACAACTTTACATTTGCATCATAAACAATAATACGCGTGTGGTGGATTTCAACCCAAAAAATAGCACATGCGTCTAATGCGTCACGTCTAACATGTACAGCGGATTCCAACGTATCTAGACATAACACCTGCACTCGGCTGTGTCAAACCTGTTTGCTGAGATACGGAGAAATATGCAATAAAAACGGTCAATCGGGATATTATTTGTGACGGGATCAAAATATTTAGACGGTTTATCGAGGAAATCGGGGAATCGGAGAATCAGGAAACGGTCAATGCGGGATTATTTAACATTGTTCTTATGGGAGTTAGACGGGACTATAAAAATAAGCGTTCCATCCGGGAAAACTTATTATGCGAGAACGGTTGATCGAGGTTCCACTGTATAGAAACACAATAAAAATATTGAGCAGTATTTTGAACGCGAACCCATAAGGTTTTTCTTTGAGGGCGCCAGTCAAAACATTAAATGATTACTAAATATGGACAGTTGAATGTACAATATATATTCGGTGACATCAGTAATTGGCATAGAAAAGTGGACAATTGGAGTAGAGGAGAATGATTGAAGTGACACAAAGTTCACTCCAAACTGTACATAACATGCAATAATTGAAGATATCACTCAAACAACCCCACGAATCTATAGCATATTAAAATAAGACATGTAGTAAAACAATGCTGTAAAATAAAATGCTTTTTTCTTAGATCCTGTAAAACCACCAAAAAGTTTCTTATAGCATTTTTCGGACGACATCTTTCATTTTTAAATTATGCAATGCGTATTCTACATAGACAGAGTTCAGATATTAATAATTACTTCAATAAAATTTTATCTCTTGAAACGCGTTTGAAATGATTTGAGCTTAATACATCCTTCAGGTTCACGCTATATTATAACTTACAATGACAGATAAAGGAAGGAATAATATAATGGAAATTAAAATATTCCTTCCATAATAGGTAATCAATGTATTTCATTGAATGCTAAACTCGATCATAAAAGAACAATCATTTTCAGCATTTTCAGCATTTCAACAAAACTTCTGAGATGTGAATATGCCATAGTTATTCTCCGATAATGTTGAAAAGAACTTTTTCAAAACACTGACTTCTTTCTCAAATATGAAATTAAAGTGCACATTTCCTAAAGAACAAGCCAACATTGGTTGCTAACGTTAAAGTTGTCTGTAGATTTTTTCACTATGTATATCTGCATTTTTAGCTCTTTTAAGTATGTTAAAAAATTTATATGGAACAAATATTGTTATTATATTCACTTTAACCTTTTTATTAATTAACTCGAACGTTTTTGTTTGATTTGATATCTTAATATATAATATTATTTTACACTTCAGATAACAGCCGAATTAGGTGATTATTTATCTAAAATTATTACCCACCACTGGTAAATGTCATTTACATCATTGTATGCAAGTATATCATCAACAAGGATAAAAGAGCCTCTCTAAATATTATAATATTTTACAGTCAGTATAAAATGAGTCAGAATGCCGTCTCTTATGACTAACTAATGACAGACATGCTTTATGCATCATGACTTTTGTGATTTATATCATATTAATTTTACTGTTACAACTGCATGTATGCTAATGCATATTTCCCCTGCATAAAATATGTCTGTTTTTTTTTCCTTTGAGAAATTAGCGTCGATTCAAATGTGACGAGCAATTAACCAAAAATTAATTTTTATTTTATTTTATCATACTTTTTTATATATTTTCGATGCATACTTTTTAAAGAGTACGTGATTATGTTTAATACATTATTAGGGATCATTTCTTGACTCCATTATTCTATTCTTACCCCGCCCGTCAAATACTTTAATAGAATTAATAATATTGGATGTCAATATCAATATGGTGGCCAGATTATGAAAATATTATTTCGTTATTCATACTTTGTCGAACATATCGGTAGTTTACTATTTTTTATAGTAATACGGTTCATTTTAATAATATTTATCGCTTCTTTGTACATTTAGGAACAATATGCAATCTCCAATTATATTTTTCTACATCTATTACTGCCACAATTCAATCGTTTGTCAAGATATCGTTACCAATGGAAAACGTTCGCTCTTAATTGGAGTTTGTACCCATTGACACAAAGACATTTCAATCGACAACAAAGATATTGATTACCATATGAAATTCTTAGTCTTTTTAGAGAATCAAAAACGGTCTTACATTTGTAATCAAATAAATTGTTTCCCCTCTTATTGGCTGTAGTCATATCGTTAATTACGTTTACTTTAGTGTTGTATCAAAAGTGTTTATCTTAGTATTATTTAAAGACGATAAAATATGATAATTCTCGCTAGCGAAAGACAAAGAATGATTCAAGAGGATGAGGTTTCAATATTAAAACAATCTTCTCTAAAGTAAAACAACTGTTCATCTTACTAGCGTCCATATTGTGAGATGAACTTTTGATTAGCTAACTCCTTTTTTCATACATCGAGGAGGTCCATGCATTTGATTAGTGTTACCCCACCAATCGGTTTAATTCGCTTTATATTGCTTGAAGTTTTGACATTTTGCATTTCTGTAACTTATATTAGCTAGACGGAGTACGACCCATTACTTGAAACTTCATGCGGCTAACATCGTGCATGGTCAAACATGATATAACCTTACATCTTACAAATCATCGCAACAACCTTTCTGCCTCTTCTGAAAGATGGAATTTAAAAGGTGAAAGAAGCACCTCAATGTTTCATTTAAAAGATTTTGGTCATCAGATTTATATTAGATATTAAAATTTTAAAACCAGCATTATTTCATATTACTCCAAAAATTTGTTGTTTAGAATGGATAAAATATAAAAATCGATTCTAATATAAAATATACTACTTGCATAGGCTTCTTCGCCACTTGTAAACAATGTTTTAGCGCACAATTAATATATTATTTCATAGTTTCAATAGTTTTAACGCGTCCAAACTGATGATTTAACCAGCGCCAAAATTTTTGTTCTATTTGTAGAAATTTTACAACTCGTTTATACAAATCTTTTCAATAAATAAACGCAATCGGAATCTCTCACAAGGCCTAATTTTTGCAACTAAAAAACACCAGTAATATATGATTTGGCCCACCAAATGATTTCACCCTACCGCACTTTTCGTCTTATCGATATTTATTGTTTAAACGACACCAATTGAGACATTGAGAAGATTTTAATGAGTTGTATTAAATACACTAATATATTTAAATAATACTTATACAGTCCCTCCTTTACTCTTCGCCTGTTCAAAAACGGTTAATTTTTTTACTGTACCTTAGGCATAGAACTTAAATTGTATACTTTATATCTCATTTCACAGATTATAATGGAGTACTGTATAATAATAGCTGCATCAAATTAAATTTCTATTAAAGAATCGTTAACTGTCTCATATAATAAAATATCTAGAGGCCTCGCAAACTATTTTTACGTTGATCGTAAAATAATTGCGACTAAATGGCTTTGTTTTCGGCTACATTATTCGATGATATTTCAAACTTGTGGTTGGGTACCTATTTAAATTAGTGAACCTTTAAATGATAATATTCACCATCACAACAAACAATCCGAAATATAAAACACAATACTTAACCATTTCTCTGCCACACATATTTTATACAAACAAGCTCACAAGACCGCATTATGTTACAAATGATATATTATGTATTTAGATTTTTAATACTTATCACCGAAACTTTATATATCAGATATACCTGAAGACAGACGGTAAAAAAATGCACAATTATATATTTCTTTTCTGTATCCATCGTTTTTTCTTTTCACTTCATCCTTTTTTATTTACTATTTTTGTTCTGTAGTATACACAGAATATTTTCTAGTTCAAATGTAATACATTTATCTCAAAATAATCGGTTACCATTTTCATCTGCCCAGTGAAACACTTCGTATTAATTTATTTCATTCTACTCTTTACTTTTATTTGATTGTACCTTTCGTATTGGCATCTCACTTTAAATAAAAATATTTCATGACCTTAAATACAGAGACATAATTTCGGTTTTGTGTTTTTTTTTGCAGGGGGGGGGGGTTGGCAAACGTTTATTTTTTTATCCCTACTATTTGGGCAAAAGAGTTGAAAAAAGAATAAATATGTGTCTATTCAAATTCAGGGGAATAAATACCCCTTTTATACCACCAAATAACATCACTACTTAAATATATTCGTTTTACACTTTTAATGTGTTAATTGTCACTTCTAGGTAAAAAGCTACTATATTGAAGTAAATAAAACACAATTCTTAGTACTATTTCCACAATTTCATATTACAATGATCAGAACTGTTTTCGCTCATCGCGATCGCATTGTTAACTAATCTGCATTAAAAACTGTGTTTTATTTAGTTTAGCATTATTAGTTGTGTTTTTTAATGTTCAAGCAAATGCCAACAATAACGTTGTGAAAATTTCATCCATAGTTATGATAAAAAATTCGAATGATAAAGTCTTGCCGTGAAATCTTCGTCATATACGTTCGTATTTATCTTTTGTGCCCCTGGCATTGCGAGGGTTAGCGCGATGTGGAAATCAATCAGAAGGATGCGCATGTGCAGTTTTCATGGCTTAAATTGCGAAAGGACCCTCATAACAAACACAGTCTTTAAAATTGCACCATCACCCAGTTCAGAGAGGCTCAAAGCGCACACATAATAAATATGCAATTAATTCGACCAACTGTCGATTGAGCGGTCTGCCCGCATTTACGCAACGCCCGATCGTCGACGGGGAATCACTTAGCATGTTATTACATTAGAATTTACATAATTCATATACCTATCTAGTCGTCCACCATTATATTGTGTGCTGTTATTTTTATTGGATATATGACATTGGCGCTTGCTTCACCATGCACCGCCCGTTAGCATGTTTTGGTCTACGAATGATAATTATATCGTTTTCTAGATCAGGGATGTGCGTTATATTAAATCACATACAGTGGGACCTCGATCAACCGTTCTCGCATAATACGTTTTCTTGGATGGTTCGTCCATTTTTATATTCCCGTCAAACACCCACCAAAACAATGTTAAATAATCCCGCATTAAACGTCCCCCCTTTTTTTGATTTCCTCGATTTATCGTCTAAATATTATGTTCAGGTTTTGGCAGATAAATCTTTCTATCCAATACAATTTGTGACTTTGAACGTATTAAAACCTATTTTTTAACCAAATAAATTAATGATGTTATATATACAATAGTTAACTTAAGTGTCTTGTGATTTTCTTCAATAAAGAATTTCACAAGAAACAATTCACGTTTCTTTAAAAATTTTACTTTTTATTATCATTTGAAGCTTTCCTGCATTACTCGTTTTCCACATTTTTCGACTTCTTTTTAAAGTCTCTTGAAAAATGTGGAATCGAGGTTTCACTGTACTTACAAAAGAAACTTCTTCGAATTTATTCAAGTCTTGAACCTCATTTTCGTTTATTCTTAAAAATATTCAATTCGTTTTCCTGTGGTTGAATCTTCTGGTTCTTTCAAAGAGATCCTATTCGATGGACAGTGTCCGCAACCGGTGTGCCGTGACACACACAAATGAGAAAAGAAATTTCATCATTTTAATTTATTCATTGTTTTTATGTCATTCCCAATAAAAATATATTTAGAAGTGCTTATAATATAGGACTTGCTGCTTTATTCTTTTGATGAGTCTGAACATTTTTCATACTAAATCAAATCGAAATGTGGACAGTGATTTGTATTATTATCTGCTCTGTTGCTACAATTTATTTTGTATGGCCCAAATTAACATAATTTAATTTATGTTTATTTATTCAGTTTCAGCTCAAATTTTAACGAATGAAGTGTTAAATATCAAAAATATTGAAATATACAAAAAATCTTTTTTTTTCCAAATAAATCATTTGCAAGCTTAGAGAATTTTTTATTGAATTCAAAAAATTTGGTTTTTGGTATGCAGCGAAATTATGAAGATTTCTTGTGTATACTGCGTGTGGAAAAAGGTTACGGATCGCCGAAATATGGTACAATATTTACATTTCATTGCCGTTAGATCGTTATATCAATCCCAACATTTTCAACCATTCCACATTTACAATAAAATTTATCTTGACTTTTAAATCACAGTTAACTGTATGGATTCAGTAATGTAATATTTTCCATCATTTAATCGAGTGGTAAATGCCCTTGAAATCATACTATTTTCAGCTTGAATCTTAGAATAAAAATATTCATTTATGATATTAACTTATCAATCGATATATGAATTTGTATACTGCGACTGAATTGAATCCAATACATCAAAAACAGCCTCTTTTGATGATTAAAAATCTGCCAAAATGCCATGCATTAGGAGCTGACTTTATTCGTTAATTATATTATATACAATATACACAAGAATTTTTGATTAAATCCTACCATAATTAATTATTTATTTGTAGTTGTATAACTCTGTGATAAATATTAACTTATAAACATTTTGTTCTGTTTCTTACATTGGTATTTATCTGACAGGCCCACCTCGTCCCCACCAATAGCCAATCCCAGCAAATTATTATTAATTGCATAAGAGTGTTCATTAGTATCCAAAAAAAGGCACAATCATTTATAAATAATTCATCATTCGACTACTGGAAGCAAAACGAGGCTTGCTACTATTTTCTCCATGCTAATTATATAATAATTAATCTAAATATTCCCCTCGTTCTACTACAAAGCTACGAAATTACACGGTCTACTAACAATGCTCCATGGAATAAAAAAACTCAACAATTACGTATTGTCTATGCCTAAACAGTGTAAATAAATAAAATGTAAGGTGAAATGAATAATATAAGTAGCTAATTTTCCCACACAACCCTGCGTCACAAGTCAGCGAATCAAGGTTGGCTCTATATTATGATACACGCACTCGGTAATCGTTACTTTTGAATATGTATAATCTTACTTGTTTTTCAAGACAGAAGATATAAATGGTGTAGTTTTGATTTCTGAAGTGGCAAAAGACAGGCGCATTGGAGTTCTGAATTTCAGGGACTTTCAAAAACAATTTATCTATGGCCCTTCATATTTGTTATATTTTAATTAGCAATTTAATGAAATTCAATATTTTAATTAGTAGAATAAATACTTTACATTCTTTTCTTCAGTCTAATGAACTCGGCATTGTTATTAATACATTTTTCATTTGAAAATAAATATTTTATAATTACTTGGTGGAAAAATTTTGGCAGAATTTAAATTTGAAAAGATCTCTTTATTATATCTGTTTAATATTAAAATATCTATACCTATATCACTTCGTCTTCACCAGTATTTAAAGTTCAAATCAAGATCAAACTTTTGTTACTAAACCACGAAGTCGAACAATTTAAGAAACTATGATACGAATTATATAAAATGAATCATTTGTAAGTAGATATAGACTAGCCAGAGATGGTTAATATAAATATAGCATAGTTCAACGTTTTTGTTGCTAATGTTTTTATTAGTATTGATTTCATTACTTACATATTCGTTACTTTTATTTTTTATTCCATCATTATTCCGCCATTTTGATATGCACATTGCGTTTAAGTTGGCGCCACCATTCTGTTTCCTTTTCGTTTTTCGAATACTTTTTATTCGTCGTCGATATTATTAAGTGCAGCATTATATATTCCGAAGATTATGTGGATGAAATACGCTCGGTGTGTATATTTTAGAATTCATTATACCAAATATACAATTGAACGGTTGAATTATTCTAATTGATTATGTAACTCGCAGCATGATTATGTGTGTCATTACTACATACGGCAGACGCCATTTCCGCTTCTAAACATCCACAAATTTTCTAGCCATACATACCACCCATTCATATTTAGAAGTATGTTTATCAATATGGATTTTGATTTCATCTAAGCAATTAGTTGCCGGTGAATAATTACGAAACATTCATAATTATTACGTAGCCATATTTCTATAACAAGTATCTTTGACTTGAAGAGATGTGATTGATTAATAAGACTAAATTTTCGGTTACACCAAAAATTTTAACAAAATTCAACAAAAAAAAACGTAACGATCCTTTCCAGCTTGATGACTTGAATTTATTTGCATCAGTCTCAAATCGATTTTTTTAATAGTTGGTTTGACTTCAAAAATGGCAACTGTCATTACGTATACTTGAACCATTTCGTATTTAGATTAAAAATTTAATATCCGTCATATTTTTATGGCGCCGCTATAATTAAAATGTAATGAATATTTTAATATAAATATTTAATGTAATCAATCATGTGATCAACTGCCTTGAGTGTGAACGTTTAAATATGGTACTATAGAATAATAAAATAATTTATTGGCTTCTCACAAATTCACTAAAAAGTTTATTTTATATTGTGCGATCGGAAATATACCAAGTGATTTATAACGCACGTGTTCTCCGCGGCGTCGCTCATTTTACTCAACATGATCCAAAAATAAACTTCATTTAATAATAATAAAATTGTACCGATAATTTCTTGAGAGCACTCGTCTCCAGTTAGAAAAATGGCCGACTACGAATCAGCCCGTTCGAAACGTCAGTTTGACATTTACATGACATTAACGGGCGAGTCTGTTACTATGTGTTGTACAAAATGTCGTTTTTATCTTGACTAGCATCTGCCCCAGTCGTGTTGTGCTTTTTTCACCGAAAGCATTCAAATTAAGTTCAATTTATTGGCATTTTGCAACGTTCGCATAACATATTAATACATGAGATAACTGCAATTCTAAAGATTCAATGTGATATAAAAAACATATACTTTTTACCAACCAATCCATTTTCCTTCGTTCCAATTGTAACATTATTCGTTTCAAACGGTAATGTCGTGATTTGAGTATATATATTAAAAATGTTCATTTTTAATCATCTATCAAACTTCTCGAATTTATTCAAACAGTTTCTAAAGATTCTCAAACCTAGATATTCTTTCGACTTTTTGTTCTATGAACTATTTCGATCTATCAGACGAAAATAACGGTTCCCAAATGAAGATTTTGTAAGAAGTAACAAAGTATAAATAGAGTATGTAAATATGTTGGTTGATGATAATTCCTAAATAATTTGAACCCGTTGCATGATCCATGTTCAAGAGTTCTAACCCAGCAATCGACTATCGGTACTCCTTGAAGCATTGGTTGTCCGTGGAAATTGTCGTGTGGAAAAATGTCGCTGAAGCCAAAAACCGATTTCTTTAAATATGTTTTCACTTTAATTCTAAAACTCTTTTTAAATTTACGTATTACGTCGTATCTTTTCCGATTATTCATTGTTTTGAGCGAAACGTCGTTAAATTTCCACATTTAGCTTTAATACGGGAAGTGCATTTTGTTTGTTGACAACTTCGCCGCCATTACTAGAGCATTGTTTGACATTTCTTTGGCAACATACATTCCCGCGAACATTAGCGTGTAAATTTACATTCAAACCGGCTATTTGGAACCTGTACATTTTTCGACCAGTTTTTCAATGATGCATGTATACCTTGTAACAGTGTTTACAAGTCGCATAGCCGAGTAGGAAACGGTACTTCGTTTTCGTCCTACCCATAGGTTTTAATGTATGAAACGTTTTCATTCCTTCGCATCCAATTTCCAATGAGATCATTTAGGCTATAAGTAATATATAAAACAGTTTGTTAGCGCATATCTTAAAACTCAAATGTCACTGTTAAAAAAAAATAAACCATTGTCCGAAAATATACCCTCACATAAATACACCGATAATATTGTATAATATATTAAAATTATAAAAATTGAATTTGATGGAATTATCCGTGTCCTTAACAGATATAATGCCACCGATTTGATCCAACTGCTTTCAATGACGAAACAAAAGATTTAAAGATGTTACGTTTAGGTGCCAGAAAAATTCATAAGTCTTCCTTCAAAAGAATGGAAGAGAATAAAACATGGAAAAGTATTTTTGAATCTAAAAACAGAGTTGCGTCTACAAAATATTTAAATGAGTTATCAAAATCAAAACACCTATTCAACTACACACTATTATGTTTTATGATATATTTTTCGACCCTCCCCGATTGACAAATTTATCAATTAATTATCGAATTACGTTAATATAAGTGTCATGCTTGAAATGGCATTTAAGTGATGAATTTTTGTCATGTTGTCATTCGCCTTTATAAACCGCATAAATTTACCTGGATGGTTTGGCATTTCTGAAAATAATAGGTTGACTCCGTTTTGTTTGCAGTGAATTTGTGCGTGATTTGAATTACAAAAATAGAACAATGCTCAAATCGTTTTTGAATCGTTAGGTTGGCTCTAATTTTAGTCAAGTCAGTGGCGCCACCTATGAACACCGTTTGTGGAATGATCACTGGTCATTGGTCATTGTCCGCTTTAACACACTCAGCAAAACGTTTATTGAATAATAAATGCGAAATTGTTTCAAACATATCATCATATGTATTATGTAGCTACATTCTGGGTTTCCCAAAACAATGAACTCAAGTTCATTTTGTTGTACGTCGGTAGATTGTGCGTTCAGACAAGTATTTGATGCAAACAAATATATAATTTTTCAGACGTTATTGTATACATTCGAAAACGGTATTTTCTATTTCTGATTGAAACAGTCAATCATTCATCCCATTTACCAATGATTAAACTAATATTTAGATAAAATTTGAATTCTTCAAATGTTGTAAACTAATATAAGCTTTGTCATTTATTACCCGAGTTTCGACTTCTTTGTTTCAATCTTTGGACATTCAAGTGTACGGACTAACTCCAGCTAACATTTTATACAACAGATCTCTTTCCAAAAGAAATAAAATTGAGCATTACAATTTTAAGCGTAAATTTCTTAGATCTTTCGGCTGGTTATCTTTCCTCTAGTTCACCACATACAGTGTCAATTGTGTTTAATATTAACCCCGTGACTGCTAACGTCCCAATTTTTGAGACAGGCATTAGTATGTTGATAGTTGATACTCAAAAATAAAAGAGTGTTGACACTTTTTTATACAATCTAATTTGCGTGTTAAAATATAGCCCAGTGTATCCTGAAGTATTTTAACATAAAAAAACACTGAATTAATTTTTGAGATATTCAATGTTATAATATCTTTTACGTAACACAGCAGGGAATAGATTAAAAAATAATGAAACTTTTTTTCAAATCTTTGACACTATTAACACCGTTATACACTCATCAACTAGCGGAGATAAAAAATGAATTTAATATGTTATTTTTATCTTTTACTCTTCAGCATTGGTTTCAGAGCGATCAAATTAAGATAAAAAACGAGACAAACATAAACTCTTACTAATTACTTGAAACAAGTTTGCAAATGACGCCATAAATAATAATTTATAACCCTGAATAGAGATTCAATGATATTTATAGCCATTCTTAACTGAAGATTTGTATCCCAACAGAAACTTTTTATGCGTATTTAAGTCAGCACTCTTTGACTTAATATAATTATAATCGGTTATAAACGATAAGCAACATTGTGATTGGAAAAGTCGTGTCATTAGATTGTTATAATCACTCAATTAGCATTCAGCGCGAGACTAACAATTAAGATAAACGAAAAATAATAAAATGTGTATCTAGGTAAATCGAATGCAAGCGACATGTGTATGTTGGCGAACGACTATTAGAAATAAATTAGAAACAAGCACGATAATTTGACTAATTCAAACAACAACACCCTCTAGAAATATTTGACTCTTCTGCTAATTAATCTACCATGTCATTTTCCACTATAATGTCTTCGAGATTATCATTAATCACATAACACCATCCTGTCAAATAGTTCCGATACCGAATAGAGAAATTAGAAAATTTTGATTGAAGTCAATTCTAAGTAAAATTGCGAATCGTAACATATTAATATGATATTGTAACGTGTGCGTTGAATATTTCGTTTTGTTGTTTGCCAGGTTTAATTAATGGTTCACTCGTATCGTTGTTTGTTTATGTTTTAAATGTTTTACCTGCGATTTTAGCTAATGTTTATAGTTGCAAGTAACAATCATTTTCTTGTCATCTCTCATCCAAACAAACATTAACAATTCAACAAAAAAATCGTGTTTTTCATTAATGGTATTATTTAACACTTACACGTTTGATAAATATTTGAACATCAAGCATATTGATTAAATATATTTTTCAGCTCCATCTTTGATATTTAATTATGATCTACTTATAATGTGTATACAAGTAACAGCCAATGTGTTTTATAAACCTTAAGCATACAGACATCCCATATGCCAAAATTCCACATGTACACATTGTTTTGTTGGATTTATATTTTATATCTTCGACTCATTCCAGTGATATTCATGTGAAGAAATTAAATTAACGTCTTTTAGGATGATCAATTTGAAATAGAAATTTGGGGCTCATAAATGTGATACATACTAAAATACAAAATCACTAAAAAATATTACTAACTGTGGATATAAGAATACTTAGAAGTATACATTACATCAGATTCACATAAGACGTTTTGTAAGTAGAATCCAATAGGGAATATAATAAAAATATAAATTAAGGTAAATCTATTAGTAAATATTAGTTTTTTTATATTTTTACATTTATTATTAAATTAATTTCAGTCTTTCTTTAAGCATCTGAATAGCACGTGTTTATAGGTTTTAAGAAATTTGTTACATCATTAAAATTTTTAAATCTGAAAAAGACTCCTTTTGTTTTAAAGAATATTCGTTTCTTTTATTTTTCAAAGTCCACGTATTTTCTATTTCGCAGAAAATTTACATTTGAATCCAATTTACATTTGAATTGCAATTATATATTTATAATTTAAATACTTTTTATTTTTAGCCTACAAGCAAACGAAACATACCTATTTCTAATTAATTTAAGACATGACAATTATGAAAGTCAAAATAATTTGTCGGTATCAGCCTCAATGTTGCTGTAATATCGTACATAATATGTTAATTAATCAAGAAAAGTTAATCGTTTTATAAACATGCGCTAAAATATAATATTTTTTCCGCCTTCGCTGAATTGAATAGTTTATTGAATTCCCCTTAGCGTGCCTGCCGTCTTTCAATAAATTGAGGGCATAATAGCAATTAAACATATTGAATGGGTCATTAATAAGAAATGCATAAAACGCAAGACATTATAATAGAATATAAATAATGTTTTATTGCATATGTTTTTAAATATTATTTATTTTCAAAATCAATAAATCTCGGCTGTAATTAGGTTTGTAGGTTGGTACCAAAGAAACTCGACATAAGTATATTCATAATGGATGCCTACATAAGGTTAATTTCAATCTGAACTTAAAATTTATTTGATTTTGTAAAAATCATAACTAACGCTAAGTAAAATATTATTTGCAAGTACAGGTAGTTCTCGACTTACGATGGCTCGGCTTACGTACATTCACACTTACGACCAGAAAAATAGCATTTTTACTAAAATGCATTATGGTGCGCCTTTGTCAACCCTGATTCATGCGTAAACAAAGATGACGCAATAATGATGCCATAAATACTTCCTGCCGGTCAGTAGATCGCGGATGTGCGCAAGGAATGTAATTGGTTTCTCACTTCTTCCCTTCGTTGTTTTTAAATTATATATACATAATTCAGTTAACACATTGTTTCTGAACTTAGGCATAAATATAATAAGATAAAAATAATACATATACCCATTTAATTTCCGTTATGCCAACGGAGTAGATGTGCCAAAAAAAGAGAAATGCAATAGATTTAGAAAAAAAAACTGAAGTAAGTACATACATATTTTGTATGAAATTCGACTTACGACCAATCCGGCTTACGACCAATGTCCAGGAATATATCTCGGTCGTAAGTCGAGGATAATCTGTACATATATATCGTACACGGCGGTCGAGTCCATGTAACAGTGACCAACGTCTTTGATTCCGGCTATAGATCTCACAAGCTCGAATCACGGTATGGTTCTATTTTCTAAACATGGATGTTTGTATCGTTAAAAAATCCTTTCTTATTCATAATGAGAAAAGGGCGTAGCAAGAACGAATAGCTAACCACTTGTGGTGTCCAAACCCGGTTCTTACATCCTTATTCTCTTCAAAAAAATATTTTGACCAACTAAATGACACTCAATTTTCTTTAAAAACTAGTTGGATGTTATATATAAACTTCATTAAGAGGAAATGGTCAGAAAAGTGCGTATTAATTGTTATTTCAATAAATTGTTGATAAAAAAATAAGAAACAATTAGAAACTAAATGTCTTTAAACCCCATTTTTGTTTTAAAATGAAAATAAAAAATCAGATGCAACTGAACAGATTAATTTATTTTTTAATTAATTATGTTCTCTTCAGAAATGCGTACGTATATTTCATTAATACTCTTCTCCATTTAAACTCATAATGTCCCTTGTTTAAAATTAGTTAAGGTTTTCTATTGTGCCCACTATTTAGTGTCGAATTGACGTAAGGGGTTACAGACAACACGTATATTCATAAACTGATAAAATCATTTTTTATTAGACACCGCAACTGAAAAGTCGGACGTTTCAGATTCATCCAGCATAGAAAATCTACTCTCGTAAAAAAAAGAAGTAAACATATTTATTTTTATTGTTAGACTTTATTAGTTATTATGACTGATATAATAATAATTATCCGCTAGCTGTCTACAACGAAAGGGTCATCTGGTAATAAAACAATGTTTTATGGCGCCATCAAAAAGGGATATAATTTCTTATATGGCCACTTTAAATATTCAATTCAGATTCAATTATTTTTTGACTTAACTCTAAACGTAAAATTAAGTGTCAATTGATGAGCCAGAGATTCGACTTCAGTGGTTAATAAGATAAAAAACGTCTTAAAGTATTACGGTTAATAACTGTCCAAAAAATTTACCGTATTTATATTGATCTCATATATTTCAAGTGATTATGTAATGCACATGAAAACCACAAGTCATCGTCAATGTATACCATAGCAAAATGAACTTTTATCTTGTGGAGAAATTCTAACGATGCAAATATTTTTGAATCGCAAAAAAAGCATGAATTAAAAAAATACTAAGTTACGCTTCAAGAATTTACTTTCACGTGCTAATTTATGATATCGATTGAAGGTGCTTGATGGAATTTCAATATTAAAGTTGTAACAATTAAAATTTTCATGTGTTAAGTTCTAAGACCTTTACCATTTACATTTTATTAAGAAATTTACCGAATGGATGGCTGGCTGCCTGACTATATTTCGCTCACCATGAGCATTATAAACTTGGTTTATTATACACCCAGTCCTTTTTTTACGCGATTTGTTTTATGCGAATTAGATTATACGCGATTTTTTGGACGGCATCGTTACATTTTTTACGCGCTTCACTCGTTTTCACGCAATTTTTTCCCCAAATCTGTTTTAAAGAAGAAATTTATATATGATGGCATGTACGTTTCATTATTTTTTTAATTAAAAAAATATGTGTATTTTTAAAACTTAATTCATATAAGTGAAAAAAATATATTGTTATAGTCTCATTATATTTTATAAGCAATAAAGACATGAAATATATATTTTTTTGCACTTATTTTAAAGAGCAAATTTTGGTTTTTCATACATTTCTGGTACTTTTTCACACGATATTTAAATTTTTTGAACTAATTTATCAAATTATATGAGAGTTGTGATTTTTTACGCGATTTTTTTTACGCGCCGTTTTCTGGAACCAATGCATCGCGTAAAAAAAGGACTGGGTGTATCGTTAATATCTGACTATCGACTGTTGCAACAAGAAAAAATACCAGCGTGGAAAATATAATTTTCTGTGTATCAAAAATTCAAATTTTGAATCAATTGAGAGGATTTTTTCTACAAATTATTTAATGGAAAAAAGATTCATATTTTGTGAAAGTAGATCGAATATAATGAGAATATTAGGTGTGAAGGTTTGATAACAGTGACGCCAGTTAACGATGCATATACATTTAAAAATACATGAAAACAATGTTTATTGCATGATTGAAACCATTAACCTATACGAAATCCTATCAATCATATATTTGTTTTCAGAAATAATATCCCTAGTATTATTATAATACATTATGTAATGATCCCTTAATTTTGGTGTAGCTACAGCGTTCTGGTGGTAGTTATAATAACAGATTGGAATTTGAAATTTTGCAAAGAACTTAACCTAAAAACGGAAAACGCCGTCTCGCCTTGGGCTGAGGGGTGAGTCGTTAAATTTTTTGGACGAAATGACGTACCACACACGCCTCTCTCGTGTGCAGTTTATTAACACCCTGAAACTCGCTTCCTTGGACTTATATTCTAATCACTAATAAATTAATGTTTTGGATATTTAAAGCCGCCTAATTATAAATATTCAAATGAAACATCGATTTAAAAAGTATGAAAAAATTGTTACTTTTTTATTGTATTTTAAATATCCTTACTTTTGAATAAATCGCTATAAAACTTCTGAGAGTATTAAATATAAGAAAAAGCTTTCTTACTATATGTATTCATTAAAATTCCCTTTATCATTCTGTTTTTCATCGCTTTTCTCGCATATTTTGCCCATTATCTATAATCCCGGACAAACACCAATGAAATCGATATTTATCAATTACACATTAATCGTTCCCCGAACTACCATTTTGCTCGACTAATCAATTGATCATGTTGGTCCAAAATTTTTCATCTCATTCAGAAACACGCACAACTCCATTCAGCTACTATTGCTGTCTCGCTACGTATTTTATCTCAATGGTTATTTTTTTTTTTACATTTTTATCTTAATAGTAAGCATATGCCTATTCAGCTTATAGCTTCAAATAGACCGATTTTGAATAATCTGCAAGCGTTTTGTTATTTTTATACTACCAGGTCACGATGTTTCCGCTGATGACTTCCTTGCTGATCACTTAAATTATAGGTTCTACAACTGTGTCATCCAGCATGTTAATATTTATTTAACCCTCCTTATTGACATTGTGAATCATTCTAGATTACAACTAAGACGCCCCAATTGAAGAAAGCTTAGACTCTAGCCGATAGACTGAAAACAGTAATTCAATTAATTTTCCGCCATTTCTTGTTACAACATTCGAGGATCCACCTGCGAAAACAAATTATTTTTAGAAAGTGATTGTTGTTCTTAACCATTTTCAGTGGCTTCATGTTTTTGAATTGATATTCAAATGTTTTAATATCAATTCAAAAAATATTGAATATGCACTGTTATTAATAATTGCTTGTTTTGATTGCAAGTTGCTGTACTATTGCCGATTCTTAACGTGTTGACCCTCAAAGACGACACGCCACCGTTTATCTCTTCACAAAAGCCTGAGATAATTTTGGTTTTATTTTTGACATATACTGTTTCGTAAAAAAATAAATAAATAGGGTAAACAATCTTAGTTGAGTAACTCCAAAAATTAAGCCATGATTCACCCATTGTCTGAATAACAAAAATAAAATAAAAAATCTGTTCACATCAGTAACATTAATACAAAAACGTCAATTGATACAAAATCTTTATTAGTTAAAATACATTCATTGAACTTTCTTTCAGATAAACGTCTTTCCAAAACATACAAAATAATAAAATCAAATTTGTTCGGTATAATCGTATATAATATATTTTTAAATATTCATATAATCCTGAATGAAAAACTTATTATTTCAATATCAATGAAAATCCATAAATAAAGTCATTTTTCTTCATTCACAAGACCAAATTATTTCATACATTTTACAAATCTTGATCATTTATTTGTATTTAATGCTTTGGGCATTGCTTGGGCACACACATATACACTCACCCACTGTTTCTAACAACACAGTGCGCATCAAACGTTAAGTACGAATATTGACAGCTTGCACATTCATCAGATAGTTGTGATAAAACTTGATTAAAAAAGACGTATACTAATAATTTAACACAATTACACAAACAATTATATTTATAGGATGATTTACTTCGTAAAAAGGAGTATTTAATTATATTTTTGCGATAACTCGGAATTTCTTATTAGTGATTTGCTAACTTTTTGACTTACATAAAAAATCCACGTAATAAGTCAGTTGAATCAATGGTTATCAAAAATCACCGAACCAATATATGTTGTGCATTATTTGTTATTTGGTTGTCATTGTACGGATTGGAGCTTTTTATCTTGCACTATGGGAGTCCAAAAAGCTTTCCCACCGCGTGTAGCTTTGATGGACTTAAAGCAATTTGATTACAAGTCAAGTGAGTCTTTTTCGGCATCATTATAAAAGCTCAACCGAGTCATCATCAAACATTAAAAGTTTGGTCGAGTCATCAGTCATTAAGTAATCATTGGACCGGTTAGCTGGACGAGTACCCTGTGGCAGGCAAAAGGTTTTCGATTCTCAAACTGTATTGACATAGATAATCGCATTATTAATAAAATAATATATTCATATTTATGCTTAATGCACTCTTAAATATAGATGTAATTATTGTAGTATTGAAAAAAAAATGTTATTTCGCACGAAACTGGTCCATCGTTTAATGTAAAAAAATATTATTCTTACTTTTATTGGTTTTTTAATCGTTATTTAAATCACCATAACATATAGGGTGTTTTTTTAGAGGTATAGAACTTTAAGTTGGCAACACTTTTTTAACTGGCGGCCATTTTGTTAGTTGCCAAGTGATTTATGGTTAGTTTGGTTTGGCATTTCAACATGAATAGACTAACGCCTGAACAACGCTTCCAAATTGCCCAAAACCAATTTTGCCAAAACCAAATGCAAACAATTATAATGTTAAATATATTTTTTTATTTTGTATTTAAATTCAGTTTGATTCATCGAACTAAATGATATTCATATCACGTAAGAAAAAATATGCACGTACTTTTCCCCCCTTTTTAAGAGGCAAATGATTTGTAACAAGATGACATTTATTGAAAAAATAACGGGGGGCCTATTTTGGTTTGTGACTGCTAAATTCTCAATTATTCAGCCGGTTGATTACAACTTATTGATTTTTGGTACTCCAGCGTCCAGCGTGCTAAAAGAAATAGTAGTTTTTAGATTTTTTTTTTGGATAGTTAACACCAACACTCTTGAATCATTATGTGTTGGTATATCATTTCTTGACAGGGAAGGGGTTATGAGTTTTTATGTGTTATTATGATTAATAATACACAGTGCAAGATCAGCCTGAACATTTATAATGGCACCCACCGTAATATGTAAAAACCTGGAATAAGCCCTTATTCTGCTAAATTTTTCTCGCCAAAAACAACAGTATTGTATTGATTGAAATTTAATAATTTTCTAAGGTTCTTAAATTGGTACATTAGATAAATGATCGAAAATAATATTTTGAAGAAACCGTTAAAATCTTATTTTTTCATTCCATTAAACAGTTGGGGAGCTCTGGCTAACTCAACCCAACCCACATTAGACAATTATACTCGACTAGTTTGAGCTAAAACCAAAAAGCAAAACCTTAAAGTAATTCATTCTTAGAAAGGAAAGATCTTTGCTAATAATAGGGTTACAGATAACTTCGCATGAGAATCGATTTGTAAATAATCCATGTTTCGAATAAAATTTTCCATAAATCGGTTAACGCTCGAATATTGACGCAGTATAACAGTTTAACAGCAGTTTTATGCTTTTTGTGATATCTGATACTCTTTCATGCAATACGCAGATATAAAAATCTGTTCAAATAAATATCTCATTTATAAGATATTTGTTGATAGTAGTAAATACTTGATACCGATATTTTTTTAGTTTGTGTGCCACAATATTGTTTAATTACGTTGCTGGTATGCTCAATAATCTAGGTTTTATCAATTCAACTGGACCACAACTTAAAAATAAATTATTGTGGAAATAGTACTTGACATTTTGTTTTTTTTTTCCTTAATGCACATCCGTTAATAAATGTCAGTCAACGCCTTAAAAGTGAAGAACAGATTTGGATATTGAAAAAATCAATCGTAGACTGTTTAGTGATGTTACACGTAGGTTTGAAGATCAAAATTAAGTGTTTCCATTTTTACAACCGGCATATTGCACCTTATCTCGATTCGAGAATCAGGTAAAAATTTATCTTTGGCTTGCTACGACAAGAAAATGCTTCTTCCTTTTACCTGGATTCAACTAATTTCTCAGTAATACGTCAACTCGGAATAGATGTTGTCAAAACCTTTCGTCAAAGACAAAGCTGTATTATTACCGGTTCAAATTCCAAAAATATACTCTATAAGTAATTGTATATTTTTACCATTCTTTAAATAATACTGACTCAACAGGCATTTCTTAAGAAATCAATTATACTAGAATAATTATATGAATGACGTCCGATTGCCACCGAGTAGTAAGAGCCGTTCTTTGACGCTGAGATGTCTACAATCTCAAATATTTAATAGATTTATAAGTCAATTTTAATATCCACATTACCACCCACCCATTCGAACCAAAAAATGTAGCATAGCGAGAGTCATTAGCCAACTACTTCTCTTATCCTAATCTCATTATTCTATACTTATTAATTCTATACTTAAGACACGTTGAGTGTATGACACTGTATGGCAAGTCCTCTAAAGACTCGGATTTCGGATGATCCATTTTAATTCCCTATACTCTTCACTGAGAGCAGTCATGATTTCTTCACATTACAATTTTGATGAAACTAAGTTCTAAAGACAAAATAAAAGAAGCTGTAATATTATAAATGTCTGTACAATTTAGTAACATAATCAATATGAATAATAGAAATGTCGAAACGTATTTTTTTTACGCATAACCGTCTCGCCAGGTAGGTACAGTAAACTTAAAAATTCTTTGAATTCCGGATTATTGACATGTTTCTGCTTCTTCTTATTTTCGGTAGTTTGTAGTTTTATAAGTTTATTTTATGACACTGTGTACTTTAAGAATTTCGCCGCTTTTATTAATGTGACTCCTTATCAGTCAGGCACAATTAGTAACATTTCCTAACTTTAGGTTTTAAAACGTGGGCATTGTAATTTAATTTCGAAAATGTCATAAACAAGAAAACTTTACTGAGAATTCCTAATAAGTAATACAGTTTCTTCAGCTGTACAATAGTCTGTTAATATATACAGGGTTATATCAAAATGAACTAATGAGAGTTCTTTTAGTTGTACAATTTAATCATACATGCGTGTATTACAATGAAGAGTGACGCCATCTTGTATGCATGTAATATAGCTAGTAAATGATGAATAATAATAACAATGGCAGCTTGTTTGTAATATAATAAATATAGTAAAGAAAACTACGTTTCATATTTTTTTTCTTTTGCAGGTAATTACCATCTTATGGCAGAAAATAGATTCGTGGCGCTTGATATTATAAAATTAACGAAATACGGTAAGTCAACATTAAAGAAATGCATTTCAATAATTAGTAATTTTACTCATACAATGGAAGCAAAACCACATGGCTAAGCTATTAATATTGATTTCTGAAATAGATTTCTATGTTCAATGCTCTATTTTGATTTATTAGTTGCCTACTGCAAATGAGTCTTTGAGTTGACAATGTAATTCAGGAAGGTTGAATGATAACATTTTTTTAAACGTAAAATCTTCATCGTCACGTATGCATTACTTATAAGTATAATTATTTGTTTAGCTGATCTATGCTTTGGACCTTAGAGAGCTTCGAAATCTCGAATATACCCGTATTAAAAGGCATTGATATTTGTTAACCAATCAACTAAAACTGATCCCACTTCAAGCTGTTATAGATTTAATACTACAGCATTAGTCCGCATAACTCACATTAATTGAAAACATTTGTATAATACGTATTACAATATTGTTCGCTATTATGAAAATAGTTAAAATCGAACTTTTTTAGTATTAGAGATGTTGAGCCGTCCATAAATTGTATGAGGCCATATTATATTGTAGTGAAGTAAATATAGGTCGAATAGTTTGTGTAATATGATAGAATAATATTTATTGACCATTTATGTCGTAAGTCAGTTTTTGTCACGCTACAGAAAATTAAAGATCATATATAATCAATATTGAGAGGCTTGGTATATTTTTGCTTTCTGAATTGGTAAGTAATATTTTCACTACTAAAAATACATTTTCATTTGAAATATACTAACCATGTAATAAAATTGGGTTCATTTAATAAATTATATTTTTAAAATAGTTATCGCTCGCTTTTACGGAGTCGTAATAATTTGAGCGCCTGGCGTTACAAGGTAGTGTTTACTCAAAAAGCCGAAAGTCTATTCGAGATAGGAGTCTAGACAGACACTTGAAAAGACTGAAATACAACCCTCACAATAGATTGTTTCAACATAACGAAGGGTCGGGCACACATCCTACCGAGAGGCGACTCAAAAAAAGCTTCGGGTACTTGACTCACAATATTACTGAAGCACTTAATGAAAACTTTTGAAATTTGCATGAAAATTACTGTCGATATTGAAATGTTGACAACAGAAACCTTTTCTGTATTCTAGGATAAATAATGTGTCATCTTTGGTCTATGACAGCAGATATTTAAAATAAAACAGTTGTATTAAACATAAACTTTTATGCGAAAGTATTTATTTTTTATATACTTAAGATCATAATTTTTGATATTGACGTTGTAAATACATATATAAAGATTATATTTATCAAAATATTAACAATTATATTTTATTTTAATAGATATACATTATGCCTCTCCATCGAGAATCGTCTATTCAATTCTAAAAGTAAACATATACGAATATTGGTCCAGTCATAAGCCCAAAGGAATCTATCTATTTATTATGTAGTCTATCTAACAGAGTAAAAATAAATATTTTGTTTCAGAAAATATACAAGTCTTAGTTTAGATTTTTTTAGTTTCACGCCATAGTCAAAAATTGTTGTCCGAGTGGCGTATATTCAGATCTTGTGAAAACATTAAAATAGTGAATTATACATTTATTCCAATTAGGTTCCGTGCATTAAAAAAAATCCCTGTTGTGCGGTAGGCATATACAGTAGGTCCCCATATGACGTCGTTAACTGAGAATGCATACAACACTAAAATTGAGAATACATAAAATGAATAGGGCAGACTTAGTTTACTTTGTGTGAAGTGGAAAAGGAGATAATTCTAAAACAGTTTCCATTAGTGCTCCTTTACGACTGTTTGCCAACGCATTTCATATTGTGATAACTGCTGACTAACTCACAAGGGGTGAGTAAGATATTTAAATACAATGTAACGATATACACACACACATATATATATATATATAAATCGTATGATATTCTCTTTATACATCATTCCATATTTGTTTGACAGATAAAAATAACAAATATTAAATACTTAAGTATTCAAATTATCATTGTATTGTACCAGTACCATATTTATTTTGGAGATAGTAATCTTAGTTATTAGGACAGAATTTTCATGAATTGACAGCATGATGCTTAAATAAAGAAATAAAGTATATATCGACCACGTTACTTATGCGCGTGGAAACGTAGCAATGTGTATTTCCGGTCTGACACAAAAGTTGCTAGAGTTCGAAAATTTTAAATTCCCTACTCTTCCAGAATACATTTTCAATAAAATATTTATCTAGAATAGGTTTCAATGTTTATAAATACCGTGACTTCTTACTTGTCATTTTTGCGGTCTGTTCATTCGCTTTATCCAGGGGTTTCAGATTTAGTTTCATTATCCGCCGCATTTCCGGGGGCACTGTTATAGCGATCGGTCAATAGGTGTCTTTTAACCGTTTTTTTTATAAACATTAATAACGTATAAAATATTGTGGCATCCGTATTTCAAAATAAAACCGTATTTTTTTTAGAATTGATAATTCGATTGAAGTCTAAAACTACAAAGATATTAAGTATAAATCAAGATAAATTTATATATTTTAATACCGCTCATCCTAAATGAAACACATTTTCCCTTCACTTGCCAGTTTACTCCATTATGCGTCTGACTATCTAGTTTATTTAACATTTAGAAAAGGATTCTAAAAACTAATAAAACAAATCAAATAACCGCGCTAAGCACTCACGCGCGAACGGGCAAAGGTGCTAATTACCAACCTTCCGGTAGTTGATACAACACATCCTAAATGCATAACGATTTTTCAAACACTCCTTCGGTCTAATGCATTTTGTAGCCACAGAATCTCAAATATTATTTTCATGGTTATCATTGAATGCACCGTCGTTTCGGGGTCTTGTCCGCATTTTAGTGGCGTATCTTTCGGATGCAAGTGCCATTAATAGGATGGGGTTCAAAGAACGTATATGTAGCAAATTTGTCCTTTATTTAATTGACTTTTTATTCAAACCTTTTTCCTGTCCTAATTAGTTATATATTGTAGTATACAGACACATGTTATATAGTATACAGACATAAACAATGGCAAAAATGTGTCCGATATAAAAACAAAATTGAAAAATTATTATAAATTCGCTATTGAAATATATGAAAAACAAACATGCATAATTAGCATTATGCCAGTTAGATTTTCCTGGATATCGAATTATCAATGAATGATAGAGACTGGAACAGTCGTTCATTTTTATCAAGTTAATTATATATTCAACCTAACATTGAATTTGTTTTTGAAATCATTGGTGTCTGTGATTAGCGACTTGAGATAGCACAATACATTTCACGAGACTAGAAAATATGTATTTTACACAATAAAATGTATCCAACTACTATCATAAAGCAGTACTTTAATAGTATATTAATAGATGTCTTCTAAAATTAAACAAACTTAAGATTTTACCCAAATTAAAACAATCAGAAATGCATTCAAGAGTGATCGTTTTTCTATTGATCTTGCCAAAAATGTAAAATAAACATTGGCCCTTTGTCATTACGTGCTGTCTTCATCTGGCGACAGATCTCCAAACTATTTCATCCGAAAAAACTTTACAACCAACAATAATGCAGGGCTGTGCACCGTCTCAAACGAAACGCAAATATTATATAAAAGTCGTAATATTTTGTACATCGTATTAATAGGATACACTTTGATATTGATTGACAAATTGTGATTTACCTTAAACGAATCTATCGGTAGGCGCGCTTTGATAGAAATGCATGATTTTCTTTTTTTTACTGTGTATAATCCTAATAATGTTTGCTGATTGGATGACAGTCATTTGGCGGTTAAATCGATATCTCAGTTTTTTCAATTGGTTACTGGATTGGATAGGCGTTTGTCAAAACATCGAAGAAAACGATACCTTTGGATACAAATATTAGATCTATTAAAAATTAATGGAGGCTAGAGTTTATCAGAAGATTTTATCCGGAACTGAACTCTAAAAAGCTCGGTCATGAAACCTTCTAAAATAATTATTTTCACTCGCTAAAATGACCATTTACTTACCGGTATCAGATGTATGAAAATTTGTGGAAACTATTCATAGTAGTTTTATTTGATAATATATTACAGTTGATGGAACATTCAATATTTGTAGAACTTATTTATAAAATACAAAATAATAACGCGAGAATCATCTTTGTATAACCCTGTTTGACAATGTTAATGGCCGCAATCGGTCCCTTTGTCTTTATTCTTAGTCGCAAAAACAAAATGTCCCATTCTATTCTTCCAGGTAACTTTTTAAACAGGTAACTCAAAAAACACACAAAATGCAACCTTTCGAAGTTTTTGTTGCAACTCCTCAATCAACCTCTTAAGACCAGGAGGAATATTTTTTTTATTATATTATTACTTATTTACAATTGAACATTATTTAAAGCGACGAGGTTTTTTTCAAACTATTTTCATTATAGATTGAACAAATAAATATTTGAAAAGATACACATCTCACAAAGAGATTAATTTCTCACTACCTTAATTTGGATTTTAATGATTGTTTCTTCGGCTATTAAAAATATGATTCAAAATGTCAATCAAATTCTTCTTGTAAATTTACTTTGAATATCTTTGACGTGTGACTTAAAACAAAACCCTTTTTTTAATAAAGATCTTTAAACATATTTCACTTGTACGAAAACATTTGAATACAAAGCTCGTGTAGTGATTCACGTAAATGCTCCTGTCATATTTTTTTTCACGATTGATTGTACGTGTAATGATAAATAACTATATTGTTTCGTTAATATTCCGCGATGAAAATTTATTATCGGCTTACGATAATAAATAGAAATATAAAACAATAAATAGATATTGTAGAAGTAAAAACATAATTAAAACAAATTAATTTAATGCCTTACTGTTTTGCAATGAATTGTCGAGTGATCATTTTTTCATTTAGCTTCACTCATTACATCACTAGTTTATAAAATAAAATATAGAGGTCCTCAATGTCTTGAAAGTTCTAGCAATAAATCTGTCAATAATTCTAATGTGCATGCCTCAGAATATTATTCCGAAATGCCGTGTATTCTTTTAGCGGTAGACCATTCTTATTATTCCTGATTCCGTCTGTCGAAGCAGAAAAAACAGAATACTTGAGCTTCTAATTTGGCAGGTAGATAATAATATGTTATGGGAAATTGGCGACTCTCGAAATGTTACAAATTTGTGTTCGGCGTATTTATCTTTATCCCTCAGATATATATCTTGGCCATAATCGTCTAGCAATAATTTGACCCGGCTTTAATTATTGTAAGATTATGTCAATATTAACTTTATAATGCTGCACATATAATATATATAAAGGATAATCTCAACAAATAAATTTCATATGATTATTGTGATAATAAAATGGCATGGAAGTTGATACAGGCTAAATAGAAGATCTATATACACAACAACCCGATATGATGGTATTACAACTTCTTATAGGTGTTTTCTATACAATTTCAAATCTTCATGAAGTGAACATTTTCAATATGATTCCAATCATGTCACGTTTTTTTTTAAAGTTTATTTTCCGATTTGAGGCGATATTAACGAGACAAGAAATAAAATATTATTTTTTTAATATCGTTAATATTCAATTACTTAGAATATATCGTCTGCGCTTGGTTATCATTATTCTAATAGTTTTTAACCCTCATTTTGCGTACATGTATTATATTGGAAGAATCTGTACATATTTTTGATGAATTGTCAAACAGATATCATTCAGGTGTGTCTTAATTCAGGAAACACTTTCATTTGCTTATTTTTAATTTATACAAGACATTGCGAGGTTATAAATGTTTCAATTACTAGTTGGTGAATCGTTTTTTTTAGTTTTCCCTTTTTTTAGAGTTGAAATATCTCGGTGTCTTTAATATTATTTCCATTCTTTCCATGCTATTTTGGAATCCTTTAAATAAAAACTATTTATCCAAAGCCAGTGATTCTTAAATGGTGAGGTGTAACAGTTGTGTGAGATTGATCATATATTCTATACTATTAACAACTCTACAAATAACATTTAAAATCGAATCCAATACATATCTTTGATATAATTTAATATTTAATAATTATTACGTAAATAATTTACATTATTTTATTATATTCAATTCAAAGTTCACAACCTTTCCTTTCAACCGGTGTATTGAAATAATAAATTGATTCTTAAAAAAATATAACCATTATTATCGGTTATTTACAACTAGCGATATTGTTTAAATAATATAACACAATGTTTAACTATTTCCACAATTGAAGGTCGGTTGAAAATACTCGCGGTGATCGAAACCGGTTTTAATTTCATTAAAATAAAATTGTGAAATAGTACTTAACATTTAGTTTTTTTTTTTTTTTTTAATTCAATATATTTCCACCAAGAAGTGACATTGAATATCTTAAAAACTGCAATAATGTTTTTCAACAAAAATTTTACTTTCATCAAGCTGACCAGTGGTTTATAACAACAGTGAAGTCAGGTAATCATGTATGAAAAAAGTATTTTTATTTTTTAATTTATTCCAATAACTACTCTGCCCAAACAATTATTCATGTGTATTTAACAAATGAATATCACAAACTAATGAAATCTCTATAAATAACCTGTGAATATATATTGTTAGTTGTGGTGTACCGCGGAAGAATAGTTTGCGGAGCACTAATAAAATACATTTAAATGAAATTATTTAGTGTCAGAGAAAAAAAAGATTGAGAAGCTGTTAGGTAAACGTCCCCAAAATGAGACAGGGGTAGAGATCTAGTGGCTCCATTAGACGCTAGACGCCACTTCTATCCTTTGGTCGAGACGTATTTCGTAGAATATCCGTTCCTGATAGCAACGAGGTAAGTATTCTTGCAACCAGCTTCCTGTCGTTTGATCAGCGGCGGGTTTTATTACAGGTAAACGAAATTGCAACTAAGGTAAATAACATTAACGGAACTTGTTTTAACATAGAAGTATTGTATATATATTGTAATATGATAGTTTATCGTTAATTTTTTTTTCTGTTTAACGTAATGGCATTCTATTACAAACTATTTTTTTTCATATATCCCTCTATTTATAAAGTAGTTTGATGAATGTAAATCTTTTTTTCAATTCTAGACTATCATTTACGTTATTTACATAATGAATCACCAAGAACCATCTGATCGCTCAAAAGAGTGCTAACTTTAAACAGATTTAGGCTGATAGTAAAAATTGTATATACCTTCTCTATAAAAACAAAAAAGTTAATATGCATCACAAATATATTTTGAAATTGAATTAATTTGCTTTTTTCCCACGGTAGAATACAATAAAAGAGGATAGAATTTTTTAAAAATACAGTTTAGAATATTGTTTTGATTTTATGAATAATTGATAAATAGTTTTTTTCTAAATATTATCCTTAACTTGCAATTAAAAATCTTTATAAACAAGTTTTTTTTATATTTTTCAATATAGCCACACAAAGAAACAAAACAGCTTTATACTGCTTTCTATTCAAGATAATTTCTTCGGCCAATAAACGTACCGGTGCGCATTTATCAGATAATTTGAAACGGGTCACATAAATAATGAAATAAATTATAATATTAACTTTACCTTTCGTCCGGGTTTTATTTTGATAAGAGAAGTAGACGCTCACCACTTAGAATAGATAATTTTTATGCGTTTCACTTGTTTCGGATACCGTTTCTTTGGTCTTCTTTGAAATACCACCATAATAGTTTTATTTTTACAGTCCCATTAAAAAGCTCTCAGACTTTATCGACGTCTAAGAAAAATAATGAATGAATAGATTTTTCAATTTCTTATCTTTTATTTTTAATTTTAAAACGAGCATTTTCCTGCTAAGATCACCGCTTCTTTTACCAACATCAGTCTTAAAACATGACATAAATATTAATATTTTATTTTAAAATGCATCATTAATTCTCTTATGAATGAAAACACAAAATCACGTTAAACTTTCATGTATTAATGTTTTTAATTACTATTGATTTCAGTTATATTTTTTCATACTTTTAACATCTAAAAATATTTGCGGTAATGTTGTTTTATACGATATTTTAATTGTGTTATTACTTCTTTATGGTTGTAAGGTTAATAAAAATATAAAGTTCCAATCCTTATAAGTAGCTAAACATCTATATAACCAAGGCAATTAATACTTTATAATCGTATACCGAGCGGTGTGATTTTTTTTATATTTATCTATTCATTCACGATCTGCTTAACGTCATCATGAAGTTTCACAAAGTCACTCTAATTCGTACGTGAGTAGACAGGTTTCATACATTTAAAGCTTGAAAGAATCATGTTTATCAAAGATAATTACTACCTTAACAACATTGTAATCGATCATTAGAAATCGTTGATGTTTTATAAATCGTGCATCATATGGGGAGAATATAACTTGTATTTAAATCTGGATTTAAAAAAACTATCGGCTTATAAAAGGTGAAAAATTAAATACAAAAATTGCGACCTCAACATAAGAACCTGAGCATTAGCTGCCTGTGTTTTATTGATGTCTAACCACATACAGGCATGGTGATAAATATGTTAGGTCCGACGGATTCCTTAAGAAATTTTATCCCAGCGAAGGATTTTGTTATAGCTACTCGTTACATAATATCAACCAAAGATGGTGTGACACGTAACGCTAGTATGGCAATATTAATGACACTTTCGTATTTGCTAAACAGTCAACTAACGATGGTCGAAAATCCATACGAGCCTTCATATTCTCAGACCCAGTCTAAAAATTATATCATACTAAAGGTTCTTCTACAGAATTTGATAATATTATAAACACGTCCGTAATTTAAATTAAAAAAAAAATAAACGAAAACACATTCGCGTAAGTGAATAATTATGTCCTTATAAATGGGTGATGTTTACTAAGTGGCTTTATAAAGTGGCATGATGATACTCATTTTACTTCATTCAAATAAATAAAAAAAAAACTCGAACACTCGCGTAAAACCTCCTGGGAATTGCTTTTACTACTGCTCAAGCTCTCAAGAGTTATTTCGTAGCATTGGTGATAGTTACTTCACGTAGAAATGCATTTCCCGCACTTTATCTAACCTTTTTTTGTTTAACCATACATAAATACGCACTTAACATTGTTGGTCTTAATGATATGATCATTTATAACGTTATTTTTAAGACATCGGCTTTATGAGTATAGTTTGTCACTGTAATTTTTTTAATCATATCCGATCCCATTTTGGAGGATCTAAACAGAAGTTGTTTTGCAACAACTACTTTTTACTTTATCGGATAAATATGAAATTCGAAGTTAGATAATCGTTTTTTTTTTTTTTTGCAGAGTTATGAGAATATGACGGGTGCATCTATGCTTTCGTTTGTGTACCCTCAATCATGCATTGGTGAAAAAATATACTGTTATTTACACATATTATGATAGGTAATATTTTTTATAAACGATTTATCAAGCAGAACTTGTCTTCTTCACTACATTAGTATTTCCTCACTTGTGCTATTTTAATGGTAAAATTAACGTTTTTAAAAACACAAAAAAATAGATAAAATTAAAGTCTAAATATAATGTGCAAATAATTCTCCATTTAAGTCATCAATAAAATAATATGAATTTAATTTGATTCCAACCGTAAAATAATCGGCTGGCTAAGAACAGTGGACTGTCATTTTTTGCTGTTGGCGAAAATGTCGATTTCAAATTATAACATAACCACAATTGATGTTGTGAGCATACCGACTTGCCTGGATGTTACCAATTACGTTTAGAACGTTAAAGTGTTCCGGTTCGAGCTTACGTCTTCCCAGTTAAGTACCCGTACACCACATTACACACTTGCGAAAAAAATGAATCGCTTCTCTACAAGTATACCAACGAAATACTTGCTTTTTTGTGTGCGTCTCTAACATAAGTATCAATAAACATAAATAGTCTGTGTGTTAAAACAAACATAAACGAACCTCACTTCGTCGCAAAATTTTGTTTTCTTCTAGGAATAGGTTTTTCTCTGACGGGATCCGTATTCAAAATAATTCACTCCTTAGATCTTACTTAATTTGCTCCTAGATTTATTTAGAACTGTTTATGATATATTTGTGAAAAATTTGTCTTAACAAACTAACAACTTTTTTTTGATAGATTATATATACGTAATCCATGATATTATTACCTTTTTGCAAATGTAGATATTAATAAAAAATTAAAAAAATTGTGGCACTGTTTCATATATATATTGTATAATACATGATTTGAAGATACAATTTTCACTATTAAGCATACTAATATTGTTATTAAAATACATTATTTTAAATTGTAAATACAAGACCCAGACGTCCAGAGGACTTTGGGAAGCTTTGATAGACCACAACAAACTTCATTGTGGTTTGCGGTGTTGCTTTTCGAATTATAAACGCCTTTGCACGAATAGTCACCAACGTTTTCCCGGCGCAGAAATCTATAGGGGTTATGCTGGCTGTAAGCTCTACATCAGAGGCTCTAAACCATTTTTGCTCAAAAACTCTCGCACGTTCAATGTTCAGAATATAATCCCCCCCCCCCCTCTCAAGATAATTCATGTTTAAAATGTGCATTGTAAATATACAAGTAATACTGTAGATCACAAATATAAATCAGCAATTCCTCTCAGGGGATGGGAACTCTTCATATAGCACATCATATCAAATAAGAAAATCATATACATAATAATTTTTTTCAGCACACGGTCACTAATTTCGTCTTTTCCATAATCATAATTTTGTCTTAATTTATGTAACAAGTCCATTTGCTTTTCTGTGTATGGTTAACTCCTAATCCCAAATTTCTACTACCCACCAAGTGGATGTCAAGGTTTATATTAGCTAAAAATATTGTCATGCAAATATAATTCATAGACAGTGAAGGAACCCCGTTTGAATTACAGTGTGCAAGTGTTAAAACAAGATTGAAACTCGGTACGCATGCAAAGGAAAATAGTTACAATACTATAGTGTACAATTGGATACCAAAGACCCACAGTTTCATTTCATTAACTAAGTTTTTTCATACTGTGTACCAGAAGATTTTTTTGAGACATCGGCTGAGGAACTTAATTTCTCTCCATAGAGCAGTGGTTCTCTCGTGAAATTTCACTGTGGCCGCATTATTAACATCAGCTGTCATTTGGAAATGTCTCGTGGCCGCAACAAATGTGATAGAAATAGTTTCGATATTTATTTTTTATATAGTGTATTACACTGAATGATCTTTCACTATATACAGTTGTAGGTAAAATCGATAAAACTAATAAAGCAATTGTTGTGTATTCTTTATATTGACTCGATTCATGGTCAACGTATAACTTCGACCAAAATTTTAAAACAGTTTTATTATTAAAACGGTTCTTTACTTAAACTCGACTATATGCTGGATAAGTCAGGTTTATTCAATCAATTTTAAAATAATAATTACACAAATTCATTTGTAAAAACAATTTTTTTAAAATATCAATATTCACTATAAAACTGTTGGTGGCCGCACATGATAACCACTTCCATAGAGGCATTACACGACTTAGTATATTTATTACTATAAACTTTCAACTACGATTATAGCATTCTAATTAATATAAACTTTTTTAAATGGTTAACGGTCAATAAAATACATTTCTGAGTGCCAAATTTTCTTTGAAGGCTGCACTCTCAGAAAATAGTTTTTGTTAGAAACTGCATCAAGCTGAGATCATGAAATATTTAAATAGCATTTCATGACTATATAAACGGTCGTAAAATATCTTGTCGTTAAACCTTAGTCATATTTTTTGTCCAGTCATATTTATTATTTTTGTGCAAGCTTGCACATACACACTGTGTCAATTATTATTTTTTATTGTTGTGGTAAGCCCCATTATGTTACTAAAAATAAGAAAACCAAGTAGTAATAAAGGCAGTAATAAAATAATCATTTTTATTTAGGTCATCATGAAGTAGGTAGGTAAATACATATAAGTTACCCTCCAATTGTCTCCAGGCCACACAATAATAATTAAAATTTATTGTTTATGACATTCAGGCAATAAAGAATATGCATATGGTATTGGTATATATACGTGTCGTAAAAAATCTGCATACACTGTCCATTACTCATTGCTTTAACAAGAAAATGGATAATCGATCCCGTATTTTGAAAAAAATATTTTAATAATAATATCGTAGTAAAATGCAAACAAGGCTACTCACAATAAATTGCAGACCCGGAATACTTTTCTCGACCTCTAGATTTTAACTTGGGGTCGTAAAATATGTGTATTGTCTCATATTGTCTAAATAATTTTCAATTTTAAAAACAATTTAATATCGAAGCGTGGAGCATATTTTAATATACAATTTGTTCTTTTATTTGTCTTTGAAGACTTATCTTTCTATTCACAAAAGAAACCTAATTTAGGTTTCTTAATATTCACATTTATATCACAAAAAAGAATCAAATGACAACCGATGATATTTATATGTTTTTTCATGATGTTTGAAACACAATTTTACACTCCAAAATCCAGTGTTGCTATATAAAAATCAAGCATATTTGTTCGTTTTTCCCCCTTTTTTTTGCTTTACGCCGTTAAAGTAAACAACATGTAATTTGAATCAATACATCAATTGCTTGTTTACTTATACGAAATGCTTCAAGAAAATTAGTTTGCAATCCTTTTATACAAATATTAGTCGCATATTAGTTTATTTCTAGGCTATATCAAATTTGTATACTATACATTAAACAACGTTTTGTCAGAGCTACCATTGTTGAACTGCACTTTCTAACTTGCGTAACAAAAAGGTATGTTGCATCTCAATTCGAGACCACTTCAAAACGAATCAAAAAACACTTAACATGTAGGTGAACCATTTCCGAGCTTGGCTGACTAAAAGATGTAACTCGAAATGTCCAAATCATCGCAGATAATAAGAGCAATTTCCAAAAGAACGCTTCGGTCACGAGGGTCGCTTATTAAACCAAAGGTTCCAGACCCGAAACGCCCACTCTCTTTCAATACTATTTCTATTCATTATTCGTATTTATATTTAATTTGGCCAACGAGCGAACAGTCAAAAGGGTTACCACTTAATTGGGAAAAAACTCTGTGCCGCAAATTAGGTGTTATTATTTTAGCCAATGGTAATCATGAAGACATTTCATTTTCTAAGGCCTTTTCTCCACTTCTGAAATTATCGACCAAATTATAACAGTCAATGATAATAGGTCACACAGAGACATAAATATATTTCGGATTTGTTAAAACTTTCAAAATTCCACATCTTTAAGCATGTGATGTTGTACAAAGTTTCAATGATTCAGATTTGATGTCGAAATTCCATCAAGCAACCTTAGTCGATAAAGTGAATTTCGTGGTGTTGAATGACTATAGTCATACACATATGTATAGAATTAAAATTAATAAATAAAATGTTCAAATGATCCGTCGGATTTTGTAGCCCCACGGTTAGTCAGAAAGTTCCAGGCTTATGTCAAAGGTCATATGGATCGTCTTTTTTTCAAATTTTAATTACTCGAGATCTTTCTTAGTGTTTTTTTTTTGTTGTCTTTTGACTTCAGATGCTCTTGAGGGATTGTGTATTCCATGCTTATTACAATTGGTATAGTAAGTCTTTGGCAAGCTAAAAAGTTTTGGACATCAGATAAAATTGTCTACAAAAAATAGAGAACAATCTTAGAAGATGTCAAGTATATTCTTGTGATACATTATTACTGGTTATTAAATTATATTGTTATTTTTTAAGTTATAATATATGCATGGTTGTTGATGAATTGTCGATTGTTGACGCCACTCAGCAAGATTGATATTTCTATGTAGTATCTTATTTTTTCTTAATAAATATTTAAAATATAATTGATTTTCATGTTCTATGGAATATATTAGATATCCAGGCAATTATAATATGGTGTAGAAATAACGTTTGTGGATAATTAAAATTGAGCCCTTTATACCAATAAAAAAATGAAAAAAGATATTTCTTTTGTTTCGTATAGAAAGTATTTGTTGACTTTTTCTCGTCGAATTATATTGTAACACTATTAAAAGGGGTAACTATAATGCATATTTATAATGGTCAGAAAATCACAATCTTCGGAAATTGCTTAGGGCTTAATGACTGCACAACGATCAAAATCATGTTGGCTGTCGCGACATTGATAATGACGGCCGCAAGGCCCGGTAATTAAGTTAAAAACCTGTACAGATAAAATCCCTGTGATATAATTTTGCCGCTGTTTTAAATAATGTACTGCATTTTTTGTAAATTTCAATAATAATCGATGTGAAAGTGATGGTCGACGCTTTTAATCACGCCGTATCGGCTTTAGTTATATTAATTATTTATCATAAAGACACGGTATACTAAAACTGAAGAAACCAGCTTTCAATGGAAAATCTTTAACGTTGACGCATGCATAATGAAAAAGTGATGATATGTTTTTTTATTTCTTTAATAATATGCTAGTTGCCATTATTATTTAAACTTTTTAACACGCTGAGCCCCGCAGCCGTGATTTCACGTAATAAACAATCCGACGCTTATATCCCGGAGCCGCGTTTTGACGTGATAATCCAGCCTTTGATAAACCGCCATAAAAATGATGTTTCGCGACAGTTTTAACAAAAGAATTATAAGTGTACTAATAGCCAAGACTAAAAGCTTTCTAAAACACCTTGCACTGTTCAAAGCAGCAGTTAGTTATGAAATATTTTTATTAACTTATATAGCATCTGTTGTATAGCATCTTTTAAATAATATTTCAAGGATACACTAAAAATTTTATACAGTTGAGAGACGAAATAAATAAATGACAGTTATTCATTGTGTGAAAATTAAACCATATATTAATGACGTCGACTGTCAACATTTATATGAAGTAATCTATAAAAACGAAAGATATATTCGTTTTGAAAAGATACCAGAAGAGAATAGAGAATAAAAACATTCTTAAGTAAATAAATATTTTAAACAAACTTGGGCAAGCCTTTTTCACGATTTAAAGTTTCTCGACAACGGCTGACAAGATTTTCAAGCTAGCAATAAAATGTATTGAATGTCATGTATCATAGTAAATGCAAGACCTTCGACAAGTCCAAATTTACCTGCTCTCCATGTGGCGCCGTTATAAATGAAATAAATATAGAAAATATTATTAAAACATCATAAAATAATATCATTTGCTACTCATATGAAGAAAATAGTCGATTGAACTTACTCCAATCTTCGGGCTTCACACACCGATAGAATTACTCACAATGTTTGTTCCTAAACAAAGCTTATTATCAAAACTATTCATATTGTTTTAGCTTTAAAAAACAACTTTAGGGAGTGGATATGAACTATAATTTATACGTTATATTGTATAAGGCTTTCGTTCAATATTCAAGGAGACAATATTTTGTGCGGGTACCAAATGTAATAATGACAGGTAATGAGGCGCCATTTTAAGTGTTGCCGACATTTTGTGTTGTTGCAAATTTGGAGAGAAGAGGGGAGGGAATATGCTCGCAGGTTGTTTCTTGCCTGCAGTTGCTTTTAATTGGTGGCAATTTAGCAGTCGGGAATCGCAAAAGTGCTCGTCTTAAGTGGAATACTGCACAGGGTCGCATTTAGGAAATAAATTACCAGTTTATAGCCGGTTGGATATAGGTGCATGCAGAGGCCCTTATTTGAAATAATAACTCAATATATCTAAGCTGAGTAGTCGATAAACTTAATCTTGGGTCTTCTCAGTGGCGCAATCCAGATTTCAAATCTGTAAAAGAATTTTTTTATAAAATACTTTATCAATGGCTTAACCGTTGTATATAATATAACGTGCACCTTTGTTTGTGATTGTCATTCTTCATCCCATTTTTTTCTTCGTGTAAAATTTTTTATCAATACTATAGTTGTATATATTAATAAAAATATTTTACCATAAAGTGACATTCGTTCCATATTTAAAATCACATTGCACAACCCTCATTTGCAAAATATCAAATTTTATTTCAATAAATCTCATTTCGATATTTATCACTAAGCTCTGGGTACTACAAGTGGTGACAATAGAGACACGCACTGAATACGAATCCTTTCCCTCTCTAATCTTCATTTTCCGAATAGTATGAAGAAAATCTGTATATTCAATTATCTCGAACGAATATCAGTATATTTCACTGTTTAGTAAGAATTGATATGTTCCATATTGGAGTAAAATGCTTTGAATAATACAATATATTTGGGGTAAATTGAGCCTTAATTAAACCCTGTACCCAATGGAGCCCAGGAAAGCAGCGGGCTGCAACAAGCGACGCATCGGCTCAGGAATGCACTTGCTCTCTGAGAAAATGAAAATCCACTCAATGATAAGCAGCGACAGATATTACGAATGCAAGAAGACCTGCTAAAGCTCAGTGCCTGCAGTCAAACGTATTATACGATCTTAAACATCAAGCTTTGGTAATTTTTTCATAATTAATATCAAAAACCGGTTTGCTAAGATACGTAACACGGTGGTTGTTTCACAACTATATAATTATGATAAATTTCTAAACATTATGGAGAATTATTAAATTATCGACGCTGTAAATTAATTTGTTTTTGCAAATAGACAAGTTAGTCGATGAATAGTTCTTTGGTAAAACTGCCATGATATACCAAACATATTATACATACCTCAATTTTAAAAATCAATTGTAAAACTTAATACATGGTATTTTAATACGTCATTTGTATACTATACATATATTTTATCATAAAATAACATTGTTCTTCAATAAATTAATTGTCTCGGGTATGTTTCGTTTATCCAGTGAATTTTCAATTAATTACCTTTCACCATCAACTAAATAGTTTGTCATCCGCAAAGATTTTTCTCGTAAAGGAATACAAAGAAAACTCATTATTATCATCCACATTTTAAGTATATTGAAAAGTCAATTAAGTTAATTTAATACTCTTCTAGGAGATTTGAATCCGTAACAATGACTATAATCTAGATACGAGCTTTCGAAACTGGGGGCCGCAAAAAACTTTATTTTAAACATGCCTTTTGTTCAAGGAGGCGTGGATATTTTTTTCAGATTAGGGGTTCTGTAGCATGAAAATTTTTGGAAAGCACTGATCTAGATTATAGATTTACGATAAGTTCAATTATTTAGCTCTACTTCATCACCGTGTAACCCCGCATTTTTTTTATAAGCCTGATGAAATCGACTTAACGAAGCGTAGCCTTCATAAAGGCGTAAAATAAAATATGAATAATCTAACAATATTTTGGTTGCATTACAATTGTTCCACATGAAATCTGTCACCCGTAGTTAGCGTCAGTTGGTTTTATGAAGGGAAAACATTCACATAATATTATAATAGATATACAAACATTACATTATGGCTCAGTAAACACACTTACATGCAGCCGTTGCACGCATCGTATCCCGGTCGGCAATACGGTCCTCTGTAATTTGGATAAAGTTACCGATGCGGAGGAAAGGACCACGACAAGGAAGGGAGTGAGGAGAGAGCACGCTTAAACGAGAGTCACGACTTCTCTTCTCTCGTACCGAAGTAATTATCCCCAACAACCAAGATAGTCAACATAAGCCGTATAACTGTCTACATACTTTCCTCGAGTCAAACATACAATAAATATCATTAAATTTGTTGTTTGTATCGTGAGTATAAAAATAATTCATTACATTCTAGCTGTTCATTCATCGGCCTGATAAAACATCTCTTAGCTACTAGTGTCCATCTAGTTAACGTACACATTAGAAAAAAAGTATTAAAAATTTGCCTAAATTTGCGGTACTTACTGATAGAATCAAAACCATACATATAAGATAAAATTCGTAAAAATTAAACAAGCTCAACTTAACAACGTAAAGCAGGTAGTATATTTATGTACTGGGTTAATTCTCCTAGAATTGACTGGTGATAAATAAAGGATTAAGTAATTGTATCCGAGTGGACACGGGGTGTCCGGAATACAACAACAATCCCAAGCGAAAATACGTGGACTACAAATTTCAAAAATTAAATACTCGATATTTACATGGAATTTACGCAATGTTTTGATTAACGTGTATAACTCCATCTATACTTATTCAATATACTTTTTCAAATATCGAAATCGAACGAAAATTTGATAAAAATATTGTTTTTTTCTCAAACGTAGTACACGTGCTTCCTAAAATATATACAGAGAAAAGCGCTAACGCTTCATTTATTATTCTCTCATAACTGCGTGTTGGTAACATCATTTTTTTAAATACATGTGGAACTTTAAACTTATCATATAATATGAATTGACATTCCCATTTGTGATACAATCTGATAATCTTTTTACAGGATAATATTATACAACTTTCTCACGTAAGGTACTGAAAATATTGTCGCTAACTACCAGTATATTGCAAGCGAGTTCGGAAATATTTCAACGGAAATCGATCTATGCGACAATTACATGTTACGTTTTAAATAATTCAAATTACTGCTTTCGATATTTTTTTTTTATTTTACTTACAACTTATTATTTCCGCGTGGTTTTTATCTTTAAATATTTTATTATTTTCATAAATTTGATATCTTGTTAAATCTTTTATTGAACTTCATAGTAACTCAAAAAACGTCTGAACTCTAACAAAGAGCACGATATTGTCACTTTAAGAAATTCCAAATCGCAATTAGAAACCAGTTTTATCGATTGATTATCCATATTTTTAACATGGTAGTATTATCATACAGTATATACTAAATAATTGTTATTTTTAGCCAAATTTAAGTATTTGCTTACAATTAACAAAACGACTCTAAAAATCACATTACCATAATGCAATAAAAAAAATACTGCGATGACTACGGTTTCTATAGTAAGTGCCACTTCACCTAACACTTGTAAAAACGTAAGTCGATAAATGTTGAGTTGGTATGTCAAGACGATTCGTTACTCAAAATTTACAAGTACCAATGACTTCGTATTCTATTCGCGTCGACACGAATTGCGGCTTAGAAAAAAAGTCCGGCATCCATTAAATTTATTTTTACCGGGAAAGAATTTTACACAAGATTATAAAATTATTATTTCGAGATGCGGCATCCATCAAAAGCGTATAATGTTATTTTATGAACAGAGATTATGTTTAGCATCTAGCTTAGCAAGTACTTACCTACTTAATGATTTTGTGTCCGTTGTTTTCACTTTGTGATTGAACGATGCGGTTTATTCTGAATCACGAAGCATAAATGAACACTGGTTTTTTGAGACTCGTGTTTCAAATGCAAGACGGGCATTTAGAAGAATTGTTGCAGACATAATTTGGAGAAAGCTTTATGTTTTTTAGTGAACTGATTAAAATTTATCGTTGGTTTTAAGTATCATCTGGCAACTGATTATTTTTACTCTCGGGTACCTTTTTATAAACTTAACAATCTTCATTCTTTAACTAGCCTTACTAAGCCAAAAAGCCGCATTCGTGTATTTGCTAGTAACACCATTAAATCACTATATTTTTTTCGAATAACAATATTAATAAATAAAAATTTTCAAAGTGAATTTTTATTTTGTTTTTATTTTTATTAATTAACAATCAGTAGTTATTTAATTTAAAGAGTTTTTTTTCCACTTCATTTGAAAACTATTTTTCATACCTGATAATTCTTAACTCAAAAATTTGTTGATTTAATTGGTATTTACTTGGTTGAACTCCATTATAACACGGTGAAAAAATAGCAATGTATTTCAGTTCTACATAACTTTAGTGTTTGTCAAAAATACATAGTTATTTCTTTACTGTGTCAAAATTTTGTATAAATAACCTTGTTCTAATTTGCACTGTTTCAGTTGATAATGATTGCAATGAGTGAAACTGGTCCTGATCTGACTGATATAAAATTGTGGCAACACTAATCATTGTTTTTTATTTATTATCCAAGTAAAATAGCCATTTAGAAGTGACAGTTTATACCTTAAAAGTCACATTTTTAATAATGTTATTAACAAAATTTAAGACTTAAATATGTAAGATGTTTTATTTTGGAATAAGTGTGACTTTTTATTTTGAGCTACCTACAAAAATGCTGGTGGTATAAGTATGGCCGGTCTAATTAACCCTCTCATACAAAAGTTTACACCGACTTATAATTTTGTAGAAATAGCTTTGGATATCTTTTTAGGTTTTAACAATTTCTAAATTGATTCTTTTAATCCTATTTTTCTTGATTTGTTTTTTTAATTTTCGACAATACATAAGTATTTATTGATTTACGTACAAATATAGTCGTACGTGAATTAGCAATTAGCGCATCTGTTTTTTTTTCAATTAACATTGGTGACTTTGCCGTTGGTAACCATATATTACATAGCAACCAAATCTTTTGTCCTTTGCTCCTTAATCAGTCCATAAACATTATTTGAGTTCATTGGGAGAATATTATCGACGGTAACAATATTCGATCATTTGTATCGACATATTGCCAAATATACGCCATTGAATATGATCAGTATGTATTATTCGATTTTGAGTCTACATTACCCCCTCTATATCGGTGTTAATTTAGACAGTATGTATACAATCCACTTATTCAGTCCCATTAAGTAAATTTGATTCTGGACGAGATGCATAAAAAGTGAACAGCGAGCGCAATCATTCTTCGCGTATATATTATATTTGTTGCGCCACCTAGTCGCTGTATCGTAAATATATACTTATATTAATTCTCTAAAACTAAAATTCCACGAAGGGGTATGTTAATTGAAAATTAAACTCAATCACGTCTTTATGAAATAAATAAATATAAACACGATATTTCGCTTTGTCCTGTCGTGTTGACTGTCATTCGATCGTCAGGTTGTGGAATAATAATCGCTACTCGATTCAGCATTCTTTGCTCGACTCAATGGTAATCGATCTCAGCAGTTAATTTCACACCGATTCCAAACCTTCTATTTTGATAACGCGCCAAGACTTCCATAGTATAAACAGTAGCACCAACGTTACAGCTTTTTACTTATACGACATATAAAATATAATAAAAATAAAAATCTATATCATAGACCAGAGGTAGTTAATGTCGGTAATTACGGACTTTTGACCCAGTCAAAATTCTCACCATATCAATTTATAAAATAATGATAATGAATATTTAATCGGAGTAACTTAAATGCAGCATTATTGTTTACCATAAATAAATGCGACCACTCAACATAAAAAGCTTCCACGCCCTCAATATAAACTATAAAGCTGCCTCTAAATTTTCTTAGAAAAATAAAAGTATTATATATAGCGCCTATATATATTGAATAGGCGTTGTCACAATTTCATAATAACCCGGTGAAAAAAATAGCAATGTATTTTAGTTCTAAAAAATTAATAAAAAAAAAATATAGTTGATAGCTATTTCGGCTCACGCCATCGTCAGAACTATGCTTAAACTAACATTTGCTTATCTATATAAAACTGTGTAGAAAAGGTACACAATACATCTTCTCTCCTGTTTTAACGGCCTAGCTTGTTACTTTCTCACGATAAAACTAAATTTTCAAAAATTGTAAATGAAACAAAAAGCGGCTATAACAATAAGTTTACATGTGGGACGGAAGTGGTCATTACGGAAGCAAATCAGACCACCCCCCAGGGATAGGTTGAACTATGTTACGTAACGTGTTATAATGGAGTTCTACCAAGTGACTGCCAATTCAATCAATAAATTCATAATAACCCTTTCTCCTTGGAATAAAATTTTCGTTTAACCTGTCATTTAGATACACTGCATCAAAAATATTTTGGCGCTATAAGAAGCCAGTCTGCATACTAATATATAATATGATTATAGAATTAGAAGTAAGAAAAATGTAATGTATAATTATTCCAAGTTTTAAAAGTTAACACGATCAAAATTATCAATATTGCCTAAATTTTATATTTACAGTTGAACATGCACTGTCCAATAAAAATCGCAGTCGTTTTGTTTATTCCGAAGTCGTCCCGTAATAATTTTATTATTGCATTCGTGGTGCATCCACGAAAGCAAGACTATGCAGGTTTGGGTGCATCCATTTAATACAACGGTTATTTAGTTTGGTAATTTTTTGCTTCAGTCGACAATGGATTGAAATTGCTCTGTGAATATCAATATTTCACAAATGAAAAAAAAAGAGCGGACTACAAATATTGCTGTTAATTTTACTTGCTGTTTTTATTTGGGTTTGATTCCACAACAGTTAGAACAGTAGATTGTTAGCACGATTAATTACAATCTGCGTGAGCATTTTAAACTATTATTTAACAGTGTGGGCAATTCTTTGTACTCTGTTTTTCCTACTCATTATGTCGCCAACGATTCTAAAGCTTCAATTTACACTATCATAAACCGATGATATTAGGATATTTAAGAATATAAATACCGTATTACATAGATATATAATAAGTATTAAGTATATTTTTAGATGAATCATTACGATAACATTTTATTCAAGTTGATTTTTTTTACAACTACAGTCAACCCTTCTAGCGTACTGTCCATTGGCCAAATCAGCAGTTTTTCGTATAGCGGTGCTTCCTGTGGCAACTTTTTTTACAAAACAATACATTTTTTATAAAATTTTATAACAGTTACATAAGAAGAAGAAAAAAGATCAACACTAGTAATACAAAGTAGGTATAGGTCAAGGTCGTATTGTAAAATTTAATAAATATTTAATTTACTGATTTTGTTCAATTCGTAATACTTAATTCAAAACTAACCTCAAATGTTATATGGGTGCCTAATATAAATAGAACTTTCTATATCGTGTTCTCTATCTCTGCGTTATAAGAGGGTTGACTGTTTAAAAAATATTAAAGTGATTTTCGGTCGTAAAATAAAGACATTGCATAAAAAAATGCTATGGAATAAGACATATAAACAAAAATGTTCGTTTACTTTACTACGGTTTTATTATTTAGGGAAATAATGATTTTATTTGAATTAAGCTAAAAAAAATTCTCAGACTAGTTTTACTCTAAGAAAGCTCATCGATACCTATTATTCACGTCATGCTTAGATATATAATATAAAATCACGCGGAGACGAACGGACTAGATTTTTAACATACATATTATTTATGTAGCGGACTTTCAACTTCAATAGGAACTCACTCGCCCGCATGCATTAGCTCGTTACAACTGTATTATTTTTCTCGAATATTTATTTTCTCCCAAGAAGTCATGTCATAAAACTTCGTGCATGATAAAAATTCTAGTATTGCAATCTTGTAGTCGTTTCCCCCGTAGCAGTATTGCAAACTATCTATTGTTTCAAGTCGGAAATGTAGATGAATATCTCTGGCGACTGCCACGCCAATAAAAATATTATAAAATAATCATAGACGGGAGACGCTATTGCCCCCTACCTGTGCCTACCACAAAGATAACTCGTCATTTGCAATTTTGTTTAATGATACCTGTCTGCAGCCTGCATAGGTTGACCAAATATTATTCTACCATCGGTATAATCGTACTGAAAAAGTTTATAAAAATACAAATACACAATAGCAACGTCACGTTTATATTTTTTTTTAATATTTATCACAAGTAATTAATTTCTTATTCGTTACAGTTTTTGTTTAAAGAGGCATTAAAAAGCTACCTGATCTGTGGAGGGGAATTATTAATAATAACGGAAATTATTTAATTGATTAATATTGTGCAGCTTTTTTTTAAATATTTCGTTTTTTCCAAATGAAAAAAAATTACATTTCTTTTCACTTTACCTTATATGTCCAATTTTAGTAAGGAGAATATAGTCTTATTATGTAAGTTGATTTTAAGGTGTTAACTATCATGTCTTGGTGGAAAGGCACCATATTTTATGTAATAAAATAATTTACTATTTCTACAAGATATTGTGTAATAATTACTTAAAAATGTTTAATTACTATTTTAAATAATGTAGTTTATCTTATCACAAGTTATTATATGAGAGATGTTTTTTGTTATGTTGTCAAATCTTTCTTTTTTCGGAGAGAAATAGAATGGTAGAGAAGGCTACGACTGCAACAATAGTTTCCTAATTGCTCCCACGTCGCCCCGTTTTTAGGATGGATTAATTAAAATATAAAAAATCCATAAATCGATTAAACAACTGTCTACTGAGACTCTTGAAAAAGACTAATTTTGACGTTTGTATAATATGATCATACAAACAGAACGAAATGAACGAATTCATATCTAAAAATTTCTTGTTTTCTAATCAAAAAATGGTGTTCGCATACATTACAAAATATGACCCAAAGCATTTTCAACCGTTAGTTTCATTATCACTGTCATTATCATTAACAATGAACTCGATACGACTTTTATAGAACAAGACCTCAGGCTTTGGCTTCCAATGAAAACAATGTTTGGTTCCGAAACAATCACTTCTTGCATCACATAAAACTCAGTACAATGATTACAATAGCACCTTCAACATGCGAATTGTTTAGTTGCTAGTAGGGCACTGTTCACTTAAGTTTATACCGTGTACCAAATGGTTATGAATTCACGATATTTTTAGATTCTCAAGAATGGTATTATTTTTTAAATCTCGATAATTAAAAAATTGTATTATATCTTCAAAAATTCACGAAAACATCACAGACCGGATAACTTCGTTAGGTAGTTGATTACTAGTTTTCTTTTTATGTTTTACATACTTCTAGGAAACAATTAAAAATAATCATCTATATTTTAAAACTATTGGAAAGAAAATACCGCCGTGTAATTATATTACCGAGAGGATTAAAAATAATATGCCTGTCATCAATCCCTAATGAAAATCGCACTGTCGATGTTTGCCGATGAACGAGGGATAAATATGGTAAAATTACCATATTTATCAAGCCTCTCGTGTATGGGTTTATTTTCTTCTTTTAAAAACAGATATGAACTGGAATCAAATCTTACAACACTTTTCCACCTGACTTCTTATAATAATAAAAACATAAAATTCTTTTTTAAGGCTTTGTATCCACAGTAAACAAGCAACGAATATTGCATGTTGAAAGTTATACTTTAAGTCACTGAAACGAATAGTACTCACTTTGACGGGCGTATGGCACACTTTTGAAAACATTGTTATACTAAATATTAATATTATTAGTAGATCGTCATTTTTATTATTTTGATAAATGCACCTGAAATTATTTCGTCAAACTTAAAAAACAAATAGTTTAATTGTAATATACCCATTTCTGCTAATGACTACTTTGTAATATCGGCAAATTATTACCCTCCATAACCTTTCACATTTCATCGTATATCCCACTTTTGTTAATATTGTAAATTATTCGCTAATATTTATTACCCGAATCCGCCAAAGATATAATCAATTGTTGATACTCGTGAGAGCGAATCGGTCCTTGCAATTCCTTATGCCCAGCTATACTAACTATAATTTAATGTTATAAAAACCACGTTAGACCGTACCTCATTTAACACTAATGCTATTTATTCTAAATGCGACTCTTCTTTGCGTTAAGTGAGGCTCGCAACATACCTAAATAAAAATATAGTTTTTTCTTCCCGTTTATTTTTCATTTTCGGTACAACATATAGTTGTAACTTGTTATTTTATGCCCCTCTATGATGTTTGTGAAATCAAAACATCGTTCACAACTAACAAACGAATCATATTTGCACTGCTGTACTTAGCTGTACCATATTGAAAACATTTAGTTGAAAATGACAAAGACCTTTTTTAATAATTATTTTGTGTTTTCTTTCTTATTTATTATTTTTTATATGTATTTTTTTTAAACGTAGAGAGTAAATTAGGATGTGTGTATTTTATACAACGTGAGAGTGTGAATATGGTGTGGCTCTTTGTGCATATGAAAATATAGATTGTGGCTCTCGTTGACCTCGTGTCTGCACATCGCTGGTATAGTCCATCAATGAATAATAATTTAAAAATGTTTGAAACAAAACAGTTGACATAAAAATGACAGGTAAAATATGTGTAAATGTCATGTCGCTAATGTTCGCAAACTGTAGATTGTTTTTTGGAATAAATGTCAGACAAATCTGTCTGTCATAGTCATGAATTTTATAATTTGTGCATATTTTAGATGACGTCTCATATATAATCTGAACCTTTCCAGGAGTAACTTATTAATTTTAACCGTGCTGTGAGTAGTGATTTTTTTTTACATAAAAATTATAAATATTTTTTTAATCAAATCATTGTAATAGAATGATATAAAAATAGTTTTGACACATAGCACTTGAATATATTATTACAATTATTGTTGGCATACGAAAAAGTACATCCATACTCCTTTATGAAAAAATCGCGCCAACGTACTATTACGTCCACACTCCTGTAAAGGTTAAAAATACTGCGGCATCATATCAATTTATCGGTTAGGTTAGGTTAGGAAAATTTGATATAATAAAATACGTCCCTATTCCACCCTGGGTTCAAAACTGTACCTTATATCAGACAGGATCGTGCCGCCAGCCGACCAACCTGCGGGTCCCTAGCTCGAAGCTCGGTGCATCGCGGAACGATTTAAATAATGCACTTCGCTCGGCTATCTTTTATCTTACTTGTGCAAATAAAGGAGGCGCACCGGAGCTGCAGTATTTGCAGTTGAAATGCATTCGCAAGAGATGGAAGGGTGCGAAAGGTACCGCAGGCCGTATGAACGAAGATGCATCCTGTTTTGACGTATTTAGGAACGTTGATCTTTTCTAATATTCACCAAATTTGAATTTTTTAAAAATTCGAAATGAAACTCAATGTCGTACCTACCACAAAAAAAATCATTTTAACAGGCTAACACAGTCTACCATAGCGTACCAATTGCTTTTTTTTTTAAATTTTCCGTGTAATGTATAACGAGAATTTTTTCAACATGGTTGCATGCACTCTAGATCTAGATCAGGGGTTCTCACGAGAAATTTCACTGTGGCCATATTATAAACATCAGTGGTCCTATGGAAATGACTCGTGGCCGCACCAAATGTGATAAAAATATTTTCGATATTTATTTTTTATACAGTGCATATATAGTACACTGAATGATCTTTCACAATATGCAGTTGTAGGTAAAATCGACAAAATTAATAAAGCAATTGTCGTTTATTCTTTATATTGACAGTTTTATTATTAAAACGGTTCTTTACTTAAACTTGACTAAATGCTGGATAAGGCAGGTTTATTCAATCAATTTTAAAATAATAATAATTACACAAATTCATTTGTAAAAAATTTTCACAGAGATTTTTTTTAAACATTAATATTTACTACAAAACTGCTTGTGGCCGCAGCAAAATCCTCTGGTGGCCGCACATGAGAACCACTGATCCAGATAATGAATCGAAATATTTTTTATAAATTCTTGTAACTAAATTTCATAAAAAACTTCTTTAGTCTTATAAGTTGATAAATATAATGAATGTATTTAAAAACGCATTTCGTCATGTAGGTCATGAATAAATCATTTTTATTTATTTGAATTTCAAACTATATAAATAGATTAGTTACATGCATGTCTAAGCACTGCAGATAATTGTATTTGTCTATATACTTTTATATAAAATCTCTTATTTATACACGAATGTTTTTTCTGTGGGTTGCTATGGCACAAGTGATATGCAGAAACAATGTATTTTGAGGATAAAACTTTTTTAATTTAATGTTAAGTCTGGAATCACATGATATGTGCATTGATCAACATTTATTATTTGTATAGCTAAAATATTTTAAAAATGTGCCAAATAATCATTAGCATAGAAAATTACGCCCAAAATGTATTGTCGCCCTCTAATGTGTTAGAATTCTTAATGCATTCCTGTTTCAGTCAATATTTAATTTGGCTCGCTAACATCCAGGATCCCCAGGTGCAACTCAATAAACTGGTTTTGCTAAAATTTTCAATTCACTTATATTCGTTTATTTTGTTTGTTCAATAATTTGATACGATAGTAAGTCGTTAGTATTATTTTTAATGTAATATAACCATCAGCGGGTTATAACGTCGGTCAACGTAACCGAGTAGATCAAGAATTCATTCCCCAAATTAAAATAAACATAAATGCATTAGTATATATATTTATCGTGCATCATTAAGAAAAAACTGTTAATATGCACTACGCGCTATGACATCTAATCATTCATATATTTAGTTATATAATAAGAATTCACCTTTATAAGCTAAATGCAAGCTATAATACTAAATTGATAATTTTTAGTAATGCCATAACTATTATATATGGTTAAAATAAATAATCTATCAAACCGATGATTTTGTCCATTTACTGAATAACGGTATAGAGCGAAAGTCCACTAGACCAACGGTCACTAGCCATTGATTTTTTTTAAGAAAATTTAGGTATCAAATTCAATAGTTATCATATATCTTTCTACTAAATCAAAATTGTTTGAATATTTTCTTCATATATTCGATATCTAAAACCCTTATAGCAAATTTTTTATTTAACTATATAAATATTTTATTTAAAAAGAATACTAATGTCAACAACATTAATTTGCGTGATACTTGATAAAGAGAACATTATGGTATAAACATTATTTATCGGAATGAGGACGATTACGCTGAATACCCGCTTCATCGTTTAATAAAACTCTTCGAAAAAACGATAAATGCGATAATGTCTAGAAAAGACGATAAAAGATCAAAATAACGATAAATGCGAGACCGATAGTTCTGGTCTCCATTGTATAACCCTTTGGTAGGATGAAACATTGACAAATTTACTACTGACGCCGTCTGGCGACTGATTCATGTTCAACATTACTGCCCCTTGCAAAGTTAATTAGCCCTTAAATCTCTCCGTCGAAGATATACAACGGATACGAAGAAAATCGAAAATCGCATGCAAGGAGTTGTCGATCTTGAAATAATGGCTGTGAGATAAGGATACGGACATGTTTAATGAATAAATGTATCAATGATATGAATAAATCTTTAAATATTACCGACCAACTAAATAATTTCTTACCAACTACTTACTTTTCACTTTTCAACACCTCTATTTGGAGAGAGAAGACAAATGAGCATATAACTTCCGTCAACAATATAATACATCTATCCCTCGATTTACACGGTAGATAGGTTCCTGAGAAAACGTGTAAATCGAAATTGTATATTTTTTTTTATGTAAAGCTGTGCAAATCGAAAAGTACACAAAAAATGTAACGAAATATCTTTTCTTTTTACTTCTTTCGACATAAAAAAAGCTACAGACATTATTCAAGTTATAAAACAAGTAATTAAAAATTCTGTACTCGTTTTGTATTTACGAATATAGATAATTAAAATATTCAAGTTAAAGACTCGCTCAATTTGCGTTTTTGTAGCTGACGTCAAGCTCAAGTCAAGGATAAACGCCGAATGGCGAGAGGAGACATACGTGCAGCGGAATGCATACGGTTGGATTCGCCTAGAAATGGACTCGCTCAGATAAACACACGCGCGCAAGAACAAATACAATTGGCGAGAACATTGTTTCTGTTGGTCATAAAATCTTAAGCCTTTATCTGGTATTAATTATTTCTACAAATACGTAATTCTATATATATAAGACAGGCTTCGCACCCGCGAAAGCAAGCAGTAATAATACATTATTTGGTTAAACCTGGGCTATGGAATCGTTAAAAAAAACATGACTCCGACTCCGATATTGACCAACAACGCGAAACCGACTGAAAAAAGTTTAATTTTGTCGAGTTTTTTCTACATATTCTATTTATGTGTATTCAATTTAAAATAGCCAAATTTTTCATAGTATGTATCAAAAACGCCTCGACTCTATTAAGTTCTATATCATGAGATATGTTGCAGGTTGAACATAACAAATTTCATCGTTCTAAGTAACTCATGAAGCACACACAAATATTTTCAATCCGTTATTAATAAAAATATACAATGTTCAACATAGCACAGTCGATGCAGATGGTAGCCGGAATGACGTATGCTAATTTCACATCGCTACTGTTAGACGTTTGGGAGGAGTTCTTGTAGCAGACAGATATATATGTTATATTTTATAATACATCATAGATAACCAGAAATAAAATGTTTTTATAGAAATTGCTTTTGAACAAAATACACATAATCTACAACACAATTTTCTGAGAAGGCTGAGGTGACATTTCTTTAAAAAACATGATACATGAGTTTAAAAATCACAGTTCTCTAAGATATCCTAATAATTATATTTTGTGAACGACTGAAAAAGTTTAAGCAAACCGAAACAGAAAACAAAAGGCTAGATCTATTTTCAATTTATTACGTATTACGTGTCATTGAGTTATCGAATAATAAATTATAACTAAAGCTTATGTTTATATTTAATATTAAATATTTTGTTAAAAACAGGATTGCATGTAAATCTCAGTTTAATCGATCTCCGGTAAACTTAAGGAAATATTATAGTATGCTACATTTTCGTTTTATGGGCATGGCTGCCATATTCTGAGGCGAGCGGATACAAAGAGCTGGAACCATTCGATAAATCAAATCATGAAATATCATTAATTTTCTCTTTAATATACACTTCTTGAATCTTATGGATTGGCTTTAGATGTAGTGTTGCCAATGGGTGTTTATCGGTCAGAATACGATACATTTTTTTCTGTTTTATCTCAAGTCAAAGTACATTTAAATGAGCACATGACTAGAGCTAAATACACCGTTTATTTATGTATTTAATACAACAAAAATAAATTTACTATATTATAATACTATTACAAACAGTATTGTTAAGTATAATACTGTTGTTTTTGTTACGTAACAGTGATTTGCAGATGGTAACAATGGAAATAGGAAAGTCAACCGAGTAAGTTCAAACAAAATCTTTATTTAAACTTTAAAAATAATGTTCATATTAATTCACTCTCTTCCACGTGGAATATGTCGATATCTGAAGTAATACTGTTTAATGCTCTAACCACTGGTATTCCCATTGGCAGGCTGTTTTTACACTTCAGAATAACAAACAATTCATGCCCACAATTCGATACTATCAAAGATGGCAGATTCTCATTATGGCCTCGTATAAATCTAAAGAAATATGTGTCCAAATAAATTTCTCTTCTAGCTTTCTAAGTATTATATTTAAAGTGAGCATGCCCAATAGAAAGCCAGTAAGATAAAGTATACCTTACGGCTTTCACACCGAAACCTTGTATTGTCAGAGCCCCCTGTATAATAGTTTTTTCTTTCTTTTTTTAGTTAACAAGCGTGATATGACTAAGTTTCAAATGAAATGCGAAAAAGCGAATAAAACGACAAAAATAACTTTGAAGTATTTGATGCCTCTTTGAATCACTCACAATATTTTTTATATTCAACCTCAGCCTCACATTTCATCACAAAATTCAAATCCATATTAAAATTAAGACACATTTTCAACCACCACTTATAAAAACACATTTCGTTTCGTATCATAACTATCATCAAACTGATTGTAGGGTTTGTTTATCATGATATAATATATGAAAACTTTAAAATGATATTACAATATAAAATAGCACAACATGTGTTCCATATTTTTGAATTCCAGATGCTTAAAATCATTCGGAATTATTTATTTCTATATCTGGAACATATTTCCATACGTTGGTAACATTCGACACACGCACACGCGTCAACTTTTGAAAAATAAAAATTAATTGCTGGTAAAATTGATGCATTATACGCTGTGTTCTTAGCAGAATCGTGATATTTCCCGGTAATTGATACTTCACGAGTCAACCGATAGGCAATAATTCAAACAGCGGATAAATAAAATTTCAGATAGTTACTAAATCTTCGGTTCGACAACCATACATAGCGCACAAAAAACCGAAATGTTTTTAATTTCTTTCTATCGTCATTCCATGGCTATGTATGACGCCATAATAAAAACTTATATCGAAAATTGTTACTCCAAAGTATATAATAAAACATCAGAATCCATCTTAAATCAATAATGATTTACTTTTAAGTGTTAACTGTCACTTCTTGGTTGAAAAATGTTGAAAATTCACAATCTCCACATAAATACACCCAGTACTTTTTTTACGCGATACATTGGTTCCAGAAAAAGGCGCGTAAAAAGAAATGATTTCACGCAATTGCATTATATTTCTTTACACACCCTAAAACATAAATTCGCATAATATTCGATCCACTTGTTAACATTTGGCGATTGTATGTGAATTAAAAAAAATGTAATGCTTTGCAAAATTAAGATTTATAAATACAAATATTTTTTTATTTAAAAAATAATGAAACGTACATGCCTAGCATCCTATATAAATGTCTTCTTTAAAACAATTTTGGGGAAAAAATTACGTAAAAACGAGTGAAGCGCGTAAAAAAATGTAGCGGTGCCGTCCAAAAAAATCGCGTATAATCGAATTCGCGTAAAAAAGGACTGGGTGTACTTACAAACAAATACACATTCGTACAATATTTACTATGAAAAAAACACGACTTTTTAAATTATTGAATATTATTATCGCGACACCTTTATTAGTAAAATATCATATATGCTTCTCGTATTGAATACTACTCGATATAAAATAAATCTCATGAGAAATTACACTGGCCCTAGGGACTTTTCGTTGGTCTGGGATATTTACGTGTAATCATAAAAGCTGCGATAAAGACAATAAAAAACCGTAACCGCATTAATATGCATATACATTGAGGCTTATCTGTTATCTCTTCCAAGAAGACGAACAGCGAATTTATTGTAAATAATGTTTTATGTTGAAACAATGCGGTCACATCAAACATCAAATGATGATAGTGAAGTCGGCTGCATTTCAAATAAAAAAACAACGTGACATTGCAATCACATGTAGTTACGTGCATCATTTCTTTTTTAATATCATGCTGCCACAGCTTTTTTTAAACCACAGACATTTATCTTAAACTACATATAATAAAATAAAATGTTTAGTATTATTCCCGCAATTTTATATTATTAACCCTTTGCACTCGAATGCCGCCATAGAGACGGCATTGTAAGTTTATCGTATCACTCGGATGCCGCCGCAGTGGCGGCATGTTTATAAAGTCATTTTTTGTATACTTTTAGCATTTTTTATACATCGATTTCAACTAGATCACAATATAGATCATTAGGGAGTCATTTTCTATTAAAAAAAACATAGCCAAACATAGTCGGCTTGCGTAATATCAATAAGTGTTGTCATCGAAATGCATGGTGGATCCCGAGTGCGTACTTCAACTGTTCCTACAGAAGACCGTCTTGCAGATAAATTACATAGATTACGTTTAGGGACTAAGAAGGGCTGTGCAGTATGTTCAAATATAAAAATTTCTGGCGGGAGATCGGAAACACGGCTGTTTTGCGAGACCTGCGTAAATAAGCCAGGATTACATGTGAGCGATTGCTTTGTGAAATACCATAAAATGAGAATTACAAATAAAATAAAAATATATACATTATATCCATTATATATCTATTTTACAGATTTTTTTTTTTAAATTTTTTATATATTTTTATTACTTTGATTCATGTAGCGAATACGATTTTCGCAAAAAAACACGTCGAGTTGCTGGTAGGCACATACGAAAAAGTGCTCGAGTGCAAAAGGTTAAGATGACACCCGGCTTCGCTCACCGCGAGCTTTATAAACTATCATTTGCAATTAATTCTTCATATCGTGATTGTAAAATTTCCAATACGTTATTCTTGATAATGAGTTTTTTTATCTTTATTTTTCAACTATAAATAGACTTTATTTTTGATTACAAAATACAACTAAATATTACCTATTTTACTTCATATATATTTATTTTGTGTGATTACCTATAATTTTTCTACAGTTCTTTAACCATAAGTTGTGTATATCTGGTAAATATTGACTCTTTTTTTAATAACAGTCTTGTTTTAATTTACATTTCATCAATAGATAATGTTCACGATGTGCGAAACCGGTTCTGATCTTAATAATTTAAAACTGGAAGTTTTACTTAACACCATGTTTTAATTGTTTAAATAAATTTCCATCGAGAAATGACAGTTCACACCTGAAAAGTTACAAAATCATTAAATACTGTTCATTATATATAAAAAAAAACCTTTTTTTAAACGTCAAGTGTTTAGTGAAATGAGCCCAAATCGTATGACGTTTTTAATTGATAAAACCTAGTATAGAAATTCCTCGAGCCCATCAAATTACCATCATTTCATAAATTAACCAGACGCACACTAAGATAGTTCTGCATTTTGTGTCACATTGGTTTATAGAACATGCAAGGACATACAGAAACGGATTGCAATTCAGAAAGTGAACTTCAAAACTTTTAGTGAGAGCTAAGACCATATAGTTCCAATATGTATCTTTATTTTGGTAGAATGTTATTCCAAAAACTGTTCAATAACCGATTTTTGCTTACACTTTAATTTATTTTAAATTTACATACATAATTTGGGTAATTTAATTTGATAATTTACTATTTTAACATAGTCATCATTGAAAAAATTGTTAAATAAAACCCACTGATTAAAAAGTAAATTATCATCTTAAATTGGCTTACCCAATTATTCTATATTTTTTAATCCCATCGATTGAGATGCATTGATCACAGCCAGCCAGATTTTATTAATTGCGCTTATCTAAATAATCCATAAGCCATTTTTTTCTTATGAAAGATGTATACACAAGAGATAGCGAACATTTTTTTAGTATCCTTAACCGACAAGTTTTACAAAGTCCAGTTCAAACCAGTCTTGTATCGTATGTATTATTCATCATGACTTACATTTCCTTACAAGGAAAGTGCAACAATATCTCGAAAAATGCACTTTCGCTATCGTCGCTAATAATACTTGAACATCATCCCACGTCAAAGAGGGTGGGCGGCAGCCGCCAGGACTTGATTCTTTACTTGCTTGATTGTGTACACAGATAATCATTTATTTCTCAATAAGTCACTTTGTCGTGTCACGGCGTGTGCGTCTGGGTATTATTTACTTAGTATAACTATATTCAGTTTAAATCGCAGTATGGAAAGTTTTAGTTTTAATTGATAATTATAATTTCTTATCTATCACCCGATCCTCAGCTGTGGGCGTATCAGTAGGATTAACTTAAGAGTTTCTTAAAGTTTATCAATTAAGCAAGAAACAGTTCTTTTATGAAAAATCTGTCTATATATCCTCCATTAGGATTCAAATTTATCATCCATATATGTGATTATTGAACAAAAAAATGTTGAAGATTTTATTCGATTTATTATTTTTTATTAATTGAAGTCATACCCAGTTTCATTTTAAGGAATTATGCCGACTGATAGACATAGAAAACTCCAAGGTTTCGGTTGTAATCGGTCAAACAAATACAAAAAAAAATCGACTTTAAACAACACAATTTACATATACACCCAGTCCTTTTTTTACGCGATACATTGGTTCCAGAAAAAGGCGCGTAAAAAAAATCATAACTTTCATATAATTTGATAAATTGGTTCCAAAAATTAAAGTATCGCGTAAAAAAGTACCAGAAACGTATGAAAAACCAAAATTTTGCTCTTTGAAATTTGTGCAAAAAAAAAATTATATGTTTTGTGATCTTATATACACTTATATGAATTATTAGAGGCCGAGAAAGGTGCTATTCAACGAATTTAATAAATGAATTGTGTTTAAACAAGTTTACATACATACCATGATTTTACGCAATTCCATTATATTTCTTTACACACCCTAAAACAAAAATTCGCATAATATCCGATACACTTGTCAACATTTGGCAATTGTATGTGTATTTAAAAAAATGGAATACTTTACAAAATTAAGTTGTAAAAATACATATATTTTTTTTTTATTTAAAAAAATAATGAAATGTACATGCCTAGCATCATATATAAATTTCTTCTGTAAAACAAATTTGGGGAAAAAATCGCGTAAAAACGAGTGAAGCGCGTAAAAAAATGTAACGGTGCCGTCCAAATAATCGCGTATAATCGAATTCGCGTAAAAAAAATCGCGTAAAAAGAGGACTGGGTGTATAGCACATTTTAGCATTAAAAATTACATACTTTTTTTTATAACCTTTGTGTTTTTATTTCACTGAATCAATTTTAAGTACATATACCGCAGCTATCATTGTTTTTCATTTGTAATTAAAATTTTAAATATATTTACTGTACTCTTTTTTTGGGCCCTGTAAGTTATTTCCTACAAACGTTGGACACAGTTTTGAACTACGCAACTTACATAACATAACAGAACTAAGCCACCGTGTATATCGAGGTATATAAATATTAATACACGATGTAGCCCTATATAGTCTCATTATATAGGTCATGCATTCATAATAACGATGTTAAAAATCACGCATTATCGTTCCCGATATATTGATTTCCTTGATACAAGTCATACAAAAAATGAATCAATTGATAATAATAAACAAGAATATTATTTTAGCTTTCCCGCATTTTTCCTTTTTTTCAAGGTCCTTTGAAAATCGCTAAAACGAGTTTCGCTCTATTTAAATTTGTGCAAATCACCGTGATCGTATATACTGTACAGCGATTGGGTGTTTTGCTTTTAATGCGGAAATGATACCTCATTCTTTATGTACACGTTGGATAAATCTGTATTGTTTCGCAAAAAGTACTGGAAGTCAACTGGCTAATTGTCTTTTTATTGGTCTCTTCCTTCTTTGTGTGAAGCGGTAATTATTTGTAGGCGCTGGGCGTAAAACGCAGCTGTTGCGTAAAACAATACTCCTACAACATTAGACCATAAGAGAGCGGTGACGCTGCGTGATGATATTTATAACATTCTTCAAGAAAGTCACGGAGTAACGTGACATGACAACGACCGATAATTGCATAGTTCTATTATAGAGCAGGGCCTCCCAAACTGTGTAAAATTTTACGACCCGAAATGTATCGATAATGCTTTATGCATATTTTTAAAACCTATTAAATTTTTTTGATAGAATATATGTTTCTTTACATTTCTGTAGTTAACATAACATAAAACATATACTGCGGACGAACTTTGACATCCGTGTACATTTAAGTAAACTAAAAATGAAAACATTTTGTAATAACGTTCTCTAGGTTTTGACATTTGACAATCGTGCAGAGGATGTTATGAACTATAAATGAAGTTTACAACTATACACCCTACATTAGTGTTTCTTACGTAAAATCGTTTACTGTAGCCGCATTATATACATCAGTGGTCTTAGGAAATGTCTCGTGGCTGTACCGCTACAAATTAATTAGAAAAAAGATCATACTTTTAATATCAATATTTACCATGGAACTATTGGTGGCCGCAGCAAAATCTTTTAGTGGCCTCGCATGAAAACATCTATTCTATAAAAGAAACAATAAAAATAGAAAAGAACTAGTTCTTACATGTGTACCACTATAAAGATATCGATTGATATAAATAAGATTGTATAATATGAATGCCAAGAACATTAACCACTTGGCTACGTTACAGAGATCACGTTATATTTATAATTTACACATAATATGTAGTATGTATTAAATATTTTTCTGTGAAACACTTGAAATGAATATTTTTGATTTACGCGTACAATTTAAAAATATAATAAATATTCCAGACATATGCGTACATTTAATTTAACGCTACTTGTACGACACGAATAAGCAGGTGGGCCTAGTGCCCCCGCGTCGGGCGCCATTTGATGGGGGCACAACGTTGATGATATATTTTTATTATAAGCTACGACAATAACTAGTACAGTGGATAAATTTAAGAATATTACACATATGAATATTTTTCAATAAATTTGAAGGACGAAATGCTTCATACAAATAAGCGTTTGGGAAAATATAACCTTTTTATTGTATCATTGCTATGGATAAATTAAATAGTTTTTATTTTTGATTATTTTTTTATATAAACTTTGCCGAGCGCTTAATAACATCTACCTTACTACTTAGGGTAAAATATGTACTTAATGGAAGATCAAAACTGCCAACGAATTACGTCCAATGAGCAAGACAAGGTAGTCAATTACACTAACTGAAGTATTTGCATTCAGTTTAGTGTTTTCGTGGGTGGGGGGCGCCAATCCATTGTTCAACGGTGGCGCCCAACGGTCGGCTCGCTTCGGACACAGTTCAATTAAATTGTTTTCCGGTCGAATCCAAATGATGATGAAGATAATTATTTTATTGTTGCCTGTATAGCATTGGCAGACTTAAAAAACCCTAAGTGAGGAGGATAACCTGCTATAAAGCAGATATTCAAAATCATATGGATATAACTCATAACCTTTTTCAAATATCATATACCATTTCGTCATATTAACACTTAACGGTCCGCGGCCGCCACATTGGCGTCATTTTTGAGACAAATGTTACGATCCGGGAACGCACAATGTGGCGTCTTCGGATACGCGCAGCTATACTACCAAAAATTAATATGAACTTTAATTCTTACTTTTATAATGTATCGATAGATGGATGAAGAATATACACGAGGTCTAAAATCAAAATAGGAAAAAACTATTCCGGTGTAGTTATTAACCGAAAATGTTATTCAATCTAGGAAATGATGAATAATTCGCTTAACACTCTATCCTTGGGATCAACATACAGGTGAAAATGAAGAAATTGAAACGCAGTAGAATTTATTTCGAATAAGTATTTATTTGTTTTAATTAATTCATAAAAATGTAAAATTTGAAATTATATTGAATTGAAATTGTCTATCAATTTTTTATATTACACATTTTAATTATATGGTGTTTATTTAGTATTGCGATGACAAAAGTAACATTTGCCTTAATTGATCTAGTTTTATATATTTGGCAACGGTGAGCCGTCTTCTCTTGGATACGCCAATGAATTGTTGACTGTTGAGAACTCTCGAATCGGCCACGCGGAACTGCCTTAGGCGCCGAACTGCTTCTGAACAATCGTATGTTGAATTGTAGGGTCCGAAAAAGTGACAACTTCCTGCCACATTTGATAATTGCAAGGGAAACTATGTACATATTTTGTACATGATTGTAAAACAGAATTCACTTTTTATACCAAATGCCAAGCACTGTAGATCCTTCTATTGCACGGTCATATTTTTCACAAAAACAACCCATTTTGTGAATATACATTTATTTTCTTGGTTGGTATTGGTAAATGGTGATCGTCAAATAAAATAACAGATAACAGTGATACGACCAAGTTGTGTTTCCTCTCTTCTCTAATTATTTATATCTGCAGACAACTTCCAGCTATCTTCGCGCCGGAACAGTAAACGCGTCACGAGGTAACATGACAGGCGAAAGGAAACGGAAACACGCTGCACTCATAAATGCAAATTCTATCATTATTTTTGTCATGCAGTTTTACTCGGTGAGGTTATTTTTTTTTTTTATATATATTATGCAGTCGTAGCATTCCGATGCACGTTTTCCGCCATAAAAATTACTCGTCCAAATAACAATGTAGCCACACGTTAGAAAACCGAGGAATTTCAACTAACCTACCGAGTGTCTATGGATAGGAATTTTCTGTAGAAACAAAACGTTTTATTGTGGTTAGTAAACGCATATTTCTATTTACGTCTTTATACTACAATTTCCTTGTTTTGACGCACTATAAAGTAGTTTATTTATTCATCAATTTACTTAACGATTTGTATCTAAATTTTGATACCGTGTAATAGTCGAGAAAGTATTTAAATTACATTTAAAAATGACTGGAATTATGTACATTTCTGGAAAGAAAATCTTATATGAAGTAATAAATCAGTCTTTAAAGTAAGATTTTGACGTCCTTTATCCCTCAATTTTTATATGAAGAGGTAAGTTGAATCAATATTTGATTAATTTTAATCATACACTCAATCTCAAAACTACCGAAGAAATAAAACATAACTATTCCTTTTACTATCATTTTATATTTAATTTTTTTTTTTTTTTAAAAAACAACGGTGTTTAAGTTTGAAATCTTTGAATTGATAGAAAACACATTAGTATTAAGTTACTCAAAAATCAATAAAATGGAGATATATTAAATATTCGCAGCAGGTTCCGGGCTGAAGGTTTTAACGAGATTATATAATCAAATGAAAAAATTGTTTTTCGATATTTTTTGTAGAACGGCTATTTAACTTTTTTGTACCATTAAAAAATATCTTATTTTTTTCCCTTTTTTTTTTATTTGCTTATACCGGGTACTCTTAGACCTTACTGCAAAATTATTATTTATTATAATGGAATATTTTAATTTTATTTATGATAATAAATTTGATCGGGTTATATTTTTCACATATTTATATGCTATACGTAGAATAACTAATTTACACTTATTTTACATAAGTCGAAATATAACAAATATGAACTTATATTTTATGCAATACTTTCATATAGATAGATTCAGGTGTAACTTTACAGAAAATTATTTCAGTGACGTCTTTATTCCATAATTTAAAAAGTTTTCATTTTTTTTTCACTGAATCGTTTTTGAACATTTTACATATGTTTTTTAACCTGTTCTTATATAATGTATGTATTTGTATGTTTATAATCTGGTTTATTAAGTATGTATGTTATTATCATGACAGTATTTCTATAAACGTCCATTGCCTGTATAATACAAATGACTCTTAGCTTTGTAAATATAATAGTTAAAATGACGGCATATTCATTTAAGTCACAGATGCTTCGAATGCAAAAAAACTTCTTACATACTAAATTTTGTTAGGGTATTAAATCATCTGTATTTAGATCAAAGTAACGCTCTGTGAATAGCTCTGGATTTTAGAAAGTATGTATCTTAAATTTAGCAAGATGACACATTCGCATAGCGACAATTGCTAATATATTTTTAATGAGGAAAGATAAATATTTGGCGAATAATTTTTAAATGGTCAATAAAATTAAATAGTCACTTAAATTAAAAAAATAATTTTCCATAGCTAATATTTAATATCCCGTATCTTCTTAATTAAAAGACATTTTTTTTTTTATTTTTATGATCATTTTTTCATTATTTTGATGTCATCAAATTGGTGGCGCATCTTTTTATCGATGACGTTATGCAGATACTTTCAAAAAATCATTAAGGTGACATTTTAAGGATTCTTTGTTGATTTTTAATCAATTTGAGGTTATTCAACCTAGTTTAATTTTTCAATATTACTAGTGTATGATATGCTTATTTTAACAAAGTTTTCATGGTTTTAATAGCTGATATGTATAACAAAATAAGTACGTCCCTTTCTATAAGAAAAAAATATTATATGTATTTTTTTCCCATGCTAATTATTTTATATAATGAAAAGATGAATCTAATAGTTTTCATAATAGATATATGTTTTATCCTATGTAATTTGACTGTTTTCAGTATATTTTTAGCTCTATATTTTGACATATGTAACATAAAAATTGATCTATTCATTACAGAAAAAAAGGTTCGAATTACACATATCATATTTGATTATTTACAAATTTTATAGTACACATTTTAAATTTTTTGTAGATGCTTCGTTAGAATGAAAAACTACTATAGGCTATTGGCTAAATAGATTATGTTTTCCACAGGGGCTGAATTTCTTTCCATGGTTAATTCTCTTGTCATCTGACAGTGGTGACCAAACTCTGTTCTGAATTTGAATTAGCGAAAAGAATTTAGAAGGAGTAAAAATAAGCCTACACGTCTATTTACATATTCCTAGGGGCTTCTGTGATTAGAAATGGGCAACGGTATGTTTTCATACCTTACAAACCTGCTAGAGTTAACAACAGGTAACTAGTATCGTAATCATTTTATCATCATGTGTAAGTAATAAGTATACGCATCGTTGCTCATCATTAATTTTGTATGTTGAACCAATGAGATTCGATTACGCATCCAAAAACAATCTCCATAATAGGAGTAATGTTTTCCTGGTGCGAAAGTTGATTCATGAATCATTCTTTATTTGATATTGTTCGGAAGACACTTGGAAGTGTACGGCGCAATTTATGTTCATTCTTATTTGCATTTTGTGGGCGGACTTCTGCATCGCTTACTAACCATGTAAATAGTGAGCGAGTATATTATCTATACAACACGCATAAAATCTGCGATAAACGCAAGTCGCAGAGTCCGTAATGACTTTTTATAATTCGTAATTAAAGGAACTCTGGTCATTCCTTTTTTGACTGTCGTAATGCTTTTGTTTATCTTGAAGCTCGAGTATTCTAGGGATGCAACAATTAATCGACAAAGTGATATTTTACCGATTCATCGGTATTTTAACTAACTAAACAGCCGTTTTAATTTATAGTAAAATTGTTATACAGTCTTAACACGTGCTTGAAAAACTATAGATGACAAAAAAATCGTTAATTAATTCTATTTAATACACAGAAGTATTACCAAACCTTCTACCACGGATAAATTGAAAGCGGCAAACTTACTATATAAAACAATACTAAGATAAAATGCAAAAATGTCAGTTTTGTAAAAAGTATTCCGATTGATTCGTGTAAGTTAAACCCACATAATGAAACACTGATATATTTAAAAAAAACTTAATGTCTCCATTGCAATCCAAAATCTTAATGTAGCATTTACTATATATTTAATATAATAAACATTTACGAAAAATATTAATCTTTTGATGATTTAACGTAGGTGTCGGCAAAATTTACCTTTCATTTTTAAAGGTCGGTTACTATAAATAAAATCGCTGAATTTTAAATTGCATCATGCAAAATCAGAAATCTTACAATGGAGCATTGAAAATGTCAAGGTGTGAAAAATGTACCATTATCTTATTCACGTTGGCTCAATAAATAAAGAAATGTACGTTTTGACTTCCGCCAAAGGCTTTAGTTATAAATTTTCTAAATAATTATGTTAAATATATTTTATTTACCCAACATAAAGGTTCGGCCTGAACTAAATTTGTAACTCGTGGCTGATAAAAAATCCTCTCATCTATAATATAATATAATACATGCAGATGACTTGCATACACATCAAGCCCTCACTCACACGGACAAGGTGGCGTATTTTTTATTTAGTTTAAGGAATAAAATGTACATATAACATTAATGGATGTGAATCCCACATAATATTTTAATTTAAAATTGTATAGCTCTTTGTGATTTTTTTTATACTCGTGGCTTTAGTTTTATTTAAAAAAATACTTTCCTTGTGATATTTTTATCCAGTTTTGACTACTTTAAAAATACACTCCCCAAGGGCTGTTAGATCTTTGATAATCTGTGGAAATATGATATGCGTAATATAGTAGACGAATGTTGTTTGCAACCAATCCAAATATATACATATATATTCATATCGTTAAATATAAAATCGTTCGCTTATTTCCAGCTATCTAACACTTGGTCAATAAAAAGCAGAAAATGACTCACGGAAAATCTGATTATAATTTTAACGCTTGTCTTTTATTTTAAACGAATTTATAAAAGTCCGTCTCGTGGATAGAGAAAAATGGCTACCAGTTAAAAGTTAATCCAAATTTTCTTGGTGTCATCAAACAAGTAACAAATCTTCGCAATATGTAAAGAAGTGCATTATCTCGTTATCATAATTAAGATGCTCGGATGACAAACTTTCATTACTTCTTGTATGGGTAAGTGATTAATGCAGGGATTCCCAACCTTTTTATACTCTAAAGCGCATTCTAAAATATCGGTAGGGTGGCGGGCACCACCCATTTTTTTCTACGGGTATTTATAATTAGACGTGAATAATAAATGAAAAAAAGATATCTACGTTTATCGTCACTATATAATAAACCTAGTTACTTAAAAAAATAAAATTCTTACAAATATATAAAAATGATTTACATTTTTAATTAGTGTTTATGAAAAAATCTGTTACGTTCAAATAGTGGCGGGCACACACGAATGTGGATTAATGTGTAATACGACAATGATATGGAATGTAAAACAATGCTTACTCGCTCAAAATTATAAAAATACATATTCTTACATTTTTTTATGAATACCTAGTACCTAGTGATATAGATATGCCAAAACTATTCCAGCTATCTGCTTGTTTATGTTTGCTATAAATGCACAGGATGTGGAATTACTATAGATACAATGCATTTTTGCTATGCGGTATTTAATGTCAATAAAACGACAGACTTGCGGTTTTTTTACTTATACTTTTATATATCAATAAATAAAAATAAATGTGAGATAAAAAATGTAATTATACGTTGGTTTTTTTTTCAATAAATTTCAATATTTGTTCGTTGATTTATTAAATAGTTTTTATGTTCAAATCCACCCTAACTTAGATTTGAAAATTCAATAATATCACACATATTCAAAAGAGTCCAATAGTGAACATTGAGCATAAATGCACAAAAATTTTGATTTTAATTTTGTAAGTAAATTTAACAGTATGTGGAAATAATATGTATAGATACATAATATCCCATTAATTATCTTCCCGAAATATTTATTTAACTATATTTATCATAAAATATTAAGAAATGTTTTTTGTGCGCATGGCGTTTATGGCAATAGTAACGGAGCGTGTTCATTACTTCAGTTTATCTGAAAGTTAAATAATCACTGGAATAAGTCAGTGTAAAGTGACTTTACGTTGTTTGCCCTTTTGTTCCATTCCTTCGAGTTGGATATCAAAATGTTCGCAAACCGTAGAGGTTAACACTTTAAAAAAACCGCTTGACGATCGTACATTAGTTGGCGTCACTAGACCAAATATAAAATTTAAAAATGTGCAATTTTATCTTTTGCATTTGAATTTTTTAAAATTTCCAAAGTATGGCACAGTCGACTCGCTTTAGTGCAACTTCGCATCTCGACCTATTCCAAGCGTATAGCTTAAATATACCTTATCAACGTCTTCAAGGTATTACTATATTTCTAAGAATATTTCCCACCAGAATTTTATCTATTGAATTAATATAAAGTTAATATGCACAACATGACACATTTAAAATGGCGAAGTCACGTTTCGCTTGGCTGAAATGGTCGTCGAAGCTGTTGTAAGACTGCTTCTATTGGGTGCACAAACTTGCTTTGCAAAATAAATGGCGAACGGCGCCAGTGTTTTTCATGCTCCTAGGTTCTCGGATCTCCAAATACCATTATTACCATATCTACGTGATAACTTGCAACACACTATACCAAGAAAAAAACACATACGCAATGCAAATAGTTGCTTAAGATATCGTGTCCGCAATGGAGGAAATCAAACGGCGCCTCGGAGGTAATAAAGTAATAACGTATACTTATTTTTAACATCTAACTGCCAGTGAGCAGCGCTAAAAAAATGTTAATCATTCGCTTATGAGGTGTTTCGGAGATTCGGTGGTTACATTGTTATTTACAATGTGAATAAAAAATCTTTTTTTACGATTACAATTCTTATCATCAAATTTTAAGCAGCGGTTTGTTGTTTAGTGTACGATTTTTTTGTGAAGGATGTTGTTATGAATTAAACAAAACACATTCCTTTGACGATTATTTCAATTATGCATTTAGAACCAGGTCGTTTCAGCTATAGATTTGTTTCTTTATATCTAACCATTTTACCCCTGAAACGCACAGAAGATATTATCCAACGAGTATTTTAAAAAAAAACAAAAAAATGGTGGTGTCAGCAAATTTATGAAAATAATCTTATTTTTATGAATGTCAACACTGCATCATCAATCAACCTGCCATCTCAAAAGTTAAGCGTTAGCAGTCAATGAGATCAGAAATATTTAACGTAAGTATTATAAAATAATGTGCAGTTGAGTTTTGTATGGAAGAAGGACAGAAGGGTCTAAAATAATACGATATTTAGACTGACTCCGATTGATTGCATAGAATTTTGCGGTGCATTAGCAATTGACTTATCCTTGAGTCATTCGTTTCATCGCTCCGTCTGTCTACTTTTGATAAGTCTAAAGTGCAAAGCAGGTGATTCACAGATTTTTGAAATAGAAAAAGAGCGGCCTAAGCTTATTCAAATATAATCTATATAAATATAAATAGTTTGGCGTAAATACATATAAATCTTTTTTTAAATTGTTTTTTTGTAAAATATTTTTATTGATTGTATGATTACTTGTAAATTATTTTCTCATCTCTTAAACCATTGGTTTTTTATGCCTTCATTTAATAATGCCTTTCCACCAAGAAGAGTCAGTTTCCACCTTAAAGGTAATTAAAAGGAAAAACTATTATGATGTCACAAAAATCTGTTATCACATCATTTGGGAATAATTAAATAGGCGATAGTATTTTCCTATACGGTTCTAGTATTACGAAAGATAATCTTTTATATCTTGAAGCCAACGACATATAACCGTTGCATTTTAAAAGTATGTACGAATCCATACATTTTGTTTGCTGTGACAAATACAAGCAGCCGATTCCACTTATCTGCTTAATTAAACTTAAATCTTATCTCAGAAAAAGTATCCTCTACGCTCAAACTTATAAAGCCAATTAAATCCCTCGCTTTGAAGTCTCGACAATTTCAAAATGTCGCTGTTAATTTCCTCGCAACTCTTTCAATATTGACATATCGCCGTTCAATGGAAATGTTGTTTTTATAAAATGAGATGAGAACGATTACGACCAATCAATGGACAACAAATTTATAAAAACAAATTGGAGCAGATAAAGCATCTGATATTTATTTTATATTCAACGATATTCTTTTCATGTTGTCTATTCTTGATATTGTTTTTTCAATATTTAGACGTATATCATAGAATACATCTAGTACACAATAGGACATCTGCAATACGTTTTCGGTATAAGGCGGATGGTTTATTATGTTTTGAAAAACACAAATAATTAAAATATTTTTTCATCTTTTTAGATTTAATCAGGTTAAATAGCTATATTATGGCTTATTTCATCAATGGAAAAAAACACAGTTAGATTTTCAAATCGTTTGTTTATACACAATATTAATGACATATTTCCGTGATTTTATGATACACAAATAAATTTAAAAACATAACTTACGAATTTTCATTGTAACATTATAAAATTTTTAAATCTAAATGAAATGTAAGGTGACCTACCACGATGACAATTAAAACGATTGAAGTTGAATACAGAAGCATTTCACGATATATGGTAATTTTGGGTTAACTGACAAAAGAACTAAACCTTATAAAGTGACCATACAATATTAATTTAAGTCTAAAAATTGTATGTATTTATTTTCTGTATCTGGCGATCTGTACAAATTGTATAATGCTTTCATTGATTTCTTCTGATTTATTGAATTTTTAAAACTTTATACGATTCCACATGTTTTATTACTAACGACCCGGGTTTCGCCGAACATAAATGACACACAATAAACAGTACACCAAAGGAATTAATCAAAGAAAAAACGCAGACCCCAAGGCAAGAACTAAATGACAACTATTGTAAAATAAGCAGTGAAATAAAATAGTGACATAACATGTGAAATCGTACAAAATTTTAACAATTCAAATTTGGTATTCCATCAAGTACCTTCAGTCGATATCATAAAAGGTAAATTAATAGTTTATTCATTGCCTATAGTGCCATTTGTAAACAACTAATCTTTAATGTAAACAGTTGGAAAAATGCATAAGCGAATTATATAATTGCTCTTTATTACAGATTAAATAATTAACCGATAAAATCCATTCATTTTATTGCACACGCAAATAAGTGACAGCAATTTTCCAACAATATTATTACAAGTCGAACAACTCTTCACTAACCGGTTCTATAATGCATTCAGTGACACTGGGAACATTTTCACGAATTATTCCAAAGTTTTTGCTTTGTTAATATTAGGAAATAGCTCGAAAACAAGAAACTTTAATGTATTTCCTTATGTTGTTGTAATTTATGTTTTTTCCAGTAAATGTATATCGATTACACTCTCGTAAAATAGATAACAAGAAAATTAAATATAATTAACTCCACCAAGTGGTAACTACTTATTTATTTTCATAGTGACAAATCATATGTTGGCTACTTGAACTTAACCTTTGTACATTATTCAAAATTAAATACATTTAATCACAATTTCGAAAATTTTATTTCTCCGTTTTATTTCGGTACCTTTCAGAACTCACGTACCATCAATCATTAAAAAATTAGTCTTAATCGTCGATTACATGATTTTTTTCATTTTCGTTGATAAAATTAGTAGCAGTATGATTACCTTCAAATGATAAAAAAAAATGAAAATGAAATCATTATGACAAATGCATACCAAATAATTTAAATAGAACCAACTAAACAATAAGCTTCAACAGCTTATTATCTAACACAGAGCATATCTTAACTCATCAAAGGAAATAGCTTTTCTTTTTTCCTGTCTCCTACTTGTCGTGTAATAAATTATGTAAATAAGTGCTAAAGGCAAAAATTATATACTATATGATAAAAATTACACATATATTATTCAAATTATTATATTAACCAACAAAACTCTATTGTGGTGTGATTTCTGAGCACATTTTAAATCTTGTGTAATATTCAATTTTACGATCTCCAGTTTTGATTGATTAAATAATAAACACACGAAGCTTTCCCAAAGGATTGAAATCCGTCATCCGAGGAGCCATAGCTAAGTGTATTTGCCACTCGACCATAATATCGACATTTCATGTTACATGACAAAAAATTCATACTGATGATCGCATTAAATACTGTTTTTTATTATATACATATTATATAATGAATAAAACGTTGCTTCACAGAATCAATGTAATATATAATACATAGTAGGGCATTTTATAATCGTATTTCCTGTGAAAGTGCCGGTCTTGGAAATCAAAAAAGTAGCCGTTCCTACTCCAGCTAATAATTGCAAACTCAATTGAATATGAAAATGTAACATCATTTGGGGGTCCAGCGTATTTAACCTCCGCTTGATTTGAAAATTTAAAAAAACATTTTTATGCCTTTTCGCACTCTTATTTTTAAATAACCAAACGGTGAGTTTTGCTCTTTCCCTCCCCCGAAAACACCTGGAAAATTCTTAAATGACATCCCTGCCAAAAATTCCTTGGTAATATGATCAGTATTCTGAACGACATTGCCGAATTTACATAATATGACTATCTTCTAATCGCATAAGCTGGAAGAACTTGGCAACGAATAGACCATGGCCAGTTATCGTCGGTTGCTTAATTCTAACTCCCTGTTTCCATCTGTGATAAAGACTATTTTATAAACATGTTCAATTAAAATGCTTGGTGCATTTGTAGCATCGATTTGTTATTGCTTTTAGCTGCAAGACACATCGTTTATTTAAATATCTTTCACCGTGAGTATTAATGAATAACTTCAGCTCAACTACAGGGCTGCCAAAATTATATTTCTTACATACAAAAAAAACATTATCTCGCCTTAGTTTTATGCGATGGAATGTAAATTAACATATTACTTTAACAAAAATCCTTGATCGTGTTGACAGTCAACTATACAACTGTGACAGTTGGCCATATGAATATTATGTGAATATCTAGATATTCTATAACGAAAACATGAAATTACTTCAATTAAACCGGTGGATCGATGCACTGATAACGCATATCATATATTTCTTTTCGACGATGTATTGATAGCGTGTAAATTTCAACTTAAAGAAGATTTCAAAATACAAACTGGCATTATTTTAATGCACTTTCACATGAAAATTTTCAATAAAAACTATATTTCCACCGATGTGTAGATAATTATTATTCTCTGTTCATTATTTACCATTAAAAATATCTACATTGAATCACTGAGAGGTAAGGTCAATAATCATAAAAATAACTACTCTTTTCAATCATTCTAGCAAATTTGAATTGTTACAACTTTGTACGATTCCACATGTTTTGTCACTAACGATCCGGTTTTCGCCTTTCGGCATCTTCAGGCATTCTGTCACACGGATGCAACAGAACTGACAGTTCGGTCAAGCCGAAACCCGGGTCGTTGGTGACAAAACACGTGGAATCGTGCAAAGTTGTAACAATTCAAATTTGATATTGAAATTCCATCAAGCACCTTCAGTCGATATCATAAATTAAATCATTCTAGCTTTATCAAAATACTTGCCACCCTTCTTCATTTTTATTTAAAATTACATACAACTACTTGTACTTATAACATAATTCTTCCCAAACAATGTTAAAGTGCATTTAATATTCAAGCATGCCAAATTTCTCTTCAATTGCATAATTGATTTCCTCGAGAAAACCACCCAAATTAAAATTTAAGCTACCGAGATAATAAAGATTTATATTAAATTAAATTATTTTGAACTTCTTTATTTAAATTGGAATATTGTACGCATGTTGCCACAATGTCAGAATTTTTTTTTTATTATTCTTATTTAATAGTAATTACATTTAATTTACTGATGATTAAAATCAGACTTTGACCATTCCTTTCAAATAAATGAATATTTCTTACTGATATCATAAAAAAGTGTTGACCCTGAATGTAAAATTACACATTATATAAGTGATATGTAGGTACTTCACAGTGTATAGTTACTCGATAGGTAGCTAATTAATATTCTCTCTTGGCGGTCTTGCTTCTATGCAAAACTTTATATTTTTTATCGCGGTTTGTTGATAGCATATTTATATCCTTGCAGACATGAAATATTGTAGGAACACATTGAACTCTTACTTTATATTTGATGATACATTGTATGATGATTTAAAAAAGGTGTAATCTAAATGAAAAGCTCTTTCCATCGAAAATTTTCTTTTATTTAATACTTTCAGATACTCCCGTCAGATGGCATTAAGTCACTTTTTCAATTCGCATGTGCAGTGAAGACTATCAAGCATAAATGCTGTGGGTGATCGGTATTGTTAAAAGGGTGCTTATCGCTTTGATGATTCATGACTTTTAACGAGGTCGTGGGGTATGATTATCAAGACATACCCAGCACATAATTTTTTTTATATCGAGGGCAGTTGGCTACCCAAATGTACCGGCGCCCTCGTTCAAAGCACTTATAAATTTAAATTAATATCATCTTAAGAGCCATAACAAGCCAGTTTTCTTGGACGTGCACATTATGGAGAAGTGATTAATCAAGAAAATGATCGTTTCTCTGAAAAGACATAGATAACTCAAATCCAATTGAAACGTTTTGTTATAATTATATCCGCATCCATCCACTCCGATGCAGTATTTCAGGTGAATACCAGAGGACTAGTTGATAACCAATAATTGTTTCTTTCACTCGTTCATGTACCCTTGCATTTCCGCGATGTAAAATTAAATAATAGCAATAATAAACTATGAAAAATCACAAAACGATAGGTTGGTGTATCAAAGTTATTTATTATGGTTCCTGCCAGTGGCTTGCGTAGTTATTATTATATGAGGAGCTTATTATCGAAAAATAGATTAAAAACCCCCACCGGTTAATTGCGATTGCATGACTCGGCAAAAGACGATCGAAGAGTTGGCTTTAAGCGCATATTTTGATATAAAACTCTTCGATTGAGCGATGCGCCGCTCGACAAGTTCCGTCCCAACGCTTTTGAAACTGTACGGATTTATGCAATTCTTGCAAAGGAACATTTTGTTTTTTCAACATAGATTGTTTTTACAATAACTGATCTTTATTAAATCGCGGAATCTATCTTCTGTGAGGGAACAGAAAGAAGGAAGGTTGGAAATGAATAACTAGTAGCTTTTTCTGCAGTCAACACCATATGATTTATACTAACATTTTTCGAAAAATAATTTTATAGTCTATCAAAAATGTTTCTCTGTATTCTCACCGTTGGACCGAAGTATTCCTAGTTCATAGATCTATCAAAACGATAAATATTTGAATGGCTTTTTTGCACAAAATACGAAATATCAGTAAACTTAACCTAACTTATTTCTACATTCAGCTCGCATTATTATAATGCACAAGTATCACAAACGATGATTTTTCTGTGCACCCTATCCTCGTCTTATATAATACATACAAATAGGTAAATATACACTAAAAAACAATTTTGAAATAAAGTCATATTACATGCATACACTTAATTATGGACTAGTTAAAATGTGTGTATTGATCGACTGTAAACCAATATAGTTTTAACAAAAACCTTTATATTTATTTCAATTTGTCTACTATACGTAAAAATATTTGAGAAACCTTTACCATTTCAAAACAGTCTGGTATGCCAGCCAGCGGCCGTCTCTGACTATCAAAAAGATATTAGTTTACTGATTGTGGTTTTTTTTATGTATAAATATTGTTGATTCATGAACTTTTTTTGAAATAAAAGAATATTAATTTTGAAACTTGAAAGTACACGTCATTTGTGGCGCTCGCTACAAGACGAAACCTTATTTAAATTACGATTTTTTATCACCTACAGTATCTTCAGTATCTTTATCGTGACTAGCATCATCGACGTCATCTGTTAATACACTGAAATGAATATTTAAACCCTCCTGAATTTTCTTCGTATCGTCAAGGGATATTTGTTGACATATTGCCCCGTTAGCAGATAGACTTCGACATCGGCCAATTTCGAAGTCAAAAGCGGTTTTTTTTTCCTACCGTTCTTATGTATGGGCATCAAAAAAAAAGAACTACCAACCAATCCGGTAATTTGTTCATAGAGATATTTTGCAAAATCGTCTAATCAAAAAAATAGTCGCTCATTTTTTACGACTCCGACTCTGGCCAAAACACCGAACAAAAAGATAATGAAAGAAAAACATCAAAAAGACTAATCGATTCAAATATGATATTCGATCGATGGAGCACCAATTATTATGAATTAATTTAAGATTCTAATATGACTTAAACTTCTATCTCATTTAATCGTTATTACGTTCCGTGCATCTTATTTTACACAATTATTTAAATACACATTTATTACCTATTTACAATATCTTTTGAAAAATCTTTTTAAAGTGTTTATTGTTACTGCTTGGTGAAAACCAAGTATTTAATATAAGTTTTTTCCGTATTTTATCCATTATTATTAAATCAGAACCGGTTGCGCACATCGCGAGCACTATCATATAATAGTATACAAGGAATAACAAGGCTATTTTTCTAAATTGAAAGTGAGAAATTACCAGGCAATTACAATTAATCGTAGAAAATTATTGATTATTGAATTCGGTTAGCATACATAATGTGCATTAATGAGAGAGAAACAAAATAGCAATGATATTTTATGAAAAGATAAAAGTTTCTTTTATTATCTATGTGTCTTCTCATTCGATGGAAAGTATTTATAAATGAACATTTATTCTACTTTTAACCGGAATACGCAACAGTGGCAAAAACAAATTCCAAATAAATTCATAGCATTTTATCACCGTAATATTTTACAAATCCGGTTTCTTAAGCATTTGATTTTATCAAATCAAGCATTTATTGGAATCAATTTATGTTTATTAATTAGCATTTCGCTTTATTTTGTTTTTTCATCTCTATTTCTAATAATTACGTATGATAAAAAGATATTTATGAAAATAGGATGATGTGTTTTAGTGCATGTTTTAACTTTAAGGTAAGTAAGGAATAGAGATTAATTTATAAAATTGCATTGTTTATTTTTATTCAATTTTTTTTCATTAAATTGGTAAGAAATGCTGTCATGTATTATTAGCAAATCCATTTTCATTAATAACATGTTTTTACACAGACACTTGTTCATAATGCGCTGCAAAGCATTTTCGAATAAAAAGGCTTTATAGTTACTATATTTATATTTATAAGCAATAAAGTCACTTTAATTGACGATATCGACTGAAGGTGCTTGATGGAATTTCAATACCAAATTTGAATTGTTGAAAATGTATACAATGTCTCAACGATTCATAAATCAATTTTGTCTAAAACAAGACTTTGCAGGGTAACGTTCATTTAAAGGAAAGACGATTAAACAAGGAAAAATTAATTATAAATTAGTATGCCTTAAATTTATTACTTACATTACGTATAAAAAATAAAAATAATCTTCTCTTACATATTTCTTATATAAATTAAAAAATGCCAATTTCTTCCAATTGAAAAATCACCATTATTTTTTTTACGTTTAAATAATAATTTATTGAAAGGTTTTAAATATCTATAATAAATACAAACACGTTGCGTTGAAAATTTCTCAATTTTATGAATATTTGAATATCGTCTACTTGATATACAATTTATGTCTTAAACATGCGATTTAGGCAGAAACTCGATGTGGGGCATTCATTTATTACTCAAAATAACGCTATAAAGATGGAAGATAAGTGAGAGTTTTTAATTCAACGGTATTGCTTTAGATGTCGAAGTACAACGCCAAGTTGAAGTATTGAAATGTTTCTTCGTTTACTCGTCTGACTTCCTTGCAAATTTACAATACTTACTATTTCTTTTCGATAAGTCTTAATTGTTGTATAATTTTGTAAAAGCAATGCCATATTTTTCAATTGTAATTTATTAGTGTAAAATAAATAAATAAATAATACACTGAATTATATTTATTTTATTAACTACATATCACATACTTCAACCTTTATCGATATATATACGCTTCTTGAATACATAATATTTTCATAAGCAAATTAAATGTAATCTTTTCGAAAAAGACTTTAACTAGAATGCATGTTATGCAATACACTAAGAATAGACTACACCTGCATTGCAGACATATAACACACATTTTATAGTTGGAACTAACAGCTGAGTTGACAGCATATTAATAAATAACCGACTCTACAAGAGAAGCTAATTACAAAGCTATTCAATAAAAGTTTTATAAATTTCAGATAGACAGAGGGATATGCATTACCGCTGCATTACATATATTTAAAAAATTTATTAATTAACTTCAATCCTTATTCCATTCAACCTACTCGATCATGAAAATTGAGCATAAAAATGGCCACAAGCTGACTTATTCATAGCTAAATATATCTCCAAATATCTTGATCATATAATCTTAGTAACGAGCAAATATTATCTATTATTGTTAAAATACCGTCATTTAAAATGTTATATTAAGATTAAATATTCTTGATTCGGTAGTAAAGATTGCAAATGCCCCACCGTAAATAAAAACATTTTTGATTTCGAACGGCGTACTTGTAATAAAGAAAGCTTTCAATAATTCGTTCTGAAAAGCATTCATACTAGCAAAATAAAACTATCGCAATTATTGAAAGCTGCCCAAATCGGTTAATACTCGTGATTCGTGAAATCTTTCCCACACGCCATTGAAGATAATAAAAATTATTGTACATCTTCTTTTGTATTTTATTATTTCAAGTTGTGACCTCTTAGCGTACAGGTGCCGAATTGTGATTGTCCGCTCGGAGGAATTTTACTTTCTCTATCGGTGATATTTTCAGACAGTCGTAGTCAACCTTCAAAGAGCTTATCTGCAGCAAATAAGAAACCTGATTTTTATTAAAGCGTTTACGTCAATATAAAAATCATACTAATTTTCCAAAAAACATTCATAAGCATTTGTGTTATTTTTTACATTATTATATTTTTATGCCGTTCCTGTGGTGCATTTATCAACGTCATTGGCTTACTTTACCACACACTCGAGTACGAATCCCATTATGAGCAGTTTTTTTCCCTTAATTTAGTAAATAAATGTAATTCAGTTCAAAGCTGTGGGTTTCTGTGATGTCAAAAAATTCTCTCTTACCCATCCGGTTACAGCAAACGGAGCGTAGTGCATCTTAGCAAAACGGAGCGTAGTGCGAGCTAACCATTGCTAGCAATTGCCATCTCCTGGCATTATCCTTTCAATTTCTATTCTTTTCGAAAGAAAGCAAGACTAAACAACTATTAATGAGCAATATGACAGGAAAGCCTTTCTTGTAATTATTTATTCCCCGCTGGGATCGGACATGGGTTAAAAATATATATTGCAGTTATTATGTTGTAGTCCACATAACATAGCAAGAATATCCATGTGGCCTGAGTAAGTAAAATGTCGAGTATGGCTTAAAAGACCTACAATCGTAAGATAACACACAAGCGGCACGACGTTAAGACGAATATTTAAATACAAACAAGTCTATTATAACTGGTCTAAAAATCAGCTTCCTCAAACATTATTAAAAAACCTTTTGTAAAAGCGTCGAAGAGATAAGATTGTTGACACTGACATTAAAGTTAAAAACAAATATAGTACATAAAGGTGAAAATTTTACCCTAATATACATTTAAGCCTGCATTCAAATTTTGTAATCGTAGTTATCTTTCCATTTTTATAACTATTATTATATATGTTCACTCCAAAATCTCGCAATGTTAGAAGAAAATTTTACGTAAGGTATAAGTCATTTTTAGGAGCCCGAGCACTAGGCGATGTATTGTAAATCGCCATTGACGATAGTTTATCCTCTTTAATAAAAACCCTCACTATTACAGTGAAACCTCGATTTTACGTTTTCCAAGGGACCCTGAAAAAATAACGGTAATTGCGGGAAAGCTTTAAATAATAATAAACAAGTAAAATCGTAAAAAATATTTATTTATTAGTTACTTGTACATACTGTATATAAAATTTATTTTTTAAAAAAGTCCTTTATGTTAGTTTGCTTCTTTGTCATTTGGCACTTTAATCGGAACAAAGACTTGTTACTAAACTTGTGACTAAAAGTTTGTATGTACAGGAATCATTATTACCATGAATTTTAAACAACTCTACATTTGCATCATAAACAATAATACGCGTGTGGTGGATTTCAACCCAAAAAATAGCACATGCGTTGTGTCTAACATGTACAGCGGATTCCAACGTATCTAGACATAGCACCTGCACTTCGCTGTGTCAAACTTGCTTGCTGAGATACGGAGAAATATGCAATAAAAACGGTCAATTGGGATAATATTTGTGACGGGACCAAAATATTTAGAAGGCTTATCGAGGAAATCGGGGAATCGGGAAACGGTCAATGCGGGATTATTTAACATTGTTCTTATGGGAGTTTGACGGGACTATAAAAAATAAGCGTTCCATCCGGGAAAACGTATTATGCGAGAACGGTTGATCGAGGTTCGACTGTACAAAGAAATTGATGATAAAAAAATATCTAAGTACGGTTTCGTTCTAAATTGGATCCGTGTAAACAGCGCATAAGTTTTGTATGCGAAGTGCTTAAAAACTTCTGCACAGGTGGTGCTGTCTTTCAATCTGAACTCCCGAAGTCTTGACCTCACGTCACTTGAATGTATAATACATTTAGTCGACGTGAACAGGTGGAATCTCTTCGCGATAGTCAGTCATCTTTGAGTTATAAGCGAAGCTTAGTCCGCTCATTTAATAAGTATGTTAATGAAGCTATTAGCTTATTACAAGGATGTTTTACGGAAAAATTAAATTAAGCGATGTTATATATCGTAATTTAAACAATCGTTTTTTGCAGTCATAATACGGAGTCATGAATATAAAATTTTCATTGTAAAATTTTTGTAATGATTGCATGAACAACACAATAACACATCGTTTTCTTCACACCTCTTTTTTTAAATCGAAAATGAGATTAGTGGAAGGTAATGGAAATATAACATTTATCCATACTTCTCAACATAGCTCCATTAATCGACTGAAAAAACAATTTATTAAAGTTTTCACAATATAAATTAACAATTTCTTGCTGTGTAAATATTCTCCTCCTTATGAATCTTGCGATGGGTTCAAGTATCAAGTAAAAAAGAACACTTGGTTTTATAGATTATTAAATAAAATAATGCTCATTTTAAAAAAATTAAGCTACGTCATTCGGAGTCTTGCACTTTGTGTTGGAACGTAGTACAGATTCATAAAAGTTTACCGTTGGATGTACAAAGGTATTTGATTTTATATTATTCGTCCAATCAATGAAATAATGAAATATATTAACATGAAAAAAACGAACATTGAATAGGATAAAGATATCCATGTATGTATTTTCATCTAACATTATAAATAAATAAAACCAAATGATAGCCTTTGGCGAAAATACCATATTGAATAGGGTAAGACGATTGTACGTAGTATCTTGGTGAATTTTTCAAGCACAATTTTAATGTTTTTGTCTTAAGAACAATTGGCAATGGAAAATAAAATATAATTACGAAGAGATTTACAATAATTTTAATTGATATTTATACGATCTTAATGCTTTTCGTTATCTTGGAAATCAGTTTTTAAAAAATGTCATAAAGTTGATGAACATGATAAAACAATTTCATTTCTAATTAATATTTCGTTATTATAGACAAAAAATAATAATTACTGTCTTTTATAACTAAAATTAAATCCATATATTTTGAATAATATACAAAAATCATGGAAATGGTTTTAATTATTTCTATTTAAATTCAAATTCACTCTGAAATGTTATCATATAATATTACTGAAAATGATGAATTTTTGTGCCAACATATTATAAAAGTTGTGGAATAGATACAAGCAATACATTTTTTTACAACACAAAATTATTATTTATTTCAGTTTCACTGTTAAATTGCATTTTTCATCGGTCATTATACTTACACGCTGAACGCAATGCGGTCCTGATAAATTTTAAAAAATGCATCAATTACAATATTTTTAATTCCATATTATTTGTAAATAAAAATGTTATTTTTTCAGAATCGGTTTAGACCCTATTAAATGATGGTAGCAGAGGTGGGGTGTAAAGTATTAACACAAAATAGAATCTAGGAAAGCAATGTAAAAAACGGTTGAAGACAATTAATATTACTTATAAGATAATTTTAATAATGCAAGACGCCAAGAATGTATATAATACATATATGTTTATTTAAAAATGACCGTTTAGCTTTAAGCTACAGCTTACTTAAAATTCTATTCTTAAAACATCTTTATTTGGTAGTATTTAATAAACCCCTAATATACCTCTTCCTACTCTGCTCTAAAAAACGTAGGTTGGATAAAATATTATATAAAATAATACAGTATTTTTATCGATGTCCAAAATTACCATACATTACCCTACATTTATTAAGTAGCAGTACTAAAATACGCAGCCTTGGACTTTTTTTACGAAAACAAATCGTATTCTTAAAGTGAAAAAAATCAAAATTTGAATACTTATAAACAATGATTGAGGCACAAGGCTTGCTTGTAAATAAAAATAGTAATTAGCGGTGTGATAGATATCTTGATCAGTATTTTTTTAAGTTAAAACTCGGAAAACCATTTGGAAAATTTTGTTTCTATGATTATATATCTTGTGTATCAAAAATGACCTCGATTTTACAATATATTATTGTAGGAATATACTATTTTAATCTCAATTCATATTTAATTTGATAAAATATGACCACTTCTATAACGATGTCTAAAATATGTTTAGAGTTATTTGATGCATATTTATTAATTTTTTCTTCTAATTCGAAATAAATGACGTAAATTAATAAAATCTTGATAATGATTGAAAATGGAAGTATGGTTAGTATTACAAGACATAAAATGCAATTGAAAGACTTGAAGAAGCTTGGATTGGATGATACGATGGAAAATTTGAAACGAACGTTGAGTAAATATTTCCAGAGCTATAGCCAAGTGGTCAACGTCAATAGATTTCATTACGTTTTTATTCAACGCTACAATCCACGTATACTTGTTGATTTATCGGTATTGTTTTTATATTACAACTGAGCATAATTAAAGGTAAAACGAAAAATAATGAAATATGTATGGCAACTTTAACCTCTTAATATCGTGAACTATCAACACAGACTCCGCGGATATTAATTATATCGATTTAATGATTTTATAAAACGTCATGTTTGTTTTCGTTATTTAGTATTATGACTAAAGCGGTCGTTATTCAAACTGGAACCAAAACACACTCGCTTCGCAGTTGGTCCAATGCTACTACTCATAATAGTTGTTCCCTAAAAACAAAAATATAAAAAAACCAAACAGACCAGCGCTCCAAAGCAAACATGGCTATTCGATATGGCAATTAGGTATACCGAAAATATGGAATCAAAATAAAGACACGTTCAGATGGGTCTAAATCAAAATTGAATCATTTAAAGAAGATACGTTTAAAGAAAAATATTCATGATACGTGTGAATAGAGTTTAGGTAAGAAAAAGTCTACTGCTGCTATCGATGTCTTTCAAGAAATGGTTGGCATATTATATCTGTACAGACATTTTGGAGCAGTTAATTTTTTTGTTAAATAAATCAGTACAAACCATCACAACTTTTTTACTAGTTTTGTTACTCATCGATAATCGCACACTATTAGTAATTTTTTTTTAGCTCGTTATAATTTTAAAATTTTAACGTTTATTAAATTTAAAGTATTACAATCGATGCCGATCACATTCATTTGTTTACGTTATATTTGTTCTGATTGTTGCACTGATTAACATTTTAAAAAGGTAGGTCATAACAAATCTCCAGCTTTTTTGTAATATACAATTCTTAACGAATGAAATAAATGATGAGGTACCTTAACTATCTGTTATCAGGTGCTGTACCCCTATTTTATAAGGATATTAGTAATGCAAAGCAAGGACTTACGGGTAGCATAACGCCCTGTTTTAGGATAGGATAGATGGGAGGAAATTATTTAACATCGCAAACACCCGTGAAAAAAGAGAAATCCGCCAGGTAAGTTTTTAAATACCATTACAAAATTGAGTTCAGTCCTTCAAGTACATGTCAATTCAATTATTTTTTTTTAAATTTATTATGACTACATTCATTACATTAACTTACAATGAAAATATGACTAATTATTATTATGTGTGTGGTCGCGCCTTTACTCTGATGAAGTAGATAATTTCTTTTAAGACAATAGTGGCCCGGCGTGCGCTGAGAAGAAACTCGTTCACCTTCCACTCCTCGCCTCCTCTTCCTCCTCGGCAAGCCTCGTCTCCTAGTACCGTCGTCTCAGAGTCTTCTCTCTATCTCCCGCCTTGGGAACTTTTCAAATGTTTCGATACCGCCCTCGGGGTACACGAAAATGCTTTTAGAACAACCGCGATAAAGACAGGGCTGCCACAGGAAATAATGATTAATTGCTTATTCACTAATTGAATATGTCCATTTTTTTGGCTTATTCTTTCATGTACTTATTAAGTGCTATGATAATATACAATAAATATTATAATATAATTACGATCATTCGAATTATTTCAACCAATATGTCACTAACAATATTATTATAATTTTATCAAATAATATAGACTATTTTTCATCTCCTATTTCGACCATGAGAACAATGAATTTTTTTAAGAAAGTTTTTCTTCTTTTTCAATTATTTTTATAACAAATATTATACATCATTAAAGTTTTTAATATAATAACCCATATCGTCATCTTCAAAATCAGTCAGTCTATGATTCTTAAGATTCTTAAGGTCAAGCAAAACTATCCACCTTTCATTATTAGTAGTTGATTTCTATTTTATAATTTAATAATACAAAATATCGTTGGAAGTCAGTATTCGTAAAGGCATTTTCTTTGTTTCCTGCGCATAAATTATTCAGAATAAATAATCTGTATTTAAACAAAACTTGGGTATAGTACTCATAGGAAAGGAATGTGATACGTGTGTATAATACATAAAGTCACTAAATAATAAATAAAAAATGTTTTATCAAAACTGTTAACCCTGCAAGTATCTTTCCTATCTCAGTTATTATTTATGGCCCGCCGACGAGTCCGTTCCCTGATAGAGCAGAGAACTGTTTTACCTTTTACCGTCTCAAAGTCAGAATCTCGGAAGACCAAACAAACAGCCGTACCTGGATCCACAGTACCTTAGGATGTACTATGGCTGCAACCGGAGGTACGTACAAATCTGCCTCTCGCTCAGGTGGTCCCGTCGATTGAGTTCGGTAACGATGAATTGAATACTAAGACAATGAAATCAATTATAACTAAACATTTTGTTTTTATTGGCTTACCAATAATTATTTATTGTACTTATACTATTGCGAGTAAGTAGGTTTTAAATAATATATTTAATTTATTATTCTTGTCATTTATGTTATTTAACCTAGTGCTGCAGGTTATTTGTGGAGGCCACCAAAAATTTCATTTTCATATGCTTTGAGGTCTAGATTATTTTTCAGATTTAGGGAGCCGTTTACGAATACCTTTAAAATGTTCTGATGTATTTGGACTATTATCTCATTTTTCTATACTCACTGCATCGTTATTAAAACGACTGTATTACATTGAACAAAGTGGAACAAGTTAACATTGGGTGCTAGGAAAGAAAGCGGAAACACCCAAAACACCCTCTTTATTCTGTATATTTGTACTGACAGAAAATAAAAAAGTTAAAAACTTACTTAATTTTAAGGCTCATATTTTTGATATATAAAGAAGCCCGTTTGGTATCGGGCAAGCTGATATTATGACCTGTCCGCCACTGATTGAATAGCCATATAAAAAGAAAATTTTATCTAGATACATACTTCCATTATAATTCATTTTATAATTAGATTATTTAACTCGTTTTTTTCAGCACATATCACACATTTCCACAATATATTTTTGATCAGAACCGGTTTCGCTCATCGCGAGCATTATCAACTGATAGAATACAACAGGTACAGGTATCATCACAGGTCCTGATCAAAAAATATATTGTGGAAATAAGTTCTAAAAATGTGTTTTTATTATTTAAAATAAAAGTATATCATAAAACATGACTATAAATTAAATAATAATGAATTTTCGGTGTAATAACGAAAACACTTTTAATGTGATACCTTTTTTCACGTGTATTCACTTATAGTATTGAGTTTGACAATGTTTGAATATTTATATTGTTTAATTTCATGTAACTGGCACACAGATATTCAATATCGATTTACTCATAACAAATATATATTTTGGCCATAGTATTCTTTTATTTTTGTCTTTATGGGCAATAGACAAAGCCATCATAGTGTTTAGTTTTTATGAAGGTTTCATCATACAGTCGTTTATAATTTAACTAATTATATAATAGATATACTACATAATTGTTTACCATTTTCGAATGTAAAAGAACTCAACTAATAACATGTCTGAAAAATTATTTTCTTAATAAATATCCAATAAACATAGGAAAGATTGAAACGAATTTCATATGTAATGGGCTTTAAAAAAGCATACCAAATAATTCTTCACGAGCGGTATAGCTATTAATGGGAAGCATATCAAACTCATAATGCGCCGGGGGCATATAAGTTATTTTTATCAGGAGTACCGTATTCAATTCAATATGTGAAAATTTACCAAAAAGTAAATAGTTATTCATAATATTACAAAGCTTATTAAAAAAACTGGGAAACGTTATTGTTTTATTCATTTAATTATTCGTAAACTAAATAATATTTGTTGGTTGTTTGTGTACCAAATTATTGTAGTTAAATGGTAGAAATATACATGAGCTCACATCTGCCAATAACTATTTATTAATTGACTGATTCTCTTTATCCTTTTCCACTCATCTGTCAGTTGTATACTGCAGCATTCTGTGGAGTAACTATAGTTTCTTCCCTAATTACGGCTGGCGTACATTTAAGTGTGTAAAAAATCAATACCTCTACATAATCGAAAAACTTTTATAAGTGGAGGTCTACTCACTCTCCGTATGACGTCTAACATACCTGAATTATGGGATCATAAATACCAACTATGGAAAATTGGGGAATAATTTAAATGCAAACTTTTACTTTCCATTTGCTATAGTTATTCCATTATTCTACCATAAGCCATAGCTGTGAAAAATTTATGTGACACTTAATACTTAATCACATAATATTTGTTATTATGAATAATTAAAAAATATATTAAATAAGTTCTTGTCTATGTAACGTAATCAACTCAATCAATGGACGATCGGAAACAATAATTTTTGTTTCAATATCTCTAGCCCCGATTACAAATTATTTTGTTTCTAATAATTGACGTTGTCTCAGCTTAACCATTAGGCGAAAACAAATGACTAACTATAACAGGTTAACATTGAGAAACCGCAAACCAATCACTGAATAGAATCCAATACCAAATCCATCTACGTTCTATAAACAATACTAATTTATTATCCACACATTGTCATTGATATATTTTTTTTTCATCAAGTCCCTACACGAATTAGTGGGTGTTTTAATGTTGCACTCTCACACAGTATCAGTGAATAGAAATAAAAAATAAAACAGAATAATTCTTTACGGCTCGCAGATTACAGCAGACCCTTTAAAAGGATGACCGTGTCCTCTGGTTTGTTTTATCTTTATCCCTCCTTATCTCCTTGACTCTCCTAATGGCAGAACACTTTTACAGCACCGGTCAGTGCTTGTCAAATTTTTCTTAAGATACAATATCGCAACGAACTCTAGATCTACATATATTATATCATCGACATATCTTTCAATACAGGCACTTAATACGCACTATATCCCAGTGCGTTGCATAGTCAAGGATTCGAATATCCGAATTGACACGTTCATACTTATCATAGAAGTTGAGGCACCAAATGACCAATTGATTTAATTGCTCTCTCAGTTCGTTCATGTTATTCTTATCGCTAAATAATGAAAAAATACATTTAATAAGCATCAATTTTAATGGGACTCTACAGAAGTCATTTATTTTATTTCCCATGAGTGCAAAATAAAATGATTTATTGACTGTCGAATAACCTGAAACAATCTTCCTTGATAACACGGTGAAAAAAATAGCAATGTATTTTAGTTCTACAAAATTATTTTCTTAAATATAGTTGATAGCTATTTCGGCTCACTCCATCGTCAGAGCTATGCTTAAACGAACATTTGCTTATCTATATATAGCTGTGTAGAAAAGGTACACAATACATCTTCTCTCCTGTTTTAACGACCTAGCTTGTTTCTTGCTCGCAATAAAACTAAATTTTTAGCCGCCTTTCTTTCATTTACAATTTTTGAAAATTTTTAATTAAAATAGACACGTGGAAAATTCTTGAATTTCAAATGTCTTCTAAATGATCCTGGATGCAACACACTTTAATGTTCGTTTGTCTAGCTTTACTATACCTGTTGCTTTTATCAGGACACTCTCAAAAGAATTTTTACAACTTTCGAGACGGAGTCTCGAAAGCTTGATAGTGGTAATGTGTCCCCTGTAAAATCGCCTTCGTGGAATATTTTATTATCATCAATTAAAGCATTAAAATTTCTACATTAGAGTTAATTTTGATGTCTAGAAAATGTTTACACAATAATTAAATTAACTAGTCATAGGCCCTGCGGTAATTTTGTGTAGAAATAATTGAAACTAAATAAATAAACTTACTGTTGCAAGTATTTACCTGTCGTTATTATCACTTAGGGTGCCATTAGACCACTGTTTCTTATCAATAAGGTATAGTATGCATGTAATTGTAGTATTCTTTTGACATTATTTTTTTCAATTTACTTTGAATAACACTGTGCTAAACAGCAGAAGTTTGTTTTAGGCCGATTCGTTTTCCTTAAATAAGAGAACTTAAAAGTATACTAAGCACTTTTTTACTAGTAATTTTATGAGCCTATCAACAAGTGACTATCGTCGTCCTAATCATTATCTATACGATGTAGTCTTCATGCGGGAAATTTCAATAATCAATATTTCAATTGGTTTATTGGATGTGTGTTGAAGGTGTGAATATATATGACATCCACATTCCTTACCGGCTCTGTTATCCTAAGAATATGGGATATCGAGAGTGATTAGCTAATTACCAAATGCCCAACCCAAATTCTCTAATTTTTACTCTTACTGAAAAGAGAGATTTCTGTCTTGTGTCTATTTGCGTTGTGTTTATATGGAAGGACATAGTTGAATAGACAATTGCATGTATCTTTCCTCTGATTTTGGTTCACAAATAATATCTTGATTTTCCTGCAATATTAGTTGAAATTGATCAATAATTAAATGTCATTGGTGGTAACAAAGAAAAACAAATAAATTTACGACATTCTTTTAAATAACCTCGTCCAGAATCCTAAGAATGGCCGTCAAATAAATAAAGAACAACCGTACGCCGAGCTTTATTTATTTAAAAGTTGTCCGATCAATAAAACATCCTTATTAGCAATTCCGGCGATCAATTTCGAATCCATTAAAGCAAAATTCCTCGCATTTAACTAATCTCAATGCATTTCGACGAAAAGCAACCAGCGTTTTAAATACGCCATTTTAAAAGACATCAGCGTCAAAAAAGGAACAACCTTTCAAAAAGGGTTCCTATAATTGCCGCTCTCTTCACGAACATCAGACAAACTACCTAGTAATTTTGCGAACATAAAAATTCCGAACAAAATTATAATGAATTTTTAAATAACACACTTGAATGATATTTACGTTTGTATTATTCAAATTACTTAATGTATTGCAAGATTAATAGACAAGTAATTCTTTTAGTAAACAGGAATAAAAATTAATGCTTATATTATAACGAGGGCATTATTCAGTTCATGATTAATAGTATATTATGATATCTATAAATATTTTTTTTATTTTTAGTATGTTTTTTTTCTGGAATTTTAATGATATATAAATGATGATTTATCAGTGCGGGTAATCTATATTATTAGTTTGAATCCCTTTTCCCACCGTGGAAACTCAAAATTTTTACTCAGATGTCACTCATAAATTACTATCGAACTCTATTTTGAAATAAGAAAACGCAATGTTTCGCACAATTATCATAATTTTATATTTTTAATATATGGACCGGTTTCACTGATATCAATTGATAATGCTCACAATGACAGAACTAGTATCAGATATTGTGTTTTATTATTTAATTAATTATGTCTTCACGAAGAAGCGACATTGAACACCTGCAAGTTGTAATACTATAAATAAAACTGTTTTTCGATTCCAAACAATATTCGCATTTATTTTAATAGTAGCGTTGTTAGCGTTGCCTACCCGTATATATTCATAAAATAACTGTAATGCATGTTTTAAGATAATAGTAAAAAAACAAAAATTATACAAAACTGCTTTGAAATTAAACTAAGTTATTGTAGAGAAGGCTACCGCTTACAATAATCATTCGCAAAATTATTTCTGAATAAAATTATTTCTAATTCCTTCCTTATTTAAATAATATAGAAAATATGTATTGAATCAATCAATTTAAATTTCACCATATTTACGTCATCTATCTGCAATTTGAAAAATATAGAGTAGCGTCGCCAGTGACGTCAGAAGGAAAAAAATATTTATTCGGTTTTCTTATCTCTGTCACAACTATAATTATAATTGTATCTATTATATCAATATCGCATTTCCGAGATTTTTCGCTCAAAATATGTCTCGTTAAATCAATTTTTTGACATTAATGCAAATACAATGATCGAATTTTTGCAATATGGGACACTGACTTAAATTGCAATCCATAAGTAAAAAATATGTGGTGTCTTAGGTAATATATTTTTTTATTTTTCCAGAAATTCAGAATATTATTATTATATCATAACCGCTGAAAATATCTAGCATTTAAAAACGTAAGGCAATAACAAATTGACCGAGCCTAAATAATCGCACATTGTTAAACTTCGAATTTCATATCTGGTTTTTTTAAGGCTTAAACCACACATAATACAGAGTCCTCCGATGATGAAAACTCCCAAACGATATCGAAAAATAATAAAAAACAGAATTCTAAGTGACAGCGATGATTAATGAATGGTATATTATATTATTAAAGTTTCTTTCAATCAATATGTAAATGCATATTTGTTTATTTTAATAAATAAAATACATATTAATATTAACTATCATCGTTTTTTTTTTTAACTTCAAACCTCGTATAACACGGATTTGTATTACACGAGGTTTTTGTGGAACTGTAACCATGTATAACCGTATTATATGAGGCCCAGATGTAATTAATAAAAATGAGACTATTGCCTTTAAATTTGCTCTGATCGATTTATTGATTTTTTCTTATAGATTTTTATTGATAGCAAGTTTTTAGATATACAATGTTGTTATCAAGAGTCCACTGACGCTACTTATCTACGCGCCACAGTGTAGATAAGGGAATACAAATTTACATTTTTTAAATAAATTAACTATCGAACACCAGGAAGAGTTATTCTCTCAGATTTTATTTCCTGTTATTTTGAAACCCCACAAATATCCTGAAATTTCATATTCATTCACATAAAGTATATAACATATCCCTCGACTTACACGGTATTTGTGCCAATTCGATATTTGAAGTAGAAACATTTACACCTCGAGGAGATTTGGTAATAAAATCCGCTACTAACACTTGCTTCGAATCTCTTGTTAGATCATATTGAACCAAGCATTGATTAATATCACGTTGAAATTGAAGGGCCCGTTCACCATTTGAGCCATTTTGTACAAAATGAATGCCAAATTTTCTTCACAATTCGAGTCATTCGTGGATGATTTTAGTTGTAAATGTAACTAAAGGGTCCGCCATCTAAAGTTTTTTTTTTCAACTAGTGCTTATTTCGTGAATGGTAACACTTAGCTCATGTCTGATTTGACAGATAATTAGTTTTATCCTTCCGCTAAATGAATATGGTTGTGTATACGCTTGAACAACGCTGGGAAATATTGCGACATTACTTTGAAAATCCTGGTAATGTTGCAGAATGTGTGCGAAAATTGCGTACGGATTTTGGAAGAAGAGAAGCACCGTCAGCTCCGTATGTTCGTTATCTTGTGAAAAAAGTGAAAGAAACTGGCATCCTCATCGATAAACCAAAGCGTGAAAAGCCAAAAACAGTGCGTACACCCGAGAATATTGATGCTGTGGCAGAAAGTGTGCGTGAAGCGCCATCAACATCAATTCACTGTCGTTCTCAACAATTGAACATTTCGGAGACATCATTGAGACGAATTTTGCATAAAGACCTTGGTATGACGCCATACAAAATCCAATTGGTTCAGGAGTTGAAGCCAACTGACCATCCAATGCGTTTTCGCTTCGCTGAGTGGGCCTGCGATCGACTTACAGAAGATGCCGATTTTGCCAAAAAAATCATCTTTTCAGATGAAGCTCATTTTGATCTTGGCGGGTATGTAAACAAGCAAAATTGTCGCATTTGGGGCACAGAAAACCCGCACGCATACATTGAAAAGCCGGTACACCCAAAACGAGTCACTGTTTGGTGCGGATTTTGGTCCAGAGGCATAATTGGGCCATTTTTCTTCGAAAATGAGCAAGGAGTGGCCGTTACAGTCAATGGCGATCGTTATCGGACCATGCTGAACGAATTTTTGTTCACAAAAATTGAAGAGGAGGATATTGGCAACATTTGGTTTCAACAGACGGCGCTACGTGCCACACAGCCGAAGCTACACTCGATGTTTTGCGCCCTGTTTTTGAAGATCGCATTATCAGCCGTAGAGCTGATGTCGTTTGGCCACCTCGGAGCTGCGATTTGACACCGTTGGACTATTATTTGTGGGGTGCCCTCAAAGATAAGTGTTACGCCGACAAGCCAGAGACAATTGACGCTTTAAAGGACAATATTCGTGAAGCCATTGGTGAAATACAGCTGCACACAATCGATAATGTGCTTAAAAATTGGACCGATCGTGTAGGCTACTGCATGGCCAGCCGAGGCAGCCATTTGAATGAAGTTATTTTCCATTATTAACCGGAAGGATTGTACTTTCAAATAAAAAAAGAAATTTGAGAAAATACTAGTAGTTTTTTTTTTATAGCATTTTCAAAAAAAAATGTTATTTGGCGGACCCGATAGTTCAAATTCTTTTTCATCAAAATCACTAGTTTCATCAATTAAGTTAATTAGATCATCTTCACTTAGTTTTTTATCTTTTTTTTAATTCGTGTTAAAGCGAAAGCGTGTAAAACAAGTACCGTGTAAATCGAGGTATAGGAGTAGTTATTTTATTAGATATGGAAATTATTAATTCAAAATATGCTTATCATTCTGACCGCGTATTTCTGTTTTTATCTTTCTATATCTGGGAAATATCGATAACGGCGTCATATTCACTTGACAAAAACAATAAGCCACTTATTTCATCATAAAAAAATGTTTTTTATGCAGTAGGTACCCGATTCAGGAACTCGTAGATTATGATTCATTGCGTTCTCTTGCAAGTCTGAACAAGTTTCTGGAACATTATAAACTGATAAATAAATTAAGACATATTAAGCATTTCGAAGTCGGACCCTTCGCTCACTTATAGATTAGATACTAGAATATTTTGAGGCCCGATTTTTGTAATAATACACAAAATTCAAAACTTTCACAAGAGACGGCGGGTATAATCGCTATTTCATTTTTCCAGGCTTGGAGACAAAATTCTGGCACCTTGTTAATTTTTTATCCCACAATGATTAAAGTAGGTTTTTACAAATTCGCTGAGGGAGGGCAAATACTCCCCTCTGCACCCCCAAATGACGCCCTTGGTAGTCCAACAAAACAATTTGAAGCCATCTAATATAATCACATCAATCGATGTAAGTATTTGAAATTGTTCGATATTTTTTGCGTCCCACCCGTCGAGACTCCGCCAAATGTTTCGCGTGTGTCACGACAGACCTTAAGGATCACTGATTTAGAATAGCAATATCAAGCGTGATTGGTTAAACGTAAATTAGAAATAAAGTAATAGATACCTCAGAACTAGGTCAAAAGTAAAATTTTGAAGATAATATACCAACAAGCAAGCGTGATAAAAATATTTACAGCGAATTTGGAGTCAAACCAGTGTTCTTACGTTATAATTCAAACATTACAATATATACCGAAATAAAATAATAAATCCTTCAGAGGTCCTTAACATTTAATTTGGAAAACAATTTTACCTCATTTAGATAAACATACATTCATTTTATCGTTGCTTGTTAATAGTTTTCTCAGTTTTTAAAGCTTTGGTGTATAAATAACCTTTTTGTCATTCATATTTTATCACGAGATAATGCTCGCAATGAGCGAAACTGGTCCTGATCAAAAAATGTTTTATCTTCGCCAATAGTAACGTCAACATCAAAAATTGTCTAACACTTTATTTCATATTATATTAATCACTAATTCTCATTGGAATGAATTATACAAATTATGTTTTGTTTACGATTCTTATTCAACTATTGTTTTTAATGATCATAATCGATTTCACTCTGCAAATGTGCGTGTTTAATATAAAAGATATAATTGTTCATATTAGTTCTGCCTATTTCTTTAACGAACAATTATTTAATTTTAAGTTGATTAATCTTAAATTATTTACATTCTCTGTTTACAGTGTCTTGACAAAGCCGTGTTTAATATGGGAAAATAATTAACGCGCGGTAATTATAATTTAATTTCTCGAGAGTTATTAGTAATTCTTTACGATTCAAAATGTCCATAGTGGCGAATAATTGACTGTAGATAATAATCAATTAATCATGCAAAACAATCTCGAAATAGATTTAGACAATTGAATATATATGGACATTGACCGCAATTAATAACGACACAAAAGATGAGAAAGGCAATAATTATATTAAAGTAGATAAAAACAAGAAAAAAATAGTTCTTTAATTAAAATTTTGAGTGTTAGTTTAGAAACCGACAAAATCGAGGTACCATTTTCTAAAGAATGTTATTTATATGCAATTATCTGCGTTAGAAACTCGAAGGTAAAATCACACAGACTGTGAGCAAAGGTAAGAAACACACCGGTGTAATAAAATCATGTAATTCGAAAAAAATCCTATGAAACGGTAAAATCATTGTATTTTTTTTTCACATCATTCAATTTTTGTTGAAAAGCTAAAAGTGACAAGCGCCCCCCTCGTAACCGACAAAGCCCCCGTCCCCCCGCACTGGCGCCACCACTCGGACCTGCATTGACAGGTAGAACGGCGAACGCATGCATTTTTTACATACACGACTCAGTCAAGCGCTTTGCGTCGTGCGGTTCGTACGTATTTTATGTCAGACCGCATTTCGTTATATTTTCTAAATAAAAACTTCGCGACTGAACGTTTCAATTCAGTATAGTAACTTTGCGTTTATTCCTGTCATTGGTGTTATATTGTGCTTTTATATTACTACAGAAACTAAACACATACATTTAGAAAAGTTTTAATGTGTTCAGAAAGTGTTCTTCGTTTCTCGCGTGCATATATCGGTTAACTTAAATCGTTGATCTAAATATTTTTCTTCGTTTGCCGCCCAAGTTATTGGCAACAAAAGATCGTATTTGTGTTTTATATTTGGTGTATCCGTGTGTGATTTTTTTATATGCGGAAAAGTTATTCGGTCATCTAATCGTAATATGGTAACTCGGTCTGTAAGTGGATTACTGCTAACATAGTTGTGGGGGTGATTTCTTTCGGAATGAAAATTAACAGCAATGAGATGTATGCTCCATTTTTCATGGGTAAGAAGACAATTATTAATGTTACACAAATCATCCAACTATAATTTCGAACACACGATTTAAATAGCAATTCGTATTTTTACCACCCTTTAACATAATTATTGTGTAACACCAATGTATTTACTAACAACATTTTTATTAGTGTAAACGTTTTCAATTGGTAGAAATATGCTTTAATTGTAAATTATTATAAAGCATACATTCCAAACTAAAATATAAAAATATTTATATTAATCTTAAATTCCACACGCTACTGTTTTTCAGTCTGTTATTTCAGTTTTTTTGCCTCTTTGGACAATCCACTATAATAAGAGATGAAAGCATATTTTTTCAAATTTAAGATGAGTACAATTGGACCCTCTACATATCGTCCCTGGTTAATATTGTTAAAAACAATTCAATACTCTGAAATATAGCCAGAGATAAGAAATAAAAATTAAGGAAATCCATATACACGTACTACGCAGTCATCATAACTTGTAAAACGGAACTATAACGCACTAAAGAGCAAATTCAAGAATAAAAATTACGCATGATTTATTGATTATTTCCCATCCGAAATTAAATTACATGGTGAATGGCACTGTTTTTAACAGAATTAAGATATGTTTTTAAACAGGCAAAATTGTAACACGGTCTAATAAAAGCGATCGGAAACCTATGCCTCGCGTGCCAGTTGATGGCACGCGGAACGACATTTAGTAGCACGTCTTAAAAATGACGAAAAACACACTTCAAAGTTTGGACCAAATATGGAGATGTTAACTTCCAATTTTAAACATTAACGAGTATTTAGTTTTTTGTAGCGTGTTTTACTGTAATCAAACGACTTTTTGTTTCAATATACTATATATTTACTTGTTTTAATCCAGTAGCAGATGTATTTTAAGGAAATTACGAACGTTTAAATATTTAAATGTTGTATAATGTTTGTGCGTAACGTATATTATTATAATCAAACGATTCTTTCAATAAACAAGATACATCGTTTTGTGACAAGCCACTCCATTTGGGTTGGCGACCGCTGGTCGTAAGGATATTTGCAGAACTAATTATTGACATACAAATGATTATTATTTATGCCGAATCAAGTAGTGTCACTTGAAACGCTGCAATGTCTCTTACATAACATTTGAAAATATTTAATTGAAATAATCTACTATTAACAAGTAGCTGTTCATTATATGGTATATCGGACACATTATCAATTGTTTATTTTGGGCTGTCAATGTTTCTTGATTCTTGAGTTGCCTTTTGTGACTTGTGTTCAGCTCAGCCGATGTCACTGATTTTGCATTCAATTCGTTTCTGAAAATGCAGAAACTGTTGTTTTTTCATTTCATGCTGCTACGGTAGTTTCTATGTCGAAACCCTTAAGTATGACAAGACACATCTGCATTGAATAGGCTATTTATATTTTTATGATTGAAATAATAATCATCACAACATCCCCTTTAATTTGTTTGATGAACACTTCGACTGAGGTAACATATAGGTTCTTGAAACTCATTCTCGTTCCGATATTGATACACCTTAAATATTCAATTTTTCAATCATAAGATTGTCTATTATCTATATATTAATCGTCAATTAATTCTATGCTACAAATGTAAGTGTTACACCACGATCGTTTAGTTCCATATAGGTGGTAAAAAAAAACATTAATTAATTAGTTAAATATAGTTTATGAAAATATTTACTCAATTATACTCTATACGAAAGACATCCCTAATTTACGTCAAACATAATAATATGCAATTGACAATACAGTTTTAACCATCAACTTTAAATGGGTTTTTTTAATTCGTATTCTGTAGTGACACGATAGCTTGTGTCTAACAAAGCTTACAAAAATGCGAATTTTCACTGTTATGAAGTTCTCAATAAACTGTACTACTAATTGTAATTAACAGAATATTGTGTTTATAATTATGTAATCTTATACAATATAAAAATAAATATGTTATTGCATATAGTAAACTAGACCAATCTCATCAATATAATTCGAGTTCTGTTCACTTTATATTCACCAATTATATTATTTAAGAAAAGAAAAAAATCGACCACTCTGGAATCCTTTCAGCTGGTTTAAAGCTTTTTGCTACCGATTACAAAACTATTTGCAAGAGCGGTATCTGCCAGGAAATATGCCCTTTTTGATAGATTTAGAGATAGTGAGTGTTGTGCTGAAATAAATACATACGACTCACTTGAACAGGCGCCAGACGTATTAGTTTAGGCGTCAGATGAAACAGAAGTGAGCGGCCAATTCCGGAAGTCATCTACCAATAGAACATAACAATTCAATTAATTTTTTACTCTTTGCCGTGCGTAATCGTTGTCTATGAAAGCATCATTTTAAATCGTGGTAACACTATTCAACTTGTTTGCCATATGAATAGAAAGTATGCTGTTTGTGCTTTTATCGACCAATAAATTAATTATACTGCCATCATAAGTAGTAGCACGAATACCTCCAAAGTACGTATTCTAAGTCTTAGAATCTAAGCAGTGAAACGTAACTGTCGTTGTTTTGTATTATATTTACAACGGCAGAATCATGGCTCTCTGTCATCGGTTTTTCAGGATTCAGACCAAGACCATACGCTTGATAATAATAATTTACCGATAACAACTTTGCTTTGTTTCGTTTTTGGTTCACTTAATTATATAAGAAATCGGGGGTAGTTTCCCAGTGGCAATAAAACTGCATTTAAATCATAATAAAATAGAATTGATAGCTATTTCCCGGGGCGCCGGAAAACTTTCTGTTTTTATTTCCATAATACGCAATACGAAACAGTCATCATCGATTAATTTATCAATTAAGAAGGGTCCGATACATCAATTATATCCATTATTTCGAGCGGATTTGTAATGTTTTGCATAATTTTCTAATATTTTCTGAACGGCAGAATCATACTTGGAGAGACGCTAGTGGCATCTATGTTTTACATGTAGAACTAATCGAGCTTAGCTATTTCGACTACCGCGTTTGTCTATTGCTCCGTCGATTAATCTGACGTTTTATTTTATTGTCTCGTTTTTATTTATTTAGATATTATTAATTGCGACTATTGTGTTGAAGACTTGAATACAGTCTGTTTCCTTTAGCGTGCTTATGATTTATTTCATTCTATTGTGACTCGACAGATCAATGATCATAAATAACTTAATACCCCTTATGTGGTTATATGGCGTCTGCTTCTGAATAACGCGATTATGTCGTCCGCTCGATTATCACAATGATACCCACTAAACGCCATTATATTCCTATAAATTGACTCTGGTCCTTTTAAGTCATTAAAAATAAAGAAACGCGTGACAAATGTAATGCACCGGCAAACTAAACCCACGTCAACGGGCTATTTAGTTTCAAGATTTGCCTTTATTTATGTCAGTGTTGAAAAATTGCGGCCATTTTTTTTTGTTTCAAATATTTGTACCATTTTTAAATGGTAACACAATATTTTCAGTGCTGTTTTTACAGTTTTATGTTATCTCAAGATCAGGACAAGTTTCGCATACCGCGAGCATTAACAACCAATTGTCAACAGGCCATGATACTGTTTTTGATAATATACTAATGTGAAAATAGTACTCAACGTAATGTTTATAATTTAAATAAGGACACGTGATAATTAAATATTGTATACTGAAACAAAAAATCGACCAGTCATTTAAGATTTAAAATGTATGCGATCATTATGTATAAATTGATCAAAATACATAGATAATCTTTTTTTTATTATTAATTACCACGTAAATCAAATGCAAAACACGTTTAATTAAATTAAATTGTTTAAGCCGAAAATATAGCCAAATTAAACAAAAATTTTAAGTAGAGGAATAGTTGTGAAATACTCACTAGCAAAAATATCTGACGGTAAATTTTTGAAATCAATCAACGAATATTTGTATTTTTAATTCCCTATTTTTTTATGAGTTACTTTTTTAAATTTTATTTAGTAATTTTTTACAATTAATTAATGTATTTTTTATTTCTTGAATCATTTGTTTTGTACATCTTGAAATTATTATCTCTAAATTTGTACTCAAATCCCTGTTTTAATCTATGTTGTATTAATCGAAAATGTGCGTGAGGAAAAAAACTAGTCATGATCGTTATATAAATAGTACTAAAAAATATATTTTTTCATTTAAAAAACAAAAATATAACTGAAGTTATTTTATAAGTAACGCAAGTGTAATGAGTATTCTTTGTATGTAATAAAAAGTACAGTAAACCTCCCAATAATGAGCTCACCGCTAATGAACCCCCCAATAACATTTGCGGCAGGTTTTCCAATAATGAGTTAAATCCCACGAACAATGAAAAACATAAAACTCCTAATTAGGCTTTCAAAAAAATATTTCATACAAATCTGTATTTAAAATACTGTCGCGCATTGTCTCGTGTCTCTAAATTCACATGTCTTGATAATGTGCACTACTTAAATAATTTTGAATACGTATATGCTTAAGTAATATACATATTTATGATCAATTAATTAATTAAAAAATAATGTGTAATTCCTCATTTCAAATTTAAAAAATTCAATTGAAAATCTTAACCCCCCAATAATGAGCCCCCCAGTAATGATCCCCCTATCTCTTCATTGTTGGGGGGTTAACTGTATTATTTTTATATTATTCTGTCAAACCTAAAATGTTTTACTTGTTCTAAATTCTTCTATCCGTTTTTAATGGCCTCTTCCAATATAAAGAATGTTATTGAATAATAATGAACCCATGTAATAAACCCACAAACAAAATATATTCGAGAGAAAGAATGATTGGATAGACAGACTGGGACTCGTGCTGATCCTACAATACCTCACCTGTTGCTGGACCCGTAACTGCAGCACCTGTGGCACGCCCCATAAAAGCTGACCGATTGGACAAGCTTTTTTAATAATGTCATTGTTCATGCTATACCAAATATTAAATTTAACCATCTTTTTTTAACCATTTTGTTTTATCCTACTTCAAGAATACTAAATACTATTTAAAAATAGTAAAAATATGCTTTTAATCACTTTTCCTGACCTAATACGTAACTAATTCTAATTATGAAATTTAACTTAATTTTCACCAAAGTCTCGTAGGTTATTATTTATTGCTAGAATTTAATTTCAATTATTTGTATATAAATAATGAAATATGCTGATTTTTACAATTTGAGCAGTATGGATGTACATTTACACTTTTTTTTATTGTGTCATCTATCGCGTATGGGTTTCTTATATGTTTTAAATAATTTCGTAGAAAGATCAACAACATATTATCAAATATGTAGTCGTTTAATATTAACCATAAAAATCATCTAAAATGGAAAAATGTTTTTATATTCTCAGATGTTGTCATTAAAGTTTACAAAAACTCTAATTTAATATCAAATATTTGTTTATCAATCGCATTTAATTTTTGCTCTATTTAAAAGCACCAAAACAATAAACTAGTAAGTTTTTATATCAAATTGTATCAATTTAATATTGTTCATAATTTATATACATTAGGGAAAAGTAAATATAACATAAATTCCTGCAAAACGGATATTTCTTAAGATTTGTAAAATACTGTTAACAGACCAGATGACACATATATATATAGCAAACTTTTTTCCTTTTGCATCGATACATTTTTTTTGATATAATAGAATTTATTGTTTCATATCCTTGTGAATTCAATAATTGAACTATAGTATAAACTTAAAAACGACTTCTAAGTCATTATTGTGTTTTTATTTTTTATTAATAAATTTTGAAAGTTCAGAAGTCATCTGTCAAAAATAGAATGATTCGGTCATTTTGATTATTTGTTTTGTATTTCCCTGTATACCTGTTGAAGAATCTTTCCCAATGTTTCTTATCTCAGGAATGATGCTATCGCTATCCCTTTTGTTCAACCGTTATATCCCGTATGTACATTTCGGTTGCACATTTTGACCCTTAGCAAACCGAATTTTAGCTTCAACTGTGCAAAAATAATTTTATGATTTTTTTTTTGTACTGGATTTCAATTTATAACAGTAAAGTCAAAATATATTCAAATGTAGATAACTATTTGACTCATAAATTTTCTAACAAGAACTGCTTAATACTCAGTCACCCAACCCCTTTTTACTAATTTTGTATGACTTATATTAAAATAAATTATTACTCGCCTATTTTGTAGAATTTATTGCATTTTTTTTAAAATATAATAGATATAGCAAAGCACTGTAATAACATTATGTATCTACAAAAATCAAAATCTATAGTGATCATTTTAAATGGAACTATTGCGTATAGATAAACATAATTCCGATTTATTCTTGGCTTGGCTTGTTTATCTTACGTCGGGTGCCAAACCATATCAAATAAATATATTTTATCTGTCGCTGCTATCACTTTCCTTCTTATTGGTTATTATATATTTAAATATTTATTATATATTGTTTTTTTTTTTGTGATTTACTTTGTAATTGTCATCAATTGATCGGATTATTGGTAAAATCTTAATCAATATATGTTAGAATAACCTGTGGATTAATGATCCGCAACGGAATTGCTTGTGAGTATATACATTTAAATCTCCATTATGTAAATTATCCAATTCGTATCCCTAGATTAATACACGAAAATTGATATTTCGTGTGTGATGAATCTGTTTGATCAAACAATTTTCGATGCGTATTACTGGGGGATAATGTGCCCGTAGTGAAAGTGTTAGGTCCTTCGGAATATTATTTGTATACAAAGAAGCCGTCGACGTTCTCCAAGACATAATAGCCTTTATTTCCATTGTACACAAAGCAGATTATGAGAAACAAACAAACATGGCGGCGGTAGCTCGCTGGCGGCCTTTAAAATGTTCTTTTTTTATCCCAATGTAGGGTTATCAGCAATACTGTGTAGAATAGTATTCCAGCGTTTATTTGAAAGCTTCACAATCATCCATTACAAAGCCTGTTTCTTGAAAAACTTTGATATGAATTGTTATAAATAAAGAAATAATATTTCTTTAAAACCTTTATAATTTATAACTTCCATCATACTCTACACTTTTTGTGGCAAAGTTGCTGTCACATTGCTGTCAATTAAGAACCATTGATAATTAACTAAATTCTTTATTGGTATTTTATTTGTTTTCCTTTTCGAATAGCACATTGTAGTAATTACAACTATTAAATCCAATTATCTCAGGAGCCATATTTTAATTTAAACTACAATTGCGATTTATAATATGTCTACGGTATGATAGACCACAATACAAACAGCCCGAAAATATGCTCACTTTTACTGGAATATAAATTAATCGATACGTAATAAAATAATAAATTATGTAGATTTTTTATCTATGCCATAGAATTGTGTAATGGCAACCCTTATAATTCATGAACAGACAAAATGCAATTCGTGAGGACGCTATATTCCATCTCTCTCCTTCAGGACCGCCTTATTGATGTTCGAAAACTTAGTTTCTCAGAACCAAGACTTAAAACGATGTTCGTTTTCTCGTTGCTCCAGCAAAGCCAGCGCTGGAGTCTAATTAATTCTTAATTAATTTAAACGTTCCGTCGCGGTCTTGCCGTTATTTTTTTATCAATCCATTCAATTCCAATACGATCGATTTGTATTCAGCCATCGTTTTGACAGAACAAAAAATATAGCGGGAATGTAAGCGTTGATTAAACCTACATATTTTTTTGTAAAATAAATTCTCCCGATAATTTTATTCGTGAAATTGCTAATCGTGTCTGCATATAAATCCAATAGGATAATAAGTAACAATTTTTATTGTATTTTTTTTTTTTAGATTGTAGCTTCTGCCGCCAACCAATATCATTGTATAGGTAAATAATTAAATTTAGTAGATAGGTTTTTCTGCACGATAAACATCAAATTCATATTTTCAATAAAGCGTTACATCTCAACATTTTTTTTCTGTAAATTTTGTTTTCATGGTTTGTTCAATTGTTTATATTAAATAATAATAATAACACATCGAATAGGTGTTAATAGCTCTTTCTAAATAGTCTTTTTTTTTACTATGGTAAGATTTGATAGCTGAAAAGCGCATTTTTATATATTTTTTTAATAATTCAGAAAAACTTGGAAAACATCAAGTTATGAATAATGTATAATTATACGTTAAAAATAAATCTTTTTGAAGATTCTTCCCTTCAAAAAAAGAATGTTTTTTTTCAGAAAATTACAGGTTTTACCATTATATAGCTATAGGCCAGTATATACTAATAACATTAACCATGAAATTGTATTGCATTATACGTAGATTTACACAGGTTGATATTTGATAGAATTCCCAGTCCCGAATCTCAATTTTTGTAACTAGTCAGGGAATCGAAACCTTACTCGGGAGCGTGCATACCTCTTGAAGGCACATAGTGCGTGTATTCGGTGTTTTACTTTTTAAAATTTATACGATTTTCTACAAAAAACTTAAATATATTACTAATAGTGTCATTTTTACTGGCAGTGTTTTTACATGGCCCGTTTGAACAAATAATATGAAAAATTAATTTACAATGTGAATTTTTTTATTTATATTAGCTACTCGTGGTGCCGAAAGCAGAAAAAAACGACCGAATCATTTTTAACAATCTGTACATTTTAATAGAAAACAGTTGATCTATGTTGTTAAAATGTGTAATAATATTTTCAAGCGTCGTTGGTTCTCAAATCCTTTGGTATAAAATTGTATAAAGCAAAAATTTACATCAGAGTGTACATAAATATTGATTATTATTCTACACGCCACAGTATCTAGTTATTGCAATGCTCACCTATCGACACAGACATCTTTTTCTACACTTCAACATCAATATATCCTTCCGCAGACCTCTATAATAATAATAATACAGGCCGCATAAATTACTCGACATATTGGCAACATTATCAATAAATTCTTCGCCACAATGTTGCAATTGTTGGTTGACAAAAAATCTTTTTTTTATCTTTATGAAGAATACCAACATAATATATATGTGAATATGTCGTTGTTATACTACAACTTTCCAATCAGTTATCCACTGCTTTCTGTTTAAGAAACGTCATCGTGAGAAATAACAGGGAAACTATTGTAATCGCAATCACGGATAAAATTGTGTTCCGCCATTCCACTCGTAATATCATCATAATATCATTGTAATAATTGAGTCAATTTATGAACAACCCGTTTATTACACCAAGTTCTTTTTTTGCGCGACTTTTTTGGCGGCAACGCTACTTTTTTACGCGATTTTATTTCGAATTTTTTTACAGGGGAAATACCGGAAATAAAATTATTGGTTCAAATCAAGAATCTAGGAAAAACAGTATATCATCAAATGAGTCCAGGCAAATTCAATATGTTTTTTACGCCATGCTTACATGTGCGCTAATTTCTCGTTCCAATTTATCGCATAAAAAGGATTGGGTGAATATACGTATTATTTAATAATTACGCAATCTTCTTTTGGTTATATCAATTAATAAAATTTTTTGACACCAATAAAAAAATATATTTTAAAAATATCTTAATTATTAGTAATTAAAAATATTATTTGATTCAACCTTAAATATATAGGTATTTCATATTTTCTTTCAGTCGCTGAACCCTTATATATTTAATAAAATAAAAACGAGAGCAAAGAGAGTAAAATAAATATCATGCGATCAGAACATCTTCGTTTTCTTAGCATTTCGTTCCGTGTGTTACAATGTATACATGTAAATCAGTGGTAAAAAAGCGTAATCACAACAATGTCATTGATTAGCTATTTGTCACTAACACTTTTGATTTGGTAGGAATGATACATATATATATAGACTTGGTCTCGCGTAGACACCCAGATTATGCAAATAACTATAGCCTGCATCGTTTTTTACAGAAACAGAGAAAGATACCTTTATTCTACAATATTAAAAATCGACGGTAAACTAAAACAACATGGAGACCTTAATGGGATACATTATACAGTACCTTCATAAAAATATTTCCCGTCTGACTCCAATAAAAACGGTTGATAACCGAAGCTCGACCAGGTGAGCCGACGAATCAAGTTTCGCCCGCGGATCTGAAGCCATCCGTAAATAATATAATGAAATTCATATGCACCACCTCCCGTCGTGATTGTCGTAAATGTTTGAACAGATTTAACGAACTAAAAATTGTTATTTAACCCTAACATGTTCTCGGATGATTGCTAATAACATTCAACTTTTTATTTTATGGCAATACCGCCGCGGCGGTCATTTTAAATATATGTTCGAATTTTAAATATGTTGCATTTAATGTTTTATCAAACGTAAAATGTATTTCACATTTTTGACAAGTATTCAGATCGATAAAGATCAGATTACTTTTGCAAGGTTTATAGTGCTTCCAATTAGTCATTCTTTAAATATGAACAGTGGGGTTGAGTGATACAGTTAATCCGAAGATACGTCTCAAATATATGAAATAACCTCCTCATTTAATATTTATACACGTCAAATATAAAAATAGATTAATTTCCACGACTGGACCGTAGAATCAATCCAAAATACTATATTCTGGATCAAGGGTGAACTGGAAAGGGCTCGGTGGGGCTCGAAAGAGCCCTTTGATAAAATAAAAATTACCTATTCTCGCATCAAATGATCACATTACTTCAATTTCGAATATATAATTTTACTCAGGGTGCACAATATAAGAAACCTAACCGTGTTTTCGTTTACAGTATGAATGCTTAGAATACTTTGTTTAACATATACACTCAGTCCTTTTTTACGCGATTTTTTTAGACTGCAGCGCTACATTTTTTTACGCGCTTCACTCGTTTTTACGCAATATTTTCCCCAAATTCGTTGTAAAGAAGTCATTTGTATCGAACCAATGTATCGCGTAAAAAAAGGACTGGATGTACAATACAAAATGTTTTTGAATGATGAAATTTTTAAAATAAATTATGTAAGTAAGTACTACTTGTTTAACTATTTCCACAAAATTTAATTTTTAAAATCAGGACCGGTTTCGCATATTACAGTTGTAATTATACTGAGTAATATTCGATCACTGTAATAATTTTACGTATTATAATTATATAATATCGGTGTAAAAATCAGTCAATTCCCCGATACAACACTATTGGATGCGAGATTAAGCGAGCAGTTTGGTGAGCATCGTATTGGCCGCCCATCGTTGCTCTGAATTGTAAAAATTCTGACCATATCTCTTGGTTTTCATTTGGTCGTCATTATCCTGATCTATCCAAGATTATCCTGAATTGAAGTGGCGTCGAATGTGGAAAGGAATAATCGCTTATAAGCCTAACTTATACAATATCTAACGAATTCAATACCAGCTTAAATAGCAGTATTTTCAATGACATGAAAATGAACCCGTTTAAAATTTCGTTTACTAATTCAATCATATTGTATTGATAATGTGCGACAGCATGTTACCATCCTTTATCTGACAATCAAAAAGAATTCAATTAGAAACGATGCATTTGAAATGTTATTAAAAAAACGATTTTAGCCGGCTAGAATGAATTTCATGACCGCCCGCTAGGACGCGAGCCGCATTCTACTGTTTCAAGTTGGGCCCTTTTTATATTTCTTTTTTCTTCGAATGCAAGTCCACAATCCAGTGGCGCTCCAGAATTATTTTATAAAGTAACACAAATAATTTTCCAAGCATTTATCGAAGTTCTGTAGCCGAGAATATACAAACTCTCACTGATTTGTTAAAATGTAGTCATTCACCGTAATACAAACCAAATTGTATATTTATTACTTTGCGAAATGCCTTTGTCTTTTTACGATGTTATATTTTTATAGGGATTTCAGACGGTAATAAATATAGTTCTCATTAACATTATTAAAATAATGTAATAATATATAGTACAAATATTAATTATACCTTCCCCCACAAACGATGCGTACATACTTTAACAAAGAAAATCCGTTTTTAAGGCCTTTTTATATAATATAATGTACGGAGTAAAAAGAAGAAAGATGAAAATATATAGGTCTCTTAACGCCCGGGCTTAACTAAAGTATTGTCAAGTTGTCGTTTAGTATTTACTCAAACTATTATTATGACGATGAGGAACAAAATTACTGTCATTATTTTGTTTATACTATTTTCTGAACATGGTTTATTCTTCCACCCTACCGTAGCAAGTTTCATTTGCAAAATACTTGTGAAGCTTTGTATTATTTTTTAATTATTTCTTGTTTGCTTATTATTATGAATCTCTTATCCAATTTCTTGCAATTCAATGGATTTTCATTTCGCTTTGAACAACGTAATATAAAATCCATCTAACAATGGAAAATACTACGCCACTGCGTATAAATAACCCATACAATGGACTTTTATTTGACTTGGGCTGACTTGTTGATTTTCGATAAAGAATGGACGGGCGATGTCGTCGTTTTGTGGTTAATTTTTCTTTTTGTAGTGACCCTAAACTTGGCAGTGTATCGTTTGATATGTTTATTTTATTGGTTTTCTTTTGAACGCTTTGCGCCCACTTAACATGTGTCATTTTTTGCTTGATTGAAATGGGCACATTACTTTTTTTTATTTATAGATCAACCGATATGACTCATTAGTATTTTCAGTTAACCAGCATCTGATAAATTAAAATGGTTTTTATTGTACTTTTGATGCTTTGTTTGCCTCAAATATCAGTTTTCATATTTTTTCATGTAGGGTAAACATTTCCTTACTCATAATTACGGTCCATGGAATGAAACCCTCCTAGAATCAAGGCAGATAGCTTAAATCAGCCATTCCCAATATTGTTCTCACTCAAGCCGTATGACCTTACTACGTTATGTATTGTTTTAAAATATAACCAAAAATAAGTGTGAGTTTTGATGTTGAGACAAACTGTTAAAAACATCTAGTCACAACAAACAAACAGCTGATTAAAATGAATAAAATAAATCTTGTTTATTTATTACTTTAATTCAACTTTTCAGCATCCATCTTTTATTGCAAAGAAAACATAATCAGTTCATGTGCTTTTGATTAAAAGCCTGTAAATTATCTTGCGGTTTATATATACACATAAAAAAATATTTTAATATCCATATATTTATATTGCGAAGTATGAATGTCCATACCTTTGTCTTGAAAATCGTACATTTTAAGGATAAACATAAAAATTTCTGGATTTCTTTTCAATCATTTTTTATTCTTCAATTTAACTGTCTTCTACTTTTATGATTATTATTAACTTTAATTTTCATTTTTTCCTCCAGGCGAGGCAGGTGAAAAGAACGTACGATGTTACTGCAATATGCCAGCATGTGTGATGACGGGTTACATGTGCAAATCGCCAGCTGGGGGATGCTTTTCAGAACTCCTTACTGACGTACGAAGGGCTCGGCACGGCTGTGTAGAAGCTGTCACAGACGATCCTACAAGGTAAGTCGATTTAATAATTTAATGTTTATTTCTTCCGTTTTTCGTAAACTTTTTAAAAATGGTGTTGGAATAAAACTGTGCGGGCCCTTTTGGGTAACCAGGCGGTAAAACTACATTGAGGTCTTTTTAGTCACAAAAAGACATGCATAATAAATAAATCGAAAGACATAACAAATTGCCATTTAACGCTTGCATACTTGTATGAAGGAAAGTAGTAGTGCAAGTTTTAGTTACAGATAGTACAACAAGCTTTACAATATTTTTAATCACCGTTTACTTTACACGGATCGTATCGACGAACAAACACTGTTGACATTATTTCAGTACTTTAAAAGGATAGGGCAAATTTGTCAATGATTATAATTATTCTTTTGGCTGTTTATAAAAACCAGTCCAGAAAGAAACAAATAATGTATTTTTCTTCAAATAGATGGTAAGGTGAAATTCCCACATCCCTGAAAATGATGTCCATGATAAGCAATTATTAGATGTTTTTTACCTCCCCGACTCAACGTATCCGATCCCGAAAACAGCACTAATAGAAAGCGATAAGCTACCTATTGGTGCTTTTCCTATACAGGTCCTCTTTTTACGCGAGACCGTTACTTTTTTTACGCGATTTACTAATTGTTATGCGTTTTTTTTTTGCGAGTGTTAAACGATGAAAACTTGATAGAAATTACTACGGCCTCAAAGTCAGATAATAGTAGTGAAGAGGAACGAACACTCAAAGCTGAAACGATTCAAGAAAGATAAAAAATTACAGAAAGGATGTTTTTGACAAAAAATCCTAATAAGAAAGAAAAATTAGATGCAAATTTCAAAATGATTTATATATGCATGACAAACTACACGGAACTTTATAAAGAATTGCAGCCATAGAAATCAAACCTAAAACTTAAAATAAAATTTATTGTTAAGAGAAATAGTTTACCTTCGCATCAAAAAAACAAATACAATGTTATAATAATCGAATCAGATCAAGAATCTAGGATGAACAGCATTCCATCAAATGAGTACGAGCAAAATTCAATACGCTCAAAAAATAGAAAATGACATACACTTTTTGCTCGAATATTATCCATATTTTTAATATAGTTAATGTATGGTATACTTTACACCTTAGTTTATGAAACTAATTTATCAAACAGTAATACATATATTTAATTAAGTATTAAATAATTCCAATAAAATTGACAATCAAACCAGATGCCTTCTGCGTTGTGGCAATATTTGTAATAATAATTATGAAATTGTGATTATTTCACGTTGCTTTTTGAACGCAATTTATTAATAAATATGCTTCTTAGAATGATAATATTTTTTGTTATTTCAATTTTTAATTAATTTAATATTAATTTTTACTTAAAGTTGAAACCGACATTAATGAGATTTAAATATGTTTTATTGCCGCATTTAAAAGTCAAAACGAACCCCTTAGTAATACAAAAAATAATCACCATCTTTACGTATATTGGGGGATTAAATACTTATTTGAATAATTGAAACATTGTACGATTCCACACGTTTTGTCACTAACGACCTGGGTTTCTTTCGCCTTTTGACCATCTTCAGGCATTTTATCATACGAGTTCAACAGAACTGACAGTTCCATTTCATCAAGCATATTCAGTCGATATCATAGTTTAAATAAATATTTGCACTTCGACGCACAAACTCGATTCGACGATAATTTTGGAATAATAATTGAGATAATTTTGTACATCTTCCACTATGGAAAGGAATACTCTAAAATTTTATCGATGTATGCAAATAAATCATTATAAAATAAACTGACATTTTGATAAATATTCGGGGCAACCGACAACATTTGACCATCGCTATCACTCTTTCTGTGCCAAAATAAATTAATGTTATATTATACTATTTTCACTCAATAAAAACTCTCACAATAATGTGATCAACATAAAGAATTGACAGATTCTGAAATATCGATATACTTCGAATATGTATTTGGACAACATATTTCACATGGCTTTAATTATCAGATATTTAAATTGTTATAATTCAATACTAATTATTGATATCAATCACACTTTATGAATGAATTATCAACTGATAGCGATCTTAATTTCTGCAATTACGACATATATTATAATTATATATTTATATCCCTCAATTAACGATGTTCTTTTGTCGTTTTGTAGTAGCTGTCGACATAATAAATTAAAATTTGGTCTATTTGTTTTAATTTATTGTAAATCCACTACAAGCACTCTCTATCCGTCTACACATGCGCGGGAAAGGGTACATGTTGCATGATTTTTGACAGATGACTCTTTCTATGTCGAACGAATTGAATCAATCATAATATTGAACTGATACTTAAGTATACACATAATCATTCACATGATTGTTGTATATCTGTTTTAATTTAGGCAGATCTATAGCTGAAGTCCGCGGAAGGTTTGATGACCCACGGCTTCAATCGGCGATAACTTTTAAGGTCATCAAGCGATAGGAAACGGTTCACGGGTGAATAAGGATGAGGTCGTGATCTCTTTGTCTTTATCAGGAAACGTCAACTTTCTTTCAAATGACAGCTCATATGCTCTGATCTCGTATTGTGTCAATTAATTATTTTTATTGCGTTGATGTGTAATTAATAGTTAGATAATGCGGAGTATTTATTATTAATGAGTATGTTTATTTATGTGGTAGGTTTTGCGGAGTTTTTTTTTAATATTAATTCAGTGGTGACAATTTGTAATAATCGCTAAAAGACTAGTTCCTAGAAAATCTACTTTATTGTTTTTTTCCTAAACGCTTATTCATAAATATTAATAACAATATTTGCCTCCTACAAATAATTAAAATATTGTTTCTAAACCTCCATCAGTATATCAATACAAAAATAAAGATATATTACCCATTCAACAAACCAATCCGAAATAGCGTATTTTTTTCAACATTCTGTCAATCGAGAAACGCGCTCATCCTACGTGTTTAATTTGTTACTTTTAAGGTATATACTGTTAATTCTTTGTAGAAAATAATAATATTCATAAAGATAAGTATGTATATATGGACAACAAGCCTCTTCAAAAACGGATAAATGTTTTTTTTAATTCAAGAGTGGGGGCAATATACCCTCCAGAGAACCTCCAAATGACGTACCTGAATAAATTTGTTATTTACTTTTATATAACATTAAATGTATCATATCATTTTATGGTATAATAATATTATTACACTGATTGATTTCAGTTGTGAATTAGACATTTCATCTGACCGAAATGATGACCGAGGTCGCTTGCCAATAAATGAACACTTTCAGTAGCATATATGTGCCATCTGTTGTATATTTACCAAACTTTTGAATCGTTACACAAAGCATTCATTCCTTCCTCTTTTCAATCGATGTATATAATAATTGCATTTATTAAAAAAATTCTTTTCCTTGTTAAATCGAATTCGATAACTGACAAGCCCGAGTCTTCGTATTTATTCTTTATTGATAATATTTATCGCTTTGTGAAGTGATTATTACACTTTTATTTCACTTGGTATTTACATAACGATACTGCCAGTTGCTCGTTTGTAAATGGTGTCGCGTTAATGAACACAATTAATTAATTTTATATCAATATATGTTTTTTTTCGTTGACACCAGCTAACCTATCCCAAAAGTGGCTCGGCGTTATCTTGGCGCCGGCGAGTGCAGTACCGTGACAAACGCAGACAAAAGCGAAATGATAAATATGTATATTACTAAAACCCTGTCTTTGATAACATTTCAATTAGTAACACTGGCAACATTTTAACTGAACATCCGGTAGATTAAAAAAAATTACGTTGGCGGGTATTGTCATAGACGAGGTGATATCGTTATCTAGGAATTACTATGAAAAAAAAAATACTTATTTTCCTGGTTACTTAGTTTGATATTAAAAAGCCATTCAATTGTATAACGTCTATAAATTAAAGACGTCGTGATTTTAAATATTTTTATACAATATATCGACCAAAATACTGGGTTGTCACATAGCATCAAAAATATTTTACCCCAGCCCTTCTCATATAACCTCACATTTTTTCAACCATCTATTCATAAGAATTATAACCAGTAACATAAATGGGTGGGGGGGAAATAACACAAGTCGATATAGCAAGGTGTTCTGTTTTCATTATTGTTTTTCTTATTTGGCCAGATATACGAACAAATGTGAAATAAGTCACAAAACAGCTAGAAAATGAATTTATTGAAGACGTTATCACACATGTACATAACTCTGACTTATATGATTGATCTCGCTGTATTTAAGAAACTCTAATATGTTAATGAAAAATTTCTTTTCTAGAGTGTTTACGGACAGTACAGTTAACTCATATTAAGTACCATTTCTACAATATATTTTATGATTAGGACAGTATTTGATCATCACGAGCATATTATCAACTGATAAATTATGGATATTATCACCAGTTGATAATGCTCGCAATGAGTGAAACCGGTCATGAAAACTTTTCAGGGTATTTTTATGTGTGCTTCGTGGCATAGTAAAAGCTGCTTTAAATTTCATCCAAATGATATTTTAATAAAATTTTATTTAGTAAAAAGCTTGACATGAAGTGAGTTCCGGCACCTTTTTTTTCTTAAAAAAAATACTATATATAGTCATATTATTGAAAAACAATTACTAAAAATAATCCTTTTTTCTTTTTTCCAGGGATCACAAAGCAAAATGTATGAATTCACCGAGTGCAAGAAGTAGTACACCTGGAGCCACCGCCGCATTGAAGTCAGGAGCTGGATCCCTGGTGCTCTGCTGTTTTAGGGACTTATGTAATCATGTAGACAACCCTAACTCGAGAACAAGGCTCAATGATAGCTTGGCAGGTAAGATCCAATTTAAATATTTATTTTTACTATTAATTATTATTCATTTCAAAAAGGATTAACCCTTGGAAGCTGTTACAGTTCACGTAATAAGCCAATGTGATAATATATTTATTAACAATATTGAATACAACAAAGTCTTTGTGGATCTTTAAACGTATATTAATTGATTTTTTTTGGATATTATTTCTGGTATGTATACCAATAAGAAGTACTTACCTATATGTGTTAATAAAATGTTTTCAACAATGGCATCATGCATATTTCTTAGTGAATAATGTTAAAATGTTAATTTTATGTGGACATGTGTTGGTAGATGATTCTTATCATATTTGTTTTGTAGTGATTGATATAGGTTCTTCTAGCATGAAAAAAACTTTGGTATATGCACTTACCAAGATCCTGAAATAAATATATGTAATGCACTTTCATCTTATAAGTAAAACAGCTTCCCAGCTGTTATAAGTCTTCCAGGAATATTATTTATTCAAATTGCATTGCTGAATTAAAAACCATTGTGTGACCCAATTCATGTTACAAAATTTCTTAGAAATCAATATAAAATTAATTTATTGCACATCTCCATTGATCCAAGTACTAAAAGTTTTTAAAGAACAGTAATTAGATATAATTTATGATATCCAGTGAAGGTTTTTGATGGAATTTACATATTAAATTTGAATTGTTGAAACTTTGTACAATTGCACATGTTTTGTCACTCAACACCTTTTGACATGATGCAATATAACTGACACAAAATAAATAGTTTGTATCGGTTTTATACAACAGGAATCCAAATATATTTATGAAACAACTTTCATATCAATTGATTTCATGATAATGAATTTCAATTTGTATATGATAATTTTATAAATAATACACACATTAATTGTAGTGAGTTTTTGATGAAAGGATCTTACAACAAATAAAAATCAACTACCACTAAAATACCATTGGGTAATTTGAAACATTATAATAAAAATTAAATTTATCAGATTGTCACTTATTGAATGGTTGTCAACCGTTTATTATGCATACATAGCAAACATTTGACGCCGAATTGTGTCAGTTTAGCCTTTTTATTTCTCCTTTGCTATAATCCCTTATATGTAATTAGTTCAGTGAGTTTACATTCTCACAAATTCAAACTAGTAAAGGATTACTTTCAAATGAAATTCTGAAACATTTTAAATTATTTTCATCACTGAAGAGGTGCCATCTGTTATCCTATAATTTATACAGTGGAGATTAATATGAAGTGAAAAGAAGATTTTTTTATTTATATTGTTGGAACCATGTAACAATTCTGATGTAATCAAAGTATATGGATGTCAAAAATTTACCTAATATATTTTACAAAACTCATCCAAAAAAGCTCTGTGATTAAATACTTCTTCCTTTCTTTCAGGTGGTGGAAACTGGAGCGGGTTTAGTGGAATGGTTGGTGGTGGAATGATCTCAGGAGGAGCTGGAGCTGTAGCCGCAGCAGGCAATGTCCCCGGTGATAGTGGAGCAGGTGATTTATGGTTTCGAGCTGCCACCATTGCTGTGCCTATTTGTGGAGCAATTATTCTCTTCGGTCTAATCGGCTTAGCTGTAAGAATTCTCAGAAATGATGCACTTCAATCTTCCAACAAACTCAGGTGAGATTGTTGTTTCATATTGTTGCTGTATTTATTATAAAACATGATATATATCCAAGAAATATTTAAAATAACTCAATATTTTGATTAAGATTTATATATAATATTACTTTCATCAGTGTGCAACAATTTTTTTTTTGACTTGTATATCTCTAGTATTTAAAAACTTAAATATATAGTAATAATGGTTTATGTAAAACTATCGATAAGCTCACAAATGAATTTTTCGATCAACCAAAGAATACTCATATTCTGATTTATAATAATAAGCTTTGCTACAGCATGTTTTGTTTCTCTTTAAGTATTTTATAATCGTATCATTCAAAGTAAATTAGTTTAATTTACAAATTTTCTGTCAGTGAAAGGATGTATAATATAAATATAAGTTTCATTTTTTGCAACCAGAGTTCGGGATCATAAATTAATAAATAAATAATAATAAAATAAATTAATACTCTCAGTTGTTGAAAAAATAATTTTATCAGTAATATTTGGAAAAAATCAAAGGTTTTCTCTCTATTGAGAATTTCTTTCCATCGTGTTTCACAAAACTTATATTTTAGTAGTTTTCCACTTTCGCACGTCTCCTTTGTTGAAATTAACAGTTTCTATATTTTAATATTATATCATATATTACAATATTATCCTTTGTATGTTATTAAAACTTTTGAATTTGGTTATGAACCATTTACTATTGATATATAATTACTAAAAGAGCATTCTTATCGTTCCAGTGCAACATATATCCCACATGCAACTGATCACGGACCGATGGAACAACCCCTGATGAAGAAATCAGCGATGTCGTTACCTTTGCATCACGGGCAAGCGGCGGCACCGTTACTCTTATGCCACGCAAATGTCACACGTCCATACGAAATATCCAGTAGGGATCGGAGTCTGAGTTCGGTGAAGAACGAAGCCAACGCCAAGATGAACTTGGCTGGCGACAGTAGAGAGGGCTCTTATGATATAATTATGCAACAATGCTTGCAGCCGCCCTTGGACCAACCGGCTCCAATCCGCAAACCGACAAATACTGATCTGACCAACAGAGATGTAAATATAAATATGCTCGAAGTGGAAGATGACAAAACTGAAGACAAACTTTATAATAAAGAAACAATTTTATATTGGGGTAAAGCAGCGTCGAACACTGTCAATCACTGTCCACAATAACAGTAATATATGTGCCACTGAGAGGTGATAATAGGTGCTTTGGGGATTTAAGAGTGCAGAGGTGAAATATTTGGTTGTTCGGTGAAATCCTGTGATTGAATGGTTCATAAATGTGTTTAAATTATATTAGCGTCATTCCCATGTCTCATATTCATTGCTGCTTTGAAATAATTAGTCAAACACTACACGTGTTATACTACCACTCATTTTATATACGGTGTGTTGATTTAAAGGTTATGTGCTATGAAAATTCTGTAGCATCAAGGACAGTTGAGGTATCTACTAAATAGAAAAAATGGTTTTTTACGTTTTCAGACTTGTCAAAAATCAAATTTTACAGTACTGTGTGAATTTGTTCAGCAAATATTTTAGACATAGCGACTTTAATATACAACAACTATAACTTTTGAATCCAAGGAGTATACTGATTATACATGTTTGCATACTTTGATTGTTTTACAAATGCAAAGGACAAATTGATTGAAAATATTTTAAAATCTGTACTTAATGGGACTGAATATATGTAAAGATGTAATTTGTAATACAAATTGTATGAATTATTAACCTCATCACCATAGTTCACATTTAAATCAATTTAATTACACGTGTGTTTATATTATCTAGTGTCTAGACATATTAAGCAATTTAAAAACTTCCTATACATTCTTCAATGTCTCCTGAATGAGCCAAATTTTTACGAGTCAAAAACACCCCGTGCGATCCAATATTAAACTTTTGTATTTTTTATACAACTTTGTATATTTTCTATTAGAATTAAATATCGACTGATAATTGTGATTGTTAACCACACATTTTGAATTATATTATTTAAGACATTGTAAATAATAGATATTTTAATAAATTTTGTATAGATAATATTAACAGGAGAGCAATATTAATTATGGAAATACGCTCTAATTTATTTATTCTTCCACCATACCCATATTGCAAATATAAAATAAAATTTTCCGCTATTAAATCATTTAGATAAGTCAAGAAATTGTTTTCCTCCAATTAGCGAGAGAAATAAATATTTCAATACTAAACCTAGAACTTCTCAAATTTGTGTTATATACAATACAAATTTCATACTTCATTATAATTACTCACTCGTTAACTAAATTAACACATTCTTGGGCTTTTTGTAGATATATGAGATATAACTCATATTTTTATTCAATTTTAAATACCGATTCATTAAGTCATTAATTTGATTATAATAAATATGTCAATAATGTAAATATATAAATAAAAACCAAATTAGTTTTATACATGCTATACTGTTTTGGTGCTTTCACATTATTCGTGTTATGGTGCCTTTCTTGTGAATTATTTCCATTGTTTTTTTTTCTTTACTAGAAGAACGATTATATAGATTTATAATGGAAACCTTTGCAAAAAATAGTTGGACATGTTTACTATTTATAATATTAATAATTCATTATACTAAGAAAGCTGTCTACATATTATCTTTTTTATAGATTGGAGTCAAACAAGTGTTGGTTTCTTGGCACTATTCCAATATTTAAAGTTGCATCATATTAAAAATGAGCAGCATATTTTTTTCAGTTAGTTTTCAGATGGTTAGTAATAAATGTCATAACTAAAATTAAATTAAACTTTTTATGAATTATCCCACAGAATAAACTTGTTATCTATGATGATTGAAATCCAGTAAAAATCTACTCGACGGGGAGAGTTTAGTGTAAAAATTTGTACTTTTTCTTCAACTTTCCAGTTAATCTGATTGTCTTAATCTATCAAAAAAACAAAAAAAACTGTAGATGCTTGTTAAAATTTCAAAGTTCTCTACCCTGAAGTCATAAGACTTCTGTACTAGTTTTTCATGCTTAAGAATGTCAATAAATATCTCATGATTGTCATTCATTTCAATTTTCAAAATCACCTTTTCGTAAACTACCAATTTTGCAATCAATTTTTATCCCCCCCCTTTGTCAAAAATAATCACATTATAACAGACTTCCCCCTTCTGTATTGAATTCTAGATTTAAGTATACCAGTTCTGCGTGTTATACTAAAAGCTCAAAAATGATTTCCTTATAATTGTGGTACATGTTTTTATTATCAGCAGTTCAATGATGAATTAGAATCTCAATATGTGTTGGTCCAAAATGATCTCATTATAAAGTTAGTGTTGTAACTTTCTAGATTTTTCTCTATATAATTAGCAGAAAATGAAAATACTCTAATTATTAATACTATATATATATGTATATAGTTCTTATTTGTATTGATGATATATTATTTATCCAGCGCTTAAAAAAATATTAAATTCGGTGTTTAAGGGCGAGTGTAGGGCAGACAGGGACATCTATTATTAAAAAATTTAATTAAGTAAAAATGACTCAATCAACAAGTTATTCTTCTTTAATACCCTATTTTATAACTATGCAAATAAATCAAAAACTTATCTCAATTTGGTGAATTATATGAATGTTTGTGAATGAAATCATTAAACATTATTTTTCATTAAAAGATGTCACTTTCAATGCTCCCCTCACTCTTAAATATAATAGTTAAGTCTTCTCAAAATACATGCTGTAGTCCAAATATTACTCAATCTTATGCCTGCTGCAGGCTATTAGCAAAGACAAATTTTTAAGTTTTATTTACGATTATTAAATTGATGTTAGTGCTTGTTTTCCATTATATGATAACTTCCTAAATATGTCAATTATGCATAAGGTAAGAAGTGCTCCAATTAAAAAAAAAACATCTATGCTATTTAAATTGTAACTATAATATCCCTAGTTTTTTGGCAAAAACAGATATGTTAGTTGTAATATTTTAAGTTCAAATGTCTTATGTCAAAAAATCCTTCTTTTAAACATACTATAAAAATCTAGTATATTAAAATATTACCCAATGTTAATTAACTAACATTGAAACATGTCTTTTGTGAAATGAAAATTATTAAATATCTGCTTATGCCAAAACTACGCGGATATAAATTTATATTTTTAATACAGTGGAACTTTTAATTATTGTTTTTTTTTTTTTTGTTCTTGACTTTATGCAAAGTAAATGAATATCTTCTTTTCTATTTACCTAAAAAGCCCTCTTATTGAGCTAAACCAATTGAAACCAAAATTATAAATATATTAAAATGGTTAATACTTACACATTCCTAGATTTTGTATGGTATGTTGCAATGTTGGTCATTTCTATATCATTATCAAAATTGTAGCGGAGAGGGCACTTTTATTATTGAAAAAAAATGAAAATTGGAGATTTCACTGTATTGTCAAAAACAGTTTAACATAAGATGTAATATATTTTGTGGAAATATGATTTTTTAAACCCACTTTGTCAATTTGCATGAAAAATGATTAGATAGTAGAAACATATTTACAGAGACCTGCTATGTGCCTTGTATACATAGATTTTTTCAGAAGTCAGTAAAATATGCAGGTGACTTGAGTGACAAACTGATATGAATCTTTGGAAGGGTGTACTTTCGATTTTAAATGGCATATTAATTTATATTACAATGTATCTATTACTAGAATTTCGTAATGTGCATATTTTATTATTTCTGCACTATCTATAAATGTGGACTTTGTAAATAATGAAAAAATAATTTTCCACTTTGTATTGTTAGTTTTGAGATGAAAGCTATTTTTACTACAAGAGCATTATGTTATTGTTATCAATTATCTTATACTATTTATATTACTGTGAATAAATGCTACGTGAAAAATAAAAAAAAAACTTTTTATTATGTTTTTAAAATTCCATGCATTATAGGTGATAAAATAACAAGGTAACAGTATATATCGCACAGAGCAATAAAATCTTGCAAAAATATCTCGATTCACGTTTTCCAATGATAAAATTTGTGGCAACTATTTCAATCCCTCAATTGTTTTTATGAGTGTTTTCTCCATACATGGAATTTATTGCTTCCCAATGAAGGTGTCAACACAAGTTTTTTCTTCAAGAACCGCTTGTTACTTTTATTCTGTTAATTGTCACTTCTTGATGGAAAGACATATTTTAAACAATAAAAACATATTTTATAGTACTATTTCCACATTGTGTTTTTTGACCAGGACCGGTTTTAATCACCACGGACATTAACTGAAATAAAAATGGCCCTGGTCATAAAATATTTTATGTGAATAGTAGTAAGTGTTTTATTGTTTAAAACATCAATAAGTAGATTGGCAGTAAAATATTTATAAAGCTTACAGAATGTAATATTACGAAAATATAATATTCAAACAAAATAAATATCAACTTTTACTCAATGAAAATATTAACATTTTATAGGAATAGCTAGCTAAACATTGAGGAACACATCTTTTAGAATGGCGATTACCAAACAGTAGGCTGTACTGTAATAGAGCTGCTATTTTTGGATTGACCATGCAAAATTTTCTTGAGAACCAATGTCAAACAATATCATGAGAAATAATCTATATTAATTTAGCTAGATTAATTTAAAGGAAACCAACTGCATGGCTACAATTCAGAGCTAATTAAGTGTGGAATTCTCTATGTGCTTTCTTTTGCGCTATCATTGTGTTCCAGAGTATTTGTGTTCAGAAAATCGACAGGCTTGATAATTCATATTGACTGCTTGTTCTGAAATTATACTAAATTATCAGTACTAAAATTATGTAACCGTCAGGCAGAATTCACTACGCCTATAACACAGTTTTTGTAGAGCATTAGAGTGGTTTATATAGTTGACTTTGAATATGGTACTCACTGGTTCAGATCCCAGTACAGACTATTTCATGGATTGACATATAGATTTTTGTCCAAGGAATGCTGCCAAAATTCCTTCAAACCCGTCAGATTCCGTAAATGGGGCGTTGCAGAAACACTAAGCTCTGCCCTAGACTACACTCAACCCTTACTCTATTTAAAAAAAAGACAAATTGAGGAACCCAGTTACAAAACTTCCATTAAGATAGGATAAATAAACAGTCCACATATGGTAAAAAAAACATCAGGTAAATTTAAAATAGCAGAATAAAACAAATGTTTGAAATCTTGTAAGGTTTATTTACTACTTATTCATCAATCAATTTCATTCTCAAAAATAAGACTTGCAGACTGTCGATCAGAATAACTTAAACCTTGTATACATTCAACTTAAGCAAAATATCACAAGATAACGCTGCAGTGCACAGCAAATGTCATCTTATAATTTTAGTTTGATCACAATGTGTTACATCAAATAAAATCGGCTAGACTCAACCTTGCCGTTTTGGGGTAGTTAAACAAACAATCTTTACCTCAAACGGCAACACCTGCTGCTTCAGCCTGGCACGGCCACGCGATCAGAGATACATAATCATCCTGACTCGCGCAGCGCACAACATATTAAAACAAAATAATTGTAATAGTTTCACATATATAATATATAAGCATCTCGCAACATTTACTGGAGGAATGTCATGTCACATCAGACAGAAAATTTATATCATTCCAATAATTTAATTAGCCATATTGTGTCTTCAAAAAAAAAGTTTTATGTTTTCATTGATTAACAAGGAGTCGTCATTTAAAATAGTATTTTAAAGAATGCTGAATTTATGTATACCTATAAATGCAAGGATAATACATTTATCTACACAGGCAAGTGTGATTAGATTTTAAAGTTGAGATCAGGGATCTTCGTACACACTAATAATATATAGGCTGTTATTTTTTGTCACCTTTGTAAGGAGTGTTTGAAAAAAAATAACTTTGTTACAAAATAATGACATAAAAATACAGAACATTTACAAATTTAAAATAGTAGCTATTTCAACAGAAAATTACCCTCTCAAGTTTAAAATTGCTCGCTGCCACATTTTTACTGCGCAAATCAAATTACATAAAAAAAACTTCAATCGCTGAATTCCCTGGCTAACTTTTAAGTCTATAAAAGGATATCGGGCAAACCTTCCAATAAAAATATTTTTGTACTAGTTTTTATGGAATCTTATCTGTTACAGATATTTCTGATTTAAAAATACATAACAACCTGATAATTTATTATAATTAGAGTACAATGCATTTCCTGAGGAAAAACAACAGTTACTTACAAGATTTATAACACCTTACTATACTATAAAAAAATAAGTTAGCCCAGAATACAAAAACTGGTTATACAATAATTTTCTGTTGATATAGATAGACGGAGTTTATTAAAATATACATAATTACTGAAAACCATGTATATAAAAGCCGCTTTCAATTATATCCAAATTGTGAATTATGCATAAACAACAGATCTAAATACATTTCAGATGATGGATTACAAGAGAAGCGTTTAAAAATAAAAATCATTTAACTCGGGATGCGGTGCCCCTTTTGTGTGGGTATTTGGCTGATGTCATCAGCGCTTAACCTATATAGCACAACATCGCACAAAACTATATAAACACAGTCAAATAACTAGGGAAGTACGAATTTTCAGGCAGTACGAATCTCACGGCCGAGTTTTAATCCATGAATCAACGTCTGCTCTCATTACGACACGAGCTCCGAGAATGACTTCACATACGCTTCATGTAGTTTGTTCACGAAATCAGCGTCATTTTTGATGAGATAGTTGAATGCTTGAAGCAGTTGGTTTCTCGTGAGGGGCTCAGGGCGGAGATCTTCTGTCAACGGCTTGATGGGTGTCAGCATAGTGTCCAGAGCTGGCTTTTCTATTCCGGCTTTGCTAGCTGACGACGTGAACATAGTGGGAGGCATGAGTGCTGGCTTCTGCGGAGTCTCCGGTGGACAGGCTACGGGTACCGAGACCGGTTTCAAATCGGTTTCTTCAGCAGCTGTTGTTTTAGTCTGAGGCTGATTTAGGAAGGTAGCCAAAGGAGAAGATGATTTCGGAGATGAAACCCTCATAAAATTCAGGTCATTCTCCAAGAAAGTTTGACCGTTGGTGTTGGCTGCAGGATTTACGGATGGCGTGTTTTCAATAGGTTGTCCTTTCGCAGAGTACCTCGGTGCTTGCATTATATGTTTTATCTCTTCTAATTTGTTTGGATTATTTTTACGCTTCACATCAGTCTGAAGTCCTTTCAATTTGAAACCGTTATTTCCACCACCTCGCTTCGAAGTACTATCCGGTGCAACAGGACCGCCGGGAGCCGTGTTTGGACCGCTTGATAGGTCCCCCGGAGTAACAGACCGCTGTTGCTTTTCAATATGTTCGACGCTGTGCACTGGATTGCTCATTAGCCGTTGCAGTATCATCGGACCTTCTCTGGCGTCACCGCCGGGAGGACGAGGTACCCCAAAAAGTCCAGCCGCCTGAGGCGGGGGTCCCGATGGCATTTGCGCGTTCCCGCTACCGGCCTTGGCGAAGAAGTCCATGACGCTCTGAGAGGCGACGTCGGGAGGCCTGGGAGCCTGAGGGTCATTTTTTCCCGGTGTTTTTATACCTTTGTTGATGTTATAATCGTCTTGCGCTTTACTTAACATGCTAAATATATCCACCGATCCGCCGGCAGCCGACTCTAATGTGTTTTGCTGATTTTTTGGCATTTTGTCGCGTACGCACGAACTATTATTTGCTTTCGAGGAATCTTTCGCTAAGCTGTCTAATTTCGCAGACACTCTCACACACTCTTCTTTGTCAAAGAACCAAATGCCATAAATCACACGTTTAGAATTGCGGTATAGCAAGAAAGGTTCTTGAACTTGCAGTTCGAGTCCTTCGGTTACTGGTTCTATGAGGTTTCTTGTGTTTAATCTGTTCATAATAAGCATGCTATGGAATGGTTTACCGTTTCGGCTGTACACAAACAACGCACCTTCGATACTTGTCTTTTCCCACTCATTGTCTTCGAACGTGTAGAGAGCTACGTGAGTCGCACTATCTACGATATCTCGGGCATATGGATCGAACCTTTTCAACGCAGCCACATTCATACGCAACTCGACAACGTCGGCCATTTTTATTTTTAAAGTAGTCCACTGCCTTCTAGATTTTACTAAATTAATTTATTATCCCGCATACAGAAGTGTTACCATAATATATATTATAAAATTGCTTACAGCGTTGCTGAAATCTAGTTAGCATTGCTTATTTTTGTCTTCGTTTAATTATTTTATCCATTGAAGTTTTTATTTACAATTTAGAAGTTAGATAATTTTAGCATTCAGTTAACAACATGATTTCAAAGAATATTTGTTGTGAATAAATTTAACAATTCTTAAGTCGTTTGTTGATTTTACAATCTGTAGGAGATCAAAGAATTCAGCTCTATAATATTTAAATGTATTTTAAAAAATAATTGATTTGTTTAGCATGGCAGTTGAATTGGTAAAAAGAAAATTTATGTTGGGAAAATAAGAATGGCATTTATTCATATTTTTTTTAATGATATATCATTTTTGAATATCTTTAGTTATATGCACATGAACCTATAGGTATATGTTTCCAAGTGTACTTCGAAAACAACTTTTTGACTTCTATTACCGCTGCGAGTAAAGATATTTTAAGTCTATGGTTTACAGTGTAGATTGTAAATAGTGTTTATATGGTGTTTATAGTCGTGTAGTGGTGTGTCCAGTTGTGACGAACTTCTATGATAGCATATCAGTGCAAATCGTAAACAAACTTTTAAAAAAAACATTGAACTCCTTGTCACATCGTTTGGGTAACTTAAAATGTCATGCTTACTTTCCCAGATACTATAGTATTCAGTTGCTCAATTTTACAAAATATACGTGACATGTTTTGAATTGGGATCTCGAAGAATATTTTTCATAATTATAAAAAAAAAAATTAGGTCGCCTATCGAATAACATGCTGTCGCTTGCAGACAAATCATATTACCTCTACAGCTAATTGTTATCAGCATGTATGTTGCATTACAAACACTTAATTTTAATATGTATCAATTGCACCCATGTGATGTTATCCTAGAAAATAATATAGATTTAAATTATTCCATATAATATAAAGTTGTGAAAAACTTCGTTGGAAAAATACTCAACGAAAATTTCGTATGCACGTTATGCATTCAATAGTTTTCATTTCTTTGTATCGACAAAATTACAATTATGCAGGCATTACAATTACGTTACATTTTTAGTTATATCCAATGAAATAGTGTGTGGAATAGTGATATACCATTCTCAGTTGAGTACTTAATAAATTTGAGTGCAAATTGTTAACTCGATCGTAATTTAATATATTTCCATATGTTACTAATTAACCTTATTGGTGACAAATGAGTATTGTACAAATCATTAAAACAAAACTAAGAGATCTTAGATTGAGAGATTCACCTCACGATTAATGTTTCTTATATGAATTTAAGAAGTTTATTGTGGGGCTCAAGATCACTAATGTTGATAATGATACATTGCCAAGTTATAAAATGATTATAACATTTAAACTGTATTGTTGTAACTTTACGTTTCTGAGATTTTATCTGTTTTATTAGGAGAATCAATAGTCATATTGCACAGCTCCTACTTACTCCAACAATGCAGCATCATAGCTTCATAGTGATATATGTGCAACAGGCATTGTACTGCAGTGAGGTTTTGACTCTATCATTTGCCTGATCACTTGCACGCTGGTTCTATATTATGACCCCTGGCGATTGCTACTCGTGATAATCAGTCGTTATTCTGATTAGTATATGCGCGAGTAGATATTTTATAGTACTGTTGCAGTTCCTTAGTGCTTCTGTTCATAGCAATAGTTCTTCTAGTTGAGATATCATTATTGACCAAAAATCTTTAATATTATGTTTGTCATTTTGGTACTTCAGTAATTTCTCAATATTCAACCATTTACAACAAAAAGAAAATATAAATATCCCTATTTTTTTAAAATGCATCATTAAATTCTGTATGAAAAAAGATAGTGTTAAAAAAGACAGAGACTCGTCCAAATATGAGAAAGGTGTCTGAGAATCAATTTACTCTTGTATTTTATTAGGGAAACAGTTTTTTCTATTTTCAAAACATAACTTATTAATTAATTATTAAATAATAAATTAATATTTCCTATAATGTGACCGAAGATAAAAATATTTAGTTTATTGAATGGCCTAAAAATATTCCAAATCGAAACCGTTTCTTTGTATTTCAAACTGTATTTTTTTTCTGAAATTATAAAAATTCGCTAAGGTTCTTTTAAGCCGAACCACTGACATTAAATGAAATTTTTTTTTATAAAATATTCTCATTGATATAATAGAAAAGCACCATTTATTATTTTTACAGTTGGTTGAAAAAAATCATTCTATCATACCTTGTTAGTAATTTTACATTTTCTTTAATTGATGTAATTTATTCACTGAAATTCCATCATATGGTGAAGGTGTTCTTATATGCCTACTGACCACAATATACCCTAAAATATTCTGACATAAACAAACTACTTTCCTGCAGGCAATTAAAGTGTAATTTTAAAAATCTTTCCGAATTTATTGCATTCTTTATTTAAGACATTGGTAAAATGTCTTATGACAAAAATGTGTTGGTGATTGGTGGCGGGGGCCGTGAGCATGCCCTGTGTTGGAAACTTTCTCACTCCAATCATATAAAAAACATTTATTGTGCCCCTGGAAGCTTCGGAATATCGCAGTGCTTAAAAGTGACAATCGTGAAGGACTTCAAAGTAAATGACTTTCAGGTATAATTATATTTTAATAAATTATTATATTTTTGAAACTGTTACTTTTTTAACCGTTTCCTGTCCAAATGTAGAACATATCGACTCACAATACAATATCCCAACATAACTACTTATAAGTCAGTCGCTAAATCGCTCATTGGTTAGGTTAAAGAAACAGTATTGAATTAAAAAATGACTAGCGTTCAACCAATTGTCTTCTCTTTGAATAGTTTTCAAGACCAAATAGATGCTGAATGGAAAAGTTATCATGGATATTCATGGCTTTGGACACAAATACATTAATCGGTGTCTGAAAGTTTCAAATGGATCATCCAAACCTATTATCCTGCAACTGCAGAAGAAGAGCACAAGAGCATCAATCATTCAGCTATGAACATATGCACATTATCATATTATCATTTTGCATTGCATGGCTTGTATTGCAATTCTCAAAACATTGAAAATGAGATTTAATCTGTTAATACATTAATTAGCATCAGCTCTGTAGCCAAGTGGCCTATTATTTTTCTTGGTTGCGCTTTGAAGGATTACAAATAATCCATGAATGTCTATGATTCTTACATTATTTTACAGTTCTACTATCCAATCGCAAAATATTTAATACATAGACATCTAGTCCCATTCTTCTGTAACTATATCTGAGAAGATATAGTTACACGCTTACAAGATTTTGATTACTTCACATTTGAAGCAAACAAAATATTTATTCATTATATGTCTGAAAATTTTTAATTGCATGCCGATCTGATTTCTTAATGATTTTACATTTATGATGTAAAACATTATCTTCAATAATAAATGTTGCACAGAAAAATCTTATAAATATAAAATAATAACACAGAGTTACAAAAAATACAAATGATACAAATTTCTGATATCTTGTAATCTATTACATAGTAAAGTTCAGACCTTTGCACACTAAGCTGACTATTTACAAAGTTGACTTTATCAGAAATCATAATATCAGTGTTTTATTATCATAACATTATATATGCAGAGTTGCTTAAGTATCTCCATTTGAAGAGTTATCGAAGAAAATAAAATTATCTACAACAAACCAATGTTTTTTTTAAGTTTTGATAATTGAAAAGCTTGGGTAGAATCCTTCAAAATTGATACATATAAATATATATATATACAGTGAAACCTCAATTCCACGTTTTTCAAGGGACCCTAAAAAAATTAAAAATGAGAACGGTTGATCTGGGTTCCACTGTACTCCTATCTGCTTAAATAATTCCCATTATTGATCTCTAGAGGGGTCTAGTATACGGTATATATTTTCAATCCAAATTAATAATGGATATTGCTGTTTCGCTGCCATACGATTAATGTATGTAGTTAGAAAAAAGCTGTGAACTATCCTTTAACACAAACCCATCTGGGTCTACTGACTATTAAACCAAACTATATGTGGTCCTATTCTCAGATTTATTTCTCAGGTTTGAAAGGCTCAACTAAATGTCAATATTTTTTGTGAAATAAACACGCAATAATAAAATTAATTGATTGAATTGCCATTTCGAATTGCCATTTACTTAGTATAACTCCATTATAACACGGCGAAAAAATATCAATTTTTTTTTTAAATTTCAGAAACATTATTTTTTTTTTAAATTTCAAAAACATTATTTTTTCACCATACTGTAATAAAATTTAATTCGTCAAAATCATAACATTATAAAGTGAGCAATAGGACTCCCAGCCCTAAAATTTTTTGCTACATCATACATGCTAAATACATTGACCAGATATAAAAGAAAAGCAAATCTTTTGCAAATAAATAATGTCTTAACAATTGTACTGTTTACTATTGTAGGCAATATCAAAATGGTGCAAAGAAAAATTAGTGACATTGGTAGTGGTCGGTCCGGAAGATCCTCTGGCGAACGGCCTGGGAGATGTTCTCCGAGCCGAGGGCATCCATTGCTTCGGCCCTTCAAAAGATGGCGCCAGAATCGAAGCGGACAAAGACTGGTCGAAGGCTTTCATGATGCGCCACAATATTCCGACAGCCCAATATGAGTCATTCACCGATAATAAAGCAGCCAAAGAATATATTCACAGGTTAGTATGTCTTTGATTTCCACAAATCAGTTCCTAATTATTTCAAATTCAATCTATATGTATATACTGCCATCATGGTCATATTTACAAGGACATCCCGCATATATATGCTTTTTTAATTAATTTCTATGTTATCTATAATTAAATAGCTTTTAAAAATGGTTTTAATTGAGGAATCAATTCTTAGTACAGATGATGATAATTTTTTTTTTTATGATTTTTTTATATTTTTAATTGTATTTGAAGGAAAACCAGTCCTGTACACTCATAAAATATATTCATATTTTGATAATGTATTATATTATCAAAAAAAAACGTTCAGATATCATTATTTTTTAATTAAATGTAACAGCGGATGATTACTGCTAATCGAAACAGTGTCAACTTTTATAAAAAAACGACCTCAAGTAAATATTGAATACATGGATTATATTTTTGAATAAAACTGCCATTTCTCCAATAAATTATTAATAAATTAATATATGCGACTGCTCTGTGAGGTTTTGTTAGTTACTTTTTTTTTTTATATTAACCTGACTCCTAAAAGTAGATTACGGTGCAAATCTTTATAAATCTTTGAATTGCTGTGATTAAAGATTATAATTATATTCACAAAAATAATACTTTTTATAACAAATTATTCATCTTAGAAAACTAGTAAATTTATTAAGACAATTATTTACTGTTACATTTCTATATGTATTCAGAGTTTAAACTCTTATCATTTATGTCAAAGTCATTGTTCTTTGATAAATTAATTATGCATAACTATTTATATTTTTGTATGTAAATAAAACTCTCAAATCAATTGCAAGAAATTTAGTCCTTATCAATTATGCAGATGTGCTTTAATAAATTATTCACAACTTCTCCTATTCCAATGTATAAATAGAACTTTTTTTCTTGAATTTCTTTTAAATTATACGCAATATGATAAATGCAGCTTACTACCAGGGTTGCAGAATCAGAGTCGTCATTATGAAGTTGCGGTGTTTTGGTCGGAGTTGGAGTCATGAAAAGCGAGTGACTGTGACTACGTTTTCTATAAAAATATTTTTTTTCATTACGTAATAATATGAATGTGTATATAATATTGTTGGCTGAGATCTATGTTGATCCATGATTATCCATATTGATGAAAGAACAAATAAATAGAGCTGGGAACACTGTTTGCTTGAACCATTCGTATGAACGGCCTTCGAGTGGGAAACGAGACAACAGCAAACAGCTTTGATCAATCAATACATAATTTATCATCATCCTCATCTAACACTGCTAAATGTGAAGACGATTTTGAAAAATATCTCAATCAAAAGAGGAAATGGAACGTCCTCTTTTGAATTCCAATATAGTAGACAAAGGAGACTATTTCAAAATTTCAAGACGCATTGAAAATAGTGGAAAAAATAGACTGAGCTTATAATTCAAATATTAAAATGGCAATACAGCGGTATTCAAAAATAAAAAAAGATTCAACAGTAACCATAACAGCATTGCCGCCAACTGAAATATCCATAGAGAGAATATTTTCTTCTTTTCAAATACTTTTTAAATAAATTTTTCATTTGAGAGCTTCTACGAATGCAAATTTAATAGAAGTAATACTATTTTTAAGAATAAATTCAAGTAAATAAAATTTGAACTGCTTTTATTTTTGCATTTTATGTTATGGTTGATCTTTAATTTAATATATATAAATAGGGAAGGTAGGAAAAAAAAAAGAGTCGTAGTCGGAATTGTTTTGTTGGTCGCAGTTGTGTTTTCCACGCTCCATGGCTTTGCTTAATACTAACACGACTGGGCCAATCTATTGAACCGAAAAAGATTAAAAGATTTACACAATCAGTTTAATTTTTGTTCTAAAAAGATTCCAGAATTTCCATGTCAAGTAAGTTGTACTATACGAAAAGTCAACCTGAGAAGAGGTAGGTCATTGGCTGAAAAGGGTGGTATTTCGGTGTTTGTTTTCAAGTATAACTATTGTTTTTCCGTAATGACAGTGCACCTTTCCCCGCTTTGGTTGTGAAGGCTGCAGGTCTGGCGGCAGGCAAGGGAGTGGTTGTAGCCGAGAACAAGGCGGAGGCCTGCCAGGCTGTTGATGATTTACTCCTTAACAAGAAATTCGGTGACGCCAGCTCTACCATCGTCATCGAGGAACTGCTCGAAGGAGAGGAAGTTTCTGTGAGTAAATATTTTGTTTACAAATTCTCAAAAACCCAAATAAATCCAATTTAAAATCCTTTCGTTGAAAGCATCAAAGGATATTTTTGACGAAGATTTGGAAGAAAAACTACTTTCTGTCTTTTAAGGAAAGCTTACGTGACATGTACTACATGGCACGCTGGAAGTGTGTCAACCCAACATATACTATTGATAATGATGTCTCAACAATTCTATTATATACTTTATTATTTTTTATACAGCTTCCACGATGTCACCATAGTATATTTATTATTGATCGACATCTGTTTCACATTTGAGCAAATTTCATACTTGATATAGGAACAACTGGTCACCTGCTGTAAATCATCAGTATCTTCAATATAATGAATTATTTACAATAATAATTCAATTCTATCAGATAAAAGATTCAAAAGTCGTGCTATCCTAAAGTTTGTCAAAAAATTTAAACTTGCCATTTGATTTGAACATGTATGTATATTGTTTATTTATTTTTCATTAGCCTTAGGAATTTTTTATTAAAATTCTTCGATAGTGCAGTGTCTTGTTAGTTCAATGTGACGATATAAATTATAATCAGTTAAAAAGTCAACGAAGAAAAAATAGGTCACATCTCTTATTATGTTGTATTAATGATCATATTCTTGAAATATAGCCTACAGAATGTTGTTTTATGTCAGATTTCTGTTAACGTCCATGGAAAGATCACAAAACTCTTTCTCATTAAATTGTCATTCCAAATTAAGAAAATCAAAATCAAGAGTGTAAAAAACGTACTTTTCAATGAACTGTCTAGTCATGATCTGAAGACACACATAGGTTCACGACCAATTCAATAAAAAAGTTTCAATTTTAGTTTGATATTTAAAATGCATTTCCACACCACAAGTTACGACTTTGAAATTATTTGAAAACATATCTGAAACTAATAAAAACAATATGTCAGTGAAATCTCTAGCAACACTAGATGATGTAGTTTGAATGTTTTTTGTATTTTTAGAACCCTTTTTTTTTAGATTCTAGCATTCACTGATGGTAATACTGTTAGGGTAATGTTACCAGCACAAGACCACAAACGTATCGGAGAGGGAGACACTGGACCTAACACAGGCGGAATGGGTGCCTATTGCCCTTGTCCATTAATAAGCCCTGATGAAATTGAGTATGTGACAAAGAATGTACTGGAAAAGGCCGTGCATGGATTAAAATCAGAAGGAATACATTATGTTGGTAAGGAAAAACCATTCTGCTTTGACTCATTTGTCAGCATGTCGTGGAATTAATTTTTTTACCCAATTATTGCGATAATTATTGAATATATATATTTATAATAGTGTAGTGCTGCAAAAATTAACAATCTTTTTAATAAATGGTGTACATTGTTGAAAATTGTTTACGACTTCAAAATCGATCCTTCAACATATTGACCAGATTCAATTTGGTGAATCAAAACTAGCATCGAATTTGCCAAAATGAAAATACTAAAACAGAGACAATTGTTTTAGTATCCTAACAATATGTTTAGATGGACATAAAGTGTGTGTTCTGTGTATGGGGAGAATATTTGTATGGAAATGCAAAGCATGGTCTTGACACTGGATGAGTTAAACCTCTGACTGCTATTTTTTCAACGTGTGAGACGGCTGATTGCAGTCTGTAGCTCTAACTTTATGTTAATAGTGTCGCATCTTTTTTTACAGAATTTTAGCCTGATTTTTCCTAATAATCTCCATAGCTTTGGTTTTAATTTCTGAAATATTTGTTGTTAGATAATCATTTTTATTTGTAAAGCAACAATAATCAATAGTTAAAAGTAGAAATTATCAACTTCCATTCAATATTATATTTTTTATATCATATATTTTAGTTAAAGATTATACTTTTAAGAATCCTAAATAATCTTACCTATATAACACGATTAAAATATGACATTTATTTTGAAGCAATTTAACATTGCTTCCGAATCAAAATAAGTAATTTCAATACGTAGAAAACCGATGATTCTAAAAACATGTGTAAATGATAAGGGTATCTGACCAACAGGAGCATTATATATTTCTCATCAATATGATAATGTTTACTATGAGATAATCTTCTACATGCGTATGTGTCCATCCCACATCTATCTAATTGGCAACAAACTTCTTTTTTTTTCAATATACTTACGTAATCATTTCTTAAACGTTCACTTTTAAGAAATGATTACTCGTTTTAAGTTGACTTATTACAGTTTTGAATTACATAACAATTAATCATATCATATTTTTTTTTTCGAATACCATAAACAATTTATCCAATTGAATATTTTTTCTGGAATACGTTTAGGTTTAGCCTATATATATATATATTTTTTTATAATTTAGGTTAGAACATTTTGGTTTTATTTTGAAATAACATCATCTTGGTATGTTTCTGGTTATTAAAAATTGTCTTAAAAAATATACATGGAAAATGTCTGAATAAGAAATCCGTCAACATTAATTGTTCAAGACCAATCTTGGACCGCTGACCATATTTGAACTGCATCTTTTGCACCCTACAACATAAATACAACCATATAAGTCAATGTTGCAAGCTTTTCACGTGATATTTTTCTTTTATTTTTAACACAACGCTTTAAATTAGTCTCTGAACTTTGCTAGAAAAAAATATTACGTATCTGGTCGTATAAATCTGATGTGTAGATTTATTCCGTTAAATACAAACAATAAAAATACTAACTTAACAACACTAATACTAAACTAATGATATTCCTACTATTGTTTGAGAATGAAAATAACATTTTTAATAAAACGTGTGACTTCCACTATTTACCACGTAAGAGTACTAATTATATAATTAATTAGACTTCTAATTAATTCTGTAATTATTTATCTTATTGTGTGTGTCTAACCTCTTCCCCGCGTCCAGTAAAAATAACTCTTACTCTTCCATTTTACGTTAATTAGACATATTGTTCACCCTAGAAATAATTAACCTTGCGATAAGCTAGTCTGAAGATGTTTGTTAAAGAATTGAAATACAAATCATATATAGAGTAACCCACCAAGTGGAATTATTGAGACATCAACTTTAATTTTATTTTTAAAATGAAAATATTATCAAATTTTTTGTTTTTAGACAATGCCTTTATGTTTATCTTTATTTTTATTAAAAATAGCTGATAACAGTTGTTAGTAAGGAAATGAATTGAAAATTTAATAAAAACATTTAGTTTTTCTTAATAGTAAAAACACATGTTTAGTACTATTTCCACAATGTACTTTAAGACCAGGACTGGTTTCACTCATCAACTGATAATAATAATGTTGGTGATAACTGACAATCAAAGAATGGTATATACATACATATTGGGTTTCTGAAGCATTCCGTCTATATAGAGAGACAAAATTAATGCTCTAAAATGAAATATTTATCGAAGTAACCATCTAGTATTGTATGGTAATTTACTCTGCATGAATGAATATAATTTTGTAAACAACTACAAAATGAGAAACATATAAGCATCACTGATCGATTAGAATTTTAAAAACATTGATATGTAAGAGGTCAGCATGATGTTATTTACTTCTATGTTAATAGATAAAAATATTTTGTTTTGAGTAGTTGATTGTGTATTTTATTGGATGTACCTAATCGCTTCTCTATTTTCAATACTCACTGGCATAAATTTATAGTTATTTTGCTATCAATGTTAATGATGTGCTTAAAATTGCAGAAATACGTCAAAAATAGCAATTGATACGATTCATCCAATGCTATTACCTCATATAAAATGAAATTAAAATTTACTCTCTTTTTGGCTGTTCAAAACACGTTTTATAAAATTAAAAATATTTTTTTTTTATCAAGTGCAGTCTTCGTGGACACAATTTAAAACAATCACATGATAGCTGTGGCTTAAAATTTCCTTAGCTTTATGTATGTTTATTATTAGGACACCCACCTCTCTTAAAAAAATCAATATTATTTATTTATCTTAAATGTATGCTTTTTAACATTTAATTGTAGATATAATTTGTTAAAAAAAACCTACAGTAAATGGGGTAAATTTCATTGTTACTGAAAATTTACAAAAAGCAACCTGTAGTGCTTTTGCATCATGTGCCTTTAATTAATGCATCACTTGTATTTAATATCTCAATTAATCATGAAAGTGCATCTCATCTGATAATGACACTAACATGAAATGTTTTTCAATATTCTTTATATGATGTTTTGTTTGTCTATTGCTGATATTATTATGTTTTCATATAGTGTTGTAAACGTCATTGATCAAATTTTTCGAAATAATATTTGCCATCACAACAAAACACATGACCGTGTTACCGAGTGACCGTGTTCGACATTGATCAATAGAATTAACCGCATTAACTCTTTTCTTACCAAGCGCCAATTTATCGCTGCTCAGATTTGTCACAAAAAAGACCACACAGCTTTTGCTGCTGCTGATTTAAGTCCTAAGTCAATGCAGAATACAATTAGCTACGGACAGAAATTGAATTAGTTATCATGTCTTTATTTTTATATTACTAAAAATATTTTTATATTTTATCTAATTATATTTTTATAAAAGTAACATCATAACCACCCTGTTAAGTAAGGTTTCATAAATTGATATTTTAGTCAATACTTTTATTTCTGGTAAAACTCACTCTTCGCTCACTCACTACTTACGGCATCCAAAAGATTTTCAAAGCTATCTCCCCAGCTTCAGAAAATTATGATCCATACATAAAGTGACCATACGTCCCGTTTTTAGGAAGCCTGTCCCGTTGTCCCCAAGTACAGCTTTGGGATGTTGAAATGTCCCGTTTTCAAAAAGAGGGCAACACACGGTAACAATTTGTGAAACAAGTACAAAAAATCAATTGAGTGCGTTGTATAGCCATTTCGTTTAACTTTGCGGAACAAATCTTAGAAACGTTTCAACCGAAAATCGTTGGATTGAATTGTTCCAACACTTTTATAATAATAATTTGAACCATAAAAACTTTAGAGTAATCATTGAATACATTTTATGCTTGCCCGGAGCAAATGCACCTGTAGAAAGTCTTTTCACAGATGAATAAGGTGTGGACGACAGGAAAACACAATTACAAGTCGGAGTACTTAAAGCGATTTTGTTAATTAAAATGAATTTAAAAAAAAATGTAAGAATTTTAAAGAATTCCGTTCTTATTTTATAAAAGCAAACCCAATACTATAAAATTTGTTCATCAGAAAAATATAAAACATAATTTTATTCATATTTATACTATTTATTCCTTTTATTTTCTTTATCAACATCCTTTTCTTTTTATTAATACATAAAAACTATGAAAAAGTACGTGTTTTCTTGAATATACATACTAAAGGGTCCGCCAAATAACTTTTTTTTTTGAAAATGCTATAAAAAAAAAAACTACTAATATTTTCTCAAATTTCTTTTTTTATTTGAAAGTACAATCCTTCCGGTTAATAATGGAAAATAATTTCATTCAAATGGGTGCCTCGGCTGGTCATGCAGTAGCCTACACGATCGGTCCAATTTTTAAGCACATTATCGATTGTGTGCAGCTGTATTTCACCAATGGCTTCAAGAATATTGTCCTTTAAAGCGTCAATTGTCTCTGGCTTGTCGGCGTAACACTTATCTTTGAGGGCACCCCACAAATAATAGTCCAACGGTGTCAAATCGCAGCTCCGAGGTGGCCAAACGACATCAGCTCTGCGGCTGATAATGCGATCTTCAAAAACAGGGCGCAAAACATCGAGTGTAGCTTCGGCTGTGTGGCACGTAGCGCCGCGCCGTCCTGTTGAAACCAAATGTTGCCAATATCCTCCTCTTCAATTTTTGTGAACAAAAATTTGTTTAGCATGGTCCGATAACGATCGCCATTGACTGTAACGGCCACTCCTTGCTCATTTTCGAAGAAAATGGCCCAATTATGCCTCTGGACCAAAATCCGCACCAAACAGTGACTCGTTTTGGGTGTACCGGCTTTTCAATGTATGCGTGCGGGTTTTCTGTGCCCCAAATGCGACAATTTTGCTTGTTTACATACCCGCCAAGATCAAAATGAGCTTCATCCGAAAAGATGATTTTTTTGGCAAAATCGGTATCTTCTGTAAGTCGATCGCAGGCCCACTCAGCGAAGCGAAAACGCATTGGATGGTCAGTTGGCTTCAACTCCTGAACCAATTGGACTTTGTATGGCGTCATACCAAGGTCTTTATGCAAAATTGTCTCAATGATGTCTCCGAAATGTTCAATTGTTGAGAACGACGGTGAATTGATGTTGATGGCGCTTCACGCACACTTTCTGCCACAGCATCAATATTCTCGGGTGTACGCACTGTTTTTGGCTTTTCACGCTTTGGTTTATCGATGAGGATGCCAGTTTCTTCACTTTTTTCACAAGATAACGAACATACGGAGCTGACGGTGCTTCTCTTCTTCCAAAATCCGTACGCAATTTTCGCACACATTCTGCAACATTACCATGATTTTCAAAGTAATGTCGCAATATTTCCCAGCGTTGTTCAAGCGTATACACAACCATATTCGTTCAGCGGAAGGATAATACTAATTATCTCTCAAATCAGACATGAGCTAAGTGTTACCATTCACGAAATAAGCACTAGTTGAAAAAAAAAACTTTAGATGGCGGACCCTTTATTACGTAAATATTGGTAGATGTCCCGTTTTGAGGACAAAAATAAATGGTCACATTATCCATACACCAACTGTAAAACAAACCAAACAGGACTAAATTAATTACTGAAATTTTAACTGTGAGAGGATCCGTTGTATTTGTCACCTGAGAAGATTAAAGGTTAATTATGTATTTCTTTATAGGTGTCCTCTACGCTGGCATGATGTTGACACCAGACGGTCCCAAAACCCTGGAGTTCAACTGCCGATTTGGAGATCCCGAAACCCAAGTTATATTACCACTTTTAGAATCAGATATCTATCTTATTATGGAGGTATATAAATTTATTAGTATTTTTTTTATCTGACTAAATTAAAAAAAAAAAAATAATTTAATACAAATTTCATAGTGAAGCTGTAGGTAATATATCATCACCCTGACATCAAATGGAATTTTAAAGGGAAAAATTTGTCTGGTGGCTATTTCTTACTATTTTTATTGGAATCACATGTGACTTTTTAATTTAAGATTGAAGTGGATTTTTTTAAATATTTGAATTTGGGCTGTAAGTCTTACAAATTTTAATTTATTCTTTTACCTATTAAAGTTTATTACTTTAAATCAAATTAAACATACTCAAATTAGTAATATAGGTTTCAACTTATGGTATAAATGTTTAATAATACATATTTGTTCCAAATATAAATTGAAGGTTAGTTTTTAAATGTGATATATTCGCCCACCATATAGGGAAGAAAATGACTGTCAAAACTGCATACATAACAGAAAACCGCCCCAAAAGTGCCCGCTTGCTTTTAAGGTTACAATATATTTATCAACAACAATTTTCACCCGAGCTGACCAGTCAGCTTTGCCCTCTTCGCAAGATCAAAACCCAATATGGATAGTTTTATAAATTAATTTATCAATCCGTTTATAGATCAATATTCAAAGGCACTAACGGCTGTGATGTCTAAATTCTCTCCCAATCATCCAACCCTAAAACAAGGTGCAGTAAGAACAATAAGCTAACCACGAGTTCTATTGTTGCTCATGGCACTTATTTGAAATATTGCTTTCAGGCATGCTGCTTAGGTACCCTAGCATCTGTAAAAATTGAATGGAATTTAGGCGTCAGCAATGTTGGCGTTGTGATGGCATCCAAGGGTTATCCGGAAACTTCCACCAAAGGATGCGTTATCAGTGGTAATTATTTGGCCACCAATAATCCAAATGATAACTTATATGGAATCGTACAAAGTTTCAATCATTCGAATTCGAAATTTCATTCAGTCGATATCATAAATTAAATCATACAAAAACTGATTATCTAAAAAGATTTTAACTATTTGTTATAATTTACTATTTGAATATTGAATAGTATCACATAAATTCTTCAAATATATCCAAATGCTTGTGGAGCATTAGAATAATATAAAAATTTCAATTTGAATAATTAATAATATATATTACATTTTGTTTAATAAAATACTATTTAAACGCTTGGTTGTCTGGTGCCTCGAGCATTAGACTCTAAGCCTGTAGCGGGTGGTTTTTAGCAATTAGCGCAGAAGTATATTACTTTCTTAAAATCTACACAATTCTAAACCAAACAATATTTTGGATTAAAATTTTCAAAGAAATCAAATGTGACATTTGATCATTAACAATAAAAACAGTTTGACTACATCATAATTTCACTTTATTTCTAAGCTGAATATAAAAACCTGTTTATAGCATATTTAATCATATCATATAATTTTATAATAAATAATAATATATAATTCTCATTCCTGTAATTTTACAATCACTGCCAATTGAAATCTTATGACATAAATATTCGAGAAAAATATTTAGCTTTTTTTAAAATAATTAATACAAATATTTAGTGAATCGTAACTAAGAAGTTTTTTTGCTTCTTTTCAAAAAAGGAGTTCTGCACTGTTGCCGCAGTTATTTCACGCTGACAAATCAACCTGTGATATGTCTCATCCTGCAAGCAACAACCGACAGTCTTCTGTCTTCTATTCTAATTAATACAATTCCAATTTGACAAATGATACAAAAGTTTAAAAAAAAAACATTTTTTTTTATATTCCAGGATTAAATCTCATATCTGGACTATCAGACCATGTAGTGTTTCACAGCGGAACGGCTAGGTCTTCGAATGGTGCCTTGGTGACTGACGGGGGAAGAGTTCTGATTGTTTGTGCGTGGGCTCCGGTTTTGAGGACTGCGGCATCGCTAGCCACCTCCACCTGTCGTCAGATCACCTTTCCTGGGGCACAATACCGCAGGGATATAGGCCACAAAGCCTTTTTGAAGTAAATAATGCTCGCTTTTGTGCTCCAATAAGTGTTATAGACTCGTTGTCTGTGACAATATGTGTTTTTTTTTTGTTTCACTTAAACTTTAAGAGAACAATTCAGTTACTCACAAGTTACATGCATGTTTGTGATTGTTATTAGTTTTTAGTTGTCGTAACTATAAATAACAGATACAGTAGAACCTTGTAATCCAAATGTCTAGCTTATAAACATTGTTCTTTGCATATAAGAGTACAGCGGTTAATTTTGCTAACTCAAAGTTAACGTATTGAATAAGCTAAAAAAATTAATTACAGTTGAATGTAATCATTGTAGCTTTTCCCTTAAAATATGAAGCAACAGAACAGATTTAACTAATCATGCCCGAAAATGGGATAACAAATAAACTTATAATCTTGGAAAATAAGGATAGAAATTAATAATAGCAAGGAAAAATGTTATCAGTAATAAGATTGAATCTGGTCAATCTTGGAACTTTCATCGAGTATTTATCATATGATAAAATTTCATTACTTTAGTGAGTTAATTATCAAACAAAAACAAAGCCCACACACATCGAACATCAATCTAATTTCACTATAGGTTTCTCTAGATATGTCAACTGAAGGAAGATTAACATATTGTTTATGAAAATGACACCCTTTCACTGTGGTATTCATTCATCATAAAAATATTTTTTTACTACCAATTCAAAAGCTCCAATATATATTAAGATATAATCTTTTTTCTATAAACACATATTTTCAAGATCTATCAAGTAAAAAACATATTTTATATATGAATGTATCATAAAAAAATTGAATGATTTAACACATTGAAAAAAAAAGCAATGTATTTTAGTTCTACAAAATTTTATAAGATATAATTGATAACAATTTCGACTCACGCCTTCGTCAGAACTATTAGTTATTTAGTTATATTATCTATATATACAACCCAATTAACACCTCCCTCAATGTCACAAATCTGTGTATTTTACTTGGTTTGATCATTATCACAATAATATGTGTATATAAATCATGGATTCACATTGGTAAAGTATAATTCCACATCGTATGGTATGGTCAGTGCAACTGACTCCAAAATATATAAGGAACATTTTTTTATTATTCGCTTGATCTTTTACTTCTAATCTTTTCCTAAAAATCCTTGCTTGTGTTTGAATTTGTGTATTGCTACATAATATTTTGCACATAAAAATAAAATTTATATCATTTAGAGTATCGATATTATTTGACTTTTATTTCATTCATTACACCTCAATCATTCCACATTCCTTGCATGCAGGCGCATATCACAATAAAATACCAGATTTAAAATATTCAATGGTGCCAGAATGGAGTTTATCACTGTATTATTATGGTGCAAAATGCACCATGTTCATAAATGTACTGATATAAGAAACAAACTACAGATTACACAATTTGAATTACACTAATTCCATATTTCTTATAATACCAGGAGTGGGTTAGCTCATCGCAAGAACTAGAAACGAATTTGATGAATTACCCGAGTCATTGTCTATTCCAAAGCTGCATGAGAATTAAAAGAAACACCGAAAAAAGAACACAAATGTGTGTAAACCGATAAAATAGCTTAATAATTCTTGGTGATTTTGTTAACTGTAAAATTTCAATATGTATTGTAGCCTAATATTGCTGATGTTTTATAAAATAAATATTTTGAAATTCATCAGTCTAGCAAATATTACTATGGCATTTTTATGTCAATCACATATAAGCAAACATTATATATTTCAAGTATACTGAAGTTAATCTTTTAATAAGTCATGCAGATTTGAATATATATATATTATTAGTTGAGAGCTGCTATACAAATTTCTTAGCATGTTAATGAAGAGTAGGTATTGTATCATTCAGAATAATAATTTCTCACCCATTTATATATATATATATATATACATATATAGAAATAGATCTCCAATATGTAATTTTTTTGTTTTTTGTAAATGTAGGCTGGGCAATCTTTCATATTTGGACAGCGGAGTAGATATAGAAAGTGGTGCTGCACTTGTGAAAGCGATAGAACCAGCGGCTCGTTCGTCGCATCGCTCAGGAGTTTTAGGCAGACTCGGTTGCTTCGGAGGTCTCTTTCGACTGGCTAAGGAAACATACATTGATGCTGACGGAAAGAAAGTCTATTTCAAGGATCCTGTACTCGTAGAGGGAACTGATGGAGTAGGAACAAAACTTAAGGTGAATCACATATCCTCCATACATGGCTGCCAATTTAATATATGAAGTTCAAAATATTTTTTCTGAATATTCAAAATATTGCATTTATATAAATAATCCCACATTCATTATCTTGTATAACAATATATTCACAGGACAGCGATGTCTAGAAGAAATGATTTGATGGGCCAAACAAAACATAACGGGTATTTCTTGGGACCCAGAAATAAATCAAACAAAATATTGCATTATTTACCCTGATCCACGCGGCTGTTTTTCATACAAATCTATCCGCGGTGCTATTTTCGAAATGTTTTCTTTCCATATAGAGTTATAAATAGAGCAATAAAACATAATTAGGTTGGCTATTGTGGAAGCCAGATGCATTTGGAACGTTTCACAACATTAAAAAACACAAAGAAATGTCCTATGTTGTCACAATCACTTTAACAAATAAATCGCCATTACCGTAACAAATCGAAACCACCAATCAAAATCAAATGAACAAGCGCCATTACTGTCACGTGTCATGGAGTGACAAATTTAAAGGGTTCGAAAAATCATTGTTTTAAACATTTAAACCTAATAATTTTGACAAGTGTATGGAGTTGGCAGTAGCAGGACAAATTAGGTGATATTTTGAAACCAAAATCTATATATTAACTATATGCAAAAGATTGCCTGCATTACTGACGATTGAAAGTTTGCATCTCAAGGTCTGCGACGCTCGCATACTGGCCCCTCACCTTGCCGTCACAGACCTTGAGGCGTTAGCGGGAAAACGATTAATGCCTTAATAATACAAGTGGACGTGCCAATTGATTGTCCATGCTTTTATTGTTTAACCTGTTGAAGCAATTTTATATTTGCAATAACATAAGAACAGATTGCACCGATTATTAATCCTGCAAGCACTTATCATACACATTCGGTTCTAAAAAAACCTAAAAATCTTTGATTGGGCAGCGTTTTAAACATAGATCTGCTGTAGTTAATTGTTAGTATTGAAAATTTCAGTAGTCATTCTTCTTTTTGATTTGATACAAATATTTATACAACACCAAATGAAAATATTGATTTTAACCAATACTGTTAAATTTGAATTGTTACAACTTTGTAAGATTCCACATGTTTTGTCACTAACGACCCGGGTTTCGCCTTTCGGCATCTTCAGGCATTCTATCACACGGATGCAACAGAACTGACTGATGCGTCGTTAGTGACAAAACATGTGGAATCGTACAAAGTTGTTACAATTCAAATTTGATATTGTAATTCCATCAAGCACCTTCAGTCGATATCATAAAAAAAAACAATACTGTGAAGTTATCTGATTACCTAATATTAAGAATCGTGCAATATTTGGTGATTTTCTATTCTTTTAGCCATGTGATCTGGTTTTTCTGGTTAGCTTTCATCTTTTAATTCCTGTAGGCTATCTTTTTCACATTTCATAACATGAATCATATGTGCTTCCAGATTGCTAAGGAGTTAAACAAATATGACACAGTTGGCATAGACCTGGTGGCCATGTGCGCAAATGACATCCTGTGTGCGGGTGCAGAACCATTTGCCTTTTTGGATTATATCGCTTGCGGAAAGTTAGACTGTGACGTGGCCACTATCATCGTTGAAGGCATTGCTTCTGCTTGCAAAGAGACCGGATGTTCACTTCTCGGTAATTAATTACATACTATTTAATCATAGAGCAAAGTCCACTTTAAAATAGTATTCATATTGTGTTAGTATTCTTTAAAAGGAAACAAAACATCACTTGTCAATACTGACTGATGTGCTCACTGTAGATCTGCATATTTCATTCCTCAGTGAGAATTACCGTGTTGAATGATGAAGGTAAAATATATGTACCAATTTTCTTATTCCTTATCATATAATTTATTTTATTCATGTTGATAGATAGGCCAACTTACAAATCTGATCCAATGACAACAGTATCCATAGGAGTGGACATGGTTACAAAAAAACAACCTTATCTACTATGGCTGGCTATAGGAACAGTCAATAGTCAATGAAACATTTTGCAATAACGTTCCAGGTGGTGAGACTGCAGAAATGCCAGCTATGTATGAAATCGGTGAATACGACCTGGCAGGGTTTTCAGTTGGCATAGTCGAAAATGATCTCCAACTTCCGAGGATCAGCGAAATTGCTCCCGGGGACGTCATCCTCGGATTGCCATCCACCGGAATTCACAGCAACGGATTCAGCCTTGTTCAAAAAATATTCCGAAAGTCTGGACAAAAATATGACGACCTGGCTCCGTTCAGTGTCAACGGGAAGACGTTTGGTGAAGAACTGCTCACTCCTACCGGACTATACGTCAAGCCGCTGCTCAGAGCTGTCAGGAGCGGACACATTAAGGCCTTGGCTCACATTACAGGTGGAGGCCTCTTAGAAAATATTCCCCGTGTTTTACCTGGCAATGTACGTGCCCATTTAGACGCTGAAAAGTTCTCAATTAAGCCTGTATTCGGGTGGCTAGCTGCAACAGGTGAGTTTTCATATTTCAAGTATACTTCTTAAACTATCATAATAATTAGAATGGATTCAATGTTAACTTTGTTACTCACTGTGACACATTTTGTGTCATCATTTCCAATCTAAGTGTATCGTAGGCTTTTTTTTTTAATCAATATGCAGTGATTATTGTAGCTTTTTTTATTATTTACAGGTGGTGTATCAGAAGTGGAAATGTTGAGAACATTCAATTGTGGAGTTGGCATGGTAGCCATTGTGGATCCTTCTCAAGTTGAGAGAGTCTTGCAACTCGTTGACAATCATCCTGTAAATGTTATTGGACAAATAGAGACACTGACAAATGGTAAATATAATATATATAATTAATGATACATTTGTAATGTGATGTACATTACATATAGTGCTCAGTTATTCAAAACCAGTTTCCAATAATTTCTTCCCCGCTGTCCACTCTTGGTGATTCAAGTATTCATGGTCATTTTTTTAGTGTGTATGTACCATACATATATCACTAAAATTTTACATTAACAATTTAAATATATACTCTATAACTTGATTCAACATCATAAAATATTTTGTGGAAATAGTACTAAAAATATGTTTTTATTATTTGAAATATCATGCATTTCCATCAAGAAGTGACAGCCCCCCTAAAAGTGGTCAATATCTTTTAATTATATATCATTGTAACATTCATTATCCAACAGAAACACTCAATTTCATTTGTAGGTGGTCATCAAGTAGTTGTTGATAACTTCAAATCAGCCATGGATCCTCTGATGGCGCCTTACAGGAGCAGTGCTCTGGCTGGACCAAAAGGTTTATTTCCCCAAAGAGGTCTCTCTTACAAGGACAGTGGAGTCGATATTGAAGCTGGCGACTCGCTAGTCAGCCTCATCAAGCCACTTGCCAAGTGAGTAACTTCAGTTCTACTTTGGATCTTTTCAAAATTGAATGAATCTTATTCACATTAACTCTTTATAAATCCATTTAAATATTGTTGTCATTCTCTCGTCTATTGTTTTCCTGCATGTATCATTAATTTAATTTCATTACATTACACAGACATTTATATACGATGCTAGGCATGTACGTTTCATTATTTTTTTAAATAAAAAAATGTGCATTTTTAAAACTTGATTTTGTAAAACATTCCATTTTTTTAAATACACATACAATTGCCAAATGTTGACAAGTTTATCGGATATTATGCGAATTTATGTTTTAGGGTGTGTAAAGAAATATAACGCAATTGCGTGAAATCATTTTTTTGCGCGATTTTTTTTACGTGCCTTTTTCTGGAACCAATGTATCGCGTGAAAAAAGGACTGGGTGTACTTTATATTATACTTTGTTATTTTTCTTTTATTGTGCACTAAGAGAAGGGAGGAAAAATGCAATAATAATTCTGACTGTAATATTAATTGCTTGTGTTTGAAGAAAGAAATTTCATGGCAAAAAAAAATATTCCAGGGAACCCTGGCTTTTTTCAAAGATTATTTTACCAATATTGATTTCCATTAAAGCTCTTATTAAAAAATTCTCAGCTTTTAATTTTTGATCCTTTACTATTTACTCTATGGTGCATTATTGTAGTCAATTATATTTTACAATAGGAAAACTACTCGGGATGGAGTGTTAGGCGGCCTGGGAGGCTTCGGTGGACTGTTCCGTATGAAAGCTGTCGAAGAAATGTACAAGGATCCAGTGTTGGTGATGGCCACAGACGGAGTCGGAACTAAGCTTAAGATAGCACAAGACATGAATCTTCACAGCAGTATTGGAATGGATTTGGTTGCCATGTGCGTCAATGACATCCTTTGTAATGGCGCTGAACCTCTTACATTCTTGGACTACTTCGCTTGTGGTTCTTTAGATGTGGGTGTTGCCAGAGATGTAGTCGCAGGAATTGCTGAGGGCTGCATGCAAGCTAACTGTGCACTTTTAGGTAATCATTATGAATACGTTTTACCAGGGCTGTGGAGTCAGTTTAAGTGTCAGGTTTTTTCCTACCTTTCCTATTTACATGCATTAAGTGAAAGATCAACCAATCAATCCGGCAAATAGCCAAATTTTTCATTTTATATATGTTATAGGAATAAATAAAAATAAAACAAGTTCAAACTTTTATTCCTATCTATTCATAAAAATAGCATTGCTTCTATTCAAATCAAAATTAATATTAAGAGGATTCCAGTCAAATGTGTTAATAAATTAATGCCAATTGATTTTATACAATGCACTGAACATCAAATGCAATGAATGCACTGCATGGAACTAGAGAAATATGAAACTTGTTTTTTTGCATAATATAATTCAAGACAGCAATTTCGTAGTTTTAGTGAGCAATACCTGGCTATTAATATCTAATTATTTCCATTGAATACTTGCTTGAGGGAAATTAAATTTTTCGGTAACATTTTATTAGTTTTATATTGTCATCAAAAAGATTTCACCGTGTTTACAATGATGGCCAATTCTCATAAATATTTAGAAACCAAAAAGGTTGTAAAAATTATGCAGAGGTGAAATTTTAATTATTTATATATTGATAGGGGGAGAAACAGCTGAGATGCCTGGGATGTACAAACCCGGAGTCTACGATATTGCAGGATTTGCTTTGGGTGTTGTTGAGAAATCACAAATATTACCCCGACTTAAAGACATAAATGTAAGTAAATTTTAAAATGTATCATATATTCAAATTAATCAAATCAAATTGGAAAGTGACCGACAAATCATATTTCCGGATGGGAAAAGTTTATGCTTAGTATTTATGACTTTCAGGTAGGAGATATAATAATTGGGCTTCCGTCTTCTGGACTTCACAGCAATGGATTTAGCCTTATTCACAAATTAATGGAAAATTTATCATTAACCTTAGATGACAGAGCGCCTTTCAGCTTTGATGGTCTGACATTTGGTAAGTAGTGAGAAAAGCCATGAATCTAAATTTTAGATTCATGACTTTTCTTTTTATTTAGATTACATTTAAAATAATGTCCACCTCTAATGTGGAGCATATTAAGCACTATTAGAGTTCTTACCTCAACAAAAATATTTTCTATAAGAACTACAATTTCAAAATAGTATATTATCTCTGTTTTGACTTTACCATTACCAAAATCAATTATGTACCACTCAAAAAATACCAGATTGTGATTTAAGGTATTTTCAACAATTTTAACTTCCTTATTTTAACTTAAATTTTTTTTTTAACTTAACTTAAAAATATTAACTTCCCTTTGACTAAAACATACATATCTAAACTAAAAAAATTGTAAAGGCTTTATTAAAATCACATATTGAAAGAAAAACAATTTATGAGAATTAAATTAAGTGTAAAAATAATATGATTGAATAAATGTTTTCCAGATGTTCGAAATTTAATTATTTTTTTAACATCATCTAGCACTTCATCCATCAGAGCAGGTGTATTGTGCGTGATTGTGCCATAGAGGTTTAAAGGTCTCATATTTATAGTATTGTGCGGTTGTTTGCTTGGTGTTGGGGAAATCATGGTTCCTTGCTATATATGTTTCCGATTCGATTGTATAAAAGTATGCATACACATAATAAAAAAATAAAGCAAACGATAAACGAAATAGTTGATTTAGAATTAGTCTCAATCGATGGTTTTCAAATATATTTATATAAACGCAATATGTTTGATTCAATGGTTTTTTTAAATATACCAGATCAATGAATATTTGACATTTTAGGCGAAGAGTTTCTCCGCCCTGCTAAGATATACGTGAACTGTGTACTACCTGCAATACGCAAGAACAAAATCAAAGCAATAGCTCATATCACCGGTGGAGGCTTAGTTGATAATATTCCCAGGATTATCCCACAGAATATGAGGGCCAGGCTCAATGCAGACTATTGGCAGGTTCATCCAGTAAGTTAATATTTTTATGATTCATATAAACCGACTTACAGCTATAGATAGGTTTTCTTTGTTCAATGCTTGTTTTTCACCACCACTACTTTACAGTACAGAATTATGTACCAAATAAAAAAACCATATACTTACTTCACTAATGGACTCATTCGTCAGATCTGGGGGGTGAAGTGGTTTGACTTTGTGAGAAATTGGGATATTACAGAAAAAATCATTCAGCTCTCTGTTATGTCACAAACTATATCCTGTTTATAGTTGTCGAGACTCTGTATTTTTTTTGCATTCCACCACATTTTTTACTATTATCAAACTAACATAATTTTAATACAAGTTTTACAATTTCTTGTTATTGGACATTGCACCTTCAAAAATTGACAAAATGCCAGCTTAAGATTTACTGTTGCTACTTTTATTGGCTGGGAAATTTTACATGGTCATATATTCTTTCACCGTAAAGCTAAATATATCAAAATCTCAATGTTATCAATGCTGTGGGATACGAGACTTTATTTTATCTTGGATAATATAATTTTATTAATAACAGTCAATGAAACAATTTAGCAGTTTTCAGATGGTCAAAAAACAGTTTTCATAATTTATCAATAATTATTTATGTAATTTCTGGCTTGTTGTATCTTCTAACCACATCATAATTTTTTTTCAAATTTTTACACTGGTCTGATATTAAGCTTTATTTAATTATCAGCTGTGTTAAGAAAATACTTTCTTAATATCATGTTTGATTTTCTAGGTATTTGCATGGATAGCCGATACAGGAAACGTAAAGAATTCTGAAATGCTGCGAACTTTTAATTGTGGCCTTGGAATGATCCTGATCGTGGCCCACGAAGATCAAGCTGACGTTATGAACATAACTCGCAGCTCAGGGGCCATGGTTGTCGGAAGTATTCAGGCAAAGCCACCGAATACCCCGTCTATCATTGTCGATAATTTTTCATCAGCCTTGGAGTATGTCAGATGGTTAACAATATTGCCGAGCAAAAGGGTAAAATAGAAAAAAGAATATGTCTACTTTCCTGTTAGACAAAGAATTCAAAATATAATTCATTTAATAATTTTGGCCTCCAGCAACAAAGGATGTTCCTCAATGGATGAATCTGTTCAAGTCCTATGAAACTTAGGAAACAGTCTCATTTCTTGTACAAATTACAAAATATCTGTCCTTACGCATATAATATGCTTGACAAAGAAGATTAGTGGTGATAAAGTTTTCATCTTACTAGATCAGATTAATATTTCCTTGTAAAAATTTACTAGTTGACTTATGCACTATCTAATTTAAATTAGAGTTGGCAAACTATATGAATAACATCTTATAAATGTTTACTAGTACATCTCTAAAATTGATTATGAACTTATAATTATCATTATTGGAATTGAACAAAATAAGTTATATGAAAACCACCAACAATTTTTCATTTAAGTCTAAACAAATCCTTTCCAGTGTTCAATGATTAGTTGAAATATATTTGTTCAGGTGGCAGTCATGATCTCGGGAAACGGAAGTAATCTTCAGGCTCTGATAGATGCCACGCGTGACCCTAGACAAGCGATCAGCGCCGACATTCTTCTAGTAATAAGTAACAAGGCTGATGCATACGGATTGGAACGAGCAAAAGCTGCCGGCATTCAAACAATGGTAAAAGATGAATCTTGTTAAGTAAATAAGTCAATTTTTGTTTTTTTACCAATGCATGTAGACTCCATATTCAACGTATCTCAACAGGATTGCTTGTTATTCAACTTATTGACCTCTCAGAGGAGTCAGAGTTGTGAAAAATGAATGACCCTGATTAATTTTTAGATTAGACAATTAAGAAAAATATTCTAATGAACAAAAGGAAATAGTCGAGTCCCAATACAGTCATTGAAGGAGACAAAAAAAAACAAAAAAATGACAGCTGTCTACGGAAATCATAAAAGATTCAACATTGACCCATCCACCCAGTATCTATAGAGTAGTTATTTACCACACAGTGAAAAAATAGCAATGTATTTTAGTTCTACAAAAATTTTAAAGAATTTTGTAGAACTAAAATACATTGCTATTTTTTCACCGTGTTATAATGGAGTTCTACCAAGTGAATGCCAAGTCAATCAATAGTTATTTACCCCTCTTAAAATGCTTAATTTTGATTTGAATAGAAGCAGTACTATTTTTAAGAATAAATTCAAATAAATAATGTTTGAACTTTATTTTTTCCTACAACATGTATAACATGAAAAATTTGACTGGTTGCCGGATTGGTTGGTTGATCTTCAACTTAACACACATAGATAGAGTATTAGAATTTATTATTACAGTGCATTGTTAGTTTAGATAGAATAATTTGTGTTGAAGTACCCTCTGGCTAGAGATGAGTGCAAATGGTTTTGGGTGATGAGTTTGAGTAGCAAAATTGGCTACTGGAATTAATTGAAAAATCAATCTATGAAATTGAATCCCCGAGCACAGCTTTATTGACCACCCTGTTCAGGCCTTGCATAATTTTATAGTGTTATTGTTATTAAGAAAAAAATTTGTATCAAAAAAAATTATTACTTTATTTTTTATCCAGGTGATCCCGCACGCTAAAAAAACTCGAGATGAATTTGATGCAGAGGTTTCAGAGGTTCTGGAAAGAAATTTCATAGACCTTGTATGCCTAGCTGGTTTCATGCGAATCCTATCAGCTGGCTTTGTGAAAAAGTGGCGTGGCCGTTTGATTAACATTCATCCTTCGTTATTGCCAAAACATAAAGGAATGCATGCGCAACAACAGGCTCTTGACGCTGGAGATCAAGAAAGTGGATGCTCAGTGCATTTCGTTGATGTAAGCTTGGAAAAAATTACACTAACTATCTTGAAATGTACATTTTCCAGTAAATGAACAAAAAGAAACAGAATAACATATATTAATGTATATTGGTTTACTCCTTTGTTAAATGAATGGATTTGAAGATGCCATATGTACATTATATTAGGTGTAGTAAAAAGTCCTGACGTTTTTTTTAAATGAAACTCAAAATGTTTATTTTAGTATTTTTTTTTATTTTTATTTATAAAAAGTAATCTCCCTGTCTATCTATAACCTTCTGCTACCTATTAGACAAGTCTAAAATCCATTTAGTAAAACCTCTACTGATTTGGAATTAAAATAGTCGGAAATAGCGTTTTTCACGTCATTTTTTGTTTAAAATTTCTTATCCCTTTTTTATATTAAACAGAATAAATGGTAATCCGATTGTGCTAGATCTGGTAAATAAGGTGGATGCAATAAAGTTTTCCCACCCAACTCCTGGATTTTTTCCCAGATCATATTCGCCACATGCGGTTGCGCGTTTTCGTTTTGCAGTTTATCGTTGCGTCCATTCATCCTGCCCGGCCTCTTTCTTGTCAAAGCTGCACTTAATTTGTTTAATTGGTCACAGTATACTTGTGCCGTCATAGTTTCACCATATTTTAACACTTCATAATGAATTATTCCTTTGAAATCCCTCCAAACACAAAGTAAGAGTTTTTTCGGTGTAAACCAGTTCGAGGGGTCAGAATTGGTTGTTGTCGACGATTTAGATATTGTTTTTTCTTCAATATATTCGTACATAACACCCACTTTTAATCTCCGATAATCAGGCTTAGAAAAAATTGTCGTAAAGTGTGTTTTTTTTGCAGCAATTGGCACGCGCTTAGTCCTTGTTCCGATCGCTCAACGTGTGTGGCGCCCAAATTCCTACTTTTCGAATTTTTCCTAGCCTTTTTAGATACTTTTGTTTTATGGACCATTTAGTACCGACTATATTGGACAGTTCCTTTTTTGTTAGCATAGGATTTTTTTCGATTTCAGCTTTCAGGGCGACTTCATCCACTGTATGAGGTCGTCCACTTCGAGGGTCATTTTCAATGCTTAAATTCCCAAATTTAAATTTTGTAAACCATCTCTGACATTTTCGAACCTTTAACACGTCTCTATAAACGTCGCAAATGTCTTTAGTGGCGACGACTGCACTGTTCTGGGCGTAATATTGAAAAAGCATGCAACCGCGCAGATATTCTTATGAAGGGCAAAGGTCGGTCATTCTGTTTGGGGCGAATGAACCTTTTTTTTTCTATACAGAACGTAACTTGAGATGTCACACAACACGAAAAAAAATATAATGACATCTTATTTAACCAAAGGCCCGAAGCCGACCGATTGTCTTAACACGCGTTTGAAAAAAAACGTCATGACTATTTACTACACCTAATATAATAAAATAACTTTTTAGGCCCTTAAAATACATATTTTCATTACATATTCAATAAAAATGTAGAAATTGTATTCAAATACCAGGAACATTTTAATTCTATCTATGATAACTTTTTAAGAAGTAAATAGATATCTTTTTTTTTTTTTTTTTAAATAATAACACATTTTTTTAGTACTTATTTCCACAATATAGTTTTTGATTAGAAAATATATTGTGGAAATAAGTACTAAAAAAATGTGTTTTTATTATTTAAAATATCATGCCTTTCCATCAAGAAGTGACAGTTAACACCTTAAAAGTGAAAAAAAATAGATATCTGCTGACCTTACTGTGAGGAGTGAGTTTTCGTAATATAACTATTTTGTGACTTTTTTGCTGTGAACATATGTATTATGATGGTTGGAATGATTTAAAAATATATATATGTTCGAAGAACTTCACGACTGAACTAAGCCAAATATGTTTCGATACTCCTTCATACAAAAGTCGTACAGACATAAATGTACATCCATACTCCATCAAAGATTAAATCGGGGTTTCAGTATAAAATCATTTTTTGTTTATTTGTTTTTATTTATCTTTTAGTCTCTTCTGTAATGCACAGCACAATACTGTAATTCCAATAATGTTCCTGTGATTATTAAATTGACTCCACTTGTTATGTTGTTGTGTGACATCTATTTAGCTGGCATTAAAACCTCATATTTATTCTAGAATGATGTTGACACCGGACCTGTTCTCGTGCAAGAGCGCGTGACAATATTCAAAGACGATACAGTGGAAACATTGACAGAGCGGATTCATCACGCCGAACATCGTGCTTACCCCCGTGCCCTGCGTTTACTCACCAGCGGTCGCATCCGGCTCGGACCTGACAATAGACTTATTCCCCAACTTTAATTTTTAGCCATAGACTTACACTCCAGGACTGGTGATAACTCATAATCAAGAAATTAGATTATGTGATAATGTTATGCTTTAATCTGTACTTTAACCGTCTTTGTCCTACGGGGCTGATTATCGGCCACAAAATTTTGAATTAAATTTTTAGGCAAAATATTATTTTTATTAACTTTGCAATTTTTCACATTTACTGCATATTAATCTCTTCCACGCTAACGCCCCAACGTATGGGACGGCAATGTGCAAGGCCTGTGCGCGAGCGCCCCAGACGTTGGGATGCGAACATTCAAACGTCGGTAACGCAGGCAATCTTTTGCATATAGGACTGATTTTGGTTTTAAAATATCGCCTAATTCGTCTTGATACTACCACCTCCATAAAATTGACAAAAGTATTAGGTTTAAATGCTTAATACATTGATTTTTCGAACCCATCAAATTTATTCTGATCCCGCTAAATCAGTTTGAAACTGCGTGCTAAACTCGCGTCTAACTTCGCACTGAACTTTGCACCAATCTCGCAGCACCGCAATTTGACACTCCATGACACGTGACTAATGGCCCTTGTTCATTTGAGTTTGATTGGTTGCCTCGTTACGTCACGGTAATGGCGATTTACGAGTTAGTTATTTGTTATTATATATTTGTTAAGGTGATTGTGACAACATAGGACATTTCTTTGTGTTTTTTAATGTTGTGAAACATTCCTAATGCATCTAGCTTCCATAGAAGCCAACCCAATTATTTTTTATTGGTGTATTTATAGCTCTATGTGGAAAGAGAATATTTTGAAAAATAGCAACGCGGACAGATTTTATTTTTATGAAAAACTGTCGCGCCGATTGGGTTAAACATGCACCCCCAATTTGTTTGCAGTTTACAAGTGGTCCATAGTGTCTCCCAAAAAGGCCGATAACAGCTCTACGAGACAAAACAAAACCGATTGGCTTAGAATAATACCAAGTAGAAGTGGAATGATCTTATGGATGCATTTATGGATTTTTGCACATTTTTTTGAATATCGTTTGTCTAATTTTGGAAATTATATTCAGTGCCGAGCATGAAATGCCAATTATGAAAATAGTTTGAAAATTTATCTTTGCCTTTTTTTTTATTATATGTTAAAAGGCTGCAACCCATGATTAAAAATACTGGTGTGATTATTTATAGGATAATGAATAATGATAAGAACTTCCATATTGTGTTTTTAAAAAAATATATATAAATTCGTGAAAACAATTTATACATATTTTTTTTTTTTAGAGATTTTTCAGTATACTTTTTCTTATATCTATGCAAAACTCCATTCCATAGAAAAATCACCACAAAATAATACGTTTCACGAATAAATATTAACTTTTTTTCAAGTTATGTATGCTTGATTAATCCTGGCCGATGATATTATATATTAGAGTCATTTTTTCATTGACAGATCGTCTAATAGCAGTGAACATAACTAACATAAATATCGCAATTTGAATAAAGAACTATCAATATAAAAAAGTGTAGAGATAACATTTCTATGAGTTAATCCACTAAAAAACCACTAACCACCACAAGTCAAGCCACTAACAAACATGGAAATAAAACTCCACATATAATTAAGTCATTGTCTGTTACACGTGACAACCATGACAGCAGTGTATCTTATATTGAAGCCGTCTGATATATGAAGAGATGAAATAAATAAAGGCCTAAATCCAAAATCTTCATGAAATTGTGTTACACATATCTCTCCGTCCGTACAAAATGTATGATGATTATTAGAACGTAGTCTAATATAACACATAATAATTTTTCTTGATATTTACAATTTTTACAATATTGCATACTTACATCAGTTTTTATTTTTTTTGGCTATTAAACCTTTTTTTTATTTAATATTCATGCATATGTAGTATACAATATGTTACTTATTATACCTTTCATTTCACAAATATATTGCGTTTATATTATCCATAATTTTATTTCATTCGATAATTAATATCAACTCGAGAATGCAATTTTTTTCTTGAATAAATTACTGATATAGATGAAACATTGTAAAACATTGTACATTTATTTTATCACAATCGTGTGAATAATTTTTAAAAAATCATGCAAAATGTTCAATATGATGCGTATAACAGAATAGCAATGCATTTTACAGCCATATTTTACCATAAATAGTAAATAGCATCAAAGCAATTGTTATATGGGCAATGTTTTTATATATTTACCAGTCCTGGGCCATTTTAGAATAATTCACATAAAAATAAGTTAATTCGATTTAGTATGTAAAAAAAAATGTGCTGCCATAATTGCTTTACAAATATTCCTGTAAAGGGGAAAAGATTTGTTTAGTAAAAACATGTGCGACAAGACCAATATTGATTACGATAATATTCATTTAATAGAAGTAGTTTTTTAAGTAATAACACATTTTTTAGTACTTATTTCCACAATATATTTTATGATCAGTATCGGTATCACTCTTTTCTGTGAATAAATAAATGTTGTGTTTTATTTAAGCAGTTGTTTTTCTAGTGTTATTCTTTATACTTGATTTGTATTCTGGTGCAGTGTTATCATAAAAATCATTAAGGCGATGGCACACAGAAGGTGCATTGTGATATGTACTGGTAGGATTGCCACTTCGCATAGCAAGAGCAGCTACACAAATCAAATGTGTAATAAATATTATTGCACTTGTATTACAAATGTATAATCCAAAATTATTTTAGAGTATATAGTAATAGAAGTACCAATTAAAAAAAAAACATCATGTTATCGTATAATTTTTGATTCATATTTTTGGATTGTTGATTATAGATTACTTTATCGATACTAGACACTGATTTAAAGATTTGTTTTGCATATTATCAATACTAGTCATATATCTTTTTAGACCATCAACATACTTCATAACAACTTGTTTTGTTGGATTTGGTAGATTGAGATTACTCGTGAGGTTTGCGCTGACAAGTTCTTTGTTTTTTTTTTAAATAAAACACATCTTTTTCTATTTCCATATTTTTTTATAATTATGAAGACTGGTATCACTTTTTTCTTTTTTGTGAACATTTTCACCTAAATATTAATAAAATGGGAAAGTATACATAATAAATAGTAACGAATGCACAGATTATTATAAATTATAACAAAATAAAATTTAATTTCCCACAGTTAAAATATCGACAACATGAAATTAAATTTTTCTTTAAATGGTGAACTCATGTATGTACTTTTTATTCATATAGAGTGAGGGTACATTTTCACAGTTATTTTTTTATATAATTCATGTTAATATTGAATCTGTTTAAGCCTTACCACATAACTTGGTAAAAAATATATCATTCAAACTGCATAATAATAGTTAGAAAGAGGAGGTGTATTATTTAATATACAGAGACAGGTTATCTTTCCTTTCTTTTAACCATATTTGTAAAACGTTTTTTTAGAAGATATATTTGAAAAAATTCAAATTACTCTACACATCACTTTTTCAAAACAACATTTATTTCAAATAAAATGCCATTTTCACATTTTGCTAGCTGTTCCTGGTTTATTGTTACAACAAAATTTATGTAAGTAAAAGTAAAATTTTGCTTCGCTACTTCCACTTTTTTTACTTGACATGATAAAAGACATGAAATTAACTTGAAAAAATTATTAAACATATCAAAAATTATAATTTTTATTATCAATAAGATAGCATTCAAAAATATATCCCACATTTATATATATAAAGTTTTTTTTACATTATTGATAAAATGTTAAGAATTTGCTATTTTTATATTTCTGTAACCTTGTTATAAAAAATAAATAAAATTTAACCTAATTGCTTATTTATTATAAATATATTAAATGTTCTGCTTTGAGTTACGGTCTCATTACGTCTTCATGTGGACCACATTGTGTCACTTCAATTCAGCATTTGACATCCCACTCGAAGTACTTCATTTAAGCGCTATTGCTGACTCATCTCAAATCGTCTCGAAATTTGTGGGATACCATTCTGCTATTATAAAAAGGTTGAAACTGCAAGTGTCATGCACCCACTGTTAAGTTAACCTGCCAAATCAAGTTAATTACTCCGATTTGCAACTAGAATATCCCTTATGAAGAATATTAGGACTCTTGCTAACATATTAAAAATAGTAGTTTTTGGCATTTGACAAGTTTTTTGAGGCTCCCTTGAATAGAGTCAAGGTTCTAAGGTTTTTTTTTGTATTTATAAATATTGTTATACACCCAGTCCTTTTTTTACGTGAATTTTTTTTACGCGATTTTTTGGACGGCAGTTTTTCATACGTTTCTGGGACTTTTTCACCCGATATTTCAATTCTTGGAACCAAATTGTCAAATTATATGAAAGTTGTGATTTCTTTACGCGCCGTTTTCTGGAACCAATTATCGCGTAAAAAAAAGGACTGGGTGTATTTAAAAATATTAATCATAATCAACAAAAGTTTAAAAATGACAACAGTTTCTCTTTCAGAATATAAATGACAGAGTGTCAACTTCAAAGCTTTTTCAAGAAAATTATTTGTTTTATTTCAATATTAAAAATTTATTTCTATTCTTAAACATATTTACATATCACAATTCAATTAAATTATATAACATTGAAACAATATCTTACGACAGGATTATGGAGACTTGTTATTTCTAATATCAAAGTAACATGTTCATAACTTAAATATTGAAAAAAACAAAGACACAACATTCTGGCTACTGTCAACTGTATCTTTATTATTTAATTTGTCTTTGGTTATAGTTTTATTTTCATGGACAGTCATTGAGATGCTATCCATGTCATTTCTATTTTTTCCGTTCTTCAAAGCAGCTTGCGCCTCTTTCACCAAAGATATCAAAAACATTTGTTTCTGCAATATGGGGACAACTAAATTATAGTGCGTAATTTTTGAATTGAGATTCTTGACAAGGTTTTCGTGTCTGTTAATACATTCCTTCCATTCTTCTTCATCACTATTGGTCAATGGTAATGTACCGAGTTGTGTCCGTGCGGAAAGTAGACTGGAGCGAAGAGAATCTATTGCTCTGCGAATGTCTTTTTGCAATGTTATCCATTCAGGGGTAAATCCATTGTCAATTAAAACCTAAATAGAAAAAATAAACTGTTGACAGACAGAATTGTACATCATTTTTAACTGTACATTCTTTTTGAAAAATCTATCATGTATTTATAAGTTCTCTAAAAATAAATATTGTAGCCGACAGTTTTCCTCATTATTTTACTTATGTTATACTCTAGATTTCATTAGTAGTATTTGATTGTTTGTCTATATATGAGGGTTATCGATTGACATATGAGTTCTTTCCGTTCTTTCTCCGCTCTCAACTGTTCTACTACTAACTATTGTGACACGATTTAAATGTATAAACTAACCCATGATTATAATGTACATAATGGAACCCACAATTTTAATGAATAAACTGACTTTATCTTACTGTGATCAAACCCACATGAATGAGTTAAATTCAAATTATTACAATAAGCTACTGATTGTTTTTATGATCATCTTTTTCGGTCATCGCGAGCATTATCAACTAATAGGATACAAATTACAAAAAAGTCCAATTATACAAATTTTAAGTTAAAGTTAGTAGGTATACAAAACCATAGGTTGGAAAACTAAGAAAAAAATCTTCAGTTTACAGCTTGTAATTTGTATCCTATTAGTTGAAAGTGTTCGCGATGAGCGAAACTAGTCTTGATCATAATATACATTGTTTAAATAAGTACTGAAAAACGTCAAATTGAATTGTTACAACTTTGTACGATTCCACATGTTTTGTCACTAACGACCTGGGTTTCGCCTTTCGGTATCTTCAGGCATTCTATCACAGATGCAACAGAACAGAAATTCCAACAAGCACCTACTGTCTCTGAACTGTCAGTTCTGTTGCATCCGTGTGATGGAATACCTGAAGATTGTTTGACAAGACATGTGGAATCGTACAAAGTTGCAACAATTCAAATTAGATAAGTAAATGTACGTTTAACTATATCTTATAAAATTTTGTAGAACTAAAATACATGGATATTTTTATTTGTTTTTTGGGAGAGTGGCTACTAATTTTCCAATTATTTTTAGTCAATAATAATATAGAAACATCTTCATTCTATTGTGTGAATTACATATACAATATGAATTAAAACTGTTTTAGGAAAAATCATGATAACACACAAGGGACGAATGAACTGTGAAGGTTTTAAAGCATTAACAATTCTCATACGAGAATGATGAATCAAAGTGGAAATATAAAATAAATAATATATCATTTCAAAAATTTACCTGATTCATTTTATGTGTAACAAAATCCACGTATGGATTAGTATTTTGATGTGTCGGCAATGGTTTGCCACTCCCTTTTAAATTATTGAACTCTCCTTTTGACATTGACTCTTGAATCAGATCTTCAACTAGACGGTCAAAACCATATCTAAAATTAGGATAACATTTAATTATACTGATAAATAAAATGAGAAATCTCACATTTACGATATATCAACTTGGCAAATTTCCACACATCCAGAAAAATTGAAGGTATATTACTGTCGGTCTGAAAATCACAATATGTAATGCTCTATAACTACACACTGGTGGAACCCTAAACAATTATCAGTCAACATTAAATGCCTGCGTTACTAGGAGTATAAAACATATGGGATCATACAAAGTTTTAACAATTCAAATTTAAGTCTTTGACGTTATGAATGGATATCTACAGACCATTTACCAAAAAGTTACTGACCAATAATTACATTTTTAAAGACCATTTATTACTTTTTTACCGACCATTTATTATTTTTTACTGATCATTTTATGTATTTATTACTGAACATTTCTTTAATATTTACTGACCGAAAATCGAATTAAATACTGTCCAAATAATTAGTTGCCATTAGGCCGATTGTCTACAACATATTACTAATTATTAATTATAGAACCATAACAGTTACATAAAGAAATTTGAACAAACTTTGTTTTAATATCATGCTTGTTTTTCTCAGCATTTTTAGTCAACAGTGCATTGTCTGAAGCAGCTGCTTTTGACATTCGATGCTCTGTAACATTTTGGGCTGCTCTAAAGGCACGGGTCTTCGCCCATTGCTTCTCTCTTTGCGCAGGACTCCCAGAACCTACACCTTCATAGCTTAAATATTGTCGATGCTGCGGTGCTGTGTGCTATGAAAGAAAGAATGTGTCACAGTGAAAAAAATAGCAATGTATTTTAGTTCTACAAAATTATTTTTAAAAATATAGTTGATAGCTATTTCGGCTCACGCCATCGTCAGAACTGTGCTTAAACTAACATTTGCTTATCTTTATATAGCTGTGTAGATAAGGTACACAATACATCTTCTCTCCTGTTTTAACGGCCTAGCTTGTTTCTTTCTCGCAATAAAACTAAATTTTTCAAAAATTGTAAATGAAACTAAAAAATGCGGCTATGACAATAAGTTTATATGTGGCATGGAAATGGTCTATTACGGAAGCAAATCAGACCCCTTCCCCCCGTGGAGAGGTATAATTAATGGGCTAGACAATATATTAGTTTGTTCATTAAGAATCCTTTGTGATAGTTGATGTCTATTGATTTCCAGCTGTTCCATAGCGGTCATCCTACGACCCTTACTGCAAAGATGCAAACACTTAGGTGCTGAGTTTGAATTTATATTATGTGATTCCTTTATAACGTGATTAGCGAATTGTGAATCTGTTTTTCTACTATTGAATGATCTTAAATGTTGCTTAGCTCGAGTAGATATACTCCTACCTGTCTGTCCGATGTAAACGGATAAACATGAGCCACAGGACATTTTATAAATTAATAAACTTGACAGAAGCGGTATTACAAAAACAATGGACAATAAAAAAATGTAAATATTTGAAATAGTACTTTAAGAAAATACTTTTATATCAAATTCCTGAACACGGCGATCTTTATCCACATCCCATCTATCTTGTGCATTCTTTTTGTTGATTATTCTGAAAGCGGACTCGATTTCTATGAACTTTTCAGCATCTGACTCGCACGTGCCAGAGTCTGGGTGAAATCTTTTGGCAAGTTCAAGATATGATTTTCGAATGGTTTCTTGGTCGCTATCTTCCCTTACATTGAGTAACTTATAACATTTCTGTAACACAAACAAAAACAGTAAATTGATGATCCTAAAAACTGGCTATATCTAATAAGATTCAAGAGTAAAAAAACCTTTATGGTGACACATTACAGTGAAAAGTTTGTAGAAATTCATTTTCATCATAAAAAATTTTAAGTGAAAATTATACAGTATAAAATTATAAATGAATTTGATAGAGAAGTTTTATCTACGACAACAGTATACATTGTCTTTTATATAGATATAGAAGTATAGTCCAATGAAGGAAATATTCATCAGTATAATTAACTTACTTTCAATGTTTTCTCATAGACTTTGCTAGAGAATCTAATTTTATGAAGGGTCCAAGCATTCTTCCGGAATAAAAAATATTGGTAGTGCAATATACACCTTCCCCATCTAAAATAATACAACCTGGTTTGATGTCAGATAGTAATATTATTATTAATATATGACGCCGATAGGTAAGTGGATTACATAATCTATTTGTTTCAAATGAATTTTAAAAACATATAATTATTTGAAAGATTTATCAAAATTTTATTGATTATATAGAAAAATTATTTAATATTATGGTAATTTACTTCATTCTAAATAGTTATTATAATCTGTGATAGTTGTAGACCCTAACTCAAAACAAGGAACTCCCAACTGTCGTTGTCATTTTGACACTGACAGCTGTGATATTTTTGTAAATAGTATTACCAGCCACTTACAATTATTATTTCTTTTTTTTGTCTTAGGTGAAGGATAGAAATTGTTGACGTATTGAAGTATCATCATGGTATCGTTTTTATATAAATATATATATGTATTTAAATCTTTTTAAACATTAAATAAATTTTGTGATTCGGATAAAAAGTCTCTTCTCTTCCACATAGATGTAATATCATTCATATTTTTTTTCCCTCTCTGGAAATGCTGACTGTTTTAAAACAAGTCGTTATGACAAAATTTAACACGTAGCAATTTTTCGATCAGTATATTTTAAGTTTATTTATCAAAAATTTTGTTTTTTTAAATGTTTGATTTCTAAATCATTATTTTAATTGTATTTATATGTCATTGTATCAAAAATATATTTTTTACTAACTGTGGGTGATTTCTCAATTTTGTATGCAACATTCATGCAACAGTGTAATATAACAAAACTGTAGTAGGCAGTGAACTTTATTGCCATTCGTTGATGACTGGCGATTTGACTTAACCAGATCATGGCGGGTGCCGTTTTGTTTGATACTGCTCGTCCCACAAAGATGGATGAAGACATTAATCTGTTCAATAAAATTGTCAGTGAAAAGGATAGTCAAGAGAATGATGAAGAATTTATTAAAGAGAAGGAACAAAGCATCCTCAGCCTGGGTGAGTCATATAAAAAAGAAGGAAAAGCTAAGGAACTTGCCGAGCTCATCAAAGCGACAAGACCATTTTTGAGTATTATTAGCAAAGCGAAAGCTGCTAAACTAGTGCGTTCTCTCGTCGACTTATTCTTGGATCTAGAATCTGGTATAGGAATCGAAGTTCAACTGTGTAAAGAGTGTATAGAATGGGCCAAAGAAGAAAAACGGACTTTCTTGAGGCAGTCCTTGGAGGCTCGCCTGATCGCCTTGTATTTCGACACGGGAATGTTTTCCGAAGCCCTGATGCTCGGCGGCACCTTGCTGAAAGAGCTGAAGAAGCTCGATGACAAAAATCTCCTCGTCGAAGTGCAGCTATTAGAAAGTAAGACATACCACGCCTTGAGCAATTTACCGAAAGCCAGAGCCGCCCTCACATCTGCGAGAACAACGGCGAACGCCATCTACTGCCCCCCTAAAATGCAAGCGGCCCTCGATCTTCAATCCGGAATTCTCCACGCCGCTGACGAAAGAGATTTCAAAACGGCCTACTCTTACTTTTATGAAGCGTTTGAAGGTTATGATAGTGTAGAAAACTCCAAAGCGTTGACCGCATTAAAATACATGTTGCTATCTAAAATTATGCTGAATCAACCAGATGACGTTCAACACATCATCAGCGGAAAACTGGCAATTAAATATGCCGGGTCTGACATCGAAGCCATGAAAAGCGTAGCTCAAGCTTCACACAAAAGGTCTCTAGCAGATTTCCAACAGAGTCTCAAAACATTTAAGAAAGAACTCGAAGAAGACGTTATAGTGAAAGCCCATCTTGGCACACTCTACGACACTATGCTAGAGCAGAATCTTTGTAGGATTATTGAGCCTTATAGCAGAGTCCAAGTAGATTACGTGAGCACTTGCATTAAACTTCCCGTGCCCCAGGTTGAGAAGAAACTCTCACAGATGATCCTGGACAAAAAGTTTAACGGTATTTTAGATCAGGGCGAAGGTGTGCTCATAGTATTTGAAGAAGCCGTCGTCGATAAAACTTATGAAACCGCTCTTGAAACTATTCACCATATGAGCAAAGTCGTGGACACGTTATATCAAAAGGCTAAAAAATTATCATAAATATTCTTGTGTTGTTACAACTTGGACTGTATTAAAGCACTAGGTTATTTAAAATAATTGTGTTTTATATGTTGAAACAATAGCATCAAGTGTTTATATTTTTTAAGCACATATAATAAAGTTGCCATCTTGTGCAACATTTTCTTTCAATGCTTTAAAAACTTAAATATTAGTTTTTTCTAAATCTATGTTTTATACTCGTATAAGTTCATACTAAGTTACGGGTTTTTTTTTCATGTAAATGAAGTGTTGTCAAAATAATTCTATGGACTATTAAAACAAATTTAGCAAACAAAATATGTTCAATAAAAGTGAAAATAAATCCTATTCAAAAATTTATTGATCTCTTTCTGTACTTTTTATCTAATTTTCACGAACTGATACACAAGGATGAGTGTTGTTTATTTTGATAACATACATTTCTTAGTTTAATAGGTGCTTTAATTCACACCATCCAATCTTTTCTTACATCTCGACCCACTTTTTTGACATTCGAGCAACTATTTCTGTACAAAATTATTTTTGCTGTGATGATTAAAATCCACTAAAAATGATTCCAAAATATTTCCAATTTCTGTTAGTATGACCATGCAATTTCCAATTTTTTTTTTTAATTCTGTGTTTGATATGAAGAATTGCTGAAACTGTTCTCATGTAGATGTTTAGTGGTGAATAAAAACGTTTCAAAATAATACATTTTTACAGGAAATTTATTTTTGACGAACATAATTTAGGCCATAATGCAATTTTGCAAGTCAGGCAAAAAGAACAGTTCATATTGTCAGTCAGGCTGAAAATGAAGGTGATTAACAATGACTTCTATTATATTCTAAGATCTAGTCAGAATATTGTTATCTAGTGTAGCTGCACTATATCAGCAGATTCTTTCCAGATATCAAAGAAAATCTTCCATGGTCAGTTACAAGCAAAAATTATTAGACTACGTTTAAATCATTTTATACATTATTGACAATAATTTATGCCAACTCACTACACATTTTTAAGTTATAAATTTAGAGTCATGTTTACCTGCAGAAAAAATCACACCTTCCATACCTATTATTCTTTTAATACATTTAATAATAATAAAAACTAAAGTGTCCCTTAAATTTGCACTTACTCTTTAGGAAATCACAGACTTTGGGATGAACAACCTTGCAGTACAATTAGGCTGAAGATGCTTCTCAAAGGGCCTCGATGTGTAATACATTTAGTAAGACACCTAAGTGGATTAACAGAGTTATGATTCTTTTTTTTATGTTGTATATTTTATCAATTATGCGGAATATAAAATATTTATATGCCCTCCAAAATTTGTTAGGGTTCATGGTACAAAGATTCAAATATTCTCCAGTCTTTTATATCACTATTTTCACCTTAATTCAAGAAATATGATGTTTTGAAAATCATAACATTTACAAATCTACATATTTGTTTACTAATTAATATTTGGAGATACAATTGCAATTCAATTCTCGTTTGCATTATTTAAAAGTAGTCTAATTATTAAAAAGTATTCAAATATCATATGCTATATTTAATGAGTATCAATTTGATTCCTTAAGTATTTAACTGAATAGGATGTAATGTAATGCATAAAGCATAATTGAAATCAACGTGAACCAGCAATATCTACGGGCATAAAGTCTTCAAAACTGAAATATACATTTAATCTTCCATAGTAATGTGTAAATGAGGAAAGGTGCCAATCGAATCAACACCGCTGAATTAGTCAATTTATAATTTAATATATTGACTGAAGGTGCTTTGTGGAATTTAATATCAAATTTAAATTGTTGAAACTTTGTACTATTCCATATGAAACCCGGGTCGATAGTAACAAAACACTGAGTGACTGAACAGTGGAATCCTACAAAGTTTCAATACTTCAAATTTATAATTTATGATATCGACTGAAGGTGCATGATGGAATTTCAATATTAAATTTGAATTGTTGCAACTTTGTACGATTCCATGTCTTGTCACAAACGACTTGGGTTCTGTTGCATCCGTGCGATGGAATACCTGAAGATGCCGAAGGGCGAAACCCGGGTCGTTTGTGACAAGACATATGGAATCGTACAAAGTTGCAACAATTCAAACTTCAAATTTAGTCAATTTACCTTTGGAATATAAAAAATTACCCTCAATTCTTATTCTGACTGTCTCAAATATTAGACATTTCAAATTTGATGCTTTTTTGCTCATTGATTTATAAAATGCCAAAAAAATATTATTTTAGGTACTGCCAGTGTTGAAAGGGAGGTATGTGTGAATATCAGAATGTGTTTAATCATTGTTTGTTGTGTCGGATTGAAATTTCAGTCATCACTAGAGATTTCATGACATTTGCATATTTTAATTCCTACATGCTTCTTAGGCATGAAAATTGTTTTATAAGCAAACAAATAAACTTGGTCAATGATATATATTTTATCCCCTATGAAAATAAAGTCACAAGAATTTGTTTTCTTTGATTTGAATTGCACAAAGTCATCTTACCAATGAGTATTCATTTCTATAAATAGAATTTGCTAAATTATTTGTGAAAGATTTGTACACTTTATTTATTCTAAGTAATAAAATGAAAATACATTTTTCATTATGTCACCTTTCCAATTTATGTTTTTGTTTTAGTACTTAAAAATCATAAAATCTATTAATATCTTTGAATGCAATGGGGTTTTCTTCATTCAGTTACAATTGAAACAAATATATAGTCAAAATATTTTTTATTAATAAGTCAATTTAAAATAAACACAAACAATTTCTACATATCTAAAACAATCAAAAGCAATACAATAATAAAAAATTAAAGCAAAACAATGTAATAAATATTAATGCAAAACCATTTTTTTAACAATTATTGTACAATCTATGTACCTACTATATTCTATTTCTCATTTCCCTGTTATACCAATTTTCTTGTGATTGCTATATTTAATTTTAGTATGAAATTGAAAAATTTCTGATAAAATGTGTTTTTTCAGTTAATTATTGTCTTCTTTTGTCCAGTGTTATAAGTCTGGAAAAACACAGATGTTCATAGAAATATTTTTTTTCTGTAGTTACAATAATGTAAAAAATAATACACATTAAATAAAATCAAATAGCTTAAAATCTTATAAATTGATCCACATCCATTCTTTGCTCAAGAGTTATTATTTTTACATTTTTTTTTTGTATGAAATTCTTGACCTTCATATTCAAAGGAACCCTAAAAATGATAAATGCAGGATTTTTTTGCAGTATTACCTACTTCATAGGGGGGAGTTTGGTTGCAAGTCAGAATATTCATCATGCAAAATAGTAAATATGCACTCAGAATCAGGAGGTTGGGGGGGGGGGGGGTAATTATGAGCTGGATATATACTAAACAGGCAATATTTTGCATTTTGGTCTTTTTACGACAGTGGTTAAATGGTCAATGCATCTTATGCTTTTATGCAATATCGTATGTCATAAAATTAATGATACATTTATACAAGCACTCTATACAATTAAATATTAATATTTACATGGTTAAAAATGATACAATAAATTAACCTATCGCTGCTTTCTAAATATGCTCAGCCGTCTTCCTTTCGGTGTTCCTAATGTATTCTGTCAAAAAAAAAAATAGAAAATATTAGGTATGTAATTAAAATGAATCCAAGATAAATTGCAGATTCTCGAATGTTTTATACTTAAAATTGCAAATCTAAGAATGTGCTATATTTAGAATTAAAACTATTGTGAAAAATTATCGAAATTAAGAGTTTTATTTTTTCACAACTGAATAATTCAATTTAAGATTTTCACAATAATTGTTTCGCAATATCAAATGAATAAAAAAATATATAGTTTACACATAGCAGAAAGAAACAATTAAAGGAAAGTTTATTAATACTATCTAACCTCATCTCTGGAGGTTGACCTTGAGCTGTTTCCCATGAATAGAGATTTTATTCGAGAAGGTGTTGTTGCCTTTTTAGGCATATTGCTGTCAGTGTTTTCTCTCAGGGGCTCCCTTCCTTCATTCCCCTGTGGATTGAAATATTCATATGTACTTAGGGTGGTTGGTCATTCCTATCGATTTCCAATACACCAATCAAAAAAATAAATGTAATAATCGTAGACAGGATAAGCGAGGTGAACTGGATTTTTTTTTTGCAAGACGGAATAAAATAAGTATTTTTTTTTAAATTACTTGCTTTTATGTCATTTATACGTGTTTATTCATATTTGAAAATTATTTTTTCAAATCCCCTATCGAACGCAAAATTTTGCTTATCGCAACATTGTCCAGAATGTATAGTGTGGGATCAACGGTAGTTAGCTTTACACATCTGATAATAACTAATACTCAAATCATCTGTGCTGTTTTAAATCAGACGAAGTTTATCAACTACAGACAAGAAAATAGGTTATAAATTCATTTGCTGGTCACTGTTGCTAATGTAACAAAGTAATGATTTTAACACTAATGAGAAATTATTAGTGAGAAAGTGAGATTTTGTCATAAGAAATCTATTGACCAAAACTTTGATTTAGCAAACTACAGTCGACCCAACCAAACCAGTGACTTGCATTCCATTAAAAACAATTTCATACCTGAAGAGATGATCTTCCTCCATTCTTGCTGGGAGTAGGGGGGCCGGGTCTTTTGTATGAAGTTTGCCCTGCTTCTTTTTTTGGACGTGATTTTTCTGATGTTGCATTGTCATCTACCTCAAATGCACCCGTCTGCAACAAAAGTAATAATATGTAAATCTCTTATTTTTTATGTACTCATTCTAAAGTTGTATTGAATGATTAGATCTAATTTCACTCATCAGGATCATTTTCACCTGTTGAGTTAGTTCACATTAGAAGTCTGCACTACTGAAAAATATCTCACAATTATAATTATTAGTATAATTTATGATATCGACTGGAGGTGTTTGATGGAATTACAATATCAAATTTTTATTGTATAAACCTTGTACAACTCCAAATGTTTTGTCACTGACAATTCGGGTTTCGCCATTGTCTGTTGTCAGTTATGTTGCATCCGTGTGGTAGAATTCCTGAAGATGCCGAAAGGCGAAACCCAGGTCATTAGTGGCAAAACACGTGGAGTCGTACAAGGTTTCAACAATTCAAATTTTATACTTATTGGGTCAAATATTTAACCAATTTATAGCCATATGGTGACATGGGTCAGGCACTTCACCCTGCCACTGTCGTCAGTCATCTATACAAATCATGATATAGACATTAACCTTAATATCTTCCTCCTTGACCCTCTCAATGAACTGTGTTTCGGCAGGATAAGAGCTCTTCATGTGTGGCAGACACAGAGAATTTCTCCATTGTAGTTCAGAGAGCCTATCGGACTGGAAGGTGCTCGCATTGATGTTGGCCGTGCTGTTTGCGCGAGGTTCACATATTCCAGATTTCAAATCCAGCAAATAGGTGTTATCAAACACTTCGCCTTCTTCATCTGACATGTGAAGACCACCAGATTCTGTAATCACACCAATCAATGGTAATCTAGGCATGAAGATTTTAAATGATGAAGCAGTAAAAAGAGACAATAATGATATTTCATCTCATGTTTTGTATTATGTGTTTAAAATTCAAAAATTATAAAAACACAGGTGATAGATATTTAGAACATTTTGCTACATGACTCTGGCGACAAAATAAAATTATGGACAATCAAATAAATCCAGATACAATTTCCTGATCTTGTATTTGAATAAGTGGTGCCGTGGTTTTGTGTTGGGTGGAAATTCGCTTAGTTGGGCAACTAAACAGAAAACTTTTTAAAACGAAACTATGCTAAGCGAATGCTTTGTCTAAACCCTCTGCTGAGTTTAAAGATATTCCAACACAAAATAATTTGAATGTTTGAAAAATGTTCTGCCTCCCTCAATGAAGTCTTAATACTGAAGGAATTAGTATTAGATTATAGAACTCACCAACTTTGGATGATACTGGAACTTTGAATGTTGAAGAATGAGAAGTCGGTAATCTGTTTGAGGCAATGTCCTGTCTTTCTCTTGACAAGGACTGTTGACTGTGCTTCAATTGGGAATTCATCCTGGATTGCGGAAACTGTAAATGAAGCATTTTTCTCTTCAGCTTCAAATCAATTCTTATATGTATCGACATAATATGATATACTGAATAAAAGGCAAGCAATCAAAAGCAAGTAAATCTTATAGGTTAAAAATGTAATCTTTTGATAATCAAAATTTTCATTCATTTACCAAATAATGTAAATTGTAGAACTAAAATACACTGCTATTCACCGTGTTATAATGGAGTTCTACCAAGTAAATGCCAATTCAATCAATAAAATAAAAAAAGTGAGTTTTTTACATTACATAAATGAATGCAGTGTTATAACATGAAACGGTTCTGTAAGCTAGTCTAAACGATGGGTAAATTTGACCTTTTCACTCAAACACGAGTCATTGAAATCTAACGTTAATTACAGGCAATGCAATAAACATTTTTGTCTCACTTGTCCATATAAAATTGCAAAAAGGTACCTGCAGATTTTGTGTTATATATTATGATACAAATCTATTGATTGAATTGGCATTCACTTGGTAGAACTACATTATAACACGGTGAAAAAATAGCAATGTATTTTAGTTCTACAAAATTATTTTTAACAAATATAGTTGATAGCTATTTCGGCTCACGCCATCGTCAGAACTATGCTTAAATTAACATTTGCTTATCTATATATAGCTGTGCAGAAAAGGCACACAACACATCCTCTCTCCTGTTCCAACGGCCTAGCTTGTTACTTAACACGATGACACTAAATTTTCAAAATTCTAAATGAAACAATAGGTGTCTATGACAATAAGATTATATGTGGGACGGAAGTGATCCTTCTGGAAGTAAATCAGACCACCCCTTTGCCCAAGCTATAGCTTTCAAGGTCAACAATAACTTAGGCAGACATCTTAAAAATAGTAAAGATAAAATCAATAAACTGGACAGAAGCGGTATTTATAAAATGTCCCGTGGCTCATGTTTATCCGTTTATATCGGACAGACAGGTAGAAGTATATCTACTCGAGCTAAGGAACATGTAAGATCATTCAACAATAAAAAAACAGATTTACAATTCGCTAATCATGTTATTAATAAATCACATAATATAAATTCAAACTCAGCCCCAAAATGTTTGCATCTTTGTAGTAAGGGTCGGAGAATGACGGCTTTAGAACAGCTAGAAATCAATAGACACCAATTATCACAAAAGATTCTTAACGACCAAACTAACATAATAGTATCGCCACTTGTCCAGCCGTTGCACAAAGGGGTGGTCTGATTTACTTCCAGAAGGATCACTTCCGTCCCACATATAATCTTATTGTCATAGACACCTATTGTTTCATTTAGAATTTTTTTAAATTTAGTGTCATTGTGTTAAAGTAACAAGCTAGGCCGTTGGAACAGGAGAGAGGATGTGTTGTGTGCCTTTTCTGCACAGCTATATATAGATAAGCAAATGTTAGTTTAAGCATAGTTCTGACGATGGCGTGAGCCGAAATAGCTATCAACTATATTTGTTAAAAATAATTTTGTAGAACTAAAATAAATTGCTATTTTTTCACCGTGTTATGATACAAATCATTTATTTCTAAAATTACAAATTGGGTCAGTATTCTTACACTGCTAACAGATGAGTTGGAGTTCAGCGATTGCTGGGAGGAACATTTCTCTTTAAGCTGCTTTCGTAGCCAGTCTTTCTCATTTTTCTCCATTAGCAGCTTTTCGCCGATCTTCCAAATTTCAGATGAGAGTTGGTTTACGTGGGCCTCGTAACTTTTTATCTTTGCTGTATATTTATTGCATAGTGCTTCCAGACTGGCGGTTTCCTCTTTTTGCTTTTCAGAATAAACAGCTATTTGTTCTTGGTAAAGTTGTTTCTGTAAAGGAATAATGAATAAGTCGATAAAAGTTCATGGATTCAATATTTTTTACAGTAAATTTGAAATTGAATGAAAAAGAAACATGCTATTGAGATGAAACTTGTACACATTTAAGATATGAACTGGGCTGTGTCGATATAATAGGCCACATAAAAACGGTGCTCTGTTCCATCATCCATGTCTTACAAAAAAAGTTTATGATTTCATTGTTTGTAATATCTCAAGTTATGTAAAGTTATATTGAATTGTTAGTTATGAATACTTTTTATCTTATTTTTTAATCGAAAAAAACCTTCAATATATTTATTTTTTGAAATGTGTAATTTGGAAAGATGCTAATTTCTTTTGATTTGACAAATTTATCTAAAAAAAAAAAAAATACTTATGCAAGTCAAATAATGTTTAGCATAATTTAAAATGGTAAAATATATTGTGTTTGGAGTTTTATAGCATTACCATGTAGTGCAGATATAAGTAGAATGCAGAGTTAGGTTTGATAGACCTCCAACATTTAAGGCAGCTTAGTACAGTAAAATTTCCCAGCAAAAATCATTCCGACAAAGCTCTGTAAGCGTCATTGTAGTGTGTACTGTTCCCAGTTACTTAAATTTAATCACTTTCGTAGTGTTGAATGGTCTGAAGATTTTTTTAAGTTTTCTCCAAGTTTTATTTTTTAAATAACTTATGCAAAAATAAAAAGGCTTATTTGTAGCATTGAATTATGTGCACACACCTGTGAGAGTTGTGGACTACTTTGAAATATGACTACATTACTTAGATATTTTAAAATTTGTATTGATTTCTATTTTCCTATGATAAAAGGCAGTTCAAGCATTTAAAACTAATTTTAAACATTTCTGCAAGTTACTTGCAGTGACAGATAGCAGGACAAATTGTTTTATTGGATTTAATTGTGAATGTAATTTTTAGCTTCAATCTGTTAATTTATCATAAAAATAGTACATACAATATTGCCTTAGTAAAACTACTGACTTGAAAGTACAATAATTAAATTATGAAAATGTTTTATTTGACATTATTTCGTTTTATTGCTGGGTGTTTAGCGGAATGGTCAACATTGCTGGTTTTGCTGACGGTGCTAAGGCATGAATGCCCGTAATTCCCTCCTACCCATCTGACCCTAAAAAATGGGGCATAGTGGGAAAAAATAGCTAGTCTTGCCCGATCTGTTTATTTCTACTCCTTTGAAACATGAGTGTTGGGTCACTAAGTTTCATTCACATCTCATAGAAAAAAATATTTTCAGTTAATTTATGATATCGACTGATGGTGCTTAATGTAATTTCAATATGAAGTTTTAATAATTCAAATTTTCAGTTACATTCTATCAGGAGTCTATTCACTCCACACCGAAAGCAATTATGGCCAAAAAAAATGAAAAATATTGTCTCCATGATCAAATAACATAGGTATAAAAGTAGTGGATAAAAGAAACTGATTTTTGATTGAAACTGAAAGAACTTTTTTTTAAATGTATTTTTTAGTTTTTATGTTTGATTGAACAACTATAGCCTTCGGTCTGACAAATATCTCTAATTTTTTAGGGGAAGGACTTAAAAACAGTGATCAATTTCATAATTTATTTCTATGTTTTTATGGAAAGAAATCATCCAGATAAATAATTGATAGCTTGTGATAGTGGACACCAAATTTAATGATCAATCATGAATTAATATATTAATAGAATAAAAAGTACTGTTATGTTAATCAGTTTTTATTATTTCTTCTTTTTTTATTTTTATTCTTTTAAAGCCAATTTAACATAAAATTTAAAATAATTCAACAACTATTGCACAAGTTTAAGATACAAATTTTTTATTCCAACTTATCAAGTAAATGACGGCAACCATTTTATCATAAGGTAATTTGACCATAAGATTATAGACAAAACAAAAGAATTTATTTTCCATTCAAGGTCCTCATGAGACAAGAACTTTTACAACTTTCATTGGACTTCAATAAAATTTATAAGTGTGCTGTCACCGCACATATGACTGTCTAATTAATGCATGAATAATAATTTTTGGTAAAAGGATTACATTAATTTTAAGTCATAAAATTAATATATTACAAAAAAACAATATATATAGGATGTGTTGCAGTATTACTTTTTGTAGTGAAATGTTAGAAACAACCACCATATCAGTTGATAGACCAGCACTATTGCCAGTGTCGGAGAGAAACTCACCATTTTCTGTTTCATCCTTGTCAATTTATCTTCGTACTCGTTCCTCATGTCGGTCACTATCTGATTTGTTTCCTCACCAGTCGACGACTTTGTCTTTGTCAACAATTTTTGATGCTCCAAGAGCAATTTGTCATGAGCACTCTTAGCAGCATCCGCTTCTACGTATAATCTCTCATTCAAGTCGTTGATTTTAGATACCAAAATCTCGATTTGCCTCTTCAAGTCCATATTGTCACCCATAATCTTTTGATAATGTTCACGTTCTTTGGCGTGCAGATTCATTTCATTACTCATTGATGCCTTCAATTCCTCGTTCACCAATGTCAGTTGGTTATTCTTTGATTCTGTCTGCATTAAAACTATTCTCAGCCCGGCCAGTTTATTGAGAACATCCTCATTCGAAGTGCGCAGTTTAATGTTTTCTGTCCTTAAGTTTTCTACATCGGCATCCATCGACTGAAGTCTTTCCTCGTTGATCAATAATTTTTCAGAGATGGCATTATATTTCTCAGCTGTTTCGTACAAATGTGTATACACTGAGGTTCCTTTATATTCTGAATTCAATATTGAATGTAGCGTATTAGAGTCTGATTCGCATAATTTTTCAGTAAACTTCTGTATATCAACAATATTACTGTCAAAAGTTTCAGATAAATTTTCATCTGAAATATTCTGTATTTCAAAACTGGGTGTATCACTATTATTAAATCTTTCTTGGGAAACGTCCGCCGTATCTTCTGTTATGAGACATTGTATATTATCGGCAGTCCATTTAAACAGGTTCACAGTATACTCAATTATAATCAATGATTTTTCTAAATTGTAATGTTCAATATTGTCAATTTCAGTCTCCAGTTGTTGTTTCTTGGTCAATGCTTCATCTAAAATATTCTTATCACCCATACAGTTAACGATCTTATCGTTCAGCACTGACAACATATTCCTCAGTTTATGTAATCGTAAATCATTGCATTTTTGTACATCGAGTGCATTTTTCAATTTTAATTCACCCTCACAGGTCCTGTTCACTAACCTTTGAAGACGCTCAACTGTCTCCTTGTTAAATGTTTTCTTGGAGACGTCCAACTTGTGAGTTGTAGATGAAATCGTATCAGAGTTATTGAGATTTTTTTGTATCTTTTCTACAACTGACATTTTTTCAGGGATATCATTATTTATTATATTGCAGTTTTCGTAAATTGCTTTGCCTTTATCGATTTCATCAATAGAGTTCAACCCTTCCAATTCAGTAATGGTACATCCTAATTTTTCTTTGAAAATCGAGATATCATTGTTGCCGGAAGATAAATCATTGCCCCAAAGTTCATTTTGCAACCCTGCCTTTTCAATGAGCACATCTATCTTCTGCCTGAGAACAGCGTTAGAATATTCAAGTTCAATATTTTTATATTTGAGATTGTCGCACTGGCCGGTGAGACTCAATATAATTTCGTCCTTTTCAAGGATATTCATGGCACAGGTTTTAGATATCATTTCAGTCGAGCGACACAATTCCAGAAGTTTAGACTTAATTTTAATATCTTCCCTGTAAGAATTCTCACTGTCTCCGGCGATAAGTTCATTGTGCGATTTCCCAGAATCAGAAATATTATTTGCAAATTTCATTTGAAGGTCTATGTCTCCTATATCTTCATCAAAGTCATGTGAATCATTGCAGGAGATGTTATCATCCAGATTCTCAAGTTTTATATTGTCCATTACGATTTCTAGATCGATCTTTTCTTGGATCAAAGTTTCCACTAAAATAGTCTTTTTTGTTACAGATTCCTCATATTGTTGAATTGTTGACTTAAGAATCTCAATTTCATTTCTCATGTTCTCCATATCTTTTGATTGCATAGTAATATTATCGTTCTTGGCAGAAATTTCATGTCGGAGAGCAGTCAATTGTGTTTCATAAATTCCAATAGTTTCTTGGTGTTTATTATTTATCAAAGATATATCATTAATCTCGAAATCCTTGAGATTAATGGCTTGAGTAAATGTATTTAATTTACCATTCAAATCTGCAATAATTTTCTCCTTCTCAATTTTTTCACCAACCAGTCGGTCAATTTTAAGAAAAATATCACTTTGTGTTGTGGCATTAATATTTAGTTCTTCTAATTGAACAATGTTTTCTGACAGCCGTTTGATTTCCAGTTTGTTTGATGATATAATTTCCATATTTTTATTTATAGTCTCAGTCAATTTCTCAACGAGACAACATTTCGCACTCAGGGTATCATCAGACAGTTTCAGTTCATTCTTTAAGGTCTCGGTTAAAAGATTCAAATCTTCTTTGTTCTTTGACAACTCTTCAATCATCCTCTTATTGATATTGGTTTCTTTTATATGCTGATTGATTTTTTCTTCAAAAGTAGACAACTCTTCAACAAATTTAATATTTCTACATAATAGACTATCAATTTCTTCACTTTTATTTTGACAAATATTTTCACATTCCTTCATATTGACCTTAGACTTTTCTAAGTCTATTTCAAATATGCTCTTTTCTTCATTCAAATTTCTTATTCTAGCGTTTGCAGCGATAAGTTCTTCCGCGGTAACTTTCAATTCAGAATAATTGGAATCAATGATTTGTTCCAGGTTTGAAATTTTCTTCTCCAGTTCACTGACTTGTCTTTCTTTATTGAAACACTCAGACTTAAAATCTCCAATAGCAACATCGTTTTTATGTTCAATTTCATTTAATTCATTTTGATGCGTTTCTATAACTTGTTGAAGCTCTTGAGAATTTAATCCGTTAACATGATTATTAATTGCTTCCAGTTTATCGTTATTAATCTTATGTTCATTCAAGATCAACTCGAAGGTGTCTTTTTCTTTCTTCAGATTCATTACCAAAGCATTAGCAGCGATCAATTCTAATTTAGTATTTTGTAACTCATATAAATAAGAGTCGATGTCTTGTTGCAGATAAGAATTTTTAGCCTCCAGTGCATAGACCTCCTCACTCTTGCTGGAGCATTCAGATTTCAATTTTTCCATACCCGTCTCATTCTCTTTCTTCACATGGTTAAGTTCCATCATCTTGTCGCAGATAGTTTCTTTTTCTAGTTTAAACTTTTGGCAGTTTGATGAAACATCTTCATCCCTTTCGGCCCAAAGCGTCTGAGATGTTTCTGAATTTCTGCTATTAGAATTTTTTATGGCATTTAATTTTGTGGCCGCTAAGACCGTGAGGGCAGCACTATTAACTTCAGATGAACTAGAATTAATTTCTGTCTTCATCTGGGAAATTTCGTTCTCCAGAATACTGACTTGTCCTTTTTTTACTTCGTTTACATTATCCAGTTGATGGAGGATAGTTGAGATTTCGCAATTGAGCGACTGCGAGTTTGATTTCATGATTTCCTCCTCACCGAAAATTATTTCCATTAATTTAGTTTGACCTTCTTGCTGTTGAACATGTAAATTTTCTATGTCTTTACTGAGAGAACAACTAGGATTTTGTGCCACTTCTATTCTTTCAAAAACCATTCTACATTTTTCCAAATCGGATTTGTATTTGGACTTTTCTTCTCTTAATTTGTTGATTATTTCATTTAAACTGATCAATTCACATCTTGTGATACTCAACTCGGATATATTAATGTCAGCAATCTGTTGCAGATTGGAATTTTTACTCTCTAGCATGAGGAGCTCTTCAGTTTTACTAGAGCACTCTGATTTCAAACATTCAATAATCGACTCATATTTTAGTTTTTCATCATTAAGATCTTTCATTTTTAATTCTAGGTCTTGCGAATATTGTCTGGTAGCTTCTTGACGAGTCTGCAAGACCAGGTTTTCAGAATTTACTTTGCTCTCTTTCAAATCTACCCGGCATCTGGAATTTTCTTCTTTCAAAGATTGAATTAATTTATTGGCGCTGATAATATCGCATTTAGCGGTTTCCACCTCAGTTACATTACGATCGACAATACATTCCAGATCTGAACATTTGTTTTCCAGCACAACTGCAATTTCATTTTTTTTGGAACATTCCAATGTAAAATTTTTAATGATCGATTCATTTGTAAGTTTTTCTTCATTGAGATCTTTTATTTGCAGTTCTAGCTCTTGCGAATAGAGTCTAATCGCTTCTTCATTTTGTGTAGAACTGTTACACTGTATGGTCATTTCCTTCAATTTTTCATTCAGAGAACACACTGCTGTCTGCAATATTTCTATTTGTGCTAGAAAAGTATTGGATTCTTCCAAATCTGTTTGATATTTGGATTTTTCTTCTTTCAGAGTAGCAATTAAATTATTGGCGTCTATAATTTCATATTTAGCCGCTTCCAACTTGGATAGATTACGATCGACGATCTGTTGCAGATCAGAACATTTTTTCTCCAGCAAAATGACCAATTCATTTTTACTCGAGCATTCCGATATGAAATTTTGAATAGTGGATTCATTTCGAAGTTTTTCTTCAGTAAGATTTCTTATTTGCAGTTCAAGGTATTGCGAGTGTAGTCTGATCACTTCTTCCTTCTGTGTGAAATCATTTAACTGAACATTCACTCCTTCCAACTTTTCATTGAGAGATCGAATCAATGTTTGCGAAACTTCTAAATGGCCTTTGGATGCTTCTAAATCTGTTTTGACTGTTTCCAATTCTCTTTTAGATGTGCTTATTAAGTTGTTGGCAACGTTTAAATCAGATTTGGCACATTTCAGCTCAGTGGAGATATTTTCGATATTATTTTTTAAGTCGGATCGTTCATTCTCAAGAGTGGCTACCTGTTTGCTTTTATTTGAGCATTCTTGTTTTAATTCTTCTATAACATTTACAGACTCCTGTTGACGTTTGCAGAGATCACTCAGTTGACTTTGAACATTCTCCATTTCTCTTTCAAGTGACTGCGAATTTAAGCTCAGAACTTCTTCCTTTTGTAAAAAATCATCAATTTGAATCTGTTTCTGGATTTCAGATTCTTCTAATTTCACGTTAAGAGAGGAAATCACATTTTCCATCATTGCAGTACTGTGCAGTAATTTTTCTATGGTAACATCTTTACTGTTCAGCATCTCTGCATACTTTACAGACTCTTCTTTGTAATCTTCAATTTCTTTTTTTAAATTGACTGAATCACCCATCATCATTTTCAAATCCATCTTGTATTCTTCCAGAGCTGCTTCGACTCTTTGTTTTTCATCTTTCAAAATAATCATGGAATCATTGACTGTTTTTAGTTCAACTTTCAAAGTCTTCAACTTAGTGAGACACGAATCGATAATCTTTTGCATATCAGATTGTTTATTTTTCAAGGAATTGATTTCTTTATTTTTATCAATTTCCATCTGTTGACACTCGACATTTGAAATATGTAACTTCTGCTCTAGACTGTCAATTTTCAAACAATTTTTACTTATCTCCGCCAAATGAACATTAACTTCATCTTTCAATTGATCTTTATCATTTAAAAGATTTTGTGTAGCACTCGTCTCTACAACTAAATCCTGACTGAGTTTTTCTATCGTCAACTTAAACTCTTCGACTGCCGTTTTGAGATGTTTCTCCTGATCGCATACATTGCTCAATTCATTTTGCGATTCTTTTAGCAGCTTCTCGGTCGATGCTAAGCATTCAACCTGCAACGATAAAAATAAATGATATAAAATAGAATAGATAATAATATCCCAAATAAACAAATAGCATTGCGGTAAAATTTACATCATAGGCTAATACTGTTCTTGAAGAGTTCTATTGTCCTTGTCTATTGACCAACATGACATTCATCATAAAGGGGCTAAGTTTTTTATATCTTGTGTTCAGTCAAATACTTGACAAAATATTATGTATACCTACAATCGAATATTATTTTAATAACCCCAGTTTGTTCTTTCCTAGCCTCATATTTCTAATTTTAACCTTTCCAAAAGGAAGACTGACAACCAGTTAACACTTGAGATGTTCCATTGATATTAAAAAAATAAGTCACTGTGCTTACTTTCATGATTAGCTTTTCTCTCTCCAATGATAATTCAGCAGTAGTCTTTTCCAGTTCTTCAACACGTTTGAGGGTATTTTTCAAATCAATTGAGACATCTTGATTTTCTTTTTTCAGATTTTCAATTTCTTGTGTCATTCCCATGTTTAATTGTATTTGCTCCTTCAGCTGAACATCGATAACCGCTTTACCCAAATTTTCAAGGGGACTGTTAAAAGCTATAAGATAAAATTGGAAACTTTTATAAATGCTGTAAGACCGAGTGGCATTTTATTGGCAAAACAATTGATTAAAAATTAGCCTGTCAAGTGCGACTCACCTGTGGGTCGTTTTCCTACTATTTTACTCATTTATAACTGTTAATGGGTTAAAATATTTCTAGCGTTTCCATCAGTGTTCGCATCATAGATAGGGATTGCAATATTGGTATAATCGGAAAAAAAATATGCAAAATACCAATATTGTGGTACAATTATTTGATGACTGGTCATCCGTCGTGCAGTGAATTTTGAGATGTTTTCCGTGGCCAGACGTAATTGCAAGAAAATCCTCACTACAGGATTATGAACTAGCTTTTTTAATGATATATTTTGATTCAATCAATCAATAAATTTTGAGTATATCATTAATATCTACCTTTTGATACTGTACAAACTAATATGAAATATTGGTATACCGATGTTAATTTTTTTATTCATCAAATCATATGATTTCAATTGAATGTATTTTTCACTTGAATACATTAAGTTTTTTTTTAAATTTGTTATAGTATCAATATATTCCTATGGTATTGCAATCCCTAATCACTGACATAAAAATAGATAAACGGGAAACAAATGATGTTTTCTTTTTATGTATGTGACAATCTATCAGGGCATTCCTAGACATCGGCTAGTTGTAAATATTACAAGTTTAATAAAACAAAAAAAGCTGATGTCTCACATGTATTCATAGCCTTCCTCAGCGTAAGTGTATCGTCATCACATTCGATGCTGACATTCATTTGATTGTCGCGGCGGTACTCCTCCAATATTTTGTTTGACTCGGCCAGTGCTGACTTCAAATTGTTCAATTGTGTCCTCAAGTCTTCCAGCTCATTTTTGAGTAAGTCTTGTGCGCTGTCTGATTCCAACACCCGTGACCGCCACACGGAGACACTGTTTTCGGCATCAGCTAACTGGTAATATAATAAATTACTCATATCAGTGGTGTATTCAATGCCAAATTTAAATTCATTAATAATCTAAATTGGTTTAGTGTAAAAATATATGAGAAAAACTATTCATCAGAAGCTATTTTGTGACTACCTTTTTAATAACAGCTTCTTTTTCCTCTCTAGACTTTGCAATGTCTTCCATGTATTGTAGTAGATCTTGTTCAAGAGATTGCACATCGGCGCACAGCCGTCTTTCATTTTCCTTATTCATTCTTTTGAGGGTTGATTCTTCCTCCGAACATTCAGTGCTGTTAGCTAATTCCGAAATCTTTCCTTTTAGTTGAATGATTTCATTCAGGTGCAATATTTCTGACTTGGCTGTAAACAAAAATCAAAGCATCCACTAAAATATTGAATACAAAAGTTTTCACTCTTAACCCGGGTGCTTTGATGTGCGTATTTCATAAATTTTAAAAAGTGCAGCAAGGCTGAACATATTTCCTGATTAACTTACCTTTCCCAGCATTTTTTTTTTGTTCAGGTATTCTACAATACATGGTTTTGTGGTATCTATATCAACAATGCAGAAGTGTATGTAGAAGATAAAAATGTATTTGTCGAAAGTTAATGACACAACAGCTGCAAACATTTAATCTCAACTAAAGATTGAATTTATTGCCAAATTTTTTATGTAGGTTCTAGTATTTCATTGGGAATCTATGTAACTCAAAATGCAAGAAATTTCTGCATGATTTAGTTTGATTATAGTGGCTTTCAGTGCGACCAGGCTAGCAAGTAAGATCCTGATACACTTCTTCATCATTAAACTATTACATCCTCTGCCTCTTAAATTTTCGATAGCATTTCACATGTTCACATTTTTTTAAATATTATTCAGTTGTTTTTTTATTCTTTGTTACTTACATAAATCATTTTTACATACTTAAACTCGTGTTCATGTGTCTATTGAATAAAACATATTTTATTAAATAATTTTGACTAACTAATCTTCACCTTATTAATGACATGTTTTTGTTTCATTTAAAATAATTCAGATTATGGTAGTAAAGAGTGATATTTTCAAAGTAAAATATTTTTTTCAATATTTGTTAAATGTGTAAGTGATCCATGGAGCTCAACTCTGAAAGGCAATGAAATATTCTACTGCAAAAATTTGGAGCTACGTATCAAGGAACCCACCCATCTCATCAATTTTTTGACTCTGCCGCTTGACTTCTTCCTCAAGATAAATTCGGTCAAAGCGTTCAGCCTCTAGGGCGCATTCTAATCGTCTAGACCGCCTACTTTTTCGAGTAGGCGGAGTTGCCAATGGTGAGTGGATTCGTCCAGTTGTGCATTTTCCCAGAGGAGACATCGTAGATGGAGATATTGCGTTACAGAATGGGGATGATATAGTTGAAACCGGAGAAGTCATTTTGTTGAGACAAGGGGATGAAGAAGACGAAAGTGTACTTTCTGACATCGGTACTGTAAAAAGAAATTACACAATTTTCACATAAATTTGTGATGTCTTTAATGGAATTATATAACTAACAACATTTTAAAAAAACTGAATAGCAATATTCAGCAAGTGCTCATCCAAAATTTCATTATAAAAATAGCTGCTGGTTTGGAAGATAGGGCAAATATTGCACAAAAATCTTTGCAGCTACCACTAATCTTCGCCTGTTTTACATGCATGTAAATAAGTAATCTAGTGTGATTGATCTAATACTAGGCATTGCAATCATTACCTTATAGAATGAAAACCTTCACTCCAGTTACCGACCGGAAAAATACACTTAGTAATATAAAATTTATCTGAAAATAACACCATATAGTAGAGATCTTAATAAACACTTCTTAGAAATCTTTTTTAGTATTGATGACTCTAATTAAGTATCATTTCAAGTTGATCGATTTTTTTGCTATGAAGCGTAATCGTTTATATATTTGCACACAAAATCACAATTCTACCCTTAGTTGGATAAGTTTTGCTTCAGTGAATTTTGTAACGGACAAAAAGTCGGTTAAAGTTTTAGGATTTATGAAGCATCAGTTTTAATCAAAACCCTTAAAGAAACATAAATAAAATAAAGAAAAAAACTAACCTGAATTCTGTTGATTTATATTCCATTTGACATTCTCCATCGTTTACTTATAAAATATTTTAGATTTTCAAAAAAGAAGTTAATATTCATACATTTCGGCTATGCATGTATGAAACAAATAATGTCATGTTTCGAATGTTCAAAAACAATTGACGGTTGACGCAGGGCTGCCACATAAAAAAAATATTTATGGAAAATAGTAATTATTTTAGACGTTTTGAACGTCACCCACCAAATTATAAATATTAAAGTTTTGAGTCACTTTATGCGATTAAGATATAATTCGTAACAATTTATATGGTGACAGGGCTGAAGTCTTACTATAATTCTTTAACCCTTTGATTGCCGAGCTTTTTAGAAAAATAATGTTAACAATGCTGCGATTCTGACACAATAAATCCGATAATCAAATGTGTCAAATTGTTTGAAATCAATTTATAGCACTTTTATGATATATGGTTTCGTTAAAAGTCGAAAAAATACATCAAAGTGTATAACTCAAATTATATATTATAAGGGAAATTATTTATATTAAGTAATTAGTATATGTCGATATGCAAAACGAATATGTTTTCTTCGTCCATAAATTATCTATTACAAAGCAAACATGGTGGTGGTAAATAAGAAATTGGGCATGTACTATCAGTAATTCATATTTGAATCTTTTTCGTTTATAAAGTTGCTGCAAAAATGATAAACCGACATGGAAATAAGATAGAAAAAATTGTAAAAAAAGGGTAAAAATATAAGTTTTATTTTTATTTTGTGTGAGACGTTTTGAAATTGAGAAAATTTGAAATTGTTGAAGATAAAATTTTTGTGAATTATGTTGGTGTTAATTTTTTATGGATGTTAAGACAAACCAAGCAATCTTTTAAAGCAGAAATTGACTTGTACACAATATATGTTTTTATTTTAAAATGTTTGAGTTTCAATTTAGAACAATTATTTAATACTTAATTACTTTAACTAAATTTGACAAAATATTTTTTTCCAAATCACTATATAACATTACATTTTCAAATTAATTATTAATCAAATAGAAAATTTTTTATGTTCAGCTACATAAAAATTTCATTTAAAATATAATGACTGAGTGAATTTGATAAAACATATTTGGTTGACTCACTCTACAACATAGCATTTTACGAATCTACAAAAGCTTTTTTTGTGAAATAATTCAGCGGTATAGAAATATTTTTCATAGAAGTCATTTTGATTCATTTTAATCTTGTTAAAGGTTTGGGTTGTGTAAAGATATTTTAATAACTTTTGAACACTGAAGACCTCAAAATATGTATCTACACAAGTTCAATGTTATGGCTGCGTGGAATAAATCCATTGAATTGGGATAGGTTATTGTTGGCAATTATTTTTAAATGAAAAGCACTGCGGTGGACACTATTGGGTGGTTTTTTTCTGTTCAAGATAGCTGTCACAAAAAGAGAAAGATATTCTGTGATCAAACTTTTATATACCACTATTATGTGTTTTTACAAAATTGTGCAAATTTTGATAGCACTTCTGTTTCCATCACATAGGACACTAGGGTGTCACTACATTCTCTTATAAGTAGCAATGATCATGTATTGAAAATATTTTAGTGTTGCGCATTGCTTATTTATTGTTTTTAAATCATATATAAACGACAAAAATATTTTGTATTCTATTATACAGTTTTGCAAAAATACCGGCCATTTTTTAGAAAATAATTGTTGATCTAGTATTATGGGTTTACATAAGAGTAGATAGTTCTGTTTGTGTTTTTAAGTAAGAAATCAACTTCATGAATAATTTTAAAGAGCAAAAAAAATTATAAAAATGAAAGATATTTCAAGAAATGAAATATGATTTTACGCTTATGTAGCTACACAGATAATGTTGTATACGTGAAAGTTCATATAAAAGCATTGCTTTACATAGTACTTTTAAAATTATGTAAGTAATTACTTACTAATGCTATTTACTTGCATAAAATTATGATTGAGAAATTTTCTGCCTGTTATTTTAACAAAATGTTGACAATTTAAGTCCATAATATTATATTTTTAAGATCAAGACCAGTTTAGCTCATCGTGAATATCAGTTGATAATGCTCGCGATAAGCGAAACCGATCCTGATCTTAAAATATTAGAATGTGGAAATAGTCCTAAGCAATTTTTATTATAGAAATATATCTGTCAACAAAGAAGTGACAGTCAAAACATTTTAAGTGAACCTTATTTAATTTCATAAACCATTCTGCAGTGAACGATTAGATTTATATCAAAGCAAAAAATCTAAGTTTTGTCAGTAAGTAGTGCTGCTGCAAACGCAACCTTCTGATGTCATATTTAAAATTGACACCGATGAGTCAACGTCATTCAGTGAGTTAGCGAGTGCGACGTTGGACCTGTTGCTTCAATCCGCTGTCTATGGGCAATCGTAGTCGCGAAGTTATAATGCGATCGTTTTCAGTATTGTTTTGATGTGATTTTTTTAAACTGTGCCATCATGGGGCTGATTAGTTCTAGGACGGAGACCCCTCCGTTACTGGATATCGTCCCTTTGTCCTCAAACAAAAATTACCATGCCCGCCAAGGATCGGCGAGAAGCCGTGCCAGACAGCCGATGCCAGACCCTGCCGAACTCGACAAACGTTTCGTCAAAGTTTTGGTATGTTTTATTATTTAAAATGTAAATAAATAATATCAATCGATGAACTGAAATGTCAGACTTTGTTTACGTTATTTATATTTGTATCGGGATGACCACATTGTACAATAATGATCATAATTTATATTGTGTGTAGCTATGACAAAACAACAAAAATAAAAAAAAAATACGTGGGCATCCATAAAACATGAACTATTTCGACAGTGATTTTCTTTGAGTATTTAAATCATTATTTTATCTGACTATATCTATGTTTCATTTTTATCAGTAAACGCTTCCTCAATTGGGTGGTTGGACTGGGCGAAAACCATGAAATATTGTATAATTTTGACATGTCAAATTACGAGCTTCTAATTTGCTTTCAGCGCAATGACAGCCACACATTGTTTTCATTTTACTTATTGTGTATTTATGTTCTACTTATATCATTATTTAGCACGTACAATTTAATGGATTTTCAATCCTATTTTATATTTTAAATATGTAGTTTAATTGTTAAATTAATCCATTTTCATACCACTAGTTTTTAATAGGCGTAGCCAGGGCCGGCCCTAAGCGTGTGCGAGGTGTGCGGCGCACACAGGCGCCGGCACTCAGTAGGGCGCAAATTGGTGGATCACTCCAAAAATTTATGCATGTAATTATTATTAATAATATTTTCTAATTAAACCTATGACTTTAAAATTGGGAGGCGCGCCTTTCTTGAGAGGCCCGGATTACTGCATATAAATTTACAACTATAGACCCGCGAAGGAGCCAAAAATTTTCAATAATATATACCGAAAATATATAAAAAAAATTCGCGCCTAGTCGTTGTAAAAAGTACCTTTACACATTTAGTATAGTAGAAAATGCAGTAGTACATTTCCTGCAATATTTATTATTGAATTTACAGACCCCAAAAACAATATGGATAAAAAAATGTGTGGTTGGCAGGACAAATAAAACCGAGAAAGGAAGTTAAAAATTCAAAATAATAGATTTTTGGTTTTTGAGGCGCTGACGGCGCCTCGCACACAGGCGCAAAAATCCACGGGCCGGCCCTGGGCGTAGCTGTCAATATTAGTATGATATTTATAAACTATTATTTGTATTATCCAATTGTTTTTATTCAATTGTAAATATTATAAAAATAATATTTTTTAGCTTAAATCAACTAATATTATCAAAAGAATTAGAATTTGAAATCGATTATCAATACATTTTTTTTCACAAGATATTACCTTCAATATTAAACCAGCACACATCCATACTATCCGTGGTTCACAATAATAAACACATAAACACCTTGTTGACCATGCTAGATATTTCGCAAAACCTGAAGCCATTTTGGAACCGAATATTAGATTTGGTTGAAATAAAAACTAATATGAAGTCAATACTCTTATGTGTAAACTCATATATCATTGCATGCATAATGACACATAGCAGTTTGAAACAAGTGTTTTTTCCCAAGATATGTTTATATTTATTACCCTAGTGCAATTTCTGTGATTTTGAACAGTAAGCAGTTAACATATTGTTAATGATTCAAAAAGTAGTGATAAAGATTAATTCTCAAAAATTTCCTTTTATTCATGTGATAAATCGCAAAGTTAATAAAAAACATTTAGCATAAATCTGAATTTAAAATTGTATAGGCGATGATTAAAAGGGTTATTGATTGAATTGGTATTCACTTGGTAGAACTCCATTATAACACAGTGAAAAAAAAGCAATGTATTTTAGTTCTACAAAATTATTTTTTTAAAAATAGTTGATAGCTATTTCGGCTCACGCCATCATCAGAGCTATGCTTAAACGAACATTTGCTTATCTATATATATAGCTGTGTAGAAAAGGTACACAGCTATATATAGATAAGCAAATGTTCGTTTAAGCATAGTTCTGACAATGGCGTGAGCCGAAATAGCTATCAACTATTTTTAAAAAAATAATTTTGTAGAACTAAAATAACTTTCCTATTTTTTCACCGTGATAAAAATGGTTATATCTAATAATTCTGCATATTACCCCAACTCATAACTACCTCTTGCATATACGTAAAACTGTTCATGAAATTGTATACTTTAGAAGATACAGCGATCTGAATTTAATTATAAAACGACATAACACCCAAAAGTGTTAAATTGATAGATTTGTTTGCTCCTGAACTAAATGTTTTTTTTAAGGTCATTCAATAATAGTAGAGAAATATATTTTCAAGTTTCTACTGTTTTGGCTTTGTGCTGGTTACACTTTTATATATGTATATTTCGAATCTTCCAAACCAAAATGGCATAAGTGACAAATTGTCAATATTCAAGAAAGCAAAAAGTGTTAAAAATGTTGTTTAAATGCAGACACTTGTCAAAGAAAAGAGACTTCGTTTCTTTATCATTTCATTTATTGGAACAATAATATTATGGGATAATATGGATGGCTACCTAAAAATAGGTTGTAGCAATAGCAATTGCCTTAAAATCTTTTCTATCCAAGCCTTATATAGTTTCATTGTTACTTTCTCTGAAAAAGAGAGTTTTAGCGACGGACTAACTAATAATTCTCATCAAACACTTCTGTTAAGATAAGCTTCACTAAGAGTCCACATGTTCCGAACTAGGAACGAAATTGATCACAAAAAATCATTCGCTAATTAAATGTCTTGCTGTCAAAAATGCAGAACTAAAAGTAATTCAAATGAAAAAAAAGTTTACTCTAAATGCAATTTATATTTCATCAAGCGGAAAATGTTTTATATCTCTTTATTGCCTCATTATTCTTAATTTATGACTGATTTTTACCCGTAAACATCTTTAAAACTAGTTTGACACAAAACATTCATTTGTAAGTATCCAACCTATCAATGTGTTTCATTGAGTTACATTCAAGGCCCGTGGTTGTTTGGTTGTTTTGGTTTATATTAGTAATTGTGAAAATGCTTGATTAATTTTTTACTAGCTAGTATAAAAGTCACTTTGGCAGGGTTGATCAATTTATTGTACGAGCTATTTTTTTCAGTAGAGCTACTTCAAGGTCAAATTTGAATTCTTACAATTTTGTAGGATTCCACATGTTTTGTTACTGACCCGGGTTTCACCTTTTGGCATCTTCAGGCACTTACACGGATGCAGCAGAACTGACAAAGTCTAATAAGTTAAGTTGGTTCTGTTGCATACGTGTGATAGAATGCGTGAAGATGCCGAAAGGTTAAACCCGGGTCGTTAGAGACAAAACATGTGGAATCTTACAAAATTGTAACAATTCAAATTTGATATTGAATTTCCATCAAGCACCTTCAGTCGATATCATAAATTATGCTATTTCAAGGTGTTATCCATTAAAGAATTTATGACATTCATTCCATGTATTCAAAACCAGGTTATATGTACAGAAGTTTTTCTACAAGAACTGCTTTATTAACAATGAGAGTAGGAATAGGAGTAGGAGAGGACTAGTGCTTAACTACCCTGCACTACTCTCGTTAAGCCCTGTTCTTTAGGATCAGATGTTTGAGAAGGAATTTATGACATCACTAACAGCTATCCCTTCAAACAGAATCAATAAGTTGATTAAAAAACATGCGGTTCATACTGGAATTCTACCCCTTGAAATCCGTCAAGGAAACCAATGGCATTGACCAACACACCATGGATCCGGTAATAAGATTATAGCACCAAAATAATGCCTCTTGATTATATCTCCGGACATAAATAGTCATGTCCTTTGTAAGTTGACATTTTATTTACTTTGTTTGGTGGTCACACATTCTTGAATTACATATAAAAAAAAATCAGCTACACAGATATTGTCCAACTTAATACATAATTTCAATTGACTAGCAATGGTGATAAAATATGAAATCAATCTGAAAGTGTGTTGGGATCAGCATGTTTCACAAACAATGTCCAAAAAACTAGAATTACCTCAGATAATGCACGCCTGACTGATTATGAACAAACCTGATATAGTCGTTCTCACGTAACAATCAATGCCATATTATACCTTGACCGATTGTACTTATCTAATGGCAATTAATGCTGATTTTTTTTATTGCTTTTATAAAATTTATGTAGTAAGCATGTAATCAAAGACATGCAAAGATTTAAAAATATTTCGATAGCTATTAAGTATCAGATATTATGAAAATTTAAAAAATACTAGTAAATTTTGTAAAATATATACCATGTAATTATACTTACCTTCATTTTCCAACTTTTTTTTACCACTGTAAGGTTAACAACGGGAAGTATTTGGTGCATACCGATTATATCATTTTAATATAAATTAGCTCAGTTTAATGAATTGTTATCGGTCATATAGCTAAGTGGTGTGCACTCTTGATTGTTTATTTTAATAGTTTGCGGTGTTCGCAGGCTCAAATCCATTCAATTGCTTTAATTTCAAATGGATGTGAGTGCAAAGTCATAGACGTATGTAATTTTTATATTCTCTTCCACTGTACTGATGTATTAAACTAGACGTAGCAATATCCATTGACTGAGTCAGCGTAGCAATACACATTAATTGCTTGTCTTCCTATCCTCACTAACAACTAGTGCACATAAAAATAACTTCTTTGATCCTCCATTATAATTCATCTGCTCGACATTAGAGCTGAGATGATTGAAAAATATTCCAATGCTTTTTTTTTAATGATTAATTCTTGATCTATGATTTATGAATGTAATTTACTTTTTATGGCTGCAGAAAAATGTAAATTTACAAAAATCTATATGAGAGCGCCTTATTTTCCAATAGTGCAAATCAAATAGGTGTGTGAAATAGTGTTTATGAATGGTTAACAGAAAGAAGGAAGGCTGGAACACATCCATGTGATATTAATCAAAACTACATTTATTTACACACAAAAAAATGTGTATTTTCACAATCACAACAAATCTTGCCACATGTCCCTATAAAACAAATAAAATGCGAAAGAGTATAATCAATGTAGTCAATGAAGTCAAGTTACTTAGTGAGTTTTTTAAGTCGACCCCCTACAAAGAGTATGAATTGACGCCGACCCCCTGTGACAAAAAGCCGTTTTTAATGCAATAATATTTATTTTGCAAATCTATATTCATTTTTATAGAATTTCAATCAGCTTGACGCTCGCTTCCTAAAGTTTTTGAATACATTTTTGTTAGGTACCGGAAACTTTTTCCAGCGCATAGATATTTACGAGAATAATATAGCTTGTTCCTATCATTCAGTGAAAGATATTCAATTTTAATAATTTGGTGAAAAATTGTTATTTTAAAATTATTGATATTAATTTGACTTTACACCAGTTTAAATCCGTTGTATCTCTCAAAAATAAACTCTTCGAAGTGTAAAATATGACACTTCAGCCGAGTGTCATATTTTTTTAAGGAAATCAATTATCTGCCCGGGTTCGATTAGTGTATAATATACACAGTACATATATACAGTAATATATATAGTACCAATAAACATGGAAATAGGATCACAAAAAACGTTTAGGAAAATGCAAACAGTAATACCTGAGTCTATATATATCATATTTGTTAAGAATTGTTGGAATCTTTTTTCTCCATTGGTTTTCTTAATTGAATTCTTAGTGTCATTTTTTTCAGTTTATTAAAATTAGGGTGTGTCATATGATGAAGAAAATACAGTCATACATCAATATGCATTACAAAGTACTGTCTGCACTCTTATAATAATAAATAGAAATTATGATAAATGAGATATTATTCAAAAACATACATTTATCTTTGGGTCTACTACTTTGTTTAGGTTCTATACTAGGCTTGTGTGCAAACTGAGGTTTCACTGTATTTCCTAAAGAGAGTATGAATAACCGATAGTAAGAGCAAACATTGTAAATTCATTCCTAGAATTTTTTTATCAACCTGACATGTTTGTCAAATAAATATGCTGTCGGTTACCAATATTTATATTTTTTGAAAATTTTCATGTCACCGATTTATTTACTTATCTTCTTCAGCAAGTAACCACAACATTAATTTTAAACATTTACTCCCTGCCTGTTTAAGTTGATAAGAGTTCAGATAAAAACCACTAGATATTCTTTCTCACATTGACACTTTAAATAATATGCAGTAAAACATTTGATTTGATTCAATGAAAACATTGCACTTCAACATTTTCATTCTACAAACCTATGACTTTACAGTTGGAAAAATATTATTTCTATTCCTAAATTTTTTAAGAATTTTTCAATAACTTGTTTTTTAATAAATATGATTAATTAAAATTAGAACGAGTTATGACCGAGGTTATAAGTTGCATTCTTTGGTTGCAGTTTTATATTACACATTTGAAATCTCACAATATACACTTTCATGAATTGATTTATGAATCAATTCGAAGAAAAGCCATTAGCTTGCTGATCATTTTATCATACTTTCTTTCTACACTTACACTCATGGAATAATAAGCAGTTCTTGTAGAATAAAACGGGTATACTTTCATAGCAGTAACAATAAAAATTTTAAATTTGTAGCAAATATCGAGATCCAAAGACGATAATGTATTCCTGTAAACACGATTAGCTCACAAGTAGTCTTACAGACATCGCTCTATTTCCTTTTCTATCAATGTAAATGGATCAGCTGACACATCCTAGCTTGTCTTCATTTAAATATCATGTATATAAATAAATACGCTATGGTAGCAGTCGTGGCAAGCAACATAAAAAAGTCCCCGATTATTTTCAGAACATTAATCAAGTTAAAGTAAGTGTTGCCATATCTATTATTATATTTAATGACTTATCGATACTCTTAGTCATGGCAGAATGTAGTTGTTTTGAAAGTTCAACACCTAGTTCCCTGTTATAATAACGTTAAAACCCATAATCACAATACTGTGACGTTGTACTGACTTCATTCCCCTGACCGCAAAAGATTATCCAACAGCACTAGTACTAACGATAGGACCCACGCTACGTGCACTCAACTTTTTTAAATAACTTATCCCTACTAGTGTTACTCATAGAAACATTATCATTAAGTTTTAGTGCAACCGTTACTTACTAAGTATCAGTAGCTTTTGACCGCATTTTCATTAGCCAAATAATAGTTGAGGAAATTAATCTCAAAATTTGTAATTCTTGTTTTCCTGCACTTCGATTAAATTTCCTCAAGAAACATTATTTTTTCAAAAATAGTAAAATAGATGATACCTCATTGAAATGTAGAATAACTCATTTTGGATTTGGGTGTGTAATATTTTTTTTGAATTTTGTATAACAGGCAAAATGTGAGAAAACCCAATTGGAAACTAACTTGTTTATAACAGAAGCGTAGAAGGAATCACTAAATTTCCGATATTTATTAAGGAATCATTTTTTATGACCCTATTTTGACTGGATGTTTATAGCCTAAGGCAGGGGTTCACAACCTTTTTATACTCTAGAGCTCATTTTTAAATATCCGTAGGGTGGCGGGCACCGCCCATTTTTTTCTACAGATATTTATAATTAGATGTGAGTAATAAATTAAAAAGAAGATCTCTATGTTTATTGTCACTATATATAAAGGTACTCAAAAAATTTTAAAACTTTAACAAATATATGAAAATAATTTACATTTTTCATTAGTAACACGGTGAAAAAATAGCAATGTATTTTAGTTCTACAAAATTATTTTTAACAAATATAGTTGATAGCTATTTCAGCTCACGCCATCGTCAGAACTATCACCAAGTAAATGCCAATTCAATCAATAAATTTTTCATTAGTGTTTATGAAAAAATCTGTCACGTTCAAATGTGATAGTAGCGAGCACACACAAATTGTTCCCCGGGCGCCATGGTGCACGGGGTTGGGAATCCCTGGCCTAAGGGATATTTGCGCTATTTTATTGAATGTTTAAAATTTCACCGAAACACAACCAATATATAGTTTCAGTATCCAGAGATTTGTCTGAATAATTTTCAAATTATTCTCAACCTTCTTTTCCTGTTGATTTTTTCATTCCAAAATGGAGACATCAAAAAATATATTTTTACACTCTAAAAAGTATAGTTTAATACTTTATAGAGTTATCCAGTTAAAGGCTCAATTTCTTACACTCAAAAATTGAAATAACACATTTGACTTACAAATGCAGTCAAAATGATTCATGCTAATTTTGCCTCACTATTGTTCACTTAGGGAGAAGTTCTATTCACAAAAAGAGACAATATTATAACAGAGTTATAGATGTATTTTCCACTAAATAGTAAACTTGTTAGTTAAGTGAATATAGCATTTCACATAGAGGTTGATTCATTCGATTAAAAAGAGTATTTAGTTCACAATTAATTGACGGTTCTTAAAATTGAGACAAGGTTTTAGTATTGTGAGATTTCCTCATTATATTCAACTATTTGCATTTAAAATTGCACTATAATAATTGAAAAATTTACTTCTTCATGGCAAGCATACCTATAAGTAATAAAGCAAATTCATCTATATTTAAATCCAAAATTCTAATTTTAAACACATCATTGTAACAAGTTTTTTTTAAGTGTATGCAACCATTTATCCCTATACATTACCAGCTCAATGAATGGACCGTTTGAAACACAATACACTCCATAAAATCTGTTTTTGAATGAGAGTCCACATTAAAATTTTTTGTACATTTCAAGAAATGGTGAATAATTAAAATTAAAGTGTGCAAATTAGATTAGTTCTATCACTAAATTGCTAAATATTTTTTGTCAAGTATTTTTTAGGATCGGTGCTAATTTTGAATTTGAATGCCTAACGAATTCTTATCTGCTAACTAATGGAATTTCAATATCAAATTTAAATTGTTGAAACTTTGTATGATTTCACATGTTTTGTCAGTAGCATCCCGGGTTTTGCTTTTCGACATCTTCAGGCATTTTAACACACGGATGCACCAAATCATCGAAATATCATCAAGCGCATTCAGTCAATCAAAAATTTATAGCAAAAAATCTTATATTTCCTTTGGTTTTGATATATATTTTTTTTTCATTTTTGTTAGCAAATCGGTTATTTGGTTTTTTTGATAGATTCATTATATGATCCATGCTTACTGATTTTTGATACACCTATTCAAAAAGTCATCTAGTTATGTAAGGTTTTAAACACTACTATGAATAAACCTATTAAAAACACCACATAATGTCAAGTAATTGATGTATTTTAAAAATTCACTACATTGTATATTTTTACTTGTATATCGATTTTCTGACTATATGGTACAAGTCAGTCATAACCATGCTTTGTATAATATTAATACATTTTTAATATTGAGTTAAAGGTCTTTGCAATAATATTGTTAGCAAAATTATTTACTCTGTAACCCTCTTAGTACTCTGTGAATTTTCTTATTTCATTGATTGAATTGGCATTCACTTGGTAGAACTCCATTATAACACAGTGAAAAAAATAACCGTGTTTCTTATTTTAGCTAGAAATATCTTTAAAAATCTGTTTTGTAAGCATTTCTTTTATTTTTGATTTTAAAAATGATGATAGATAGGTAATTTTTATTGATAATTATTGTTATAGATTTACTTTCGATTTATAAAACAATAGTATAACAATAAAAATATACTTAAAAAATTGGAAATTTAGTGAAGTTTTAATTTTTTTTAATTTAAACTAATATTTTTATATTTTAGGAATTGACAAACCACTTGCAATTATAATTTATATGAACATTCATAAATACAAATAAAGAAAGTTGACATTTTACTATAATTTCAAATGGAAATTTAAGAAATATCTGCAAGTAAATAGTATTTTTTAACAGGCATGCTTGTGAAAGCACCAGCCAAGTACTTGTGTGACAAGTCAAAACACATAAGAAACTAATGTATCCTTTTGCCTCATATTTTATGTCCAGAATGTTTAAGCCTAGCATAAAAACTTATTTTATGTTCATAGTATGCTTTAGAATTAGTAATAAATAATACATAAAGCCAATGTATCAGCTCAAGATATTTTTCAAGATTCTGTAATAGTTAATAGTTTGGCACAAGGGTGTAATAAGGGTTAATTGAGTCGTATTATTTTTTGATTGATAATTTTAGTATTTATAAATTTTTTTTTCTCAATTTTTCATTTTTTGTTTACCAGGCGTCGATGGATCTTCCTCCCGACAAAGCCAAGCTGCTCCGAAGCTACGATAACGAAAAGAAATGGGAGATCATCTGCGACCAGGATATGGTCCAGGCAAAAGGATCTCCAGCACATTACCTCAATAAGCTGAAGACTTATCTAGATCCTAAAGCGTCCAGAAGTCATCGGGTATGCAAAAAATACAGATGTTTCAATATTATATTTCAGACATATCTTGATTTGTTGGAATAAATAATAATCAACATTTCCTATACACTATTAAATGATTCATCTACTAATATTTCATTGTGAAAGTCCGTAATTTTGGTTTGATACATTTTATGTTGCATCAACAATAACATCGTATGTGTGACCCTTCATTCAGAATCGTGTTTACCTTAACATAAATTTACAATATCAAATTATACTTCTTTTTAATTGTTTTGCCACGGCAGTTATGATGATTCCCAAACCGATCGAGTTTGTGCTCTGTTGGGCATTTAAATAGAACAACAGTGTCTCAAGTATAAGTTTTTTTTTAATAGCTCAACATAATAGTTATCCAGCAATGGTAAATATGTTAAAATATTAATATTTTCAAAAGGATACCTTCACATCAATATAGTTTTATTTGCATAATTTTATCTATGCCTTCAATTTCAAATTATTTGTGACAATTTCGAAAATAACTAGGTCAACTAGACACTTAAGGTAAATATTAAATTTTAAAAATAAATTCACATAATTTTTCACAGCAGGTAATTCGCGTTCATTGTGTGCTTAGATTTCATACCACTATTAATCTTTAAACACGTTTAATCATTCTCACCTCACAATCCTGTAACGCTTGTCTATATGCCATTTGTCTGTTTATCTTTTGATCCTATGTCCCGTGTGTCGCTTCGGCTGCTATTTTGTCTTCCGTCCGCCATGTCGCTGTTATAGAAAAGGAAAATGGTTGGTGAATCCACCTCCACGCAGGTCTTGAGAGATTTGGAAATCTCTCTGCGCACCAATCATATTGAGTAAGTATCATTTCCGATGCCTTGTCATTCATTAGAAATTTTTAATCACTAACCATGTAGGCATTCAAAATGTTTACTGTCAAGGTAACACATCAAAATACTAAAAAAACTTTTTTTTCTGTCAATCTAGAAAGAATAATTTATTTTCTAACTATGAAAATTATTAAAATTTTTAAATTATCTCATTTCAGTCCATTACTCTTCTACATTCTACTCACGTCTAATTCTCTTTGTTGAGTTCATATGTAATTATTTGATAATATTGCCATTGATCCCAGAAATAATTATTTAAGTTCAATATTTTATTATAGCTTTCTTTTTATATCTACTATTTTGTGGTCACTCAAAATCATAGATAAATATGTGTAGTTTGTACGCATGAAAACATAGAGTAAATTTAAGCTGAAAATATGTCAAATACGACTCAGTGCTCAATGGGTTGATGTGATTTTCATTGGTTGTATTAAACCATTTGTTTCTTTTGCATCAAGCAATCAATCATACGGCACTGAATCAATTTCACTATCAGCTGCTGGTCTGCCTGAAACAAACAAATTGTCTGCGCTCTCTGGCACATATGAGGGGATACAGAAGTTATTATGTATTTAAGCACTTGACGATTGTCCAATGTAAATTCGAGTGTGCGAATTTTGCACTGATAATATTCACTCTATATTCATGCTCCTACTTAGGTCCTGGATAAACTGATAGTTCTTAATATGCCGTGCTCTAAAATATTTATATATTTATCATAATATTTCACTGCTATAGTATGCTTTTATTTAAAAATGCCAGTCATGATGCTATCCATATGTTGAAAAAATAAAGTCTAGTCTGACTCAATCAACATGTCTCAAATTTCAAGTTAGCTAAGATTCCATAAACAAGGTGCATTTTAACAAAGTAGCATTTACAGGCATTGAGTTACTAAAACAATGCACTGAACAAAAATTGGTTTTCATACCATAATAATTGTTGCACTATGATCAATTCCTTTGGATCTGTTATTTTGAATGCCCTCAAGTACTAAGCAGTCTTGCCATTAAATTATTTGATAAAGATTACCATTGTCTGTAGGATATAAAAGTAGATTACTTTTTATGATCTTGCACAATCAATTGCAAAGTTTCAACATTGGGCATTTCTCAATGATATTGAAATATTCCACTTTAAGACTTTGTAATTGATTTGACAATGTAAGTTTCAATTTATATATTTTCATTTGAGACAAGTGTCATTTGTTTAAATTATTTCATTACCTGTTTAATATTCTTACTGACCCCACCTGAGGGATCTTGCTAGTGCAAATTGTGAGAAAACATTTTCACTTGTAGTTTGTTGTATAGATAGAACATAGAGTTACTTATGCGGTTCTATTCTAATAGGGCTACTGACAAAATAAAAATGGAAAACGATTAAAAATCAGTTCATCACAGTTCTGCATGAAAATCAGAGTGTAAATTCATTACATTTTTAACCCTTTTAGTCCCACATGTTCGACGATCGACCCCAACCGGTATATGCAAAAAACCCCATAAGGGCCTGATCATCAGGCTCAAAATTAAAAATTAAACTTTAAATCATATGGTTTTTATAGGTTCAAACTTGAAATATATATTTATTATTTCACTACACCGTAGAAAGATTACCACAAAAAAATCAGGTTTCGAAAATAAATATTAACTCAGATAAAAAAGTTTTTTTTCCCATAGCATAATTTATTTTTAAACGTTGAAAAAGTCTAGTGTATTGCAAGATAACTTGCCGCTCAAAGGGTTAAATAATATCAGATATGAAAATTTGTAATACTTCATTGGTAATTGAACACTGTTTACATATACAGTAGTACTTATTTCAATTGATATATTTGATATAAAAAATATTTTCCAAGAATTACAATGTTTAATTATGCTTACATAGCGTTTTCCAGTAATAAAATTATTTTTAGCAATAAATATTCTAATCTAATTTTCCATATAGTCAATGTAAGAAATATTAGTTTGCGGAAAAAATGATTCCATCATGTAGAAACTATTTGATTGTAGTTTGTATTCATTAATAAATTTAATGAGTTGTAAATATTTGAGCTAATTATTATTATATAAAAAAAATACTATCAATAGGTTTTCCTTAAGTATAAATCAAATATATACAACCAATTTTTTTTTATGCAATACATTGGTTTCATAAAGTGGAGTGAATAAAAAAAATGTTTTTTTTTTTTTAAATTTAATTTCTTTTTAAATTATATAAATACAATGAGAATCAGATATATGTCTACATGCATAGTTATATTCATTCTTAGGAGTTACTGTAATAATTTGTAATCAAAATAGAGTCAAATCAATAATTTATATAGAGTTCAGACAGATTCATGAAAAACTCATTAGCAAAAATAATGTGTGGAATTTTTTTTTAATCAACAGTTACATCAGTTCAAAATTAGAACTCAATACAAATCTAATTGGGTTCAAATAACAACACATTCTCATATTCGCTTTAGAAATTATTCAATACGTACATCAAATTCATTCGTTTATGTCCGCCGCAAATACCCATTAAAATATTGATCATACACTTGCCTTTATCCTCAACTTTTTTGTAGAATTGTTATTAAAAAATCTTTTTAAATTAGTTCAACACGGCATCCTCACTCGGACACACCTTCAATCAATTTAAGGCCATTCTTTGGAGTCAATCATTTTTGCACTGTCACTGACCTCACCCTTTGAATGTCAGACATTATTTAAAATACTAGGAATTTCAGATTTTTTACAATCAATTAAAATGGTTGACTATTTGATTTAAAATGTAATTGTAATTTTAAATATATTGAAATGGTAGATAGCGACAATTACCGACCAAGTATGATCATATCAGTGACATGCTACCCATACATGTTGTAGATGTGGAGCATGTTTGTAAGGTTTAAATTAAAGTCTATCCCAATCAAAATACTTACTATTAGTATTCAAGCAAATTTTTACACAGTTATTCTTGTTTGACGATATTCATTCCCCATGTGAAATTACGGCCAACGTACGATGCCCACATGACTATGTCACCTACCAATCGCTTAGCTTCCTCTCATGACAATCTATCGATAGTACCTGACAGTTGTTCAGGATGCCTAAATCTCCCTGGTCTGAAGAAAAAGCAGGCAGGATTGAGGCATCCATGGCGTATGTTTCATAGGAATACACAAATAAAACAAAATGATTGTTATTGTAAAATTCTGGTCACCATATTTTGCATATGAATTACATTTAATAAATGAACACGGGTGACACTAAATCTAAATTGAAAATTCATTAACTATCACTTGACCTCTGAACAAGAAAATGTCAACAGAAAAATCCATTTATCTATTATGAAATTGAACAGAGCAGCGATAGTTATCAGGGTCAATATTGAATTGAAATACTAAATTTACCTCATGTATAATCATTCATTCACCAACAAATGTTATACATTTACAATATTTTTTTTTTGATCTAATCACAAAAGTCACAAAAAACTATAAGAAAACTATGCGTGAGACAATATCATTAAAAAGGAACAATTCTTTGATTAATATCTTATACCCATTACAACAATTCAATTTCAATATGGATTTATAAAAGATGACTTACACCACCCCGGATGCGGTAAAAATGCTTTGTTGAAAGTACTTATTCAAAATTGTGTGATGAACATATTTACAAAAGCTACCAATAAATAGTAAAAAAATAACAATCTATATTTTATAATTCACACCGATGATTAATTGAAACTCTTCTTAAAAAAATTAACCAAGTAGGTTGACCTGATTTCAAACCAAGCATTTGATATCTATATATTAGGTGTAGTAAAAAGTCCTGACGCTTTTTTCGAACGCGTGTCTTAAAATCGGTTGGCTTCGGGCATTTGGTTAAATAAGATGTCATTATATTTTTTTTCGCGTTGTGTGACGTCTCAAGTTACGTTCCGTATAGAAAAAAAAAATTGTTCATTCGCCCCAAACAGAATGATCAAACTTTGTCCTTCATAAGATCATCTGCGCGGATGCATGCTTTTTCAATATAACGCCAAGAACAGTGCAGTCGTAGCCACAAAAAACATTTGCGACGTTTATGGAGACGTGTTAAAGGTTCGAAAATGTCAGAGATGGTTTGCAAAATTAAAATCTGGAAATTTAAGCATTGAAAATGACCCTCGAAGTGGACGACCTCAAACAGTGGATGAAGTCACCCTGAAAGCTGAAATCGAAAAAAATAATAAGCTAACACTAAAGGAATTATCCAATATAGTCGGTACTAAATGATCCATAACACAGAAGTACCTGAAAAAGCTGGGAAAAATGTGAAAAGAAGGAATTTGGGTGCCACACACGTTGAGCGATCGGAACAAGGCGCAGCGACTAAGCGCGTGCCAATTGCTGCAAAAAAAACACAATTTACGACCATTTTTTCTAAACCTGATTATCGTAGATGAAAAGTGGGTGTTATATACGAATATATTGAAGAAAAAACAATATCTAAATCGTCGACAACAACCAATTCCGACCCCTCGAACTGGTTTACACCCAAAAAACTCTTACTTTGTGTTTGGAGGGATTTCAAAGGAATAATGCATTATGAAGTGTTAAAATATGGTGAAACTATGACGGCACAAGTATACTGTGACCAATTAAACAAATTAAGTGCAGCTTTGACAAGAAAGAGGCCGGGCAGGATGAATGGACGCAACGATAAACTGCAAAACGAAAACGCGCGACCGCATGTGGCGAATATGACCTGGGAAAAAGTCCAGGAGTTGGATGGGAAAACTTTATTGCATCCACCTTATTTACCAGATCTAGCACAATCGGATTACCATTTATTCCGTTTAATATAAAAAACTTTTAGAGATAAACAATTTTAAACAAAAAATGATGTGAAAAACACTATTTCCGACTATTTTAATTCCAAATCAGTAGAGTTTTTTACTAAATGGATTTTAGACTTGTCTAATAGGTAGCAGAAGGTTATAGATAGACAGGGAGATTACTTTTTATAAATAAAAATAAAAAAAAACATTAAAAAAAGCACTTTGAGTTTCATTAAAAAAAACGTCAGGACTTTTTATTACACCTAATAAATTATTAATTCAGAAACACTTGGACTAGATTTTGTAATTTTGAATTATTTGTTGCTTCTCAAAAGATGGGTGAAGGAGTTTCTCGATGAGAAAAACCAAGGCCTGGATGTACTCGTCGATTATCTCAGCTTTCGGCTGAGCATGATGAGGCACGAGCAAAGAATTGAAGAATCCAGATTGGCCTCTGATGATGGAATATCTCAAGGTAAAAACATTTTACATATTGTACTGTTTCGTATTTTATTTTTATTTGTTTTTCGATGCAGTCACATATAATTGCAGTATAATCTATTCAATGAAACCTTTTGGATCAGTGCCCGCAACTTATTTACGTTGCCTACCTTTTAAATATAAACATTTATTTAAACACACCATCTGGAAAGTGACTAAAAAAATTACATTCGAACTTCAAAATAATTGAAAACATTTTCAAAACAAACTACTTACCTTTCAAATGTAGCAATACAAGTAAAAAAACTTCCAGCCCAGTGCAGCAATCACATGGACAAGAGAAATAATCATTCGATGTGATAACATAAGTTTGTATATTCAACCTCACTATCTTTTGCACCGACAATAGTTTCACAGATACATTTAAATTTTTCAGCAAATTCTTCTTCAGAACCCGGCAGTGGTCGACAATCTCTCCGGCCACCTCTGACGTCCGCCATGGTTGGTGGAGCAGTCATAGCGAGCGCACAGGACGGCAGTCCTTCGACTGTGAGACGCCGCACGAAGCATGCGGCACGTCTCAATATGGGCGCTAGTACTGATGACATACATGTCTGCATCATGTGTATGAGAGCTATCATGAACAACAAGGTATGAAGTCAATTACAATTTTTATATATTGGTGGGCTAGTGTCATTAGTATGTAACTGCAAAAACATTGATCTGAGAAAAATGTCAATTTTTATTGTTACAATAGTTTTATTTTTAAAAGATAACTTTGTTGTAACATGTTAATAAGAATGATTTGGATTAATGGAGAATTTTTCATTTTCAATTTATATTTTTTTGGGAAAAAAAAACATTTTTTTATGATATCGACTGACGGTGCTTGATGGAATTTCAATATCAAATTTGAATTGTTGTAATTTTGTACAATTCCACATTTATAATTGTACAAAACTAATTGTTTAACAAACATTTGGAATTGTACAAAATTACAACAATTCAAATTTGAAAAAAATACATATTTTAAAAATTTCATTTCTTATTTTATAACACAACAAGAATATAATGTGATATATTAATCTATTTTTATCATTTGAAAATAAGAGTGTGTCTTACAATTAATATATAACAGTGATTTAACATTTATGATCAATACCAAAAATTGTGCCTTTTGGTTATGTACTTCAAACATGTCACAATATAAATGCTGATTCGATATTCTAAAAAACTATGAAATTAAACTTTATTGTAAACGGTTTCCTAATGCTTAAAAATCTTCCACTTTTGAAATCCATAAGTTGGTGATTTATCCTGTCTCATTTTTCTTTCTTAATCTTTTTTTAACAATTGAAAGGCCTTGGCATAAAAACAGCAAACTCTGTCAAAAAAAAAATAACTATAAAGCCTTCAAATTAGCTCTCGAAAATTTGCCATTTATATAAACAAAGCAAACGTCCACTGAATTTTGTATAAAAACAGAAATTGTCACATGATAAATTGATTCAACATTATTTTATAAATATTCATAAGTGGTTTGAGACTTAAATTCATATTTTAGTAGTATGATTAATAATGAACATAAATGAATTTGTCTTGTAAAATTCGATGAAATAATATTTCTAATACAATTAGCTTTTCAATCTTTTCAATTTTGCAATAAAAACAACAAATGTCACACTTAGTTTTTTTTTTAATATCTATTGAACCAAATTAAAATGTTAACACATTCAATGTGGGAAACGTAGTAATACCCGTTATGCCAACTGCCGGTTAACTGCGGGAAGCGTATTAATACGTTTTACATCTCTGGTGGTAAACGTTGGGAAAGGTATTAATATCTGTTTTTTTTCCACAAGCATTTTAGTTTATCTTGCTTAGGAGGCTTAATATGACCTAGGTTTACATAAATGAACTATGTTTATGAAACAGGGTGACCACAAACTCTGTTTCATTTTTGGATATAAAAACTCTTCCATGTCAATTCTGCTTCATGCTGTGAACCACCTTCAGTGAAAATATAAATTTTAATTTCATGTGTTCCATCTACACTATATTTTGATAAAAGTATATTGAATTAAATTAGTATTTTCATTAAAGTAAATATGTAAAATTATAGCTTTAATGATTATACAATATGAAAAATATTTTATTGAAATATCAACATATGATTTAAATTAAAATTACAAAATACACATTATTCTGGGGACTGTGTTCTGGAAAGTCTTGTGCCTCTACTCAAAAGAACATCTGTAGGTCATAAATAATGAAATAGTGCAAACAAGCTTGACATTGAAAGCCTCACATGCACAGCCCATATATTTAACTGTTCTATACAAATCCCTGTGATTACCAATTGTTTTTTCAACAAATTGCTGTGACAAGTTGCCCATAAAACAAACTTTTATGACGGTCAAAAATAAATGCATGACGTACTGTGCGTCTAAATGTTGATTAGTAGAGGTCCTTTATTTTAACATATATATTGAAATGTTTTATGTCTGAAAGAAGTATTCTTTGCGGAAACATGAATATTTATTTAATAAACTGGTGGTGCTATACTTGGTGAGTACCATATTTAAAAAAACACTTAAATATGTCGGGTATTTTAAAAGTTATGGCATTTTCTGTAAAAATGGTTTTTTTACGCGTGACATTGATTTTATGCCCGCACTTACCTATCAGTGTAGTGCGAATCTCACCCGCAAATAATGTGTTAAGAGATATTAACCCCTTTACTGCATTTTAGAATATTCCATTATTCCTCATTGTCAGATTGGTAAAAATTACTTTTTTAACCAATATATTATGGTTTAGTTGTCTCCTGAAAAAAAAAGACTTGTGACATTTGATATTTTTTTGCTAAGGCCTTCAATTGTAACCTAATATAATGCAATTTATTTTTAAAAATAACCATTCCAGTATGGCTTCAACATGGTTATCCAACACAGAGAAGCGATCAACAGCATAGCGTTGAGTCTGGTACACCACTCCCTCCGCACCAAAGCGTTAGTCCTGGAGCTGCTTGCGGCCATCTGTCTAGTGAAAGGTGGCCATCGAATAATTTTATCTGCATTTGACAGCTTCAAACTGATTTGTGAAGAAGAACACAGATTTTACACGCTCATGGAGTTCTTTAAGAACTTTGAGAATTTTCACATTGAATTTATGGTAAGACAACTCTGTCAGTGACTGACAATTTTAAATATCTTGAACATCAAACATTGTTAATCTATTTCTTTTGCCAACTTACAAAGCAACCTCAGTCCAAATGTCCTATAAAGATTCATGTTATGTCTGTGTATTGATTTATTTTTTTCATTATCAAGAAAGATGACTTCAAATATTAATGCATTTTGGCACATGTCCTATTATCCTTAAAACATTAAGAGATTTCTACTGTTGATTTATCAATATTGTTTTTGATATTTTTATCATCATTTCTAAAATTTCATAATGGTCATTTATGTTGATGTCAAAACTTATAATTATCTCACCTATGTACTTGGTTAAACAAATTTTATAAATGTGGCAATTGTAATTTCCCTATAAAAATCTTTTTATTATTAATATTTCATTATATCTAAAAATTTGTTATAAAACATTATTTTGTTTATCAGGTTGCCTGTATGCAGTTTGTCAACATAATAGTGCATTCCGTAGAAGACATGAATTTCCGTGTCCATTTACAATATGAGTTTACATCCCTGGGACTTGATCAATACCTTGAAAAGCTGCGACTCAATGAGAGTGAAGAACTTCAGGTGAGTAATGATGTGATTTAATTTAAGTATTTTTTCGAGGCGCATGCATATAAATTTAAAATAAAACAATCAATCAATTCTTGTGTTATTCACATTTGAGTGGAACATTACAGACAGGGCTGTACCAATATTATTTATATTTTTAAGTTTCGTTGCAATAAACTGTACGAATGAAATAGACACGTTTGTTGAAATGTGAAACGAATTATGTGTCACCTATTGTAAAATTATTTAATCCAATATCATTGGACAATTAATTAACTCATTTGTATAAATCAGTCGATAATGCTCGCGATGAGCTAAACCAGTCCTAATTTAATGGTTACTAATCCAGAAATATTTGCGGATGTGCACACAACATCTCGCTAAAGTTTTATCGCAATCAAATGAATGGTATAGGAATAAATTCGGGACAAATGAAGAAACTTTTTTTTATATATGATATATAAAGATAAATAACAAACATGCAAGAAATATTTTTAAATCATAAACATTTTCATTGTATTACAGCAAAAAAACCACCATCTTTTAGGGCCATAAGAAATTTTTACTTTTTTATTCATAAAATAACAAATCAATCCTTACAAAGTATTTAATGTGAAAAATTTTACGAAAACTATTGAGCATTTTTATTTCGTCTGGCAATAACAAGCAAATTGCAATAACCGTAAAACCATCCACTCCATCTTCAACAGTCAGACAAATGGGTGTTAATATATTTCCCAAGAGTAATGTCTTCACTAAATCATATAACTCATATAAAACTGAATCAGTTCCTATTTGGTTAACAGGTTCAAATCTCCGCATATTTGGATAATGTATTCGATGTGGCGGCATTGATGGAAGACAGTGAGACGAAGACTGCTGCTTTAGAAAGGGCAGCTGAGCTTGAAGATGCATTAGGACATGTAAGTAACATTTATCTAATATTTCCAAAGTAGACACAATCCTTTTTTTACTTTATACATTGGTTCCAGAAAGTGGCGTGTATAAAAAATGACATAAAAATAACCATATTTTATGTATTGGTTATAAAAATCAAAATGTCACATGAAAAAGAAACAAAACTTAGTTATGATTCATATATCTACATGCATAATTGTATTCACTTCGGTTCATATTTAATAATTGGATGTCAGTACTGATAAAATTTACAACCGGCAAATGTACTAGTCATCAAATTTATTTAATGCATTCTGTTTAGACTAGTTTTAGAGAAGAGTCATACTAAATCACATGATTTTGCACAGGATCATCACTTCTTAAAACACAATCACCATTTATTCAGTAAAAAAAAAATCAGAAAGAAAATCGTGTAACAATAGTAACTGTGCTGTCCAAAAAAATTGCATATAATCAAAGATGACTGGGTGTATTGTATTCAACCTCTCATAGAAACATTGAATATGCTCCTTAAGTAAGAGGCCTCCAACCGTTATGGTGCTACACCTCTTATTTGCAATAGATATAATGAAATAGACATGTTTTAAATAATTATAACTATTACAAACAAATCTCAAAGATACAATTGACAGGATAATAGCAAAAATCTATGAAAGTTCTAATGTTACATTGAAATACTTTTTTATAAATATGTTGATGTGAAATTAATTATTTATTTTAAAAAAATTGGCGCCTCCCAGGATGGAAATGGTTGCCTTAAGTGATGAAAACATTAAAAATATCCAAGGCAATCTGCAAATAATTTATCACTTTTTTATTCTGACTACTACAATATATCTGTTACTTGTAGGCTAATGAAAGAATGAATATGGTGGAAATGGAGGCATTGAACAAGTTAGCCAGTCTTGAAGGAGAACTCGGGAGATTGCGAGGGGAACGAGACCAACTTGATGAAGCACGGCGGCAGGTTGCTGAAGAGGTGATAATATTTTTTTTTAACTTTAACTACTACTGCAAAAGTTTCTGAAACGGTCACTTATCTATGAATAATTCTTGGTGACGGAATTTCATGCCACGTAGCATGCTAAAACATCAGTAAGTAAATCTACCACTGCATGCTACCGAATCTAGCTTTTAGCAGACATGAATGCCTTACGACTTATGCTCTAAAAATTGCCTATAGCGCCATTTACATGAGCATTGCTGGCTTTACATATATCACATAGTACAGACAATGTAATATTTAGTTCTTCAAGAAAATCCTTTGTAGAATTAGAAGGTTTCACTCCATTGCCAGTCCTGGCTGGTATAATTCCATTAGACCTGCATATGAAAGTAAAAAACGCAACTGTGATGTTCCACAAGGGCATCGAGTCTCAGGTAGGGGGGTGGCTTTATTTCCACTTTAAATTGAACCCTACATTCCTCAGGCTTGTAATGTTTCAATAGAGGCTGCAATGCGAAACAACTATCAGTTGGATCTGTCAATTCCCGTCATGCCAACTTAGTTGTATCTCTGACAAATTACAAGGCATTCAAAGAATTTGATTTCTCGTTTGGAAAACAAATGTAACTAAATTCTTAGAGAAAATTTCTTGAAAAATAATAAATTAACTAGTTTATTTTTTATTTTAATTTTCTGCAAAATTGAGTACATGCAACCGAGTCTCGAAGAAATTTCTTCAGATAATCCTGGCAAGAGTTTGAAACATGCATAATGCTGTTATGCTTCGGAATACACCCTATAAGAAGAGTGTAAAACAGGCCTGAAAAATAAATGCTATAACACTTATCTACATAGTTGTCTACGAGTACCCAACAAATTTTACTAAACCAATATGTCTGAAAATGTCATGAATAAACAATTCTCTTTGAAAGTATCTGTTATTATATATTATTAGTGTGACATTCCCATTTCTGTTAGAAAATTATGCAAAATCAATTTAAAAAAGTCACAATAACATGTCAAAATGTTTGTAAGAAAAAACATAAAATTTTACTTGACACCTTATTACAAATGAGGCGACTTCATAATGTTTAATAAATTTCAGGTTTCAACCCTCAGACGGGCGCAGATGGACTCAAGAAATAGACAATCGATGCTGGAGAACAAGATACAAGAATTGGAAACAGTCGCTTTAACTCTTCCCAGAGGTGCTTCAAGTATGTATCATTACAATTTCATTCAACTCTGTTATATTTTGATTTGTACAGATTCTGCACATATTCATGTGACCGTCGCCGTGGAATAACTAAGATGAATAATTTTCCATTTGACCCAGAAATTCTCAATAACTCTTACTTAAAAAATGGTTGAGCATGCAATATTAGCTTGTAACGAAGAACACTATCTGAGTGTTTCAAACTATACATAATTTTTCAGAAAGCAACTTCATGAATAATTAAACAATTTTTAAAAAATAAAAATACATTTGTGCAAAAAACTAACATGAAATTTATAAAGAAGTAGTAGTATAAAAAAAACGTGTCATTGATGTTATCAAATCATTGTATTTTATTTATTAAAAACTAATCCCATTCTGCCATTGGTTGATAGTTTTTGTCTAATTGTAATTATTCTAGTATTTTTATTCATCAGTGTATCAAAAAGAGTGCTCATTTATTAAAATTACAGTGGGATCAATATCATCGCACCTACCAGCAGTTAACGGCTATAGCTCGCATTCAAACCAACTCTCAACCGACTGCTGTGATTCATTCTCACCCAACACTCCTCAACTTTTACAAAATCAGCTGAATATAATACAACCGAATATTAACTCTTTTCCTGCACCTCCGCCTCCCGCGGCCGCCTTGCCTCCTCCTCCGCCGCCCCCTGCACCACCCGCCCCTCCACCGGCTCCGCCCGCGCCCCCTGCCCCCGGCATGATGGCTCCACCGCAGTGCGCGGATGCCATGACCATCAAGCGGAAGGTGCACACCAAGTACAAGCTTCCCACACTCAACTGGATAGCGCTCAAGCCCAACCAGGTATTTTCAGTCTCTATATTGAAGTAAGCATTTCAAAGAAACAATGGATGCTTTGCATAGGGAGATCTATAAGTCATAATGAAATATGCTGTCTATTGACTTGACAATATTGTTTTTAGTAAAGGCATTTCTGCGATAGATCTCTTCCTGCCTTATCTAGTGCCAGGGCTTGGAAAAATGAACGTTTAACCATTTTACACTTTTCCGGTCACATACTTATATCCTTGTCCTCTTGATATAATATTGGATAACTGGCATAACCAGTTTGTGGTATTTATTATAACTTTTCTTACCTGTTGTTACATACTCTTGGAGCAGACATAATTTTAATATAACATATAATATTTCCATTTACTTACTTAGCATGTTCAGTAAAATTATTATTAAGAAATTGTTAGCATTTCATTTTCATAATTTATGGTATCAACTGAAGGTGCTTGACGGAATTTCAATATCAAATTTGAATTGTTGCAATTTTGTACGATTCCACATCTTTTGTCACTAACAACCCGGGTTTCGTCTTTCGGCATCTTCAGGCATTCTATCACACGGTTGCAGCAGAACTGACGTAAAATAAACAGTTAGCATCGTATATATATTTAAGTTATTAATTACAGGAAAACACTTACCCCTAGGCAAGCAGTAAATTACAGCTAAAACAAATTTATCAATATCAATCTAATAATAATTAACTCTATTGCCTGTGATAATTTTCATTAACGATCTTGCTAATGAGTCATTCTTGAAAAGGGGTTTTTCAATAAATATCAATCAAGTAAATTAAAATATAAATGGGTTTTTTTCCCTTTCATATAGAGAATACCTACTATCAAACATCTAGTGATGAAATATAAGAATTTACGTCATGAGATTGTCGATTCATTGAACCGATCTCACGTTTTCAAATTAATTTACTCCATTTGAATGTATATTATATGACTTCCTGTAAATTGTTCCCTTAGTTCTTGAACTTTGGTTTTGTACAACTTCTAACCACAACTCAAACTTTTGTATAGATAGACTTGTTTGTAATTTGTTTCCCATTAGTTGATAATGCTCGTGATGAACCAAACTGGTTCTGATCGTAATATATATTGTGGATATAATACTAATAAAATGTGTAATTATTATATGAAATATCATGGCTATCAATCAAGAGGTGCATACCAACACCTTAAAAGTATTCGATTGTGTTAGAAAGGTTGAAATTTAATGTTTTAAATGAATTGCTTCAAATACCCCAACAATATAGAGCTATGTTATAAATATGATTCACAGTTTTGCCGATTTCTAGGTTCGAGGTACAATATTCAACGAGTTGGATGAAGAAAAGCTCACGGGGAGGATAGACTTTATGGAGTTTGAAGAGAGATTCAAAATCGGAATATCTATGGGAGGGTTAGCCAACCAAATGAATACAGATGTCGACGGATTGAATTCTAGTAAAAGATTCAAGAAACCAGACAATGTGTCATTACTCGAACATACTAGGCTCAGAAATATAGGTAATAATAATATTTAAATAATTAAACCTTTTTAAACACAGCCTTTAATTCACAGGGCATTTTACCGGGTTACATAAAATCAAAACTTTCACTCTATAAAATTAAATTGGTTATCTTGATCAGTTTTTTATTGTATTTTATTACAATATCTTCAACAATCAATGAAAAGTGATCACTACTTGAGAACTTTTTCCAAACTATGTTTTTTTTTTTCAGCCATTTCAAGAAGGAAGCTAGAAATTCCTGTTGAAAAAGTAATAGTTGCAATCAATGCTCTGGATCTGAAACAGCTGCCTCTAGAGAGTGTTGAAATCCTTCAACGGATGGTTCCCACAGATCAAGAATCCAAGGCTTATCGTGAATACGTCGCCGAGAAGAAGAACATCAACCTTTTGACCGAAGAAGACAAATTCCTTTTGCAGTTGACTAAAGTAGAAAGAACATCTGCCAAACTATCTATCATGAGCTACATGGGAAATTTCTTTGACAACCTACATCTAATAACACCGCAGATTCACGCCATCATTTCTGGATCTTCTTCTGTAAAATCGTCGCAGAAACTGAGAAGCGTCTTGGAAATCATACTCGCTTTTGGAAATTACCTCAACTCGAGCAAACGAGGTCCCGCATACGGGTTCAAACTGCAATCTCTAGACACTCTGTTAGACACAAAATCCACCGATAAGAAAATGTCACTGCTCCATTATATTGTCAGCACAATACGGGCAAAGTTTCCTGATCTTCTTAATTTCGAATCGGAGCTTCTCTACATTGATAAAGCAGCACAAGGTAGGTGTCTGGCGGTGGCATAAAGCATACATTTTAGTATTACGAATGAGATGTCAGATATGATCAGCCACAAAATAATTCTTAATTTATTTTTCACCAACTAGTGTTTGTAAATTTGGTATTTTTCACACCTGTTTATGGCTAATGGTATGAAAATAAAACAATTTTGCGATGTCCAATTCAATCAGTATATTAAATATATTTTTATCATTTTATGTATCAGTATCATTGGAAAATGTGGTTGCTGATGTTCACGAATTTGAGAAGGGAATGGATGCGGTGCGGAAGGAAGCAGAGATGCGTGGCAGTACAAAAAGTGCACACAATATGGTGCTTCGAGATTTTCTGTCAAATTCAGAGGAGAAATTGAAGAGGCTGAAGTCAGAAGTTCGCGTCGCTCAAGACTCTTTCAGAGAATGTGTCGAGTATTTTGGAGAAGCACCGAGGTCATGCGATGCCAATGCATTCTTTTCGCTGCTGGTCAGATTTTCGAGGGCATTCAAGGTCAACATAATTTTAACTGTGATCCGTTTTTTTTCTCTATTTACAGCAATATTACAGGTACAGGAATTATAAAAAGCTATTTTTCAAGTTTCTGCTGTTTAATCATTTGTACAAAATTATAATTTTTCCTCTATAATGGTTTAGATAAAAAGTAGTAGAAGGTACCCAGTCAAGAGGATTAAAGCATAAATGCCTGATTCCAACAATAATTAAAAAATAAATATTATTTACATATATTTGCAATTATCCAATCAAAGTTGCCTTAATAATATGGGATTCGAGTTATAAGAGAAAAATCACTGACATTATTTGATTGCAGTATTAGTTATGACTAATATTAATAAATTTATGTTGCCAGCCAATTTACCTACTTCTCCCTTTACAGGGGACTTTTGGGAAAGTGTAGAGTTGAGAATTCTTTTATCTCTCAATATCAAGTAATATTAATATTTGTCGTGCAGGTTGCCGATCAAGATAACGAACAGAGACGTCGCTTAGAATTAGCAGCATTGAAAGCATCTCAACCCAGCAACCAAGATCCTGCTGTTACCAAAGTTGCCCAGAAAAAACAACAGGTTTGTGAGACCGTTTCACCTGAAACAATCTTTATTGAGAAAAAGATACATAATCCAATAACTTTAGCTAGCATACATTACATTGGGTTTGTAAAATATTGTAAATTATACAATTATATTGTTGGGTATGTCATTTAAAAAGTATGTAACTTATCACATTTTACACGGGTATGTGTTGTGTAGGGAAATAAAATTGTATAAATTTTTAATAGTGCTTTAGCAATCTGGAAATAACTTTATATCAAATAAATGGTCCAGACGATGAATCACTATTTCTCTCTGTTACCACCAATTAAGCAAGTCTACATAGAATACAATATTTTATTTCCCATATTTGTAAGCCAATTGGAATATATTGTAATGACATTGCCCATTTGAAATTTGTTAAATTTCCACAATTAAAAATACTCACAGCTTTAAAAATGCTTAAAAAGATCTTCAAAGCCAAATACATTTTTATGATGAAATAGAAAATTTGGAAAACACCTCAATCTTTAAGTAGCTTGTTATTAGTAATGAATTATTCATATTTTGACTATTGTATTATTGGTAAATATATTATTTCTTGAAATCATTCTTTTGATTCTAACACTTTCAAAAAAAAAATAGTTTAATTCTTAATTTTCTTCTAAACAACATAATAATCGGATTTCATTTCTGAATACTTATAATAAAATATAGACATAAGGTGAACAGATCCCTCCAAACTTTTCGACAAGTCCATAGGCCATCTCGTTGAAAAGGATTTTTCATATAAATTGTACACTAGCTTTGCACAATCTCGGGATATTTAAAATATTTCAGATGTTTTCTTATAATCTAACTTTCGGTCAATTGCTGCTGTTCAATTAACTATTTCATTATCGGTGAAGGTTCCTGATTTATTTATGAACATGGTGTTGCTTTTTATAATCATAGAAGTTTAATATTGCGGCTGTCGATGGTGGTCTCGTTCAGCAGACGCTGCAATCGCAACACTCTCACCATTTCTCCTATTACCACAATTGAACTTGCCCAAACTAGTTGCTAGTTACACCGACAAAACACAACGCACTATTGTAAGTTCTCATTCGTTCATTGGTGATGTCTAAATGTTATCCATTACTAACTCCGTCATTCACTTCAATCCTTCCCCGTGCACTCCTTTTTGTAGAATCCTAATTTATTTGTACACCCATAGATAAAAACGATAATTAAGTGTTTTTTTTTTTAATATGATAGATAAAGCTGTTCTGCACTAACTTCACTTATAGTTATTTGTGACACTGAAAGACTTTTCTCGATAGACTAATTCAAATTAGTAATCAGTAAATAATTCATTAATACATACGTAAGCCCCGTAGTTATTTTTGAGTGTTTCAGAGTTCATTTTTAAAAAAAATTTTGAGCTAGTTTTTTTTTTTTAATTGTTAATTTCAATAATAGTCCCAAGTTCAAATACAAAATTGAATCTCAATTCGTTCATCTTTTTATCAGTATCAAAATGATTTATTCTCTGAGAAAAATAAAGGAAACTTTACAAAAAATATAATTAGTGATAATTTTTTAAAATTTGTGTTCTGCTATATAGTACAGCAGTAGTCATCAAATTTTTATAACCAATTTTTGTTGTCTTATAGATTTAGAATTGTTCATTTACATCAGATTTGCATTATATCATTATTGTATTGATATTTTTTCAATTTTCAATAAATTGTGTTACTTTAATAATGTATATCCATGCCTCATCAATTGGTAGTTCTATTCATTGAAGGAACAATAAAAAAAATCATCTTTGTTTGAAACGACTATCTTTTGTGATAAAATAATCTTCAATAGATTTAAACATCTAAGAGATGACTGTAAACATATTGTTTATTTTTTAATTAGAGAATATATCCAATTGATGTTCAAATTTAATTGCCTGCTTTTAGCCCAGCGCTCCGAGATCAGCTATGGAGCTTTAGCCTTCTCAATCTTTTAAGATTTAAAATAATTTATCTTGCAGAAACTACTCATGTTATTCAATCTCATAAATAACATTATATCATGCCTTCAGAATGATAAAAAATACTCTATGACGTGAAATAAAAAAATTGTGGACTTTTTTCTAAAGCATTTTGAAACTTGCATTCGTTCAAGAGTTCATATGTTCTATTACAAAAAACTTTCTACCAAATTTTGGCAGAAGAATAATGTTACATAAATGAATAAACCAAAAATTTTATTCTTTTGCAGAAAATGTTGAGTGATCTCTAGAAACCTCATTTTTTATAAACTAACTGTTATCAGATGTATAGAATATCATTTCTGGTGGAGGCAAACTTGGTTTATTTGGGGCAGGTTGAACGTTTTATTGTGGTATATCATTTGTTTCTTACTAATATTGTATATCGCAGAATAGATTAAATGTGCTTGTCATTTAAAATATTAATAAACTGCCTTATCACTGTTTTGAATCATCACATGCACTGTTTTGTTTTATTATTTAAATAATGTAAGTAGAAATGAAATCTTAGGATTTGGTAGTGAGTTTGTAAGATCATGGTTGGTTCCAAATAAATTGGATAAATTTTATCTTTGGACAGCATGTCAATTTAAGTTTGATTGCTTTTTTCATGCTCTCCAAATTGCCACTGAATTCTAAATAATATTACAAATATGGCAAAAATAGCTCAGAACATTATTAATCTCATTAAAAATATCTCTATGAGATGTGTTAGTATTCAATGTATTGAAGTTACAATATAATTCAGGCAAAATATATTTATATGACAGACATATGGTCTTGTTCAAATTTATTAGACCTTTCAAAATAACTGGACTTTCATGTTCAAAATATTCATGCAGGATATATTATATCTTGTATCCGCTTTCCACATGTTTATTACATTTGTAGACAAGAAAATGCATTTTTTGTTACATTGTTTAATTCTCAGATAGTGAGGTTGAAATTTTTACATATAATTTGAAATATTTTTTTTTATAAAAATCTTTATGTATGAATTAGCATCGCTTTGCGCTTGATACCATTAAATTTATGTACATGAAGCTTCAGAAATTATAGCATCTAGTTTATTGGTAGTTTATTTTCAACAGTTTGTTATTATACTATAGAACAATCCGTTTGACTTATTTAGTGGCTCTATTTTAGGTAAAATGCAAAAGAATAATTAATTTTATCTTGCAGTATATATTTATTAGCTTCTTATTTTTTACTCCGCTGGAAAATATTAAACTTAATTTTTCTCTCCAGGATGCTGTGATCAATGAATTAAAAAGCAAAACACATCTGGTATGCGAGAAAAAACTGCTGCAGCAAGATGAAGTATACAATGGAGCGTTGGAAGATATCCTCTTAGGGTTGAGAAGCGAACCGTACAGAAGAGCCGATGCGGTGAGAAGATCACACCGTCGGAGAATCAACTCGCATAGGTTCTCCAAAGGCGCAGATGAGCTTGACGTTTGAACAATAGTATGTGACTATCTGTGTTACCCTTTATCGTTATGATATGAAATGAGAATTGTACCATGAGAGTGATTGCTCAGTTCAATTGAGTGCAATCACTCTGAAAATGGTGAGTCCGTATTTCATTTAAAAAGAATAATTTAAACATATTTACTTGATTTAAAGTATTAACTTTCTAACAACAACAGTGGACCAAGTCGCCTCGTAAGGTACCAGAATATGAAATAAGATGTTGGATGATTGAAATACTGTTAGCAAAAAATTCAAATTCTTCAAAATTTTTAACACGCAATCCAATGAAGATGAAGTGATGAAAAAAATTATATATTTTCAATAGAGTTACACGGCGACACATTTCACTGTCTGTCATTATATTTTAAATAAGATATTAAGTTAGAGATAAGTATTATCAGTTTAACTTGTAAACCATCTGTCAGCATTCAGGAAATATTTTTTGGAGGCAAATGTAATTATTTATCATAGTATTTAATTGACATCAATTTTCTCCGCCTGTGGATGCAAATTTTAACCCAAAGTCAAGTTCTCTTGTGCACTCTCTTTTATGTGTTCTCTTGTAAAATATTGCAAAAATTTGGATGCGGCAAAAAGTGTCTTATGTAATCAGGGTCATAAAATATAATTAATAATTAATGCCGCAAATTTTTAACGTCAAAATCAATAATTTAATAAACATTTTTCTATCTGTGAGTTAATATTGTGGCTGAAATTTATACATTCTTGTGAAGGAAATTTAAAAATATTTTAATCTAGTAATTTAATTTATATTGCGATATTGAAAACCTTTGTGATGTATTTTGCATGCATTTGCAATATAAATTTAGAACACTTTTACACTTAAGAAATATTTTGCTAAATCTATTTTCGGTGCACTAAAAAGATACAATAAAATTTTTAAGAAGTTTTACAGAATTACTTAAATTTAGTTGTTACTTATTCATTGAAAGTGGATTGGTAGATTAATCCAATTCTGCAATGATCAGAGAATCCTTTTTTATAATAATATATGTATACATTTTATTTATTCAGATGTGTGCATGTTTGCTCATACTGAATTGAACCCTGCCTTAAAATTACGCTGTGCTAAATTTTGAACTATTGAAGTGGATGTATTTTGTAAAAATGATTGAATTGAACTTTGAAGGAGTTGAAGGTAAACATTTTCTATTTATATTTACAAAAAAAAATATGTAATAAATTAATTTTACTCAAGCTTGTGAGGCATAATTGACACGTAGATAAAGTATATTCCTTTCAATTGATGCTAAGCCGCTATCTATATTTAATTGTCATTTTATTTTCTCGAAAGAATAAAATCACAAATGGTGTATGCGATATAAAAAATCTTCGATTTTAAGTGACATCATTGTAGATTATGTTTATTTTAACATACATGTTCTAAATATCTGGTTTTTCTGCCATTAAACCAGACAATTTTTATTGAATTGTAATTGTTCAATCAAACAGCCATAGTATGTTTTAAAGAAACTCTGGATTTATCAGTTATTCTCTCATACAATTTCATTATCTAATTTAAAGGATAGACTCTCCGGTCACATTCATCCATACTTTTGTATAAACTACATAATGTATAAACTTATCTCTCTTTTATTCAATCAGCATAATATTGCATTCGGGCAACATATCGCGTTTCCACTGCAATACATATACTCTACGTGCACCAAAGTGGGCAATAATTATTGTGATTGTCTTTTACTAAGACTCAGTTTTAAAAACTGTGCATAATCCGTTCATCCTATGTGAGTAGAAATATATAATATAGGAAAATTCTCTTGGCAGGAATATAAAAATAAATAAATCACACACAAACATATAACGATGCGAGACTGTTTGATATACTCAAAAATACCATGACTTTATTAAAAATTAATATACATACACTATATTATATTTATTTCAAGACCAAATTATTATTTAAAGTTGTAGGCTTTGTATTTTATTATAAAATGTATGATAGATTTTTATAAAATATAATTAAGGAGCTAAAAGTATTTTATTTATTTGTAAGGTAAAATTTTCACTATTTTGAACACTGAATGCAATTGAGATGACGAACATCTTCGATTCTTGCATATAAGCAGGCCTTGGCAGTAATATCTTTATATCATATGAGACTATTCAAACTAATGACTTTGACTAACCATTGTACCATAGTTCTAATTTCATAAGAAGTATCTCTGAAAGGGTTGAATAAGTTACAAAGATAAATAACCCTTAAAATTATACACTGAAAACTTGGCCACATTGATGATGATTGTATTTATGATGTTGCTCATAATGTTAAATGGCTAGTATTTGTGTACAGAAAACATCATAGTTATGTCACAAGACTACTGTGTAGACCTGACCTGAAGCAATGATTTTCTGATTCGACTGTGCTTCTGATATGTATATTTAGCCTTTTGAAAACTTAAAACTGAACATTCAGATCATTTTGATCTAATTATGATAATTATTTTTTAGCATATAATATACTCCATTAATTGATTCCACTAAACTTTGTATATCAACTAAAATTCCAAAAATATAAAAATTGTTTAATTATAAGTATTCCTTTTTATATGATGATGGCTTTATATATCTATCTTCTCTTCTTTCCAGTCAACAGATGCAGTTGATAATGAAGATTCGTGTAGCTTTTTATTGATAAATAATTTTTTCAAATTAAATATTACACACATACACAAGAGTAATCAAAGAGCTGTACTTATATGGAATAATTCTCAATAAAACTGAAGTCGAAATAATGTAGAAAATTGGCTAGCAAGACGTTGAATAGAGGGGTATGACATAATTTGAGGCTTTGATTAGTTGAATCGTCAATAAGATGGCATCGATAACGGGGTATTACTGTATTCTACATTAGTAATCTATCTAGATGTAGGCTGATCAGTTATTTCTAAGTTACGTAAATTCTACATATCTATCCAATAGTCAGCATTTTCCTCTCAGTATATGATTATGTAAAGTACTGTTCTACATTTTCAATTTATACATTCTATTAGGTAGTTATAATAATACATGTATATAATAAACATATGATTTATTTTTTATTTCTCCCACTAAACGTGTAACATAATTTTTAACAGCAAGCCATTTAAGAATCACACAAACAGTACGCACAAATCATTCATTATGTTATAAATTAATTTCTTGTACATAATATTGAACAACAATTATTTTAATATTTGTATTCTTTTTAAATCGGCTTGTTAGAATATTTTCTATTCATAATGAATTAATTTTAGCATATTAATTATTTTTTACAGCTGTAACATCTATTGATATATGTCAATTATTTGTATTTCGTTTTTTGTTAATACTCTGTAAATTTATACCGAATTATATTAAAACTACGATATGAATTTTTGAATAATGAACCATTAATGTTTTGAAAAAATTGATGACTACATAATAAGAAACCGTAATATAATTTGATCAGCAATCCACAACAACTTTGCAAGGAGCGATTCTAAGTGTGCCATGGTTGAATTACTTCATTGTAAAAAGAATCAAATAGTTTTTCTACGACATCCCTTATTGTGCGGGGACATGTAATTCTTTTATTTTTTATATTATTATATTGAAATATTGCTGTGTATAGTTTTATTACTCTTTTGATATTTTTTATATTTTGTGCTTCAATAATCTGCAGAAAATTTTGATGTACCGTGGGAGAGAGAAGATTATGGAGCTCTGTTATAAATTATGAAAAAAAATACGCACAAACCAAGCATTATGGTGCCAGTGCCCCACACGTGTACATACTATATTTATATTGTATGAATAGAGAATACATCATTATTAATAACAACATATTCCAGTATGAAAAATGAAATATACATTTGCAATTGACTAGATTTAGTTTGATGTTATTTTACATTTATATATTTTAAAAAAATATTGGAAATTTATCAATAGTGGTTACTTTTAATAGTTTAATCTTTGTTAGTGGAAAAAACTGTTTTTGGAAGTAGTAAACTCGAATATGTACGCTATATAATTAATCATGACAGTTATTTTTTTCTATCAAATCGATTGTTCTGTGTGTAGTGTAGTTACCATATGCAAGATATTAAACCACCTGATACATGAAAACGATTAGGTTTTCTTTTATTTTAAAAATTGATTTTTAATATACATTTTTGATCCATATGATCGGCAATGAATAATCTCATATATTTCTGATGAAAACATATATATAATAATAATAATTTATTACTGCACATTGCTTTTAATGATGTAGTGAATATTTTTATATGTGCATATATGATTCTTTAGTATTGTGAACTCGCCAAATATTTTAATGCATAATTTTATTATGTCGACATTCCTTGTTTATCTTCTTGCTATACGTACTAGATTTTAATCATTTCATCTTTCTCTATTTATGTAGTGTGATGCAGACTGCATCATTTCAATTCTCGAAATTGGGTGTTGTTTTCACAAATGGCATTCACCCTCAATATATGAGAATTGCCCATCAAATGTGGATTATTTAATTAATTAATTAATTAAGTTCGATGTGCACATCTCATAATATGAAAAAAGTTATATTTTATTGGCTTTAAAATCGTTATCTGTTCAGATACCAGTTGTAAAGTAATATTGCTTTGCAATTGAGAATGCCAAATCTATACTTTTTTATTATTCTCTAATGTAATCTAAAAATCCATAGATTAAACACAATTTGTAAATAAGGTATATCTGTTAATTTTATTCTGGGTCCCATTTCCATTCTGACTGATGTTTGGTTTTAACATATAGTTAATGTTAGTTTCAATTCAAAATCAATGCCATATTTCCATGTTGCTTACTAGTAAAATCATTCTGCTCGCTTTTAAACTAAATTCTTCAATAAATGTCTCATAAAATTTTTAATTCATACCAATATAACTACCTGCTTTTTAACAAATTTAAGATGCCATTTAAAACCATATAAACCTACCAAAATAAAATCAATTCATAAACAGCGTTGTGTGCATGCAATATTTGTAATATTCATTGCCTAAGTGTTTTTAGCTAGCAATAAGATTTTAAATTATGTATACCTACTGATAATAGCACTGAACTTTTACAAGTCGCCACCCTATATCAAACATATCTTATTTGAAATATGTATTCTGTTAAATAAGAATTCTGCAATATTACTGGGTAAGATTTACCATTAAGCTATTTTAAGCTAGGTAGATTAAGAAAATTTTGCACAATTTTATGAAGTTAAAAAAAACTATATTTTATACAAAATGATTTCTATATAACCGTTTATTGAACATTTACATTATTGATAATATTGTATACAGTCACAGCCATAATAAAGTCAATATACTTAGTGCAAAAGGCAAAAATACACAATGAATATTTTATTTGATTGTTTTTATTCATATCACCCTATTCGAAACAACAAATTTGAATTTTTTTAACCTTAATAAAAATTTTAATGTATTTCACAACATAAAATCAAATAGTTTGGTAAATCTAATATACCAAGAGGATGGGAGTGCTGACAAATAGACGACTACATGGTTTTGGAGTGTAAGCAGTCAATAAAATTCAATGAAACCAATCCATACTAGATATATGGAAGAAGATATAAGTCAACATATTTGGATGCCTCTAGTATAAAAATATAAAAATTCGATGAAATTAGGAGCCATTAATAATTTTAAAGACAAAATTATTCAGGTCTAACATTTAACCAAAAAATATTTCAAGATCAAAATTTTGCAATAGTATTAAATTTTAAATTGTAATTACTCTGTAAAATAACAAACGAAATTACGAATATATATTAATTACTAATGTACAAATCATAATGCTATAAAATAATAGTATAAAACTGTAATATCTTTTGTATGTGACGTAATTCTGGTGTTTGTTAGTAAGTATAGAAGTTCTTTAAAGCAAAGTAAATCAAATTTAGTCTCATTACATTTGGCTTAGATTTACCTATAAATTGACAATATTATTTATCATAATAATGCATTCACCAAATTGACAATAGTATCGACTTCTGCCATAGCACCCATTCCTTTATCTCCACACATGAGTGTCTTGCTTATAGGGCTGATCTCCGTGTGTCCCCAACTTTTTAACGTAACAATTTGTTGAGTTGTGATCGGATGTTCCCACATTCTTGTGTTCATTGCAGGACAAAATAGTAAGGGTTTGTCCATTATCCATGCTCTAGTGGTGCAGGTAAGTAAATTGTCACAGATACCCTGAAGATATTTAACATTTTTGAAATATTTTTTATAACCGTGTCTGCTCATTATAGATTAGGGACAACCAGCACAGCTATCAGGAGAAATTTGTCTTAGAGTATCTAAAACTCTATTTTATGAATAGAGCAAAGATAGAAGGATAAGACAGAGTTAGCGAACACGTAATCGCTTTCACTGTGCACTCCTTTTAAGAAATAGATCAGCGAGAGGGAATAAATATGTCAGAGACATCATTTGCCCAAATCACTTTACTACATACAGTCTTAAGACATTTATTGATACTTTCTGCAAATGAAATAATACCTATCGTCATCAAGCCACAGTAATAAAGATTGCTCTGTGGCTACATGTATTAATCTGTGAAGCCACAGAGCATGATCATTTTTCACTGTATTATTTTCATAAATTTTATGTGACCTAAGTTCACCTTTGATTTTGAGTATCGGTTACGAAGTGAAATACAGCTTGTTCAAAATTATTAGTGGGTTATAAAAGAAAAGAAAACATTAAATCACAGAGTAACTCATACATTAAGTGGCAATACACTTAAAATTGCCACAATTTAACCTTGTAATGGCTTCTCTGATATATTATGTAACATCTGAATCATCTTTCGGTCTACATCATGGAAATCATTGTCATATGAAAGTTAAGGTAATCTAAATCAAACCAGATATAAAGACTACTTATTAGGTATACTGGATTTAATACTTTGAAATAAACTCTGCTTAGTTAAAAAAACAAACCTGTGACATTTTAGCGAGGGTGTTTGCATCTAGTGGAGCAATAACCATCACATCTGCCCATTTTGCAAGGTCTATATGAAGAACTGGATCTCCTCGATTCTGCCACATCCGCCACTCATCTTCATCGGAATAAACTTTTACGTGAGTCGGTATTTCATATATTTTATAAAAATGCTTGGCATTTGACGTTGTTATTACCTTAATCTGGAAAAAATATGAAAATTTCTCATTATTTAACTAATAGGTTTATTATTGTGTTGGAAAAGAAATTATCACACTAATTATTTATTATTCCTTCTTTGAAAATTTAGGTGGGGAGACATCTATAGATGAAAGATTGACAAAAGTAAAATTAATTTTAGTTTAGGAAACAATTTGGTGTGAATGTAGAATCTTATAATTTGAAGCAAGTGGAGTCTTGATTTTATTAATGTTTTTTCTTCAAGAAAAATGAGAATTTAATTCATCTAACATTAATCTTTAAGGGACTCATATATATGTATAGGAAATAGACCTGGATTTCAGAAATAGTAATTAATATCCATCTTCAGAATTCAAATTAAAAACAAAAAAAGTATGCATGAGTTGTTGCTTTATAATAGATGCTTGTAACGTTTGACTTTGTAAGTATTTTATATACTTATATGATTTTAAAATCTATATTTTTTCAACTTTAACTTTCATAGAAGACTAACGCCCATCCTCAAATCAAAAACATTCTGATTGATTAGGTTCCAGAATACTTTATAAAACTTACCACAATGTCTTGTCTGGTCTTCAATAATGAATTAATAAGCTGAGGCAGTTTGAGAGCTGCAACACTACCCGTACATCCAATAAGTATCTTTTTATGACTATCTAAAGAACTCTTGTCTGTTTCACTTTCAGACATTTTCCAAATCTGCAAAGAAGTCATGAAAATAGAGGATGGCAAACATACTCTGAATATAAAAAAGGTCCTAGATACACAAATTTGAAGCCAATAATGTCTTGGTCTGTCGGAATATTTCATGGCTCTCAACAATTTTTATAAGTAAATAGTATGTAGTACATGTGTAATAACCAATCTAGAAAGATTTCAATTAGCAACTCTGTATTGTTTAATTTTCAATATAAAGAAAAGTCCATTTTTCCTCATTAAAATTATTATACTAAAGCCTTTGAGCAGTATGGACACATACATGATAGTATGTGTGTTGTCTATTTTCAATAATTGAATGGCCATATTGCCATTTATATATTTTTTATTGAATTATTATTCTTCCTTCAGATATGCAAATTACACAAAAAATAATCAAATAATTTTTTTATATCTTCGATAAAAGCAAAAAGAATAGTGATGTTATTTATCGAAAACAAATCTACAAGCATTATAATATGGGGCACAAAATTCCTTAACAACACCATCACTCCCCTTCCTGGAATCAGAGTTTGTAGAGAATTACATGTGCACAGAACACAAGAAAGATCAAATTGGGAGTGATAACTTCTCGAAAACCAATTAAATACCGAGACAATTGGTATTTGTTGGTTCATATAACTACTGTAAGGTTTTTTTTAAAATAATAATGTAATACATATATATAAATACTATTCATTGTGTTTGTAAGTTTCATTTTATTTATTTCATTTAATGGATGAACATAGATATTTTTGAAGGACACATTAAATAAACAGTTTTTTTCTCCACTAAATGTATGAAATGAGTTGAAACAACCAATATAGAAGTGGTTTTTTTTGTGCTGCAATATCTGCATTTACTGCGTGTTGTTTTCTTCAGGAAATGATCGTTTCCAGAATATTTATTTTTAGAGGATTTCAATTAATTTTGGTCGTTAATATTTTTAAAAATCATCTTAAACTCATTATTTCACTGATGTATGACACATGAAAATTTGCCAGTAATTGATTGTTGGTTAGCATTAGTTGGCACTGCATGTTGTCTGATAGTCAATTGTAGCTTATTTGTAGGTGACTTCTAGCAGAAATCCTACTTTCATTTTCAAAGGCATCATCAGTATCTGAGTCACCGCCTACAATAATAAGTTCAGCCTGGTTTTCCGTCACTTCCAGTGACTTCTGCTACCCTTTTCTAAATGGTTCTTATAAAAACTTCATCACACAAGACATTTCTGAGGTAAAGTAATCAACAAAATTATGTTATAAAACACTTATGGTACAAAAAACATTGATAGTAACAAAATGAAATATTTTTTTCATTTTAAATTGGAAATAACTCTTTCTAATAAAAAAAATAGTGGTGATGATAAGATAGAAAACTCAGCAGTAAAAAGATAAAACATAAAGTAGATTTAGAGGTTTGAACATGCATGGGCATTTGCAATCAACGCTTGTATTACCACTAGTATGTTGAGAATGTTCTTGTAAATGATAAAAAAATAATGCATATTAAAAATTAATATACTTTGGATTGCTTGACAAATGATTTAAATATACAGTGGAACCTCGATCAACTGTTCTCGCATAATACGTTTTCCCAGATGGAACGCTTATTTTTTATAGTCCCGTCAAACTCCCATAAGAACAATGTTAAATAATCCCGCATTGACCGTTTCCTGATTCTTCGATTCCCCGATTTCCTCGATAAACCGTATAATTATTTTGGTCCCATCACAAATATTATCCCGATTGACCGTTTTTATTGCATATTTCTCCGTATCTCGGCAAGCAAGTTTGACACAGCCGAGTGCAGGTGTTATGACTAGATACGTTGGAATCCGCTGTACATGTTAGACACAACGCATGTGCTCTTTTTTGGGTTGAAATCCACCACACGCGTATTATTGTTTATGATGCAAATGTAGAGTTGTTTAAAATTCATGGTAATAATGATTCCTGTACGTAAAAACTTTTAGTCACAAGTTTAGTAACAAATCTTTGTTCCGATTAAAGTGCCAAATAACAAAGAAGCAAACGAACATAAAGGAATTTTTTAAAAAATAAATTTTATATACAGAATGTACAAGTAACTAATAAATAAATATTTTTTACTTGTATATTATTATTTGAAGCTTTCCCGCATTCACCGTTTCCCGCAATTACCGTTATTCTTTCAGGATCCCTTGGAAAACGTAACATCGAGGTTTCACTGTATGTACAAACTTTAGAAATCAGCATGTGTTACCACATATGGTATTTGAGATTATTATCGGTGGATTTATTTGCAATGATATTATAATCGCAAGCGAGTTAACTGTACATTTAGTGGTAGACACATATATATCAGAGAATGTTCTTATAACATAAAAATCATTATTAAGATGAAATCATAAGAAATATAGATCTTAGTGTTGGTAGTATATATAAATGTAACATTTTGTTCAGTGTCTTATAAAGGTTAAAAGAAAGTTATGATCTCAATATCCAACGCAGCTTACAGACCCCTTGGTAAGTGTGTGGAAGGTTCTTCGTAAATTTTAATTCACTAAAACACAACCTAATAAATTCAGTATGTTGAAGGTAGATATATAATATCTGGATAATTCGAAATGTTGTGATGGATATTGTGTCAAACTCTAGAAAATTTCAAAATCTTTCATCATTTTGAACATACCTGTTGGTTCTGCAGGCACATTTGCACCATTAATTTACTTCTGCCACTCATTTTTCATGTTTAATTACTTCTATATACTCAATTAACAAAATGACAAAAACAATCAATGAAAATATTTTTTGGCTTGGGTGGCAAAACTATCCACCGCTTGCCTCCATAAGCAAAAGCGAATGAATAGATACCTGAAAAAAGGCTAATTTAAAATCATAAAATTCCTATACCCAAACCAGTCAAATGGAGACTTTTTCCCGAAAGTAATTATATTCGTATTTTTACAAAATCAAAAAATGTTTTCATTAAGATGACGATGTTATGTTTTAAGAATACTATTTATTTATTAGCTAAGCTACTTTTGAATTGTTTTTTGTTCTGAAATTTACCAGATTCGTTCTTGAAACTTGTTTTGAGGTTAATACCGCGAACACGCATATACAGTTTTTGCAGCGAACTGTCACTGTCACTACCAGCTGATGACTTTTAAGAATGTTATTGTTGGTATGGTGTAATAATGAGTTCCATGTTTACAGAATTTCTCATATATATATATTTAATGATCAATAATTTGCAAAATAAAAATAAATAATACTGAACGCTTAATTGAAACAGCAATACCTTGTGCATTTCGAGGGTAAAAGTTATTCCAACTGAATTTTTAGTCAAGTTTGAATCAAATTTGAATTGTAAAAACTTAGCAATCTTCCACATGTTTTGTCAGTAACGACCCGGGTTTCGTTTTTCGGCACCTTCAAGCATTCTATCACATGGATGCAACAAACTGACAACAAAGTTGAATCGTTAAAACTTTGTATGATTCCGTGTGAATTTTGAGTGTTAAATAAGTTAAGAATTTCATACTGAAATACTGAAAAATACTCAAAAATACTGAAATACTCGAACTAATAAAAGTTGAATAAGTACGTATCTAAATTTTGAACGATTTTAAAAACGTAAATATAAATTTATGTAATTATCCTCTTCTCCATCATTTTTTTTAAATGACAAAAAAATACAAATTAAAAATTGTTTATTATCAGAGAGGTGAGGAGAATATGATTTTGACTGGGATTATTAATGGAAATGGTTTATCTCTTGAGTGATGATGTTAGAGAAATATGGGTTTGATATTATATGGCTATGATACCTACTTACTTACCTTTTCTTTCATTTCAGCTTAATGAGCAAAATTGACTTAATTCAAATTTATCACTAAAATGTATGTAAAGTGAATATGGGTATTTTATTCATTTTGTCATAGGTATAAAATAAAAACAGAAATACAAAAAACGAATTTATTTACGAGTGAGTTAGCATGTTATATTAGAAACAAAATATAATTTTTGTACATTGACTAGATACCTAATATTTCCATAACTTTTATTTTTACCAAGAGATGAAATGATAATGATAAAAACAAAATATTAACAAAACTTTAACATTTTAAAATCCTAAAATCAATTCAAAAAAATTCAATATTATTAGAAACTAATAAAACAATAAGTAAGTGTCTGACAGTGTGATGAAGGTGTTCACAAATATTATTGAAATAATAAAAATGATCATGTCCAACATGAAAGAATTTCATTGGAAAAATATGACACCCACTCACAAAGATAAATTAAAAATTTTGTAATAAAAACAAATAATAAAATTTGTGTAGTAATTTTTTTATTTAATAATTGTTAAAATAATATAAATAGTGTGACCATAAAAAATTATTTTTATAGTTGAATACCATAAAATTATAATATTTTGTACAATTCTAGTGCAAATTATTGAATAGTATTTGGTGTAGCATAGTACTTATTTAGATAGCGTATTACTATTTTAATATTTTCACAAATAATAAATACACAATTTGCTTTATCAAATCGACTAACAAGAAGTTAGAAGCACATTAACTTATTGCAAGCATTGGTGAAAAACTATTAAGAGTTAAATAGTAAATCATTCAATAGCACCGTAGACAACAACAAACCTAATGCATGTGAAAAGGAGCAAACTATTGGTCAAGGTCGAACTCTTTAAGAATCAAGACTCCAAAATTCAAATACATGAACACTGACGGAGGATGCATTGTTGTGTAACGGGCTTTTCTTAATTTTCCACACCCGATATTAGAGGGTTCACTGTAGTTTTGATAAATAAAACTTGGTCCATAAAATTATAATGATTTTATACATCTTGTGATTAGGTCTAACCTAGCATAATAAAAATATATTATAGAAAACAAAGAATATTGCATTCAGAATGTGTGATTTTTTAACCTTAATTAGTTTACCTAGCACGAAAATCGTTGAAATGTGAAAGTTGCTTTAGGCTTTGAAGATTTTTTTTTGTTATTTATTATCCGTTATCATCAGCCTCCTTTTTCTCTAATACAATGTGATACACTATACTCAATAGTCCTATAAAAATCGTGGTAATCTCCCTAAATGTACTAAAATTTCTATGACGAAAAAAAGGTTTACAAACAATCTACTGACACCTGTAGGCACATATTAAAAACTGCCCGACTTCATATGCATATAATGAATTAACTAATGGCAGCCACCGAATACCTTATTATTTTTAATATCAGCGAGTCTATCGACTCATATTTGGGATTTGTGAACAAACAGTAACACTATATCATTTATTATATCGCTATAGCTGCGTCAATGCCAGAGGTTGATAATAAAAAGGCACATTTTAAACTGCATAAAATTAAAATAATAACCGTGAAAATAAATTATTCAGAAAACGTGCGTATACCTTTCACAGTTATTATAATTTCCCTTGTCACTTTCACAATTCTGATTTCAATTCCTTTTGCAGAAAAATCAGATTCTCATATGAAAATATAGTAATCCATTATGACCAACATTGTGTTAGAGTTTTTGTAAATGTCTCTTCCCAAAATATTCTCCTAAGAGAATTATCGTGAGCTACTTCTTTTTATAAGATGGGCATAGATCAATTACCAATTTTCGTAGCCACATAGACAATATTTTATCTATTCATTGATGTTTGAATTCAATAGCACGGATGTAAATTTTGAGCTCAACTTCACAACTTTTATTGACTACTTTTTTTACTTAGCTCTCATTTAAAAATTTATCTCTTTCAGCATAAAATAAATTTGGAAAATGTAACCATATGTAAGGTGCTGCTGTGCCAGAATGGTGATGAAAAGATATTCCCAGGGCAAAAGTCCATTTAGGCTTAGCAGTCAGAAGGTTACAGATAAGGTAAAATAAAATTTTACATTTTGGACATTAATATTTCTCATATCTTTCGTTCTAGAATTGGTCTCTAGCGGCTTTCTTAAGCTAATCGAAATGATTGGTTGCATTGCTTAATAATTGCTATACCAAATATTTTATATCTCAATTTCACTCATGGAACAAAGTTGGATTCTTAAAAAGTAAAAGACAGATAACTAATATGCTCAAATTAGGTTAGTGGTAGGTTCTTTATAAACACTGTGTGCTATACAAATCTGTTTATGTTGTAATGTTTCATACAAATTAACTTCCGACATCATCCCAATGCAATATTACATACACATAAAAATGGCAATGAACCACTTGCTATCTTAAAACCTAATGCATTCTTTAAAACTATATCTTATAAAATTACCCCTACAATACTTTTTTATATTCTATAAGTGCAAAAATGGCGGCATTCGATTATTCGATTACATATCCACAAAAATTCTAGTTTCTGAAATGAAGAACTAATTGGCTTGCTTAATCAAATTACCATATTTTTTTACAATGGCGTAAGTATAAAGCAATCGCTTTGAAAAAGAATAAGAAGCGTTATGCAAAATATAATACTTTTCCATTGTGGAAATAAAAATAAAATCAAACTGCCCCATCTTTTATGCAATAACAATGATATTCTGACCAATTATGCATGCACTCTTCAATGTTTAGTCACCCAAATATCCTAGGCAGTCAATTCTCAATTTCTTTAGGTTGGGCGGTATGGTTTAACCCTTTGCACTCGAATGCCGCCATAGAGGCGGCATTGTAAGTTTATCGTATTACTCGGATGCCGCCGCAGTGGTGGCATGTTTATAAAGTCATTTTTTGTATACTTTTAACAATTTTTATTGGTCGATTTCAACTAGATCACAATAACAGATCATTGGGGAGTCATTTTCTAATAAAAAATCATAGCCAAAGATAGTCGGCTCTCGTAATATCAATAAGTGTTGTCATCGAAATGCATGATGGATTCCGAGTGCGTACTTCAACTGTTCTTACAGAAGACCGTCTTGCAGATAAATTACATATATTACGTTCAGGGCCTAAGAAGGATTGTGTAGTATGTTCAAATATGTTCTGGCGGGAGATCGGAAACACGGCTGTTTTGCGAGACCTGCGTAAATAAGCCAGGATTACATGTTGGCGATTGCTTTGTGAAATATCATAAAATGAAGAATTACAAATAAAATAAAAATATGTACATTATATTCATTATATATCTATTTTACAGAAAAAATTTAAAAAAATATTTTTTTTAAATTTTATACATATTCTTTTTATTAGATTGATTCATGTAGCGAATGCGATTTTCGCAAAAAAAAAACGCGTCGAGTTGCTGGTAGGCACATACGAAAAAGTGCTCGAGTGCAAAAGGTTAAGTACTTCTCTTATACATCTTTTTCATGAAAGTAGTTCTTTAGTTGAATGAGGTTTTCATTGCATGTCGGTGATCATTTTAAGGTGTTGTGAATTTACTGCCTAGGCTTCATTAGTGTCTAGCCATAAATAAACATAATAGGATCAATAATTCAAAATAAAATTGTTGTTTGACTAACCTATTATAATTATGCTACTTATATTGCCATTTCAGTTCAATGAGCTATTCGAAGAAAATCAGACTGAGAAAATGATCGACAAACTTGTTAATTTGACAATTGAATTTCCTGTTCGTTAAATGGTTTTTTTTACAATTTTCCTCTGTAGAGATTGATAACACAATGTAAAATAAACGAGTTACATTGAATGCCACATAACTTTATGAAAATATGATGATGTTAATTATTTAAGCTAAGTCTAAAAAAATTTTAACTCATGATTCAAAACATTTTTGTCAAATATATATACTCCTGTACTGAAATCAGCAAAATAGTTAGTGTGCAAATTATAATCAAACGAAAATTCTTAAAGGAAACAATTATCAAATACATTTCTTTTTAAAAGATAACTTTTGTAATGTAAATAATTTTACCTAACCTTTTTAATCCCACAGAGGTATATCAGAACCAGTTTTTCAAGCATGTTTTAACAAGTAAAATCGAATAGTTTTTCTAAAAAGGGTTATCGCTAAAATTTAATGTCTTTTTGTTGCATATTGAACTTCTACCAATTTACTTTATATTTTGGTAATTTTTTTTTCAATTTGTTTTACTTATTATTGTAAAGATACTTTTAATCTATAAAAAAAACCACTGATTTAACCCATTGAATGGCATGCACGTATAGGTACGTGCGCGAAAATCTCGTTCAAAAGGGGCATGTACATACATGTAAGTGTGATGTGCAATTTTTTTTAATCGACATATTATTTCAAAACTATGAAAAACGAATATGCTGCTGTCATCTAGGGAATATTTTTGAATACTTTTAGTCGCTATTTTACAGTTTATGATTTTACCGACTGAAATATATATTGATTATTCTTGTGAAATATTCACAACAGCAGAACAAGAGTATTACAAACCAGCACATTGTAACTGCGTAGAAGCATTTTATACCGAAATGTGAGAAATTCTGCATTATTTCGCACTCAAATCACATATTTTATCAGAGTTTACATTGAATTTGATCACATTGGATATTAATAGGTGTTTTTAAACTTTTTAGAGCCACATAACAAATAACTATTTAATTGTGATTTTAGTATTACTTTTTATTAAAAATGTTGTGTTTTTTGACAATTTGTTGTCAAACCCTGGAAATAGTTTTCACTTTTTGTCTAAATCACCCATTTATTATCAAAGAATTAACTTTTTATTATAATGAATAAGTTTTCAAGTGTGGTCTTATACAAAATGTATGAAAAAAAGACATTTACTAGACTGAAATAAACCTTGCCCTCCATATACAAATCAGTATAAAAATGTCTACCACTCGACAGGTTAATATTAGCTTAGATAAATACTATCGTTTTTTTGAAAAAACTTGGCTCGGTATTTTTCACAGGCACTTTCCAAAATGGTCTGGGATTAAAAAGGTTAAGCTTGATGTTAAGCTATGAGGCAGAAATATATTAGATAATCCTGGAATTAATGTCGTTTTTTCAATAAACTTTGACTCAGTATGTTTGGGTCCGTTTACCAGTAAAGATGTGTGTTATTATTTTTCTCTTCTTTGGTGATTCTTTACCTTTCTTTTAAACAAAAAAATTAATTCTACCCAATCTACAAACAATGGCAGAAACGTTTCCTTCGGAAATACATTTAAAAAGCTGTATGCTGTTTTTATTTCATTAAAAAAAAACTGCAACGGAATCCATTTGTGAGATTTACGGTGATATACTGGACATGAGAAAGTACCAACGATGGTTCAGAAAATTTCGATCAGGTAATCTCGATTTAAAAAATGAGTCTCAAAGTGGACTGCGCAGTCTAGTGGATGAAGCAGGCCTAAAGGCGGAAATTGAAGCAGATCCGTCGATAGTTGACCATTGATCAATTATCCAAGAAGGTCGGCACATTACAATCGAATTCTCACCGCTATCTAGAGAAACTGGGGAATGTTCAAAAAGAAGGCATTTGGGTTCCTCACACTTTCCCGATCACAACAAAGTGCAGCGCCTCAGCATATGCAAAATACTGCAAGAAAAGCAACATTCTTCCCTGTTTCTCCATGACCTTATCACCGGAGATGCAGCGATTACCGATTACTGCAGCTCTCTATTGTGATCAGATGGACAAGCTAAATACAAATTTACAAGAAATTAGACCTGCTCTTATTAAAAGAAAGGATGTTATTCTTCAACATGAAAATGCCCGCCCGCACGTTGCCGATATTACACGAAAAAACATCCAGGACCTTGGCTAGGATGTTTTATTACATCCACCCTATTCTCCAGACTTGACACCAAGTGACTATCACTTGTTTCGTTATTTAGAAATGCAATTAAGGAACAAAAAAATCGAAAATTTTGAAGACCTAAAGTCAGGACTCTTGGAGTTTTTCGAATTTAAACCAAAGACCTTTTATGAGAAAGTAAATTTAGATCTTTAAAATAGATGGCAAAGAGTCATGGAAAACACTGGTAATTACTTTGTTTAAAAAAATAGTAAACAATTTAAAAAATCAAATTTGAATTTTACTGTAAAAACGACATTAATTCTGGGGTTACCTAATAGAAATGAAATGATGAATAATAAAAATGGTGTAACAAAAACCAAATAAAAATGTGTCATTTAACTTGCTATAATGTATAGCAAGTTGAAATATATGTATGAATCTCAGATTAAAACATTTTTGAATTTCATTAAACTTTTCTGTCATAAATTGGTGCCGGTCAATTATAGGAGCACTGTACTTCTTCAGTATTTAAAAAGTGAATTAAGTGTGTCCATTTGTCTTTGATAAGATTCAAATAAAATAGATGCATATCTTTAGTGTTCTTTTATTCCATGAAATCTCCCTTTCTTATGAATACTGGTAGGGAATTAATCTTTGTCATTTACCTAAGTTTACAGGTAAATAATTAAGATGAAAAAAAGATAAATACCTATCAAGCAAGTGCTAGTTATGGAATCAAATGTCCATTAAAATTAATGCAATGCTGTAATTCGCATTCCAGAAGTAAGCACCCACATAATTGACCAAATTTTGACCATAAATCAGGATTTTTTTAAATTTATACATTGTTTGCTAAGTCTGAAAGAAAGATGTAAAAATCACAGAATATGTCTACACTGCTATTATGAAATTACATGATGTTCATTATCAATGAACACTTTATCAATATTAATTATGAAAATACATAAATCTGAATTTTTAAATGAGATAAATATCATTTTTAAATATGCAATTTCGTTTTAAAATAATTTTGAACATTCTAGATATGTAAACCTGAGATATTTATAAAAAAATACAATAAACTATGTTTTTTTACGATTCAAAAAATAAAAATCTATATCAAATACCTATATCTAGAAAGACTGAAAAAAAGAATAATTTATAATAAGTTCTACTTCGATTCATTTTACAGAAAGAAAACATAAATCAAAATATTTAAATACAAGTTTCATAATCCTATTGATAAAACATGCAGCAATTAATTTTGTGATTACTTAAGTAGGTCTAGAGCTGCACGGAAGAGATAGCTATGCTTCAGGCAGAAATTGAATAATTGTATGAAAAAATTAGTACAAACAAAATCTTAGATATAGATTTGCCGCAGCACATTCTAATCATTGAAATAATTCACTATTTAACATCAATAGAACTGTGAAGAAAACACACATAGAGAAGTCTTTGATGTTTTGATGCGATCAATATTGATGGAGAAGAGTTGAAACATATTTTCCAAACACACATCTAATGTTAGAGAGCAATAGCAATGAATAAATACAGATACACATCAACCTAATAAAATTATGTCGATATATAAAAAAATATCAATTAGAAATAGTTTTACAACCGTAAGCACCTATGTGTAAGAAATTAATCACAGAAGCAATAAGTTAGTTTATAGATACATTAGATTAGCATTACAATGAGCGTTTTACAATTGACACATGTTCGATAGAAGCTATGAAACTTACTATGAATCACTTGTGACCAATCATCGGCCGAAATAGTCAGGTATGTAGAATTTAAAACAAAATACAAACTCAGTTATTGGTAATAATTGTTAAGTCACAAAATTTCAAGCTAAAGTAAAACAGACCGGTGATACATGATTATTCATTTTTATTAGGGGATACAAAATGTATATTGGCACCACTGACTTACAGCTGAATTTTTGCATATATGGCAATATGAATTGATATCCAAAGAACGGTGTTTGATTGCTGTTTAATTTAATACTTAGAACTTTATTCTTTTTAAAAAAACCACTAAAAAACCCATCATTCAAAATCAATGTATATTAATGTATAAGAATGGCCTGATTATTGCAGATGTAAACGAGGGATATATAATATTAAACAATAACCTTGATTAGACAATAAAATGTCAATGAAGCATTTTTATTGTGAATTCCTAATAAAAAATATTCACATTTTCTTTCACGCTGACTAATTTCGGCATATGATAGGTACAAACAAAATACAAAGTACTAAGCACACTAATCTAACGGGTAGGTAACGGCGAACTAATTAATTATCATACTTCTAGGCTGTAAATATAAAAATAGGCGGCGTTCGATGCACACGTCTGTCGATACACTCATTAAAATTAGCACAACTTATTCACTTAAAATTCACCAGCATTAATTTATGGTAATTTTTAAATATCGCTTTATAAGTCCGTTCGACATAATAATTATAATAGTATTTCAGATAATTAAACAAAAAACCATCTCTGATTTAATATGCATTGACAAGCTCTCAGAAATGACCATCATATTATATGGTTAAATGAATTAAAGTAGAAGTTGCACAAGAGATTATTGTAATTTGAGTAAATATAATAGTATCCAAAAAGTAACAATCAATTATTAACAAGAATTAAAAATAGTAAAAGGAAAAATGTATCAGATGTATAAAAAATATGTCTCAAAAGTCTATGGGGGTTAAAATATTAAACTATTCCATTGCATGAAAATACTTTGAAAAAATTAACAGAAAGAGATTAGAACTTATAAGTTTATATCTAGTTAATGATAAAATTGAATGTGAAATCATACTATGTTGAATCCTTGGATAATATAATTGAAATAATATTATCTTGCGCAGAAGAAAAATTAAGAACATGCAATAAAACACAAATTAAAAAGTCAGCGATTAGATGGAAATTTCAGGGAAACTTATATCCTGCTCTGGCTTATATTGGAAGTTTTTTGGTCAATTTATTTTGCGGCGGTAACATTTTCATAAACAAAGAGCAATTAAAAACATTTTTGAACAGTTTGAATAGTTCGAATAGTAAGTATTCTAAAGAATATAATATAATAATTATGTTAGACACAGAATTATTTGTAAACTTTACAATAATAAGAGAGACCACTCCTCCTACTGAGGAACTTGATGCCAGCAATGTCTAGAAAAATTATTATAAATCCTATTATTTACCAATCGATGTGGCTATTTAACATCAGTCTTCAGCTATATTACAAAAGCATGAGAATTTGTATAAATAAAGGCGAGAAGAAAAAATTAGAAGCTTCCTGTAACATTAAAAATAAATATAGTTTATCAAAATGAAGAAGCCATTCTGTTTACAAACTTGTGACAAACTATTACATGTCATAGAAATTATTTAATTATATTATTGAATACAAAAAACTGTAAAACGGTTTTTTGTGAAGTAATTCAGTGTGAAAAGATTAAAGAAAATTTGTATGGAGCTTATACTTGTTGCGCCATTTGTTGTCTACAAAAACATATAACATGAGCCATCTTTTTCCGTTGTCCATTAAAATAATAAGTAATAAAGAAAAAATATTGCATGTATTTTATGTTCATATTTTTTAACAATGCGCGGTTGTTTTATTGTGGATAGCATTCTAAATAAAATCAAATTTAACATACTCATAGTTTGCCATTCAAGCATGAATATAGCTCAAGCGAAGTGCCAAGAGGCGGCAGTCTAAAGGATTAGTTTGTAAGAATACCTTTCGACGTTCGCGAAGCCTGCAAATGAAAAGTGTACGATGCAATATCAAATCTACACTAAGAATATTTCAGAAAATTCACAAAACACAATTTCGAATTGGGCTCAAAAATATGCTCCGTTCGACGGCCCCGTGGGGCTTAATAATGCTCTAAAAAATATTGCTCTTTCAATATTCACAAATCGATCAGTCGCAAAAAAATTCTCCCACGTCGTTTTGTGCCTTTCAAAATATTCTGACGCGTCAACCGTCTAGCGAACTAATGCAAAATACCGTCTACCGCACTACCGTTTTCAATTTGCAAACTATTTCCTCTAATCGGCTACTTAAAAATTGCCGTGCACGGCTTGTAGTAGTCAGTAATATGGCAAAAATATATCCTCCGAAGGCACAAATTAATACATATTCACAATGACAACCTCTCCGTAGGCGTGCATCCGCTACTTGAAGATGATACAATGTAAGCGACAGGCTTATTACAACAGGGCGACTCTCGCAGTCGATTCTTCATCACCACTGATATGTGATTCCGATCGATATAACTAAAGATATCAATATTATACAACTAAATCTCGGATATTCCAGGGTCGATCGATGTGTCATTTAATTTTCTCAAGCTCTTCTTGTAGAATATTTTGCAAGAAGTTGACTAATTTTTGATAATAATGAGTGTGACTTCATTTTCAAATAATCATTAAATGGACATACACAAAAAGGAAATATCACTCAAATCACAATCGGTGAATTTCATTTTAGATAATAAATTAATTTATAAATATATTTGGTATGATTGAGGTGAAATTTTTTCACATAGATTACATTGAGATTTTCGAGGTCAGTCAGTTCCTTATTCAATAAGTCCACCCGACCACAATCGACTTTGATTACAATAGATCATTTTTCTTTTAAAGGGACCCCCAACAGATAATACTATCGAAAGTGATACAATAATGCAAGATAGATATTGATTTTTAGTAAATGTTTCTTGACTTAAAACGAACAAATAATGACCACAAAAATGCTTCATGTCAGTGATATTATTTGAGATCACTAGCATTTGAAGTGATAATGCACGTGTAAATCAATAACATTTCGAAACCTCGATTGGGATCATCGTCACAATGCCAATTGGAGCACCTAATTTTTGATATTTGACATACATTTTAGTCGCCATCGATCGAACGCCACACATGCCGAGTTAACAGTGAAAAAATGAAAACTTATCCTCCGTCTCAGACCGGAGAGTGACGGCGTCCGATCCGAAAGGGTTCGCAGAGAGAGTCCGGCTCCCGAAGGAGGCGGACGGCCGCCCCGAGGGGGTTCGCAGGCGCGAATCAGACCTTCCTCGGCTGGATGGACCCGTTCGCTTGTGAATATTTGCTGGAAGACATCAGAGGCGGGGGAGGAGGCCGGCCATCCGCCGTCGGTCCATCCGCAAAGCCCGGGTTCAATATTATATTAGGCACTAGCTCCATGACGTCTCGGTCCCGGTCGCAATCTGGGTGGCGAACGGCGAATATTGTGCGGGAGAGGCGGATGCGAGGCGCGCGTGTGCGGTAGAAGGAGAAAGATAAAGAGAAAACACAGGTGAACGAGAGTCGTGCACGGTACAAAACAAAATCCACAGAAAAGTTATTCTTATCATACATCAATTCGGGACCTGCGTGAAACATTTCACTGAAAAACAGCAGAAAATCTTTTCTTATTTTTTTATGAATTAACTGTTAGTATCTTTTTGATAGATTTGCCATTACTTGAAGAAATTCATATTAGTTTTACATGATTGTTCATAAATTCTTGAGGTAGATTCTTAGGTAATTCTTGAATATTAATGAAATAATGTGACAGAACATTAAATTTATGTTTACCGGAGGTCCTAAATCGTGAGGTTTGTAGATTTTTTGACTGTAGAATTTTTCCAACCCTTCCATGTAGTTTGAATAGCAATCGATAAGTCTGTGAAAAAGCATCATCGTAAAACAATTTCATGGCGAGAGGGGTTTGATTTCTGCAGAAAAAATCCATCAACCTAAGTTAAATACTACATAATATTTTATTTTAATAAATTCTATGCTTAAAATTTTTATCAAAGTTAAATTAATGTCAGTCACAACTATGTGACTTGATACTTATAACCTATGAAAGATGCTATTTAAAAAATTTTGATGCATAATTTTTTTTAATCAATCTACAATCAATTTTCAATACGATTATAAATTTTTTATTCTAGTTAACATTACCTGAAAGGATTAATTATACTTTAGATAATTTAACTGAGTGAAAACGATAGCTTCCCTTACTGAATTTATTTAGGTTTCGTTTTCTACAGCAGTTGTCAAATGCAAACACTCCGTGACTGAACAGTTGTTTGGAAACTGCATTCCAAAGTCATTTCAGTTTGGCTCAACCAATCAATGATGAGATAGGATAATTAAAACATAAAAAGTATTTAATTTCAAAATTATATAAATTAGTTGATCCCTATTTCCACTTCAGGCTAGCGTCAAAATTATACTGAATGTGAACTGGACGTTCAAGATTTATCACAATCAATAGTATGAGATTTTCTTCAGGCAAGTTGAAATTGTTTCTTTCACATTAAAACAGTCATGTTCTCTAGTGAAAGGTCAAAAATGTTATAAGCTAAGTAGATAATTTTATGAAACAAAATTTTTCCAATATGAAACTTCAGCATTCTATTCCTTTCAATGACCAATATTTCAGTTAAAGTTAAAAATATCTTTGTGTATACAGACTGTCATAAAAACAGAAAAAAAAAATACAAATTTAAGATATTGACTTACGGTGTTCGATGGAACTTCAATATCAAATTTGAATGATCAAAATAACTTTAAACAAATCCGCACTTGCAATGCTGTTGCTTTATGAAAGTATTTTCACTCATTTACATTACATAAGTATCCAAAGTGAGAGAAAAGCAGTACCAAAATTTGGAATAAATATTTAAAAATGATTGTATTGCTACAAGCTGTTATAAGTCCATAACAGTATTAATATTGTGCTAGAGATATATAGAAATAAAACCTATAGACGTTAAAAATGACCATATACGATTCATAGATATTTTGTAAATCATGCATGCACAGTATAAGTATATCACTTATCACTTACAAGTAGGCGTCATAGAGAAATTAGGTTTTTTACAGAGGTATTAAAAAATGTGAAATAAAGGAAAGAAATGTAATTCTAGTTTTAATACGATGGGTATTTTTCCTGCGTTGGACAGATTTATAATAAAACATCTGGCACCACTAAACTTGTAATCAATAATGTGTATAATACACAGGTATAGTTTCGTAAAATATTTATGATAGTAGTGTACCATAGAGTATTGGTCGGGTTTCCAATATTTTCTTATTTTAAATTTAATATGACATTCTTAGTTTTCCTACTAATCTTCTTATTTACAAGCAGTGGCTTCTATAACCTAATTAATGATTTTTCGAATACTATGAACTAGATTACTAAGAATAAAATCAACCACATACTACTAAACTAAAATATGCAAATTGTAAAAATGAAATTAGAGCATTGGGTGGTTGAAAGAAAATTTACAGCAACAATTCTCTCACAAGTAAAACATGGAATTTCAGCTACAATATTTTCATGGAAGCATATCTGTTGACACTGATGTAATAAGATTACATAAAATTGGAAGTATAAAATGCAAAACTAACTTTCAGTATTCATCGACGGCATTTGACAATACTCAATTTTCTCGAAAGTGCTTAGGTTAATATTATCTAGCTAATTAATGAATACAGAAGACAAATTCCTCGTTTTCTATTACTTTGTTATTTTAGTTTATAGCTATTGAGTATATCATAGCTATTTATGATTATAATATGATTCAAAAAATGTTAATCAAGCTACAATGTATATTTTACTTACTAAATTGAAAGATAGATATCTAAGAAAATATCAATAAAGACCAAAATAATATCCATATGTGATATATAGATTATGTAAACTCGATGGCAATAAACACCTTCAATTGAATAAAAAAGGTTTTCTACCTAATAATTATTGTGCCCATAACAATTGTACTCTATCGAGTGGCTTTGGCTAAAAACCTAAATACGTGAAATATCAGGTGATTATATTTTGGCAAGAAAGAAATGTTGAAGACGTAACGTTTATTAGTTCTAGAATATATATACTGATACCACTCATCGTTCTGACTATTTCTACTGATCATTCTTAATTAATTGATCCTCTTTTCGCTACCTTTGATTGGCCATTCATACAGGACATTTTAGTGATAAAAATCGTGTATTCAACAATTAATACCTTTCGCCAAATCATCACCTACTATTATATCCTTTAGTTCATTTGGCAAAACTGAAGACAAACGTGGTTGTTTAAAATCATTTTTTTTTGCATTGTGTTTGTTAAAGTTAAATATATGATAATTTTTATGTGATATTTTGTGTCATAATTTAAAACCGCCATAATTACCAAGCAAAGTCAATTTGTTAAGACTTTTCTTTAAAGTTTTATGTTAATAGCAAAATACAATAAAATGATTGAGTAAACATTCAACAGTTTTTCACTATTTCCCGTAATGAATATTTAATCAATTCTTGAATTTGGACAAAAAAAAATGCAAATTGCATGTATCAATTAATGTATAGATATATTATATTTATTTCATTCTTTTGAATGTCACTTTGTTCTTTGAACTATTGACATTCCTTCAAATAATTGTCCAACGGTCAGGGATATCTCAGTTAATATATTCTAAAACCAATCTAAAGCTTGATGTTTTTGATCCGAATTGAGTTACTTGAAGGTAGTTATGAGGCTTTCAATCTGAACTACGTAGTTTACTGAATCTGTCTGCAAGATTTTGCCACATTTAAAATTGAACTAACAAGGATTTAATAGCAGAAGGTGATGATTCTATATGACATCTTGTATTGTGTTAGATGCAATTATATTATATTACAATGCCTTCTCATAGTTGCTTAAAATATAACTTTAATTATTATCGTGTAGATAGTAAAATGAATCACTCTAAAAGTAATATAACTTTGATTCAAACATCATATTTGAACAGTGAAACTTCAGTGCACAATCATTGAAACGGTTTCAACAAAAAGAGGAGGTTGCAATCCATACTGATGTTTTAAAAATAGCAATGAGCTGCGAGCTATATGCTTTTTGAAACATAAGAAAGTGAATTGAAAATTTAGGCAAAACTTTGGTTATTTCAAAGTTAAAAATTGTTTATTCAACTATCTGTATACAAATGAGAAGTTCGAGTTTTCATGTTTCATACTAAGCATTCATTTGAGAATGCAAGGCAATCAAATTAAGAGTTAAATAAATAACATTCTGTACAGAAAAAAGTTCACTGAAGGCAACTTTTGTTTTTCGATGAGAAAAAGTTTGAAATTATATTAAGAAAATAGCGCCATTCTACTACAAACAGCTGCAAGATGGACCGGCCGATTGCAATCCCTCTTGAGCAAAATCAAAAAAAAAAAGAAAACGGTTGAAATTTTCAAATTCAAGTGACAATCAGAAGTTTTACTGTTTTCTTGGACATGATTGTTCTACTCCAGAAGGATAGTCTCGTGGTTGTTCATCTCACCGTTAGGGGCACGGCACTCTCTGTAAAGCAGAAGACAGGTGCCGATTGTCAGCACGCAGAGTGTCGTCATAACGACTGCCACGGCCACTAACCATATGCGTGTGTCAAACTCTTTCGCGCCCGCCAATAGATGTTTTCGCAGCTCTGAAATATTATCACACATATTCTATTTCATCAATAATCTTTACCTAATAAAATATAGATTCAAATTTTAACATAGCTGTATAACTATTGCAACCTACAGATAATAGAAGGAGTTGTTTTCGAGTTACAATTTGAAACACATGTATACATTTCATGGGCATGCATCTAAGATACTCAGAAATATTTTTTATTTTTAAATAGAATATAAGCCATATAATATAAAAAATAAATGCTGAAAAAATCCATCTCTCAGCTAATATTTTATCACCAGTTAAAAAATTAAATGAAAGTTTAAATCTTTATCTTGAGCAGGCTGAAGATAGAATTGCGGTTTAATACACAATTAGTTCCTAATTCTGATTTAATCAATAAAATTTTTGACAATTATTTTACCAATTTTTCTGTTTCGTACTTTGTAAAGGAAGCAAACAAAATATGTGCAGTCACTTTCAGCTTGGAGAGTATTTTTTTATTATTTTTTTGGTATATTTTGCTATTAATATACAAAAAAGAATAAATAGTTTTCTGTGTTAATGCGTGAGTTATGCATGAATTTAATGTACTAATAATGTATTAAATACGCAGTGTCGTAGGTACTATGCTACAAGTGTGCAAAACAAACGCATTCATTTGGATTTACAATGATTGTTTAGACGAACACATACTAAGATAAAAATTTCACACCTTTTTTAGGCAAACAATAGAACTTCTGCTACTGTGAATATTTGATACAGTGAAACCTCGATTTTATGTTTTCCAAGGGACCCTGAAAAAATAACGGTAAATGCGGGAATCGGTGAATGCGGGAAAGCTTCAAATAATAATAAACAAGTAAAATCGTAAAAAAATATTTATTTATTAGTTACTTGTACATACTGTATATAAAATTTATTTTTTAAAAAAGTCGTTTATGTTAGTTTGCTTCTTTGTTATTTGGCACTTTAATCGGAACAAAGACTTGTTAATAAACTTGTGACTAAAAGTTTGTATGTAACACCTGCACTCGGCTGTGTCAAATTTGCTTGCATGAGATACGGAGAAATATGCAATAAAAACGGTCAATCGGGATAATATTTGTGACGGGACCAAAATATTTAGACGGTTTATCGAGGAAATCGGGGAATCGAAGAATCGGGAAACGGTCAATGCGGGATTATTTAACATTGTTCTTATGGGAGTTTGACGGGACTATAAAAAATTAGCGTTCCATCCGGGAAAACGTATTATGCGAGAACGGTTGATCGAGGTTCCACTGTACTTGATTTCTTAAGAAACAACATAGCTTTTATCAAGAAATTATTTCTTCAGCCTTGTGTGCCATATTCGCATAAATACTTTTAAAATAGGAAATATCAAATATTATTCATTCTAAATCTTGTGTATTTTCAGCCATCAAATGAGAAGAGATAAACATTTTTCTTACTTCATTACGACAAAATTAATTCATAAACCATTCAATAACCGAGGATACTATCCAAATATTACAGCGAGATTTGATGCCTTTTTATTTAAGTTGCATGTATCTTTGCTTTCCTGTATTTTTCCAAAAAACAATCCACTTACTCGGTGGTGTCTTATTTGGTATTATATATATATAAATAATTTGGCACCAACCGGAAATGCATTTTTATTCTATATCATTTAAAAGCAAGTAAAAATTGAAATAAAATCATAATTCCACATACAAATATTAATTAAATGTATATTTCAAGTATTTTTTGAAAAAGATCTAAAAATAAACTAGCATTCTAATATTTCACCGAAACCAGTGCTCAAAGAGAAATTGTCGATTGACCGTGTTTGTCATAAAGTAGTTGATACAAACATTTCTCGAAAATAATAAATTCACTGGAAATATCTGAATAGCAATTTTGTTAGTTGTGCACAAAGAATGAAGACTTTCCTATATTCAAGAAACAGTGTCGATCAAGAGATTTATTTACGTTGCAAATGTGAAACTAACAAGTGCTGCTAATATAGACAGTGTGTACAATACGTAAATGTGTAAATATTTTTATTTATATATAACATCAAACCTAATGTTAAGAGAATAAAAGTTTAGAATAGATACACACCAGTTAGCTTACCTGCATCGACATCACTATAAAGTGTGTAACCTATCGCTTCCACCGGAACACTGCTGCCCAGAGGATTTGTCGCCCAAACTCGGAACCAATAACTAGAGTTTGGTATCAAATGATACACGTCGATCTGCCTCTAAACATACATTAAGCAAACTCAATTCATCTATCAAAGTTATAAAGAAATTTTATAAATTCCCAATTGATTATTTTCTTAAAAACCTTTATCTGTCTTCACTTGTTAGTTAGATTAGACTAGGTTAGGTTATGATTTGAACAGATCCACACTGACGATCGATTTTTAATTTTACAGATATCAATTAACACTTTTAAGGTATCAACTTCACTTCTTAATAGAAAGGCATATTTTAAATAATAAAAATATCCTTTTAGTACTATTTCCACAATATATTTTATGAATAGGACCAGTTTCGCTCATCACGAGCATTATTAACTAACAATCATGATAGAAGACTATATCTTTAGTGAAATCATTTAATATTAGATCAAAAAGAATTTCTTATGATAAAAATAGTATTTTTTTGATTTGTCCTATAAGAAAAAGCTAAAAGTTATGTTTATTTTCATATGGTCAACAGGATGACACCTTCTATGGGTAAGGATAGTTCTTTTTTATACTTAAGAGAATTTCAAATTTAAAAACAAAAATGATAAAATTTGATTGTAACATCAAACTTCAAGAGTTTCAAAATCCCCATCTTCTCTAATGTCCCGGATCAATTATCATCAGTATCTTCCAAGATTTTTATGATTAACATAATGTTCACTCAAATCACCAATGAAGTCAAAACATGAACTTTGTGTTTTGGCAGTCTTATAGTTATTTAAATACATGTATGTATATCCTATACAAGATATCAGAGTGAACAATATTATTGAGTAATTAAGTTATCTTATCTTAACATTATTATTTCATTATTATGCCTATACAGAAACTGCCTCATTTCAATTCCTAATGCTCAGATAGAAGATTGGAACATAGTAAGTACGGTGAGAACCCTTCATTTTTCAAAGAGCCCTGTAAAGAAAACATAAATGCAGAAAAGCAATGAATGCATTAAAAGTCTTCATCAATCAATCAATGTCTCGACTCCAATCCTAATTTTCTTTAAAGGGAGCATATAAGTTGCGAGTTAGAATACAAATAATTCACAATGCAAATTACAAGGTAAAAATTAACACTAACTGACTAAACGAGACAACTAAACAGTGTGTAGATAGTTGCACGGTAGATCAGTTATTAGCGGAATCATTGTAAGATGGCAGCATAATAGCACAACATTTGCAGATTCAGTTTTTTATAGCATAGTGGTTTATTGGGCCCGTGTGTACACTTGAGTGACATATAAATATTTCAAAAAAATATCAATCATGTTAATATTTGTAATGACTGAAAACGAGAGATATGGTAAATGCAGTAAATTTGTTCTCATGGACATTACGCTGAGACTGTAAAAAATAAATGATACAAGTGGGAAAGCGGTAGATTGGGATTCCACCGTGCAATAAAAGTAATAAAACATGAATTCATTTGAAAGTGTAAAACTAACCGCATTGGGGCTGATGTGATTGGGTGATATGGGCCTCCAATCTTCGAGCTCAGTCTGGTTTTCGGGTATCTCTGTAGAGCGATACTGGGCCGTGAAGTCAATAATAGGGTAACCCCCATCGCCGGCGACTTTCCAGAAAATCAAGCCCAAAATGGTGGACAGGTGGACTGACACATTAACAAGTGGCGGAGGCACAGCTTAAAAGAATAGATTAAAATAATTATAATTTCTAAATTTACCCTTTGACTGCTCATGTTTGAGACGGCCGATTATAGCGCGTTGATAACTGATGCTCAAAAAAATAAGAGAGTTGCATGAAAACTGACAACTTTCATGAAAGAACAATTCTTTGATCGATCGAACAACTGATTTTTCCTATTATCTTCAAAAGCTTGGTTTACGTCTACACCACTGTATTAATGTTTAAAATACAATATCTTCCACGTGACTCAGCAGGGAACAGGTTAATCAATGGTAGGGATTGTTGGCAGAAGTCTGATCCCGCGAATGAGCCATTTAAAAAAATGGTATTCTGTTTGGTATTTTAGTCATTTTGCGTTTATATATATATTTGTAATTATCAAGATGAAAATAAGCAAATATGAAAAACAAATACAAAAATGAGTTAAAAATGTTTGCGATGAAATCAATTCTGAGTTTTTTTCAGTCTAAATTTTGTAATTCAATCCATGGTGGATTTCAAAAATTCGATCCATAATTGCTTTTTTCAACTTTTATGATTGTCTTTCTTGTACATCCAATTCAACTAGCTTTAAACCGAATCCGTCTAAGACCTCCCCCCCCTGAAAACCCACCTTCATTTAATGGAGTAAGAAAATTAAGTTTTTCGATAAAGCATCTTGATAGAAATACTACCCAGAAAGTAAACGTTTAAAATTCAATATAGTTCCGAGCAGTTGGAATACAAATTCAAAAATAATCATCAGTCATTTAAATATTGAGAACATGCACTGTTATACATAAACAACAATTTTAACATTTTATCACAAAACCTTGGTGATAGCTGAAATTTTGTCTTTGAGCTCCCATTAGTCAATATGGATAATTACCTTTGACATGTTAATAGTCTACAAATGACTGCGTGACTGCATCAGCAAGAATTATGATTATGTAATGAATGAGGAAAATTTATAGTTAGTTGCATGGGTCACATGGTACTGTACACTATTGGAAGGTAAAAACAAACATTCACAATCTGCACCAAGTAGATAATTATTGAGAAAAAATTATACTCATCACTAATGAGTGTTACAGAATGAATATTAACCTTTTTTGTCCCAGCTTATTTTGCCTAGTATGCGCGAAAGATCCTAAACATTTTTTGCAAAAATAACAATACTTTTATTTATTTTTTATCTCAGTGAATATTTATTTATGAAAAAATGAATATAATTTGCCAAAGTAGGTTAGATATTGAAAAAAGTGTGGCAAATGTGGACAAATGCATCCAAAAGATAATCCCACTTCTATCTGCTATTGTTGTAGGCTGCTCAACTTAGGCCGTCTCGCTGAGCGTTTATTTGCCGATTTTGGAATTACTATGGATCACTTTTAAACTGTAATCAAACCATACCCAATAATATGAAGACCATGACCAGCCCTATTAGATTCTTCATATATCGGCCCCGTGGGATTAAAAGGGTTAAACATATTTAACATTGAAGACAAGATAGTGTATTAAGTATTTTAATATATGTGTATTTACTAACATGAATCATATCTTATTGTAAGTTTTATTGGTCATAATAATATATTGTTTACTAATAATATTATACTTGCGTTACTGATTTTTATTATTAAGTTAATATTATACAGCTACAATTAAATAAGACATGTGTCTCATTAAATACTTCAATGCAGACAATAGTAAGAAAGACTTGATATTTAAAAAATTGAGCACAATTTTTTTAGTGCTACTTCCACATTTTTATATATTATTTTAAATAATATATAAAAATTATTTTAAATATCTACTTCCATATTTTTAAATCAGGATGCTGGTCAAGCAGACTAGGTCCCAATGTACGATATATAAAACAACTGGATTTATATTTTTGAACATGGCAGCAAATAAGAAGAATATGAGAGATTTTCGAAACACCTTTGTGAATTCAATGTAGCTAGATATTTTAATTTTAACTTTATTGTAAGTGAAGTGTTTTAAATTTTAATAAAATAGTTTTCTGGTTATCTGCAAAGTGCATGACGTATGACAAAAAAGAAAAATAATTCTTGAGTGAACCTTTCATGGTCATTTGGAATAACATTCCGAAAAAACTTTCAGACTGACAGATGTGATACTTGGATTTCAAAATATCTAGACATCGGACACTGGGGTTGCCGTTTCTTCAATCACCACTGTCAAATATCAATATGTATGACATTTTGAACAAGACGTCATTTCAAATGATCGTGTATGGTTCCTTATACACCAATACACAGTTTGATCTTTGCTGAACGGAAACAGAAGCAGCGATGCATGAAAAGTTTTACTATATTACAATACACAAACAAAAAAACTATATGCGCATTTGATAAAATTTTATCACAATCAGATCATTCAATAAAAATGTTTGTTACGTATTATAATCTAATGTTATTTTAAGTACTTATGCTCTACACTGTTACAGTAGAGTACAGTTTTTTTTAGTGTTAGATTAAACAACAATTCAAAATAAGAAACCAGGTGAGGAATTTGTAAATTGAAAAAAATTGATATTAGTGAGAAATTGCTCGAACATGCAGCATTGGAAGTGGCAGAGATAGTGTCATCAGAAGTCATGAAACTAAATTCAATGCCCTTATTTACATTCAAAAGTTGTGGAAAGGATTTTTATTTTAGCGCAAAATGTGAAAGAAAGCTAAGATGAAAGAGTTTTGAAAAAAATCCCTTTGTTTTACAACGAAGCTATGAATTTATTTTAAAATTTTATTTTCTATATAGATATATACAATACATAAATATTTTGATTTCATATAATCACCTATCTTCATCTTTTCAAATCAAGCAATTAAAATACTTTTTGGGGTACTTGGTGAAAAAGTTCCCCAACCTTAAGTTTATCGAGGTTAGAGTGAAGGGGACAATATTTAAATTAAAATATCTATTAATTTTTCTTCTTGACAAGAATGAGTTATTAATAATGTAAAGATTCTTACTTCTCACAGTCAACCTTGTTTTGGAAATAACTTGGTTGTCAGTGGCATTTTCAGTATCCACTGCACACGTGTAAACTCCTGATTCATTCACGCTAACCGAGCTTAGAATTAATCCTCCGTCTTCCTGTTGAAATAATATACATAAAATATTTCAAAGTTTGAATAATCAAGAAAAGAAAGCCATTTATTTGTAGTGAAATAGCTTAGTATAGTTTTATAGCAATATTCAAAATTTAAATTAAATTAGAAGAAATATCAAAAATCGCTGCAAGTAATAAAATATACTAAGTTATCTGTTCCGATCAAAATCTTCTCGGCTTACAAAAACTCTATCACAATTGAATAAAATTTGTTATCATTCGATTTCAATATATGGTATATGATATATATATATATATAATATGAAACTATTCTTGTTTATATAAAACGGCTAAAATACAAACTAAGGGAAAAAATATTTTATGAATTGTTATCTCCAGCTATATTTCAAATGATTTTAGTATACCAGTGTCAGGTTGTTCTGCTAATGTCACAATCGTGATAATTATTTATGACATATTTAATTTTTAAATTTTTAAAATATCGTATCTCAACCATGTTAGGAGTAGCAAAAACCATGATGGATATCCACCATCATTCCTCGGCTGTGTAAAAAGTTTATCTCGTTTTTTTCAATCAATGTATTATTTTAAATAAATTTGACTAATGTAATTGAAAAAATATACAAGTAGATAGCAACAAATTTCATACAGTTGAATTCGAATAATGAGATTCATATTTTTATATACACAGTGAAAATATGATAATGTATATTAATTCTACGAAACTATATTTATTTACTATTGTAATAAATAACAGTCTTCTCATATAGTAGTCACAAATATAAAATACTTGATTGAGTTTCAAAGCGAACAGTGTTTGTGAAATAGATAAATATTTATCAATTTGTCCTGAAGTAAATTAAGCAGTTATTATCAATAGGCCCATTAAGTTTCATTAAGATTTCAATGATACAAATCAAGGTTACACTGTAATTAGCTCAATCAATGTTGATTTCATAGAATGTGTTTTCAATATACAGTCAGTTACTTGGAAACACTATACTAAAATGTTTTGAATAGTAAATATTTTTAAATAAAACATAAAATAGCAATAGCAATATTTCAAAATAACATATAATATAAAAAATACACACATTAAAAGTATAAAAATAGTCATGAAAAAAGGTGTGTAAAGAAGTAAATTAACCCTATACGACTTTTAAATGATTAAATAAGTTATTTTTGGGAAAATTAGCACAAATTAAAACAAATTGAAATTTCTAATACTATCAAAATAATACTTTTGGAACCATAGCCGCACAATGTGGAGTTGACAAATTCATGATCAAAAATATGTTGTATCATGTGTGTACTTATCTCCTATTGAAGTATCTGTATAAGGAACATCCCCACATAGAGAGATATAGAATGACTCAGGTTAAGGGGTTGGGATTTAATGGTTTTTCCTGTCTGGCTCCTCCTTTATCTATTATCTCAAAATGTTTATGACTAATCAAATATTATCAAAGTTGTAATACTTTTATGACATCTTACATAAGATCTTCAAAAATATAATTGTAACAAAAAATAGTTGTAATATTTCAATATGACAATTTATTTTCATGAAAACAGAGAATGTCCCATAATTCAAATGCCAATTCAGGCACAGGCATATAGAATAATTTTTGTAAGCAAAAATCACTCATTTTGAAATATCAATTGACATTTTTGCTAAAAAGCAAAGAAAGAAAAAAAATTGAAAATGCATTAAACACCAATGGCTAAATAAAATTTTAAATACAAATCGAGCAATGATTTCATTGCAGTTTTAATTGTTTTGTCAACATCATTCTATTTAGTATTTATATAGCAGTCATCTTTTGTTCAAAAAAGTTATTTTTGTTTACATACTAAACAAAGAAGGTGTAACTGAAAAATCGAAAAGCATATCTTTTTTGTAATATTTCTCTGATATAGTAAAGAATCATCATCCCTCCCACCCTTCACTAATCATATAAAAGAATCACATAGTGCCTATGTATCTACCCATCATCAACCTATGAATAAAATTTGAATGAAATTTCTCTGGATGCATATATTACTGGATATCAAAATAATTTATTTCATATGATACAAAACTATGATAATATGTTTTGTGTGAAAAATATATAAAATTTCATTATAAATAATATTGTAGAAAATAATGCATCACCAAAATAGAACTTGCAACAAATTTAAAAACAAAAAAATGGGATGCGACTGAAATGTTATTGATCAGTTTTACATTGCAAATTATTCACATGTCGGCTGGAATGCAATCAATCCTAAAGCATGTTACGATTTACCAATGTTTACACGTTGAATCTAAAAATAAATGCACACTTAATACAGAGCATCGGCAATCAGTAAATAGGTCAATTTAACAAATAAACTATATTCAATGAATTTTCAAAAGCATTCCTTTGTAGTTGAATAATTTATTTATTTTAACATTTCATAATAAGTTGCTTTAGGTGAATTGGGGTATATTAGGGTGATTATTTTTTTTATATTCGTAAATATGAAGGTCTCAACAATATAGTAATGTTTTATTTGGATTTATATTGGATATAAATTTTTCTTAAAAAGAGTGATATATTTATATTGGCAAAAACTAAAAAGTAATTCCTTTTCTTTGACAACTTCAACTTTTAATTTCACCTAATAACCTCAGTTCATAGTGATGAATTTAGTATTTGAGAATTTTAATTCACATATATACTATAAATGATATTGATACTAATAATATGATCGCAGTATAAAGCTCCAATGGACAATAACTAAAGCATAAATCAGTACTTTACCAGAGTAACAGTGTCTGTTTAAGTAAGATATGAAACTCCATATTTTTAAAGATTTTTCTAATTAAAATAACATCCATTCCCACCAATGATTTGATAATGAATGTATTACACCATTAAATTTTAAGAAAAATACATTTATTATTTGTGGTGCTGACTGGCTCATATGACAAAACAAAAAAATTATAAAATGACTAATTTTGACCCCTAAGATAAACTGAAATTATGTTTGCTGTAATTCATGATCTTCAATTACATTTGGTTATTGTACAATGAAACCAAGATATTTATTTTAAAATAAAATTCTTTAACATCAAAAAAGTTTGTCACAGCATATTAATAATATGTTATCATTAGAGCATTAAAGACAGCATATTCCTATTGAATTTTCTTTAAATTATTCTATTTATTCGTATTTATATACATAGATTTAAAAAATCTCTTTTTCATGGATTCATCAGTAAATTAGTGGAAGTTCACTGTAATATAATATTTAAAATAACTTTGATTCTTTCACGTAACGTGTTACTAATTGTGACATGTGTTTCGTCTCTTTCAGAGACATCTTCAAACTTACAAATATTATGATTTTGGAGGCAGCACATAGTTAATTAAATTTATAACTGTGACACTCATAATTACTTTCAGCTTAGCGAGAGAGAAAAAAAACTTACTTTAATTGTGTGGTTGTGAATTTGTTTATCCCCCTTTCCTTCGAAAACCCACATAACATTTTCAATATTTGTCAGCTTGGATAGTCCAGTACATGGTAGTGTAACATTTTTTCCGAGATCTGCTGCATAATCTCGTACTGCAGCGCACGACACATAATATAGCACTGCAATTGATGAAAAATATTTAATTGGATGTAGGCTCATTCAAACAGTTTTAACTGAAATAACAAGTAGGAAAAAATCAATGAAAATTACAAAGAGAACAAACCTTGGGTAATTACTGAAAGAATTGACAATTGTAACACGTTATTGAAAAACATAGTAACATTCCTAGAGTTTCATTTATATTTTACTTAACTTTTATATCGCGACATTAAAATATACAGGATTTATAAGAATAAATAATGAAAAAAAGACAGGAGGGGCAGACACCAGCTGAATCGAAGTTTTATTTGTAAATGAAGTTGGTTTAGATTTTGTGCAATTCAGTTTAGCCAACATATGTATAAAACTGAGAAGGCATACAAACTCACAAAATTTATGATCAGATTGTAAAACAAATTGCAAGTATCATAATCATAGCTATGTGTAATACAAATAAATACTAAATTTGTACCAAATATAACAAATAAAACAATGAAAAACTTTGCCTTCACACCTTTATATATATATATATGTATATAAAGTTATACATAGTCATAGCTGTTTTTTAAAAAAAGGTGTAAATATCATTTAAATGAAATTTAAAGCAGCTTTTACTATCCCATGGAGTGCAAGTATTATGATAACAAGATAAAAATAATCTTAGCATTCCACTTCGGTGACGGTAAAAAAAAGCATCCTAGAAAGTGTTTTACCTCAGTTGTGAATATTCTAGTATTCATAGTTATAGTATTCATAGCCGGAACACCGTTCCACCGCTTTACTTGAAAAAAAGCCATGTATATAGCTAAATACACATTAAATCATTCAAAACAATATGGAAATATTTTACATTTTTTTTTGTATTTCACAAGTATTCGTGAGAGTAAACCTTTATAAACACACACATAATTACGCTTATATAAAATCATAACAACTAAATATGAAGTCATATTAAAAACAATCATTGCTTTTCTGCAGAAAATGATTAGTATTTTGCAATCACTGTACTATACTATAAAATATTTTTTTCATTATTATTATATATGATTTCAAAATAATAGATAATGCGCGGCATACGGATATTTTCAATACTCCAATATCCACTAACTTATCATATAGCAGTATGTTAAGATATCCTTTAAGGATTTTTCTTTTTTTCAAAGTGTATTTTTCCTAATGCACACAAAAGAGCCTAATTCAAATACCTTTCCTATGTAAGCAAGTTCGCACATAAAGTTTTGTGATCAAAATGGTTTTTTTTCTATTGAGTGTTTTCCCCCACACAGTCTTCAGTTAAATATAACAAGTATTTTAGATTTGAACATCACCACAGATTGTACACCTTAACATAAACTACATATAAATAGACAGAAACGGTGAGGTCGCTGTTGCCCTGGGGTTGACAAGTGAGTATATTGAAACTCAAAATTTCTATGGATCGCCCGCCCGGTGGCTTACCATCCAGCAATGCACGTCGGATGACCATGATCATAATTGTGGTTTATCGAAACCAACCTCCGAACCCTCAGCCCATAAGTTTAGCGGATCGCATACCGCTCCCTGCCCACCTATTTCGGGTCCCGCCGTACTCCTCAGACTGGTGTAACTACTTGCTGACAACCCTGATTACCGGATACTTCCACTGTGCACAATGTCGATGGATACCATCCAACAAAACAAGGCTCAGACCTAAAATATTAGCACCCAAACACTGACGACCAACAAATTACAGGTACTCAACCCGGAAATCTTCTAACCCTACAATGTCCTCAGACAATCCACCAGTAGGCGATTCAAAACCGATATTAAGTATAATTCCCCTAGTTATCCTTCTGGTGGATTACTATGAATCGCATGGTATGATAGTCGTCACCAGACTAGTTTCCATGTCGGATGAATCCTAATTCACACTCAAAATAAAGAATATCTCGTATATCATTCAAATGAGCTCAGTGGAAGCTCATAGATGCCTCACAGCTGGACTAAGGGACGACAGGGCCGCCTTCACTCTGAAAGAGGATCTCTCTTGCAAGACGGCCATCCATCTCAATTATCCCGGTCGAAGAAATATGAAGAAATCGCTCTTGCCATTCGCAAATATGGGTTCGATCCCATTTCCGTCTCCCTCCTATAGGGAAAATTGATGGAGGCTCCCCGGAACTCATTTACCTCGTTGCTACACATCGTTCATTGGTACATGTAAATGTATTTAAGACACACAGTGGTTGGCAACCTACTATACCGGGTAATCACTAATAATTTAAGAAAAAGTCCGCGACGTAAGATTGTTTTTGTAATATCTGTTCGAATATTCCATAGAGCTATTATATCGCTACATTCAAACACCGATTCATCGATCTTCTATAATAAATATTATCAGGAGCCAATACCGCATTATGACTAATGGGTCAAGTATTGTCATTTTTTTCATTATTTAAATAAATTGGCATCTGCGTCACAAAAGCTTTTAAGATCATTATGATAACGCCATTTCATCATTATCATCAAGCATCTTATGTATACAACAAAGTCGGGTTAGTTACACCATTTATAACTCAAGAACGGTTGGTCCGATTTTTTTGATCTTTAATTTGTTGGATTTGTCTCCGTCTCGAACAGCGGGATAATTATTAAAGTTTCTAAAAAAATACAGGGGGTGGGGGGAATCATAAAGAAAATTCATTTTCTCATACGTTTCGTATGGAACGACATTATTGATGTCTCGAGTTTTTTTTTGTATATTCTCATACCCTATTTATCAACGTCATCCCACTATTGTACACTTGGCGGTGGATCTGGAGAATGGTTTATGAGTTTATTTCAGCGCATCGAATGCTGCTCAACGCGCTGAAACACCTCCAGCGACAATATTGACCAATTTCTTTTCGATTTGCCAAAATGATCTGTCTGCATAAACGTTGCTCTACTCTGAGATGCCACGTTATTATACTTGAAACGCTTCGTCAAAGAATTTTCAATGTCGGAAGCAAGGCGATGCTGTCCTAATCATCCGGATATGCGTTTTACCAATACTCGGTCACATTTATACGGTTCACCCGAAGAATAACGAATGCTTCTAAATACAGTTGTTGCTGATGAATGTTCGTGGGTGACATCATTTGAACAACTTCAAACTGTCAATGGTGTTGTGCGCTTAACATTTCGTGCTGAATGTCTACTGCCCAATTTGCTTGAAAACCATGCTCTTTGCGACATGAAAATCGCTGAAACAATTGTTTCTGCATCTCCAAGTCAGATACGCACGTTATTTGCTATCATTATTTCGACATGCTGCGGTACTTCGTCTGCCAAATCACCTAGTTATTATATAAAAATACTGCTTTCTGAGGAAGCCCCTTAATTTTTGTAATGTTTCTCACTTCTGGAACCCGTTTAGTTTTGAATCAATCTTCAAACAGCCTGTTTTTTGTTATTGCAATAATAAAACTGAAAGATTTCTGATGGTACTTTAAATGATCTTTGTTTTGTCACTGTTCAAAATGCGTTGCCACAGCTTATGCGTGTGAAACGTTCTTTAGATTATGATCTGGAGTGATTTTTTTTAAGACGAAGCAAGTATTGTTGTAGGCAAATACTTCCAGTATATGTAGATATTCAAACCGTTTATTTACAAATATCCTTCAAATTGCATGTGGATTTTTAGCGGCTTCTTTATTGACATCTTGAATTGATAATTCCTTAATAACACCCTATTATTGTTCTTTTCTAACAAAATGCTGAATGAAGATATGAATATGCGCAAATAGTACAAATTATGTTTATTTCTTATTAATATAATGTATGTACAACCCGCTCATGGATAACCACAGGAGAATGTTACGGTTATCTTATAGTGTATAACAGTGTATAATGTTTATAATTTGTTTGACGGATTGGTGCTGCCAGCACTTGGTCGAATTGCGATTAAACTGATTTTTATAAAATACTTTTTATTTTAAATCAAATAATGTAGCTTTGTGGCAAATTGAAATTAATCATATGTTTGCCCAAAGCTGATTTAATACTGTGATAAAAAATATTTTTTTTACCAGATATTAAATATTTAAATTTTACACAAGTATTTATTTTGTAAAAAAAATATACATTAATTTTTCCCCTTGGTTTTGAGGCAATTTTGGATTAAAAAATCGCAAAAATTTAAAAAAGTAAACATTTTTTTAATTTTACAATTTAAAAAATATTTTTCCTCTTATTCTTTTATTCGTATTCCTCTACCTGATAAGATATCAATTTTCACTGATAAAAAGATTCACCATGAAATTTTTTCCCCATACAAACGAGGGTTGATAGTATTCATTTATTAAGGCAGTTTTGTGTCTATAGGTTCACCCTTGACTTTGTTCTATCTGTCATGGCTGCGGGGTGGCGAAGTAATTAGTGTTGTGTAAATTTACTAGAAAAAATGACACTTATGTTTTATATATACTTTAATCCAACCAAATAGCGGTAGGTTAAACGTATCTTTTCATCTGTGATATTTGTGATGGCTAATGAAGACAGTGAGCAAGAAATACGACGAGCACTCGATGCGGTCCAAGTCGTCCAGTCTATGATTGACGTCTCTACCGTGAGACTGGATGGCTTGCGAACCCAATGTGCAACAAGTGCCGAACTGACCCAGCAGGAGATCCGAACCCTCGAGGTAATAGTTTTTCAAGATCCCAAACCTTCCGTCACCTCGTTTATTGAATGTTCTCTATACACAAAATAAATTGTGCCCTTGAACTAAAAACGACCTAGCTTTCGATTTCAAGATATCTGTTGGATATCTACGTGTTTCAAAGACCTTCAAACAACTATTGTCTTCCCGCAAGTATGTTAGAAACCCCGTTTGTCCCCATCTTATTCCAAGAAAATGGTATACAGCTATTTTCAGTTGTCCAACACAAGCAAGATATTGAACTACTCTTTCCTATAACGTCGTGTTAAATGCCTCCAGATTTTGTCAAATATACTTTGAATAACCCATAAGTTGTCTGATTCGAAATGATTATTTTGCCAATGGTTAATCATAAATATATAAGTTTTATCCATTGAACACCAAATGGTCACCAACAGGAGCAATGGGATCAAACTGAATGTTATCATAGCTATGCCAGAAAAAGTGAAAAATTTTTATGCACCATACTCTGTATAACTTAATATCTGCAGCAATGAGTGTCGAGCAGATCCTATGATTTCTATCACATCGTGACTCCTCCCAGTGATTAGATTCGAGAATACAATGAGCATGAACATGTGTGAAACCTTAACTCTTTATTTAATTATAATTCATGAAATAAAGTTGTCAGCAAGGTATCTTACCAATAGCCAAACTTTTTTTTTCATTCCTGCCTAATTTGATGCTAAAATTAAACAATATACTATTATCCCTTTAGTAATAAAATTTGTAATGATTCCACAATTTTATGAGATGATGTTAGAATCTTCAAGTGAATTGTAAATTGGGACTTTTTTTAGGTGTGCTCTTGTAGTAGAAAAATAATGATTTTGATACAGAAATTAATCATGATTAGATGCGAGAATTTCTCATAAAGAGGTCAGATGCAACATACAATTCAAGCACTTTTTCCACCTTCTTACAATCACAGTTAGATTTTCAAGATAGGAATAAATGTAGGATCTGCTTAGAGGGGGAAATAAAATAACTTAATCGTGCAATTAAGTTAATTAATTTATGCCAGTTCTAAAGACACATAATTGGAGCAATAATTTAAAATTATTAAAAATTATCTCTTGCGTGAGAAGGTGGTCATTCTCTTGGCTCCCAATAAAGGTGCTACAGCTGCTGGAGAATTTCGTTTGGTAAAGATATCTCAGGAGCACAGTTGTTGGATGTGATGAGAGAGATAAATAACTCTTAATCAAGATAAAGCACTGAGACCAAGATCAGCTTTGAACTTGGAGTTGTCTGTTGCCTCCTTGAGTACTATTTCTTAAGTGCAGTTTTCTTTCAATGTGTCACATCTCAACACACTGTGGTGCTCTTAGTTCAATGAATTAAGCACTCAAATGTTGAATATATGAAAATGGATTCAGCTATGAGGCTTACTTCAAAGTAATAAAGAGGCACAAGGATATGATGTGCCATTTGCGATTATACAATACATCATGTTTGGTGCATGCGCCATGGCTTGACCGCCCCTGTCCTGGATGCGTTGCCATAGCGGGAAATGTAATAACAGTTTATAAGGGTCATTTTTTAGTTCAGGGGCACACATTCTTTTCTGATGAAAAAAAACAATATCTGTGAGTCGCATACATAAAAAAATCTTAACAAATTGTTTTATTGATTTATTTTACATACTTAATTCTTTACAAAATATGCTTTTACTTAAATATACTTATATTCTCTTTCAAGTGCAGATTGAATCAAAATTTTCATAATGGGAAAAACATTATAAATCATTGATATGGTTTATTTTTCAGCTAGCAAATTTCAACAGTAACAGAATATTAATATAGGTAATTAATAATATATTTTGGATGATTGTAAGATCGGTGACATAACCATTTTCTTAATTTTTTAAAAAACAATACAAACTATTATAATTATATATATATATATTGCCAGGAAATTTTCAAAATAATTATTTTGTCTCATAACGTTGAGCGTTCATGACAGAATCCATTATTATTTCATTATTGTTCACTTCAAAAAACATTCCAATGTGAAATATTTTGTTTTACAAATGGGAATGTCGTAAAAGAAATCATGTTCTATAAATACATTCAAAGAGCTGACTGACATGCATAAAGATTTAATATCTAGAAATAAAAATGTGTTTTGAAATGCATCTCATGACCTGACCACAATAAATCAGGTAGCGCTCATTGGTTTATAAAATGCCCGTTTTGTGAGTTGATTCTTTTTCCATTAATTTTTACACATCTAATGAGATAAGATCAAGTTTTCTTTGTATTCTATATAATTGAAGTACTGGTCTGTGGACATATTTTTGTTTAGAACCTTTTTTTTTTTATTTGATGAAGTAGACGTTTTCTCTTTACGCCAAAAGACATCTACTGTTATCGAGTGTTAAGAAAATTATTCTTGCATTAGTTTCATGGAAAGTGGTGTTTTCACTATGGGGAAAGTCTTGAAAAATCCATATTAGCTATTGGATTTGTTATTTTGTTTTTGACAGTATATGGCAATGTATTAGATCATAGGTTCCAAAACTTTTTTAGCTCATGAACCCCTTTACATTTGGATTTGGAGTCAAACAAATCAAAACATTAATATTCATTTTCAATTTCGCCATTCAATAAATGCTGTTAATGAAAAGGATGAACCTGATGCTCCAATATAATTGGTGAATATTTGGCCTCAAGTTAGTCTTAAATCTCCATGTTCAGTGATTTTCAACCAATTTCTTTTTACAAAATAATTTTGGTAACTGAACTAAAACTCTTTCGGCTAACGGTGAAGAAGGAAACACTATCAAAAACTTTCATGCAATAGCTCATAAAGCAAGATAAGCGACAGAAATATCTCTCTGAAGCCAAAACTGCTGTTAACCTTTTCTAAACTGTAACTTAAGTTCTTTGCTTGTGTTAGGTCCAAACAATTTTTCTTTTAATATGACATCCAATTCTTCAACGTCACAGTATGGATTAATAATCCAATGAATTAGTTCCATACTTAAAACATCCTCAAATCTGATTTTAAAGTCTGTAAGAACGACATTTGAATGTTAAACATAGAACGAATGATCATCGTGGACATTTGTGAATGATAAGCTGGGAAAATTAGCATTGTGCAATATTTTGCTTCATTTGATTTACTGTAATATAAAAAATTGCAATGATGGACATCGTTTTTATTAAATTCAAACTGTCACCTTGTCGCATTTCAGAAAACAAATCTATCCACAAAAGATCAAATTTAGGTAACCATAGCATGTAGTTTTCAGCCACAGATGATAGCCATTAGTATTTACTCAGTTTTCCGATAGGAAAGGCGTACCATATCTTTTGTTGCACATTCTGCAATGACGATGGTGACGCCTTCACAAGTCAAAATAACTATATAAGATTCGGAGAAACCATTAAATCGATTATGACTGATGAAGATGATAATTTTGAATTCAATATATTAATGGTGATATCAGATCCAGATGTTATAGACAAAGCAAACGATGATTAGATGTTTTCTACTCTTAAAAAGATGTGCCAGGTATAATTGACATACAATTGAAACTTTGCTTCAAGATAGGACAAGTATTACTTGCTATAAGTTCCCAGTAGACCCATTGATTAAACCTTGCTGCGCTGCGTTACTATGCGTGCCATCTAGTAAACTGAATCCGAAGCGTGGAACTTCTTTTTTGCCCTCCCTGATATAGACAACCTGCAAGTCTATATGGACCCCAGGGGGTCACTTGGACCAATTCGAGAACCAGACAGAACTATGTACACCCAGTCCTTTTTTTACGCGATACATTGGTTCCAGAAAATGCGTGTAAAAAAAATCGCGTAAAAAAAATCATAGCTTTCATATAATTTGATAAATTGGTTCCAAAAGTTAAAATATCGCATAAAAAAGTACCAGAAACATATGAAAAAACAAAATTTGCTCTTTGAAATTCGTGCAAAAATATATATATATTTTATGATCTTATATACACTTCAATTATTAAAGGCCGAGAAAAGTGCTATTCAACGAATTTAATAAATGCATTGTGTTTAAACAAGTTTACGAGCGGACATACATCCCATGATTTTACCCAATTGCATTATATTTCTTTACACACCCTAAAACATAAATTTGCATAATATCCGATACATTTGTCAACATTTGGCAATTCTATGTGTATTTAAAAAAATGGAATGCTTTACAAACTTAAGTTTTAAAAATACACAAATTTTTTTTTATTTAAAAAAAATAATGAAATGTACATGCCTAGCATCATATATAAATTTCTTCTTTAAAACAAATTTGGGGAAAAAATCGCGTAAAAACGAGTGAAGCGCGTAAAAAAATGTATCGGTGTCGTCCAAAAAAATCGCGTATAATCGAATTCGCGTAAAAAGAGGACTGGGTGTATTGGATATAAATAATTGAGACAAAAAAGTTTTGTGATTACAAATAATATTTTTATATTTTAGGGAAAGTTGATAAAACTTTTCTCACGTCAACTGGTGACAAAGGCAAAGTTACGAGAAGAAGAAATACCACCAGAGCTTCGTAATATTCCATCGCTCACCCAATGGCTGGAAGTCGTTGGCCTAAGTCAAGATTCCATAAAGGTAATTCAAATTTTACTGACCCTGCACGACGAATTACATGGCCATTGAATTAAGTATCGTAGTAGTACCAGGTTCATTTTTCAATTGTTTCAAATATTTTCTTCAAACATGTAATTGAATTCAGTCATAGATAATGCCGGCACTTCCCCTAACTATGTTTCGTAAAATGAGACATTGAAAATCATTACCTAATAAACAGACAACTGAAATTATAATGCTCAATTAATATAATAATCTATTTTCTCTGTAAAAAAAAACAAAATTTGTGTTTCAATGTACTTATAATAATTATTTAATTTACGATAATTAGGTGGTATGTCTCCGAATACGATGTCTAGAATCCCTCCAGGAGAAATCAGAGCGTGAGCTCAAAGTCCTCCTGGGAAATGCCCGAGATGAAGAAGTTCGAAGATTATGCCGAGCTATTCACAACCTCAAGAAATATACAGGTGATTACTGTCTCTCATAATTATAAAACTCAGTCACATTAATGAAAATGGCTCTACGCATGTGTCACTTCAAAAATGAAAATCTGTACCACAGGTCATGGTAATATACTTGTAATTTTAACTACCTTCTTTTCGCATTTACAAGTAACGATGGTTTCGGACTACTAGTATAGAAAATAAATTAACTCAGCACTCGATGATTTTGATGTATCAATAGCGACTGATCTTCATTGTCTGCGGTGAGTACCGAATACATTGTTCTAACTTATTTTACTATCATTACAGAGGTGCTGGCCAAGGGAGGAGGGGCAGCAGGCGGTCCCGAAGTGGACATGGCTCTCTACTGGGATTCGTGGGATCGTCATCACCTGCTGCGCGGTTCACCGCGTCCTCGTGCCCGCCATGCCCGAGCATCTGTTCCTTCAGAAGATGCGCTGCTACCCCTTCCTGACGGTGCCCCAGCTTCACATCACCACACTCCGCCTCATCATCGCCACCAGACCCAGCACGCCAACCCCGGAGGTGGCTCTCTCCCTCTCCCACTGTCCCGTTCGGCCAGCTCCATCGCCCCGCCTCGTCACGGCACCCCTCCGCCTTCACCTACCCCAACCCTCACCCTCACCTCCGCTTCCGCCTCTCCAGTTACCCCCGTCACCACTATCACCGCTCACAACTCAAAGGGAAAAGGTACCCATTCTGTGACTGTGTGATTTATTTAAAATCACCAAAGAACACATTTTAAATCAAATTTTATTCAGAAAGAAATTATTCATTTCGTCTTACAAAAATCATTTACAATTCATAATATCAACTGAAAATGCTTGATGGAATTTCAATATCATATTTTAATTATTGAAGTTTTGTATGATTCCACATGTTTTGCCACTTACAACCCAGGTTTTGCCTTTCGGTATCTTCAACCTCTCTATCACACAGGTGCAACATAACTGATACATAAACTATTTGTGTTGGTTATACAGTAGAACTTCGATTATCCAGACTAATTGGATGAAGATAGTCCGGATAAGGGCAAATCTGGATAATCAAAAAAACCATAATTGACAGGAAAAAACAAGTATATTCATTATGAATTATTTTTATTCATTTAAATTAATTTACAGCTTTACTATTGGATTATTTTTATTGAAAAAAATAATTATCGATTTCTGCTTAAAGCTAGCTCTTTTCGGAGCTGTCGAATCGCGAATACTTATGTCGTACAAGTTGTCGTGAATTGCACTCTTCTTGACTCTCAAACCACATCACGACTACATCTAAACACTAAATTGCAAGTCTTGATCTTGTTCCTCTGAGGCAGATATTTCTTTGATTATTTCATATTTTTGACAGTAGGATGAATTGATGGGGGATCACAATTTTTTTTACCAAGAAATTTTGGAAATAGCAGAGGTCAATTAAATTCAAGTTATATTCTTAACGGTCCGTTCAATTTACCTAATTCCACCTTGCTATATCTCTTACGTGGGATTAGTTCAATGAGCCGACAATCTCAAATTGAATTCCTATAGTATGTCACCTGATCTTTAACACCACCATTACCCACCAATTTGAAACGAGCCGGCATCGTAAGCTTAAAATTATCCAATTTCATTTTAATGCTAGTTCATTATTATTTGTCATAAAATCCTTCATCAAGAAATCATTAACAGTATTTAATGTAAAATAAAATTTATCATAGGCAATTGATTGTCATTCAATATCAGTTGTATGTTTGGATCCTAGCTTTAGGATCTGTGTTTTTTCTTTGTAATTAACTCCTCTTGTATATCGGTTCTGTTGCATTTGTTACCCAAAAGCACGTAAGGTGAAATCCAGGTTGTTAGTGATAAAACATGTGGAATCGTACAAAGTTTCAACAATTCAAATTTAAAAATTACTTAGTTCTTATTATTCGAATTGGCGAACAACCAAAGTTGCATCTTCGGCATGCTATTGTTCTAGCCTCTGACCACTCAGGACACCTGTGCTCTCATAGCATACGTTTGACTTCATGCTCATGCTTGCCACTGAGGCCTTATTATTGAAATCTCTAGAACAGAGAATTGCCCAACTTAAAATGATTAACTTCATCATGTTGCGACTTTTATCAAATCACTAACAATATCACATATACCTTGCTGTTTCTGTCTAGGAACAACTAAATTTCTACAGATGATTTGGTTGAGATTAAATTCTTTAAATCTTGTATAAAAAAAACAGCTTGACAATCTCGATTCTTGAAAAGGTGTGAACGATCCGGATTTGATAGAATCTTGTCGCACTTCTAAACTTCTGTGTAAAGATTTCCATTGAGTATCCAGTAGATGACATTTACTTGTGAACCGATCTCTTTCGCCATTTTTTAACTCTATTTTGTGGCTTATTATTGATGAACCATATTTTTTTTTTATAAGTAATATGGAAAATGTGTTCTTTGGTAATTTAGAAACTTGTTACAGTGCATTGAGTATTATTGATTTTTAAAGGCACGCACTGCGTAAATAAATATCTATTCATACGCTCACTATTGCTGTTTCTCATAATTAAATTAATACCGATAATTCTATTCATTCATTTTTATGCAGCTATTTCTGTAATTAGAAGCGAACACTTATCTCTTTAAACATACAATGTCTTTTCATATCAGTAGTTATTTGAGGGCAGACAACGGCAATGGCAACGGTGCGTGCATTTCTCCCAGCTGATCGCATTAGTCATCAGTTTAATTTATTCAATCTCAATTTGTTGATTGATGTTAAAACAATATACTGTAACAAGTTTCTGTGATAGGGTTCGTAGTATTTATATTTCTTTCAGTGTACTTTAAACTTGAACACCCTACTAATATTTCTTTTCTTTTGTAGAATTTAATGATTCTTTAACAATATTGTGAAAATCATTCCTTGACAATGGTATCGTAGATCTAGTATCAATTCAATAAATGATATTTAATAGTTTTGTGACAAATTTATATCACTTTTAAGGTGTTAACTGTCACTTCTTGATGGAAAGGCATGATATTTTAAATAATAAAAACACATTTTTTAGTACTTATTTCCACAATATATGTTTTGGTTTCCATGGTTTTGTACTCTTGCTACCTTTAACTCAAATAATTTTTTTGTTTTGTATAAATAGACTTGTTTGTAAATTGTATTCTATCAGTTGATAATGCTCGCGATGAGCGAAACCGTTCCTGATCAAAAAATATATTGTGGAAATAAGTACTAAAAAATGTGTTTTTATTATTTAAAACAAATTTATATATTCATTTTAACATGGTGAAAAAATAGCAATTTATTTTAGTTCTACAAAATTTATAAGATATATAGTTGATAGCTATTTTGTCTTACGCTTTCATTATAACTGTACTTCTATAGTTATGATGAAGTAGTTAGCCAAAATAGGTATAAATTATATATCTTCTAAAATTTGTAGAACTAAATACATTGCTATTTTTTCACTGAGTTACAATGGAGTTCTGCCAAGTAAATGCCAATTCAATCAATATATTCATTTTATATTATCAGAATAGTAATATAGCCATTTAGTCTTTAACTGAACAGTTTTATAACCGTGAAGGGTTTGATTTTTATTCCATGCATTGTGGTTTGCATTTATTGCCAATTTGGATTAACATTATATTGCTGTCCTAAATCTTTTGATATCTTGCTTGTAACATCCAAACCTTTTTTTACTCATAAAACTGATCTGTAAAATCACAGTAAGTCTACCTAATCAAATACTAGGTAGCAATGGAAGTAGCCTTTTCTTACCCCACTTATGGCCGATAACGTCACGGCTATTTATTCGCACTAACAACGTGGAGGAATTTGATTTGAGCAATGTTGAAAAGAAAAGTTTTGATTTTCCTGGTGACTGTTAATGTTCTACTGTCTTTCTGATTGACAAAATTTTCAGGTGGATTGCAAAATGCATGGGTGGATTGCAACACTAATTTTATGTTTATGTCATTTATATTGAAGAAAGTGCTTTGCAAAATGTTGTCTGCGTGTGTCTTTTGTGAATTTTGCTGAGAAATTCCAACACTAATCAACTAAGCATTGCCATAGAAGTTAAATTTAATAACTTTGCTATAAATAATTTCACCTGTGAAGCTCTAACACTTTGTACAAGTACTTTCATATTTTCTATATAATTTCTTATAATGAATTGTTACCCCGATTGCGTATTTTTATCCTTAAGTATGTGTGTCGTCACCATTTTGAAAATGCCAGAAGACAATCTTTGGAGTTTGTATGTGCAACGCATGAAGTTGAAAAACTGGTATGTTTCCATACAATGGACTTCAAATTGCATTTGCATTGATAAACATCCTTCATAGAAATGGAAATGTGTCACACTTATTAAACTGTTCAAAATAATGTATTGTGTCATTGTTATGTTTATCCTGATTTATTTTCATATTTCCATTTTGGCTTGTTCTATTATTGATGTTGTTTTTCTAATATTCATTTCCTTCCATTTTTTTTTTGTTTGTAGTTTTTTTTACCTTCCTATGAATTCAATTTTCATTTATATCCCTTATGAAACACTGCCTCGATATTATCAGGAAATAGTTTTTTTTCAAGACTACCAATCGCCGAAAATTAAATAAAAATCTTACTAAACCTAAAAAAATCTTATGACAAAGGGGACAGTCGGCAGGTTGTTCATTTTTTCAATAATAAAAACACATTTTTTTGGTACTATTTCCACAATTTATTTCATGGTCGGGACTAGTTTTGCTCATCGCAAGCATTATCAACTGATGATCATATTAGAAGAATTATTTCTTTAATGAAATCATTCAATATTAGATACCAGTCCTGATTAAATATATTGTGGAAATAATACTAATAAATGTGTTTTTATTATTTAAAATATCATGCTTTTGCATCAAGAAGTGACAATTAAGACCTTAAAAGAGATTGTTAATTGCTATTTTGGCTTTACCCTAATATTGGAACTATATTTAAGCTTAATTTAGCTCAACTATATATGTATATATACTGTCTTTCAAAAGATGACAGTATCATAACATCTCATCAATCCAAACATTACATCTTTCATTTAAAATTAATATATTGAATGTACCCATCCTCTTAAATAATCAATCAAACATTAATTAATCACCCTTTCTTGAATCATTATATGAAACTTACATTCATTTATCACTCATTATCATTTATGCTCAATTTCCTAGAAAAATTCAATTACAATTAGTATATGACAACAGTGGTGTAAAGCCAAAATAACAATCATTTACCTTCAAAAATGAAATTCTTGAACAGCTAAAATGCATTTTTTATTTTTTACTCTGTTAAATAAAAATCAATGGAATACACACTCCGGCATATTCAATAACCGATGACAATCCAGTGACATGTTAGCATGAGTTAAATGGAATATATCTTTACCTTCTTTTGTAACGTGATAAGCGAGTGAATGAATCTTGTCTAAAATAAATGTTTCCTCTCTTACATACTAAACGTTTCGTTGTACATAATATTAAATTACTATCTGTGGTACACACTAACCCTATATATTCTTCTCGTAGGAACTGTTGTGTTTTATCTGTTTTGTATATTTATTTGCTTGGATCCTTTTCCTTCGAGAACCATCCATCCATCCATTTCTCATTATCCTCTCCAACAACAATTGGCCTTTTTTTTAATATTTTGTAAAATTTTCAAAAATGTGAAACATGTCAATAGACGCTATATCGACTTGTGTGTGTCTACTCACAGTGAGCTCAATTGATGACTTTATTTCAATGATTGAGTCATTGCAATTCAAGCTTCAAATTTTGAATATTTGTACATAATCATTTAAATATCGACATGCTTCTGAGCATATTTTTAATGACTGAGCAAACCCATTTTGCGTGTGGCCATTGCGCTGTATTCTCAGATTATTTTGAACCCGAGTGTAGATAAATTTTTTATTGCAGATTTATATGATTTTACTATTTTGCTGAATTCACATAAACAATGAATACTTCTTTACTCTTATTAACAAAAATATCTAATTCAACCTTTTCTGTAACTACCAAAACTCACTGCAACTGCTCAGTGATTGAAGTGAAATTTCCCAACAAACTGACCAATTATGATAATATTTACCATGCGTTGGAATAGTTGTTGATATATCTCACATAATAATTGATCAGACCAAGGCAGTGAAGTTTTCCTGCAGAAGAGGAAAGCAACGATATAAATGAAAAAATATAGCTACAAAGTCTTCACCTGGGGTTTAAATCAAGCGATACATGTATGTGACATCATTTTATTGACAGGCTGTGTAATGATATTTTTTACAGATATATTTTTTAAGTATTCAACCAATGTATATTTCAGCATTTGAATATTGACGGCTTAATACACCAATGGCTTAATATTCCACATTTGGTAAAAATTGACTGTTTCATTTCAATACTATCAATAAAAGTCCACGATAAAGAACTATCCCTATCGGTTTATTGCCATATACAAAATTTCTTTTTTTGTGTATTAATCCGTCAATATATATTATCAAAATTGATTTTGAAGATATTGCCTAAATGCCAATCGAAAAAGATTTTATTTTGGATATATATATTTAATTAAAAAAACAATGAAGTGATTAAGATATTTGTAAAATATTTTGGTTCATCACTATTGTCAAAATACAAATAAAATTTCAGGAAATGCTTTTCTTTACAGGACTACATCAAAATTTTAATAACCCAAAACTCTTCTTTGTTAAGTAGCATTTTTTCCATCATTAATTTTTCGCTGAAAATGTCCATTGATGCTTTGTAAATTAATCGGTCCAATCTGCAATTGATGACTCAATCCCGAATAGAATGAATTACTAGGCAACTTATAAGTGCTGAGCAATATATCATTAGATGCAGTAACGCCCTGGCTAAGGGGTGCGAAACCAATGGCGGCTAAAAGAGGGCAATGCTTCTTTTAAAATTGTGCCGTGTTAAATAATCTTTTTTAATTTTAATTTTTTTTTTCAAATTGTTGAAATTAAATTTAAGAAAGAGTGATAACAAAGTATAGTAATGCTACCTTAAGATATTGGAAAAATTGTGCAGTGTTGTATTTTATCAATATATATATTATATTTTTTGCCATCAATATATGCAGTTATTTATTGTAAGCGAATGACTGTCACAAATTTGTGTTTAATAGAAGCTTTCCCTTATTATATTAGCCGGAGTAAAGTTCCCTACGACACCGCCAGCCCGCCGTAAACATCAAACCGGTCTCCCACCTCCTGTCTTGTTAGGAGAGGCTCCGCCCCTCACCAAATCTAAGTCGCACGAGTCACAGCTGGGAGTGAAAATGGACGGTGAGGGAAATACTCCAGAAGGTCAAATTACTGCCACGTAAGTACTGAAACAAGTCAAACATGTACATATTCCTCTTTTTTATTTACCTATCATTATCACCGATCTAGTATGCTAAGCATGAATAGGCTAATTGAAAATTCTTGCGTACGCATAATTCTAGGCTGTGCTAAAAATGTTAATATTACATTTTTCAGTATATAGAATATCAAAAAAAAATTAGGCTTGTATATCACATTGCCTGACGACTATAATGGGATATTTCAAAAATCAGTTATTGAGATAATGACAGCTTATGAATTTTGTTTTTTTAGTTTGTTGTAATATTTTATTTTAAAAACAAATTTTATTTTGAGTGTCAAGAAATACAATTAGTTGAAACATAGTATGTTGTCTTTCTCCTAGTACCTTTAACTCTGTCGCTACTAATGACTTTCGCGGTGTGTTCTGGCTTGCAAATTTTTGAGACATATGGCATGCCCTGAGTGTTGTCATTATTTTGCCCAAATCAGATACACAGCAGTACACAACTGCAGGAATCAAAATATTGCATTGTTCTATTTTTTACCTAAAGTTCATTTACACTCATTAAGAATATATCATATATTTTGTCTCTCAAAGATTAGTTCCATCACATGGATGCAACAGAACTGATGCATCCATGTGATAGAATGCATAAAGATGAAATTCCATCAACCACCCACAGTAGGTATCAGAAATTGTTTAATTTATGTTTATACAAAATTTATCACATTCTTTTTCACATTTTACGGGATATAATCTGATTTCCAAAATTTTTAAATTCTTAAATTCGAGCTGTCACAGCACTGCCAGTATTTTCTTTTTAAGTTTATATTTCTTTTGTGATAGCCGTCGTAGTATTTAAATGTAACTATGGTACAAATTGTATATCTATTTTCTTTGCAGAGAGAGTGCAGTACAGGGGCGTGCGCGTCTGGCCACAGAGCCAGGCGTGCCGAGTTCTCCTTTGGCTCCGTGTTCGCCCATAAGGTCGCCACCTTACAGAATGCCAGCACCACCGTTGCACCATAATCACCAGATTACAGATAACGATGACACCTTTAAGAGTATGTATTTTACAGGTGACAAATGTCATATTTTTCTAAACTGTATAACCATCGGTTTATTCATTTATTAGTGTAGAATGAAGCCACTTTTACTGATTATTCAACCTGAAACCTGAAGTAATTTGTAAATAAAACTTCTTTTAAAATCCATAAAAAACAGTGTCAGCGTTATCCATAAACGATATTTAAAAGCAAGCAAGTGAATTTTTATTTCAATTTATTCAATTTGTTCTCTGCCACATTGCTATGAGCGGCTTGCATAAAATCAAATAAATATTTTCAAATTGCATAAGCTCTGATTTATACTTAATGTAAACATTTGCTGGTTTTAATGATTGATCCCAATTCTTTTATCATTAATCTTTTCAATCATTTTCTCAAGTAGGCAAAAATTGTTACACAACTTATATATTACCATTTGAATAGTGATTCATCAGCATCTTTCTTTCCAGCGTGTAACCTCCCAGTGCCTCGTTCGCCACGGACTCCGACCGTGTCCCGAGGCATGGGTCACTACATTGCGCACCGCTTCACTAAAACATTTAAGATGATTGCCACATGTGATTATTGCGACAAACAGATGTTTCTCGGTGCCGGACTCAAATGCAAAGAGTGCAAATATAAATGTCATAAGTAAGTGACGATGCCAATATATTATCACAATTCATTTTCTTATACTCTAGGTGGTTCTAATATTTTTTTTAACCCTTTGGTTGCTGTAAGCTGATATATCGGCTCTCACTAAATAGCAGAGAATTGACAGGGCCAACGGCTCGGCATAGTCGTATAAAAAAAGTGCCTATATATTTTGAAAAGTCTTTAATGTATTGCTTCAGAGGTGTATTATATATATGTAACATTTGTGGAAAAATAATAAATAAATAAATTCAAAAATTACATCTGTATCTACCTTAAATGCATTGATTTCTATTTATACAAATTTTACCCATTGCACTCTGAGGATGAATTTCATGATTTTAGATTTTTCTCAATACAAATCCACAAGCGCACTCCGATGTCTACCAAATTTTAGCAGCGAATTGTTGACAAGCTGGAGTGCGAAGTCGAGTTCTAAATCTGTACACTTATTCACCTGTGCTCTGAGGATGAATTTAGAAAAATATTCTGAATTGAAAAATATATAAAATTTGAATTGTTACAACTTTGTACGATTCCATATGTCTTATCACAAACGACCCAGGTTTCGCCCTTCGGCATCTTCAGGTATTCCATCGCACGGATGCAACAGAACTGACAGTCGGTTCCATTAAGCACCTTCAGTCGATATCATAAATTGAAAAAAATATATATATATATATATATATCTGGTCGAACATTATATGTGAACTCTACTCAAAATTAACCATTTTCCTCATACATACTCAGAACTCACCAATATCACCAAACAGTGGATAAAATCATAAACCTCTCATCTTGACAAATACGCACAAATCATAATGATATGTGTTTTAATTTTTGTATCCATTTTTACATATCTTTGTGTGATCTACTCAATTTAAAAATAATAAATTTAAAGTCTCGACATATGTTCATAGTGATGCCGCATTACAACACCGTATTGTTATATATCAAAAAAATATAATAGGGATTCAATTCTGCTTGGAATTTATAAAGCATATATCAATTGAATTCGCCTTGTATGCAACATTGATGATAACTATTTTTTACCCATCAAAAAGATTCAATTAAGGTTCTGGCAGTACATGCTCAATTTTTTTTATGTACCACTGCCATATTTGCTTTGTAATAGATGTGTATAAGATGTAAAAGAAATATTCTTTTAAATGTTGACATTTAATATGAATAACTTCAATTATAAAAAAATAACTCGCTGTTCGGTGCTCTTAGCGTAATACTGTTTCACTCAAAAATAACATAAACTGGTTACAGCAAATAATAAAACACATTTCAAATTTGCATATTTTCGAGTTAAAATTACAACATTTCTCGCATTATTTTTGCAATTGGCTTAGTAATCAAACGGTTATATATGCTTTACAATTCGATACTCTTTTTCAGCATAAAAATCTCTTTTTTTTCTATGATGTTCTGTTTGATTATCTTGAGGTGTAACCTACCAAAGGTGTTGGCTTCAGGGTAATAGTATATTCGTATTTTGTATAAATTATCGTTTTCCCATCTATATTTCATCTTATCGGTAATCGAGTTTTCTATCAAAATTGCATTGCTGTTGACTGCATTTTTGCCATATTTTTCAATAGTATGTATTTTAAAATAAACATTTAATTCTAATATTTGCGTTTTGATATTCTATGAGATGCCTTCTTTAGCTTCAATTCTAACCGTTCATGAACCTGTAATTTTGTTTGAAATAATTCTATGTCTACGGCTCAACGATTGCTATTGCAATAACTCCACCAAACTTTCTTACACACCACCAGTTAGTGATTGCCGCTTTAAACTGACTAAAATCATGTTTAATCGTGATTGCATCTTCTGAGTGACATATGGTATTAGTCAAGTTACAATAAAATGATTAATATCACATTTTTTCACCTTGTAGGGATTGTGAAGTCAAAGTTCCTCCATCGTGTGGTCTACCTCCAGGATTTGTTGATGAATTTAAACGAACAATGCATTCGGATTCTGGTGAATTTTATGTTTTATTATTCTTAAATATATTACATTTATGGTTTATTCTAGATGGAAACATGATATTGAAAACTATTCAGTTCTTAATATTTTCTTCATATATCATAGATAACTAATAATTTAATCCTCCGACTGCTGTTGTCTCTTTTGTCGATACAACTGAGAAAAATAACAAAACCATTTTTCATTTCTACGGAAAGTTTCTTTATCAAAGCTGATATTGGTGGTAAGAAGAGCCTAAAATTTTTATTCGGATTACAATTTTTAACACATGTATATGGGAAACAAAATTTGAAGTTTAGTCTTCTTATGTGATAATATATATTTTAAAAAGACATAAACTACACAACTAACATTGACATTAGGCATAAACTATATTTCAATAATGTTTGCTAGGTTCAGTGTTTATGGCAAACAATTCTCCATCATCTGGCAGAAGTCCGCAGCACACAACTGGCGGCGGTGGAATTCTCTCCTCATTAGCCTACCGTACTCGGAAGAGATCTCATCCTCATCAGTTGAATGCCAACGTTCCTTCTTTTACAGTAAGTTTACTCATTTTCTGCCGAAGAGCATTTCCTAAAAATATATTCTTCTCACATAACACCTGACACATTTTATTGATTGACTGAGAAATTTGATAATCCTCAAATAATAAGAAAAAATTTTATGTTCCATTTACAAAATGAAATTTCTTTATAAGAAATCACTTTTGGAAACTTTTTTGATAAATTCACTACCAACTCCCGCCTTATAAATACTTAAGACTTGTAAAATTGACCAAATATTGATAATTTTCGCTAAACTATAACGAATAAAAGTTTTATCCACAGGGTGGACCCGATTCGAGCTCCAACACCTCGTCGTGTAACAGTTCTACGCCTTCGTCTCCAGCACTGCTGGCCAGTGGCACTCAATCCAACTCCAACGCGGGAGCGCCTATGAACAGTGGGGTGCCCCAGACACCGCACACGCCTCGCACCCCACACAATTCCCACGGCCCACCGCCCCCACCTCCCGTCTGCCCTCCAGCGTCACATCTCAGACAACAGTTTCATTTCCCTGGTATTTATCTGCTTACCCCACTATATGTGCAATAAAATTATTTGCATTTTGTTCAATTCGGTAGTTACCATTTTATATTTTTCTTCACTTTTCGGTTGATAGCTGTCACTACTTGGTGGAAAGGCATGATGTTTTAATAAGAATAATAACACGTTTTTTTAGTACTATTATCACAATATTTGTATAAATATTGTGTAAGTAATACTAAAAAATGTATAATTAGTTAATATTAAAATAAATGATTTCCTAAAAGAATTTTATAAGTATGACCCTGGGGTGAGACCAAAATAATTCTCTCGCAGAACTTAATTACTTAATATAATGGATTTCAATCAAGTAAATGTTAATTTGACGTTGAGAATCATGTACCACTGTGAAGCTTAAGTTTCCAGCATGAATGTTTGCAAAGATTTTTTTCCAACAGCTTCACAAAAGACGGAAGAAATTATTATAGTCACTTAAAATTGTATGGATCCACCATATTTTTTATATGTGATTTTATATTATGTTATTCATCTCCATTTCAAGCTATTCAGTCAAACGAAAATGCTTTTTTTTTATTTCAGATGTCTTAACATAATTTGAAAAAAATAATGGTGTTATTACTTTCATCTGAAGGAGTAAATATACGTGATGAGCAAAACTGATCTGTATCATAACAATATAAAATTTTGGAAATAGCACTAAAAATATGTTTTTATTATTTAAAATATAATGCCTTTGCACCAAGTAACAGTTTACACCTTAAAAGTGAACAATATATCATTTAAAGATATGAAACAATTAATATTATTAGGAACATATCATAATCAGATGAGTCTCGTTATATATATATATCACGATTCCATAGATTCAAATGAGTATCATTTTGCAGATGTTAAAAAACCATGGTCTGCAACAGGGAATGGGCCTTCAGGTGACCGTGGCACTTCACCGGGAGGATCGACAGACGACGATCCGGACCGAACTCCCGGTAACAGCCGGCAAGGAAGTGGAAGGGGTGGCAGAGGAGGCAGGAGTGATTCTGCCGATGGAGATCCCTCGCCTCTTCTGAGAGAAGAGTCGGGAAAATGGCCGCGACAGAACAGTTTGTCCATGAAAGAGTGGGATATCCCTTATGACGAGTTGGCAGTGGGCGACCCAGTGGGGACCGGTCGCTTCGGTACTGTATACCGTGGATCGTGGCACGGAGACGTCGCCGTCAAACAACTCAACATACATGACGTAGACAATGAAGCGGCCCTCGAGAGCTTTAAACTCGAGGTGGCCACCTTCCGCAAGACGCGCCACGAAAATCTGGTGCTGTTCATGGGCGCTTGCATGAAGCCGCCTAAACTTGCCATCGTGACTTCCTTATGTAAGGGTATGACCCTACACACCCACATCCACCTGCGTAAGGACAAGTTCAATATGAACAAGACCACTGTCATCGCGCAGCAGATTTCACAGGGAATGGGATACCTCCACGCCCGTGGCATAGTCCACAAAGACCTCAAGAGCAAGAACATCTTTCTCGAAAATGGCAAGGTAGTGATAACAGACTTCGGCCTGTTCAGTGTCACCAAACTGTGTTTCGGGAACAGCGCTGGTGACTCTCTGGGCATCCCTGCCGGCTGGCTCTGCTACTTGGCTCCCGAACTGGTCAGAGGCCTGCGACCCCGCCAAGCTCGACACGCCGATGATCTTCCCTTTTCTAAAGCCTCTGATGTGTACGCTTTTGGGTAAAATTCTTTCTGTTTTTGTTGCAATATAAATAATCCTCATTGTTTATCGTCTCATAAAATATTTATTGTTTTCAGGACGGTTTGGTATGAACTACTCTGTGGTGAGTGGCCATTTAAAGGTCAACCACCAGAGGCTGTCATTTGGCAAGTTGGAAAAGGTGTTAAACAAACACTTGCAAATCTGCAGGCATCCAGAGACGTTAAGGTAAAAACTGTGTTCAACTCATTCTATGTGTAAAACACAATCATTTACTTTTTTTTAACACATTCAATGTGGGAAAGATAGTAATACCCGTTATGCCGACTGCCGGTTAACTGCGGAAAGGGTATTAATACCACGGTGGAAAAATAGCAATGTATTTTAGTTCTACAAAATTATTTTTAACAAATATAGTTGATAGCTATTTTAGTGACGATGGCGTGAGCCGAAATAGCTATCAACTATATTTGTTAAAAATAATTTTGTAGAACTAAAATACATTGCTATTTTTTCACCGTGTTATAATGGAGTTCTACCAAGTGAATGCCAATTCAATCAATAAGGTATTAATACCTTTTACATCGTCTGGTGGTAAACATCGGGAACGGTATTAATACCTTTTTTTTTCACAAGCATTTTAGTTTATCTTGCTTAGGAGGTTTAATATGACCTAGGTTTACATAAATGAACCATATTTATGAAACAGGGTGACCACAAACTATGTTTCATTTTTGGATATAAAAACTGTTCCATGTCAATCCCCGCTTCATGCTGTGAACCACTTTCAGTGAGAATATAAATTTTTATTTCATGTGTTCCATCTACACTATAATCTGATAAAAGTATATCTAATTAAATTAGTATTTTCATTAAAATAAATATGTAAAATTATAGCTTTAATGATTATACAATATGAAAAATATTTTATTTTTTAAATGGTAAATATCAACATAAAATTTAACTCAAAATTACAAAATACACATTATTCTGGGGGCTGTGTTCTGGTCTGGTAAAGTTCTGTACCTCTACTCAAAAGAACATCTGTAGGTCATAAATTATGAAATAGTGCACACCCATATATTTAACTGTTCTATACAAATCCCTGAGATTACCAATTGTTTTTTCAACTAATTGCTGTGACAAGTTGCCCATAAAACAAATTTTTATGACGTCAAAAATAAATGCATGACCTACTGTGCACCTAAATGTTGATTAGTAAAAGTCCTTTATTTGATCATATATATTGAAATGTTTTATGTCTGAAAGAAGTATTCTTTGCGGAAACATGAATATTTATTTAATAAACTGGTGGTGCTATACTTGGTGAGTACCATATTGAAAAAAAACACTTAAATATGGTATTTTAAAAGTTATGGCATTTTATGTAAAAATGTGTTTTTTACATGTGACATTGATTCTATGCCCACACTAACCTATCAGCGTAGTGCGAATCACCCGCAAATAATGTGTTAATAATAAAAATGTTAACAATTTTTTTTTTGTACCATTTCCACAGTCAATTTTATAATCAGAACAGGATCATTGATATCTCAGTTAACCCAATCCATGTGGCTGCTTTTCATACAAATTAAATCTGTCCGCATTGCTATTTTTCGAAATGTTTTCTTTCCATATAGAGTTATAAATAGAACAATAAAAAATAATTGGGTTGGCTTTTATGGAAGCCAGATGCATTAGGAATGTTTCACAACATCAAACACAAAGAAATGTCTCGTGTTGTCACAATCACTTTAACAAATATATCTCTAACACTCGTAATCGCCATTACCGTGACAAATCGAAGCCATCAATCAAACTCAAATGAACAAGCGCAATTACTGTCACATGTCATGGAGTATCAAATTGCAAAGCCTTGAAGTTTGGCGTATAGTTCCAAACTGTTCTGTGACTAACGGAGATTGTGATAAAGTTAAAAGGTTCAAAAAATCGATGTTTTAAACATTTAAACCTAATACTTTTGACAAGTGTATGGAGGTGGCAGTAGCAGGACAAATCAGGCGATATTTTGAAACCAAAATCAATCCTATATGCAAAAGATTGCCTGCATTACCGACGATTGAAAGTCCAGGGTCTGCGACACTCGCGCACTGCCCCCGCACACCACGTGACGTTAGCGTAGAAAGGATTAATTATGTTCACAATGAGAAATCATTTACGTTGATATTGTCTTAGCAGTCATGCCTATTTAACACTTTCACACACAATCAAATTGTGAAATTCAAACAGTGTTTTGTTTTAGTTGTCCATCATCTTTATATTGCCATTGTCATCTGTCTTGTTATAGATACCTTGTTTCTGCAACATATTAAACACTCGCTTTCCACTTACTTCACTTTGAATGCTCCCTGTAATTTGGAAAGGTATCTAGCTTTCATACGGTTGGACTACTCTGGCAATTGTTAATATTTTCAGGATATACTGATGCTGTGCTGGTCTTACAGGGTGTCTGAGCGACCTGACTTTGGCCGGTTACTCAGCACTTTGGAGAAACTTCCTCGAAAACGATTAGCAAGATCTCCTTCGCATCCCGTTCACCTTTCCAGATCCGCTGAGTCTGTTTTTTAGGTTCCGTTATGTTATCCCCAGTTAACTTTGAAAGAAAGAATGAGTCCTTTCATTTAACTTGTTAAATTAATGAAAAGAGATGAAAGCTTTATTTCATCAACATTTATTTCAACTTCCTTTGATTTAGTTATTCCTCGAGCATTTATCAGTATGTTTGGAATCATTTCAGTATTGCCTGTATTGACAATCACTACACTCAGAACACTTGTATCTCTCTATATTTAAATTATTAAGACTTTGATTGTTGTAAATTCATATTTCACTTCTGTTGCAATCTCATCCAAGTTTCTCCTCTAAAACTGTTTTCAATGGAGAGAGTTTTCTTTTAAACCATTTGATATTGTCCATCTCACATGTATTACATGTATAATTTCAACTTTACGAATGGACTCATTCTTTTCTTTTCATTTTATATTTTTTTACATTGTTAAATATTTTAACTTGTATTTTTTGCGTTATTTAATTTTTTATATATTTGTTTAACAAACACTGTTCTAGTCACTGACAACGATATCGAAAACAGAACTGAATTGAAGGACATTTTTATATTTCGAAGTTTACAGAGCGGATCTGATTTATCTGGTGAAATATATCTAGTAAATTATCAATCTACTAATGATTATTATTATGGAAATTGACAATAGATCAAGAATGCGCAAAGCATGTTTTATTTGAAATATCAAGCTCACTTTATATTAGAGAATATAAATATTGAGAAATGGCATTTAATTACAGTGTGCATTGTCTTGTTCATAATGTGACACACTCACACCCATACTTATGAGAATATCTGATCGAGCCACTATCTAAGATCGGCACGAGACTTAGACATCATCAGAGGCGGCTCTATTAGCTATCAGGTCGAGGGGCTCATTAATCCAGATTAAAATTCAATATTTTCTATCAGTACTTTATATTTGACAGTTTTTTACTTGTCATACTTGACCTAAAAGTATTCATATGAAATAAAAAATCATAATATTTTTCATGACATTATTCATACATCATTGTCTCTAACATAAGAAAATTAAAACTGAACCTAAGTTTAAAGCCCACAATTTTTCTGATTTTCTCAAATTATTATTCTGGATATATTTCTATCAAAAATGCATAATTTTCTTTAAAACAAAATTAATAAATCCTTTGCAAAAATATATTGACTCCATTAATTTTAATACAGTTTACATAGAAATAAAATCTTTGATCCAGTTGAAAAATTACAGCAAATAAAAACCTTTACCTTCACATGGACACTTACTTGGGAAGAAATTTGTAAATACTGTTATTACTACTTTTGGAACAGACTTCTATAATATATGTGCCTGCGTATGAGAATAATTTAATATTATTACTGTTATATTGTAATAATAAAGACGTATATTCAATTAAATGAAATACATACGCAATTTGAACAGAAGTATTTAAGGTCAATGAAAATAATGCCATAATGGGTCTTATAGATATTCCAGAGCCGCCCCTGTAGTATCAATAAAGACTACTTAATCAAAATAGTTTATGTATTTTTTTAGTACATACATTTATATTATAAATGAATAATTCACACAGGTAATTACTGCAATGATAATATCGAATTTATAAAAAAATAAAGTAGCTGTTTTTTGCTTGCAAATTTAAAAAAAAAACACTTGTTACAAGTAGAACTTCACCGGTGTCCATTGTAACAGGTGAAGATTCTTTTAAAAAAACCAGTGCACATCACACGTGATGTCTCGCTATAACCAGTATCTTAAGTTGTGTAAAAGTTTGAAGCTGCCTTGGAATGCACGGTTCATTTCTAACGGACAAAGAATATCCCTTTTGAGGTGTTCACTGTCACTAAGTATTATTTCCACAGTTTTGCATTATGAATAATATAGAATTGTAGTCATGGTAGAAAACATTGTGTTTTATAAATTAATGACAAAGAATATGTGATTTTTCTCTAAAGTTTCAAGGTGGCGATAGAGTTGTTCTAAGACTTTCAGCATTGACTAAGGCAGTCCCAAATTCGTACCATCTGTACACTGTTTTCTGAGGAGTGGTTACATTAGAATAAGTACATAAGTATAATTCAAGAGTGGATTATTAACAGTTTTTACTTGCCTTAAAATGTATATTTAAAAAATTATTTTATTTCCTTTCCGAATCATTGTGAGCTATAAATTTCATGGCTGGTATATTTATATCATCAGTGTTACGGATTCTCTCAATGCCTACTTGCAAAGTTTAAATAATAATAAATCTGGATGGTTCATTCGCCAACAGCTGTTGGCAAATGAACCAATTTACCTGCCCAACAATCATTAAAATTACTATTAATAAATTAACTATTCCATAGTCATGGCGCTCCATATTTAAACTCTGAATATGAAATGAATTGAGTTCGATTGATAGAGACAAGCTATGTAGGAATTTATAATTATTTATCAGTAACAAATGTCTATGGTTTTCATCGAAACAAAAATATGAAAATACAATTTTTTATTTATTTTAATTATTTATTAGTTTTCATATGTTTCCTAAATTATATTGGCTTCCAAAAAAACTTTATATTTGCATATAAATATTGTAAATACTAGTCCACTTATAGAGAAATATTATTTCAGAAAGTGAATTTGGCGTACAATATATTACTTATATTCCATGTATTTTTTTCAAAAACAAAAATAATTGTAATAAATAAGAACTAAAACAAAAAAAAAGTATTTTAGCGATTTATTTTTGTGACGTCATCAGTGCAGAATCTCTCAATTAATATCCAGATTCATATATAAGAGTGAATTGAGATGTACCAAAGTATCCAGGGTCAAAAAGCAAGTTAGGTACGGCAAAAAAGCGAACTCACTCATCGGTTTGGGCAATCTAGTAATACAGCAGACATACAACTTCTTCCCATAGGGCAGCCTCAACGGAACACCAATTTCAACTTTAAAATTCCACTAAGAAATATACAAACATTTAAAAGAAAACCATTGACGCTTATACATGTTGAGGAAAAAATATGCTTCAAGATCGCCGTAATTGTGATTCTTTTGATTTAATTTAATTTTATCTATAAAATCCATTCTCTATTAAGCTCCACCCTTTTTGCCTGCAATGTGTATGCTTACTCAAAAATTGTCAAACTAATTTAACTGTGTGGAAAATGTCAAAAATATCATCCCAGAGCATTTATACTGTTAACCCAGTTTTTCTATTTTTCAGGTAAATGTTTTACTTGAATTTTATTCTTAACACTAAGCATATCAGTGACAGTTCATTGGATTGCTCACTCCTCACTTATGTAGATAAAAAAAATATATTAAAGAATTTTGATTCAACATTGGAATTGAGAGACGTCTTTTAGTTATTACAAATACATTGTACGCTATATATTCTAACATACTTCTACATGTCTCATTAAAATTACCTATTGAGTAGTTACTAAAGACTTAGTTCAGCTAGAGTACAATCCACCAGTATTTATGAACCGAAGAAAGAACATGTAACTTAAATATATCCCTAGTAATTGAAAATACAAGATATTGTAATTCCGTTCTTAAAAATCGAAAAATTGAAATGAATTCTTTATGTACAAAACAGGGAATACACATGAATACTTAATGTATCGCGACACAATATAATCTTTCCTGTAAACCGCATCAGTTTAATTTGAAATTTAGATTTTTTTAAATATTGTTTTTTAACTGACCTTTGGGTAAAACGCGCTGGTACGCTTTCCGCTAAACATGGAATTGCAGTAGTATAGGTAAAAGTTGCAAGCTCATCTTGAGAATATAAATTATAAAATCAGTCATCACTGCACTGCTTTCGGATTTATCTTCATTTTACTTGTAAGTTAAACGTAATCTTGTTTGGCATTCTTTATTAATGCCTGTGTCAAAAATGTGAAGAAAAGCGTCACAATATTTTGCTGAGTATTGTAATGTAAACATATGATTTGATTATAATCCTATTAACATGCTTCCAGAGTTAAACAAGAGAACTATTACATGAATAATTACAAAATAAATATATTTTTGCAAATACGTGTCTGCATTTTAAAAATAAAAAAAAAACCTAAATAATTAGTGGGTGTACATAACTAATGATAGAATAATAGATTAGTGGTCTTCGAATGTGCGATTTGACCGGCTCATTTGTTGTGAGTAAAGAATTATAAAAATTTTACTGAAATTTAGACATGTGGAATAATTTTATTATTTATTTGTCTATAATTATTTAACCAAAGATACTTTTAAGAAGTGATTTAACACTTTATTGTGAGTTAGCATGAATACTGTGGGTTGTCATTCCTAATATTACATATTTATAATTGTGTCAACTGAATATGATAAGCTAAATTGTTTCTGTTTATAATTCATGCACAAGAATGTATGAAAGGGTTATTTCTATGTAAAATCAATTGTGTGCTATAAACATAATTATGTCATCCTGTTTTTATTGAAAGTTCCTAGCGAAAAATAATCATCAGCACACTGGTGAATGAAAATTATATTAGCCGAATTATTATTGGGCTTAATTTATATTTGCTATATAAATAAGGATTTTATAATTTAAACTTAAATATTCAAAGAACAGTTGAATGACAGAAACATAATTTTGATAGAGTAGAGATAGGAAAGTATTGAGCTCTACAAAAACTTCACCTCGTTGAAGATAGCTATGTTGGTTATGCCAAAGCAAACCTAATTCTTCTGTCAGCATATAAAGTTTTTTTAGAACTGAATACTTTGCTATTGTAGCTCATAACAATGAAGTTCTGTCAAGTAAATGCAATAACTTTGTTTTCAACTTACAACTGTGTGTACTGGAATATGACAGCAAAAAAGCTTTGTTTATAACTTCATAAAATGATTAAGTGTGTCCAATTACTATGAATATATGTATTTCACTACTTCCATAAATTTTGATTATCATTTCTGCTTTATTATTTATATTTATAAAAACATATTTGATCAATGGTTGTATAAATAGAGTACATGGCAACTGTCCCCAAGAGGTCAACATGATGTGATTGCATGTAGTATCATCTTGATAACCCAGAGAATAAAACTGTTGTGCTGTTGCTAAATGAAAATATCACTCATAATATTCTTATACTAAAAATTAATGTATCCACTTGTGATTTTACAGTAGAAACAATACATTATAAATCCGATGATTAAGTTTATCCCAATTGTAAATTTGCAGGACATTCTTTGGAAATGGTGATAAACATGTGTTATTAATTCCATATTAATATTTTTGTAGTAAATATTTTATTGTAGTTATTTGAGATGTTAGCAGAAAGTTGTTTAATCGAGAGCTTACTTTTCTAAAGATTAAATTTAAAATGATCAATTGCAGGGAGATATAAACTAGATATGAGCTTCAAATGCAGTGTTAGGTGAGATTCATATAAATAAATTTTGCTTCGATGCTGTATTATTTATTCAGATCAATAATGAGACCCTTATGTTTCTAGCATCATAAATATACTGCTGGCTTTAATTTTTTATTTCCTTATAGTGTTGCAATATAACAAAGAAATCTTTTGATTTATAAATAAAATATTGATGTTAATCTGACTGTTTTCAAGAAAAATATCAATTTCTAAATTATAACAGTTTCCAAAAAATCGTCTACCTTGTTTATGTGTGATTTGTCTCCAGTCATTCTCATAGTGTTTTAGTTGTAGATCATCGTGCCACTGAAATTTATACATTCAGTTAAGACGTAACACTGTGCCAGTTGAATTTTTCAGAAAGCAAAAATATAGAGCATATAGTGATACATAAGCTATACTGACGCAGACATGTTATTTAATCAATTTTGAGTCATGATTGTATTGTTTTAATTTTGATTTAGGAAGAGGTTGCTACTGAACGACTACATTGTGGTTAAATAACTTGTAAAACAATCAAAGAGGCCAATTCCCAACACCAGAAAAATATTAAAAAAGATATTTAGCAAAGCTAATTCACTGCTATACTAATAATTTTAAATCGTCTGGTTGTTATCGGAAAATTGACTGATATAATTAATTTTAAATATCTTCATGAACTTGGAAGAAACAACATCACGAATACTCAACCCAAATCTCAAAAACATCAATTGATCAGTTCAAATTTTAAATCGAGCCTTCTGATTGTTAATCAGAGTTCCTAATTCACTGACAAGGAGTTACAAAAGCGCCCATGTACTGTTTAAAAAAAGCCACTGATATATATTTAGTCAATATAATTCAATCTTATGACTCTTCATTTGAAATTATGATAATATATCAAGTTTGTAACATTTGTTTTTTAATTCAGTCTTTCTATTTTTTGACATGTCTGCAACTCAATTCCAGTGTCATTTAATATCTATCTGAAAAGATTTATACATGTTTATGACTGATGAATGATTAAAAAAGTTTATCGTCTCCTACTGACGATTGTAAATATAGGCTTAGTGACCTTTTCTTATTGATTAAATAGTTAAAATAGATTTGTAAGGCTAATTGTCTCTTTCTTCACTTCACGATTGGCTTTAAATAATAAATTTATTATTGTATATTGTTAAAAGTCAAAATGTTAGGAAAAATGATAAAATTATTAATTACGTCTCAGCAGTAAGCTCTGATGTTTTATTCAAGATTTTATTAAGATTATATGTAAACCGCTTTATATAATCAAAGAAAAAATTGAGAGCCACAAACACTTTTGGAAACATTGTGTCAAAATTTCTTCTGAACAGACAGCATTCAACAAATTTGACATTCATGGCTATTAACTGGATTATTGAATTCAAACTCTGCATAGATTTTTTAGCCGTTAGTCAAACTTGTGCCATTTACAACTAAATGGAAATTAACAGAATACATAGACACTAAGAGGAATGCTTAAATGCAAATCTAAAGAATTTAATTTGTATGTTGTGATAACATAAATTAAAAGACAAATCCATTCCACATTTGATATTTCAAAAAGATATGTAGAAAATGTTACAAAAATTACTTTCCCAGCTATGTACTTTTGATTTAAGCAATTTTCACAATTGCCTAATATAAGATCACTAATTTTGTTTCAATCGAGACACCATTGCAATGTCGGAGTTCCTTTCATTTTTAAACAAAAATCAAAACAAGAACTCCCAAAATATAGAACTTGATGTGAATATTCATTTTATTGTTTGCCTAAAATCAAATCTACTATAAATATGATAATAAATACATAAAAATCTAAAGGAAAATATATAACTGTATTATTTAATTCTCTGCTGCCCATGCCTTTCTTTCAAAAAATATTTGTATAAAGTCTCGTAAACAAAGTGTCAGGATTATAAATATTAACTGTTTTTTTTTTAACATCCAGAATTTTAAATTATATTTTAACCCACATCACTCATTAAAAGGGAATCTACTGACATTGATGGATTTTCAATTAACTTATTTATTTATTACCATGTAAAGTTTTCATTGTAAAATATGATACAATATCTCTTTATGTGTGTAAATGATGCAAAAGGCAGGTCCATTTTCTTTATTTAACAGTACTTAACTAAATTCATTCAATGTGATTTATTTGTTTAAACTTGTACCTCAAAATTATTATATATTTTCTATTGTCAGAATTGTAAGATATCTTAGATTTTGTATATAAATTACTATAATTAATTGAGACATCTTATAATCCTGTCTATATCCCTTCAATAATTTTAATCTTACCTCAATTTGTGAATTTTACCTGAACATAAAAATATACAGAATTAAAATTTTTTCAGTGTTATTTTATTGCCTACCCTTTTTAACATGTAGCGCTGTATCAAAATTGTAAAAAAACGTCATTACTGCATCAAGAATCAAGGGTTACAATCTTTAAGCAGTCATTAAAAATTAATTGAATCTTAATCTTCCTGGTCAACACAAACAACAGAATATATAAAGACCAATAACATTTAAAGAAATTCCCATCTACTCCAAGTCATTAAGTTTATGTTAAATGAAACATGGATATTTAACTTCTCTTTAAAAAATTTACATTCTGAAAGAGGTCACATTTGGTTCATAAATCTATAATAAATAAATTGATTGGTACTTTTAAGCTTTTGATTTTCAGGACATAACCTAAGTAGAATTATTACATGAAATAAATGTCACAAAAATAGTGAAAAATAAAAGTAAAACAACATTTATGAAAAATATTTTATTAACCAGGTTATTTATTGTAACTAAAAAAAACCAGCCACGAGGCCAGCGACATTACTGCACATTTGTTTGAGTTCTTTCTCTGTGAGAAATTCTGATGCAAGAATGGCATTTCCAATGCCAATGGTCTCTCTATTGCTGCGAGCGTTAATCCAAATTTTTCCATTCATTCCCGCAGCCAACTCGAAGGGAAACTCTTTCGCCAAGAGCTCAAGGAGGGGACATTTCTTATTAAGTATTTTTCTAACTAAATTTAGACTGCATGTGAAGACAAAACCATCCGACAACACGCCGAGTTTCCCCTTTTTACCGTGAGAATCAACACAGACTAACTCCGGTTCTACATCCTTGTTTGCTATCAGTAGTCTGGCAAAAATAGCATCGCCAATTTGGACATCTGGTCTATTCTTCTTGGTTGCATTTTCAAACGCTAGATACGAGAGCGAAGCTGATTCGCTGGATCCGATGTCAACTTTAAAAACATCGCCCGATTTTTGTGTCACAATACCGACAACACTATCGCCACGGACTGGAATATACCTTTTTTGATGGCTGTCGACCCAGAACGTATTAGGATCTTTTTTACGGAGAACGCCTGCCTTGCATGCAAGTATTTTGTCAGGATCTCGCTTTAAGCCAGGGCCCAAGACGATTTTTAACTTTGACGATAACTTTGTTATTTCGGTTACTACATCCCCTGGAAGAACAACGTCTCCAGGTCGTACAATCATTTTGACAACTGCGTTTTACGTTACAAAAAGACTTCCAGCCAGTGTTTGAGGTTATTTTTATAGAGAACATAACAAACATAGACAAGCATACTATAAACACAAATAGTAATGGTTAATGGCGTAGACTAGTATTGGTTATAATTCTAAATGATCGAAATAAGTGGCCCAACATTATTAATTAGTATAGGGGGTAGTGTGTGCGGCATTGGAATCTCATATACATAATTTTAACATACCGTTACCGGACACTGTAAAATAAATAAATAATATGTATATTCTTCGAGATTACATCAAACGTCAATAAATACAACATATTTATAAGTGTACATGCATCTGTTTCGGACAGTAGTCAGCAACCTACTACAAATACAATAAATAATTAGCTACATAGATATGAATAATATGAACGCAAAAAAACTATTTGAGTTTTAAAACTAGTGATTAATCAGCCGTCAAATTTATTATGTGTTGTAGTTTGGAGATGGCATTTTTCAACATTTGTTTTTTTAAATTATGTGAATTACGATTATCTGTTTATAATTCAAAGTGTTATTCGAAAACAATTTTAAGGCTCCTCATACTCTTTGTCAAGTGAGAAGACCGGTTCGGATTTAAGGTTATTTATTTTTGAAACTTTTATAACTAATGGTAACATTGTTGCAGCTGATTTCAAAACATGGAGGTTGTCATTACAAGTCTTGACGCCTTGATACGTAAGAATATTTGTTTATTATCCACACATTACTTTGTAGAAACACACATGATATTAGAAATTGCTGCTTAATAAATTAATTATCTCAATCATTTAAATTGTTGACGGTACAATAACTGCCGGACGTCAGCTTCTACCGAACCCAGCCCATACATCAAGCAATTATTAATGTTTATGGAATAATGAAAACAACTATCATTTTAGGCTCTTTTTTACAATAAGTAAATATCGCTTAAGATTTATTAAGTTTTAAATGACGAGCTATTTGAACGTGAAAATATTGAGATATATATGTATATATACAGCTACCCGCTGTTTTGCTGAAAATGCTATATTTCCAAAACAATGTCTATCTGCGCGAGGTTCCACGTCTTCGTGATGTATTCATATTGTATTTAAATCTCCCAATTATGTTGATCATTTTACCATACAATCTGTGAATACTTATTCTGTTTTTTCTACTTTCAGATAGGGCCACAAATGCCTCTTTGGACAGGCCTGATCCTGCAGCCCTAGAAGCATTCTGTTCAGTGCTTGCAGACTCTCCAAATGGGTGTTACATTGCTACTAGAGTAATTGCATCACGGATCAGGTCTCCTCATCCAACAGAAGCTCTTCTTGCACTAGAAGTGCTTGATGCATGCATGAAACGTTGTGATGTTAGCTTCCATGCTGAAGTTGATAAGTTTCGCTTCCTTAACGAGATGATCAAACTCGTTTCCCCAAAATATTATGGAAACAAAACAGCTCCAGCTGTCAGACAGAAGGTAAATATTAGGGGCACTATAGTTTTGTAGGCTTTATGAATATGAGGCTTTTAAATCATGATAATGATTTTCAGTGAATCCATTACCAATTTTTGCTTATTACATACATTTAGTTAAACAGCAGTAAGTAGAAAATAGTAGCCTCTGGTGACTTAATCATATTTATCATAAACATATATCAAATCAATAAAAAAAATAAGGCTTGTGTCTACTTATTGAGCATGACAAAACAGTCTGGAACGATTATATGGAAACATTTGTATATTAGGAAAAATATTTTCATGATAGTACAATCCATATGTATCAGGTAAACAGCAACAAATTTTTTAATAAAAATAATAAATAAGAGTATATTATTTATTTGGTATATACACAATACAAAAAATTTTAAAAATAAACAATGAGACAAAATACAAGGATAACAAAGTCAACCAAGCAAGCTCATGTATAATCTACTTAAATGCATTAAAAAATTGCATTTGCCTGACTCACTTTCGTCTACATGGAATATGTCTATATCCAAATTCCATTGGCACACCGGCTTTACACTTTGGAAGAACAAACAATTCATGTCTACAATTTATCAAAAAAATATCCGGAACATACAATTTGACATTATTTAAGATGGTAGAATTCTCTCATTTTGGGATCGAATAAATCGAAAGAAATATGTGACCAAACGTGTTTGCTGCACTACGCAGGCTACAGCTAAGTGAACGATACTAAAATAGTAGTAAACATCTAAAAAAATTAACCCTCCCATTTATATATATATATATATATATATATATATATACAAGTGTTTCAATTTCATGTTTTAATTTTAAATTCAAAATCAAAGGTACTGAATCTGATGCACAGTTGGACAGTAGATTATCCACGAGAGATAAAGATTCGTGACGCATATGAAATGCTCAAGAAACAAGGAGTTGTAAAAGACATTCCTCCTCCCCCACCCCCTGAAGATGTTCCTTCAACAATTGTAAAACCACGAAACAAAGATGTGATTTTTGAAGATGAAGAAAAATCTAGAATGCTTCAAAAACTATTGCAAAGTAAGAACCCTGATGACTTGCAAGCAGCTAACAGACTGATCAAAACAATGGTCCGAGAGGTATGATGAATAAAAAAAAATATTTTGCAATCAAATAGAATTTAAATGTAAATAAATATTCTTTTTAATAGTAATGATTCTTCATTATAATGCATGCCTTTAGAATATTTTTAGGCTATTTTAGATTACCATGTTAAGTCAGATTCTAGTAAAAGACTTACAAGGTGTTAACTGCCACTTCTTAATGCAAAAGCATGATATCTTAAATAATAAAAATGCATTTTTTTGTACTATTTCCGCAGTATATTTTATGACAAGGTCCTGATCATAATATTTATGGTGGAAATGTACTAAAAATGTGTATTATTGAAAAAAAAATGTGACTTCTGAATGTGGCATAATCATATTTGTATAAATTTTACTCACAGGATGAGCGCCGTGTTGAGGCCGTTTCAAGACGCTTGAGTGAATTACAAACAGTGCATAATAATGCTCAACTATTAGATGAAATGCTGGACCAGTATCGTCCCGGATACAGTTCAGTCGAAGACCTCGATCTGATAAAAGAATTACATGGAGCATGCAGTAGATTAAGACCGACCGTATTTAAGTTAGCTGCAGAAACTCAGCACAATGAAAATATGTTGAGTGAGTTACAAGCTGAAATGTTTTTCCAAAATATTCCATTTAAATATGCCATGACTTTTGATTTGAACACAATACTAGCGGGCACTTCTAAATGACATCTCATTTTGAATTTGCTAATTGATCGCAAAAACGTAGTTTTATGTGTTAGTAAAAAAATGTTATGGTAATGACAATATTATTTTTTTTCTGTAAATGAAGATAAAAGGTTAATTTAATTTTTCATTTTCAGATGAAGTACTCGAAGCGAGTGATGAATTGGGTCTAGTGTTTGATAAATATACAGCGATAGTGTTGCAAGGAAAATCTTTGGAGGCGGTCCAAAACACCGTGAAAGTCAAAGGTCAACCAGGGTCGATCTTATTGAACGGAGATGGAAATTCTTTATTGGATTTTGCAGCATCTAGTAATTCAAATGAAACTAGTCTGATGACAGTGACCAATAGAAAAAATAGTAACTCTAACATGGAAGCACTCGGTGACATATTTTCTTCAGTAGATTTATCCAAAAATGTCGATAGTTTGTCCCAGGCTCATGATGCTCCAATATTAAAACCGATCAGTCTCGTATCTACATTACTAGGTAATTAATAATGACAATCAATAAATAATTATCAGTTTTTAGTTTCACTCTGTAAAATATACTTCTTATTAACAGAAAATGTTTTCTGCAACTTCAATATCACGGCAAAATCATCTGAATCTGTTTAGCATAGTCACTCTAGACCTCATGTTGTCTACAATTACTAAGTTTGTTACTATATATTTCATCATTTTTCAATTTGACAGCAGTACCTTAGTGAAATATTTATTTCTAGCACAATGTTAAAACTGTCCCAATTTTATGTTAATATTGGATCAATCTGAACAACTTACATAATTCTCTCTTATGGCCATTCGATATTCTACACTTTCTGTATCAGCGAGGAGGAAATATTACATGCAACATACAATCTTTTGTCAACAAAATTTAAATTTTTACTGAATTTAGTTTCATTATTGAAATTGTTATCATATGACCCAGTATTTATTAGTTATATTTACAATTAATTATTACATTTTTCCAGATAATGATGTACCATTACAACAAAAGCAGACATCGAGCCAAGGTGTGAGTAGAGGTCTAGCAGAATTAGATGCGTTGGGTGAGAGACTCATAAAGCAATCACTTCCTCCTTCTATCAGAGCCGGAGTTCAATTTAACAGGTCTTAAAATAACTTTTATCAACTCTTGAAGCAAAACTGTAAATGTAAATTGTTTTTCTGATGTCCCAAATTTTTTTTTTGCAGTAAATCACTGGACAAAGTTCCCATGAATCTGCTCGGCAAGACTTTGTCACCCGTTGAAAGCATTCTCGATGAATTGAGAACAAATAATGAAAATTGTAAGTCAACACCAGAAAATCACGAGAACATGTTAGACTTAGATTTTCTCATTTCAAAAACATTGAAGTCTGAAGGAAAACGAGCCGGTCAAAATTCCTCTAACGATGATGTCATGGTCGATATCTCTACAGATGATGCTTTGTTAGAAACAAAAACCGGTAAAGCGCTCCAAGAAGAAACTGATATTTCACTAATGGAATATTTGCAAGATCTCAAAAAAAATGTCGAAGAAGAAATTATATCCCTGCCATCGCATTCGAAGCAGTCTTCAAAAAGTCAATCCGATGACACTCCATATGAACTGCAGAAAGTACCATGTATATCCAAATCTGATAATTTTAGTTCGACACAAACTGAGATTGTGAAATCTCCCATCAAAGGAATTGATGTGAAACCGTTGACCGATATAAATATAAGTTTAAGTAGTATAAAACCTGGCAGTAAGCCGCCTATCACAGTTTTTGACGAGGAAAGCGGGTTAACTGTGGTTCTTCATTTCGCTGAAAACAAACCGAGGATGGATGTGTCTGTTGTTGTCGTATCTACGACTAGCCGGAACGCCCAGCCCATTGAGGACTACAAGTTTCATGCTGTCGTACCAAAGGTAATGTGGGAGTGATTGACTTCAAGTATATCATACTTTAAACTATTCATATTGTATTTGAATTGTTACAACTTTGATATTGAAATTCCATCAAGCACTGATGTGAACTTCAGTTGAAATCATAAATTATTCATATTGTGTTGATTATTGTTTGATCATTACTGAAAATTTGGAGTTACAATTTTATACATTTTGTTAAATTTGAATTGTTACAATTCAAATTTGATATTGAAAGTCCATCAAGCACCTTCAATCGATATCATAAAGTACATTTTGTAAAGTTTGAAGACACTGATGGTGGTGAATAATCACTCTTTTAATATTGCCTTTCATTGGCATAATTGATTTTTACTACTGTTTTCCTTTAAACCAACAAAAAGGTATCTGAAATTGTGGTTACTTCATAAAAAGAAATTGGCTATCAACATTTGGCAATGAAGTTCCAAAATAAATTAAAAACACATACTGTAAAAATGAATTTACGCAAAAATAGATTGAGAAAGTAGAAGTTAATTAATCTGTTAATAACAATTTAACACATTCACTGTTGATTAAATTACGCCTATGCACATGCCAACCTAAGAAATTGTGATATCTAATAATTAGTGGAATAATTTGAAAACAACAACAACAAATTTTGGATGCTTATTTTTCTCATTCTGAGTGCATTTAGGTGCTTCTTAAGTAACATGTGCGATATTATTTCAAAATCGGACACACAAAGAGCACATTTAATGATAAATTAAAAGATTATTTTTGCTTTTTTTTTTCTTTGAAAGTGAAAAATAAAGCATATGTGCTTGGATGAGTATACTTGAACATGGCAGGGAAGCGTTTAAGAATTGTCCATACAATGTATGGGTGAGAAATATTATTACCAATAGCTAGGGAATACAATTGCGGAATCCCGACTGATTTTCAACTCCATGAACCCCGGAAATAGAAGAAATGATTCTTTTTTTTTCCTTCCTCGATCCTTTAATTTATGTTCATGATTCTCAGTGTCACATTTGAAACATGAATCATAATGTTATATTTAGAACATGAAATGCGCATGATCCTGGATAATAAATGCATACTCTATGGGCCTGACTGATATCGGCATCAATAAAAAAAAAAATTGTTTTTAATAAATTTTATGGAAACAAAATATTCAATATATTTACTACATCAATTGATTTGAGAGGAACAATTTTAGCCAAAGGACACTAGTCTTTTTTCCTCCTATAACACCTATAAGAAATTATTGAATCAAAGGTTTACATGGTCATCACATCGAACTGGCATATAAATATCTCCAACATAATAATAATGATGATATCTCCAACAAGTCCAGTATTGAGTGTCAGCAGCAGGCTGCTTAGGAACCATAATCAAATCCAGATTAAATGATTAAATGTTTATGCTTTATTATTATTTTGTGCATTTTATTCAAAGTAATGTGTTAAATTAATTGTGTCTATAAGTGCATACATTGACAAATGCTATTTTTTTAAGTTTTCAATTAAATAAAACTGTTTGACTTTTATATTTTCTCTTAGAAAAAAAAAAATAGACAAATATCTAAATAAGTTATATGATTCATTTTGAATTATTTTATCAATAAATTAAACAGCTAATATTAAATAAATAAGAAAAACCCTAGATCCAGAATTGACAAATACAATCCTGAAATATCTGTATCAAAAATTTGGTCCAGGATTGGGATACTGATAGATAGATCCTGATGAGACAGGTTCATTATTTACTGGACATTTTTGGGTCATTGAATCAATTTTTTCTTTACTCATATAAACATCTAAGCATACAAATTGACCTGTCATTGAGATATATTCAAGGGCTCATTGTATTCTGGAAGGTTGAAGAGTTGACACATTCTATATTAATGATCAATCATTGATATTGTATTTTGAACCCTCTCACGTACATCTGGGAAGAAACATTTTCTAATTTCTCTGATCTGATACAATTATTTTGCATTTTGTTTGACCATGAAACATTTAATACAATCGTAGAATCAAATTAATATTTTGTCCCCAAATCAAATATCATTTAAAAATCTGTCAACATCTTTCATTACAGGGATGTAAATCTCGCATGCTGTCACCGTCTGGAGATTCGTTTCCGGCGTTCAGTCCGTTTCTTCCGCCGGCGGCAGTCACCCAAGTGCTGCTGATAGCTCGCCCACTGTCGAATTCCCCTCAAAAAATATTTTTGAAGTTTGTCATCACTTACACGTGCCAAGATGACAGTGTTTCAGAAATGGGTGAAGTCGAGAGTTTGCCGTTGGATAATATTTGAATAATGCATTAAGCTGTGTTACTCTCACTGATCGAATACTCGTTTCGAGTATGTTAAACACAAGGTGAAAATGTAAGGCGTATTCTACCATCAAAATAATGAAAGGAATTTTTTTTCAAAAAATTTATTGCACCGATAAAAAACTCTAAATTCTGAATCTCTGGTGCTAAATGCTCGCTGCCTTCAACTGTGGGGAAAAAATTGACTTTGAAAACTATTAAATTATAAATTTATCAGTATTTTTGCAACACAATTTGGTCCATTCAATGATAAATAGAAAGCCTTAATACTTTTAAGTATTTTTATATTGCTCAAGATGTTTTGGTGATCATACATTCTTTATAATTGACTTATGTTTTCTAGCCTTTTTTTGATGTTAGAGTACACCTTACATTTTGGATGACTTTTATGGATAGAACTGATTTTTATTTTCTTATTATTTTAAAACACTTATGTACTTAATATAAAAGTAAAACAGATATATTCGTTATCGTGCTTGTTGTCTTACTGTGTTTTCACTTCTTCGAGGAATATTAAAAAATATCTTTTTAACCTGTCCACTGTTAAGCCGTGTTAAAAATATTTCAAAAATAGATTCAGTAGTAAGCAAATTTAACAGATTTATGGACATCATCTGGAAAAATCAAGTTATAGTTTAATACAATAAACAATTCATACACAAAAGTTGCTAACACTAATATTTTTCGTGTTTCAACTATATACACAATATCGAAACATTGGCGTTGGATTTTCAAAGTAACTGCTAAATTCATAGAAATTATTTGTTTGTACTTATTATACTTGACAAAGAAACTTTAATGAGATTGGCTGATTTTTTAAATTATAAAACTGAAAAAATTCAATTTATCTATTATAACATAGTAAATATGTACATCTATTAAAAAAAACTTTAGTGTTTTGAAAGGTATTGCTATTGAAAATTAGAATAATGCTTGTCAAATCAATTATATGCGGTATCATTTTTTGGTTCTCATTATTATTGTGGCTTCTTATCACTTTTATTCTTCAGATTTACCTCTTCACTAGTGCTCATAATCATGCCCAATAAATATCCTACATTCCACAATACAGATTTTTTAATATGTGATTCAATAAAAAAGGCTGATTAGAAAAGTTTTGTTGTAAAAATAATTGCACTTTATTCAACTCAAGTTTTTGTTTTAACTGAGCACACATCTTTATTTCTTTTTTTTTTAACTGTTAACTACAACTTAAAATTACTCTTTCATTAATTATGTTTTAGATTTTTTTATTTGCATTTCCAGTAAATTATGATAGAACTATGTATTTAATTATATTTATTGTAACCATCTCTTCACCCAATGTGTAGCAAATAAACTCAATGAAGTTTATCTCAGTAAAGTTGTCCTAGAAGTACTGCTTGTTGCTCAGTCTCTCGACATCTTTTATTTTGGAGAGAGTAAGAATAGGGCTGGCATAGATTTTGGATTAAATAATCGCTCTCACTCCATACACTGTTTTTAGAATTAGTTAGATGATGGAAGAGAATTTCAGACGTTAATTGTTTGAACCATAATTTAATGAACTATTTCAAAACTGTCCATACTTGGATTTTAACCTGTGTATGCTGCAATCAAAACTAGCAGCGTTGGCTGCTTGACTACTTGTCTGGAAAATATTTTATACAATATTTATATTGAAAAAGAGTCATCAAGATCGTAGTCCAAATGATTTTTTTATACTATTTTTTTTTAATTTACATCAATGTTGCCTTAATGCTTTATTTTTTAAGTATTCGTAAATGTTTCAAAATTATTTTTTTACCTGCTGCGATACTGCTAAGCCCCTATAAAATTATACACAGTAACATTTTTTTTTTAATATTTGTAAAATGAAAGACACTTCAAATAATATAACCAAATAATAAAACCTGTCAATGGCAGTTCAATATATGTATAGTGATTTTGTTACATAGAGAAATAGCTTGATACGTGTAAATCTTTATTTAAATTCTTTGTTTATACAGAGCGCATGCATAACTGACCGGTACCTTATCAAATCATTTTATTTTTTATAGTTTTGCGTCATGAACCTAACTTGATAGGTAAGTGCAGTGATGGATTACCCAAATAAACTCATGAGGCGGGACGCTAGGAGTCTACAAATCTTCATTGCACATATTATCAAATAGAATACTAATTGTGTGGAAAATATCAAGCATGCATATTTTCAGTTTTCAATATTGATTGTTGTGTTCTTGGGAATTTTCTACACTTTATGTTATCTGGAAAACAGGGACTCTAATTTTCTTGCACCTGAGGCCTCTAATACGCTTAAATCATCACTGATTGTATGTTATGGTGAAAAATAATGTAGATCATATATCACCGTCACTATTGCAGTATGTTGCGTCGCAAAATTATTGAATAGTTAAAATATTTAGTCATATATATATATAAATAAAACACTAAAAGTGTGTAAAATTTTCTTCTTTTGTCATGGGCTGTGTGCATTTATTGAATTTGTTCTTATGATAAATAAATGTGTGTAGATATTAAACAAATTTTCCATTTTACAACAGGCGGTTAGTGAAGCACGGATTCCATTAAGGTTAGTCAATTGCATTGGTTAACAATGGTTTTACACTTCCATTAAAAATTCGAATCTCTTAGGCGTAAATATTTTGTCGTACAGTTGAGACACTAAATTATAAAACTATTCATCTTTAGTTTGCGGGTAATTTTTTGTGTAAACTGACAAAATCCCTACTTCTCTAAAAAAAAAAAAAAACTGGCAATGTGCTTTTATTTATTGAAATGCAACTCTTGTGATCAGCATTTCCATGCTAAGATGATTTTAGAATAAAGCACTTCAATCGTATAGATGAAAATCTATACTACGTATAAGTGCTATTTATGAACTTTTATCACAGACTTGGTATGGTTGACATTATTTTATTGTATTGGTCAATCAAATACCCAAAATAAACAGTATTTATATTAAAATTTGATGTAGTTTTCCTATTATGTAATTATAAACTGTGTAATAGAAATTATTTTTGTAATGTGTGATTTATGATATGTCAACCATGTGATGTTTTACGTTTATATATTTATATACTGTCAATATTTACCATATATTAAGTAAAAGAGAATTTATATGCACAATGCTTCCTTCCTCTCAAGTCTAGCAGCATACTTGTAAAAATATCTCAGAAATTTGCTTAGTTCACTTCATAGAAAGGCATTTACGTACCGTAGAATAGAATATTGAAAAGTCATATATACTGTTGTTCCTATCAAGCTTGTCAAAATGTAAACTATATTCATAAAAAACTTTATAAAAATATATACCAAAATTACTACCAATACTAAAGTCAATATTTCCAAGACGATAATGAATCTGTTAACTTGGAAGTAATAATTTGATCTCGCATGATAGATTTGACACTCAGCTATGAAGTTTATAAAACAAATCAAAAAAAAAAATGATTCTATAAAACTCTCTTTATTGAGCATAAAAAAAACCTTTTTGTTACTTTGGTAAAATATTTCTTTTTATCACATCTCTATTTAATCAATAAGCATGCAATAGGTTTTGCATTTAATTAATTTAAGTTATTATTAAAATATACTTAATTTTTATAAGTAATTGCAAAGGAGTGAAGGATTTATTTATTTTTTATTAACTGTGCATAAATGCACAGATGTATATGAACACCTACTAGCATCTTCCACGGAAACACAGATATTGGAGAGATGCTGATCAAGCATCTCACACATAGGTGTTGCTCTAAGTTCATGTTGTACCGAATATCGAGCATTGCAACAAGCAATCTAACACATGTATTTGTTTACACAGTACATCTTCAGCCTCGATGTGTTAATTGCATCATATACTTAATTACTATACGTGCAATCTAAAAAAAAATTATACAGAAACGACTCTGATAACGTGGTAGATAGGGGGTAGGTTATCCGAACATACCCTATCAAGGGCAATGACACATAAAAAATCAGATGATACATTCTTTTTCTAGTTATGTGTACTTCATAAACATTAACTAACTTGGAAAATAGTATGAAAACACGCTGTTTGAACTCATGTTATCAGTGTCTACTATAAGACAATTTAAAGATATCAAATATGAATTGTTGAAGCTTTGTGCAACTCCACATGTTTTGTCACTAACAACCCGGATTTCATCTTTCGGTGTCTTCAGGTATTTTATCACATAAATGCAACAAAACTGACTTATATTCATGAAGAATTAATTGCAATGGAAGAAAACGCAGACCCCTAAGGCAGGGATCAAAACATAGAACTGAAAATAACTTTCAATACTATTGATTTGATGATAATAACTGAAATTTGATCAAGTCAATTCCATCAAGCACCTTTGGTCAATATCATAGAGTTTTTCCAAAACTGTATTCATATTTTTTTTCAGTGTTGTTTCAAATAATTATCATATAACACAAATATTGTAATAAATTTTTTTGTTACAATAATTATGTGTCTATCCAAGACTCGAAAACCAACAGTTCCAATTCCGTGATTTTATGTTCTATTTTAAATATTTCTGGAAATTAAAACTATAACAAGCATCTGTTGTGTTAGTTATTATGCTGATTTGTTACTTAGCGGTTTTCTGTTTATCCCACTTAAAAAAGAATTAATATCTATGGTGTAGAACTACTAGATCTTTGAAAATCTTTTAACTAAACAGATATATATTTCAAAAATTTTGATGTGTTTATAATTGGAGGACAAATAAACTGTTTACCTGTCCACACTAATATTAATAATTTTTGAATTCGTCATATTACCAATATGCTGGCAGAAGATGTTAAGTAAAAAAGTAGGTAGACATATAAATGCAGATTGACAGATTTTAATGTGCTCTTGTCTCAAAAACAAACTCACTAATTGTTATTTTATTATTTTGCATAATTACTAGCAGAGATTTCAAATTTCTCATTTACATATCATTAATCTATTTTTTATGATAGTAGTCCTGTGTAATTATGACTTCAATGTATTAAATTTGAATTCTTACAACTTTATACGATTCTATATGTCTTATCACAAACGACCCGGGTTTCGCCCTTTGGCATCTTCAGGTATTCCATCGCACGGATGCAACAGAACTGACGTAAAACAAACAGTTAGCATCGTATATATAATATATTAAAATCATTATTAACAGGAATCTACTAACCAATAGGCAAGCAAAAGATTGCAGCCGAAAAGAATGTAACAATATTAATCCAATTATAATTAGCTATGACAACTTTCATTAACAATCTTGCTAATGAGTTGTCGTTATTGAAATGGGGTTTTCAACAAATTTAAATCAAGTAATCAAATAATAAATGTGTCTTCTTTTATTTAAAGGATACCTAATATCAAACATCTAGTGATGAGACATAAGAATTATCGAAATGAGATTGTCGATTCATTGAACCGATCTCACGTAAAGGGTACAACAAGGGGGAGTTGGGAAAATTGAGTTGATCGTTAAGAATGAAGTTTGAATTTAATAACTGGCCTCTATTAATTTCTAAAATCTCCTGATAAAACAATTTATGGTCCCCTGTGTTATGATGTAACAATTAAACTCCCTCATCCGCGTCAAACGAATGTCCCTCCGACAACAAATGGTTTGCAAACGTAGAAGTATCCTTCTTCAATCTATAAGCAGCTAAGTGTTCTGAAACTCTAATTTTTATGGTGCGCGTGGTTTTACCTACATAAAAGTGTTATATTATATATACGATGCTAACTGTTTGTTATACGTCGGTTCTGTTGCATCCGTGCAATGGAATACCTGAAGATGCCAAAGGGCGAAACCCGGGTCGTTTTTGATAAGACATATGGAATCGTACAAAGTTGTAACAATTCAAATTTAATATTGAAGTTCCATCAAGCACCTTCAGTCGATATCATAAATTATTCAATGTATTAGTTCACTTTTGACCATTCTACTGTTTGTGAGAAAATTGTACTGAAAAAATGAGAAAGTCTATTCCTAATGAATTAAAAAAAAAACTCAATAAATTTACTATATAATTGAGTACTTAAATAACATTGAAGAGTGTCATCAACCAGTTAGTTTGATGATTGATGATATATGTAGAGATTTCAGTTTCATGATTTCCGAAAATCAATTATATCAAAATAATACATTTAGGCTTAACATCTTCCGACAGTATACCAATGATACACATTTCTATAGGATCTGTTATATTTTGTTGATGGGAACAAATGAACATGAAATAAGAATAATATTAAAAACGCGGTAATTTCTAGTCATTGTTGAACTCTGTATTTTGGTTCAGAATATTCTCACAATTACCCAGTATTTTAATCATCTCTTTACCCAACAAAATTGAGTTGTTATTGTATTATAAAAAATCTTCAAAAACCTGTAGTTACTTTGAAAAGTAAGTGACAGCCATTACATGTCTTATTATTGTATTATTGTGGGAATATTGAGAAGTACTTACAACATAAAGATATCTTGAAATGTTATTTCACTTCAGTTCTACTGTTACTACTTTATGACAATAAATTCTCTGGATCTTTACAATCTTTTGCCACCATTCACTCCAATTGAGTAATCTTTAATGCTTTGTTATGAATGTTCACTTTTAACACTAGTTTATCAAATACAAAAATTTATAATTCAATTCAAGTAGTGCAGAAACATTACAATCTTTTACCATTGTGACAAATTTGTCAATCAACAGAAGTTTTTATATATTTTTATTTTGAAACTAGATATTGTACTGAAGTTATTATGTAACTTGCATCAATCTCAAAATCCTCTATAATAGGAAAACTTTATTGATTTTATTTCAAAACTTATTCATTTAACAGTTTTACTCTTATCTACTTTTATTCAAAAATATGTACTTTGCACATCAATCAGTATTTTTGGTGGTCACCCAATATATATATATACTATTAATTTCAAATGATGAATTTGTGAATATTTAGAAGAAAAAAAACTATGCATATAATAATGTACGTAAAAAATAAACTATTTTATCTCTTATTGGAATCCATCTCATTGTAATTTCCAAACAATTACGCAATATTAGAAATAATGCATACAATCCTCATTTTATGCTTTTACCATGTTTATGTTGAAAATATCTTATAACTAATATTTTAAAATTGACTTCAAACACCAACAAAAAATGTTATTGGTCACAACAAATACAATAAAATGTATTATTGGTACATGTTTGAATTTAAATAAAATAAAATCAAATTATTTCTGCTCTACTTTTTACGCGATACAGTCCAGCTCCAAGTTTGAAATATGTACAATTATTGTTTAATGGTGTCGCAGTTCCGTTTGAAAAATCTTGTTAACACATATAATCATAAATAAATTATTTTAATTGCCAAACTTATAGCGTCCTTGTTTAACCTGAAATCTTTATATTTGAAGACTTTATTTTTAATGCAAAAGAAAATGTATAATTAATTACTGCTTGTTTATTGCAATATGCTTTTGGGATATATATGAATAAATGTATTTCTCAAATTTATTTTTTTGTGTTTTTTCAAAGACAGCACTTTAGTTAAAACTTTTTTATTAACAATATTAAAAAAAACATAAATATTTCACAAACTTTGTACATATTAACAAGTATGAAAAAAAAATATACACTAAATGACCTTCGTCAGATGTTAAAAATGTCACAATTAACACTATCTATAATAGTGACGATACTGACAAGTTTTATGAATGTATAATTGAAATATTTTGTATGCGGAAATTCCCAATAGGCTCTTAATGCAGACGAATATAACCTAAATTTATACAAACCATTTATTTCTTGACAAGAAGGAAATGCTTCTCTTGTCACATCGCTGAAATATTAGTATTCAGTTTTAACTAGAGTCAACATAACATATACCATTCAATAAGGTAAATCTGTTATAAAAGCTTCGACTAATTTAAAAATATTCCATGGTGATAATCTTTCCGCTACCCGTTATCCATGTACTGTAGAGAAAATATTTAATCTTGAAAATGTTTTGAATTGAACAAATTCACAGTGAGATAATATATTATTGCATTACTTCATTTGACAAGCAATATGAGCATAAATTATGTAATGTATCTTTCTCCCGCATTATCAATTATTAATAAGTAATGATACAATCTATCAATAATATAATAATAATATTATCACTACAATAATATCATGATGAAACTTTTGCTTATGTATTGTATAAAAAGTTTGAGGTCTTGAATCAGATCAAAATCAATCAATAAGATTTGAAAGTGATCTATAACAAAAGAACATCTGCTTTTAGTGTAAGGATATAAATAAAGTCTAACAAAAAATGACCACCACTTTCAAATTAATGCAGTTAAATTGTTGGTGCGTAACACATAGCCATTGTGTGAATTGCAAGTTTCAAAGTCTGGCAGCCACACATTCGTGATTGGCAATACTCTCATCATACAAAACACACTGCAACTGCACTACACTCTCATAGATTAAAAAGTATTCTATATGATTTCATCTCTAAAAGCGAGAGCGGCAATGGGTTTAATGTGGCCACAGTATTCTCTTTCAATAGCTCCAGTGCTCACATTCCAAAGTCGTGCATAACCATCGGAAGATCCTGAAATGAGAAAAAAGATCATGGCTCGAAGGTTTCACAAAAAACTGGTTATTTTAAGGTATTAAGAAGTAATTTATGTGCTACATTTTATATTCTTAAAATGATGATTTAAATAGTAGCATTTTTTTAAAATCCATGTCAATTCGCAATTGGAGCATATGGTCTCTTAGTGGAGGTATCTTAATAAAGTTTTTTTACAATAACTGCTTGTTATTCAGTTGCTCTTGCAAAAGGTGTATTCCTTCTATAGGGCTAGAATATATTAGTGGTTATCTAAACTGCTCTCACTATGCCCAGTTTTTCAGGATCGTATTGCGTGGATGAGTAGGTAATTCTTAGACATCAGAAACACCCATGCCTTCGAAAAGAATTGATAAAACAATTGAAAAAAACACTGTTCCTATAGGAATTCGAGCCCAGGAGATCAGCCAAGGAAGCACATGGCGTTGACTACTGTACTACTCTGTTAATACCTGTTATAACGTATTTTGAGTCAGCACTGAAAGCAACATCCCACACCCATCTTTGATTTTCACATTTCAGCTCCTGCACTAAACTGAAATCATCCGTTCTCCATACTCGTGCCGAACGATCCCCTGAAGTTGTAACTAGCAATCTGAAAGAAAAAGGGCAAGGGATTTTATCAAATGCCAGGATAAATTTTACTCAGTAGACAAGTGCTGGTGTTAAACCCTCTGGTTGCCGAAAGCTCATACATTGGCTCTACCGAATAATGAATATCAGAAAAATAATGGAGCTGTCGGCTCAACATCATCATATAAAAATGACTTTTGGCATATTTTTACCACTGCCATGTTTGCTTTGTAATAGATGTATTATAGATGAAGAAAAAATATTAGTTTTGTATGTCGCCATATAATATGAATAACTTCAATTGTAATAAATAACTTGAATTACATTTTACACTATTTATTATATTATATATATATATAAATATTATTTCATTTTTACTATTTACTTATTTCAAATGCATAAATAGTATTTAGTATTTCTGAACTGTAAGGGAGACCTAAATTCTTGTCAATAGTCGGATTACCTCGAATCTGAGCTGAATTTACAGCGCAATGCATATTTGCTGTGTGCTTCCAGTCTTCTCTTAGGACTGAGTTGTGTCAGTTGCTTCCCTATACCCGGAGTGAGTGACCATACATAACAATGGCCGCGGTTATTTACAGCAGCCATCATTGATCCTTCTGCACTGATCGCTATGTCTTGAATGGATGCTTCTGCTTCAGGAATCTGGATAAATTTATATAATATGATATGAGGATACAAAGACAAAAACTATTATCAATGATATTTACTTATTGATTTTAGATTAATGGCATTTCTAGTATATTTCCAAAATTATATTGTAAAAAAATACAGTAATACAAATAGAATAGCTTAACACGGTGAAAAAATAGCAATGTATTTTAGTTTTACAAAATTATTTTTAACAAATATAGTTGATAGCTATTTCGGCTCACGCCATCGTCAGAACTATGCTTAAACTAACATTTGCTTATCTATATATAGCTGTGCAGAAAAGGTACACAACATCTCCTCTCTCCTTTTCCAACCGCCTAGCTTGTTATTTAAACACAATGACACTAAATTTTCAAAATTCTAAATGAAACAATAGGTGTCTATGACAATAAGATTATGTGTGGGACGGAAGTGGTCCTTCAGGGAGCAAATTAGACCACCCCTTTGTGCAACGGCTTGACAAGTGGCGATATTATTATGTTAGTTTGATCGTTAAGAATCCTTAGTGATAATTGGTGTTTATTGATCTCCAGCTGTTCCAAAGCCGTCATTCTTCGACCCTTACTACAAAGATGCAAACATTTAGGAGCTGAGTTTGAATTTACATTATGTGATTCATTAATAACGTGAGCCAACTATTACTAACTATGAGCCAGGCAGATTACGACAAAGAACTGCAAACTATTAAATGCATAGCCCGTAATAATGGTTATGAGATAACAACGATAAATAATTTATTATATAAAAAACAATTAAATCTAGCTAGAAAACTCATTTACCCGAACCCAATACAAGATAACCGCTTCTATAAATCTATTAACTACCTAGGTAGCATTAGCGAAAAAATTCATCGGGAGATTAAAAACTCAATAAACGTAGCTTTCAAGGTCAACAATAACTTAGGCAGACATCTTAAAAATAGTAAAGATAAAATCAATAAACTGGACAGAAGCGGTATTTATAAAATGTCCTGTGGCTCATGTTTGTCCGTTTATATCGGACAGACAGGTAGAAGTATATCTACTCGAGCTAAGGAACATGTAAGATCATTCAATAATAAAAAAACAGATTCACAATTCGCTAATCACGTTATTAATGAATCACATAATGTAAATTCAAACTCAGCTCCTAAATGTTTGCATCTTTGTAGTAAGGGTCGAAGAATGACGGCTTTGGAACAGCTGGAGATCAAAAGACACCAATTATCACAAAGGATTCTTAACGATCAAACTAACATACTAATATCGCCACTTGCCACGTCGTTGCACAAAGGGGTGGTCTAATTTGCTCTCTGAAGGACCACTTCCGTCCCACACATAATCTTATTGTCATAGACACCTATTGTTTCATTTAGAATTTTGAAAATTTAGTGTCATTGTGTTTAAATAACAAGCTAGGCGGTTGGAAAAGGAGAGAGGAGATGTTGTGTACCTTTTCTGCACAGCTATATATAGATAAGCAAATGTTAGTTTAAGCATAGTTCTGACGATGGCGTGAGCCGAAATAGCTATCAACTATATTTGTTAAAAATAATTTTGTAGAACTAAAATACATTGCTATTTTTTCACCGTGTTATAATGGAGTTCTACCAAGTGAATGCCAATTCAATCAATAGAATAGCTTAAAATTGGACAGTAAATTAAAAAAGTAAAGAAAACAAAATATGCAACATTTTCTACTTAATTAGTATTACCCCTGATTGTGGTGGTAGAAATTGGAATATAAAAAATATATTCTTTTTGGAACAAATAATTCAAAAGAAAATAAACTTAAAAGTTAAGTTTTGTTAAAAAATACAATTTCACCCATAATTCAATGATTTGACGTTTATGTAGATATGTAGTAATCGGCATACCTGACAATTTGATAGGTTCGAGATATTTTATGTGTGAGATTTGGATTTGAAGTTTGCCACAAAACATAAGTTGATAGATTAATTATAAGTTACCAGCTGTTCATTAATATCGGTGTTGACATCCCATACGTGAATGATTCCATTTTGATCACCTGCTATTATTTCAACTTGATTTGGATGTAAGCAGACAGCATTTACAGGAGCAGACACTTGGAATATTCTCTGGCACTGATTAGGAGGTGACCTGTGTATCAATAATATATTTTTTTTTCATTTCTAGTTCATCCGTATGGAGAGTTTTAAGTGGGATCTCACCAATCCTATTAATTGGCCAATGCTTTATAAATCGTGCGTATAATGTAGCATTTCTGCATTCTATAATCGCAATAAGATTTATTGAGATTATTAACTAGCCCTTTTAACAAGCCTGTCTTTGTTCTAAGTGGACAGTCACAGCATGAAAGATATGAAGACATTGTCAGTGGTACGCAGCTCGGGGAATTTAACATGTTTGTATTTTAAAAATCTTAAGTAAAAATACAATATATCGATGATAGTACTGTTATGGTAAAACTATCAATAAAACTATGTAAAAAATAGTACTTCATAGTTAATAATGAATAGATTTAATACCTAAAATTCTGTTAAATCCTTATCCACTTGCGATTTTAAGATGCTATAGATTATAAGACTCGCTCCGAATTCAAGGAAAACCATTGGCGGAAGACTGGTTGAGATCTCACATTAATGGCATCGTCTGCCCAGCCACCAGGACATCACAAAAATCCACTCATATTCAATCTTGGACATTGCAACAGAACACTCAATATGGTAGTTTACCTACCAATAAAACTTATTGTGTTTCCAGTAATGTCCACGACCCAGATAACCGCTACCTGGTGCACGTGAGTCACCTAAATGGTATGGCGTGGGTAGGAACGTAGGAGAAGGGGCAGTGGAATGTGTTCTAATCACCAATCTAAGATATCGATGTACAGCATGAAAGAAAGGATGATATCATATTGGATCTTGAATATTACTAGAAACACAATAAGAGTTTTATTGGTAAGTAAAACTCCTATATTATTATCATTGACAATAATGAAGTATGATTAGTACACTACCTCAAATCCCAGATTCGTACAGTGGAATCTTCACCACCAGTATACATCCACGAGCCACTTTCCTGTAAAAATATTATGAAATCAATATAAAGCTCAGTTTGAAACATTTTTGCAAGCATTTAAAATAACTTTGATTATTCCACGTATTGTGTAACTAACTGTGACACGTGTTTCGCCTCTTTCAGAGGCATCTTCAGACTAACTTCGTCTGAAGTTGCTGAGTTAGTCTGAAGATGCCTCTAAAAGAGGCGAAACATGTGTCACAGTTAGTTACACAATACGTGGAATTATCAAAGCTATTTTAAATTTTATATTAAAATGAACTTCCACAAAGTTACCGCCGAAACCATCGAAAATATTTTTGCAAGCAATTCTGTATTAAACCTCTTAGTCCCGAGGGGCTAATGATCGGCCCTAACTGGTGTATGCAAAAAATCTTACAGGGCCGATCATGAGCCTTAATATTTTAAATTTAGTTTTTAGGAAAAATATTTTTTTAAATTTTCTATTATTTATTTATGTTTTAACCGATGTATGCAGGGATGTATATGACGTATGTTGGGACTTTACGCGCATACCAAGCTAAATAGGCTAGAACTAATAAGGTTAATATATTAAAATATTTTCAAATAATTGATTTGAAGCACTTTTTAACGTTTCACAGGTTATTATATAAATGAAATTGTAATGAAAATAGAACATTTAGTATTTTCTGTGTAACCTTTGATTTGTACATTGGAATCTTATGCAAAATTATGTTAAAGGATTATCTATAATTTAATAAGGTAAAAATAAATTTACAATAGATTTAAAATGACATTTCGACAAAATTTTTCTACAAAGATATGGTTAATTAGTAAACGTCCATAATGAAAAATTACAGATGATAGTACTATGCTGTGTACCTCAAAGCCAACACGCGAAATATTCTTTGATATGCCATCGTAATTCACAATAGGATCCGGATTAGCAGTAGCGAGATCATACATCCTGATGTGTTGGTATCCGCAAGCTGCCACCATCGTTTTATCGGGCTTTATATCTAGACCATTCACTTGCTGAAATATCAAAGAAAAAAACAAAAAAATTCAATTACAAGATAGAGGCGGTCGATGTTTAGAGAGAATAATATTGACACTAAAATTATCTCCTTCAGCTAATCCATTTAGAACTACTGGCAAATAAATTTATGGATTAATGCTACTGTTTATGGTCTTTTTTATTGTGAATTCAATATAATTCAGTAGCAGAGCGAACAAACTCAGGTATTGAGGATAGTTGTACCGAATTTAAATTGAATGTAAGCACTATTGAATTACTTTCAATCTCAGGTAATCTCACTTCCTTTATGGGGATTTATAGGAGGTATTTTCGTTGCAAGTAGATTGATTTCACAATGACAATACAAGATAAAAACAAACACTGAGAAACCCGGTGAGACAACTGAACAGCTGTACGCAAGTTTTCGGTGGGTGATTCATCAATAAAACATTATTAGATAATCATAACAATATAATGGTGCGAGTTTGGCTGTCCAGGCTTGTTTTCATGGTCAACAATGGAGATAAATATATTCTACGTGTCTACAAGTATGCACAAAGTTTATGAAACATTTCTTTTTTAAATCACTTAAAAATAAGTACATAGAAATAAGCTATCAATCATTTTTCATAATCACATCATTTTATATTCTTCTTTCTTTATATTAATAATCTTTGAAACACACCCATCTGTTGCTTAATATAGTACTCGCTCAGCACTGCAATATATTGATAGTTTACAAAAATATAGCAGTGTCAAAATATTCACAGCCTGATCTGTCCTTATAATTTTTATAAATGTGTTTAACAAAAACACAAGAACACATGTGAGATTCATAAATATTCAGTGTTAGAATATCCTTTATGTAGTTTGGCAATTTAACGGATAAAAAAAAATCTATGGCACTGAAATGTCGAATAGTGCAAATTTGAATATCGAGTTTGGTATACCACTCGACACGGGACGATTGATTCAAATTTAAGATCATATTTACATATAAAGCAAACAATATAAAATGAGTTTTTAAGAAAAAAATGATTTAAGATATCAACGGAGTGTGCTTGATGAAATTACAATATCAAATATAAATCATTTCAACTCCAGACTATTATGTCCACATATTATGTCAATCAATGTCTGAATTTTCATTTAATGCTGATAAAATAAACCTGCCTTCTATATTAAACGAGAGACGGGTACACCTTCCAAGGAACCTGATAAGTTAACAGAACACTATGGTCTATTGGTGAGAAATTCACCCTAACAATTAGATGAAACCGGGCTTAAGTCCCAAACACGGTAAATATTATGAAATTTTAGATCTCAGATATATTCTGAATTCTAATTCATTTTTAAGTTATGTGAGGACTTTGCAGAATTAATTGCAATTTAAGAAGCGTAACAGAGGGCGTTTTCATTGAGAGCAAAGTCTTAATCTCATATGATTTAAAATTTATAAATATCTGACACCACGGTGTTTGCAATAAAATAAATTAAGAAATATATTTGAGTATCAATCATAGCAGATAAAAAAAATATATTTTCTCTAAAATTATCAATAAAGGAACAGTAAATATTAAATTTCAAAAAGATCTTTGAAACATGAGAAATTTTCACAACACGATAACGGCATACTGATATGAAATATGAATCATTTAACTCAGCATAATATGAGCGTCTGATCATATTTTGCAAATCAAGAGAGAAATCATGTATGCATGTTAATAACAAAAAAAAAGGTGTGTTTGAAAAATGTGTATGTTAAAAATTCAACAAATTTATTTTTTATGCTTTTAAAAATAAATTACAAAGAATTTTTGCAATACAGTTATTGTACCAATTAAATAAGACACTGAAAATTTCAGAAAATCTGTAGCTTATACATATACAAAAAAAAAGTGAATTAAAAAAAGATAATCTTATTTTGAACCTCAATCTGTTGTAATATTACCTCAGCCGTGCATTGTTCATTTGGTCAGGTTCTAAAATATACATTGATCGTTTTTCTATTCAGATTAAAATTGTATCTAGTTTATCGTATGTTTTGGTTTCTACTTTTTACTCTCACATAAGTTAAAAAAACCTACAGCTTGCCATCGTTGACCATTTTAATATATGAGTGTCCGATCTATTGGCAAATAACAAAATAGGGCTTTTTATAACTCAAATTCATTAATCATGGCATATGTGATAGTTTTAAAATACCCTTTTGTACTTAAATTTTTTAGCCAAACTTGTGGCTTTATTCTTATGAAATCGACTGATGCAAATAAAACGAAATGGGTTTTAAAAATTAAGAGACGATAGCATACTTGTTCTCATCGACTATCGATATAACAGCGTAAGATATATCATTTGGTTCGTTTGAATAAAAATATTTTGGGAGCTAGCAGATAGTACAATAGAACAGTTTCAGAATGCGCAAGATGGGAATTGACTTGATTCCATGGTGATTAAAGATATGACTATTGTATTATGGAGCATTGTAAACCAAATCCTCTTTATATTTATACCAAATGGCAAATAGTTTACTAAACTAAGTTGATAAAATCAACTAAGTAGTCTATATTTATTTGCTTGCTTGATGAAGAAGATACAGAACACTTTTCACATGCATAATATTTCAACAATAATTCATTAAATAAAATCAACAAAATTTCCCATAATCGTAAAAATGCAAACTTTATTCATGAATCAGGCAAAAATGGAATTTTTAAGCTGTCAAATAGAGTTACTTATATGTGGCAGTGGAAAAAGTAATTATGAAACAACTATCAAACTTGAAATCGTCAAAATATCAAAAATTGAATTTAAGGAAACCAGTAATCTATGCGAATTATGAAAAAAAAATTCATAACTTCACTGCCAAACTTCAAATTATTTTTCATGGTTCGTAGGACTACGATTACTAACTATTTGACATGTCATGATGACTTTAAACTATCGGTTTCCATTCCACAACATACCCTGTATATGAACAAAAATATTTATACCAAATTTGAATTAATGAAAATTTGTACATTTCCGCATACTTGCAGATACATACTAATTTTAATTAGTGGGTTATTGTGGGATTAATTGAGAAATTTGAGCTCTACACTATGTCGCCTAACAGTGAATGTGAAGTGATAATAAAACCTGCCTATTGCATATGTAGTATTTCACATGTATTTATTGCTAAGGGTCTATATTTTTTCCCTTGTATAATTCTCTTTGTAAATAACTGATGCAAACCGTTTACTATGTGCCAGTTCTATTGCAACTAATGCAAAGGAATTCGGGTTTTGAGCGTCAAAACATGTGGAAATATACAATTTCAACAATTCAAATTTGATATTGAAATTCCATCAAGCACCCACTGTCTTATTAAGGCGCCTTTTATAAACAATCAGGATCTTAAATTCTAAATTCAAACTTGAATCATGTAAAAAGGTTTTTTTTTTTCAAGAAGAGAATATTGTTTAATATTATACTTTGTTAAGCACATGATGGCTATATTAAAATGCCAACTTACTGAATCAGGATGCTGCATTGTTCTTAGGCAAACACCGCTGTGAGCTTGCCATAATTTTATTGTATGATCATAACCTCCTGTCACTAGAATGACTTGATTGCCTGAATCCGCCGAAGTCAGGTCTGCCCCCATGGTAGTTTCCTTAGCAGCCTTTACTCTATAAAAGATATATTTATTTTCAGTCACTAACTAAAGTAGTTTGCAATCATTCAAAAAAATCATTGACTTTACGATGATATATATTAAAAAATAAGTGACCAAAGAAAAAGAGAATATGATCTAATTATTAAATGCCGCTTTTGTCTTTTGTAGGCTAGAAGATATATTCATACACTATTTAGCATTTGGTTTTCAATTAGCAAATATTTCAATGATTGATTCTCAAACATATATTCTAATCATATCTTAAGTGATCTTTTAGTAACAATTACATTTGAGTGAACATTAGAATCAATATATAATCTTGATCATAAATTCCTTAGCTTCCAAACCAACATCACTTTTTCATAAAACACAACATTTCATATAAACGTGTATAAAATACGCATTATATCGGGTAAAGTTGTACTGAAATTGTCATATTAAATTTACAAAAATCTAACTAAGACTTAAATGAGTAATAATTAAAAAAATTATGCCTTATTTTCGTGTAAAAGATGCATAATCAGGCAAAAGCACTTGTATGAAAAGGCTTGATGTTGACAAAAATATCGATAGAGTTTACCATTTACATACACCACAAATGCCACTGAATTATCAACAATGTGTTTTTTTAACCTTAAATTGACACAGTAAGTTGTCAATATACAACGGGAACTTATAATCCACAATAAAACTTCGTGGATGAAACCAAATATTTGTTAACAATATATTTGGGAACTGAGTGTATTTTAAGCACTAATAATAATATCACCTCACAGGGGACAAGAACCAAAACTTTATGTCAATTTGACAGGTAAGTTGTCATGGAAACCTAAGTATCTTGACGTTGGTAGTGATGAGTATTTTAATGAAATAACCGTTTACCTATTGCGATCTCTTTCTCTTGTACCGGAACAGAGAGAATAAACGCGATCGTTGCGATCTGCGGCGTGACGCTCAAATTATGGCAGGATGCGTTCACATCGTTTCCGTATCCATACGGCGTCATCCAAGATGGCTACATTTAGCCGGCTACTTCGAAGCTACCAATTATGGCAGAGCTAAAATAATCTTATTTTATCACCTGTGGTTAATAAGCTAATCGATAAAGCATCTTTTCTTAGTTTTAATGTCCCTCGCATTATTCTTTCACTGACAATACATGTGAATATTTACCTTTCTTTTCCTGCGACGAGGGCCGTATAGATTTTCTTATAAGGGTTAATGAATATTATTTAGGATTTCGAATTTCCCGCCTCACCCTGTATAAGAGTATCAGACGTTGACCCGATAACTGACAAAACAAGACAAACGGCGGGAGTGGGTAGTAGGGGAAGCAATATGAATTCAAAAAAACAATTTTAAAAAATATTTTATATTTATAAGAAAATTACCTCTTATTGAAACATGTTAATAATTCATGACAATGAGGAATGCTATTTTTATTACAAAATAACATAAAATATAAGACAAACCAGTTTTTAAGATCCTACCTATGTGTTAGAAAGACTAAATTATTTTCTGGCAACTAAAAGAGTAATTTCCTAAACTTAACGCAGGTACGCGCATTGCAAAGTACCTGTGCACTTTCTCAGTCAGATACCTTAACAATTACAATTTCAATATTTTGGCTGTAACTAACATTTAAAAAGTTGAATTTACACAAATTTAAGAGGTAGGTCAGCGCTCACAGAACCACAGATACTACACTATATTTACTTAACATACATACAATGAGAGCGAGGGTTATCCTTAAATATACACCCGCCTGTTAATTACATAAAATTAGTCAAAACTATGAAACAATTGGTGGAAAGACCAGTCGGCCGGTCAGACAGTATCAGGCGAGGAGATGGCTTCTTTTTGTACACATCATCCCTGAAAACTTTACAGATGCCAACTGAGGTTGTTTAAGATAGTATTTGAAGTTATGTGAAACTCCAATGTTTTGACATAATAAATAAATGTGAACTGAATTTATCAATATGAACAGGGAAATGATTCTCTGCAAGAGATGGATATAAAAACAGATCAATCGCTATCTTCTTCCTCTTCTGATTCTTCATCCTCGCTTTCATCCTTCTTCTTCTTTGTTTTCTGTAGACAAAATAAAAAAAAAAAAACAGTTAGAATCATGTTCAGGAAATGAATATCAAGACACCCAATTATTACTAGTCAAAGAATTATAATGTACTTACTGTCACAGGTTTTTTGGCTGCTTTCTTCCCCCGCTTTTGTGCCTTCTTGGGTTCAGGACCTCCACCGTTGGCATTGAATGCTTCAAGGTCCTTTGTGTACTGTTCTTTGGCTTTGGCGGCCTTCTCTTCCCACACCTGAGTAAAGCAAATAGTAAATGAATTAAGATTCTAATTCAGTGAAAAAACAATATTACACAAATCAACTCAGTTGGTGATGCATGTACACAATTAATCATTGGCATCATAAGTATAGGTGATTTTATCATCATGGAAGTAAACTGATAAATGCATTTTTTTAATTTTATAAAATATACTTACAGACTTATCCCTCATACCCCTCCACATCTCTCCGCCTTTCTTCGCGATTTCAGTGACCTTAAGTCCAGGATGTTCAGTCTTGATAGACTCCCTGGCGCTGTTGAGCCAGAGCATGTACGCTGACATAGGGCGTTTCGGTTTGTCAGTCATTTTCCTGAAAAATGAAATTTATAAATATATTATACGCTGGAATAAAGGCTCCAGTATAAACAGAAATCAATTGATATAAACGAGAGCAGCTGAGCCTTGTAAAGTATAGGCAAACGCCTTTGTTGACAGCCTCAGTAAAAGTAGGACCGACGCTTTTGGCGGGAAACCAATTCCAATGAAAATAGAAATAATTAGTGAAAAAAAAATACGCAAACGAATTTTCCCGATAATAAAACTGATAAAAGCATTCAATTAGAGTTCAATTTATCTAGGATAACTAATTTTCAAAAATGGTTGAAAATGCCAAGCGTAATGACCCAGCCATGGGCTAAGCCATTTTGTTTTTACGAAATTTTGATGATAGTACGCGTAATCGAGAGAAATCTGCTTCCACAAATATCAAAAAACTCAATAATCAATCACTGCTGAAACACAGAAATCACACACCACTAACAATATAAATGAGAAATCTGCGATTTGTGAAAATGCTCTAGTACTGACGTACCCACGCCAACTATGAAATCTGGGAAGTTACGATGGCCATTTTCGAAGCTAAATTCCAGCGTGGAGAAACATTGATATAGAGCTAGAACGTTTTAATTAAACAAAATAAGCTTAAAATAACAAGACTATTTCAATATTAAATCAAAAAATCTCACCTTTAAGTTGTATTTTGCGATGTATTCAACGAAGGTATAGGCCAAGCGAAGGACTCGAACAAACTAGAACAAAATGTATGAAGCCCGTACTAAAATGTTCCACGAGCGAGGTGGCTTGGGTGGGTTCCGCGTCAATCTAGTAGAGCACTCTTCAAATTCAAAATCTTGCGTCACCAGGTTAGCCAACTTTACGTAGCAAAATTGACGCATTATTCGAATTGACCAATAGCAGTCTTTTTAAAGTCTCTTGAACAAAAGTTATATATTAGATATATAATTATTAATATCACAAAACCTTTTCTTTGAAGTAAGAATATTTTTGTCCTCAAATGCAATAATACCTTCTGTATTCTGCTTAAGTCTTACGAGAGATAATTAATTAAAAAATGTATTAGGAAATTTTAATTCTTTTATTAATGAATAAAAAATTGTTTTTATTTTTATTCCAATTCTTATTTAAAAAATTCAATTGATTTTATAATAAGTTTTGCAAATTTTCATACGTTTTGCGATTTGTAACTCAGGCTTTGCCTATTTGCTTTGTCGTTTACTTTAACTTACCCTTTTCAATATTAAATTTGTAAATTGCAATAGTGAAATTTATCATGCACAGTTCGGTATGCACGATATTGTAAATATTTAAATGTAAATTAATGGTCTGAAGCATTTGAATTATGATTTTATGAAAGAAATTAAAATATTTTTTTGTGGACTATATTTACAAAAACCACATTTTTATTTAGCATAGTGGATTTTTATACCACGATCCCTACAGAAAGCGTTTTATATTTTATAGTTTTAAGAGCTGAGAAAATAGATCTTAATTTTTAAAACCAATCCATAAGCAATATAATTTTTCTTTTAGCATTTTTTTCGAAATGATGTGGAAAGTAATCTTTTTGAAAACGTTTCAAAGTATAATTCGAAAGCAACTTTGAAGTTACTTTTACACTCGAGTACTTGATATTTTTGAGGGTTTTTCGAGTATGAGTATTCAAAATTCTTGTTAGAATATGAACACGTTTTTGTTGATATAAATGGCTATATAATTCCAATTCGTCGTTGGCGTTCATATAGTATATAATCTGTGGTTCATATATATTTTATAAAAGTAGTCTGTGGTCATTCTTATTGTCAATCAATATAAGTATTGTATAAATAATATACGATAAACCGCCCTCTGCCAATCTATGCCACGATGACGCGAAATGATTTTTAGTGGGTATTTTTATGTAGCGTCTATTATTATAGTTAGTATATAAAATTGTTCTCATGTAAAATGAATTTGTTGATTTTTTTTTCAATGGCACACTGTGTTCAGTACTTTGAATTATCTGCCTTTTGGCACGCTGATGCATTTTTGTGCCGACCGCTGCTAAAAATATTAATATTTGAAAAGCTAAGATAATATTAAATTGGCAGATGAAAATGTGATTTGAGAAATACTATCAACAATAGTTTGACATTTTGTGTCATCCAGTGTTATTATTGACCAGCCTGCGACGTTTATGAAACACGACATCGTCATTTTCACGATGCGTAAGGTACATCAACATAGAGCAATTATCTCCAGTTTTAAACATTCGTTCACAAAAACCTGATTTCGGAGTCTGGACATATGTACAAAAAAAAACACACCCACACATGCTAAGTACTTGTGTGGTTTATTGGATCCAAATATTTTTATAAACCATCATAAACACTACCCAGCGCATTCATAAAAAGTCACTTGTTGAATTCTTAAATTGAAGGTTTCCAGCCAGTTGAAGACTAGTTGAGAGTTATTCCTGAGATAGTGTACTATCAAATAGAATTCCTTTGTTTCTGAACTTGTGTTTTCAGTGTTATTACTTGTATTGCTTTCTAGTATTGATTTAATCATGAGGAAATATTTTATGCTGTTCTGTTAAAATTCATTGTTTGTAGTTTTCCATTGAGAAACTATCTTCCCAAAATGATAATGAATAAGGGTAACATTGAAAATTTTGCATCTCAAAGAAGATAATAAACCATTTAAAGTAAAATTACAGAAGCATCTTAAACAGAATATTCTTTTGGGCTAAAAATGAAATTGTTTTAACATGGTGAAAAAAAATGTATTTTAGTTCTACAAAATATTTTTTAATTTTACTGAAATATGTGTTGACCTAGTGTTTGCGTAGGATATTGTTCCTCGCTTTCTCACATGCTTAGTCGCACTCCTGAGCAACCTTTAGCATTCATTTTTTTTTATCCTACTTACTCACTTGCAAGTGAGGCTGCATGGCTATTTTTTGCGATTGTGACACCCTGTTTTTTATGATTGGATGAGTGAGAGGGAATTTTAGACATCATAGACATCTGTTGACCTATTGAAAAATCAAATTAAGAAACTAACTTAAGACCCGTAAGATGTGAGAGTGTGATTGAAGCCGACGTCAATGACTTTGAATTTTTCAAGTATGGTTTTCTTGTATCAGTTGCCAGAACAGATACAAGGAAACAGTACTTGAAAAATATTTCCCCTTCTACTCTTAAAACAAAAAAGGTCTGTTTATGAACTTTGAGTTGTTATCAATTATGAAAATCGACTGAAGGTGCTTGATGACAGTTCTATTGCATCCTTGTGATAGAATGCCTGAGGATGCCGAAAGGTGAAACCCGGGTCGTTAGTGACAAAACATGTGGAATCGTCCAAAGTTGTAATAATTCAAATTCATTAGTTTAGTTCGCCTTCCAAGAGTAATGGGTGGAGGTTGATATTTCCACCAATTTGCTTATACACGCAAAGAATATTGCATATAATCTTGATCAAGTTCCTAAAATACCTTATTTTTTTTTTTTTTTTTAAATAATAAAAACACATTTTTTTTTAGTACTTATTTCCACAATATATTTTTTTGATCAGGACCGGTTTGGCTCATCGCGAGCATTATCAACTGATGATTCATCAGTTGATAATGCTCGCGATGAGCGAAACCGGTCCTGATCAAAAAAATATATTGTGGAAATAAGTACTAAAAAAAAATGTGTTTTTATTATTTAAAATATAATGCCTTTCCATCAAGAAGTGACAGTTAACACCTTAAAAGTGAAAATACCTTATGTCGAAGAAGTTTTTATTAATATTAATATTTAGTCAAAAGGGTTCAATTTAATTTGTGAAAATAGTGTATTATTGTGATAGAAAACATCATAACTGTCTTTTTTTTCTTAGATACTATCCACTTTTTACATTTATTTGAGGTGCCTTGCATGGCCCTATGCATTTCACAGGGTTATACGACACCATCTCTAGATGTGGTAATTTGCAAATGTGAAGTAGACATTAAGCATGGTTTCACCTTTTTCTCATAAAAGATTTATGTTTTTTTTTTTATTTCAGTAATAATCTTAATTATTGATTGAATTGGCATTTACTTAGTATATAACTCCATTATAAAGCGGTGAAAGAAAAGCAATGTATTTTAGTTCTACAAAATTTTGTAGAATAAAAATATGTGGTTATTTTTTCACCGTGTTGTAATCATAATTATGATGATTAATATCTTCATACTTTTGTACCGACATACATAAAATTGAATAAAGTGTTAATAAGACTGAAAGACAATAATTATAAGATGAGTTTCATTTATTTAAAATATAATACTTAGGGATACATAGAAATATTTGAATGGACAGAAAGAATTAATCACTTCCACTTTCTTCTTCATTTTCACTTTGAGCTGAAGAAACTTCTTCCTCCTCTTCTTCTGAAGATGCTTTTTTCTTTGATTTCTCCTGTGAAGATTGAACAAACATTGCATTAATATAAAAAAATGTAATTTAATAAAATAGTTAATGATATCAATAGCCAAATCACAGTAAAATTAAAAATAATATAATTTGCGATATCAGCTGAGGAATTTCAATATCAAATTTGAGTTTTATCACTAACAATCCACTTTCAATTGCTAAATCCTACAATAATACAAAAACCGAATGGGATATTTAATAGTAACATAACCCACCCATTTAAAATAAGCAGATAATTCTAAATATTGCATTTAAAAACACTACCTTTTTGTTGGATTTAGTTTTGCCTTTTTTATCTTCATCAGAAGAGGAACTATCATCACTGATGTATTCTTTACTTTTGAAATCTCCCGATGGTCGACTGACGGTGGCTTCTTTCTTTTTCTTTTTCGGTTTGGATGGGGCGCTACCGCCTTCTTCGTCGTCAGACGATGCTGCACCTTTTCCTTTTTCTTGGGTTGATTTATATTCTTCCATAGCTTTAGCATATTCCTCTTTGGCCTTTTGTGCCTTTTCTTCCCATTTCTGGAAATAAAAAATTATTCAATCAAAATGCATGTAATGAAATAAGATTTGAGAATAATCCTTACCACTACACTAGAAAAATAACAGCACAATGAATATTCATTTTTAAGAGTGTATTTTCACATCCCTTCTAAATATTTATGAAATTCGTTGTTCAGTAAGCAAGTCATACGATATTGAAATTACACATTTTTTTTTCTTTCTTAAATATACTTTAAGATAAACCTGTCATATTTCAAAAGCTTAAAAAAACGCAGGGTAGAGATTAAATATACTGGATGAGATTACTTACAGACTTGTCTTTCATTTCTCTCCACATTTCACCACCCTTTTTAGCAATTTCTGTTACTTTGATACCAGGATTTTCCTCATTGATTTGCTTGCGTGTTTCATTTAACCAAATCATAAATGCTGTCGATGGCCTCTTTGGAGCATTTTCATCTTTCTTTTTTCGTGAAGAAGTTTTCTTTACACGAGTTGTTTTTTCAGGCTAAATGTAAAAAAATATTGAAAAATTAAAAGGCAAAGGAGCTTCTGAAAATTATCTGAAAAATATGATGTTAAACAATATATATTAATTTATTGATTATTATTTATTGTTAAATTATTTTATTAATGTAATTTCAATATTGAGCAATACACAAGAAAATATAACTGTGGTTGAAAATGTATTAAACATATGGATCTTCAAGTACTGGGTTCCCTAAACTTTTAAGAATGGGTATTTCTTAACAGTAAACAGTAATTAGTAGCTTTATTTTTGTGCTATTCAGGCTCCACTGGACTTCAATATGTTCCATAAAACAAAATTTGAGAAACCTGGTATATCTAGCATAACCGTTGTTAAATTGTGAGCTTACAATTGTTTTGGCAGATTTAGTTTTCTTCTTCTTCTTTTTTTTGTCATCTTTCCCTTCATCGCCACCGACAGCTTCCCCGCCTGATCCAGAACCTGATTCTGAATCAGTGTGATTTGTATCATACCTGCCGAATGTTCAGCGAAATCAATATTTTCATAAATACAGTGAAATTGAAAATAAGCTTAATAATCTACTATTTGGAGTAAGAATAGGGAATGGATCAAAAAATTTAGCTTTGCCTTTTGATCGCTTTTAAGATGTTAACTGTTTTTTTTTTTGAGGAAAGGCGTGATATTAAACTTTTGAAATGAATTGATGAAGTATGATTGAGAGGAGATTCTATTAATAGCTTTCCTGGAAGTGTCGCGACAATAATGAATTAAATCAATAAATACTAACTCTTCGGCAACATCAGAATCTTGTTGATCAGGATTGAAGTCTTCATCTGTGCTCTCTTCATCATCTGAGTCTCCTCCCCCACCTCCGTCACCCGCTCCATCTCCATCCTCAGCCCTCTCCTTTGCCTCTGCCTTAACTCGGGCGAGATATGCATCCGGTTCATTCTCAGCGTCAGAATCACCAAAGTCATCTTTATATGATTGCTTGTCCTGGAACATTGTGAAAGTTTTGAGAGGTGACAAAATTAATACATAAGTATCTTTCAAATCATTTTACCATAATCAAATCCTAAAAAAAAAATCTGATTATCTGTACTGACTTAACCATATAAATGATAGGTTGACTCACAGTTTTTCCTGTATTCTTCACGTGCAATTTTTTGGATGAAATAAAATCAAAAAGTTTTCCATACTCTTCTTTTTCAATGCTGCTGAACGTGTGAATAGTTCCCGATTTCAACTCAATTTCAAAATCAAATGATCTGCATTGGAAAATAAATGTTATATGTATAATAATACCAATAATTTTCTCCACAGCACAGTGTGCTGACTAACTCTAACTAATAGAGCAACTTGATAAATAAGATGGATTTAATATTGCTTTATATTTACATAAAAAAAAAAATATTTTTAAATTGACCTCTTGTAAAATATTTATACCAACAAATTTATTTTTAATGTTGATGGGAAAAGTGCAAAAAAAATATGATAAGAGTAAATGATACATTTGCTATATGATATATATCTGAGCGCCTCAGGCACAGTATTGTTTGTTAATTAAGATAGATGTGAAATGTGTTATAAACATACCTAGTGGAGCCCCCGCTTCTGGCAAAATTGACAGAAGCAATTTCTTCAAATCGTATATGTATTGGAGGTTTATGGACATTAATAAAACCTTTTTCAAGAGGGTACAGTAAACCAGCTGCAGCCTTGTATGAACAGGATATTGCAGGAGTTCCAGTGTGTCTGAGTAAAAAACAAATACTTCTTAAACTATGTACATCATAAGCAATGGTGATTTCGTTTCATTTTTGAAATATGAAATTGAATAATGTAATAGGAAAAAAAACTTGAGTATATAATCATAATCAAATATTCATGATATTTTCTTTATAAAAAGGCATAAATAGGGAGATTTGTAATATAAGTAACAATTTTAATTCAATTAATAATTACCCGACGAAGTTCCCTGGTCCTGTCAGCCGTCTGTTGATGATAACTTTCATTATTTTGCCTAAGACTTCATATGTGGGGCCAGTCAATTCTTTAGTAATCTTATCTTCATATTTTTCTTTTAGTTCCTCCCTGAAAAAATACTGAGTATTGCAATGCATTCATACATTATTGACTACATAAAGTGACATCAAAAATATGATACAATTTTTTTTAAATTTTTGAGATGTTTGAATTTATTTGAAAAAATTGTAAGGCATTTCCTTGCCCTCACATTGTATATTCTATTTTAGGAATGGATCTAACCAAAATAAATACGCAGGCTTTTAGCTAATAGAAAGTCTTCACTCTACTTACTCAGAAAATGGAAGTTCGATGGTAGTTTCTTCTTCTTTACCGAATAGCAGTACAAGGAAATGGTATCGAGTTTGTCCTTGTTTGATCGGAGGGTCTAGAGATACGACAAAGAACATTTGTCGTGAATCTTTGTGAGGCAATAAGAACAATCGGAGAACTGTCGACATAGGAATTTTGTAATCGTATGTTTTACCGTGAAGTTGGAAGAATGATTGGAATATTTTGATGTCATATCGCCCACTAAAAATTAAATGCATAACACATGAATTTGAAGATGCTTCAGTAGTTTTCAAAAAAATACATTACTTTAGTCAATTTGCTCATAAATATTAAAAGAAACATAATTACCGTGGAGTGAGGCATTGTAATTCTCTAAATATGGCAATGGCATCTCCTGAAACAGATATGACACTCGCCTTGGTCATGACTTGTTGGTGGAATGCTTCAACTGGGTCTAGATCTCCCGCCATCTCACTTGTGGGTATATGGAATCTCATTTCCATCAATGAAACTGGTGTATCATCATTCTGAAAACTCCGGGTTTTCAATACAAGTAATATAGAAATCACACAATGAGAACTACAAATAGTTCTCAATACTGGTGATTTGACATTTGAAAAAATATTTGTATAGTTCTTTGATCCTTAACTATATGTATATTAATTTTATTTTTAGGATATTTTAAGTCTGTGTATGTATTGATTGAATTGGCATTTACTTGGTAGAACTCCATTATAACACGATGAAAAAAACACATTGCTATTTTTTCAACGTGTTCTATGTATGCATGTCACATATCTTTGATGAAATACATGATCCAAGAGATGAGATGATTCAAAGTGATAATATTTAATAATTTATCTTTTATTACAAAACCTTACAGATCTCCAAGCCTAAGCCTGTGGATTAACACCGGCCCGCAAGCATTATCAAACTGGCCTGGTATACTTTGTAATACCACATATAATATAATTATGAGCTAGCTAGATCTTGGCCGTTAGGCTTAACTAAAGGAGACCCCTGTTCTATGTCATTTATTTTACTTCATGCCTGTCAGTCACTTTAAAAAAAAAGTCTCATTTAATAATTTTGATAAAAGAGAATGTGATTACAGTACCCCTCTTAATAATTCACATATAAATTTATATAGTACACAGCAGGAAAAATACCTGGTGAAACTCCAATGTGACTTCATTTTTACCGGTATTACATTGAGAGACGTTGTGCAAAGGTATTTCGAATGCTGTCCTGGTGCCAACATTGAAATTCAAAACAGAACCATTGAATTTTGCTGTACCCCAGTTCCAACCTTTCAGTGAAAGTTCTTTCTCCAACATATCTTTCTCATAATTTGATTTAAAGAATTTGGCAACCTTTTCTTGTTCCTGTAAATCATGTTGGAATATAATTCAATATATTTGATCATATCACCTTTTTTATCAAATTTCTTTTTGGATGTGTTGTAGTTAACCTTTAAACGCCCAAACATTTTTTGTGAAATATTCGCGTGATCCGAAGCCGATCTAAAAATATTTATATCTCTAAAACTATTCATTATATTTGAGTAAAATAAAAAGCATCATCAAAATAAAAGATTGTTTAAATAATAATTTACAAAAGCTTTACACGAAATTTTTCACATTTTTTTTAATTACACGTTAAAGTTAATCAATAAAAACATCTCTGAGGGGTTCAGGCACCCAGATTGGGAGCCACAGCTTCAAAAAAAAAATCTATGTATTGTATGAAAACAATCTGTATCCCCATCAAAATATATTGAATAGTGTAGATAAAGCTGATTTATTATGGTCCGCCTAATATAACACAACGCAGATACCAAGAGTCGATATTGTAATACTAATGTTTATATTACTCATCATGGTAAAAATATTATATTACATATATCGCAAAAACATTATTTATATAATCTAATGTTCATATTTTGAATACTATTTTCATAAATCAGTGTAACTCGATAGCAAAATGCACCATAATAACTTCTCCCGTATGGGACCGCTGGGCGTTTAAAGGTTAATATTGTATAAAAAAAATTAACGATAATAACAGTTTATACGATACTAAAACAATTTTTAGTATTATTTCAATAATATATGGGTTTTAAAAATCAAAACACAAAGCCTTCTCACCAAAAAGTGAGAGATAAAACAGTTTCAAATTGATCGTATTTCAACATCTGATTTCTCATATATTTGAATATATATTATATTATTGAATGAATCGGCATTTACTTGGTAGAATTCCATTATAACATGGTGAAAAAATAGCGATGTATTTTTTCACCGTGTTGAAATGCATCATATTCACTGGTCCCATAGGGACCGCTGGGCGTTTAAAGGTTAAAGAGTAAATCATAGATTATGCTGTCAAATTTACATTTTAATTTAACAGAAAATTGTCACATTTCACTACATAATGTTGAATAATATTCTAGGATTGGTTGGGTTGTTGATCAAATTCTTATGACATTGAATCTATGAGACATACAAAAAAACACCAATTTTTCTTTGAATACAAATTGTTTCAATATATGAAATTCTATTTCACTCATTGCAGTCATCTATCACAGCAAAAGAACACAAAATTGCTTCTAGTTGATCATTGAATGTGCTCCTGTCAAGGTGATTGCTCAAATCCATTGACTCGATGATATGATTATGAGAAGTCAATTTAAGCATGTTACGTACACATATTGCAATTAAGGATAGTAGTTCTATATGGTAAATAGCCTTACAAGATGCTATTTTTTCTCTTCACAAAACTTGTATAAATGTTAATAAAAATAATGTAATTCAGCGACAAACTTAATAGCAGATCGGACATTTTCAAAATATTGAACAAGTAAATCAATTAAGACAATAATTTAACTATACGAAGAATTTACCGCAATACTTCATAAAAATATTGCGATATTATTTCAAGTGTATGATAATGACATGACAATAAGGATTTATTTAGTGGTAATTAATTTTTCTACAATATTGTGTCAGCATTTAGTTCCTTTGCAGGAAGAACGGGAGAAACCTGATGCGTGCAAATTTTTTTTTAAAAAAGAGTATAGTATTCAATATATAAATAACTATTACTTACACCGTCTTTAAAGCCACCAAATCTGTGTAGAATACCATTTTTCAAAAATATTCTTAACCCCCACGAGCCAACAAACCTTTGAAAATTTACAAGCTCCATATCGCTAGAGTTTATCTGTTCTACTTTGCCAGTTTTGTTGTTCTTGAAGACAATATTTTGGTCAGTCATTTTAAGGCGTCCAGGAACCTAAGAATTTTTAACAGCAGATATTAGCTAGATGACAATCGGTAATTTACCCGCCAAAGAGCATGTTGATAAAAAAAAACAGGTAATATTTACCATTGAACCCTTTACTTCCGCTGATATATCTGAATATTCAAGGAAATCCATGTTGTCTTTATTTCTTGTGACAGAATTAATACAATTATTGTATAAAGTATTCAAGAATTATAAAAAAAGAATCGCCAGCGAGAGCGGACAGCGAGAAACGAGTAATTTCAATATATAATTTGTGGTCTATGTCCGCTATGTCAGCCTATGTGATAGAGATAGTCATAGACTATTATTGGTATATTTCATTGATAACATTGCCAAATACAAAAAGAGTAAATAACAATACTAAACTTTTTTGCTCGTAATAATATGTAGATATTGTAAAATAAAATATTAAAAAATTACATATATATTGTGGCATATTATTTTTTCGACTATTTTCATGTTTCAACAATTTATGATTTCACTTTAAACGGATTTTATCTACAAAATCTAGTTTTAAATGTAAACATATGTAACATATAATTATTCAAAAATATAAAAAAAGAATTTATTTTCTTAAATTATGATATTTAAATAGTTTAAATCGAAAATAATAATGCGACAGAAATATATTTATGAAAATATATCATGATTTATGTAAAAAAAAAAAAAAGTTATTTTGATAAATATTTACTAACGGTTAAATGAATAATTTATTCCATGATAACATGGTTTATTAAAATTTATTAGCAATATTTTTAATGTTTTGCTGGTATTGCTTTTGTTTAACACTAGAGTGAAAATTTATTTTCATTTTATGCCGACCCCTTTAATTTTTTTAAATTATTTGAAGTAATATTATATAAAATAACTTTAATGCTTGTGCCTCGTTTCCCCTTCATGTATGAGTCTCGCAATTATAAATTATATAAAAATGTCATCCACATTTCAAATTAGATAATATTATGAAACTTATCGAGATTTATTATCGCAGCTTAAAGTGGGTTATGACCAGTTATGACATTGTCGCTCTATGACCATAGACCGCGTTCAACTCAAGTTAAACTGACTGTCATGTGTCAAATGTGAATAATAAATAATTATATCTCAAACATACTTAATGGAAAATAGATAGAACTTTGTATTGTTTTAATAATTCTGGATCTGTGAATATCATATATTGGATTTTTGTGACAATCATCATAAAAGGTAAATTTATAATCTAAAACTTCATATCCAAATCTGTATTTACACATATAAATTCATTTAATGTAAACAAATAATTGTTTAGGTCAATTGGATAATAAATTTAGGAATCTGACACTTCATCTGCAGCTTAACTAATCCAGAAAACTTATTAACAATGGAAGGTCAGTTTTACACTTGTCTTTATCGCAATATCAGTTTAATTGATTGAAGCTTGATGACAGACCGACAGCACGGCTGCTTCTGGGTTCTATTAAGAAATCCAAATTAAAAAAATGCAACATCCAATGAAAATAAATTTTACGAAATTTCGAGTGTTTTACTAGTGATTTGTTTATGTAGTTTCTGTGCCAAAAATAATTACATTATCATAATTGTATGATGAAGTAAACTTTCAATAATAAATTATTTTTTCTAATTGACCATTGCCTAAATGAAGCATATGGACATCTAATTGAACATCTCAAAAGTGAGTATTTTTATTAAAATATAATAATATTTCTTAATCAATCAAACATATTTTTGAGAAAAACTATGCAACAAATATTTTGTTCAGGCATTTGCTTAAAGCTCTGTCTGCAAAATTAGATAGGAAGAAGACGATAAGTCATAAAAGACACCTATAATGTTTTTTTAGGATGCAATTTCATTTATGAATTGTAAAATGAGCCCAATTTGAAGCATCCATTAAAATATAATTCTATATTAAATACCTATGTGTTGGTTCAACTGTTAATTTTTTTTGTTGAGTTGAGGTGGTTAATGACACCATCAAATACTATTGCAGTCAAGTCAGTTTTGTAAAAAAATATGATTTTTGCATTTGCGTCATTTCATTCGTTATGTTGGCAGTTTATGAATCAGCGAGTACCACCATGGAGCTAATGTTTTTTGTTTATATATATTACAAATATATCTATTTTTAGGCAAAATAGCTGAAGCAGAAAATAGAGCAAGAGCATCTGAGGAAAAACTTGAAAAATTGCAAGCTGTATATGACCAAATGAGAAATGAGCACGAAAATTTGTTGCAACAGGTTGGATCGCCTAAACTAATTGATGATTTTATTATTTTTTAAATAGTTTTCTGTTGTTGGGTTTGACTTATTTTAAGTGAATTGTTTCACCCATTTTTATGGGAGTGAGAATAGAAGGAGAAGCTTAAATAAGTATTTTTTTTATCTTTATTTATAATAATACATTAAGTATTTTGGATATTATGGTAGGATGAAAACATAAATCAACAAAAAAATCAATAATAAAAAATGTCCATTCAGAGTTCTGGAATATGTTGTTGTTTCAAACAAAAAGAGTGTACTATGCCTTATTTCTAGAAGTGCAGAAGCAGGTGTTGAAATTATCACTGACATATTTTGGTATAAAGCTTACATTCAGATACTTGACAACAAAGCCAATTGGTAACTTGTGTTTTTTTTCTTTCTTATTTTCAGAAAGCTGAAAGCGACAAAAAGTTACTCTTATTGAAGAAACTGAGAAAAGAGAAGGAAAATCAGACACTGAGAGCAAACAATACTAATTTTTCTTCGAAATGAACTGTATTGAAGATGCAAAGAAATATTTTTATCCATGTTCACTTTTAAAAACTAAAAGAGCTTTCATTTAGTGGTGTTTTTAATTATTTATTTATGAAGAAACAATGTATTGAGTGTCTTTAATTATTATTAAGGCTGTAGAAACTGCTAATAGTGTTTCTGTTAGAAAGTTATTGCTATGAATAATATATATATATATTAGAAAATTACGATATGTTTGTTATTTATTTCATTGATATTTTACCATGTAAATTATTTCATTTCCTTTTATGTAAATAATTACAATAATTGAAAGGTTGTGAAGCATATAGGCTATACTAACACTAAATGTGTTAAAAAAACCATATTTGTCCTCAATATTTTCAATCCTGAAATTCCTGCCTCATCCACATAATGTTGATAAGAGAATTAAACTGTTATCTCTATGATCTTAAACAGTTGCATTCATTATCTGTAGTATGATTATTAAAAGATATATATATATATATATATATATATTATGTATTAAACATTTTCTATTGGATGTATCCAATATTTTCATTTTTACAATTGACACACCCACGTGCCAGTTCGCCTCACTTTAGAGATGGTGAGTGTCAAATTTGTGTTATTGGAAAGGGCGGCAAGTGCACTTGTACAAAAAAGAGTATAAGGGATATTTTGAATAAATATTGCTGAATTAGGGAAATATTCTAAAACTAGGCATTGTAGGACGATGATTTCATTAGGTAATTAAAATAATAACAAAATAAACACTTGACTTACAACCAATTAGATTATATCAACTAATGAATTAGTGAACAGAAACCTACTGAGATTTGTTATGATTCTGGTAATCAGAATTGAAAAATTGAAAAATTATCTAATAAAGCATAGGCCAAGAATAATGTAGACATTTGCTATATTTTATTTCCAGCCACAGGAAAAAAATTTGAATGAAATAAATAAAACAATATTTTCTTAAATTGATTAATAATAAGGAAAATTTTAAATATTTCTTCTCATAATTATGATAATTGGTTTTCTCAAGTTCAAATGTTCAAATATTCGTTATAAGAAGGTTTTATGAGAAATAATCCATTAATTTTCCTTATGTTCATGTCATGGAATAGACTGTTTGTAAATATTTCAAGCTGGTCGGCGGTGTTGTGTCAAGTGCAAAGTGGATTTTCTTTTATATGTGTGGTAAAATATCTGTTAAATGTTAACCGATGGCGTCTATTTCGTTGCCTCGAGTTCTTCAACAGAGAAAAAGTAGTTTGGAGATTGAAAGAGAAAACTTCGAAAAGTTTCAGGTAAAACTTTTGGATTATTTCGATTCTCTTTGAACTGTCATAAAATGATTAGTATTTTCACATACTGAATCATACTTTCGTTGCTTTATTTCCTGCTGGCAAACGAAACCGTGCTAAGTATTTTCATGGCTTAACTATTATTCAAGCTGTAATGTTGATAACTAAACGTCTGTTAGGTGATTCCTTAATTAAATATATAGGCGTCTAGGGGTTATGTCAATTTATTGACAGGTAAAATAAGAACAGAGAAGGATTATTCTATCGAAAATAGTAAAGAATTATTAATAATCTGCGTTATGATTAATTTAACATTAAAGTTATTAACACATTTCGAAATTTCTGTTAATTTAGTTACAATATAAATATTCACTTTGGAAGTTGTATTTCTATATCTTTTCGTACGTTTTTCAAATTATTTAGTGTTATCAAATTACGCAACATGTAAATGTCTTCAAAATACTTGAAATTATTATTTTTTTCAATATGTTATGTTGATAAATATATACATATATAATTACACATTAATTCAGACATTGGTGATTGTAAAGGTGTTTATACAGGGTGTTCGCAGGAAAACTTTACTACTTAATTTTTGTATGAATTTATGTAAAATGAAAAATAATTAATAATAATAAGAAAAATTGATTGTCGACTTTGATGAAATATTTCACAATTAAAACACGTTAGCTTATTGAGTATTTCCATAATAAAATTGCCACGTCCATACTTTACGACTGTCAAAATTCATTTATACAAAAATGGTGACCAAACAAAGTAGTAAACTTCCCAAAACAAATATTTTTATTGGATATTTATTTTTCTACACACATACTAGGGATTAAAGTGTGTTGGGAATCATCATATGTTTGAAATGGTTATAATGCGTTTATTCTGTTCTCTGCCATTCACATTCCATCTATGATGTCAAAGCAGCATTAATCATCTGTAAAACTTAAATGCCTTCACTAAATATCTCTAATTGAATGTTAACAGATAGATTTTTTGTTTGAATAACATTCGATTAACCTTATTAATTTGCTTCACCGATACACAATATACTTATATACAACATACAGTATATGATATAATTGATTAAAAGGTGTTAAGCATGTTGTGATTTTTTTCTCAAATATTTGACACTGTGCCGAATGTGCCTAGTATTTAAATTAGATTGTAACAGTGATAGATGTAATATTGTCTTGAGCAACTGGAAACACTGAAACTAACATTCGTTTAAGGAATTGTATGGCACTTTAATCAAACTCTCATCAAAATATGAGGCATATGTTAGAGAGTGATAGATAAGTTCACAAGATATACGCCCAGAGTAATAACTATGCTAGTTAGTATTGTTAGTAATGAATATGATATGATAGGACTTGAATCCACGAGTATTGAAGCTGAAACTAGTAATTTTGAATACCACCAGCCTTGTGAACAGTTACATAAATTGATTTTACAATAAATGTAAATGTTTCCTAAACAGTTCTGATGCAAGAAATTTATATAAAACATAAATTTTCATAGAACTAGTTGATTTAGGTATATTAGATAAATGATATTAAACTGGAAAATATTTTTTCTTTCGTTTTGTTTTATGCCTTTAATTGAATTTCATTGTATACTTAATTGATAAAATATGTTATTTTTGTAGTATCGATATTCTTTGAAAACACTAGTATTAAAGACATTAATATTGAATATATCCTGAAAAATGGAATATTTTTTGGTTTTATTAAATTAAATATATGATAACGATTGACATATTTGACATGACCTGATCTGAGTTAGGTTAAATGTCTTTGTCCTGTGGGAAGCGAAAAGATTTTAATTTGTAGAAGCTCTACTATTATTTACTATATGGAAAAAAACAGCTTTCTGATCATGTTTAGCTTGTAAGAAGAGTTTGAACTTGTAGACAGTGGTGGTGGGTGAGGTGTTCTTGGACTTCCTTGTGACACGTATTTCGTTATCCCCGAAAATCAACTTCTGACTGGTAAATCATAAATATTTATATTGTTTATGATTATTATAATTCATTTGCAGCTTGTTTGCCTAAATAAAATACGGAAAATATAAGGCGGAAATTTTTGGCTGGAATAACCAAGTCAAGATGATTCTGAAAAAAATTATCGAAATCATGATTTGATAAGGATTGATGTTGATGCAATAATTAATTATCGTTGCTTACTATTTCAACTAACTAAAAGTTTGTTGTTGATACTTATTTTGACACTTAGTCAAACACGATTGGCTACATCAGAGCTCGGCAACATATCGTCGCTTTGGGTAGTCATGGCTCTATCTGCTATTTTTGCAAAAACATTTTTTACACAGTTGAAAATAAGCGGATATTTGCCTAATTTGGAAGTCCTGTGATATCCAATTTTTAGAAATGTTCTATCTGAAAAACAAATGAATATTACAGTGCATTAAAGTTCCATCTGCATACACAAATGTAAACTTTGTGTCTAGGAAATCCTAGTCCCCAAAGCGGATATATCTCTTCCATTTGCGCATGTGGATGCATCAGTTTTATACAGTTATCAATTGTGAATGAAACAAATGTCGTATCATGTATAATATGTGAGAGAGGGATACACAGTTTTTTTGGGAATACATGTGTTTTTTACTTATTATAATCGTTGTATCCGTCTACAAATTCCCTGCAAATTTCATTCTCTGAGACACAAAATTATTTGTATTGTCATTATGTTTTGTTTGATTTGTATTTAAATGTCTCATTGCAGTTATTGCAACATGGTTCTATTTGCTGAGATTTTTGTTGCCCTCGGGAACGTTTGAGAGCATCGAATTTAAACCCATTAATATATCAATACGATAAAATCGTTTAAATAAAACGACACTATTGATGTTGGTGTTAGATCTTCATAAATTTAATATTGCTCCTTCTGAACAGTTTATTTTTCAGATAGAACCTTGTTTAACCAATGCGGCCATATTAGCACAGAAATTTGATACTCATTATTAAAACAAGCTATTAGTACATATATGAAAAATGTATAATTGTTATGAAAAATAACCAGAAACAAGCTATGTAATATAATATATAGATCGAGGTAGGTGATTTTGAATTTATTTTTTTTGTTCGGTAAGTTCTATCTCTGTCTATCAAGGGTAGTACCCATACTATATATTTTTTATTGATATAAATCAAAGAAATAAACCATAAATAGATTAAGAAAGTTTTATCAAAAGGAACTTCGGAAATGAGTATTAGGTTAAATAGTTCTGACAATTTAATAAAATATTTAAAACTTAGCTTCAAAGGGGAAATTAAAAATGAAATGATTGTATATTCTACACTATTATAATAAGTATTAATTGATAATATAGATAAAAATATTTTATCACATGTCGATTGTAGATAGAAGGAAATATTGCTGATAAAAATTGATTTTTAAAAAATTGCGTCGGGTTGATTTTACAAAATCTCGCTCGAATAGCACGATTTTGAAACCGCTGGTTTGAACGCAGTACAGACTAACGATATTTTTCTAAAGATTTATAAACATAACATTATTAATTCTTATCGTTGTTTTATATAAATAAACTTCAAGATAAATATTATTGTCGCATTTACTGCTAGCGATTCGACGAACGAAGTCAAAGAGCACATTTACTCTACGGCCGGGAATACCATCACCATCCTGGAATTAACGCATTATCAATTTACGAACGTTATAGTTATCAGTTTGTTTTTCGGGGTGTATTTAAAGCGTCTCTATCGTAGTATATGCATTCAGTTACATAAAGTACGACTAAGTGACGGTCAGTGAAGATTTTCTTGTGAAGAAAATGGAGCATCAGAATTCAAGGAAGCAAAGAATCCTGCAGGCGTTGGCGAGGGCAAAATCTTTCGTCAAAAGAACGGAACCGCAGCCGCCGTTCGTCACTCTTGATGACGAGGAGAACACCAGCAATAATACAAAACCAGATAAAACCACTACATATTTTTCTGGCTTTAACGAGGATTTATCGAGAACAGGCAGGTTTCTGTCCATCCGACAAACTTGATTCTCTCATTTTCGACTGTAACAACATATGAAATACAAGGAAAATACTATTTTTATTAAATTGTCTCGAAAAAATACTGAAAACAATAATGGATTTTTTAAAAACTTTATTGTCGCCAGTACTGTATTCATTGTAATGTCTCTCGCACAATGTACAAAGTAATAAAAATGACATTGCCTGGTTGTTATTTAGAGAATTCGTATTAAATTAAAAATGTAGCGATAATATACATATTTTATCGTATTTAAAACCATCATGGATTTCGTCCTCAATTATAACTTTTTAGCGAGGTTTCGAATGAAATACAATCAGGCGAAATTAATTTTAAATTTACAAGTTCGTCCATGACTTCGTCGTAAGTCGATAAACGCCGACGGGATATCCGTGTCTTACATAGAAACATTTTCGGAATCGGATTTGTTTATTGTGTGAAAAATATCTGTGTTTGAAATGGCATATTATTTATAATATTGGTGAAACAGTATTTTATTTTTGTGAATTTGATGATATTAATAATGTCGGACGTAGAATACGCAGTATAGTTTTATTATATGTTTTAGTTTAGTTATAAATCTAATAACGATAGGGTGATTTTAACTGAAAAGCTTGATGTCTTTTCTCTCATAAGAATTGTAAGAATGAGATACAACTGGATCTTTTGTAATCATTCGATTTTTGAAATACTATATTTTTGTGAACAAATAGTGAAAGCTATTATTGTTTTGTATCTCATAATATAAGTATAAATTGATGTATTTTGTTTTATTAAATAAAAAAAAATATTTTTGCTCTTGTAACAGACCAGCTATTATCGCTTATGAAAGATGACTGGAGATATTTGATCTGAGATGTATTGTAAATTATAATTATGAAATTATTGTAATCTAATTCGGTACAAATGTATCATTATATTATAACAGCAAATGTTACAAAACATATCATATATCATACAACATATATCATCAATGAACAATCTTAATTCACAAGAGTGAATGATCTAGCTTTGTCTTGGCAATGTTAAACGCATCCTTAAAATCTCAAAAGAGAAAAGAAAGTAAAATATTTTATGCATAGTGTTTTTTAATTGTAAATTAAATTTGTAATCGTAATGTTGCTGTGTTACGTGACTCTTCAAATTAAAGCTGTAGACATAATTAATATAATCAATATTATTTATTATAACTTATCATGATTTGACTGGAGTGTTACTTTTAATCGAATAAATAAAAACGATTTTAATAATAGCCAATTTTATATATTTTTTTCAAAATACGAGAATAGTGCATGCGATGTTTTCTCCATTCGATTTACAGTGTCGCAGATAGATCGAGTAATTTAAGGATTCCAGACCTTGGAATTGCGAACCGTGGTAAAAATAATGTTCAAGTCAGTGGTCGAGTGGTCGGCGTTGATTGAATAACCATAATCTCCAACAAATATATTATGCAATGTTACCTATATATGTATAAAATAATCCCTATTTGATCTCATTTTATGAATACAAGTAAGGCGTACAATCATATTACGTTCAACAGGCTAAGTTTTGCTAAATATTTTAGACCTTTAAATAATATGAATAATTAAAATAAGAACCGAAATTATTACACACTTTTATCTACATAAACAACAATCCGGTATGGGGATTGCACTACAGGGCGAATATATTAATATCGCTTCCGGTATTATGAAAATAGACGGACACGAGCAAAAAATAATTATTCGTAATAACAGACGTGAAATAATCAATATCCTTATTTCTATATATCCTATTAAATGTCAAACCATACGCACGAAGATTTAAATTTTATATAAAAAAAAATTTAAATCAATAGAGCATTTAAAAGTCTAGCGCAGGGGTGGGGAACCTTTTCATTTCAAAAGGCCACATTCACTTATCTGATTCAACATAAGGCCACATTAAAGAAAACATTGACACTCCTCCCTATAAACTAAATTTTAATTCACGATATAAATTAGTCAAAACGCAATTTAAAAAAATCTTTTAAGAAAAAAATAAACATTTAAAAATCGAATTTATTATATTGTATATTGTTATAAAATATACATATGTATGTATTTAAAGGAATCATATTTTATTTTACATATTTTTTGTTGAGATCTATTATTATTGCCGTCTCAATTTTTTTTCTAATTAGCAATCATCGAGCTAGGTATCTATAAGAAATATACTAATATATATAGTTTTATATACTAGTATATATAAATTAATATTTTACGATGTGCGTACTTTATTAAGTACGCACATCGTTTAAAATATTTGTTAATGTTACAGTTTACCGACCTTTAATGGGTAATTGCTTATGCTTTTTGTTAGAAAGCATTTGAATATTTGCTTCAATTTGACTTCATTTACGGTTTATCAGTCAAAAGGCAGCAGGTTCCCCACGCCCGGTCTAGTGTATCAATAAAGCTGCAACTGTTAATCTTGATCGGATCTTCGTTCAAATAACTTATCCGACTGTAAAAGTCAGCCGCAAGTTAAAGTTATGATTTAATCCCAGCGTTATAATTGTAATACCGGTATTTTGGTTTTGAAAAATAGTAAAAATACCGGTATACCGGTATTTTGTAATACCAGTGCAGGTATAACCTCCGTTTTTGACATGTTTGAGAGCAACGAGGGATACATGACGCACCGTTATTATTAGTATAATTTAACTAATAAAAGAAATATGAAACAGCATTAAAAATAATGACGAAATAAAAGCGTCAAAATTAAAGTGAAAAATTTAAAATTTACTTTAAAAAAATAGTAATATTCAGTGTGTCCCCCGTGGCAAAAAATATATATAATCTAGAAATACTGTGCTACGCTTGCCTGCACTTTGTAAAATTTGATTCATCGTTAAATTATCCTAGACAACCATGCTTCACAGCACTCACTCGCTCTGAATCTTTGTCGATTTCTTCTAATGGATTCGATGGATTAATTGACAAGAAAGTTATCAATCATTGTTTGTATGAAATAAAGAATCGTAAGGTTTGCTGCGGATGAAGGTTACTTTACCTATATTGAAATCCTAGTCCAGCACAGTTCAGAGGTCAGATTTTATCAAACGATTTCAGTTTGTATTGATTTCTTACTGGCAATAATCTTTTATATAAGTAAATATCAACCTTATTGTCTTTTAGTGAAGTATTTATTTGTCATCTAAAGATAGCGTAAATGTCTCAAGTCAGTATATGTGTTTTCAACTATTTTCACTCTGAATGTGGACGATAAGAAAAATCTATAAAATTTTAGTCGGCTACCAAATACGAGCAAGAAAAGAATTATTGATTGACGTTATGGTTTAATTTATTTAATTTTTATATAAACATTATTACAGCGAATAATAGCCGAGGTATAACTTATTTCACATTTTTAAATAACATGTGATCAACACAAGAAAAAAAAAAACATCGTAAACGCCTATGCCCATATCCAAAAATCTAAATTCGATATTGACCTTATTGGAATTGAAAGAACGACTCGTATTTAACGTCTTATAGTATTAAATATTTATTTTATAATATATTGAACATTGTTGCGTATATATATTTTTATTTCTTAGTAAAACTGTGCATGGCTAAAAGATCGCTCCCGTTCAGGTTCGTATCGGGACAAAAAAATGAGGCGTAAATTAATGAGTATTGAGTTATGGATGGAGGTGGGCAGTCAACTTGTACAATTAATTTTATTCACTATAATAAATACAACATATACAAATATGAATACTTCTAGATATCTGGCCGATGTACTTGGCTGGGCAGTTTTTACAATATTCTTTTACAAATTCTGGTATTATATAGAATTTATTTATATATTTACCACCTTCGCTCGTCTTAATTACTCGCCGCATTTGACATGTCTAATATCACGGTTATGAATTTCTTGTTTGAGTCTGATTAGAATTATCAGATATAAAGTCGCGCACTCTATTTGTCCTTACGACTAATTGAATTGGGAATTTTCTTTAAACGCATATAAAAAGAAAAAAGTCTTTTTATAGGTGTTTTTATGAACATTACAATAATTTTCAACGAAAGCTGACTGTTCCTGACTGATATAGCGAGTGTCGTTGTCGGCACGTAACGACTTATTATGACGCCTACCGCTACGAGGAAATCCTCAATTAATTTAAGCTAGTTTGTTACGAAGCGACAGCTCTTCGTGCATAATTCGTTTAGCCAACAAAAGCTTTTTGAAAGACCACTGTCAGATAAATGTTACTCGAAAAATTTCACATCTAATAAAGTTTATAATATCATGAAAATGCTCCTTTTAGTGTATATTTTTACATTTTATTGATTGAATTGGCATTCACTTGGTAGAACTCCATTATAACACGGTGAAAAAATAGTAATGTATTTTAGTTCTACAAAATTATTTTTAACAAATATAGTTGATAGCTATTTCGGCTCACGCCATCGTCAGAACTATATTTGTTAAAAATAATTTTGTAGAACTAAAATACATTGCTATTTTTCCACCGTGTTTTATTTTTACATGTAAACGAATTTCTTTGGTTGTTAAAATAACAAAAATATACAATGAAATGCTCTGAAATGTCGGCGAGATCGGCGGTATTTTTATTATAAACTTAACGGGACATTAACTAACTTAAATGGTTGTACAGATTTTGACAAAACAAGTGAGTATTCATGAAAGACAAAATAATACAGCGTCTTTGTTGAGTGATTTTATACTAATAAAAATAAAATAAAACGCTCCGAAGAGAGAAGTAAAACGAAGAAAAAAAACTTTTCTTAGCAAGTAAAGTTTTTATCTTTACTCATATTTTATTCTTTCTATTTTTTGTGCGAGTTTTTCGGGACGGAATTTTTAATGATAATTTCTATGTGCTACTTGACTAACATCCAAGGCTATGGAGTTTGAGTCGTGAAGTCGCGGTGTTTTGGTCGGATTCGGAGTCGTGATTTTGAAATACTGAAACTTAATTTTAATATACATTCATGTCGAAGTTTCCATATATACTGGGCTTCCTGATAACTAGGTGTTTTATCCTTTGAAAAAATATCATATATAAGTATGTTTGATGAAACATAGAGTGTATTATATTGATTTTAAACTATAAAATATACAATAGTTATTTTATTATTTTAGATACAGATTTAATACAATGCATTTAATAAGTGTTGTTAATACGTTTTAGGACTTTTTTTATCAACAAACACTGTGTCCTTTTTTTACTTTATATCTGCTGTGTGACTGAAGTAGAAATATGTATGTATACATTTAAATGAACTTAAAATTATGAGTCAAAAATGTCACTTAGCTATGTCAAATGTCAAGGTACCATCACAAGGAAAAAACAAATAAAACACCCAAAATAAACTGCGTTCACAAAGGCATGTTTTTAAACTGTTTTTACAGATTATCTACCGTGGCATCTTAAAACTTATTCCATTTCAAAGCACGAATTCTTTAATAATTATTTTCAACAAAATACAATTTCGCTGTTTAAATAATTATATTATGTTGGTACAAACATTCATTGCAATAAGCTGACAGTGTCATCGTTCAGAATAATTACGTCACCGGTTACGATTATTTAGAATAGATTTTTTTGTTTTATTTTATCATCCAAGATTCTCGCAAGAATCTCATATCGGAAATAAATTCACATTTACATTCTGATTAATAAGTTATCATCATAAATATATTCGGGTTCATCACGAGGAAGTCGGTTCCGAGTGACTGAGGTGTGACTGTTGACCCTGGTCTGAAATCCACTCGAACTCGAGTATTATCAGTATTTTTTTTTTTTTTAAAATCGGACTGGAAATTTATGTGCCGCGTTTTCACATCCCTGTTATTTTTGTTTAGTATTCTTATAATCTCGTTGTTAATGTTTTATGAATGCTTTACTATCTGATGTCTTTCTCCCGTCTCAATTAACAATGTTTTCTTAATTTACAGGTTCATGATGCCATGTAAGCATGCCGCTTGTATTAACACTACCGACCTAACGATCTCCAAAGAAAACCTCGGTGCTGGCTTCATTATCTGATAATCTTACTAACTGTCTTGATGCATGACTCTTTATAAGTCTACCTTTTAATATTAATGACTAATATGAATTTCTACAAACTATTTCAAAGAACATTACAAATATTTTATTCTTCCTTTAATCATTTTTCTGTGGCCCAAGTGATGCTGTTCAGTGACAAAGAGTGATTTAAGGTGAACGATCAATTTGTAAATGGCGGATTGCTTTCGGGATTATTGAGGATAACGAAAATCTTTAAGTAAATGAACATTTCACTGTGCACAGCCCGCTATTTTTCACTATTTTGAATTGTGAATCTGCCAGCATGTCGACAACCGACAAAAGGTTCATGCAGTTGGTAAGTTTTCTTGTTTGGTGCCTGAAATGCTTTTCTGTGTGGGTGGGTAAATGGTTTAGTATTGGGAATTTTGGATGTATGAATTTAGTATATATCTTTATTTTACCGAGTATTTCAATATCTAGATGAAAAATTAAAATAAAAATGTTTCAATTAACAGACGGAGGATAAAAATCAAAAGCTTTTCCGAATATATTATTGTCGTGACAGTAAAAAATGTTGACTCGTATTACTAATATCTGTTTACTTAATAAAAGTTAAATAAATAAATACAAAGTTCAAATCTTTTAATAACAGTTGAATATTGTTAAGAGAATCCAGCTAGATTTTTCCACGCAACTTTAAGTTATTTTAGTAGGTGATACATCTTGAAAGAAGACAAATTTTGCTATGAAAATTACAAATTTTCCTGCGGGTAATGTACTATGTAAAATTACAATATGATAATTCATATAATTTACCACATATTATACGACACGATTTAGGTAGGTCCAAGCAGTCTATTAAATATTTTAGTGAAATCCTTGTGATGAGTTGAGATACATCGTGTTTTTTTATATCTTGTTCAAATGATGCAAAAAGTAATGGTTATTGTAGATATTTTAAATGATCAAAATACATTTTTGTACTTATTTCCACAATATATTTTATGATCTAGCGAATTACAGAATTATCAACTTATAATGCTCATGACGACCGAAACCGGTTCTGATCATAAAATATATTGTGGAAATAAGTACTATTAAAAATGTTTTTATTGTAACAATATTATATCTTTCCATCAAGATGTGACAGTTAACACATTAAAAGTCATTATTCCATTATTCTAGAGCTTAATTATTACTGTAATTAATTAGCTTTTTTCAGATTGAAAAATTTGGAAGGTTTCAATTTCTTAGGTTGGTCATTTTGGATACAACTACTTTATGTGCCAAATTAATATTGTTCTTTGCAGAGACATATCCGAGAAACATGAAAGGCAAGTGACCAACATTCTGGTCGTGTACTTTGGAAGTCAGAAAGAATGGTCTTCACAGATAACTTAGACCTCTTTTCATTGCTCGAACAAGCGATAACAACCTTGTTACGAGATGTTCCCTCTGAACTCCCAAATGTCCCAGCACCGTACTTTAAAAGAGTAGATTTATCATCTCTTTTGAAAGATTTGAAAATCATAACATTTTTAAAACACGCTTTCAATTTATAAAAATATTCATTTTCTTTTTATTTGTCAAGAAAGAAGCATTTAAATGTTTTCAAGCAATTAAGTATTTATGTTTCGTTACACGCCATCGGTTGGGAATCGCTGGTCTAGAGGTGACTTAATATAGTTGCTGTGCGGTTTTTTCACCCATCTTGATGATTTTTATTGACATTGTCGCCGTCTTGAAGCGATTAAAAGTTCTTCGCTCCTCATTAGATTTCTTGTAACCTATACTAACTTTGGTCATACATTTTGTCGTCGCACTTCATTTTTATAATTGTCACAAATCACATATTTTATTTGACCTGGTTGCGTTTTTGAAGAATTAATGTATGTTTTTGATATCCTTCGTTCACCGGAAGCATGTGTCGGCGTGACATCCTGTGATGCTATGTGTTTGTTTTACTACACAGTGTTGTCCTGCGAGGACATCTCCACATCTACTTGAGTACTACTATGTTATTATGTAAATCACCGAAGTTGAATGGTGCTAAAATCTAATTATACGTCATACAGATTGCACAAGCTTAGCATAATCTAAATTCCAAAGCACGCATTATTGCTCAGAGACCCTTTGGACTTGACGTAATTTATTGCTTTATTTAAATTATGCTTTCATAGATCAACCGACAAGAAAGGCGTCGACTATGAATAAAAAACATTCTTGCTAAGTTAATGTTTTACGTATGTTAACGTTAAGACACGAGCGGTGATAATTTGAAAATTTTGAATAGATAAACACAATTTTTATACTTTTAAAATGTTTAGTGTAACTTCTAATAGCTAAAAATTATTTGAAATAATAAAAACACCTTGTTTTGTACTGCTTCCAAAATTTTATGTTTTTTTTCAGGAACACTATCAGATTACTTTTAATAAGGGTATTTTTTTTTATTGTGATTGCCAATGCGGTTCGTTTCACATCACAATTACGAGTATATCATAAATTATGTAACCGAAAAAATATTTATCTCATATAATTTGCCTTACGTGTATAAATAATTCTCTGATCTAAGAAGTACAATCAAAGATACAATGTTGGGTGGCATGGACAGACATTGCAATTGATTTTCTCGTAAATGGATCTACGTCAGCAAAATATGATTTCATTGAAAAAATATCTTTCACTAAATTAATAATAGTGGTATATCGAATCTGTGCTAGGCGGGTACTGCGTTGAAAAGGGACGGCGGGTGTATTGTGTAATATAACATAATAAGTTTTCTCAGCATAATACAGAAAGGAAACATTCAATTCGATTCATCAAGCAATTTTAGCATCGACAACTGTATATTGATGTCCTTTTCTAGAACAGGTCACAGAGTTCATCTATACTCTTCTGCCCTTATCTTGACATCCTCAGTTGCGTTTTGTTCAATTGTAAGTCCATTGAAAAAATTGGACTGGGAAAAAATTATTTGATTGAGCGTCCACGTATCAGGTCATTGAAAATTGACTAATATTGACGTTTTTGTTTACGAATTTGAAGAACATGTTTTGTTTTTTCTTGTGATTTTTGGAATCAATTTATCAAATAATATGAAAGCAAAGTTTTTAAACGCGCCACTTTCGGGAACCAATGTATCGCGTAAAAAAAGGATTGTATGTATACAAAGATAACGGTTAAAACGCTACTACTTCCGCACCGCATATTACATTTAAAGATAATTTTTGTTATGGTATTCATTTGGCGGATATAAACGATCGTAATAATCGTAAAGATTGTTATTCTTCAACAGTTCCTTACTACGTATTAATTTTAAGTTATTCAAGGCAAAGTAATTAATTATATCAACTTTTTTTTATTTATAATAATAAACGAAATCTCACAGTACTTACTCGGTAAACTAACCATCTGCTTTATTTACTTGGATGTAAAAGTATTTTTATATCCGATGACTTTAAAACGTGGCTGGTAAAAAAACAACTCGATGGCAGATGTTTACTTTTTTTTGGGAATATTTTGTATGGCGTTCGTAAAACGATACATTGTGAAGAATGTCACGTTATTCATGTTTTTGCCACTTCTTGTTTGGGTACGCGCATATTTCGCGCACATTTATTAAGTGGAAGCTCGTATTACAAAGCTTTTTAAACGATAAACTCGGTGAGTAATTTTTCTATGCGGATTTGCACGTCAGTGCATTTTTATGTCTTGTTAAAAATTACAAAGACTACATTGAACGTTGGTTATTTTATAATTTAGGTGTGTACTTACTTCAATTTGATAAATATTGGCTTAAATATTCATAATAGATCATTACTGTCTTAGCGTGGTTATCATATCCATGAAATCAGGGAACGTCTGTTTATTTTATTTCGTCTCATTAAGAAACTGGTCTATGTAAGATCTGTTTATTTTGATTCGTACTTTCTCGTTTTATACCATTGATGCATTCATCTTTAATGTGTTAGTGAGTATCGATCGCTTTCCATATTGCACCAAAAGTATTCTGCGAAATAATTGATTATTTAGATAGTTTCATTCATAAAAAAATATGCTTGCACCTGCTTTACACGACTTTTAATACAATGTCAAAATTTCTGATATTATCCCGAATCGAAATGCTCGGGATCGAATATCTGTGTGAACTTTCGTAATTTGCGATATTGAAATTGTTAACTATCAAGTCCAAGATGCGATTGTAAACGCTCGCTATCTGGGCGAACGTATTATTGAAAATATTATAAATAATAATAAATGAAGTCGTGGTTTATAATATTTACCATCAATGATTACCAGTAGATAAAAATATTTTTGTAACGAGCGTATCAGAAAATATTCATTGAAATAATATAAAACATTTGTTTTACATCTTCTTTCGACTGCTATTAGGCAGAAATTGTTACTTGTGGCTGACAAAAAATGAAATCAGGACACATGAAATTTGACTCATTGACACGTCGTTGGATGGCCTCCTGAATATCCCCGTTGCAGCATCATTGAGTGTCAAATATAAATATTAAACTATTTCGAATATCTTAATACAGATCAAAATTTGAAATTCCATTGAAAGCTTTCCTTTCCTTTAGAATTCCATTTTTTTTTATTATTGTTTAGGTATAACATTGATAAATAATAAGACTACGAATATCAACGAAGACATACAACGTATCATGTATGTATGACGTAGACCATTGGCAATAATAAAATACTGTAAAGAGGTAAACATAATAATGTTTGCTTATTGTCAAAAAAACTACGACCCTACTTGAAAATATATTGTTTAATATGACAATGATTTCGTTCATTCAAAATTGATACAAAAATAGTATAAAATGTGAAAGCTAGAATACTATTTCATGTAGAGTAGTTTCTTTTCTCGATAGCCATAGCATGGGTTGTGTGCGTGCCTTATCTGTTACTATTTATACTTATTTCTCAAAAAGGTTATTAAATTGCATGTTTCCTTTTCGTTGAGTCAGCCTATGTGTAGTAGTCACCCAAACGTCTGACCTGAACATGGAAACGAACCTCATGTAGAGAGAATTCATTTGAATAATATTTTACATCGCGGTATAGAATGGACATGTGGGAGTGGATAAATAACTTGAAGCATAAAGAAGTAAACACCGAGAGATTTTGATGCCTGCTTGATCACCTAATGAATTATTTCTTTTGAATCTGTTCTGTAGTACTGCATTATTATTTATTTCTAGTTTTATCTCTTCACGCACTGATATAACTCTTTACGGATTATAATTGTTCTACGCACTGGAAAAAAATGAGAAGTATCGCTATAAATCGTAAAAAAATATACCTTAAATTTTCCCTTTTTGTCCATCGCCAAGACTAAATTCATTACCATATAATTTTCAAATGAAGTAAAATAGTCATCATACAATTAAATTCTAGACTAGAAGAGTCTAGACTAGACAAGGGCATCAATTGCGGGATAATAAATTTTCAACTTAAGATTCGTGTGCAAAATTTATGCAATTGAAATAAGATTACTCATAACTAGAATTTCCGTTTTATATAGATTTGAATAAAATGTATATTCGAGCTTACATTCTGTATTATTTATATGGAGTGAAATCAATTATGTTAGTAGTTTACATTGATGATGGCGGTTTTAAGTTTTTACTCGCAGAAAAATTGATTATTCTGTAATTTTTTTATTGAGTAAATCGTGTCGGTTGATGGATATGATAATAATTTTCGGTGAAGTTTTTGTTTTGTATAAATTATTATTTCCCATTGAATTCGTATCTTCCTAAAATAACACAATCCCACAGTAAAAAAAAACAAACAATTGAATGTTGTGGTAGAATGTAATTGTTCTAATTTAATTTCAAATTTGATTTTGTTTTTAAATTTGTTCGTGAAAGCGTGTGATGTTTGTTGTTCTATTTTCAATAATCATTCGATTCATCTTTTAATATTCTCCTATCGTTTGCTTTAATAAGACAAACATATACCAGCTACTAATAAATGAAAAAAAAAATACTAAAATCATGATGCAGCATCGACCGATGCAGTTTTTATAAATATCTCCTTTCATGAGGTGGAATTATTTGTTGCACAGCTGCTGTTGTTTATGCTTCATTCAAGGCGATTTCTTGCGCGAACGTGTGGGAATTATTCATTTGTTGGAGAAGCAATAAAAAATATTTCCTTGTAAAATATCGGCATGTTAAAAGTTGTCATTCGCTGCTGCGATTTGTTAATTGTAATTGGAGAAACCAATCAATTCAATTTAAACGGATTGCGCAATATAACCAATAAAACAAAACAATAATTTATTTAATATTCTCTTTTTGAAAAAAAAATCTTAATCTCAGTTTTTTCTTGATCAATACTTAATTGATTGGTTAATTAATTGGATCAACTTTTCATAAAAATATAGCATAAATTAAATATTTTTTTCTAACTTATTATTGTCATAATAATCTAAATACTAATTTTATCTAAAACATAAAGTGTTGATGAATGAACTTTTTTTGGCTGGATGCTTGCGGCTTTCTACATCCTCGTGTTTGGCATTTGAATGAATACTGTGTGTATTTATAAATTATTTTCAATTATTTGTTCGAATATAAATTTACGCAAATCAAAAAATATTAAATAGTTTAATGAGTGTTCCATAGAATATATTGATTGAATTGGAAATTACTTGGTAGAACTCCATTATAACGCGGTGAAAAATATCAATTAAATAGAATTATAATACATTGGTTTTTTAACCGTATTACTATAGAATGCATAGTAATGTAATGTATGTGTATTTTTTTCTGCAATAGTGTGGTTAGATAAAAATATATAATATAATACATTATATTTTTTGTCTTAGTATTGTACTGTTTTCGTATCTTTTATTCACGTTTATTTGGGTGAATTGAGTAATTGATAATTAATATTCAGTTGTTCTGGATTTATTTTAACTTTTAATTAATTGAAAAATGTACAAAACGCATATTGTCTTTATAGAAAAACAACCAAATCATATATTTTTAATAATACTTAATTAAAATCTATATATGTTTTCATAATATTTCACTATTAGTCGCATAGTATACAAATCATAATTCATATGGTATCACGTTATATTGATTCAAATTTACTCGATGGAACTCAGTCATATTAAGGAAAAAGTTTTAATATAATACTTTGGAAAAGTAATAAATAAAAATTATATTCATATTGTATATATTTTAGAAACGAATTCATGTCAAACGACACACTTTTTTGCGATTATATAAAGATATTCATTTATCAAAACTTACATTATCTAGGCGTAATCTATGATTTTGTTTAGTCACCTTGCAAATCAAAATGATTTTTTAAGTACACAGAACACCTTCGTTGAGTTTCCTCGCATAGTATGCATCATCGCTTGCATAAATAATAACGTTTCCGTCGAAATGGTTAATCGAGATTCTATTATTTATGTATGTATTGATTGATCTCATGACTTAATAATAATATTGCTCGAAACCCTTTCGAAATGGAAATATATCAGAACGACATTATATAGGATTTTTTGACTGATCTCACGGATCTAATTTTATGTAAATTTAATAACTTAACTGTGAATATTTGGAGGAATATTTTAATAAAAAAAGAACATTTATTGATATTTTAGCTGGTAACATTGTGGTTGTTCATTTTTAATACAACATTACAATTAACAAAATTCTTATTCCAATCGATGTGTTAAACAAGTAATGTTAACATACATTTATATTTCTTGGTCTTCTTTAAATGATATTCTCGCAATGACCTTTAGAAATTCAGAAGAATTGGGCAAGTCAAAGTAATAACGCATTGAAATGGAGAAACCCTGATATACACATTTATTGCACTCTTAAAAACTTTAAATCATTTATATGCACCTGTTATCGTTCAACGTTGTTCGAATTAATTTTTTTAGAGAGCCATAGCTTGATATTCAAGTGTAAACTAATTGCTATGCGTTGATAATCGTCAGTATTAGTAAGTTTCTGATAGGTCGTCTTTTCATTTATGGATGACGTGACCATCGACAGATATTTTGCATTAAGCTTGACATCAACACACTTACAAATCAAAGTAAGATTCGCTTTGTTTTGTTTGTAATATCTAAATTGAGTCTGTTATGTATTCTAGATATTTGTGTCGTGAATTTGTTTTTCTTATTTTACTTAGATATTACACTCATTTGGGTATATCGAAACGTGAAGTTACGCATTCAATTTGACATGTATTTTTTTTTATTTAGTAGGCGAATTGCATTTATCAGGTAAATATTTTCGAATGCTTTTTTATAGAAATCACGCTGATAAATTGTGAGTTAATTGTAACATCTTTTAAATTTTGCAATATGTTTGGGGCTGTGGTAGGACACATTGTTTTAGGATGGAATTGGTGGAAGAAAATTGATTCGCTATCTTCAACCCAAATCCGTTAGTCGGTTGAAAAAATGTTGAACCGAACTGTCAACATCGTTATATGTAGTGGCGGCGGTGTTCGCAGACTCGAAACCAAGTCATCGCTAGCATTATCAACTGATTTGCTCTCGACGAGCGAAACTGATCCTGATATTTAATTTAGGAATGATATTAAACATTGTGTGTTATTTTTTTTTAAATTAATGCCGTTCCAGCAAGAAGTGACAGATAACATCTTAAAAATGGACAAAGGCAGGCATTTGGGTTTTATTTAGTTTTTCATTTACTTTTTTTGTTATTTATGTTGCGTGACGAAATAGAAAATTACTTTTAAGGTGCTAATTATTACTTCTTGATGGCATGATATTCTAAACTATATGCACATTATTATAGTGGAGTTAACCAAATACGTGCCGACTCAATCAATAAAAATTGGAAGCTGAAATTGAAATAGCGTATAGAAAAGTAAAATAAAACTTTTAAGTAATGTATGATTAGTAAGATTCACTTATCAAACTTTACAAGGTTACAATCATGTCTTTATTTTGGGATATTCTATTAAGGTTTAGCTTATTTAGCGAATATTTGTAAATTCATAACTTAAAAAACTATGGATGCTGTGCGTGTTGCTTTTACTGTAACCCCCGTTATATTTGCATGATATTTAAAATATAATGCAAAATTATGATACCTTTAATAACATAAAACGCTTTAGGTACCCATTTTTTGTTGTTTGACGAAATACGTTGCATTTTTGCCTGGAACTTATTTGAATCCTACCATCTTCATTGTAGGAAATAAATCGTTATTTTTTTTATCGTACTTTATTATACCCTAATAAATTCTGCTCCTACCGCTCCATGTATACATATTATCCTTTACAACGGTTTCGTGTAAATAATTCGCCCTAAATATTTAGCGCTCGTCTGGCACACCTGGTCTTTTCTTGAAGAATAACCGACAACTCTTATGACTGCATGTTAGTCCCCCGTGTGAATATTATAAGTGAACTATAGAGACGCAATAAGGAAAGTTTATAATCATCGAATGCCTGATATAAACTTGAGAGGCAACAGGCGGAATTTGGAGGTTCTATTTTTCAGATAGCAAAAAGCGTTCTCTATTTGTAATATATTTTCAATGCAATTAGTTCTATATAAAATAAATATTAAATACTGAATTTAAAATACGGAAGACATGAGTATATAAAGTAATTTTTGAGACACCTAGATTTGGAAACCCGCTACTGTACCTACATTTGTACAAATTTGTATTATAATTGGATTTTTCCTAATAAGCGCTAATACCCGTTTCGTAAAGCATTTTAAGATTTCCAATGGCTTCTTTGTGACGTATATGCAAATCTATTTTCGTTTGATTGAAAATACTTTCGTATGTGAATACATCAATTTATAAATATCAGAATTCAAGTGGATTGTTTCTATTGCTTCTACTTATGAATTCACGCTTTTATTTGTGTATTATTACGATTTAGGTAAATAATAGTCAACATATTCGTGGTGAATAAAAGCTTAGTCGTTGATAAGAACTAGTAAAAATTGAAAGACTGTTTTTTTTTATGATTGCATTTTATCATAACAATACTATTTTTAGATGAGATAAGCGGAGATTGTCGATAAAATATGGGAATTAATTGGAATACACAGATATTAATTTTAATACAATATAATATTGATTTGCAAGGGGAATAAATAATAAGACTCCTTATATTCCATTCCTGATTAAAATAGTGAGTTATTTATATCCGATTCAATAGTTATAATATTTCAAAAAAATATGTTTCGTTATTTAAATTCTATTGTATCTTTCTAATTGAAACAGCCAATAAAGATGGTAACATTGATACTGTAATAAAATGGCCTACATCATGAATTATTTTAAGTGTTCTACTTGGCGTGACTTTATAATTAGTATCAATAATCTACGTTTTACTTTGAAATATAGTTTGACCTCGGTTATCTGTCATTGCGAAGTAAAATGTTATAGTTAACGCAAAATCTCGAAAATCGAAATGATAAAATGAATTTCTCCAAACTTATTACAAAATATCCATCGAAAATTAAAAAAAAAAAAAATTTTTTTTTTGGATAATAGCAACATTATGATAAATTTTATTATTATTCGATTTATCGGATAACAATAACCGATTCTTCATTATTTAAGTCGGGTTTATTTTACTGCCTTCATTGTGATAAAAAACAATGTGATTTCTTCGGTAGAAATTTTATTTTGACAATATCTTTAAATAAAATAACCGATGCACGGGATGCAGTTTTAGTATTTTTTTTCTCTATAATTCGTTAATTTTTTAATTATATCCTAATACATAATATGTGTTGCACGTATGATTTATACATTCAATCGGTGGCGAGGTCTAACAAACGACCAAAATATTTTTCAATATCGGGTTCATCGAACAAAATAATTACTGTAAAACAATCTGGATAATATAAAATAAACTGCACTGCATTTTGATTTTTTCAATTTTAAATATTCAGTGTATACGATGTTGCACGCCTACACAATATTACAAAATCATAATTGTCAATGCGTTCGCATGAAATCGAGTCGCGACACATAACTGAGGTTTCGTTTACTTTCCGTATTGCATCAACGTTCCCTTATCTGTGTCGCGCATTTATAATATATTAATCTGATTGGACTATTCACACTAGTGTGATAAATCGATCAATATCTATAGTTAAAAGAATATATGTAGCTAGTCACGTAGAGCATCGTGTTGGCACACTAAATGAAGACTCGATTCATTAACGAAAAAAGTTATAAGTTAACATAAATATTTATAATAAATATGCTCCAATCTTCATTTATAATGAATGGTTCAAGGATATCAGTATCTAAGTACATGGATGAAAATCGATAAAATTATCACATTGAACGTTTTTTAACCTTGACCTGCTAGTTGGACGTGAACTATTTTTTTTATCTTAAAATAACATATTATTAGCAATATAATACTGATGCAAAACATACTTAATAAGAGTCAGGTAAATATATTTCACGTATATTGTTTGATAGATGATGGACGGATTCATAGAAAAAAATCTCTTTTAGTCTAACAAAACTATTTTTATAAATATCGGATGAAGCTGTTTCAGAAATTAATAGTTTTAAAGCTTTTGGAAACATCATAATGAAGATTTCATATCTAATTTCCTATTTTTTCGTATTCAATTTTTCTATTCGAATATGAGGTTGGATCATACCATTTTTTTTTTGTTTACAAGTAATCTTATTGGAAGCTAAACTTGCTAATTCGTTTTTTTGACACCGAAAAGATATTCACATATTTTTACATTAAAAGAAAACAATTTATTTCAATATGAAATTGAGAGTTATAAATGTTTCACCATCGCTATATTGTTTCTCTAGCGATGCTATTGTTTCGGTTCATGAAGCAACTTTGGAAAACGCTTCGTGTTCATTGTACTTAAAACAATACCGTTCGGTTTCATGTTAATACCCACACTTTTCCGGTAGGTACTAAAATGTACGATAGGTGTGTGTTTATTTACCTCACCTGTTCCGCTATTCCGAAACTGATGTTATAAGAAAACGATGTTACGTACGAACATTGCCGCAGCTTATATTTTATCTATGAGTTATCGTGTAATTTATAATCGTATTATTATATGATAGGTGTGGCTGAACCAGATGTGAAACAGTCCTTTACCGGTGCCTCGACTAAAAAATTGACGTTTTTTTCTCATATATATCGCATATAAGTTTCATTGTTTTTAGGAGTCGGCTCGCTACCCTTCGTGGATTTCACGAACTGATAGATCTACCTTTCGATTGAAATAGTATTCGTTTTACGCGCGCACGAAGAAACTATTTCAATAAAATGTTGCATTGCTGACGGACTTCCAGATGTGCGGATTTCATTTTGATATTATGTTCATGACACCCAACATCACCGATTAAAGTTCAATTTCAAGGAACTATTGACACATGAGAGTCAAATTAATTAAAAAATCACATGATTAAAAAATATATATATTCGATGATGCTACTAACACAATAAGTGAAATACATTCGCAATGACGTGGAAATAATCGTATCGAAAATCATTACGGATATGAGGAAAAATCTAATTTGTATCCAACTTGAAAGCAATCGTTTCAAAAAATTACGTTGAATTTACATGCACGGTGATACATTATTTTGAATAATTTTAATGTTACAAACTACATACTTTATTAATCAATAAAATTTATTTGAAAAATGCTTTATTAGTCTTGACTTTTTGTCATTATATCATTGCATCCACAAATTCAAAAGTCCACAAATGAATTGGTAGTATTGATAAAATCAATGTATTGGGTTGATGCAAAAGTTATGACCGTTTTTTACATATAAAATTAAACATTTTTTTTTTATTTATATTATTTATTTAATCAATTATATAATTTCCATCCGTTCTTATAACTTTCTCCCATCTTTCTATCAACTTATAAATACCACTAGTCTAAAATTCCGTGGATTTTGATGCGAAAAATGTATTAAGGGATGTTTTTACCTGTTCTATTGTATCAAATTTTTTATTATTTAAAAAATTTTGCGACGATCGGAATAAATGAAAATCGGAAGGAGCAAGATCTGGAGAATACGGTGGATGCTTGATAACATCCCAATTCAACTCATTTAGCTTGTGTTGGGTCATCATAGCCACATGTGGTCGCGCGTTGTCATGATGAAACACTACCCCTTTTCTGTTTACCAATTCTGGTCTATCCTTTTGAAGGGCGATGTTTAATTTGGATAATTGCTGACAATATCGTTCTGCTGTAATCGTCTGATTGCGTTCCAAGAGTTCAAAATACACAATACCCTTGCAATCCCACCAAACACAAAGCATAACTTTTTTTTGATGGATTTCGGCCTTCGAAGTTGTTAATGGGGCTTGTCCAGGTATAGCCCAATGTCTTTTTCTTGTCACGTTGTTGTAAACGACCCATTTCTCATCTCCCGTTACCAAACGATGCAAAAAAGGTTCATGTTTTTGTCTCGCACTCAAAGCAACGCACGTTGAAACACGATCCAATAAATTGGCAGCCGACAATTGATGAGGTATCCAAACGTCGTACCGCGAAACCATCCCCATACGCTTCAAATGTCTTAATACGGTTGTTTGGTTGACTTCCATCATCGACGCGATCTCCCTGGTGGTTAGACGTGGATTGGTGTCAATTATAACTTTTAACTTGTCGTCATCAGACTTCAATGGCCGCCCGGTACGTGGTTTATCAATTAGTGAAAAATCCCCAGATCGGAATTTTGTAAACCATCTTCGTACTTGTCGAACTTTGATGACATCTTCTCCATACACTTCGCAAAGGTTTTTGGTTGCCACAATCGCGGTATTGTCTTTACGAAATTCATAAAGTAAACAATGACGTAAATGCACTTTGTCGATCGACATTTTGAAAAAATACAAGGGCTCTTCACTGTACTCTGGTCAGGCCAAAACTGAATAGAAAGTAGAGAGAAAGGCTCCTTTATACAATGGAATCATTTAAAAGAAGATACTATTCATCATTTCTGAAGAAACTTTTTTTTTTACCTAGGATCATAAAAAACGGTCATAATTTTTGCATCAACCCAATATATATATTTTGTAGTAAGACTTCTTTCGGTTTTTTTATAAATATTGCAATCCAATGATCTAGTAAAAATATATTTTGTGTAGCAATTATTCTAAATCTAATAATTTGGTTGATATCGATTTAAATACTAAGGTGTCATAGCTTTCATGATTTACACAATTTTTTTCAGAAAATAATAATTATTCAACTCTTTAGTTGCTTTCTTCGTTGTTATTTAAAAAATACAGAAAAGGTTTTCTTCAAAGAAGTAATAAATAAATGGCTGAATTATTTTTAAAATATTGCACAAAGTGGTTCCAAATGGAAATTTTATTTAAATAAGAAATTAGAAATTATCTAGGAGGTTTCGAAAATGTACACGCTAATGAAATATAAGAGATTTCCACTGAAAAAGGAAGAGACAGCGTAAATTAAATATAGTTGGTATCAAATTTTCAACCTGAAACAGAATCTCTCAGTGATACAGACAAAAGAAAATGAAACAACCATATTATCCAAAAAAAAAATGCTGAAACTCTTCTGCTGGCTATATAATTAATAGGAATGATAATCAATATTGATCCAAATGTAAAACGCCCTTCCGAATTTCATAGATAATTTAAAAAAAACTTTGTATAAAGAAATTCACCAAGATTCATCAATTAGGGACTTTTCAACAAAGATTACCATTGAGTGTTCCACAAATAATGAGCCTGAAGTGAAAATTGCAATGTTTATCTATCTTCCAATTTTGTATGAATCTCATACTTTGATTTATGTTGTTTCTATTTACGCACATTTATTTTTAACCAATGTATTGCATGAATTTAGGTTTTATCGTAGTAGGTTATATTTATTGTTTTGGATTACACTTGCTCTGTTTCATTTATATTTGCATGCTTTTTGGACTGCATTTAATTTTGGATTGAATATGTGAGTAACAATAAATTATTTCATTTATTCAAACATGTTTTTTTACTTTATAAGCTAGTCTTTTCTTAAGCAGTAATCCTTTTCTCATTATTTATTAGGGGCTGGACAGTAATAGAACCTAGATAGTGAATGATCGACATCTTGAGTGGACAAAATGATTTTTGTATTTCCTCTACATCTTTTTTGTGTTAGTAGCTCTTTATTTAAATGCAGTGTTCACTTTTGTCATTAATCAATCTGTCGAAATTCAATGATATTGGCAATCAACCGTTTTAGGTAAGTAATTACCTTGATTTTATGATCGAGTTTTTTTGTTTCTGATTGATTCTGTTTACTCATTATAAGATTAGAAGGAACATGGAACGTGATAAACAGTACATTGAAATATACAACTACCAACATAAAAATATGTATAGAGTAAATAAAATAATCATATTGTTCATACAAAGTGTTATGAATTTAGGAATCTAGGTTCTATTAGGGTCTAACCATTAACCAACACAGGAATAGGATTGCATGTATAAATTATTTTGGTCTCGATGTAAAAAAAAAAAAGTTAATTTCTTTTCTTTAAATTGTATTTGTTCCATGTTTCAATTCTGATTTCTGCTTTAACATTGACCTGTAATGATTTTCATTGGCAGAAGCAAACATTTCCTTCAACATGTATTATTTTCCTTCTATGGCAATACAACCGAATTTAGCCATTAATATCTTCTGCTGTGGTTCCCCAATCACCTTGGTCCTCTGCCCAGCTTATCAAGCTATATATGTGCAGGAGTTATAACAAACTTTTGTTTAAAAAGAAATAATAAAATAAAGAAAATAAAAGATAAAGGCTTAAATTATTTTATTCCCACACCCTCGAAAACACTGAAGATGGAACCAAAATAATAAACCTTGAATGTTGGCACTTGCGCAACAAACGAAGAGGAATATTTACAACTTGCTCATATTTTTATTTACTGAAGTATCACTCTTTTTTGGTATTGAAAAATATACACTATTTCTATGAATATAGAAGAGTGCGTAGAGCGTATACTTCTATAATATATCACTGGTCACAATCAAAAGTAGAAAGAGAATCAATGAAATATGTTGAAATTGAAAAATATATATTCAATAGATTTACTTATGATTATTTATCATTTTTTCAGAATCAGAGCATCACCAAAGCAATTAATGTCACAGAAACACCAGTGAAGGAGAAGCATGTTCGAAGCACAATTATTGGGACATTCCATGACAAGGGAGCAATCACATTTTGGGTATTTAAAATTATATATTGTATCGTTACTTAGTTGATTAAGATTTTAACCACTTAAACAATTTTTCAAACCACCATGTACCTAAATTGACACAATAGCAATCTTATCATAAAAGTTTTATAGTCCTAATTTTGTTGTGGTACCCACAGAATAGAACCTTCATAGAGAGAACTTCATTCATTTAGCTTTAAGGTCTTAAGTAAAGCTTACCAAGCAGGAACTGTTAGAATAAGTTTTACTGTTGCATGAAAAAGTAGTTGAAATGTTTTATTTTTTAGGTTGTGGCATTACGGCTTCCTTTGCAGGAGCACCGTATTGTGGCCTGGAAGTTTTGCCATGTCCTTCATAAAGTCCTCCGGGAGGGGCACTCTAATTGCCTACAGAATTCCGAGAGACATACCGGAATGATTCGAGATTTGGGGAAGTTATGGGTGAGCCACATACCAAAATTATGTTAATTTAAAGACTGCAAATACATCTGTACTATAATCAAAAGAAGCTATTAACTCATACCTAATTACTTATTGATCTTGTAGTTATTTTTTGTTATTATATCAAACATAACGAAATAAAAAATATATCGAAAAATAAAATAAAAATTGTAACCAACAGCGGAGGCCGTATAAAAAATAATAGTGAGATGATTTTCACTGAACTAGCAATGGAAATCGGAAAAAATATCTTTCAAAAAAATTTTTGTTAGTTCAAACTCCTTATCTTATAATCTAATAAAGAAGTAAAACTAATGATTATTGTTTGCGGCGTTATATTTCATGCAGACAAACAAACCCCCGTGGTATGCTGTGTCCTGCAAAAAAACTGACCATCCGCGAAAAACAGGATTTTCGGGGTCCCGCCTTCAACCGACAGACCACAATAAACATTTGCCAGTCCCCAACAACCATGTGTTAACTCTGACCATTATCTATGAACATAATTTCAGTTCTAAAAATTTCAGCAATATTTTACTTTCTTGGTTTCAACATAAGAATCGTTACACAATTTAGAGTCAATAAAAAATCAAAAATGTCACTGATAGTTATTTTGTAAAAACTATATTCTGTACACCCTCTGCTATATTTGTAGTAATAACATGTATCACAAACTATATTGAAATATTTTTCTTTGAAACCATATTCATAAGATAATATTGTTTTTTAGCAATTGTCTTTTTATTAATTCTATAAAATTACTAAAATAATATCAGCCTTTTATATTTATCCTTTTATTAATTAAAGTTTATTTTGTATTTTATAATTCATAATACAATAAATTGTAATACAGGAAAAACATATAGAGTTACATCACGTAAAAAGTTTTGTTATGTGTACCTTCTGTGCAGTCTTTGCCGACTACAACATTGTTTATAGTTGAATGCACATATTTCTAATTCAATCTATTTTCTATGATCCAGGTTCATTTACGCGAAAGTTATGGGAAACTCATACAACTTTATTGTACTCTTCTTATTACAAAAATTAAATTTCACGCACGGAATCCTCGATTTCCGGGCAATTTGCAAGTGACTGGAGAAGAATTGGAGGCAATCGGAGAAAATGACATCAATAATTAGTAAGAATATCTATATTTCTAGTTTTAATACAATATTCTATATTCTCCCTTATGTTAATTTGTATGTTTTAAGCCACCACTTATGAGCTAAAGTTTTGATACTTAGTAATTAAAAGACAATAAGAGGAAATAAAAATCGTGTAGACAAACTTGGGTCACAAAATTCTATAAAAATATTTTAATCAATACAATTTTTCTTTTCAGTTTCCAAATGTCTGTAGAAATGTTTGATTATATGGATGATCTCTTGATGCTTCAAGCCGCAAGTAAGCTTTGTAGAACTATTTAATATTTTACAGTTTTTATTTATGTGTATATAATTTATATGGATTTTCATCATTTCAGTATTTGATTCAATCGATAACTCTGGCGCTAATTCGATGACAACATCCGGCCAGTGCAGAATGGCTCCGTTGGTTCCCTGCATACAAGACTCAAATCAACTTTATGATTTTTCTGTGAAACTTTTGTTTAAACTGCATGCCATGTTGCCGGCAGATACCCTCTCCGGCCATCGAGAGAGATTCTTCAAACAGTTTAAGCTATTGAAAAAATTTTACCACACCACAAACAATCTGCAATATTTTAAGAACCTTATTTCCATTCCAACGCTTCCTGAAAATCCTCCAAATTTTTTAATTCAAAGTGAACTTAGAACATATGTGCCTCCAGTGGTTATATTACCCCCTGAAGAACCCAGTGAAGATCAAGACTTAATAGGAATAATGGGAACACTGGTTGACATGTCAGATACATCTAGCCAGGTCAGTAATTTTGTTTTTAGATAATAACAGATGAATGTGAAAAAAAATATAAAGCTCATAGTTTGAAATGATCATCTCTTCAGATCTCTTTTCAAGTGTGCGTTTGGAGATGAAGTTAATATATGAATTGATTTAAATATTCCACTAATTTGTGAGAAAGAAATATAAATTTTTCATTCAGATGAATTCAAATATGTTGTAACAATCATAGTTGTTTTAATATATTGTTGATAAACTATTTTTATTACATAGATGACGAGTCCAGATAATGCCCAGGATTTGGTAGATAATCCAAGTTTTGACCTTTTGGTTGAAAGAGATAGACTTATCGAGCATTTACAATCCGAAGTTTCAAGGCTGAGGTAAGCCATTATTGTGATAGGAAAAAATGTTACCAAATTTTAAATTTAATTAAAAATATAAATTTTATATCTGATTAGAAAAAAACTATTGATGTTTTGTATTGGTTTAGGTATCTGATGATTTATTAGTGTGTTCCATTATTGAATTAAAAGAACATTCATAACCATGGCAATACATAAATGTATTAATTTTTTTTTTTTTGATAACAAAAATTGTTAGTGATATCAAATTGGCTTTTTGTTATTTTAAATGTATCTAAATCAGTTATATAGGGGCTTGATAAATTTGAATAATAATTTAAGCTCATGGATTAATATCAATTGGTAGGTTTCAATTCCTTCAAGAATATATTTGATTCAAGATTTTGTTGCATTAAACTCAAACAAATATTTTATTTGGTGAATAGCAATATATTTATTAACAAAGTTTATTCTACGTGAATTGATTTTACAGGAATGAAATCCACAGTATTGTGGTTGATCAAAGATCTACATTTGCTACGTTCCAAGAAAGAATTGTTTCATTGGAGAGTTTACTAAAGTCTACAAAGGTTTGTTGCATAACTATCATTGCCCTGTGGAAGATTAATAGCATCATATGATTATAAAAAAATCACTCTAGAATTATCATTCACATTGAATTCTAATTCAGCTCAGAATTCGGCTCAATTATTTTTTTCTTAAAATTTTGAAATATGGTAAATTTATTTATTATAAACACAATCACAAAACCATGAAAAAAAGATGTTAATTTGAAGAGTTGATTGGAGGGATTTGCTATGTACCTATCATCTAAAATTATCAATCATCTTTCATTGCATCAATACATGAAGGGGCTGTGTTATCTCAGCTTTTAAACATAAATAGATCAAGGTGTCAAATCATGTCGAGGCTTTCATCTATAGTTATCACCGTGATCAATTTGTATAAAGAAATGACACATTGGAAATTTTTAATAAACAAGTCTTTAGTTTATAAAATTGTATGATCTTTAGTTGTCACTATTAAAGTAATTTTCTTCAACTGCTAAATATATTATACCAAAACCGTGGACCTAAATTTTCTCTAAAGTTTGATTTTGTAACATAACCTCTTCATCCATGTATGTCCTCATTTATATTTTGAATTGCTCTCTTTTTGGTTCTATATAGTTTAACTATTGCTTTCAGGCCGAGCTGGAGAATGAAAAGAGAGCCCACAGTGTTTTGATGGAACAACAGTTAACACAAAACGCACCAGGGATGGAGGGTAAATTGAAAGAAATTTAATTTATTTATGCAAAGATAAATAATTAAATGTAGTTGTGCATAATGTCTGCAACTGAATAGCGGCTGAAAACATTTATCACATTGTATAATTATCCATACTATGGATTTTTCATATTCAATTGTTTATTACTTTTTGACCCTTCAGATTTAAGTCTTTAGTCATTGGTTGCCAACATTTTTTGTAATGCAAACCCAAATACCTAGCAATAAACAATATTTCAACATTCATATAATAAAATTTGCTATTTTCTGACTAATTTTGAGCATCTATTTATTATAAAACAGTAATTATTCTAATTATAAGTTTTTATAATATACACTAAGAAATTGATCAGAATCGCTTTTTTGTACTTGTAGAGAAGATAGTTGCTGCTGAAGATAGAGCCAAAGGATTTGAAGATAAGTTCCAGAAGCTAAAAAGTGCATATACACAAATGAGAGAGGAGCACATTAATTTGATACGACAGGTAAAATATTGTATTGTTTTATGATTTATTTTATTAACCTTTAGACACAACCATTTTCAACTCAAATTTTTTTTGAAAACGGAATAAAATTTCTGTTCCACTCAAATGTGAATAACATAAGATAGTTCAATATTTATAAATTCTACATTCTATAGATGTCTCCGTCCCCACTGTGGCATTTGCATGCCTGCACATCATTGGCGTCTAAGTGGTTAAGTGTAGAAATAATTGAGATTTGACCTATTTACCTACGATATTATTAAAATATGTGTAATATTTTGATTAAAGTACTCAACAAATTATAGACATGAAGAACCATTGAATCGGTTCAAAATATTAATCTTCTTCAATCATTCAATTCTTTCATAACACTTAACATTTTTTCTTCGTGAAAATGAAATTGAGTATGTAATGCATGTATCATATCCATTGTAGATTATAAAATTTAATACACAAAATTTTACTTTTGTTTCATAGAAAGCTGAGGGTGATAAACAGTTGGCTTTGCTGAAGAAAACAACATCTGATACAGATGTGAAAACTGAAGCTTTACAAGATACTATCAATGAACTAAGGAGAGAGAAAACGATGTAGGTATTTTAATATTACACTTAAATAATAAAACAATGTTTAATCCTATTTCAACAATTTTATATTCTTCAGATCAGCCCCAGTTTCGTTCATCGCCAGCATACAATAAAAATTAAAATATGGCTGTTCACTCAAATTTTTGTTTTCTACCAAGAAGTGCCAGTTAGCACCTTAAAAGTTACTTATGATATTCATTCATTGAAATACTTTGTTAAATGTTTGAAATTGGAAAAATGGAATCCTAAAATAGAGTAGATTTCTAGATCCAGATCAGTTTGTTATGAATAATTTTCTGATAATGAAACAAATTATCAGAAATCATATCTCGATTTTCTGGCTGGTAGTAATTCCTGCCCACCCAAATATATGTGCCAAAATCCTTTGATTGCAAAACCTAATTGATTTTTAGAATAATGGAAAATAATGTGAAGAGTTCCGATGAAGCTAAAGCTCTATTGGATAGCATGAAAGAAGAGCTTACTACGGTTTCAAAAACATATCAGCAAGAAAATAAAGAACAGGCTGAAGTTTTAAATACTATGCGAGAAAGTCTCTCTAAATTGGAAAGTGAATGTAGTAAAATAAAAAAAGAAAAAGAGGTAGGAGAAAAGGTTTTTTTATTCATGAAATTTCTAAATAAATCGGTGAAAAAAATAGCAATGTATTTTAGTTCTACAAAATTATTTAAAAAAAAATATAGTTGATAGCTATTTCAGCTCACGCCATCGTCAGAACTATTCTAGTCGTATTCGTCAGAGCTAGTTCTGACGATGGCGTGATCCGAAATAGCTATCAACTATATTTTTTTTTAAATAATTTTGTAGAACTAAAATACATTGCTATTTTTTTCACCGTGTTATAATGGAGTTCTACCAAGTGAATGCCAATTCAATCAATATATTCTAAATAAATATTCGTATTATATTGTGTAGATAGAAGATTTTTTTTATTTCTTTAACCTCCAAATGACTATTTTTGCATGAATATTGACTGTATGATTACGTAAATACATAGTAACTACTTTGGAAAGATTTACATCAACAGACACAAAACATCAAATGCATATGCACCTTCCAATGTATGTCATGTGGGTAGATATGTATGTATATTTTATATTTTATGTCTGGAGTCTTAAATCTGTGATAGTGATAACCTTAATTTAGTTATAGATATACACAGGGCTTTTTTTTTACCAATTAACACGGTGGAACGGCGTTCCGGAACCTTTATTCATGGTATTTTGTGCGCTTCATGGCATATTAAAACTGCCTTAAATTTCATTTAAATGATATTTTAATATAATTTTATCTAGTAAAAAGCTTGACATATAGTGAGTTCCGGGACCTTTTTTAGTTAAAAAAAAGCCCTGGATATTCATGTATATATTATTGTATTCTTCCATGACTGGAAGAAGTATATTTGAGTATTGATGCAAAACGTATATGTTCAATTCAGAATATTGGCATTACCTTTAAAGACTATGTTTATATATGTATCTAAAGCTGGTTAAGTATCTTAGAAAAGATAGGCTGTACTTATATAAAATATAATATTTTAACCGAATTTATTCTCATATGTTGTAGTAAATTTGCAAAATTATAAGACTTCATTGCAATGAGGATGTTGTATATAAACTATATAGTGTCACCTTCGCTTTCTCAAAAATCAACAACAATATTTTGCGTTCTGGCTTGGGAGCCAGCCAGCCAGCCTTCATTTACAATAGTCAAATATCCTAAAATTTCTTTTACATTTTTACAGAGCAATGAAATGTGATTGAAAACTTCCTCAGTTGCTTATTTTTAATTTTATTAATAAGATTATGTATTTCTTCTGTTTAAAAAGTCAACTTTCTCTATATTAAAAAATAACACATTAGCTCTAACTGAGTCAGTAATTTTTATTTCAAAGGAAATATGGTATTACGGTGCCCAATATTCTGATCTTTTATGTTCTAAATCAGTGTTTCTTGCGCACTTTGACTGCTTTAAAGAAAACATTGTGAAAAAAGGGTAATTTATATTTATTCAAGGTTTTAGACAATTTATTCAATTATACATTAATCAATATGCATAGGAAACAGTGGTTGTGAAACTAAGATTTAGTGGTAACATAGATATTATGATATCTGTGCCTCGGTGTGTCATCTGGAAACTGTTGATTTCTAATTTTGTATTTTTTATTTCTTTTCTTTTTATTAACTGCATGCGGCAAATAACAAAATTGTGATTGTTGGATTAAATGGATTCCTCTATTGGACAAATTAACAAATAATTTATTTCCTGGATAACAAATTAAAACATGGATGACAAACTGGACTTATAACAAATTATTTGCATGGATTAACTATTCTCATATTGGTTTGATTGATGTATATAATATTTTCCTGTGTTTTTTTGTATATATTTATATGAATATAAATATTTATATTGTTTAATATTTTATAATGCTGAATGTAGTATGTAAATAGCAAGTTGGAGTGGTGTAACAATGAGAAATCAATTTTGGAGTCTGAATTGCAGGACCTTTTGCAACAAAAACAATCTGTCGAAGGCAGTCAAACCGCCCTCATTATCAAAATGGAAGAATCTGAAAATGCTCTTTCCAAAGGTATATTATAAATATATTTTTACTATTATATTAAAGCATTCACAATCAGCACTATAGTGAGAACTTATTCAACCTAAACCTTTGCTTTGATTAATTGTCACTTCAGCAATGGTCACTTCCACTAACTAATTTGCAGCCATGGCTATAATTATTTATTTTGAAAGCAGTAGAAGTGTATCGATAGAAATTTCATATGTGAATTAAATATTTATTTATCAACAGTGCACTGTTTGTACAGTACATAACAATAGCACGGTGAAAATTTTGTAGAACTAAAATACATTGCTATTTTTTCACCCTGTTATAATGGAGTTCTACCAAGTGAATGCCAATTCAATCAATCAATACATAACAATAGCAATCGTCTAGGACACTGATTGTCTGGTCTTATTTACTGTTACTGTATTATACTTTTTGCTTAAAATAATAAAATATTTCAGAAAAATTGAATGTGTCATTATCACGTTCATCGATCATGGAATACAGCATCAAAGCAGCGTCAGCCATTATCAAATGGACAATACACGAATTGGACAATCCTGCTATTTCTTCTATTCAGTGTGGCCTTGAGTATTTCAGATCATTATTCCCTGCTTCCGAAGAAGCTTTAGGATGCATGGAAAAAGCATTATTGAAATATGAGGTGGGTGTTAAATATCCAAGCAATTTACCGAGAATTTCAAATATCGACTTATTCTACATAATTTTACTCCTGGTTTGAAGTTGAAACATTCCGTACTCTTCTTGAATTCATTCTTTATCTTTGTGGTAAACATTATTTTATAAATTTAAACTCCTTTAACTACCATTAATAAACTCCTATCATAGTAATTCATACTATAACAATGTATGTAAATATAAAATAAAATATAATAACTCAATGAAACACACTTTGTTTACTTCAAAAGAAATTAAATATTTACAATTTATTGTAACATGCATAAGAAAAGCCAAAAAACAGAACCACTGAATTCTCCATTATGATTAATTTTAAACATAACATTCTGAAGGCAGGGAGGCTGTAATAAAAAAAAAACTAAAATATCCAATTTTACAAAAATTAATATTGATATTAGGTGTACCGGAAAAGAATGTCGTTTTTTTAATGAAACAATTTGAAACAATTAAAACATTTATTTATCAAAGTTTTGTCTGCTATATAATTTTTACCATTTGTGATGACTTCTTTCCACCTATATGGCGATTTTTGAATAAATTTTCTGTAAAATTTGATTGGCTTGGAATCAAAATACTCAGATAGTCCCATTTTCAATTCTTCGTAACAAGTATATTTTTTGCAATCCAAAAGATATTGCATCGACCGAAACAAACGGCAATCGGATGGAGAAATGTCTGATGAATATAGTCGGTGTGTTCCATCCATTTCCAGACCCATATTTATTTTTTTTGTATATTTTGCAATGTATGGATGTGCATTGACCTGCTGTAAAAACGCTTGTCCTGCGATTAGCAAGGGCTGGTTGCCTTTTCGATAACTATTGTCTTTTTTGCGTCTTTACCTAGGATACAACACCGCTTTATATCTTCCATCATAAGATATTGCAAAAATGTCGTTTTTTAATTAAATTCCAACTCCTCTTTGCACGCGTTTATTCCCTAACTTTGATACTTTTCACTTTACCTGTGCGGTATCCATCTTCCTTGCCTCCAAGTCTTGCCAATGTTTTTATCGTGCTCTTGTACACTTGACCATGAAAATCCGAGTTTGTTTGCGGGTTCATGAATAGTTAATGGTCGATTTTGCTTTATAAGCATAGGTAAAAATCTTCATCCACTTGAGCTGGTCTTCCACTTCCAGGGTGTTTTTTTAAATTGAAATCTCCAGATCGAAACTATTTGAACCGCCTCTGACATTAACAAACATCTAAAACAGGGATTCCCAACCTTTTTATACTCTAGAGCGCATTCTAAAATATCGATAGGTTGGCGGGCATCACCCATTTTTTTCTATGAGTATTTATAATTAGACATGATTAATAAATAAAAAAAGATCTCTATGTTTATTGTCACTGTATAATAAACCTAGTTACTCAAAAAAAAATTAAACTTAACAAATATATAAAAATAATTTACATTTTTAATTAGTGTTTATAAAAAATCTGTTAAGTTTATTATTTTTATTTAAAAATTACAATACACTTCAGGTATGTATAGTCAACATTGAAACACAAAAACATTTTGTGAAGGATCAGCTGGAGAAGCACAACTGACAATTCAAAAGCAAGAACAAAAAAACGACATTCTTTTCCGGTACACCTAATATAAATATAGTTCTATAGCATCCATGTGATAGAATGAGTGACAAAACATGTAGAAATGTACTAAGTTTCAACAATTCAAGTTTGATATTGAAATTCCATCAAGTCTATATTGTAAATATGTTCTATTTTTTAATTTATTATAGAATGACAAGTTTCCAACGGAAGAAGCAGCAACTCAAATAGTTAAAGCCACACATATGATGAGTAACATAGTCATTCAAGGTGTCGCAACATCCAATACCAGCAAAGATATTGTTTTTGGAGAAAGTAAGTAAAAAAACATCTACGGGCGATTTGTTTAGAGTGGTCCATACTGCTTCCCGAAAAGACCGATAAAAGCAGGTATAAGTGGGATATATTTTTTGGGTGCATTTGTCAACATTTGCCACATTTTTTTCAATATCTTGTCTAATTTTACAAATTATATTATGTGCAGAGAATGTATCTCTATCATTTTATTGTTTTAGACAGAAAGGTTGCAACCTCAAGAAATACTGATTTGATTATTTATGAGAAAATGCATAATAATAAAAACCTTTGTTTACATTTGTTTTAAGCTTTATTTGCGTAAATATCTCAACATTGTTCTTGCAAATTTTACACAAAGACAATGTCGAGATATTTATTAATTTTTTTTTTATATTTATGAAAAACATATTTTACTTTCATGTCATTTAATTTTTTTATTATTATTAAAAGAAATCATTAGGTTTATAAAAATTCAAACCCAGATAATAATATCGAATAAATAAAATCATAATTTTTATGAATACATACTGTTTTTAACCATCTTTTTCAATTATTAATTATGTTGTAACTGATACATGAAGATAGCTTATTTTTATTCTAAATAATCTATAATATTTTTTGTCAAAGCATTAATTTCAAGAGGCACATGATAATATATATTCAATCATAAAATTTACTTTTAAGGTTTATACTGAGAAGCTTGTGAATTTTTTAATGAAATGTTGCTAATTCGTAGGAAAATGGGTGCTTTGAATTTTTATGGATAAAGTTAGAGCATTATAGATTTTACACTCATACAAAGAGTGTTAAAGCCTTAGATTGCAGGGCCTTTTCATGTTTCAACATAATTTCTATGCCTGAAATATAACACATCATAACTCTACACTACTTTCCGACATGATGCGAGAATGAAAAATCACATAATCAATTGTTAATATTTAGGTCAAGATAATGGATAGCCTTGCCCCTGATGTCTAGAGTAAATAAAAAAAAAATCATCTTACAAGTTGCAAATTGTCATTTATACCCCACCAAATAAACTAAGAATATCATCAATATCAAGATATTTGAATTATAACAAGTTAACATTGCAGATGTAATCCAATATATTATTGACAAAATTCCAATTATTTGTATAAATTTTAAATCTCATTTTAGAGATGGCTCAAGAATGTCGTACACTTGCCAATGCAGTATCATCATGTATAGAATACACAGATTTAATTAGGGAGTCTGCAACATTGTCAAATGGAATTGAAAACGGCTCTCTTTCAAATGGTGATCACAAATTAGCTGAAGAGCACGTTACAGTGATAAGGAAGCTTTTGGAATCTGTTATGACTCTCTCAGGACGAGTCAGCGGAAACGAAGACAACGTATCAGGGGACTCTGTGGAAGGAGAGCTCGCCAATATGGATAAGGCTATTGAAGAAGCTGCCGCTAGAATAGAGGTACCTGAGCATTCAATCTTTACATACTTACCATGTTAATATTGTAGCTTTCTTACGTTGTGGATTGTTATCATATGTCATCAATTATCTTTATTTTATAGGAAATGTTAAAGCTGAGTCGAGCTGCGGATTCCGGCTTGAAGCTTGAAGTAAATGAGAAAATTCTAGATGCTTGTACAAGTTTGATGGCAGCCATTAGAGAATTGGTAAAGAAGTCGAGATCGTTACAAGCAGAAATCGTAGCACTAGGAAGGGGTACCAACACAGCAAAAGAGTTTTACAAAAGAAACCATCAATGGACAGAAGGGCTTATATCCGCTGCTAAAGCTGTGGCGCTAGGCGCTAAGTTACTTCTGTAAGATCACATAAACTTGTTCTTGTTCCGACACTGTGCAACACCAATAAAAAATTGATTGTTTCATTCTTACGATAGCTTGAAATTTTTCGTAATTTTTTAATAAATATTATTTGTGAACATTGAATGTGTTGGCAATTATGTACTCAGTCTATTGTGGTTCTGTGCTTTGCTAACCCTAGCGACTTCTTAGCACAGAAAAAAATTCCTACATATTTTCGTACTTTCAGGAGTCTTAAAATTCAAATTGCAAATGCCAAATCCTGCCTGGCAATTGGATTCTATGTAAAAAATTGTCAAAATTAAAATTATCAAATTGTTTTTGTCTATTTGTAACGACTATCAAAATTATTGGCTGTTTCAGAACTGCAGCAGATAAAGTAGTAACGAATGGTGGAAAATTGGAGCATGTCATGGTAGCATCTCAAGAGATAGCGGCCAGTACTGCACAGCTTGTTGTCGCATCGCGTGTCAGAGCAGCTCGAGGGTCAGATAAGCTGCAAGCTCTTACTATTGCATCAAGAGCAGTTTCTACAGCCACTGGTGCAGTTATTGCTACTGCCAAGACATGCGCTCAACTGGTAGAGGAATCAGGTAATCTAAAACTTTCTTGTGTTAACCACCAATTCTGAATATTTTACAGGTTGAACTTCAGTAATTAAATTTAGACTTGTGGCTGTCTTAGACTCATCAAATTGTTAGTAAATATTCTGCTAATTTGATTTTTCTTTGTAAAACACTCCTCAATGTGATACTGTACTTACATTTATATTATAGGTAGTATTTTCATATTCACTCGTTTCAATTTAAGATAAATTGACTATGCTTAATACTAATATTTTTTTAAATTAAAAATATTATGATTGTTAATATCTTGTTTAAAATTCTGTGAATCAGTCTACTTTTTCACTAAAATTGATCTGAGCTTTTCAGTGTATACTCTTATAAAATTCCTGGGAGTAGGGGTTAAGAATCGATTTTTTTATAAGAATAAAGATTTTGACGATTATCAACATATTTAATCATTTTGCAAAAATCAAATTTCCTAACAACATTTAAATGTTACACAATCACCTAAATGTGTTACAGAGGATCTAGACATGACTGGAATGTCATCAACAGCCGGTCGTCGTTTGGAGATGGAGTCTAGAGTCAGAGTTTTGGAGCTGGAACAGTCTCTCGCTACGGAGCGTCTAAAATTGGCTGCATTACGGAGAACTAATTATCGTCTCACAGATTCAGAAATGAATGTAAGTTTTCACCGACAGAATCTTAAGTGTTTTTATGAAACACAAAATAAATTTGTCAAGTTAGTATTGAGATGAAATCGGTCTTAGAAAATGCTGCTTCTGATTTATTGACAGAGCAAATCATGATATTAAATTTTATTTATTTATTGCCATCTCAATATATGTACACCCAGTCCTTTTTTTACGTGAATTCGATTATAAGCGATATTTTTGGACGGCACAGTTACATTTTTTTACGCGCTTCACTCGTTTTTACGCGATTTTTCCCCAAATTTGAAGAAATTTATATATGCTAGGCATGTACGTTTCATTATTTTTTTAAATAAAAAAAATATGTGTATTTTTAAAACTTAATTTTGTTTACAAAACTTAAACTTGATTTATACAAAATTCAATACTTTCGTTCAAATAATCGAAAACGACTACATTTCGCAATCAAGAGTGACAGCAGCGAATAATTCATATAAGTGAAAAAAATTATATTTTTATAGTCACATTATATTTTTATAAGCAATAAAGACATGAATATATATAATTTTTTTTGCATGAATTTTAAAGAGCAAATTTTTGTTTTATATACGTTTCTGGTACTTTTTTACGCGATATTTTAATTTTTGGAACCAATTTATCAAATTATTTGAAAGTTGTGATTTTTTTACACGATTTTTTTTATGCGCCCTTTTCTGGAACCAATGTATCGTGTTAAAAAAGGATTGGGTGTATATATTGTCTCATCATTAAACTTCATATATATTTTAAGGGAAAATTTTCATTTCGCTTGTTATTGTTTTTGCAGGAAGCTGAATCCAAATCGAAAAATAGAAATAAGTGAAAAGAGAGTGATTCGATTGCTGCTGCAAACCTGCATTTCGACAATATGTAGTTGTAGGTACTAGACACTAAAAGTGCAATAAATGTCAAAGAAAATTTCCTTACCAGAGTATTACAAGTGAGAAAAATCACCAGTATGTTTAAGTATTTTGTTTGAAGTTGTTCAACACCATTTCCATTGATTATATAAAAATACTATTGAAGCAACATTAACAACACTTAGATTTTAAAAAATCAAGAGATTTTGCATTGTTGATACACCATTATTTTCATTCCAATATTACTGTTTATTCAAATAGGATTTATTACTAAGACAATATTAATAATCTTTTTTTTTTAAACCTCATTATATTTTATTATAATCAATAACACTGCTTTTGATTGGAAAGCAAAACTAATCAAAAATTAAATTGAAATTGTCTATAATTAAAATTTGCATACCTTAAAACATATCTTCATTATTATGGATTTTGAGATATCTTTACCATATAAGAGCCATATTATATGTAATAGTATTGACACACATACACTTAAAAATTATTATAATCTTTTGATACCCATTGCGTAGAAATTCCCAATGTGTAAAATTGCATAGCAGTATAAAACAGTGTGTTGAAAGGTCAATATTGCATAACAAACATTAATTTGATTTGAAGTGGAATCAATTATGATTCATTTGGTTATACTGGACATCAGTGACACATTTGTATGAATGTCCATGAAATTAGCCAATAAGTTTTTATATCCTTTTTTAATTTGTGTGAATGATTATTATTTTTTAATCTTCTATGTCATACACCAGGGGCGCCTTGTTTGGTGTTGCATTTGGCTTTCTTTAAGTATTAGCTGAGGTACCAAAACATTTTGAAATTCTTACAAATACAATTTTTTTTCTGAATAATAAATTTGTCAAATAAAACCCAAATTACAACAAAACCATTTTTATTTCAATTTTATAGATAAGATAATAACGATTAAATAGCAAATGTACTCTTTTCACAATGCATACTTTGTGCAGTATTCAAAGCCGTATAAATTTTGAAATCAAGGGTTACGCATTGGTTACTAAAAGATTTTTCAAAATATTTTCGAAAACTGTGGCATCTTTTGCCATTTAAATGTAAAGAGAAGGAATCTTCTATATCCTTTGAGATAAGACAACAAAATAAAATATAATACATTAAAAAAAACTGCAATAGACCTCTTGGCCACTATGTTATATAAAAAAGCCACATTCATGCTAATTCTTAATTAATTTTAACAGATAATTATTTTCAAATCAAATATATGGATTTCGTTATGACAGGATAGTTTTATTGTTTTGTTGCTCCCGAGTGTTTAGAAATACTGTTTTCCCTTCCTTTCTCATGATCAACAAATTCTCTTAACACTAATTATTTTTTACTTTTAATTATGTATAAATAAAACATTTTTTTCTTTGAAATCTTTATTGAAAATGTATGACCATTTTAAACACATTATTTTTTTTTAATGGCGCATAATAAAAAATATATTTAGTTTTGAATAATCAGGCCAAAAATTTGTCAAAAGACATGTAAAATGTTGCACCTGCTAATACTTAGAAACTAAAGAATTTTATTCCAGACAATACAATTAATCAAATACACACAAAAAAAATGTAAGAGAAAAAGTTCTGAATAGAAACTTTATTTCAACATGAATTGTATGCATACAGATTGATAGAAATCTTAGGTGAGGAATAGTAACTACAGTATACCGAAGAATAAATTCCAAAAAAAGAAAATGATAACTTTAGCACTGGAAGAAGTCTACACAGGAATGCATTAAATATAATTCAGCTATTGTAAATTCGTTGCTCACGATGAAAGACAAGTTTGTAGAAAACAATCTTGTACGATATTGTGAATATGCTAATAAATTAGTTGACGATGTATACTTCATATTGAAAATAGTAAAAATAAATGCAGAGAATGGAAAAATGCATTATCAAAAAATGTTAAAAACAAATTAAGTAAATGATAATAATAATAAAAAGGCTCAACTACTACTTCACATTATCAATGATTTGATTTAAATGTCACATCATGATATAGTCTAATAAAATTAAATTTTGTTATTTATTTTAAACAGTACTAAATAATCAACACTACTGCTAGTGATAAGGCAAATTACAAAAGTTTATCAATTGAAAAAAAAAAAAATTATGAGACTTGAAAGTAATAGTGATAGATGTCAATGAAAATAAAACTGTTTCAACACACTCAGTTACAATAAGATTATTTTTTTTAACACATGAACTAGCTATCAATATGGGCTTATGGGCATTTTGATAGATCATTTATGTATGTTAATCAGTTCTGCAGCAAGCATTTTATAAGTATAGCCAAGACTGCATATCACCAATCAAATTACTGTGGTATGTGATACAAAGTTTACATTGAAATCTATAACAGCGAAGTGATGAATACCCTACTCAAACTTATGTTACCATCATTGTAATGCTTCTCTGAAAATTATATTATAGCCACTCACTGTATTCAGCTAAAAATAAGTACACAATAACAGGAGAAGAAAATAGTTTATATATATAAAAACCCTCATACATGTGGGTAAATTTAATCAAGAGAATCTCACGCAAGCACTAATAAAATTACTGACTCGCTATTATTACTATGGCAACACATTATGATTTTCGCAGTTTGTCAGATGTGTAAGAGCAATAAATTATCATATAGTAAATAATAAAAACACATTTTTGGTACTATTTCCACATTTTACAAAAAATATATAAATTTTAGAAATAGTACTAAAAAAATGCAATTTTATTATTCAAAATATAATGCCTTACCACCAGGAAGTGACAGTTATACCTTAAAAGTGATAAATATATTCATCTGAATATATCTACACTGTGTCGAGTCAGAACAATTAATGGTGCCAGGTAAGTACAATTACAGATCAATGATAAAATAGTTAGCGGGTGAAATTGCAGGAGAAAATATTTGCATTTACTGTGACTGTTGATCCCATTTGAGATGTTTTTCAGGGGTGAGATGAACTATGTGAACAGATACAGCTTGGCACTTTTCAAATTTTGGAGGGATAGGGCACAAGCGGTATCTTACCTCGTCACCCGGCAGAGGAACCACCTCTCCTTCAACACTGGAATGAAAAATAAAACATCATATCCAGAAAGAGTTTGTAATGTAACAAAAAGGTAACACACAAAGCCATATACTCAACATGTCTTAACTATTGAATAAAAAAAATAGAACTATTGGTCTGATGGATAGCCTCAAGTTAAAACAACAACTATTGAGCAATGAATGAATGTGAAACAGGTTATTAACGTGTACCTGTTAAATAATTTAAGAGTTAATTAATGATCATTTAAATGAATAGTTCTGTTCTTTGAGCAATATGCTCACCCGGTATGTTTTGTATAAAATGGGTTTTCGGCACGGAATATTGAAAATTGAGAGAGAGATTGTTGAATAATCAATTTCCAAGACTTACTCAGATATGTGGACAAAAATGTCAGCACTATTCTTTTCTGGTGTTATAAATCCATGCCCTCTCTCACGACAAAATGATTTGATAACACCACACTCTTGAGGATTTCCTAGAGCTCGCTCGGATCTGAAATGGAATATTTCAATTAATAAAAAAACTTGAAAAGCTATAATCACAATGACACAACTTTCCTATATTTTATTTGTTAATAACAACAGATAGGACAGAATGACGAATTGTTTATTTTAGTGTCAGCTGTAAAGAGATGCATGACTTGCCAAGTCTTTGGTCAAGTGGTCAACACAGACAGTTTCGTAAGTGAAAATTTTTCTTTTAAATCTATTATTATTATTATGACTAATACTGGTTTCGAAAAAAACTAATTTTTGAATGATGAAAAATGTATTTGAACATGGTTTATATGCAACATTATTAATTTAAATGATATATATAGAGCAAAACCAGTGATATACAATCATAAAAATGTGTTATATCTCTATGTATATGCATACTTGCCAAGAATTCACATTTTAACTTTCTTTTTTATTGGCTATTTATTTTATTAAAGCATAAATTTAAAAAAAAGTCCACGGCATGAGAGGAAAAATAATCTTTGACTTAGCGGTTAAGACTGATTTGCCAATCAATTTATGGATTTCTGTTTATAGGCATATTACACATGCGACAACTAAATATTCTCATACTCATCGGATGCTAACAACAGTGCGAGGGCAAAAGAAAAAAAAAATTACAGCTAGTTCTGTACTATATTAACTCTCACTTTCCTTAAAAAAGAAAGGTTGACCAACCGAGATACAGCAGTGCAGTATTTGTAGAAAAACATCTGTCGAGATAAACTCTATTAGGAAAGCTTGCTTCACATTGAGAGTGGACATGATGAAACAAATACATACAGAATGACTTCAATATAATAGGCTAGTCCTGGTAAGGAAGTGTCTATTATAGCTAGAAGTCCGTTATTTAATAATCGTGTTTATTTGTTTTTCGATACATCTACACCCTATTTTGGAGTGACATTAATGTTCGGTGTAGATGCGCGATTGATAATCCTGCTTGGAGAAAAGAATCAAGTGTTGTTTTAACTTTTTAATTTTGCTGTTTTATAAAAAAAAAAAAAAACAATTTTATCCAAAAATTCAACTGAAAGTAATATGTCCTCGCAATCAATAGGGTTTGCCTGTACACTTATCCCTCGATTTACATGGTAGATGAGTTCCCAAGAAAAACGTGTAAATTGAAAAGTACACAAAACACGTATAATTTGGTGGTTTTCTAAAATAAATAGAACAAAATTAAAAAATATAAATATACAAATTCTTTTAATTAATTAAATACACATAAAGTATATATAAAGGAACAAAAGAATGAAATCCAAAAGATTCATAAAAAAAATATTGCAACGGTAAGTGGAGTTCTTATCATTTATCACTGTCAATCTCTTCTTAGTGACTGGTTCAAAGTCACTTTCATCACACGAAATTATTTGTGCCGATTCAATGTTTGAAGTAGAAACATTTACACCTCAAGGAGATTTGGTAATAAAATCCGTTATTAACATTTGCTTCAAATTTCTTGTTAAATTTTTATGGACCTCATCATATTGAGCCAAGCATTGATTAATATCATGTTGGAATGGAAGAGCCTGATCAACATTTGAGTCACAGAAAATACAATTGGCAACATGGTTTCTTTTGACCATAGCCAGTTATTTTCAACGTTTTTTTAATTCATGTAAAAGTGATATTAGTCAAAGATAAAAAATAACTTAATTTTTATTGTAGAAATAAAAAATACATTTATTAGGCTTCCATGGGTATAAATATTAATTTGGAAGGACACTATATGTTGAAACTGTCGCATATATCATTTTACCGGTGTTTCATTGACTATTCAAAACATGCTGTCAGGAACATAAAGTGCATTATATGAATATTATATAAATGATAATTAATGAAAAAACATTGATTAAGAGCATAAAAACGTTTTGCAAAATTCACATTTCCCGAATTGAAATTGGTTTTTATTGACTAAAGATATTTGTTTTGACGCGCATTATGCTATAAGAATTTATCATACTACATGGACGAAACTAATCCAACGAAAGGTTTAGCTGTGTTGGTATTGATAATTAGAAGATGCAACATAAATAAGTGAGAGAAACTTTACGAGCAACATGAAGTATAATGAAAAGAATAAGCAATTATGAAAAAAATACTCCTGTTCTACAACGTATCGTCCCAGAATTGTGTACTCGTTCTGTAATAGATACCGACAAAAGTATTTAGTCAATGTGTACTTACGTTGAAGCGGTTCTTGTGCGTTTAGTTATAATAGGACTCGGTAAAGAAAGATGAGAGATAGACTTGTTAGGGGAATCATCCGGTGAAAAATTTGACATTTTGAAAAATAAAAAATCTGCAGCACTCAGGGATTCAACGAAATGACAGTAAAGTAATATTATCTATGCAGAAAAGATTCTAGGTAAGTACCATAAACTAATAATACCAGCCTTTTGAAATATTTTTCAGCTATTAGGTAATATCATAGCCTCTAGAACCCGTAAAATTTTCGTTTGAATTTTCATTCATGAACTTATGAAATATTTCTGAAATTTTTAAATAAAATACATTTTTACACATATCTTTTTGATCACAAAATAGACTAATACAGTGAAACTTCGAGTCCGCATTTTTCAAGAAATTCTTAAAGAAAAACGATAAATGCTGAAAAAAACAAACTTTTTAAAAAACATACAGTCCGCCCTTTAATTTCCAAAAATAGGTTTTTATAAAATCGTGATTAATATGAGAAGGTTTTCTAAAAGTAATATAAATCAAATCTTCTTTATTAAAACAAATGAATTGTATTTTAACCCCTGACTGCTAGCGTCACAATTGATGAGGCGGTTGATAATAGTGTGTTGATAGTGAACACTCCAAAATATAAGAATTTTTAATGTTGAAACATTAAAATAAGTACTTATTTTTCTATTGATATTTAGTTTTATTTGTTCTAGTAATCGACGTACGTTTGGTTAATAACAAGACTACTGCATTAATTGTTCAAATATCCTTTAAATGCTTCAGCAGGGAACGGATTAAATTTCCTCTTGTGAAATCATTAATTAAACAAAGTATCAAGACGTTTGAGCGAACTTTATGTATCTCATCATTAATTTCTTTGGTAAATATATAACATTGAATATACTCAAACTCACAAATTGTATTGGATAGAAAAATTTCAGGATTTGACATGACAGAATTTTAGGAATATGAAGATAATAATTAAAACATGTTCTTTATCATCTGACATTACACTATCCACGATACCTGTTCAAGATTTATAATTTAAGATCTTCTTTGAAAATATCTGGCTATTACTAATATAGTATACAGAAATATCTACCAAAACCGGTCAATAAAGACAACATTTAAGTAGGGACCATAACATTTAGAAGATAAATCGAGGGAATTGATAAATCGGGGATGCTAACGCGGGATTGTTAAACATTGATCTTATGGGTGTTTGATGGGACTATAAAAAAATGAATGATCAATCCAATAAAGCGTATTATGCGAGAGTGGTTGATCAGGGTTTCACTGTACATACAATTGATGCATAAGCTATATTTCCAGATGAAAAAATGTTTTTAACGTCTAGGAAATATTTTCTCATTGTTAAATTGAAAAGATTTTTATTAATTAAAACGCTTTTTCAATGCTATGAGTCGTCTAGTTGATGTATGTAGTAATGATAAACTAATCAGTAGGGATGAAACTTAAGCACATGTTCCACATTTTTAAAAATGTTTAAACTCATGTTGGTTGATTGATAGACAAATACATAAATGCATATCGATATTCAAGATTAGAGAAAATTCCGAAGCCGAGCCGAAGAAGTTTACTAAATATTAACTTTCAATATATTTCGTCAACAAGTAACTATATATCGTTGATTGATTATTTCCTTAAGTCAAAGCCCTTAATAGACAAAATACTAACAATACATGGTAAATATGACAGTATTTTCTATTGAATAAAACCGTATTTATTTTGTCCAGTGATATCAGTAATATTTGCGATTATTAGTATGGTAATACTATTAAATCTATAGTGTATAGTCTGTGATTGTGTATAATCATATATTGTCTATTGTGTAAGCTACAAGCGCCATTTTGCACGCGCCGGTGTTTCTCTGAGGGTTTTGGCGATTTTAACCTTAATTCAACACAAAAAAATGTCTGACCGAGAGGTATATTTTGCATTTCCTTTTTCTGATTATCATTTATTTTGTTACTTGGAACAGATTTGTAAATGTTTCACAATTTGCCGGTTTTTTTAAGAAGGCGGATATAATTGGAATTATTTTGTTACCAAATCTTTATCATAAAATTTAACGCCACTGTGATAAAATTAAAAAGTGTTTTTATGCATTTTTAGCGGAGTCGCTCTCGTAACGGTTCCCGCGGGCACGGTAGTAAGGAAGTAAAAATGTCCCGAGGTCACAGCCGCAGCCGTTCAAGGACTCCAATTAAATCCCATAAGAAATATTCTGGGTAATTTATTTTTACTATCTTTATACTGTGAATTTATTTTGAAATCACGTCAGTGACACGACGGATTTGCCATCAAATATTATTTTATTTTATTTATTTGTCAACATCTTTTATTGATCTTATGAATATAAAGGACAGCAATCATCCTGTAAATATCTAACGGATTGCATTTTAATCTTGCTTTAATTTTTAAAGTCATTCAATATTCAAATTAAGTTTTTCTGGAATAGGTTGCAAATATTTTGCAAACTTGCTGTATTAAAATCGACATACAAAGTCTGTCATTAACAGTAATTTCATTGAAATAAAAATCGTACTTGTACTATATCAATTTTGGAGCATACATTTAAGAAATATTATTGAACAAACAAGAAAATGCCATAGTTACTATGGTTGCCATGTCAGTCATTTTTTTTGTTGCCAATTGCTACTACCTGGAACTATGATAAACAAACTTATTAGATATAAGATTCATATTTGTGAAATTCTCAGAAAGCAATCTTCAGATGTTGATGTAATGCATATCTGTTGTTGATTTTTAGGAGTTGTATTTTGTTTTTTTATTTGTTTCAAATTAATAAAAAAATAAATACTTGGAAAGAAATTTATTAACATTTAACATGGTGTGCAAAATTCACTTTAGCCACTTTCCTTGGAATTAGTGTCATATTGAAACATATGCCTTCAAAATGTAATTATGTCTTTACTTTCCCTTTTTTATTCAATTCATGATATTGAAAATGATAAAAACAATTTTTTTCAACCTATTCCACAATATATTTTATGCTCACAATGAGTGAAACCAGTCCTGATCATAAAATATATTGTTTAAATGGTATTAAACATGTGTTTTTCTTTTTAAGAATGAAATTATGAATTAGGCTCCATTGGAAGTAATAGCTTTTGGAAAATTTATTAATGAATAAATTTATTTACATTTTTAATTTTGAGTTTATCAATTGTTATAAAAAAATACTATATCTTTAAAATTAACCCATAGCAAAATATAAGTTTGTGTATTTTCATTATTTGTAAAAATATTCAATATATACAAAAAATTCATTTAGTAAAAAATTTTTTTTTTTTTATATAAAATTAAACTTAAACTTTAAATAAAAAATTTTTTATTTAAAGTTTATGTGCATTTTTAGTAATTTAAACCTGACTTGTTTGGATTTCAGGAGTCCTAGCCCGAGTCGTGGCCATAAACCGTACAGAGGTGAGCGAGAGAGAGGTGGGCGAGATGCGGGGGGTGGGCGAGATGCGGGGGGTGGGGGGGATAAGGAGAGAATGCGATACCGTTCTCGCAGCCGAGACCAGTCAGGCGGTGGGGGCAGAAGGGGTGGTGGTGGAGGTGCTCCGTCCAATTATTACGAAGGTCGTTACTCGCAGAGCCGCTCTCGCTCTTACTCTCCGCGAGGATCATACCGCGGTCGCTCACACTCGCGCAGTCCCATGTCCAGCCGGAGGAGGCACGTCGGCGACAGGGTACAGCCATCGTTTCCATCCAAGGCAACACCACTGCTACCTACTATACCCCTGCCCCATTCATATCGGCATTTAAATTTGTAATTTGCCAACCCCTCGGTTGTTTGTTACTCGAATGCCAATTAAAATCTTCTCAATGTATAAATAATACGCTCCGAATTATTTTTAAATAAGTTTCAGTATCAGAGCTTTTGTTGAATTGTTTATCCTTTAAGCGAGAAGATGTAAGTGTGAAGGAGGATGATAAACATGTCAATTGATCAAGATATTTCTTTGGAACTGTTTGTTAGATAATTACTAAATCGGAAATTTTTTCCATGGTCATTTTGAATTATTAATTGTTACAGGCAATGTTCCTTCTCAGCTGTGCATAGCCACAGAGCATTTATAAAACCCCTTGTGCAGTCATCTCGGGTTGATTTGTATTGCAATTCAAAAATTTATTCATATTCCATTCTTGAAATAATATGAACCCATATATTTTTTTTTTCTAAAAAATATTTATTACGATTATTTAAAAGACGAAAATTAACAAAAAAAAAAAATTGTTGTATGGATATAAAAAAATATTTGAAATTATCTAAAGCATCACAAAATTTTCACGTATCATTGATGCTTAGAAAATGGGAAGGAAAAATTTTGCTTCACATTAGTTGGTCTTTCTGTCCGACTGTTGTCTTGGAGGAGGGAGGGAACATTGTGACAGGTTATGGTTACCTACCTCCGTAGGTCATTTGAGAATTTTGCAAGCTTTTTATTAACAGCTATATATCACATGAGTGAATTAAATGTGAACAGCCATTTTTTTAGAAATACTTCTTGGATGTAGTTTAGATCTTTTTTAGATATAACCAAGGAATAATTTCACCAGCTGAATTTAAGATTGTTAAGATGGCTTATCAAGGAGAAATTTAATTTTTCACCAGAATATTGGATTTCCCCAAAAGCATCCTCACATCAGAGATTTGACACCTTATTTTGTTTATTTATCCAAATTAACTTTCCTTGCCTACCTCTTTTGATCCTCGATAAAATTCTGGGTCTATGAGTTAAGTAGCTATTTTGAGGAATTGCATTTAAAATATTGGATGAGTTAAAGTATTAGAACATTGTTTTATAGTTTTGCATTCCAGATTATAAATGTGAAAAGTTAATATTCTTTCAAAAGCAAAATTTATTCATTCAACATTCAAAGTTCTCAAATGATATTTATATTTTAAAAAAAATTGGTCAGATTGTAAAATTGTATTTGAATATTGCAGGAGAATCCGACTGCTTCCCGTTGCCTGGGAGTCTTTGGTCTTAGCATCTATACTACAGAGCAACAAATTAATCACATTTTCACTAAATATGGTCCAGTAGAAAGAGTCAATGTTGTCATTGATGCCAAGGTATGTAATTTTCATTCAGTCTGAACAATATATTAGTGTATATAAGAAACTCAAATAATATATCCCTTTAACCTCCCGTTGCTATTTTGCAAAATGTTCTTTTTCCACATAGAGCTATAAATACAGCAATAAAAAATAATTGGGTTGGCTTTTATGGAAGTTAGTTGCAATAGGAATGTTTTACAACATTAAAAAACACAAAGAAATGTCCTATGTTGTCACAATCACTTTAACAAATATATCCCCAACAAATAACTCACTCGTAAATCGCTATTACAGTGAAGTAATGAAGCCACCAATCAAACTCAGATGAACAAGCGCCATTACTGTCACATATCATATTGCAATGCCACGAGATTGGTGCAAAGTTCAGTGCGAAGCTAGGTGCGAAGTTTGGCACGTAGTTTTAAACTGATTTGGGAATAATGGGGAAAATGCAATAAATTTGAAGGGTTCGAAAAATTGATGTTTCAAACATTTAAACCTAATACTTTTGACAAGTTTATGGAGGTGGTAGTATCAGGACGCATTTGGTGATATTTTAAAACCAAAATCAGTCCTATGTGCAAAAGATTGCCTATGTTACCGATGTTTGAATGTTTGCGTCCCAACGTCTGGGGTGCTCGCGTACGGGCCTTGCAGATTGCCGTCCTATAAGTTGGGGCGTTTGCGTGGAAAGGATTAATCGCTTTCGATGTGCAAACTGAGACTTCCAGACTGATCCTGATCATAAAATATATTTTGGAAATATTAATTTGAAATACTTTTATAATATTTGGTTTACAGACGGGGCGCTCTAGAGGATTCTGCTTTGTGTATTATGAATCATCGGAAGATGCTAAAGTAGCTAAAGATCTGTGTACAGGAATGGAAATAAGCGGTAGGCGAATTAGAGTAGATTATTCCATCACCCAAAGAGCACACACACCCACACCTGGAATATACATGGGGAAACCGACATTGTGAGTATATTTTGTATTCATAATAGTTCTTCTGTTGCTTTGCTTCTGCAGTAAAGTTATTATGCAGTAAACTGAACACACAAAAGAGACAATTCATGTTTGTTTATATGAATAATGATATAAAAAAATCATGCAATCCCGATGCTGAATGTCATTCTTTAAAGTCATGAGTGTTTGATTTAGATGAATATCGGAAAATTAATTGCAGTTGATGTTTTAACATGTGTATGTGCTGCTAGCGGAAAGATTTAGAAGATGGTTTCTTATTTGGCACCACCTGAAAGGCCTCTCCGTACATTACTTAAGTTTTAAATATCTTATTTTTTGTTATGCTATGGATACTATAATCGTTTTTCTCAATTGCAGTGTGAATCGTGATAGTGGTGGATATCGTGAAGACAGACATCGGGATAGAGATAGAGAGTAAGCAATATTACTTTTATATAAAAATATTTCTTCAAAAAAAACTCAAAACTTAAGCCTTTCCTGTTTTTTGATTGGTCTTATTAATAATAAATTTCATGGAAATTCTGATGTAATTTCTCATGTTTTCAGTGATTATGACGGAGGTCGAGGCGGAGGTGGCTATAGTAGCCGTCGTGACTATCGATCTCGTCGCAGTCCATCTCCTTACTACAGAGGCGGAGGCGGTGGCGGTGGCGGGGGCGGTAGAGGGGGCGACAGTGGGGGGAGACGATCACAGCGTTATGAGAGATCTCGATCGCGTTCCTACTCGCCTCGTAAGTCTAAAACGACCGCATACTGATTTCATTATGATCAAAATTATCATCAATGGTTGCAAATGGTCTTAACTTGACAGCCATTGTACATTTATTATTCTTATTGTATTTTACTTACTGTTTATTGTGTTTCGTAGCTTTTAACACTACTAGCCAACTTACCTAGACATTTTTATTGTTAACGATTTTTTTCACTAAGCTGGAACTCCTATCAGTTAGCTAGTTTGATAATTGTAAATGTGCTGAAAGGTTTTCCCTAATGAATTGATTTGTTTCAGAAATAATAATAATTCTTGAGTATTAAATGAAATATTTTTGTCCTTAAGGAGATTATGTAGAAACTCTTAATTTGTTCCCTTTTGGATTTTGTTAACTATGTATTAGGATTCTTTTTTTTTTTTTTTGGCTATTTTGGGCAGATTCTTTTGTTTACATGCCAAAATTACATTTAGTATTATCATATGTGATTAGTATTTCTATTGTTCATTATGATACTGATGGCTGATTTTTTTTTCTTGCATAGGTAATTTCTTTTAATCTACTCTTTCTGAATTTAGTGATAGATTTTGTTCAATTGATATTTTTATCTTTGCCAGCTGTAAAAATCAATGCTGAAAAATAGTATTACTTCATTTTGTAGTAAGAAAATATGATTTATTGTAATCCCAGACTCTAGGATATCGCTAGTGTGTCCAAGTCTGTGAAATTAGGGGAATGATTTCATTATTTCAATAATATACCATCGTGTTATAATTTAAAGAAAGTGTTCTGGATTATTGTCAGTCGCAATTTTTGGGGTATAACCAATATTTCTATGACTGAATGATGGTTGGTTTTTAACATTTGATCAATTATTATATATAATAATGTGTACATATTTTACTGTACTAGTCAATTTGAATTTACTGAAAAATTGAAGATTGTTTCATGTTTTCATTAGATTACCACTTGACAACTTTTTATTTGTTCCACCATAAATTGTTCGTCATTTGTGTTTGTTGCTGTTAATTTCTGAAACAATCTTAAATTTTGAATGGGATGAGAAAAAATGTGGTAGCAACCCGGCTGTTTGGTTTACAGGTCGTTAATCCTGACGTCGGCCTTCAGAGGGACACGTCAGGCGAGATTAGTGAATCTTATCGCATGACGATGAATGTCCTCTTACATTCTGCAGTTTAATCTTAAGACGACTCTACAGTGTTTTTATTGTTAGCTATGTTCATTATTTTATGTTATGTAACTTACCAAAAATCATTCCTCACATAGAGAATTGTCATTTGGTTTCATGTAGCCATAGTCTCATCTCATCGCTGGGACTCTATGGAAATGTTTAATATATTACTACCGATCGTTGTTGAATTGTTCTTTCATCCGACTTCGGTCGCTGAAAAGTAATCTTACCACCTGAGGGTGGATATTGTAAGTTTTTCACGAATTGAAATAAAGGATTTTTATTTTCAACGAGTCTAATATTAATTTTGTTTGTTTGGAAAGGTATTGAAACAAGAAAATATGGATGAAGTATCTCAAGTTTTATTAATTGCAAGTTATCTGAAAATGCAGTATGAGAAGTTTAGACATAGACGGAAGCGGGCGATCATCTTGAAGCGAAAGAATATGATCAGCGAGCTTGTCTCGGGGTCGAGGTCGAGAGGTTGCCCGTGTCTCATTCGTCTTTCGTCATCAGAGCAAGACAGAAAATATCAAGAGAGAAGCTTTTTTTGTCAGCCGGCGATCATATTCTTTTTGGCTTTTTCCAATGCAAAGCGTTTTGCTACTTCATTTTAAAGACAGGGAATTCTTCCCGATTCATCCGTTTTTTTCAAGTCTAGAAAGTAGTCGACTCTGTGGCTCATAATAAAGATTCTTTTGATAATATGCATTAAATGGAAAAGAAATACTTTTTTTTTACTTACCTCTCAAAATCCTAAATATTCCGATTTCCCAACTCCCTAGCATTTTCCAAATGAAATTCATAGCGCATTTTGCATGAAATATCAACATGGGCTTGAAACGATTACACACTTGAGACAGCCTGGTTTAAGAATAAGAATTCAACAGATAATGATTATTTTGCTTTATTGGAAATTCAAAACGCCGAGGACAAATAAGTCATCTGGGATGTATACAAATATACTGGGTAAAATAAATAAATGTTTACACATCAATCACAGATATTCACCACTTTCTTTTGGCACTCTTCTGTTTGCTGGACAGAATATTCAGCCCAAATACACAAAGAATTGGGGAGCTACGAATGGTTATCATCTAATATTGGCAACTCTGAAGTACCTACTCTAAAGACTTGAAGTGTGATTACACATAATTTTATAAATTACTTAATTGATTAAAACTACATTGCGTTACTCGTTGACAATTAAACTATTGGAATATCATTGGAATTTTAAGAGGTTGTGATTAGATCGTTCGAAATATCGAGCTTAGTAAATGTGTCTAAATTAAAATTAACAGGTAGTTCATTTAATTAACACCTTTACAGTTAATCAATGCTAATTCATTAATCAGGCTTTATTTAGACATCTATGTGAAAGCTGATGAATTCTGAGCCGGTTATCATCATTCACTTTGAAGCAAGATAAGTAGTTATCAGTTTTTTTTTATCACAATCGTGAATCAGATTTTCATAGAGAAAGGCAGTTAAATGCGATCATTCGTATATGAACTGTTTTAGTACAAATAATGTGCCTTTAGTGAGGTTGTCGATACAAATATTTAGATTGCAAGATACATCCATCAAGCATCTGTATGGAATGAATAATTGACAAGATAAATTTTGACAGTTGAATTTGTTAAGTAGTGTAGCAGTTTACATGGCGGATAAACTTTGTTAGGGCTGGTTGTCATATATTATTTATTGAGAAAAATTATTACTTTAAAAGTTATTTAGTTCTCTCATAATGGATATATATTTGTATAGTAATGGGTATCTAATTTGAATGTTATTTTTTCATCGTAAATGATATTTCTGTGTGATGAATGATACATATTGGAAACTGCAATGAAGGAATAGTTGCTTAAGTTGGTCACAGGTGTAAAATTTTCAAATGAAAATGCTTAAAATAACTAAAATATAGTGATGGAATGGTCACGCTGAAGTCTTCGTTTGGCTTTAAGAGGTGCAGTTCCCATTAGATCGGCTGGGGTTGGTAATCCGGCTTGTTTGCTTCCGGCCTCTTGATAATACACTTCAGCTCCACCGCACAGAGTGCCGAACACCAAACTGTCTTCGCTCCTGAAAAATAGTAACATTATAAAATTTGTCGAAGAAAAGAATTTAAAACACTCAGAACATTGATTTCAATTTGAATTACAAACCTTATTATTAATTCTGTCAGAGACCGGTCACTTTTAAAACTTTTATGCATGTATCCCATCGTGGCCACATCGCTTGAAGCCCAAGGACCCCCCTTTTTAACAGTTCCCCATTGAGGGTCTAGCGAAAGATAACTGTATGCCTCAGTAGATTCATCATTCGCCGGCAGAGGCTCCATGCACATCTGTTCAATTGGAGCCAAACTTTTTATGCTCGCTTCCCACTGTAACATATTAAGGGTACTTTCTATTATTTATATAGATTGAGAAATTTTTCTAAATTATAACTTCATAAATATTGGATGATATTTTAAATAATAAAAACACATTTTTAGTACTTATTTTCACAATATATTTTTTGATCAGGACCGGTTTCGCTCATCGCGAGCATTATCAACTGATAGAATACAATTTACAAACAAGTCTATTTAAAAAAAAAAATTAAGTTGAGTTAAAGGTAGCAGGTGTACAAAACCATGGGTACAAGAACTAGGAAACAATTTACATAAAATCATACAATATTGATACAAATAAAGTAAATTAGTATAAAGATTAAATGTTCACAATCACTTATTAAGAATTACAATTACAATTATGGTAAATCAATAATACATTAGGAGCTCTAAACAATCAATAAGGAAGAAAGGAGTGGGAAATTTTTAATGATGAAAATAACCCACAATCACTACTTAATGAAACAAAATTAATTTATTTTAAATAAATTATAAAAACATATTATAAAATAAAAAAACAAAATTAATTTATTTTAAATAAATTAATAAAATATATTATAAAATAAAATAAAAAAATATATTATAAAATAAATTAATTTTGTTCCATTAAGTAGTGATTGTGGGTTATTTTCGTCATTAAAAATTTCCCACTCCTTACTTCCTTATTGATTGTTTAGAGCTCCTAATGGATTATTGATTTACCATAATTGTAATTGTAATTCTTAATAAGTGATTGTGAACATTTAATTTTTATACTAATTTACTTTATTTGTATCAATATTGTATGATTTTATGTAAATTGTTTCCTAGTTCTTGAACCCATGGTTTTGTACACCTGCTACCTTTAACTCAAATTAATTTTTGTTTTGTATAAATAGACTTGTTTGTAAATTGTATTCTATCAGTTGATAATGCTCGCGATGAGCGAAACCGGTCCTGATCAAAAAATATATTGTGGAAATAAGTACTAAAAAAATGTGTTTTTATTATTTAAAATATCATGCCTTTCCATCAAGAAGTGACAGTTAACACCTTAAAAGTGAATATTGGATGACTTGAATGTGGAACAACTACTTTTACTTGATACATCTACAATCAGTTATGTACTATGTTTAGCTGATGGATTGAACCTTTTTTTTTACATACAAACTAACACCAGAGTCTCTAGTGTTTTAAAACAAGCAATGGAAATTGATAACGTGCAATACAATGGATCGGGCATGACACGATGCAAAATTATTAATGTAAGTATCCCGATAGTGGACACTCACCGCATGCTGGACAGTAGAATAATCTTTGGCTGCCTGCTCTTCGATCAACAGAATCATCGCCATATTTTGAAAACCAAACACATAGAGTACACTTTTGACACATTCAATATTGAAGCTGGAAATTTCATCATCCTCATCACTATCAGTTTCACCATCAGAAACAGACGAAGTGTTTTTTTTTTTATTACTGGAAGGAAGTAGATAATTGAGATATTAGTCTTCAAAAGCACCGTACCATTTTATGTTAAAAGTGTAAATTCCATAATTTAATAGTTTTGGATATCAGAAATAGTTATCACATAAAAGATGGACAAAAAATGGCATTCTGTCTATGTATTAGTGAGTGCATGTTATTCTACAGATAAGATACAATATTCATAAATTTTTTTAACTGTAAAAACACATTTTTCTTAGCTCACGATGAGTGAAACCGGTCCTGATAAAAAAATATATTGTGGAAATAATTACTAAAAAATGTGTTTTAATTATTTAAAATATGCTTTTCCATCAAGAAATGACAGTGAGCACCTCAAACGTGATTTTTTTTAATATTGAGCGAGATCAAAGTTTTTATTTAAAAACAAAAACATTCTAAATCTGAATAGAAATTTAACTACATTTAAATATAATAAATCAAAACATACTTCTTGTCTGGGAAAATTAAAGTCTTTTCGATGCAAGGTGTGCTCAAAGCGAAATCTTTGAACTCCATTGGAGTTACACCCTTGCTACTGTAGCCACTAGATTTTTCCGAAAAAGCTAAATGGCTGAGTTTTTCCATTAGCGGAGTAAGTTGAACACCGGTTAGCTTTTTACGGTTCATTTGTGAATCAAACTGCGGCAGATCGCTGGAAGATTTGTCTCCACCCAGTGATTTTAGGGGCAAAGACAGAGATTTCCTCCTTGTAGGATAAGCTTTTTGTGGAAACTCCACTTCGACTTTAATATTTTTGTCGGGTGTCATATCGCTTTCACAAGATTTTCTTCTCATAGGAGATGAAAGTGTAATATCTGAGTCAAAACCTTCCAATGGTTCTTTATCTGGAGGATTATTGGAAATGATTGTATGCACAAGCTTGGACATATCTTTTGGCCTTTTCTGATTTACATCTGTGTAATTTTGAGATAGATATTCGTTGAAAAGGGTGATAGAAATTGGTACTCCGTCATTTCTAAAAACCGGATAGTAAGGATCCGTTATGGTTACATTGATTCTGTTAAGGCTCTCGATGTTTGATTGAGGGGATTCCTCCGAATTCAAACTCATGTTTTTGGTGGTCGGTTTACTCTTTCCGAAACGCATAGATGCCAGCTGGGAAATCAAACCAAAACTGCTATTTATATCGCTCAGACTTTTAAATTTTCGTAGATAATCTAATGGCATAGAAATTAAATTTTCTCCAGTCGCTTTAATTTCTTTATTTACATTCCTGGTCTTTGAACTTGTAGAAACAATTGGTTCCTCATTGATTTTAAGACTTCCATCATCACATTCTAAATTTATACTTAAGTTAGCTTCTTTGATTGGAATGTTGAGAGCGTCTGTTAGTAAGTAGTCATCTGAATTTCTGCATATGCTCATAACGTTTCCATGTAAACATTTGAAATCTAGCATCGGTGTGGAACATACGCTAGTTTGCCCAGTAAAAATTGGTTCAGATGGAATGGCGACATGATCATCTTCATCGATACTATCCCTCATCACAGTATTCTTAAAGCTAAGGGCCAATTTGTTTGGCCTAACGCGTGGCTTATTGCTAAAAGGAACAACATCTGGCATATTTGCTGATTTTGTTTCCTTTTCCTTCAATGAGAGTTTGGCACTTGTTGTAGAGTCTTGGGGAGAAGTACACGGAGATGGCGATATATTGGAAATGTCTTCTTCAGGGACAGCAGTGAAGAGTAATGATTTATCTCTTTTCATAGAACCTAATATAGGTTCTTTGGCAGCAATTTTACTGGAGGTATTCTATAATAAAAAAATAATTATTAGATAAAGAATGTTGATATAGTTTTCGAAATAATATTTCTAAAAACAGAACACGGTAAAAAAATAGCAATGTATTTTGGTTCTAGAAAATTTATAAGAATTATAGTTTTGATGAAGGAGTAAGCCAAAATAGCTTTAAACTACATATCTTATAAATTTAGTAGGACTAAAATACATTCCTATTTTTTCACCGTGTTATAATGGAGTTCTACCAAGTAAATGCCAATTCAATCAATAAAATAAGGACTTTATGATCCAGACAAAATGTGGTAAAATGATAAAATCAAGATGTGGGGGAGATATAGAAGTGAATGAGTATCTTTTGTGTCTCAATAAGTAAGAAATAGTTTGAGAAAATAAATAGTATAATTTCTGAAGAATATAAGAGCTTAAAATTAAAATAATGGTATGTGGTATTCACCTCAATTAAGAAAAGTTTCAATGGAAAAGAATTTTTTAAAAATACTTCTATATTTACCTTTTGCTTCTTTAACTTTTCGAATCCACTTTCATACCATTCATGAACCCTATCTGCTTCTTTCTTGAGACTGTCATAATGTTTTTTGCGTATGTAAACCACTAGTAACTGAGCTCCAGCCGGTAATTCATAGTCAGTTTTGAATGATTCAGCGGGTGACTTCATGCGGTAAGGATCAACCATAGCGAGTCGCGAAGTCAATGCAGAGTTCAGTTGGGTGGCAACGATCCTAGAAAAGCAAAATAATTAATCTTCATAACAATGAAAGCCTTTCGCCTAAGAGTTAAACAATGGTTTGTTTATGCGATAAATCTATTAGCGAAATTTGCGGCACTTACTTGTTATTGTAAAGAATAGTTCCCCCTAAGACGCCTTTGGTCTTTTGACAGTGCTCTAATACTTGCATGCATTCTAAAAATATATTAGTTGCACTCTGAAATAAATATTACGAACTTAGTAGTATTATGCACTTCAATTCAGTTAATTTGTATACATAATAAAACAGGGAAGAAAATGTTAAATATGATAGTATTAGAGGTACTAAATTATTTTACTATAATCAATTGCTTGCTTTGCAAATTTTATGGATTACCAGTAGTGAATTGCACAAGTTGTACATGTGCATAAATAATATACATGTATAACTAATTCTCTTTTTAATATGGTCCAATAAAAGTTTAGGTCCATCAAGTGTTTCTAGTTTGTTGGCATAAGCCTTGCTCTTTAAATATCCCCACAAAAAAAAGTCTGAGACTATTAAATACAGCAACCGTGGAGGCTAATTGACATCACTATTTCTTGAAATAATTTGTTGTGGAAACAGGCCTTTTAGTAATTCCATTGTAACATTGGTTGTATGTGAAGTTGCACCATTTTGTTGCATGTTGCGTTGTTTGAATATATATGTTAATTGAATATGAAAAGTTATCTATCATGTTATGATAATATTCTCTATTAACAGTTGCCATAATACCACATTCATCTTCAAAAATGTAAGGGCTGATAATTCCTCTAGACCACATAGCGCACCATATGTCACTTTTTAAGGGTACAAAGGTGACTGATGAATAATTTGAAGATATCCTGTTGCCCAGAATTTTGAATTTCCATTTGAATGTATTCATTCAAATGGAAATGGACCTATCACTCATTGAATTTTTTTCGTGAAAGTTAGGATTTTCTTTGGCAAGCTCATTGACTAGTCTAATATTTTAATATCAATATTAGAATACTTATATTTATATGATTAAAATATTAAAATTGACACAATCCATTGAAATAATTATTTACCTTTGGGAGATCAAGTAGGGGAACTGACTGAAACATGTATCCTCCATATTGTAGCACTGGCAAATATGTTTCAAACATTTGATACAATTTTTCTGAAAAGCGGTTATTTTCTCCAGGAAACTGAGCAGCAATAGTTTGCAAGTCACAGTGATATACTTTAATGAGAGAAGTCAAGATCTCAGCACGGTTCTTCAGCGTCCAATCTGGAATGTTGCGGTCACTGCCAACAGCCTAAAATGATTTATTTTATTTAACTGACACGGTAAAGGAATATTCTATTAAAGGGGTAGTTGAAACAATAAAATTTTAAACTTACAAGCACATAACGGCCATATTCTTTAATGACGAATTTTCCACTCTGCAATGCCAATACTTTGGGTGTGGAGAAAAGAGCTTTAATACAGTGTGCGACTCCCATCAACTGACCGCAAAGAGCTAGACGTTGTGAATCTGACACCCAACTCGGATGGAAGTAAAGAACTGCTTCTGCAGGGTCGTCGGCTTCTACGAGACAGCGAAGTGTGTCATAGACAAACACTATCATCATTTCTCTAAAATCATATTCAACCAGAAATATATTTAATAAAATATTAATTCTAATGTTTGGTATTTGTGTTGTTTTTTGAGATATTTAATATTTTTTTATGTGGAAGAAAAGTGCCACGCTGTAAAGCATATACAATGAGTTATTTTTACTTAAGGTTTGATTGTAATAGAATGAATGATGATACATATTGCATAATATTAAGCTTAATAAAAACAAGTCATTCATATAAATATTATGAGGAAAACTTGGAGTGAATATTAGCTTCATTTAGTAACCAATATAACTAAATATCAAGTATGGCTTCACACATCATACAAGGTGACACTATTACAATATTGGTAAATAAAAAGTATTCAATCCATTTTTATCATACAGGCTATGGTCATTATCAGGAAATGAATTTGAAAGGAGTGTGACTGACAATAATATTATTGTTTATATCAATGTTGAATGTCAATTTATGTATAATTAGAAGAAAATATATAATTTATAATAGTTGGTTGTAATATTAATAAATTACGGTATGGAATATGTTATCTATAGTTTGAAGCATTCACGATTGCGCAAATAATTTATAAACATGTCACATCGTAAAGAATTATAAAAACAGTATTATCACTTACTTCGCCATGATTGTTTTCGAGCTGGTTTACGCTTAAATAATGGATTTAGGAAAGATTATTACAAAAGTAATTGATGTCATCGTCCAAAGACATCGGAATGCAGACTAAATGATGAAATATTTATCGGAGTCTGGATTGCTTACGCATATTTTACACCGAATAGAAACAGCAGCAGCTATATTATCTATGACAGAGACGTCTGTTCTGACATTTGGTGTGGATAACGTTAAAAAATGAGCAGGAGTGTCGCCAGCGTCTAATTTTTTTAAAAATTTAAATCAGCGGCATCCAACCTGGGCTCCGACTATTGCCAGGGTAAGCGTCAACACATTTAATAACAATAGAAAAATCATATCATAAAATCTACAAATAAATAAATCTTTATATCCAATTGTACCAAGACCTTGTTATTATTCTGTTAATTGTAGTTTTCAGATTTTTTTGTTAAAAAAGATATCATTTGAAACGTGCCTATATTATTATATCTATTATAAAATTAAAGATAATGAGGCGTGGATTTTTTTTAGGGAGGCGTAGTAGCATAAAGGTTGAAAGTCGTTGGTTTAAATGTGTAAGCCAATTCTGGAAAGGAGAAATATGAGCATCATTAGAGGATGTTTATGCCTCTCACTGCCTTCCTTAAGTGATGCCTTTTTTTACACGTGAGAGCAAAAATAGATTAGCCGTTCCCATAGGTTTACATTCGTAAAAATTATAATACATCCTTCAATCTATATAAAACTTAATTTAAGATTTTTTTCGTTTGATATTAGAAATCGAAGTTTAAGTTCACATTTTAAAATGTAAAATTTAAAAAAGGTCATATAACACAAATAAAAAAAATATGTTGAGGAATGTAAATTACGTAAAAAATCTTCAATTATTTATGAAAAGATTTGTGTCAGTTTAATATTTTAGGTTTAAATTTTATCATAATTAAAATTTAGGTATTTTCTATTCTTGATTTCATGTAGCATTCAAATATTTAGTGATCATTATAAAATGTGTGGAAGAAGCATAAATCAAAATGTATTTTATTTATAAAAATTAAGTCAGTTTTTATACAAATTAAAAGATGTTGATTTGGCCATGCCATATGTTTCTAAAAAAACACACCGATATTAGCCAAATTCATTTATTTGGAACTTGTGAGTGGAAATGCTATGACTTCTGAATGTAATTCTAAAATTCTGATACAAAAAAATCATCAAAAAATCTTTGAATTTCGCTATGAAGAAATTATAGATATAGTGCAAGTATACACTAATCTTATAAGAATAATAAAAATCTACTTTTATGTACTTGATCACCGCCTGATGAAATTTTGATAGGGAGAGGATAAACGGCGTTTGGCACCTAAGCAGAAAAATGGTTAAAGTCTAATAAGCGATGCGCTTCAATTTTAATTCATTACCTGCTCAACCACGTTAAAAATATGATATTGATACGTCAAAAATTTATTTTAAGCAAAATTATTGAGATTATATAGACAAATGGTTAATATTTATTACAAAACTTATCTTGAATGTGAAAGTTTTGACTGTTATCAATTATCGGTATCAACTCTCAATACACTGTAATCTGCCGAATGTTGATTTTTCTGAATGTACTGTCTATTAATGCTATTTTTCAGTAAAATTAAGTTTCATTATATTTTTTTCGAATGAATTATTATATTTCTATGTGACGGATAAAAGGAAATGGTAAGATATATATATGTACAAAAAGACATATTATTAATAAATTTACTTATAATATATCGATTGAGAATTCGATATTCAGATTCCGAAAGGTTTGTATCGACCGGTGTATATTTTGAATATTTTGACATTTTAAATAGAATAATTTATGAAAATCGAAGGTCGCTTTCAACATTCTTCAACATAGGAATTCCATGCAATAAATATTGCTTCAGTTAAAAATTTTAGGCGCATTTTTATTCGTAGTTAAATAATGGATTTTTTTTACAGCCATGTTTATATAATTATATTATAAGTTTGACGTAAATATTTAAAACCACATTTTCATACGAAAAACCTGGTGTGTTTTTGAAAAATAGTTTGTAGAAAAAATCTAAGTAAGCACTAATCTAATCTGTTGTTAAAACTAAATTTTTGTTATTTGCAGAAGATAGTGATGTTAAGAAATGTCAGTAATTTTTTTTTCACTTTTACGATGTTTCAGCGATGAATAGTCAAATATTAGGGATGCTTGAAACACCTGACGAACACCACTAAGTTTTTAAAATATGAAATGTTGACTTCTTTCATACTTTAATATATGACCTTTTAATTTTTCTCTAACAATGGATTCCTGCCATTTCATAAATGTATTATTTCTCTTCGCCACCCCATATATAAATTATTTCATTAGATAAATGATAACTATAAACGTAAGTAATAAATGTATTTTGTTTTTAAAATGTAAGTTCGGCCGGAACGTGTTATATAATTTCCTTTCACTTGCATTTTGATTCAAGATCATGCGAGATGAAATAATCAAGTCATAAAAGTCAAATTGCCACGAAAGCAATTCTAATCTCTATTTTGTGGTGGATTAGCGAGTAGTTCTGTTGAACACATAAAAGGAGTAATGACTTACTGAGTTTTATATTAAATTAAATTTACAATTAAAGAGAAGGAGGCTTAGGTGCAGCCGGTGTATTAAATATTATTAATAAATTAACATCTGTGAGTTAAATAAACGCGTTTCTCCAGACGTTTACGTAGTCATATTAACAAAATAGTGAGCTTTTGATAACTAATAAAAGGATTATGGTTTAGTTGATGTGAATTTTAAGTCCTACCTTAAGTACCCTGTGATATTCATCGAATGGGGCGGGGCGTTGTAAAACAGTGAAAAGTGATGTCGTACTTTGGGATAAGAATTAATTATGATCGTTATTTAACTATATTAAGAATTTTGTGAGACTAACGAAACTAGACAAAACAACGATAGTGGTTATTTCATACTGATTAAATTAGATTGAAATATTCGGATGTTATTAAATATGAACATGACCTAAATAAATTAAATTTACATTATAATCACTGGAGTATTTTTAAGTAACTTTATTTTGATCCGTTGATTATTGTACGCGTGTGTTTGGCTAATTTAACATTTTATTTGTAGATGTATTTTTTTCCGATTTTAATATAATTTAGCTTATTCACAAATGATTTAAGGTAATGATGAACGAATCCTTTTGTTGAGTGTAGGACGCCCCAAAGGCAATTTGATATTTTTTGCATTCACTTATTTTTTACGGTAAAAATGATCAGTAAGAAGTTTTGAATTTTTTTATAATGTATAGTGGGAACAAATAATTAAAACAATATCATTAAAAACAAAACAATCATATAATTTTACATAAATGAAGTCAATATTTACTTTGGTATTACTTCCATCGCAAAGAAACCACATTTCCCATTCAGCAGGAAATTGTCGTGATTATTTCTTTACTGAGTTTCATGTTATATAATTGAATCAATCAATGTAATGTGATAAGGATTATCCGAATTACTGCTTTTATTGCCTGAAACTAGTTAAAATGAAATCTGTAACCTTTCGCTTTCAAAGCATTAGGGCACTATTGCTATCAAAAGTATCATCAATCACTCAACTAAAGAAATGTTATGGTTTTTTTCATTTCTATGGCAATGGGGATTATCAATATTATCAAAGTTATCATATGATAATATTACGATTAACAAAATTTTCAAAAAAAAAAATGTCAGTCTTAAATTTTTGAGCTCCATCAACCATAAATCATTTTTTTTACATAAATCCAAATTTATAGAAAATCTATTCATGAAATTGTCAATTGATTTTATTTCCAATAAAATGACTTTACACTCGGTACGTGATCACATTTTTTGTAACATTCTCTAAGCACCCGGTAATAAATAATCAAAGTATTCGACCCCTCGCTCTATTAGATCGTGAAATCATAATTAGGTCCGTGGAAGTATGGCTTATTAAATCACCTTCAGGAAACAATATTTTACTAGTATGATATTTTTGATTGAAATCTAGGGAAAATGCATTTATTGGTTTTGAATGGAGAAAAATGCTACTGTAAAAAAATTGCATAAGAAATTAGTCGACTGGATGACGCGATGTAAAACATTAGTTGCCGACATCTTATCTAAGTTGCACAAACTACTTCTTGAAATACAGCCATGTATAAATATTTTAAAACATGAATTCGGAATGTGTTTCCAAAGATATAAAAAATATATTATAATATAATCAGTTAGGACGTTGAGGTTTTTGCTTCATATTTTTTTTATTATCATATCACAATTATTACATAACCATATGAAGTAAATTATGTTATATATCTTTTTATACTTAAGCTTTGAAACGATATATTTTTTAATTTAATTGAATAATTAAATAATTAATTAGCGACATCATACTTGTGCATTTCATACCACCAGACAAAAAATTGATACTTCTGTAAATAGTATTGATAAAACACTCTTATTTTCTCTTTTGGTTTTTAGCGTATATATAATATTATAGTAAACAAACGGGTGTGATTAGTTCAGTTGCATCTTGATCAATAAATATAAATGTGGGCGTTAATTTTTCAGGGCACACATATTATATACTCTATATATGATAACAGTTTGCCTTGCTTTTTACCCCTGACAAAGTCTGCAACTTCATTACAGTGAGAAAATTAACTTTTGAAATGTTGACCTCAGTTTCAAAAGACTTGTGATTTAAGGGACTGGTGATAAAAAAATATCGTTATCATTTAGTGACGAAATATTTTTAATATTCACCTGCAGCATAGCCATCAGAATCGAAGATGTCCTTGTAGCATGCGGTCGAAAAAACTGAGTGGAGCAATTAGTATCCAGTTTTGAAGAAAACTGGTTTTCGATGAGAGAAAAAGTGTCTGCAAATACTATTTTGAAAGACTTTAGTAAATATTATATATATTTTGTCTTTGTAAACGGGCACGCGTTTTATAATACCCATCAAAATCGTGTTTATAGGAATTTTGTATGATTTTCTTTGGTTGCACGGAAAAAAAAAATATAATTGCACAGCCTTATTATTATTTTCGATTTTATGGGGCACGGTAAAGTAGATAGAAAATTGCTTTCTGATCTCGTCATACCAAGGAAGCTTAAAATATTTTTGACTAATCAAGAAATGAAATACCTTTTGTTCGTAATTTGAAATATAATATAATGGCCCCAAATAAGCCCAAATGGCATACGCTAATTATTTTGAACTCTATTGTAGAAAATATGAGAGAAAGTCACATGCCATTTTAGACGCAGTTTATCAAATGAACTGTCAGTAAAACGAGTAATGAAATATTTGACATAGAGTTTAGTGTATTACCCTTTTAAGGGAAAGTAAAACAACTGGTCTATTTCCGATGTTAAGTATCGCAGTCCATTAGCTGATTGCAGCACTGGCTTTATTTGCAGAGCTGTACAGCCTGTCAGTGAGCAGCCACTTCCGGTCGGGAAATTGCTCGCGTTTTTCCCGGAAAAGAAATAAGAAACTTTACTTTATGCCTTAAAAAGCTTTTAGCACTAACTTTGAATGGAGTTTAAGCGCTTACATCCATAATTCTACCGAAAAAATTGAGCTTTAAGCTATTTTTTCAATAGCGAAATAAAGGTATGTTTTATGTTCTATGTAAAATATATTACAAATTAATTCTATAAAATGTTGTCAGTGAGGTGACCTCAATTTACCTCTCTACTAAAATAAACGATATTATATATCGGCATAAATTTGTTTATACTGTTAGGGAATTATCTTGAGTCTCAAGCAGAGGATCTCAAGCGTTTTTGTTCTCGTTTCATTTCATAAATGTTCAAAATATAATATAATTTACCTCTTCTAAAAATAGGCTTAATTTAACTCAATGGACGCGTTTCTAATAAAAACTTACCTAAATATACTATTTAAAGTCTTTGATATACAGCAGAAACTTTCTTTCCCTGTTACTTTAAGATCCTATCATGTAAACCCCATGTCTAGAATATGTATTTTTACAGTTATCTTTGAGGTAACTTCATACAATCCAGCCTTTGCTTTGAGATAAAAATAATATTGAGAAGTACATAAATCACGATTAAAATCATCTTGGAGATTGAATTCTTCAGTAGGATAATTTTAAATAGTTTTATTGTTGTTGCACTCTTGTTGCTCCCTACGAATCGGAACACTACTTAATTAATAAAATAATATTAAAATTATTTAATTTGAATATTATTTTATTATATGTATTTAGAGTTTACATAGACATATTGACAAGTGAAGTTGAAAAAAAATTCAACCACTGACCGTGTCAAAGAGCAGAACGAAAGTTCAAAAGCTTTGACCAATTGTCATCACAATAATCATGAACAACAAAATATTTGACTTATTTTTTAAAGATCATCTCAGTTATGAGTAACAGAGTTTGCAATAAATATAGCTAACTAATTTACACAAAAAATAGTTAAAATAACCGCAAAAAAAGACTTAAATAAACATCATTTGCATCCTTGAAATTGATATAGGTCCATTGAAGTGCATGAATAATATATATATGAGGTTATATTAATGTTTTAAGTTTTTACTGTAGTTACAAGTTTGATGAGTCATTTTTATTACTTAAAATATTGCGAAGTATATTCTAATGGAGCGTACAATGATGAACGTCTACTTAGTCTATTAGTTTTTTTATTCGATAAAGAATGTCGTTGATGACATCTGGAAATAGCATCGTTGCTTAAGATAACGTCACAAAGTATTAAAAGAAAATGCACTCTGTTTATATTTACGCAAAAATTGGTTTCGTCAGGAAAGGAATTAAAATATCAGTGAAATTTATTTTCTCAAAAGTTTTTGTAAGTGACATAATTGTGAATATTTATTATTGGAAATTTCCGCGCCTGTGATATTATTAAAATGATTTATATTTACAATTTATAACATGAACAGGACCGGTTTCGGTCAGATAAAAATGTTGTTTATGGCAAAGAGGAGTTGTTACAAAAGTTACCCAATAAAATTATTCTTTAAATAATTGTTTATTTTACTAAATTTTAAAGTCAAAAAGGGTAAGATAATTACCGAATATAAAGGATAATATGACACTGTGTTTTCCATTTTTTTAATATACTATTTATGCATTCTATACGCTTTTCAACCTGTGTGTTTTGTAAGATTGTATTCACAAAATAAGTGCGTTTTTCCAAATAAGAAAATACACATAATTTTCTTCAGAATGGCCATGCTATATTCGAAGACTTCTAAATAGCATAATTATATATTTATTGACTGTATTGATATTAAATTAGTTGAGTGCAATAATAATCGTAGAAGGATGCAACAAATTTCCAGAAAAAATCGTTTCCTTTAACTTTTTAAAATAATTGGTAATAATATCAAAAAGAGTTTCAAATTTTATACAACTGAAACAAATCGAATCTACAGAATATATAAAAGATAAATGAAACTAGTTAATTCAGATATAATGGAAATAGACTATGTAGCGAGCTGAAAATAGTCACATTAATTATTTTCTGACATCAGAAGTAATATTTTAAATTTTTATGTTGTCGGAAAACACACATCAGCATTTTATATGTTATATTAAAGAAAAAGTTTTCTAGTGATGAGAAAAATTAAATAAATAAAAATTAATATGTTAATATTGTATCACAAAAAAATTATTTACTATTTCAATGATTGTGGTGTTCGTGTTTATTAATATGAAGTTTAATGACGATTAATGATATTTTTTTTATGAATGAAGTATTTTGTGAAATTCGGGAAACGGATACATTAAGGCTTCAGCGGCATCTTATCGGCAATACCAATAACTAAAATTCACCCGGTTGCATGTCTGCATACACTGTCTGTTTTACGATAATTTTAAATGCGAGTCTTGCGCACATTCACTCACAGTTTACACGAATAAAGGAGTACCTAACCGTTTGTGTTCAGATAGAAAGCAATTTTTCGGCCGCGACCGATCCAAGTTCAGTATACTTCGAGACTTGGTCGGGGCAGTTGAGGATTCGCTAGCAGCGGAAGAATGATATTAAATTCAACAGAAGTTAAAAATTAACAAGAAGTCGAGTACGCATTACCATTCGTGTAAAGAAGTGTTCGTTTACTCTCAGCTTTATAAATTGTGGAACTTGGCTGCAGATTTTAATGATCTACGATTATTTATGATACATTAAAATAACAAGTTTTTCCCGGATGGAATAAAATGCATGTGGTTTAAATAATATTGGTTTATAAGTGAACAGAGTGATATTATTTTTGAGTAATGATTTTATAATATCGCTGTCATTATTACCAGGATGGCTTCGACAAATTTATTGGAAAGTTTTTCGAAAATACAAGAGGTGAGTTTTTTTACAATTTCTTTTGAGTGTGTGAAATTTTTTTTTGTGCTTTAAACATACATAATATTATATTATTTAATGACCGGTTCTATATATATTTGGGCGTGAAATGAATTCAGATTTTTTCATTATATTCAAGATTAGGCAAGTCAAAATATACTAAGAAATTGTTAACATATTATATTCCAAAGCAATTTGCTTTTCATATCACAATGTAAATTAAAATACAATATCTTTTTAATTAGAAATACATATTGTATAATATTGCAAAGTTTATTAATTATTTCGATGTGTTTTATTTTTCGTGTATAAGAATTTTGAAATGAAAGTTAACTGGAAAAATATCAAATATGAATTAAGTCGTGGTGGTAAACCAAAAAAACATTTTATAGGAAAGTGTTTTTCTGTTAAAAAGTCGGAGAAATATTTTTTACTTCGCAAGAAAGATTTCCTGAAAAATTTTGAACACTAAAATTTTTTCTATAAAATATATATTTGAATAGTATAATAAATAATTGGGAGAACACTGTCTGTAATAAAGATAAATTATACAATTTATTATATCGATTGAAGGTACTTAATGGAATTTCCATATAAAATTTGAATTTCTGTCGTTAGTGACAAAAATGTAGAATCGTATTAAAAAGTTTGATTAATTATATATTTCCTAGATTCCACATATCAAAAAAATATTTTTTTTTGGCATTGATATTTCATCCAGACAAAATATATGTCTCGATTCATAAATTGAAAAAAGAGTTGATTTAAGATCTTATATCATAAAAGCATGAAGCAATTTGCCTCACAATATATGACATAAAGACGGCATACTGATCATGCGTTTTTTAGGCCAGCAATTTTTCTGAAGAATTTTCCCATTGGGCCGATTATAAAAAAATTAAATCTTCATTTATGTACATAACTATACATATATTATGTACACACGCCACAGACTTGATAAAATCCGAAAAAGCCACAGGTTATATAAAACACGTTTTCACTTTCATCAGTCTCTTAACTGACTTGCTCACTACTCAATTTGAGATGAGAAAATATTATGTATACATGACGTCTGACAAACGATGAGCACCGTTATTGATACAATTTTTAAAAGTAAGCATTTGGTAAAGCTAATTTTTTTCATGTTTGTAACTGAAATGTGAATGTTAATATAATAGTTGTGAGATTTAAACGAAAAAAAGCTTCTAAATAAAATCAAAAATCATTTAATAACTGTATATTATTTTATGTCTTTAAAGACAATAAATTGTTCTATTATTTGGATCGTTAAAAAATCACAAAAATTAGTTGTTTAATTAAATTTCAATTGTTGAAAATTTGTACGATCCCACATATTTTGTCACTTACGACCCGGATTTCACATTTGGGCATCTCCAGGCATTCTATCAAACTAAAATGTGAAAAAAACAGGATATAATATTTTAACCAAGTGTAATATTGTCTTTGTGATCTTATTCCTATTGTTGATAGTCGAAAAAGCGTGTTTTTGGAAAAATGTATCAATATTGGCATGCAGAAGCTCTTGATGTTGACACTAAAAAAATGTTCAAATTACAATGACGACTTCCACAGAAAATGTTTTTCAAATAATTTAAAACACTTCGTTCCTTGACAACTATTTATTATGACGTCTTAAGACTGTGTATTGCTTGCGGGACTTTTAGTACTCTAATAACAACTTTTAGAGTACTAAAATAATTAAGTAGATTTTAAAATCAGTGGGTTAAAAATTATTCATTTAATAAATCCATTTGTAATCTCCATCTCACAGCAATCAATCAGTGAATTGAAACTAATTATTTAACAGAAATAGTTAATAGAAAATAATCAAGATTTACCAATTATCAAATTTATCCATCAGCTTTTGTCATAATTCATAAAAATATGTTTCTCTTTCAATCAATACTACAAAACTGTATATAAAATCTTCGGGGTAATTGCTACTTTTGAACCTATCGGCAGACATCGCAGTAATTTGCCTTGAGGTATTTTTACATTTTACATAATAGTAGCACTGGCCAGCGTTTAAAAATCTGATTTTTTTTACATGTGTGTATGGCAATTTTATTATGTAACGATGAGACACGAGAGAAATTATAGCATTTTACTACATAATACTAATATTATATAAAAAACGTTTATTTTATTGATGACATAGTCAATATCGAATAATTGGTACCTAAGAAATTTTGTGCAAGGTATATATTATATTTAACGTTGTTCTTCACGTATAATCAATTTTCCAGTTTGAATGATTGAATGATACGTCAAATTATAAATGTCTCACATCCTATGGAATTCTTATGATATTGTCAGTAAAAGAAAACTATCATTCAATGTATTTTGCAACTAGCTTAGTTGCAAAACGAGTACATTTTATTTCATATGACTATTTTTCGAGTGTCACGAAGAAAGCCAGTATATCAAAATTCCTATACATATTATCCAAATAATGATTTATTCAACAACTCTTGAAGCCAATCAGGTTTAGTGTAAGTGCTGCTGAAGATTCATGAATGTCTTACTACGTAGACGTATCTTGCCTATATATTAGATTTTTAAAATCACATCTAAATATAATGAACAGTGAATTCAATTCTGGACGAGAAATAATATTGATTTTACAGATATCTCACAGTCATGATAATAATGAAAACCCATACAACATAATAACTTTTAAATACTGATTTGATCAATAAATTATTGAAATTACAATAAATAAATTACGTAAACATTACCTATCAAGAAGCGCCTTGAAATTAAACGGAAAGAGGAAGACAGAATCAATTTAACGCTATCGCTCGTGCTAACACTTTTTTTGGATTCGGAGTAAATATGTTTGTGATAGAGTTAATCTATTATCAATATACTTTTTTATTTACATCTCAAATATTATGATTATAATTCCTAAGCTACCGTTACTAAAATAACCTAAAAATCAGAGCTATGATCGCTTTGCAATAGCTTGAGGCTTTTTTGTAATGTGATATTGTAGCAAGTTTTGATGACGTTAAACAAATTTAATATCTTCCCAAGAAACCCATTCATAATAACATATACTTGTTGAAGTTGAAAGTAATGTATTCGACGAGGGGCTTAATTATTCAAAAAATGTCGTTGTCCTTCAATATTGTGGTATTATTATTATTGCTGGATGACTATGCACGTAGGAAGGCGGCTATTGCAAATATTTTACTATCCATTACCTTGACGATATACGTATATATAATACACAAATTGTTACAATGATTTTGATCGGCATTTTACGAACAGACGTCGGCTATTATTTGCGTGTGCTTTATAGAACTTTTCTAAGCTTAAATTTGATCTGTAACACACATAGATATTTATTACAGCTTTTTCAAAGTGCAACAGAAACGTGTGTGTAAAGTGTTGCGTTAGTTATAATTATTATTAATTAATGATTCACATTGATACTTTGAAGTAAATATGAATTTTGAGGTTACTTTTTTGCGACATACACGATTTGGTAAATTATTTAAAAGATATAAAAGAATCTGAGGATTAATGAGAAAAAAACATTAAAAAAATCACGAAATTATAGTATATACCACATAAAATAATCACGTTTTGTAACTCAAATATTTTATTTCAGAAATTTAAAAAAATGATAGACTAGAAAAACCTCTTTAAAGGGTATTTATGTAATATGAAGAGGCTGAAAAGCTTATATTTCAATACACTATTACATTTTTTTCATATTTGTGTTGGTATTGGTGGAATAATACAGTACGATTAAGAAGATGAACATTTTATCGGTCACTATACTATTTAATCAAAGATTCCGTAAACTGATGACGTTGTTTGAGATAAAAATAGAAAATAAATATTGTTATCATTCTACAAGTCATACCGTAAAATTTAATAATTATTTTTAATGTGATTCAAAACGCAAAAAGGAAACATTAATTTATTTAAAAAATAACTAAACTCGCGACACAAAATGACAGTCCAAAGTAAAATTAACAATTCTTATAGATATGCGTGGGTGTTTCTTTGATGTTAATTGATGCGAGATTATATTCGGATACGGTATGCCGTAATGAAACAATAGCAATATCATGCTCCATTGCCTAACAACCCACAATAATAAATGCTGTTATGTAAATGAATCCACATGTCTGTAAGACAATATGGCTAGCCCTTCGCCACTTTGCTTGTTTCGCAATCGGGCGGTGGGAATTTAAAACAATAGAAATGCGGAAAATAATTTTTGACAGAAGGCAATTATTACAAAACGTTTTCAATTTAATGGTGTATCTCTATAATTTCGATCAAATTATCACACATCATTCTAATAGCACTAGACTATTTGTACAGTCGACCTTGTTTAAAATTAAAATAAAAAATGTTCTGTTAGTCGTGATAACATGTAGTTAAGATTCTATTACGAAAATTCTCGAGTAAATTTCTATAAAGTAATGCAAAAAGCCAATAAGCAATACCCTAAATCTTTTTTTATGATTAATGTAGTCATCGGTGATATCATTTTAATCAATTTGTGCGCTGGTCTCAAATTGTTTTCTTCATTTGAGTTCACTGACTGTGTTGAGAAACCAATCAATGATTTGCTTTGAATAAAATGAACGTGATGATTATTTTTATAATTTTGTAATGTTTGAATGACAAAGTAAAGTTCGACTTTCTGTACCACAACTCGAATCCGTTTCCCTCCAACTTTAAAACCAGAGACCTTTCAGTAAAGCATCTAAATTTCTTATACCTAGTCTAAACATTAAGCAGAATTGATTCTTTCTTTAAATATCAAACTTTAATATGATCAAATTCCTTACAATATTATTCATAACCTTCATTTAGGGATTTCATGTTTTAACTCTATGTGGGATAATAATCATTTCACCACATGTACTTTTCGTTGAGCAGTGCGGACCTGTTTCTCCATATCTTTAGTGAAGCCGTCATTGCAGATATCGCCGTATCGTTTCTCCTTCGGATTTCCATGTTACAGCTATAAATTTTCCATTCTAACATATGTCATGTTGATCGATCGGTGGTATCATGGAGTGTCAATTAAATATTTAAACTAATACAATTGGACACTATACCGTAAAAATTATGAAAAAAATACATATTTAAACTTTTTGCATAACTGTTAGTTTCAGGAAATTATTTCAACTATGTAAAATACTGAATATCTGAAATGCGGATTCGAATTAAAAAAGTTAAAGAAATATATGGGATTGAAACTTTTCACGTTCAAATATTAACTACAAATATAAAACGTTTTGAATTTTGCTCGCTAATATTTTAAATACAATTTATAAAGTTGATTCTAAGTATGTTTAATTTTACAATGATAATAATTGTTTAACATAGAGATAGTATTAATTGAACGTGGTAAATATACAAATGCCCTAAAAATATCGTACGCCGAATAAAAAAAGGTTTTTAGAGTAAGTTACTTACTGATTAGAAGCATTTATACAAAAGCCCATTTATCGGCTACTAATGTAGTATAATCACGTATTATAGCTATCGGAATTTTCACTTTAGAGATCGAAGACGAGCATGAGAGTGTGACAGAAATGCACGAGTTTTTCTGCTATATGTGAGCGAATATTCTCGTGTATTAAACACTTTTAAAAATCATACTTTCCGACTTGTTTGGCGATGCAGAAAATACTTCCTCTCGTTGCGTTTCCCTATAAATCATATTAGAGCTTTTTCTGTATATGTTACATGAATATAAAATATGGATGGAATAGATTTTGATTACTGAAATTTTAAAGAGTTATGATAAATTATAAAATGTACCACTGATTGATATACATTATTCTTAATTCAAAGATGTCACACAAAAAAAAAATGTCATAATTTTTCGATCCATTTGTTTTTCAAATTATAGAAAAAAACATTACTATTTGGGAGTTAAAAGTAAATTAAATATATATTCTTATGAGTTCTACTAAATACTAATATTTTATAAAGAAAGAACTACAAATTTATCAAAATAATCAGATTTTCAAATTCATAATCTTCAATCAATACAACCATAATCTTTCAACACCAAGGTAGTGTTTTCCACAACTAGTAAATTATTGTACTGACTGATTAGCTACCGTTTAACTTAATTTTTGTTATTCTGCGTCAAAAAATACAATTTTATCACATTTATGGTAATATTTAAGAATACATGTCATATAATGTGAACTTTAAAGCTTAATTCATATATTTTATCTTGCGGTGTTATAAAACGAATTCCAACCTTTTTAACGTTACAGTACTAAAGTTCGACTGGATTTTTTCTTTTGAATTAGTTATACATTTTAAAAGTTAACGTTCTGCTTAGTGATCTTTTACGTGAGAGTTTATTTTGATTAATTACTTAATATTGATTCGAAAAGATCAACATTTTTAATAAAAAAGATTAAAAATAAAGCAAGCAGTACAAAAAATACGAAAAACTTCAGCCACAATATAAAGTTTACATTTATAATTAATAATATGAACATAGGTCGCTCGTTTAAACTTGGATTTTAGCAGGTTCTAATGTTATATTTGTGGACTAATGAATTTCAACGGCAATTAAATTATGACGTGTTCACGCATACTTTTTAATACTCAACTAACTCTCAGTTCTAGAACAAGTATCAATCTATAATATAATATTTGATGGAATTTCATCAAGCAACGACAGTTTAAGACGTTTAACATTATGCCTTTAATATACTAACGCTAATTACCAAGACCGGTTAGCTTTGACGCACCTTGTGTTTGCTGCATTTGGATGTACATATATATATATATACCAAGAGTACTGTTAACAAGGTGATTATTTATTTAATAGTAAACTATTTGCATAGGAATCACTTCTCAATAAAACAACTACAATTGCAGTCAGCTTTCTCTCTTTGCAAGAGTTTCTGGTATTGCTCATGTTACCCATAGGATGGTTCCATTGAAAAACTTCCTCAATTATAATCAATGCACACAAAAGATAATTTATACCAATTAAGTTAGATACATATATTTCCGAGTTGTTAATGAAGGCATTTTATTTAGCGAAACGTTACTGTCTGGAAAAACAGCGATGTACGACGCAGTTAGTATTATTATTAAATTGCTGTCCAACGTTAGACATTAAGTGAAAATCTGCATCAAATGTAAAACTGACACCCTTTAAAAGTGACGAAAACAAAAAATTAAAAACGAAACACGTGGAATATATATATATTAAGTACTTATAAATAAACATTACGTTCTCCGCGAAAACTTTATATAACATTGTATAAAAGTGAAGTCACTTATTTATATACGTAGATATATTGCTAGAAAAAAATATTGTGTATATTTTTAGTACGCAATAGAATTAAAGTTATAGTGGTTTACGATGTTTTATATAACGCCAAAAAGCTTCTGGCGGTACAACCGTAATTACGGATATCAATTGATATCATATATTTGATGACTAGTCGTTGATATTAAGATATAATATGTCATAAAACAATAATAAGCCAAACTTATATAAGCACTGAAAATACTTCGGCATTTCATATAAAACAGATCATCAAGATTTTGAAACCTTTCCTGTAAGAATGTTTGTGATTATTTTATGTAGAGGCACCTAATCTAATAAACATATTTTTTAAATTGCGGCTTTCAGCCCTAATTTATTTTATTAAAATAAAATTATATTTTATACAAAATAATAACGATGTGCTTTCAAGAAATAACGATCAACCAAAGTTAAAAGCATCATTAAATCCCCAGATGGTGTATATATTTAAATATTATCTTTTCAGCGACGCAGCTTTTTTTTAAACGAATTAAATTGACTAAAAATACTTTTAATCCGGTCCCATGTTAGTATTTATATTCACGATGCTTTCGATTTAAAAAAGAAAGACACAAAATTTATCTCTTGGTATTTCTTCGAAATATATCTGTATGGAATTTTTAATGTATTAAGTATACCAGTCTGCATACGTTGCCGAAGAGTGTTTAATTTCCCTTTGGAGTGTTCATAAATGGAAAAATAATAAAAAATCAACTAAAATAAAAATCGGACTCCAAAATTAATAGTATTTCTTTAATATATTTTAAAATGATCATGAATAAATTCTAAACTCGTAATATCAAAAAATCATTGATGCAGTAAAATTATATTAGAAATGATGAATACAATCCTTTTAGATTTATTTTTATATGCAATGCATACTAAGATTAATGAAAAATAATTACACCCGTCGCATGATGACACATACTTATGTACGCGTGAACGCGCTTTTACAGCAAACTAATTGATAACTGACAGAGCTTGTGTAGATGTCAGTATAGACAAGTATTCTATTCAAAAAGTGTACCGTTTACATTTAAAAATGGATAATTTACCTGTATAACGTGATACGAGTAAACTTGATATACGTGTTATCGGAGCGATTGTTCATGGAAACTCTCACTTTTATCTTGATAAGTTGATAGAGTGATATTTTCCGGGATGTTGTGTTATGGTGTGATTTAAAGGAACAAATTGTTAATATCATAGGAAACTTCTTCCACCGAGAACTTCTATATTCCAGATTTCAGACATAAATTCATATCAATAAAATACTTTTAAAGTGTTACCGCTAATTATTAGTGAAGGAACTTTATAATATAATATTTTCAAAGATCAAATATTGTATACGCTCACGATTTGCCGAACCGGTCATGATCATATTATAAAGTTTCACTTAAATTTAATTTGGGCATGGAATAATTGTTGTTAATTTTCGCGTAGAGTCTAGACGTATCATCTTTTTTAAATAAAAAAAATATATACAAACATTCGAGAAAAAGTAATCAATTACAAAAAAAGATAATCTCATTTTATTTAAGTCATATTTTTTTATTTGTTGTCGTGAGGTATCATATAGTTATGTATACTATGGCATTCATTTTAAACTTTAACCAAAAAATCAACCACTAAGATGCTGTTCACGAATATTAAAAATTAAACGTTTCACATGTTGATAATTCAATTGCAAGAAAGGACACGCTGAGAAAAATGACCTGTGTTAATATTCAGTATTTTCAATAAATTATAATATATTTAAAGTATTAGTTGTGAAGAAAGAAAATTGTTAAGAAAAATTGTAAGGCTATTTATTTTTAATAAAAAGGGTTCTATGATTGTTGTAGACGATTTTAATGTACGATACCGACAAAGCAGAACAAGTATCATTAGATTTTTATACGCTATTTAAGTAGCTTACCATTGAAGATTTCGAAACTCGAAACCCGGGTCGTTAGTGAAAAAGCATGTGGAATCGTACAAAGTTATACAAATTCAAATATTACTTATAACAAAATGATATTTATTGCGTAGTAAAAAGTGTCTAAAATTTCATGCAGCTATTTTTTATTATCGAGTAAAAGCAAAATAACGTGTCTGAGACTAAATGCGTAATTTTTAAGTGTCGTGTCGCGAGCGAGCGAGAATTTACTCAAATTGCGTTCATTTCTTCAGCAAGTACGGTCGATTTCATAGTCGGTTAAATTGGTCGAATGAAATAACTTTTCATTTCAAACATTCGTGCTATGAGATTTTACTTTCCGATGCTCTGATCGATTCGTTTCACAACGAGAAGCGCACCTGTGATAAAAAGTTCGGCACGAATTTCGGTAATCGCTGACAAAGAGCCAAAGAAAATAACGAATTATTTCGTTCAGAAAAAGAACTTGTTAGTCAATACGAAATGTAAACGACCTAAAAGTGTTATATATATCTAAACAAGGGCGCTTATGTACAAGCAAAGTGTCAAGTTATAAAAGATGTATGCATTGTAAAATTTGTGCAACCAATAAATTTGCTTTAGTGGTAATGAATAGTATTTTAAGAATTGAATATTATTTACTATGCTTGTAATTTTTCATTCATTTCATGAATCATGTGAATAAAACATAAATTAAAAAAAATTGAATTTTTGAATATTACCATTTTTTTAAATATCATTTGAAAATCAACTAAAGAAATTTACGAAAAGTAAGCTTTCCTTTCTAATCGATTAAATTGCTATAATTGATAAGCAACAATCGCTCGCGTTTTTGCAGGTGCTATTACACAGTAAAAAGATTCTCAGAGATTTTTTCTTCAATGAAGGCAAACTGAATTGTGCAAATCATAAATCACACGAGAAAAACAATTATTTATAGGTATACAGCTTTACTCGATCACTTATTTAATTGAGTGGTGAAATCAATTACGAATAATAAATAACATTTTTTTCAAGGATTTGTTTAATTCAAATAATTTTTTTTTTTTTCAAATTAATGTTTTTAAATCAACTTTAAAGCATAATTTTACAAAATAACAGATCTGAAACTCATCAAGCTTGTAGGTTTCAACAATATTGCTATCGTTACAATTATGACTTTTTATATAACTGTGAAACCAATGATGACAAAATAATATCAAATATATTTCAATATGGATTTAAATACATATTTTAATAATATTATTTGAGCCGTAGAAATGTTTATGCTTTTTTTTTGATACGAAAATGATTTCGATGTGATCTTTAAGGATATGCAAAGCATAAGTAATTAATTAAAAACAATTATATATTTTTTGAAATGAATGGTAGCAATAAGATTGATAAACAATCAGCATTGTTGCACTATGAAAAGATTGTTATGTACGACTTCAAGGCTTTTTCTGCACCTAAATATCGATTAGGCTTGTATGCAGTCATTAAAATAGATAAATATATTTGACAGGTAAGTGATATTTAACTTATTCGCGAACGTGATTTGAAGAGGCTCTGAAGTGAAATCCTGGAAGGTCACTTGGCAGCAGACCGTATCCGGTATTTAACCGGTCAAGGGGGAAAATTGACTACATGCCAAAGATAACTTAGCGTACGTTACCAATAGCAGACATTCGCATTTATTCAAACAATGTGCTATCTCACAATGAAAAGGCATTCTGCTGAATCATCTTTGCCGTAAATAAAGTTTTTAATTATAGTATTTAGAAATTTAAAATATACATAATAACAGAGAGACTGTGTCTATGTTTGGGGTATAACAGTTATCAGAAGATGCAAGTATGTTGTAATTATTCAAACTATACTTAACTAACTTATAAGTTATTACATGTAAGTATATTTATTAGAGCATAGTTTTTAATGATTGCATAACTATTAACTGGCTAGAATTGCTTGTCAATGGGTCCATTGAAACGTTATATCACCCCCGTTTATATTACAGAGAAGTAAGCAGTAACAATATCTAAAAACAAGTCCAAGTCTACAATATATTATTTTTAAAAGTTTTTCTACACATTTTTTCATATTACTTTTTGTCGTCTGAAAATTATTACTTTCACCGTGGTGAATTTTATGGCAACCTCTATTAAACAGAGAATCGAAGTATGGCATGAACAGACACCTCGTTAAAATGCACTCTCATACTCGGGTACAAAAGACAAAAGTTTTTTTTTATAATTTTAATATAAGCACGTGTTTACATTCCACTTTCTTCCAAGCAGCCATACAGCATAAGCACAGTACACAACATAAAACAATGTCTTTTAGACATTATTCTGATTTCATTATTTTGAAATGTATTTTTCTTTCAACAAAACTCGTTATAATCTGTGATACCAATTGGTTTATAATACTAATTATCGTAGACTCAATATTCAGTTGATTAAATGTAGACAAATATGTATACATAATAAATCAACCGAATATTGAGTATAGACAAATATGTATATAAGAGTATTTTTGTGCCAATAAATTATTAAAGATTTTTAGCGATTTATCTTTCTTGCTTTGTCTTTTAAAGGCCTATTCAAAAAAAGTTATGGTGTTCTGAAATACATAGTATTTATTCGAAAACTGAAAATTGATAACAATTATTTTATCGTCATCTCAATCTTCACAAAACTCAATTATCCTTTTGGAATTAACTTTTCAAATAATAAAAAACACATTTTCGGTACTATTTTTTCTATTTATATTATGATTAGGAACAATTTCACTCATCGTGAGCATTTCTAACCGATCTGGCATATTTAAATCAAATCAGTTGATAATGCTCGCGATGAGTGTAATAGGTTCTGATCATAAAATATATTGTAAAAATAGTAATAAAAATATGTTTTTATAATTTAAAATACCACATTTTTCACTAAGACGTGACAGTTAACGCCTGAAATATGAAATTCACTTGTTAAGGGATAAAAGAAAATTTTGAATTTCAATCGAATAACTTGACATAAGTTCGATTATTTTCCATTTGTAAAAAATATAGTTTGATTATTTGTAAATAACATATCGTAGTCGATTTCGATTCACTTATAACGAATGTTATCTATATAAAATTGTTTCCCTAAACATAAACCATGTAAAATATATATATTAGATTTTTTTTGCACACACATTTTAAGCCTTACCTTGTTAATATATTGTTTTATTTTGTATGAATAAAAAAGTTTTTTTTTTCGTCATTGGTTAAATAGAAAATCGAAATAAAAAAATTAGACTACTTAAGTATAACCAATGTAAAAGTAAAAACTTTCCTCACCTTCTTCATTATAATCAATTCAGTGATCGAACTCATTGTTTGTGAATAGAATTTCTCCTGTGGAACCACACCAGAATTAATTTTATCAACAAAGGTGTGTTTGACCGAAAGTGATTGATATCACATCGTTTGCCAACAATTTATATACGTTTTAGTTTTCTTTGAATATACAATTGACAGTAATTCGCCGATACATTTATTGGTGCTAATTATCTTCAGATACTATCGTGAATTTTAAATGTTTCTAAATTTATTGAAATGTTTTGGGAAACCTGGCATAAATAAATATATTATACCGCGGTCGTGCAAAATTTCGAAATCATTGCAAAGCTAATTGTTAAAGGTTAACAGTGCACTCTTTGGGCAACTTTGAATTTTGTCATTAATTTGAATGTGAGACTTCATGTAATAAGTAAAATACTATACTCAGAAATTAATATCATAAAGTATGGGAAAGAAAGCTTAAAAAAATAATTCATGGAATACTACTCGCTATTCTTTTTTCGTCCTTTCAACGTTGCTTAGAATTTAATTATGTCTTAATAAAAAGTGTTACTCCACCTCTGATCGGAATAGGAAAAGTATTTTTTATATATAAAATTTTATATACACAGTAACCCGACTCTTCTTCTGGAGACTAAAGTACTTCGTCTTGAGGAATTCCCCTCATAAAGGAAATTTGAGAGCCATTTCCTTTATCCGTGGGTGTTTCACGTTGTGTCACATAAATGAATAAAGCAATAAATACTTTAATATCGTAAAAATTTGTCTGTTTTTTTTTATTATTATAACATTCTAAAATAAAGATTTAATCAGTTTACATGATGATGATATAAATTGATGGATTTATATTGAAAATAAAATTAATTTAATTTTACAGCGTCAAGCGATGTCGCTAAAGCTAGGCTATGAAAAATGACTCATTCCGCGAAATGGAATATTTCTTTAAAATGTTTTATTATAAATATACGTATTTCATATATGTGTTTGCACTTAATTTCAAATTATCCTTTTTGATGATTCATAGAATTGATTATTGGATGTGGAGAAGAAATAATTATGGAAACTACAAAGCGTAAAACGTTATATCTAATAATAGTAATTGAAATGAAGAAAAAAACAGCCTTGGATAGCGGATAAAATAATTTATTTCGATTCTATTAGTATGCCGCGATCATCTCAAAGTTTATTCGTAGAGAATAATGCATTCTCATTTGAACAATTATTGTGGCGATTTACTTTTGAAAGAATCCATCGTGACCTATTCTGTGACCTCGACATTTACTCAATATCCGTGAAGCATAGAAGATATTAATATTAATTTGTGTTATTTCGCAAACGGTCAGTTGGAATGTGTAATATTTTCATTGTTGACGCAATGAAGATATTGTTATTTGATGAGTAAATATTTTCAAACAATTTGGCTTCATTCAATAAGAAATACATATCAATTAATTCTTAATGAATTGTATAGCATTCGGTAAATCGATTAAAATCATAAGAAAAGTAAAGTTTATAAAACAAATTTTGCATTCAAAAATTTAGCTGAAAATATTTTTCAAAAATTATGTTACATGAAAGCAACACAGACGACATATCCGAAAAATAAAAATCGTAACAATGAAACTAAAAAAGGTTGTAATATCGTTTATAGTTTGGATTCAAAAATATTTTATTTTTTATCATTTATTTATATAAAAAAATAGTAAATATGTTTTGCTAGTAAAAATATTAGGTGTAGTAAAAAATCCTGATGTTTTTTTAAATGAAACTCAGTGTTTTTTTTAAGTATTTTTTTAAATTTTTATTTATTAAAAGTAATCTCCCTGTCTATCTATAACCTTCTGCTACCTATTAGACAAGTCTAAAATCCATTTAGTAAAAAACTCTACTGATTTGGAATTAAAATAGTCGGAAATAGCGTTTTTCACGTCATTTTTTGTTTGAAATTTTTTATCCCTAAAAGTTTTTTATATTAAACGGAATAAATGGTAATCCGATTGTGCTGGTAAATAAGGTGGATGCAATAAAGTTTTCCCACCTAACACCGGGATTTTTCCCAGGTCATATTCGCCATATGCGGTCGCGCGTTTTCGTTTTGCAGTTTATCGTTGCGTCCATTCATCCTACCCGGCCTCTTTCTTGTCAAAGCTGAACTTGATTTGTTTAATTGGTCACAATATACTTGTGCCATCATAGTTTCACCATATTTTAACACTTCATAATGAATTATTACTTTGAAATCCCTCCAAACACAAAGTAAGAGTTTTTTTGGGTGTAAACCAGTTCGAGGGGTCGGAATTGGTTGTTGTCGACAATTTAGATATAGTTTTTTCTTCAACATATTCGTACATAACACCCACTTTTAATCTCCGATAATCAGGTTTAGAAAAAATGGTCGTAAAGTGTGTTTTTTTGCAGCAATTGGCACGCACTTAGTCGCGGCGCCTTGTTCCGATCGCTCAACGCGTGTGGCGCCCAAATTCCTACCTTTCTAATTTTTCCCAGCCTTTTCCAGGTACTTTTGTTTTATGGACCAGTTAGTACCGACTATATTTGACAATTCCTTTTTTTTTAGCATAAGATTTTTTCGATTTTAGCTTTCAGGGTGACTTCATCCACTGTATAAGGTCGTCCACTTCGAGGGTAATTTTTAATGCTTAAATTGCCAAATTTAAATTTTGTATACCATCTCTGACATTTTCGAACCTTTAACACGTCTCTATAAACGTCGCAAATGTCTTTAGTGGCGACGACTGCACTGTTCTGGGCGTAATATTGAAAAAGCATGCATCCGCGCAGATATTCTTATGAAAGGCAAAGGTCGATCATTCTGTTTGGGGCGAATGAACCTTTTTTTTCTATACGGGACGTAACCTGAGATGTCACACAAAACGAAAAAAAATATTATGACATCTTATTTAACCAAAGGCCCGAAGCCGACCGATTTTAAGACACGCGTTTGAAAAAAACGTCAAGACTTTTTACTACACCTAATATAAACACAACTAATTAATATGAATATAATGTATAGCAGCGTGAAAAGCTGTAGGCATCGCGGATACACTGGGCATTATTTGCTTTAGTATAGAAAGACATCAACGAACGGATGAACAACAAACCTGATTTATGTTTTTCGTATCACGCATTTGTTTATTTATATACACGAAATATGTAATGGTTTCGTTTAGGTAACACAGAAACAATAGTTGACATAATATAACTTGATACGTATTTTCGTACTTCATAGTATGATTTGCTCAGAAAACTCAGTAAATGTTGAAAAAATGGTGAAATGTAAATAGCGATGACGTAAGAGCACAGTTCTCAATTTTGCTGCAACGCCTTTTAAATACACAACTACGTGAATAAAAACAAAGCAAACAATGAGGTTAGTTTCTACACTTTGATGGGAAAATGTGCAACATGAAATGGACGTCAGGTGAAGTAATTAATAACGAAACCTAACTGGTTCACATAAAATATTACATGCAAAATTTTCCTGAATGCTGTGACAGTTTTTAATGAGATAAAATTTAGGTTTTCTTCCTTTAAAATCAATGAATAATGCAATTATTGTGTTAAAATTATATAAAGAAAATTATTAGTCAGAACTTTACTTACAAAATTTATTTTTATATTGATTTTTTTATATTAAAATTGATGGCGTTTTTATGAATTCTGATTTTTGATAATTTCGTATGAATTGTCCTTTTTAAATACAAGAACGCGCTTTGAAAGCGACAAATATGATAAATAATACAACAAAAGAAGTTTTAAACTGTTTATATAATAATAATATAATGATATAACACACAAACGAATATAGTGCAAATATATAATTTCAATTAACGTTCAAAATGTCTCTGTTGACTGTAATGAATGACGTATTGTATAAAATGTTTGCGGAAATATAACGAGACAGCAATATTTAAAACTGTAATTTCATTTTCAATCTATTATACAGCAAGTATAAAATTCGCTATTTAGTTCGTGTCACGAATAATAAAAAAATCCGTTGGTTTTTGTTAAAACGTGATACAATTTTGTCGGCCGTTTGGTGATATTGATCTTGTTTTTAAGCAGTTCTAATAAGTAATAAATTTAAAACTTGTAGCTTTTTAAATGCGTAATTTTTGTCGGAAACAGTCAATTACAAAGTACGACAAAAGCATATCCGATGCTAATTATATAATTAGCTGAATACCTAATCAGATAAAATGTGGCCGTCGCACAATTTATTTAATGACATTGTTTCTTGTAAAAATATAAATAAAAGTTTGTTTTTCGTATGAAATAAATATTGAGAATTAAAACTAGCTTCTATTTTTATTGCAGCATTGTTTAACATCTGTATTTAAAAATGCACAAATAAACAATACTACAATAATTACAGCAGTAATTAAACAAATTAACTATTATACATACGAAAATAATAAAAGAGTACTTTATTATTGACGAGAAACCTATAAACATTGTGAATATATATGAATGATAAATATTATTTAACGATTGTGCTTTGTGACATAATATTTTTAAATCATCATATTTATTGAATTTAAGCAAGAACAAGAAATCTTTTATATTTTTTTTTCGATTTATGCTGCAAATGTATTTGCTTCCAACCAAAATGGTTGAGATAGCCAAAAAAATAAAGAGAGGATGAAACTTTATAACGTGAAAGCAAATTAAAGTGAAAAGTAACAAATTTCGAAAATATTGATGATATTGCAATGAAAATATTTACACACACCAAATAAGGTATATTAATAAAAACTACATAAATCATCTAGTATAAGTAGTGGGATAAAAAATATTGTAATTTTTACTATACTTGTATTGTATAATATATATGTATTTGTGTCTAGATTTCTCATGTAAAGAATTGTATTCAGTAGTATTGATTTTTTTCTACCCATATATTTTTGTTTTTCCGATTTTGAAAATAAAGTTTGAAATAACTGCTATTATTATTTTTTTCTATTTATCCCTTCTGAGGGCGTGTAAAATAAGCTTAAGTCAGTTTTATTAAAATATTTTAAGATGACATCAAGCTTCACATTGAGAATAAACATGCCAATAGTAAATATGTATCATGCGGAGTTTTCGCGGTTGTTATAAGATGTTTAGATTCGTCGATGAAAAAATTTGGTAAAGGATAAGTATTAAAATTACTAATTATATTCTTTCTCTATCCTATTTTTACAATCGTATGGAAATATGTATATGGAATAGTATTTCAGTTGACCTCTCAGTTTTGAAATGAAATCACACCCCGTAATGTAATTCATGTATATATATAATGTATTGGTTTTGAGCTAACTTATATCATTTAAAAATAAAATAAGTTTATGCATAGTACATAATTATGTTTATTGATGAAAACAGTGATATATTAATTCACCATGTGCTTTCACATAAATTTTTATCTCCTAGTGTAAAAATATGAAAAATGTTTCAATAAGTTATATTTTTCAAAAGATATTTGCAACACATTTATTAATCTTATGGTTTTTGTTTTATGTTCGATTGTAGTTAAACATTTCTTCATATATTTAGCGATAGACTGTTCTCTAAAATAAACTTATATTTCAATATAAAATACTTCAAAATGGTTTAATAGCTTCGTAGACTACGTATGGTATGAATGTTAATGGTTAGTGAAAACCGATAGCCGGAAAGATATATATATTTCCAAATGTAGTTCAGATGTCAAAAATTTCGAAATTGTTGAAAATGAAAAGAGAGTTGGTCAAATCGATACATATTTTTTAAGGATTTATAAAAATAGCGATGTGGAAAATGTCACCAATTCGGAGAAATATAGTCGTGACTTCGAATTTTAGAAACACGAGATGAATATTGAAAAATCATAACGTTATTCGTGAAAGTATTATATATGTTGCAAATTATCCTACAATTTGCAGTTTTTATAAGAATACCAGTCTTTTAATTAATCTTTATGATAATGGCTACTGTTGTTTTGAATCAAGTTCTGAAGCCTGAATTCTCGTCATTCGCTGGATACATTCTAGGAGTACAATTGTGTTTAATATCAATATTGTATGAGTGTTGCACACTGTACCAAGTAATATGCATGGTTTTTTATGCTAAAAACATTGGTAAGCATAAATAAAAGCTTTCATATGATGTTTATGTGCAATAGTTGTAATAAAATAACTGTGTAATAATATTCGCTTAAAGTTTCGTCTCTATCACTACTGTGAGCTTTAATACAAAGTGATATTAAGAGCAAGAAAAGGTCGATAGAAATGAAATAATAAAATGCAAGCCCATTATATTCCATTATTGGACAAACAAAGAAATTTATCTGTGATGCGAAAGAAGATAAAAGGAAATTAACAAACTGGTATGAACTATGATCGATTAGAATGCACTTGTGTTCTAAAATGCTTGTAGAAGCCGAAAGGCACAACCGGGGGTGACAAAATATGTGGAAGTCTAAAGATTTTGAGCGATTCGAATTTCAATATTAAACATTTATTGAATTATATTATATATATACAATAATTTATGATTCCTATTTGGACAGCAGATTAAATATAATTATTATAATATCAGTAATATTAGATGTCTAAATATTAGTTGGACAGTGCTTTAAGTTATTCATGCAACACAATGTTACAATTAAGTGTTATACAATGTGTCGAATTGAATAATAGAAGTTAATGTGGTCCAAATAAAATACACGTTTTGTTTATTTGAATAAATAAAACGATTACGTCATGAAAAATATTTGAATAAATTTGTTCTTTTTCATCTCATTTGATCATCGACCACTTTCACTCTCTCCGAGACTAGTCAGACATTTCGGGTATTGGAATAATTTCTGGTACTCAAAATTTTAAACTGTACATCAAAGATAAATTAAAACATTAAATATAAACTTTATAATTATTATTCGTAGATCAATACGATAAATATTTTTTTGTAGGAACCTAATAGAATACAAAATTATTGTAGAGCATAAAATATTATCATTATATGAAAATGAAGGTTGAGTAGAAAAAAAAACAATTTGACAGTGACGCTTTAACGTGTCAAGCTTGAAATAAATAATTGCTTAAAAATAATGCTTTGAACACTTAATGTCAAAAATATATAAAATCTTCAATAATAGAAGATCGCAGAATAAAATTATTTGTGTTTCACCAAAAATAACTTATAGGGATATATAAATTCGGAATGTGGTTTTATGAAACAAAAAAAAAAAAAAAAACACACACACACACACAAGCATATTAAATGAATATGGCATTAATGAATTTGTAAAGCTATTGACAACATGCATTTATTTTTAATAAACATTATAAAAATGCGACAAAAGTTACCGAATTTGCTGTGAAACGAACTTAAATTAAAACAATAAAAATATAATGTTAAAAACTATTTCCACAATTTAATTTGTATTGTCAGGACCGGCTTCGCTCATGGCGAACATTATCAACTGATATTAGTGGTTCCAATTGAGACAATAGTACTAAAATATAATAGTACTGAAAATTATTTAAATAAAAGTGTCATATTTAAAGATTTTGTATTTAGTTAAATATTTTTTTTAATTCAACAAGTTTTTGATTTCTGCCCAGAAGTGTGATAAATATTTTATAACGAAAAATATTTTTTTAAATAAAAGGTTTATGGTGGGTTTTAAAACAAAACTACTTAAAGTATGCAAATGAGACAAATTTATTCATATTCGCTAGTTGAGTAATAAGTTGATACGGCACAGCGTTCGAACAAAAATTAACGACTCGTACACTTTGGATAGTTTGAGCTATTGACAAAGTGAAATTTTATAATGCCAACGAGCTATTACATAAAAAATGGATACACTATTTGCTTTCTTTATTTTGTTTAGCAATATCTTTGGGTGGGTACGTCTGAAATCAAGTGGGTATAATAATGTATGGATAAATAAAAAAAATAAAAGTCCATTTTCCTTACATGGAATTTTCAGGATGTTAAAAATAGACATACATATTATATTTAAAAAGTTTCGAAAAGAAATATGCGAATGGGAAAATTGAATTCTATAATCGTGTAAAAGTATTGGGTGGTATATTTGTGAAATCAAAATGGCATAAATTAATCTCAGTTTATTGAGAATTTAACGTAAAAAACTTTTTTCTTTCACTTTCTTTAACGTTATATTTAAAAAGAAATCATTGTATTTTATGAATCTGTAATAAATAATATAATGAAGAACAGGAAACAGATTTAAAACCTGTTTGAGATAATTTTGTGTCGTAGTTTTTTTTACTGCCAGACTTTTGTAACATCATAGTTTAATCATGTTTGTTTTAGTCAAATTGGCCAATGAAATTCGTCTTTGTTGATATATTCATGGGGCCGAGGCATATTTATCTCTGAGCTATAAATTTTTCTAAGCGTAAAAAAAAGTTTATAATCAGCTAACAGCTTTCTGTGGCCTAGCTCCGTCCTTATATTCTTACTCGTTTCAGAAGTTGAGAGACTGAGAAATAATTATATAATTTATTTAAGATACTTTCTGTGGAGATAATTTCTATCAATGATGAAAATTTGATGGTGCGAGCAAGATTAAAATAATATACATATAAATAAAAAAATTTGATAGTGTAAAAAACACTGCTTAAAACATATTAGAAGCTACATGGTACATTCTATAAAATATGGTATGATCACGAAAAAAAGTGTCAAATGAATGGTAATATAATATATACAGTAGTGTGGAATTATGGAGTATATTTTGAAATGAATTTTTGGAGTATTAATAAAGTGAAATATACTCACGGCTTAATCATACAAATCAAAACACAAACATGTGAGAAATCGACGGAGAAAAAGTAGTGACGAAGTTATTGTACATTCCCTTAAACAAGTAAATTTAAATAATTAAAAAGTATATTGCTCATTATAATTATTATATTATTTATTTTGAATAGACGAAAACTTTTTCAGTAAAAACAGTTTTGTTTTAGTTACATTCAAAGGTAATGTTATTATTTTTATGACTTAGAGTTAGCCAAGTTATTTAATATCGTAGTGAATCAGTTGTCATATAGCCACAATGAATTAAATAAATAATTTCATGTGTGTACTTAATAAAATGGATAATTAAAAACTATTGGAAAAACAACCAGGGAGAAAGCATTTGATCGCATTGAATAAATGAAAATGGTGGGTAAATGTTATCAAAAAAATTTAACAATTTTAAAACATTTTGCTCTGTGGAGTTTATTTATGACAAGATATAAAAATTTCTTAAAGTAGAGTATACGAAAAATAGTTAAATTATTGCGATTTTCAGCATTGCGTTGATTTAATTTGAGTATGTCAATTTAAAACTATTAAAAAAATAATTTCCATTTGAACGTGAAAAGGAATACGATGAATTCATGAAAACATATTTGTAATAGCAACACCCACATGACTTAAACGGATACACATTCCGACAATGACAAACACAATCATAATACAAAACGTAATTATAACTTTCAATTTCTCTACTTGTAGAATCAAACTTTTTCCTCTTCGTAATTGGTAACAACTGACAAAATAAACAAAGAAATGGGAAAACTGATAACAATGTGTTAATTTATATCAAAACGCGACGACAGTTATTTAGTAAAATGAACAAATGTTGGAAGATTTCATATTTTTTTGTATGATGTTACTATAAAACGAGTAATTCAGTTAATATATATATAAGTTGTAAATTTGTATTGCATGAGAATTAAGTGATTTAATCTGAAAATGGTAAAAACAAAGAATATAATAAATGAACACGGTGAAAAAATAGCAATGTATTTTGTAGAACTAAAATACATTGCTATTTTTTCACCGTGATATAATGGAGTTCTACCAAGTGAATGCCAATTCAATCAATAATAAACGAATGTTTGCTTTGGTAGACAAAATATGTTAACTGTATCAAAAACGTATTTTTTTTAAAGTCTATATATTTTATAAACGTATTTTTCTATATATATATAATCAAATTTGAATTGTTAAAACATTGTAGAATTATACACTTTTTGTCACCAATGAACCAGGTTTCGCCTTTGGGCATCTTCGGGGTTCTATTACACGGATGCAACAGGACTGAAAGTTTCTGTGGAATTTTACAAAGTTTTAACAATTCATATTTGATATTGAAATCCCATTAAGCACCTTCAATCGATATCATAAATTACAAATAGAATCTCTTTTTCATGAAATACATTTTTACCGATATAAAGAAAACTGAAAACATCGATAGCTGAAACTGTATTATATTGTTAAAGTATTCTATGGAATGCCAGTACCTACCTATGCTACTAATGCTAGTAACCTACTATAGGTTGTGAAAAAACATTGGTAACAAAAATGGGTATCAATCTTTTCCGAAATTATATTTAGTATTATTCAAAATGACCATACTCGGAAGTAAAATAAACCAAGCAGAAATCGTATTTCAGTGTCATAGAATCGTTCAATATATTTCAAAATTTGAAGATATTGCTTCAATAATAAAATTAATTAGCAAATTTAATGGCCGAATAATTGCAAAACATGTGTTTCACACTCACGTGAAATACTTTCCCGTGAGTGTAAAGAAATCGCCACTTGCTTCAAACAGCATATTTGTGCGTCGGCAAGTGGTGAAGTTGAGTAACACCGTTGACATGGCGAGTGAATATGTAATCGATCGCCGACGATCAACTGCGTGAACCGAGAAGTCTTTACGCATCTCACAGTCATAATATGTTATGTAATACTGACCCACAAATTTATGCGAAAAATAATAAAGGTCTCACTGCCGTTACCATTGGAATTTTAAAAACGATCATAAAGAATTAAATATACACTTTTTAAGCCGTGGCATAAATATTGGACACCAAAATATTTTTTTAGTCAATAAACTCAAAATAAGATTCAACAAATTGATGCCAATGAAAAAATAATGATATAAATGTTTTTCCTTTTAAGTTGACACGTTGATTGGGGAAAAAGAGCCTAGGGCGTATGTGTGTTATATTCGTGTAGCAACATGTAAAAAAGCCATTTGAAATTGATAATTATAAAAAAAAAAATGTAATTCACTGCACATTTAAAACATTATAGAGATCAAATAAATACACGTTTTTTCATCGTCAACGTCAAGATATTAGATTTTAAGCATTCATTAATGATTTGAAATTTATTTTAAGTTAACGATGCTATACAAAGAAATAAAAAAATATTAATTGAACTAATTGAAGTTAAATTACTACCAAATAAAGAACTGAAGCCCTAAGTTTATATATAAATATATGAAATCAAGTTTTTTTTTTTTTTGATTTGAGCAATACAATGTTTTTGAAGGTTTTTCTCTATTACTATAAAAGCTAGTTTCGTAGCTAAAAAACAAGAAAAAAATGGGCTGTGAAATGGAGTGGAGGCTTTAATTAAAAAATATTTTTTATGAAAGAATGATATTAGGAAACATTTATAAATAGAAATAGTAATTTCCAAGAAAGGTTAAATGGTTAAACTGTTAATAATTAGTTATGCACAGCAATGTCAGAATGTCGTTTAACCTTGCTCCTATTTTCTTCAAGGAGGTTCGTAAATGACTTTCCAATGCAGAATAATTTAGTTTCTTAAAATTTTATCTGCATGATACCTCTCAGGATATCCAATAATATATTATTATAATATCCATTTTTTGAGTTGTTTTGAACGACAGATAAAAAAATGTTTCTAAGGATATTACTGTAGCCTTACAGGTTGTCTATCATATATCTCACGAAGCATATTGTGACCAGAAGAATTATTTATTATTAAAAAAATAAAAGTATTAAATTATAATGATTGTAGCAATTTAGTGATCTTGAATAAATTGTAGTATTAACTATAGAATAATATAACTGCTATAAAGATTCATCTGTATCCTTTTAAGTAAGAAATGACATTCAATAAACTTGACCGCTCAAACGCTTGGCTAGGACAAGTATGTTATATCGAACAATAAGAGTATATAAAGTAATTCTTTTCCACACGTATCTACTAAAGTAGGTAATTTTAGTAATTCCTGAATTCGCTGTTATGAAATGAAACGTATTCATACTAACTTTTACTATCAAAAATAGTTCACTTTTTGTTGTCAAAAAATGAAAAATCAAATATATCGCATTTCATACATGAAATGCGATATATTTTATATTAGTTTTGCAATTTAAACTCGATAATCAGTAGTACCGCGTACTAAACATGTAAGAGTATGTGCCGAGGGGCTTAATTTGGATCCGTAAGCAAACCTGTTCCATTCAAACTAGATTATTATGAAGTTTATAAAAGACAGAGAAAGTGGTTTTTTGATGCATCCTACTGGGCAACAACTTTTCCATACTATGTTGTTTCAATGCATTAGTTTAATGCACTGGAAGAAAACTCCGCAGATTTTTCTCATTCATTGCAAACCTAAGCTGCCGTTAGAATTTTGCGACACATCACAAACAAAACTAATTGTTTGAAGGCATTATAAAAAATTATCAAACAAACTATTTTACATTTAACTAACTGGAGCGCAGTCATTTTAAATTGATTTAATATTTTTGATTTGATTTTTGAAAGAATACTGTTAACGTTTAAATGAAAATTTACTCTTAGTATACACAACACACGCGCGCCACACAGATACAAGACACACATATATAATATATATACATATATAATATATATACATATATATATATATATAACAGTCACAAGAGCTTTTCCTTCAGGTCTTATAATATATGATAAAGTTTATCTCTTCGATTGTATTTTGTACCATAGATTTTTCTCATGTTAATTTTGAGATAAGAAGCTTAGTCAAATTGTGTTGTATTAAATTAATACTTTGTCGGTATATACGTATGTATCAAAATAACTGGATATTACTTTTTTATTATTTGATAAAGATCAACTTGGATTTTAAGGAAACTAAGTGTTTACTGAGAACTTTTAAAATCAAACAATTTTGATTCCCTGTGTATTAAATTTATATTTGTAGTACATAATAATTGTAGAATTTTAATTTTGATAGCTTTGAAACGATACTAATACTACTTTATGTTTGTTTCTGTATTTAATAAAGCAACTCATAGTTATTGATCAATGATATGGAGACGCATTTTTTTCTCTTTTTGATTGCATTCAATGAAAACATACAAAAATTATCACGTGGCTCACCGATGAGCCATGGTACAGTGGTTGCGGAGCACTGCACAAGAAATTGGCATTATAATATTGTATTGCAATATTTTTCAAGGAATCTAAATATTGTGTTGAACTATCCCGTCTTTACTCAGGAAACTGAAAGCTTAAAAATTATTTCAATCATTTCAGATTTGTATTATATTTAGAACTCAATTTAAATTCTAAATAATAATAGGCTTATTTATAAATAACATTTAAATACAAAAGCCGAGTGGTAAATGCCGTTCAGCCTTCGCGCACTGAATTTTAAGACCGTGAATTCAAATTCGTGACCGAAACTGAGAAAGATAACTTTCATACATTGTTAATTTACTATTTTTCAAGTTTTGTATCCGAGAGAGTCAGGAATGTTTTCACATATTCTCAATATTTTTTTTTAAGTAAAATTATTATTCAAAATTATCGATTTACAATTAAGTTAGAAGAGTTCCATTGATCTCCAGATATCTATAGTTACAACTGGTATGTGATGTTTGAAAATCTATCAAACAAATTTAACTTGCCGAAACTTTGTACAATCCGGGTTTCGTCTTTCGGCATCTTGAATCATTTTATCACACGGGTGAAAGTTAATTGTGTAGAAAAAAATGTAGAATCGAACAAAGTTTCAATAATTCAAATTTGATATCGAAATCCATCAAGCACACGTCGGTATCATTAATGCTATCAAACAATATTAGTTAATCTTTGTAAAGATTCGTTTTTTAATATTATTCTCCCTTTTGAAAGAAGTTTAAAAGCATTTATATTAAAACAAAATTCGTATCTATTATATATTAAATAAATATGTTTGTATTTGCAATGAGTTTAAGAAACCATTTGATGTAATGCAAGGCTATTTTTCTTTGCCGCATGGTGGAATCATGTCAACTTTACGCGAAAACATTTAATTTTAATCTGTTCGAACGATTTTATTGATTTAAATGGAGTATATAAGGTGACAGAATGAAAGTTTAAGTGCAGATAATAAATAACATTTTACGGAAGTACTTCCAATAGTAAAGTGGAAATATAAATGGGCGATGTATCACTTAGAAATATATTTAACAGCAGTAGGAAGTACATTTAATTAATGTCGCTGTGTATGTACTCAATAACTGTTATGTATCAAACTGAATAATGTCTTTACGACTTGAAATTGTGAACTAGATAGCTATTGTATCAAACAAATAAATAATGCGGTCGTATAAAAATACTACGGAACATAAGTTATTTATGTTGAGATATTACGACAGAGTCAAATGAATACTTTTATCATTAGTCTAGCGATTAACTTCGTTGGGTTCAGTTACGAAGTATCCGTTGTAAATTGATCACTGATAAGGTATGGATGTCTATGATTATTAAACGTATCTTCCATCAATCCCATTAAAAAAAACTGGACGTATTGAAAGCTATAATTTTATAATCATTTGTTTCCTAGTCCTATCAGTATGTTTATATTCTCTTAGAAATAGACAAAATGACGAAACGAATAACAATTAAAATTTGATATTGAAATACTACCAAGCACCTTCAGTCGATATCGCAAATTATACGAATAACAAACAGTTTTCAGAGGAAAATATTTGTTGAGATAAATTCATAAATTGCTCAATTTTTCAACGGAGAGAGCGCGCATGGTTAAAAATATAGATGTGTAAAGTAGGGCTTATTTTTTTCTCCAGGTTTATGATGTGTTAAAAAAATGATTAACTTTGACTCCGGGATTCCGTTCGCTCAAAATAATTACGATTTTGACCTACTTCTCACCGTCTTAAATATTGATTCCAAAACAAAAAAAAACTTAAGACGTAAAAATTTTGCCTCAACATAAGATACATTCTTCTTTGGAAATTCAATGATCAACTAATATAATGTGTAATTCGTTGTATATTTGCAAACAATATTTGTTCAACTACTGAAAAACGCATGTTGAAAAATACTTTACCAAAACAATCTCTTTCCTTTTAACTGTGTTTTATTATGTTTGATACTAATGATGGTTAATCAAACAATTACATTACCAAAACAATGATTTAACACATTTGTAAAAGTAAATGCAATAACGATATCTGATTCAAATAACTTTGGTAATTAATTACACCAACTAATGAGATCTAGTTTTATGTAACTCTTTTCGTCAGATTAAATTCGTTTTAATTGGACTTACCTAATAATAAAACATACAATTTAGGTTTAGAAAGAAGCTTACCAGCCGTGAAAACAATGGTTATATGTGAAAAAGATTTGACGATATTATTTGGTGAGAAATTACATAATTTAAGTGGAAAGATGTCATTTGAACTCATTTACGAAATAATATCACGACCAGCTATTACAAAGTTTTAAAGGTAGAAACAACATAATATAAAAGCCTCTTGGTAAGCACCATAATTGTGTATCATTCAAATGCTACCGATCTGAAATCGATGAAGTAATGTAATACTCAATCGTATGATTTTTAAATTCACGGAATATATATTTAAATTTCACTAGCATACGTCAGAAAGAACTAATATACGAATATCCTAATGATAAGATTTTAACGCATTAATGGTTTCTTTAACGAATGTGTAGTATGTAAACGTAAAAAAATGTGTGGTATATACTATATTCATATTTTAATTATGTTCATACAATATTGAATCGATATAATAAAATTGTCTTGATTTATTTGCCTCTTTGTTTGTTGCGCACATCACAATATTGCCTGCATACGACGCACGATGCATAAAAAAATGTGTGTGCGATTAAATGATTATTGGGCGATTTTTGACATGTAATATTATCATACACAGAAAAATATTTACATAAAACTGTAAAGACTACATGGGAGTTAAATGGCAGGCAAATAATTCATATTCTATTTTATAGTTTCATATTTGAGTATTTGATAAAATCCTAATATTTTTTTTTATTATTATTTATGATACCAAAAAATATCGATGGTCATTAACAGCTGTTTTTCAATAATATAATAAGTGTTGCTCAATATCTTTAGAGTAAATCTAGTAAATTAATAAAAATATTTAACTGAAACACTATTTAGTGGTGATAAATAACTGTATTTACGCGTTGCGCATAAAAATCATACCGAAAGTTATGACAATTATCACACGCGTACCCGTGAGATAAAAAACAATTACAGTGTTCAATTTAACACTCGCGATTGTCAAAAAATAATATTTTGTAACAAGGTAATAATTTTGTATTTCTCATTGCCCAATTTCCGCGAGGAATGCAGGCACTGAGCGCGGCAGTGAAAGCTGCTCGGAGGAGTGGTCGCCGGTCAAGAAAGTTATTCGGTATTGCGTGCTATCATTAATATTATCTTCATACAGAACGCTTTGTTTGATCTGCAATTACGTCAAACGTAACATTCGTATGTAATATCAACATTTCAAGACTATCGTGAACAATATTGGAAATATCCACCGTCTTAAAAATTCATGTCAAGTAAATAAACAATTTGCTTAGTTAAATTTCGCTGGACAATTTATTTGATTAGTATAATTTTATTTATTCGATTATCAGACGCATTTTTTTTAAATATTTTGAAATTTTGAATATCAGTGTACATATTCTAATCGATGACGTCGAAAATGTAAAAGATTTTTAATATAAAAAAGAAGACAACGATTGAAAAAAAAATCTGATGACATTGTAAACAAAAATATCATAGTTTAATAAATTAAATTATTAGGAGAGATAGTTTGTATTAACCAACTTATAGTTAATAAGCGTGCAATTGAATATAATTTAAGTTTATTCGTAGGAAACTTTTTTATAGAAATGCATAGTAATTTGTCAACCACAAAGTGTGATGCTGTGGTAAATATTTAAAAAATCTAGCTTACGTGAGTAATTTATCGAAAAGCTGTATGCAGTTTTATGAAGTTTATAATAATAAAATTATTAGCAAATATTCTTTCAACCAAGGCTTTATGTGTTTCTTTTGATAATATTTAATAAATTAATAAATTAATTAGTATTTTTTTTCAAATGTGGTGTTTGCAGTCTTTCATAAAATTTGATTTGACATTGAATTAAAGAAGAACATGTATACTCACTTTTACATAGTGATGAATAATTTTTGGTATTATGTTAGTTGACAAACAGGACAATATTGTATAGAATAAGTAGAATGATACTCATTAGATAAATTTACACGGAGTTTGTTTAATATTGTAAAACTACATTAAAATTCTTGTGCATGTAATGTGTGCGATTTTTCACATTATTAATCTTTTTTGCTATTACTTATCCTATTAGCTATCTAGTTCAAAATTAAAATTTTGCTGAAATTAATTGGTATTAAATAATACAGTTAATACAGTCACACAATTGTACATTTTGATTCCCTTTGCTCAATTAATTCTTTTTTCTCAACTTTACATTTAAAATAAATTGCACAAAATAAGCAAATGATATATGCTTAAAAACAGAGAAATTTCTATTTTTAAGTGGGCTTTAATTAAATTAATGATAAAACATAACATGAATTGAATTTTTTATCAATATGCAAAAGTAAAAGATTTTATTAGATTTAAATAAGTCAATATGAGAGCATTTTCTGCATTTTAAAAGTACGAAATAAATTATTTGTTTCTATTTTGCTCACGTACCTATATATATTCGATTGTCAGTAAAATAAATGTTCAAATTAAAAGACGAGATATATTTAACTGTATTGATATAATACTGTAAAGTGTATATGAATTTCTTTCTTATTTGGTGTGAATAATGAATAAACGATAAAATAATTTGACATGTGTTGCAGATAAGTATTATGGTGCCAGTGGCATATTGCCGATCTCATATTATGGATATTGCAAGATAATAAATACTGCATTAGTACAAGTTGGTTGATAAGGAGAAATTAATGAAAATTTCAATTATAAAAATACACAGAAAAACGTTTTAATTGGAATGATGACATTTATGATAATTTTGAAAATGTATTTCATGACAACGTCATATTTTTTGATAGTGGCAAAGATTTTTAGTTACCGTGCAGCATCCAATAAACAACAAGTGGACAGATTTGTTATTTAACGATTTGTTTGTTCATAACCAAATCTTTATCTATTTTTTAAATAGAGTAAAAGAGAAACCCTTTATTTGACCGCTGTCATCGTAAAATTAATGTTATAATAGTGTTCATTCTTTATCATAATTAAGGTATACTGCCCGGATTTTTTATAGAATAATATAATTTGTAAATAATTTATTATAAATTTACTACTTTGTTATTCTTAGTGTAACTAATAACTTATGCAACAAGCTTAATTTAAAATTAAATATAAAGGAATTTCCAAAAAGTTACAAAAAAAATTGTTAGTAACAAAAACGACCAATGTTTTCATTTAAAGAAGACTTGAAATAAAAAAAAATTAAGCAAAAAGCTTTGCTGAAATAATCCCAATACGTGATAGATAAGAGTTATAACAAAAAAAATATTTGATACACATCATTTATGTTTTTTCTGAATTAAGTATTATTACTTAAATTTCAAATGTATAATGATATATACATATAATGTAGGTACGCAATTCAAGCGTATAGGTTTTAACGAAACTTGATTTTATATAGCCTTCGGAATATACTTAGATATAATAAAATGCTTAAATTTAAAAAAAATACTTCAAAACAGGACGTAGATCGTTGAAATATTTCACACAAAACGAATTATTACGCACACAACGGTATCGCATTTTTGAATTATTTTTTTGTGAAGTATGTAATGAAAGTGTATACATTTTTAGCACAAAGAATTTTGAGGCTTAATTGTCTTATTTAAAATGTTTAATAAATGAAGTTATCAGTCGACCTATTTATTTATTTCGACTTTTAAAATAAGATATATTCACTCGATAGTCAAATTATGTTATATTAGTTGACATCAAAACAACTATTTTGTGGATTTCATTATATGTAATATGGACTTTTTAGTTCTCTCATTGTAATGGATTTTTTTATATCTATCATTAATTACTGATTACAGAAAGTAACAATCATTTACTAAGATAAGCAAATAGTTAATCAAACTTATTAATGAAAACAATAATGTTGAAAATTGAATATATAACAAATAACCATCGAATCTGTGATTCAATTATGTTTTATTTTATTAGTGCACTGTTAATTGACGTTATCTGGACAGTTTTTTTAGTAGAAATAGAAATTTTGAATTGATTTTCCCGGACTTGCTTTATGAGAAAAATATGTTCAAAAGTAAATATTACACATGACATAAATATTATTTTAATATACACTGAAAAGATCCTCGAAATGATTGTTCTTGAAGGGTGGATGGTGATTAATTGTTGAGTTAATATAAATAATGCTCAATTTGGATTTCAAAAATGCTAAGCTAATTTCAAAAGACATTTTTCTTATAATAATGTTGACTCAACCAAATCGTTCGACTTCACGATTCTCACGAATTTTAACGAAAGTTCTAATAGAAAATGCAGTATATTATTACAAATGCCAGATGAATGTACGTTTCAATGATTTAGTTGGATTCAATTAATTTGAATCGTGTGGTAGGTAGAAGATTGTGATTTCTCCAATGACCGGCCAGCACGGTACAGTGCTTTAATTAAAATAGTTTATTTGGAATAGTTGTCTATGCATGCATTGTGAACAGATCCACTACTATGATATTATATTATAAAAGCTTACAGAAAAATATTTGTTAACGAAGTTTCAATAAATGGAATCAATAAAACATCGTCTATACCTAATTATCATTGCCAAAGACATGTTTTTAAACACAAACAATGTTTTAAACGTTGAAATATAATGGTGATAATGAGAACGGCGAACTTTATTTAATTAGAATAAATCTTCATTTTTTCAAGATAAAATCACGACTTATATGAATATTTATAAAAAAATACACAAAGAACAAAAAAAAAATAAAAAAAAACATTTAAGACACTTTCTCTTCGACAAAAATGTTCAAAAATATTGTCTATAAAAATATTATATTATTGGACTAAAATTTTTGTAATGATATTTGACAAGTAATATGCAAAGCACAATTTGTATCTCATTACGGAAGAAGTTAAATATTTATACAGGTAAGTTTAATACTGTAGTAATAACTAAACACTAAATATTACTAAGTATTTAAATTGAAATATATATTTCACAAAGTTCGCAGATTGAATTAATTTACCGTCCAGTCCCATAGTGAATAAATCAATACATCACGATTTGGTTGATAAGCATGGCGATGAAATGGCAACGTCATTTTTAATTATATAGATGATTCATTCTCTTAACGAAACTTGAATACTAGATCATCTAAAAAAAGTAAAATATAGTATTTTATTAATAGATGTTTCGTTTGAGTCATGCTTGTGATACAAATACCTATTATGTCTAGAAAGGAAGCAATTAAATTATCTATGATTTTGTGAAGATTATAGATACTTAATGTACCATAGATAATAATATCTTATCTTTTAATGGTCCATAACGGACAAACCTGTTTAAGCAAAGAATTTATGGTGAATCAAATAGTGTATTTTTTCATTCGTTGAAAACGTGCTTTGTCTTTTTAATGAAGACACATCTCAGTGCATTTTTTAACATATATTACGCTAATTTCATCCCATACATTTATGCTATTTTATTGATTTTGAAATATTATTCATTTTATTCGTCAAATGCATAGTTTATTGCTGTCAGTTATAGCGCAATGTATTTTCTTTTTATTTAAAAATAAAGACATTTAATAATGTATTACGATTTAGCCGGTATTACAGAAAAGTCAATTTAAAAAATGAAATGCCAACTCGATTTTCACTTGCCTCTTATTCGTTCACAATATGCATCATAAAATCGTTTAATTGATAACCGGATAGATTAATAAAAAGGGTTTGATATCAGCGCATATTCCAATAGATTTGCGATTTGAAATACTCGATCTGTACAATATTTATTGATCTTTTGACCGACAATACTTTTTTCTCACAATGCAAGAAGCGTGACGGCTTAAAACCGGACGTTTAGAGTAATATCTTTTCTATCTAAATGTACATTTAACGAGACGCAAAATAATTGCATCAATGTATACATTCTTGTTTGTATCGATAGGTTAGGGGTTAATCGATTATGTAGGCGTATGTATATATGTTATGTTATTTGACTTAACTAAAACTACTGAAGTAAAAGATAGCTACTTCCTAGATCATAGTTTCTCAACCGGTGGTCCGCAGAGATTTTTTGGGCGATCCAAAACAATCGAACTTTGTGTTGTATTTCATGGATTTTTAAATACTTTTTAAATATTACTTAAATATTGTTGTATCAGCATACGGTGCTGCAAAATTAATTGTTTTGGATTTGTTTGAAATTTTTTTTTAAACTTTTTGGCAGTCCGCGGATTTAAAAAGGTTGAGAAACTATGTCCTAGATGGAGTATATCCAAGGCCAGTCAGTGTTTACACTAAAAACATTTATTGCCAACTGGTTGTAAAAAACTGAGTTAAACGTCTTGTTTGCTGAATTTTGATTATTCGACAAGAGATAATTGATGATTGCTTCTCGATACTAACGTTATTTTATCAATTATCATAAGAAAACAAATATGTTATGGTGACGAAATTTCGAGTGATTACGTCTGATAACCACACAACCCAAATAATATTTCTTTGGCTGATTGTCTGCATTATAATTTTTTTTAACAACCGTAATTAAAATTATTTAATTTTTTTAGTTATTCTTGGTGTGCAGATTTTTCGATAAGCTCTATCGTTTTCACGAAAATTCAGTCTAGTGAAAACAGAATTTACTGTTTTATTCTATAAATACTTAAGTTAATTTATTTTGTTGATTCCGAAGGTTATGTATTATTTTCGATAGATTTTACTGCAAACATTGTATCATATGTTGGTTAAAGTAATAAAACACACAGTTAATTTGTACTATTGAACTTGATGAACGGTTATTCTAAGCAAACGATCTTCAAGTCCAATGATATCACTACGTACGTATAATTTTATTGATTGTTTTACTCACGATTTCTTTTTATTTTCCACGGTGTGAAAAACCAATGTAGCATAAAGGATTTCTGCGAGACACAAAGTGAAATCTTGAAGCGTGAAGGTCTCAAATTGTTTGAAATTTAATCGGTTCTAAGCATTTTCCCATCTATCAAGGAAATGCCACTTTTTTGTTAATAATGTGGATACAATTTTACAGAAAGATCATTAAAATAAGGTTTGATTTTTGTTTGTTTTTAATTATATGTTTGGTTTTACAATAGTTTTAATTATATCTATGTAACAAAGGCTACTCATGAACAACAATAACGCTCAAATTTAAACGAATACATGGGAGTTTTATGTTTTTAAAGATCGCAAGCATAATGAAATTTAATTATAAACTTTGGCGAAGGATACATACAAGATTTTTTTTAAATTGCAAAAAGCATAATGACATAATATAATAAAAGCATTAAAAAAAAAACATACACTGTCAATGTGAAGCATGTACACAGAAATTTTTCTAGGAAACCCAGATGTTATTCCGTCACTTACTTACTTACAAACTGTTTTTTCTCTGAGGGAGAATTGAAAAAGGGATATTCAGTATTCCGTTTTATGATTGGATTCGTGAAAAGAGGTGCGAACATCATAAAGATAGAAGATAAAAAAATCAATTAATATAAGTAATTCCTGTACTCAGATTTGAATCAATAAGCATAGTAAACATAAAAGACTAAGATTATCAATTGTTTATTGGCTCGACATTAATCGAATATTAACAAAACTCTAAAAAGAAAAAATGATAGCTATGATAGTAGAGAAAATAAATAACTGTAAAAGTTGGTTATCGATTCCGGGAAATTTAATTGTTAATTCGTATTATTATATATCGAAAAAGGCGATGCAGGAAATGTAACCATAAAAAACGAAATGCAATATTTTCGGAATTGTATTTGAACGGTTATTTTGCGCTAATTCTTTGAAGTCCTTATAAGTAAAATTATGATTATAATAAAAAATATGTGAAGCTAGCTAAAGTATATGAAACTGTATAGTTAACCAAAATACAAACCATATTTTATGTAATACTTTTCATCAATGATTGATTGTAAATACATTGATCTTGTTTGCTTTCTCTTAACTCAACTAAAAAAGTTAAATTATTCGTTTCAAGTGAGATAAACTTTTGAAATAGATACCGATGATGTTGTTACGATTTTAGTCGCATATTAAACACTTTGAAAGTTTAGTTAACTAACAATCAGTTAATTTGAGTCATTAAAGTACGATTGTCAGCGTAATTACTTGAGTATTTTTTTAGAATATTTTACAACTGGAAGAGCATTTATTTATATTTAATCGAAAACCATGTTATTTTTTAACATTTCAATATTCGAATATTACATTTTATGATAATGTTCTGAAAATTAAACTGTTATTATTTTTTAATCAAAATTACGACTGATTTGATTGATCGGAAATTGGCATTTGTAATTATATCTGATTGTTAAATTAAAAAAAATTGCACTTAAGCATATCATAAGTTTTTATTTAATATATACGGTTCACATCAAACAAAATAAGATTGACTGCATCCGTTTTATAATTAAATTATGTGTAGAAAATCATAACCCATTAGTGCATTTAGAGGTACACATAAAATTAAAAAGGAAATGAACAGTGACTTCCGTCCGAAGATCCTATCATTGGAAAATAAAATGGCAAGTCGATCATATATCGTAAACGAATAACATTATCACTTTTAGGGTGTTAACTGTCACTTCTTGATGGAAAAGACTGATTCATCAGTTGATAATGCTCGCGATGAGCGAAACCGGTCCTGATCAAAAAATATATTGTGGAAATAAGTACTAAAAAATGTGTTTTTATTATTTAGAATTACATTATATTTACACACTTCCGTTCATTTAAAAAAGTATAATTGAAAAAAAGGTTTAGACCAAAAAAACATTAAGCGGTGTCAAGTAGACGGAAAGTAAAATCTTCGCGATTTTAATTGAAATTAAATGGTGATAATTTATGTACCGCGTGGGAAAACTTTCATTAAACACAAACTCAACGATTCAGCGAAGTCATCTATTAATCACTAACAAATAGTTTTTGTTATTTACTTCAGTCGCGTGTTTCTCATAGAATTTAATATGATAAAAAAAAAATTCCGATTTATAAGAACTGTATTAGTTACACCGCAGGAAGTCATATTTCACAATCAAACATTTTACCATTAGGTTATATTAATATATTTTATACAACGTTAGACTATTACAGTTATATTAGTATGCGAACTTTTCACTGGAATAATACGTTTTTCGGTTCTAAATTATTAAATTGCAAATAATATTTTTACCAATGTTACATTTGTTCACAGTTTGTTATGTAAGTGTCTATCAAAAAGTTTTTTTGACAATTTTATAATTAGCTTCTTTGATAATTGAAAACCGCCAGAATTTTTAATTAACTGTGCGGTGAGACATATTTTATTTTCATAGTAAAGTATGGCAGTCACAGCTTAAATATGGTCGCATGCATATAATTTAATTTATGCATAACTCATAGCATTATTTATGTCTTCATTCATGCGATTCATATTAGGTAACAATGACAGGAAAGGTTGTTCAACCTTACGTAACGCTTTTCAAGAAAGTAATGGTAAGAAGTTATTCGAACCGCATATTATATTAGCCAGCAACTATTACAGTATCACATAGAAAAATTATCTTTGCGATGAATTGATTAGATAAAAAATATTCGCCAGTAATTTTATTGGTGGGTCTAAATATTATGATTTTTTAATAAGAATAACACATTGCGTTGGGACAGAGAAAATATATTGAAATTTTTAATTATTTTTTAATTTTATGTTCAAAATAAATGTAAATTATATGAATTCATTTCAACACAAACTATTCATCTTCCGTGCATGTTTTGTATCGTTTATTAAATAGCAGATATTCGATTCTATAAAATAAAATTTGGATTGATTTTCTAGAAACCAGTGATTTAGTAAGTAAATAAAATGCATTTATATCACGAAAAAAAATACAGATTTTAGTTTTGTCGTATATTCAACCATAAAGTAAACAATAAATTTGGGCCAAAATATTATATAAGCAGTGTGCGCATTTCATCATTTTTTGTTAAATTTCATGTCATTCACTACACTAATTGCATATTAAAAACGTGATAAATATATCAACAAGAGAAATGGGAACTTTATGTTTCCACACATTTTGGACTTTACTGGGTCTTCCCTTTCGTTTTATATCTTTGCATATCAAAATGCCAGCTTTCAATAGTACATTATATTTTAGAAAACCACTTAACAGTCGTACATAAGGGATAACTAGACCAAATTGAAGAATTCAAAATGCGATATATGTAAATTTGTATTAAGCATTTGATATATTTTTTGGAATTTAGTTTTAACGTGAGAAAAATCTTAATTTTACCAAAACAAAAAAGTGTGGTGGATACTTAACGTTTCCATACATTTAAACTTTACTGGGTCGTCCCTTTCATTCTTTATCCTTGAATTTCACATCAAAACACCTAATAAATTTCTAATGAATATTTAATTAATCGTAAAGCCATAAAAACGGTTAACAATGGATCATTTACTATCTCAAAACCGCAGTCGGATTAATTTTCGATTGCATTTGAGTAGACGACTAAAGACTTTAATCTGAAATGCCTCTAAACCGTTGAAATATTCCTAGTTGTGCGCTCACAAAACAATTATTTAATCATGCCTATAAGTAAACTTCTAGTTGAACTATGTATTTAGACGGATACAATTACGCTGGTCTCTATTTATAGTGAAATTAATAGTGAATAGAAGTTTTCATTAATAAGAAAATATAATGGCCTGTCTGCATTATTCAACACTCCTATAAACTATAATTGCCTAGCTATTTCTTAACAGTTGCGAAAAATATTCAATGATGTTTTTTTTTTATGTATATTCGGTATTGTTCCATCTTGAAATCTTGCTAAATAGAAAATTGGTCATAAAATTTAGCTGTTGCTACGTATAGGAAGATACCTGTTTGCAATTCTTTAGCATTAGCGTTTAAAATAAATGTTTTTGTGCCGAATGTTATTTTAACGAGAGTTTACTTTATTGTTTCAGAGAGGGATGTCGAAATGGATACTGCTGGCAACTTTATTAGTCATGGCTGCCCAGACAGGTAAGATCTTAATGTTACAAAAAAAAAATATATATATATATACATCAATAATATGAATGTTATCAAATAATAAATAGAAATTGTTGGAAAATATAATTATGATATAATTGTAATATAATATAAAATAAAAATTTTCATGGAATATTCACTTTTTCCACAAATTATTTTTACTCATGGACTTGTGTCAGTGTTTCTATAAAATAAAATAGGTATTTTTTCAATCAAAAATGATATTCTATATAAAAGAAAAACAATATTCGTCGCCATAAACAAACTGAACGTAAAATACATGAAAATATATAATAGAAAACTTATTTTTAATGATCGGTAGTCAAAAAAATACTTAATCTGAATTCTTAACATTTCAACTCCTATTTGATCTATTAATTGTATTGAAATTTACATGGTAGAACTCCATTACAACACGGTGAAAAAATAGCAAAGTATATTTCTACATTTTATTTTTTCTAAGAAATAGTTGATAACTATTTCGGCTCACGCCATCGTCAGAACTATAGATAGTTACAATCCAATCTGCTGATGGCGTGAACCGAAATAGCTATCAACTATATCTTATTAAAAAAAAATTAAAATACATTGCTATTTTTTCACCGTGTCCTATTCGATCATTTGAATTTAAAAAAAAACTTGTCTGAATTTAATTCTTCTACATATTTGTATGATAGAAACAATTGAGTTCACTTAACTGGTTTATCACTGTAGCTTTTTTTATTAATTCATCTAAATACTATGAAAAGGATGATTAAATCAACACAAATAATTACATTTTTTTTTGAAAAGTCTAACCACAGCTGTGTAAAAAATACTTTTGTCAATTGAAGTTTTCTAAATAAAATTTAAGTACAGTGAACCGATCACAATTAAGTGAACATTTTAATGTTTTTGTGTTATCTAAAAGGTTATACGATAAAAATATGTAAGGCATAATAAAGTTATACAGTTTCTCTATTTTGTAATAGGAGCAGTTAATAGATATAAGCCTTGTTTTTTTTATCGATAAGACCAATAAATAATTATCATACGATTAGAATGCCAGTCAACTTTTGATGACAGCCTGAAGCATCAATTAATAAATATGTTCGTCGCATTTAAGGTAGTAATAAATCGTCTGTATTTTGTAAGAATGTGGTACGGATTCAAAATAGTTTACTTAATAGATGGAAGTTTATATAATATTTAAATACCCTGACATACAAATACGGATAAGATTCACTAGAATGGAAACACTTCGCAGACCTATAATTTGGAAACATAACTCAGTTATAATACGACTGAACTCTACTTTATTATTATTGTAACCAATAAACATTATGTGGCAGTCAAAAGCATGAAGATAAGTAATATTTTTTATGTTTATGATTAGCTGTATTATAAAAATATTCCATCATTTCCCAGTATGAATAAAATAAACATTTACCGTAAAAAACATCGTAAAATTTACAATATAATTCTAAATAAAAAATTTGGTAACATTATTACACTGGATAGCGGAAAAAATAATCATCATTGAAAAATATTTATAGTTTTATCTAGATCAGTCAATCTTCGAAAGCTGTATTCTTCTAGGAAAACTGTTTTTAAAACTGCTGTATTTTATTACATAGATTTATATATATAAATAGAAACAGAAAAACTTAAGTGAAATTCATCACATCAAATGTTCAATTTAAATGAGTTTAAGATAAAATTCATTTTAATCCGCCTGCGCCATCGGTTTCCAACCGGTAAAAATAGGCAGCATATTTAAATCTGAAAATCAAACAGTTTGAAATCAATAGGTAACAGTTTTACAATATGTTTTGTGTATGGGTTGTAACTCATTCATTTATAATAATGTTTATAATGGAAACAAATTTAATATTCGATAATTATCAAAGATTTTCGCTTCTTTAAAATTATTGCAGAAAATCTATTACCTAGTTTTCATGATAAAATGCTAATATTTTTTGTATTAAAATACTTTTCATGAATATGAAAGGGTAAGTCGTAGGTTGAAATAGTTTGGCGACCTTTGGTATACACTAAAGTGTTGCATTCAAATATTTCGCTAAATCTCAAACCGACGTTTAACATCCTGTAATCAATCTTTTCTCACGGATAAGCATAATAAACTTCCACTGGTAGCTTGCTGATATAATCAAATACACTTTTCTCATTATGTTTGTGCTAGGTCTGCCTACTTAATGATACCTCGTCAGTTGCGGCAACACACCGCTGAAGATTTAGCAAGCCAGGTTACGGATATTAAAAAATTCAATAATGAAAATTAATTGAGATATATTGAATAAAAATAAATAAGCCCAAATCAAAATTACGATGTTTCTTCACGAAAAAAATGTATTATTCGACATTCATTTTATTTACATTTGAAAGAACAATTTTTAGGTGGATATTGGAGCGTTGTATAAAATAGAGACATCATGGAAAAATTATGACGTTTATTGGTTATTCCATATTTTATAAAATGTCTAAAAGCTATAGAAATTCGTTTTCTTTGGTAGTAGATACAATTTAGAGTATGTCATTGTGTCAAATTCAAAAAGTTCACTAACTCATCAATATTTCGTCTACAATAACATAATTATTAATCTAGAATAACCGTACAACTTATTGATTAAAGACATAATATTTTAACTAAACACTAGATGTTAATTTGTTTTTCGTTTTAACAATTTAATGTTAATGTCTGACACAATTATATTAAAATCTAACTAAACTTAAAATATTTCATTGATTATTCCTTTTAATAAAAGTTTGGACGCGAAATATTGATACTGAAATAAATAGTCAAAGCAGTTTATCTATGCAATACGTGACATAGCTCTTGAGAGTAGTTGTGAAAATCCTTGCTGTTTCCCATAAAAAAACATATCAATTACATGATTTCATATCATTTCACATTAAAAGCGGCATTATAAAAGTAAAATTGGGCTCAAATTGATAATTATACGAAGTTTTTAATCAAAGATCAGGATATTTGATAAATCTCATTGAAACGTATTTGGCATTAATTCATTAATGATAGTTGATTGTACAAACCTAGTTATGAATACTTTTAACGCCATTGTCGGCTTAAACGGAAATGAAATAATGACTCATATGACACACATATGGTATAATACCACCAACTTCATAATATGAAATTTATTATTGTAGTCCGAATGCTCTTAGAAATTCTCATTTTAAATTGATCTTATTTTAATACTATATTTTCATTTATTGCAAAAGAAACTACAGTTTCTTTTAAAGTGATTCTGAAATAAATTTACTTTCTTACTATAATATATAAATATGATCGAATAATTTATGTGATTTTTTAAAAAAACTATCAAACAGTATTTATAAATAAAAACTGTCTGAAATCAATGATGATGTCTTCTTTTTTTAAAACGAGTATTTAAACGGGGATGCAAGAGAATGAGTACGTATATTATCATCAATCTTAAGTGTGATACGTGCATAATCATTGAGATTATTGACTTCAAATGAAGCATATATAATTTGGGTATGATTATTGATATCAAAGTCATATTTAATATCCAATAATCAATCAAAACTTTATTACAATATTTTTTTATTAAACGGAACCCGCATGTTTAGTTTTATAGAATATTCTTCGATGACTAAAATAGTATTTTTTTATTACTGTATGACCTCTGCTCTATGAATAAATATTATGTTATATGACATAAAACATTAGGGAGTGAGTTTTTTTCATTTAATCATATATAAAAAAAAAATAAACAATCGTATTATTCTTGAAATTTGTTATGTTAATGTTTGGCTTAAACTGTATAGCAAGAAGACAAAACACGTGTCACATTTAATTTCACAAAGAGTGGACGCAGATTTTTCAACTTTAATTTGATATTAATTTAATTTTATCACGAATATATAACATGTTACTTAACGACGTTAAAACAACCGCAATCGAAATAGTATCATTGCAAAATACAGTTAGCTACGTGTAAGTGAGATGTTTAGTGGCAATTGTATGAATACGTAAAGTATTATTACATTAACACGCGTTTTCATAAAATATTACCCAATGCAGGTATCATGTTTGCCCTTAATATCATATTTATAATCGGAAGGTGACTACTTCATTAGATCTTAATAACCCAGAACAGTTATGGTATTCGATTTCATCTGTGCTATAAAACAATAGTTGATAATTTATTACATTAACCTTACAACGTACAACTTATTGATTAAAAATATTATTTTTTAATCGATCACTAGATGCTAATTGCTAAGGCTAATGTTATGGTATTCGATTTCATCTGTGTTATAAAACAATAGTTGATAATTTAATACATTAATCTTATTGTCAACAATATTGCCACTCGAAATATAGTTGTATAAAATAACACACGCAAATATATTTAAATAAAGGCGTTTATTTTAAAATAAAAACACATTTAATACTTGTTTGTTATTATCAAAGATTGACAGTATCCACTAAATCTGTCAAAGACGATTATTGTTTATCTTTTTTAAATTCATAATGTAATGATAGTTTTAATATATTGCCATACATATATAAAAGTAAAGCAGGGAGTGTCTTGAACTTTTTTAAAAAATGTTACTGATATGTTAGCGTTGTGTGTCTAGACTGAATTTTTAATTAAAAGTAATTTGAAACGATTTTAAAGTAAAAGTTGATAGTGTCGTAACATATTCTGGACATAATTTTAATCATTGATAAGGTGAATACATTACCCGCTATACAGTCTAAGGTTTATAATATAAGCTTATTATGCTCGTGAGATTAAAAAGCTTCATTGTGTAACGAAAAAAAAAACTGTTAAAATTTATACCATTTTTACTTATGTCTTAACTTAAAAGTTACCATTCGAAAACAATGCTCAAAGCATTAGTACGAGGTCGCTCAGTTTTAGAGCTTTACCGCGTACCGGTTTATGATTTTACGTGCGCTTAGGCATGTTTTTTCGTGGGCAAAACATGTTAAAAAATCGCAATTCTACCACTAAAATATGGACGAACAAAATATAACTACCGTAGATTACAAAAAGTAATAAAGTTAGAAGTCGTAGCCGAGAACGTATTGGTAATATTAAGAACAACACCTCTTTTGTATATGCATATTTTATAAGGAGTATAAAATCTTGTATGTTTTGCTTATTGAATTTTAATTTTCAATTATAAATTAGATATAATCGATCAAATATAACGAAGTTCACGATGTTCACTGGGAAAGTAATCGATTAAAAAATATTTGTTCCACAGTAAACTATTTCATTAAAATATTTCTTCATAAAATTTTGCATAGTGTATTACAGAACGTTTTTTAAAACATGACTATTAATTATTAGTGGCACGCACCATCAACGAGTATTTTTTTAAACAATTGCTGTTTTGTAATATGGCTAGTATTAATCTTCTACTGAAATATATGGTGAGCAAGGAATAATAGCTCAGTGTAGTTGAGAAACTGTTGAATCTAGATTAAACATTGTGTCTTGATCAAATTAATATCAAATAAACTACTGAGAGAGCAATACGAAACTAGTGTAATTAATAAAAATTAACATTTTTATTAGCAGATCTTTTGATTAATGAGTTAGTTACGCAAAATCAAGTGAGTTATGAATATAATTTGTAGTTAAACAAGCTAGTATTGTCAATTTATTTTCTTATATTAATAATGATAGAGATCTGTTAGAAGGTGTTAAATTTTACTTCTTGGTAGAAAAGCAGTATATTTAAATAATAAAAACATATTTTTTACTATTTCCACAAGTTTATAGTTTTAGGACAAGGATTGGTTTCATTTAAATACGTTGATTATGAATTCTGTTATAATGATGTAAAAATAACCCTAACTTATTTGATACAAGACGTGCTGTGCGAAACATGATTCGTTAAAGTATATTTATAGTAAAATGAATCGTAGCTTAGATTTTGAATATAGTCCTTTAATTATTGGTTTAATTTATTTCTTTCTGGATCCACCTCATCCTATAAAAACCTTGATATCTATTGTCATGTTTGTTCCTATACATTTTTTATATAACAGGTTCTTTTGATGAGATATTGAAATGTAAGGCTATAAAATTATACATTACGCCCGTAGATGCTTGAAAATGTAGAGAAACGGGTATATCTAGACGGAAATTAGAAGAAAAAGTTTAATTTAAAAAAGACATAATTGATTGTTTTAAAAATTATTTTAGAACAAAAGAAAGCAAAGTGAAAGAATAAAATATCGAATGAAAAGTTTCTTTTAATATCATTGTTCAATAAATAAAGCATGTATTTTTGCTAATCTAAAAAATATATTAGCAATGATAACTTTAGAAAATATCGTATCTAGTCCATTATGGCAATTTAATATTTTTGTCGCCTTAAAATATCAATACGATCGCAATCAACGTGTTGGCAACCCCTGACTTAAAGTATGTCAACGTTTAAAATGAAAAATTTCTTTTGTTCTGAAAACATAAAAAAATTAATGAATTCACTTTCAAACGTATAAAAAATTATGGGAAATATTGCCTTGTGTTGATTAATGATAATTTACAATAGTGACAATGGTGCGTACACCTATCTCATAATTGACTAATTACTAACAGCCATTAATTGTCTATCAGTATGAATATAATACGTTTTAAAATGAAGGAGTTGTAATGTGAAATATTCCAGACAGCCGGCTACCTTCATCTGGCATATACATAAAGCTTAATGACTATTGTATTACATTGTGTTCTTAATTACATTAAATGCAAACGATATACTGATATTTATGTAAATGTGAAAAGCAATATTTTTATGAATTTTTTTGGTTAATAAGCTATAAATAAAATAGTAAATTACAAGAATACGATGTGCAATCAACGGACTAAAATTAATATAATATTTTTTTTCCTGTCGATCATTGCGAAATTTATTTTTTATTAATTGATTAAAGGCACAGAAAATCTTTGTTGAATATGTTTTTCAAATATTAGAAAAAGTTTCGCTATGTAAGAAGTGGTGATTATGTAATATTTTTTTTCATGGAAATTGATTTCAATGAAGTAACTATTTATTTAAAGTATCATAAATTTAATATATCCGAATTATGATTATATAAGAAAATTTACAGATACCAATTCTATGAATAAATGCTATTTTAGATTCCTAATAGAAGTAAGCAAGATGAATAAACCGTAGGCGTATATTTTAATTGATTTCAGCGCACGAAAAAGTTTTAGTTTATAGATTTAATAATTTGCGATAATGCAAGGTAACATACATTATGCAAGCCAATGTTAACAAATTAACAAATCACTAACATTTTATTATAATTAAAGTGACACAAAAAAAATATTACTGAATATGTCCTTTGCATGCATACAACATTCGGTAAAAAAAATGATATGACATGTTTCAAGGTTTATTGAACTTGTTTATGTGACATTGTAACACGGCTGATTTAAGTTTGCGTGGTGACAGTACCATTTTCTGAAATAATTCTGAGCACGATTTTACAGACACAATGTATATCGTAAAAAATATGATGCACTAATTTTATTGTGTCGCTCTATAATTTTTATCGTCTCTTCATATTATTAAAGCATCACTTGTTGCCATTTATTTAATATTTTTTTATAAACCATTTATTTAATTCACGGCAAAAATAACGCAGCAATAGTAGACACTAGAATATTCGAAATGCAGTTTTTTTTCGTTTGACGAAAAAAACTTGTTCATATCAAGTTTTACATTTCGTAATAGCGCTGAATGTAATTCGCATGCAAACATTTACGTTCATACACATATGTTCAGAGCTGAATTGAGTTGATTGTTAATATATTATAATAAGAACTGCAAACTCAAATGGCAATTTTTTTTATATTTTGCATGCCTAATATTTATATTCTTGTGTTCATGCTTGCTAATCAGCGTATCTTCCAAATAAAATAACAAAGCTTATTAAAACCACATTTTTTTTATGAAAAGATTTTGGCAAACATTATCATTTATGCCTAAAATTGTCAAGAAATTTCAGTGTGTGCTACGTTAAAAAATTCCATTGCTAGTTCTTATATTTATACTATGATACTTTAAATGTTGTAAATGTTATATTCAATGGAACACACTTGTATATTAATTATTCAAAAAGATGTTATCGAATAAACTATTAATAAATAAAAAATATATTCAAAAGTTAGAAGGGATCTAAGTCGTCACGTTATATTTCTAATAATGTCTGTTCCGTCTCTGCACACTGGCGAAATCTCGATTGCTATTCATTTTATAAGCGGAATGCTGCTGTTATTTGTGTCACGTGAAAGATCTCGTTTGCTCAGCGAAAATGCCAATTCAGATCCGCATTTTTGTCACAAGATATGTTAAACTGCATGAACATAAATGTACCCTATAGATGAAAATCAGAGGTAATCAGATTTCAACGTATTTTATTGAATAATGCAAAAATGAAGGGGGGATGTAAAGTGGTTTTGAGTAACACTGATGTACTTAATCGTTATAAATGTGTCTAAGCTTTCAAAAATTTCAAGCACCCAAATTATGACAAGAACCATGTGATAAATGGCTGAAATATTAAGGATGGTTTCAGTTAGAGTCAAATTTTAAATATTATATATATGAATAACAAATTAGATACTGTGTTCACTCTCAGTTATAAAACGAGGTTTTGAAAACACTCATTTAATAAGAAAATACAATTAATATTTTTTTTACGTTTCAGGCGAGTCGACAGAAGCGAGAGTGGTCTGTTACTACACAAATTGGTCAGTTTACAGGCCAGGAACAGCAAAGTTCAATCCACAGAATATAAACCCGTACCTTTGTACCCATCTCATCTATGCCTTCGGCGGGTTTACGAAAGAAAACACTCTGAAACCGTTTGACAAGTATCAAGACATCGAAAAAGGTTAGTTTTTATCTTATAAATAATTTTTATATTAGTCCCAGGAAAGTATCTGTAATAAGCAATTGATAAGAGCCGAATTTCTGCGGTACCTAGATTTACAGCTGATATTTTAGATGCAGTTTTTGTGGACTAATCAACAAGACTATATTTTTCCATATGTAATTTTAAAGATATGATAATCGTGCCTGAGATTCACAACGATATTTTCCCACTATAAGTAATAATGCATAGTTCAACGACATAAAAATATTTCTGCGGATTACTGATTAATTAAAGTTATTCATATGTCAAATGGATGACAGTTTAGTAACGATTGCGAAATTAGTCTATAATTCGTATGAAATACAGGCGTGTCATATTAAACTTACATCATTAATAGACAAATAATTATAATTCATCTTATGTCACCACGATGAATGAGTGACACACGCACAATGTAGAAAGTGAGACGCTGAAGTATACAAATCAACAAGTTGGTAATCCACGCCTCCAAACTATGACATGGTTAATGACATTGCAAAATGTGTTTATTTATTCATTACTCGTCATGTCAAAATCTTAGATATTTATGAGAAAATAAGTGATTTGAAATATTATATTTATTTTAATTTAGTTGAATATAAATTGGCACTGTTTTTCTTAAAACAAAGTTATGAAATCGGTTGCTTATTCATTTTTAAGCTAAGTATTGTTCATATAAAACTACCAAATTTCATAATTTATGATATCGACTGAAGTTGCTTGATAGAATTTAATTATCAAATTTGAATTTTGTCACACGGATGCAACAGTTGCCTGAAGATGCTGAAAGACGAAACCTGGGTCGTTAGTGACAAAACATGTGGAATCGTACAAAGTTGTAACAATTCAAATTTGCTTTATTTTACTTAATTAAGAATACATTATTATTCAATGACTAATTTAATCAATTTGAAATAAAAAAAAAACTGTTGATGTAACATATTTAAATAAAAATTTCAATTTTATAATAAATATCAAACACTCATTTTTTTATAATCTCATAAAAAATATTAATTTTATCGTTAAGTGATAGTAAATTTGGTGTCAAAAAATTATTAACATATTTTTTACCACATCGGTTCCATCTCACTTTTTGGTTTTTTTTATACTACACAAAACGCATTTATTACACACTGATAATACTTTATAATGTGAAAGAAAACTGTAAGCTTAAGTTGGTACATAGTATCACACATAAGTTGAAATAAATTTTTCAATTTACCGAGATTACTGTAAAAAAATAATACGATGTAACTATATTCTTAGCGATTAGCTATCAATCAAGCAAATCAAGCAAGATCAAGCAAAAAATCTGTCAAATCTTTTGCAAATGATTTCACTGATTCAAAAAGATTTCATTGACGGTATATGAAAGGTAAAACTCAGGTATTAATTTCTGAAAACTGAGAAGATGGCTTCTACCTTGCAGTCTACATTTGTACGCAATGCTTCATTGATTATTTGATTTGGTCAATAAATATTTGCAATTGATGGGCGTAATATTTGTTGACAGAAGGAATGTTGGGAAAACCACGTCCGCTTGAAATTAAACTCACGTTTATTTAAGCCAACATAAAATATGTAAACAAGTCAAATGGCATCTTAAAAAAAGTCATATTATATTTACTGATTGCCTCGGAGAAAATTGAAAGTGGCAAATTCTCCGTTTTTTAGGATTTGCGCAATTACATTTTTCACACCTTTAATAATTGTTAGAAAATTTTTGTTTTAAAAATGCCTTAACATTGAAAATAAAGCAGTTATCAAAGTTTCGAACTTTATACATAGTAATAATAGTAATTTATGACTATTTTTAATCATATTTAAGAGTATCTAAGAAATCGGAAAAATTCATTCAATTGAAGTAGTTCAATACATTTGTCATTTCAGTTTATTTTAGAATTATTTGTGACTAATTCATATGTTTATTTATTTATCTTGAATGGGTTTATCAGTAGTCAAAAATGCTCACGAATCCCTAGGGGGGCATGTTCATGTAATAACTTATAATTCAATATATAATCGTAATTGCTACATAATTATATCGAGTTTTATTTGTACATGCCCAGCTTCACGAACTCAAAAACAAATTCAATTACTTATTAAAATAAATAGTCTTATGGGAATATGTTTGATTTCAATAAAGCAAATCTAATGTTTTATGAAATAGAATAGCTAGCAAACGTGAAAGCTTACGAATCAATTATTAAAATACATTTTTAAAGTAATCAAGACGTTATCAATACTTCGAATAATAAATTTATTCTTAACAATAAAAAACAAAATGTTTCATAATTATACAATAAAATAAAAAAAATACTTGTACTATATATAATGTCTACGTAAGATAAAATGATGTTAATTACAGTGAAATATATAAAAAAATAAGTGATTTTGAAAATTAGAAATACATTTTTTTCCGTATATTGTGTGCGTATTGACTCGAAAAATAGATTTAAAAAAATAAAAATTTGCTTAATAACGTCGGAAAATAAACGGCAGTGAGAATCATATTTTTTTTTGCTTGTTTAAGAATATTAAAAATCATGACATTATACAAATGTTTTTTCCACTTATTTTTAAATAAAACTTCTCCTAAATGACCGTAAAACTTTTTGATACTCTTAAGTATATCGCATTATATAATATAATGTAACAAATAATACGACGATGGCGGTGTTTCTGTCATGTAAATGACATATCATAAACTATACAAACCAGTGTCGAATTTATTCATCAGTAAACCAAACAATGAATAAATTTTTCACATTTGGACTGTTGACTTTTCATTATTATTATTTCGTCGGTGTTATTATGTAGAAGATATTATTCTTCCTACATACTGACCACCTACTTAATAGAATTAAAAATTGCCACGTGGGTTACCACTCCAAGTCAAATCTTTTAAGATAATTTTCCGGGTAAATAAAGTCAACAATGAAGTGCTCATAATACCAAATAAAAATTGTAGTGTGAGGTGTAAACTTAAATTTATTTTGTGTTAGATAAACATAAAACTGTAAGTAATACAGAAAATGACGTAACAGGTACAATTTTTTTTATTTGAAAACAGTTTTTCCCGTGATCTATTTGATGGATATGGTGGTATATTTGTGAATATTTATTTTTGATTATTAATAGATAAGCAAACTCTTTTAATATGCATTATGGAATATTTAGTATACAGCGTTTTCCCATCCTTTCCCAAGATTTTTTTAATCAATATACAATTATACGTATACATAGCCCATCTCAGAAGAAATATTTTACTTAAATTGACAAACTCAACATTACACATGAGTTATATTTTACCTAAGAAAATATTTTACTTAAATCGACGAACTCTAGACATTACACATGAGTTAGACGTTGATCACTTGTCTACAAGACTCTCCGAGGATTGGATCAGTCGACCATATACAATAATTATAAATAAAATCATATTTTTATTTACTTACGTTTGAACCTATTATATTTGCAATGTTTACTAAACTTCATATTTATTGCACTTATCTGATTATGTTACTAAAGACAATTATATGTCGCGTGGGTTGCAATATATTGATTTTCGTTAACTCATGAACAAATATATCGATACATTTTTTAGAAAAGTTTATTTGGTGTCATTATACACCACTTGTTTATTTGTGAAGCAAAACATATACGATTGTATGAATCATCTTAATATTCAAATCATTTTTACATTTATCGATCTCTAAAAGTATGAAAATATTTTTAGAATGACATCATTATCTCATACAATATTGACAAAAACAACATAATATTTATAAAAGTCTATTTAAAAAAATGTATGATATGAAAAAAATATGTGACTGTTTTGGGGCACCTTGACATGTTATTAAAACATTTTTGCGAAAAAGATCTGATTCAACTGAGAAGTTGAAAATTCTTGAAAAAGAGCTTTCATCAAGTCCTCTACCCAAAATTTTACGTGAAAGTTTGGGCAGCTGCTAAAAAAGCACTACGATTATGCAAAGTGAAATTGAATTTACATTGTAACTTTTGTTAATTTCAGGTGGATATGCCAAGTTCACTGGGTTGAAGACATACAATCAGAACCTGAAAACGATGATTGCAATCGGTGGATGGAATGAAGGTTCAACCCGATTTTCTCCCATGGTAGCCAGCGCTGAAAGAAGAAGGGAATTGGTGAAAAACACGATTAAGGTAAGAAAGACGTTAATAGTCAATGTATATATATATAGTATTTTGTACAAATAAAAATAAGTATTATTGAGTATTATTTTTTAATTTTTTTTTTGATTTGAATAATTTAAGAATACTTATTTAAGTCTTTATTCTCATAATAATGTCTACGTATTTTAAATAATAAAGCACATTTTTTTAAAACAGCCTCTACAATATATTTGGCAACTTATTATTTGGTCAGTATTTAATTCGATTTTCGGTCAGTAAATATTAAAGAAATGGTCTGTAAAATATATTTTATGATCCGTAACGATTTAGCTCGTCGCAAGCATTATTAATTGATCACAGAAAAGGTTATTTTTACACAATGTTAAGTAAATAATTAGCAGGTATACAAAACTAAGGGCTTAAAAACTGAGGAAAAAATTTTAGGCGAGAAATATATAAATAAATAAAAATAATTTACACATTAAATGAGAATCAGTATTACAGTTAATGTCTCAGATATGTCTAAGTAGTCAAAAAAAAATCTTTATTGGAAATGAAAATTTCATTGAATTTATAATTGTTTTTTTGGGCGAAGTGAAAATTATTTGGATTTGTAAGTTTGATTTTTTTGCGAACTACTATTGTATCGGAAACGAGAAGATAAACACGTTTTCGAGAAGATAAATGTTATGAGTGTAATAATTAAGAAATAACTAAAAACCAACCATATCCTGTATTCAAAATATGTCATTTCCTTATTCTTAGAATCTTTGGGATATACCAAAATCTAATTGATCCATGAATATAATGATTTTTGACTTTTCAGCATCAGCAAAAAGTGATGTATCATCTAAGTATTTTAACAATTTTTTCAAATTCCTACATAAAATACAAGAGGAAATAAAAAATGGGCTTGATTGATTGAGATGTGAATTATTATACTGGTTTTTTTGTTTTTTATATGTGTGGCTAATTAATATTCTCATTCCATGACTTATGACTGGTTTTTTTGAATTCAATAAAAATCTTGACGGCTTAAATTAAGTATATAATTTAGTTTCTGATAGACACACGCAACATCGCCACATTATGGAAAATATGTGTGAATATGATTATTTAACAGAAATTAAACAATAGATTTTTTAATAAATATTATAAAGCTGTTAAATTAGCATACCTTTGAAAGAGAAACGACGAGGAAATGATTAACTTGATTTGAAATATCGTAAACAATTTTGAATTATTCATCTGTAATTTTGTTGTTTCAAATTTCAAGCACGTCGCAAGGTGTGAGCGGTAAAATAAGATTTTTTTGCGGATAAAAAAACAATAAACAAGTTTTTTGACTTCGCAAGTCTACTAAGATACAGAACGGCTAAAAAGTGATGAGCAAGAAACCAAGTACACAATTTCTCAACAAATATTTTATGCATGTATTGATAAAATAGTCTGGTTGATAAAGGTTTAAAACGGTCGTTATTTATAGGGTTTATGTTGATATTACATTTATTGATACTATTTTATTTTATTTCACGAGCTACGCTAGCCCATTAGCTGAGTGGTCAACGTCGTTGGCTTTGGTTAATATGATCCTGTGATTGAATTCCAGAATGAATAGTTTAGTCAATCAACTATTTAATCGTGTTATGGAATTGTAAATGAGGGTTGGAAATCTGAAATGAAGTCCCTTTCCACTAATAAGATCCTAAGAAAAACGGAGCGTTATGGAAGTGATTAGTTAATCACCAATCCTGCCCAAGACTCTTCTATTAAATTCTCATTGCCTTTGAAAAACAAAGATAAATAATTGAGTAACAGCAGCTCTAAAAAAATATCTGCCGATATGAGTCTCATAAGAATTCCATACCCTTATGTAAACATAAGCAGCGGACACTTTTAAAATATATATTCGTATAAGCGCGTACCTACTTAAATCTTTACATGTATTTTTAGTAGCTCTATAGTTAAACGTTGTCTATCAACTTTATTGTAAAAACTGTGTTATTTGGTAGATCGTGACAAGGAAGCCCAAATAATAGCGTCCAAGGCTGAGTAATGATGTATCGAGATCGACCCACGGATGATTCTGATCATCTAAGCTGATTAATCACTTTACTTAGACGTATGATGATTACAAAAAACACATTATTACACATGATGGTCCAATATTATAGATTTTAAATTCGTAAAGAGGTTTGGCTAAAATTCGTTTCGTTTTCAGTTTAATGTTAAAACTATAATATTATATATACAATTCGTTTTATGAAGATGAGCATCGACATCGTTTATGCGAAAACGTTATGCCGGAAGAACAAGTTTTTTTTTATAAATCTATACTGCGTGTTTATAAGATTGAATCCTAGATAAAAATATTTATTCATTTGTATACAAGGAAGAGTTATCTTCGTATTTACATTTTTTAATGCAGGGGGTGATCGTTTAACGAACATTATCCATTCCAAGACTAACAGATAGAATAAATGGATTAGAAAAATCGTTTTAGTTCGTTATCCGAATATGTGTTCAATGTCCGAACACAAAAGCAATTCGCGATAGTGTCATTTGTTTGATTTGTTCACAGTACGAACTGTTCATTAACCGATCACCCACTGTATCAGAAAAAATATATACGATGTAATTCTTTTTTGTTAGTATTTGATGCATAGAACAACAATACTTTCACAGATAGTTCTGACGATGCTATAGTTCCGAAATAGCAACTACTTTGTATAATCTCTTGTGAAACTAGTTAAAATAATGAAAGTATATCTACTTCTAAATCAATCAATGAATATATAAATTTTTGTGGTTTTCAAGAATAATTTTACTTTATAATAATCATAATATATTTAGAATCAAAGAAATTATTACTTAAACATTTTAAATCGAAAATTTATCTACACCTCGTATACAACTTTTGCGTTATCTTTAATTTATTTGTAATTTAAAATCTTATACCATGTGATAGAAATAAGCTCTGAATAACTTAACTTAACTCTAAATATACTTTTTATGATTTCACGGCGATGATGTAGAACTCTAAGTCGGGTAAGTGAACTCTTAATAATAAAAGTACGATATGACATAATCTTCTGATTATAGTTATGGGACCTTTTGTTGCTCTGACCTTTATAAGCTTCACAGCACCGAGTTCGTTTCGTCGTTTATTTGGTTTCGCAAACTTCTTGGAATGCAAACTTTAGTGAGTAAGAAACGAATCGTGTAAACCCATTGCCCGTATCGCGGTTTAAAAGGAATTCTGACGCCCTTTACCTGCTTTAATGAAATATAGTCGATGCCAGTTGAAAGGTATAAAATTCCGATATAAGTATCATAAATTGTATATATTAAAGTAGTATTAATCATCATAAGATTGCTGATAGAATTAAATACAGATTTTTATTATATTGCTAAAATTAATGATTCATGAACATGAAATTTTTAATATGGGAAATCGAATATTTGGCGTCTTTGAAAAATATGACCTGTTAAGTATTAGTCATATTTTTTAATATTTTTCGACTAAAGCAATGTATTTTGTTTCTATTTGACATAAATTGATCATGATCATTATTAGATAATTTCGATAAATTTGTATACACGGTTAAATATTAGTGATATAAATACGAACATTGATTTCGTATTTTTTAAAAATATTTTTTATACTTAGAAGATGGCCAACATAAATTTATATTTACCTTGAATAATACTTTAATGGTATAAAATATAAATATTTTATTGCTTAGGTTTTAAAAAAAATTTATGTTTTGCTGATGTTGGTAAAATTATTTTATATTCTTAGCATGTTAATTAATTTTGAATTAAAACAATTGCACATTTTATATTAAAATAGTAGATTAGATTTTATAAATGTTGTTGAATACTACATGTATTTAAGAATAGACGTAAGTCACCAGTCTACAATATTTTAATAATAATCAATTTTTTTATACAAGAACCCTTGTTTTATGATTCCTTATCATTTAAGTTAAAATTAATAAATCGATAATAGCCATCCATATTTTTGGAACGGATGACACATACAAGTGAAATAAAATTATTTATTTTAGTTTTCATTAAAAAAAATGGTATAACGTACGGTTTCAACATTGAAATGTGTAGTGTTATTTAGAATTCACACAACATCTAAACAACAAACTTATTCAGGTAATAAGTTTGTTGTATAGAGGGTTCCAAGTAAATAAATATTTAAGGTATATACGATCAAAATATGATAAACACAGTGAAAAATGAAGATCTTGCAGTGCAATTTACAATAGTTAGTTGTAGAACAGTGGAAAGCGAGAGAAGATTTGAGATGTCAATGGTAACCCTGATATAGAGAGAAACAATCGTACACCTAGTTTTGACCTTCGGGTATTGATTTCGATCTAGTTTATAACACAAGTAAAACAGTGAATAAAACTGTACACTTGAAATGTTTTTAATTTCATTTATATCATTACGTGTACCTATTCTTATGATTGAGGAAATAATAAATATGCATCAATTTTGTTTTAATTAGTACGCAAGTACAAAAGTTAACGGGATAGGGAGGCCTGGAGAATTCAGGTCATAGAGTCAATTGTACTCCTGTAATGGCTTAACACGTATGCATATCCTAAGAAAATGACAATGATCAATCAACGAACACAATTAATTACATGCAAACTGCGTGTGACGTATCGTTGGTTCAACCTTTCTGACTACACAATGAAACGTGAAAAGTTTATTACTCAGTGTTGTAGTAGAAAAAAATGTTATATCATTGGGTTTATTAAAAACATATACATTAAAAATGATTATGAGTTTTAAGAGACTTGAAATTTAGAAATCAATACTTCGGTTGATAAATATTGACTCATTCGAATATATAATACTACACATTCATATACATATCGAATGCGCCATAGAAAAGCATTAGGTCAAATATAATGTATCTTCTGTTGTTTGTAGGAATTTTTCTTTTTGTGTAAAATCAGGAGCTTTTAAAAATTATACTTATTTTAACAATCATCGAATCTCGAATGTTTTGTTTTGCCTGACATATAAAGTATAAATATATATTTTGATTTTCAGGATGAAACGAAAAAGATTTCTTTTCAACGATTCGACCGTAAAAGCAATGCATTTGGATTTGTCGCGTCAATACCCTTCTATTTATACCTATTATACTCGCAAAAGACATGTTGAAGAACTAAGTGAAGTAACAAGAAATTCTCGTAGAACTAAACGATGTTGCGATAATCTCTAAAAGAGGTTTACACATATTTTTGAAAGCTAACATATTATCACAAAATGCAGCTTTAATGTTTGTTTAAAACTAATGGATTCATTTTAATCACATTTCCTTTTAATACGAGAATCTTGCTATTCTTTGTAAAAGTACTTCACTGTATGAATTGAAAAATAGCGGATATATTTACGAGTCACGATTTAGTTGACATATCCTTAAGTGCTTGCTGCATGTAGAGCACATACTTTTTATATGAAGGTCTATGATCGTGCATGAATATTTTTATCACTGAGAACTTAGTCTGATGTCATTAATTTACAGGTTCATAAAATAACTTCACCTCACTCTCGTATCATCATCATCATCAGCCGGGTTCGATCCACTGCTGGATGAAGGCCTCCCCCTGCTTTCTCCATTCTTCTCTGTCCTTAGTTATTCGTTGCCACGTATTACCTCCGAACTTGGTTAGCTCGTCTAACCATCGGGTCTTAGGGCGGCCCTGTGGTCTTTTAACGTTTCTTGGATACCACTGTATGACCGCATTCGTCCAACGGTTGTCTATTTGTCGTGCTATGTGTCCAGCCCATTGCCATTTTATCTGTTTGGCGACATCTACTACATCACGTACCCTTGTCTGCTCCCTTATCCACTGGTTTCTCTTGCGATCTCTTCTCGTTATGCCCAACATGCATCTTTCCATGCTTCGTTGTGTTACTCTTAATTTTTGGATTTCCTTTGTGTTAAGGGTCCATGTTTCAGATGTATACGTCAGCACTGGTAGTACACATTGGTTGAAGACTTTTCGCTTTAGGCATAGTGGCAGGTCGCTTTTGAAGATAATGTTCAGGCGTCCGAATGCACTCCATGCTAGTTTTGATCTGCGGATAACTTCGTCGAACATGCCTCCGTTTATAGACATCTGTTGTCCAAGATAAACATAGCTATGTACCCTCTCGATTTCGGCGCCATTTATATGGATAGCCTTTGGTTGGGCAAAGCAGTTTATCATAACTTTTGTTTTTGCTATGTTCATCTTCAGACCTACAGTTTGGCTTTCGTTCGCGAGTTCCTGCATCCTATTCTGAAGGTCATTTGGGTCTGTTGCGAGGATGACAATATCATCTGCGAGTTCCTGCATCCTATTCTGAAGGTCATTTGGGTCTGTTGCGAGGATGACAATATCATTCGCAAGTGACTGAGGAATTCACCATTGATTGGCACAACTTTATTCTCCCAGTCAAGTTTCCTGAATATATTCTCAAGGGTGGCGGTGAATAACTTTGGTGATATTGTATCGCCTTGGCGGACACCTTTGCTAATGATAAACTTACGTGACGGCTTGTGTAGCTTGACATTTGCTGTTGCTCCGTGGTATATATTTTCCAGGATGTTGATATATCTACTTGGAATTCCTTGGCTATATAGGGCATCTATGATGGATGATTTCTTAACTGAATCGAATGCCTTTTCATAGTCTATAAAACCAAGGTAGAGTGGCAGTCTGTATTCTTGGTGTCTCTCAATGACTTCCCTGACAACCTGTATATGGTCCATTGTACTAAAGCCTCTTCTGAAACCTGCTTGTTCTCTAGGTTGGTTCTCGTCGAGAGATGCTTCCAGGCGTCTAGAAAGTATCTTTGTAAAGGTTTTGTACAGGACCGGCAATAGACTTATAGGCCTATAATTTTTTAGATCTTCAGGGTCTCCTTTCTTATTAAGGATGATGATGGAAGCATTTTTCCAGGAGTCTGGAATATTTTCCTCATAGAGGCAGGTTGTGAACAACCGTGCAAGCACTTCATTCACAGTCTTTCCAGCTCTCTTCAGAATATCAATTGTTAGTCCATCTTCTCCTGGCGCTTTCCTACTTTTCATGTTCATTATAGCATGCTCTACCTCCCATGTAGTGATTTCAGGAAGTAGGGTTTCATCATCTTCTCCTTTACTAGTATCTAAATTGCTTTTAGTTTTGTCAGTTTCATCCCTATAGAGGTCACTGTAGAATTCCACCACCCTATTCAGCAAGTGTTCCCAGTTTCGTATAACTGTGCCGTCATGTCCTTTAAGTGCCGTTATTTGCTTTTTCCCTATCGCCAGATGCTGTTTGTTTTTGTTTAGGCTTCGTCCTGCTTCTACAGTTTCCTGCACCATCCTCATATTGAATTTACGAAGGTCCCTACGAATATTCCTCCGAAGCGTTTTGCATAAGGCAGATTATTCAGGGTCATTTGCGGCTTGCAAGTGACTTTTTGTTTCCCTTCGTTGTTTCATTAGGAGTAATGTGTCTTCTGTAAGTTTTTTCGGCTGTGTAGTTGTGGAAGTAACATTATCTGACGATTTTGCAGATTCTAGAATCATATTAGTAATGTCATCCGCACTTGATAGGGTTATCATGTCATTATCCATATAGAAGGCTACAAGTCTATCTTCCAGCTCTTTCTGAAATTCAGCTTTTTCCTTCAAGTGTATGGGAGCCTTGGGTTTCTTCATCAGTTTGGATCTCTCATGGATGATGTCAAATCGTACTTTACTCCTCACCATTCGGTGGTCACTGCCGGTATTAAATCGGTTGAGAACCGTGCAGTCAAGAAACATGTTTTTCCTGTCGGTTAGTATAAAGTCGATCTCGCTGGTTCCTCCTGTCGGGCTTCTCCATGTCCATTTTCGAGATGGTTTTTTCTTAAAAAAGGAGTTCATGATGTGGAGGTTGTTGCTTTCCGCAAATTCCACAAGCATGTCACCTCTGCCATCTCTTCGTCCATGTCCAAAGCGCCCAACCGCAACATCGTCTTGTTGATGAGATCCAATTCGTGCGTTAAAATCGCCCATTATGACGTTAAAGTAGCACTTACGTTTGTTTTTCAATGATAAAATTTCTTCGTATAGCTCTTCTACTTCTTCGTCAGAATAGCTCTGTGTGGGTGCATACACTTGAAGGAGCTGAAGATGATATCTGTTGTTGATTCGGATGATCAGGCTTGCCACTCTATCAGATGAGCAGTCGAATTCGACTATGCGTTCCTTCCATGTTCTATGGACAATGAATCCGACACCGCTAGTCCGTCCATTCTTGGTCCCTTTGTAGCATAATATGTGTCCGCTGTTCAGTGTGATGATGGCTTCTTCTTTACGCCTTACTTCACTGAGGCCGACGACATCCCAATGGATGCCTTCGAGTTCTACCTGCAGCTCCGTAAGTTTGGCGTCGCTGGACAACGTTCTGGCATTATACGTGGCTATGGTCATCGGTAGGCAGCCTTTACCGTTTCTCCGGGGATTCTTAGCACCCTCTGCCTTCCCTTGCTGACTGCTGCCGTGGTCAGTGTCGGTTTGGCCTCCGGAGAATGAGGGCCGAGTTGTCTTCTTCTCTTTCAGGGGGGTTGTTTGGGCATAGCACACCACGCTGCCCAGGCGGGTTGGTGTGCGGTTTTCTGTCTGGGTTTTCCTTCCCATAGCCAAGGAGTCTCTCGTTTTAAGGCGCCAGAGTTTCGCCTTTCACCCTTCTCTATTAGCTACTGATGGGTTATACTGTCCTATGACACATCGCATCTGCATTGCCCGGGGGACGCCACGTGGAGGCTAGAGATAGGATTTGTTGGCTATCTGTTGGGTGGCGTCTCAACATTTTATAGAAATGTACCTATTGGCATTAGTAAATTTCATTGAGGCCCTAGCCAACCATTTTTCCACCGTCACTCTCGTATAAATTTAAAAATTACTTAAATACTTTGATTATGCCAGCTTTCAAAATCGCATAGTTCATGATGAAATTTGCATAGTTTTTAATCAATTAATTGGATAATAGATAGAGCTTACTTAAATGTTGATATAATATAAAATATTTACAATAGACAATAATACATTTATTTATGTATTCATAAAAACCGATGTGTTAATTCTAAATTTATAAAAAGTTTAAAATTGATTTATTTTAGAATCTTTTTCCTCTTCAAAATATGGTGGTTTTTGGAGATTTAATAACAGTATATAGTATATACTAACATATAGTAACAGCATATATACGTATTGATTTCAAAACGTTTATTTTTTAAATAAGATATCGTGTACATGTGCTATAAAATAGACATATTTAATTTATTTAATCAAGATTAAATCTAAAATATGTATATTATAACTACAATATATATATGTGACACAAACTTACTGTGTCCACTTTTGAACTTTTAAAGCAACATATTTTTTTTAAATGATTGATTGTTATATACAAACCAATCTTTATAAAGTTTAATGAATTTGAAATCTTTTAATGAATATTTTGTGTGTAGAATTATCGGGATTTTATTCCAGCAGTACAACCATTTTGTTGCATAATTCATTTATGCAATGTGTCGTACACCTTCAACTAAAAGTAATCGCTTTTGAATGATTTCTCAAACTGATCCATCAGTTAAAAAATAATTATCATAGCCTGAAGCTAAAGCAATAATATTTAACCTCAAATATGAGAGAAATCATATTTTTATATGTAAATTTTAATTCACCGAGCGATCGTTTGAAATAATGTGTTTTGTATTCATACGTGCTGCAATTATTGAAATTGTAACGTAACGCATGTTAATATGACCAAATTTTTTTTTTATGTAAAAAAAATTCACTCATCGCGAGCATTATCATTAACATCAGCGAAATATATTGTGGAAATAGTAGTAAAAATGTGTATTTATTATTTTGAATATAATGTTTTTCCGAAAAAGTTGTAGTTAAAATCTTGAAAATGATTAAAGTCAAATTGATAGCTTTTATAAATTACACAAAACGTGAACATATTATGTCATTATTAACATAAATTTTAAAAAAATGTATGCTGATTTTAATCAGTATATTTCTTATTTATTATTTAGTTAATTATCATCATATACTGTTGGACATCGATTATATTTTTATTTCTCACCAGCTATTAAAAAATAAACTCTGGGATGGATTCCCATTTTTTAGAACGATGATATTATACAGTATTATTCTGTGTAAAGTGGCGAAACGTTTTTTGTTCAGTGTGTCAAAAATATATACAATTCACGTATGCGTAAAGGTGAAACGGATGAGTCACATCAATTCAACTGAATTAGAAAATTTTATATACAATTATCATATTTTACAGAAAATTCTCAATAGCAAAAAAAAGTTATTATGGCATTCCTGAAAAGTAACGATTTTAGACATCAGAATAATTTCATCCAGTCAAACCATTTCACTCGTTTCTGAAGTTTTTATCACTCTTGCCTTATAATAATTCAAATGTCTGAGAATTTTCAAACCATTTTCAAAAAAATGTTATTTAATGCATGCAAAAATAATCGAACGTTCCATATTCAAATAGAATTCGCGACCATGGAATACGTTTCAAACAAGAGATTGTTTCATTTTGAAATTTTAATTTGACATTCTTTTCCTATTCATCATAATTTAAATACCATAAAAGTAGTTGTGATTATGTGTCACTAATAATATATTGTAACCGGTATTTGAATAACAATGACTTTTTTTCAACATAGCATTCTTCGATTCGGCAATCATACGACAAATGATATCAGTCGTGTGAGTTCTAAAAAATAAAATCACGAGCCATAAAAAAATTAGATCACTTGCCAATTTCATGGTCACTTTTTGTCAACATAACTATATTTTCACTTATAGAACAACTATAATATATTTCAAATTTTAATCCTATTAAGGTTATAGTTTTAACTCCCTTTAACGTATTAGTCGGGAAGAAGATAACGAAGTAAGTTTAAAAATCTTCCAGAATTGTCATGCGCAAAAAACACTACCTTCATATGCGAAAATTTATTTCACTTAAAAACTGCTATCAAGAGAACTGGTCTCTAATTGTATATTAGCATAACCTTGGTGTTAAAGAGTAATTCGCATATATAAAACGTTTTTTACGTCATGTCGAATTATGCACTTGGTATGCCATAGACGCAATGATCTCTAAACCCTGTTTTTCGGATAGCAAAAAAAAGCGTCGCAAAATGTTCGTATACAAAATACTTTGTTTCTGAAACAAAGTCGATAGCCTTATTTGCTCTACAAATGCAATGTTATTAATATGAGCTATTCTATACGTAAAATAAACAACGGATATAATTGTGAAATATTGGCTGATATTTATGTTATAGTTGTGGTTGAAAGCGTGCATCTCTTGCGATACTGGTTTATAAGATAAAACGCCACTGATTGACGTAGATAACTCGTCTTTAGATATTTTTCATAATTTAAGCTTCATTTATTGATTCGGCAAAACCTAGTAAAATATTTTGTTTACTTATAAAATTACAAAATCAAATTAAAACTCTAGTAGTGAAATCATATTATTTTCGGTTACAATTTGATTATAAAATAAGTCCAGGAAGATTATTGTTTTACAACCAATAAGCAATTTTATTATTTAATTGTTAAACCATTAGTAAACTGATGTCGTGATAAATAAAGCTGGTATAATAAATAAACAGCATGTAAGTAATAAAAATAAAACTGTTGTTAGTTTTTTGAAAATATGTATTCAATATTGCCGTTTAGAGGCTCTTTTTCTAAAATCGAGCTTTTAAGTTCATTTGAGAATATTACTATTTCCGCACAGTGTATAAATTTTGTGGTTTTATTTTCGAAGAATCTATAATTCATTATACTTATTGAAATTGGAAGACTCAACTCGATTGTTAATTTGATAATGGTGGGAAAAGTGTATATCTGCTGCCATTGTTCGGATCCATCTATTATTACTATATTATATAGCTTTTAGTTCAGTTTGCATTCACTTTCTATACCGTATATATTTGCATGAAAGTGAAATCTATAAATATAATCATATAATAATAATGAAGAACGTCATATTATTTGAGCTTATTGCATGCAAGCAATTTTAGTTTTAGTTTGGGGAAATACAGATAGATTATAAAGTTAACTGAATGAGGTTATCTAGTGTGCCTTTATGTGTTAAAAAAAAACAGCATAATGACCTAATATTTATTTATTAGTATAGTTTATACGGGTATGAATAAGAAATTTTTAATTTTTGAAAATGTGAAACTTTTTGTTACCGGTCATTTATAAACGCAGTGTCGTTAGTTATATAAAATATAACCAGAATTAAACCTTTGGAAAGTGATTTCAAGTGATTATAACAATATTGAATTAGATGTTGATTTAACGTGTACATGTGAGTTCAGATTAGAAGTGGAATGTTGAGATTTTACTATTTTTCCATTATTCTTTACTTAATTTTTAAAAGTGTATTTTTTTCTAATACGCATATTTTTTTATAATAAGAGTAATCTGTTCAAAAAAATATTATTTAAAATATCGGATTAGCCGTTAACTACAGTTTCACGTAAGAAATATTATTCGTCATTTATCTTCGAGACAATGTAAAGATTTCAAGATTATTTCCTTTATAATTTATAATTATCAAAATTAACGTTTATTATGTATCATATTTGTATTGATTGATCATGACATCTACGCCATACCCGCAAGCTGGTCACGAAGGTCGACTTGTAAGACACTGGACAAGTTTCAATTGAAGACCATGAAGAATAAATATATACATGTATAAAATGTTATTTGTTGTCAGGTGTTCTAATTTTATGACCCATGCTTCTTAGCCTTCATCTGCGGTTTTAAGGTGATCTAAATGCATCATTTTTCTTTCCCCAACAGCAAAATCTTGAAAATGAATTGTGATGAAAAGAAATAGTATACTTTCAAAAAAATATGTTTTTGTATAGGTCAATAATATTTACGATATTCAATTGCAAAATTTTATATAATATGATGCATTATTGCAATCGTATTCTGCTCACAAATTTAATATTATATTATTATCTTTTGCAATGTGAGATAATTTTAGAATCGGTTTCGCCACCACGAGTCTCAATTTTTAGGGGTATTAAATGCTAGGTTTGGTATACACTAATTTTTGATTTACAATTTTTTAATTTCACTCCTAATATTGTTCAACTAAGAACTATTTGAGTCAAATACGTTAACGAGAATAAGTTTTTCAAATATTTTTAAAAATTGTTCGTAAAGATTCATGAATTTATTCAGTCCCTGAATTATATTTCAAAGGTGGATCGAAGGCACGTTTTAATTTAAATTTTTGAAACTGTGTTTTATTATTCCCGACCCAGGGTTCATCTTTCGGCATCTTCAGGCACACTGGTGCGATAGAACTGTCATATGGAATTGTACAAAGTATCAACAATAAAATAATTATGATGAAATTCCATCAAGCACCCTCATTCGATATCGTAATTGTGTATATAGATGAATACTAAGTTTTTCTTACAATTTTACTGCTTAATTGGTGTAAATAGATTAATATTTTTCTGTTTTTATGTTCATTGGAGTTTATTTTTATTATCAAAATTTTGGTATTACCTTATTAATATTTATCAAATATTCTTTTTACGGGCATTCGTTATTGCTTAAAATTAATAATACATTTAAAAAATGAAGACAACTATGATTGTACGCACGATTTAAAATGAACAGGGCCGACTTGTTTGACATCCGTTTTTGTTATACGTAAGAATAAAATTCGCAACAGGTTAAACTGGTCCAAAAATGTTGACCATTGAAACATACTTCATTATTTTTTTATATTGCTTGTCGAGTGTTTTTTATCGCTTGAATAATAACAACATTAAATTGTCGAAATGTTTGAAAAATTCATGGATGTAATAATCGAATTGAGTTTATTTTCTCTTTCAGTTCATGCGGCTTAACAAGTTTGATGGTCTGGACCTCGATTGGGAATACCCTGCTTCCAGAGACGGAGGAAAGGCTAAGGATAGAACGAATTATGCCAAGCTTGTGCAAGAGCTGCGCGAGGAGTTCGAGAAGGAGTCACAGGCAACCGGACGACCGAGGCTGCTGATCACTATGGCTGTGCCAGCCGGTATCGAATATATCGACAAAGGATATGACATAAAGAAACTAAACAGGTATATTATTAATCACAAATATTTAATGTGAAAAAATTTTAGCCCCAAAAAAAATGCAGTCTTAGCCTACAAGTTATCCGATATTGAAGAACAAAGAAGCTGTTTGGCATTGAACTCTTCGAAAAAGTTTTTTATTACGCTTAAGGGGAAAAATCAACGCGATCTTCTTGAATAATATTTTACTAACTACATCCAGATATTGCAATATCGGCTGAATGTATCAACACCGGTTTTTCGATATTTTGTTTAAAATATTGACACTTCATATTATCACAAAACACAATCATCGACATAAATATATAAATAGAACCGAAATATCGGCTAAAATCGTTGTTTTTTGAACATTGTATAATCCAGAGCAAAACAATCTTGTGGAAAAAGAATTTATAAAACCGATACTGTATTATTTATTATTAGTGTATTTTAGACAAAAATTACAATAACTTTACTAAACAGTGATTATTAGAAATGATTTAAAATTAAAGGAGATGATGTTGACCTCAATTTATGAGGTCAAGTCACAGGCAAAATAGGATTTAAAGCAATTTTATGAATAAGTTATGTGAATTCAATAAAATCAATTTAAATCTTCCAGATTGAGTTATTTAAATGGAGAAATACATACCGTATAAATTCCAAGCCAATAAAACAGTTAAATTCTCATGATATACGTGGTATTAGATAGTTTCTTCAAAATCAGGAATTGCATGAATGAGCGGAATTAGTCACAGATGGCGGCACATTGAAAATACTGAACCAAATTTACCTTTTGCTTGTTTTATTGTAGATTAATAATTAAAATAGTTTTAATAATCAAAATTGATTTAAACGTTAATATAAATAGCCATTGTTCAAGTAGTAGACTGAAAATTGATACACGAGAAATATATTATATAACAATAAAACTGAAGCACGTAACCTTGAGTACGATAAACGGATACAAAAGCTTTTCGTAATTTGATCGAATGATATAACTTTTCTAGTGTACATTATACAACAAATTTATGTTTAGAGAAATAGCATTTTCACTAAATATCTATGAGGAATGCAAAACTGCAAAACAAGTCTTTTTTTCAATTGTTGATTTTATTATATTATATTACGCATCATTGTAGAGTATAATGAATTTCCATCGATCTTCAACTGTAAATATATTTTTTTTTATCACAGGTATCTGGATTGGATGAATATCCTGTCCTATGATTACCACTCCGCCTTCGAGCCTGCAGTAAACCATCACGCACCTCTATATGCGCTGGAAGCCGCATCAGAATATAACTTTGATAGCGAACTGAATATCGTAAGTGGTTTTAAAAAAATCTTAGTTAATCACAAAACAATGTTAAAATGACATGATTTTGTCATTAGAAATTATCATCACAAACATGTGTCAGCAGAATTCTGAAAGATATAACATAAAATAATTACATTGACGGATTTTATTTTTGCATTTGCAACTATTATACATTGTATTTTGTCGCTATACAAATAATAAAATTTGATGAGTTTTTATGTTGTGCACATCATTATTATCAAAAGCGTTTATTTTAATCAAGAAATTAAGTATAAGCTTGAAGAAGTCCCAACGAATATTACGTTTTTCATTTATTATTTAATAATATATGAACGATTGTCTTATAAGAATGCAATTTTGTCCAATCTAAAAAATAATTTGCAAAAGAAGACGTTATACTCAGGCATAGTTGTTGTATATGTTGAGAAGTGATTTCGAATAACTGATATTTTAGAAAAAATGTTATAAGTGCATTATAATATGCGATGTATCATAATACACAATAAAAGTGAAGTTATCTGAAACTTGACGAAATATCAAAGAAACAAAACTATTTTATTGCAAAGTAACTGACAAACTATGATATGACATGACATGTATTAAGTTTCAATAATAAAATATAATTCATAAATATGAAATTGACATGTCATAGCTATATCAACAATCGTATTCGAAATAGCGTCTATCCCACACATATATTCATGTAAGTTATAGAATAGAACGACGCTTTATTGTGTTATTAAAAGATACTATAAAATTACGGAAACCTGTCAAGTTGTAGGTGTAATCATTTTAACGATACAAAAAGACAGCTTTAGTGGAATACACCCAGTCTTTTTTTTACGCGATACATTGGTTCCAGAAAAAGGCGCGTAAAAAAAAAATTTCACGCAATCGCATTATATTTCTTTACACACCCTTACACATAAATTCGCATAATATCCGATACACTTGTCAACATTTGGCAATGTGTATTTAAAAAAATGGAATGCTTTACAAAATCAAGTTTTAAAAATACACATTTTTTATTTAAAAAAATAATGAAACGTACATGCCTAGCATCGTATATAAAAGTCTTCTTTACAACAAATTTGGGGAAAAAATTGCGTAAAAACGAGTGAAGCGCGTAAAAAAAGGACTGAGTGTATACAAAATGAAGTTAGACATTTAGGTCATTTATTTGTCGTTTGCATTTATGAAAACTACAAAAGCAATATCTATTGCTGTGTGTATACAATGAAATAAAATATGAATCTCTTTGGACAAAATATAAAAATCATGTTCTACTTCAAATAAAGGTATTCTGAGAATGAAAGATATGAGAGTTGCTATAAAAATATAATTCATTCCTTATGAAATTGTTTTTTTAGGATTTCACAATCCAGCATTATTTGGATGCTGGAGCGGACCGTGATAAATTAGTGCTTGGAATCCCAACTTATGGACGATCTTTTACCCTTTTTAATCCTGACTCAACAGCGATCGGAGCACCAGCTGATGGACCCGGAGAACAAGGAGATGCCACCAGAGAAAAGGGTTATTTGGCATATTATGAGGTAAGCTTTGAGTTTTTGTTATTTTATTTGCTTTAAGCCGTATGCACTTATTTTCTAAGGTGTGACTAATATTGTACGCGGCAAAGTTTTTGAAGGCTGTATTTTATAAGTTGGAGGCAATTTGACGTTTACTCATTGTATTATTAAACTATTGTTTCGATGCATTCAAATGTTCACTTCCATAAATCACTAACTCCATCTTTTTACAACCTACTCTTGTACTCTCTACAAATGGTATAAGAAATATGACATTGGTAAATGAATAGATGTTTTATGGAAATGTTAAATTTAAATAATTGTTTATTGACTTTTATTTCAACGGGACAAAATTGATTGAAGTTTCATATTGTCAAGCACTGCAAATATTTGTTCAACATGTTTAACTTTTTCTTTACAATGTGGTATATTGTTAGTGGCGGTTTTGCAATCGTTTCTTAAGCAATGCCTCCATGATTAAGGATATGGCATTGAGTAAAATTTCTCAGATTCTCAAACTCGAGTGTCATTCTTCTGCCAGATCGCTTTTTGTTTGCTACGAATCTTTATCCTTTATGACGTCTACGACTGTAGAATTTCACGGTTATTTGAAACGAGAACTTTACGTGCTTTCAGATCTGCGAAAGTTTGATGGAGAAACCAAGAAGTAAACGACAAGCATCCGACGAATCTGAGGAAGACGAAGACGAGGAAGAATACGAATATGAAGACGAAACATGGACAGTCGTTCAACCGAACTCTAAAGCCATGGGACCATATGCATTCAAAGGAAATCAATGGGTAGGCTACGACGATATCGATATTGTAAGGAAGAAGGCCGAATATGTCGCTGAAAAGAAGCTGGGAGGTAAATACGAATATATTTTTAGGACTTTGATTATTTTATCAGTATTTTCTTTAATTATTTGATCAGGAAATTTAAATAAAGAAATTATCTATTTAAAATTTGACCGTTTTTATAAATAGCTATTACACAAAAAATTTCAAGCTGTCTATATAGTATTCACTCACAAAGTAAGGACCTTTTTATAAAAATGCCATCGATTTTATTTTTAATATTAATGTTTGATTAGTTAATTTATTAATATGCATACAATAATTTCTATAAATCGACCGTATAGGCAATAAAACGATCGTCTTCAAATGATTTCATATGCAAAGCTTTTCTATGACTACAATTATGGCCATATTACTAGTTTAATAAAAAAAAATCATTTTGATCTTTTTGCCATCGGACTGTGTGTCGTGTGATTTTATCTAAATTGTTTTTTTTCTATTTAATTCAAAGGAATCATGTTCTGGTCAATCGACAACGACGATTTCCGTGGTAAATGTCATGGAAAACCCTATCCTCTTATAGAGGCTGCCAAGGAATCTCTTTACAAGAGTCTAGGGTAAGTAATTATCAGAATAATTTTGATAAATAAATGTATCAAAGCATGCGAGGAAGTGTATACTTTTTTGTCGTGATATAATATTAAATATTTATTTTTCGGCAATTTGGAGAATCAAGTTAATATTTAATTCCTATGAACACTATTTGCATACTAGTAAAAAATCAATCAATTTACCTATGGTATTTTTAATTATTTTTTACGATCTCAATTTACGGTAAAATATAACATTATAATAATGGAGATTTGACTAAATATGACTGTGGGTGGGTGTGGTTATTAATTTCCAAATTCCAAGGAACATGTCAGTAGACCTTTTTTGTTAGCTTTGAGTAAATCATTTTTCATTCATTTTTTTTTTTTTGTGAACTCTTTAACCAATTTCAGTTACCATAATTTGCTGTTGAATTCTGCTAAAGCTTTTGGTGGAATCAAAACTTTCAGCGAATGCTTTTATTTTTTGACTTTCTTCATATATACATTAATGAAAATACAAACAAGTTTTCGGGGAAAAAAGACAAAAAGGAACATATTAATGAACCTGCGATATAAATTGACCTTTTTTATGGATTCATCGATCGTTTTTTACAATTCTGTTTTGTTAGAATGACAAGAGCGAATGATAAATATTTTGGAATTATATTTCCAGACTGACCGAGAGACTTGCCCCTCCGAAAAAACAACAACTGCCATCGCGAAAACGAACAAGGCCATCAAAGCTTTCGAAAAAAGAAGACGAGGACGAAAAAGACATATCTAAAAATACCGTCAGGAATTCGAAGAAGAGATTCCGAACCGAAGAAGCCGATTCTACAACACAGACGACCACTACCTCTAGGTAGGGTGATGTATAATATTTTTTAAAATTATATTATTGAACATTTTACCAACAAAATGACGGGTTGCCAATGGGCAGCCCTCTAAGCCCATTACTTGCAGAAATTTTTATGGACAACTTCGAATCTAAACTTCTAGAATTAGATAAAAATAATATAGTATATTACTACCGCTATGTAGACGATATCTTGATTTGTTGGCAAGGCACAGATAGACAACTAGATAAATTTCTACAGAAAGCTAACTCTATACATAGTAATATTAATTTCACACTAGAGATAGAGGTAGACAGCTCCATCAATTTCCTAGACTTAACTATTAGCAGAGTTAAAAACAGACACACTTTTAAAATTTTTAGAAAACCTACCTTTTGTGATACCACAATTCACGCAAAGTCCCTCCACTCATGGAATCATAAGCTTGCGGCTTATAACTCCATGGTCCATAGGCTAGTAACTGTACCTATGAGCCAGGCAGATTACGACGAAGAACTGCAAACTATTAAATGCATAGCCCGTAATAATGGTTATGAGATAACAACGATAAATAATTTATTATATAAAAAACAATTAAATCTAGCTAGAAAACTCATTTACCCGAAACCAATACAAGATAACCGCTTCTATAAATCTATTAACTACCTAGGTAGCATTAGTGAAAAAAAAAATTCATCGGGAGATTAAAAACTCAATAAACGTAGCATTCAAGGTCAACAATAACTTAGGCAGACATCTTAAAAATAGCAAAGATAAAATCAATAAACTGGACAGAAGCGGTATTTATAAAATGTCCTGTGGCTCATGTTTATCCGTTTATATCGGACAGACAGGTAGAAGTATATCTACTCGAGCTAAGGAACATGTAAGATCATTCAATAATAAAAAAACAGATTCACAATTCGCTAATCACGTTATTAATGAGTCACATAATGTAAATTCGAACTCAGCTCCTAAATGTTTGGATCTTTGTAGTAAGGGTCGAAGAATGACGGCTTTAGAACAGCTGGAGATCAATAGACACCAATTGTCACAAAGGATTCTTAACGATCAAACTAACATAATAATATCGCCACTTGTCAAGCCGTTGCACAAAGGGGTGGTCTAATTTGCTGCCTGAAGGACCACTTCCGTCCCACACACATAATCTTATTGTCATAGACACCTATTGTTTCATTTGGAATTTTGAAAGTTTAGTGTCATTGTTGTTTAAATAACAAGCTATACCATTGGAAAAGGAGAGAGGAGATGTTGTGTACCTTTTCTGCACAGCTATATATAGATAAGCAAATGTTAGTTTAAGCATAGTTCTGACGATGGCGTGAGCCGAAATAGCTATCAACTATATTTGTTAAAAATAATTTTGTAGAACTAAAATACATTGCTATTTTTTCACCGTGTTATAATGGAGTTCTACCAAGTGAATGCCAATTCAATCAATAAATTATATTATTCGCTATTTTTACTTTCAAAATTTATCGATAGATGGATGAAGAATATACACGAGGTCTAAAATCAAAATAGGAAAAACTATTTCGGTGTAGTTATTTAGCGAAAATGTGCGGACCGTAAAGTGTTAAGATAAAAGATTTATTATGTTTTTTGGAGTATGGAAGAAATAGACTGACAGTTTCTTCACTTTTTATAGCTATAAAAACTCGCAATGTACGAAACCGGTCGTGACAAGGAAAATAATATGAAAATTTTTGTGTAAATCATTCAAAAATAATGCCTTTTCCCCAAGAAGTGAGCAGTAAAACCAAAAAGGTGATAAATATAAATACTCTTTTTAGGTCATCAAGTCGCCGGCGTCAAAGTTTAGCACGCAAAGGAAGCAGCACACAGAAACCGCTTACGTCAGCAGACACTACCCCAGCATGGGGGCTCAATACACCAGAACCGCCCACTACTCCAGACCCTGGTTCAGGTATATTATAATTTACCAATTTAAAATTAAATAATGATGATTGATATTCCAGAGCCGGATATAAGGTAAAATCAATTGCAGTTACTATAACTAACTCTCTGTGAATAATCAAACATTTTTATTAGCTGTTTCAGTGTCATCATCATTAGAACTATGTTTGATATTTTAAGACGTTGAAATCAAGCTTGTTCTTATTACGTGACAACAGCAATCCCTTTTTAACTAGAAGTTTAGGGAATATTTAGGTATTGTAAGATATCAGGCACAGTCATCAATCGCAGGGCGCGAAGTAATCTTAACCATATCCATGTTCTATCCAGGTATATCGATACAAAGGAAGGGGTATCGTAAAGTAATCTACGAATACATTTCAAGCATGAACCATAGTTTGTCACTAGCTGCTATAAATGGTATAAAAAGTAGACCATAAAAAATATGTCAAAGGCAAGGTCGATTTGCTGTGTTATGTTGTTGCTCCATTTCTGACATCGTTCTGCATAAGTGTAATCCATCTTTGGTGCATTACACTCAATCTAGTTAATAAATCTGGATTTTTCTGTACAAATATTTTATCTAAGTGGTTTTTATATCATATCAGTAACTATACTGATTTAACTAAATCTGTGATAATACATATTGCACCACACCTTTTAATGGATGAATACTGTTTTTTCATAGGTTTTATTTTGTATTTATATAATGATTATGTAAAGTTATTTCTTATTGAATATTTAAATATCAGTATTATGTTTGATTTATAGATTTCAAATGTGAGGAGGAAGGTTTCTGGCCTCATCCGAGAGACTGCAAGAAATATTTCTGGTGTTTGGACAGCGGGCCATCGAATCTTGGAATAGTAGCTCATCAGTTTACTTGCCCTTCAGGTATGGAACAGCCTCATAAAACTAAAAACATATAAGAAAACTTATAAGCCGACAAATGAGTTTCAATAAAAATCTGTTTTAACTTTAGTGTAAATATTTCAAAAATATTCTCACCTTAAATGATTCAATGGAAAAACTATTTTAATAATAAATTTAGTCAATAGAATTTAATTTGGATTTGATTTCACTTTTTTACTAAACTAAAATCATCAATTGATATTATTTGTGGCAAAACAAAATTCTTCTTTCAAGGTGTTCAACTTCATTCATTACCCCGCCGTTATTACTTCATTCATTATCATGCCGTTGTCTCTACTTTAGTCATATATCTGATTTCTCCGTGAATTAATAATAATACCTCTTCAAGTAAGATGTTACAACTAAATATGCTAATATTGGGAAAAAACAGTTTGGTTAAAAAATCATTTTATTGACAATTAGAGCGATATTTATGTGTATTGATTTTCCAATTTCAGGATTACATTTCAACAAGGCAGCTGATTCTTGTGATTTTGCTCGCAATGTGCACTGCACCATTAAAAAAGACCCTGTTACTAGTGCACCACCAATCACAACGACCCCAACTACAACTACCACAACAGAAGCTGAAACTACCACACGAGCTAGGTTCTCTACCACTAGTACAACGACAACTATCAAAATACCATCAAGGATCGCTTCACTATTCACTACGAGAAGACCACTTCCAAAAGTGACAGCAGCTACAAGCAGTACTACTTTCCTCAATAAACCTACAACCACTGCTTCTCCCGCTCAGGTTTCATGCTTTTGATATTAAATAATTTATGAGTCAATTCAATGAATGATCTTGCACAATATAATGAAGTGATTATGGTACTTTGTCCATGGATAAAATTCTAATTTTATCCAATTTATAAACCATATAAAGTCAAAATATTTATATTGTATAATTACTATTCTCCAGGAGGAATATGCAGAGATTGCTGATGAGCTAGAGAGTGATGGAGTACGAGGATTGCAAGATGAAGAAGATCCTAAAGTTATTAAAGAGCTGATTGATCTCATTAAGAAACTCGGTAATTACTAAAAATACATTCTGTCAATATACTATATGATTACAGTATTAAAAAAATAAGAGCATATGCCACTGTAATATAATGACCACATGCTTCTTGATCTTAGAAGTTTAAATAAAACTGAGTGTTTTATCTTCTTAGTAAGTTTAATATTTAATGCTTCAAGCCATAATCTTTTATATTTTTCTGAAGTTTGTTTTACTTGCCATATTATTGGTTTCAAAATTCATTCATTATTACATTATTTTGCAAGCTGGTACACAGGTAAATTCAACAAATCTACATCTTATAAATATATTTTAATTATTATGTATGGATCTCCAATTTCTATTACATTTAAAATTGTTTTATAAAGTAGAGCTGACACTGTATTTCACAGTGAGTTTGTATATATATATTTATATATATTTAATATAAATAATAAACTGAATTAAGAGCAAGTGAAAACTAGTATTTTAGAGATGAATTTTTAAATAATTTTCTCATTCATAGATGTCACTGTTGACTTCACGCTTAAACTGATAGTCGTTCAGTTTTTATGCATATTTCTTGATTGTTTTCTAAATATTGCAGGTGGAGTTGAGCAATTGGAGAAACATTTAGCTGGAACTAGTTCAAATAGTGCCAAGGGAACCCAAACAACAACTCCAGCCACCATTTCGAGACTTTTATACGAGAGGGTCCTTTCGCAAGCTAGACCAACCAACGGAGAAAGGTTTCAGACAATTTAATTAGTGTCTATTAAGAAAATAAGCTGTAAATTACCGATTTCATGAGTGGGAGAATAACATTCAGACAGTTTTATAGCTGAATATAAATAACTCAATATTTTTATCTCACATCTACTAACATATTTCCTAAGTCATAAGATGTAAACATTTTTCCAATTATGTTTTTGATTTATTTCGGGATAGATATCATGATCTATAGTGTTTGACAGTTTCACAGAAAGATGCAGACAATGATAACAAGATGTTACAATTCAAAATAATTCATACAATATGAATATGAAGGTTTTATGGTTATTTAAAAACATTTAAAGAAAAAATAAAGTTCAAGTTTATATCTGTTTCATATTTCAGAGCACCGCCTCAACAAAACAGTCGAGGACCTCAAGCTATTGGTCTCAGAGGAAAGGATGATGATAAAACCGTCCGAAGGGAAAGACCACAGTAAGTCCACGCTTTAACACTTTATCATTAAATCCTCAAGCATGTATTACAGCAAAAAAAAAATATTATTATACCATATCCAGGGTACTTTTAGTTTACTAATATATTGTGGTCCAAAAATATTATGTTGGATACTTGCACTACAATGCACTATTTTTGGCTGAATAAACATAACGATGATTAAATAGGTACACAACTATAAATCGGGGACGGCCGCCAATAAGAGGACCCGCCAAAGAATCAGAAGAAGATGAAGACGAATCTGAAGAAGAGGAAGAAGAAATTAGCAAACCTACAACGCCAGCGACGTCAACTTCAAGAGCTGGTCCTCCACAATATGTTAACATTCGTAGAGCGAGACCATCTACGACTACTGAAGGATCAACTGCGAGGTATGAGTTCAATTTTATATTGAAATATTATTCAAATACATCCACTGTTTTTCACGTCCAGATTATCTTTAACATGATTTTAAGGCAGTGGTTCTTAACCTTGTTGGAGGTACTGACCCCCACCAGTTTCATATGCGCATTCACTGAACCCTTCTTAATTGCAAGCGGAACTTGTCATCACAAATCATATCAGTCGGGTGTGTGTCTTGACCTCCACCGAACCCCTGAAACTGACTCACCGAACCCCTGGGGTTCAATCGAACCCAGGTTAAAAACCACTGTTTTAAGGGGATTTTAACACCAATAGATCTGGCTGTAGTTTCAATGTTAGTTGGAATAAGCCCAACATAATGCAATCTTGTTTTTGAAGCATGTGTCTCAACAGGATTTTTTTCAAGAGAACTACTTCTTTCTCAGTTGCTTAACATCTCTTTGTTCAGGGAGTAGGCTATTATATGATCAATGGTTAGCAAATTGCTTTCAATATGTGTGTAGTTATGCTTTAGAATTGATAAGTGGAAGATAATTTTTTAGATAGAAATCCATTAAAAATCAATTTTAGGAACTGTTTGTATAGGGATTTGAGGCTGTGAGTTGCTTATCTGAAGCTAAAAAAGGTCACTGCATGAAAATAATAATTTCAATTGAATAGTTATAATTTTTTCAATTTCAATTAGAAAATAAAATTTATTATAGAAGTGCTTCAAATATGTTTTAAGCCACAGTTATGTTTTATAAATATATTTAGTCCAATAGATTGATAAGAAAATATGTCACAATAGACGTTCATAGTATAAAGCTTACAGTTTCCTTTGTCTTCTTATAAATTACATTTGTCTAATTTATTGTCTGTAAATACTTATTTATATAAACTCAATAGATATTTCTGTCTCTTTTGACATGCTCTCATGAAAATTAAATTGTTTAGATTATTTAGAAGTGATCACACATGTATAGCTAATGAGTTTTATTGCAGATCTACAATGAGGAATAACAATGTTAAAAATGTATATGTGCTTGTATTGAAGAGTCTAATTATTAATGGTTTTCTAGTTCTCTAACCATATTTTTTATACATTCATGTCTGTTTAAAGGAATGCATTGTTCGAGAGGGAATCAAATGAATCAGATGAAGATGAGGATGAAGATAATGATGTCAAAAATAGAGTTCAAAGTTTCGAATATGCATCAGTAAATCGATTTAGGCCAGAGTCGTCAACGTCAGATGTCACTACATCCAAGTATGAAAATTGTTGCTCTTTATCAAATTTATTGACATATTTGTAATAGTTAAATTTGGTTTTACATATATCAGGTAGTTCGGAAAGAAATGACCATTTTTTTGCGTCACTTTAACGTCAGTTTGTCAACAGTCGCCGTTGAGTTAGCACGTCGTGGTTGGTATTATTTTAAAGCTCTATTAGTACTCTTTCTATTTTGACGTTTTTTTTTTATTTTATATATTACAATAATACTTTAATGCAAATATAGTTTGCATTATGATAATAATACTAAATTACATTTTTAATTCATTGCTCTTTTTACTGACGGAAGAAATAAATATAATCATACATTTTCATGATATAAACGTTATTTATGGTTTGCACATTAGAGTATTAAACAATATTTGACCAATTATTAAGTAGTGGTGCATATATAACATTGATCAATTTAAATTAATTTATTCCGTACTTTTTTAATTTTCAGATATAAGACTATTCAGCGATTCAGATCAACAACTCAAGGAACGACGACAACAGAGAGTAAAAACATTTATGCAAATCCAACCGTACGAGATTTGGCAACTGACACTCCTACAGAAATTCCCACCATTGCTCCCCCTGTATACACTTCACCACAAACCTTACAATATGCTTCTGTTTCTCGATTATCCACCACATCTTCCCCCGTATACAATTCACCGCAGACTCCGCAATACGCATCTGTTTCTCGATTATCCAGCACATCTTCCCCCGCATTCAGTTCACCGCAGACCTCGCAGTACGGCTTTGTCTCTAGATTATCCAACACATCTTCTTCCGTATACACTTCACCGCAGACCCCGCAATATGCATCTGTCTCTCGATTATCCAGCACATCGTTCCCCGTAAGCACAACGCCTCAAACCTCACAATACTCCTCTGTCTCTCGATTCTCCAGCACATCACCTCCCGTATACACATCGCCACAACCCTTGCAATATGCCTCTGTTTCTCGATTATCCAGCACTTTGGTTCCGGAAATTATTGACACTACTACATTAATGGACGAAAACGATGTCGCCACAGACATTAACGATCTAAACGTGGACATTGCGTCTCCTTCATTTGCTTCCGAAAACGGAATTATAAAAAATACTGATGCATCATCAGTGTTAAATGCACAAATCACCACACTTTCCAATATCCCTTCCACTAAAGATACCACTAACAGCCCGTTCAGCGCCTCCCCTGTCACTTATTCAACCGAGATAACCGTTTCTGAAGAGCCGTTCTCCACTACTCAAAGACTTTCTACACTGTTTGCTAAGCGCACTCGACCTACGACGACAACAACTACAGCTAAACCTCAAGAAATATCTGAAACCACATCTGCCAACAAGGTGAGTTATGAAAGGAAATATGCTAATGTTATACGCACCCGTGTACCTACTCCATCATCAAATGCATCATCATTTTTGTTAAGAGCACGCTTAGATAATGAACTTGTTTCTGATTCGGGAAGAGAATTTTCTGATGAGGATTTCGGTAGAGATAATATTTTAGGTGAAACCAATGAGACGACAGTAAAATCTAAATACGGAGTACTCGTGAGACGAATTCGTTCGACCACTCCGGCTAGTCAAGAAAATCAAAATGAAGATACCGAAGCAAACAATGAAGGTACCGATTATGGAAGCAAGCGCTTTGTGCGTCCACAATCTAGATTCAGTGGAAGAAGAGTGCGTCCTGCATCTGACGAAGATGCGCAAGAAAACATTAGAGATACGCAATCATCCGTTGTTATTAATGCCGAAAATGGTCAATTAATCCGAGACCGGCCAACAACACCCAGGAATGTGATAAGACAACCATACAGAACTAGAAAATTCCAGCCTCCGAATGCTTTATCGCAAACCATTGACAACGAGGGTAGTGGAAATGAATTTGTTGGGCAAACTGAAAACTTTGAATCGACAACTATTTTACCAAGACCTCAGCCTATTCGTCGCTTTAGACCGAATGCCAGCAGCTTTGAAACATCCGATTTATCATCTCTCACTGCTTTAGATATATCACGGTCACGTAACCCTCCATTAGCTACATCAACAGGGATCAGAAATTCGCAAGTGAATCGAAGATTCAGACCAGCATTTACAACCACCACAAAAGAGCCCATCGAAGACTCAGAAGACAGTGACTCTTCGGTAGCTCCTGTTTCAACAGAGAGGCCAAGAACGTCTGCGTTTAGACCAAGAGTATATGGCACGAGAACGACCGCTGCCAACAATGAGTTCGAATTAAACGCTGAAGCGTCAGAACCATCAGTATTAGCCAGAGGTAGAAAACTTAGTATAGCACGATTCCCGCCAAGGCCATTTTCAAGACCCACCCTTAAGCCAGCAACAGTTACTGAAGCTGATGTATCCGATGATTTGGATTTAGAACAAGAGAATGAATTGAATGCAGAAATTTCTCAAGATTTGAAATTGTTAGGTAAAGCCAGGCTTACAGCTCCGGCAATAAGGGTATCTGACGAAAACAGTTCCCTGATTTCGACTCCACCAAAACTTAGATTATTGGGAACAGCAAGTCCACAGTCTAGGATCAATGTGACAAAGGTAATAAGCTCTAATATTTTACTAGGTAAAACGAATGAAAGAAATGGAATACTTTTACTCAGGCGTCCGTCTAAATTGACAACCGTTGCTGCACCAAATGAAAAATCGAATGAAACAAACCAAGAAGAGTCTTTGGAAAATATTCATTTATCAGAAACAAACATTGAAGAAAAAGAGCATGAAGCAGAAACAAGCATCGATGAAGAAAATAAATTGACTTCAAGTATACCTAGAAAAAGAGTTATCGTTAAAAAGCTTCGATCTACTACAGCTGCTCTCGAAATATCCACGGAAAGTACCATCACAGATGATAGTTCATTGTTGACCGAAAGTAAAAAGCTTTTGCAAAATGCAGTTAACACTGTTGAAAAAAGTGAGGGTCAAAATGATAGACCGCGAGTCAGAAAAATATTGAGGCGACGCCCGGCTACATCGACTACATTAACAGAGCCATCAACAACCGAAAAAAGTGAGCCGAATGAGCTAGATATTGTAAATGAGGTTAAGGTAACAGAACCTTCAACTCAAGCGGATGTTCAAACTACTCCGATACAAAGAGTAAGAAAAGTTATTCGCCGGAAACTCAAGCCTAATATAAAAGAAGAAGAATTGACGACTATTGCTAATAAAATAGAAGAATCATCTGAAGAGCCTACTACTACTACTACTACTACAACGAAAACTCCCGATGAAAACGAATCTTCGTTCATATCATCTACCACTGAAAACTCTAATATCGAAGAATCACAAACTACGGATGCTTTTGATCCAGATCTTTTATTGGAACAAACTACTGTCGGAACAACTTCAACTAAAGCTAAATTTGATCGGCCATTGTATAAACCTCCCAAAAGACCGTTGACTGTTATTACATCAACTGAACCCCCCACTTCTACAGCAAAGGTTTATAGTAGAAAATATAGTAATGGACCCTTTACTACACCTGTATTGCCATCTGAAAGAGATGTATCCTTATTAGGAGATAGGCCGAGAGTTGAGCCAACCCCCCGTCGAATTCCACTCACTCCAAATAGGCAATTCGGTAGACGACCATTTACTACTGCTCGCACAACAACTACCGATGAAGATGAAGAATATAACAGTGATGAAGATGAATCTTTGGAAGAACCCGAAAATAAATTGGTATTTGTACCTGCTGATCAATTATTTACAAGAGGTCCTATTTCCAAACCTCAAATTACCAGTGGACTTTCTATAAAAGACACAAACATTGAAAAAGATGAGAAATCTCCAGATGAAGATGAATATGACAATGAAGAAGAGGAAGAGGAAGAAATTATTGAAAATGTACGAACAACTTCTATAATCAAACCTGTTTTACCTAACAATAGATTTAATTCGCCTCAAAGACCACCAGCTCTGGTTAGGGGAGGTATATTAAATGCCCGCGAACCAAACCGTCCACTTGGATTTAATCGACCTACAGGCACGAAGCCGTCTACCGAAGAACCTGGAAAACGTTTCAACCGTCCTGTCGCTTTCCAACCAAATCAAAGATTAAACCGTTTCGGAACAGCCACGACTGCCACGCCACAGGAATCGACAAGTAAAGGATATGTGAGGAAATATTCAGCCAATAAGCCTACATCTGAAGCGCCATTAACAATAGAGGAAATAGATCCTGAAGCAGTTAGTGCTAAGCATAAACAGCTTTTCAGCAATCCAAAGAGATTCACTACCACAACACCGTCAACTCCGTCTGACGAAGATATAACTGAAGACTATGTATCTGTAACGACAGATGAAAATCTAGAAATGGCTACAGAAACGGTAGATACTACTGAATCTGATACTGAAATTGATTATATGACGTCCACAACTGAAGATTCTACTACAATTGAAGACGTACAAATGTCAAATATAGATATGACTACCAACTTCCAAGGAATGTTGGAAGAAACGACTATTTTTGATAATGTCTTTAAGATTACCAATGCACCATCATCTGTTGCATCAATAGACATAATAGAGGAAAATACGACCAGTTCTGAAAAACCAACAACGGAACCGCATCATATATTCGCTGAAAATATACCTGGCCAATCAACAGTTGCATCGACAACTAAAAATACAGAGGAAGACAAAACTGTCAATCCTATTATCGATTTGACTACAATAAATTCATCTCTTGAAACAGCGACTGAATTGAATAAAAATAATGATACATCGACATTTGTAAAAACAAGTTCTCAATTAGATCGCTTATTTGCTGTGAGTAGAAGCGTTGAAGTCAATTCTAAGCAAGACAAGCACAGGATTAATAAGAAAAATGAAAGCAGGCTTATAGAAGAAGGTGAATTAAAACAAGAAAAGAAACCGACATTAGACAAAATAGGCGAAGTCAGCAGGTTTACTCTCATTAAGATCGTAGAGGGTGACATTCCGATTTATTTGACAAATCTCAGTCATGAGTACCCGGTAGAAAATCCTCCTTTTAATCCTATTCGTATTGATGAAGCCAGAAATGCCAGAGCTCTCAAAAATTTCACTGACGGTGGACTAGAAAACTTATTGACATCAGAAAGTGTAAGTGCAGCTTATAACCATAGAAATGCATTTGTTGATTATATTGAAGCATCAATAACTTCGGATAGTCTAGGTTCCACTGCGTCTTCAAATAAAAGTGAAGATAATAGTACACCTTCTTCTGAAACAACCATAGCAGCTGAGTCGATATCACAACCAGAGTCTTCGACTTCGTCATATTCTATACCTCCTATTCAAAATAAATTTGTTCCAGGAGCGATAGATTTAGATGATAGAAGGAATCGTAAAGTTGATATTGTATCACCAGGAATTAGTGAATCATCGACATTAGCACTTGAAGCGTTATTTAAATCAGATGATATGGAACAATTATCAGCAAGAAATGCAGGTAATAATTTAAATAATGGACCTTTGACTGGTTCACAGCCGTTCGTAGTATACGCGGCTCCTCAAGATTTTTCAATCGCTAAGAAACATTCAGTTGCCGACTCTAATATTAATATGACATCAACTGCTGATGATGATTCAGCAAAGATTCCAAGTGGAAGGTCGATAGCTAATTTTGTTAAAATACAAGTGCTTCGGCCAGACGAAGAGAAGAGTAGTAGTGCTAAAGGCAAAGAATTTTTGGGTGTTCCCGCAGCTTTTGATGCTCTACTGGAAAAAGTAAATCAACCTAAGTCTCCGATTACTATTTCAATTTTGAATCAAACTGATGATACTCTTACGATGGTGCCTGAAGAGCTGACACCGGCGACATCGGGACCTATTGTTATATCTATTGCTAACCTAGATGGAGTAGTATTGAAGAAAGTCGACGTTGTCGTGAATACAACACTGTCAACACCGACTGAGGTTAATACGTTAACAGAAACTCCGTCTACAGAAGAACTAACAACTGAAATGGTTACAAATGCTCCAGTGACTATTGACGAAGCAAATTTAACGACGACTGAAGAAACGACAACGGATTCAAAAATATCTCTGTTAAAAATAAAACCAGCCTCAATAACAAACGGCACCCTATCCAAAATTGCCAAAAAACGTCCAAAACTAACATTCCCTAGGCGCTCTCAGACTAACCAGACCAAGGTCAGTAATATTACTCGCATAGCTATTTCTCCTTTGGCCAGTAATCAGACAGCTAAGAACCGCCCGTTCAGTACATTTGACGGAAAAAATATTCCTTACACTACGCCCAAGTACAACCGCACAAACAGTTATACTTCCGGTAGGTCAAGATTCACCGCCAACCGCGTTCAAAATGTGCCAGTCGATCCAAGAAAGCAAAAGACGGAGAGCAATAAATTTAAGCTTAGTAATTCCACGTCAGAAATAATCAGAGTGGCGAGCCCAAACCCCGATTCCAGTAAAAAGGTCACCATAAAGCCACTGCGGCCGGGCTTGCTGCGCTCTCCGACGTTTGTCCCAAGAAGAGCGACAACAGTTGTGCCCGCTCAGGTCAGTGAAGAATAGTCCCCTCATCTCCGGCCGGTCGGGCAGAAGAAAACAATAACATTTCGCGCCCAGGCGGCCGCTAAAATCTTCATTGTATCGGCCAGTATCGTATGACTGGTGGCCGAGGCGTATGGCTAACCGGAAATGGTTGAAGAACCCCGTCTAAAATGCATGGTTTGTCACTATCACCTGGGTGTGGAAAAAAATAACTCAATAATAACCCTATCGATAAACTTCGTACTACGCGAGAGGAAACTCCATCTCCAAAATGACGATTAATCCAAAGTTTATTCTATGTTGCTAAAAATATTTCAATTTCCAGTGCTGAGGTATTTTATGTGTCATATAAAATGCCTAAGTAATTATTATTTTCTAACGAAGACATTCTAAAGATTATTCTTCGGTTATTAAATAGATAGAATTTCTGTAAATATATTTAAGGTATTATAATTTGAAACTATAATAGATAGATCACAGTAAGAGTATAATAAGATTTTTATGTTAAAAGACGCAATACTCTATTGCCAATATAATGTAAATAATAGTGCAGCAAGTACTTTTGAAATCATCTTATATGTAATTAATCGCATGAATTATTTCTACCATAGAATAATTTTACTTTTTATTTTTATTATGACGTATTTTCATACGATGTACAAAAATGATTCAGAATAGGTATTTTAGGATTATTTTTTATATAATTTAGATAATAAGTACCGTTATTGTCAAAATACCATTATAAGATAACATAAATGTATTTCGTTATATAATTTGTACCTTTTTATATGTTCGATATAACACAATAAAATGATTTATTGTAAAACAATAAGGCTTTTATAAACTATGCATTTTGAAAATTTATAATAATATTGTTTGATGTTTTTTTCATGAATTTTGTGCCATTTTATAAAGATTGTCCAATTGGTACTGATTTTGGGTTATGGGATTTGTATTATATCTGAACAGAAATACACTTTAAATTAGATACAAAAGACATATGTTCTGAATTGGTTTTGAGCTATGATGAATAATTATTGTCATGCATTATACACTTAAAAGATTTTTTTGCACTCATGACTGTATCAATTATTTGTATCTATACACTATTACAATTTTTTGCTTATATTTCAAAGTCGATTATTTTTAAAATGCCAGTGAAGTGCTTATTTACGTGTTTCCTAATTATATAAAAATGCATGACTTTAAACTGCTGCTGCATACATTTAAATAGCTGATATTCATATCGTCCATTGGTAAGTGTTTTATTTTTTTCTTAAATATTTGTATTTCCTGTTTTAGACCATAAACCATAATACCTAATGTGTAGTTATAAACTTATTCAAAGATTGGAAGTGTAATTTTTTGCAATCCTCTTATTTTTGATTTAAGCCATTTTAAAATGTATGGATGTGTCGACTTTTGTTTCTCTCGTAAAATTTGTTTGCTTATATCGCTTATATTATAAAAAAATGATTGTTGAAAACACCTTCCTCGTTTTAGCAAAATGAACTGCATAAATATTAAACAAAAATATTTAAATAGTGATAATAACTAAATTCGCAGGCATATGTTATTTTTGCATAAAAAATTGAATCATATATTTTTTATTGTACGTAATGTACAAATATAAAACTAATTTATCCAACGTGATGTTATTAGTTAGTACAAATATTAAGTATGTAGAGGATTGTAAACGGAGCCAAATGCCTTTTATCATACATTATAATATAATATATCAACAGAATTAGTGGAAACGTCGTAATGTTTAATTTAAATGGTGTACCGTCGTACTAAAACAAATGCGTTTTCATTAAATAATGTCATAAATTTTCATAAATATTATTTTTTCCTTATTCTTATATACAATACACATTAGTATGTTTATATAACATCTCGTCTGTATCATTAGCCAGAACGTAGTGGACATACTTTTAACGGCCATTTTAGTAAATATATTTATTATTCATTCATTATCGATTTAAATGATTGAGTTTCTAGTCGAATAAATTATTCTTGAGTAATAGAATATTAATCGTTCGAAAGAATTTACACTACTTTGTTACGCATAACTAACGATATATTTCATAAGAGCATGTATATCCACACCTTCCGGGCAAAATGAAAATAAACTTGTTTGAAACTAGATATTATATTACCGAAAAGGATCTTTGCTAATATATGGGTACACCAGCTTGAATGCATCGAAGTATTGTTTTTTATCGGATCTGGATTGCACAACGGAAACAAAACTCACTGATTTTTTTAGAATTATACAGTTTTACTTGTTTTGGAGCGAATGTTCTTATTGAAATTCAAGGATATAGAAAAAATATGACGATTTTAATTTAGTATGAAAAAATCTGTGTTTAATTTGGAAAAAATGTTTTTCCAATTTCACTCGAATCGTTATATATAAGAAGATATAAAGATTGATTGCATTAAAATACACTAAGAAAAACTTCATTACATCTACGTTAAAAAGTTGAATGAACTACCAAATAAATTAAATAATTCGTGTACAATTTTGTGTTCAAAAAATAATGTCAAAACACTTCTGAATAAAAAAATAATGAATGTATACGTTACGTTATTTCAATTTTCACATATTTTTAGTTTTGTATTTTCTCCATTAAATAAACATTATTTAAATTGACGTAAACTGACCAACATAAGATTCACAATCATACTTTGAAAAACTGTACATACGTGTTATGACGAAGCAAAGGCAATTATATTTTAAAATTATTTAGTCGATTATAATGTCTGAAAAGAAGAGATTTTTTAATATTACATGACATGTATAAGTGGTTAACCACTTCACAATAATTATGATCAGTTAATTCGATTACATAATCTTGCATTATATAACAGCTGAAAAAAGTTAACGGATGATTAAATTTTCGTAACGTATTCTTATGTTTTGACTTCCGCATTGAGCATCTCCTTAGTATGCCGCGAAGCTGTTTTTATACTTTCCTATCACATTGCAGCATCGCAGTGATTTTTTACGATTAGGGAGTTAATATTTTTAAATCTACGCGTAACGGTCAGCTATGTATTACTCAATTTTTCAACATGCAAATTTCTATATTAACAACACACATTTTAACGATATATTTAGGGTTGGTTTCCTTTAAAAAATTACTGCGTGAAATTGTTGAATATTCGTGTAATAATGGCATGCATTTGAAAAAAGTATTTAGCAAATAACTTAATATTGACTACAAATATCACAGTTGAAGGGATAATTTTTGTATTTATTTATATGGGTTTATAGCATACCAAAACGTTTTTTTGTCTACGTATACTGGTATGCGTAAAATTTTAGCATTTTTGATTGGTTCACACATATTTTGTTCACGTAATTTCGCTTTCACTCCTCGCCTCATCTCGACTCAGATGAACTAGGGTTGTCGATAATTAACTTTTCAATAACAATTCATATTTTCTTGTATTTCCCTTCAGAAAAAGACTATTTTTAAATTCTAAATCAATGTCACATAAGAAAGTGGGCGCAGGGGCAAGTTGGTCATATATATTCAATTTAACTATTTTTTTTAAATTTAATTAAAAAGTTAATGCAAAAAAGTTAGCTAAAATAAATATAAACTACCAATACAAAAAGAATATTGCTATTTTATAGTTCTAATTAAATGTTTCATATCAAAGAGTACTTTACTAATGTACTATAAGTACTTTTATAAAGTACTAATGTTTATAAATGAGCAATGATAAAATTAAAAAAAATAATTTATAAACATAGTTATATTTTTTAATTAACATGTGTGATTTTTTCTTAATGTAGTACTCCTATTAAGAATTAAAAAAAAAGCTTTCCTTTGTTTTTTTAATACTATCTGAAAATTACGTCGATGTTAATATAATAATTACAATGTGTCAGAATTAGATTTATCATACACCTTCACGATTTTTTTTTTATTTTTAGTAAATTTTATTATGATATATTTACACATTGTCTGAGAAGACGTTGACTCGATGACACTGGGTTCACCTACCTGAGTTTCTCTCTTACCATTTTTATCTCACCTGCTTATTCACCTTTATGTTTTTGTATTGTTACTTATAAAATATTTGACGGATAAACGCATAAGTAAAATCATTGATTTTTTTTAAACTGACTTGATAGTATCACTGGGTGTGAGTAACGAAAATACATTTTGACATTATTCGAATTGAGCTTTGCAGTGTTATATGCGTAACAACATTCAAATGCTTTTACGGTTAAAGTTTTTGTTTTAAAATTTTAAAAACTGTGATTAAAAAAAAAGGTATTGGTGCATCGTTTTTCATGTCATTTCTATAATACAATGTATTTGCCTAATGCTCTAAAAATTTGATAAACGGTCTTGTTTTTCGGCGAAAAGTTGAAACTAGTCTTTAATAACTTTGTACGATTCCACATGTTTTGTCACTTACGACCCGGGTTTCGCCTTTCACACGGTGTTATAGAATGCCTGAAGATGCCGAAAGGCGAAACCTGGGTCGTTAGTGACAAAACATGTAGAATCGTACAAAGTTGTAACAATTTAAATTTGATATTGAAATTTCATCAAGCACCTACAGTCGATATCATAAATTTAAGTCTTTAATAATTATTGTCAATGAATACTTTGCTTTTTTTTTATATCAGATAGTCCTATGCTATTAAAAAATGTTGAAGCAGTATCTAACCGATAATAGACTAAACGATTGTTACATGTAATCATATCTATCATACATCACTAAAATTTAAAAAAAAAAATACATTTATTGATGATTACATAGCAGAATAATTCTAGTTCAATCAAAAGCTGTTACATTATTGTTATGATCGATGATTATTGAGCCTGTAAACGGAATATGATTACTCATTCATTTTTGTTTGGTCATTTGCATTCTTAAGAAATATTTTGTTGTTTCTATAATGGTCACAGTGAGCTGACTAATCAATGCCAAGCGTGAACTTGTTATTCTCAAGTGTCCACAGACCGATGTCTTTCGCAACACGATCTAGCCGTACCCAGGTACCCTTTCCTCACGTGTGACTGGTGTTAGGCCCGTATATTAAAAGCATTGCGCCCTTGGAATGCGGTTTGATTTGGCCAATATGATAATACAAATATATTATTGTTGTGTGTGCCAGCACTTGCCATATTGAAATATAAGTTTAATTTCTCGTGACTGTCTAATGAATTCTTCAAGTTTTCGTGTCGATTTTTTACGCTGCAGTAAATGTTAAAAAAATGATTGCAATGTTAATTGTTTAATTGAAATGTAATTTGCTTGATCGAAATAATAATGTATTTAATTTAATGTTTATTTATCATCATTTAGTTCTTTCGTGTTTGAGTAAATGAAATTATATACGGTGAATTGAAATCGGAGAAAATTAATTAAAATTCTGTATAACTAGTTCAATGAACTATCAATATAATCTATTTATATAAATGAAGTAGATAGTTTAAAATAAAAAACGATTTCACACTTTTTTTTTATTAAATTAAACAATATTGCCTTATGTTATTAAAATATTTAAAAATATAGAGAAGAAAAAAATATTAATATATGTTTTTTATTATATTTAACCTTCAACACGATTGTGAAAATTTTATTTTCGTTCAAGAAAAAATTATCCATTCCTGAAAATGTATACATTCAATAATATTTAATAATAATTTGTATCTTTTACTGCCTATAAACACATATATGATAATGGCTTTGGAAAAAATACTTTTGAATATTTGTGGTTGAATGGTTAAACCAGTTACTATTATACATAGGTACTTATACAAATTTGTTGTTTTTATTATCAATGGATGCAAATTTAAATGCGACACCGAAATCGAATATGACCAATTTAAATTCGATAGGTCAAGCTTAAATTGTTATTATGAAACAAGCCGATTCAATAAATTCACATGACGCAACATAATATGTTACGCGTGGTATTTAAAAAACTTACGTGACGCTTTTTATAAAATTTGTTTTATTATTCTACGATTCAAATTTTTAAATCACCTGTGAATGGCCAAAACGGTGAATGACGTAATTTTGTATGAAATAAATTTATAAATAATTAACCGTATTTGTCACCGACAAAAAATCACTTCTGAACACTCACAGCGTTTATTTCTAATAAATTACGTATATATTTTGTTAATTGATTATATTTACGAACGACGAACTGCCAAGTAAAAATTCACCTGAGAAAAATAAGCTCGATTTTCAAATGGAGCAGAATGTATGAAATATGAACTAGAATTCTGTTTTAAATAATGTTTTTTTAACCACAAATAGACTCAATTTAATTTCCATTTCATTGATTAAAATGGGCATCAAGTACAGATGTATATTTTATTCTTATGTGACAAAAATTTATGGAATCAAATTGACAATTAATTACAGGTCTGAAAAATTTACCTGTTTCTTAGTCGAAAAGTTATTATGATCTTATTTCTACTGTTTGGTACGATATTGTGAATTGAAGCCTCAAAATCGTGACTCATTTGTCCCGCGGTGTCACGATCTAACCTTTTACTGTTGTGGTTTTATTTAATAAACGTATTTGGTATTTCCATAATCATCATCTCAGATTTCAACTTATTCATTCGTTTAGTATGAACAAAGAAAAACGTGTGTGATTTTTATGTTAGTATTTTACACGGAATTTTTTAGTACTCGTGTTTTAGTTCATATTACGAAAGACCATCAATCACATATAATTATATATGTTAATTTATCACGTAAATAACGCACGTCAATATTTTGAAAAACGAATACGTATTTGTAGCCTTTTCTTGTAATTTTTATGGCATTATCGACATCATAGAATTTGGACTAATTCGTAATATTTTGTAAATATTATATTGTCAAGAAATTATATATTCTTTCGTGTATAGTGTGCATCTAGTAAGCAATATTAAAAAAATAGCGTGAATGTAAACTTTCTCAAATATAAATTGAATTAACACGATATGCAATTAACGTTTTGCTAGACGCGACAACTGTTTCTTAATTACAGTTTAAGTTGTTCATACCATTGTAGAAAAAATATCAAACATTAACTATGCATTGTTTGTGAAGATTGATTTATATTTTTTGGGGATTAATAATATTTTTCATTTTTTCTGCATACACCTTCACGTCGTTATAAGTTACAATACGTATATTGGTGTTCACTGCATATATACATATGTACGAACACAGCATGTGGATAAAATCATATAGGGTTGAACAACATACGGAATTGGAGAAAAACTTAATTTCCATTTACTTTCAGCGATATAATTATACACTTTTTTTCCATTATTCATACATTCAAAAATAAAAAAAATACTTATGTATGATACTACAATATATATCAAACGAAATACCGAAAAGATTACATCAAGGCAATCATATTGATAATGTTATATTTATCTTATATAATTTAACTTGCTTCTTAGAAACCATATGGCCAACCAATAAAATGTAATACAATTTAGTTGCTTTACGTTAAATTATATTTTCGAATTCGATGGAATCTGTATTCTTGAAGACATGACATAATGAGAACGTGCATCGCACGAACAATCGTGAATATTTTATCGTTAAAATTGTGAAAGGACGGCAAAGCTTCTGTAGACGATATCATAGATTTACTGGTTGATCGTAAAATAAGTTCAGATTGTTTATATTCACTACAAAACTTGAGTAGTTTTCAAATAAAACTATCACTTTAATCACTTTTAAGGTGTTAACTGTCACTTCTTGATGGAAAGGCATGATATTTTAAATAATAAAAACACATTTTTTTTAGTACTTATTTCCACAATATATTTTTTGATCAGGACCGGTTTCGCACATCGCGATCAGTTGATAATGCTCGCGATGAGCCAAACCGGTCCTGATCAAAAAATATATTGTGGAAATAAGTACTAAAAAAAATGTGTTTTTATTATTTAAAATATCACTTTAATGATTGGTAATATTGAGAAAGGGTCTTGATAAAATGTCATAATTTCTTTTTCCTAAATGAAAATTAAGTTAAATAATATTCACTTTTAAATGCTTTTATTCTTGAGCAACTGCTGAAAATAAACTTATTTTAATATTGTGTTTTGAATCAGCGCAATACGCCACTGTATAGCGCTATAATTTGAATAATTTTCCAGTCCTTTATTTACACACTAGTTTTCTTAAGCGTACTTACTAAAGTTTATAACAAATATAAATTTAATTACAAGCACTAAAATTTCTAATGTCTAATACATTTAAATTTAAGATGTTCAATCTTTTTTAATAGTTATGATAGATAAAATATTTATATACTTTTCTTCACAATGGCATTATTTAAAGATATAGTAGCATTTTAAGTTATGGATTAGCCTCGTATAAGGTTTCAAGGGTAACTAAAATAGCAGTTCACTAGTATTTATGATTATCCTCGTCTCTTTTGAAAAATCTTGCTGAACAAAATGCCTTAAATATATTTCACAATAAAATACTGCTGGAATATTAAATCAGTACTTTTTATCCGATTAAGAGCAAGATAAAATCTTTATTACAAAATAAATAACATGTATATCGTTTACAATAACAATATTAAAATGATAAATCTTGCTTCTGTTTTACATACACCCTGTATGTAAGCATACGTTTTGAAATATTGATAAACATACTAAGTAGTCCAATGAAGCTTCAATTACATTATTATTCATCAGGCAATGAATTTTTCTTGTAACTCATGTACTGTTTTGTGAACGGTGTATTTTAGTATATTTAGCACTTTATATTCACACTTACAAGTATTTCAATTTTGACGTTTAATCGATACTACGTCGCCAAACTTTTACATTTGTCGTAGACCCTCTACGCCGTAGCAAGAAATATTTTACTATCATGGCAATACTATTGATGAAAAAAGGTTTTTTACAGAACCAGACGTTTTCAATTAAATTTAAATCGATCAATATTATAAAAAAATTAATGCTTAAGATGCGATAATTTTTTTGATTATATTGAGGACTGACAATAAACAGTATTGAATGTTTACTTGTTATAAATTAGTGTGGCAAAAAAAAATAATATCGTAGGATAATATTTTTTAATGAAATTTTTTTACTAATCCTAAAAAAACTATGTTTTTTTATCCCATTAAATACGAATATCTTTTCATAATTTTCAACATATTTACAAACATAAATTCGATTAAGTCTTATACTTTGAAAAAGTGATATATTTAAGATAACTTAAGAAAGGTCATAATTAATTGAAAAACTCACAAAACTCCTATTTTTAGCAGGTATACATTTTTGAATAACAAAATTTAAAAAGTGACAATCTTTGGTTTTTGTAAGAACTTAAACAGTATCATTCGTAAAACAGCAATATTCTATATCTTCTTCAGAATGAGGATAGATAGCGTAATCATATTGCTATTTACCCAGCGATGTACTATATATCTTTCATGATAAATAAAACAAAAACATCTAAATACTATACACTAAGTAGGAAGATTAATATTTTTATTTCGTCGTCTTTATTGCAAAACGTAAACGTGAAGAACATTGGCACAAATAGTGGTCGACTATAATATGAACTTGAGTGCCGTGAATTATTTTAATATCACTCGCATATAGTCGCATCTTTAATAATCAGAATATCCATGTTTGTTTTTAGCGAAACATCAGTCAGGTCACGAGTTTTTTTAGTTGAGATTGACTGCAAAGATGAGATGCCACATTTGGCAATGAACTTGCTTAGGAATTTGACATTAAGCAATTTTCCCACGTACGTGTCCGCATATAAATATAAATTTTCTATTAAAAACATAAACAACTTAATTTTGATAACAAAACACGCGTAAAGATGTTTTGCAGATATATTAAATTAATGGATCAAAATAAACTTGCTTTTAAAATTTTCTTGTAGCTTTAAAGAAATATAGTTATAAGTATGCATACATACGTTTCGTCAATAAGCTAGTGTTATTGAAATCTCTATAAATATTTGAGGAACATAAAAAAGGGTAAACGATTTTCTGGAGGAACATAAGTTTTTTTTTGGCAAACTATTTTTTTTTCAAAACTAACAGAAATTAAAAAAAAAATGTCATGTGTAAGCGTTATAAATTAAAATATAATTGATACAACACATTTAAGGTTTTAACTATCACTTTTTGATGGAAAGGTATGATATTTTGAACAATAAAAACACATTTTTTGATCAGTTGATAGTGCTTCGGATGAGTGAAACCAGACCTGATCATAATAAACATTGTGGAAATAAATACTAGAAAAGTGTTTTTTTGTATTCAAAAATTTTGTAACAGATTAATTAATTACTACTAGCTTATTTTTTAACAATAAATTGATAAATACTTCTATTTACCTTATTTATAAACTTGCGTTGGGGTTCGGCTAAAGCATTTTTTTTAATAATTACTAGAAATCCTTTATTCAATATTACTGTACAATATTACCTACTGACATGATTAATCTTTTTTTGCCAAAATATGGAAGTCTTTCTAAAGAAAGCGTAAGGTAAAATTAGCATGAAGAATTTTTATCTTAAATATGTTCAGTTAAAATCATCAAAATATATAAATTGTTCATTGGTTTGCATTGTAAGATAAAACATTTGATGCACGGTTATACTCAAGCTCCATTTATAAAATAACTTGGTCCATGTTCTCGCAGTGACGTCTGAATTTTCGATGACCTTTGCCTTACGATGATTACATTGCACGTGGGTCGTCTCAAATATACTCACCTGACCATTTTTAGAAGTGGTTTTTGGTTGCCTTGTCGAAGCTGAAAACTGCATTCCTCAGACGGTAAACATTGGTCAATATCGTGCCTCACTATAAAGCTATAATTTTTGTCTTTCTGATAATGTCAGGTTTATTTAAAATATAACCAAATAACAACATAGGTCACAAGAAAGATAATACGATAAAACATATTTGAAGTTGTTTTAGTAGCTTTTCCTGATAAATTTAATATATTTTCCCAATATATACTGATAAAACTCTCTAAAACCTTAATAAGACAATCATTATTATCGTAAATTCTTTGTATATAGTGTGTACCAGTATTATATTACTATATTCTTATATTTATGTAAGCAATTTCATGATTATTTAATATTATTTTTGGCATCGGTTCACCAGATAACTTGTGCGAAGATATGTTAATTAAAATTCTTGATGTATCATTTTTTTCTACCAAACAAGTTTCCTAGGACGCACATATTAACATAGCATCCTTCGTAATATAACTATAGTTAGAAAAAAATCCAGGGAAGTTCACCTTGAATACTAAATACTAGTCATTAATATTCATGGATGGATGTAACTTGTCATAACTCGTCCCATTATAATTAAATATGAGTAGAATTATGCTAAGCATTCAGACCTGTTCAAAAATATGTTCAAACATGACATGAAAATTGTTTCTTCGTGGATTTTTTTTATTCTCTGATTTTTCACTTTTTATTATATTCTTAATCGTTTTGTGTTTTCATTTTTGTAAATATTTATAATTTACATTATTTGATATATCACTAAAAAATGACTATAAGCCAATTTAATAAACCGCAGCCAAATTAAGCAATCTGAAAAAATAATCACAGCGTTTTCTACTGTAGTCTGTACACCAAAACAGACTTTGTATAATTTAAAATTCAAGAGTGCACGTAACAAAAGCGAGGGTGTGAATATATTAAATTCAAAACTATTGCTCTACAGAATACATTAACATATGTATAATCGTGTGAATCAGACAAATATGCGTGGGCGTAACAGAGAATAATAAATAAGCGTATACATCCTCACACATCGTGAAGTTTATTGTATGTTTAAATGAATATAATTCAAATTTAATACTTAACACGACTATTCAAAGTACGACATGATAATTACACGTATTGCTAGATAATAGATTAATAGAGAATTTATGCATTTAGTGACCTTACTGTTTTATCTCATGTATTCTAAACGGTGTCATTTTTTTTGGGTGTGTAAAAATACTTAAATTTATATAACTACGAACGGTGTTGACCAATATACCAACTTGCGTTTAGATTTGGCATAAGATAATATTGTGCACATTTACCCGGCTGCTTTATGGGTTCAATTAATTTTACCATATTGCCTTGCGCGATTTTTTTAAAACAAATTGTTGATATTTATGTTATATCCATATTTATACCGCAGGTAATTGAAACAACAAAAAAACACAATGACCGGTAATGTCGCGTAGTAACAAATCATTTTCCACAAATTGTGTTTTATTTTTTGGATCGCGATTTGTTTAGTATTTATTGTCCCTTTAGTGAAATTTGTGATTTTTTAAAATGTAATATCCATTCGCTTATAATCTTTAATAGACAGCATTTATTATGTTTCTTGCGGAATTAAGATATATATTTACATTAATTTAATAATTAAGCACATACCAAAATTGTGAAGAAATTGCATCCGGTATTCAAATTTTAATACACTGAATATGAATTCTGAATCAAAATGGAATAAGGAAGTATTAAAGAAATAATTAAGCTCTCCAACCAACCAACAAAAATAAGCAAATTTAATACGACATAATTTAGATATGTATACACAGTTGTATGACTGTTTGTTTATTTTTGATTTTTGTGTTTTTATTACATTTCTTATTCTATGAATTTTAAAATTTAAAGAAAATACATTCAATAAACCTGTCACAAATTTTACATGTTCTCTTATTGTGGGTTTTTGTAGGATGTGACACCCACGTGATGACATCTGAAATCAGAGAAAAATTAACATAAATTTAATATAAAACTATGCTAATCATTAACAAATCACTTATAAATGTTTTTTATGTATTTGAATTAATACCTTTTTGAGGTTAAAAATTGTCATTTATGTCAGGCCAATTATAGCTAGTTACGTCGATACATTAAAAATTTACATCGTTTTTTTCTGTCGAAAGTAAAATTGTTTTTGAATGATTAATTTTGTACCGTACAATTTCAATGGGTTTGCTCAAACAATCTGTTGTGACATTAACTTTCAAACCAGTTATTAAATTATGACATGATCACTTTAAAGTGTTTAAATAAGAAGAAAGTGCCTTGACAAATAAACTTTCATGCCAATGCTTTTAACTGTATCAATTATATTATAGAAAAAAGCAAGAATTTGATTTTAATTAGTCAATCTTTTCAATTTATGAATCTGGTATTTTGCTTTATGCCATATTTTAATATAAACAATATAAGACTAACAATCTGTATGATCAACATTTAAAGTAATATATACTTCACCTTAAAATAACAATTTTTTAATGATAAAACAATAATTCAAGGTAATTTAAAAAATATTTTGTCTTGTGTATTGGGTAAAATTTTGCATACTAATGTTGTTCTATTTATAATAACGACGAAAGAAGAATATTGTTTAGATTGTGCAAAAATATACTTTCGGTTTTACCAATAAATAATTAAGTATGGAAAAATGAGGATGAATTATTATTTTGGCGGGTTTAATTTAAAAATGAAATATTTATTTTACGTATAAAGATATACATAAGACTTTATAATTATAAATTAAAATAAATCAAATGTTATAAGCATTCAAATATATGTCGTAAGTTTGTATTGTTGTTTATTTAAATTGTTAGTAAAACCTCTTAAAATTAAAGGAGTGCTAAAACAAGTACAACTGCATTACTTAAATTCTGTAATATTAAATGGTGAATTCCGTTACATGAGCAAGTGGTATTGACTTGAGTAAGTAAGCAATAAATTCTCAATGAGAAGATGTTTGGCGAACGCATCTTGTTTTTCAGAATCCAAAACTTTCACTCTCATCTCTGACGGACTTTGTTTGTAGAACCACTTTTTCCAACACATCTTACATACTCACTAAATACTTAAATATTTTGAAACGATTTCGTAATACGCCTTAAATGGTGTGAATGAAATGTAAATAATTGTTTATGCTTTGAAGCCAAACATTTTTTAAATAAGTCAATGTTTTTTGTAAAAATTAAATAAATGTTCAACAATAATTAGTTTGTTATGTATTCAGTGAAACTGATACTGGAAAGCTGTATATCATTTACCAATAAACAATAATATAAAAGGATTAATAATGATTACTAATCTTAAAGTGAACTGAAAAAAGCTATTATGCAATGACATGCTATAATTTGAGTTAATTAGTACTTGATTAATATGTTTTTTTCATCCATATAAAATAGAATTGATAAATTTTAATGTAATATTAGTTCAATATGTGTTTAATTATAAGAAATCTTGTAAATTAAGATAAAATTTGACAGCACGTTGTAATATATATTATATTTAAAAAATACATAATTTTCTTACCATTTTTCTCATTGTCCATAGGTCACAGCAGAATCAGCCACGGAAAGCTCATTGGAAGTTACTGGCGACGTCCCATCATCGGACAATATTTTGAACTCCAAATTCCCATCGGAAACCGCACAGGATCAGATTGGGGTAACGGAATTGCCGACCAAGATAAAACCGGCATTTTTCCCTCGCAGAACGGCGAGTAGGTTCACTTTGACACCAGGGGTTAGCGTTCCATCGACTACGGAACAACAAGCTCGACCCACGCAGGAGCCGAATCACAGGTTTTCCTCACCGGGAAATACGCGGCGCAGGCTGACCGTAGATCGTAGAAGGTCCACAACATCCTCACCGCTTGATGAACGTAACTCGACTGAGGCTACCGGTACTACGAGAGCTCCCAACACACGACCTACGAGAGTGTTCGTGAGGAAGTTCTTCAATACGAGGAGTGGGGGAGTCAACTGTGAGTACTTAAACTGGTTTTATAATATTTTTTCTTAACTCTTTCGTGTCCACTCAAGTCACTTTCAATTTCGATTAAGTTTTATTTTAATATATTTTTTCAAATAACACAGTTTTTAATATTATTTCTACAATATATGTAAAGATCAGAACCAGTTTTGCTATGTTGTTATTATTAAAAATATATTTTTTTAAAAGTAAATAAATTTTATTATAAAGGAATATAAAAAATACCATAATAAAACACGACATCGACAGAGAATGCTTGACGGAATTTCAATATCAAATTCGAATTCTTGAAACTTTTTTCATTTCTACATGTTTTGTTACTCACGGTTCGGGTTTCGCCTTTCGTCACCTCCACACATTCATCACACGAATATAAAAAACTGAATTAAATAATCATTGGTTTTCGTAAAACTATTCAGAATTACACATATCAACAAAGAGTTTTTGATAAATCATGGAAATAATTGTTTATTTGAGGCTAAAACTTTATAAAATGTCTACAATAAAATACTAAAATTCAGGATTTAGTTCATAACATAAATTACATTGGGCATGTTTTCAACGATATTATGTTCCTGTTGTAAAATTAATGGCTGAGTGAACCATTCGGTTTTTGAATAAAAATATTTATCTTAAGTACCTTCTGGATTGTAGTAACGACTTAACAAATAATATTAAAACAGTACTACTGCAGTTTTAATTCAACATTTATTCTATTTATACGAAATTTTTAAATGAATTATTAAAAATTTTCTACAAAAACATAAGAAAAAAGGTTGTCGCACGATTTAAAAAAATCCATAGTTGATATTAAATGTTTACAGTATTGAATGAGTGTTGTGATATAAAACACCTCAATGGGTTAAATAAATTCCCGCCTTTTTATCATTCATAGACTATGGTCACGTTCATAGGCACTTGTCTCTGCATACTTTTCCCTCCCGTTATGGCTATACAGTTGAACATTAACGTAATCAATAAAAATGTTTTATTATGATGATTTAATGAGATTTTTTATTGCATTTCTACATCAGTTTCTATTATAATCAAAACAAAAAAATGAATCTTTTATTCTAACGCCAAAATGATGAAAAATATTTCTTAATATTGGTGAGCATATTATATTAAATCCACTCTTTCACAAGGAGAAAATTTTATTCGTTATGTCAAATGAAAAACAAATACATTGAAATATGTTTACTTTGCTATAAACACGTATTTAAATAACTGCGGAGCGTTTTGGGTAAATTCGCAATTCTTATTTAAATATTATTTTTTTTTATTTCGTTAGGTAACTTAAATGCATAATAATTATATAATAGCAATGCCAAAGAATAGGTACTAAGCGATAATTAATCGTTAACCTTGACTTTAATAACAAACGTTTGATTAAGAATCTTTTTTTCGCGTACAACAATAATTGATTAATCTGTTTTCGATTTTAGTGTAATACATTTGAGCAGGGTCGGCGCTAAGTGGGTTTAGTGTATTATTTGGAACTAAGCCTCGCATTTGAAAAAAACAAACAAATTAACTATATATTTCATATTTAATTCCCTCTCATCCATTCGATTCTATTAAAACGAGCCGTGGCGTGATCGTTTAGTCAACCAATAGATCTGTCCTAACCTTATTCCTTCCATCTTTACCATCTTCGTAAAAGGGAGGTTTTTGACTAACCAAAAAATCTTCTATGTATTATGTTTTTTTTAGCTTCATAACTTGTAAAAATTTCTACTCTACATCATTAAGTTTACAACTCTATAAATTAGAGTTTATGAATTACGTATAATACATGCTAATCAAAAGCACACTCTTATGAGTATTCTTCTTTTTGTATCGACATTTCTAGTCACATCATCAACGAATCTTCATCATATGACAGTTGACAATATAACTATTTCTTACAAATAGTATATAACTAAAATACATTGCTATTTTTTTACTTTGTTAGAGTGGAGTTATACCAAGTACATGGTAGTTCAATCAATATATTTATTTATAGTTAAAACACAAAACACATAATATGAATTCCACCAAGATGTTATATGGATTTGAAAAATAAATCATATGCAAACTTGTTGTAAAACAATTAGAAAAAATCAAATTTAGTGCTATGGAAAAAAATATCTGACAGTCAAGAGCCATATCGTCTAATAGAAAACTTACACAACCATAAACAACTTGTAGAAATGTTCACCAAAACTCCGTGAGAAAATTTAAATCTATGATATAATCCTAGATTTCATGCTGCCGGCATGCTGCAATATTTTTTTAACGCCAAATATACAACAGAAGCGCTGTCTGTTTACAGTCGGACATTTCATAATAAAAATATAATAGATTACCAGATATTTACAATAATAAAGAAGTAACTAAGTCGGAGCAACGGACCAACAAAATTGTAATTTATCACAAGTGTTTTATTTTTTATTCAAAGGCACTTGAATACAAATGAAATATCGCCGAGCTAAAAAATGACTCATTGTTTCTTGGGAAAAGTTAAGCAATTTAATTTCTTGCCGTCAGATTTTATTCACTTGCTAGATTTACGAAGAATAATATTACTGCAACGATTTTTTATAGCGAATAAATTACATTACATTGGAATTGTATTTCTCTTTTTTATTATTAACTTGAAAGCTAAAAAACGACTCAGTGATATAGAATACGTGTTATTAAAATATATATTTGTTTATCGAGTGATAAATTTATTACTTAGTGCATTCCGTATAATGCGATTGATGAAAACTATTTAAATCGTAATTTTTAATCACCGTTCTCGATTGAATGCAACTATCAATCAAGATATTTGTGCCTTTTTAAATATAGATACCGTGGTATGAAATATTGTTTGTCTAAAATATGTATGGTTTCTTATAGTGGCTTAATTGAAATTCTATTCGATTTAAATTTTGAAATGGCACGCCTTTCTGTTATTTATTTCTATAGTTAAATTGCTACAGTTCGAAGAGAAAATTTTAATATCGATAATTTAAAATGGTTCGTAATAAAAACTGGGCTGTGTTTAATTTCTAACGTATTTATTGTATAATCATACGTAGACTACATTTTATAAATTCGTTTTCATTTTTAAGTTTAATTAACGATAAGTGCGAAATTTTGCGGAGTAATTTCGATTCATTTTTTAATAATATAAACATTGAAATAAACCTTTAATAATCCAAACAATATTAAAAAAAAAGATTAATAATCTATATTAGATTATATATACGTTAGCTATATTAATATGCATGTGTGCGTGGGTACGGGAACACATGTCTATATATCTCTTCTGCAAAAATTTTGGTAGAGATTTATTGTTTTATTGGTTTGAATTGTGGGAATACTGTTCGATCTATGCAATAAAATATCCATTAAAAGTCATTAAATTTATGTCGAAAGTACTCCAGACACAACACTACTGTATAATTATAATAATTTAAAATCTATTGACGATTGTAACGACCAACATATTTCATTTTAATTATGACTTTACAATAATTATGAGTCTCAAAATATTCTCTTTATATTATAGTCTTTTTACCAAAAAATTTACGATTAAAACGATAGACTTAAAGCTGAAATGGATAATAATTTTTTTATCGACCACTTTCCTTTTAGATTTAAGATTCATGTATATCACATACAAAAAAATATGCTTGATTTGATATTTCCAGAAATCATTCGAACTATAATAAAAGGAAATATTTAACAATAATTACGTCAGTCATAGTTAGTGTTTCAATTGAGTTTGATATACGTCATTATGAATTTTTTATTCACTAAATTTGCATAAATTATGTCAAAAAAAATGAATACTTTATACATCGGCTGCTAATAAATATAATTTATATAAGACATCCTACTGACTTCGCCTAAAGCTCGGTCGGTACATCCGCTACAAAAGTGGCTCTCACCGCCCGAAGCTGAGAAATCGGAATGTTCAAGTCAAGCGGACGTGGGAAAACAGGTCTTTTGGCATACTTGCATAAGGTGTATTATTCAGTGACATCATCAGTTATTCCCACAGTTTTTGTGTAACTGCTTTCGAAACTATGCGTCTCAATATAACTTGGGTGCAGGTACTACATACGTGTATTTAATCATATATACAATATAATCGTATATACTTTGGTTGAATATTTAGTATTTTTTTACATTATGGTTTTGTTATCGATGTAATTGTTAATATTTAAAATAATAATTTTTGTGATGAATAAAAAAAACGATACAAAGATACAGGCTTCTTCAAATAATGATCAATGAAGTCAAAAATAGAAGACAAACCATAATAGTATAAACAAAGGGTATTGTTAAAAGACACAGACAATATGAATTATTCATATTTTTTATATGTAATATTAGACAACCACCTAATATATAATATATGTATATAACGATTTTAATGTAGATACAATATCCACCATAGAAATGCAATTAAATAATAAATGTAAAAATGATTAAAATCGCATTTGATTACTTGGAAATTTTCTAGTGATTTTTGTTGTTTTCGATAAATATTATATATGTGAAAATATGGCGATAGCATGTATTTAACCGGGTGACAATGGGTCAATTGAACATAATTCCAATACAAAATAAATAATAAACCATATTTCTTATGTTTAATTTTAATATCTTTACACACGTTTTCGAAATCGTAGTGTCAACACGATATTTTATTATGGAATACATTTAATAATAGTTATCATTTTTCCCAAACAATTACAGCCATTTGCTATACGTCACAAAACAATCAGAGTTGTCTTATCTTACTTTTTTCATCTAAATTTGTGTTTCTGTTATAAAAACGTACGGACCGTGAAAATATTATGTTTATTGAATATTTATAGCATATGTTGAAATAAGCGTCCATTTTTCTGCAAAAATATCGACAGTGTTTTTTAGAAATATATTACAAATTGAGAATTAACACCAATTAAGTGAACAGATACAGTATATTAAATTCTACTACCAATACATCAAATTTCTCACTCACTCTCATCTTTAAATGAGTGGGAAGTGATTGTGTACATAACAATACGTATCTGTAGGTGTAGAACCTCTCTAAAGTTTTTTTTTCTTTTGACTATTCAAAATACAATTCAAACAGTCGATGGTAAATTAGTATATAGTATATTCTCTCAAAAGTAATTTCACACAAACACTTAAACCACATTCTCTATTTTATGATTCAATTATAGTGCAGAATATGGCAAATTAAAAATACTGAAGTCAAATATAGTTTTATTTAGGGCTCTTTGAACGGGTATCCGTTAAGAAATTGAACACTACATATCTTTAAGCGGTCAAATATTAGTTATTTTGAGTAGTGTACGTTTGAAAGGATCGCATAGTTTGATATCTGTTTAAGTCTAGATTATTGAAATAAATATAGTCATAATATCTTGAAATCAAAATTGAAAATGAAAAAAGTAACTACCTTAAATTATATGTTATTTTAGCACGTTTCATCTTGTATAACGATTATATTAGGTCGTGAGCGAAAGGAATAATTAAAAAAAAATCACGAAATTTTATACACATAAGTAGAAGTTAAGGTACCTATTTGCACCTGCTTATAATCAATTAATTATCTTTAAGCAGGAACAATGATGATGTGTCGTCGTAATAATTTCTTCAATAGTGGTGTAAATTATTTTTTCAATTTCTTCTGGTCTCCTTTGTTAGTGGGCGGTTAATATTATTTCAATTGAAACTGCTTCATCACATTTCGCAGAAAAAAGCTATTGTTATATTTGAATGCATTTATCTCACAGACATGTAAAAAATGAAGAGTACATTGTGATCATCACAGCATGCAGATTGCATTTACATCTTCACAAATATGTATATAACTTTAGTGAATAGAATTTCTCGCTCCAAATTCTTGAATTGTTTTTCAAGCATGACGGCGTGCTGTTATATTATTCCTTTTCATCCAACGACCAGTGCCTTCGGAATCGCTTGATTTTTATCTTGCGAAACATTCAATTTAATTCAATTTTTTTGTTGGTATTATTTGCCAAATCTTGATAAAGACTGAATGTTAACAATTAATAATTACGCTACATATCAAACATGAAATGTATTTTGAAGCTTTGAATGATTAATTTAACTTTTTGAAGGAAACATTACTTAATTTATTATTAGTAGTATATTAAAAATGAGTATAGCAAATTTAAATTAATTTATTTTCTCTTGTTACTGATGCTTAAATTTATAATAAAACTAGTTGCGTTACTGTGCGAAAAAAGTATCCAAAAGAAGAGTTGCAAATGTATTAAATTTAATTATACATTATATACTGTGACTTTATCCAGAGACTCACATATAGTAACAGTTATATAATTATGTATACCGGGAGGCCTAGGGGAGAGCATCTTCTCCCCACCATGAATCATAAGAAACATATAATGATCCCTTTTTGCACTATCCTACTTATTTCGACAAAACAAAAATTCGAAAAGATAGCAATTTTTGCAAGGAAAAAATTAATAAAATCATCTCATTATGTGCTCTAAAATTATTGAAATAAAGTAATATCGTACTTATCGCGTCGATCGAAACGCTTAAATTCTTGTAACTCTGAAAAATAGATTCATATGTGTTCATTTGCAAATTTCATCGATTTAATTTGAACTAAGAACATTGTAAAATTAGACGTAAAAAAACTTAGTATGTGGATTAGACAGAGTTAATTTACGACACGCAAGCATTTATTTTTATCAAATAGCCACAGATTTCTCACGCTACTAAATTATCGGAACTATTACGAAAATATAAATAATTAAAAGTTCAAAGTTTAAAACACAAAAAGCTGTAGTAATTTATTGAAAGGGATTCTAAAATTCTAAAATCTCTGTTGTTCTGTGGATTTTTTTTTTTTGTAAGCGAGCTTGGTTACGAGAAAATTTCATGAATTTTTGTTATTACTTCAGTTATATCAGTTTTAAAAAAATAAACCTACTATACGCCCGGCGTGATTTCCTTATTAGAAAATTAGCTGCTAATTTTGCCTTGAATGAACAGTTGTCGTCATTATAACACGTCTATCGCTTCTCATAATGTGCCCATTGCAAAATATTTTTAGTTTCTTATGCTTTATGTCACAATACTGAATCATTGAACTTAGAAGATAGGTACAACAAAATTTTTACGTAACCGTTTAGCTTACGATCTTTAGTAATGAGTGTTACTAGAATATGTAATTATCCAACTTTTCTTGAACTTTGTCTTCTTATATCATCGCCACCAAATTTTAAAAGGAAAAAAAACTAAATTCACATGCCCATTTCACCACGTAATTAGAGTGCGTAAGTCATAAACATGTTATGGCACACGAATGAAATAAAAAAAAACTTTCAAATACATATATAATATGCTACGTATGATATCTTTGACCTAAAGCTCAGTTCTATGTAGTATATATGATAAAATATCTCCATACACTTTGCAATATTTCTGTTTCATACAATTTTCTCATATTCTTTTTATACTGCATAAATAAACAGTGTACCAAACAGTTTTTTTATTAAGTCTGGTAAAACAAAATCCAATGAAGTTGTTTTTTTTTTATGAGGGAACATCAACTATATCCGTTTCAAATGTGAAGCATCTCAACAGATTATTTTTGGTTATCTAGATTTTGAACTCTTTTTCTACAATGTCTATTGTTATATTCTTCTTATTAATTTTATCAATGTTGTTGACTTAAATAAATTATTTTTAACTCATTTTATCTTTCTGATAATGAAATTATAGCAAGTAAATGTCGGTCAAATCAACATAAAGGTTTAATACGAGTTTTTAATGCTTTTGAAAGATATTTCATACGTCATCTTAAATCGCGTAAACTTTTTCGTTATACCAGATATTCATATAACATCTTACGCGGGATAACTACGACTATAAATACGTGACCAGCCTTGTATATTTGGTAGCTTTTTTAAATGAAACTGAATGAAAATAAAACAGAAAAACAACAGCACAACCGTAACCCTGATCTGATTATTCGAAGCAATATTATTATTATAGGATACGCTCGAGAAATTCTTCAAGCAGGTGTTTTAAAATGCTTGCAACATTTGTACATGCCAAAGTTGCAGTGTCAGGTATTATGACCTCAAAGTGGAGTTGAAAATAATGAACCATGTAATTCGGTTTCAAGAAATTGCAGCGATATTGACCTCAGGCTTTATAGAAATTGTCGATATTTTGTGAAAAACTTGAATATTTTCTTTGCTCCGTATAACTTTCGTAATTCTTCAACACACATGTTAACGTGTCTTTTGGTGATGAAATATTGTATTACATTTATATTTTTCCTCTACATTGAATATCTATTTAAGCAATCAAAGTAAAGCGCCTATACTCGTTCGATTTCAAATCGAGAATCCGTAAGATATACTTTTTCACTACAAAATTTGATAGTTATTCTGCATCAAAATACATTACACAATTATTTAGTTTCAAACTCTTTCCAAGTATCAAATGATGAAACAAGTAACCCTGATAGGGAAATATAAATGAACGTATCCATTATCACATAGGAAATCTGTCACACAGAAATTATAACGCAGACTTTTTATGATCTACAAATAAAGACGAATGAAAAAATTTCAACTCTTAGCATCTTTTATTCCCTAGGATACAAAAAATATAATTGAAAATCTAGGTAAAGTTGGCTATTATTATATATTCAAATTTGAGCAAGATAAAATCTAACAACTAACCAATATGAATGAATTTAATAAATCGAAAGATTTAAATGCTTTAAAATTATTTCATTACTACGATATTATTACAATTTGAGTAAATTGAACAAATTTCACTTCAGAATTTTTTTTTAATTTAAAAACAAGTGATTGTGTCAACATATATCTTTTCTATCTATTTTTCTTTCGATTGTAAAATGAAAAAAAATGATATATTTACTTTTATTGTATCAGAGTGAGAATGGTTCAGTTCAATGGTCGGTATTCATAGAACACATCGGGTGGCATTTTATTGTTGGTAATAAAACATGATTGACTTTTTATTACTTGAAACTCGTTCGATTTCGCTAGGTAAAAGTCAAAAAAATTAACCCCAATCTATTTATCACGACCTTTTTGGATTATCATACAAACAGAGCAAGTTGTTTACGGGCGTAAATCATTTAGCCGTACGTATTTGTTATAACTAAAGTTTAAGAGGTTACTGAGAAATCGAAACCTATAATACCAGTTAAATGACACATTTATAGTAAAATGGCTTCCTTTTTAAAATAAAAAAACTTATTGAATCATACTGAATTATATGTACTAAACGTAATTAAAATACGTCCAACGGAAATATTTATGTCACGTCCGCTATGAAGAATGCTGATGGAAAAGCTGCTACTTTACGATGGTGTTTGTTTTTATTACGTGTATCAATAGAGACTTAATTGTTTTTCTGTTCTTTCAAAGGAAGTGTAAATACAAGGATTTTGCAGTAGAATTTTGTTTTTAATTTGCATTAATAAAACATTTTCATGGTTGAGCAGCTTCTAATTTGCCTTTTATATATTTTTTCTATTCTATAAGACATATATACACAGAGTACTTTTTCATTTGTATAAAAATCGCTTCAAAAAACACTTTTAAAAAAAAGACTTTTATAAATTTTATTCAACGGGGAATTAATTTTGTATTATTCATTTCGGTTTGCAGCTAAAAAATAGTCCGATGTCGATTCACTGATGCAACAGTAGGGCAATATAAAAAAGCATATGGATACCAATTTCAATACCGAGAAATGTAATAATAAATACAAATCAAATTATGAGATATTTATGTGGACGTTACCTCGTAGTGACACTTGCAAAAATATTCACAACACTAAAACAGTTTTTTTTTTCATTTTAAAAAATATCATCAAATCCCATTGTGTAGCACAAAGTAGTGTAGTTACCATAAACAACAGAAATTTACTCTAACTGTATGTTGATCAAAATTTTTAATATTATGGAAAACAATGTACAATCATTTTGTTGAAACTGCGATTTTCTTTTGAATTATTAAAACTTTACGATTCCACGTGATAGAATACCTGACGATGCCGAAAGGTGAAACCCGGGTCATTAGTGAAAAAAGTTTTAACAATTAAAATTTGAGATTGAAATTCCACTAAAGCATTGAAGCACGTTCAGTCGATATCATAAATTAAGATCGTTTTGTTGTTTCGTGTAGCGATATTTATCTTCTCATTAAAAGAATTTTCCTGTATACTGTTTAAAACGATATTGTACTACTGTACATTTTGTTATGAAAAAAACTTGAATAATTGTATCATTAATGCAATTACCAGTATATATTTCTGTCATCTAATAAGCATAATTTGTGTAAAACTCTAATCATCTTTAATATAATATCAATTTTAGAAATTCAATGAATACGTGATGAAATGAAAATCTTAAAAAAAAATATTTATTTGGAAATTGAAATTTGAGAACAAATCACCTTAATTCTATGTTGAAATTTCTTAAGTGGGTTTTTGATTGAAAACCTTAAAGAAGTTTTTACTGCAAATTTCTATCACTTCGCGTGCTTATCTAATGAAAATAATCTGTCCATCCAAAGAAAGATTCGTTCAACCGCGATGACATTATTTATGGTCACATGGCTATCTTTGATACGATTCGATTTCAATTGATTTTCAATCAATACAATTTGTATTCAAAAAACCTTTCGACTAAATTATTATCTAATTAAAGGAAAAATAAATTTTAAATCAATTATACTACAAATATTGTGATGACAGTTTTGTTTTCATAAAATCAGATAACATTTTTTTCGAATGGTCACAAGTAACTTTTTTCAGTTTCGGTTAGTTCATGCAACCGCAAATTTTATTTATATTTGTTTAGTTTCAAGGATTTTAATAGAAACTTCGATAATTATTGTAAGTGTATATTAAAGGTGACGTTTTATGTTTTTATATGATATATTGCGTAAACCAAAATAAAGCCGTGCTCTGTGGTCTACATTTAGAAAAAAAATGTGTTAAACTTAGTATACAATGACATTTAAATTTATTGTTACATTTAAAGACATATATTCATATATTACCCTCCGTACCATTGATATTATAATATATACGAATAAGAAGCACTGATCTTAGAAACTTGATTACATTTATAAATAAATAATCGATTGTATAAAGGTAATTATAAAATGTTATTAAATTTAATTATAGGATAAAATGTTTCGAAATTCTTCAAAATAAGAAAACAATAAAATTTTATGATTTATCTTATTTGCATAATCATTAATTTACAACGGAAAAAACAATCAATATTTTATAATCATTTTTGACATTGTAAACACGTTTTTAACATCAATGAAAAATGTTTAGTGGATATTATTTGATGATATCGTCGTAAACAAAATATAAACCTAGAATAATAAAAAGAGTATATAATATATCTTTTCGATGAAAACGATTTATTTTATCGTGCAGATAATGACAGTATCACATCACAGAAAGGTCAGTTTTATGATTTAGTGAAATCGATTTCAGTGTTACAAGTACGAAAAGTGACACAACAATTGAGCGATATTAGTTTCAGTATTGGCGGATTAAAAAGTTGATTGGTTGTCAGGAGTTAAAGGCCCCTTATGATTTTAGTGAGTACTCATATTTTCTAGGATTTCTATAAGGAAACCCACTTGTCATTCAGCAAGATGGCTTGTATAGCCATACACAAAGTTTCTGGAAAACTCTCACACAGAATATTTCTATTTACAGTCCAAGTGACATAAAATCGCCATTTTGGTTTTCTAGCGGTGAGTAAACAAACTATGGAAATTAAATCTAAATATTTAGAAGATTTTGATGTCTGGAATCTAGCTGCACGTACGCCCATCTCAAAGATGACAATTTTTTGTAGAGACACAAAATGGAAATTGCATTATGTGGCAACATTAAATGAAGTAAATGCTATCATTTTTGTTTCTAAACTGTATGACCTCTTGTCTATGTTATTCATTTTGTCTTACTTGAAGCTAAGTAAAATGATGGTATTGATAAATCTTATAATATGATAAGATAATGGTTCTTTGGAAATTAATCGACTCCTCAAATGTACGATTAACTGACGAAAAATTGAAAATATTTATCCATAAAAAGAAAAAGTCGTGTAAATTTATATTGACGAAAAAGGAACTGTTCATTTTTTGAACAGATTATTAAAGTCGTATACATGATAAATTTGTACAACGGATAAAAACAGAAGCTTTTGTGAAGTTCTTAATCATAACAGTACCGGGGATACGATATGTTCACCCCAGGCGCCAATACCTTCACATCCGTCTTACGAAATGTATTCTACAACGAAAATATACTAAGCATTTTCCAGAAAGTTTCCGCGTCAATTTCTAAATACAATTATCTAGTATGTCATAAATTAATGACACAAGTGCTACAACTAATTGCAAAGAACTCATCAAAGAACACCGTGATATGATGTGAAAAGTTTGACATAACTTACAGATCCAATAGACCTGGCTCATCATCGCGTCTTCTTTCAATGCATCATTCATTACCGATTATTTTTATTACGTTATATATATATCAAACCATTATTACATTTTGCTAACCGTTTTGACAATGAAAATTAAGAATAATTCGATAAAAACACATACCATGGTCATATCTACCATTATAAAATATTATATATACACATCCGTCGTAAAATCTGATACGTAAACTTGCGTAGAAACTTAAATGGAAAGCAGGAAATCGTTAAGCAGACATATATTTAAAAAAATATAATAATTTATGTAATTTTTAATGTATAATCACTTCCAATACAATTTTTATAATGAATAATTTATGCAAACTTATAAATAAATGAAACATTTATAAAGTATAATATGTGTCCGTCGATTTTTATTATTACATACTCGGTACATTTCCACATATTTTTAAATATAATAATATAATTCAAAACCTATAAGACCGTGATAAGTCTATGACACATTTTAATGTGTTTTTAAAATTCTTCTCACATGGAATATAATTTTGCATAATAAAACAAAAGTTTTCTTCACAAAATATATTCAAATAAAAAAATCGCTGTTTTAAACAGTGTCGTGTGTAAGTGTCGATTGTACGTACAAGGAAACCACGTAACTGTGATGTGTGAACTATCCATTACAACCATTTCATAGATGAACTTAATTCGTTCTGTCAATATGAATTTGTAATACCAAGGCAAAAAACAAAAAAAGCGTATTCGTGGAAACCGCCTTCCAGAAAAATGTTCTGACCGTGAAAATTAAGCATTATTTTTTGTGAAGGAAATTTAAATCGTGGAGCAAAGTTGAAACATTCCATGCGTATATATATATCCGTTTCGTATATATTTTTAAAAAAAAAAGCATAGCTAACATTTATTGTCACCTGAATATGAAATTACATTGTACAAGAAGAGTTGTAATGAATTTGTGTATATTATTTAAGATTTCAATTACATGAAAGTTGAGAAGATAAATTCAATTATTACAAACACATTAATCACCAAGATGCATATAAGTTTCTGATATTTATTGTATAAAGTTATGTTATGTATTATGCAATAGAATATTTCAAACAAATCTTTCCACACCCATGTTAGTCATAGTTTTGAATCGAAAAATAAACTCATATTGACTAGTCGTTCAATAGAAAAATTTCCTAATAAATATAAATAAAATGTCATAGAATGCTACTGCTATGATGCTGTTTTATGGTGGTTTTCTTAGTCATAAAACGTTTCACGAGTAAATAGCGGATACATTCTAGGTCATTCATTATGTAATAGCTTCGATTGTCTTATTCAATTATGGCATTTATTTGTCGATCGTGTCTTTGAGGTGAAGTATCATTGAAATTAGTGTTGCAATGGAGATTCTCGTGCTGCAATTGCGCGTGTGTGGTCATCAATTGAATATTAAACAGCGATTTAATACATGTGCAAAACTTTATTTAAAATTTTTAAAATCTCTGACACATTCACTTTGAGTTTTAGAATATCAAAATAATAAATACTCCAAATCGCAGCATAAAATATATTCGGTTGTTACTTTGTATAAATCTATTTTGAATTGCTTACTTTTCTGTAAAATTGTGGTGGCAGAATTGAAATGTGTTTTTTTTTTAAATTGAGAATGCATCAGGCTGAACGTGTGGAAAATATATTTTAGTAATCTAATATTTTTCGCGAACATCTGTATTCTAATTATGTTATATTTTGAAGTAACCAAATAAAAATGTTAAGCGTTTGAGAAACATCAACTCTACTAATTACTTAAAACTAAAATATTCGCGTATTAAAAGTTTCTAAAAATATATTTAAGCTAGTTTTTTTGATCTATCTGCCTTGAAAGAACACAAAAAATAATTAGGAATCGCTAAGATAGATTGAGCCAATTGACTTTTTCCCCATAAAGTAGGTATTAAACTTCAACATATTACAATATATAATTTTTGACCGTACTAGAAATACGTAGCCAAGAAAAAACAAATATGCAAAGCACGTACTATACCTTTAGCTACTGAAGACATTTTTTATTAAATGTTGAAAATTAGTTTCTTTCTCGTGTATTGTGCCGTATTACTTCAATATTTTTACGTTAATTTAAAATGTACATGAATGTTTTAATATCCGCAACACTTTATTTTGACATTTGATAAATTATCGGATAACTTTAAAAACTTGATCTAGTTTCTACATTTTCAACATAAATAATTAATTAATAAATCGTTACAAAACATTACTCACGCAAATTTTAATTGAACGGATCGCAGTTGTACATATTAATTCCCACGCGATATGTGTAACTTTGTATGTGAATAATTACTGCCCCAATAAATTATGTCAACCAAAAACAATACAAAGAAAGACTTCTTGTGTAATAATGATACAAAATTTTAAATACTAAATGCAATAGCTTTTCTAACGTGGCATATTGTAATTTTAGAATTAATTTAAGAATTATGAATTATCGCTCTAAAAAATGGTAATGCTGTATGTTTTTCAGCGAGGGAATGTATCTATATAATATTTCATATAAAAGACACCGCGTTTTTGTCGGTAGATTCGATTCGGCGTCAGTTAATTATTTCCCCAGTGTTCTGTATTGTCATTAGAGAAAATATTATGGTGGTTTTCCCCTAATATAATAATACTTGTTTTACTTATCACTGCAGTACTTAAAAATTGACAATACTGCGAAAATTCGGGTGGTCCACCATAAAAGTTTCCACAAAATTTCTTCGTAGTTATCTTTTACATGCACCCTTATATATTATATTAAACGACCTTGTTCCTCAAAATTATAGTGTAAAAAAATAAGGGCTCACAATTTCCACTATCATTTTATTTTTAAGAGTTTTTTTTACTCTCACTGTTGTTATAACAACTACAAATAATTTTATACATCAAGTGGTATTGTGACTTGAAGACGCACACTTTCAATTGAGTTTATAATAGGCAATATACCATAAACGGTAAATGAATTTCAAACCTCGTGTACAAACATTTTGTTTAATGAGCGTTTGATTTATAAGGTTATTTATACGAATTTTTATTTGAAAACTTAGAAATTATCGAAGATGAGAAATTATTCAAAAATTCAACAAACATGTATCCTAGTTTTACACTAAACGTGTAAATGGGCTTTAAAAAAATTCAACTTGAATTTTATATTATAACTATGTAAAACGATATTAAGCTTATAAAAACTACGGTAAAGAAATGTATTTGAAACTAGGTTACATGTACAATTTTGCAGATATTTTCTGGTAAAGAAATTTAAATAAAGGACGCATGTGAAATTCAAAATTATACTAATTCAAAAATCTTAAGAATCCATTAAAATTTATTTTTTATTTTGAGTTGTATACATAAGTAATATTTTTTATGCGCAATCATCATTAAACGGCTTTGAAATATGTTTAGTATTTAGAAATATTTACTATTTAGTTTTTTATAGGCATTTTACTATGAAAAAACACAGACTCATGAATAATAATGAATAAGGATGTATGAAAGCCCCCTCATAAGAAATGCCGCTTTTATAACGTTTGCGACAAAAAAGAAACAGGATAATTTATTATAAATATATGCTCATTGATTAATGTAATCAGGTAAATATGGGTTCCACTCCTGGCGATATTAATATTAAACTTTTTTTCTCAATTTAAACTCGAGTGGCTTTACGAATAGAAATCGGTCTTATGTGATTTCAATTTTATTTAATATCCGGGGCATGAGAGATATTTTGTTGAAATAACTTTAATAATTAAATATGTTTCCGAAGTTTTATTTTAGTCTCGTAACTCACAAAAAAATAGAAAGTAATGAATTGATATTTGAAATTTACTAAAAAGGATTGACAATTATATTCTGCGTGAAAAGTTTCTCGGAATTTTCAGCATATGAAAATATCAGAACGATTCATCCTTTATTAGTATTAATATTACCCAATGAGAGTACATTTACTGTTTTTCGATTTTTTTAAAAGAATTTACACAATAATATCATAAATTACAATGCTCAGATAATTTCACCACTGTGTGCGGAGGCCATAGAAATGAACGTGTTGATTATCTCTGCTTGAAGTGCAAGATTGATCGAATATTTTCACGGTGTGTCAACGCTCTGCTAGGTATTATAGATTGATTGGCGACTTCAGATTTGCTTACATAAAAGATCATACACGGCATATATTATAGCTGCCGGTACTTAATTATTATTAGAGAAAGTAATATTTTTACTTAGTATCTGACGCATAGTAGGTGCGATATATTGACCAAAGTAATTTAATATTCAATTTATATGATATATACTTGTAAACCGAATAGAAAAATGTGAATATATTATTTTCTGTGGTAGTGACATCTATTGAAGTGTAAAATTGTTAGTAGGGAGAAAGTGTAATAGTTGTTGTCCACATATAAAAAAGATTTCTTATTAAATTTTTTATATGTGAAAATAAATCGTCGCTCTAAATGAATGCTACTTCAATGGATGGCAGCACCAATGAAAGCATTTCAATTAAAAATAATAATGTTTTTAAATGTACTAAAAACTATCACATATGACAGATAAAACCAGATGCTTTCTGCAATTGAAGCAAAAAATTTATAACTAACATATACTGAATTACCTTGTTTTTTAGCAACTTTGCCAAAGTCGACAATTGTCGCGACCACAACTTCGCTTCCAGAGTCTACCAGTCGACGAGGATATCGAATTGGTGTTAGAAAACGACCATCTATCCTTACAACTGGTGGTATAAAGACAACTACTGAGCCTGCCACCACGACCATCGAGCAGACGACTGTCGTGGTGACCCCGGAAGCTAGTCCTGATAGCATTAATATTGTGCAGGGTAAGAATAAATTTCAATTGAAGCTCTTAGTAATAGTATATATGTTATAATGTGATCGGAATAAGTGACACGAAAGTCCCGCACAGAAAAATAAGCAGAAGAAAAAATACTGTTTTATAGAAAAAAATCACATGAACAATGTTTGCGTAAAGATGACATTTCTATCTACATTAATAATGTCATTTAATCTTCCGCGGTCTAGTAGTAGATATTGATAATTTCCAAAAATAATATTAAATTAAATTTGATAGTTTTGGGATTCTACATAATGTGTCATATTTGAATCAATGAATTTTCATGAAAATACCACCAAATATATATATATGAAATATAGTCTCATGCTGAATATTTTCTTTGGTAGTTACAGAAGAACAAGGTCATGATCAAGAGCCGCATTCATCAATTCAGCAAGTCCAAGAAAACGACACATCAACAGAAATCAAAGAAGCGGTCAACAAAAAGAGAATAATGGTTCAAAAGAGACCATTAACAAATGGATTGAGATCAAATCAACTGGTTCCATCAGAAATTCCTAGTGTAACCGAGACAGCAGAACAAATTCTGAGGAAAGAAGTGGACAGAATAAACACGGAAAAGATTTACCATTCTGTTCTCAAGGACGATCATACCCTGGTACAAGAAGAAAAGACTTTTGATGTTAAACGTGGCCAATCAAAATATGAAGGTGGGAACATTTTTTTAATGTATAATCATGATGTAAACATGTCTGTGAAACTGCTCATAATGAAGTTTACCTGACATTCGATTCTGTCTTTAAAAATGTCTCGAGTCCCGAGTTGATCAGAGTCTGACTATTTCTGAATATAATAAAATAATCAGGTTTTCAAATCATAAGTAACAATAAAAAAAAATTGAATTTGAAGAATGTCATAAAAAGCCAGAAACACTTTTTATTTATTCTAAGTGATGAAAACTGTAAATTAAAAATGAGTGACTGCAATATTAAATGCTGTATGTAAATACTTAATTCATTGTTTTTAATAGAAATATACCTAGGTGTCCTAAAAAATTGTGTTTCAAATTCTTGAGAACGATTGGAAGCTTTATATGTTTGAATTTCAAAAATACTAGATTTTCTTTCACAGATATCAGTGGAGATGTTACAGCCGATGTAGCGGTTGCCGCTCACCAGCTCCTTTCGGCGCCACTTCCAACAATACCTTCATATGCTTTGGATGAGCAGAGTGACACTCATATTGATGAAATACAATTTACACGAGCATATCTCATGGCATCCTCATCATCTCCAATTGTCAGTCCAAATGGTAACAATATAAAATGACTCAAGAATGAATAGCAATATTAAATGATTAAAAATTAAATAGATTACAATTAAAGTTGTCATCCAAGTGATTGTCTTTTGTAAATTAAATAAATTAACGAGTATGAAAAATTGCTTTTTCTGAAAACATTATCAGTAGTTTATTATCAGTTTTCAAAGGGAAAAAAATAGTATAGGTACAAGAACACAAAATTTAAATTATATGCAAACCGACTGTTGTGATTGTGATTTTCACACCAAATTTATTTAAAATAAAATACTAAAATAATTTTAACTGAAAGGAAAATTTTCAACTTTATTATTTAAAAAGAAAATAAAGCATTAGAAAATACATCAGTATATGTGTGTTTATTGCACCATTTTATTTACTTCCTTCATAACTTAAAAAATTAAATAGTTTAATCATGTATTTATTTATAAATTTAATTCATAATGATTATTTCCGTTTTTAGATTTCATATCAACACCTGATCGATCCCGTAGCAAATTCGCATTCCCAAGTAAGAGTCGCAGGATATCCACTACTGTCACTCCACGAATTGTATACGCCTCAACAACACCTATTGTAAGAAGAAGAAAACCTGAAAAACCAGAGGCCTTCGAAAAGATTAATCCTGTAACCAAAGTATACAGAACTTTCGTTGACTATGAATATTATGATGATGATGATGTCAGAGTGGTGGAGAGACATCCCAGTCAGGAAAAAGTTGTGATTCGTGACTCAGGTAGTGTATATTTTCCATAAAAAATTGCTCATTTTCAACTAATTTCCACACATAAATTTTTACCCCCACAATATTTTGGCTGATTTACTAAAAATTACTACCTTATTGCAAAGCTTCCTTTCTGTATTCCCTCAATGCAATACAGTGTACTCTCGATTATCCATATATGGATTATCCGGTTTGCAGATTATTCGTGCCTGAAAATAAATATTTTTTAATTCAAATATAATCTGATTGATTTTTTTTCTATGACGATTATGAGACGCATTAATGAATTGCGATCTTGAATATGCGCGTTGTTTGAAAAAAAGGATGAATTTAGTGATGTGTTTGTGTTTACGTAACTAATCCTTGAATTTTTTTAACCACTTGTGTGTTTTGAATGTATGAATGTTCCCATATACCGCAATAAACATCACAATTTATGGGACTAGAATGAGTCAAGAATTGAAATCCTTTGTACTCCACATGCGTTTCTATTTATATTTCCAGTGAAGTGCATAAACTGGCACGAGTGCCAGTAGGAAATTTGTTAATTTTTGATATTTATTGCCTATATTTGTCAGCTCTCAGGACTACGTTTGTTATTATGATAAAATATTATATTTTTACGTATTTCTTGATAAGTAATGAATATATAAATAGTGTGTTAAAAATTGTATTGAGTATGTGATATTATATTCGAAAATAAAATAAAAAATTGATTATTTGGATTATCCGTGTTTTTCAGTTATCTGTGACCATCCTCCGCAGAATTAGCCCGGATAATCGAGAGTGTGCTGTATTTAAATAAATGTTTTTCCACCAACGACAGTTAAAACCTTAAAAGTGATTAAAGCATTCCTATATGTTATATGGAGTCTCTATTGATTTCTAAAAATTTTAAGGTTATTTCTCACTTTGTGGAAATACAGATTGCTGTTTATTATATCAGAAAAATATTTGACAACATAATCAACACCTTTTTGTATCATCATTACAGGTTCAATTCAATGCAAGGATATTGGAAATTTCCCTCATCCTGATTCCTGTAAAATGTTCGTGTCTTGTGCCAAGATGGAAACCGGAGGGCTTGGAAAAGGTTGGGCTTACACATGTCCCAAAGGACTGAGCTTTGATCCAGTTGGAGGAATCTGCAATTGGTCGGCAGGGTTAGGTTGTCAAGATTAGGCAACTTTTGTTATGGAGGTATGACTGATTAAGAAAAGGAAAGAATGCTGAGATGTTTTTGGTTGGATACATTTGAAAGAATTTTTTGCAACGCAATCAACTATTGAAAGATGACATAAATAATAACAAATGTTTTTTACAGAATAAAAAAGAAAATAATAATTTTGATAGTCTTAACAGTATAAAAAGTTGATTCAACAAAAAAATTGTTTATTTGTAGTAACTTTGTTGGAGAATGAATGTTAAACAAGTATATTGTTAATTTGTATTTATTATGAAGTAAAAAGGATGTTTGTTGAATGGAAGTGTCTCTGCATGTTTAAAATGTTACCGTTAAATCAAAAAAAAAAAATATGTTACCGACAAAATTTTTGACATCGGAGAAAATCTTCAAAATTAGTAATAAACCATATCACAGCCAATTTCTTTTAGAAATACTGTTTTCCACTTATATCTTATATTATATTATCGGTATTATTTCATTCTATCATAGTTTTAAGAATAGGAATATACGTTTTTCTATATTAGTCAACAATTATTTGTACTTTATTGTGAATTTTGTATTTTTATATTATGTTCGTGATATCTTCATAGATGTAGATAAGAGAAGGATTTTGACTTAAATTGATTTCATGATTTCACTCTAAAAGTTGTAAATATAACATTATTTCAATGTCTTATTTGAATGAAATTCTATGTGTATTATTTAAAAACAATAATATATAAAAAAAATTCTATGCAGCTATTGTGTTAATTGAAGAAAGTTATATACTTCATAAAAATATTGATTCTCTAGTGAAGAAAAGAATCTGAGATTAAATACTGATATGAAAAAAGTGCCTTATAACTCTTAGAAACTATAAATGTCAATAGAAAATTCATCATAAACAGGAATAATTATTTCAGTTTTCATGAAAAATTTAAAATACTTTACACTAGGAATACTTATGTGTATGTCTGTTTCTGGAAAATTAAATGTAATTATAAATAAACTTGACTATTATTTCACAAATTTTCTGCCCTATAGGCAAGCAGTAAACAATGTTGGCCTGCTGTCCTATTTTTACTAATAGTTCAAACCACTAATAGACATGGATGCCTGTTATGTGTCAATATCATAAAACTCCTGTCACCTGCTATCCTTTCCTTATGACAAAGCAGTGAGAGTTACTAGCTAAGGAAGTCCTGTTCTCATCCAATTTTATCCCCTTGCTCTAAAGACACAGACCAACATAAAACTTTAGCGTCAATCCAAAGGAAGTCCATATGCATCATATTGATAGTAAACCTACTATTAAAAAGCCCAATGAGATAGAATGCTTGAAGATGCCGAAAGGTGAAACCCAGGTTTTTAGTTATAAAGCATATGAAATTGTACAAAGTTTCAACAATTCAAATTTGATACTTAAGTACCTAAAGTCAATATTTAAAAATAAAAAGAGGTTATTGATTTTTTGAATTTTATTTACTAAAATTATTTATATGGTCACAAATATAATATTTAAGTAGGGAAATATTTTCAAAAGATCTATATTGTCTTTTTACTAATATTACTGTATCCTATTCCTATGCAAGTGAGAACAACTTTTTGTGATCCTGGAGGCCTTTCATCATCATCATCTAAATCATCTTCTGTGACATCGCCGGCTCCTTTGGCGATTTCTAATTTGAAAGTGCAGCCAAAGAATTCTCTGAGATGTTGCAAAAATGTAATTGTATAATCTGACAAGGGTCCAATCTACAATAAAAATAGAAAATATTGAGAAGAAAAAATAATATTTATATAATTCTATTGTATTCAAATTGACAAATACAAAATAAGAAATTGTTTTAAAACCTGAATCTCTAATGACAAGGTTTATTAATGCAAATTATTCCAAATAGTTTGCTCATATATATTTCATATCATATTTCATTTTGACTAAATTCAAAAATGTAATCCAGACCAAATCAAATAATACAATATGTAAAACATAATGGTGAAGGTACTTCTAATATTTATCAGCAAAAAAGTACCCTAACTGTTTAAAGAGTGTTGGATATATTTTCTTGTATGAAAATGTTGATAAAAGGTAAAATTATTATTATTATAACTTACTACACATTTGCTGACATCTTTTTGACCTAAAGCCATCCATAATGCAAGGAGCCATTGGAAAGATGAATCTATAGTTCCTCCACGGTATATCTCATCTAGCAGACCAAGGGCACATTTCTCTCCGAGTTCTTCTGGTACTGAATTTTCTACTCCTGGCCCTGGAACGGCTGATGTCTATAAATTGAAGAAAAAATTTAGGTATCACCAGCATGTCGAATAATATACCTTTGTTAAATAAATATTGTATGTTAAACAATAAAAACACATTTTTTTAATACGCATTTTCCACAATATAATGCAGAAATAAGTACTAAAAAATGTGTTTTTATTATTTAATATATCATGCCTTTCCATCAAGAAGTGACAGTAAACACCTTAAAAGTGAAATAAATATTGTCTTATGAATTTTACTAAAGTGAAAATGTGATTTGAAATATCCATAGGAATGAGTTTTAATTTCAAAATATCACCAGATTTACATGTGTCTGCCACATGATTGTCAATACTATAAGGTTTTAATATTACAAAATTGATTTGTCAATTCCTGTCATGTTATCATGTTCCCTATTAGGGTTCCACATCAGTTTGAAATTACACGCTCATCTCAACGGCTGCACAATTCGAATCTAGATATTGTTTGGGAATGTCTGTGTGCAGTGACATATAATTTTCACTGTGTGGAAAGTAAATATTTTTTGAAAACTAAATTGTGTGTGCACATTTCACTAATTGAATGTTTTGTTTGTTCAACTTCAAAGGGAAGATATATTTTAACAGTCAATTCTGTGCAGATGATATCATTTTAGTATCGATATGTTTGTGTTGTGTGATGTTATGATTGGTGACAATATAAACTTCACTGTGGTGAAGTTGCTAGTACAGAAGACACGCCAAATGTAGGTATTTCTGGTACAATTGTGACAACTTTCTTGAAAGATCATATCAGTAAATGATACAATATATGATACTATAAATGTTATTTTAAAATATCAAATGCTTCTGGAATAGTACAAAAACCAAAAAGAATTTCTGAATTTTAAAAAAATCCAAGACCATAATGAAAATATGCATATAAAAACACTAAAAAAATATGAAATGATGGCAAGTAATAATAATAATAAGCGGACTAACATAATGTAGAATTTAACACACACCCCCAAAATATTTTAATAACCAGATTACCCTTCATGATTATTACCAAAAACTGCGACAAGAAATATGCTGAAGTACATTCCTGCAATCACAATTAACCTTAATGATCGTTAAAGATGTCATGTTTTAAAAATCCCAAGAAAAAAGATATAATAATTGGCAAAACGCTGGTCAAACAATTGAAATAAAGAAAAAAGGCAAATACCTCTTCACTGCAGTAGAATGTTCCAGAATTGGTTTCTGCAACTAGACTGATACCGTAACCAGGACTTTTTCCCGCAGATGCTCCACGGCATTGATCTGTGTTAATGTAAACATCAGGAAGAAATTTCAGCATTACCTAAGAGTAAAAAAGAGAAATTTTAGCATACTAAAAACTTCATATTTTTATATATAATAAGGAAACAAGAGAAATACTATATCATTTGAATATGCTTAAAGTAACAATGACTTAAGAATGTACACACATGTAAATGCACTTATTCACAATGTGAGGAATCTTCTTTTCAGCACAAATTTTACCAAATTGTGATGCTATCGATAAATGAGCCATTCCGAGATTTAATTTCAAAAATATAAATTATTTAATAATTATTAGAGTCAATAAAAATGCTTATATTATGTTTTTATAATGGGTTTATCAACACAAACTCTCATTATGGTGTAAATTTTAACTAACAGAGATTTAAAGTGAAACTTTCTGTACCCTCTGACAAAATACAATAGTATACACCCTAATTCGGAGGCCACTGGCGTTGACAAATAAATTTAAATGATGCAACCACATTGCATACTGAAATACAAATATTTTGATACATACATAAATACATATGCCACATTTTATTATATTCATTTCATTACTTTTGTTATCATATGTGGATGTTTTGTCCAACCAGTGTATAAATTTATAGGATGAAGTTAATACTTTGATGATAAAAGAGTATGACAAGACATTGTATTTTACCCCTTTAGAGGTTTCTACCATCCTATTGGCTATTGCAGGCGACACTCGTAAAGCATATACAACACCACGAATGCGTTTGACAAGACCCCAGCTGTCCCACTGCAGAGGGCGTAGTAATCTTCTAACAGGGCATGTGAAGTGTACTTCTCCACCACCCAATGGAGGTGCACCTATAAAAAAAATGAATGTAGTTAATCAGAGTGGGTGTACATATAAAACTCCAGTTATTATTCCGTGGGGTTGATGTCAACCTTATGTTATTGTAAATATTTGTAGGCAAGGTATTTTGGTAAAAATAGCAGACAAAATGACTGATATATGATGTATATTCCGGATCTGAAATCGGGGAGCATTTTTACGTTTTATCCCAAAAAATATATGAAATTAGAAAAATCACATTTTTGACATATTCATTTAATATTTCCCATTTGTTAAATTCGTTAAGTATGAAAATTATCTTGAATTAAAAAAATCATTACTGTGGTATTCAGAAGAAAGAGATTTGACCTGAATACTGTACAAAGTTTGGGTGTTAATATCATACTCATAAAGAACCCAAGGTTTTATGATAAAAAAATTATCAGTAAAATGTTTACTGTACCTCGTTTGGTTACTTTTAAAGAAAGGCCATCATCTACAAGAATAAACTTAAGCAGCAAGGGAAATGCACAGGCTTTAACTCTATCTGCAGACACATCACCATTACATTGAGTAATTCCACGGAGTTTTACATCAAGAGGTTCCTTGCAGAATGGTCCTAATGCAAGAATGATCTCTAGATAGTATCCTAGAAATAATAAGAGACATAAAGAAATATTTAAAGGTTTTCTTTTCAATTTAATAGAATTTCACATGGATGTTTCATGCTGTATGCTTTTGTTTTCTTTTTCTTTTATCAACTTGTTTGTATCACATCAAACATCATATCTTCTTAGTGGTATATTTGGGGTACAATAAAAAAATGAGTAAACAAATAGTAATCAATAAAAGCAGTTAACTTGGATAGTTCTGGTTATGGGAAGGAAATTAAATTTTTTCAAAAGTCACAAATATTTATTTTCAGCAGATGATTTTTCTTTTTGACACAAAACTCAATCTGGATGTTAGATCAGACCAATACGATAATTTCCAGAAGAAGAAAACAGAATATCTATCAATAGGAAGTCTGCCAAATTTTTAACAGCAAATAAAATTTTCTAGACAATGGCATGGTTATTAGTGGCATTCTTTTTTCAGACAGAATTGCCTTACAAATATTTTTTTACAGTATTTCACGTATTTTTCCCCATACAAAGGAATGATAGGATTGTACTCAATATTTAAAAATTTAACGTTATGTTTACGACTCACCTATTCCTCTTTGAATGCAACATTCGTGGACGACACTTCCCCCGATTAATAATCCTGGATGATAATATAGAGTCGTGCCTGTTTCACTTAATTCGATTTTCGTTCCATTTGTAATTTTATCAAGAAGTCGAATCAAACTTATTTCATATTCACGTAAACCTGGTTCATCATCGTTACTGCGAATGTCAACAATTCTTACTGGTTTGCCACTTAGCGTAGATAACAAGATTCTCTGTCGGAAAAAGTTACTTCCTCTGTATACGAGTAAATTGTTTTCTCGCGATATAGCAGGCATGTTGAAAATGTAGTAAATTTTCTATCACCTTAGAAAGTAACCTAGGTTAGACATGAACTGTTGACAGTGTACACATGTTATTTTGACGTTTCACTTTAAATTTCTTGATTGGTTAACCTGATTAAGAAATACGCTAAATACACACTTTCATATTGTTGTAAAATGTATGGTTGAGTATTAATTTTTAAGAATAGTAAAATATAGCTACATAATGATAAATCAAGTACTTTTTATTTACAAATTAATTATATATAGTGTATAAATTGTGATTGAATCATATATTAAGTACAGTTTATGCATTCAATTTTATGTATGCTTAAAATTTGTAAACAACAACATTTCATCTTATATAGTAAAGTAAATTTATTTACTCAAAACAGCTTTAAAAGTATTTCAATTTATTTCATAAGAATTTATTCTAATTTTCAGTTGATCATATTACGTTTTGATAATACAATGTTCATTTGATTAGAGAGTAAGTACTATAAATTCTATTTTAGAAATTAATTTAAATTAAAAAAAAATATTCTTCAATCAGTCTTATTGAATCTGTATGATTGAATGCCTGAAGATGCCAAAAGGTGAAACTCAAGTCCGTGAGTGACACAAATATGTGGAAATGAAAAGAACAGTTAGATATTGAAATCCTTTAATTATCCTCAGTCAATGTCATGAATTATATCAATTTCAAAAGTTTCTTCTCATGGTTTGTGAAAATTCACAAACCATAAGAAATAGGTGATCTCAAACTTCTATAGGTACCAGCAAATAGTGTCTTATAGTTATTAAAAAGTACATTTTTGAAGCTAGTTTATTTCAATTAATATGGCAATATTGTAGATAAGTATCAAAAAATATAATACGGGCGTCACGGTCTATGGATATAAATGTATATTATTTTGACAGATGTTTATTTGTCATTTTTCTAGTTTTGCATAATATTCCGGATTAGAGTTATTTCAGCACCAGTTTGTAGCGACATGGTTGCAGTGTGATAACATATACATTTTGATAAATTAGCTGATAACGCATTACGTGCTCGTTGATATTTATAATTCAGTTATTGTTTGAGGCCGGAGTTGAAAAAATAATAATGGCATAATTTTCAAAGCACTCCAGCAAAAACCTCTGCTAAAAATGACTGAAGCTTTTTGTAGCCAAGAATCCGACGAATCGGATAACGAACCTCTGTCGTTGATTATTACTGAAAGAAATGGGAGAGATAACGAAGATGTACCTCAAGACTTATCACGAATTACTATATCACCGGAATTACCACAGAATTTATCGGTAAATTTGCCTCAAACTTCACCATTGGAACTGAGCACTCGACCATTGTTCACGAAGATTTTTGAAAAAAAGAAATCTTGGAGAAAAACTGAAAATATTCCCATCACAAATGATCATGAAGTGTCTGTGGACAATGGTTTTATTGAAAACGGCCAAGGGTATTCAAATACCTTCATTACTACGTATATCATGCCACCGATTAAATTGGATGAGGGAATGTCAGACGTTTGGCTTGATGCAAAATCAATCAATCAAGTCGGTCCAATGTCATGTGTAATATGCTTAGAGTGCTTTATAAACAAGTCGAAATTGATCATGCATTATATATTGAATCACAACAAAGCCTACTGTGGAACATGCAGGTATATTTGAAACGCTTGAATTAAGTGCCTTTGTAGCCTAGAGCCATTAGGTTGTTCATATCCATTGTTTACAAATGACCTTATCTTGGTAATTCATCTTATAAACGTAACTATATGAAAATATTTGCAACATCACAGATCATTTAGTATATATCATTTATTTTATCGCTATGTAATTTTGTCAATTCAATTCCAAATGGATTTACCTTGATTCTAGTCTAGGTATTGGATTCGCGAATTCTTGGGTAGCTCTGGCATATGCTGAAAATTGCCTGCCTACTGAGCTTTTGCAGTTTTATGATTAATTGTGATAACAGATTGTTTTGAATCTTGGTATGAGTGGTAGAGCTCTTCATTACACTTGATTCCATCCTCGATTCTCCTGTTTAACCACATAACTGCTTATATCTCAGCTATTGAGACATATGTTTACAGTGTATTCAGATATACAGTTGATATAAGACTACAAAAATATAAGACTAGCAATAGTTATTGATTGAATTGGCTTTCACTTTTTAGAACTCCATTATAACACGGTGAAAAAATAGCAATGTACATTGCTATATTTTTCACCGTGTTACTAGCAATAGTGTAATTTTCGGGTACAAGCTAATATTTGTGATAAAATATAATCTGCTGTTAACTGAAAATCTCCATAAGTATATCTAACAACTTTGGAGTTGGTTAAGAGATTCATTTCCCACGAAGAAATAAATTCGTTTATTCAGAAAATCTTATTATTAGTCCATATAAAAAATAATAAGCATACATAATTGGTAAAATTTTGAGCTGTCTTTGTATTTTTCTATTGGTAGAAATATAAAATAAATATTATCACTTGTAAGAACATCAATAATTGTGTTTATTTATTTTTAAGCTTTTCTGAAACAAAATTCTGAAAAATGGTTTACTTAATACTCAGAGCCACAGAGGACTGATTTATAATAGTTTTGTGCTAATACAATGTGCTCAAAGGTCTGAAGCCTATAAATGTTAAATTTCCAACATAAAACTCAAATACGCCACAGACTCATTACTAATATTCCAGTAGTAAAAATTTGATAACAGCATACTACAATATACATAATAAAATTTGGTTATAGGTATTTGGTGCAAGACAATAATGCCTGGGCAACACATTGGCGCTATCACATGCCTCTGAGGTGCTCCCATTGTGAAGATGAATTTTTAGAGGAGGACGGTCTTAGGATGCACTACAGAGCATGCCATCTTCTCTCCCACTGCCGCATGTGCAGTTTGATGTTACCATCTGGAGCCATTTATGACGATCATCTCAAGAAAAAACATATGGTCACTGTCAGTTATATAGACGAAGAAAATGACGCTTGGTCCACAGTTCAACCAAATTCTTGGAATTTTTCATGTTCCCTTTGCAAAAAAAATAACCTACAGAATGGAGACTTTGTGAGACATTTCTTGTATCATCACAAATTCTCACTGAAATGTTTAGCTAGTTTAGTAAATGCAAAAGATCTCGGATTCTCAGTACTGGGGGCCAGCTTGGAAACTTTGACCGGATCTGCTGAATGTGATAAACCCTTTCAGACGGATAGTTCATGGGAAGAGAAAAAAGTCAACGATTCACCTGATGGAAAAGATTCTGTCAACGGTAATGAAAATCCGGAAGACAACTATCAATTTCTAGAAGCATTAATACCAGAAATAAAGCAGGAAGTTCTAAGTGATGATGAAAATATACAAACCGGTTTGAACTTTGATTCAAATAATATCAAGCATGAATATGAAACATTAGAACCGGGAAGCGATCTTTCCTTGGCGAATGAAAAATTTCTTCTCAGGTATACCGGCAGGGAGGATTTCGATTTATCAGTCGTAGAGTTTGTTCCGATCAGGAAATATGATACCGATTATGTTGTCAACACATATATTGATATGAACACGTCAATTGCCACCGCTGATAATTTTTTAGCTGAATTAAAAATTGAAAAATTTGATATGGTGTGTCCCTTATGCTTTCCCGCAAAAACGTTTGGATCACTTTCTGAATTGACCGATCACGTGATAAAAAATCATAGCTTGAAGTATGTGCCGAATCACACTTGCCGGTTGTGCATGACATTTTTTCACACTCAGTCTGATATGCAAAAACATATTATCACCGAGAAAGAAGACTTCAGACATTTATATATGTGTCAAATCTGTGATATTGAACTTGAAAGTAGAGAGTTGGCGCGGAATCATCTCTCAGTCCATTGGGAGGTGTTAAAAGAACTGGAATGCACTAGTCCTCAGATTGGCTTCAAATGTCGTTACTGTTACCGATTATTTTGGCATGAAATGGATCGGGAGCGTCACCATTGCGAAGAACACTTTGCCTCATTCAAAGAAAACTTCTATAAATGTATTACTTGTCAAATGATCTTCAGTGATAAGGTAAATAAAACTATTGTTCAATTTTTAGTTGTAATAATTCACATATTTAAAATGATATTCAAAATACAATAATCTTTAATTGAAATTTGAAAAATTCGTTTCCTGACTATTATGTGCCATAATAAATCCCATAATTCATCACTACAATACATACAATAAATCTCTGGAGCCAGTTTTTCTCTTTAATAATATAATTATCTAGAATCTGTAATTTTTTCTAGTTGTGGTGGGCAAGTCATGTTATTCAAGAACATGGTGATAACCCGGGGACCGAAGACTGTCCGGCATGGTGTGCCTTCAAGTGTGTTCTCTGCTGCCGAGTTTTTAAAGCTGTCAGTGATCTACGTGAACATTTCTTAGATTTACATCCGACAGATCGCAGACTGTACTGTGCCGTTGCTGGCTGTATATCAAAGCCGTTTAAAATGGGAAGATATCTCAAGCAGCATCATGAGGTAGGCAAATTTCATTATACTTAAATTACCAATCTATGCATGTTTAGGTTTACGCTGATAACTTTCATACCACTATAGAATTGCATTTAGCTGGAATGGTGGAACAATTGCATAGTTAATTCAAAATTGAATTGAGGTGGAAATGGTGTGTTTTTCTTTTAGATTATTCATAATATTGGACGCAGTAAAAGTTTAGCAGCTCTCGGGGGATTAAACCGAGCCTTACAGTGTGAAGAGTGCGGGAAAGTCATGCGGACTGTTCGAGCGGCAGCCACACACAGAACTGTTGTGCACGGACACAAATCAACTACCCGATTTAAATGCCGTTTATGCAATGTCGGTCTGCCCTCTATTCAAGACAGGTACAATGGAATTATAATAAGTATATTTCTATAGTCCCCTATCAAAAAACAATGCGATCATCGGTACATTAATCAAAGCTGAATTGGTGAATATCAGAGAATTGTTTTTCATATTAAGATTCTCAAATGATATAGGAAATTACATACATTTAAAGGTATACTTAATGCCGTTTGTTGTTTGTATCAAAACTTCAACAGCTATATATTTTGATTCTGTTGCAGAAAACTCCATTACATGCTTTTACATCCTGGAATTGCTCCTTTCAACTGCACCGTATGTGGGAAAGGCTACAACAACAAATCGGCACTGTATACGCATCGATCGCAAAGTCATTCTGTCCACCTCATGACATACACATGTTCATTTTGCAACAAAAATTTCAATGTAAGTTCACAATTTGTTTGCTTGGAATATGATTACCTACAAATTAATCTTAACGCATGTGTTGATTTTGCATCATATTGAAAAAATCCATCATGAATCCATAGTCCAATTGTAAAACCTGGTACTATCTTTTTTATATACATTTTGTGTCTGCAATTATGTTGTTAGATCTCAAAATTGCTGTTGAAATTATTTTTGACACCAGCACTTGTAAGTGAAGTTTTTTTGTAAAATTGCCTACTCGTAGGTTCTAAAATTTGGACAACCGATTGGATTCATACAAATTTGCAATCACCGCACACTCCCATACACTTAAAAAATATAAATTTACTATGAAGTATCTAAAATTTTATTATCATCTGATATTTTGCAGAAACGTGATTCATACAAAGAACATTTACTGATTCACATCGGTCCGAGGCATGCTTGCCCTCATTGTTCGAGGATATTTGTTCAACGATCTAATATGCTGCGTCACATAAGACTTCACACTGGTGAGAAACCTTACCCATGCGTACACTGTGAAAAAACCTTCGCTGACAAAGGAGCCTGCAACGCCCATATAAGGTTCAAACTATTTTCCTTTTTTTCGATTTTATGTAACTGGATCTATCCATTGACCCACCTAGTCTGGGTTTATGCTATTACAAATAAAAGTATGTGTAAACTTAATATAATATTTTTTACTTAATAATCCAGGATTTATTTATTAAAATATAGAATTTTATTCCTGCTTTTTTTATATGAAATAATTTGTATGATTTATATGAAAAATTATGTGTCCTCATTTAGCATATATAAATGAAAAACATAAATGTGTAATAAAAAGAATTAATCCACACCACAGGCTGATGCCATTATTTTATTTCAGGATTGTTTATTTTTCAAAATATTAATACTTTGATGTTGTACATTTTAGGACGCATACCCGCCAAGATGCTCACCCATGTATGTACTGTGGTCAGGAATTCTTACAAAAGCAGAAACTTAAGTATCATCTGCGGAAACATACTGGTGAAGGTATGTATCACAACTGTGGCATCTTACGCATCTATGTATATGTGGCTATCTGTGAATTTTACGCATTTTATCTGACTCAAAAAATGGAGCGTGAGAGAATTTCTTGCGAGTAGTGCTTTCCTAATCACAATGTTTCAAGAATTGAAATTTAATATGTTAAGCGATTTTTTGAGTCATATTTCTTTGGTCAATTTCAAGGTTTTCAATGTTAAATCATATCTTTGAAAAAGCATTATGTTTGTAAAAATATAATCAATTTAACTCTCAAGACATTTATTTCAATACACTAAGAAAAATATATTATTTTAAAATTAGAAGTGGCCAACTGCAAAAACATTGTTTTACAGGAGAGTGATTTATATTTTTTAGCACAATACTAAACATGGCTTCAAGATGTGAAATTTTATAATATTACATTAAAAATATAAGTAGACCTAAGACCATTGAATTCTCATTTCAGAGATTAAAAAACATATTTTCTCATTATGAAAAAGAATATTGAGTCTGATTGATTGTTCCATTGCCAGTGAATTAAAAGTGATCAACTGCAAAAAAATATTTAAATGGAGAAGAGTTTTTGTGTATAGCAAGACTCTTAAATGGATCTATAACACAAAATTTTACTTTTTGAAAATGCATTAGATTGATACGTAATATATGTTATTTGGAGTCATAACCATAATGAGACAGTTGTGTTCTGCATTTTTGTACGTGTCTTGATTTTGTGAGGAATTCAGAGATTAAGGAACATACCAAGCCAATACCCTGTTATGTAATAGTTATGGAAAGGCACTGAATCTGGCTGGGAAAATTCTTGAAAATGTCTGTAGAGCTTCAATCATGCTTGCATTTTCTGAAGTCTTAGATGACCTTTGGGTATCATCCATAACTGTACTTGATGGAACTGAGGGATGCTGGTATCTAATAGGAGGAAGCAAAGCAATTAACGAGTAATTGAAAATCATAGGGTGTTGCAGGGTAGTTCATTTTTTGCTGCAATTCCATTCCTGATGTACATTTTATGCACCACTAAATAATTCATTTCAATTCTGCCAATCCTGCAATTGGTGACTTTTGATTTTGTGATGACGATATATATATATTAGCAGATACTAATATACAAGTTTTTTTCCATTAGATTTGGAAACCTGTGTAGTCTGTGAAAAGAAATTTACAAATCAAACTAATCTCCGAGAGCACATGAGGACCCATGATGATTCTTCTCCAATTTCCTGCGAGCAGTGTGGTGAGTCTCATCTGCCTTACATTGCTAAAATAGGATTATACCAGTGAAAAAGAAGATTGTCATTTAGAAAGCATGTTTTTATTACATATTTATTCAGAAAGTCGAGTTACTTTATGACTGTCCTGTTACATTTTGACATCCTGCATTATATATGATTTTTTTTTTGATTTTAATATAGGCAAAGTTTTCATGTCACGAAGATACATGGAGAGACATATTCGAGATAATCACAGCAGCACGGCAGAGGTCCACTTGTGCCCACTTTGTGGCCGTGCATGTCCACGACTGGCTGCGCTTCGACATCATATTCTAACGCATGCAACACTCAAACAAATGCAGGTATATTATGTAGCGAATGTAATTTATAAAATTTCTCATAAAAACATGAAAATTAAAAATCGATCATTTATGCCAAAACTTTTTCTTATAAATCTCATGAAGGTGAGCAATTCTTTTGAAAATTATCTTGCTTTTATCTGCTTTTCTTTTCCCTATTAAAAAAAATGGTTTTTTTTTAATAGGGTTCATAATATTGCAGTTGAATTGTTTAGCAATAGTAGTGCTCATTGATATTTCTAAAATTTGTTAATGTATTGTTTCCAGTGTCTTCTGTGTCCTAAACGTTACAATGGAAAGAAAAGTATGAACAAACATCTAAAGAAACGTCATGGTATCAATCTCACGGACGATCGCTACAGCACTAGCTTCTACCAGTTGGACCCGAGACAGTGCGGATTGGGCCTGGACGAAGATACCATTTGTCGAGTATTTGGTCCTGAGAAGAATATCAAACCGAAACTGCCCATCGATTTCAGCCAGATGAATTTTGCAGTTCACAAGTCCCCGAGAGGTACCAGAAAGTACGAGGTCGCTCGTCAAGAAGAAGACTCTGACACTGACTACAAACCTGCCCAAAATATTATTAAATTATTTAGAACAGATAAAAAAGAATCTACAGAAGAAGAGGGTCCGATTTCTGGGTTAGAACTTGCCACGATTAGAACCCGTGCGAGACGTGAGACTTCCAAGAATGTCTCATACGCTTTTGGCTCAGATGATGATGATGATAAAAGAATTTATGCAAAACACAAGAAGAGTAAAGTGAAATTGAAAAAGAAACATAAAAACTCTAGCGTTCTGAAAAACAATATGCTTGATAATTTTGGAGACGGTCAGGAATGCGAAATACAAGAACCCATGTTTCCTCTCGTAGAAATTAAATGTGAGCCTGTTGATTATGATGAAGCTGAATGCAATTAAAACATTCAGTTTTGCGTTTTCACCGGTCATCTGGCACATTTTCTCACTGCACTAATCCAATTATAATATATTGATTTATATACAGATCCATATTAAATGTGATGAACTTTTGAAAAATGCCATTGCAATACAACATTACCCTCCCAAATAGCATTATTAAAAATAAATTTATTTATTTAAGTATACTATACTATATTATAATAGATAATTATAGTGCCCATAGAAAAGCTTCTGTAAATATGATGCAATGTTACCTTGCTGTGTAGTGTTTAAGATTAATTATGCCATTATTATGTAAATAGAAATCTATTGATATGAAGCAGTACAAATGTGTAGAAAATGCATAACAACTAAACCATAATTTTTCAAAAAAATATGCTATAATGATAACTATAATAGATAGAATAGTGTTAAAGTTATCGCTCGAGTTTTACATTCCAATTTTTTATTACTGATAACTGAGCCATTTTAAAAAAAATTCAATTTAAAATTAATTATCCTTTTATATATTGTTGCTACATTACGTATAAAAAATTACGTATCCACATTAAAAGTATTATGATTTATTTAAATCAGTTCAGTTTTTCATAATTTAATATTTGATTACAATACTGATGGTGCAAGTGATTATCAATATATAACTCACTAAAAAAAATTGTTATGAAAGAAATACATATTATGTAATTGGTTAATGTGTCTACCATATGTATGTAGAAATTTTCTACATTTAATATCTTCTTTACCACTTGAATATGGCACCTACCATGGTTTTTTGCTATGAACAACTAAGATTGGAATTGCCTTGATGCTTATCAATTCTTCAAATTATGTCAAAAAATAGATGTAATATGGGAGAGTGCATCAAAATCTAGCTATCTGCATTTAAAGCAAAGGGTATTGAATCATATAAAACATTTTCCCCATAGGTGGAAGAAATAACCTGAAAAAATAATTATAATAAATTAAACTTCATCATTCATTCATGGATTAAGTGAGGTATGTTCTCGCTTGCATATATTGGATAAAATTTGTAACTAAAAGTTAGATGGCTCGTTTTAAATTTGTATGTAAAATTTTTATCAACAAATAAAGTTGATAAATGCTTTTCGAAGGATAATTTCGATAATTGACCTGTCGCAATAATTAGCATTGTCTAATTATATATGTGTATATTTTTTTTTGGTTTGACAAATTCAAACAGTTTGGCAAAACTGAATAATTTATTTGCAGGTAAAATGAATTATGTTGATCAAATATCGATACCTTACGTTAAGCTTCATTTTTAAATGTCTTTATTTTTTTATATACTTGTTATCACAGCTATTACCAATGGACTAAATATTGACTCTGATAAATACTGATTGGTTTCAAGAAACAAAGGAACAACTTGACTATTTTCATATTTTATACATGCTGAATTTTAAAAGAATTCTTTTAAAATTTTTCTACTTTTTGGAAATAAAACACTTATAATATAGTGACAAAAAACTTACATTTATATGATGTTTTACACTTACATGTCAAAATAATATATGTTTCTAATTGTTATGGGCATTAAATAATTAACGGCAGTCGATAACTATCAATACATAATTGTAAATAGTGTCACTTTACAAAACTCAAACTAGAGATTTTGATAGATAGAATAAATTAGCATTAATTCACCAAAGTTATTATAAGAGAAATACTTATAAAATCATTATGTAGTAGATAAATGTCATGGAGTACTGTGCAATCTTAATTAGAAAGTATTTTAAAAAACCCAAAAAAAGATTTTATTCATCCTATCAATTGATTACCGTAATTATTGTTTGTTTTATGATGCCGCAGGTTGTTAAAATCATTTTTTTATTGCAATGTCAAACAATTTTCGATTGAGTGATAATTTTTCTAATGGGTTGGTAAAGAAAGCCATTTTGATACTGGATTAGCTTAGGCCAATGTATAATTTAAACAATGGTTAATATAACTATATTGGCCTGTGTGTTTTTGTGCTCTTTGGTAATGAAATCACTAAGTATTAAAAAAATTCATCGAAAAATGATTTCTCGGTATCAATAGTATTCATAAAAATGTATTATAGTTCCAACAATCGACCAGAAGTTGAGTTATTTTTATTTTACTATAAATATGTTTTATTTTGCACAGCTTGATAAGATTATATTGAATGTTACCATTAAATATTTGCTTGTAATTATGATTAAGTCTCTCGGTAAATATGTGTAAGATAAAACATTTGTTTGAAAAGGGAATATTTTATGAAAGTACCATTTAAACAAACCACTCATAAGTTTATTAATTTTATTTTATTTGAACTACATATTTATTTGATATCGATTTTTTCTTATTATCAACTTTTTATTTAATGTGCAAATTTAAATTTATATGGTATCATATATAATAGATGTTATGATAATTTGGATGGGAGTATACTCATTTTGTGATGAATTCATGAAGAATTTTATTTATAGTATTTTGATCTATCCATTGTCAATATTTTAAACCAATGGTGTACTTAAACAATATTGAGAAATATACTGTCTTATGAACAATATTTTCAACCTTGAGGTCTGATAATCATCTTGGTATAAGAATATATTTTTTCATTCATTTATTCGTTATTCATTTCTGTTTATTAATTTTTCAATTTTGAAAACTGGTAAAAATCTGCATTTCAAAGAAGCTGATGATAAGTTCTACTTGAATTTTTTAATACAGTGCTGATATAACTATGCGCAAAATTGAGATTTTTTTTATAGTTTGACATAAAAATCTATGTTTATTTTCAAATTTATATGACTAAAAATTATATATTCTGTTTATCAGTAGAAGTATAGTGTTATCCAAATTTACCAATAAATTATCATCGAGTTTATTTTTTGTTAATAAATAGTTAATGGCTAGAAATATAAGATTTAAAATGTATGTGTTGACTTACAATGCATTATATATTTTGCCATAGTGAAGACTACATCAGTTAAAAATTTTCATTATAATTATTGAATATGGCTACTAAGCTTATGACATTCTGAAATAAAATAGTCTGCCTATTCACCAGTTTGTTCATTCAATTTTAAAAAAATAGTACGAAGTCTCATACATAATACTACTTTCTACATGAAAAATTAACTGCCAAACAACATTAATTTGACACAGTGAAAAAATAGCAATGTACTTTAGTTCTACAAAATTATTTTTAACAAATATAGTTGATAGCTATTTCGGCTCACGCCATCATCAGAACTATAGTTCTATATAGTTCTGACGATGGCGTGAGCCGAAATAGCTATCAACCATATTTGTTAAAAATAATTTTGTAGAACTAAAATACATTGCTATTTTTTCACCGTGTTATAATGGAGTTCTACCAAGTGAATGCCAATTCAATCAATAACATTAATTTGCCTTTCAAATGACAGGATATACTTTAACCAGAGCTTTAAATTAATATATTCTTTAAGTAATTAGTAAACTTTTGTTATACTACAGTTATCAAGTTTATTGAAATATTATCTTTTCACAAGAATAGAGTAATGGTTTACATATAATAGACTGGTGAATCAATGTTTTATATGTTATCTTTATTATGTTACCATTCATGATTATCATATGTTATAATTTGATGCCAATGTGAATTATTGTTTCTTAATTGATGTGAGTATTTTTAAATTAAAGAATTCTTATAAATCAAGAAAAATTATTTTATTTGTATAATGATCAGTAGTTATGTTCAATGTTTCCTCAAGTCATAAAACGATTCATTTGTACTCGGGGTCACATTTGAACAGGACATCACAAGCATGACCGCACAATCAACTGAAAATTATGTTTTATTTTTTAAATTAATAAATGATTAAAAATAAAAAAAAATGTTTTCGGAGAGATAGTTAATGTTTTTGAAATAAAATCATCATTGAAAAATAAACAGTATAAATGAAGCACAAAAAAAAAATGCAACACAGCAATTGCGGGCGGTAGTTTTTTTTGGGGGTGCTACAAAATAAAAAATGATTCAATTTAAAAAAAATAATTTTATCCCTATGATTTAAATGTCTCCATTGTTTTATTTTAGACTGAATGTTTATTATTGATACTGGTTGTGGAATCTCAACAACAATCTCTTTTTCATCAAATGGGATGGAAGCAAATCTATGTTTTAGCACAAGGGTGGCCAACTCGCAGCCCACTGAGTTTCTATTTGTCGCCCGTGGAGCATATGCACACATTTTTTCTTTTAGAGTAGTTCGTAGCATATCCCATGTATGGAAGTATGTCAGTACATTGATTCAACTATCGTGACAATTTCTCCTATGTATATTTGTGTTAACAAACCATCACAACGTTAAGTTGATTTTAAAATGTGCGTACATCAATCTTGTGTGGATAATTGTAACTGGTCGCTTTCATTGTGTTGTTATTTGTCATGTGTCTCATGAGATTTTGTGATCGACTTTTAAATACACATTGATAAGAATACAAGTTCCTGTCTACTTTTTAAAATGCAGTGAAGGTAAGCATGCCCCGTACCAAGCTTTCGATTTCATCATACATGTGTTCATTGAAATGGAGTATAACGCCATCTATTGGTGCATGAAATGAAACTAATAAATGTTAAATAATAATAAAAGTGATATCTTATTTATGATATAAACAAATTATTTAGAAAACTGTATGCTACATGTGTTTAATCAATTTTTTGTCAACAAAATATATTTTTTTAGATACAAGCCATAACTCTTTTTTCGTAAAAGTCAAAGTAGTTTCACTTTAACCATACAAGAATAACTTTGAAGGCTGATAGTAAATTATTCACTAAGGTAACGATTTTCATAATTTTAATCAACAGTTATAAAAAATTTACGAAAGTATTAAAATTATATTTAAATCAAAATATTTAGCAGTGTTTTGAAGTTTAAATAAAGATTTTTTCTAAATTAAAAAACTCGATAATTTTTTATACGATTCTATTTGATTGATAATCGCAATGCTTTAAATTGAAGACGCTTTCTGTAAAAAGGATAAAAGCAGCAGATGTCCAACGGTTATCGTAATTTAATTTGAAATAAAGAAGGCCTCGCAGATATGTGACCAGGAGAAAACAATTTCACTCATCATATTTATATTATTAGTATCTTTATTATTATCATTTTAAGGGTCACATACACTTCAGTGGTTAAGCTGTTGCATAATTTCATTTTAAGCCAAAATGCTTTTTTGCATGTCTTCTAAAATTTATTTTGATTTGGTTTTGTTTTTCCCTCAGGAGATATGATGTATTAGTTTCTCATTTTTATAATTTTTGATGTGCTTTTAAATGAAATTTATAAGCAAAACAAACACAATATATACATACATATATATCAATGCAAAAATAAAAAAAACTAGACGAAATTCAAACGTGATATGGTACAAAAAATACTATCGAATTTATAAAATTTTAAGAGATTCATCGCATCCATGACCACCCGCCACAGGTATAAAAATCTATTTTTTTTTTAGTACTCGTTACCAAGTAACTATATCTCGTAATAAATGACTCGTTTTGCCAATATGGTGAGAAACTATACGTGTATTGATATATTTAGAACACAAAGTAATGCATATGGGTCGTATTATTAATTCAAAAAAAGCATTTTATGGTCATTATATTTTCAATGACCTAAGTAAAGTGTTGGCTTTATAACACCAATGGAACAAAAAAATAAGACTTCTAATTGTTTTTTGTCACATAGAAAATTTATAGCATTATAGAGAAAGCAGTTCAGCAGTAATGATTTATTATAATATTTATTAAAAAAAAATACATTGCGAATCATAAGTGAGTAAAAAAAAAAACACTTCTTTGTTATGTAGCGGTGAAGAGTTTAGTGTCAATACTATTTTCTCACCATTATTCTAAATGACATCTGTCATCTGTCAGACTTTGAACTTGCACAGAATTATAGTTAACCGATGTAGTACGATGATAGTAACCCAAAATAATAACCAGAGTATTTTATAACAATTATAAAATGCAATTCAACCGAAGTTCCGTGAGGAGATTAGATGTTCTCATAAGAATATTAGTTAAGAAAAATGTTTCAATTCTCCCGAATAACCTTCGTGCATATTCAGGTGGCAAAAAAGTGACAATAGGAGATGTTTCCAAAGATATCTCTGATGCTAAAAATCTTCAATATGTGCCCCGAAAATATTGTAAGTCTATGATATAAGAATCTTAAGAGTTTGTTGTCAGAAACATGTTGCACAGTATTAAATCTACAAGTTGGTTTTGGTTACATTTTGCTTGACATCCTCGTGTAGCATTAAATGATACTTATATTATGCAGAAAATAAAGCAGGCTTTTAAAATTATCATAGTTTTGTATTGGAAACAAAAATTTAATTATGGACTCCATGTTTATCAAAATATTGAGGTATCCATTATAAGTATGAGTATTACATTATAATATTATTTTCTATATATATAATCAAACTGCGCAACGATTAATATAAACCTCATATTCCAGTATTATTAAAAAATGATGACGAAAACAACCTGCCACAGAGCAGACTTAGACATTTAAGGTGGATGTTGCAGAAAGATTCCCTCGGGCAGGATATGTTTCTACTAGGGCCACCTGGGCCAAATAGGTAATCTAATTTTCGAATATCATTTTTATCATAAAAAAGTAATTCATCAATGCGTTTTTTATATATTCTAATGATAAGCTTTACTTGACATAGAGCTTATGGATTCCATGTTGAGAATCTCTACAGATGTTTTGATTGAGAACTGTTTGTAAGTCAGTTGATCAATCACTATGAGTTGATGAAAGATTCAAGTTCTCTGTGGGACAAAATTAGTTGTTGGTTCATTAGTAACAAACAAAAATGTCTTGAAAATACCAGTCATTATGTGTATTTGTACAACAAAATCAATATTTGAAAGCCTTAATTTAGGGATTCAAACCTATGCTGCACAAGTATGCAAGGCAAGGGCCAAAATGCTAAAACAACTGAACTATTGGACCAATAGGATCCTGTAGATAGAGCAAGTGATATTTAACCAAAACTTGTATTCCACAAATTTGCATAAAATACAGATATTTTTGTTTTAGTGATAGTTTTAATCAAATCTTACATTTTTTTCGACTAATTTGTCCATGGTATGTTAATATTTTATAAAAGTTATCGTTAATTTTTAGTGAAAATATGTTTACTTTAATTCATGAATCAATTTTTTTAGGCGACAGATAGCTATGCAGTATTTAGAGTTAACTCAGCGAGAATCAGAATATGTTGCTTTATCACGAGATACAACTGAAGCGGACCTAAAACAACGCAGAGAGATACAACAAGGAACTGCTAAATATTTTGATCAAGTATGTATATTTTTTAAACAAATTTGAAAACATCAATAAAATACCTGAAATTCTGAGATAGAAATTCTGTTGTGTATCTGAAACATCATGTATATGTGAAAAAAAATTACATTGGGAGCTAGAAGTAATTTGAAGTATAACTGCCTGGTTTCATTTGGAATTGGGATTCTGATGTTAATTTCAAGAACTTCAAACTGGAGAATGATGTAGCTAGCTCAAAATAGTCTCATTTGGAATTTTCAAGCATATCATTATTTATGCTAGAGCTTCTTGTTTGAATATTTATGTGTTGGAAATTATGTGAGTGTTGTTTATTTTATAGTATAGCTGTAGTTTGTAAAAATATTCAAAATAGATGTGTGTGTTCATAATTTATATACTTTTTTTTTGTTTAAGAGTGCTGTTCGTGCAGCTATTGAAGGAAGAATATTAGTTTTGGAAGGCATTGAAAAGGCTGAACGTAACGTTTTGCCTGTGCTGAATAATTTATTGGAAAACAGGGAAATGCATCTTGAAGATGGACGATTTTTAATTCCAGCTGAGAGATATGACAAATTGTTAAAGGTGAAATATTATATTTCAATATTCGCCATAATATATTATTGAGAAACAAAATATGCACCATATTTTTACTCTAATCTCATAATTAATGTTAACATCTATTTATTTGGAATAGTTGCATGGAGAAGAAGAGTTAAAAAAATGGAGACTTGAAAGAGTAGGTGAGGGTTTCCGAGTAATTGCTTTAGGATTACCAGTTCCTCATTATGCTGGCAGTTCTCTTGATCCTCCGCTTCGATCTCGCTTCCAAGCCAGACACATTCCATCTCACACATACGAGGTAGGAATGACCTATGATTATCATTTTGGGATTTGAATTTATTTATATTATCATTGGACTGACAAAAAAATATCAGCCCTTTTGTAAATTTAAAACATTTGGCATCACGGCTTATAAATACTGATGGCAGAAATTTAAAAATCCACAAGAGACAGATAAGTCATCAGAGAAAAACTCGAGGACAAAAGATACCACAAATATCCATGCGCCGTTAAAATTCTCAAATTTGATATAGACTTTGTTAGGATTTGAACCCAGATCGATCTGATCACTACACCACAGGGGCTGACCTGTTGAATATTTAAATGTGCTATCCAAACATCATGAAAATTAAAACTCTTAAGCGGAAAAAAATCTATGTCTACTTACCATAGCAAAATTTTATATTTTATTTAAAATATATTTTTTTTCATTTTTATACCAGATGACAGTTTTTGAAATAAGGAATATTTTGGTATAAGTAACCAAAATAAAACTTTTAAAATTAAAGATGATAAAGAAGATAGTTTTTAAATAAAAAAATCACTTAATTTACAATATCAATATAATAATTTTTAATATTAAAAAAGCTATATGAAACAAGCAGGTCATTTATGATTGAGCATTAAAGAATGATCTCATAATGTAAATATCATACTCTTTTTATACTTTATATCAGTGATTTCCAAACTAGAAAGTGCTAATAAATTTTAAAGGCAAAGCAACAAATGAACTATTCAACTCTTTATAGCTCGTAAATTTAATTTGCGACATACTAAAACCATTTTTGAAAAGAAAAAAAAACGGTTTCAGTAGGTATGCATTTATAGAGTAAGGGATATACATAATTCTTTCTTATAAATATTACTAGTAACATAGAGCTAGAAAACCTCTGCCTTTTTATATTGGCAAGTTTAATAGTTATAATACAGTTTTAGTCATGATTATAATATGAATTGTGCAAGACATATATTTAAAAAAGAGATAGCACCTTGATGTTTAAATATTTGAATCAGAAAGGGTTACATACATGGAAGACTATTTTATATATTTTTGTTGCTAAAATGGTTGTAATGAACGGCTGTTTGTTAAGCTAAATTGTTTTACTAACAATAAATAAACTACCGTTAACTCAAATTCCATTTATTACTTTGTTAGCATCTAAAAAGGCATTTTGAATTTTTACTCTTTGTTTAATATTGGTCTTGTTTATTTTGAGTTTGAAATTTAAGTTTTATACAACAATCTAACAAGGGAAAATATCTATGCCAAGTCATAATCGTATTTTTTTTTGTTGATAATATTAATATTAAAAATATTTCTATGATATGTATGTATGTTTATAGACAGATATATATTTATCAATAAAATTTATTTATATTCTCTAAAGAATTGAAATTATTATATAAGATACAATTTTATTTATATTTTTATAATACTGAAAAACTCTATAAACTCTAAAAAAAAAAAACAATATTCTATCGGTAATCCTAAGTCTGATTATGTATGATTAAGCCTGATTTGTCTTATTTTAGATTAATTTATGTACATCAACAGAAAAACCGAATGATCTTTTTTGTTGTTGCAAGGAAAAAATATATTTTTATTCAATGCAATTCATTCATATACTAGCTACAGAGTTAGATATGTTTTTAAAACAATGTTTGAAATGCCAAAAAGCATACAATTTCTAATTAAAAATTTTCAAATTCTTTTCTTTTAATTAAAATTCAAACGGTTATTGAGTAAACTATTTTAAATAATATCACATTTTTTAGTACTATTTTCACAATATATTTAATCAGCGAAACCGGTCCAGATCATTAAAAATACTGCGGGAATAGTACTTAAAATATGTTGTTATTATTTAAAACATCTTGCTTTTCCACCAAGAACTGACAGTTAATTTAATTTATGGTAAAAAATGATTAGTATTGCACAATGTGATTCATATATCATCAGTAGTGAGAGTACTGCTGGCAACACTTTCATCATTTGACTTCTTTGGCAGCGACGGCATGAAAATATGCAATTGTCTACGGGCAGCCGTAGGGTTGAAGCTGGTTTCAACAATCTTCTTGCGTATTATATCAATATATTCTCTTTCGAACGCCTCTGTTTGCAGCGAACACCTTCTATTATTTGGTATTGCCGTATCACTGTCTTCGTCTTCGTCGGACTCTACTCCTGACGACACACTCAAAGAAGCGGTCATTGGAATTTTTTTACCTTTATTCTTTAGCTTGGTCGCTCTGGTTTTTGGGTCACCCTGCTCTTCTTGAAATGTAATAACATTCGACGGTAAAACTGTCCTAGAATTTTGGTTAATGTGTCCTGCGTCGTTTCCATACGAAGCTTTTGCATAGTTTTGTATATTATCGGAAACCAGCGAAGAATTTTCTTCCGTTGCGGTATCTTCATCTCCGTCAGTAGCGTAACTCTTTTTAGAGTTAGATTTTTTCTTTTTGTGCGTCGCCATTTGCTCCGCTATATAAAGCCCACTTCCGATATTCTTGACTTCCGGAACGCTGTGCCGAGATTTCGAAAGACGGTTTATATCCTGTTCGACTGTAAATGAAAAAAGCGATGTTTTTCCCGCCAAGTCTAGCCACTGTAAAACTCTTTCAGATAACGGATTGCGATCAATCGACTGATCTTCCTTTGCGGATCCGTCAGTTCGAAAGAGGTCTTGGTTGCTTCGGAGACTGGTGCCTTTGGATTGTTTGTTGTTGATATTCTCGCACAGCGGTTGAGAAGTGGCGCTGAGGAATAGATTGTCGCATATAGATTTGGCTGTTGTCGGACTCGAGGATGGACTGATGAGGCGGGGGACGCGACTCGATTGCAGTCCTGCGACGAGGGTGGTCGGAGACGCGGCGGGATCGTCGCTGGAAAGTATCGCGTGGCGGTGGCCGCCTACCCAAACAGTCCGTACAAAAAGAGGCCTTTGGGAGGATTCCCAGTGGACTAGCATAATAGTCAGCCGCTACAGTTGAAAGTTGATTTATTTTTCATTTATTCTGAAAAAAAAAATATTTTATAAATTTAATAACCAAAATATTTTACCATTATTTTACTTATATTCTGATTGAAAAAAAAAAAAAAATCAGGGGGAGGCCTTCATCCAGCAGTGGATCGATCCCGGCTGATGATGATGATGATGATGATGATATGTATATATATATATACTATCCGGACATTGTTACAGATTTGTTTTGGATTCAAAAGGCTTAAGTCGCGGAAAGGCTTATTGGACACAGGTTTTTGTTAAGATTACTCTCGTAGAGTATCATAATTGCTGAATTAAAATTAAAACCATTGCCAATAATTTATTTCAATGGAAAATCATTTTATGATGTGATTTTGTCAAAACCATATGATGTTGCGATAACTTCGTGTTGTGTTATTATGTGTAAAATATGAACGTAGATTAATATCGAACATATGCTTTTTGTTTACGAATTCACGTAAGCATGTCGTGCGGATTGTCAATCCATAACGGCGACAAAACATTTTGGCACAGCTTGATAACCGGCAATAATCGAAAACGTTCCCATTGTTTCCGAATTCTCGATATGTGTCTGTATATTACTCAAAACAAACATATTTTACGGTACTGGAAGTATTAATAGAGTATCGAAAAGCAATTTCACCTCTATTTTTAGTGCCTTTGCATTAAAAGCTATTTCAAGATGCCGTTCAAGTTGTTTTTAGAAGAAACCATCGAAACAATCATAAATTGCCAATCTAAAGATAATGATAATATGTTATGGCATACTCTATTCATGATCGCTTACTTCAGTATTTGTTGTGGAAAAGAGATACATTACGAGTAATAAAAAAAAATTACGATTCTCAAGTATAAAATTTAAAAAAAAATTACAGAACGTGAAAAAAAAAATCTGCGAATGAATACACGCTATCAACATTGACGAACATATTCTTGTGTTCAATAAATGTGTGTTTATTGAAAAATAAACAGTAATAATTATTAAAATGTATTTGAATAGAATATGATAAACATATTTTAAATAATAAAAACACGTTTTTTATTACTCGTTTCCACAATATATTTTTTGATCAGGACCGGTGTCGCTCATCGCAAGAACTATCTGCCGATACAATTGATAATGCTCGCGAGCGAAACCGGTCCTGATAAAAAAAATATATTGTGGAAATAAATACTAAAAATGTGCTTTTATTATTTAAAATATCATGCCTTTCCATTTAGAAGTGACAGTTAACACCTTGAAAGTAATATATATATATTACTTTCAAGGTGTTATATATTATATTGGTGCATTGAATAGCGAATGCGCTTTAATTATTGTATTTAATTTTTTTCGATAGGTTCCAACAGTGATAATGTCGATAAATATTATTGAACTTACGAAGTTTTTTTGCTCAAAACGTAAACGTATAAAAAACACTTGTTTATAAAATAAAAAAATGCATATGTAGAAATGTACAAAACATCTATGACAATTTCGCCAAAAGCAAATTGAAACAACTAATAGTAAACAATATTCCTCACTGAGTAAAATAATATTTTTTATAATAATGTAGTTTTCATGTGGACTAACATAATTATTGGCGGTTATCAAATATCCGTAATATTTATTATTTATTTAATTTATGGTAAGACTAAATAATTTTGATAAAGAAAAAAAGAAAACTGTTTCAGTTTTATTATAGCATGTCAATTATTAATGAGGCATATTTTTTTCCTGGCCTGGTAGACATTTTCTCAATTATCTTATTTTCAAAAATTATTTGACAAATCATCGGTTGAAATATTCCATTTTGAAAAAATGTCATAAATATCAAAGTATTACATTTATACAATTCAATCTGTTTGAATTTCACAAAGCTTTGCAAGAAAATATATTCATCCCTTGAATTGGTAATTGTCAATTCGTAAAGAAGAATATTATATGTATGAAATAAAACACAATTTTTATCACACAAAATTTTATAACATTGTTGTATATTGTTTAAAGTTATTTTTAACTTCTTACACAATCCTTGATCAATTGTATTGATGGATGACTAATCGTTTAGCAAATCTGGAAAACTTATTAATTTATTGTCTTAATGCTTCTATGCATTCTCAAAATATGGTTTTATCCTACTTATCTACTTATTTTGTTGTATTTTATATTTGAATTTGAAAACGATGATAAATATTCTACGCTAAATAATTAAGTTGATTAAATAGAGCCGTTCAAAGTTAAGCTTTTATAACAATGCTTACGAGCTTTATACAAATTGAACAACCGTAGTTTCACTTGCGACACCTTCACGTAACCAAAATCGGCCGATTACTGAACTTCGAAGTCCCCCGTTTTTCTTTTTATACCCGCGTAAAATTTTCAGGATATATTTTATTTCGCATTAGAAATGTCCGTTAGCTTTCTTTGGCAAATACGTCATCAGGCATAGACACGCACATAGCCCATTCAATTTCTGTTACGTCGAATGTAATTTATTTTTGACATTTTCTTTTTGCAATTATTGTTTTTTTTGTGGTGGTTTTTGTGGTTTGTGACATAGTTTATTATCACATTAAAAGGCGTGTTGGGTTGCGCCTAGACTATTCGCTTATGTCAATTAGGAAAACAATGTATTATAAATATACCAAATCTATATAAATATAAAATACCAAATCGTGAAACTTTTAATATTGTCTGTACAATGATATAGGATGTAATTTATTTATATACACCCGTCTCTCGCTTAACATGGAAGGTAGGTTCTGCTAGATCACCGTGCTAAGCGAAATCGTGTTAAGGGAGACTAACAAATGTATGAAATAGAGGGGATAGGTTTTTTTTGAGATATTAAAAAAAACAGGTAGGCGGAACTTACGAAAATATATTGATGTATAATGATACGGATAAAAAGTATTATTCAGTTCAGACTTATTTTTTTGCAATATCAGTCGTACTCTGTCCATCTTTAAGTATATCCAAAATTTGTATTTTTGTCTCCAGATAAATGATTTTTCTACTAAATTTCGGTTTTGACATTATGGATCTAAAATTTTATATACCTTTATATTATTTAATCTTCATTATACAAATAATAAAAATATGTATTAGAAATAATCGTCAGTATCACTAAGGTTGTTTATGTATTATATTATCCTTAATCGATTTAAATTTTGTTTGAGTTGTTTCTAAATTAAGAAGAAATAACGACACATGATACGCATGTTTTGGAATTGTTGTATTCATTAGAAGTCCATAAATATTTAATATGGTTTAAATTGGAAGAAGGTGTTGGTCCAAAATATATTAATGTTGGTTTTGCGTAGAACTGCCGTACTGTTATTTTAGTAATAATTTAAAAAGTTTCGGAGACGATGGAAATAACATTTTTTTAATAAAAGAATACTTTTTTTGATTTATAGTAAAAACCTTGAAGACAGGTTTTTAAATAAAATTTTCATTTGTTTTTCCGACAAAAAGCGAAAATTGTCGTTATGCTGATTAACTTTCCGAAACTCGTATACCTACATGAAAATTGCAATTCTCGTTGTAGACAAATAGCTTTGTCGCTTCGTTGGAAAGTTGTGCAAAACAATGTGGATGTCGTGTCGTGTACACATTACCCTCTACAAAAATAATTAGCGCAGACGAAGTTGTGCACGGCTTAATGGGTTAAATGTGGCTGTTATCATCTGCCATCTTAAATGCCGTGGTTTAATTCTAGAGACCAATTTGTGCTCCAGGAAATCGAAAACGGATTTCATCCCCATTGTGGGGGGTCTCATAGTAACCCTTGACTCGACCGATTTCATTCAGAGATTAATACATGTTATTATGAGTTTGAAAACAACAATATTATGCGACATTTTTCTCATATGATACGACACGGGTTTGTGTGACCTTCTCACTTTACTTATTAATTATGTATTCATCGAAAGGAATCTATCATTTCCGAAATACATTTAGTTACAATGTATGATGTCGACTGAAGGTGCTTGATGGAATTCCAATATCAAATTTGAATTGTTACAACTTTTACTTTGACCCGGGTTTCGCCTTTCGGCATCTTCAGGCATTCTATCACACGGATTACATGTTACAAAGTTGTAACAATTCAAATCTGACATTTCGTTACGTCTAGCTGTAAATAAAAATTATTTTTTTCTACGAGGGTTTTGTAAAAATATTTTGTTGTACAAATTAGTTTGAAAAAATTTGTTGTGGAGCTTAGTGCGCGAGTTTAACATGACTTTTTCGAGTATACTAAAAATGGATGTCAACATTGCCAGCAATATAATAAGCAATCCTTGTTTACGATTTGTTATAAATAAATTTAATTAATGTATACTGATGTGCACTATATAGTTGTTATACCATTTTGTCGAAATAACGTAATTACGGCTACAGTTTGCATTTAATAAACGGTAAAGTTTTCAGGCCTTTGTGGAAACTTTGTATGCGCAGTTAAATGGATGCATGTCACCAAAAATCGTCCCTTTTGTGTAATAAAATTAAGTCTGGTACCGACGTGTCATTTTGTCTTTCAAGCTATAGAATATTTTTCCACTACTTTTATTATATTTCATCGTATTAGTTTTAATGCCAACCATAGGTAAGTATTTACACATAGTTGTATCGATATTAACCCAGATATTTATTATAAACTTGTGAACTACAAATTATGGTCACAAATGTCAAATATTTCCAAAGGCAATTGGCCGATAATGAAGGAGTATCATGACGCGAAAGTGACCTGGTTATTTATTTATTTTATTGAACAATGCTGCGAAGAAACTCGCTTAGCATATGTTAGCTACGGTGATCGTAGATGCCAGCTACGGTCTACTACGACTGACTGCGATTTAAATTTAAGAATACTGCAAAGTACATTTGTAGAGTGTAAACTGATACAAATTTTCGTTTGATTCACTAAGCATACATTGTATTTAATACAAATGATTTTTATAATCAAAAGCGATACTATAATTAATTTTTCGGTGAACTCACTATTTTCTTCATAACCCTTCCACATATTCTATCTTTTATAAAATTATGTTAAGCGGTTGAAATACAGCTCTTTATACAACCGTTTTAATGATTTGTTAGGGCTTCATTTATTTCATATTAGACAAATAATATACGCTATAATCCTGAATATTCGAATAGTCCTGTAGTCAATAAATCTTAATATTTGATTATTTGTATTAAAATTACTGTGATTTCAAATATAATTTATACCATCATTTACCTTGTAATATTATTAATTCTTAAATAATGATTCCGAAGATTCATTGTTGAAGTGGGACTTTTTAAATTATTCCTTAACAAATCTGTCAGCAGAAATCATATTAAACATACCCTAATTTGCGATTCGTACAGCTATTAGCTTTTATTATACATATTGTGGATAAGATAATTAATTATATAAGATCCTGTGTTAGTTATTAATAATCAAGCAATTGGTAGCTTGCTTCGAATGTTCTACCTAAAAAGGTCGCAATAGTCGATTTTAGATTTAGGCAGTCTTCCACTTTATTAGATGGTTTTCATGCCTTAAAGCGTCAACTTGTTTAGAAATGAAAACGCTGAGTACGCTGATTGTCGTTATAAAGCAAATAAACCTTCTAATCTCGCATCGTCTTTGCGTTAGAAGATGAAAAGGCAGCTAAAAGGTTGCAGAAAGTAAGGACAAATAGCACATAGCTGTGTGCTATTTTGTAACTATACAGTAAATTTTAAACTATCATCATCGTTCATAAGATATTGATGATATAGTTGAATGATCAATGCTCTAGACCCGTGTTTACGAAACTGAGGCAGGAAAATGTTTCATTTTTAATACATTTGTGTTCTGGTGGTCGTGGATGATTTTTTTCAGATTTAGATGTGCCATGGCATGAAAAAATTCGGGATGCACTCCTCTAAACTAATAATTTTATACTAATTGACTTCGTTCGTCTAATTCGGTTACAATGATTAAGTTTCCAGATGCAATTATTTTACAATTGATTTATAGATTTGTGTACACAGATATAGATTTGTATGATATTTATATATATTCTCAATCACCCAATTCTTAAAATAATTCGGTAGGAGTAGCGATTATATTCTACGTTTCTTTTCCCATTCTCCTATCTGAAACGCTGAGGGACTTAATACACAACAGCTATCGTAATAAAGCTTCTATAAAAATGCTTGCTTTAATGAGCAGATATTGTATAAATAATAAAAAAAATGTATTATATTTATTACAACTCATCTGTAACCTACTAACAATTATAGCTGAATTTAAATTCTCTGTTTACCATTCTTTATCGATAAAATAACTGCTACAGAAAAAAATCACTCAACCTTGAAAGAAAAGCCGATTCTTGTAAAACATCATTAATTTCGTTATAAATATCTATTCTATCGTGATTACAAGAGGACATTACTTTAACAACAGTTCCATTATTCCAATAGTTTTTTGGATAAATGATCATTTAATTATAGGTTGTCTACGAGAAATTATGTATTGCTAGCCAGCTTTTGGGAAATGAAGTTCTGTTTATATTCTCGACAAGGCCACAAAAATGACCGTATCACAAACATCGATTTTGAAATATTTTTTATTTATATATGGAAGTGGCGTAGAAGCTGCGCAGATTCCGTGTTGATTAATAGAAGTGTTAAAATAGATTGCTACAACTTTTGGATTTGTCATTTTGTACTGTATTCTTAATTTTCATTTATTTTTTTTACTTTGTATAGACGTCGATTAAACATGGTATTGTCCTAAACGGTAGATTTAAACCGGAAAAAATAGGTTAAAGAAAAAATAAAATGTTTAACAACATATATATTTATAACGAGTACACTGTCAACACCTCTCAGGTACATAAGAAATCTTGGCGACCCTTCGATGACATTGAAAAATTTCTGCAGACAATTAAAATGCAAACAATAATGAACAGTCATTTCTGGCGTTCATTTCAATACCTTCATTACAGTAATCCAACGCGAAAAAAACTCTTTTACAAAGCTTCATAACAATGAAAAAAGTGTCTTAGTATTAGTACAGCGTGTTGATTCAATGGATATATTGAAAAGTGTTTACAAGAAATGCGCAAGGAAGGCCTTTTTATTCAATCAGTTCTTGAATTTTAAATATACAGACAAAAATTCGCTGTCGAATATCATGTTTCAAATAATCATACTGGAGAGGCGAAAACAAATAGACTGAGACCTGTTACCAATTTCAGATAATTTGTATTTTTATATAAATTAAAAAAGATTTTTTATAAAAATGGTTTCCGTATTGAATTCGAATTGAAATAAAATATTTTTCGTAGCTTATTATATTGGTAAAGTAATTTCTTAGCAACGGTCAGATATAGATATAGATGATCTGTGATGTTTTCATTCTTCTCCACCCTCGATATTTTTCTATTCTGAAAAAGAGTTTAATAAATATCAAGGTTAAAATAGCGATTGTGTAATTATAATTTAATCATTTCAAATCCCATCATTCTCTCATTGCCATCTCTGATACTTACCTAATTATTTTCGAAAGTAATTTCTTAAAATTGTTCATTAGAAGTCCATTGAGGTCAGCTCTAATTTTATATTTTACATAGGGAAAACTCACTACTGTCAAGATTGTAGTTAAATGATTTTTAATGCTCAAGTCTAAACAAATTATGCAAATTCAAAATTAGGAAGGTCGGATTTTACAAATTTCTCTATGTGTGCAAATTTGTTTTTGTTCGACTAAATTTGGACCTTGCTCGCATATCACGAAATGACATTAAGTAATTTTGCACATCTTTGTAATCTACTAAATACAATATTGCTATCGTGCCCGTCCTTCGCGAAAAGATGGTCGCCGAACTTTACCAAACATTTCGTGTTTAACGAGTTCTTGTCTCTTGTTAGAAAGGCTCTGCGACATTCTGGATTCTTAATCATCATGTCTGAAACGTACTTTTAATACCTTTCAAAGTTATACGCCTTTAATAAAGTTATCACGCAATACTTTTCATTCTAAATACTTTGTTCGTTTCGTTTCTTAAATTATTTACGCTACTCCGATTGAAAATGTTAATACTTTATACACCCAAAATAACTTTGAATTTAGAGTTTACTTACGTTTCTCAGTTTAGTTTCCTGAAATCGAGGAAAATTTTGGCAGATAAGTACATCAATATTTCAAAGCTATTTCCAACTATTAAATAATTTACCTACTACCCTCTTTTGTATTTGTGTTCTAAATTTGGAACTTCATAACATCGATATTTTTTGAATATTGAATCTATTATATTTTGATAATTTTATTCAGTAGTTTCTTAATGAATATTAATATAAGTTTATGTATATATAGTAATAAAGATGTGTTGTTTTATAATATATTTTGTTTTTGAAAATTCTTCGTGTGGATAATTCGAATGAATTTGCCACTCAGTATCATATACCGTATTTTTTCATATATTTGATTCTTAAATATTCAACTATCAATAAGGTATTAAATATTCATATAAGTTATATTCTTTGAAGAGTTTGATGAACTTGAAGGAAAAATAACAAAAGTGATGATATTTTGTTACCCTATAATTATTCCAAACAAATTAAATTTTAATTATCTCAAAGTATTGCGTTGCGGATCATTCAAAAGGGTCATTATATGTTTGACTTGTTAGAATGATTGGCTATTTGGCTTTGCGTGTCGACTCGGCAGTAAAGTTGGCAATAATTTGTGGAGCATCAATTAAAATGTTAATTGATTCAACCGCAATACAATATTGATTAGGGTTTATCCAACCCCGCTCTCTTACCGCATCGCATTGACTAGCCATAATTTTCTAACAAAGCTTTTGAGCTGAGCATTATAGCGCCATAAAGTAATACAATTGAGAATAACAAATACTCGTTATTTTTGTAATGCTGCCAAAACTTTACCGAATATTTCAGCAACTGTTAAAACTATTATATTAAAAGTTTATATATTATTGACGTTATCATTTAAGTATTCTAAAGCTGCGGAAGTTGATGGTTTAGAACTCTACAGAAAATCCTGTAATCATGAGATAATCATTAAATTTTTCTTCATTTTTAATTATAATCAAAATAATAAAAACAATTTTTAGTACTAGTATTTCCACAATATATTTTATGATCAAGACCAGTTTCGCTCATCACGAGCATTATCAACTGATGAAACCGGCCTTGATCATAAAATACATTGTGGAAATAAGTAGTAAAAGTGCTATTTTTATTTTTCCAAATATTTTACCATTCCATTATAAAGTGACAATTAACACATAAAAACTGATTTTTAATGATGTCAAAAGGAAACGGTTGTCATTCTACACGTCTGTGTATGTTTGCGATGGACTGCTAACTCATCAAATTGTCTTTCAGGCCCTAGGATCCCAATCCTAAGTACAATAGCTGCGTTTGAACCCTAGTAAGCTTGATGATCAAATCTAAAATTTAAAAGAAAGCAACAATTTAAACAATTACAGTACTTTTTAGCATTTATTGTAGTATTAAACACGACTGTATTATATAGAGGTGTCTACTGAATTGTTTCATTTAGGTCATTTTCATGTTGTTACGGTCCAATTAACTGTAAAAAATATACATTGAAAGATGCTAAAAACTATGTAATTTATCATTCTAAATTAATCGTGAAACGGCCTCGAGACCTTGTCTAAATTTGAATATTCAAAATTACGGAATAATATGATAATTTAAAATAAAATGTGTTTTTAATTTGTAAAATTTAATCACGAGTGGAAGGTTAATGTGCTCATTTCGCTCCTCTTCTCATACTTTCTCGCTTAAATGAGATGTTAAATTTAGATATCCTTGCGATGTAATGATATCAATTATTTGAGTTTGCATGATGAAATTACAACGTGGCAGTCTAGAAACCTGCGGCGGTTTTCCGCATAGCTTTCGTTAGAAGTAAACTTAATTCTGTTTTAATACGAGAATGTGTTAAACAACTTTACCGCGGTAACCGTATTTTTTTCATTAGAATATTAATTTTAAATATTCTAACTGAATTTGGTACACTTGAAATTAATGAATAATTCATATTGGGTCCAGTGACGTGTTTGTTTTGTTTCAACAATTACAGTAAATTTATCATTATTGAAATTGGTGAAGATCACATTATAAATAAAGTAATAGAATATGTATAAAAAAAAATTTTTAATGAATATAAAAACCTTCATAAAATGTATCATTGCTTAACTGCTCCATATTTTTATTTTGTACGGAAATAGGAAAAACTACGAATGACCATATTTAACACCCAATTACAGGCGTTTTTGGTGATATTAAATACTAAACATTGTCACGTCTCTTAATATGCTAAATAAATCTGAAAATATGTCATTTTTAGTATTGCTAAAACTTTAGGAAACTGATTACCAAAATTACCAAGTAGGAAAAACCTTCAAAATTATTAGCATCCCGTGAGAATCGAAGATGTCACTGTAGAAAGCAGCAAATAAATTCTACATGTCGCGTGACACAACAACCGCCGTTTATTTTGCAACTACACAAACAGAAATTGCCAACTAAATCTTGATAAAGAAATGTATATACAGTTGCAGAAAATTTACACGGATGATAATAATAAGCAATTCAAGAACTGTCTTTGCTTAAATTGTTCGAAAAGACTGGATTCCGAGTGAATACAGTTTACTTTGAAATACATTTAATATTATCCTTCGTTTCTATAGTGTTATCATACATTCCTTATAAATCTTCAATCAGTCCTTCGTAGTAGACCGCAGATTGAGCAATAGAACAATTAATAATCATTTATCAAACATGTTTATATTCTCTTACCTTATCAGAAAAATTAAATAATGTCAATGACTCTGACTGTCTGACGAGGAGTAAACCGAAATAACTATCAACTATTATATCTTATAAAATTCGTAGAACTAAAATATATTGCTATTTTTCCCCGTGTCATAATAGAGTTCTACCAATTAAATGGCGATTCAACCAATCAATGATTGACTTCCAGTTTTCGTTAAATGGGTTCTGTGTAGGTTATCCACATAGATGTGAATATGTTTAGTAGAAAGACATTATATGACATTATTTAAAACAATACATCGTAATTACTACAGTATAAAAAATGATTATTTATCATTTCGTTGTTAATTTATTTATTTTTGTATATTTATTGCTGGTCATTAGTAGAGAGGCATAGTGATTCATTCTTTTAAATTATGAACATATATCTATTTAAATAATAAAAACACATTTTTTTAGTACTTATTTCCGGGCCGGGAGTATATCAGCGAAACCGGTCCTGATCAAAAAATATATTGTGGAAATAAGTACTAAAAAATGTGTTTTTATTATTTAAAATATCATGCCTTTCCATCAAGAAGTGACAGTTAACACCTTAAAAGTGATATATCTATTTGATTAATATATCTAATTAATATGTAAGAATGATGATTTTTGTGAGAATTGTAAATATTCTTAAATAAAATAAGATTGCTTTGCAGTTTTGAACATTGTTGTTCAAAAATTTTTGTTATGAGTGAATCCATTTCGTATTTTTGTTTCTGACAAGTGTACATATACACTTAACTTTTGGAGGTTTTCAATTAAGTTGTTTATTTTTTATCACTTACCGTCTTCCTCCGAATTCTGAATAATTTAAGTGTATTATGGCTGATTTTTAAAGGAACCAAATAGTTTTTAATTCCTTTGTGTTTGAGAATTTGTTACATATTACATTTACATACAACATTGTTATTGATGTATTCGGTGGTATCATTGTTTGAAAAGCGTTCGAGTATTTTTTAAGCTCTGCTTACTTTGCCTTGGAAGTTTCGAATTCAGAAGCTCAATTCATACGTCACCATAAAAAATCTTCCTTTGGTTATCGTGTTTACAGTATTTACTTATTCTTCGATCGTTCTCACAGGTTTCTTACAAACAGACAAGGCCGTGTAAATAAAACTGTCAAAATAGCGCAAACAAATAAAAATGTACTTTGACAGAATCGCTTCGGCTACTGCATCTCGACATGTGGTATTTTTGGATATCATACACCCGCTGACGTCATTATATCCTACGCTATCTGATAGATATTCACCCGATAAGCCGCAATCTGCATACCTTGACATTCAAATACCATGCCGTAGTATTGTTATTATAAACAGCGAAAAAATGTCGCGTTGAACGAAACGAGACTCTTATCCTTAGCGTCGTAGCACGAAGCCGACAAACTTTAGCGTGTTTCGTGATACTTGGACTTTTGCCACAACTATCTATTGGCGGCGAAGTGAACTTGGAGAATCGGAAAAAGATTAATATGGGTTCTGATAGCATATATATACATATCCGCATATATTTCCTAGCATAGCCATAATTTTACCGAGTATAAAAAGTATATCTTCGATGTTTTATGATGATTATGTAGATTTGTTGTGATAATTTTAATTTGCAAATCATTTTAGTCAATAGCCAAACCACAATTCTCCAAGGAATCTAAAACAGATAGTTCTTTCGTCCTTCTTGGTATCCATTTATTACATTAATTATTCAAGAGAATTATAGATTTTTATTTTTCATTTGGTGATATACTCTGTACGGATCACATACATACAGTATACTGATACGTTATGGTAACATTACATTTTTATCTAATATATAATTTACCGGTCGTTGACACCACTTAAAATCACACGAAACTGCCGATTTTTTCAATTTAAATTAAGTCCAACGTTCAATTTATTTCTTGAAATACGCACAAAATCCTGACCAGAGCGTAGTACCTTAATAACGTAGATAGTTGAACTTTGGCGTTCTAATATGATAATTAGCTAAATGGAAATTTAATGCCATTATTTAAATATACATTGATATTGCTTCATTATATATTTTTATAAAATGAAATGGAACGGTTACACGTCATTTTAAACTTTAAAAGAGTTGTAATTTTTTGTCCCTATAAGCTTTTTTACTTTTACTTTGATAATAAAAAATGTTTTCTTAAAATCACGAACATATTATTGACGTCACAGTCTTAAGTTGTTTACCACCATCTTGTAATGTAATATTTCGACATTCACTTGTGATTTATATTTAATATTCTGCTTTATAGTGAATGTTGAATATTTATGGTTTAGAAGCATTTTCTGTTATGGTTTCATACCAAAATAGAAACTTAGTTTTCATGTTTTGAATTATGGTATTTTATTTCTATTAGAAGTTTTACTTGTTTATCGTTTCCTAATGTAATAAAGTTTATAAATACATGATTTACTTTTGAATACGTATTCCACATATCAGTGATCTTAAATAAACTATTTTTTAATGATGCCTGGTTTGTGTAACCGTAAAATAACCAACTTATTAATTGTTAATAAATAAGTTAGTATATAGGTAATTATAATCTTAATATATATGTAAAAAAAAGATATCCATGAAATTGAAGTAAATAAAGAAATATAAATTTATTTTCGTTGTATTCTGCGATAACTTTGCGGTTTATATAGTTTTATTATATTTATGATTATTCATTATAAAATAAAATTGACGGCAGTCTTATTCCACTTGTGACACATTTTTCGCTTATTCGAGAGCCATCTCTAGACTTGCTTCATCTTAAGGCTATTTATCATTTAATAAATGATTTTTATTATAAATTTAAGAATGAAGAGTGTTGTGGGACTATGTTATTTCAATTTTACTGGACGATCGAGACTTAAACATAAAGAGAATATTAATCCATCAATCATAACATTAGTAAATTGATACGGTTTGTTCGTGTCGAGGTGGCTTTACTTCCCTCGGTATTCAACACATTCATCGTGGGTTCGATCAACGTAAAACAAACACATGCATGAGGATTCCGAGTTGCAGTTTCACATTAGTTAGCAGTAGAACAGTGGCTAGTGAATGAAAACCAATATATTAATGAAAAACCCTCATATAAAGAGAAACGATCGTACACATAGCGATTACCACTGGAGCCAAAAAAGGCTTTACCATGATTATATTTTGTATAAAAGGCACATGTAACATAAACTAGAAATAGTGAAGAAAACTGTACGCTACAATCTTAATATTATTATTATACCGCAAAACTATTTTATTGTTAAGTATTGGCAGACTATTGTTAAATTCGTTTTTCGCGTAGTAAATTACAGTACTCTATTCCTTCTTTGTTTTATATTTTTCTGTTCTGTTTCTTTCTTATTTATTTTGGTAAAATGTAAAAATTCTGACTCGTGATAAATGACATGTGGCGATGTAACTTTGAATACGGCCATATAAATTTATGGCATATTTTTTTATGTTGAACAAGATCAGCAAAATATATCAATAGTAAGCAAGGGACATTGAGTGCAATCACGCAATCGCTTATAGATATTCAATTTGAAATAAACGATCTATGACGTAAAATATACATATTCTTCTAATTGTTGCGGAAAATACGAAATCATATGTCGAAGTTGCACATTGGTTCCGAAATTTAGTACTAACTTCAATCTGACTTGTCACTAAGTAATATTTAATTTTCGGTATTGTAAAAAAAAACTGGTAAAATGGTATTGTCTCATTTCCACCTCACATTTAATAACACATTTTCATTTTTTATTAATAATGCTAGGAGACATCGTCTTATTGCTTGCGTTAATGTTTAAAAGAAAATTTGAGATTCCCTTTTACTACTTAAAACACATGGCCTCTAAATTGTGTCTGATGCCCTTTAAGGACATAATCTGGCGACGTTAATATCAAAAATTCAACTCATTTACGACGCCTAATTTTATTTATATGTTGCGAATAACTAAATGAAACTATTCCTGAGCATTAAAAATAAGAAATGTCTATTACAGATTGTGTTTCATGATTATAAATGTAATTAACTAAAGCATAGGAAAAAAATACTACCGTTAGAATTATGTAATGTGTTTATATCCTTCTTAAAAAGTACTGTTGACCTCAACCAAGGGAGGTTATGGAATTCTGTAGGAAGCACATATCCAGTCCAAGAAATTTGATCCTGTCAATTTACTCACCACTATTTGATTTGATATGTAGGATGGGCTTTATCTCTGGGTGGCTGGTTTCCATTTCGTCGTCCCTGTGTACTATATACAATAAATAGTTTGTCGGAGGGATTTTTTGATACCAACAATAAAGTCAAACTAAAATAGCATTTGCCATTATGATTCCAAAAATTTTACAATAAAATCCAACGGATCATCGCTCAAGTCTATTGATGAACGCTCTATTTATTATATTTACTAAAAGTAAAGCTTCTCATAGAAGTGTTGCGACAATACTTCGAAAAAGTGTGTTCGTCACAACTTTTCTTATTCTAATTTGAATTTCTGGTTATACACAAGCTCACTGCAATCCCGAAATCTTTCGTATGTATTTTTACAAATTGCCATTTAACTAAACGTGTATTTTTTTACAGGAGCAACTAGAAACTCTCACTTCTGAGACTAAAGTACCTCACGAGAAGCTTACAAAACTTCTTTCTGCAGCGTATGCACTCGCCAGCCCTGAATTGGTACCGGGAGCGTTGAGACTACCCGATTTTCCTCTAGATTCTCTTCCTAGGGCTGCGAAATTGATGGTGAGACACTTCTATATGTTTTTACTCATAAAAGCTTTATAATTTTTATAACGTGTTTTTGATTTTTAATCGATAAATCATGAGTATCCAATGGTTTTTCGTAATATCGAGTATTCATTTTGAAAAGTTCCGTGGGATAAAAAGCGTATTGAAAACGAATTTACTGATTTTAGAATTGTAGTAAAAATGAAATTTATCGTCACCGTTCAGGAAAAAATACTTTCATTTGTATATAATTTAAAATGACTGAGAGTGCTTAATGAAATTTCAATATTAAATCGAGTACATCCGTTAACTCGAATTACTAGAAGGTAAAACACGGGTCATTAAGTGATAAAAATTGGACCCCTACAGAGTTTGAAAGATTCAAATTTCATTTATATATTTACTATTATATTAACATTTTTCTCCATATTACGTTTCAGCGATAGATTTTGCTAGAATGAACTTTTTTTATACATAGTTCAAGCTACGAATTTTTCGACTGTAGTTTTGCCAGGAAATGCACGGTTTATTGTGCCGGCAATCTAAATAAACTTTAATCGAGTTTCTTAAAAATTAATACGATGCTATCTACCGGTTACCGTTTCCATTTAATCAAATGAATAATTAAGTTTGCAGCCATATTGTGGATATGTATTCAATGGTTGTGCATTTGAATGCACGATTCTCTATTAAATGTAATTAATTTTTGTGGCAAGAATGAAAATAAATCCCAGGTATTTGTCAGCGTTAAACGGAAAAGTTTTTTTCAATCTACTTTCACATCGTCACGCAATCGACATCACAACACTGATCTCATTTAATGATAGGGTTTAAGTTCTCTTTTTGAAAGCGTTCAGCTTTGTATTATGACGTTTTGTAGAGTCGTTAGCAAACTTACTGGGGTGATATTAGGATTGGGTGGCCTAGAAAATATTTGTTGTAACATTTTTAGGAATAATCTTACCAAGTATGTCAATCAGCTTCGTAAAAATGTAACATAAGATTTTGAGAGAATTTAATGTAAAGAATTCTGTTTATAAGCGTATTTTATCAAAATCTTTTACTGTATTGAAAATATAATCCGTTCAACAGAGAATCAAAATATATATGCATATTTTGGGGTTAATAAATCATTAAGATTAATAACAATAGCAATTTATAAAGGAATCAATTTTTTAGTTTGAGTTGTTGAAACTGTATATTTCCACACATTTTGTCATTCACGACTCGAGTTTCGCTTTTGAGCATCATCAAAATATATTAAAATGTATACAGATTCAACCACTCAAATTTGATATTGAAATTAAATCAGTCACCCTTAGTCGATATTGTATTTTTTATTTCTTTCGAAAAGTATATAGGCAAAGATAAAATCAATAAACTGGACAGAAGCGGTATTTATAAAATGTCCTGTGGCTCATGTTTATCCGTTTATATCGGACAGACAGGTAGAAGTATATCTACTCGAGCTAAGGAACATGTAAGATCATTCAACATTCAAAAACAGATTCACAATTCGCTAATCACGTTATTAATGAATCACATAATATAAATTCAAACTCAGCCCCTAAATGTTTGCATCTTTGTAGTAAGGGTCGGAGAATGACGGCTTTGGAACAGCTGGAAATCAATAGACACCAATTATCACAAAGGATTCTTAACGAACAAACTAACATAATAGTATCGCCACTTGTCCAGCCGTTGCACAAAGGGGTGGTCTGATTTACTTCCAGAAGGATCACTTCCGTCCCACATATAATCTTATTGTCATAGACACCTATTGCTTCATTTAGAATTTTGAAAATTTAGTGTCATTGTGTTAAAGTAACAAGCTAGGCCGTTGGAACAGGAGAGAGGATGTGTTGTGTGCCTTTTCTGCACAGCTATATATAGATAAGAAAATGTTAGTTTAAGCATAGTTCTGACAATGGCGTGAGCCGAAATAGCTATCAACTATATTTGTTAAAAATAGTTTTGTAGAACTAAAATACATTGCTATTTTTTCACCGTGTTATATAGTCAAAGCTTCAAAAGTTACATATATTTTCATTAGATTAGTTCCTTTTTAGAAATTGATTATCAACAAATAAATTATAATTATGCCATTCAATTTTAATTTATTTGTTTTATTAAATTTCATAGAATATAAAAGGTGTACGATTTTACGTATGATTCGGCAAAAAATATTACATGCAATTATCGCTTGTGTTATATTATATTTATATATCATTGTGTGTGGTGAACTCGTCATATTATTTGCTAATTTTATGATTTTTTTTCAAGTAAACTAATCTTAAAAGCGTAAAAAAATCTTGTTTTTGTCTTCTATAAAAAGGAAGATTTATCTATTGACTCATAAATAATTCTCGTTGAACGCTAAATACTGGGATATTCTTTCAAACCATAAATTCTGTTATGTGTAGATATTTTTCCTAATCGCTCTTTTTTTGTTAACAGTAACAGTTATTGAAACATTTAAAAAAATCATTTGCTTCCAGCAAGATTTTAAAGAATATTTCATTTGAATTAGCTGAAATGCAGCATCATGCATTTAAAGGTTTTAATGTAACAGATATTAATTTTGTGTCATTTTTGTTTTTTAAGCGCACTGTGTACTTGATAATATCTATAATAACGGCTTTGAATCCTTAATAAATAAAGCGATCACCAAAAATTTTAAATAGCAATAAATTAAACACATGCAGTGGTACGCTTTAATAAAAAAGGGATAAAACACTCTGCCAAATTGTTATAAAACATGCCATCGAAAAAAAATCCCAACCACACCATGTGAAATTTCCATCCCGATTTCTGACATGCTATGCATTTACCCCATTTTATTTGCAGTGACGTCCCGGAGTGTTTTTTTTTATCTATTGTTGTTTTCATTCAAGAACTCTGTGTACATTTCGTCAGGTCTCGTGCGTTTTGTTATTCCTTGATAAAATTATCTTTAAAAGCCCAAACTCTTTATAATATGTATAATATTTAATTTTCTTAGATGTGCGATCGGTTTCGTTAAATAAATCAATGAAAATATTCTTTCCAATTCCTGGCAAATTAATGTTAAAATCAGACCTTTGGAGCGGATTGATTTTTGAGGTGCGATTGCTCCAACTCCGCTTCGCAAACAATTTACATCAAAATCAAAAATATATCATTTTTAATGGAAATTTCATTGAGATTGTATAGGTATTTTATAAAAATATTTGTGTTTGGTTTTTATAAATATACACACATAGTATTGTTATTTGACATTTCCATTACATATTGAATAAAATTCCACACTGGAAATATTACCTGCTATCTCTAATAAGGAAAATATGAATCATTATGGAAGTGGCAAATAATATACTGGTATACTATAATATACTATATTTAAGTGATCGAAATCGTATGTTTTAAATAAATATTTTAAGCAAATTTACAGTACATTGGTATGCCACTGTTTCAGATCGTATATCTTATATCAAATCCATCAACTTTGAACAGCACTAATATATTGAAGTATTGCCGACAATTGCACCACCGGCCGTAGATAATAACCAAAAAGGTCTTTGTAATGAACTTTTCACACGAAATCAATTTGAAACATGTGTTTGGCGATATTTTACATTGGCATTGAAAGAGTAGTGAAGGTTGAAATATATATATAATAATTTTGAGCAAAATTTTTGTGCAAAACTTCTTAAGAAGGCGTTCATTAATTATGTTATTCTAATAATGATAGTGAGGGGTTGAATAAATTTAAACATTGTTGACATATGGTAGGGGAAGGAGTTGAAGAGATAAAATGACGTGGACAATTTTATTTTTTATATAAATTTCGATAGTCGACAAAAGAATTCAAAATTATTTCATATGATCCACAATACATTCTCCTTACAGTTTATCATGAATTTAAGATTAACGAGTAAATTATTTCTATAGATTCAATTTAAACATTGAAATCAATTTGTTTTTAGTTCATTCCTCGTGTAGTTTATAGTGACAAGTGTTCTGCTTGTTTTACAATAGACTATATAGCATTGTACTATCTTAATTTTTTTATTATCTACAGTAGAAACTGCCGGTAGAGGGGTCAACTAATAACAAGTCAATTCTACCCTACCTATTTTTTATGTATTTGATTATTATTTTGAAATTATCGATTAGTAATCTATTTTTTCCGAATCTGGGGCTAACGTGACTAAAATGAGGATATGTCCAGTAATTAATTCCTAAATTTGCTGTGTCGTGACGATAAAGCTACTAATCAATACATCTCACATTCGAATTAGAGAACGATTTGATAATTATAAAGTAAAATACCCTTCTCCTCTTGTTAATAGTCGTTTTACGCTTAAGAATGCAGTTTCGCTTCAAAGCAAGTTCAGTTTTATACAAATTGATTTCAAAACTCACCACCTGTCAATTACCCTTTTCCCTTAATTAAGCTTTTATCGCCGGGAGTTAAATTATTTAATTCAAATATACTATTTTATCGTGTCTAGTTTTTCAAAATTTCAACGCTTTTGATGTGTTGTAGCTTTTTGTAGAAACTGCGAAACTATTTTCAGCATAACGAATAATACCTGATTTTTTTTAATAACATTAATGTGTCGATTTAAATATTTAAAGTCACATTGCAAAAGGAAGATACAAAAAACCGTAGGTCTTTAAGTGTAATGAATTCAATAGTTTTTATACTTGACTTTTTTCAATGACAGTTATATTTGTATCTGCAACACATGGTTATAAATACTTGAACTAATAGTCTAAAATAATAAAGCAAAGGTTTGAATGATTGTACGTTGTACGATATACATCTTCAAATTGAATTGAGTTTGATTGTGAATTTATTATAATCAATTAAAATTTATAAGGGATTACCATTTTCTTTTAATGTTATATAGTGTACTTTGTACTGTATATCCCGCCGTAAAGCTAGCATGTAATATAGTACTCATGACTATTTTAATTTTTTTTAGCTCCATATATGCGAACAATGTAACTGCTGCGTTCGTCCATTTATTGTAGACATGTGTACAATGTGCACATGTGATTTCGTTTTCTTTGAATATTACCGTGTCCAAATACTTAAAAAATGGGAGCCATCGCCTCAAACACAAGTGTTAATATTTTTTTTGAATTCACCCCACGAAACATTACTTTCAATTATACGTAATAAAAACATTCTAGCAATTCAATCAACGCATTTTATTATATTGTGATTTAACATAATTATTTTTATTATGATTTTTTTACACAGGAAAACAATCCTCAGCTTTCTGTACACAGCGTTTTATACATGCTGTATCCATATCGAGCATTTCTGCCCGACGACGCAGTAAAAACAATTACGCCCATATTTAAATCCTTTGGCATTAACATCAACGAATCAAATGCCACTGTATTGACCAACGTGTCTTCAAATCCCGGAGAGCACACTTCCAAGATCGTGCTAATCACCGATAGAAATCAGTCAGAGATCGTGGTGCCCAGCGGCGTGAGCAGGGTCCAACCCAAAGAGGCGTTTGTCGAGAACGACTACCAGAATTTGGTGGTCGCGGATCTGGTGCAGTCTCATGCGGTTTCGGATATTTGTATCATCGGTAATGTATTTTTATTAGTATATTGCGGATAGAGGCTGGGCGTGAACGATAGAAGGAAGGAGAGCCCTTGAAAAAGATGTGTGAGGACCAATGGGAAGTCGGCCATGGTTCATGGTGTCAGCCAAATATGCATAAATATAATACACATTATTTTCGTTCGATATAATTAGCACGCTATTAACAATCTGCAGCTGTTTGTAAAAACATCATTTAAAAATATAAATTAAAAAAACAAAAGAACAGATGCTTCCTGATTCCTGAAGAAGTTTTATTAACCCAATTGTCATTCTTCACATCCGCGTCTGATCTCAAGTGCAAAATATGTGATGCATTGTCAATTTGCTATTATTCCAAATATTTATATTTTTGTACGATTTTAATTGAAATTTAGTAATGCTCTCAAATTATAATTTCAATTCTATGTATCTACCAAAGTATTTGTCGCAGTAGCAATATTAATATCAATTTACGACTGGTGCTGCTTTCTTCATGCCGTGATTTATCACAAAAATAATATTAACATGAATAGTTATTTTGTATTTTTGAAAGCAGAACTGATATTACGCACGGGGGCCAATTGTTAACCTTCGCGAAAACTTCGGATTGAATAAGATCACGCAAATATATACGACATGACCCTAGGTAATGTCAATTATATTGAATATACATTGCAGTGGCGCGCAAATTTCATTGATTTATGTATATTTTATATTCTGCCAAAATATTTGAGTACTAGTCAAATTTTCACAGATTTTTATGTCTTTGATATTATATCAATATTCATGTAAAGAAATAAATATTTGAGAGAAATTCTTCTTCGTTCGTTAAACATTAATGAACGATAACTTCGTGGCAATAATGCACGGAAAAAATAACGACCTAATTTGAAAAAAGATGTCATTTTTTTTACTAAATTAATTTTTTAAATATGGATTTTTTCACCATTACATCTATTTAAATTTAAAAAATGGCAACTTGTTTACTAATACATAAAGTAAGATATCATATCCTCTCTCTGTATCTGACTACTTTTTGGAATCCAATAAGAATCATTTGAAAATGAACGTAAATATCACAGACTGACTCTTTGGACATCAATCCAAAAAGATTAAAATTAAAGTCATTAGGATTTGAACCCGTGATCCGCACTACCGGATAAAACTTTAACCTTATATTACTCGGGTAAGAAAATCTTAGCTTGAGTTTTATTTAGCCGTAAAAATGTTTTTTTGACTTGTAAAAACGATATCATCAAAATTGTTCCAATATATATATATGTTTTTTGTTTTTGTAAAAAGTGTAGAAAATTAATTTAAATTTCGAAAAGCAAAACAAATATTAAAGCATGTAAAATATAACTTACCATAACACTTCTAATTTTTGATAACCTTAAAAGGGATAATAAATCGAGTCTTCAAAACTGCCACTGCTCACCGAATATTGTAAAACATTTTTTTTCACATTATGTAAATACTTGCGATAACTTTTTCTCGACTGGTAAACTTATGGCTTGTTAAACTTATCGTGTTCGATGTCGAGCTAAAATTTCTATATTTTATTGTAGATTAAATGAAAAAGTTTTTGTTTTATTCAAGTTTTCCTCCGCATACTTCGGAATGGTTACAACGCATTTATTGTCTCATTGTCTATGGCGATATTTTTTTATGAAGTCAATAAATCGGTCTGTGATTTTTCATGCCAATGACGCCAAACTTTGCGTCATTCATGAAACAGAAGATATACTTTTTATTGTACCTAATTTTACTTTTCTGATACAGTATATATTTTAATATATATTTTTTCTATTTAGGTCGTACAATAAAAAATATAAATAACTTATGACTAAATTATAGCACTTCAATATGACCTAAAACGTATTATTGTTTCCATATGTGTGTGTAATATTTACAAATATTATTGAGAAATAAAATGCCGGTCGTATTATTTATTGTGATGTTACGTACTTTGCACTTAACGTGGAGTTATTGTTTTTTTTTTATTCATGATCATAAAATGACGTTTTAGAATATCAATAGATAAGAGATATGTATGTATTGTTTTTTACATTATTACATACATTACAACATGCTATGACTTTTATCCTCGAAAATGTATAGAATACTACCAAAAAAATGCCAATCTCCAGGAAACGAATCGAAAATTGCCGAATTTCCATTGATGGATTCGAAGAAACCCGTAAAATGCCAGACTATTAGAATCCGGCACATTACTTCAAAATTCGCCCTGGGTGTCTTCGGAAGTTCCGTTTGGTTTCGCATAATTCATTTTTTTGCTTCCTTCTATTTCCGAAAATTTCATAGAGAATGGCATTTTTTTGGCAGCATTGACTAAATTTTCTAGGAGAATAAGTTATATATATTTATCATTAGGTTTATTGATAGATCGGACATCGTAAGTTTCGAGTGCAAACTACATACCGCCATATTTATAAGGTATATTTTACTCTGAAACGGTTAAGTTCACACAATTGTTTAATCTGATGTTTATTTTATATCGTTCATTCATCTCACGAAATAATAACAATGGCTTTTTTGAAACATAATCGTATCAAGTATTTACCATAAAATGGGCATCAATAAAAGATAAGTACGATTGATTGTGTATTTTGTTTCTTTTGTATCAGGCCCTAAAGGATGCGGAAAAAGTCGAGTAGCCAATGCTTTGGCACGAGCTCTCAGCTACGGAGCCGAATCCTTGCCACTCTATAGAGATGTGTCGGCCAGAGAACTTCTCCAGCGTCGTGTCACATTACCAGGAGGTGATACAGCTTGGGTCGCTGCCCCGCTTGTTAGAGCAGCCCTTGCTGGACGGATGCTCCTTTTAGATGGTCTCCATCGACTGCATCCATCGACAGGAGCTGTGCTGCATAGGTTGGTAAAATACTATTATAAGTAGTACTGTAGTGAAGAGTGTAAGCCGTATAGAAATAGTGTATACTCACTTTGGCTAAAACTTTTAGTTCCAATCCATTTTGCCTGACAAAAGTCGCAAACATTTTTTGCCGAAATAAATAACAATAGTTTTTATTTATTTTACATGTCTCAGCCTAATATTTATTTTTGAAACCTATTTTTTTATTTGATATTTCTATTGTATAACGAATAATAATTTATCTTCATATATCGGTTACACAATAAATAATAGAAAAAAATGGCTCAAAACAATATATTGTATATTCATAAAAACTATAAATTACGAGTTTGAACTTGTATAAATCTAATAAATAATAACGATTTACTTTAATAAAACAAACATGACGTGAAATAAAATATGTTTTTCATAGATTTAAAAAAAAAATTGGAATAGAAACTAAATATAAAAGAATTCTCTAAAAAATATGTAAACATTGTTGTCGCAAAATCACGCGGATTTATAAAACTTTTTAAACATTTATGACTTCTCAAAAACATGGTATGAAAGTTCTTATCATTATTTATTATTTTATTATTAATATATTACTATTTCTAAGCATGGCTCACAACATTTTTTATGAAAAAATGGTAAGATTATCAAAATACTTTCATAATCATGAAAAATATCAAAATACATATTTCCTGGTCGGTACTGAATATAATTTGTAAAATACATCTCATTTCTATCTGATATTATATTATTCTAAGCCTAGTTGGATAACCTTTTTGAGGCTGGGCGCTACATTTAATTTAAAATTTCTTGGCGATCGACTTCCAAAACAGAATCGTATAAGAAATTTTGTTGTTAATTTTAATTTAATTTCATTGTTTTAAAATTCAAAATTATATAATTTGAATATTTTTTTATTTTTTCTGCAGTTGTACATTTGAAATATGAAAATTTATAAAGAAATCTAAACTTTCTTACGAAATCATTACGTTAGTGACCAATTTATCGTCAGTTTTCGAAGTTAACAATGAATGCACTTTGAAAATTGAACACTTATAGAGTACAATTTTCTTCGCTATTTACATCGGGGAAAAAGATGTCACTGTTCTTATTATTCACCGTTTATTAGCTACCTTTCATGCATTCTAGATGACGTCATGCTCCATTTTGACGTACGCATGTGTAATGAAATTGGACAACTATAACAATTTCCGATTAGTTCGTTTTGTTCATATTAAATCGCATTCTATAACCGACTGTCGACCAAGCAATGCTTTTTTTACCAGCCGCATGCAATTGATACGACTCAGTTGTTTTCCACCAGTGTTCCGATTTATAGTGCAGCCATATTTACTGTGTTAAATTTGAAATTTCGTACGAATATTCAACTTTGTTAACGCCGCCATTTAGTGTTCGGATACTCGTTGAAGCCGTCGCAGCGAAACAAACGCTAATCAACAATCATTCAAATATGTATGAATAATCCTTTATTTTTGCCATTAACTGCATTTTAACTTTATTCTTAAACTATTTTATAAAACAAATAAGGTAATATGTACATGATAAAATCAATTACACCCTCTGACACCGTCAAAAACCACGTGTCCTGTATCTATTTTTTAGTACAGTGAAGAGAATACTCATCACATTCTTGAAAGATTCAGATCAAAGGACAAGAAATAAAAAAACTTATTGAACAACACGATAAAATAATTAGTAATTAGATTTAAAAAATTGATTAATTTCAAAAGATGTTTTTTGCTGTTTTAGATTGGTTCACGACAGGGAATTGCAGTTGTATGATGGTTCACGTCTGATAAGGCATGATAGATATGATGAACTTTTGAAGTCGGGGCTTACAGAAGAGCAGCTCACAGAAAGTGGAGTACTTCGAATACATCCTGCTTTCAGGTACAAAAGTTCAATTACTTGGTTTATGATATAAATCATGTATTATGTTTGGAGTTGCAGTTCTTTGTTTTAGAAAAAGGTGCCGGTAGTCACATTTTATTGAAATTCAATTCTACTTTATTGGGACACTGGTTGATTGTTTCAGCCGGTTGCTTGGATCAAATCCTAAGAAACATATATCAATTAATGACGAAACTCATGGTTATTTACTTTAGTTAGGTTGGACGTCATTCCTATTAATTGAAACAAAAAAAAAATATGTATATTTTTTACATTGAAAAATAACATTTTATAATCTAATGTAATTATTGAAGTCAATAAATCAAATAATCAAACATTGTGAGCTTAATTTTATGATATTTTACAGCTTTTTTTTTAACTATTATGATGCTACTGATTTTAATGATATTTTTAATATTATAGGATTATAGCTTTAGCGGAGCCGCCAACCATTGGACAGGGGCCATTGTGGTTGACTCCAGAATTGCTTAGTTTGTTCACCTTCCACCATATGCGAAATTTCACCAAAGATGAGGAAATGTACCTTATACATTCTATGGTAAAGTTTCACATAATTATTTCAGATATTAGACAATACTCTTTCAATAATAACTACAATGTTATTTGTGCTTATAGTTTTAGAAATAATAACCATCATATCATTAAAAGAAAATTATTAAATAAAATTCAATGTAACATAAGCTAATTATTTGAATCGGCGCATTCATTAATACCATATCAAATAAGGTGTTTTTGAAATAAAAATTGTGGTATTGTAGGATATTTATTATTTTTGTTTTTTTATTTTAATTAAAATTAACATTACATTTTCAGTTTGGAAAAATATCCGATTCATTAAATTCTATGATTCACCTTGCACATACACTAAGAACATCCAAGGATTCCACCCTCAACAATCTGTCAGCTTCCCTTTCAACTCGTCAGCTGCTCCGCATTGCAAACCGCATGTCAAAATATCCCGCTGCCTCCGCTTACGATACCGTAGAGAGGACTTTCCTCGCGAAGTTTCTTCCAAATTTGGCTCGTAATGCATTAGAAAATGTGTGCAAATCACTCTCCATAACACCGCCAGAAGGAAAACGGAATATTTTCAGTACAAAGACTGAAACTCTTATCTCAATATGTAAAGTAGAAAATGGTTTTCTTACTATTGGCAAAACAAGTGCACCACTTTACAAAACAGAGGCTGTCACAAAAGTTCCCGATATTCTTTTCTATGATGTTCCACAGCACATTGAACTCTTGGAATGGTTGCTTCAAGACTTCATTTTAGGAAACCATTTATTGCTTGTCGGAAATCAAGGTGTAGGAAAAAATAAAATTGCCGATAGATTGCTGCAATTGCTGAACAGGCCGAGAGAGTATATTCAATTACATAGAGATACCACAGTTCAGTCATTGACGGTACAGCCCACCGTAAAAGATGGGATGGTTGTATACGAAGATTCACCCTTAGTGAATGCTGTCAAATACGGACATGTTTTAGTAGTCGATGAAGCAGATAAAGCTCCTACACATGTTACTTGCATCCTTAAAACATTAGTTGAAAATGCAGAAATGATTTTAAGCGATGGGAGAAGAATTGTCCCTAAACATTTAATGGAAACTTCAACTTACGAAGACAGCGTTTTGATTCCAATGCATGAGGATTTCAGAATGATTGTACTTGCTAATAGACCTGGATTTCCTTTCTTGGGGAATGACTTTTTTGCATCATTAGGTGAGTATTTTTTTTATTATATCAAATATATATTTTTTGTTTACTTATATAAAGATATTGTGTATTAATTCTGTGTCAAATTTCTCACAATTTTTTTAATCATTTTATTAGGTGACTTGTTTTCTTGCCATGGAGTAGACAATCCGTCAATTGAGTCAGAATTATTACTTCTGCGTCAGTATGGTCCAGATGTGCCATCTGAGATAACAGATAAATTAGTTAAAGCATTTGCAACCCTTCGCAGCATGGCCGACCAAGGTCTGGTTACATATCCTTATTCCACTAGAGAAGTTGTAAATATTGTTAAACATTTGCAGGTAGGAATATCATTGTAACGCCAATTCTGAAATTTTTTGACTATTTCATGTTTAGTGACAAAGTTATCACAGATCAATATTTATCTTCCAGAAATATCCTTCAGAAGATTTGGGCAGCGCTATAAGTAATGTATTTGATTTTGATCGATACAGTGCCGAAGTTGGTGATACCTTAGTTCGAGTTTTGAAAGAGAGTGGTCTTCCTGCTGCTGGTATACTCCGTGCTCGAGATCCACTTGCAAAAAAACATTTGAAGATGTCGATTGATAGAAAAAGCGGGTGAGTGAGAAAGATAACAAGCAAACAACTTTCTGTGTGGATCCAAATAAAAAATACCTCTCTCTTTTTGTCCTATGACCTATGCCGCTAGTTGAAACAGTAAATTCAAAAGCTATTTACTATAAAGAGTTTCGCTTAAAAATATAAATGTGTATATTTTTGAGAAAATTATTTTATTTGACATGTTTTGCAATTGACTGAGTTATTCAACACTAACACTTTTATTTATCTATTTTCTTGTTCAATCACTAAATGGTTACTTAATTTTGTTATTTTTTTATTTGTATGGAAACATTTATTATAAAATTTTGGTTACATAATTTTAATGTTTTGTACTGGTTCATTATTACTTCATAAGATTTTAGCAAATACTAACTTGAAAATTATACTTTTGTTCAATTCGTGAGAACAAGAATACATTCCTAAGGTGACACCTTTCCACTTTTATAGAAAACGCTATAGGATAATGCAAATGATTTATAATTTTTTTACATAGATTCGGAAAAATTGCAATTTCATTTTAGTAATCTATCAGCATCAATAACATTTATATACGTATATGTGCTGTATTCAAAATCTTTTTGCTATACCATTCGCTTCTTTTATATACAGTTTAGATGTGTCAGCACCAAAGCATGGGAAGGTGGATCCAAAAGGTGATCCCCATGTTGGTGGCAACACTTGGGCAGGAGGTACTGGTGGCCGAGACACAGCTGGATTGGGCGGAAAAGGAGGGCCATACAGACTTGATGCTGGACATCAAGTTCATCAGGTGTATAATTTATCAATAAAAAATGTATTTAATTTGTCTGGAATATTATTTATTTTTTCTTGATTACAATGGTGAAAATATCTCTAAAAGCCTATTGTAAGTTAAAAAAATAATGATGAGGAAGGAAAACCCAGACAGAAAACCGAACACCAACCCGCCTGGGCAGCGTGGTGTTGCTATGTCCAAACCCCCCCGGAAAAGAAAAAAAAACAGGGGGAGGCCTTCATCCAGCAGTGGATCGACCCCGGCTGATGATGATGATGATGAATAATGAATTAGAGCATTTTACAGTCAAATTATGTCTTTTTCACCATCCTAAAATTTTGCTCATTAATTTTATTTATTTATAGTTATCAGACCAGGAAAAGGATGACATTCCAGATCATGTAAAGAAGGCTGCTAAAGAGATGAACCGACGGGCATTTGCTGACAGACTCAAGGAAATAAGAATGAGTGAATATGATGCTAATCTTTATGAACAATTTTTGGGTGCAGTTAGAACACAGGTATGAATTGATTTTTATTATTAAATTTAGTTCTTATTAAGTTGGTGATAAATATATAATATCACAACCTCATTTTGTTTAGATAAATATACATATAACATGCATTGAGCCACTCCGTATTTGTATCATATGAAAAATAATATAGTGTTCTTCAGGTACACATAACTTCATATGTTTTATATCACACACTGTTCACAATGTAAGCAGGCCTTCCAAAATCTCAGGGCTGGCAGTGATCAAAATGCTCATTCACATCCACCATTTTTATTTGATTTTTTCAAAAAATAACTTACTTTTTATCTATTAAAAATTAATAAATATTGACAGTGTATCAGATTGTTGGTTATTTATTCAGTATAATTGTGATGGTGCAGCTACAATGTGGCGAGTCATGTCTCTTCATGAGGGCAACCCAAACTAAGCTTTAGAAACAGTTGGTTATGGCTAGTACTTCCAATTTGGTGGTTTAATGGCACATGAATTTGGTTTTGGTAAAGAATTTTCATATTGAAATGAAAACAAAATATTCACAACTCTCAACTATAAGGCTAATTCAATTAAAATTTTCTCTAAAAGGTTGGCGCTTTACGCGGAGTGTTAGGATCATTGCAAGCGCGAGCTACTGAACGACACTGGGAAAGGCATCAAACGTCTGGTGATTTGGATGATACCAAAATAATTGAAGGTACTTTATAAGTTCAAAATAATGTTGTAAATAGTAATCGTCATTATATCTACACACGCATATTCAATTATTTAACACGATGTTCAAAAAAAGCAATTTAGGACATTAGACGAATGATAAGAGACATCTCATCTATTTATGTTACATTAAAGATTTATTATTTGTATCTATAGAAAATCCGTAATTAATTTTGAAGATATTAGAACATCTACAATAAAATTGCAGATTCAAATAAGAGTATAACCACTGTTAGTGAAATGTTTTTATTTTGAAGGTTTGACTGGAGAAGAAGCTATTTATAGACGGAGGCTAGAGCGTGCACCACCGCCAGGAAGTCAATTGGAAAAACCTAAATTACTGCGTTTACTTGTCGATGTCTCTGGTAGTATGTACAGGTACGTGGATTATTTTTAATATTGATAGCAAAGAATCCAACCAGTCTGTGAAAATATTTTTTTTTTATTCTAAACAAGACTGAAAAATCCTCATTTTCTTATGAAACTATTGTGGACTTGTTGTGGATATATTTATATGCTTTATATAAATATTCATTTATATATGAATGATAATTATATTTCGGGTGAGGGCTCAGAGTAAATAATTTTTTAGCATCTTTAAATGCATACTTAAAAATGTTAAGAGTCCAATATTATTTTTGAATAATTTTCAAAGTTTCATCTTAGATATTTATTCCATTTTGAGTGGATGTGATTGTCTTCTGAAGACTTTCTAGTAAGGGAACTAAACTCAATGACCGTGAAATTTTACATCCCGTATTATATGGATACATTTTTTTTTCAAACATTACTGCATTCTTTTGATCATTGGAATCAAAGAAAAAAATTATTTAGTATCTATGTTTGAAGGAATGGCAATTGACACGAGAAGGACAATATTCCTCCAAGGAGATTAAGATCATATTGTTGAAAATAATTGTAAAATGTTTGATCCTAATAATTTTGTTACATTATTGTAGTAATTCAACCAATATTTTGTATAGATTCAACTCTTTTGACGGACGGCTGGACCGTTCTTTGGAGGCCGTTGTTTTGGTAATGGAGGCTTTGCGAGGATTTGAATCTAGACTAAAGTATGATATTTGGGGACATTCCGGAGAAACCCATGATCTGGAGCTAGTGTCGTTAAATAGTCCACCAGAAAATGAAAAGGAACGACTGCAGGTAAAATATCACTATATTGAACATTCAAATCATATTTTTTTTAGTATATGCAATGCATGTAAATAATATTGTAACTGATGGTTAAATTTTATTTGGCTATAGTATGTCTAACCTCATCTTAAATCACCTACTATATCCAGGTAATACGCACTATGCACGCTCACTCTCAGTTTTGCTGGTCTGGTGATAATACAGTACAAGCTGTGGAAAATGCATCTAGAGATTTATCGGAAAGAGTGAGAGCAGGATCCCATTGGGATGAAGGACTCTTGGTAGCCCTATCTGATGCGAACCTTTCGAGGTATGGGGTGCCTGCTTCCAAACTGGCATCGGCTCTTACATCCCATCCTGCTGTTCTAGCTAATGTTGTATTCATAGGGAGCCTTGGAGATCAAGCCGATACGTAAGTATTTTGCTAATACAGCATGATCCAATTATTTAGCTACAAATGTCAATGTTAGGTCGGTCATCAAGGATGAAGATCCCCTTTTATTTTAGAATTTCTTTTGGATAAAGAAATACCGATTAGTTATTTCATAATATATATATCATATTTCATAAGTTGTTACAATGAGTTTCATATATTGATTGTCAGTAAATGTATAAAATTTGAATTCTTACAACTTCGTATGATTCCACATGTTTTGTCACTAATGACTGGGTTTCGCCTTTCGGCATCTTCAGGCATTCTATCACATGAATGCAACAGAACTGACGCACAATAAACAGTTAGCATCATCTATATAATAAAGTTATTAATTACAGGAAAACACACACCCCAAAGCAAGCAGTAAATAGCAGCTAAATCAAATTTAATAATGTTAATCAAAACACAAGAGTCTACTAAGATTTAGATCAAGTAATGATCAAAACTTGATCGTTACTTGCCAGATTGAAATATGTAGGTATGTCTATAAAAAAAATTTAAAAAAACCATTTATATTTCAATGTTAGTTGATTAATATTTGTTGTAAAATCCTTTCAAGAATGACTCATTAACAAGATCGCTAATGAAAATCATCACAGCCAATTGCATTAATTATTATTAGATCAATATTATTAAATTTGTTTTAGCTGCCATTTACTGATTGCCTTGGGGTGTGTGTTTTCCTGTAATTAATAACTTTGGTATATAGACGATGCTAACTGTACGTCAGTTCTGTTGCATCCATGTGATAAAATGCCTGAAGATGCTGAACGGCGAAACCCGGGTCGTTAGTGACAAAACATTTGGAATCGTACAAAGTTGTAAGAATTCAATTTTTATAATGAAATTCCATCAAGCACCTTCAGTCGATATCATAAAATAAATAAGTATATCCTTGTTTATTACTTTTACAATGCTAATTATTTTAAACATATAAACTCATTTTTGTGTACTTGTATAATGTTTCTTCATATTTTAATATGTGTAACCGTAATTTTCCATTGATTTATTCTATGTCTTTTAAATATGCTTTTAATATTAAATTTACATAAGATTATTGTGTTTATAGATTACTGACACAGTTGCCAGTGGGCCGTGCATTCATGTGTATGGATGTTTCAACTCTGCCACAGATCTTGCAGCAAATTTTTGCATCTTCCTTATCAGCTAGAACAACAGAAGGATGAATGCAGTAAAATAATAGGACAAATTTAGAAAATGTTTATAGCTTAAATATGATTTGGCATATTTAACCACCTTTTAATGTGTACAAATATTTGTTTTTGTTACATCACTGTTATCTGACAGTCTTCCACAATAAATAAGTAGTTAAATGTTTCAGTTACCTGACCAAAGATATTTTTATATCGTTGAAGTAAACAGAATTGTGGAGTTGAAAGTCTGTAACTTATTCTGACTTTTTTCTAATGTGTAATCATATTGTCAAGTTGTACCTGCACACTGTTATCGTTGTGATATATAGGCTTTTTTTCTAAAGTGTATATTTGATCAGCCTCTACTGTTCAATAAAAACAGCAAATAATTGAAGAAAATGATTCATAGTCTAGATGACTCGTGACTCAACCAACAATAATCATAAATCTATAACTCAAACTAAAACTCCACAGCCCTGGAAATAAATAAAATATGTAAATAATAAATTGTACAATATACAACAAAGAAAACTTGTCTTGTAAATAAAATATATTTTTTGAAATATTGTTTTAGTACATACAGGCTTTTATACTATAATATCACAATTAAAATATATTGGCAAATTTATTGGCCTTAAAGATTAGTCAACTAATTTTATGGTTATTAGAAATATAAACTCATTAATTAACCATCAAACTACAAAAATATAAACCCAAAACATACCCTATCTTTACCGCTTAATTTATTTTATGGTATATTGTGATTATTAGTTTTAATAAAGTCACTATATACAATATCTACAGGCTAAAAAACTATCATCTGCCACCCAATATCAAATAAGTCTACGAATTAAAGACGGAATTCTTTAAAGGCTTTTCACTAACAATAACATACATATAAGTTAATAGTCTTAACAAAGTATCAGTCAAAGTTACTATTGTTCTAATTATATTAGCCAAAATAGAATAAGAGTTGTTTCGATTCAGTAGAAATGTCAGCGGTTTATTTTTAAGTTTTCTGAACATATATGCATATGAATGGATGCATAAAAAACAAACTTCGCAATTGATATGTAAAACATGGATTATATGTAAATCATTTCAAATACAAATGACGTCATACTTGTGGGCAGAACAACATTTCCTTTAGATTCACATCATGCATTAAAAAAAAATGATTCATCGAAGGAAATTATAATATAAAGGAAGGTGATAGAGCAGTGCTGAACAACTTTTATATCACATGGGGCAATTTATCAATATAATTACTGTTCACAGGTGAAGTTTAAAGTTTTTCAGATGAGTCAGTTTCAGTTCAGGTTTTTTATGATGTAATCTCCAAGATTAGATACACACAGTAATATTTTTGATTAAATAACTGCATACTTAATACTCTAATCCTTACCTGCTCTGCATTATATTTATATAATATTTTAGAGAATGGACCATCTTCAGAAAATATTTATCCCCCATTTTTGATGATCTTCTTGCGGAAAAGAAATACTAAAACACAATTAATGAAAAAAATAATCTAAAAATATAATACACCTGTATTGCATCTAGAGTAACACATATTTCTTTCTTTTATACTATAACTGAAATCAACATCAAAATAAATAATAACCACCACTGGCAGATGTAATAAATTAATCTTAGGAAACATATTACACTTGTTTTTAGTTTGTATGCCCGTATATAGTTGTGAATCACTGTCATAGTGATTCATAAAACATGATGTCAATGAATTATAGATATATACTGCATCTGTAATTGGTATATAGAGTTACTGGAGGTTTTACAAAAAACAAATCTGATAATACTTTGGCTACTATAGGATAAATGTTGGATATTACCTGACCAAAAGTGATTTATCGTTAACCAATAATTACAATTGGTATGTTACGACTGATTGCCGTTGGTAAGGCAATATTAAATTCTAAAAAAATAATAGATGCAAACTTTAAACAATTTTACACTTTAATTTCAATATTAGAAAACGCATTCAACAATTTATTGCCCAGATGAGAATTCTCCAGAGGTATAACGGGGTGAAATTTCTTACTCCATATGCCATAATGCATAACATAATACAGCATGGTGTAAAATTCACTCATTAAATGAAATGTTTTCATTTGTTTCAATTCTCCGGGGACCTGTGGTTTTTTATGGTGGTCGAATGTAACATTGACAAAGGTTTTATTTTTATGAATGCCGCTTGTGACAAACTTGAGTAAAATCCTGTCAATATCTCGGTGAATATTTACAGCCTCAATGTCACTCTGAGGTTCATTTTTACTCGGGTCATTTGCAGTGACATATATGACACAATCAGCCTTGGAAAACGCTTCCAGGCACCAAATATATGGATCACCATGTAGGGTAAGTTTTATATCCTTCTCCCACATTAAATTCCAATTTAATTCTGACTGCAGATACTGCCCGACTAAATTAACAAGTTCCACATCTCTTCTATTTCCTGTGGGATGTATTAACAACACCTCGGGGTGAAGTTTCTTTCTTTTGCCTGTAATGAAAACAACGGAATAATTTAATGTATATCATTCATTATGTTTAAAGAATTGTTACTACTTTTAATAAAAACAATTTAACCATTTCTCAACAAAAACAATTAATTGCTTCATTGAAATTGATCGAAAATATTAGATATTGTAAATTTCAATCTTTTCATAATGAAAATAACTTAAAAAATTTATGTTCACTTATTTATTCAGAAAATCGTTTCTAAGCAAATAATTTTATTTTAGCAGTTTCAGTTATTATGGAGTTTTAAAAAATATTGAATAAATTTACTATAATATAATATAATAGAATAATAATACTAACGACATGTAACTTTGACTAAAATAATACTAAAAGAATTTGTGATGTGTCAAAGTTTAAAACTATTTTTCCAAACTACCTTAAAATAAAAGAGCTTTTTTACATAAAAAGTATTCACGACTAAAACATTAATCTAATGCTTCTAGAACTCAAAACTATTTGCATGAAATCAATGAACTTTAGCTATTACAAATGCAACTCCATGGGAGTGGTGTTAGTTTGCATGCAGTGCATATCAAACAAGCTTGAAGTGTTAATACTTAAATTAACATATTTATTTTGTCTTCAAGGTGTATTTTATATTATCATTTCATCTGATTTCTAATAATATTTTATGTTATTTTGTAAAAGAATACTCAATACATATTTACCTGTGCAGGTCCACCAAATAATGATAGTAACCCAAAGAATTGAGAAAATCAAAGCATTTGTCAGAATGGAGTATGAGATATTTTCATGGACGAGATCTGAAAATAAATTTTCTATTAAATAGCCTTTTCAAACACAAAATAAGAAGACAAAGAGTTTCAAACAAGTTTAAAATATTTAATTGTATGTGTAAGACATTACTTTAAATATCTTTTTGTTGCCACTGATTGTGGTTATTAACCTTTAAATATTCAGATAATAGAAGACACTACTGTCTGTACAAAATTCAAAAAGTATAAAATGCATGAAATATATGCACATAATTTATTTATTGTTGGCATTTTACGCAGTTTGGCTATTTATTATTCTCATAGACACAACTGAAATATCGGCTTTGGAGATTTTATATGATGTGATGTTATCGTTGATTTACAAAAAAGCTGGTTCAATTCAAACAGTCAAAATATGTTTTGTTTGGGTATATAATTTATTTTTTTGTCAAGTATTTTATAAGGCATTTTCAAGTTTTTTTTGCAGATTATTTAATAATAAAGAAGTGATTAAGATGAGATATTTTATTTTTTAAGTAAACCAATTGACATCACTAGTGACTGGCTGTAGCTCCGCATAATGCCTGACCCGAATCACCAGAGCGTTGAAAATTTTATTATACATGACCAATTTATAGGCCATCATGTTTGAGTAATCGAAAAGTACTAGAGATATGGGATTTTGTATATTAAATCATCCAACTAATTCATGACGACATCGCAGCATTACAGCGGAAAATGTAGAAGTTCCAGTTCAAAGGAAGCTTAACGGAAGATAGAGAAAATATATTTAAACAAATAAAACACAATGTTTAGTTGTATTTCCACAATTTTATAATGTAATATCAGGACCGGTTTCACTCATCGCATGCATCAGTTGATATGAGCAAAACTAGTCCTAATCATATATTATAAGATTGTGGAAATAATAACTAGCGAGTACCAGGCATATGTTGCAATGCCACCAAACAAAGTGAACTACTGAGAGTTTATTCGAAAATTGAATTTAGTTTAAGAACAATCAATGCTTTGCACAATGTTATTAAATATTCATAACCTCAAAGTGTTATGGAAAGGTAGGTACCTAGGTACCTATTTAAAATACCAACAGTTCTTGATTTAATTTATGATATCGACTGAAGGTGCTTGATGGAATTTCAATATCAAATTTGAATTGTTGTAATTTTGTAGGATTCCATATGTTTTGCCACAAACGACCCGGGTTTCGCCCTTCGGCATCTTCAGGTATTCCATCATGTGTGATGGAATACCTGAAGATGCCGTAGGGAAAAACACAGGTTGTTTGTGACAAAACATATGGAATCGTACAAAATTACAACAATTCAAAATTCAAATTTGATTTGTTATAAATTTGTACGATTCCACATGTTTTGTCACTAACGACCCGTCACGTCAGTTCTGTTGCATCTGTGTGATAGAATGCCTGAAGATGCCGAAAGGCAAAACCCGGGTCGTTATTGACAAAACTTATCGAATCGTACAAAGTTGTAAGTTCTTGATTTGATTTAAAGTAATCAAATTGGGTAAGTACTTTTTGAAAGAAAGTTTTCATTCATTATAAAGTTTATTTGAAAATCAAATTTAGTTTATGAACAATTGACAGTATGCAAAATGTCATCCTCGTTAGAGTTTATGCAATGGCTAAAAATTCTTTGAGATGTGCTGGTGAAAATGTGAAAAGAAGATATTTTGAAAGTTTCAAACATTTCCTATCCTTAATATAGCAATTCATAAAGGAAATTTATACATACAAACAAACAAACATTCATTTTTAAATACATATAAACAGTGCCTTTACTTTTTTGAACATTGAAAACACAATGTTTAGTATTATATGTAGAGTTTTATATTTTTAAGTTCGGGACTGTAAGCATCATCAACTGATACCACCAAGTGACAGTTAAAATCATAAAATAGAAAATATAATTTAAATGATCAATACTTCAGAAATAAACAAATTGGGGTGTTATTTTGTGGACCACATTATAATCACATAACTAATTACCAAAGTAAATGAGTGGGCCTTCGACAGAATCGCATGTCTCCTTAAAGCAGGTTTGATTCAATGCTGTGATATCAAATGAATACCAGCCAGATGTTTCTATTTGATGGATGTGAACAACCTCCTGCCCGGCATCCCCATTGACAATGTAATCAGAACATTTTTGGAAAGGGCAACACTCGATGAATTGCAAACACACTTTCACTTCGTAACTTTGATCTCCCAAATATTCATTTGGAGGCACTATATGGATGTAGGTGTACTCAGGATCTGTTATATTTAAATAAACAAATGGTATCCACGGCCGACCATTCTGGTATACTGCAAGAAATATACTTTATTAAATAAAGATTTCAGTTTATTTTATTGGAAAAAAGTGCTTTATTGAGGATGGTAACGGCCAAGCTTAATGCTGAATTCACAAAATTAAAGAACATGTTTGGAGGATTGCAATGACTTCATGTAATAATGTTCATCAAATGCTGCATGATGTCATCAATTCATTCCTACAGATTTTGATGATTGATTACTGATCTGAATGTGAAATAATAAAAGATTTGAATATACCAGATAATACATAATCTGTTTCATTTATAATAACAATGATCAATCAATAAATCTATGCGGTGAATTTCTGAATAAATAATTCATGCTTTTATCATATGCTCACTGAAGCAATAATAGCATGAATAATTTCTATATCTGTTGGACGATGTATCAATATTGTATTGAAGTGTGAAAAATTTTCACAGGTGATAAATGACACAACAACAAGAATGACAAAGCGGTGAACAATTACTTATGTGGTTAGCAAATTTATTTCGGAAACAAAGGATTCATTATGAGAGTTAATAATTCTATAATTATACTAATTTTATTATACAATGGTTACTCCTTGATAATAATATAACATAGAATAATCAAATGAAAATTGTTCCAGTCGTATTCTGGGAAATTCTAACATTTTCTATTAATTTTTATATTTGATCCTAATTAATGTATTTGATTTAATTATATATGGTTGATTTTTGCAAATTATCATAAAAATAAGTTGAATGATAAGCATTTCATAAAGATTTTATTTGTTATAATATGTATATTTAAAAATTATGATGCTCAATGGAATTTTGTGGATGGAGTGAATGAATTGGAAGTTCTATGATTATTTTTTTTTAAATAGTGGTGAACCAGTGAGCATTTCAAATTTATTTTTGGAGCTGGTAGAAATTTGAATTTGATGTTTAACTTAGGAGACATCACAATGTGAATTCTTATTTTACTTACTAAGTGATCTAGCTGTTGGAACAACAAATGCATATTTTCCATGGGCTACAGCAGTACTACTTTCTGCTTCATAATCTAGAATGAAGGTTTCGTTTTCATATCTTCGGAGCTGATCTGACCAGTGGCAGTCATAGTTTAAATTTGATATATTAGCTTTAGTATTCCGTTGATATATGATGATCTCTCGACAGTGATTTTTATATTCATTTATGTAATCATGGTTTTCAGATTGAAAGCGAAACTTTAAACCTAAAAAAGACAAATCAATACAACTAATACTAGAAATGAAAATATTATAAAATGTTAAAAATTCTAAGATATTTTAATTGATAATTGATATTTGATTGAATGTATTTCATAATAATATGGTATTCTTGTTTTTAGAACCGCATTAGTATATACGGGTAGAGCTTAGGCTGTCTGGAAAATCTAAACACAGTAGATACATAACATAATTCATATTGATCTGATACTTTCTTAATATTTTATAAATTACTTACGTTCCCATTGAATGTTTGAAAATGTTATATTGAATAAAGTATAGTTATAGAAGTACTCATTCTTATAATTCCAAAAAAATGGCTTCAGTGATACATCACCCAGGTATGTAAATCTTTTACTTTTATGTTGGAAATGAAAATCAAATCCAGCGCAGGTGCTGCTGTTGGTGACAAAATAGTCTACATTGCAATAATTATCATCATCTTTACGTTTTCCAAATAACTGTAAAAAATGTAATCAAGGAATTGAAGTGTAATAAAACATAAAAGGGTTATTTTAATAACACAACTAAGAAAACTTCTGAAGAAATGACAAATTCAAAATCTTTTGAATTATGAAAGCACAAGGAACCTTAACAGATTACGCACAGGAAGGATATTTATAGCCATCTGCTGTTTATCTCATTGATGAAGTATTATTACCCTCTTTTTTAATAGTCAGAAAATCACATTTCAAATGGATGAAGATGTTAAATTATTGCATCAATACACGGAGGATCATTAACTATTTTATCAAGAAATTTTAGAAATAAACAGAGCTCAGTTAAATCCATGTTTATTCTTAACAATTAGCTTAAATTTCCTATTTCTCCTTCGCTATATACCTTATGTGAGATCAGCTCAATATCGATAATCATACAAATTTAATAGATGTTAAATCGCACCGTAACGTAGGTATCTTTGAGTAACTTATTACAGTAACTGATAAAAATAAAGCTTTAATAAATAATAATTTCTTCTGATTTTGTTCCTCTGTCAACTGCAAAATGAAACCTTTGATTGGACAGACTATAAGTTTATCTGCTCGGCATCGAAAACAATCAAGGCAAGAAATAATAAAAACTATATGAACCGCAGCAGCATGTGTTAAAACATAATTACCAATTAATTTTATTATAGGGTTGACAATGAATATAAATATCATAAACTTAATTATTTTGGTAAAAAATTAATGTGTGTATCGAATTAGTAAATCAAGTATATTTTATATTCTTCATTTGGAAGAATATAGATTTACCAAGATTCCTTTGAAGGTTAATTAGATTGACTGATATTTGAATTACCTGTTTGCTGCAATCTACTTCTTGATAAGGTCTTTTGGCGCATAGTTCATGAAGACACTGCACACAAGATATTAAACAGAGTATTATACAGGCATAAATGTTGTTATGAAAATACGGTTTCATGTTAAAACATCAATTCGAAACAGTTTACAGCTGTAACGGTTTATCAAGTATTAGTGATGATGCTACAGCAGCATTCAGATGACTTCTGAAAATATTGGCACGCGCCCATTGTTTTATTTTAAATTTATTCACAAATCTCCATGTAATGCCTTTATTTATTATGCCAAACTGCTACAGAAATCTCTAACAATACAAAACACAATAAGTCCAGCATGTGACTTCCGTGACTCTATACTAAAGTTTATAATGATGTATAATCTATGCTCTATACAAAACCTAATGTTTGAAATTAAAGTTACGTCGTGGCCAGGGGTTAAGAACAGTAATTATTTATGGACAATTGAAATGTGGTTTTCACGAAATAACGAATACAAATTTGTGTTGAACCAAAACAGTAAAGTATATTAGATTATGTATAGCAATCTTTAGAGGGTCATGGTCAATCAATAAGCAAATAATAGTATATAATTTGTGCAATAAGCTATAATAGTTATAAACTGATATGTATAGACAAAAAGTTTTAATGAATTAAGAATTTTCTTACAAAATATATTTCCATATTCATAGATTTCAAAAACCGATACATTCAATATAAAAAGATAATATACAGAAAACTGTATCAAAATGTAATTGGTTGAGCTAGACTGTAATAAAGTTAGCATAACTCTTTAAAATAAAATAATTCTATAATTATTTAATTTTCCTTATTTTAGTATGGCAAAGCTATCAGGTAATTGCCACTTTAAAAAAGCAGTTGCAAAGCCCTTTGTAAATTATTATGAAGAAAATGTTTTCCCTTCCATTTCTAATCATCGATTTCAATTGACAAGTTAATATTCTGTGTGCATTGAATCACACGGGTATAACTTCTTTTTCGTTAAAAATTATCTTCGAATAATCATCCAGTTTTTATCAAATTTTTCTTCCAGCAATGTACATTCTACACACACTATAAATCCACTATACATTATTCATCCTATATTTTTTTTTTTATTTCTTTTTGTAATTTTGTTTATTCTCCGGGCAAGGCAAATCAATCATAATAAACCTTACACGAATATGTATATTTTACAAACACCTTTTTCCAAAATCATAGATTATATTTGAAAGTAAATATTTAGTTTGCATGTGATATTGAAGATATAAATTCAATTTATTCAGTAACAATAAAATACAATAAGAAACAGATACATATATATATACTTAAATAATTTTATTCACTCATAGGAGTTATTTGCTGCTGTCACTGTTGATTTGCATGATGATGATTTTTGTGAAAACGATTTTTGAAACGAACGTATTGAATTTTGCTCGGATTCATTTGATCAAATGTTGTTTTTCCTAGTCTACTGATCTGAGTCGATAATTTTATTTATAGTCACCATTTCTTCTGTAAAAAAAATCGCGTAACGACGAATTAATTGGGTAAAAAAAAGTATTGGTGCCGTCCAAAAATTGCGTAAAGGTAAAACACGAGGAAAAAAAATTATGTAGAAAAAGATTACGTCTACTAAAAAACAAAATTGACTTCTGATTTATGAAAAGTTAATTTGAAAAGGAAAAGTACATTTCTAAGAACATATGAAAACAATTGTTTTTTTATAAAGATTTTGTAATTGTATTAACGTGTGGCAACTATTTGAGCGCTGTTATGTTCATGAACGCCATTCGAATATTTGAAATTACAGCAGTTTGAAAGTCCATAAAGCCAAAACTAAAAATAAACAAGTTCGTGTAACAAACATGAGTCTATTTTAATTTAGATTAATTATAATACTAAAAAATGAGTGATTTTGAATTTGTAATACCATTACAAAAAGATGAACTCTTGGAGTCGCACGTAGGTCAATATCACGTCGAAGATGTAGTTCATCAGCGAGTTTTAACTGCAAAGCTTCAAGGTACAAGTTCTATGTTATCACAATACAGTTGAAACAATTCAAACATTTAAATCTAACCTGAGTGAAATCTAATGTAATTACTTTTCAGAGGCTGTCAGAAGTTATAACACTAAAGGAGTGGACTTTATATTTGAACATTTTGACACATATTTTTCTATCCTTGTCCATGGCAATAAATTAGAATGGGCCACTATTAATAAAGGCAAGTTGTAATTGAATTTATAAGTTCAGATATTTTCGTAATTAGTCTGATATAATCCCCCCAAAGTGCAGTTTCAATCCATGTTTATTTTGCTTCAGACATCCCAAAATCGTTTAAATTTTATCATTTCACTGGTCGATTGAACCAATTGATAGCAAAGTATTTCTAATAGACATATTCGTATAACAGATTAAGTGCAATAGTTAAGATTAATGTGACTAATTTTTATTCATATATCTACAAATATGTTTATTTATCATTTCAGGCTTTGAATATGTTGAAAGAGCATGCCAGCAGTTGTGTGGACATTTGGAAACTATCTTCCTAGATAAAGAACTCTCTCAAGATACAAGAGTTCGATCTCTTAATTGCCTCAAAATGTTGCTCTATTTACATACGAGTCTTATAAAAGTCAAGGATTCTAAACTGAAAGCTGAGGTTAGTACAAAATGATACTTATAGAGTTACTATGCTTGGAAAATTTCAACATCTGTTAATTTTTAATCTATATTATACTTTGATTTTTCTGCTGTTAATTTTTTTTTTTTTTCATTAGTTGAATAGATATGTGCTGTTTCCGTGTGATTGTAGTGAAACTAGTGCTTATGATAAATGATTGTTTGACCATGAATACGCTGATAATGCTGTCCAATTTGAAATGATTGTTAAACACATTCATGAGATTATTGACTGGGAATTGATCCAGGTCGCATTGCTCCAAAAATTAATGCAGGTCAAACTACTGTGATGTGTAAGCAACTCTGTCATAAGATGGGGCTCTTGCTTGTGTAGGAAAAAACTTCAGATTCTGATACCCCAGTGTACCCATCCTGGAAGAACGCTACAGAAAGAAAGTGCTCGTTATTTACCTAGGAATAGCTAGGACCAGTGTTTCCTCTAAGCTGTTCGCGCACATTTATGACAACAGTGCGCACAACTTAACATTAATTAATTTACATTATACAGTGTTATCATATATTGGTATTATTAACAATTAACTGTTTCGTTTAGTAGGTCTATATACCTTTAGAGTTGCACAACAATTTTAATTTCCTTTCAAAGTTGCATAGTTGAATTTTTTGGGCACACAACCTTCTATAAATTAAAAGGGAACACTGGCTGGGACCACATTTTACTCATTACAGATCATCTGAGAGATGCGGGATTACCTGATTTAAACTGAATGCCATTTGCTCAACACATATTTTATTTAATCATGGCACCCAACGAAGACTATATACTAGATATCAGTAGTGAGGTGATTTGATTTTGTGAGGAACTGACTAGATTAATCCTGCTTGCATTTCTTTTGATTAGTGACATACTCTTAAATGTACTCAATATATATATCCATCTTTAGATCCCTGGTATGTGTTATGTCTCGTCTGTTCATTTAAATTGAGCTACACAAAGTTCAACCAATAAGTTATATTAAGATAAAGCAAACTTGAAATTGATAGGGTTTTAAAAGACTATATACAATAGTGACACTGCAATAATGATTAGTTATTATATTCTTGTAAAGATGAGAATTTAAAATTTGTATGTATGTTTGCAGATGTCAGCATCCTTGACTATTGGTAAGAAGGGTCGCAAAGCAGCCGCTGCTGAAGGATCTGAGAAAGATGGTGAATGGCGAGAAGCGGAACGACGCTCTGCCTTGGATGTACTCTACAATCTTCTTCAGCTGTCACTGCACAGACTATGGGATCCCCCACTTGCCGATGATGCTTTTGTAGAGTGCGTAGATATTCATATCTTTATTTTAATATAAATTATGGCATCAAGTGAAGTGACAAACTGTGAACTTTTATCTCATTATTTCTCATTGTCTTGTGGTAATTATTTTGATATACTGGGAGATCTGTCGGATCTGTAGCGCAGAGACCATAATTTTTTTTTCTCTTAGAAAAAGAGATGTTTAGTAACGTGTAGTTCTCAAAGAAAACATCTGTTCAGGTATCTCCACTAGAATATCATAAGCTTCATATTGGAAAGAGGCATTGAAAAGAAAAAATCTTTCATCTCATCATTTAGAAATTTTGTATTTTTGTTTGTTTCTAGCATGGTAGCTCAGCCATGTTACAGTGCCATCGAAGATGCATCCATCAAAAACAAAACCAACAGAGAGACAGTTTTCCAAGTCCTAGGAGTTCTCAACAAGAAATACAATCATGGTCTTTCGTGCACCATCAAACTCGTTCAGGTAAAAAATATTCTTGCATCACAAAACTTATATATAATAACATTCTTTTATCTCATATTAATTGTTGATATATTTTTGACCATCAGATAGTGCAACTGTATGAGCATGCAGTGACGGGAATCTGTGCTGGCGTAGCTCAGCTTGTGACCACATGGGGGCTTGGCGGCATGGTCGCCCGATTAGTTCGGGAGTTGGGCGAGTCCCTCGGTGGTGGTGGAGGCGATGATGAAAATACTGCTGTAGGCATAGAGTCGGCTCCCGCTCAAAGAAATTGTGCACAACTTCTCACAGAGTTAACGCAGTTGTTACCGTCACAAATGATGCCAGCTGCGCAGTCTATGAGATCCTACTTGGAAACTGATGATGTATGTGCATGTCACTTAAATTTAATATTTAATATAATTATTATTTAATGATAATTAATGAAAAATATTTTCATTTTGATAAAAAGAGTTACTTGAGCGAAAAATGAATTTATTGCAGTGTTACCCCCTTCGGTGCAGTGTACTCGGAATGCTATGTGAGATTCTGTGCAAAGAGTTGAAAGGAGAAGGATTATCAGAAGAGAAACGTGCTATGAGAGACGATTTTCTTGATGACTTAGAAGAGCATCTGCATGATGTTACTGCGTACGTCAGGTCAAGGGTAATATTATCTCAAATCTACTTTAAAGTATCTATAACTAAGCTCCTTGATGTCAATTATTTAATAGACACACTTACTACAGCAAATTTATATTGGTTTTCAGGCATTGCAATATTGGTGCCGACTCCAGCGCGAAGGTTGCATCCCAGTAGCAAGACACCAAAGAGTTCTTTCGAGGGCCATTGGCAGGTTACAAGATAGAGCCACACTTGTAAGGAAAAATGCTGTACAATTGCTGAAGGTAGGCTATCTACTTATTTATTACACACTTTTAAAATGGTGTTATATTATATTTAAATTCGTAACGATTTATTCATTCATCTAATATCAATTCAAATAGAAACTATTTTAATTGCAATTCTTTTGTATTTTAGATATTTTTGGAGCACAATCCGTTCTCTGCCCAATTAAAACTTGAAATTCTAGAAGAGCAATTGGTAGCCGAGAAAAAGTGTTTAGAAGCGCTGCACCTTCGTTTGAATCCAGAGCCGGATGTGGAACTTGTAAAGAAATGGGGTGAGATGGAAAAAGGAGTAAAAGAAATGATCAAAAGTAAGCTCGATCAAATGACTCAAGATGATCCACCACTGTCTCAAGGGACCGTGAATGATGCTTATGCAAACATCCGAAAACATTTGCATGATGAGAATTATTTTGATGCATTCATGCTAATCCGTCATGCCGAACGGCAATATCCAGAAGCCAAGTTACTGCGTTGCGAAATGGATAAAAAAGATCAGGTGACTTTGTTTTTTCGTTATCTTTGCTGATTCTTCTATATCAATCTCCACAGTGAAAGTGTTCCATCAATCATAAGTCTCAGTCAAAACAATGCTGTTTTTCTTTTTTTCTTACTTGCCATATGACTAAGTAAACTACACTAAGCAACACATCAATTTGCATTAAGTTGTGAGCAGGTAAGTTTAATAGAAAATTTCTCTCTTTTTTTTTAGGTATCATATTTTATTGCGTTGCTAAAAAATGTGTTTGTAACTGACATTAGTAATAATCAAGAAAATGGAATGACAAATATAGACGACGCTCAAATAATTGCCAGCATCGATGAGAAAGACAATATTGTTGCTTTTCTAGAAGAGTCGGTCTCTTTTAGTCGGCTGATACAGCAGGCAGTTCCTTTGGTGTACACTTTGCTCATGTCAAAACAAGGTACAGACGTCTTCGAAGCAATTGAGTTCTTCACGACGGCACATAGCTTCAACATTGAATCAGCTAAGATTGGTATCATGGGGATGTTACAGCTTGTTTGGTCTCCTGATCAGGTAAGTGTGTCAATTTCAAATAAATTGTTTTTTTCTTTTTTTTACATATTTTTATCAGACTTTTTTATTTCTCAATACACATTATTTTAATGGAAAAATTTATTGAAATCTTTTTTTTTAGGATAAACGTGATGCAGTTGAACGTGCTTATAAGCAAATGTATCTGAGCTCTGATTTGACTTTGGAGCGTGCCCGTGCTTGCGCCACTGCAAAAAAACTTTTGACTTTGGTTGAATCGGCTAACCGTGGACACGCTGCTGCCTTAGAAGCGCTTTTAGCAAGGTGGATTGAAGCCCAAGACGTTGGAGCTCCGTTGATCCAGGTATAACTTAAGTCTTATTCCAACCCTATCCATCTTTTTTTTTTCAGAGTTGAATAAATAGAATGATTGTTATTATTCTTCATGGCTGAAAACATGAAGTATCATACCAATATATAATATATGTAAATAGTGAATGAGGAATATTAATCGGATACAAAACAAAATTATTTATGAATATCAGTGAACAAAAGCTGCAATGAAAACTGTAATTAATAGATAATTACCAACAAAGAAAAAAAAATATTTGAATACAACTGAATAAAAGTAAACCCAAGAATGTTTGTGTTATGTTATACATATTTAAATATGCAACGCTATTTTTTGTATTCCCAATTTATGGTTGTGCAATTTCAGTAAGATTACTTGAATGTGGGAAGTGAAATCTGGTGTAATTAAATTAGCATTTTATTCATTCTGTGGAGGCTCTTGAAAGTTAATCTTTTTTTATATTTTATTCAACTGGAACTTTATTATGAATGTAATGAAAAGTTTTCTTTTAAAATAAAACAGATTATCCTTCATGTTTTTTAATTGAAAACATTAGATTTTTTTTTACAAATATATAAAAGTAATTTCACTCAAAAATTTTATCAGTATCAATGTTATTATTCAATATATAATAGTTTTGAATTGATTTCTTTACCCATTTAGGTTTTGTGGGAAATTTTTACTAAGAAGCATGAGGAAGCGACTGACACCGACAGCTATGCCGCTCTGAGCCTTCTAGTAATGATGTCCAAAGCAAAGCCTTCAATTGCATCGGCTAATATAGAAGTCATACAGACTGTCGGGCTCTCGGGTCCATACAGAATCAGAATGCTATCAGTACAGATGCTTTTGACTCTGGAAAAAGTCCAACAGAGAATCCCTGCTCATAGTCCTTTGCTGAAATGCCTCTCGGACAAATTGATTGAATCATTTTTCAACATGAGTGAGTTTTCAGTTTTGGGAACGAGCGCTATAAAAGTCATATATGTTCTTTGTGAAACTCCTGATCTCATGTGTATTCAATTGCTGAAAGAAATCACTGATAAATTGAATTTGAAAAATGGAAATGCAGCTGACACTGATTCTGATGTGGCTTCTTACCCTGTTGAGTATTTGTGTAGACTGTTGGTACTCCTTGGACAAATAGCTGTTCAACAACTCATCTATCTTGATGTCACCGTGTATGGAGAGCTGCGTAGAAGAAATGAGGTTTTTTTTTTTATCATCCATAATGATATAAATGAGATATACATTGCCGATTTTTGTGGATTTGTGTAGGGGTAGTGTATAACAATTTGTCAACAAGACAAAGTCTTGCTAAGACATATATAAATATGACAATTTAAGCTACATCGATCTTGGATACAGACAGTCAATCCACCTTGCATGAAAATTTCAACATTTCTAGCAGTTCCTTCAAAATTTTAATTGGCTTTAATCGTTATTACAAAATATCATTTCATTCAACTATATTGGAAAAATAATCTTAAAAACAATCACAAACTACAGGTCTTTGCAATGAGGTGGTGTGAGCGTGTGGTTTTCCTGAAACAGAATTGATGGCAATCACTGTCACTGTCTTGTAATGTGTAAATGCTAGATTTATTCATAAAATAGATTCTGCTCCAACAGTCAGCGAGTTCTGTTGATTTTTAGATTAGATGAAAACCACGAGTTTATTGGATATAACAGTTAATGAATATTTAGTTGCATTTGAAAAAATATATAAGTGTATCTTTTTTCAAAAGCAACTAAATACACTTGCCAACCACTTATTGTTGGAGAATCACTTAATCAAGGTGGATGAAGGTTGTTAAAAGTTGCATCAAAACACGAGCAGTCATAATAAATAAACAGGGCACAGTAAAATGGTTTGCGAGTTCTGAATGAACAAGTTAACCTATATATATCCTTTATCTGAGATAACTTCAATCAATCAAAAATTATGCTTTCATGAATTGCCTCTTTGAATTGATTTCAATAAAACAATAATGATAATAGTGTACATTGCAAAGTTGTGTTATGTTGTATACATTAATTAAGTTAAAGAAGAAAGTAGTGAGAAGTAATTTAATTATTTTTTTTAAATTGCTTTTTAATAGATTCGTGAACAACGTAAAGCAGCCAATGTGAAAAGTAGAGTTCAACTAGCGCCTCTTGGTCGAAAGAGTCGAGTCGCTGAACTTGCTCTTAATTCCAGTTCAGCGAGTGCTTCCAGTCGACTGAGAACTCACAATTCAACAGTTCAGGTAATTATTCATCGTAAACATTTATAAAGCTGTGATTTCACAAGGTACTTTATTGATATTTTTTTTCATACAAATTTTAGGAAGGAGCTGAAGAAAATGACGACGAAGCCGGGTTAGATGGCGCTGTTGCCGACGATGCTGATGCAGAATTGGTTCGGGCTGTTTGCGAGTTGGAAGTTGTCGGCGGACCGGACAACTCCAATGTGCTTTTGGGCAAAGTAACTCCTTTGCTTCACATTTTGTTAACAAACTCTAGTCAGACTCCTCCGAGGTTAACAGCTGCAGCTTGTCTAACTCTAGCAAGGTTTTATTTTTTTTATGCCTATTTATTTATTGGAAGTTATATAAATACGACTAGTAGTCAATTATGAAGTGTAAAATAAAAATGTAAAATTTCTGTGTTTTGTAATGAATCCCAAAATATTTATTTTGCTGGCTTAGTAATTATATTTTTATTACATTCAAATCACGTATAAATAATGATGATTTATTATATCGATATATATGAGGTAGGTAAAAGCTAGCAAACATCAACAAACTGTAACTTATAAGGAAATTTAGAAAGAAACTTTTGGTTTTGGCTATTATTCCTAAAATCTTCTAAAAATAAACAGGAGATGTTTGTTATTTTTGAACACATTCTTCTCTAGTAGCTGCAGTGTATTTATAACCCAACTGATTATTTTTTTATTTATGGCCGGCAGGTTTATGTTGGTATCATCCTCTTATTGTGAAGATAATATGCAATTGCTGATGACAATGCTGAAGAAGTCATCATGCAGCGGAATTCGATGCAATATTGTGATTACTTTGGCCGATCTCACTCTGCGTTTTCCGAATGTTATACAACCATGGACACATTATATCTACGAAAGGTATTTCTAAATAACACACATATTCAGTAAGGTTTTTGATTTTTTTCCTATGAACTTGATATGTGAAATTTATAGGAAAAAAATGTGTTCAGTCTGTTTTTCTTAAATGTCAGTAACATTATACTTGTTATTTTATTTATATTTATTGAAACTTACTTTTAGGTTAGAGGATTCATGTGTTGAAGTTCGACAGTGCACTGTAAAAATGCTTTCATTTCTCATCTTGCAAGAAATGGTTCGAGTTCGTGGTCAAGTGGCTGCTCTTGCGCGCTGCTGTGTGGATGATGATCCTAACGTTAGAACGATGGCTAGATTATTCTTCAAGCAACTTGCACAAAAAGGAAACTCTCTTTACAATATTATTCCTGACATTATCTCGAGGTTGAGTGATCCTGCCCTTCAGTTGCAAGAAGACCACTTCAGAACTATATTAAAGTACATTGTATACCTATTTTATTTAAGCTATAACAAGTAGTGAATAACAGAGAAATAGTAATTTTATTTATAGTACCAGTAATAAGATTATTTGATCTTTTTGTGACCGAATTTTTAAATTGCTTTTTTTTTGGAATTCAAATTGTTTTGAAGTATTTTAAAAATCCAACATGAGGTTTACAAATTTGTAAAAAAGCTTTTCATTCTATAAAAGAAGTGAATAATAATTAGATTTTGATTGGATCGAGTTATTTATGACTAAGAAAAAATAATGTAAACTTCAAAGAAAGAGTAATGCTTTTAGATCCGTCTGATAAAAAAGAACAATTTATGAAACACAACACATTGCTTCTTTAATTGAAAATTTTACATAGATATATATATATTTCAAGATTTATTGCTCTTGTTGTCAACAAAAATATTTTTATTGATTGAATTGGCATTCACTCGGTGAAAAAATAGCAATGTATTTTAGTTCTACAAAATTATTTTTAAAAAATATAGTTGATAACTATTTTGGCTCACGCCATCGTCAAAACTATGCTTAAACTAACATTTGCTTATCTATTTATAGCTGTGTAGAAAAGGTACACAATACATCTTTAAAAACTCAATAAACGTAGCTTTCAAGGTCAACAATAATTTAGGCAGACATCTTAAAAATAGTAAAGATAAAATTAATAAACTGGACAGAAGCGGTATTTATAAAATGTCCTGTGGCTCATGTTTATCCGTTTATATCGGACAGACAGGCAGAAGTATATCTACTCGAGCTAAGGAACATGTAAGATCATTCAACAGTAAAAAAACAGATTCACAATTCGCTAATCACATTATTAAGGAATCACATAATATAAATTCAAACTCAGCGCCTAAATGTTTGCATCTTTGTAGTAAGAGTCGCAGAATGACGGCTTTGGAACAGCTGGAAATCAATAGACATCAATTATCACAAAGGATTCTTAACTAAAAAACTAATATAATAGTATCCTCATTAGTCCAGCCTATTACGGGGGATGGTCTGATTTGCTTCCGTAATGACCACTTCCGTCCCACATGTAAACTTATTGTCATAGCCGCCTTTGTTTCATTTACAATTTTTGAAAATTTAGTTTCATTGTGAGAAAGTAACAAGCTAGGCCGTTAAAACAGGAGAGAAGATGTATTGTGTACCTTTTCTACACAGCTATATATAGATTAGCAAATGTTAGTTTAAGCATAGTTCTGACGATGGCGTGAGCCGAAATAGCTATAATATAGCTATAATAACTATATTTTTTTAAATAATTTTGTAGAACTAAAATACGTTGCTATTTTTTCACCGTGTTAAAATATTTTTAGTAAAATAGTGTGTTATTTCAGTGAATACTTGACTTGATTTTAAATCATCTAATGAACTCGATGTTTTCCAGATATGTTATGTCTCTCATTCAAAAAGATCGCCAGATGGAAGCTCTGGTTGAAAAACTCTGTCTTAGGTTTAAATTGTCAATAGACGAACGTCAGTGGCGCGATTTAGCTTATTGCCTCTCACTGTTTACATATAATGAACGGTCCATCAAAAAACTCATTGAAAACTTGGACTGCTACAAAGACAAATTATACAGCAAGGAAGTCTACGATTGTTTCAAGAATATTATAAGTATCTCGAACAAGAATGCCAAAGCTGATCTTAAGGTATTTGATTTTTGAACACATATTCATATAAAATTATGTTAGTCCATGTAATATTTTACCTGGGCACATTCTATGTCAAATTCATCAATAACAATATATCATTGCATTTCACTTCAATTTATTTAAAATTCTGTTTTTTATATCGCCCAGTGTTTCTGAGTTTGATTCTTCAGAATTTGAAAAGAGTTTAGCAGTAAAATGATTAAGAGAGTAGGATTATTCTATAAGTAATTATATAATCCAGATTAACTCAAACTTTTGAAACGATATTTGTTTATACAGGCAGCAGTAAATGAGTTGAGTGACAAAATAGAAGAGTGTTTCAAAGTTCAAGAAGCGGGTTCAGTAGCTGGTGTCGGTGATAATCCTCCAGAGTTACCCAGAGGAAAGACTCCTGTGAAAAATCGAAAACCAGCAGGGCGACGAAATAAACCAAGACACTCTAATAGCGATGAAAGTTTATCTGATTCCAGCAGTGATAGTGAAGTATGGCTCTTTTATATCTTAGGAAATCAAAAACTAATTGAGAATTGTTGGTAATTTTTTTGGCGATATGTGTGGAGATTATCAGAACAAATCTGGCAATACTTTTAAAATGAAAATTATCTTTCACAAAAAAGTTTTTATACTTTTCATATTTTTTAATATAAATTATCAATCCACTGCAATCAATCAGCTCAACAGTCAATCTGTTAAGAAAAATAAATGATGCATTTTGGGTAATTTCATGCTTCTATAGAATGAGAATCGTTAGACAATATTTAAAGTGCACTTTTCTATTTCAGAATCAAACACCTTCAAAAAGAAATATACAAAATAAAAGTGTACGCAATTCGGCCAGAAAACGTGCTCCTAAATACCGCGAAGAAAACGATTCAGATGAGTCTGGTAAAATAATTTGTTCTAATAATATAATATAATTTTTATAATGTTATATAAACCTTCATACATATTGGTATATAAGGCCACGAATTTCTCATTTTCAAGAAATGTTATATTATTCTTTTATTTTTAGATAATGAAGAAGATTTTCAAATGACAAAGACAGCACCGAAAAAAGACTTATTCAAAAAACCTACTGGTAGAGTTGGACGAAAGAGAAAGTAAACTAAATAAATCATATATAAAGTAACTTCTACTGTAAAACATAGCTTATAAAATGCATTTTGTAATATTCTGTCTGTGTTACGTATTTTTTTATTTGCCTTAACTATTTTTATATTATAATAATAATTATATATCATATCCCGTGATTTATGCAGCCCAATAAGAGTGTTTTTCACATAAAAATTACATTAGAATGTTCTTTTCAAAAATTAAAAATAATGAACAATTCTCTATTATCGGATAGTAAAAAAATCAGCACTTGTTTTTTTTAATTTTTTTGCTGCTTATAATTTTTAGGATTATTACGAGAGATTTAATTTGTTGTAAAGTCTTTTTAAAATAGAGGTAATTATTTATAGTATATCATTAACTAGCTAATTACAATACATACACTTCATATCGAAAGCCTCTTACAATACACATACTTAATATTTTGTTTCATTTCGATTCAATTTATATATATTATTTTCATTGTATCAATTTTCACAAGACACTTCACAATAATTCTTAATATCCAAATGTATATTTTAATATTGATTCATATTGGAAATAAATAATTTCTTTTATACTGCTATTTTTCTTTTTTGTATTTTAATTTCAAAACTGTATGATTTTTACTCTTTACCTTATAATAATTGAAGATATTGTTATCAAAGTCAGTAACCTTCGTAAATATTGAGATTTGCAAAAAAAAAAATCATTAAAAACTATGAAATAAAACAATGAAAACTAAATAATAAATGATCTATAAAATAAACATTAATGTCAATTACAATATTGAGTCAAACTTTGAACTATCGTCGTCAAATCAGGTTCCTGATTACTACAGGCTACTCTTAATATATAATCAAGATGAGAATCAGTAAGCCAATTTCTATACACGCTCTTGTCTCATTTCATTATAGAATGTGATATGTTATGTGTTCATAGAGATTCGTAGATGAGAATGATATGAGCAAAAAACACCAAAAAAATGTTTGGAGACTAATTATTTTGGACCGAACAGTTTGAGTATCGCTGTTCTAGAGCAATGGTTTTCAAAAATTTTCGATTTGCATGCTGGAAGATATTTTTTTTGCTACCTTGAATCAGTATCCTTTATTTAATAAATAAGAAAATTTCACATATCTTAAATTTTGGAATCTTTTTGGTCTTAATTTGTGTGTCTGCAGACTACAAACCACGAACCGACATTTGAGTAGCATTGCTTTAGAGCAGGGATTCCCAGCCTCGTGCCCGCGGAACAATTCATGTGTGCCCGCCACTAACCACGAATGTAACAGATTTTTTCATAAACATTAATTAAAATTGTAAATTATTTTTATATATTTTTTAGAGTTTTAATTTTTTTTTTGAGTGACTAGGTTTATTATATAGTGACATTAAACATAGAGATCTTCTTTTTTATTAATTACACACGTCTAATTATAAATATCTGTAGAAAAAAATGTGTGGTGCCAGCCACCCTACTGATATTTTAGGATGCGCTCTAGAATACAAAAAGGTTGGGAATCCCTACTTTAGAGTGTAAAAAGCTTAATTAAGTTTAGATAGTACTTTTTTTTAGAAAAAAATGTGCCGGAACTCACTTCATGTCAAGCTTTTTACAACATAAAATTATATTCAAATATCATTTAAATGAAATTTAAAACAGCTTTTACTATGCCACGAAGTGAACAAAAAGAAAAGTGCTGAAACGGCGTTTCACCGCGTTACTTGAGAAAAAAGCTCAGGCTTTAGATAATATTTGACAAAATTCCATACACCGAATATGGGAGTAGGATTGAATTGCTTGCAGCAAAAATAAGGAAGGTACGATTCATGAGAACCATTAAGTGCTACTGAATTGAACATTTATCAATCCACAAGATGCCTTGTGCACGGCTTAAATATTAACGAAAAATAATAAATTATAATAAAAAAATATTTACATATTGTTCTTAATTAGAGTATTCTTCGCTACAACAACTTCGGTATTATTTTTTTTTCATTTAACCTTGATAATTTAGAGATGAATATTTTCAAGATTATTTATAGTTTTATTAAAAAATACGATGTTATATGAAGAGGAAATTTAATTTGTTTTCCTGGTAATACTTTATACCCATCTGTCAAATAAAATCCATTGACAGGAATGAGGGTTTTTAAGTTTCTAGCGGTCTTAATGTGAAATAATACGTAATTTAGATAACGATTACTTATCTGGCTGCTGGTGACTACGATTTTGGACAAATTGAGTGTACGTCACATATTTTTAATATTAAATAATATTTATATGATATATATATAGCAAGAAAACGCGCGATCTATTCTTCAGTAGCTCAACTCGGTCACTAAAGTTGTAGATCTGTATTATTATTGACACACCGCTCGAATGACGTAAATTTTTTGAAAGTTAATTTGCTATTGAGAAATAATAATAACTGCTATCACCGGAATACATTTAAGACGTGTACAGTCTAAACAAGGCTACATTCGTATCGAAAATGGCGCCTGCGATATGTTTGAAGCTAATTTTTATTTGTTTATTGTTTCGCGCAGCAGATTCGTCACGTCATATGCGAGCAATAATTTCCGCAATGAAGTTGCACTCTAAATGCCGCGGCGGTTTATATCCACGATCTCAAGTAAAAAGATTTGATATACCAGATGACAAGGTGCCATGGGTGGCAGAGTTTCCTGAATATGATCCTCCGACGCATAACTCAAACGGTCTAAAAGGAAAACCTTGGGCCGATCCAGAGATTGGTAAGCACAGCACTACATGACGACCATGTTAAACAATTTAAAGAGAGGAAATATGTACTTCTGTGACAAGAAATTGTCTGTTCACCTACTTTCCCTTATTTATCGATCTTAACCCTTTAACAACTAGAAATAAACAAAATAGTAGTAATTTTAAGGTGGGAACTGTCACTTCTTGACGGAAAAGCATGATATTTTAAAAAATAAAAATATTAGTAAATAGACACACTCTTGAGTCCCTTAGCTTTAGACAGCTTGATAAATCTAACTTAAGTATTGCTACCATTATATGTAGCTATCTTTTTAAAATTTTGAATAACAGTTTTGCATTACCAGGAATGCAATTAGTCACTACTCAAGGATGTAAATCTACAATAATGATTGTGTATGATCTCTTAAATTTATCTTTATCCGTCATCCAATATTTGGAGATATGTTTCTTTGTTGATAAAAGTTATTTACGGATATTGAAAACTTATTTGTTTTGATATTGTAAATAATTATTTTTCAGGTTCCCCTGGATTCAATCCCAAGTGGAATGATCTTGATGGTTTAGTTAACAGAAAAAGCTTTGAAGGGATTTATTCGTTTGACAATGGCGTTCCTCTGAATCCCAGTGGAAGAACTGGAATTAAAGGGCGGGGTGTTCTCGGACGTTGGGGTCCAAACCATGCCGGTGATCCCATTGTTACACGCTGGAAACGAGATGAAAATGGTGATGTAGTTAACCATCTCACATCTGACAAGTAATATGTTTTTTTATTTATACTTATTATTACATCAATTATTAGCTTGCATGGTTTTCATTTTTTTTTATTTTGAAGCAATATTCATGACTAAATAGGGAATTTGCTTTAAAACACTTTCTCTTAGTTGTTTCCTGTTTCACCTTCAGTGATCATCATTCTTCAAAAATGTTTTCGATGGATTCAGTAGTGAATTTGGAGTAGTTAAATTTTTAACTAAATTGAAATTGATTGCTTTCTTATTCCACGTGATGTTCCATTAGATGTGATATATTTGTCGCTTCTTTGAGAAGAATCTCCTGACTTTTCCAGTTTTTTAAGGGTTATGAAGCATAAAGCGCAGTTTGCTTTGATTACAAATGCTTTATGGCGGGTCATAAATTCACCCGTGACCAATTTATTGAATTCCTGCTTTTGAAAATTATCTACTAAAAAGTTCATATGTTATATTCTATACTATTTATAAATGCTGGAAACGTTTAAAATTGCATATTTTTGAAATTTTTATTCGAATAATATTTTCAGGCCAATCCTTCAATTAGTGGTGATTCAAAGGAGTGATAATGGACAATGGGCATTGCCTGGTGGAATGGTAGACCCTGGGGAACAAGTTTCTAATACAGCTATGAGAGAATTTCTAGAGGAAGCCGCGAACTCTTTGAATATGACTGATGGTAAGTCTAGGACATATAAATAAAAAAAAATTATTCAAGTATTTATGTTAAATGTTTCCATTTATTTGAACATTGTTATGACTTTGTCATTTATTAAATCAAAGTTTTCCAAAATGGAATAGCTGTAGATCCCTCAGTTCTACTATAAGGAAATTCAAATGCCAATGGTTTACTATTGGCATCAATCATAGCATTGCTGCAGCATTTTGTTGATCAAACACCACCTGCATCATATATCTAGGTTTTATCCTAATCGAAATCATTTATATTATACATTATCATCGATATTCATTAAATCACGACACTAAATCTCTACTATCTTCATCCTTATTAAACTTTTTTTAGAAATAATTTGTTGATATTCTAAAATTTAAAAACTTTTATGTAAAGAATAAGAGATTAACGAGAATGTAAAAATCTGGTTTATGTTAATTGTGTTATTATACTTTGAATCTTGATTTATGCAAATTGTTTCTATGTATTTGTCATATTGTATGAATCCTCCTATAATAATGCGACTAATATTTATTAATATTTTTAAAATTAATTATTTTTATATGATTTTTTAATTGATGTTTTTAGATGAACGGCATGAAGTAGACTTAGTGTTCAAGGATTTCTTCTCAAAGGGGGAAAAAGTTATTTCGTCTTATGTGGATGATCCCAGAAATACTGATAATTCTTGGATGGAGACGACTGCTTTTAGCTATCATGATGAAATAGGAGATGTAATGAAACGTGCACCATTGAAAGCGGGTGATGATGCAGCAGCTGTCAGATGGATAGATATTGACCGAGATATGGAACTGTATGGCACCCATAGAGAATTCGTTGAAAAAGTGGTATTCGTGAAACATAGCCATTGGTGACCTATATGTGGCCAATGATATATATAATTCATAAAGCAATAGATCACTAAATTAGGCACGTATGACTTGACATTCGATAGCTCTATCTATGACTTAATTGTGCCATCCATTTTGGAAGATTAACTATCCTTTTATTGGCTTAATGTTACCACATTATTATTTATTGCCATAGACTTGTATGCCGAATTTCTTATGCTTATTATGGTTTTTATTTTGTAACTACACAATATTCCGTGACATTTTATTGTAACCAATAGAATAGAAAAACAATCACTTTATACTGTTACAAGTAGTTTGAAAAAAATGTACCGGAGTCAATGGTAAAGTTTCACATTTAAATTGCACAAATAACAATGTTGCCATATTTCAGTATTGCAGTGCTAAAGAAATCATTTTTTTTTGCTAGAATATGTCCTAATGTCATTTTCTTGCATTGCTTTATACTTAAGAATATATTATCTATGTCTTGTGATTGTATGTTAACTATTTATGATAAGTAGCTTTAACTGTATACGAAAAAATGGTTTTTAATTACATATGTATTTATTTTAATAGCTAAAGTAATATGTAGACCTTATTTTTATAATCACCACCTTGAAATTTAATACAACACTTTAAAAAGATTTTGCCTGTATGCAATGATTACCGTCATAATTCTCAGTATAGCAATAGCTTTATATATTTTCATAGATCATATTTTGTTAATAAAATTTATGTTTCCATATATGTATTTTGTGTTTGAATGGTTTATTTTAATCAATTGTACTCTGCATCAGGCATTATCATTTTTAAGCAACCTAGAGAAATAGATTTATAAGTTTTTCTTTAAATACACTACTTTTACAATTAACTACATTAAAGTATCTTATGTTTTTTGACTGCACATAAAAATTCCGTTTCTAAAATGAGAGATCATGTTTTTCTTTTTTGTTTTATTTTTTTACTATTGTGAAAGAACTGCAAAATACTAAGTTACACCATTTTGTTCATAGCATATCTTGAATGTTCTGTTAAAAGAATAAAATAAAGTTTATTTTCTATAAGTATGTGAGTTTTTATTGAAGGTAATTTATTTTTAGCTGTCAAATAAATCCACAATATTCTATATTGGTCGTTTTTGATTATCCAGAAATGCAACACATTTTTTTTCTATAATTGTTCAAGGAAACTACACATATAGAAAGGTAAGATATATGCAAGAATATTTATCTGGCTTAATGTGCATAAAATATATTTAATTGCAAAATTTTAGTCATTCCATATGAAGTAAATTTTCAATGTAAAGGTCTATGGTATTACAAAAAGTGTTAGCAACCTTTTTGCAAAAATGGGCATACAGGACTTTTGTATCAGATGAAAATACGATACCATTTGAGTCACAGCATAAAAATCTTCACAATCTACATTTATTTATACCATATTTGTACATCATGAATTATTAAACCAGGAATTATTGAAAAATTTAATCCCTTTTATTTTTTAGTTAACATCATTCCATTATAATGTAATTTAAAAAACTGTAATTGAAATTTTATTATTTAAGTAAAGTATTAAACAAATTATTAGTTTATTTTACAACCAGTCCTCTTAACGTGAATTTTTTTTACACGAATTCGATTTTGCGCGATTTTTTTGACGGCACCGTTACATTTTTTTACGCGCTTCACTCGTTTTACGCGATTTTTTCCCCAAATTTGTTTTAAAGAAGAAATTTATATATGATGCTAGGCATGTACTTTTCATTATTTTTTTAAATAAAATAAAATATGTGTATTTTTAAAACTTAATTTTGTAAAGCATCCCATTTTTTTAAATACATATACAATTGCCAAATGTTGACAAGTGTATTGGATATAATGCGAATTTATGTTTTAGGGTGTGTAAAGAAACATAATGCAATTGCGTAAAATCATGGGATGTATGTCCGCTCGTAAACTTGCACACAATGCAACACAATGCATATATTAAATTCGTTGAATAGCACTTTTCTCGGCCTTTAATAATTCATATTAGTGTATATAAGATCATAATATATATATATATTTTTTTGTACGAATTTCAAAGAGAAAATTTTGGTTTTTCATACGTTTCTGGTACTTTTTTACGCGATATTTTAACTTTTGGAACCAATTTATCAAATTATCTGAAAGTAATGATTTTTTTTTTGCGATTTTTTTTACGCGACTTTTTCTGGAACCAATGTATCGCGTAAAAAAGGACTGGGTGTACTTGCAAAGTAAAAATCATTCACACATAGTAAACATTGGAAATTGCCGAGAAAGTCAACCGAGAAAGATCAGAAAAAAAACTATTTAAATATATTAAAAAAGGATTCACTTGAACTCGTTCTTGTCCATATGAAGTGTGCCGACATCCGAAGCAATATTGTTAAATATTTTCAAAGCCTTTCCCAGTAAAATTCCGTTGATTAGTTCACAACTTTCGAAGAATCAGTAATCGTGTTTACGAATTCTCAAAAATAAAAATATAAAATACAACTTTAAAAATATACATAAAACAGGACTACACAACTTGATTTAATGAAAGCAGATTGTTTTATTTAAAGCTTTAATGTAGCTTATGATATTACATTACCATTTTTGGAGTCGTTTTGATTATGGACAAACATTTAAAATAGTAAAACAACACATTTTCTCAAAATAAATGAAAAAATAACGCGGCCGGTTTGTTGTACTTCGTAAATGTTGCCGAGCAAACAACTCTCAAACAAGTTGTCACATAATTGTTATTCAAATCTTTTGAAAGTTTTATTCTTAAGAAAATAAATGCATTTTGTTTAAATGGGCTAAGCAGGGTAAAAAAACATGATACATTTTGATGTAAAAATAGTAATTTCAATCAAAAAGCAATATGTTGCGAACATAAACTACAATAGTTGATGTGAACGAGTGGGTCGCGATCAATTTTATTTTGTATTTGAGTGATATTTAAAAAAATCTTAGTTTGCTTTAACCCTCTGACTGATCACATCTCAACTGTTATTACCGCTGATAGCAGTGCTTTGATACACTCAACAATATAATAGAGTTAGTAACATAAAAATCTTCATATATATGTATTTTTCATGTAGAAACATAGGCTGCAAAAACAAAAGATTTTATTTTTGAAATATTTACTAATGATTGAATATTCGACACATGGCTATACAGAGAAAAGGTTAAGCGTTACCATACTTTATCAAGTAAATTCGCTTTGAATGATTTTTTTATTTATTGAAGAAGTACTCGAGATGTTATTATCGATTGTAAGTTAAATTCACCAGTTGAAATAATTTCTTTGGACAACAAAATCGTTCCGAGTAAACCTGATTTCGCCGATTTCATTTCATGTAATACATACTTTTAGAGGCGGTGACATAAAAATGAGAGGAATTAAATTTTAATGTATATTCAAACAATAGCTTTTAATATATTTTCTTTCTCAAAGAATAGAAGACGTCATAAAGTAAAAGATTGTTTATTTTGGTTTTGTGTTAATTAGAAAATACACTAAAACTAAATATATAGAAATATATTATCGTCAAGATTTTAGATTATCATAATAATATTATTTAAGCGACCAAAAATTTGTTAAAAAAAACGATGCCGATTTAATTTAAAATTTGATTGTTTTTGTAAAATTAAATAAGGATTTAGTTTATTATATTGTGTTGAAGTACATCGCAGCCAATAATCATATAATCTAAATTTTATCGTTGGCAATAGTATAAAAAGCCGTTTTTTCGAAGTTAAATATTTAATATGATTGGCTAAATAAAACTGTCAATCTATTTACATGCGATTGTATAAATAATTTGATGAAATACTGTATTCATGCTTGATGACAATATTATATTTAAAACGTATAATATGCGATTTACAGTCATTCAAATAATAATGTAACAAACGCCATAATAACATCAATTCTATTTCGAGGATGAGGATGTTAGTAGACTAATACGACGTTATAATGCTATTATTATATTAAACATGGCCGATACGATTAGTCAAGGGACGTACATATTGTTACATTGTCAATATTTACTTGGGGTTTATTTAGTCACCAAATGCGGGTCTGGTGCCGCTCACGCTTATTTCCGGCAGAGCCTTTTCATCCCTTATTTTGGCATCACCGTGGAAAAACAGCTCGCTTGATAGCACAATAAAATCAACAAATAAAAATAAAGGCAAATGTATTTTTGGCTACAGAGTTATTACGCGAATATCATAAAGAAGTGTAGTGGTAGGTGATGGCCATTCAAATTATTTTTAATTCGTTGGCAAAAGTCATTCTGCTAATAATATATTGCTAGATATAGACGCATATAGCTTGGAAATTTCGATTTTAAATGATCGCTCTCTCTAAACCTCGTTTTAAGAAACAAATAGCATCTTAAGTGGGACGAGAATTGCGCTCGAAAAGAAACTTGCAACGTTTAATATTAAATAAACATTATTAAGGTTATTATTCAGGTATTCAATCCTTCTTATTACGCAATTCAAACGCGTTCGTCATTATAAATTACGCAGTGATAATATTACCTACATATTGAACACAATTTCATTTTTAGGAAGGATGCTAAAATCGATTTTGGAAAAAGAAAAAAATATATAAAGTAAATTATATTCAGAATGAACAAAGCTATTTGTAGACACAATCAGCTTATGATTCGATGTCCTCTTCTTATTGTTAAATATCATATATAGATTCTTCATTACCAATATTACATAGTATCTAATAATGATATTTTAAATAATAAAAAAAAAATTCGTACTATTTCCACAATATATTTTATGATCCGTTCCTAATTATGAAATATATTGTGGAAATAGTATTGAAATGTGTTTTTATTATTAAACTATCATGACTTTCTATCAATAAATGACAGTTAAAACTTTAAAAGTGATTTATCATGTAATATGGATCTACTCCGATACCGAATGCAGTTATTTATGTATCTGAAAAATAAGAAAATACTGATACGTTCCTATATTTCTAGAATAACTGTGTTTGCTGCGGTTTGTTGAAGGTTGACTTGATAATGATAAAGACCAAATTTAAGGCATAAATAATTGTTCAACATAAAACAACTAATTCAGTATTTTCAATATTTCATTTTAGTATTGCAGTGAACAAATATTATCAGCTACGTTCGACCCTTAATTTTACCAAATTCATCATCATCATCATCATCATCATCAGCCGGGTTCGATCCACTGCTGGATGAAGGCCTCCCCCTGCTTTCTCCATTCTTCTCTGTCCTTAGTTATTCGTTGCCACGTATTACCTCCGAACTTGGTTAGCTCGTCTAACCATCGGGTCTTAGGGCGGCCCTGTGGTCTTTTAACGTTTCTTGGATACCACTGTATGACCGCATTCGTCCAACGGTTGTCTATTTGTCGTGCTATGTGTCCAGCCCATTGCCATTTTATCATACCAAATTAAACGACCTTAATTAAGTTACAAAACTGTTTTGTTTTCCCATTTTTAAGTAAAGCAGTAAAAAAATCAATCTTGTGTTGTGAAAAACTTCACCTAAAGAGTAAGGAATAAATTATTTTGTTTATATTAATCGCTTTTAAGATATGGAATTCAACCGTGAAATCGAAATCTGCCATTGCGTATACGTTGTCCGAAGCATATGTTCGAGATCTATGGTAATCATCTATCGTGGATCGTCCTCTTTGAAAGTAAGTGAAGGTATCCAACGTTATACCCATTTCATTTTTCATTATATTCAATTCTTTCATTCTGGGAAATAAGCTATAGATTTTAGATAAGCTGTTAAGCATTTAATATGCTGTGTGACGAGATACGCCCACTTGGTAAAAGACACAAATTTGAAAAGGTAAATGTTTGATAGTCCCTTTTATATATTTTTCCGATGTTGTTTAGATTGAGTGGTTCTTTTTTATAAACGTGAAAATACGCTCGAGGTGTGGGAATTAAATTAATGTTCAGGTTGTTTAACCTTTATCGAAAGTTGTTTCGAAAATAAATTAGCGTAATTACGTAATGTCGTAATTTTGGGCAGTGTTTAATTAAAAGTTTTAATGAAATCCAATTTCTTCACATAGATTAAAAATGTTAATTCTGAATGACTTAAAATCTCTCATAGCACAGGCAAATAGAATAATTTATTTGTCTTTTAAATTTGAAGTATTTAATTGTCAGATTTTTCTTCGGAATCCGAAATACGGCTTAATTGTTTTGAAGTAAAATGCAAAATCTGTTATGCCGTAGCGGAGACTGTATAATGTATTTAATTGAAAAGTCTGACAGGATTTATAAGTATTAAATAAAGCAATTTTAAGCCATACCTACCAAGACTTATTCTCCCAAAATGTATTTAAATGAATAAAGTTTTAATGATCGGTACTTATTTTTTCAGGACCGCTAATTTTATTACATTAGTCTGAAATGAGCTTATGAGATTTGAATTTGGAATTTTATAATCATTGCAACTCGAAATGGAAAACTTTTATCGACTGGAAATTTTTCGCGAAAAAGGTTTTTATTTTAACAATGTGTTTCTTAGATTTAGCTTACCGTGTTTTATTGATATTTATAATTCTCCAATAAGCACGAGAAACATCTAATATCATATTCTACTGCAAGATTTATTGGTCCAAGTGTAATAGACCACAATGAAAAGGGTACTTTATTTAAGAAAAAATGCAACTAATTTCAACAGAGATTTTAACACAGCTGCGAATAACTTAGGCTCAACTTCCGTTTCCATACAGGGTTATTAATTAAGTATTAGGGTAGCAATAGCCTTTTGCTAATTATTAGATAAATGAGCAGGATTAATGACACCATCATGTAAATCAATGTAGCTAGAATAAATTCGCAAGTCGATAGAAAAAACAAATTTATTTAAGTGCTCATTCGTGGTAGAATGAAAACGTCAAAGTGTTACTACCTGTTTAAGTCAAGCTGGTTTCAGTGAGACAAATACGAAGCAATTCATACTTGTTACACTGAATTATGTAACAAGTGTCATAATCAATAATTTATTGTTTTTCTTACTTATGATCCCGAAAAAACTGTCAGTAAAAAATATGATACTATTCAATAATTTATGATATCGACTGAAGGTACTTGATAGAATTTCAATATCAAATATGAATTTTTACAACTTTGTACGACTCCACATGTTTTGTCACTAACGACCCGTCACGTGAGTTCTGTTGCATCCGTATGATAAAATGCCTGAAGATGCCAAAAGGCGGAATCCGGGTCGTTAGTGACAAAATATGTGGAATGGCACAAAGTTGTAACAATTCAAATATGATTCTATTCGTTATTTCAGTGACGAAAATTCTAGCAATGTGTTGACAGAACAGAAAATTAAACTTTTTCTATGATTTATTTTGATATTTGTAATCTGGTGTAATTATCTTTAAAAAAAATAGAGAGCTCTGAGATACGACATTTTTCTTGCGAGGGTGCGATTTGAGAGTTTTAGATTCAAGCCTTTGCATCTTGATTACGCGTTTTCTTTAAGTTAAAGATAAGTTATTGTATTATGTTCAAGCAATTTGCCAATTCATAAAAATATAAGAAACTTAATTTAACGAGTAAACATAGTAATCAAAGTCAAAGTAGTTAAGTAATTTATATTACTTTATCTGTGTAAGTTTTTTTCATGTTGGTGTATTTGTATAGAAGTACAATAATCAATAACGTTCTATCGCGATGGAGAATCTCCGCATTTTCCAGCCGTCACGACAATCAGACGTGTCAATATTTATTCAAGTTACTGATTGCCTATTACACGAATTCGGATAGTGTCTTAATTCAGACAAATCAATATTCATTTTATGTTTAGTAGATATTTGTCTTGGAACAAGAAATTTCTGTTATTTAATTAGCGTTTTACGTAAAATGAATCATTGATGTAATTACAATATATAATAAAATAGATATGAAGCAATGTTTAAGTCATAGTTCGGAAATTTCCCCAATCACGTAGCAATCCTAGTTTTCAAGGCAAACAAGAAAAGAGACGTTAACAACTGAGTAACAAGTGGTTCCCGTAGAAAAACTTTTGTTGTGAGACTTCACCTCGGATGCCACATGCTCCACATAGGGAACGGACATGGATAAAATTATATATTATCATATTTCACGGTGAAAAAATAGTAATGTAATTGAGTTCCACAAAGTTTTATAAGATAAAGTAGATAGCTATTTCGGCTCACGCCTTCGTCAGAACTATCATATTTATTGAATTTTTTACTTTCATTGACTTTTTGATTTGATCCAACGAATTGATATTTAATGTAACAAGCGTACTATTTAAACAAATTTCAATTATCTACTTTTTATATAATATCTGAATAAAATATATACAAACACCGATAGTGAAAACTGATAGAATACAACCATCTTCATAAGACGAAAATGTTCCACAATATTGTGTGATCATTTTACTGACCAATGTTAAGTCATTTATGAATCTGGAAACTAAGAAAATACTGACACTCTGCTATTTTGTCAATTTGCTATCAAAAAAATTTCATTTATTCATGTCGTTTTGGTGTGGATTTTTGTATCACACTCCGTTGAGTCTCTTTCCGTGACGCATTTAGTGCTAGTTCACAGGTTTTTTATTTAAAAAATTTATAAAAGAGTGATTTTTAGTGAATATAATTAAGTAATTTAAATATTATAAATGAAGTAGAGCTATAAAATAAACGATAACTTTTAAAAGTAGAGTAAAAAAATATATACAAAATTCTACGCCATCTTACACTCATATCCGCAAACAAAACTCGAATTCGAACTCGACTCTATTATTGAAGCTTAGTACTCGGTTTTTCATCGTTACATTACACAATTCGGTGTCGTTACAAGACCCGTTACGTCAGATATTCCGAAGAGACGTTAGAACTGACTTGGTCACGTGCTGCGGATGCTTCCGGAAAGTCAGCTTCGATTCTGCCTGGCTCTTTTTCTAACTAGCACCATTTCGGCTTCCTGGAAAACTGTGAGATACTATCTTAGAGATGTTCTTGGCGAAACTACGGATGTCCGCATATTGTGACGTGTGGCTATATGTTCCAAATGTGGAATAAAAATGGTCCAAGTAGAAGAAGTAATAATTTAAGTTAGATAAAATAGTAATTCAATGAGAGACTAATAATATTTGATTTGTAACTTTGACGTTAAAATTAAATAAAAATGTATTGAATGAATACATAATAAATGTGATATTTGTAGTTGCCGTTTGACATTTTAATGTTATCTTTGAAAGTTATATCTGATTAACAAAAAAAAAAAAAATAATGATTTCACTTCTCAAACTATAAAAGAGCGATTTTCCCACTGCATCGCAAAAAAATTGTTACCTACTCATGATTGCGGCAACCTTGCAAAATGTCAAAAAGCTTCGCCTTTCTGTCGCTCGAGTACGTGGATACTATATTCTTTTAAACTGTGCCACACACAGGTTGTAGCACGGACGCAAACCATACATCACAATCGCCTGCAGCGACAATAATAATACAACTGTCGACAGGTTGTACAAGTGGATTGTAGATTCATTTGTAATGATTGAGCGCTAATTTACATGTTTTTAAAATATAGCATGTTGAGTACCGAAGACTTTTGTAGGAGATTGAAGAGAAAGCCCCTTTTCCATCTTGGTCGATTGATGTAAGCGTCATTGATACTTATTTGTAAGGGACGTCATTACAGTAGGAGATAAATGAATATTCCTTCAAATTCAGTGGGAGGTGGCTACTCTGACCGCCCAAGTGATGTCGCTACTGTTTAGTTTGAATATATCATATTTTCAATTCACCATTAAATCCACTGGCTGATAGTGTCTGACAGTTGATTGCAGTATGTATTATAAATATATTAAAAATTATATATATCAAAAATAGGAAAGTTATCAGTGTAAAAACTTTCGTGTACAAATTAACAATATCCGCACGTTTACCTAACACCAACATCATCGAAGTATAATTATTTTTAAATATTTTCATGAAGCGACTCAACAAGATAGATTATTTCGAAAATTAGTACTTAATAGCGGTTCAGAAGTTTGACATAACAAGTGAAATTTTGAAATGCAAATATCATCACATAAAATATTATATATGTTCTTAATTCAAAAAAAAATAAATATTTACTGTTGACCCTAATTTCTCACTTAAACAGTGGTAGCGGTAACCATTTCACAATAATCCTTGCTTATGACTTATAATATAAAGGTAGCAAACTCACATATTTTCATGAGCTGAGATAACGAAAAGTTTTTATCTTGGTTAAATAATAAATTTATATAAAAAAACACGCAAAAAATAAATGTTTTTTAATATTCTATTCAATTAAGTAATTGTTCATTTGTCTGGCTCCGTCGGCAACGATCAAAACTAAATATTTATTATCTGCAAAGTAAAAGTCTTTAACCGTTAATTTTGTACGGAATATTAAATGTACAAAATAAAATTGTACATTTTAATGAAAGAAAAATATTTTTTAAAAGTCTTATCACTGGAAGCTGTGGTAATCTTAAAATAGTATCCCTCAAATCGACATTAACTACAATCGAAATAAAAAAATTACCGAGTGATTATTTAATTTTAATGAGAATCTGAGCTCGCATTTCTAATATCGCTCCTTACCATATAAATTGTTTGTAATATATTGAAATATATAGAACAGAAGGAGCTGCTGAATTGTGTTTCAGTTCAATTTATTCGAGCGTGATGCTTTCCATTCTTTATTTTCGAATTAAATGGAGTCTACGTAGTTATTCAAAAGTTTTGCGTATTTTCTGAGCTAGTTTTCTGAAATCCCGGTGCATTCATGGTCTGTATTATGTAAGAATTATGAGAATGAAACGCCGTTACTGAAAACATCGCAAAATATTTCATTTATGAACACATCACGCTTAGTTCCTCATATTTAATATTGAGGAATTATATATGTATATAACTTTAAAACGTACACCGTTATCACTAGTAAATTAAAAGCCCAATAATGCTCCTTACGGGGTAACGGCAAATGATATTATAATTTATAATCACAATAAAATAGAAACAGTCGCTATTTGATATGGTCTTGGGGATCACTGTGAGATGACTAAAGATTGATTCATGTACGCCAACTTCGTTGATTATTCGCTAAAATCTCATTTTGTAGTCGTTCGTATAGCAGCACAAAAAAATATTACGAATGTCACAGACAATAATAGTTTCTTCAAAAAACTGTGATATAAAATAGAGAATAAAAATACATGCACGCCTGCAATATATTATGCATCGGAAATCCTAATTAGTACAAATAAATTTTCAGTCAATTGTTCCATCGCAAACTCTTTAATATCCCTATAGCGAATGCGGCAGTTTTTCGTATAGCGGCCCTTTCTAAAACAAATTTTCTACAAAACGCAACATTTTCAAGGCCAAATTAGAATTTCCGTAAATATGTTTTATTATACATATACAAGAAGAAAACAGGAACAGCACTATTGAAAATCTTGCTTGTTTATAAACTACATCTAGATTAAAGTAATAATATAAAAAAAACGAAAAAAATATTTGATTTGTTGATTTCCCTCGACTAAAATAATGTAATTGAAAAAAACCTCAAATATTGTATGGGTATCTATCCTCCTTTAAAAAGCTCTCCTATAAGATTGTCCTTATCTCTACGTTATACGAGGGTTGATCATAAATCTATGAATATGAACCATAAACCTATTCAATGGCAAACAATATTTTACTGTGCTGTCTTTGGAAAACACAATAAAGCCAAAAACTTGAAAGGATGAATACTTATTAACTATTTTTTCACAATATGACTTGTTGACTATGGGAAACTTAAATAATGATACAAACATATTTATATACGTATATCTAAATGTGAAACGATTATGAGAAAATGTGCTAACGTATTGTGTAATAGCTTTCTTTTTTATGATGTATAAAAATTGATGTCAATATATTGAACATAAAAAAATACATCTTAAAATACTCATGTGAGAGTTTTTGCCTTTAAAATGCCGGTTAAACCTGTACAACGTTACGTCGATATAAAATAATAACATCGATACTTGAAGTAAACCATCTTTCAAGACGAGATAAGATATTTTTCGTAAAATCCTTTTATGACAGCTTCGGCTTATTGTACCAGTTTGTTTTATATGTTATTATATTTTTGTAACATGTTTAGCCAGCGGCAAAAAACACGCCATTTTTATATTTTCAATAATGACAAATCGGGCGAAGGTTCTTTTACGAACAGTGTCGTAAGACACGCGTTACAAAGTGTAACTGCGTTATATTTTATTCGCTATATCAAACAAACAATGAAATCTCGGATAAACTAACAAAGTTTTTGTATGGGAAATAAAGTGTAATCAATATTTTGACATATAAAAAAAGGAAAAAGACGACCAAACATTCTCGGGGTTCAAAAGACATTCTAATACACGCATTTTTTCGTTATATTGAGGTTTTGTTGTATACAAAACTGTACGTAAAAGACAGAATAAATGAAAAAACCTGTATATATATAACGACGTAAAAAGCACAGCCATGCGCATGTGTTAAATAAATTAAAGTATTGAGAAAAATTTCGATAATTTAAGTATATTATAATCGTTCATAGCAAACATTCTCTGGAGATCAATGCTCGCGATAAGTGAAACCAATCCAGACCTTAATATTGTAAAACTGTGCAAATATTACTAGGCGCCGCGTTTTATTTATTTAAAAATACTGGTTTTCCACTAAGATATAACAGTTTAAACCTTAACTTGAATCTAAATTCGTTTTTTATCGGGGAGAAAATCATTGTATAAAATATCTTGAATAACTGTCAAAAACCTAACGCTGCTAAATGTTTTTTACTTAATATATTTATTGGAAAAAATATGATATTTCTCAACTTCACAACTGACAAGTATAACAATAAAAGTTGTGAAGTAGCTTTAAAACTTTTATGAAGATTTGTTTTCTTCTCAAAATTCACAATAAAACTTTTGATGCCTTTTTATTATGAGTAAATCAGAGAAAAACATACACATAAAAGAAATAAATATTTTACGCGCATATCTGTTTTCAATTTATAGCGGCAATTCGATTATAAAACATATGCAGAACACTTTCTCAGATATATTTTAATATCTCGAAGAGATAGTCATAAAAACTAAAATTATTGGCCAGTTTTTCTGAATGGCTTGGCTGTAAATATGAAGGTGTTATATATATTTTATTATGAATAGAGATATTATGATGCCATAATTCATTTACGCTACTTCGATACTATTTTATTTGTTACGTTCTAAGCAAGGGTTAGGTGTATACTGGATGTTATTATATCAACGATAATCAAAATATTTGTGTTCAAACTTTATATTTGAAGATTGTATCATAACACAAGTCTTTTAATATACTCTTGCTTTGAGCGTAACTAATAAAATAATATTAAAGTAGCGTAAATATATTTAAAAAAAAAAATAACCTTTATAAAGAAATACTGTAAAAAAAATATTGTCGATAATCTTGTCGATATGTTTATATATAAAACCGCTCTTATATGAAACTTTAACGCTTAAACTAAAGCTGAAAATCTATATTTAAAAGTGCAACGTGCTAATTAAAGAAGTATTAATTAATTTATAAACATAAAAAAAAACTATAAAAATACAGTCGAAATTATCTTAGAAAACATTGATTATTTTACACAAAGCGTCATTCGATAAAAGGTTTTGAGTATCGTTAAAATACTGTGAATCAACGATATACCGTACATAGGTTATACGTTTTTCAACTTTGTGTAATATTATATAATATTTAAATACGAGCTTTCACGTTTAATTTCCCCCGGTGAACCTTTCGTATATTAAACTCAATAACATTTATTACGTATTGCTTCACTACTATTTTAATTGTGAAATTAATAAAGATTAATCTGGATTGTATAATATGTATCATTAGACATTTGTGATGGGATGAAATTAAATAAAACCTTTCATTGATGAGCTATAGAAAATGACGCCTTAAAATCTATGAAGTTCTTGACATAAAAAGAATTAACAAATGATAGCAATTTATTACATATTTAAAATAAAAGAGGCAACAAATGTTATATGCTATTAATCAAAGTTTCACCTGTACAAAATTTTTAGACGTTCACTTCACACATATTTTTTTTATTATACAGTGGATGTTTATTAAAAATTATTTGAGGTATATATGACATAATGATGTTGAAAATTCATTTTATTCAACAAGGTGCTATAAGTCATCTCTGAGGAAAGAACAAGTACATTATTATCAAAACAATTTTCCCATCCCGAATCTTATTTTTTATGTTGCAAATTTTTGTAATATAAAATAACAAAAAAACGACGTTAGATATGCTTAAATTCAGCATATAAGAAAACATATGAGTGGTGAATACTGATTATTTGGTGTTAAAATGCCTGAAAAAAAATAAAAAAGAAGTGTTTGCAAAGCGTTCAAGGAGGGATATACATTTCAAATAATAGAATTGCCGCAATTAGAAAAACTTCTAAATTTATGAAGTTAATATAAATATCAAAAACCTATATTCAATTCTATTCACACAATATATTGATCAAGATCGGTTTCAATCATCGCGAAAATTATCAACCGATAGGATACAAATTACAACAAAGCGTAGTTAGTAACTAGCAGGTATAAAAACTAAGGGTTGAAAAACTAAGAAAACAATTTAAATGTATATGTAATATGTGAATATAATTTTAAACTGTAGAAATATCCACGCTTTGATCCACAAATAATTCTACTGAACTAAAACACCAGTCGTTAATAGCTGTATCTATCTATCATAATTTTCTATCTGCTAGCAAAAATACAACGTTGTTATTTTCTTGTGAGATTAAATACTAAATTGGATATGGCTCTATAGCAGTAGTTTTCAATTAAACTTTCACTGTGGCCGCATTATAAACACCAGAAAACGTCTCGTGACCGAGTTAGTGTACATTAATTTGGAAAAAAAGCATTTTTTTAAATATAATATTTACTATTATATAAAACTAGCTGTTGGTGGCTGCACATGAGAACCTCTGCCCTATAACATAGCGATGTTAAACATATTTCAATGCAATCAATCAAGAAACACTAATGTTTTTGACAATTGGAGTGTTTACCGTTACGCAAGTATTTACAGATATGAAATTGAATAGTTTCTTAAATAAATAAAACAATGTCTCATTAGCTGCTGTACTGACTGTTGAAAACCGTAAGATTGATTGCCGTGTGAGATAAACCGTCTAAAGATCGATTGAATTACAATGATACAACATAAAAATGAATCCTTCAAATATATGTATAAATATGATGAGATCATTTCAACAAATAAAACTGTTAACCTTTACCTCTCGTACACCATCCATTTTCCAAATTACATGTATGATTGATGTTTGACATATAATATTAAGGTATAAATTGAGAGTTTGCGTTTATTCTTCCGTATTTTTCGGGCATACAAAATTCAACTGCATGATTAATTACCAGGAGCACAGAAGCCGCACGTGGTAACCAACCCAAAACGACTTCCATATATTTTTACTTGACGGGCTGAGAGAGTCGTATTTTTTCCGCTATAAATCTTTCGTATGTTATTATAATTTGTGTGTGTAAATGTGCTCAGTAAAAGCCAAAGAAAAAAATATGTATTCGGATGTCGCCGTCTCTCAATAAAAAAATATTACTACATTTACAAATTCAAATGGTTGTATTATTCAAACGAGAACTTTGGGATACTAAGCCTCTCATGAAATCGGTATAAAAACAAGTTGAAATATTAAATTCGAAGGAAAAGCATTGACAATATTTAGTGAATCACAATATTCAAAGAAAACGCCACGTATATTTTGCGCTGTATAAACGTTGTTATGTTATTAAAGACATATAAATAAATACTATGGAACGTGTTTAATAAACAAAAACAAAAAAATGATTAATTTTTTTTTCATACAACCCGAATCTAAAATTCTCGAAATAGGCAAAATGTAAAAATGTGAAAAATTTAAGGGATTCATTATATATCAACACAAATATACATTGTATTACAAAAAAAATATCCAGAAGTAATTAAATATTACTCATTTTATAAGATGAAATATGAATAGTCTAAAAATGATAATCTTGTCAGTAGATTTATATTTGTTCATGAGTGAATTGTTTATGACTAACACACAAAGATTCAGTGTAGCCTTACTCAATGCTGGCCTAGAGATGTTATTCTTTTGTTTACAACAGTGATTGTCATATATTTAAAATTTATGACACACTGGCAAATGTGATTTGTTCCGTTCCGCAGTATACCAAATAAAAATACATATACAGTGGAACCCCGATCGACCGTTCTCGCATAATACGTTTTCCCGGGTGGATCGTTCGTTTTTTATAGTCCCATCAAACATCCATAAGAACAATGATAAATAATCAAGCATCAACCGTTCCCCGATTTATCGCCTAAATGTTATTGTTGTTTCAAATATTGTCCTGATTGACCGGTTTTGGTAGATGAATCTTTCTATCCAATACAATTTGTGAGTTTGAGCAAATTAAATCTTATATTTTAACCAAAGAAATTAGTAATGAAATATATAGTTCACTTAAATGTCATGTGATTTTCTTTAACAAAGAATTTCACAAGAAGTTTAGAACAATATTCGATTATTTCAATAAATAAGATTTAATTAAAATAACTTTTACAAAACCCTCTCATATTTATTAATTTTTGTAAAACCCTATTTTTGGAAATTAAAGGGAGAGGGTCTCTGTTTCTCTCAAGATTTTATCTTTTTTAATTATGATTTTAAGCTTTCCCGCAATCCTCGTTTCCCTTATTTTTTGTTGTTTTTTACGGCCCCTTGAAAAATGTGGAATCGAAGTTTCATTGTAATATATACACAAAAATGTGAATATATACACAAAAATGTTGAATACAATATATAGTCCACGCGTTGAATGAAATTAATCTTTATTTGTTGAAATTGACTCTTTTTCTATGGCTAGAAGAGTACACTTGTAAGAAGCGCTGGGTGACTAATATTATTATTTACATCTTTTCAAAAGAAAATTACATACAATTCTTTCAAGACTAGAGAACAAATTTAAAGTACTGCCAAATTTCTCACTATGTAAATTTCCATACCATGATAATTTCATAATATTAATTCGAATATTTTTTAATATATTTAAAAACTTTAAGAAATTAAACAAATTAATTTAAGTAAATTTAAACCATTAAATACACGCGTATCCGAGTTTTTTTACTTTGACTAAAAACATATTTTTTAAACACAATTTCTTTTCCAAACTCGATATTATTGCGTGTATAGAAAAGCATTTAATTAACCAAAATAACAGTTTAAAAATTAAACTTTTTTTATGAATGTCTGTCTTTTTGTTAAAAAGTAAGATTTGTATTTTTGTAGGGTGACAATATAGGTTGCTAAATATTTTAAACCAAACCATTTCAGACCAAAATTATATAGCTTAAAAGTTGTTTCAAATTTAGACATAAGAACCATTCAATAAATGAGTACATGTACTTCGTTTTTTCAACCGATTCATGAAAAATATTTTTGTGATTTTTTCACATCTTTCATTCAACTTACCATGTCGTCGAAATATGGCTTAAAGAAAGCGATTAGCTGATTCCCATAAACCCCTGATATTATTTTTATCCGCTCTGAAAAAGTAGCTTTAAGCTTAAGACTCAAATGTTCTTCGCTTAATATTTAATAAACTTTATTTTAAGTATTTATATAAAGCTTATATTATTTATATGTAAAGCGATTACGGCTTAAGCAAACCCTATAAATTAATCCAACAGCGTAGCTTGAAGTGGATATAATTTGTTTTAAATTGAACGGAAGAAAAAACATGCATATTGCGTTTGATGATTGTTTTAAGAATCAAAAATAAAATTCATTGTCAACTTTTACATGAATATAAAAGAAATATTTATTTAGATTTACAATAAATATATGATATCATTGCTTTGATGAATACTGCAATAGTGAGCTGTCAAGCGTTTCATAATTATTTCATGATTTATTTTCTATTGCTTGAGAGTACATATTCCTTGTAAAAATATGCAAGTCAGCCATTCCTGCAAATGTTCTTGACGTTTATACTGTGAGAACATCTTGTGAAAAAACGAAATTCAAACTTTTATTCTTTATGTGAAGTTTAATTTTTTTATTGGTATTTGAAAGATAAGAAATCGTTTTTGGAATCGTATGCGTAGAGATTACAATACTCGAATTCATATAAATATTTCGGTATAGTTATTCAACGAATGCTCGTCAAATTTGTGCGAATCAAACCAATCAATCAACAACTTTTGGAGGATTTTGTTCTGTAAAACAGTGTATCTCAACCTTTTTGGCCTGTTGTCCGCTTTTGAGATTTTATTTTTGGTGTGGCCCCTTCTAATATTTGTTCGAAAAAAATACATTAAAAATCAAACTTTATTTCGAAATACCAAAATATTTTTGATCTGTGCCCCCCTTGAAGATTCTGTGGCCCCAAGATGAGAATCGATGCTATAAAACAATAATTTGCAAGAATATCTGATAAAAATTGCAGAGAAAATCTTTAAATTTATATATTTTAGCTCAAAGAAACAAACATATAAAGCAATTTATGATATCGAGTTTTTTTATGTAATATTTCTTATAATATCACTAATAGATATGAAATATCGTAAAACAGGCACTGATTTTTTCGATGGGTATTGTATTTTCTATTCATGTTACAAAAGTAGCCAGAGAAGTAAGGGATAAAGTTTTATCGATTAAATATCACGTCTGAACTATTCTGTGCTATTTTTAAAAATCTTTCTTAATAGTTATTAATTGAATATTCTGTTGGTCACCTTACTTATTAATAATAAATTTCCCGAGCTAAAAGGTAAAAATCAAAATCATGTTTGATTGTATTTGGATTGATAAAAATGTAAAGAGAAAAAATCTTTTGTGTTTGCACAACCGATTCCAATTAGGACCACCATTTCTTCTTGAATGGTTTCAGTCTATATACATAGCCTTGCCCTTTAAAAAATCATAACAATTTTCATTTAAGCTCTACGCCAGCTTCTTTTTCGAATATTCGACATCTTATATATAATAGAAGTCTAAGCACGGTTCATTTAATTTAATTTCAAATGACAGGTACAATTTTTTTATAATCTTTTATTATTGCGAATTATATACTTTATTTTTTTTGTAAAATTTTAAGAAAAACTGTTTCTTGAAATATTAGATTGCTCGTTTGCCAGCACAAATCAGGAATTTAAATGTCGTAGTTTTTTTCATTGATTGACCTATATGGTTTTGTTTTATTTAAGTTTAGTTGAAAACTAATATAGTTCTCATAAATATGTACTATATAAAAATTTTAAAAGTTTCCTTATGATAAATCTACATCCTATACAATAAGCAAAAAGTATGATCCAAAACTATCTGAAACAGTTAAATATAGTTTTTAAAACTATTGATTATGTTAAGCATTCTTTTATTATTAAATATATACAATAAATAACATGGGCTAGAAAAAAACCTAGCAATATTTTCCATAGAAACGTGATATGATGATGTTATATTTATGTAAAAAGTCATCAACATTAAAAAAAAATGGTGTCAATCATTTGATACTTTTTTAAAACATGTTTTATTATTCCAAATATTGAAAAAAAATTAATCTCTTACAAAGAACTTGTAACTGAGACACAAAAGAGTTGTCAATTGCAAAGAGAAATTGTGTGGGAAAATATCAAAACAATCAAATAAGTTTATTTAACATAACCCTCATTTAGTTTAGCATTAATCAGATAGCACAAATACTTTAAAATTTTTTCGATATAAATATCAGACTTCTTCCAATAGATTTGGCAGTAAAAAATAGTAAAACCTTATTATAAAAACAAGGCTTACTTCTAATCTGATTGAAAACGAAGTGAATGACTTTCATTACACGTGTATAAGTATTATAAAGATATTTTTGTATTATCTATGAGAGTAAACGAGATTTATTAAATGTGAAAAGCAGCTAAAATGCTTTCATCAACTTTGATTAATTTATACAGATCAAAAAACCAATTGCCCATGCAATAATTATTTATAATATAAAATGAGATAGACACTCGTCAACAAGATGTCCCCATTATCTAATTAAGGAGATAAGTGATCATAAGCAAGCATAACCAAGATTCAATTAATAAATCAGCACTTTGGTGATTTTTCAGTAGAGCGCTTCCTTTCCTAAATTGATTCTTCTATTCCTGATCTTCCCGAAAAATAGAAGTTGTGCTTACTAATATTTTCTCGCAGAAAAACCTTTTATAACGTGGTAACTATATTTTCTTGATCAAAAAAAAACACATTTTTTAGTACTTATTTCCAAAATATATTTATGATCAGGACCGGTTGATAATGCTCGCAATGAGTGAGACCGGTCTTGATCATAAACTATATTGTGGAAATAAGTATTAAAAAATGATTAATGAGTTGTTGCTTGAATGCTTGTTTGTGATTTATAAAATTCCTTTCCACCAATATGATTCTAAGAATGGTTACCCTATTGCTAGTTCAATCCTAGTCAAATTTTCCCTTTCTCTATCATTTTAGAAAGAGTAAGTTTGTGCATCCTAGATTACGCATACAAAGATATATCACAGCGCATTCATTTCGAAATGGAAATCAACGAATATGGTTGGTAATTAGATTGTATACAAAATGATTGTATTTAAGTAATTTTCTAGGTCGTAAAGTTAATTCTGGAAATCTCTAGAATTAACACTGTCAAGTTTTATGAAAAATAATAAAAACAGATAACATGAGAAGAATTTTTAAACGGAAATATTTATGCGCAAGCACGCTCGTTTTCCTTCAACGGAAAAAAATCAAAAAAAAAGGAAAAATACAGAGTAACCACGAAGAACTGCTCGATTTCATATATTGCTTGATATAATTGAAAACTTATTTTTTTAAATTTCTTAAAAAAATCAATATAATGTGTTTTTTTCTTTATCGAACGCAAACAAAAGTATGTTACTAAAGTTCATGATTCTATAAATAAGTATATTTTATCGCAGATTGTCATGCTATTCATTTAAACGTTAAATTAATGCCGAAAGAAATAAAAAAAAAACAGAAAAAGCAAAATCTGACCAATGAAGCATGGACGGTGTTTTCAACCATATTTTTTTCTGCCGTTGCAAAGTTCATTTCGATCAATTAGAATTTACCATAATGTTGCCAGTATCAAAAAAAAGTCTAAGTGTATACATTATTTATCTAAAACACTGAATGATGAACATTTTAATTGAATTGTTGTGACAACTCTTAGTTACATATAAGGAAATATAACAAGATTTATATAGTTTTTTTCGAAATTATTATAAAGTATTGATCTTAGGTTTTCTTAATTGTGAGAATTATAAACTAATACAAAAAATGTTACGAAAACCTTAATTGAAATTGAGAGATAATAATGACTAGTTAAAAAGTAATAAATGGTTAGAAAAGAACACAGACAGGAATTTATAGGTAATCACATAAAAAATAATGAAATGTAATCTTTTAAAACTTTGAAATTTTCTTAATAATGTTATGAAGGTATATGTAAAATATTGATGATGAAATTGAACTTCAATATATATATATGCGATAATTTTTGTAAAACGAATATATACTAAAAAAAGTGTTTTCATATGATGGACATTTTTATTGTGGTTAGATTCAAAAAGTGAACGTTTTACTATTGCGTTTTGTGTGAGTAAAATATAATATAAAGAACTTAGTATCAATGTCCAATTAAACACATCGTCTTTTAGTGGTTTACAGAAATGGAATAGGAATTATTATGTGAACAAAATGATCCGTATTAATATCTGATATATAGCGAAGAAATTTCATCTGATTGTTGTGAATTGAAATTCGTTCCCTAATTGAGACAATACATTGCATATGAAAGCGATACTAACATATTCGTTTTATTTGAAAATAAAAACACAACGCTTAATGGTTTAATATAATATTTTTTAATGCTCTAACTGTCAACTATTAGTAAAAAGGCATTATGTTAAAAAAGTGTGAATCGAACTACTTTCACATTTTTTTTATTATGATCGGTTTCATTTGTTGCAATCATTAAAAACTAATAATCGAAAACTCATAGCTTCATCTATTTGAAATTGAGTGTTTGTTATTGTGATAAAGTTAACCAGTGGCACTATGTTCAGACTATTAGTGTCTGGACGCTTAAACCGCCTAGTCAGTAAAGCTGAACAGTTTTATACCGAGTGTAATGTTTTTGATTTTTATCGATATATAATATATCCTACATTATATGTATATTTTGCGCAAAAAATATTGTTAATCATTTATATTTATTCATCTATACCAGGGATTCCCAAACTTTTTGTTTTCTAAAGCGCATTCTAAAATATCGATAGGGTGGGGGGCACCACCTTTTTTTTCTAAGGATATTTATAATTGGACATGAGTAATAAATTCAAAAAGACTCACAAATACAATATTGCGTATATACAAACGAACATAATATACCTAGGTACTCAAATAATTTTAAAACTTTTACAAATAAATAAAAATAGTTTACATTTTTAATTAGAGTATATGAAATTTTTTTATCACGGTCGAATAGTGACGGGCATACACGAATCGTTCCGCGGGTACGTGGTTGGGAATCCCTGATCTATATCAACGAAATAAACATGTGAAGACAACTTAAAAAAATCTTACCGTAAAGCAGTTGAGTTGTACTGACCTTGCTCTGTTAGTACCAACACACTAATAAATTTGCGACTAGGACCACAGATGTATAAAAATACTGGTACCAGAATTACGGAAAAATAGTTAAGTGTACATACATAACAGCATGTATATTTAAAGGAAATACGGTTGAGATTTTATTTTGAATATTTAAGGCGATGTATTAACGTTTATAATCTTTTTGTCAAGAGGCCTACAGTTTTACAAAATATCCGAAGTAAAACCGAAAATGTAACAGCAGACAAGAGTGATAAATGAGTGACGGACGCAAGTATCATGCTCGCTGATCCCAGCTGTTTGGTGAGAGATAGTCGCATGTCAAACATTTCCACGTTGAACCGAAAACATGCAACTGGCAGCTCATAGAATTTGTTCAATATTAGCGATGTTTTCATACGTTTCAAATATTGTAAACATTCAACCAAGTTAATATTTCGTACCATACTAACTGTCTCGTTATAATTACATTCAGTATATATATATATTCGATATACTTTCATTTTCGGACCATTCAAATTAACAAGAAAATTTATTGGACAAAGTCTGTAAAATATGTCAAAGCTTCGAGTTAAAAGTTAAATGTTACATGAAGACGAAACGATATGAGATTAGTTCTAAAATGCTTTGGATAAAATAAACACACCAAATTGTTTACATATAAGAGCGTAAAAACAGAGTATCCTGTTTAAGCTAATTATTTTCCTTTACTGTGTGCTTTTTTAAAACATAACTGGAATTTCTTAATATAAAAGTAATAAATTTACAACATTAAAGTATATTTCTTATGTATTTTTTCACAATTCTGTAATGATCAAGACCGGTATCGTATTTATGCAGATACATAAAAAAAACAATAAAAATGTATGTTTACATTTATAAAACAAAATCGAGTAAAAACAATTAGAGAGGAAGTCTATGTGTAAATCTGTGTAAGATCAAATAAAGTCAACGTCAATACACTGAAAAATAGTTCTAATTCTTATTATAGTAAAAATAAACTTTTATTTCTAGAAATTTTAATGATTTCATGAAAAGAAGATTTCGTTTGTTAAGAAAAAATTAAGCTCGATTGCTAATGTAAGCCAATTTTTCCAAAACATAGTAATGTAATTAACCGTATTTTTACGTTTGTTCAAACTATTGCAGGTACAAAAAAACCTTGTATGCTTAATCCAATTTATTGACTAATCTCATGATTGTTTTTGACAATTTATTTTTAAATGATACTTAGAATAGCATTGAGTATATGATTATTGCTTAAAAAATATGCCTGAATGACTTATTCATTAAAGTGTATACTAATAATTTTTATTTAATGATGTGTAAACACAATATTTACATTTTTCTATCACAAAGGGCATATTAGGCTTATGCTTAATGTTTTTTCTGCAAATTTTAATTGCAGAAAAAACATTGACTGAAGTTTAAAGTGGAAAATAATGAATTTCTGTTCAAATAAACATAGCGGTATATAAGCATATATTTTAATGTCTACGGAAGCGTTGAAGTAATTGCTTGTCAAAATACAGGATGTTTTCTGGGAAAGCTAGCTATTTTGTTTGTGTATAACTTTATGTAAAATGAAAATGTAATGAATGTTGGATATTACGCATGGAAGAAAGTGTCCGTTTCTGTTGGCTTAAAAAAATGCGAGTTTTTTTACATTTTTTATCACACTTTCACATGCTTCAAGCGGTGTTTTAGCAAGTTGCTTGAATATTTTGATTAAGACGCTCAAGTTTACCCTGGATTGCTGGCACAAGCCTTGCTCTTTCCGTACTTTATTAAGTATGTCTATTTAAATACAGATAGGTATCATCACTTTTAATATTATTTAAATGAAAATATGGGTCTATTACATAACTGTGACATCTTATTGGCAAATGTATGACACATTATATATAAATGGTCTCTTGGAAGAAAATAATGTTTCAATTGAATTTTAATTGGTAATGAATGCAAATCTTAATGTAAAATTTATAACATAGCTGTTGTCGTATGTCCAAATTCTTTAACACGGTGTCGAATTGAGGTCAGTGGATTGTTTTGAGCACTTTTTTTTGGATATTTTCAGCTGATATTCGTATGTTGTAATTTGGGTTTGTATTTATTTGCAACAAGGCACATTACTTCAAAATCAATCCAAAGCGATTAATTAACAATAATCGACGAAATGTTTGTACAATTGAAACATGTTGGTTTATCGGACACTTCGGTCAGCATTCATGCTTATTAAAATTGCGACTAAACAAAGTTGTGAACCTTACCAGTGAATACCATGTACATAAGTATCACTTGACTTCGACAACATATGTCTGGACATGTTATAATATTTACAGAAACAGTTATGAACCAGGTAAAAATAATATTTGCCAATGATTCTTCGCATTTGATTTTCAGACACGTGTAAAGATTTCTGAAAGAGTTTTGTTAAATCAACAATAGATTCTGTTTGTAACCACCAGTATATTACATGCAACCTCTAAAAGTGTATTACAGATATATATATATATATATTTGATTGCTAAAGTATGATTTAAATTTATATTAAATAACAAGATTAATTAATTTTGAAATACCAAAAATATCTCAAGTAAAAAAAGATCATATATTTGAAAAATAATTTTATACTTATTGATTTTAGTCATAGTCAATTGACCACCAAAATTGTGTTCCAAAAACAATTTTTATTTTCAAAAATATTTAAAATACTGACTCAATCGTCTACGTTTGAAAATATTGTAGTTCACATTTCCGTCAAGAATTGTAAAGCAAAACGTATAATATGGATATATAGCCTATAAAACAAGTCAATATTTGCTTCTTTTAAAGAGATATTTTTTAGATAAGCACTTACAAATATTTATAAAAATCGCAAAAATTTTGGTTCTTTATATATTACTACCAGATTAAAAAAAAAGTAACTAAAAAATTCCTCATAGTTGCGTTAGTAATTTTGAAGGCTTGTAAAAAGCTTGTAGTGCCTTGACGTAAATAATAAATTTATATCGTTATTATGTTAGTATTTTCATTTTAATATATAATACTACTTTTTCCAATTAAATATTAAGTAAACGACAGCGAAAGCAATAGCTATTAATGAGTCTAATATTTCCAACTCAGCGTAGAAACAAAACAAAAAATTCTTTAGAAGAATTCGGAAACAATGATCAATATATTATGAAACACGTTTGTTACAAGGAAAAACTTTTCATTGGTATTTCAAATATAATATTGAGTTGAGCAATAAAGAAAATATTACAAGTGCGAAAGAATCAATTATTTTATTATGAATGGGGAGTAATTTTCTCAGTAGAAATATTCCGCTGGTTTGATAATAACTAATTTCTCTCTAGACTAAAATGAATAACTATCAAATAGCTGAAGGCAATAAACAGACAACTTTAAGTTTCACCGATAAAGTTGCAAAAAGTTATAAAGTTTCAGATAATTTCTTCGTATAAACAAGCGGTAGTTAACGGAGACTATCTTTTTTCAATTTAATGGAGCAGTAATTAATCAAATAAGATAGCATTAAAAATAAAAGAATTTAATAAAACTCTAAAAATAGTCATTCAAAAAAATAAGATTACAAAATTAATTTACTTCTTGAAGACAAGGTATATTTAGTTATGATTATATTGTTCAAAATTGAAACAATCAAGTATTTAAAAAGATTCTTAGAAAGTTAATTTTAATTATGTAGTTTTCATTAAATGCTGTGTATTAAGTGATCTAAGGAGAAAGTATTGGTGGATTGATAAAAACATAATATTATATATGTATGTGGAGGTGATACGTCTTTTCGAGTGCATTTCTAGAAATATTCATACAGCAGTGTTGCAAAGGCAACAGTCTCGTCAAATTATACGGAATAATATATGAATATTTTCTACGTATAATACAACATCAGAAATGTTAAAAAAAAAAATAAGGATGAAACTGTCTTAACTATAAGAATAAACACTTGATAATATTAAAGTGATTGAAATAATTTCCTGTGTAGTTTATTAAAAGTGTGCTGTGGATAACAGTAAGAGAGTATAGATTTGTCAGGCCACCTATATACCAGATGGTTTTAAACCAATAAATAGTTTTAAAGTAAAATTAACTAGAACGGAACAATGAAAAAATATTACAACATAATTATCGTTTAGCTCTAAAGCCGCGTATGTATTGTTTTTAATGTATGAACACTAAGCCTCGTTGCTGAAAATTACGTTTCAATTTAGACTAGTTCGCACAGTTGATTATTGACAGATTATATATCATCGAAAGTTACATGATACTTTAATAATATGACGGTTATTAGATCCCCGCTCGCATTGTGTTTAGACGCCTTATTGGTTAATTGGAATAGAATGCAGAGATGAAAATATATGGAACTTTGTCAAAATATGATTTACATTTTTTTCAATGGCTTTAAATTGAAAGAATTTCAAGGCATAAAATTAAGACATATTTGTATTTTATACAAGAAAATATAAGTAACAAAAAGAAAGGTATACCTTAGAAATGTGATGATAAAAATTATATGAGCGATCGCGGTTAGTTGGGATTCCGGCTGATTGGCTCGATCGCATATTTGTGCCTTTTCTAATCTTAATGACGTAACTGTAATTGACATCGATTAATTGGGCAGGAAATTTAAGATAACAACGGACACAAAATAAGTCCTACAGATTCGACAGATCATGAATTTGTTTAAATATGTAATCACAAGAAATACATTCTAATTTAGTTCCTGTATGCCTAAATTTTGTATTAAATCACTTAATCTATATGTTTTGAAACGGTAAAGAAATAAAATACATAATAAATTTATCACCCATTACAAAGAATGTTTTATCATAAATAGTTCGTTGGGTTTAAGATCTCAAAAGAAAATTCGTAAATTATGTATTTTGTTTTGAAAGAAAAGTGTGTATGTACATTGCTTAACTTTTAAAATAGTATAAAAAGTTAAACTTAATATTGCAAACACATGGTTCTGTGAATGTCGTAAAGCCGGACTCATATTAAAAAAACACTCCCATTAAATCATCATAGAATTAATCAATTTGATATTTTTAAACTATTTTAATATTAATAAGTGCGCTTTATCATGGGCGTATTGAATAATGTCAATGAAAAGGTTGGCTGACAGAGCTAACCCCTCCGAATCGAATGAATATAAGTGACACATATAGATTGTCAAGAGGATTTCGTTCACCAAATTGAATTCGTGTAAATATTTATTCAATACATTTCAATTCGACACAGTGCGGTGTGCCATATAAGTATCTGTGGCAGAAGTGATTTGCCATTATATTGGAAAACGCCACCTGAATACTTTTCAATAATTTACTAGGGTTACCTACGCGGTTCGGTTCAGCGTTCTGCACAGATTCGAATTTAGTTTTAATATATTTGTAAAGCAATTTCGCTCAAAGATTAGGTGCCGTACTCGCGCGAGGATTTCGTATTGCTTTTAGAATTTCTCATAAAAATATGGAAATCGACTTTTCTCCCAGTTCACTGCTTTAGCGATACCGCGTCGTGAAAAGAAAACGCTAATGAAGAAATTTAAAGCATTATGAAACTGTTTTCGTTTAGGTTCATGGTCGAGTGGTCGACATCGCTGTCTTACGGTTTACGGGTATAAAAAGTAAATTGGACATTTTCATGAACGATTGAAAGATTTCTGTTCGAAGATCTGGATGTATGTGACTTGCTAATTTAATTTCCATCTATCTGATGCTTCATCCAGAATGCAACAAGAGAGATTGGGTAACAATCAGTGCTGATCTAGCTGTTTGTTCTATCACTAATTAAATAACAAGGGAGATTGAGGGAGTGAATAATTATTAATTCTCGTGGGAAAAGTTCCGTTCAGATAAGCTCTATTAAAATTTTATGGACTCCATATTAAAAAGCGGCAGAAGAATAAGTCTAAGACAGGAAAATGGTGAGCTTATTGATACGCCCCTTGGGAAAACATTTAAGTTCAACAATATCTCAACGAAATATATTTTCATAATACACGGTCTTAACAGGTTTCAGACAAAAATATATAAAAATGCACGTACAATGTGTACAGTCTGTTTTCATTAATTTACTTCGTGTATAATAAATATTTCAAAACTGCTTTAAAAATACATTATATTTCGCATTTTGCTGACAGTGTGATTTTCATAGTGTCTCAGACAGAAGGCGGTAAATGTTTTGCATTCCTCGGAACATTCAGTAGTATCATTATCGGTCATAGACGGTCAGCAAATATGTTATGATTACAAAAAATGTATACAACATTAAGCTTGGTTATAAAGTTGTTAAGAAATATTATTTTTGTGGAGCAAAGAAGTATCCCAAGCAAATATATTTATACAAATCAACTTATCACTTATAAGGAGTTTACTGTTATTTATTGAAGGAAAGGCATGATATTTTAAATAATAAAAACACATTTTTTAGTAGTTATTTCAACAATATATTTTTGATCAGGAACGATTTCTGATCGCGATGAGCGAAACAAAACATTAATCGAAGTCAAAACAAGGCCGCAAATAAAAAAGCTTCAATATTTTTCATAAAAACAATAAATTATAATAAATAACAGGTTTTTGCTGTTGCAAAAAAACAATATTTTAGTTCATTACAATGAATGAACAAAATCGAGCAACGATTCAAAATTTCATATTACATACATAAAAAATAATCATTTTTTTTATTGGGTCAAAAAAATCAGCAAGCATTAAAACTGCAATAAATAAAGCTATTATAATCGATTCTCGCTGGCTATTCAGAAATATTACCACCTTTGTGGATAGATAGCCAGCCATTTCTTTTGACTTGAAAAGGTTTTACGACATGAACTGGCGAAAAGACACTTGGAGTAAAACTTTTAATACTGGTATTAAAGTCATTCAGAATGGCTAAGAATGGCAAGATTTATAACAATGAGATTGTATTTACATATTTCCTAATTATTATAATACCCATATTGTAATATTAGGAAAGGTTACAGTGCAAATTTCCATCAGTTGGTTTTTAACTGTAAATATATGATATTTAACTAACTGTAGAGGAAGTTTCATATTATGCTGTATTTTTCAATCACAAAGATTTTATATTATTTGGAAAATAATTAAATTTGCCAGAATATTACGTTGATCGTCTATTTTTTCATACGTGATATTGTACTGAATCAGCTTTTTTTTGTTTTCGATAACATTCAAATTTTTTATGTTATGTGAGTCACAACAAAGGTTGTTAATAATAAATATACTACAAACTACATAATACTCGTCTGTGACCACTCCTATTTTGGAGTACACGGCCTCCTCATAGAGTTATTAGATTGTTTTTACGAGAATCGCTTGTTACTCAAATAGCTCAGCCGAATAGAAATTTATATTATCATTAATTTATATTCTTGGATAGGAATCTCGATTATTAGACAACAGAAATAGATGAATTGATGGGGGAAAAACTGTTTATCTGGAACATGAAATGAGATCCAAACCATGAGATCAATCAACAAAGCTTGGGTATAGTTAGTGACAAAACATGTACATTCGTACAAAGTTTCAGCAATTCAAATCCATTGTTTATGCTTAGCATATTTAGACAATATTATAAGTTGTCGTTATTTTCATTATTTTACATTTAATAAATTATCATATATTTATCATTTGATCCCAAACAGAAAAAGTGTTTTTCCTGTCGATAAATAAAGACTCGTAAAGTTTCATTTTTCGTTTTTTAGAAGCGTTTCTAATTTACATAACGTAAACCGATTTTGCTTATCAATGATAATGTCGCTTCTATAAAAGCGGTTTATCACATAATCGTAACACTGGAATACGGATTGCTTGCACGCCTTGTTGACTTAATAATGACTTTATTTATGAGTTAGTCAGGAGTAATTGCTACTATTTTATGGAAGGTACGATTGACAGTGTGTCTTTATTATATTCAATGATTATATGATAATAAGGACAAGAAAATTAAATTTAAATAGAGATGCACTTAAGCTCAAGCCGTTAAGAATAACAAACTCAGCACACCTGTCGATTTTACACCGAAACTTTGATGTGAATTATAATATCTCCATATCCCCAACCGCAAGACGTAAAAGTTCATCATCCTTTCCTTAAAAAAACGGAGAGTTTGAAAACATTTTTAAAAATTGCCGTTTTTTAGAATTCAACTTTTAGAAAGTGAATACTGAATTCCTTCATATAAATATTTTACTTTAAAATCATCGTACGACAATGATAAAAATTCAACCGTTATTTGAAAAAAAAGTTAATTGAAAAATATCTGAAATGTTACATAATGATAAACAACCAACATCTTTACAAAAATACAATTTTTATCTTTATGTAAACTAAAAATTGGTTTACATGACGTATATTAAAAACTAAGATTTTTATAAGAAATGACTCGTTACTAATTTTCAATGTTCATGACGACAGGTGTTCCTTATGCTGATATTAAGAAATTTAAATAAAATCAAATTGTATCTCTGATGGACTCTGTAGTTATATAGGACCAGTAATAAATATTTTAAATTGTATAATCAATTGATAGTTAGCTGTTAATCGATATATCTAAAAAAACCTATTCAGATTATAGGTATGGTTATTATACTCGGTCATAGAATCAAAAGAAATCTTAATTAATCTAATGTGAGATATTAAAAAAACGTAAAACAATTGCTCTCGTAAATGATAATGATAAAAAAGTAAAATGTACATAACTTTTATTTTTGAGAGTAGAAAGCAATATTTCATCTAGATAACATTATCTTGAGTCTAAGATACTCCACATCTAGGTTCCAGACAAATCTAATTGTATTATACTTTGAAGGGAGTGAAAGTTATTGGAATGCTTTGCGAGTTCCACTTTCGTTTCGAATTCCGTATCCGCAGAAAGAAGGTATCGCAGTCGTTGGCGTAGCACTCCCCTTTGCGGAATATTTTCGAATTAGTTCACCAACTCGAACAACATTAATCTTTTCAAAAAACCACCCGGAACAAACAGTTTGCTGGGATTCTGAAAATTCCCGCTCAGTTTTTCTCACCCCTAGATGAGTTTAAACTTTGGGTAATCCATGCTGAACCTTTGAGGGATGAAAGCTCTCCCGTAGGTCTGAGCTTTTGTTGAATTGTGCGTGGCAAAGACAAATGCTGGAGTGGGAATATAATTTGAAGTAATCACGGATCGCTCAAATGTTTATGCAGCAAATGTTTCCATGAAATAATTGACTAACTTTGTCTGGGCACTATAACGAAAGAGAGTAAAACCCCAAAAACATTATGTGTATCCACTCAACAATCAAAATACTCTGTTTTTTTTGAATTCATCAATTGGTTTGAAATAGCTGAATATTTATATTAAATAATTAATCTATATATAAATATCAAATAAGCATAGATGGCAAGAATAAAACTTAAAAGAATTTAAAGAACAATTGTAACATGCCCATAAAATTTTTGAAGAAGTGATTTTTCATTTATTACAAAAACGTTATTTTAATATTTAGTTTTAAACAGAGAAGCTAAACACATAGCAGACACAGTCAAATGAAAAATGAGTTCGCAAAGAAGAAGAATATTATCATTTATGGGCCGATTATTACAACTAAAATCGTCAAACAATTTGTTTAACGAGCGGCTTGATAAAATATTCTTTTAGAAACACAAAGTTTTGAGATCTCACTGATCAGGCTAATAGAAATATTTTTCATTAAGTCAAACAATTTCAATGGAAAAAAGTTTTTATAATCTAATGCCTTTGAAAGAGTCAGACATTTCCCTATTTAAAGTGTGATTTTACTAAAAAACAAAATGGGTACTTTACTCTTTGACATAATGCCTTTATTTTTATATTCATTCAATTCACAATATTATCACATACATATGCATGTATATTTTACATGCTTTCGCTCATTTCACGGGAAATTTTAAATCATAGGTTCACAAAGTGAACCCTCTTGCTGCCCTAGGGACCCCGGAGATAGCTGAGAGGCCCTAGGAAGCAAAAAGTGGGCCACGAGGTGCTAATATTAATAACCCAATATGAATTTTAAAAATCCGTTATTAAACGATGTACATAAAACATATATAATTTGTTACACACCAAAAGTGTTTTAACTAAAAAAGGATCCGACTGCAAATGGTTGACCGCTGTGATTTGCAGATGCTCCTGACAAAAATAGAGCTCAATATAGACAAATTAATGGCAAAACACTAGGTTCATTCTTTGCATTAGAAATTAATTTAATTTTATATTTTCTCTGATAATATATTCACTAATAATACTAAGCAGTTTACATGTATAATATAACAACACTTTGCTTAAAAATTAAATTTTTCGAATTGTTTTATTTACGAATTACCTTTATGGAGATAATAAAAAAATAACACGGTGAAAAAATAGCAATGTATTTTAGTTCTACAAAATTATTTTTAACAAATATAGTTGATAGCTATTTCGGCTCACGCCATCGTCAGAACTACTTATTTCTGAGAATAGTTCTGACCATGGCGTGAGCCGAAATAGCTATCAACTATATTTGTTAAAAATAATTTTGTAGAACTAAAATACATTGCTATTTTTTCACCGTGTTATAATGGAGTTCTACCAAGTGAATGCCAGTTCAATCAAGAAAATAAATAAATACTCTCGTAGTTGAACATATTTTTTGATAAAATTTTATTGTAAATAAAAAACTTATATGATATGAAAACATAGGTTACCCACATCAGGTTCGTCAATCTCATTAGAATTATTTAATAAATATTAATTACTCAAAATTTGGAGTATCGGCATATCTAATTTAAAATACTGTTAGTAAGTAAGTATATTTAAAATTAGTTCACTACATTTTTCAGTTTTATTTATTAAAAAAAGGTGAATTTTCAGGGGGGCCTTGTGTAATTTTGTGTCTGAAAGAGAGGCCATGTGTCCAATAAGTTAGGAGGCCTATGGTTTAAATCATAAAAATTACAAATTAATGCAATGGCGAAAGTTTTTATAAAATGATTTTTTAGCCAATAGAACACATGTGACGAAGATTTTGAATTGTGTCAATAAATATATGATTCATATGCGGTAAATTATACACACAATGCTCAAAGGCTTATTGTATTGTGGTGATGGGTACTTCAAATGAATAATTCCTGTGTTGTATCGGATATAGGCGGCACGTGTACATGCCTTGACGGGTTAGCTCTCGTGATATAAGTGCGAATATTGCACGATGCAATTTCCTTCTTCGTATTACAATTTTATTGATATCATTCATTAATTAAACTGTATATAAGCGTTTTTATCATAACACAAGCCAACAGAAAAGAGTATGTAGAAACTAAAAAGCAAAGACTTTAAAAAAATTATTTAGTTTAACTGTAAATATTGCATAATCATCATAAAGTTAGTGTCACATTTGACTTCATTGTACTCAGTTAAACCCAAAAGAAAACTGGCATTTGTTCAATTCTCATATTATTAGTATCGCTCAGGTGGCGAATTATTCGAAGACTTCTACAAAAACACTTTACAGTAAATAACGAGAACAGATACCAGCTATAATAAATGATACATTTTTTTAAGCTTAACATAAAAGCAGGTAAAATAGCTTGCGGCAATTGAAGTTTTTGATTTCGGAATTCTGTTTATTTTTTTTTTATTCATGTAAATATAATACAATAATAATTCTATATGTATACAAATGAATACATTTTAATGTTGCACTTTTTGATTACTCGTATATTGAAGTGACATTAAAACAAGAATAGATTCCCCATCCCAGCTTTGGAGGTTGAAATACCCGGTTAATGTATACTCTAAATAAACATGTTAAGTTATATAGTACAGTTGCGATGCAATTAAATCATTTTCATTCATTAATTCAAGTTTTGGCGATAGGTATGTCATGAAATATTCAAATTAATATTAGAAAAAAAATATTTCTGATTTTTGAACAAATATTAATCCAAGTGAAAAGTTTTAAATTAAAATCAAACAAAAGCTTAAAATATACAACTTAACAGAAAGGAAATAAGATTAAGAGTATTTTGTGCTTATATTGTAACTTATACAATTTTAATGTTCCTTACTCGAATTTAAAATACTCAATTCATGAACGTAGAGGAATGATGAAAAAATGCTCTTGGAAATAAATAATATGGATTAGAAACTGTCTATGTTATTTGTATAATCACCAGATTTTAATTTTTTTTTACATTTTGTATAAAATGTATTATTGTTTTCAATTATACCATATTTTGGTTTCTTATCTCATATAACACAACAATCATATCTTTCCAGTTTTACAAATAAGTATATTTGATGGAAATAGAATGAAAGTGATGACAATGTTATTTTGAGTGTTGTTGATATTTGATTTTTATTTTCTTTTGACAATAAAGCTTATCCCTGCATAATAGAAAAATTATAAATCCGGAGTTATTAGTAGGCAGTAGACTTTAATTTGATTTACGAAACTTGGTTTCACATTAATACATAGTGCAAATACGGTATTAATTGTAGATATAAACAATCATTCCATATTTGTCTTTCGTGTCACGTATTTTATGAAAATTATACTCTATTACATTAACCGAAAGATCTTTTGTCTTTCTTTGTTGTTGACATGAAAAATTAATCTATACGTATTGAATACATTTTTTGGCATAAATGTGTATCACATAAAAAAAGTTTGCATGCGAGGAGTTGAAATCTTTTTTATTATTTGTTAATGATTTTACAAATTATAGAAGACTTATTATAGTATTACTTAATTATAGACTATATTTGTAGTTTTAGTGTATGTCAAAGCTCATGTTTCATGAATAGAATGACAGTTCATTAATGTTCTTATTCAAAGTAGAGATCCTTCTCAACGGATAGTCTTAAGACTATCTCATTCATTATCAGTTTCTTTAACGATTCGAATTTAATTATTGCCTTGATACTTGACATTGAACAATATTTTATTACTCAATATATTTTAAGAGTTAAAGTTAAAATAAAATAAAACTAAGACTACATTAAATTGGCATTACGTTAGTAATACGGATTTGTGTCAATTGTGAATTATTGAAATAATTAGCGGATTTAAAATATTTAATTAGAAACAGTAAAAAATATATTTTGCATAAAGTACTTAATTGAAATTGAAACGCTGAATAACATTTTAAGAACTCACTAAGCAATTCATAAATACACTTTAATTATCGCAATTGATCAAAAGTATCCGAAAATATCGTGTTAAAAAGTTTTTAGAGGTAAGGTTTTTTTTAAAGTATTTTTGACTATAAAAAAATAATTGACTACAAAAGCCAAATCGAAAAATTATTTGAAGAGTATATTTCAAAGAAAAAAATCATTTTTAAAGAAGTTTCAGAATCCTAATAAAGAGTTCTTTATCATTAGTTGTCTTATTATGAAAGTGTGCTAGTAAAATAATTATGTCAGCGGGAAATGTATCATAAATGAAAGCATTATCAACTGATGCTCGCGATTAGCGAAACCGGTCCTCATCAAAAAATATATTGTGGAAATAAGTACTAAAAATTGTGTTTTTATTATTTAAAATACAATTTTTATATTTCTTGTTTATAAGCAAGCCAAAAAATCAATGCATAGCTGCTACATTTCTCGCTGACATAATTATTTTTTCCTTCCATCAAGAAGTGACAGTATAAAATTGTGTTTAAGGCAACCGGCATGCGACGTTTAGTCGACTAAATAAATTTCATTAAGGATTAAATCATCAAAATAGTTAAGATAATTTATACGAAAATTTGTATCGATTTGATTGAAATTTTATTACGTAGTAATTTGGTTGTAAAATTGATGTTTGTCTATATAGAAAACCAACCAGTGCCTGAGATCCCGAATGACGCTTATGAATTTTTAAATATATATTATATTAACAGTGAAAAAAATTAAATCAGCGAAAATAAATGACACAAATTATATTTATTAGTTGGTGTAGATATTGTGTTAAATTTAAAATAATACTTTTTAATATTAATAACAATCATGAGGCTTGAAGCCTAAGCATATTACTATTGGATAAAATGTTTTGTTTACGGTGTAGTAAATATAAAATAAAAACAAACCCTATCAATTATGCGATCAAAAAAAACAGATTAAAAATGACTTTCACAAATCGAAAGCCCCGTGAAATATGTTATTTTTAGAAATCAATCTACAATATTAAGTCGTATTTGCTAGCAACGTAGTAAATGGGCAGCTAATATTGATATGTTTTTTGAAAAGCTTATGATAGATGCGAAAACGTAATAAACTTTCCTGATCATTTTTATGCTTTTTTAGTAAATAGTTTTTTTTGTTGAAATAAACCAATCAAATATTCAGAACATCAGCGAGTTAACAAGAAACAGTTTGATTGTAAAAAATAAGTTTGGATCATTTTTTTTTCTGTTTTGTCTTGGGACACTGGAAGATAAGAATATCTTTCTGAAGAGCGAGTTAAAATGCCTGGAGGGAACAAAGTAAATTGGGACTCTTTACAGTTGACGAAGCGGATAAATTCCTCCTCATTTTCAAAAATGGGACAAGAATACACTTATTTTAAAGGAACACTTTCACACCTAAAAATAAAATGTCACCAATTCATTGTTATCGTAAGATTTAGAATATGATTTGTACCATTATGTAAATATTATAAATATTATTAATTATAATAAATATTCATAGCATCCATATGATATATCTTATATCTCATAAACGAATGTCAAAATAGAAACAGTTTATTTGAAAGTTGACTTTTACGTATTCCATTCATGACAAGAGAGTAAGAAATCTAAAGATCACTTTTAAGGTGTTAACTGTCACTTCTTGATGGAAAGGCATGATATTTTAAATAATAAAAACACATTTTGTAGTACTTATTTCCACAAAATATTTTTTGATCAGGACCGGTTTCCCTTTTCGCGAGCATCAGTTGATAATGCTCGCGATGAGCGAAACCGGTCGTGATCAAAAAATATTTTGTGGAAATAAGTACTAAAAAATGTGTTTTTATTATTTAAAAGAATCTAAAGATGTTAGGTTAGGGTTTGATAAAGAAAGGTATTGGGGATTTTTTTTTGTTCCTCTTTAAGAATCCTAATAGACAAGTCAAACAAAGTAAAACAATAAAGAATAATTTAAGATATCGATTGAAATTATTGGAATGGAAAATTTTGTCACTCGTCGGTATCTTCTTTTGACAGTTTACCAAAAATTTTAGATGACAGATGGCGAGCTCTGAGCTGGTAGAGTCAAAATATATTAATGAAATGAAAATTAAAAGTGTTCCAACACATAAAAATTATTGCATACCCCATAGTAAAATTATTAATGTATATGATTGTTTTTATCTTTACTTCACATACACATACATTTACACACGCCAGAGAATAAAGAAAAACCAACTTATCTAGTTAATTAATCATTTGTAAAACAACTTAAAGTTTTGAATCATCATCGTCTGGATAAAATGTCCCATCTTAATACATATCACACCAAGTTATCAAAATTGTTTTTACAATGGATATATTTCAGTGGACATAAAGAGTCCCTCTTCCTAAATGAAAATATCGAAGATTTTTGATTTTTGGTAATCGACTAGTCACTATTTTTGCTAGAAAGATATGAAACCTTTTTATGGAAGACTAAAATGGGTGATTTGTGTAAAACATATTGTGAGAAAAAATGAAGTATGTAATATTTTTATATTGTATAAACCTGCTGAAGCATTATGTTGGAGGAAGTTCGGTATTTAGATTCGTTTTTTTTCTGCTAAATATATTAATTATAAATTATTATAATACCTCATTCGATTAGCATTTATTTAAAGTCATAAAATATTTAAATTTTTGTATAAAATTATTAAGAGGTCGGATTTTAACCATAACCGAAGTGAGTGGTCGACTTGGCCTCAACATTGTTGTTGTTAAGTTCGAGGAAAGGATTCATAATATTATAAAATAGTTTTGATTATAGGAAAAGATGAAACACTATTTTTTTTGATAGCAAAATTGCAGCAAAAGCCGCATCTATATATAAAATATGAAAGGGTCGATATGTTAAAAAGTTTTTATATAATATATGTGGTGACAATAACAAAAACATTCTAATAGAAGGAAACTTTGATAAAGAAATTTTAAAGATTTACCGATTATCAGTATTTGTAATTTTCCACAGTGAAAAAGTCAGTGAAGTAAACACCACTTACAGTGCTGTTTGGTGATTAATCGAATACTCGGAAAGGTTTCAAATAGTGCAATAACAATATGCTTATACTTGACACGAGCGCAAATTGCATTTGAAATTGTTACGTCAACGCAAAATCAAAAAATCTCCGAGTCGTTACCGATTTTACAACGTAGGAGACAAGTAGATCGATGGAAAGCAGATATGTATCAATTTAAAAATTACATTAACTAAATTTATTTGGTAGTTCAGTGATCAACGTCATTGGCTCTCATAATAGACCAAGCTGACAGACACAAATGTCAGTACGAGTAGACATTTTTTTAACCGACCAATCGCTTTTTTCCTAAGGTATGGATGTTTTTGTTTCCCTCTTAAAAATCTGATTATAAATAAATGGGACGTAGTTAGAGCAAGTAGCAAAAATTGGTCCTTTTCAGCTCTATTTCAATTGAAATAGAAATCGAGCAAATGAGAAACAAGCAATTCTCTTAGAAAAGCGTTTTTTGAGATACCCCCAGCAGAAAAACATATGCTCCATACCGAAAGCAAAAATCAATTATTTTTTTGTAGAGTTCACGATCATATGAATGATTTTGATGATTTTATTTATAACAATCCTCTAGGGAAAGATTGGTTGCTGTTACAAAAGTAAATGTATATTTATCATATCTGGACATATGTAACGTATAATTTAATATAATAATCTTCCTAAAATAACAGTGTAGTGTAATAAATTCAGACGACAAAGAATAATATTTGATCGAATCTACCTTTTTTATGTTATTTTTTAAAAATCAAAAATATTCGTTGTGTGCAATTGTTGTAATGTTGAAAAATATGTTTAGTTTTTGAAAAAAGCAATACAGCTATTTTTCATAACAGTGTAGCATAATGTTGATAAATATACTTGCTATAACTTATGCTGTACAATATCTGTCACAGAATATACGCCAAAAGAGAAATTCCCGAAGAGTTTGTGACAAAGCTAATGGAAAGACAATTAATTTGATATTGAAATTCTGTAAAATATTCTATACATGTTTGACTATAATTTAGAAAAAATATAAATTAATATAGGGAAATTTGATGAACATGTTATTGGTATGTCAACAAATTGTACTTTACATAGGCTTGTATTTGGTGGTTATTATCCAAAGATCGTATATTTGGTATCATTGGTTGAAAAATGAACAGTGGAATAAAAGTCGAGCACATTCTAATGTTTTAGGCAACTGATATAACAGGAGCGTTTGAAGCTCATCATTTATCAATTTTACCAGAAAAATGTGCAAATTTTTTGTAAGAAAGGCAGAAAAAAACGAGATACTCCTTTCACATTCAAAGAAGAAGGATTTTATCGTTTAAAAGACGCGCGAAAGAAGAACTTGAAAAAGCTCCTAAAAATTTACAATCGAAACCGAAAAGAATTGAAGAGTTCTTGGCTATTAGTTATCTTGTAGCAGGCATATTCGTGATATTTCAAAGTGAGCCATTTATAAAATGGTTGCCAAGAAAGTCTAAATCATTTATTTGAAGATACGGCTAAATGATCTACTCTAATATTTTGTAAACATTGACCTTAGATGTCGTTGTGAATAAGTTAGAAGTGGATTTTTTAACCTGTCTGTCTGTTTAAGTCTGTAAATAGAGATTCAATTGAGAATTCACCAGAGGAAATATTATATTATGAGCTACGACAGTGAAAAGACGCAGGCGGACTTGCAACATCCGTCATTTTAACAATACTGCTGAATGGGAGACTGTTAATGATTTAAAGAAAATGATGATCATTTGATCACATCTGAGCTTAAATGTTTGTCCAATCTCGCAGCCAAGTGGCAAATATTCATGGGCTTGTATTCTTATTAGTTAAACGGTCAAAGATCTGAATCTCCGACACAAAATTTTTGTTCATTGATTTTAATATCTGCTATAATGTCAGTGAGTTTTATTTCTAGCTAAACCTAAAAACTCAAGCTTTCTTTGCCTAGCCACACTAAAAACAATATTGTAATGTCAGATTATATTTTCAGTTATCGATAAACTATACAAAAATAATATTTGAATATACATTTCTGTTTTATTTAAGGGCTTATATATTCGTGCTTTATGACGAAAAATGGAAAACAAGGACAACAATAAATATTTCTATAGTAAATCTGATTTGTAAATTCAGATATGAAAATACAGGAATAATGACGAATAATCATAAATAGTGATCATTCACGAGGGAAATTGGTTTATCATGTTGATTGCCATTTATGCAGGTAATCATCACCCGTCTGTGTAATGGTGATACGCCAAAGTAAGAGCAATTTAAAACAATTATAATTCATGGCATATACTTAATTAAGGAGCAAATCAATATGTTCAAGGTAATAACCCTCTATCAATTGGTAGTACTGGTTTACTCATTGGTAAGATATGTAACGTTATGATATTATACGTTTACGATTGTTATCAATATGTAATCTATGACGAAACAATCAATTCATCGTTCATCGTCGATTAATTTGTTTTATTAAATAAAATAAAAAATGAAATATCAAGAAGTGTAAAACTTTATCGCGGATTTTTTTTCACTGAAAAAATACAATTTTAAATGAGATGGTAAATTTCAGTAGAGTATACTTCGTTATAGTAATGAAGGCTTTTTTACCCATTCGAAATACTGGGAGAAATTTTTACAGTAAATATTCTTGATAGAGAAGTCCAAAGTAGCTATATGTTTGAACTTTTATGATCTCCGGTTGCTTTTAATATTTTAATTTGTTTTATAAGGATTCCATAGAAAAAAACTCAGATTAATGTCGAATTGTCAATAACTATCAAATGCAGATCAAACCATCCCAAAAAACCTTCGATAATATTAATGAAGTGCCAGTTTTACTGACATAATTTATAATTATTTTTTCAGAGTCATTCGAAATTATATACATTTAAATGTTATTTTCAATATCTAATAATTAAAATTTTGTGGACTATAATATCCATAGTTATTTTCTATTATTAGTCTAGTTATTTTCGTAGTATAATTCTATGGGAATTCTTTTAAAAAATAAATCTTTCAAAAATTATGATTGATGCCTTTGCATAAAAAAGAAAAAAGTCTGTTTTCTAAGATAAACTGTTAAATCCTGATTATCGGACTATACATTAAAAAATGATAATTATCATCGGAATATATATAATTCATTAAAAATTGATTTGTTGGCATCTGAGAGTTTTTCGCAATTCGAGAGTCGCAATTTCATATTACTAGAATGTTTCTTCGGGCATTATCATTAATGGATTTATTTAAATTAATGTTTGTTTATCACGTGCTAATTGACTTGCAAAAAACTAGTTTGTATGCCACCAACTAGACAGAAATTTGTGAATTTAATAATTAATTAGTTGTTCAATAATTACGCTTCTGTTCATGATATCTTCTTAATTTTATTATTTGATTATTTTTTGAAATAAATTGATAGTTTTACAAAAATCCAAGATATTTTTTAAATAAAGTGAATGAAAAAAATCTAGCCTGACTCGTTTTGAAGTTATTATAAATGCGCTGTGCTGATACCTATTATCAATAATATTGCCAAAATTTTAAAGGTCTTCTTCGTACATAACTACCGTAAAAGCAAAAAACAAAGTTTTTTTTTGTAAGTGCATCAGTTAATTATATTTCCAGAAAAAATTCTGAGAGTGAAGTACGTTGTGTATTTTAAATTATCAGTGAACGTTGATCCTCTATCGCGGCTGGTGATTTATTAGGTGAATACGTCGAATTGATTGTATAGCATTTTTAAATGAATATTATGTACTGTTTCTGATTAACCGTTTTTTGTTAAAATAAAAATAATGTGCAAAACATTGAATGATAATTTATCAAAAAAACACAAAAAGATTTTACTTTGAATTAAACATTATATACGAGAGACTCTTCCTTCTTCGAGTGATTGTCAGATGTTTCCAAGTGTGAAAATTATTTCATATTTAGAACAAAATATTATGTCATAGCAGTTTTTGAAATTAGTATACTGATAATGTCAAATCTAGGAGCTAAGAGTTGTTTATAAGTAAAATCTTGGACTACATTCAGATTAGGGATTGCATTACCGGTTTACCTGTTAGCCGGTAAATGGCCCAAAATGCACCAGCGGTAATTACCGGTAAATTGAAAATTTACCGGTTTTTACCGCAAATGTTTTTATCGTGAATTAATGCCAGATACAAGCATTATTTTATGATATATGCATGAGGGAGTGAGAAGTTTTTTTAACTCCGGCAACATAAAAAGTTTTTTACTTGTCACACTGGTGATATCTGTCATCGCAATCCCGGTCACCGTGATGCCCACTGCAGGTTGCAGCCGATTCTAGTTTTTATAGGATAGATTTCGAAAAAAAATCGTATTTAGGTACATATGTATATACGTACATACCAAAGAAAATAACCATTTATTAATAAACTCTAAAATCCAATAAATAGTTGTTTTTATTTTATTTTTTATATGAATTTATATTATTAAATACAAATTATGCATACATGTATAATATATATATATATATATATATACTTAAATTTAAAAACTTTAATTATATATATATATATATATATATATACTATAATACATAATTAAGTTAATGGATAAACTAATAGTTTAGCGTATGTATTTCATATAGGCAGGTAAACCAAATGTTACATAGTCGTAATTTAAATTAATCAATCTTTGTGTGGTAAATAAACAAATTATCTGATTTACTCATAAAAGTACATTTAAAACATACATATATTCACCTGAAACGTATTTTAAGTACATTTTATGACTTTACTATTCACCTGAAATGTATTTTAAATTATTAATGTTTCAATACTAGATAACATTTTTAGTGAAAGTAGCCACGTACAATTATACTTTAATTAAAAAAAGACACTTTTTTTTTTTTCATTTACCGGTAAATTACCGGTAAGAGGTGAAATAATTTACCGTTCACCGGTTTTTGAAATTTGACGGCAAATTGCAATTCCTAATTCAGATCAATGAGAACACCAAATTTTAGACCATAAAAAAGAACATTATTTTTCACTTTATAATAATAAATGTTAGCAAACAAAGTTAATGTAATTTTTGATACTAGTATTGTTAATCCTCAAGAAATTTCGGAAATGGAGAACAATTACTATTGTGAAATCGAAGAATATTGTGGAAAATTAGAATATAATGATTGTTGCAGCCATTCAACCTAAATAATGTACTTTTGTGTAGAAGGGAATATTGGCGTTTATTCATGTGTGCGACCGACTAAGTTGGAGAGAAACGAATAATATAACCTGTTAACGTTATCTAATGCATAATGGCATGTCAGCTCAATATCTGTTTACACATCCTCATTTTTCATACCCATATGTATACTTGCACAACATAATATATAATCTTTTTGAAAAAAATATTATTAATAAATATTTAAAAAATATTTATAAGTAACTTTTATTTTAAATAATAAAATTACAATTTTTTAAAGGTACTTCCACAGATTATTCTATGATCTGGGCCGGTTTCGCTCATCAATTGATAGAATACAAATTACAAACAAGGCTATTCTCATAAAAAAAAATACCAACCGTAAAAAACAAATGACAGAAAATAATCACTTTTAGGGTGTTAACTGTCACGTCTTGACAGAAATGCATGATATTTTAAATAATAAAAACAAGTTTTTTACCACTTATTTCCACAAAATATTTTTTCATCAGGACCGGTTTCACAGTTTTATTGTGAGAATATTCAGTTGATAATGCTCACGACGAACGAAAAAGTTCCTGATCAAAAAATATATTCTGGAAATAAGTACCAAAAAATGTGTTTTTATTATTAAAAATATAAATAATCACAAAAATATATCTTAACAAAGTAATGTAAGTAGCGGATATAAAGAAAATTTATCATACTAGAAGAGTGTTTTAAACATTACTATCCATAAAACAAGAGATAAATAATATAATACAATAGTTCCATAGATTGTTTCTGCTAATAAGGCAGGTAGATGCGCTGGGGGGAAAATAATAAATTGTGTTTTTATATATATTTAATTTGTGGCAACCCTGGAAGCATTATGTGCTATTTTTAATCTATATGGATTATTGTAAAATAATTTTTCTATAAAAATAAATAACACTTTGAGTATAAAATAATTTTCCGGATACGCTACGAGGAGTTTTCATGGAAAAATCGATGATTGGCTTAGCGTTTAAAGGGTTAATTCATTGGAAATGGCTAAAATAACTATGTATTAATTAATCTTAACATTCCCATATAATTTTATTAAAATAGTAATAAATTACCTCGACTCTGGATAATTTTTGTTACTCTGTGCTGCTAATGCACTTAGTGAAAATACTTCAGTTAAAAAATCATGTTTCTTTAAACCCAAGACAAATAATAAGTAATTATTTTAAAGATCTTTGGTAAGCTGTGCAGCAGTACAACTAATCATTATTCCATACATGTTTAAAAAGTGCATTTTTCTGAATACGATAAACTAATTGACGTAATCTTATTGACAAGATAGTTGTAAAAAAAAATACAGCTATTCAAATACACGTTTCAATATTAAAAAAACATTAAACACGTACGTGTTTTTATACACAATTGCAAATCGCTAATCATTAAGACATTATAAAGTGTTGACCATTCTCTTTCTACGTTTGTATTTAGCTTATTTAATGTCTCTAATCCCTTCACAAACCATTTGAAGTGATCATTCGCGAATGGAGGTTGCAAGTAAAAGCATTGAAAATATTATAAGTCAATTGTTTTGTCTTTTTGAATAAAAATAGTAAATAGTGGTTTCGTGATCAATCGTTCAATGTAAAATATAACGAAACATAAATAAGTAACAACGTTTTTATCAAATACGTTTAAATTTTAGCAATTTTACGATTTTAATATAGAGGAAAAGTGAACATTGTAATTGTTACTGTTGTAAAGTTGACATATAAATCAAAAATGTCTTTGTTATTGTTTAAAGTATATCAAGGTGCGCGTAGTATATTAACTTCGTTACCTTCGGGGTTAGTAACTTTTGATAATAGTGAATCAAGTTTCCCACAATTTCCATATCCGTCTATGAGAGATTACTTCTTAAAAGATGGAAAGCAATGGCTCAAGGGGAAAAATCTTGATGATGGGGCTGAAGGATTGTGGAGGATTCACGATGATTTGTACGATTTCAGCGAATTCATTAACAAACATCCTGGCGGAGAAGATTGGTTACGTGAAACAAAAGTAAGATGTTATATTTTTACCGTAAAATAAAGATAAAAGCGAATGTGCAAAAACAAGTTCTATTGAGAAAAATGTTTAAATTAGCATTAAAATACTGAACATATTCCTGATCACGGGTAAATTGGATGATTGTAAATATGTACTGTGGAGTATAAACTACAATCACATTTAATAAATTATAAAGTTCGTTATTTTTAATTCAAATTTTCACTCTTGTCATTTTAAAATTAAAAGCAGCTACTAAGCATATATTTCTTATCGTCATATCGTATAACTAATATCCAAAGAATATGTTTATCGTATATCGTGAAAATAGCTGCTTTTGAAATATTGATTCTTATGTGTGATTTGTGGTGATATTGTAAAGTATAATATTATAGTAGATTCACCACAAAAGCGTATGTGAAAAAAAATGAATTTCGAATGTTTTCAGAGAGAAATCTTTTTAAGAAGAATGAAATTTAATGCTCTTAAGACTATTATGTAATATTAAGATATTAGAAGGTTAGTTTTGTCATTCAACTACTGGTTTCTTGAAAATCAAATAAAATAAATATCTTCTGGTGCACATGTTTCAATTCATTATATTTTTAATTATCGCCCATAGATTATTCGTAAGTAATTTTCTTTTATTCTTTTTCAATTGTGAAATTTAAATATTCATTTAGCAAATAAGCCTTGGGGTATATAATATGGACGAACTTGCACTCGTTTCTAGGTTGACAAAATGTTCTTGTGCTCTTTGGGATATAAAATAAATTATTTATTGAGTAAATAAAGGCAATTTCAAAAGCATAGATCATGAGTGCTTTTAATATATTTTTAGTAATATTCTAAAACAAATATAAAATTTATCAATTCACAGTCCCACCAATCAATACTCGCTGAATGTGGTTGATGCCCACAGTGCGTAGGTAAAGAGGGAAGGTGTTTATATAAGATTTTTTTCCTTAGACAAAAAAATATTATACAATAGTTTTTGTAAAATTAATACTTAATTTTGAGTGTATAACATTAATATTGCGCAACATGTAATAATTATCGAAACTATGAAGTTTTCGCGTAAAGATAATCGGTAATTTTCATGATAATGAATGAATAATTATTAAGATGGATTAACAGTTGAAAATGGATGTAACAAAAAGGCCATTAATATTGTACGTACGTTGTTGAAGGGGTACAGCATTCGCTTGGCATTTTCAAACACTCTTTTGCCAGCATATCACGTTTTGTGTTTTGTTTTACAAGCGGTTGTATGAGCAAACATAAATATAATACATGACTAATACCCTTTGTAAAAATACATAATAGATGAATGGATAAAAATTACTCATTGCATAATACTTAAAAATATAAAAAGATAAAATTTATTATAGCGAGCGTCGATTTCGGTTGTACGAGCAAACATAAATACATGACTAACACTACAATATAATACTAAATAATAATTAAAAAATACATAATAGAAGAATGGATAAAAAAGTATGAATTACATAATACAGTACAAATATGAATAGATAAAATATATAAAGTGTGGATCAATTATCGAATGCATCATAAAACGAATGGTTTCTCACATTAAAATACTTAAAAATTTTACAAACTTGGTCTTGTTTGAATCCATAAACGCTCACGCGGAATCATCAACCAACTTATACTGATTTAAGTATGTTAATTCATAGGGAGATTTCGTTCATTTTTGAGTACATATGTTATATCAGAATACCGGAATCTATTGTTGAAAACCTGTATTTTTGTATTGAAAAATATCTAACATGATGGGAACTCGGTTACGGTGATAACATTATACTGATCCTTATTTCAGGCAGTGGTCTATGTTGATACTTTATAAATGATAACAAATATATTAAGTAACCTTTTAAAAAACATTTATTGGATTGGAATATTCAAAAGATGTTTGACATGATTACATAAGATTAATATTGTAGACAAAAATACACTCTGTGTGTGAACTGACCCACGGTGAAAAAATCTTTTATTCAAGTATATTGATCTTTTGGAACATATAACATTTTTACACTTTGAACTTCAGTCTCGTTAATATTATATATTTTAATCGGCGTAGAAAAAACACGGTTTTTCAATAAAAACTGATGTCAAAGCCATTCAGTTACATCGAAAAGCAGTTAATATATTTCTTAAAAAAATCAGTCACCATTCACTGTTCATACATTTTCACTTATGTTTGAGTACGCTAAGTAATAAAACTTGATCAAATATGTTTTTTTTCTATTAAGTATTTTTTGCGAGACAAATGAAGCATGACTATGGAATATACATACATACGATAAAATTATTTTTTTATTTATTTACACTTTCTTAATCATGTCACTTTATTTTATTTTACTACATGCATCTTTCATTATTTTAGGGAACTGATATAACAGAAGCTTTTGAGGCTCATCATATATCTACTCTACCCGACAAAAGTCTATCACAATTTCATATAAGGGCAGCCAATAAGCCACGTAATTCTCCATTCACATTCAAGGCATCCGGATTTTATCGCACGTTAAAAGGCCGTGTGAGAGAAGAGCTGAAAACAGTCCCCAAAGGTTTAAAATCAAAATCCAATAGGATAGCGGAGTCTTTGGCCATAAGCATAATCATAGTTAGCATATTATTGAGCAGAACAACCTGGATGCCGATGAAAGTATTTTTGCACATATTAGCTGCAATATTATTATCTTGGACAACGACAGCCGCTCATAACTTTTTACACCAAAAAGACAATTGGAGAATGTATTTATTCAATTTAGGATTCATGTCATTCAGGTAAATAAAAAAAGCATTCACTATAGAAATATATTGATAATATATATTTTAAAATTTTTTTCCTCTCAGATTAGGTTATCCAACTTCCTCGGTTTTATCAAAGGATCGTTGAAAATACATACTTTGCTATTTGCACAATTTTTTACGCGGTCTAAGAAAACTATTTTTTTGTTTATTTGTTGGTCGTATTCTAGTAAGAGTGACTTAAAATATATCAAAAAATTAATAATTTTACGTCTTATTAATCTTAAAAAGCTGAATAATCAAGTATTTGGTAATTTAATTTCAATAGTTAACCTTTTTAGATATTAAGATCCTTATATAATACTACCCAAGTTTAATTTAATTTAAATCAACAGTTTTAATCATTTTCAAGGATTTTTGTTCACAATTGTGCTCATACTGACTTAAATGCTTATCTGTAAAAACAAATCCGATAGTAATTTTAAAATGAATAAATGCGTTAAAAAAGTTAATGCCAAATATCTTTTATTAAATGAATAATGTTTCGAAATGCATCAAACCCCCGTCAAAATCGACATTCATGTAATCAAACAGTTACGATAATACATAATTAGTCAAAGGTGCTTGATGTTTTATTCAACGGCTATTTAAAACGATAATTTTGTGATAATATTTGTTTTCACAATTTGTTAATACTGAATATTTTTGTTTTTAGCGAATGGCGTCAAACCCATGTTCTGTCTCATCATTTGTACACCAACACTCTATGGGATTTTGAAATCAGCCAAATCGAGCCACTTATTCAATGGATGCCAAGAAAGTCCAAGTCTTTTTTCATGAGATATTTTTCAATGTTCTACCTATACATTCTTTTAATTTTTTCAATAGACGAAGTCATTGTAAATAGGTAAGAAAAACGAAATAAATTATGTTTGTTACTAATTGCATAGCACGAGGCATGCACACGATAATTAATGGTATTTTTTAACATATAATATACAATTTGATCATCAGTGAAGCATAATCGGTTCTTTTATAAAATTTACGTATTACTAACGACGTTTAATTAATAATGAAAAACATTCTTCAGAGAAATGATTAGAATAACCTCTTAGCAATTTACCAATTATCCAATATGATATTGAACTTAATATTAACTATAAATAAAAGCTTGCTCAAATACTAAGTAAAACAGATTTTTATCGAAACATTTAATAGAAATATGAAATCGTTTAAGAGAGAAAGTGAAAAAAATCAATATTTAGAAGCGTGTTATAAAACACAATATGTTTTTTCGTTCATAAGAATATTGTATTTGGTAGAAAAATAATTTCCGGATCCTTCGCCGATTGCACTAGATATGCAGGACCAAAGTGGTTTATTGCGAGGAGTTTCAACTGACGGACAAATTATTATTTAATTACGTGGATTCCAAGCTGACACGGTTGTCCAATAAAAAAAATCGGTATTTCAATAGAAATAAACATATTTTTTTACCAATATATGTAGCTCTATTTATGAGTGAAAATAAAATTTTCGAAATATCAAAATTGGGCGTATATTAGGTAAAAATATTTGTTTCTCTCAAACGTACCACACGCGCTCGTTAAGGGTTGTCACATTTACACATTATCATTGTGATTTATGACCACTCGTCCCAAATTCATTGTACATTGTATGAGATATTTGAATACTGACTTGAAAAAGGATTTACATATAATACACAATATATTTCCGGAAAAAGGTATTTTGATCTTGATACAATATTGGATAATTAAAAAAATATGTGCTTTGGCATCATTTAGCCCCCATGCCTTAAAATTGAATAAAGAATATTATAATTTTCTATTGAAAAATGGAAAAAAAAATCTTGCAATCCATTTGAAATATGTGTGGAAATTGCTTGTAATCAATAATTAACCACTTACAATTTTTTGAGCCCTCTAAAACACGTGATATACGAGACGTTTCAATCAAGCCGAGCAAAATAAAATGAAATTTTATATTTAAAATTGTTAAAAAAAAAACTTGGCCAAATATGTCCAGGATTGGATTCCTAAATTGGTGTCATTAATCACTTTTATTGATATTGAAAACACAAAGATATTAAATCAAACACTATTAATTGCTACTAATTATGGGTTTATCTAATGTTTATTACCCCTTTCGCACATTGTAAGTATATGAAACAGACATCCTACTTCTCTAGTTAGTAATTAAGTAAGTTTTATTGTAAAAAGTGCAATTACTTATCATTCATTAACCATTCTGTTTTTTGCTGTTAAAGGCTTTACAGATTAATGTTTATTGAAAAAGAGAGGAAGATTGGAAAAGCTGCAGTCATTCCATTTATAATACCAGTAATCATGCTGACTTTTGGAAATACAGGAATACTTTTATGTATTTTGGATTGGCTGGTAATAGTGCACTCCGGAAATTTTGTATTTACGATGGTCGGAATCCAAACAGCTCATCACCATCCTGCTATATTTCATGATGGTGACAAAGCAAAGTAAGATATTTACATAAATTGAAGCTATAGGTATTTAGATGACTAGATCTAAAGACTGGGGGTAATTTTCTAATATATTACTGTCCAACAAAAGCGTTAAATGAGATATTACTGTTAAATTTATGGTCATTCAAAAAGATTTTAAATCGCGTACAAGGAAAAATAATACTTCATTTACTGTTTCAACACTAGATATAAATCATTCACATTTGTGAAAGTTCATTGTCAGAATTAATTTTCAAAGAAAGATTGTCTTTCGTGTACATCCATCATTCTTCCCGGACCTGCTGAACTTAAGATCTTAAAATAGTTTACTCACGTTGATGTCTAGACATAACCAATTGAAAAATGTTAAAATGAAGCAATTTTCATAAATCGACCTTGTCTTCATACATGATTCCCATGTAGAGTATATGAATTAATAATAAATGAATATATTGACAGACAATCTAATATGAAAACTGATTCATATCACGGGCGTAGCTTTCATTCATGCCCTAATTGAGATTTTCATGTCATTACGTTAGCCTAAGCTAATTCAGTATCAAATTAAAATAAATGATTTGATGAATGATTTATTTACGTCCAAACATTTGCTATTAGTAGTGTCATGGAAATTTGTCTTTATGTTGTTTGTGACTAACATTTTTCCTACTGTCAGTTAAAATAATTTAGATCGAGAGAAACTTTAAGTAAAACAACAGGTGAAATCACGTAAATTTTCTAACAAAATTGAGCTTTTAAAAGTTACCTGAGATTTAAATATAACTTGTTCATTTAATGTTTATTTTTTAGCGAAGATCCAGATTGGGGTCTTCATCAGATACGCGCAGTCATGGATAGAGTGGAATTTACTGAAAATAATTTTCTGGTGTTGACAAATTTTGGAGACCACGTTTTGCACCATTTATTTCCCACATTGGACCATGCCTATCTTCCATTGCTATATCCCATAGCTCGAAAAACGTGTGCAGAATTCAATACTGAACTCCAAATGACAACGCACGTCGATATGGTATTGGGGCAAATTAAACAACTGGCTAAGAACAAGCCTACATAAAAAAAGTAATTTTCGAATATTTTATCAATAAATATATTTGTTTCATTGTTTAAGGAATTGTTTACGGAATGTATCATAGAGTTAACTGTTATGGATCACCATAGAAAACTTTAAAATATAATTGAACATCTCAAATGAAATCGAACGTATGTTAACTAGTGTTTGGTTTTTCAGTGTTTTCTTTAGCATTAACATATATATGAGCTTTTTTACACAATATTTTATATAAAAAAAGTCTCTTTAAGTGCAATTAATATCGATTTATTGTGCATGCAATAAGAATTCTTTTTACTCTTTGTGAAAACTAAATAATTTTTTAGAGACAAATCTATTCTGTCAAAATTATAATGAAATATAAGTAGCGACATTTAATGAAAATATTTAAGTCTTTTAATATTTCAATGTTTGTATTTCTTAAGCAAATTTTGAGCAGTTCCTTTTATTATAAATTACATATAATATATCCAAACGAGAAACTGTCTTCATAATTGATAAACCTTCTCAATTAAGTAAGATTTGAGTATTCCGATTATGAATTGTAACTATCTTTAAATGAAATTTACTGCCGTATAATGGTGACTTTTATGTGAGTGATTTAAAATCTTCTTGTATAAATACGTTATACTGTAATAAAAAACACAATTGGAGAAAACGTGATATATAATTAACATGTATGAATCTAGTAATAATATTATTTGTACGTATCAGTCACTGATTGATTTGAGAAAGAAAATTTTACAACAAAATTTAAAATAACTTTCTAATATTAAAAATTTACAAATTGGATATGGTGTTATTTAAATAAAACCGGTTAAATTACCGCTGTTTTTAATTATGATGATGGTTGATGAGACTTGTGATTATGAATGTGAATTGTCAAAATAACTATTATATTAAAAAAACGATTATCATACCGCTAAAAACATAATATACTGTTTGTTTTACAATAATATTGGCGTCTTATTTATTTTTCTTACACTTGGAAAGTTTTCTCGAGGATTGCGGCAAAGGGCATAGTTTTATTTAAAACATTTTATTGACGAAACGTGACTTATGATTGATATTTACTGCAATGTTTCCATATGGTATCTTTTATTGCCTGTCAATTTACTACGTAAATTCACTTCGTATAAATGCTGTTTAAGTATTTGAACGTGTTTATTCTAGATTTAGAAATGATAATCACTAATGGTACTTGGATAAGTTATAAAAAGAGTAATAGTTATATTTGATGTTTGAGATAATATTTAAAAAATACAAAAAATCAGTAACAATTAAAGAATTTCATTAAATATTAATGTATATTTATATATTGTATGACTGGCAGTAAATTGTTTTCTTAGTCCAAGAGCAAAGTCAGTCTTTCATTCATTAAATAATCATTAAATAAATTGTATAATAAGTACTAAAAATATGTTTATTGTTCAAATAAATTGATTTTCCTCCAAGAAGTGCGAGTTAACACCTTAAAAGTCTATTTTAGTTTCTCAACTAGTATTTTCTTCAAAATAAGGTTATTAAGTACGAGGTCAGAATAATTCACGATGAAAAATGCGGTTTAAAAATTATGACTGATTCAGCGGGATAAATTACTAGTCTTTAAATATATACTCATTGGGTGATTTATCAGTCGAAGCATTATCAAGTGGCATCACAATTAGCACACAAGGCGAAGTTTGTAGATTTGGGGTTTCGGCGTTTTTTTACGATAGTTATTAAATAGCGACGAGATAGTCACATTCACTAAACGGAGTTGTATTTTATTTATATTGATTTTATTTGGTACATATACGTTACAAAGATTGTAAGTTTATTGCTTTTACTAAGTCAAAAATATGCAAAAAAATAATTTCTGAGCTAATTGATAATTATGAATTGCGATTAGACCATAATATTAAATCGATAAACTGAGGAAAACGACAGGCTAAGGAGTAATGAATGCGGAATTTTCAAATAGTTCATAACGATATATGCGCGAAGATGAATGAATGCCAGAGCGATAAATCGAAGTCATAATGTATACGAAAATTACTCAGACGTGTTCATTCTTTGTACGCTTCTATTTTAGGATAAAATGAGAAAATTAAGCGAATACGTGTGAAAAATACTGACAAATAAAGTTTTGAATACAAGTTCATAAATCTATACATTAAATCTTTGATCCATATTTGAATGCCTTAAAAAAAGAGTGAAACAAGCATCGATAATTTTTAAATAATTTTCAAAAAATGCCGATTCCAGGCTTTTTTATTATTACAGAAGAATACCCATAAAAATATTGTTAAATAGAAATAAGATTACTGATAATTTTTTTGGACGTGTTATATTTTATGAATGTTTATTTTATATACTAACTATAAAGAGTTTTTAATGAAAAAACCGCCAAATAAAAACAGCAATTCACATAAATTTACAGTTTCAAGAAGGCAAGATTATATGAAAGCTACAAACAATAATCCAGAAATTTCTTTTCGTAGTGTTTGGCTTAAGTGCTCATTTCAAATCAGCAGAAAATGTTTATCTAAATAGTAGTTTCAATTGTTTTAGATCCAAAAAATACCATTTATTTTAGCCGTTAGCCAAGGCGTAACTGTCACCTGAGGAATGTTGTCAGACTCAACATTGTTTATGTACATACATATTTTTAAATTAAGTTATGATTTTTTAAGATTAAATCTGTTATAGTTGGCCATTTCGAGTTATTTTCACCGTATTGGAGTTCTAAAACCATGTAAATGCCAATTCAATCAATAAATTTAACTTGAACCAGTAAGTTCTTTTTAAATGTTGTCTTTTTCTCTTACACAAACATTTTTCTATGCTTTTAATTCCTGACACAATAGTTTTAAAATTGGCAAATATAATATTGTATTTTGTCTCTTCTCTAAATTGTTTCTTGATACCCAACATGATTTTTCTGAATATTTATAGTATATATTTACTCAAAGATTTTAAATCTCCTTATCTTCAATAGTCAATATTAAACTATAACGCTGCTCAAGATTTCTTACATACGATACGATTGTTACTGAAAAAAAATATATATAAGAATTAAAATGAAACAGGGCAGCATTGAAAATTTTACAATTTCTGTCGTAGTGATCATCCGACCAATTGGGTTAATGATAAGTTTCACAGAACCGACAAACTTTTAAAATAGCCTCCCAGGCATTCCCGTGACTGATTTGAAGTACTTGACATTGTGCACACCACTTATTTCCACTGAATTTTTGGCAGTAAAACTTTTCCATTACAAGTACGCTCGCGTTTGACAGTTGCAAATGAATGGTGTCGGTTTAGGATAAAACTTCTCTAAATCACGTCACTAATCTTTGAATATAACCTTTTCTTAATTATTCTGTTACTTCTATCATAGTTATATTAAAATCGATTGTTTTTTTTTCGATTTGATTTTTTTTTAAATTCTTATATTGTATTACATGTTATGACTATTACAAATAAATTGTACTTCTTAAAAAGTCCAATAATTTTGTAATTTATAAGAAAAAAAAAATATTTAAAATATTATATAATATATGAAGACTACAAAGAGAAAGTTAATTTAAAAAAGAAACAATAAAATATCTAAAATAATATTTGTGGTATAATGTCTTTTGATCCTTTAGCCAATATTTAAATCATGGTAATCGATAGTTAATCTTTAACCTTCATGTATTTTATCCTAGAAGACGTAGACCAATGGTGAAGAAACTTTTTATTAATAATGTAATTAACAGTAATTATTCGCAATGTAAATTAGTCAAGAAGTAATTTTACGCGGGACCTTAACTTACTTTTTAAAAAGGTAAATTTTTCAATTTAACAAGAAAAACAGGAGTTTTGATTATTTATTAAATAACATTCGTGACGATATTAGATGTATAGAGATATCAATACGTTTTTGAATTGTAAACGAAGAAAAACTATAACACAGTAACATAAAGTTTGCCACGAGACAAACAATGTTTTGACTTGGGGCGCCGTAAAAAAATCCGATATTTTAAAGTCACCGGAAAAAGTTTAGGTATCCCTGGTTTCGCCCATGGTTATCACTTGAGCGTAATTTCTTGAATAAGAGCGAATGGTAGTGAGATCAACTATATTAATATTAAATAATTATATTCGTATTTTTTCCTAAAAGAGTCCTTCTAAGGATTAGACATTCAGACTTATGGGCAAAGCTTGCAGATTTTAAATGTGATATTAAAAAATGCGTTGAGTAATTATAATAAAATAAAATAAGTAATCGAAAGAAGAATATAGTTCTGACGATAGCGTGAGCCGAAATAGCTATCAACTATATTTGTAAAAATAATTTTGTAGAACTAAAATACATTGCTATTTTTTCACCGTGTTAATCGAAAGAAATTTTTGATTTAAAAATGTTTTGTGTCTGAAATAATAATTTGTAGGTGTGTCGGTAAACCAAGTAAAAAAATTGTTACTGGAAACGAATGTAAATGAAACTTTTGAATCTTGCATCACATTTCTACACTTATAGAACATAATATTATTAAATCAAGAAATTGCTTAATTATTAATCGAGTTTTTTTTAAATCTTCCAGGTATATATAATGACAAGAAATTTTATTTATTTAGTGTATCCCGAACCAAATATTTGATATAAAGATGAAAAAATGAATCAAAAAGAGTTTCCCCGCTTTTATTTTGTTTTTCGTGGTATGTCTTTGTTTATTTACTTTTCCGGCTGTATGTTCCTGACAGCACTTTCGTCTTTCGTCTGGCGTGTGTTTTGATATCATGGCAGCTCTTTTCCTTTGAGGAAAATTTTCAGCTTAAACACTAAATAAATAAAATGTCATAACACATGCACTCTTACATCGCTATACATAACGAAGAATTTACAATGTAAATGGAGAATGTAACAACAAACAGTTTTTGATTTGTATGCGCTGGTAGGTGGTTTGGATATTTTGTTTCTCAATCTACTTTACCTTAGTAAAATTACGCATCCAGAATAAGATAACTCTGCACGAAAATTATAATGGTTGGCTGTTAATATATTTGATTATTTATTGCGTTAATGAATGACTATTTTCGTTTAAAAATAGTTGAGTTAACCGGAAGTTTATCGTGGATAATTTTCCGATTAAAAATATGTGACGTATTGGTAATGTCAAATATTATTTGATATATTTGAAATCAATTTTCTAGAAAATAAAATTTTTGTATGTAATCTTTATCGTATTTATATCGACAAAAATATTTGAAAGAAATAAAAATGCCTTTCATTGTAATATAATCATGGCATTTGGATTTTTTGAATGCTGTGGATATTTTCAGGGGGAAATTAAATTTCTACATTTTATTGTTTGAATTGACATTCACTTGGTAGAACTCCATTATAGCACGGAGAAAAAACAGCAATGTATTTTAGCTATACAAAATTATTTTTCAAAATATAGTCGATAGCTATTTCGGCTTAGTTCTGATGATGGCGTGAGCTGAAATAGCTATCAACTTTGTCTTAAAAATAATTTTTTAGAACTAAAATACATTGCTATTTTTTCACCGTGTTAAATTTCTACACTAAAATGGTTTCACATATTTGAAAACAAAATAAATAATTTTATGAATATATTTCTTTTCTGTATTAAATCTCACTGAAGATATAAATGAAAAAAAAATCGTGATAATGAATAGTTTTTTAAGTGTTATCTTGTTCTTATTTCTAATTTTAAAATAAAATTAAATTAAAGTCATAGCTCGTTTTTTTTAAAAATTATTTTATATGGGAATATTTTAAACACAATTTATTTTCACGTCTGTTTATATCCGCACCCGAGCAACTAAAGTGAAGTTTGTTCTAATTCCAAAAAAATATCGGTAGGTTAGAAGTTCTTTTTATGAAGAATTATGTAAGAATACTTTTTGGGAATTACTTAAGCCAGCCACGTTCTATCAACACGCAAAGATCTTAGGATATAAACACCAATATCATTATTTATTATCTCGGTAATATCTTCTAAAGAAAACAACAAATTTACTTTTTCAGGCTGTTTGTGTAATACTTATATATGGTAATATTCTAACAAAAATACTACACACGTTTTTCACGAGTTTATGCTTTCAGGAATATAAATACAACGTAAATATGTTGGACGATTATAAGAAAAAATTATAATTAAAATTCGTTAAATATCTTCATTTATTTTATTTCAACGAAGAGTCTGATTGGACAATGCATCAACTGCATGCTCTTATGGAGAGGACATATATAGCTGGGTCACATTTCCTGGTTTTGACAACCTACAGAGACCATCTGCTGCATCATCTTTCCCTTCTTTGGACCACGCATACCTACTAGAACAGATTTTGACAAAAAATAAATGCCAAAATTTTATGGATGTATGATAATAAAAATGATTTCATTTGTTTTAAATATTCAAGTAAAGATATGGTTAAGAATTATAAGTTAGTGATTTTTGCATAATTCAGGTTACCAGTGACAAAACATTTAATGGATAAAAAATATATATAAAGAGATCCTATTAACTACTTTTTTGTTACGAAATCGCGTTACGAATCGAATTTTTTTTTTACTGAAAAATCGTAATTAGTGTATATGTAAATATATTTTTTTATTCTCATTTTCAGACAATTTACAACTGCCTGGGGTTTATTAGTGTTCACAGATTTTTAAAGACAGGAATAGGGCAATAGGAACGCAAATGTTTTCAATATCATAAAAGGTTCATTCATTTTCATTTCAACATTGCTGTTTATTATATTTGTAAATGACATAGTAAACGTCATAAATTCTTAATATTTGCTGATGATTTGAAACTGTTTTTACATAATGGCCGCAATTAATGATTGTCTCCGTCTCCAGTCTGATATAGTCAATATAGTAGAATGGGGAAGGAGTAATAAACTCGATTTTAATATAACACACACAAATGCAATCTTTTTTCGTTTACTAGACGGTCGCAGGTATTATTTTTCTGCTATTCAATGAGTGGCCGAACTCTCACGAATGTCATCAGTAAAGGATCTTGGAGTACAATTCGAAAGTAAACTAACCTTCAATAGTCACATTAGGACTACCTGCAATAACGCATTGCAAATGTTGGGCTTTATCCTACGTACTACGAGAGCCTTTTCTGGTGTTAAAATTTTAATATTATTGTACAATACCTTAGTGCGAAGTAGGCTTGAGAGTGGGTCTATTGTTTGGGCCCCAGGAGATTTGAAATATGCCCTTATGGTGGAAAAGGTTCAGAAGAAATTTTTGAGACTTCTTTACTTGAGGGCATACGGATACTATCCGTGGCTTTATCCAACTGACTTTCTTTTAGGTATGCTCACTTTTAATAGTTTGAAAAATCGAAGAGAAATATATCTAGCCACATATTTCTTTCGACTAATTCGAGGCCAAAATGAGAATTCTGCCATCCTTAATAATGTCAATTTGTATGTTCCGGATAGTTTTTTAAGAAATCGTGTACATAATTTGTTTGTTCTTCCAAAGTGTAGAACCAGTCTGCCAATGGGGATGACAATGGTAAGAGCATTAACAATGTTCAACAGAATTGATGTTGACATATTTCATGTGGACGAAAGTGAGCTCAGACGAATGCTTTTTTCAGTTAAAGTAGACGTTTCATGAGCTTACTTGGTTGACTTTCTTTTTTTGCAATCCTTATTGATTGTTTTATAGTGTATTTTTTGAATTTTTATATTCTTATATTTAAATATGTTACGATGCAAAAGCATTGAATTGATAAATTGTATGTTTTGTACCGTATAGTTGTAATAAATAAATAAATAAACATGAATGAACAGTTTTATATTGTTAATATTTTTTTTTAAATTTATGAAATGAATTACTATTTTTGTAAACGAACTAATTGCTTGCTTAAGACATGTAAAATAAATAACTTTTGTGTGAATTTTAAATATATATATAGCTCAACTAAAATTAGGTCCTAAATTATTTGAAAAACATTTTTGTGAAATTTTACGCTAAGCTCGTTAGTATCACAACCAAAGCTAGTAACGTTTTGAATTTTAATTAATACCCCATCCAAAATAATATTGCTTGCTATCGAAAAACAGTGTTGTGCTTAACAATATTATCTTCTCTGTAATTTACACCCCAAAATATTTTTTTGTAATGTATTACGGTATGGTAAATTATAAAAAGTAAAAGTAACTAAAGCAAATTTCATTATCATTATGTTACGAGGAAATATAAATACAATACTCCGATTTTTCTAAGTGTTACTTAATGTGGATAGCTTACCATTACCCATTTTATAGTCCTATCTTTTCTACCGTTACCCTGTTTGTAAAATAATGTCGTGTTATAAGTGGTTTTTGTAAAAGAACTTATATTAAAAGCCTTTATTTGAAGGTACATGGCTCTACATTGGAGGCAGACACGGATTAAAAAACGGAGGTAAAGACTAGTTCATTAAAAAAAATAGTGCATACACTAAATACTTTCTATTACAGCACTGCAAATAAACTCAAACAGTACGGTATTCTAGCATAATGCAGTACAGATTTTATAATAAAAAAGTCAATACAGACCTATCCTAATAGTTTTCATCGATGCAATGGACAGAAAAATGTTCGACACTTGTGTCTTCTAAAAAAGCTTGGCTTGTATTTAACATTTTCGAAAGACCGAAAACTTATATTTGTATCGCAAAAGATTTCGTTCTGTATACCTGCTCAAATAGTCCGATGATTAATGGATTGTATTGTGCCGTTACACTTTATAATGATGACTTAACGTTTTTATTGAATGTGCTCCGTTTTTTGTGCAATTTAAGCCTCAATTCAAACATTCTAAAGAGATATCCTAGAAAATATGAAATTTCATCAAACGTTTGTTATAATATTTTTAACACCCCATCATTCTAAATATATACTACATTGAATATTTAACATCTTCTTCGGTTATTTACCTGGATAATGACATCATTTTATAAAGATGTTTACGTTTAGTAAAATTTATACATCGACTGGAAGTAAATTATAATAATGTGAGTTTTCGGCCTTTGTTGTATTCGAATGCGTTAGCCGAGAGCTGAAATCCCATAATACACAATTGAAAAATTTGTTTTTCAAATATATTTTTTTAAATTTGATATAATAGAGATTGATGGCATCATAACAACAGTACTCTGAATATATTTAAATCACTTAATTTCTATGTGTATTTCCTTATTCATTTGAAATTATCTTAATAAAAATACTATGATAATCTTTAATATATGTTGAAATTTTTTTTTTAGTTAATTTCTCCAAGCTTGATTCAAAGCCTATCTGACAGTTAAGATAAAATTTTAACCATTCATTGATGACAGGGGCGGAACATGTCGTCATTATAAATCAAATCGATTTTTTTATTAAATAAATGGAAGCCTCTTATGTTCGAATTACTTTGAGTGTATAATATCCAAAAAAACTGGGTATAATCAGAACAATTAGCGAGCAAACAGAGAACGCAAAGATGTATCTTATAAGTAACCATTTTCCGAAAAAGCGGGCAAATGTATTGAGACCTAGTTTCATTTATTGTTGGGTCGTACAATAGCAGTCCATGTTAAGTACTAAATTAGCAGTGGCAATGAAAAAAAACAACGTAATTCAATTCGCATATTGTTAAATTTGGATGCTATTGCAATTCTAATATTGTAGGAGAAGCATTAAAAAACAATCTAGCCTGTTGCGATACATTAATGGAAAATCTATTTAGAAATATTCCCTTACGAAAAATCATTTCTCCAATGAACTGGAATGACAAGTAGTAGCAATTTTCATATACCTTTTTTGTCTGGTAAAATAAGTGAAGGTAATAAGAAAATGAACATGCTGCAATTTAGTCGTCGTCTTTTGACGCAGAACGACATTAGAAATAAAATGTTTTTTTATTTGATTCCTGCGAGAATTTGATTCATAAAAAACATTATGATTGCATTTTATTTGAATTCCAAAACAAAAGCTCTCAATAATGAAGAGAAAAAAAATATTGCAAAACTATTTGTTCAACTTGTCAAAAATTTACATTGATTTTTTTTTCTAAAGCATTTCCAAAGTCGGAATTTTTACAAGTATTCATTCTTTTTCAACGTCTTATTTTGAGTGAAAAAGTTTTTGAAAGTGAAAAGTTTTCTGAACTTATTGTCAAATTTTCAATATTTTGGTGTAGGTTATACATCTATTGGAATGTGAAAAGCTTATTTTTACTTTATTGTGAACAGTAAATGTTGACACAAGTTGTAATGCTACACGAAACAACTATCTTCAGAGTTTGTACCCGACACCAGAGAGCTTTCCAGCCTTCGGAAATCGAAAAAGTTTGAAGCCATCTTGTGTAGAAGCTCGCTACAAAGTGGAAAATAAAACTGTTTTATATTTTGTTGAAGACTTTTTTACCCGTTAGCGATTGATAGTTTAAGTATGCTAGACGTGTATCGCTTTATTACTTTAAATTATAGTAACGTCTTAATAATGATGATATTGAAAAAATATAATTTTCACTATGTATATTCTTACCCTCAATATGTTTGGGAAAACAATGAAAAAAGGCACTCACAAATGTAATCGAAAATCTTTAATTATTAATTGTTTTCCCAAACATCAAAAAGACGATTTCATATTTTTTGTAGCCCCTGTATTAAAAAGTGCACTAATTATTATCTAGTAAGGGAACGCTTTGTAATTGATGAAGTAGCATTGTTAAAATGCATTCTTTAACAATTTTAACTACCTTCGTGTCATATAAAAGTAAGGTAAATATTTAAGCTGTGAAAGTAACTCTGCATAAACATCTTATAGGTTTTCTTTAGTTCACAATGATCAAATGAGATAGACTGAGATGAAAAGGAAAAAAACTGGAAATAATAACAAAAAACTTATTTTCTAATTTGTACAAGTAATTTATTTCGAATCCTAGTCATAACAAAAATAAGATTACCATCCTAAATATTAATTAACCAACTAAATAGCATTTATAAATCCTCATCAAATAATGAAGTCATGTAATAAATATATACTGTATAAAATATTTTTTGGTATATTTTGAAGTTTTGCGTGAAGCAAAGTAGTAAAAAGGTGAAATATTTCGTCAGCAATCTTATTAATTATTGTAAAAAAGTACCTCATATACTTCTAAAATAGTTGATGGACATCCAATTAATGTGTATGACCTATTTAATAGAACAATGTTTTTTTGGCATTGTATTGTATTACGTGTGTTTTTTTCTGTAAATTTTGAGATAAGAAATGAAAAAAATACGAACAATTAAGCTAGTGAAATTAAACCTATTTCAGTACATGCTAACTCTTATATTGAATTTAATATAATAACAGTTTGGATCTATAAACAAGAACCATTGTTATGTAGTATTATTGAAGCTTTTTAGTTGTTCTATTTCTAGCTAATTGTTTGAATTGTCCAATAAATTGCTCGAACTGTGTAGTCATTCTAAGTGTGGTTTTAAACTCTTCGCATGTTTTATAAAATATGGGATATAGTAATGGAAGGTACACATGGTCCAATGCAGGGAAGAGATGATGCAATGCATGGTCTCCAAAGCTGGTAAGAACCAAGAAATGTGACCCAGTTATGTCAGTCCTGTCCATTACTGAATGAAGTTGATGCATACCCCAGTCGGAATCCTCGCTGAAATAAAAATAAAATATTAATAATAATCACTGCAACCGGCAAGTAAAGCTTCTAGCTACCAATTAGAGATATAGGCTAGAATTTCTGGGAGAAACAATCATTTATAAATATACAAATGCTTGTCTAAACTAAAACCTTGTTTTTACAGTGTCGATTATCTATATAAATGATGACATGAGGTCATTCACGCACGTTCAGTTTTCGCAAAATAAGGCAGCCTGAATAAATATAGATACTTTTTAAAAAACAAAGCAGTAACTCTGTATTCATCAATTTGTAGGAGAACGAAAGTCAAGATGAAAAAAGATTTATGTTGTGAAGTTCATAAGAAAAGTTATTAATAAGTATTTTTTCGAGGTCCGAAAAATAATCGAATATGAATTTCTGTTTTATACGTTGAAGATGTGATATAAAATAAAACTTGGACCAAGGGTCATATTTTGTGAAACAAAGTGATTGAATAATTTCTATACCAAAATAATAAACTTTAGTTTATTAACACCTAAAATTTTAATGCAAATAATTTGAGTTTTATAATGTTCAAGGTAAATTTTAAGTATGTTTCTTAAAAGCAAGTTAAATCACTTTGAATATGGCTTAATATACATCAGCTGAATTGACAAATGAATATCATTGAAATGATCGATGTATGTATTTTTCAATATAAAAAGTAACATTTTTTTGCAGGTATGATGTAAAATATAAGAATTATAGTTTTGAACTACGTAATAATAGTGCTATTCCAAAGAAAAGAAGAATGGCTAATTTTTTAATTATATTTTCAATGTCTTTTGCGTTTGCTCATTAGAATTTTTGTTCTGTTTGTTTATTGTTCAGTAATTTATTTATTTATAATATTTTTTCAGTTGCAGGCAAAAATTGACATCACTAAAGTCAGTTGATATTGTAAAGTATTTTGTATATTGGGAAGTATTTTAAAAACATTTGCATTTTAAAGATCTTTGAAAGATTATATTTTTTCATTGATAGAACAAAAATTTGTCCCTGGATAGGTAGTTCTTTTCAAATGAATGAATGATTTTGTTAAGCATTTATAATTCATTATTCCATAATAAAGAAGTCAAACATCGTCTAATAAAACAAATATTTATTCGAATTGGAGTCGACTACTTAATTAATATATTGGAGATTTATGTCCAAAATATGTTGAAATGGAAAACGAATACAGTTATAAATTAATAAAAAAGGTCTGGTTATATGTTATTCTTTTAGCAAGTATCACATTCATTTGTTTCTCAAAAGTAATTTAAAATAACGAACCAGGATATTGTTAAATTTTGTGTGTTACACGCATAAATATTCAAGAAAGCTGTTTAATGATTTTGCTATTTTTTAATATCTTACAGAGAAATTGAAGCATGGAGGATTTTTTGTTTCAGTACCATTTAATATGGATAGAAAAGATTAACATTTAAACGACTATAAAAATAAACTAAAAGATGCAAAGAATAAATTATACATAATAGTCTTGAGAAAATTCTGTTACTTTTTTAAAAACAATGTTGGTAAAAAAGTGGGACTTAAGAATCATGATTCCGACTATATTAATTATTTTTAAATCTGAAATGGTGAAAGCTCGTCAAGTCATATAGTTACATAAAAAAATATAATATATATAAAAAAATCAAAGCAGTTAACTTACTGTGGAGCATCTCCATCATGGAATGTGTCTGGATGATGATGGGCAGCATTTACTCCGATAAGGAAAAAGATGAAACTTCCAACGTGGATAGCCACCATCCAATGAAGAAAAGTTGATAACATCGATAAATTCCCGAATAAATACATCATAGCTGGAAGGGTTAACGGAATGAGCTCGGATATTCTTATATCCAGAAACCCTTTGTCAGTCATAATTCTCATTAATCTAAAAAAAATATTTTGTTATAATATTTTTTATTTCTGATTCAAAAGTAGAGTAAAATATTTTTAATACGTTCAAACTTATTTATGTTTAGAAATATTTTTTTTTATCAAATTAATTATACCTGCGAATTAAATTGAGATCAAACCCTAAAAGGTAGATAACGAAAGCATACACATGAGGTCCAAATCTTACAAATTTTGATTTTGATTTTCTTGGGAGCCACCAAAAAATTGGTTCCAAGCCACTAATCTCAATATCCCACAGTGTATTTGGGTATTGGTGATGTGAAAGTGCATGAGTTACCCTCCATTCTCTGTTGATATATTGAAATAAAAAAAAAAATTAGTTTATAGAAATATTGGTTGGATTAGCATTCACTTGGTAGAATTCCATTGTAAGACGGTGAAAAAAATAGCGATGTATTTTAGTTCTAAAAAATTATTTTTTTAAATATAGTTGATAGCTATTTCGGCTCACGCCATCGTCAGAATTATCGATGATGATATCTGACGATGGCGTGAGCCGAAACAGCTATCAACTTTATTTAAAAAAATAATTTTGTAGAACTAAAATACATTGCTATTTTTTTCACCGTGCTTATAGAAATAATTGCATAATCTTTATAAAGACCGATAGGAGTGCACGTAACATTGAAACATACAATATTGCTATAGTACCTTCAATATACGAGCCCCGTCGTATTATACATATAATATCAAGGCAAAGGAAACCCGTATGGTGGGTTAAATGAAATATTACATCCTTATTATACTGCTTACTTAAAAAGCAATAAAAATATTGTGCATATATTATGGTAAAATAATAGTTAGTAGTTTGTTCTAAAATATTTATAAAAGTGAAAATTTATCTTCGAGGATTTTAATTCTTATAAAAATTTGACAATGCCAAATTTGATTTGTTACAACTTTGTACGATCCGACATGTTTTGTCACTAACGATCCGGGTTTCGCCTTTCAGCATCTTCAGGTCAATTCTGTTGTATCCGTGTGATAGAATGCCCGAAGATGCAAGATGATGAAGATGATATAATATATTGTTAAATATTGGTATTTGTCCGCAAAGTGCGACGGAAAAATAAACGTCAAAGCACCTCGTGCGATATGAGAACTGAATGGTTTATATAATTTCAGCTATTTCCAACAAGCCAACCAATCGAAGACATTTCAAGATCCTATTGGTGTATCTTTCAAATTGTTTTTAATTTTGGAATTTACATTTGACGACCGATCCTCATCATACAAAAGGATGATAAATTTTTCATATCTTTCTCATCCTTAATAATCTTGATGGTGGAATCTGTACTTTATTGATTGAATTGGCATTCACTTGGTAGAACTCCATTATAACACGGTGAAGAAATAGCAATGTATTTTAGTTCTACTAGAACATTTTTACTAGATTTTTTTTTTCACCGTGTAAATCTGTACTTGCTTATTAAAAACATAAAACCGAAATATCAGAGTTCAAAAATCTCGTTACAATGCATTGACAAATTTATGATATCAACTGAAGGTGCTTGATGGAATTTCAATAGGAAATTCGAATTGTTACAACTTTGCGAACAAATAACAGTTTGATCAAAAACCTTTATATATGTATCAAAAAGGAGTTGAAACATAATTTGTATAAATACAAAAAAAAAAATGTCCGGCTTTACTAGCAGACGTTTCCACGAGAGATCAGAATGTTTGTGTACTTTAAAACGAAAAAAAAATTGTATATTGTTCTCACGCTCAATTGAATTTTTGTTTTAAAGCAAACACACCACCTACTGGCATGTGGAGGCGTCTGTGGTTATAGCCGAGTAATATTTTATTTCTGTTGTGCCACGGCTTATAGCAAGTTATTAATGTATTGTATAATCAGTAACCATTACAATGAATTGTTGCGTCAAAGGAAAAAAATCAATTTTGCCAATATTGTCGCAATTACACAAGCCTTGAAAAATAAGCTAAAACTTTTTTATTTACCTTTATATTTGATATTATGAATGGAACGGTATTACATGATATTCTATAAAATACACAAATGTGACATTTATGTAAGTATTTGACTTCATATATCGAAAAAAAATATTTCAATACGATCCGAATAATTTTCAAATGCTTAATAAATATTCGATGCTCGATAAATTCAAACTGGATATCATTTATTTATCAAAGTTCATTATTTTGTTCGTTGAGTAAACAAATGTGTTTGATATTACTGACTATAAATGGATGAATAAAAATTATTTTCATTAGAGCAATTGTAAACATGGGTCAATGTTTTTAATAACGTCATATTTGCATACTGTAAACATGAAAAACGTTTTTTGGTTATACATGCTTTATCAACAGATAGTCACACGGATGTAAAAAATTAAAATTTTTCGATCGTATAATGTTGATTAAATGTCACTATTAAAAATATATTAAACCTAAAGAGTATTCGAATATACGATTCCAAAAAAAAAATTTTTTAAAGTCTAACATCTAATTTATGTTTCAAATATTTTCCTATATAGCTTCATATCAATGTTCTAAATGTTCACTGTAAATACACCAAATATATACATAGTAAATGAAACTAACCACATTAATGTTGCTACGTCTTTTTTGTTGGATATACTTTTTTAATAGAGTTTGAGCATATTCTTTGCAATTATCTTAAGCCTTATCGAGTTTATTTTCTATACAATCGTGTATTTCTTTAAAGAGCTGTCCGAGCTGTACGATTGAATAATATAATATGTGAAGTTTTGCTTCACTCACCTGCGCTCTAGAAAACCTAGGTTGAATAAGTACATCCTCCAGTTGTCCTTTTGGTGGAAAAAATTATGAGCACAAATTACGGTCCACGCTAAAAACAGTCCACAAACACTTAACAATGCAAATTTAGCTGCAAACCATTCGACCTGACATCCCGCAATTCCAAATACAAAAGAAGTGATGGCTAACCCCTCAATCAGTCTTTTTGATCTTGATTCAAGATTCTTAGGGAATGTCTTCAGTTCCTTCCCAGCGCGAGCTTTTAACGTCCTGTAAAAGCCTTTATCTTCGAAAGTAAATGGAGAGTTTCTTAATTTGACTGCTCTTTTTATGTGAAATTTACTGAGCATCCGTTCTGGAAGTGTAGTAATGTGATGACACTCAAAAGCTTCGGTTATGTCTGTTCCCTGAAACGAAATTACAACAGTGCTTTACCGAATCGATATTTTAGAAGGGAGTGGAAGTAATAAACTTTACCTGGGCAGATAAGTATTCACTGATGATCAAAACTACTTCCATGACATCTATGATTTTTGGTTTTAAAACAACCTGTTAAATTATTAGTTGACAATACTCACGATGAGAGAGACCGGCTTGGATCATAAAATACATTATGGAAATAGAATTAAAAATTTTGTTTTTATTATTTTAAAATTTTATGACTCTCTTCCACGGTGTAACAGTTTGAACATTAAATGGTATTTGATTCAATTTTATACGCAAACATTGTGCAAAGTTATTGTTTTTCGATTGAATTCGATTGTTGAAGTTGAATAGCACATTTGTATTATTCAAACTGCCTTTGTTTAATTTGTATTCATTTGTATTATTTGAGCACTGGCAATGACTTCTGGCTTGTGAGTTACAATAAATATGCCAGGTGAGAATTAATTCGTACATTTACTAGGAGAAAGAGTTATTTCAAATATTTTTTATTCCCCCTAAGCAATTTATTGCTTAGTCTAATTGAGAGTCTTTGCGGATCGCTTAAAAAAACCTATAAGAATTTATGTCAGTCATTTTAGTTCAGATGTAGTGCAGATATATTGAAGGAATAAGAATAAGGTTCAAGGGTAATCAAAACAGTAAGAAAACCACTATTAGGTATTCTTCAAGAATCTATATAATAAATAATAGTAACAAACATGACTACATATTACGTCAGAAAATTTTATATGTAATCTATTGCTTATGTTTGTTAGTTATGTCTCAATGTTTATTGATGAATATATTTGTAAGAAAAATGGACAATGTTATTTAAATATGGAATTCTATACCTTCGTCAGCTCGAGCCATTCGGCACCTCCAGGATGTTTGTTGACAAATTCAGAGAAGTCGTAAATTTCATCGTGGATTCTCCACAGTCCTTCAGCTCCATCGTCGTTTGCTTTTCCACGAAGCCACTGAACGGCGTCTTTAATAAATGGTTCATCTCTGAGCGAGGGATATGGATAATTCGGGAAACTGGTTTCCTTTGAGCTCGATGTGTCGTTTTCATGTGGAGGCATTTTGAGAACTCAGTTTATGTTACTATAATTATATAAAAAGAAAACAAAAACTTTAATCCAATAGTATAAATTATATAAGACTATCGATGATTTATTGTTATAAACATTGAAAATGATAATCAATTTCAAAAATACAATTTTCAGGACTTGTGACTCAATTTTCAATCAATATGCTGTTTTTGTATCATGAAATAATAACTAAACACTAGTTACCCGTTTTCATTTGTAAATGAAAGATATTCTCTGCTACTATTTTTTTATTATATAATACAAATATTTATAATATTCAATCGGGCCATTTTTCGAAGTATTTAAGAATCAGACATGTTCAGAAATGTATATTTCGATACAAAAGTTTTCTATATATATTTATAACGTTTCACGATGTACAACAAAAATATGACTGGCCAATATTTAGAAAGTGGTTGCAAGTTCAGCTCATTCTACATGTCAGTGTTAATAATATAAGGTAATATAAAAAAAATTGTATCACTAAAATATATTGTTATTTTTACACCGTGTTAGAATTTTTATTTTTTAAATACACATTTGCCGGAACCCTCGCAAAAGATTTTAAATATGAAATTGCATTGAATTGGTCTTAAATTTACATCATATTTGCCCGGAATCGAGTCCAGGGTCAACTTATCGGTATGACAGAGCCATGCAAGCAAGTTCTATAGGCAAAATGTCAATTTAATCACGTCTGTGTAAAGTTTACATATTTTTGCTTAAAAAACTATTTAAATAAAAATCACTAAATAAACAATATTGTTACCGCCATCTTGGATAAAAATATCAAACGAAGTCATTATAAAAATCATGAAGCGAAGTCAATGGTAAATAATGAGCGTGAATAATTATATTTTAATATAAAGTGTGTAAAAATTTACTATCAACTGAGATTAACTCGTGTTTTTATATTATACATTGTGCACTATTTTTCTCTCCATTTTTATACCAATCTTAGTGACAAGGTTTTATTTCAATATTCAATAATATGTACACATACAAACATGACTATTTTTTGAAAAACGACGTAATCGTGAGTTAGATGTTTTGATGCGATATAATATAATTAAAAGAAATGATAATAACCGATTACGACGCATACACAATTAATGTTTTTTCCCTTTTAGCACTCCGTATAACGTTCAAAATTAAATCTAAAACGTTCTTGCACACATTTCACTACCGACTACTCAATTAGATTCCTACTAAAAATCATAGCGATCATATTTTTTTAATATATTCATATAAATCAGAAGTTTCTAAACATATAACTGAATTTAAAAAAAGTAATCTCCTCGCTTATTTATTAAAAATGAAAGACATCATGAAGTTATTATAAACATGTACATTTTTAGACGGTTCGAATAAAAATACAAATAAGTGTATATTTATTTTAGCCGTCTAAAAGCAAACACCAATATGTTTACTTTGCGATGTTGGTAGTAAACGCGTTTTTGCCTATGCCAATTAAAATAAACGATGGTGGTTATTATACAGTAAAAAATAATTATATTCATATAATTTATGATATCGACTGAAGGTGCTTTTTGGAATTTCGATATCAAATTTGAATTGTTACAACTTTGTACGATTCCACATGTTTTGTCACTAACTACACGGGTTTCGCCTTTCGGCATCTTCAGGCATTCTATCACACGAATGCAACAGAACGGACGTAACGAACAGTTGATTGTATTGAGTTGATAACTGTTTTTTTTACGTCAATTCTGTTGCATCCGTGTGATAGAATGCCTGAAGGTGACGAAAAGCGAAACCTGGGTTGTTAGTGACAACACATGTGGAATCGTACAAAGTTGTAACAATTCAAATAATTATATTCAATTAAAGCGAAACAAAATTCGACTTATTTTTGCAGAATAAATACGTAGAATTTTTTTATTTTTTCATATAACATACTTAGCTATGATTTAAAAGTTATACATTATCAAATGGCTTCTAGTATATTAACATATGTATTTAATGTAATATTTTGATAAAATGAGTATTTTAAGATTTGAGCAGATCATTTTTGATTTTCCTTATCGTGGTAATGAGAATGGCTATAAAAATAAAAAGCGTAGATGCGTGTTAATTTCCGGTAATAGTTTGTAATTAAAATCAAGATAAATGTTAGTGTAATACAAATTAAAAAATACCAAAGTATATTCATCGCTATTTTTCTTTGGTATACTGTTTTATATTTCCGTTGACAAATTCATAACAACCTTGTAATACAATAGCAGATATCAGGTTTTGTAACCATGACGGTCGAAACCGTTTTGGTGAGTTTTGTACCACTAAACGTTTCATGACAGGTGAATCATTTAGGAACGAAATTTAGAAATATATAATTAATTTCTTATTTTTTTCGCGCTATTACCGCTTCCATATTTATACTCGTAAATCATAGAATTTATCCTAGTCTACCATGATCTAATTAAATGTTGCCAGCTTTATAGACTGGGGCTTTCGATCACAAGGTATGGGTACTTAAACACGAGAAACCATGTGCCTTATTCTCTCATATTATAAGAAAATTTCATTTAAAAGTATACACACCATCAAGTCGCGTGTGAGAGTCTAATGTCGGCTAACGACTGATATAACCAACTTTGAGAAACAGTGATAAAGGTCAGCTGTTTCAACCTGATAACATATTCCAAGTGCTTTGAACTGATAACCGCATTTACTATATATTAAAATGTCATTTCATATTATCAACTATGTTAAGTGATAACACTACCGTATCGCATTAGTATCAATAACATAATAATAATTATTGAATCAAATTCAAGAGCATAATAATATATTATTGTAGATTTCTGGGAAAGTAAATTGAGTTTTGTTTCATTAAGAGAATTTAATATTAGTTAATGGTTCTATTTAAGAAAGATTTTATTATCTTTATTATATATCTTACGATTTTTAATCCATAAATGAATTTTGGTTGTTTTTCGGAAATTTTTACTGGTAGATTGTAATATATTCATAGATCACTTTTAAGGTGTTAACTGTCACTTCTTGATGGAAAGGCATGATATTTTAAATAATAAAAACACATTTTTTAGTACTTATTTCCACAATATATATGTTTTTTTTTTGTTTTTTTTCTTGATCAGGACCGGTTTCAACTGAAGTTGATCAATTGATAATGCTCGCGATGAGCGAAACCGGTCCTGATCAAAAAAATATATTGTTGAAATAAGTCCTAAAAATGTGTTTTTATTATTGAAAATATCATGCCTTTCCATCAAGAAGTGACAGTTAACACCTTAAAAGTGACATACAACGCTTCACATTGGGTACTGAAATTGGGTCAGAAATTTTATTATCGAATAAATTTCAACTATTTTTCAGCTATTGAATCCAATGTATAAAACATAAATCATTTCTGATGATTATTAACTGAATAATTCATGCAAACAAAAATCCGTTAAAATCTTTAATTAATGCGATTTTACTACGGTTGTTTTAATTATGGTCAGAAAAAAAATGCATCACAATAATCATTACAGTTAATTAGTTTCAAATATCGATGTTCAAGCGTAGCTGAAATTGCAACACATAAAAAAGTATTTCTTCTATAGCTGATAAATTATTTAAATAATGAGCTCAGGTATTTTCTTCATATATTGACAAGAGATTGTTGAATACAACCCTTTTATCTTTTAGTGTCAGAGAATTCTATAATATGGTTGTGTCTCTATCGATTACTATATGTACTTGAGATATAAGTCTTGTATAACATTCATCCATGATAGTTAAAAAAATTGATTATCAAAGTCTTGACGATGACAACCTCTGCTTTACAATCACTGTTTATTTTATTTATTTCTTGTTGTTCAATTAAATATTCTTTTTGTAATTTCAACGCTCTAGTTTCTTCGTTTGTCACTCATGTTTATGTGTAAGGGTGAAATATTCACACGTATCAACCGGAAAAAAAGCATAGTCAATCAGCACGCACCGCAACTATAATGCAAGATTATACTTGCATAAATCCGAGGGAAGAATAGTGACTACATAATAGCGAATATTTTAATTTAATTCCATAGGAACAGAAAAAAATGCTCTTCTCGTTTCAATCGTTTCCATAATTTGTTATATTTTAAGTAAACCGATAAACCATGCATTAAATTCACGTTGAAACAGGTTACCCAAAAATGTTGGTGCATTCGAATGACAACTTACAATTTATTGTGCGGAGTAGAAAGTCTCTTTTATTGATTATATTTTGTTTATTTTGTGTGATGACATGTTTATGTAATGTTGTTTGTTAAAAACTATTTTGCAGAAGAAGCAATTCAGTGAATGAAATTGTGCTTTAACTCTGTGAAAACTCAACAATGAATGATGAACCCTTTTGCATGATTTTCAAAGCTATCCCTATGTAAGATTCTGGTGGTCTCATATCAGACAACGTGATTTGTATATCTGAGTGTTTGCACCCTTATCACTAGAAAGCTTCGGGGCTTAACGTTGAAAAGTGTGGATTTGTTTTGAATGGCCCATGGCGCCTTGTACATCGTACTTTTTTCTGAATAGTTAGATTTATGCAAATGTATTTAAAAATAAGTGGATCATTAAGAATACAAAAAAAAACTTTATTGGTTTCCAATAGAAATATATTTTCATACCTTAAGCAAATAATTATTGTCTGTTAATGAGTAACTTATGAAATAATTTTATGCAATCGCAATTAACTAAACAATCATTTGTTTTATTATTGGGACTGCAGTATACACGAATGATGTGTTGATGCAAATGAATTTGTTTAAAATTGTTTTGTCGATAATCAAATCAACAGATCAACAGAGAAACAGATTTTGTGTAAAAAATGAGGAGATTGATGACCTATAATTTGTGATTAAAAAAATAGTACCTGTTAGTAATTTTTGTATTTCTTCTTGAATAAAGTAGGTAACAGCATTCCGACACCAATTCAGAAATGTGGCTTTTTACTGCCAGCTAGTTATTAACTTATTTTAATGTGATAGCATTTAGCGTAGTAAGTATGAATCACGATGACTTCAATAAAACAAATTAATTCTAATGGATTCAAATTAGATCTTTTTATACGTAATTTTATAACAAAAATTTATTAATCATACAAAAGTTTTCCACAACCGTTTTATCGGTGATTTTATACTCATTGTCGTTGATGAATCAGGATTATACAACCAAGCAAATTGTTTTATGATTTTAAATAGCGATCATGTTGGGAGGAAAAAATTCTAACTATCCCACATATAAAAACTAATTCTTTATCAGCATAAACAAAGACATTAGTCAGTTATTTCGATATCGTTGGAATCTAGGAGATATCAGATAACTTCAGATGAAGTTTTGTTTTATTATCCGAAAGAAACCATTGCATTTATTATAGAAACAAAATCAATGGTCTTATAAAGATATATTATGAGCATATTTCTTTTTATCTGATCTATGGTTGAAAAATGACGGAAACTTCGTTCAAATGACAGATTTTTTTAGACTCTTAGACAAAAATATCTATTGTTATAAAATTGTTAACAGTATAATAGAAAAAAATGCATTAAAAATTCACAAAATATCCTATAGTAAAAATAAGAATATTTGAGCATATAACACGACGTGTATCAGCTACAACAAGGAGCATCATTATAGTGAATTTTAATAAGAAAAGCAAGAAAGAAATTCCTGTTGAAAACACGTCAAAAGAAAAAAGGGTGTCATCAGCCGAGAAAATAGACGAAATTGTATTTATTGCATGTCATGTAAATTTAGTGAAATATCCAAAAAAGCTTTCTTCGTAATGTGTATTTGATTTTTTTTCGTGATCTTATTTTGAGAAGAAAGAGGAACCCTTTTTTATCAACTAACGTTTTTCTAAAATTATATGTGATACTTTTCATGTTACATTTTCATTCATAAATAGGTTATAAAGAAAGATGACTGGCAAGAAGATTTCGAAGTTTTTTCAACATGACGTGTTATAAACGGTTGCATGAAAGGGATTTGAGGGTAAGTATTCAAACATCTATACATAAATAATGCTTGTGTTCAGCTTTATATTTCGAGTTTAACGAAAGATTGGGTTTAAGAAGATATATAAGTATGAAAAATTTATTGTTATTCGGAAAAAAAATGATACATACTGAAGATGCCGAAAGGTGAAACCAGGGTAGTTAGTGACAAAACATGTGGAATCGTACAAAGTTTCAACAATTCAAATTTTGAATAAAATTGTTACATTAACACATTGTTGTCGGGACACGGATTTTTCCGTTTTTGCGGAACTGCTGATGGATTGCGGGACCCGTAAAAATCCGTGTTTTGTAGTCTGTTGCTAGAAGTCGGCTCACGTATTTATCCGTGTAATTTGAACTGCATTTTTTTTGTTTGTCAGCAGCTAGATGTCACTGCTTTGGTATTTAACAAAGACATTTTTTTATTAGTCGTCGCATTTATTACAGTTCCACCAAATGTATTGTACTAATTTTGATATTGAATTTTTATACCGTACAAAAATATTTTTTAAAAAATGACACACAAAAGTTAAATAACGAACTACAAATGCTTTATAGCTTGTGATCGTATTGAAATTGACACAAATCAAGAACCAGGACCATCAACATCCCAAGAACCAACAGCATTACTCCCGACACGGCGAACCTCAAAAGTTGATCCACCAGGAAGACTTTCTATGGATATGAAAGCCCATACGGTGCAACGAATTCTTGGAAAGGGAAAAAATAAATACGTTCAAAGACAATGCCGAGTGTGTGGTGCGAGCGGCAAAAGAAGTGAGACCTACTTTATGTGCAAGTTTTGTGGTATACCTCTACACAGAAGTACGTGTTTTGAGAAATATCACACGTTGAAAAATTATTCATAAAAACAAATTGTGACATATTTTAGTTTTATTTAGTGTTTATTTCGATTTTTTATTACATACACGATGTAATCACAGCTAATGCCAACACGCCATAGTTTTAATAAATATAATCAGAAAATAATATAAAAAATATAGAAATGAGAAAAATAGTATTTACATAAACATTCAATTAAAAGAATTGTAAAAAACAATACCAAACTATCTTTAGCTATATACTCCAACCTCTTTTTAAATATGCAATATAAAAACATGAATTTGAAGTAAAGCGATGGTTTTGGCTTTGTCAACGGAGATTATGAAATAGTAGCATGTCATTTTAAAGTATTTTAAGATAATTTCGGGATTCTGATAATAGCTCATTAAAAGACGAGAGTTTTGTATGACGTAAAAGCATCATAGCACAAATGCAATTTTGACGATAATGGGCATTTTCGACAAATTAAATGTTACCCATTTAAAAAACAGAAACCATTCTATCGACATTACGAAAATAACCAGAATCGAACAATTTGTTTTGACATACATGATAAATATTATATATTAAATTTTGTGATAAATTCTCTAAGCGTCAAATGGCAATTAATTCAATGCTAATGAACGATCCCTAAGGGTGTTCAGATTAATGTTTAAATATCAATCCTCGTTGAAGTGGGCTTGTGTTTTTACAATCTCTAGCCGGTTTTTGAAATTGTGTCGCGCAGTTTGATTTATGTCCGAGACCTACTTTATGGCCATCGTCATATGTTACGATCAATCGCTTTTGCGAATCATAAAATATCGAATATATGTTTCATATAAAACGAATATATCATGGATATCAGAAGGATTCATTGATAGTGTTGTAAATAATATACGTTCGCGAAAAAGAATAGCCCACGAAAGTCGAAATGAAATTAAAAACTGTATGATGGGGTATCGTTGACAATGCCGAATTAAATAATAATAAACAATTGAATATTGGCTCATTGCCATATTTATTCGCCGGTTGGGTCTATGTTAACATTTTTTTTAAAATACTTTTTGTACTGATTTCAAAATTTTCTGTGCCAATCATTACAGTTTTTATTCATCGATAGGTAAGATATAAAAATGTGAAATAAGTAAAAGTAATTCGCGGTTAATTTTAACGACCCTCAAGAACAATAAATTATAAATATAAAAAAAAATTATGTATGTACGGAGTAATGTGGTCTTAATAAATGTTGCTAGTTCGTCTTTTTTACGTTTTCATGATAATATTATGTTAACGTGAGAATAATGTAGATTAGTGTAGATTAGGTAGAATTGGTTCCGAAGTTATTTCTGATTTTGATTGTTAAGATATTATTTAAACGTACTGTAGGATAAACGATCGGATTATGTATAAAAAATAAATGTGGAGTTATTTCACAATCACTAAAAAATAAAATATAATAATAAATAAAATAATAAAAAATAGTGATTACGTATTGTTTATTGATTGAATTGGCATTCACTTGGTAGAACTCCATTACAACACGGTGAAAAAAATAGCAATGTATTTTAGTTCCACAAAATTATTGTTTAAAATATAGTTGATAGCTATTTCGGCTCACGCCATCGTCAGAACTATGCTTAAACTAACATTTGTTTATCTATATATAGCTGTGTAGAAAAGCTACACAATACATATTCTCTCCTGTTTTAACGACCTAGCTTGTTTCCTGTTCGCAATAAAACTAACTAAAAAAACTAAATGAAATGAAAAAATCGGATATATCAATAAGTTTATATATGGCACGGAAATGGTCCATAATATAAACAAAGGAGTCAATAATGGAGACCGACATATTACAAGTTACTTAATAATATTGTATTATAGAATTATACTATGATCAAGTGCAAGGAAATAATGTTTTATTAAGAAACGGGTCGTGTTTTTTTTTACCTTAAAGACTTTCGGCTATCTATATATTAGATAAATGCACTTTACACTTATATTGGTTTCAAAAAGTGACGCGAATAAAAAATCTTGTTGCCAAAAATCAAAATATCGCATAAAATATATTTTATGTATAAAAATTCTTTTTTTTTCATATATGAAAAAAAAATGTTTAAAATTTTTATTACTCTATTGATAATAAAAATACAATAATAAACAGAAATGAGCAAATCGCTGAGGTCACTGCCGGTTTGCAAATATAATTATTCGCGAATTTTTTAATGACCATATTGAATTTCGTTCGCACTAATTTGATGAAATACTATTCATTCTAGATTCTTGATCGTAGTCAACAATTTTATTTATCGGAGATACTTTTTCTGTAATAAAGTCGCTTAAAATAAAAATCGCGTAAAAAGGGACTTGGTGTATATGAAAGGGAAACTAGCGGTAGTAGAAGCGTATACAGAAACGAATTATCTTTTCTACATAAAATATCTAAGATCATTTCTAGCTTATTTTTAAAATAACTTCAATAGTAGTGAGACTAACTTTGCTAATTGATTATGTTAAATGGTCAGCAGAATATTTCTATTGTAGTATTTCGCAACTAGGATATTTTCAGCATAACGTAAAGTAAATTTTCATTACCATCAAACATCAAGAAACTTTTTTGTATTATTTTTAAAAGACTTAAATAACTTGGTCTAATATAGGTACTGATGATTGGTAGAAGATAAAAAGACGAAAATGTATACATGTATTATACAATTGTATTGTCATCTTTTCGAGGCAGGCTTTAACCTTTCCTATGTAACTTTAGATTTCATCGAATAAATATCTTTGATATGCTTAGAAACAGCCAAGTCGTAAAGTCGAGATGGATAGAAGCTTCGGTGATAAATTCTCAGAGCCCAATAGTTGATGTTTGGTCAAGCGTGAAAAGACAAAACCGTGTTCTTCATATTATACGAAATTTTTTGTTCTATCTAAGACGTACGTTCTATTCTAGCTTTTATTATTCACCCTAAAACTTTACATGAGTTCCTGTTTGATTGACTGGAAATAATTGATATATGACAAACGAAAGCTTTTCTTGTCAAAATTGTAGATTCTTCTCAATTCAAGTTTCTTTTGTGTGAATTTAGGTTGAGTGAGCTGTTTGGAGAGTTTTTCACTTTCACTTTATATGGGTGTAAATTTGTCAATTAAAACAAATTTTGAACATTTTGAATGTTTAAATTTTGAAACGCAAATTAGAGATTTATTACGGTATTTTTATACAGCTTTTTTCTAGACTTTCTATCAGCTTTTTTTTGGAAAAAAATATGAAATTTTTAAAGTCTTTTTCACGAAACAATCAAACCATTAAAATAATTATCTCTTTTTTGGATTTTATATAAATATATGAGCACAATGTATATGTTTTACGAAATAATAATTTGAGAAGTTACTACGACGGATATATATAAAAAGGAATTGAAACTTTTTTACTGTTAGTCTCATTTGGTTGATGGATTCTTATCAATATGCAAAGGGGTTTGAGGTGCTATCATATCTTTAGTATCACAAAGCTTACGTTATCCTGGCAATACGGCGAACAACCAATTTCAGGAGCAATCTTCCTCTCGTGAACCCTCCTTTAGCACTTTTTTATTGTTTATACATGTCAAGTTATACGTTTTATTTATGCTAACATTAATACATTAACAATAATAAACTACAATATTGTTCAAATAAAATCATTGTTGAAAATTTTCAGGTGTTACAAAGATAAATAAAGGTCTTCTTACGAAAAAGTATATTTTGATTATGGGGGCGGTAAGGTTACCCTTAACTTTCCATGCTGGTCAGGAATGGTGTTCAAAGTAAACCGGATTTATTTATTCCAAAAGAAAAATATTCAGGGTAGCAAATTTGTGGTTGTTTTGACTGAACTTTATAAAAATGTTTGAAATCAAAACATAAATAGAAATTTACGAAGGAGTTAAGATTTATTCATTTTTTTTTGTGTACAAAACAAACAGATAATATGATGGCATATGACTTGAAATATTAGATTAAAATAAGCATGAATAAAGTAATAAATGGCACTGTAGGTGTACAGTATTTTTGAATGATAAAACAATTACATTATACTAAATAATAAAATCAAAATAAATTAATTTGTTCATATAAGTTATATAAACGTATTTAGTATTGTATAAAATTAAATAAAAATGTTAAAATTTTAAATTTTGTTCGATTATGTTATTTATTAAACAATCACGTCAACACACTTCGCACATTGCATATTGTGCAGTATGGTGTTGTTCTATACGTCAGACAGTGACAATTATATAGTATACTTGCCAATGGTGACAATCTTTTTGTACATCAGGTGGCAGTGTCAATAGACACGCTCATATATATAAAGAGTATATAAATTATTTTACATTCCGTAAGTGTAGGTAACACTAGGCATATTTGATGACAAAAAGTAATTGGTGGATTTAAAATATCAAATTTGAGTCGTTCAAAATCCACAAACATCTAAAACTACATCTGAAGCTCACATTTCGCCTTTTGTGTTTTCATGCAATCTAGACCATGAATGGTTTTGAACTGAAAATCTTTCAATTGCTTGTATTACAAGACTACTTCTGAAAAAACACTGCCAAAAGCTAAATTGATAAGTAAATCGATTTTTACAACGAATGATTTGGTAATTATTATGTTAAAATATTTTTTAAAGCTATTACAAACTAAAAGCATTTGTAATTTAAGGTGTTGAGAAGAATCAAATACCATTAGAATTAAAGATCTTTTTCCCCACCAAAGCCCACCAATATAAAATCAGTGGCTGATAATTTTTCGTAAAACATTTTAATGATATCTTCTACAGTCTTGAGTGACAAAGCATACGGAGTCCACAGATTTTCTACGATTAAAATTTATATTCAAAGTAAAATATTGCATCATAATACGTTTTGTGTGTTTTATAATATATATAAACAACCATTAAAACAAATCCTGAGAATATAGGTATGTTTAGAATATATATCTTTATAGAAATCGACTGTAGTCAAAGTCAATTAGCATCTGATACGTTTCTGAATACGTTTGGGAGTTATCTAGCGAAAGAGATTGGTTTTTGATGCTATTATTTTTGCGAGGCAACAACATCGAAATATGATATTAACTTTGAGGTAAATTTAATATTCTCTCTCTACCGTAAAGCGTATTGACAGGCTACTCCTTCGATAGAGCACCACCGCTGTATTTTTAATACTACTTACTATGATTGTTGGATATGCTATTCTGGCAACATTTGTTTTTAGATATGTGAAGAAATTTCTGATGAGATTATGAACGGAATGAAAGTTCAAAATAAATATATTATTTGGGTCAATAATTTTAGTATATTGATGAAAAAGACTTTTTATACAAAGGTTCAGAAATATATTTTTTAATAATAATTTTCACATGCAGAACAAACAAAGTAATGATATCTGTGACATTTTTTTGTGGTAATTATAACGTATTTTTTTAGCCTTAACATTGATTTGTAAATAATTAAAATTATAACCAGAGGCTTTCAACATGCCAAGTAAAATTTAAATAAATAATCATGTCTGATAAAAACCTTGCATTTACACAGCTATTAATTATGAGAATTTTTAAAAATAAGCGGATCAAACCTGAAACTAATAATAATGAATAATTCAAATGACTTAATAAATTTGTAATTTTGATCGTACTAAAATTGAGACAGAAGAATTTTCCCACGATGGTAGAGTCAAGAGTAAAAATTAATGCTTTTCAAAACAGCATTAATCCAGAAAAGTAAAATCAATTAAGACAAAAATCTTGATTGCTAATACAATATTAATACTTATTACATTTGAATAAAATACTATATATTATGTTTCAACAATAAATATTTTTCAATATTTAAGCGATATATAGAAATGCAATTTTTCTTTGAAACAATATAATCAGATCAAAAAGAAACATGAGTGTAAATTTAATCTGATGATATTATATCAAACGCTCTCGGCGTATGATGAAAAATGAAACCTTCAGCACAGTAATAAGCTCGTCAGACAGAATGTTTTGAAAGTTTGGTCAGGTGACGGAGCCCCGTAATGGCTGCGGCATTATCGTGTAGTGGTGTGTTAGTCGCGACTGGTAAGTAAGTTGGTTCTCAGGGGATTTGGACGTCTGCTGAGAAAATGGATGCTACTCACGTCCTCTTGGGAACGACTTGCTCGCAGGATTGCATGTGCGCAGGCCCGGCTTGAATCGCAATATAAAAATTATCCTTATTACCCGCGGCTTATGTTATTGTCATTTTAATAGAATATTTCACATTGTGTGCTACAATTTACATAAAATCTTTTCAGCACAATATGTCTTTTTTTTGTTTTGACAAACCAGCTTCGTTTCCACTCATATGTGTTCCTGTTGAAGTTTCTATGTCAGCTATACTTAACCTTATTTTTAATCTGATTCACTAGAATACATGGGCCATGTTAACTAAACGATAATAATTATGAAAATGTAAAAAAAAAACCTTAAGATATAACCGCATATAACGATTGATTTAGTAATTTTTTTTTTTGGGACAAACTATTTTAGGAAAATCAGGTTTATACTTGCTACATTCAAAAAAATCATGCTGGATGACATATGGCCAGTGTGTAATATATTGAGCATGGTTGTGTAAATAATTAATTTACATATAACTCAGTTCTTCGTATATACAAAAAAAGATAAACAACAGAATAACAAGCAATTTCCATTGAACCTTTGTTTTCTGTCAGTCAATATGCTGAACACTGCGAGTTAATTTGGTAAAAAATGGTTATTAAATCACAAGAAAAAAAATCTTTAATTCCTGCGAATCTTTCCACATCTAAGTTTTCCGAGAAAATATATTTATGCTCTTGATATAAATGGTTTTTTTTTTTTTTTTTTTTTTAATAATAAAACACATTTTTTTAGTACTTATTTCATTGATCAGGACTTTCGCTCATCGCGAGCATTATCAACTGCTCGCGATGAGCGAAACCGGTCCTGATCAAAAAATATATTGTGGAAATAAGTACTAAAAAATGTGTTTTTATTATTTAAAATATAATGCCTTTCCATCAAGAAGTGACAGTTAACACCTTAAAAGTGATAAATGGTTTTAATTTGACTGATGTGCAACAAACGAAATAATTAGTGTCAACTTATTTAAAAAAACATTCAGTCTATAATCTTATAAACACAATACAGCATCATGTATGCCATTTTTTATATTGTAAAATTATATTATATATTGCTCCTGACAACAAATAATTTGATAAGCCTTGTTGTTAATTGGTTAATGGAATAACTTCATTAATGTATACGTATTCAAAATATTATATGTTATCAGTATTAATAATGTTCTCCATTTCTTTTCATTCATATGAATTTCATAAAACTTTGAGCTTTATTCTTATTTGTCCAGCAAAAAAAGATGAGTTATGTACCGTGTACACAAACCTCGTGCACTTTTCCGAATAAGAACTTGCTTTGATAAAGTATCTTGTAACCAAACGGTCACAGACAATGCATTGATATATTGCTGTGAGTTTGGAACGTTGACACATATCACAAAGACAATTCATCAAGCCTTGCTTCTAGCATGAACGTGATTGCATCGTTGTGCAATCTCCAGTAGGAGCTGTAAAAAATGGCTTTATATTGAGGAGCATCAAAATTATATTACCATATTTTTTCAATGTTTTTTCAGATTTTCAGATCTGTGAATTGAAACCAACGAATTAACAACATAGATCGAGATTTCAGAATATGAACATCGACAAACCTGAAAATTTATTTTGATGATCAATTGATAACGAAATTTTAAAACTTTCATGTCAACGAGCATTTACTTATTAAATCTATATTATTTAACGAGTGTCTGACCTTAACAACACAACGAAAAAAGAAAGGATACATTATATGAAGAAATATGATTTGTTATGATTTGTTAAATTTTAACCACTGTTAATAAATTATGATTGTCTTGATAGAAGAAAATGTGGATAAATGTTATTTCTAAATGCAATAATTTTTCGTTTTTATTTCACTAAATGTTAATAATTTTGCTGTCGTCGCAATTTCAAAAGAGCCGCTAAATGTTTGGTTTGTATGGAGATTAGTGTTGCTTAAAAATGAATAAAGCATGATGATATATTAAAAAGGCTTTGTTGACTGATCTGGATTAGATGAATCTATCGTCGAAAGTGGTTCGTTCATCCAGCTGTACAACGGCGCCGTTTTTTACGGGACGCTGCAAGCTTTGCAATTGTAGTCGAGATACTCGATCTCAGTCCCGCCGTGTGTAACGTAAGCATTAAAAGCTCTATTGTCAATTTAGTGGAAACCAAACGTTGCTGTATTAGCGTTTTTAAATCTTGTTAGATAGACGACGTTGTTACGAAATTAATGTTCTAACTATCACGAGGCGCTAATGATACAAAGCTTACAGATATTTATGCAAACATATTTGAGAAATGCGAAGATTCGAAAGAAAATAAAGTATATTGTCTCCATTTTTTAAAGTTTTAAGTGGATGGATAGTTGAAAAAATAAAGGAACGATATGTAGTGATATAAAATATTTCAATCTTAAATATGACCCATGAGTTGTGTTTCTAATTCCATAATTTAATAGCTGACAGTTTGACTCAGCGAGTAATCATAATCAACTAATGGTTTTTAAAACTATGAAATTGAACTTTTTTAATATTCGTTGAACACATTCGCAGGAACTCTGAGGAAACTTCTTATATCGTGCGCTAGTTTACTTAGAAGCATGTATACTAATACAACAGATTGATAAACTAAGACACATCATCAATAACTGATAAAATAACTATTTACGGCATATGAAAAAATAAATTAAAATATTTAAGTATAATTTCAAAGTTCGAGTTGTATATTTTATTTGAAATTAAACATTTATTAGCAATTTTATTAGAAGTAAATATGCTGCATATAAGGATTTTTTTATTGTAAACCACGGTTAACAATTTGTCAAGTATAGGATTTAAAGTAGTTACATGTCTCGTAATCTAAATGCTCGCAGTCGAATCAAATTAGCCCAAATGAGTTTCTTAACACGCTGGAATGAGGCATAAATCCACTTTAAATATTAATTAATGAGATTCTTTGGCCAATCCCGTTTCGAAAAAAATCGTAAAAAGTAATAAACGCATTCTGAGTAGCGTTTAATAATATAATTTGCATTTGTATTGAAAAACCTGCATGAATAATTCATCGAAAAGAGCCAAAAAATGCAAAGTATAGATCATTTGTGGTGAGAAATAAGGGATAACATGGATTTGATGTCGTTGCTTTTAATATTAATCATTGAAATACGATATTTTTCGTTTTATTCTGTTAATAAGACTATTTTTAATTATTTTAAAGAGAAAGCAATTCATGCAATTTATTATATTACATTAAAAAGTATTGTAGGATATTTAAATTTTGCACCATCAGCTCACATAATTAAATGGGTATTTCATTTCTTCCAGTTTATTTTAAATATCGTGATGTTTAAAATTTCAGATGATGTAGATATATATTATTCGCAGTCTAAAGACAAAAATCTCGCACAATAAACGTAGGTTTAGTTTAGCGATATAATAATATATTGATTGAATTGGCATTCACTTGGTAGAACTCTATTATAACACGGTGAAAAAATAGCAATGTATTTTAGTTCTACAAAATTATTTTTAACAAATATAGTTGATAGCTATTTCGGCTCACACCATCGTCAGAACTATGCTTAAACTAACATTTGCTTATCTATATATAGCTGTGCAGAAAAGGCACACAACACATCCCCTCTCCTGTTCCAACGGCCTAACTTGTTACTTAACAAAATGACACTAAATTTTCAAAATTCTAAATGAAACAATAGGTGTCTATGACAATAAGATTATATGTGGGACGGAAGTGATCCTTCTGGAAGTAAATCAGACCACCCCTTTGTGCAACGGCTGGACAAGTGGCGATACTATTATGTTAGTTTGGTCGTTAAGAATCTTTTGAAGAATCAACTATATTTGTTTAAAATAATTTTGTAGAACTAAAATACATTGCTATTTTTTCACCGTGTGATATAATAATACTTTTCTGGCTAATATTGAGCAATGCACATGTCAAAAAATAAAGCCCACCTTGATGGGAAAATGGGATTAAAAACATCAACGATGATCAAATTTCTATTGTTACAACTTTGTACGATTCCATATGTTTTGTCTCTAATGATACGGGTTTCAAATTTCGGCATCTTCAGACATTCTATCACACGGAGCAATAGGACTGACTAATTGAATCGTTAATGACAAAACATGTGGAGTCGTACAAAGTTGTTACAATTCAAAATTGGTATTGAAATTTCATCAAGCACCTTCCGTCGATATCATATATTAAACGATAATCGTTTATTTGTGGGCATAGTGCAGGCTTTATATTGAAGAAGCGTTAAGTGTCCTATGAAAACGATAAAGGTAACCCTACAGTTTGTTATTCATGTCTGTTCATATCGATAAATAAATATGAAAACATTATAATATATTGGAGTCTTAAATTTACAATAATAATGGGTAGTAACCCCCTGGAGGGCCGCGCGAGAAAATGGGATGATGTATATAACGACGCAATAAGTCAGTCTAGTTATTCAATATTTTACTATATTTTATAATATAATCAGATCATTATGTGATGTGACGCGAATTATCATATTTAGTCGGTCGAAGATTTTTAAACATTTCAAAACTACATTTCATGAAATGAATAAAAAGTACATTAAATCTTAGATGTATATAATTATTATATAGCATTGCTAGTAATGTTAATAAAGCCATGGGCTATTTAGAATTCTTTGATTTTGTTTTTAAAACAAGAGAAATAGTTATGAGTAATTCGATCGGAAATAAATTGACCAAGATATATTATTTCATTACAATAGAATAGTGACTTAATTTCATATACAACTTTTATTTTCTAGAACTGATATATTCGAATACAATGTTTTGAGAAAGCCATAAAAACCCTTTTTTACACTGGCAAAAAGTTATAACGCAACTCTAAACCAATCACATTATAATTCACCTAACGCCTCGGAGAGAAAGTGTCATTCGTCAAACGCGAAGGGATAATAAAATTTATATTCTTCCTATGAAAGGAAACTTTCGTATGTTAATTTTTATCTGTCCTTGTAACTATGACATACGGTCATAGAATATTAAAGAAACAATATTTACGTAAGGGGAGTATTGGCAACATATTTGATATTTGTAAACATCAAAGACTTGCCTTCTTGCCTTTAATGCGAAGTCGATTCGTGGCAATATTTTGCAACGATGATTTATTCCGATTCATTTTTGATGCGCGATTCGTCTTTTCTGTTTTCTTTCGGTTGTGTAAACAAGTTTTAGGTTCGATGATAGTTGCGCTCGTGAAAAGTACACTTCAAATAACAGATGTTGCGTTCGGAATTTTAAACTGTTTTTGAAAATTTCTCTCACGGTTTTGAGTAAATGTGATATGATATTTATACTAGAACAGACGATAAACTTAAAATGGCAACAAATGTTTTCAGCGTTTTTTATAGAACTTTATGGAATGGAAAATGTATTTTTGTTTTTGAAATAATAGTAGTGTATCATGTGACTTAACGATGTATACTATTACAAATTTTAGTGATGTTTTTTTTTATTTGAGAGGAAAAAATGATGGATTAGCAATTATTAGTTGTGATACCAGATATAACATGCCATACGAAGATGATTCACGATACACTTTAGATTTATCAAGTAATGTCGCAAAAAATACGTTTCAATTTTAATTTATAATTTCGACTGAAGGTGCTTCATAGACTTTCAATATCAAATTTGAATTCTTACAACTTTGTATGATTCCACATGTTTTGTCACTAACAACCCGGGTTTCGTCTTTCGGTATCTTCAGGCATTCTATCAGACGGATACAACAGAACTGACATTCTATTTAACTGTTATTTTAGCATTTCAATAACATTATTCAAGACAGCTTGTCGATTGCTAAAATACATATCTAACTGAAAGTTTATATTCTAATAATTTTTTTGAAATTAAATATGACCCTATTTTACTTCCTTAACCGGTTAACTGCCAAAAGCGTCTTAAGACGCATAATTTTCTGTGAACGGAGCGCCGCTCATACAAAAATAACGTCTTAAGACGCACCGTTTTAACAACCTTGTTTTTTTGACAACCCTGCACCATGAAAAATTAATTTTTTGATTATGGATAAATGACTGCCCGACTGGGGCGCTCTTCATTTATTGGGTAAGTTTTATAAATAAACTTTATTACACTTTCAATAACGATATGTTTAGAAGGTTTTGTTTTTGTCGTAAAATTCGCGGCGTGCTGGGTACCGCCATACATGTACCTGCCGGCAGTTAACCAGTTAATCAAATAGAATCGAATTTTATGTTTAATTTTATAATTTAATCTCAGCTGGTTGATATTATTCAGACATTGCATTGATTGTAGCTATGGGAAAAGATATTACTCAAGCGACATTATCTGTTGACAAAGACAATCAATGTATATTTTATGGCGTTTAACTGTTTGGTGAAGTTAAATTTAGACGTCTACATGACAATAAAACGCCTCGCGCCCTTTGAACAAAACTGTCAAATACACACATTTTTTCTCTCTGTCAAATGAAAAGACCGGAAAAGTTTTTTTTGAATCCCTTAAGTGTGGTAGCACTGGTAAGTGAACTTGTTTCCTTCACTTCCGTTTCCAGGTGTGAATATTATTTCCGCTCGGCAAATTTGTTTGACAGACGCCAAAGAAATGAAAAAAGATTTTTTTACTCTCTAATCCAGAAGCTTCCAAGACAAGAATTTTTTATTCTTCAATGCCAAGCCATTAGAACAAATATAAAGAAACTTGTTATACCCTTATATACATTCATTAAGCTAATCATTATTTAAAAGATAGATAGTAATTTAAAAGCTTTTATGGTATTTTTTTAGCTTCTATCTAGCAATCTGGTGAGTCTGGAATAAATTGAATTTTAACAATTCAAATATGATGTTTCTACTATGTTATTTTAATATCAAAAGGAAAGTATTTACGGAAATCTCTAATTGATGAACATCGTGGGAGCCAGTAAAAATCCACTAAGTCTATTATAAAAAATGGTAAAAATACTCAATAATTCATATTCAGTCATTATTACTTATGTAGTCTATTTATTGTGTTACGTGTAAATAAAAACAATAAATATTTGTTTCAAATGTAAAACATGAATTAATCATTTTTGAATTTCCTGCCATCAAGCGTAACTTTGATAGCTACTACAAAAAATATTTGTTCAAGATAAGAAATAGTCCTCTGTTTTGATTCAAATAAACTTTTTAAAATAACTCTTATTTTTACCTATTGAACCAGTACTCTACGGGTTACGTATTTAACTAAGAAGAAAAGATTATGATGAATATTATATATTGATTAAAATGCATCGACTTAGGTTGGCATCATGACTGGAAAAAAAAACCAAATTATTAGATAATATATACGAAGCATTAGTAACGAGAAATTGGAATATTGTCTCAATCTAAACAAATAAAGTTATATCTTGCATTTCGGAAGTAATGATCACATTAAAAAATATTTGATAGTGTGTTTTCTATGTTTTTCCAGAGTCTATTTAGTTGAGCTTAATTTTAAAATTTATAATGACAGAATGAAGCCAAAATAGCTTTAAAAAACTTGATCAAATTGATTTAAAACGTAATATTTTTTTCAGCTTATTATAACAGAGTTCTTTCAATTGAATATCAATTTAATACAAAAATTAAATATTTAATCAATGTAACTTCTATAACAGTATTACATTGCTGTTCAAATGATACATATCACTACTTCAGACCTGTTTGAAAACTAAACTAACTCGAACTGGGAAAATAGTCCGCACTACTGCAAAGCACCGCGAATACACGCAGTTACAGTGTAAGCAGGTGCACTATTTTATATTTCGGCTGCACTTTTAGTGCTATACTAAAGCTTAGCTAATGAAAATGTTCAGAAGCTTTGCGCAAACAAAAGCTCAATAAAGCCTCCGTAGAAGTTAATAGCCGGACGGAAGTAGTCACTTCGCATCCTAATGCTAGCTGTCCATTGGAATCTAAACATATAACACACGTATATAGATAAATACAAGCGGGATAATTAAATAAAATATATTTAAAGTAAATTCTGTAGCCACGTGAACATTTTTGATGTATTATGATAAGTTTATATAGATGTTGTTATGCATGTTATATTTATCCATTTTCTATTCAGAAACCATTTAACAAATATCAAAGCATTGAATTTTTCTTTACACTGAAAAACGTATTTGACAACTGTTTTTTTTTTGAAATTGTATATTTTTTAATGCAAAACCGTGTAAATCTAAAAGTACACAAAAAACACATACTTTGATTGTTTTCTAAAATAAATAAATAAAACCAAATTATTAAATAGTATCAGTAAACATATTCTTTTATTAATAAAATACACATAACGCATATATAGAGGAACAAAAAAAATTAATCCAAAAGATTCATAAAAAAAATATTGCAACGGTTGGTGGAGTTTTTATCATTCATCACTATCGCAAATCACTGTCAATCTCTTCTTCGTGACTAGTTCAAAGTCACTTTCATTACTCAAAATTATTTGTGCAAATTCGATGGTTGAAGTAGAAACATTTTTGGTAATAAAATCTGTTATTAACATTTGCTTCGAATTTCTTGTTAAATCTTTATGGACCTCATCATACTGAGCCAAGCATTGATTAATATCACGTTGGAATTGAAGGGCCTGTTCAACATTTGAGTGATTTTGTACAAAATGATTACCTAATTTTCTTCCCAATTCGAGTAAACATTTTTTTTAATCCGTGAAAAAGCGAAAACGTGTCAAACAAGTACCGTAAAAATCGAGGGATAGGTGTAATTCAAAATTGTTTCTTAATATAATAGAATGATCAAATAAATAAGACTTGTAAATACTTTCGAACAATGGGTCAACAACCTTCAATTTAATTTATCTTCTGCAGTGATATTATCATGATATCAGTGATTTATTTATTATTCGGAAATAAATATCTTATCATATTTTTTGATAATTTGCTTTAAACGTTCTTTGCACTTTGCCTGCGAACAGTGAACAACGAGCTTTACTATGAATACAATTTAGGTGTTCAGGTAAAGCAGTTTGAAATATAATAGAATGCTGGTTGTTATTTCAAGATATGCATGAGCGAGAATTTTAAGTACCGACAGGCACTTGAGATGCAAAACCCGGTAAATCTAGATACCGTGTTTAGTTACATCATAATTAAAACAGAAATGAATGTTTTCTATGAAAGCATGTGGCTTTCAAATGTTGGTTTTAAATTGTGCTATAAAAATATTCATTCTCATTAATGCTATAATCATATAGACGGAAGATAATTATAGTGAAGAGTTTGACAAATATTTTATACTTAAAATTATTTATAAAATATTTTTTTTTTATTAATTTAGAAATATTTTATACTTTAAATTATTTGTAGAATTTATTCTACAAATAATTTAAAGTATAAAATATTTCTTTACATGCGATACATTTAGTCAGAAAAGTTATAAAATATTAATCAGAGTAGCAAAATAATCATTAAATTTCCATAATGTCTGCCAAATCCATCTAGAACGAAATAAAACTTCCATGGCACAGCAAAAGGATAAGTTGCCATTCATTGTTTTAGAATCGTTGTAGTTTGCATAAATTTTTATTAAATTGTACTATTATTTACGACTCATTATGTGGCTCTAGATATGTTTCTGAAAACCTCATCAAAACCACTGTATTGCGATTCGGCAGATTATTGGCGCTACGTTTTCATATTGTCTTTGGTAATGTTCGGCAATAAATTAAACGTTTTAGATACAGTTTAATATGCTCTCGCAGCAGTCATATCGAGCCATAAAGTGGTTTCCAAAAGCCAGTGAAACAGATTGCAAACACAGTCTAATTAAAAACATTCATCTCCTATACTTGCTGTGCTCCTGATACCATATAATCTAGACTGTTTGTTACATGGATATTTCTATGTTTATCTTATATGTAATATTGAAATATTTAATTTTATTAAATTTGGGGTTTTTATTTTAATTATTAAAGGTCTTGACATTTTGTCCCATAGAAGCTTTTTTCATTCGAATTGAAATTTTTACGGGAAATCGACATAAAAAATTATATCTCAGTGAGACACACATATTTTTTGTGAAAATAATTGAAATGTGTTTTGAATGTCAATAAAGCATTTGCTATTTAAACTGTCTTACATTTTCTAGAGATGCTATCTTGATTGCTTTAAAATATATTCTCTGTTTTGAAGGTATTGAATATATTCAAAAATGCAAAGTTCGTTTAAAAAATATTTGAATGTTGTTTTTAATCTTTTTCTTCAAGTATTTTAAATCAAATATAAATTACTGTAATATTTTTACAATTATTCATGATATCGACTGAATGTGCTTGATGGAATTTCAATATCAAATCCGAATTGTTACAACTTTGTCTGATTCCAAATGTTTTTTTATTTATTGAAAAACTCCTTTCCAGAACGACCCATTAACAAGATCGTTAATGAAAATTATCACAGGCAATTGTTTTAATTATTGTTAGATTAATATTGTTAAAATTGTTTTAGCTGTAATTTAATGCTTGCTTAGTGGTAAGCGTTTTCCTGTAATTAATAACTTTAGTATATATACGATGCTAACTGCTTATTTTACCTCTGTTCTGTTGCATCCGTGTGATAGAATGCCTGAAGATACCGAAAGATGAAACCCGGGTCGTAAGTGACAAAACGTGTGGAATCGTACAAAGTTGTAACAATCCAATTTTTTTACAATTAGTTTAAACCAGCACGATGCGTGTTTCATAGGGTATCAATCAGAATGCATAAACTTTGTTACAGTTCGGTGAAAAGCTATGTTCCCCATATGATGAATGGCCAGGCTAGACGCGGTGGCCGCTAATTGAGGAAATCAATCTATAGTTTAGTAACATTGGGTTTGGTTCACTTAAGCGAACTTTCATTCCTGATTGATTTATGAGTGTTAATGAGCAAAACTACAATAGTAGCCCAAGTGTGGTGAGAATGACTGAAATGAATATCCACAAACGCCTTTGACCCCATAGAAAATATAAGAAAAGCGAAACAAACTGTTATTTGAATATTACTGATGTTTTAATGATTTTGATTAATTCATTGGAAAATAAAAAATAGTAAATTTACTTTTCCGCTGACGTTGCTTTATAAATACCTCAATTTTTTTGTAATAAAAACGTATTGCATTGAATACATAATTAAATTTTTATCAGCTTTTTAGAAAGAATAAATAGAAAAGAAAAAAATTGTTTTCACTATAGGAAAAGATTATTGAATTATTTAAAAACAATTTGAATTCAATGACAATAAATTGTATCAATTTCGTATTAATTATAAATATGTATATCAGATTTTAGAGTTTTAATGCTGCTTTTGTTTTCTTACTCTTTATTTCAATCCTAAAGCTTTTTACATTTAAAGTTAGTAGCTTACACTATATAAAAATATCACTGCATTTTTTATATATATCAAAAATATTGTAAAAAAAGATTTTCAGCTATTCCCGATATTTGAAAAACTCTAGACTTTTAGATTTGAATTGGCACAGTTAATATATAAACTTTATAAATCCAGAAGAACCTACATAGATCGATAAAAAGTTTTATGAGTATTATAAGACTTATTTAAAAGGCAATCAAATTTATTACATTGTAAATCAAAACTCCGCTTATGAAATATAGATTATGAAAATGGTGAATGATTCAATATTATACTGTGTTAATTATATACTCATTACAATATTAACATTATTCACATGTATCATTTGTTGCATCAAAATGTTTGAATGAAAAAATGTTAAATTAAATATGTGCATGATAATGGCTTAATAACAATAACACGGTAAATGTAACACGGTGAAAAAATAGCAATGTATTTTAGTTCTACAAAATTATTTTTAATAAATATAGTTTAAAGCTATTTCGGCTCACGCCATCGTCAGAACTATGTAATTATAGCAAATCTGTCGACGGCACAGTTAGTAAAAGAGCTCAGAAAAAGTACAAAATTTTCGAACTTGTATAAGAAAAAAAAATCACAAGACACATAAAAACATTGAACATAATATTTTCACTTTTAAAAGGAATATATTGACAATAAAGATGTCAATTTCAATTATCATCTCACATTGTCTAATTGTTGTAGACATATTATTTGTTATTGAATGATAATGAAAAGTTTTCTTGTAAAATAACTTTGATTGAACCAAAATACAATTATCAAAATTTCAAAAGATGATTTTCCGTTTATTAAAATTCAGGTGATTCCATTAATTAAGTTACGACTAACTTCGGTACGTTCAGATTAAACACTCAAGCAACAGCACATTTCGCGCGGAAAAAACGCTTATCGCCGCACATTTTTCTATTCTACGCTATTTCTCGCGATATCAATTATTATGCTTATAACTTTTTACTCAGTTGAGTGAATTTAATAAAACAAGAAGTATTTTATAGAGTATTGTATATTATATGTAATTTAAAAACAATTGGCTTAAAAATTAAATTATCAAGCTACAAATGCATGATTCATTTTTTTGTTTCATGAAAATCAAAAAAAATATCTTTTAACACTTAGAAATCCTACACCATGTTACACATTATTGTGTGTTTATTATATGTGGAGTTTCTCAAACTGTGGATATGTTTATTTGTTTCCGTTATATTCTCATATCTCTCGGTTGTCGGGAGTCTCGAAAAATAGACTAGCCGAAAGCGGGCGTTTTTCGGCATAACTTGAGAGCCAAACAATATAATTTTTGATATTTTCAAAGAAATTATGTGTGATATTTGGTCATCATCGACTAAATAAAAAAACGATTTGATTATGTCATAATTTCAGCATATTTCTAAGCCGAATATAAACATCTGTTTTTTAATTTTGTCACTTAGGTAAATGGCACTAAACATATTTTCAATTTGAAATATTTAAGATATTGCGAGTTCATGATATAGTTTAGTTTTAATTATGTAATAAATAAAAATATATATTCGATATTCCTACAATTTCACAATCACTGGATCTCAAGTTGTAAATATTCGAGAAACGTGTTTCACATCTTTTTTACGTAATGAATGAAACCATTCTGTCTAATAACTCAAGAGTTTTATTGCTTTTGGTCAAAAATGGTCTTTGTCGGGTTGCCTCAACTAAACCATTCAAAATAAGTCACTCAAAACGGAATGGTTATTGGCTATCAATATGTTGATAATCAATCATATACTATAGGTCCCTGTACCTTTACTATCATGATTTTGTGAAGATATTTTTAGAGATTACGTCTTATGCAATAGTAATATATTCAAATAATAAAATACGAAACAGACATCGACAAAAAATATTTATCGAGAGTTGTTACACTTCCGAGAATTAGTGTCAGGGTAGGCGCTTACTATTCATCCATCAGTGATTTACGACAGGAACAGGAGGCACAATGAGATACAAAATATTTATTTTACTAGCCTATACATGTTGAAACATTTATTATTATTAATTTTTATAAACATTTAAATATTATTATTCAAATGTTCTGACTGCCTAATAATAAAAAGTAAGTAGTAATATAATATTATTACTAATGCTTAATCATTAGTAATAATATTCTATTACTAATTATAATCACTTAAATTTGATCAATAATGCTTTTGTGTATGATAATTAAACAATAAAAGTGTATTGCTGAGCTGTGATAAACAAAAAAACTTAATTTGTTACAGTCCAAGAGTAATTATAGGAAACTTTTGGAACTGGCAAATATTGTTTACTTCAAGGACGATTTGGAGCTATAAATTTCGGAGAAATAGAATGAAAGACACGTAGAACAATAAACAAAACAGTTCTAAGCCGTAAATTAAAAAAAAATATCCACATGTATCATGCATTCGAGCAGCAGACGTAAAGATGCAGCGCGAGAAGAAATCCGCGCGAACGCGGGACCGGTTTCTTGAGTGTTAATTAGAGATGCTATGGAAACAGTGGACGGTGTTCAATTTGTGCTGCCACGTTGAATGATAAAGCGATGTAAATATTTAATTATCTTTCTCTTTGTTGATGTAGGCTTTGCAACAAGTAGTCACAAAAATGAATTTTCTCCGAACCCTGGCGTGCTTATCCCTGTGATAGAGTGGATTTGTTTTGGTACATATATTTATATTTGATAGATATTTATTGTATAAAATGTAGTGTAAAATCGAATTCACGCAGCCCTAAAGTTTTTCTAACAAAACTAAGAGAATAATCATTTTTACAGCATTAATTTAACATTAAAAAAACTATTAAAGAATTAAAACAGTTTACCAAGGTGCTTAACTTTCCGGCGTAAGTTCATAAAACAAATTTGAGAATCAAAGTTTGGTTTTTCATTTTTACATACAATTTCTGTTCCTAACTTTCAGTAGATTTTTTAAAACAATTGAGTAATGTTTATACACTCTTTAGTTTATATGTCGAATGTTTGTTCTTATGAAGCAAATTTGAACTAGAAACTGTAAGAAGATATAACGAAAATATTCAATGCAATACAATATGAAGTCTTAAAGCTTTTTACTTATTCTAACCATCCATCAGGATACTACGGTTACTGTCAACTAGATAAAAACCAGTACAATAAAATTCATTTAGTTAGTAAAAATCATTTAATTTTTACGATTATAAATGAATATTGTGATTGGTGGGAAATTTAAATTGATTAATGTTAACAGATGTAACTTTTTTTAATAACATAAAACATTAGATAAAATCTTTAATTTGCGATAAATTTTAGAGCTCGTGTGTTTTTTCATCAATAATATTAAGTATGTTTTCAACTAAGTATAGCATTATATTCTGAATCAATGTTCAAAGAAATTTATTTAAAAAAAATAGCTAAGCAGAAATCCCGTTATTCATAGATTTCCTGAATGTGGATTAAAAAATCAACGCACTACAAGACAAGTGTAACGAAAAAAATATATATAGAAAGTATTTTGTATAGGTATTGACTGGAATTAAACGAATTTTATTTGCTACCAAGAAGAAATGAACAAGTAAAAATGTCTCGATATTCATCCGCAAAATATTTTTTGCAAGTGGCGATACTCCTTTAAAAAAAATGAATAATCTCGACGGAATGTTTTCGGCGAATTTTTAAATTTGGCCGGATATTTTGCCGGTTATACTGAAAGTCCGTTGTATCAAGGCTGAACTGCATACATAATAATTTATAATGTCTGTAAAGAGTACTGTGTGTTTGGCATCAACATATGTATACAAAAAATATTATTTCATTCTGTCCAAGTGTGAATATATATGTATGTATTACTGTATTTAAATTTGACATGTTTAGGAAACGTGTCTCATGCAATAAGGTTCCCCGAAGCGTATTGCTTTGGACAAAGTATAATTTGGTGATGGTGGTAAGGGTGATACTACCGCCAACAAATGTTCGATTGTCAAAGGCACTCGATTGTTTTGAGCAGATTGATCGAGAAAGTTTTCACCACATCTACAGACCTGAGCTTGGCTCAGTTTTCTTTGGCATGGATTGTGACATTTATATGCAGTAAAAGATAAGGTCAACCGTAGTAAAGTATTAAGCGCAATTTTCGTTTGCAAGTACGCCAAGAAAAAAATCATACCCCTGTTTTTTTTTACAATATTTCATCCAAGACTTTTGTGGTATAAAGGAAAGTTAGGGGAGACATTATTGTAGTACATTACGAATTTATTTTAATATTACTAAATTACAACTTCGAAATGTAAAAATATTATTTTTCTATGAAACAGAACCAGTAAACACTATAAAAATAAATTCATATGAGTTTGTAATGAAATTTCAATTGAATATTGTGTTATATGTTGGTTATTCAACGATTTGTGATATAGGTTTCGCCTATGTGTAATGCTTCATTGAAAATACTCTATGGTAAGACATTTTTAAATACGTAGATAAAAAGGCAAAAGTTGTAGACAATTTAGAAAAAATATCAAATTTGATTCAATGTTTAAAATGAATTTAAACTATTTTTCGCGAAAGTCAACAGAAATATTGTCTAATATCGTTAAAAATCCAATACATTATTACAGAACACGGGAAAATTTTGCATATCTGTAAACTAAGTTTTAAGACATGTTTATTTAATATATCAGATTGATCCAAAAATAGTTTAGGGGCGTATCTTTATTTTTTGAATTGAGTCACAAAAGGATACAAAATAAACGTACGTGAACATATTTAAATAAATATGTATTATGGTGTGAATTGGTAATAATTAATTGGTTAATACTGAATTCTAGCAGTAGTTAGAATTGAATTTTCCAAAATAATTCTTATCCAGAATTGATCGCCTAAACAGGATTAAAAGAAAACCCTTTTCAAAAGTATATAACTTTGTTAAGACAATAATTAATTGCGGCTACGTGTACGCATAAAACGTTAAGCAAGTTTTTCAATAAGTTTTAAATTAATTAACACGTACATGTAATGATTTCATTTGATTAATTTTGCGGCAATCATCGTACAAAAGAGAGTTGAATTTATATTATATCTAATAATAGTAATAAAAAATATAAATTTTTAATGAAAATATCCGATATTATTTAAGATGAAATAAAAAAAATAACAGTAAAATAATATTTACTAACGTTGAAGTAATAAATTGAAATAAATATATTAGCTTTGTTTTAAAAGAAACCCTAGAAAAAAGCATGATATAAAATTACAAACATGAAATTGGTGTATTTATATTTATTGATTGAATTGGTATTCACTTGGTCGAACTCCATTACAACACGGTGAAAAAAATAGCAATGTACTTTTTTTTGAAAATATAGTTGATAGCTATTCCGGCTCACGTCATCGTCAGAACTATGCTTAGACTAACATTTGCTTATCTATATATAGCAGTGTAGAAAAGTTACACAATATATCTTCTCTCCTGTTTTAACGACCTAGCTTTTTTCTTGCTCGCAATAAAACTGAATTTTTCCAAAAATTGTAACTAAAAAGGTGGCTATGTCAATAAATTTGTAAATAGCACGGAAATGGTCTATTACAGAAACAAAGAAGCACCCCGCAGCGGGTTAAGCAATGGCGATAGACATATCTTAGTTTGTTCGTTAAGAGCGTGAGCGTGCGCCGAAACAGCTATCAACTATATTTAAAAAATAATTTTGTAAAACTCAAATACATTGCTATTTTTTTCATCGTGTTAATTATATTTACTTTTACTCCATGAAAATGAAAAACAGACAAAGACGTTTTCCATTTTCATGCCATACCCTGACGGTGGCCTGTTTGTGCGCTTCATGTTAAGACTTTTGACGTGTTGATGCTTTCTTGTAGAGGTGTATCTTTGATGGTGGTGACATTGATTGTTGATACATTAACATCTCGTTAATTTTTTTGTTGTAAATAGTGTGGCTGCCATGCCGTATTGTTAATAATTATTTTTAACTTTTATATTATTATAGCATTAGCCCTCCAAATCAAAAAAATATATTTAACAGTTTGAATTCAGTTTATTATGTGGTAAAATTTCACGTGAAACTACTTTTTTAAACATTTTTTACTACGCAAATAAAGTAAAAACGAACGAGAAAACAATCTTTCTGCTATTATCTTTTAACCTTATCCACATAGTGGAATTTCGGTTTGTCCAGTTCTTGTGAATTTATATGCGCATCTACTCGGTTCATGGATGATTTGATTAACGGTTCATAATCCAATTTTTTTTTTCTCTTTAAACTTTGATCCTTAACATTTTAAAGAGATTTATTGTCTTTAGGTTCGACTTTTTTCTCCCCTGAAAAATAATTATTTGATTATCTAAAATTTTATTTATCTTGCATTGAAACGGACGACTAAGACTAATACATATCTGTATTTGAAAAACATATTGTAAATGAAAATTTTTCCTTTTAATTGAATTTAGAGCAAAATGTTTCGGTGGTTACGAAATAGAAACACTAATTGTACTAAAAACGTACCTTTACCAAAGAAAGCTTTTTCTAGCTTCATTACAGGTATCTCTATCGTTATTGTTAATAAATAGGCGATCAAAATTGTGAGGATAACATCTCCGAGGAATAAATGAATCTGAAAAATTACAAAAAAAAACTTTTTTAAATCAAATAATAATATGTCTTATCAAAATATAAATTATTTTAATGTAAAAAAAAAATGTAAAACATCATGGATAAAATATATTTTATTTATTTGCGGATTAGAGACTAAAGTATGTATACTATAAACTATGTTTTAAGCAATAAGAAGATTATAAACTAAATTTCGCGTTGAAATTACAAACAAAAACTTTTCTCAGAAAACTTGTTGTATTATCTATAGTAGGATTCCGCCTTACCTTCATTTGATTAACGCTGAAGAGGCAAAATCGAGTTATTACGAGAGAATTTATGTGCTTTTATCAAAAGTTTTGAATTCGATGCCTTAATAATTTTCTTAATAGAATTATCGTACATGAAAAAAAACAAAATATTTACCGAGACTTTTTTGTGGCTTCCGTTTTTAGAAAAGAAGTCTAGAACCCAGAGCAAAAATTTTAAATGAGTTACACAATAGTGAAAAAGATTTTTCTTAGAAATAGTCAAGTTATTATGAGTGGACTTTTTTATCGTAAACTTCCTGCGACTATGGGGCTATGTGACCAAAGTAATTCTATGTTCTCATTTTTATAAATTTATGAAACTTGAATTTCAGTGGAAATTATTTTGAAAAAAAATATTTTTTCTTTTTTCAATTCAAGTAGCGATTGGGAAACTTAAAACATTATAACTAAAAACATTTTTGGTATTTGAAATTACTAACGCATTTCAAAGTGCTAAATCTTGAAACAGTTCTGCCGGAATCGACCATTACCAGTTGAACAAATACGTGTACAAGGTACATTGAGAATGTGAGTCGTCCCAAAATTTCCCACAATTTCCAACTCAGGAACCAATTTACAGGACCTGAAAACGGAAATAGAGTTGTGTATTATTGTTATATAAGTATAATAATGTCTCCCGGTAGATCCGGTATTATATTATAGATATTCATATTATATTTATTTTTTAAATATATTAAAAAAACGGATTTTTTCTAGAATTAAAAACTGTGGAATTTTTATAAATTTAAAAAGTCTTTCACTCCATTAGATTAGTCGAAATTATTTATCTAAGGACTGAAACCCATTGTTACTCTATTAATCACGGCCCATTTTTGAACAAACGTCATTTTTCAAGTGTTTACTAAAAGTGTGATTACTATGGTACTATTGGATAAAATCAAATGAAACTTTCTTAAATTGTTAAAAACATTATTAAAAACAGCCCCAAATTGATAAAATTGTCAACACTTTCCCATGTGTAGAGCCACACTTTAATGTTTACTCATGTACCGAGTCTCACTTATTTTTTTGGTTTGCACACACTTCGCAAGCCCTATAGGAGCTATTCTATTGCCGGTATAGGAAACTTAATCTATTTTTTTATATGCCCAAAACAATCTGTTTTATGAATCTTGCAAAAAGTTTCCTCGCAGTGGACTCGGTGCCACTTTTATTTCGTCTCCAGGAGAGGGAATGTTGGTGTAGTGTATTGCACGCGAAACGATTGTGTTTTTAGATCGTGTAAACCAATACTTTCATGGGTGATGAGACTAATTGAATGACTGTTTTGTAATGGTTTCAGTCTTGATAATAATAAAACATTAAAATTCTTTGTCAAATACTTAATTTAATATATCTATTTTGTCTTTTTTCGAAGGGCCGGTCTATCACGTCAAAACACGTTTCCGGGATTCAATGTGTCAACAAAGTAAATCGTGAATATTGATATGACAAAAAAAGCAATCAGACAACCATATACGATGAAGAAAAAAAAAACACTATCGTTTTTTGTCTGTTTTTTGGAAAAAACTTCACTTATAAATGGTATTGGAAAAACTACCAAAATAGTACAATCACGGTTTTATATTAACATTGCAAAACCAATATTGACTATATTTATTATTATTGTAATTGTATTTTTTTTATTGTAAGTCATGTGTCTATCGAATACTTTTTATTTAATATAAAAATTCTTACCACCATATCCGTGAGAGCATGCAAATATTACCCAAAGAACTGCCAAACTCCAAGCAGATTTGTTAAAAGCTAAATATGTAGAGTCTTCGAGATGCGAAAAGACGTGATTAGTTTGCTGTAGAGGACCCATACCTAGCACTACAGCTCCCATCACTGCAAGACTGGCCGCCCACGCGAAAATTACTATAATCTAAAATAAATCACAATAAACAATACAATGTGTTTATAATTAATGGTTATTCATTGTCAAATTTTGTTACCTTATTGATTACGATGCCTTTTTTTACAGATGACGTTAAGAAATATCCAGCGATAAATCCAAGGAACCATGGGGTAGCTCTTGCGTGAGTTGGAAAATAGTAGTTTTCTAATCGAGAGATTACGTCTTCAAAATTATTGCTGGAATCCCAAAAAAAAAAAAAACATGTGAGCACGATTGTAAAACAATTAGGATTTTTTTTGGTTGTTTTAGCATTCATTATACACAAATTTATGGATAACGTAACGGTAATCTTTTTTTCTCAGTAATTTAGGAAAAGATTCTTTGTATATAATTGCAAGTCAAAAGCTACATTCTTTGCAGTTGTGTGAGTGAAAAAGCATTAATTTTGCTTTAGAAATTATTAGAGAATTGAACTTATTTCGGTAATAAGTTAGTGTACTGTGCTTTAGTCAAAATTTCTAGAAGTTGGTAAAGAAATATCAATATTTATTTGATTTTATTTGTCGTTTTTTTCATAACTTTCGTTACCCTTATATAACAAATGCTATTTAATAAAAGATGATTATATGACGTAATTATATGCTCAAAACTGTGGCATCGATTAGCAATTTAGACTGATTAAAAAATCAACAGAATAAGGCGATACTATTGATTTAAAATATAAAACTATGACCGACACCTCTCAAAACATTTGTTATTTGATCGATGGTATACTTTTACATTTTTAACTTCTTATTAGTCAATTAATAATTAATTTAAATATTTTTTTCACTATCTTACCTAATGGGAACAGTAGCTGCGGACCATCCATAGACATAACATAGAGCTGTGACCGTGGTCAGAGAGAGCAGAGTCCAGCAAGCAGCCAATATCATACCGATTTTTGCATTCTTTATAATCGGGTACAGCAAAATTGGAGACAGTAGATATAAATGCATATCTGCTGCAAGATACCAAGAATGACTTAAGCACTAAAATAAGAAGTAAATGTGAGTAATGGTATTCGAAAGTTAATGTGAGATTGAAAAATAAACCAAGTAAAAAATGGCATAGCAATTAACAGCCAAGTAATAAGCAAATGTTTTAAATTGTTAATGTATGTTTAATTGAAAGAATCTAAATTTTGATATTAATCTTGCCGAATATTGAACCTTTTCTCATTTAAAAGTAATAGTAAAGATTTTATCATACATGCCACATATACTAACATATCAGTATAAAGAGAAAATGAACGATGAATTTTCCGATTTTAGTTCAAATGTTTGTTGTCTCACCTAGATTTAACGATTTTAGTTCAACTATTTCGTTGATTGTATTGTCCTCTGCGATACTGCGACATAATGTTAAGTTTTCCAGTGAGTAAAAAAAAATACTAGCCATATAAGATTTTCTTAGACCACACATAATTTTAGAGAAACTATTGAATGAGGCAGTCAGTAAAATCGTTTATAAATCAAATATTTGACTAAATAGCTAGTTGAATGTGAGCAAATATGACATGAGACGATAAATGATCCAATTTATACATACCATAAATTGTGCCCTCACATAGTTCTGTACAAAGAGTAACGAGACCCACCAATTTTTTTGACATGGTTCAATGCAAGAAGATGATGTCAATTTCCATAATGGCCCATCACCAAAATGTTTGTAAATTGTAGCTTGTATTAAAATCATCAAGGCCAGCGCAGGGGTAATTCTCAAAATACGATGCAAATAGAATATAAAAATGTTGAATGATTTTTCTGTTAAACAAAATTATTTTATTTGAATATGTTTCCTTTGAATGTGAAACATAAATTATCATTTTAAGCAAGAATTTATTATTACTTTTCAGCTTATAATATGTTTTATAGAAAGGGATGATATGAAATCGAGATTAAAAAGCTATGTGCTGAAAAAACATGATGTAAATTGACTAAAAACTCAAAGAAATTATTATGAATATGTAATCACTTACTGTTTCCAATTTTCTTGAAAAATGTGTAGGACAAAAGGAGACCACTAAGAAGGAAAAATGTATCAACAGATACAGTTCCCGATAGAACAAACATATTCCAGTACGAATTGACCCACTAAAAAAAGATTTTTTTTTATTAATTAATAGCAGTATATAAAATAAGAAAATAAAAATATGTTTATTTCCCTACAAAAAAAGATGTTTATGAATATGTATTTTGTAAGAAATAAATTAAAAAAGGTTACGAATTGTGAAATATGTTTAAAATATATCTACAATTACAAATTTTTATATAACGCCTTACCTCAACGAATAATAATTTATTACTAAACAGGGCTTTTTAAATTGTAAATGTACAATATTTAGATCGTGAAAAATTGTAATGAAGGGTGATGAAAAAATGTCAATTATTAATTAGTTTTGATTTGATGAGTGTCAGATAATTATTTATAAATTGTACATTAGCTCAAGATTATAAGATATATATATTGTTACAAATTGTTGCATATTTATTTAAGAAAAACGTGAAACGAGTATCTTTCATATTTTAATTGGACATTCTTATTTCTCTCAAACAAAAATATTATTTTTTACCGCAAAAACCTCAACGGAGTTTGTAGGTGGTATGCGAAGTACTGAAGAGTATCTATGGCACATTATAACCCAAAACATTGATATGACTCTTATACCATGTAAACTGCTTAGAGGTCCAGAATTATGGCTATATTTCAATAAATTTACGGTGTTAGTCCAAACGGAAAATGATAACAAATATTCGTTCTTTTCAATTTTGCTTCCTGTTAAACAAAAAAAAAAAACAATGTGAAGCAATAATTAGTATTTTTAGGTATTTGTTAAATTTTGCGTAGAACAAGAATCTATATCAACAAAAGTCTTTTTTTACATTAGATGAAATATTATATAAAATGCCTATTAAATGAACGGAACAATAATTGCATATTTTAATAAAAAAAAAATATGATAAGAAACAATTTTTAATTTACTATTGAAATTTCCTCAAAATAATGAAGTTCAAAAATATATGATTTAATGAAAATCGAAAATATCGAAAGATTTTAATAATACGAACCTTTTTCTTGTAAAATATGAATGACAATTTCGTACATTGTACTTGTTAACATAAGTAGTCCAAAGAATGACAACACTGCTCTGAAATAAGAATAGCATTTTAGTTATTTAAAAGATTTTGCTTATCGTTAACATATTATTCAGGTATATCGGGTATGGATGCTTGTGTTAAACATTGTTGGCTTCAGTTACGAGAGTTAAGCACTCAAATCTTAATAACTCATTAACTCAATAAGTTGTTAATAGATAAGAACTATATCAATTTTTCTAAAAATTTCCCGCTCCACTCAAAAAAGGAAGGTTTCCTGACAATTAACCATACCCTAGACTTATCATTATTATTATTTCCCTACTCTTTCTCTCTAAAAAACAGAGATAGGGCAACTGAACTTCCAAGTATTGAAAAAAATCTGTTTAGGTACCTGCGATGGAAAAGCATATTCCCCATATTAGGAGCAGACAGAGCTTACAAATTATATTAAAATTCAAATAACGATGTTTCATTTACAAAAAATGAATTCATATTACAATGACTGGATAGATTTTTAAAAACCCCTTACGAATACTGAGAAGACATAAATAAATAATAAAAAAAAAGATTAAATGAAACAATAAGCCACTTACACAGCTCCCGAGTCTCCAGCAGTCCAGGGAATAGGTTCAGCAGTGCTACAATGATCCTCATGGCTCATAGATAGCGTTATTTTGAAATTTTGAAATTTATCACTGTAAAATTTATTTAGTGCTAAGTTGACTTGCGTTGATTTACACGAAGCTGGGAAGCAGATTCCCAATGTTAGTGCCAAATTTAATCTGTTATCATCGTATTCTGATCTGGAAGAAAATAAAATTGTTTATATATAATCTTTACGACCGCGTTTAACGATTTTGAATAAATAAATCGTCTAAGAGATGTTATTACTAAACATATTCGAAGTTATGAATTTGACTTGATTCATTTCATTACCATGCGTATACTCTAGCTTAGTATTTTTTATATTTAAATATATAATGTACCAGCTGACTCGTCACTCGTTGTGGTGATCTCAGAATAAGGAAATTCAAGGAAGTCATTATGATAGCAAACAATTTAATAATTAATAGTGTCGCTTTATTTTTAACTATTCTTACAAAACCCTTTGCTGGAGTATACTAAAAAAATTTGTAAAGTTCCATATCAATCGGATGAATGCTGTAGTAATGCATAAGGGACAAAGAGACACACATCCATTGATTTATATATATTAGATAGATGGATAGTAAATAAGATGATTTGATTACAAAAAGTTTTTTTCTTGGAGCTGGTATGCCTAAAGCCTTTACGAAAGTGTATTTAAAAAAATCGCAAAGTTTCATATTATTTAGGGAGGGGGGGAGAGGGGGTCGTTTAGATTGGAAAAAGTTGTACGCTAAAACCTTTGCAAAAGTGTACTCAAAATTTTCGTAAAGTTTAATATTGATCAGATGAATGGTGTAGTAATGCATAAAGGATGAATAGACATATACATTGACTTTTATGTATACAATGAATACGTTTGAATATTAAAGAAAGAAAAACATTTTACGATTACAGTTTATAAACGATCAATAAGTGTTAATTTTTTCCAATGAATGAGTAAATGTATATTTCATATATAGTATTCAATCCTTACTCTTCAACTCTATTCTGAAACGGATCGTTTTCAAGAAATGATATCTCTGCTGTACAATATTTTCCTTTGATAGGCAAAACTGCATTTTTAGGTAACGCATTTATTCTGATACATTCATCGAATTGACCTAAATCATTAGTGTTGCCTTCGATTATTCCACTCGGTAACTTTCCCCATGCATCCAGCACTGTAAAAGAGATTTTTTTTATAATCAGATAACAAATGTTGCGATATAGCAACTAAATTTGATATATTGTATATCTTATTTATCTAGCCATATTGTTAATATTTTATATAAACATTTTATTTGATTAGAACACACCTTTTGTTGTTAACTTAACATTATTAACTCAAATTTACAATAGTCCGATTTGCAAATAAATCGTTTATTGATCATGACTTACTTAATACAAATTTAAAACGTGTGGGCTATACTATTCTTAGTGGTACGACTAAAGTATATAAACTATATTTTTCATGATTGAAAATTTGTTTTGTTAAAGATAAAAGCTTTCAACTTTTGTGTTTTGATTTGTATGTTTTTTTTTTTGGTTGAAAAAAGTCTCAAAGAAAACAGTTTCACGAATTTGATCGTATGAACAATTGTACAATTATATTTTACAGTCATTATATGTCGTATTATTGTGGGAAGCTTTTTAAACACTTTGTGTATATTTTTTTGTAGTTATAACATAAAAGAATTAAATAAATCTATTGAATTAGTAATAACACAAAATTTATATTATCATATAAGGCTCGTGTAAATTAAATATGAGAGTAAAGAACAAGATATTACACAAAATCGATTAGATTGTATTTGATTGAATAAAGCTTTATTTTTTTACTTTGAAGTGCCCACGATTCTTCCAAGGATTGCATCCATTGTTGCAGTTGCATTTTACAAATTGTGTAATCAGTGTCGTTTTGGACTATTATTTCAACAATTTTTAATAACAATCCACTATCGATTAACTCGTGATATTCATTGAAATATAGTTCTGAATAACACTGAGTAAACGTTGTTATAAAAACTAATAGAACTTTAAGAATAAACATATTACAACTTATCGTATAACAGAATAAAGGTATACTAATGATAGCTATAAGTAGTACGCTAAAAAGAAATTTGATAAAACAATTTGATAACACTTTTAAATGATTGACTATTGATTTATCAGTAAAAAATTATCAAAATTAAATATCAGCTAACAACAATATTGGTAACATTATAAAAAAATAGAAGAATCAGAATTCCATTAAAATTGTTTATTCTCATCACGATAATTACACGTTACGTTAATTTATTACGTCACGTGTAATTATCGTGATGAGAATATCGTTTATACGTTGTATTTTTTTTTGTGGATGTGAAGGGTTGAAATTACCTTTCATAATTAAAAGAATTATTCAAATCCATTTAAAAAGTAAATGAATAATTAAAAAAAATAGTTAGCGTCTATTAAAACTAGGTTCTTATATGCAAAAATATTTTATTGATTCTGTTGATCATATTGAAATAATCAACAAGATTATTTATTTTGCTTTGTGTGTTTAACAAAAATATATTGAAAAGGACATCTTCGTAGTGTTCATAAGAGTTAATATATTTTATTTCAGAAAAATGTAAATATTTTATTACAAATACTTATAAATATTGCGTGTTAGTATTTTAATGAGGTCAAATGTCTTATTTATCTTATAAATTCTAGGAATAAATGAAAATCAAGATTGATAAAAATTAATTGATTAAGCACCACGTTTTAATTAATGTGGTATTAATGGTATCATTTTAAGGGATCTGAATGTTAACATATATTTCAAAATGAATTATAAATATTAACTAAAACATCTTAAATTTTCAATGTAATAAAAATTAAAATTTGTCAAAAATAAACAAGGTATAGTAATCGACATGGACAAATATTTATAAAAAATGTTACTAATGGAGAACATTTTCGATATAATTAATTATTTCTTTAAAAATGAAAATTTAATTATATAGCAGAAAAAAACAAAAATTTATATTTACTAAAAATATTTATTGTTTAGAAAAAAAACGTTGCACATTATCAATATAACCCTCGTATTTAATATTTAAAATTCTGAGTGCGACATAATCGCTATTTACAATATTTTTATGTAATGTTGGTTTGTAATCAGCGAATATTTTTGTTATATGGTAATAATTTAAAAATAAATAATTTAAAATAACTTTCATAATGTTTAAATTTGTTGACTGTAATCGAAAACATAACAAGAAATTTTCGGAAATCACGTTTATTATCGCTTCGAAATGAATCATGAAAACATAATGCGTATTCAATTTTATATGTACTTTGTAATAATGCATGATTTCATATCATAACAACGATTAAAACAATCAAGATAATACATCTTTCTGGTAAATGTGATATGATAATAATTAAACCAGACGAGATTTTTCATATCACAATAACACAAAACATATTACAATACAAATTAAATATTTTGAAAGTCCTACAAAGGGTCATTTATTATCATTAAAAATTTGTTCTGTTTATTTCGGAATTGTTTTGATAACCTAATGAAATCGATCATTTAAATTATGTCACTGTTATGTTTATGTTCATAATGGAAATAAAAACATACTTAAAAGACGCAAATAAAATATAATATACACATTTAAATCTACCCTTTTCCGACTAATATTTGATAAACTATGACGATTATAAAAATCAATTGTTTAGGTTATAATAAAATAAGAAACTACGTGGATAGTAAATTGCTCAATATTTTTCTATTATGTTTTGAATTCATAAAACGTTTTGCAATTAAGTAGCCGTGAGGTTCTTTCTTATACACAAAACATATATTACTATTTTGATTTTTGAATGTATGACCAACCTAAAATCAAATGAAGCTGAACCAGGAGGGCTTAGAATTTTTCTATCCCTATCATATTGGGCGTAGAGAGTCAATATCAAACAATAGTCTCTTTGATAATCTCAGGTTGACCCGGTTGCCTTAAAGTTGGTCGTCTTCTTTTGAAATATTCAATAAAAAATAAATATTCTCCTGTAGTGTAAAATGTCGAAATTATTTTTTTCCTTATCAATGTTTATTTTATCAACAAAAATAAACTAAAAGAGGATCACTTCTCAGCCATTTATCTAGGTGATTTATTAATTGATTATGATTTTTTTATTTATTTATGATGACTGAAGCATTTAATACCATAATTGCTTCTATTTATAATGTATTCAATAGTTACTTTATGTGAATTCAAGATTTTACTTTATTCAACATTGTATAAATAAGAGTGACATGTGTTTTAAATATTCGAGAAAATCTTCAATTTAAAATTGAATTGTTTAAACTGCATTTCCACAGCTTTCCTAACTCGGGAACTCTTTCCACAGCCGGGTTTTGCCTTTCGGAGTCTTAGGGCATTCTATCCACACGGATGCAATAAAATTCACATTACACAACGTTTATGGAAATGCTCATAGTTTCAGCAATTAAATTTTGATGTTATAATTCTACCAAGAATCCTCAGTCGACATTGTAGACCTTCAATATATCTTTAAGGCTACAAATAAGATTTATGAGTAAGGTGCATTCTAAATTACTCAGGGTTATAGCGGTGGGTAAGGATGTTTGGCGAATATAATAGGATTTTGAAAATCCTAATATTGTTTTTTTTTTGCTTTTAAGTAAAATCGTATTTATAAGAAATTGAAGTTTTTTAAGGAATTTTTTAAAAGAAATATTGTTGAATTCGGTACTTACCTAAGATATCTTCATATAAAAATCGCGAATAGTCGACATATTGCAATAAAATGTATATTTATAAAATAATAAAAACACTTTTTTAGTACTATTTCCACAACATGTTTTATGATCATGACCGGTTCCGCTCATCGCGAGCATTGTCAAATAATCAGTTGACAATTTATATTGTGTTGATAGTACTAGAAATGTGTTTTGAATATTAAAAATATCGTGCCTTTACAAAGAGAAGTGACAGCTAATATCTTGAAAGTGATAAAATCTCAACATAAGTCAATGCAATGTTTAGCCATTTTCTTCTTTCTCTTAGTCTCAATAATTTTCGTTCTATTATGGATGATTGAGATTATAAAAAATATTAACTTCACTGTAAGATTGACGATTCAGTTCGCGTTAACAGTAGTCTAACCAATATTTAATATTACTTAATAGAATTTAAATTAAATAATTTACTACTCAGCTTCGTTTATATTGTGAATGAAAGCATGTTATACGTCCTGAAAAGTTTTTTTTACAATTAAATAAGTGGGATTGACTTGTACTAAGATTACCTTAATTCTTTTTTTAAGTGATTTTTTTAAGAACAGGACAATAAAATAACTTGTTCTGTTGCCAACAATGAGCATGTTTTTTCATTTTGATTTTAATCGCCAACATACGCTTTTGTAGTGCTTTTCATAGAATCCGTGTACTGTAAATTTTAAATTCTTGAAGTGGTTATAAAAAACAATTCTCTTAACAATCCTAACCACGATTATATAAAAAAAATAAGGTTTCCCATTCCTCGAAGTTCTGGTCAAAATATAATTAATATTTATAATGCGAACAATCTTTGTCACTGTTTGATGATGGAAATGCGACAAGAGTAATTAATGATATTGGAGATGTTAACTGGTAAGCCTTCTTACAGACTACTAATTAATTCAAGGCGGGTGGATTAATTCCGCCCTTAATTGAATGGGTACTTTATGCCGCGTTATTCGAGTTCATCCCTCGTATAATGCCACAACATCACAGGAAATATATTCGGAAATAAGCTATTCGAGTACGTGTTACATTAATCGTTTAATATATATTTTCAATCAAGATACGGAATCAGGTCTTTTTACAAACAATCAACAAGACAAATGTTCTATCGTTATCTCTGATAAAAAATAATACGAAGGTATATTATAATAGTTAGTATATAAAAAAAACAGCAACATACTTATTTGATTGGTAAACAAATAAAGCATAATTTCATTTTTTTTTTAATCAAATGAGTATCATTTTCTGTTTATTTTCTTAATTTTTTTAAAATAATTAAAACTTAAGTCGTCGGTAAATCAGCGAATCAACATAATCTACCTGCATTTATTCAAAGTATTTCTTTATAAAAAATTTTGTAGTTAAAATATGAATGATTATAATATTTTTTTAATACATTGAATATTTCGGCGGCTTATGAAGAAGAATATCTGTAATGTTTTCAGTGATTCCCAATATTTGATTTCGAAAACGAGGTGTCGAGGTAGACTAAATGTAATACAACTATTATGAATAAGAAAGTAAGAAATAAAACATTTAAATAACGAAATGATTGTTTTTAATTTAATAATACTTTAAATTTACACTTTTAAGGGATTAACTGACACTTCTTTATTAAAATTCATTATATTTTAAATAATAAAAATACTTGTTTTAGCATAACGAGCATGACCAATTGAGTATGCTTGAGATGAGCGAAACTGGTCCTAATCATCAAATATATTGTGGAAATACTACTTAAAATGTGTTTTTATTATTTAAAACGAAAAAGAGTATTAAAGATTATTAGTTTACATTAATTAAAATCATTTTTTTTCATAAACATCGCACTATTTCTTAGATTTTAGAACTATTAAGAAAATGAGATGAAATAAAGCGTCAGGTCTGTGATTGAGTGAATAAATTTTGATGTTTGCAATGTCTGAAATGCTTTCAATTATTTGATTTTGAAACCAAAGTAATGAAAAAGTCATAATTAATGCCTTAGTATTATTATATATTTGATAAATAAATGTTGACTTGCTTCATTGTTGTCACAGGCTGTCATTGTAGAGTTTTATACTAGAAAAATATTTCAAAATGTCCATAATACGAGCTAATATAGTCAAAACAAAGTTAAGCTTAAACTTGAATTAAATATTTAGCCAATCAAATTTGCTAGTAAACATGGGTTATATTATATCAGACAAGCGTCTAGAGTCTGGAAAATTGCAGGTAATAATTACAAAATTTCATTTAAATCTGGTTACGATAACCGAATGGATAACGATAAAATCTAAGCGCTTAAAGCTTGCTCGATAAGCCAGCAAAGACAAAGCTACGGTCGACGAATATAAACCTTGTAGAACATTATACCTGAAAGTCTATGCAAATAAGGTGGCTTAGCTATTGAACGCTATTTATCTGCAGAAGATGTGCCATGTGACAACAAATACTCAGTTTTCATATAATTTATCCCGAAAATATAGTCTGAATGTCAATTAATTTTCTATCTCAGATATGTAATTCGTGATTTCAATTACCTGGCGCCACCATAAATCACTTTAGAGTTTATTAAAAGCACGTTAGCTACTTAGATAGCATTATGCTGTCACTATAGAGAAAGGTCGACATGCCGAGAATTTTCATAAAATAGTTTTGTTTCCAAACGGGACTTGCTTAAACATATTGTATAAGACAATGCAAAATTAGTCGCTAATATTAGCTATAAAAATAGCTATATTTTACGAATTTTTTAAACAAATTTACAAGATTCTAAGCAACGAGCGGGATTTTAAAATTTCAAAGAAATAATGAACGTTCACCGTTAAATATAAACCTCAAGCCAACAATTAAAATGACGTTCATAAATTTACAATACAATTTTCATGCAATATTGTTGAAATATTGAAATGAACAGTGAATAATAAGCGATCAATTTTTTCTTAATTGAATTATTTAAATATCTATATTTTGTTTCAATCGATACAAAAATAAAAACGTCACTGGTTCTGAGATTTCACGCTTGAATATTCCATATATTATTTGGATATTAAACTCGAAAATACATAGTGTTTCTTCTGCTAACTTTATATATAATTGATGTTGCTTAGATAATCAAATGGAAATTTCGTATTTGTTTTTCTTTGGATCAGAAATCTGGCTAAATTCCTTTCGAAAGTGTCATAGAAATCGGCAGGGTCTCACGGAAGATGCGCAATTAATTTTATTATGTGTAAGAGGTTTCAAATGTACACTGGCTTTTCGATGTTATTCGTTTAAAATTTGTAAAACATCGAAAAAAAAATTCACACTGAAGAGAATATAAAACGAAAAGGATTGAAATTCGAATTGTTAGATGCGCTGAGTTCATAAATCGTTTTTGTACAACTTTTTTCAAATTTGCACTTGATGTTTTAAAATGGTTACACCATAAAAAAATATTTGGATAATTTTTGATTAAAGTTTAGTTGACGCTAACTGTCAAAAAGTGATACGCGCTAAAAACCTAAAGGTACTTGAGTTTTATTGATTGAATATAAAAATATGAGGAATCAATATTTATACTGTTGGTATAGTATGTACAAAGCTGATATATAAGCAATGCTAAATAAAAATAAATGCTAAATGTTTCAGAGGAAATTAATTTTTGGGTCAAAAAAATCGTTGTATTGTTGTGTAACTAATTTATTAAATACCCTGTAGCCGGTTTTACACTTTCTCATGGACGATTGAATCGTATGTATGGTTAAAAAAAGAACTCGATGAAAATAGTCTTTTTAATATAGGAAACAAATTTATTCATCGCATTTAAAAGCTTCTTTATTTCAGTAAGTAAGTATCTAATATAGTCCTTATTGTACGTTTCAGAAAAAATAATTATTATCATGAGAAAAAAAAAGAATTTTTATTATTAAAAAACGGTCAAAAAGTGTAAAATGAAGGTAAACCTACCACAAATAAAAATATATGGTGTTTTTATTCTAGTAGTAAATTTTAAAATCTACATTAAATGAATTGAAACAAAAATTGTTCTACTCTAAATATATTCATTTTCTTATTATCATTCAAATATAATATTTTTTTTAGCTGTAAAATGAAATGTAAAGCTCAATAATGCTGAAATGAAGTAATGTATCGCATCGCAACGCGTTACGAAGAAAATCATATTCTGTGAAAAAATAAAATGAATAGAAAAATAAGTAAAATTCGATTTAAAAGTAACTTATATATGAAGGAAGAGAATTCCATCTTCAAAGATTCCGTCGGTTGAAAATATATAATACTTTGTTTCATATTGGGAAAAATGAGATGTATGCGAATATGAACTATACGCAAGGATGTGTAATTATTAAGTGGAATTGGAGAAAATGAAATATTGTTTAGTGTGTAGCTCCGTTTTTTATAGTTATCTGTTATGGTTAATTGACAAATTTTGTGCAAATCCTCTACGGAATCACGGGACATCACCTTGTGCCATTATTCACACGTTTTGGCTATCAAAGCCGGATGATACACGGCTGATTCATAAAAAGAAACCATTAAAAACAATCATTTGTTTTACTCGTAGCTATATTTTGGTGCACATCTTTTACGCTGTCAAATATGGTATTGATGATGTCGTCATAACATTTGAAACTATTTTAGAGTCGTCTGGAAACTAAATTTATACTTTTAAAGCATTCTTATTTCAGGTTAGTATTGTGAGTTTCAATAATATTGACGGCAAATTTAAAAATTTTCGATTTGAAAGATAGCCCAAAGAACCACCAATATTTGGATAAATTCAAGTACATCTGTGAAAAAACAGCTATGTATTTTAGTTTTACAACATTTTCATAAAATATTGTCGATAGCTATTTCTGCTCACGACATCGTCAGCACTATCTCTGACGATGGTGTGAGCCGAAATAGTTATCAACTATATCATATGAAAATGTTGTAGAACTTAAATTCATTGCTATTTTTTCACCATTTTATAATGGAGTTCTACCAAGTTAATGCCAATTCAATCAATGAATTCAAGTATTTTATAGAAATATGGTCAATAGTTTGCATTGTCCATGAAATGTGTGAAATAAATAAAAAATTGACCATTTACCACCGAGGTAATTTAAGTTATGTTTTTTTTAGATAAATAACAATGTCAATAAAAAAAAGAAGATTATTAAGCCGAACATGAAATTATTGTAGAAATCGAATTCTCGGTGTACCGTTGGGTCGTAGTTAGTTTTTAATGTTTTCACAGCCCTAGTTATATAAATAGAATAGGCATTTGCAAGTGACGTAAATATAATAAAATATATGGAAAACTACTCATGTGAAATAAATTTACATTACAATATAAATATTTGTGCGGTAACATAGGAAAAATGAGCTTTCTACGAAAGTAATATTAGCTGTTATGGGTTATTTGGAAATTTTACACAAACAGTTCAATTTCAATATAAACAATAACAATTTGAACAAAAAACAATTTTCTTACGAGTGGCGCAAGCTCAAAAATCGTATCAAAAAATATTTTTTTACCTCTAAAAAAGTTATATTAATGAATGTTTCCTGGGATAAAAAATTAAATTTATATTTAAGAGTGCAGAATGATTTTGTATACCGATCTACGCAGGTGATGGCTTCCTTCAAGGATACTGTATCAATATTTTTATTCAATGTAGCGATCGAGTTACGAAGTAAATTTAGTATATGATTTGGCGTACTATGAAATGAGTGAGCTTTTTTCCTATTGTTATATCCAATTCCGAAAATGAGACGAAATGAGATTGATTAAAAAAATGAGAAATCTCGGAATTTCACTTTTAGTTCTATATTAACTATGAACCAGTATACTTAAAATATAATTGTTTTACAATATGTAGATGCATAAATTGAGTTTTAATTATTTTTATTTATTAAATTTAAATATATTTGTAAATGTTCAATCAGAATAAACACAAGAAGGACCAATGTTAAATATATGAAATATAAGAATCAACACCGAAAGAGTGCTTCAATAGAAAATTTTATGGCATCTTATTTAAGATCTAACTACTAGGTTGACGTAAGAGTTTAAATTGTTTTCAGGATTGGGAGCGAGCAAACATTTCCTCAAATAAATTTAAACTGAATTCTTTTTTATTTTTTTCTCACAATTTGAACAGAGTGCAGTCAGCTAAATAATTGTTTTTCCTAATCGATTTTTGTCATTATTGTATCTCACACATCCATTGCGATTTTACTGCCTAATTCTTGTATCTTAAGTGTGTCATAGGTAAAAAAGAGTAGGCTTAGCAAATGAGAGACAAACAGTTCTTGTAGAAATATTTCTAATTTGATAAATTTCACTATACGATTCATATTTTTAGAAGATTCTATTATATTTTTTCATTTTTATAATTATAAATACATTTCAGCTCTGGTAAAATCTAGAGTTAAAAAAAAATAAAAATAATCGTGTTTAAATTTTATTGAACTTTTGACATTTTTTTTTGATTAATGTGTGACTATTTTGATGCAGGATTGCCTATTTTCATTATGAAAATATTGACATGTGATTCACACAAAAATGGACGTTAAAAATGTAAATAACACAATCATGCAAAAAATGCACGTATTGTGATGTTTGTCCCAAAAAACATGATAACTCACCTTTGGAATCATGGGACAAAAATGTACTTCGGTGTGTAAGTCAATGCCTAGTTTCTTGCACGCTGTCTCCTTGTTAGTTGTTTGTATAATTAGCATACATTTGACTTAGTGAGTTAATCTCGTTGTACAAGAGCTACGTTGGGTCTAACAACGGAGGATGCTCGTCCTCTGAATACCCCGAAACCTCATTAACACTTTCAGTATAAGAGGACCCATGGTATATTTGCACATAAAAATTGCAAATAAAAGTTATTAATCAGTTTCTTCTGAAAACAAAATCATATAAATAAATTTTTATAAATTAAAAATAATATTATGTAAAGGAAACTATGTTTTATTCAGGAAATTAAAAAAACGTAGTCTACATCAACTGCATAAATGTTTTTTAATTTCCCATTTTGGGAAAAAATATTTCCGACAGAATTTCACAACTACTTTTGACACTTGTCTTCTAATATGTTTATTTATGATGTTTTCATTATAATCATGAAAAAACGGGTATGGCAATGTGTCGCGTGACACTTCCAATATATTCATTTTGGAAGCAAAATTTTTGTTTTCATTTTAATTAAAGCTTTTTCAATGGAAATATGGAAAAATTGTATACAAAAAGATAAAAAAAAAGTTGAAAAGTATATATTATAATATTTTGGAGAACAAACATTTCATACTAGTATGTTATTGTATTCAATTTGAAAATAATAATTTCAGCTGGGTATTTTTGGTTTATCAATCACAGTAGTATTTATTATTATTATTATTATTATTGTTGATCTGTTGTCTGTTAAAACAAAACATTGGTTTTAAAAGATATCATCATCATCAGCCGGGGTCGATCCACTGCTGGATGAAGGCCTCCCACTGCTTTTTTTTTCCAGGGGGGTTGTTTGGCAACACCACGCTACCCAGGCGGGTTGGTGTTCGGTTTTCTGTCTGGGTTTTCCTTCCCATAGCCAAAAGAACACGGCACGCGGTGTTCCCGAGCGGTCACCCATCCAAGCACTATCCGCGTCCAATGCTGCATAACTTCGGTGATCGAACGATCGATCTAAAAGATATACACAAAAGTAAATAATATATATATATATAATTGAAAGGTGTTAATTAAGACAGTTGAATGAATAAAATACATTGTTGTCAAATTTAAATTGTTGAAGCACAAGTTTTGTCACTAACAAGCCAGGTATCGCCTTTTATTCGGTGAAACACAGGTCGTTAGTAACAGAATGTGTGGAAATGTACATTGGGTCAACAATTAAATCTGATTAAGAAATTCCACCAAGCACCAACGCATATTTAAAAAACAAACAATTTTCGTTAATAATGGCCAAAAAATATAATTAGAAGGTTTCATATTAATCGAGCTTACATGAAATTATATATAATAAATATTTTTTTTAAATATTTTTGTGTGACTGTGTAAGATGTTTATGAACAGTCGAGACTTTGGGGGTTGAAGGACTTTAAACCTACCCCTAGGCTTGCGGTTTTCTACCTCGGCGATCGATGTTGGAGATTTAATCACTAACTACTAAAGTTTTACCAATTTTCCGGTCATTTTGCGTAAGCTGCCGTAGGAAGAAAGACGAGTTTTCGTTTCATAACTCCATGAATGATTATTAAACCAACATTTTCTCTTCGCCTTGTCAAAAGTGTCTGAACCGAAAGTCTTATTACGCCATCAAAAAAAACAGGCCAAAAGTTCAACGAAGAGACAGCAGTTGACTTTGGAAAGTTCGTTCGTGGGGCTTGAATTGTTTATGAATCTTTAGTCATCAAGTCTGTGGCTTTATCAAATTGTATTGTTAAGTAAAAATGTCTCAGTTGGATCTATAAACGCAAGAGTATTTTACTAAATATATCAGCATTTTTCTGACAATGTACAAACAAATGAAGCCTTTAAAAAATGTATATTTATTAGATATTCAACATCGATTGGATTGATAATCAAGATGATGAGAATAAGTAATGATTGTTGAAAAACGTGGAATAACGCCCCAATGAGAAGAATTACCTATATTTGTCACAGATACAAAAAAAGCCGGTATATATTTGACGTTAGGTTTTCACAATTGTCAATTCCTTATATTTATACTTGCAGATTGCATTATTGAACCAATTTATTAATACCAACATTTAATGCTGATTAATAGAACTGCGCATATCAGTATAATGTTAGAACAATTATATATAATATTTATGACTTTTGACTGCAATATTTAATGGAACAATACAATGATAATCTAAGGATATTAAAAATAAATCTTCAACACGAGAAAAAAATTGAAATAATACACAACGTTTGGGACTAAATAGAAAATTTTATATTCTTTTTCTTCATAACAGATTTTGTCCAACTACTATCAACTAATAAAATACAAATTAAAACGAGGCAATAAAGCAATTTCTTATTTAATTACTAAGCATAAAAAGATTAATAAATAATTAGCAAGTAAGCGTACAAAATGTTTTTAAATGTGTGTATTTAATATTACCAGAGTCAACTTAATTGCAAGAGACTATTGAATTTTTTTTTGATAACTATTTTGTTTCATTGAGATATATTTTGTATATTTATTACCTGTAAGTTTTTTAAGTTTTTAATGGTAAGCTAAAAAATGTAATAAATTATGTTAAATATTATTTTATTTTGATTTGCCTTGTTGTAATTTGCATTATAATAGATAATGTTCACCGTAAGCGAAACCAATATTGATCTATTCATTAAGGAATGTCAGTTAACATCTTGAAAATGAGAATAAAAATATGATGTTCGTCATAAGATTTGACAAACCAATCAATTATATTACATATATTCATAAAATAGCTCATTTTTATATTTGTAATCTGCCAAAGATGAATACGAAACTAACACAATACACACATATATATAATTTTTATGAAAGTTTTGTCTAATTACCGAAATATCGCCTAAAAAAAATGAAGAACTCCGGTATTTTCATATTGAAAAATTGTGAATGCCAGGAACGCCGATGCATTCTTAAGTTGTGGATTTTGGAAAATAGATTTGGTATGCATGGTGCCGATCACATTATTTGTGAATAAAAAATTAGTGAATAGGAAATTAAATTGTAGTGAAATTAGATTCCTTGATTCGAATCGTAATGAATAATTTGTAAACTGTGGTCTCATCGCTTTTATTTTCATCAGATTCCTTTTTGAACAAATTTCACGTATTCACATAATTTTATTTTAGTTGACAGTGTTGTTTGATGTGGAATTGGGCAAAATTATACTACGACGAACTCGGTATGGTTACGAATTTCTTGAGAAAGCTGTGATTGCTAACTTTGTATAAATTACAAAACCATTTTCACCACACTTTAATAAGATCAGAAGATATACTGTAAATTTTAGTGCGACGAAAATTATTCGAACATATTTTAATAACAGATAATTGAATGAATATTGTTGAAAATATTTGTAAGCCGAAACAGTTCTGAGGATTTAAATTTTTAGTACAAAACGAGTAAAAGCAACGATTGTTAGCGGAAAACAAAGATATTAAGCCGTTTTCAATAGTGAATCAAAGCTAAAGGTGTTTATTTAGAAGAAAAAAAATAATATAACTTGCATCATTCAAACTTTGTTTATTGAAAAATATAAAAAAATATTATTTGCTTTCATTAACTACTTAACACACTGGTGGAAAATTTGGGAACTTATAATGTCATATAATTATAAATATTACATCACATAACAGAAAAGTAAAATTTAAGTCTAAATACAGTTTGACGTGATGATAAAAGAAAGGTTAGTAAAAAAATGTTCGGTTAAATCATTTCTTTGAGATAGTCAATATTTCAATAATAAGTTTTAACTTATTAAGTAAATTATATTTTTTTATGTTTAAGGTAAATCATTAAGCATTTTGATGAAGAAAAAATAATTAGTGAATTTATTTTGGTAGAAAAAATATTTAAAAAACACGATACTGTTATTATCACATATAATATTATGTTAAAAATCATTCCTACATAAAACAAACCTAATTGACACGGTGAAAAAATAGCAATGTATTTTAGTTCTACAAAATTTTGTAGAACTAAAATACATTGCTATTTTTTCACCGTGTTATAATGGAGTTCTACCAAGTGAATGCCAATTCAATCAATAAACCTAATTGAGCTTATCAACGTTTGTCTTATATAAATATAATTTTTAATAGGACTTAATCAAGTGGTAGATTGTGAAAGTCTAAATGCCAAGCAGCCAAGTAAGTTTGACTTTACGATTAGTTACAGTTAGGTAACATTAATAATAACAGAGGTCCTAGATGAAGGTTTTACTTCATAATAATACGTAGGCTTGTATATGAGCTTATCTACAATGCCGATGCCCGAGGAGGTCGATTATGGATGGCCAAGAACGCTTCATTAATGTTATTATCTCAATTATAATTATAACTAAGATTGTTACATGGGAATTATTCATAGTTGTTCTGTCGAGGCCAAATGTATTAATCTTTAGTGAAGGAAATATTTTACTAGCATAAAGATATATGTGTTAGATCTTACGTGTTTAATATTACTTCAGAATATCATGAAGTATCTATTGCTTGTTGTTTAGTTAAATAAAATACCTACACACTATTTGGATTAATAAATGAATTGAACTCAAGTTATATTTGTTTCATTTTCGGTAGTACCAACAGCAGCTATTTAAATGTACTAAAATGTGGCAACGTAAAACGAATATAATGTAATAAAGCTATTTTATAGATGAATATATTCGAATAGGTCAAATGAATGATGGAAATATCAAATAAAAAATTGCTTACATTTTATTTTGATATGATTTTATAAATAATAAGAAAATACTTTTTTAATCTCTGCCTATATTATAACTTGGGGTATTCATTATGGAGTTTAAATCAGCAATAGCTTAGTATTTTTTGTAGTTCAAACTCTTTTCTTTTTGTTGATAATAAAGAAAGGAAATCGGTATCGTATTTTGGATTTGATGAAGGGTTATTAAGACATTACTCATCTCTCGAAATACAAAACGAGAAACCGCTTGAAAAATCTTTTAACGAAACTGTCTGTTATTGAATTTGACACCAATAACGATACTCATATTGTCAGGGTCTAATGCATTGTTGTTAGTTTGATCAAAAAATTCCTATTGTAATACTATACACGAGTTTAACAGGGTTTGAAATGTCGTCATTTGTTTGGACGATGAGAGCATTTTTTATTTCAATTCCGAATTCATATTTCAGAAAATTGTAGTATAATCCGATAATTCTTTTGAATTTGTTTCTATTATTCGCCGTTTGAAATATGTCAAAGGTAAAAACAATTGACATAGAACCTTACTAATTATGTTAGAAGTTAGAAACTTTACGGTCAAATAATTTCCTAATTCGGGATCAAACAGTTGAAATCTTCTAGATCAAAGGGTTGAGTAAAACAAAACTGATGTCATACTAAGCCCTTATAAAGCGTAATACTTCCCATAAAAAAAGTGATTATATACTTATGTAGTTACTTAAATCAGGATGTTAAGCCATTGAAAGAGATAAATTAATAATAAGTATTATAATCATATCATATCATCATAGGAATTATTAATACTATGTAAATCCGTGTTGAATAATAGTTTGTATAAGAAAATTGAATACTATATTCTTAGCAAATATCACAAGATGACTGATGAAAAATTCAATTATTTTTTCAATTTTTTTTCAAAGATATTTACGGTGAGAATTTTTAATCCTCATTTTCATGTTTCTCGCATAACGAATTTAATACAAGTAAAATTATAGCATTCGTAATTGAAAATTTGATGGTTTACGATGTATTGTATGACTGTTTGAAAAGCCGTAAACTACTTATCTACCACTATAAAAAAAGAAGTCTCATATTTTTGATCTTTGAAGATATGAATATTTCAGTATTATTAAAAATAATGTAATCCTGAAAATAATTTTAAAGTAGACCGAACTTTTCATCTTTGAAGACGCGAAAAATAATTGCGGCAAATTAAAAACGGAAAAAAAACTACACAATTGTCACATGCTTGAAAGTCTGTCTTCCAGTAAGATTATTTTATTCACACTATAATTTTTAGACTGCGGTTAAATCGATTTTAAAATATGATTTATTGTATAATACGAAAGTTGGGATAGTTAAAAAAATCACATTTAAATCGCTTGTGTCGTTAATAACTTTTTCAACACTTAAAGTTATATGGAATGTATGTGTAGAAAGTAACAATTTTAAATTTTTTACTTAATACCAGTGCTGTTATCCACTGAAGCTTCTTTTTAATCATTTATTAAAAATAATAGAGCAATGAAAATGCTTATCTTTCTATTAAAAAATAACTAATATAAACGAAATAATAAAGAGCCAAAACAGGGTAAATATTACATTCATGATTTAAAATTGCTTTTGAATAGTGAGTAAAAATACTTTTTATCCTATTTATTTAACATTTGCTAAATCTAAGCTTTCAGAATGATATTGCAAAAGAGCAAACTGAAAATGCAAGCAAGAATGCATTTCCTATATGTCTAGATATATCATACGGAAATGGCGATTGGCAAGAATTCCTATTTTTCCAATGGCAAACCGCATTGAGAATAAATTCTGGAGCAAACAGTCCTCCCAAACCGTGTCTTGCATCCGTTTTCACTTGCGCAGGATAACAGGAAAAACCACACAGTCTGGTTTTGTTTTATTCCATAACACAATTTGCTTAGGGCTGAACATGTGAATAATAAATATAATATTACGCAAATAAATTGTCAGTTGACAAACTCTCTCATTTTTTTTCAAGACGTTCGACATAAATCAATATATTCAGAATGTATTTATCATATTTGAGGTGATGTATGATCAATCAATGTATAGTTTAATATAAAAAAAAATTTAAAGTATTTTCAAAGGTTAGACAATTGACAGGGTAAGTAAGTTTATAAATACCGATTTTTTAACCACTTAGTTAAGTAATCATAATTATTTTAATTCTGGTAAATTGTAATTTGTACCATGTGAGATTTTTGAGTGTTCATACTTATAGGCATTTGTTTTTATATTTTATTTATGTTAAGCTGTATGTTTTCCTTTTATTCTCATATCTATGTTTTTATGGTTTTTTATGTTAATCTGTATGCTTTTCTTTTATTTGTATATCAATGTTTACAATGCCAAACGTGTTATTCTGTTTTTAACGCCGAGTAAATAATCACTTAATTTTGATGGAAACAAATATTTTTGTAAAATTTAATGAACAAAATTATGAAAAATGATTATCACCCTCGGTTATTCAATTAACACTCTAATACTTTAAAAAACATAATAATTTTGAAAAATGATCGTTTCAGTGCACTTACCTGAACAGTGTGAGTAAATGCAGAAATAAGACCAATGCTTTACGTGTCAAGATTTTCAGTGCGATTCATAGGTGGCGTCAAAAGAACTATTAAAACAAAATATACGAGTGCAGATGGCTAGGATAATATTAAATAATATATGCTATGCCGCGCTGCAAAGAAGTGAAAAGAATATGTTATTTAAAAAAAGCATATTTAATAAACGAACGAGCTACGAATTGAAATACTCGAGTAACGTGTCGAGAATTTAAAGAAGCGTGAGGAAAACTTCATTGGCAGAGTAAAAATAATTATAAAGACTTATCAACGGCATTGAAAATTTGTTTGATTGTTAAATTGCAATAAAAAGAAAATGTGGATAATAATTTTGTTATTTCAGTATTCGGTATAAATAATAAGAATACAACAATATATATTAAACAAATATTATCTCGTTGATATTTATTTCAGTTTTAACATAGCAACCAATATGAAATAATCCATCATCACAACATTAAAAAGTAAGTCATGTGAGTTCTTGAAGCTTTTTTAAGTTGATCACTACTAATAAGCTTTTAGATATTTACATTAACTTCTGATTTAAAAAAGATAAAGGTAAAATAATACCCTTTGTCATTAGCATTTCATTAACTTTGGTTATCGATCTAAGTAAAGACGTGGACGACTATTGAATCAAATCATAATTTATATTTGTTGAATTATGATAGACACTTAGAGGTATGTGTAGCATCAAACAAGCTTTTTGACTGCATTTGTATAAGGGTGTCAGTGAGAGGACATATCAAATCAATGCATAAATCCTAATAAAATTAATGATGTCAGATTTTTTTTTAATATGTTGAAATATGATCTATTTATATATAAAAATCATTAATATTGACAAAAAGATTTTCGGTATACCTATCTGCTGTAACTTTTTGTTAAAAAATCATTACAGTGGACAGTAACAATCTAAATGAATTTCATCAAAATTTGATTTTATGTAAAAGTATGTGAAAAATTAATATGACTTTTAATATGAATGTGGCCCTACGCTATTTAGGTGTCAAAGCCGGTCGAATTTGTTTTTAAATAGTTTTCCAAATAGATAATGGAAAACTAAAAGAAAATGAAAATTAGGAAGACATTTAAAATAAAAAAAATAGCAGTAGATAAATACTGATGATACTCTTCGTGTAATATTTTTTTTATAAGTTAAGTCTGCGATTATCTGACATTGATCGCCATTTTGTTTTCTCAATTTTGTTTATAATAAGCGGTAACAGTGAGTAGATATTGTGTTATGTATTCATGCTCTTTGATCCCATTATTCCGGGCAGTAAGTATCATATTACAATTTTTTTTTTAAATGTATGAAATTTTTTTAACTGAAATAATAGATACTGGTGATATTGTTCGACCAAAACTTGCATTTTCAGTCAAAAGATTACCATTTTATAACGGGTAGAATAATTGTTCAGCTAAATTAAATTTAACACTAAGATATGCTTGATTTAGAAATACAACCATAAACGCAACCGAAAATGTATTAAAGTCATCAGTATTTTTTAATGATTTGATTATATATTCAACATAAAAAAATACGTAGTTTCATATAAAAATAGATGGAAAAATATTTACAGCAACACAAAATGTCTATTGGAAATGGGTTTGAATTTCATATTTTGTGTGTATTATTGAGTCTGATAAGGTGAAATAAAGTCTATGAATATATTATTGTGTCTGACAAGATGAAATAAAGTACACATTTTATCAAAATCAAATAAAATTTTATACTATTGTGTGAACAAAAGCAATGAAATTTATGATATGAAATTAGAAATCATATGATCTTGCTTCTCTTTTTAGCGCAGACGAAACTGAATGCATACAAATACAGTTTATCGGCTTTAAGTCTAGATTTTGTCAAAAATTACTTTGAAGAATTCCTTATTTTTATATTGTTTAACGAGATAAGTTAATCTATGCCAAAACAAATCGATCACCGATAACCGATAGAAGATGACACCAAGATAAAAATAAAATTACATATATCAGTGGCAGCGGTGTGTTATTGCGACACTAAATCAAGAGGCTATGTGTCTAATTTTCTACTTAACATTAAACATAAAAGTGCATAGTCATTTTTTTTGTCATTAACAAAAAAAAAAAAAAAGATACGATTTAAAGGCTTTGAAAATAATTTATAAAATCTTTGACTTGGTAGACTTTAACAATAGTCCTGTTATTTTTTCAATTGAACTTCAAAAATAAAACTGACAAAGACTAGATTGAATTACAAAATATATATTCTTGGATATCAAAACAAATTAGTTTAATGAGAAACGAAAAAAAGCCATTGTTAAAATAATTGGTTTGCCTTTGTTAAAAATGTGATAATTAATTGCAACATTAATTAAGTATGTTGTAAAACAATGTACGCTCACAATACTTGGACAAGAATGGCAAATGAATATGTAAAAGATCAAAGCATAACGTTTTGAGTTTTGATAGTGTTCTGTCATAAAAAATCTATTTAGCATTAATTATATTACTATAATTAAAATACGTATCACAAAGATATTTCATATGTATAAGTGCCTTTGTGAATAATTAATTTTTGGCTGGCTTTTAAAATTGGAGCTTTGCGAGTCTAATTAAGCATGCTAATTTCAATATGACACTTGGATAATGATACATTTATTCAATTTTGTAATTACAACGTTGAAAATGAAACGCAAAATCAAGAGGATTTAAAATAGCTTATAAAATAATTTCTTATTAATATTTCGTAAAGGAATACGTTAAATTACTATAGAGCGCTTCAATTCATTTTGTTTTATGTGACGGTTGAACAATGAAATTAAGTGGCTTATTGTAATATATAACGCAAATTTAATATTCAAACAATAATCCGAATTATAAGTAAGTTTAACGTGAAATCCGTATTAAAATGGTTATTAATGTTGAATATATTGATATAAGCAGTCAATTCAAACGCGATCAAAAACAAACTGTTTACATAGCACATAACAGGCGTTGTGAGTGTGCTAAAATTATGGAAGCATTTATTTGTCTGTTGATTTAGCCATTTTATGTTTATCTGTAGACCAAACATTGTTCACGTTTGTGAAACCATATGGTCGCCAGAAATATACTTATAATGTTAACACGCTGGAACTTTTTGGAAGTTGATTACGTCATTTTCTTCAGTTTACTTTCACCTATGTATCATAAATGAAAAGACCAGATCTCTTTGAAATTGGTTGGCGTTTAAAGTATCATAATAACGTATTATTATTATTATGTGAAAGTAATTTAGGATACCTTATATCTTTATACCAGTTTATAAAAAACGACGTTGATAATGGTTCCGTTAATATTTACCTATTACCAGATCGGAATCATCTGAACTATAAGACATATAGGAAGTCCAATATTACACGGTCAACTACATGACATCAAATTTTCGAATATAAAAGCACTTTGACGAAAATTGTTTCTGCTATTCATATAAATAATTAAATATACGAAAATTAATAATTATCAATTTACACCAATAAATTATTTTTATAATCTTGATGAAAGTATTCTATTTTTTTCATCAGTTGTTTTTGACTTAAATGAAGTACAAAGTATTTAAATTTGGCAAAAATATGATGTATAGCAAAAGACGAATAACTTTTAGAACGTGTAATGTTTTTATAAATACTCACTTTACAAAAAAATGAGTAATGCATTTCAAATTCGTACCTGGACGTATTTATGGCACAAAATGATTGCACTGTTCATTTAATAGAGTAAATGAATACTTAAATATGTTAAGATAGTTTTGTTTAAATAGTGACGTAAAAACATTGAACTTTAATATGAAAAATAATAAATTGAGCTGTAAATTGCATCGTGTCATTTCAAATTATTTTTTATATTATAAATTTTGATAGAAAATTATTCTGTTGATCTAAATAAAAAATAAATGAATTAAAATAAACAGAATATGGGATAAGTTTGTGTGTGGTCAGAAATTTGCAAACCTATGGAAATGCTGCTGCAATTATAAAGTTTTCATTATTTTTCTACAAACTGCCGATGAATTAAAAAATGCTTATAGTTTCAAATTAGCAACTTCAAAAACTGCATGAAAAATGATTTTTTTATTTTATAATTATGTAAAAGAAAATAGCGTTTTACTCTGATTTTTAAAAAATTGTATTGATAATGTCAATAAAAGTGTTGAAATATGTCTAGTGAATAAAAATTTACCTAAAAATATTTAAAGGTAATTACTTTAACATGAAAATATTTTTGCTTTAATGGCAAAAATTACTATCAGGATGATAGTAAAAAATGTGATACAGTGTGTGTTTTGAAAGACAGTAACATAAAAATGTCTAATGTTGATAAAATATTTTAAGTTCAGTGTGGGCGACTACGTGAAATCGTATATATTTGGGAAAAAATTAAAATTAATAACATAATATAACTCAAAGGAAAACGGATTTTAAAAAAATTTTAATCATTAATAATTATACCCTCTTTAGATTTTGGTGGTATCGGTATTTCGATAGGGAGATTAAATATAACGTCACTGTAGAAGGATTAATATTTTCATATTCATTTAACTAAAAAAATCATCTTGTATACCAACCGTAAAATATAAGGAAACAAATGTTAAATTAGCAATGTAAAAAGGAAATATCTGTTTATATAATATAAAATAAATTATTCAATTAAAAAACGATTGCGTTTTATAAATCGACTGAAAAATGGCTTTGAAAAAAATGTGTTAAGCTTAATCGAATCTCCGTGTAAATCAGAACACAAAAATGACGAATGAAAAATGTCGATAAGTGATTACGTACTTTGTTACATAACCATTCGCTTCATTGAATGGTGTTAAGTCACCTAGCACAGTGTGCGGTCAGTTAAACTTATGTTTCCTCCGCTTGAAAAGGTGATTTATGGTGCGAATTAAGCGCGGGAACATGCGAGAGATCTGCTCAGTTACACTCAAGGGGAATAATGTAATATTTCTTCGGCGGCGGTAACGGAAATGCTGCACAGTTGAAATATTATTGTGCATGCATTATACCACGAGAAAATTCTCAACTCCAGATGTTTTCACAGCTGAGAATCTACTATAAGAACGTGCCGCAAGAATCGCAAGCACATGTGTTTTGGACACAATTTTATTTTGCTTTTCTAACTCCGACCTCATACGTTACCAACTACCATTTTAAGCTACAATAAAAGGCATATTATACCAAGATGCTTTCACCGTGTTCCTGATATTTAGTTTATTGTAGAACCCTTGTCATCGACAGAGGTTTTGCAATTAAAACTGAAAAAAATAATGTGAAAAGGCATGGAAAAGTACGAGAGGTTCTAAAATTGATTTGTTACACCATGTTAATATATATGATTGAAACTCACGTAATAGTATTTGAATGGTGATTCATCGAATTTAATAAAGGATCCATATATATACTTCAAAATACTATGAAATGATGATCAAAGTGAATATGCCGACAAAGTGTACATCTGCACTAAACAAGTATTAAATAGAAACACGGTGAAAAAAAAGCAATGTATTTTAGCACTACAATTTTTTTTATAGTTCTGACGATGGCGTGAGGCGAAATAGCTATCGACTATATAAAAATTATGTAGAACTAAAATACATTGCTTTTTTTTCACCTTGTTATAATGGAGTTCTACCAAGTAAATGTCAATTCAATCAATTAAATAGAAACAGCTTAAATAATTTAAAATACTATCATGACTAAAGAGTGAGGCGAAAAAATATATAAATTGTATTTTATATATATTGATTGAATTGGCATTCACTTGGTAGAACTCCATTGTAACACGATGAAAAAAATTGCAATGTGTCTTAGTTCTACAAAATTATTTAAAAAAAAATATAGTTGATAGCTATTTCGGCTCACGCCATCGTCAGAACTATGCTTAAACTAACATTTGCTTATCTGTATATAGCTGTGTTGAAAAGGTACACAATACATCTTCTCTCCTGTTTTACAAGGCCGTTAAACAGGAGAGACGATGTATTGTATACTCTTTTCTACACAGCTATAAACAGATAAGCAAATGTTAGTTTAAGCATAGTTCTGACGATGGCATGAGCCGAAATAGCTATCGACCATATAAAAATTATGTAGAACGAAAATACATTGCTATTTTTTCACCGTGTTATAATGGAGTTCTACCAAGTAAATGCCAATTCAATCAATCAAATAGAAACAGCTTAAATAATTTAAAATACTGTCATGACTAAAGAGTGAGGCGAAAAAATATTTGTATTTTATATATAAGAACTCAGAGCTAGTTCTGACGAAGGCGTGAGCCGAAATAGCTATCAACCATCTTTTTTTCAAAATAATTTTGTAGAAGTAAGATACATTGCTATTTTTTTCACCGTGTATTTTATATTGTTGCCATCTAAGATATAAATAATAATTTGATTATTTTGAATGTCTTATATCAAAGATGTATCCGCACACAGTTCCAGCAACAAGTTTAAATACGGAATAGTGTATTAGCTCTGTAAAACTAAACATCATTGCCTGGTATTTGGGGGCATTTTTATGATCTAATTTCTCAGCCGATTTTATTTTTTTACTAATTTATTTATTATGACAAGGTTATAGTAATACAGAAATAAATAATCAGATCTAAATATTATCAAAAGAGTTATTTCACCAAAATAAATGTAATAGTTTTCAAATTTGAATTGTTACAACTTTGTACGATTCCACATGTTGCATCACACGGATAAAACAGAACTGACTCAGTCCACCTCGGTTCTGTTGCATCCGTGTGTGCCTGAAGATGCCGAAAGGCGAAACCCGAGTCGTTAATGACAACACATGTGGAATCGTGTAAAGTTGTAACAATTCAAATTTGATATTAAAATTCCATCAAGCATCTTCAGTCGACATAAATTATAAAAGTTTTAAAATGAAAAACGTGTCACAAAATATTATACAATTGAGGAACGTAAACTGTGTCTTAATATTTCATGATTACGAGTCCTGGCTAGTTTGCTGTTCCCTCGGGTCTTTTCAATATATCGCATATTACTAGTGTTCATAGCCAATATAGAAAGTCTACATAATTCTCGATTTATACTTTTTTTTAGCAATTTCATCGTTTTTGCCATCACTGCCTCAGGGTTATCAGATATTTTTCCCAAATGAGACATCTTTGCAGCTATTACTTTAATAGGAAGTAAGAATCGTGACACGACTTACCAATTCAATAACATCACCAAAGCAAAACGTGCTTCGACAAAAATTAATCGGTTCATGGTACCTTTTTACTTTTTGAGAAAAAAGCAACATAAAATTTTTTATTGGAAATTTTTGCTAGATAGAAAATATCATTGGTAATATATTTTCAAAATGTTTTAGGATAGATCTTTTGAAATGTACATTATTCAACAACATTGCTCACGATGCCAATATATAAAATGTATTTCATCGGCATTTTAATATTTTCTCATGAATATTTCGTAAAACAAAAATTGCTCATAAAATAAATAAATAGTTGTATACTCATGAATGATAAACAAAATAAGAAAATTAAAACCCTAGTACCAAACTAAAACTATTCGATTGAATGTATTTATCTTTCAAGTGCAATTTTATAGTATTCTTTTTTGGTTATTTTGAAAAAATATTTTTTTAAAATTTCAATTTCGCTACTGAGTCCATTTGCAGTAGTTATTTAAAAAAGATGTTATGCTACTAGAACTACCGATAGTTAAGTAGTTCAGCGTATATTTTTCAATTATAAATTGGGGATATAAGGAAACGGTTAATCAAGGAGGTTTTCGTATATTTCAGGCTATGAAATAAAAACATAAAAAATGTTATTAAGAAATGTTCATTACTTATTCGTTATAAAATTGGATAACACGTTCACAAAAAGATTAAAAATCATTATATAATTATACAATTTAAATGATCATGCACGACATTTAATTTCAAATATAATTGAAAAAATTCAATAAATTGCATTGGTGGGACACATATTATTGAGATACATTTGGTGATGTTCATTTTTGCTGATCATCAGACGTGGAATCATCGCTATCCGCTTTGGCAATCTCGTCGTCCTGGTCATTCTTGAAATCCTTTCCAAGGTCGAACGATTGCGGAGATGTAGTTCCTGTGCCATCATCGTTTAAAGGTTCATCTTCTTGCAGCGGTTTGTCTGAGAGTGGTGGGGAAACTGAAGAAAAAATTTGAATGAATTATGTTATATGATATCACCGAAATTTATAAAAATATTAGATATTTTTTCATGTTGGTTACACTGTTGTAAAATCTGATACACTATTTTAAATCCTAATTAATACTTAATCTTGCTCACCAGGTCTATATGTATGTAAATGTTTGTGAGTTTTGATGTAAAATATCAGCCATTTGATTGAATACTACGAAAACTTCTATACCAACAGCTGATATTTGTATTATTTTAGAAAACACCATGGGAATGAACGAGACTATGATCTGATTGAAAAACAAAGAAATCGGTCGATAGACTTCTTGTTAAATTTACAAATGAATCATTGTCAAATTTAATAAAATTGTCACATTGTAGATAAATATATAGACTATTTTTGAACATGAATTTTCTAAAAAAATTGCAGAACTTAATGCTGACATTAAATGACTATTGGGGTCGATATTAAAAGTTTGTATCGCATTTCAATAAGGAATATCAATGTTTATATTATATAATATGGATGAGAACTCAAATCCTCAAATCTGTTGCATGAAAGAAAATATTCGTTCAAATTGTTCATATAAAATAAAATATATCTACGTTGTTTATTGGCAGTAAGGATTTCAAGATAAGAATAGTTTCAACATTCACTGTGCTAACAGTCACTCATTGGTGGAGAAGCATTACATTTGTTTTAATTAAATAAAAATTCGTTCAGTATTATATCAAAATATGTCTAAGGGTGTGTTCCGTTCTGGGATTTAAAACGTTCTTAATAAAATTTATTTTATGTATTTAAAGATAAGCCTTGTCTTTGCTTTTTTCTTGTTCAATGTTTCTTTTTTCTTTAGTGATATGTATTTCTTATTTTGATTTTTAATCAGAGAAAGTAGTTATTCGTAGAATCGATAAAGTATCTGAACATAAATCACCCGAGCGTCTACAAGTTGCACAAGCGCAAGAAAAGTGTCAAGTGTCAGTTAAAAAATTGATAATAAATATATAGTTATTAAGTATTAAAATCGATATAATTTATGATATCGACTGAAGGTGCTTGATGGAACTTCAATATTAAATTTGAATTGTTGCAACTTTAGACGATTCCATATGTCTTATCACAAACGACCCGGGTTTCGCCACTGATAAGTTTAAGTCAGTTATGTTGCATCCGTTGCGATGGAATACCTGAAGATGCCGAAGGACGAAACCCGGGTCGTTTGTGATAAGACATATGGAATCGTACAAAGTTGCAACAATTCAAAATTAAAATAGATGTAAAAAAATACATCTCTCTTTCGTAAAATCGATGCAGGACACTGATTCTGAATCTTTGGAATCACCTAAGTCGTGAATATGGTCATTTTTGGACTGTTCATGAGCTTTGTTTGCTAAACTATTACCAAACAAAAGAAAAAAATATTTGACCGACACTTTTTCGTACGTATTAAACTACAATAAATCATTAATTTTCCAAAACTGACTTCTTCGAGTTGTGACACGTTACTTACGAAGGTGCAATACAGACACATGAATTATTATAGATCAATGGACGGATACATTTAACCCAAAAGAGACACGTATACTTCAAGATTAACAATGTTGGTTTTGTGCTATATCTAAACGTTTATTATTATGATCTAACTTCAAAATATCATTGATTGATGCAATTTAAACCTATGACAAACATCTTTAAATTAATACGATTATATAAAAATATATCCTTGAAAATATATCTTATTTAATCATCATGGCCACTTCAAAAATTCTCTACAGCCAATTTGTTTTTTTTATTGTATAGTAGCCTATTAAATTGCTTTATGATTTTGACAAATACTTGTGAGATGGTTACAACACTGCGATACTATATATTGAAAAAAAAACATCGACACATTGTCAAGCTGTTCGAAAGAACCGCTTAAAGATTAGGCATAAAATTAAATCACACAATAAAATTTTTATGAAAAAGAGCAGTTGTGATAACTATCTTATAATAAGTTTTACCGAAACACACTATGTATAGTAAAAAAAAACTTGATGTTATATTTTCTATCTAACTATATTATACATTATAAGCGTCATGACGTGTTACGTTCATATATTCAAATATGCAAGTCAAGTTTTTTTTGTTTATTGTAGATATATTATAAAATTAATTTATTATCGATTTACTTTTCTTTCCCTTAACATAAAAACTCCAGCTATTTTAATATGCAACTGAAATTTATCTCATGTATATTGAAAGAAAATAATGAAGCTCTTGAAATATTTTGTTCAGCAAAAAGCTGTCATTCGGATTATATTGTAACCTATCAATCAACATAAAATTCGGTGTCGATATATTTTTTCTCTAAAATACCCTTACGCTAATATTGAGAAAGTCACATCAAGTTAAAGGAAGTGTCACTATTATCACAATATAATGGGATGTCAAAATCAATGTGGCTTTTTTCCCAACATGTGGAAAAATGTTGTCAAAATCTCAAAAAATAATTATTTTTGTACCAAAAACTGACGATTTCATTATACAATATTATACCCATTTCATCTTTAGTCTTAATTTTTTTTTGTACTGGTGAGTTTTTGATAATAAACCTAGCGACATAAATGCGGCGATTGTTAATTAGTTGTTATAATTATATGTTGAAGAACGTTTTAGAAACATTGATATAATTTTTTTTAGATTTTCTATTCGAAAAATATTTTGAAACTATTGGTGGCTTTTTAACTCAAACGTGTTAAAAAACATACAAAAATTTATTATTTGATGGTCTATAACTGTCTATAGCTTGTAGCTAATATCCGGCGAAAATGTGAAGGAATCATTACAATATCAAAAAATGTTAATTGAATTGCTAATTTCAATTTAATTCGTTACTTGAATTTTCTATTACGTGTTTATATTATATTATACAAAAGTGCACATAAATTTGTCGTTTATTTACCACGTCTTTTTCATTTTTTTTTATTTTTCAATACAGATATACTATCTATAGTATTTTAAAAAAAAATTAAATTTGTTTGTTGAATGTTCCTAATATTTGAGAATTAGTAGACATGAATTGTTTGTTTTTCTTGAATTTAGAACCAGCTTTCTAAAGGGAGTGTCACTTGCAAGACATTAACAATGTTCAAGAGTTGCTTCGGATTTCAAGATATTCAACGTGGACGAGAGGGAGGTCTGACTTAAACTATTTTTTAATGTATTAAAGCAGATTACCAATTATCGACTTTTTTACGCTACAAAACGATCAAACTAAATATTTGTAATTTTTGAAACCTAAAAGTATCAAATAAATAAAAATTTATAAAATAAAAATTATTTTCGGTATTGTATTTTCAATACTGAAGTTATAATTAATAAAAACACATTTTTAGTACTATTTCTACAAGTACTATTCTATAAGTTGATAATGCCCACGACGAGCGAAATCAGTCGATGTCATAAAATTTTTTATAAGAATTTAGCTACAAGATGATTTTCCACTAAAAAGTGACAGTTGACACTACATGGTCGACATTTATAGTTGAATTATAGCCCTTTGGTATAGCTATCACTAAGAGAATTGTAAGACACCATTTCTGATTGGATATAATATAAACTGGAAAAGAACTATTTGGAAAATATAATAATTTAAAAAATAGCTTACACTTGTTTTGGATGAGCTTCTCAATGACAGTAATCGGCGACTCCATCGCGATTGTTAGGCAATAAGAAAGCAAAATTGTTGCTATAGCGTCTCCAAAATATAGATGTACCTGAAAAAAAAATTATTCATTAAACGGCTGCTGTAAGTATATGAGTTTTCAATTAATTATTGATGTATAATATATCTAGACAAGAATGTTATAACCTTCATTGAATATCAGTTGAATGATATTTTGGTCCTTCTTCCGTTACTTAAAAATGTCGTATTTATAGTTTATTCCGTTGGTTATAAGTTTATACAAAATGAAATAACAATTAACAATAGTTGCCAATTAGCTAAATGTTATAATTTTTAAAGTTAGAAGAAATATTTATATTGATACCAGTCTGAGAGAAAAAGGAAAAAGACTGGGTTGCGTTTTAAGTTTATATTATTGTAGTTTCCTTAAATTCATATTTATCATTAGTGATAAACTCAAACTATGATTATAAGAAAACTCTGTGAAATCGAAAGTGATGGAATTTTTTAAATAGGCTAGAAACAATTATATAATATAATATATATATATATTGTAAATGTCCAACTATAACGGCGTAAAATACATAATAATTTAACAAACAATAAAAGTTATAGTTAAAAGATACTTGCAGCGTGTAATTAGTCAATATAGTTGATGTTATGCCAGATACTGTAAACATTTTTATAGATAATAAAAAAATAAGCATAATCGTGCGATTGATAAAAAAATAAACATATAGAAATATAACACTGGGAATCCTATTCGTTGTAACATAATAAAAAAAAATTACTAACAAAGGATCCGTTTTTGAAAACTGGGACAGTTCGCATAGCTGCGACCATCATGAACTGCATGGGAAGATGGATTAGGTACATCGAATATGTCAGCCGACCAATAATTTGCCAGAGGGGAAAGCTTAGGAACCATTCAACAGGACCTGTGAAGTAAAATCAAACATATTTATCAGGCATTAAGACTTAAAGCTAGCTGATCCTAAGAAATCAGAGACAGACAGATTGGTGTTTGGCGATATGCGGATGATAACCGCTTAATATTTATTTTCACCGAGATTAATGATAGAAAAACCAGACATGGCTTTTGAATGTACAAATAAGAATTCTTATCACTTAAGCACATCATATCCTATTTTATGATCCGCAATACATGATCAGTGGTAGTTCTGTAGCGGTTCTGAAGCTCAATGGTTTATAGCTGAGTTGTCCATACTATTGTATATTCCGCGAAACACTGTGGTGCCGAAAATAACTTTCCTATGAAAAATTACTCAATTATAATTTACTTAACATAAAAAGAGTGTCATTAAATCTTTCTGATTAACAGAAAGAGTTTGACAAACCCTGGTCTATAGTTGTATAGTCACCATTATATATATTATATATGTGTGTGTATACAGTGGAATCCCAATAAACCGTTATCATATAATGCGTTTTCCTAGACGATTCGCCCACTTTTTAAAGTCCCATCAAACACACATAAGAACAATGTTAAATAACTGTTCACCAATTTATCGATTTTTCGATCGATCGTCTACATATTACAGTTTCGTTTCAAATGTTACCCCGATTGACCGGAATTGATAGATACATATTTCTATTCAATACAATTTGTGAGTTTGAGCACAATAAATCTTATATATTAACCAAAGAAATTAATCACTTTTAAGGTGTTAACTGTCACTTCTTGATTTAAATGCATTATATTTTAAATAATAAGAACACATTTTTTTAGTACTTATTTCCACAATATATTTTTTGATCAGGACCGGTTTCGCTCATCGCGAGCATTGTTCAGTTGATAATGCTCGCGATGAGCGAAACCGGTCCTGATCAAAAAATATATTGTGGAAATAAGTACTAAAAAAATGTGTTTTTATTATTTAAAAAAAAAAAAAAATAATGATGAAATATAATATATAGTTCGCACAAATGTCTTGTGATATTATTAAATAAAGAATTTGCAAAAAGAAGTTTGAAACTCTCTTCGATTATTGATTGAATTGGCATTCACTTGGTGGAACTCCATTATAGCATGTTGAAAAAAATAGCAATGTATTTTAGTTCTACAAAATTATTTAAAAAAATATTGTTGATAGCTATTTCGGCTAACGCCATCGTCAGAACTATGTTTGAAAAAATAAGATTAAATTAATATAATTTTAACAAAACCGTCTAATATTTTTCATTTTAGTGGCCCTTTGAAAAACGTGGAATCGAGGTTTCATTGCGTTGAAAGAGTTTTTTGCGATTTTCTAGTCGTTTCTTTTTTTGCTTTGTTATATCGTTCATTTTTCCGTAAGATACCAAAGCGTCTTAACAACAAATGTCCAGCCAAGAATTCAAATATTTAATAATTGACTATTAAGTGTTCTGTTAGTGGAAATGATGTTTTTAAATATATTTCCTTGATGTTGATAAAATTTATAAGTATTGTATTGATAATGTGAAATGTTATTAATATTTACCTCCGTATCCATGGGAACACGCAAATATAATCCACAGTAAAGCAATCACCCATCCCACCCGGCTGAACGCAAGGTACGATGTATCAGTCCAATGAGAAAACTCATGCGTCTCCAACTGAAGTGGTCTCATTCCGAAGATAACAAGTATGATAATGCTAATGCTAGTGAACCATCCGAGAATTACCATGTACTGAAAAACATATCGCAGTATTTTTAAATATGACCAATTTATGTAAGAAAGTAAAGTAATATTCTTTCGCGGAAAAAAAGATTATTATTTAATACATCTCAGAAGTTATTTTCATCTAAAAATGTCACAGTCTCACACATTATTTAGTATAAAAAATATCTTTCATTTATATTGATATTTCAAACACATAATCAATATTTACTGACATTTCGATTAACGTTGTCAACGTTGAAAAAACAATTTCACTACAAAAACTTATAGATTTGATTTTTATTTAATAAATATTTTAAAAGAAGCATGATTGCTGTGTGTGGTCAAATATTTAATTATCATATTTTGATAATAAACGCACCCAAGGAAGCCGAATTTTTTGGGGCCTATTCAGCACTTCTAGCAAAAGATATCCGGAGCAGAAACCAATGAACCATGGTGTCGCACGTGTGTGAGTAGCGTAGTAATAGTTGACCTGACGATCCTCAACTATTAATGGATGAGTGCTGAAATTACACGATATATTAATAAAAAATTCTAGATAATCTTAATAACAGTTGTGCATTTCGAGCATTTGGTGCAGGAACAACAAGTATTTCTTCTTTGGACTTTATTTTTCGGTTACCTATTGGAAAGAATACAAAGTTAGAAACATATCCCGCGCCTTTGGAAACGCTTTCTCATACATATTCTAGATTGACAGCCACCGGTTAGCAAAAAGTATTCAACAATTTGTTTTTAAAATGACGTCGATAATTTACATTTTGAAAAAAAAAATGTTAAATGGAACTTTCCCCCACAAGTATATTGAATTTATGTATATCGTTAATCAAATGATGGCAATGATTCTTGTCTGTAGTTAAGATTATAAAATAGAGAAAAAAATATTTTGTCCAAAGCAATTTCTGGTGAGGTATACTAGTAAGGATATAAATTGTTAGTGTAAGCTTTTGTTTAGCTAAAAATTGTTTTATTTAGTTTACTTAAAACTTAACTTGGTTCTGAAAAAATAATTATTCAACGTTAATCTTGCGTTTAGTGTAATGACTATTTATTTTTGAGGAAAAGATAACATACTTAAGTGGCATAGAAGCAGCAGGCCATTTGTTAATATAACACAGTGTATATACCAATACTATTGATAAAAACGTCCAAGTAGCTGCAAGCCAAGTGCCAATTTGTCGGTTTTTTATGATTGGATATATAAGAATCGGCGATAGAATAAAGAGTTGCATATCCACCGACAAGTACCACGTGTGGCCTAAACACTGTAAAAAAAGAGAATTGGATTATTTTATCAGGCGAATCATAATTATTGCATTTTTGTACATTTAGTGTCGTCTAATTTATAGTGAATATTTTTATCGCTAGGTGATATGTTAAACATTAAGTTGAATTCGTTTTATATCATGGTTATCCATTCTTATTCAAGTTCCGATTTAAATTCAGATTAAACTCAATTTATGCTATTCAATAAAAGCAAATTGGTAAAAATATTTTATGTGGAAGACTTCGATTTGAATGTTTTTTGTATTCAATTCATTATGTCTTATAACGTATTATGAGATTAAACCAATAATGAGTTAGCTAGCTAGTTTCTTCCTAAATTACTAATTTAAATTTCTCCAGTCATCATACTTTCTTTAAATCTACAACGAAGATATGAATTTTACTAATCAGAGCTTTTTAAAAGATAGCTGTGTACAAAATGGCATCGACTATTTTTCATGATTGACAATAAGTATATTTTAAAAATATAACTATTATTTATTAAATTAAGAGCGAAAAAATGATATGAAAAAGTTATATATGAAAATTTCAATCGATTGCTTTAAAATATGATGAGCTTTACAAGCTGTTCTAAATGTGTTAATATATTTTATAAGAGGTTTTGGCACGATTATTTTTAATTTGATATTTAGAATTTAAGATATTTACGAATTCTTTTCTTTCCATAAGATCTCGATTGATATAAATTTTCATCATTTTTGACGTTTGATCGCTTAATAAATTTAACATCAAACATTTTTCATCAAAGAATAAATTAAAAACTATTTTAATACTTACGATTTCTTTTGGATTATAGTAGTTTTGAATATATAAAAGAGTTGACCACCAGTACTTTCTGCACGATAGTGACAGTTCCGGTGTGAGATTTTTCCATAATGGTCCGGACCCTAAATGATCAAAAAGGGTTGCTTGCAAAAGGGTCATCAGAGCCAATGATGGTGTCAAACGTAGAAATCGATGAAGATAGAAATATTTAAGGCTCATTTTTTGCGCTGAAATTTAAGAAGAGTATTCAAGATAAATCTGGTAGACTCAGTATACGATTCTTATTCAAATCGATTAAATGAATGCATGATATTTATTATTTTGAGTAAATTTCTCCATATACGTCGGCGTAATATTTTTACATTAAATGCTTGAAAATAAAAAAATGTTTTAAATTAAAAAAACGAACCACAGCTACACCCAGATTCTATTGCTGGGAAACGTTAAATGTTATTATTTAAACGTGGCTATATAATCTTCGGCTTGTGAATGATGTAATACGTTACATATTCGTAAAACTTTTAATGAAATTTTATTTCCTATTCAATGTTTACTGTAGATATTTGTGCATATATGTATCATATTTTACAAAAATATGATGGAATGTCGAATCGTGACGATCGACGATTGTAGCATTCGAAATCTAAAAGTTAAGCAATTCACTATACAATTGAGAGAAAAATATCAAACTATTCGAAACTTCTTTTTTTTAAAATTTTTCGCCATCAGGAGAAGCTAATTCAAACTCATGCATTTAATCATTGACAAATCAATATAGTAAAAAGCCGGTGTCTTTACTTACTCTTCATCTTTTTAAAGTATATGTATGTTAGAAGGAGACCACTCATAAGGAAAAATGTATCAACTGAAACTCCTGCTGAAAGAATCGGCATACTCCAATATGAAGCACCCCACTGGAAAATAACAAACAAATAAGAGAGGAAATTAAAATAACTAATTTAAGGTATTTTTTTTTAATATAAATCCTCGCATAAAAAACTATACTGCTTCTCAGCAAGAAATAATTCTTATTTCACGATGAAAAAAATAGCAATGTATTTTAGTTCTACAATTTTTTTATAAGATATAGTTGATAGCTGTTTCGGCTCACGCCATCGTTTGAACTATGTTTAAACGTAAATTTGCTTATCTATATATAGCTGTGTAGAAAAGGTACACAATAAATCTTCTCTTCTGTTTTAACGACCCAGATTATTTCCTGATAGCAATAAAACTAAAAAATTTGAAAACATAAATGAAACTAAACAGGCAGCTATATCAATAAGCTCAAATATTGGACGTGATGGTTATTATGGTTTATTACGGGTAGGCAATAGCCTCTCGCAATGGTCTGATAAGCAGCGACCGATTTATATTTGTTTGTTCATTTAAGATTTCGTGTGACGAGTTAAAATTTATATTATGCGACTCTTTCATAAAGTGATTTGAATAATGGAGTTTTATCAAGTACATGCCAATTAAATCAATAAATTCTTACTTCCATCATGTCGAAGAAATTTGTAATTGGTGATAGAAGGCCAGCTGTATATCGATGGCACATTATGATCCACAAAATAGACATCACTCTCATTCCATTTAAACAACTAAGAGGGCCTGGATTTGCGTCCACCTTGAAAAGCCTTATGCTATTATTCCACACAGAAAAGGATGAGAGTAGTTCGTTTTGTTGATGTTGGTCACCTAAAAAAGTCACACGAAATATAGCTTAATTTTCATTCATATTAAATATAATTAATTACCAATCATAATATAGCAGTAAAAACACATAAGTTGTATGAAAATAATTTCATGTGTTAGAGATCTATGGAGTTATTAAGGGAAAGAAGTGTAAATAATTACAGCTATTTTCTTGCAATTTTTTGAACCTTTTGAATATAAACGATTGGAGAGAACATGTTTGAAAAAAAACTAGTTATGAAACATAAAGATATAAATTGAAATAAAAAAAACACCTTTTATTTGTTTTAAAATCACCTGGGACTTAACACATTATTAACAAAAAATCAAGAAAAGGTTGCATAAAAAAATCTGAATCAATGCAATGTTGAAAAAAACCAGTACCAAAACTATATGAGAGTTATCAAAAAGCTACGAGAATAGATATTATTTTTATTTGTCCTTGTGGAGTTTTAGATTCATTTTCACATAAATTTATTGTATAAAGCCAATTTTTGGGTAAAATAGTAGCAACACATTTGAAGAAAACATAGTCAATGAAAAAAAGTAAAGTTCAAGTTCGTTTATTTAATATCCGAGTTAGAAAAACACAGCCAATTTATAATTGAAGTTGAATTGGCAAAACGCATCTTTATTATAATTTTTTATTTGGCATATTATATAGAATGTTACATGTGCAGTATGTCGAGTTGAATCTTATGTTGAAATCACGTATTAATTATGCCAAAAGCATCCAATCTTGATTTTATAAAGTTATCAATCCTTTATACGATAACGTTCTCTATCAAAAGTAACTTTAACACATTCAACTTAAAAACAAGTTAAGTCAAATGATTCCTCCAGGTCAGAATGTCACTTATAATGGATGCAAAGGTGACTTTATGAATATTTAAATACTTTTTTTGCAATAGATTCTCTTTCTTTAAAATCATTCACTAAAGGATAATTAGTGGCCTTTGTTTATACATTAATTGTACACGCAACTTTTTAATCATAAAAAAAAAATATTGCCTTTAATAAAATATTTATTTTATTAAAACGAGTTAGTGTAGCCAATATTTTTTAACTTTAAATTTGCAACTCGTTTTTTGACGACAGACAATATTTCAAAACTCATGTTCACTAAAATTGCGACCCAAAGTATAGAGTGTTTTTGTTAAAGATACAGAACTTTAAGTTAGCAAAACTTTTTTAAATGGCAACTATTTTGTCAGTTGTTAAGTGATTTATGGTTAATTTGAGGTGACATTTCATTATAAATAGATTGACGCCTGAACAACGCTTCCAAATTGTGTAAATTAATTTTGAAAATCATGGTTCTGTTCGAAATACGTACCGTGCACTACGTCCATAAGCGATAAAGCTCACTTTTGGTTGAATGTATACGTCAATAAAGAACTGCCATATTTGGAAGGATGATAATCTTCAAGTGTATGTTATATCCAGAAAAACTGACTGTTTGGTGTGCTTTATGAGCTGGTGGAATCATTCATTGGTCCGTACTTCTTTAAAAACGATGCTGGCCAGAACGTTACAGTCAATGGTGACCGCTATGGGGCTATGATTACTGACTTTTTTGTTCATCAATTGAACAACCATGATGTGCAGGAGCTGTGGTTTCAACAAGACGGCGCAACATGCCACACAACTCGTGCCACAATTGATTTATTGAAGGAAACGTTTGATAACCACATAGTTTCACGTTTCGGACCCGTGACTTGGCCTCCAAAATCGTGTGATTTAACGCCGCTAGACTATTTTCTGTGGGTCATATGTAAAGTCGCTAATCTACACCGATAAGCCCAAAACGATTGACCGCTTGGAAAACAACATTCGCCGTGATATTGCCAATATACGGCCACAAATATTGGAAAAAGTCATCGAAAATTGGACCTCCAGATTAGACTACATCCGAGCCAGCCGTGGCGGTCATATGGCAAAAATTATAGTTAAATTATAATGCAAAAGATTATCTTACGAATATAGTAATTTTCATGTCGATTTAAAAAATAATATTTGTTTTATTTAATTTAAAAGTTTTATTTATCTAAAAATAAACACCCTATAGTAGTAAACCAACCTTATCGGAAAAGCCTTGGATTATTAAATAAAAATGTTTGTTTTTGTTGGAAGAGATATAATTTACAGTAGTGATTAGAAAGTGTTCTATTTTTCGGTAGCTTACTATTAGACATTTTACTTCAAGTAGGCACTTCAACGATATCAAAACACGCAGCTACAAAATGTTTTATATTACTATAGTTACACATACGAGATAACAAGTGTTGTAATATGCACCGAAAAGTTCTCACAAAAGCCGGTAATTCTGGATGTAATTCAGCTAACGAGTATTATGTATTCAGTGGTAAAACATTTATTTAGTTGCCAAGAAATTTAGTTTTTGCCGTTAGTGCGTTGTGATGAAATTAAAATAATCGATATCTCGATTTTTTTACTTTTACTTTCTTTTTTCATTTTAAAAATTCACACACCTTTAAACTCAGCCTTGGATCTAATTACATCAAATATTTATCCATTTTTTTTTATTATTTTGTAAAAACATAATCATGTCAATCTTAAAAAATATTTTGTTTTGATTTTTCTATGATATACAATAATTCGATTCTCAAAGAAGTTTGATATATTTTGAGCGATATTTTTTGCGGATAAAAAAAGGGATACACATTTTTCACAAAAAAATGAATGACTGATAAATAAAAGGAATCGGTCGATAAATGTATCAACTCATTTAGATAATTATGAATGGAATTCATATATTCGTTGCAAGTAAAACGGTCAAGATATATTAATAAAAAGTACAGACCTTTCAACCACACACGGTGAACTACTTCATAAATCGTACTGGAGAGAATAATTAGACCCAAAATCACTAAAATAACCCTGAAACAAAAATAATGATTTATCATTATTAGAGTACAATATAATATTTTGTTTTTAGTTGGTATATAAGATTTAAAATCAAAGCGTTTATTATGAATGTGTCAATATACTTTCAAAAAAATATTTATCACTGTTTGTTAAGTGAGAAGAAATTGTAATAGTTTTCTACATAAATGTAAAAAGTAATAAGGAGAAATTTTAAATGTTACAACTTTGTACGATACCACATGTTTTGTCACTAACGACCCCGGTTTCGCCTTTCGGTATCTTCGGGCATTCTATCACAAGGATACAAAAGAACTGTAGTTCAGAACAGAAGCTTCAGTTCCGTTACATCCGTGTGATAGAATGCATGAAGGTGCCGAAAGGCGAAACCCGTGTCATTAGTGACAAAACATGTGGAATCGTACAAAGTTATAATGAATCAAATTTGATATTGAAATTCCATCAAGCATCTTCAGTCGATATCATAAATTAATAAGGAAAAAGCTAATTGTTATCAGCATCAGAAAGTTCTCCTTGTTCGATACGCTCTATATCTCATTGCTATTAGATAATAATATTGAAAGAGCCCATATTGATGCGAAACAATAAATTTTTCGTGAGAATTTCAGAACACTGACGAATAGCAGGTTATCGTGTAAGGTTTGCGTGTTAGACTAGGCAAGGCGTAAATCGAAGTGCTAATGTTTATACCACCAGTAATAAATATTCTACCAATAGTATTATCATCCCACAGACTCTTGTTGTATTTTATAGGAACCAATTATAAAAGTGTAAAAAAAATATTAGTTATACGTTTCAAAAGCGATATAAAATTTCGAAAAGTAAATCATTTAGAAACATAGTAATATGAGTACGGTGAAGAAAAACTTGGCTTATATATAATCCCTAGTTTAAATATCTAGCTCATTGTGGAGAAAATATAATAGTGTCTTAATGAAGGATTTTGTCGCTATAAACCAATAAAAACTGTTCATACTTACACAGCAACGTAATCGCCTGCTTTCCATGGTATACTCTCAGCAGTGCTACAAAGTTTTTCTGGTACCATTAACGGAAGTGGTGGCATTTTTGGAAATATTACCTGCACAATATCCTTTAAAATGTCTCTAATCTCATCAGCCGAACAAGATGATGGAAAGCAAACACCTATGTTCATGTAAATTTGTCCAGTCAAATCAATATTTCCAGCCCTGCATTGAAAACAAAAAAAACCATTATTACATTAAGTACACGTGAGAAAAAAGTGTCAATATCTAAAAGCAGTGTTTCTGAAATAGTTAAATCTTGAAAATATATCCATATAAAATGTCATGTGGCTCATGTTTGTCCGTTTATATCAGACAGACATGTAGAAGTATATCCACTCGAGCTAAGGAACATTTAAGATCATTCAATAGAAAAAAAAAACAGATTCACAATTCGCTAATCACGTTATTAAGGAATCACATAATATAAATTCAAACTCAGCGCCTTAGTGTTTGCATCTTTGTAGTAGGTCTAGGGTCGCAGGATGACGGCTTTGGAACAGCTGGAAATCAATAGATATCAACTATCACAAAGAATTCTTAACGAACAAACTAATATAAGTCGGTCACCACTATTGAATCCTCCGGGGATAGTTTCTTTGTTTCTATAATGGAACATTTTCGTGTCATATGTGAACTTAGTGATATAGCAGGCTTTTTAGTTTCATTTATAATTGTTAGTTTTATTGCGAGCAAGAAATAAGCTAGGTCGTTAAAATAGGAGAGAAGATGGATTGTGTACCTTTTCTACACAGCTATATATAGATAATCAAATGTCAGTTTATGCATAGTTCTGACGATGTCGTGAGCCGAAATAGCTATCAACTATATTTGAAAAAAATATTTTCTAGAACTAAAATACATTGCAATTTTTTTCACCGTGTTATAATGGAGTTCTACCAAGTGAATGCCAATTCAATCAATATATATAAAAAAAGAGTTTGGAAATTTTTAACTTCTTCTTCGCTTCTTTAAAAAACATCTTTAGACTAACTGTAACGCAAGAATATTAAGTAACGAGGTAAAACCATATATATTGACTGAAGAAGATAGTGTTGCCAGATTATAAAATTTACTGTAAACGGTGATAGGGTTCGACAAAAACCGTAGTAATGCAAATCCATCTATTTCCACAACTCTATATTATTTAAATACGGGTCTAATTATTATTGTGTTTTCTTTTTGAAATATGATACCTTTCCACTAAAAGTGACAGTTAACAATTAAAAAGTGAATATATGTGAAAAATTCGAAAATGGTCTGAAAATAAAAATTCGAAATAAAATGAATTGTATAATATAATACTGAGTCACTTTACTATTCAAATGTTTTAAACAATGGTTATTCTATTTTATAAAAAAACTTTTAGGTATTCTTGATTCTATATTTTACTCAATTAGGTATTTATTCATTAGAATATTTGCTAGGATCGTTTTCAAATGAGTGATTTGCAAACTTTGAAAATGATGGCTTTTAAGACATATTATATTAGTTTTTATTACTGTATTACAATTGTTATTTTTTGACATTGTATGGAATGTTTGACAATTTTCACAAGAGAGGCGGTATATGCCATGGTCGATAGGATAATACTATTATCATTAAAGACATAACAAGCTGATCATTAGTCATTTGCTCACAAATTTTAAAATGTTGAAAGATTTATCTCAAAAATGATTTGTAGTACTGATGGTGGAATATTAGCAGAACACGTAAGAATTGATAACTTAACTTGGACAAAGATAATGTTTTCATTAAATTGATGGTTTTATTATTTTTATCTTAATCATTAAAAACAATCATTCAGCCAAATGCAGTATTGTTAAACAACATTAAATTAGACCATTAAGAAAAGTTTCTCAAAATGTGCAAAGTCGGTAGTTTTGTCAATCGTAAGTTTTCGATAAACGAGTGATTTAAATATCTTCTACATTATATATATTTATGTATTTTGAATGCTATATTATTATAATATTATCCGAATATAATAAATAAATGATTATAAAAATAATTAATAAGCGCATTAATTAAAATATTCAATAATGCGACCGTCATTGGTTCAAGAAAACAATGGATCCAATTCTTTGTATACGATTTGTTTAATGAAAGTATTGCTTGCTTATTTACAATTAATTTACAAGATTTTTTGTTGCTTTATCTGCCGCTATCCTGTAATAATTTTAAAAAATCATTGTAACTTTTTAAAATGTGTAGGAAGCAATAGTTTTGATGATGCATGTTAAATTATGTTGAAATTGAAAATGTTCAAGTCGAAAAGTTTCTTAGACGTCAGATGTACTTCTCTCTGTAAGACGATATAGACTTGAAATCAATTTACCTGTACTTTAATTATATTATTGTAACCCGATAGTTCTAATTGTGATGTTATTGGTTAGCTTACTTTACAAATATCTTTAAACGAGTATAATTTAGAAAAAAAATTACCTCGAGATGCCAGTGCGCTGATTTTTCAATGTGTTCGATACAACGTTGTAATTTTTGAAGAATTCTGTTATTGGCAGACGAGCTTGGCAGTATTTTCCCTTGATTGCTTCCTTACCCTCTGGCACGTGGTCAACTCCCATGCATTCATCAAATTGTCCCAAATGGTTTACGTTTCCCATCAACATACCAGTTGGTACTTTTCCTGATGCGTCCAACACTAAATACAAGAAAAAAAGTATCTAAAAATACATATTTTTTAGAGAATCGCAAATTTTTTATAAAAGAAGTCCAATTTTTTTCAAAACTACGCCTCATTCTTGAAGAAAAATTCTAATTTTCGTAATTCCGCAAGCCGTCTATAAGTATAAAGAAGAAAGAACGTGCTTGAAAATATCATATTTTCTATTTCAAATAATTAATATCACAATATTTATTAACAAAAGTAGAGACAACACGCTGGATTGTGTAATAAAATTTTACAAAAACCATATTGCGAAATTTAATAAACTATGAATTATTAACAAATGCATAAAAAAATCAAGATTAATTATTGTACTATAAAAGTTTGTTTGTTGAAACATTTTTTTTGCATTGTAATTGTGAAATAAAACATTGCATTTTTCGAATAAAAAACTATTTTACCATCGATTTAATTTTATTAATGAATCAAAATCCCGATTTATTAACGAAAAAATGTTGACAATAATATAATATGTTACCAGAAACTCGGCTAAATACAATATTAAAGCTTCTAGTACAATCCTGGCAGAAGGATTGAATGATTTTTTAGAATTATACAATGGTTTCAATATGCATAAGATTTCATTCATAAACGTTCAACTTGAAAGATAGTTGGAAAGAGACGCATTAATTAGTTCAAACTTTATTGAAAAGAAAGCAATTAGGATATTGCTAATGAATGAAATCGTATTAACGGTTTCTTCATAATTATATATATAATAAAAGAAGTCGTTACTGAAGTGTAACAATAATTTAATATCAAGTATCAAACGCTATTTATTTAATTATCATGCCACATTTATATAGTTTATGCGTCGTTTGTTGCACTTAAAAGACAGAATTATTATCGCTATATGAATTCGAAAAAAAATGAATTTTGGACATTGAATCAAGGTATAATTTTTATCCGTGTCCGCTTTCACGTAAAGAAGGTTCGAAAAAGTAGTTCGCTAATCACATTTAAACCTCATATGAATGATAGATAAAGAGACGTTTGGTTTGAAGTAATATTCTCAATGTACACGAATGCTTCGGTTCTTGTCTCACAAATAACGAATAATTGATTGAATTGGCATTCACTTGGTAGAACTCCATTATAACACGGTGAAAAAATCTTGTAGAACTAAAATACATTGCTATTTTTTCACCGTGTAATAACGAATAAATTGAACAACCCATACAAACAAGGGTGAAAAAAGAAAAGCAGAAGAGCATTTATGCGTTGGAAATATTACTATATTTGCCATTTATGCTGTAAAATTTTACCAAAAATAAATCTTTCAAACTTACTTCTGAGTGCCCATAGTTGGCGCCATGATGACGTGACGTACTGAATTTGTTCTGCGCATAGTGTCCCATTAGTTTGAATAAGGTGTAAGATATATGCGGATAATTTTACTGGTAAAAGCTTGTCAAATATTTTACTATAATCGGAAATTTTTAATGGAAAATTTTCCAAGTCAGCTTCGAAGAGTGCTTGATAATCAGGAACAATTGGAGTTTCTGATGCATCACACGTTAAAGAGAAAAGCAATATTACTCCCGTAAAAGCGGCCACACATTTCATTATAGAACACATTTTTTAATTCTCTATGTTTATTAATTGTGAAAGAAATTAGTTTATTCTTGTTCCTCTTTAATATAATTATAAAAATCAACGTTTTTAACGGATGTTAATCAATTTGACACATTTTTTACTACTTTTATACTTAATTATCTCCATTTTGAGATACACGTCAATTTGTCACAACATATAAAAAAGACAGCATTACAAATACAATTAATAACGTAGTTTAAAATTATTTTTGATAAGATTTAGTGTTCTGATTTCATATACGAAATTGGTTCACGTGTTTATCTATTACGTATGATTCACAATAATTTATAATTTTTTTTTTAATAATATAATTTTGGGCACATTTTCAATTTTTGAAATAAAAAACACTGATACTACCTTTCACCAAATTCAAAATGTTTGTATAAATTATAATGAGTATTCCAGAGAGAAAGGATCTCTGAAGGTACTCATGTGTCAATTGTATTAAATCCGTATTAATTAATGCCAGCCATTGTGAGGCACAAGTAAAACTAACAATTTTTTCGGCATGAAAACGTTTATAACTAAAAAATTAAAACAGTCGTAGATAAATTATAATTGTAACAATACAAAAGTAATTAGATATGTACATTAATTCTTGAATGGTATTTAAACTTATTCATGATTTTAGCCAATCAAAAAAGCAATTAAATATTTTTTCATTGACAAAATTCTACTGTTGTCTTGTCAAACTTTCAACCGTCGAAATAAATAACATATAAGTAATGAAAGATTGTAATAGTAATGAATGATTTTGATAAATTTATTTTAATGCATTCAAAAGAAACATAGGAAACTTATGAATGATACGAAATTTTTATATATATATATGTGTCAATAGTTATCATATTTTTGAATATATCGTTAAAATATAGTAAAATTCAATTTATTAATAATAACAATGAGGTTGGATTATTTTTGTGGGGTTTCACTTCTTATCTAAGACCCAGTAACATTTTAATAACGCAATGAAAACATTCAAAATTTTCGCTGTGCATATATGTATTTTTTTTGTATAGAAATCAAACTGGAACAGAATGTTTGTTGAAATAAAATTGTATCGTATTTTTTTTAAACATTATCAATAAAGTCAGATTTAAAAATGTTATTAAATCAATTTTACAAACCCGCGAAGTATGTCATAATTTTATTGAAAATATATTTTGTTTGTCACATTTTTATTTGAAATTTTCACAATTCGATAATAAAAGAGGCTATAAAGAGCAATAAGATTAAATATTATTGTTCTAATCCAAGCGTTATATCATTAATAACTCAGGTTTAGTTAAAAGTAGCTGTCGAACAATGTCTGTCAAGATAAGACTCTATTATAAACATACATGCTCCACATTGGAAGTGGGTATGGATGCAAAAATACATATTGCGTATAATTTTTCAATTGGATGTAATATCAAGACACAATACATTTCAACAATGACTGTATGATTTTAAGAGCTATCTAAAAATGCAGGTCAATATATTGGTGATATCATTGATTGATAAAAGACGATCAATCATTTTTATCAGAAAATTTTACCAAAGAATTTAATCATATAAGGTATACAAAAATATAATCACTATGTCTGGTTCCTAAAATATATAGAGTACACTTGATTTTATCGCATTATTCTTTGATTTGAGGTTAATTCAAGAATCATGTGAATCATCAGATTCATCGACACTCTTGATAATATTTTGGGATTCCCACAGATGGTTATTGAGACTTAATTAAAACTACTAGTAACCATCTAGTTTTTCTTGCTCTTTCTTAAAAAGTAAAATAAAATTAGGCATCTTACAAAGTCTGGTATATGTATTTAAAAATTGTTTCAACTAATGAGTTTGTTGATTTTGCATGGTATAAATCGTAAGTAACGTCGGAAGTTCAGGCCAAATCTAAATTGAATATTATTTGCCTACGTCTATATAGAATATGTCGACATTTTTCACCTATAAAAATGTCAAATCATTAACTAGGGCCATTCCTATTAGCAAACTAGTTCTTAACGTGAGAAGAACAAACACTTCATGTCTACAATTTATCAAAATAATATTTGGAACGTAAAAATTCTCTTCAACTTTTAAAATTAGAAAATAAAAATGTTTTATAAGAAGTCAGTTAGTCCTAGCCTTCTGAAACTTAAAATAAGGCTATATTTTGAGTTTCTTGGGAACCAATCAATAAACTACCTATCTAGTCAACTTAACATTAAAGTATTGAACATTTAAAGATAAAAAATAAATAAAAACTGAACCCTGTTGGTACGGAAGATAAAGTCCAACATTTGCAATGCTTTGTTCAAGTAAGTTTTCTTTGAATATAGAAAATTAGTTTCTTTTACTAATAACTGTCGAAATTTTCGAGAGACTACGAGTTACTCTCAATATGATGTCGTTTTAGTATCAAAACCGCTCATAATATAATATTACACTTCAAAAAATAATTTCGGTCACAAGCAAGAGAAGACACATTTTCCAACAAAAATCTATCAAATATTGAAGTATACTTTTCTTGACATCAGCGTTTTTGAATACAGGAAAAATCTTACAATCGCAGGTAAGAATGCATTTATCGTGAAAATTCTGAGAAAGAGCCAGTGACAAGATAATACAATGAATGTCAGATGCTTGCAAGAAAATTCTTGAGACATAATTACTAAAACCGGAAAATTTTCCTTTTTGGTTGAAAAAAGTATGATTTTCTCGAGAAAACGCAGACAATAGGGACTCTTTGATTATGTCGAAATTCAGTAAAATATGCAGAAATAGAAGCTATTCCCATGACAGTTCTTTGAATGAAAGTGAATTATTAATTTACTCCGTAAAGTTAAAAAAATCAGTTTTAATTTTTTGTGATGATAAACATCGACGTATTGACTTTTGAATTTTAATATTAATATATTCCACAAAGATATATAGTACATTAAATAATAAATTAATTATATGATGATTGAGTGATGGTTTTTTAATTTATTCAATAAATGAAGATCAGAAACAAACTATTTGACTTGAGGATAAATATATTTAGAATATTGCTAAAGTGATATTGATGACATTTTAAATCTTTTTAGAAGAAATTTAAAAAATTTTTTTTTAGAACTTTGAGGCATATAAATATAACAATTTTTTATCAAAACAATGTTTGATGTTTCCAAGTGAATTTTTTTAAATATGGATTTAAATCGTAAAAAAGTGTGATGTAAATCAAGCAGTTCTCATACATTGATACCGATAAGTTGATTCTTGATTGGTCTAAAAATATATATCCGCATTCCATGACTGTCGATTTTCATAATATAATATTATATTAAGTTACTTCCATGTAGATAAGATACTATGATATTCATCATGATATTATTATAAAAAAAATTGTTAAAATATGACGTGTATGGATAACCATTTTTGCTACAAGGCGGATTAAAGAAGCGGTAAATAAAATTTATAAATACGTATTTTATTATTATTGGCTAACAATCCTTGTATAAGTTGGTTTCAAACCACTGCTCGTGTTGTAAGTGTAGTCGATGTTTCATAACTACCTCTAACAACACGTGGATAGAATAGTTGAATCTACATGTCACATTAATAGTTTGAGCAGAGCTGTATATGAGAAATACGCTAGTATGCTTTGAAATAATAGGAAAATAAATAATTACAATATGCGTATTAATTGAAAAGGTTATATAAAGCTTTTTTGATAATTGAATGCTAACAAGGTAAATTTTAAGAAACCAACAATAATAATTAAATTTGATTTCTTATTTTGGATGATTACAGATTTTTTTGATTATTAAGGGTTCGAAGCTTGTTTAATCTTCTCTTTCGCTACTTTTTGTTAATATATGGCTGTCATTAATTCAAATTACTTGTTTGATGAAAAATATTGTATTACAGTGACCTATTGGAATCGATGTTCATTCATATATATAATTCATATAAATGTTAAAAATATTTGCATGAAACAAAAAAACGAAATTCTCACGATTGTAATTTAAAGCTATGTTACCTTTTGATGAAAAAACAAATAAATTTATAAATGATAAAAAAATTACATTCAAAGCTCTAGATAACTCGAAATTTCTAAGCCACTTCACATCAGCTAGAGGAAAAAAAGCGTCGTAATTACTCATTTACCATTAACCATTTATCGATTTGAAAATAATTAAATTTGATATTGACCTTAACTGAACTAAAACCCATTAAAAGTTGGTTTTTATAATTACGTAAGATATATTTTAACTACCCACTGTACAACTATTATTTGATAGTAGAGAAGACAAGAATATTGTCGATTAAATTAGCTATAAAATAAAAAAAACTATTAAGCTAATGCATAATCAATTTTAATCACTTCTGTCATTTTTTTATGTCATTGTCTCTCACATTTATTTTAAGATGTAAATCAGTAAAATATATCCTGTGTTGTAACAATAAAAAAAAAAATTTAAATAAATTTTGGTTACATGGTACTTCTATAGTTTGAAATGTTACATGGCCTTACTAAAACCGAAATATTGTCACAATTTTTGTTGAGCATTGATTTTTGATTTCGATTAACTTTGATTGATACGCCCGAATTTAATCACTGAAAAAGATCTAATATATTGTATAATAGTGATTATTTCAAACGTAATGATTAGAGCGGTAGCAGGTTTTATATCAAGACGGTGTTCTGTTCGGCGATAAGTGAAAAAATGTTTACACTAAAAGTGTTTTTAGTTTTCATTTCAACGTTCACGCTAAGTTACTCTCAATTGTACTTAAGTGAAAATGACGACTTTTTTGACAACGATTTATTGCTGAGAATAAGTGATTTCATTGAAGAAGATGATACTGATTCAGCAATATGCAAAATGCAATTACAACAATGGAAGCAATCTCTCAATGAATCATGGGCACTACAAAGTAAAAACTATTTTTCATTACCAATAACATAAAAGTTTCCTTACCTAATGTTGACAAGTTAATGCATTCATAATCAATATGAAAAAGATGTAAAATTTCACTGCCGTTAACAAACTTTCAATTGTTACATCGTATACTCTAAAGCACTTGTTAAAACTTAACAGAGAAATGTACATACAGTAGATGTTAATAAAATGTACATTTGACAACACCAAAACATCATGGAATTTGAGTATAAGAATAAAATATTTCAAAATTTACCAAAAGCGTAATTGTTTAATTGAATATTGATGTTGCGATGCTTAAAAATGAAATTAAAATATGAATTATTTATATGTTTTTTTAATAAGTTCAATGTGAGAAATTTTATTTGATACCTATATTATTATATGCGTAAAAATGCTTTTTATGTACGATATGTAGTACAATTTGCTACATTTTTTCTCATTGAAAATTTGTAACAATGTAAAGCATATCTACCGGATGGTTTAAAGTATGGTCATTACAAATAGCTTTGGTTATTTATTTTATCGAAACTTGATTTCTTGATATATTTATCATTACGTATGTTGAAGTAAGTATGCAGCCATTTTTCTTTCAAAGATATAAATTGAAAAATGTGTACAATCTTATTTAAAAAAAAAAATATTTTTTACAGTGTTGGATGCAAGTGGAAAATTCCCTAGCGGAATTTTGGATGGCAATACGTATGATCTAGGACAATTTGATCAATGCATTCGAGTAAACGGAGTTCCTAAAATGTCTGGTTTGCGAATTAAAGGCAAATACTGTACTGCGGTATGGCCACTTCTAAATAATGTTACCATACCATCAGTCAACATTTTTGATGCACTAAACAACAACAATCTTTTACCAATTCAAACTGGTATAAGGTAAGCATTTAATAAAAACACATAATATTCCTACATCTTATAAATAGTAGCTAAATCGAATGAAATTTTTTGCTATTTCGAATACTTAACCGGTTAACTGTCAAAAGCGTCTTAAGACGCAAAATTTTCTGTAAACGGAGCGCCACTCGTACAAAAATTACGTCTTAAGTCGCGCCGTTTTAAATGGGCTTTTACTAAAGAAAATCAATTATTTAAATGTACAAATGTATGTATGATTATGGATAAATGACTGCACGACTGGCGCGCTCTTCATTTATTAGGTATTCTTTATAAATAAACTTAATTACACTATCAATAACGATATGTATAGAAGGTTTTATTTTTGTTGTGAAATTCGCGGCGTGCTGGGTACCGCCATACATGTACCTGTCGGCAGTTAGCCGGTTAAAAGCCGTTATTATTGATTTTTCTTTCTTATACTCAGCCAGTAAAATCAAGGCTACAAGTGGGTTAGATGTCAATATTAGTCTGTATCACCATATATACAAATTAAGAAATTAAAAATGATCATACAATCGTTATGTTGCGGTAATGTAAATATCATGTTATATAATTTGAGTATTCAAATAGCAGTCATCACAGCCTTAAACCACTTATTTAAATCACGTTAGATTATAATTTAGGTTTGTAATTTAGGTAATAGAGGTTTCAAGTCTTTTTTTTCAAGGTCAAAAGTTTTTTTTTTATTATTTTATGTTAATTTGTGTACAACCGACCGTACCTATTGTCATTTTATTGAAGATCAACAAATAATTGATAATCTAAATATTTTTTCATTTATTATACGATTTGGACAAGCAAAAATTAAAATAAAATCACTTGCACACTTGAAACAATTGTTGCTCAGAATCAAGTTACGTTTAAAACGTAGTGTCAAATACTAAATTGAGTAAACGATTTGAACATGCTAAGTGTTTCTAAAATATTTCAATTGGAAGGTAAAGACTATACCACTTGGCTACGTGTGCCAAATTAAATGTTTTGTCATAAGCCGATTTTTTTGACAACACAATAATACATTTAAAATATCAGCTAGTTTTAAATAAGAAGTGAAAATAATTTTTCAAATATTATATATATAATACATACTATAATATGATAGATTTTTTAGGGAAAATATCAATGGGACCATGTTGTCAATAATTTAAAATTTTCAGTGAAAGTTATATTATAATTTATGATATCGACTGAAGGTGCTTGATGGAATTTCAATATCATATTTGAATTGTTACAACTTTGTACGATTCCACATGTTTTGTCACTAACGACCCGGGTTTTGCCTTTCGGCATCTTTAGTCATTCTATCACACGGATGCAACAGAACTGACAGTTATGTTGCGTCCGTTGCAAAGTTGTAATAATTCAAGTTTGAAAGTTATCTTGTTGATGTAATTATAGATCAGAGGACGATGAAGACAGCCGAGGAGTTTCTTTGAAGCTTACATTGGGAATCTGTTTTCCAGCTTCGTGTAAATCGTCACGCATTGAATCGGCATTAAAAAAAATACTCAAAAGTACTTTAGTAAGTAAAAAGGCGTGGTTAAATATGAGCCCCGACCATCTTTGTAGTACTGCAGAACCTATCCCATGGACTGCAGGAGATTGGGGAGCTGTGTAAGTGACGTCATTTTATTATTATATAATTTTTATTTTGAAAATTATAAAAGAGTTACCAAGAAATATGATGTGAATTAATGTGACACCCGGATGTTTCGATTTGACTATATTCAAAATTGAAACATTATTATATATACTGTATACCTGACAAACTAAAAATAGCTAATTGAAGATTACAGTCAGTTTTAGATAATTTTAAATGAAACAGATAACAAACTTTCAATTATGATACAGGTGTTAACAAAAATGTTGTAACGTTAGAAGATAACTGTAGTAACTGGGAAGTCTGCAAAAAAATATTTCTTTCTTATTTCTGTTTAATATTGCTTAGTGAATCATAGAATATGCCGGAAAATCATGTTGTTTCATGCGTGTTTTATTTAAAATCATAATACTTTACTGCGTTGACGTCTTCATAAAATTCGGATACACGATCACGAATAATAAAAAATTATCCGTTTTGATTTTCAGAGCAGTGTTGTCATTCTTTGGATTACTTATGGTATCAAGCACATTATATGATATTATCATACATGCTTTGCAAGAAAGAGGTTGGTTTAGTTGTAATAAATAATTAACAATTTTAGATGACATAAACTATATATAAAATAGGTGATCGCTTTGCAGCAATGAATATAATTTTAGTTTTTTTTTTTATAATTTACCGTTATTGCACTGTGATTATTTTTGAAAAAACCTATACAATATATCAATCGGTGTTAATTCAAGCGATGAAGTTTTGTATAAATAATGGTTTTTAATCTCATAATTGTACCACATACAAGAATAAGCTTCTACAAAACAAACTGCTAGTTGTTTTCAATAATTTATTGTTTAGTGTAGAAATAAATATCATATGCATGCATAGTGTACAAATAAATATCTTTCATTTGATCAAAAAAATTGCAGGCAACAAACTTGAAAAGAATGCATACCTGGTATCATTCTCCGTTTGGACAAATACAGTGAAGTTATTAAAAAATAGCGCAAACCCTGGACCTCTAAGTAGTCTGCACGGAATAAGAGTATTATCAATGTGTTGGGTTATTATGTGCCATAGATACTCTACGGTGCTACGCATTCCGCCTACGAACTACGCTGACGTCTTAGCGGTATGAACAATTAATAATGAACTCGATACAAATTGCTAAATGTGTTACCAAAACACACTTATTGCGATTTATATTGAGTATTAACTTTCGACAACTTTTACAATTTTCACAATAAATGTTTGTATAAGTTTATGATCATTAGAAGCATTTAAAAAACCATATATTTTCTTAAGTAATTCTTAACTTATTCAAAATATTAAAAAGAAATCTTTGAACTATATGTGGTAATGGTTTTTACCAGAAGGTTAATAATTTCAACTGATTATAGATTGTTTTAATTCCTTTTAGTGGTCTCAATCGTACTGGAATATGTTTACTATATCTGGAACTGTATCGGTCGATACATTTTTCCTTCTTAGCGGTCTACTTTTGTCCTACACATTTTTCAAGAAAATTGGAAACGGTAAGATATGAATAAATTTTTTTTTCAGCTATTTAAAGACTGCATCAATAAATTAATTTAAATTTAAATATACACTGGGAGTTATATATTTCATGAACAATTAACATATCATCATAATAAGTGTGTATAATTATATCATTGACAAAATTATTAAGCTATTAACTAAAGCTTTAACTTGAGGTACTTTTTTTTGGAGTATTATTAGTTGTTTTTGTTAATGCTTGAGAATAGCGAAAAAATAAAACTTTCAAAAATATAAGAAAATGAAAACAAAGAATTATCATCAATAAAAAACAACAATTAAAAAAAACTGATAAAATTTTCAACTATAGATAGTTAAATTTAAAATCAATTATCTGATCATATAAACACTCGCAGACCATTGACTGATAAATATTACTGTTAAAAGCATATTCTATTTCTTTCTGAAAAAATAATTTGATACCGTGTATTTCCACATGTATTTTTTTCTTTTACAGAAAAGTCATTCAACATTTTTATATTTTATTTGCATCGTTTTTTGCGGCTTACTCCTGCAATGGCGATGATGATTTTAATACAAGCCACAATATACAAACATATTGTAGATGGACCATTATGGAAAACAAACTCTGCTTATAATATTGGACCGTGCCAAAGAAATTGGTGGGTTTCGTTACTATACGTACAAAATTATGTGAGGACACAAGATATGGTAAGTAAAAACCTTATAATTTTTTGTGTAATATATTAGAAAACATATGTATAAATTTGCTAACCAATTTGTAGCAGGACATGATTCCAAGTTGTAAAGGGATCCACACATGTCATTCAGGCAGCCATAGCAATGTAAAAAAAGCTACTTTCAATTGAAACAAAATCGTCATATACGTCTAAAGAGATTTTTGAAATTTATTTTTACACACGCAAATGTAAATTTATAGTAATCGTTTAATGTTAAACCCTTTAAACAGAATTCTTAAATATTAACAAATAAATAAATTACATAAAATGTTATTTGATTAAGGTAATGTGATTCGACGGTTTGAATGTTGACCTTTGTAAGTATTGTAAAAACAAAATCAGTCATAAGTATATAAATAATGATTTAGTCACAATAACAGAGAGGCAACTTCTAAGCGAAATGAAAATAATAATTTTAAGGCGATTACGTAAATTTTTTGAGTGTATACTCAAAAATTGAAGACATGTTAAATGTTTTGCATATTTTAAAAGAGAAAAATAATTTTTATCGTCGCCAAAAACATTTAAAAAAACGATACGAAACATTGTACTGACGACGTAAACTGTCAACTCCAGTTGAAAACGCTACTTTGCTGAATGAACAGGGTAAACAAAACACCTGCCCGGATCAAAACTTACGATTGAATTGCTTGTTTGAACGATATGCTAAATTCATTGAATATGTATTTTTTAAAAATCCAAGTACGCTCGCAATGTTGAACATAAGTCCTGCTAACAGAATTTTTACCACTGGAATTGATTGGTGGTTTACGGTATATAATATATATAATACACGAAATACTATTATTTGACACGGTGAAAAAATAGCAATGTATTTTAGTTCTACAAAATTATTTTTAACAAATATAGTTGATAGCTATTTCGGCTCACGCCATCGTCAGAACTATAGAGATAGTTCTGACGATGGCGTGAGCCGAAATAGCTATCAACTATATTTGTTAAAAATAATTTTGTAGAACTAAAATACATTGCTATTTTTTCACCGTGTTATAATGGAGTTCTACCAAGTGAATGCCAATTCAATCAATAAATACTATTATTTGAATTTTCTTCTTTCAAAAGCAAAAGTAACACTCTAATACCACACAGAAATTAAAAAAAAAACCGTTTTACATTGTAATAATTGTAAAATTAAATTGATTCCCATTGCTTTTTCCAGTGTTTATGATTTTTTCAACAATATATTGTCGACTGTATCACGGTAGAGTTTTACCTCATATAATCCAATTCAATCATTCACATATAAATCAACAATGTATTTTTACCATTTGATTAAGTTAAGCAATCTCAATTATATAAGCCGTTTTGTATCATTAAATTAATAATTTAAAACGCATCGTTTGATCTAAATAATGAAGTGTTTGTTATAGAAAACAATTTTGTAATCTTTTAATTGTTTTCAGTGCTTAGGACAAACGTGGTATCTTGCAGCGGATATGCATTTGTATCTTTTATCTCCAATTCTGCTGTATCCAATTCTAAGAAATGCCAAGATTGGGATGATTTTGGCTGCTTGCTGGACTCTTCTTTCTCTTATCACAGTGACAGTTCTTTGCTACGTCTATGGGTGGGCTGCGGCTTCAGTACCGCTCAAGTAAGACAACAGCTTTCACCAAATACATTTTTTATTTGTGCATTTCAAAAAATAAATCAAAATATTTGTCAAGCAGCGAGGCAATATAATTTTTCAGTCGTTTGTGATAAATGCAACTTTTTTTAAACACAAAGAGGTTAAATAAATAATATTATCAGTATTACTGCTACTCGAGACTTTTAAATGATTATACAAACTATTTTATATTTAATCCCGAAGATTTTTTTAAATCACAGCTTACTGAATTAGGATGATAAGAAAAGTTATGTCATAACTATCGTATCTATTTTATATTGGTGTCAACAGAAAATTTTATAAAAAATCTGGTTATTTAATTGAATAGTGAAATTATTTTCAAGCTTAGTTAAATAATGAACAGAACTGAACCTCTATGCGAAATATTAATTTAGTAACGCTAATTATTTGTAAATATGTGACAGTAATTGGTGTTTTTACCGTACGAAATCGTTATTCAATCGGAGTTTATTTTTTGTTATTTTTTTATAGTGGAAAATTAGACGAATCAGCGTCCCGAAAATCAAAATTATATTTCCCAACACATGCAAGAGCTACCCCTTGGCTTATCGGATTCATAGCCGGATATTTCTTTGTGTCGTCTGTGAAAAGAAACATTAGATTAAATAAGGTATAATAAAAACATTTTAGTCAAATTATGTATCGTGGAAAACCGAAAAAAATATATTACCGTCTTATTTTAGATTGTAGTATTTTGTGGCTGGGCTGCCAGTTTGGCAGTGATGGGTGCAGTGGTTTTTGGTATGGGACCTCTTCAGCAAAAAAACCACGTTGTTTCGCATCTCGAAGATTCAACATACTTGGCTTTTAATAAAACCGCATGGAGCTTAGCAGTTCTTTGGATGATATTTGCATGCTCCCATGGATATGGAGGTATGGATTTGGAATGTATTTAGATAGAGTTGATTTATTTTAAATATGTACACTTAAGTTATTAGTCTAAAGCATCCAAAGCTCGTGAAGGGTTTTTTGGGGGGTTGCCAACTTATACGGTTAACTAAAAAAATATTTTTTTTGTATGCTTTTGGATTGTATGGGGGTCGCGGATCACTTGAATTTTATGAAAAGGGGTCGCGACCCGAAAAAGTTTGGGAACCAATGGTCTAGAGATAAAAAAGCTCGTAGATCATGAAGTTTTAATTTTTATACAAAATATAAAGGTTTATTATTTTTTTACTGTGACTCAATGATGGCAAGATTATAAAAGAGTTCTTTCAGCATCTTGGCGCATTTATAAAGTATATAAATGAAAGCTGTAATATTTTTACAAAATTTACAACTGTTTAATGTGAAATATTGAAACTTAATTATTAAACCGTATCCTGCAATGAGTTTGCCATTTTTTAAATAATTGAAATAAAATTTGGTTTTACTATTTCATACGTATATATTTGTAATATATTTTATAAAATATGTAAAAATATATATATACGACTAACTACTCCTTTTTGAATTACTAATAATATTTTTTTAGGTCCTGTCAACTGGTTACTTAGTTGGAAAATGTGGGAAATTTTGGGACGACTGTCATTTACGATGTATCTTGTTCATTTGAATGTTCAACTAGTTATAGTTGATTCAGCTAGGGCTGTGTCAAGATTTAGTAATCTGAAAACTGTAAGTTTTATTATCTTTTAGAACGAAGAAGAGTGTAAGTTAAAAAATGATATAATTTATATTAATTCATAAATATTAACGAAAATATGTTAAAGAATACATGTTAAGTGAAATGGGTATTGAAAAGTTGAAAGCAATACAGCTTTTCTTAATAAATAGGCAATACATTTTATTTATAATGACAAATGTTTCTTTCGAACTTTTCTTCAAGTCATTTTCCATTTTAAAACTTTTGTATCAGATATTATTAAAAAGAAAACAAGACAGCCAACGAAAATCTAAACTTTTTATAAAAACACATAAATCCCCATGAAATAACTTCAACTTAATTTCACGTCTTCAGTGTTAATTAAATGATGCTAAGGCGAAATCCTACTTAAGAATTTTCCAAAATAAGATATAAGAAGACTTCTTGAAAAAGTTTTCCCAGTAATTTCAGCGTGGAATATTCTTTATAAGCTATTGTAAGATTTTTTTTACTCAAGAAAAAAGATTTATGTTGTTTTTTATTATTTTTTAACAAATACTCCTGCCCTATATTGTACGGTGTAAAATATTGTTGTGATTATATATGATATGAGGAAAGAAAAATGAACGCAAGGCTTTTATTAATATTTAACATGTCGGTTTCAGATGCACTTATTCCTTGGAGATACAATTGTAACACTTTTGGTTGCTTACTGCTTGGCAATATCTGTAGAGATACCAGTTATGATGTTGGAAAAAGCACTTTTTAGTAAAGGTTTGTTTTTCTTCATTAATTAGTTTAATTGTAGCTTTTTTAGAGAAATAAATAAAAAAACAAACGATTAAATAAGTACATTTTTTATGATAATTGCGATAATTTAAAAAAATTAACTAGAGAATTAGTATGTATTGTTTTATTTATATGAGAAAAAAAATTATGTTCTGAAAATTGCTTTTTTTTAAATTTTTAGGAATTAAGAAACAGAACCTTGACGACAAGAAATCTTTCAATAATAATAATAATAATAATAATAATAATAATAATAATCAGATTGTTCTGGATTAAGTGGACCTACTTTAAGATGGAAAAGAATGGATATACCAAATGAGTTACATTTCAATTACTTAAATATGAAAATGTGTACAGTTGTATTATTTGTTCCAAAAACAATTAAATAAGGAATCGGCCAGGATTTGGAGGAAACAATAAAAATTGTTTCTGAATATTACCATAGATTATATGTTATTTTATTTTTGACAGCATGTTTTAAACATAATGGCTTATTTATGTTATTGATAACACGTTCTGGAATAAAATGACATAAAAAATGAAAATGAATGTTTTTTTTTTGTTTAGCTCATCGAATCCCGGAACCGTGTTTTGACGTGATAGACTGGCCCGTCGAAAAAAGACAAATTAGGGACATTAAACAAAGTATTTGACAGAGAATTTTAATGTTTTCTTATTGCCAAGACTCAAACAATTTAAAACGGTCATTCAATTAGTTTTATCGCTCATGAAATTATTGGTTTACACGATCTAAAAACACAATTGATTCACGTGCAATACACGACACCAACATTCCGTCTCCTGTAGACGATATAAAAGTGGCACCGAGTCCATTCCGAGAAAAATTTTTGCAAGATTCATAAAAAAGATTGTGTAGGGACGTAAAAAAACAGATTTTGATTCCTATACCGGTAACACAAAACAAATAGCCCCTATAGGGCTTGCGAAGTGTGTGCAAACCAAAAAAATAATTGAGGCTCATTACATGTGTAAACAACAAAGTGTGGCTTTACATATGGGAAAGTGTTGACAATTTAACCAATCTTGGGCAATTTAACCAATCGTTCGTAATGTCGTTAAGTATCTCAGAAAATTTCATTTGATTATATCCAATATTAACATAATTATAACATTTTTAATGAAAATGCCACGACCATACCACGTTGAAAGCACCGGCTCTCGTGCGATCACCGAAGTTAAGCAGCATTGGACGCGGATAGTGCTTGGATGGGTGACCGCTCGGGAACACCGCGTACCGTGTTCTCTTGTGCTGTTGGCTATGGGAAGGAAAACCCAGACGGAAAACCGAACACCAACCCGCCTGGGCAGCGTGGTGTTGCTATGTCCAAACAACTCCCCTGGAATTTTTTTTTAAAAAAAGCAGGGGGAGGCCTTCATCCAGCAGTGGATCGACCCCGACTGATGATGATGATGATAACATTTTTAATGAACACTTAAGAAATACGCCATTTGTTCAAAAATGGGCCGGGCATAGGGGCCAGGTTTGCAAAATTTTGGCCGGGGCTGATATTATTACTATATGCAACATGTAAAATTGTGATTGACAGTATGTATAACAATTCACAAGCTTCACACCATTATTACAGAGTTCATTTCGCAGCATATCAACGTTATGTGTGAATACAATTTTTGCCATGGATATCTGGAATGAACCTAGACATGGTCGAATGCTTGGGTGAATGCGGAAAAAAGTTAGTAGCATAAATGTGTTTAAAAAAAAGAAACTACACTTTAAGACAATTAGTTGCACCAAAAAACTGAAATCATTTCCAACATTTTTTTAGTTGAAACCTAGCATTAATAATTTTGAATGGAAAACGGGCTACTGATCACTTTTTTAATAAACTGTAATTTTATAAAAAAGTGTGATTTAATAAATAATATTTTTTTTTCGAAAATTCAATTACATCAAATTTAGAATCACTGCAGACTAAAAGTTCAGGTATAATCTTTCTTGTTAGGCTATTCATTATAATTATTTATGTGAGTATTAATAATAAAGGTTTACTTATATCAATCGATTTCCCATATTTTTCAAATTTGAAAATATCTTTATTGGTTTATTTGTACGAAAAAGGCTTAGCGAAATCTAATTGAAGATTTAAAATTATTTATGACATCGAGCAACATGTTTTAAAGAACATTAATATCATATAGTTAAATATGAATGGTAAAGTCCTTCGACTAATCTTAATTGGCATTTTCATGTTTGTGAATAACTGAGCTCTTTGTAATCGCTGTGAAATTATTTTCTTTTAATATTTTACATTCATTATTATGAAATGAATTATTGACTGAAATTAATCATTACTAAGTTTCCATGTTTTTCTGAATTAATATTGTATTTGAAAAATATAAATTATCTACTAAAAGCTAGTTAGAGGGGATATATATATTGGAATGCGTGAAAATGCCGTGTTAAAAATCTTCATACACAAAAGCTCTATGTAAAGAATTATGAATATTATTCCATTCCTTTGGAAAAAATAATTAATTTACAGTCAGTAAAATGATATATGACATTTCATTTTCAGATAAAAATTCTATCAGTTAAAAGTCTAACAATCCTTTACGATATATATACACTAATGAAGACATAGCTTTATTAACATCATGGAAAGTACATTGAAACAGAAATTAAGGTTAATCGAATTAAACATATATAGGTTTTCCAGAATCATCATGTAATTCTGTCCTGCTTAAAAATATTAAAAGGGTGGTTGTCAATTTTTCTCACGTATTTGTCGCATGGTTCCCTAAGGCGAAAGCGGCTAGGATATAAACTTAGCGTAATGGCGGAAGCAACCAGATGCCTCCGAGAATTTGTCGCAATGTAGTCTTCTGGGATTATAACCTAGACTCAGCTAAAGCACATAAAATCTATCAGACATCAATATTTTTGCTAAAATAAAAACTCACCGAATATTATAGATAAAAGGTATGTATATAAACATTAGCGATGTACAGATATTGTTGCAACTTATGAGCGCACAAAATGGGTATGCAAGTATGTGTGTTTTTTAAGGTTGTATATTTAAATATATATTCTCTTTTTCTCGGTTGGTATTGGTCTATTTCATTTAATTTTTTCATTAATTTTACACTGTTACTATAGTAAATTAAGTAATAAATGTAAACATAGAAAAACTACAGATGTTTTTTAGTAAAATCACTTCAATTTAAAAAACAATTGTTTTATTAACCCTATCATTTTCTATTACACATCCGAAACATGCGAAGAGGTATTACGGAGTAGGACTCTCGTGGGTGTGATAAAATCTGTAGGGAGTGAGTAACGTCCAGTCCCCAAGCAATGTTCGAAAAATCATGTTGGGATGATGTTTACCCAATAGATTTACTTTATAGTCCAGGATAGGATTAATTTATGATCAACGCTTCGTTTTGAATCGTATGCAGGCTTTTAATGCAATTCGTGTTAGGATGAGACTATATTGGTGACGTATACTTCGTTATCGGTCTAGTAATTGCGATTTTTAATGGCAAGTTGACTTTGTCTGCTTATCATCGTGTAGAAACTACCTGTGACTCAAATTATGATACTTTAAATAAATAATCTTTGATATAGGCTCAAATTATTTTCTTCGCAAATTTATCACACTTGATAACTAAGTTAAATAATCGTAGAGTTTATTAAAAAGAACACTGGCAATTGGCTTATAAAATGATTATTTTTATTTCTAGCTCATTATATAATTTAGAAACGTTACTGACACCTGCCAGCTAGCTTTTATCGACCAGAGACAAAGTAAATATTGATGAAATTTATTGATTTTACGAATGTCAAATATAAGAGTCTTGGCAGCAAATGCCAAACACACCACTGTTCGATTTTTACGATCAATTTTATGGATGAATCTCAGGTTTTATTCGACATTAGGGACTTTAGTGAGGTGACTTAAAGCCACACTGCGGTGGGGAATAGATTTTCACAAATAAACCTAAGAGTATTTAAGTGTGAAAGATTATAAAGTTATTTTTATTGTGCGATAAATTTTACGTATTTTACAATCCAAAATATAATCTTGCCGAGATAGTTGTACAATAATTAATGAAGTTAAATTTATATATAATATAAAATAAAGAATTAAATTTGTTCAATAATGCTATTTGTTCATTGAAATTCGTTAAATTTTTGCTGTATTTAAGATGTTTTTGTCGTGAAAAGAATGATTCGATAATATTCTTCAAAATTTTCATGCAAACACTTTTTATTTTAAAGTAAACTACTTAGTAAGTACTTCATATGGAATTAATACGAAAATTTTTGCTGAATTTATAATTTAATCCATGGAAGTTTTCGTAATCTTAAATTAATGGTTGAACCAGATTGACAATAATAATTGCCAATCTCTCGCAAAAGAGTTTGGAATGATGGTCGTGTAGTTCTGTAGACGCTAGTGGGCCGTGTAGAATCTTATGAACACGGGATAAAACTCTTCAAATTGGATTCCCATACATTGAGAATTAAACTGAGAATTTTTAATGTATGTATGAGTTATTTTAATTCCTTTTTTTTCATCCAATTCTATTTTAAATTGAAAACGGATTCTACATATATATTTACATATATTATTAATCTTAAGCTTAAAGATTATAAAAAACGGTGTTTTGAAATTTTATATGGAATCTTTTGCAGAGACTTTTGAAGAAAAATGAGCTTGTTTCATAAAATGTAAATTATAAATAACTTTTTTTTGTAAAAGGCCATTAAACTGTCATTTGAAAGTATTTAGATTTTCTCAGAGTGTTGTGCATGCACACTAAAGTTCATAGCACATAAACAAAGCCTGTAATTTGCGCGAAAGTTTCCATGAGCCGTATTGTGTCATCGATAAAGCTGGCCTGCACAACTTAACTTTAATCGTATTTTAAGAGAGACGCCCTTTATGGCCTACAACGGTAAGGGTCTCTGTGGCGTACATACTCAAATAACAATAAATTTTGTCACGCTAAGTATCGTAAAAAATAGCACTATGCAATTTATATATTACCAAAGTAAGATCATTTTTCGAAAAAGACAGCTAAAATAACTTTCAATCATATTGATACAATTGCCTGCGATATGTTTTATTAACAATAAAAACTGTTGAGCCATGCTCGAAAGTGTTTTACCACAAATGATAATAGGCCATCATTATAATGTAATTGTAAGTAATACCTATTTATTTTAATTCGGCAAGTAAAGATAAGTTTTAAACATCAACGCAATATAGTAATTTAATTCTTGTTATTCTTAGTTATTGTTCCTTACAGTTTGAAGGAGTTGTGGGTTCCCCAAACTATTTTCCACAGATTCTTAATAGGTGTACCGTAAAAAAATAAGATTATTATGAATTATTATTGACGATTATGAATTATACAACTTAAAAATAAGATGAGTGTTCTGTTGATGAAAAGTTTGGAAAATCGTATCTTATGCAATTTATACGCGACCATTTATAGATTGGCAAAATATAACAAACTTCAACAATAAACATTCAAAATTCTTCAGTTCATCAATTTGCTAAGTACAGATAAGCTAAAAAATCGTCTTTGATATTAATTTCGTTTATATCTATTATATAATAGTGAGGAGATCAATTTTACGATAAAACAAATATAAACCATTAATTTTACATTTCATGTAGTTCACGTAAAATAATTATATCGATATTTCAAGTGATAGTGTTTCAGTTATGTTCATCAAAGTGAGACTGTTATTATGAGTTCTAGCAAGTCATTTTAATATTTTCGTCACAAGAAGGCGTTGTCATACAAACGATAAAAATCCTTTTTGTATATAGCCATATAGATGTTAGTGAGGAGTTATTTTGAATTCTAGCATGATAATTGATTATGCATATTCATAGCAAGAAACTATTAGTTTGATATATCTACTCAAAAAATGATTATTCATATATATTTTTCATAAAATTGAAATTTTTATTCGCTTTACTAAATCATTCATGGTCGTGCAATAATCGTTAAATTACTACTATGAACTATTTTCCATTTGTTATTTCTTATTGGCAAGCCCCTGTATGTGACCAGGGAGCAAAACATGGCGTTTGGGTGTCAAACGCAAAACCGATCGTTATTCGCAGTAATACGGTGAGGCGATTGAATCGCAAGATGCTTGTGCTGCCGTTTGCTAAAGTCACTCTGGAATTAGTTTGAGAAAGGCAAATCCGGAAAACTCAGTTTGAGATATCCTATACTAACACATTGAGTGATTTTGAGAAAACGACGAGCTTATATAAACCAGCACAATAGTGATTAACAAAAATACGACTATTTTCACTTTTAGAAAATACTTTTTAGTTAATATATTGGTGATTTTTTGTTATGTATATAAGTTTTTTTATGAATGTATCTCAAGAGCAGTTATTTTTTTACGAGAATTGCGTACAAATATATCTCAATCTTTCTTTTTTGAAAACAGAAGAGGTACAAAAATAGAGCAGGTACAAAAATAAGATTATTTGTTAGATATTTGTTTTTGTTACAATCACTTTTGTAAAGGTCGGATGGTTTGGAAATAGTTTAAAATATACTAAAAAGACTATTGCCTTCAAGAATAAATTGTTTATTCGATTGAAAATCAATTGACAAAACTATCGTTATTGGGAATCAAATAAATGAGCACTGCAACCAAAGCTTACAATTTACACGTGGCCAAAAACCATTTTTATATATTTTTGTATCTTAATAAATGTATAAATGAAAGTAGAAAGACGTAATTGCTGAATGTACTAGAAAGCTCTTTGCGGTTATAAAGGAATTAAAAAACATGGAACGTAATATTCTCGGTAAATTGGTATGAAACTTAATTTGAAGTCATGAATTTTGTACGAGTGATTAAATTTTCTTTTCATTGGAAATTTTCCCCGTTGAACGATAAACTACAATATTTATACGACAGGTTAGTAAGTCCTCGGTCTATTCTCTAGACTAAAGTCATATATTCCCCAATTGTTAGATTAAATAAAAAATTAAGACATAAGAATTTGTGCCCATTAGCATCATGGATACATATTTAAAGTTTAAATGGATTTAGTATACGTAACACGGTGAAAAAATAGCAATGTATTTTAGTTCTACAAAATTATTTTTAACAAATATAGTTGATAGCTATTTCGGCTCACGCCATCGTCAGAACTATAGTTCTAGTCTAGAATTAGTTCTGACGATGGCGTGAGCCGAAATAGCTATCAACTATATTTGTTAAAAATAATTTTGTAGAACTAAAATACATTGCTATTTTTTCACCGTGTTATAATGGAGTTCTACCAAGTGAATGCCAATTCAATCGAAGTAGTGAAACTCTTGTTATGCTCAACACGCAATGTAAAAAAATATTGTTAAAAGTTTGCGATAAATTTATTACATCATGTGTGAATGTTTTTAAAATCTCATTAAAAAATGACTAAAAAACATTCTTATAAATGAATGAAACATTAAAGAATGAATGTTTTAATATTTTGTAATTTGAAAGAAATATTGATTCAATTTCTTGAAGGCAGGAATACTTCATATGAAAAAAATATGAATGTATGTTATTACTTTCATTTTATCATGGTCAAATTTGCATAATAATTGTTATGATTTGTACCTATTTAACAAAGAAAGCTAATTAAAAAAAAATCGTATTCTAATCAATCTGGTGGTTACCATACACTTTATGAAGTATTTAATAAAAAAATTTAAAAAAATATGTTATTTTACCGGTTGCATATCTAGGAATACAACTGGTTATTCATGTTTTATATTTGTAAAAAGAAATATTTTTTTGACCACAGTAAAAAAAAATCAAATGAAAATGCATTTACTTCGACATGATTGCCTTTAAAAGAAAAATATGAAGAAAATAATTGTGATTACGTGTTGTGAAATAAACGAAAATATTTGGAAGTGCTTTTCAGATTAATATGATAAAATTTTGATGATATTAATGCGTAACGATCGTGTAATTGTGTCCCGAAATAACCAATGATAATTTTTTTTATATACATTGGTTAAAGACGCTTTAAGTTAAAATTAAATTTTATATCGATGAAAAAAGCTTTTTTTAATAACCTTAACAAACACGTTTAACGATTCAAGCCCGAAACTAAAACAATGAGACCAAACACCGTTTTTAAGGATGTGAAAATATCTCGACAGTAAAATCAGGCCTTGAGAGCTGACTGTCCTTAAATCGCGCACCATAAAATTTACCGGTTTTAGTTTTGACGTTAAATCTACCGTGTGTTTCCAATAGGCGATACAGATGGTGTAAGTGTGCACTTAAATTTAGAATATTATTTTTAACGTCAACGTAATGAGAAATTATATTTAGATTTTATCAAAGAAATAATAGATTTTTATCCATATATCATAAATACAGGGAAGTTGCTGGGAAGCTTACTATTGTATATTACATAATTTATGATATCGACTGAAGGTGCTTGATAGAATTTCAATATCAAATTTGAATTGCTTCAACTTTGTACGATTTCACATATTTTTTCGCTAATGATTCGGGTTTCGCCTTTCGGCATCTTCAGGCATTCTATCACATGGATGCAGCAGAGACGTGAGTCAGTTGCGTATCGAATTGTACAAAGTTGTAAGAATTCAAATTTTTATTTTATAGATTATTTTAACTAATTTTTTGTATTAATAATTTTATGTAAAATGACGAAAAGTAATCCGTTAGCCTCACAAATGAGAGTTTATTTAATAAAATTTTGTCTATATGAGTCTATTGACGCCTACCAAATATAATCTTTCAAAAATCAAGTTCAATAAAATGACAACCAAACAAAGTAGTAAACACGGTGAAAAAATAGCAATGTATTTTAGTTCTACAAAATTATTTTTAACAAATATAGTTGATAGCTATTTCGGCTCACGCCATCGTCAGAACTATAGTTCTAGTCTAGAATTAGTTCTGACGATGGCGTGAGCCGAAATAGCTATCAACTATATTTGTTAAAAATAATTTTGTAGAACTAAAATACATTGCTATTTTTTCACCGTGTTATAATGGAGTTCTACCAAGTGAATGCCAATTCAATCAATAAAGTAGTAAACCTTCCCCACGAATATCCAGTATATCGTCAAATGAACTGGTTGATTTAAAATCAATGTATCTGTAACGCATTAGTCACACAAATATACAAACACATCATTTATATCCCTTAAACGTAAAGAAAAAATGTTCCTAGGAATTTTTCGTTTTATATTGTGTTTAATGACTTATTTAATGTATATACTATGGTTAATGATCGATGCAGTGAAAATCTTATCTTAAAAAGAAAAATTTCATATGATTCGTTCAATTTATAAGTTTAATACATTAAATTGATAGTTAAAATTATTTGTGTTTTTCTTTATCCCGCTGCCAAAGACTGACAAAAATAAAATGACTCGACAAGAACCTAGTAAAGTATAAGTAAACAAAATTGGAATACTTGACTTAATCTAACTATATTAAATAATCAAAAATAATTAATATAAGAGAAAATTATAAGCAAAAATAATAATAAATAAACAATCAATATATAAAAAAAATATACAAAAAAAAAATAATTATAAATAACAGTTGAAGTTTAAATGCTCTGTACTTAATACTTGAGAAAGCTTGCAGTCTGTCTGAGTATTGGATTGAAAATTAGCCAGTCAGTAAGGAGGGTTTTTATCGCATGAGAAAACGTGTAAGAACTATTCACGTCGACGGCGGAAGCATTTGCAGAGCTTGATTCTAAAGACTATCTTAGTGCAGTTTTTTTTTCATTATAAGCTGTCTCAATTGATAGTAACTGAATGACGGAGTTAGATAGTAACAGCCATTATTCACTTTGATTATGTGGTTGACAGGGAGTGACGTATTATATATTGAAGGAGTGTTTTGTGATATATCTTTTTGAATATAACTTCTGATATTTATAGTTTTATAAATTATGTAATATTTTTATGTTATGATCGTTTCAAGTGGTTGTTTTTCATGGTTTATTATGTCCGGCCTTTTCATTTAATGCATTTATTGTTATTGATCATCATCATCAGCCGGGGTCGATCCACTGCTAGATGAAAGCCTGCCCCTGCTTTTTTTTTCTTTTTCAGGGGGGTTGTTTGGACATAGCAACACCACGCTGCCCAGGCGGGTGGGTTGGTGTTCGGTTTTCTGTCTGGGTTTTCCTTCCCATAGCCAAGAGAACACGGCACGCGGTGTTTCCGAGCGGTCACCCATCCGGCACTATCCGCGTCCAATGCTGCTTAACTTCAGTGATCGCACGAGAGCCGGTGCTTTCAACATTGTATGGTCTTGGCATTATTGTTACATAACTGTTAATTATCTCAATCGTAGGATAAAATTACATTAATGAACATCTAAACAATGTTTTAGGTCTTATGGTGACAGCATAAATTTTACCTTTGATAACTGTATGATGAAATGTGAACGGATATATGACTACTGGTTAAAAAAAAAATTGTGTTTGCAGTAGCTTTCCTTATGCGAATCACCCTCCAGTCATCTGGCAGTAATCGGCAAAAATATTTGAATTTCTGTACAATGTGATATCTCTTGTTTCTGAAGAGAGCAGTATTGGGTGGAGAGTGTTTCATTATATAAATATATAAGATGGATGAAACTTTTTGGTTCAGACTAACTAGATCATGTAAGCTTCAAATTCAATAAAATATTATTTTGAAGCCATATAATTGAATAAAGATTTAATGATATCAAAAAACTATTGTACATAGTAATAATTTAAAATAAACATTGTTACTATTGTAGATGTGACACGTGTTTCGCTTATTTAAGAAGCATCTTTAACTGTATCGTAATGTTATACATTATTAATGTTAACTTTACATCTTACTATGGGTATGAATATTTACTTTTTATTGGACATAGAGGGAGGCAGAATATGTTTTTTTTTTAAAGCAAACACGTGTCACATCCAGTAAAACACAGAGAGAAAAAACAAAAAATGTCGTTTTTAATTTTATATGAAAATTTATTTAAAACAACCAAGTGTACGAAAATAATGCATTTTGCATATTCAAATATAAAGATGCCTAGAGAAGAAAAAATCTGAATATATTTTTTGAATTTTGTTTGCAAATAAAAATGTTAAGCGAGCTTTCGCGTAAAGTCGATAGATGCTTGTTTTTATATAACGTAATAGATCTGTTAGTAAGCAAATAAGATATGAAGGTTGTTTGAGATTCCGGTACCTGAGTATTCCAAAGTTCAATATCACAGTATCAATTTTGTGTATCTAGGTAGATATGGAAAGCAATCAACTTTTCTAAAAGAAAAACAAACAACATTTTGATCGTATCACAACTGGTGTACGGAAATGAGATCAAAGAAAATTTTACAATAATCTCCACATGAACGAAAGTCTGACATGTTTATTCAGGAATGAAAAGCAGATAAAAGAGTTTACGATGTGCAGTCATGCTTGAAAAAACATATACCAATAATTTAAATAATTTTTTTCAAAGGCTATTTTTATATTGTGCGTTCTGATTAAATTATCTGTAGGTTAAGTTCTTTATTTTGTATCAGTACACATGGATTAAAAAAAGTGCATTTCAAAAAAAAGAAAAATACCATTAAATAATAGTTAGTCTGTCATTTAATCTCATTTGAAGAATGGGCAAAGATGACGCATTTCAATTTTTTGATTGAATTTCCATTTACTTGGTAGCACTCGATTATAACACTTTATATTAGTAATTTAATTTTACAAAATTTAAAAGATATATAGTTGATAGTCATTTCGGTCCACGTCTTCATCGGAACTATGTTTAAACGTATATTTACCAATGTATATTTGGTTGCATACCTTTTTTTAAAAGCCCAGATTAAGTAGCACTTTGAGAAATGTTTAAAGTCAGTGTGCCGGTTTTTTGAATTTACTAGCACAATATGTAGCTACGTCGTTAAAACGGAAGTAAAGATGTGTATTATAACTGTTATACACAGCTTTATATAAATATGTAAATGTGCTTTTAAACATACTTCTGATGAAGGCGTGAGCCGAAATAACAATCAACTATATATGTATATCTTATAAATTTTTTATAGATAAAATACATTGCTAATTTTCAATCTTTTTGACCTATAGGAAAAGGTGTGGATTTTGCTAAAATTTATTATTTAGTACACAAATTGATTTAGAAATTGATGTACATGCGATAGAATTCTAAAGCATTTAATGGGCGAGATTAGCAGTCGAAGTGTCACTGAATGGTTATTTCGACGATATGATTAAATGATTTACAAGATGTGAAACATATGCACGATGAAATTATTTGAAACTTTCATTAAAAATTTATAAAGAGGGTTTATTTTAAGCATAAAGTAAGCATGTAACATTTGAATTAATGTTATGCGTACTTTTAAAATCAGATAATTCATATTATAATGCAATGAGTTTTTACTACAAGTATAAAATGAAATCAAACATTCATAAATTTTATAGGGTATCCACAAAAGAGATTAGCTGTACGGTGAGGAGAAAATTCTCCCGATATTAAAAATAAACCTGATAAAGTATGATATTGGAGTGACAGCATATTTAAGTAGGATTATTTTCAACGTTAAGGCGCACTGTTGAATTTTAGAAAAGTAAATTCTTTGCGAGTTTTATGCAGCTTAGAAATATGGGAAATAATTTATTATTCGTACATCAAAACATTTTTCTTATAGATTGAATTTCCATGAAAACTAGATAATATTCAATAGCGTAAAACGTTTGAAATTAGTTATGACTAAAACTTCCGAGATACTGAATTGACAGCCAGTATTAGTGTAAATTCCAGAGCTATAAAATTTTAGAAAAATATTTTCAGTGAAAGGTGATGAATAGGCTTGTTATTTACTCAATGAAATATCATACTTATAACATATTAATTAACATGGAAGATGGGTGAAAATATTGCAGACGTTTTGAAATTTTTAATAAATCTACCTAATTATCAGTATCTGCATGTCTTTATTTAGTAATTAGTACAGACGAAAATTATCATTGATGAATCAGAGAACATTTAGCAAAATTATTCACTTTTCAGAAAAAAATATACTGTCTTGGAGGAACTTGTAGAAACACATCAAGCATAGTATGCATGTATTCTTATTCTATATTTTTTTTACTATGAAAACCGAAAAAATATTTTTTTATTGGTAAACAATGTCGAATCTTCAACCTTAACTTACTCCTATATATGAAAATATCTGACCACGTATACAAGTACCGTGTACATCAAATGAACAAGTGTATTTTCGTTTTTATTTTCTAAACAGAAAATTCAAAAACAATAAACGTAAAAAAATGTACGTTTCTTTCATTTTGTTCGCTTATCGTTTATCAAAGTCTCGAATAAAATTTGGTTTATTTAGAGAACAACATTGAACTTTAATTTATTAAGTGTACAAAAAAAGCGACATTATGTAACAAAGCTTGAGTGTAATGTCATAAAATTTAAAAGCATGCTTTCAGTGAATGCGATAAGCTCACAGTTTAATCATAGTAAGTGGTTGGTTTGGTACAAATTCATTTCTGTATCCTTTTTCTATTCTGTATTTACCTCTTCATAAAAAGCCTTTCCGTGAAGTTTATTTTCGCATTGACGTGACTTATGGAACTGGAAATATGCGTAAAACTCATTGAAAATGTTGTTGTATTTTTTTCGAAAGATCGTTCACAGCAGCATTTATCCATGACTAAAAACAAACGATACAATATAATATAACGATATCATTAAGTTTTGAATAGATATTGAATTTTTTGGGTTTCTCTTTGATCATATTCGCTTGGACGGAGAGAATCAGGAAACCTAATATAATTTTTATGGTAAACACGCTATTTAATTGATTATATAAGATTATCCGGTTGTACGCTTCTAATAGCGAGTACCTATTTATGTTAATTTTCCTCCAATTTCTCACTTTATTCGTTTGACACATTAATATATTAAAAAAACTATCATTCTAAGAGCAAACAAATAATGTGGTGCCGAAAATATTAGTTAGAAACAGATTTTTTAACCAATGAAAATACAATTTTAGTATGAATTATATACATAACAAATTTGATTAGGACCGTTTTCGCTTATCGTGAGAATTATCAACAGTTGATCATTAATTTTATTGTGGAAATATTAATAGAAAAAATGTGTTGTCTTTATTTCAAATATCTTGAGTTTCCACCAAGAAGCGACAGTTAACACATTAAAAATGATAAATCGATCTTTTACATATGTTGTATCTATTATATAATATTCAACGAATTTATTATGTGTGGTCAAGATTTCATAGAAAAAAAAAATAACAATGACGTATAGTATAAGCGCTAAATAAAATGAATTGTTGTTAATTTTACTTTGTGTAAAAATTGCTATTTTTCCAATAATTATCAATATAAAATTCTCAATGTTTTTGGTCTCTTACCGTACGGTAAGAACCAAAAAACGTGTGCATGTTTGAATAAAAGTAAACATTTTTTGTCCGCTGACTATGATTCATTTAAACATAAATTTAAGCTTTACCCGCCCTACCTGCAGGTAACTTTTCGAGGAATATGCAAAAACATCACCTTTTTTATAAACCATGAAATACGTACCCCTGACTTTTAAAGAGTAGGTATGAAAAATTCGAAATGTTAAAACTGACCACAAACGTCATCTGCCTTTAAAAAATACTCGTAAAGACTTGTAGTCACATGTTGATGAGACGCGTGGGTATTTCGTACGGCTTGCAGTTTTAAGGTAAATTATTTTTATCAAGCGCGAACGTGATACGGGATAGTGGAAAATAGTACGATCAATGTTTGCGTATCACGTACGTCCATATACTTTGTTATAAAGAGTATTTTAATCATAGTATATCGATAAATATGCCACTGTTATAGAATCTGCAGCACTTATTTTTTCATGAAGGATGTGGTATAGTATAAATAAAAATATTCAGTATTCATATATTTTATTTCATGAGATATATTATATTTAACACATAAAATACAATGTTTATAATTTAATGATTAGTACAACACTATTTTTAACATGCTAAAAAAATCTTAACGAAAATATACTGCTTTTCACAAGTTTTCATGCAGCATATAATAATTTGAACATATATATGTATATATTTTATTTACTAACTAAATTATTTTTTTATATATAGTTGTTTTAAACTAATTTAATATTTTCATTGATTGCAAAATTGTGATACATAAATATTGTATGTATCGCAAGGGCTCATTGTGATACATACAATTTTTAAAAGATTTTTTGTATGTAAAAAATGCAATAAATATATTTTCATAACTTTCGTAGGTATCTTTTTTTAAAGTGATGTTTTTAAAATGAGCTGAAAATTGCTATAAAAAAAATTATTTTATGTAAAGATTTTTGTATTTTTTAGTAACTAATTTTCAAATATACAGATATATTACATTCATATAATTATGCATGGACATTTTATCAACAACGAAAATGTAAAGTACTTGTTTGTATATTTCACTTATGGTGAAACAAGTGTGACCAAATTATATCAATGGTATTTCTTTAGAATACTGTTATCATTTAGACGTAAAAAAATGAAAGTGTTTATAATGGAAATTCGTCTAATCATTTTACGCTATGTATAGTTGAAGCTTTACTTTTATATTCTTACTTATTTTATTAATAATATTTATTGTATATATATATATTAATACATATTTATATAAATAAAGTAGACATAACTGTTTAATTGAATATTTGACTAGTAGAATGCCTTAAAATAAAATTTAAAATATTGATAACTTATGTAATTTAATACAATCTTACGTATCTTAATTTATCGTTCCCTGTATATTTTACAATAAATAAATAAATCACTCAGAACGTAGACTGTACAAAATATTTCAGTGAACTTTAGTCATCCTAGTGTATTGATTATTCGACAATTTTGTTCAGAATATTTTGCATAGTTTTTTTTAAATCACAGATAATAAAATTATTTAGCGAGTATTTTTTGTTTAAATTTTACACCTAATATATTTTATATATCACAACTATTTAACGAGCATTTCAACGACATGTTAAAATGTATTGGCTGACTTAAAGTATAATATATAAGCTCTATAATTATAAATATTATAAAACCACCAATGAATGGGACTTATGAGATGTATTTGAATAGATACGAAAAATGTCTAGCAGGTAATTTTTATAGAGTGAGTGTGTTCAGACAATAACTGGTAATCTTTTTTTTGCTTTGTTATCAGATTTTTCAATTGTTATTTTCGAATCGCAAATGTTCCCTTTCCTGCTAACTTTACTTTGTTCTACGCGGTTTTCGGTCTTCTGCTATAATGCAAAATCTTTAACCGAGTTTTCAGTTAGGCTCGACGGCACCGTGGGGCCGTTACCAACTGCTCCGGGAGCCGGAGAGTTAGCTATTAAAATGTTAATAGATGTGTTATTAATTACAGTTTGTGGGTTAACTATACTCTTGTTGGTTACATTAGGATCACATTGGATGCTTGCGTTATTATTAGCGATGTTGTTAGGCCTAGCACCGTAACTTAAATTCTTTTCGTCGTCGAATGTAACATTTTTGTTTTGACTAATATCGTCTTTCTGCGGTGAATCTGTGGGAACTACTGCAGATGCCAGGTTAGTGACAGCTAGGGCAGATTTATTGACGGCTGTCGGCTTAACTGAACACAAAATACTGGCGCCGTTATTATTAAGCTTTACTATGACCGATTGCGTAGAAGGTTGGTCGGATGAGTTTTTTCTATGGTATTTGGAAATTGCTAGAACATCGTTGCTGACAGACGTTGGCAGTGACGTCAGTGACGGTACACTCTTGGCTTTTGCTGCATAATTGTTCAGCGTGCTGTCGGTTTGAGTGTATCTTTCTTCTAACTTGACCTTCTTCTTCAGTTCCATATCTAAGAAAGAGAAAAATACTAATTATTTTAAATTGATATAATTTTATGAACCAATATTTTTCAAAGAAACACAAAAAACATACATACTCAACAAAATCATTGAAGTGTTAAAAATTGAATGAAAAACTATGCAGAAAACAAAAATTTGAATTGGAACAATTTTGTACGATTCCACATAATTTGTCACTAACGACCCGGGTTCATCCGTGTGAAAGAATGCCTGAAGATGCCGAAAGGCGAAGCCCAGGTGGTTAATGACAAAGCATGTGGAATCGTACAAAATTGTAACAATTCAAATTTGATATTGAAATTTCATCAATCACCTTCAGTCGATATCATAAATTAGATATCAAATACAAAACTTAAATAAAGATATTCACTTGGATTTATAAATTATATTTATAAAAGCATATTAGAGTTGTTGAAGTATTTAAAATGGCTAAAATATTTTGTCAATCAGTTGTATATGAAAAAGATTATTTTCAATGTGTCGCCATATACATAATAAATACATTTTTTTAATGCGATTTTATTGACACGTTTTCCATAAAAATACTTATTTTTAGTCGTTTTCCTATTGTTAAATTTTGTCTACGTTACATTAAAAAAAATCTTTCCACAATAACACTCTCAAATCTATAAGATAAAAATAAATAACACGGTGAAAAAATAGCAATGTGTTTTAGTTCTACAAAATTATTTTTAACAAATATAGTTGATAGCTATTTCGGCTCACGCCATCGTCATGTTATAATGGAGTTCTACCAAGTGAATGCCAATTCAATCAATAAAAATAGATAAATCAGAATTTACAAGTTTTCCAACTGATAAGTCATATAAATTAACAACAACTGATGAAATGACATTAGTATACATTAAGTTTGACAGAGTAGGATGTCATGGAAGTTGATATATTTGTGCGCTCTAGCACACGCGACGATAGTGGTGTAATATAAGCATAACTCTAGCACCGCATCTTGTAGTTTCATACTTGAGGTGAAGTTGTGTTCTTAAGTTTGTTTACTAATTTATAGTATATACAAACCGTTAAGTTGCCACTATAATGTTACGATCACCAACATGCGACGGGCGTGTCTCTGCATGATATTCACACAGATAATCTGTTTATTAAAACTATAAAATATCACCCTGTGGCATTGTAGTGGTCAAACTAATTTGCATTTAGAGTCTAAGGCCTAAATAAAGCCATAATTTTCAATATTTTACACACTAAGCCGTTTGTACACTTTGAAAGTATTGAGAACGAAATAAAGCATTATTCAATGACAAAAATGATAAGGTTTATTATTATTTATGATGTCGACTGAAGATGCTTGATGGAATTTAAATATCAAATTTTAATTGTTAAAACTTTGTACGATTCCACACGTTTTTTCACTAACGACCCGGGTTTCGCCTTTCGGCATCTTCAGAAATTATATCACACGGATGCAATATAACTGACTCAGTCTATTGCATTCATGTGATAGAATGCTTGAAGATGTCAAAAGGCGAAACCCAGGTCTTTAGTGACAAAACGTATAGAATCGTACAAAGCTATAACAATTCAACTTTAAAAATGATAAGGTTTTTACCAACTTGCATGTAGTGTGAAGTTATTACTACTTTGAAAGATAGTGGTAAATCTTGTTGAAATTTTACGTTTTTTTTCTCATTCATGTCTCATTATAATGAACGAAATTTTAAGGTATAGAACAACATCAATAAAATATAGAGGTGGAACGATTTTCGAAAAATGGGGACATTTTCATTACAAATAATGGCTGACAACACGCATTTTCTTTTCATGACCCATTTTTCTTATTCTAACCTCAACAACTGAATTATAACCAGATAGAGAGTAGAAAGAAACTTTGTTGTCATGTTCCATTGAGAATGAGAGTGCTCTACATTAAGAGCGCACATACAAAGTTAAAATGCAACTCAATTTAAGCGGATCAGTGTTTTGATCCACAAAGCGCGTTGTTTGGATCCAGGCGTCTACGGAGAGCTATGGGGCGGTTCACATGTGCTAACAATATAAAGCCGAAGTGACGAGGACGGTTTCATGGCGTTGTTTGTATCTAAGAAGCGCTTGTTTATTTACTAATTGAGCATAAATACGCGGCGATGGATTTGCTTCTGAGTACAACAAGAACGTGCTTAATGTGTTAAGGGATGGGTGAATACCAGATTGTTTTACAATATGTCGTTTGCCTATAACTACTGAACCGGTGTATCCAAAGATGTGACTGATACATGTAACTTCCATTTTGTATTACATGTATAACTTTGTGTTCTAGATAAGTGGTTCTCATGTGAAATTTCACTGTGGCCGCATTTTAAACATCAGCTATCCTATGGAAATGTCACGTGGCCGCACCGAATGTGAGAAAAATAATTTCGATATTTATTTTTTATATGGTGTATTACACTGAATGATCATTCACAGTATACAGTTTTAGGTAAAATCGACAAAATTAATAAAGCAATTGTTGTTAATTCTTTATATTGACTTGATTCATGGTCCACGTATAACTTCGACCAAAAATATTGAATAATTTTATTATTAAAACAGTCCTTTGATTAAGCTCGACTAAATGCTGGAGAAGTCAGATTTATTCAATCAATTTCAAAATAATTATAATTTTATATATTCATTTAAAAGCACATTTTTTAAAATATCAATATTTACTTTAAAACTATGGCCGCACATGAGAACTTCTGTTCTAGATTGTAATTTCACTTTTCACAGTTATTTCTTTGACTTTGATTTTTTTTAAATATTTGGATAAAATTAATATGGTTACCTTATATTTTTTGCCAATCCTAAGGTCTTCCCAACCCTATAGATAAGTTGTGTAACTTTAAAAAATAGGATGTAGATTTATTTTCATACTTAAAAATCTTCAATCAATATTTTATTTTATTTAAGTATTTGTGTCTATTAGATAGAAGAAATTTATTCAAAATCATAGCTAGCCTGCCAAAATCATTATGTAAGTGTATGTCTTTTATTGACAAAATTCAGACTGTCAAAAACTGTATAGTTATTCCAAGCTGCGAGCTATTATTGTAACGCGAAGGATTTACGCATTTAAGAAAATCACGATTCAGCCATTTTTCATACAAACGTGACCGCCTTTGCCGCACTGAAGGATTTCAGCAGAATACGCAGGACTGGCAGAATTTAAAACGCATTAAATAACGATACCGTACACATACTTTATGAGGCCAACATAAACTAGTCCGAGAATATTAACTACCTAGTCATGTAGCAGCAAAAGAGCATGTGACGATTTATGATTTTATTGTATATGAAAGTTATTATAGAAGTCAATAAGTAAGATATAATGATTTTTTTTAAAACAACTATAAAGATTATAAAAAAAGCTGTTACCTTTACCTATTGGTAGCCTTACCCTATTGGGTGTTTCTCATAATCGAGTGCAAAATTTAGTGCGATGCTCATTCAATAAATTTTAGGATTATTTTTGATTTGGATTATAATTAATAAATCAAATGTAAAATGCAAAAATAGAACCAATGTTAACATGACATCCCACCCGTGAAAATTGTATACAAAATATTAACACACCATTAGTTTGTTTTTGAATGTTCTCTTATAAATGAGTTTTTAAATTTTTACTACCCTATAGACAATATATATTTTAATGCGAATGCGTGATTTATCTATACACCTTTTCAATTGAATGCCAATGTATTTTAAGATGAAAATATTTATGTTATTATGATAAGTCAAGTAAGTAAATTGTTGTTGAATGTAGTTGTGTGTATAAAGATTTTACAAAAAAATAACCTTAGAAAAAAATGTAACTTAAAGAATTCACATATAAATGACTGAAAAAAAATGGTTATCTCATAATTTTCAACAATGTGAACTGGCAAATAAAACAAATACAATACTTTAATCATTTCTTGTACTTTAAATAAATCACCAAGACTAGAAGAATTGAATCACATGAAAGTAAATAGACTATTACCACACTCGATGCGTCGAATGAATAAATTGTGGATTATTTGGTAGGATTCTCACCCGGGTCATTGGTAGATTGCATTTTATTCCCCAGCTTCTCTTTCTGATTGCAAGTAGCTGCAGTGACTACGACGGCAGCCATCATACTTCCTGCTCCAGAATTCGCAGTTCCTGAAGACTTGTTAAAAGCGCTATATCTCGCTGTCATCATCGATTGGCGGACATTTCTTTCAGGCCGAATCAGTATTATGTAGAGCTAAAAATCAGAAAATAAATTTTTCTATTCATAAAACATTTTTTGTTTCAATTAACGTCAGAAAAATAGCCAATAATTTTACATAAAATAAAAAAAAAAACACTCAGCGTCTATTTGTGTATCATACGAAAATTAATCATTTTTATTGAAGCATGTTTTATAATTTGTGGAAAAATTTCATAAAAATACGAATCAAAAGTAACCTTTATTGAACACAGTGATTGGTTCCATAAATAAATATTATCATTCCAATGCATATTCTTTGTTATACCTATCACCAATCATTGATTTAGTACTGATTGTATAATATTTTAGGTAGATAATCATTACAATTTAAACAGTTTACATATTGTGGGAAATAAATTGTCAGTGTGCACAATGAAATTGTAAAAAATGATCGAAATTATTTTATCCAACTTTTCTATGAATTTAAAAAATTATGTACTAACACAAAAGCTCTTTATGTGTAAATTTCAACGAGTTTCTCTGAAAAACTTGGTTTTTCTTTACATTGGCACACTTGTAAGATATCATCGCTTGCTTGGATAAAAAATGTATTTTTTTACGAAAAAATTCTCAATGAATAAACGGATATTTCACGTAATATTTATTGCTTTGAATATGTTCAAAGGAATTGACATTTCACAAACATGCTTAATACATTTTTGCGTAGGGGAAGTCTGAGTATTACCGATGTACAGAGGTTTTTTAAAAAAACACTCAAAAATATGAAAACATGGAGAAATAGCAAAATATGAATTTGTTTTTATAATTAAAAACAATATTATTACGCAATCAAATATAAAAAAAATCTGTGGCAATAAGATTTACAATGCATTTGGATTATTATTCTAAAAATTATGTTGTTACTGCTGATATTCATTTTAAGGGTATTAACTGGCAATACATTGTAGAAATCCATTTTATTTCATTAAAAAAAAATCAATAATGCATTTGGATTATTATTCAGAAAATTATGTTGTTATTGCTGATATTCATTTTAAGGGTATTAACTGGCAATACACTGTAGAAAGGCATTTTATTTCAATAAAAATACATCATATTTTGTTCTATAACTACAAATTTAACATTAAATACTGTTTTATGTACATATATTTAATGTCAATATATTAAAAAATATACCAAGCAAAATCCATCGAAATTAAAACGATAATTTAAGCATCAAATAGAAGTTTAATCTCTAGTCACAAAAAATCTGCATATAGAATATCAATGAAATGTATTGAAAAAAACATTAAAACGCACAAAAATATTGATAGTATATAAAATTATTTTAGTCTCAATAATTTTCGATTAGGTTATGAATATTTTGATTATGTTGTCACTACAAATCTTTTATTGGCGCTGATTTTGTGGAACATTGAATTCTTTTGTGATTTCCAAGAACCCAGCATTATATAATGTAAGATAATCTTATCAATAAACGAGCAGGAGTAATAGTTTGAACGTGTCATAATAATACCATACCTTCGGGGAGAATAGGCAGGCGACGGTGACGCTGGCGCTCAGAGATATGGTGACGGACATACTCGTTATTCTTAGAGGCACGTGGTTTCCGGTGCCAAAGTACAGAGGAACAAATGCTAGCCAGATGACGCACGTCGTGTACATGGTGAAACCTGAGGAATGAAAATAGCTTTTAAATTATAATCAAACAAATAAAACAAACCGTAAAAGTACCACTGGGAAACATGATGTAATTAATTGCAAGAGTTTTTCATATGAATTTACTATTGGTTGCATTTTTATATTTCTTATTGATGTTGCCAATTTCATTGCAATAAATTAGATACTTTTTATAAAAGCAAACATTTTGTTTTTGATTAACTACTTTTACCTGGTAGAAAAAAAAATATTAATTTATTTTTTAATAATATATTCTTCGCTAAAGAAATTTAAGGCTATAAAATCTTGGCAACATTGCCATTATCTTTGAATAAATAATTTGGAGAAAATCGCAATGTTTAATCTTTCATGATATATAGTGTTATCAGCATGTTAGTGTCAATGTCAATGCCATAAGTGTAGTTCGAGCAAGCTTTAAGTACTAACTGCAGTAAAATAAATATTTTCATACTTGTAGAGCAATGTTTTCACGAAAAAGTTTACTGTGGTCGCATTATAAACATTAGCGATCGTATGGAAATGTTTCACGGCATATGTACAAATTAATTTGAAAACAAAAACCATTTTTAAAATAACAATATTTACAATGAAAAATCTGGTGGCCGCACACGAGAACCATTTTTTTAGAGGCACACTAAAATGAAACAAGTCAATTGCGATGTTGGAAGAAAAATTTATATTGAAATTTAAATTTGCTCTCTGTTTAAAAACACAACACTTTCTTTCATATTTGATTCACTTCGTACACATGCCGCGAATTTGCAATAATTATCGTTTGAAAACCATCGGATCTCCGTGTATATATTACGTGCTCAAAACTTTGTACGATTCTGTGTTTTGAAATAAGATTTAATTTGATGAAGGGTACTATATAAAATATAGTTATGGTTGTTTGTTATGCAAAAGCTAATTGAATTTGGCTTGCAACGAACTTTGGATACCATAATGTCACCGTATCATGTTCCAAACTTACTGCTGCATTCTATATAATATTACGTGATATATGTTTTCTTATATGTACATTTCTTCGCATTGGATTTGAATCAGGTTTCATATAATTTGATGGTTTATAAATCATATCTCATTATTTGAAAAAATCCCTATTTTTTTTTAAATGGTTTTCCATTAAAATATAATAAATTAATGGAGAAATGTGCGTCTATTAAAGTTTTAATCTATTTTATGGTCAACAGTTGAAGTTCCCGAACAAAAAGTATTGAAACCATCAAAGTTGAACAAGTCATTCCTGAACAAGGTTGGGAGGTATAAAATTTCTTAGATCTTATGATTATCAAGAGAATATATATTTTTTCAAAGAAACGAATAGCATTTCAGATCAATGCTGTATTATTCAATAACTTATACTTATATTTGATTGTCAAGACCTGATTATTAAATAAATACTTTAAAAAATCGTTGATATAATTAAAAATATCATGCTTTGTCAGCAAAAAGTGACAGTTAAAATTTACACCTTAAAACTCACTACTGTTTTAATTAATATAAAAATTATTACGAAGCTATTTTTGTAGCTGTTGGTAATCAAATAACGTGTAAATTGAACCTAAAAATGATAAAAACATAAAATTTCCCGCAGGTCAAACACCAAAATCCAATATTATTGAGTTACTGAAAAATATGTTGATCGACTGCAAACATTTTTGTCCATGGAAGTTTGCTTAGGCCAAAGTTTAGGCACTAGAGCAAAAGTGTCAATTAATCAAGTAAATATTTATATGTCGCATATTGAATTCTCCCCAAAGCCATTTGCTACGTGAGAGTTTAATTGGATTTTTCCACTCACTCCTACGTCACTCAGCTTTTCGCAGTTTCCTCATACGAAAAACAGTGACATAGACCGTGCAATTGTTCAATGATAATATTATTGTTACAGTGGTTATACCAAAAACTATGCGTGTGTTTATGAATCAAAGTTTTCGATAACACCGTTTGGCTTAAATTTATTATAAAGCTCAAATAGGATCCTGTCCTGATTTTTGTATTGGCTTTGTACATGTTTTAAATTTTGAAGAACTTTATAATTGATCTCAAAATGTTTCTTTATGTCAATCGTGACTTACTTTGTTTGAAATAATAAAAACATATTTTTTGGTACGAATTATTTATGTATATATTATTACTTATTTCCGCAATATATTTTATGATCACAACCGTTTCCGCTCATCGCTAGCATTATCAACTGATACAAATTACAGGCAAGTATATTTATACAAATTTTGAGTTAAAGTTAACAGGTATTCAAAACTATAGGCTCAAGAATTAAGAAAACGAGTTTACAATATAACATAATGTATACATATACAGTAGAACCTCGATTTTACGTTTTCCAAGTGGCCTGAAAAAATAACGGTAATTGCGGGAAACGGTGAATGCGGGAAAGCTTCAAATAATAATATACAAGTGAAATTTTTTTATTTATTAGTTACTTGTACATACTGTAAACAAAATTTATTTTTTAAAAAAGTCCTTTATGTTCGTTTGCTTCTTTGTTATTTGGCACTTTAATCGGAACAAAGACTTGTTACTAAGCTTGTGACTAAAAGTTTGTATGTACATGAATAATCATTATTACCATGAATTTTAAACAACTCTACATTTGCATCATAAAAAATAATACGCGTGTGGTGGATTTCAACCCAAAAAATAGCACATGCGTCCAATGCGTTACGTCTAACATGTACAGCGGATTCCAACGTATCTAGACATAATACCTGCACTGGGCTGTGTCAAACTTGCTTGCCGAGGTACGAAGAAATATGCAATAAAAACGGTCAATCGGGATAATATTTGTGACGGGACCAAAATATTTAGACGGTTTATCGAGGAAATCGGGGAATTGGAGAATCGGTAAACGGTCAATGTGGGATTATTTAACATTGTTCTTATGGGAGTTTGACGGGACTATAAAAAATAAACGTTCCATCCGGGAAAACGTATTATGGGAGAACGGTTGATCGACGTTCCACTGTATATACGAATGAAGAAAAATAATTTTAAATAAAATGCTCAAAATCTCAATTCGTTAACAACAATCTATTAAGAGCTCATAACAATCCATTACTTCCTATACTTAAATGTTCGAAAAATGTAGCGGCATTTAAAAAAAATGATTCAAGCGAATACAATAAGCTAGTAATAAGGCTAGGACCGGGACAACTTGTTACAGTAAATAAAAAACTCAATTCAAATATAGCTTGCTACATTTTTATGCAATTATATTTTCTCATGATTGCAGCTCTAACATAAATTTTCATAATATTTTCTTTCAATTTTTTATGGACTTCTGTTTGAAAGCATGCCTGTTTATGATGTGTGTTTCAATTGTATATTTAAAGGGGTGAACAAGAGCAATTAGCGTATTTCTAGTCCTATTATAGCCTTTAATTCTTACTCTTCTAGAAAATGAGAAGTTAGGAAACTGAATAGAAAGTATCTTGTTCAGACCAACTTTCGTTGAGAATATGTCTTAATATATTTTTCACAACGGGAGCGGATAGAAATAAGAGCAAACGCTTGAACAGCGATGTAAATATTTTAACATTCACTTTCAATTAAGCAAATATTATTATTCAGATTACTGAATTTAGCACACAGACAAACAAAATAATCAACGGCGTTCTTAATAATATTTTATAAATAGTGTTAATCATTGTAAGACTTTCGTCTAACTCTGTCGCACTGTTGATTCAGTAGAAAACAATAGTATTTTGTATGTTATTAAAAAAAAAAGCATATTAGTATGTGGTGCTACTATTTCTAATAGGCCATTACCCAGCCACTACAAAAAGAGAAACAGAAAGAACAGACTCCCGCAAAAAATTAGCGGACATGTGAAATGATAATGAAGTTATTCATTGAAAACGGTGAAAAAATAGCAATTAATTTTAGTTATGAGCCGAAATAGCTACCAACTATTTCAATATATTTTTTTTTCATCAGTTCATCAGTTGATAATGCTCGCGATGAGCGAAACCGGTCCTGATCAAAAAATATATTGTGGAAATAAGTACTAAAAAAATGTGTTTTTATTATTTAAAATATATAAATTTTGTAGAACTTAAAGATATTTTTTTCTCTGTGCGACGAATTTGTTTTAAATTTTCATATTTTAAATTGAATAATATTCTGCACAAGAGTGCTAATCATGGCTAAAAACTTTCTCTACCAAATAATTGTTTATTGTCCTTATTAACGTAAAAAAGTTAACATATTTAAAAACATGTACTCAAATTAACCCGGATCATGTTAGTAAAGTTGTATTCGAAATGTTTGAAACTTTTACAACCTCATTTTGAAGCTTACCACGTTAACTGGAAAAGTCCCGTTAATTTATTCAATTGTCTATATTTAATTTAACCATGGAGGGTATACTTCTGAAAAAGCTTGAGAGTCACTGCAAGTGACGGAAATTATTATTTTAGATTGTTAATTAAAAAACTCTGCCAAATGCACTTTCAGTTACAAAAACTACATATGAACTTGTTTAATTAAAATTTGTTGATTATTTCAAGAAATTTTTTTGACGGGAAATTTCACGATTATCCGTCATGCTATTACAGTCATTATAAGTTATAACTGGTTGCGTTTATTTCCAGAGACGAAAAAATATATTCCCGGAACATATTCGCGCCTATCACATTGTTATGTAGTTTTTTCAATAATTTTTTATACTAATTCATAAATATTTACTACGGTTTTGATTGAACGAGTTTTAAAAATCTAGCTAATTAACATTTATTTAAATAAGTTTTGAAATTTTAATTATTGGCCTAATTATGATGCTTTAAATAAATAAGTATTATAATATAAAACATGTATTATATATGTATACGAATTGCTGTAAAATCTTTGAACTTACAAATAGAATTTACGAGTGAAAGGGCATAATATAAATTTGACATTTTATGCACGAAATATTTTTTTTTTCATCGTACGATTCAAGATTTTCATGAAGTATTTATGTCACACATTATTATTGTTTGGCTTGAAATTATCCGATAAATGAAACTTAAAAAACAATTTGATTTTGTAAAAAAAAAATCCACAAATCGGCTTAAAATCAGTATAGATCCTCGCTAACGTGCTAAGTGTTCGTATAAAGATTTTTCAAGGTTGTAGTTAATATACCAGATTAGTGTTTGTCTTTGTTATATGATACCCGTAATTTTCATTTTTATTATAGTTATAAAAGCCAGAAATAAAGATTTTTTAAGGTTTTAGAACTTTAATGATTTTGCTTAAAGTGAGTTTCCTACCGAATTTCAAAATATAACAAGAAAATAGTCATATTGACGTGATAGTATAATATGACTCGTCGATCATTAAATGTAAATTCTATTGCCTATAATAAATATAAGCATAGTTCAAGGACTTAAAATGTTGACATTAAAACTACACCCATGCTATTATATAATAAATAACAAGACAGTGTTCATATTAAAAAAAATACAATTACGTCAAAACAAAGGATGTGTACAGAATATCTCCATAAATAAAAAAAAGACTTAATATTTTTAATATATCGGTAAATAATTTGAAATCTTATTACGGAAGTTTTGTAAGAAAGTGAGATTCAAAAGTAAGTAATTATTTTCCCGTCATTCGCACATAAATGATGAAATAAAATACGTATGTCTGTTTGGAGATACTTGGTCGACTATATGTCATTCATAAGATCAGTCGAACGATTTATTATTAGTACGTCAAAATATATGGGTAAAATATCATGCCTTTCCATCAAGAAGTGACAGTTAACACCTTAAAAGGGTAAAATAATTTTTTAAGTGAAAAATATTACATAATATATCTCTTGATTTGTGCTCAAATCAAATATAGTTTTAGAAGTAAAAACACAATTGTATACCACGGTGAAAAAATAGCAATGTATTTTAGTTTTACAAAATTATTTTTACATATATAGTTGATAGCTATTTCGGCTCACGCCATCGTCAGAACTATGCTTAAACTAACATTCGCTTATCTATATATAGCTGTGCAGAAAAGGCACACAACACATCCTCTCTCCTGTTTTAACGACCTAGCTTGTTTCCTGTTCGCAATAAAACTAACAATTGTAAATGAAACGAAAAAATCGGATATATCAATAAGTTTATATATGGCACGGAAATGGTCCATAATATAAACAAAGGAGTCAATAATGGAGACCGGCATATATTCGAGTAGTCTACTCGAGCTAAGGAACATGTAAGATCATTCAACAGTAAAAAAACAGATTCAAAATTCGCTAATCACGTTATTAATGAATCACATAATATAAATTCAAACTCAGCCCCTAAATGTTTGCATCTTTGTAGTAAGGGTTGGAGAATGACGGCTTTGGAACAGCTGGAAATCAATAGACACCAATTATCACAAAGGATTCTTAACGAACAAACTAACATAATAGGATCGCCACTTGTCCAGCCTTTGTACAAAGGGGTGGTCTGATTTGCTTCCAGAAGGACCACTTCCGTCCCACACATAATCTTATTGTCATAGACACCTATTGTCTCATTTAGAATTTTGAAAATTTAGTTTCATTGTGTTAAAGTAACAAGCTAGGCCGTTGGAACAGGAGAGAGGATGTGCTGTGTGCCTTTTCTGCACAGCTATATAAAGATAAGCGAATGTTAGTTTAAGCATAGTTCTGACGATGGCGTGAGCCGAAATAGCTATCAACTATATTTGTAAAAATAATTTTGTAGAACTAAAATACATTGCTAATTTTTCACCGTGTTATTATGGAGTTCTACCAAGTGAATGCCAATTCAATCAATAACAATTGTATACCATAATTTATGATATCGACTAAAGGCTCCTGATGGAATTTCAATGTCAAATGAGAATTGTTGAAAGTTTGTACGATTCATTGGGTCAAGTTTTTCTATTAAAAATAGTAAATTATACAAATTTATGCAATGATTTTAGCATTAAAGCGATAAAATTTGTTTTAAAAAGTAAAAGTATCGCATACAATCAATAAAGTAATATTATTAATATTATTATAATATTCATAAAAATTTACTTATGATACTCCACGTGGCACAAAATTAAAAATAAATAATTAATAAACACAATAATTGAAGGAAAACTTTAAAAAAATTCTTTCAATACCTACCGGTAGAAATATTATTTAGATATAAAATTTAGATTATATTTCTACAAAGATTATGAGAAAATCTAATAAAACAGATTAATAACGCCGAAACGTAATAAGAAAAAAAGAAGTCACGATGAGGCGTTGTGCCTTTTGAATATGTGACATTATTTTAATATAGACATGGGCGAAAGTAATTTTATCAAATAAGATTTTCAAAATCACGTTTCGAATGAGATATGAAACCGTAATACCTCAAAACGAATAACGCGCAGCTTTGATAAAATTTCCCACTTTTTTATCGAATCAAATTTACTCAATATGAAAAAATATTTGATTCCGCCCTAATTCAGCAGTGAATCTGGCGTGACCCGCGTCAAACCTGATTAGAGCAGACAGGTGTCCGATCTTGTATTGATGTGTTTCATGTTCTACAAATACATCGCAAATTTCCTTTTCACAGCGTCTGGGATATCCGACGTTAGTGTTTTTTATATCGTACGTGGCGGCGAGTAGATTCATTCGAAGCCGGTTTGTGTTTCAAAAAAAGTCAGAAGTAGTGTTGAATTCGAAATATTCCACCGAAGCCTAACGTGATTTATTTTTCTGTTCAGACAACTCAGGTGACAGTAAAGTTGATATTATATAAAAAAAAAAAAAATACTTGTATCATATTAAAATGTAAAAACATGATCAAAAATAAATCTAAAATTCTTGAAATATCTTAAATAAAAGTGTATTTAATATGAAATGATTTTTTGAGAATCTGTAATCATATAACATAAATTAAGAGAAGTTTAATGTTTATTCATATAGATTTATATATAATAAAATTGAGAAAAATATATGTCACGAACCAAGATCTCGGATTATAAATTGCTCAAATCTTAATTTTATATAGACTATGAATAAACATGATCCCGGAAATGTATGAACGTCAACGCAAAGCTTTTAACATCAGGCCAAAATGATTGACACTGAAATTTCTCTAATATTTTGCAAACATCTGAGTTGTTAATGGTTTTAATTAATTATGAAAATATATTTATTAGTATCTGCTATAAATGTCGACGGTATGCCAAAAAATTTAAGCACTTCTCTCATCTTTTAAAATTTTTCAATCATAAAACTATTTTTCGAAACGGCAAATACGGTTTTTCAGTTAAAGAAGATGTTTCATAAACCTACTTGGTTGACTTTATTGCAATCCTTGTTGATTGTTTTGCTGTGTATTCGTTCAATTTCCAACACTATATGTTCAAATATGTTAATGTTGCAAAAGCAATGAATATATAATTTGTAAATTTTGTAACGTATAATTATAAATAAATATATAAAACTATTTTAAAAAAAAGACTTCAGTTAATCCTAAAATAAAAAATCAAAAATACGATTGCTGTTGAAAATAAAAACCACACATTTAGGTATTAAAAATTATTTCTGAAATGCACATAGAGATAAAAATGAATGGATAAATTTGAAAATATTGTCAGCCTTTTATATACAATAGAGAGTATAAGAAAAACATTGGTTCCGTGATATTTTTGGTGTTTTATTCTTCTTTAACATATAAGTGATTATCAGTATAACATTTCAAAAGACACATCATAGTGCTATATAAGAGTTTTTTTTATACACATGACAGTTTCCAGGCTATCAATATTATAATAACACTTGAATGATAAACGACGAGGTATTTTCACCTAATATTATGTTATGTATGCCACAATATCTCTTACGCAATATGCGTGACAGATATTCGCTGTATAGATAAGAAAAGAAAATTATCAAAAGTTCTGACCTGAAATTTACAGCAGATTGGATTTTCATTTGGTTGGAAACAAAAAAAATACTAGGATTCCAGAGATACGGAGACTTTTTATAGAATAATATTTGAAAGTTATTTCAATGGTTTATTTTTGGATTTAATTTTTTTTAGGTTTTTTTTTATCCTAGTACAACGCTTTCAAATAAATGTTATCTGATAAAAAATAATAAACAAATCTTTTGATCGAAGACGAAGGTTTTTGTACATAATAAATATGTCAAGTAGGAGTGAATGTCAGATGTGAACAATGTTTTTGAAAAAATATGATTCTCCAAATATATATAGATATTTAAAGAAGGGAAATTAAAAAAAAAGAGTTTGAAGCACAGGAAAAACGAACGAACGATATTCGATAAATAATCGTTAAAAACTAAACAATTTCAATTTTCTAAGTTTTTTTAACTCAATTTTTTTTGTGCTATAGGTTGTAATTATTGTTTGTTGTATCCTGTATTGATTGTGGTTAATATGATTGTTTTGTATTACTATGCTTTGAGGTTCTTGTTATAAATAATTTATATAATGGTAATAAAATGATAAAAAGATTATTAAATAAACGAACGTTGTTTATTTCTGAAAATTCAATTTAAGGTTTTTTTTATCGAGTGGTGAACGTTCTTGACTGCGGTTGAAACTCTAATGAGATCAAGTCCTGTTAAAGGCAATTTCAAAAATTTATATTCAACTGGCTAAATATTTTTCTTCCAAGGAATTGGTGTTTTGCGAAATGCCCTTTCAATATTTTGTCTATAAAACGTGGTGTAGGGTGGCTGATTTTGTATTAGTTGGTCTTGTTCTAGCCTTTATCCATTTGTATATGCAATCTCGTCGAAAAAATATTATTTAAAAAAAAAATGTTTTTATATTATATAGATAAAGAGTTACATATCACAAGCATTGTAATCGTATTTAGCTAAAAAAATCGTTGGTGTTAGCATGATTCAATATAGCCAACTATTAAATATAATAGAATCAAAACTTATTTCATGAATCAGTGTTAAATGTGTATGAATTAACATAACAATGAGTTTCGATTTGAAATTGTAAAAGTCAAGTAATAGAAAAGTTTTAAAGCCATGTTATTCACTGAAAAGACTTTAATTATTTTATCAAATATTCATAAATATAACAATACAAGAGCTAGCTAGTATTGTTTTTATTTATAAAAAATAGCAGATTTAATGATTCTATTTCAGGGATTTTTCCTTAACTTCGTTCAATAGAATGCTGTTACTAAAATACGGGCGAGTACTTTATTCGTTATTAAAACTTTAGCAAATAAACATATTATTTGCGATAAAAAAATATACTGAACACCGAAAATAAAGTAAATGCTATATTTCATTGTCCGAGTTCCGAGATTCGAATTATTTGATATTTTTGTGCTGAGATCGTTAATATTGATTTTGAAAACATATTTCAGAGGTTTGACTACGTGATGCGAATAAGCTAACACTCAAACTGGTCGCAAATAAAAATCAACGGTTCTATCGATAGAAGAAAAATTGATTAAGCCAGGAATCAGATTTCACCGAGGCTCAGAGTTGTGCGGAAGAACTCATGGTTTCCTTTTGAGTGTTGCCATTTCCGGAAAGAGTTTCTGTCGTTTTCGCAAAATATTTCTAATTTTCTCGCACATTTTGCCCACAAAACGTATGTGAGCAAAAGATGATTGGAAGTATTTATGCTATTTGGAAGATACAAATGCGTATTTAGATGTACAGAAAACAAGTAATATTTTCATAATATTTTATTGTTTTATTACGGACTTAATTGGAGCAAGTTATTGTTATTAGCAATAAAAACATGACTTTCTGAGAATTACTCAAGCTTATCATTGTTTTACGTGTATCTCAAAAGTGTAGGCTACAAAAATATATTTATTTCCCATTAGTAAATGAATGTAATTTAATGGTTATTTTTTCAACATTATTTTGATATTTATAATTAAAGCAAACTATTACTATATAGTAAAGTAGTATTTTTTTTCGAATAATAACTACGAGAAAAGTTTCACACATTGACCGTCAATTACTTTATATACTTTATTTTTTTTTATTTTTTCTTTTTTAATTTATATATTTTACATTATTTATATACAATGTATAAAAGAACTTTAGATGGCGGACCCTATAGTATGACATATGAATCGAGAGCACAGGATTACAGGGCGATTGGTAAGTATTGTTTGCTTCACAAAAACATGATCAAGGGCTCGTTGGGTCCCAGTGTGATCAGAAAATCATTTTTAAAAATATGGATAAGTGCGTGATAGCATGGATGGATTTCAAGTCTAAAAATTCACAATTTATGTTTCACGTTGCGAGTGGAAATCAATAAAAGAAATATAAATATAGAATACAAAGGAACCGCTGCTAATCGCATTGAAAAATGCGTCCGATTTATCTTTAACACAATTCAAATGCAGCTGAGCATCTCATAACATACAATATTTAAGTGAGAGAGCAAAATAATTTTCAAAACAAAAATTGTTAATTTGTACGCAAAAGCTCACCTATGTGTTTACTCTCGTTGAAAGCTTCCGGTATTTTTCTCGTCAGAACCGCGTACACCGTGCACACGACAATCAGCACAATGGGGTAGCTAAAAGCTATCATGTATGATGCGTCGACGTAACTATCACACACAAGGAGATTATCTTCTCTCGTCGGATAGTGGTGCATAGCCCGGGCAGGCGATATAACCATCCATACTCCGTTTATCACCACCTATAAGCAAATAAAGGTTTCACTAACAGCAAAGTTCTTTTGATCTCTTTTATTCTTGTAAATAAAGTACTATGTCATATACAGTTACTATAAATGAAAATATATAAGTTAAGAAATTAGTTAACATAACCAAAGATAAGAATATATTATCCAGGCCAGAGCTGTTCTGGTATATATTTCAGGCTGTGCTTAAGTTATGACTTAAAATTAAACCTATTTACAAACTAAAAACAAAATTCAGACTTATGTAAAATTATAAAATAACTTTTGTAATAAAAATTATTTATACATAGAAAATGTTTTTTATTTCAAAATGTCTTTTGTACAAAGTGCTCAATATTAGAAAACTGTTTTTTTATATGGTATTAATACCAAGGTCCAGCTTCGTACGAATGAAAGAATAAGTTTTCACTGTTCGTTATAAGTGCGTTAGAACTTTTGGGGTTTTATCCGTGAATTGAATACTCAATAGCGAACTTCTCATACAGAACAATTTTCACGTATTCTGGATAAGATGTCTGCAGAACTTATTTAATTTTTACTAAAATGGAATTATATTTTACTAATGTCAGTTGATAAAGCTATGATTGTGCTTGATGACAAGATTGATATTATTCACCGTTTAGCGATATATTATAATTTTGACATTAGGGGTTTCCATGTCGGAATAAGTATTGGTCATGTGATTAAATAAAAATATGCGTGAAAAGTGTAACCAAATTATGTTTTTTGCTGTTATCACGCGCGAATGGAAAACACAATCAACAGTTTAACAATATTCACCAGTTTTCCACTTCTCTTGTAAATGTGACCGTATGTGATTTCTTCAGTTACTGGCTTATTTTTAATCTCTCAAAGGTCTTATCCCAATTAATTTTTATGTCTTGTCGCTATATTAAAATAATTTTGAAAAAAAAAAGATATTTTTTATTAAACTTCTTACATTGATATTAGCTCCACACATGTCATTTCATTTTGTTTTGTTTTCGTTTCAAACAAAGGTCATATTAATAATTGTATAAAGTGAGAATATAAATAAGAAAAAATATTATGGAATATTAAATAATACCTGGACACTTATAAGTCCTGTGCAAATTATCAGCTGTGATCTTGGAGATATGAGACTGGGACGTTTTGCTGACTGCTTTCCCGCGTTGAAAATCCTTGATATTCGGTTTGTTTTCGTCAGCAGAGCTGCGTAGACAACCGTAAAGCAAAAACCAGCACCAAACCTGAGTGAAGGGAAAAAAATTAATGATTTTTTATGAATAAAAATTGTTAATCTAATGAATGCTTTACACACTTTAAATCCGATAGACAATTTTTCGAAAATAATTTCTTTGAAATGATAATTATTGTTAGGAACCTAAAAATAGATTTGACAATAAAGTTCAAGTAGGTTGATTAGTTAGCTTTTAGAAATTCTAAATATATAATATCAGGGTAGTTGAGATTTTCCTCTAACTTCGATTAACCTTATGATGAAATATAACTTTTGAGCTATGCGTAGGTTATTGACTGTTAATTCATATGTTGATCTTGATAATAAATTGAATATACCGTTACAGATATCGTAAAAATGAAAAAAAAAAACAGCGAAGAAGATTTTTTCGCATATGTTTTGATGGACACGATCAAGTTTAAGTGCACTACAACTGAATAAACAAAGTATAAAAACATAATGTTTTTACTAAATGACCACTATATGCAACATTTGTTTCTCCCATGTCAACAGCTTTAATAAATTATATTGCATTTAACTTTTAAATCGGGCTCTTGGAAATTTTGAAAATTTATTTCAACCAAAAAGATCTTTTGTGTTCATCAAACTTTTCACAATGTCATTTATTTATACGGACAAGAACCTTGACTTAATCCAGTCTACCGTGAATTGATTGATACGATCCGGATTTAAGATTGACAGTCAATTGATTGAATATCTGTATTGCAGAGTTAAGTGCACAAATAAACTGTGCTAAAAATAGCCTCTAGGAATTTAAAACATTTGAATGATCATCACTCCCACTCAGTAGCGCGTATGACGCAAAAATATCATTAAATAATAGTAAAATTGTTCTGCTGTTTATTATTCACAAATTGATCATAATTTGCTAACTTTTAACAATAATTTAAAAAACAGTCTTGCTTTATTTTATTTTATTTGGTATGTACAAGTAATAAAAATTACAAATTATAATTTATGATATCGACTGAAGGTGCTTGATGGAACTTCAATATTAAATTTGAATTGTTGCAACTTTGTACGATTCCACATGTCTTATCACAAACGACCCGGGTTTCGCCCTTCGGCATCTTCAGGTATTCCATCGCAAGGATGCAACAGAACTGACATTTCAGTTCGTCATTCAGTTCTGTTGCATCCGTGCGATGGAATACCTGAAGATGCTGAAGGGTGAAACCCGGGTCGTTTGTGACAAGACATATGGAATCGTACAAAGTTGCAACAATTCAAATTTTACAAATTATAAGTTACTAGTATGGATTCCTTGCAAGAAAATTTAGCAAAATATAGTTCAATTTAAAATATTGACTGAGGGTGCTTGATATAGTTTCAATACTAAATTTGAATTGTTAAAACATTACACATTTTGAATGTAAGCAATGCTATGGATAGTACTCGCAGGTTGTTTTAAGCATCGAAATCTTTAAAAAACAAGCGGACTACATAATCACTGGGCTTAAGACATTTAAGACTGAAAAAGCACGAAATAAATAATACCTTACAATCAAAATTATATTATTTTATATCTAACACTTCGTTCCGGTTGTCTGATAACATTTTTCCTCGATAAATATGTATCTTAGATTCCACACAGACGTATAAAGAATCGACAACGAGATAACGCGAATAAACCAACAAAAACAAAGTGTCTTATTATGTGCAAGGGCGGTCAAGAAAACTTTTATTATTTTTGTGTGACAAGTTTCATATTATTATACTTATTGATGAAATAGTCAAATAATGTATGTATGTCATTGACTTTAATTTAATAGTGCTGGAAAGCTTATTTTCAATACATGTTTATTTTTAATTTTTATTTCCGTATTAAATATCAACAGTGACTGATGCACGTCATTGGATTCAGGCCGCCGCGTTTCCGAGTCCAGCGATTTCCGAGAATTCTTAATTTAATTCTTCTTTACTATCAAATCAACCTTTTTGTACCTTAATACAAAAAGGAGTAAGTTACGTGTCACCTGTAACATTATTTCTGTCACGTATACAGACATTCGAGCTTTGCCCGTTAATGCCAAATGGCACCGTAGGCGCAGACTGTAAAACTTTCGCAAACACTTAAATAATTCCAGTCTTCACCTGCTAATTTACTTTATAGATAAGCTGAAGAATAAAAATTTTCTCTAACTTTATGGACAGTTATAAAAAATACTCAATAATTAGTGTCAAAAAATCTTCTCAACATAGCGGAAAACTTAATTTTCCCGAGTAAGCTTTAAAAATCAGTATAAATAAGAAGTATGTATTAATAACATGATAAGGAAGAATGATAAAGATAAAAACAGGCAATTAAAAGAAAATAAATAAACTAAACGTATACACAAGAATGAACTGAATTAAATATTAGCAGGGCAAACGGTACTGGATCGAAAGTCCGGTTACAGAAGATTAATTTAAGGCAAGAATATGTCATGATTGTTATATTTAAAGATTATACAGTAGTCCAAATAAATGTTTTATTAGAATGTTTCCGGAAAATTTGTTTGTCTTTATAAAATGTTTATATATAATTAATTTGCATATAAGAACTACGCCAATAATAATGTTTACTTCGAGGAAAAACGATTGAATCTCTTGGCTGGATTAAAAAAAAATTTACAAAAACACTTTTAGTTAACATCTACGTTGTAGGTTCTTTACAGCCTACAGCGTAGATATTTTTTTTATGAGTGATGAGTCACCTGAACTTTTGACCATGAAACTTTTTAGAGCAAATTCATTAGTCGTCCTCTTGAATTTAATTAAGCCCCGTGTGTTCTTTTTTGGTACCTTCCTGGAAATAACATCTATTCGGCTGTCATATTGGGCGTAGAGCAGCATGAATATATGCGAAAGGGTCAACTTCATATAACCTCTATGTATAACCGATAATATTAAAAGTTGTAGTACACCAAATACAGAAATTGCCGTGTGATAAATCGCGTAAAAAACCTTATTTTCATATAATTTCATAAATTATCATAAAAATAGTTTCAAAAATATATGGAAAAACAAAGTTCGTGCTAAAAAAACATTTTTTCACGTATAAATTTAACTTCTTTGTTGATTATAAACATACATAATTGCATTGTCATAGAAGTCATTCACTGCTATTATTATCGATTTACAAATATATTTTTTCGCAATTATTTGAACACAACTATTAATTACTGTTTGGACTGTAAAAAAGTAACAGTGTATCGTAGTAAAAATGGCGTTAGAAATGGACTGGGTGTAGTCTACTAGCTCCAAAGTCATCATGTCTGCTATGAATTTATTTTCCAAATAAACGTTTACCATCGTTCCTACCAAATAAGTTGTTGAATATTTTGAGTGCATCCATGCACTAGAACGCATCAAGATGCCGAAAGTTAAAACACGTATCGTAAACCAGAAAACAAGTGGAAGTATATAAAATTTAAATGATTCCGTTATAAATGTTTCGTACCGTCATTTGATATATTAATTTACATAATTAAGTTTTTAAATAACAAGAACACATTATTTAGTAGTATTTCCACAATATATTTTGTGGTCAGGACTATTTTCATTGCAAGCGTTAATTGTTACTCATTACCAACAAAGCGCACGATTAGAAAAACCGGTCCTGATTATACAAAATTACTAAAAAACTATTATTTTAAGGTTTTAATATTTAAAATATCACGCCTATTCATTAAACTATATAACACTTTAAAAGTACAGAATAAAAAAAAATATTTTGTTTTTTTTTTAATGTCACATAAAAATGACCATATCATATAACTTGAATAAATATCGGTCATGTCGATCGTTAGTATGCCCATTAATTTTGTTGAAGCATCATTGATAGTGCCTAGTTAGCACACACAAAAGAGCGTTGATTAATAATAATTAAAAAAAAACGAATTTGTAATAAAAAATGTGTTGCGATGAAATATAAAATTGTACTTGTGATTTATGGGCGTGTGTGTTTTAATTTCATAAAATAAATGAGTAGGGGAATGCCATTCCTTTGTTCTAAAAAAAACGTTGTGATGTAATAAATGTCATTGTTATTCATTGTAAAAAAAATATTTATTTGCGAAAATATTTAAGCATTTTGATTAATTTGCTTTCGCGTACATATTAGATAAAGCTTTAATGGAAATATCGAACCTTGATTGAAATGGGCTGAAAATATTTTAAAAGATCTTTCAATGGGGGAAATTCCATTGACTCGTCGATTTTTATTGTAAAGTAGTAAAAAAGAAGTTGTTGTTCCATAAAAATATTTATGGAACAGCAATGTGAGGTCTTATGTTACCCACGCCATAAAATAAACCACCCATAGTTGACTTCCAACGCTTGACAATAAGTTTTTAAAATATATTAGTCTTAATGTGACAATTGATAGGTAAAAAAGATAAAACAATTATTTTATAATCAGATGTAACTGCAATATCAAAATATATACGCTGTAAATATTCTGCTTCCCTTTAATTCCAAGCGTTTCTAATCAGTTATTTAAAATATTTGTTCGGGGATCAATATTAAGATTTTACAAACATATAAATATATATATTATTTGTTAAAAAGTATTAAGACGATTTTCCATACCTTTCCATTGCGGATTTAAATATATCGAGTATGAAAAACTTACATAGAACGAATAATGCATTAGTATTTAAATGTATTGGTGTTTGTGATGTCTAGATGTTCTCTTCCATCAATTTGATCAATAACAACGTATAGCCAACAACTAGTTAGGCTGTAGCATTTTATTTCAATAAGAAGTTACGCAATCGGATAAAACAGTAGCTCTCGTAGAAACAATTTTGAGACTGCACCATAAAACGACCACAAGCTTCACATTGGTGGCGGACAAATATTTATAGAAAACGGTTTTGAAAGATATGAATATTTATCGAAAATATTTGATTCCTTTGGGTGGAAATGTTGACAACAAGTAAGCTGTGCACTAAAAAAGGTTTAGCAGTGCAACGCATGTACAGGATAACAGCTAGCTAAAGATAATAATGAAACTCTTAACCGTTTCATTACATTCCATAGCAATGGATCGTGACAAACTTCTACAATTCAGACCTTTGCCGGAAGCTGAAGACCTCGGTCAAACAACATTCATTAATTTATTCAAAATTATGGTTAAATAAAAACTTAAATAAAGCATATAACGACGAATAAATAAATGGTAGAAATAATGTGAAAATATTGAATAGGATGTGAAACATGCCACTTTTATACGACGGAAAAATAAATTGAACGAGTGTCGAAAAGTACATTTATCATTAGTCTATGACACGTGCAATAGAATATTATGTAAACTTCTGCAGCCGTTTGTCTCATTTTTTAAATTTTATTGACCACTTCAACTGTTTTATGGCCACAAAAAGCGTAGAAGAAATGGTAGTTAAAATTATTATCACGTATTTGGGAATGGATAATAAATTCAACGTTCTTAATATTTCATTACAAGAGGCTTTGTATGCCACCCGTTCCCTTTTCAAGGTGATTATATTTTTTGAATTGTTTAAAAATACGCATTTTTTACAAATATTGCATAATATATGATTAGATTTAATTCAAACCAAAGAGCTTTTAAAACGATTCTAGTTATTAAACTTGTCTCAAATACTGGTTGTTACTATTTATTTGAGCAATGTACAATTTTTCTTTTTTTTTTAAATATAAATATTCATAATTATATTTCAATGAGACGTAGTATTATAGTGTTATACAAAGACAGTAGAATATAATAAAACATATTCGATTTTAGATGTAATTTATGAATGCTTTTTATTATATACTATTATAATAAAATTATTTGAACTGTGTAAAATATGATTATATTACAAACCATGCTTACATTTTCCGATGAATACAAAAACGAATATTTCTGTCACATTTTGAAAGCAGAATTTACAAAAATAATTGTAAATTTTTAATAATCCCAAACATCTGCGTGGATGTCACGGTGATGGAAAATTATGCGAGTAATTATTTAAAACGGCCCCCAGGACTTCATAAAGATGCGAGGGGAGGGAGATACAATTTTTATTCGCTTTCAAATCGGATGTAAAAAGATCGAGTTTCAGAAAAGAAATAAATTGAAAATAATAAGACATCAAAATATTCTCAGATAAAAGACTTATTGCTATTTTTTATGAACCATCAAACGCCGCAGAGATATGTATTTTATTAAAATGTATAAAAAATCTCAATTTTTATGTCTGATTTCATTAGATTTCTTAAGGAACTTTCAATATACACTAAAAGCTATTTATAAAAGTACATAACGGTAGATAAGTAGACAGTAAAGTATAGTTATAACGTATTTTAACTTTGAAATTAACTAAAGCTTTTTAGTGCAATAAAAAAACTAAAAAAAAATATTAATTGTGAGTGAAATGTTTCAACAAAAATGAAAATCTTCAAACGTAGTTTATTGTATGTGTACTTAACCACAGATCAAAATATTGATTAATTGAAATTGATTATAAGAAAAATCATTAACCTTATATATTTCAATTTATGGTATAATTGCAAGATTCACAGAATAAATGACAAGACAATTTATTTTATGTCATCTGGTTTTGACATTGTGATTCGATTTTGTATGGGAATATACGAGAGTAATTATCAATAATTAATTAATTGTTTACTCTTATTACTTATCAGAAAACAGAAAATATTTAACGCCTACATTCTACAATATAACTAAAAAATTCTGCGTGAATGATGACATTGAAAAAACATATTTAGGTACATTTTCTCTGATTCACACATTGTGCCACCGTTTGAAAAAAAACTATTGATAAAAGTTTTCACATCATTCCAAAGCCTCGGAAAAGTTATGATTTATTATTGTTGGGAACGTTAATGAATGATTCTTTTCGAAAAATTTGCTCGAAGGCTCTGTTTGCAATATCATTCCACCCCCAAAAAGAGATTTTTTTTCAAAACTGTCAGAAAAGTTTATGCTACTTGGGGTTTATGATTTGTTTTGCATTTTATTATATTTTTGCACTTGAAAATTTTGTTGGATTTATTGAATACCATTTTACGTTATGTATACAAAAAAAATGACGCCCAATTCAAACACAGTCAAAACAAAGAGTTTTTGCTAAAGAATAAAGAAAGATTTTTGATGTCAAAGGTTATTTTATTGAATTCAAAATATAATATATGCTAATGGTAAGAGTATTTATGCATATACTAGAATAAAATGAAAGAAAAAAAGCCAATCATATAAAATATATCGCAAAAGAAGAAATCCTAATTATTACGAGTGAGCTATAGCCACAGATACTTTGTCATAGATTGTTCAGAAAACAAAATATACTTAGTTTAATCCAAATGCTATTTATTTTTCATTGTTATTTATCAGTGCTGTCAACCGTACGACATGACAATAATAAGATATAGAAGATAATTAATATGATTGTCTGAAGAATTCGAAAATCCAAAAGAAAGCAAAGAAACTGGTTGTATCATGTGTTGCTGATGACTTTAGAGAGCTTCATTGTTGCATGTTTCCCTTACACAAGCACATTATTCTTGACTTGAAAGGCCTCTGGACACTCTCCGTAGGTAGTATTTGTTGAAGCTTAAGTATTTAAAATAATAATTCGAATCTTTGAAGCGATTGGAGGGTGATTTGGAATGTTGTAGGCGTATCTTACAATATATCAGGTATAATATAATTAAAAGAAAAAAATCGACAGTAAGGCTGGTTGCGAATACATTGATTAATTTCTTTTACCTGTAATTGAAAAGGGATCGATTTTTGGTGATAGCTTATTACCATACTTGTTAATGAAAGAGTTCACAGCGAATATATGCATTGTTAAAATATAAAGAAAATCACTTCGATGTGTTAATTTCTAAATGTATATACTACCTGGATAAAAAACAAGCATTTAATTTAACCGGTGATTTATGATGTATATCACTGGGTCTTAAAAGTTTCGTACCATATTTATTTTTATGTAATATAAAAATGTTGTGTCCTTAAAATAATATCACACTGCTATTTGGAAAATCATAATTTCCAATTAGTTGTTAAAATATAAATTCTCTTTCACCAGTGGTAAGAATACGTTAATGCCTGCCGCCAGTAATATTTTGTTTTTCATACGTAAAACACAACATCGAAATTCCATTCACTGATATTAAATTATATTCTTGAAAACGGATGTTTCTGAAACTGAACTCGTAATTTTCAGTAAACCTTGGTAATGTGTAGTACATCATTTTTATTATATTCATTATATTTTTTTCAATTCTAATTTTATTAAATATTTTTTATGTATATGTTCACTGAAATTCAAAAACTTTAGACAAAATAAAGCAAAATCTTTATAAGTTCTATTTTTTTAAAAGACGAACTGGGTATAAAAACGACGAATTGAGGCATGTAAAATTGCCAGAGAACCAAACAGAACAGGGGCAAAGAAGGACGTAATACTTTCCTCTTATTTGCTTTACTTAAGTTATAAATGAAATATTATATAGCAAATTTAATAATGTAATGTTAATTATAGTTTTATATATTTAAAAAAATACTATTCTACGTTGCCAAGTCAATTGTCTTTCTACTTGCCTTTCCATATATAAAAGTAAATAAATTTTTGTTAAAATTCCTGTTTTATTAGGTTCGTCCATTTAATTTAAACTCTTTATATTTGTTCTTTAAAGAAAATGTTCCATCTTCATAATCAATTTAAGACATTGTAAAAGACGATGGAAATTGTTTATAAAAAAACGCTATGTCACTATTTCTAGATTCTGATACTGTAATCCTTAGAGACACGTTTTAATTATATATATAAAAAAAAACTTACACAATAGGTAAACGTAAATATAAAGTCATTCATGAATTCTCAGTTTCTTAGTCAAATGATTTATTTCAAGAGCAGAATATTTTTTGTTTCATTTAAGCGTCAAGCTAATAATCCATTGTCCATTTTCCTTATACCTGTGTAAAATAGAAATAACAATAATTTTAACCTGTCGAAAGCTAACAACCCACTGGTGTATCTTATATGCTTTTTTATCATTTATAAATTTCTAGCAACTTAAAGGTTAAATCAAACCAAAATCCCAAAAAATAATTTGATGTCAGAAAGAATATTGGGGTAATATATATTGAATAATCAGATGGTATCAATGACGTCATTGAGTAACTTAAAATAAAAATATGCAGACACCGAAAAACAATCGTCTCTTTAGTTGATGGTATTTTATAGTAGTCTTTTTATAAAAAGAAAGATGAATATGGCAGTTCACTAAGATTTGAGCACATTCTAGAACTTAAATTTTTATTATAGTTCGACTAAAATAATTTGCACTGCTCAACAAAATTTTACTGCGCGAGTAAATAAAAAACGGAAGTCACTAATTCTGAAGTAAGTAGAAAATAAATTATTTTGTATATAGTTTCATTAAAGTGCAAAAAACATAATGTTATTGAACTGAAAAAAACAATGTTGATTTCAATAATGGTGACATTAAAATTAATTACCCGGTAAACGTTGTTAGTTTGATTGAAGATAATTGCTCATTTAACTTTCGCGAGATAAAATTTTTCTTTATCTTACACAATGTGTAAGTAGAAAAAGGGAACATAAATGCAAGGATTACGAATTAGAGTCACGTTTTGTATGGGATTTCGTTTCCAAAATCTTAACTAACTTTAGCAGGTTTTCCGTACAGAAGTTTGCGGACGTTCTGATTATAAGCTTATTTAGAGTACATTAAAATGGGGGTAGCAAGTTCAGTCAAAGATAGAAGGAGTCTGTATTTATGGTATTATAAAAGGATTTTACGAATGAAATAAATGCTTACAAATCCAACATGATATGGAATAATATTTTGAGAAGAATTTAATGTATAAAATTGATGCAGCATAATACATTACACTAAGGAAAATGACGACCAGAAATAGATATACTAATGCATGAATAACACATTTTTTATTATAACACATAACATACACGTGTAAAAAGCTGAAACTCGCTTTGATGAAATTAAATAAAAAATCGTCACATCATTCGATATTAAACTTAGAAAGGATTTTTAAAATAAAATTCATATTTAGTAAACATACTTTTTTGTATGAGTTGTTATATCAGAAAATTGAGCGGCAGAATTGGACATATTTTTTTTAGCTTGGTATAGAGTTTGTTGAACCACAATTTTTTTTTATATATAATTGGTGATTTAATTTCATTCTTAATATATAATTTTTATTAAGAATGAAATTTAATCACCAATGATAATTTAAACTGTTTTTCCTTAAATATTGTACAGATACAAATGGAACGGATGACATTTTATGGCAATTGTAAAGGTTGTTTTTTTACAGGTGTAGAGTTTTAAGTTGGCAACACTTTTTTAGCTGGCGGCCATTTTATCAGTTGTCAAGTGATTTATGGTAAGTTTGGTTTGGCATTTTAACATGAATACACTGACGCTTGAACAATGCTTCCAAATTGAGCAAATTTATTTTGAAAATCATGGTTCTGTTCGAAATACGTATCGCGCACATCGTCGATCAAAGCAATTAATTCAATTAACTATGGAACGTTTTCGCACCACGTTTACTCTAAATGGTAATACACATCCACAAAGACGTTGTACAGAAATAGTTATTTCTGCTGTAGAGCGTAACGTAGGGGAAGACCCATATCAGTCTATCCGCCATCGTTCACAAGAATTGGATGGATGGATTGGATGAATTGGAAGTGTCCATCCACTTTATGGAAGATTTTGCGGAAAAAATCTTGGTTTGCGTGCTTACAAAATCCAACCCGTGTAAGAATTGAAGCCACACGATCACCTAGCGAGGCGTAGATTCGGTGAATGGGCCCAAAACAAGATTGCCGTTGATCCCGATTTTCATAAACGAATTTTGTTTAGCGATGAAGCTCCCTTTTGGTTGAATGGATACGTCAATAAACAAAACTGCCGTATTTGGAGTGATGATAATCCTCAAGTGTATTTTAAGACACCATAACATCCAGGAAAGCTGACTGTTTGGTGTGCTTTATAGGCTGGTGGAATCATTGTTCCGTACGTCTTTAAAAACGATGCTCGCCAGAACGTTACAGTCAATGGTGACCGCTATAGGGCCATGATTACTGACTTTTTCGTTCATCAGTTGAACAACCATGACGTGCAGGAGCTGTGATTTTAACAAGACGGCGCAACATGTCACACAGCTCGTGCCACAATTGATTTATTGAAGGAAATTTTCTGTAGTAATATGTGAAGTCGCTAGTCTACGCCGATAAGCCCAAAACGATTGACTACTTGGAGGACAACATTTGCCTCGTTATTTGCCGATATACGGCCACAAATGTTGGAAAAAGTAATCGAAAATAGGACTTCCAGATTAGACTACGTCCGAGCTAGCCGTGGCGGACATATGCCAGAAGTCATACTTAAATTATAATGCCAGAAGATTATCTATCGAATAAAGTAAATTTCATGACTATTTAAAAAAAATCTTCTTTGTTTTATTCAATTTCAAATTTAAATACTTCTAAAAAAAGACCCTTAATGAATTGAGCAGTGAATTGGTACAATATTAACATATTTTCAAACCATATGTATGTAAAATTACGGATTTAATAATATATATTTGGTCAGATAATTCACAATTGTAGGCCAGTCACGTTTTATCTCTCCACTTTTGAGTAGCTCATTTGGCATATTGTTTAATTAATAATACACTTTTGGCTAAATGGCACATTCGTCATTTTCACATATTCAGGCCGTATGGATAAAATTTTCTTGTGCTGGTATACAGTGTATCCACTTTTTTAGTTTTAATTTTGAGTCTGTATTTCTTATATTGTTCGTTATGTGAAAAAATGTTAACAGAAATATCAATATGAATTTTTATATCCAGTCTTCTAAAAAAATAGTCTAACGCTCATATGTGAAATATACAATTTCATCACTTAAGCCACGAATTCAAATGAATGAAATCTTCATTGTGTATCTTTTTTTACTACGAACCCAATTTTAAAAACAAGTAGAGCGATAAGCTTACTTCTGTAACGAAAAATTGCCGTTAAAATACTCTGCTTGGTAAGTTATCGTATGATTTTTATTGGACGCACGCTTGATTTTACCTCTAATTAATTATTAATGAATATCATAAAGTGACATACCAACGAGACAAATACGAAAACGATAATAATTGTCAAAAAAAAATCTGGCTTCAAAATTGTTTTCTTCAAAACAGTTTGATTAATATTCTTCGATGATTTACAATGCTTAGATGTGTTTAAAAAAGGTTAAATTTATTATCTACGCCCGATTCTTCTTCATAGCTGCGAGATTTATTATATTTTAAAGAGTTGCGGTTTGTCACGGGGGAGGTGGCGGCGACGAAGAAAATATCTTTTAACATTATTTAAATGTGGACGGTATTTTCGGTGAATTTTTCCCCGACACGAAAAAAAGTGAAATGAATTTATTAATGCGATCTTGGATTTCGCGAGTAGCAAATTGTGTAACTACAATGAAATGATTAAGGTAAAATGAATTATTGTAGAAGATGCACGGAAGGGGCAAGCACGTATTCGCAATCAGAATAAATTATTAACTCTGAAAATGAAATATATCAATTTCGAATGAAAAATATTATGTGGTCGGCTTTTTAAGCTGTGTGTGATCAATTATATTATGACAGTAATTTTAAAGGGCAATTCAAGTATATTCGATATAATTTTAAGCTTGCTTTACAGTACACTGTCGCAATTTTAACACTGACAAGAATCTAAAATGGAATGAATTTTTTAGTGAACAGCAATTATATTTCAATGAAAATTCCACGAATGAATTACATTTTAAGACAAGCGCTGAACATTTATGACGCATGAATTTTGATTAGTGTTCAAAATGTTGAGGGATACAACACATTTTTTCGTGTAAAGTATTCATTATTTAGCCTTGCTTTCAATTCATAGTGGTACGAATTTAGTCCTTCGAATTTTATGAAACGATTAAACGCAACAATAATTTACTTAACAATTTATTTTTGACGTTTGATTCAATCAATGTGTAAGGCTAAACGCACACAAATTTCACCATGGAATTAAATATATGACAAATTAGAAATTTTTGTTCTTCACAAAAAATATTTACCCCCTGCATTTTTTTTAAACGTTGAAAGCAAAGATGCTATTTATTTCACACCCTTTCAATAAATGCTTGCCACTAAAGATCTTCTTCTTCCTTTTTAATTGTATTAATTTTGAAATTATACATCGAAAACAATAAACTACAATAATTGGTATCTTAAATTCAATAATAAATGTGTAATTCCCGGGGTCAAAAAAGATTCAATGTACTTTTTTAATGAGCACTTTCCTTTCCACTTTCCGTAAATCGCTTTTGTTAAATGGAAAATATTGGACTATGTGATAAATTAAATGTTTTTATTGGATTTTTACGATAGCATATTTTTAAGCGTTAGGCATAAAGCTTTTTATGCATGCCAATACTATTTTTAATTAGATTCAAATCAAAATATATTTACATGTCCCGAATTTTATGTTCAATGAGTGACCCTATTTACCTTAAAATAAATATAATAATAAAATAAAAATTTATTAAAATTTCAAATAATCTATCAAAAAGGAAACATCAATCAATTTTGATATATTAAAATATATTCATCTTTTTGAATTTCAGCGATCTTGTAAAAAGTTTTTAATTATTTAGGCATGCCTTTTCTTGTAATTATTATTGAATAAAAAAATATTTTTTTATTGTGCTGTCAAGCAAAAAAATAAAAAATAAAATGAACTTCGATTAAATAATTACTTTTGTGATTTTAAAATGTACCCAGAAATTAAATTCTAGTTACTCAGACGATACAAACAACCCAATTAAGAAATCATGTTGAATATAAAATCTAGTGAATGGTGGTTGTCAAAAGATCTCGAAAAGTTATATAAGTTAATGGTTATCATTTATATTAAAGCCACTTAAACAAAGAAGGTAAGTTATTGGAATTAAATAAAATAATATTCTTGGAAAATTTAGGTCGTAAACGAACAATCATTATTTAAAGCTCAGAAGTTATTTTTGCTTGGCTATATTTATTTGTTTTTCACGAGTTTGGCGGTGGGTTTCATTTAATACATATATATATATATATATTCAATATAATTAAACACGCATCTAAAGTTTTTACCAACATATCTATATGAATAGGTTTTGTTACACAAAAATATAAAGAAAAAACAATCAACATAAGAAATATGATGAAAAAGTTAAAACCACCAGCTGAAATACGATAGAAATTTCAGAAGTGATAATTGTTTACTTATCCAAGTATAAACTATTACGTTTTAGCCCCATTTTAATAGTTTCGGTTGCAGTAGAGTTGCATTTATAGATAATTGATCATGTTAAAAGTTAATAAATAATTTTTGAAATAGATTGGAGGTTTTTGAAAGAATTTCAATATCAAATTTGATTTTGAATTGCTGAGATTTTTCCCTTTTGTCAGTTCTGAATAGAATCCCTGAAGATTCCGAAACTCAAAACCCGGGTAGTTAGTGTCAAAATATGTGGAATCATTCAAAGAGTCAAAAATTCAAATCCAAATTTGACAAAAGTATAAACATACTTCGTATTGGAATGATACACATAACATAAACTGGAAATGGTATATATATTTTTTAATTTATTACATTTCAATCAATCATCTAGTGATCATTACGAAATGGTTTTTAGCTAGAGAACTGCCCAAATATTAAAATAAATGTGTATTTTTTCGGAATGAGTTGTCTTTACAATTATGTTATTAAAATTACAGATCATCATATAAAAGCCTGTTTTTAAATTGTGTTTGAAATCAAAGTACATATGAATGACTTCAATATTGAAAATACTCTAATTTGTCTTGATAGAAAATCTAGTTTATGCTTATATATATATATATATTAAATCATCTTACAGATGTTTCACTTATGTTTTAATATGTATAATATGTTTTGAAAATCGGGTAGTCGGTTTATTTATACATTACAATAAACAATACATGATAATGATTTTTAATGTGATAATAAAAATAAATTTCTTACTAAATTGGTCTTATATATACACCAGTTATTTTGTTTGGCAAATTTATGGCAAAAATCTTACCTTTGTATTCCGCATACTATATCACTTGGTCTGACAACCAAAGCAAAAGTGACGCAGTAACACATCAATATGCCGGCCAGCAGGACGTAGCTCAGTTCTCTTCCTGACGCACGAACGACCGGAGTGTCATTGTGCCGTAAGAATACTCCAGCTACGAATCTGAAAAGAGAACAAAAATATATAGTTTGGTTTTATTTTCAAATATTTTATGAAAATAAAACACAAACATATCTGTGACAAAATTACCAAATATATACATATATCACTTTTAAGGTGTTAACTGTCACTTCTTGATGGAAAGGCATGATATTTTAAATAATAAAAACACATTTTTTTAGTACTTATTTCCACAATATATTTTTTGATCAGGACCGGTTTCGCTCATCGCGAGCATTATCAACTGATAGGATACAATTTACAAACAAGTCTATTTATACAAAACAAAAAAATAATTTGAGTTAAAGGTAGCAGGTGTACAAAGCCATGGGTACAAGAACTAGGAAACAATTTATATAAAATCATACAATATTGATACAAATAAAGTAAATTAGTATAAAAATTAAATGTTCAAAATCACTTATTAAGAACTACAATTACAATTATGGTAAATAAATAATCCATTAGGAGCAATGAACAATATCAATGTCAGTCAGAACTGACCATATCTTCCCATCTCATCGATTCATCTTTAATCGACTATCATTAAAATTCTCATGTATTAAATTATTTTGTTCCATTAAGTAGTGAGTGTGGGTTATTTTCGTCATTAAAAATTTCCCACTCCTTACTTCCTTATTGATTGTTCCTTATATATTGTGGAAATAAGTACTAAAAAAAATGTGTTTTTATTATTTAAAATATACATATAAGACGTTATTTTTTTAATTTTTGAAGATCTTTTATTGACAACATATTTTTTTTGTGCCAATTCTACTATATTTCTTAACGAAGCCGGCCTTGATAAGCATAATATGCTTGCTAACATCGTTTAACGCAAAAATTGTAAGAAAGGCGAAATTTAGTTGGTACATGAAAGTCTCAGGCTAGATAATATAACTGAAAGTCCAATCAAAATAAGTTGTGAGTAAGCCATAAGTAAAAAGACACGCATTTTAAATAAATGCTTAAAAGTAAAGATTTCATGTCAAAATTATTCTCAATTAATCTAAGCGATGTTAATTTTCACAGTAAAAATGTTATTCGTTTCAACTTGCAATCAATAAAACATTATATATAGTGAGGAAGATGAATTTGTATAGTGCATTAGTTGCAGTGAATTAATTGAAAATTCTTTTATTTCATATTGTAGATAAACATGCTGCGGTATTTTCTCTACATAACGGGAAAAAATCACTATTAACCAAAGAAATAAATGTGAGTTATGTGTTTTTGAAAAAACATATCAATTTATCTATAATTGAAATCTTTTGGGCTACAACCGTATTGATTATTATTAAATTATTGTTATCTTTTTCACGAATGTGAAACTCATGAAGAAAATAATCAAAATCGGAATTTGAAAGGTTATAAGATAATAAAGAGTTGTTTTCCTATTATAATAAGTACCGTGTGATCCAATTTTTAATTGATAAATACATTGCCCTTTAAAAACACTTCAAATGCGTTTTTCGTAATAATCAATCAATTGGTATTTTCGATATTTGGAGAAACTTTTAAAACTTTTTTGTACCTAAGTGTTATTATTCGAGTAAATTTTCTCATGGGTAACACTTAAAAACTGAAAAGAATATCGCTGTCGGAAAAAATTCATTCATCAGAGTGTTTGTGAGAATTTGAAAAAGCCCGTTTTCAATGGGAGAAGCTTTCCGGCTCTAAAACAAATAGCGTTCTACGAAAAACTGGTCTTATTTTTTCTAATGCGTATTTTTCAGGCTTTACTTATTGTAGGATGTAGAGGGCTAAGCGCAAACATTGCCAACGTTGCTTAAATAATATATATTATCGAATTATTTAAACGAAAAAGTAATTGCTTAAAAAATTGAATCAATGTTTTCCATTTAAATTTGCACATTTCAGTAACTGTTGAATAACAAAACATGGCATTATTATTTTATTGCCTGTTGGTGGTGGATTTATTTCGTCATACTATAATGGATCTTAATATTATTTAGACCTGAAATCTGTGAAGTATTTTAAATATCTTTGTCCACTTTTTTCAAAATTTATTTTTAATGGAAAAACATATGTATGTATATTGTATGAATTAGTTCAAAAATTGGGCAGTAAAATAAATTTTCTATAACATCTGCTAGCAGAATAGAAAGAATACTGAAATCTCTATTTGACCTCATTTACAGTAAAACTTAAGCAGTCATTAAGTTAACTAATAAAATTACATATCATTATATCAAGAAAGCTAATTTTATATAATAATTTAACAAATCTTTTCGTTATGAAATATCATAAATCTAACCAGGGTATGCTTTTTATCATATTCATATAGCTCGTAAAATAAATGTAAGCAAAATTTGTTGTTGAAAGTTAAAAAAAACTCTAAGCTGTCATTGTTCACAGATTTCTCTTATAAGTTACTATTTATCATTCGTTTGGCCCTTTAAAAAAAATTGCAGTGCAGTCGACTTTACCACGGTAAATTTACTTTATAATTTTTTTATGATAAAGCTATGAAAAAAATTACAAATTTAATAAAAATGATACGGTCGAAATTGTTCAATACGAAAGAAATTTTAATAAATCATTAACGTTGGTATCGAATTATTGTTTTTAATATAAAACATGCAAGTTTTTCATTGGTTATAATTTTATTTGCTTTCAAAATTCCACTGCATTCTTTTAAAACATTGTAATGATTAATTAAAAAAGGCCGGAAGGTAATTATTTGGTCACGTGACGCTCGGTTCAAAGAAGGTGATCGCATTAATCAAAGTTGCCCCTAAATATAAGATTATTCTTTTTAATATGTATGGAAAAGAATGAATAAATTGAGACTTCCGAATATTTGACAGGCGTTATTTTGATAAATTGCCAGAAAGTAAAATGGCAACAAATGTGATAAATCATGTGCGACTGGAATACAGAATCAAACTTAATATGGCGGAAGTTTTTGTGCGGGCAACGCAAAGTTCTATAGCTCGGTCAGAAGTTTTAGGAAAACGTACCCCCGCTTAAAACATCATTGTTTGGCAACATTTTGAGACAGATTAGTAAATAAAATAATTTATATGAGTAGAGAAGGTCGAATTTATCCATTTTGTAGTAATACCAAACGAACGATTAAATATTAATATTTATAAAAATACACTTCCACCTGGCAATTTTTGTAGCTAAGCGTTCGCGTCAAGTAAAAATATGTTAACGAAGCCGATAAAAAAGTATTTTTGTTGATGCAGTTAGTTCCAAATTTCATTTTTTTATGAGCTTGTAAGGTTTTTATAGTAGTACGTGCATTAAGATATGATTTTTAACAATTGCCCATATATCCATATGTAATAAAGCGAGTTTGAATGTTTAATATTCATTATAATACTGCCTCGAAAAGAAATTCGTTTAAAAGTAATTCTATATGCTCTTAGTAGATATTGTGTATTTATTATAATTGCAGCATGAAAAACCTACTAGTTGACGTGTTTTGCGTGATTGCGTTGACCTAAAAATGTTCCTTATCAATGATGTACCGTTTTAGTGGGGGCAATAAATATCACTCGGAGAAAATGTACCCAAGCTGTACGGAAAAGCATATCAAATCAGTAAATTTCTTCCCGAGTCATTATTAATGCGAAAGCTATTTGCAAAAGCTCATTTATTATAGTTAAATACAGAGAAAATCTTGTTTTTTTCCAGTTAGCGATCGTAGAAAGTTTTCATGGGAAAAGCTTTATATTTTTGCGATTATTTCGGAGTGTAAGTTTAATTTATATTCGTGTATTTCTTACCTGAGTAACCTTTTAAAATTCCCATAAATTACCACTATGTAAACTTAAATTTTTATAACTAGAATGAAATATTGGTTTTTAAGACGATACAAAAAATCTAAGAAAAATGTTTCACTCATAGAAATAATCTATAAAATGTTAATATCCAGATAAATTAATAATCGATTTCCTCTTCCAATATATTTCGTATCGGCAATATAATCTTGATTTTTTTCACGGATTACTTATTCAATAATTGATAAAAAAAGCAATTTTATATCTTAATGAAAGAATTTGCTTATATAGTATCAATATCGATTGCCAAAATCAGCATAAACTTTGGAAAACTCGGAATGATTTATATATGTTCTCACGATGGCCTGATACAAAACAGCTAAAAAAATGAATACTATTATTGAGACTACTTAGTTTTATTTCACTCTATACTTGTATTACTAAATAGTTGACACCTTGTTAGACCCTGTTAGAAAATTATGAAGCAGTGGTGTCATATTTCAGAAAAAAATATTTTATTAGGTTTACATTACCTTCGTTATTGACATTAGTAGGTTAGTTTCCTTAACCGGTTAACTGCCGGCAGGTACATGTATGGCGGTACCCAGCACGCCACGAATTTTACGACAAAAATAAAACCTTCTAAACATATCGTTATTGAAAGTGTAATAAAGTTTATTTATAAAACTTACCCAATAAATGAAGAGCACGCCAGTAGTCACTATGTGTTCAATATATGTATATATTTTAAATAATTGATTTTCTTTAGTAAAAGCCCATTTAAAACGGCGCGTCTTAAAACGTAATTTTTGTATGAGTGGCGCTCCGTTCACAGAAAATTATGCGTCTTAAGACGCTTTTGGCAGTTAACCGGTTAAACAAATATGAAGTTTGAAATGATTGTCAGATTCAACAATGAGAACTCTTTAGTATGATATTATCATTTTTTCTGTTATCGAAGCGAGTATACAAATAAAAATGTTTTTCATGTATGAAAAAAAATACGTGCATAAAATATTTATTGATACCCAATTTGTAAAAGGTCCAAACAGCTCTCAAACATGAGTTTTGTTATGACGACGGATGTGACGTATGAATCGGCCATAAGCCGAACCGGATGTCCGGTCATCAGCTGGCGTCTGTACCGCGTGTTCTGTCCAAGTCATGTTCAATTTGACGTAGCGTTCTGCCCATAACGTGTCGAACTGTAAAGTATGTAGATATGCCCTGGCGCGCCTAGTCAAGAACAATACTATATGGTGGTTTCAATATCTTCAGAATATTTCCCGCATTATTATAAAAACCTTAAAATGAAAAAGATATTTTTCCATCACTTAATATTTTTATGATTACGAACGGTTTTGTTCATCAAAAATAAATGATACAGTAAAACCAGAAACCAGGCTATTTATACAAAATTGTGAGTTAAAAGTTATCAGGACTATTATACTTATGGTTTTAGAACTGAGGACTAAATGAAGTAAAATAGTTCACAAATGAAATTTTACGACCTTCAAGTAATAATTCAAAATCAAAATGAAGTTAAATTAAAAGCCCACTGAGATCTATTACTAATAAATTAGATTATTAAATATTTATTCGCAAAAATAGCTAATGAAATATATTGTTTCCTTCCCTCTTAACACATTTTTTAAAAAAATTTTGCTTTCCTTTAAATTTCTATTGATTCGGTTGATTCAAGTAAATTTGGTCTAATTAACAAAAATATTAAACTATGAAAACTATGCTAGAATCTCTTTTTTATTATTTAAGGGAATGACTTTCCGCCAAGGTGTGACCATTAACATCTTATAATGATTTATAAGATTTGACCATTTTTGAGTTATACGATTTCAAATACAATGCGAACAAGCAACAGCAATGGCCACATTAATATATGTATGTATTTCGCTTTAGTATGACAATATCACAAATATTACATTTTGTAATGATAAAGGCTACATAAAATAAAAATGATTTTTTTTCACTAATACGAATAAACCCCTAGTCATCACTGATTCTTTTAATTAATAAAAAAATGTTTTATATTATTACTTGAAATATCATGCCTTTCCATCAAGAAGTGACATTTAACACATCTAAAGTGATAATTGATTCTGGTGAGCAATAAAATATGACCAGCTGTCCAAGATGGACCGTGACACCGTAAGATAAATTCCAGGAAACTATTATTTATGAAATAGAATTTGGTTTTTATGTAAAAGTGGCTGAACAAGGTTCCGCAATCTACCTTCACATTGTTCGCACCCAAGTTTATTATTTAATCAAGCAAGCAACAACCACCGGGTTGCCTAAGTGGCAGTTTCGTGCTTTGGGTAATATGACTTAAACTTTGAAGTTGTTATCTTATATTCGCACGTCGTGTCCAGCGAATTGTTATTTGATATTTTATACTTGCTCCATAACAGAAGAAACGCCAATTCATTTTCTAATTTCAAGCGTTTTTCTAGATTTATTATGTTTATGCATTTAAATCAAATAATAAAAAAATATATAAACATACAAAGGACCGCAGATTCACTAGTCATATGTTCAATAAATTGGAATGAACTTAATACATATATTGTATGAATGTAACTCTTTAACAAAAATATGCGTTCTTAAAAATATTGCTACGATGATACTTAAATATTAATCCTTTACGTTCATAATTCTAACTGACGGTGGCTTAATGTTCATATAACTATTGTAGTTTCTAATATTATTTTGGGCATAAGTTCTTATGGCTCGATATAAATATAAATTATGTATATACTTTTAAAAATAGATTATATCAATACTAATAATGGAAGTTGTTTCATTAAATTCTCATACTAAAGTATTCCTTTTTGTAATTTATCTTAATTCAGAAAATTTTATGAGTTGCAAAAACATTTTTTTTAGTTTGACCTTGAAATAAAGTAATGTAAAATATCGAAAATTCGGTTATTTTTAAGTTTTAATCTAAAATTATTCAGATTTTTTGAATTAACTTTTCTCCAAAAATGATTAAGAGAAAAGCTTTATTATCAATTAGACGCCAATATAAAAAAGTTTTTATAAATTTGACACTTTTTTTAGTCTTAGATTTTTTACGCACATTTAGTTTGCAGGGTAACAGTCTTTTGATTTGTATTGCAATTGTTTCAAATGTCTCACACTGTAATCAATGACATTTTTGTAAAATGAACCAGGACGTTGCCATTATTTAGTTAATGATTTTACTACGACGCCTATAACCAAATTAAAATAAACGTTTTTAATAGTCTGAAGGTACATAAAAGCATTTAATAAAATTTTACACGTGCACATCAAAATTAAAATCGTGCAGTTGTCACACTGAAGCATATGGCTAATTTGCATGCACGAAATCACATAATAATCAGGCCATTCTAAAAATACTGCAACCGTAAGTTTTTATTTTGACATATCACAAAAAAAAGGTTTTTTTACTGACTTTTAATTATTTATTGAAAAAGAAATGCTAAATATAGTTCTGAATCGAAAAAAAAACTTTTGAAAAAATTTTGTTTTATACATTTCATTCGAAAGAAAGGTTAAATAATATAAAAGTTTTTTTTTTTTTGATAATGTGTATATTTATTTTTATCAAAAAAGAAGCAGCTGTCAAAATATTGTGACGAAAAGTTGATACGTTGTTTATTTAACATAAAATTACAAAGACAATTATAAAATATGAAGATACAACTTAAGGAAAATTAATGTCAGATCTTATAAAATATAAGCATATGTACACTCAATAATAGTATAATTACGAGAGCTTCTTTCACTGACGACATTAATGAATGATATATGGAAAATAAAAAATAATATTTTATTCACAACGCCTAACTATTAGTTGTTAAAAAGATGGTATGGGTGATATAGAATGTTAAATATTTCAATACATGTCTTTGAACACGAGTAAATATACAAATTGAAAAGTTAATGAATGATAGCGTCTGTCGTGAGATTCGAGTTTTTCACACTAGTATCAAATAAGACAAACTTCTAAAAGTTATGATTCCCAGGTTACAGGAAATGCTTAAGTAATAAAAACGTCTCAAAATATATCAGATTTTTCAGAGCCCAGATAGTTAATTGATGGAAAACCAACTAAATTGTTTTACAAGAAGACCGAAGACGTCTACTGAAAAAGGTCTATTTATTTATAATTAACAGGCCTCAAAGAATAATGTAATTCTCTACAAAGCACGGATTGGTATTGGATTTAAATATAAATTTACCTAAAGGATATTTTGTCCTTAGATTTTAATATATCTCAGTGCTTTATATCTTAATGATAAATCTTGAGTGACGAAATATTAAACAACATAATAAAATAATCCACCGTCGAAATTGTTAATAGGGGTACAACTTTATTTTCATTATCATTTAAGACAAAGACTCAATGTTAACACACTTTATTTGACACTAAATACCCGTAATCATTTTGTTGTCAGTTTATATGCGTTAAACTTTTGAGGAGCGTAGATGTATAATACTAACTGAGCAAGTTGTTACATTATACTAAGTAGAATTAATTTAATTTTAAGAGTGGCCTAATATAAAATAATGTTATTACTTCAAATGTGATATACTTAATAAATATATTTAAAAAAAAATGGACAGCAAAAGCATCAAAACACGTCATTATTTTTTTCTTATTTACAGATAGATTTAATCGTTTTATAAGTATTACGTGGTTTTTAAAAATAAAATATTACAATTATATTCAATGTGTTTCTTATTTTAATTTTAGAAAATATTGCAAATTTATATTCAACGATTTGAGATCACTTCCTTAAGAATTGTAAATGCATGTACGTATCTTTATGTGATTATAGTATCAGACAATACAAATATAATTATAATGCGTGTGGTGTCTACGTGAACCGGATTAATTGTGGATTGCTCAGCTCTGCAGTGAATTACGTCCGTCAGAAACGACGGAATAATTATACAGCAAAATGAAATCAATACAAAAGATACGAAGGATACTTGAAGAGCTCTGATGCTAACGCGTAATCGATCATAACGCTCCATCAATTTGATATAAAAGGTTACCGTTCAAAAACATTAAGTATTTTTCAACAATTCAGTTTTTTCTAGTTGCAAGTCTGACATTTACGTTTTTTGTGTGTATTGGTATTAATTTGGTATACCAAGTTAAAGCAAGTCATTTTTTTGTTAAATATAATAATACGGTTTCGAATTATGAATTATCCACTCCAAAAACATTTTTCGAAAATTTTTGTGACGGAAGAGGTAAACGCCACATTTTTTTTTGCATAAATGTAAATTTATGCAGCTAACCAATCATTAGTTTACATTAAATTTAATAGCTAATACGAAATCGCCTTACAAAATGCCAGTCACTTTTTGTACGTCACTAATTGAAATGTAATTGCTAACCGTTGGTTTCATATAATAAACCTTTTAACCTTGGTTTCCTTTTCTATGCGTATAATATATTGTATATTTACGTAATTTCGCCATTTTAAGCCGCCCAATTCCGTGTCAATCTTGGCGGTTTCACTCGGTGTCAGCGTGAGCTCAGAATGAAAAAGGGTATCTTGACCTTTTACAGTTTCATTCAAACACGTACAAAACATTCGGTTCAAAAGGTATTTTATTCAATATAAAAAAAAAAATACTTTGTCTCATGTATAACAGAAGAGAAAAAAAATCTAAAAAAGAATCATTTAAAAAGTCGAATGATACTTTTTTTGGAAGATAATGTAAGAACAGAACTTTAATAACTACATTTTTTATATATCCACGTAATTGCATCGAAGATTTATTTAATATTTATATGTTTTAGTAATGAAAAATTGCCAATTATTCATTTAGTATATAGAACTATAAGCAGAATATTTTAAAATCAATTCAACAGTTAAAAAATAATGTGTCGAACGTTAAAACTGTTAGCCAATGTTTCATATCAGATTGTGAAAACCATTAGTGGATATTGATGTCAACAGAAATTTAATTCATATCTACTGGTCATTAAGCGAGTTTTTAGCACCAGATTGTACCAATCTGTTTTATAAATACTAAAATAAAAATAAGACAAAAACTGAAAGCATTAAATAATTGTAAATAATTGATACAAAATATATCATCTAACTAATTTAAGACAAAAATTACGTCCGATTTCTTTTTTTATAATTTAGAGTAAAGCCATGAATTTACAATTTTCATATTGATTGAAATTCAACAAAAATGTGTGAATAGTAAAAAGTGTACACATTCCTCGAGAAATTGATGACTAATCTTGTAATTTCATAAAAAAAGGAAATACTTTAATGCGATTATAAATAAATATTTTCGTTTATTGAATAAATACCACTAAAAGTAAATTTTATGGTTAAAATAACGTTTATGAATTATGTGTCACAACTCATAAATATTGGGAAGTGCTTAAATGATTTCAGTAATAATTACATTTTTCTTTTAATTCATGCCTTAGTGGAACATATGTTAAATATTTTTTTGCGCTAAGGTATTTTTTACTATACAAAATATCTGATTCAATAAATTTTATTCATATTCCTTAATAAGCATAAACTAATAACAATATTAATAATTGCCATATTCTTGATTTAAGTGAAGTCAATAAAAATCATATGCAATCTAATATAGATGATTTCGATAAATTTTGAAAAAAAAATAGTTAAATTTTACGATAAAAATTTAAAAATGGTATTGTTGTATCACCAGTTGTTTTATAAGTATAAATGAATAAGATTGATTTTTTGTAATAAGTAGATGATAACTACACCAAAAGTATTACAACAGTTTTGTGGAAAAAGATTTTGTTTGATTTATCTAGCTTTATTTTAACACATGAATAATAAGATAACATCAAAAAGAATATTTTCATTTATAATAATAAGCTTATGAAATTTGTAAGAAGTGCATGTACTATTAAATAGTGTAAAGATAAGCCCTGAATTGAATTGAAATTTATTTAACTCTAGTTTCACAAAAAGTTAATAAAATAATATTGAACAATTCATAAACTATATATATAAAAGAGACCTAATAAAAATGCTCTTAATTTTTGCTCATTTTTGACAAAAATACAATCTAAAGCTTCATAACCGTGGTTTTATGAGTATTGTAAAAAATGGATGGTTCAGTTTCAGTGCTCATTTTTGCGTAGCTTAAGTATACAATAGTAAAAGGTTCGTAAGTAAAATACAATCATTTAGTTTATTATAAGAATAGAGTGTAAAAAGCAAGGAAGAAAAAATACGCCTATATTGAATATATAGTTTTAGTTCCACTTATTGGACTCAAGTTTTTATGGAGATATAATATTATTAAGAATGTATTTTGCACCAACACACGGGAAACATAGTTTCTGAATTCCCTTTGATTCTTTCATTCTACGTCTATATATTTCAGTAAATATAATACTTCCCTTCATATTAAAAACTTAGGCGTGTGATAAATATGTATTTTTATGATAGAACTTAATTTTAATTTCAATAATTAATTATAACTTTGTTATTTCATCCGTTAACGACGTTTTCAAAATCAAATTGAATGATTTCAAATCGTAATTGTTCAACGATTCTAGTTCTTGACGTATTATTCAAAGAAGTTATACATTATAATAGGTTTTTGGAATTGGCTAAGTACAGCGAGCGTGTGCTATGTTTTGATGTAGGAAAGCGATTTTGATTGAGTAAAAGTGGTAATAGAAAATGATCTGCAGTAGGCTTAATGTCAGATGGGCATGAAATGATGCAGATATTACACGAATTTGTGTACAAATCGATCAGATAACAAATATATGAACGACACCTTACTAGGACTTGAGTCCAAAGAAATCACGACTCGAGAGAGCGACTTCGATCACTTGACTACCGGTCCAGTAATGCATTATATATTATGATAGTGCTATAGAAAGGATGTCACTCATAATTATTCAATAGACAAACTCGAAGAATCTACGGAAAGTAGCAAAGAAACGACAAAATATCTCACAAACAGAATAGTGACAATATTATTTGGAAAAGAAGAAGACCTTTTAAAGGAAGAAGAAAATATTAGTTAGTAGAAATATTTCAGCTGATTTGAAAGTGAATTCTCAATTCAATATAGTGTAGAGTTATAACTATATCAAGATCAGAAAAACTTACAGTTATTACAGTCATAATTTAATTCAGTCATAATAATCATAATTTATTGCAAAGTCTAAGCTTGTTGTACAAACTTATGAAAGCAATGCTTTGATATCTGTAAATGGTTTTTATTCAAACTTTTTTTTTGCCTTGAATGTGGTCAGTATAGTAAGATGTGACGAAAAAGTTTTTAGCCTAAGCCATCAGTAATTCAACACTTGTCCTCGGACCACCGAAATCAAATGTTTCTTTCATGCCAAAGTTTTTAAGTACGGGTAATTTTACACCATACCCACATTGCAAAAACGGTTGACTTTACAGAGGCGGCGCACCAAAATACAATATTTTTTGCCAACGAATCGTTGGAATAGCCGGTGGCGGATAACGTGGGTCGACAATAGCAAACAGCAGCTTTGTTACGCCATTGCTGCCTGCCGAGTGATGCTAAAATAATGCGATGGCATTATTTGTTGTCGAGTTTGGTCCTTTCCACGTTGCGACGCCGTCCATAGTAGGACAAAAACGCTCATTTGTTTTAGGCGTAGTTAATGCGAGATGTCAAACATACAAACAAACGGGAAAATGAAGGAATATAAAACACTGCAGCCAATGGTAGTTTATCCATTGTTTTAATTTGAAGTGATAAACAAAATTTTGCTAAATGAAAACTTTTTCTTTTTTTATTGTGTTATTCGATCCGAGAATCACCCATTACGGCTATACAATAATTTTGGAAGGTATTCTGTGAAGTTGAAGATTTTGCGCTATTTCAATTTGATTTTCGATTTTAGAAACAAATCGCACCAATTCTTAGTGGCGATTCGAATGATTATGATCCCTAATTTAAAAATCAGTACTGAAATTTTTGCATGCTATTGAAGTTACTCTCAGATTGGAAAAATAATTTAAGTTTCAATTTCATTCTTATGTGAAGTTGTCTATCCTCGTTCGATTTTACATAGTGAGTTACGAGTGTTGCAAGTGATGACATACTATTTGCAAAGGACAGACAAAAAGTATCGCAGACCATAGGTTGCCCATTTATGGCATGAAATTTACGCTTTAGTAAGATATAAACCGATTTTATTCGCTTTCGTATAAACAAGAATTTATTGAAATTTTTGATCTGATCAAATCCAATGGTATTGTCACTGTTTTGTTCTGCTTTTGCTTGTAAATTGGCCATCGAGCTAGATTTGATAGGATTCTATTGATACTGATATCACCGAGACTTCCATGTGCTGGCACGCATTTCGCACCATGTTAAAAAATATAGCAAACATGATAAATGTTTTGACGCACTGAATTTACATACAACGTTTTAATTGTGACTGCTAAAATTCAAATTATATTGTCAAATTTTGTAGCCAAACGGTTAGTTCACAATTACATATGTATCAAAAAGTTCTATGTCCATATCACAGTTGTGTTAATATCAATAATTGAATACTTTTATTTATTATTTCATACAAAGTGGTAAGATTATCGAAATAATCTTTTTTCCTTAAGTTGATTTCGAATCACTGTAGAAAATTTGAAAGAGTTCGGCTAAGTGATATATTATATCATATATTCCAAAGAATATTCAAACATCCACAATTATTTACAATGCTTATTATCTGTTAAGCTGAAAAAAACGAATTAAAAAAATTGCAGATTAAAGTTAATTTTTATTGATGTGTTATAAATATAAGTATATTTTCTCATATTTTTTATATTCTTTTATGCATTTTTTTGTGATTAATTTCCTCAAATACTTAACTGTATATTTTAAAAGGTTTTGTACCAAAAATCCTCATTTGCCATAGCTTAATTCGAGCGTTTATTAGTTTGTTTGTCACATTTTCGTTATAAAGATAATAATTTCTTGAATAATCTGCAAAACGCTCCAGTACTTAATGGATCAAAATTATTTAACATAAAACAACGCATGGTATAAGCCCCATTATCAAGTATCGCGAAGTGGGTAGCCTTTGAAGAGCTACTGTTATTATATTTCTACCGTATTATTTACTACGAGTAAGCATTTATTTGTGAAAACCCAATTTTCATAAGAGTTTATAAGATAGATCGTAAATATTGTAATTGATCTCGATTTATCAAGTTGTGATTAACCTTTTCAATATTAGATGTTTCAAAATAATACAAATATCTCAATTACAATGTAACTGATTCGTGTTGTCTTTGAAAATCGATAAACAAAATCTCAAATATATCATTATTCTATCTGTGTGAAAAAATAAAAAACGCTCCATATTTTTCAGAGTAAGTTTTTTTTTTAAACTTTAAATCGTTCAACCTCAACGTGTTTGATCTCTCACATTTCAAATTTCACCAATCGGCATCTATAGGCACCACAAAGATGCAAGTAAATTGAAAGTCATTTAAAAGATTGCATAGATTGTATAAAACGAACATTGTAATAAATGAAGGCTCTAACTATAAAATAGTTTCAATAACTATAGATTTTGTATAAATATCATAAAAATTTTGGAAAACGTATTTTGTAACCGATATAACATAAAAACTTTGTAATGAGGGAATTATACAAAAATAAAACAAACTATCATTATTGTATTATAAAATGTAGTTCGAAAAAGGAAAACTAAGTGATATCTGTTTATTTTAAATGGGTGACTTTTGGTGGCATTGAATTGGATGATGTATTGTTGTAAGAATTTCATTATTCAGGTTTGTGACAGATTGAAATTGTCTCATGTAAATGAGATGTCAAGGGAGAGTTGGCGAAGCTAAATTTTTGGATTCAATAGTGTACAATTTTTATGTTCTCCACTCTCAATCTTTATCCAAGTTGAACGAGTGGTTTTCCGATGATTTTGATGTATCTAAGGGTGGAAATAGATGCTGTACACTTAACATACTAGATTTGTTCTGGAACTCAATATTATCTTTATTGTGAGTCAGTAATTTAATATTTGTTTTTCTAACGTGAACGTTTAATGATACAAAAAAAGTCAGAATTATACGTAAAAATATTGTATCGTTAAAAAAATTTATGATTCAAACGAAACTGAATCAGTCTTTATTTTAGAGAAATGCTAGGTAAATGTAACAAATGCATGTAACATAAAGTAGAATATATTGGTTATCATAAATAATATTAGAAACTTCAGTAAAAGGAAAAATTTTATGAGTGGAGATAGATTAAGAGATTTAATGGATTTAATGAATTTCATTGCTTTTATATTTTCGCAAAACATTTTTTTTAAGGGAAAAAATATTATTTGAATGGCACGGTGGTTGCTTGATAATGGAATTTTTTGTAGGTAGCATAAACAAATAAATATCTATTTTATTCATTATCGTAACATTATTCATAACATTCGATGTTTCATATCTATTTGTTTTTCTATTCATGAAGATTTCTCGAAAATTGTACAAAATAAAATTTGGTATTTTTTTACTAGTCAAAATAGTCGTGTATCTTTATTTTTAAATCAACCATATTTATTAATGTATAGAAACTATTCAACGAAATGATATCATTGCTACAGCTTTTTACAATTATAATACTTCTTAGAGATTATACCTCGTTCAAACGTATTTTAAATATTTTGAATCTAGAAATAAAATTTAGCGACATTTCTGTTGTGCGTCGACAATTTTTTCTTAAATATAAATAAAACCCGCCACAGCACAGTTTAGATGTAAGTCAATGGGTAGGTTCTAATGGTCATTTTTACCAATATAGGGGTTGGGCAACGGTTTATCTTGCGTATAGAATTTTTTTTTTTTTTTTAAATTATAGAAATTAATTATCACTTTAAAGCCGAGAAAAAATGCATCGTTTTTCAATAATACATTTTATAAAAATAAATGAAGCTTTATTCAGCTTTTACAAAAAGATTTTTTATAAATAAAATGACCTTGCCTGAAAGTTGGCAGGCCTTATACATCAGATAAGGATTTGAGCTTTTGACCAGACGGCTGAAACTATGTTAGTTTGTATCTTTTATATATCCAACAGGATCCCATTTTTGCTCCCAAGAGAAACTATATATTTTCAATGATTGTACCCAACAGAAAGCTTTTGCTTCTGATTTCGCAAAAAGGACCAGGGATAAAGATATATCAGTTATAGAAACAGAAATGATTAGGAATTAAAAAGGATATTATTTATACATGACGAGACAGCTTTAAAAATAATAAAGTTAATTTAGTGAACATTCTATGATAGCTTGGCTTATTAAAAATAGATAAACTTATAAAACAATAAAAGATTTATTTTAAAATCATCAAAACCACATTTTCTTTCTAAATCGTCAAACTGTGAAACTCTTCAAACAAAATAATTTGTTAAGGCCCAAATACAATATAATGTGGTTAAAATGAAATATTTTGATCTCAATGTTTCTTAATTGTTCTTATTCACTAAGCGAATATTAAAATATGTAATGAATAAAAAACGATTTTTTTCTTTCTATATCATATCAAATGTTTAACAGCAACTATTGATTGAATAAATCAGCAAATTCATTAATAAAACTAATTTTAAATTAAAACAACATTGATGTATATTTTTCTGAAAAGCGGAAAATTCATTTTAGACTATTTTTATTTCCTAATAGTAAATTACAAAATTTTTTTATTCATATATTCTATCTTGTATAAATAATAAAAAAAATACTGTTTATGATCAGGACCGGTTTCACTTATCGCGTGAATTATATGAGTCATACAATATATTGTGGAAATAATTGTACAAATAAATACATTCATGTTTGCTAAAATCATTTCTTATTCTCTAATAACTCTGGTTTTACTTATTTGTTAGATTATTAAAGTTAATTGATTGTTTCGACAAAAAAAAACAAGCATGCTTAAAAAAATTGTTCAATCGGCAGTCAAATATGAATACAGACATTTCGATTTCGGGGAGTCGTGTTTACATCTAAAATATTTTATTTTATGATATTATATATTCACTCCCTATCATATATATGCTTACTTTATTTCAATGTTTATGAAACTATAATCACAATTTATATGATTTCGTGGACTGTTCCACCATTATGTAAGTCAATATGGCAAGGTTTTCAGGAAACAGTGGCTTTTTCTGGTCAAATTTTATTTTCTATGTTTCAAAAAAATTTAAGCGAAATACGGCACACAACTATGATGGATTTGTTTAATATATGATAACTTAAGTATTACCTGTGTTAATTTTCACTCCAACTGCCAATATTATATGTTGACCATTTTTTTGTTCAGTATCAATGAATTACGTATTTACTGTGCTTTATAATGAAATTCGTAAGCATGTCATCTAAATATGACGATGTGCTAAGTAATTAACTTCTCGTAACACGGATAAACGTTGTAGGCGCCAGTATCGAAAACCTATTACATCATATTTTGAAAATTATTTCAGCGCACATATGTGCTGATTCTACGTTTATTTTTGAAATATTTTTGAAATAATGGATGAGTGGAATTATCAAATTTCCTTTAACCCGGAAAAATCAAACGTAGCGTTAAAGCCCCCACTATTAGTTCTTAATATATCCATAATATAATATATTTGAAAAATAAATCTTTAGCAACCGACTAAAAGAATATTTTTAAAGTTTTTTTGATGTGGAAGCGATTCAACCCTGAAAAATTGTGAGCCTTGACTATATTTTGTCAATAAAGATCTCCCGCGAGGCCATTGTTTCGATTTGTGCTGTCACCTAAAGTTGTTATTATTACCCCCGGAAGTAACCCCAATCTAAGGGCTTGGCCGGAGGTTGTTAGTCATACCTAGACTTTTCTTCCATATTACGAGCATTCTATTTGTGGTGTTTTTATGACAATGGCCATCGGAAAACACTGTTTGCCTGGCATTATACAAAATAACAAGGCTGCAATTGATAATATTATCATTTAGAACCCAAAATTTTAAATGATGTCATTTCAATGTGCTATTTTCATCTTTTATATGATTGCTGGAAGGTTTGTTTGTACGTGTTAAAAATTTTAAATATTATTTTACTGAAGTGTAAAGCTGGTCAATAAAATCATTTTTTACATATTATAATGATTCATATGTATCAGAATCTGTCAGTTTAACAAATTGTAGTATATTGATTGAATTGGCATTCACTAGGTAGAACTCCATTATAACACGGTGAAAAAATAGCAATGTATTTTAGTTCTAAAAAATTATTTTTAACAAATATAGTTGATAGCTATTTCGGCTCACGCCATCGTCAGAACTAATTCTAGACTAGGACTAGAAATAGTTCTGACGATGGTGAACCGAAATAGCTATCAACTATATTTGTTAAAAATAGTTTTGTGGAACTAAAATACATTCCTATTTTTTCACCGTGTTAAATTGTAGTATGTTATTACATATATTCATAAAAGATGAATATAATATAATATTATATAATATTTTTATACACCTCGAATAACAATATATGTCGATTGTATATTGAAGCTGTAATAGTTTTAATATTAAAATATTTACTTATTTTAAATCGGAAAATAATTTTATCAAAAATTAGCGAGCTACATATCTTAATTTAAATAAATATAACGGAATTTCTTAAGAGAATATAATTTTTTTTATAATATTATGAAAAGTGTAACATGTGCTCATCGCGATCATTATAATACCTTTATACGTAAAAGTAATAGTTCACGTCTCAGAAGTAAACTATTTCGTTAGTTTGACTTAACAATAATTCTAAGAAAATATCCGAAAACGTTTTTAAGTGAACAACACTAAATAAAATAAATCGTGAGCGATTGCGAAAATTATTCCTTCCATGTTGAATATATTATATCGAAAAAAACAAAATAAACCAAAATCACACAAGTGAGCTAATATAACAGATTTATTATCTTCGCCCGTAAACTACCCGTATTGTTTGTCTGTTTAATTAAGCTTTCAATTGTCTTGCTCATGGCTTTTGAAATGATTCAAGTACAATAATGCAAACTATGATGGTAGCGGAAAGCTCTCAAACGTTGTGCAGTTTGAGTATAAAAGCTTTGAGACATTAACCACTTCCGGACTAGTCTTTCCACTTTGGGGAAACCGGAAAGCATGACAATGTAGATTTCTCATTTTCACATCGCTTAAAGCAGTCAATAATTTTAATATGCTAAATAAATGGAGTATAACTTAATGATATCAAATTTTATGTCAGTTTTTACTGTATAAAAATAAATTATTTGTTTAATTTGATAAATTAAAAAAATTAAATACAATTTGAACAGTGCTATTTTACATTTATTATAAATAACAATAAATGGCTGGGATGTAGCCTTCCAAAATGACTTAGTAATCCAGATCTGAAAGTAATGCATGAATTTATCTTCAGTATATTTTTTAATGTATTGAAAAAAACTACTGTATATAGTTTCATACAGATTCTGATGATATTGTATATGTTGTTTTATCAAATTTACTGATATACTTTTTTTTTATTAAAAAATCATTTCCGGCCCACTTTTTGTTTCAAATAAATCAAAAAAAAAAAAAAATTATAGATTCTGAACGGATAATTTACCCTTGCTTTTAATAAACTTTAATAATTGTTATTCTAACTATCTTTGCTACAGTATTGTAAAAAGGCACACTAAACAACAAAGTCCGCATGATATAATAGTTGAGTTTTGAAACTAGACCTTATTTCAAAGACGTTAAAACAAGATTTCACTTTTTGATGATAGCATGCGCCTGGAAATTCAACTCACGTTCTAATAATACAAAAAGGAGACGCAAAACGAATGAACAACTTCATAATATATGATCCTAACAGCGAAAGTGAACTAACCAACTTAGTTTTCTTGTTTCAAAGTTCCGCAGAAAATTTTTAGACAAATTCACTTTATGGTCCACTTCGTTCTTTTACTTAGACCCATTCGATTGACATTATAAAACACATATAGCATTTTGTACAAAAGTTTTCTTGAATGGTTTCATTTATTTTATTACTTCGTACAATTAATGTGGCTTACACGTATAATTTATTTGAAAAGATTTAAATTTGGTTGTTTTTATGGAAAAATTTTCATCATGGAAAATTTAAGGTTGATGAAATTGATATAAACTATATTATATTATGATTGAAAATTATTCTTTGATCTTGAATCAAATTTGACTCCGTCCTGCTTTGATCAATATTGAAATCTTGAAAAAAAAAGTTTGAAATATTATAACTCGTCTTTTAATATATACAATATTGTTTCATTCAGAAAATGTTCGCTGAGAAAACATGTTACACATATATATCGTAAAACATTTATGTTGAAACATTCCATTAAAAGTTCATTGTCTCAATTATGATACATTTGTAACATACGTCATATAAGATGAACATTCATGGTTAATGAAGGTACTTTTATTTTTTTTTATTAAATGGAAGATTTTTTGGTATATTTGAATTTTGATTGCTTAAAATATAATCGGTCACGCTTATATATAGTATTAACATTATTGTAGTTCACACAATAATTATTCTCTCACTTTAATATAAGCAATCGAGTAAAATTCACAAAAAAAAAATCTAATCACGAAGAAAAGATTCTTTGAATGCTGATAATTTAGTAACAGGCTATTAAAGACATTAGGAATATTTTTTAACGTGATATATTCGAAAAAAAAACTACAGCATCTTAGTTATTTGAATGAAAACTTAAGCGAAAAATTTCAAGCATATTTATCTGTATTAAAGATTAATGTGATTAATTTTCATTGATTCGTATGTTTTCATCAGATAAGAACTATAGCGCTCATTTTGAGACGCTTAATAATTCCATGTTTACAAATAGAGAGAATTACGCAGAACTTGTTTATATATTATTATCTCACATTTTCCACGTGTTTGCTTATCTCCTGAGTGTACGCAGCAATCGCAAATTCAAGCAAAATGCTACACCGCTAAGCAAGTAAAACAGGAGACCTAAGCTCTCATGAAATTGCGCAAGCGCATCGCTTCTGTTACCTACACACGACGGTATGCTAATGAGATCATCTAAGATTCTAAGTTACGCTTTTGGTAACTAGTCTGATAAAAAAAATCAACAATATTATTATTCCATTCATGTCAATGCTTTCCAAACTGTTATACTTCGTTGAATAATTATGATACATTATGGTTTGTTAAAGGTAAATCAAGAAATAAAATTAAAGTAAGCCAGAGCTCTTCGATGCTTAATAAACTAAGTTTTAAAAAAAATATTTTATCTCTTGAGGCACCACAAATACAAATTATATGCATTTATTAAATTATTATTCAAGTAGATATCAATGGAAGCTACATTTGATGAAGGTTTTTAGTATGTTGGGAAACTGAAAAATATTAAAATTAAATATACATGATGGTCTATTCTACAAATAAAGATAAGTAAAGAATTGATAGATTTTTTGAGAATATTTTAATACGAGCTTGTATGACGTCCAAAATTGTATCATATGACGATTTTCTTTATAAAATAGAATACAGTGAAATCTCGATTACACGTTTTTAAGGGACCTTCAAAAAAAGATTAATATGGGAAAGTTTTAAATAATAATTTAAAAAGTAAAATCTTATAAAATGCACATTCACCGTCCCTTTAATTTCCAAAAATGGGAATTTTTTTAAATATGATAAATATGAGAAGGTTTTATAATACCTATGTTAATTATTATTTTTTTATTAATAAGTCGAACAGTGTTTTAAACTTCCTCTTGTTAAATTCTTTGATAAGAAATTTAAGCGAACCATATATTTCATCATCGATTTTTTTAGTTAATATATAAGATTTAACGTACTCAAACTCACAAAATGTATTAGAAAGATTTCAAAATATGACATGACAGAATTTTCGGAAGATGAAGATCTGCTAATATTTAAAACATTTTCTTTATCCTTCGACATTATACTAACCACGATACATGCTTGAGATTTATTATTTTAGATGTTCTCTGAAAATATCTGGTTATGACTAATATCAAATTTTAAAATGTTTTTCTTTCCATTCTATCAGTTAAAAACAATTTTTTTCATAATAAACTGTTTTATTATTTATTTACCAAATTAATCAGCATCGTTTAAAATCAAGAATTTTTATCTATGTAGTTTTCTTATGCATATAAGTGCAAAAAAACCCCTATTCAAAGTTATTATACGCTCATAAATTGTCCTATTACAACAGGTTTTATTTTTTCTCTATCTGACATATTAAAATTTGTAATGCCTCTTCTAGTATGACTTACCAAGCTTTTAGATGGAGTTAATTTGCAAAAAATGTCCAGTCTCATCAAAATTATGTACGGAGATATATTCACCGAAACCGGTCAATCAGGATAATATTTGAGACGAGACCATAATATTTAGACGATGAATTGAGGAAATTTAAAAATCGGAGAAAGGTTAATGCGGGACTATTTAACATTGTTCTTATGGGTGTTTGACGGAACAGTATAAAATTAACGATCCGTCCGGTTGATCGGAATTCCATTGTATCGTAAAAATAAACGACATAACTTGTAAATTATTTTTGCATCCCGCCGTCAATAGAATCATTACATATTATTTAAGTAACCAATTATATAAGTGATTTATATAACAAAGGATATTAATATAATCATGCTTAAAACAAAAGTAAACATCTCAATTGGCTCTGTCTAGAACATTTAGTGTAGTTATCAATAATTATAGTTTGAAAAAGACGGTCGACCTCTTTAAATAAGCGAGAGTCGTTCATAGGTCGGTAAAACAAACTTCTCTAATTGCTGGCTAAATATTTTCACATTTTTAAATTATTTATTTCATGCTTATAAAGAAGGGTTAATGGGACTTTTGCTGTCTGTCTGACTAAATAAAGAACAGTTAAATAGTTAACTTCGTTGAACAAATTTGTTATCGGCATTAATTTGGTTTTTACTATGCCAAAAATGAAATTGATTTCGATTAATTTAAAAGTTATAAATATATATTACAATAAACAGAACAAAATATGTCAAAACATTTCGGAAATTTTAGATATCTATGATCAAGATAAGTTTCATTCATCGTGAATAATATTGATCTGATTCTGACTATAAAATATCATATATAAAAATTATATCATCGTGATTCTGACTATAAAAATATATCACGGTACAAAATAGCAATGTATTTTAGTTGTAAAAAATACTGTAGAAGTGTTTAAGAAGCAATAAGTTTATAAGTTCTGTCCTATTCCAGTCATTGTATATGTACTCTGCAACTATTTATTAACTACATTTTAAGATATCAATCGTATGAAAATTCTGTAGTCATACCGGTTACTGTCATTTTGGTTTAATTCCCAGTAGGTTTTTATTTGAAGTTATATATTAACGCTGATGTTATTGTCTGTTGATTATAGCGAGTTATAATCGTGATACTTAAATATGACATAAAATTTAAAACAGATTGCCCGATTTGTCAATCTAATCAATATATCATATTGTACGGTTATACTTAATTCATTATTTTTACCATTCAACTAAGCAATTGAGATCCTTTTGAATTGATTATTGATGACGAGTAAAAGCATTATACATGGTAGTGAAAAAGCTACGTAAAATGGTTTATTATTTGATGTTGTCTCTTATGTAAATATGCATGAATTTAATTGGAAAAGTCAATACTCCAATTGTGATTATTCAAATGATCAGTAAACTTTGAATGGTTGGCAGAGTAGTAAAACGGTTAATTTTGATTCCCCGCTAACAACATTCAAACCGGTGAACATCTTGAGCTTTATTTCCCTACACAATTTATTACTTATCATTGTTGGCTCTGGCTGTGCTTTGTTGTGTAATTATTATTATTATTGAGAAGTTTGAAAGGCCATAATTCAAATGTTGGGTTCTTGCTACAACTCAAGTTTGGAGTGATTTATATAAAGGCTTTGATTAATTTATAGATAGAATTTAATGTTTGGTAGCGAAACTTTTCGGTTATTATCTCAGTGAAAAAAGTTTCTCTTAGCGACGCAATTGCGTTGAAATGACAGTGACAAAGCGCGGTGATTTCTCAGTTGTAATTTTTGTGAAATATGATGCCATGGAATGAATCCTCGGACAAATGAATTCGGTGAAAGCGCCTATATTATTCAAATTTAAATATTCCGCTTACAGTATTATTGGAACCCTTCAATAATTTGGTGTAAAAAAAAAACATTCAAGAATATTACGAAAACATTTTAAAGATTATAAATCCCGAAAGTTTTTATATACATGGCCAATACTAACTTATTGTTTGACTATAAATTATTTCACCTAATAATCCTCTAAATAGTATACTGTTTTGTATTATTTTATCAAGAATTTACAGGAAGCTATTTGATTGTTTAAAAATGGATTTCTGTATAATATCTAAAATCAATAAGATTGAGCATAAATAATTGTTTATTTTTTTTATGTAGTTGGTAACAGCATCAAACGAAAGTATACAAAAGTTTACAGAAAATAAATATTGTAATAGCATATTATTGTATTGATTATAGATATTGATGATTTTGAGCTATTCGTATTGAAATACCATTTGAGAGAATACATTTGATCTTAGAACTCAAGGATCAAACGAAAGATCCAAAAAACGCCATCAATATTGATAAAAATCTAAAAAAAGTATCTTAATATATGATAGTATATAGTAGTATGATTATTTTATACAAAATGCGATTTTCTGTCGATCGATTGAAGTGATAAAAGTTTCACAGCCGAGTGCTAAAAAAATTAAAACTTATAGAGGTTCATAAATAAAGAATTGAGTTTAATAATTAGTTACATGTAACCGTTTGGGTTAAAATATGGGAAATCAATTTTCAATATTTAATTCAATATAATTTTTCTTAATATCTTATGTGAAAAAAAAAACAAATTATTTTTAACCAACGGAATTGATATGACATTTTGATGTTGGAATATCAGATAATGGAAGTCTTAGATAATAAGATCATGATTTGAAAAATGTCAGAAAAATGAAAGCATTTAAATCATTATTGCTCAAGACGAACAAAAAAAATCTTAAATTGTGGCAGTAAATCGGACTTTATTGTTTAAAACTGTATTTCATTCATTGAAGTGTGAAACTGTAATTAAATTAGTCAAGCGAAATATCATGGGAGGGTAAAAAAAAAATAAGGCACAAAAAATAGCAACCGTTTTTCGCTGAGGCCAACCCTTTTTTGCTTGTGCCCAGTAGTGTTAAATTAACAATTCTACTCTGGACGGGTAAACTAATCATTCGAATTGTCTAAAGGGGAAAAACCTTTTCTGGCACATGGCGCTTAAAAATAATGTTGATCGCAGCAAGAAAAATAGATGCCTTGTATCTGATGAAGCTTTGTGTCTTAAAAGACTTCATGGCGATTTTTGATCGTTAATCAATCAATTAAAACTTTATATTTTAAACTGGATAAATATTTTTAGTAAAAAATATAATATATTTTTTACTAAAAGTAGGCTACTATTATATAATAACAATATATAAACTATTTTTAAATCCAAGAAATCGAACGAGTACATTAATACACAATTATCTGTCGCCAATAAATGAAATCTAAAAATGTACGATTTTTAAAATTTATTAAAACTATCCTGCGTTAAAAATATCTGTAGCAAATTTGCCTACAGCAGATAAATTTAATTGCATTATCTCAATATTAAGCTTTGTTACAAGAGCGTACGCTCTTTGCAAGAATTTATTAATTTACATCCCCGTAAATACCAATTTTATGTTTCTCGTTCCTGGGAACAAAAACAATCCTTTAATTCCATGTTTAATATAACCATCACTTACTCTGAATGGAGTGGGATTTTTAAAAGCTGAATAAAATCCCCTTTCGTTATAAGATAACATTGTTTCCCTTCAGTTATCTTTTCAAGAATTCGTTATTGCTTAATTCCAGTGAATTATATCAGCAGCAAGTGGTGAATAAAAGAATTCGAATTTATGGGAAGTTTATTTTCAAGTATTTTTTTATTTATGTTTTACTGAAATAATTTTATTTAGTAGCTTACACCGATAAACAAAATAAAATCTCCGCGGATGTTATGCGTTACTGAAAAGATCATTTCTAACATGAAACTTAATTATTTTTTTCTAGATTTATTTTTGAACATGTTTTCTGAAAATATGTCAATGTATCTACAAATTATCATTTCTTTTAAATACAAGAGAATTTTAAGTTATATCTTAAAAATTGACATGTACAATAGTTAGAGTGACTGTTAAATTTGGATTATTAAAATGCGTGTTAAAGCATACCGCAATGACCTGATAATAATAGTAATCATAATATCTATTATGCAATCTTGATAAAGTAAAACTGAGCACTTAAAATATATTTCACAGTTCCAAGACGTGCCCAAATATATAATGACCAATAAATTGCACTTCAATACCAAGGGACGTCGTAAAATTCCTTACCAAAATGCCATTTGAGTTTCATAAAGTAAATTCAAAAATATACTACCTTTGAAAATATGTGCCGCCCTACAGATTGTATATATATACCCGAAGTTTTCTCATTGGACATTTTGATCACGTTGATCATTTCAATTAGAACGAGTAGAAAGCAAAACGAAGGAGAATAATATATCCCCATGGGGGAAAGTGAGCCTTCGACTCGGAGATACCATTTTGAATATCAAACGAAAATATTGCCTTCGGATATGATTCAACATTTGCTTTCGGGAAGATGATTATCACTTATTGTGCGAGTCTTTAGTTAAGATTGATAAATACTCAATTATAAAAATCATTTGCAAGCGGTGGTTTACAAAAGATTTCATATAAATTATTATTTATTTTTTTTTCCGAATTTTACCGACTCAAGAATTAAGTGGTAATTTATTTAATCATGTTTGCTACCATGGCTGTGTTTTACTTTAGGTTTATTTTTTTATTTATATGCAATAAAAACACAAATAATTTCACTATACGTATATATTTTCTTAACTCAAGCAAACATGTGGTATTTTTATAAATTCATGAGTTTATTCGTTGAGAAAACAAAAACACATCGACATTTTTATACAATTATTTAAAAAACAAAATGATAGCACAGTTTAACATTCAAATTATTTCTCTTGTTTCATACGTTTCAAATTATTTCGAAACTTGATTTAATTAAGTCCTATTTATTCCATAGCATAGGTGTACAATTTAAACAAACAGCGAAAACAAAAATTGGTACTCTTACCTTTCTCATCAAACAATTCCTTAGCGAGCTTTCAAATAAAGCTATAACACAGCCGACAAAACTAAAGTCAGACAGCAAAATTCAAATAAGCAGTATGACTTAACGTAACAATACCCTAGTGGGAAATTTATTTTACTCACTTGTTTTTTATTTTCATTTTTATCTGCGTATTGAAATAAATTAAAAAACTCTACGAGGGATAGTTCTAATCAAAAGGTGTACATTATATAAAGTATCGCTATCTTACGGGGCTGAAAATAAATTTACATGCCGGGAGCGCCCCAGTTGAATTGCTCTTTTGTTCTGGGAAATCTAGAAACGTGTTGGTTGGAAAGGAATGCTCATTTTGCTTAGGAAAGTGTTATATAGACAATATTTGATATAAATAAAGAGAAGAATTGTTGGTTAGCTTAATAATGGTGAGTTAAATTATCAAATGGCAATTCTTCTTTTTTTCAATGAATGCGATTTCACAACGAAACTAAAATTCCTTTTGGGCGTATATTTGATTATACGCAAGTGATTCTCATACTTGTATGTGAAGAAATCTTTTAACCAACGAATCCAGTGATTTACATTATTTTTAAGATTTCTGTTAATTTTATATACAACGTAAACAAGTTTTAAATTTCTTGGTAGACTTCATCACTAAAATCGATTAATTACCAAGCGAGAATAAGTGATACACCAAGACATTAAAAACTCAATTCAATTATAATATTGGTCAGTTTATTAAAAAAGCAAAAGGTTATCATCATCATCAGCCGGGGTCGATCCACTGCTGGATGAAGGCCTCCCCCTGTTTTTTTTTTTTTTTTTTTTTTTCAGGGGGGGGTTTGGACATAGCAACATCACGCTGCCCAGGCGGGTTGGTGTTCGGTTTTCTGTCTGGGTTTTCCTTCCCATAGCCAAGAGAACACGGCACTCGGTGTTCCCGAGCGGTCACCCATCCAAGCACTATCCGCGCCCAATGTTGCTTAACTTCGGTGATCGAACGAGAGCCGGTGTTTACAACGTGGTATGGTCGTTGGCTTTTAATAAAAAGGTTATATAAAGTATTATATATGGTTTGTGTGATTTTCAATATATTGGAAGGATATAAAAGAGTATCGTTACTGGATTTAAAGAAGACATATTTCTTATAACATAATAAAACAGATTCTCAATTTGCAAATCATGCGTTAATCACGCAATATTACTACAGCTTTGTATCCAGTAGGCCTAAATTTTTGTAATGAAGGACTTTTCAAATAACTGTAAGTTAAAAGGTTTTATCGATATAATGATCGTTTTAACGACCTAAGTAAAATAATATAAAATCAACGCCTATAGATAAAATATTTAAATTATTTCACGTTATCATGCATAATAACTAAACCTAAATGTTTTAGTTAGAATAATGTGTTAATATGACGTGCTAGGATTATGTAATTTCTTTGAAAAAAAAATCATCAATAAAACATAATAATTTAAGCAATTACCAAATTAACGATGCTACAAAAGGCAAGACAATAAATTTTCTATTTCATCTAAACTGTATATCTACTAAGCACGGAAATAAGGCTAACCATAGTTCTGACGATGATAGCTGAAATAGCTGTCGAGTACAATTACAATTTTTAGTAAAATATAGTTGTAAGTATATTGATTGAATTGGCATTCACTTGGTAGAACTCCATTATAACACGGTGAAAAAATAGCAATGTATTTTAGTTCTACAAAATTATTTTTAACAAATATTGTTGATAGCTATTTAGGCTCACGCCATCGTCAGAACTATGCTTAAACTAACATTTGCTTATCTATATATAGCTGTGCAGAAAAGCACACAACACATCCTCTCTCCTGTTCCAACGGTCTAGCATGTTACTTTAACACAATGACACTAAATTTTGAAAATTCTAAATGAAGTATTGTTTCATTTAGAATTCGACTATATTTGTTAAAAATATTTTTTTAGAACTAAAATACATTGCTATTTTTTCACCGTGTTATAGTTGTAAGTATTCAACTGCTCAAAAATGTTACACTGAATAATTAAATCATTTTGAATACAAATAATGTATGGATATACACAAGCTGCATGCTTTGTGACAACGCTTTTTATATGCAATTTGAATTGATAAATTATCGAAAACAGTGCCGATTCTCTTTTAAATTTCATTATAATTGTTGTATATTGGAATATATCTGAATACATATTTATTTGTACCTATTTAGCCAAATCAGTAATTTATGTATTTTAAAGGGAAATTTTTCATGTTTTCAAGCTAAGCAGCAATTAAAATTTCTGTATCATTTCAAAGGACTTTTTCATAACATTTCTTTTAATTTAAATATAATTTTTTTCGATTCATTTAAATAAAAATCTTTCCATAAAAAACAAACAAAAATCATTTTCAAACGATCACATAGAAAATAAGAATTAGTCAAAATCAAAAGTTTTTAATTACATGATATACATAGTTGTGAAATAATTACTTTTTACTGTATCTTGTTGATGATTAATAATATTATATATTTACAGGGTTTTTGTATGCTTTAACGATCGTTAACAAACGTAGTAACGTTTTGCGTTAGGTTTGACAAATAAAGCTATTTTTAATTAATGCAAACATTTCTTGGAAATATTAATACGGATATGTATACATTTTAAGGAAGTGGAAAATATTCCACATATATTCAATTTGATCTTTCTATTATAACGTAAGAGTATTAGACGCACATGAGTACATGATGGATGATTGTGTACATCTAGTACTTGATGGATGGGTGACAGCTCAGAAACGCTTTGTGCCATTTGGCGTAGGTATCTACACACTTTGTCGAAGAAGCCATGTTCACAATTTTATTTTCAGATCTTTTTGTTGAGGTATTTTAACATACCTGAATCCATTTATAAATATACTAAATAGCAAATTAAATGATTATTTTTCTCAATTCTGATAGCTATAATTATATAATGTCATTGCTTTTTTTATATTGAAAGCAAATTCGTGACATTTTACTGTCGTGCACACAGCTGTGTTAGTTTTTTACATAATAAATAACTGTGTTAGTATTTTACATGATAAAAATAAAATAAGTCGAAAATTTGGTTCAGCAATAAAATCAATATCTTTGCTAATGATTTTCCGATCATTTAATTTTGAAAAGCAAAAGAATATGAGTGATAATAAAACAAGATTGAAATATTAAATGTTTCTTTTATAAACATTATAAGCATATTATTTGACGTATAATTTAAAATTAAAAAAATAAATGTGTTATTCTTGAAAATAAAAAAAAATATTTGAAAAAATTTTAATATTTAGTATTTGCATTTTTGTATAAATACAAATAATACACTTGTTTGAAATAAGTTAGTATTAAAAAACAAAAGAAGTTTTTTAATGTAATGCTTAAATCTACAAATATATGATAGCTAAACATTCAAAATATGTGAATAAAAATCCGGATTTCAGGCCAACAGAATATCTTAGATGACTGCATGACAAAGCCTATACTAAAACTCCTGTTTGAAATTTTTACAATTTTTGTTAAATTTTACTAAAAATGCAGCAAATCAATATTTTTGAAATGAATGATTTTTTTAATGTTGACTTAGAGAAAGTTTTTTATTATTGGATTAAATATTGGCTTAACAAAAATATATATTTAATTGTTAGCTAAGGCGTTATTCCTATTGAACATGTAGTTATTTATCTCAACTGTTCGCATTATCATTACTAACTATTTTTTATTATGTACCGATGTTAAATTTTATACGCACAATAATATGTTTTCCTAAGCTATTTTTTTTTAACTACAGTCAAATATTGATTGTGGCATTATTTTGAATGGCCCTTATATCGAAACTGTTGAAGAACCCATTCAATTGATAAATGTTTGTGGGTCGTTAGAACTAATTCTCAACTTTTTAGAATGTACAGTTGTTGGCAGCTATTTGATGAAATGCTGTTTTAGAAAAAATTTTATAACGCACTAACGACGAAAAAAGAAGCAAGCTTACTAGTATTGTTTCTGGCCCAATAAAAAACTTTACGAGAAAGAAAATATGACCAATTTAGCTGCTTAGCAGAAGTAATTTTACGTATTCCGTGAATCCGTACTCTACAAATTAAGTTTAGTTCAATCTATGATACAATACATTGAATATAAAGAAAAATTAAGAATTTATATTTCCCATATGTATAATTTTGAATTAATTTAAAAAAATATTATAATAAATGTTTTTTAATTATATTCATAATACTAAAATATATTGTGAGTTTTAAATTATTAGTCTATTGTTATTCACTTTTAGTGTGTGGAAAATTTTCAATTAACCGGAATGAGCGAAATAATAGTTACCAACATGAATCATTCTCACTGAGATAAAACAGGTGTCACTATTGTTTGTAAATGGCATCATTGAAAATTATCACTTTTGAATACGTTGAAAATTAAGGTTTCCAAAACGGATAAAACTATACAAAATTAATTTCTGCATGTTCGATTTGAAAATGGTTCTGCTAGCGACAGATGCTGGTTATAAAAACTAGTTAGCTAAAATTAAATTCTTCCAAATATTCAATTCAAAGGTAGACGAGCCGTACATATGGAAGTATTTTATTAAAAACAACACTATTAAACAAGGTCGAAACATTTTTATTGAACTTATTTCGTAGTGATTATTCTTTTTGATAATTTATGCAGGGTGTAAATTTAGTTACAAATTTTTACAAAGAAATCTATCTACCCAACAGCTAATGAAGCGTGATATAAATGTGTGATTCTTGTTAATGCATTTTTGCGATTGTGCTGTAAATCAAAGAAAATGAAACGCACTTAAATGCGCCGATATCTGACTTTTGTTTCTCATGTCTGCTCTCCATGAATAGTAGACTGACTCAAGAATGTTTTTTTAATGAGGTTTATAAGATAAAGTGATATTAAATTGTTAACCATTCTATCAAGAAGCGTGGCGATAATATTCAACATAATTATTAAATAGTACTTATTACACAATATTCAAATTGATCGAATCTATAAAATGATGTGCTCAAGTAGCAATATCAGAATGCGGTTTGTATGGTAATTAATAATTTCAACTGTTAACATAGAAGCTGTCGAATAACATCCTGTGATTTCGTGAACAATACTAACGTTAATTACACACTAAATACCGTTTGAAATAGTTTGAATTTAAATAAACACTGTTATTTGTATAACATTTAACTGAAATTGTTTCAAATTATTAGTAATAGATAAATATTGACACTGGAATTCAAAACTTCACCCATTGTCATAGCTGTTAAATAGAGCTGGAAAACGTCTCAGTTGTGTAATTATATTTATATGATTTTAAAATGTTGAATGTCTGTTTCAATCAATATATGAAATTTTGTACAAAAAAATAGACAGCCAAATTGATTATGAAAACTAAAAATATTTTTTTAAAGTTGTTTAGGTGCAGAAATGAAAATGTGAATTGATAGCGCTAAAGAAGTGACAAGAAGGATTCATATACTTTTTTTATATTAATATATTATTTATTTATAACGAGATGAGCAAATCCGGATGTTAATTTGTGGAAAAATGTGATTTTAAAGGTATTTAAAATATAACGCATTTCCACCAAGAAATGACAGTGTTAAACTTGTTTTGTAATTCATTAAAGTATATGTAAACTGTATTCAAGTAATCCAAAGAGTAAAACGCATAAATAATTTATGATTGCTCATTCAATCTGAAACAATAACGTTAAAATGCTGAAGTACAACAAAGCTTTTTTGCTGCTGAAGTAAATTGTTCAAAGCAATATTTTAATACACCTTTTTCATTAATAATTATTGAAGAGACCTTATTTTTCAGAATAAAACAACAATACAATTTTTGAATTGACCGTCTACTTATTCCCATACCATACTGATAAAATCGAAATAAATAGAACACTGCTAATAAATCTTTGCTTAGATTATTGTTTCTTGAATTAACCAAATTAATTATATCACTAACAATTTATGTGTACGGCCTTTAACCGGTTAATGTGAGTAAATACAACTTTCTATTATTTGAAATTAAAAAAAAAAAAAAATTGTCAATACTATTTTCACAGATTTGTATTATAAAGATAATATAAAATCGTGGAAATAGTAATAAGCGTGTGTTTTATTAATTAAACATATTACCTTTTTGCCAAGATGCGACATTCAACATATTAAATATGATTTAATTTATGATATAGGCTGAAGGTGCTTGGTAGAATTTCAACATAAAATTACATGTTTTGTCAGTAACGACCCGGGTTTCAGGCATTCTATCACACGGATGCAACAGAACTGATACTTGAATTTTATTACAAGAATTCTTTGGCAAAATTACTAATGAACAACAAAGATACTATTAATTTTGGGGAAAAGACTTGTATTTATTAATTGCAGTGTCATGAATGTTCACAAATTTTATGGGTAAAACCACGCGTACTTCGCAGAACATTTAGCTGCTTATAGATTAAGTTAAGATACCTCGGCGTTTGCTAACCGTTTATTGTATGAAAAACATTTTTTAACGCGGATGAAGGGGTTCAATTGTTACGTGATAACACGGAGGGTCATAAACAATTTTATCAGAAGATTTTAGAAATAAACAGAGGTCAATTATTAAATTAAAATTATATTCTTAACGACCAGCTTACTCTTCCCAAGTCCCCGTTGTCCTTTGCGTGAGATCAATGAGTCGACAACATCATTAATTAAAATCTTATATTACGTCACAAGATGTTTAATTCTAACCAATACTTGCCAACTTGAAATATTTCTTATTTAATAGGTAGGTATTTCTTAACTTAAAATTACCCAATTGAATTTTATTGATATCTGATAATTATTTGTTGTTAAATCCTTTCATAAAAGACTCATTAACAGAATTTAGCAATAATAAAATTTATCACAAGCAAACAATTTATCAATTAAGTGTCATAATTAATAAATCAATATTATTGAAATTTATTTTTATTATTTTTTTAGATCTCTGCATTAAAATCTGTGTTTTTGTTTTGTAGTTAAGTCTTTTGGTATATAACCGATGCTAGCTGTTGATTGTGTGTCAGTTCTGTTGCATCTGTGTGATAGAGTGTCTGAAGAAGCCAAAAGTCAAAACTCTGGTTTTAACAATTAAATTCGAAATTATATTGGTCAGAAAAAACCAAGTCACAGTGTTGTTAATCTCATCAAAGCTTTAATAATTTTTTTTTTGTATATACTCCGAAGAATAATATATACCACGGTTTCCGCAGTCTTGGCACCCTTAATATATGTAATTCTTCAAAAGTCAGTATTTAGATCCCATAAATTTATTATTAATAAAAAATATCTACACGTCAGAAGCGACGAGTTATTTTCCCCCCTAAACACGGAAACTGGCAACAAGTGTTTGCTTAGAGCTTTTATTCAGCAAATAAGTTTATTTTCCGACCTCGCCTGTCCGTCAACGAGGTTATCAATGAAAAAGCATAGAGCAAACCAGAAGCTCATAAATATTGACGTAAGAATTTATCTAATGTCAACAGGGGCGGATTATTCAAATGAAAATTTAATGAGAAAATTACTGTTTGGGGTGACGGGAGGTAGCAAAGTAAACAATTACCGATATAGAAATCTCAAGAATCTTACGATCATCATTTTCTTAAGAAATCCTCAGAATACATCTCATCGTTTTCTTGAAAATTTATTTTCTAGCAAAGAAGAACGAAAGTAAAATTCAATTTATTTTATATAAAACAAATACAAAACTCGAGCTCACTCCGAAAATAGTCAAATTTTAAATAATTAGGAAAGTTAAAATTTGTATTTTTAACTACGAAAGAAAATTTTAGTTTGAGTACTAAATATTAAGTTTTGTTTTTAATTTTGAAAAATCAATAAAATTATTGAACAGAAATTATTCTAATTGTATCCTAAATATAATTTATTATTTTTTCTTAACAAGTAGTAACGTGCTGTGAGCTTCCGAAATATGTTGTAATTATATGTTTATGAGTTATATGGACATGTTAATAATACGAATATTATATATTAGAATGTACACTGGAAAAGATCTTATTGACGAAAAAAAAGACACTTTTAGAATAACTACTACTTTTAAGTTTATAGAGAATTGATCATCAAAAATAATGATTATAGACTGGCGCCTTTGCATGATTGTAGAGCCGAGTGTCAACTTCACTATCAAGTGGGTGGCGGCTGAGTGGGAAGGGTTGCTGCCTTAGTGACGCACCTCTCGGTTCATTTCCCAACGATTGCTTTTTTATCGCAATGGAGCAAGGGCGCCTGTGAGCGGCCGAACGGAAGCTCTAACCGCGAATTTACGCTCACAAATTTATCTTTTGGAATAGCCTATTTAGGTGCTCGCCTCTGGAAAACTCTATTTTTTAAGTAAACGTGTATTAACACTAGAATCTTAAATAAATTTATTCGTTTATTCTGTACGTGAATTCGAATTAATTAAGGCAAAATTTATAAACTTCTGCTATCCGAACAAATATTATCTCCAAAATATTGATTTGTTTTAACAGATATTTTATACATATTTAATGTAATAAATATCTGAGAAATGTCCAAAGTATTTGATAAAAAAGAATGTTTCATCACCACGATTGAATCTTTGTTCAGTTATCAAAAAGACAAAAATTAATTAACAAAAAAATCTAAGCAAAATACTTTTATCATTCATCGTGAAATATTTATGAATTTCGAATGTTTAAGACAACCGATTTCTTACATAATAATATCTAAAAAAAGCTATCCTGAGTTCTGCGTTAATATATCGTTCACATTTGTAAGTCTATTTTGTATGTTGTATCAATAAATAAACATTTTTTTGATTAAAAGTATTGTGATTGTTGTCTAAACGAAGTAAATATTATTTTGTATAGGAAAAGTAATTATGAAACAAATGTGTCGGAAGCTTACATAGTAAATATTACATTATAAATGTAGCTTGAAAATGTTCAACAAATTATGTTATATGGCAAAATGCTTTAAGCTAACTAAATGTTTGAATGGTTAGATGTTTTGGATTATTTTTGACAAAATATATTTTTATGTTTATACAAATTCGTGCAATACAAAAGTTCAGTCTAGACAATAGACTGAAGAAAAGCAAATTATCCATAAAAATAGTTTTCAGCTGATCAAAGCAAAATTATTTATTTTTGATTTCGTTTAAATTTTTTTCGGAGATGTCGTCTGCGCTGTGTTTATCAAACTGCACATTGTTTTTTACAATACCAATTTCAATTTATTGGAGAAAATTGAAAATTGAAAACTCAAAACTGATTATTCTCTTTTTAAATTCTAGGTCTTTTAAAATTTAAAGGATGGTATGTATTGTGGGTTTCATAATATCGATCTATTTTTACATCGTTGATGATTTGATGTAATAAATATTTTAACTGCTAGGATGATCATTAAGCTATTGCGTTTTTTAAAGATAGTATTTATATGTATCTTTTACTGCCAATAGGTGATGCGAGAAGAGCTTTGACATTTTTCAATCATTTAGTTTAAGCAATCAAAATTCGTCGCGCGAACGCAAGTGAGCTTAATCGAATACCATAAAAGTTTTTTTGTTTTAAATAAGGCTTTTAACTTAATCTTTTGGTCTACTTTTACGCCAATAGGTATGCTTCGATTCAACTTCAAAAGCAATCCTTATCCATAAATGATATACATTTAGCTTAAAAATTTATTGAATTTCTAGAAATGAAAAAAAATACATCCAACCTAACCGATACAATAAAATGTAACGCAAAGAAATTAATAAAAAAACATATTTTTTTGCTAGATGCTATTTTTTCAAATATTTACGAATAGATGTTGAGCTACTGACATCCAACGATCTTCAAGAAAACAGTTTTTGTTGAGATTTCTAATTAATCTTTAATATGCCTCAACATTTACAAAGAAAAGATTAAAAGAAGTAACTGAAAAGATTTATTCAATAAAAAAGTATGGGATAAAAATAGTAAGCATTGGAAAAAAATATTTTTGATAATTTTAAAGAAGAAAAAAAATATAAGAAATTTTCGGTCAAATATACAGAAGTTACCAGACCCATGCAACAAAGGCTTATAAAGTCGGAATAAGATTGATTTGTTACTTTAAATTCAGGTGAGTAATAAAATTGGTGTAAAGCAATATGTAGAAAGATTTATGTCTGCGTGGTTTTTTTCTTCAAAACCAAAATTCCCCAAGTCTCCACTTACATCCCGTGGGAGTGGAACTTTCGCGAAACTGGAAAAAACTTATTCTCGTCTACTTTTCACGGAATCTCTGAAGACAACGAAAGACATAATAAATCAGTAGGCTTTTATTTAACTGATCACACGTAACCCGAAAAGAATTTATAATGACATTTCTGCTTTTTTAAGAGTATATACGAATGAGAGAAAAAACGTACTCTGAAACTTTTAAAGGTTATCAGACAAATAATATAAAGTTTGTTGCAGTTATGTGAACAGAAATGATTAATGCGTGAAGTATAGAAAAAAGTGTGTTTTTTAACCCGTAGCATTGAGTGGTTTTCATGATAAATATGATAATGGGCTCTGAACTTTAAATTTTAACTTAATGGGAAAAAAATCATTAATAAGTGCCTGGTTAAAGTAAAAGCATTTTTAACATAAAGAATATCTACTAACAATATGAGAAAAAACATCGTTATATAGTTGCCATAAAAAGACAGTTTAAAAGAGCAAGTAATAGTGTGAATAAGAAAAATCAAGCTTTTCATTATCATAAACAACTGGAGTCTTAACTGTAGTGAAATTAAGTTACTGACAAACATAAATGCGTATATACGAGATTTTAGGGTATTGTGTGATTTATTTTTATATAATAACTTCTCATGATAGAAAGTACGTGAAATCATATGACATTTTATTCAGAGTGGATATTTTCTTGAAAGCAAACCTCTAGCTTATGGAAAATGTGATCATTAAAGAGAGAAGAAATGCGTTGTTCGCGAACGAATGATTCTTAACGAGTCGATTTGTACAGTCATTTGAATTTCTATTGTAGCGCTGCTCTGTCAGATTGTATGAATTCGAGAGGACAACGGACAAATAATCGCTATAAAATTGGTCGAAGAGCTTGATTCATGTGAAAATGTTGAATTCTATATTTATAAGACGAAAAAAGAATGATCAAATATGATCTAACTCGTGTAATTTACTAAAGAAGGTATGCATTTTCTAACTTGACGATTGTATATCATGAAATCTTTTACATATATATCTTACCAAAGGCGTTGATTATGAAAAATGAAAAGTCTTAAAAAATCTACTGTTTATATAGTATAATTAATTAAATTTATTTTGATAAATATTATTGGAAACGTGAGAATTATTTTTATTATGAAATTATCCAATATTTGTCGACGTGTATAGATACCATAAATAGACATATCACGACGGCAAATTAAATTATAGATCAGCTGTGATTAATCAACTGTCATACACGACTTTCGTTAATTTATCATTTTGACACATATGTATTTATTTTCATATTTGAATCAATACGATTACAATGAGATGACTAGTGTGTTATTAATTTTCGTGCAGCTAAAAAATACATGTTCGCGTGAAAATCAGGAGAATACATTGTCTATGTAATAAAAAAATATTGTTATCTCGTGACACAGTCATATATTATAGTATATTTGGTAACTAATGAAGGCTTTATAGCAATCACTTCATATTTATGCAATTAAATAAGAACAAATAAAGGATGAGAAATTTGAATTGTTACAACTGTATGTTTTGTCACTAACGACTCGGGTTTTGCCTTTCGACATTTTCAGGTATTTTATCACAAGGATGCAGCAGAACTGACTGAATTAAACTGACTCCCGGGTCGTTAGTGACAAAACATGTGGAATCGTACAAAGTTGTAACAATTCAAATTTGATATCATAAATTAAAGGATGAGAGGTAACTGTAAATTTTTTGTCAAAATTTATATTCATTAAATAATTAACGATTATAAGTAATGTAGTGTTTAAAAATAACATTTAGTATGGGTCACAAAATGTTTTTTTTCAAAATTGAGGTAAACTTTAATGACTTGATGCCAGTTTTTATGTAGTGGTATTTTTCAGCCACTGAAACATCAAAACGGGGAATGATTCAAAAATTTACTAGAGTCAATTTGTCATAGTGCTTGTGGTTTGGATATAGGACAATATTGAGTTCTGACTCTGTTTTTAGTAGAAAAATACCAAAATTTCAGTATACTTAAAAACAACACAACATGCATAACGATTTTTTTTGTCGATCGCTTACGGTCAGTATTTGTAAACAAGCATTATTAAATGAATTGCACGGTATCTCTAAATATACGTTATACAATGAAAGAGAAAGGTGTACTTACATAATATGAAATAACATATAACTTAAAGCTTGCTTTATAGAAAGGCTTATAACGAGATATTGAGATGGAAAAATCTTAGTTTACTGAGTAATATGAACGATGAGAAATGAAAAAAAAACCAGTTCAAAAATATTTCTGCGTGGTAACCGAAAGCAAATAAGCAATGTGAATTTAAATGTGAAAATGTGGCATTATTTTCAACATGTGTACAAACATTGAGAAAAACACATTTTCTCATAAAAATTCACATTTTGAATGTCATATTTAACGAAAAAAGGTACAAATTGTTTCCTTCACTAGTATTAAACATTTATTTCGGAGTAGTTAATTTAGTTAAGTAGATAATTTACATATATCATAAATAAAAAAATATATTTACACATTAATATTCCCGCAAGATATTTTGAAAGGATCTGATAAAATAAACAATGTTTAATATGAAATATATAAACTTTTATAATTTTAGCAGAAAATACATGTTTTAGATAAAAAGTTGGATTAGTGCTTGATTAGATATTATTTTAATTTGCATTGTATTTATAAACATGTTCTCTTGAATAACTGTATGAAACAAAATATTTTACACCACTCAAAAGCAAAAACATTTCTCGTATGAATAAATAATAAGAATACCGTTGTACGTAATAAAATAGCCTTCACTTTAAATTTATCTTTAAATTCCACACGTTTTTAAAAAAGCCTGCTGTGAACATGATATTCAGTTACAAATATTAACTATTGTAAATCAAATACCTGAACAATAGCCAATGAAAAGCGTTGTATTTTGCTCGTAATAATATAATTTGTATGTTCTGTTTGGTGCATATTTAAAATTTCCTCGTGACGTTATAGCCGCTGTGTTTCATTTTAAAAACCGTAACAAAAAAAAAAAGTTAATAGCTGCTGATATATCCGGTTTGTTTATTATTTGTTCTAGTGTTAAATAATGTTAACGCAGTCAGTATGCGCTGTGCCTTTTCATATTTATATATTTCTAGTTTTAAAGTTAAGAAAAATTATCGCGTTGAAATGTTTTAAAATATATTTTTTGGGTCACTTCTGAATTAACATAAACATAGAATAATTGTACTATTGTGATAATAATACATTTATACTGAAGTATATTTTGAAATAAAATGCATTAAAAACTTTTGTCACCGAAAAATCAATATAAAAAAAATGTACAACCGGCTTGGACTTTCGAGTCCAAAAATAATTTAGAGATATCAAATACAAAAAAGCACACTTAAAAAATGCCGCATAAAATTATTTTGTCAACAAGTGTACGTTTTGAAAACATTTAATGAAAATATTGTTACTTATAGAATTTTTTATAATCCGATAAACGAAACGATTTTATCATCTGAAATATATGTAAACCTTATTATTTATCTATCCAAATTAGATCTGGAAAAGAACTTTCAATTAGATATTATTCAACAATAAGAAACAGACAGCTTTATAAAAATTTGTATTTCATCAATGATATTATAATATCAGGCACCTTAGGTAAAAACATATTTAATGCAGATTAATAAAGTATTAAATAAAGCTCACGCGATTAAGCATTAAAAAAACTGTGTTGAAAACGGGCGTACCGTCATTTAATTGTAACGAGAATATTTTTTAGACTCAATAAAATTTCAAATACTATAAGTATTCTCAATGTATAATGTACAATTTTTTTTATTCAATTTCGACCAAATGTAGATTTATACGCTTAACCTATTCCTTATTCTTTAACTAGATTACAATGTTAAAAAGAAGTTGTGATAAGCGAGTCTTAAAATGTATGAAGATGTATATTATATACAAAAAATTTCATTTAAAGTCACGTGAAGAAATGTATGATATTCTTATTTGCAATCGATATAATTATATAAAAAAATCTCTTGCCCGTTTTTTGTAGTGTCTAAAACCATATATATTGCTTAAACATTCTTGTTCTATAAAAGAACGCGTTGTGGTATCATGTAGATGGAACATTACCATGAGCTTATTTATATTAAAATATATATATATATATGAATCGTTTTTTATTCAGAAATTTTCACACCTTACTTAAGACGTTCAACGTAGTACTTATGTAATGATGCAATTGAAAATCGTTAATTGATACTTGATGTAATATATAACTCAAATTTTTGTTTTTATTATCAACCAAAATAATAGATGACAAACATATGTATCGAGGACTTTAAAAAAAATCAACCAAAGCTATTAGACATGCTATTATATAAATGAAACTAATTTGAAACGTATATGTATTTACGTCCTTTGGTTTGGATAATGAATAAAATTTAATCGACAATTTTTAGATTATTCACGTTATCTGAGCTCTATTATATTAAACAGCCTAATCTCTTTTGTTCCATTTAGCGAAGAAAACAAATACTTAGTGTTAATGCCGCTAAAGATTGCTTTTTCGTGTCGTTAGACATTCAACTGAAATTGACTTTGGCGCGTTTTTTATCTCTCCATTGCGAAACATTATACCCTTTTCCTGTAAGATTGATAAAACTAGTATGCTAGAAAATTATCATTATTGTTCATAAAACAGATAAGTAAGTAGAATTACATTAGGGTTCTTCATAACGGGTAAGACTACTTACAGTGTGACCAGTATCCCAGTAGAGCTGAGTGCCATAGCTCCTATAGCCCATCCGGATTCGGGTCTCAGAAAGATTTCAGGTATATCTTGACAGCGCATTCTGGCTGCATCTGGTACTGTCCCACGGCGACACAAAACACATTGCGTCTCGTCCAAAGGATGCCTTATCTGTAATCATAAAATGATATATCTTACCTTTTATGCATCATATCCTCTAAAAAAGTTTGCGATAAAATTCAAGAAAAAAAATATTTGAATATAACCCAATGTAACAATACAAATCGTCGGTTCTGTTGCATCCGTGTGATAGAATGCCTGAAGATACCGAAAGGCGACACTCGGGTCGTTAGTGACAAAACATGTGGATCGTGCAAAGTGGTAACATTTCAAATTTAATATACATCCCTTTTTAATAATTTAAAGTAAGAAACGTAGGACAATAATTTTTATTTGCTTCATATATTATACTTCGTTTGTCACATTGGCAAGCTTTGATTTAATCATGTTATATTTGGGTTTGGTTTAGTGTGAAGGTTTTTAAGCGTCTTTTTTTGTTTTATAAATAATTGGGATGAAGAAAATAGATGTGTTTAAGTAAGATCTCCAGATTTTGATGACTCTACGTAACGTGTTTTACAAGTATTTTTAGATTATTAAGTACCAAATATTAATTATGTTGTACGTGTATCATAAAATAATTGTTTTTACCAGAATGATTTTTGATTTGACCTCTTGAATCCATTTTTTTATTAAATTTTTATTAAAATTTTGATAATCAAAACAATCAATCAGCTGCTCTTCATTCAGATATATTGATATATGAAAGAAAGGGTTTGAAGGGCTTTGTAGGAATCTCGTAGCTTATTACTCAGGGTTATAAAGGACTGAAAAAATTGGTAATGCTGATTTAAATTTCTTGGTTAAGTGTCGAGATTATAAATCAACAAAAATATTTAGCTTATTCGACAGTAGTAATTAAATTATGATCCCTGTTTTGACCTCGTATCAACCAAAGTTATTAGAGGAGCATTCAAAATATGAATTTGCCAGTTCTTCAAACTTCAAATAAAAGTTTTTAATAAAACTGATTCATAAATAAATCAAAATCCATTACAGAATCACACTCAAGGCAATCTTAAATATCTTACTTTAATATACAAATGCAGTAAATATTATTTTTGATAAATATTTTTTTCTATCATTTTTAAATTTGAATAAAAATATCTCAACGTTCGTAAGCATTGTATACGGGGCGGTAAATCATTGCCGCTGAACTCACACTGCATAGAAAAGGGACCGCTGTTTAAAATACCTTTTTACGGGCACAAAAAAGTCTTCGCTATTGATTAAGGTTTTCTAAGAAATACACGTTTATTTTTAGAGAGACGTATAAAAAATAAGACGCTTCCAAAAAGATGCTATTTTTAATGTAGATGTTCGATCAATATTATCTCACAAAAGCTGTATGAAAATTGCAATTCTTTTAATTTATGTACCAAAAAAAGATTATATAATTATGATAAAGAATAATTGTCGACCGACCTCCATTTCTAAGGTTATAAAGAGCAAGAGAAAAATATGTATCTTTGTATTATTTTGTATAATATATATTATGAAAGGCAGAATAATGCACTATGAAAATAATTTATACAATAAACAAAAAAAAAGATTATACAGTTTATAAAATAGACGTCGAAATAAGTTGACCTGGATATATTTTTTTCCTTCACGATGAAAACTATTTTCAAAAGGGTGTTTATAAATGTAATACATCGAAGTCGGTGTTGCATTATATACGATACATCTTTTTTATGTCGTTGAATAGATATTTTTCTTTTCCCCTTTGGACGTTTTTTATTGAACCGTTTTTTTAACTGGCTTTTACAACGCTTCGTGTCAACAAGGTATGTGGCAATGCTTCGCAGATAAAAACGGTTCAATTTTGTCAAAACGAGTGTACCGGGAAAAGCTTACGCGAAATAGTTCTTAGAATGCAATATCGTAGATAAAGTGAGAATAGGTTTTTAGAAATAGAAAAGATAAATTTTTACAGTTCTTAAAATAATGCTGGGTTTTTTAGTGACTAATATCATTATATATGAAAGAATCGTAATATATATGTCTTTTTTAAAAAGTATGAACCCAATTTCTATATTATTAGACCAGATTCTTCATCTTTTTAAGACAACGGACACTTGTTCAAAAATAACAGATTTTTTAATGCGAATCAATTAAGATCAACACAGTTCCTAGACTTGGCAGTGTATGTAAAGAAGTCTTCTTTCATTTTTGATAGTCATAATTAAATAAACAATATTAATTGTTAGCCAAAATTCATTCGTTCATTTCGAAACTTTTAAATAATAAAAAATAAGATTTTGAGTGTAACCTGTAAAGAAAATTATTCAATATAATAATAAGTCTTAATACATTCATTTTCAAATAATAACTGTACAAGTGATAATCGCATTCGTAATGATATGAATAATTGATTGGTCCAAAAATCAAGCCTTGAATGAAACACTAGGAAAGCTGAATGTACGTTGTACTTCTGGATAGGGATCTGTATGGGTAAGAAATGAAACAAATTAAACAATTAGTTGCTGTGCAAATTAATTTCACGGTGAGTGGTCTTGCCTCGAGTAAGTTTGATTATAATTCGATTACACTGACAAATTTTATTAGCAAGACTTATGGCCTCATAAACTATGCGACTCGAGGATTGGACGAGTTAACATTTACAGTCAAGAAATATTAGTCCGAAATGGTCAAAGAATTAGTTTCCTATTAAATCTGAGTTCCACCTATTTCGCAATTTTAGGAGACTGACGACTTTATTTTTTTTACTTTACGATAATTTGTCAGCCATTCCAATTTCCTGAGTCGATACAATTTGCTTTATATAACTGAGTATCGGTAACGTTGGTTTAGGAAAGACTAATATTGAACTAATCACCTTATCAATATCCCAATTTAAGAATGGGATTGGTGATGAATTGGGAGAGATGAAATTATTATAGACATCCATTCCTCGTGATATTATGTAAATAGACTGAGCTTATGTATTTGGGAAGAAAAAATATTCTAAAACATCATTGATTGCTAAAAAATTCGTGGGTCATTTTGAAATCATCAAAGTGACGCATATCATTCACTAACATTATTGTTTATTCAACGCCTTGAGTCTTATAGAAAAATGAATCGCTAGTTGTGGGATAGTTAATAAATATTTTTTTTAGTTAATTAATGTTATTTCATTAAATAGATATATGAATAGAACATAAATATTGATATTTTCACAAACATTATATAAAGAAATAATATGTTCAAATTTTGGATGACCATGAATAACATGTTATTCGAAATTTGAGTTTATGAACTCTACATGTATATTTTCGAATATTCTTTGAACTAGTTGAATTTTTATAGAGAGATTTTTAAAGCTTTAAACTATAAATAAAATATAATAATTGTAATTTTTTTTTAAATATTTTATAAATGAAATATAATTTTGATCTTCAAAAGTCATTGAATAAAAGCGTTGAATTCAAATGAGTATTCCGTTATCGGCAATATTATTATCCCAACAGTTCAACCCTAAATCAATCACCGTATCAAGTGAATGTATTTCGTGATTGAATCATAAACCGGCGATTTAACCACGCCTGCTAAATGTGAGTAAACATCTACCCTTGATGAAAGGGAGAGATATTTCTGGCTGAATGGGTGTGAAAACATTCAAGTCGGCTGTCAGATCTCAGCTTGCGCCTCGCCGAACTTTCACCTCGATTACATCAATTAAACAAAATTTAAGGAAATGCGCGGGATTAATAATTTCAGGCGTCGAAGAGGGGAAGTATATAAATATTATATAAAACATCGAGAAGTATTTTATTCAAAAGAAATCAGAATGTTTTGATTAAATAAATTTTGTATCTCACAATGAAATTAAATTTATTATTAATGTTAAGAAAATACTGGTAAAATGAATGCATGAATTATAGCATTAAGATTAAAAGTATGAAAGCATTGAAAAATATATCTTGAAATTATTAAATTAAAAAATCTTATAATATTTCTCGAAAACACAAACAGATAATATTTAATGCTTTTGTTTCATTTGAAATCGACAGTCGAAGTATAAAACGTAATATTTTTTTCCCTTGTTCACTAATCCTACTTAAACACGAGTAAAACAAGAAAAAGATAAGCAAACCCCAGCCCTGTCTTAAGAACAATAATTATATCGTTTTGGAAAGTGATTTGGAGTTTGTTGCTATCCTTGTAGCTCGTGTAATACTTTAAGGACTATAAGGCAATGTGAAAAAATACATTGCTTGCTTCAAGTTACGGGGTTTAGGAGGTAAATTTGAATTGACATAAATCCATTATAACACGGTGAAAAATAACAATGTATTTTAGTTCTACAAAATTTTATAGAATATAGTTGATAGCTATTTCGGCTCATGCAATCGTCATAGTTCTGATGTTAAACGAACAGACAAACACAAGACTTTCGCCGCTTCTCAGACCATTGCAAAAAGCTAACGAATTTCTGTATTAAATCATCTCCGGCCAGTATTTGAACTTATTGAAAGTGCCGACTGCTTAGTTAAGTTTATTTTAAATTTAAACTTTATTGCTAGCACGATATAAGCTAGGTTGTTAACAGAGAAGAGAAGATTGTGTAACTTTTCTACACAGCTATACGTATATAGATAATTAAATGTTCGTTTAAACATAGTTTTGACGATGGCGTGAGCCGAAATAGCTATTAACTATATCTTATAAAATTTTGTTGAACTAAACTAAAATAACATGGTGAAAAATTAGCAATGTTATAGCAATGGTAATCTATAGTTCTGACGATGGCCCGAGCCGAAAAAGCTATCAACTATATCTTGTAAAAAAAAATTGTACAACCAAAATACATTGCTGTTTTTTCACCGTGTTATAACGGAATTCTACCAAGTGAATGCCAATTCATTCAATGAACTTAAATACATTTCTATTTATTATTTTTCCACCATGTAGTGAATTAATTGCCATACAATATCGTCATGAATTGAGCGGAAAATATTTGCTGTGACTGATATAACTAAGCCGTAATAGTGGAAGTAACTGCATTTGAAGACAATTTGTGTTACCTGATATTGTGTACAGTTGAAGCAGTGCCAACAACAACTTTCCCCTTCGACATATTGCTTCGCCTGTCCAAGATCACAGGGTAGACTGCAAACAGACTCCGGTGGCTTCGGTTGACTCAGCTTGAATTGGATTTCTGTATGTAAAGCAGGTAAGAAAAGGCGATATTATTTGAGGGACATGTTATATTTATTGACGCAAACATTTGTGAGGCAAGGCTATAAGTTCTCAACATTCTTTGCGGTATACGTATAAAAATGTACTGATAAGTGAAATAATTATTACAAGCCAAAGTAAGTTCATATAATTAGTCACTGTGATTATATACGATATCAACTAAAGGTGCTTGATAGAATTTCAATACAAAATTTCAATCATTACAAATTTGTACCATTCCACGTGTTTTGTAACGACCCTGGTTTCGCCTTTCCAGTTCTGTTGCATCCGTGTGAAAGAATGCCTGAAGGTGCCGAAGGGCGAAACGCGGGTCGTCAGTGACAAAACAAGTAGAATCGTACAAAGTTGTAAAAATTCAAATTTGTCACTGTGATTTGTTATTCATTAAACCGTTTTTGCAAATGTGTGGTGATAATGCAAAGTAAAGAAACTGAAATAAATAATCAAGAGACTAACTCACCAATGGAGAGTTCTTTACGGGTTCTGTAAAACTTTACTTGAATCAAATAGGGACATAAAAAGCGTAGATTTTTGTCGTAGATAATTTACTGATTATTTTATCAATTTTGGAATATGTTTGACTAACGGAAGGTTTATTAAATTCAAGGAAATACAATCAGAGAATAACCATTTTCCCCCACGTTAACAGTGTGAAAGCTATGTGAAAAGCATTTATTTATTACAGTTGTGAATAGTTTCTCGCTTTAACAGAAACCAAAAAATACAAAATGAAATATGCTCTAAGAGAAACCGCTTTCGTTTTCTGAACAAATAAACAATAACGATTAAAAGAAAAGAATATTTTGAAGTAAGAGGTAAAAAAATATAAAACGCTTTTAAAAATTTTAAGATTTAAAAAGCTTGTAATAGGAATAAAGATGAATTAATTTACTTTTGACTCAAATAAAGTAACTCAAAAGTCAAAAGTTATTTTCCATTAAGCCTTTCGGATTGCGAACAAAATGATCAATTTTAATGTGATACAACAGAAAAGATGGAAAATCATATTCTACCGCCGATATACGTTTATTCCAAATAAAAAATATACGTAACTGTTAATTAGACATTAATTATCGATTTAAAAACATTTAGTTTGAAGTAACCCATTATTTCGAAAGACATTGTATCACATTATAGCTGTTTGATAAAATTTTAATATCAAAGTTGAATTGTTGAAATTTGATGTTAAAGACTTCACAAAATATACAATATTAAAGTAAAACATACTAAACCATCCATTTTGATTGAAATTAGTAATATAATGGTTTTGTATAAATACTATTTAAAATGTTTTCATTTATTGTTTTTTCATTCAAATATCTTTTTTACGGTTTTGAATAAAATTACGAAAAGAAAATGCTTCTAGCAAGTGAATAAATTAAAAATATGTACATTACAGAAAAACCTACCGGTCATATTCAGCTTAAGCTCTCCTTCCAAATATTCTCCAACTTTAATCCACCGATGTTTCCCTGCAGATACTTGTTTAAAATGGATAATGTTGTATCTGGCCGGACCATCGCCGTTTGAATCAAATTTGAAATGATCACCGCTTAGACCTGAAAAAAAAAACGAAAAAGATAAATTTTTATTATTATTGTTGATTTTTGATACGATTTCGAAGAATATGTCAGCCGAGAAGCTCTTCACTCCGGTAAAAATGCTACACTTTAACTGAGTTTTAAATATAATCTATGTGAAAAATTTTACCGATAATGATGGATTGAATTACGACGATACCATTCCATGGTAGCTAATGATAAATATTCGACTTTACGATGTTATAATTTTTTTATTAAAAATGATGTATTGATGCAATGTGAAAACAATATGTATAAGCGTTACTATTCTCCGTGATAAGGCATATTTCTAAAACATTAAAGTAAAATTTGAATTGGTAATGTAAAATTCTTAATGTATTTAAACAGATGCAAGTGTCGGGAGAAACTTTTACCTTGGTATGGACAATTCCAATAAATATTACGAGTTATTACATTGTTGTCGTACCGTTTCCATGAATACATAATAATATAATCTATATCTTTGTCATATGAGTAGTTAATTCAATATATCAAATATTTTCCAAATATTAATTCATTTAATTCATTTCCTTTCTGTGATAAAAATCAAATGAATTATTTAAATGCATAGTATTACTGTTTAAAAAATTTGTCTGCATTTATAATCAGATCAATCAAATCCTTTATTTGTATGCATAGTCAAAAATCAATATTATTATTTAAGCATTATTCGTATTATGAGTTTTCAAAGTATATACGGTTCAACCCAAAAAAGGGTTTCAAAAAGATAGAAGGTAATCTTAATATAGAAAAATGTATCTTGAAAATTTCCGGTACCCTTTGTCCCTTAATTTGTAAAGGTCCCTTAAAAGAGACTCCTAAAGGAATCAAATATTTTTCAATTTTACTTGGTTGCATAATATTTTGAATACTCTTACATAAAAGTGTTCATTTGTAAAGAAGGTATATATTTTAACTTCGTTAATTTAAGAAATAAGGCAAAGTTTACAGATGTTTCCAGTTGAAAGTTACCATGAGCGAAACCAGTTCTGAGCATTATATTATCTTATTTTGAAAATATTACTAAATATAGATTTTAATTTACTTTAATACATAAAGTCTTTTCTGTATTAATTTTATCATGATTTGTTAAAATTTTTCTTAAGAAAACAAAACGGTAAATGTTTGAAAAATATTTAGTTACAATTCTCCATAATAAATTGTATTTCGTGTCAATTGATATAATGTTAGAGGTTTTATGCATGTTTTCGTCTTTAGAATACGATAATTAATAGTTCTAACATCACGCTATTATATTCACTCAAGTGGATCAAATTTGTGTTCATGTTTTGTTATATTTAATAGATCGAGTCGACTTAATATATTATTGATAAAAACTAAAATAAATGTTAACACTACCTCCTTCTTTATTAATCAACTCGTTGAAAGGTTTTCCAGTATCTTTATATATTTTCAATTCATACATACTATGAGACTATATTATTATCATGTTTAACGTATTATTCCGCAAAATTACTGGAAAGTCGACTGATATTTTTTTAAGCAATATTTGCTTTTGATATTTTAGTGCCACACTATTTTTCGTGTAGAGTATAAAATCGCACACAAACCTGAAGAGAAGAGTTTCAACTGAAAGTGTTAAATAATAATATCTTATTATTCAGTCACTCAGAACCATACTTGTAGATAGGTAAAATAAATAAGAATATGTTTCAGTAAAGGAACTTTTATATCGTAAGCCGGGAATATTTTCTAATTAATTAGGAGTAAAATCGATGGTGGAAAACATTTGTTAAAGTGACGAAGGCAATGGAAGCATCAATTGAAAATACTGTACTTGTACATTCTAAATTCAACAAAATGTTTTATATCTTATGAAAACTTCATATGTACTAAAATATTCACGGAATCAAAATTGTTTGGATTATTTTTGAGAGCACATAAATTTAGTGCTTTTTGAGTAATCCAAACCTTGCTATTAAATCATCGCATAAAAGTCATTGGCAATCCAATCTCATCAAAATAAAACTGAGCACCAATAATAGAGTTGATATATAATACTATTTATTTTGATAAATAATACGCTAAAATACATTTGAACCCGTCGTTTTATTTACATTGTTAAAATTGCAGTACTTGTAAAATGGATCTATGCTCCACGTCACAAAGCTTTTTAAATATAATTTTCAGTGTTAAAAATAGCAAAAAAAAGTAATGCTATAGAATATACTATTAAAATGAAATTCAAATATAAATTTAAAATAATTTCCTGTCATATATTTACTTAAATCTAGTTAAATTTCAGTTGATGAAACTTTGTACAATTCCATAGATTTTGTCATTAACAACCTAAGCATTCTATCACACGGATCCAACAGAACTGACAAAATTAGATGACGAAAGACGAAACCCGGGTCGTTAGTAAATAAAGCATGTGTAATCGTACAAAGATTCAACAATTAAAATTTTATAGAGAAATTCTATCAAGATGTTGTTGCCTTTAGTCGATGTCGTAAATTATACCAAATTATTTTAAATTTGATTTTTTCTCAAATAAAGTAAATGATGTTCTTTCAATATCAACATTCAATAACAAATTGTTTTTATTTTGACTATTATTCAGAAGTTGAGCTCTGTATTGTTGAACAGAAGGCTCATGAATATGATATTGATATGTATCATGTTATAATAACTGACAACAACACTCCATTAGCTAATAATATTATATTAATTCACTTATCCATCGATGTTGACATGGCAAGTCGATTTTGTTACACATTTGGCACAAAAAAATCATAATATGAATACGTTCAAAATGCGGAATGGTAATCATCAAGTGTGATTTATTCCATTCAATTCAACTTCAGGTTTTTATGCCACGTGAGACGAATAAATACTTAGAATAATAATAACCGCTGTTAAAGGATGAATGAAATGACAGATGTATAGAATAATTTACTATAGACTCGTTGAATAAAATATTCAATAGAAATTAGATGATTGATGGATGTAGATATATTGAAAGCGTCAAACATAAATTTTCTGTATGTGAAATATTACTATTACATACATGATCGAAGATATACTCGCCACCGTATCGCATTACAATGCTGAAAATAAATATATTGTAGATATGGCATTGAGGCACTTTTTTAATAATCCAAAGAACCCAAATGAAATCAGTACGGATAAATATTTTAAAAAGATTGTTGTGCAGATACCTTAATATACACATACCTTATATTCCACAACTGTCAACAATTGTAAGCCTTAAGCGTTTTGTTTGTCAAAGGTGAACAATAGATACAATAAAAAATATTGAAAAAAAAACTATGAAAATACGTACATTCATTAAACTTACCATATTATTTGACATTTAAAGCATTTGAAAAATAATAATAGATAAACTGAAAAAATATTGATGACAAACAAAGTATTATATTTTATTGCTGATGACGAAGAAGATATGTTCATTATCCGGACTGAATTAATAACACATTATGCCATATAACAATATTTTAATTATTCATCAAAATCAACCATATTGTTATCAAAAATAAATTTGAAGTAACAAACAATTAATGCTCATTTGTTTCACTTTTTTCTAAATTTGAATATGATTTCAACAAATGAACAGAAATAATTAACGTTCGCTTGAAAAATCTTTAAAAATAGAATGTTTGTTACAATGAAACAATAGCAATGTATTATAAGAATCTATCGTATGAAAATTCTGTTGATCTGATGATATTATATAGTTGATTGAATATCTGATGATATTTTATATGTACATTTTTCTTGTCAGTTATCCTGAAATGATGTCAATCACACTCCTGTCACAAATTGCGTGCCAGCCACTCATTTTCCCGTCGACATTTTGTTAGCTGTATGTTATTCTTTCAGCTACAATGTTTGTGAAAAAATGCATTTAATAATTGATTTATGAGTATTTGACAGTAGTACCGTTGGAAAAGTGTCAAAATTTCATATTGTCAAATGGCAGCTGTTATTAGTATTGAGAGTGTAAAATATTTTTTTTATGAACGCTGTTGTATAATAAAATGTAATCAAAAATCTGAAGTAAATTTGATAGAAATGTCACAGCTTGTATGCGACAAACAATTTTTCATCGTTTAGCTTTCCTGTGGTTTAATAGAATCGAATTATGTCAACAAAATAAATAGCAACATCAGATAAAAAATGGCTTATTGAATACTAGGAAAATCGAACGAATCGTAAAAAGCCTCCAAGAATAATGTTTTTTGTTGTTATAAGAAATTGAAAAGGAAATTCAATCGTTATAACTGTTTTGTTCATTCATTTTTATTTCTAATAAAATTTGTTGAAAAGTGATAAGATCAAAAATAATCTGCTGCTTTGATTTCACATACACACATATAATATATATATATCAAAAGTTTATTCATGTTATAAGAATTTATAAGATTTTACGACTGCTAGAAATATACATTGTCTTCGCATATATCAATAATACAACTCTAAACTAACCCCTCTTGAAATTGACACTTAGTCATGAAAAATGTAAATTTTTTTCTTCAAGACAACAGATTAACTAAAATTATATATATTTCATAAAAAATGCAATAAAGAAATTCTTGTTTTCTGAAGTTATGATTTTTATGGTGAAAATAATTGCAATTAATCGTGTAAAACACACTTTTTTTGCGCATGAAAAAGTTTAATTCATTGCTTAAATATGGGAAAACGCAAATGTTTACGTAATATCGTTGAAAAACAAGAAAATGATACTGTTCCTTGGTACATTTAAGTCCTAAGTGCATTGAAATATTTAACGGTAGTAGAGCAGAGATTGTTTTTTTCCGTAAAAATAGCAAGCCAAGGTAAACCGAATTGCCGTGTAAATGGGAATTGATGACGGTTCGTCCGTACAAAGATAATATCATTACAAAGAAAAAAGTTTCAATGTTAGAAAAGGATACAAATTCTACGATGTCATTATTCTTAAGGTTATTTTTACACATAGCATTTCTATCTCTGGAACAGTTCTAAAGAGATTGGATTTAATCATGTAAAAAGTCGATTTCTTGAATCATTATATGTGATTAAATATATTTAAATCCAGGTTTTTTCCTCACTTATATTTGTCTTATAAAATATAACACTGAGTTGTTTGATTGATATTTTTATAATATGATTTTGTGAAGGAAAAATACATATTTCTGTTTTCTATTGTATAATACCTAAACTCTGTCTTACATAGTATATTGATTAAGTTAATGGTATCAAATAGGAAAAATAAGAAGAAATCCTAAAAAATAACCATTTTTATTCCTTGCAATGTACTTATTTTTAGTGTAAAAAATTCAAAAGCTTATCAGTATATTACAAAACAATTTCTTTATTTCATTGAAGTTCATTTGATTTGTCTTAACGTTAGTATTGACAACTATTATATGAAACGAACGAATTCCCAATTTTCAAGATTAAGAAATATTTTAATCGCGTTTATCGAAAAAATTTATGTATGTAAGTTTTGATTTTCACATAAAAAATACTACTTAATAATATTATCAACGGTAGAAGCAAATTTTTATAACCAGTTAAAGAAACAGTGGTGTAAGTCACATGGTATGCTCGTGATCCCTAGAATCTTATAGGCTTACGCAACGCAATAGGTCTTTATTATTTTTTCTTGGACCTTTTTGATCAAAAGTCAAAGAGCAGCTCTACTGGAATTAAAGCATGCTAAAAGGGGCTAACAGTCATTTTTATTTCACTGACTTCTTATGACCACACCATAAAACAAATCGAGAATAGTTGCACAACGGAAAAAAGATTTCAGAGAATCTTGACATTATCCTTGACAGATGTATGAGTTATCCAAATGTTATGTGCTTTTAAAAAATCACGTTTATCTTGATGGAAAACTATGTTAAATAAAGGAAAACAATTACAATTTGGAAACTGTTTAAAGGCTATAACATTATTTATGTTTTACCTTTAACCGCTATATATATCAAGTCAACAGATTTTCAATAACATTTATTTCAACATAAGTTAAAACCTTTGCTCAATTGATAAACTCGAAGGGAAAAGCTATATATGAATATGGTAAGTAGAAAATTAGTGTTCAGGTAATTGTTACCGTAGGGGATTATTTTAAGATAAGTGGAAATTTCAGACAATGCAATTATTTATGTCTTCAGAAAGTAGACAATTAATCGAAGAATCCATAAGTGTGGTATAAGAATAGAACATATTAGTAAAAAAAATATATTTGTTGATGATTCATCTGGTCACTTTATATGAATTAAAGTTTCATAACACAACATATATAATAATTTTTTTTTAGAATTTTTAAAAAAAGTGCATTTCTTAGAATCAAGTGATTGACAACATAAGGATTTGTATCCAAAGCTGTGAAAGTTTTACGTTCGAACCCTTCTCTTCCAATACGAACAATCCTAATAAACTAGGGATAGAAAGAGTAATACGCTGACTACTTGTATTTTTTTAACAAAACCTTTATTTTTCATACCGCCTTCATAGAGAGAGATTGAGTTATTGGTTTACAATCAAGAATCGCCTCATTATTGTCAAAATATAACCCCAATATTCATACAAAGCATTTCTTTGAGAAAGGATATGTTTAAAAAAATACGAAATGGCCAGTAAACAATTTAATAATTATTTTATTTTCATAATGACACACGTTTCATTTTCCTTGCATAGAAAGGTATTGTAAAAAGGTTTTCATGAACGAACTATAATTTAAGAAGGAACGTGTTTTTGATGTTTTCGGCTAAGGATTCTGAATAAATTTGATAAAATTTTTGTACACTTTTATTTAAAACCGAACATCTTTTATTCCTCATACAAAAATTTGCCGCTACAAATGGTGTCTTTTGGAGTCGAATTATTTTAGATGTGAAAGTAATTATTCTGTTGTAATTATTTTATCTAGTGTCAAAAAATCTTTTTTATTATTTCAACATCACAACTGAATTCTTTTAAACTAAACAAACCATTTTCTTCTATTTAGATGATTAAATATGATTAAATACATCATTATTGAATAAATTAAAAAATAAATAAAATATTACTTGAATTTAATTTATCATTCTGAACTTTGATAATATTAAAACAATACTAAATAAAAAATAAGAATGCTTCATTGAAAAAGTCAATAATGCAATAATAAATGAAGTAACTTACCTTACTTCCGGATTTAACATTACATATATAAGAATCTATACATACATGGTGATTCTATTATATAATATTTATTTTGAATAAGGTCCGCTTTGTTGTATCGTGTCCTAAAAACTTTGTGTTTCAAATTTAAATAATGAATTCATTATCTTGTAATACTGAAATGCACCCTTAAAACTTTCTAGCAAGCTAGTCATGTATAAATAAACATTAACGCCCTCACTTTGTGGTCAAAACTACCGAAAGCTCCCACAAATGAAAATCCAGCGCGATGGAAATCTTGAGATAATATTCTAACTAGAACCATTATGAAGAGAGAGCTTCAGAGATCCGGAGGAGCCTTTTGTGATATTGTTGAAGGCAAGCTGAATCGTACAGAAACTCTGCGAAAACTCCCGAAACTATGTTATTTATTCAGCAGCTATTGCATATAAGCAAAACAATTTCAGTTATATTGATCAGAAATGTGATTGCAAAATATCAATTCTTTAAAAACCATTGCAGTATAAATTTTTCACTGCTTAAATTGATAAATAACTAATCTTACTTCCGGATTTAACATTACATATATAAGAGTCTACATATACACGTCGATTCTATTATACAATATTTCACTTTTATGGTGTTAATTGTCACTTCTTGATGGAAATGCATGATATTTTAAATACTAAAAACACATTTCTTAGATTGATTGAATTGGCATTCACTTGGTAGAACTCCATTATAACACGGTGAAAAAATAGCAATGTATTTTAGTTCTACAAAATTATTTTTAACAAATATAGTTGATAGCTATTTCGGCTCACGCCATCGTCAGAACTATTATATAGAACAGTTCTGACGATGGCGTGAGCCGAAATAGCTATCAACTATAACACGGTGAAAAAATAGCAATGTATTTTAGTTCTACACACTTTAGTTACAAACGTTAGTTTTGTAGAACTAAAATACATTGCTATTTTTTCACATTTCTTAGAACTTATTTCCACAATATATTTTTTGATCAGAACCGGTTTCGCTCATCGCGAGCATTATCAACTGATATATAATATTTTTTATTAAGTAAGTTCCGCTTCAACAGGTTTTTTTTTCCATAAAATATCGTTACAAAATTTTGTATTTAAAATTTTGTTTATATTCCATTTTTCAATTTTCCATTCATTTTTTCGGTATTATATTGAAATCCAGGTATAATTTAATACTTCATAAAATACTTATTTTGGAAAAAATCCTATTGAAGCTATAGCATTCTCTGAAACGACTGTGACAAAATAAATTTAAAAGCATAAACGTGGTAAAACTTCTCGTATGTTGAATAAATATGCTTTATCAATTTCACAATTTTAATCTTGCTAATATTAAAAAAAAAACATTTTGTTCATATGCATTTTCATTTATGCCATTTTTCATTTTCGGGAAGGTAATCTATAAAAAATGACTAACTTACTTGAATATTTTATGTATGTTGATAGAAAAAAATTCAGCTAATTTGTAAAGAGGTTGCTGTATTGAGGATAGAAGGAAGAGGATGCGAAATTCATATTATACCGTAACGATGTACTGAAGTATGAACTTAACGAAAAGAGATTAATTTAAAAAAAAAAAAACTATTTTAAATGTTGAACCCATTTAATAAAATTGATCAATTTTGAATAAAAGCTTTGTTTACTTACACAATCGAAGTATTTGTATAAAGTACTATAAAAATGGTTGGGCCATGAGTAAGCAAAAATAAAATTAAACAAAACGATTCAAAAAGTTAACAATCAAAAAGCTGCAAAAAGCTCATAAAATATCCAGAAGGATACGGCTAGTAAAACTTGTCACTGTGCAAGAATATTAAATTCCTCGATGTTGTTAAGAAAAGATATGCGGATATTCTGGAACTTTATTTTTATGACGGTTTTACCATCGTAACAATGAAAGAGTACAATATTTGGACGAACATGTGAATACTTAAATAAAAATATTGAAATCTATTGGTTATACATTACCGATATAAATCAAAAATTTGTCTGACTGTTTTTTTTTCACAAAAATCTATTAAATGATGCATTGCTAACCAATGCCAAAAAAATGTAAAACAAGATCAGTTGGAAGTTTTAGATTGATTATGAATATTTATAAGCTTTTCCTCAATATGAAATTATTTTACACTCTCTTTTATGTGCATAACAACATATAATATAATAGTTACCGATAGACTACGAACTTTTTAATGTATAATACATTTAATTTCCTCTTAAATCACAAAAAGTTTCGTCCAAAAAGTGACTGTAAAAAGATTTCCACTTACGGCAAAAAACAAACTTTTTACGCATTTTAATTTTAAAATTTACTTTTACGCACCTCACTGATGACTTTTATAGGTCCACTAAAAACAAGGGAAATATTCGAAAGCTATATTAATATCAAATGCAGGCCATCAGCCACAAATCATTGTGCTAAGAATAAAGACAGATAACTTGTTTGATCAGAGACATGGGATGAATCTTATGTGTCCTTCCGTTCACTTGGCCAAGCGGGCAAACATTCCAAGTAGGCCCTCGCAATCAGACCCGTTAACATCCACCGGAAACCCGTCGCCGTCAAAGCTTCCTTCTATGAAACGGAAAGCCACGCCAGTAGTGACTAACCTACTTCATTTCAGAAAATTTTATCGTTAATATAATTTAGAAGCTTTGCATGACAAATATTAACCTTTAACCCATAACTGATTTTAATATCTAAATAAAAGAAATCTAAGATAAATATATAATTATAACTGGTTTACTATCATATAGCAATTTTAAATATGTATATATTTTGAAAATAATTTGATTGTGTCAAGTTAAACGATAAAAAAAAACGTTGATCACTTCAAACAAATTTTTAAAAAATTAAGCTTTTTGGAATCTTTAAAAAAGACTTCAACTTAATATTAGTTATTATTGTCGAATACAAAAAATCAGAAGTTAATAATTTATCCCTTTATGATATCAGCCAGCGTACTTTCACTGAATAGAATAGAATAGAAAAAAAAAGTTTCTGAAAAAGTATTTGCTGCTACTTTGTGAAAATATTCGGAAAAACAAATTAAAATAACACGGTGAAAAAATAGTAATGTATTTTAGTTGTACAAAAAATTTTCACCGTGTTACAATGGACTACCGAGTAAGTGAATGGCAATTCAATCAACAAATTAAAATATTTTATCAAAAAGTGACTTCGGTATGAATGCTGCAAATATCGCTTCCTTGATATATTATTGCTTCTTCTAGAAAAGTTATCTTCATTTTATAAAAACAAAACATTAGCAAAGTTTTTAAAAATGTATAATTTTATAAACTGTATTAATTAATAAACATGCAGACGTATTTTGTTAAATATTTGTTGCTTTATATTATACTTTAAGCCATTGATAAATTGTATGCAAGCGTATTGATAGATACTTTAAGCAATGTTCAAACCTTAAGTTTCACATTTAAATATCATTTTAATTGAATATAGACGTTTGTTATGGAATTGAAAGCTCTTTTGACTTACTTACAGAATATATACAAAGTTTGCGGTATTCACTCAAAAGCCGGTTGTGAACAACTTCTCTCTTACGCCTAATCCAGAAGTGCCACTAGATTCGAAGAGAATCTCTTGTGATTGTTTGTCGTCAACTGCAGCTTTGTAACGAATTAAGCGTATCCACATAAGTTCTTTCGTTTTAGTATTGTTATCCTTGTTTTGTCGTTATAGCACAAACAACATTAAGGGAAGAGGAGTTGTGAAGGATCTCTTTACTGTCAACCACAAATGCTTTATAATTCTCATCAAAATATGTATTACGTTACTTGAAAGATAATTTTCAAGTTCATTAATACGATATTAAGAAAAGCGAATTCCATAAAATTTAGTTTGAACAAGAAATAAAAATAACAAATCGAGTATGATATGTTAGGTATGTTAAAAATCATAAAGTTATGGAAAAATGGTAGTTATAATAATTATATTCGTGAATCCTAAAGGTAATCCAAAGATAATAACTTTTTAAAGTATTTAAAACAAAAAGTTAAATTCGATTAATCATACTAAACGTTTCGATGTCACAAAGAGTTCCGAAAGGTAGTGAATTTTATAGCGATGTATAATACATACTTAAAAATTATCAAGGTTTTTATTGAGATCCTCTATCAGAAGTTTAATATTAAAAGAGCGCGCTTAAAGAATCATTTTCTAAAGCTGGTCATACACATTATAAAAAAGACAGCATGTCCTTGGCGAAAAAATGGTTAAAAAATAGTAATTTGTTTGATGTTAAATATTATAAAAATATCAATTTGATTCTAATGAGAGTTTAATTTACGGATACAATTTGATCACCTGACATACAGAGTAATTATTACTGGGTTGCAATAAGTAATAAATCTTTTGAAAGTAATTATTATGCTGGGTATATATTTAAAACATTATTCAAAGGTAAAAAAGGATGCGCCTAAATTAGCCATTTTTCCAACAAAAAAATCTGGGCGGAAGAGTTAAGGTGTCCTAATTTATTATGAGTAATGTTTATTAATGAGTTTTACCGCAAGGGTCCGAGGTTATCTTTATTATGTAGGCCTTATCTGGGGTTTAAGGTTGCATTAAAAAAATAATAAATTTTAAAAGCTTTATAATAATAATTAAAGTATCAACATAGTAATGTATAGGGTGAAGATGAGGTGATGTTGAAAGAAACCGGATATTCTGAACACATAAAGACTAAGGAAAAAAACATTTTTTTTCGTAAGAAATAAAACAATACCTCCCCGAGTGTATCACATTTTAATAACAGAAGTGCTGCCTGAAACATTAACTTGGCCCAAATTTAATTAAAATTTAGGCTGACTGAAAAAAAACAAGCTTCGTAAGCGATATTTTCTGAATTTAATTAAGCGCTTAGTTCTCGTGGTGTAACTCACGTTCATTGCTATATAATTTAAGAATATTCCTCTTTGCAGAATAAAAGTATTTGGTTCTTGCATTCCGTTGCAAAGCAAACTTAAAACACGTAAACAAGAATTTATTTTTTACTGAGCACAAGCTTACTTAAAGTTAGTGAGCATTTCCGGTAGATATCGAGATCTCGCTTAAACTGATAACAAAATGATTTATCTAATATGAAAATATTATTGGAGATTTTTAAAATTTAAATATTAACAACATGATACATACATAAAAATTGTAAAAAGGGTTACTTTAAGTATACAAATATGATCTTCTGCGTTCATTTTACGTAAAACAATATTTTAATTTGGAATGAGCAACTTTAATATTATATGTACAAAAAGTGTGCTATCAAAGCAATTAATAAAGGTGTTTTTTTAGAGGTATAGAACTTTGAAATAGAATAAAACAAAAATGATTTTTTTTAAATAGATATAGCGTTTACTTAATTCGAAAGACAATCTTCTGGCATTATAATTTAAATATCACTTCTGGTATATGACCGCCACGGCTAGCTCGAACGTCTGGAGATCCAATTTTCGTGATTTTTCCAACATTTTTGGCCGTATATCGGCAATAACGGGGCAAATTTTGTCCTCCAAGTGGTCAATCGTTTTGAGCTTATCGGCGTAGACTAGCGATTTCACATATCTCCACAGAGAATATTCTAGCGGCGTTAAATCACACGATCTTGGAGGCCAATTCATGGGTCCCAAAACGTGAAACTACACGTTTACCAAACGTTGCCTTCAATAAATCAATTGTGGCACGAGCTGTGTGACATATTGCGCCGTCTTGTTAAAACCGCAGCTCCTGCACGTCAAGGTTGTTCAATTGATGAACGAAAAAGTCAGTAATCATGGCTCTATAGCGGTCACCATTGACTGTAACGTTCTGGCCAGCATCGTTTTTAAAGAAGTACGGAACAATGATTCCATCAGCCTAGAAAGCACACCAAACAGTCAGTTTTTTTCTGGATGTAACGGTGTTTCAACATACATTTGAGGATTATCATCACTCCGAATACGGCAGTTTTGTTTGTTGACGTATCCAATCAACCAAAAGTGAACTTCATCGCTAAAAAAAATTCGCTTATGAAAATCGGGATCAATGGCAATATTGTTTTGGGCAATTTGGAAGCGGTGTTCAGACGTCAATCTATCTATGTTGGAATGCCAAACCAAACAAACCTTAAATCACTTGACAACTGACAAAATAGCCACCAGTTAAAAAAATGTTGCCAACTTAAAGTTCTATACCTCTTAAAGAAACACCTATATATTAATAGTTATATGTTATTTTTATTTTCTGCTCAGCAAAAATAATTCGTATTGCTTTAATTCTAAGCAAATAAATTAAATTTTAGTTTATATTTATTGTTGAATAAAAACAAGTATACATTTTTAGTTAGTTGTAAATAATTTCTTACGAAAACGAGAACACTGTAATACAATACAACGGCTTGGAAATAACGTTTCGCAAAACTGGCTAGTAATTCTTGAAAAGCTTACAAGTAATTTATCCTACTGAAAAACACAATATTTTGTACTCTACTCTTTTTTGGCAATATTTTAAATAATATATTACAATACAGAAACATTCAGCCGTGAAAATGATATAATAAAGAATAAGATGAGAGATTCCTGTGGTATTAAAATATTTGCAATATATTATATTGAAAATTGTTTCAGTTTTACGTTTAATAGACCATCCGATTATTGCCACGTTTGTAAGTGATTTAAATTGTTTGAATACAAATATACTTGAAATATTTGAAGTTTGTTTCTTCGTATGTGTGTATGTTCGTTGATACATATTTCGTACATCTCAAAAAGACGCCAAGCGATAGATTAACTACCAGATATAATCGAATAAATTCTGTTGAGCAGATTTTCTTTAGCGATACCAAAAATATTCCATGCCCGAGCTATTCAAATGATAAAAAAATGTTGGTAGTGAATAACAAAACGTAAAAATTAAATTTATGGACTATAACACCAGAAAAGAACAATTTGAACTCAGTTTAAGTAATGTTTAAGTTAGTCGCGTTGCTTCTAAATATTATCGGTTAATCTAATTATGTAACGCGTAAGACGAGAGAGGAAAAACTTTTTTCCCCGTTTTATGGCACGGAAGGAATAATTTTAAAAAACCTTAATCGAGATAAAAACAAACAGGCAGTTTATGTTGCGAACGTTTTAGTCAATAGGTAATTACAGAAAATTTTCATGATGGGAATTTCATGATAATTAAATAAGATTTAATGATTATTTGGTCAATTAACATTTATATCTATGGAATGAGAAGTAATAATTGTTTCACATAATGTATAATAATGGTCCACAATAAACGAAAAAATACTTCAATCATACGATTTTATTTGTGTATGTTATATTGAAGCCGACTGTAGAAGAATATATTTAAATAATTTGTATGATAACTTTTCGATGATGAATTTTAATTTATTTAAGGAATAAATATTAATTGTTCATATGATGTTGGGCTCGCATAAAAAATGTTTTTCTCTGACAGTTATGTTCAGCATTTTATTGCCAGTAATTTAAAATACACTCGTTTGCAATTGAATTTTCCTAAATATAACACAATTTTTTTGGAATAGTCTATTCGTAATATCTGATAAATGTGCTTAATTTGATTCAAAGCTTTTTTTAATTATGAGTATTTTTATGTACTTTCCAATGTATCCAATACTAAATAATTTCTAATTATTATAGAAAGAATTCATAATTGTTATTTTTTTTTGTGTTTAAATTTTGTGCGAATAAATAATTAAATAAATAGAATTCGTCAATTTGAAGTAATTAAAGAATACGAATTAGTTGAAGAATAAGAAATACAAAAAAATCCAAATCAATTTATCTTAAAGCTTGTACAAGCCGTCTTTTAACATTATTTCGTTTTAACAGGACATAAGTATAAATAATCATTATCTCAAGACGACTCGTACCTTTTCTTTTTTTAAGCGGCTTCTAACTCGAAACGAAATGAAAAGTTCACAAAAGTAATGATAAATATATTTTGTACGTAATCATTGCAAGATGCGGTTCAAGTTTGATGACTTTTATTTGAGTGTTCGCAAGTAGAATTATTTAAGTTTAGAAATATTTTCAGATACTTAAATAAATGCAAATACTGATTATATTATATTTGATGGAAACATTTCATTTAGTACGAATAATTAAGGGTATATACATTTTGCTTATATATAAATATTTACTTTGCTAAAATAAAATAAGTTTAAAGAATTTCTCTTACGAAACTAAATGTTCATATGAAATTGCCAGTGAAAATTCCTCGTTATATTATTTTAGATAAAAAGCAAGCATTGTTTATGAATGTTGCATTGTCAAAATCTTCTTATGTAGCACTACAAAAGAGACAATTATAGATAAGAAAAGGAAAGGGTGTATATTTAACGGACTGTAAAAAAATCTTTTTATTTTTGCACTGGCAAACAACAATTTATCGAAATATTTATAGTATCTCATAGAAAATATTGAATTAATTATGTTGCAGTGGTTAATGTTGCTTGCTTCATTGACTTAACTATTCAAGTCCAAGTGTGAGAGCATTTTCATTGTAAAGATTTATTGATTCTTGATTGAAGATTTAATAATTTCCCTACATCTTGTAGTGATACTGATTCGGTAATAACTTGCCATTTTCAAGCTATATTGATTAATTACTACGTCTCGTAAAAAAACTTTTTATGCTACTTCCATTAGAAAATACACGTGTCTTACAAAAAAATCTGATATGGATTTGAATAAAACCATATGTGTGATGGATTTTTCCTTGTTTAATTTTATATATTATATTATGATTAAATAAGATAAAAAGCATCGGTTGGTTGAACATCTATTTGGAGTATCATCTTCTTATAACTAACTGTTGACAAAAAAAATAGTTTTCATATCAGTCGATAATGCTCGCGATGTGCGAAACCGGTCATGATGAAAAAATATATGGTGGAAATAAGTACTAAAAAATGTTTTTTTAATATTAAAAAAAATACATATGTTATATTGTAGAAGTGAAGGGAGAAAAAAAAATATTATTTATTGAATAATATAATTTATGTCGTTAATCTGAGGTGAGCCAATCTCTATATTATACTTTTAAATTCATTAAAATTTAGGATTCTTTAAGTGAAAATAAATGCTTTAAATTGAACATAAATTATTGTAAAAAGAGCAGTGTTCGATAATGATGCTGTAGTAAGTGTGTGCGTGGAAAATCGTGTCATTACGCGTTGGGCTTTTGGAACATAATACACAAATTGGAAAGGTTTTTTCGTGTTCTATAAATCATATCGAATGGCAAAAGGTGCGATTGATTTTCCCATAACTCTGTTATAGTTTATCGAAAACTGCTTTCAACATGAAAAATATACGATCTTGTACCGCAAATAGGCATTAAACTCGGCACAAAAGCTGTAAATCATAAGTAGCGCGGTCCTGTGTCTTGTTATTACGGTCGTTTCGCGTAAGTGTATTAAGGTTACTTTCGCATGGCATGTTGCCTCGGTCACGACAATAATGGATTCATTTATATATCTGTCATTTTCCATTGAAAGCTAGATTTTTAACGAGGAAAACTGCCATATGGCTCACGCTTTACTTTGTTCAAAATATTTTTCTGCAAAGAAATGTTAGAAGTTGTATTATTTATTTATTTTTCAGACAAAAATAGCATCAAGAAAACGTGTCGTTACTTTTTGTATTGGTTTCGGATAAATAATATATTTTGGTCATTAACACACCTAAACAAATCCTTAGATAAATTGAGCAAGCAAAAGTGTTTAAATATAAAACTACACCTGAATAACAATTGAGTTAAAGAATAGCATTTGTCAAGGGTCTAATGAGTGACGCAAGAGAAAAGTCAAATACAATATTTACTACTTTAGATCTCCGAGTTAAAAGCTTTTTAGTATTTGTTTACTTTATTCCACAGAAAACAAACAATTCGCGACACCGTGAAAGCATGAGCTTTCATCGTTAAAACAAAATAATAGCAAGTTATTCAAAAAAAATCTTTTGTTTACAGCCCAAATAAAGTTTATTTAGTGTTCAATTACTGATTTATACAATACATCATTTTAGTAGCGTATAAATTCAGGTAACAATATTTTTCACTCTAAGATTTCGATATATTCGTTCAAATAAAAAAAAAACGCTTATTTCATAAAAAAACTTCCTGTTTTTGTCTAAAGGCTTATTTTTTTATATCGGTATTCAATTTCAATGAAAACTCAAAGAAGCCTTCTAGGTTTTGACTTGAGTTTATATTAGTAAATATCAGACTGAGATTCCTAAGCAGCTAAAAGCGAATGCGCTGGATAAAAAATGTGTTTTTCATCTAATTTATTTTTATTTTGTTAAGAAAATATGTTTTTTTTATTCAAGACACTGAAATAATGCGCAGTTTATTATTTTGCTATTGTTAAATAGTTTTGTATGTATTCAATAAACAGAAAATAGGGACGAAAAGCGTCATATATAATCACATTGCAAAAAAATCGTTCATTTATGTGATTCAAAGCTTTTGTAACATGAATCAATAAATCTCGTAATAAATGTATTTATCTGAGTTAAAAGTTACTACAGAACTAAGGCTATGTTCTTTACTGTGGTTTTTGATTAGATTTATGCTATATAATATACCTAATGTATACGCTAATTCTTAAGTAGTTACTACAGTTACCTCTATTTAGTTAAGCATGACGATATATCATTATGGTAAATCTTCATTAACCTCGCGATACTAAGCTTACTGTACTTAAAAGGTTGCATACAAGAGAAAAAATGAAGATATTATTTAATGCCTTAGGCTAGATGTTTTTGTTCAACAGTAGAATAATAAATATAATGAAAGTTGAAAGCTTTTGAATGACAAAACGAAAATTAATTCATCATTTTTAAGCCATTTTAAAAAATCCATGTTATCATTTACTTGAAGTGAATTTACCTTAGCGAATTACCAACAATACTAACTGTCTCAATTTCAAACGGTTTCTAAGAGAAACTGTATTTTTAATATTTAAAATAAGCATGAAAAATATGATGTTTGAATAAGTTATACGGTATACTGTCTACCTTCATTAAAAAGTTTTATGTACAGGGAAGCTAAATTTTAGTTAAATCGTAGTAACGATGGCATAAGGCCAAAATAACTAACAACAAGCATATTTAAAAGAAGAATAATGTTGTTTTCATCCAATTATTTTTTTAAAGTTTTAAGTTTATTTGAAAAAATATTATGACTGCTTCTTCTCACTTAAAAAAAATAAAAATATACTATTGAAAATAATTAAGGTTAAGTTATTCAGTTAGATAAATAAAAAAAATATGATAACTTCTGTATCATATAAGGCGCATGGAGAAGAAAAAGTTACTATAAAACAATCCACAGACATTTGTATGTATAAAAGTTACATGTTATATGATGATAAAATGAGCTAAGTTCAAAATACCATTGTATTGTTTTGCGACGGCAAAATTCAGAGAGTTGGATAGATGGGAAATATGAATTTATTCAAAAGTTTTTGACTCACCTTCAAACTCAACTTTTCTGAGGTAACGCAAGAGTTCAGGACCTTTTGTTGGTTTCATTGCATCGCATAGCCCTGGACGTCCGTTGCAAAGCTCGCCGTGCATGTCTCTGCAAAAAATGGCCAAGGACTCGGTTAAACAATGTTTTGAAATAAAAATGAAAAAATATTTGGAAGCAGTCATAGGAACAATATTCTTGTAAAATTATTCCAGGTAGTAGAATTTGTTTAATACTCACATTCTCATACCTTGACTGAATTTTAAGTGATGAAAAACTAAAGCCGTTCAGTCTCCGAAATTTAAGTAATTACTATCAAATGACGACGTTAGCTTAATTTTGCTTGTATTTAATAATAAACTACGGCTTACTAGGCTAATTAAATTAGTTAATATTTTTCTGACTTGGAAACTAAATACTACGGAAAGTATATATAATACTATCGCTTAATTTGTTTTTAAGTAAATATCAAAAACGCTACTAACAGCAATTATCGCAGTTTAGAAACGGGTTTCAATTTTGAGCGACTCGTTTGTTTAGAGTCGGTTATCGTGCTAAAAAAATTACGCTGTACGACTCATTACTCCCAAAAATGACAAAAGACAAAAGGAAAAAATAGTATGAAGGTGTATTAAATTGGAGACTGATGAACGAACAATTCTATTCAGCAATATTTTACTCTAATTTTACTATAAATAGCTAAAAATATTTGTCACAAATACAAAGTTTGCTTGGATTGGCTAATAAAAAAATATTTTGAATTTTTTTCAAAGTAAATAAAGATTTATTTTTACTCTGTATAGTAAGCAGACAGGTTTTTGTCGGGAAACTATATATGAAATTTCATGTGACAAATTTAACGAAATTTATCGGTATGTACACCCAGTCCTTTTTTTACGCGAATTTGGTTATACACGATTTTTTGGACGACACCGATACATTTTTTTACGCGCTTCACTCGTTTTTACGAGATTTTTTCCCCAAATTTGTTTTAAAGAAGAAATTTATATATGATGCTAGGCATGTACATTTCATTATTTTTTTAAATAAAAAAAAATATGTGTATTTTTAAAACTTAATTTTGTAAAGCATTCCATTTTTTTAAATACACATACAATTGCCAAATGTTGATAAGTGTATCGGATATTATGCGAATTTATGTTTTAGGGTGTGTAAAGAAATATAATGCAATTGGGTAAAATCATGGGATGTATGTCCGCTCGTAAACTAGTTCAAACACAATGCATTTATTAAATTCGTTGAATAGCACTTTTCTCGGCCATAAATTTTACCACTTTAAATTATTATGTCAAATAAATGCCCTCCAATGACGTCCAAATATTTTAAATGTTAAATAATAAATGCGAACCGCAAATAAAAATATTATTCTTTAAGTAAAAAACATTAAAAACAAAATAATTGATACAAAATATTTCGAGTAAGAGTCCGAGCAAAATTTAGATTCATGCAAAATTCAATACTTTCGTTCAAAAAATCGCAAACGATTACATTTCGCAACCGAGAGTGACAGCAGCCAATAGTTCATATACGTGAAAAAAAAAATATTTTTATAGTCTCATTATATTTTTATAAGCATAAAGACATGAAAATATATATTTTTTTTTGCATGACTTTCAAAGAGCAACTTTTGGTTTTTCATACGTTTCTGGTACTTTCTTTACGCGATATTTTAATTTTTGGAACCAATTTATCAAATTATATGAAAGTTGTGATTTTTTTACGCGAAAAAAAGGGCTGGGTGTAATGTGCTTAATGATTTTTAGACTTTGAAAGACTTCAAGTCGTATCATGAATATTTTTTTATACATGCATTTCATGAAACTTCATGTCAATTTATTTTTACTTACTTGATAGCATATGCGAATGCCATTACAGCATCAGACACAAACTGCAACTGATCTTCAAAATCTGTATTTTGTCTCGTTAGCTTTTCTTTTCCTGTACAAGGTACTGTGTACTTTGTGTTGTAAGGAGTTCGAGAACTGTTCAGATATCTGCAGTGGAAATGGTCTTCCCAGAACTCTGAAACAAGAGAAATGTAAATATAAATTGAATAGCTATACATAGAGTTTTTAGATTTTTTATAAATTACTATTAAGTAAAGTTTAGTATTTAAACTGCGCGAGGTTAAAGTATTGAATGGAAGATTTAGTTTATATGACTATTTATTAAATATTGATCGTCATCTCTATTTTTTTAAAATCATATTCTTCATTTGATATCATTCGAAACACTCTTTCAAGACTCATGAATTTAATGTAAAAGGGAGCGATTTTTCGTAGTCATTTTATTGTATAATATATCGATTGCCTGACGTGCGAGGAAATATCGTGCTTAAGTGCGATTCTGATAAATTAACTAGTTACTAAAAAAATACTGAACATGTTGCTGGAAGATATAACAATCAACCTTACATTACTAACACGATATTGGTATTTTTCATGTGAAAATAAAGTATTGAATACAAAAAAGAGTCAGTTCCGTGTTAGTATACTGATATCCCGTATGATGTTTATTTGATAACTGGAAAACTTTCAATGATGGTATATGGATTTTCGACACTAAATATTTGATTGTTTCTGAAAGGATAACTTTGGTCAAAGTGTGAAAACCAAAGACACGTCTTTATAAGGGAGAATGGTTATCCAAACAAAATGAAAATGGCCGGATGAGGCAACCTTCTTCCGCTTCAAATTCCATTCACCCTTCTTTAACACGCACACACTTGATAAAGTAAATGAACTATTAGATCCCTTGGCAGACACTACTGAACCACTATTCAAATGAGATTAAATAAAGATTTTATTTACACATTTGAAATATTTGCTCGTTTCACATTAAGCTTTGGTGCTATAACTATTATATTAAACCATACGTAATCTTTTATTTTTTTTTAAGTAAAATAATTTAAAAATATGTTTCAACTTTTCTAGTGTTTTATGTATAATACATTGTTTGAAAGTTATGGCGAGATTCTGACTATGTTATAAAAGTCGGTGTAGAATTATCGAGGTCATGAGGTTCAACGATGTTTTTTAACCTTTGAGTTTCACCGAGTTAGTTCTAGACGAAGTTATGATATAAGTATTCATATAAAAATGTATAAGGCGTTAAATGCATTCTATCTTGGCAATTATAAAATCATATATGAGTAATTTCAAATAATAAATCACATTTTTGGTACTATTTCTACTATATATTTTATGAATAAAAACGGTTTTGATCATGGAGTATGGAGTGAAAATATAACTAGAAAATGTGTTGTTAAAAATGATAAAATAAAAAAATTACATCACAATGAAAAAGCTTATTTCTGGCCTTCTGAAAAACACACAGATTATATAAAATGAAGACTGTTTGCTTAGAAATAAAAACTCGATAAATAAAAAAAAAATTATTAATTGGTTTTGTTTCAAATGGAACACAGAATATACTGATCATCGTTAAATAATTTTTGGTTTAAATATTTATTATTGCGAATAAAATATATTAAAATTTGCAAGATTAATCCCAATCAAAAAAATAATAATTTGGAAAACCTTAAAATAAGTGCTTAAATCTATTCCCAATATAAAAAGGAATCTAATGCCTTATTCTAGTAAGTACAGTATTTTGCGGATGACTTGTTTAGATCTATATCCTTGCCTGACATTTTTTATCGAAGTTCGCTTTTTTCACACTTTTCGTGAACTTTATACGTAAATAAAAATGCACAAAATATAAATTCATTTGAATAGAAACCTTCATACATAACTGCATGTTAGATTTAAATATGCGTTTTAGTCTTGGTATTGAAACAATATATTTACTTCATTAACATTTGTTGAGTTTAAAAAATGACAATCCGGTTACAAAAACTGTGATGTATTTGACAGAATATTCTTGGCACATGTTATGCTAATTTGCAAATAAAAATCTTTAAAGTGTTAAAACAACTACTCGCCCCAACGGGTGAGGGAGTCAGTCGGCTTAGTAAAAATCTTACGCAGAAGTCGTTTTTTATGACGATACGGCGCAGGCATGTTGAAAACTTTCTCATCTCTCATACGCTTGGGAAAAAAGTGATTCGGCTACAACCATTTCTCAGCCAAATGATAAAATGTTATAAAAGCTCCAATATACGAAGTTTCACGTTTTGAGTTACGGTTTATGATGGTCCAGAATTTTAAATATTTCACGTTTTCGTGTCGGAGAAATCACTGACTTTCATAAAAACGAATGAGGATTGTAAAATTTTGGAACAGTTTTACTTTGATAAACTAATTTTATTACAAACATGTGAAAAAAGCTAAGAGATGTAAGGACAGGGTTGATTAAATATAAAAATACTTTTTTATTACTAGAAGGTGAATATTTTTATAAAATTAGAAAATAATTATTTGAATTATAAAATAGAACGGAAAACAGTCAAGTCAATTCAAATTTGTAAAAACAGAAGACATCATGTGTTTGTTCATAAAAAAAAACAGATGCAGCTTAGATCACTCTAGTATTTATTTATTCATTTTAAATATTTTATGACATTTTGATGGCATTTAAAAATCAAATTTCAATTAAAAAAAAATGTTGAAAGTTGAACATTTGAATTTGAATGTGGAAAGTTGAATAACAAGTTGATCTTAAACATTCCCTCTTGCAATATCCTTTGGGCGAAATAATTTTATGAAATCAAAAATCAAAGTCATCAATCGCTTTTGAAAGTATGTAATCCTATATTTTTCCCACTAAAACACAACACTTTTGAGCCAGAATAAAAATCCATTCTTAAATTTTTTAGTGTTAATTTACCAGCTGAATTTTCAAAGCCTTTTAAAAATAAATTAGAAATAATTCATAAATCAATTATAATCACTTTGTGTAGCATTTTGTTTTATTTCGTCTTGTATAGAAGGATATAGCTCATTAAGTAACTTTTAGCAAGTACAAATCAAGTACAGACGTTTTCTAAAATTCCTGAAAATACTGAGAGTAGAAATCAAAATCAATCCAGTGGCAAAACAAACTCGTATCCTTAGTTTTATAAAGATTATTACGTTTTCACACTATTACGATTCATAATAAAAAAATAAATATTACAAAATCGTTCTCCTTGTGTCACAATCATTATTGTTTGTGTGTACACTATTTCAATTTAATTAAAACATGATTTTATTGAATTTGTTTATTTATTCACACTAATAAGACATTTTGTCGATTCACTCCCTATAGTTTGTGATATTTAAAATTACTTAAACGTTTTTGCAAAAAATGTATAATCTACAAATAAACCATATCATACTAACATCTGTATGAACTTTACTATTGAGTATAAAAATATAAATTATTAACTTTGCTAAATTACTGTTAAGACCGGATATTCCATTTAATAAAAGAGAAAAAAAACTTTCCATTATTTTAAAACAATGCTTATATTTTTATTTTTGAATAAATTCCCTCGTTTTTTGTTTTGAAATAATAAAGCGTGTCTATGGCTTAAAAAAATTCAAACAACTTTGTTGCACAATGTCAAAAGTGCATTTGTATAAATTTATATATCGATTGAATTGGCTTTTACTTGGTAGAACTTCATTATAACAAGGTGAAAAAACAGCAATGTATTTTATTGTAGTTCTACAAAATTTTATGAGATATAGTTGATACTTTACGGCTCACGCCTTCGTCAGAATTATCATCGATAGTTCTGATGACGGCTATCGTAGGAAATAGCTATCAACTATATCTTATAAAATTTTGTAGAACTATAATACATTGCTATTTTTCACCATGTTTGAAATTTATATATTTTTTATAATTGAAATTCGGGTTAGTAGATTTCACGTAAAACCTGATTAAAAAAAGACTAGTTATAGAGATTTTATTTTTTTCTCCTGCTGTATTAAGATAAAACCATTGACATGTAGCTCAGAGTGCTTTCTTTTAGGAGGCAATTTTACCAAAATAATAAGCGCAGCGTGAAACCCAAGTCGTGTATGATAATATGTGGCGAAGATTGTAAAAATGAGTATACGAGAGAGTAGATTCGTTGGTTGCTTGCCTCCTGTGAAATGAAGTGTAAAAAGAAAAAATGACATGTGCAAATGGTTGTGTGAAGATAAATAGTGTTGCGCACAACGCAACGTATATGAAACTTGAAGAAATCTTTTATTTATGTCCCAGCCACGTATATTAACGAACTATTGGGGTTAAGTACACGAATGAAGTAAAGCGTAGCTTGTATTTTCAAATCGATTGTAAATCAATATTGAACAGAGCATACACATAAAATGGCAAGTAAATTATTGTTCATCAAAAATCACAATCAAAATAACAATATATCAATATGGCATATCCATTTCTCATATTGCGTGATAAAAAATTATGAAGAATAGTCGACAGATTTTATTGCAGATACCTTAACGAATTGTTTATTTTAAAATTGGCTTATGTTTAAATTATTGCTTTTATAATGAAAAAAGATAGAAGTAAAGTAATTATTTGTGTTTTAAATGTTTTATCAGTCCTTATTAGATAATAATAATATATAAATTAATTTGTTTTATATTTTCTAATAAAGATTGTTACAAGTTTTAAGTAAAGTGTTTGTTCTAAATGTGTGGTAAAGACACAGTTTCATAACGAAATGGGTATAAAATGTATCTGATTTATATTTTTATGAAATCATATTCAAAAGTGCTATAAATGTCTTTAGGCATAACGTCTTTGACAAAATAATTGAATGAAAAAATATGTTTTCATAAAAATATGATCAATACAAATTGTAAGTTTTTTAATTAACATCTTTTTATTGAATCTTTTTTATAAGTCATAAAATTTCACAAGTGTATTGTACGATATTAAAAAATATCACTAAAAAACTTCTTTGATCGGTCGAAACTGTATAAAACTGGCGATAGTAGCTTTTAATATTGGAAAAATATATAAGTACTTCATTAAACGCGCCCGATTGAAGTCTCCTTTTTAGCACCACCAGTGTAATTAATTAAAACCTCAGTAGGGGGTTTCGTGGGGAGGATTTTCCACTGGGGAAAAATCTCGGTGACGAGAAGAGCTTTCCTGTTCAATTAGTTTGTGGTCGATGCAGGAAAATCGACACTACGTTCATATTGATGAAGGCAGGAAAGCGAGGAAAATGCACTGTGGATTCGAATTAATGCATTCATTATTCAAACTGATTGAAAAAAACGTAGATGACGCGGAGATAATTATTATTTCTAGAAGCACAATGCCGATCAATTGTTTGCATGATTGTATATTTGAAAGGTTTCACCAAATACAAAAAACTTTCACTTTAAAACCAGTATTATGAAATCCATTTGGAGATATCATTAAAGATATTATATAGGTATAATTCAAAAATAAAATAAGGTTATTTTGTGTTTACAATTGTTCTTCCAAACAACTTTTGTTTAATAACGATATAATCTTTATATTGACAAGACTAAATAACCTTAACAAAACTGTACGACCTTTCAAAATGTTTGGTTAACTTTTCCACATTCAAGTTGAGCCACAACTTTGATATTTACGAGTAAAATTAATAGTATACTAAACTTTACAGTACATTTGTTATTTGGAATGTCATGAATAGTTTATTTAAGCAACAAATATTATTTTATAAGATAGACACCTTCAGATGCATGTTGTGTCGAAGAACAAGACGTTCACAAAAAACTATATTTTCGTACGTTTTTTTCTGCAACAGCCGAATATTTTTTTTGTTTTTTATATTAGCTTCTTCAAGTAACAAATGGATCCAATCCATGTTATTCACTTGTTAAAGAGACTGTTTTATATTCATATCATATTGAATCGTATGTAGCAATAATGTTTACGAAAAAAAATATCGTAATAGTATAACACGCACAGTACATTTGATAATCCGATACGTGAAATCATAATCCTTTCATGTGAAACAAAAATGTTTATTACTTTGTTTTGATTCAAAATAATTTTATTTTACTAAGCGAAAAATGTTGACTTTATGTATTATGTAGAACTAAAATACATTGCTATTTTTTCACCGTGTTATTTTGTGTAGTTGATAGACTGCGCATAGATTGACAAGACAATCCAGTTAACACTAATAATGAATGGCGTGGCTCAAAAGCCAACAATGATTGCATGCTCATATCAAATTAAACTTGTTGACGGATTAAATGTCAAATAAGCTCCAAAAACACCCTCTCGTCTTACAAAAGACAGTTGAACGAACTCAAAACAACAGATGAACACTCACTCACACGCCATATTTTTTCGATTCAATATGTAGGCAGGCCGCAGTCTAAATTAGAACATTATTCATTTTCTTATTGTGCCATTGGCACGAACTCACGAAAAATTAATACGATATTCGTAGAAATTTTGTGAAAAAATATACTTTCTTATAAAAAATTATCAGCTTTATTTCTTTTTCAATCAATTTGTAGCTGAAATTTAATATAAAGAAATTTTTCACAATTGATCATTTCAATACATAAGAAAAAAGTTTTTAAATCAATATTCAGGAGCAAAATAGTTTCAAATCTTCGCTATTTTCTTCAAAAACCATGTAAATAACTATATTTGTGATTAATTATTTTATTTTTAGTATTTCTAAGAACTATTTCATAATATTTTAATAAAAAAATCTTGGAGACAAACCTTCATAAATATTAATAACAGTGCATTGAATATAAGCATAGATATAACATAAGAAAAGTTGATAATAAAATGTATTTGATAAACCTAAATCAACTTAAAATGTTGAAATATTGTATGATTCAACACATTTTCCCACTGAAGAAACGGGTTTTGCTTTTCAGCATCATAAGTCATTCTTTCACATGGATGAAACAGAAAAGACACACAGTTTCATCGGTTGTATAGAAATGAGAAATACAAACCCATATAAATTTTTGTATCCAGAATTTTACAAATAAATAAACGTCAATCAAATACAATCTATATTTTTGACGATTAGCATGATCAAATCGTTTATATTGGAATCCTAGCCTTAGAGTTTGTGCATTTTCATTGTTATTGATTCCACTTGTAGATAACCGATACAAACTGTTTGTTGTGGGTCCGTTCTGTTGAGTCAGTATAACGGAATGCCAGAAGATGCCAAAACAAAACTAGTTTCGTTAGTGACAAAACATGTGAAATCATACAATGTTACTACTATTCAAATTCTAAAAAAATTTTATATTACTAGTTAAATGAAGAAAGCGTTTGAATATACTCAGAGAACTTATACGCGAGGATCTTTAAGTATTATAGCCATATTTGATAGTCGGTATCTCTGTATGAAATGAAAAAAAAAACCCATTTGTATTTTAATGTTAGTTGATTAATATATGTTGAAAAACCTTTTCAAGAATGACTCATTAGCAAGATCTTTAATGAAATTTATCACACTCAATTGTGTTAGTTATTATTAGATTAATACTATTGAATTTGTTTTAGCTGCAATTTTCTGCTTGCCTTGGGGTAAGTGTTTTCCTGTAATTAATAATATGGTATATAGACGATGCCAACTGTTTATTTTACGTCAATTCTGTTGCATCCGTGTGAGAATGCCTGAAGATGCTGAAAGGCGAAGCCCGGGTTGTTAGTGAAAAAACATGTTAAATCGTACAAAGTTGTAACAATTCAAATTTATGTTGAAATTTCATCAAACACCTTCAATCGATATCATAAATTATAGCCATATTAATTGTGAAGATAACAGATTGTCGAACACTCACCTACGAACCATGGATTCCTTTCATTATTATCCACTGTCAGAGACAGAAAGTATTCTTCAAAACCTTTGACTGGATTTGCTTGTGGTTGTACTGACAACGTCCCCTCAACTTCTGGTTCGCTGCCATCACTGACGAGGCTTCGAGCGCTCCAGCCGTCAGAACCGATCCATGAAAAAGCTCCGGTTGCGTTGGAGCGGCGAACCGCTCTCATTACACCAGCTACTTCTTGATCCGATCCAAAAATAATGACACCTGCGAAAAAACGAGCAGTCAAACATTACAACGTGTCACATTTTATTTTATAAATGTTTAAATTACTTAAATACACCTATCCCTCGATTTACATGGTAAATAAGTTCCTGAGAAAAACGTGTATATTTTTAATGTAAAACCGTGTAAATCGAAAAGTACACAAAAAACGCATAATTTGGCTATTTTCTAAAATACATTAATAAAACAAAATTGTCAAAAAGTACAAATATACGTATTCTTATGTTAATTAAATACACTTATAGCATTTATATAGGAACAAAAAAAAAATCCGAAAGATTCATAAAATTATTACAACATTTGGTGGAGTTTTTATCATTCATCACTATTACAAATCACTGTCGATCTCTTCTTCGTGACTGTTTCAAAGTCACTTTCATCACTCGAAATTATTTGTGCCAATTCGATGTTTGAAGTAAAAACATTTACACCTCGAGGAAATTTGGTAATAAAATCCGTTATTAACATTTGCTTCGAATTTCTTGTTAGATTTTTATGGACCTCATCATATTGAGCCAAGCGCTGATTAATATCACGTTGGAATCGAAGGGCCCGTTCAACATTTGAGTCATTTATTACAAAATGATGACCTAATTTCTTCCCAATTCGAGTCCTTCGTTGTTGATCATAGCCAGTTATTAAAAAAAATATATATACAACAAAAATGTGCAAAACAAGAACCGTGTAAATCGAAGGATAGGCGTTCATACGTAAGTTCATTTTTAGAATAGTAAAATTGAATGAATCTATTTGTGGAGGATAAACAAAAACATTCATCAGTGTAATTTGAGATGTGATTTATACAAAATATCAGTAAAAGTATTGTTCATTATCATGAAACAGGTTATAAAATAATATCAAATGATTTTTTTTGAAAAAATATCGTATTTTTTTATATTAGATACTAATTCATTAAAAAGTTTAAAAACAATCTAAAAGCAACCAAATATATATGTTTTCTAAGCTTTGTCTGTTCTCAATATAAGGATTCGCAACATAATATATTTGGTTAAATAATGAATGCAAAAGTAAAACTGAACTTTTCTTTTTCTAATCGAATTTAGAGCGAAGTAATGGGTTTTGGGCTAGTAAAAAAGTATCGATATAATCACAAAAAATGTAAGATAATTTTTCACACATAGAGATAACTCAGCAGCTTAAAATCTTGCAGCATCTACGACTCGGCCATGGCATTAATATAATTTAACTGAATTGATTGGTGATAGTCACGGTCATAAAAACGCAACGAAAGACAGATATATTCCGACTACAGTGAATGAATATTAGAATTAAATATGCTCGCTTCAACAACAACCAAAAGCTTTACAGCCAAGTATTATTCAATATACATAAATAAACTAAGCAACTTTATACATATATATATTTATATGTATATTCAAATAATAAATAATTCTCGTCAGAATGTGTATTTATTGAGTGTTTGTTACAAAGTAAGCCTCAAACGCTTGAAACAGGATATTTTTAAAAGCACACATTTTCTATTTAAATTTGCGTGAAAGTGTCATACGATAATAATGCAAGAAGGGTGAGAAGTCTAGCTTCCATTTAAGGAGGCCGATATATTGAGTATTAAAATACCCCCTTTTGGAGCTTTTATCTAACGAATTTGAATTTCGATCAAGTTTCAAGGACCTATTTCACATTTGAGCGAAATTGCTTCGCTGCAAATAAGTATATTATCTATTTTCAAAAATGGGTTTGTTTTTAATAACGCACGATGAAAAAAACTTTAAATAAAGTTCTTTTGCATTGAAATTTATACTTTCTCTGTTTTGACAAATTGCTTTTTTTGTAAATCATGTGTAAATAAATATCTTTCTTTCACGGGTAATGTTTGAGCTGTACCAACCGCTGTGTGCTATATTATGACATCAAAAATATGATGTGTAGGGCCGTTTTAATTTTTAATTTATATTCATTCGGATCATGGAACACAGCTCGGCTTAAAATTATACATTTACGGTTTGCATAAAGCCATCTCAATTTAATTTCAATTTAAGTTGGCGAAGGCTCAATTGTCACCATTTTTCCATTACACTACGCCGACATTGAAAAGGTCCTTCAGCATTTGATGTTCCCCAACACACACAAGTGATAATTTAAAATATTAAAAATTAAAAATCATAAACTTATGTTTTATAAAATAAGTCACACGTACTCAATAAAACTAATGTTTTTAATCAACAATGAGTTGTTGATTTCACACGTTTTGAAATACTATCAAAAAACTTTCGCTGATTTTTTTTCAACCAAATTCCGTTTATTTTGCAAGAACGTTTGAAAATTCATTAATTTAAGACCTGAATATGCATTTTTTACCGAAATATTTCAAGCTTTATCAGCATTTTTTATGATTTCAAATATTAAAAAATCTTTGATCACTAGACTTACTGAATTTCAATATCTACGAGAGAATTTAATTCTTGCTACAAAAAATTGAAATCGCTGTTAATTTATGTAATATTAGTGTAACTGATTTTTTGTGATGTTATGTATAGATATTAAAGTGGAATCATTTGAAAGCCTCAAACAGAATATATGTAATCATTCGAGCTTTGCTGAAACACTGAAAAAAATTAACCTTGGCCCAATAATCAGAAATAATCAATGATGTAAGGCTTGAAAAAAATGGTATTATCTGATAATTATTATACTCTATTTGATAGGTTTGCTCTTTTGCTTCATTGTTAAATATATATATAATAAACGATAAATAAAGGTGGTCTTGGAACTCATATTAAAAAGGCGTTTTTTGTGTATCGTTAGAAATGAAAAACATATTAGCGTTGGTTTTCAATAATAAGAGGGTGGTTTCGAGACGATCCAAAAGGCTTACGTCCTCTTCATTTCCCCACTGCCATAAAACCGGTGGAAGGTCAACGAGAATGATCATTTCAGGGGATTTATTATAAGTTATGAACGCGAAATGTATCCTTCTCATTTTCGTATATAAATACCCCTTTGAAATATATTTCACCATATATATTTCGTATATTAAGGATTCAAAATTGAGACATCATTGTGAATTTCTAGATACTCAGACAGCTACGTTTGCTGACGAGTATTTTAGGCGCAATATCACATAAAATGATAATATAATCATACCACATGAATAACTTTAAGATCATTTTTTTAGTCTTGAAAATTTTATCAAATTGTTACAAATATTACATGTTCGTATCGAAATCAACTGTTCGTGTCTATCAAGCAATGGTTTAATAACTAAATGATACATGTGATCAAATATTATGACACATATGTGTGTTTTGTAATTGTTTCCTTTCGCTAAAAAATTCAAGGGATGAAAGTTTAATTGTTTTCCATGCAAAAATCATGTAAAAACATTATTGTTAAACCAATAAGTGAAATTGCAGTGAAAGATATCTGCCAAAAAATCATCAATTTATTTAATTTATGATATCGACTGAAGGTGCTTGATGGAATTTCAATATCAAATTACAACAATTCAAATCAATTTATTTACAAAATTGTGTTTAGAAGTACTAGATCTGTTTGCAAATAGCTTCAAATAGCAAAGTCGTATATTTTTTTATATTCTGACGGATGAAATGACGAATGAATAAAAAACTAAGATAAAATAGTAACGCAATATTTAAAACGATAAAAATCTATCGATTTATAAAATGTATTTAAAAGCATTCGTGTTGATTTTTAAGTATGAAATTGTCTCAGAATGTTTCAGCCAACGCTGAGAGCAAGAGAAGACTCAAAGCTTATAAGTAATTTTTTTTTAATTTTATTTGCGAAATGTGAAGCATTTTATTCAATTTATGTTTTGGAAAACTGAGGTAACATCGCTTAAATCTGGAAAATTTTGTAGGCGAAATTGTTTGCGTTCAAAAGTTTATGTAGGGTAGCGCATCAATAATTTATTAATTTTTTTAAGCAAAAAAATATCCAATACTCAATTGGAACGGCAGTCAAACGAACATGGAAATGATTTGAGGTCTGAAATACTGAAGCTTGCGTGGAAATTTTTGCCTGTAGAAATAATGCTGGTAAAAAATTTGCACAAGCCATGTAAAACCAGTATACAGGTCGGGGTTTGTGAATAGAAAAATAAATATTACGCTAGTTTTTTTTTAGTTTTAATTGAACTCGTAAAAGTTGCGCGTAAACCAACACAGTATACTTGTGATAAGGATGTGTTTATTGTATACATAATGTCTAAGTTTTTTATGATATTAGGCGAGAAAATCTCGATAGTAAATCTTCTACATAGCATCTCACAACGCCTACAAAATATTGCTGTATAAGTGCTATAAAAAAAAGAAAAATCGGTTGGTTTACTCTAACTAGATTTTGTAATACTAACAACGCACTAGAATAGCTATTTTTGTAAGGAGAAGATAATAAGAAGCACAATAATAATATTATAAGATGAAGTCGTGCAGTCAATTCATATATTGTTCTGGTATAAGAAAAAAAAATACTTGAATTTTAACAACAAAATATTTTTCTGATAGTAATTTGACATGAAAAATGTCTTAAAAATATGTAGAAGTACTTGTAATACCCCATCCAATATGTTTACGATTGATAATAAATGTCTTAGAAATTCGATTAATCGTATCGCTATTGATAAAGAAAATATGGTATATATATGGTAAATCATTTTCAAGAACTACAAGTTATATTGAGTTTAAGCTTGTGGTAAGTACTATATTATGAATTTTCCTCAGAAACAATCAAGGTGTATTTTTTTGTTATTTAATTAAAAGATTAAAATGATTGATTGAAAATGCTGCAAAAATGATTTTACAATTTCCTAGGATTAAAAAAGGTAAAGAACAATTGAAGTTGATTTGTTGTAACTTCGGTATACGATAAAGATTTTGATTTTCTCAACTAAAATTATTTCGACCCATTTAGCCTTGGCATTAATTGTTGAACGATGAAGATAGTTGTCTATGAGTATTATACAAAATCATTGAGAATATCAGTGTGAGAACATTTTATTGATAAAAGAGTATTCAGTTCAGCGTTTATCACTGAAATTTAACAGTTGAATGGGACTATTATAATTTTCATATCATACAATGTTTACAAAGACACTATTGAATGCGGTGAAGATATTATTTAATACGTTTTTCGAAAAGTACGACATCTGTCGTTTTGGTTCGGAGGATTTAGATGGTCATTTTTTTATGAATGTCAAAATAATAAAATCGATAAATTCTCAAAAGTCATGTCAACGGGTATATATTTTTGACAAGTTTGGCAATAAAACTGGTACTTTTAGGTACGTTAAAGACTCGTCACTTTTGTAACTACGTCTATTGTAATGGTGCCCTTAAGCTTGATTTCTATAACGGGCCTTTAAATGTATTGACTTAAAACGATTTGGTCGTGACATATTCTATATTGTCTAATAATTTTCGATTTTTTTTCGCATTATAAATATTTATATATATATATATGTGTGTATTCGTTATGATATTATTTTATTAATTATATTTCGATAATTTTTTTTCATAGATGTCAATGTATGGCTATTTTTATGAAGATAATAGAAATCAATATGAATAACTATATAACATAAATGTCATCTCAGAAAAATTTGACGATCAATAATGACATTTTTCAAGACTTTTTTGAATGAAATGATAACGTATTATATGAATAGATTTATATGAACCATACTAGCATACACCAAACAGTTTTTTTTTGTATATTTAGCTAAAATGAGCACATTTATCGTTATGCTAGTCGTTTGATGTTGTTTACTCTTGTTATAATATGCATATCCAGAAGCATGTATGCTTTGTAAATAAATATTCAAGTTATATTATTATATTTGAACTTGTTATCATAAACGTATTACGTGCTTGTATGCGCTAGTTACCTCTCAGTCGTTTGCCAAATTCAGAGGAAGGTAACCTGCCATGGAATTTTAGAACCGTGTTGTAGAATACATATATTTTATAAGTTTCGCATAATATGCACGTAATGAAAAGATTTGCATTTTTCTTGTTGATTTACTTCGTTTTGCCATAATGTAAGAACTTCTGGATTTAAAATGTAAGATAATTTGAGTACATAAAAATTTGCTGTAAATACTCTAGAATGGACCAAAAACTAAGAAAAAACACATTTTATTATTTTTAATTTTCCAAATAAAATATTTAAAAAAATTTATTCAACACATTTTGTTTATTTTACAAATAAAAAAAGTGCCCGATTTATTATGAGTAAAAATAATATAATACATATAAATGAGCATTTTTAATATTAGCCGAAAACTTTTTTCAGTTCATCTAAAGTGTCTAAGTATTATATCTAAGTATTATGTCTAAGAGTTTTTTCTCGTTGCAAAGATATTAGTATAAGAAATGTCATATTGATGACATTAAAGAACTATTGCTGTTTTCAATCTTTAAATTGCATGTAACATAACAATCAATGCAATGCCAAATATATAGGAAAATATTTTTTTAAAAATTAGGTTGAATGTTTTTATTAACTATGACAAGTTTCGTAAGAATCATAAGTACATTGATGATATCATGGAATCAAAATATGTTACCAAGGGTTAACATAAAACAACGAAAAATGCGTATAATATCGAGATTTATTTGCCCATATTTACAAATCCATATGATAAACTTAAAGTCAATTCACAAGATATGATTGATTAATTAAATGGATGTCACAAAGGCTTAAAAAAAAGGGTTGGATTTTAAAACCAGTAAAAATATCATTTTAGTTAAATTATTTTTATGTCGCATATACAGCTGTAATTGAATATTTAAAATTAGTCGAATTGTAAACATATTAGACAATATATTTTTATGGATTTGTGTTTCCTCATTTTTAATAACCCTTGTAAGTAACACATATTTTCATAAACAAAAATGCATAATTTTTTTCCAAACTATTTTTGCAAAGTTTGTTTTTTTTTTTGCATATTACATTTTTTATTCAGAAAAAAGAGAGTATATATATATAATAAAGAGCAGAGTTTATTATTGAAAAAAAATGTACTATATATGTTTTATCATACAATTTATTTCAATTTAATAAAAATTTCAATTTTACAAATTGTTACTTTGCAAACAGGACCTGTTAACCATATAAATCACGTATCACAACGGAGTTTAACAATTTATATTATCTTTATATTATTAAGTAAGAATGTTTATTGTCTCACAAAACCATGCTTAAATATACCAAAGAAAACATTTATTAAGGTTTAAACATTATTTCAAATAATGATATAACGATATATTATAACGATAATTGAATGTTTGAACGCTTGATTTTTTAAACAGGAACTAAATGAGGTCTTCTTTCAATTTAAATAAATCCGAAATGACGTAGCTCAGCCATCGTGAGTTCACAATATTTTTAGCATGGGGAGAAAAAAACATAATAACTAAAGAGGGGGATAGCAATATTGTATAGAAAGTAGTGCAAACAGTGCGGTCGGTGGATGGGAGGCAAATTGAAAAGAGAAAAGATAAAGAGTGAAGGAAAGATGAGCTGACAGTAGTGATCACGTGTGGCCGCGAAAAATCCAATTTGTGGACCCACTTTAGCGAAAAATTGTCTTTCACGCCGTCGCCGGTCCTATTTACCATTTTCATAGATCTCCATCGAATATGGCCAATACGTATGGAGGTTTATGAGGCAAACAACATGAAGCATAGGGATCAATATCACGCCTAATAATCTTGAATAGAATTTTATATATATATATATATATATATATATGTATTTTTTACTTCATATCATTTAATTTAGGGATTTATTTTTTCTCAACAACGAATATGAATTGTAACGTCAACAATTGGCTAGTTTTTTTTCAAGGAAGTGTATTCTTTTGGGTGAATTAAAAGTGATAAAAAGTAAATGCTGATGAAAATATTCAAGTGAAATGAACGGCACGGGAAAAACATATTCAATTTATGACATCGACTGAATATGATTCCACATGTCTTGTCACTAGCGACCCGGGTTTCGTCTTTCGGCATTTTCAGGCATTCTATCACACGTCCAGTTCTGTCGCATCCGTGTGATATAATGCCTGAAGATGCCGAAAGGCGAAACCCGGGTCGTCAGTGACAAAACATGTGGCATCGTAAAAAATTGTAACAATTCAAAAAAAAAACATATTCTGTGCAATCGTACTTCACATTGGAATAAATTTGGCCCTAAAATTTAATATATTATCAGTAACATTATCTTTAATCATTCAAAAGAATTGCTCAAACCTAAGTGTATGAAAAACGTTAATTAATTACAGTGTATTTTTTAATATAAATGGAATCCAAAAGTAAATATATGTCAGTCGAGTCAGAGTTATTTTTTTGTATACAGTTTACTGTAAGTTTTATGTACGTATTATTTGGAATAAACATCTTTATGAAACTGACGATTGAGAAAACATCGATTTCACCATGTCACCTTTGACCGAGTTATAACCAATGAATTCTCATAGCATTGAAATGTTTTATTTTAATTATCTAAGGATTGCATATTCAAGTGTACTAAACAAAAAATGCTGAGGTACAATCATATTCTGTCACAAAATACATTCTAATAAAAAATACACTTTTTTTTAGGTGTATAAAGTAATATATAATAATTATTTTTTCAGTTAATTTCCTTCTCAACGATTTTAAACCAAAATATGCTGAACTAGAAATTCAGAAGTAATATTATATCGTAATTTTAAAATATCAAGAATTTCTCACTACTTAAGCAAAAGATTTTCTGAGTAATTCTTTGAAACGTCTAGTGATCTACATTAAATTTGATCAGTAAATGAAGATGAAAATAATTTTATGTAATATGGGTTAGAGCAGTGTTTTACTTATTCTAAATTTAATTATAAAACAAATTACTTCATGTTATATAAAATACAAGAATTTATTTACGTAAGTCAGTAAAGATTTTCAACTTATTCAAGAAATTCCGTAAAAGGAAAGGATTTTTCCAAAATTCCAATCATTTATTTATCAAACTGTACCTTTGTAAATCTGGGATGTGATAGAATTACTGGTTTTATAAGAAAGTGTATCGTGCGTATCATCTAATAGCTTACGTCGGACCTGTAAGTTATTCAATATGTTTTCTGGGTGTTCGATAAACTGGCTCGTAATTCGTTATACGTATTACTTTTCACTTAAAAAAATAGTGAGTTTCTTTATGATAAACATTAAAAAAATACAGAAACCCGAAGTTACCAGACAACATTTTCTTAGTGCTGTATATCATTTATAATGACGAAAATAACGTTTTTTGACACATTTATGAAAGCCTTTAAAATCACCTGGCATACGCCGTATCATGTGCGAACACTGCCGGTACCATTTTTACGTTTTACAAATATCATAAAAACGCCGTTAATTTTTTTATTACTCATTTTTCTTTCACCTTCAATACACAAATATAGCCAGTCGCTAAAGTATTATTGAATTTGAAACAAAGTTTTCTAAAAAATGTTTTTTAGTGCATCTTCGAATTACATTGTATTACGGCTAAATATTTTAAAATAATTATTTTGTTTATTTATTTTGTCTTCAAGATGAAACAAAGAAAATTATGGCGACTTAACGAAAAATAATGATAGCGGATTGAGACTGAATCCATTGCCTAAATAATTCATTAATTCAATTTAAAAAGTATGCAAAAATCAATTTATATTTATAAATGAATCGTTGCTCAAAATATTTTAGCATTGCATAGAAATAAAATGTTTCCTGATTTTATGAAAAAGCCAGCACTTGTATACGGCAAAGTTGTGTATTAATCTTTCGAATTCAATACGTCACGTTCAAATATATAGTGTTCAAGGGTGATATGAGGACTCAAAACATAACGCAATCGTGTTCTGTATATTCAACCGTGGAAGAATCCATATTTGTCCGCCCGTGTGAGTAGTACCGATATATTAGGTGTACCAGAAAAGAATGTCGTTTTTTGTTCTTGCTTTTGAATTATCAGTTGTGCTTCTCCAGCTGAGCCTTCACAAAAAATGTTTTTGTTTTTCATTGTTGACTATACATACATGAAGTATATTGTAATTTTTAAATAAAAATAATTACAACTATATTTACAATGAATAGCTTTTACAGGAACAAAGAATTATTCGAAATATTATGCTGTACCATTTTTTGAAGAAAGATACCGAACAAATGCCACAGGAAGTATTTATGCTAGATCAAAGAATGTTTTAGATGTTTGTTAATGTCAGAGGCGGTTCAAATAGTTTCGATCTGGAGGTTTCAATTAAAAAAAACACCCTGGAAGTGAAGGACCAGCTCCAGTGGATAAAGATGTTTTACCTATGCTTATAAAGCAAAATCGACCATTAACTATTCATGAACCCGCAAACAAACTCGGATTTTCATGGTCAAGTGTACAAGAGCACGATAAAAACATTGGCAAGACTTGGAGGCAAGGAAGATGGATACCGCACAGGTAAAGTGAAAAGTATCAAAGTTAGGGAATAAACGCGTGCAAAGAGGAGTTGGAATTTAATTAAAAAACAACATTTTTGCAATATCTTATAATGGAAGATATAAAACGGTGTTTTGTTCTAAGTAAAGACGCAAAAAAAAACAATAGTTATCGAAAAAGCGACCTGCCCTTGCTAATCGCATGACAAGCGTTTTTACAGCAGGCCAATTCATAGCCACATACTGCAAAATATACAAAAAAAATATATAGACCTGGAATGGATGACGGGAACACACCGACCATATTCATCAGGCATTGCTCCATCCGATTACCGTTTGTTTCGGTCGATGCAATATCTTTTGGGTGGCAAAAAATATACTTGTGATAAGTCCTTGTTTTTTGAATATGTATCGGTACGTCGTAATAGTTAAACAATCAAACTAATCAAATAACATTTTGTATGGAGGATAATAAAATTCACAAAATTTTTAATATTAGTATTATATAATAATTGAAAATAGTATTTTTCCCGCACAGCAATAATTTACCATCGCCCCAGCTTAATGACGCGTAGATTTTCTTTTAAATTTAGTTAAATAGCTCTTTGTTTATGAAGTTTACGTTAAAGACAAAGTATTTTTAAGCCCTTTGTAGCGCAGAGTTTACCTATTAATTTTAAATGTTTTGCACAGTTAATCCCATGTTTATGTTTTGTTAAACTATATTTTAATGATAGATTAGGGGTAATAATATATTGGTGGCTCTCAGCAAATAAGAGAAATGTATTTTTCATATACTATTTTATAAACAGTAAAATTATATTTTGACACAAATCAATATCAGAGGCAAGCTTTTTACAACTTATTAATTTCCTTAATCCAAAATATGCTCTTGAGAAGTCATGGCATGAGACAGTTTAAAAATCAGTAAGAATAAGTAGCATTGAGCAATTTTCGATACAGAGTTGGGATTTCCATGCCGTTCAAAAACGTCAAGTAAAAATCCAAAGATTTATGTTTCTACAAAGAAAATTTATGTTGCTATTCTCTGTTAGCATCGGAAAGCCTTTAAGTATAAATCCAAAACAGTAACACATAAATCATCCCAATGAAACTGGTGTCTTATAATTTATTAAATTGTCAGTATGAAAATGAAATCATGTTTCTGGATATCGAAATACAAGAGCAGAAACACAATTGAAAAACAAAGTACCCGTAAATATAAAATATTTAATAAATTTACTGGCAGCTTTATAGAGAACGATTAGAAATTTTACTATAACATTAAGTTTAAGTTTAATTTTCTAACAAATATCTTATATATTATTTATGTTTAAATAAAAATTTTAGAACGATATTATTTTAAATAGATTTCTAAATTTTTAAATGGCGCGTCTAAATAATTTAATCTATGAATTATTAACCAGAGCGTTTGAAATTAAAATAGCATTTATTCTACAATTATTCTCTTCTTCTTGTTTTACAACGTCATTGAAACTTTAAACAAGATTAATATAACATTGGTATTCTAATAAGCTAAAAACAAAAAAAGCCTTCGTGGAATCGGTACAGTAATTTATTTAGTAACAGTATGAATCTGTAAAATTTTGGATATAGTCTGCTTTGAAATATGTTTAGTGTTTTTTTTATTCGATATGGAATATGTAATTCTTTTTATTAACTTCTTTCTACAATTAAAATCTATCGTCTCAAAATGACATTTGTCAAAAAAACATAAATTAATTCTTTATATTCCTTATAGCAACTATGATATTTAAAGGTAGATAGATAATTTTTTCTCAATCTTAGATTTAATAAAAATGTTTTTTAGGATTTAATCATTGAAAAATGTTGAAAAATGATCTTGTTAATTGGACGTCATAGTTAATTAGATGATAAAGAACATTTTTGTATTCTTATTCAATATTTTGTACTTCAAGTAAAATGGTAAATATCGTAAAAATGATTTATTCAGTACGTGCATATATATTTTTATATAGAAAAAAATCTGCTGTGTTGTTGAAAAAATATGCAAAACTTCTTCATTTCAATAGTATATGTAGTAATTAAAAAAAAAACAAATATCAATATCGATTTTTCGCATTTTTTCACAATTTCGAGAGACATATTGCAAAATACGTAGCAAATTGTCGTTTGGTTTTTATGAACAAATATACGTTTCATTTCTACAAACGTTATATTTGATATATTTTATGTCTAATAAACTCTATATTTCATGGAAAACAAATAAATATTTTGCTGTCCTAAATGCGTTTATTTTCTAAAACTTCCATAGATGCCTAAGCTCTAAATGTATTGAAATTATAAAATTAACGCGTAGAAAAATTGTATAAGCCAAAGTCAACCCATTGTATAATAGTAGTATAGATATTTTGCGTTGTAATCCATTCACATAAGCTGTATCTGTTATCGACATTTTCGAAGGGTTGAAATAAAAAGGCATCATTTGGTAAAAACTGTTCGAAATCGGCTAGCACCAGAGAACGTCCTTTTTGGAGTACCTCATATTTATATGTCAAACAAAGTTTGCTAGTTGTATTGTTCGTTTTCACCAGGAGTAGATATTAATATTCCTTGACGGCATTGTTGGGTATATTTGTGGCGATCCTTTCTAACTCAGACCGATGAAAGGGTTCTGAGTGGTAGTCATAAAACAACTTAATACTCTTCGCTTTTCAATCGATGTATCTTATTTATTTTAAGTACATATTCATTTCAAATGCACAGTGTATTAAATAAGGCTTTAAGCATCATTTGACCTAAATAACTAGGCAAAGTGTGATTTTTGTAAATAACAAAGAGTTTCTTAAGTATTCCCCAAAAAAGAATCCGCTTCTAGAATGCGATTTTTATAACTATTTCTCTTTACGCCTTTTCGGCGTAAAAATTCATTCGCTTTAAATTTCTTATACACTAATAAGTTTAGAAAAAAGAATCGATATTTTTTACGGTATACAAATAGTGAAAAATTTGGATGAGGCTTAAAAAAATCTGAGGAAATATTAACTCCATTATCTCAATGTTTTAGTAACATTTACGGCAAATTGATTGAAGAAAAAAAAATTTGTCTTTTTTTTTTTTTTTTGGAAAATTAGCTTCAGTAAGGAAAAGTCTAACATTTAAGAGCTAGCAAATATAACTACAGTTAATAAATTACTAAGGATGAAATCAAAATTCAATAAATCTATTTTAAAGAGTTAGTATATTAATTACATATACAATAAAAAAAAACAGTTCTACAGTCTGTGATATAATGGTAAAGACTAGTGTATAACCACATATAAGAAATTATTGAAAAGTGGATACTAACGGAATGTGTTTTATTTAAATAATAAAACGTATTGCTTAGCGCTATCAATAATGTTTGCGATATTTTTATCGGTTCTGATTTGTGAAAATGGTACTAAGTATAAAATTTTATATTTGAATATATGTTTATTCGTAACAAAAAAAAGCAGTTAAATGAAAACGCTTAAAACTAATGTCGAATGTTTACTTGAATATAATTCTTTTTAATTACAAATAATTACTCGGAACGGCCCGTTATGTTTGCACGCAAAACGTGCCACGCGAAGTATGTGTTATCATGATAATCAACTAAAAAGAAATGTTTAATTATAATTATTACCAGTGTATAAGACATCTATTATTCGGTAATTTTAATAAAATACATTATTAAAAAAAAAGGTCTGTTAATAAGAAGTTATATACTTTTGGGAAGAATATAATTATTTCATCAATTAAGCCGAATCAAACAGTTGGGCAACAAAAATATATTTAGGAATTTTTAATAATGCAATTCACACTTTATTGTGCACAAATTAAAATTGTAATATTACGGTTTTCTCCAAGGAATAATTTAAAAGAATATTTTATATTACACTGTACTTGTTATGTCTATATTATAATTATAAATTTTGCCTCTTGATATTCATTGAAATTTCGTTTTCTGTATACATATTTTTATTAAAATGGAGTATCAAAAAAAAAACTATGTAAGTGTGTATCAGACATATAAATATTGTTATTTTGAAAGAAATATTTTCAAATTTTTCTTTTGATAATGATACTAGCAAATGACGCAACTACATAATAATATGATAGGTACGTTGTTATATTTGACATACGTGATCATTAGGTTAAAAAAGATGTTCTCACGCTATGTGACATTATGCGTTTAGGAATAACAAAGGTCTTATGATTGACGGGATTTCAGACTCGTTTGTATTTTATTCAGAGCTGGAATAAAAATATGAGTTTTCAAGCGTGGCTTGATGCTACAAATATTAATTCGTTAATAAAGAAATGAAAAATAGATTTAAATTATTGCTGAAAACTAAATACGTATATTTCACTACTCTTCGTAATTATAAACTGCCTTTAGACCAATTATCACCTACGCATGCCGAGATACATAGTGTTTATCGCGGGGAAAAATCAAGGCAATCGCGCGTGAACAAAATTTGTCGCTAAAATTTATTAACGTTTTCCCAAGCGCGATACAATGTCAACATATTATTCTTTCTTTTGTTCTAAGCTCTTTACACTCTATACTCATGGATAAGAATCGAAATTATCTTTCGCCAGTTTCTACATTATATAGTAAGTACTGATATCTTTTGAATAATTCTTTGACACCTAACGGACAAAATAATGTTAGGTATTAGGAATCGATGGTAAAAATCAATGCGACTTGCGCATTTTAAGCGAATGTAGTCAACAGTGTTGCGTAATGTAACGGATGACGCGCGGATGGCTTAGCGTCTGATCTTGCATGTCATTCTTCCCTTGCCTGCTTTAGTAACAAAGGATTTTTCAAGCACTCCATCTAATTGCGCGTAAATGAATATTGGACTAAATGCTGCTACTGTAAAATATTTCACAGCCGTCTTCCATTACAACAAAGAAACATATTCAGCTTTTGAATTGATATGAAGTAGTGCTATTGAATACATTTTTAACTCAAATGCTAATGTCACTAATAAGAGACTAAAAACAATAGGCTTGAGACATAAGAATATCATTGATATAAATAATTAAAAAATAAATTTATTACGCTACAAAAACATAACTGTAATAAGACAAAGTTTTAATTATTTTAACGTTTCATCGATATTTTTCCACATTTCGTATGATCTTTAGTTTTTCATAACCCGATACAATAAACAACACATAATTTTTTTGTATTGTATTTAAAATTGAATCATTTTGTCATTAAGATACTAAAAATTGGAGTATAATATTTTTTCTAAATTAAAAATGTTTATAAGTACTGCTGTCAACCATATTCAGCAATCGAGATGCCAATAGACCTTTTAATAATATATTTGTAACGGTAACTGAAGTTGAGAAAACATTTTGAAATTCGCACTGAATACACTAGTTCATAGGTTCCCAAGCTTTTTCTGGTGGCGACCCTTTTTCATAAAATCCATGTGATCCATACAATCCAAAAGCGTACAAAAAAAAAGGTTTTTTTAGTTGAGCGTATAAGTTGACTACCCCCGAAAAAACCCTTCGTGACCCTCAGGTTGGGAACCTTTGCACTAGACACATGTATGTATGGAAAATGCGTCTTATGAGTATTATTTTTTTTAAAGAAATATATACATATACAAAATAAATGATACTTTCTTTTAAAAGAAGCAATGTTTCGTGAAAGTCAACCCAACTGTGAACGAGGCATAGGGCGTAGTTATAATATGTAATTTATTTCACATTTCATAAATACATTCTCAGACAGAGTTTTACACTCGAAAACACACATTACACATTAACATTGTAAAATTATTAAAAAAAAGCATGTCAGATTTAAAGTTAGGTGATTGAACAAGTGCAGGAGCACAAAATATTTTTTTAAATAAATATAAATATTGATTTTTGTGTGTTTTAAAGACATTCACTAAACAAAACAGATGCATTGAAAAAATGTGTGATATTTTATTAAATAATATGTTTTATTAATCTGCCACGAAACAACTTTGTTAAGATTCTCTTTAAGGTCACACAATTACATAAAAATGCGTTTGGTATTGATATTGACTATTTTCAGATCTTAAAGCGTGTGCCTTAACTTACGTTTCCATAAATTTATGGGTTTTATTCCAAATAAAATGAGTAATTTATATTTTTGTATTAATGTTATACAAATTACAATAACTTATAGCAAAACGATCAATCCATCTGTATAAATGTTAAAATTAAGAGACATTCAAAACAAGAGAGCAAATGACAGTGGTAAGTCTCATAATGCTTTATTCTCCGAAAAAATGGTAAAGCGACTTAATATCAAGCAGTTTTCTACGAAGAACTACTGTTTATACAACATTTGGATTCCATATGATAAGAATTTTAAAAAAGAAAGTAAAGTAAGTTCTTTCCATTTTATTTAATAAATAGAAAAAATAGAGTGCGAATAGATTGCGATAAATAAATTCTTTTGGTTTTTTTGATGAGATTGTGGGTAGGTAATCTTCCTTGCGCGATCATGTGATTTAATTGACATGCTTAAATAGTGGATAGACACCAATTGAACCAAATAAGCTTAAGCAAATTTTCTATAGGTTGAGCGATAAGATTTTCGTATTTCTATACGTCTTGTTAGTGTAAAAATCTTTATTTAGATGCGTTTTTTTACAACTATATATATTAATGATCTGTCAAATTTATACTATGACAAAAATCAATTTTTGAAGTTCATTAAACTTTTTCTTTGAAATGATAAATATTTCAAGTATCTTCATTCAAATTTTAATCAATCGGTTCAATTACTGCATCTATAACAAGAAGAGTAAACAGGATTAATCATGTGTCAAAATATTGAAAAACATAATCATATGAGTAAGACTGTTACTTTTAGGGTTGTTTGAATACATTTGAGAGTTGAAAAACTATCAAACACTGCAATAACAGAAAGAACTACAAACACAAATAGGTGAATAGAGAAATACAGCACTGTTACCCAGCCTATAATATGTGTCAAGCATTAAATGTCTAGTAACTATATAATTAAGACTGCTGACAACTTAAAAATTCGTTAATCATAACAGGGTGGTGTTAAATACAACGTTCGCTCAATTATCCAACAATATGTATATAATATCGGCCATTATTCAAATAACATTACTGTATCATCGTGTATCATTTTCAGAATAACAGGAGAAATTGATTGATTACAAATGAAACGGATTTAAATTGCTTTATAAACAAAACATTTATCAAACTCTGTTAGCACGTTTGTCACTTTCTAAATTCTGAAGAGAAAATGGATTTTTACAAGACCATGAATCGTTCGATGTGATTTAATGCCTGAAGTCGTTTTATAAGAGGGAGTCTGTTTTTATGGGCTTAGATTCGATTATGAAGAAGCTATCATAACAGAAAAGTGATTGATAAGTGTAAATTTGATCTTTTGAATTATTTTTTCAAATAATTCAAACGTTTTCAAGAAGAGATAAAAGGTCCTTAACTTGAAAATCATTTTCTTGGTGGTTCTTTATTGAAGAAACCTTTATCATTTATAAAGTTTATCGTTTATTTATTTTAAAAAATTCGATTTCTTCACAGAAAATTGCGACAAAATAATTCCATATTATTTGACTGATATATCAACCAACTACGCTTTTTCATTAAAAAATATCATGGAAAATTGTAATTGTAATTGTAAAAAATAATTTTCGGTTTTATAATGCAGAAATTTTATGAGAAATGGTTTAATAGCAGTCGCTTTTACTATCTTTTTACAAGGGTTGTCAGTAAACAATCGACGTTGAAACGAGATAAGAAGATGTATATTAACTTATTCTTTTGAAATAGATAAATATTTTCGATTATATTTGATAAAATTTTAACAAAAAACTTGTCAAAGTGACCCCTCCTTTTTTGTTTGTAGTGATATTGATGTTTTACATTTTAACTGTGTTTCAACTAAGAGTCCCATCCGTCATTAAAAAGTTAATTTTGAAAATCAAGAGTATAGTTTTTAAATGATTCATAAACTTCTTTGTTTATTAAAATTGTTGCAATTCATGTAAAATATGTATTTTACGGACATAATATTATTTTCCTACTGCTTAATCAAGCTTCTTTTAAAAGATAGTAAAAAAAATATATTATAAATCATAATGCTGACACTTGTGTAACATATTACCATTATGCAAATAATGTTTATTTAATGAAATTATGGAAAGTTTTCTTGCTGTTAAAGTGCCTAGATTAAACCAGTACACGCTTAGCAAGTAACTGCTCATTTGAACTTGCATTATTTTTGCAACAAAGTTACCGTCACGCCACTTATTCGTTCATTGCAGTAAGTCATGCTGAACACCTTAATTATATTGAAAAGTGGTTATTTCTTCCACGCATTGCTTTCTTCGTAACACGAGCCGGATTATTGTGTGTTCAATCAAAATATTGGTGCTTATAAGAGAATTGCCTGTTATTAAATTTTTCAAAATCATTGAGACGAAAGAAAACGGAAATATCGTAACATATTTTATCTTCTTATGATAAGCCGTTCTTGCTACATCGATTTTCGAAATATATTTTTAGAAATAGTTTTATGCCAATATTTCTCATTACAGCTAAAAACAGCATAGACGTTAGATTTTATGATTTTTTAAAATAATAAATACAATTTTTGTAATGTCATTCGACGATTAATCACAAAAAAGGTCACGTAAATTTAATTGACAATATGTTTTTTACCGCTAAACCACCGAAGAGGATTAGAGAATTAGATAATTTGTCTCAAAATGAAGAAAGTTTTAAATTTCTACTAAATAATAGATAATATAACACTCTTAGAGTTAAGATATGTAAATATAGATTTGAAAAGTTGGAAACTACCTTAGTCCAGAAAATAGAAATTATTTACCTTAGAAAAGTAAATCTTTTAAAAAATGAAACAAAAATCTAACAATAGTTTGCATAGACAAATAAATGAAATAAACGTTGACCATTGTGAACTCAAGAGTAGTTTACTTTAATTTAATGATCGGAGCTTTGGAGGAAACATTTTAATCTCATTCTCGCTGACTCGAGAGCTTTACATCCCATGTATTCATTATTTTGACGTTTAAAGTTTCAACCATTTTCATACACTGCTAATGAGAAAGAAATTTTCAAAATAGTCGAAACTCGAAAGATGAAGAAAACTGATTGTATATATTATTTAATTTTTAAAAACTGTACGAAGAAATCAACGATTGCTAAGATACTCGAGACATTTTGTTTTTATAGAGCTTCCGTGATTTTTTTAGATTTTTAGATATAAAAAATCTTCAAACTGAAAAAGAATGAGAGTTATCATATGTTCACCACTAAAGTGAAACAAGTTCACACTTATCTGAATACAAAGTAAAAAAAAACAATTGAAAATATATATTTTTTGTACCTCTTTTATTTGTACATCGTTAAATTTATCTAGCGATTTAATTGCTTTAACAAAAGTTTAAATACAAAAACATTGTGTCTTTTAATTAAAAGTGGTTTATTTAATTGAAGTTTTCTCTTCTGAATTTTCTTTTGTCAAAGTATATTTGTTAATGGATAATGGATATTTTTGACACGTAAACCATCATGAATTTGAGGATTGACTAGACGTTAATAGTGAATTTATGACAATAGCCATTAAAATGTTGACAGGTAAATTTATGTTGATTATGGTATAGTTATGGTTTTGCTGTTGTACCGACATATATTTAATATACATATTATGAAGCATTATTTATTAAAAATAGAATATTTTCAATATAATTGTTCAATAGAATCTTGAAGTGGTTGACCTGTGTGTCGTATTTCTAAATCTTCAATTCATGAAGTCCTACTAATAATTATTATGATTGCATCTAAAACCTTCAGCCAATATTTTCAATTTAACTAAAATATATCATCACCACAATGATCAAACAAATTTAAAATAAATACATCCACAGTTAATAAATTTCAATTTCCTTTTTAGCCTAAAACAAGCTGAACCGTAGTTCTTTCTATAATAGAGCGGAATACCACTATGTACAATTGATGAAATTTACTTGGAAATTACACTTCTACTAGAAACAGTTGCCATAGAGACGACAAGAGGTTGTTCATATACATAGAACCTCAAAAAGTATCATCGTTATTATACACGGCGGTGTTCCATTGCATGTACCCTTCAAGTATATGCGGTTAAATTCGAATTGGTATAAATTTGTAAAGGAACTTGACTGAAATAATTTCATTAGTGTCGGGTGATATTTCCGTTAACCCTTCGCAATCGATTTGGCACACTTGTCATATTATAGTAGTCGGTGATAAAATGAATGAAGTTTTTATTTTTCTTTTGAATTTATTCTTTAAAGACAGAATTTAATTTTTCAAATTAAATTTCATCATTGTTGAAAATTAGCGTCATGTCAATGTGTCTTTATTGATTTTTTATTGAAATAAATAGCTATATAGCTAAAAAGTATATAAAATAAAATATTGAAATAATTGGCTTTTTACCTTGTTGCTTTTCCCAAAAAAAATTCCGACGAAAAATATTCAAATTCAGAATCGAAAAGTTCCTAAACAACATAGTTTTTAATAATATTTTTATACAAAAACAAATTTTAAAAAAATGCGGGATAGCGTGAGTTTTAAAAGTTTGCAACAACGACCCTACTGGGATCGATTTGGTGAAGAATTTTGGCTCAACTTGTTAAAAACTCTTTACAGTCATAATCGCTTCAGGTCAAATGGACCATAAAAAATAATACAAAAAAAGGAAAAGTGACGCAGAACTTTGTGTATGGGCATAATATACGAACAGTGAAAACCTTTGGAAAATAAATAGCTTAAATTATATTCCTTAATAACTTTAGATGGCCAAGCGATACAAAAAAGTTTTTTGAATATCATGTGCAAATAGATTGTAATCTTTAAACGAAAATGAAGTTCAATACATACATATATACATATATTATATGATGTATATGTAACATATATAATTTTATGAATTTGTGACAATTAAAAAATATAGCTCAATTATTGTGTGACTTCAAACTTTATTTAAATATTTCTTTGATAACAAACTTAAGTTATCATCTGAAATCCAAGTCAACACAATTTTATTTATATTTAAGTATTAAATATGAATATTTTAAAGCACTTAGGCTCGTAACACCGATAAAAAACCAAATGCAATAAAAGAACATAATTTTATGATTGGAATTAATTACTAGTTTCAAAAATGGATGGAAAATTATGTGTTTTATTTATTTCACAAGAAACTTAAAATTGTAGATATTGAAATCATTTCATAAAGTCTTAAAACTACGATTTGAATAATTGAGAATTAAATTTATCAGTTTTTCAATACATTCAAATACATAAAATATTTTTGAAACAAATTGCCACACTTTATATTATAATGATCAAGACTTTGTGTGCGTTATAATCTCGTGCATTATCGACAGAAGTAGGTAATGATAAAAAGGGTCAATATATTTATCTTATAAAATTTAGAAATAAAACATAAAATAGTGCTTTAATTATATTTTTTGATATCTTCCCGCAAAAAAAATAACAGCTCGTTTTCAAGATTTTTTCGTTGTTTGTTTGTGAAAACAATAAATACTTTAAACAAATTTTCAGCATTAAATACGGTTATAATAAATTATTTGCATAAAAAATTCATTATCAATATCATTGAGTTAACACGGTGAAAAAATAGCATGGTAATAACACCGTGTAATAATGTAGTCTTAACAAGTAAATTGGAATTCAATTAATCCTTGAGTTATCTATGTTACACGCGATACACGTATTGCAATGTAAATATTACATTTATTGTGGTAAGATAAAATTTTAAGTGGAAGTCACACAGATTTTCGAATAATTAAAAAAAAATCCGGTTTCAATCATAACAAGTGGTTTCGGTAATTGTTAGCAAGCTTAAATGATCCTGATCATTTGATTGTTGAGTAAATATGTAAAAAAAATCGTCTTTGATTTCATAAAAAAATGCCTATATACTCAAAAATCAGTTACTTCGAAAGCACTCCTTTTGTGACTGTTACGAAATAAGCTCTACCTAAAAGGAAGAATGGTCGGAAAAAAGATTATTAAAACAAAGAAGAGATAATCGCAGATATAACTACAAACAAAGTCTCCAAACGGAAGATATTTCGTAATTCAAGCCGTTCCTTTTGCGTGACCTTCTGCCTTGTATGTACCCGGCGACAAGATTACGTTAAATATAGTAATTTACATATTCCATTATACGGGCGGCTATCAAGGCTCAACTTTGAGCGTGAAACAAATGCTCCGTGCAGACGAAATGTTGAGATGATTTGTTAAAGTTTACGCCGACGGAAGCTCAATGAATCTTTCACTAGATTTAAACTGACGTGAAAGTAAAAGCCTTTCTTCAACGTGGAAAATAATTTTTCCCAATGTATTTGCTCTGTTTTATATGCGGGTACTAAGCTACAAACCTCCTGTTGTCTTAATATATTAAGTTATCCAATTTTCCATTGTTTTGTTTATCAGCTGTTTTGACATATTATAAACATGTTCTATTAATAGAAAAATTCTAGTATAACTGTCAACATTATAAGTTTTCATTATAGAAATATTTAGATTCACAAACTTTTCACACCTGTTTTTATTTCGGTTACATTCAAAAGACGGAAACAATTAGGTTCGGAGAAAGATTAAAAGAGTTCCGATCTCAATATACAATTTAAGCATACGTCAGTTGCAAAGAAGATTTTGCACACCAATACTAAGTTTTGGATTGTATTTGTCAAAAAAATTTTCAAAATAGTTGCTGACTTTATCGAAAATTAAACACGATTTTTTGATATCCAAAGGTAGATAAATATCAAAAAAATATTAAATGGACAAAAATTATTGGATTTTTTTTTTGCATACATTCTTAAATGCGAATATAAATTGAAAGTTATGGTGATAAATTGACTGACCTAGAAATAATGAAGCTTATATAACATCTGAGATTTTAAAAAAAATGTATATTTTGGCTCACTTCACGTTTTCAATTTAATAAAAGAAAGATATTTGTTAGTTATATAAGTGTTAAATTCAGTTAATTCAATAGAAATTTGTTAAGTTTATGATAATTTGGTGTAATTGCGAATTGATATGGCAGAAAATGGATGAGAACCTTCCCTCCAATACACCCGAGTCGCACCCATTAGACCTTGAATACATAATGTAGAGAATGCAATTTTTTCACTAATATACATGTTTTTGCTAAATCGTTTTACTCATATTGTACTAAAACGAGATCCAACAACGGAGTGATTTATAGTAAAATAATAAAAATGTCCATTTAAATGGTTTTTTTGAGGTTTGGTGATGAAATATAGAAACTTACAAACGTTTATTTTATTGAATGCTCAAAATAAAGTCAGGTGAAATTGAAATTTACTTTGCAATTCAAGATATAAAACCAACCTACGGTTTTTATTGAAGAAGAGAAGTAATGAAGCTTTATTAAGAATCGGAAATCGAATATAAAATAAAATAAAACACGATTGTAAATATTGACTAATTAAATGTTACATCCTTTCATGAACAAAAAAATAAGCTTAGTTGTTCCTTACCTCTAGCCCTGGGCTTTGTTTGAAGTTTCTGGACAATGCTGTCGTAAGCAATTTCTTCCGCCACCCCAGAATCTTTGACAAGCTTTTCTTTAACTGCAATGCAAATATTATGCTTGGATAAAAGTCCTTCCAGCTCTTCGAAAGCCTAAAAACAGAAATAAACCTTTTTGAAAACCCAAGAAAACATTAATGTGTAAGCTATTAGGAAAAATACAACGTACATGGTTGAAACATGGCTTTCATTTTAACATTCTTATATTTTATCAAACCAATTGTTTTCATGATGTTTGAAAATGTCTTTTAGTTTTTGAATAAATTTAATTAAAGGTATTCAGTACAATTTTATCATTCCAAAATAAGTATTTGGTTTTACTTATAAAAATCTTAAGAAAAATTTCCATATAAATATTTTCATACAGGAGTATTTCATGAGACATATTAAATTTGAACTAGTTATCGGTCACTGAAGTTATTATTTCACGAAAGTGTACAATTACAAGGAGATATTAATTTGAGCTATGAGCAGGATGAAAAATAAAGCAACTGAATTCGAAGGAAAGAAAATAGAATAATGAAAAAAGTGGTGTAAACCATGTAATAATTAACGAAGTGCAAGCGTACGTATAAAAAAAAACTAGACCCTAATTTTGAGATCACAGTTTAGTCTTGAAATCATCATCGCCAATGAAAAACTTGATTTTCAATATGTTGTTCAACTTAATAAATAGGTTTAAAATGGAAATACTTTTGCTACTTTCAGCAAACCTGTGATCTAGATGGGCCAGAAAATATATATTTCATGACTTTTCTGTGCAAACACGCGGGTAATTTTTCATTTATTTCCCTGAGGTAAAGGCTCTAGAAAATTATTTTCAAACATTTTTTGAGACTTAAGAGCGAAATCTACTTTCGCCAAATATTACTGTAAAATGGTTCGTAAAAAATTATGTCTGAGTACAGTGCCAAAAGCTGCAATAATATTTTTATTATGCAATATATTTATAAATAAACTTCAAAATGTATTTTAAGAAGTTTTTTGATTTTTATGAGAACATCATATATTAGGGATATTTCTCTGCAACGATTTTTGAAAATAATCCTTGGAAAAAAAATGTCTAAAATTTAACCTTAAAGATACTTTTCACATTTATAATCCGCGAACAGTATAATATAAAACTTATGTAGAACGTGAACCATTTTTTTTGACAGTGAAAAAATATTTTTAGTTTCTTAACATTTCGACTTTTATAAATGACAGAAATTTATTTGATTAAAAAAAATCATTTGCTGTTTAGAAACTAATGATTTTGTGAGATGCTCCGAGCAATTTTTTTTTTTCCAATGAAGGTTATTATCAACCATAACCATCAACATATAATATCATAATATTAGGGCAAAAATATATCATTGTTATCATAAAAATATTCAATCAAAATCTGTGTCTAAATAAATGATACAAAACAATTCTCAGAAGCGGCTTATAAGATAGAAGACTTCAGTTTTATTGAAGCAACGAGAAATAAGTATTAGATTGGTGAATTTGTTAGGAGAATGTCAGATCGACTCACTCGTCTCATAAATCAGCAACGGTTGATTGCATACTTGATGGAGGTTTGAATTATTTCCACTGATTCACATCTTAGTATGTACATATATTCACAATTATAATGTCATACATACGGTTAATGTACAGCATTTCATTACCATTAAATTTTCATTGAAATACAGACAGCTAATACTCCCGCGCAAAAATATTTATTTTCGAATCCATATATATATTAAATTTAAAAATAAAATAATACTGCAAATAAAATAAACATTAAACTCATTTATAATTTAACATTAAAATCTTGAGTTCAAGAGTAAAATTAAATTGTAATTAACTTTTAGTACGTAATAAACAAACATACTGGCTGAAATAACGTTAAAAGTGTCATTAGCGATTATACTTTGAACCCCATAAGACTGAGATAATAGTAACTCAGAGTCTAGTTTATTTTTGATGATATATGGAAGGTGTTATAATCTTAAAACACCAAATAAGTGGTAAATAATTAGTAATAGTAATTGTATATAATATAAAATTAATAAGGCTCGAGTTTTATTTAATCGCAAGAGTTCATTCGACGCTATGAATAAACTAAAACGCATTTATTTATCTCCATTGTATTATTCAGTAATTTTGCATTCCCAATAAAGAATTTATAGCGATAAGTTCAATGCATCATTTGTTATAATTTATTAAGACAATAGTTATTTGATATGTATATTTTTATTATATTTCCTGGATATCTAGATACTTGGAAGTTATTTTAACAGTAAATTTTAAGACTTTCCCGGCATTGCTGTACACAGAGTCTATTTAAGTTGACATTTTCTTTTTACATCTTTTAAGCGAGTTGTCGTCTCTTCATTATCAAACGAGCTATGAGAAAAGTTCTGTAATTAAAATTTCCTCGTGGAGATGGCGAGTTACGTCGTTTTAATAAGAAATATTTTCCCATCGAAGGTTAAAAAATGGTATGCTTCTAAATATTTACAAACAGCAACACTGCTTGGTAATTTGTTTATTTCCTATAATAGCGAGTCTATCTGAAAGAAAAAATATTTTTAAGCCATAAAATTTATGTATCAAATCGCTGTTAACAGATATTCAGATTTTTATTATTTCAAGCGAAATTTAATCTCACGCTGTAGAGTATTTTGAAGCAAATGTGGACGTAATGGTGACCAAGCATTGTTTTCGATTTATTCTCTTTGAATTATATATAATGTTTCTGAAACATGAAAACTTTACTGAAGTCAAAGAATCAAGAAAAACACATTTTATTTACTAAAGTACATCTTGAAAGACATATGAAAAAAAACAAGCCGTAGATTTTTTTATAAATCAATATTATGTTCTAGATTGACTGAGAACAAATTTAAATTGTAAGCAATTTACCGTAGCAGAATGGCCGACGTATTTTATATAAGCTTTCATTTATCTTCGTCGCGAGCTTAAAAATATCCGGAAGAAAAAATATCCCCGAGTTTTTAAAATTAATACTCATATAGAACGACCATAAAATACCTTCTAATTCTTTTTAGATCCTGAAAATGGGGTACAAAGTGTACGATTAGATATATTTGGCATGTTTTCTGACTTAACCTTTTTTCTTTTCAGTTTCTCAAAAATAATGTTTAAGTAAACGACAAACATCAAATTATCACTTGAAGCTTACCATAAAACAAAAATAGTTTGAGACTTAATGTGGGCACAATATGGACTAAAGATGGTCAAAAATAATGAACACAAGTATGATTTGAAAATATTGACAGCAAATTAAACTTAGAAGAAAAAAATATATGTATAATATTTTTATTAATAAAAGAAAAACAAAATATTATCTACTTCCATATATTAATAAGGTATATTGATCAGTAGCAGTAGAATATATGTTTTGTTTTTAAATTTTTTGATCTTGCATTTCGTTAAAAAAAATATTTATAATTTGTTTACCTTGATACCGTAGTTTGATTCCTCGTAGATAATGCTGACATAACTCCACCCAAGTTCTCTGATAATATCCACCATCGCCTTTACTTGATAATGATCAGATGGAATAGTCCTTGTAAAATATTCGAATCGTTGCTTGTTTGACAACTCAGGACTTGTTGAGAAGAACGAAACCTGTGAGAAAATAAATTAAAATCTTGATTACAGAAAGTTACAACACTAGACAGCTCAACGAAATGTAATGTTCACAAAGTAAAAATAATCAGCGCTCTGCCAACTTTACTTATTTCCTATGAATAATTATTACTATTCGAAGTGTTTTCAACGGCTTCAAAATTATTCTTAAACTTCTTAACTTGACATATGATAATACTTATTTCACGAAAAGATAGCATTCATAATTAAAATACATAGGTTTTATACCGATATTTTTAAATAATTTTTATTCTGTTTTAAGTTTGATTCAACGCCGTGGAATCGGTAAATGTACTTTGAAAATTAAGGCTTAGTATAGATTAGGCTTATTCAATTGATTTTTCCATCGATTTACGGATATTAAAAATAGAATAACACTTGTATAATCCCATTTAGTTTGTTCTGTTTTAAGAAATGCATAGGTGTCAAACACTATGCACGTTTATGTAATATTTTTAGAGGTTCAAAAAATTCTCCGGCAACATATCCGATCCTTAAAGCGATGCAGATTGAGTGCAACTGGTTATTTTTGTCCATTTCTCGCTACACTTTTTCTTTCGTTATAGTTTCTGAAAATAAAGGTTGAGAAACAGTGACACAATTATTTTGTTAAAATACGCATTTTGAGTCCATATTCTTCACATTGAGAGCGAAAACAAATATAAGAAGAAAAAAACGTAATGGTGTAATGTACATAAAGTTAAATATTGTTATTTCAATGTATAACGTGTATTCAATTAGATATGAAATATTTTTTCCTTATATTATATAAACTAACATAGAATTAATTATTTGCGTGTCACGGTTATGCATCGTCACGAAGAAGAAGAATAAAAATTATATCAAGTGAATGAAAAAGATCAAGTAAAAACTATATTTATACAGGCAGAATATTTTTTTATTTGTAACAAGTATTTATAGTTTTAACTATAAAACTGAGCGCCATACAGCACGGGCGAGAACTACTCTAATGGCGGACGGTTTTATATTGCAAATTACTATCTCCCATAGAACAACCCTACTCCCCCGTATAAAATGATTCCATTAATGGATATTTTTTTTAGTCATATATTTTAAACACATATCTTCAATAATATTACTGTGTTTGCGTAATTGAAAACGAATTTTTCAAAAATAATTTTAAAACTTGAAAACAAAAATATCTAAATTGTTTTATTATAATAAACATAATCATTTGTTATTTCGGGAAATATTATTTTGTCATTGCACGTGTTCATTTGATACAACTTTTCGAAGATTCCCCACACCATTGGACGAAATGTTCTAGAAACTTTAAGATTAAAGTAGTTCAATAGATAAACAATAACTTATTGCGTTGTTGAAATCAAAAATAAAAAAATGTGATAGTTTAAAAGTTTTACAGACAACAAAGACTTGTAGTGTTTTCAGGTGATGGAAAGTATTTCTATCAAACGCATTCTCTGAAATCAATTTGAAAATAGTTAGATTTCATTAAAAAATATGAAATATTTCAAGTTTTCTTTAATATATAAAACAATATTTTTTTAACTAATGTTAAAACTTTTCAACGAGGTGTTAGTATCTTGAATCTTATTGAATTGATTTTATGTAAAATTTAAGTTATACAAATGTTTTTGAAGCCATTTCAAATTAAATCAACAGTGTCACGAATATTATTAAAAGTAAAGTATTTATATTTATATAATAATTTGCGACATGAATTAACATAAAGTAAAATAATATTTTAGTCATTAAATAAACAGTCACTGCAGATTATTGAACTGTAAAAAAATAATTAATGAAGATCTCAAAAGTCTATGTGAAAATATTTTTCTACTATAGATAGGTATTGTGTAAGAAAAAAATTGAGATTTACAACAGTAATATGGAGTAACAACTTTTTAATTGATGAATTGGCCTTTATTGATAGAACACCATTCTATCAAGATCGCATTACAAGAAAAACGTTTTCCCGAATTCGTGCTAAAAAACTAAAATAAAAATATTGCAAATATATCCTTCAACCAAATCTTGTGCCTGTATAATCTTCAAATGTGTAAAATGTTTGCTAAAAAAATCGGTTTTTTAGTGTTTTTGAAAATCTGGGCTGTTATTGGTTAGTTAAGAATTTTATGAGCGAGGTGACACTTAAAAAGTAGTAGAAGCATATTATAATTGAAGATTTAATACATATTTAATCTTAGTCTTGATGAAAAAATGTATTTAAAAATAAAAAGCTAATATTTAAAAGCAAATATATATTTTAATAAATTTGACATCGTTTTAAAATGATGATTATACTTTTGCTATTCCTGTTGAATAATTCATGTGTTCATAAAAATAGTAAAATAATCGAGACAAAAGACACCGAACACCCTCAAGCCTGCATATAAGAGATAAAACACAAGTCGTATTCTTTTAATATCACATCGTCAATTTTGTAAAAAGAAACTCTCGCGCCATTGAACTGTGCAAAAAAGATATTTTGTAAACAACGGCTTATGAAGAAAAAAACAACTTCTCAAGATATAAAATAAAGATCATATGGGATATATATGCCTTTTTAGACAATAGAATATTATCATGTGGTTTTTCGTTGTTTGAAATACATTTATCGCAAATTGATAAATAAATTGTTAGTTAATATATATATATATTAAACATATTTCATGAATTATTTATGTTGAAAACATTATAGAAAATATTTTTTGATATTTTTCAATTAACTATTATAAATACACAGGCATACATTTTTTATGATGAGAAATAAAATTTGATTCATAAAATATAAAGTGAAAGAACAATATTAACATCCATAATATTATTAAATATTTCCATTTTTTACATTAATTATCTTTTTACTTTTCACCAAAAACAATGTCTACTTTTTTTAGACATTTATTTGTATCTTATTTGATATAAAACTGAGTCAGTAATATATATGTTAATATATAAAGAATTCAGAAAAAGTTTAATTTTTTGATTTCATAACTTATAAAGATATGATTGTAGTTCAAATCACGCAATTGAATTTGCTCACTATATGAAAGAAACCGCGCAAGAGAAACATAAAAAAAATAATACTCATCACAAAATGTTTTTATTTCTATAAATGGAACATTGTTCTGCGAAAAGTTTACTGCTGTCAGCGTTTAAGTGATGAAAACCCTTTAATATATCGCAAAATTACGTGAGAAAAAATCTGCTACAATCTAATCAAAATCATTTCGATTACGTAGCAGCTTGTTAAAGTTGCACCCCAAATCTTTCTTATCCAATTAGGAAAGTGAACAAGATAGAGCCTCGATGTCATTCTCCGCATTTTTCCCAAACGCCTGTCAACGAGGTTGATTGATTTCGAATACAAAGGTAAAGTATTCGTACGTGCTGAGTTGTGTGGGAAGTTTATGGGGTTTCAAGAATGCCTAAAAATCAGTAATGTTCTAGAATCTAGCTGATTCTAGTTGAAAAATTCTTTGTTTTCATTCTAAATAAATCTTTAAGTGGGTATTATAGTGGTGTTGTTTTTTCATTTGAAAAGAACGCAGTTTGATCACGCTTAGATTTTGTTGCCGTATGTTTTAGTTTAAACAAAGAGTATTTACTGGTGTTATTACATATTATTGTAACTGTATTTTCAAAAAGAAATTAAATCTAGCACAAATTATTTTAGTCACTGAGCAAAAGTTTCCACATTCTATTTCAAGATTTTTATTAAATAATAGCAGTGTTACTACTTGAAAACGGTTACTGGATGAGAACAATTCCTCTTAATATTTCATAAGCCGTCGTCGAAAAAGCAATTAATTTTGCGACGGAATTTTCTTAAAATGAAAAGTTTTATTCACAACATAACTCAAAAATTATTTGAACTTAAGTGTTATCATTTATCGTTATTATAAAAATATATGCTATCGATAAAATTTCATTAAAACAACCGGCCTTGATCATAAAATATATTAAGAAAATAGCACCAAAAATGTTTTATTATTATATGAAATATAATGCCTTTTCATCGAAACGTGACAGACCTTATTATAAATTAAAGCATCATTTAAATTTGATCATTGCAGGTAAATGGATTAGAAATATTTACAGCTAGTTCTTTATTTTCCATGGAATCGACGGTAACTCTGTGGGGGCTCAATTTTAAATAAAATTAGTTATTAATTATATATTAAAATATCAAGTATTAAATAAGTGAAAAAAGTTCTACCAATTTTAGCGTTGTCATACAATTGAAGATTTCTGATATTTTTTTGCACTTCAAAAATAATAAATGGTTGGCATAATTAATAGATTCATAAACGTAAACCAACGATAAAATTACTAATTGAGATGGTCAAGCTATTTTCGCTAGTCGATTTTCAGATCAACGAGCAAATTACTTTAATACCTGAACCAATATCTCAATTATAAAATAAAAATTGAATATTCTTGATTAATAATTTAATCATAAAAGCTTTTTCGTATAAAAGAGTATAAGCATTCTTAAATATAAAAATACGTATCATAAAAAATTTTTGATTTGAATTTTTTGCCACATTCTTTGAAGATATATTTTTTGAAATTCACTAAAACTTATTTTTGTGATTGAAAATATCATATTGACGCTTTCGTTTTCTTTTATACAAATAAATATAAGTGCTTAGAAAATTTGATCAAGTATATATTAATTTAAAAACAGACTCTTATGATTTTTCAAAAATTATAATAATAAAGAATGAAATTATTTTTACACAAAACGATTTACTAAATTTGAATTGTTAAAACTTTTTACGATCCCACATGTTTTGTCACTAATAACACGGATTTCGCCTTTCAGCATCACACGGATGCAACGGAACTGCCAGTTCGTACAAAGTTTTAACAATTAAAATTTCATATTGGAATTACACCAAGCAGCCTCAGTCGATATCATAAATTATAAAAAAAATACCAACAAATCGCCTTCAAAATAGCTTTGAAGATATTATTTTTTTCCATTAGACAGGCAAAAATTAAAGCCCATCATCAAATGACTTGTAGAAAGTGCAAGATATAACATTACATTTCAATTCATAAAAAATGTAATATAACATAAAAATAAAAAGTAATTCGTGTCGTAGGAAAAAAAGTATTACATGAAAGTTTTTCATGTTTTCCAGGAATTGAATCATTCAATCTAGAAAACTAATGACTAGCTTCAGGGCTTCAAATTGACTACGTGACATGTTGAAACAAAACAAAAAAAAATATCCCTTAGGTTTCAGTAAAATAAATGCATCACAAGTACGTGGGAGGTAAAACAATTCTTTAAAGTATAATATTAATTTCATGCTACAGCAATTTTTTATTGAATAAATTCGTTACAAAATATGCGACTGAAAAAAATAATTTGTCAACTTTAAATCGATTTCATTTAATTCTTCAATCCAGGTTATGTTGCTTCTTTAACATGTTTTGGTTTTCCTTAAATAATATTGATATAAAGATTGTATATTTTTCAGAAAGAAAGGTTTTTAGTAGTGATTCTTTCAATTTTCAACATAATGATACCTATATCATTAGGTTCAAAATCATTTTCAAATAATGCACCATAACTCGATAAATTAAATTAAATATTTTTTCTTGTTGCTCGTATGGCATTGAAGTTATTACAGTTTTTATAAAAGACGTAAAAATTCTAAAATACTTGATTTTCAATAAAAAAATCCATTTCAGAAAGCATCTAAAATTAAATTTAGTTTAAACATAGTTCATCTATAATAAACTTGATTTAGTGTATAGTTTAAATGAATAATGATATACTTTTACAAATGGAATCTTTGAAGTGGTTGCATATTTTCACAGTGTCATTCTAACAAAGAGGTGTATTTCAAAAAGCACAGTAAGTAGATACTACATAAACACTCATATTAGTTAACCTAAATATTTCTCTTTCTCTTGTTGTCTAAGAGACTCATTTCTGCAGGTTTAAATGGAAACAGAAACGTATCTTTACTGAGTACTCGGAACAGTAGCATACTTGTGGCAGTGTTGAAGCAATAAAATGCAATTCGTTTGGACAATAGTACACTTCTGAAGCCGGGAGTCAATTTGGTTTATGATTTTCTCGCATGCACGATCTGGAGGACAATGAATTGTATTCAACTAAAATGGATTTTATAAAAGCAGAAGTAATGTAAAAATAAATTGAACTGTTAAAATAAGTAGTAAACTTTGCTGCTTCAGGAGAAATTTATTTAATAATATGACGAAATCAACTGTGAATTTTCAGAGGTAAGTATATTGTACTTAATTCATATTAAAAACGTATATTTATTGCCATTTCCACAATTTATTTATGATCAGGACCGATTTGACTCATCGCGAGATTTATCAACTGATACCTGATGACTTTATGCTCGCGATGAGCTAAGCCGATCCTGATCATACAATATAATGTAGAAATGAACTTAAAGAAATACTTTTATAATTAAAAATATCACGCCTTTCCATCAAGAAGTGAAAGTTAAAATCTTTAAAGTGATTTCGGAATAACTAAAAGTATATTCTCAATGAAAAACATATACATATTTTAAAGATGCAAATCTTACTTCTACATTCTTCCACAATTTTATAGATTCTCAAAAGTCGGGCTTTATTTCAAAAATATATTTTGCCGTCCATACATTTGGGGTGCTTAATTATGCTGAATAGTTTGATCAAACATAGCTAAAGAACGTGTGTATGTTTCTAAGGCCAGATTCTTTATTTAAGTATTCAGTGGTTACTTTGTAGAAGTTAATTACACGTATTTAATTAAAATTGGTATTTTTGATATTCCACTTTTTGTGTTGACAAATACGTATTTTCGCTTTATAAGAAGCATCTCCTGGCTTACTTTTTTATCAATCGGGAGATAGAAACATGTTGTTTGGTCTGACGAAGTTTTTGGTTTGTTTTTGACACAGAATTAAAAAAAAAAATTGTCAAAACAAACCAAACAAGTCCAAAGTGCAAAGTGCAAAACACTTTTAGGAGGCAGATTTATCAAACATAGAAGTTATTCTGAGAATCATTTGTCAAATGACATCCGTTTGTTTTAATCTCTTTGAAGTATAGCATGCAGAAAATTGGAAATAAATAACACACCGCATGCAATTATAATTAAGAAACTTCGTGTTTTAAAACTGCCTTTAATTTTGTAGTGAACATCAAGAATAGTGACCGATTCCCTGATTTGTGTTGTTATATTTAAATATATTTGTAATTTTTGGTGGTATCAATTCATATTGAAAACCTAGTATTATTTGAAGAAAATCAATGGTATCCATAAATGGACTCTATAAATAAAAAGTGAATCTTTGAAACAAGTTTTATTATTGTTCAAAAAAATCTTTTTATCAAAGTATTTAATATAAGATATGTTATCAGTGGATACTAACTTAACCTTAACCCACTTTCCAGAAATAAAAGATAGATATGAACGTAAATTAAATGAATTACCAGTGCTTAAACAAGTGCGTTAGGGGATTGTTACTGAGAATAGTGTAAACACATAAGACTATTACTTATTTGACAACAAAAATTAGAATAATATATTCCTGTGAAAAATATATATTATAATTTAATAAATTTTATGAAAATGATAAAATTAAAGATGCTTATATTTGCATTTCTTGATGTACTATGAAATTTACTCATGCCTACTTATTGCATGATTTAAACTCTTACAGCAACACCATGATGTTTTCCTGTGCATATTAAAATAGCATACAATCACTCTGTCTACGCAGCATAGTGCTACCACAACATGCATTGATATGCTCGAGGCATCGAATGTTCATTCCGAATAGGCCATGTCGACAAGTAAAAAACTTCATGTAATTTCATTTTGATCACAATTCTTCAAAATCTGTAGTTGATTAAATTTTAAATCAAAAGGTAGTTACGACTGCATATAATTAAATGTGTTTTTTTATTGTAAGAAAAAAACGAGTCATAAATTTACTAACTGCCCAATTATTTATTGTGATGCTGTATTATAAAGTGTTTTTTTCGTAATTTTTTTAGATAAACGAATTTTTACTTGATTTCTCAATACCTTTTTTCTAGTAAAAAATAAGGGTTACAGAAAATATGTAATGTGAAAATGTCGTAGTTATTGAATATCTTTATTAAAACTTTGATAAATAAAGTAACGGTGAAATACAAATTTATTGCGAAAAGGCAATATTAAGAATTTATTAAGGTGACTTTGACTTTGTTTGTTTTATTGTGATGACATCTATATACATTTGTTATCGACATTGAACAAAAACAAGTCTTACATCTTTGTTTTTTAATGTATATTATAGTATTTATAAATTCTTATGATACAAAAGGTTAAAGTTATTGAGTGGTTACAAAAAACACATTTATTTATTTAGTATATGTTAGGATAAAAATCGATATATGTTAATCACATTTGGAATATGACACGAGATTGCATTTTATACGTCAGTTTTAAAATGAAGTTGTCTGTTTGAAATTTCATAATGTTGCATGAATTGAATTCGTCCATATTAAGCGCTTTTGCTATTTTCCAACAAGGCTTAACATAAAGACAAACTAGCTGATACTATATGTACTGTAAAAACATTGATATCCCAATTCAATTGAGGAATATGGTAACTAATTTATGGTATCGACTGAAGGTCCTTGATGGTATTTCAATATCAAATTTGAATTGTTGTAATTTTGTACGATTCCACATGTTTTAATATGGTAACCATAATTAAATGTTTTAATAATAAAAATCATTCTAAGAATATGTATTGTTCTTTATACAATTGTCACCGTTTATAATATTTTAAGCCAGCGATTGTTTCAAAATTTGATCTGTAAGGCTCTATAAAATGTGAGAATAAAACGAGAAATTTGAAAATACCTTTCGAGTCTTATAGAGTTACTGACTCATTAAGAAATATATTAAATCGAGTATTAAAATTAATTTCAAATGACTGTATAAATTTGCATTCAGTGATATTAAGTTGTTCAAAATTACTTTTGTTGAAACTTTTAATTGGTATGACTCGAGGCAGTCTAAATTATTCCCAATTTGTATTGTTTACTTTGACTTAAAAACAGTGTTGAGAAAACTTACAATTTCAAAGTCGTAGAATATCAAGATAGTCTCTATCACTTAAAGTGGTTTAATTTAAATAAATGAGAGAGATTTAGTGTTATAAAATAGGTCACTTTTTGTGTTGGTTATTCGAAATATGCGAAATATATTAATAATACATTTTAAATGTATAAAAGTATCAAGATAAAGGACACAAAAAATTTAATGAGAAATACATAACTAGGTAAATATTAGATGATCACTAGATAATATTTGTCCGTTTACGAATGATTATCGTCTTTTTTTTTTGGTTATGGAGCTTACGTTCTAAAACTCCAAAGTTGGCAATTTTCGGATACCCGTTTGATAGAATTGTTTTGAATTCCCTTTCATTTATTTAGTCAAAATACTGTGTGACTGTACTACTGTATATACTGAGTGTATCGAGTCTTTTCATAGTTTGATTATTCTATCCCTTCTCTCTTTCAAAAACACAGGTTGAATAATTAATCAACAAGAAATTATTTAAGAGAAACTTACGATAAAATAAGCATCTTTAAAAGTCTATATACTCGTTACAAATAGCAAAACTATTTAAGATAATTAAGTTAGCTAAATTAACTAACTTATTTGATTTATGAACTGGAAAAGTTAAGATCCTAATAAAGGAAAAAGGGATAGCAAAGACCTTTAACCAATTCCCTTTTTTCAGTTTGTTATTCCATGTGTAACTATGGAGATAACAAATTTATATATTTTTATAAATTTGTGTAATTCTGATCATAATTTGTCATACAAAAGCTGTTTATAGCTTAATTGCTTACCCTTTCTTTCTGAAAAAAGTATGTCAAGAAAAAATGTGGAAATAAATTTCTGATTTCTTATTTAATTTAGCTATTATTTTATTAAATTATTTGCATAAAAACCAAAAATTAATCATGCTAAATATATATTTTTTGTAAAGATAATACGCAAAATGAATTTATGCCTTGGCTCTGACAAGTGTAGTGTAATTGATTTTAATGTTTTCTTCGCGTTTAATATTTGCATAGAGCTGCATTGGCATGTTTTCAATGTCCTGTCGTAACGCTGTGTATTTGTAATTAGCCTGCGTGTAATTTCACGCGCTGATTTAATTATAAAGGCATATTTTTTCCCATAAATAAAAATAATCGATTTATTAAAAAAAAGCAGTCAATAATTTATAAAGCAGTGCTGATTTAAGAAGGAATACTCTCTAAGCTTAGTCTTCTGTATTTAATTGATGATCTATTTTCATTATTATTGAAAAATTGATTATTGTAAAATAAATTTATTAGAAGTCACTCGTCTTGCTGATGTCACTTGAAGCTTTTTTAGAAGGTTGTATTAAAAAACCTTATGCAATAAAAAAAAACAATATTTTTAGTTTTGATTAACGGTCTAATAACAACATAAAGATTTATTACAATCAAGTAGATTCAAAAATAGATAAACCGGTAAAACAAAAAGTGCGCAATCCTACGTATATTGTAAGTGGGAGCTTTGATGTTTCAATGACATTTAAGCATCTCGTATTACTATAGAATTTCAATAAACACGAGTATTTGTCTATCTATTAAATGTACGTTTTTTTTCATGAGGTATTGTTTAAGTCGATAAAAAGTAGAATTTATGATCCTAAAGGCTTTTGTTCAAACCGTTTTTGATTGGAATATTTATTCTCGATACATGTTTTGTACAAAAAGAGTATATAAGACGTAGCATAAGGTTTTTTTAATAACAGGATAGAGAAAAAGATCTAGCAGGCAATAAAATCCTTACAGTTTTACTGAAATCTGGACGCTTGGCTACGCTTTCATATGAAATTGCGGCTTACTATACTGAATTATTCAACGTATCTCTACCGGCAGCAGGAAAAATTCATTAAGTTTTTCATAGCGCTCAATCGTGCTCCGGAAAATATTGTTTGCTTTAATGAAAAGCTTCGTCGCCGGCACATTTTACATCTTCAAAAACAGATATCGACAAAGTTATATTTTATCGCCCGTAAAATAAAGTAGAACATAAAAAGCCTTTCAAGTATTTACGTTCCCTATTTAAGAAAATGAATAACGATGATCGTTATTAGCTCGCAATAAAAACAGCTACTTTTTGTTTATTTTATTCCGTTTTCATTATGGTTAACCTTTCTGCATTTTTGTTAAATAAATATGTCTCAAGTAAATTAGTTAATATGAATACATAGACAATACTAAATTGAATACAACTAATATAATACAGAACCATTTTACAAGAGCAATGGTTGTAATATTTTTCATGTTATCTATAGCAAAAAAATATATTGGTTTTTGGTTGTTTTTATCTATCTAATAATATTTAATATAATTTTTGAAAAAAATTTGTTTGAAGTTTTGTTAAAGTCATCGTTATCAATTGTATTTTTATTCGACATTCAAATCCGTGTCAGTATGAGATGAATACGAAGCAAAATTTATTTTATTAAATATCTGGACGTTTATTAATTTGATGTTCCGTTTTCCCTGAAGGGTCGTAAAAGTATATATAACTTGTACATTTATATAAATAAAGTTTATATGCTATGTGTGATAAACATAACTGAAAACGATGTAGCTAGTTTACGAGGGTATATATGGGGTTTCCTATCTAGTCATTTCTTTTAGTGATCAGTGGTCAAAAAAATAGGAAAAATTGTTGCGTTCATTGTTTTCCAATAATTTTTGTCTTCAATAATATAAATTCATAAACATGTGGATAGATATATTAATTTAATTTCTATATTCAAATATTTGATCACATTCAACCATGTTTTTAAATTGGAATTGTCAAAATGCTTAACTTAGAAACCCAAAAAACAAAATTGAACACAAATACTTTATAAAAATAATTAGTTTTAAATTTGGTTTTTTAATAAAACTCCTATCGCATATTATACAAATAATAGTACTCAATTTTAGTATGGGCAAACACAGACAGTGATTTTTCTAAACAAACCCTTTTCTTTCTAAAGATCTCCAAAGTTCTAAATTTTAGTACAAAATATTCTCAAAAAAAAACATACAACGTTTTCATTATTATATTGACACACCCATGGCAATGAAATTTTTATGAAGCTATCTGAGAAATTTATGAAACGAAAATGAAAGCATTTTTCTCATGACATGTCAGATGTAGTAAAAGCGTTAGACTATAATAATCTTGGAAAATGCACACGTTGTATTTTTTTCCATTTACTACGTGTGAAAGGTCTGTATTTTATAAGTAACATTTTATTATTTTACAGCAATTTTTGTTTTTGTGTGAAGCAAAAAAAGTGTTCAAGGTAAAATAAAATGATTTTTTTGTGAATATTTTGCACAATGTGCAGAAATTTTATCATTATAAGTACACAATCAAATATAATTTTTGAATTGAAGTTTAAGTATTGATTGCCATGATTAACAATTGTGAAATTTGATTGATGACATATTTGGTTTTACATCATTGTCGAAGCTTTTTTTGTAACAAATTTTAATTTGTCAATGTGATCAACAACATTAGAATGAATAAACATTATAAGTCATAACCTTTCGCTAAATCTGCACGTTTTATGTCCAGCGTTTTGCTTGCCAAATTGTAATTAGTTTCTAATGTATGATCTCTGAAAATCTTTTATTTTAAAGATTTTTTTATGCAGAACGCTCGGTGTGCACTAATATTAAATCATACACACTAATTTCGATTTAAAATCGAATAGGTTCAATGATATCGGCTTAAGTTGTTCTCGAAAAACTTTATGCGATGTTGATAATTCATATATAAAAAATTTCTTCAAATAATTGCGTGTACTGATGTGATTAAAAGTGTTATCATATTTTTAATATAATTAACTGTGATAATATTTATTTGACCATCAACAATCTTAAAAAGTCTTTTGATGGGTTTGAGTTATTTCTCCGAATACGCTCTTGGTCATTAACTTAAATATCTCTCAATTGTTTCGTGTCATGACACGCCATCTATCTTGGTTGGTTAATATTAATGGGTGCGTTTTAAAAAAATATATATATTACCTGTGGAATTTTGAAAAGTCTCAGAAGGTTGGCAACTTGAATGCTTGTCACACTCGATGCTGCCCCCACGACTCCTGATATAACCTTCTTGATTTGAGTTTTATTGCAATGGTATTCAGCGCCATCTATATTGCTGATTGAACCTGTAAAAAAGAGAAAAATATATATATTCAAAACACATAAATAAAATAACACACCTTGCTAGTGTGTACATCGTAAAAAATAAGGAAATGAATGTATTTATTTTGGGAACATAGAAAATAAAAATTGTATCAACATACAGATATTTTATGAGTTTATTATATAGAAAAGTTTCTTTTCAAATGCTTTCAAAATAAAAAAAAGTACAAAATGACGGTAAAAATATTCAGCTGCTGTTGGGTCTTAAAAAAATCAAGAATATTTAATGACAATATAGTAATGCTTAGTGACATTTGTTACTCGCTCATGAATTAGGTTTTATTACATATGTATTTCTGTTGAGTTGATAATATGTGCATGATAAAAAAGAAGTTAATAACTTAAACTGAAACAATTTTTCATGGGTTCAATTATAAAAATTAAATATTTTATTTGTGATTCTTCTTCGAATTCTTATCTCGTGATGACGAGAAAAAAATTCAACACCATGAAACTTAATTCGAGCTACATGTAAATATTTTTTAAAGTCTCTTAAAAAATGTTTGATTGATTAAATTAAGGGAGACACCAATATCTCGACGTTTATAGCATAGGGTTACAAATAATACTGTAAAATAAACAATTGATTCTCTTTCTATTTCAAATAAACAAATTCAACGCGAATATATTCTGTCTGTTGGTGGAGACCAAGCGGGAGTAAACAAAGTCTAACTTTTAGTTACGAAGCAGATACAGTATTTCATGAAGTCAAGTAGTTGAAACTTAGTGATATGAGCTTTGATAGTTTCCTCCATCGAAACTAATTCTACTTACACGTATATGGCGGTATAAATCTAAGAACGTAACGAGCTATCAGTCAGTTGAGGTGATTACGAATTTGATTTTGCTTACTACTTACGAAGTTCAGTGAATTGCTCTCGAGGATTTAATATTCATATATTAAGCCCCAGAGTATCAATTATGGTTCATATTGAAGTGTATTGTTTTATTTAATACAATTTGTATGTATAACTCAACATATTTGCAAGCTACTAAAAATCAAACAATAAAACATTGCTTAGCATTCAAAATAATAATGATCAGGATCAGTATCACTCATCGCGAGCACAATCAACTGTATAACTATAATTTGTTTACAATATATATTGTATCAGTTAATTATGCTCGCAATGAGTGAAACCGGACATGATCATGAAATATATTATGGAAGTGGTACTAAAAATGTCTTGTTATTATTTAATACCATGCCATTCAACCAAAAAAATAGAATAAAAACCTTAAAGGTAATAAAAATTCTTGTACGCAAACATAAAAATATTTTTGTGGCCCGAACTGTTGTTTTGTTGCCTTTATATTTCAGTAATAATAATTTTAAAATACATTGAGTATTCAATTACATAATTATGTAATCAATACTTGACTATATTTTAAAGCTGAGTGAGTATTTTATTTCGAGAAGAGTTTATATATGTCCTTAAAAAAAACTCCAATAACTAACGATCCGTTAGATATCACTAAGTAATATATAAATCGATAAAAAAACTGGGTATATAATTTCAAATTTTGATTATCTTATACGAGATGAGCTGACAAAATATGACCGAATAAAGCTTTCAACGACCAGAAAAAAGAGCCTTTTCCCTTTGCCTTGTTTCATCTAATTTTTATTTTTTCTGATCCTTACAAAATTATCACGTTTATAAAAATATTTTCACTTAAAATGAAACCTTTTGAATGATCTAAGATCATTCAACAGTAAAAAAACAGATTCACAATTCGCTAATCACGTTATTAATGAATCACATAATATAAATTCAAACTCAGCCCCTAAATGTTTACATCTTTGTAGTGAGGGTCAGAGAATGACGGCTTTGGAACAGCTGGAAATCAATAGACACCAATTATCACAAAGGATTCTTAACGAACAAACTAACATAAAAGTATCGCCACTTGTCCAGCCGTTGTACAAAGGGGTGGTCTGATTTGCTTCCAGAAGGACCACTTCCGTCCCACATATAATCTTATTGTCATAGACACCTATTGTTTCATTTAGAATTTTGAAAATTTAGTGTCATTGTGTTAAAGTAACAAGCTAGGCCGTTGGAACAGGAGAGAGGATGTGTTGTGTGCCTTTTCTGCACAGCTATATATAGATAAGCAAATGTTAGTTTAAGCATAGTTCTGACGATGGCGTGAGCCGAAATAGCCTTCAACTATATTTGTTAAAAATAATTTTGTAGAACTAAAATACATTGCTATTTTTTCACAGTGTTATAATGGAGTTCTACCAAGTTAATGCCAATTCAATCAATAAATTCAGACAGATTCATGCGAAAAAGTCATTGAAAATTGCAAAGCCACTGTAGATATTTGCACGATATTGTATTCCACATTTAACATCATAAAATATACTTTCAAATAAAAAATTTAAATATTGAAAGACCCTTATTAAATATCAATTTTTCGTATGTATTTACATGCAACATAAATGTTATATATAGTGATGTTATATGAACTGTAAATATAATTAAAATAAAGCCACGAAAAAGTAACCAGTTCAAAATTAATCTGTATATGTTTTACTTCAAAAAATATTTACTTTGTTAGACTTAAAAATACTATTTTTATATTCAGAATGTTTTCCGTATTTTAATGTTTCTGAAACAAGTTATAGTTGATATCAACAATTTCATTTTACTCTAAAAACAAGTTGGCATAATTCGAGTGTCGCCATAATAAATTAAATCAAGAATTATCAAAAGGCTCATCTTCATCGTATATGTTGCGTACGAAATTTATTTTCCCACTCAAATTAGTATATTAATTTTCCATAACTTCAGTTACTTGTAGAAAAACTTGTTTCAACAGTCAAATAAAGTTTTGAATAAACAGTAAACATTAAGGATATCATTTGTTGGTATGAAAATTTTGCAACAAGTTTTCTGATTATAAACGTGAAGCGAAGATTTACGGCGTAGTTCAAAAGTAACGGCTGTGGAAGTGGTGTATTTGTCTTAGGGAAAATAATATGACTCATTTAAACCTCAACTGACGTCTTTTCAAAATTACTGAACAACTTAACTAGCGAATGAAACATTTGATTTGCAGCCAATTTTAAATATAAAAAAAATATTTATTTAATGGCCATTTCCTTATTTTTCTTACATAAGCTTTAAAAACAGTTCTGAGCTATTTCTTGGTGACATAAAATTCAGTTTTCGTTGTTTAATTGTTATTTTTATTAATTTTTTGTTTGTATTTGAAACTACAGGTTTTCATTTTTTTTACTGTTTATGAATTAATGATAAATTTATAGATTCATAATTAATGTGTTGACATTGAATGTCTCATTATAGGACGAAAATAAAATGGCATAATTCAAAAATTTATTTATCAAAAATGTAGATAAAAACACAAACCAAACAAGTCGAAGCTAACTCAAAATATGCCATTTCATTGGATTTGAGGTATTTTATTTTATAATGCAATCTCTACGTCAACGTAGTAACTTTGTTTTTGGCTAGGGATATCTGCAAAAATCTTCAAGAAGAATTCTTGAAATTTTTTTTTTAATATAATTTTTGCCAATAACACTGACATGAAAATATCATTTCACGATTCAAGGATTTTGATAATCTTGCGGGAATTGGATTAATGTAATTTAAATATTTTTTCTTGAATGTTTTCAGAACAAATTTTAATAGCCACCAATGTAAATAAACCATAAAAAATACTGACAATGTATCAATTTTTAACAAAATATTATATATATATATCTAGTGAGCTTCATTTGTTTTTTTAACTAATCAAATTAGTTTCAGGTAATTCTAACAAAAATCAACTGTATTTTATGTTTTCATATAAATATTCACAGTTGTAGGAACACATATAAATATTTCTATGTGACTCTAGACTAATGACTTGGTAGTGTTAAATAATATTTGAATACAAGAAATTATTGTAAAAGATTAACAGTTGAAGTATTTAATATTTACTAACGCTAAATATATTATTTTTGTATATTCTGTAACATGTAATTTAATATATCGATTTATCAACTGAAGGTGCTTGATAAAATTTTAAATATCAAATTTGAATTATTAAAACGTTGTACGATTCCACATTTTGTGTCATGAACGACCAGGCTTAGTTTTTCGACATCTTCTAGAATCCTATCACATGGATGCAACAGAACTGATGGATAGTTGAATCGTACAAAATTAAACAATTGACAATTATTCTTCTGTATACTTAAAGACGTGATCGAACTTTCTTATTATGTAGTTCGTTTTTTATTTTACTTTTCCTGCCTTTACTTAATTCAGTATTATCATAAGAAAACAACTGGTTAGAATTTTCTGTAATGGCCTACAAATACTTTTGACGAAAATTTAAGACATGATCGATAAATCGATCGCCTTTGTCGAATAAACATCAAAATCAGTAAACTGTTTCTGATAATCACATTGAATAATCAAAATGGCTCTTGGGCTATGTTTGTCAGGATTATTTGCTTTGTTGATTAATTACTTAGCATTCAAAACCCGCAAACTTACTAAGGATAGTTAGTCAAATGAACCTTAAACATATTCTGCACAAACTTTGAATACCAACGGAAGGTTAATACAGTTAAAGCTGTCCTTTGTATTTTTTAGATCTTATCCAATAAAGAAGGTAACTACATCATTAACAAGACATTCTTAAAGTAAAGTAAACTAATGATAAAATAATTTATTAGGCAATTTCTTGTTTGTTTTCTTTTCATAATTATATTTTTATTTTAACAATTGATATTTCATTCACATTTGTATTCAGATGGGCATTATAATATAATTTCATATTAAGATAACAAATATTGATGATGTTTATACTGTATTAAAAATATTGAAGTAAAACAAAAATCATTTAGTATAAATTATATTCGTATTTGAAATATTTATTTACCAATATATTAAAATGTCTTGATTTTATAGAACTTGGTCAAAACGTTAGAAGAATATTTTACACGTTATTTAGAATGCCGAAGAAACGAAATACCGAGCTGGCCTACAGTGACATGAGTACACAGTGCTTGTTGCATGTTTACATATTTGACGATTAAGAAACAGAAATGTTGATTTTAAATCTATTAGAAATTAAAATAAAATGATTGTAAATTTCTAGGGAAAAGGAAATCTTTATTTATTTCAATAGCCTTAACGAGTTGTAGTGAGAAGCCAGGGAAGCTGTTTTTTTAATTAAAAACTAGTACCCGACATGTGTTGCAATAACACTCAAACTAAGAAAGTAGTAACAATTCTGTTCATCATACGCAATATATTTCGATTATCTGTATGTTGCGTAGAGGAATAAATCGGAAAGTTTAACAACTTTATGTGGCCTGCTCACGCGTCATAACGCAAGCCTGAGCAGGCCACATAAAGTTGTCCATTTGAGATGTATATCCACATAGTCCAGTGTATAAGTTGATAGTGCTCGTGATAAGCGGAACCGGTATTAATCTAACGGTTGTAGTTATTTAACAACTTTTGCGCGCGTGTGCACAATAACATATCAAAGATTCATCGCAATTGGATTGTATTGTATTGGAATAGTATAGGAACACATACAGAACGAACAAGTAAACAGACATTCATTTTTATATTTAGATAATTAAAAATGAAATGCGACGGTAATCAATAATCTTTTATGACCTTATGTACAGTGATAGTAAAAAGATAAATGACTTAGTTTGGTTACAAATATTTGCTAGTCATGATTATAACGTATTTTTTTTTATACTTTATATTCATATACTAATCAAAATTGATATCCTGTTTCAGGAAAATAATTTAATTGATTATTTAATATATCTGATAAAAATAAATTACACAATCCAAAAATATTATTATCTTTTTCTTTAGATACGAAAAGAATTCGGTAAAATATTGTATAAAAAGTGAATATGGACGGAAGCGTATAAAATCCTTTTAAAAATTTCCCAAGTACCTAATTAAGTTGTCGCAACACAAATATATCCTGCCGAATATCTTATATAATATAAAACTTGATAGCCCAATCAGAATATAATGAATTTGGTCACAATAACCCTTCTATTGCTTTTAACAAAAAATGTTTTTATATATTAAAAAATACGCCAAATAGGCATTTTCAGTTGTCAGCAAAACAGAAACAGCTGAAATATCGGTTAGATTGGGTACAAATAAAAACTTTTAAAGTTGCTTAATCATTCATATTACATCCATGTTTTTATGTATCGAAATAAAGTACGCTTTGGGAGTCATCATGTAGCTAAGCAATAAATAATGAACCTATCATAATACTGATAAATTAAAAACGACACTTTCTGGTCCCTGTCTATATAACGAAAGAAGTAGCTAGTCGATGAAGCCCCATGGAGTTTATGTAATGTAAGACTGTGAAAAACAATTGATGATTTTATTTGCGAAATCTCTCATATCGATTATACCTTAGATTATTGAAATATAATTTTGAGAGAGATTTCAAAGAAGTGATTATTAATTAACAATGAAATGATTTAAAGGCTTTGTTTTTGGAACATTTTATTTCATCTCGAATAAAAATCATTCTTGAACATGCATATTTTTAAATAAGATTATTTAAATGACTTTTTTTGTAAATTGTTTTAATGAGCTAGGGTTAAAGCAAACATTTACATTTCTGAACTTTTGTAATGTAAATAATTTTATTTATACAAGAACAACAAAAATATTTTTCGAGTTTCTACATACGATTGTTTTCTTTTATAAAAACATATTCAAAATAATATTTTTGTGTAATCGTATACGTCAATTTTTTGTGTTTTTTAAGATATTAGAAATCAGTGCATTTTACCTCTATTAATTAATATCTGGCTAAAAAAATAATTATGACATTGCGGATTACATGATGATACATTTTATAAAATCGAATTTAATATGCTCCGTGATTCCTAAGTTGATCCAGACAAAAGTTTACCGACCCCTGCTGTAGGGTAATATTTTTTTTAATATATATAACTTGTAATTTTTCTGAATATTAAATTCTTGAGTATATCATTTGGCGCAAGATGTGACGCTTAATTTAGTATTTTGTATGTTAAGCTGAAAAAAATATTGAACCCGAAAACTTTTTTATTTTGTCGTTGGCCCGCATATTTAGAGCTTCCTTATAAATAATTCAGTAATAGAAAAATGCTAATTATTTAAATAAGATATGCCAGTCATTTCCTTAACGCCCTTTTATCTCTACAAGTCAAAGACATTAAATCATCGAAATTGACCCGGGTTCCGCCTTTTCGGATCGTAATGCATTTAAAAAAACCTTTTTTTTATTTAACTATTTAAAAATAATGGTAACCAACTTTCATTAATGTAAATATGTGTAAATAATTAAAAGAAAACACAAAAATGAACTCTCAGTAAAGGATACACACCTTATTGAATCGCAAGTGAAGGTAAAGAAACAACACATATATTAATTTGATATTTTTTTGGTTACGAATGGGTTCTATATTTTATATTGTGTTTTTTAAGAGTGTATCGTATAATTCTATTTAAATATCAATGGTACATTTTAATATTACCATATTTAATAAATTGGAAAGTTTCTTTGAGGACATTTATAAAAAAACCTTTTTTCTGAAATTTCCTGTGAGCCTTGATAGCTTACAGCAAGCTTTTATGTAGTCATGGTGTAAAGCTGTTGGTCAATATTTAAAAAAAAAGGTGTCAACATGCTAGACAGGATTTGCTAGAAAAATTTTCGATTTCGATGGAATAAAAACGGCTTAAAGAAAAAAATACTTTGAAAATTTTAAGGTATATTTTATGTAGTATAGAAATTTAATGAGATGTAGGCTATTGTAATCTATTGACTATTATGGCTTAGTGTTAAAAAATCAGCCTTATACGATTTACATTCCAATTTTCTTTTGAGATTCATTTTAGTATTTCAAACAATAATTAAATTGAAGTATTCCAGCTGTGTTGAGACACAGGCTTAAAAATGGACCCAAAATTAATCCGTTAGTCACACTAAGTCCAAATCAACGTAAATAATAAAGCCGGACTAATGCTTCCATTTCGGGGCTTGACAGTCTTCAGGTCCGTTCCCTGTAGTACCTTGAGTAGACCATGATTAATGACGTCGTTCTGTAAGGCTATTAAATCACCTTCCTGAGATGCCATTAAATTTTATCGGCAACTATCAAATCAAAGCCACTCGAAATGGCGAACGCGTAATACTTTTAACTATTTAGTATACAAAGTTTAACATAGGTTTTTCCTGAGACCAGCAGAGTAAAAAATAAAACGCAAAGCCAACAACTATTATTGTATCGTTCTCTTTCATGTCTTCGCAATAAATTTATTGATTTCAAACTCTTTGGGAGGAAATTGTTAAATAATAAAAACACATTTTTAGTACTTATTTCCACAATGTATTTATTGATCAGGATTGGTTTCGATCATCGCGAGCATTATCAACTGAATAAAATTTACAAACAATATCTATCTATACAAAATATTTGAGTTAAAGGTTGCAGGTATACAAAATCATGGGTTCAAGAATTAGGAAACACATTACAGAAAATCATACGATATTAATACAAATAATGATGTATATTAATGTAAAAAGTAAAAGTTCACAATCACTTACTAAAATTTTCAAATAAAAATTAAGGTAAATCAATCATCCATTAAGAGCTCTGAAAAATCATAACAAACTCATTAAGGAAGTAAGGGCTGGGAAAATTTTAACGAAAAAAATAACCTGAGCTTAAATACTTAATGTGACAAAATGAACTAAAATATGAAATTTTAATGGCAGTCAATTAAAGATGGGTCGATGAGATATTGTGGAAAAAATATATTATGGAATAAGTACTAAAAAATATGTTTTAATTATTTAAAATATCATGCCTTTCCCACAAGAAGTGACAGTTTATATCTTCAAAGTGATATTTTATTGGGATTAAATTTATTTTTCTTTTCTATGTTTAACGAAATTAAACAAAGTTTCTATAATTAGGATTAGTTGCCAATTAAAAAATGATAAAACCGAGGAAATAAATATTTGAAATATTAGCCATCGTTAAGTTTTTCATGTCACAATTTCTGACAATATTTTTTGATGTAGGATTTGAAAAAAATACTAGTTTCTGTCTTATAAAATAATTACGATTTTGTAAGTCCTGTGTCAACTTTTGTTTATACTTCTTGGTTTTTGTTGCTTATTATATTTAAATTCAAATAATATTGTGTAAAAAGAACAATAAAATATTGATAAAAAGGTGTATTTGTAATATATACTGTATACGAGACAGTTTCTACTCAAATGAAAAAATAAAAACGGTACCAGTGCATTGAAAACCGTAAGCTATAAATCAAAAAATGTTAAAGGATCATGTCTGTTTGCTCGTATTTCAGTGATATCAATTGTGTATTGAAATCCAATACCAAATACCTAACAACAAAAGATAAAAATGAACAGACGTACTTCAATTTAGCAGACCTAATGAAAATATCCGGGTTTTATCAGCGGATGAAAAACAACAAAACAAAATTCCCTTGTTGATTTTTCCGCTGCCAAAGTTGAAGGATCGTGTTTTTGGGGAGATACTTTTAATTTACATACGTCAATTTGTCTGGATTTATTACTGATAACTCAAATATTTGTAACAAAACTTTGAAAAGATAATTTGGAAATTTTCAGATAATTTTGTCTAATAATAAAAAAGGTCTCAATATATAAAAAGTGTTGGCTTTTTTTTTGTTTCATAAATTTTTCCATCTTCTGTTCAACAAAATTACAAGCTAGTGAGAGTGAAATTATTATTTTGTAAGAAATTAATTGAAAATAACTTATATATATAAATTCACATTAAGTCATTTAAGAAAAAAGATAGTTCTTGTATTTCATGTTTCGAATTTTACAAGCAATAAGAAATTAAATAAAAAAAAGAAAAGTAATTTCAACAATTGTATCGCGCTAAAATTGGTTTTGGACAAAAATAAAAGCAAGCCGATTATATAAAAACCTGTATATATTTCGTCTCGTAATTATATCTTAAGCAAATTGAACATTTTCTGATCAACTTCAAACGGAGTATAATGATGTCCCCAATATTGATAGTATAAATCTTCAAAGAAAACGCTCTAAGAAGATACACAGGCGAAGGTAAATGATAAGATAATCACCACTTATAAGTGTAATTTTGGTTTCAATAAAATTAACCCACTACTTTTATAATCCGATGAAAAATAGAATATTTTTATTCATAATTTTACTTGTCTTAAAAAATATGTGAAAATTTAAACTAAAATGAATATTTTGCACTCGAACTGATGGGTGGAGAAATCAGTTAATACATTTTAAAACAATGAAGACAGTCACATATTTTACAAATTCGGTTATCAAATTAGCTCATAGATTAAGTATGAATATTATTTCCTAATTAACACTCTATGTCAAAGACAAAAACTATTTTTTGACTGATAGAGTGTATTTTTGTTTTGAAATGCCTGGAGATGCTGACATAAAGACATTCGTTTGCTAGTGATAAAAACTGAAAAATATACAAAACTATCGACGATTTAAGATTGACAACAAGAAATCCCTTATCCATGGTTCCATTTATAGCTGAATTAAACTAGATATTTTTAATTTTTACCATGCTCTAGAGTGCTCCAAATGTATAAGAAAAAAATTAATGAAATTGAGATATAAGCTTACATGATGTGAAATAAGTGATGAAGTGATGATTATACTACCAATACAGCATAATGAAAATTCAATTTAAAATAAAATTTTCGGGCTAACTTTTAAAATCATATCCGAAACGAGCATGACTATGTCTGAACGGCCTAAATGATAAATTTTAGAATGTTTAACGTAAAACTATATAAAAAAGATATTGAAGAGAGATAAATTTTTATAAACCCTTAAAAGCTTTTCACGAGACGTTCATTAATTCAAGTGACCCTCTTCATTTCACAACTTTGGTCTTTCTTAGAAAAACATTTGAAATTTATAATTAAAAATATTTCTCCACTCAATTTATAATGTGCCCACCATATATAATTATTGAAGAATGTTAGGGTGTAACCGTTATTTTGTTTGATGTTGTCATAATTCTGTTATAAAATGTATTTATGCATCCTTGAGACTATAATTCTTCTAACAAATCAAAAAAATAAAAAAAATGTGTAAGCGCTTGAAGAACTTAATTTTTAATTATGACACTCTAAAGATAGAGTACTGTATTCAAATAAGATTAAACAAAAAAAATAGTTCAAAGAGAGAATTATTTTACAACGATGAAAAAAAATATTAGCGTGAAAGTAATTTTTACCTTATATCAAAGAATTCCTAAGATTAGACTTTTTTACTGAATACTGAACATTATAAGAAAATAAAAACTCTTTTTGAGAAAATTTCAACCGCTTTTAAAAATATTCGATTTCTATAGAATCAAAAGACTTTTCTGCTATTTTGTTTTGACCGTCCAGATATATATGGTATGAGTTTCATAAAATTATAATCTTTGTGTTTGTGTTTTTATTATTTAAAACATCATGCCTTGCCACCAAAAAGTAACAGTTAACACCTTAAAATAGATTATAATTTATGTAATTTAATGTGTAGAAAAACATTATATTTTAAGTTGTCATATAAATAGGGACTTATTCATTTAATGGTAAATTGATTTTATTTTTCTTCTCCAAGCATTTGTGTCTATAGAAATTCATATAAAAATATTAAAAATTGATACTGAAAATCCTTCTCGTACTACTCCTATTCGAATTTTAAATCGTGGTGCGGTAGCAATTATACGATTCCTTCTAGTTTCTTCCATTTTCATTATTTTGATGACTTAAAGATTTCATTAAAACAGTTTCATCTAGTTGCTCTATTTACTGTAAATGTCATATAAAACTAGAATAGGGGTAATAACTTTTGTAAATATTGATTTTTAAGATCGCGGAGTAAAGAAAGGAATAAGTAACTTTAATTTTCTCCGTCACTCAACCTTATCCGTAGCTAATGATTGTGATTTGTATGCCATCGTGAAAAAGAACGTATTATTATCTTTTTATCAGGAACATGTACACAATCTTTGCCTACATTTGTATTTTTAAATGCATGTTATGGTATAAAATTTTTACATGCTATTGTGTTATTAATAATACTTAATTAAACAAAGTATTTTATTTTATTTGACACGAAATATGTTTAAAGATTAAAATTAATTATTTATGTTTAAATATAAATCCATTTAAGTTAGAAAATAAAAAATATAAATTCGATACAGACTGCTCTGTAGTGTTTTATTAAAAGATTTATTCCAATGTCCGTCGTGTACACCGTGATCAGGTATAAATTGGCCAAATTAGTGAATGAATCAATCGAGTAATTTATTCAGACGTCAAAAACGTTTAAACCCTTATTAATCGAAGGTTGTTAGAAGCTTGCTAAAAAATTAACTATTGAAGCAAAATTTAAAAATACAAAATTTAAATAAGTGATCGTGAAAATTACATAAATACACACTCTTTCTTTTAAAATTTACCAGAACTTACATAAATTGCTTTAAAACTCTTATAAAATAGAGATACTTATAATTTACCGGTAGCTCCGTCAAAAACATAGTTCTAAGAACAAAGACTTTCATGAATGTTATTTATTTTTTGATCTTTGCTCAAAGGTAAAGTCATAACTACATGTCTACATTCTCTCAAGCCCATATGTTTCTTAAGCGTGAACAGTGAGAATCACATGCTGACATATTGCTTTACTTAAGCCCGACATTCTATCCTTGCTTTATAACATAAAGAGGTTAAAATACCGGAAACAGTCGTCTTCTGCTAAAATTGTTCTGCATCGATAATTAATGTTTTTTTTTTGTTAAGATTATAAATATATTAATAGAAAATATTTTGAAGCTCCTATTGTGCTCCGTTTTTGGATTCAGTTGAATGAATGAGTTTTGAAAAAAAATCCATTACCCTCTTCTATCAAAGATTTATTATTCAAATACAAATTTATCAATAGATTTAACCAAAACCATAAATAAAAAAATATCAGATGTTTTTAATGTTTTTTGTTGTTCTTCATTCATTCTTTTGAAATAAACCGCGAATGCAAAAGAAAATTTTAAATTTACGGAAATTGTTATATACAGACAATTCCTTTTTATTTTCAAAATATCATATTCTTATGCACTTTAGTGTGTGTCGAGTATACGCAATCTTTGACTTAACTAATAATTAATAAAATAACCATTCCGAAGCCTATGGGAATTCAAATATAGCTTTACAACAAACTTTCATACCTAAAATTAATAACATGTTCCACGTGAAGTTGACAATTTTGTTAGTAAAACTTAAAACACGATATCTCGTTTATTGATAAATAAATTTAATTATAATTAAAAATATTGAATATTTCTAGTTTTTTTGAAGACTTTTGTTAATTATGTAATTTTATCAAAAAACCCCTCTTACGCTTTGATTTTTAAGTCTTCCATCAATTTTGCAAATTTCACCTACCGAGGTTTTAGAAATTTCTATCTCAATGAGATGGCAAAAAACAGTTCCCATGCCACCTTTATACTTATCCAAGTACTGTCAAACCTCCCAATTTCTATAATTATCTGTTAAAGCCCTCAAATGATATTCATTTATATTTGTCATGGGTTTTCCTATTGGGTTATTTTTGACTACAAAAATTCCTAAATAAAATATTATACTACGAACTCTAATAGAAAATTTTCGTGATAAGTGAAACGAACATTCTTTCTCTTAATCATCTTGCCTGTCTGCAGATTCACTGCCACTGAGTTTAAGCTCATACAGAAACAAAAGTATCATAGAGCAAAAACATCAAAATAATACGCGCAACCTGTCACAGTTGCAATCGATTTCAATACGACCCAATAAAAGCATCTGCATGTAAAACAACCTAAATATTATATACTGTTATTATCTCAGAAAACAAAATAATTCAGTAATGTGCTATTTTTGTTTTTTGTGTAATTTTTAATTACATGTTTGTGTTATACTGTAATAAAATTATTTCATGGAGAATATTAACAGTCGTCTTACATTCACAGTAGTACTATTGTATTTTTTATTATTTATGAATCATAAATCTACATTTTAATACCATTATCTGACACAGTTATTACAAATGATTTTAAATCAACAGTATGTAAAAATAGGTTGATTTGATTACCAGATAATATTTTTTCATTGATTCTCAAATATTTTTTCATTGATTCATAAAAATTATTTAAATTTAAATCATGTTTTAAAAATTAATTTTTGACTGTGTTTAGTAATTCATACATTTATTATCTCACATATTTTATAGTATTGTGTATCCTAGATTTTCATCATTTTCATTTTCTCATCATTATCGTAGAAACAGATAATTATGATCGTTTTAATATCGAGTTCAGCTAGCATGAATATTACTACGAAAAATAAAAAAATAAAATTACTTGAAAATAATTTCTAAATTTATCTTTTGGACCACAGTGGTCCAAGATAAAGTCGATTAGTAAAATTATGAACAATCCATGATTTCTTTATGAGGATAAAGTTTTATATTCGTATTAGTGGTGAAGGTGACATGATAGTTTAATTAAAAAGTTTGAAAACCATTCGATGTATCTTGCTATCAACGATGTTGCACCGAAACAGCAGTTGTGTTCGAATATTTGTATCAATGTCACTATTACTTACAACTGGAGCCGAGTTTGTACATACTTATTGTTTGTTCATTTAAAAACAAAAAAAACAGTTGTGATAATGGAATCGTTTTGGAAAAATTCAACATAAGGTAAAAAGATGCAACCAATTTATGTATATTTCATATCATATTTTTGATAATTAGGATTGATATTTTTATTGTGAAGTAATAAAAAGTAAATTTTTGCAAATATTTTTATCTTAGTGAAAGATTAAAAGGTATACAAGTTTTATAGCCGGTTTACTAATGTGAATACAGAATATTTCTTTGTATTGTGTTAAATATATTATGTTATATATATATGTTATATCTCATGATTTGTTTGATTCTGAAATATAATATATTGGCCTTAAAGCCAGTTAATTTATCACAAATTTCTATGAACAAAACGAGGTCACCTTTTAAGTGTAGATGCATGAAATTTCAATTCATAAAAACACACTTTTATTACTTATTTCCACAATATATTTTTTGATCGGGAACGGTTTCGCTCACCGCGAGCATTATCAACTGATGAGCGAAACCGGTCCTGATCAAAAAAATATTGTGGAAATAAGTAATAAAAGTGTGTTTTTATTATTTAAAACAAAAAGAGCTGTTAAATCACTCTTCACTATATTACTAATTGAAATCGAAGATTGCTTAAAGATTGTTTTTGAATTGTCTTTTTACGTGTTATTATGAAGGCCACATAAATTAAATATTTTGTTGATACGTAATAAATATCTATTCAAAAAGAGGCTTGCCAAAATGTATTGTTGAGTCATTAAATAACGCTAAACTGGTTTTTACAGATAGAAAAGCATATTTAGATATAAATTGTGTTTTTTTTATATATGTATATTAATTTAATGATTATTTTAATCAGTAACGTACTAAAGTCCTTGGCACGAGTTTATTCCGTTTATAATATCTATGGCAATGAATGAAATAAATTTCACACTTCTATAAAAAAGTTAGCTTACTGATATTAAATATGCAAAGCAATAATAACTTTCAGACACCACTGACAAAGATTTCTGTTTGCAATTTAGATATTTTATTGCAAAATATAAAAAAAGGAAATTATATATATATATATATATATATATATAAAAAGTTCTAATGCAATAAATCATAATATGCAAAGTATCATAATATAAAAATATATATGTATTATATATTTGAAATTTATGATTTTCGCTTGAAAATATGATTTATTAATGTTTTTTGAGTCATTGAGTTATTTCTGTACGTATACGCTAATTTATAATTACTCTGATGGATTTAACCAACGCATTTGTTATAAAAGTATTATCCCTGTAATGAATTTGTAATCTTATAGTGTAGTATGGTCAAAGAAAAATGGAATAATAAAATGATAATATGATAATATATCATTTATATTTTTATTATGAGGTGCTGTTTTGAATTTATGACTTTTTTTATTATATTAGAAATATTAGGATAAAATACTGTGTTTATGCTTTGAGAAATCATTTGACTGAAATTTGAGATTCTTTAATGAAATTTTACACTGATTTTAATTAACTTTTGTCAATAACTGGAGAGGGAACTCTAATGCTTTGATGTTTTTTCGAAGAACTGTTTTGTTTTTAGTGTCACATGTTCAAGTTAATTTTCCAAAAATTTGTACAAAACATATTTTTTTATGAGGTTTTCATCGGTATTATAATTTAAATATTATGTTAAAATTTTTTTAATAAATGATTTAATTATGATTTTTAACGGAGTATCGGTTCAAAAGAGATTTCTAATTCATTGGAGATACAATAACCAAAAATTGTATAAAAAATGTACATTTCTAATTTTTATTGACATATACACTATCGCTTCGCATGTTGAACTTGTTAACTGTCATACAACTCTATTTAATTAACAATAGAAGCGAAAATATAAGCAGACGTGAATGAAAAAAATATCAATGAAAAATTGTGTCCAACTCAACTTTTTACATTTAGTGAATCATTCATTAACAAAATTGTTAATTGAAAAATTGAAAATTTATAATGATGAATTTCTATAGGAAACAGTTTCACTTGAGAGATGCGCAAAATTCGTAATTGCCACTGTAATTTAATTTTTTTTTGCGACATTTAATTTAAAAAGATACTAAAAATTATATAATTTTTCACGTATACAGAAAATATCACAAACATTTTTTATTTGGTATTCAATAGTGTGACTAATTAATTAATTAATTCTTCATATGAATGGAACAAATGTATGTCTAATTGTTACTTATTTAAAGTGTCAACTCACAACCATTCAACTGCTGTAAAACCATTTTTTAAATTAATGTTGTTCCTTCCGTTACCACGCTCCGAGGTCTAATAGCGTCGGTCAAATTATCAGCAAATGAAAAGTGCGTCACTATTTTTGCCAATATTATTGGACAAACAAAACAAAAAACGAAAGGGACACTTTAATAAAACAATGTAAATATTTTATCGTCTCTAGCTCAATATTTAGCCATAAATTGAAGATATAGCTACAACATGCATTTATTAAATATAAATATATTTTTTTTTATTTTATTTGCAGATATATTTTATGAAATAAGTAAAATGTACAATAATTTATGAACTAAGATTCAAATGATTTTTAAAATACAATCATATATTCGTTATATATTTGTTTCAAATGCAATTGCTTAAGCATTGTTATTCAATTAAAAATGTTAGTGACAATTATTTTTCATATAACAAGGCGGTGAATTAAACGTATACACGTGATCTATCGAATGTTGTTTTAATTCTTGATTCCAAATTGTACTCACTTAATATCCAATTGTCCACACGATATTGGCTTTCTGCACGCAACGTTTGTTTTTTTAATTGACGGTCTGAAGCCAAGAAACGCGCGGTATGCCTTCTTTTCATGCAATGACATTTGTATTATAAAAAATGGGTATTATATCTTTTGTATTCAATGCAGTCAAATAAAAAATATTTGACGCTCTTCTTATATCCATAAAACAGACCAACTTAAAGTAAGAGAAGATTTTGTAGTTAGATGTGACAGTAAAAATTTAAAAAAATTCACAGTTTTTTACGATATGGTTCGATTTGAATTGATTGTTCGTTTTAAGTGGATATTTATTTTGCACTAGAATTGATCATAGGATTGATACAAACTTCACAAATAAAAAAAATATTTGTTTTCGTTTCTTTACTTATTTAAAATTTCGTAAAATACAGTTTTTTTTTTATTTTTATCGTCAAGAAGTTAACCATTATTTCGATTAATTACTAATTACTTAACAGATAATTTCTAATATAATATTTTTTTTTTTTTTTTAATATTGATTATCGTGTAAATGATAAGTGCTATCAATAAAATACACTACAAACGATAAGATGATGTCTAAGTAAATACTGGGATAAGTCGATTGGAAATAAATAGAAAAGCATAGCACAATATGATGGAATATCAAACAATAATTTAACCATTCATTATCATATGGCATGATTGATTATTTGAAAGTGAGATCGTAAGCAACAAAACTTGCATAATATACTAGATCAAGACAGATATTCAGTTATATTGCATAACAAAATGTTTAAGTTGAACGGTTGTACATAACATACGACCCTAATTGAGAGATGTCTTTAATTTGGCCAAGCATAGAATAAAATGAGTGCTTAGATAAAGTTTCAGTGATGTCACGATTTTGACTACAGCAGTCTAAGCTATTGAAAATAAACCAAACTTTTTGACATTGATCTCTAGATTGACTTGGTCCAATTAAAAATCCTCAATTGCTCGTGTTTGTTTAACACTAGCGAGTACCCGGTGTGCGTTGCAATGCCACTTAAAGATAGAAAGTGTTTGTGTTACAATTCTGTTCACCGAAATTCTTTTGGATACACAATATATTTTTTACTATTGCGTACGCAAATAAATCAGACGTTTTTACGAAGCGTGAGCAGGCTACGTACAACTGTCCATGTGAGAAGTATATCCACAAAGTCCAGTATATCAGTTGATAGTGTTTGCGATAAGCGAAACCGGTCCTAATTTAATGGTTCTAAATGGCCTTCGCGAGCATGTGAAATAATCTTATTTTTTTATCACAATAGAATTAAAAAGTAAATAATTACGATAAGCGAAACTGGTACTGATTAAATAGTTGTCCTTAATAAAAAAAAAATGGGCGTGTTCACAACAACCTACCGAAGTTTTATCATAATCGGATAAATGTAAATGTACGCATACAGGATGTATAAACGGATAAACATTTTTTTTATATGTTAAGATAAGTTACAGTTACAATTGCAACGAGTTGAATTTTGCGTTATAAAAATAATATACTTTAGTAAATTGAATTCTACGCATAAATTTGTCGTAGAAAACACAGATCAGCTAATGGGAATACATATCGAATGATTTTTCAATATGTTTATATATTTGAATTTCCATAACAAGTAATAAAATAACATTTTGATTTTGTCCACACCTTTTATTTTAAGAACCGGTATATATCACATACAGCAATTTCAAGTGATTTTTTTTGTTGTGTTGTAAAATTATATTTATGTGTGTATTTTTTGTTTTATCTTAGTCGTTAAAAGTTCTCGTCATACCATTCTTAATGTTCCTGGTATGATAATGGAAAGAATTAAAACCAGTATTTAATTCTTTTAATCAATTGTAAATGTCCAATAAAATTTCCATATAATCAGCAAAATGCGGATATTTATATCGTTTTCAAGATACTTTTCACATTGATAAATTATTAAAAATAGGTTGACTGATAAATAAAAAAAGGTGTCACATGGTGAAAAAAATAGCAATGTATTTTAGTTCTACAAAATTATTTAAAAAAAATATAGTTGATAGCTATTTCGGCTCACGCCATCGTCACAATTATGCTTAAACCAACTTTCATTTACAATTTTTGAAAAAAAATAATTTTGCTACGAGAAAGAAACAAGCTAGGCCGTTAAAACAGGAGAGAAGATGTATTGTGTACCTTTTCTACACAGCTATATATAGATAGGCAAATGTTAGTTTAAGCATAGTTCTGACGATGGCGTGAGCCGAAATAGCTATCAACTATATTTTTTTAAAAATAATTTTGTAGAACTAAAACATATTGCTATTTTTCACCGTGTTATAATGGAGTTCTACCAAGTGAATGCCAATTAAATCAATAAAAAAAGGTGTATTTTGTTGCTTTAAAAGTTGAAATGAATCGAATGAGAGAAATAAAAACTGTTTTGTACTCTTGTCAAAATAAATTGCAACGTACGTTTTTTCCTGACCCTCTCACATTACATTGTAAAATAACTACGCGGAAACTGACATATTAAAAATATCAGACGCGATCAATGTTACAACAAGATTATCAATATAGATCTATTCTCATCGCTCTACTCGAGGTGTGCGACTCTGTTTGACATTCAATAATGTATTTCATGAAGATCTTGATGTGTTAACTGAGACTGAAAGTATTATAGATGAAGTATTTTTATACACAGTCAATAAATTTTATTTACGGGAAATTAGAATGAAAAGAAAGGAATTTAAATAGCTTAAAATCATATATTCTAGGCACTCAGAACCTCATTTGCTACAGAAAAATACTATCTCTCAAACAAACTAGACAAAACTGATGGCAATTGTTATTAGGTTACTTCTCATGTAATTATAAAATCATCAGCCATAGCGATGTCGGATCCAAAAATATCATCACAATTACTAACAAACATAATGATCAGATATTTGTTGTAATAAATAATATAGATTTCTAATATTAATGCAAAAAACAGATTTAAAAAAAAATATTCGACAGGCTAACTTAACAAACAAAAAATGTTTCTATAGAATTTATCACATAATATTTTTAGTACAATCGGCAAATATAATATAACTTGAATAAATAAGTAAAAAAAAAGAATGTATATTTGTATATTTATACAAATTAAATAAAAAAATTTTTTTTTTATTAAATTGAATAGAAGTGGTTGTCTGATATAACATTCAAATATACTTGACGCCTAATTATTTTTTTTTCTAAATTAGAAAAAGAAATTTTTGAGTATATCTATAAAAAAAAACAAAAAAATGACGGACGCATATTTTATAATTTCAACCTCGATATTATGACAATATTTAAATGTGGTAAATTGAGTAGAAATAAATATATGTTCAAAGAAATATTATGCTTCTTATATTTGATTACAGTGCTTAAATGTGAATTTGAACGAGGAAAATGATCAAGGCATTGACATCAAAGTGCGAACTGTAACTTTCGATCTTTATTTTATCAGTGCTTTGTTATCGCTTATGTTAGGACTTTGGAAAGTAAATTGTTGTCAGTCAAATCTGAATGAAAATATCAATAAAATTTGATTAGCAGTAAAAAATGTCTATTTGTATTCAACTTATCAGGATTTGTTCAAACTTGATAAGAATACAATACTAAATACAGTGAAACGTTCTTATAACATTTGTATATAATGTACCAATTAAAATTGTCTTTGCTGCAGTGAATGTTTAAAAATCGTAGAGTGTTATTGTATTTACTAGCACAAAATTTAGGACTTAATTGTGACAAAGATGTTTAAGTACCAATCTTATCTAGATGGATTACAGAGATCAATCATTTTTCACTTAAAAATTAGTCTGACGATAGCATGAAACCCAAAGAAGTGATAAACCGAATCTTGTTATTATATTATATGACAAAATACTCTGTTATTTTTAACGTTTTATATTGAGTTTTTTTGTCCAGTATGTGTTTGTTTACTTAAATATTGACGAAAAAATGTATAATTTATGATATCGACTGAAGGTGCTTGATGTGATTTCAGCATCTAATATGAATTGTTGAAATTTTGTACGATTCCACATGTTGATCACTAACGTTTGACTTTTGTCAGTTCTGTTTCATCCGTGTGATAAAATGCATGAAGATATCGATAGCCGAAACCCGGGTTGGTAGTGAAAAACTTGCCGAATCGTACAATGTTTCGACAATTTAAATTTGAAAAAATATATTATCAAATTATTGTTAGTATTTTTAAGAACATTGTAATTTTCGTCAGCTATTATTAAATTGCCATGATGGTTTTTACTGTTCAAAACTCTTCGTATATTCCTAAGGCTTTCGTCTAGTTTATTATTAGAAAGAATTGTTGAAGCAGTTTGTAATTTTTATTTTAATTTGTTTTACACCAATGTTTTGTTTCAGATTCTTAACAGGGTGTTATTAAAACAAAGTTAAAATGGTGGACATGATGTATATTATTGTGGCCCTTATAACTGCGGTTGTCTCTTATGGAGCTATGGTCTATATGAAAAATAAGAGGTTTTGGGAATTAGTTGGCAAAATTAATGGTTACAAACCTCTTCCCGTAATTGGAAATGCTCTGGAATTTGGAAACAATTCAGTTGGTGAGAATAAAAAAAACATTAGTTAGTAAAATATTGCTTGGGTAATTACACTATTCATTTAAGAGCAGATGTTTCAAAGTATTTTGTGAGTCGTTAAAGTTTTACTCCCTTCCACAGGTTTTTATTGTTAGTCTTTTTTTTGAACTACAGATGTGATAAAAATGTTACTCTTGCCACATTAATGCCAAATTATCTTATTAAAATAACCAATTCGTAACATAATTTATTTTCATTTCGTTTAAAAGATTTTTTTTATAGTCATTTCAAAAATGAGAAAATATCTTTTTCATCGCTTTGGAAGGTATTTTCATCAATATAATCAAACAAAAAATGTGTATGTATAGTATACGCAATGAGACCCAAAGGTTTCTGTTCAATATAAATCACTTTAAAAGGTCAATTGTTCTTATTATCGTTTTAGTTACGTAAAAAAATAAATCAAGAATAGTATGTGATGGTTGTTTCGAAAAATAAAAATGGTGTTTGACTCTATTATCTATTTAGTAACATAAGTTTAACACTCTTCTAAAATATGTAGATAAAAATATGATAATAACAAAAAAAAATCACCATAAAAATATATATTATTTAAGAACTAGATGTAGAACACAAATGTCATTGTAATATAGAATTTTAATTTCAATAAGAGCTCTTAAGTTATGTTTAATTTTAAAATCAAAACTTGTAGAAAAAATGGATTATGAATTTCATTAACTATGGATAAATTTAATATTTTATTAATAATAATTCATGGAATTTCAAATATAAGTTCAATAAGCGCTTAGACTGAGAATTTAATTTTGACGAAGTTGATTCTTGTTATGCGAACTGAATAGCACCCGAGATAGAAAATAGCGTTATGCTAACAAAGCTGAAATTTAATCAGTGATAGTGCACTGACACATGCCTAGTTTTTGTCATTTTTACGGAAGCTTATTTTTTGCCAGTGACATATCTCTTGGCGTTAAAACCAAACATTTGTTTTACAGTAGCTAATCAAGGGATTGTCAATAAAACTACAATTTTTAAGGCCTAGTAATATTTATTCGATTTAGTTTTTACATTTTTTTTACGAAAAGCTTAATAATAAAAATGAATGATTTATTAAGAATTGAAATACAATCATGTGATGAAAATCAAATAGACGTGAAAACAGGAAACTTTAACTATACTTAAATTGTTTACGTTTTTTTTATTGCTTATACACAATAATTGATCGAAGAGATTCGCTATAAATTATTATTTCCTAGAGAATGAAAGTAAAATTTCGATTAATATCACTGTAAATACTTTTAGTTTGTATTATCGCAATACTTTGGTAGCAAAATATTTTTTTAATTGCTGCCCAATTTTTTGTTTAAATTATATGGAACTACTAAGTCAATTAGTATGTATGCTGGCAATATTTCTTGACTGAAATTAGTTTTGGAATCATTCCAAAACAAACTGGGCTATTCGAAATTAGCAATGTGAATGCCAAATACCTTATTCAGATACAAATCAATGAAAATCGAGTATATAGTAATATATTTTTACATTTTATTAACGAAAATATTAACAGGTGAATTTTTAAATACCATCCATGGAAACAAAAAAAATCAGCAACACACGACACTGGTCAGATTTGTATAATTCTTTTTCCGCCGAATAAATTTTTTACTTGGTGTTTTTTCTTCATTATTAAATTAGTTAGTTTTCGTATTAATTTAGTTTTAAAAGCATTCTGTTTGGCTTTTTATAAAGTTGGTGGTGTTCGAAATGCTATTTTTCTTTACAAAGCTTGAGTATAGTACGACGAACAAATGGTATTGGAAACATATATAGTCAGCTTTGAAAGCCATCACTTTCAATTAAGCGATTTTAGCTCTTTTTTGCTAATCTAAAGCATCTTTTAGCAGTTCATAATCATTTCATTAACAGCAGTTCATAATCATTTGGTAAACCATAATTATTTAAAACTAATGTGTAGTTAGCTATAAAAGAATTCATTTCTAAATATGTTACGTGTGTCACCAATTTCAAGGATCTCGATAAATGGTTTTCATTGATGGCAATTAAATTAATATTGTACATTACATGCGACGAGTTAAATTGACTTCTCAAGTCTTTGGACGAATAACATTGAACTTGCCTATCGTGGTATTGAGGATTTCACTACTGCGTAGTTCAAATATCGTGCTGTTTTATTTATGTAATTTAACTGACGAAAAAGGCTTATTATTTTTTTAATAATCAAAATCACACAAGTGTTGGCTTGGAATAAGACAGTGAGATATTTTTACCTCTAGAAAAAGCGCATAAAAAAAGTCGTAATGATTTATAATGTGTCCTATTTTTCATATCACATATTTGTACATACAACAGTTTTTTATTTCCAACTTCCATTATCCTTAAGCATAAGATAACGCCCATTCTTTGTATCCATAACTCATCTTTATACTAAAATGTTTCTCATTTGTGAGTTGCATTGTTTTCGTGAAACGTTTTGCTTTGTCTCATGTTCGGCGAGCTATCAACATAAATTCAATGCTCTGTGACACTTTGTTCTACACATAATATATGTAGTCTTAAAATAATATATAACAATTGTTCAGTTACAAAATAAAAGTGCTCGATTATTTGGAGACCACGAAAAAAGTTTTATGAGTATTATATTTCTACCCACAAGAAGAATAATTATCAAACCAAATAAAATATCCGAAGTATGTTATAATATCAACCTGTTGCCAGTTTTTACCTGTTCGTGATTAACAAGTATTAGTATTATATTTTGTTTTTGACATTTTAATTATGATTGTAAGTGGTGAGATTAGCCCCTATCATAGGCAAAATTTAAAAGAGTGTTAAATACTTTTTTTGAAATATTGCATTAATACTTTATATATATTCAATTATCCGTCTCATGACACGGTGTTAGAAGTAAAAATTAGAACGATCGACGATTTTGTAAAAAAACAACGTCGGATAAGTTTTCTTTACCTGCCTTAACACAACAAATAATTATAAGAAGATCATTGAAATTTCGACGAAAAATTTAAAAAAATTACAATCGTCATGTCTTATATTGATTACTTATACTTCTTGCATATAAGGCTCATGGTGCACTGTAATTGTAACACTCATAATTTTTATAGTAACTCGTTTTAATTTAATCATTCATAGTTTTTCTACTTTGTATTATATTTCTGTTGTTAAAAAAATGTTTTTAAAACTGAAAATACCTGAAATAATTTTAAGTGAAGTATAACGTAATGGATTTAATATAGATATTATTTAATGTTTATGCTTTTGAGTAAATATACTTTTTAAGTTGTTTTTTGTGTTAAGTTTGAAGAATATCTTGTTTTTTAGATATTCTTAAATCAATGAACAAAATGTGGAGATCGTTGGGTTTGACAACTTACAAAGTGATCCTTGGATATGATGTCTTTGTGATGCTGAACAACCCAGAACATGTTGAGGTAAGCTATTTTATGAATTGATTAACGTTTAATTTCAGAGAGGTTGTCTAGAAAGCTTCACTAGATAGTTGCGTTAATCTAAATTCAACTACAAATTCTATAAATTCCAAATCTGATTGTAAAGTATTTAACATGAAATCAGGCATACAAATTTTTGAGCATAGCTGAAAATGACATAACGTTATCTATTTTTTAACGCACATAAATAAAAAAAATTCAAAATGAAAAACAACAAATACTTGCACGGCCAGAATAGGTAATTGGCTGAAGAGAAAAAATAATTCTGAAGCCATGTCACAACGGTTATATTATTAAAATAATAAAATGATCAAATCATCGCAAAAAAGCACAAATAAAACAGTTAAATCTAAATTTCAGGTTTTACTAAGCAGTAACAAAGAACTAACAAAGCTAGATGACTACTTATTTTTGTATGAATGGCTCGGCGATGGTCTTTTGATTAGTGCAGGTAAATACATTTTTGAGACAATTTTTGATATAAGATGTTCCAGAAAACGTTCACAAAACTTGTAAGCACTTAAACATAAAAATAGAATTGATACAAAAATTAGTGTTTGGATAGATAGAATTTGGATATAAGGCACTGATATCCAAACCAACGGATATATAATATATCTTTGAGGCAACTCTCAAAACTACACAATATCATTTCAATAACAAGACCTTCAAAAAGATCGTGATAGTGATATCGACTGCCTTATTTATGTACAGTAAAATTGGTCTAAAACAAAATAGATACAAGCACCTAAAACCTTCCGGTAGACATCTACGCATTTTCCTTTGCCCATTCTTAAGTCGATTAGCGACTAGGCGAGTTAAAGTAAGCTTTTCAAGTTTATTATCGCACTATGGACAATTCCTGATAAAAAAATTCATTTTAGGATTATTACAACTAAAATTTGATATCCATTTTTTCTTACCATTGAAAGCTTTCCGTTTTTATAATTAAAATAACAAACGCATGCATCGAAAATACACACAATTAAGCAATATACTGACAGTATAATAGGGATTCTAACTATTCGTCATTTTTAACTATTCGGATATCGAATAGTAAAACTGAAACTATCTGGATATATCCAGATATCCGGATAGTTTCATGTTAATATGAAAATAACAAAACATTACCACATACTTAAATAATACATTAAAAACGAGCCCATTTGTAATATAAGTTAATTATTCAGATTTTAACAATTCATATTTTAAAAATAAGACAGCATTTAATGTATCATATATTAAATTTGATCTTAATTTAGTGTAAATTTGTCCTGCTGTTGAAAATGCTCGTTCCGTTGCTGTTGATGTTGGTATTGTTAGAAGTGTTTTAAACAACACGTCCAATTTCTCCATCCGTTTTTTAAATGGATCTAAGTATTGAAAATCTTTTTTCAGATTATTTATATTGTCATTTGTATTTTCGTCAGTTTCCGCGAGAAATAAAATAGAATTACGCATTACATGTTGCGATTCGGAAGTCAAAAAAGAGAGAGGTGTTATTTCTACATCAGAATCCTAAGAGATTTCATCATTACTAGATAACAAATTTGGGTGAATTCTCTTAATAATCCTTTGTGCTAAAGAAATGCCCTCATATTATTTTGAGTATCGAAAATGTTCTGTAAAATATTTATTTAAAAATTATAACGAATACTATCCGATATTTCGCTAAATATCCGGATATCGAATAGTTAAAAAGGGTCGGATATATCCGGATATCCGAGTTGGAATCCCTACTGTATATATATTACCCATCCTTCAAATATGTTTGATTAATACTTTCACAATTTCAGGTAACAAATGGCGCAAGCAAAGAAAAATAATAACACCTACATTCCACTACAAAATATTAGAGCAATTCACTGAAATATTTAATGATAAAGGAGAGATTTTTATTCGGAAACTTGCAGAAAACAAAGGAAAAGTAGTCGACGTCTATCCATGTGTTACTCTATGCGCGCTGGATGTCATTAGCGGTACGTGCATAATTTAAAAAAAATCTTATCATTTGATACACGTTACAACGTAATCTAATGTTAATTGTTTTTAAGATTACTCACGTAATACTATGAATATACGTCATATTTTAATCTTTTACGATGATCAAGTGATGTTATCTGTACTAGTGTCCTTATTTTTTAATTATTGATTGATTCATAAAAAAAACTTGGATATTTTATAAATTTAAAAAGTCATGGAATTAAATAATCGTGGCTCGTGCTAATCTAATGATTAAATTTGTGACATCGATTGAATATGCTTGATGGAATTTCAATATAAAATTTGAATTGTGACCGCTTTTTACGATTCCAAATGTTTTGTCAGTTCTGTTGCATCCGTGTGATAGAATGCCTGAAGATGCCGAAAGGTGAAACCCGAGTGTCTCGTTAGTGATAACACATGTGACAAAAATGTTTTGAGAACATATATATATATATATATATAATTGGTTGCTGTATGAGGATACGAAATTGACAAATTAATGAAGAGAGAAATCCTTTTGATTATTATTCTTCAGTTCAGAACTGATATTTGAATCATCAAAATGTCGTACATGTCTATGCCATGTTAAATACATTTTGTCATTTATTACCCATTTAAGCCTTTCGGTATTTTCAGACATTCCAGTGTACAGATTTAAATGTTTATGACTACATTATTTATTGGCTCTTTTTATTTTTGAAAAAATAAACTTTTGTTTTATTAGGTTTTTTTATTAGTATTTATATCATATAATTTTTATATCGCAGTGGTATAATTCCACAAAAAAGCAATCACATCGAAATTGTTTTATTTTTGTGGAAAACGCGTAGAAATGGCTGAAAGCATTTCAGGAAAATAACAAGCCACTAATTGCGTTATATCACACGTTAAATATCAAGATAATATTGAAACTAAAACGAAACGAATCGTGTCACGGGGTTATATAAGAGAAAAGAGTGAGAGAAAATTATATGTAGCCGTTACGAATAACCTTTTTTCTATAACAATACGACACAAAACGTGTTATTTTATTTATAAAATTTATTTATTAATGTCGCGTGGAGTCCATGAGAAAAAACTTAGGTATTAATTAATATTTGAATGTTTTTTATTTCTTTGTGCTTTCTTTTTTGTTTCTTTGAAAAGTAATCTATGAATTGTACTTGTAATTGTCTTTATGTAATATAATATTTTCTAGAGTCTGCTATGGGCGTGAGTATAAATGCGCAAGATAACGCACATTCCGCATATGTAAAAGCTGTTTATGAGTAAGTTTTTATTCATGTGTTTCTTATAGTAGAATAGTTTGTTATTAAATTTTATTAAGAATATTTAGAAAGTAGTAATATCCTATTATGTTTCAGTTAAATCCTGTTGTCATATTTGTTGTTTATGTATGATAAACTGAATCTTTATTCGATAATTTTTTTTTTTTACAGAATGTGTGAAGTTACTCACAATAGAACATTTTCGGCGTGGAAGCGAAATGATTTTTTGTACCAGTTTTCCAGCGATAGAAAAAGAGAAATTGGGTATTTGAAAACCCTGCAGTCAATGACGACTGAAGTGATAAACCAAAGAAAAGAAGCCTTACATGACGAGATTAAGCGCAAAATGAGCGAAAACAGCACGGATCTTAATGCTGATGAAGAGTTTCTTGGTAGACACAAAAAGACAGCCTTCTTAGATTTATTGCTGATGAGTAAAACGCCTGACGGTTTGCCATTGAGTGATGGCACTATCAGAGATGAAGTGAACACGTTTATGTTCGAGGTAATTTTGAGCAAATCGTTTCATTTTGGTATTTGATGAGTTAAATGGCATAATCTTTTTTTTTCACTTTTAACCCGATCGGCGCGACAGTTTTTGATACAAACAAAATCTGTCCGCGTTGCTATTTTTCAAAATGTTTTCTTTTCACATAGAGCTATAAATACACAAAAAAAAAATTAGGTTGGCTTTTATGGAAGCTAGATGCATTAGGAATGTTTACGACATTAAAAAACACAAAGAAATATCCTATGTTGTCACAATTATCTTAACAAATATATCCCTAACAAATAACTAACTCGTAAATTGCCATTACCGTGACATAACGAGGCAACCAATCAAATTCAAATGCACAAGGCCGTTACTGTCACGTGTCATGGAATGTCACATTGCAATGCCCCGCGATCGGTGCAAAGTTCAGTGCAAAGTTAGACACGAGTTTAGCACGCAGTTTTAAACTGAAATGTTAATTTGGCGGGATCGGAACAAATTTTGAAGGGTTTGAAAAATCGATGTTTTAAGCATTTAAACCTAATAGTTTTAACAATTTTATGGAGGTGGTAGTATCAGGACGAATTGGGCGATATTTTAAAACCAAAATCAGTCATATATGAAAAAGATTGCCTGTATTATCGACGTTTGAATGTTTGCGTCCCAACGTCTGGGGCGCTCGCGCACAGGCCTTGCACATTGCCGTCCCATACGTCGGGGCGTTAGCGCGGAAGAGATTAAAACAAAAATATCTTTTAAAATTTAGTTAGTAGTGTCAATTTATGTGGTAATATTGTTGCCTTTCGTCATCTTCAGGCATTCTATCACCAGGATGCAACAGATCTGATCAACGAAACCCGGGTCGTTAGAGACAAAACATGTGGAATCGTACAAAATTGTAACAATTCAAATTTGATATTGAAATTCTATCTAGCACCTTCAGTTGATATCATAAATTAAAAACTTTCACCAAACTGATTTCATTATAATATTTAAATATTCTCAAATACTCTAGAAAGTATGCTTATTGCTTAGCGCAGAATTCCTTATGCCAATCTTCAAAAAAAAAGCTCAATGTAAAAAGGTGTTTTTATACTCTTAGAGTTTATCGTATAAGTAGCAATAAATTAAAATAAAACTTAATCAAAAAATAATTACCATTTAAAAATACTAACAGTCAACTCTAGGTGAAAACGCATTTTATTATCAAGACTATATAGAAGTTTCTGAAATACTACTCAGATATCTTTCAAATTATTCAATATTGGTTTTTTTCCACGAGTATTAATTGATATTATTCGTGACGAGCGTATCTGGTTCTCAGTACCATAAAACAATATCAATTAGGTCGGTTGGTCGATTCAATTTCGACAATCATTGTTTTAAATACTCTCTTTACGTTTTTAAGCAAAGAAATCATTTGTTGCAAACTTTTCAGGGTCATGACACAACTTCATCAGCAATAAGTTTCACAATTTACTTACTGGCAAATAACCCAGACGTCCAAGAGAAAGCATTTCAAGAACAGGTTTCTTTATTCGGTAATGATGTTTCAAGACGTGTCACATTCAGAGAACTTCAAGAAATGAAATATTTAGAATTGGTTATTAAGGAGTCTCTCAGATTATACCCATCAGTTCCTTTCTTTGGAAGACGAATTGTAGATGATGTGACGTTGAAAGGTGAGCATGTCTATTTGATATAGTCAGCATTAGTGAAGAACAAGTCAAAACTCCTTTTCAAGTCAAATTTTTACTTAAAAGATACCCGTTTTGTATAAATAATTTGGCAAATGTTTATTTTCAAAAATAATACATGGCTTTAAACGAATTCGAAAGAAGGGGGCAGCAATTGGTTTCACTATAATTTATTCCTTTTAAGAATAATATGCATTTATCGAATAAGTAACATCAAAAAATTTGTGTCCGTTAAATGATGTAAAACATCATTTGATTAAAAAAAATTTGCGTTTTCATAAAATAAGTAAGTTTAGTGATCACATTCAATAATTTTTCTTAAAACTTTCTCATTAGTTTTATTTGCTACTGTTTATACAATAACTGCTCTTGATATCTGCAATATTTAAAACAGCGGCGAATCATTGTTTTAATTTTGAGAATCGGTTACATAGTTGACTAGCACTAGAATTTGAAATATAGGTATATTAAAAACAGTTCATAAACGGACGAGTATTTTATTTCTCCTACTTACAATTTCGCATCATATAGGAGTATTAAAAATCAAGCAGTAACAGGCCCTATGCTTAATATACTAATGGCTTAAAATAATAATAATTGAAGAAAAAGAAACAAATTTTTATGAATATCGAAGTGCGTTGGCTACTCTGATACAGTAGACGTCTAAGATTAAAAATAAAAAAAGTTGCAATATTATAATTTGAACGAATAAAGTTTGGAAATCACTGTATATGCGTTTCCAAAAATAAATACATACGTGACATCAACATAACCAATATTGTCAAAGTGATTATCCGCGGAGCAAAATCCTTCACCGAGCATATTTGTCACATTTCATTCGATGAAACACGATACAAAAAGTATACTTGCATGCTCACTCCACAGGATATTGGTATTCTCAAGTATGACTCTTCGCGATTTGACATGAATGATTTTCTCACTTGAATAAAAATTGATACGGCACAAAGCGTCAGTCATGCGTGAATGTGCTGCTTTTGTATATTTTCTGATGAGAAAAAAAAATACCGACGTATGAAAAAATCGTTGTAGTTCATTATAAAAGTTTTGTTCGTGACGTCAAGGATGCATTATCTTTAAAAAGATTCAGAACGTCATGTGCAATTACAGATTATTGTATATTAAAATTTTAATGTCACAAAATAGCTAAGCTTAGCGTTGTTGTTTGATGTATTCCAAAGAAATTTCTAAAACAATTTTGTATTTTTTTTCTATTTAACAATTCAAAAATCAACAGAAAATTTATAACTAAATACAAATTTATGAAAATTATTTGTTTGACTTTCTAAAAAAAAAGATCAGAGATGTACAAGCATGTTGCTTGAAATTTTAAATACATCTTTTTTAAGCCGAAATTGTTGTATACAACGAAAATCTTCATACTTTTTTCTTTCAGATGGCACTGTAATCCCAAAGGGATGTTCTGTAGCAATCCAGCCATACTTTATGCACCGGAATCCCCTTTATTTTCCCGACCCAGAAAAATTCAACCCCGATCGATTCTTGGCCGAGAATGTTCACAACAAGCACCCTTATCTATTCATCCCATTCAGTGCTGGCCCACGGAATTGCATAGGTAAGCAAAAGCATCATAATATTATATACTGATGTTTGAAGGGTAAGCCTTGTTATAATATATCTCACTCTCAGTTCTCGGTGTACATTAAAAATTAATGAGAATAAGAATAATTGAAATGATTTTGTATTGAATGATATAATGACGCTACATTACTCAACTTTGAATTTAATATTAAATTATGATTTTATCTTCATTGACTAGAATGTTTAATTTAGCAGTAGCACGGGCAAATTTCATCATAACACAGCTCAACGAGCGATAATTATTGGCTATCTTGGATTATCAATAAATTGATATAAAAATACAATTAAATTATGCATTAAATAGAAAAAAATATATTATACCTTTGATGTTTTTCAGGTCAAAAGTTTGCGATGCTCGAGATAAAAAGTATTCTTTCAAAATTACTGAGAAATTTTGAATTATATAGCGCTGGACCAGAATATGCTCCCATAATTGCAGCGGAAATTATTCTAAAGTCGAAAAATGGTACAAATATACAGCTACAAGATCGAGTATACAAAGAAATATAATTGAAACCAAAATAACTTTACTATAAAAATGAATGAACACTTTCGTTAAGAATGATTATTGGAATTTAAAATGTGATATTTGTAATTACAAAAATTAATATAACGGGAAAAAATATTTGAGTTGAATTAAGTATTATTTTTGTACGTGAATTATTTTGATCATCAAAGAGATCACAGTCAACATTTTGTAATAAAGGTATGCAATGATATTGTTTTAATGTAATTATAACATTAAAAAGAGCTATAAGATTTGTCTTAAAAAGTGTGTCACTATTGAATATAAAAAGTTCTAATTATTCAATATCTATTGAAATGTAAGTATTGCTGCAATGAAAATATACAACCCTTAAACCTCGATACAATTAAGCAGGTGTTTCAGGAGCGTTTCATGATATGTAATATATTTAATACTTATGTAAAAGAGGTTAAAAGGGTTTTAGATAATACTATCTGGTTTAAGGGATGTGGACGTGACGTGACCACATAACAAATCATCGGCTTAAGCGCGTAACTACAACTGTTTGATCACGTTCTAATTATGAGCAAAACATTGTTTACGAGTAAATCACTCATGCATATAAATGTAGTTTAAGTTACTTGGGTAAGTTTTTACGATGTTAACGTTTTATTGGGCCAAGTAATTCATAAATCAGATGTATTTTATCACTTAGAGATTGTACTGTATTGTGACAGTGGTTTGTTTTAGTAGTGTAAGCTATTCGGTAAATATTTTTTTATTGATTGAATTGGCATTTCGTTGGTAGATCTCCATTAAAACACGATGAAAAAGTAGAAAAGTATTTTAGTTCTACAACATTTTATAAGATATAGTTGATAGCTATTTCGACTCACGCTTTCGTTAGAAATAGTTCTGAATTTTGTAAAACTAAAATACATTGATATTTTTCCACCGTGTGGTAAATAATTTTTATTTTGATGAGGAATGAATTTTCACTTAGCGTTTCAAAAATACTTTCGACGCTGTAAAACGAAAAAATATTAAGATATTATTATGTGTGATATTGCAATAAAGATTCAATATTTAAAAAAATATTGATTTATATAAAAAAAAAAAATATTTGAGAAATTCAACAGTTAAGAAAAATAATGTTTTGAGGAATCAAGTTTGAGACGAAAATAATAATCTCAGATAGAAATATTGTTTCGGCTTACTTTGACACAATGAATATCTTTTTTTGTGTACACACGAACAATGGCAATAATAGAGAATAGAAACGAAGTATGCCATAAACAGGCGACCTTAACGTGATATTAATAGTATACTAAGTCCTGTAATATTATTTTGCTGTGAGACATATTATACGTATTTATAATGATAAACGTTTGAGATTCGAATTATGCTACGATTGTTATTATATATTTTCATTTTAATTGATGTTATTATTCTGCTTAAAGATTCTATTTATTAGTATTTTTTATTTAGCAAACTGAATAAAGATGTGTGGAATTAAATGATAACAAATGATTGATGATATCTAAAGATTGCGTAAGGAAACGAGTTTAATATACTTTTATCTTTACAGAAATTATGACTCACTTTCTATTTGCATATTTGGTTAGCAGATTAATATTTTTAATGTTCATTATGATAAGAAACACTTATACGAAAGGAAGAATAAATATACCATATTTGACCACTAGTTTCCAGATACTTTTAGAGTTCAATAAATAAGATTTTTATTTTTGATTAATTAGCTAATGAGCAATCATTGCGAGAGAGTAGAGAATGTATTCCGTTATATATTACGCGAGGGAAAAGTCGGTCGAGATATAATATTTGCTAAGCGCTTACTGTTTATAAAAAACAATTCGTTAGAAATTTTGCGATCTATAAATAAATATACCTGGCAAAAAGTTGAACAGATTAAAAAATATTGTGAAACAAAATGAAAGTAATTAATTAGAGAAATTATAAAGTCAATCAAAATACTGTTACAACCAATATGGAAATTCAAAGAACTTGATAATTGTTCACAGTTTAACGCATAATAGATTCCAACAAAAGAGAGATTACCCAGATTGTGATCTTTTGTTTGTAGACAACATTAGATGACATTAGTAAATGAAGGTAACATTCAGTGGTGAGTTAAACTAAACACCCGCAAAACCTAGCTTACTAGACCATGATTAACGGTCCCCCTTTAATTTAATCTTTGTCTTTTTGAGACAAATACAATATTCGGCAGACAGAAATGCTTCGCTGGGTAATTGTTTTAGCGACACAACAGATTGAGATAAAAAAAACTATAAGAAAATAATCAAAAGCAGACTACAGGTCACATCATTAAGATTCGTACTTTTGAAAGTGTTGAACTGTAAGTCATTGGTAGAAGGACTTCAAAGTAATTAATGAAACCGTTTTGTAAAGAATATAATGCGCATTTTAAACCTGTACAAAAAACGAGTTTGAAGTTTGTTAAGTGTTATCACATTCTAAGCCATGTTTTCAGGCATCGTGAAATGTAAATCTCTTAAATAAGAAACTAAGTAAGCAATGTCATCATTTAAATAATTGAAATAAAATTAAAAGTTACGGTTGTTTCGCCCTCACACTATAAAAAAGCAATGAAAGTGTTAAAGATAATGAATAACACGTTCAAAAATGTCTTTCTTTTTACCAGAAAGAAACTTGCAAAGCTTTAAAAAACAGTTGAAAAAAAATAAATTACTTATATATGCATTGATTGTACGTAGGATTACCGTGATAGTATAAGTAGTTTAATTAAATAGCAGCATAATTAATGAGTGGAGTAATTTCGAATGATATTTGACTATGCTAAAAATTGGAAACCGAGTTGTTCAGTACATTAATATATTATATTTCACAAGTATTTTAAATAAAACACGTGTTTCACAAGAATAAGGTCAATTTATCAGTTTGGTAAATGTCACGCTCACAATCACGTAGAAATTATCGGAAAATATGTGTCAAATTTTAAGAATTACTGTAGAATAAATATAGAGTATGGCTTATGACAAGCGGTGTTAATTTAACAGTAAGGAATATTGAGAAGAATTTGAATTGTTACAACTTTGTAAGATACCACATGTTTCTTCACTAGCGACCCGGGTTTCGTCATCTTCAGGCATTCTATCATACGGACGCAACATTGATGAGTAACATTGAGAAGATATTAGAATACTGCAAAAGTTATTTATTCATATGTATATTAAAAATTGATTACGCAAAAATACAAGTAAGTTGAATTGTAGTGAATGTTTGATTAGTTTCAAAACGATTTTTTCTGACAAAAGAATAGCGCTTTCAAGATATGATCATTTTTGCTATTTTATAATAGAATTTATACATTTTGTGTTTTTTTAATGGGTCACATGAATAATAATGCTATAAATAATCTATGATATCGACCAAAGGTGCTTGATGGAATTTCAATATTCAAAAAATAATCGTTCTATTATTAAATTTAACTCGAATAAAAACTTTAAAGAAAACATTAAAAGTAATTTTAACGCATAAAACACAACTTTATAATAGTTTGTAAGTATATTTGTTGATCTTATCAAATTAAATAAAATTAAAATCTTTTTTTTTTTAATTATAATACTGAACATAACGTTGAATTCTGCTCAATGCTATTACTATACTCTAATACACTTTATCCCAAATTTTAAATTTATGATATCGACTGAAGGTGCTTGATCGAATTTCAATATCAAATTTGAATCGTTGCAACTTTGTACGATTCTACATGTCTTGTCACAAACGACCCGGGTTTCGCCCTTCGGCATCTTCAGGTATTCCATCACACGGATGCATCAGACCTGACAGTCCTGAAGATGCTGAAGGGCGAAACCCGGGTCGTTTGTGACAAGACATGTGGAATCGTACAAAGTTGCAACAATTCAAAAAAAAAAAAAACAAAATTTAAAATTGGTCAAAAATGATTTTGATATTGACCTAGTCGGTACCTGGGCCTAGACCGATCCAATTTTAAGTTAACACTCAAGCAACCGCACATTTCGCGCAGAAAAAACGCTTATCACCGCACATTTTTCGATACTTTGCTATTTCTCGCGACATCAATTATTATGCTTATAACTTTTTACTCAGTTGAGTGAATTTAATAAAACAAGAATTATTTTATAGAGTATTGTATAATATATGTAATTTAAAATTAATTGGCTTAAAAATAAAATTATCAAGCGGCAAATGCATGATAAAAATTTTTTTTTCATAAAAATCAAAAAAAAATATCTTTTAACACTCATATAAACCCACAAAGTAATGTCAAATTCTTCAGAAATCCTACACCATGTTACACATTATTGTGTGTTTATTATATGTGGAGTTTCTCAAACTGTGGATGTGCTTATTTGTTTCCGTTATATTCTCATATCACTCGGTTGTCGGGAGTCTCGAAACATAGACTAGCCGAAAGCGGGCGTTTTTCGGCATAACTTGAGAGCCAAACAATATGATTTTTGATATTTCCAAAGAAATTATGTGTGATATTTGTTCATCATCGACTAAATAAATAAAACGAATGATTATGTCATAATTTCAGCATATTTCTAAGCCGAATATAAACATCTGTTTTTTAATTTTGTCAATTAGGTAAATGGCACTAAACATATTTTCAATTTGAAATATTTAAGATATTGCGGGTTCATGATATAGTTTAGTTTTAATTATATCATATAATAATTAACAATATATATTCGATATTCCTACAATTTCACAATCACTGGATCTCAAGTTGTAAATATTCGAGAAAAGTGTTTCACATCTTTTTTTACGTAATGAATGAAACCATTCTGTCTAATAACTCAAGAGTTTTATTGCTTTTGGTCAAAAATGGTCTTTGTCGGGTTGCCTCAACTAAACCATTCAAAATTAGTCACTCAAAACGGAATGGTTATTGGCTATCAATATGTTGATAATCAATCATATACTATAGGTCCCTGTACCTTTACTATCATGATTTTGTGAAGGTATTTTTAGATATTACGTCTTATGCAATAGTAATATATACAAATAATAAAATACGAAACAGTCATCGACAAAAAATATTTATCGAGAGTTGTTACACTTCCGAGAATTACGGTCAGGGTAGGCGCTTACTATTCATCCATCAGTGTTTTACGACAGGAACAGGAGGCACTATGAGATACAAAATATTTCTTTTAATAGCCAATACATGTTGAAACATTTACTATTATTAATTTTTATAAACATTTAAATATTATTATTAAAATGTTCTGACTGCCTAATAATAAAAAGTAAGTAGTAATATAATATTATTACTAATGCCTTATTATTACTAATAATATTCTATTACTAATTATAATCACTTAAGTTTTATCAATAATGCTTTTTTAAATGATAATTAAACAATGAAAGTGTATTACTGAGCTGTGATAAACAAAAAACTTAACTTTTGGAACTGGCAAATATTGTTTACTTCAAGGACGATTTGAAGCTATAATTTTCGGAGAAATAGAATGAAAGACACGTAGAACAATAAACAAAACAGTTCTAAGCCGTAAATTAAAAAAAAATATCCACATGTATCATGTATTCGAGCAGCAGACTTAAAGATGCAGCGCGAGACGAAATCCGCGCGAACGCGGGACCGGTCGTTAAGCGATTGCGACAATTTCCGCGCGAACGCGGGACCGGTTGCTTGAGTGTTGAAAACTTACCACGAGACCGCAAATGCAAACGTTTACAGTACTTCTGTGTTCTCTCTAATAATTTATATTTTTTCATGCAAAGAGTTTCAAAACAAATTAGCAGCATAAATAATACGAGATGCCTCTCATAACCAACAATGTAAGTGCTTGAGGTGGCCATTATCAAATTCTTGTTTGCTGTCAAGTGGCCCCTATTCGAGAAATACGCACTCCGGAAATATTTTGTGAACAGTCATTACTGATCCCAGATGGCAGAAAAGAGGCATTTTGACCAAAATAAGTAAATTTCTGCTAAGCAGAGAGTGTACAATTATGTTGTTTACCTTAAGTACTTAATAATGTACTATCCGCCAGGTTATAAAATTATTTTTTTTATTGCATGTTACTCCATAGAACAAACGTTAAAATAAACAAATATACTTATTTAATTTTTTTTTTACATTATTGCTTCAACTTACGGTTGTAGAGCGCTTAAAATAAACAGTTCATAGCCAGTTCAACACCCATAAAAATTAACGTACATATACACCGACATTTCGATTAGTTCGGTCATTTTCATGATAAGGTTACCGTTAACATTTTAAAACTAAATATCATATTTTAAATTGAGAAGTATATAGAAAAAATTGAAAAATAATTTTTAATATGTTCAATACCCTTTTTTACAAATATTTTTTGAGATAATAAACTTTAAACTGTATTATTTTAAAACAGATTGACCACGTGGATCGAGGATTGGTTTTTGAAATCAAAATATTATATAAAGCTTTATTGATTCTCAAATTTATGTTATTTTAAAAATATTTTATAATGAATATGTAGTTCTTTTCAATTTCTTTAAACGAGTTTTATGGTAAAGAAAATCGTACGAAATTACCTTTATAGCTCTCACTTGCAAACTCTTTTTCTTCAAAGGATTGTGAAAAGTAAAATAAACTGATTAACAAAACCAGAAAAAAACAAAAAACCTTAACAGCTTAGCGTATAAAAAAAGCTCTAAAAGTTTACTTTTTTTACCACCACAAAGAGTGAACTTTTCTAACAGAAAGTCATGAGCAATTTCAGTCGCTAGCGTTTCTAGTCAAACTTGTGCAGGTCTGAAGCAAAATAGCGCAGAATGGTAGCGCAATTCACGTTGTGGCTTATGCTTTTCTGAATGGAAAGCTTTGTATTATGCAAACTAAATCATGTCTCCGATAAATTGCCAGAAAACACCACTGACATGTGTAATTTGTCACTTGTAGTTGGTGACGAGCGCTACTCGAGAAAACTATTTTGCGAAACTATTGTGTGCCATAACTTTAAGTGGAATTACACTATTAAAGTGAATTTCTCCCTGCTAATGCAAGCGCACAATTCGTTATTATTATTAACTCTTAGTTGTGTTTGTAGAACTAAGATCAATAAAAGTTTTAATGACCACCGATTATTAAAGAGATTCAGCAGTGCTTTAGTTTTCATATTTGGAGTGCTTTTAATCGTTATATTTTAAAGCCACATAATATAAAGAGTTCAAGAAGACTTTTTCTGGTAGTTTGTAAATTCGATCACATTTAATAATGATTTTGTTTTCGCGTTAATCGTTCAACTTACTTTCTTATTCCTTGTCATGTTTTCAAAATGACATACAAGGTAAATATAATAGTAAGAAATAAAAACTTTCTATTAAAAAAAATCAATTCATAAATACATCTTATCGGGAATTTAAAGAACAAAATCAATCTCACTTGTGTCTATTATTCGGCAAAGCTTTAATAAAAGCTATGTAAGGTCGGGTAACGGTATCCTCAATCTGCTTCAATCGTTTTCTGTGTAACTGAAAGTTTGAATCTGTCGATAAAGTTCACGATGAACAAAACTACCGCTCTTGTTTATAATCAATAAAATCGTGTGTGAAAATAGAAGTTAACAATGTTTCGAGTATTAAAACTAAAACTATTTTTTGTTTCATGAAATACATAATTTTATGACTTTATATTATAATATACATATATTACAATTTGATTTTTTCTAGTTAATTAAAACCGAGTTTGTGTATCTGTGTACTTGAAAGATTACTATTTTTCATAAATTGTATTTTTAAATACTTTTAAAAGCTACATAGATAGTCATACTAAGACAACTGAAACCAAGGTAATTTTTGTAATTTGCAAAAGAGTGGTTGCAAAGAATTGTTTTTATAAAACCAAGTATTTTAAAATATATATAGATCACCGCTTACAACACCGATTCATTCAAACAACATAAATATAAGCTCAATTTAATAAATGACAAGTTAAATTAAATATACATCAATGAGAAAAACCGTTAGAGAAACTTAGAAGAAAAATGTATATATAGTTTTAAGAAATATTACTAAATAAAAGAAACGCATACTTTTAAGTCTATATTCATTGTTTATTTTCCAGTAAAATTTTATTTACTCTGGAAAAAATTACTTTCCACATAATTAACCTATTATGCACTTTGAAAAAGCTCCTTGCATTTTGCTTACACATTCGTGCAATACTGTGGTGCATGAATAAGCGTGAATACGCTCACTGATCAAGCGGTTAGGTGTAAATTCCTTATAAAAATCTATAATATATCTCGCAATATGTTGGTTTCCTATATACCCAAGGTATATATATATACAGTTACATATTACGTTTTGCAGCAGTATTCAATCAATTCAAGCAAATTCGACTCTCTTGATAGATATTATATTAATTTTATGATAAAATTAGTTACTTCTCACTTTCATGGGAGCATCTTGATCTTAGTTTTTGCTTTTCTTAATAAAATTGGCTTCTTGGATTTTAACTTTTTAACATAAATAACAAATATATCACAAAAGGAATGATCTTAAAGTTTGTTGATATTAATAATGCAAAAATATATGCATTCATATGTAGCTGTTAAGTCATATCGGTAAACTAAAATTTACGTATTCGTTTAAGATTTCTCACTTGTATATTTATATTGCAATATTTTTTTCCTGTTCATTAAATAATTACGGCGTGTTAAACTAAATGTAGACTGAATTATAATTTTTAAATTATTTTATCACGTAATATGGATGTATATAACAAATGGATTGCGCTGTTTTGATTCATTTAAAGCTAGTTAGGTAGTAAAATAATAAAACAAATAACTAGAAAATAATATGATTTTCTATTTAACAGTCCCTGAGGCAACATAATTCCACATCAATGGAGATGGAATTTAACTGCCGAGTTCAGTTTTCACCTGATTGGGAAACAGCACATACAATACTAAAACAGCTGCGTTGGTACTTGATGTCACAATAAAGGCTTACATGCAATCAAAAGACATTTTGTGGCTTAAGTGTAGGATTATCATATATTTTGCTCAATTCACTACCAGGATAATCTGCTTTTCTAATTAAAACTGTTTTTACATTGCATTGAAGAGAAAAAAATAATAATTCTCGTAAAATTGACAAACATCTTTTAAAATGATGTAATTGATTATTCATAAAACTCATAGAGACTTGCAATGTTCTGTGAAATGATCTGTTGAATTTCTGTCTGAACGGCTGCTTAGAAGTAGGATAACGAAATAGAAACATTCTTATCAAGATTGACATTTTTATTTAATTATATCTTAAGAAACGGACTCCGTGACGTTTCTTTTATTTCTTCTCAGTCAAATTCAATATTTAATAATATATAAAAAAAAGTATCAAATATCAATCGTTCTTCCAGTACGCTATTTCAAGAGAGAGTACAGCCAATTACCAGAGTTCGTTAAAAAACAAGTTTTGTCAAGATGTATTAGCAGTTAATGTCTTCAACAATTGAAGCAAAAAATGTGTTATAATCACATACTTAGAAATAAAAAAGAGATTCAAGTAAAAATGTAAATATTTCAACGTTGTAAGAGCATAAGTAAGCCTGGTGCTTGAATCACAAAGCTCTCCAGAAAAGACTAGCTAGGGGCTTATGAAATAGTTAAGTGATGTTTTTTTATTGAAAAAGTTCTACACTCAAGTCAGCTAACGGCAAGCTAGAGCTTTTCTTCTATCGACCTTAATTATTAGCAACGAAGATAAAACCGAAGGACACATTACAAAGAAAAAAGAACACTCTGTGTCACAAACACACGTTATTGGTTAAATTATAACTTACTAGAATGACTTAAAATATAACGAAGCAAATTGTTCTTTTATGTAGCAATTATTTGAAATAATGCTTTAACTTTCACAAAAACTTTTAATTGATTCATCGTTTTGATAATCAGAATTTATGATACGAACATTTGAAAAACAAGTAGGTACACAGCATCTTTCGACATATGTGTCTCTTTTCAAACGTATCTCAGATATGCTGTGTTTATTTATTTATTTTAAACATTTCCGTGTTATAAATATCCAAATATGAAACAATCTAGCTAGCTTGTATTTTTTGCCACGTAATTCAATTTTTTATATAAATATATAAAAATATTTTTCATATATATTTTTTTTAAGTTTTAAAAAAGTGGACGATGTAATTTATGTGGTGAAGTTAGAGAACTTATCATTAAGAGTATTAAACTTTCAAAATAGATTTTATATAATTTCCTCGAGGCTAATTTCAAGGATGAAAAGTAACTTTGACTTTCGCAAATGTAAAATTTTGCATTTGCGCTCTCGAGAACTTAGAAAGCACACTATAAACAAAACCAAAATAGGGATAACTCATCTATCCAGCGTGCCAATTAACATTCCAAACTTTATTAGATGCGTAAGAATAAATATTTCTCAAGTTGTCTAAGTTCTCGCAAAAGAGAAGTTTTTAAGACTCAAATATTTCAAAAAGCTTAATAATCATCAAACTTTACGGAAAATGTTATTCATGTTTTGAAATATTAATAATTGTATAGAATTGTTTTTTACATTTTCAGCTATTCATTTTTATTTTACCATCATCATTTATCAAGTATCACGTCAAAAGTAACATAAAATGATCGTTGTATTGATAAAAAAAACACCAGACAATAACAATTCATGGCAACAAAATCTATGATTTATTCTAGTTCATATTGTGTTTTATTGATACATAGCCGTTTTGGTTATGGAGTTTAGCAACAATATATGTTATATTTTTTCCAATCTGATATAATGAAATGTTTTGAGTATTTAATTTTCCACACAGAAATATTCTTCAGTTAATAATAAAAATATTAATTGTATTTTATATGTTCTAGGTCAACGCTGAAGACGTTATGGATAAATCAAAACATTTATCACTTTTAAGTTGTTAACTGTCACTTCTTGATTGAAAGGCATGATATTTTAAATAATAAAAACACATTTTTTTAGTACTTATTTCCACAATATATTTTTTGATCAGGACCGGATTCGCTCATCGCGAGCATCAGTTGCTAAACATTTATCAATTTACTTCGCGAAAGCGTTAAAAAAGGGTAACATAATCCAGAAGAAACTACGTAGTAGCATTGTGGCAGATTAAGTGGGTGATTATTGATAATAATATACGTGAGATTAACAAAGTGATTTGAAAAACATGACTATTATTGTATCAATTGCAAGATCTCAGTATAAAAGAAGATCTTTTTTTTTTGTAAAAATCTAAAATTGTTTTCATCCTTTTGGAATTTTTAAAAATCTTGTTTACAATCCTAAATAATGAGATTTTGCATGAATGTCTTTTATTGAAAAATGACACATATTCAAAAATATTTATAAATTAAAAACTTCCACATATACAGAAAATGGCAATGTTATCTGTGACGAAAAATCGTAAGCTATTCATTCAAGTACAAAATCATTTACATACAAAACAATAATTATTGTAATAAAGAAAAAGAAGTCTAGTGTGCCTTATCTAAACTTTTTGTTAAAGATTGGAAATCACAGTAGCAAACGCATTGAATAATTTGGCTTATGTTTGAAGCAATTATTTCCGTTGATCACCTAAAGATGAAGTTTACGCACTAATAATTGTCATCTAACTTAGTGAAATTGTAATTACGCTCATTTACGGCACAGTTTCATATTGATTGACGTTCTGTCATTGCTTGATAAACGATAAAATACACATTACATTAATAATGCCTATCATAATGACAATCTTAAAATATATATTACTTTTCTTAGCTATCAGTATCAGTGCTTTTAAAAAAATGATTATTAAAAAGTTTTTAATCAGAAAATGTTTTTATTTTAAATTTGATAAAACAGTGGACTTTTCATTGGTTGTCTATATGTTCTGATGTATGAAATTTTATGGGAAAAATATGAAACGAGTCATACAACAGTCAAATCGAATTTTTTGTTCATTAAAGACACTTCAATACAATTCCTAAAAAGAATTATAAACAAAGATAATTTTCATCGGTTAAAATCCAATTATATTTATAAAATTTTACAGATGTATCCACGTGCTTTACTATTTTTTTTATACTGTTTTAACTGTAGTATTAAATGAAGTACTTATTGAGCACTCTTTTTACAAAATTTTCTTTACATTTTTTTTTTAATAAGCTTAAACGAAGAGGTGCGAAGAGGTCATTATGCATGAATTAGTACCTAACCTTGTCCCTTTAACTACCATCTGCTCTCATGGTTGAAAGGGCTTATTGTTTAAGACTTAAAGATATATCCACAGATGGAAAGTAAATAAAACATAAACAATGTCTATTCGGATATTCAATAACTTGACCAAGAAACTAAAAAAACGGATATTTTTGGTAGCACTGAACGGTCTTTATATAATTGTAATTGTATTTGTATCGACACCAACAATAAAAAACAAAATTGATCGATTAAGTGTAAATCTAACGTATTTGAATAATTTGTTCAAATGTAAAATTTGTAATAGACATAACTTCAACAATGTGAGAAAACTTGTTATCATTGGTAAAGCAAATTGGATTGAACAATAAAAAAATATCACAGAAAAAGCGATTCAATATTTGGAAGCTAAAACCAAAGCGTACAGAATCGATAATATGTGTGTTCAAGAGAATTTTCCGTATAAAGAGAATTTAAAATAAATCATTTAATTATATCATGCGTTTGAAGGGAAAATATGAACAAGTATACTTACGAAATTGTTTCTGGGTATTTTCATTTTGTTTCATTTAAGTAAAAACTCTTTGGTTGAATAACCAAAGATCAGATCGGGTGAAATGTTTGAAAGGGAAATCATGCAAAACTCTCGAGTGGAAACTCATGGCCCTTTTACGCTTGGTCCCACTTAAGTCGTCAAAAATATCGAGAGATGTCTAGCGTAAATCTCAATATTTTCAGATAATTTAATTTAAAACTGTGTACCTTATTCAAAATAATTTACATTCTTTTCCCAAATTTGTTCATGTTTTATTTATTTATTCAACAAAATGTATTCGTCCATTAATGAAAAACAATTAAATTTTCTTATATTACACCAATAATGTGTTTTGTTTTATTCAATATTAAGTCGATTGTTTGTTTTCCATGGATGCTCTTATTGAATATTTTGAATTAAAATTATTGTTATCGCTTCTTTTCACTAATAGTTACTTTATTCACCGAGATAATCTTATATTACTTATTTTATCATATTTCATTACAAATTCAACACACAGATAATATTGTGTATTATTAAAAATTAAATGTTGAATATATAACAGTGAGCGTTAGATCAAAGTTTCTTTTTATCTGTCGAATTGTGGAGTTGTATCCAAAAACATTGTTTCTCATTCATATTCTACAAAGCCATAAAAATATCTGCAAATGGATAGTGAGCTAAAAATCTGTCTTTTAGTCCGGTATTCTGTCTATACCATTCCTGAAAATAAATAGTAAAGGTCTTACGTGTGGACAACCAAAAGTTCTTATTCATATTTAATATTATTTGTTGAAAATGGTTCGAATTGTTTGCATTGCTTGTGAATGTTGATAACTTATGTATAAGCATAAGTGTGCTAGTTATATTAATAAAACAAAATAAATTTAAGAATATAAGATTTGAGACATAATGATTGACGTGATCAATACTTTTGTTTCGGGAAAATCTATCATGTTATTTCGTAAGCTCTCTGTAATTTTTCAGTTTTTCTTTTATTAAAAAAAATCTTATGAGAAAAGCTTAGACGGTAAAATATTGAAAGGATAAAAATGTCTCGAAAATATGATATCTATGGGCGCATAATAGATGCAGCTTCTTATATATTTATCGCTCTAATTAAATCTTAATGAGTTTTTGAACAATATGAAGATTAATATTGTATCAGATAATTGTCAGCCAAATTTAACAAATTATCGCTTTCATTATTTCTGTGCTGAGTAAAAAATAGTGGTATGAAAAAAATAATCACTGTAAAACAAAACAACATAATAAGAACACATTTTTCAGTAATTATTTCCACAAAATATTTTTTGATCAGAACCGGTCTCGTTGCGAGCGTCAGTTGATAATGCTCGCAATGAGCGGAACCGGTCCTGATCAGAAAATATATTGTGGAAATAAGTAGTAAAAAAAGTGTTTTTATTAATTTAAATATCATGCCTTTCCATCAAATAGTGACAGTTAACACCTTAAAAGTGAAAACTATATCATGTTGTAGATAATATAATAAAAGTGTTTTATTTGAAATCGATCATTTTCACAAACTGTACTACATACCTTTCTGCATTAAAATCGATACACATGCTGTCACACAACAATACAGTGAAACATGTGTCAAAGTTATCGTTACAAAAAAATGTGATAAAAAAGTTGCTTTTAATCCTTAATTCCTCCTTTTAAATATAATAAAAAAGCCATCTATCCTTTTAATTCTACGGTAGCTTTAAACAGTTACAGCGTTAAATCATAAATCCTATACAAATAAGTACCGCGTTATGTTTCTGGACATTAAAATTTATAATACTTTGAGGGAATATTCACTTTTCATTCTATAATAAAATTAACAATGATTTGCGATTATTAAAATACTTAACAAGAATTTATTATGTTCAAGGGAAAGGAATAAGCTTTTCATCAAAAGATGAAATGTTGCTTAATAAATCATGAAAATTGATCGTGCTTATTTCGAATAGAAATATTCAGACTCTCAGATTGGAAGAGCTTGAACTTTGCCTAATTATTTATAACTGTGAAATTGCTTGAAGTTATCTAAAATAAATAATTAAACGTTTGTCTCAGCAAGATGTTTACAAATATTATGCTTTCTCGGCTCTGAGATTTGCAGGTCTATCTTGATATCAAAACATTGCTAATCCAAAATATTATCACGCTAAAATCAGTACGTTGCTTTTTTGTGGTAAAAGCATTATGCCTAACACGTTAAGAAGTTAACTGTCATTTACTGATGGAAATGCATGATAGTTTAAATTATATAAATAAAATACATCGTGTAAGTAGTACAAAAAAATGTGTTTTTATTAATTAAGATTATTCTAATCATTAGAATTACATATATTTATATAAAAAACAATATGTTGTGATGTTTTTTGAATTTATTCGTTGAACTGTGAATTCCAGCGCCAAATTAAGTTATTTATTTAAGAAATATGCTGCTTAAATTGAATTGGCATTTATTTGTACTACATATAATTTTTGTAGAACTAAAATATATTGTTATTTTTTTCGCCGTGAAATAAAACAGTTTTTCATTTGATAAAGACTTCGTTTGTCATGCTTTTATTCTCTGAAAGAGGTATTGACGACTTGTTTAATTATGTGAAATTTTGATTCCTCAATACTACTATTTTTTAAACAATAATCAAGCTTTGAAAATAATACTTTTTCATTCATATATTTTTATTCCTTTTACATAGTAAAAGCGAAAATTTTAAAGGAATACTCACAAAATTTTACTTCTCGTTGTTTTAGAATATTGTATTCGTAAATATCCACACTTTAATGGTCCACGAATATAAGAATATCACCCGCTATTTTTTTTTGTATGAAATATTATAATTATGAATACACATAAAAAAACGTAATGTGACGACAGTGTTGTGCTTATTATTCGGGTGATTTCATTCTGGTATTGAGATCTGAAAAATATTAATCGAAGCTTCGCTCTCTTTTATTATTAAATTTTATATTAAATAAAAATTATAAAACAGTACGTTCGATAAAAATAAAATAATATAATATTTTAATTAAATCTCTGGTCAAGTATAGTCTGTCAGCTGCTGAAAATCAATTAAATATCCTTCGACCAAGAATTGACAGTTTGCTATTCACGTGGGATTCATGTGTCAGGTGTAATCATGGATTATACGCTATACGATGGAATGAGAGTATTACAAACAATATCTCGGTTCGATGACTTTGATAGACAGGTCATTTGAGGCACATGGACGATTGCCAGTCATGTAGTAAGGTTGGAACTCTGAGAAGACAGGCAGAACGTGTACATCTGAGATAATTGTGTCCACGTAAAATTGCTGTGTACTCTTATATGGAACAAATTGTAGACTGAAACAAACTATTTATCATGCAACGTAAGCAGTGGAAATGGTTTAATGGAATTATAAAATCAAATCTCACGTCCTTAATATTATGTTTGTAAGTGACACGTTAAAAAACCAAATTAACAAATTTCAATCATAAATACTAAATAAACGCTGGTTAATTTGTTTGTCAGCGTTTCCCATGAAATAAATTTGAAGAAATTTATGATTTGCGTTCGGCAGTGGTAGTAATGATCCTGCACGATGATAAATTTGTCCTTGCACTTTAAATGTGGGCATGTAATCTTCGCGCACGATATTGGTTGCACCAAAAGATGTCATTTGGAAACATGAATTGTTCTTTCGTATGTTTGTCAAGAAATGTTTTGATTCACTTGTATCACCCGATACCAACGTTAATAAAGGTTCAGGCGGTGAATGTATTTCTGGTAATTTCACTTTTCCACTCGCGCAGCACATTCCTAGTGTTTCATTTTTAAATTTAAAGGCACTACAATACACGCATAATTTGTCTATTTTGCCAATAACAACACTTGGGTGCAGACTGTAGTCATAATTAGGATTGTAATGGAAAGCACTATGGTTTTAATCAGCATGCAGAGTGCATCTGGTACGATCTACGCGTACTCGATCTGTTTCCAATCTTGCTTCCCTTTGCTTATCTGTTTCAGATGAACGGGTTTGAGCAGTTTGTACTCGATCTGTTTCCAATCTTGCTATCCGTTGTTCGACTGTTTCTGAAGCTCGTGATGTCCTTTTCTTTCGTGCTTGAGTTGTACTCTGACCAATTGCTTTTCGTTTGGATGGCATAATTGATTTCACAGTGAATGTCACGTTTTGAAATTCTCTTGTGAAAAATAAAAAAAAATGATTGATATAATACTATTATAGGAATTCTAAAATTAACTATTTCTATATCACACACGATTTATACGTAATATTTATTTCAATTGACAGAACGTTTCATGCGACATAAAACTAAGACAAAAGAAGTCGATAAAAATTTAAACATTGAAATAATTTATTCGAAAATCGAATTGTGTTTCAAAATATTCAGTACCTATTTAAAATACCTACAGGCGAGTGCATGTGACAGCGTTGCTATCAATACAATGTTTCATGAATGGTCGTTCTGTATTATTATACAATAGTCTTGTATAAAAACATGTTTTTCGTAAATATTCAATTAATTTTTGTAATCAAATCAAATTCTGAGTATCCTATCTTTTGCCCGGTAGTCTAAGCAATAATTCAACAAAGTTTTATCGCAATTGGATTCATGGTGTAGGAATTCATTAAGGACAGACAGACAGACATTCATTATTATATATATACATATAGATGGTAATCTTTTACTGTAAATTTATATAAAAACATATTATTTTCTTAAAACTAATTTAATAAGTAGTTTTAAATTAAATATATTTTCTCGATAAATTTAATGAGACTATGGGATAACGAATGCTTAGTAAGTGATTTATTTTATATTTCATAATATTATATATATCGTACGTATTATTGAAATGGAAATAAGTATGGAACTTGGTCTACTCAAGTCAGTTTTAACCACTACAGTGCGTAATGTTTGTATTTCCAACCGCCGCCGACAGACGTACCTATTTATTACAACCACGAGAATTTCACTCATGTTTCTTGAACATATCCACAATTCCCAGCACCGTGCCATAAATACCGCCCGGTTATTCAACTGGATGGGAAAGATGCCTCTAGATGTTCCAGTTAATTTTCGTTATTTTATTCATCTTTTAAGCAAATATCTTTTAATGGATATAATTGCTGCTTGACGGCTAAAGAATTTTCTCTTGGTTTTTGAAAAATAAAAATATTTAAATTAAAAAACACTTAGCATGAAGCATAAAGTCAAAACGCTATTTTACCAGTTACTTTCGCACATATTTATTTATTTATGTATTACATTTATTATATTTATTTATTATACAGTACTAAATTTACAAATTTTAAATTCGTTGCTTTTGCAACGTTAACATATTTGAACGTAGAGTGTTGGAAATTTAATAAATATACAGCAAAATAATCAACAAGGATTGCAACAAAGTCAACCAAGTAAGCTCATGAAACAACTACTTTAACTGAAAAATAGTATTCGCCTGAACTCACTTTCGTCCTCATGGAATATATCAACATCCGAAGCAATACTCTTGAGCATTGTTAATGCTCTTACCATTAGCATTTCCATTGGCAGACTGGTTCTACACTTTGGAAGAACAAAAAAATATGTTCACGATTTCTGTAAAAAATATCCGGAACATACAAATTGATATTATTAAGAATGGTAGAATTCTCATTTTGCCCTCGAACTAGTCGAAAGAAATATGTGGCTAGATAAATTTCTCTTCGATTTTTTAAACTATATATGAGTTTGTAAGACCTTTTGCATTACAATAAAAACATTTAATAACATTTAACACGGTGAAAAAAATAGCAATGTATTTTAATTCTACAAAAACTATTTTTAAAATATATAGTTGATAGCTATTTCGGGTCACGCCATCGTCAGAACTATAGTTACAGTTATAAAACTACGAGGTAGTTCTGACGATAGTGTGAGCCGAAATAGCTATCAACTATATTTTTTTAAAATAATTTTTGTAGAACTAAAATACATTGTTATTTTTTTCACCGTGTTATAATGGAGTCCTACCAAGTGAATGCCAATTCAATCAATAACGTGGTTTTATTTATATTTCTACGAAATTTTACAAATATGAAAGTGTTTCGAAATCGATACAAATTCAATGGTAAACAAGTTTTGCAGTCATTTTGACTATACTGGATTTTAATACAATTTGAATCATTAAACCAATCAAAATTTAACGAGTCATGGTAAGGTTCTTTTATTTAACCAAATTTTGCAAACTTGTAAACGAATTATTACTTACATAAAAACAAATGCTAAAAATATGCATTATAAAAATAATTTTTTCGAAAAATATTAAGCTTAGGTTTTCCCAGTGAATGAGTACTATCAACTGACATTCATGCATAACAGATAGAAGAGGTAATGGCGTATTGTACCTCTATAATATTATTTGTTATAATCTTCACTCAAACATGTACCACATAATTTAATAAACAATCAATTATCAAACAAGAGTGATCAGTATTTCGAAAAAAAGTCTTCAAAACGACTAAGTAATTGTTTCATACATGTTTAAAGTTACAAAAAAAAACAAAAAATTAATAGTTTTAATTTATAGTTGAGATATATAATAATATAATATAATATAATATATAGTTGAGTCATTTAAAATTGAACTTGTGCAACAAACAAAAATGTCATAGTGTAGTTTATCATTGAAACACGATTTTTGATATGTTTTATATTAAATGTATTTTAAATATGTTTATACAGACAAAAATCCATAGTTATTACAATTGTAATTCAGAATATATGTACAGGAATAAAAATATTCACATAAAAAATTGGGATGTACAAATGTTAAAATAGTTTTCCTCAAGCTCGATTAATTACAAGTACACAAAAAAATGAGTATTTGTGAATAAAGAAAAAAACACAGAGAATATTTATTTTTATAATTTATAATCAATATTGTTGATTGCTCCTATATATCCTATTTAGTTCCTGATTTTCACATCATAATTTATATCAGATCCTTCGTGTATGTTTTTAATTAGTTTAATTATTAGCTTTCGTAATATCTCTATAGTAAGTTAATTTAGTTGTTTCTTCAATTGCCAGTTAAAATTATTTTATATTGATATAAAATGATTAATTATAACAGGAAAAGCACTGACGAAACGAGTATGCAATATTCAATCGTGATTAAAAATATTTTATTTATCTGTTTACCCCAAAGCTTTGTACGTGATTATTTCAGTTTTTAGGTTACTATACAAAATTGCTATATGTTAAAACAAAAAAAATCGACAATATGACTTTTTAACATTAAGTAAAAAAAATCCATGATATTTTTGAGGCCTTGATTATAAAAATAACGATGTTTGATGAAAAGTCAATGTCGATGAAAATCTTTCCGATGAAACATTCTACAATGTATTCGTTTCGAATAAAAAAAATATGGTTGAATTAGAGAGTCGAGCATTGTCGTAGAAATTTCTTGCCTTATGCGGTAACAGTAAACAGAATTACTCAACATTTGAGGGGGAAAAATTAAAACTTACGCCTACATTTACGTTTATGTAGAAACATGCCACACCTTTATTTGAACGCGTAATAAACCTGTCAAAATATTTTAGCTGTGGGATATAACGTGTATGAACCAATTTTTTGTGCGGATAAATGAACTATATTGATATTAAAGTGGTTGGACACTATGTCAAAGTGATAATCAAAATTTCGAAAATGTCCATGGACTAACGTAGAAAAAATATCTTTCATAAGTTAAGAGGCAACTTAAGGTAGATGAAATATTTTGCATTATGATAGCATCAAAGTTTTTTTTTAAATACAAATAACAATTGCATAAATATTACAATAAAATCATCCATGTGAATAATAGATTAAGTCAAAAACTATTGTAAAATTAACCAAGAATCACTTCAATGCTTAAATTCAGCGTAAATGAAGCTCACGGTCATACGTTCTGTGCTGAGATATGTCCGGAATTTGGAAGCAGTCATGCTAATAAGCTAACCCAAAAAAAGCTTTGATATACTTGGTTTCTAGCCAGTACTAACCAGATAATTTGATCATTAAGGAAGGCCGATGATGAGCATCAGATTAAAAATGATGTGCGGGTCTCATCCATCATCGTGTGTTAATACCTTGGCAGGAAGCAAGAAGCTGCCAGCGTTTCGTATATTATGCTGCTTTGCGATGCAGGCAAATTTCAGTGGAAAAAGAATGATGTGATTAAAACAGGCTTAGTTAATGAATTAAGCAAATAGCCAAGAAATATAACACATTGTTAGTGATTTGCCTAAAACTAGCATATATTGAATGTGTTTAATAACAAGAAGTGTTTTTAATGAAGCATAAAGATAAAACCAAACCTGTGTCACATTTATGAAAAAACTGAATGGAATAATAATGTCATCAATTTAAACAAAAATGATAAAAGGATTAAAAATATGTAATTGTAGCAATTTATAACTAGTTGTTTAAAACGTTATATCAAATTGACTCCAAGGGGTTAAGGTCTAGGTTATTTTCAAAAAATAAAAAAATTGTCAGACATTGAATAATATAAGTTGAAATTTCAATAGAAAAGACTAACAAAAAACGAACTAAAATCGTATGAAAAGGAATGGAAATGTCTGAAGTGATTGTATATTAAAAAGTTTTTACTTAAGCAAAAAAATATTCATAAGAAGTACGACGCAATTCACATATACGAGAAAAGGTTTTTTAATTCTAAAGTAATTTGATTCGAATCAAATAAATCCAGTTGTGGACAGCGGTTATATAAATTAACAATTACACTAATAAATCACGATTATTCAGCATACATTTGCGTATATTTTTTACTGTGCCTTTTAACATATATATGAAAATATGTTTGCATATTTCATAGCGAAATAATTTTCGACTCACATGAGAAATACAATATTTTCAATAATGACATACAGTATCAATGTTTAGTAGCTATTCTTTCGGAAATAATAACAATAAATTGTTTATATTAATTATTGGAAAAGAATTCAAATTTTTTTATTTGGTATTTATGGCTGAAATTCAATTTTTGTTTGAGTTTGGCAAATTATAAGCGTCCACAAACTGATTTTTAAAAATATTCTGTTTTAAGTAAATATGCTGTTGTTATAAAGATAATTAGATCGAAAACAGCTTTAAAAAATACCAAAATGTAGTCGGTAAAATATTAAATACCCTATAAATCAAATAATTCATTTAGCAATGGTTAATTTTCACTGGGATGTACTAAGACCTAATTAAATGAAATACATACAAATTTTAATTTATGCTATTACATTGAATATTTCAACAAATGTTCAGTGATCATAATTATATTGTTTATAAAAGGAAATTGATGAAATGCCCATTATATAAAGAAAATTAAAAAAATAAAAATTCACAAATTATCCAACATTTTTAGATGATTTGCAATGTGACAAAAACTTTATGTAAGAATAATTATAATGGTAATCCCTTAATAAATGTTTTCCTTCAAATTTAGTTGTACAACGGGTAAAAAGTAACGATTTTTAAGTATTATAATAACCCACAAAAATAAATGAAAATTACAAGATTTATTCCTATTATCTTTACTACCTTCAGTATACCTTTGAATAAACTTTGCAATTAGCAAAGCCCAAAACAATGTTAACTGACACTTTTATTTGAAATTATTTATTTGGAAGTCGCGTTAATTTAAGGCGCACTAAATTTGTGGAAATGCTTCAGAAGAAATATAATAGTAATCTTCCGCCTACGTCTGTTAACTTTATTGGTGTGCGTGAGCTCTTGGGAATTTTTTATTGTTCCTTTTATCTTGAAATTCATTTACTTCGTTTGTCATAATCATAATCCAAATTAATGTGATAGATATAAACATTTATGAAGTCGGTTTTGCTTTGCCTAATCATTAGCTATTTATAAACCATGACTTTTTGTACTGAAATCTGATATTGATCGCACCTGTGCTTGGAGAATCTTTTCAATGCGATTTGAACTTAGTTTATTTGATACCAACAACAATGATCTCTTTATTTTATCAATCTCTTATTTATTTTAATTTATCAGATACTTCAGTATTATTGTACTCGAAGGTACCAAAACCGGCCGAAGGTTGATGCGGTTACCCTTAAGTCAGTCTTGAAAGCAAAATAGGGGTTAGGAATAATTTAGCTTCTTAGACACTAACGATACGTAAGTTAACGTTAGGAGACTTTCTTTCATTATTTAGACAGCTAAATCCTTCACTTCACATAGTAATTTGTTATAATACATTCAAGAAACATATTTAAAGATAGAGTTTTTTCTTTCAATCATAAACACCCACAACCATAAGAAAGTGTCTTTGCAAACCTCTACATTTTTATATGTATATGTTTAAAAAAGTTTAAATTTATAAATAATATTGATATTTAAACGAAGAAGCGTAACATTGGTTTTGAAAGCTTATTTTTCCAATATTTGATATTTCAAAGCATGGATATACCTAAGCTTTTTTATAGCTTAGTCGAAAGGTTCTAGTGTATGCCATAAATTTGAAACCCCATCACACATACATAGTGGCATTACTGTATGATAAGTGTGATAAACTGCGATTTATTCTCGGAAAGAAACTAATCGTCGTAGCTAGAAGACGAATGGTATGGTTTATTTACATATTCAATATCAAACGTTATCATTTTTTCTAGTATCAAGACGTTCATTTGATATTCTAAAATCATAAAAAAGATTCTATGATCACGTACCAGAGTGTCATCGAAAACTTGCAAAGTGGTATTTGGAAAGTTAATAGAAAGAAACAATATTAATGAACATCTGAAAATATGTTTAATAGCGAATTTCACATTGAAAAGTGAAAAAATACAATACCCTTAGCTAATTGAAAAAGAACTTAACTAAGTGTTTAAATTGAAAACTAATGATACATTTTGCTTCCGTTAACTCATCATACAATAATTGTTTCTCTCTTTGCTAAAACTATAAAAATATTACTCCAGCGGTCAGATTAGTCTGATTTTAATTTAAGTAAATTTAATTAATAACATACATCTTTATTGCAAGTGACTTATCTTTTACTTAAAAATTGTAAATATATTATGCATTAACAATTATTTTCGGATGAACAATCTCTAGCATGTTTTTTAAACTTGCTTATTGACAATACTTATTCATTTCTATTACCGATACATAAGAAATTAATTCTTAAATTGAAATAAATATCAAAATATTATTATAATATTTTTTTGTAAGTAAATGAATGGCGATTTATTAATTTACATAAATACCACGTTAAAATCTAAACGCGTGGCCAAATTCAGATTTTTAATGAAAGTATGAACTGACTGCCTAGCCTTCTTTATTGCGAACTTTACAGTTTTGTATTTAGATAACGTAACAAAAGTCTTTGAATAATCCAATAATATACGGTAAGTTTGTTATGTTATATTATTCATTCAAGTGCGTATCAAAAGCAATTTCAAAAAGTTATACCATCTTAAAATATTACGTCAAATTCTCGTACGACAGATTTAAGATAATAAGCTCCCGAGATATATATTATCGTATACTCAATTTTAACGCTTCTGGTGGTATTGATCGCCTGCTACTAAGCTATGCTTACCTTAGGTATGTATACGAGTTTACAACCTCTGTACGAACCATACAATCGTCAATGTTATTTGACAAGGGGCCACCGCAAATTATTATCACAAAATTATTTTCCTCTGATATCTGTTTATAGATTGTAAAGTTGTAATTCAGATATCAAAATTGACGGCTAGGATTTTTAGCACTTTCATAAATAGCAAACTATTCACTATCACAAACAGGCAATGGCAGCTGATTTTGAATTTATTGGATTAAATTTCTGGTACATTTTGTGGAAACTTGGCAAAATATTATGATATGAAATACAATTGGCACGACGATAAGAGCCAGCAAGTACAGATGTCAGAGTATATTGTGTCAGTCCTGTAAAATAAACAGTTTCTTTGGAAGCTATACGACTACCCAATGAGTTAATATGGTCTCAATAAGTAAATATATAATAAATCCAACTGATGCTGCTAAAATATTTGACTTGTGTTTTGGGGTGACTCAATTTGCATCATAACTTGCATACAAAAGTTAATATTTGCTGTGTTGTCATACATGGAAAAAAATCTCATAAAAAAATGCCAACACATTAGGTTTTAAAATTTTTGCCTCACCAATAATAAATATAATTTTTTTTATCTCAAAACAATTCAAGGTACCTTTTTTAATATAAGTGGTTAAGGCACAATCGAAAATTTAGATATTGATTAATAAACCTGTAATTTAAAGTAAACATTAGTTGATTATTTTATTTTATAAATAATAAACATTTTATGTATTTAAATACTGTTATACATATGAACTGATTAAATGACAATTAAAAAAATGAATTAAGACTTAAAATTTTTATTCATTAGAGAGATTCATGTTCTTAGATAAAAGATAGTAAATATATTAAAAAACTCCTATGCATATTTGAACTAGAGTATCTTCCGCTTCTAATATTTTATACAAATTATCCTTCATTATTTAAATTCCTTAAATATATTTTTGTGTTCGAAATCAATTACAAAAAGACTTTAATAGAAAATTACAAAAGAAGCTCTACCATGAAAGATACAAGAAATAATTTTCTCTTTTGAAATTTTAGTCATTATTTTGCAACAAACAAAAACATTTTAATATGAATTGAATGTAGTTTATAATGATTGTTAAAAAAAGTTTTATAAAAAAAAAAAAAAATATTATTGCAATTTGAAGAGAGTCGAAATATTTTTGGAAAACTTCAAAAGTCTCTCTCTAAATCTTACTGTGTAGACAAAGACTAGTAGAAAACCTAACAGCTGTCACGATAAAGCATGCAGTCATAAGCACAAGACTTTTCTCCCTCTTTGTTTGAGGCCGATGATTTAGCTAACGGAAATAGCGTTACGTAAGGGAAATGGTTATTCCAATAACCTTTTTCTTTGTTTGATTATTATTCGATATGAAGGCGCTAGAAAGTACAAATATCGTTCACAAAGATTAAAAGCAAAAATAAAGACCTTTCTTCAAGCGAATTTTGAAAATCTCATTTCTACAATTTTTTGTGTACAAGATAAGCAGTCAACCGAAAAAATATTGATTCGACTCTTGAGTCTTATTTGATATATTATATATGATTGCAATGGTGTTGTGTCTGTCAATTTTTTATGCCAATGTATGATTAAAATATTAATCTTCTGAGACACTGTTAATTCAACACTATAAGTAACTACCACTAACTGTTTATTCCTAAAAATCTACCTTTCAACATCGATTTATATTGTCAGTCACTTCAAAAATCCGCTTGAATAAGTTGATTATGTTATATTTCTTTTTGGGTCATAAATTTCCCGCCTGAGAATAAAGCTATAAAAAGTTGTATATCAAAATTTTTTGAAAAATATACTTAACTTCGATAAATGAATGTAGTTAAAGAAGTAGATTACCATTCAAACAACCATCAAATGTTAACCACGAATCTTACAATATGAAAAATAAATGATAAAAAAAATATGTTGACAGAAAATGTGCCGCTTAGAAGGATATTTATTATAATCATTTTTCTTCGTGTTGCATGTAAATGTTATTTTTAATTTGACATGGGGTATATGTGATTGATTTACTCGAGAAACAATTTGCCGAGTGTGAATATTTTTAAAATTAAACGACCACCGTATGCGAAAAAAAATATTAATTCATTAAAAATGAATGTCGTATTCATTTAGTCTAAACAACACAGTTAATTTGTTTTTGAATCATTAAAATGTAAATAATACAAAGAATAATATTACGTGAATGTTATACATTATAACAAAATTATACTTTTGTTTATAGATCTTTTTAACTTTTGTTTTCTCAGTTTAATAAAATGGAATCTCTTAAATGTTTCAAATACTATGTTTCGTAAGAAATAAACTGTGTTCTTTGTTTTTGTAATTTTAAGTTAAAAATATAAAACACTGTCAAATGTTATATTCATTATACTACTTATTGTTTTGTTAACCTAATTGGTTAATCAAAATATTTTTATTGGTTTTGCTCATCATAATTATTATTAATGTAAAAATGTTTTTATTGGATCTAAATTATGCTCGAACAATTTATTTTTCAGTTCAAAAATAATAAATTTGATACTTTCATTAGTGTACATTCAATGTCTTACTTGAAATTGAACCAGTAAAATCAAAAAATAAAAACCGTTAACCTTCTAACATTGAGTGATTACGCAGTACATAATTTAATAGAGCTTTCGTATCAATCCCGATATCAAAAATTAAGCTCCCTTGTTGAATTGTTGCATATCACGAATACAATTTCCGGTTTCGCCAGCAAATTATAGAACTTTACATTTCATTCAACCAAAATTGGTCAAATTTCGACTCTAGAAAATCTAGAAAATGTTCTTTTGCAAATTACTTTGCAACTGTGGTAAGCAAAGGAAAAAAAAATGCTATCGTGCATTTCACATTGTTTTATCGGAGTCGACTTAACGATTTTTTTTAATACAAAAGTTTTTAATGCATTTTATGTATAATTACATTTTTTAATAATATTTCGTTGTATTTGCATGCAGGGCTAATTATTTGAATATCTGAAAATAAAACTTTAATTGAAAGCACTAGTTTGTGAAATTTCTTATATTCTTTTGCAGTTTTTTGCATACCTCTTATATCTTATAAGAGTCACATAACATGTCTGATAGGAAGTCTCTGATAAATAATAGTATTTTGATTATTCAAATCAAAAGTGGCATAGTAAAACATCTAAGATTCCGACGATTTGAAACGCAGAATGAAAGCACACCAACTTTCTGGGAATCCCCATTATTGGACGGCATAATTGGGTGCGGTCCACTAATTGCTCGATTGTCAAAATTTCTCGAGCGATGGCGCTGCCTGTAGCCGCGAATCTTTCCCAATTCGGTATTTGAATATTTATATCCGCGAAATAATGAATGGAGTAAAAGCACGAAAGCGAAAGTGGATGGCAAACTTGTTCAATGGGAGGACGATCAACGCAAATTAAATAAAAATAAACTTTGGAACAGCGATTTTAAATACGCTTTGATGTGACAAATAATGCGAAGATTATTGTTTAGTAATTAAATAAAATCCTTCAAAAAAGTGACATGATGATAATTTTTCAGATAAATGTGTACAAATTATTTCTACCCTATCTCATTGATATTTAATGTCAACGATAAGTATAGGTTTCATAAGATTAACCGCTGTTTTGACGTCATAAATAAAGGCTTTGTTGTTTATTTAATGCAATATTTAAGTATTTATTAATCTAATATTCTTCTATTCCAAGCGTTTACTCTTTTTTTTAACTTTAGCACTTAACTTGAAATTAAAAAATATCAGGACATCAAATCGTTGCAATTATGTATACAAATATTTATAAAGAACCTAGCTGACCCAGTCGTGCGTTGCTACGATCTCAGAGTAAGGAAATTCAAGGAAACTCGTTATGGTAAAAGTTGATTTTTAATTGTGTCGTTTTAATTCTGTTTATTAACTGTTTGGAGGATTGGATGGAAGTCATATGCTATAAATATTTGCGGAAGTGTACTAAAAAAAATGTTAAGTTATATATCGATCGCATGAATGCTGTAATAACGCATATAGAACTAACACACACATATATTGATTTATAAATAATATATATAGATAGAAGAAGATTAGATTACACATCGATTTTTTTGAGGTTTAATATGCTAGAAACCTTTGTGAGAATGTACTTAAGAAATTCGTAAAGTTCTATATCGATTAAGGGGGGGGGGGGGTGAGAGTGGGGTGCCAAAACTATCTATATATATAATACTAAGTGTACTCAATAAATTTGTAAATTTTCATATCGATCAGATGAAAGATAGTATTGCATAAAGAACAAACACATTCACGCATAAAACTATTTAATCGTTTTTTTAGTAGTTGCATATATACATATATTTTAAAAACCGTAGCATACTTCATGCTTGTGATATTACAATAATCCGTCATCTTGGTAACATATATTTTAATAAATCTTTATTTGTTGTACATACATCAATTATGTTTAGTAATTATTCCATCAAGAAAATCTTCGATCTGTGTTTCCATTTTTATCCGAAGCCCGTTATTTTCAGATTTTTTTGGAAACTGTTATACGTAGATGAAACAGTTATGAAAAGTTTCTTTTCTAAGTATATTAGCTTATTATTTGGCCAGAAAGGTTTTTTGGTTCGTAATATTAAAACAATCTACATTTGGCTAACTTCTTTGAAAATGAATGCCATGATGTAAAAATAGATTAACAAAAATATGAGTTTATTGGAAATTAAAAAATATGTGGAAATTCCAACTGTAAAAATAAGCCGATTACCTAGACACGTATAAAATTTGTGTGGGGGTTAACAGAAATGTAATATTAAATCCGTATCTCGGTGGCAGAAGAAGACATGTAATTTTTTTATGGTTGTATATGATTGTTTTAAGAATATTAAGAAAACACAGAAAATTAAACAAGACATCGACAGCCTGGTATTTGATGACATGTTTTGTTTTGACGTGGTATTTCTTGAAAAATGTATTCTATTATATAATTTTTGACATCAGGATAGTATTTCAAAACTTTACAAATATTTAAGTACTGTGTTTGAGTTTAACTGATATAAATTGAATTCAACATGGAATATCACATGATACGATTGCATCGATTCTGAAACATATGAACAGTAGAATAACTTGTGATAGGCTAGAACTAAGATATTCATATAAATTTTGGACTATTTGAGTTTGAAACGTGCAAGAGAAATTGCATTCGAAATTCAAAATCCATTTTATTGTTATAACGCTCAGACTCAAGTTCAGTTTAAGTTATTATTCAACAATTGCAGATGTTGAAATAATATTATATAATTCAGAAAATTTGTTAAATAAACATTTGATATGCAGTAAAAAATTAAACTGTTCTTCTTTTGATGAATGTAGGATGTATTAAGACAGTAAAACTTATGTTTTTTAGAATTAGATTCTTGTTAATAAGAATTCTAATATAGAAATAAATAAGAATTATATTATATAATATTCACTGTCTTATTACTTTATATCGTTATGATTATAATATGAAATCAGAAAATCAAACATGTTGCTGTAATGCATTATACAACAATGTCATTATAAAAAAAATGTCCATTTGGAGATTTCAACCAACAACTATAACATGTTATAAGAAAATGTCAAACACTAAGCTATGAAGTGATTTTTTTTTTATTTTGAGCCATATAGAATATTTTAAAGTGTTCACCCGTAAACTGTTTTTTTTATGTAGAAAAATGTGAATTATTTTTTTATTCACTTTATATACATTTTTTTTATGGAAAATATTTATAAATAAAATCTGTATGCAATTAAAGTTTCAGTGATTTGAAAAGGAAGTTAACCTATTGTTTTTATAAAAAAAAACATCATTAAAACATCTAATATAAATAACTAAAAAAAAGATTTGAAATATATGCTTTTTTATTTAACCAGACGTTGAAATCAAATTATGAATAGTAAGTCTTAATAAAAATAAATGATCGAAACTAAATATATTTAAATTTTCCTTTACAGTCAGAGTGACATTTCAATAATGAAATAATAGAAAATTTCTCTTTGAGAATTGTACACCTGTTAGAAAATTCTCCTTGAAACGAATTAAACGCTTTGTTTTCAGCCCTCGAGGAAGATTTTCAATACGCTATTGGAAATTTGGCTACCACAATTTTATTTTTCCATTCGGCAGCAAAAGAATTTCAATTAAAAAATCCCAAGAGACAGCAAGTCGGAAGCACTCCAAAAATTCTATAAAAAACAGAAAAATTAAGTTTTATCTTAAAATAATCAAATTTGAATAAAAGGGAATTACATCATTTTATGATTTATTAAATTGGTTCAATTAAAACATTGAAAAAATTAAAAAGATACGGGCGGTGTATTTTAACTAAGCTTTAGTAAAGTAAGCGTTTTTCATAAAAGATATTTGGAAAACATTCTTACTTTCTTTTTATTGGCATATTTGAAAAAATACTTTTGTTAAATAATGTTTTATCGATCATAAAAATTGTCAACAATGTTTTGTAAAGGTTTTGACTATTTTTATTAAAATTAACCCTTTTTTAGCTATAAATAAGCAAGTAAGTTTATAATTTATATATTTAATACATGTATGATCCAAGATCTACCAGGTCGCTGATAGACAAAAAGTATATAAATATGGATCACAAATCCATTCAATTGAATTCTGGATAATATACTTCATTAAAATTAGAAGTTAAGGATAAACAAAAAAATGATAACTTTACAAAGTCGTCTTATTAAAACATATTCCATAAAATTTCAATTATTAAAAGTTTGAGAAAACATTGTTTTATTGAAATCACTTATTTTATCAGAAATTTTGTATTACCAAGCCTGTTATCAAGTTTTTATTTCGCTCGATTACATCAATTTACTTTTTAACTGATGTATTTTTTTCTATAGTCTTTATAAAAATTAAGCAATGCAAAAACAATCTGGTGATTACAAGAATTGTACTTGTCGTTTTCTTATATATAGCCCTATATTTTATTAAGTTTGACAACTGAATAACAAACAGTACTGCTAGAAAAACTATATGATATGATTTCGACAAGGGACAAGTCTAAGTAAATGTGCCAATACACTAGCTTGGTATATATCACGAATTTATTGAAAACATTCTGTTCTAAAGATATTTTTATATCGTCCAGGAAAATCTGTAATTTTGTCTTTGTTCTTCAGTGAAAATATTGCAGCCTCTGAAGTTGGCAATAAGGAGAAATGAAAACTTAATTCTAACACTGACCTGGTACACAGCGTCGCAAATCGGTTACCTAAGGCATACTCGTGCATAATCGAGGCTGACTTCTATTAAATTGCGTAGGTAATCAATTCAAGTTGGCGTGAGTTTTTTAAGTTTACTCTAACTAAATGAATGAAAATTTACCTCTTATTTATCGTTTTTTTTCTTTGCTTTGTAAGTCATAACTACTTTGAAAACACGTCTCATTTTTTAAATCAAATACAATACTCGCGTTTTCATTTTGAGTAAATAGTATTTATAGTAAAATTAAGTTGAAAAAAATATGTATTGATAAATTTAATTATTTTTTTGAACAGTTCATCGCACTAACACGTTGCAAGTCAATACATGTTGGCATGCTTGCATTCTGTATCACCATAATCTCATAAATTTTAAGTAAACCGTGAAATTGTCATGACATGACGTGATGCTTATCCATGAGTATTGTATAATTTTATGGTGATAACAATCGCTTGGATGTATATTAACTACGCCTTTTCACGACATATTTTAGTTCCGCTCGAAATGTAAATTTACCTAATAAGTGGTTTCTTTGAAATACAGCTGTGTAGGAACACGATATAAATTTCATTAGGGCCCTGTAAAACAAAATTATTGATCATTTTCGGTTGAAATTCTGCCTCGAAAAATGCTCAGTCATTATTTACTGTATATATTACAGCTTTGCGTAACAAAACTTGACCTACAAGGTTATTCTGAAAATACTCATGCTATTTTTTTAATTAGTGGCACTGAAAATTAGCAAAAATATTCGCTCAAGAGAAACAACATCTTTCCATTTGGTGTCAAATTTACAATTCAGAACATTAGTTAATTGTATTATTCGAATTGGTTTCTATAACAGACCTTCAGTTACATTTCATAATTCATATTACATTTTGGTTGAATATTTAATAATTCGTGTTTTGCTTGCTAAGACACCAACGTCGTTCTCAATTTAACGAAAAGAATATTGTAAATTAAATTTTATTGATCATAAATTACCCAATGAAATTTTCACGGTAGTTTTCACGCTAATTGTGAACATTTTTTAAAAAAGGTATTACGATTATTGAATTATAATATTGTCTTATCTAAATTGGAATGTCATTAGAATCCAATCAGTAGCAAATAAAAATTTGATCCTAGCTCAAGGGTATATATATATATAGGAATCGCTCATATAAAATTCAAGAGAAATTAATATTTATCAGTTATATTGAATCCCTGTTATAGAATGCTTGAAGATGCCAAAAATCATAATTTGATTGAGAAAAAGATTTCTGCACATTCAAAATAAGTATTATAGTTTTAACAAGTTAAATTTACTTTTTAACACGAAATATTAAACGTTTTAGGATAAAATCAATTGAGAAAAACAAGCTACATAAACGAAAATGGCTAATTTATTGCTAGAAAGTTAAAATATAACAACATTTATATTATAGTCTTTATCGCTACTTGCTTCAGAATTGGCGCACTTCTTGCGTTTTATAAAAAAAGTCGTTTTGGTCAAATGTTATGTACATAATTTATCAGCATTACTAAAGTTTTACCATATACTATCCCAATACTAACAGACGTTATATTAAAGGGGTATATTAATAATCTTGTATGAGGAAATAAGCAAAGAAAAACTTGCATAATGACCGTTTGTTTGCATAAACAGCTGAAATTCTCAAAACCTATCAAAACTTTTCCCTGTAATTATATTAAAACCACAAAACAATCAAGTGTGTTATTATTTAACATGAACTGATTAAGTGTTATACACTGCTTATTGCTTAAGATAGCTTTAATGAGAAAGTTTATTGAGTTATAATTTTGCCATACTTGTACGGATTTTTTTACTATATAATTTTCTGCGGCGATGTGGTTATGTCTTTTTTTTATTATTCAAAGATTTTGAATAATGTTTGCTTACAGTATACAGTGTTTGATACATAATCAAATAAATGAAAAAAATAAAACTGTTACACCGGGATAAATCTGTATTTGTTTTCAATAATTTTGTTACGGTTCGGTTGTTTAAAGATGAATCAAAACATTTTACAAAAATAAACGAATGATAATTTTATTTATATAAAAATCAAGCACTGTAACAAGAAAAGACGAACTCAACGTTTCACAGATATTTTTAAATGTAGAAATTTTAGATCAAATAGTTGATATACAACAAATATGAATATACAACAAACAAATAATAATATCGATTCGAATTCGGTACATTTCTTCTTGTTACATATACTTTAAGCCGGTTATTGCCTTTTGGCATCATTAAATAATCTTTTACACGGATGCACTTGAAATGGCCGAAAATAAAAAATTTATATTGTTTATGTATATTAAGAATCTCAATAAATGAAGACTATATTATAGAAGTTGACTTTTTACAACTGATGATTTGATTACTTTTATGTTGTTAACTGTCACTTCTTGATGAAAGAGCATGTTATTTTACATAATAAAAACACATTTTTAATTAATTTGATAAGGATAACCGATCATGAACATAAAATATATTGTATAAATAATAATTAAAATTTGTTTGGAAAATGTTGAAACATACTTTAAAAAAAAAATCAATTTTGATAATCTGGATAAAATATCACATGGTTATTGTAAGAGTGTAATAATTTAGACTGTTAATTTTGATGTGTTTTCACGTAAAAGAAGGTTTATTAATACATTTAACATCATTTGACTACATAAAGGTTTGATTTTAAATTTCCTAATAAAATATGAACACTCATGTTTTGTAGCAAAATTTAAAATAACATCGCTATTCACGTTACAAGAGTGATAAACCAATTATTAGTACTAGCGTAAATTAGCGATAAAAGAGGATTATATTTGTAAAAGTCTTTTTTACAAATTTATGTTAGAACACATTGTACAGCTATTTTTAAATCAAATTTAAATAACCTTTTAGCATGTGTAGTAAATACAAAGTGAATATGATTATTTGAGGAAACTATGCTGCCTTATTTGATCAATTTTAAAACAGAATAGCGCTTTTATAAGCAATTTTGGTTAGGTCGTCAGTGTATGGTACAACAGATCCAAAATACCAAAGAAAACTTTACAGTTTTGTTAAAGAACGTTGGATACGATACAAAATTAATTTTCTTTTGGAGTTTTTGCCCATTAAGAATGTAAGGTTTGCAAAACTTTTGTGTGAAGGTCTATTAGAAAATGGCTTGGCTAAGTAATACCGCTGTCTCAAGTAATATTAAATTTGATATTGAGACCAAAAGTGTTTTCATTCATTAAAGTATCAGAAAACCTTGATAAGTTTATTTATGTTCAGAACATAAAGCACAAAAATAGAAATAATTATTCTGTGATCAGCAATGAGCGTAAGCTGATTAAAAAGCTTATTTAATAGTATATTTGAAATAAAAATATATTACATAATGAAGCTGTATATACTGCTTTGAAAACTGAACATTGTTAAATATATATGCACATCTAATTTTTTTTCTTGTTTTTCAATTAGAACTTTGTGCTCTTGTGTGTTTACTATTCATCAAAGTAGATATATTATATTAATACATATGAATTTATTTTATATTAAAGAATTTTAAGAAATGAAAGCTGTTTTATTATCAATGTAATTTATTATTTTAAATAATAAAAACAAATTTTTTAGTACTTATTTCCACAATATATTTTTTGATCAACAACGGTTTCGCTCATCGAAAGCATTATCAACTGATATAAGCTATATGCATAGACAATCGTTCTTTTTTTTCATGAATATTTCTTAACTTATTCATTGGCGTATTGTTAAAACCCATTCATCAATCATTAATATTTTTCTTAAAGTATTGCTTAAATTTACGTTTTCTCAAAGTTATTGCATGCTGAATAAAATCATGTTCGTTTGCTTTGCAATCCAGGTTGTTAAATAAACATTTTTTTTAACCTGTATTGATAAAAAAATATATTGTGGAAAAAAGTACTAAAAATGTATTTTTATTATTTAAAATATCATGCCTTTCCGTCAAGAAGTGACAGTTAACACCTTAAAAGTAGTTTATTATAATACGGTTAAAAAATAGCAATGTATTTTAGTTCTAGGAAAATCTTGTAAAAGAAGTTCAAAATTTTTTTGTAGAACTAAAGTACATTGCTATTTTTTCATCGTGTTATAATGGAGTTCTACCAATTGAATGCCAATTCAATCAATAAATTTATTATAATATTTGGTTTGTGATTCTCACTCAACATTCGAAAGCGTTGCAAGTTTCGTTAGAAATTTCAACAAACAATTTTTTTATTTTTTTATAAATATGTGTTCTCAAACAAATATTTGTTAATAAAATTATGGTAAATCTCATACCGATATATTTTTTTAATGGTTAGGTACAAGAAATGACAAGAAATTTAATTTTATTTCGTATTTATGATTTGACATGCTAACTTTTTTCCGTTTGAATATAGCGATGAAAAAATAAATTCTATATTGTACTCACCTTTGATGAAATCAACAGCCATTTCAAGTCCATATGTATCTTTGTCACAGTCATCCAAAATATGCGCACCAATTGTAACATTTGGCACAAGTTTCAATTTTTTGTTAAATATATCCAAAGTATAAAGCATCGCTTCGAGCGCTTGGATACCACCCTGCGGCATTATCGGTCCACACGTCACGTCATCCTCGCGGGAGTGTACCATCATCAGCCCACCGAGATTGACGTCACCCTCCACGACCGCTTCCTTTTTGACAGGCCACGGTATTTCGGGGTATGAAAACGGTACCGGTGACACCATCATCAACTCTTGAGGAGAAGGATCGACCAGTAAATCTGATGATAACATTTTAAGTAGATATGGTGAGTTATCGTTAAGTCTATCTTCGTGGTTGATATGATGTTTGATATTTTTTCTTTGATATGTTTCAGATTCATTTAAATCATCATAATTTTCACCAAGTAAAAGCTCTTGTGTTTCATTTTCTTTTACATCTTTAACAAATTTTTCAAATGCTTTTAATGATTTTTGCTCCATTTCTTCACTCGATAACGAGCTCAGTGTAGTATCTTGCAAATTATCGCCGTTTTTACTTATCTCGTCATCCTCATAAATAAATTCGTTTTCTTTATCTATGTGATCAACCGGCGCTTGAGAGAAACTGACGGCATTGAAAAAACTTTCTAAAGACTGACTTAGGTCTATGTTAGTTTTCTTGCCTCTATGCCTGTGCTTGTGATGCTTTCTGCTTGATTTTCTTCGCGGTGTTTCTGTCGAGGGCGTTTCGTATTTTTCTCTATCTCGTATTTTCCCTCTATCGATAAAGAAACTTTGAAATTCTTCAAACGTGCCGTCGGTTGTAAAGTCATTCTTATTTCTCTCTTTAGATGCTAATACGAGATCCTCTTCGCCCAGAATAAATTCGTCGTTCAATTTCGAATCATCGTCTTGATAGAAATTCGAGTAATCATATATTTGCGAATTGTCACGGTGGACACACTCAACATTTATGATGTTGAATAATTTATTTATGATTCCATTGAATACGAAAAAAACTGAGACGTTTAACAAAATTAAGCGAAATTTATATTTAAAGTGTTTTTTGCACATACTCTTAAACGCCAGCATACTTATTGGTGTGCTGTTTTTTTAAACGTTTTTGATGTACGATCATTTTGAGTTCACTTTCACAAAATATTTTTTTTTATCTAGTTTTGCTTTTGTATATATTAAACGTACCATTTCTTATTGTATCTTCAGTGATGTAATAATTTTTAATTACCTTTGCGGCACACGAAAAACTTTAAATAATAAATGTTAAACTCCACCAAAACACTGGGCAGTCAAAAAATCTATTAAAATTATGGTACACAAATTAGCAAATCTTTAACATAATATTAAACAATGCTGAATGCTTTTTTTCTATATTATAAAAATAAAATAATGTTATTATAAGATTTGAGTGTGTTAGGTTTGATAATTGCATATTTATTCTCACAACCCTTCGAATTAAACGAAAGTTATTGGTTTTTAGGAAGATGTAAACGACTTTTCTGTTATAAGGTATCTTCAATTTTTGGACGCAAAATTGCCCGCAATTATTTTTATGTATTATTCAGTATTTAGTAAGCACTGAGTGGTTTCTTCATTTAAGTGCAGAATAACATTTTATCTTCATTTTTATTGCGCTGTATTTCGTAGGTAATTAGCATAATGTAAATTGTTGCGTTGTTCCAGTAATGAAATGAATGGAAGTTCTAGCTGAGCTTTAAGCAAAATTATATTAAGAGCCCATTTTCATTATCATGAACTGTTTAAGAGATTAAGCTTAAAGAATTAAGCACTCGTTACGCGTTAGCAAATCGATAAAGTTTTCTACATAACGCCGGGATGGCAATGTTATAAAAATATATTATGCGAACCTAGAGTCCAAAAATAAATATAAATGCGATTAAATATGCAAAAAGTTTGAATAGACTTGTGGTTATATATATGCTTTTTCTACACTCCGTTTTCAGGATTCGATGGGAAGAAAAAAATGGATATCTCAAATATCCATCTCTTTGAACAGAAATACATAAATCGATTGAAAATAATTTTCTTGCTAGGAGTCAAATACACCGAAAACTGCTCTATCGACACAACATAATTCGAAAAATAAACTTTCTAGATAATCTTAAATAATTATCATCTTAAGAAAACTGCATTTTTCAGCAGGAATCTTATTAAAAGTTGCACTTAAATAAGTTTAATTGTGTTTACCATAGCTTTTTGAATAATGTAAAATTGAAAGAAAATGCTTTTTATAATGTTTTAAAGTTAAACATATATCAAAAGAGATTAGCTTCGACAATCATAAATCTTCCTTTCGTTCCTCTTTTGCATGTTATAAATTAGATACATTTTCCAAAAATGTCATATAATACAGAATATTTTGGAGGCGTAAAAAAGCATTTTCTTGAGAACAATAGATTGGTAGCATACGGGCTACATATTTAGATGACTGAATAATACACTTTATAGAGTGGCACACATGCCAGCTATAATATTTTTTTCTACAGCTGGGGCATTGTTTAGTTGAAGGAAAAAGTAATTTGAAAACACAGAAAAGGCAAAGATAACAAAGTATAAAAGATAAAAGAGCCTGAAGTCAAAAAGTTATCACTTGTAGATTCAAGTTTGAAAACAAATATCATCGTTAGTGGGCTGGCTGAATATTATTTGAACTCCCTAATCTGAAGCTTTGAATTATGTATTTGAGTATTTAAAATGTTTACATTTTAATACCAATATGTATATTATGAAAGACGAAACAAATTCTTAGTGTGATGAGAAAATGATTTCCGTTCAAAATTTGATTTAAAATAGTATTAATGCTCAAACAATTTCGAAAGTTGTAATACCATTTTGTTGTTTTTTTCAACTTTTATTGATACTGAAATTTCGATTTTAATTTATTCATGAAATGTGGCCGTGTATATAAATAAATTTCTTGATGCGGAGCAGTGGTTAAAAAGGACACCGTTTTTTTCAATCTATTGTGTCAAAAGGTATTAGTGTTTGTGATGGCCTAAAATTTTTTCCATCTATTTGGTCCAAAAAATAAATCAAATTGAGAGCGGCTAGCTAAAATAAAGTCTCATCGTAGCCCCATCCATTCCTTCTTTAATAAAAAGAAGTTTGAACAACTAAGTATCAAGTACTTCCATCGGAAAAAAAGTCGATATCCGCCACATTAGGAGTGAATTTAGATTTCAAATATATTCAAAGTTTATTTTAGTGAATCAACTTCATGAAGCTTTAATTAAACAGTCAGATTTATGGTATAAAATAAAATGTATATTTTCAATCGGTCAATGTTGTATCCGTGTGATAGATGTCTGAAGATGACGAATGGTACAATTCGAATCGTCAGTGACAATACATGTGGAATCCTACAAAGCTTCAACAGTTCAAATTTGATATATGTTCATAACAAAAACTTTTTCGTTAATTCATATCGCTAAAAAATCATATGTAAAGAAACAACAGTGACTATGGTATCGTTGAATACATTTTTTTATAATCACTACATGTTTAAATGAAAAATATTGTGTTCATGAAAATATTAAGCATTTAAATCCATGTCACCGTATTTTTATTTTTCGAAATCATAGGGCATATAACAGGATTTGGCCATTATTGTATATACTCACATAGAAGAATATAAAATAATATGACATTATTCATGAAGTTTTCAAAAGACCATTTAGGTGATATTTTCATTCTTGCAAAATTCCGTTTTGGATCAAAAAAGGTCAACCTATGCTGAGGAAACAAATTGTCAAAATAATGTAGTCGCATATATAAAATATTAAAATCTCTTGTTCTTAACGGTAACATCTGAGAAAGGCGTTTTCTTATATTCAACAAAAAGTTTTTCGATAGACGGAAATTTTCCAGAAAGCCTTTTCTACATAGGGTAGATATTTTTTTATTTTATGAATATTAAAATATCATTAAATAAACAAGTATTGGATTTAATCGGAAATTTCATAGGAAATTTTTATTCATAGTGAAACAATCGTCAGAAAAGTAAAATTCAAATAGAATATTTTCAAAAGACTTCTTGTTGAAAGAATCTAAGACAAAGTTTTACTACTAGAGTAATAAAATTTATATCGTTAGTCGCTTACTACTAAGTTTGTACTAAGTTGTGTGAACAAAATTCTATTACTTGTCGAGAATCACTTATTTAAAAAAATGTTGTTTTATTATTTCATCGTCTCACAGTTTTTAACTGAAAATGTGCGATTATATGGATAGGCAAATGATATTTCGGGATAGGTTAGGTTGTGTTTAATAAAAGAATTTAAATATAATAATTCTCTTATTTCTGCAGAGTAATTCATAATTTGATTCACATATCCGGTTCCTGTACCTTTTTATTATAAATTTTGAATAATCCACATTTTTTTATAGTACAGTGAAACCTCGATTTTACGTTTTCCAAGGGACCCTGAAAAAATAACGGTAATTGCGGGAAACGGTGAATGCGGGAAAGCTTCAAATAATAATAAACAAGTAAAATCGTAAAAAACATTTATTTATTAGTTACTTGTACATACTGTATATATAATTTATTTTTTAAAAAAGTCCTTTATGTTAGTTTACTTCTTTGTTATTTGGCACTTTAATCGGAACGAAGACTTATTACTAAACTTGTGACTTAAAGTTTGTATGTACAGGAATCATTATTACCATAAATTTTAAATAACTCTACGTTTGCATCATATACGCGTGTTGAGGATTTCAACCCAAAAAATAGCACATGCGTCCAATGCGTTACGTCTAACATGTACAGCGGATTCCAATGTGTCTAGACATAACACCTGCACTCGGCTGTGCCAAACTTGCTTGCCGATATACGGAGAAATATGCAATAAAAACGGTCAATCGGGATAATATTTATGACGGGACCAAAATATTTCGACGGTTTATCGAAATCGGGGAATCGGGGAATCGGGAAACGGTCATTGCGGGATTATTTAACATTGTTCTTATGGGAGTTTGACGGGACTATAAAAATTAAGCGTTCCAGCCGGGAAAACGTATTATGCGAGAACGGTTGATCGAGGTTCCACTGTATTCAATTCACATACAAAATAAATATCAGCCGTACTTCGTTGGTAACTAGCACACTTTTACATATTATAACATACGATCGTCACAATTGACGTGCGTTTTCTAATTGATGACGTCTAACAATTGCTGATTAATAACTTTTAAAGAGTTTATTATCACTTCTTGGTGATTATAAATTACATTTAGAATGATTAAAACATGATCGAGACCGGTTTTGCTCATTTAATATTTCGTGTAAATTGTACTAAGAATGTGTTTTCAATATGTAAAAAAAACACCGCTTTGATTTAAGCGACAATATGTTCTCGAAAGATTAGAAAAATAATGGACCCTTAAAAATCACTTCAAGATGATAGTGAAGTATTCCATAATGTTTAAATTTGAATAGTTCTGACGATGGCGTGAGCTGAAATAGCTATCAACTATATTTTTTAAAAATTATTTTTTAAACTAAAATACATTGCTATTTTTTTCACCGTGTTTAAATTTGAAAGCTCTGCATTGTCAATATATGACTTTCTTGAGTCATTTTTTTCGTTATATTTTCCATTGTTATATAACATAACTACAATCAATAGCATTTTGTTATCAATTATATGAGGTATAATATTTTCATTATTGAAGATTTATCAAATATATCCAGTGCCACGATAATTACACGCATTGTTGGTACTAGTTTGAGCTTTCGGCAATTTTTTCATAACTAACATAGATCTAAAGATGGCGCAAAGCTAGAAGTTTGATAATATAATATTTAACTGGTTTTATTATCACTTAGTGTCTGAAGGGTCTTTGTACTGGTCAATTTATTAACCTGCGATGTGTCATGAAGATTATTATACAATATCCAGATCTAAGTGTTTTTTTAACAACAGTAAAAAAAGAAACCGTTAAAAAAGTCACTATGTACTATATACAGTGTCAAACTCTTTTTGGACTGGTAGTAAAACTATGGTGTTATTTATAAATAACATAACATTCCTACTTGCGAATAAATACACCACAATAGCATGTTTGTTTTTATTTTAAATAATAAAAACATATTTTTTATTACACGGTGAAAAAAATAGCAATGTAATTTAGTTCTACAAAATTATTTTTAAAATATAGTTGATAGCTATATCAGCTCACGCCATCGTCAAAACTATCAATATGATATGAATGCTATGTTATGCCATGAATATGATAGTGATAGTTCTGACGATGGCGTGAGCCGAAATAGCTATCAACTTTATTTTTAAAAATAATTTTGTAGAAGTAAAATACATTGCTATTTTTTTTCACCGTGTTATGATGAAGTTCTACCAAGTGAATGCCAATTCTTTATTACTTTTTATCATTTTTCATTACTTATTTCCGGAATTAATTTTTTGATCAGGACCGGTTTCGCTCATCGGGAGCATAATCTGCTGATAGAATAAAATTTATAAACAAGTCTATTTAAACAAAATATTTTAAGGGTAGCAGGTAAACAAAAGTATTGGTTATTATTGCTGACATTTTTTTTTTGTAGAACTATTCATTATAGTTTGATTTTTAAGAATTTTCAAAATGGAATTTTACTAAATAACTGCCAATTCCATGAAAAAGCTCTTATAAATAAAAAAAAATATAAGAAATATGCTTGCCTTGAAATGAATCAGTTCTTTCTTTATATGTTATAATAAGTTGTAGATTTTTTTATGAAAATTTAAGCGATATAAATTTACTAAAAATAACACCATGCTCAGCATTCATGGCGAATATTAAGAGAACGGCAAAAACAAAGCGTGCGATGATTATGAAGGCGTCGTCCTGTAGAGATGGCAGCACGTATTCGATTATACACATCAGATGACATAGACTCAGGTATGCCAGCTGAGATGAAACGTATGCCATGGGTACCCGTAGCACAAGACCGTGACATCGTTTGACAACTCTCTGTCACATCTATTTATGCATAAATAGTTAGAATATTTTTATCTGACGTTGCGTACCGTAAAATTCTATTCTCTTTCCATTTATTCCCGTATAGGGACTGTTTTTTTCTTGTTATGTAAGCCTGAATGAGGCACATTTTACATTTTATCTACGTACAGACCATTTTGATAAGAAAGAATGCGGTAGAAGTTTAACCCAAAATATTTTATATTACTTAACATGTTTTTTTTATCTCAATTAAATTCTTTGAGGAGAATCACTTTTTTGGCTTTCACATTTCAGATACACACTTTTTTTATAACTAAAGTTATCAAGTATTTCCGAGATTACTCTCTTTCTTAAAAAAATAATAGTTAAGCCCGCAAACCCGGTTCATAATGTTGCTTTTGTTAGATTTTTAACGTTGATTAAGATAATGTATCAAACGTAAATTTTTTTAAACAGAATAACATTATTTTTAATAAAAATCCGTAAATGTACTGCTTTTACATTTTTCAAATGATTTTAACCGGTTTGATTCATCATGATCGCTGCCAACTAGCTTGATGAGGTAATTAAAATCATAATAAAAATGAAAGAACTCATATGATGAGATTTTTCACAGTCGGAAAAACTGGTGAAGATCATCATTCATTTTTTACGTAAAAAGAATAAAAGTTGTTTTATTTTTAAAGGCAATCTCTTTGCATATTGAATTAAACAAAACAATCACTATGACATACAAATTATTTGAAAAATCATTTTCAAGATCATTTTAAAATGATAGTGAATGGTGTTTTATTACGGTATAAATATCAACTATTTATTAATAGCATTAAACAACGCCAAAAATTGTTTCCTTTTGGTTAATCGAGCACATAATAATCATTTTTTCATCTTGCAAACTTGGCACACTCATTTGTGAAACTAAACAGCATTGTAGCTCTATCAAAATTGTAAAAGGGTTGGCGAGTAAGAAATACGCCTATTACAAAATTTATATCATAACTGATTTACTTGAATTTTGGTTATGAAACGTGACACAAATTTCTCCTTGCCTGTAAAAATATTCAGATTACGCGTGTTCTAAAATTTAGGCCTACCAACAAAGCATAATTTAAAATATCTGCAACGTATGTCACGTATTTTATCTACTGTTAGTCTACTGATATCAAAAAGGGTCCAAAATCGTATGTAAACAATAAATTCAACTCTGAAAACATCCAGATAAGACAATTTTGAATAATTTAACGTATGACCGAATTCGCTGAATATCCTTTTTGCATATTATTAAAGTTAAGTATTACAGCTAGTAAATTTTATCGAAAAGTGATAAACATATTAATTTCTCATGTAACATGGGATTTCGTCGGTAAATTTTGGTATGAACATATTCAAAAATAATACAATATCAAATGTGTTTCAGTCAAATGATTTCAGAAGGAGATAATAAATCCCTTAAGTTTTAGTAAAGCATTAAGCCCTTTTTGTCTTAAAATTTAAAAAATTTAAACATTTAACTATTTGAAACTAATCTCTACTAAAATTTTTACATTTTATAATTGAAGAATAAAATCAATGATAGCTACAAAAATTATTTGCACGTATCATTAAACGAGTTAGATGTTGCTTATCAAAAAAGATGAAACAATTCATTGAAAATGTTGTCTTTACACTGTTTGTCGTAAATTCTATACACTTTTAGTTTCTATTCTATTTCGAAGTATTTTTTCCAGATAGTTCAATAAAGAAAACACCATTGTATTGTGCACTTTATACGAACAACTTGAGACAAAAAACAATGTTTTTTCATAACGGCTGATTTATAAATGTTTAAAAAAATAAAAGATTTGCTTATGGATTCACAAGAGAAAATATTAAAATTAAACATTAGTTTAACAAATGACTACAATAAAAATTTCCTTTTTTTAATTTAAAAACAGTTTGTTCTAGGTTTGTAATCAATCATCCGAAGACGGCTGAAACAAAACGCTGGTTTAATAATTACCTCCCGTTTTTGTTTTTGGATTCATTAGAGGTATATAGTTCACATATCATAAATAAAATTCTCTATAAAGCTCAATATTTTTATACACAAGGCTTGAAATACAAAGTTTCCCGTCATAATTAGAGTTTCACATGACTGGCTGTAATCTTCTAGCCAGTCACTCTCATTTATGGCTTTGCACTTTCAACAAAACATGTTCGATTATCGAAAATATAGGTAATACAAAACACAACATTTGGCTAAAAGATTATAGTTGAGCAATGTTTTTTTTCATAGATTCTGAAACCAAAATAAAATATATTAATATTTATTGTCTCCAAATTGCTTTTTAAATACGCGCAAAAATTATGATGACAGACGAATGAGCTTTTTGGTAATTTATAAGCTTGAATATTTTTAAATATTATTAATTATCTTTGTCTTCTTTTTTCTGATACAATAGAAAATATTTTACCAAGAGTCATTTATTGAAAAGAAACATAAGACGTAACAATGTGTTATTTAATAAATTAAACAATATCCGGTTATAAAAGATGCCTGTAGGTTTTTATTGTCTGATAAGGGGTTTGTATCCCCGAATAAAAAGAAAACAATTTTAAAAATTATCTTTTATGTACGTTCGAGAAAATGGTGTTTAACCCTTCATGAATATCAAGTTTTTTTGAACGAGGCCTATGCAAAAGCTTATCTTGTAAAATGAAATTAGGGTCTAATTATATTTTATATTTTTTAAAATTTCTACGATTAACTCGATTTAAAAAAAAAATAGTATAAGTGTAAAACACCTTTTCGGAAGTATTTTTACAAACATGGTAAATTAAGAATGTAAATATCATTGCATAAAATTCTTTTTTTTAAGTACAGAGTGAGAGATCTCAAGAAGTTACGAATACATTTTTTCTCTATAAGAATTTTTCTGTGATAAAGTTTTTTTTAAAATTTAGAATAAAATATCACGGGACGAACCCGTGAGAAACTGTAATGTATAACACGAAAGGCAGCTGTCAGGATATATTTGCAAGCTTTATTTCAAGATGGATGTGTTGGGCCGAACGTATCGATATGTACAATCAATTTGAAGAGAGAAAATGCACGCTGCACTTTCCCGTTGACATATGAGAATTGTAAATAATTATTGCAACTGTCTCTCATTCACATAGCGGATAAGCTATAAAGAATTTTTATTATTTCCGACGAAAAACGTTGTCAAAAATAGCACGGTGAAAGAATGACAATGTATTTTATTAGTTCTGATGATGACGTAAGCCGAAACAGCAATCAATTAAACTTCTTAAAAATTTTGTAGAATTAAAATACAATGCTATTTTTTCACCCTTTTAGAATGGACTTCTACCAAGTAAATTCCAATTCAATCAATATACAATATGTCTAAAATATAGGCATACGAAAAAAAGTGACCAAAACCACTATCAGAAATAAATTAAGAGGTTTCATTTTTTAAGTCATTTAAATTTTTTAACATAAAGTTACTGATTTTTGCATTATTCTAAAGATTTTTTTTAAATTAAAATATGTGCTTGTTTTCATACATCAAACATATCCCTCAAAGAAATATATCCTCTTCATTAAGTCAGAATTTTATCTGTCAATTTTGTAAACATTACGGAAGAGTGGCATTGGTTTATTAAAAGAAATACTGTTATGTTAAGAATGATATGTAATATATTAATTAGTTTAACCACAGACAAAAAAAAGTGTTAAACTGAAACTGGAAAGGATATTCAGGAATTCGAATGTCAATCCTTGAAATAAACTCTAAGCGGTATTAAATAGCAGTAATATTCAAAAAGTATTCTCCTAAATTTAAATAAAAGTGTCGATAGTAACAATCTGAATGAGCTTTTGTATTGTTTAACTGAATAATATTTTTTTGTGAGAATTATACACTACGTTATAATATTAAAGCTTTTGAAAGATGACTTCAATATGCATCATAAATTTTTCGATTAAAGATGTTTAGTAGATATTATATTAACTGAATATTTCTAATCGAAAAATATTGTATTGAGGGTGCCGGGAATCGAAAAACTTTTGAAAGTTTTTCCTTTTGATAAAACGTTCTTATAAGTAACTAAATTCTTGAGAAATATCTAAAAATCACAATCGAATAACTATTCAATGAAGTCTTTGCAGGTTATTCTAATTATTACAAAGAGAGCTTCTAACGCTCGTTATTCTATTCCATAGAAAATCTAGCTTACAAAATAATGGTAAAGTATACAACAAGAAGTTTGTGTTTCTAAAAGTAGCTTTTTTATAATATTGTGAACGAAACTTGAAAGGTAGGCATCATTTTCGTATCATAATAAATTTCAACTTTACATTTCGGAAGTGTGGGTAAAAGTTTCAATCCATCAAATTAGTTTGATCGATTGAAATGAAATTGGAAACATGAAAAATATTTCATACCGTTATTTATGAAAGTGGTCTAACAATCTTATGCATTTTTTGTCTGCTGTATGATATATAATGCTACATTAAAGTTTAGGAGTATATGGGTAACAAAAAATGAATTCATTTATCAAATACAATGTAATATAAAGTTTTTATACTGTCTCTAGATTAATGATTGCTAATGTAAAATAAAAATGTATTACACTTCACCATCAATCGTACATGATTTATGAAAATCAGGAGTCAATATATATCTAAACCGTTTATGTCTTTATTAAAATGAATTGGATTTGTGTGACCGTTCACAAAGTAAATCAGCGATGCTATAAACACCACCTTTTAAAAGTAATTTCCCCGAAATATTACGAAGATAATATAAGTACATATTCATTGCTTGGTGATATTATTAAGCTTTGTGACTTTTTCATGATTAAAAATAATAATAAAGACAGAAAGCATTATGAGTTTAAATTCACGTGTATATATTACTGATGAAAATCAAATAGCACTGAAACATTGTTCTACAGATTCTATGAAATTTTTAAACATTAGATTGTCTTTGAATATAAGCTAAAGTATTGAAACGTTAGTTTTGTTGATAGGTTTTTGGGTGGTATAATATTTAGCCTAAGCGCTAGAGCTTGGCTTAATATTTTAATATAACCAATAAATTATTATTTTACGTTGAAAATTTTGGTTCACTTTCCGAAACTGATATAAATGCTGATTTATATCGTAGAAAGTTATCGAATTTCACCGTAAATTACAAAATAGCTGAAAGCTTCAACAATTTACTGGATACATAAATACATCAAAGTAAAATGTCTCGACTAATAAATTTTACGATTTCTATTACCCTCCAACGTTTTGTGGGTAATTTTTCACGCATAAATATTAAATGATTGTGTGCGATCAATACGTGCGTTGGAATGATTTATTATTCATTTCGCGTAAAATACTGTACTCGTTGCTTTTGTCTCGTAACTATGAGATCAAAGACGAGCGAGAAGAAATGCAAGCATCCTAAATGAACCAAAAATGCGAGCCGAAAAGATGAAAAACAGCAAAAAGATTTTTTTTGACACGTTTCATTGGGTTATTGAGTGCTTCTTTCAACATATTATGAAGTTTTGGCAACATTGTGAGAAATTTTGCAGAATTTAACAAATAAAATAGAGCTGTTCTTCGCATAAGCGGAACAAAATTTTACTTCTGAATTAATTTACCGTTGAAGTATTAAGATAAATTCGATGACTACATTTCAAGTCTTTGTGAATTAGAAATATTCAGATTTAATTATCTTCATTAAAAATATTCTCAAATAGAAAAAGTCGAGCTTTTAAGACACAATTAAAAATATATAAGTCAGTGTGATACAAGTTGTAAAGTCATCATTTATATTTTGATCACCTCATAAAAATACAAATATATTTGATTATTTTTCGTAAATTCCAAGTATATAGAATATTATTTTTTCATATTGTTACGTGGTTACCACTTTCCGTTTTACATAATACTAAATCAAAATCTTTGATTTTGATTAAACGTTATAAAATGTATTACGTACCAAATTTATTAAAATATTTTTTAAGATGCGTTTGACATGAGTAAATTCAATATTATTTACTTAAATATATGTGATGTGTATAAATTATAACACAGTGAAATAATAGCAATTTTAGTTTTACAGAATTTTATTATATATGACGATGGTGTGAATCAAAATAGGTATCAACTACATCTCATAAAAAAATTGTAGAACTAAAATACATTGCCATTTTTTCATCGTGTTATAATAGAGTTCTACCAAGTGAATGCCAATTTAATCAATGTATATATAAATTATATAACGATACAATTGTGCTACAAGAACTAGTTCGGTAATGCTTTTCAAAGATGCGAATCCCATGATCAATTATTAATGACATGAAATTTGGTTAAATGATATATTGTCTAGTTGCTTCGATTGGTATTTATATTAAAAATCAATAATTTTAGTTGAATGAAAATAACGCAAAATATCATTAGAATACGCGCAATTTGCATAAATGATCAAAAGAAATCTTCATATCATCCGTAATATTTAATGACGTTAAAAATGTATTCTTTATAATGTTCTATTAACGTAACTGGGCATCTGAGAATAATGGCTTAGAGATCAAATAATACAGGATATACCCTTAGTAATTTTAACGAGATACAGAATGTTTCTTCAAATCGGATTTATGTACCTAAACTTAACCCTCAAGCAGCAAGTAATCTTTAGAAGGTTAACATTTATCGGGAATAAATCTGACAACGCATTCTTTTTATTGCATATGACATATTTTATATATTCTATAACAGTTTTTAGTCATCTACTGAACTGATTATATAGTTATATTTAATTGGTTGTACAGAAATATTATTCTTTATTGTAATGATAAATATAAATTATTTTGTGCAACACAAAAAAAGTCGCTAAATACCCTTTGACCACTTCAAAAATTTAAGAAAATGGGGTGATAATTCAATCACCTGATATTTTCTTCTTCATATTAACGTTTTGTATTTCAGTAGTCTAAAATATTATACAAATATACGTCATTTTTTCAGAGGTTATAACTGTATAGTGGCAGCAATATTTTATGTTAAATATTTTTTTAATATAAAAGTTAATTACAAAAATCTATGAATTTGACTGCAATATAAAATGTATAAAAATTTAAACAATTACAAATTCTTAATTTGAAAAAGTTAATAATATATTACCCGTTCCGTTCAGGTACTATTTCCAACTAAAGTCAATTGGAATTTGAATTTGTGCAATTTTGTACGATTCCATATGCTTTTCACAAACGATCCGGGTTTCGCCCTTCGGTATCTTCAGGCATTCCATCACACGGATGCAACAGAACTGACATTTGTCTGGTTTGTGATAAAACATGTGGAATCGTACAAAATTGCGACAATTCAAATTTAATATTGAAATTCCATCAAGCACCTTCAGTCGATATCATAAATTATATAAATTGGAATTGTTTAGAAAACCGCTACTGCTTATATTCTTAAATTTTTTTAAGTGCTTTGAATTTATCTTTTTTACATTAATTTTGTTATCAAATATTATTTTAATTTACGTTTAATACTGGTGATTGAGTTTTCCAATGATTTCGGAACGATATTTTTCTTTTGAATGTGATGTATATGTTTCGAAAATACTTTTCTGATAAAACAAACGGATCATAATACTCGAAAAAATTATTCTATGAAATCGGATTACAACTTTATCGATATTGGCGAAAAGTACAGTATTTTGTAAATAAAAGTTTCTCTTGTAATTTATTTTTTCATTCAGAACACAAAAGGGTCAGATATTGTTGCGGTTCAGTAGGCTGAAAAAATCTACATTGAAAAAATCAGCCATTTGAAAAACCTTTTTATTACGGAAATGATTCCTTCAGCCGCTGTGAGAAACTTTTCTCAATTCACGGCTTACGTTTCTTAAGGACGTGTAAAGCCAAACCAAATTCATTGCTGATTTGGATTAGAACAAGGTGAATGGATTTATTAAGAAAGGTAAGAAAAGGCTCCCTGTAATCTGTTGTGGAATTTCGTTGAAGTCTACACTGCTATAAGATTCTACAAAATAATATCCCAAGAAGAGAAAGTTTGTCAAACTATACATTCTGTAAATATTTTTCTGGAAATCCACTCAAAATATTTTCTCCAACGTTTTTCATTTATACCAATCCTACAATTATATTATATGAATTATGAATATACATACGAGTTTACATTCATTTTAAAACAGCATTCATGGTTTAATAAAATAATTAATAACCCGTTGTGATTTTATTGGATATTTTTGAATTAGTAGAACATTTTATTTTTGTATTAAAAAAACACTTTCTTTATGGTTTTTGCTTTAAATGTAAAAAAATATAGTTTTCAAAGAAACACATGTATTCATTTGATAATATTTTTATTGTTTCTTTTAACACGGTGAAAAAATAGCAATGTATTTTAGTTCTACAAAATTATTTTTAACAAATATAGTTGATAGCTATTTCGGCTCACGCCATCGTCAGAACTATGCTTAAACTAACATTTGCTTATCTATATATAGCTGTGCAGAAAAGGCACATAACACATCCTCTCTCCTGTTCCAACGGCTTAGCTTGTTACTTAACACAATGAAACTAAATTTTCAAAATTCTAAATGAAACAATAGGTGTCTATGACAATAAGATTATATGTGGGACGGAAGTGATCCTTCTGGAAGTAAATCAGACCACCCCTTTGTGCAACGGCTGGACAAGTGGCGATACTTTTATGTTAGTTTGGTCGTTAAGAATCTTTTGTGATAATTGGTGTCTATTGATTTCTAGCTGTTCTAAAGCCGTCATTCTCCGACCCTTACTTTTATATGGATGATATAGATGAAATTTAGGGGCTGAGTTTGAATTTATATTATGTGATTCATTAATAACGTGATTAGCGAATTGTTAATCTGTTTTTTTTATTGTTGAATGATCTTACATGTTCCTTAGCTCAAGTAGATATACTTCTACCTGTCTGTCCGATATAAACGGATAAACATGAGCCACAGGATATTTTATAAATACCGCTTCTGTCCAGTTTATTGATTTTATCTTTACTATTTTTAAGATGTCTGCCTAAGCTATTGTTGACCTTGAAAGCTACGTTTATTGAGTTTTTAATCTCCCGATGAATTTTTTCGCTAATGCTACCTAGGTAGTTAATAGATTTATAGAAGCGGTTATCTTGTATTGGGTTCGGGTAAATGAGTTTTCTAGCTAGATTTAATTGTTTTTCATATAATAAATTATTTATCGTCGTTATCTCATAACCATTATTATGGGCTATGGATTTAATAGTATGCAGTTCTTTGTCGTAATCTGCCTGACTCATATGTACAGTTACTAGCCTATGGACCATGGAGTTATAAGCCGCAAACTAATGATTCCATGAGTGGAGGGACTTTGCGTGAATTGTGGTATCACAAAAGGTAGGTTTTCTAAAAAATTTAAAAGTGTGTCTGTTTTTAACTCTGCTAATGGTTAAGTCCAGGAAATTGATGGAGTTGTCTACCTCTATCTCTAGTGTGAATTTAATATTACTATGTATAGAGTTAGCTTTCTGTAGAAATTTATCTAATTGTCTATCTGTGCCTTGCCAACAAATCAAGATATCGTCACATAGCGGTAGTAATATATTATATTATTTTTATCTAATTCAAGAAGTTTAGATTCGAAGTTGTCCATAAAAATTTCTGCAAGTAATGGGCTTAGAGGGCTGCCCATTGGCAACCCGTCATTTTGTTGGTAAAATGTTTCGTTAAATTTAAAGTAATTCGTTTCAATGCACACTTGAATTAAAGAGTAAATCTCTTCTGATTCAAATGGATGTAACTTAGAACTTAGAACTTAGTAACTTGTTTCTTTTTATATATGTTTTTTTTAGATATATTTAAAAAAACAATTGATAAATTAAGCCACGTCCAAGAATCATAATGCCAGAAACTAATGATGAAGGCGTGCGTTAGTGAGAAGGCATCATTTAAATATTTAATTTATAATAATGTGAGTCAGTTTCTTAAAAAATTAAATTTCAAATAAAGAAATGCCAAATCTATAAATTTATTGAAATATTACTGTGGTAGGGTGTTTACTTGGGAACCATAACTGAATGCTTTTTTGTAAATTACATAGTACATGGTATAAGTAGCGGAAAGTTTAATTTTCAATTATTGATATGCGAATAATGAATAATAAAAAAATACTATCAAAATATTTGAACAAACATTTTTTTTTCTTTGTTATATTGAGCTTTGTTTAATTTTGAATGAAAGATTTTAGTCGCTTTTTAATCGTAGTCATTAAAACATTATTTGAAGTTAAATCTTTTGACAAAGGGTTTTAAAAGCCTTGATACTTTTCAACAGTAAATGTTTCCTTACGGATGTATATTGATAAAATAGAACCTTAATAATTGAGTATTTGTTTTGGTTGCATTGTTCATAACCCTTTTAATACTATGTATAATAGTTGTGAACCAAGTATATTGTTCCACAAAAGGATTAATTTACAGGGATATTTATAAGCTTACTGTTTACCTTTAGATCCCTAGTTAACTCACCTCAAAGCTGATACGTAGACATTATTATATAATTTTAAAATTAATAAATTTTAAAAATATTAAATGCTACTCGACATCCTGGCAATGGGATTGATTTAAACAAAATATCGACAGTCTAATAAGTGCTATAATCAATGATGAAGATTGACTTTTTAAATCGTTGTTACAAAATATTATGAGAGCCATTTTTAATACCAATGTGAAGTTTACCGATAGAGTATTTATAAAATATTTTGTTAAATAAAAACTAGTCATTATTTGGTCAGTAAACTCGAAAACCGTATTTGTTTTTTAATGTACAGATGAGTAAACAAATGCGATTATATTTTGAACACACTTCCATGCCGACATCAAGTAATACGGTGTTAAAGTCTTAGCCAATGAAAATGCATTACCACAGCTTTGAATGTTAAATAATATATACAATATATGCTCAAAATGGTTGTTTTATTTAAATATTTTTTCCCTTAATCGAGCTTATCATTATAACTAGCATAATCATTTAGCCGTACAAAGTTTGTTCACTAAAATGAATTCGAGCTTCTGACTAAGTACTATAATAATACTCACGCTTGTCATAAAAACTTATGTGTTCAAACATACATTAGATAGTATCACAAATAAGCCCCCAGTGAGAACATGATTAGTTTTTACCTTACCTTACCTTCAACACGCAACTTATAAATATGCTCAAAAAAATACAAAATGTTTTTATTTTTTCCGCATCGTATATTTATTTTGTATCTATCAATTTCCGAACCAACACTTAATCATTAAATAGTATTTTGTTCTAGATTATAAACGTATATCATATTTAGTCTCAGAAAATATGATTTATAAAAAAGGTAATTACAATTATTTACTACTATACATACATTCTTAATGAAATTGGAACATGCGTGACGCGAAGAAAAGAATATTTCTATTAATCCGGCTTAATAATATAAACGATAGAAGTTTTCATTAATTATTTTACCTTTTAATTGGTATTGCTGATTACTTCATACTCTTACTGTATGATTATATATGTGCAAGTAATCTTTCATAAATATAAACCAATAGACGGGGTTCTGGAATGTGATATTATACTACTTTTTCTATGATAAACATATCATTTGAAAATTATTTTAATTCATATAAACTTAATTTTAAAGCGGAATAGCTGTACTTAATGTAATATCCATAAGACATTAGCATTGGCAGGGAGAATAAAATAGCGTACAAAATTATATGAGATCTTTTACATAATCAATATAAGTAAACACATATCAGTGTTTTTAATCTTAATCGATAAATATATAAAAATATTATTCAATTTCACTTCAGTATAAAAAAATATTCTTTTTTCAATATTCTCATCAGATAATAATGGTTTATTTGAAATTAAATACACGTTTTTAAATCAATTAAAACCAGTTTCTTAAGGTTAACTGAATGGTTCTAACAATATCTCAAGTTAAGAATGAAATCATTTGTAAAGTTAACAATTTTATTATAAAATTTGGCTCCATTAAGTAATGAAATCAAGAGAAGAGAAGAAAAGAAATGATCGAATTCGTGGCGTAGAAAAACACTATTTAATAATGTCTTCAAATACTAAAATATAAAGTGATTGCTTTGTTATGCCTAAAAGCTTTCAATAAAAAAGTCGATATCCTAAAATTGATGACGTGACTCAGACTGGTGTAGGTTTCACTGGATTGATGAATATTGGAAAATTCTCAATTGAAATAAGTTGAAAAACATTAATATCCGTTCATTTATCAAAGGAAATTAATAATTAAAAGAGTATAGTTTACGTATTATTTAAAATACTCTTATCATGTCTCTGTTAGATTAGCTTTCTTACAGATATAAAACTTAAGTACTTAAAAAGTTATGATAAAATATATTATTATTTGTCCTTTGTTATTCCTAAATTATTAGAGATTTGGTTTTAAGTTAACTTTTTGTTTTTAAGCAATTGAAATTTATCATGATGTTGAAATCCTTGTCTAAAGGAACGTCATACACATTGGTACATTAAAAAGGTTGTATAGATATTTTAGCCTGCAGATATGCAATCGAACAGGGCGGATGAATCCATAAGCGTTGTCTATTTGACCACAGTACTGATGTAATTTTTTAATATTGATGAAATGAAGAACATATGTTTAAAAATTCCAAAAGTATGTTAATGTTTTTAATAAACGATTTCCTGGCATCTACTTGAAAAACAATCAAACTACACGGTTTGCCAGACAAGTTTATGTTTCATAAAACAAAAAATTCAATCATTGCGCAGTCTAATTTTATTTGAATACCGATCTATCAGATACGCAAATTCAGAGTTGTAAAAATTGTGCCACCATTGTATGAGCCAACCATACGGCAGTCGAAAATCCAATAACCCGGCTATCAAGGCTCAACTGATTTCAGGCAATAAATTTACACGAAAAAGAAAATAATGACACATACAGCTTTTTTCATGCCTTGATGAAATCGTCCATTTTGTGCTGACAGTAAATTGTATTTACAAGTGCACTATGTTACAAAATGAATGGTTTCACAGAACTGACAAGCATTTAATATAAAGTGCTTTCTCAAGTAAGCAATACATGTATTAAAAAGTGATTACCACAGATTGACAGGAACATGCGATTTGAACTGAAAACGGTTTTATGATCACAAATATGAATACTTGACATTAGAGAAATTTTAATTAAGAATCTAGACGTTTTTAGAGTCCAACCAATTGTTATACTATATAGAATTGTTTTAAATTAAAGCTCAAAGGTTGATATATTCTATTATTGTTTTACTATATGTTTATAATTTGACATTCTTACTTTAAATGAATATAATATAATTGATTTAGTGGTTACTTGAACGAAAACTCTTCTTTTTAATAAAGTTAATAAAGCCTCAAAAAGCTGTCCATCGGACGAAATTTAAAAAAATGGGGATTTATGTGTTTAGTCTATAACAAAAGAATGAATGTAAAGTTGTCAGAAAATAGATTTATATAAACAGATCTGTGATGATAAATTCCTTCATATGGATTACAAAAGAAAAGTGTAAACAAGCAACAGAAATTGTAAAAAGTATTTTTTGACAGATAAAAATTAAATATTTTATAGGTGTTACTAACCGCTGTACAACCATTGGAGTAAATAATATACATTATAAACGGATAATAAATGTCGTTAAAACATCACTAAACAAATTTGAAAGGTTTTGCTGAATCAGTTTGAAATCATCAAGCTATAAATCTATTTGGAAAGATATCGGCGGGTCAAATTAAATTAAAACTGAATATGTAAATATCTTGTATAATTGTACTGTAACTATATTGAAGATTGTATTCTATAATAAATGCTTAAGATTAAAATTATGCAATATAACATACATGAATTGGCTACTTAAAAGTAACCATATGAAATATGTAATGATATTTTTTTTATTTAGATTTCTTCATTTATGTATATTGTACTTTTCAGGCCACGGTATTAGCGATGTTCACTCTTTTGCTAATTGTTGAATTGATTGAGGTTTTTCTGGCGACGGAATTAAAATACCATTATGTGCCTCTACTTGTTCGCCGTTGGTCATAAATTATTTTTTACTGCTACTGGCTTAGCATGTAGCTTAAGCGTTTCGCACGATTTAAAAAATGAAAGCAAACATTACAAATTTATTCAATGCGTAATGTAAAAAGATACCATTTTGTGTAGCTTTACTGTAAAAATACCTTACTAAAAGTACAAAATTATACTTTTTAACGTAAATTGATGTTAATACCGCAACATATTATTATACTATAACAAAGGTAATGATAGTATACCATTTATATTCATTATGAAAACATCTGCATCAAATAATTTAACACTAAAAAAACAATAAAGTCTATGGTAAAATAAACAAACAATATAAATAAGCAAAATTTAATTTACCAAATGGTGCGTACTGGAACAAATATTAAATTTTTTGTAACATTTATAAATCTCGTACCCAGCTTTTCAATTAAGCTTAACCTAAAAATCACAATATAATATGGTTGTTACCGAATAAATGCTTGCATTTATAGGTTTCTCAGTTAACTAGACTATATATTTAACCACTTTGAAGGCGTTAACTGTCACTTCTTGATGGAAAGGCATGATATTTTAAATAATAAAAACACATTTTTAGTACTTATTTCCACAATATATTTTTTTATCAGTACCGGTTTCGCTCATCGTGAGCATTATCGGTTGATAATACTCGCCAAGAGTGAAAAAAATCCTGATCAATAAATATATTGTGGAAATCAGTACTAAAAATGTGTTGTTATTATTTAAAAACAAATGTATATTTAACAAACTCGATTGCAAAGCAAACGAAAACTTTTTTATTCAGCGTGCAATAATTTTGAGAAAAAGTAAATTTAAGCAATACTTTAAGAAAAATATTAATGATTGTTGAATGGGTTTTAACAATACACCAATCAATAAGTTGAGAAATATTCATGTAAAAAAAAGAACGATTGTTCACGTCCAAAATATATTATTGAAAAACCAAGAAACTTCAGAACAATTTTAACTAAATTTACCACGTTTAAAACTTTTTGACACTGATGAAATTGACGGGAATAAAAGTCTGGCTTAAACTTTTTCAATATGACCTATTCAAATATACAGTTGGTACATGTCACCGAAATCAAAAATTATAGAATGCGTTATCATTGACTTAATTGCATGTGTAAAGTTCTTCATTCTTTTTATTGTCATTTTTCTTAGCATAAAAAAAAACCAGAATTTATTTCAAACGTCATTTCAAATAATTTATTTTTAAATTATAATTAGAAGTCTCTCGAAATCTATTAAATTTTTCTATGATAAATAAAAATGAAAAATGAAAAAATCTGTGTGAGTTCAAAGTTTTCCATTCTTATTATAATAAAAGTGAAATTTTTATATTTGAAGTATGGTTAAATATGTATCAAAATGATAATTATTTCAAATAAAAAATTAACTGAATGATAAAAAGCTTTTTATGTGTACACAGTGCGTATATTGCGTTGAAACTGAAATAGAGAGTTATGAGATTTATTTTATCTATTTTATTTTTAATTTGAAATATAATGCGTAATTTTTTATTTTCTTTATTAAAAACATCGCATTCAAAAAAAAAGGAAAATTCGTATTCATTTCGGAATGAAAAATTTAAATACGTTTTTTAATAATCATTATATAAATTAATACTCTAACAATCTGATATTTTTAATTTTCATGCATTCAAATATTGTTTATTCATTTATTTATTAACCAAAATATCGCGAATAACTGCAAAAAATACTGAAACAGCAAAAGTGTATAATAACATTGCTAGCATTCTCTGATGTATTACATCGACTGAGGGTTCTAGATGAAATTTTGATATCAAATTTGAAAATTTCTTCAGAGAAGTCAATTAAGAAATATTGTTTTTAGCACTGTTTTGGGGACGAATATAATATTGTTGACTTGTTTTCTTTTCGATGCAAATCTATTGAAACCAAAAAATGCATCGATCTGTTTTAAAATTTATATTAAGCATCTTAGAAGTTTATGTAAAAAAAAATAATCTTTTATTCAATAAAGCAATGAAAATTCTTTAATAAAGTAATTTAATTTTCGTTTCAGACTGTAACAAAATTCATTAACAATCATTTACAATCGCTTAAAATTTTATAGTCGCACAGATCAGTGTGATTGTTTGGTAGATATATTTCTCTTTTTACCTTAATTTTGCATAAAATGAAATAAATGTTTTTAATGAAGGTTATCGCATTTATTAAAATGTAAATGCTCCACCATTTGCTTTCACTAAATTTAATACCCTTTTTATTTTATTTGGAGATTTAAAGAAAAATCTCAATACTCATTGCAATATTGCTTCTGCCATTTATATATTCAATCTGTAAACCCCTAGATTGTCACTAAATGTGAGTCACTTCTTCGAGTATTTGAGTGTTCACTTTTATTATTGCTTTTATGATCAACATTATTAAATAAAGCTTTGTAGGTATTTATTATTATGTTAACATTCTCTTATAATTACAAACAAAAAGTAAAAAGTGAAAATCTTTATTTTTTTATCCTATTTTTTCTCTTACAATTCATGAACTTCCTTCGATCCTTTTCAAGATCGATTCAGGAAAGAGTTTTGCAAGGCTCAGTCATAAGAAACAATATCATATAATATATATACACCATGCCATTCCTTCCGGTAGGGAAAGTGATTTAGTTATAGCTCAGTATGTAGATGATACGGCTATCTTAGTAAAATCCTGTAATTTGCAAAGCGTTGTTACACAAGTCCAATTAATTGCTGATACCATAGCGGATAGGTGTGAAAACTAGGGAATTATTATCAATGCCAAAAAAATTGCAGCAGTTATGTTTCCAAATGTTTTACTAGAAAATTTGATTTTGATTAAAAGAACACTTCGTGATAAAAAAAAAACGTCAAACTTATGATGTATAAATTAGAATGAACTCTAAGCTCTATACAATGAGCAAGCTTTCTCCCACAAGCAAGCTTCTTCTCTATCCAGCAACAGCTGGCCCAATTATGATATAAGATACTCTAGTCGGGCTTATGCTCACCAGAAATATCTGAAGACACTTAAAATTGTTCAAAATAAATCATTGTGACAAATATGTAATGCTTTGTGGTACTCATTGCTATATTGTTCGAGAAATTTCTCAAACATTTCACAGCGCTATAGGAAAACATTTTAACCCTACAATCCCATATCCACATAATTTCGATGAGACAGTAACGAGTAATCGTTTATGCCGAGACCGGTTCTGATCGACAACCCCTCCCTATCAATTTGTTGTTACAAACTTCAATAATCCAAAGTACACAACCTCGGCATTTTTATTCCCACAAAATTTATTTTAAACGTTAACTTACGTAACGTCTACTTATTACAAGTAACTGGTTAAAAAAATATGTTAAATTTTGTTTGGATTTAATAAAAATACTATTAAATACAGTCATTGAATTAAAAAAAAACCGTAACTCATATAAATTCTAATATTTTGGTCTTTGGGCTCTAGTTTGTGTAATCATTAGCATTTCGATTGGTGGAATATATATGATTCTACGTATGAAATGTGGATATAATCTGACTTTTTATTAAGCGTATAAGCCACGTTTACATTTTTTATGTGCTGTAAATTATTTGATATTAATTTTATAGCAGAAGTTTACTTTAATGGTTGGTAAACAACAATTAGCCCTCACGCGATACCCATTTTCAGCTGAGCCGGAACAAAAAAATATTCATAATTAATTAAACTGAGAGCAATGATATCGTTTGCGCGCTGTGAAAAATTGTTTTTATCATAGTAAACATTTATCACTTGTTTTTTTTAAACTCATTAGGGTAAAACATTTAAAAAACTCATCTAAATTATTTACATATTATATAAACACGACAATAAAAAATGCACTTCGTATTTCGGATAGCGTAGTCATAAAAAAATCAATCAAATGTACAAGTGTATTTATTTTTTAATGATTGTTTGCGATTGTTTCTTTTGAATTAAGGAACTATATTACGACTTAGATGAGCTTAGATCAAATAAGTATGACAAGTTCAAATGATTAGCTTCTGTTTTTGGTGAATAGATATAAAAAAGTTCGAGGTTTGTATATATAAATTGATATTCCGTAAATTTTCGGTAATAGTTTTTTATAATAAATGAGTTCATTTTTTTTTCAGCAGAAAAGGAATATTTTTAGTAGAAACAGAACAGAAGAGCCTTGATTTTTTGAAGAATGTATGAAGACAATTTGACGTAAATGTAGTATTTTTTCTGACCACTATTCTCATAGAAAATATTGTATCGATATAGTATTACTCACTTAAATGAACAGGCTCACTAAAAATCATAAATCTGTAAAAGCTTACTCGAAGAATATTGCTGCTAAGCCGAGTAATTGCGCAAGAAGTTTTGAACCCATACTCGACTAGTGTAAGTGAGGCATTAATATTTGCTCTTCTCAGAAAATGATGCAGTAAGTAACAGCCTAAGGCAATTAGTTAATAATATTTAATTTATCAATTTATATAAAATACATATAACATTTTCATTGATATTTGTTTTGTTTAACACTTCTGCTAATTAAAATACAGAATTAATCTAAAACATATATATATAATAAAAATATCTAATTCAATTAAGTATTTGGTGCTTAAAGTTATGAATGATGTGTTGTGTGAACGTGTATTTACATTTAATCTGTGAAAAGCTTGGCTGTCACCTACCATTTATAAAAGTGTTTATTTATTCCATATTTTTTAAACGAAATTTTTCATACATATTTTAAGACCAAAGTTGTGTTCACAGTAATGCAAATATTAATATATTTTTCCTAAGGCTTAAATTAAGCTCTGAATAATATTTTTGTTAGCTTAGCTAATTAAGGTTTTTTTGAAATATTTTATAATATTTATATAAATATAATAATCAAAACACTAATATGTATACGATAACAATTGATAAAATAATTGTATTTTATACAATACTGAAATAATACAAATGGAAAATTTCGATATTGGAAACACTGATAATGATTGTAGTATATATTATTGCTGCTTATTTTGTTTTCATTTTTGATCATTGAACAAACTTCACATGTTTTTTTTATCTTGTGACCACTTATCATTGTTAATTGATTGGGCAAATAATGTAATTTTTATAAAAATTGTCAATCAGCAACAAACCAGCGCACAAATTTATTCACATAATGTGTAATATCACAATAATTCACATAAATTTAAATTGGAGTAAAAGTATTTTTCATTGAAAATAAGAACTTATGCATCCTACGTTTTCAATAAAAAATGCCTTTACACTTATTGCATTTGTTTTTCCAATGAAAAGATATACAGTAATTAAAAAAAAAACTTATTCCATTTTCCGATTACGTGCAATAGCAACTTTGCAAAATAGATACAGTATTCGAATCGGGAAATTTACAAGAAGAGAAAATTGTATATGCAAAGAAACGTGACTGCAGTTTCATTTAAAATCAAGAAAAAATATTCAATTACTTTGAAAGTCAGAAAAATGTATGGCATAATGAATTTTTTATTACTTCTTATTTTGATCGGAGTTTTTTTTTATTGAAAATGTTTCTATTTTCATCATTGCTTCCGAGTAAAATTTTATTTGCATAATACAATAAACGTAGACGTCGTTTTGTTCAGTTTATTCAAATTGTTATAGGTGAAATGAGGCGTTGATCGAGATTTGACGATAACTAGCACAGTGAATTCATAAAAAAATACATAATTTGGGTAATAGTATATAAAATTGGTTACTTTGCCTTTCAATAAAATTGTTGTTTTGTTCATATGTAAATTTAATCATAAGTGGCTAGATGTTTCAAAAATCAAGTTCATATACGAATGGATGAAAGCTTTCTCTGAAACAATTTTAAATACAAATAAGTATTATAACAAGCTATGCATAAACATAAAGAAAGGTTTTAGATTACCCTTAAATTTTTTTTTTCAAAAACCATCTTTAAACTATCAACTATTTGTAATATAGTTTCATGATCTTTCACATGAAGATAAAAAAAACCTTGAAAATCGGTTGCTGTGATGTTTGTAATTCTCAAATAAATTCGCGAAAAAAAATATTTTTTTTAAAACCATCTAAATATTAGCTAGAAGACTTACAAATTGAATTAGAGGCATTGACGATAAATTGATTTACTTTTTTTATCATACTATATTATGTAAGGTTCCTGAATTAACTGGTGTGTGTTTTAGTTTTGGAACAAATGTTACAAATTAACGCTTGGTAAAAATGCCAAAAAAAAAGTAATGATGAAACCTAAAACTGGTCTTTATTTTTTACAACCAATAGTTTGTCAGTGTCAAATTGAAGCTTAAAATCCAAAGTTAAACATACTTATACTAATAATAACTAAAAACACACATAAAACATTATAGTCTTTATATAGATATAAATTAATTTCCTATGTAACTTTTATTAACTTATTATTTTGAAGTTTGACGAAATATTTAAAATAAGTTTACTATGAAATTGATTGTTAAAGAAGTCTATCAATCAAATAATCAATATCATTGAAATCATCAGTGATATCAAAAAAATCTCGGATCTACGTTTATAAATAATAGAAAAATGGATTTAATAACGCATAGAAAAGAAGCCAGAAAAGTTATAAGCTATAAAAGATAATCAAAAAATTAGCTCTGCGTACACGTTTGTGAAAAAATACATACATTAAAACATTCTATCCAAAAAATCTCACAATTTTCTTATAAAACGTATTATTTATGTGGTCCGTGAATAGAGAAAAATTCATAATATGGTTGGTGTCAAAATCGAATACGATATTAGTATAAGAATAATGTGTTGTTTTCAATTACTTAAGTGATTTATGTAGGTTTATAAAACAAACCATAATATATATTGTCGAAAATAATAGCAAAACATATCGTGACAGATTTTTGTACGATAAAGTCATGTATTTAGTTTTATCGTATTTAAATTAATAGGCGAGTTAATGGATTAGCTTGCGTTTCGTTTGTCGTAAAATATTTAAAGACTTAACACATTATGCTAGGTTGTGATTAAATGTTCACAAAAAGAGGTTGTAGCGAAAACATTTTAATGAATAATTGGCCTTACTGAATCAAATTTTGATTTTTTGAGATATTTTCGAAAATAAAATGGTGATTCAGATTAAGAGACATTGTAAATAGGATTCGAAAAATAAGTGTCTGAATTAATTTCATACCGATTTTGTTAAATGAAAATATGATAACGAATTCAAATAGAAAATTATAACATCTGCTATTCATAATATTAGATTGATTATTTAAGGGTTTGATAAAAATGGGCACAAAAATTATTTTGAGCAATGAATGTTACCTGTTTAATTACTATCCTAATAGCGAATCGAAGAAACGAAATAGATATATTTTTTTAGTGTCTGCATGCTATTAAGGGTTGAAAATAATTTTGTTTTACCAAAAACGTAAGCAATTGATGAGTCAATATGTTTCAATAAAGTTAACTAAATTAAGAATGAAAATTGGAACAAAAGCGATTTATTTTACCATAAATTTTATGGTCGTGTCAACAGTATAAGCATTCTATAGGCTTTGTAAGGGGTAATGTAAGAATTTGGCGCCATGTTGCCCGTAAGAGGTGAGAAACGGTACGATTTAATGAAATGTTCTTTATTTATTGCACGGCCCAACATGTTTGCTAACACGTTGAATAATTTGTAAAACGGCCCTGTCATGGATATTCCGCGAAGCCTTTAAACTGCCGTTCATAACAAGGGAACTATATTGAATGTTTCAACTCAACCTATTTACGTACAATGCATAATTCGACAATTGGAATTTCAATTAGTTAGAATGGAGAACACAAAATCGATTTCAATTGTTTTTCGTTACGTTAACCGTAATGTTGAATTCCGTTTTATTACGGTAATTCAACAAAATTGTATATTCAAAAATACCTTATTTATTAATGTTACCCAAAATCGAGTGCCTTTTTTAGATGTACAGATACCTTATGAATATTATCACAACATCTACATTGACATATTTCATTCGTAGTCTTTTTCCCTAACAAAATTTTATTTTTTCAAAGAAAAAAAAAACAATATTCCCTGCATGGCTTTGCTCGACATCTTGAAAACAGTTAAAAGTTAATAAAATTTCCATACGATTACGGACGAACAAAATCTAACGAACTGAAGATAATCACATGCACTCGTAAAAAGTTCTTACAGTCAAGATTCACGGTTTAAGTTTTTCTTGTGATAGAATATTGTGTAAGACGTTTTTTATTTCCTTTTCAGATGTGTTTCGTTTTAAAAACCGCATATATTCATATTGTTTTGATTATTTTTTTTCAATTTAAAGAATTAGAAAACGAGAACAAACACGGACTCGTTTTAAAGTTCAAAAAATATGCACTTTGCCCTTGTTAGACGTCTAATTATTTTATTGTTCTGTGTTTAATTATTAAAAATTATTTAATTTGAAAACTAAAAAAAAATAAAGAAAATGAAATAAAATATTGTGCTACATGTGAAAAGATTTCGAAATATATATTATAAGTAAAAAAAATATTAAAAAGTTAAGAAAAAACTGCATTATGGTGTTTTTAATTACTTCGCTTCAAAAGCAGTTCAGTTAAAACACAGCATTTGTTTCATGAATTATTTTGGCGATTTTTAAGGAAATTAGATGCATAATAATTTAGATTTCATCTATGCTAAAGTTTGTTAATTAATTAAAACGTAAAAGCGTTAAAAGTTCTTTTTTTTTGGTTCGTTTAAGTCAAAGTTTTAATCTCTTTTTTCGTGGAAATTTATGTAAAAATGCTATCTGCTGAAAACGAAATAAGGATTTGTATTTTGATTAATTTATGTCCTACATAAAGGTGAAGTATATTTTCAACATAAATCATTGTCTTCGGAGATTTTTTTCTTCTTGTTATTATAACGAGAATCCATTATTATTCTTGACTGGAAAATTAATTATTTAGCATTCGTGGATTAAAATTATGACGATGTTTTTTTTTAATTAGTGGGAATGGTAAATATTTGAAAAGAATACATTTTTATTCAACGGGGCCTGTTTACAAGAAAAGTAATACGAGAGTAAGTATTCTGATTGTTAATGACTTTTGAATTCTTGTTTGACAAACAATGTAAGCATAATTTAAGGAATATGAAGATTTTTAAAATGAACTTGAGCAAATATATTTATGAATAGTAGAAATTATATTTCTTCGAATAAAAATTCTTTGAAAATTTTTATGAATTATTGAAAACGGTAGCTTTGAATTTATTTATTCAGTTACTTAAGTCTGAAGCTAACTTTCTATCGACAAATAGAAATTTACATTAAAAAGAACTGATTATATAATTGCAATATTGTACTTAAAAATGAGAGAAAGAGAATACGATCAACAAAATAAGTAGCTTAATAAACCGAGCTTTATTTGTATAAGGATTATTTATATTTTAAGGCACTCAAATTATAATGTGAAAGCGTTCTGTGCATTTCTAGCTTTACCCAAGTATGACATTGTATTTTGACATACTAAGTAATTTATTAAAAACTACCAAACAATTCCAAAAGCTACCAGTGAAATATGTGTTACTTTATTTTTGTAATAACTAATGAGATTTTTGGTTTGTTTCAATATAAAAAGTAATTTTAACTGTGTAGCAAATGGGTTTGCCAATATACAGAAGTTCTGACAATAATTAAAGATTCATTATAAATTATAAAGGCAAGGAAAGTTGCAATAAAGAATATCTTATAACTCTTAGTACACTTAAATGATATGATTTTTTTAAAACGATAGCAATTAATTGTATCAACTTTATTTCCAATTCGCCAACTTGTCGTTGAAAAGCTTTAGAAAAAAAGATGAAGAATCATTGTTTATTTTTCTTGTATAATGCATTATTTTCGCAAAATTAAACACGATGTTTGCCAGAAGGTAAGAGAATGTCACAGAAAAATAAATCTATAAATTTGAATACAGATTCATTAATTGATTGAAATTTTATCACAATACATTTTTATTCGATAAATCTAGCCCTCAACCCTGCAAAAGGGTTACAGAAAATTGATCCTTGCCGGCTAAATGACTAACACGAAATTCTACATTAAACATAGGTTATTACCCAATAGAACTTTTCGACTAGGAGCCTCAGTCAAGTTATTGGGTTACACAAGATATTTCAAGAAAAATAAACATTCTTGAATTGTCACTCGTTAAGTGTGTTTGAACACAAAGAAAGAAGAGATATACGAAGTAAAATTAAATAGAAAAGTATAAGTGTGAAGATAAAATCATCCACTTTTTGCAGGTCGCTAAAGTTTTATTTTCACTAAGACATTTTTTTTATTTTGAATTAGGTTTACTTATTACTGTTGTATGAGTGAAATATTATATATTTTACAAATATTGTTGACGAATAAAAAGAATAACGGTTAAAGTTATCCACCGACCATTAATCACGTTTCAGGTGTGTTAAGAAAAAAATCAAGGATTTTCTGTATTTTATCTATCATTTCAACAAGTATACTTTTATATTTTTTTTTGATTTACAACTTAGTTCTTATATTTAATACGCTCTTGTATTTGTAAGTATTCATGTCCTACAAATGAATGCGTTTGGATATTTGATTTTTTTAGCAATTATGTTTTTATATTATGTTACGAAAAATTCTTCAAAATTATATTATTAATTATAAATTATATATCGCATTTTTTTTTTGGTTGGCTTTGTGATTGTGTTTTTAGATCTGACTTAACATTCCATGACATTAAATTCAACATTTTTTTTAAAAGCTAACACTGAGCTGTGTTATATATCATTTGCTGGATTCAATATAATATTTTTTAAGAAATGTTTATTGATTATTACCTAGTTAATACTTTGACATCAATGCAATCGGTGCTACTCAAAAATTCTATTTACTCCGCATTGAAAACTTGATATGATAAAAAAAACTTAAAAATGAGATAGTCTATAAAAGTTGTGACAACGATATGCCGATGAGAGTAGAAAAAGAAAAAGACGACTGTCAAGAAATTAAGCTTGCACAAAGAGCTTCCCTAAAAAATATGCTCCGATTTCGAATCGAGCGTTATGCTTGGGTTAGAGTGATGACGCTAGCCTTTTTGAAAGCGCTTGAATTCGGATAAAGAATTTTTCTTTATCAGATCGTCACTACATATTGTTGGATGACGAATCTTCTTGTATAATTTTAAATGTTGTGCTTTAGTTTACAAGCTTAACATATATAAAATTCCTTGAAACTAATTGTTTACATTTATTAACATTTCATTAAAAAAAAAGTTGGTTTACTTTTCGGCTTTTTCGTAATTGATTGACAAAATACCTAAATCTCAAGCAATTAAATGGTATTACGGACATAAAATAATAAATATCGGCTTTTGGAATTTATGCGAATACAATTTTGAGAAATGTGTGTATTTCAATTAAGGGAGAGATTAAAACATCGCATTGCTATTTTGCTTCGGGGTAAAATATTTATGAAACATGTATGTTGTTCTCTAACTTTTTGTGATTTTTTAAAAATTTTAAAAATAACTTATTTTGAGAGCTGAACATTTATTTTAATAAAAAGTTATAATTAAAATTAAACTTTTTTACTAATTTTATATAAGTGTGTGCTTTTTCATATAATTATAAATGAAATAATAGTCATAACGTATAATGCCAAATGCAATTTGAAATGATTATGGCTGATAAAAATACAAAAATGTTTAAGACTTGTATGGATATTAATTTAAAATAAAAATCTCAAATAAGACTTTCATTTTGTTCGATTGTAACGTATACTTCTTTTTGTGTTACAAATGTAGCTTGTTTGGATATGTTAATATTAACAACTCCTTTTCCGATGGAGTCGTGTTTGTAAAAGCTAAAATATTTTCCAAGAAAAAAAGCAAAAAAGCTTATAAGTAGAACAATAAAAATACGTGGGTTACCTCTTGTTGTAACTTACGTAGATAACACCCTATTTCAAAGACACTTAATGTTATTTTAAGTCACCCTTACTAACAAGAGAATGGTTTTCTCATCAAATAATTGGCTGGGCCAGCAACGCTGAACTTGCGTTAATTTTTCACTTGAAGGAATTCAATTTCTTTTCGAATAATTTTCTATTACCTTGGATGATGTCAAAGCCTCTTATTGGCTGCCCATTTTCCTTTACAGAGAACACTTAGAAATGGAAAAACTAGAAAAAGAAATAATACATCGTCGATATTGAAAATTAATCACTATAATTTTTCCTCACTTTTAAAGAAAAGCTTTATCTTTTTTCATTTGAAATAATTTTCAAACAGTATATATAGTACACATAAAATTTTAGCAAGTCAGTAATTTTTCTTATTAAAATCGCAAATTTTGTCCATTATTTATTCATTTAAAAAAGCAGTTACAATTCATTCATATGTAGTGGAACAAGTTGCCTTTTAAAAAATGAAAAGGTTAAAAAAATATTTTCTACTTATAAAAATGTAAATATGACACAACGGTCAACCTGACCTCAGTGTTAAAAGTGGTATAAGGTAAAGGTGTAGTAAGGTAGTCCGAGTGATATATTAAGCACCTCAAAATATAAAAATATGTTTAGTGATGCTGAAAATTTCAAAAGAGAGTTTAAATTAATTTTTAACTTGTTTCTTTCTTATTTATTTTTTATTAAAAAACTTATTTTTTTAATAAAAATATAAATAAGCGGTTAAGTTGTATATTTATATTTTTATCTTGTAAATAAATATGAATAAAGGTATAAATATTTTTATGTGGCCAAAAGGTAAATATATCCATTAGGGTTTATTGAGTTTCACCTTAATTTATTGTATCAAATTTAAGAAGATAAAAATATTTTTAGAATAATTTAAATCCCACCATTCTCGTGCTTAACTAATACAAAAAATCAATTAAAAAAAAACATTTGAATACTGCCAAGATTGTCATACAAAAAACATGATGCATGACATTTAATCCCATCTAATCATTCTTGAATGTATTGTAATTACTAAGAAAAACTTTATAAATGAGACCGTCTTTTTTCAGTTTCAAATTTATAAAGATGAACCAATTTTTAACAACGAAACTCAAAATAATGACATCGACATTCGATTTTTCTGCTAACTTTAGTCGACAAGCTTGAAAAAGTGATGGGAACTAATTACCTTTCGACGAGATAATCTACAACAATAGCTTTTCTAAAAGTTTCATGTAGACAATGAAAAACTTTTAGGCACTTTTCGATATGTCAAAAAGCAGATGTGGGCCTGCTTTCAACTTATCTGATTGCTTTTTAGGTTAAGCGATAAATGATAATATAACGACACTCCCAAAAGTTTATTCAATTCATTATAAATAAATTAACTCTTGATTTTTTTATTTTTCATCTATAAACTCGTTTATATAAAAAATAGCTGCCAAATTATATATTTTTTTAAAATTTCATTGCTCTTTTAAAAATGTTGAATATGTATTATATAATGATATTAAAAAATGACTCTTCTGAAAGCCAAAATTAATATAAAACTGTAATGACTGTTTTCTTTGTGAGGTAAATAATTCAAATTTCATCATTTCAAAATTTAGGAATTGATTGTTCAATTTAATTTTGATTAAAGGTTTGAAGGCTTGTGAAATTTGAATTTATTCTTTTTGAAATTACCCGATCCTGAAAATGAGGTATAACAAGAAGGACGAACTTACTTTCAGTCGTTTTTTAATTCCATACTTTACGCCCAATTCTCGTTTAACGCTTTATTGGTGATTCAAATGCTCCAAATTGGCAGCCAAAATAGTTGAAAACAAAAAAATATAAGTGAAAACTAATTATCTGGCGTCAGAATAAAGTTTTATCGCGTATTTGTTGACTTATAATTTTTATTACTTAGATATATTTTTTCATTTAAAAGTTTTCAAACAAGAATTTAATAGCAAATTACTGAACAATTATTGAACACCAATTAGTCGAGTAACTAAAATATCGTCAAATTACTTTAAAATGCTTTGTCGTGGAACTAATTGAAGTGTCAAATAAAGCGTTTTGCGAGCGAATGTTTCAATTATGAACAGGTTTTTTTTGATCGCACTGAGAAACAAATATGTTTATCACGCATTTAAAAATGAAACAGAACAAATATTGCATCATTCAACTATAACTGTAAAGAATAAACAAATCTTTTGAGTGATTTTCTCAAATAATAGTTAAAATATAAGTTTATACTGCACCAGTCTTGCACATGATTACCACTGTAAATTTAATTGAAGTATGCAATATTTTTGCAAAATACTTTTGACTATGTAAATAGTTAATATATGGTAGCTTTCAGATGTTAAGTGTCACATTTTGGTGACTTTGATAGTAAAAACTTCCCATTTGGTTTTAACAAGTATTTTAGAACTATTTTTAAATTACATATTGGAGTTTTGATTTGGTTTTATTTAAAGAAGTAAGTATATGTAGTTATTTAGTTTCAGAGGTCCTTCTTAGAGGAAGTTTTCTTCGGAAGTGGAAATATTAATAAACATTTTTTTTATTAAAATAAAATATATATGATATAACAACGGATTGTCATACTCTTTAATAATTTAAAAAATAAAAATTACAACAGTAAATAATTAATCCATCAAAGTGGGTATCAGAAACAATTAAGAGCAATCTTAAACCAAGATGTCGCTTATTTTAAAATTTTTAATCACATAAAATTAACTATGTTAAAGATTACGTTTTTTAATTTTCTATATGAAATTGTCCTTGCTGTGTCTTATCTCATCGCAAGATTACAGTTCTCACCCCAAGTTCAACAAGTAGTTTTATGTAGGAATCTTTGTCTCAGAAATCACTTTTGTTAATTATAAAAAATCTTATTATTTTCATCCTACAATAGGCAGATATTTACAATTGCCGTTTTTAAGCTTCCTCTTTTTTTAAACTTATAAGCCATGTATTGTTAGAAAAATGTTTTTTTTGTGTCATTGAAATTTTTTGGGGCTGTAACACGATCGTTTGTTGATAAATAAACTTAATTAAGTAGAATAAGTCTATTTTGACGGATGACAAAAAATATTTTAAAAACAAAAAACAACCGTTCGCAGTATTTGAAAATAAATACCGTTTAAATGGCAAGGGCCTTTGCATCATCTTGAGAGTAAAAATAAATAAAGGTTTATAAAGAAATTTAAGCTCTTTATTAAGCAACTGAGTGGGATGAAATCTCTTTAGAGTTTTATTTTATCCAGATAGGACTTATGCGTTTCACTGACAGTACTTTCTTTAAAAATACAGTTTAGTTGGTGATTCGTCATTGAATTTATTTTGGTATCTTGTAACCATCATTTTTGACAAACGATGTTAAAAGTAAAAAAAAATTTAGAGCTACTGTTCGCTGGAAATTATGAACGACTTCCACATTTTTTCCTTATTTTAATGGTACGTTATTAAGCAAAGAATCTAACTTTGAATAAAGCACAATTCAAACAAAGTCAAACGAAGAATTATAAGTTGCATGCGACTTTTACATCAAAAATTACTTAGTACAATACTCTTAAGAAGATGACAGTTGATATATTGACGAAATAAAAACAAAATTACGGCGTAAATCAACATCAGACGTCGTATTTTGCCCATGTAAATAAAAGCTCTCCCTTGTGCTACTATTGCCGCTGTAATTGACTGTTTCAACAATCCATCTGCCTTAAATTTACCTTGTCGAATATGTGCAAATTATTAGTAGCACCGAATAACAAAATTTTCTCAGTAATCGTCTATTTGATATTTGATCTTTTGATAGTCTTAAAGTTTTGATGTTAATACCTTCCTAGAATTGTTAAATCTGTGCATATTTACATACTTTGTCACTTTTTTATATATCCAGACAATCTATACACTATACATACAATTCTATAGACAGATGTCACAAACTGACGCATGGCTTAAATTATATATGAAAACGTTATTTTGCTTGTATATTTCCGATACAACTCATTTACAATGCGTCATTTCTTTTGCATTCGTGCGATAGAATGTATGAAGATGCCGAAAGACGTAACTTGGATCGTGTGAGACAACACTTGTGGAAAGGCATAAAGTTTCAACGACTAAAATTTGATTTTGAAATGCCATCAATAAACCTCTAAAGTACTTTTAGATTATTTAATTTCCTTTTGTATTAGACGTCTTAATGGATAGCTGTACTTTCTCGGTTCATAGTGTGATGAACCCACAGAATTCTTGATTTTTTGTTCATTGGTTAAAAAGTTTTAAAAAAGTTTTAGATTACATGTCATGGGCAGGCTCTAACAAATAACTTTAGGACAATAGAGCAGTTCCAAAGGAAAATTTTCTCGAGAAATGTTTCATTGTGATTAAAATAAAATAACAATGAATATGTTAAGTTCAGCCTATAAGAAACTGTAAGCTGAATGTAAGTTCTACGACTTTCTGATTGCTTTGGGAATACTAAGATACGATTTATTGAGGACACGTCGGCTCAAGTAAGTTGTAGGGGAATAATCGAATGCGAAAACAATACAAACCGTTGTACAAAATCAGAAAAAGTTAATTATTTGTATTTGATAATTATCGGTAAAGAGATTTTGCGACGTATTTGGCGGTAGCTTTATAAAAATTTATTCGAAATATTTTGTTGACCTATATTAATTTCATTCCAAGATGTGCTTGTTTTCCTTTTTGTGTTGAATCTTTAGAATTTTTTTATCAAAACAGTGTTATCCATAATAAAGGCATCATTTTTTTCTGTTCTACGACATCGCTTAAAAGAATGAATTGCGTGAAAGAAGAAGAAAATCTCTTGAAGAATACATTTGATTGACGATTTAGCAACCAGTAAAAATGGTATTTCAATTATATTTATTAATATTTTTACTCGGACTGTCTGTATATAATATGTGTGCTACGTTAGGTGGGCCGTAGCAAAGTGTATACCAACATGAATATGATGATGAAAAAAAAACTTTATTCATAAATCTATTCATGAGCTTAGTAAAAATAAGAATCGTTTTTTTATGTTGAGACAAATTGCTTTCATGAAATTAGAATTAAAATCGACATATATAGATAAGGTTAGTGTGTTGCATATTTTTTTGTTGTTTATTATATCTAACTGAAGTAAAAAAAAAAATCTTTAATTTGTATTTAGGTATTAAATGATTTTTTTCTGTGTCAATACACTGTACATATGTTATTATTGGTGCCAATTTTTTCTAGTTAACGTTTTAAAATGATCACATAGCTTAAGCATTTAGACATAACTAAAGAAGGTAAACGCTACATTGAATTTAGTAAAAAAGTGGAAGTAGGCCTTCCAACTGTAAGGGTTTACCAGAAACTAGATAAATAAATTCATCTGTTCCACGTAAAGAGAAAAAGAAATCACGGTTTTATGTTTATGAATGTTTTGAAATTGGGAGACATAATGGAATAAAAATGATTGGAAATTCTTGCCAAATTGTTGTATAATAATTTTAATGCATAGTTTACCGTTTAATTTCGTTACTTCACCAGTTGTAAATGTTCACTTCAAAATAAATTTACGATATCGACTGAGGGTGCCTGATAAAATTTTCAAAAAAAATGAAGTTCCTGGAAACGCCGAAGGCAAAAACCGTGTCGTGAATGAAAAAACATGTGCAATTTTCCATCGTTTATACAAATAAAATTTGATAATAATTTATGAATGATTTTAATATTTTTCAAATTATGAAGACAATTGCAAATATAAGACTTCTTTTTGTTTTAACAAAAATGGAATATCATTGCTTAACATATGGGTTTATAGAATAAAAAATTTTGTAGGCTGTTTCGCAGAAATCCCTTAAATCAAGATGTCCTAGATTCAAGAGTAGAGAACCTGTAGAAAGTTCTGTTTTTACTCTTGTTTACTTACAAAGTTAGAAGACGTTAAGTGTTTGTATATTTCTACAGACGTGGTAAAGTTAGATCAAATATAAGGGGTATGCCATATTGCCCAAAATGGTTAACCACACAACTTTAACAAAAGTGTTTCGAGGAAAAAGTACCGTAGAATTTCACTAATGGTCTTTGACATTTCAGCTACCATACTTCAATTCCTTAAGCTAAAAACTTTTTGTTATAACTAAAGTTTCATTTAAAAGCATAGTAAAATTACTAAGTGATGATTCATTCATATTCAACAAAAATCACGAAATTAACATAGACAATTTCAAGGAAAAAATATTGAATAATGCACACAGTTTGAAAATTGGGATAGGAATTGTAAAATTTCAATTAAGATGAAAAATCGCAGATGTTGAATTTGAAGGATATTTAAACAGAAAAAAAATCGAAATTGAAACTCCATTATCTAAAAAATGTCAATCAAAAAGGTGATTCTCTTGATTATATTTTAATTTGAATTATAAGATAATTTTTTTTTGTAAAAAACTGCTCCAGGTAAAAATCCTTTTAAGCGAATAATATCATTTTACAAAAATATAATGATGTATTTTATTTTTAGACAATTTAGAAAAGAAATGATATTGTATTCCAAGCAAGTAAAAAATTACACGTTTCATATTATATTTGTTAGAAGCTATTTTTTGTGCATATATTAATAATTTGTTACATTTTATCAACACGGTGAAAAAATAGCAATGTATTTTAGTTCTACAAAATTATTTTAACAAATATAGTTGATAGCTATTTCGGCTCACGCCATCGTCAGAACTATCAGAATAGTTCTGACGATGGCGTGAGCCGAAATAGCTACCAACTATATTTTTTTTAAATAATTTTGTAGAACTAAAATACATTACTATTTTTTCACCGTGTTATAATGGAGTTCTACCAAGTGAATGCCAATTCAATCAATACATTTTATCAAGTTAGATAAAATAATCTAATGTCACGGGAACCTATTAATTTAACTTCAACTTAAAATTGATAACGTCAATGTCTAAAAAGCTCTGTTTGTAAAACTACAGATGTATCGATAGATAAAATTACTTCAGTGAAAACATATATAATATTTACGTGGTGACTAGAAATTTGTACTTTTAGTTGGGAGATACAGATAATCCCCGGCTCAGTATTGACAGTAAATTATATTCGAGTAAAATTGGACAGTATTATATTATGACTGTCGCGTGTCGAGTTTTCCAACTCCACGTCACGTAATTAAATTTGAAACACGAAACGTTTCGACAAGTGTCGAATTAGAAGAAAATATAAATGTTTTCCCCTATTTCAAGCAGCAGTCAATGTTCGACTAGGCATTATTAAATTTGAAGTATGTCAATACGAAGCATAAAGCGCATTACCTGGACACGTAATTGGAAATTGCAATACTGGTATGTATTAACAAAAACACCGTTTGGAGTGTCTTTTATTGCAACGTATTGGTATCGAATTCGTAAGATACCAGACTTTGGTACAAGCAATCAATGATAGTTTTCTTTGCAATACATATCTCATAGTGCTATTTTTGTATCGAAACTTGATCCTTAAAAAAATTTAGGTGTCTATTCAATACTCGCAACCTTATCAATTTCTTATTATTATGAAAAATATATTTACTTAAAACGGTAACGAAATACTGCGTTAGGAATATTTATTAAGTTGTTATATTGGAGCTAATTTTGCAATTCTCGTATTAAATTTCAAATACTGATATACCAATATCAGTGTATTCATCTGGAATTACGATTACTCATTTAATAATTATAATCATAATTTACTCATTATAATAAAATAATCACAAGATACGTATAGGTGCTCGCGATAGTATTTTGATAAAAATTTCATTTCAAGGGTAACTTGCAATTATTAAATAATAATTATTATTCATTCAGAGTTAACATAGATCATCAAATACGGTGGAATATTCAAAGATATACTTTACCACTGATGAAACACAAAGACAACTCATACTTTGTTATGTGCTCTATCAAGTTTGATTTTTTTTATTGTTGAAGAGACGTAAGTCCAAATCCTACAACAGAAGCTTCTCTATATATTTTTTACGCGATTGATGGATTTATTACTCACAGCGTAAATGTTTGTTATATTTGCAGCTTTATATCAAACGCTTTCTAAAAAGTTTAAATGGGCTGTATAAAGACGACTTGCGAACTAATAGACCTTAGTTGTCTTATCATTCATTCCTTACCTTTTCCAAACAAACTACTTACGAGTCAATTATTAAAAAAGCTTAAACATTCTTTGAAAATATTACATGCATCATATCAAGCGAAAATGGCTAAAAATTTAACTTTTTTAATTTGCGCTTATTCCATAATAGTATCACTGCATGTTTCGCCCATCTAAAATATTTTCAACCAACGAGCTGTCTTATCGTACTTTTATAATATCCGAAAACCTTAATTGTTTGATTAAATGAATTCTATTTCTTTAGTGAATAACTAAGAATAGTGATTAATTTTGAAGAAAATTCAATTATGTTGAATAACAGTAGCGGTCTGAATGTTGTATGCTTAAGTACTCCATTTCGCTGATTGTGTTACTTTCTCTGGAGTATTTAAGAGCTTCACCACCTGAGTCTCGGGAACCTGTATGCAACCTGTGACATACGGGCCTAGCATATTGGAAGCAATTTATCTTTCCATTCGCGCCTAGTGTATTATTCCGACATTTAATTTTTCATAATACATCAAGACGTCTGTCATAAAGCGTAACGCAATTTATTTATCCACACAGTGTAGCACTAATTACGAGATATACGTCATAATATTTTCACTTGATTCAGGTGTGTTAATTTAAAATAAACGAACGCCATTAAATATATAATAATGTAAATACTTGAATGTACAGACGTGATAAATTACCGAAAGGGTTAATATAAATGATAAGCTACATTTTGTGTTTTATTATAAAGTATAGAATTTTACCCCAAATCAAAAATATAAAATTTCATTGAATTGAATAAAAATTCTGACGCCAAAAATATCTTAACCGAGTTAAGCATGTTATGTTATTTTAAAAGATAACAAATGCTGTAAATAAAAGATCATCTCACAAGAAAAAATATTTTGGGAGTATCACGCAGAGTAATATTAAACGAGGCTTACAGTATGTACGTTTGTACAGACGATAAAATGGTTGAATTTATATCACATATTCCTTAAGACAAAAAATTCCCTGGGAAGACCTGAGTTAAAATCAACTTTTTGTTTTGAAATAATTTACGCGTTATAGCATTTATATGTGTGCTCAAATCAATGAAACAAGAAATCAATGTTTGTTTTTTTTATTCAGATTAAAATAATAATTACGTTTCCGTTTTTGAGTCATTAATACCAGCAAAATTCGTTATTTTTTCATCGATTTTTCATAAATTTATATTGTATTGTATGAATAAAACAATATTAAATCAAGACAAAAAAATACCACAGCGAAGAGCTGAATAATTAACTGCAAATATTAAATGAGGTTTCCGATTACTACAAAATCGTATAAGTCAAATAATAGCATGGTTTGTTGAGACGGTTGTTTGCATTTTATTGATAGTTAATACTTAAAAATAAATAGATAAAATTGACAAAATTTGAGATGGACATTTAATTTATCTATTGGAACATAACTTGATTTTTCACGACATTATCTAAAAGTTTATAAAACAATTTTGAATTAACTTTTGAAATATTCTTTGTGTTACTTTGTAGGGAACGGAATAAAAATGAACCGAAACTGTTTAAATTAAATGTCATTACCGAGTTTTGCGATTTAAAACTATTTTTCGTACGAATTATTCATCTCATAGCATTTTAAATGAATATTGAACACATTCTTCAGATAAAATTGCTACAACAGCTTTGCTGTTTTTTCCAGTTTCAGTCAGATTGTTTATGTTCATTATTACACCGTGATTCGAATGAAATCACTTAGCTTACTTCTCAATCATATAAAGCTTCAAGACTAATCCAGTGTATTCCTTCATGTCTTACCAATGATTGGTATGGGGATAATCCAAAAATATTTAATAACGGCTGTAACAAAATGCTTAGTCATTTCTTGATAAGCGAAAAGACGACGAGGGGAAAAGTCGTCGAGCACAGTACCAATAAATTGAAGTATTATTTTGAATAAAAATATTCAAAATATACTAAATAAATAAACATAATTGTTAACGTATTAAGATTATAATTTATTCGTCAATCTTGAAAATTTTTAGTCCACTAAGTATTAAATACATTACAATGTATTTTTAAAAGTTATTTGACTGATTCTCATTTGAAAAAAAAAATATGCATGGCTTCAGGTGATTATTTTGTAATCCTGCAAAAAATTAAAACATTTATTAGATTATGAAAATAAATAATAAAAAAACCAGTCGTTCTTATTTAAAAAAAGCCTTTCTTTATTTTCAAAAATCAATGATTACTCGCAGTAAATATCATTCATTTGAACACATTACGTATTGCGACTGTGGTACATTAGTCATTGTACGTTTTTTTAATATCGGGTAAATATGAGAGGAGAGTTGGAAATGCAAGTTTATTCATCTAGATTGATTGCAATGATGTATATTGTATATATACATCACTTTATCGTTTAGTACAGGTAATAGCAATTACTTTTTATAACTGTTATATATTATTTTAAGTGTTACCGACAAACTACGATATTTTTAAAGATTACACACGTTAAGATTAATTGATAATTAATGTCGTGACCTCAGTCTTGTGACCGGATCTACAGTACCTATTCCGTTTGTTACAAGTAATATTTTAGAAATGATTTAAATTCTGGCATGACGAATAAATTGTTAAAAAAATATTCACATTGTTCTTAAGATAAGAAAAAAAAGATTTGTTTTGAAAGTAAAGTTGCCGACGGCTGCTGTCACTTATCACTTTCCCAGTGTTTTCATATGTGGTCTCAGCAAAAAGGGTCGATGGGTAAAAAAATTCACGCCTTCCTTATAAGTAAAGTTAAAATATTCGCCCCAGATTCTAAAAAATGTAGAATCGTGATGAACTGGATTTATAACGCAAAAATTTGCACAGAATCCACCCAGTGCACAAAAAACTGTTTTGCATATAAAAATACTTATTTCATGAAGTATTCCTCAGTATATTTAGGTATTTTACATTTAAAAATGGTAATTCAGTCTTGTTATTGGTTTTTTTTTATTTCAATAAAAAGTGTTTTTAAATGGTCTGATTTAATTAGCGGAACGCTGTCTTGTCATTGAAAAAAAGGACATTTTAATCGAAATAATAAAGAATGTTTGTTTTTTCTGTCAAAATTGGTTTTATAAAATCATCTATGATAAATCACTTTTAAAAGTTTATTTAAAAATTATTTAGAAAATGGATTCAAACGTTTTTTTACAAATCTATTGTTTATGTTAAACGAAATCATTCATTTTTTTAAATCTTTTTGTGCTTATTATTAACATTGATTGTTCAACTTAATTTTTCTATTATGAAATAAACTGCTATTTGATAAATAAAATTTACTTTTTAACGAATAGAAAAAATGTAAGACTTCATTTGTTTTCATTATAAATGCTAATTGAATCAATTTTGTTTGTTAATATAGCAATCAAAAATTGAACTATTAGTCAAACACCAAAGTCAATTATTTGTTTTAATAAATTGTATAATATTACATATATTTCAGATACAATATATTTAGTAACAGTGTTATGTACAAATTCCGTTATTGCTTTTGACTGAAATATTCTGACGATAAACATCTAAAGAATTCCATTTACTTCAAATGATCTTACTTATGAGAGAACAAATTTTTAAATGTCATAAGAAGGTCCTTCACTTTTCAAATAAACAAATACGTGTTTCATCACTATGTGACATTTTTATTTAGGTGTTCACGTTAAGACTGATAGTAAAATTTTTGGTACTTAATCGTCTTAAAAATATTATTTACATGTCATATTCTAGCACGATATTTAAAAAATCAAATTACCATTCGATTCAAGAATTTGTAATAAACGGTTACAGGGCAGAAAATCTGATACGGTATTTGCATGAACTCGAAATAAATGATTTGGGTATTTTTATTAACATTATGGGGTTAAATATGTACATATTTAAAACACAAAACGCATTTAAGTAGATAGTACAATATAACACGATACTTTTTTCAATATTTATAAAAATCTTACCGTGATAATTCACGAGAAAATAAAATAAATTACATTATTAAAACATTTATTAAAACATTAATGGTAAAAGTGTACTTAAAAAGCTAATCATTTATTTACTATATAATTTTGTTCTGTCAACTTTCATAAAATTTGTTATCCATTTGGTAATGAATGAAATTTTTTGATAATTTAAAAAAATATTTCTCCGGATTACGATCAATTTTAAAATACTCAAACCAAAGCTATGAGAATTTTAGTGTGGTATTTCCTACATAAAATAATATATTTTTATAATGTTGATCTTTGATCGAACTGATTGAAAAATGTGTTTTTATATTTTAAGTTAAAATAAAAGATATTTAGAATATGAATGTTAAAATAAATTATGAATAATAAGCTTCATATTTATTATTTACATATATATTTATAAACAAAAGCCATTTTATTAGTATTATTTGATGCAAAATTTTTATTTAAAATATTACAGTATTTTTCGTTTTCGTTATTAAAAGTAAAATTATTGTTTAAAAAAAAATCAGAGCTTACATCATGTACCATATTTTAAATACAATAAAACATACCTGTAAAACTTTCTAAAAAATAACTAAATCACTCAAAACATTAACAAAGTGTATACTATGAAAGCACCATTTATTAAAATAAAATAAGGAAGCTTACAAACTTCTTACTGAATAACGAAGTGCGTCAAAACTTTCGCTAAGCGAATTTACTTAGCGCTAGAAAACTCCGTTATCGAAGGTAAAGCTTTCCGGCGTGCCGAACGCGTACTAACTGGAAGGCTCTAACGCCGCGGACCCTTTCGTTACGAAGGCTGTATTAGTCAAAGCGCGCGCGTGTCAGAAGTATAGCACACAGATATGTACAGGGTTCGTCAGGTAGGTTGAGCGAAGATGTACTTGATTGAAAGATTACTTAAATCTTCAAATACAGTCATTGTTCAGTACTTATATTTTTGAAGCTTTCTTACTGCCAGGTATCGAAAAGAAACGATCATTTATATGTAAATAAAGAAAATCAGTAATAGTTGTGACCAAAGTGTGGATTAAATCCAGAAAAGTTTTCTTATTCTAATGGTTACAAATTGTCATTATTTATTTTCAAACTTAATCAATATAAAAACACGATATTTAGCAATATAATTCAAATTTTATCTACATAGTTAGGTTTTAAACGAAGCGTTCAGAATGAAACGTGTTTTGTAAAACGATGTATATATTAACAAGGTGAAAAAATAGCAACGTATTTTAGTTAGATATAGTTGATAGCCTTCGTCATAACTTGTTCTGACAATAGCGTGAACCGAAATAACTATCAACTATATCTTTAAAATTTTGTAGAACTAAAAGTTATTGCTATTTTTTCACCGTGTGTAATTAAGTTCTAACAAGTAAATGCCATTTCAATCAATAAGACGTATATTTTGTACTACGCTATACTTTAAGTTTTCAAGTTTTAGGCAATATGCAGGCGATATTCCAAGTAAAATTGTCTTCAACTAAAAATTATTAGCAATAAAGATACTATATAATGTGTCTATATGCTATACAGTGAAGAAGATTAAGTTTACGTAGATTAATGATCATGAAAAATAAATTTATATTTTTTGAAGTATGCCTTTCATTACTTTAAAAAAATTTATGAATGTTTTTGCAAAATGTAAAAAAATAATTAATCTTATTTCTATATACAAATGCGCTCATCTCACGGGAGTCATTCTTTGTGCAACGGAAGGTACTGTAACGGTCGTTATAGCATTACCGACAGACTGCTGGACGCGCCGCGGCTACGAGGATTCCCAGCGAGAAAGATTGTTGCGCCTAACCCGACGACTGGGTACCTCAGTGCTATTGGTGCATTAATCTTTTATCATCAATTTTACACTTCATAGCCGAAGAATTAGTCCCTCTACTATTCACTTAAAGTATTTTCTATTTATATGCAGGTATTTCAGATATTTTATCCTAACGAATTTATATATGTATCATAAATAAAATAATATCAAAAAAGGCAAAGAAAAGTCGGTAATTAAAATTAAAAAAATTAATAATGATAACTGCAATACAGCGTTCGTAAAACTGAGATTTAGGGGGATTTAACTGTATTAAAGTTATGGCTCTAGTGTTGATCGTAAATGTAAGGATAACTAAACCTCAATTGCATTATGCTATGTGCGTGATAATATTTTCAATTTAAAGCCATTGTGTGTACATAATAAATAGACATACAAAATAAATTAATGACTTTTATTATAAAAATACACCTTCAAAATAAACGGTTGATCGCATTAACTGCAAGTATTTTTTTTGTTTAGATACCTTCAAAAACTGAATTTTTAGAAAAATATTGCATGATTTCTAAGAATTTCTTGGAGACATCGTATATTCAAAAATCAAAACGTAATTATTTCTATAACAAAAATAAAAAAAATGGTTTCTCGCAACATTAATGATGAATCCAAACGAATCATTTGAAATTATTTTATACAATTAAAAATATTTTTTTTTCGATTTCGAGACTGACGGTGTATTATCAACAGGATTGGTATTGCAAGTAAGAGCAAATTCAATAATTTTGACTTGTGGTGAAAAAACAATGAAAACACATTCAAATGAAAGGAAGTAATTTGAATATAGCCAAATAGACAGTTGTGTGCAGAAACACAAAAATAAAATGTGAAACTTAATAAAACGAAACGAATAAAATATCAACTTTAACGACCGCAGTGCAGTCAGTGCCTTCGGGATACCATTCCACAGAGAGGCATTGACGTTTATTCGAATACATGTGGACATAAACGTTTGTAGGAGAGCAAAGGCGTACTTGTTGTTTTATGTCATTAGGGTAAGTTCTATATCGCATGCTGCACTTGCAACGGGGTAGAATGCAATGAATTTAATGACCAGTTTTTGTTTAGATTTAAGTTTTATCAAGATTTATTTACGACGTAAATACGCTAGTTGTTATTCAAAAAGCATTTTTTTCAAATGGTAGCGTGCATATCATCTACATATATTTGATTAAAAATGCTTTATAATATACATCTACTTGTTTTCATAAAAATATGTATTATCTGGGTAAAACATGAGCATAAAATTTTATCCTTTGTGAAGATTTTGAAATATTTGATATCTAAGCAAAAAGAAATGAAGTTTATTTTTTTACCCATTATCAACTCAAAGGCATCTTGAAACTACTTCTATTGACCTTTTTCTAGCTTTATGATTATTTTATTATATTGGTGACCAAGATTGATTATTTGCAACTTTTTCAATATTTTTTTTTTTTTTTTTAAATATTCTATTTTCAATAAGTCATTATTAGTAAATTATGATAAATATCTTTAAAAACTTAGACTTTCACATAAATTTTAGAATATAAAATAACAACCAATTTAAAGTTAAATTATTAGGTTGATAAGATTCTTTTGATAGAGCAATAAAAGATATCAAAAAAGTTAAATTCATACCTGTGACATTTTTGGAACACTTTAAAGATTACAGTTTAGCAAAACTTAAGATTGATTAATAACGGTTCTCATTCAAACCAAAAACAATTTTGAAAATGAGAAATTTACCCTCAAAAGCAAAATTAAGATAATGAAATTAATCTTCTTATTCAGACTTGGGTTTAAATTATTCGATTGATAAATATAAGATTTTTTATTTATTTTAGCTAACGTAGATAAATAAGAGTCGAGAGTATTTTCATAAATAACTTATATTATTTATTCCAAGAATATTAAATGTTTCATGTTTATTTTCATTGTATGTCTTGAAATTTATTTCTATACGGAATTACTACAGCATTAATTATTTTAAACTAGTGTAGGCGCTTTAATTTCGAAAACATTGAGTCTAATGTTCGACATAAATTATTTTGAAAAGCAAAAGCAATAAGAAAACAGAAATATGCTGTTTAAAGCATTTGTTAGAAGTTAACATGCGAAATTTTCCGATATAAATTAATAAATAAGTAAAAAAACATTTTTTTAAAATTTTTTCACCCATTATTCGCCTTTTCAGTCGATTGCTTGAAATAAAATTTTTGTTCAAAGATTGTTTCATTCGACAAACCAATACGGTAAGAACAAGCAGTTAAAATGCAAACAAAAAGAGTAAATTTCCTTTTCAAAAATCAAATAAATAATTCCAAGAATTTTATTTTCAACCAATGTGTTAATGTGAGTGTTAATACTCAAATATCGACAGGATGCATTAAATAATTATTTGAAAATTGATTCTTTTAATATTATGTTTTGATAAAAATATTTAAGTACCATTGCATGAAATCTAATGAAAATACCTGAATTTTATGGAAGAAATAAGAGCTTATTGTGAGAGGAATTCTGAAGGTAATTGGCATTGAAGTTTTGATGTGCATTTAAACTTTGTAAAATATATTAATCAAAACATTTTGTAAAATGATTAATTTGTCTAGAAACTTATATGATCCAACTTCAAAGTAAATACTTGCTTGTGTTTTGAAATTTTAGTGTTATTATTAATACTTTTATATAAAAACAAAGTTTGAACTGAACACAAAGTATTTAAAAACTCTTAATAAAACAATAATTTAACGTAGAGAGTCAAAAACCACTTTTTTGTATTCATTTATTACTAGAAAATATTTGTCAAAAAAATAATAATGATTCATTTAGTCTGCATTTTTTCTATTATAGTTTTAGACTTTAATTTATTTCGTCTTATAAATAAAAACACATGTTACAAATATTAAGAACTTTTTATTAAAAACTATAAACAATAAAAAAATTATAATGAAGTTTGAAAATTTTTACTATTCCTCTAGCTGTGTGTGTCTATTTTATATTTGTGTTTATATCATAGTGCGTTTTTTTTTGCTATAACAATAATAATATGAAAAAATAAACGCTAAAAGAGCTTGGTGAAAGTTTGCATCCCAGAGGAAAATTAGTGAAAATATTTACCCCGCCAACTTTGCAGTTTTGAAATTAACAAACTGCAATGCGGCGAAGGTTTTCCTATTTTGTTCATAAATGCAACGTATAATTTTTGATTTTATGATAAATTTTTTCGAATTTAAAAAGTAAAAACTATTACAGGATTCATTTCAAACCAAAAAAAAATGAAAGCTCATAATTTATTTAACCCTGACCTCAGCAAAAATTTCATCTTTAACGTTTTTTTCAAACCAATAAAATATTGAAATCGCAAACAAATAAAATAATTGTTTTCGCATTATAAAGACGAGGTATCTTACGAAAGCTTACAAAAGCCCTCGCTGCTGCGATCTAGTAGAATCATCATAAATCATAATCTACCGATGTAAAGTTTTAAGTAAAAAGCAGGCATGTAGCTGGGCGATCGATGTTTTTCTCTTAGACTAGTAATGTCTATTGCCTTAAACTGAAAAACGGGCGTATCACGAAGTTATTGATGGATATGGATAAAAATAGACATCCGTTATGTTTGCTTTTTCTTTCAATCACCTTTTTTTAATTCTTAAAACGGAAAACAGTAAGAGACATGATATAAATATGATACTATTCCTTTTTTGAAGCCATATATTTCGGTACTCAAATAAAATTATACTCACATACATGCTTTAGAAACCATATGATCATTGGAGCTTTTGAGAATAGAAAAAATATAATTGAAGCATAGCTCGATCAATTACCTTTCAAAGATGCACGATGAAAAGACAGCCGTTTTCTTAATTCGATGCTTTAGTGTCTTAAAATATAATATAATATAGAGCTCGATCAACTACTTTTTCAAAATCGTCGGAGAGAAAAACGCAAACCAGAAAACTGATATATTACATTACTCCTTTCTTATCCACTAAAAAGAAAAGTTTTAAAAATACGTTTTTGATTGATTATCACTTTTATTATATATATCCTTTCATTCTACTACATTTTTATAAAATATAAATCAAAAATTTTGCAGTTGCATATAAAAAACCATGTAAATTACGAAATATCTTTGAGAGTGCTAACAATCGTTACAAAATTGTCATATACTTGGTATTCAAAAGCTGTGATAAAGGAATAAATATGTTTTGGCAGTTTGCTATTCGTTTCATGACGGTGTGAAGAATAGAGTCAGCTGAACGGCAAAATTTCTTGGCTCGAGTCCAAGATTACTTTGGATTGAGTTACAATACGATCTTACTGCAGTTTCAAATAATACCCGAATAGGATTTATTACATGATATATGTCAAAAATTACAGTATATTGCGGAGCTTTTTTACTTAACACAAATTAACGTTTTTTTTAAGTAGGAAATTGGATATTATCTTTCCTGTAATAAAAGTATCAAGGTTTGGATATTCTTAATATTTCTATATCTCCCCTCCTTCTCTTCACATAATTTATTTTGTCATCATTTACCGTCGCGGCCAAAACGAGAGGCTTACAAAAATTAATTGCAACCAATTTTTCCTTAAAATAAAGTTAGGGTAATGTCCCACAGATATCCATGTGGCTCGTTGTAATAGAAGCCGTGTCATTATAAAGGTAAAACTTACGATACTACCTGTTAGTTCAAATACATTTGTGTAGGAGTAATATGGAAACGTTCAAGAGTTCAATCAACCAAATTCAATATTGGAATTCCAGCAAGCGTCTTGACTCAATATTTGAAAATAATCAATGCCTTATTTGATAACCGTAACACGAACGGGAGCACATTGCTTAAAAAACAACAAAACGTGCATTAAACAATGGATTTTTATATAGATGACGTACGTTAGATGATGATTGTAAGCGAACAGTTAGTTGCTACATAAACATTACTTTTTGTAGATGGTATCTGTTATATTACAAGTCTTGTTTGTTCACAGAACATCTTCTGCATTGTTGTTTTTAAAGTGAGCTTTATTATGTTGCACATGACATATTTGAATGTATGCTTTTGAATACAAATACTGATCTCAAACAGGAAAATGGTTTATTTTTACATTCGAATGACGTACTCAGCAAGCGGTACTATTGCTGTATGCATCAGATTTCAAACATTGCGTTTTCAAGCATGTGTTTGTTCTAGGGTTCTACTCATCAAAAAATGACCAATATTCATTTTTTACCCAACGAGAAAGTGGTATTTTCTTCACTATAACACATTTGACAGGAATTATATTATCTAGCAATAAAACCATCAAATAAAGAAATTCAATACAACAGTGGTTAGTCAGTTTTTTAAAAAAAAATGTTCTCTCACCGATTAAATTAAAGATGCTTTTAATGATTTCACAAAATCAATTTCAAAAACGCTCAATTTGTATCAACAACAAGTTTAGTGGTAGAGTTTTTCGCTGAAATTTAAAATCACTGAAGAAGTTAAAGGGTTGAAATATAATTCAAGAATCCTTTACTAGGAGGTTAAAATGTGGATATATTAGTAAAATATATGTTAATTAGTATTCTTAAGTCATAATTTGATAATTTCTTAATATACAAATTCTTTAATCTGATTTTTTTCACTAAGCTATGGACAATGATTAAATATTGAAAAATTAATAAACTAACAAAGAATGCGTTTTAAAACATTTCTATTGATTATAATATTTTTTTAAATGCCAAATTAAAAATTCTTAATTTTTTATGTATGAAACCATACTTTTTTTCAATACGGAAAATAATAATAAAGACAGATGAAAACATTTGCGCCCAATTCAACATATTTTATCAAAGAATTGATCTGTGATGTCTTGAAATACAATAAAATACCATGTCTATTGACTTTTTAAATTTCTTCAAGACAGCTTTTATTTTCAAAACGTTGGATAAATACACTTTTTTACTCTTTCTTTTAAAAATATATACAAAATATTTTCGATAATCACTACTGATTATGATTACGAAGTAAGCATAAATATATCGTCAGATAACAATAAAAAATACTCTCAATATATTAAACATAGAAAAAGTAATTTAATTAAAGATATATTTTTCTAATTAAAAACAGATAAGAAGATTTTTCTAGTTGGTTGCATTGAAAATAAAACGGATCTATTAAAAGGATCTTTATTTCTTGCAAGAAAGGTCTAAATAAAGTTTCAGGACGATAAATTTTTATGTTACCTCAGTTTGGCAAATTCTGAGAAACAACAATCATCCTTAAATATATACCAATAAAATTGTATTGTTTGTCATGATGACACATTGATGTATTATTCGATAATTATATTTATCTATTTCTTTGAAGAAATGAAATTTAAATAAACTGGTCAATATATACATAACTGGAAAATATACTGGTCGAATATCTGAAAGACATTTTAACCTTATCACACCACAAGTGATCGGCCCAATATTAGACAAAGAACATTTGCTATTGCTCTAAATAAATATGCATTTTTTTTAAATATGTTTGTAATTTAATGTTCTCAGAGAAACCTTAGAAGTGGCTCGATTTTTTATTGCAAATGCTTCTTTTTGGATTACACCTTCATCGGAGGTCAGCTTCTTGAACGACTGCCAGTAATATCGATGGATTGAAATGAACGGAACTGAATGTTAATATTGTAAGAGAAAACAAAGGAAAAGCATGTTGACAGAGAAATCTGTAAACACCATATGGTGTTTGTGGACTTCATATAAGAAACAGATTTGACTAAAGAGTAATGAAAAAAGCTCTAGAATTTGTAAAAACATGTTAGTAGCGGTGCTACATAATTTATTCAAAGCTCGTAAAAAGGTTTTTCGTTCGAATTGAAAAGATAATTTTTTTTCTTGAAGACAGTTCAATAAAATAATTGAACACTTTTTATGACTGCAGCAGAATACAATAAAAAATAAACCACTACCTGTACGGCTGCGTACTAAGTGGTTAGTTAGGTGAAAATGATAAAATGTAAAAAATATACAAGCCAATACCTTTTCATTAAAATTCCTCACGCATTTCGCATGAGTTGTGTTGTTTGGATTTTCAACAGTCCATTTTCCAAGTGAACATTTCACCCTATATGTTTAATAAAACAAGATTACTTACTCTTTTTACAGAAATAATACTCCTATTCTGTGATAAAAGATATTTATCCTTCGTTGCTCTCATAGTCATGTTCATATTGAATTAGTTTACGTAATTGGAAGCCTCGAAAACAAATCTCAGTAGATTAGAAAACTTAACATGAATTAGTTGATAGGTTTCAAATTTCACGAACGATAATGATATAATGTACAAGTTCTCGGAAATAATTTGATGTCAACAGTTTTCGAAAGAAAAACAATCTTTTATAATAACTACCCTAAATAAATGATAAGTCTCATATATAAATAATTATAAGTGAACGTGAATATGTCAAAATTGTGTTATATCTAATAGTTAATGGATTAATACGGCGTTCAAGGGTAATGAAAAAACTAGCAATATGTCATAATTTTCTTTTTGAAACGATTATTTTCTCATTATCAAATTTTCTCGCATCATATATATTTAATACTCACATCGAAATGAAACTCATTTTTTCTTGCCCGATATCAAAATTGACAAATGAAAACGCCTGTATAATAATAAATAAATGGTTTCATATTAATAAATTCCATGACAACGTTCAATTTTTTAATTTTTTAATTATAAACCAAACTCATTTTAGAATCGATTTATATCAAGTAAAAATATCAGCTATAAATAAAACATGTAGTACTGATCGTTACATATTGTATATATACCATAACAGAATTAATACAAGAACTGTATTTTATTTTTCGATTTTTTTTATGACAAACGTAGACTTGAGAGTGAAATACAATGATCTGAAGATGGGGATGTCATCACAAAAAAAATATATTTTGAAATAGTCGAACATACTACGGTAGAACCTCGATTATTCGGACTAATTGGGGATGAAGAAAGTGCGTATAAGGATAAATCCGAAAAAATCTTTATTGACAGGAAGAGACAAGTTTATTCAGTATGAACAATTTTTATTTCTTTTGTTTAATAAATAGCTTCAATAATAAATTATTTTTTATTGAAATAATCAATTATCGATTTCTGCTAAAATCTTGCTTTTCTTTTCGATGCTGCCAAATTGCAAATACTGGCGTGGCACACACCATTATTGTGACACGTTCTTTACTAGTTTTGTACCATGGTGCTGTATTTTCACGTCTTCATGCTAAAGGTTTGTTCAGTAGTAGAAGGGGAGTAGAAAAAACGTTCGATGCGTATGAAATTTAGACGATTACTAACCCATATTTTACACAGAACTTGTTGGAGCAAATGCATAAAAAAAATGCAACAATCAAAATGTTAAGATTTCATTCCACCACGTACGTAAACAGTGGACGCAATTCGCCACGTGTATACTAGACAATTTGTAATATTTCGTTTACAATCACCGATCCAAATAATTGAGAATCCAGATAAACAAGGTCCAGATAATTGAGGTTCTACTGTATTTTACTTTCGTGACTTTATCCCCTTCCTATGTGGAACATAAACTCTTAGCAAGTGAGACCTCCAAGATTCTCTTTCACTCGTCAATCGCTTTAATCTAATACTTTTGATAGCGTCATAAAATCTCACGAATGAAATCTAAAATACAACACAGTCGTTCAAGATTACGGAACGAGCAATGCTGATATTCTCCTTTTATTTTTACTGGTGTCCGAACAATTTCGCGCATGATATATCCATAGCAAGAGCATATAATTAGTATATTAATTTCTTTGTATTATGTATAATATGACCAAAAAATATTGATTTAGATAACAATTACAAACACATTTATGTATTTAAAAGTATATATTATTCACAACTTTTTGACTCATTATATTAATCACTTTTTTGCAGTAGACATTCCATTTCAGAACCTATATAGAAATGAGTGAAAGGTGCATAAGATTTCATTGGTACACGCTTATTTCAACAAAATTTTGACGTATTCTTTCAATTACAAACTTTTTTTAAGAAACTGCTAGAAACTGTTATTTTATGATACCACAAATTTCAACAAGTCAAATTCTATTTTATCGGCGATGTTTCATTCAATTCATGTGAAAAATTTTGTCAATCGCAGTTCAAAAACCAAAAAACATTTTTTTTCAACGCAGCTGTCGGTTCTCTTTTACGCGGGTTTTTTTCGCGAGACAATGACGACACAACTTTATTGCGATGCCAAAATTAATATCTATGAGAATGTAATTAAAACATTGCTGCTTACAAAAATGATAATATAGCTAAATTTTAAAAAAAGAACTGTTCTTTCAATTGAAAACTGTGCAATAAATATTAAATATCTGTTTTAATTTCAGTATCGATAGCGAATTATTACTTGAAACTTTGATCAGAACATCCATTAAGTTTTAACCTCGATTTAACGGCCAGCAATATAAATGAAATTGATTTACACCATAATTGAAATCCTATGTAACAGTCTAACGGCACTTGATGTGGGTTGAATTCTATATAGACTGGGAGAGAGAAGTCGATACATTTCGTTTGAACAAATATTTGTATGCGTCTAGTAAAATAACACCGGTGAGAGTCCCCCACAAAAACATTGTGTAGTTTGACACACCAATCATATTCGAGTGGTGAACTCGTACTTAAAAGGCATTATAAGTTATTTCAACTTGAAATTCACTTCAATAATCATTTTCGATAGGCTTGTGTGTAGCTTATCGTGAAGTGAAGTCAAATCGGGTTATATAAATGTATGCTTCACTCAACAAAGCATCCATTTATCGTTTTAAGTGTTTTATATCAGATTAAAAATAATCTCTTGATTAATGTTCAAAAGAAGAACATTTTCCAAATAACTAACCATTAAAAAAATGATAACTTAGACATTATACGGTAGATATCCTCTTCATAAAATATGTTATCAATTTTGAAAAAGTTAAATACTCAAGTTGTCCTAAGTCTAAGAAACTTCCGATTTGGACTAAAAAAATATTTTTGTGTGTTTGTTATTAGTCTAAATAGTAAATATGAATATGCACTTTGCGAGCCACTACACATCGTCATATTCGTTTTTATAACAGCGATATTTGAATTATATTGGACTTTGACATCTTTGTGTATACATGAAAAAATATATAAACTTGCTATTCTCTCTACTTTTTATTTGCAAAACTGGATTTACTCAATTCAATCGAATAGAAGAGGATATTTAAACGTTTCATTGAAGAAATCGAAAAAGGTATATCATAATGCTATTGATTCGAAAACAGGTAATATTATGAATAAACTAACGTGCCTAACAGCAGAAATACGTATAAGAGAAAACGTTATATGCGTTATATCAAAGATTTCTTTTTTTTAAGTTCAGTTCAAATGTACGTTTTATTGTATCCGAGTGTTACGATGCATGAAGATTTTGAGAGGTAAAATTTGGGTCATCAGTGACAAAAATTTTGAAAATGTACTTATTTGTAACAATTCAAATTTTATCAAGCACAGAGGGCCTTAAATAAAAAAAAACTGAAAAACCAAAAACAAAAAACAAATACCTTCAAGAATATTTTTTGACGAACACACAGAAGCTATTATATTTTGTATTTTAAATAACCGCATTTATCTTTAAAACATAAAAAAAACACAGTACGTTTCTAAAATATGAATTATACTTTGAAGTGAAAAATATAATCTTTTGTATTTTTCTATTTTTGTAATTCATATTTGTCCATTTACTGTAAAGTTTATTAATTGGAACATAAAATTGTATTCTTGATATTATAACATTGTCTAAAACTCTCTTCAATTATATATAATTCAATTAACACTGGAAATAGATAGCATGTATTTTTCATATAAAACGAAAAAAATATTTTTAATGTCACCATTCAAAGTTCAGAGAACTGAACGCTTTCAGAGTTTCTTAAGTTAAGGAAAGTTTTGTTGGCCGAGCAGTAGTGCAGGGTCACGCTTGATGATTTGAGGCCAGATTGATGAATAGTCTTACTACCACTTTGACTACAACTTGGGGTAGGGTATCACAAACTACTGCCTAACCCTCGGTTTAGTATCCCTGGTTTATTTAGTTTGACTAATTCAAGGGACACGCGGAAAACTTTTAATCTTGCTATACCGTGCAACCTTTTATAAGTGTGATATTCAATTTAGTTTTGTGTGTTTTTTTTTTATAATTTTTTTTTTTTAAAAGTACCCAAAATATTAATATTGCAGGTGAATTAGACACACGCTAAAGAGTGATTTTGATTTGGCTACAGGAATTATTATTAACAGGTTTTTGATATAAATTTAAAATGACAACTGTGCTTTTCCTATTTGTGTGTTACTAAGCTTGATATGTGTTGTTACAAATTTGAAAATGTTGTATTGAAATATTAATGCGATCAATTTTAATTTGCATTAAAAATGAATTTACAAAGTCACCCCTGAATCCAACTTAGTATTTAAAAAAAAAATATATAATACATATGTGATCAAGTGCGGAAACTTGTAGTTCTAACAATAATTATAACAACACATAAATTGGTATATTTAAAATTATTTGATGATCGGAGAAAAATAACAAATTATTTAACAATATTTATTTTAAACATAATTGTTGACGTTGAAGGGATGAAAAATATTTGGGTAAGTGTTACCATATGTTGATAATGTCATTTGGTACATAAGCGTTATGGCAATTTAAGTTATTTTATTGCAAAATATTTTTCCGATGAAAACAAATATGCAATATCCTAAAAAAATAATCAAAAAATAGGTTACTTATTGAACGATAATTCTAGAGTTTTCAGTCTTTTTATAAAAGTTTTAGCAGAAAAATAAATATAAAATATCATTGATGAAAGAATTTTATACGTAAAAAGGCATACAGTAAATTATTAAAATAATCTTTAGTTGACCGTATAAGTTTGCGATCCCCCAAAAAACCTTTCGCGGCTCCAGATTGGGAGCTTATGCTTTAGGGTATTTATATTAAACTGAGAGAATCGAAAAAGAATCTATTGCAAAAAAATTAAGAAAAAGATATAGTGATAGTATATGGGTAAAAAAATAACATATATTCATGAATGGGTACAAAAATTCTCGCAGTCGTACCTCTTAGAAAGAAAACACTCGTAAACTTACGAAAATTTCAGCTTATTTTTTTAAATAATGCTTTTCTTTTGGATGAGATGAAGCCTAGCTGTATCTAGTTTCACTGCAAAAAAATAAAAATATACTTACGCGCCGTTGCGCAAATTGAATTGCAAGCTATTTCGTCCAGTATATTTATTTACCTTCAAGCCCGTAGATGAGACGCAGAGAACGCCACTGGTTACGCCTTGTGGGGTCAAATCGAATTACAAAGTCATTATCCCAGAACATCTGTGCTCGCCGCAGTGGTGGCTGGTGAATATTTGAAAAGGTGGGGGCAGTATCTAAAAGTATTGTGAAAATATTGGCAATGTCTTAATAATTGAAAGTTTTTACTACTTAGGTTTAATGGTTACACAGAAATTTCCGTAAAAAGAAATATTATTAAATATTTTTCAATTTCATTGCATTGTTTTTGAGGATAATTTAATATATTCCATTGCTATAGACTTTGGAAAAACTCACATTAAAGTAGAATTGATTTTCTTAAAAAATGTATTTTCAGTATGACATCACCGCTGACAGGTAAATAAACGTGCGATTGAAAAAAAAACTTGACTTTTCAAATAAAAGGTTTGTGTATTTAGTATTTTTTAATCAAACCAAAAATTTGCTCTAACAATTCCTTTATATTGACGTATTACTCAATCAGGTAAAGAAATAATTAAAAGAGATTGTTGAATTTGTTTGTATCGTTATTTTGTTACTAAATGCAATGTGTATGTATAGTAATATTTTCAAAAATATTTTCAGCTATTGCATCATACTCTTGCGATAGTTTCAATATGATCGCTAAGTAGCTGGATATCACTGTATTGAAAAAATCTAGACAAAGTAAACTTTTGATGGAAGAATTAACTTTATGTTAGCCAGTGTACGTACAAGAGGTTTGAAATACAAAAAAAAGTTTTAATTAAGATTAGGAGAAAAGCCACTGGTTTTAAGGATTTTGTGCGTAACCCATATGTTTGTTATACGCCTAGCTGTGTAAGAATTTTATCCAAGTAATTCGGAATGTAACATATTATACAAAAGAAATTTCAGTATCAACATCGATCGATTTGAAATTAGAACTAAAGGTACTTAATTTCAAACTTATATGGCCGATATACAAAAGTATTTAGCGAGCTTTATAATTTGAATTCGATTTCCGGGGGAATGATATCACGTAAATTAATTACAAATATAAGCTATTCAAATTGATTTAATATTAATATAATTTATGATATCGACTGAAGGTGCTTGATGGAATTTCAATATTAAATTTGAATTTTTACAACTTTGTACGATTCCATATGTCTTATCACAAACGTCCCGGGTTTCGCCCTTCGGCATCTTCAGGTATTCCATCGCACGGATGCAACAGAACTGAAACAAACAGTTAGCATTGTATATATAATATATTAAAATTATTATTAACAGGCATCTACTTACCAATAGGCAAGCAAAAGATTGCAGCTGAAAAGAATGTAACAATATTAATCCAATAATAATTAGCTATGACAACTTTCATTAACGATCTTGCTAATGAGTTGTCGTTATTGAAATGGGGTTTTCAACAAATTTTAATCAAGTAATCAAATTATAAATGTGTCTTCTTTTATTTAAAGGATACCTAATATCAAACATCTAGTGATGAGACATAAGAATTATCGTCATGAGATTGTCGATTCATTGAACCGATCTTACGTAAAGGGTACAACAAGGGGGAGTTGGAAAGATTGAGTTGATCGTTTAGAATGAACTTTGAATTTAATAACTGGCCTCTATTAATTTCTAAAATCTCCTGATAAAACAATTTATGGTCCCCCGTGTTATGATGTAACAATTGAACTCCCTCATCCGCGTCAAACGAATGTCCCAGTTACTGCTAATTATTATTGGATTAATAGTGTTACATTCTTTTCAGCTGCAATCATTTGCTTGCCTATTGGTAAGTAGATTCCTGTTAATAATAATTGTAATATATTATATATACGATGCTAACTGTTTGTTTTGAGTCAGTTCTGTTGCATCCGTGCGATGGAATACCTGAAGATGCCGAAGGGCGAAACCCGGGTCGTTTGTGATAAGACATATGGAATCGTACAAAGTTGTAACAATTCAAATTTAATATTAATAATTGAAAAATCAACGTGAAATGTATGTATAAATATTTTATTTATATAAATGTGCAATTTAGCGAATTGGTGTGCATATAATCGGACTGGAATACGATTTATTTAAAATAATACAAAACAATCTAATTTCAAGAAATCTTGAAAATAGTTTATTTAAAAATATGTAAAAATAAAATTACGAACGCAAACTTTTAGATAACAATTGATTCATTTATTGCTGACTACAGATTTCAGTATGTTGATAGTTAACGCTTAAAAAATAGATTATTGATTTTATAAACCAATGTGAAAGATATCACGAATAAAATATTTTTTCCATGAATATATATCTCAGTTTGCCCCCAAAAATTTCCATAATATTCTATGACACAACAATTCTGCATCATATTTTTTTTCATTATCATTATCAGTATTGGAAAATATTTTACGGATCTCTGTTGAATACAGCGGTCGCTTTATTTTAAATGAAGTAACAAAAACTGGAAAGTCATCTTTGCATTAAATCTTATTTGACATCTTTTTTAGGGCAATAAATCAAAACCTCATGATTAAAAAAATAGTTGCTTACTTAATAAAGAAATTTTTACCTATAACCCTCTTAACCGCGTTACCAAAATCGTTTGGTTTTCTTTGAAGCTTTCTTCATAGTGTAACGAGAGTGAAATTGTGTTTATTTATAATAAATTAAAAATCATTTTATTGTTAGTCATTAAATTTTGGAAAACTATTTTTTTTAAATCACCTCTATAGAGTAGGTCATATGTATTCTTTGTATTGCCATCTCTTGTAGAATAACTATAATATTATTTAAAATTTACCCTTAAAATAAGCTTCCTAAGGTGGCACCTATTGTTGATTTTTTGAAGCACTATTGTAATCTAGCGCCATCGTGTAATACATATTACACCATTACTAAGCAATGATGTTTATAGCAAAGACACAAACCAACCTGGTAAATAGTTTCATAAAACTATAGATAGGTGGCTAGTAGAACATTTATTGTTTAAGAATTCCGCTATTTTTTCTTCTTTTATATGATAAGAAATACAATAATATTGTTTGTCGTTAGTCCAAATAAAATATGCATTACATAAAAAGGTGCCATCGTCTTCATGAAATTAAATTATGTCATAATCATATCACGGTATTGAAAAATAAACGAACATTTTTTTTCCACATGAATGCCTGTGAAAAATTTCACTATGTACTTGTGTGAAAAGCCAAAGCACAGACTGAAATATAATTTTGCTGATATTGGAAAAGTTAATTATATATAGTAATTATTATTCTCCAAGAGTCATATTCAAAAAAAAATCGAAAAATCAGAAATACAGATAGATGTATGTATATATATATATATATATACGCTGACGGTGTCGTCACTATAAAACGATTTCGAAGTGTGTAATGATAAAGTTAGAAGATCTACAGTGGGTAAGTGATTTCATAATGGCAAGAATCTGTATTTCCGGAATCGTTCAAGCGGTGTCACTAATCAGATAACTTCAAAATCATATTTGGAAGTTAGTGTCTTAGTCGGACAATTTTATCAAGTTAAAGTTAGCCTCATTATATTCTCAAAACTTTGTGTCAAATCTACGCAAGTATTTTATTGAAATGGTAGCTAATGTGGCTTATTATTTTACTGGAAAATAATTAAGGAGTTCTGGAAATATGTCTAATTTATTTCAAATCAATATCAGCTTATTTTCTCATAAGCAGAGCGATGTATATTATATTTAATATTTGATTAATTAAAAACTTCGAGGCAACAAAAAGAACATTGTTGAGCATTTGCGATTTTATTTAAGCAGTGGGTTAGATAAATTATTGTTTTACGCGATATATTGGTTCCAGAATGTGGCGCGTATAAACAAGTACTTTTATATAATTTAATAAATTGGTTCCGAAAGTCGAAATATCACGTAAAAAGTATCGAAATTAAATTTAGAAAAAAATAGTTCTTCAATTTCGTTCTAAAAAAATTCTTTAGGGAATCACGTGATAAAAAAAACAATGTCATCCAAAAAAATCGCGTAAATAAAAAACTTGCTGTACTTATAATTTAACCATAGTATTTTTTGAAGTTTTTGTTGTGAGCATTTTAAGGTGTGATGCGGAAATACACTGCAATATTGTATTTATTCGAATCTTATCATTATTCGAATACTTACATCTTTTAATTTGTACTAATAGAAAGAAATTATTATCAAAATATTATTTCTTTGGTGCACCACAGCGCTCGATATTTAAATAATTTGTTGGCTTAATCGGAATCATCGTACAATCCATAATTTGCACTAATTTAGGTCAGCATTAACGTATTCTTTATTCAATTTATCTTGAGTGAATATTCAATAGCAAGTGTCTCTTTATTTGCTTTCCCGAGGAAAACAGTTCTTTAGATGACCGAGAAAACTATAAAAATTTAGCGTATGAAACGCAAAACGTTCTCAAAAAAATGTACGTGCTTCTAAACCAGCCTTACAATTACTACAAAATGACAAGTAGGTATTCTAGGCGCTTCTTCATGTCAACATATCAGTATTAAAGATTTATTTTGTAACTGTAGCACTTACACAAAAACTTTTAAGTTTGCTTGAAAATTAAATTAAAAAACTGATTTATTAAAAAAAATACGTATGTTATGCCTTGAAATCATTTTTTTATAGCGTTTCGATGTCATTTAAAACATTGTTGTTCTACGTTACTAAGGCTGGACTGTTCTTAACATTTTCGTTTCGTTTATTTTATAACTCTAGAAACTCTCAAAGGGTTTGATTAGTAAATTACGGTTTATTGCCGCAGCTTAAATCTGGACAATTAATCTATAGTCCACCTAAGTTTAACAGCAAAGTCACCACTTCCAATTTTGAATAGACTGGTGTGAAAATGTATGTTGGAACTTTGGTTATCTCCATTCGCTACTTGTAAATCATGAAACTTACGATACAAGTCAGAAATTGGATTAGAAAGGCCGAATATCGATAAAATTCTATAGGTCTTTAGTTAACCAATAACTATAAAACGTTAAAGAAAAGTGCGATCGATAAATTTTGGATTATCTCTGTGGTATCTAAATAATGATATTTCTGTTTACATATTATCCCTGAAACGTATTTGTATAGTCATAAATGCATACTGATAAAACTTTTTGTAAAACCATTTTGAAAAAATATTTAGATATTTCGAATTGGTACTGCTCATTGTTGATCGAGGGTAGAATTATATTGCTTGTGTATAATGAGGCACGCTAAAGCACACGTATTTATTGTTGAAAGCTTTTGTATTTGTAATATAAAACGTGTTTCATTGTATTTTTATTGTAACGGCAAAACATAAATGCGTGTTTAATTCTCAGAGAGAATTTATTTATCGATAATTGTTTTGCGCTGACACTTGGCAAGGACCATTTCAGGACCAGGAAAGGAAATTCGTTTTTTTAATATTATGAAAGCGTTTTGAAAAGCAGGCTATTAATAAATAAAAGCTTTTCCTTTATATAAAATTAAATGAATTAGATATAAAATTTACTACTTTTAATTATAACAAAAGAATTGGCAGTTATTGAACAAATGAATATTTTGCAATGCTTAATATAAAATGAATAGATTATTTCAAAAACGTATTACTTTTCAGCGTCGTTGCAGATTAAGTTTAAATAATTAACGAACTCGTTTGCTTCAAACAACAAGACATACTCATTTCTTAGCGAAGGATTTATTTTTATCAACAAATATAATTTTTAGACTTGTTTTTTTAGTATCTAAACCTATTGAAAGGCTCTGTCATTTTCTTTCAGTTGCATCTAAAAAATACGAGACATTACGAGTTTTTGAAATAATATAAAAAATATAATTTTCTGTCTAAGTCATTGAATAATGTGACACAAAAAATATTTAGACATTAACAGAACAAATTTTGACCATTTTATTAAAGCCCATTTTTCATATAAGAGAGGTTGAAAGAAAGTAGACTGTTGTCAAAAAGCCAAATATCCGCCAATACTTTAATATACACATCTTGATTAAATATGTACAATAGTTACGTTTTGGAATTATCAATAGAAACAAATTACACTATCAAGTTGGCACATGGCAAGGTGTGCTAATGTGTTTTTTAAATACGAGGATAGATATGCTCAGTTTCTTTGATCGGTTACCTATACAAAAGAAAACAGCATCGTAAACTTACAAAGGAAATCAATAAGGTAAAGTGATAACGGTATCTCTGTTATCTTTTAATAGCTTTTGAAATTGGAATTATCTAAAAACGCATTTGTTTTTATAAAAAAAATTCTTGATGTTTTTATATTGTAATGATTGAATTGGCATTCACTTGGTAGAACTCCATTATAACACGGTGAAAAAATAGCAATGTATTTTAGTTCTACAAAATTATTTTTAACAAATATAGTTGATAGCTATTTCGGCTCACGCCATCGTCAGAACTGACATCTGACGATGGCGTGAGCCGAAATAGCTATCAACTATATTTGTTAAAAATAATTTTGTAGAACTAAAATACATTGCTATTTTTTCACCGTGTTTTTATATTGTTTTTATTTGTTGAGAGCGGATATAGTGAAAAAATCGATTTAGTTAGTGATTATAAATTAATCGATTAAAAATTTTATGGTTATTTTGTGCTTTTTTTTAAATAACTAATGTATAAAAATTCTATTATGTAGAGTAAGTTAAACATCTCAGTAATTTTTTTTTGTATCTTAATGGAACTTGTTTGAAGTCAAACTTTAATATTCTTATTTTTCTTGGTTCAATTTAATGCTTAAATATTCCACGATCATTATAAGTGAAGACGATAACTACTGCACCACAAATCATATGATGATTAAAACTACTATATACCACAACTGGTTTTTCATTAGGTTTTTTTTTATATTCCCAGTTTCAGTAACATTTTTTTTCTGAAACTTAATATAAAGTATAATCATAAGTCGATTGCTGCCGGTATTGTTTGAAAATATTTTTAAAATAAAAATAAATTGAATCAACAATATTATAAGCAGAATGTTCGTGCCTCAAATGAAATACAAAAAAAGTGTCGTAAACGAAATGTTTCTTTACGTTTCAAGTAAAGTTATGAAAGCGAAAAAATATTTGAAAACTTCAGCAAAGAACTTATCTAAGTTAAGTAACTTTTCAGAAGAAAAGTTTTTAACATTGAAACTAAATACATCATTTGAAGCTTTCGTTCACGATTTTATTTCACCCTCCTTATTAAATTTGACAAACTGTTTTACGATTTGCTGATTCAGAAATGTGATACATTTCATGAAGGAGAATATTGTCATTCCCACTTTTATTGAGTTTCTGAAATGATTTATTTTTTTCAATATGGGGTATATTAAGTTTTCATGAAATAAAAAAATTTTGATCAAAAAATAAATTTCACCGGGCTTAATCAATTTCAAGTTTTTAGATGATAATCAAAATGATTATGTTTTCATTTTAATATAAAACAAAGAAATATAGATATATTTAATAAAAAAGGTACGATAAAATATTGAGAAATCAATGTTAACAAAAAAGCAACGTATAAAAATGTCTTTGACTCGTTTATGCTTGAAGACTTGATACATTCAAGACGTTTTTTTGATGTGCTATCCGTATCATTTTGGATGTTATACCTCTCGAAAGTAAAACAAAATTACACAAGATTTAACATTTTCATTTTAATAAAAAGTATTCTAAAAAAACTTGAACAACGAAAGAAAACCATTTGAAATAAATACACATCATTTTCGGAATTCATTTTGAAAGTTCATATTTACTGTAACTTTTTTAAAGCTCATATATTCAAACGAGAGCTTAATTGTAGATTCGATTTGAAGTCATTTAAATTTGAGAGCTAGAATTTATAATTGAATAAATCATCTTTCATTCTAAAAAAATACTTACATAGTAGTTATGGGTGTCATGAAACGAAATATTAACAATTTTGTAAATTATTTGTCTAAACATGAATTAAAATAAAAGTGATCGATAATAATTTTAAATAAAAACATTAAGTCTGTTATTTTTTTCTTTTATCAATACAATTGAAGCAAAAATGAAATTGAGAAAACATTTCTTTAGGTCGGTTAAATTTTCTCGGAGATTCGATCCAATTAAATCAATTAAGTATTGGTTAATCGATGTTTCTTTAATGTCTTCAGAGAAATGTTATTTTTTTTATCTATATCAGATCCACGTTGACCTTGAATTTAAAATACCGTCATTGGCGTAAATGCTACATTTTAATATTTTTAAATAAACTCGTATTGATTATAATGTGAGATAGGTAAAACCGCTCAGAACTACAGTTTCCATTGTGAATTTATGCGGAATCGTTTACAAGTTTCACCGGCCGAAAAAAAGTTGACAGTCCTTAATCGCAAAGCATTTATAAAGATAGTTGGTTTATCTTGGAAAAGGAACTACATGAGGTCGATTTAATCATGAGGAATGTGGCAGCTGACGTGACAGCTAATTTTCAGTCATATGGTGTATGCTTAGAGAATGTCTTAAAGAATTCACGCAAGGTTCCGGTGCCTGAGGCGAAGCTCAGGGAACTTAGACAAAATCTGGGAGTGGAAAGTTGAAGATCTAAAAGATTATCTGTGGCAGTGACTTAACGATACCTCGATAGTCTTAAGTAAGCTGAGGTAAACGTTGAAATAATATATCTGTCTGTATCTCTGTGATAGAGGGTCGTACCGGTGTACAGTAACGATATGAAATTTACAAAATGTGTCATTTTGACTACCTTTTTTACTGCTTTTACAAAGCTCAATTCTTAGCATTTTGATGTTCAATATTTTAAAAGTGTAACAGGTATTGCTGTCCACAGTTATATTTTTAGTTTTGTATTTTTAAAATATGATATTAAAAATACATATTGATTTTTTAATTATTGAAATGTTACGAGACACACGGTTTGCAACAAAATTTTTGAATTTCAATCTACAAGCTTAACTTTCGTGAAATAACGACATTGTCTAAATTTTAGCGCCATCTATGGTATATACGCAATGCTGGTTAATAAATACAAGTATAACATGAGATATGGCGATATGAGAGATGATATATACATTATCTTATCTACCCTTAGTCAAAATAAGCTACCAGGCATCGCATTGTGTGAATTTGTATGATTTGACAGATTCAAATCTTCATAAAACTAATGTTTACCTGTTTTAGCAGTAGTTCTGTTAAAGTAATAGTTCACCGTAGGAATTTGTTCTTCTGGCATGGTGATTTATAGTTTAACTTATCAAAAGAATACGAAATGTTTCACCAGCTACAAGAAAATTGATGTAAAAAACTTGTCGGCGAAGTTTAACAGGATATATTAAGCCGCAAGGGCAATTAATACAAGCGATACCTAGATAAACTTTATTTTGAAATGTTTGAAACTAGATAATTAGTTTTTAAGTAGTTGTTGAAACTTGCTAAGGCTTGAGACAGGTCTCTAAACAAGCAAATGTGTGCGAAAAATGAGACAAAAACAACTTCATAATGAACGCGGATTTATTTAATTCAAATTCTTTCAAATGAAATCTAGAGGAAAAAATACACAATAATTTGATAAAAGAAAACCACATCGGACTCTTTGTAATTTGAAGGTTTAAATACGATTTATATTTATGTCACTTTTAAGGTAATAAATATCACTTCTTGATGGAAAGGCATGATATTTTAAATAATAAAAACACATTTTTTTTATTATTAAAAAAAAAAAAATTATATTTATGTTTTAAGCTAAGAATAAAGTGCCAAATCAAAGTGAAAACTTTAATGTTTTGCGTATGTGAAGAAAGCATTTTTTGATATAATGATAATTGTGATTATTATATATTTATGTTATTTTTTTATGAAAAGCCCAAAAATATATCGATTTAAAGAAAAATGAATTTATGTAGTAATTTTATTTTAAAAATAAAATCATGTGCGCTTAGTCTTGGATATCAATAAAGTTATTTTGCAAAAAAAATAGTGAAAAATATAACTTCTGTTTTAAGCCTCCCGTAAAATATTAGTACCATAAAATATCATATTCAACAAAATCCTACGTTGAAAAAGATTTGAAAAGGGTTTTTGCTGCCAGGGAACGATACGTTTGGAGAATACGTATAGAATTGGGTGACAAAGTGTCATACAGATTATTCATAAGTCGCGAAGCGGACGGGAAATGATTTCATCATTTTTTAGATTGTACAGTACGTGACTATCTTTTTATGTTTCTATGTATTGGATACGATAAAAATAATATGTAAAATTAATTTTTTAATTAAAAAAATACACAGTACTATTTAAAATTTATGGAAAACATTACAAATAGTATGTGCAATGATGTGTACGATTCACCAAGCCATCAAGAATGAATGAAAAAAAATATGAATCCGACAGTGCGTATATATAAAATGATAATTCAACAGTCTTCAAAACACGGAACCAATTAACCAAAAGTATTTCAATAAAGTTGTTTTTAATATAGAAAATAATGAAATGAAGGCGATAAAAATAGGATCAACACAGCTTGACAAGTAATTACATTTTTGTAGTAGATTACATAAAAGATTCTAAAGGACATCTTTTGATGTTTGTGAAGTATAATAAAACAGTACGATATTAATTATTCATTCTAAATATAATTTACTGTTTATTAGTATTTTATAACAGCACAATCATTAACATCATTAACAGAGAATTACGATCGTTTACTATGTAGACAATAATTATTATCGAGAAATTTTAAAATTAATAAATGTTCGATGGTGGTTCAAAATGAAGCCAAGCTATTGTATATTTTTAAAAGTCACTCAAAGATTTTTAAAAACCTTTAATATCATTTATTTCATTGATTGAATTATAACACGATGAAAAAAATAGCAATGTATTTTAGTTCTACAAAATTATTTTTTTAGATATAGTTGATAGCTTTTTCGGCTGTTGTTTACTGTTGAATGATTTGACATCTTTCTGAGCATGGTTATCCACTCGAGCTAAGGAACATGTAAGATCATTCAACAGTAAAAAAACAGATTCACAATTCGCTAATCAAGTTATAAAGGAATCACATAATATAAATTCAAACTCAGCACTTAGGTGTTTGCATCTTTGTAATAAAGGTCGCAAGATGGCGGCTTTAGAACAGCTTGAAGTCAATAGATATCAACAATCACAAAAGATTCCTAACGAACAAACTAATATATGTCAATCGACATTGCTTAACCCTCTGCGTTGGGGTATTTTGTTTCCGTAATAGACCATTTCTGTGCTACATGTAAACTTATTGATATTGCTGCCTTTTAAGTTTCATTAACAATTTTTAGTTTTATTGTGAGCAAGAAACAAGCTAAGTCGTTAAACAGGAGAGAAGATGTATTGAGTACCTTTTCTACACAGCTGTATAAAGATAAGCAAATGTTCGTTTAAGCATAGTGATGACGATGGAGTGAGCCAAAATAGCTATCAACTACATTTAAGCAAATAATTTTGTAGAACTAAAATACATTGCTATTTTTTCCACCGTATCATTTATTTTCATTAATTATGGATTGTAAAGTTATTCATAGGTTATTTCACGTATCCAATATCACATTCTATTAATGTTTATTTTCTTTACAAAACATTATATACAATATATAATATAAAAAATAAATAATTATACAGATATGACTCACCCTTGATAAAGTCTACAGCCATCTCTAGACCATATGTATCCTTGTCACAGTCGTCCAGAATATGAGCTCCTAGAGTGACATTTGGCATGAAGCGAGAGTCTGAATTAAGGCGGTCTAGGGTATACAGCATTGCCTCTAATGCTTGTATTCCACCCTGAGGCATGATCGGCCCACAAGTTACACTGTCTTCTCTAGAATGGACCTGGTTGGAAAATTAGAACAACACAAATTAGTTTGAAAGTTTTTACCTGGAAATAAATATTTTGTTACAGATTCCATCGCACCTTAGAAACAAACCAGAATACACCATTATACACTGTCGTTAAATTATCAGAAAGTACGATAAAGATTTTATCCATTATATTAAAAAAAAAATTAAGATTTTATATCGATTAATTTAAAAGATGAGATTAATTAAGATGAGGTTTAGTGTTTGTATTTTTTTCTCTTTACGTAAGACCAACCATTATTGATTGAATTATTTAGTTACTTAGTAGAACACTGTTCTAACACCCTTAACCAGTTAACTGCCGGCAGGTACATGTATGGCGGTACCCAGCACGTCGCGAATTTTAAGATAAAAATAAAACCTTATAAACATATCGTTATTGAAAGTGTAATAAAGTTTATTTATAAAACTTACCAAATAAATGAAGAGCGCGCCAGTCGTGCAGTCATTTATCCATAATCATTAAGTTAATTGTTCATGGTGCAGGGTTGTCAAAAAAACAATGTCAAGGTTGTTAAAACGGCGCGTCTTAAGACGTAATTTTTGTATGAGCGGCGCTCCGTTCACAGAAAACTATGCGTCTTAAGACGCTTTTTGCAGTTAACCGGTTAATAATAGGAATGTGTTTTGATACTAAAAATATTCTTCATAATCCCCCAATTGCACGATCGCTTCGATGCGTCTGTACGGTGAATAAAGTCAAATGTTCGCTAGCGTCTGTCTATTCAACACGTGCCAAGCTATAAACGAACAGCCGGGCAACTGTTTGTGTGCTGGATTTTGCAAGTGCTAAGCATTTTATCCCCTAGTAACTAAATATTTCATCGAAAACATATTCACTTTTTGCGAAAAAAAAGTTCCTAATATTATATGAGATTCAGTACCAATTACACGACCTCAACTTACACGATCCCGAATTCAGTGTAAATGGGGGCTTAACTGTACTAGAATATATTGCTATCTTTTCACCGTGTAATGATTTAACTTGTGAATCTGGGTAAATGAATACATAAAACTACTTTCCACAATCAAAATAAATCGCATCAATTATTATCCTTATACCAATTATTCATTGAAATAATTCTCTCTACTTGGAAGTATTTTTTCTAGTGTTTAAATTTATATAATTGGAACAAAACGTTAATAGTTCCAAACTACTAATATAATAGCAAAAATAAACTTACATTAAAACTGTAAGGAAGAACAAAATTTAATTATGAACGATTATAAGGGGTTGTTTGTAGAAATTACTCTGCGTGAATAAAATTCAATGATAAACGACTGCGGAAACATCGCCGTGCGAAAATCTTCACTACCTAGTGGTAGTTTTTAGAAAGACGTCACCCGATCCTTTTTGCGCTCGGTTTCGCGTGTTAAACAGGAAATGCGGGGTAATGTAATAATTCACTGAATATGTCTAGCATGCTATAATACCTTTCTACAGCTTTTATACTAGGAAAATCACAAATTATGATACCTAAATGATTTATAGCTACAAATTTTTGCCGGCTTAAATAATAAAACGCCGACCACGAAAGTACGAAGATAAATTATATATATCTTAGGATTTCACTTGAACGATACTAGGCTAAAATTATTGCTGAAAAATCTTTGGTTATTGTTTTATAGATAGATTTTTTTACAAATTATTTCAAAAATTTATGAAAATTAATTTGATTCAAAGTTAATACACACTTATTTTATTATAGTGAATCGAATATAATAATTTATGTTTATTTTGTCATTAAATCTGCTCTCGATTGTTTTGAAAGAAAAACTAACTCAAAAGTAATTCAAAAATGTTTTCCAATGTTGGAATATCAACAATATAAAAATCTTACTTAAAATATAGAACTTGAAATAAACAGAAAAAATGTTCCTTATAAAAGCTCAATCAAATTTTACTTTGTCTGCATTATTTAGGTAGATATTAAAGTAAAGAATCTTAGACCATATTCAACCATTGTTTGCTCATCTGAGAACTTCATTGGTCAGGTGGTAAACCGAGACATTCTAATGGTCGAATGTAAAAGCAAGCAAGGCTTAGGCTGTTCTGAGGAATCTGGAGTAACCTTTACAGTTTCAACGTATCTCAAAAACCATTTACGTTAGAAGGACACATTCAGGTTCATTCGTTAAATTTAAACTCTTAACAAGGCTTTTTGGTTTTTCTTCCGGGGTATTGATATTATTATTTTAAAGAGCAAGAATATAATTAAAGTTTTAAACAAATATTATAGCATTTGGTTTTAACAGCGAACAGCTTATTGTTTCAGGCGATGCTAACGTGGTTATTTCTAAGCAAATAGTGAGCTAATTTATGATATCGACGGAAGGTACTTGATGAAATTTCTACATCAAATTTGAATTGTTAAAACTTTGTAGGGTTTAATATTTTTGTCACTAACGACGCGGGTTTCGTCTTTCGGCATCTTCGGGCATTCTATCACACAGATGCAAAAAAACTAACATAAATATAAACTAAAACAATAAAAAACTAAACACTTAGGATCGTTCAGGCAATTGTTTAAATTATTATTATTTGTATGATACGTGGAACCGTGCAATGTTTTAACAATACAAATTTAATTAGTGAGCTATTTTATGTTCTTTCGTATTTTAGAATGTGTATATTGATGTTTCAAAAGTTGTCGTTTTTTCCAAGAATCTATTTGAAAAAGTGGTTTGGATCCTGTATAGCTGCAATGGGTTTAGTTTTGACAACAATTTGGTCATGCTTACTGTTGTAAGATGTGGATAAATTCCTAACTCGTCATAGGTCTCTTAAATACCCACAAGAGATTTTATCAAATATGATTTAATTGACATATTTTAAAATTATTTTTAATGAAACGCCTATTCAAACACTTAATTTTGATTAAATTTCATAGAGTGATCCAAATTAAGAATACCAAAGGCTTCTAAACTGATGCCTCTAATGGCAAATCGATTGGTATATTTGATAGTACGAACAAGTAAAATTCTATTAGAATGAATTCCAAATTTTCAAATTAAACTGTTATTCTAATATAATTATTTTGTTATTTAAGAAGTCCCTAGGTGACACTTTCCCTATATTGTATCTCAATAGGCATAACTAATTAAGGTTTAATTAGAGAATATTGCGGAACAAAACTAAATTGTATTTGAGGCTATTTTAGTTCAATCCAAATTTCCGCATGTATTTTCGAACAAAATACCATTTTTAACGCTTACTTTTTTCTCTCATAGATTTTTTTCAAAAAAAAAAATATTGGCGGTAAGATTAAGTTTGGATATCCCGTCACTAAACCACTATACTAGAAACTATAAAAATAACGTTGTCGAAATTTTTTGGCAGCAACCGTAAACCAACGACTTGTAAAACTATGCTGTAACTAAAGTTTTATAATCCATTTAATATCTATAATGGATTGATTGAAAAAGAATGTGATAAATTAATGAAATCCAAACATAATCAAACGTTAAAATCCAGTTGGTGTGTATGTGATTTTTTGAGAATTTACTTTAAATACAATTTTCATAAAAGCAAATCGCTATTATGACTATTATCATGTAAGGACAACGGAACTTCTCACTGTATCGCATCTAGTACGAACGGGGTTTTTTTTCAATCTGGAACGGGTTTTTGTGATGTTTTAAAATTCACCCACACTCTGCCCATGTCCTATCTACCCAATCGAGAAAGCAGTCTATTTGTAAATGAGGGGTTGATTAATTGATCATAAGCAATCGAGAAAAAAAATCTCTGCGAATTGACTCATAAGCAGTTAAGTAGAAAAACCTATTTTGAGATACATCAGTTAGAAAGCTATATGCTGTACATGGAAGCGGAAATAACGAAATGTATAAATAAAATAATGTACCTATATCAATGCTTAAAACACTATCATTAAGGTTTTTAAAATAAAAAAAAGGTTTTCATTTTATATCATATATTCAGAGAGAATTGAAAAAGTTTTTTGCAAAATAATGCTTGAGAATTTACTATTCCTTATTCTTGGTAATATGATTTGATATTAAATATCGTTAAATGAAAATAAATAGAGTGAAAAAGGTTCGTTATTACACGTCCGGATTCATGAAGACTTTTTGTCAAATTTGAAATTCTTGCCCAGCGATTTTGACCTGAAATCTATTTTTGTAATGAATATGGATGTGCCACTTTGACCGATGAGTAGATCGTCGGTCGACAAATCTGATAATCTAGTGGTACTCAAGTAGGACCAAGAGCCTACCGTTCTCTTTCGTTGAAATCCATAAAAAATAACAATAACCTATCTTTAATAAAAAAAATTACGATGAAAAAATAGTATAATATTTCATGTCTTTTGTTTGTAGGGAACACTTATTTTTTTTTGGTTTTAAAGAAAAAATACTTATTATCTCAAAAAATGTCATTTTTACTTATTTTCAAGCTGCTGTTAAAATACTCTGAATTAAAATGCCAATTAAAAGATGATATGCGTGTTGATAATATATTACGTAAAAATACAAAACAATTTATTTCATATGGAATATAAACTACTAGAAAATAAACCAAACAGAATAATTAAACTATATTTCTTTTTTCAAATATTTTCATGTAATAATTTTTATATACTAAGTTCATTAAGAATAAAATTAAAAAAATTTTGTCTCTAATAAAGAAACAAATGTTGTAACTAAAACGGTAATTATGTATGTTATATCATTTATATTAAATATTTAATACTAAGCAATTATTTTTTTAATCAAAAATAAACATACAAAAAAATACTTCAGAAGTTATTTAATCACTATTTTAGGGTTATTATATAAAAGAATATTTCTTACCATCATTAAGCCTCCCAAAATTATATCTCCTTCGACCACTGAAGCCAATTTCACAGGCCATATTGCTTCCGTGGAATTTTCACTGGACTTGGATATTGTACTATTCGAGATTTTTAAAACACTATCACTTATATTTAAAACACTATGATTACTGTAAGAACTATTTTGTTTCACATTATTTTTTAAAGATATACGACTAATTGGCAGCGTGATCGTTGATTGCTCATCCGAAGTAACTTCTTGAATTCGTAGAAGTTCCGGTACATTCGAAGTATTTTTATTGATGCTCGATTCATTCAAAGTCAAATTATTCACCCTGCTTGAGGTTACTGGTATTACATATGATTTTGATGGAAAACCTTTTTCAGTAGAAGTGAATTGAGATTCGTTGAGAAACGTTTCAACTGTACTTTTTATAAAATAGTTTGAATTGGTAGTCGTTGATACGTTTGATGCATTTAATATGTTTGAATTATAAGCTAAACTGTCTTCTTTGAAGTTTGTTATTGATATTTGAGTTGTATAAAGCGATTCATTTTTTATATCGTTTGTGTGCCGATCACTGTAGGATATTTGGGAGGGCGTTGTATAATCAGTTGTTTCAAAAGAGCCTGGGTCATATGTGTTATTTATAATGGAATTTGCAATATTTTTTATAAATAATTTCTCTTCATATACACCGGTTGAGTTAATTTGAATTGGCGATACCAGAACCTCATCAATTGTGCAATTATCGTTGTTTTTATTCGTACATTTTCCCGGTATGCCAGTGTCATTAAAATGTAAATTTTCAACAGTGAGAGGAGTTTGCGAAGCGTTCGCATATTCGATGGAATATATTTCTAAATGATCAATCATCGTAGATCGTGTTGCCGAAAGAGTCTCGTCGAACTTATTCGTTACATCCAAATCCGTAACGCCGTCGTAAATATCCTCCGTAACGTTCGACCCGTGATCGGGTTCTGTTACGATTTCTAGCATAGGAAAATTTGTCGTTACTGCAATCTGCTGTTTTAGATTGAAAACTTTATCAAATGGCACTGCGAGCGAGCGAGTTGTGTTATGTACGGCATCATACGTTCTTGTTGGTGTAGTTTGGGATATGTTTTGTGAAAAAATCAAATCATTGGCATTGCTTTTTGTATTTTTAGGCTTCTTCCCTGTTTCTGAAAATAACGAAGTTTTTCTATCCACATCTAAGATATCAGACTTTATTAGGGGCGAATTGGTAATAACTCGGCTTTTTTCTGACGAATATTCTAAAGTAATTTCCGAGTGAATTTGCGATGTCGCCGTCTTATCGTATACATCAGTAGTTGTTTGTTTGCTTTCTGTTTCTTTTTTCGGCGACAAGTTTTGTTTCAAATATCCTTTACTATCTAAGAGTTTTTGGTATTCCTTGTGTTTGAATTTTGTGAGTAGCGGTGTGATGTCTAGAGGACTAAGCAATGTGCTCATACTTTTTTCAGACTTTGTTCGACGCACTCCATAGTCGGCCTCATCATTCATATTATTATTCTCATCTGCCTTAACGTCGACAAATATTTGGGAGAACTCTTTCGCTCGCTTTGGTTTTACAGATATTTTTTCACTTTCATCAAAATCATTTGTTGCAAGTATTTGTTTCACTTCACTATCAGTATTAAACAAAAGGTTATTAATATAAACTTCTTTGTGTTGGATGTTTCCTGTCGCTATATTTTTTTTCTTATATCTCATACCGTTAAAAGAATCGTTTATTGATATTTTAATCACGGATATTGCAAAGCTTTCGTTAGTATTAAGATTGTCGTCAAACAACGTTATTGGTAAATTTTGGCTTTTATTATATCCAAGACTTTCGGTAACTTTGGCAGACATGGGTTCATTAAATAAAGACGTTTCATTGTGTTGTTCTTTTCGATAACGTTTCATTGTGATATTATTAACGAATATTTTGTGGGGATCAATAATACTATATTTGCGTTGTTCGGCACGTGTACTGTTGTAATCGTTGCTTAATGTGATTTGTGAAGCAATTTTGCTTGAAGCTGTCATTGTTTTATCAGTAGAAAAAGGATAAGTCGTATTTTTCAGAATACTGAATAAATGTGGAATATTTGTACTTATGTTTACACTTATAGCTGTCTCATTATTCAGTGCTGGGATTTTATTCGCTGTTTCTTGTATTCGTTGAAAATGTAAAGTCGTAATTGCCGTTTGAGATTCTGATCTTAAAAACAAAGGGGAATCTTGAGCTAACGTTGGATTATCATTAATTTTATGCGACATATTAAAATTTCGACTAATTTCACCATTTCTACTGTCTTTATAGCCATTTCCTTCGGTTTTATTAACTGGGCTGCCCAAGCCTATAGCGAATTCCTCCCCCGAACAATTAGCACAAAGAGTGTCGTTCCTTTGTTTATATTTTATCCTTTCCTCACCATTTTCTTTCTCTTTTTGCGGTCCATTTATTTGCTCAGTAGTTGAAGCCATCGCTCTCTTCCCAGAATTAATCGCGTCCTCTATATGAATTGGAATTTCTTTCATTTCTTTTTTATCACGCAATACATTCTCTATGTTTTTTGTTTCTTTTATATTATGTTCACGGTTAAAATTAGAATCAATATAATATTTGTTTTGATATTCGCCATTACTCGTTTTTATTTGACTAGGAGTAACATTTTCATTTTTTAAATTGGTCAAAAACTCAAATTTTTGCATTGGATGCGAACTATGCGACGAGTTCAAAATATTTATAATATCACTAAATATTGTTGAATTGTCATAACTATTTTGACTTAAATTACTGAAAACTTTTCGTTCATTTATACTATAATTACTGTACACGTATTTCCAATGTTGAAAAAAATCATTTCTATTATTTTTGTTACTATTATTTACATTTTGATTAGATATAACCGTTAAATTAGTATGTGTAAAACTTACATTATTTGTTAAATAAAAACACGAGGTTTGTCGATTATTAAAAATTGTCAATATTGATAAATAGAACAAAAATATGTATACTTTCAAGTTGAATTCATTAAAAAAGTTCATCAAACTTCTAGGGGGCCGTTTTAACGGAAAAAAATCGGACTTTAAAATCATTTTAATAAATTTTATATTTTATTTAACATTGTTTGAACCATTCCTTTCGAATTAAATAACAACGATTGGTTGAAATAGTTTTTTGCCACACATCTTCACTTTTGGTACATAATTTCACTTGTTGAATCACATCTTCATCTGAAACAATAGAAAAGAAAACAATATTAGGCAACATGTTTTGACTTATTTATTTTGAAGAAAAGAAATATTTTAAAAGCTAATATTGAAAAAAAAATGAAACCAATTATTTATTGAAAAAAAAACGTTTCATAATTTTGACACAACAAACACAACAAAGCTACTTTTTTTACTTACAAAGTTTTCTACGTCTAACGGACAAGTTTGACAATACACTGGGTAAGATTTTAATAAAGCCTTCACAAAAGAAAACATGGTGTAACGATTTAAACATGAGCAATATAAAATTGAATCATTCACACCATACATCACCGGTTAAATGAACTAAAATAAATTTAGTCATATTATGTACTCAAATATTTTTTTAAAATAAAACAAAGATGTGAAAAAAAACATGCATCCTAGTTGTTCTCGTGCAATTGTGAATGGAAGATAAACACAACAAATATCTTAAAATAGGAAAAACCATCGTTTTATTTGTTAAACTGTGATTTTTTGTAGCAATATATTGATGTATCTATATACAGTGGAACCTCGATCAATCGTTCTCGCATAATACGTTTTCCCGGATGGAACGCTTTTTTTTTATAGTCCCGTCAAACTCCCATAAGAACAATGTTAAATAATCCCGCATTGATCGTTTCCCGATTCCCCGATTTCCTCGATAAGCCGTCTAAATATTTTGGTCCCGTCACAAATATTATCGATTGACCGTTTTTATTGCATATTTCTCCGTATCTCGCTCGGCAAGCAAGTTTGTCACAGCCGAGTACAGGTGTTATGTGTAGACACGTTGAAATGCGATGTACATGTTAGATGTAACGCATTGGACGCATGTGCTATTTTTTGGGTTGAAATCCACCACACGCGTATTATTATTTATGATGCAAATGTAGAGTTGTTTAAAATTCATGGTAATAATGATTCCTGTACATAAAAACTTTTAGTCACAAGTTTAGTAACAAGTCTTTGTTCCGATTAAAGTGCCAAATAACAAAGAAGCAAATGAACATAAAGAACTTTTTTAAAAAAAAAAAATTATATACAGTATGTACAATTAACTAATAAATAAATATTTTTTACTTGTTTATTATTATTTGAAGCTTTCCGGCATTCACCGTGTCCCGCAATCACCGTTATTTTTTCAGGGTCCCTTGGAAAACGTAAAATCGAGGTTTCACTGTATTGGCAAGATTATTCAAAAATGTTGAATGACTACATCTTTTCATTATAAAGATACTAACAAAGCTAAAGAAAACTCTTTTTTAATTTTTTCATAAATATTATTCAATCATAATTGTTTTTTACCATACTCTATATCAACGCACATTTAATGTTACTTTTACTACCCACAAGTTAAAGGTTTTACGTTATTTTATTCGACGTCAATATCTACGAATATTAATTATCGACTGCATAGCTTTATTTAGAATAATACTCCTTGATTTGTTTTATAATTGTAAATGGTGGAAAACATGTCTTTGACTTACAATCAACATTAGGTTGTACAGTAATTGAACATTTTAATATCTGTTTATGAAGCATATTAAAATAATACATACTTAAAAATATATTGTTTACATATTACAATATGAATGATAAAACGATAATTTAGACGGTCGCACGCATACTGTGTACTGTTTTTAATATAAAAAATAAAAACACTAGAAAATTGTCTCTTTGCAAGTGTTGAACTCCATCAAGATATGATAAAATATTATTTTCAAAAAATTTAATATTTTTTCAATTTTTATGAAGGATCATTACGATATATATAATATGAGTGAAATCTATACTCCATTTTTTAAAAATTTATATAAAAATCGTTTTAAACGATATATTGTTTACTAAAAACGGGGAAAATCAACTCAGGCCAATTTAGTTCTTAGATTCCAGCAACAAGAGGTTCAACAGAGTCAGACGTAGGTGATTGCGTGCTAGAAAGGGGCTCTAACTCAAATCGTGTTTTTCATGATTAAGTATAATTTCACCGAGAGGTCTTATAAATAGGTCATTCAGTTGGATATTTTATTTGTAATATTGAATGAAAATTTCTTTTCTAAAAAACAAATCAATAAATAAACGTCAATTTATTTAATATGTGAGTAATTATTAACATTATTTTGTTTGGACGACGGCGACATTTTACGAAAGGTCCAGTAATTATTTTCCTCTGAGATAATTAAATATAGCATTGGAATAATTTACGTTAAAATGGGAAGGTATTAGCGATAATTGCGAAACGGAAAACGGAAAACATTTTAACACATAACCATCTGTTACGGCAAAAATTTTACCATATTATTTACCTAAAAAAATGGTTTATAGCAAGTTTGCTGTAATTTGCGAATCATCGTTTTAAATTTTTTATTTTCCTCAATTTGCTCCGGAAAACCAATAAATTATACAAATACGCTTCCCATTTCACAAAAGTGATGCTTTGGTCTACGACGGGGCGTATTTTATACTTTATTATAAAACTGATTGAGAGTTTTAAACACGTAATTCTAATTTCAAATTTAGTTAAATAAATCAAATTTGCTCTCACAGAACTAAAGTGAAACCAAGTTCTAGGAATTTTTGATCATCGCGAACTCCTTTTGATCAAAGATAATGAGAAATAAGTGGTAAGATGAAAGGATAACCGCTTATTATCAACTTTTCTAGTTCACTCGCTCAGAAAGAATCTCAAAATCTCCGCTTAGCTGTTTAAAAAAACTCTTCTAGTTTTATCTTTATTAAGATTTCTCCATTTTCGTGCTAGGTATCAAAAACGACAATCCGGAAAATAAAGGTACATTTCCATTTTTTCTCGGAATATTTATTTTTATATTTTCAAGCCGTATTTTTTAAAATTTATTTTAATTTTATTACTGTTTGTCAATTGGGCAAAAACTAAATATTCTGGAATGATTAGCATCAATCTTTGAAATTGTGAACTGTTTTTTTTTTTTTTAAATTTTATAAATCATCATTAAATGCAGACTTAACAAACCAATTTATGAAGTTTTTGAAGGATTGCCTAATTTTAGCACATATTTAAAAAACAAACATATGCTAAGGTCATAAGCAAAGCTTAAATAATTAGACTCCTTTTCACAAATCTGTACTAATTTTATTTTTATCAAATGTTGTTATAGCAACCCCAAATACGACACTATCTATACAACAATAAATATTTTATGATATTAAATACAAAAAGTAAAATACATCCTTAAGGCATTTTTATTATAGCTGTGTCTAATTATAATACTTTTCAGTAAGGCTTAAAAAGAGTTTTGATCAATATTTTCCCATAATAGAAAAAGTATTAACGTCACTAAAAAATCAAACACAACACAACGTACAACATTACTTATGATAATACCACTTTTGAATAGGGTAGCCATTTATATTTACGAAATCTCGCTATTCGACTTCAATCAAAAAATCATAATCAAATATCATATTAAAAATACATTAAAAAAGAAAAAAGTTTGTTTTACTTTTTATAAATTTAAGGACAAAGCATTTTTTATCAAAATTTAAATTTAAACGATTGGTGAATAATTAGCGAATTTAAAAAGGGTACTTGAAGACTCGACCGCTTATTGGGTTGAATTATCATTATTCTAAAATCCGTGCACGATAAAATGGTACTAAAACTTTAAGCTTTTTAGATACAAGGTGTCTGGCTATTTGCCATACCGGATACAGAGTTAAACAAAAATGTCTGCGGAAAGGGTTTAGGATATTTCGCATTTCAGATAAAGCCTTCTGTGCGAGCCGTATGGGTCCGCCGCACGAGATTTGAATTTTAAAATACTTTTTTCACTACTACTTAAAACGAGACCCGGTTAAGGGAGATGGAATGATTGCAGAAATAAAAGCTTTGAGAATGATTTATTATACGGGAATCGGTTCTATATTTAATGTTGACTAGGCCTTCTTGAACACATTGGACTTTTTGTGTGATTAAATTCATTCTTGGATGTTTTGTTTTGTATTTTCAAAAAGAAAAATGTGTGCCAGCAAGTTTTTCCTGTACGATTCAACTTAAAAAGTATTTGAATAATATAAAAAAATGGAAGAGCATATCTTTCTATGCTTTAGACTTTTTGTTGAAATTTTATCAAAGTGTGAAACTATTAACAAAAAATAATCTTCTTTTTATTGAAAGGCGGCTTTGAAAACATGTATCAATAAAATTATGTATAATTGATTATGTTTTTTATGAAAATTTGTTGATCGCTTGTTTATATCACGTCTTTTTAACTTAACTTATCTTTAAAAAAAAGTTTTTTTTATATGTGCTTCATATTGGGCTATACGGGTCAATCACGAATTTATCATTCAGGTATATTTATAGATATGTTCTTAAAGTACTATCACACGGATGCAACGGAACTGACAAACAATCTGAACCTCAGTTCTGTTGCATCCGTGTGATATAATGCCTGAAGATGCCGAAAGGCGAAACCCAGGTCGTCAGTGACAAAACATGTGGAATTGTACAAAGTTGTTACAATTCAAATTTGATATTGATATTCTATCAAGCACTTTCAGTCGATATCATTAATTGAGTTATTCAGATATATATTTTTTGATGAAAATAATTCTCATCAATCATGAAATGTTTTCCGCTTAAATCTATTTCTAAACATTTGCGATAATATGACTTAATTTTTATCACACATGTGAAACGTGTTGCGATTCTTAATATAGACATGTGACATAAACCTTTATAAATGTATTATTAAAATAAAAATATATATATTATTATTTAGAGAAACAACATCTAAATATCACATAACTTCTCCATTTATGTCACACGATAATTTTTATTTTAGTTTGCAAATAACATTTTGTTTTTCATAATTTTACTTACTTAACACGCGCGAAAAAAACCCTGCAAGCTAAATAATCAAAACAGGACAATAGAAACGGAACACAATAAAAAGAAAGCACACATTTATATTATCTTGCGTAAGACAATTCAAAATATGTTCTAAAATTTTACAGCGATAAATTATTTCTATATTTCTAAATCATAGCATTCTCCAAGAATTGAAAGTAGACTTATTAGATAAAGGCATACAAAGAGCCTTAACTCTTGAATGGTTGTAAATTTGCCAAAGTTTGCTTAGGTCATCTCGATTGAGCCTTAGATTATATTGAAATATTCAAGTTAAATTTATTACAACCGCACAATGGAGCACATATTTACATAACATCATTAGAAATCAATTGAAATATAATAGTTTGACATTGAGATAAACTCTAATTCCTTTATTCTTCAATTTGTTTCACGTTATTGTTATTTACAATAATTTTTAAATATAAAGAAAAAAACATCAATTGCTTTATTACTAAAAAATGAGCTTATCAAAAAAGGCTGTAGTTAAAATAAAAATAAATGGAACTTGTAACATTTTCGAAACAGATTTTACTGCAAAAAAACACTAGTTTCAAATCAATATCATTACCTTATTCTTATAGATTATGAATTTTAAGCACTTATAGGTCTGCCTAATTTATAAAAGAACATAAATCAAAGTGAGTACAATTCAGTGTAATAAATTAAATTACTCACTTTGCGCGCAATGATTTTATTAGTTGGTTAAAACCAATGAATATTAAAGATCATACGGGAATAAATAGTCACAAAACTTGTACATGCGGCTTGCGAAATAGTAAACTATGATATTTTTCTTCAGCTTTATGTTAATCGAAAAAAAATACTGATAATTTTTTAATCTTAATTTTGAGAATCACGTTAAAAAGACAACGTCGGCCGAATGTCCGCCTCTGTTAGTCTCACAGAGGCGGGCTTTTTAATTATATTATTCTTACCGTTTTAGCCGGTATTGTTATCAATTTCGCCATGAATGTTTTGTTAATGTTGCTCAAGTGTTTCTAGCAAGTAACCGTTAGCCTTATTCTTGAAGTATTTGAACATAAATAAATCCGGTGCTGTTAAATCCAGTGACCGTAGTGATTGGTCGACATCACCATTTCCTGAAAAAGTTTGTGGAAACACATCTCCTAATAATTCCATTGTAACATTTGCTTTATGTAAAGTTGCATCATTTTATTGATTGAATTGGCATTAACATAGTCAAACTCCATTAGAACACGTTGAACAAAAAAGTATTTTTTAAATTATTAAATTAACACAGCAAAATTTAAAAGATATAAAATGAATAGTTATTTCGGCTTATGCCCTCATCATAAATAGTGATTTATTTAAAAAAATTGTTAGAACCTTATGTAAATCAAGCTCAAAACATACAGTTGCCGTGACGAAAAATTGTCATGCTAAGATAACGCTATTCGTTAAAAGTTATCGTAATGCCAATTAGCGCACTGTTGTTTTTAATGGACACAAAAGTGACTAATCAACAATTTAAAGATTTTGTGTTGCCTAAAACTTACTAGTTTGTTTCTTAACGTATTAATTTAAATCAAAAGAGGCGCAATCACCCATTGTCATTTTTTTACAAGTAAGTTTCGATTAAATTTAGAATGAAAACAATACAAAACCTTTATTCATAATTTTTAATAAAGATGGTGTTTTAATTAAGTGCGCGTCCGATTTAAGGTTGCTGGATTGTTTTAAACGCTTTCTTGGACATATTTTAAGCTGATCGTATAGTATTTTGTAACTCATGATTGTGTAACTATTGCATGTGCGTGGCAGGCTTTTCTACGGAAACGTTTTCCTTATAAGTTCATCGTATCTTCTAATTGTCACAAAAATTTATACACGCTTGGTGTATCGAATATTTTTCCATAATTAATTTGCCACTCCTAAACTTTATCACTACTTTATATGAAGTGCAATGTCCATGTTTACCAACATGACGATTCAAAATGTAAAAAACCTTTCTGGCAAACACCATGTGTATTGGAAATGTTAAAATTATTTCAAAATCTTAATAGTTGATAGAACAAAGATATTTTAAAGTTTTTTACAGATTGAATAAATATGAAAGTATGTTGCTGAATCGCTATAAAAAAAAACAATTTAATATGTTGAATTATCCAACAAGAAACCGCTTGCCCTGCTTACGAGAAGAAATGTTGTTATGTTTTGATCTTTTATTTCGAAAAACGAGAGGTTTCGTGGTTAAAGGTCAGGATTCGTCCTTTACGTCACTGATAAAACGGGACAGTCTCTCCCGTTAATATGAAATCGACTGCTGAAAGAAACCTAAACATAGCAGAAAGAACTATTGCGATAACGTTGCTTGCTTCTCAACAATTACACTTGTAAATAAAGTTTATTAAGCATATAAAAAGCTTAAAAACTTATAAAACTTATAAAACATGAAGAAAAATAATTTGACACGGTGAAAAAATAGCAATGTATTTTAGCTATTTCGGCTCACGCTATCGTCAAGCCGAAATAGCTATCAACTATATCTTACAAAAAAAATTGTAAAAATAAAATATATTGCTATTTTTTCAGTGTGTTATAATGGATTTCTACCAAGTAAATGCTGATTAAATCAATAAAAATAATTTGTTTTGGATACATTTTTTCGTAATTGTAAGAAGATTTAATATTTTAAGAAACGCAAATTAAAATTGTATTAAAAGCTTATGATTTTTTTTTCTTTTATAAAATACTAATAAAAGTGATTGTCTGAACATCATTTGAAATATTCATACATGCTACTGAGTAGTTGTTTTAGTAAGTCGCTTTGTGCTACTCAAAAAGTCTATTTTTATTTATATGAAGTTTTTTTCATGAGATCATTTTATACGATACCCAACTCGGATAATCCCAACCAAGACATCGTAGGAGGAACAAAATATCTTCGATTCCTATTTCAATTCAACGCAAAGTAGATTAAGCCTTAACGCCTCGGCAGCTCTCAGATACTTAATATCGCATTACAGTAAGTGGCTAAGGGGAAAAAGAGTTTGAAGGGGAGAGTTCTTTTGTTTTTCTTGCTGTGGAAGGTGGTCGTGAAATTGGCAGTTGTTGGTAGAGCATTCAAGTTTTATGCAAAGAACATAACCAAATCGTTACATAAAGCAAATTTTTAATACCTCTATATAACGTTAAAGCCTTTTTTATTGCACATTAGAGTATACACGCTACGATATTTTTCGTTTTAATTTTTTTAAACAACCGGTTTTTTCTCATTTAAAGCATCCGACCAAACGTGCTTTTACAATAAACATCAATTACCACTCGTGCTGCTCCAATTTTAATTATTTTTCCCACGTGTAAGCCTGTGGAAGTTTTTCATCATACTGTTTTTTTCCGGTTGTAAGTGTATACAAAAAGTTTTCATCGTTAATTTAGGGAAACTAAGAATTAATTGTGAAAATGTCTATTTTAACGCACACATTTATTCTTCACCGAAAATATGTCCATTTAATTTTTTATAGAAAAAGAGGCTCTCTTAACTGATAAGGAAAATTGAAAATAGAAATTGTTACCCTCGTCTTAAAGTATGGCAAGCCAAAAATCAAAAATGCTATTCTGAGTCAATTGCATTTCAAAATATTTAGGCAAATCCTCTTCACTCAATTTAAATATGTTTTTATTTTTTAAATCTGTCACAATTCTTATTATATTTATATATATTTTTAAATATAAATTTTTACACAAGTGTTTTTTTACACATTTTAGTTCAATTTTAGTAAGAAGATCAGTCAATATTTTGGAAAAGAGAATGTATCGAGTGTTATGTGACTGGAAGAAAATAAGGTTTTATATATGATATTTCAATCTTTCTTTTGTGACAAAATATTTATAAGACATTTAATGCTTTGTGTATTTACTTAACACTTTTTTGATTGTTTCTAAACAATTGATTGTAATTTTAATATTGTGACGGAAAGTTGATTTTAGCATTGTTTGCGTGTTAGAACGACATTAAAATAGTCTAAAGACGATTTTTATTTAATGAAAAAAAATAGGTATTTAAGCTTTTTAGATCGTATCAAGAAACATTATTTGCGTAAAAAGGTACCATAAAACTTTCTCTAAGAAAATAAACATTTGTGGTAATTAAATTTTGAAAAAGAAAGCTTACATTTAAAAACAAAATATCATTCACTTAAAGCAGCCCATGAAATGTGTTTATTATCAAAAGTTATTGTGGTTTTTTTCTTTGCGTGAAACGAAATTTTAAAGTTTTTAGTTGAATTCTCATATTTCAATATTTTTATTTGTTACTGTATCTCCGTATTTTATAGCTCGACTTGACGAAAGAAGAACATCTAACACTACTTTGACGTGAGGGTTATTTTTGAAAATCTGTATTTTTCAAAGAAATATGACTGAAATATTTGAGTGACATATATTTTTTCGGATCATTGAATCATTTGAATTTATTTTAAAGCAAAATCGATTGTTTGAAATTGTTTTTTCTGGAAACATCAGCTGTAATGTATCATGTATATTTTTTTCTATCAATTCAGACGACGAAGAAGACAAATTTAAATCTATTTTAAAATCTAAGTGGGGTTTATTAGTTTGTTATGTAAAACATTTTTTTTTTAAATTCTACTAATATGACAACAAAACCGAAATTATAATAATTTCTCTTTTTTACCGAGTAAATGCATTTTTAGTTATAATTAAACAAAAAAATAATAAGATTAAGTATTTTTGTTCCCATACAATAAAATCTATTTTGAAAAAAATAATTCTATAGATTTATAATTATAAGTACCTACATCAAAGGCTATGAAAATATTTCACAAATAAAGAAAAAAACTGTTTTCATTGTATAGTTGAATGTTCTTTTTGGTTATTTTATATCCGCTATCGTGACCAAAAGAAATAATCGTATCTTCCTCTAATGATCAAAAATATCGGACTTTTTCTCGAGAAAAATGGTATCATAATTTACATAAATTGTTTTGCAAATATGTAATAAAGAAATTTTATTACAAGTAACAATTTTATGCAAGCATGACAAAAAAATATTTATCTTGGAATCGGTACTAATTTCCACACATCTTATTTTTTCAAAAGAAAACTAGGATGCAATAACGAAGGTAGAAGTACGATAATTACAATTATCCTTTTCACAGATTTTTCTTTTGGTAGCTTAAAGTAAAAATAATGGGTGATGTTGACTTGATCAATAGTTTACGCCCATACAGGCACGAAATCCTAGCTCCGGTGTAAATAATTTAGCTCTTTAAAGTAAAATTTATCGGAAGGTTTTAAAGATAACGTCACATTTTTTTCCAGAGGTAGTCATGCTTTAAGTGGCTTTATTGATATTTTACAATTGATATATCCCACAATTGTTGTCTTATTTTTGGATGAAATATTTCTAGCGAAAAAAACAGCTGTATGGCATCATTTGGATCTTTTTTTGGTTATTTCTATACTCTTTGCTACTGACGGTAATTAGTCAATAATTTATATAATGTGAGTTCAATAAATTGATAAATAAGACTCCTATTCCTTTTCCCTTCAATATTTTTTCAAGACTAAATGATAATGTTTTTATTTTTGAATCTACAAAAAAACAAATCATTACAGTGAAAAGACGAGGAGTGAAGATTTTGACCAATTATACTCAGAGAGTTGAGGTTGTTGTTCGATAGTATTAAAACAGTTATGAACAATCAGATCCAGCACTTACCACTGGTAAAAAGTTCAGCTAATGACAAACGTGTAACTCTCTATTTGTGTAAATAAAAAAGTACAAACATAATAAGATATTTATTGAAAAGTCATAACGAACAAAAACTCTTCTATCATATTTTTTCTTATAATGTCAGTTTTATTATTACAAAAGGAAATTTGCTTATACGATTTGTTTGAAAAAAAAGTTTGAAAAAAAAATCGCAAAATGTCTTTTTTTTTTGTTGATAGAAATTTCTTAAAAACACTAATATATACGAAAATAGTGTAATATTCCAGCAAAAAATAGTAATGTTTTCAAGAACTTTTCGAAAATTTCCAAAGAACTCTAGTGTTTGGGAAAGAAAAGTTAAAGGTCGAACAAATATTAATGCGAACAGATCAGATAAAAAAAATAATAACTGCCACGAGATAAATCGGAAAAATTTGCCACTACACGCGAGGACGAGTGGAAAATAAATTATCAAGAGTATTCTTTTATCGTTTTTTTTCGCCAAGACTGGAACATTAAAGCTCGAACTAAGACAAATGATTTTGGCTCAGTGGGGAAGCTATGGGATATAGTAATTTATTGGACGGCCAATAGAAGAGGGACTTGATTTCGACCGGCCGACAGCTTTCTTATACTCAACCGTTGTCTACTAGGGAAAGTATTCGAGAAAAATATACCCATAAAAGATTTTCAGTAATTCTTAAGTGGCATCATATTTGGCTTGTTTCGATGAAATAATATAATAAGCACATTAAGTTTATGATTTACAGAGGGTCAAAAGGTAATAAAAGCAATCAACATTTTTTTAGTATATTGCCCAAAATTATTCTCAATGTATCCGAAGCAGTACATTCAAACCGTATCTTTTTTTCTTTGACTCTTTTGATTTTGTTATTTCTTGAAGATTTATTTTGATTAATTTAATCTGTATTTTTTCAAAAGAATCTTACCGCGTATGAAGTTATCGCGTATATATTATGCAATATGAAGTATGAAATAGTATTATGAAATTCTAATTTTGATATGAAAGTTTATGCAATTACCAATTAGTATGACTTAAGTACTTTCTCAATGAATCTACGTTAATTATTGTGCCACAAAATCAGAGAATTAAGGCAAAATTTTCTTCATTAAAAAAGCAAGCCACCGAGTGAGTTCCAAAATTAATAAATATTGCTAAATGCAAAAATGTTACCTCAAAAAAATATCTGATTCTTTCCTAATATATCATATTCTTACGTAGTATTAAGTGGTGCCCGTGGTGAAATATGGCCCAAATTAAATTAACGCTGAAATAGCGTGCGATGCCATTGCAAACATTATATGACTAAGCATCGTGCATAAAGAAACTCTGACAAAAAAGTTCTAATAAATCGCGCTTCGTTTGTTACAATGACGTTGATATTTTTCGTAGCAGATTTGCATTGTTCATTACCACTTTGTTTGGCACTCAGATATTCTAGTTGCGTTCAAATGAACTCATAAAACATGCACAATTAGTGCTTTTTGTCACTGTAATATTAGAATTAACCAGTCATAAAAGATCATAAAAGGACCATAAAAGAAATTTATGGAATATTTGATTCAAATAATGCAATAAAAGAATAACACCTCATTATTTTTTAATATAAACGTCACATACTATGGGAAATTATTTACAAAAAACATTAATCAATAACGAAAGTCAATCTAATAATGATTTTAAGTGGATATGTATTATTTTTGTAGACAAGTTTTTAACGTCATATAATTGTGAATAAGGCAGAAAAAATATTTCTGAAGATAATTTTTTTTTATTGCATTTTATTATAAGCTGTATCATAACGAGAACATCACTAGTTTTGATAATGTGATCTATTAGGTAACTTTGAACTTTTTCAGATTATAATTCCTGTAAAGCATAGAAAGTTATCCTATTTTATATTTCACTTAAGACAAAGACAGAATTCGGATTATGAGTAAAAACAATGTGAAATTTTACACAGATTCAACACTTCTAATTCATTAAATTCTTTTTAAAAAAATCATCAAATCCCTATTAATGAGAAAATAAAATTTTTTGTAAATAGTTTTTAGTAAATTGTATAAGAAGCTAGCAATGAAATCATTTAATTTACTAAAATTATTTAATCTTAGCTTTTTTGTCGTTTCTTTTTGTCATCTTACCAAACTCTTATTTAGGCGTAGGTTTATATTGGCAAAGTTAGGTTAGGTTTTACTATGCATTAGTCACATGACACAATAACAAATAAATACCTATGTGTATTTTGACAGTTTAAAGTCCGGGTTGCAAGGCTTGAGTATAATTAGTACATGAATAATTTATTTGAATAATTCGAGTGCATTATCCTTAAACCATTGCTATCACCGCGATTTAAATCTACGGCGTAAACAAGCGCTTAGGTAAACATCAACATGTTTAAAAAACGACCGCAGTTTTAGCCCGTGTGCGTCTACCTGTCTAATACTTAATGTTAATGCAATAATTAATTGATAAAAAATAAAGATAATATTATCTTAAATGAAACATTATTTTAGCAAAAGTAAAAAAAAACAATGCTTTATTAAGAGTAGATTTATTTTTAAATATTATCATATTGTCAAACATCGAAGAGTTTTCTTAAAAAAATGGTTTTTAACTATTCTTACTTGTTTCTCATATCCATATATATTTGTGGAAAAAAAATAATATCATATATTTTATCTTGTATGTATATTTGATCAATACACATAAAATGTGGGGTTTGCACAACTCATAAAAAAATATGTAATATATACTATCTCATTTTATACAACGTAAATACTAAGAGAATTTTGACAAGAGGAGCTGATATTAGTTAAGTATACAAACAATCCTTATATTTTGTTCGTTTGCCATCAACATTATATCATTCCATGTTGACGATCTTAAATGAGTTAATTTTGAAATTGCTGACGAGTTATTTAATGAGATGTTATTCTATGGGACGTTTTTATTCAAAGAAGTCCAAAACAAGAAAGAAATATGTCTAAATATGAATTTTCCAGTTAACTTATCCCGTAAATAAATTAACAGAATGTTTTCAAGTGATATTTCTGTAGAAATGTGATATTTTTTATGCCAATGGGATAAGAGCCGATAATATTTTTTTGATTTTACAATAAGGAGCTTATTTTTATTTTGCCTTACACTTATAGAATGGTGATAGATATAATGTTATTGTGTTCAGTTTTCAAGAACAAAAACATGTTTAAAGGAACGACATTCATATCTTTTTGAAAAAACTACAATATCGATAAAAAATCTCAATAAAATGAGTGAGTAAGTTAAATTGTGCACATTTAAAAATTACTATATACGTTGTGTATGTTTTGTTTTAAACTCATATTTTTTTGTCCAATCGAGCTGATATCTTTATTAAAAAAAATAACAATTGGCATGATATACTAGTACAAAAACGAATTCCTAAAATCGGAGAATTGGATATTTAAACACATTTGAATAATTTATTTTATTCTATAAATTATTCAAAAATGTTGAAAGTTTGTATTAAAATAAACATAAGCGTATTTTAAGTGAATTACTTTAAATAAAAAAGTTGTTCATAATTAATTGCATTTAAGGCATTTTTTAATATGCAGCAGTTGCGCACTTTAGTCAAAACATTTCTCTTACAATAAAGGCACGTAAACAACTTATTTTCATCTTTATTCCCATGATTACAAAAGCTTATGTGCCAAACCAATAGAATTATCAAAAACTAATAAAGCAAATGCGCTAAAGAAAAATCACATTTTTAAATTTCATTGCTGTCGGATTATTTGTTATTTAATTAATAATATATTTACTAAAATATATCATTTATCAAAAAAGAAGAATCATTTTTCTTTTGAGTAAAAGAAAAATGATTAATATGTTTACGGTCAATATTTTCAAATATTAAATCTGAAACAAATTCAATTTCGAGATAGTTACGACAGTATTCGTTTTTTTAACAAGATTTGGCAAAAATATTTTTTAAATAACGAATTAATAGCGTATGCTAAGAAGTGTTTGGTCATTATTGAAGGAGTACTAACGTATTTTTAATTAAATTTGTACTCTGGATATATTAAAATATACAACTATGAGATAATTGTTTAAATGATTAACGCTATAATAAGGTCAAAACCTTCATTATCAATAAATATTTGCAGTCAGTAGGGTACTACTGAAATATTGTAATCTACCACGATATGTGTTTTCATGAATACTTGATATAAGACAAAAATTCATGAGTATACCTTAAGGAGTTTTTAACCATGAAGGAATTGGAATATCGAAAACATCTAAGCATGAAATACAACAACAATTATTTTATTTTAAAATGAAGTATAGCACTTTTTGAGTTTAATAAATCTGTTAACAGAAATAAAAACTTATTTATGATACGTAAGGGTTATGAATTTTAAGCTTAAAGCGAAAGCATGTATTTTTTATTTAACTTTTTAAACGTAATTTAAATGCAAGGTATTTTAACCGTACTTCGCTTAAAAAAAGGTCAGCGAGAAAAGCAGTCTTCCAAGAAAATAAAATATTTACTACTGTTTGACTATGATAACACTAAGTCGTATAATATAATCTGATTCTTGGTGCTAAAATTTTTCGTTTTAATATTAATTTAATATGTCCAAAATATTGGTGTGTCAAATTTATCACTGTGGATAAAAATAAGACCTTCATTGGGCCTACCCAGTGACGTCCAAGTTACTTATGATGGTATCAAATGTCTTTAAAATTCTTTTTCCTTAATCATCGACTTAAATACTACAATAAAAGTTCACTGCTAACTATCTTATTAAAAGTTTAATAAAACATATATAATTTAAAAATGCCATAAATTTATAGAAAATTGTTGAATCCAAGGAATGTATCCTGCAATACTATTAAACAAAATACTGAACGCAATACGATACTCATGTGTTACCAAACATGGGTATACGTTCTTAATGGTATTTAATCATGTGGATTCTGTTTTCGTATTTCGTGGATACATCACCAAAATCTATTTGTATACTAAGAAAATTATGCAGTTGAGATAAACTTACTATTCATTTTTCAATTTTTCAAATATTTTAAGTATTTTAAAGTATTTGATGCCTTTTACTTACACAACTACTAACTTATTCTGAAAGTGGCCACAGGAAGATCAAGGAAATGATTTTTTTTTGAAGAGGTTTTGTCAACTTTTGGTGGGAAATACTGTTTTTATTAAACATATTTTTGACCAGATTGTAGAATATTAAAACGTTTGCTTTACATATTAAATAAAGTTATTTATTAACATTTCATAAATAGATGAAATAAGTGAAAACGTGACATTTTTATAAATAAGTTTTCCAATCCAATGATTCTTTATTAACAAGCTAACATTGAATCATCTTTAAAGACTTTTTCACTAAAGTGGAGACAAGTCAAAGGTTACATCCAAAATAAAAATCTATCAATATTTCTTCATTCATAACATAAAGAATAAAAGATATATAAATATATTTTTACTACCAGCTGCATTATAATCGATACATATAGAGAGGTAGTTTACTTCTAAAGTTACAACGTTTTATTCGAGTCGTTTATTTTGACATAATGGCTGATTATATGGTCAATGAATACATACAACATGAAACCTCTTGCCATTATGAAAACGGCATGTGGTACCAGGGGAATAGCGTATGGGTTCAGAAGGCTAAAATAAAATGAAATTTTCTTCACTCGCTCGAAAGCTTATTGATTCCGACATCGGGCTGAAAAAATAGGGAGAATGTTTTATTATTTGAACGTGAAAAGGCGTCTTGTTAAACAATGATCCCCATCTGGATACGTCACTGGGCCTAAATGGCTCATTTAATAGGACCCCAACCGGAACTGACGAGGCAATTTATAACAGGGAGTGCGCATGATCTAGATACATTTTTATTATCGTCTTTCCATGGCCTTCCGGGCCAATTCGGTTCCCTATTTGCTATGCGATTTTCATGAGAAAATTTATAAGTTCTTATCTTAATAACGGTTTCATTGTTGTCAACGGTTTTCTTGAGTTTTCTGCTTTTGTAGTTTTCTTTGATGTCAATTTCATGTGCGTTTTCAAGCAGATTCCGGAAGACTGACGATAACAACTTAAAACTAAATCGGTAAACTTCAATCAAAAGTTAATCAGCTATATCTACTATTTTCATTTAAGTCAGCTTATAGTAAAGATTAGAACAATTTTTAACAGAGCATTTGTTAGCATTTTTATAATAATGAAATTTACTTTAAATTATCTTAATCAATCCTTCCTTTCCATAAATACCGAAATATAAAGGAGACATATTAAATAATTAAAGCACACTTTTTAGTTCTATTTACACAGTATTTTACGATCAGAACCGGTTTAATTAATCGCGAGCATTATCAAATGATTATACGTTTATTTCATCATTTGATAATGCATTCGATGATCCGGTCCTGATAAAACATGTTATGAAAATAGTACTTAAATGTTTTTTTATTTAAAATATCATACATTTTCATCTAGATGTGACAGTGACACTATAAAAATGAATAAAAGAAATAATTATTAACGAGCGTCACAATAAGAGAAACTCGGTCAATATTAAAAATAAAATTGTTATCTTAAAATCTAATTAAGTCACAAAAACATTTAAAACGAGTCATATTTAAAGTAAACTGAGCCTTCAGCAGTAATTGATTTTATATTGAGATTAATTGAAAATAAGTACTTGAGATCCTTTTTTCACGTAATAAATATGTTTTAAAAAATTTTCTGTATTTTCCACGTGTTAAGACATGTTTTGTAGTATAACATAAAAGTACACAATTCAAGTATTTATTGTAAAATGCCATGATACTTCAAACCGGAATCTTATTTAAGCTATTCTCTTTTATACTGCTCCTTCAGCGTGAAATTTATAACAAAGATTCTCACAAGTTATCTCTGCGGAATAAAGTATTGTAGTCTGTTAACAGTGATCTACAGAATTCATATTGAAACCAAGTAATTTTCATGTCAAAGAAATTTAAAAAGAATTTTTTCTAAGCGATATTAAATTGGTTTCAGAAGAACCAGATGTTAACACCAATTGAAAAATAAATACACTGTGATAAAAAAATATATTTGTATCGGTCTTTTATTTCTAGCGTAGTTGATTAGTGATATCAATTAATTTAATTCAGATATATATGTAAATAAAACTTTCGGCTTGAATATGATTATTTTTTTATGTCAAGCTATTTCTGATGGTCTATTGTAATACTAAATACCAAAAACAGTAAAAAAAATGAAATACACATAAATCACAAACAAGGTGTTCGTCGGGAAGGCTTACTTATTTGTATGGTCAACATGAATTTTGACAGTTGATATTAGACAGTCGAGAAGTAAAGATGCAGCGAATATATAATAGAGAAATATTTGATAAGCCAACGCGTTTTTATCGTAATAATAATTTAAAAGCTTATGGTCAATTGTTGTTAGGATTAAAATACTATGTATATTTTTGGGTATATATATTATAACCATTATTTATCAAATTTGAATTGTTCAGACCTTGTACATTTTTACATATTTTGTCAATAACAACTCGGGTTTTGCCTTTCACCTTCTTTAGGCATTTTATCACATGGATGAAATAAACTGACATAACATATAATAGTCAACCTTTTTGCATCTAAATTCATATTTGATACTAAAATTACATTAAAAATCGTGCTTTAATATACAATAGTAAACTAAACCACTTTTTATCGTTTATAATATTTCTGAAGACTGGAACTTTTAGTAGGTAAACACATTCCTTGGCCACATAGGACAATAATATCAGTATATTTATATTGCCGTTTATAACCTTAACTTAAACAAAAAAGTTTCTGTTGAAATTAATAAAATAGCAGTTGGAATGTATGAAAATGCGATGAAACATGTTATTGAAATATTTCACAATTGTTTGGTAAAGATGGACAGTAAGCTGATATTATCTGCCTAACGTTGTTCCTTATTAATTATTCGTTATTAATACTTAATACAGCTTTCATCAGCATTAAACGATTTAGACATAAAAATATGTTTTTATTTCACATAAAGTCATAAAGCAGTAGTAAGTCTTTTTGAATAGAACAAATATGATGATTGTATTTGCTTTATTTTTAATTGGATTTAAAATAAATGTAAATAAAAAATTTGTCGTTCTAAAAAGAGTTATCTCTCTCGCTTATCTAGTGGTTATTTAGATTTTCACGTTGAAAAACGTTTGGCGTTTGGTGATATAATGTTTGATTAACTTGTGTTCTTTATTTAATGAAAACGTAGTAAACTTAGTTTTATCTGCGTTGTATAACATTTATTTAAATAAACTTTCTACAAAAACTGCCATAAATATTTTTCTGGAAGCAAGCTTTTTTGGAGAGCATTTTTGCCTTAAGAGAACAACTTAAATAGTTGTGAATGGGTTTAGTCTAAATTCTTATACTGCTAGAGAGCTTTGAAAGCTTTACGTAATTCTATTTTGGAAAATCTTTTTTACATATCATGTTCAGATGCTACTTTTCTCGACTATTTATCGCGAACAATTCATTTTTTTCACCAAAGCTTAGCATGTTTTCATGAACATTCTACGGGAAAGCGATTTTTTTACTAACATTTTCCTTTTTGAAATACTAAATTCTATTGTAGTAATTCAACACAATAATTTTTGGATTTGAGTTTTTTCAAAAAAAAACGCGATAACTCTATAAATGTAAATAGTATTACGGAAGCGGAAGTTCTATTCTTTAAGTAATTTTGCAATTTTTATCAATTTAGTCTTTTATAATTCAGCTATTATATTAAAATAAATTGTGTCTTATTTTTTTGTCTTTGGATTGCAAAAGTTATCAAAAGTGTAAGGTTAAGTTATTAATTTCTTTATATGTACATGTTACAAAAATTACAAATTACAGGGTCATTGCTTTTGTAAGGTCTAAATATTGAAACATTTAATATAAAGAATATAAAAAGATATAAAAACAAAAAAATAAGGATAGCAAGAAAAGAAACCAAGCAAACTCATGAAAAATCTACTTTCACACATAAAAAAATAGTATTCGCCTGAACTCACTGTCGTCTACATGGAATATGTCGACATCCGAAGCAACAATGATGAACATTGTTATTACTATTACCATTGACATCCCCATTGGCAGACTGGTTCTACACTTTGGATGACCAAACAATGTATGTTGAACCTATTATTATAATACTATAAAAAAGAAAGTATTTTTAACCATAAAATAAAAAATGTTGTAAAAGGTGTTTCAGAGAAAAATACAGTCCGAAAGGTACTACTTGCTGAAAGCTTTGAGCATGTGGATAAAAAATACAATTTTTCAATTAAATGTATTTCATGAGAATTGCATTAATCAAAATCGATCCATTATCCTTTTCAGAGATACAGTGTGATATAAAGGTGGGGGACAAGAAGAAACGTTGTAGTAAGTTAATCGCCTTACGCCATGTTTGTGATAGTAGATTAGGTAAGTTAAAACGAAAAAAAAACGGTCGGCCAATGTAAATGGTTTTCTCAAGCATGTTCACTTCTAATATAGTCTACACGAGAAGTGAACATGCTTGAATTACATATGAATGTATAAATAAAATATGTCTAGTAGTTAACTTAATTTTTGACTTAAAACCTTCACGCTGTCTTAATAACAAATGAACTTTTGAAAAAAATATTAGTCGCTGGAAGTATATGAAAGGGTTATTTACTTCTGAAAATTACAGTCAATAATAAAAAGAACAATAATAAAATCCCATTTTTTATTTCTCATTTCCACAATATATTTTTTGATCAGTCCTGAACCGGTCCCGGTTTCGATAATCGCGAGCTTTATCAACTGATAGCGATAGTAATGAGCGGAACCGGTCATGTTCCAAAATATATTGGGAAAATAAGTACTACACAATTTGTTTTTATTATGTAAAATATCATGCCTTTCCATCAAGAGTGACAGCCAACACCTTAAAAGTGAATAAAAAGAGCATTTGTTGAAAATTTTTACCTATAACATATCATTGCAAAAAAATTCTACATGAATTAAGTAAAAAGGAAATTACTTCTACAAAGTTTAATCTCATTAAGAATCTTGAAACGATTTTCAAAATACAATACGAGTTTATGCCATGTGGTTCATAAAACTTTCAGTGTGAGTTAATTAAAACTTATAATATTCACAGTCGTGGTATGCTTAAAGGTTGTATTATAAAAGTTTCAATTAATTGTCTGCGATAAGTTGACATCGCTCAACTAAGCGAGAAATTGTGTCACGGAAGGACTGAAGCAACATTTGACAACTGTGCGAATAACTTTTATGGGTCATAACTTCTCTCAAATATACTAGTTCTGAAATTATACGAATTACATACAGAGGCAACTAATCCGAGCTCTGGATAAAACACGAACTTGTACAGCGGTAACGAACCCGTGGCTTACAAAATAAATTTGTGTGATCCACATGAATTCTTACAACATCTTCATAATGTAGCGATGAATTCATATTGTTTTCTTTAAATAAATCATCTTGAAGCTAAAATTTGAATAAAAAAGTGATACAATAATAAAATACAGAAAAGGAAAAAATGGTCCTTTTACTTCGTGTATCTGATTTCTGGATTAAGTTGACTTATTTTTAGCTTCAGAAAAGAAGTTTTAGCTATAGGTTTTTTTTTTGAATGAACATTATATAGTAATTAATAAATCATTCCTAAATAATATGTTACACTGGAACTAAAATTTTTTTTTTATTATTATTTTAATTATCAATTTGACTCTTAAGCATTTTAGTAATAAATTTTTGTAAAAGGTATTTTATTGCTGAACGTTTGCTTACTACTATCTATATATTGAGAAAGAGGGTGGTTCTTATAATTTATCGTATATTAGCTAACATTCCCTCTTTCGTGTTCCTTTAATAAGACCAAGTCTCTAATTAATGACTATCTACTACTTAATATATACAGTTAATATTTTAAGACAAAAAAATCAACATTTATAAAAGAGAAAAGATGTAATTAAACATTCTATCCAACTCATTTTTTAGGATCAACAAATAATGAAAATATTTTTCTAAATATATTGCTACTTCATAAAAAAAATATTTGGTTATTTAAATTACAATTTTGAATATGCTCTAGGGTTTTTTAAACACACATAAAAAACAACACATGGCTTGAGAAATATAATATTTTGAGACAAGTTTAAAAAAGCTTTAAATTTTTTATATTGTGTATGATTCTAATTTTAAAATAACTATTTCTTTCGTAGGTCAAGTGTTAAAAACAAATGAAAGATAAACTAATAAAATCCCGGAAATTAATCAATTTATGTAACGGCTTAGCGGTCATATTTATATTCATTAAAAAATCTATATGTTGTTGTAGAATAAAGCTTAAAATTTTTATATAACCAAGCATGTACAGAATGGATAACGGACTGATTTATTTATTTTAATATAAGTTGAAAAAAGGGCCAATGCTTTTGACGTGGTACGTTTATCGACGCAAAAAGAACGCAGTGAGTGCAAAGGGTAGCTAACTTTCGTTCGCATTGAAGTATTAGCGCATAAATTTTGCTTAATTACCTCTCTACCCAAATTATATTGAATTCCAGTGAAACTTCCTTAGCGAGAAAATTCCCGAATTTGATCCCGAAATTTCCGCACGATTGAAATTGATAAAATATAATTTCTCACTGTCACTTCACACGTAAATGAATGAAATTCAATAAATGATTATTACAGCTATAGAATGGTTATGCTCGATAGATTTTTTTGGCAATGTCGGCATATTTACATGAAAAGTGACATTGCAGAGCATGCAGTGTACTTTGTCATAAGTTTTCACGTTTTAATAGAATGACATTTTTTTTTAAATAATCAAAATATAATTTACTAAAAAAAGATCAAAAATATATAATGACTATCGTTAGTTGTTACATCTTTAGCCGTTAATTTCTATTAAAATATAATAAATGATATCGACTCAAGGTGCTTGATAGTATTTCAATATCAAATTTAAATGTTCGATCGTTACTTGCCAGATTGAAATAAGTAGGTATTTCTATATAAAAAAAATCATTTATATTTCAATATTAGTTAATTAATATTTGTTGTAAAACCATTTCAAGAATGACTCATGAACAAGATCGTTAATGCAAATTTTCATAGGCATATGTGTTAATAATTAATAAATGATTTTATTTAATTTGTTTTAGGTGCAATTTACTGCTTGCCTTGAGGTGCGTATTTTCTTGTAATTAATAACTTCGGTATCTATATACGATGCTAACTGTTTATTGTGCTTCAGTTTTGTTGCATCCATGTGATGGAATACCTAAAAATGCCGAACGCTGAATCCCGTGTCGTTAATGACAAGACATGTGGAATCGTACAAAATTGTAACAATTCAAATTCTATTAAAATTTTGGGCACTTGCTACATTGATTACTTCCAAAAACGTGTTAGTGAAATTCTGATAAAATAAACTATTTTTTTTATACAGTTGCCTCTTTTTCGTGTAAAAATAATCTCTGTTTTCCAAAAGGATTTATTTCAAATAATTTGAAATAAAAAAAACCCACCACGGTACATGCAAGGCTTAAGATTGCAAAGAATTCTTCAAACGCTACCATTAATTCAATAAGAGAAACATATCATTTTCTCTATTCACCGCAAGGAAAGCGCCAACATACACAAAAATAGTATTTTTTTTACTTAGTAATCGAATTTTTTTATTTAGTTTTTAGCGAAATATTTCTGCTTTTTCTAGATTACAAGAATGCTAAAATTAAGTGTTTTGACCTATTATACCAGTAGGAGAACTCACTTTTACATTGGAATGAATATAAATTTTGCGCAAAAATTTCAAAAACACATTTTTCAGTGGTGTAATTGAGAAACCGAAAAAAACTCTTAGGTTTATCAAAACAGATAAATCAAAACCCTCGGTTGTTTTTTTGCGAAAATAGCTCTATTTAAGCCAACAAATTTGAATTTTAACGCTTTTGTGTAGTGAGTAGGTACATCGTAAAATATTTTATAGCTTAGAAATAATCACAGCCTGTTAAATTAATCGTAGATATGTCATAAAAAATCATTCAACTAGTAAAATTAGCTTTTAATTATTTTTTTCCGAGCATACATATTTTTACAAATGTCTAAAATATGATGTATGCTCGTAGGAGATTTGAGGGAAATTGAGGGCAAAAAATTTTACCATGAGTAATGGTGCATATTTTGCTACTGGTAGTCATAAAAATCATTTATGTCCAAGGTCATTTTTCCGTCAAGTCCTACATTTTTTCCAAACAGTATCATCATAGCCATGTAAAATCGTAAAAAAGCAATATGCTACGGTCCGTGCTTTATTTTATATATAACATGAATTTGTTTGCCAAGGATAGAGAAACAGAGTTGTTTGAGTTTAGGACTATTAAAAACACTTTTTCTAAAAAGTTTTTGTGTTTTCATTTTTTTCTATAATTATAAGAAACGTCAAGTGCCTACGTAAAAAAAGTCAATAACGAGTAAAAACTAAATTTACGGTTTCATATAATATATTCCTTTTCATGTACCAACCATTTGTATAAATCAGGAATGTCTATAATTATTTCATACGCCAAAGAGTCCATTGAATACGTTTATTTTTTAATTATATACATAATCCATTTTAACTCATTGCCTACAATCGCTGAACTGTGTTTTTGCCAATCTGTTTTATTCTTCTCAAGTTAAAATAGTCAGTAACATTCCAAAGCTCATTATTCCGAATAATTGACAAGATCAATCGATCGTTTTAATCATCAAATATATCTGTTTCCAAATTCGAAGACACACTTTGTAATTTTTCATGCTTTCATTAGCTTAACAGACTATTTGCACTCTAACAAATAAATTGGTAGTACTGAGCCCTTATAAACTATAGCTCATTACATTCATAGCGTCTAAAATGAGACTTACCAAACGTTCATTGGGTAGTTAGATCCTAAAGAAGAATATTATTATTCTCTAAATAATACTCGATATTTTACTTTATAGTTCAGAATTGATTAATTTTATACGTATTACACCACTAATTTTCAATCTGCAAAGCTAGTTTCTTATGGGAGAAGTAAAAAATTCAACAGAATCGAATCTAAAATAAAATAAGTTCAACATGTTACCACTTATAAATGATTAAGCGATGTCTGCGCCAGAGCTAATTGAAACAAAAACATTACATTTGTTATATGTTCATCGTAGGGTTTATATAAACACATCTATTGGTCTTAGAAATATTAACATCACAAAACATTACTTACAATTTTTTTAAAGAATATTTCAGATTAAAAAAATTTGTGTATTTTTTTACATGGAAAAAGAAAGAAGGCATCAAGGCTACATTGTACGTGGTGAAATAAAATTTTATCATCACTGCATTAGACTGTTTACCATTGAGTTAATGTAACTCAGCAGTTTTCATTTTCTTGTATGTGTTCCTAACTAACTTGTTTAATAATTAATTTTTTCAAAACATTACACTTTTATGCTATATCAACAGAAATAATAGCTCTAACTTTTCCTGGAAAATAATTAAGGAAGATAAATTTATTTTTATCCAATATACGATAAGTGCAAAAGCCCGAAAGCATTTTTTTCGCTTTTAAGGTATTGCGACATTTTAAGCATATGCTAATATTGAAATATAAGCAATAATTAGAATTTGTGACTAAGGAGTCAATCTTATATATTATTATTCAATATTTCAATGACTTATCTGAAAATCATAGTTTATTTTAGTATGGCTCTGCAAAAAATTGTGTCGTTTTCATAGTTTTATTTACGAAGATTTAAGAATAATACGTGGATTAACTGATCGCATTTAATGTTTATTTACGTAATCATAAAGCAATTTGTTCAACTCGTGTTGCCATCTGTTATTACTATGAGGGATCAGTGAGATTATGCTCTGGAGACGGGCAACCACTCCCAATATTTTATTGTCTTTTGGTCTCTTTCCCATCAATCAACAAAGCAATAAACCCTTTATAGTTCACCATTCACCACAGAACGGAAATCAGTCTGTGGATTATGTTATATCTAGACGAAGTTGGGGAAAAATCGGCCCAAGATTTTTTTCCCATCTTATCGCATAAATAGAGGAGGGGTATTATTTTTATGGTGACCGTAAAAAATAAATTGAAGCGATTATTTTTTTATATCTTATCGCGCGAATATAAAACGCAGCTCTTATGGAAGATTCCTAATCGTAAATATCAAAGATTTAATTATGGAGAAATTTCGCGCTAATATTATTCAATTTTGTAAAAAAAACAGTTTAAAATTGCGCTTAAAATAATTTGTTTTTTTTTATTGCAACGTTTTGTCACTCATTTTGTTGTATGTTTATATTTGATGAAACATTTTTTACTCATCTCTTTACATCTCAAAGATTGAAGAAGAACTTTTTGCTATTATGTTTAATTGATATTTAAAATAACTTCAAATTTTTTAATTGAAACAAAGAAATAAGATAATATGATAAAGTGATAAAGTAAGGAATACTGGATAATCATTGTGTTTCAGGATCGGAGAACTGGGGGTAAAAAATGAAAACATCATATTCAAGCATTATTACACAAACTATCAAAAAATGTAGAAGATTCTACAATATTCGGCGGAATGATTGATTAGGTCAAAAAGTAAAAAGTTGAATACAATATTTGGCTACAGATCAATTAACAAATGGTTGTCATAATGAAAACAACGTTATAACGGAAATCTAATATGAAACACGATTTTTCGTGTAAACGTGAGTTAGTATGATTAATGTGGTCAATTTTGTCACTTCTTTCACGATAATTGTCAGACTAAATGAGTCGTAATATCTTTCGATGATTCATTGATTCTCTTTATATTGTTGATTGAAGACATGAAATTATCAGATATTATTTATGTCATATGTCAAAATTGACCCCGGATATGCTTGAGAAATAAAATATCATATTACTTATGACAAAATGTATGCCTGCAAAGCAATTTGTGACACAAAGTATCGTATAGGCAAAAATCGCTTTAAAGCTGATCATTTTGACATATCCCACGAAAGAAAAAATATTTTTCAAGCCAGCACGTCGACAATTGTATTTTCGAATTGAACAATCAAAAAACTAGAAAACAATTTCAGTGACAGATTACTTGTGCGTAGTAGCTTTATTTTTATCAGAAAACTGTCAGTTATAACAATCTACAAGAAAACGAATATCTTTTATAGCACATGTACGATAAAAAAATAAAGAAACATCATTTAGAACAAATTAGTTAATACGGAATTGAGAATAATGTTTTGTGGAAATCTCTTATTTCTATTGACAAACAATAAAGTTAAAAAATTCCAATACTAATATTTTGTGTTGATAGCTTTATTTTATAAATTTAAATAAAAATTTTAAAATCACGTAAACTTTCAATCTAAGCATATAGAGATATATTTAATTTATTTATATTGGATAAGTATGTTATAATGCCAGACGATGCCAAAAGGCGAAACCTGGATTGGTGCCACCTTCAGACGGTATCTTAAATTATAAATATTTATACATTTATGGGTATATTTCACCAAGGAATATTTTATAAAAATGAAATGTGATATATATTATTATAAAAATAGATTCATACAAATTTGTAGTCTTAATGAGAATGTAATAAAACATTTTTACTTTTTTACTAAAACAGCGTTATGGGAAAAAATGATTAAAATTATTAACTGTAGAAAAATGTATTGATTTTCTTTTTCAGCGATGTTGTACCTTGTACTCGCAATATCCAATCACACTCTCAAATCCGTCAACCATCATACAGTTATGATATATACGTGTCAAACCCATATAAGTATTTGTATCAAACGTCACAGAACGGGAGAAAGGGTTGTATACCCTTGTCATAAGTTTATGTGCCGTGTCCTATAATACTGGCGCATGCATCTTTGTCAGAAATTGATCCTGGGTGATATAAATGGGCGCGTAGAAAGAATTTATCAAAAGGATTCACTGATTCAATTGAATGATTCAGATCACGCAACCAAAAAATGATGTTTCGAATCTAATTGCTGGATAGAGAGTTCTAGAAGTAAACTGATTGATACAGTATTTTTAGCACTATCAAAAAAAGAAATTTGATGTTTCTACATTTCTTCCGACGGGTTTATTCAAAAGTTCCATTCAATGAAATATTAATGACCAATATATTAATCAATAAATTTACATAATATATAAAGAAGTAATTTATACTTAAACATTTTTATACTTAAGTATTCAAAATAAAAATTCTTGGAGATAAGGAAGAAAACTCGGAACAATTACAACAAAAATTTTGAAACAGAAAGTCACTTTATCCAATCAGCATTTGTGAAAAATGCTTTGAAGTTTTGCTTGAAATCTATCAATTCATAGATATTATTCTACTAAGCCTACGATATCTTTCAAGAAAAATTTTCTTTTTTCAAAAGCAAGATTTGACCCAACCAGCATTTGTTTCAAAACCGATTTTGAAATAAAAAAAAAACATTTTTCAAATGGAAATAACTATTCGAAAAACACTGTAAAAGCTCTTTCAGTAACAATAAAAACGTGTTACATAATTTTTGATATTTTCATGAAATTAATTAGGTCTTTGCAAATTTTTTTTCGATAAAAAACTTTTAAGTGTTTTCAGCCGAATAATAATTTATGCTAATTTGAGATAAGCCTACGGACAAAAGAAAACGGGAATTGAAAATACTAGTTTTTTGGGGAGAATCTTATTTGCAAATTGGAGTTGAGAATTTATGTTTCGCTTAAGGTTTTTTTAAATTACTGAATACTCGTGTTCTTTCTCGTCTAAATCAAATAATCGAAAAAACATGTTTTCTTAGATAATATTTCTTTTTTTCAGCAACAAAACGCTTAAAGTTATTAACATTTTTTCATAAATGTAGAAATTTAATAAATACGTATTATATTAGCTAATAAATAAATAAATCTTATAAACTTTGTAAAAAAAAGAGTGGCTTAAGGAGTAATTTAAAGGAATATTTATTCAGAAATCTTATCAATTAAAATTGTAACGAGATAAGCTTTATTATAGTTAAACTTGAAATAATTTCAGTCCATCATGAAAATTGTCACGTAAGAGAAGATTTATATGCTATCGATTGGTATTCAATATGGCACAATGCCAAAATAGCCATAATCACCATAACGGTTTTTTGAAATTGAATGATTTGTTATTTTTTCATCTGATATATCAAGTATAACAAAGATTCCCAAATCACAAGCTTATATATTCCGCTGAAAATATACTTACACATATTCGTGCCTAAGTCTATTAATGTTCTTTTAATATAGTCGAGAATAGAAAGCGTTTATATGTTTAAAAATGTTAAAAAAAAAGTACAATTGTGTAGTTATGACCATTACAAAAGAATCTATAAAACATTTGATTCAAATTTAAACAATATATAAATGCATTATTGTGTAACATTGTTTTTAAATCAATATATTGATTCCAAGACAATTTTCACTTCAATAAAATGAACGCAGTGTAGTTAGCGACGAGTCTTTTTAAAATCCAATGCATGTTATCTGCCCATTTTAAAATACAACAATCTTAATAACAAATTTGTTAAATATATTTTTGATATACCCACTTCCATCACATGTCTGTATAATTCACGTTAGTATTATGATAGTTCTTAAAAAAAAAAATTGATAGCTTACACTGCACGAAAACTAATAAAATATTGGTTTAATATTATAACACGCTTAAAGATATTCTTGAATCCGCCCAACTTTCCTAAATATGTTTTACTCCAATATCAAATATGCTTACTAACGATGTTTTTTGAAGTTTTACAAACATTTTTCTTTGTTATGACAAAATATGTGTTTTTTTTAGTATTATAATGCTTAAAAGTAAATCAGCAAGGCCAATTTACCCAGTAATAAAAACTATTTATACCATGAACGAATTTTAGTTTCTTATAATTTCGTACGAGCTATTTATTGACCAAACCCAGATTTCTCCTAACATGGATATATAAAAGTAATACAGTCAATTTGTATACAGCGTAATTTCTCATCTTATGTTGAACGTAAATGCAAACACGACCGAAGCTATTTCGTAAGAACGTCTCCCGCATATGAGAGTCCAAGTGACGTGTCAGGAAATCTTCCGTAACCCCTTTGGTGATGGATTGTATTCATTTCTCGCGCTTGACAAATGATGTTTGACTCTTGCCACAAACTGAGAGATTTCAAAAAAGTAAAAAATTGAAAATTACACTAATTTTTAAAATTGGGCGGTGATAGTTTTGTGGAAGTTAATTTTGTAATAAAAAAAAAACATATTTCTTTTCAAAAATAGCTTTGGTATTTATTTAATACTTCACATAAAAATTCAATCTTTCAATAGGATATCGTTTGTGCTAATTCAATTGCATATGATGTAGTCGAAGAAAGGGCAGTTAAAGGAAATTTTTTATGCATGCATTATTCATAGTTTTTATTATTTATTGAAATAACTTATGGTAAGTAATATTTGTGATTAGTGATCATAAGTGTTAGACTTGGTTTTACTCATGTTTGAAGTCATTTGATTACGTTTTATATTAAAAGTTTTCAATATATAAATATGTTGAAAAACCCTTTCAAGAATGTTTCATTGACAAGATCGTTAATGAAAAATATTACAGGTAATTGTGTTGTAATTATTATTATATTAATATTGTTAAATTTTTTAAGCTGTAATTTACTGCTTGCCTTGAGGTAAGTGTTTTCTTGTAATTAATAACTTTAGTATATATATGCTAACTGTTTATTTTTCATCAGTTCTGTTGCCTAATAGAATGCCTAAAGATGCCGAAAGGCGAGTCCCGGGTCGTTAGTGGCAACATATGTGGAATCGTACAAAATTGTAACAATTCAAATTTTTTTTCAATGTGTTCAATTTTCACGTCTTATTCCTGAGACCGACCAGCAAATACAAGTTTGTTGTCTTGTTAACCTTTTCTATGCCTGAAATTTTAGTATGGCCAGATATGAAGGACCGCGATTTTATTTATACTTGGAAGCTTTTTTTAAAATCGATATTTCAGTGATTATAACACAAAATATATCAACTGTAAGTATAACACTTTGACTCTTAGAGATATCGCTGTGTAGTTGATATATTCAGATTATTAAAATTGTCGACCTTGTTGAGTTTTAGCATGTCTTAAGTGGACCGTATATATAAGCGGATTTTGTATGGCCGGCACTATGCTCACGGAATTATAGGCCGCATTTACACGTCTCTGGCAGAGATCCGGTTAATAGCAACTTAAAATGAAAAATTCATTGTAAATAAGTTCTTTACAAATATTTCATTATGAGATACTTTAAATACCATACTTGTATACCATTAGATACTTTAAGGACTTGGATAAATATACAATTGGTAGATGTCGTAGTATTTATCTGACTTGATCAAACAGTATTTCCTTCTCATGTGTAGCAAACTATTATAGTGACACAAGTCGAGGGAGACAGGAACAGATTAAAGATGGGCATGTAGTCGTAGGAGTGATTATGGCGCATAAGCAGTGGTGGGCGGTGAAGAGGCTTCGAAGGCGCACAAATAACGTGTGCGGTTTGGCGCAGTGGTGTACCTGGCAAGAGGATAAACCCGAGAATTATTAACCGTTGGCTCAAGCATTAAATAAAGCCAACAAGATAATTTTAATCTATTCATTTACTATATCAAATAAAAAAATGACAGTATGTTTATTTCAAAATAAAAAATAAAAATGGAAAAACGTCGACAAAATTATTCCATTATATATTTTGTTATTGGTTGCTTGTAAAAATACGTTTTCCATAAAATATCAAATAATCATTTTGTTACATTATAGATTATTTACATTTCAAAGATTTGTGCTACAAACAAATTAGATTGTATTGAGCTTATTAATCATCCATATTATATTTTGTCACATCCTTATTGCTTATATTCGATTATTTATATATTTAAATTAAAGTTTTTGCACTCTCGATATGAGCTCTCAGTTTACGAGCTTAATGAGTTCATATATATATATATATATATATTTGAACAAAACTTAAAGGAATTTCGAATCTGTTTTGTCTATATATATAATATATAGATTCCGCAAACAAATAGAAAAAAAATCAAAGAGAATATTTTTCTAAAATTGATCCAGAAAAAATACTTAAATATTTTACACGAAAAACAATATTTTTGAAGTATAAACAACTTGCCACTCAATCCGTTTTTAATACTGAAATTGGTACGTTGGTAAAAGGAATAGTGAATTACTATTTCTTTACTATAACATGTAAAATCTTTGAAACGAGAACTGACTGAATGACAACCAGTTATGTTTGAAACACACATATAGATGATCTTTTAATAAGATAACTTGTTATTTTTTGCTTAAAGCGCATATAATAATATGGCACAAATAAACAATTATATGAAAAATACTAATGTAAAAATAATTGTACACTGATAGTTCTCATTTGTTTCTTTTCAAATTAAAATTGATAGCAAATAAGTATATCATTATTTTTCAAAACGAAGTAATTTTCGAGGGTTTAATGTATATAAATTACGAGCGCCATTGGCTATTGGGACGACAATAGCGCCGCATGGGCGGAAGTCAGCGATACGTAACGAAAAATACTAAGCCATCCAAAGAAGAGAAAAAACCGTAGGCTTTCACTACAGCGCTTTTTGCGTGTAAAGTTAAAAGATTTTTTTGTGACGAGGTTTTTTCCACTTGGATTATAACTTCCAAGAGTACTTATCTCTACGATACAGGTATTTTCTGAATACAATCTTTGAATTGACGACTATGCCATCTAACAAAATGAAATTTCATACATGGAGAACAATATTTTACTGGATATTTGCCAAACGTTATCAGTTTTGACTTCAATTTATAGACTGACAAGTCATTTCAAGAGATAATACTCGAAGTTTAAGCCATTATATCATTTGCTGAATAATGAATATTGTTCAAAATAACTAGAGTCAATATCTTATTTTTTTCAGTGGACTGTAATAATACGGAAAAGTTTTCTCAGTTCTATCGAGACAATTTTATTCTATTAGTCAATTTACGTTATGATATTTATTTTTTTGTGAAAACATACAAAATTATATTCAAAGAATCCAGTTTGCAATTTGTGAGAGTAAGTTTCAATTATAATTGCTTTTATGTTAAGCACTTTAAAGGTGTTAACTGTCACTTCTTGATGGAAAGGCATGATATTTTAAATAATAAAAACACATTTTTTAGTACTTATTTCCACAATATATTTTTTGATCAGGACCGGTTTCGCTCATCGCGAGCATTATCAACTGATAGAATACAATTTACAAACAAGTCTATTTATACAAAACAAAAAAATTACTTGAGTTAAAGGTAGCAGGTGTACAAAACCATGGGTTCAAGAACTAGGAAACAATTTACATAAAATCATACAATATTGATACAAATAAAGTAAATTAGTATAAAAATTAAATGTTCAAAATCACTTATTGGAATCACTATTGGAACGCCTCTGACTGACCATATCTTCCCATCTCATCGATTCATCCATAATTGACTATCATTAAAATTCTCATGTATTAATTTATTTTGTTCCATTAAGTAATAAGTGTGGATTTATTATGTTGCATTTATTAACTTGTGCTGTATATACTTTCACATAGTCAAATATACAAATATATAAAACAAGAAATTGTTTTTAGCGAAGTTACTTAATATTTTATAACTTTATCATTCACACAAAAATAATGAAACATAATAAGTATGTAAAAAGGTTCTATTGTAAATACTGAGAGAGGTGATTTTTTAATATAACTGAAAGTTGATGAGGCAAGAGGTCTATTTTAAAAAACGTAGTACAAAATATTTTACCTGAGTACCTGAAGTTTAACGATTGTATCATGTATCGATGAGAAATATTCAAAAATTGAAAATAGTTTTTTGTAAGACAAAACGTGTTATCTTCAAAACTACTTTTTGTTTTTAAAAAAGATCGTCGACAAAACACAAAAAAAGTAATATTTCTTTAAAAATGTTATTTTTTCTTCTTTTTAGATTTACTCTACTTGTACTCTTGTAATTCTACTCCATAGCGATAATTTATAATTAATATAAATATTCACAGAGGAAAAAAGAATATAGATCGTCTGAATATGAATTTCAAAATATATTCATTGTTATGCCTGCCCATATTTCACGATATAATTTATATTTCTAAGAATAATATGAGATATATAATATTATTTTATGGTAATTTATTAATGTTCCATTTGTCTTTAATGAGATTTGAGAGAGAATTTAAAACTGATAAAAAGGATGGAATTGTAATAATGCAAAATACATGATTTATACATGCCGGATAGCTAAAATACTTAAAAGAATTTCGAAATTCATATAAATTGAATATTTATAAAATATTTCTTTGCGTATTTTATTCAGTCAAACTTCATACCTATTGATTTTTATTTTCATATATACTATTTTTTTTTATAAATATACATTAACTGTCGTCGAAAGTATCGTTTCTTACGGATTTTATTTGGTTATTTACATTACGTTATTAATAAAATAGAGATGGATAGTTTTTCAACGTAACTTTGTTCGTATTTTATCCGTTGTTATACAATTTCAGGCTTGAAAATAACTTTGGTTTGATTGTTACTTGGTGACTGAAATCAATAAAAAAGTTAAGAGTCAACAACTTCGTATAATTGTAGTGATAAATTTATGTTTATTGCGTGTATTGAAGTTAATATTGCACATTATTTTTATGTCGCCAAGAGAGATTTGCCGAAATAATAGCTAGCATTTTTGTGAAGACGTCTCGATGCAAACAGTTTTATCTTTTCAATGTATTATTTTGTATCAAGTTTGTAATGTTATGAGTATCAATAAAAACGATTGATTTTTTACAACATAACACAAAACTTTCAATTACCAAAGCCATTTCAGTCACGGGATTGTTCTATATAAAACAAATATCTCGCTTTATCAAAATCACCACATATTTATTCAATATTTAAAATTATGACAAAAAAGTACAAAAAAATGACATATCGCACATATTTTATAATTATTTTGGATTTATAAAATGAATGTGTTTTTCAAATATAATATAGAATAAATTTTTTCCTTTATTTCCACTAAAATTGAAATAAAACGTGAATAAAGTTTCATGAAATCGTCTATTCTTCTAGTTTTGAAAGAGTTGATATTGTAATTTTTTGTTTTAAATATCCATTCATGACTTGCTTTTAGAATACGTGTCTAGATTTTTTCGACTATTGCAGTGCATTATTTTTTTTTTAACTTAATGCGCAAAAAGGTTTTGTATAAACAAACATATTTCTTTGTAGCATGTTTACGCGAAAATAATGGAAATTCTACCTCACTTCGCATACATAGAACTATCATTGAGCAAAAACATGTTTGAGCTGAACATGGTTTCAATAAATTGTACCACCAAATAACTCACATGTTAAAGAACCCATCCAACTACATATTTCATTTTACTAGGGATCATTGTACTATGTCAGAAAAATAGTTTACTTTTGTCATGAATCAATGTTCGAAGACCTCAAAAACTAGCGTCAGCCAGCGAAGAAACTTAATAACATATTAAGAAAAAAAATCTCTGAACAAAGCGCCGAAGGGTAGTTTATCCATAAGACGAAGTGATGTATCAGAAGTTACGGAAAGATTTTTATACAAGGGTAGAATTCAATTTCGGATACAATCTGTACGTGACAAGTTCAAGAATATATATGGGATGTCGAGGTTATATAAGATGTGCTACGACACACTTTAATTGGATTAAACCTATATGATGGCATTTTATTTCGATAGTATGCGATGGGAAATAAAAAAATATAGTATTTGTAAGAATTTTTTTTACAATCATTTCCGCTTTAAGTATACTTCCTACTTAATGCTTATATTTTTTTTATGAATTTGTTTATCTAGAATTGATTTTCAATCCAAAACCTAACATTTGTGTAAGTAGGTCAATTGGAGACTTAAGTAGACCGTATATCAATCGTCACATGATGGATGTAATATTAGGAAAATTAAATATTTGGTTGCTTCTACTGATCGTGCTTAGTTTAAATAAAATTCATGAACTATCATTGTGAGACAAATGTAAGTAAAGGTGTGTAAAATAAAAAAAAATTGATTGAAATATTCAACATTTATAACAACATGCTCTGTTACGTAAAGAAATAAGCAACTAAGTACAAAAGAAGTCTTCACTTTAAACAAATTGCCCTTGAAAAAATTGGAGGGCCTTTACTAATTAATAAATAATAGTCATAATGATGAACATAAGCAGTCTCGTACTTTTTCTGGATATATTTTGGTAAGCTGTGTTTTCCCAAGAAAGTACGGTACATTTTTAAGGCGATTGTCTTAACGAAAAATATTTCTTTTTTTTCGTAATATTGGAATAAAAATGGTGAAAAAATAAATCAAAAAAATAGGGCTTTCAAGAAAACCACTGTTGCAACGTATAACATTAAAACACTTCTAAAACTAAGCTTTTTCGTAAAAATGTAGAACACTTTATTAGATCTTGCTGGCTTAAAGCACTTTTAATAAACCGCATCCTTGCGACTACCTGCTACCCAGGTGTAAGTCCTCTGTAAATTTAATTAAGCCTCAAAACCAACAGCGTGTAAAATAAAACTTTTTCAAAGTAAATAATCTTCAAATGGACTTCCTTGTTTAAATACGTTTAATATCACTTTTACTGCATATGAAAAAAAGCTATGCATTTTTTGATTTAATTAGTACAAATAAACCTGATTCTTTTATAAATGTTTCATTTAAAGGACGATTTGATTTTAAATGAAAATAAAATAACTAAAATATATAGTAATATATATATTTTACATATTTCAAAAGGTCTTACTTATGTTTTAATGTGAAATAAAAATCACTTCTTGAAATGCCATTAAGTTTGTGAAATATTTAAAGATTTACTAACCTCAAACGATTAAATAATGTTTATAATGTTTGAATAAAAAAAAAGAAAAAAAAGCCAATAAATGAATCTCAAATGAACTCTTTGAAAAGCCAATAAATGAATGCTTTTTTTAAATTAAACTAAATAAAACTCTTTCTTTTGCGATGAAAAGCACGTTAATTTGATTTTCGAATGAGTGTGAATAATTTTTAACAATATATTTTTAAAATACTAATACATTTAAATGTCGTATTTTAACTGAAAGATTATTTGAGACTATGTCATTTAAACAAACATTAGTTTCTCGAATCCGAAATATGAAATGTTGGAGTGTCTAAATACTGTCTATTTGCTGATACAGTTTCTACATATTACGTATTTGATGATTGATGAACTTTTATTTTTGTAGTTGTTATTAGTGAATTACCATTCAATCTATCATATATATTGTTTGATATTTTTTTTTTTATTCAACTCTACTCCCAATGTGGTTATTAAAGCTTCCTTTAACATGGTACACAATTGTTTTTTTTGAGCAATGCATATACCATCAATAAAATTTGAAATTCGAAAACAAAATTTTCATTTACTGTTCTCGATTCTTTCAAACCTGAAAATGATAATAATAATGATTTTATATTAAAAAATAATTTTTGTTTACAAAAAAATATTCCTTCATCCAAAACGTGAAAGGAAACTGTTCATAAAATTTTATCGACTTGAATGCAAGTTACCGTAAAATGAAGGTTATAAATAAAATAATAGGAGTAGAAGAAAATGCTTTAAGGATTGCGAGATATGTATGAATTGGATTTTTATGAGAGCACATCGATTTTCATAATTTAAGATTTAAAAAATCACATTATTTACTGTAACATATCAAATATCAAGATCAACACACAAAATAAGGAAGCTTTATTTGCATCATAATAAGATTGTTAAAAATAATGCTGAAGTATAAAAATTATAAGAGATTTTTAATCAAAATCAACGAAACAAAAACAAGCTTAAGGCTATAAAAGTTTTTTGTAAATGTAAATGAAAACCTCTTATTATCATTTTTTCATACACATATTTTAGTTAGATTTATTCTTAAGAAACTCTTTATAAGTGTTACTCAAATCTTTTAAAAGGCATGACGTATGTTGAAGATATTGTCTGTTATATTGGGCAACAAAGGCAATATTTATTATAATAACTAGCTGACCCGTAGCGCGTTGCTGCGATCTAAGAGTAAGAAAATTTAAGGTAACTCGTTATGATAAAAAAAAAATAATTGTTAATAGTGTTAATTAATCATTATAATAATAATTTAGATTAGATTATACATCGACTTTTAAGGGGGAGGGATGGTATGTCAAAACTTTTACGGGAGAGAACTCAAAAAATTGTTAAGTTTTACATCGATCAAATGATTGATTTGGTTATGTATAATATAATGGTCGAAAATACACACATACGTTGATTTTTATATATTATAATAAAACTTATTCAAAAATATTCCACTTCTGTCTAAGTCCTGGGCAATAGAGTATATGATTTTCATAAGTTATCTAAAGAGTACTACATTTAATATTTCTAATTTGTATATAGCTGGTTTACGCACACCAACCCGCCTGGGTAGCGTGGTGTGCTATGTCCAAAGAACCCCCCTGAAAGAGAAAGCAGGGGAGGCTTTCATCCAGCAGTGGATCGACCAAGGCTGATGATGATGATGATATAGCTGGTTTATTCTAATAAACTTGTTATTAACAATTATATAGAAAATGAAGTTTCAATGAGAAATTAATGCTAGTTTCATTGCTTGGTGTATAGTATTTCATAATTTTCATTTGGTAAAAGCAGGCGGTGAGGTCTGTAGATATCTTATTGAGGTCGAAATTTTTTTGTGTTCCGATCGCAAAGAAACGATATAAATAACTCGATTTATCGATGCGACGACGTGATGATCTTCAATGCATGTTTTACAATGACGTATTTATTTATGCCAATCTGTTGCTCACATCTTGTATATTGAGTTTTAGAAAAATTCTCTGTATGCATTGAAGACATTTTTCCTTCATTGTTTGCCGGGAGATTTAGCTGTTTGGAAAAGGCATTACAGCCAAGCCGCAGAATCAGTAGAAAAATCTTAGCTTCAAGATAAAATACGGCGAGGATTTATTTTATGACTCGGGTAATGCTTTTTTAAATAACTGACGTGCTTTACCCTGGTTGCCCTGTTTAAAGATTCACCTTTATACAAGTACCCCTTGTATATAATATCACCCTTTCCATCCCTGATTAAATACTTACGCACGCTTTTACAGCAAAGCTTATAAATTTAGATGAAACATTATTTTTTACATGGAATCCTTGTTTTAACGCAACTATCGTATCACCAGATTCAACGCTGTTCATTCATCTTCTTAAGGTTTTATGCGCAAATAATAGATGTTTTTTCGTAGCTTATAGCGCCATCACCGTGAAGCCAAGGAATATCACTCGAAGACATTCGCTATTCTACATGCACTATAATAGTACCTGTATTTAAATAAATGGTTATTTATTATTTTAGAAGTATTGTATTGTCCAAATAAAAGACACTTTATTGATTACAATTTAAAAATGTTTGTGATGCGTAATTCATTACGCTAAAGTTAATAACCTCAGGTAATCAATCAAAACAAAATTCATTAAACGCCTTTTTTTAAATTATTTAGAGCATTTCACTTGCTTTAAAACTAGATCCGTTCTATCAACTATACTAAAGTATTCTACTTGAATTCAATTGATTTGCGACTTTTATTTATATTGAATAATAAAAATTGATTGCTTGTTAACTCAAAGTATTTAGGTTCAAATGAAATAAGCAGCTTAACCGGATAAATATGATTTTAAAAATCGCTGTTCACAAAGAAACATCAAATCATATTATTATATTGATTGAATTGGCTTTCACTTGGTAGAACTCCATTATAACACGGTGAAAAAATAGCAATGTATTTCAGTTGTATTTAGTTGTAATGTAGATAGTTCTGACGATGGCGTGAGCCGAAATAGCTAACAACTATATTTGTTAAAAATAATTTTCTATAACTAAAATACATTGCTATTTTTTCACCGTGTTCAAATCATATTAATCGGTTTTCGGTTTGGTTATGATAAGAAAAACAGAAGATAATGAAAATAGAAAAAAGCTTTTATTTTCCAGAAGCTAGCTTTAAATTTGTCTTTTCATGAAAAACATCTCATTTATGAGCTGGTTTTGGTGCTGAGATAAAATATTTTTGAAACAATACACTTTTGAGTGACGTCAAAGGGATGCTGAATAATACCAAGGATATTGAAAGAATATGAATAAATTATCCATGAGGAATCATTTGATTCAAAGGAAAATATTTCAATGAATAGAAAAAACATATGTGTTTTTTGACATGGATTAATTAAGGAGCTTTAAGTATTTTCATTAACATTCTGTGCCAAATTAAAAACCTTAAATTATTAAGCATTTTTTCACTACAGTCAAAATTTAATAACTTTGTAAAATACATTTTGCAACCAATTTTGTTGGACCTTATTACATTACTTGTATGTATACATCGACTGAATTTTCAAACACTAAAATGTATTAAAACCAAATTTATAAACTCATTATTGATAATGTCTGTTTTTCGTTTGAGTAACATAATATCATTGAAGAGTAACAAATATTATACTAACTTTAGAGTTATTGGTCCATTACAAATATTTATCTAATATTCTTCTTTCATATTGTAATTTTGAATCATTTGATGTTTTCGATTTTATTATTAACTATTTAAATTGTACACACAAATTTTCACAAAAAAATTAATCGTTCACTGATTTCATTGTATATTAAGCTTAAATAAGTGTATTATTTTTACAATGAGCATTTTTCCCTTTGTATCTAGTAAAGAGGTCTCGAACTATGCACTCCCAATAAGTATTGGTTATTTACCCCCATCAATTCCTCACTGTGTTTTAAGAAATGGTTAAAACACATATCAATCCTTCTGATGAATAAAATATAATTTCGAGATGCCATTCAAACTAAAAAGCTGCATATGAGAGATTTTCAGTAGTAAAAACATGGTTTTTTTCAACACATTTGTAATACTATACTTTAGATTAAGATTTATTCTTTTCAATTGGTGGTTATATTATTACTAAGAACTTCAAAAATTAAATGAAATAAAGCATCAAGCATAAACGAAACAAATTATCTTGTATCTAAATTGCTGTTTAAGAATAAGGCTAATGTATTTATTTTAAGCAAACACACACTTGAGTTAACTTCATAAAATTAATAAAAAAATCGCTAGTTTTTTTGGTAAATATAATATTAAATTAATTAATTTTTATGTTTGTACTGTTATTAAAAATAAAAATCTTAAACTTGTTTTGAGAATGCTAAATTTGTGAAAGCATAAAGAAAAACTTTCAGAGGATGGTAAAAGCCTCATAGAATTATATCATAGCAAAGTGAGCTGAAAAAGTTTGATTTCAATTATTTCAAATCCACAATTGCAAACATTCAACATTTTGTTTCTAAAACGGTGGCTTGTTGTATTTCGGTCAACGTGTCAAGTTTTTACTCGTCTTGATAGTTTTTGTTTACGTATGTTGTATTATATGTATTTATCATTTTTTTCAGATTTATAAAATCACAAAGTATCTTGCATACATGAAGTTTATGCGTGTAACAAAATCGCTTTAGTTTAAACGTTGTTTTACGACCAACGATCTAAATAAAAACGTGGTCGTAGGGCTGTGTATAGTGAAACATACCAGACCATCCAATTTCAGTAATAAAATAACAAAAATATTGTTGATACAAACCATTCTAAAGTCTCTTTGGAAAAATATTTGTCTAGGTCAACTATGATTTTCTCATACATCAATAAAACAGCCGTTGCTGCTCGGTTTTGCGCTTTATTGAATGACTTTTGATTGAAAAAAAAATGTGTTTTATTAGAAAACTGATATAATGTAGTCATAATGAATACATGGATATACCAAAAAGGCGAAACCCGGGTAGTAAATGATATAACATGTAAAATTTCACGTTTCAACAATTCAAAAAAACAAAATACGGTTTCAAATTTGAATTGTTATAACTCTGTACCATTGCACATGCTTTGTCACTGACGACCCAGGTTTTGCCTTTCGGCATCTTCAGGCATTCTATCACACGGATGCAACAGAACTGACGTAAAACAAACAGTTAGCATCGTATACATACTAAAGTTTTTAATTAAAGGAAAACACTTATCTCTATGCAAGCAGTAAGTAACAGCTAAAACAAATTTAGAAATATAAATCTAATAATAATCAACACAATTGCCTGTGATAATTTTCAATCACGATGGTGTTAGTGAGTCATTCTTGAAAGAGGTTTTTTAAATAAATGTCAATCAACTTACATTAAAACGTTTTTTTTTTTTTTTGCTTTTTATATCGAGAATATCTACTATCAAACATCTAGTGATGAAACATAAGAGTTTACGTCATGAGATTGTCGATTCAAATTTGATATTGAAATTCCATCAAGCACCTTCAATCGATATCATAAAATATAAAAAAATAAAAAATATGGTTTGATTAATTACAGGAATGAAATTCTTTTCTCTAATGCATATATAAAACATATTTTATAACTGAAATAATTCGTTTAAATGTCACACAAAAAAATAATATTTAGCATTGATTGATACCGTACGCATGGTATAATGTCGTGAGTTGTGCATTTTATTGCGGAAAGCTTCTTAAGGGATTTCTCTTTTGAATGCTGGACCAAATACATGTAACGTAACCCTTTGTTCTTTATCACCAATTCACGGCTTAGTTGGTATTTCCTTTCCTACGTCAAGTCGCAAACATTTTCCGTAAAATACGGACTGCATGAAATATTTCTTCATCATATGATGTTATTATTTAGTCCGCATGCCGTCTTGCTAGTTCACCATATTGCTCCATTATACATTCAAAAGATGAGCAACTGAGTACATAATTTAAAAATTATTTTATCTAGAAATAAAGTTATCATAAACACAATATCATAAATTAATTTTGATATAATTTTTGATATAAGTTTTTACATAAATTGAATTTTGACACGAAAAAATTTTACAAAAAAAAAATCAGAAACCCAGAAGGACTACATCAGATTAAAAAAAAAAATTACTTACGTCGTATGTTTAAATAAAATTCTGAAACTAATATTATCTATAAATACTTTCAAAATAAAATTTTGAATTCATTTTATCACTTCATTTCACCTTAAGAATATTACACATTTATCTCAATTCAAATATTAAAATGAATTAAAAAAAAAAACGACCAACAAAAATTTTAAATTTGTTCTCCTGGAATCGATTCTGTTAGTTGAGAGTTGAAATAATTAATTTTATCCAATGAAGATACTTGATGGAATTTTAATATCAAATTCATATTATTCAGATTCATCACGTTGTTACTAACTACCCGTGTTTCGTCTTTGGGCATATTCATGCATTCTATTACACTAATGCAATATAACTGCCTTTTCAAACTGAACTTTTCATAAATGTCAAACATAGAAACGTGGGTTGTTAGTGACAAAATATGTAGAATCGTGCAATTTGAATTTTAGAGTTGTAATGTTGAAACTTTTTTTAGTGATATTAACATTTGCATGCTCATGGGTAGTTGATTGAAAATTTTTGTGAATATATGTATTGTTTGATTCATTTGTAGTGTGATGCTTCAAAACAAAAAATATCAATTATTATTAGTAGCACTTGTGATTTGTGGTACAGTCTAAAACATTTCGATTGTCAATAAATCCCATCGAATACTTATTAAAGAATTAATTAATATGAATATTTCGTGTCAGTGTCACCTGTTAGTAGTTTGTCAACATTTTATTCATTATACTACTAGAAAATGGCAACAAAAAGTAGACAACTTTTTTTTGAGAATATTTTTAACACAATGTTTTTTCACAGAGAGTGGACAGATAACTCTTCAAATTTGGCTGATTTAAATTTTTTCATGAACGATTATTTTTACACATAAATTTTGGCTCGTACAAACTTTGATACTGCTCAAGAATATATTCAAAATTTTGGTAATAGCGTAAGTTTTGTGAATAATACAGTAAAATTTTGTTCAAGGAAGGCAAATAATAATGTTCTCTTAGTTGACTTCATGCTGTACGAACAGTATTGTAATAATTCAACTGTGCCGTGAAACCATATCAATTTATAAGTATGAAAAGTCAACTTTCCTTATTATACACGAATATTTCACGCTGTGATTTCAATTCGAGCCAGTCATTTTGAATATTGGCTTAAATTATTCAAAATGACTGGCAAACCTTGTTCATAAACAATGTGAGTTTGAGTCAAGACGTTGCTTTGTATATATGAAATTAGAAAATCAGCTCACCAATTAATCAATTTGGATCTAAAAAAATATTGATTGAATTGACAATCTATTGAATTGATTTATTATTATAGGATATATATAAAAAGAGATAATCCTTAGCCTCACGTCTCCGCCAGAGCTACGCTTAAAAAAAATAATTTAGGCTATGTTTATATATTGTTTTATAAGAGATATTATACATTGTCTTATGTCTTCAAACATCATAACTTTTACATAAACTAAGCAACATATGATATTACAAAACATGTTAATTTTTATTTAATAAGTTGAAGCCTAAACAAAGTTCTTATGATTGCATAACGCAAACATTGCTATTCCACAATCTATAATAAAATTTTGCTCATTTCATCCTAACGTAAAAGTTGTAGCCCATAACATCAAGAAGAAAACATATTTTATTTGTTGTATGTACAATATTTCCTTTGAGATTTTTTTACATCACTTATTTTTATGTCGGTTACCATTACTTTGATATTTCAAAATAATATTTTGTATGTGGTTGATTTTTAGCGTATAACGGCATAAGTATTTTAATAGTTCAAAAATATTAAATACAAATAAAGTGGTTTATATGATAAATATAAGGGCATCGAAAACGAATAAAATCTCAATGCACGAACAGTAAAACTATATTTTTAAAAATACTGAAGAATGAGATTTGTGACGATGTCACGTTGGTTTGGTTTTCTTAAAATATATTGATTGAATTGGCATTCACTTGGTAGAACTCCATTATAACACGGTGAAAAAATAGCAATGTATTTTGGTTCTACAAAATTATTTTTAACAAATATAGCTGATAGCTATTTCGGCTCACGCCATCGCCAGAACTATAGTTATGACGATGGGTTGAGCCGAAATAGCTATCAACTATATTTGTCAAAAATAATTTTGTAGAACTAAAATACATTGCTATTTTTTCACCATGTTTCATAAAATAATTTACTGAAAATACTAATTGATACTTTGTAGTTTTTTGCACTTGTTAGAAAAAATACGCTGTATGAGAAACAAATAATATTTCGTTATATAATAAGTCACAGAATAATTAAAAATTGAAACTAAATTTGAATTGCAAAAACTTTGTACAATTCCACACGTTTTGACTTCGTCAGTTCTGTTGCGTCCGTGTGATAGAATTGCGTGAAGATGTCGAAAGGTGGAACTCGGGTCGTTAGTGAAAAAACTTGTGGTTTCGTACAAAGTTTTAACAATTGAAATTTAATGTTGAAATTCCACTAAGCACCGTCAGTCGATATTTAAAATTAAAAATTGAAACAACTAATTGCCAAAAAAAGATGTGAATGACGCTTGTTTGTTTGTAGAGCTGATATTAAAAATAGTTACTCTGGATAAAAAATGTAGAGCTTTTTGCTATAAAGATTGTCGTGGTGATTCTAACCAATTTTAAAGTTAGATTTTATAAAATAGAGGAGCGTCACTTAGTCTAGAATTTTTAGCTGTGAACGGCAATTCAACATATTCACAAAAGTTTTCCAAAAAACATACAGCAAACTGTTGACACTGCGCTTGGCAGATCGTGTCTATCGTGTGCCAGAGTACCGAGTTCTAGAAAAAGGTCTCATTAAGAGTCTACCTGTGTAAAAACTACGTATTTGGTGGAAAAAGTGGATAAAAAAGACGCTGTATGCCCCAACGACATAAAAGGATACCAGTTTATGACTTTGTCTTATATAAATCTTTTATGATTTATGAAATATAATAATTAATTTACCTGCATTTCATATATTGTTAAGTCTTTCTCTTATCTTGTAAAAATAATGTTTGTAAATTAAACAAAAATCTTTCACTTATTCTCAAAATTGCTTTATTGCATTTTACTAGATTAGATCAACCCTTTCTTTGATTTTACAATCAGAACCATCGTCAAAATTTTATACAGCAAATATATAATAGTCTGATATCAAATATTCCAAAGCAGCGGTTTTGGGTTTTGGTAAACATGTTTAATAGATGGTAATATTTAAAATATTTAACTAATCAATTAAAACGATTTTTAATGTCTGTATTAAAAAAAAAACAACTTAAGCTTTGATTATTCCTTTCTAATGCTTTTTAATCATGAACTTATTCGAAAGATAAAGAAAATGTTTAGTTTTTCAACGTCTAAAACAAATTTAAATTATCCATTACAAAAAATTATGTTAACTTAGAAATTTAGTAATAAAAAACATTATTAAATAAATCAAAGTATTTTCACGGCGGTTAAAATCTGTTTTATTTCTTAAAAAGTTTTATTGTTAATATTTTTATATATTATTAGGTATTAAATAGGTAATAAGTAGGTAAATACTGTTGATATTATGTATTATTTTATCTAAATTATTTACCGTTAATTTTTTCAAATGATTGCTTGCACCCTATGAGACAATATGTATATCTGTAATGAGTATAATGCCTGAAAACTTTTCCCATCTATTTGATTTTTAAAACAAGATACAGCAAGAACTATAAGGAAATCATGAATGCTTTTGAAATGACATCCTTTGATGCTTGCATTCTTGAACAATGAGAAGCTTAAGATTTCAAAAGTAACAAATTCTCTCAGAAAACACATCATTGAGATGTATTTTGTTAGAATTTATATATATGATCGTTATTGGGGGCGGATATTGTAAGAAACTAGTTTCTCTTTAATTCATTTTTCCATCTAATTATATAATAATATTGATTTTCTGTGCATAAAAATATAACGTTATAATAAATATCAAATTTAAATCGTTAAAACTATGAATATTTTGTTGCTCACCACTCAGTGAAAGTGAACTTGAATACACTTGAAAAAGTGGTCAGTGACAAGACAATTTAGTTCTAATTCGAAAACCCAGGTGAGTGCCAAACACGTGGAAATGAACCAAATTTGATTTTAAAACTCAAATAACCTTCGGTCGATATTTTTAATTAAAATAAAAATATAAGCAAGATATTAATGAATATTGAATTTTTCAAACAACAGACACGTTAGATTGATTAAGGGATTTTTTAATTTTGCTAAAAACTTCTAAAAATAACTATTCTGAGATTGACAGTGATGTTCTCTGATAATTTAATTGAAGGATACTAAAAAAATGTGTCAGCTATAAAATATAAAACCACTTTGTTGTATCTCCCACCCCGCTTAATATGATAGTCTGTATACATACTATCGCATATCCACATACATATATTAAGTTTAATTTGATAAAATTCATAGAAATGTTACGAATATGAGGGTGTTTTGTGGTAAATATACAATATATGAAGTAAATTTAAAAAAAAAAACAGAAAGAACTTGACGTTTAGTCTGCTTCCCCGGGGTAATCAGCAAGTAATGCAGTTTTAGTATACAAAAAATACCCACAAAAGACGGAAAAGGATAGTGTTCAGATATAAAAAGTTATCTATGTAATGCATAACAAGTGTCTGGACTTTTATTGTCATTCGATTTGTATATTTTTTTATATGCTAATATATTGAAACACAAATTTCAGAGATATTGGTTTTGCAATATGCTGAATGATAAAAAATAGTCAATTTATTATCATAGAAAATGCATTAAATGTATAAAAAGGTAATGTTTTGTTATAATTAAACACGGGTTTAGATATTGCCAGCATTATCAAACGATAAGACAAAAAAATGTTTATATTTTATTAAATAAGATAGAATTTTAATACGTTCAAATTAAGAAATGTGTATGTATATTTAGTATTTAAAGTGGAATCGTTCAAAGTTGTAACAATTGAAATCTTGTATTAAAACATTTTTAAATGGCGACCTCATTAATTTCGTAAGAGTTATAAAATTTGCTTTATTTCCACGAATTAGTTTTGGTTTAAATTAACATGCCTTTCTCTTCTTGCTTGCTGCTTCTGCTTATCGTTACAGATTTGACATAAGTGATTTTATTAAACATATGTAATTTCATATATTATGAGAAATTGGGGTGTAAATTCGTCAGTTTCTGCATATAAAACTGTCTCCGTTTTCAGTACGAATTCATATAATATATTATATGTACCTCTAAAATATACAGTTGCGTCGAATTATAGATTGAGATGATTAACTTTGCCGTAGATAAGTTCAATTTTCGATCCTTCAAAGGCGGGATAATTATATTATTGAATCATACTTAATTTGTGAATAATCGATAAAGTATAAATAAATTACGCATGTTCTACAAAGCGAAAACTAATTAGTGATTGGCAGGTATCCTCAAATTAAATTCTCTAAAGCGCCACTGGCTTCAATTTGAAAAGTTATCGGGTATCCAACAAATTCCCAATTCACTAATATTTCTATATAATACGTAGGTTATAATTTTCCAAAGTAGATCTCAATCACTTCAAAAGAAAAGTTTATCAGATGTGTAATCTATCTGGTTGCCACAAAAACAAAAGCTCTAAGTTGTAATGAAAATAATTTCCTACCGTCTACATGACATAAAAGCTTAATTTTGAACTTCGATGACATAAATGTTGAAATGATATTTAGAACATTTTAATCATGCTCATTGTACAGCAACTTTTAATTAAATGATATGGAACAGTTCTGTTTATAAACACAAAATATTAATTATAATTTTCATAAGTAAAATATCAAAATTGGCAAATCCATGATTAAATTTGTTATAGAATTAAAATATTTTTGCACAATATGGATTTATTTCGAATCACACCAATCAATCTAAAAAATTAAATCCACTATTCTGCAGAAAAATATACACGCCGATTCATTCTTTACTTTTGATGTGGAAACTAGAAGATATTGGTGGAAAGGTATGTTATTTGAAATAATAACAACATGTTTTTTAGTTCTACTTCTAGAGTATATTTGATGATCAGGACCGGTTTCGTTCATCGCGAGCATTGAGTCTAATCATCAAATATAATATTTAAGTAGTACTAAGATATTTTGTTATTATAAAGAAAACATTTTCCATTTATATTTTTAGTATTAAGGCGGCCATTTTGATAATAAATTGACATCTTACTGAATATCCAAAAATAACCATGTTACGTGGACCAATTTTGTAATCATGTTTACATTCAAGACGAAAACTTATTGTATCGCATAAACTTTCAGAAAATTCAATTTATCATCATATTGAGATGATTGATTACTCGGCCATACTATCATTTAATAAATAAAAAAATACTGAAGAAAATCATGTTTAATGTTTCAGTGATACAATAATTTTGTGATATCTAAACTGAGTTAAAAAGTATTATACTTGTAGTAGTAAACAAGCTACAGAATAAAAATTTCGATCATGACTCGACCAATTTTGAGGAATAAAGCTATAATTTCGGCTCGTGAGAAACATCTTGTTGGTACTTTTGACTGTCACACTCATCAATCAATGTGAACATGTTTGAAGCCGCAAATCTATATTAACCCCATGGGCACATGGCATGGAAATATTTTTTTACGAATATCGATCATCCGAAATTTATAAAATTAATTTAAAATTCTAATCAATTATTTTCTCTTTTGTAATGAAGTGACATAAAAACATGCGACTATTTCTCTTACCAAATCAAATGACAGTGTGGTTTTGATTGATTATTATACCAATAACCGGACATTAAGAAAGGAAGATATCACCATTTTCTTATTTGATTTAAGAGGTATACCAGAGATAGAAACCCATTCAACTAAGAACGTTTTTGATTAAGAATAGCATTTCAAAATCGAAATGTTAAAAACGGTTAATTTTAAGTTCAACAAGACGTTAATTTATAAAAACGCGTAATTATATTGGTAGACGTCGCAGATGATATATATAAAAACATATCATCATCATCAGCCGGAGTCGATCCACTGCTGGATGAAGGCCTCTCCATGCTTTTTTTTCCAGGGGGGTTGTTTGGACAAGGCAACACCACGCTGCCCAGGCCGGTTGGTGTTCGGTTTTCTGTCTGGGTTTTCCTTCCCATAAAAATATATATATTTAATAATATATGTGTGCATTCTTTTAAGTGTATGCAATAATGCATGTTGCTATTATTAATTCAAATATTATTTGTTGCATTAAAAAAAAATAGTAACCTTCTAGGAAGCGTACACATTCGCACTCCCAAAGAATTTTTTCTAGAACTTTCAATTTCAAAGTCCTACCAAGTTCATATTATTTTTTTAAACTCTACCACGCTTGTTCTATAAAAATGTAAAAGTTTATTGCCAACTTATTACAAAACGAATATATGGAAATGAAGTTATTTTTTGAAAGTGAAATTTCGTCTGTCCTTCGCAACACTTAAAAAATATTTAAATTTTGCAATTAAGCGGAATTATATAGTACCCATATCGTTTCAATGTCGTACAGTGTGTTATTTTACAATATAATAATACAACAAAGCTTAAAGCACGTTCCACGTAAAGTATCCTTATTACATAAACGTCATTCAAACAAAATACATTATTTATCTGGAAATGAAATCAGAAGCTCGTGTGAAATATGTCAGGAAAATTTTATTCAATAGAATAATATTATAAACATAATTTAAACAAAATCAAACAGTATGTTTAGCTGAAAATGTTTATCAGAGCATTTAGTAATATACTTAACTGTTATATGTTATACATACATTATTAATTAGAGTTATTTTGATGATGCTATGATGATGATACAACAAAAACTAAGATGATTTATTAAATAATTAATTGGTTTTTCATTCCTTTACCCAGAAACTATTTCTATAGCATTTTTGCTCAATCAATTGAAGAGAAAATAACTCTAATTTTCAAATGGGTAATCATTTATTTTTCAACGAATTTATTATTTTTAATTTAACAAAATGTTTGGCTGTAATATTTATATCCACCTAACCCTTTATTTGATATTGAAAACTAGTCGAGGATATCATATATATATAGAAAATTTCTTGCCCTTTCATTACGCCATCCTAACTTCCTTACCCTTCCGAAGAGAAAAGTTATTTACTCAGTTATATATCTAAGGACCTTTACTTTAAATATGCTTTGTTACGGGTAAGTTTTTTTGATCCAATGAAAGTTGATATAAATGAATTTATAAGATCATTATCACTAACAAATATACATAGCATTAGTAAATAAAATTTTCATTTTTAATTATGAAGATTATTTATGGATAAAAAAATATTCGTTCCATTTTATTTTTGTGCTATGAAGCTGAAATTCAACTTCAAACTATAAAAGCATTAAAAAATGCTAAAGATTTTGCCGATAATATCTTCTTATTCGAGCTTTTATAAGAAATTTGTATGCAGTTAATACTTATACTATCAATTCACCAGGGGATTTTTTTAGATATCCTTATTATATGAAATCATTCTGTCAATTTATATGAACTTATTATATTGTATTATTAGGAAAGTTTTAAAATGCTTACCGATTATCCACTGTAACTGACAAACTTAGCGTGAGTTAATTATTTTGGGCAAGCTTAGGTTGAAGTAAATTGTCTTTGTTTTAGTTGTCTAACAAACGTGACGATAAGCCAAATGGCCAAGTTTTCTTGGTAAATATTGTCAAGTTAAACCAAATGGTTATTTTGACATATAAGAAAGTGTTTTTGATCAAGGGCTGAAAAATGTATTTTCATATTGATGTTTAGTAATAATTTAACGCGAAAAAGGTATTCTAACCGTAACTAATTTTCGACCGATTGTTTTTTTTTTGGGATTTTTCAATATGAACATGAAAAAAATTCTGTTGAAATATGTAACTGTCTAATATCATTTTAATCCTTCTTTATTACCATCTAAAAATGGAAGATTGTGGCGAAGTGATAAATTAACTTACTAAAAGTATTTTTAAAACACTGTCTATCTATTTAAAAAAAAGTTACTTTAAATGTAAACTCTGTGAGTAAATCATATATAAATTGCGTTTACAATGTCACGACAAATCTCAGAATTATTAAGACGCGAATAATACGAAAAAATCAATAAATTTTTACCACCTATTTCGACCAGTAATCTTAATATATTATACAACTTAATCCGAGTAAACTTTTAAGGCAAAATAAATAATATAGCTTTAATTCATTTTTACATGCATTTTTTAGTTAATTTGAAAGAAAATACTCACGCAATTTAATCTAGAAAAAAAAACCTCCTTGTAATTTAACGATCCTTAATTCTTTTCAAAATACTTCAACATCTGTCTAAGTGAGGAAAACTAATTTATCCATCAGTCTAAGACCCAAAGTGCCTCTCTAGAAAGCTTTCATCAAAAAATTCTCCTTCAGCGCTGACTATAACGCTCTACATACCCCCCATAGCATTGAGATGTTTCTTTTTATATTACGTATTTTCGGCAAATTAGGAAGTAGCTGCCTTGTAAACCAATTTGGAAAGACATGGCGAGGAGAGTTTGTTTTCTTGTTTAGTTTGATTGAATTAATTCAGCTGATTAGAATAGACCATTTTCATACTATTTAGTTTATTCAGATATACAAAAGATGTTTCGGAAAAAAAATCAACAAATATAAAGAACTTAAACACAAATCAGTTTTTTTTTGGAAAGTATCATATGGCATTTAAAATACTATTTTTTACAAATTTTACATGTACGAAATATTAGGATCTTACGAAGAACTAGAAGCAATGGACGTATGTGATGTATAAAAGCTGCAAATGTTTATCATTTCAAAATACTTACAACGATATTTCTTCACTTTCTATGCTAACTTTCGGTGAGTGATGCATTTTTTTCATAATACACAAGTTTTTTGACACTTTCGTGTTTTTTATCGTTGCTAGTATAATAAGGATAACCAGCTTTATTCAAATTGAATGAAGATATGCTAAATAAAACAATAATTAGAAAAAAACCAGTCCAGATATATAAATGCAATAAGTATTTAAATTACATACAGCTTTATCTTAAAATGTTAAAGCAAATTATTTTCAGTCTGTTTGAAATGATTTGTATTTAATTAAATTAGCTTTGTTGTGATTTTCCACAAAACACAGATAATGACGTAAAACATTGTTTATTTCGTTATTACTTAAGAAAATATTATTACACGGTTGATTTCATCAAATGAAAGCATTATATTGAGGGTTGATAATTTGTAAGGCGGTAATCAATTACGATACTATTTAATATTTCACAAATAATTCTGTGTGCTTTTCCATCCACTTATCAAGTCGTTATAGACGTCGCGACGCCGAGAAACATTTCCTCTTTTGTTTTCAACGTCGACGCTTACTCAGGGAACAAGCAGTTAATGGTCTGTGAAGAGTGTCAGACACCGGTTATATGCCTACGGGGATCGTTCGATGTTAGCTTCACATTAACCCAGACAGAGTATTAAATAGTTTAGAGCCTAAGTCCGCAAGCGCACAGAGTTTCAGAACATACGTTTTACGAGGGATGATAATGCCTAGTAGATTTTTATGACGCCCGACTCTGTACGAGAAGATTAGGAAAGCTAACACTGATGGTGCAGGCTGTTAAATTTTAGATATGCATCGCTGGGCTTAATCAAAGAAACAGTAAAAGAGTATAAAGGGTTTTCAGCGAGGTTTTACTCAATCGTATTTCAAAACTTTACATTCGCTTTGAATTCGTAAATGAATTTTACTCCAACTGTATACTTGAATTAAGCTGTCAGTAGCCCTACATTATTCTATTTTATTTATGCAAAAATAAAAACTTATTAATTTTTATAAAAATTATCGAATAAAGCTAGGAGTTTTTTCAATAATCTGTAAGGTATATTTAAGTCATAAAAAGGGTCTCATAGAGAAAAAAATCATAATAATGCAAATTTAAAGTAATGGAGGTTCATGAAAAAAATGATCAAATCGACTGACTTTTTGGCGGCTTTAAATTAAATCTAAACTTTTTACCACAAATTTTAAAATGTAGTGGTACTAAAATATTAGTTTTTATATATATCAATAAATTGACACTTCCTATCGAATTGCTTTGTATTTAAGAAAAAATATTGTTAATACAAATAAGGCTATACATCGACATATTTTAAATCTTATCATGAAAACTGCATAATGTCTATTTAAAGGTATGTTCACTTTCAGGCTGAAAATTTTAGTACCATATGGATTCTGTGCTCTTTTAACATAATTTTATTGCAAAAATTGCGCAATTTAAATACTCTTTTCTTAACTTTTTACCGGTATCCTGATTTTTATGGCGCTTTAACTAACATATTTTTTATTCACACTTTAGCACGCAATACTCTAATTTTGTTGAATCCATCCTAAAACACTTAGAAACTTTCTGGAGGCCTTTAGAATTTCATGGCTTAAATTCCGCTTAGAAAAACGTTCTATTTATCTACAGTGAATAATGTCAAGATGCCGAGAAAACAAAAAGATTATATTAATAATTGCGAAGTGAATCATATTGTTTTTATTATTTTATAAAACATCTCATATTATTTCATTCTTAAGATACAGTCCATTTTCCTGTATATTCAGGAGCTGTTAATTGCAACATCAAATGATCGTAATACTATTATGCCAACCGTAAATAATATGTCTCTGAAATAAAGTCAGAGAAATCAAACAGCAAAATGCTCTTAGCGTACACAGCGGTTTAAGTAGTATTTTATAAGCTGGAAAATCAGACTGAAAACTTAAGTTATAAAGAGTCATAAAACATTTTTTACAAAGTCAAATTTATAGAACCTAAAAGAAGAAAGACATATTTTTTCAATTTTCTAATAAACAAAAATGTTTTAGAAAAAATAATCTTTTAAGGCTAAACTATCGTGCTTTTGCGTCTGGTAGAGCAACACAGCAGAAGTTTTATTTTGAGATTAAAGAGACTCCTTGGTAGAAAAGTCTTTTTTTTTTGTATAACTTTAACATTCTGTGTAATAATCAAGTTATTGTTTCCTCGCCGCAAGCATTATGATAAATTGATCATACTCGTAATAAGTAAAATTGAGCAAGATAATTGAAAAAAATATTGAATAAAAAAATCTATTCTTTTATTTTTAATTCTGATTGTAGACATCAAAGATTGACGTATATTTCAAGACATACACAGATCTGTTAGATATTTAACATTATTAAAAAAATTATCGTATTCTTTAAGAACTTCATTTTTTAAAGACAACAAATGAAATGGAAGGATAAATTAAAAGAGTTACTGCTTGTTAATCGTTAACGGTAAACTATAATATTATCTTGGATCGGTTTGTGAAAGTAATGTAAATATTCATGACATGTTTTGATATTTTAAATTGATTTTTTATACGTTTTTTCTTCTTTTATATATGTATGTATTGTATTGTTTTAAGAGTAATTATATTTATTATTTTGATTAGTGTTTTATTTACAAAAAAGTGTTGATTTGTATATTATATTATTTACAAAAGTTTTTGATGCGTTTTTATTTAGAAAAAATGAATTGAAGTTTGCAGTTGAACAATAACATAATTACCTTTACATCTCAATATTATTATTTTGAAGAACAAAAATATAAATTCTCTTAGAAGTTTACAATTAGTTTGAGTTAATTTGAAATGTTGCCAACTGCTTCAAAAGATATGCCATTTTCAGAACAGAATGCGTTTACCAAAGCTTTCCCACATCAGATAAAGCGTATTAACATGGAATTGATACCGCCACTGTTAAATACACATACCTATAAAGCAGCATCTCCACTTGTTTGCGGTTCAATCAGAAATCTCCACATCGTATCTAGCCAGAAGCAATTTCTACTACCCTTACCAGAAAACATAGGCTTAGTCAAAGTACTAAAACATCTTGCTCTGTTTCTTGTAAATCGAAAGCATTTATTTAATAGAACTATCTGCAAGCCGAATTTAATCTTGTATTTAAACGTTCCATGCTTTGTATAAGCGTTTTAGTTCAATTCAAGTAAACATATACATGCAGATAAATAAGAATTTTACGTAAATATTTAGATTCCTTTCTTTATTTTTGAGAAAAATACAGTAGAGCCTCGATTATCCAGATTTTCGCGTATCCGGGTTAGTCAAAACAAACAAAAAAATCCGTCAACTATTTACGAACGTGATGGAATACAATCTTAACATTTTGATCTTTGCATTTTTTTACGCAATTGTTCCAACAAGTCTTATGTAACATATGGATCAGTAAACGTCCGAATTCGATACGCAATGAAAGTTTCTTGAAAAATTCACGACTTAAATATTTATTCAAACGATCCTGGATTCTAAAGTTTTAATGAAGAATATAAGTTTAATAAGACAAAGAAGAGATTTGTGAGATGAAAGATATTGGTCGTACACATTCTGAAACTTTTCAGTGTTTAGATAATGCCATGAAGTGGTTTGAGAGTCAATAAGAGTGCAATTCAGGACAACTTATATGTCTTGAAAGTATTTGCGATTTGAAAGCATCGAAAAGAAAAGCTAGCTTTAATCAGAAATCGATAATTGATTTTTTCAATAAAAAATAATTTAATATTAAAGCTTTTTATTATCTTAAGAAATAAAAATGACAAATACTGAATACACATGTTCTTTCCTGTCAATTATGATTTTTTTCGATTATACGGATTTTTACTAATTCGAACTGTCTTCAACCCCAATTATTCCAAATAATCGAGGATCTTCTGTAATTCATTCAAAGTTGTAAGTAAAATATTGTTTTGTTAGTTTTGTTTAATTATATTATCTTATATAATAAAATTTGTGTATACTGTAGTATCAATATAAAATACATACACATTTACCAATTTTTTCTAGATTATGTATTATGTATGTTTTATAGAAATACATTCATTTAATTTTTTACGAAGAAATCATTTTGCTTGTATGCTTAGATTGCAACCATCGAATTTTTTAAATTTTTTTTTTTGTGAAATTTTACTTACTGGTCAAACCGTGAGTGTTAAGTTAGTTTTTTAGTTATGGAAACATATTTTATTTTAATGGAATTTTTATGTTACTTAACAAAAGAAAAATCACTTTATTTGTGCTTCATAAAAACACATAATATTATATAATAAGAAAAAAAATAGTAGTTTCACCAATATTTACGTATTTGGATAACTCTTCAACGTTATAAGACCTAAGAAGTTGAACGAGTTGATTAATTTGAAAAAGCATTGCTTATTTATCAAATATCTTTGTATTCTGACAGTGTTAATTTGATTATGAAAGTATTCACTAAATAACTGTTTAGTATATTATTAAAACATTTGCTTGGCCTAATAACGATTACGATGGTTTTATTTGCAAGGAATTCTGAGTAAGATAACAGATTATGCAGCCCCTCAAAATAAACAAAATTTGAAATGGTGATAGACTCGTTTCGGGAGTGACATGGTGATAATTCTCGAAATCGAAATTACCAAAATTCTTACCTGTCTCTTCTTTCACCAAATATTTCCATCAAGTTGGAAAAGTACTGGTGATTATCTATAGAAGAAGCCAATATGAATAAGAAATTATTCATAGAGTCTGAATGATGAATAAATGAAGAAAAAATTGAGATATCTATTACTGTGCCTTATAGCATTACAATATCAAATTTGAACGGTTCAAATTAGAAGAATATCTGATGATAGTGAAATATTTAATATTGAAAACGAATAGATGGTTAATATTGCACCATGCTTTTTCCAGTATACAACATGTGGCACTTACTATAGATTACACTAAAGGCGCACATACACTCATACTAAAATTTATTATTGTATCCAATAATCCTGTTTTACCATCTGGTTTATAAGATGAGTAACAAAATATAAATAGGCACAGTATTTCACAGCGAAAATGAAAAAATACTAAAAAAGTATATATTTCCCATCCTTTTTTTATTTAAAATAAAATAAATGTTTGCGATGTATCGAATGCAAAAAAGATGGTATAACCTTTTATTGTTCAGCGGTAAGTGATTTTATTTTTCGTGTTCTGTTTCATAATTATGAAAGTGTTATTCGGGCGTTTTAATAATATCATTTTTGTACCAGTAATAAAAATGGGAACAGATTTCAAAAATATATACAAGTGTATATTACTGCTGATAATCAGCCATTAGTTCCGTTATGCGTCTTAAAATTAAAATTATAAAAACTTGAACTCAAAGCAACTACGGCTTTCGAGTGAATATTGAATACTATTAAATTAATTGAATCACATTCATGTTAAATTATCAAGAAGAGGCTCACGTGATAAATTTTTGCACCCTAATTAATATACTCCTTAATATTTACGCAACACCAGAAACATATTTCTACACTCGCGATAATGCTCGCGATGAGCGAAACCGGTCCTGATCAAAAAATATATTGTGGAAATAAGTACTAAAAAAAATGTATTTTTATTATTTAAAATATCATGCCTTTCCATCAAGAATTCCGTCAGTGACGGGTGTGCTCCGATGAAAATTATTATTTTAAGCGAACGAAATAAGATATAAACGATAAAACTCAATTTTTTGTGATATTGTTAGAAAAAAAGGTTCCCTAGATAAAAAAAGCATCTGCTGCAAAATCAGATCTAAATTTATAAGAAGTGAATTCGTCAGATATAATATAATTTTAATGGTTAGTTTATTTGTCAAAAAATTTGATTTCTAATATAATTAATATCACGGGAAAATGTTTTGAAATGCTATCATAATAAATCTCCAGTTTAAATTATGATGGCTGCATAAAAATCTAGAATAATTACATCGATGCAAAAAGAAAGGTAAGAAATTTTTACAGAAATCCTCATTGATAGAAATTAATTATTTGAAACTCGAAACAATAAAGCTTAAATTAAAATAAGATTGATTTCAGGACAATTCAATCAGTTTTTTTTAACTATAAATAATATTTTAGAATATATTTTAGTATTTATATAATTCAGTTAGTTGATTGAATTGGCATTCACTTGGTAGAACTCCATTATAACACGGTGTAAAAATAGCAATGTATTTTAGTTCTACAAAATTATTTTTAACATATATAGTTGATAGCTTTTTCGGCTCACGCCATCATCAGAACTATGCTTTAATGAACATTTGCTTATCTATATATAACTGCGTAGAAAAGGTACACAATACATCTTCTCTCCTGTTTTAACGACCTAGTTTGTTTCTTGCTCTCAATAAAACTAAAAATTGTAAATGAAACTAAAAAGGTGGCAATAAGTTTACATATGGCATCTGTAAGATCATTCAACAGTAAAAAAACAGATTCACAATTCGCTAATCACGTTATTCACATAATATAAATTCAAACTCAGCCCCTAAATGTTTGTATCTTTGTAGTAAGGGTCAGAGAATGACGGCTTTGGAACAGCTGGAAATCAATAGACACCAATTATTACAAAGGATTCTTAACGAACAAACAAACATAATAGTATCGCCACTTGTCCAGCCGTTGTACAAAGGTGTGGTCTGATTTGCTTCCATAACGACCACTTCCGTCCCACATATAATCTTATTGTCATAGACACCTATTGTTTCATTTAGAATTTTGAAAATTTAGTGTCATTGTGTTAAAGTAACAAGCTAGGCCGTTGGAACAGGAGAGAGGATGTGTTGTGTGCCTTTTCTGCACAGCTATATATATATAAGCGAATGTTAGTTTAAGCATAGTTCTGACGATGGCGTGAGCCGAAATAGCTATCAACTATATTTGTCAAAAATAATTTTGTAGAACTAAAATACATTGATATTTTTTCACCGTGTTAATTCAGTTAACTTTACATGATTTAATGTATTCATATTTGAAACCGATATGTTCGCTCTGAAATTTACCAAAAATAAAATTGAAGGGCAATTTATTATGTTTCTCCAATCAAAAAAGTTGCGACATATATAATTTCTTCTGTAACAAGGTTTGTGTGAGAAATGTGATTCATGCGCGCAAACCTTATTCAGGTGTGGAAACAAGGGAAGAAATGTCATGAATATTAACGGGCTTCTCTCAATCATTCTTAAATGTTTGTGCTTGCGCCTTTACCGTTTTGACAGTTCATACCGTAAGCACTAAAAAAATAAACGGTGCTATTTAGGCTTATGTCGACCACACACTTTTCCCATTATTTAAATAATACGTACATCACATAAACGTAAATATTTTTTCTCCTTGTGATGACTTAACTTAAAAAGTTACAAACAGACAACGATGGCCGTTGAAATAGTATAAAAATTTCTACAGTCCGTTGGATTTTTTTTTAAGCAGAATGAAAGTGTTAATAATTTGCAATAGTTTTAATAATAAACAATAAAAATAATTTATCATAAATAAAATCAAAAATTCATTTCGGTGGAGATAGTTCACCATAGTGTCTGCTGTATGAAGTAGAAATAGCAGAACTTAAATAAATGTTGTTTTAAAAGATTGACACAAGCTATGCAGTAATAATATGATTTTAAAATATGTTCAAAATGCTGAAATTTTCAATATTTTTGAAGATTAATGATTGAAAATATTTTCATTTATTTATTCAATTAAAACATTAAATCACTTTTAATATGTCAACTATTACTTCTTGATGGATGATATTTTAAATAATTAAAAACACATTTTTAGTACTTATTTCCACAACATATTTTTTGATCAGGACCGTTTTCGCGCATCGCGAGCATTATCAACTGAATCTTCAGAGCGAAACCGGTCTTGATCAAAAAAACATTTTGGAAATAAGTACAAAAAAATTATTTATTTTTTCATTATTTAAAAAAACACGTTAAATATAAATCGAATTCAAAAGATACATTTCCAATAACTATCGAATAATTTTAATAAGTGATTATTATGATACTTATATTCCATTTCATCGTTCACTTAAAATAATGTCATCAGTTAAAGATAAACAGCTAAAACTTGTTTATCTACAAAACTTTCTAGCGTAAATCTTTTGAAAATTGTAGCATATAAATAATCATTGCTAAAAATAAACTTCCTCTTCATTTAAATAAATAAGTCTTTGGTTTCGCTTCAAGATAAGTGATTGTTTTTTTTCATTTTTGTTTTATTTTTGAATAAATTTGGCTTTGAATTGAAGTTCGCTTAAGCGATCGGGACTCTTAAACAAGATGACAAAAAATATTTTCGAAGTACAGGGTTATCAGAATTTTGTGTATTATATGATTTAGGATACACAGTTTCAATCGAGGTTAGTAATATTATAAAAACTGTTTTTGGATTTCCTGAAATAATTTTATTTTATTTAATTCTATTAATCTCTAATCATTAAAATTTTGGTAACTTGTCTGAAAAACAATTTTCCTCGTGAATTTTTTAAAGTATCATATTTTTTATATCAATGGCTTAATGGATTTCAAAATTGTTTTGTTAATTTTTCTAACAGCTTGGACAGAAATTGGTTGAAGATTCTTTTCTGGAAAACAAATTTCAATATAATATTAATGAAAAAAGTCATGCGCATGTCAAATAATACTAGTCATAAAATATACACAAATAGTTTTATTTTGACATAATAAATATTTTGTCGAATAAAAATTCTCTGTATGAGAAGAATTAATTCCAACAATATATGAAATTATCATATATTATATAATAGAATACACATTTTAAATTTCATTTGAATTTAAAAATGTTTTGTTTTAAACTAAATCTTCTATTCTTAGGACTAATAAAACTTTTCTTGTAAAATACTAAGAAAAATATAATATATATTAAATGTGATATATACGTATTTAAAATTTGAATTTTTACTGTTTTAAAACTGTCTTAATTGACAATTTTATAGATATGGTGTATTTTTTACGTCTTGTACCAAGTAACAAGACTTTAATTTGAAGGCAGTGGTAATTTTGTTACTTCTTTAAATTTATTCAAAATTTCAATAGTTGAAATTTAAGAAATTTTAATTTCAGGAATGTTTATTATATTTTTTTCTCATAAAACAAGCACATAATATTCTTTAAAACAGAATACTTTTGTTTATTTTACTTTGAGGTAAACCAGTTTTTTTTAATAATGACGTCGTATATTTTTATAACAGTAAAATGAAATTTATTATTTATTTAATGAACCGTACAATAAACTTTCATTTTTAATTATAAATATTATTATTTCGCCGCGAAAAAGAAATGGGATCAAAAATTAATTTAAAAAGAATCCCTTTTACAAGTTTAGGACATGGCAAAAGAACTTCAACTTCAGTCAACCTTAAGGGAAAAGGAGGAAATTCCATATAGAATGAAACGTCAAAACAGACGGGGATCGATTGCATAAGGAACGACAGGGCTTATGGGAAAGCCTGTTAATTGAAACTTTGCGTATATTCGTCCGTGAAGCGTTGATTTGGATTTGTCTACAAGACCTTTCGTAGGATGAAGCACCAAAGATCACAGTTTCTCATGGCTTAGTTGACTTAATCTTAGAATATTTTTTTTGATTATTTTACTCAATACCGTCACCCCACCCAATGTTATGAATGTATTAAAATAAGTATTATTGATTGAATTGGCATTCACTTGGTAGAACTCCATTATAACACGGTGAAAAAATAGCAATGTATTTTAGTTCTACAAAATAATTTTTAACAAATATAGTTGATAGCTATTTCGGCTCACGCCATCGTCAGAACTAGTTCTGTGTTGTGTTAAAATAAGTATTCATTGTTCAATTTGTCCTAGTAGCAAAACTAGGTGTATTTAATAATGGGTTATATTATATTTTGGAGTAACAAATCGTCAAAAATACAATTATAATGATTGCAAAGTCTGCAAATACACAACTTATTTCTAAATCGATATTTGAACAGCACGTTTTCAATATGATTGATGTCTTATTTTCTTCTCAAGATTTCCTTACATCTAATGTTTTCAACATTCTATTAATAGGTGATATAATGTTTAACAATCTTTTTAGCATGCTAACCAAATTTATAATATTTTCAAAACATCACTACCAAATTTCAAATGTAGAAATAAATCTTATTGCGCATTGTTTGTAATATAAATTCGAGATTTAGGAGTTAAATTCCTCTAAAATTTGAGTTTTTAATCAATCAATAAATTTTCATTTGTCACATCTGAATTAAATTTAAAATATTATTCACACTTAAATACGTTTACACTTTAAAGCATCATTAGACCTCTACCATTCATTGGCATTTTTTTATATACAAAATATTAAGCAATATCAATTTAATTTATCTGACTATATATCATTTTCTATAAACCCTATAACAACAAACTCGTCGCTGGGAGCTCAGCCACTGAAAATTGTAATTGTGGGCTAGGCGGAATTTTCTTTAACGTTTCAAACCAAAATCCAATTTAAAGTTTTCCTTCGATTTAATCTATCTTTCAATCGAACTTTACCGAGCGTAAATAATTTTTTCACCAAAAAATTAGTGTAAATAATAGTAATTCATTTTCAGTCACATTTGTGCCAAAAGCCGTGCCATAAACGTTGCTATTTAAATATAGTAATTTGTGTATAACAATTTAAGCTAATGTATAACATACTTTGACAATCATAATATTTTCTTAGCCAACTCAGTACAACACCTTAATTTTCTCTCGTAATTTTCCTAAACGTACAGCTAGGGGTGAGTTATTGGAGACTTTGCAATAACTGCAGTGTGAATTTCACTGTGTGAGAAACTTGTTTTATAACCATTTTCTATTTAGTGCTACTTTCTTTAAACTGTTGACATACAGAGTTGAAAGACCTTTTTGAGAATAATACTGTCTTATACACATCTTTACTAAAACATCTAAAAAGGTGATGTAATTGCTGTTTAATTGTACTGGAAATAAATCTGTATTATAACTTTCCATCGTGAGACATCATTGCTGAAAGCTAACTAATTTTTTATTCTTTGACTTATTTGCAACCACCAACAGAAGTATATTAATAAAAAGTCATACAAGTAAACAGTAAAATCCCCATTTACACTAAAATCAGGACCGTGTAATTTGAAGTAGTGTAATTGGAGAAGTGAATCTCATACATAATTAGGGATTTTGTTTTTCTCCACAAAAAATGAAAAACTAAGATTATTCTTAGTTTTGAAATAAAATATATGGACAAAATATATATAATAGATACTAGGTGATAAAATGCACAGCGCTCGCAAAAAAATCAGCACATAGACAGTCAGCCGGCTGTGCGTGTCTAACCTGGCAGGTGTTAAATACACAGACGCTTGACAACATTTACTTTTAACATTTTACACTTATTATGTAGCTAAATCTATTGTCGATTAATTGTGTATCACACATGAGACTTCATTTGAATTTCAATTGAGTCTTCCTGTTTCATAAGCAGATATCAAAACACGCTGGTTTCATTTTGCCAACCATGAATTCATGGATAATATGTACATCAATTGTGCTATTAATTTATATTAAGCATGTGTAATTATTGAAACACGTTGATTGCTTGGTGCGTAAACGCCAATATCTAATTGCTTTGATTTCTACATGATTTTACTGTGTGTCAATAAATTAACCACGGTAAACTATTATCACGCTGACTCAATCTGTATACCTTAACTGTAATTTATTTATAGGCTTTTTTCTGTTACATCTTGAAAGAAAGGCATTAATTTATTCATATAAAGCACATTTTTTGGTACAAAATGTTTGATTGATTGCTTTAAGACTTAGCAATACCAATCGTTATATTATATTACGAAATAAAGTAAATAATACTATACTAAACAGTTATGTTTTATAAATTTTAAATTGTTTTAACTTTATATATATAAAATCAATTTATGTGTGTCTGTTTGTCTTTTATGCATTACTACACCATTCATCCGATCAATATGAATCTTGAAAGTTTCTTGAGGTAACTCCTGCAAAGGTTTCGGCATACCATTTAGGCATTTTTCAATAATCTAAGCAAAGCACAAAGATAATATCTGTAAGTATATTGATTAGATTAAGATAGTCCGTGCTTCTTTCGTGGATAACTCTGTGTGGCCAGCTCACGCGTCGAAAAGACTTTTGATTTATTCGTGTATCCACCAGACGGAAAAACAAAAAATATCGTGCTTCCACAAGCACTCAAATATATAAATCGAATTAAAACGCAAATTGTAGCATAAAGATATATTTTTATGTGTGTGACTGTTTTGATAAATTAAATTAATTTGTAAGCGATTTTAATTGAAATTTTAACTGTGTAATAACTATGCACATTTGGGATCACTAAAATATAGAACCTTCTTACATAAACAACAAAAATCTTTCATTAAGCTTAAAATTATTATAAATTCATGCATAATATAGTAAAAGACTATTTTGTACATGTTTAGTCTCAGTTGTGTTGACAACATATAAAAAAAAATAGGATTAAATTCATCCCGCATAAAAATCAAGAGAGCGATTAGGCAGAGATGTATTGTTTAAAAATAATTGAATTAAAATAATTTATAGGCATCAAAAAAAATAAAATAATCAACAACCACTTCGTATTTTAATAGAAATAGTGTATAACGGAAAAAAAAGAATACATATAACAAAAAATTTGTGGTAAGTGTAAATATAGTACTACGGTGAACTCAAATTCATAATATGGCATACCATAATAAAGTTTCATAGATTGAAAGTATAGCGCTGGTAGATTAGTAGACAAGATTAAAATGGAATTTTTCTTTTTCTGTATAAAATATCACTATCTCGTTTGAAGCTTTAGTTATACTAGTATTAAGTCGTTGATGTCATAAAACATATTTTATCACTTTTATAACCTCAAAGTGAAAGAATAATGAAAATATAATAATCTGGAATTGGAAGTGACATTCATTGAATTTCGGAGACAGAATACGAAGCGTTATAAAAATCTTTATAGTTCCATTAACAAAAAAACTTTTATTTTGGTATTAATATTGCAAATGTCTTTATTAGTGACAAAAGGAATAAAAATTGTGTTTGAATGCGCTAAGTTAGTTTCCCTGCCATAATGAGATAATTAATTGTTTTCAGCGGTGTAAGGTTATGGGCCATTAACATTTAATGGTCGACTGTATTTTGTATTTTTGCGGCATCTTTCATTATTAGCGAAACAAACATTTCAATTATTACTTTCACAATACTTTAAGCATCCATAAAAATAAAGTGAAGTTATACTTCTCATGACGTCAACTGAATTGTTTATTATTTCTTTGACGGTAAGTTTTACTGCTGATATATAGAATGAAAAATAATCACACTTCGGACTGACTCAGAATTTCGACGAAGAATCAAAAAAACTATTGACTTATTTAAAAACAGTTTTATTGAAATTTTATTTAAGTTGCGATATTTCAAATATATATATTAATATATATAATATTTTTCATTGTATACGTAGCCAATACTATACCATAGCGCATATACACAGCTTCTCTCGGTAGTTAAATGAGTTGAATGTCGACTAGCATTACTGCAACCCGGCTTATTTATAAATGTTTTCTTATTAAATGTTAAATAGAAAATGTTTATAAAGAAAACTAGGAACTTCTAAAAACGTCATTATATACTTCTCATTTGTAAAAAGTAAATCTCAAAACTTAATTTTCACATTCATAGTTTACCTGCTAGTTACTTTTTATGTGTTAATTGTCACTTCTTAATGAAATACATTATATTTTATACAATAAATGAAAATTATTTTACTACTTTTTTCCCACAATACATTTTTTAGACCTTTTTCGCTCATCGCGAGCATTATCAGTTGTTAATAAAAAAACATAAGATATAAATAAGTACTTAAAAAACTGTTTTATTAATTACCTGCTTTATATTAAGATTGTAAATAGCTAAGTATTTATATTCAATATTTTAGCTGTTCTTTGTTGGTAGAAAGGTATTATATTTAAAATAATAATATGATTAAATAATTTTTACGTCGACGAAATTGTTGTATGCATTAAATTTATCTATTCGTATATTTATTAACCAAAAAGTTTTTTTTTGTTATACAAAATTGGTATTGCAGTTTTTGTGTTTTTACGTTTTTTTGTGGAATTACTAAGACGCACCTAACGAAATATTTCATCCCATAGTTTTGACTATTAATAAAAATTGCTTATTATTTAATGCATTATGTTCCCTAAAATAGATAAATACATGTTATTTTAATAATAAACATTTTCCATTTATTCTTCTTTGTTGAAGAGTTTCTCATGTTTCATGTTTTTGAATCTGAATGAATTTTTAATTTCACTTTATTTTAATGAAAATTATCAGTAAGAGATTTTTAACATTGCATTTGAAAACCACTATTCTTTACTCTGATATTTATTGTCTGACTATTTTTTTCTAAGTTCTTAAACCTTAGGTTTTGTATATCTATCTACCAATAACAAACTTAACATCTAGTTTCAATAATCATGTCTGTAATATTTTTTATTTTAGTTGATGATGCTAACAATGGACAAAACCATGATCATAAAATATTATGTGGAAATAGTACTGAAAATGCAGTTTACCAAGCAAAAAAGTTAATGTATTTTTTGTGCACAAAATAATCAAACTGAAACACACAAGTGTTTTCGGCTATTTCATATGAACTTACATATAAAAACAGGCTATTTAATTACAATTATACTTTCTTTAAAATAAAAACCTTAAGAACTGAAAAAAATGGTACAAATAATATATAATTACTAAATATTAAGTTAAATTATCTACTGATGACTGATGGAGAAAACACAGGAAAAAATCAATTATATTAAAGGCTTCAGATGGTATCAAAAATAATATTTTAATGGTAATTTTATGAACTCAATGATGACGCGATCAAAAGAAAACAAAAGTTCATTTATCATCTAGCAAGTTGAAACGTTTTAAGATATTCTGACAGTGGAAGAATAATTTCATTCGAGCTTGGTAAAGATAAAGGATATTCAACATATTATAGTAAATATCAATTTATTTAAATAAAAACATACAAAATTCTTCAATAAATATTAATTTATAATGAAAGATCAATACGAAAATAACTCAGTAAACTTTTTCGGCGAACAACCTTTATATTGGATTTTTCAAAAATCGAAAAAAACATAGGATTGGTATTCCTTTCAATTTTCGATATATTTTTTTCTGTTCGAAAAAAAGTACTGTACATCAGAAGATTATTCAACTTTGTCCAGGAACACTACATAAGATACAATTTTTTCACTTCCCAGGAAATTTTTGGGTCATGAGTACTTTAAGTAAAACTTTTTCACTATATTCCTTAATTTAACTGTTGGAAAGCATTAATTAAAAAAAAAAGTTCCTTTTAGCAAATTACTTAAATATTTCACGTAGTATTTATTCTCGGGTTGTATCTACACAGATTCCTTGGTAAGCTGTGCCTTCATACACTAACATATATTTATACAAGTAATATGTACATGATATACTTAAATACGTTATTTTTTTTGCTACCATAAAATATTTTAAATTCTCAGGACTTTGTTTGAGTAGCTATAGAGGCGTCGAATTTTCATAACACGATGGATAAAAAATACCCCTCGCTAATGTATGCGAATTTTGCTTACGTTGCAAAAAAGGGGTAGCAAAGGGTGCAAGTAATTGTGGACGCTCACAATGAACCGATGATCTTGCGAACGCTTAACTTACAGTCGTTAAAAGAGACATGGACCCCTTCGAGGAGGCTGCTTAGTTATTTAAATCCGCTACAACTCTTATAAAACGCAAGCAAGGACTTACGTGTACACAACTGTGTGAAAAATTACAAGCTTAGCTATGAAAAATAGGGCGGAATCTTGTTTGCATGAAATTACACTCACGCATTTATTTGACCTCACTTTTTTCGTACCCATAAAAAGATGCTTATGTTTTATTAATGCGCTGAACATTGATCACACTTATAGCCTGAGTATTATTTAAGATAACGTTATTTTTGTTGCATTTTTTCTTGTATGAAAATATATTTCCTTTGAGGAACAGTGAACAATAAAGCAAAACTGTGTACGTTATGTTTTTTGTGAAAATTATAAGGCACCATTAATTTATTATTTGAATCACTATAACTATTGTTTAGTATCAAGCTTCTGACTATGGACTGACGTGTTGAAATTTGAAAAAATTACTTTCAATCTCGACTACTTACCAGGTTTCAATTACAGAAGCTCACGATTACCCTAATCGTGAATAAATGATAGTTATTAAAATTTTACAAAAACGTCACCTGAACAGAAAAAATAGTATTATACTTTTTTCATAAACTATCTGAAATGGTCATAATTACTCAATAAAGTATGTATAATAATATATAAAAAATATTATCTTGCTGTTAAAAAATGACTTTTAAATATTTCTCAAATTCAGCTCAAATAAAGTCAGAGCTACAAAATAAGAGTACTTATGGTAAAAAAAATCACAAACAACGTTGAGCATGTGCATACTGTTTGTATACAATGATCGTTTATCCCTGCCTTTTTTCATTCGCATAAAAATAATTTCTGATTAAAAGGACAGCCAGTAATAAAATAAAAACGCGACGGCCTAATAAGAAATAATAATTCTTAAAACGCGTCGGATAACTGCCGAGTTTTTAAGCAAACGTTACTGAACTTAAATTAACACTCACGAAGAGATTTTCATTTCGTTTTTAATGTGCCAGTAATTTCCGAGCCCAAATTAATTTACGGGTTTTTACACTCTGCTTTTTTAATGCAAAAATTTAAAATGTAGCGTAAGGTCACCGGTTAATTATTTTTTAAATACAATTTTTTATATTCTGGTCTCAAAGAAATATTTTAATTACAAGCTTTGATTTATCTATTTCACAATTAACAGTTTGAAAGTTTGTTTTTCCACCACCGCTATTGGATTAAGTTGTTAGATTTATAGTATTTTTTTCTATAGTAAAATGATTTTATCTGACATCGATGTATAACTAACTACACCAGCTTAATTAAACTCTCCCATACAATACAATTTAAAAAATCTAGGATATAAGTACGTCACTCAGTTCAACGTGACTTAAAGCTTATATCAAATTAATCGTTTTACTTGGAATCAAAACCTTTTGTGGTGCTTAATCTTATCAATTAGTCAAGAAAAGAAGCAATCATATTCCCAATCCAGGGATGTTTATGTTTTTGATTTACTGCTACAGACACACATAAACGAAGTAAATCTAAGATATCGTTTGGACTCATGTGTAAAGTCAAATTTATCAAAAAACAGTCTGTTTATTTAATCGTTATTTTCACACGTCATTGACGAGTCAAGATTGTGTAGCAATATATCATAAATCAGGTTTATTACAGGATAACAGGTCAACTATTCCAGTTTTAACCAATAACTTTGTTGAAATCACTATTAATTGATATAATTCATTCTGTTCATAAAGTTAGGCTAACGGTAATATTTTCAAAATTAAACAAATTCAAAATTCATTATAACTGGGCAAAAAAACTTTATTAGGTCACTAGGTACTATGAAGCCTACTTAACCTTTTTTACACAATTTTACATATTTTGAGCTATTATTTCCACTCAACTAAACAAGTTATCAGATCCAGACAAACACGTAGTCAAATCGAAAAACATTATTTTTAATGACAGGGTATTTGAACAGGTACATTAAGATTTTTTGGCTTAAAATATAATGATTTAAAAACTTTAGGCTGAATTATGTTCAAAGTAACCTTTAAGCGTGACTAGTGACTAGCTTATAATTTTTCAAATTGTTAAGAAATTTGGTAAAACAAAGATACGACAGTTCAGGAATTTACAGCTTCCAGCTATATTTGATAAGAAGGGAATACAAAAGACAGCAAGTATTTGAAAATAATAAGCCAACTATTTTGTTCAAATATACACAAAGCATTTGAAGTTTATGATCAATTGTCAAGCCAGGTATTTTAAGATTTCACGAGAGCCCAGGATTTCAACTTGAAATATTCAAATAAATGAATTAAGTAATGTATTGAATTAATAAAACAAAAAATCTTTTATGAATGAACATAAAGTATTTGAGGTACAAAAAACCAGCTTATCTGAGTGCATAAAAAATGAGCGAGTAATAAAAAAACTCTCAAATAAATACATAAAAACGTAGAAGATTTGCGTAAAAAAACATGAATATAAGAATTATTAAGCATGAAGTAATTTTTTACAAAAGAATCGAGATTATCTTTACAATGTTTGATTATTTTTTGTTTCAATATATGACTTCTATAACAAATAATCTGTTATTATATAAAAAGTTCTGTTTTTCTCTCCAATACATAACAAAAAAAAAAATTGATATTGTGTACCATTAGTCTTTTACCCCACGACCCGAGCTTCGTCTTTCAAGTATTTTCAAACATTCTATTAAAAGGATTCGATAGAGTTGACTATCAAACGGATGCAATCAAAACCAGGAACACGCGTGATAAAATTTGTAAAATTTACCTAGCTTAAATAATTTTAATTTTATCATAATATTTCATGAACCATTTTTAATCGATTTTGTAAATAAAATGGTTTTACGAAATAATATCATGTATTTACTCATTGTTTTTCTGTAATAAAAATAATGTGTCTACATATTTTTATTTGTAGAAGATGACTGTATATTTAATATATAATTATGGGTATGAATATTAAGAATTCCGAAAGTTATCCATAACAACGTAAAGAACTAAGTTTTCTTTTTGTTTTATGTAAAAGTTTAGCAAAAAACATGTTGAGCTTCCTAACAGACAAGATAATTACCCTGCTTACTTTCGCAGGTTGCTGTTTCTATTCTTTGAGTAAATGTTGCCATAAGACTTTTGCAGGAAGAAGACTTATTTACAATTTAAAATTATTTTAAGTTAGACCATGCTTAAAAGGCATATTTCTTTATGTCATAAAAGGTAATAACAAAATATAGCTGTAAGAGAGAAGGAAATAATGGGTTACTGAAAAAATTGAATAAACAAATTTTACCGTGGTATAGTCAATTCAATAAAACAATTATTAACCAGTCTATCGAGCACCATTTTAATTGAAGGCAAGGGTAGAAAGATGTATCGGAGCGTGCATGATTATAACAGAACCGCCCACTCCCTTATTCAGATATGTATCGGGTAATACGGGTTCAACAAATCACATACGGTCATGTTATCAAAAACAAAATTTATTTTGATTTCAAAGCAAAGCGATAATCGTAATTTTTATGTCGTTTTTTGAGGAAAATCATTTCAAAATTCCACACAAATGTAAGTTTTTACATAAAAAATCTTTTAGATAATATGATTTATTATATATTGTTAAGCTTCGCGTGTTCTATTGTTGAAAAAAAATTAACAAAACAATAAATTTCGTATTTCAAAATAACTGGTGTAAAAAATATATATTACTTTCTGTTGACTGTAATTTTTTTAAGAAAGCATTTTATTTTAATATTCAAACATTATATTTAATTCTAAAATATGTTAGAATAAAGGATATTACGTATTTTAGTTATAAGCAAAATTTCGTACGTTGTTGGTGGTATATTCAACTCACACATTCAAAGATTTTTTAAATTATAAAAACAAACTTTTAGTACTTATTTCTACATTTTTTTTAATGATCACGACCGGTTTCGCACATCGCAAGCATCATTAGTTGATAACACTTGCGACAAGCGACAAAATTGTGGAAATAAGAACTAAAAAATGTGTTTTTATTATTTAAAATATCATGCCTTTTCATCAAGAAGTGACAGTTAATACACTTAAAGTTAGAATCCAAAATAGGATTTTGTAAAATCATTTGAAGTTTAATTTCACGTTAAGTTATGGTATTTCAATAAGCAAAATGATATAATTTAATATGAAATAAATAGTTTGATCGTCTAGTCTATTATACCACTGTAGATGTTCTATCGATAAATCAAACATTTTATTCGCTTTTGCTGTATTCCGTTTTTTGCAATATTCATGTATTCAGGCACAAGTGGATATTGCTTTATTTTAAGTGGGTTATTTATAATGATTTCCGAGTCCCTGAATGCTATCCGCTGTCCAATTATACGAAATTCGCTTGCATTTGACGGACAGGCGAGTCCTTTAGCATTCGATGACCGTATCTATGAATTCCTAACGCGGCCTACGGTAGGCTTAATATAATTTTACCAGAGCAATACTCTGTTTGTCGTGACCGGAAAACCGGAAGTCTGCTCGACGGAATATGATACCGCCAATTATTGTTGAGTTATCACTCTTAATTATATGGATTATATGAAATTTATTGATCTTCATTAACCATCATTATTATTCACGTTGCAATAAAAAAATGATCATTTTATTATTTTATATCAGAAAGCAAATATAAAAATGCTTTGATTTCACTATACGTACCAAATATTTGTTGATGGCAATTACGACATCCAGGAACATTATTATTTGTTTGTTTAATTAATTACTACAAGTGTTTTATATGTTTGACTGATTATAATATATCTTAAGCTATATTGAATAATTAAATTTTTAAATTGAATCTTTTGATAAAAATTTAATTTAAAATAATTTTAACATGAGGCTCTCCTGTATTTAATAATTTATTTTATGTGTCAACTGTCACTTTTTCATGGATTAAAAACAAATTTTTAGGACTATTTTATTAATTTCTTTTTTTTAATCTTTTCCCCTAACAAAATCATTGATATTTTACTAAATATTGACATTATTTGTATAATTCAAATCTAAGCATTTTTATAATGGAAAAATATAACTATTAATTCCTCAATAACAATAAAATTTATGAGCGTAAACGGATTGTATATGTTGTTACTTTAAATCTTACAATTATTATCTATCTTGTAGAAGTAAATAATATGCCCCACCGGTTTTCATCAATTTCAATTAGCATATTTATTAAAGTATTTACCACGTTGGGTGTGATTCTTAAGACTTTTTAAAAATTATCTGACTTTAAAAGTGCGAGGCATATAATTTGATTAGCCTATCGCGGGACTATAGTACACACGGCGTGCCGTCATCACAACGCAAGCATACACATGTCCAAACTAAAGACGTGGGCGATAGTACGAGAAACAATTTGTGAACGGGTATCTCAAGCCAGTTTGAGCTTGCCACGCTTATGGCTTATTGTCGACATGGATATCGTGGCCACCACACGCACATCTGTGGCATGGGCTATGATTTTATGCAATTACATAGGGACACACGAAGTTGCCTTTTTATGCATTTTTCCATATTATTCACGGTCTACTAGCCTTGTGCTCTGCCTTCATCAAAAATAAAAGTGTTTCATGCTTTTAAAATAATACATAAATTTTGAGAGATAAGAGTTTTATAATTATTCAAGATAAATATATTTAAAAGGTCATACCTAAACAGAAACTCCACTAACTGTCTGTTTATAAAATCCTTTATTTTCACTTTTTAGTCACACCAAATTGTATTGTTACTAATAATATGATTTAAATATTTAACATTTATGAAACGACGTGAAAATCGTTGTTAATATTTCAGTTTATTCAATTGCCTACTCACCAAAAATATGTACACAAATTGAGTATCAAAACTCACAAATGTCAGTTGTGTTTTTATTCTTTTTGTTTATGAAATTGGAGAATTAAAAAAATGCGAAAGGTAATTATATTAAATATGTAATGTAAATTGAAAATCATCCTTCATCATTTCAAACTTATTGCCAAAGAAAACGCTTGACATTGTCAATAATCATTTTATAAAATCATTATTTGTGAATACGATTGAAAAATACACCGACTTGGAACTCCAAAGAAAATTGCTGCAAACGACAGACCTGACATAAAATTATGCAATTGGTTATGAGCGGTCTTTTGGCATTTTTTTTGGGGATACATGTTGTTTAAAAATATGAATTTAATTTTAGATAATAATTATTTATGGAAGAATAGTGGTCGTTGCGCAGTATGTCCCAAAAAGCCCGGCAACCAGAGAATTAAGCAAGCGGTGTTTTTTTACTATTTTTAACGTGCCTTTTTAACAACTGTGTCACAATTGTAATTGTCATAAAAAGTGATGTCATGATCAATTTTTTTACTCGTGCTAAGTATGCCTTTAAGCAGCAAAGGAATATGCTCTTAAAATGCCAATTCAGTTTGTGTGTTTCGCGCAAATCACGTGGTTTTGACTATATATTAAAAAGAAAACTTTCACACAGTTTTTTGTAAAAAAGGCAATAATAATAATGGGCTTTAAATCTACAGTATGGAGTCTTGTTGAACATATTTTTATATAAAATTGGAAAAAATATGTTTTTGATTTTGAAGAAATATTTGAATTATTAATATATTTTTTTAAAACATTTGATAAAAGTAGTTTCAAAATGATGCATTGCGTATTTTAAATATCATACTTTAAGCAATGTGATCTTAAAAAGAAATTATCCATAAAAAAAGCCTTTAATAAACAATGTGTGAAACCCTTCTTTTTTGTGCCATAAACAAAAATAAAATGATATCTCGCCCAGTACACCACCTACTCGTAAAGTAATTTTCTCGTTTGGAAAAAAGAGTGCTGAGAGGAAAATTCCACGCATCGTTAAGGCTCTGCTCGATGGGAAAATTTAATAAGCTTTTTGGTAGAGTTTTCTTATTTTTTTCTTACCTGGCTTCCAATGTGAAAATTTTGGTTACAGTTGACAAAATAAAAGGGTGATTTAAGCATTTGTCGGATCAGCCGTTACCACAAAAACTAACAAATGGAAATTGAAAATAACAAACATGAAATTCATTTAAAACAAAAAAGCTTAAACCGTTCTCAAGAACTGTACATGTTCTGTTTTTTTTCATGTTAATACAAATGATTTATAATACTTTATGTATTTTGAAACTAATAATCATTAGTATTGCTATATATGTCAGTGACATACAAGTCACTGAAAACAATTCACAAATTCTTTGTTTTTATAGCTTTGACTGTAAAGCTATGGACTTTTGATATAAATAAATGTTTATTTAATCAAGTATATTCTTGGGTGTTTTTTTGATTTCTATTAAAAATAAAATTATTTTAAATGTGTAGAAAAGATTTCATTTCACATCCAAGAAGCTTTAATATTTAAAATTTATACGAACAACCAATTTTATGGTGCGAGAGGCTCAATCAATTATTCACCTTCTTAAATACAACATAATATAATAATAGTTTGAATAGTATGTCAAACTAAATTTTACCCTCTTATGAATAAACAAAAAATCTCAGATAGGCGTATTTTTTCTAGTGACAATTTTTAACGGGTTTTATTCGGATAAAAGCGCTTACTAGCCGACCAAAATTGCTTATATTTTTTTAAATAAAGTCATATCATCATCAGCCGGGGTCGATCCACTGCTGGATGAAGGCCTCCCTCTTCTTTTTTTTTTTTTTTTCAGGTGGGTGTTTGGACATAGCAACACCACGCTGCCCAGGCGGGTTGGTGTTCGGTTTTCTGTCTGGGTTTTCCTTGCCATAGCTAAGAGAACACGGCACGCGGTGTTCCCGAGTGGTCACCCATCCAAGCACTATCCGCGTCCAATGTTGCTTAACTTCGGTGATCGCACGAGAGCCGGTGCTTTCAGCGTGGTATGGTCGTTGGCGTATAATATTTATTTAAATATAAATATATGATTTTCTCTATTGTGTCTCACAATATCCAACTCCCACAAGAAAAGTGTCAATTAAATAAACGTTCTTTTTTATATAGTTTTGTAGTTAGATTAGAAATGTCAATACCTTCTCTCAAAAAAGCACCGTTTTTATAGATTTTCAACTCAAAACTAGAAACTAGCTTAAATGATACTTTAGCTGTTTGGCGATGTGATGTAACTATAATCGGGATAAGCGTAATTTTTGCTCTAAAACAGTTTTTGAGATAAGTGTATGAGAAGCTTATACCGAAGTTCGGTAAAAATTCATTGTACTATTTATTCCATTGGACATTTTTGCACTTTTTTGTACATCTTTTACTGAGACCAATTTTAGAAAGTCTCACACATCTCAAAACTGAAATTTTTGCAATAAAACTTCAAACCAATTATGCTATTCTCAGTAATCTTTTATCGTACATCGTATAAAATATTCAATCAATGTATAATTTCCCTTATGATATCTACTGAAAGTAATTGGTGGAATATCAATATCTAATTTGAATTGTTACATCTTTGTACGATTCCACATGTTTTGTCACTAACGACTCGGGTTTCGCTTTTCGGCATGTTCAGGCATTCTATACTGACGATCATTTCTGTTGCATCCGTGTGATGGAATGCCTGAAGATGCCGAAAGGCGAAACCCGGTCGTTAGTGATAAAACATGTGGAATCGTTCAAAGTTGTAACAATTCAAGTTTGTATAATTCAACTACAACAAAAATTACGACATGTAAATTTAACATAACTTTTCCATAAAAGACGTCGATTATTGTGTATTTATGAATATAAAAATAATATATTTATATGAAAATATATATTTATAATGGATGTTGTTTTTATATTTTTTATTATAATACACTGATAATGGCTTCATAAGACATGGTGTAGAAGTAAGATGCATTAAGTAAATAAATGTCAAATTACTGTTAAATAACACAGTGTGATCGTGGTTTTATTACAATATTAAATTATTTTAATTATACACAAACATTCTCAATGTAAAAAGGTATTTTCTTCTCATTAAAACACAGATGATAATAATAATATCAAAAAACATCCCCCGAGTTAAGAAACTTCATTAAAAGACCTAAGAAAACAATCTTATCTTGCCTTTATTTTGAAACTAAAATATTAACACTTGCAACACAATTTCAGTGTTATAAACGGCCGTGCACCTTTTTATTACGTACTTTATTTCTTGTGGGAAACTCTTGATATTTTGATGTCTAAATTTCTATTATTAAATAAATTCAGCAGATATTTGAGAAATTCAAATGTATATTGTTTTGTTTTTGTGTTGGATTAACGCAAATAATATAACAATTATTTGATAGCTGGAAAGGTATTCAATAGTTTTATTACGGCACAACATTCATGTATTGCAGTGGTTAATGCAGTTAGTTATGCAATGGTTTTTTTAATACGTGACTAACTGAAAATTTGAATAAATTAATGTTTTTACATTTAAAATTTTAATGACTAATCACCCAAAGAATTGAACCTTTATTTCTGGTAAATTAGTTAATGGTCAGAATAAAAACGATTATTTGAATCAAATAACATAAATATAAAATAGTTTTGTCATTCTTAAAAAGCATAATATTCTCAGCCTCAATAAAAAAAATTTTCAGAAGTAGTTCGGTTTTTTAAAATTAATAAAGGAATAAGTTATATGTCAACTTAATTTCAGGTTCGTGATTGTGCTTATCAAAAACAAATAATTCCTCGACTTTCAATAGGAAATAATAGTTCATCTTTCACGTATTTGTTTTTGTCCAACGTTTTATTTTATTTCTTTCCCGCTATATTTCGTATCTGGAAATCAAAAAATATTAATATCAATCAAAAAAGAAAACGTAACGAAAAATAACCATTCATTTATTTTAGAGATAAATTCTTAATCAAATTGAGCGGAAGAAATATGTTGAAAAGTTTACTGAGAATAAGTGTTGCAAAACATATATTGTAGTAGTTACAATAGTATTATAAAAATCCGGATCGGAGTATTTTGGCTTTTTCAAAGTTCAAAAATACCCAATTTTTTTAAAATTCAAAAATATCTATATATAATATTTCATCGATTGTAATAATTATCAATGAATATAATATATTAAAATTAGATGAAAAATATCACGTGAATTGTAAAATTAAGCTTTTCACTGACATTGCCGAAAGTTGGTTCGGACTAATTTGCTACTATTTGATTTATTTTGACTATTGAGGTGTATTATGATTGTGGATTTTACACATTTAACAACAAAAATTGCTGAGTTTGATAACTTTACAAGCGGATTTATTCAGGTGGTTTGATAGGTTCCAGAATTAATTAATCAGCTTAAGTAATATATTAAGTAAGTCCGGTTTTCATATAATATAAATTAACAAATACATGAAATAATAAAATAATCATTGAAATTCGTTCGTTATTAGAACTCTTGTTTCCTATTTTTATTCGTAGTTTTTATTAGTATTCCCATCATAGACACCGTTTTTGATATGAAATAACGGTATAGATTTATTTGTCTGGTATTGCAATCTCTAAGTGACAGTAGAAAAAACAGACCGTACTATGATTTCACAAGGGAGTCGCTTTTGGACTACCGCTCCATTTTGAACATTCTTTGATAAGTTTTCGAGCAAAAAGTGAATCGCTTCCACGAACGCGATTAATAAGAAGCGTCAAGAACAAGAAAGGGAACATTTCAGAGAACTTTCCGAATGAATAAAAGTTATGAATTCTATACAAAATAAAAACTAAACTTCTTGTTCAACTATTCTTGACAAATATTTTGCTTCTATAGAAAGCATCGTCAAACTAAATTCATCGCATAAAGTCTGTGGAATAAATATAGCTATAAATTCATCACAGTTTTTTTTAAACATATTCTTTCCCAATTTTTAGCATATGGAATCATGAAAATGTACAGAAACAGAATTTTTACAAAGAACTAAACACAACTTCAAAAAAAAACTACACGTTTCTATAATTTTTTGACTATTTTCGTTTTCAATTCGTATCGTTGAATAACATTAAAATGAGAGCATTTGCAAATCGATTTATGGGCGACAACGCAAGACGAAAAAATTTCAAAATGTGATCAATGTAATTAATAAACCAATTTAATTTTTTTCACAACAATTAAAAACTTCCACTGGGATGAGTGGGTGTGGAAGAGGTGTTTATTAGTTATAGAATCAAAACTACTCGTTTAGTGTGCATTTGACCATTTAGTTCAAGCGCGGTTTATTTCAATTATTGAATTTTCTAAAAAAAAACAATTAAACAATTATGACACATACAGAGTTCTCATCAAATAATTTGCGAAGAGAATAAAGACAGAATAGAATTCTCCAGTGACTGAATGCAATGATTAATTTTTCTATCACATTTGTATTAAAATGAAATCATAAAATGACATTTTTAGACGATAAAGAGTTTTTTTTAGTAATAAAAAATGAACGTTAAGGAATTCACAAGATATATACCATACGCATATTTATTTGTTCGCTTTATTCTGAATCTGTTTAGCGAACCTATTAGCCTTCAAAGAGTTTCCAAAATTTATCCGATGCCGCTAGTAAGGAGGTATGAGGATTTTTTCTTAAATGATATTAAACTTTTTCGTCAACGTATTTAGCTGTACACTCTTGGCACAAAATTTGAAATAATCGCTAGTAATTATTGATGTTGTATTCAGGTGAATGTTTTTTGGAAAAAAGAGATGATAATCAGTATCTCTTTTTTCCAAAGAAAACATTATATTAAAATGTAAAATATTCTTTGTATTATTTATTGTATTCGTCAATAATTATAATGAAATGATGGTGCCATTGCATTTCTGAATTGTGAAGAAAATTACTAATGTAGAAAGTAACTGCACTTTTAAAAATATCATTTAGTCTTAAGAAAGTGAAACAAAGATGGGAATTTTAAAACGTCTTTTAAAAACCCTTGATGCGGTATCCTGGCTCAAACGTTTACTAAGTAATGATTTCTTTGTTTTCAAAATAGCGCTGTTGAAGTTCAAACAAAGGACTTCATTTCAATACATCCTGAAGGAAGAATTCTGTACAGACTGTACTATTTCATAAATGGAAATATTTGCCAAAGCAGTTTGTTGAAATAGTTGTAACAAGATTATATCAGTATTATTATAAATAACACCTTTGACCTTTCAACATCAACAAATAATAGAATAAGGGGTTTCGAAGCGAATTATTTTTTTCTCTGAAAAAAATCACTAAAAGCTAAAATCAAACATAAAGTGAAATCGTTATGTCCTGTTTCAGCACACCTTATTGACTGCTAATGGAAATTTGTAGTAGATGGCTTTCAATATAAACTGTTTACTTATCAAGCTTTGATTTTAGAAACAAAGCATACCGAAAAGAGCAAAACTTTTTCGCTTAGAATAATTCTGTTGGCTTAAAAATAACAACAGCAAAGCTTTCGCTTTTGTATTTAGCTACGAAAGTTTTCTTGTTATTCAAAGTTCGTTATCATTTTGTTGTTTGAAGATCGAGAATCACTTCAAATGGGTTATCTTAGAATTGATTTTCTCTATGAAAAACCAATTCAAAATCAAATCATTTCAAAAGAAAACAAGATAATAAAAGTAATAAAACATTTGGTAACATAGATACTTTTGTATTGTTTCAATAATATATTATGTGCGTTGTTATTATATTTTATTATGTTCTAAAAATGCTTAAATACGAATAAACATAACGTTTTTCAGAAATTCCTTAGAATATAATTTTTGTTATAGAATTATTAAATATAATATAAAAATGCCGGATATGTTTTAAACAATTTCTTCTTTTTTTGTGAAAAAACAATCTTTATACAATTGTACGTATAAAAATATAAATATTTATAACGTTTCAGTTTCGTATTATTAATTTGTTTCTTTTTAACAAAGTTCAGAGGCTCTGTGTTATTGTAGCACATCACCTTGCAATAAACTTTAAAAGCTTTGCTTCGTAGCTTACCAAAGTCGTTTGCGTTTTCAAACGGCAGTGTTTGTTAAACATTATTACAGCTTTAATGTTTATAATACAGGAGGTTTAAGAACATGCTGTTGAAAATTAAGGTGAATAATTTATTAAACAATATAATACAGGTATAAAGAAATATTGTGTTTTTGGTTTTCAGCGTGCAATAAAACATTATTTTATTGTACTAAGCTTCGTTTATTGCCGATTTTTTTAATGATCATTTTTTCCAAAATAAATCATCACATACTTGATCATTTAGAAAAAAACCTTTTCGGAGTTTGTATCATTTTTTTTTCAATTTTAAAAATAAAATGTTGAAATAATAATAATGAGTGCATATAAAATTTAATAGATTTAAGAAAAAAAACTATTAAATAGCTATATTTATGACAATATGACCAAGAAAGCTTTCTAGATATACGTTAATATTAATTTTAAAAAATGATTTGATAATATTAACATTACAATATTTATCCAGAATTTCTATGGTTACTGACGTGGTAAGTATAATTTTATTTTTTTATATTTTTACTTTTATTTATGTAAATAATTATAATATCACTGAAAATATTGAGTAATATATAAACAATATTTAAAAATACAACTGCGTTTCAGGTGTGTCAAAATCGTTAGAATAAGACTAGCTCACAATCACCGAGTACTTATAATAGTTATTTTATTATATAAAAAGTAATTAACATTACCGCACGAGTTAAAATATATTATTATCTCGGCACTCATTACCTCCAAACCTTTGAATTATCTCTCCAGAGATATACAATTTTATTCAAACACAATATTACAACAACGAATTCTCGGTATTGTTTTTTGTTTACAGTGTTTCCAAAGAATTTTCCATTGTCTTGGTTTCAAAGAAACAACAAAGGCTCTGTTTGTATTTTACAATCCTAAAAGTTTAAATAAAACGCTTGGACATGTAGTATTGGACGGGTTTCGCTTTTCGGTAGCTTCAGGTATTCTATCATATGGATGCAACAGAACTGACACTTGTAACAATTCAAATTTTACTTTAGAGTTATTTGTAAAAATTGATCAAATTTGATGTTTCACTAAATTTCAATTGAAAATACGTATGATGATTTAAAAAATGAAAAATATTGGTTTATATTGATGACAGAATTTCAGCTTCAATTAAAATTCCTCAAATTATATGCATTTCCGCAGACAGTTTCAAAAAGTGTATTCATGTGCCAAAATGTATTGTATTGGGATTTTGGTCATCAAGCATCACAAAAAATTGTTTTAAGTGCTTGATGAATTTTGAACGCTTAAAATTCACTTATAAAAATTTGATGTTAATAATAATGAGACAGCAGAATTTTCACGTTTTCATAAACGCTATATATTATAAAAAAAAACCATTAACAAATTGACAATAGTTATTGTACACTGATCGATATTTTAAATCTTGTATCAATCGAGCAAATTAAAATACCGATGCAAGCTAGCTGTGGTTATTAAGCAACATTTTGACAGCCGCTGGTATAATAAAAACGTTTGCTTGTTGTATTGGTGAACCTTATTCAAAGAATAAGCCTAACAATAAGATAATTCTAAGTAATGATAGTATATATCTGGAACGATGTCCATATTGCCCATACGGTGTTGGTCGGATCGCTTTTAGCGAAATACATATATGATACAAATCGTTATATTATGCATACAAAGCTCCCTTGGTGCAATTCCCTCATTTGAAGACGCCTTGCAATGTGCTTTTGTACAGTTTTCATGACTAGACTGATGACTTAATTTAAAAAGTTATCAATATATTCTATTTTCATAAACATGACTTAAAGACAGTTGGAATAATCTTCACTTTGAACGCAACGGTTAAATACTGCAAATTTGTTCACTTCCACTCGAGCTTGGCTAATTTTGACTTTAAAGAACGGTTTGATTATTTAAAATATTTTAAGATATATGTGAGGAAAATACTCCTTCGTCAGAACTATTTTAAATATATAGTTCTGATGAAGGCGTGAGCCGAAATGTCTATCAACTATATCTTATAAAATTTTGTAGAACTATAATACATTGCTATTGTAGTAAAATAAACCGTGTTATAATGGAGATCTACCAAGCAAATGCCAATTCAATAAATAAACTGTTTTAAATGTTTGTAAAATATTTATAATATTACATTTTATTTTTTTTAATTCAAGAAAATATAGGAAATAAATTTTTCTTGCAATTAAAACAATACAATATGTATTAAATACAATATTTTGTATTTTAAACACATTGTGTTATATATCTTAAGACGTTGATATACATTCAAAATGATGTTTTTAGTCATTTGCTTTGATAACACTTTGCATTCTAGAAGAATATAAAAATTGATAAAAAATAAACAAGACAAATATATTCAAAACTAATAACAATAGAAATGTATACATAATATTTGAAATAGTCATTTAAAAACACTAGATTTTTTTACTAGACGTTCCTGTAGTTCTTTGTTCAACGCCCTTAACTCTTTTCCTTCTTGTATACGATAATTACAAAATATTATTTGGAAACTTTTTTTGGATTTGTTTGTTACAAGAAAAACATGATGCGAAAGAGTTGAGTTGACTTGAGATCTCTCTAGATATCTCAACGCATGGCTCTTTATGTTCCGCTTGCAACTCTTGCAAAGCTCTCAACCTTTTTTTAAAGAAGAATTTACGTGTAGAATGAAAGTTCAAGTAGACTAGTGGTTATCTAATCACCCACAGTATAGAAAAGGATTTTCAACCATCAATGCTTTTGATCGCAAAAATTTTAAATCGATTAAAATGACATTTAAAGATTCGATCCTATGAATTTCATGACAGAACTTTTATGTTTGCTACGCCGAGCTAATATAGTATATAACCCTACATAGTAAAAATCATTTTTTCCAAAGAGATTATCGCCTCATGTGAATAACTATCAAGTAAATAAACATTTATTATACAATAACTGAAATAGTGTAAATAATTAAATGAGTAAAAAAAATAACGTTTTTCCATATACATCATCAGGCTGTAATTGGACAACAATCCTGTTGCATTGTACGCGAGTGGCCGATTCGTCAAAATGAACTTACACAAAAGAGTCATCGAAGCGCAGGGCTTTTCAAGTACCCACAGTAGACGGTAATGACAGCCTCCAAAACTATTTACACGAACTGAGATGACTATTCATGAAAACTAGTGAAAATCATTTACCTTACCTTTCTTGAGTAGCTTGTTACACAAACGGCATAATACGCGGTTGCTCTGAAGTACTGTATAATTAATTGATTATGTTAAAAGCTTTTATGAGCTTCGTTGTTTTGTTTAATCCTTAGACGAACTCATAAATTCATTCAATTGAATGTAAACTAACTAAACCACTTTAAATCTATGTGATGTTGTCATTCATTAGCACGGTTATAACTTTCATTCATCATCATTTACATGGCGATAACGATAAACTTTAATATATTTTTTAGGAATGAATACATTTCAAAGTGCCTACGATTTTATTAACTAAAAATATTAACATTAGAGCAGGCATCTCTTTTAAAAGCCGTCTGGCGTAGCACGTTGAATGAATCGCCTATTTATATTCGGTGTATCAGATAGGATAAAAACAAACAATTAGATGAACTCCGATAATTTTAAGTATTATACCATGTGAATGATAAAAGTTAGTTAAACATAAAAAATATGAACGGCTTTATTTTGCATTACAAATTCATCCACCAAATGCAGATACATAGTTATTTTAGAAGTCATTTTTCAATATCGTTTTTTTACATATTTAATATGAAAATGAATTGATGGATTTCGAATATTATAAATAGTAAGACAAACATAACTTGTAGAAAAATATTGCAATAAAGAATACTCGCATCATTAATAATGTTTCTATGAACATTAAAAACCTTATCATTTCCTATATAGAAACAGTTTTTTTTAATCTTTAGAAGTTCTCTGTCAATTTTTTTCGATCTCAAATGTTAAAAATAGCGCTTTGGGTGCTATTTTCCAGTATATCAATATGGCACACAAATTTTTACATGGAATACTTTTAATGCAATCAAAGTTTCAACAAGAAAATATGTGTGGAAATAGTACTGGAAAAGCTTCACCTGTATCTATTTTAGGAGTTATTATGCTTAAGGACTAAGTGAAGAATTTAAAATATAAATAAACATTGCTTATATTTTCTTAAAATCACGGAATATCTTCAATTCTTCCAATAGATTTAATATTTGACAAAATTTTAAAGGATACTAATTAGTTAATATTTTTACTTTTCTTTTTAATACCACACAAACTGATTTTATAAGACAAATATAACACTGAAAAAATCCTATAAAGCAATCAAGAGTTTCCAGGGTTTCTTGAAATATTTTGACAAATTTCTATCCACAACTATTTTTAATTGATTGTCGTCAGAATTATTAAATACAACAATTAAACATTAATTTAGCAGCAATCTGAGAACTTTACAATAAATGTTTATTACAATTGAAACTGTTTGTAACTTTCAGAAAAAAATATTTTTTTTTCCTGAATTTGGACGAGAATAAAATGTCTTAAAAATAAAATCTAGGTTAACATAAATACTCGCAAAAATACAATACATTGAAAAGTGGAAGAAACATCACCTGTTTCTAAATCACCACTTTAAGAGATTTTTTCTTCATACAAATAAATCCGTTTCGATTGCTTTGTAAAGCACGATTCTAAAGCTCTGCATTATACGCAGAGGGTTATAAGGTTATTCTCGACAGGTGGTAGCTAAGGTTGTGCTTAGACCGTGAATGCACGGACCACTTTAAAGCTTTCAGGGATTCAAGTGAGCCAAGCTTAAGCTTCAAGGCTACCTATTCTGTGTAGACATCATGAATATTTTGTTATACTGAAGTAGGTGTGTAAAAAAAAAATTTTTGGAAAGTATTTTTTCATTGGCATGAATGAATAAGAACAAAAAAGAAACATTTAAAAAGCTTTGCGAATTTCTCTAAAAGCTTTACACTGTTTAAAACTCATTTTCATTTCTATATAGAAAACCAACATATTCGTGAAGTTTTGAATGTCATAATGTTTTTATTAAATATGATACAGTTTCTAAAAAAATCTCAATCATCGTTCAGCATAAAATGTTTAATTCTATATTAAATAACAAATTGAAATTCAACGATTCCGCTTTCCAAAATTTTTATCATAGTCGAAATACGGTTCATAAATAATAAAAACAATTCTTTTTTATGTAAAAATTTTAAATACATATTTTGATGCCAATCAAAAATTGTCCATGTCGAATAAATTCAATTTAATTCTTTTTGAAATTTTTAAATCTGGTGTATAAATTACCGTTTGTATCCCCATTGCAAGACTAGTGTTACCATTTTCCATGATTTTTCAAAAATATATAACGGACATCCTATTTGATATTATCGATGATAGTAAAATTGTAATTTTGGTTCTGTACAAGTCAAGAGAAATATCTAGCTAGGTACATTTTGATCAAATATTCACAATCTACTAAAAAAGTGCATGCCTATTAGAAAGCCAGGGGATTATATTTATTCGGTTTCAATCAAAAAGTCTCCTATTTTATTTAAACCCTTTCTATCATAACAGTTTATTTTAAATTCATATGTCTACAAACAATAGACCTTAAGCCTACTCTATATTAAGGCATCATAAGTAAATGTCAAAATTCTAGCACCAAAAAGGCTCTGGTGGTACGAAAGATTATTTATCAAGCCAGCAACAAAGATTTTTATTTACATAATGAAGTAGATGCATTATAGATTCATATACTTATTGATCAAATATAACATAAACTATTATAAAAATTTACTTTGAAATATGTAGGGCAAAGCAAATTCCGTTTAAGTAAACACGCTCACGATTCAAAATGAAGATAAATCAAACATTAAAAAATATTGTGATTTTCGGAATTCAAACTCACCTTTAGTTTATTTTTCATGTGTATTTGCAAACGTACATTTTATTCAATTTACGTGAATAACTTTCGCCAATAAAATAGAAACGAAATAAAAACATTTAAAACTCTAAATAATAAATATCGTATGAAAATAAATCAATATACAGTGTTTGCTAGTTGAAACGTATTTGTATTTTGAAATTGTCTTTGCTGTGCATTAATTTATGTTGACTTTTAAATTACGATAAATTGTCAGCCGTTAAGCTTGGTTTCATAACATTAGCTTTTGTTTAAAACATTTGCCTCAAACAGCCATCCATGTACATTCAGTTAGTCTGGAGTTGTGTTCAGTATTTTGATTGTTTAACCAAACTGAAATAGCAAGTTTCAAAATAAAAAAGCTTTTGCTAAATGAGCGTTTTATTTTATAAATAAATAAAACCAAACGTATAATTTATTCAAAACGTTTGTACGTTATTAATTTAAAAATATATAAAATGCATGTTGTATGGTAATGAGTATATTCCGGTTTATTTTCAAAAGCTTAAGCTTATTTTTATATTCATGTAAAAATGTAGCCTTTAAAAAAATCATTTCAATAAGTGTGATAACTTTCGTCACAAAAAAATATAAATTTCAACATTACTAAGGTTATAGCCTTTATAATCAAGCCATTAAATTTTTTGTTAAAATTTTGACAACACTTAACTCAACATTTAACAAGCGGTGTTTTTTTCTAAGCTGTCATTCACATTGTGTGCTTATTTTTCTCGATTACATGAGAGCGATATTAACAATAAATAAATATTATTTTTACTAAAGTATATATCTTGAAGGATTCTTCCATTATTTTAATGATATGAATTCAGATAATAATGAATTAAATCTACAAAAAATAATAAAAACATTTATTTATTTCATACATGCCGAAAACCATTACATAATATTAACTATTCTTGGATACAAGAACACTAAATTTTTCAAAATCATAACATGTTTATTCTCCAGTAACGTGATAAAAGAATTATGTTATATTCATCATTATTACAACTCAGATTTAGTTTTATCGAAGAGAAATATTTAGGAGTGAAATTTTTTTTTTGTTCTTAGAGATGGAATCGATTAAACTAAACTATTGACTCACTCGTTGGCATACTCATTTAAAATTTTTATTAGCATATTCCTTGAAAAAAAAGGAACGTTTTAATGGAAAATATTAAGTTATAATTTGGGTGAAATATTTTCCAGAAATTCACCCGTGAACATATTTTATATTTAAAGGAAGTAAATATGAACAAATAAAAGCTTTCATCAAATAAAACAAATAGTGCATTGAAATTTTGCTCAGCTGCGATTGTGTGCGATTCATTATTTCTAATAGGGGTAAACATGCAAGCCACACGGCCATCAATTTTTCATACTGATCTGTATTAACTGTGGCGTCACATTCATCTCCTCTTTTGTCATTAGCATACAGCGAAACCTCATTTTAGCAGACAAACGCGGACAAGTGGCAGTTTGCTCCAGTCCGTGTCCAATATTTAAACTTTTTTTTTTATTGTGATTGGATTATTGAAATAAAAGCAGAATACTTATAATATATACTATATATATCACTGATTTGTAATGCGGATAAAATCATCTAATGACACTTGTTAAGTCTATTGCGACTGTGTGATGTGTGAGTAATGTTTATATAATATGTTGATTTATTTTGACACATTATTGGAAATGTGTTTTAATTAAACTGAAACATTGAAATTATATCGAAGTTTTAAGATAAAATTCAATTAAAAAGTGCGTATGATATGGTAGGTACAAAGAATAAATTTTCATTGAAAGTTTTGTAAATTTTAAATTATTGCTAAAATCCATATTTAAATTAATATAAATATATGAAATGATTGAAACTCAAACACTATTAGATCAAGTTACTTGAAATTAAACCATGAAGAAATATACATGTGAAAAACCAATAATTTAGCTTTTATATATAGGATTTAAAAATATTTATCGCTTTTTATTTTCTTTTCAAAAGTAGCCGCATACCCATTAGCATTCAAAACTCTCATCTTCCTTGTTTATTTCTAGTCAGTTCACATTCTGAAAAGAAATACTTCTATCGCTGGTTACCGAGAGTTTCTCATTAAAAACCAATATTGTGAAATAAAAACGATATCTTTAAATCACTGTGAATGTATACAAATCTTACTTTTCTGAGAATATTTATACAGTGATTTTAATTCTCATTTATTATAATTCAAAAAAATAAAAATGTATTTGAAATGTGTTTTGTATGATTAAAAAATGCAATTTTATTATTAAAAACAGATATTTAAAATAAGTCACAACAACGGACAAGCTTTTAGTGTGACATAAAAAGCTAAAAAATCAACTGTTCGCGGATACAATAGCTTTTTTCTTTGGCTATTTGAAATAAACTTTTCCGAACTTTAACATAAATCGTAATTTGACAACCGTGTTCACATTCGTACATATTTTTAATGTTATAAATATGATAGAAAATATATTTAATTGGTTTTGAAAAGAAATGACCTTTTTTGGTGAAATTTAAATAAAATTCTTTTATGATTGAAATACCCTAAGAACAGACGCTTCTTGCAAATTAAAATGTGTGATGCATATTTTTCATAATCGGGACTTATGCTGGATTTAACATCCAAATAAATAAAAATACTATACTTTCATGGGTCAATATCAAAACTTAATTATTGAAAAATTTCATACTAATATATAAAGTTTTTATACTTCAAAATATATAATTTCTGCCCACGATTTGTCTTTAGATGTATATTATTGTCATCCCGAGTAGACACTGGTTCATTGAATCAAATTGAATTTTATGCTTTGACTTGATACTGAAATTTATTTTTCCAGAGTACAAAGTTCTGATTTTGATATTAACTTATGTTACTATCCTACCCCAGCTTGTGTTTTGTTAGTTAAAAGTTGTTTGTTATATTTTTCTGTTTGTTTTTTCATTTCTGATTTTCAGAAATATATTCGTTGAAACAATTTCATTCCAGTGATAATGAATATTTAGTTTTGAAATTAAAAAACTTTTATCATATTCACTCCATTAAATTATCACTTTTGACGATTTTTAAAATAGAAGCCGTTTACTAGAACAAAGGAACCCAAAAACTCTACAAAATCAAATATACAACAGAATGAGATTGACACGTTTCCACTTGTACATGATTTTTAGACAAGAGCTTGTATTGAAGGAAATAACAAAAAGCTATTTTATTTTTCTCATGCATGATTTGCTTGTCTACGTATTTTGAAGATGATGTGGTATCTAGGTTTGACTCAGCTTATTCATTTGTCAATAAACAAGTTAAATAATAATATATGAAAAAGAATCATCGATGGAATTATTATGTGATATTTTATTAAAACATTCATTTAAGAAAATTTGATTATTGAAGCTATATACGATTCTAGTAGTTTTATCAGGTGATAGAATGCCCGAAGATGCCGAAAGGCGGAACCTGGGTCGTTAGTGATAAGACACTTGGAATTGTATAAATTTTTAACAATTCAAATATAAATTCTATCGAGCGATATCATAAATAATGCATTTTATGGTTTATACTTTTATTTTGTTCGAATTAAGTCAAGGAAAAATACTATAAAAGCAAAATACTCTAAAGTATAGAAATGAAATTTTCAAAAAGTAATCAACCTTATTTTGCCATGAGTATTGAATAGTTCGCTTTGTTCCAAGTTAATCAGTTGTGTGATGTGATAGCTCATTAAAATATGCAAAAATTAAAATGATTGAAAAAAAAATCGTTTATTTATGTAATTCGAAATGTATGTCTTAGTAATTATCTCAAACTCATTCAATTTGAAAGCCGTCAGTTCACGTCATTTTTTTGTAAATTTTAACTCTAAAGATTTAACAAACTCTTGGTCTAATAAATTTCTGGATTTAATTTAGCTAATTTAAAAATCGTGAAAAGAGCAGTATTATTTTATTTCAACCTGTACGTAATTGAATGACACCTCCATGTGTCTTCAAAACATCTGAAAATAAAAATATTTTGCAACAATGTTTAGTATAAAAACATAATATCTAGCACACTGCTTTTTTCTTTCCAGATTATTTTATTCTGTTGCAATTAGCTAGAGCAAATATTTATCTTACTTTGGCAACGCCGCAAATAAGCTTCAGGCTTCACCGCAGTCAGAAGGTAAAGTTTTCATCTGGAAAAATAAAGATAGAATATTGAGTCTGTGGGATTACTGAATCATCTACAGATTACTTGGTGGATTAATAATACAAATTATAAATGTTATTTATTGTTATAACGTAATATCACGATCAAAGCATATCGTGAATTAACTAAAAAGTAATGAGTGTTATAAACTAATGATCGAAACTATTAAATTATATTATATTAAAATATCTCTTTGTATATGAATTGGCATACTTTTTCACTTGTGTTTAAAAGTTTTTGGTGAAAAATATGCGCTATTCATATCATTGAAAAATGGCGTGTATATTTAATGCAAAAAGCTTTACCAAGAAACTTTCTGTTATGATATCAATTTCAAAATCATTTTTATTAAAACATAAAGTATTTCATTTTAATGTCTGACCAATTTTATATTTATTTATAACTACATGGTACAAAACTTACAAATTATCAATTCATTGCTTTGGCAACGTAAACATATTTAAATATAAAGTATTGGAAATTCAACAAATACACAGTAAAACAATCAACAAGGATAGCAAAAAGAGTCAACCAAGGAAGCTCATGAAATATCTACTTTAACTGAAAAAATAGCATTCGCTTGAACCCACTTTCGTCTACATGAAATATGTCAACATCCGAAGCAAAACTGTTAAAAATTGTTAATGCTCTTACCATTGGCCTCGAATTAGTCGAAAGAAATACGTATATTATATAATTGTCGTATAAATACATATCCGGTTCTCCGACCAAATATAATTATGCAGCACAACAGCACTGTTAAAATAATTAATTATCCAACACAAATTTTTATTCTTAAAGGTTCGGCAATAAAAATAGTTTGACGTTGTTCTCATCGAAATTTTTGTTATTATAAAAAGAAACAATTAAATTTTCTGTAGTATTTTTTTAACCATTACCCACTGATTTGCTTTGTATATCCAATGACAGTAAATCTTTTAAATATCTCACATATCCAAGCCGTCACACTATGTATTAACATGCATACATAATGTTGTCAAATTAGTGAAACAAATAACGTTTTTATCTTTTTAGTTCAAACATAAGAGCTATTTTATATCATATCAAAGCTTACTAAGAAATGACGTGTAATATTTTCAAATGTATTTTTTTTTTATCCTCACGGATTTACTATAAGAGTGTTAATATTTATGTTATTCAGTGAACCAAAAGAAATCTTTTTACCATTGAGCTACCTCAGGTAAACTTTTTCTTGAATTGGTTTTGGGTTTCGAAAAGATTTATCCGTGAGTGGAAAACGCTTAAGAAATCTGAACGCCTTCGGGTTATTGTAAATGCTGATAGCAATATTTGAACAAGCATATTTTGATGTAAGTGCCTACATCGATGAAAATATTATGATAATATTGTCAGATATTTCATCCAGGGAACACTTTACATTGTGTCCTATTTTTATTGTATTATCCCTTTTTACGCGTGTTTTAGTGTATTGTCGAAAATTTGGGTATCGAAAAACAATATTTAAAATAAACTCTTTGACGAATATGGAATAATTTTTTTTGAACTATTGGATAGTTTTAGTTTCATTAGAAAACATGAAAACATCTTGATCTAGACAATTAGTAAGTGTCATATTTTATATGTTTTGAAAAAAATGATCAAAAATCTAACTTTAAATTTTAAATTGCCAATTTGATTCATCTCTCCTTACACATAAGAAAAGTATTTTAAATACATCGTTATAATTATAGAGATATTTATTTGAATTTTACAAAGTAATTATCAATCTATTTCAGTACTTTTACAATAAAAAAAAATAAAAATCTTAGATCACGACAAAAAAGTTTTTTGGTCACAGTTTGGCGTTTCAAAGTTTGAGAAGATTATAATGCTGATAAAACTTAACCGATATGTCATTAAATTAAATTAAATGATCGCAAGAGCCAAATGAATCTATTATTAGTTTCCGATATAAAAGAGGTATAAAAATATCATATTTAACAAAAATAAACTGAAAAATGTGAAAAATAAAACATTTAGAGATGAATTCATATTAATTTACAATATCTTTTTTTGCTGTAAATTTTCTGACACTTAAAGCTAACATAACACAGATTTATTTTTAAAAAAGTCAAACAAACGCTATCTTATAAAAGTAAATTTATCAATTCATTTTGAAATGACTGCTAAGAACTTACTTTTAAGTATAATGAAAAAAAAGCGTTTAAAAAATCTTAAATATTAATTATAAAATGGCTTCCGATAATGATTTTGAGCGCTTAGTTAATTTTCAAATTTATGTTTTTTTTCTCTCTTTATTCTGAATAAATACGCGTAAAAAGTTTTACAGCTTGCCTCAATAAATTATCACAAAAAAGCCAAACGTGATTAAAAATGTAATCTGTCGTGGTTATAAATTATTCTAACATTTTTAACAGAAGCTTTAGCGATAGCTTATATAAAAAAGAAAATAAAACATTGATCTTAAACCCATTTTTTCAAGAATAATATTTTTTATGTTTAGATGTTTCTTGAATATTAAAAAACTATTCAATTTATACTTTTGACCTTAAAGTATAATAGTTTTTTTGTTATTTGTGTTTCCTAGGATTCAAAAAATATCTTTCACTTGAATTCAAAATGAGTACAACATTGACATTTGTTTTTAAATTAAAAACTGAAAGATTATACATAAATGCTGGCTGGTACAATACTAAATCATTTATACAAAAGCTCTACATTCAATGGGTCTAGTTCATAAAATTTCTCATCACGTATCACACGTGAAAGAATTGCTGTTTACAGAAAAACTCTTTCAGGGATAAAGAACGTTAGAAACAATCAGAAATTTTATGCGTTAATTGTATTTCACGGAAATGTTTTTATCGTAAAAATATTAAATATAAACGATGAAAACATTTTGTAGTGCTTCACTACTCGGTCTGTAAAAGTACATTACATCAAAAATACGGTGCCAATTCTGTTTATCCTGTTGCTAGCATTATTTGTCCACACGCATTTGTTTTTTTTTTCATTTAAAATATACTCTTCTGTGATTGACATCCGAAAGATAATATTCAAAATCTTTTCAAGATGAGTTATTTAAGGGATATATTGTTTTAAATTTAACATTTCAACTCATAAAGCTTATATATTTTATATAATAAAAAAACATTTTTAGTACTTATTTCCACAATAAATTTTTTGATCGGGACCAGTTTCCCTCATAGCAAGCATCATCAACTGAGCTCGCGATGAGCGAAACAGGTCCTGATCAAAAAATATATGGACAAACTAAGTACCAAAAAATGTGTTTTTATTATTTATAATATCATGCCTTTCCATCAAGAAGTGACGTTAACATCTAAAAAGTCATTTTGTTTACTATGGGTGAATAAATTTTCAATGTCTGCTTATACTTTTGTTTTGTTTCCTAGTTCTTGAACCCATGGTTTTATACACCTGCTACCTTTAACTCAAATTAATTTTTTGTTTTGTATAAATAGACTTGTTTGTAAATTGTATTCTATCAGTTGATAATGCTCGCGATGAGCGAAACAGGTTCTGATCAAAAAATATATTGTGGAAATAAGTACTAAAAAATGTGTTTTTATTATTTAAAATACCATTTTTTTACAATAACGTTCCCGATACAATAAATGTACTCAAGTTTGATATTCATAGTAAGGACCAATAATATCGAACCAAAGTTTCTTATTTATTTAACTTAACTTTATTATTAACACATTCTATCATGCATAAATTTTCAAAAATACTACACAATTAAAAAATATGAAGTCTTGATAAAAACATAAAACCAATGTAATGAGACTTAAAAGCAGTTGAAAAATTTTGATTTGACGTTCACCACTGAAAGAAATTCAATTTATTATTTGAGGACCTCACGTGTGCCGGCAAATCTGAATTTAATTTATTTAAGCATATTCAATATTTTTTGGAACGTTAAATCTAATTTCTCACTATGATCTTTATTTAGACTGTTTACTTTATGTGGAAAGTAATAGTGTTTTTTATCGTTCAAAAAAATCTTCTCTGAAATAATCGATTTCATTAAATTAATTGCCCACTCACTGCTCAAACCATCCCTTAACAAGAAAACATCTTATATAATATAAGAAAATACATTAAAAACACACATTCAGGCTGTTCTAGATCTGCTAAAATTATGTATTTCATCTAGGTTAGCTAAAAAAAATAATTAAAAATATTTTCTCACATTTTTAGATAAAGTGTTATGATTTATACAAATCAATTTATTTTAAGCCTAACTAATAACGGCTCTTGCTTTAAATCTACAATAATTAAATGATCACACTTTTATATTCTAAGGCGCTAAAACACTATTACTTAAATTGCATCAACCATATGACATGTATATGTAAAACAAAAATTTGGTGATGGATATAATAATTTTTTTTCATCGTCCTAAAAAATTTGAATATATTAGCATTAAATGGCTCGCGCGTGTAAATTTCTCTAACCTTAAGTTTTTTTTGTTTCACGATTTTTCTTAGTCTTACATTTCAAAAATTAAAACTATAAAAAATGAACTCCTTAATTACAATGAAAATATTCCTCAAGCACTTTTTATACTGTTACAATAAGGTTACACAATTCAGCATGATCATCTAAATATGACACACATATTAAATCGTTATTAAAATGAAATCGAGATAGATTTCGTATTGTTAAATGAGTGACAAAAAAATTGTGAAAAATATTTATAAATCATAAAATCAAATGCCTAATTAAAATAGTTTTCACTTCACATAAAAGAACAAATTTTCTAGTTAGATTATAATTCAATATTTTTTTACAAAACAAGAAGCAAAAGAAGAAAGCTTTTTCGAGCGGAAATCTACACACGTCCAAATTAACGTAAGTATTGAAGTTTTTGAATTTGGCAGTAAAAACTTGTTTTATTCCTTTTCAAAAAAAGTTCAATGAATTGCTTACCTTATTGTTATGATATCGAGGATACGTAAATTATTTAAATAATGAGTATATACCATAAAAAACAAGGTTACACAAATTAATCATTCTTAAGTATAATTTGGTTTGAGTTTTCAAAGATTACGTTATGATTACTTAAATTGAGTAGATTTTGTTATAGTTGCTTAGATTACAGAAACATGAATTAAAATTTAAAACGGATGTAGCATCTTTGTGAATTTGAGAGCTTTTTCAAAAGCTGCTGGCATCTGCTACAAACACCATGACGATATGATGCCTAAAATTTCACAAGAATCTTATTCTAAAATTATGTTCATGACCATGGCCATCTATAGAATGTGCTCAACGCATTAATGAGATACTGGAATCGTTAGAAAACAAGCAAAGAGATTGAAAAAAGATGGAAATTTGTGAAAAGAATAAGAACCGGAGAATATTTAAAAATCCAATTTGAAAAATTATTGCATTGAATATGATATACATATATATTACATTGAATTATAAAAAAAATTGAAGAAGAAAATATTTTGTGCTTCAAATTCTTTTAACATTTATGAAATCTTTTAAAAAAATCATCGTTTAAATATTTCTATGATATTATTATATATTTAGTAAGTAACTTTTAGTAAGACAATAATTAAAAAATCGAAGAATCTATCAAAAGCGTTATATTTTTTAGTGAAATGTTAATTATAGTCGTTAAAGTCATGAATTGCTCAGAGGTAAGGGTTTTAAGGTAAGCCATTTAATCTCAGAAGGTAAAGGATTAAAAGTAAATTGGACTGAATGAATTCCTGCGACACTTTCCAAACTTTGACATGAGACACTCTACTTAAATTAAATTCACGACAAAGCATAGGTATGCTAAAAAGTTTTAAGTGAACTGCCTTAATCTAATTATATTTCTAGGAATGTGTAAAACTTAAGATTTCTAATATTTATTTAAAAAATATGAATACAAACTACATTTCATATAGCGCAGATTGAGTTTTTTTTATAAAAATCTACTCTTTTAATGAAAACTGAAAAAATACTACAATCGACCAATTAGTTATGGTATCGACATTTTAATAAGTTTTATGAAATATTTTGGCTATCGTTATATAAAAATATTCTGAATCTCTTTAAATGACTGAGACTTATAAGGCATACTTTTTTTCAAATAAAAATAAAACTTATTAATCATTAAAATTTGATTAACTGATTTGTAAATCCTATTTTAAAATAGGATCTTTTATTTCAATTATTGTTACTCAGTACAATTTTAACTCAACAGGATGATTATATATGTACATGATGTCAAAACCAGCTAATTTTTTACAAATCTGGACTTACCTGTGAACAAAAAAAGAATGTGTTATTAGAGTTATAATATTGCCATAAAATGTTTCATAAGGTAATAAATTACAATTTTATCGGTACCAAATACGTGAAACATTCTTTTTCTGGGGAAAATATTTTTATTACTTTCCTCAATAATGTATTTTAATATTTATATGACGAAAAGAAAACACTCTAAATCACCAAAATATTTTTCATGGGATATACCATCTAGCACATAATTGTATGCTTCATAACTTCGCGGAACGTGATATCATTACCGATATATGAAACCGTAAAACGTGACATTCTTTCGAGTAGGTATGAAAAATCGTGCGTGAGGCTGCCCTGTGAACGAAAAATGTCAGCTATCTCTCATTTGGGACAATTTTATGGAAACAAATGTCTGAATCAAAGGTAAAAAGTTGAGAATTACGATGATAACTAGCGCCTTATAAATCTCTATGTTAGTTATTACAATGTTATACAACCGAGCAAAATTTAATAAAAAACACACATACATGGATTAATCTTTTTTTTTTTTTTTAATTTTCTAACAATATACTTTTTTTTTACAATATATAAGCAAAGTTTGAAACGGTTTGCCAATTTACTTAGAAATCCAATGAAAAATAATAAAAGTTTCTTCTTCAGCCCCAAAAGTCTATCAAAATGATATTTGCGGAATTATTTAAATACGCCAGAATTTTTATAACTTTAATTAAAAAATCATATTTTATACAATATTTAATAAATAATTTATTTGAAACCTTTGAAAAGATTGATTTTTATACGTCCATATTAAAATGTATATTGGTAATATTATAATGATCAAAACTTTATTTATTTAATTAGATAAAAGAAATTTGTGGTTTTATTTAGTTTAACAAGTGTGCATGTTTTTTGTTAATATTTTCTCAAACACCAATTTATCGATCAATCAGAAAAATATGTTATATAAAAGATTTTCTAAAAAAATTTTATTCTAATTATTGTCGATGAAAGATTTCTGGATTCTACTTTCAGTACGAATGTAAAAATATTTGTGTGTATGTAGGATTGGTTGATAAAATGGATGGAAGTATTTCAAGAATAAAATGAGGAGTTCATTCCAAGCCAGTTTGCAATTTAAACAACTTTTGTTCTTGAAATACTAAGAATTTGGATTTAAATAATTTTCTTCTTTAAATTCAAATTTCCTCCACATCACATATGCAAACCTTCAAACGAATCCCTCGCGCAGTTCATTTGACGGGACTGTGTTCTGTCTCGCCTTTGTAAGAAATACTTTATTTCAAATCGTAAAGATACATGAACTTTCCACTACAAATTATTACGAAATCTGAAGCAGCTATAAAAGTAACTGGATTAGATGTCTTGGGAGGCATATTCCTGTTCTGCGAGAATTATTTAAATTTTGCCGAAAAGTATTTCAAAAAAAAGAGACCGGAGAAATAAATTCTGTATAGTTTTTACCCTTAAGCATCATTTGTCAAACTTGGTCAGATATATGATTATTTCTATTATTTTATGTTAACTTTTAATGTGACAGCGTGTTATTAAATGTGTATTTTTTTTTTGAAATCACGATAAAGCGAAAAGCAGCGACAAGATAAAGTTGCTTCCTTTCATATTAAGATAAGACATCTGTGAACGAGAAATATAATAATAGATTTTTTTATTTTTAGAATAAGTAAAGTTGTAGTTTTGGATTCTGTTTAGGAACAAAAAATATTTTGTTTTCTAGTATTTTTTAAGCGGTTTCTAAGAATCAAGAGTTTTGTTATATTTACTCAATCCCTAACTAAATTTTAGCACTACATTTTCAACTGTAAAAGGTTTTATGTAATTCAGAGGAAAATAACGTTTGTTTGTTGTTCAGGCAATAACTGTATATATAAATAATCTAAATAAATGCCAATGCAGTATATTGTGAGAATTTCGACTTCATATGAAATATTGTACATTTAAATTTCAAAAATGCAAATGATACTCTTAAAGTTACGAAAAGTTTCGTATTTTAAGCATTGTTATTCTTCCTTCATTTCGGTTTAATATAACGGATCAAACCGGAAGTACACAGAAAGCACTTAGCTTGAATGACAGTTGACTAACAAAACAGAAAATGCGTTTCGCAAAACAATCTGTGTCCATATCAATTTATAACAAATCGTGCAATGCGAAAGTTTACTACACAAATTTAAAATTTGAGCTTAGTACAATATATAAAGTTATAGATTAAATACAGTTTTACAAATTGATAATTTTAAAGTTGTAGTTTTTTTTTCAAAAAAAAATACATAATAACAAATACGATTGACCCAGTTATATTTTATACTATAACATAATATATATATAGCTATGAAATTCAAAAAAAAATGTTTTTTAATTATATTCGTTATAAATATTTAAATATTTAAGTGATAGAGCACTGTTCCTAATCAAAATAATCACATATTAAGAATAAAAAACATTACTTTACAACAAATTAACAGATATTGTAAATTATTCACTGCTAATGAGAATTGGAAGACCGATTTTTATTTTCCTACATTATCTCATACCAAATGAACTTTCGAATCTATAACTGAGAATTACATCTAGAGTTCTTTTAATGGAAGTCTTTTGCAAGCAAGTTAAAAGATTAGACTTTGAACAAACCAAATTAGATTATTTATGCTTTTTATTTGAAAATTGTATACAGAATAAATTAAAAGGAATGAATCACATCTTGAAATATAAGCAATATAAAATTAAACACTACTAAAATAATTTAAAGAGATTGTCAGCTTTTCAATATTATTTGAATATATTTATTATGGATAAATATATAAATTTGAACTTATGATGTAAAAAATATTGTTTTATACAACTTAAAAAAGAACTGAAAAACGTTTTAAAATGTGGTAATATCGTATTGTAACCAATCGCTTAGAAATTTATTTATCATCTGAGTGTTCACATTTCTTCTGTTTACATTAACTAAATTTTTCTTCAATGCTACTCTAAAAAGAATTGCTCAGCCTTGTAAACTATCTCACTGATACAAAGATACTAGATTTCAAAAAAACAATTTTGATCTAAGAAAATTTTCTTAGGTCAAAATTGTTTTTTTGAAATCTAGATTAAAATTACATCTATTACGTTTAAAAACAGTGTGACATTATTATGCTTGTTACAATAATACACATTTATGACGATAGAAATATAAGGAATTAATTCAATGTAATCCTTTCTTTTAGTATATTTGTTGATTTATCAAAACAATAAATAATGTTAGTTGTAAAGATAGATGACTAAATGACATTTTTTTATATTGTGGCCAACAAAATGCAAAACAGAAATCCTAATATTACGATCTAATTAATTCAATTCAGTACCAAAATGTCGCTTATGAAAATACATACATTTTTTTACGTTTATATTGTTAAATTGTTTGCATTTTTATTTTTTTGAATGTTGAAATTATTACTCAATTCGTGGTGAATAATTTTATTGTTTAGTTGGTATTGGTTTTTACGCTCACCTAATTGCTTATTCGATTTGCGACCAGTTTTGTTTCGTTCCAGCTGTATATTATGTATGAAAATCTCTATCAAACATTTGATTTGAGTGAAAGAACAACTCACAGATAAGAAACGAAACTCAATAATGTTTTTTTTCACCAATGTATTTTATAAGACTGACATAATTTTTCATTAAAGTTGAAGTTACTATATAACCTTTAAAAGTCCGTTGATTTAATGTAATTATGGAAATTTAATTGAGCACATCAATATATTCTCGTGCTGTGCTAGATTTGTATTCGAATTATTTATATTAGATCCTAAAAAAAATACTCAATATTTTTTTTAAATTATATTTATCCAGTAAAAGTATGTTTTTAAAAACGCCTTTATTATCTTTCTTAAAAAAAAATAGCGCATTTTTTGGCATAAATATATTTCCGGAAGTTTGACCTCTTTTTTTTACTTAATTATAGAAAAATAAAGTAAATAATACAAATACTAGATACGTCTCATTCTAGATGAAGTCAGTACATTACCCTGACTGAGCTAATGAGCTTTTTATCAAACTGTAATCACGTAGCAGTAATGGAATGTAATCGCTTATTGATTTCAAAGGACGCTTACGCAAAATATTATATGAAGCAATATGAAAATAAAAGATCAATCGTGTTATATTTTTTTCTCAAAATTATCGGTATCCAGATGCTTGTATAATATTTCGCATATCTTTGTACTGTTTCCGATAACCAATAAATATTGGTTTTGTAAAGAAACTTTCAATAAAAGTGTAATAAGCCAAATTTTTACGATGGATTACATCTAGAGACCATTCGCACTAAAATTGGATATTATTTTCATTTACGCAGCATGCTGTTGGGCGAATTGTTTCTTTGTCCGTCGCTCCCCGGGCGCTTTTTTATATCATTCGATTGATAAAGATTTACGCATTTCGAGAAACGTTTACGACTTTCAAATAGATTTTCGACAATGCTCCAACACGCTTAAGTTTCCTCTCAGAGAGATGACAAAAATGGTCAAGGAAAGGTAAACAGGCGAAAGCCTCACCTAATGGGAATGAAAACGGATTAAAAATTTAACGAATTATTCCTAGTAACTCAATCGTATTTTAATTTTCCAATAGATTTAAGATTTTACACCAAAATTTTCGAACACGTATTTCTCAATGAGTAGGTAATTTTTCTACAAAAATTAAGAATGATTACTTCTCACATAATGTTGTTTTTTTAATATTTATCTATCCGATTTCAATTAATGCGAAAGTAAATTGAAAACTGGTTTCTCTTGTTCTCAAATCTGACTACTGAGTTTAAAATTATGATTGTTATCAAAACAAAGTCATTTGATTCGGTTCAGAAAATCATGGGTTCAATAATTTAACAATTATTAGGGATGTATAGCATTATAGCTAATGGCTAGGTATTTCTTTGTCGAATCGTACTACACTATTAGTGTTTTCAAAAATAAGCTTGCATATGAGCTAATAAATTCAGCAACTCAGTTACAAGCAATTTTCATAAATTATCATGACAAATTCATAAAAACCATAAAATCCGCGTTTATGAATGATTTTTTAAATGTTATATAATTAAAAAAAAACTATTATTTCAAATCGTAATATTCAATGGTCACGATCAATATTTAGCTTGGAAGCGCACTCTAAGGTTTGAATGCATGAATGGAATATTTCATTTTTCAATTTTATGTATTCTTTCCGTATTCCCTAAGAAGTAGGTTTGGTTTTGTAAGTGATATTGAAGAAGTAAAATTCTTTTTTCATTTCTGATTAATATTTTTTATAAAAAATTCGTTTCTATCGTGCTCTGATCTGTTATACATAACATCAAACATAGGATGAAAAAAAAAACATTAATATATACGAATCAACGGTTTTGCTGAAATTGTACACGGTTTTTAAATTACTGTACAAAATATAAAATGCAAAAATCTTATATTGAATGTCATAATACTTACAGGTCAAATATTTTGCTAAGGAATATTATTCGCCAAAGACTTGGTCAAAGTTTTGAGATTTTTGAATAATATTGGAATAATCAGAGAGGTTTGCTGATATTTTTGAAACTTTGCACAAAAGAAGATATTGCGTGCCTCGTTGGGTATTACATTTCTAAGAAAAATGGTTATCCAAATAAACATTTATGCAATTGTATGCATTTGAACTGAGAGATTTTTATACAATTATGTCCATTTTTAATTCGTTATAATCATTCTTAATTTTTTTGACTAGTCATCTTGTTAATTAAATTAAATAAATAAATATATCAGCGAAAATATTTTAATATGTATAGAATAGTGGCTTAGTCAATAAGGCTTATTTTTACATAGTAAAAAGAGTTCCGATTTGGAATTCAGATATAAAATATAAGCTTTTACTGGAGAATCTTTTAGTCGTTTACTGAATTATTATCTAAAAACATATTAAGTTTCTTTATTTTTTTATTTAAAATAAAATGCCTTTTTACCTGAAAGGTTAAAACATTAAAACATTTAAAAAAAATCTACAACCTAATCATACCCTTAAAACGGTTTGATCAGGGGTGGATTTTTCTTCGTCCTATTGATAGCTTGTAATTCTCGCTTATAATAATAATATTAAACAACTAAATGACATTTATTTTTTGTTAATTAAAATGTATACTTACTACTATAGTTGTGATTCATAATATGTGTACAATATTACATTATGTACACCTAGGTTCCCAACTTGGTTTTTTTTTGAGGGGTCGTCAACTTATATGGTCAACTAATTTTTTTTTTTTTTTGTATGCTTTTGGATTGTATGTGGGGTCACGGGTCACATGGATTTTATGAAAAGGAGTCGCCACACGAAAAACGTTGGGAACCTATGTAACAACACATGAATATTATTAAAAAAATACATTGTATATCTTTTGGTAAAATAAATAAAAAAAAATGGTGTTAAGTTGAGCGAGGTTCAGACTTTTATTAAAGGTCACCAAAAAAGTTATAAAAAGTGACATAAAAATCGGGAGCAGTGACCATTTTCGTGTATCTGTCGCGTGATAGGTAAAGCCTTGCAGGCAAAGTTAATATCGATATAAAATCTTTATTATACCAGAGCCAACTACGTTCCCCGCAGCTTTGGCGAGATTTTGCCACGCCGGGATTTTGACGCGTCAGCATTTGGACAGTTGAGATTACATTCAAGGCAAAACTGAAAAGCTCAACAATTCCGTTGTACTCCGCTGAAATACAATGCAAAATTTTACCGTAGAATATTTTTTTCGATTTACAGACTAGTTAAATTTTAAATTTAGCCGGTTCATTTAGAAACCGTCGTCGATTCTTAGCCCGAATAGATCATCTTTCATTTTACATTAGGCGTATTTTTTGAAGCTCTTCTTCCGATCGTTTATCGGTAGTTCTTTCAATTGAAATACTTACAAATATTGGGTTGCATTTTCTCATTAGTATCATTTTGTTGGTCATATATTTAGTTTTAAATAGAAATATGATTTTTTTAAATATGAAACATCTCTTTTGTGAAAAATTTTAATATTTTTTTTTATAATTGACTCAATTTTAAACATGGTGAAAAAATAGCAATGAATTTTAGTTATATAAAATTTATATTATTAATAAAGTTGATAGCTATTTCGGCTCACGTCTTAGTCGTAGTTATGATGATAGCTATCAACTATAGATCTTCAACTATATGGAACTATAATACATTGCTATTTTTTCACCGTGTTACAATAGAGTTCTACCAAGTAAATGCCAATTCAATCAATAGACTCAATTCTAAGTAAGACTTTCAAAAAAAGCGTTTATGAGTTATATGTGGTTTTTGATAAAATATAACTTTTTTTACCGTAGTTAATAAGTTCTATAAAAATTCAAATATTCATAGACATAACAGATTAAATATATCTTTATCTTAAGGCCTAATTTTTATAAATATTCAAAAAGAAAATGTACAGACAAAAATCATCGTATAAAATATTCTGTCTAGGACATGCAACCAAGTGGGAAAAATGTTCAAGAGTATTATTGACAAATCGGTTAAGAAACTAATTTGGTATTCAACGACGGGGCTTAAATTCTATTTTGAATGTTATTCCGTCTTGTTGAACAACGTAAAAGTTTTATTCTTTTTCGATTTATCACAACGTGGAAAATACAAGTAAATTATTTTATAAACCAAATTACGTTCTGCTTAATGAATCACCGACAAAAAAATTTTAGTCTCATTGGGAAAGTATACTCATTTAATTTTTAAATATAATAATTTTTTTTATTTTTTAACAGAAGAATAAAATACTTAGTATTTATTTATATTTCTTTAGTAGTATTTTTAAATTCTTGAAAAAAAATTAGTATAAATATTAATAAATAATCAGTATTTCCTCTGTAAAAACAGCTGGTTTATACTCATTGAATACGACTTTAAAGACAGATTTTGATTGTTTTGCAAAATCATCACAATTAAATGTAGCTGAAACATTGCAATTCGTGTAATAAAATTAAAATCTAATATGCCTTAATTTTTCGGTGATATTAAAAATAAAGCTATTTTCCATGTAAACAATAATGCTCCTACTTCCCAGTCAATAAATCATGAAATTCTTGTAATATCATCATAACTCGAGAATTTTGAGCATTTAGCTGACAGTACTGTAGGTCATTCCAATTTGTCAAGCTCAATATAGCAAATTTCGTAAATAGCAACAGCACTTGCGTTTTTTTTTCGTTTGATTTTTTATCTTTTTACAACGATGTTTTCAGATTCTAAATTCGTTTATGACTATACTCGTAAAAGTATAAAAAAGTGAGTTAGTTGTACAAATTGTCTACATTTACAAGTCAACTAATTTGTATAATTTTTATACCACTATAGTTAAACAAAACGTTTTTGAGTAACATATAATAGATATGATATATTTTTTAAAAAATATTGAATATTTTTTGTCAGTCAAAGCCTGGGTTTATGTTTCAAATTGAAAAAAAGAACGTACACGCGTTACATACCTCTAAATTATTCAACGTCCCGTATTTATAAAATTCTGAACAATTCATTCTAGCATTCGCGTTAGATCCTTTTGCTCGGAAAGCCACGAATTGCTGTGAAATATAATACAATAAAAGCTCGCAAGCATTTTCGATACCGACAACTATTTTGGCGCTGGTAAATGTTCCGCAAATTTACGTCGGCCTATGTAAATGCCGATGTAATAATAATTGTTGTGTAGACTGTTTTTGTTTATTTTGGGTTGTTTACTGAGTAAACCTTGCTTCCACTTAACGGACTTTGCTTAGCTAAGTGTAGTATTCTCATTTATAATAAGACGTGTAGTTTTTTGTCGAGTCGTGTGATGAACGACGAGAGAATTCGTGCGATCGGGCATTTTTATTTTAGCATATATTATGAATAAAAAAGTAAAACATTTTAAATAAACACTTTCATATTCAAAGTTTGCTGAAGCACTGTTTTATAATATATTTTGAACATACGTTATTGTGGTATAACAATAAGTTTATTAGTAGAACTGGAAATCAATCGATATCAACTATCACAAAGGATTCTTAACGAATAAACTAATATATGTCGGTCACCATTATTGAATCCTCTGATGGGTGTTTCTTTGTTTCTGTAATGGACCATTTCCGTGTCAAATGTGAACTTATTGATATAGCCGCCTTTTTAGTTTCATTTACAATTTTTAGTTTTATTGCGAGCAAGAAACAAGCTAGGTGTTAAAACAAGAGAGAAGATTTATTGTGTACCTTTTCTAAGCAGCTATATATAGATAAGCAAATGTTCGTTTAAGCATTATTCTGACGATGGCGTGAGCCGAAATAGCTATCAACTATATAAAAAAAAAAATTGTAGAACTAAAAGACATTGCTATTTTTTTCACCGTGTTATTATTAGAAATATAAAAGTATTCACCCGTTTTTAGTTAAATGGCTGTCAATAATAAAAAAAAAAACCTTATGAACGTGGCTGAATTATAAAAACACTGTATGGAAATTAAGTTTAACGGACAAAAGCAAGCGTTATTCAAAATTTAAAAAAAAATACCCTGCCTGTTTCTACTCCGATGCAGAGCTTAATGATATTTCAAGCATACAACATTCTACAGCACGTTAGTTTCAAAAACGACTTTAAGATTCGTTTCATAAAACAATATGTTGTGAGTTGTAAACCATATCTAGTAAATGGATATTCTATTAAACCCTGGCCCAGTTTAGAGTTGCATTTAATTAAAGCTCTTTTCATTGCGCTTTGGTAAGCTTTTCATTACAAAAAAACTTCTCACATTGTGGTTTCGAAAAATACAGATAAATTTGACCACGGTTTGTTATAAATTGCTTAAATTTTATAGACAACTAAATTTGTTTGGTTTACTTAATCAAATATAACTTTTATGATTATAAGTTTAAAAATGTCGTAGAATTTATATGAAATAAGGATTCATTTATTTCACTATCAAGCAATTACATTCTTTGTTTGCATTAATAATCTGTATACGATGAAGCTCGTGTAAAAACTTATAGTTGAGTATATAATGCAACGACATAAATTTTATTAACGTTTTTTCAGAATGTTTATCCAAAAAAATTTTTAAATTGATTACAAAAAAGAAAAACGGCTGAATAAATCATCCTTTTGTATATATCGTAAAAAAGTACATTGTTACATTTTGATGTTAACCATATTTTTCATTGTGAAATTTTTGCATTCGACGTTTTAAATTTCGCAAAATTTGAAAAACACCTCTGTCCTGTCAATAATAACACAATGGTTATTTCAAAATGAAAAATGTCACAGGATAACGAATGACTTAGACAACATTATCCTTTCAAAATCAATAAAAAAAAAACAACAATGCTTCTGTGAGCGGCCTATTCTGAAAAAAAGTTTATTCTAAATTATAGAATGAAAGTAGCAATGAGTCAAAAACATGACATTCAGCAGTGGTCGTTAAAACGATTTTGAAAAAAGATCACTTGTGTAATAAAAAGTCTTAGAAAAAATATTTAATACGCAGGTAATATGATTTTTGGTTTGAATAATATACCTACGACTTATTATTTACAAAAAATCTGAAAACGACAAGAAAACTTAGCACAGTAATATATTAAATTAAATTTTGAAATTTATTCTTAAAATCTTATAATTATCTATTTACTATATTTTTTTGGAACAAATCTATTTGATAATGATTTCCAGCTTCCAGAATAAAAAAATATTGAAAGAGAGATTAAGCACATTACACTTAGAAATATCAGCCAAAAAGACACCTGGAAGTTTCTTGCGAACCTATTGTGACAGACGGAGTTCTGTATGTATTTTTTGCTATAAAGCATAGATTTCACATAAAGTAACCAAAAGATGTTAGGTCACCAGTTCAGTAAGGAAAGACATCTTTTAATTATTTTTTTTTAATTCATTTATTGAATGTTTCATTAATCAAACGTACTATAGATTTGATAAAATCAATTAATCGCAAAATAATATTCAATCAAAAACGGCAAAATAAATCAAACATGTAATTTATTTGGCTCTTACGTTCGGGTAACTTCAAGATATATTATAGAATTTATGGTGTTATTCGCTTAATATAGCTCAATTAAAAGTAAATATGTTATAATTCTCTCTGGATGTCTATTAAATAGCTGGATTCAAATAATTGATGCAATTTGCAGTACTGTAAAATTTGAACCAAGCTTACACTGAAAAACTTTTGCATGACGCTCTGCCAAGCCACAGAAAATTTATGTGTTGCTTGAGTTTTTGGAACTGCACAAAGTTTTTAAATGACAGTGCTAAGCTTGATTTACAAAGCAAAAATTTCACAATTCACAGTTGACCTAGAAAATCATTAAAATTGAAACATATATTTATTATTTTTAGGTAAATTACATATTGAAATGAATTTTTAATGGTGTTAATTTTACGTTGAAATTGAAAAATCAAAAGCGGTTAAGTTTTAACCATTGAAAACAAAATATAAAATAAAAAATCATTTTCAATTAATTTCACTTAAAGTTGTAACGTAATTGCGAATAAATATATTGCAAAATTGTTAATTGTTAAAGTGAAAAATCTCTGATTTCAAATAAAAACAGTGTTTACTTAAAAGTGTCAAAAAAGGATTATTTTGCCACACAAAAATATATAAGGGTTGAAATTTCTGAATTGATATTTTTTTAAATCTGTTTTTTACGGTTTTAAAAATATTGATTGTACTTGGTTCCTCGAATTCTATATATTATATATCTGGGCAACGACAAAAAGTAAGCTAATTTATTAAGTGTAATTTAATCACATAAATTTATCTTAAAATCCCATAAATAATTCCAAAAAATGGTTCGTAATCTGGTAGAATTAAAAATTCTTTCTTTGGGTTGAAGGTAATTTATGTTTTACTCGTTATTATACAACAACGAAATTTGGTACAACTGAAGCCAGGTAGAATAATTGATGAATGTCTCCATGCAAATCTACATAGTCCTAGGAAGGTTCGCTGTTGTTTTTCGTTTTAAAATATAAAGTTTTTGTAGATAATATACCCTGACGAGATTTAGGATACGACAAGCATTCCCGGAGGCTTAAACACAAGTTGATTAGTATGGCTGTGAACATTTTCTAGGAAAACTGCCGCCTCATGAATTTCCCAAACGCTTATGTTAGAGTGCTAGTAAAGCCGTTGAAAAGGCTTTCTTTCTGTAGTCGTCCCGAGGAAGATAACTGCTAGTGTTATGACCGCGTGGTATGCCCTTGTGCCATAAGCTTTCGACCCTTGTCTTTTTTCTCCATAAAAGCAATAGATATCTTTTGAAAAACCTGAGAACCTATTTATGGCTTTGACCCATCCAACTGAAAAAACAACTCCACTGACCAGGAAGCAGTGTTAATAAAAAAGTCACGTTTTATTACACGTGCAATGAAGGGAGGTTTTATTGAATAAATCATAACATGACACCGCAGTTACTTGAGTAGCCTCCCTCGATTATAATGTTATGGTCGTCTTTTATGTTTAAATCTAACATAGGATAATTATTTTACTTTGGTTTTACAATTAAAAATAAAAAAAAATGTTATTTATTTCGTTTCGAGTATTTTTAAAATTTGAAATAAAAGGCTTACATAATAAATGGTTCAACTTCAAAAAAACTAGTAAAAGCTTCTTTGTGATTTTAAATAATGGTCTGTAGAAATCAGCAATTGAAACAAGTTTTATTGTAATAAACGAGCATAAAAGGCTAAGCTGATTAATTTCTTAAGCACCCCTAATAATGTACATAAATTGCTTCACAAATTTAGTACCAATTAACGTCAATGCAGTTTGTTTTGTTTCTTTCTTTATCGTTTTTAACAACCCTTGGTACATTTATGTGATTGTTATTTGTTCAAAATTCTTACAGCAAATAATTTTTAAATGTCATGATATTAATACAAAGTTTTATAAAATTTAGATAATACAATTTTTTGATGACTTTTATAAATTTTTGTCTGATTTTTTAAAAATATATCTCTAGATAGTTCTGACGATTGCGCGAGCTGAAATAGCTATCAACTATATCTTATAAAAAATTTTATAGAACTAAAACACATTGCTATTTTTTCACTGTGATATATCTCTTAGTTTAACACGATGAGCCAGTTAGCCTCTAAGATTAAATTAAAGATGTAAAGGCATGGGTAGCGTAGTGCAGGAAAAATATTAATTGAATTTATTCATGAATTCATTTTACTGTATACTAGGTTTTTTACTTTAGATTTTTATAAATTTAACATAAAAACACATTATTTTGAATCAATTTATCAAAGCCACGCATTCAATGAAAATTTCGTTACAAAATACGAATACAAAATTCATTAAATCATATTGTTTTTCGGGTTTAAAAAACAAACATATATATATGAAAAGTGAAAAAACTGAATTACTTCTTTTAGATACCATAGGGATGGGGTGATCTTGAGCCAGTTTCGGAAGGAAAAAGTAGCTTGTAGAATCTTAAGTCACCTCATAAATATAATATTATCACAAAGTGTTATTTAATCACATGGATAGTAATCGTTTACCAATTTTCCGGACTTTGAACTAATTGATCGCGTTGTTCGGACATTATGACAAAAGTTAGCTCAGAAATTAGTGTTATAATAGTTGCCAACTAAACTTTGGCAATTTAAGTAAGCCAAAATAATTTATTCTCGTTTCTCATAGCATTTAAATGTATCTTTAAATGTAGTTAAAGGTCAAATCAGTAACTCTTTATATTATCGACAGCAAAAATATGTCTTCCTTCAAGCTCTATCAACTGGCCAAAGAATAGATAATGAAGAGTTGTAAAATGATACATTCAAATCAATTGAAAAACTCCTTTCCTTTCATTACTTTAAAATAACGGAACTGATTTTATACGTACTAAAAAAAGTTTTATGAGAAAATATTGTCAAAAAAAAGAGAAGATCTTTACATAATAGAATTAGCATAAGAATCAATAATTTTTGAATATAAACGACACTATTTTTTTTTTGTAATAATACTGTATTTTTACGCCGATAATACTTACATTTTTATATAATACCAGCATGTTGTAAAAATGATATCATGTTATATATTTTAATAAAAATGCCACAGTAACAGAAAATTTTGTAAGATATATTTCAAGTAATCAAAATATTTTTCACTTTTAATGTGTTAACCGTCACTTCTTGATGGAAAGGCATGATATTTTATATAATATTATAAAAACACATTTTTTAGCACTTATTTCCACAATATATTTTTTTATCAGGACCGGTTTCGCTCATCGCGAGCATCATCAAAATATTTTTTATTAATCCAGGCGACGAAAATGTACCAAACCAGTCAAAATAAAATAATTCAATAAATGTTTTAATAAAACTTAATATTGGTGGAAAAAGTCTATTACATTTTTTTTGCGCGTTAAATTATATTTTTACTGATGATAATGTCATTAGTTATGTTGAGAATGAGCTAGGATTTGATTTTAGAAAATGATTATAAGAAAGTATATCAAACAAAACTATTGTTAGCATACAATGAAAATAAATGGTATCAGACTATCTGCTGAGCAAAAAAGATGATGATTATATACAATGGCTTGGTAAAATAATCGGAAGTAATTTATCTTATCATATTAACTAAGTGTGAGACCATATCGTAACAGAATTTTTCATTGGCAAACATTGAATTCTGTATGCATTGAGATTAATACGAGGTGTATATATATTTCAATCTTATTCAAGATTGAGTCAACAACTTAAAAAAAACATAAAAAACCCTCGGGATGGTGAATTTAGCCAGTGGTGCTTAAAAATGGAGATTTGTCAATTTTGCATTTTTGCGATAAGAGCTGATAACCTCATATGATTTAAATGTAAATTCTGATGATTGCTTTTTCATTGTAAAATTTGTTTTTTTTTATGTTGTTGATAGAAATTTATCGCGTATTTTGAGGAAAATGTTTTTGCGAATTATAAAAAAATACACATTGGTTTTAGAATATCGCCACGTGAAAAAAAAGTATAAAGATTTACAGGAATTTAGACCGGTTCTAAATTGGAAATCTTTGATATCATTATACTTAAATATGACATGTTTAACAAACTGACTAATGAACTTTTCACTGTTCATCTCTTGCAAAAGTTTCAATCCTACAGTCTTGTAAATTTTAATTGATAACTTTCATTCAATTTAAGCATTTTGTAATAATAACGTTTAAAAAAACCTCTGAAATATATCTGAAAAAGCTTATGATTGGATTATCATTAACGGATTTCTTATTATAAATGGCTGTTTTAGCACTGTCATCTTTGAATGTAGGTAAGTGGCTTTTCATTATAATTAATCCAATAATACTTTCAAAAATGAAGAGATCATCTGTCATTTAGTTGAAAAAACACGTTCGTAATTAAATGTGTTTCAAGCCAAATGAGTTTAATTATAATATTGTTTCACGTTGTATTCATTAAATTGGTGTCATTTTTCTTCACGATAATTCCAAGTGCCTCAAAAGATAGCGATTATGATTGAATATATAATATGTTATTGTAACTATCGATTGATTATCACTTCGAAATAATTTACTATTTATAATTGCTAAGAAAAGCTCCACTTTTTCTCAAATTTTACTATATTTTGATTGTTATAAGAAACAATTTTAGTGTCAACCACAAATTCTTTTTATTTGATTCATTTCACGGCAAGGTTGTTGGAATTTGGTCTGACACTGGTGCAAGACAACACGATACTATATAAACCATAAAACGCTATCCAACTGTTTGCAAGGTCACGTTTTCTAGATTTTGGATGAACTGGGTCATCAAATGGCGCCCGAGAGGTTCAAATGATACCCCAGAGTCCACTATATTCTTGAAATGAGTAAACCAAAGATACGATGATATAAGACTGGGAAATTTTTATTCAGGATAAGATCAAAAAAGGCTGTAGACATGTAAATTGTAGCTTTACAAAAGCTAGTCAAATTTTAAATAAACTTTTTCACAGTAAATGTCGAGACATTTTAGATAAATATCATTTTATTCTTTATAAAATGTTTTATCATCGAGAACATGAAGATTTTTAAGTTTTTTTTACATCAAGAATTTCCAGCTACTTACAGACTGGAACCTAATAAAATTAATTATCCAATGCTTTTACATTTACCTTTAAAAAATCTATATTACATTTATAGCCATTTTTATATAAAACCAATGATTTGTCATTTATCATATAAATCGGTAAATTAAATTAGTGAGATACATATGACGATTTTAGGTAAAAAAAATAATCAATTAAAATTTTATTTACTCAGTTCGGTGCCTACGGCATTACGGGATATTTGTATCATAGAAACCATGCGCGCACACATAAAAAAAAACTTTTAGCGTCATCTTAATTGCGACGCAGGTCTAACTATAATATATTGATTGAATTGGCATTCACTTGGTAGAACTCCATTATAACAAGGTGAAAAAAATAGCAATGTATTTAAGTTCTACAAAATTATTTTAAATAAATAAAGTTGATAGCTATTTCGGCTCACGCCATCGTCAGAACTATGCTTAAACTAACATTCGCTTCACATCTAGCTGTGCAGAAAAGGTACACAACACATCCTCTCTCCTGTTCCAACGGCCTAGTTTGTTGCTTTCACACAGTAACACTAAATTTTCAAAAAATCCAAATGAAGCAATAGGTGGCTATGACAATAAGTTTACATGTGGGACGGAAGTGGTCATTACAGATGCAAATCAGACCACCCCTTTGGAATAGGGTTGGACTAGTGGGGATACTATTATATTAGTCTGTTCGTTAAGAACCCTATGTGATAAATGATGTCTATTGATTTCCAGCTGTTCCAAAGCCGTCAATACTTAGGCACAGAATGCTTGATTTGTGTGTTATTGAGTTTTTTTTATCAGACATGGAAATTTAACTTTTGTTATATTTTTATCGTTTTATCAAAGTCACACGACTTTGCTTTTTATTATTCGTTTCTCAGTTATAAATGACTACAATAAAAAAAAATCTGTGCCGAAATAATACAATATTACACAAAAATATTATCGGATTTAAAGACAAAGTTTTACTTGACGACTTAAAAATTGTAAAAAAAAAAATCTTTTTCTAAGATGTAAAATAAAAATGTGTATAATTTTTCGTCGATTGTCAACATATTTCACTAACATTATTAATGTGATATAAAATAAACGACAAGATGCACTGTAACTATTCAATTGCCATTCAAATAGACAAACAAGGAACTGTTGCTTCTGTTTCTCGAAGTTAATTGCTTTGTGAAATTACTCGATGCTGATTTGTAGTATAATACGAAGACCTTACAAAGAGAATGCTTAATTTCGCATATATTATTCATATAATGATGCCCTATATAGGCCAAGAAGCATTCTTATGAATTTTATATTAATTTACTAGTTTGTAGGTATAATATATTGCTACCGGGTTCGTTGTTGAATGAATCACGTTGGCTTTGGTTAACTTAATCAAAAGCTCAAATCCGAGTTCATTAAGTTTATCATTTTACTGCATTTCTATGAATTTTTACAGCAAGAGTTATAAAAATGTATAACAAATTTTGCTATTGCCCTGCTCATCTATCTCTATTATTCGAAAAAAGTTTATCAACAATGAAACAGCTATTTTTATCGTTCTGTTGATTAAAAATTATAGTCGTGGTGATAAGGTGTATTAAATTAAAGTGTTCTTAGGCTTAGATATAAAAAAAAGTATAACATACGTGAAAACTTAATAACGTTGCAAACATTTTATCATTATATTTATGAATAATATAACATGGATTATTCTTTAAAATATTAATAGTATATACTATACTTGATGACGAACAGTATTATAACAAAGATATATGTGCTTTAACCTAAGTTGAAGATTATCCATCATTTATAATTTCCCCTTGCCGTAAAGTTTCAAGATAGAGAATTCAAGCTTGTTAAGTTGACTTCAAGATTTCGGGAGCTACGATATTTGAACGGTGAACCATGCAACAGCTAGCTAAACGACTTATCTCAGAGATTCAGTTTAACTCGCGGGAGGATTCGAGTACAATCTGGCAAAGGGTAGTGGTTTGATATATTTAGTACATCAAAAAATACTGTATTCAAAATATATTGCCACAATTTGTAAACAAAAATACAACCTAATGAAATATTACTTCTGTTAACATATTTATTAATAACAACATCATTTCGTATTAAACAGAAAAAATAAAATTTCGAAAAATGCTACGCTTACACAACAATTTCTAATTTTTAATAAGAAACCAAAACGTCAATTAATTATTAAGTTCACAAGTCTTCAATTAAAAGATATTGGAACGAAAATATACACACAAAAAGATTTAAAAAGCATAGTATTAATTTCCAGTTTTTCAATTTAGTTAAACTAATCTTGATGATGTTGCTGAAATAAATTTAAATTATTAATCCTTTGTAACCAAACACTTTTTTATCTAACATTATAAAGTTTATTTAACTTAAAATGAATGTTTATAATACAACACAACGTTTTTTAATTTAAGTTTTAGTAGTTTTTTTGCGAAGTTACGAATAAAACAAATAATAAACGTTAAATATCATTTTATTTATAAAAGTGTGTAGGCAGTTTTTAACTTGGAAAAATATTTGAGTCTTATGTTATAAAAAGTATTGCTATATTGCCAGACTGGATAATAAATCGGATTAAAGATCAAAGGATTTTTGTTAAGAAGCAAAATCATACTTGTTCTGCAAAGTGAAAACATTTTTCCTTAAATATTGCTCTAACCAATCTTTATACATTTCACCCAAAATAAAATTAAATAACTGTTGTAATCCTTGACCTTTAAAGTATTATACATTCAAAAAATCTTTATGTTATAAATACATTGAATTAATTTAAAAGTGACCATTACCTTTATATATTATATAGATTCTTTTTGAACTGTTCTTTGCTCTTATTCAAATAATTAAGTGCAATAATCTCAAAGTAACTTAAAATTCAAGCGATATTACAAGTTATTTCAATTCAAAATAATAGTATATAAGACATCATTTAGTTTAATAATGAAAAATAAAACTTATTCTTATTTATCATTTTATTTCATATTTGTCTCAGTCTTACGATTTTTATGTAGTATTAAACAAAATTTGGCGATTTGTTGGTCTAGCAGAATTACGCCAAAATATAAAAGGTGGTTTATGGAATATATTACACCATTACTATTGCGTATTCCAAACCTCCGTAGAAAGTGTTTTTTTGTGATTTAATTGAACATTTCATAATCGATTTTAACTGCCCACATGACCTAAAACCGTACGTGTGCGTAACTTTTAACCGCTGTTTTAATTTAATCGGAGTTATGCAAATGAATCACTTTACGTGTCTAAAGATAAAGTAAGCAATGTAGAGTATGACCAAAACTTTGTGATATTTAAATTCAAGTTTTTTTCTATTAAAGACACAATAAGGTAATATTTAATAAAAAATGATTCTTATAATACTCCACTTTTCTGAAAATATGAAACGTATTTTGCGTCTTTAAGAAACATTATCATACATAAATTACGTTTTCTAAATTTAATGTTGTAAAAATATGAGCATATTTTGTTAACACTTCCCCTACTGTGATAAAAAGATACGTCCGTCGTGGTGCTGGACACTCAGTGACCAATTGAAAAAATATGCTTTAAATTGGAACAATGCTTAGTTGGGTTCTTTTGCTAACTGTATTTTAACAATATTGTAATTTTATAATGTATATTATTCCCAATAATACAAAACTTCAGGAAAATCTGTAAAATAATGAAACAATCATAAACATTTTGGAAAGACAACCGCCGGCCGTGCTCCCTGTGCATTGGTTCAACGATGACTACATACTTATTCCAAAAAAACGCAAGGCAACGCTTGTGCGCATGGATTTGAAACATTTTTAATTTAATTTCATTAAAAGAAAGCAAACAATTGAAGTTTGTACAATTATTAATTATCTTAAAACATACTAGAATTTATAAATCTTGCAAATTAGTGTATTTAAAAATCATGAATTTAACGAAAAATAATACAAATACAGGAATATAAAAAAGAATAAAACGTACAAAATTTTTATATATGTAACATATATGGTTACTCTAGAGTAGAATGTCTGCTGCGTTCACGATAAGAAATATTTTTTTTCGACAGGTACGTTGTATATAATGCAAAACAATTTTGTTCTCTTTATGGAATCTTTAGAACATAAACTACAGGTTCTTCTCTTCTTAACCTCACGGAGTACAACTGAGATGTTACTTTCTGCCGTGTCAGTTAGCACCTTGCCATAATACGACAACACGGTGTTGAAGGCATTTTGTGGTTGCTTATGGTATTTGACGTTTGCATTTTTCCTTTTTATAATATTGAGTTGGTTGGAAATAATACTTAAAGCTTTTATCCTTGTCATAGTAGCTTAATAGTGAACTATGCGCAAATAAATTATTTAAAAAATTAAGTGATTATTTTTTTATTGATTTTTATCCAAAGGTTCAGATATGGATTTTTCTATGCCAAGTCACTCATACCTACAGCCCTATTTGAAACTGAATAATGGATTTATTTTATTCTATTACACATTCCACCTTTTTGACCACCATTTCTAAAGTAAAGGCCTGAGAAAATAATAGACAACTTCATGTGTCATACAATAAAACACACTTTTTAAACACACACACATTTATATATAACATATATATAGAAATATGTGTTTTCACTATTTAAAATACGATCCCTTTTCCGCATGAAGTGACAGTTTATACCTCAAAAGTGAAAAAAAAATACTTTGATATACCTCAATGGAGGAGATACTCCATTAGAGTTAATCGGTTTCTAATTAGCAGTTACCATTGAAAAAAGCTATTTAAATATTGTATTTGTTCTTTTTAATTGAGAGCTGCAGCCCTGTGATCCTATTTCTTTTATCAAATTGATTGAAATACGTAATTTAAGAGAATTGATGGTTTATTTTCTAAGCTTCAGATACACAGTTGGCTATAGTGATCATTTGAGTGAAGAATTCAATTAACACAAGTCTTGAAAATAATCGTATTACGGTATGCCCTGTTGATAAATTATCTCTTTTAAATCGGCTTTAAAACAAAACAAATGAATCTTTTGTTTCCTCGAATAAAAAAGGATCAAGTCTTAAGATTCTTGTTATAAATCGATGATTTCAATTATCCCAGTTCATTCACAAACCTTTAACAAACTCAAGTCGAGCAAAATCAGCTATTTTTTGAAATTATAAAAACAATCAATTGTACCATAAAATTTTCAAGACGGTCAAATAATTTTTCGATTCGAATCAAAATGAGCAATAAACATGAAGCTATAAAACATTTAATTGAAAAGGAAACTTTTGCGCATCGCAATTGTATAACAAGATGATGGGCAAGACAACAATGTTTTTTGGACAATCTGCACACGAAGTCATTGTTTGGTTTTCTAAGAGTAAATTTACTAACTATCATAGATCAAATATCATCATGAAACCTTGCTCGTGTTTTATTTGAAGCAATTTCAAACATTTAATAGAATTTATAAATCATAATACAATTGTCTTTATGCTGGCTTAGACGATTTTGGTGAAATTGTGAATTATTCTACCTCGGAGAAGTTTTGATCCAAATAATTTTGTACAAAGTTAAATTGGATTGGTAATTCAATTTATTTTCAATTCAAATAATCGCATTTATTGAAATGCTCTGTTTGTGGGATTTAAAGCAATAATTTGAATTTAAGCAATTAATATGTTAGACAGGTTGATTAGTTTTCTAACACTTTATTTTATAATAATAAGACCAAACAAAATTTCTGACTATTAACATGAAATTAACGTGAAAAGAGTTTAATAACACAAAAAGCTTTAAAGGAAAAAAAACCCATTGTGGTTTTTTTTTATAATACATATACAATTCATTTTTGTAGTGACTTTCCAAACATATCTACAAATAAAGAAATTCATTTTTTATTTAGTATTTAATATTTAGCATTTTTAACATATTTTGAAACATTATTTACCTTATATTATGTATTATTCAACAAACTATTAAAATTTTCCTTTGTTTGAATTGTAATCAAATTAAATATCATTATTATTTAGTTGATTGTTATTTATGTCTTCAATATTTTCTTATTCTATGGCAGGTATGCGCAAGAAAAAATATAGCGCAAATAAGATTTTGTCATTGTTTTTGATAGTGTATGTTAGCTTTCTATTGTATGTTTTAATTGTTTAATATAGCGCAGTTTAAATCGTTTCTACATTATAAAATGACTTCAATAACATTATTTTATTGTTAAACCAAATAACTTAATCATACATACATAATATATATGCATGTATGTTACGTCTCTTCGAAATGCATATTGAAATTTTTGGATAACATTTTTATTTTCAATATAAGAATGGTAGAAGGAAAATTAATAAACACGTTTAAGTTATGAAAGACACAATCCAATAACCCATTTATTATCATTTACATATATTTAATTTGTTTGTGCTTATTACTTTACTGTAGAAGAACCCATTTTTTTATTATTGTATGTATTAAAAATATATATTTTATATGTGGAAATGGTCGTAATTTTTTTAATCAAGTCAAATAAATTTTTGAGGCAGAAAGTTAACTGACTAATTTGTTAAGACCGCTGATCTAAGCATTGTTTAATGATAAATACTCAGTCAACTCCTGAAAAAATATTTACACGTACCATCGTCACAATTATACGACCTTTCCAACTACAATGCTTTCTTAGTTCTTATACATTAAAGTTATGAAAAATTATTTTCTTCATTTGAAGTAGCGACTGTGATGTTTTATTCTACAACCGATCCATGATTGATTATTTTCGCTTTTTTTGTATCAAATTGATAGAGTGTTGAGATCTATTACGTACAGTTATGAATGCTTTTCAAGTCTACTGCATCTCATATGTAAATGCATATTTGTTGTTAAGTTGTTCTGACTTATGTAAATCGCTGCAGAGTTAAGCAAGCCACAGAGAATCTGGTTCACGTGGTCACCACACGCAGTATAATTATATTTATATCCCCATTTACCATTCTCACACACTCATAAATATGCATACAAACACACACACAGATACACGTATGCATACACAATACGTAAGGCAATGAATTAGGAAAGTCACTTCCCGTTGTCGAGGTTTTGTATTTTGATATTGAGATTTGTAATAATAAATCTATGGGGAGTCGTTAAGTAGAACCGCTCTTGGCCATAAACGATTACTTGGCACTGTATCATCACAATTATGTAGATAAGAGATCGTAGGCTTATAATGTTTACCTTTTTTTATTTTAAACAATCTGAAGTGTTTTCAGATGTTTCTCCGATACGATAATATATATTGGGCTAGCGTTCACGATAATTATCACCACGATTGATGTAAACGAAAAGAGTTAATGATGTAATTAAATTGTATATTGATATGTTTCGCATTAATAAAATTCAAACACGTGTTAAAAAATGTATATTTATATATTTGATGTGACGTCATAAACTTTGTGTGCTTTTTTATTTCATGAATTGTGACCTAAATTCATACTCACTAAGAGATAGGTGATTTTATAACCACGCATTGTGAAAAGTTATACATTCAGTACAAAAGCCTTTATTTATTTCAATAATGATTCAAAAAAGAAATATTCTATTCCGGTAAATAACGATCCGGTTATACATATAGTGCTTAAATAAATTCAGTCATCTAAAAACATACTGGATTCATGTTGCAGATGGACTTCGTGACTTGTTTGCTTATTTGCCCACCTGCTAAAAAAACTAAAGACGAGACAATTACATTGAGACTTAACTATGACCCATCCGCCGTGTCGTTTTTCTTGATGGTGAAATTCATTGCTTAGAATTTTCCTAAGATGAAAAGTTAAAAGAACTTCAGAAGTTTCTTTGGCTTTTAATAAAATATTTATGGAACACGCTGCCATTGAATTTAAATGGACGTACACATTTTTTACTAGTATTTTTTAAAATAAAACTAGTTTTTTTAAACAAAATCATGTCTGAATGTATGGTTTTTATAGGACTAAAATTCTTTTTCTTTCCTCTTGTCTTATTCTTAAAATAAAGTAGTGACAAGTTAAGGAAACTGCTAGTTATATCCCGACTTTATCTTTATATCCTTACATACATCGGAAAAAAATGTTTTCAGCATGCTTTTCCACCAAAAAGTGATAGTTAGCACCTTATAATAAAAAATAATGATTAATAGTGCTTTAAGATCTACGCTTGTTAAGGTAAAGTAGAAAATGGTTACAAAAAGTTATTTAATTAAAAACGAAGTTGTAAGTAACTATAATTGAACGTAAAAAAGACTGAGATAATCATGTTTGTAGGTTGTATCATATATGATACTAGACTACAACAACACTCAAAAGGAATAAAGAAATGCTTTTATTTTTATACCTTAAAAAGATCAACTTTTGTTATAAGCCGGAAAAGCTAAATAGTATTTCAATACGATCGAAAAATGATCGTTGAAATAAAATGTACATACGTTGTTTTTCATTTACATGAAAGCACTTTCATTAGTAATAATCTCTATCTAATGAAATAAATATAAGATGAAATTGTGCTAATTATAAATGAATTAAGTTTCAGGAATAAATTATACAGGAAATTAATTGAAATCAATTTAATTTTATGAACACAATTATTATAACGATTTCCACAACAACAATACCATCGAACGTATTATGTAATTTTGTTAAATGATTAATAAATTAAATAAAATCTATATTTTCAATGAAGAACTTTACGAATTATTCTGATAGATATTTGATAAGATACACGGTACAAAAAAAAAAAAATTGGTGTTTATAAACCAACCGTCAATATTCACTCACTCTTAATACACAACCCGTTCAAACAATTGAGCTATAATATTCACCAAGCACTAAAAGACAACACAAACTTTAAGATATTGCTATAGAAGTGGAGTTAAGGTAAACCCCGTGAGTTTCGGAAACTTCAAAGTGAGATACGTGATATGGTAAGTCAGATTAGGTGTTACCAATCCATTTAGTTTAATGCACGTACTTATAAAAGTATTGAATATTAAAGTTATATTGTATATGATTTCTTTACCCGAGTTATAAACTGTCCAACAATTGTTTATTTTTTTCAAAATACGTCGTTGTAATAATTTTCCATAATACGCTAAATAAGTTTCGAAATATACATAATAAAATTTACACAAATATTTAAAAATATCGAAGGAGCATTTGATGTGGCACTATAATACAGTATAAACGTAAATTAATATTCGTATGATCTTCCATACAAATACAATAAAATATCACAACGTATTCTTTCTTCAGCCACAATTTAATAAAAACTATTTTTTATATAAATTTTATATACAGCAATTTTTTTTAATAATGCAAATGTTTTTGTATATTTTTACGATAATATCTAAATTTGTTTTTTCACCGTCTTCTTTTTTCATTATATTGATAATCAAATAACAGAATTTGTATATATTAATTAATAAAAATACGTTTTTATATTATTTCCGTATTTTCAGATTTCTCAATGTTAGATTAGTTAACTTTTGAATTTGAATACCTTTTAATTATTAACTTTGAATTGTGTATAAATAGTCTTATTTTAATTTTAATAGTTGACAAAGCTCGTGGGAAGCGAAACCGGTCTGATAATAAAAAATATTATGAAAATTGTACAGTAAATGTTTTTTTTTTTACCAAAAATATAAAACTTTCCACCGAAAAGTGACAGTGACCTATAATTCTCATGGTTCTTAAGCTGTTAGAAACCTAGAACAACATTTGGTTATCTGACAATTTGGTATCGCTATAATGATGTCACAAAAATCTACATCAATCTAAAAAGATTGATGTAGATTTTTGTGAGTTTTTTTTTTATATAAGAAAAAAATTATGTCTTTATAATTCATAACATTTTTTTGTACATTTAATGGAAAAAAACGTCGGTTTTACAAAAGAAATTATACCTCTATACTGAATTGTTTTTTGGGGATAAAATATGCATTTCTTCAAAAATGTTTTAATTAAAAAATCTTTTAAATTATGTTTATGCTACACTCATGCGACCAAGGTGCCGCTGATTTAGTCAGTTTACAGTTTTAACTGCCACCTTAACCTACAAAGGCCTCAAAGATGAAAACATCAATCAGGTTGACGCGTACACTAGGAACAGTGTAAAGCAAAATTAACCGTTTGTTCGGTGATTCCCCTTTACGGTTGACAAGGCCACATCAAAAGTCCCCTCGAGCCTTCAAGCAATCGTGAACTTTCAATTTGGCTCACAGCCTCGCGAGATCTATGCAACAGAGCAAGAGCTTGAGTAACTCAATTTTATAACACTATACGTATTTAAGACAATTGTGAAATTGAATTATATAAAAGCTTTGAAATGAAATTCCTAAGGTGAAAGGAATCGGAACGGGTGTTAAATTTTAGATGGAATCTAATATTATAATAAGCGTTATTTCATGGATGCGTTTGCGTATTAATGGTACTAACTTTTTTATGGCATTCAATTGACTTAATTATTTATTAGGAGTTTTCTGGAGAGGAAACTTTTCAGAAAGCGCTGTTTATATTTCGAGTGAACTTTATTGCGAAGCAGTTATTTGTTGTATAATTCCTCACTAATTTTAAAGGACTCAACACTATTACATGAATAATGTTCAATTAAACTAAATGCTCGTCAGTGTCAGTAAAAAAATTTTGAAGTACACAGTCAAGCCTACTAATTTAAATTTAAGTACACCCAGTCCTTTTTTACGCGATTTTTTCGGACGACAGCGCTACATTTTTTTACGCGCTTCACTTGTTTTTACGCATTTTTTCCCCCAAATTTGTTGTAAAGAAGACATTTATATACGATGCTAGGCATGCACGTTTCATTATTTTTTTAAATAAAAAAATGTGTATTTTTAAAACTTGATTTTGTATAGCATTCCATTTTTTTAAATACATATACAATTGCCAAATGTTGACAAGTGTATCGGATATTATGCGATTTTATGCGAAGTGTGTAAAGAAATATAATGCAATTGCGTGAAATCATTTTTTTTTACGCGCCTTTTTCTAGAACTAATGTATCGCGTAAATTTTTTTAAGTCCTTTTGGACTGGGTGTATACAAGACTTTACTAATTTTAAAATAATAAATTAATTATTTATCACGCCTAAACTCTCAAACTTTTTTACTCAAGAAAAGTAAAGCTTTATAAATTGGTAACCTCTCTTTTTTATTAAAATGCCAAAGCATATTTTTCATGAATTTGTTTTTAGACAATTAATTTTATTTATGTTACATGTATAAATATAAAAAAAAACATTTTTCGCTTAGCAATAAACATTTAAGAGCACATTTGGGTTTTAAAAAATCAGAATGTTACACTTATATCGTCGCAAGCCTTCCAGCGATCAATTACGTTTATCTATCAACACAGGAAAAACGGATGATCCGTTCTTTGATTTATATAAAACGGAATTTCTATTCACCAAACTCGTGCAAAAACATGGACTCGTGAATAAAGGTGCTTGAAATCTGGTAATAAAGTAAGCCTTTTTATTATCTTCGTTGGCATTGCGCAAGACGCAATAAAAGCTTAAAAAATATTTTTCCGTAAATATTTTCATCACAAATATTTTTTTAGTTCATGTGACTGATTATCAAAAGAAATGCTTGCATGAATATCGTATTCCTTATTTTATGTTACTATTCTAAATGTCTAAGGAAGTGATAATATTGTTTATCTTCTACCGAAAAAATAGGTCCATTGTTATAAAATCAGTATCACGCATTTGTGCAATAATTTTAAACGTAGGATGTTAATTTTATTCATTAATGAAACATTGAACTAATGTCAATAATTACTTTTAATGTAGATCAAAAATTAACTTAACCACAATGAACAAGGGTGGAAATTGATAATAATGGATCGAGAGTGCTATGCAAGTGACAATATAGGCAATGGGATTAAACCGAATTATTTCCCCAACCACATTCATTGCTGACGGTGATAGCTTTGCTAAACTCAACCTGCGATGTAAATGATATCAATCTAAGCAAAGCTCATCTCAGATTGCACCAATGCTTTCACAATAGTGCAACGATATCAAAGTTAATCTACCGAAAGCGCATATTTAAAACATAATTTTGCTGATTTATTTGCGGCAACATGTTATGTCCAAATTTTTGGATTGGTGATATGAAAACAACTTTGAAATAAATTTGAATTCATTTTTTCATAAAAATAATTATTGTCGTTTAATTTATTATATAGTCACTTTTCCAACAAATCGAAATTTTATAAAAATTACACGAATCTGTTGTTTTAGGTGTTATTTATAGAAATTACACCTAAAACTGGCTTTTTTATGTGACGAGCATACTTTTTAGGATCGATTTTATTATTTATAAACTAAAACGTTTTGTTAAAAACAGTGGTTTCATTAGGCACATTCAAATATTTTTAAATCTTTTTGACTACCGACATATTATTTTAGAACCTACTCGGACATAAATATTTACGCTTTTGTAGAATCGGCTTTAAGTCCCAATTTATCCAAAGTAATTAAAGTACGACATATTATGCTGGAGAGCGAAACACGACCTCAGGAAATAGATTTGATCAATTATTTGAAAAAAAAAACGGTAAATCGTTTAAAGTTCTATTACTCGATAAGTTTATGACCCGATTGAAACTTTGCACTTAGATTATATTGAGATTCTTCACAACAACAATTTTTCTTTTAAAATTTATCATATTTTTCATGATGTTCATAGCTCTAGCAATTCTATGGGAAACAATAACTAACAATTAGTTTTAATAAATATTATTATCTATCATATATTTTGGACAGGTCAATTACTTAAGAATAAAATACAAAACTGTCCAACGGCGTCACCTATAGTGTAGTTTGACAACTACATATACAAAATACGTTTGGCATACTATAATGCTGTAAGATATTTCTTTTGCATCTGCTTCTTGTAAATTTCTCCACGCAATTAAATCTACCTCTGCTTGATTGAAATAAATTGGAGCGTTTTGAGGGTTTTAGTGTATTGTTAATTAGTTCAAAGAAGTTTCATATTGTAATATGGAATTCGTCGTACAGAAAATTAAATGATGCCTAGCTTACACTGTGTATCATATCATATTATGTATTATTATGTTAACGATATATTGTGCAAAAACCACATACTAGGGAGAATATTAAATAATCTGGATGAAAAGTTACAGTACAGTAAAATAATCTTGCTTCCTTTATAAATTATTTCAAGCACAGCATTATGAATCCCGCAAATGTTTATCAATTAAATACAAATTATGTGCCTAGTCGTCACGTTGACATAATTTAAATATTAACAAATAAATGAGAGAAATCGTAATTTCAAGAGCCCGTAAAAGTTATTTATAACATAATCAGAATATCCACCGTACTATATCTACTTAATACTACTTACAATGTGTATCATTATATGAAAAATTATCGACGTTGATACAATAATGTTTTAAGATAAAATTTGCGTCAAAAATTGTTTTTTAGAAGAACAAAACTGCATAAGTCTACCACTTTCGACCCAATCGCAATATGTTACTGTTAACTGAACTAAAACAGGTAATTTATCACGGAATTATAATTAGAACGTTCGTGTTTTACATACAGAAAATATAAGCGTACTGCCCGTCTTGACCCTGGTTGTATTGAACATCTAAAACCAGGTTAAGAAGGTAGTCTCACATTTGCTTTTGAAATATCATGGCGTTGTTTTAATACCGTAAAACTAATAATTGTATATATATATATATATATCACTATGGTGAGTACTTAATGTTACATCCTCTAAATATAGTTCACCAATTATAGTAACATTAAATGAAAATTAGGCTTTTTGACCTATAAATGACGTTACTTTTGAGTGTTTGAAAAAAGTTGTCACATACTGTCACATGATTTAATGTATACTGTGTATAGTATGTTGATAGGTTTTATGAACAATCTGATTTTTTTTCCAAAATTCCAACTATTAATAAACAAAAAAAATATTTGTAAGTATAAAATGCGGTTATATGTATTGACTTGCGTCTCTCATAAAGTGTAGGTTACTCAACTCGGTTACTAAGGTTAGTCAACTCGGGCTTCATAAAATCTTTTAAGCATTCATAAGTTCTTTAATATTCTTTAACAAGAATTTAATTTTATCATTCTTCGTCTTAGCCGGGATCGTAATACATATTTCTAGTTATGCGTTAGTCTTGAACAAACTAACTCCTAAAAGAGCAACCATATCAGCTTTTCGCAAGACAGGGAAGCTTTATGTGGTTTAAGGTTCAAGTTAAGGGTTGTAGTGTTGTTATAACGTAAGTTAATGATACACCAAATTGCTTTCATTAGCTTTTCTTTGAAACAGAGACAAAAACTGCAAGCTGATTGCGAATGAGACAAAGGAGATGGTATTGGAGAGAAAGCCTTTTGTAATGAACAAGTACATCTTAATCTCAATGAAATATAACTACATTGAAGCAAACTGAAATGTAATACCATATTAAATAGTCAAAGATTTTAAATGCACAAAAGCATTCTTTTTTTTATGTTAGATGAACCTTTACCAAATATATATAATAAATATGAACATCTTAATCTCCTTAAATGTACATAATTTACTATCGCGACAATAATGTTTTAACGAATATCGTTATTTTAGTAATAATTTTATACGGATAAAATATTCTCTTTTTAACATTAATCTGTTTCAATCCAGCTTGTAATTTTCGACAACGTTAATTTTTGGCTCTATTTAAATCATAATGTACAGATCCAAAAAATAATTATCAACGACGATATTAATTAGTGATGATATCATTGTTACTCCACTCTTTGATAATTTATTCGTCTATTCCACTTGGTGATTGCTTGATGTAAAAAATTAACAATGAATTTACACAACGATACCGCCAAATCCATCACAATATTTTAGTACATACAATAAATTATTTTCAAGATGATTTAATACAAAATAATTCACAGGACCTGAAATATTTTTCCATCCAAGAAATACCGACGTCAAAAGATAATCAGGTTTCTTGAAAATTATTAAACTATTCACCGCAAACTACGGTTCTCATGCAATCATTAGTATCAATTAAGGGGATTCAAATTATATTTGGCTTAACCATATTGGTATATTAATAATTCTCTAGACTGTACACGCATACAAAATAATTTACTCATGACTACATAGAGCACTGAACCTAAAATAATTTAGAATTCATAACATGAATAGCTTGCTTATGAGGTTGAGGCAGTGACATCTTTCGAAATGCATTGTTGACTATTTTAATACTATTATTTGTGGGCTTACGTAGAATTATCGTATTTTATGACATGCAATCAGTTTTGCAATGACTTAAAGCTTAATCATATTTATAAAATTCACTATCAAACTTTTGTTTATTTAAAACAGTATATAGTCTTGCTGTAAGTATGATACAGTCAATAGCAGCTTCATATTTAAACCTTACATAATCGTTTCATGTAAATAAATGTATTCAAAATTATGAATTTTAATGTTTATCATGTTTCCAGAACATTTTCTCTCTGAGGTGAATACAATAAGCAAATCAGATTAATTTGGAGACTTAATTATCATAACAAACATCATACAAGACAAATAAGTCAGTTAAGCGCATGTACAATATATTGCCACCTCAAAATATTCCTACTCATTCGTTCATTCAATGTGTGGGCCTCTACTCCCTATAACAATCGAAGTAGTGTATCGTATATGCTAGTTTTTTTACAATTAATTGTATATATTCTAAGTTTTGACAGCTTCAATTGAATAGATTGATTTTTTATTTAAGATGTCAAGATGTAATAGATTTTTTTTCCATTCAATAAAACTTTTTTATAATTCCTATAATTAAAAAAAAATAATGAGCAATACTGGTTCCGATAATTGTTATATAAAATCCTAAAAAATAGGTCTCAAATATGGTGTCTCATTAATTATTTGTAGCGTTTTTCTGACAACATGTAACATTTATTAATATCTATAGAATTAACTTAAAATGCGTTATCTTTAAATTTCAAAATTAATTTAACATGAATAAAATTTTAAGCATGCTAACTTTTTTAACTATCTATAAGCCTATTATAAAAATAGTTGCGTACTTACTTTATCTCCGATGAAATAAAATATCCGATGCTTCAATTTAATAACAGGAAAAATCATTGAAATCAAAAAGCATACTTCAATAAAAAATATACTTCGTTTCAGCCAATTTACATTTAATTTAAATTCGAATGTCAACAGGCAAAAAACTTATAAAGCAACGAAAAAACTTGATAACAATATAAATAATACAAAATATATTGAAGGGGCAAAATTGAAACGAAAAAAATCGTTGAATTAAAAATAATTGATCAAAAGAAAAATATGGAAAATAGAATAAACGCAGAAAGGTTCTAGAAATGAACGAAGTCTTATTTTTTGGAGAAGGCTATTTTTATTTTTCAATTATAGAAAAAAAAATTCCAAAAGATTTTTTCTCTTTCCTGCTACAATTGAAAATTCTGTTCATATTACGATTCATAGTAGAAATTTGTGAAAATAATAACACCCAAGAATTTGTTGTGTCTCTAAGATAAACATAACAATGTAACATGTGTATTGATTTTTTTATAACGAGCTTTGTAAAAGCTTGTGAATGCCGTGAGAAAGTTGTATTCTTAACATACCCAATTCGAAAATTCAGTAACTTTTCAAACGAAAATCTTTTTAAAACACTGTGGAAATCATTAAAATATACAATGTTAACCTTATTTATGAGCTTAATGCTTCAAACACTGTTTTCATTACTCTAATCATTGATGGAAAAGCATTGAAAACTGTAAGTTTTAGTTTCTTATCTTATTATCTAAAAATATATGTTTAGTGTATTATGGTATCTCAGTCCTGAATTAAAAAAATACTATTAAGCTCATTGGACAAAAAAAAAATTTCACTACTCTACTTGCAGCATCTCTTAAAAAATTGCATGAATGCAAAATAAATATTGAAAGCACTCTTTAAATATTGATGTGTAATTTTTTCATGGCCTATTAACTAGAAGTATTTTTTTTTATTTATTTAAAATTGGAGACGTTCTGCAAAAAACTTCAAAATAATATCTCTGTTTCCGTTATATTTATGCGTTTAGCATTCGTGTACATGTATGTGAAAACATTTATTTCTCCGTTAACAAAATATTGCATAAATGTGTTATCTGAAGCCTTAAAAGATTTTTTTGAATAGTATTAAATTGAAGTGTTAATGAATAGATAAATATATAGTTAATTTGAGTAGATATAATTAAATGAAAAATAAAATAATTACATGAATTATTTTTAGATGTAAAAAAGCGCAAAATTAAACACAGCACGACTTGATGATGAAAAATGCTTTCATAAAAAGTCTTGGAAAAACGTAATATAACGTTTTCTGCGATACTGCATTAATCACTTTAATTAACAATGACAAATTATGCAACGCAGATGAATTCGTTTGTAGGAACGTTTGAAAAAATCAACTGAGATTTTCAATTTCGCATACCACACTGTTTAATTAAATTTCTTTGCAGTCACAAGTAACTAAGCGTTATGAATAGTCTATTGAATTAATAGTAAATGATAATTTATTTGGCATATAAACGCAATTTTAATTGAAATCAATTTTTTTACTAATCGAAAATCGATACGCTGTTAATATGGTCTCATTTATTTGTATGGCATCTATCTCACACAAATAATAATAAAATATTTTATAGGGCTTAAACACTATCATTTTTTTTTTTGTAGAAATTTTGAAAGACAGCATAAACACCTATCGACCGAAATCAAAGGTAAACGAAAACTATGTTTGATGTTATATATTCATGGATCCAGAGATATTTTGACTTTTTATGCAAGGTTTTGTTGTTTACAATTAATGCTGACACAATTGATGAAAGATATTTAAAGCATTTGAATTATTTTTCTGATGTTATGAAATACTTTTACCATCGAATATTGGAGCAGATTAAACTTTGCTACATATTGAGTGAAAGAAAAATAATAAATATATATAAACCGAAGGCAATAAACAAAATACAATAGAATATTTGTGCATATCCTTTTATCTATTAACTATCTACTACCTTTTGGTCATACAATATCTATACAAGTTATTAAATGTAGCCTTTCTCAGCCTTCCCTGTTGAAATTACTCGTATTTTGATACAAAATCTTCATTAAAATTAGGGATTTTGACATCTGTTGTGCCAAAGTCACTGTCAGGCCAGTGAAGATTGATTGTCCTAGTAAATTATCAAATTCACAGTGGAAATAATACACACGCACAAAGTACAAATACAACATTCATTTACCATTAAGGAGTGAGCTGTAAAAGCCAAAAGTTTATTTGTTTAATTTCTATGGGGAAACAACTTTGACACTTTAAAAACTTTTCTTTACAGTATTTTGCGAATTTTAAAACGACTTTTTGCACTTAGGGGACACAGAAAAAGTGAAAGAAGATTTTCAGTAACTATTTATTGCCGGTTATGTCGAAACACTTTTTTGAAGCATGAATTTTCCTTTGAAAATCACCATTTATACGGCGTTTTATACTTTTAGAAATGTAAACTCTCAGCAACCTTGAATAGTTATTTCAATGAAAAAAGATTCACTTCTTGATTAACATAGACAATAAATTGTGCTATTGAGAACACATCTTTCTTTTAAAAGTTTGCATATAAATATTTACCACCAGTATTATATTTTACTACTGTATGTTTTCATCCATTAAAGACGATCACTGAAACCACTAAAATTCAGTTTCAAGGACATTATTTTTGATTTAAGGGTCATAATAAGTCTTTTCTTGTAGTTTTAGTTAATTGTTGAAAGAAGAATGAAAAATTTGTTTTTATTATTTAAATCATTACAAAGAATTGACAACAATCACGATATAGTGATATTATTTACAGTGCATAAACGTCAAGAATTCGAAATAATAAACATACAGCATTCAAATCTTTGACTTTCGATATCTAACATATATACCTCAGAAGTATTAAAAATGAAAAGTATTTCAAAAGAACCGACAACTTAACCAAAAGAGTACGTATTATATTTACTGTGACCTAATTCAGAAGAAACTTTAAAGTCGCGCTTTTTTTACTCTCCTATATAACCATCAGAATACAGTTTAATGTTAGATTACATATCTTACAATAATGTTTCTTTTCTAAATAGTTTCACAAATATAATAATAATAAAGAGGAAAAATTACTACTGAAATTGTACATAAATATGTCAATTTAAACTTTATCTAAATAAATAATTAGCAATTTGTTGCTTGTTCATAGAGCAAATGATTGTGTTGGGGCGAAAAATATTATTAAAAAAGTCGTTTATGAAAGGAAATAGTAAAAGTTATCTACTTTGTTTAGCTACGTAATCAGTTTAGATGAGTGATAGTCCCTGAACGAAATATTGATGACTTGGCTTTAAGAGGTTAATTAACGTATCAGCTGAGGTTTAGTTTCAGTTAATATGTATAATAATTAACATACATGCACGTAAATATTAATCAATAAATCAGTTATTAGGATATTTTCTTTTATGATTTCATTCTTTCTCTAAAGTACGATATTATCATACGGTATTACTTTCTTTAAATAAGCGATAGTTATCCAATAAGCGTAAAATTATTTTAAAATGCAAGTATAAATGAAATTGTTACTTTTTTTGTTTTCAAATCCTGTTTGGATATAAAGTTTTTAATTTCACAAATATGAGTGATATATTTAATAACGAAACATTGCAAAAGCCTTCCGGCTTTCATTTTTATAAAAAACTGTGAGATCAAATATTAAACGTTAAATAAATGATACCACAAAACATGTTTATTTTGATTATCAGCAGTAAAAAATATTTTTTTCTATTCGTGATTTCCTGAAACGTTAATTAAAACTTTTGAGCAAGAGCATGCAGTTAAAAACATACTTTATTTTCCCCTCTAGTGGTCTTGGTACTGGAATGCACGAACATTATATTTATATGTGACGCGTCAGCAGACTAAGCCCATAGAATCTCTTTTACTTAAAGTGGAATGAATTGAAAGACAAATGAACAATTGTAAGTCATGCGAATTGATAGTTCTCAATAATCTAGTGGTTATTTAGACTAATGACACCCATATAACAGCAACAGCAATAATAAAAGTAGTATGGACTTATCTAGCAAATACTGCAACAAAAGTGCAGACTCGATCGTAGGTGAAAAAGCATTAAAATTCTAATATTCAAGCAACTAAAAAAAATCAGCTGAGAAATGTTTTAAGATATGGTTCCGCTTGTTCTTGCTGTGGAAATAACTCCTCAGAAAGTGGACGGGTTAACTAGTAACTATAGTGTTGTCGTTTGTAGAAGTATATAGGAGCGAAGGGATGATGTCGGTAATGTAAAAATTTAAATTTTTTATCCATTTCACCCGAAAACTAAAATTGAAAATTTGAATCAATATTTGAATAAAATTGAGCCCATCATGCATCATTTAAAGTAGAGATTCCTTTAAATATATCGAAATTTGATTTGAAGATAGAAAATTGGCCACTTCACTCATTTATCAATGAACAGGTGATAAAAGTGGAATCGATCCAATTAAATTTATGTGGACATAAATCGCGATCAATATTATATTTTTATTACCAGAATGTTTGCGGCTTAAAGACAAAATATGATGATTTTTTTTCTAGTTTTTTAATTGATGAATATGATCGAAAACATAATAATAATGTCTTCAGTCATGAATATTTTGCTAGTAATTGTATTATATTTCCAAGGGATGGTGGGGCAGGGTGGAGGTTTTCTATTGGGCGTAGAAAATATGGAAGGGTTGCAGGCTGTGCGTTTCCATGTTTTAGAGACGTATTATGAAGATCTTTGGGTAAAACTAACCTGTTCCGGAGAGTCTACCTATATTTGTGTAATATATATTCCTACAACAAGTTACTTTTTGACACCTCTAGCTTTAGCTTACTTAGTGGCCGAAGGATCATTATTATGGATGACTTTAATTTGGACCCCGCTAGCAGCAATAACAGTATATTGTTGATTACACAATCTATGTCTCCACTTATATGAAACTGTATATATCACTCTTCATTAGTTTTTCTATAAAATGTTCATAACTCTCGAGTATCTAAAACTAAACTTCCTCCGCATAAGGCTAATAAGGCGGTTATTCAATTTTATGAAATATTTTACAATAATTTTGATGTTTGTTTCAAAAAAACCTACTAAGTCGTGCATTCCGCATTATCCGAGGTGGTTTTCTGGAGAAATTATCAGGTACATACAAAGAAAACATATACAATATAGAGCCTGGAAGACTTTAAAAAGATCTTAAGACTATAAAATTTATAGTAAATTTTGAACTTAACTGAGACAAAATGTTCGATCAGCCTACCGAACATATTTGAGATCAATGAAAGATTGTATACGCAATAATCTTTGTTTTTTTAATTATATGCGTTCTTTTAGAACCTTGCTACCATTGCTGATTGTCTTGTTATTTGTTTCATTAATTTTGTATAGCAATATACTTATATATTTTTTTTTGTAGCTTGTATGTATCAACTAAATAAATAATCGTAAAAATTGAAATAAAGATATTTTCTAAGGCTTTTCATGTAAGATTATAGATCGAATAGAAAATTAATTTCAATATTTTTACCGTAAAGCCAATTACTACGAACACTCCAAAGCGTTAAAAACTCCAACGTGTTAAAATATTCTGTAACACAAATAGCGGAAAAAATTTTCATTGTCAAACTTATATATTTGAAAAGAAAGCGATGGATAATTTTGTAGATCTGTAAAATCCGTAGAAGTAATTTGAATACCTTTTTTGTTGTAAAAGGTGCGACTCTTCTCTGTTCTATAAAAGCCAAATTTGATGTAATATAATATAAGCCTGCCTAAAGAATGGTTAGCTGCTAATAATAATGCCATCAGTTGTCGTTATTTCATCCAATTACAGAAGCTCTTCCTTTTTTGATACATTAAAACAGAAACCCGGCAAGATTAATTCAATAATGGTTTCAGACCTTCGACGTCTTAACATTTACGGCCAACGTTAATTGCCTTACAAAAGTCAGGCGTTTCATGAATTTACGAAAAAAAGTGTTGCCGCCTGTTGGGATATTTTTTTGATAAAATTAAGAAGCTTTTCATTTTTTGCGTAAGAGTTTTCTTTCTTATGATTCAACACAATTGTTTTATTAGTTGTGAAACTACAAAGAGAATAAATACGTCCTATATTCAGAAGTTTTTTACCATTAGAACAAATCAAATAAACGAAATTTTTATCAGTTAAAATATATGTAAGTTATTATATTCAATTTCTATCCTATAAATAAACAAAATTCGGTTTTTTAATCAATTTTTTAACGTTTGATATCATCTACATAATCAAATATTCGCCTATAAATCATCCTCCATAATTCGGTGTTAGAAGAATATTGAAAAGAATATTTATAAAGATTACAAGTCGAATAGTTATTTTAAATAATAATAAAACAATATTTAGGGGAATGGATCACTGTGTAAACTGCGTGCTTTTGTTACGCTTTTGCACCAGAAAAAGCTCTGCGATTTCACTAGTACAAGCTACTGCTACATACTTAAATCGAAGGCTTTGCTATACACGTTATCTTCTATCTATCTATCTATATATATAAAATGAATGTTTGTCTGTCTGTCTTTTATAAACTCCTACACCATTAATCCAATTGCGATAAAACTTTGTCGAATTATTGCTTAGACTACCGGGCAAAAGATAGGATACTCAGAATTTGATTACAAAAAACATGTTTTCATACAAGACTATTGTAATACAGAATGGCCATTTATGACAAATTGTATCCATAGAAACGCCGAAAACAAGAATGACGCAAATCTGTCACATTCACTCACCTGATACTTACGTAAGGTATTGAATATTTTGAAACAAAGTTCGATTTTCGAAAAAAATATTTCAATATTCTATTTTTTACCGATTTTTTTGTTTTGGTTTTATGACGCATGACAGAAAGAATTGAAATAAATATTACTTATAAATCGTGTGTGATATAGAAAGAATTTATTCAATATATCCATTATTTTTTTTTATTTTTCAAAAGTGAATTTCAAAACGTGAAACACTATGAAATCAATTATGCTACCCAAACGGAAAGGAATAAGTCAGAGTGCAACTCAGGCATGAAAGAAAAGGGCGAAACAATGAGGTTGAAGGTGATAATCGTTGGAATGTACCGTATTCACAGCTTCTCTCAAAAATGTACAAAGCACACATCAACGTCGAGTATTAATTATTGTAATTCAGTGAAATCCATCAAATACATTTGTAAATATGTCAACAAAGAAAGCGATATGGCATTTTTTGGAGTGGGAAATTCAACTGCATCTATCGATGAAATCAACCAACATCAACTGGGACGCTACATTAGTAGCAATGAAGCAATATGGCGCATTTTATCATTTACAATTCATGAACGGCATTCACCAGTTACTCATTTGGCAGTTCACCTTGAAAATGGACAGCGAGTGTACTTCACAACAAAAAATGCACGTGTAAGAGCATTGTCACCACAGCCAACAACGTTAACTGCATTTTTCTTATTGTGTAGGGATGATATGTTTGCAAAGACGCTACCCTACTCTGAAGTGCCAACATTCTACAGATGGAATGCATCAGAAAAAAATTCAACGTCGCAAACAAGGTAAAACAGTTGAAGGACATTAAAATGTATATTCAACCGACGCATTAGGCCGTCTGTACACTATTCAACCAAATAATGCAGAATGCGTTTACTTGCGATTACTGTTAATCAACATACGTGGACCGACATCCTTCCAAGAATGGAGAACAGTAAACGGTCGATTATGTTTCATTTATCGTGAAGCTTGCCTCAAATTAAATCTTCTAGAAAACGATGCACATTGGGACACTTCATTCATTCATCGAATACTGCTGACCCACAACAAATACGTGCGTTATTTTCAGTAATATTAAAAATTTGCTTTCCATCCAATCTAAAAGATCTTTGGAAAAAATACAAAGGCTACATGAGTGAAGATATTTTACATTGTTTGCGTGAAACAATTCAAAATCCACACGTTCAATTCACACCAAACGTGAATAATGAGGCATTGCTATTGATTGAGGACATATGTTTAGTAATCGCTAACAAATCATTGGTACAATTGGGAATCGCTGTGCTGAATCCATCTGAAAACGACTGACGTGATCGTGATTTCCAACGAGAAACACACTTTTATGTGAATGAATTGGGTAAATTTGTTTAAACGAATCTTCCGAAATTGGTTTCAGATCAACGTATAGTGTATGACACAGTTATGGATGCAATTATAAGTCAAAGTGGTAGATTTTATTTCATAGATGCACCCGGAGGCACAGGTAAAACCTTCCTCATTTCACTAATTTTGGCAGTCACACGATCACGAAAAAACATTGCACTAGCAATCGCATCATCTGGAATTGCAGCAACTCTTTTGGGAAGGGCCGAACAGCGCATTCAGCCCTGAAACTGCCATTGAATATGTAAATAATTGAGAAACTAACATACAATATCAACAAAAATTCTAAAACAGGCAAACTACTTACATCATATAAAATCATTGTATGCGATGAATGTACTATGGCACACAAAAAATCATCGGATGTACTTCATTGCACACTAAAAGATTTGAGAGGAAATGACCAACTTTTCGGTGATGCACTCATTTTATTTTCTGGTGATTTTCGACAAACTCTACCTGTTATATCACATTCAACAATGGCCGATGAACTTTATGCATGTCTCAAATCATCCGTTTTATGGCGATACGTACATAGATTCACTTTGAAAACCAATATGCGTGTACAACTACAACATGATGCATCCATTGAACGTTTCGTAAAACAATTGTTGGATATAGGAAATGGGAAAATGGCAACCATAGACGAATTGATTCATAAAGTTTTTCCAAATATTGCACACAATCATAAAAGTCATCAATGGCTCAGTGCACATGCTATATTAGCAGCCAAACACAAAGATATCAATACAATCAATTTCAGCATACTAAATGAAATATCAGGAGAAGCGATAACGTATAAGTCCATCGATACTATAATGGATCAAGACGAAGCCGTCAATTATCCAACAGAATTCTTAAATTCACTTGATTTGTCAGGCATGCCACCGCATGTTTTAGCATTGAAAATTGGCGTCCCTATCATTCTCCTCCGAAACATAAATTCCTCACGACTTTGCAACGGTACCAGGATTTCAGTAAAAAAAATGATGAATTATTGAAGCTACAATTTTAAATGGAAAATTCAAAGGAGAAGATGTAATGTTGCCACGCGTCCCAATGATTCCAACAGATATGCCATTTGAATTGAAACGTCTGTAGTTTCCACTGCAAGTCAGCTTTGCAATGACCATCAATAAGGCACAAGAACAGTCGTTACAAGTGTGTGGACTAAATTTAGAAAATCCATGCTTCTCACATGGACAACTGTATATGGCCTGCTCACGTGTTGGGAAACCTTCTGATTTATTTGTGTACGCACCAGATAGAAAAACAAAAAACATTGTGTATCCAAAAGCACTCTAATAAAAAAAAACCGGCCGCCACTGTCAAATTTCGGTAAGAAAAACATAACCTAAGCTTATCGTTTCTAATTGGCTCCGGTCTCGCTTCAAGTCTGACTAATCCAATCGAAAGGCGAGAGGCTCCCGACGTGGCGACTCCATAAAGTCGCGGTTTCTTTTTTTGAGTGGTATTGCAACGCATGCAGTGTATACGCTAGTTTTTTTATAAAAACACCCCGCTTTCGAGTTCTACCATGTCTGATAATTTTTTTTCTACGAAAACTTTTGGTTTTAAAAATAAAATCGTGACAGTAGAAATAGTGATTGAGCTGCGTTATATGAAGAATACGCTTTATTGATTGCACCAATTTCTCAAATTCATTTGTGAAATCAAGAACAAGTAGAATTTTAACAAAACGTTTGTTAGGCAAAAATTTTACTTCAGAATTCAGAATTTTTAATTTAGAATTGATTATTTGTAACTTTTCTTCAAATATGTTTCCCAACAATTGTCCATATATAGCTAATGATTTAATTGGTTAGAGTTTTTTTTATGTTTTCTCTGTCCCGTTTATTTAATGAATAGAAAGCAAATATTCGAATATTTTGAAATTCATTTTATTAAAACTTTTTAGCCATCGCTTTGTTTTTAAAAAGCTGTCTTATATGTTTAGTTTTCACCATTATTATAAAATATAAACGCTTACATTTATTATTATTATGGTTGACATGACAATTGATTTTTTTTATAGCATAATATTTTTTTTATTAATAACGCTATGAATAAAATCAGTCTTTATTATTAGTATACAATTTTAGAACTTTTCATAAATTTGAATATATTTTATTCTATATTTTTATCTTAGCAGCTTAAAACACCGTCATCAAGTACAATATATTGTTAACATATACTTTGAGAATATGCATTATTTAAAATAAGATTTATTATTAACTATGCTAAATATTTTTTTTGTATACTTAAATGAAAGGTTTCGTTTCCATGATATGATTTAGTTATGGATAAAAAAATGGAATTTTTTACTGAAAAAATATTCTATAAACTTGAAACTAAGATTTTTCGACATTCTCTCATGTCATTATATTTTCAGAACCATTCGCTTTTAATAGATTTTAAACTGAAAAATCAGTCATAGCACGAATATTTTCGAAAACGGAAAAATATTTACGTGATTATTTTTTCAAGGCTTGGTTTATGAGAGATGGAACAATTTAAGATATTTGCAATGGGAAATCGGTTTTTTTGAAGTCATATAACATACATAATTATAAAAAAATATTAAAATTCTCCAAACGCACAAATATTTGTTTGTTCAATGACTATAAAATAATATTGACTTTTATCTTTTATCATTTGCAAGATCGGCAATATGTTAATATATTTTTTTAAATATAAAAAAACACATTTTTTTTACTTATTTCCACAATATATTATCGGGAACAGTTTTACTTATCGCGAGCCTTATCAACTGATTCACGAAGAAACGACAGTTAAAAGTGATTTATAATGAAGCTCTATCAATTAAATGCCAATTCAATCAACAGCAATGTGTTATTTGACTAACATTTTCAATGAACTTCCTTTTCGCATATAATGCAATAGATTACCATTGTATTGCATTTTAATGAGTTATAGTTTATTGGTAAAAAACAAAATCTTGTAAAAAATATATTTATTAAGCTTGTGTCTTCTACAATTTGTTGTATTTCTTACTATTTATAAAGATAAATATATTTTTACACGGTGAAACATAGCAATGTATTTAAGATTTATAGCTCTGATGAAGGCGTTAGCCGAAATAACTATCAACTATATCTTATAAAGTTTTATAGGACTAATATACATTGATATTCTTTCACCGTGTTATAATGGAGTTCTACCAAGTAAATGACAATTCAATCAAAAAATAAACTGTTTGCTATATTGATGATTCGGTAACGATTTGCATTAAACGAATATCTTTTACTTAAATTTTAATAATACACGTTACACTATATTTTCGGAAATTTTTGTGGAAAATTATGAAAGAAAATTGAGTGGTAATTAAACTTAGCTAATTCATCTTAGTTAGGTTAAGTAAAAACATGTCACTTGAAATTAAGACCGATTAAATATTTTTACAGTTTGATACTAATACTAGATACTATGTTGTTTGAATGTGTTATGAATCAGATATAAATAATTTATATTGTACTTGCAATGCGCCCATAGAAGCGTTATATCGTTTTGTCAGGTATTATGTATTAAACTCACGGCCCCATAAGTAATAAGACTACCTATGGCTGACTTAACACCGATTACAGAACAATCAGAATTTACGATATAAGGATGAGCATATAACTAAAACATCAGCATTTTAGGATTCCATCACCTTACAAGAAAGTGTGGCCAAACATTTATTTACAAAATTGTAAATAAATGTTTGTCTAAAAGAATGCTAAATAACAAAGCACTAAAGTAATTACAAATACTTCCAAAAATAAAGCAAAAAACTGTACTGATGTTTGATTGAGAACACAGGTTCTTCAAGACTTTTACCACTTTTTTTTACTTTCGCCTGTATAACGACTGAAAATCTTAGAATCGGTGAGATTAAGATGAAGAATTATATTTTTGCGCCTCCTTTAATTAAGTTTTTTTTTATTTTGTATTTCATTCAAATATTTTTGAATATTTTCACTACTAAAAAAATATGTACGATTATTGTTTTCTATTTTGAATTTAAGTATGACGTATTCTCTGTTACAAATAAATCTTTTTACAATCAGTGCTGCAACGCAATAATATAATTTTTTCCATTATATTTATTTTGATTCAATTAATGTTTACTGAAAATTTTTAAATTGTGGTTACACAAATCATATGCTCCGATTTTTGGATATAATTTATCTAGTAAATCAAATTATTCCAGCTACCATATAACCATTACTAAATTTTGTCATTGAATTCAATCACTTCGTCGTGATTTCAGTTCAAAATTTCCTGTATAAACTACTATATCTACGTAATTTATGTACCTTAAGAATAAACAGCAATGCTTTTTAGATAGAACACAAGTGATTTTTACATTTTATTGTAAAACTGGTGTTGCCTCAGTAAATTGAGATGAGAAAAAAGCCATAAATTGTTCGAAACTTGTGTTCAAGCATGAAACTTAAATAAATTAAACGATTTGAGCTTACAAAGCTCAAATCGTTAAAAAATTCGTTTTAGTAAATCTAAACGTTCACAAATTTAATTATCAAAGCAACAAGCTTATATCAAGCCATTTTTTAATTTGTTCAATTACAAATCAAAAGATAAACAAAAGAAATAAATTACATATATATATATAGATACTTCAGATGAAATCAATTTTAAATTTACATAAATAAAATATATTACATGCATGAAAGTCAGCAAGAATTTTAAAGACATTTTTTTAAATCAAAATGATTATTAAATAATGTACATATGCGCTTAGTTTGTTAAAGATGACCTTTTTTCAATAAATTAGTTTATTTTTATTGATTAAATAAAAGTTCTGGATAAATAGTCATACTTACCATAACTTTCAGCAAAAATACATCGAAGCTATTGGGAATGGTCTTGGAATCTTCAAAAATATCAATTTTAATAATAATATGTATAAATATTTTTAGATACATTCACTGATATGTTTTAAATGTAATTAGAGTTGATACCGTTTGAATCTAAATTATTACAATAATATGTATTTTGAATCCATAATGATGAAAACATTACGCCACTACTCAACAATATTTATAAAAAGCTTCGGGCATATTATTTGACCGTCCAGTTCATCGAAGTTTTCTTTTGTCTAAATGTATATAATATTATATAATATAAACATGAGCTTAATTCCAAATTTACACTTTTACACGCTCGGCAAAATTAAGAGATTGTGGAAGATAGCATTAAAATAGTTTTTACAGTTACATTAAAACTATAAACAGTGAGGTAGTTTATGATTTATTGGATATATTGGTTGTTCTAGCATTTTCCTTTTGGTTTGACATTAATTTTTATCGACTAAGTAAAGTTATAATAAAAAAATGGCACTCTAACTACTAAATATAATATTATGTAACATATCAGACAGATGTATGAACGAAGAAATAAATATTATAATGTCCAAGGTTTTTACTTAATCTGAAGACATCAAAAAATCCTACTGCTTAAAGTAGAATTTAATGTGATTGCACAGTCTTTTTTAGTTTTCATGAAATAATAAATTGTTATAGAAAGCGGAATAGAGAAAAAGTGTTCTTCTTTCAAATTTTAACTCTTTTAAAAATTGTATCTATTCTTTGCATGTTTGCCGTAATTTTCAATACATATCTACGTTTTCAGAGAAGTTTTTACTTACGAACCTTTAAAAACCCAATTTATATTTGCAGTTGATAAGTCAAATACATAAATCTCCTTAGAAACTTTTTTTGTGGTTCAGATTTCTAAGGGAAATAAATTAAGTGTTCAAAGTTGGCGTATGAAAAAGCTTCTTGTGAAATATGCAAGATTTTCCCTGCTAAGAAGTGATAGACATTTCGGTTTATGTTGCGAATAAAGTCGATAGTGCCTATTCTCCTACTCGTCCTACAATCTAAGCCAGTGCTTGCCAAATCTTTGTTTGTGAACTACTGGTAGCTCAGAACATAAATCAATATAACCTTAACGATAAAAAAGGAGCTTTTTCCCCTTAAACTATTTTTAAAAAATGTTTTAGATGTGGAAGTCTTAAAAATCATGTTGAAAGATTTTCAAAACCAAAATAATAAAATTTTATTTTTGAACAGTATTTAATCACGAAGGCGGTATTAAATTATATCATATCAAAAAAATGGTTCTGAAAATGATATTGGATTAAATATCATACATATTTTATTTATAAATTGCTCTCCTATTCTCAATGTGTTCATTTTTTTTGTTTTATCCATGTTTGTGTCTCAGGAATATTAATTAAAATCAATGAATACAAAGACGATCATTTCAAGCCCGCCTGAAATAATTTTCAAGTATACAAGAAACGTGTGGCTCAAATAAAAACAACGTGTAATTAATTAATTTCTCTGAAACTGCCAATAGTATTCTCCTTATCTTAGAAGTGATGTTTTGATGAAATCTCAAAAATAGAATCTAGGGGTGACTTGATTCAACCGATCAGAAGATCTTATCAGTATTTTAGCGGAGTTTTCAAAGCCGTTGTGCATTCATATTATTCTATGGTATTTGCCATTTGATCGTGTCATGTCAGCTATTTTCTAAATTATGAGATTTCATTCATTATTTGCTTAATCGATAAGTTTTCATAGGTATTATATATGTATTCATTAATTTCTCTTGAGATTGTCATACCATTTACCTAGCTGACCAGCTTGTCTTAGAACAAAATAATCTTCGTTAATACCACTCAGGTATTGTAGTACAGAGAAAATATATCAATAAAGGTTTTTTGCTGCTTAACATTAAAAACTGGTGTTGTGAATAATTATTACATTTTTACAATAATAACTGAAAATCATATAAATATTATGTAAAATTATTATGGCTAAGTAGATCACGAAATTTATTGTGTCCACAATTTATAAATATTTATCTAATTATTTTATAACATAAAACGGTAAAAAAATCACGTAAAAAAATATGTTTTTGTTATTGAAGCAAAATATTTATGTAACTTTTTTGTTTAACATTGTAATAATTCAAAGCCAAAAGCATCAGAAACAGAAAACACTTTTAGCTTTAAGAAGCTTGTAGAGTATATATTGATTAAGTAGGCGTTTACTTGGTAGAACTCCAATTTAGCACGGTGAAAAAATAGCAATGTATTTTAGTTCTGCAAAATTTATGAGATATATAATTGAGAGCTATTTCGGCTTACGCCTTCATCAGAACTATTCATAACTAGTTTTGATTAAGGCGTAAGACGAAATAGCTATCAACTATACATCTTATAAATTTTGTAGAACTTAAATACATTGTTATTTTTCACCGTGTTGTATAAAAAAGTTCAATCTAATATTGAAAAAAAAGCACATTTGTTTTTTACTATTATATAAAAATTAATATAATTACCTGACGTTTTTGCCCTTATCGAATATGTAAGGCTCTTCGGTCAGATACATACTGATATGAAATGGTTTATATGATTTGACATCCAAAATATTGTATTATACACATAATATATTATTTGGAATAAGTATTCATATTTCATTCAATGGAATCCTATCCTTAGAAGGGGCCATAAATAAGCTTAGATTAATTTTGCGGGATAAGCTGACCGTAGTCTATTCTATCTTGCTGATATTATCTGACTCTAATAGCAGCTTTAAGCTCGTTTTTAATAACTGAGTTCTGTACTGTAGACGAATATAAATCTGTACAGCAATAGAATCCTAAATATTTTTCCCTGAATGGATTGATGTCTTACAAATTTAATGAAAAGCTTGTGCGGTATACATACCACATACGTATTACTTTTTTATCTTGAAAAATATTCATGAAATAAATTAGGTAGGTGATTTTAAATAAAGTTCCATTCTGCGGATTAAGGGTCAATATTTTAGTTTAATCTAGTTCTGACAGCTTCAATAAAACATTTGAATTTTCTTAATCTATAAATAAAGTTATGTTCATTAAGATTTATTTGATATACCGTGATCTTTAAACTCGAAGAAAAGAATTAAACATTAAGCGATTTTTCTTCGTGCCACCCTAATGAAAAAGTCTTGTAAAAGAAATTCTGTTGAGATTATATGTGAGGTAGTGATTAAAGCTTATTGGAAAAAAGTATAAACTTTGTCGCCAATTCAAAAAAAAAAATGATTTAATGTCGGATATTAATTTTTCTACTTGAAGTGTGGGTGAAACTTTTCGTTATGATAATCTGAATTTTTTTTAGTTCTACATTACATCATCAGATAGTCAATCTCACAACTAAAAAGTTAGTAAGTATTTCTTCGTTTTAAATTACCCTGTCGAAATTTGGTGGGAGCTTATTACTGTTTATTGTAAAACCAATGCTCTTTGTATTTGAAAGAAATTGAATATCGTTGTAATTAATTCAATTATCTCAGTTGTTCTATGTATACATTTAGCTTCTAGCCGTAGGGTCTGTATTTTTCTAAGTAAATTTTCTTGTTTAACGATTCAAGTCATTTACTGTGTGTCAAATCTATTCAACTTGTGTAATATGTGTGTTAGAATGCCTGAAGGCATTGAAAGACAAAATCCGAGTTGTGAATGACAAAACATATGTAACAGTTTAAAATTTCACATTCAAAGTCCATAAAGCACTTTCAACTATTATCCATAAAACTTTTTTTTATTATTGTATATACTGTTGTGTTTTTTTTGTAGCTATATATATGAAGTGTATTATTCTATTGATTACATTTTAAGTGCCAATACATCACAATACAGTGCTTTACAATCTATGGCAAAATTTGTAATTTGTGATATACGCTAACATCAAATTTTATCGTCAAAATATGATACCAATTTTATAGATAGAAAAAATATTTTCAGTACTTCTGCGAAATATGATTGAAGAATACAAATGAAATAAATCACAACACCTCATATTAACAGCAAGTAGTCTATTTTTTTGGTGTAAATTATCGAAACAATATCAAAGTTTATAATAATGATGAAGTTGTACAGATGTCATGTTTCTTTAAAAATAAAGATATATTGTGTGAACAACTTTTAAACAACTAACAAATATATTTTTAGCATGCATATTAAAATGAATCGTCGTTCATCCATTTAAAATTGTATTACATCATAATAAACATTTAAGTTTGCATATGTCTCAGTTTGCCCAATCTAGGCCCATCACCTGCACTGATGTTAATAAACTTGAGACATACGATTTATTAAATTAACAAAAGCTCAGCACTCATGCAACCATATTTGTTCTTACATAGAAATACTTAACTAAACGTCTTACCCACTTCTATGTATGAAAACTGAAAGCTACCCTACGGATATCAGTGACGGTTCGTTATATATTACTGGGAATATTACGCAACTCAATGAATTTTTTCTCTTACTGGATATGAAATACATTCAGTGATAACATTATTTATGGAACATGTATTTTAACGGTTCATCGCTTTTTTTTATTTGAAAATTTCAAAATTACACTTCTATAATAAATTTTTACTTAAAGAAGCGACTAGATTTTTTACAAAATCATATGTGATACAAACTATCAATGTGAATGGAATTCATTTGCCTATATTTAAGACTTATGTGGATTGTTTTGGTTTTAATAAAGCATGTACATTTTTCCCCTACTAACTTTGAATAAATACAGATTGAACTACCAATTTACAAGCAGTTCTCGAAGAATATTTCATTTAGAGATACATTTATTAGGAAGTCATAAGCTTCACATTAATCGAGGACATAAATTTAAAGAATGTCGCTTTCATGAAAGCTGAATATTATTATGTTGTTCATATCAAATTTTCCTTATAATCGTTTGAAGCTTATATCAACGGTATTGTTTCTTAAATGACTGTTTATTATTCAGTTGCTTGAAGAAAAGATGTAATTATAAAGCTTAGATAATAAAAGAAGAAGTCAAAAGTTTTTATTATTTTCTGTTGCTGAGAAACTGATAAACCAATTTTATATATATTATTTTGTATTAGACTGCTACCGATGCTCAAAAGCATTAATAGACTGCCCAACAAAACACCTCACATATTAGCTTTGCAAAACGAGATTGTGTTTATTTACATTTTTTTTTTTAATAACATTGGGTATTCGGTATGGTGTAATTTATTTTTTTGTGTAATTTATAAGCAATTAGTGCTGCCTTGTTCCCCTTGAACTAATTAGTAGTCTCAATATTTTCAAAATTACGTTAAGTAGTCGAGGCAAGCTATTTTTGAGCCAGGAACCATTTCTTTGCACCTTAAGTAAAAATCAACGCACTCCTCTGTTGGCTATATTCTATTATGTATGTTCAAAAGTTACAAGAGGCGACAGTACAATTTCTCGGAAAACTCAGTTGAATATTGTAAATTGTACCATAGATTAACGAATATAAATTTTGCTGTACCTATTGTAGGGTACTAAGTAAGTTTTAGAGGACGGAAATCAAAACAAAGTAGTTTTGAACTTCGCCATTATACGAGAACTAATTGCTTTTTATTATAAAGTTATGTATAACAAACGGTAATTATTAACAAATATTTATGAACAGTCTACTTTGTTGTTTCAAGTGTAACTACTGCTTTAAGCTTTTACTCTCACACATTTTCAGTGATCGAGAACTATTTGTTGGATATGTTCCACGGAACTAAAGGATGTCTATATCGGACATAAAAAAATGTACATTACCTAAGAAAATAAATCGTACTACGCGGCTATATAATCCACATAATGCGTGAATGTGTTCTAGGACTTTGTGGTGTTTCTATTATTATATTAAATCAATAATATAATCTTGGAGTCATAAAGAAATCAGTTTTTATAAAATTTTCAATAATTGTCAAAATATTAATTAAACTATATGAAATATGAAAAAGTCTTTTAATCGTTGTTCTTAAATTATAATATTTTTTACTCCTCAATTTTTGCAATTGAAAGATGCAGTAAATATCCGTACGAGCACTTTTTGTAGCCAGCATTATCATTCAACCAAACTTCAAATTAACTTTATCATGTCCAGATTTTTATAAAAAAAATAAACATTCACAATAAAGCTACTCAAAAATCCCCAAAGAAAGATATTTCTGAATTTTAATAAAAAACGTAATTTTGTGAGTAGACATAAAATGTTTTGAAAGTAATGTACAAATAAATTTGTATATAATACAAATTTTAAATAAGCTAAAAAAGCTTATCAAATGTTGAAACTATGATTGAAAGCTCATTTCGAGATAAAAATTGATAAAAATCAAGACTCACGTTCAATATGAAACAATGGTGTATTAAACAAGAAACAAAGAACTCAAATTTATTATGACGTGAAAACATGTGCCGTAAATAATTTTTCGCCCTTACAATGGACCATATTTCAGAAAGGTATGTTTTTTGAAGAATGCCTGTTCACATATTTGTGAGTAAATATTATTTTTTGTTGCAGTAACAATCATGTGCTTGATTTCTATTGATCAAAGAAAAATAAAATTACATTTTATATCTTGGAGCGAAGCATCTTCTTTGAAACCGCGTGCAATTCTGACACATTTAAAATGACAATAAAAGCTCCAATCTTTATTACTGAATTGTCTTTTGTCACCAACACAACACAATCTTTTATTTCAACACAACCGTTCACTCACTGAAACAAAAAAAATATCCATAGGTAAATAAATCAAATGTAAAAACGTAAAAATACGGTCGCGACATTTTACAAACTAGAATTATTAAAAGATATTATCGAACGAACCCTTGAGAACGAAATATTTTGCCACAAATAATTACAAGAATAACATTACGAAAACGATGAAAAAATGTATTTTTGTACTTCAAAATTGTATAGAACTAAAATACATTACTATTTTTTTCACCGTGTCATATTTTCATTATTTGTATAATGAAGTTGAAATAATTTAAAGATATAAAATTTTAGACCCATAATGTCAAAACCGAAATTTTTTTTAAAATTTAAAAATAATTTTTCTGGAGACAAAAATACAAATCTTGGATCAAAAAATGTTAATATTCATATTCTCTAGTGATAGTCACACTGAATAATATACACCCAGTCCTTTTTTTACGCGATACATTGGTTCCAGAAAAAGGCGCGTAAAAATAATGATTTCACGCAATTGCATTATATTTCTTTACGCATCCTGAAACATAAATTCGCATAATATCCGATACACTTGTCAACATTTGGGAATTGTATGTGTATTTAAAAAAATGGAATGCTTTACAAAATCAAGTTTTAAAAATACACATTTTTTTTTATTTAAAAAAATCATGGAACATGATGATCATCATGAAATGCCTAGCATCGTATAAAAATGTCTTCTTTACAACAAATTTGGGGGGAAAAAATCGTAAAAACGAGTGAAGCGCGTAAAAAAATGTAGCGCTGCCGTCCAAAAAAATCGCGTATAATCGAATTCGCGTAAAAAAAAGGACTGGGTGTAATCTTTACATATCATTATATATCAATAAATTTAAATAAGTACACCAACCTGTTCTTTCTTAATATCTCTAAAAATCCTATCTCCTCTATTTCATATAATTATTAGTCTCGCTTAACACGATTTCGCTTATCACGGTGATCTAGCAGAACCTATCTTCCGTGTTAAGCGAGAGATGGGTGTAGTTATAACAATAAAAAAGATAAATTATAAAATAAAACAATCTTCCTCCAAAAACGCTTTGATTTCGATTTAAGCGTGCCTCATATGATTGGAATGAGTACAGTAGTATTATTTGTTCTACTAAGATACCTTTCTTACATTAGATGAAACGACTTCTTACAGATAATAGAAATATTGCGTTTCACTCAAAATCTGTTTTCGTTTAAGGAAACTTTTAGGACCTTAACAGAGTAGCCATGCGAATGGATTTAGAAACCATCACATTACAGTGAATCAACTTGAATCTAAATAAAACCCAGGCTTCAATCTTCGACTTTAATACTAAGTGGAAGAGTTTACTCTTGAAGCACATGGCACACAAATGGCGCCTTAAAAAGTCATCACTGTGTGAAGACGCATATACAATAAACCTGATTGTGAAAGCTTTTGTCTTACGTGCTTTCAGCCAAGAAGTTTTAGCTATAAACTGAACTCACGGATCATTCTTGGATCAAGATTCTTACCCATGCAACGGATTGACAGAACTGTTTCTATTCTCTCAAATTGAAGTCATAATATGTTCACAATTTTTATTGATCCCATGAAACTTTTATCTCTCTTGGAGGCTTGTAATTTATATTTCATGCGTTTTCGTCAAAATGAATTGATTTAGGAATTTACCGTCTATCGTATCATTTGTGTATTTTTTATCTTTTAAATGGTTATGAATCGTTAAATATCAACGAAGACTATCCATTGTAACGGAATTAGTTTCGACATGTTGATTGACGCCTTCGGGTAAACCTCACTTAGCATTTAATAGCTAAATTTGCAAATATTGAGTAGTATTTGAATCTCAAATTTGATCATATTTAATTGATAACAATTTTTTTTTAAATTAGAATTTGTCTAAACTTGAACATAGTATTTCACCTAATTCACATCTCAAAATCGGAGAACTCAACTGGTCAAGGCTTATGTGCTGAAAATATAATAAAAATAATTTAAATTTATAAAAGGCACAGAAAAAAAAGAAAACATAATTAAAAAATCATATTTATATTCCCAAAAATACTACCTTATGTTGGTCACTTGAAATAGATGTTTAAAAATCTTTTTATTATCCAGTCAGTAAAAATACATCTTTACTATAGGAATAAAAAACCATTAAAGTTTATCAGCTTATCAATTGGACAAATTACATGTTGAATTCAACAAGGTTTAAACGTTCAAAGGTTTCAAAAGGGTTGGCGGGATGGGATGTGTGTAATCACAAATGTATAAAACATTTAGATTAAAAGTTTAAATTCAGTAGAAAAATCAATTTTTCTATATGTACAGACATTTAGACTCATTACCTCGTAATCGAGGGAAAATGAAGGTTTGTAACCTTTTGAATATATTTACACTCAGTGGCAGCTCTTCCAAATGCAGATATATGACAATATTAATTTATTTAAGCGTATATTAAGCTTACCCACGCATTAATATATCCAATAATTATGATACATCGTAGTACTAATGTAAGAAAAAATAACGCATCGTTATGATTATATGCAGTAACGTTTTCAATGTATTATAATATGCTTGATTGGTCGAAGGAGTGGTGCTAGGAGTTAGACTTGAAACTAAAAGCTTGCTCTGATACTGCCACTATAACATTTCAATAAAATGATTTTATTAAATTATCAGAATTGTATTATAAATCATTTTGAAATAAAATAAAATCCAAATAAACATTTATTTTATTTCTTATCAACCGCAGACCCCCCGGATATATTATCCACGAGCCGACACTGCTTACACAATTTTGTACAACATAAATATTAAATAGTAAAATTAATGATTCTTCTATGAATATCTAAACACTAATCGAAATTAAAATACACATTCATTATAATTTACGTGACATACTAAGAACACAACGTACGTAAAGCGAAAATATATTGAGTCACGACAATAATTCAAATACAACATTACTATCAACCTGTTCAATGAAAAAAGTGTAAAATAAACATATTTAAATTAGTTCCTTAATAAACATTGGTAGAATGATCACAATAGAAAAACATATAAACGAAAGTCTAAACCTAGTAAATATAAGTAAATAAAGAAATAAATTTGCAAATTTCCTTTCAATTAGAATTGTAAGTTGTATTTATTAGTGTACAAGATTCTGGCACAGCATTACATTGTTCAAAACAAAAGAGACGGTTAAAAAAAGCACTTTAACAGATAACGAATGATTCTCTCTGTGCAGAAGTACTTAATGTAACTGAACACGAATCAACTTTATAAATGACTCCAATTTTCGTGAAACCCATGCGAGTACCTACACCGATTTAGAGAGAAAAATAAAAGTACAAAAAATAACACACCAAAACAGACTTAAGACACGACTTGGATCTATTTAGAAATAATGGTCAATTTTGAATCGCATCAAGTTTTTGTCTCTGTTTTATCTTTCGAATTACCTATTCGGCTTTTTTATCATTTTCGTTTAGTTTTTTATGTGATAAATCATTTTTTATAATGCCTACTTACTTAATTCAATTTTTGTTGGGAATATTTCTTGTGAGTTGTTTAAAAAACATTTTTTATTTTCACGTGGAATATTAATATATGACTGGATACGATCAACTAATATTCGCTTAAAATAAAATTTCATTGTTGACTTTTTTTACTAAAATAAAATATTTGTTATATACGCAAGAGACTTCTGAAATTAATAAAAATATTTTTTCCCTGTTTAAAAATTCCACCGCTAAATGTTGAGCGCGCTGATTTATAATATAGAATTTAAAAAAAATATTTTTAACCCATACCGCTCACCCAGTGCGGTTTCACTCTTTTTTTAAAGGGTGTATTTTGAAGGTTAACGACGTTACGCGCGTTTCAATTTTCCATGTAGACATTTTTCAAGACTTGGTTGCATACATTTTAATGTACCGAATGTTCAAAAATAAAATATCATAAATAAACCTAAAAAGTTGAGCTTTCTTAGTCAAAAGTCTTTGAATGTCCAGTAATTTATTTTTCAAAGATACAGCCAAGTTAGCTTGGCCAATGAAGTTGACATATCAAGGAACGAATCGTCTTAAACATTTTTTCATATTTTAACAAAAAAATATGGTCAGCATTCTTAGTCGTATTTATCATTAAGTCTTACTACTATATACTAACTGATAAATCATGAACAGCTAAGAGTTGGTAGACTCAGAAATTAGTAGTTAAAAGATTTATTATCTGTATTTGTTACAATAGATTCAGAAAAAAATTACAGAGTACCGTTTAATTGAAACATCGTAAAATGTAATTTTATGAGCCTAAAGAATGTAAGAGTCATGTCAAAGAGATGTTTTTAAACCTATCCAACTTACCTGGTACTAGACACACCTGGGACAACACCAATAAACTGTTATAGCAGACATTCTTTTTCATAAAATACCAATGCATCGGTTAGCAAAACTTCTACTGTATCCCACAGAATCTTTCGCCTATAAAGCAGGCATCTATTGCTCCTATAGTTGCTAATGAAGCCATTTACATGGGAATCGACTACTTCTACAGTACACTGTCGGGTCTGGCTGGCACACTGTTGTTAGAATTGCATATGCAAATATTCTCTTGTTAATGAATAACCAATTAAAAGAAGACATACTCTCATTAATTATTAAAAGAGTAGATATTTTATGTTAAGACAGACATAAAAAAACAGGGAAACAGATTAATATAAGTTTATCATTTATGAAGTCGCAAATCTTGTGAATCTGATACCTACATTTAATGAACACCACATAAAATATTTTTATTCAACAATTTGTTTTTTTTCAATATAATCGATTATAACAAACAGATATTACGTAGCAAAACGTACTTGTTCTATTAACTAAACAAACAATGATACTTCAATTTTCTAAACATTATATTATTGAAACTTGAATATGAAATTATAATAGTTATTTTCAAGGCTAGTTCTGACATGTAAACTGCCGTGCAGAATGTTTTTACTTACATTTAATTTGTTTTTTTAACGACCTTTGGTTATTTAAAAATTCATTGAATATAAAAAAAATGTATTAACATTAAAAGTGACACTGAATCTTTACAACCTACACATTTTCTCTAAAGTCACACTCTTTTCGGGTACCTAATATTATTAGAATCATTCAGTTTTTTTTTTTTTTTATTCATTGAATTTATAAAAAACTTTTCTATATATTGCATAAATCAAAACGTATACATCCGAATGTACTTTAAAGCTTAGATAATATGAATATCTCTTTTTCAACCCCTTAAATTATTTTTTTGTCATTAGGTTTCAGCGTAAAATTTCCAGACTACTTAGAATAAATTTAATATCGTTTTATGTAAATTTCAGCCGCTTAAAAATGAGATGTTAACGAAAATCTGTTTCAACACAAATTGCTCAGAAAAAATCTTTTCACATATAGTCTGAGCCTATACTTACCTGTTTCTATTAATATTCAAGTGGGTAACCAAAAAGGTTATGGGATTAAAAAGGGGCATTTGATTGCTTTTCGGCTGTTTCTCGATTCATATTCTATTCACATGTGAATAAAAAACAGAATAACCTCTGCATTTATACAGATAGCGGTGCATTTTCTATGCTTGCTTTAGATAAAAAGAACTGTGGAAGAAAATAAGAAGAAAAATGGATATATTCTATCCAAGAATGCAGTTTTTCATTTCAATTTTGTAAAGTGCTGCAGGTTAAGTAATATGGAAGAAGTCTTTTAAGCATGTCATGCATTCACCGCAGATATTAAAATATTGATATAAATTCACAAAAATACTAGTTTTGAACATGTTTTGGTAATAATACATTTTAATATGAACTATTTTTTATCCAAGAAGGGCTTAAATTAGAAAAGTTTTTCGTGCAGTCAGATTTTGCAGGAAAACTCAAACAATTCTGACCATTGAATACGACATTTTGATTTTTTAATTTTAATTTAAGCACTTAATTTTCAAATTTTGTTTTCTAATCATCTGTCCTTCATGAAGGGTATTTCGTTTATAAAATATTAAGTACAATGGATCGGTTTATTGATTTCGTTTATAATAATATCTTTTCACTTTTTATGTTTCTTCAAACCTTAATCAAAATATCATATTTGTATTACAATCGATAAAATAAAAATGAAACTTGTCACTGTCCGTAAATTTAGTTTAGCTTTTTAAATTTCATTGTTGACAATAAACAAAAAAAAATGTTTTTTCTACAATTGTACGGTAAAACTGAATCTATTTTGATTTAAGAAGAAAACTTACTCTATTTCATAAATTTTTGTTTTTATTTCTACACGTCTATGCTCATTTTTTATGTAAAATATTTATATAACATTAACTAGGAAAATCTCTTTAATACATAGATAAAAAAAACAGCAATTTTTAATTGTACAGTAAATAATAACTGATATTCATTTTTGCATGTTGCCGTAACTTTCATTTTTGTAAGGATAATGTCGGTCTAGAAAAAAATTTCTTTCCATATCATTCGCTTAAAATCAGTTATTCATATTTTTGTACCTATTTTTTTAACAACTTAGTATAGGTATAGATTTTAAAACCGTCTTTGGGTTTTGTATTGAAATATGTTTAGTTGTTTTCCATTTTCTTGAAGAAAATAATGTAATTATTTTGTTAAATGTATTAATGATTAACCTAATAAATGTTGTTGAAGATTTATTTTATTTTTAAATATTATTGCTTTCATTATTTTAAATATTTGCAAAGAATATGCTAAAAATTATATTTTTTAATAAATTCCAACAAAAAAATATTTTTTTTCTCTTTCACAAATACTATTGTTATGCGTCATGTTAAGGATAATTTTCTGCGCACTTTTGTATAGATTTAATGTAAATAAAATGTTTTTTTTTATTATGAAATTTGTGTTGCTCTCACATATCTTGTAAGAATCTTAAGCAAATTGAAATTTAAATTGAAGGTTAGGTTTTAATAAAAATGTGTTCTCCAAAGATTTATAATTGATCATAACTATCAATTAAATCGATAATAATTTCACCGTCAATTAACACTAATTAAAAAAAAACCTACTGCATTCAAACGGTCAAGACTCTGGTCTGGATTCAAGGTCATTGTACACTTAATTTACATAGTATACTCTTTTAAGGTACCAAGGTTTTGACTTTTTAAAAATCATGTTTAATTTCATCCCTTCTCACTCATTTCTAATATGGTTGCAGAAACAAATTATCGGTTGATTGAAAAATGAATTTATCATTTTTTTTAAAGATTATGTTAAGAAAAAGATCAGGTGACTCACTGACAATTTTACAAGCAGCCAAAGTAAGTAAAAATTATTATATGATATTATCAAAACGTTTTCGGTGTTAGCAAAATATCAAGTTGTGTGGATGTTTACGTGTATGTACATAAAAAGAATTCTGAAAAGTATTAAAAACCCATCAGGCTGTTTTTCATACTTATTAATAATACCTCAAGATGAATAATCTATTCAAAATCTCTTCTGCGTTTCATTTGTAAACGAGATTAAATAAGCATCACGGAGTTGACAATATTAATCTTAGACAAAGATTTTTTTGTTCTTTGACATTTTGACAGCTTGTTTTCACAAAGCTATTATTTTAGGAAATCACCGAATTATAAATGGTAGGATCACTTTCAAATACTTTTTTGTGACCGGCCATAATGAAAACCTATGAGATTGGGTACTTAGTTTTCAAGTCGATTAGCTTACGTATAAAAACGTTATTTACCAAAGTCAAATGACGATGATTTATGAAACTCTATGCTAAGATAATTTGTAACGGTATTTACAAAGAAACAATATTATTTTAGGGGAAGGCAGTTTCCTTTCCTTAATCCAACAAATAATTATTCAATTAGATATATCGTTGAAATTGTTTCTTAATAAAATAGTTAAATCATTTATATCTTCCAAAGTAGAGCTTAAAACAGACATTCAATAACACATGTTTTCAACAAAATCACTATTAAGGTGGTAATTATAAGTTTTAAATAGATAAGCATCGTATTGAAACACTTTTCGTTTTCTACTACTTTCGTATATGCGGCGGTTTCATTAAGTGTTGTAAAAAAAACTGTGACGGTAATAAAAATATTATACATCATTAAAAAGAACATAATTAGAATTTTTCCACAAAGACAAGTGGTTATGGTTATTGTTTTTAAGGTATTCATTAAATTTTTCAAATGTATTTGTGTCAGCTGCAATATTTTTTAATATCCGTAAAAATAATACTTTTATGTGTTAGCAGGTATAATGTTATAATATTATTTTTTTTTCGAAGTATAAGTAAATTCTTATAAATAAATTCAAAATAAAAATTTGATAAATTTATTGTAGATTATTCTGTGTACCATTCTGTAGACCAATGTTATCAGTTTTTTGGTATATTTTCTTTAAGATTGCTAATTAATCGTTGTAATTTTTTTATTTTTTGACAATATGATAACGTAAAGCTTTTATCTTAAATTTAAATTACTGTAGTCTACACAGGTAAAGAGTTAATCGTTTTTTAGTGTTGACTCATTGATCATCACAAAATACGAGAGACCAATATTTTTTAATAAAACTTTTAAAGGAAAGATCTCTGGTAGCTAAAGAGACTTTATTTGATAATTAGGACTGATTTTTCTCATCGCGAGAATGATCAACTGATCAACTGCTTGCGATGAACAAAACAGATCCTGATCATCAAATATATTAAGGACAAAAGTATGTTATAATTTTATAATTTAAAATATTACGAAAGCTTACATCTATAAACTGATACCTACGAAGTTAGTAATTAAAGTCGAAAGTAAATCAGGAAGTTAAAATAATAGGAAATTAGGCATAAAATCATACATATCAAGATAATTAATTGTGAAAATTTACATTTGCTTTTGAATAAAAAATGATAAACTCAAAACGATCACAACATTAAGCGGATATATGTTGAGAAAGTGAGATTTCAATTTTAAAGGAGACACATGTTTTTATTTTTTTTTTCAAACTACGGTGATTATGTTCATTGAAATAAAGTTAACCAAAAGCTTTTCGTTACTAATATACAATATAAATACATATAACTTTTCATTACAAACTGTAAAATAATCTCATTTACTGATAGATTTTTGTCATACTCATGTCACGTCATGGAGAGATTTTATATTTGAATAAATAGACCCACATATTTTTACATTTTCTCGAGACTGAAAAGCATTAAACGGTTGAATTCAATGAAGATGTTTTTCTATGATAAGGGATGAATAAAAAATATGACAAACCATTTTATACTTTTACGCGACCCAAGATAAAATCACCATTTTGGTTACATATGTAAATTGTCTTTTTGGTTGAACCCACTATATATGTAGATGTTTATATCGCTCTCAACGGAAATACGCGATCAAAACAAAGTTATCACATTAATTTTGGCGCAACATTTTGGTTTAAATGTTTAGTTGCAATTATGAACAATAAAATGCTATTTTTTGTAAACCATTTAAAAGATCTTTTATTTTATTATTTGTCAACATAAAATTTTAAATTGTTAAACATCTAAACGTTTTTTTTTTAATCAGTTGATAATGCTCGCGATGAGCGAAACCGGTCCTGGTCAAAAAATGTATTGTGGAAATAAGTACTAAAAACATATGTTTTTACTATTGAAAATATCTTAAGATTTTTTGCGCTCGTGTTTTATAATTAAATCATCAAGCTGCTTAAGGATTAAGCCGGGTTGTGAGTGACAAAACTTGTGGAGACGGGACAATTTTCTAAAAAAGATCAAAGATCTAAAAAACACGGAATTGGTATTATGTTGATAAAACTCAAGCCTTAATTGGACTGGATGTCCAACATTATGAAAAACTATTTACTACTAAAAGCACCAGACCTAAATATAATAATTTTTTTCCTCTGTCATATATTGCTTCATTTAAAATTATCTCTAATTTAAATAGCTACTGAAAATAAAAATGATCTTTATACATACGTCGAGTACAATTAATTTGTTTTATAAAGAAGAAAATTATAATTAATTTTAACATGACTTTATAATGAAAATTTGCATATGCGGAAACTACGTCACCTTTCCGTTCGTTATCTTCTATTGGTGGTCCTCTCTATGTATCATATAATATTATATTTATTTAAGTAATATTCTCGAAATATGTTTGATAATGTTATATCCAGGCAAAGCTTTAAATCATTTGTTTTAATTGTATGGTCATTTTTAATTTTACATTTAAATTTTAGCAATAAATTCAATAAAACAGACTCTCTTAAATGTTTACTATTCACTAAACACAATTTTGATCACATTAAGATTTCCAAAAAGATTATTTCATATATGTTTTTTGCTTTAATAATTTTCTTCAAAAACTATCATTTATTCAAATATTCATTTTATACCATTGAAAACACAATATACTTAATAGAATTCATGGTAATTTATTCCCTGGATTAAATAACATATCGAATCAAATAACAATATTTTGATGAAAACTATGTTAGTATAATATAGAATGCAGAACGATTTTTTTCATAACTAGGGTAATATAAAATTTTAAGAATCGTTTTTTTTATACCGATCCCTGAAAATGAACAATTAAATTTAAAAAATGGTGATCATGTTGCTTATGTATATATTTTTTACATATTCTTATGTATCATTATTTGTTTTGTTTTTTACAAAGTAATGACTTTCGATTATAAATATATATACATATTTATGTGTGAACATATGAAATCAACCCTTCCAGGTGACAACAAACTAGCAATATCCGTAAAAAAGTATTAATAAAATTATATTACTGAGTATCTTTATCACACTATCGTTTTTTCACACAAATCAACGACTAAACAAACCAACTTTAACAAATTTTATAATGTAAAAAGAATATTGGTAGTTATTTTCAATAATGAAAAAACACTTTTATATTGAACTTTGCTATCTGTAATACAAACATATTTAGCAAAAAAACTAGATGTTTTTCAACAAACTCTATTAGGATATTTAATAAATATGGTCCATATTGTTGGCAGATATGGTTGAAAAAAAGCTTTACTTGACCAAAGTTATGCTGGTGTCGTGTTTATTTCCATAACAATTGAAAATGCATTCTATTGTTGGATCTCTTCTAAAAAAAAGCAATCATTCTAAAAATTAGAAGCATGCATCGGTATCGATTTCTAATGAACGTTGTGCACTCAACATAATTAAAAATGCTCTCATTCTCACGAAGAAAATTTGTATGTTTTAATCTAATAGTGCATTGATAGCAATTTAGTTTTGTTTTGCTTATTGTTATTTTTATTTCAATCGTAACAATGTATTCGAGTTATTAGCTTGAATTTCAAATAAAAAAAGGTTGAAAAACGTTCATCCAATTTAAATCCAATCTTGTTTTTCTTTGTTGAAAAAAACTTACATTTTTTTATGAAAATGCAACCAATAATATATTTTTAGCATGAAATTATCAATTGCATACTATTTTTATCATATCAGGTTATATATTATTGGAAAACAATATTTTATGGAGAACCTTTTCCACAATCATAAATCATCTTTCAAAAACCGTTTAAACATTTTCTGAAATGTAAATATATACAAATGCAACTTACCTACCACAACTTTGATGGAAATGTCTTTTTTCAACAACACGATTTCACTATTAAAATTGTCAATTACACAAAACTTATTTATTTTGAAATGTATTTTTATCTATTTTTCTAGAATATTTTAATTAAATTCGTTTCTCGACAACCATTACATACATAATTTATTTTGGAATGCAAATATTATACAATAAATTAATTAGTTTTTACTTATTAAAAGTACATTCACTATTCATATTTTGAGTATTTTTTATAATACAATAAGAGTACATATTGATATTTCCTGAAGCACTATGAGAACAATGAGTTTTCGATACAAAAACTAACGAAAACTTTCTTCGTCAACTTACGGGAAAAAAACAATTTTGAACTTTCACAAAGTTATTAAAAGTTTTACCTCCGCTGCCAAATGTGCTTTTGACATGTAAACTTTTCTTAAGCACAAAATTGTGAAGAGTTAAGTAGTGTTTAAAATTTAATTTTAATTAATAGGGTTAAACTCAAATCTAGCTGATTTCGCGAATCAACATACCGTGGTGGAAGCTCCGCGCAAAACAGGCTGGTAGCAAACACGATACGACGCCTCGGCGTCCCGATGCCGACTACTTTGGTACAGAATAAGGGCGTCCACATGGGGCGGCAAGTGATGAGCACTTTCATCTCGCGCTGTACTACTATTCTACTTTATATATATATATATATATATATATGATAAGTCTTCTCTGATTAGACGCCTATAGATATTGATTTTTGCAATTTATTATTGATGAAAATGTATAAAAGATAGAAACTCTTCAACGCTTATATGCAAATGAAAGCTTTTTATCTTGAATTTACAAACTGAGAACCAAAGATGAAAAGCATTATCAGAATGGTTTAAATTTAAATGAATGGTATTTTTTTTCGTAATTAATTATTTCACTTTGTTAATTGTTCGCTTAAGCACTGTAATTGTATTTAAAAATTGATTTTTATGCGCAAAACTTGTAAGGCTAAAAATAATTAGCAGTGCTATGACTTTTTGATTGTTTATAATAAAAAAACGAAAATTTTTCATAATTTATTGAACAGTAAATAACGTATTGCAATCTTGTGTTGTATATTATTTTGTGAATTACTATTCATTTCATATCAATGACTTTTGAAGAAAAAAGCGGCATCGCTAGTTAGGAAAAAATTAAATCTAATATAGAGTCGCTGATTCAAAAGATCATATATTATAGATTACTTTGGACTTTCACAAATACCAATGAATATAATTATTAAATCTTACTGACATGGGTATTTAATAAATTCAACCTTCTGGTAAACACGTTATTTTGCATTTGAAAAGCATAATGCTATATGTGACAAATGTGAAAATTAAATTTAACGTTTTATTCTACAACATATATTTCAATATACTTATTTATATCTAAATTAAATAAAATGTGTTGTGAATGTATAAAATAATTCAAGCACTAATATTTTTAGATTGGTACATAAAAAATGAGTACAAAATGAGTTGGGTGCTTTAAAATGTTTATACTTGAATTCCAGATGGTAAAAAAACTCGGGATGTTTTGGTAAGGTTGTTTTTTATGATTAATATTTTTACTTGTGAAACATGTCGGCTAAAAATTATTTTGTTGTTATGTAGTGCAAAACACTATTTCATGCAATACAAAAAAGTTGATTAGACTATCCCCAATAATTATATTACATAAAGTGGTTTATTAGCCCAATAAACCACAACGTCAGTGGAATACGATTGGCATATTTTCTCATAAACACAATACGGTGTCACTCTGTTGCATTTTGCTTTTACACAGAAGTAAGCTTCCTTCTTTTAAAGTTAGAATGTTTCTGAGCTTGCTGTATAACGCATCATAAACTTAGTATGTAGTTTTATTTAAAAGAAATTTTCAAAATATTCAAAATTAAATATATTTTGATGCAATGAAACATTTTAAAAGCAAAAAAGAGCCACGTAGAATTGCTTTTGCTTTGAAATATATTTTTATTTTTTGTCTAATAGGTAATTTTCCATAATTTTAAGGAATAAAAATATCAATCATTTCATCATAATAAGAAAACGAGACTAAACCGTTATTCAATATCGAAGAACGACCAAATTTGCCAGTCGAAATATATTTACAAACATAGCGAAAAAATTGGCTAAATCAAGCATATCTAAACCTGCTGTTACAAACATTTGCCAATTTCCTGAAATTTTTTAAAAAGTAACTCGATAAATAAATAGGCAAATTTTTTCGCTGTAAGCAAAAATTTCAATTCTGGATAAATTTATATTGAATTCTAGTTATTGTATAATTTCCAAAGTTATATTTTCTTTCTTGGAGTCAATATGATGTAGTTTTAGTTGATTTTTTAAGTAAAGATTAGATTATAAATATAAAAATAACTTAAATCCAAAACAGTTACATAATTCAACACCAACTATCGAAGGTTAATAAAAGTTGGAATTCGACCAATTATTCCATAAAAAATGTAGCCACGGCGCCGCAAAATTTTGGATTTTTACCACATTCTATATGACCTTCCAGCAGAGTGTAGGTGAAGCACTAGTTCAAAATTAAATGCATAAAGACAAAAGAATATCGTACTTGTCAAATGTTTTTATTTTTGTTATATTCCATGCTTATGCAAAAAAAGACAAATGGGCGGTTGTTTCATTAATGCCAGAGGGGTTTTTTCTTTGAATAGAAATTTACATAAAAAGATTTTTTTGATTATACTATGAATACGTTATAAACCAATCATTCAACCATCTAAAATGGGATATAGAATATAGTCATATAAAAAACTCGCTAAAAAATGTGATATAACTGTCGAATTCACTCTCAGAATTGTAATTTTCAGCACGATTAGTTTCAATTGAAAACAGTAGATAAATTGATGTCATCGACAGTCAAGTTGAAGTAAATTAACAGGGTACGGTAGCTAAATTTTGACTTTGACTAACATTGAAAACTTTTTAACATTAAAAACCATATATATATTACATATTGTTTTCGTTGTCGAAACTTCTGGGCACTTTGTCGTTATGTCATGAATAATGACTATTCGTACTGCCGTTTGACATTACTATCTTCTTAAATAAGTATATATAATATGTAAACGGCTTTGTCTCTATATATATCTCAATAGATGGGTTTTGTAAAATGAAATTAATCATTGATGTATGTTAATTTTACGAATACATTGTTCATATATTGAATTTAATTAATACAATACAGTCAATCGTCGACGTGCAACGTAAGTTTGAATTTTAAAAACAGCATCATATAATTAAACAACAAGTAAATACTGTTTTTATAAAAGTTTGAATAATTTAAAAAATATAATAATAAAAACTATTATTTTCCACAATAAATGTGTAGTACTTAATATCTGATTTATCAAACGTCAATCGATTGTTAGAATGAATCATTTTTCATAATTAATTATTCATGTTTAGTTTTAAACTTTCATAAAATACACCTATGGGCATTGTTCTGACTAAACTTTTATTCAAAAATTTACGTAAACAATATAACAATAATATAAATTGGCTGTCGATAAAAAATTCTTTGGTGTGGATATTCGTAATGTTTTTACACTTTATTTAATTATTCAAATATTTTTACTATCTTACAGTTATTGCTATCTACAGGTTTGCCGAACGATAACACATATTTTTTGTTATGCATAGCCATATTCCAGCATTAATTACCTGGTATAAGTTGTATTATTAATCGAAAAAAATGTAAAAAATGTACGTGTAAATTTCATCTCAAACATCCCAAATAAAACAAAAACAAGCCGATCGTATTAATACTAAAATTGTCATCACCACTAGCAAAATAAGAAATAAAATGTATGACACACACACACACACAGAAACATATCCCACAGGAAGCCTAAAAGGAAGATTTTTTTAATGTATAATATTTTATCTTCTGATAATCAACATGATGCATAATATATAAAAATACCTTTATTCTAACATCTAACTTAAATGGAGTCACAATAAAGCTAACAGTATAACATTTTTATAAATGAAATTATTTTATTTGCCATATCTTCAAAAGCATATAATATTGGATAGACATAAAAAATGTACCACGTGTGTTAGCGGTCTAAAATGATTTACAATATTGCATTATGCACCTGACACCAACATTTTTCTTTCAGTCACATTTTCAAAAAGAGTAGTGCAATTTTCTGACCACACTGCTCCTTTTTCGATCTGGTTTCGTTAATTTTTCATGAAATGGCGATTACGTGCCAATTTAGAAAACGTTTTTTATTTACCAAAAATAACTCTGTTGTTGCCTTATAATACTGAAGAACCGGCAGACAGTATTTTAAATTTGATAATTATTTAATAACTCCAAAGAAACTTTTCACAAAAAAAAAAAACACAAAAAAACCTTTCAATATAAAATTTAAATAATTTACAATGTTATACTGCTACGGCTTTTGTAAATCGTAAAATGTGACACGTGTCTTGTTTCTTTGAGACGAATCTTCTATTGTATATTGCAACGGTTTTTTTTATCGCAATGGTTTTAATTTTTAGTTTCAAAATTAACTCGAGGCTATTTGTTATTTGCTGGACGTAGAGAAGCAGTTAGTAAAAAAAATAGTCATAATTTTTATAATATCGTTAAGTTAGTACAAATGACTAAATTTTGCTTAGGTTATAAAATTCCTAAGAAAATAGAAACCATCTTCTTTATGAAAAACCTTATTAACGAATACTTTTATTCATATTATAAGATTTACAAAGTATTTTACATTCCAATACCATATGAGTTGCAATAGTAAATTATTTTTATAAAGAACACTTAAATAATCAAAATTATAAAATTTTTGAGCTGATAAAATTGCACTTTGTTTCAGTATAGGACGTTTCTGAATTAACTTAATAATTATTTAAATTATATTTAAAAATGAGCTATGAATATCTAATAAAGAAATAATGTACTCCTTGACCACCTACACCTGTACAACTCTTAGCACAAAAAGCAATGACTGCTTATAGAACACTTTTGTGTTTAATTCTCCCAAGAAACAAGCCAATATATTTTTTGGAATTCAAGGAAATAATAAAAGTCGTATTTTAAAAACACTTAATGAAAATTTTATGCAAAATTTAGACAAAAAAAAAATTATTACATTTTTCCTCCCATTTAAATGTTTTTCTATGTGCAAAAACAACGACAAAAGAATTGAAAATTCCTTTCCTAAATCGTTGTTTATTGTGTAATTAAAGGGCATTTAAATTTTATTTATCCATTGAAAAATATTTTTAATTCCATTCAGCTAAACAACGAAAATCCCTAATTAAAGATATGGGGATACCTTAAACCCTTTGTTTTTAGTAGTACAAAGAATTTTCAAGCCGAAATATAGAATATTTCATACACAAATTTACCCTTTTAAATAATTTTTTGCATTTGATACGAGGAATGAATAGACAAAGCGTAGTTAACTTGATAACATAATTTTAGTATAAGCCCTTTTGCAATGTCTTTGTTAAGAAATTCCCGATTTTATTTGATGCAATTTAATAATGTTATGTCTAGTTATCATATTCAAGCAGTAAGCGATACAGCAGTATCATTTTCTGTTTATTTTACATTACCAAAACAAAATTTATTTTTATGTGTATAATATTTTTATATATTTCCAAGCATTTGAATCGTGAGCTTTTGTTATTAATGAAACACTAATCTGCGGAAAGGGGTTTTTTGTAATTGACAGGGTGACTGAAGTTTTGGTTGCAACGTTATCCGTTTTTTATCGACTAAATTTGAGGTGTAAATAATTAGATTAAAACATCATATATTTTAATAAAACATCTTCGTGATATTAGAGGTATTGTGAATTAGTTTTTTTTTTTTTATTTGACGTTTTTTTATAAACGCCATATCTTTCTACAGAGCATTTGTTGTTTTCATTTAGAATGGGCTTTTTATTACAAATTATGATGTTCCCAAAACATATATATGTAAGTATTTGTCAAGCTTTTTTATTTTTAACAGATATCAAATTTTAACATTCAAAAATAAAAATAAAATAAAATTTGAATTCATACCCAAAGAAAACTTCCCTCCTCACATGACTAAGAAACCTAGTTTTACTGCAAGATTTTTTATATTATTTTATCAAATTTGAAATATCAATAAGACGTTTTATTTAGAAATAAAAATACTACAAAAATTATTTTATTGTTCAATCATTGTTCACAGCACACTTTGTATGATATTATTATCTTATTAAATCTATCAAACCACAATTTTATAACATTTTTCATGGAAACAAAATACTTTTCATACTGACGTGTTCCGAAATTCGGTTCTTAGCGAATCTGTCACAATAGCATCGTTTATTCAAGAGACCTAATAGAACAATGTTGTTTTGGTTGATAAATAACACATGCAAATGTTTGCTTTTATGACAACTAATCCATTAAGCACTTTGTTTGTGTAGAGATTGGAAGGTATGGTTTATAATCTTATTTATATCAATAGGAACTAAATATTTCTCAAACAAAAAGAGAAAATATGACTTACTAGTTGGTTTGAAAATAAATCCAGCTTATATTATATTATCAATTCAAATGTATATCTGGTGTATAATTCTATTTTTAAGTTTATAAGTCTCATATTAAGATGTTAAAATAGATGTTTATTTTTAAATCAAATCGATGAAACGTTTAGCTCTTAATATTTTTTTTACACTAGTTGTATAAAGAGAACTGGTTCACAAAAACAATTGTTATTGAATAATATAAGAAAAAGATTATTGATAAGCGAAATTTCTATCTATTCCGTTCTCATGACCAGAAAAAAATTCTCACGGTAGACATTTCAAACGGTTTTCAGGCGGTCAAATTTCCATTACATATAATTTTACAAATATATTTAAAAAAAATCATTGTAAAGCCAAGGCAGGGTATCAAACTTTCGTGGTCGCAACCAACTGGATAAACTTTATAACACCAAATATTTACCATTTGACTACTGTAGAACCATTAACAGATTATATTACGTGGTTAAAAAATAAACAACGGCATATCAGCAATTAAAACCATTATATTTAATGGAATTGGTAACATTCCTAAAACCGTTTTACAAAAATAAATTTAGTAATGTATGCCAACTGGTGGGTCACCAATTATTGTCGGTCAACTGTCGAATTTTGTTGTATATGCAGTTTTTACAGTAGCCATTGGATGTAAGAAGTCATGAACTTATATGAAACTTGGAGCAATAAACAATGTTTTTAATTTTAAGTATGACATGTGTTATTTTTCGATAATTAAACAAAATACTCTAGTGATCATCAGCTTCAAATTGTTGAGTATATTCTTCGGTGAGGTCAAAAAAAGAAATGACGATCGATTTAAAAATATTATTTAGTTTTTTTTTTAAATTTCATTCTTTTATTTACAATTAAATTTTAAAAAATTCCAATTGTGTTAGATTATTGCAATCGAATTTAATAAGAAGTTGACAAAATGTATTACTTTATTAAATTATGCAAAACATGCTAGATTTTTCTTAAGATTTTTAACACGATTTTCATTGTATGTCCCCATCACAAACGGGCATTAGTAAAACAATTGTATCATCTGGTATAGAGACACTGCTTTTATTGTTCCTCGTATCGAAGATTGCCAAACTTTCTAATACATCATTCAAACGTCGACATCAATATTCAAACTTTTACCAACACTTCAATGGCAACTAAACACAGTCTGCTCTCAAACAGATAACATATGTAATATATAAATATGATGACAGTAAAGGTAATGTGGATCTTTGTTTTCTTTTAGCTCGATTTGAGATGTCAACTTAAATATTTTTAACTATCACGTAAACACTGTTAATTATAATTCAGTTCATCCCGGAAAAAAATAATTACAATATATATTATTCACTTTTGGTGTTAACTGTCACTTCTTGATGGTAAGACATGATGTTTTAAATAATAAAAACACATTTTTTAGTACTTATTTCCGCAATATATATTTTTTTGATCAGGACCGGTTTCGGTATATTGGTCAAACAGGAAGATCGTTTCATACTAGATTTAAGGAACATTTAGCTTGTGCCAAAAAAGGCGATGAGATTTCTACTTTTGGAAACCATTTGTTATCATGTATATCATGTGATATTACAAAAAAACTACAAAATCCTACATTTCAACAACAAATCACTGAAATTAGATAAACAAGAAATCTTTGAAATTAATCTATACAAATTTTTGCCTAATTTTAACCTTATAAATGAACAAACTACTTTTGCGTCGTCACCATTGTTATACTCATTAAATTAGATTAATAAATATATATTTCATATAAATATAATTTTTATTAATATTTTAATAATTTAATATTTTTTTTTTTTGAAAAATGATATTGCCTTCTTTTACTTTATTGTTTTTACAGAAAATATTGGAACGCCCCTGACTGACCATATCATCCCATCTCATCGATTCATCTTTAATTGACTATCATTCAAATTCTCATATATTAATTTATTTTGTTCCATTAAGTAGTAAGTGTGGATTATTTTCGTCATTAAAATTTCCCACTCCTTACTTCTTTATTGATTGTTCAGAGCTCCTAATGGATTATTGATTTACCATAATTGTATTTGTAATTCTTAATAAGTGATTGTGAACATTTAATTTTTATACTAATTAACTAACTAATTTATTTGTATGAATATTGTATGATTTTATGTAAATTGTTTCCTAGTTCTTGAACCCATGGTTTTGTATACCTGCTACCGTTAACTCAAATTAATTTTTTGTTTTGTATAAATAGACTTGTTTGTAAATTGTATCAGTTGATAATGCTCGCGATGAGCGAAACCAGTCCTGATCAAAAAAATATATATTGTGGAAATAATTACTAAAAAATGTAAACTAAAAAATGTGTTTTTATTATTTAAAATATATATTATTGTCTTCTATTTCACTTTGGTTTCATATGTGTTAATGAAAGTTATATCTCAGTTTGGTTATTTCTTCAAATATACTTTATCAAATCATATGTTAAAACAATAATTAACTCTTTTACTTAGCATCAAAATGTGTAGTTTTGTAAAACAAATGATATATAGTTGATTTTGATATTTCGTTCTTGTCATTATTATATACATTTCTTACAATGGCGTAATGCTAAATAGCTATTTAATTTACATGAAATATAGTTTCATCAAAAATGAAAAAAAAGACTGTTGTTTCGAAATGGCGCTTTGTTTTATTAATTTATCAAATGAGCTTAAAGGGTATAGATTCATATACATTTACAATCACTGTCTGCAATTTATATATACAAACTTATGCGTATAATCCGTAGGAATGATTTACAAATAGGAAAAACCAAGTCATAAATCTTAATTCATAAATAGCTTATTCAGATATACTAGTTTTAATCTCGTTAATGTTTTCAATTTTACGACCCTTACCATTGGTACTAAGATTTATAAGAAATCATTTATAGGAACATCACATTTAGTTGAGTTATCAGTCAGTCCTAAATTACATAATTTACATTAAATATTTGTAAAACACTTGTGACTTAATACAATGTTACTACCATTTCGATCATTTATATTTGAAATGGCTTTTTCGTACGTTTTACTCATAAATCTACCCAATAAAGATTCACTCCATTATAAACCTAATGACAATATCAACGCCTAAATTTATTTTTTTGGAGTTATCTTATTTTGTCTGTGATACTGACTTACAGTAATAAAAGAGTTATAAATATTTATCTCCAACATTGAAAAAAACACTCGTTTATTAGAATGGAATAATTTCACCATTACTATTTAAATCAATCAATAAAATTGTATTCATAAAATATATATATATTCTGATAAATGTAATATATATATATATATAGTGTTGGTTATATTATCGTTATCACAAAAAGTATTATTCATTTTATTTCCTCGAGATGTGTGCCGAATATAAGCTTTTGCACATTGACAATTTCTAAGCGAGTCTCGTTTTGAACTAACACGTATTTGGTGCATACGTAAGCATTATATTAGTCTAGGTTTCAGAGGTGGCAGAAGGTCTTTTTTTAAGGATCGATAGAAAAGGAAGCAAACAAGAGTATATGATGTGCTGAAATAGCACTGAGGTATTATATCATATGAAGGAGAGACCAAGGAAATAGATGGTAATTTAGCACTAGCAAAGAGAATTTGGTAGATTATAGAGTATGAAAAACAGTAATCCTTATTCCAGTGAAAAATATACTTGATTGACGTGATTTTTTTTAACTGTCGCCTTATGCAATCTGCTACTATTTGTAAAAATGAGACGCAGCAAAAAGTGCATAGCAAACTACGTATCTATTAATAGTTAAGTAAAAAATTGTGACTGGACATAAGTTCTTTTCAAGAAGCTTTTTTCGAGATACTCTAGTAGATTTCATTCTGATTTTCATTTACGGTGGCTTGTTGATATTATAGAAGTAATTGACAATATTCGTTATAGAGATAATAGTATTTTTTTGTAAATTTTAAATGAGCCTATCAATTTTTTTAAACTATACCGAATGCTTGTCTGCCTTTTTCTATCATTTTTATTTGGAATTATCGCAGTATTCAATAGGTTTTAACTATTGCTTGGTACTAAAAGTGACTGAATGTAATGCAATGGGATGAATTATCATTGCCTTTATTCACTCATTTTTATTTGAACACAAATTTCATGTGTTTACCGTTACTTCTTCCTGGAAAGGTAAAATATATATTTTTTTTTTAAATAATAAAACACACTGTCTTAAAAAATCATTTAACATCAGTTAATTATGCTCACGATAAGCAAAATTAAATCTAATCATAAATATATAGTTAAAATAGTACAAAAATATTAATTATATGAAATATTTTATTTTATTTATTGATAATGTTAGCAAATCCACTTTGCACAATAGAGTTTGTTTAACATTTAATTGAATTTTTACTTTTGACGAAAGAAAATACATGATTTAATACAAGAGTTTGATGATGAAGTTTTTCACGATTTCAATCTCACCATCTTGATTCGTTATTCAACTGACTATTTAAATGAAAAACAAAACATTCTTTTTATTATTTAATAATGTATTATATTACGCACTTTCATTTTTATATTTTTAAATAAATATTTTATTTTTATATTGGGTGGAAAAATTAAAGATTATGGCGTTATTTAGTTTCATATAATTTATTGGTTACATTCCAATAGAAATCTTCGCAAATAGCCGTGTAACACTATATCTATAGGTAATCTTTTGACCAGAAACAAGATCCTTGCTGATTGTGGAATATTTATACACCTGTGTAAAGAAAGGACAAAAGGCTCTTTCGCAGCAAAACATTCATTAAACAAACAATTTTTCACCTAACAAAGCCTTTTACCTTTTACATACATTGTTTATTTTCACGAAACCTCTTTGGTAGAATAAGCTAAAAAGGGTTCCTTTGGGTAGTTACTTAGCAAATACGAATAAAAATATATTATATTCTATCTGTCTCCGACAATTAAAGCGTTATTTTCTTACGTTAATTCGATCTTGTCAATTCACTGGGCTTGTTTTGGGGATATTCCAGTATTATTTTACCTTTGTTTTCTAAGAAGTGTCATACCATTCAATTATTTTCAAACATTAATTGAAAAATATTATTTATTCAATCGAGAAAAACATCTAGGAAAAAATGATTATTCAAGGTATTGGTAAAAGAACACTAATACAAATGAATAGAAAATTTGATTACGTAAATTATTGATTTAAAAGACAACTCTTCTAAAAAGATTATTAATTTGATTTGTTGATTTGTTGTGTCACGTCTTGGTAAAAATGCAATAATTACATTTCAATAAATAAAGCTTGAGCTTTATTTTTTGGTTTGGTATGGTGGTTGACCACCATCAAGTTATTTTCATTAAGAACAAATTCATTTGAGTATTTTTACAAAAGTCTTTCTTACTTCCTTGGATGATATAAAATTGTGCTTTATTTATTCAAATAAGAAATGTTTCTCGTCAATAATTAACATCATAATTTTAATAATTTTAAAAGATTCAATACGATTCACAATATAGGCAAATTTTCAGAAATATCAAACGATGGCTTATAAGCAATATCATCTTTGATTATTGAATTAATCTGAATTATTTTTGCTAATTTTATACATTTTACAACTAAGTGTTATTTTATGTCGATTTTAAGATACCTACCCAATTCGCTGAATTCGAATCTTAAATACAAAATATTTACAAAGATCATTTTCAACACCATTTGTCACATTGTGCGAACATTTATTTTTAAACGCAAATGCCTTATAAATAACCAATGAACTAAATAGTTTTCCAACAAATTTCTAGAATATATTGAAATTTTGTGTTTACTTTTCCGTTTTTTGTTTGTCTGATCATTTCCGGTAACGAACATTTGCTTTCAAATATTGAAAGCTTTAATTAATATGTGCTGAATATCTTTTGATAACAGTGGTTATAAAGCCATAGAGAGATCTTATATTATTATTTATCAATTAGACAAAACATAGTTTCCAAACTAGTTTTACATGTCTAACATATGAGTCAAAGCGGTGATTGTCTTCATTTAAAATACAATTTTTTTACAATTTGTTTCGATAGATCGAGGATTAATCATTCGTAATAACTGTGGGGTTTTGCATGAACTAAATTATAATACGTGTTTATTTTACTCATGTATGATAAATTACTAAATACCGGCAATATAAAATACTTTTTATTTTATTCTTAGCACATTTTTGGTACTATTTCCACAATACATTAGTGACATCTAACAACTTAAAGGTAACATATTGGATGAGTATCTGTAAACTATTTTTTCAGTTAAAATACCTTTCTTTTTGCGTACCTATTACTTATTTACTGTATTTATATTATAAACAGCCTTCCACGTGTTTTGTCACCAACGAAACACGTTTCGACTTTCGGCATCTGCTATCAAACGAATGTCTCCAATCGATTAAATTATTAAAAAAATCCTTTTTTTTCTTTAATATGTATGCTTTGATCTTCTCGTGATTAGTAAACTCGATCTAATAAAAATTGTACTAAAGTTGATTTTTTTTTAATTTTAAATGTTCTTTGATTTAAAATTTATGTCATTTTATAAGTATAAACTTTTTATAGTATAAATTCATTGTATCTGAGATATATATAGAGCTACGAGAATGCGAACTGTGTTTTAAATAATATTGACATTTATTGTTTTGCAATTTAAATCAATATCACACATCAAGTGTGAATTTCATCTGTCAATGAGCGAATGCTCAAAACTCAACCACGCTTGCACTATTTATTCGTCTTACGTTATACGTATGTATGTGTTATAAATATTATTACTCAGAACGAATTTGATATTGTTGATTGATGTGATATTGTACATTAAATAAATAATAATCATATTGAGTGATACATCACAATTAAATGCCTTTGATGGACAGTTTACCGAAGCGTAGAGGTAACCGTAGGGAAAACTAGTGCCTACTTTCAATTATTGTGTGAAAAATTATTTATTATGGATCAAATTTTGCTGTAAATCTGTGAAAAATAATATAAAAAAATCATTAGCAAAATTTGTCAATGAAAGCTGGCCAATCTAATTAGAATTTAATTGAACTGATAACGATGTCAAATAATGTTCTAGACGAAAATGTCATTAATTATTTTTTTAATCTTCGGGCTTGATTTATAGGTGGCCGATAAAATCTTTTTTTTTTTTAAAGAAAATGGTCGCCCCTATGTTGAAAGTACGTAGATGTGCCAGCTGTGGCGAAAGACTTAGTTATAAATGGTGCAAGATATCAGAAGTTAAATGGCAATTCGTAGAAGTAAGAGACATCTGTCTGTAGTCCAATTAAAGAGTCTTCGTTTCCAAATTATTACAAACTGTGGTTGACACGTGACACGGTATTGGATTTAGAAGCTGAATGGGTCAATAACGAAGCTTCACAGATACATGTACTTCAAATATAAATATTACTCTTGACCGTATCCGAACATAATACACAGCTTTTTAATATCTCAAAATTCAGCAAAATTTTAATCGGCTGAGTATTTTATATTATCAATTAACTACGCAAAAGCGCGTGATCGAAAAAAACTACGGTTAGCAATTGTTTTATTTTTATAAACATTTTTTTTTAAGAAATCACCGTAAACATTTATTTTATGTTTTTCATCCCTTTATTATACATTTAATCTTTCAAAGCTTTTGTCAATGTTTACCCCTAACCAATTTAATACTGCGCACACGAATTATGAGTGGTTACAAAAATATTTGTAAAGTGGTCATATTGTGACCGTTTAGTGGTAGAAAATAGTTTGTAAAAGCGTATTTGATTTGTTACACGTATCAAGCAAAAAGAACCGCAAATAGTAATAATAAACGAAGTGGATACCGTTTATAAATTCAAAATCAATCCAGACTTTAAGGCAGTGATGATAAATAAATAAAAGACTTTTAAACAGAGAATATACAAATGCTCTAAAAGATACATTTAAAAGTAGGTAAATATTTTTTTTATTACTAGTTAGTTAGTCAAAATTAAAGTTTTTATATTTTTATGTTACTTATGCCAAAGAATTAAAACTGATAATTTTACTGAAATCGTTATGAAAAGATGTCACACACATTTATGCCTAAATACATATCATATATATATATATATATTTGAAAAAATCTGAGTTTGACATTAAAATTGTTAGTATAAAAAGTTAAAACATTATGGTCGCTAATAAATTTCTTTTACCACATAGCCCATATGAAAAACATCATTTTTTTAAATTAAAAGTTTATTTTTTCTGTCAATTATATATGTTAATAAGACATCGATACATTTTTTGACAAAAGGCTTAGTAATACAATAATACAAAACCGTTTTTAACGGAAATTCGATAATATTGTTCTTTCAAAAATACACATTTCAAAAAATATACGCAATTTCCTCAGCAACTATAAAAATCAACTTTAAAATTTTCAAAGAGCGTCCGTCCAGTATTTTCTTACCATCTGTTGCAAAAAATGGCTATCTTAAACTCATAATGTATATTTAATATTACGTAATATTTTGTAAAAGCATCAAGTACATAAACCAAATAAAACACGCACTTCTTTACCGCCCCATCTTATTTTTTCTAGCGTATGGGAAAACCCTTTTAGCAAGAAAAGTATGTGCGGGGGTAGCATTTATAGAGCCACTTGAATACAATCAGTTTTCTTTGAATAACGTTCTTGAAAACGGATAGAGTGTCGCTGCGGGTCATATCACTTGAGCACACAATCAGACTTTTTCGAAGCATTTCTCAACTTTGACTCCATCCAGTGGCGTACAATTTATCATTCAAAATGTCTTAAAAATAAAAATAACGCTTGTTCTTTTAAAATTACTTTAATGATTTTTTGGAATTTCATATTTTGATCATTTGTTCAGTGAATGAATTTTATTTTAATATTGAATATTTTTTATCCATCTCATCTCCGAATCCGCTTTCTTCTAATGTGAATTATTAAGCAATTAACTGTTAAGTTCTAGTGTTTTGTTTCAATATATATCAATTAAATTTGAACGATTCCACATGTTTTATCACTAATGACCCAGGTTTTGCCTTTCGGTATCTTCAGGCATTCTATCACACAGATGCAACATTAAAATATGCAAAACATGTGGAATCCTACAAAGTTGTAATAACTCAAATTTGATATTGAAATTCCATCAAGCACCTTCAGTCAATATCATACATTATATATCAATCAGAAATATTTAAAGTAATTACTCTACTATTCAAATAAAAACTTTGACAGTTAAATGTTACTTTTTTCTTTTAAATAATGATTGATCAATAATATTTTACTTTACTAATCTTAAGTGCGATTGAAATAACAATAAAGTACAATTCCTCAAGAACCCTTTAGATCAGAATGCAATTAAGGTTTAATCGAAATGGTGTTTACTTTGAGTACATCATGATATATAAAATAACCATAGAGAAAAAACAAATTCTCTCAGTCAAAAATGGTTCTATAGGACACTTTACTTGATGCAAAAGTATACAATAAACTGCTGTCCTAAGAGTATCTTATAAAAAGAAAGCATACAACTTGGCTGTGCTATTTTCTTTGAGCTAATGAAAACTCCGAATAAAACATGTTTTCCATAACTATTTTGTCATTTACAGCATCTTGATTTATTTTGCTTTTGCCAGTAGATATTCATATATCTATGTCCGTGTTTTTTTGGTACGCCACGTAAATTATAATACGAAAAAAATTATTTGGTTACAGAATTTGAAATTAAATGTACAAAATAGACCAATTGAAAATTTATAACGTCTGAACAATACGTGTTGTTTAACTTATAAAAAATATTCTGCAGTGCCCCATACTGATTCCTTACCGCAGTTATTTTCACGAGCATTTAATAAAAAACCACGAACAATATCTGCATTCGATTTGTTTTATAATATCCAAGATTTAATTTTAGATATAAATAAATAATTGTTAATTGTCTGTAAATACAATGCATAGTTACAATTCATATTTTTTGTATTTAAGACAGTTTTTCTACCACCACTGATTATGACTTAAGATGTGGTTGCTTCTCGTATTTCAAAGAAAACTACAGTGGTATTGAATAACGCTCAAGGATTCGCTGATAATGACATATATATATATTTAATATATGTTGCAGTAGCTAATGGTCAAAAGCTTCTTGCTCACTTAACAACAAAATTCAGATTATTTAACTTTGTCAAGCAACCTGCTTTCCATAAATAAATTTATTCAGTATTTTCTACGAATGCTATTGAAAAGTAAAAACCAAGCATAAATCTTTTAACACTTCAATTAAAAAAACCTTTAAAAAAATATCAGACCGTACGTTTGCATACGTTTCAGACCAGTGAAAATATATCGTCGGTATTCTACGATATCATTTTTTTGTAGCATCATTTGATTTTTTGAATCGACTATGTATAAGTTTTTATTTGCGTCTGCGTCGAAAAACATGATTTCACCTTCAACCACGTCTCATTTTTTTATATAAAAGATGTATAAAGCTTTATATTTTAAGTGGACATCTTTACTTCAAAACTAAAAATACATGTACTACACGGCAAGTCTGTCACAAGAACTCCTCCCAAACGGTGTAAGTAGCAACCTGAAATTTGCACATATCATTCTTGCCATATTTTATGAACTCTGCTATTTACTGTGCAAGTAAATTTTAATATCAATTTTCAAATGGAAAACTCAATATTCTTTTTCTTTTATTGCGAATATATAAAATCAAAGCAAACGAAGATAAATATGTACTAATATTAATAACTTATTCCACGTGGTGCGTTATAAGACGTGATTATGATATACAGACTATATGAAACACGTGTCTTATCTTCAAAAAAATCATCACCACAAAAACCACGCTCACATACTATCAGCTTGTTTTACGTTTAAATTTTTTTTTATATCGATTAGTTCATAACTTTATTTCTGAGTATATATATTTTTAGTACGTCGGTGAAGTGTATCCACATGAATTAAAAAAATACATTTTTTTAATGTTGTTATATCTACTAAATATTTTTTTTCTTACAGATTATAGATGTTTTAAGTTAAATAACTGAATAAAAACATGTTAATGTTTATATGCGAAATCGTATAGATTTACTGAGAATATTCAATTTATTCTAAACTATTTTTTAAATAAAAATCCAATTATACTTTATTTTAGTTTGAAGGTTAGTAAAAATATTCTGCAAGTATTTTGAAGTTCAGACGAAATTTTCATCTAAATTTAAATTTGATATTTTTTCTAAAACAGTATATTTCACTAGAAATTTGATGACGTACTAGCAAGTTTATCTTATAATACTATAGTGCCGAAATATAACATATTGGCCAAAGTTTACCTTCGTCTCTGAAGCATCATACTATTTGCTCATTGATACGAATTCGCTTGAATTGTCAACCGTAACGGCATGTTTGACAGAGTTTTTCACAGTCAACTGTGACAACCTTTGTTTATTATAGTAACAAAATTCAATAATATATAACGGTTGGTTTTTTATCAAAATTATTTCACATGTAAAATCACGATTGATTTTATTTATTTTAACAGTAACCTGTTGGTATCATATAAAAATAAAAGCAAGATGTTTTTTTTTTTTTTTGATATTTTTTGAGGTAAGACACATCTGGCTATGATCTAAGTATTCTACTACGCTCCGAATATAGAATTGGATAAATAAAAGAAAAAATATTTAATTCATTTTAGTCACATATGTTTTTTTTGATCAGAAAAAAAACATTGATGCAAGCTTGTAAATTTTAGAGCTAAAACCAACAAAGATGATTACAGCACTATGCACAAAAAAAACTCGTCTCTCAAAGCTTCAGATCAATTATCAATATTTTACGCATTAGCACGCCATTTAGATTAACCCCGCACGATGACATATATATTCATTTGTGATATATAATTTTAAAGTACCTACAAATATGTTTAGTATGTTAATATTATTTGAGTACGAAAATTAAAATCCAATTATTTATGTATGAGATATATGGCATTAGAATGTCGTTTTTTTATTGTTAAAATGGTTTGTTTGTAGCAGTAAAGGCGTTGAAAGGCGTCCACAAATATTATTTAAAAAAATATATTAGTTTTTCTTCGATAGCAATCAGAAGCACATGATATTTTCAGTTTACGCTCAAAAATTTATGAAACTTTAATATACAACATAATTTTAACTTAATATTTTTCGAAATGACATTTTTATCATTCAAAGTATTTTTCAAAAATTGTCCTGGTGCAACAAAGTAATATTTTACGGCGTCTACATATATAATAGCACTTGTCTTCAAGCGCTCTATATCGACGCCTAATGCTTGCTGACAGAGCTTCAAAGCATTTTTGTGCTAACGTGCCCAGTATTTCAGCTATAAACGATAGTACTTTATGCCTTTTCAGTGAGAAAAGCAAGAATAAAATTACAAAGGTCGAGCGGCCATATTCTAGAAAAAAACATTTTTTTCTGAACAATTCTTTTTATAACATTGGTCGTTCTCAATAAACAACAATTGATTATTTTATCTACAATAACGGTTTACGGAGTTATTTTTTTTCTCAGAGATAATTGATACAGTTAAAGCAGGAAGTTATACTTAAATGACTCTCCGTTCACAGATTTTTAAAAAATACTCTAAAATAAATTTTTCGCAAGGTTTCACAAGAGCTTTAGACTAAAGGTTATAACATTTTTTTATTAATAAAAATATTATACATAGAGCGTTGAGCTATGAAATTTTTCCATTTAAAGTATTTTTTCAAAGATTTTTAGCGTATTATGTTTAATAAAAAAACAGCTTAATATATTTAAGGCTTAAAAAATTTGTTTTTCAAGCATAACTGATTTATAATTTAATACTGAATTTTCAGGTGAAATCTTGGAAAAAAATCTTTGAATAAATAACTTATTTGGTGATGTATTAGCAAACACTGATCCTTTATTACTTCATTGGCAATTATAAAAAAAAAATTGTCTTTACTTTTTAATTTTTAAAATAACAGTTATAATAAAAATATCAATTTACAGCATTTTAATTTAAGTTATGTATAACATAAAAAAAGACATGAAAATATTTAAAAGAACTACTTTCAAATGCAGCGTAATTGTTCATTGGGAGAAGAGTTTACATAAAAACTATGGAAAAAGAACACTTTTTTTGTATCCGAAATCAATAATATTTTTTTTTTAATATTAAATTTAATAATTATTTTATTTCTTAGCGCTCACCTTCTATAATGAACTGTATTAAAAAAGACACCAACATATTTTAGTCACTTTTATCACTGTATGTCAAATGTAACGTATTTTAAAAAATGTCTCGTGAAGCACTTTGACAATGGGCCACGCTTTTGACATAATTTATGCGAATTTCGGGGTAAATTCTCCCGGAAAATCGTTTACCTTTAAGAGAAAAATAATAGTTTTATGAGATAAAAGCAGTGGATGTTTACAGGGCTTGAGTTTTCCTGTAGGGCTAAACGTGCTTCCCGCACTTTTTTTATAAAATATTTATAAATTTAAAACATATTTATTTCCAGTAATAATTTAACGCATCCAACAAATGAAACGCATAATTTAGCATAGCATGTTGCATTCGGTATACGCTATATATGAGTTACTTGTATGATTTTATGGTCATATAAGTTATATAGAATATAAATAAATTTTATTTATTGATCAATTGTACGTTTTTTTTTTAAATTATGAGAGTGAAAGATAAAATTAGGAAACATTTTTTTAAAACCATATTCAGAACATGTATTTTGTCGATTGCAAATATGGGTATTAAAACTCAAATTAATTGTCATATGCGAAACGTTTCTTAAAAAATAAAGAACTAAAATGTCTTATAACCAGTTGTTCTTATCAACAAGATTATAACAATATGTTTTATTATCATCATTGCATTTTTTTCGTAATCGCTTAAAAGAAAAAAAAAATAATACAGTAAGTGTAAATTTTCTTATATAGTGAGGTTCTTTAATTACCTTAATTCACTTTTTTCGGCGTACATTTTGATTTAATTGAATTTAAGAATTTTTTACAGTAAATATTTATAAATTTAATAATTTCCGCATTGAAAAAAAATTTTATTTTTCATAAAAATGACCTATATTTTGACATCTATAGCTTAATTCATCGAGCACTAAAGAAACGGAGCTATTGAATTAGTTAAGGTCTTTGTTTTTTCTCCACTTTTGTTGTGAAGAGCTTTTGTAATTGTTTAAAGTTTAAGCGAATCTGGAAAGTGTTGAAAGAGTATGCTTCCCTTTTGTCAATAACACAATGAAAACACGCTAGTGTACACTTCATTCCATATTGCATTCCTGGTTATACAACATTACGAAATTGAATATATGCACTTAATTCAAAGTGAATACGAATAAATCTGCAATACAAAGGACAGCTAATGAAGTGATTTTATCAACATTTATAGAATCAAAACTCATATGAATAATTGTTGACATCAAATAATCTAAGTAAAGATACACAAAACAGCGTGTCTATTATTGAATATTCAGAATAATCATCTGTGACATCTGTGCTTACGAGCTGTTGTCATAGTACGGACACTTTCATAAATTAAATCTACTAATAATTTAATGGATTTGTGTATCAATGAAAAGGTTTCAAGATAAAGACAATTCCATACAGTCATTTGATCTAAAAACGAACATAGAAGAATCTTACTTGTTTTGTCATATATCACCATATAGCGTCCACACTTTCACAAAAAAGAAGATTGAGTGGCGTACATAATTACCAGTTTACTTAGAATTATTTAACTAATGAAATATTGTATATTTAGCATATAATGAAATAAATGTATTAAGTAATTGCGGTAAGATGAAATTGGGTATTTCTTCGTTATCATCTTGTAACATTACATATATTTTGCTACAATTTATTGACGCCCAAGATATTGATTCTAATCTCTTTTGAACGAATTGGAAATTTCTTATAAGGAAAATCTTGATGTTTACAAGAAGGAAGGAAGCAAATGTTTTCCAGTTTGAAATAATAAGAGCTTGAAAATTTTCACCCACATTGCTCTCAAAGAAGAGAATTATCCACATTTTTAAAATAATAATGTATTGCTTTTAAAGGTTTTAGTGATTTAGGTTTTAGTTGTAGTATCAAAGTTTTAAGAAAATTCAAATAACAAAAATCTCTCAATCTGTAATCAAAAATTAAACTTCACTTAAATTCTCCAAATTATGTAAAAAATAATTTGAATCTTATTAAGTTAACAAAAATATCGCATGAAACAATTACTATAAAACTGCGGGCCGCTCAGATAAGTGTGGTTCACAATTAAATACTTAAAAAGCTTTTAAATACTTTAAAAATTTTTGAATACTAAAAGTTACTATAAAATCATAAGTTTTTTAGATGTGTTTTTAAATTCTTAATATTTTCAAACTTGATTAATTTTTAATGTGGTTTTATATCTTTTTTCAACAGGTAAATGAACTTTCGACTGTAAGGAAACTTTAGCATTTACAATATAAATAACCCTTTCAAGCTCTTACACTGAAAATTTTAAAAAAATCAGCATTAATTGAATAAAGCAAAGTTATAAAAATTGTAAAAAATATAAACACATTTATTGTTACTATTGTATTTCAGCAATTATCATCAGTTGATAATGTTCGTGATGAGAGAAACTGGTCCTGATCATCAAATATGTCTTGGGAATAGTATAAAAAAATATTTTAATAATTTAAAATATATATGTATTATAGATATATTTTTTCATCAAAAAGAGACAGAATAATCTGTCTGTAGGGTATAAACCCTAAAAATTTTAAATTACACGAAAATTTTGTACATTACCAAGATTATTTTTTTATTCCATTTCTATATTGTCGTGAAGACTACCAGCAAACTTTTGTTCAGATGCTTAAAGTATTTGTTTGTGCACTTTATTATATCACAAAATTGAATACAAATCGCGTTGTTGCAATACATTTATTATTAGTTTGTAATGAAAGTTTTGAGCAAGACAGGTTCCGATTATTTAAATATGATATTTTGAAACTATTCTGGTAATTTCTTTCGCTATATCAAATAGAATGCATTTAGGCAAGACGTGACAAATAACTTACGAGAGAGCATATAATGTTTTTTTTAAAAAGGATATATCATCTACATTCAATCACTAAAAGACCATTCTATAAGTAAAATGGAAATAACACGGAATTATAATTTACATATTTATAGAGATATCATAAATATATCTATGAGTTATAAATAAAAAAATGTTAAAGCAAACGTAGCACAATACCACAATGTTGTTGAAAATAAACAGAGGAACATACTATTTTTTTTTAACCTGAATGAAATTATATCAAAGTGTTTATTTCTTATTGAAGTAATAATAAAATAATTTAATAACTGAATTATTGAAAAATAAACATCTATGACAGTTTAAATTTAAGCTAGTCTAGTTCATTCCTTGCACAAGCATTGCACTCAACTAGAAAACAAGGTATAAGAAATGAACGTACCTCGTCATGCCAATGGAAAGAAAGTGAGTATAGGAAAATATCGTTGCAGTGCTTACTTCATTTTATTACGCTTTACAGGTACGATTCTGTTAACCGTCACAGAAATAGAGTGTTCTTCAATCAGCAATAGATAACCTTTTATTAAAAAAAAACAGTTAAAATTTATATATCTATAAATTTATCGTGAAAAACATACAATCCAAATGTGTATTTTATCACGTCAAAAATGATCTCAATTAAAACAGTAAGAAAGTTCCGAAAATTTTTACCATGTTCTTCCAGCGTAATAGTAATGCATATTTTTTGTATATTCTTTGAATCGTTTTAAGATTTGATTTTCATATTCGAAAATATCCATGGTGCTTTTATCATCTAATTATTTTTAACGAAGCCTTCATAATTACAGCACAAACTCTTAAATAAATTACTTAGCTATGGATCAAATGCATCAAATTTTTTATACATATAAGTAATTAAAAAATCTAAGGTAAAACTATCTTATTATAAAAAAGCCCAAGTTGACATATCAATACACAGATTTTTATAGCACAAACAACTACCACAATACTTTTGTCTTAATTTAATAAATTACTTAAATAATCAAAAAAAACAAATGTATACAATTATAACTGCTTCGAACATTAAATTATCGCCGAATGTTTAATTGGTAGATATATTTCGTTTATAGTTAACTGTCTTTTTACTTTTTCTCAGATATCGGGAAAACAATCATTTTTTGATTATTTTTCTTGCAGTGATATGTTTTTAAAACGGTTTTCATTGTGAACAACATCTGTAGAGGTGATTTAATAGAATTTCACACCTCTACGTGATTGCATACACTCCATGTCTTTGTTGTTAAAAAGTTTCAAAATATCCTGGTTTTGCTGCACTGATAAAAAAAACTAACATAATATACTCTGGGGTAAGACAACGCCTTTGGCAATAATACCAACCGCTGCGTTGCGGATTTATTTCACTTCCTGGAGTTGGCACTCAAATTTTATCGGCTGGTACCTATTTATTTGATAAACTATAGCGTTGAACGCAGACCTAGTTTTTACGTTTCTTCCTGAAGTATGTACACAAGATTTTCTTATTCAAGCATTGTGAAGATACTCACTACTCTCAAACAAAATTTGATTTTAATTACGTTTTCAGTTTAAAAAATTCAAAATATTAATAGGCTTCAAATGATTAATATCAGTTAATATTATTATATAGCTTAACATGATTTTATTTAAATCAAAATGAATCAACAATTAAAACTTTTATTTTTGTAACTTGTTTGTTTTATTTAATTATAACCGATAAGATAAAATTTTCATTTTTTGAATACACACATTCAACAGAAAAACACGTTTTTCAATCATAAAGAATAAATTTTATTCCAACGCGCTATAGCACATTACTTTACTATGACGATCACAACTATCAAACATAAATTTCAACAATTCAAATTTGTATTGAATTCCACCAAGCACCTTCAGTTGATAACATAAATTATAAATATAATTTTGTCTGTTTCAACGTAAACCTCTTTTTTTTCCCGTCATCATAAATAATATGTTATTTTGCTAAGCTTGTGTATTTTTTTTGATGATAATTAATATAAAAGATAATTTGATGGTAACTTTCATAATATTAAATTGTTGAAAATTATATATATATATCGAATGGTGTTTCTGTAAACGGTGAGTTTTTTTATTTTATTCACATATCTTTTGTTGGTACATCATTTCACTACTTAACAATATTGCCTGAACGTGCTTGCTATAATAACAACATCAAATTTGTATTTCTTAAAAACTTAACCTACGATAATAAGTTTTTTACCTCACAGATAACGATAACGTGATTTATAGTTTTTGACGATAATGAATACATATTTTTAACGTGTGGTCAAATATTGAATTCAATGGAGAATCTATGTATTGCCATTGAGTAACTCAAAAAAAATCTAATTAATTTTGTTATTATATATATTTAATAAGAGATTAAGATTATTTTTCATAAATATAAGAAAAAATAATCATACAACACTTTACACTCAAATGAATAGTTTCTTGAATCACGCCAAAGCGGTGTCGAAATTGTTTCTTTCGATCTGGTGGTAAGATCAATAAACAAGACATAGCAGATCAATGCACCACCTCATTTTTAATGACAATAAATAGTCCTTCTAAAGAAGTGACACGCAGGAACAGGTTATATCACTTACAAATAAAAATACGTAAAAAATCTACTGAAATTCACAAATAAGAAATCTTTATATAATATATCATATCTATGGAAATGTCAATTATGATTGAGAAATATTTCTTTCTTTTCGAAACATTAAATGTAGCCGGTCATATTTCATCAATCCGGCCAAAACAGCTATCTGATCATTTAGTCTAGGTATTATTGTGATATATATTTTTTTGCTATTTGACTTAACTTGAGGGTGAAGGCCTTTTGTGTGGTTAGACGCGATGTCATTTTCTTTGTGTTTCTGAGTTTTATTAAAGACGTGAAAAGAAAATTAATAGCCAGAAGATAAAGGCCAATCTGCAAAACTCAATATTCTTTTCGATTGAAGAAATAAAATTCCACAGAGAAGCTTTTCTCGGACCTCTTCGCTTGTTAATCTTAATGCAGGGAATTTGAAACCATAATTATTTCTCATTTTCTTAGATCTTTTTTTTAACATGTTATGACAAATCCGAAAAATCTAATAAGATGAAATAATTCGCTAAATTGCGAAGTTATTTATATTTACGCTTTATGTCAAATATCGAATACTTCAAAATGTAATTTAAATTTAAAATATTTTTTTTTGCTGTTGAGCGAGAGCATCGAGTAGCCTCTCAAACTATTTGGAATAGTTTTACTTAAATATTATAAAATAAATATTTCATTATACTAAAATGAATGAATATTTATTTTCTTAATCGATTATTTTACCACCATTATTTTAAAGACCTGAAAAGATAATAATTAAAATCAATTGTTTCAGTAGACGTGCTAAAAAGGGTGTTTCATCTCATACGTGTGTTTCAGCCAGTTGTCAGTTAGAGTTCATATATAATACGTCAAGTTGTCAAAATTTTGAACCCAAGTAAATTGTAACGATAGATAAAGGTTCAACAAAATTTAACATGAACAGTAGATTTTCATTTTTATACCTGTTTTTTTTTATTTTACTTATTATTTATATTTAATTGTTAAATAAGCCGTGGTATTACAACTGCCACCAGCTCTACATATATGTATTTAAAAAAATATATAATAACCCAAAAATTCTTATATAAATAAAAAAAAAAGTTCAAAGATTTTTTTATTTCATTTAACAAACAATCTGTTCTTTCAACAAACACCTAAGGTAATCAATACAAAATCTGTAGCAAAACCATAATACATCACTTGAGATCAACCACACCATAAAAGAAAACAAGAATACGCGTGATCAATATCCTGGATAAATAAAATTTGACTTTTTTAGAAATGCTTATGAGTTAATAACCTTTCTAATGAGAAAACATGACATAAGTATGATACAAAAAAAAAAATATGTCATATCACATATGCTTATTGTGAAGCAATTATTATTAAATTTCTTTAGTTATTAGGAAAATTTCTCTGTGCTGGTAGTTTTTAAGCCTTTTGATTAAGTTAACTCGAAGTAATACAAAATAAATGAAGGCAGCTGTGGATTTATATGTCCACTGATTTATCATGGGATTATTATGAGGGGCGTTGTAAAAAAGGCAGGGAAATTTGTCTATAGAATAATTAATATTTGTTTTAAAAATAGTGGTATAACAAACGTTGTTTGAAGAATAATTTTTCAATGAGTTGACTTTGTTGAGTTGAGTTGTTACTATATGTTAAAGGGCAAAAGCATTGAATTGATAATTTGTAAGTTTTGTACCGTATAGTTGTAACAAATAAATAAATAAATTATTATTTTGAAATAAATTCAATGTATTTATTACCTTTATTTAATTCTCCTTTATATTATAAAATAAGACATAAAACATTTTCTACACTGGGACTTTCAAGGATCACTTAGAGTTCAATTTATTCTAGTATGCTAAACGAAGCGAACTATGTTTCTTGATACAAATAAATAAAATAGTCTAAGCACAGTTCACTAATGGACTGTTGTCTCAGACAGGCTTTAGATTTTGCGGCATGGAACATTGGGTGCTTTGACAAATTCTGTTTGAAAATAAGTTTTCAAAATGACGAAGAAAGCTTGTATCAATACATCAATCTAATACTTTCATTTGTTTGCGGCGATAATTGCAATTGAAAGAAATTTTTGATTGACATTTTCGGTAAAAGCTTTTCTGAAAGTAACTTAATCATTTTCACACTTATATATTTATTTCAACCTATTTATTACATTAAAGTGGTTAAACATCTTAGTTTTATTCAAAAACTATGTTCAAATAACCAATAATCATCTGATGTTTGAAAAATATTGTTTTATTTAATAATTATTGTTGTGGGTATTTTTTTCAGGAAAATTTCTTCGGCCATCGATCATTTAAGTAAAATGTCAATACTAGCATTTGAGTGCGTGAGAAAAAGTACGGGTGCCACTGATGTTGAACACTGAACAACTGGTCAATCTATGACTAGACATTTACTGATACTTAATTATTCAATGATAGTTCAAAAAATTCATTCACAGTACTAAATATTCTTTGATGGTTGATTGATTCAATTAGCCAAAAAACGTGAATTTTTTTTCGGAAAATGGAAAGAAATTTTCCTCCTTATGTAGCATTATTTATACGAAAATTATAGTCGATTTTATGAGTGGTTATAACCCCCAATCAAACATTTTATTTATCAATTAATAAAATGTTAAAATGGATTATCGTATAAATAAATACGTAACATTTACTCTAGAGCTATACTAAAACACAATCTTTATTAAGCTATTAAACTGTTTACAACATTATAACTTGCATTAAGATAAGAATTTTTTTCTTATCAGGTAATAAAAAATGATCTCAGAATAAAAAAATGATCTGTTATGTAGACAGAGGGATAAAATAAAGATATCTTAGAAATATTCTTAGATAATAATAGTCTTTTTATGGAGAGTGAGACAAAATTTTATTTTGTTTTTATATTAGAAATAAAGATATGGATCTCGTTGTGAGTGCTCATTCAGGAGAGGAGTACAATATTCATTATGCTTCTTTTTGAAAAATTCTTCTTACATTTAATTTTTTAAATTTATATACTTAAAATAATACGTATGCGTAAATAAAATTCATTCTTTTATTCCAGCAAAAGGAAGATTTTTTTGCAAAGGATAAAAACTTTGATTATGTCTTGAAGGAAAGTAACATTTCCGTAAATATCGTATTATATGTTATATAAATATTTTTTTTTTTGATTTTTTAAATTTAAAATCATGTTTTTTTTTATGAATTTTGTCCTTCGCATAGCGTAGTAATTACAAGATATTTTGCAGAAACACGTTCGTTTTTTTTTTATTGGATAAATAAAAGTATGCAATTCAATAAAATAGATTAAGCGCTGTAAAACATGGGTTCTCTCAGAGCAGTCTTTGGTAGAATCCGAACTGAAAAAAATGAAAATTAATATATTTAAAATAAAAAATAATAAATGGTTTATGACACTTAACTAATTCTTATGCAACCCACTACTTTTATAATCGTGTTGTTCAATACCATATTCACTATCCCAACATTTTTTTTTTACTTAAAATAAAATAATTAGTCAATGATAATATATAGGAATTATATCTTCCAACCTCAAAAACTTAAGTGCTTAAATAACGATTGAGTGGTTTCAATTTCCAAGTTTTCAATTTTTGATTTGTTTTTATAAAATCTTTATAAGTATTTTTTTTAATTTCCCTTTAAATAATATCATTGATTGTCTTGAAATGTAAATAAACTTCTGCTAGTTGGAACACGATTTTTTTTTGCTTAAGTTGATCACGAGGTCAAGCCAGGGTTTCATATTACTCGTCATCAATGTGATTATTTTCGTCTATTTCTTTCTATGTTATTACCCCAAAATCAATAAAATTATCAGATTCTTCTCGCTAAAAGCTAGAGAATATTTAGACTACTTGCGTTTTGGTTACATCTCTCCGTGGCCATTGGTTTCAAAAATGTAGTTTGTGGAATGTAATTAATATTTCTTCAACGTAAAGATTTTTTGTTATTATTGGGAAAAATATTTTTTTTTTTCAATACACGTAACAATAATATATACTTTCATTACACAAAAATTACAACCAAAAATAATTATGTTTATTTTAAATGATTTTCAATAATATTTAATCGTACTTAGGAAACAAGGTATCTCATTATATAAAAACAAGAAATACATATAAACAAAAAGAAATTCTGTAATACTATTTATACTTGTAGGGAAAAACGAATCCATTTCAATGTATTTTATAGTCCCCAAACATTCATTTTTTGCAATTCTTTTAGTTTATTCTTATAATTGTTCTCTTGAGAACAACACGGCTTTTTTCCTCGTATATAAGAAAAATAGCAGCAGATAAGCAAAAATAATGATTTTGTTGAGATTTTTCTCAGTCAAAGTGAAGTATCATCCAGGCATTGTTATGACAGATGGCGGCGGTCTCATTATTGTTCACACGAATTCAATAAAATAATGCTTCAAAATTTTCAAAACTTTTTCTACTTTTCAACAAAGTATTTTACAAACGAAGCGACTAAGAGGCGCCGTATAAAACATTCAAAGGTCTTATTCACACCAGGGGATTGAAATCGGTTGGTGAAGTAATTATGATACTAATTTTAAACATATTTTGTTTTTATTATAACTAAGAAGAAACATCTTATTGAAAAAATGGTAATTGGCTTAAGTTCTACATTTTTTTATTTTATTTATTTATTGATCACTTTTGAAGTGATAATTATGACTTCTTGATTCGAAATATATCTTATTCAAATCAATCAAATACAAATTTCTCGATATATTTTTAAATATTTTAGTAAGACTGATTATAATTCACCTGATAATGTTCGCAACGATTAATTTTGGTTCTGATTACAATATTATAATGTATTATAGTAGAAGCAAGCAAATAGCATTTTATTTTTTTAAAAAATCAATTTTTCCACTGCTTTGTTTAGGGAAGTTACTGCTAATTTTTTGTCATTAAAACTCAAAATAATAACAGCCTTATTTATATTTCAAATATAATAACCATATTCGGTTGATATTTTGTTTTTATTTAATTCAACAATGGGCGAAATTTATTTTTATGGGATTATCGCTGCAAACATGTCTGCCTCCCTTGGGGCTACATACAAATCACCTACTGAAATATAAACACGTTTTGTTATGAATTTTATTCGGAGCGTCAAAAATAATTGTCATATTGCTTACGCTATATAAAATTTTATCACATCAGCCGACACAGACAAAACGGAAAACAACTCAATCAAACAAACATGTTAACAATTCGTTTATTTTTTTACGATAACACAATAAAATTACGCAGCTTTATAGAATGTTAAAAGATTTTTTAATTTCACATTTAACTATTTACTATTTTTTATTTATTACGTTACATCCATATTATAAATTCATTTATTATAACAATTATTTTGACAAAATCAACGATGACTTTCATGGTTTTCTGAGCAAATTTTACGGCAAAATCAAAAAAGCCATTAACCGTTCATTTTTCTACGCGACTTTTCATAAATTTTGAATAAAGTATAATATATTACAAAGTCCATGTCAATTTAACGAAGGTCTCCATAACCGATGTTTAATAATTTTTCTAAATTTTATAATTGTTTGAAACTCGACTTCGGAATAATTTGTCTTTTTCTTTATAACATAGCCCCTTTTATCATTCCATTTAACTCTACAAAATGCTCTCCGTATAGCAAAGTAAGCAATGCTCTTTGACATTACCTTTTTGATTGTGATCGACACGGACTGGAATCATCTAACCAACAATCGTTTTCAATCATTTTATGGTTTGAAGTTCAAAGAATTGGATATCTGTATTATTCTTTTTTCATTATACTCATCAGATCCCGAAAGAGAAATGTAGGATGAGCAATTTCCTGTCTGCCAGTCTATTCCTTGAATATCTTTTCATCTTCTTAGAAATTAAGTAAGTGAGACATAATTTTCTAAGCAATATAGTTAATTCTGACTTGATGTTTGATGAACCTATTTTCAATAAATGGAGATAATTATTTAGCCCATTTGATAAAATATTGGTTAATGTATCTTTCAAAACGGATACTTGATCTTTCGTTGCAACTTTTTGTGAAATAAATATTTCTAGTAGATAAATTCAAAAGACAATTTTAGTATTTTTAGTGACGTTTGTCTATCCATTTGTTACACTTAGAAATCTGAGTCAAATACGATGATCATTTTAACACGGTGAAAAAATAGCAATGTATTTTAGTTCTACAAAATTATTTTTAACAAATATAGTTGATAGCTATTTCGGCTCACGCCATCGTCAGAACTATGCTTAAACTAACATTTGCTTATCTATATATAGCTGTGTAGAAAAGGTACACAACACATCCTCTCTCCTGTTCCAACGGTCTAGCTTGTTACTTTAACACACTGGAACTAAATTTTCAAAATTCTAAATGAAACAATAGGTGTCTATGACAATAAGATTATATGTGGGACGGAAGTGATCCTTCTGGAAGTAAATCAGACCACCCCTTTGTGCAACGGCTGGACAAGTGGCGATGCTATTATGTTAGTTTGGTCGTTAAGAATCCTTTGTGATAATTGGTGTCTATTGATTTCTAGCTGCTCTAAAGCCGTCATTCTCCGACCCTTACTACAAAGATGCAAACATTTATGGGCTGAGTTTGAATTTATAGTATGTGATTCATTAATAACGTGACTAGCGAATTGTGAATCTGTTTTATTATTGTTGAATGATCTTACATGTTCCTTAGCTCGAGTAGATATACTTCTACCTGTTTGTCCGATATAAACGGATAAACATGAGCCACAGGACATTTTATAAATACCGCTTCTGTCCAGTATATTGATTTTATCTTTACTATTTTTAAGATGTCTACATAGCGGTAGTAATATACTATATTATTTTTTATCTAATTCAAGAAGTTTAGATTCGAAGCTGTCCATAAAAATTTCTGCAAGTAATTGCATTGTTTGACGATATCTTGATTTATTGGCAAGGCACAGATAGACAATTAGATAAATTTCTACAGAAAGCTAACTCTATACATAGTAATATTAAATTCACACTAGAGATAGAGGTAGACAACTTCATCAATTTCCTGGACTTAACCATTAGCAGAGTTAAAAACAGACACACTTTTAAAATTTTTAGAAAACCTACCTTTTGTGATACCACAATTCACGCAAAGTCCCTCCACTCATGGAATCATAAACTTGCGGCTTATAACTCCATGGTCCATAGGCTAGTAGCCGTACCTATGAGTCAGGCAGATTACGACAAAGAACTGCATACTATTAAATCCATAGCCCATAATAATGGTTATGAGATAACGACGATAAATAATTTATTATTTAAAAAACAATTAAATCTAGCTAGAAAACTCATTTACCCGAACCCAATACAAGATAACCGCTTCTATAAATCTATTAACTACCTAGGTAACATAAGCGAAAAAATTCATCGGGAGATTAAAAACTCAATAAACGTAGCTTTCAAGGTCAACAATAACTTAGGCAGACATCTTAAAAATAGTAAAGATAAAATCAATATACTGGACAGAAGCGGTATTTATAAAATGTCATGTGGCTCATGTTTATCCGTTTATATCGGACAAACAGGTAGAAATATATCTACTCGAGCTAAGGAACATGTAAGATCATTCAACAATAATAAAACAGATTCACAATTCGCTAGTCACGTTATTAATGAATCACATACTATAAATTCAAACTCAGCCCATAAATGTTTGCATCTTTGTAGTAAGGGTCGGAGAATGACGGCTTTAGAACAGCTAGAAATCAATAGACACCAATTACCACAAAGGATTCTTAACGACCAAACTAACATAATAGCATCGCCACTTGTCCAGCCGTTGCACAAAGGGGTGGTCTGATTTACTTCCAGAAGGATCACTTCCGTCCCACATATATTCTTATTGTCATAGACACCTATTGTTTCATTTAGAATTTTGAAAATTTTGTGCCAGTGTGTTAAAGTAACAAGCTAGGCCGTTGGAACAGGAGAGAGGATGTTTCGTGTACCTTTTCTACACAGCTATATATAGATAAGCAAATGTTAGTTTAAGCATAGTTCTGACGATGGCGTGAGCCGAAATAGCTATCAACTATATTTGTTAAAAATAATTTTGTAGAACTAAAATACATTGCTATTTTTTCACCGTGTTATAATGGAGTTCTACCAAGTGAATGCCAATTCAATCAATAAAGATCATTTTATATTAAATATGTGTGTAAATAACTTATGTCAAAAAAAACACATATAATTTCACACTTATTAACCATGATTCTAAATAAAATATGACATAAAAAAAATATTTAATATTATTGATACAAATACTTTCGTCATTCATATTTCTTCAATAAACAAAATTATTTTTCTTATTTGCATTTTTTGAGAGCGTCTCAATCAGTGATGTCTTATTTATTTCAACAAAATTTTATCTCAGCTATATTCATAATAATTCATTGTTTAAAAGCATGGTGTATTATATAGGATATTTATTTTTCTTTATTATTCTATATACAGAATATTCCTCCTAAGTGCTTCTTAAAGAAATAGAGCATTTGTCACATTTATTACTAAACTAAGTAAATAAATAAGCTTCCTAAAATTCTTACCGAATCAATCAAAAATTTACTTTGCTACTTTTCTCTTAAGAACTTTTTTATGTAGTTTTTATTATATATATTTTCAGGTGTCTTTCGACTGTTTCCGAAAAATTTTCGTTATCAAATTTATTTATGTGACTATTTGTGTCATCATTTTATAATTTCAGAATTCTTAATTTTACTGTAAAAGGAATTACTTTGAAGCATATTTAAATCTTCTATAAAATTACCTATCAATTTAGTTATAATCTTCAGTAACTTATAATTAATATCACTTTGTGAAAAGTCCTTTATACCTCAATCTAGATTATTTATAATCAACTGAGGTATTGACTTTATGGAATTTCAATATCAAATTTAAATGGTTGAAAATTGTACGCCGTGCATTTCTACGTACTTAAATATGTGGAAATAAAATAATTATTGAAATTTCCAAAGTTTTAACATATCAAAAAAATGTCTTATTGAAACAGTTTCTGTAATCATTTATCATAGTTTATAGATTATTTATGTATCTAATATATTATAAAGTATTAAATTTAAATTGTATTTTTAATTTTAAAGTACAAGTCAGAATTGAATATATTTTAATTATTATACAATATTTTTCTCCAAAGAAATAAAAACCATAAAAGTTGAATCATTAAATAAATGCATATTGACTAGTAAGGAAGCTTCACACTACAATGAGTAATGCCTGAACAAATTCGATATTCCAAATATAATTAAAAAAAATACATTTGAATTATTTTTACTATTGCCCGTTTAAATGAATAAAAGGATTCAATTACAATAAATAAAATAAAATTGTTTATTTTCAAAATGATTGTTTCTTTACAAACAAAATAATCACAAAATTTTCATATTTTTCTGTGATATAGAGTTATATCTTAACATTTAAAACGCTTGCTAATAGTTTTTAAAGAATACGACACAAGTATACAATGAAAATAAATCAGTTTACAAGGTTAGAATAGCCCGACATTTTTTCTTCTTCATACAATAACTAGAGTAAACTAATATTACAATTTGTAAGATTTTAGTATGTTAAACATTCAATCTCAAAACCACTTACGTTTTCTTATTTTCTACCCTTGTCATATAAAACAAAAGAAATTTACCACAACATTTTTGCTGATCAAACAACTAATATTGTTTATTATTTATGGGTTTCTTTTGATTTATTCTTCAAACAGATTCCCCAAACTTTGTTTAGATCAATGCAAACACAATATAAATTCATGATTCTATCCTTCTCATACATAATGCAAACCAAAATATTACAATGATTATTATGTCTGCATTATTTATTTTAGATTTGCTGTATGTAAAATCATTCAGTTCTTAAAACAATATCGATTGATCATGAATCCTCAAAATATGTTTCAAAGGTAATTTGTTGTTGAAGACACCGACGTTCTATAAGTAATTTTGAAGATTAAAGAGTTGTCAATTTGGAAATGGTGATTTTTATAAAAGCTACATTTCTAATATTCTTTCTATGTGATAAATTTTGCAAATGTAAGCATTTGATGAAATCTACCTTTCTTTTAACTTTACAAAGCTGATGACGATATTTCTAATAGTTACGAAACATCTCCTGAATAGGTGAACGGGAATTGATTGAATTCGAACGGTGACTTTTTTGTTATAATAAATACTTCTTAAGCTTAAACAAAATATTGAAAAACACATAATTGACTCGATATTTTTTCGCTTTGGTGAATCTCTAAACCAGTCAGACTCAACCTTTTTTCCTCTGGGCTGCATTCGGATTTTATAAATATATATGTATTCATGTATTTTTCAAAGTGAAAAATAACAATGAACAACAAATAAAAAATAGGTTTAATTACACAAAAATACCAACGTATTCGTTTTTTTTATTTTGAGCCGCATATAAGAGCTGATTAGGCAGGATGATTATGATTGCTCTAAACTTATGATTCTTAATGAACCATAGCTACATAGCGTATCATTCAAAATGTGCCAAAAGATATATTTTTACATTTTTTTTTTTAATTTTCAATGTGGTCATATTGACTCACTTTACTGAGCACAAAATCCTAAGATTACGCTACCAAGACAAAAAATGACTGTGTTTATACATAGGATATCTATTAATACATCACCTAAAAAGAATTAACATTTTCCGCCTTAATATAGTTGCAGTTTTATCAATATTTATTTAATAGAAAAATAAACTTTGCTATAAATATTCGTGTTTATATAATATTATATCTAGTTTATCGTTTTCAAAACCATTCTACTACTCGTCAAATTTCGTGACAATAAAGCGCACAGTTTTATCGAATAATTGCTTTGATTTTTTAACTACTAATTATTTATAACTAGGACGGTATATACGTATACTATGTGTGTTTAAAAATTTATAGATGTAATTTCAGTTCATTTTACATTCAACAGGTAATATTTTTTACATTTCGTTCCAGACGGGCGGAATGTATTTAATAACATATTTTTATTATCAAAAATAAACAAAAATATGTTCTCTATAAATTTTGTGAAAAGCTTATCTAAATATATTATTTTGATATTTTTGCATATTCACAAATATTGAACTTTCAGTTGAAACAATACAACAATAAGCATATAAAAATGATCGACGAAAATGTTTTCTTTTAGCGTAACTCTCAAATGACATTTCTTTGCTTCCATATTTTCGTCATCATTTTCCTTAAATTTAGATATTTTTTTTTCTTACAATACAGTCATTATTAAATTATCACATTGATAATATGAGTGAAATGAAAAATTTGTTGAAAAGATTGTTTTTGATTGTTCACATTAGGTTTAGCAAACTATGACTATTTATAGAAAATACTGCTCTTAAACATTTTTTAAACACCACGTACCTACCATATTTAATGAAATCTTTCTTCAACAAAAGGTAAATTTTCGTTTTTATTTTACGCTACTTGTTTTCAAAGAAAAAATGAAAGGTTAAATTCACTTCAGCTGATTATTCAGTAGATTTATTGATCACTTAAATATTCAATGCTTCAGTTATAAGAGACATTATTTCATTTATTCAATACATTACTATTTAATGATTATGTTTCATTCAGGAAACAAAAAACGACTACTTTTAATACCCAACAACTTTATACAAGTATGTACATATAATTACTTATAGAAAATACGCGTTCGGGAATATTTTGTGATATATTTCTACCCTTTACCCTCTACGCCGGTTTTCCATTACTCACTATGTATCGAAAATAATTTATTACGCAGTATAACAATTTTGTAAATTGGTGTTCACTTGTGTATTTTCTCTAAGTATGCATGATTTCCCTAATTATTTCTTCGTGGAATTTTGTGCTGAGTAATCACTTGATGAGCGTGATAATTATATTTATCCCAGGAAATGATAAAATTGTTTTATAATGAAAATTTCCCCAAAAAATTATTTGTTTCTTTATTTTCCCGAATCTTCACAAATTTTAAATACTTAATGGTCATTAGAATGTATTTTTGCACGTTTCAATTAGACCTCTAATTGTTAAGTCTCGTAATATTTTTCTATCGAATTTGCTATGGTGCCATATGTAATAATATATATATATTTTCATTATTAAGACATGTGTATTTTATACATAAGGAGAGGGAATTAAGCCAATATTTACAAGAATCACTGTTATCTTTCGACTTTTAGTTCTTGGTAAAAGAGTACCAATTAAAAAAATATATATTAATATCGTTAACATATCGTTATTATGATCAGCACAGGTACATAGAAAAAAATGTCTTTAAATATTATAAGCTATTTTCATATTTTTATCTTTATTCGAGAAACTAAATTAATTATGGTAATCAACATTTTTAAAAATAGCCTAACAAATACTCAAGTGTATTTTTTTTGAAATACAATATAAATAAGCTCTTTACTCCCGATTTATTTTGAATACACATTTTTTGTTTTGAATAGTCACATTTAGCGATCAGTTAGAGACGGTGATTATTTCGATACGTTGTTATAGAATGAGCATTATTAACAAAATCAAAAAGATCAGTTGAAAATGTTTGAATACTTTTATAAAAATACTATTTTAACAATGTTTTACATTTTATAATAATATCAATGAAATCTTAGTCATAAATATCACGAAAACGCTTAAACGCTTTGTACCTATCAACGTTTTTCGTGTTATCAAGTTATACGAGATTAAAATAAAAAGTCTTTCAATCTAAGTAATGTTAATCTATATCGTTCCGGCTAAAAAAAGTAAAAGTCTTTAACATAGATTGTGTTCTTCAAAAGTTTCGAATGGGTCAACTTATGAAGATGCCACTTGGAGGAGCTATACGATGATGACAGTGAATTAAAAGCAGTTGTTTTTTAAATATTTTTTTTAATTGCAATAGCAAAAAAAAATTAAGATTTTTTGATGAATGTGTAAAAAATAAATTGTTTCAAATATAATACATAAAACATTTTTATCGTTTTATTCAATTCTCTATCATTTCTTATATTCTCTTTTTTGCGTTTTTTTTTTGTATATTTATCCATAGACGGCTTACAAATGAAAAGAATAAATTTAGAACGTTTGTCTGTGGAACGTGTTAAAAGAGATACAATTTATAGAAACATTCGTCAAAAAAACATACGCGTTGCGTTGTCAGAGATACTCTTTTAAATCATAATAATAATAAACATGTAAGCCATTTTCTGTTTAGACATTACAAAGCCACAAGTAAATGAATGGTTGTACCATTTTATTCGTGAAGTAATAATAGCCTATGATTAATGACTATTCCTCTATTCGACTTTCCTCAAGCGATCTATTTTTCAGAAGCCGTCCACCTTTTTAAAGGATTAAAAATAGTTTACCCACGTACCATTTTACACGGAAGATGTTTTATATAAAATCGTTAGTGGAAACCGTATATATTGAAGTATATCCAGCATACGTTATTTATATTCAACTTTAATGACACTTAGACTTATATTTATTGAGACATATTAACAACATACCGTTAGGTTAATATCACATTAAATAAAAATGAATAAAGAACGGCTTTAATAATATTTCCTTTCAAACTCTCTTACAGTCCCTCTTACATAACCAAATGAAAACTGTGTATGTAAACTGTATAAAAAACGCTTCATTCACATTAAAGATTCAAGAAACAAAATGAATTAATCACTTTTAAGGTGTTAACTGTCACTTCTTGATGGAAAGGCATATGATATTTTAAATAATAAAAACACATTTTTTTTTAGTACTTATTTCCACAATATATTTTTTGTTCCTGACCGGTTTCGCTCATCGCGAGCATTATCAACTGATAATGCTCGTGATGAGCGAAACCGGTCCTGATCAAAAAATATTTTGTGGAAATGAGTACTAAAAAAAAAAAAAATGAATTAAATTAGCATGCCAAATAGCTTGTCAAAAGTAAAAATGTTTAAACTGTTATTGTTTAGTATTTCATAGCTTCTTACCAACCAGCATTTTTTTTTATTTTATAAAAAAGTAACTATACAATACATACTTCAAAATTTTCCAAAAAATGATATATTATATAACTTATGTCTTAGCTCAAAACTAAAGTAAATCTAATGGTATCTGTCTATTTATATGGTATTATATGATGTAGTTTTCATTTAAATAGAATAAAATAATCATATTCTGTAAAATTGAAAAAAAGAAGAACCTCAAAATTTTGGGAATAAATACGGAATATTCATTACCCGTACGAGGATTGTATAAGGATAATATTTAATTGAATAGCAAGATTTATACCCCCAAACTTGTGCGGTGAGATGTGATTTTTTTGTGAAGCTTATCATAGATAATAAAGATGTGATTTTATTGGCCGTACTTACTCGATCTGGTTGTTAAAAAAATTCAAGTTTATATGATGCTTCATAGTAATAATTCATAATTTATTCAATTGTGATTATTAATATTTTACAACTACCGCTTACACATTTTGTATTTGTTTTATTCTTGTATGGTACTACCCTGGCTGATATAATTGCGATACTAATCGAAGACATTGGTCATACAAATATTTACGTTTGCTTTATTATGGCACTATTGCGATACTGATAATGAATAATACGAAATTGAAGCAGCTTTGATTGATGCTCTCTAATTTTTCATAAGCTTCTAAATGTTACAAATAAGAATTAGTAAAAAAAAAAAAATGCTAAAACGGTAAAAAAAGTGAAACTAGTTCAGTAGAAAATAGATCTTAGTAAACTACACTAGATCATTTCAAAAAATTTAATTGGTATCCAAGAAACTATTGTATTATTTTTTTTTCGTAACAAAAATAAAATTAAACAATGTATACACATTATATTAAGATTTATGACGATGTAGATTTAGAAAAAGGCTCACACGACATTACAGTAGCGGGATGCGAAGCGGGTGCTATTGTGCGTACGCTCACAAGGTTGTTGTGTAAGATGTAAAGTAAGGTGCCTTGCATGTACGTCCATCGAAAACGAATAGTAACTCACAACAGATAATCTGAATTCTGAATAAGTCGTTTTGGGGTTGACATTATTTTGGTGCAAGTTAATTTAACAAGTTTAAAATATATAATACGACCGTTTTTCATTAGCACTAACAAAATAAAGTCCATCAAAAAGTATTCATACAATTTTAAATAATAAAAATATTTTTTAGTACCGAAAACGGATGATAATATATAATATGTTGTGGAAATAATAAATTATTCAAAATAACACGTTTCTTCATTAAAGAGTTATAGTTAACACATCAAAGGTGAATAACTATACTATTATATTTTGAATTGTTACAACTTTGTACAATTGCACATGTTGACAACTTTAGTCAGTTCTGTTACATCCGTGTGATGCCTGAAGATGCCGAAAGGCGAAACCCGGGTCGTTAGTGACAAAACATGTGAAATCGTACAAAGTTGTAACAATTCAAACTTTATATTGAAATTCTATTAAGCGCCTTCAGTCGATATCATAAATTATTCTGTTACACGTTAAAAACATACTACTTGAGAAATGACAGCAACGATTAAATTTCTCTATCAAATGTCGCTTCTATTCAATTTTAAGAAAGATTCTTGTAACAGACAAATTAACGGAGAGATTGACACGCAAGATTTTTATGGTATAGAAGAGAGCATATACAAAAAATGTACTGATATATTAGATAAATAGAGTGGTACGTATGCCTTATGTAATCAACAGCTGTTTTATTCATTTAATGGTTTTGGTATGGCACAGAATAAGCCATTGTGGAATTTATTAATATTGGAGACTGCTGCGAAGTACCTCAGTACGGTTTAATGAGTTATCTGTAATGAAAATAGGAGAGAAATTTCATCATATTATTTTGAATATTCAATAGAAGTATGCAACCGTATTAGATATCAGATCTATAAACTCACACCTGATATTATATATTATGATTTAGTGTAAGAAATAATTGTACAGTCGCTTAGCTTAATAAGTTGAGTAAGAAGGTTTTGGATTTTGGGTAATTGGCCATCAATTAATAAAATAACAATTTCATTAATCTGCAGGTGCCTTTTAAAGAGGTGAAACATATGTAGCACTTAGTAACACATTCAGTAGAAAGTTAAAATTGTCAAATATTTTTTTTTACTTATTTAAATAAAAACATTTTTAGTTTTACTTATCTTTTTAGAGATAATATTAATATACTCTTGAAAAAAAAATGTACATTGTTTATCGAGAGAAGTATTGACTGATATAAATGAACATCTAAACTATAGAGGCCATTTTATAAGACATTTCTTTTTAATCATAGAAATCCTGCAATAAACAAATATTGAAAAATTACTTTACTAAAATGTACATAAATTATATATATATTTATATTATATCTATAAAACTTTTTCTTATCATTTTATTAATCATGTTATTAAGGATTTATTTTAAAATGTTCGTTAATATAAAAGTTATCAGGCAGAAATCTGTATTAATAAATAATAATTAAAAATGTGAAAAATATTTCTGCGAATTTTTTTGTTGTAAATAAAAAGTGATCAAGATATTTGCATGGTGTAGGGAATTAATTGTTTTATTAGTTAGATTTGCTGAGGATTGCGACTATCACAAATTGATATAGCGTTATTTAACTAAATTGGTAATAATTTTTATTAGAATGAAACTCTTATAGAATTATATGACAAATAGAGTTTCACAAATTTTAAATGTTTTTGATGAATCAACCTATACAAATAATTCTATAAATTTGAGAAATTACTTTAAAAAGTTGGTTTAATTTTTTGCTTCGTAACTGCAATAAATATAACTTTCTGAAAAAATGATTTTTCTTATTAGATACATAGAATTCACAATATATGCATCGCTTCTTAGTGTTTCTATATAATGAATATTCAGTGACAGCAAGATTACGGTGTTTCAACCTTATTTGTCTTCCACGATGGATTTGGGATAAGTCAACCTGCCAAAAGGGTATTAGGAAAACAGTTTCTATCAGTTTTTACCTCCGAGTAAGCAAATGTTTAGATGTTGGCTTATACTGTAATAAAAAAAACAAACAACAAATTTGTCAGAACTACAGTGTAGCGAACTAAATTTTCTTTGCCTTTTTGTTTTATAGTATAAAAGGGAGACATATTTTGAGAATAATTTTATATTAAGTTAAACATTTTATCGTCACATGATTTAACGCATATTATTTCCAGCGATTCAAATATCTTATGATATTTTGATTGAAATTATATGCATTGTTGAGTGAATTCTTTGTTCAATAATTTAAAATTGAAAGTAAAATGAACTTAAAGTGAATTTTAGTAGTTTTAGCGTACATATTCACAAAATACTAAATGTATAAAACACTTACAATAAACTTTCTTCTTCTAATTCTTTAAGTAAGATAACTTTACACTTTCGTGTAATATGGCTAAAATCGAAGATTATTCACGTTTTTGGCTTAAATAAATAGCCATTAAAATACATAAATATCTTAAACACAGCATAATGCAGAATCATGGGTGATAAGAGGTATCGTTCAGTACCCAGTTTTCATCAAGGATAATAGAGTATTACAATGTTAAGTGAATAAGTAATATTGTTTTCTAATTTCATTTATGAAAAAAAAGTGTTTTTTGATCTCGGAACTTTTGGTATATTATTTAATACTGTCCTTGTTTGGGAGACTGTTAAATTCCAAATTTACTTCAGAAAAATGATTGCTAGCCTGAAGGTAATTATCAAAAATTAGAGTGTAAATTATATCGATATTGAGAGACTTACCTACGGGGATTCCCGTCAAAACCGAGCACGCTCTATCCTTACTTTTGTTCCGTACGCTGACAGTGACAGATTGTAGACACTCGCAATTTCAAAAATACAAACTCATCCAAAAGTTTCAGCAAAAAAGCTCTCGGCGCCTTTCCAATGCGTGTGAGCTTTAATAAAGGTGAACGCCGTCTTCTGGAAAAGTTTCCATTCAATTCAATCCGTTTTGTGTTACTTGTCAATCACTTTACGGCTAACTCAAACAAATGAAGTTTTTAATCTCAATTTGTTACCATTCAGCCTAGCTCAGTGATAAAAAGTGCTACATATATTTTTTCAAAAGAGATTTTACTTGGATAAAAAACTGAATATTTTCCTTTTTTTCATACTGATTCAAAAAAAACAAAATCTAAATATTATCTTGATAGAAGAATAATGTATTTGATCTTCACCTGGCGATTTTGGCAATTTTATCACATACAAAGATACAGAATATCATTTATATTATTTTAAATTCAAAATTGATTATTAAATTTCGAGAATAATTACCATTTCTTTTTGAATATTCTTATGATAAATTTTATTTTTATAACAAATCCCACATTATATTTATTTAAAAGAGTAAGCCTAATAATAGTTTTATGGTGTACGCCTTCACGCCATGTGTTCTTTTGAATAAGTTTATGTTGTCAATCTCATGCATCAAGAGGAATATGTGTCGGGTGATAGCAGGAATATTAGGGTTTAGTTTGCTTTGTTGCGTTTCTGTAACACAAAATTGAAGGCTTTCGTTTGCTCTGGCTGTCAAATAGTTGCAATAATATGTTTATGAGAAAATGATCACAAATATCAAGAACCATAAAAAAATATGAAACTTAAACTGGTATATTTTTTTGTTTGATTAATCATATATTCGAAAAAATAAATTAATACAATCATCATATTCAGTTCTACTATAAACATATAGTAATATTATAAAACATATTTAATTTAAATGAGGTGATTAAGCACTATAACAAGCACGAAAAAATGTTTGCATTTTTACTCTAAGAATCATTTTTTAAAATCCTCTTTTGTTTAGTACAGGAATTGACAAACAACGATGTTGTGAAAAGTGAAATCATTTGAAACTTTAACGTATTTGCGATTTCTTGCAGTAGAAAAAAAATATGAGCAAACATTGTGATTTAAGCAATGCATCAATAAATTCTGATTTTTTTGAAATCAAACCGAGATTTCAAGATTTAAAAAAATAATAAGCAACTCTGACAGTTTCTTTAATTCCATGGATAGCATTGCCTGTTATAGTTTCTTTGCATTCATTTATATGTGTAAATCCCGTGTGCTGTTAACACGTGTAATTTTAAGAAAATAAATCTCCAAATAAATACTTTTTTATGTAATAAACATTGTAATTGTCACTAATTAATATAATTTATTATGCTATCCATTTCTGGTACATTATCTTACATTTTTCAATGAAAATTCATTTCAAAAATATACACACATTTACTTTATTAAGACAAATAAATATTTTATTATACATACATTTATAATTCTTACGCAAACATAACAAATTTTTCTTTTTTAAGATACCCTGATAAAAATTTAATCATTAATTGATAACGTTATATTTTAAGATAACTAAATTTCAAAAGCGATATCTATTTATATGAAACTCAAAACTCACTTGCGATCTCTTGATGAAAAATGGATTCACATTTAGTTTTGCTCTTTTTGTTTCTATATGTTTAAAAAACATTCATTTGATATTGAGCTTGTCAAGGCTTTCCCTATAGCTTTTATTATGTAAAGCACGTAGACTTCTCTTGCTCCAAAAATTCGACCGTTTGTTTTTTACTTCACATCACAATTGAAGCTGAATTTATAATCTGCACGAGTATAGCCACGTAAACTACAGTTTTCCGTTGCTTTACTTAGTACTCAAACATATAAAGTATCGAAAAAGGAAATGAGCGTTGATTCAATTACCAAGAATACCCGTCAACTATTCACTGACAACCAAAGGTCTTTTTACGCCCTATCTCTTCACTTTTTATTTACTAAATCCTCTTCGAATTGTGATCGATTGGCGTTTCGTGCAAAACTAAATATGTTTCCAATATAAATCGACATAGATGGAAATAGAAGTCGTCATATGTTACACAGTTCATTTTGCTGAATCAAATATTGACAGGAAATAATGCAATTGAATATCCGACCGCAATGTTTTTTGCCGGCTACACAAGTCAGTAAATAAACATAAAAGTTATTTATTGTCACGTTTTGTATCGTTTTCAATATATTTGTAATGACATTTTTTTAACAAATATGTAAACAAATCAAAAACAAATATTCACACTATTTTAAAAATTATGAAAAACAATGATTGTACAAATCATTGTGTTATTTTTTTTGTATTTTTGTGCCAGATTTCCGTTCAAGAATTCATCATTTCAAAATGTTTCAACCTTTTAATACTCCGCTGGTTATGAATACAGTATTCAGGATTTGGTAAAAATTACATTTTTAATAGCTATTTGAAACAAGCATTTGTATTTGAGTCTGAAAATGATCTTGAATTACTGTAACATGCGTCACATTTTGTTGCAAAAATAACGGAATTACAAATATATCTCTTCAATAGAGCAACATATCAGGTCAATGAAGGAAATCATGATATGTGTTGAAAAACAAAATAATTTTTGCGACATATTTTTTTTTTATAATAATCAGTATGACGACTCGTTGAATTCCATGAAGTAATTTCGCGATATTGTTATTGACAATACTTTTGCGAAAAATTGTGTTATTTTTGAAATTTTCTGATGAATTTTGTACGTCATAGTTATTTTCAATGAAGATAAGAAAAAAAAATACGTCGTTAAGAAACTGCTCACGAATTATCTTTGATATTCGGAATGTGATTTGCAAAACCAGATCATCTGATAAAAAAAGTGTTCATCTGCTAGGATTTTTATCATGATAAAATATTCTATCAAAACAAATATTCCGCAATCCCATTGGGTGATGTCGATCAAAAAAACTTTTGTGACCACAAATTGAACCAATCCGAAGTTGCATTCTCACGGGTGTGTTTGAAAATCGAACACCGCTTGGAAAATGTTCGCTAGTAAAAAAATCTCTTTTTTAGTACTGTAATTTAGGTGAGGTGATCACCGTTGCGTATGCAGTTTATTTTTATGTTTCTAAGTCTTGCAACAAATCAAGGTTAATAATTACAAGTTTTTTAACATAATGCTTTTTTTCATATACCCTGTAGTAAGGATTTTTATTCATAATTTAATCGTTTTACGTCATAAAGAAAATATTTGATATTAAAACTTCATTTACGAATTCGTATCGGTATGTTGTAACACATAAATAAAACGCAATTTCCGTATTTTTTTTTAAATATCATGATCAGTACCGATTTAATAACATTATCGACTTTGTTATACATTTTTTAAGGTGTTAACTGTCACTTCTTGGTGGAAAGGCATTATACTTTAAATAATAAAAGCACAGTATTAGTACTCATTTTCACAATGCATTTTTTTTTTCGAAACCGGTCCTGATAAAAAAACATATCTGGAAATAAATACTAAAAATGTGCTTTTATAATACTAAAAGTTATACAATACAAATCAAAACCAGGTTATTTATATATATATATGGAGGTTTAGTTGTCACAAAACAAATGGTTCAAGAAATATGATAAGAATCTATGTTTAATTTTTAAAAATATACATTAATTAACATAAATGTTTACAAATAAAATTAACTTTTTTTCTGTTATCAAAAGTACAACTTAATTAAAATACTATTAATTATTAATTAATGATAAAGCAAGAAAAAATCTGAAAAAAAGAAATTACAAATAGGAAAGCTTTGTAACCAAATTACAAACAAATTAATTTACTTAACACTTTTTATATTCCACCTAATTATACAAAATACTTTTTTACCAAGAAATGATATATATAGTTATATTTTGAAAATAATCTGTCAACATTAGATTATAACAAAATTCTTTAATTGAACGACTCTCGGTTCTAACACTAGTAGTAAGAATTCGAAATATCGTGACAATAATTTTTTTCCAACACACATTATATTACACACTATCATTTTCGTCGTTAAGGTAATATGGCACGATTTCATCACTTACTCCACAGCTATTGGTGCTTTGACTCAATATGTGAGTATCTGCGATCTGATATGAAAAACCATCTTATAATAGCACTTACTATCACTTAAAATATAAATCCATCTTTAGACATGTATATATTAAAAATGTATTAACACAAAATGTTTGCCAAACCTATCAACGATGTTAAACTCTTGTAATTTTTTCTCTTTCAAAAACATGTAGCGAGTAATAGTTGTATTATACTTATATTAGTAAAGACGAGATTTTGAATTAAATCAGCTATAGAAGAGTGTTATAATTATACATTATAATATATATTAACAAAGCTCAGCTGTCTTCAAGGTCCTAGTCTTGAAAGGAAAAAAATAAATGATACTTTTTTATTTCGTATAATACCTTAACAATGACTATTTTGTCGCTCAACTTTCACAAAAACATGTAGTGTTTTATTATTTTGTCGTTGATGCTTTGTAGAACGAAGAAGTTTGTAGAAGGTTTACATGCTAACCTAATAAATTATTCCAAAAAATACAGCGAAAATTTTGTTCCTGGGGTTTTATTTACTTTTAGTTTATATTTATTACTAGATTGCAATGTTTAATTAATCAGAGCTCTATGAGACGTTACTATCAAATGACAGCCAAAAAGTAAATTATCACTTTTTCAGTAGCCTTTTAAGATTTCAAAAAAAAAGATTTATCACAAAAAAATTGTATGTTACACTATAATTATTTTGTTTCAAAATCTTATCGGTAATTTTATTATCAAAATAATCAATACATCATGATCTGAACCACTAGATATAAAAGAATTAAATAATCTTATATTCATTAGTTTCTGTGAATTTGAATACAAAAGAACGCGTATTTTTTTATAATTTAATGTTTTGATATTGTTCTAAAATTCATTGATTATTGCCTCAGTTTTTTGCTTTTCAATCTTAATCCGATTGATAATTTTCCTGTCCAATCAAAGCTATACATAAAACATTAATTGGATGCTATTTTTTACTTGTAATTATTCTCGATGATAGCGTTGGACATAATAAATCTTTCAATCAGATCATATTAAACAACGATAACAAAATATTCACGACTGTGTTATGTTGAATTCAAAAAAAAACTCGTTATATATTTATACTCAGCTGAAAAAAATCTATCTTCGAATGCCATAAAATATATTGTCCTTCATATGATAGTTGTAACGGTATGTGATAAGGTAATAGATTCTAGAGGTTACCAATCCGAATCTAACAACAATTCGTTGTTGGATTTGAATTGGCTACGGGTACCAATGACAAATATTTCGAGGAAAAATGTTTTTCTTATTTGCGTCTCTTTACAATATACTGTTATATACATCGTATTTATATATATTATTATAATAGCAAACGACATTTAATTTACTTTATTAATTAATATCTAAGATAATGATATTTAAAATATGAGAATTGGAATTATCGTACATCATTTTCATTGAAAAAAAAATCTATTTTGAAGAACGATATTTTTTGTGTGATTTTCTTACAAATTAAATATGTTCCTATGTTTAACGGTGAACTTTTTCTATTTTTCAAAAGACTACTAACAATTCGAATTTCTTTTAGCATTTACAACCTCTTTAAGACCAAACAATAAACTGTCTTTCAGTCATTGTTTGGCTCAATTCAAATAACACACAAAAAAATGTAAATTTTTTTATCGTTGTTTGAATGCAATAAACTCATCAATCTACTTATTAATCAGTGCATATACTTAAAAACAAAAAACAAAAAAACTTTAAAAAAGCTTCAAGGAATAGTTTTGATGTGCAAGGTTTGTATTATGAAAGAAGATGAAATTTCCATTTAGCATTCTGTAATGCTTTTATGTGAAAATTTACTGGGCACATTATGTGTCATAATTATATGAAAAGCAATTTCAATGTATCTACCATGTAACAAATTTCAATTTTACTCGAGTATGCTCAAAACATGCTTGCAAATAATATCGATAAATTTATGGTGTAATAACATATATAACGTAGTAAAATTCCACAATGATTAACTTTATTTACTAATGTTATTTACTTTAGTGGCTTCCATTTTACATGAAACATTACGACACTTAATATTGTGGGTCTCAAAACAATCATGTATTTTATTTTTCACGTAAAAGAGTATTTACGAACATCTTTTTCCCACGCTACAATTTGGTATCCTCACTAGCATTCAAGATGGAATAATTTTTGATAGTTGAGAAAACTTATTTATTGTCTGGAATTATCATAGTAATACACGGCACCAGTTATTCTAGAGGTTGCTTTCCGAAAAACAAACATTTTCACTCAAATTATACAAGTGACAACAGTTAACATTCAAATTAATTATTTGTTTCCATAGAAGCAGCTTTAAATACATAATTCCGTTAGAACCATCAGATAACGTCCAGTTAGCAAATATATGATTTTGCGGCACTACGAACACATTGATGTCGTTCGACTGTGCAAATTTTCTAAGTCAATGTAGTTATTGGAATAAGCTTAAAGCTCATATGATACTTACCTATTTAGATTGACAACTAGATACGTTATAAAAAATAGCATTCAACTCAATTTTAGAGTTTCACGGTTTTCTACAACCTTTTGTGTTATAAACACAAATAAAATATTCATTCGATAGGTAATTCAATCTTGCAACACGTATAATTCTTTATTTAATAAGAGAAATTTTTTTAAATATTTAAACAGTTATTTATGTAGTTATTATTAAAATATCTAGATATATATGATGATATATTGTAGATGAATCCCTTATACAATGTTAGATTTCGAAAATGCATTATGCATCGAAAAACTTTATTGCGCGCATTCCGTTATGATTAAAAGTATGCATTTCTTAGATTAATTTTTAGTTTGTCTCCACTTATACTTGTGAATATTATTATGAAATTAGTTTGGTTATCAAAAGTCGTCAAAGTGTCGTAAATATTATTGAATGAAAATAACACTTGAACAGTTTTGCTTGTCTTAGTTTTATGGGGCTAAAGTATTTGAGGTGTTTGTTAAACTTAAATGTCGAAGCATTGTAAAAGTTTTCAAATCTCTTTTTGGATGAAAACTTTTTCGTTATAACGGTATATTCATTCAAGTTGAATACTCTTTTATCCGCATTTCAGTTGAATGTTCAAATATTCAAATAAGTTTTTCGTTGAATGTTCATCTGAAACTGATTTTTTAAACTTAATATTTTACTCACTTTTAAGGTGTTAACTGTCACTTCTTGATGGAAAGGCATTATATTTTAAATAATAAAAACACATTTTTTAGTACTTATTTCCACAATATATATTTTGATCAGGACCGGTTTCGCTCATCGCGAGCATCAGTTGATAATGTCCTAATCAAAAAACATATTGTGGAAATAAGTACTAAAAAATGTGTTTTTATTATTTAATATTTTACAATGTATTTCAAAGTGACTGTAAATTAAACAAACCATTCTGTTTTTTAAATAATAAAAACACATTTTTTTTAGTACTTATGTACTGATGATCAGTTGATAATGCTCGCGATGAGCGAAACCGGTCTTGATCAAAAAATATATTGTGGAAATAAGTACTAAAAAGAATGTGTTTTTATTATTTAAAATATCATGCCTTTCCATCAAGAAGTGACAGTTAACACCTTAAAAGTGAAATCATTCTGTAATAAACATTGGACATATATGAAAAACAAATGTTAAACAAATAAGGTAATAATTGTGTTTACCTTTTGGTTGCAATGGATACTAAATACTTATTATTGTTGAGTGACTTAATAAGAATATTCAGAGCTATAAACAATATTTGTAACTGCATATATTTTTGAGATAAAAATTGGACAAATATTATCACTTTTTAACATATGAATTCTAAGCTCTAATGACTTTACACAGAACTGCTGGAGATCGATACTATATTCTCATTACCAATGTATTCTGTAATTTTTTTTAAAACTTTATGTTCATCAAAAACCATTTGTTGTTGATAAAATTCTACAATAAAGCATTGAGCTTAAAATATTTTATTGTATTTTGAAAGCAATAAGGTATTTCACGTTTAAGAAACGCAATTTTTGTTAAACCTCAGTGGCTCAAAATGAAATTAAAATTTTATGATCCTTTAAAAATATTCTTTACAAAGTGAATCATACTTGAAACGTCTTTTGTATCGAATGACTTACATAAACATATTTATTTATTTTTTATTTCAAATACATTTATACATTACGTTTGTTCTCATTTTACATCCACACGGATGTCATAGTCTTTTTTCTACATTTTCAAAAAAGGTGTAAAAACATCAACATTTTAGAAGCAATAAAAAAATACGTTTTCGGAATACGAAATAAAGTTTTCTCAAATAACAGACCATTCTCAAATAATATCATGTATTAGGAACTCGAAAAAAGTAAGATGATTTTTGAGTATTTTTATACTGTAAACAAAACAAGACTCTTTATGCAATTCAAGTTGAATAAAGTATAGCAAAGGTAGAAATTGTATAGTAGATTAATAAAAAAATCTACGTATATTTTGTTACTGTCACTTTGCCAGTTTCTCCCGCTTCTTAATTCTAGACGTATTTTCATAAAAATATCTTTTTTTTATATCTTTTAAAAATTCTTTCATCGGTGTCTATCTCAGCGATACTCAAACTGCGGCCCAAATAGCTCTTATGTTCGTCCCAAAATAATCATAGTCACCAAATATTTTGTTGGTGATGTTTTAGATATATTTTCAATATCTCATCTACGTATCTCAGTGAATCGTCATATTCTTAAATGAAAAATGTGAAGAGCGTGTATTGAAATTGGCTTACTGATTTTTACCTTGATGATAAATTAAGAGTAGCCTGTAGTAATAAGTAACCTGATTTAATGAAGATAGTTCAAAGCTTGACTCAATATGATAATTCACATTAATTTTTATTTTATTTTTCTCTTTTCATCTCGAATTTAAAATTTTAACGTTGTATCGAGGAATCTGCTTTTGGCAGAAAAATTACCAAAATATTTTATACTTGTTCTTTTACTGGTAAGTCTTCTTTAATAAATATATAAATATTAACAAAAAAATTTAATTGGTTTTTTTTACATCATAATACATACATATGTATGCAGTTATAGTATGTTTTACATTTACAGTTTATTATTAATATGTTACGGCCTCCATAGAAAAGCAAAAATCGGAATACGGCCCGGAGGAAAAAAAGTTCGAGTATGGCTGGTGTAATTGGACATAGAATTTTATTTTGATAAATTTAAAATATATTCGGACTTCACGTATACACACTTCATAACAATTCAAAATATTGTTGTGTTGGGCTAAGAAACAATGAACTGTACATATTGCAAAATATTTCAATATTTTACATAACATTAGTAAAACTGTCTTTTTATTACTCGATAATGATATTGTTCGTGTCAAAACCGTGCATATAGTACGTTTATTTTACTACAAACTATCGCAACACATAAATCATTCAATTTAATTCATGAAAGAGAAATGTATTTAAATTGCATTATCTATGTTCAATTTTCACGTTTACGTCAAATAAACGGTAGTAAGAGAGAACTGTTAACTAATTGCGAATACTTGCCTTGCTTTATACAATAACTCTTTCCGAACATATATGTTACTTTTAGCCATTGTCACTGTATCTTACCTGTTGTCACTCCACACGTCCATTATTAACGACATGCAAATCCGGAGTGTCTCCCTTGCCAGGATGAAAAGTTATCGCGTCGACATCGTCCTGTTGGTTTCAGTGAGTAAATTCATCGTCCACTGAGTAAACCTTACGTGTCAGATATTGGTATACCACTGACTGTGGTTTACGTATTTTCTGTCAAAATGTTGCAGCGAATCGAAATAAATGATGTTTTCTATCTTAATCAAATTTATCTGAAATTTCATTTTGTGTTCTCAGAGAGCTGAAAGACAATTTTACACATTAGAATCTGCTTGAAAATGTATTTTTTATCATGTTAAATAAAAATTTACCAGATTTTGAAAAAATATATTTCCAAGTGTGTTTTCAAACTAAGCTTACGTTTTATTACATAAATTATATTCATTTTGATATTTTTTGCAATCTGCCATTAAAATCAATATCTTTATAAGTAAATATGAACATTAAAATAGAAAATGATTTTATTCGAGCACTTACTTCATAGCGAAAAAAAGAAAAAAAGTTTATTTTATTATTGTATATATATACATGGTAAAGGACGATTTTGTGTCTCTCAAAAAAATTTTTTTTAAGTAACGGTAGAAAACGGTAATAAGTTTTTTCGAAAATTAAAACTTAATAAGCCAATCAACCACTTATTGATTTTTATTTCAATTAAAAGTTTTACAATTTTCTTCGTAGTCCTTTTTCATGTTTTGTAAACGACTTACAGTATACTATTTAGTTTTTTCATAAAATGTGGACTTCTCAGATTGTGCGTTTTATCGTCTCATATAATGTTTGTAATTGTCATACACAAGTTAAGGATCATCTGTGGGAATAATTCAGCCCGAAACTACCTTTGTGGTACACTCAGCGAACTCCTTTTCCCAAATTTTTACTCAAATCCTCCGTTCGGTAAACTACAACCAAGGGATCATTTGAACTCACGTATTATACAAAATCCTACCACAACTATTCTTAAATGGCAAACTTCAAACGACAAAATTGTCCTTATTTTAAATAAATCGACAGTTTATCCTTTAAGGACATAGGGTTAATTCGATAATTTTCTAAGTTCAAAGCTTTTTTTCTTCTCCCAAAAACTGCCCAAATAAACAAATGTTATATTTATCTATGACACAATTATTTTTTAAATCGACATTATTACCATCTATCAATTTTTATTAAATAGTGTTTTAACTACCAATCACTCACATTTAATAACGCAATAAAAATTATTTGCTGAAAATAAATATTCTTATATTTAAAAACTCAATATAACCATGTTTTGTGCGATTAATTCAGTGCAATTTCTTTTGCTCATAAAATTTATTCTAATGTCTTTTAGGTATGTAAAGTAATACATTTGGTATTGAAATGCTAATACTCAAGTAGGGTTTCTGGCAATCACTTCACCGTATTACTTTATTATGTAAGGGCACGACTTTCTTGAAGAATATCTTCAACTGAGAGTGCAATAATTTAAGACGGTTCTACGCCATAATACTGACGTGAAGCCAATTTCGTGAAGTGCCAATTTATAAAAAAATATCTCAATCATATTGTTACTCGTCCTTATTCGATTTTTTTTTGTTTTACTGATGGATCTAACGATTGTGACTATTTTTGTTTTCAAAAAAAATGGACCGAAATCTTTACTTAATATTTTTTAAGATGTAAATTATGTTAAAAAAGAAAACTTTCGAGAATTAAATGTCAAGTTGAGATGTTTAATAGACTGTCAATACTACATTCGACACTTTATCTACAACGTTATAATTGCACAATGTCGTGAATCCTTTTTAGAAATGTTGGAATCATGTTGGAATCGATTGTTGGAACTATTTTTTCTAACAAATTATTGCTCAATTCATTTACTGGATACAGTTTTATGTCATTTAACAAAAAAAAAAAAAACGCACTGTAGAATCAGTAATTTTAAAATACAAATGATATTTCAACGTTTGTTGTGAAGAAAGAGTTAGATTTTAAATATACTTTAAGGTTTATCATATATTGTAGAATTTACTATGATTTTTCTCTTTGAAAAATTCATTAATATTGCTTATATCGCGTTTTAGAAAAACCTTTCCAAATATTTTCACTCATTATTTAAATATTTTTATCACAACTAATAAACGCGTATCTTATTGAATATTGTTATTTATCAGAGCAATTTCGCGGGAATAATGCTTAATTTACCAACCCATTAGACTGTTGTATTACAAAACGATTTTCGTTTCGTTCAAATTATCCTTGGTAACACAGTTTTCTTGGACATAATGTGCAACTTTAAAGTCGTTTTCTCATTTAAAAAAAAGCATAATTACGTAATTAATACATCTCTGTAGTATTTTCACGTACAGTATGCTGCTTAACTTTTGGAAAAACTTTAGATGTCCATGATTCCATATTTACCAACAAAATTATCAATAAACAAATGTACATTCAGAGACTTCAATTGATATCGTAACACAATTTATAATAGAGACGATAAAGTTTTCTGTAGTAAAAGTCATGTGACAGTACATATACAATATCAACATGTATCGGATTTACACCTTCCAGTATTATGTAAAGCAATTATAAAACGATTTTTATTAATGCATTCACGTAATCAGCTATAATAACATTATGACTTTAAATTATCCTGTTATACTGCACAATTGTTATTGAATAATTGACCAAGTACGTTTTCAATTGTTGATGTAATAATTTTCAACACATGTTATTGTAGTATACTATATTTGCTTTAGTGACTATTGTATTGTTCCTTTAAACTATATATAAAGGAGTTTTATATTAATATTCATACAATACTCTTTTCATGGCAGTGGTATATAATAATACCAAACTTAAATAATAAAATAATACTGATAATTTCAATAAATTTTAATTATAACTTTCACACGATTTTTTTACTAAAATTCAATTACAAAACATAAATATGAAGTTTATTAAATATATTCCTATAAGATTTTTTTTTCATATTACTATGAAACAATTATTTTTGAAATTTTAATCCACATTAACGATTTTCCACTATCTACGGCAAACGTTTTCGTATTTGTAAAATTCGTTTGAGTTAAAAAAAATGAATTGAATCCTAAAATATTCTCTACAAAGAATATTTATTACTTTAACATAACAGGTCCTAAAACATTTTTTAAACATTTTATATAATTAATTCATATATTTTGTTCAAAAATTTACATATCAAAACGTTTCCAAGAAAACATTCAGTATTTTCTTTCATAAATTCTATCATCCATTGGACATTATTCAAGATTCAATCATCAATAACGCTCAAAGATTTCCTTATTTAAATGTTTTGCATTGTAACTCAGGACGCCTATCATGTTTTGCATATTTTTTATCTATTAGCACCGTGCAAAAACGGCAGCTGTTGTCAAGTAATCTAATACACAAGTTATTTATCAGAATATAAGCGACTTAATTAAGAAAACAATGTTATTTTAAATAAGAAAATGGATTACGTATTTTTGACTCTGATTAAATATTTGTCATTCAAAAATATTCTGAGAAACCTTTGATCTTTGTTGTTTTGTTTTTTCAATTGATAAAAATCTATAAACAAGATATTATCTTTAAATTTTTAAATTACTATGTGATAATTTTATTCTATACAATTTTTTATACCGTACAATATGCCTTTATTATATATGTGAACAACAAAATCTCTTATTCATATGTCTGAAACTCAATGTTAGATACATATATGTCAAAACAATGGTTTGATTCTATTTCTAGTGTCTTTGCAATATTTAATTAAACCATAAAATGATAAGAAAAATACAGTTAGTCACAGTTTTGTAGCGAAATGTTTAAACTTCTTTAAATTCATATTAGTCTCCATATTACATCGCAAACACGAAAGATTTCAAAGCAAAAAAAAAAAATTATAGTTATGCTGATCTTCAATGAGACAATGGGGATAAAAAAAACTCATTTATAAAAACTCTCGGTAATTTTCCTAAAATTTTATTTAAAGTTATGATATGCCAGACAAGACAAAGATTTTGATGCATTTGATTTATATTCGCACAATCAATAAAAAACATAACGACGAATATGTAGAATGAAGTAGGGCATCATGGTTGTCAATTCATTGTGTTGCTTTCAAAAATATCTTCAGATATGCTTTTTTACAAAAGATTTGTTTTGAATATTTGAATGTTTTTCATGTGTTTGATAAAAAAGTAAAAGTGAAAGAACTTTCAAGTCTTTTGAAACAATATTTTTTTATGATTATTACACTGAATAATTCTCTTCAAATATTATTTATAAAATTCTCCTAATACTTGTTTTATGCAAAAAAAAAATATCGGACAAACTTAACGAAACAGTAGTTGAGAGTTACTTATCTAACCAACCGCCATGGTAGATTAATGTAGACAATATACACTACCCACCTGTAGTAGTTATATATTAGCTGGACTGGCCGCTTACAACATGTTTCAGATTTTTCGTATAGTACCAATGTATTTATCATATCTCAGTGAACAGTATGAAATCATTCAATGACGCGGTTTTTGATAAGTTGTGAAAGTAAAAAAAGAACATTTTTTATCTTAATCAGTTAATTTACCTTTTACATTAGTTATGACCCTCGAATATTTGTGAAAAAGTGCCGTGAAGTGTAGTTATATTTTGAATGAAGTTCTAAGTGTCAAATAATTATTAATGGTTTAACAGCTCGTTCATAAATATTTCAACAACAGTTTAAAATCCAGGGTAAAAATTATAGATTTCGTACATGCTTCGTCCTAACAAACATAAAAGACAGTTAAAATAATCATTTATCTCTTGTTAAGGTTTATTACGTTTCTTAATATCGAAATACTATTATTATAATTAAGACATAACATTGTCATCCCAACATCAATTTTAATAATTGTACAATACGTTTTTTTCTATTCGCAATTTTATTGTAAATCGAAATTTCATCATGAATCATTTTTCATTCTTTACAAAATATTTTGCCTAACATTGTTTATGCATTCACATTCTTTTGTTTAATTCCTAAAAATATAAATTATTATTGTCCCTCTCAAAATATATTCAAAATAATTCTCATTTTTTTAATTATTATTAAGCAATTACATGCATGAATTCAATTCATATTGTTTAAGAAGCGTGAGCTCGAAAAAATTAGGTTGTTAATATGTCACCAATATATTTTTTTTACATAAATCTTATTTTCATAATAAGAATCTTACCCGTAATTTATAGATAAACTACATTGAGAATGAAATCTTCTTTGGCAGTTGGTTTAAGGTTTTAACTCTTAAAATTAATGACATTTTAACTGCTATTATTATGGGAAAATGTTTTTTCATTACGAAAGTGTAATATTATCATTATCCGAAAAGATAATTTTTCGATCAATCCGATTTCAACCAACGTAAAAAAACCCACGGCGTTTCGCGGAAAATTTATTCTCTCTCTTGTCAATCAAATGTGCCAACAGAAAAAACAGTTTCAATTTAAACAAAACCCATACAAGTTTTTTTGTAATCAGTTTCTGTTTTATTGAAAACCGATGTTGAAGATTTTTTCCCTATATATGCATACTACCTAATGAATGATATTCATCAATGTTTTTTAAATGTATACTCTTATATTTATTTAATTTAGCGTTATAAAAGAAACTTTTACATTTCTAATAACAAAAGTATTGTATAAAAATATTTGATATACATTATTTATATGTCGACAAATCTACTGGCTTTTATAACGGATTAAATAGTGTATTGGTAGAAATTTATATTTATCATCCATGCAAGATTTTTTTTTAATAATAATATTTTAATTATTAAAAAAAAACAAATTTCAGATTTCTTTTAACAAAACTTGAGATAACGCTTAAGAAAATCTGACGCCTGCAGCCAATTAAATTATTATTAAAACGATACTTGACTATAAATCCATGACTATAAATCTATCCAATATAGAAAATTAGCTATGAAAATGTTAGTCCAATTTGTAGGGTCCACATAGCTTCATTCGGAGTAGAAGTACAGAATAAGTGTTCTATAAAATACTCGTAAAATTTAAATAAACACTGCTCGAACATTGAAATCGAATAATTAACGCTGGAAAACTGATAAAAGAATTTACGTAATATTATAAAAATTCTATCACTTTTTATTGTATATTTGTAATACTAAACATTCGAAGCTATCCATCAAAACGTTATAACCACCATAATGGACCAAACCAAACGATTAAATGCAAACATATAGCAATATAATAATTGTCGGCTTATTAAAGAAATATACGTGTTTGATGTTCCGGTTTTAATATAGTCTTTTATCTGCTAATATTTTTTTGTATCGTCGATAAGATTTAATACTTTATAATAGTAATAAAGGTATCGTAAATTCATTGCATTTAATGAAGTTTTTTCTATCAAGCAAGCAGGCTATTTATATGTATAAATATATTACCTAAAAAGATCGGAATACGTGATGATCTCATACAATCAAAGATACCTTAAAAGTGTAAATGGTTATTTCAAAAACAAATTTTAAAGTTATATTACCACAACAGATTTTATGACCAGGACCGGATTCATTCATTACGAACATTATCAGCTGATGATAATGTTTATATGTAATTATCAGTTAATAATGCTCGCAATGACAAAACCGGTTCTCATTATAAAATTTATTATGGAAATATAACTATAAAATGCGTTAACAGATAACGTCATCCTTACAAACATAGTTTTTCGACATACATTGTTCATCTTGTATAGTCCCGGCGAACATCAATAAAAATATTTTAAAAAATCTCGCATTCATCCAGCTTAATGTTATGGTCATATTACAAATATTTTCCGTCAAAAAGTTGAACTTTTTAATAAAACAATAACCAGAATTATAATATTAAAAAATTTTATTCATTCATATTTTAAATATAATCTAAGACTTTTATGTAGACAACAATTGATTTGGATTTTTCGATTTCACGTTATCATTAATAAGTTCAATATTATAAGTATAGCTCTATAAAGAAATGTATTTAATAATGATTGATTGCCATTTATTTTTATATATCAATATAAGGATTAATATTCATAAAAAACAATTTATGTACTTTGTTTATCTGTATCCATAAAGATAAATATTCTATATCAAATAGTTATTTTAATGCAAAAAAGTCGTTAATATTTCGGTACATAAGGAGACCGGATAACGTGGGTGGGCAACAAAATCATCAAATTGCTTCCATTTAATTTTGTAACACGTTAGAATGGGCACAATAACATTCAATAATGACTTTGAGATATTGTTTATCAAATGAGTTTTTTTATTGTTGGAAAAAACATAATTTTTAATAAAGCATGCCGTTACATAAAAACAGTATAATATTAAAAACCATACGATAAAGCATTACTAAATATATTGATTGAATTGGCATTCACATGGTAGAACTTCATTATAACACGGTGAAAAAAAAGCAATGTATTTTAGTTCTACAAAATTATTTTTAACAAATATAGTTGATAGTTATTTCAGCTCACGCCATCGTCAGAACTATGCTTAAACTAACATTCGCTTATCTATATATAGCTGTGCAGAAAAGACACACAACACATCCTCTCTCCTGTTCCAACGGCCTAGCTTGTTACTTTAACACAATGACACAAAATTTTCAAAATTCTAAATGAAACAATAGGTGTCTATGACAATAAGTTTATGTGTGGGACGGAAGTGGTCTGAAGTGGGAAGTATAGTAAAAGACAAAATACTCACTATAATAGATACTTATATTTAGTATGTAATTTTTTGATTCATTATTATATGGCGTAGAGTAACAATAATGATAAATTTACTCATAAAAATGATATTCTATTTATACCGGAGTATTCTTAATTGGCAACAATTCAATGCTATCATTTGGCAGTGACATAAATTTTATTGTAATCAGGAAAATGCTATCTTTTGCAATGGCAAATGTTACTCAGGCAATAATTATTATTTTATTGCACAACACAGGGCCGCAAGTGAATTATTTATAACGCTATAATATTTTTGTTTTAGTGTAGCCATAAATTGACTTTTTCTTTTCTTTCACTCTATATAATGTACTCAATATTATTAGTTTAAACCAAATTTTATAATGCATTTATAGAAAATTTTGATCATATTTAATTTTAGTGTAGTTTAATTGTCAAATACGATCCTATTTAATTTATTTTACAAGTCCTTTAATAAATAACCAAAATTTAATTACGTATTTTTACAATTACTACAAAAATCTTTAAGTACACTTGGGACTCGTATAACACGGGTATATGGTTCCACAAAAACCTCGTGTAATACAAATCCGTGTTATGCAAGGTTTGAAGTTCATACAAAATTAGGGGATGCGTTCCAAAAAAAAAATAACGAAGAAAATTTATATGAATATATACTTCATTTTTATAAATAAACAAATATATGTTTACATATTCGTGAAAAAAACTTAAATAACATAAAATGGTAGTCATTCATCATCACTATCACTTATAATTCTATATTTTTCACTCTTTTTCGGAATCGGTTGTACGTTTTCATCATCGGAGGACTCTGGATTTCTTGTGGTTTTAGCATTCAAAAATTCGGTAATAAGCGATTGTCTGCTTTTAGCGTATAAATTCTTACGTATTTCCTTATAAGGTTCCAAAATCTGTTGCAATTCCCTCTTAAATTTCCAACTTCTTTCCATTATAGAATCATTTTCAATTAAAAAGTTTTCTAATTTTGTAGCCAATTCCAAACCGTCATTCATCGTTTTTAATGTGAAACATGTAGCTTCTTCGCTGCAACTGCTTTCTGAGTCGTTAATTGTGGTGGGTTCATCTAACATTTCGACTAATTCTTCTTCGTCCTGGATGTCCTGGTGCATTGTCCAATATCAATAATATTTTAAAATTAAGATTCTTCTTTCTCGTGTAATCTCTTGCATCAGGTATAAAACAATTGTAAAACCAATCTTTAAAAGGAATACTTGTGGTCCAAGCCTTTTTATTGGCTCTCCAATAAACAGGTAAATTCTTTGTATCATAACCTTTTAGTGCTCGGGGGTTTAAGGCTCGATTAATAAATAATGGCTTCATTATGGAATCTCCTGAAGAATTGGAGCATAATAGTAAAGATATTCTTTCTTTCGCCACCTTGAATCCTTTAGCGTGATTTTCATTTTTTGATATGTAGGTTCGTTGCGGCATCCTCTTCCAATACAATCCCGTTTCGTCCGCATTGAAAACCTGGTCTGGTGTGTAGCCCTTATTTTTTATAATGTCTGCGAATTCTGGAACAAACTTTTAAAGCAGATTCAAAATCAGCTGACGCAATTTCTTCTCGAATTTTTATATTATGTAGTGAGAATCGCTTTATAAAATTTTCAAACCATCCTCTACTAGCAGAAAAATTGTGAGATGAGTTTTTATCTTCCGATGACGATTGTTCAGTTCTTTTTAAATTATCATAAATTTCTTGTGCCCTCTTTTGTATAATGCTTCTGTCCACAGGAATGTTTTTGACATTGCAATCTTCTAGCCATATCATACGGGCTCTTTCCATTTTTTCTATTATTACTGAGCGTATGCGGGCAATCTTTGTCGCACTGATAGACGATCCTACTAAAGCTATAGGTCTAATTTTGTTTTCATTTTTTTGTATCGTCCTAATTGTTGCTTCATTTAAATTGAAAATTTTAGCAAGGGATGACGGTCTCTCCCCCCTTTTAAGACAATCTAAGATATTGATTATTTTTTCAATAGAAATAAAGTTTTTCTTTTTTTAATTTTACCCGTAACTGTCGACATTTTGGGGTCTAAATATTTTTCATCTACAAATAAATAATAAATTGATACGATTAAATCTATAAAATTGGTATAAATTATCAAGCGTTATATTACGTATGTACATATATTTAACCCTTTGCACTCCAATTATTTTAAAGTGAAAATGGGTACACGAGAACATTTTAAAATAAAACTGGTTAAATAATTGTTATTATTTATTGCATGGTACATATTTTTTTTAGTTATCTCTCATATGATGACGTTATTTTTCCAAATAAGTAAATGTATTGCATCAATCAAATTATTTTCACCAATCACACACGTGCACATTAAATCTCGAATGCAGATATTTTTATTTGATAACTCGATACACTCAAACCTTTTTTTCTGCGATAGATGCGTTACGGGGAAAATCGCACAAAAAAAGCTATGGCTTACATGGAAAAAATGAGGATGCGTTCCATGGGTTTTAAAAACCGCATAACTTTGAAACAGCCATACAAAATATACCCAAAAATCGCCCAAAAAAATTAAACAAAAATAAAATACACATTACACGCTATTAAACACTACATATTTTATTTATAATTTGATTTTGAGTACACAATTTTAAATATTTATAAAAAATAACCAAGGATTTAGCAAGGCAAGTAGAATCTAGTAGGGAATGTACGTCATGCTTCTGAGCTGCCAAGGGTTATTATGCACATGTATGTACATACGTAATGATAAAATGAAATATGTAAAGTGTATACAACATACAAAAAATAAGCCAGAATAATCTACGGATTACAAAGAAATATGCACTGCACTATTGACTGCCAGAGTGCAACTGAAATGTATCGAAACAAACAAAATTGACAGGTCTTGACACACTCAGGAAGATTTGTCATGTGCACATTACATTGCCGTACAAATTAAACATGTATTTTTTTTTAAACCGTGTTATATAAAGCGTGTTGTATAAAAATATACCACAATTTTTGCCACCGTGTTGTATAAATCCGTGATTTGTAAAACCGTGTTATACGAGCCCCAAGTGTATAAAGAACTTTAAAAAAAAATTAAAAAAAACAACGTTTTATTTTTATTTGTTACCATGTCTGTCCTGAGTTTATATTTATGCATTTCAAATAAAAAAAAATAATAGACGTTTTTGGTATTCAATTAGCTATTTTTTTTCTCGAATACAGATCTTGAAGCTCTTCTTCTGCAAATGTTTCATTTGAATGAAGCTTCTTTTGAATATTTAAAAATAAGAACTTGCAATCATTAAAATAAAACATATGTTTCCTTATATTATGTCATCATATATTTGGGATCTGATCCATGGAAATTTACTATAAATTTTAAATATAAATACTTTTTTTCAATCTTATTTAGCCCAAATATATGTTAGCTAGGAATTACATAAATCAAATGTTTCCATATATTTTTAAACTGCATTAGAAATTTCAAAACAGTTTAACTCGAACATATAGTATGTAAATATTATTTTATGCTATTTATTGAATTAGCATTTATTTGTAAGAACTCCATTATAACACGGTAAAAATATATCAATGTATTTTATCTGTACAAATTTTATGGTATAGCTTTGAAGATATAATGTTGATAACTATTTATAGGCTTACTCCTTCACCAGAACCATGTTTAGGCGTAAATTTTTTTGGGGAAAAAAACCAAGATTGCCTCTCACTTCAAAAAACACATAAAACAAATAGTTAAAACAAAAGAGAAGATGTATTGTGTACTTTTTCTACCCATAAGTAAATGTACATTTAAACATAGTTCTGATGATGTTGGTGCCAACCGAAACAGCCAACAACTTTGTATCCATTTAATTTTTTACAACTAAATTCTACTGCTTTTTTTTCACTGTGCTTATTATTTTATGCTAATATCTAAACAAAGGAGTAGAAAAAATTAAAGTTTAGACGAAAAGAGAAAGAAAGTTTTTTTACAATTTAAATTCGTAATTGATAAAGCCAATATTTATAATATCAGCAAAATGAGTTCAGTATATTAGATATCATTAAAGATTATATTTCAAATTAAAATTATTTTATTCAATAACTTTCTAATATCTATATTGATTGCAAAATAGTATATTATCTGCCTGTGATCTCACCAAAATAATTTATCAAAAGACTGAAGAACATTTTTGCGTTGAGATAAGCTATCATTGTCATATTCACGACCATAAATTATGAATCAATAACGATTGTCAAAAGACAATATTTCTAAAGGATTAAAAATTATCTTTCTATTACGCGGATAAATAATCGCAAAGGTGTGTTTATTTTTCCAAATTTGGACTTCTCAGTGTTTATTGGGTTGTTTTCGTGTACACAAGTTGAAAATTTATTTGAATTGTGACACTTTTTTTGTAAATGATTAATATAAGTTTTCTGATACTAAAACAATAGTCAGAAAAGTTGACAATCGAATCTATTTATCCATTAACAATATATATTTTTATGATTGAAATATTTTCTACAAAAGTGTTTTAAAAATGGAAACTGATTCGCGACTCAACGGTGACAATGATTTATTATCAAAAAATGAAAGTGAAAAAAACAATACTGTCAGTGAACACAATGAGAGCGAAGCGAAGGGAAAAGTTATTGACGCTGAAAATTCAAAAACGTCTGACCTCAATTTTGGACCTTATGAGAAATGGAGAATACTGAAAAATGTCGTGGTTTTGAGCCTTGCGTTTATGGTACATTTTACAGCTTTTCAGGTGAATAAATATCTTATTTTATTTTTATTTAGAAAAAAATTACTTAAGAAAAATAATTCTTTCTATTAAAATTGATCACTCTGTCAATTTACATCTCACTAGTTGTATACATGGTTGATTTTTTAATCGAATTTTAATACATTTGCATTTAAAATACGCTTTAACTTATATTTATGACATCCACTAAAGAAATGAATTCAATTAAAAATCACTTATCATCTACCAAAACTCTATCATCTATCTCAAAGTGCTCAACACTGTACCTGCACCCACTAGAGAGATTATGCTCTTGACGGTCACATCTCATACTAGAGTAGATTCTGGTGTTGAAATAATTGCCAAGAGTGCTTCTTAGGAGCATTTCCTCAAAATTTTAGTAATATTCACCAAAGTTCTGTAAAGCAAATACAATACGAACTTCATATTGTTTAGACCACTCAAATAATTCCTAGACATTATAAATTTAAAAAGTATATCGATTAACCAGTAGTTTTTTAATGACGATAATTACTAATCAAGAATTGCAAAGCTTAGAAGAAAATATTCTAAGTATTCTTATCTGAAAGACTAAAAATAATTAATTAATTTGATTTTTATTTCGTTTTCTTATCGAGGTAGTAGCTTGGGTTTTATAAATGTTTCCTTTGATTGTAATGTATTTTTTAAAAAATAGGAAGTATATAGAACAATATCGCTAAAACATATCATGAGTAATCTGTAAATAATCTCTCTATTGATTCAAATGAATCTATTATTTATCAGCCGTGTACCACATATAAATAAAAAATTCTACCATTAGGTTCTAAATTAAACTTAAAACAAAAGTTTTTTGTTTTGAAACTTAAACTTCTAATGGTGAGTAATAATTTAACGACCTTAAGAAACTTCAGTATTAAGCGACACTAGTTTCAAATATTGACAGAAAATGAATACGTAGTAAAATTATTCATATGTAAATATACATATGTCTAGACAAACCTAAACTTGAAAACCATGTTCTTATGAAGTATTTTGCTTATCACTTATCAGAAGCACAATTGTTTCTCACATTAGTACAACGTACTTTCAGAGACAACAGAACTTCCAACAATAAATATATTTTTCATAAGCAATCTTTTCAAACGAGAGATAATTTAAGCTATGGGTTGTTCTAGTGATTTTTTCAAAACTTTGAATCTATATATTAGAATATAACCATAAAAATATTTTTTCATTGGTTACACGCTTTCGCAAGAAAATCTAGCGATTGAAAGTGTTGACCATTGGAGGCCGTGTTTCATTAAATTTGATGTTTTGTATGTTCGAACGGTAAATTTCCTATTGTTTGAATTTCCAATTGCTTGCGAGCTATAAAGATTTTATTTAATCCCTCCTGACGTCAATCGCTTTATTTTTATTATCAATTTGTTATGTTTGATATACATTCAGCGTATTTCTATTTTGCATTTTATGTGAAATAAACGGCAATATAACTACTTTCAAAACAATTACGGTACAGTTTGTGGAGAACTAAAACTAAAATAATTTTTATCGAAAAAAAAAATTAAGAATATACCTTCATTATAATGCCGACAACATCGTACAGTAATTTTAAAGTTTTTGAGGCATAATGCGGATTCCGTGGATTCCAAAAAAAGATCGACTTGTCATTGAAAGATTCAGCACAATTAACAAAAGGGAGGTTATTTAAATTTGCTTTACAGACGCTTATTTCATATCTATTAAATAATAATTTTTGTTTCTACTATAAACTAACGTCTAGGTAATCTTTGGTATGTATTACGAGCTAAAATACTGAACGCAATTAGTTTAATCAAAACATATTGATGATTTATATGTGTTCACTTTATTGATGTAACAAAAAGTTAAGCTTTTTGTCTGTTTCTCAATGAATTTTGTTTTCAGGGTGCAGCCAACTTACAAAGCTCAATAAATGCTGAAGCAGGATTGGGGACTGCTTCTTTGGCTTCAATATATGCATCTCTGATCCTTTCAAATCTATTTTTGCCAGTTGTGATGATAAAGTAAGTATTTGTTTTAATTACGTTCAATTGAATAACTATCGTATAAAAATTTCTCACAAATTTCGATACTTTATTTGATTAATGTTTTCAAATAGTGAAATTTTTACCAAGACGTTAAAAAAACCTTTCTTATAAACAATACTTTTTTACCTTTTAAAGGCATTTTATATTGATTTCATACGTATTTTTTTTTACATAGGTATTCGAGAAAGAATCAACTCCGAGAAAAATTTACAATGATTTAAATCAAAAACTATCGTTTAGTTATTCTTACTTTCTTGGATCTTGTGTTTGAAATATTCGATCCCTTTACTAAGTTTTCACTACAGAGCTACAATGTCTTACCGTAGAACATCTTCATTCCATCGAACTCAATCTTCTGTGTTTTCCTAACATCGCGTAATCTATTTTGACTTGACAGCTTTAGTATTGATTTCAATTTCAAAATATTATCGCTGCTTTTATTTAAAATATCAGATACATATAATTTTTACATTGATTCTTTTTTGGAACATTTCCTTACGTACACATGTAAAGTTTTTCAATCTTCACTTTTTTCGAAAAGAGTGAAGATTGGGCTAGAACAAGACGAGTGTTTAATAAACAACTATCGTCTTTTTAAGACTAGATTGTATGAAAAATCGCCAACACAAGATTAATCAATCGAAACTGACCACATAAAGATTTAAACTTGCAATCATTGTTGCCATTGTAACGATTTTTAGCGTTCAATCAGCCGTACACTTTTTTTTCACTTCTAAAAATGTTTGATGAAATTTAAATATTACAATTGTCAGCTTGAACATTTTTAATTCGCGTGTGTTTTGTTACCCATAGTCGGTTTTTATCGTATTTGTATGAGGAGAATCAAGAAATAATCAATAAAAACCCAATCTAAAAGAAAATAATTGAATTGATTATTATCAACTTAACGACTGTAAATAAATATTATTGAAATAATCTTTTACCATAAACAAATAGTTTTTCGATTCGATTTTTTTTAATAATTTATTGATTGAACACGAGAGAGGTAAATTTGTATGATCATAATTTTTAGGCTTATATAATGTATTATATCTAATAATTTCTTAAATATTTTGAATAACTAATTTAAAACTAACAATATTAACATGCCATATCAAATGACCTTTACCCACGTCAATAGAGTGTTTTTTTTTTGTTAGACAATGAAACCATTTTGATTTTTAAGCCATAAAATTTCGTATTATAATACACATAAAATCTCATAATATGTAATTAAAGCGTGTTTTTCTTCTCATAGTTCTGTCATTAAATTGAATCTATACACCGTCATTTTTGTAAGATTTTTTCCTTACAAAACCTGTTGGATAACATAATTGTATTTTATTAACATATTGTGAATGCAACTAAAAAAACATTTATTACAAGTAATAATATCATACGTGATAATAATATGATAAAAATAATCTATGACGATTTCCAGATAACATATAATCGCATATGAGTCACGGTTAGCTATTTATCATAACAATACCATAAAACGTAAGAGTATCCCTGACTCTACGTCCAAGATAATTTTTGATAAGAAATAATTATCAGTATATGGCAATACACTTTATTCTGACTAAATTATTTTGTCCATTAATGGTGTCCCAGCTAAAAAAACACTTAGGTTTTAGAAGATTCTGATTATTATCATTTTTTTTAGAATCGCCTTTATTTATTTTTTTATCGTGCATGAAGATGACTTTTCTTTGCAGTCAAAACATTCTCGGCAAACCGTGACTAAGAACGAAAACATTTTCATTGTCTTTAATTAAAGTAATTCAAATTTATATCTAGATATTTTGTCACTCACAACCTCAACTCCGCATTTTAGGCTTTATTTTACATTTAAGCAATACATCTAACGTCATACCATCCATCCCGTTAGGCTGTCTATACCACTTTCCCTTTTAAGATGTGAACTGTCATTTCTTAATGGTATTTTAAATAATATCAACTCATTTTCTAACACTCATTTCTAATATATATTTTTTGATTAGGACGGATTTCGCTCATTACGAGCACTATTAACTGATCACATTGAATTCACCTATTTTTTGAAACATTACACACATTAAATATGAAAATACAGATTGAACCAAAACCGTCAACCACACAGCATGGAGACTGACAGAAAATTATGAGATACTTTATAATAATGTACTAACAAATTTTTTTTTATTTTAAAATCTCGGACATATTTCAGGGAAAATTTTTATCGTATCAATTTTATTTTGTTACCAATGACTTTTTCACATTTGAAAAAACTGTCTTATCCGACTTTATTGCGAGAATAATATTTACAATGTTCATTAACGCGATCCAAGTTAATTGCCATCGTTTATGATTTTTTTGCAAAAACCTGCTTGAAGTTTATCTTGTCGTCAATGAAGATAACCTTCAACGAGATATTTCATTATGGAAAATAGATATGTATCGTTGGCGCGAATATTATTTTAGCCCAAAACAAAATAATTTTGAGTCTTGAGAAAATCGATGTATTGTGTGTTTGAAACTAATAAAACATTCATAAAAAACTGATTTTATAATGTTTTTTTAATACATAATAAACCAATTTCTTTTCGTAGTTCTAATGAGAGAATAATCCAAAATAGTTATCAACTATATATTGAATAAAAGATTTATAAAACTAAAATGCATCGCTTTTTTTTCACCGTGCTATAATGAAGTTCCACCAATTAAATGCCAAATCAAATATTATATGAAAAAAGTTAAATAACCACATATGTGTCTTTATATTATACCAAAAGATTTATACGAAACGAAACGAAATTACAACTTTGTTTCAAATTATAGTAAATTAAAATGTAGTCATACTTGAATTTCATCAAACAACTTTAGTCGATATCATAAATAACTGAATTATTAGAAAAATAGAACCAAATTGTATTTAGCTTTCATCGTATTCTTTATATGGTTATGAGTTCAAATGAATCTTAAAAAAATAATTCAAATTATAATCAAATAAAAATGAACAACTTTTATAGACACTAGAAAATGTGTTAAATTTTTAACCGGATTCACATTACTGGTTGTAGTGGATTACACTGTCATCATTTCTCTTACAGCCTTCCAATTAACAGACTTTAATTTAAGTTATGTATCTTTGATATAATTTAAAAAAAACTATATTTTTATGTTTCATTTCATTTGAATAATACGCGCCGTTATAATCAATTAAATAAAAACATCATTAAAATAATTTGAAACATAATAAATATTTTTTTCTAGAAAACAAAAAAAGATAGGAGTTTTGAACTTGTTTTAGTAAATGTATTTCATAAGATTTTTCGCCAAGAGAATTTTGGGGAAATGTTTTTGGATGCCAAAATGTAATTTTTAAATGTGACCTCCAACGCGGGTGAAAATACTCAAAAACTCATTCCAAGTGAGATTTTATTCAACAGATATTATGAACTCTGAATACAACAGGCATTCAAAATCATGCTAAATTTGAATATTTGTATAAAATTGGGAGACGATCTAAATGCAAAGAGCAATTTACAGTTCATGTATTTTTACATGTAAAATGAAATATCATTAACTTCATTTTTTTAATAAAGCCATATTACAAACTCAAGGAAATTTATCACGATAACTCAATAAAAAAGGATTATTTTTTTAGCATATTAACATAAAATATGTGCGCAATAATTATTGCGATTGATAAGTAGGAAACTAATTTAATGTGATAGCAGTGTGATGGAGTTATTATTCAGAAATTAAATGTCATTTCATTGGTTATCATCATTTCATCTATAGAAAAATTCAAAAATTCCCAAGAGACCAGTAGACATATAATATTTTTTTTTTATTCCAAGGGCTAACTATCAAACTGTAGAATTGTTGAATTAACGCTCTAGATAAGAAAATTATTTCTTGCTAAAAAAAAACATTTTTGCCCATTGAAATATGTTTCTGAGAAGCGATGCGATGTTTTTGTATAAAATACGGAAAAAAATACCACATTGAATTTTTTTGCTCGATATTTGACATCCATATAGGTTATGAATATTGGTTTATGACAAAGGCATTGTAAGATAGTTTATCTCACACATACGTTTATTTGAATTTTCAGAATTACATTACTGACCCTAATAATTTTACATTTATATGCTAAAACATCCGCTGTAAGACCTTGGTTATTTAAATACAGACCCTAAAATATTCTTATTTCATAGTAAGAAAAAAAGGTTAATGCAATTCTTGTCACGCAAATATTCTAAATCAGTTAACTTCCGTGAGAGAAATGCTTCAGACAACCGTATTTGCAAAGTGAGTTAGCATTTCACTATCTTCTGAATACCGTCCTCTCTTCGTTTCAGTTTGCCGATTCATGAATTTTGATTCATTGCATAAAAAATCATATCACTGACATATATTTCATTGTTTAAAAATACCGTGAAAAATATTAAGACATCTAGTATATTTCAAATAAAATATCAGTTATGCAGTCAACGTGGATCAAATTAATAATAGTTATCAATAGTAGAGATTAAATAGAATTTTTCAGCAAATAATTTAATTTATAAAGGTCTCAATTCTTTCTCAACGGATGTACCACACACACATTTTATTTCGTATTGAAAGTGAAGTATGACGAGAATAAATGACAATGGTTTTAATTACTATTTTTTATAAGTTTATCTTAATAAATGAAATATTTATTGTCTAAAAAGACTGAGTGAAAATCTTCAAATTATATAAAATATACGTACATAATCTCCAATAAATTGATGTTGAAGCGATAAGTTTTCGAATTAATTGCTGTTCGTATTTTTTTCTATTTTTATTTATTTGTGTAACGTTTGATGAAAATATTTACTACGTTTTAAAATTTATGTTTATAAAAGATCTGAAATAACATTTTTTTTAATCAAAAACATAACATTCATTATAAATTCTAAACATTTTATTTTTAAAAATGATGAACGAGTCTTAAACACGTTTCGAATAAAAATCAAGTTTGTCTGAAGATGTTTCGATCATTTCATCTCGCTGTATTGTGATATTGTTTTATTATTTATATATTAACCCTTTGCACTCGTATTTTTTTTTGGGTGAGGGTAGCCTCAACTCGTAATTAATTTCACGCATGTTCCAGAATTCATAATCAAAACTTAAAATGAAAATAAATCGTATTTTCAACGGATTTTTGTTCAGCATAAAACTTACATAGCGTGCATAAGACTGTTTTTTAGTAATTTTATAGAAATAAAGTCGTAAAAAGTTTTTAATTTCTATTTTACGAAAGTTTAAACCGAGTATATAAATTTTAAGCATGATATTTTTAGAAGCCTTAAAAACATTATAGATAAAGAATATCACATATATCGTTCACTTTCATAACAATTATTTATAAAACTCATATTTTTAAAGTCAAAACAGACATTTGAAATACATAAACTTGAAATTTTTTTATAATAATAATTATAAGGTACAATCCAATTCAAAACGAAAATTGAGCCTCGACTTTTGCTTTAAAATATCTATTCAAATTAAACATTTTCATATGAATTTTAATCATATGATAGAGAAAATATTATCTGCACGATATATATATTATGATAAACAGCAATGAAAATCAATAAAATGTGTTACATAGAAAATTCAAGCTTAAAGTTTTCGTTCCCCACAGGGGACATACGAGTGGAAAGGGTTAAATGTCACTTCTTTGTAGAAATGCTCTTTATTCAAATAAATGAAACACATTTTTAATTCCTCTGGCGCATTTCATATTATCATAAGTTAATCATGACGAGAGTTCTCTCATTATCCGTTAATAGCTTAACAAACCAGAAACTGTTTTTGATCATTGTATAATATTATAAAGTATTGATAAAAATATTATTCTATTCGTATAGAAAAAAAATATTGTACATAAATCAACGATATTTAAATTGCAAATGTAATAATTTTTGATGGAATTTATATAAAATACATTTAAATAATCTTGCGAAAATAGATTGATATTTATCATTTCACTCTTAAAAACAGTTTATTTAACAAAACTACTTGAAATCCAATATACCTTTTTTGGAATAATTCAAAACTATTATTTTAAAGTTAATATTTAGCAGTCGAAAGGTAAAATTTTCCTTCACATTTTCAATTTTTTTCTTACATATTTTTATTTATAAATTCAATTAAGGTTTCTATTATAAAGTTTTGTGATTGTTTATATATTCAATAATAGTTATATAACACAAATTCTCGGAACTCAAAAAATAATTATGTTAAATAAACTTTATTTAAAATTTTGTAAACATTTATTTCTAAGCAATTGTTTTAATTAAAATTAAATTGTGGAAAGACCAAAATGTATATATTTTAAATGTAAGCTTACCTATGTAAATCGTATGATCAGCACACTACATCTCCATAATTATTTGTCAACCATGGATAGCTTTGTTTCCTCCAATAAAATGGTGAAATCTTCAGCCCAATTGAGTACATCATGAGGATAGTGCCGAGCAAAACTTTCATTACTTAATATTCTTTACTGAAATAGTAATTCTTAAATTTTATTTATACAGATATTGCATTAAAGCTATTATTTTGGAATCGAATGTTTTACTAGAAACTCTATGAGGGCATAAAGATCTTTAATTAAATAATTTTATTAAGATATATCTCTTTTTACCATGACTCCTTAATTAACATTACACCCAGTCCTTTTTTTATGCGATACATTGGTTCCAGAAAAAGGCGCGTAAAAAAAATCGCGTAAATAAACGATTTCTCGCAATTGCATTATATTTCTTTACACACCCTAAAACATAAATTCGCATAATATCCGATACACTGGTTCACATTTGGTAATTGTATGTGTATTTAAAAAAATGGAAAATTAGGTTTTAAAAATACACATATTTTTTTTACACCCAGTCCTTTTTTTAAGCGATACATTGGTTCCAGAAAACGGCGCGTAAAAAAATCACAACTTTCATATAATTTGACTATTTGGTTCCAAAAATTGAAATATCGCGTGGAAAAGTCCCAGAAACGTATCAAAAACTGCCGTCCAAAAAATCGCGTATAATTGAATTCGCGTAAAAAAAGGACTGGGTGTATTTAAAAAAATAATGAAACGTACATGCCTAGCATCATATATAAATATCTTCTTTAAAGCAAATTTGGGGGAAAATTACGTAAAAACGAGTGAAGCACGTAAAAAAATGTAGCGGTGCCGTCCAAAAAAATCGCGTATAATCGAATTCGCGTAAAACAAATCGCGTATTAAAAGGACTGGATGTACTTTAAAAATAAGAAAGACTGATTACTTCAAGATCTTATTTCAATACTGAAAATTGAATTCACATACTTATTATTCCATGAGCGCAATTGAAATAATACGCTAATAAAATCTTATTTTTCAATAATATTTCTCGTAAGTCTGCAGACTTACAGTCATGTCATTTGACATTGAAAAGAACTCTTATTCAATTATAATTTTCACATCCTAAAGAAATATTTTTTTATTTGCGTACAAATAAACATATTGACTTACTATAGATTTCAATTTATTATATAAGAATTGTTGTACAAAATATTGAATGAAGATTTGTTTAATAATTTCAAATTAATATAAAGGGAAAACATTATTAAATAAATGTTTATATAAATATCTTTTTCCTAAAATACTCTTGTTTTTTTCTTACTAATGAGGTTTTAATATCATCGAAATTTTGTCGAAAGGATAAACTTCCATCTGAGAACCGTAAGTATATCAACCGTATTTGGAGAGAAAACTTAAATCGATTTTTCAAAAAACTCAACGATACGTGTTGTGCATAGTCTTTTTACTTTGTTCGATTAATGAAGCACTATATCTTCGTTTAATTGGGCTAATCCTGGAGTGCTAAATGCTCTTGGGTGTTTGTTCTATTTGATTGCCAGCTAAGCATATAAATACCCGAACGGAAATTGTAACGTATATTGATGAACAGTTAATTAATTACATTCGACCATATCTATGGATAAAGCGAAGATACGCTTTGATTCATTTCTTACTTTTTAATAATTTCTATTTGCATGTCATGTAAATATTTTTAGCGGAAGTTTTATTAAAACCAATGAAGTCGTAAATACAAGTCTACGTCTTATAGTAAAATGTTTATTATTGAGTATAAAATACCATTAATTCTAAAAGAATGCTCAATGTTGATGAGTTTGAATTTATATTATGCGATTCTATAAATTCAAACTCAGCGCCTAAGTGTTTGCATCTTTCTTATACAGGTCGCAAGTTGACGGCTTTAGAACAGCTGGAAATCAATAAATATCAACTATCACAAAGGATTCTTAACGAACAAACTAATACATGTCGATCGCCATTGTTCAACCCTCTACAGGGGTCTGTTTTGTTTCCGTAATAGACCATTTCCGTGCCATATGTAAACTTATTGATATAGCCGCCTTTTTAGTTTCATTTACAAATTTTAGTTTTATTGCGAGCAAGAAACAAGCTAGGTCGTTAAAACAGGAGAGAAGATGTATTGTGTACTTTTTCTACACAGCTATAAACAGATAAGCAAATGTTCGTTTAAGCATAGTTCTGACGATGGCGTGAGCCGAAATAGATATCAACTGTATCTTAAAAAAATAATTTTGAAGAACTAAAATACATTGCTATTTTTTTCACCGTGTTATAATTGGTATTGTTTAGGCCACAGTGAATTGATGTATTATTAAGTTTTTATGTGCTTTAAAAATAATGTTTCTAATATATTATGTTACTTTTTTCCAGCTGGTTAGGTTGTAAATGGGTTGCAGCATTATCATTCGTGGCGTATATGCCATATATAGCAGCGCAATTCTATCCAACGTTTTATACTATGATTCCAGCTGGACTCAGTGTAGGATTTGGAGGCGGACCTCTATGGTGTGCTAAATGTACATATTTAACAGTGGTAAGAAAAATTCACGTTTCCTTCAGAAAACTTCAAATATCAAAGGAACATCCCGCTTAACTTGTGATTTTTTTTACCACAATTCTTTTACGTGTTGGATATGTTTCCTTTATTGCTTCATTTTCATCCAAACTGGAAGAAAAAACTGTCAAAAATTATGATTTCGAGCCAAAATTTTCACAAATACATGTGGTGATCATATTATAAGATGTTGCTTTATCACAATATTGTCATAATATCTTACGCGAATTTCATCAGTAAAGGATCTTTTATTCAAGAGCAAACTAACATTCAATATTTGCTAAAAGATTACCTGTAATAAAGCATTGCAAATATTGGACTTTTTCCTCCATACTACCAGAGCTTTTTTGGAAGTTAAAATTCTCATATTTTTGTACGAAATAGGCTTGATTATTGATTTATGGTTTATGTCCCAAGAAAATTTAAATATGCCTTCATGCTGGAAAATTCGGTTTTTATAGAGATTTCTTTACTTGAGGGCATATGCATACTATCCTTGGCTTTATCTGACTGACTTTCTTTTAGGTATGTTCACCATTAATTGTTTAAAAACTCGAAGAGAAATGTATCTCGCCAATATTTTTTAAGACGAGATGTAAGTGAGAATTTTGTCATCTATATAATATTAAATTATTTTGTTCCAGATTTTGTTTTTGAGAAATCTTAGACATGAATTGTTTGTTCTTCCAAAGAGTAGAGCCAGTCTACCAAAAGATATGCCAATAGCAAGAGCATTAACAGTGTTGAACAGTATTGCTTCGGATTATAATAGATAAATAATATTAAGTAAATTTTACACTAGCATCTTTGATTGGCTACCTTGCTATGCTTTTTTTGTCTTGTTATTTCTTTCTTTAATCTTTAACATTAAATTCCTAAATATTTTGACGTTGCAAAAGGAATATACTTATAATTAGTGATTTTTGTAACATAAATGTACAAAATTGAATATTTCTTAACGCCGTTTATCATTCAGAATCTCTAAACTTCAGGAAAAAATATTGCTCGTAAATAAATTAAAACAATGTTTTTTCGTGTTTAAATATACAATAATTAAAAATTTAAAGCAAAGCAATCTCAATCATGGATTTCACTACAAATAGGGTTTTGTTTCAAACAATTTCAAACATTATAAAATGTGATCAGCTAATTTCGCTCTTATATAGCAATTTTATATTTTTTTATAGATAAACATACAACATCATACAATACAAATAAAAAGTTCCTTCAGCAATATATGTCGTAATAATTCCTTACCATATCAACATTTTCACTATTATATTTTGAAAGATATGTATATTGTAAAAGTGGGTATATAGCCAAACAGTAAAATTAGATGAGTTTTGGTACACAAATAATCTTTCGATGTTGATCGAAAAAATAAAACAAACTGTAACCCAACGAGAAAATATAACGTAAAATACCGAAGTATATTCGCCAAATGGCTTTCAAGCATTTGCTATCAACGAAAGACAAATTTTATACATTGGCGAAATAAACAAATTTGTTGATACAATACAGAGAAGTTTCCATAATATATCGTCGTAATTTTCTCTGTATTGTTTTCTTTTGCTTGTTCTTCTGTGATCTCTTGCAATTGTATTGTGTTATTTTATAATTTTTATTTTTTATTATTATAGTTCTCTTTTCTTACTATAAAAAGGCTGGTACATAATACGCAGTCATATTGAAAAATAATACTTAAAAATTAGCAACATTGAGCATTTTTCATTTTTCTGCTAAACATCAGCTAAACAGTTAAGGGTTTGAATCATGCATAAGAAATCGTGTTTTTTTGTCATTCAAATTGAGTCCCACTTTGTAAGAGAACTCAGAATTCAATATATATTTACAATTTTCTTGTATATAATACAGGAGTGTCATTTAATTATGCAGAATAAGAAAAAACTCTGCAAGTCGATCCAATTTTCCGTTAAAATAATCAGCCATACAAATTTAGTGGCAAATTACCAAACCTAAAAAAAGTGGATGGCGTCATACAAAGAGCGAGTAGATTTCCAATTTTAAAAGGTTGTATGTTTTCTATAGAAGGTGATGGAACAATTACCTCGAAGGCAATCTCAAGGAAAATGTTTTTACAAAAGCTTAACCTGTGTAAAGCCAAGAGACTATCATAAAAAATAAAATGCGACAATGGTAGTAAATGGAAGAGAAATATGATAATATTTATAAGTATGGTTCTAAAAGTTGAGACTGTTGGTACTAAATGTTGTACAATATATAACAGCTTTATTTTATTATTTCATTTATCAGGTCGCTGAAGCTTACGAAAAATTGACTGGGGTACCTGCCGAAGTCTTGGTCGTTAGATTCTTTGGCATTTTCTTCATGTTATTCCAGTTTTCACAAGTATGGGGAAATCTTATCTCATCTCTTGGTAAGTTAATTATCATAATAATCATATTAATATAGTATCAATAAATACCACATATTTTTTTAACGACTGTGTTTTAATAAAACGTTTAGGAAAAGCTTTCAATATTGTTTTATAAAAATATGGGTATTGAAAAATTTCCAATTAAATTTATTCGTGTCACTTGTCTTCTCCGTCCTTTTTTTTGACGAAATTTCTTGTTATTAAATAAAACGAATTTATAAATTTCAGAGATATTATATACATTTTTCTTAAGAAGTCATGTTTTTATTTTTTTAATTAAAACAGTTTTTTCACGCATGTAATACAGAATTTTATCAAAATTGTATTTTTGATATATTGGCTATCGAAATATTTTAATTAAAAAAAACTTCAAAGGACAAATTAAAAAGTCACATTATTAGAAGCGTTTTATTTTATTGGAAAACAGTAAAGAAATTTATATTTTATATCGTTTTTCGTCGAAATTTGATACTCGTGATATTTTTTTTTGTGTAAGTTGTATAGAAATAATGTAACACACATTTAACATATTCAAACAGTAACAAATTTAATCAACTGGGCTATAATTTCTTAAGATTTATTATACTTTTATTTTCTCAAAATGACTTCTCACCATAGAAATAGAGACATCATTCATATAAAATTTATAAGAGCATTTACCGTTGATTAAACGATTTTAAAAATATTAATTACATACATAAACGTTAAACAAATTAAATCCTGTAAATTTTACTAATTTTGCGTATGCCCTATACTAGTAGTCGTTCACGACTACTTAGTTATCATGAGTACTTTAGTCAAAAAAAAATATCATGATGAAGACTTGAAGTGTTGTCAGTAAACGACGGTGATAAGTAATATAGAATAGCTTTCACTTGAGCATGTTAAACTATACAATATCAAAACATTTAAATGTTAAACAATAGAGACGAAATTGAATTTGAAAATTTTGTCTCCAAAGATAAATACAAGCTTGTTTATATTATTACATCTAAATAAGACACGTTTAAAAAAACAAAACATTTGTTCAAACTCATTCAAAAGTCTGCATTGCATGAAAAATAAATTACTATCGTTTAAAGACGGCATCTCTGACATTATTCTGTCGAAACAATTCAAATAGCTAAGCATATTTACAAGTCAAAGATTTTCAACATTCCTAACGATATATTATGAAACATATTTCATTTATTCTAACTTTATTGATAGTTTTGTTATATAAAAGATTTTTTTTTAATTTTAAATTCTTAAGCGAGTAATAATGACATTGTTTATAGCTGTGATTTTAAAACATGATATGTCTATTTAAGCTGTTTCTTTATAATAAGTCGCAATATAAAATGTAATTTTGAAATAATCTGCAATTTATTAGCATAGATAGCAAACATACGAGAATAATGGTTGAATTATTTCTCTAGATGAAAACATGCACCGCGATATCTATAATTAATACAATAATATATATATATATATAAACATCTCGTTTTTTTGTCTAACTTTTTCAAATGTTAATCTTAAACGAGTTTTTAGTTATATGTCGGTATGTTAAAATAAAATGGTTTATGTATTACAATATTTATGTACATATAAATTAGTGTTTGATAATCATTAGAAAATATGCTTTTAATACGTCCATGCTTAATGGAACAATGTATTGTTATATTATTTTAATCAAATCGAATAATATGCATAGTATTTTTGTTAAAATGTCGCTTATGTTTTCTTTGTTTCAAATAAAAATATCCTTTTTGCGGTAAAGCTCTATTATACTAAAAAAATGATAAGTAAGCTTATATTATATAACACAATAAAATCACAAAGTCATTATATGAAACAATCTGAATAATATAAAGCAAGGTAAGAAAGACATTTGATATGAAAAGCTAAATTTTGAATAATCGAATATTATAAACTGGCAATATCTGCTTTGCTAGTTTCATTTATTTGAATAAGCTTTTATTCTGAATTCTCTTTCTCCAATGGATGAATAATATTTCTTCCAACATATAAAAGGGTTAGTATCATTCGATTCTGTCAAAAAAAAAAATACTCATTCTCACAGACATTTCATATTCACGCAGGATTGCTTCTTTTCGCGTTCAAAAAGAAAAAAGTGTATGAACATTGTGCTGCCGAATGGATATAGAAGTTTGTTTGTAATGAATACGAAACCATTATAAGAACGTGCATAGAGATGAGCTTGCTTTCACTCGCGGTAGATTGCAAAATATGCATTTTTTATCACAAACATCCAACATAGACAGACATAACAAAGCGACCGCTCGAAACTTGCTGAATATTAGAATTTAGAAATGTCAGTTATGTCAGTTATGGTGGTTTATGCGTATTCGTCAAAATTAACAATATCGTTGACATACAAAAAACGATTAAGTGAGAAATAAAACTGTCAAATGAACTATTATTATTGAATGAATTATTATGAATCGAAAAAATCATCATTTTTTTGGGTACAGAATATTACTATTTTATTTTATTTGCTATGAAAACAAGCCATTCAACTATGACTAGAAGCAATTATTCGAAAATTTTCTCAATTGTGCGCAAATGCTTCATTTTGAACAAAGTTTGTTATTTAGGTATATCGTTTATTTTAGTTATTATGGTGCGTTATTTTAATTATAAAAAAAAAAAATTCACTGAGAATTACATGGTATCTGCTAGGTCCACATGGACATAAAATAAAATCTTATATTTATGAAATAGTAGTAAAAATTAATGTCGCAGAATTTCATTACATATATACATAAAAGAAATTAAGTATTTTATAAAACATTTCTTTTATAACGATTCTGGCACATTTTCGCTAATTAATATCTTCTTAGATCAAAAAATTTCAAATTTTTAAAAGATATTTGAAATTTTACTATGTCAAATAATGTAGTTATTTATTCAAACACAGCTATATATATAAACGAAACTAATAATATTTAAATTGTACTTCATCAACCAACAATATTCCGTCATCAACATCAATTATAAATCCTATATGTATTTCTGAGCCTAATTTCTGTTTCAACTCGTAACTGTTTTGAATTTTGATTATCCGCCAAATCACCACTATCTTAGTCATCCGAGTATTTTACAGTTCAACAAAATGTTAGAGATATAAAAATGCCTACTCATTTCAAAATTTCCAAAAACTTCAGGCATTCTAATACTATTTTATATTTGATTGTCTTGCACAAATATATCACTTCTTCATAGAAAGAAGACTTTATTTACAAAACAATAACACATTTTTAGTACTAGTTTCACAACCATATAATAAATTTATCAGTAAATAGTTGAGATAATAGTGCTTGTAACGTGCGAAACCGGTCTTGATATTAGCAAAATTAAGTTGAGGAAATATCATTTAAAATTGTGTTCTATCTATTCATTGATATATATAAAACATATCATAAGGTACAAGAAATATACAGATTTTATTGATTGTTTTAAATATTGACATCGATAATTTTAGTTATTAAACAAAGCAACCATATTTAGACAAAAAAATTAAAAAAAATTCTACAATAAAATTAGCCTCGCAAGTTATATGCAATAAGTAATGTATGTAACATAATGCGGCATGGTAAAAAGGTAGCGATGCATTGTAACTGAAGTTCTACCAAGTAAATTTCAAATCATTCAATAATGCTATGCGGGTTTGTCATTCGCATATTGAAGTATAATATTGCTATCAAAAATAATAAATCACTAACAATATAGACAACAGCACATCTTTAATATTGGTGAGCAATAATGAAAGAATTCAGCAGGGGTACTTGAGGGTTCATGTAATCATAATCAACTTAAGTTTCCGTTGAATATTTTCAAAAGTGATAGAGTTAATTAAAAAGCATTTATGGATGTGGAAAATTGTATTTTATTAGTATTATTATAGTAGTATATAATTATATTTAAAAAAATAAAAACACATTTTTAGTACTTATTTCCACAGTCTATTTTTTGATCAGGACCAGTTTCCCTCATCGCGAGCATTATCATTCAGTTGATAATGCTCGCAATTAGCGAAAACGGTCATGATTAAAAAGCATGTTGTGTAAATAACTACTAAAAAATGTGTCTTTATTATTTAAAATAGCATGCCTTTCCATGACAGTTAACACCTTTAAAGTGATATAATTATGTGATTGTAATCAGTTTCATCTTTTTAAATTTGTTAAACTGATAGTAGGACCAATTACATTATATTTAATTAGATTTTATTTAAGTTTTCATTTCAATTCGGATAGCTGATTGCGTGGAAATATCGTAAAATAATGAAGAAATTTGGCTCGTAACGCTTACGTAAAACAGCGATTTGTCATACGCAATGAATAATTTTCATGTTTTCATTTAATTTCATTATTCATCTAATACAAGATGTTCGCATCGTCTAATGAAATTGTTTTCAAACAAAACCAAAGACAACGTATTCTAAACTTTGCTTAACCTCTTACTTTAACTCGCGTGCCCTTAACGTATGATAATCGATTCCGTCCTTGCATATTACATTTAAATTATAAGTGTTTTAAACGAGCGTATACGGATTCCTTCAGTCTCTGGTATCTCCGCCAGGCTTTTCGTACAAGTATTCCTCTCATTACATATTCAACGCACAACCCATACATAGCGATGAATAATTTTAGTCTTTCAATTTGAAATGACAGTGTGCGCTAGACATTCGGGCGACCGTGTGTAAGATTTCAGATTAATTTACTTGTTACGACGCAAACTTTATTACATTCTTATTCAAATTCAGCCTATGATTCACCTGAAAAATATTTTATAATAGTTTTAAATCATATTATTAAAATGCCGGAATGAGTTTTTTATAATAGTTTTCAGCGCCCGATAATTTTCAATCTTCGTATAATATAATATATTACTTATAAAAAATCAGTCTAAAGATGGCTAAAGTTGATATTTTTTTTTTGTCAAAGAGATTATTTAAATTTATGAAATTATTATCTATTGTTTTTTGAAAACAAGCAGTAATTAAAATTTAAATATACTCTCTTGATATATATATCTACTACAGTATATAGCAAAAATATACTTAACTATCCGTTTGTTACAAGACTTTTAAATATATCTACCATTTATCGGTTACCTACACTATTATTAACAATCAAATGTTTCGCTTCAATTAATACATGGATTTTATTTCGTAGGTCTTGCAAGAGAAACGTTACACAATAATATTTTCAACTTTAAACATATTCTTGAAAAAATGCCCTACTAAAGCTAAGGACTTAATATTAACAATCCATATCTATGAAAAAAATGTAACTTGATACTAACATTACACATTAACTAAAAAATATATATTATTTTAATCAATAGATAAATTCGATCTTTGAATATTATTATCCACTGAATCTGCGTCCTACTATTATGTTTTTGCACCAATTCAATTAAAATTTTAAATAGGTATTAAATCGTTTGACTAGATATTCAGTTAGTTGTTTTGACTTATTCTAGCTAGTAACTTAATAAAAAATCTAAGTAAAACAAATCCCCTAAGTGTTAAGCGCCTAGCTACTGAATTGACAAATTACATAAAAGCAAGTATTTAAAATCATTGTACTGGTAAAAAGATAAGCAACTTTTTAAAATTATACTTGAAAATAAATTGGAGTGTTTTATTAATGAAAAAAGCCAGATCGCTGTCATTTTTGGTAGGAAATTTGGTATTTAACATTAAATAATGTTTTATTATACTTGATTTCAAAGACTGGCTTAAAACAAATTTTATAAACCAAGGTTAATTATTTAATGTGATTACGTTAAAATACTTAAGACGGGTGTTGATTCAAATATTTTATAACTAATTTTTAAGCTAAGCAGACCGTACTAACTTGAAATATACCTTTGAAATACTTGAAAACGTTTAAATAGATGAAAAAATTGTTCAGAGATAATTGTCTGAGGTAAAGTTTTGACATCTGTTTTTTGACAATTTAATTTAAATTACATATAAGGTGTTAACTGTCACTTCTTGATGGAAAGGCATGATATTTTAAATAATAAAAACACATTTTTTTATTACATATTTCCACAATATATTTTTTGATAAGGACCGGTTTCGCTCATCGCGATTTATTTAAATTGACGTCTATTCCAAATTTTAAAATAATATTTTAATAAAATATCATCAATTTTATTTGGTACCATTTCTATTTTTCATTAAAAATTATGTTTTAAATCGTTGCATGTTTTCAATTACAATTACCTGCAATATCACATGTATTCTTTTGTTTGGTATTTTTTTATATCGGTTACTAGTTATGGTTTTAATAAATCAAATTCGTAAAAAAATAATGCAATTACTTTTTAGACGCAATACATATTGAGTTTATGCAGTCATTTTAACGATTTTTTTTGCTTAATGCCTTAATAAAAATATTTTAGATTGATATATATATCATATATACTACTTAAGTGTATTGACGAATGACATATGTTTTAATCAAAATGATCTCAAATATAACAATTATTGGCAAGTTCTTATTTTAATGTGGGTTTGCGATAGACAAATAATAGTAACCAAAATCGTTACTACTCAAATGCTCCTTGTTATATATATTTTTAATCACAACCATAAAATATATCAACTTATTTATTAGTTTTTGCTACTTCTAATAAAGTCCTTGACACTGAAACTGAAGACAAACAATAATTATAGAATGATCATGATTTTTTAAAAAGTCGCAATATGCAATCAAAAAAGTGGCGCTGTAACGGGTTCATACATTCATCATAACCTCTTAGAAACAAGCTAAACTAAAGGTTACAAGTCGCATTGTAAGAAAAATAACAGAAAGACTAACCAATAAGAAGCCAGTTGTCTTGCAGAGTGAAAAAGCTCGCCTTTCAATGTTACATGTAACAATACCCAATGGGGAAAAGGTAGGTTTGCTTTTAAAGCTCAAGAATAAATTCGCAGAAATGTGAAAAATTACGTGTAAAACTTTATAGTAATTAATTTTATGTTCATTGCTTACATTCTAACCAACTGGCTAACGCTGTTGAGCTTTCATATTTATAATTGTAAAATCACAGGTACGAATATTGGAATAAAAGCTTTCCTAACACATTTTTCATGCAATTAATAAGTTTGTACCTAAAGACATTGCTGTTATCATTATTTACCTTGAGTTAAATTACTTTGTTTTTTTTACTCATTAATTTTATTCATTTTAATCATTTTGAATAATAATAATATAATTTTGTACTATTTCCACAATATATTTTATGATCATAACCGGTTTTGGATATCGCGAGAATTATAGACAAAGTTATCAATCCTGATCATAAAATATATTAGGGAAATTGTACTAAAAATTGTGTTTTTATAATTTTAATGTCACGTTTTTCCGTCACAAAGTGACACTTAACACCTTAAATGTAACATTATTTCTAGGTTAAATAGCGGTGTAGTACATGCAAAGTAAAAAAAATATAAATCAAACGTAGCAAAAAATTAATTATGCCAGTACATATATATGTATATATTATTTTATTACTATATAAAAGATGCGTTCCTGAACAAAAAAAAAAAATTGGTTGTCTGTAAAGTCGGTTTACGGACGATAGTTTAACGTGACAACGTCATAAGAAAACATTGATGAAATGATTGCATACTTTTATGAATAAAATGGAATCATTTTTATTGAATTATCATTATTTTGTATGGATACGAAGAAGGAGTGAAATGAAATCTACAATTTTTTATTGATATATTTTATTCGCACGCGACAAACGGAACAATGAGTCATGTTTTTTCGTGCGTGCAGCGGGCGTTCATCGATTTATAAGACATTGTCACGTCAAAAATAACTTTATAACAAATATGATCAGTCGATCATTAAGTATGAAGCGACATTTTTTCAGATTAAACTCTTAACCTCAAGAATTCATTCAATTCGTGGAAGCTAGTTATCCCAGGGTAAAAAAATAATCTTCGAAACCGTAATTCCTTTAATGGCCACGATTCTAAATAGCAGTAAAGCGGGCGATGGCTGGAGTAATTCTATTTAATTTTACTGAAAGAAAACATTTTATTCAGGCATTTTTATTCAATGAAAAGTCTTCACAATGGTCGAGAATTAGATTTGGCAATAAAATGAACCCGATTCAATTAATTCTTTGGGCTTTTAACATTAAAACAATACAAAATGACTTTTCGGTGTATGAACCCAAAATATTCAGATAAAGAAATCCGATTAAACTTTCTTGATAAGCTAGTTATTGTTTATTTTTAATTTTTTTTGAACAATTGAGAGTTCTTTTTATTATGCTAAAAAAGTGATTCAGCGCCCATCATTTTTCAAAGTACTTTTTTTTTGAAATTGTGTATATCACCTAACCCTTTTTTATTGTAGTAAAACTTTAAATATAAGTTGAAGTAAGTAATGCTATCTATTGGAGCTTTTGAATGATCTTCGCGTATATCTAAAGAATCGGATTTCTTTGTTACGGTCTCAACAACCTCTATTGTCTACTTTGTCAAAAGTATTTTAGGAAAAACTTAAGCCGCTTTGCATTATTATGGCTTTTTATTTTATTTTTGCTATATAATTTTTTTCTGACCATTATATCAACAAATAAACTTATAATTTCCGATAAATGGAATCATTATATTAATTTCAACAGGTAATGTATTATACTCAATTGCACGGTAAAAATTTCACATTTTTTTTAAGGTAAGTTGGGCATTAAAATCACAAATATAACATATTTAACTGTATTAATGTATATAATTTTCAATAACTTTATACTCAATCTACTGTATGTTTGAAACAGGATTTCAATAAAACGATAACTTTTCTAATACAATTTTTTGTAATATGTTCTAATTAGTTGTTTTAATTCGATTTTCAATTCATTTACTCTCGTTAAATATCTCTTTCTGCAATGCCCAACATTATAACTGAGCACGATTATGTTGAGAATATGACAAGAGATAATGCAGTATTTTTCATTATTTTTCATTCCTAAATACTGTCATATAGATGAACATAAAAGACAGTGGAATTATAACTAACCAACAACAATTTAGGCAGATTTCTTAAAAATAGTAAAGATAAAATTGATAAACTTGACAGAAGCGGTATTTATAAGATGTCCTGTGGCTCATATTTGTCCGTTTACATCGGACAGACAGGTAGAAGTATATCCACTCGAGCTAAGGAACATGTAAGATCATTCAACTTTAAAAAAACAGATTCACTATTAGCTAATCACGTTATAAAGGAATCACATAATATAAATTCAAACTCAGCGCCTAAGTGTTTGCATCTTTGTAGTAAGGGTCGCAGGATGACGGCTTTGGAACAGCTGGAAATCAATAGATATCAACTATTACAAAGGATTATTAACGAACAAACTAATATATGTCCGTCACCATTATTGACTCCGCTGACTGATGTATCTGATGTATCTATGTTTCGGTAATGGACCATTTCCGTGCCATATGTGAAATTATTGATATAGCCGCCTTTTTAGTTTCATTTACAATTGTTAATTTTATTGCAAACAAGAAACAAACTAGGTCATTAAAACAGGAGAGAAAATGTATTGTCTACCTTTTCTACACAGCTATATATAGATAATCAAATGTTAGTTTAAGCATAGTTCTGACGATGGCGTGAACCGAAATAGCTATCAACTATATTTTTAAAAAGAATTTTGTAGAACTAAAATACATTGCTATTTTTTTCACCGTTTAATAACTAACCAGTTCGTTATTGTAATGGAACTGTTATCCAAGTGAATTTTTCTGGGTATTGAAGTGTTTCTTTAATAACGTTTGCATAAAATGTTATTGAGACAGAGTCTTACAACAGATTAATGAATGCTGTTTTATTGAAGTAATAAAAGCAGCTACTATGTTATGGCTGGTATATTAGAATCTTTTAATGAATAATAAATTAATTTATGAAAAACTTTACCTCTGCAAATGCACCAAGACTTAAAATTTGTTATCAAAGTTTCAAATTACTTTAGAAGTGGAAATTTATTACTTTGTCTGGAGAAAGTAATAAGCAACGTAAGATTATTTTGATTATTTTTTAAATTTCACATAACATATGGAAAATTTATTAATCAAGAACTGGATATTAAAATAACTATACAATAACAATAAAAATTTATCATGAATTGGAAATTTTAAATATTCTTTCCTTATCTGGTATAATGAGATTGATTAATTTATTGCCCGGTATTACGAAAATAAAATTGCAACACGAAATCATATTCAATGTATAAATGTTCAAAATTGCTGAACAATAATTCCTTTCGTTTTGTACAATTTATTTGCTAATACACAATATTATTTATGAATTTGGTCACTAAAAATATTTTTTTTTCTTTCAAATGATCTAGCTAAGCTATAATCTAAATGGCCTTATATGCTTTTAAATAAAGTTTTATAAAAAAATAGAAATTTTTTGAATATTGACGTTGTAAAATTATCATTTTACAATCATATTTCGATTTTTGAATGAAAAAATTAAATATATTCCATTTATGCGACGCAAAAATTTTCTACAAACAGATATTTTCAATTCAATGTTATGGGCCCAACCATTAAAATTTTATCGTTTATTTTGATATCCCAAATGATTTGAGTCTACTACAGTGGTTATGGTTTCAACGTTAAATTTTATGTTTTAAGCAAATACCCGATTAAGTCTAGCGTAGATTTCGTTTTTATGACTAAGTAATGAAAACGTACAGCTGTTTAACAGCTGAAATGCTGTAATATAATTATCTAGACTCCATTAAATAGTCAACACATTCTCATTAATTGGTATTGAAACCCTGATTACAAGACGAATAATCTTTGGTTATTTAGTTTCACTCCCTGGCTTTAATAAAATTTATATTTCAGAATAAATTATACTTTTTATGACACATTAAATGTTTTTTTTTATTTATGCTAAGGTTTTACATTAATTTTAACACCCATTTATTTTCTGCGATAAATGAAAGCTTAGTGTATTAACTATCATTAAATGTCCACTAAAAAAACATTATTTATTAAGCTCCATTTTTTAGAAAGGAAATGATATTTGCTTAACTTCTACGATTTTTGTGACTTGAGTTCTTTATTCACTTCTCTGTTTTTACTGCCATGAATTAGGTAGGACTTATTACTGTCGATAGAGTGGCAGCATAGCTAGTCTCAAAGCTCAGAACTAGGAGACCCCGCCCTATTAATTTTGTATCCCATTCATCTTCCCGCAAAAGCTCTACATACAATGAAGAGACTAAAAGTCACTCGCCAATAATGCCATGGATTTGCCATTCAACGTTGGAAGCTTTCAGTAAATCAGCATGATTGTAGACTTTTTAAAAATCTTAAGATAGTAATATTTATTTTCATCTCGATGAAATCGTAATCCACCTTGTTAGGTTAGTTGACCATCCGTTAAATGTAATATCACTAGTTTAAGATAAAAAATAAGATTGTTTTAAATGAATACAGGGAGTAATTTTAAAACTCTTGAAACATACTATTGTAGTTTACTCAATGGTCTTTTTTTAAGCTTTTTTTAAACGTTTGACGTTAATAGCATAGGAAAATTTTCACCCGTTGAAACAATTATTACTTCCTATTTAAGGCATATGCACTCCATATTCTCCACCTCAAAGATAGTGTTTAACAAAAACAAGCCGTTATTCAGATCCCTCTTATTTTTTTATTTTCAGCATCAGATAGTGGGTATTTGTTAAGGTAACTAGAAACACCACAAACAACCATAAATCGACAAAAAAATCAAAGCAGGAACCATTTCCTATTGTGATTTTCGAAATTTTGAGTACATGTCTGAGTACAAGAGAATAAAAAGTAATTCAACTTTAAAAAAATATGTAAAATATATATTGACTTAATTTGCTGAGATTGACACATTGAATAAATATAAACAATTGATTTTTTTAAGTCCATATTTTTTTTAAAAGGTTGACAAAATCTTTCTTTCGTGGCTAGTTTAATATAAAATGCATTGAAAACAAAAAATTTGATAAAAATGAAAAAAAATTAACGAGCGTATCAATACTTTGACTACATATAAAATATTGTTTACCTTATTGCCACTTGTTTTCCAAATCAATTACATATTTTCGATAGCAAATTAACCAATGGGGTACTAACCTATGTTCAAAGCTCTTTCTGCCAGCTACATAAATTTGAAAATAAAAGCACATTTTAGTAACACGTGAGAGGTTGTTGCATACATAAACTGGTCATGGTTTTATTTTATCAAGCGTGAAACACGTGTTTATGTTTGTATTCATTCGTTTCTGAGCCTCGCTTACAGGCAAAGTGCTTGTACGCAAAACGTTTACAGAAACCAAAAGAAATTTTCTCAGCATGTGTTATGTTGTGTTTATTTACATAAACACAAATATGCTCAACTTAACATGTACTACAATAAACGGGTAGGAGTAAATGCAAAGCCTGCATTATGTGTACTTCTAAATGATTTTCGTAAGCCGGTATTTTTTGAAATATAATAATAAATTTCGTACTCGTATCGTGTGCTAAAATAAAATAATATTCACTCTTGATTTGCGTTGTTTATTCGAACTTTGGTTTGTAAATTATTCATTGAATACAATTTTGTTTAAAGATCAATAAATAAATGTGTTGTTCTTCTAGTACTTCATGAAAAATAAATAACATCAATATTAACAGACAAAATAATATTCAAAAACAAATAATTTACATTTCGCCAAATTTTATAAACTAATTAGTGTATTTTTTTTTTCTGAGTCTTAATAACTTATTTACATATTATACGTATAAATATCCATTTGCCATTCTAAAATAACTAATATAATTTTGTGTTTTTACAAAAAAAAATAGCCATAAATGTCGCTTTATATACCACTCGAATGGGCATTTTCGCATTGTTATAAAACATACTAACTTACTTTTACAATACACAATATTAAATAAAAATTTCCAATTAGCAGTAAATAATAATATTATTTTAATAAAAACTAATAATTCAGCGTATTGCATATTTCAGGAATATTATTTTAATTACGGATCGATTTTGCCAATCAAAATTAAATGAAAATGCGCACTCATTAACTGAACTTGGTTATTTGTTGAATGTGAACGTGACTTACTTTAAAAACATATTTTTTATGTAGATGAGCATTTATCGACTTTAATTTATGCATTCTACTCATCCAATTACTATATGACTCTATGTGTTTTTCTTACCCTCTTTGAAAAGTGTAGTTAACTAACTAAGTGACAAATCTTTGTCGTAAAACTGTTGTCATATTATATAAATAGTTAATATTTTCTCTGCTAAAAATTGATACACCTTAAAAAAATACGTAATAATATAATACTAAAACAATATTACTACTGAAATATTATTGTGATTACATTAAGTGTTTCAATCTAAAATCAAAAGAAATAGAGATAATTTTGCTTAGTAGTCTTATTGCTCTAGATCAGCGGTTCTGGTGCGATGTTTACAGATAAATTTGTGAAATTGATTGAATAAGCCTGACTTATCCAGCATTTAGTCAATTTTATATAAAGGACCATTGTAAAAATAACACTGTTCAAAATCTTTGGTCGAAGTTATACGTTGACCATGAATCAAGTCAATATAAAGAATTAATAAATATCGAAACTATTTTTATCACATTTGGTGCGGCCACGATATATTTCTATAGGATAGCTGTTATTTATAATGCGGCCACAGTGAAATTTCACGTGAGAACCACTACTCTAGATTATGAGGGTATTTACTACTAAAAAGGAGTGTCATTTTTTTCTACTATATTAAAATTCCAAACAGTTTTTAAATTAGTTATCGCATACACTCATAACCATTGGACGGTTCACTATTTCACATATATTTTCAAATTATCAAAATAATTATATGTCATGAGCTAAATGTCTTTAATTATGATATTATAATCAAAGTAAACAGACATTTTGTACAATAATAAACATCTATTTTTTCAGTATTAAACTCTGGAGAAAACACATCATCAGTGAACATCTCCCAAATAGCTGACATTTGTGGTGCAAACTTTTTACCCAGTAACAACGAAGATGCCCTTCCACCGCCTCCGGTTGAAAATATTCAGATGATAGCAGGGATATACCTTGGCTGCATGGTGCTAGCTTGCATCATTGTTGCTTTAGGAGTCGACTCATTAACAAGGTAAACATATTTAATTCCAAAAAAATATCTCTCCAATTCATGTGATTGAAAAACACTCTACAGTTCTTTTTTTGATTTCATTATTTTTACCACCCACATCACTTTTTCCGATTATATGATTGTATTTTTTTTTAATGATTTGCAAGTTAGGAAAATTTTTGAAAGTTATAGATAAAGTATATTTTTATCGATCCTTCTACAGATATGACAAAGTTCGACAAGGTTCTGGAACTGGACTTACTGGCCTTCAATTGTTAGCTATTACAATGACACTTCTTAAAGAAAAAAACCAAGTCCTTTTACTTATTATTACAGCCTGGTTAGGGCTCGGACAAGCGTTTTTGGGAGCTGATTATACTGCGGTAAGAATAAATACTTTTTTTTAGCACACTGTAATAAGTATATTTTTACTTTTGATTGGAACTATTTTAGTAAAAAATATGAAATATTCTAATTTTTTTATAAAAGACTGTAATAAAATATAAATTTACCTTGCATGCATGACGATGATTTTCAATTGATAGACGACAATTTTTTTTTTATTTAATAAGTAATTATTTTTTGTTGTTTTTAGATACACTTATATTTATGATGAATTATTATATGTATACCTATTTACAATTAAGGGTGTAATTTTCTTTTAATTTTCGTTAGTACCACTTCATAGAAACGTAGTATGATGCATAGTTTCAACATCATTTTTATGAAAATTTCCTGTTATTAACGTTAAATTATAATTTATGATAAGTATAGCTTATTTTTAAATTCAAAGACTCTATGGTATCGATGAAAATTTAAAATGATAATTCCTGCTATGAACTAAATAATTTTAATTCTCTTTTCATAGTATCTATACTATAATATTCTATTTTTCACGTGAAATACTTTTATTTAAAGTCTGGTGAACGTTTTACCGCTTTCTATGTGACCTCATTGCTTATCCTTTAAAATGCACCCGGAATGCGGGCAAACATAAACTTAATTTATGGATTCCATAAAACCAATTTTCCAACAATGAATAGTTTGTTAGTTGTTTCAGCATCATAATAGTTTTAAACGATGAGTTACTCGGATAAATTGATAGTTTGCTAAACACACGAAGTTGAAATTGAAAATTTATTGAAAATGCTTTTACGTTCTGGTATATATGAAAAGTAACCAATTTTTGTCGTCATTGCGTTGTATATAATTGTTGACGTGTCATCGTTGTATAAGAAGTTAGAAAAATTAGCATTCTGAAAGTTTTTTTTATTTATTTAAATTTAAATTAAAAAAGATTTCCATTTCATATTAAAAAGGAATCAAAAATAATAAATATTAAACGGCCACACATGACCACCATTAATTAAGATTTTCTTTAACATTTACAAATCTAACTAATATGCTCGTAAAACTTTTTCAATAAATTGATCTTCAAATTAAAAAAAATAATTTTTAATCAAATGTAAATGATATATTTTTTCAAGGATATAAGGAATATAAAATTTGAATTAGTATAACTTTGCACGATTCCACATGTTTTGTCACTAAAGACCCGGGTTTTGCCTTTCGACAACTTCAGGCATTTTGTCACTCGGATGCAACAGAAATGACGAAATCGCACAAAATTGTAATTCCATCAAGCGATATTATAAATTATATACGAAAAATAGTTGATCGGCATTAATTTACGAAAATGAGCTACCTTTCGTTTATTTGTAAGTATAAAAGACTAAAGACAAAAATAGCAATATCTAAATATAATATTCTTATTTCATTGACCGTAACTTTTAAGCTTAATTCATTTTTTTAATTTCAGTTCGTTTTAACACCTTCTTTATATTAGTGAATATTCTTTATCCGATTATCAGGTGTTTTTTTTTATAATTTGTTTGTTCTGACAGGTGATAAGCTGAGTTATTTTTCAATCACAACAACCATCACATATTTTTAGTTTTGATCTCTACTCTTGAACAATATATTGAAATTACAGTTTTTTATCCTAGAGGCCGTTAAAATGTATTATTTCTTCTACCAACGTTTAGTTATATTCAAACTTTATTCAAAAACAAAAGGAATAGCAAACCTTTCAAATACTTGAAAATAATAAAAATACATCACTGGCTTCTCAAGATTTAATATTTTTTTAACGACATATTTCCACTTGCGCTCTTAAAAATGTTATACACATTATTTCCATACGATTATGCTTTGAATTTACGTCTCAGCAAATCTCAGCGTTTATTCAATAACATATAAAATGTATTAGTATGTGTTTATTCAAACGTTGGTCATTCACTGAAAAGAAAAGAAAAAAATATATTTTAATAAAAAATAAATCTTAAGGAAAAATTGACGTTACCACCTGGTTAGGGTTAAATATTATTACAACCTTTTTTTGCAGCTTTATTTTTTTGTTTCAGATTGAAAAAAAATATATTTTAAAACATTTCTCAAAACTTATTCAAGTCATCTTTTTCAATTGAAAATCCTAGCAATGGGTGTACTTATCGTATATTAAAATATCAAACTATTTGATAAATAAACGAGTATTGTTTTAAATTAAAAGAATATTTGAATTATTATAAGAGTTGCAAATCATTTAAATATATACCAGCTTTTTTAAAAAAACTTATAAGAAATAAAATATACAAGTCTTGTACTATTCCTGCTTTATTTTTCAAAAATATTCATCTATGTAATGATTATATGAAACAAGCGACATCTATTTGTTTAATTTCATATGTAACTGTATTATATTGTAACTAATAAAATGAATATTATTTCTCTACTATATTAAATAATATTAACTTTACAACCCCTTTACTTCTTTGTAGCTGGCGTAGTTCCAACAACTTCTACGACCAAGCAAAATATCTAGCTAGGCTAAAACAATTATCGTAAATCTTTTTCGATTAGGACAATATACCAATTTTTATTCAATAGTTACTTTGTCTTAAGTGAATAAACCCGTCGCTTAAAGACAGCCGTATTTTCAATAATGTTTTGTTGTTTTGTCATCTCTGATCTTTAAAGTAATGAATCAAATTAAACTCATACCTTAAAATAGTAAAGAAACCAAAACATCTAAGCTTAAACAAATCTTATTTTTCACGTTTTGATTGTATTTAATTTCAATAAAACATATTATAATTATTTTACACGTTTCACTCAAATAAATATAGTGTATGGAGAAAGTAATGCTAGGTTTGAATATTTTATAACTTTTTTACAGAAAGCATGTTAACTGACTAAGCTTTAGTATAAAGTCTTTTTTATTTAGTTCCATATTTATGAAATAAAAGGGAAGACATTAAGAAATCTCAAACAGTACTTGTTAAAAAAATTATTACGAATCATTTGTTAGGTGATTTTGAACCGTTTCTTTTTCAACTTAAAAGCTTAATTTGACAAATTTTTTAGAAAGCGTTAAATACTAAAACGTATTTATAACAATACCATAAGACCTTAATGAATATTTTTTTATTGAATTTTAATTAACATCGATATATTATTAAGTCCCTTGTTTGATATGAGTGTAAATTATTGAGATAAAACCCAAACACTATTATATCATATACATACATATTTTTTACTACAGTACGACTACTTGTTTTTTAAGGAATTTATGTTGTCGTATTCCGCATGTCGCTATTCATTTTTAAACAGACTTATAAAAAGAAACGTTGGCAACTGAAATTCAAGACGGGGTAAAAGTTGTTCTATTTGAATTGAACATAAATTATTTATCTTGAAATAAACAGAACTCTTCAATACGATCTGGCTTAAAATCATGCCGGTAGTATATGACATTTTGGTTTTCATATTAACATTAATAATACATAGTAATTAATTGGTTCGTATCTCTTTAAATTTCATGTTTGATTAGTCTTCAGCAATATGAGGTATTTTATCTCAATATGAATCTTTTGAATTTCATGATTCATTTCTGATTTTTTTTTGTATGGCATACTTAATTTCATAGAAAAATAATTTTGGATTTCTCATAACAAACAGTAAAGCATTTAAAAAAGTAACAGAGAACTCTAAAAAAATCGCACAAAAAAAGATTTGGTGTATGTGTTAATATAATGTGTATAGAAATGTAACCAGTGGAAAGTCATATGGAGATTATTTAAGTTTTGTTAAAAAGCGGATTCTGATGATAATTCAAACAACGAGCGTTGAATTACATTCATTTGTTTTGTTTTTTCGGTTTCCTCGTTTAAATAAACTTTTGGCGAAAAATGAACTTTTTGGCGGGAAGCCCGTCTCTGCTATTTATTCAAACATTTATCAGCTACAAGATAAGAGTGAAGTTGTGTTTGAATGGACATAGTTGTCGCTATTATTAATTGCATAAAAGGGTTACCAGTTTCGCTCAGTCACCGTTTTATAATTCTTAGTAACATGATCATTTTTTTATCGTATATTTACAAATTTTTGTAAGTAATATTTTTCTTATACTGAGCGACAATACGTTAGATGTTTGATAGTAGGTATTATCTATATGAAATTGAAAAAAAAACCCATTTATATTTTAATGTTAGCTGATTGATATTTGTTGAAAAACCCTTTCAAGAATGACTCATTAACAAGACCGTTAATGAAAAGTATCACAGGCAATTGTGTTAATTATAATTAGATTAATATTTTACAATTTGTTTAAGCTGTAATTTACTGCTTGCCTTGGGGTAAGTGTTTTCCTGTTATTAATAACTTTGGTATAAAGACGATGCTGTTTATTTTACGTCACTTCTGTTGAATTCGATTGATATAATGCTTTCAGATGCCGAAAAGCGAAACCCGGGTGGTTAGTGACAAAACACGTGGAATCGTACACAGTTGTAACAATTCAAAATTGTTACATTTCTTATAAAATTTGAAAGCACATTTGAATCAACACACATTTAGATTTTTTTGACAATTTAAATTATCTTTTTTTGTATAGCAAAGTTTTTAATATTAATTGTATACTAATATCAAGCATGCCATAAATTATCCTTGTTGATATCGATTTTTTGAACATATTTAACGGAAATAAACTGACTAAAATAAAACTGTGCAAAATCTAAATTATATCAACAATTTTATCCTATTGACGAAGAAAAAATACAAATATATAATAAAAACTTTTAGTGACATATGCCTGTGTACTACTTGACTATATAAACTCAAAGTATGGTTCATTGTCACCATGAGTTGCTCTTTTTCTATAAACAGGACATTTTGGCGTCCCTTAAGGGCGTCCGGAGACAGTGGAGTAAGCAACTTTAAAACGAGACGTATAATCATGTTAAGTATGAAACATCTCAACGTGTCGTAGATAACGCGGTGACTAAAAAAACAATGACATATTTGGTGCATATTTATAAAATATCTTAGCTTAAAAGAGTTTTCAACAGGCTGTGAATAATAAATACTTGCTATAAATCAATCAATCTCGTTATTGAAAACATAAAAGATGATACCGTCTCGTTATTTCAATGATCCTATAGCTCATTTTTTATCACATTGAATTATGAATGCTGTTATTTTAATATTTTAAGCTCTTTTTGCTGACAGAATCCATTGATCCAAATTTATGTAGTGCTTTAAAGTTAACGACTAACAAAGTTCAATGGGTTGATTTTTAGTCTGCAAACTTCAGCAATGATTTTTTTCGAATACTTACTTATTGGTAATATTTTTCTTAATATAGTGTCATTTTAAATATGTGTCATATTCTATATTGTATTGTTTAATGTTTCTTTCTTTCCGATACATTTTAAAGCCGAAAATGGAGTGTGAATGATTTTTTGTCGTCTAAAAAATCATTCAGAAAAGTAATTTGTATTATGTTACTATGAGTTAGTTCAATCAAAAAAAAAACATTACGCCCAGCGTAGTTCCCCGTAACATTTTCATAGTATGCGATTAGTTAATTTTCGTTAAGCAAAAAAATTTACATATGAATCAATGAACAATATGTTAAACAATACAAAAATAACTATTTTTTATTGTATGTGAATAAATTCTTCTTATTATTTCAAAATCAGATCATTTGTATTGCATTTGAAGATATTGCTTCAAGAAGTGTCGAAAATTCATAATATTGGAATTACACGCCCCAAATCTTTCTCGTTGATTTTTTCATATAAAAAGTCGGTGAATGAAATCAACTGACGATGAACTGTATTAAATAAATTGACAAAGTTAATTATATACAGCCGTTAGCAAGAATGCCTGAAGATGTTGAAAGGCGAAGCCCGGATGGCTACAAGTGACAAATAATGTTGATTTGGACGAAGTTTCAACAATTCATAAATAACAAAGTTTTGTTGTATTTATAATATTATCCGTTAAGATACCGAAATCGATTCTATTCAATAGCAGTATTTTTAAGTCTTAAAAACAGATGTCAGTAGACTTCTGCGTTAAATATTTTGTTATTATTTAAATCTTTTTTAAAACTCTGATATTTTTGTTATACCATTTATTCTTTTGGTTAATTGACTTTTTAATTCATATATATAGCTATTGGATCCTACTAGGTGGGGGCTTCCATTTATTTATTGGGAATACTATTTCATTCAACCAAAAACTGGAGATCTTGGTTGTACTCGTTTATAAAACAAAATTTTTTTCTTTTCAAATCTCTGCAAATACACAAATATCTATAGTATACAATCGTAAAAATTAAATTTTAATTTGAAGTAAGTATCAAAAAACGTTTAAGAGCGTGGATAAAGACAAAATTATAATTTGCCCATCTAGTGTAATTCCTTTATTCAATTACTCAAATTTTTCGCAATATAACATATGTTACATACATTAAGAAGCACCGTTTATGCCATTTACTTTCAAATGACAAGACATTTTCGTGAGCTAGATTGAGATAAGCTCCCCAAATTGCCTTATAAAAATGTATCCCAGCTTGCTTAGTGTTGTATTCACAATTATTTACAAGGTATAAAGTAAACATTTCAATTGCTTGCAGATACTAAGGTAGTCGCTTATAGACGTTGAAGATTACGTGATGGCCCGTACGTAAACCATTTATCTGCACTGCCTTCTACGTTTCAAGTGACAATTGCTTTTACGTTTTAGTCGTACGTGGCTTGCGCCTGGGGTACCAGCAACATTGGCTACGTGATGATTTGCTATGGCATCTGCAATTCGTTCTCGGCCATATCTACGGGGTCTGTAGTGAAGGTAAGGAATTATTGAAATTTAAATATTTAATAATTATAATTAATTTGAATATTTTCATGTACATACCACACAGCAAGGGATTTGCATCAAAATTGTTAAACTACCTTTACTATGAAAAATAGTGTAAGAATAATGTTAGATTAAAATTTAATTTTAATAAGCTTGAAAGATAAATCTCTCTAGTTAGAGCTACACATCTTCAATATATATCTATAATTCTCTTTTAATTTACAGAAAAATGATTTATATTTGATGTTCCAATAAACAATATTTTCCAGTTATAATAAACCATGGGTTTGATGTACTGACTCAAAAAAAAGCAAATTTGGTCACGACCGGCTTATTACAGCGAAAAAATCAAGCTTTGACGCTTTAAAATTATTTTGTTTTCCAATCACGTTCGCCTTCAATGTGAAGCATCATGGTCTTCACTGAGAATAAGATTTACCAATACCAGGGGAAAATATGAAAACCGGTATTTCATATCAAAACACTATTTTTGGGACACGTAAAAATACGTTTTTTTTCCGAAATTGTAAATGAAAATTACCCACTAACATTTTGTTAAATATCGACATAGCCAGTATTTTTGTATACATATTTTGGCGAATTGCGATCAAAATATTGGACTTGTAAATCAGTATCAATATTTCACAACAAATTCCAAAATTACCTTTATTTTAAGAATAAAAACATACGTATCGTATGTAAAATTGCATTTTTTTTTCATTAATGCTGTCAACCTCTCTTCATTTAAATTTTCACAATCAAAAGCAATATACAATATACCATTTCAAATACTAATATATAATTTCAAAAATATTACGAGATAATCTCTGTTATCCCGTAGTAAATAGTAGATAATTAGTTTATGAATGTATTTAATAAAGAAAAAGTAAGTCGTCTTTTAGCTTGCTGACTTCTAGATTTTACAATTTTTATTCTTAGTCTTGATAAGAAACACAACAAGATTCAATTAAAAAACTTTCTGGAGTTATGGTTTGTTAAGCGTCTAATACAGGTGTATAGTGTTTGAAAACATTTATATGAATCGATATAAATAAACAACTGATACATCTACATTTAAATTTTCATAGTAAACGACCTTTTTGTATTTCACACGTTATTTAAGCGTTTGATTGTTCCTCGTAAATTTATCGGATTATCAAAATTAATTGCCTAACATTAATGGAATTACTGGTCATTCAAACTAATCGTCTTTAAAATTCAATATTGAATATTATTTTTATTCGTTTCGATAAATGTCAATAACATTCACATTTATTTTAATATTATACTGCCCTTTATAACTTTTATTCAGGACAAACTTTTGCTTATTAGATTTTGTATACTTTATGAGATTTACGTTTCGTTTTATTGCATATCAAATCTCCCTATTACTTCTTTTAAATTGCTCTTGTTTGTTATTTAATGTACTAGACTTGTTTAATGAATGCCACAAGTTTTCAGTATACAATAATGCTGTAAAGCTCTCGGAAATACTCTTAGCCTTACTCGAAAATTTTATTTTCTTATCTCCTTAAAGAAAAAGTGCCAGAGAATATTCACATTTACATTTTGTTTTTACTACTTTGTTTGTATTTAATTCAAATACAAATTGTTTTTAATATATTATTTATATAAAAAAATAACAAGAAAACCATTAATATTGATGACTAACACATTCAAATAAAAAAATTAAATAATATATTTAGATTGAATTTCTCGACTTAAATAAAATAAAAAACACGTTCCCTAAAATTATTTATTTAGGGTTTGAAATGACTTCAATATTAAAATTTTATTTACAATTTCTACTCATTTACAGGTGTATTTGAATATTATATATCCAGTAAAAAATATTCTTTTAAGAAATTCTGAGAGTACCAAGTGATTTTTTATTACTTAAATCTGAATGCAAACTAATATATTATTCTACAAAAATAAAAAAAAAACTTCTTTATATTCTTATATGCAGGTAAAATTTCCATAAAGCATTTACTCTTGTACTCGTATAAATCAATCAATTGTGAAAAGCTCATATGTTTGCGAAAGCTCCAAAAATAAAATATATGAATACAAATTTTACAAAAGCTTTTGTTTCTGTCTAGATAACAGGACGACTCCCAGTTGTCGTTTCAGCAATGATAATGCAAATTGGTTTGATCATTGCTCTTTTGCTCTGGTCTCCTCACCCTGATCATGCTCCTGTCTTTTTCGTCATTTCTGGACTATGGGGCGTGTGTGATGGAGTATGGTTGGTGCAAATTAATGGTAAGCTTTCAGTCCATATATTCTTACCTGAATTATTTCATTTACATTCTCCATTTTAAATTACTAGATTATTATTTGCATACAAAAAATTCCACCGTTGTATTGTACGATATGTACATTACATAACAGAATAAAAATATAATTTAGTAAAAAAAATAGTGTTATTCAGCTTTAAAAGAGACAATAAATTTTACATTGAATTTTGCATACAAATTGAAATCAATTATTACCAAAAAAATCCTTTTGTAATTAGTCAAAAAAATAGGTTTCAATACCCACCTTCATACTTAATGTTACCACATTACCTGTCAAAAATAAAGCTGCCAATTATATAAATAAAAAAGTGGTAAGTATTAATATTTCTATTAAGTTTGCATGGCTGAAGAATTCCATGACTATTTATTTAGAATAATGTTGTTAACCGGTTAACTGCCAAAAGCGTCTTAAGACGCATAAATTTATCCATAATCATAAAATTAATTGTTCATGGTGCAGGGTTGAAAAAAAACAACAGTTTTTTGACAACCCTGCACCATGAACAATTAATTGTATGATTATGGATAAATGACTGCACGACTGGCGCGCTCTTCATTTATTTGGTAAGTTTTATAAATAAACTTTATTACACTTTCAATAACGATATGTTTAGAAGGTTTTATTTTTGTCGTAAAATTTGCAGCGTGCTGGCTACCGCCATACATGTCCCTGCCGGCAGTTAACCGGTTAATTAATTTATTTGATTCTTACAAATGTTTTTATAATACTCTCACTGTGTAATTTATAAATTCGTTTATAAGAATCCTGGGTCTTTTTGTTGTAGTTCAAGACATATTTCTGTAATATTTTTAGAAGATCCAGTTAATCCACTTATGCCAATTTGTCGAGAATCTACCATTCATCCTCTTTCCCGACATATTTAGTATTTCCATACTTCCTTGCCAACATTTCTGATATAATATAATTTGAATAGTGAAGTATTATTATTTTTATCTTTCTGTAATTTATTTTTCATTTGAATATTTATTTGGATTTAAGCTGTATGTATTTATCGAAAAAATAATTTATAATATGGCACTTTAAACCCATCATCACGTAACTGATGTAAGCAAAAACTTATGAAGAGTGAAAAGTGTGTTTCCTTATCACCCAAATTATTTCGATTTATATATATTACGAAATGAAAATGATAACTTCTCGGTGAAGCACGAATATTTCACTTTATTAAAAGCGTGTTAATATGAATGAAAAAAATGGTTAAAATATTCCGATTTATTATTATACTCTTGTTCTAAAACATTAACCACCGTTATTAAAATAAAACTTTTATCTACATACATTGTTGAATGTAAATATCTCTTTCATAGCTATTTCAAAATTTAAAACGATAGAATAGTACTATAAAACAAATAACCGCAAGGAAAATTTTCATGTTAATTTTATTGGTTATGAAATTCCATATTCAGAAATATTTCGGCAAATGGAGCTAGACAAGAATTTTGTATTGTATTTCAGGTAAAAGCTTGGAATTTATTATCTTGCCGTGAAAAATAACTTAAACTTATATGTTACGTTAAAATGTTTGTTTTTCTAAATTATTGTATTCAATTTTTGCTTAGACACACGAGAATAAAATTATATACATTTGGTCTACGTGAAAAATAGTCATAGCAATTTGTGAATGGTAATTTGTTTGTTTTAAAAGTGTTTTGACATAAATTGAGAGCTTATTTTGCAGTCGTTAAATAATATTATTTGTTTATTGTTTTGAAAACGTATTTTGAATGGCTCTCTTTTAAGTATTGGAAATGTTAAAAATGTTATACGTAAGCATTTCGAAAGAAATAAATACCATACAACATAGTATTATGTTGATTCAAACTAAACAAAGTATTTTGTCATCGGTTGATAAAAGCTACGGTGCAACTATTGTAGTTTTGTTATAATTTCTGGTATAATTCTCGGCTGCTGAAGTTTATGAGTTGATTATCCACCCCAGAATCGCATTTGTGCAAATAGCTGCAAAACTGCTTCCGTCTACTGCACATGCCCTCTCCATTTATCATACTATTATATTTAAACTGTTGCATTTTTCAAAAATCATAGTAAGCATTCCGTTTCATCATGATGCGGTAGTTATTTAAGAGCTGCGATAATTGCGAGGGAAACTTTAAATTAGATTTGAACGGTGAAATATGGGATGAGGGTTCAATTTCAGTAATGTTTGCGCGATGCAGCTTCAAAAACTTATTATGTAGTATTAATTATGTAAGTCGCAATAACAATTTCATCATGAACAAAGATTCTTGAATAACTTGATATTTGAAATAGAAAAATGAAAATAGTTTTTAATGGATATTACACGATTTCTGTTCATAAAATCTGGTTTCTTTTATTATCCATTGTATAATTATAATTTATTTCTTACTAATATAAAGCTTTTTATTATTAAGTATTATTAGTCAAAAGTTCCCCATGATATTGTGTACAAACTGATTATAAGATCTATTAAAGAAAATATAACTGGAATCATTGATATTTTGTAAATTTTCACACCTCTTGTGACTAATGTCCTTTGTTTTACCTTTCAGCATCTTTGCAACAAGAATGCGAAGTTACACTTACAATAAAAAAATGATATTGAAGTTCCATCATTTTCACACTTTCAATCGATATCTCAAAATACACTATTATATAATTGCTTTAATTTGTGAATTATTCAAACTGTCATCGATATCTAAATTATAATATCATTATTTTTGATTTTCAACAACTACAATCATATTGCTTTATCTTTAATTATTTTAGATTTATTCTTCGAATAATACCTAATTTTTTTGTAGTGTGAAGTGGAAAAATAGTGTGTGATATCGAATTAAAATTATGTGATTCATACGCTATCGGTATTTTGTCTTTTGATAGAATAACTTGTACATTGATACGAAACGTAAAGTATTAGATTAAATTTCAGTCAATTTATCCAATATATTAAATGCCTGTTTGAAATCAGAATAAAGTATAAATTATTGTTTGTGAATCAAAATAAACTGTAATTTTTTAACCATTCAATTTTTTTATTGCAATGAGATTGGAAAGTGCTGTTGGAGCTCTTTTGAATCCAGGTACACTTTTTTCAATATTTTTAATTCGATATCTATGAATAGCAATATCGATTGACTTACCACTAGACCTGATATAATTAAAAAGTTTTATCTTAACTCTTTCTACACATTGGATTAATGAGTTACTAAATGGTAGAAAAGCTTATATAGCTATTCATATATCATACATTAGGGACGGATATTGTAAAGTAATATTTATTGAGTCCAATTGAAAATTTTACACTGAAATGATTAATGTTTGGCTAAAAAACTTTTCGGATTTACTTTCATCATTTATATACTTATTCGTATCATATTTTAGTGTGATCGATAATCTAAGTTGATAGTATGTTCTTTATGTTATATATTAACATACAAACAACAGAAAACAATATTAGATATCGAGGGAAAATTAACGGTGTCTTCCTTATGCTTTAAAATATGAGCTTATTGTAATACAAAAAAATATGTGGAAGAAATTAAATACTGTATTTTGATTTTAAAAATATTTCTTGTCTCTACGAGAATCGTTTTCCATTCCGTCAATACAACTTTTTATGTTTGATCGTAAAAAATATGAATGGAGCGTCCTATGCTTAGAGTAATTTATCCGATCATTTTAAAAAATATAAAAGGTCCAAGTGTTATTCTGAATATATCTAAACGTCTACTATCTAGTATATCCGTTTTGTCAATCATTCATATGTTAATTAACATTATTATACAAAAAATTATACAAATTAGTCATCATTAGGTTAACATTGTTTCATTACTATAGATAAAGTTAATGGCTATCAAAAATATAAAAAAAACATTTTATTTTATTCACTTAAGTAGTTTTAAAATTCGTTTATAGGAAAAAGTGTGAAAGGAATATAAAAAATATCTATGCGGTGCTTGAGCCCCGACTTGTTTATTTAACACTGTTTCCTTTGCAACTGTACTTCTTGGACAAAGATACTCTTAAATTACAAAGGATATCATTAAAATTGTATATAATATTTAAACATTACTCGTTTTAAGAATACCTTTATTCATAAAAATTGACTTTTGTAAACGGATATTATGAGAAATTATCAAGTGCTTTCATCAGGACATAAAAACGTCGGTAGAACAGTATAAAAACGTTTTTCAGACACCCGTTACAGACGCATTAAGTGGAAGCGCTCGCCATTTTATCTCATTGCCGTCATATTCTGAGCAGTCTCAAGTAGCAGCAAAGTTTTCCAATGGGGTCGTGCCTAAGTAGAAGGAGATTCTAAATTATTTAGCTGCAGATACGTGCCGCACGTAAATTGAGTTGTAAAAATGGGTGTTGAGTTTCATTGCTCACAGCCAGATGCCAAGTGTGGTTGGCTGTATTATAGATAATTTATTAGAAGCCTTCACTGCAGACGGGGGTGTAGCTTGAGATATTATATACAACTTCCAAATGTGCAAGTAACATCATTATAAAATAATTAACAATAACCAATTTTAAACTGGACTGAACTGAAATTTGATGAAATTATATGTTATACAACTATAGGAGAGTTTTTAATTAGTTTTGATTTAAGTTTGACAGCTTGTAAAATTCTAAATCTTTTCTTTTAACTTCTAATTAAAATTTTTTAGCTCTAATAACTTTCTATTACGAAAAATGTTTACAGTAAAAGAGTGAAGCTTAAATATTTTTTTCAAGCTTTAACCAAGCTTTTTGATTCTGATACAATATTATATTTTATATTGTAGACCAAAAATATCAAATTCAAAACCCAATTCCAAAACCAAACTCAAAATATTTTTCAGATTCTTTTCAACACATGTTGTTATTCAATGAAAGCTTTGAATATGCATAAAATTCTTTATAAAGAAATTTTAGCTCCACCTCTTTTTGTAATTTATATTTTTCAATAAATATTTTCATGCTAATAATAATCATAAAAATAAGGAAACACACTGGAGTCCAAAACAACTTTTATATTAATTTTTATGAAACTTTCTAATCAAACATAAAAATCAATTCCATTTACCATTTCGGAATGTTCTGATATTTTTTATGATACCTAATTGTAAAAAATTGTGATCACTTCACATATACAGAGTGTTCACCGTGAAGGTTCACTTCTTTGTAAGGTCGCCATATTCGTAAACCTGTATAAATGACAGTTCATATTTGACAGTAGTATAGTCGAGAAAAGCATACTATGGAAAAATAATGGATAAATTCATAAAAATATTTTTCATCAATATTTTTCTCATTGTGAGACCCGTTTCTATTGAAATAGATATGTAAACAAAGAATAATCTCTTATTATTAATCAGCTATTTTTGCATCCTTTAAAAGTATCATATATATAAAACAATATGTAGACACTAAGAATAGCTTAATTAAATGGTGTTTTCAATTGTCTTTCATGTGTTCCGGGCAAACATATCTGGACTTCTTTTTGTGATTATATAAAATGCAATTTTTTCCAACAAACACTACAACACACTCGAGCAACTTAAACAAAATATTTATGGCAAAATTAATGAAAATCTAGTAAAAATATGATGAATTTGTGAAGCAAACATTTAGTTGACATAATCTTTCGTACATAATTCTCATCATTTGTCAGCATTTAGTCATTTTGTTTTCATTTCACATAAAGTTATAAAAAAATAAAATTGTGAATATTCCTAATGAACATCCTGGTAGTTTATAACATAATATCTTTAAAAAAATTCTACCATGTTCCATAAATATTCATTAATTTCCGAATAACGATGGGACACACTCGTAAGCATTTAGATACTTTCGACAATTTATCTCCGCACGTTTTTTATGGGCTCAATTCTGACGTCCAGGAAATATTTTTTTATCAAGAAAATTTATTATCGCCCGTTATTTTCAAAAAAAATTCAAAGTCGATATAAAAGCTCCACCATAATTATTAACTGAAGTTGAGGAGCTTTCACTGCAGATGTCGCCCAAGACTGGTTGCTTACTTTGAAGTGCAAACTTTACCTTTGCATCCTAGACGAACTTTGTTGTAGATTCAAATTGCTCCGATGTTCTTACTTAACGATCGATAAAGTTTTATCGCTTACTTTACATCGCGAGAATCAAATTTATTCCATTTTACAGTTTGATTGCTGCAACAAAGATTTTTATCATACTACTCAACTTAACACAAAGAAAATTACTTTAAATTACATACTCATTAAATAGATTAAATTAAAATAAATAAATTAAAATATTTAAAAATAGATTTTTTTTAACTATTTAAACTAACATATGTTTTATAGTTAATTGATTTTCATTTTAATTTGAGAAATTAATGATTGCAATCAGAATCACATGTCCCAGTTTCATTCATAGCTGTTCACCGCTTAGAAAGAGTTATAATGAAAAACGAACGATTTTTTTTCACCTTATCAGTAATAAATTGATCGGATATAAAATTAACAATTAATGGCTGTAAATTTAATATAAAATTCATTGAAAAAAACTTGCTTTCCTTATAAAACTTTTTTTTCATCATAAAAATACTGAAATTATCATTGTAACAGAAAGAACATTAATAAAATATTTAAATAAATAAATAATAATATTTCCTCAACGTAAAACGTTGAAATAGGACTTAACACTTGTTATGTGTTAATCGTCACTTCTTGGTGGAAAGTTATGATATTTTAAATAATAAAAACACATTTTTCAGTACTGTTTCCATAATATATTTTATGAGAGCAAGTTTCGATCATTGCGAGCAATATCAAAAAATAGACAACAAATAACAAACAAGCCTGTTTCTACAAAATCTAATCATAAAATTCGTTGTAGAAATAGCACTTTTAAATATGTTTTTATTATTTAAAATAGTATTATCTTAATGTAATGCCTTTTAACAAAGAAATGAATTATATCTATTTATTTGATAAAAAATTGTCTACACATTACATTAATGGTTTCCATCGAAAATAATCGAAAAATATACTATTAAAAGCAAAAGCATTTTTCATCCATAAATATATAAACAATATGTCTTCCAAAAATATGTGTGATATTTCAGAGTGACAGAATTTATCGTAATATGAAAAAACAGCAAATATAATTGTACAGCTTTTGATTTCCCTAAGGTTCATTTTTTTGTCCAGTGAATTTTCCTGTTAGAAATATTATTTTTTACGCTTCATATACCTTATAAAATAGTATGTATACATATGTATCGTTTTTTTAATACATATATGAATATTATGTAATAAATTAATGTTTTTAAATGTTTAGTTAGTGGTTTCATTTATTCAATATATATTGAGCTTTTTCTATGTTTATCGATCGGATTTATGTGTTCTGTAAATTTACACTGTGTTTTGAAATGAAAAAAATATTAATGCATTTGATGTCACTAGTTAAATACACTGTTTTAAAATAAGAAAAAAAATGGGAAAAATCATGTTTTTTGCTTTAAAGAAAAGCACAGATATGACACATTGTATAGTCGAGTCACCAATTGAATGAGATTTTTTGTTTTGGTTTCTCATTTCTTTACTTCAACAATTTCTTATGGATTTATTAATAAGCGAAATAAATATATATATATATATTTATTTGCTTCAATATACTGAAGCTAATTTATATATATTAAATAACAAAATTCATTACATTTATTTAATTTTTTTCAGCACTATGTGGAATTCTGTTTCCGAAGCGTGAAGAAGCAGCCTATAGTAACTTCAGGCTGTGGGAATCTGTCGGATTTATAATAGCATATATCTACTCACCGTACCTTCGCACGGATGTGAAACTTTATATCCTTTTAGTTGTTTTGATAATTGGAATGGTAGGTTATGTCATTGTTGAAGTTAACGAAATTAAAAACATGAGAAGGTTGAGAGAAGAAAAACAACAATTAGCGACGAGCGGCAGTGATACATCTGAAACTAACAAACAAATTGGAAGAGTAAATGATGGATTTGATAAAGTTGAATAAATAAAATATAGTAACAATTTTTATCACGTATATTTATTTCAGTATCGTACCTTCTGTCGTTTCATCATCATTAATTTATTTATAAAATATCATCCTAGTGTAGATAAACTTTATTTAATACAGCATGAATATTCTCATAAATTATAAAAAATCATTTTATATCATTAAAAATTATTGAAAAAAAAAAAAAATTTTTTACCTTTGAAAGAATTTATTTCACTAAAATACGTTGTGACAGTTCAGTACGCAATTGTTATTAATTCTACCAATCTAATCAATCAATGTACAGTAATTTTCCTGTACAAACCTTTTTTCTGATTAAAAATACTTTATATTTTTCTACTATGTTTAGTTTATTATGTATGTTTAACTGTCTGTCAAACAAAACAAAACACTGCGTTTGTATATAACGCGCAACAAAGAGAATGTACAATATGTTTGTGAGTTTAATATTATTGTTAAATAACTGTTGTGACGTGAGAATAATAATTATTGCTTAAAAATGAAAAATCATTGTATTTTCTAATGTATTTGAAAAAAAATACAATGCTCCTTACCATCTGTTCTCTGTTATAAAAATTATTTCAGAAGTGTGTGTGTGTCGAATAAACTTTGAGATATCATCTGGTATATTAATATTTTAAACGTTTACAGACATCGGATAGATGGAAAATAGATTATTTCCTACTATTATATTCAATGTAATAATGCAAAATCGCTGCGAATTTTTTTTTAAATTTTATTGGCAAAACATTTTTTGAACGCAAAAATGTTGTTTTACGTTAAACTTTTTAAAAGCTACTGAAAGTCATATCACTGAACAGGTTTATGTTTTCTATTGTACAAATATTAAGAGGTTTCTTTCATTACTCTATAAACGCGAACTGTGTAGCTTTGTTTGACAAACCTTTATAATTTATTTATTTTGATTTTAATATATATATATTTATATGTAAGTAATGTGAAATATTCTTATTTAAATCTTTATATTTGTTTTATTGTTTTCAATAAATAAAAAAATGCCATGACTAATGTATTTATTTCTCAAAATAATTTGAGCCCTTTTCCTTCCCCTTGGTATTTTTTAATGGTTTTTTGTGTATTTTTAGCGCTTATTTAATAATATATATGTACATCCATCTTAATATAAGTTGTCTATTTGTACAATTGCAATGAAAACATTGTGGAATAGTGATAAATTGGAAAACAACTGAAAGAAACGAAGTATTTAAATCACTAAAAAATGGTATATTTGAAATTATTTACTTGATAAACTTTAAAAGTTTTCATAAACGTCTATAAAAACTCAAAAATGCTTTATTTAAAAAAATATTATTTGTCTCACTATTATCAATAACAAAACCAAAAAAAAATATTTTTTGACGCGCAACGTTTATTTTTTTCTCGTATTATAGTGTTTTCAAAAAATGTATTAGTAGTCTATTAAGTTTCCAAAGATTACATTAATATACTACCAAGCACTCTGAGCCGATAAAGTAATTAGTCTTTTAATGTTGTAATCATATTTTATTGAAATATTATTATATAAAGTAACAAACTCGGCTCATAAAAATGATTCGCATAAAAATACTTACTATGTTTTATACATTCAAAGAATCGTTAGCAAGTAAACGCTTCAGTGATATGGCAGAACTATCCCAGAGGGAATCATCCTGAAAAACTTTTTGCAATTTCTCCTAAAACAAACCTCATCAACTATACAAGATCACAAGCTTCCACAAGCGACATCTCAAGATAAATAGTCTGAGTAAAAAACATCTCACATGCTCACCCATTCATTTCGCACAACTCTCAAAAGCAGAAATTTCAAATCTCAAAACGCTTTTTTCAGCCATTAGCGTGAGAAATATTTCTTTTGTTATGAGTTACTATGGAATTATTAATCAACAAGACAGTAAATTTTACTGCCGCTTATCTCAGAGAATATTCGACTTTTTTAATACTTATATATAATTTTTTCTATGTAAATTTGTTTTTTATTTAAATATTCACTCTCACGAGCTCAATCAAGAAAAACGAATTACTCCAAATATCCAACTGCGACGGAATACTTTTTCTTTTCTTTTGCAGAAATGTAGGTATTTTTAATTGTAAAGCTACTATACCATCCAAATATTAATTTATCAATTTAATATATATGTGTCTTAATGTATCTGTCGGAAGTAACTTTTTTGAATAGGCATATGTGAAAATGCTTTTCATGTAATGTAGATCTGTCATCTGGTATAAATAATATTTATTTATTACGTTGCATTACAGTTATTTTTGTCTATGGTAAAACGACTTTGTATATTCGAGATTTACTTTTTATAGCGCATAAATTTCAAATATACGTCCCATAAGCATAACATCATAAGCGTGGTCTGGAATATTGCCAAAGTATACGTACCTAAAATAACTTACGCAGGTTACAAATAAATGTTTATGGGCTGGTTGTACAATAGATAAAAGCCTGAAGTTACCTCTTCGTTTGAGAGCCAAAAGTTTTCCGTCAATCAATTTTCTTAATATTATTTAACCTAATCGTAGATCGGCATTCAAATATTTTATTTCATAATATATCTAGAATATCGAATATATTGTATCAATATTTTTAGAAGATTACACAAATCTTTGTTTTCAATGTGTGATTTCAATTTTAAATATTCGAAACACGTTTAAAATGTCAAATATTTTTTTATATACAATACATAATCTATTTTCTGTAACTATGTTCAACTCACAAAGAATTGAGATATCTCGAAGAAAGTTGAATTAATGGTACCGTCATCCCTTCATATTAAAATTATTAGTAAACTGTTTACGAGGATTCTCAGTATTTTCAACAGAAATAGAGCTGAAATATAAATTTATGTTAATTAATATTCGATTAATCTTGTGAGTTTTTTTATACTAGTATATTTATAAATTTTAAATTTAATGTCTTCTGTATGATTGGAAAAACTGTTTAGGTGGTGTAGTACCAAAATAGTCGGAGTTTACCCAATTATTCTCTTAACTGTTATTTAAACAATTATAATGAATCAAAATATCGAGATATGAAGTAGGAGTAGTTTTTTATATTCCAGATTGGCTAAACGATGAGAGCCTACAATAGAAAATAAAGCATCAATGGTTATCAGAATGGCAAAAAACAGATAGCTTCAGTATATGTGACTGTCAAATAAATTCTGTTTTTTTTTTCAAATTGGTCGTTGCAAAAAATGACGAACAATAATTATATATATTTTAAAATAACAGAATCTTTGGAAAGACAATTTGATTCCTAATAGCTTTAAAACAATTAATCAAAGAGAGTTTTAAATAAATAACATTTTACAGAATAATCATACTGAGAAGATTCAATTTTTCAACATTCAATGTCCATCATGAATTTTCACGTTGGTTTTAAGAGTCTGTCCCATTTTCACACTGCAAACAAATAACTAATCTTTTGAAACAAAAAAATCCGCTTATAATTTATTGTAAATATAATACAATTAGTCTTTTGTAATCACCATAAAATAATATTTTATTGGATATTTAACGGTGAAAATCTCATTGTTTTAACTAAAAAACGATAAATAAAATTTTCTTACTAGGCATAAGGCGATCGAAAAATCATTTTGTGAAAATCTTTACAAAGCGATTGAAACTTTAACACCAAAAATGGATGCGTGTTCTAAAGGGTTGACATTTTGTCAATAAAAGCAGCATGTCAAACCTTCTTAGTCATATATGAAAACTTTTTCTATATTTTAAAGGACCCATAAAATTAATTGGCAGGGAAGGGGTTTCAATTTTGTAATACGTATATTTGCAGAATAAAATCGTGCTTCCTAAAAATTATCATAATTTATGTTCTGTGTGATCGTCGACGCCTCTGATTCTTTCAAATTGTCATGCTGTTATGGCAGCTAACTAATTTTACCCTTGGCATTTACGTAATAATGTCGGTTATTCTGTATGTCGAAAAAATCTTCTCAAGATTCTTACAAACTGAATGCCAATTATTTACCGACCTCTTTGATAGACATCTATTATACACTCTTTATCTGCCTGAAGAAAAAAATAAATGTGGTGTAATAAATGAGAAATGGTATCTGTCTTCATTATTCTGAATGAGACTTCATATTCTAGCCTGAATAAGTTCACGAGGCAAAAAAGGGTGGCTTCTAGATAAATTTATACATCAGATAGCAATTAAGGGTATTTTTCCAAATGATATTTTCACACGTGAAAAAAATCATCAAGGCGAATTAAATATGCACTAAATGTTTTATTAATGCAAAAAACACACACAAATGTATTGTTCTCAATAGAGAAAAAAATATTCACAGCACCCTCGTTTATTTTAACGATACTTTCCCACTACACTGTAGAGTATATGTCAGTTATACTTCGACTAAAATATTCATTATTATCATAGATAATTTCTTATTCTTATAGCTTGGTTTATGAGTTTGAATCGTTTGAGCATTTAATACTTGATAATTGTCAAAATTTTTGACTCTACCTTGAACTGCGAACTTTTCAAATTTCATTGGTCTTATCAAGACTTCACAAAAGGATGAATTCGATATGCTCAGTCACAAAACAGCATACTCCATTAATATAGCGAAACGTTTCATTGGCACGTGACATCTATGTATTAAATTGTCTGACAAGAATAAAAATATTTTTACTGTCCATTTATACAGCTAAAAATAAAATGGAAGCAAAATTTGCTAAATAAATTTAATTATTTATATGTAATAATATTGAAACGATATTTTTTGACATCATAATTCTCTTGGCGATACAATAGTTTTTATAGTGCGATAGTTCTTTTGCCTTTCAAAGGGTCAGAAAGATCAAATCATGGTGCTTAGCTTTTTTCAAGCATAAAAGTTTTAAAAGTCAAATTGACAATAAAAAAGTTGGTTTCAGGGCATTTCTTTAGGTTGATTGATATATCACCGGAGACGTCTTATTTTTTTTTGTATGTCATGTAGAACAAAATTACTCAAAATTAATTAAACAGTATAAAGTATAACAGTAATTACAGTGCTCATAAAAAAAACATTTTTAATATTTGAATCTAAAGTCTATAGCTGATATAACACTCAGAAATTGGTTGGAAAAGGTTGTCAAAAATACAACAAATGGAGGATAATAACTTTTTGAAACGCACTCACTTTTATACTTGATACCTCATAGAAGAAAAAAAATTGGACGAAACTTACAACAGTTTTTTGAATCGATTGAAGTAATCTAGAACTAAAAAATAGTATTAATAATTTAACGACAGTTTATTATAAGTTTTAAAATGCTTTACGATGCCAAAGAACGAAATGAAAATAAAAATATTATATAGGAAATTACAATTGAAACTAAACGGCCATTATAGGCACGATAGGCACAATAATAATATTCGACATTTTACTATGTAAACGCGGCTACTTCAATGTGATTGTTAGCAATATTATGCTGGACGGTATTTCATTCCATTCCAATTTCACAAATCGACTTTATATTCAAGAGTGAGGGAAAATTTCATGTCAATCATTGTTGTGGAGGTATGTAAATATACCTTCGAATATTCAGCCCTAAGGCGCAATTGAATCGCTTAACAAGCCATCTCTGGTCGTGACGCAACATTACCTACCATCGAACCCACATATAGTTAATAATACGTTATCTCTACCTGAAATAACTAAGTTAAGTGTACAAAGGTTGTTTACAAACTTGTATTGAAACATTACTACTCGCTTTTAGGTAATCTGTAAATAGATCATCGAATGGAATGGCTTACGTTTGTTTGATAAAACTATATGTTTTATTTACAACACGTTTATTGTTTCCACGTATCATTTTGTTAATTTTTAAAGTTTTTAAAGCTTTTTATAGTAATTAATCAAAAAATTTTTTGGAAATAATAGAAAAGAAAAACTATTTTTGTCATTTATTGAAAGGTACACTGTTACACAATGTGAAGCTTTTGTGACATCATTAAGGTCAGAAGTAGTGTGTTGGCATTTTTTCGTTAAATATATTTGAATATAGTGTATTTTTATGAAACTAATTGTACAAGAATAGATTTACATGTAATCAATATATAATGATATATTGCTTAAACCAGACCAATTAGCGCGTTTTAGCAATTTAATATTCAAAAACTAATCACTATATTTGATTGCTTTACCTCTGTTATGCAATTATGTAAGAACATATAGAGCATAACTAATGTAAAAAACATATATCTTTTGTTTAATTTTCAAGGTTATATGTTCGAAATAATACGTAAAGTTATTCATAACACACTTCTCACATAACAAAATTAATTTTACATTAAAGCAATATCCTAAAATGTTAATTATTGTTTGTTTTTATTTAAATGCTAACTATCGTATTATTCATTTGGTCTTGTGAGTTTAATTGTAAAAGTTTTGAGTCAATAATACATTACATTTTATTATGTCAAGAAATAAACAGTGGCTGAGGTCTTATTTAATGTAATGATAGTAACAAAGAGCGGGTTTGTTAGTCTAAAAAACTATTTTTGAATTGCAAAACATTATTCAGTGAGAACAAATCAAAAGATTACTTGTTTGCTTATTCTATTTCATTCATTGATTATTATTTTATGGAAATACGACAGATGTCACTTAATTAAAAAAAAAGCCGTTGATTGTGTTACGAGGAGTAAATTTTATTTGATAGCATTGAGGATCACTTTTAGATTAACTCCAAATATTACTGCACACAATTATTCATTTACAACTCGTTTAATACATTTTAAAAAATACTCTTGTAAATTTAATGAACCGATAGACCCATCAAAAATTTACCTTTTTAGATTTATAAATAAATTATTTTTTTTTTTCATAAAAGTAATCAGATGTAGAAAGTAATGATAAATCGTAAACTACTTATATGGCTAATTATATGAAACAATAAATATTTTAGCAATTATATCTTGGAAGTATCTTTGTGAAAGTTTATTTTTGATTAACAATTCTATTTCACATCCGTTGAAATAACTATCTTATTTTACTGGATGTGCGTGTAACACACATTCTGGAGTAACAAATCTATTTTTAATATTTTCCTAATATTTTTTTATTATTTCAGCTACAATACGATTGCTAAAATGCAATTTTTGTTTTGTTTGGGATAAAAATGTTTTTTTAGATACTTCATAAATATGAATTATTCTAGCGCTAGCGGTCTTCAAATTATAATAATAAGGCAATCTTGGTGAACAGAGATTTTCACAATTTCCACTTTCGTTAACTTATGAATTATTACTTAAGTTGTATAAGAAAATAAAGTGCCGCATTAATAATATCTCATTAATAAACCATAAAAGCAATGTTCACTGGTTAAAATATTAGCAATATAATTTAATGATAATACTCAAGAAAAGATTTTTTTTACGAGGAGCATCGGGTCAATATGAAAGTTAGGTTTTTTTTGAATATTTTCTATATTATATCACTGGAGGAAATAAATAGTTAAATTTAATGACGACATTGGGATTGTGAAAATTATTTAAAGATCGATAAATTTTAATATATATACGAATCTTGTGTTAATACTTTATCTTAAATAGATATTATGAAATAATAAACAGTTTTTTTTTAACTCACTTGTAATGTATAGTATTGTATTGTATAGTATTGTAATGTATAGTAAGCATTATATTTAAATTATTACACAAATAGTCAAATATCTCAGAGCTTATATAGTATAATACTAACAAAAATATTGCAAAAAAAATCAATCAGAATTCTAAAAAACATATCTTAATCAAGAAATATTAAATAAAAATTAACTTTTACGCTCTAAAAAAAAATAATTTTTATTATAGCTTTTTGATAAAAATAATGCCCATGGAATTGTTAAGCGAAAAAAAAACTCTAGACCAATAGCAAAAAGATTAAATTTATCATTCAATTATCTTGTACTGTCTATCCACACTTCTTAAAAAGTTTGAAATAATTCTAAATTAAATGTTATTTTTTTCATATTATCCTTTAAAAACAGTATCGAGGATTTTATTTAGGTTGTACAATAAATTTTGATTTAGAGTAAAAGGTTTCTTAAGTTTTGCTGCGAACAATAATAAAAAGCGAGATGTCGCCATATTCTTTGATTAAAGAAAAAGTTTTTGTTCCTTTTTGTGTCTTATACTTTACAAGAAAACTTTTAAAATGTTGCGCGAACGCGTTACGCTGACTCATGAAATTAATAAGGCCATAACATTATTAAACTAAAGTTGCTTTCGATTTCACTGTGAACTATTGACAACAAAACATTGTCTTTATGGGTTGATTTATTATCCCAAATAATAAACATTCCTAACAAGCGCATACCATTTTCAATATCATCATCTTCAACGCATTCTCTGCCTAGTTGCGTAAAGGATCGTCAAACAATGAATATTTTAAAAAATGGACTTAACGTTAATAGTATTGGCGATGAGAAAACTTAAAACAAAACAAAAGATTATTAAATTTTATGCAACAATTACCTCTACCTTTCATTAACAATTGTCAATTGACTATTATACGCTGTCTTAAAAATTAAGACATTAGCATTTTTGTATGTAAAAAATAAAATCTCATGAACCGATATACAGATTTTTGTTTTGAGTTTCCTTTATAAGGTTAATTTTTTTTTATATAATAGATTTTTTTTTTGTTGTACCACATAAAATGATTATAGACAGTTATTTTAGCGCCAATTTCGTATATGCTTCAATATGAATGAAAAGTAAAATAAATTTATTTTTAGATATCGCTATGATGATATTTTGATATAAAAATTAATTTAGTCATTTTTTACTTAAAATCCGGATTTTACCTTTAGGCTTCATTAATTTCAATACACTTACTTGTACACTCAGACTGACAAACGTTGAAAAATGTTGAAATTTGATAAAAAAAAAGCCTCTCCCTCGTCTTATATTAAACTTATTAAAATATATATAAAAATTTTATTTTAAATATTTCATTCTAAATCAGTACATGCTCATATACTTTATCAATCGAGAAATATGACAAATATTTTCAAAAATATGAAGAATAAACATTTTGCGTTTTTTTGTTTTTTATTTCGCTAAAAACAGGATCCCAGAAACAACTGCCGAAGATTTAGTGGTCGCAATCAAGTATACAAACAATCGAATTTTCTAGAAACTCTAGATAAACAGACTGTATGTATTAATTAAAGTTTACCTGTCTATCCAAATCGTCCGACTATAACAAATATCGTAACGGAGATACTGTCTTTATCTCTAACTAATGCGCCTCTTTTATCATTAAAACTTCAGACAAAAATTGTATCACTAAAAATACTTTTTAAAAATCACCACACACAATCACCGTCCGAAAAACTAGCTCTGATGAATTTTTAATTTTATAATTAGGGGACGCATGTTTGTGATACAATCTTTGAATTATTTAAATTTTTTAATCTTTCTGAAATGTCACAAGCTAGTTAGAAGTTTTTAAACAGCATTCTTCGAACAACTTTAGTTAATTATAATACAGGCGTACATTTGCTTTAAAATAACCAACGTATCAAAAAGACTACTTTTTGTATCCTTTTTTTCAAATATCAATAAATCTTATGTATACCAATAACACTGATAACTACCCACTTCTATCTACAATCCATCCTAATCTCATAGATTTAAGAAAAAAACCTAAAAATATTCCAGTTTTTGCGACCGGTTTTATAACAAGAAATTTTTAGGAGAAAACAAGTTTAGTCGTTCGCCATACGATCAGACTTTATTCTTTTTTATGATGTTGATCAATCGCCTTTGGGAAATTTTTTAACGATTTTTTCATCGTATCAACCATGACAATCCCTTTTTACGACGTCATATTGAAATTGACAAATTTTAAGCCAAAAATATGGTTAAAAAAAAATTGTCTTATCACAATTCTGTTTTTATTTTATTTACTGAAAAATTTACCACTTTTTACTTAAATTTCTTTTCGTATTATTATAAATTAGCTACCAGCTAGTCGAATTGCAATTTTATAATGTATATATAAATTACATTACAATATTCATATTGAATTTTTTGTCATTCAGATTATTTAACACTCCAGTACTATATTGTTCTTTAAATGTTTCTATTCTTACTTTCAATTAGTTTGCAAAGTTGCTAACAATTGCATAAAAAACATAAATAATATTCTCGATCTTTCACATTCACCTAATTTTACCCTAAAACGGTTAATAGAGGGTTTATTTTTCTTACTTATATTCGAATTCATATGGTTGTTAAATTCCAAATGCTGTCTTACTTACAACCTTGGTATTGTCTTTTGGTGTCTTTAAGCTAATCATGACACAAGTACACTTGAATTGACAGTAGTAAATAATATATTCTGTATTGTATTTATATAATGGGAATGAAGAAATAGTTTTAACGTTTAAATGGAGAAATATTCATATCATTTGTAACTCTAATACTCATCTAACACTAATGACTTTCATTTTTTTAAGGAGAAAAAAATTATCATTTAGGATGATCAACGTTATTTTGAAATCATTGATAAACCTTATAACATTTGGTTTTTTTATTTATTGCACATATTTTTTATAGAATCGTTGTTATATAAAAAAAATAGTCAACTTTTTACTAACATTCACGTCTAATGTTTCAGTGTTATAAATATAATGCTTGAATATACTAAAATGACTAAAACCATTCACAGTCGACATCTTGAATAACTTATTCTTCTTTGCTTATCAAATTCATATAATTATACGTTTGGTTTTTGAAAAACTGACAATATTTGTTTTGAATGTTATTTTTTCATTTAAGTACATACTCATGGCGTTAGGGAGATTTATTGTTGAAAAATCAGTCCGTAAATTCATTTTTACTGTTAAATCAGCGAATATATTCAAACTAAAAACACGAGAGTCGTATTTTGCTATCGGGACATGACCGAAATCAACCAAATCATAAATTATTCTACTTTTAGGGCTACGAAATAATACACCATTATATTCGTAAGCAAACAGTAGCATTAATATTTTTTTTAAATTAAAAATATAGGAACTCATGAGTTATGTATACTTATTTTGTATTTTTTGATGTAAGAGGAATTATATTGTGTTTTTATTTTTAAATCTTTCCGAAACCACCCGCAGTATGTTTTCTAGTTTTCACATCTTTTCTTGTCCACTAAAATAACAGGGAGTTGTCTAGTTTATTTCATTATCTCAGCATTTCTCATAAAACAAACTGTCTCATTGCTCCTCAAACTCAATATCTTAAAAAGCATATACATTTTTAAGCTAATAGTAATAAATGGATTTAAAAAGAGGCGTCTTGTTGAATATCACTGACATTATATTGAATTATACGGTCACCTACAGTGTGTAGACAAACTATCAAACATTTGTGTTCAACTATTCTAAAATAACGAAAAGATTACATGAAGTTTATAGTTGATAATGCTCGCGATGAGCGTAACCGGTCCTGATCAAAAAATGTATTGTGGAAATAAGTCCAAAAAAAATTGTTTTTATTATTTAAAATATCATGCCTTTCCATCAAGAAGTGACAGTTAACACTGTCAGTCAGTCAATTTACTATCACATAACAGTTCCTCAAAAATCAAAACCAGAAATCATATTTCATTATCTCTTACCAATTTTTATTCTCGATTTTCAGAAATGATTAAATAAAATATGTTATTATTAATTCACTTTTCTGCCATATATGTTTTATATTCTTAGTAATGTTTGTCAAAATATCCTATCACCGATGACGTCAAATTGGCGTCATGAAATATATTTGTGTACCGCTTGAATAACTTGTTTTATATCGCTGACGAAATTTTTACGTCACAACGTTATTGAATAAAACTGTTCCTAATATATTGAATTCACTCATTCATTTTAAGATAAACATTTTTTTTTGATCTAATCAAATAGTATTTAGTTGCAATTTCACGTATAAAACTATTAAAGATATTTGTTTCAGTTACAGATTAAGCAGTAATTTCAGTTGGCGTCTAAATAAATTAAATTAATATAAAATAATCGTTTTCAATTTTGATTGGATGCGGATTAAAAATGACTAGAGAATAAAATCTACAATTAGGCATTAGAATAGTTTTTTCGTCTGCGGCAGCACAATTTACGTCTGTGTCGTGTTTATTTGCATTGTTAATAAGACCAGAGATGTAGGATTATGTTGTGAAAATCAAAAAATTGTTATATTATATTCAGACTAAGCTTATATTGTCCATTTTGATTATTTATTCTTTGGGTCAAGCCAGACATAAATATTTCTGTCAATAGACGGCGAATGATAATTGATGATCTATTTACTGTTGACATAGTAATGTTTGTTCATCGACCAGTATGGCCGGGGCGCGGCAATTTTGTTGTAAGACCCGGTTCGCACTAGAGTGGGTTGTTGATAGGCATCATATTATATTGTAGATATTAAGTCACCAACAGAATTTTCACATCGCTTGAATTAATTCATTTAATATCAAATTCATCAAAGAAAACAAGCAATCCAAAGTTATTTACATAAAAGTTATCAAAATTGTTTATGAATATTTAACGTAATTACACTGTGTACTGAAACAAAGAAATTATTTGCTTTTAATGTTTTAAGCGCCATTTCGTGATGAAAAGGCATGGTATTTTAAATAATAAATTATTTACTTATTGTAACAATTATTCTTTAGGCTTCGACATAAAAAAGGTATTTTTTGTATTCAAATACAAATAAATTATTATAAGTGAAGTAAAGAATAGCTTTGATAGTAATAAGTTTTAATTTTATTTTTTTACTTTAAATATAAAGATTCATTTCTGGGTAGTACTGTAAAAGATACTTTTATAATTATTTCCTGAACGTTTTGAGCCATCCGGTTGTACTTAAACAATTTAAATAAAGTGTTCGTGGTTAGATAATGATTATTTACTCACAAGAAGCTACAACTTCTCAATACCCTCAATCTCTTCTTAATAAAAAAAAAACACGATCTTTTATGGACACTTTGAAGTGGGTATAAAATAATTATTCTAGTGAGTTGCATACAACATTTAAATAGTTTTACTTTAATCGCACTGCTGTAATACGATTTTGCATCAGATAATAGTTAAGCAGTTTTTGAAAAAAATCCTTGCTTTTTCTGCGTTTAGCTGTCAGCGCATATTTGATTAAACGATTTTTCACTTTTTACAACAAAATAATAACAATTTTTCATGTTTTTCCACTTGTGCAATTGGTTTTTGTATGTGTTATTGTAATAGTATTGTATTTTTCATGTATTTGTAGAATTCAAATTTGAATTTTTACAACTTTGTACGATTCCACATATTTTCTAGCCAACAGTTCTTTTGCATCCGTGTGATAGAATGCCTGAAGATGCCGAAAGGCAAAACCCGGGTCGTAAGTGACAAAACATGTGGAATCGTAAAAAGTTTTAAAAACTCAAATTTGATATTGATTTTCCATCAAGCACCTATCATAAATTATCGAACAAAAATTCGTTCAACATTACATTGATGCGAAACTTTGAACAACACACGCTATTTTACGTTTTTTTTTTTTAATATTGTTAAACAAAAAAAAATGCCGCCAAAAAGTTCTTGTTGATTAAAAATTCCAAATTGCTTTCCTTAAGTTACCGTTATGAAAAGTATCAATATTTTTTTAAGCTCTCAAAATAACTACCGAATCATATATATGCGCGTGAGTTTATAAAAATCAGGTCACGTGTTTTCATAGCACGCGGTCATTATTGAATTTGATCTTTTGCTAAGCACCTTGGTAGACCCAGGTCATTTTGATTCGAATTAATTCCCGAGAACAGAGAAGGGTCGATTTCATAGCAATAAGCAACTATCAAACACTAGTCTTGCTTACGATACAATCGTCAACAGTTGTTCTGGTATTGTTAAGTGATATGTGTGCTAACTAAACTACTCTTCCAAAAAACGTGTTGTAATTTAAAATCCCAAACGCAAATAAAAACTTTTATAAGAATTAGTGAATTTTTATGTTGGAAGGAGAAATACGGTATGTAAAATATAAATTAAATCTACCTACCTAAATAAACTATTTAAAAAACAATCATTATTAATATTTCGTTTTTAATAAGATCGTAAAAAATATTTTTTGACATTTCAAACTGAAAAGATTATATAAAAAATTAAGCGGCTTTTGTTGTAATATTATATTTTTTTTGGTCATTTTGTTTGTGAAATATTGTGTATTGTACATGTTTTTGATTTATAATATGAAAGACTTAAAATAAATCCGCATTATGTTTGTATAAAATTACAACGATTAAATTTGTTATATCAAAAAACCATTCTTTAAATTACTTAGATATAGAAATTCAATGTCTTCAAATAAAACTTTGTCCACACTTAAAATATTTAAAAAATTTGAATTGTTGAAACTCTAAACGTTTTCACAAGCTTTGTAACTCACGACCGGGGTATTAATTTTGGCATCTGATATTCTTTTATATTAATTTTATTTACAACGATAATGTATATTATTTTCAAATGAGGTGATCAAATATTATACATAGAATTACATACATCAATTCGTGGTAAAAATCATTTAACAATAATTTTACTACCTTATTTTAAAACAAAGTTATAACTGTTTTTTAAATAATTTATTGATTGAATACATTTACAACTATCAAAGCACTTTTTACATTTTGCTTTTTTTTATTTATGCAGTAAATATTTGGCAAACATCTTGAAATTATCACATTAATAAATCGAAACACACACTTGGTACGTCTCGATAATAAACTAGCAGTAGTTTTTTTCTGAACAATATTGCTTGTTATAGAACCGGAAAGATATATTCTGACAATAAATTGGTAAAATAAAAAACAACTGGGTTATTTATTTTAGAAAGCGGCCAGGTTCCTTGAAAACAAAACGCCCATTTATCCCGTATAGGTCTTCTTCCGTTATATAAAAAATGAAAATAGTTTTCAAATATAAAAATACATATTTCATAATACTCCTGGAAAAAACACATAAAGCCCCAACCGTAAAAGAATTTAGATTTATAGATCATATTTTCGTGTTTTTTTTCGTTTCCTTACTTTTAAGTATACCATTTTTCTTCGGAAAACAAATAATATTTTATCTGAAGCATATCTATCTTTTGGTTAAAAATGAATATGAAGTATTCATTGTATGAACTTATATATTACATATCCCACTTACTTATCTTTGCTTTTCTACAATCAATTTTGATTTTATGAGTCCGATAATTCACGTATATTATGTATTTTTTATGTAAATTTAATTACGCGATGTCATTTTCTTCATTATATGGATACTTCTTAAAAGAAGTAGATTCATAACATTAATACTTATAGTAAGTATTTTGTATCCAGCAGAGATTTATTGTCGTTTTCATTTGGAGACTACTGGCTTACCAAGGCGGATGATATTTTTTTAATAAAAGATATTTGCAGTAAACTTTTTCGTTTCAAGCCTTTCTGCGAAAAAAGTTAAACGATTATTCTTTTGCAACATATCACATAGTCATACACTTATTATTTATGACGCTGACAAAGTTAAATATGAAAGTGCAATAGCGTAAACTTTGATTAAGGTTCTTAAAGCTCATATTAAATTTCTTCGCGTCACTCAAAATGGCCAAAAGCTTTTCGCAATGTTTGTCAAGAATAATTTTACATCAAACTTATCAAAGTCAATGCTCGCTTTAAACGTAGTCTGCAAAAACTCGTAAACTGTGTACTTTTTTATTATAAATAATCATTAAATGAAGACATTGTTGTTATTAAGTCTTAAGCTATAAATTACTGTTTTAATCGTTCATATTACATTAATATTTATCTGATCAACTCAAACTCTTTGTTGATTGAATTGATATTTACTCTGTAGAACTCCATTATAACACAGTGAGAAAATAGCAATGTATTTTAGTTAAACAATTTTTTTTAAATATAGTTGATAGCATATATAAAATACATTGCTATTTTTTCATCGTGCCAAACTCTTTATGCTATGTATACATAAATAATATTGATACAGGTTTTAAATAGGCGAATTTTATAACAAAGTCGATGAACTTTGTTTTCCAGTGACGCGAGATTTGTATACTATAGGCCAAAAATCAGACGTTAGTAATTTTATTTTTAGTTGTTTAATTAATTTAACAGATTAACAGTGGTGATGAATTACTGTTTTATGTCATGAAAATCATAGCAAGTAACAGATTATGTCTACTTTTTTCATATATCATTGTATTGCATTTTTGGATTATTAGTCAAATAATCCATAAAACTGTATAAAGAAAAAATATTTAAATTTCGATTTAACACTATTTTAAAAAAATTTTAGATTTTTTATAATATTTATAAGTGATGAAAAATTTTGTATATAATATTGTTTGATTAAAAATTAGTGTAAACTAAATTTTATTGTCAAATTCTATGAAATTATTATTTAAGTCAATAGATTTCTACCTTTTCAATTTTGCAATAAAAACAAAAATCGTCTAAAAACGTAAACTATTATAACTATTTTTTTAATATCAATTTAATCGAAATTAGCATAAAAATATTAACTTTCACATTACATTAAAAATATACCATGATTTCGTGTATTTAGATTAGGAAAAATGCCATTTTTAAGAAATTAAGTTTTAACCGTGTCCCGAAAAAAACGACTTTTGTGACATTTGGTGTTTTTATGCTAAGGTTTTCAACTATCTATAATTTAAAAATAGTCCATGGTTGTAACTACTTCAAAAGAAATATTTAATTATTTACCAAATACTTCACAAATTTTCAAGCGACAACATTTCAGAAATTACAGTAAACCGGTACTGCGCTTTGTAGCTAGAACTAGACTTCAATAACAATTTCTATTTTAGCGGGAAAAAATAACACTTTATATATATTGGTGTGTATATGATATTTAATTATACCATTTGTAAGATGTTTCTCTTTAAATTTGCCTTCAGTGAAATTCCGTGTATTGTAAACATTCCTTCGAATAAACTTATTTAAATATTTAATAATACTGTATAACAAATTAATAACGTATGAAGAAAAAACTATTGAAGATATTTTGTTTTTATATATCCCATCAATAAGTAAATCAACGTGGATGATATTTATTGATATTTATCAAATAAACCGGCTGGGAAATGAAATTGATTTAATCAACCAGACAAAAAAAAAAGTTTGCAGTACATTTCATTAGTGTGTATTTTGTAAACAATTCTACGTATTTGTGTAAATTTAAATTCAAAAAACCCGATTTAGGAAAAAATATAAGAAGACATTTATGGGCAATTCCCAAATTAATAAAACACATTTGCTGTTATGCTTAATTTAACATAACAATTCCATTTGTCACATTTTATTAGAACTAATTCTTTGAATTCGTTAATATTTTACGCATGAGTAATTTTGCTATATTTTTTGTAAAAAAATGTTTACTCTAACTACTGTATAATGGACCTAAATTATGATTCAAGTTGCTCCAACAAAAACCTTAATAAATAAAAAAGATAAACGTTGCATTAATCTTATAACAAAAAGTTTATATTCTTATTGTCACGCGCACTCATTTATTCTATTTTACAATCCATTATTTTAATGAATTATGAATAATCATAGAGCATTCGTGAATGAATATATTAAAGTCAATGCCGTTTGATTATTTGCTGACAATATAAAGTCTCGTTTACATCACGATTATTAGATACTTTAAACAGGAATACAATGCAATATCCAAATATCCTTGTCAGTGGTTGGGTAAACGAGATATCGCTTGGATAAAAACCAGTATTTGTTGTGGCTACAGTGTACATATTATATATACAATATATATATTTAAAGTTTACCAATTTCAACAGGTCATTGTCAACATTGATTCATTGTCTTAATAAATACAAACACTGTAATTTTATCAATTTAGTCAAGCGATTGCAGTATCATGTTGCCGAAACCGGAATTCCGGAACCTCAATTTTTTTTAATATCTAAATATCTTAAACAATAAAAACCCATTTTTGGTACTTTTCCATATTATATTGTATGATCTAAACCGGTTCAGATCTCTTAATAATGCTCGTTATGAACAAAACTGATCGTGATCATAAAATATATAGTGGAAATAGTACTTAAAAATATGTTTATATTATAAGAAATAAATGACATTAGACGTTATGAAAAGTCAACAAAATAGTGGTTTATTCGATGCAATATACCAGTTCTACCGTATAAGAATATTATATAAAATAACACGCATTAAGTATGAGAGGACTTTTTCAGAATAGCAATAGATTTATGAAGAATTTTTTAATATATCAGACGGCTATTTGTGTAAAGATATACATTTTTTATTCAATAGTATTTTAAATGAAATTGATTTCGAGTCCGGTATTGCAATGCCAATTAACCGAACACAAAATGTTTATTGTTTTATCAATATTTTTTTGTACTGACTTGAAATTGAATCAATTACTACGTTTAGAGGTTATAGTATTGCCGATTAACAAATTTGATTTTATCAGCAATTTAATACTTACATACTTTACGAGTGAAAGTATTTCTTAACAATGATACACGAGCTTGTACAGAATGGATTCAGGGTTAATTACAATACCTACAGGAAGTGAAATAATCAAACATTGCGGCTGTCATTGTTTCAATATCATTATTAATTTTAAATAGTGACCACAAAAAATATGCAATATTTATTGTCATTTGGTCGATACTTCCTTAAATAAAGTGACATTAATAGAAGGCGGAAGTAAAACAAAGTTCACCCGACTCTACCCTTTCTACGTGAGACCAATTCGTAGTAAAAGGTCAATATTTTATTTCTTTGGTGTATAGAAAACAACTAATGATTTTGTACCAATATATTATATTTCATCACTTCTTATTAACTTTCGTCTTATAAAAATACTTTTTTAATTTCTTCAAACGCATTTATTAAACTACACATATATTTAAAAATTAAAATTAAAACTTTTACCATAAAGTAAACCTCTTAAGCTAATCGGTTTCAAAAATAAATGTATTTCCTGTTGGTGTCTTTTCTCCTCGAATTGATTTTGAATCACATTTTTATTTTTAATACATACACTCTTTTCTGTATTATTAAGGCTTTAAAAAATGCAACAGTTCTCTGTAAGATCTCCACATTTATAAATAAATGATCCCAAAACTTCCAGAAATTAACAGCAGCACTGTTAACGCTTATTTAAGTTTATTTTTCATTAACGATATATTTTGTTAGTTTATTCTTTAAAACAAATTATCACAATTCTATTAACATCAGTAAAAAATAAATAGCTTTTCTGGAATTTTAAGAACGAGCTAAATTATACGGAATTAGTAGAACAAAATGTGTTTTGGGAAAACTCGCGGTAAATAAATGAAAGTGTTACTACTACTAGACATTCTGTATTGTATTAAAGCTAATCGATTTCGTTCGTTTCCTTGAATCAAGTAAAACGCAGTGTCGTTAATAAAACCCATGCGTTAAAAACTGGTTCTGGTAAATACGTCAGTTTAATTCAATAAAATTCAACTTAACACGTTCTGCAAATCAAATACTTGTTATGACTCACGTTATAATTGTTTATTTTGCATAAATCCGACGTCTTTACATAAAAAAAAATGTTTAGTTTATAATTCAATTATGGATAATAATTGATTTCATATATCATTTAAGATAATTAATTGCGTTTCATAAAAAACATTATGAATCAATACACATATATTTTATAAATATTTTCCTAAGATAAACAATTAAAGAACATAAGTTGACTTCCTGATACGATATTATCATATCTCTAATGAATTACTTTTTGTTAACCTTTGTATTCTTCGATGAGTATTATCCTTATTAATATTTAACATTTTTAAATAAAATAAACCACACAATACATTTTTTAACAAATAATCTCCGACGATCCTAATTGAGATAGTGTAATTAAAATAAACATATCAATTTTGTGAATCATTTTATCAAAAATTTATATTTTTTTAACTAATAATATGAAGCCTTTTGCCTCTCTAGTTTTTATTATTTAAACATAATTAACAGTTACAAAAAATATTAATTATTTAACTATATCTCCTTCCCATATGATTATTCGCGATGCATCTATTTTTGTCAATATCTCAAAAATACCTTTTTATAACAATTTAATAACTTTTTACTCCTACATGATACTATGACAATAAAAAATTCTTAATGTACGATTAAACTTATTCTATCGTGTCAATTGTTCGACACAAGACGAAATTAGAAAATGTTAATCAATAAATAATAATTTTATTTCTTAATTGAATACAGCCAGGAAACGGTTTGATAATGATAAAAAAAGACGTGAATAATCAGTCATATATAAACATAATACATACGTATATGTAAGATGTAGTCTTATTTCGTATTTTTTAAATTGAACACTAATCATAGCATTTATCGTCACGTTCCTGTTAATACACATGTCACATAACCGGTTAATATTTTTTCCGTAATATTCAATAAAGTACTTCCCAGGATGTATCTAATTTAAAACACCAACATAAAATTTCTCAGAAGTGTTGTTATGAATAGTTTCCATATTTACTATCTAAGCGATATTTAATTATAGTACGCGGAAAATTGCACTGTTTTAAATCATCTATCTATTCATTTTATTGATATAGAAGTTTCATTATCTAATATGGTAGCTCCGCGAATGTCATATTTATATTTTTGTCAAACAAATGAGCTACTACAAACAGATTAAGAAGATTTATTTTATTATTTTATAAATATTATTTTATAATAGATATTTAATTGAGTACACCGTTTATTAGATTACAAATCGATTGAAGACATTGAATGTACTTCAGATAATTGATACTTTGCAAATTAATGTACAAAATGATCACGAGTTTTATTTTACTTTAACTAAACAAGTGTAAGCATGTTTTAATTATTGAATAACCTTTATCGTTTATTAGGAGTATTATGAGAGTTTTGGGTATCAACTCACATTTGTAAAAAAAAATAGGAAACGTTTTTGAATTGTGACACTTAAATGTACAGTATTTCATTTATGAATAAATGACATTAATCGTGACATCTTAATCATAAACTAAATCACTTAACCGGTTAACTGCCGGCAGGTACATGTATGGCGGTACCCAGCACGCCGCGAATTTTACTACAAAAATAAAACTTTCTAAGCATATCGTTATTGAAAGTGTAATAAAGTTTATTTATAAAACTTACCAATTAAATGAAGAGCGCGCCAGTCGTGCAGTCATTTATCCATAATCATAAAATTAATTGTTCATGGTGAAGGGTTGTCAAAAAAACAAGGTCAAGGTTGTTAAAACGGCGCGTCTTAAGACGTAATTTTTGTATGAGCGGCGCTCCGATCACAGAAAGTTATGCGTCTTAAGACGCTTTTGGCAGTTAAACGGTTAAACACATATTTTGCAGTTACAGCATTAACTTTTGGATGATATTTATCCATTGCTTTTTTGTGAAATTTTTGAGAATTGGATACAGTATCATCAGCGTAAATTAGCACAAACTAAATATGAACAAATTTTATAATTTTATCTATATACGTGATAATTTTGCGTTTACAGATTTCACTACCGAATGGCTGTATAGCGACATAACAAAACGATAACAAAACGAGTCTGCTGTTGTGGCTAGGAACTCTGTCCCAATTCACAAAATCAAACGCATTTTATCAGAGATCTGGCAATATTGAATGCAATACTGGTATTACCAAAACCGGAATTCCGATAATTTTTTTGTTTTTTTCTATACCGAAATAATGTTTTGAAAGTGCAAATTACCGCTATTTCAAACAGCAAAAATCGGAAACTGAAAACAGTCGAGACAAATGTTATTTTCAAACTGTGGAGAACTTTGTCTAAAATTAGCTCAACAAACTATAAGCACCAAGCTTTTTGTGCAGGATTTCTACACATTGATATCCGATTGAGATCGACAAATACCGATATGGATAAACAATATTGAATTCAAAGTAATAGTAAATTTTGTTTACCAGTAAATATCAATGATCGCTGTAACAAAAATAAATTTAAATACTAGCTTTTGAATTAAATGAGTCAATTTTAATACTTGCTGTTGCTGATGAGCACTTAAATGCAAATATTGATTGATGCTTGCCAGAGGTGTAAGACTTTAATTTGTCAATTTAATATTATTATTTATATAGATACTGGTAATCATAATATATATTTATGTCACTTTTAAGGTGTTAACTGTCACTTCTTGATGGAAAGGCATTATATTTTAAATAATAAAAACACATTTTTTTTTTAAGTACTTATTTCCACAATATATTTTTTGATCAGGACCGGTTGATAGTGCTCAGACAGTATCAGTTGATAATGCTCGCGATGAGCGAAACCGGTCCTGATCAAAAAATATATTGTGGAAATAAGTACTAAAAAAATGGGTTTTTTATATTTAAAATATATTTATGTGACATTACAATCTCTTTAAAATTGCATTTGGAGTTCATTACAAGAATCGTCATTTCAGTTTTTTTTGTTTTGGACTGAGCAAAGGTTTCCTTCTTTTATTCTGCAAAAATACGTTATTTTTTATGTATCCTGAGAATTAAATGGGAATTATATGGTTTTTAGATGTTTCGGTTCCTGAAATACTTTCCCGAGACTTAATTTTACAATAATGTTTTATTTATAAATATCACAATTAACATTCGAAATGATTTTTGAAAAAAAAAAGATTTTTAACACGTTTATAGCAGTTTCTTGGCAATATGAATTTAAACAAAATACTACGAAAATGATTTCATATTTCAGATCAATGCGTCAATATAACTGCTTATGACGACTAGTAAAAATCTTAATAAGGGAAAGATTTTGTCAATTTCACCAGACAATGAATAACGTTTTTTGGCTTAGTGCAATATACAAATATTTGCCTACAATCTGGTTGTCAACAGTAAAAGATTATTTGAAACAAAAGTATTTGTACGCCTTGAAATTACCTTGAGTTATCTACCAATAGTACTCACAATTACATTTGCGTCAACTATTGGTTAATCATTTGTGTCACGTAAGTTTTACATATTTTGAAATTGTCAAAAACTATTTTTCATCTGAAATTCAACTTTCGTAAAATCTTTTCCTATTTGTTACTTTAATATTACGAAAATGTAAATATTTTATTTTAGAATGCTTGACACTATAATTATTATTATAAACGCATATTTTTTTGAAAATTACTACACGAGTAAATCGAGAAAAAACTTGAGAAACTCTAAGTAACATCGCTTAATACAGCGTTTAGGTCAGTATACCTTAAGTCTCTAATTTCGACTTAATGCCAAAACGTATATTTTATCTTCCATTGGTTATTTATTTTATTGTAAAAAGTTAGTTATTTTATTTAATATACATACAATTATAATATTATTATATTAGTAACTTTGGGGTTACTGGATCGAATTCCATACCTGGTTGCTAATGTTTTTTAGTTTTATCCGTCTATGAATACATTATTCAAAAAAAATAAACTAAAATATTGGAAAACAACAAATTTTTGTTAAATCAAATGTCATTTTACATCGGTAGCAGATATGGTAAAAAATATAATCACACACATTATTAATCGTTTGAGTAAAAGAATATTGAAAATTTATTTTTGCGATATTATTGATAAATTTTCACATATTTTTTTTATTGATTAACATTCAATAATTATCTTAAATTACAAGACTCAATATAGCTAGGGTATTAATGTATCTAGAAATGAACAATCTTAAACCAACTATGAGAACATAATAAAATGGTTATATACAATATTTTTAGTAAAAGATGCAAGAAATATTTTTTTTTTAGTTCGTTAACAATTTACAATGATATTCTTTTTTATAATTGCTTGTCGCGATCGACATTAAATAGTTTCATGGCTGACCACGACATCGCGTTTCACTTCGGCTATCTCTGGTGTACGTGGGATGTATTGTATTTAGGACAGTGGTATAAGTCGTGACTTTATCAGAAGTTTATCATTTTATTAATAAATTAACATTTCTTAAGCATGCAATACATGCAAAACATAAAATAATTATCATTGCATCTTATTAGCGGCAAATACATTAATCTTCAAGTCCCTCAACCAAAGGTTCATTTGTTTTGAACCGGTCGGCCTTCAAAGCGTTCAATGATATGGTGTAAAATACATACTGTAAAAAATTTGTTAAGTAAAAAGTCTACTTGTGCGTAACAGGTTTTTCCAAGATGTTTTGACTGTGATTTTATAATATTATGTTGTCTGTAAACAACAATCGTTTCGAAACGGAAATATCTTGTCCTGCCCTTCGTGTACTTTCATAAATTTAACAAAGGGAAGTATGATTGCCCTTGCAATGAAGAATGTGGTATTGATGTCATTGAACACATATTGTTTTTCTTTTTTCAGAGCTTCTTTTGTACTTTTTTACTAGAAACACCGTCTTGTATACTGAACACATTCAAATACTTGTGTTATTATTTTGACTCACATAGTTAGGTTTGGCTTAGCACGGTTTTGAACGTTTTTTTAATGATGATTTTTAATGGAGTTTCTTTTAAGTATTACATTTGAGACCAACTCAGTGGCTGTTTAGTATAAATATTTTTGTAATAGAATATTATTTTTTTTTTATTCGACACTCTGGTTATCTTATGCTATTACCTTCTTTTTACTTAAAACAGTTTTGGCCAGAGTAAGTAATAGTTTAGCAATATAGTTAAATATGAAATATTTTTTACTTCTTTGAAACAAACTAAAAATTTACTTTTTAAATAAAAACTAAACATGAAACGGCTTTTCTATGTTATAATTATTTTCCTTCTTTAATGGCGTGTAATTTTATTAAAAATATATTTCATGACTATAATATTATATATTCAAAAAGCTACAAAATTTTTACACAAAAAATGTAATATTTCTTAAATAATTATGTCCAGAAACTTTATTACCTTAACCAGATTTGTATAACTTAAAATCATTATTATTTTGACAGCACTATTTTAACATATAATATTTTTCGTATTTCTATTGATTTAATATTTTGGTGAGTTTTGCATATTTATTTTTATAAAGTGAAAAAATTTCAAGTTCACAAACTTTGAAGTTGTCAAACTTTTCAAATATGCAAGTATAAAATAATTTTAAAAAAAATAATATCGTTCTATATGTTCAAATATTCAATGTTTACTGTGGCTTTATCAATTGAATAAAATTTACTCACAATATTTTTGAATGAAACCTACGCTAGTTTTTTAATCTTCTTAAATAGAATACTAGTGAATTGTAAGTAGTTTTTTGTAAAGAAAAAGTTCTTTATTTGCAATTATTTTGTTACAAATTTTACGCATGAATGTTGCAAAATTCTTTCGTTTTGCTCTAAAAATCATATTCAAAAGAGGTTTCTACAGCTATGAGCCAACTGTTCTAGTTGTTATGACAGCCAATTACACATAGTGTAGTATAATATTGACATAAAAAAATAGACAACTATTGCTAAATGCTTTATAAAATTGTGTAACAGCATTCAACACATATCTTGCCATTGATCTTGACAATTGTACAGCAATGTCAGGAACTTTTTTTTCGTTTCTTTTGGAATGTCATTGAAATATTTTCATTTTATTTACGACTAAAGATTTCAAGCAGGCACTCGTATGAAAAACAATTATTCCGGCCATAATATTTAACAAGAACGTTATTTATTGGATGGTTTCGAAAACTTTCATTCCGACTATCATGTTTAACAATAATCTTTTTTTCTTGGCTAGATTCCAAATTTATTGTGTTCTTATAGTTCGATAAGTACAGCAAATTCATTTTTATTAACAATCCTTTATTTCATACATCACGTTTAGCTGGTATTTTTTTAGAAGAATCGATTAATTGTTTTAAATGAATACAAAATATTTCAACAAAAGCAGAACTAGTATAAGTAAAATTTAAAGAAAAATGATTTTTAAAAATATTTTTTAAATTCATAGTCTGTCAAATAGATTCACTATCTAGATCTAGATATACAATTGATATTGCTACTAGGGAAATTTAAAAAAGTCAAATTTCAAAATTTCTCTCCTGCTGGATTTATGAAATGACAGTTAACATTAAGCTGTAGTTATCTAATGATTAAAATAGCGCGTATTTTTAGTAAAACGTACACAAATATGAAATTTTAACTTCTTTATTACATTTGGTCACATTAAGTTATTTACCAAGTATAATTAATTGATCGAATCAAATTTTATATAAATAATTAGCTTCCAAGAAGCTATCTCTGAATTCGTACATTTTTACAGCAGATGGAAGCGTAACTTGTCAAGATTCACTCAACACAAGATATTGAGTACAGACATACCATTTATATAGATTTACGCTTCGTGTATCCTGCGGATGCATGTGTTGGACGATGCGTAACTGATAAACAAATATAAATATTATAACTGGCCAGTAATAGATTTAAATTTATTTAATCAGTTACTTTATGACTCTTTAAGTATTTCTAGCATCTAGGTCATTACTTATCTTGAACAACGTGAATCATTATTTTAAGATTCTTAATCAAATCGGCGTCAACAGATCATAACGATTCTTCTACTAATCGACGATTTAAATTTCAGTTACTATAAAAATTACTCAATACTTATTTAAACTTTTACTAAACTAATCTGTGAAAAACCTTATATTTTAAAAGTGAATCATATAAGGCAAAATTTAATGAGCAACACTTGAACTTAAATTTTTACACCGAATTCGATCGAAAAGGTTTTAACATCAAATTCTGGCAAATATAACAAGCGAAATAGGCTTGAGAAACTATGCAATTCCAATTGAAAAACATTTTTTTTATATATGGCTATTTCACATTTGGCATTTGATTTCGAATAAAGCCTAACATGCACACAAATATAACGTTTACCACTACTGGCTAGAGTGTTAGCCTTCGGCACCTTGGAGCTTTCACTCGGTGTAGACAACGTCAAACTCACGGAAATGCATACTTAAAACCGTATCCGTTTACAATGAGGAGTATCTAGACTTCAAACATAGACATTTCAAAGGTAGTTTTTTTAAATAGAATCGCTTGTCATTCAATCTATAATATAAACTTGTTGTTTAAAAGTATTTGCGTCATTTATTCTACCTTAAACTTATTTATAATGCGTGTTTTATTTTTTGAATTTTTCTTTTAATATAAATGGTTACAATGGAATGGTTTGAATGTCACTATCATGACATTGAAGTGTGTTAGCAATACGCTTAGCAACTGATGCAAGAAGTAATTATATCAGGTGACATAATATTGAATTAATTAATGACCAGATACCTTAGACGGAATATCAAGTTAATATAGAGTGATCGTTTAATCTTACCAAACCGCAAACCAGAGCAGGCTACTTTTTGCTTCAGTTTTTTCACTGTTTCACTTTTCATTTTACTGTCTTCGCCCAAGTCTTTTTTCGTATTTCTTGGCGGCCTTCAAAAATTACAAAAGATTTCAACCCGTTGCAAACCAAAATCGTGCCGGCACGCAAATTGTACTGCATAGGTATGATTTTATACGTTTATATGATATTTTTATTGGTTTTATTGCTAACAGATCAGTAAAATACAGAACAGTGGGTGATCGGTGATCAGTATCACGAAAGATTTTTGTGTTTGGACAACGACCACATATTCATAGCTAAAACGATCTTTCAAATCCACCTAATCTATCACTATCGGTTGACGAATAATTCGGATATCGAAAATAGTATTGGAACAGATTATTTTCATTAAAAGATTACATACTGTATTTGTTTTATTATTTTGAAATATTGAACAGATTCATTCAGGGCTGTCATTCTATCATTGTTGCTACAGTAGACAAAGTAGCAGTAAATCGCATTTTTAAATTAAATTGCATAAAAGTAGAGAATGGAAAGATTAAGTTCAACATGGTGAGAGTTGTTGAACTTAATCTTGAAATATTTCTGAAGAATGATTTTTTAAACATATTCTTTTAAATTTATGAAAAACAAATTTCGATATTTTTTGGATCTTGAAGACCAATTGCATTTTAAAGTATTGATATAGTTACCTTTTAAATAATAAACACCGTTCCAATGCGGAGAAATTATCCTGTATACCTGGCTATGTAATGAAGATGTAATGTGGCCAAACTGAAAAATTTTACTCCAATATCAAATGAGCAATTCATGAAAGCTTAATACTTAAAGCTTAAAAATCATATTGTAATCATAAACTTTTTGCCATCTGTCTTCGTAACGAAGAGTCACGTGACAATATTTCTACATGTATCGTATTCAACTCTTTTTTGCGCTTAACATACACTTTACATATTTTAGGTAGTGGCTTGTTTATTTTTTGTTACGTGTATTGGTATCAAAATATATTGAATCACGTTTCTTGATATCCTGTCTAGCAGATTATATAAACTTGCAATTAAGCGTTACGTAAAGTTAAGTTACCGTAAATCTTAATGTCAGATGCATAAATATTAAAGTTGATTTCCAAAAAATCAAAATTAACATTTATTTCTCATGAAAAAATAACTGAACGACTGTATTACGTGTCAGCTATTTAAATAGATTATAACTATCACCAAATGATACATTTTTATCATATGTTGATTTATACAACTTTTCATATATTTTAACAACCAAAACTTGATAAAATTTTACAGCATATCATTATCGAGATAACGTGCCACGTAAAAACACGAGCCCTGGACGCAACGTGTTTAAACAATGTATTTAGATTGCATGGAAAAGCATTGACCGCTTAAAGTCGTGTAATATTTTTTATTAAATGAGAAAAATAATTTGCTTATTTTTAATTATACCAGATTAAAAACAAAAAAATTGCAGCAACAAATTTATATGCACTATAAAAGAATGCATAGTTAAGTAAACTGTTTAAATATAAACTATACGGTCGGTGTCTCACTGGATTTAAAAATCAAGATATCAATATAATTATATGGAAAACCATTTGATACGGCTTTTGAAATTATGTAAAAGAATCATAACCGAATATAAAAAAATGTTATGAATCGTTCTTTTTATAATTAAATAATTAATTGTACTCCATGTATATGCGGCAGAAAAAAAAATCAAAATATTTTGTGTAAATTAAAATAATTGCATAATTTACCAACGCATAAAAAACGGTTTTTGTTTTAACTTTATAAATCTAAGAAAAGGGTTAAAATAACACAACTAACCTTATTTAACTTCTCTACTTATTAAAGAAAAATTGAAAATCCAAAAAAGGAAACTATAAGCATTTTAGTTTGATGATTCGCAGACGAGCTATTCAATTCAAAACCTTCCGTTAAATATGTACTGATGAATGGTTGTCTCATGTAAATCAACGTGATTCTTCTTCATATTGTGTTCCGTTGAATTAGAAATGAAAAGTCTTAAATTAGAAAAATTCAGTCGAAGCAATATACATAATTATTTATGCTTACAAATAAAAATAAACAATTTATGCGCTAAAAAATCAATAAAATAAATCAGAACTAAAAGGTCATGGCATATTAGTTGAAAATTCAAATGTTTATATCATTTATATAAATTAAAAATTTGTTTTTCAAAATAAAATCATTTTGTTTTCACTCGTTATATAACTTTAAAGGTCTAGCGATGAACGAAATGTATCATAAAATTATGCAGTCTTACTTATACATATATATTATTTTTAAAGATACAGATACATATCATATATATATCTTTAAAAATAACACATTTTACCGTTAAAAGTGACTCGCATTTAGTTTGCTTTGAGATTTATTATATAAGCACTATTACTTAATTTTGAATTGCTATAATTTTGTACGATTCCAAATTTTTTGCCACTACCGACCCGGGTTTCGCCTTTCGGCATCTTCATGTATTTTATTACACGGATGCAACAGAACTGACATGTGAATCGAACAGAACAGATGTGGAATCGCACAAAGTTTTAACAATTCAAATTTGATATTGAAATTCCTTCAAGCATCTTCAATCGATATCATAAACGATTACTTAAGTTAAATTGTTCTTCTATATAATGAAGATATTTCAATGAATGGTTCTGATGAAATATTTAAATGCAATTATAAAAGTTTCTCAAAGTTGATTGGTTATATTTGATTTATTTATCTTTGTTTTCCCATTTAATGGGTTATTTTAAGCAATCTGTGTACATCAAATATATGTTAGATATTATTTACATTCAAAATTTTGTATTGCATTAAATTAAGTACAGATCTGAATTTCATACAATACATATCTTTTAAAGGTGACGTATTAGTAATGTGAAATACTTGATATCCATGTCGGATTCTTCATTTGAAATTTACTGCTGGATTCTTTTATTAGACTAGATTTTTTGATTATCTTGCAGTATGCTACAAACATTTACGTCATCACTTTGTCTTCTGCTCAACTTGAGAACTGAACTTATACGAAAAGCATAACGTGAGTATTTTATATAGCCATATAAGTTATATGAGAATACTTATAAAATATGGTACAGAATGATCTTCGTTTTATCGTAAAAGTACTTCGTTCCACTAACATTCAAATAAAATGTGTTTCGAGTAAAACTGGTGTATAAAAATATCGCAATTTGTTCCATGAACCTTTTTGACTATAAAATAGTATAGTTTTATACACTCGCTTTTTAGTGCTAGATTATATTGTAAAATCTCGTAGACGAATGCGGAATGCCACGCTTTCAGATTATGTGTTTGAAACAATAATAGTGGGTACTTTTATTTTATCTTTATTTGAAGTTGGGGTACCAGCGTCATAGGGTGTTATTTTAAGTATGACAATTTTAAGTTTTATATGCCACTATTATGAACATGATTTTCTTCATACAAAGATAAAAAAATAAGTAAATCGTAACAAATTGTAATAATTATGAATGTTGTGGAAATAATAATGTCTTTTTTAAATAAAGATTTAAAATAAAATTTAATCATTCTCAACCAATCACAATTTTTGTTTTACTTATTGTAATTTTTTTTTTATTAGCTTGTCATAAAAAACGTTCAAATTAATGTTTTATGGTTAAGTTCTTCTGACAAAAACTCGCGCAACGTGTATACGTTTAACTTAACATTTCAATATCAATAAAGCATTAAATACCAGTCAATATTTTTAAGAGCGACTTATTACACTATTTTCTTAGCAAACTGATTTTTCGAGTCTATTTAGAGCAAAAAAAACATCATTAAAACAATGCATTGTTTGATATAATTGCGCTGTCAATAAATAATTCATATCTCGTATTTTAATATCTTTGTAGATCTGTCGTGAAAACAGTCTCATAGTATTATTATCTCGTTGATTTCTTGTTCCTTCCTTTCGTATTTTTCCTCCATCGTATATAGCAGCAATTGTCATCTAATGACTCGCGAATAAATTTTCACGGTAGATTTCAAGTTGTTGCAGTATTGTAGTTAAAGCTAAGACCTGTAATAATCTTCACTTTTACGGGCACGTCTGGGTTACTAAAGCATGATCCATGAAGTCCGCCAAGTTGACAATAGCTGGTCTGTAGCATGCATAGAAAATAAAAATATAAGTCACACAAAAAAATATTTTCGCATGTATTATTCAAAATACAAAAAGTGTGTGTTTACCTCTAGCTCACAATCTGGTATACTCGAAATGGATGGTAAAAATATAAATATTATATGAAAGTGAATTCAGGTTATGGAAAAAATATTTACTCTTTTTTTTCCTTATTTCAGGTGCCCAGTGAAACGCTGTTCAAACAGTTTAATACATTTATCAACATGGTGAAGTTGGTGCCAAGAAGTCTTACTACAGAAGGGAGGAGAGAACTTCGCAATTTTGTCCCCGGAGAAAGATGGAGGATAATCAAAAATATCGTCGTAATTGGTTTTGCTTTTATGATTCACTTCACAGCATTTCATGGGACTGCCAACCTTCAGAGTTCCGTCAATTCTGATGCATCACTAGGCACTATGACTCTTGCCGTTATATATGGATCACTTATCCTTTCAAACATCATACTACCAGTTATGGTTATAAGGTAAGATTTCAATATTTAATTCTTAATTACCATGTCACGTATCATACACATTAAAATAATCAGAGATATTTTTTATAACATGCTACGTACTATTTTCTAAAATAATGCGTGCTATTTTTTATAGGTCACTTACCGTATTAATAGTTTTTATCTTTTGAGTCCAACTTTACGCAATAACAACAAAAATCATATAAAATTAATGATTTTATTATATTTTGGATTTATGTATTTTTTTGTTTTATGTTGCTACAATCGCTACAACAATAGCAGCTGATTGACATAACAAATGATCTACATACTTGTGATCACACATGTCACATGCAATAATTTAAGTGCATATGCGAGGAAACTATCGGTTATAGGTTAAAGACACAATACTGGTTTTTCTCGATCCCACCTGGAGCAGTAAATAGCAGCTATTATAAAAGTAAAATTGCATTATAAGGAAAATTGCTAATAATAGAAACGTCACTTATAAATTTCCTAGTAATATAACACTCAATTAAAGTGTATTACTTGCAGGTTAAACGTCTTATTGTCATTCGTGTATTTTTTTTTTCTTTACATATGTAGAATTGATTATAAAGTGTCGTTAGTTAAAATAAATGTCAAAAGCAAAATTTTTATACATATATTGGTAGCATCATATTTCAATAATGCCTGTTATGTAATGTATATTATGAATAACCTCTTAATATAACATTTTCTTAAAATATATATTTTTTTTGAAATTAATAATATTTTATTGTCATATAAAGTAATATTTCATAATTACAATAAAAAGACACCGTGATCATAAAGTTTACGATCACCTCAAATATTTGAATGCGAGCCATTATAAGTGTTTACTGTTTTGTAAAATATAACAAGTTATCTGTTGGTCAACTAATCTTCTGAGTGTTAACAGAATCATTGTTTGATCTACGTTCACATTTCATTCCGAAACTTTGCGATAGACTACAAGAATTTAATAATCATAAATTCCAAAAAGTACTGAGGTGAAGTACGGTACAATTTGTTTGAAGTTACAAAGCGTAAATCACTGAATTGAAACTAAATGTTTAAATTTAATAATTCTCAAAGTTTCTCAATAACTTTAAATGCGTACATTATCATATATAACTTTAAAATCAGTTTTAGAAGCACAAAATTTTCACAAAAAAAATCATGTGATATATTTTTATAAGTTGTGTAATACTACACTGCATTCTACTCAATAAGGTTTTAGTTTTCGTTTTCGTGCCCTTTACATTTATGTTGAATTAATTTATTTTCTTGATATGTTTATTTTCGGTGGAATATTCAATTACAATTCTAATTAAGTAAAAAAAGTTTTATCAGTATCGTAATTAACTGTTAATATTTTTTTATATTGAACACGATAATGAAATGTCTTTATCTTTGAGATTAAAGTACATAGAGTCGATGTTGGAATCATTTGATTTTTATAATTTTGACAGGATTAAATGATTTCCTACTTTTGGTCGTTGTGTAGTTGTACCAAATAGCTTTCGTTTTCGTCAATATTCTGGTGCCACTATTTATATCTACCACAAGTATATTGTTTTCAAATTGACTTTTAGTCTTTATGGTCACGTCAGTTCTTCGCAACCAATGTATTGCGAGTCGATGTCCAAAAATCCAAGTCACATTTTTTTTTATATTATACATCTATGTATACGTAAAATTTGTTCTAATGCTAATCATAATAATGTTGATGCAGTTTTCCGCTTTATCTGGTATCTCAACACGTTAAACACAACATTTGGAGGGTTTAATTAACCACATGTAAGATTGAGAAAAACTCTACAAAAATTTTAATAAAAGATTTTTTTGTATGCAGCCTTATTGAATTTGTTTTACTTAAATTAAAAATTTTCATTCGAAAATTTTTAAGAATTATAAACTGAGTGTATTTACTATACTCATGTTTCTTTTTCTTCTTTGTTTCATAAATCGAAGTAGAAGCGATCCATCACCTCAAAATAATTGATATTCACATAGCCTGAGAAGAAAGATCTCCATTCGTAGATATTATAAAAAATATTCATATAAGACATAATTTAGCTTTTAGTGTGTTATAGAAGTTATACGATTACTTAGGTGTGTCATGCGTGAGAAAATGTTTAAAATTACTGAATTATGCTATAGTATAATATGTTCCTTCGTCACATTGTCGAGCAAATAGATAGTGTCATGAACGCATTATATGTATTAAGTACAGTACCTTCCAGAACTCTTGTATTCAATAGAGAAAGTTCTAGTCGAACATCCGCGGTGAATCTTTAATAGCTTTGCCAGTGGTAATAAACAATATGCGTAATGTTCCTATCCATTCAGATTTCCGGCGGCGGTTAACCATTTAACGTTTTCCTCCGAGGCCCAAAGGGAGGTTCATTCTGTACGGTTTACTTTGGGGTGGCAGTGATCGCCAACTGGCAACGATTATTGTCTACATTTTTTTACTCTACACCAGAAAGAAATCTTTTATAAGAAGCTTAATAGATTCATGTGAATCATCACTTCAACAATTACCACAGGTCAAAGAATATTTTTTAGATACATCACATGCTTTAATTAAATTTACGGAAAATCGATAGCTGTGCATATTCTATACACAAATTTGATTTCTATTATGTTGTCGTTTTCGTTGTGAATTAGTTGTAAATCTAATATCAATAAAATTTCCAGATTTATTGATTATACTGCTATAATTTATGATATTGACTGAAGGTGCTTGATGGATTTTCAATATTAATTTTGAATTATTCAAACTTTGTATGATTCCACATGTTTTGTCACAAACGACCCGAGGTCGCCTTTCGGCATCTTCGGACATTCTATCACACGGATAACAGTCGGACTGATTGTCTGGTATCGTACAAAGTTTTAACAATTCAAATTTATTATACTGTTAATGCTAAGGTAACTTTTGTTAGAGTTAACTTGTGGTAAGCAGCAAAATGTTAAGATGTTTACTGTCACTTTCTGATGGAAAGGTATGTTATTTTAAATATTAAAAAACATTTTTAGTGTTTATTTCAACAACATACTTTATGACTAGTGCCGGTTTCGCTCATCGTGATCATTATCAACTGATTATCAGATCTTATTCATAAATTTAATGGTAGAAATATAATAGAATTATTTTTTTACTTAACATGTCACTTTTAAGGTGTTAACTGTCACTTCTTGATGGCGATGATGTTTAAAAAAATAAAAACAGTTTAGTACTTATTTCCACAATATATTGTGGAAACAAGTACAAAAAATGTGTGTTTTATTATTTAAATTTTTAATTTATTCTTAAAGTTTATATTACATTTTTTTCATATATATCAAATTGGAGGAGCGTTAAGATCTATAACGCATTAGCATTAGAGCTCTGCAAGTATCATTCATTCCTTCTGTGTTGTTTGTTTTTATACAATTTTTCTGTCGTTGCTAAGAAACGTTAGTGACTGCAAGTATAAACGAATGTAATGACCGTTGAATTCAAAATTTGAAAACAAAATGGTGTGATACAAAATCAAGTGTTCAGCTACCAGTTTTATTGAACTTTTTTTTTTCGTTTCGTGTGCTACTTTTAACACTACTTAAAGCTTATTTTTGCCACTTAAAACCCTTGACTGAGCTTCAATTATTCTATTAAACAAAAACTCTGGCATAATTTTGATGATACGACATTATTTTGTAATCTATCAATAAAACGTTCCTAAAAATGTCTCATAATCTGAACTAGTTTTATGTTTCGAAATAACATAACAAAATCATTAGCATCAGATAATTTTAAACGTTCACATAAATCCCAACTGAACATAGATTCAAACACAATCAAAAATCAAGCTGATTTTTTGCGATATTTATTAATTATTGTTCACTTTAATACAATACCTCATGAAAAATAAAAAAATAGTTTAACACAGTGAAAAACTAGCAATGTATTTTAGTTCAGTATTTTTTTTTCATAAGATGTAGTTGATAGCTATTTCGGCTCACGCCATCGTCAGAACTATCTTTTAGTTCTGACGATGGCGTGAGCCGAAATAACTATTAACTACATCTTATAAAAAAAATGTAGAACTAAAATACATTGCTATTTTTTCATCATGTTATAATGGAGTTCTACCAAGTAAATGTCAATTCAATTAAAAAATAGTTTGATTGAGTTTTTACACTTTTTCAGTTTGTCAATTTCGGTCGCTACAAACTTTTCATGCTGTCTTGATAATTTACTGTTATACAAATATATACCCTTGTAAATATTGTACAAAAAATGGCATCCGATATTCTTTGTCAATCGTCAATCTTTTTGCAAAATCGAAAACAAACCTTTACGCGCAACTCTTTGGACAAGAATATCCAGTCTGTTCGGATTCACCACCTAAAGCATTCACAGCACGTTTGTAAGTGAGAGCAATCACCGCAGCATACTTATATGTGTTAAAAACTGCAAAACCCGCCTACTCATTCCACAATCTTGACGAAGACAATTAACATTAACAATGAACACCTTTACTCTCACTGACCACCATTTAAGATTGCTTAATAAAGTGTACCTAAGGTGAATCTTGCAAAAATTTAAATATACAACTTAGCTGGACTTGTCCAAAGATTATAAGAAATTATTTTGACTACTCCTGTTCAAAGGAAATGAAGGAAGGTTCACATATTATCTACACAATGCGTGGCTACATATAAAATTATTCGTATATGTAAATGTGTGTGCCACAACATAACGGTTTTTGAGTTAGGTGTATTGCGTTTCTGCGAAAATTTTATTGCAAAAGGTCGACAATTTCAACAAAAGCACATTAAATTTGCAATTATTTGCAATGGGGTCAAAGTTTATCTTTGTTTACCCATCATTAAAATCTTTACAATGGACATATTAACCTCAACTCTACTCATAACAAACTATGAACTTAGGCAACAAAACTTTGTAAAAGACATTACATAACGTATCGATATTGTATATAACATTTCTATGTGGGGTGCTCATAGTTTTTGATTTACGATTCTTAACACGAAGATTAATGTTCATTTGTTGGGTAATAATATCGAAAACTTTATTACTATAATTCACTTACGATATATTGGTTATTTTACAGTTAGTAACCAATACTGGTAGACCAGTTTTCACCATCCAATAATAATCTCTCTCCCTTACATGACAATAATAATTTATCGGCTATAGGAAATGTCTAAAAAGAGTAATTGTTTCAGATTTGCGAACATTAATAAATCTTTTTTCGTGTCAAAATCGAAATAAAGTTCGTTTCATATTTATTTTTATCACGATTTAAATCTTTCATACAGCGCTATTCAAAAAAAAAAAAACCTATTTTCTGTGCTAAATTGACGCCTGTTATTATTTTATATATTATATATATCGAGGATATAAAGACTTAACACCCGACACAAAACGTTGCCCATTCCCTGGCATCATGGCGTTTATAATTCTTCATATAACGACATTTCTATAGTTGTATTATGATCATCTTTTTGAGATGTATTTTTACCATGAATAGTTTAGCATTTCCTTTTGAATAATGGGGTTAGTATGAGATTAATATCGATTTTTTTATTATATATATATTACGACATATGTAATTATTGTACAGAGGAATTATTAATTATAGTTACTTTGATAAAATAGTTATGAATTAAAAGTATAATATATTTCGATTACCTGATAAAAAAATCGCCATGAGCAGTTAAACGTAAGCTGTCTATCGAAACCTTACGTAATCCAATCGTCGAAACAACCTTTTTGAAGATTTACGGATATAAGAATGGGGACAGGAAAGAATTAATAGTTTTTGTATACATGGGTCCATTTTAATACTGTTTTTAAATCGGATACAAATCTTTGCCGTGCAACTGAATTTGGCAACAGTCAATTTATCTTCATTATTTTAATGCATTTTTTTTATACACTCATCCGCTACTGGTTTTGATTATGTGGACAACAACTAATGATTCTACTTACAGAAATTATTCAACCAAAATTTTATTTCTTGCAACTCTGTAGTTCAATATATTTTGAGAGAGTAAGGATTGAAATGTAATTCGAAAGTACTTACTGACCGATCAGTTTGCTTATATTTCTCTTTACAACTCAATTGAAACTGTTTTCTCTGCGATTTGCTTCAGAACCAAACACATTTACTCCATAGCCAAGGACAACTATTACAAATATGCGACTAAAAACCTGACAATCCTAAACTCACAATAAAGTTGCCATTTTTTCATAATCAAATTTTTTAATTCTTTATGGGACTAATGTAGGGTTATTAACAAAATAAAATTTAATTATTTAAAATCATGCATAGTGAGTTTATAAAAATAAAACTTTTAAACAAAAATTGTCTTCTTCGATAATTAATTAGTTCACAGTATCAATGAAAATGTGACTTCTACTGTATTATTTTGTAAATATAGCGAAAGCTATACTTAATTTTATATCACTAGTTAGGTTTTCTTATAAATTCAAGCTTGTTTGTCTTACGAAGGATGCATCATATTGACGATAAATTCAATTTTCCTTCTCTAAATCTCAACGCCTTGATAAAATTCTACCTGCTGTCCACATCGGAAATTTGATGCAATTTTTTATGAACTTTCAATCCTGTCAGCAATATGCTTATAAATCTGTTTACCGTAGCGACTTTTGCGCTTAAGTATAAGCCTTTTTAAAATACATTACTTTACAGCTTTTCGCAAAGCTTAAACAGATACCCATATATACAACATAATTAACTAAAATAAAGTAAAACTATTTCTGTTATCTAAACACTTTTGTTTTTATTCTAACCTCCATAGTCAAAATCCGATTTAAATGGAAAAAAATGTCACGTATAGTTTGTATACCAATTATATTTTTACAGATTATTCAAACTGTGTATTTATTTTTATCAATCTCGTTTCTAAAATAATATCTTTATACAATAACAATAATCTTTGACCTTTTTACAATGCAAGGAATCACGGTACTGGAAAAATCGAATATCAATATTGGTTTAGAAGAAAAGAAAAATATGAGGATAAAAATAATTCCGACAAATTCTAGGATTTAAATCGAGTCGCCGAAGTCATACTATTTATTTTAAAAACTAAAATGATTGGTAAACTTAAAATGAGGTGATAATTCTCATATGTTTAACTCGTCAGTTTTGAATTACATTGATTGTAATTGCATTCTTATGCAAATAATTACTGCTATAAAAAGAAGCATTTCCTTTTTAACTCTGATATGATAAATTCTTTTAAAGACATAAAATATCGATTCGGTCTTTTATTTGCAATTGTCGTATTTAAATGCTTTTTTTAATGCCAAATCCATAATTAACTCTCATAAAAAAAAATACTTTGTCAAAAATAACAAAGTCATTACAAGGCTCTATAAATATTCAAATGAACTATTTCTATCGATTGCGTTAACTAAAATACCTTTCCATTTTAATCCTATTAAAATAGATGTATTTTTTTATTTAATACAAAAGTCTACTTTTACATATAGCTTTCTTCCACTTTGAACCTAGTTGAATTGTTTCGTCTATTGAAATCTAATGTGCGTCTCAACTGAAAATATTCAATGTTTAATAAAAAAAACCTTTAACGTGGGCGCTGTAAATACTGCTAGAAACGTAATGTTTGGTTCTGAAAATATATATTTTTGTTACATGAACTCATTTCCGACACGCACAACCGTGTCACAAAAAAAAAAGTTTCGAAAAAGTTTTGACCAAACTTCGTCACCATAGTTTTCTGAGTAGACGCCTGACTTGACGCGAGCTTAAAGTTTTATCATAAAATATAACATATGGAAATAGTTATCGCCAACTTAATACCACCAAACGAACAAAAATTATTATTTTCCGCCGTAGAAAAGAAATATCACACAAAAAATGTCACAAACCTGTGTCAAATTACGGTGCGTGAATGAGAAATTAAATCATCTAACCGTTTTGTATTTTCGTTCTAAGGAAAAATAGCCCAACGATAAATGAATTAAGTTATATATATATAAATATTGTTTTTTTATACTTTATCTATAGGAAAATAAATTATTTTTGAAAATGTGTATCAAACATAATCCAATTTAAAACTCATTCAAATCAAAACAAATAAAAATCCCGTATAAATTTCAATCTAATATCTAGATCAAATTACGCTGATGTTCAAAAGTTTTTTTCATCGACAATAAACTTTCAATTGGTGCCACATGAATTTACTTTTTTTTTTTTTTAAAAAAAACGAGTATTTTCGACTGCTATTTTTGCTTTGATAAATTATAAATTTTTGACTCGCTGCTGGAATAAGGCCGATAGACTTGTATTAAAATTATTTAAAATAATAAAACTAGATTGTTTACAGTAAGTTTTTATTATTTATTTCACAATCCATGGTTTTGATTTCATAAAATTATATATATTTTTTAAGAAAAACATTGTTTGCTTACCAAACACTAGATTTAACAATTAAGTAAAAAAATCTAACTTAACTACAGGGCTATTATATTGAATGTCACTTGTTTGTATAAAACAATAAAAATGAATAAAACTGTTCTTTATACTGATAAATGTTCAAAATTACGTCAGTGTCGGCTAATAACTCGCCTTTCTTAGCCTCACTTTTTTTGACAACGACAATGTTTTCAACTGATCTTATTTTACGTTATGGCTTAGACTTGTGTTTACTTACTATCATGTTTCTTCAGAATAATTCAAAACGATAGATTATTGGTTTTGATGGTACATTATATTTACGCAAAATGTCATATTGTGGAAAAATTGATGATTGACTACAATTATGTGTTCTGACGATTTAAATGCGTTGATATAACAAATATTTTTTTAATAATAAATTTTCCACATCTATTGTTAATACGCGGTGAAAAATGGCAATGTATTTTAGTTCTACATTTTTTTATAGATATAGTTGATAGCTATTTTGACTCACGCCATCGTCAGAACTATGCCTAAACGAACATTTGCTTATCTTCAATTTTCAAAAATTGTATACAATTTTTTGAAAAATTTTAGTATTACTGTGAGCAAGAAACAAGCTAGGCCGTTAAAACAAGAGAGAAGATGTATTGTGTACCTTTTCTACACAGCTATATAAATATAGATAAGTTTATTTAAACATAGTTATGACGATGACGTGATCCGAAATAGCTATCAACTATATCAATAAAAAAATGTGTACAACTAAAATATATTGCAATTTTTTCACCGTGCTATATTGGAGTTCTACATAGTGAATGCCAATTCAATCAATCTATTGTTTTTGCCAATTTCAATGTCTACAAATTGTTAAAACAAACACAATAACGAAAAACTATGTAGTAATCCTTCCCATCGAACAACTTGTATAATTCATCGCTATGCGTTTTCAGACTAAAATGTGCTTAGCTTAAAACTGTATTTTTTGCTACGTGGTTCTCATAATTTATTCTTTATTATTATTCTTATTATTTATCATTTTACTGTTACTTGAATATTTGGTATCATTAGTTGAACTTTCCTTCATAACAGTCTTTGACAACAAAAATAACCTAAAAAATACTATTGAGTATTGGAAGAATAATTAATCCAGTGATGAAATATAGCCAAGCTGTAAAATGTTGACGATTCATTCGCCATGGTTTAAGACGACAGAGTGCCTCAAGTGTGAAATATTCATGAAACGGATAAGGCTACCGAAAGACAATTTACTTTTACGACGAACCCATAAAGTATGGGGTAACATTTTCGGACCTTTATCGACAAAGGAAAATTGCCATACCGGCAATTAGTTTACGACCATCATTTAATCAGATAACAGCTTCTTTCACATGGTTTCCATACATGTAAACCATGGATCGTTTTCTAGTCTTTGTTCAAAATATAAACTATGATATTTTTCATAGCATCTCTTTGACATCAGTCAACTATACCGGTTCAAAGGAAATCGAACAATTTATTTGAAAATGATGAGTTAACGCTATAAGTTTAATATAGTAGCAAACAAAAGATTTTTTGCTATCATTTTATACCTTGCAGAAAAATGAGATGAAATAGTTGATAAAATATATTTTAAATATTCTTTGAACACATAAAATCTTTCAGTTGAATAGTTTTCCGTTTTACATGACATTGAAATAATAAAATATGGAGCCTATTTATAAATAGCTTTAAAGCTTTTGCTTAAAAAAAAGAATTTTTCAAATAAATATTATTGTCATATTAGTTATAGCAGGAATTCGCAACAACAAAAGCTAAAAGATCAAACACCAACTTTTTCACGTCTCCAGCAATTTGATTTATTTCTAATACCATATTTTCCAATCAAAAATCACATTACTAACATAAGGATTCCACAGGTCATGTGCAATATTTGCTCGAAATCGAGAAGTTTTCTGAGCGGAGAATCGAAAGCAGGTCAAGTCAGCCGATTCGCCAATTCGCAGAACGATTTTATTCCAAAATACTAATTCATCATATCTGAATTTAAGCTATAAAAATCAAAAGTTATTATTTATTCATTAAAACATTTGAAAACTGTCTTAACTGTCATATCATTGAAAATTACTTGTATGTATATTTATATAAAAAAAATATGTTTAATGTTTGCTTAGAGTATTTACCAACATATGTGTACGTAGACGTTTAAAATTGCTGTGCGACCGCGCACGCGAGCCACTTAAACACCGCATTTCTTATATTTTTCATCTCTGTGAAAATTATGTTCTTATTGTTTTTCTTGGTAACAGTTGTCACAATCAAGTAAGTTTTAGCATTTTCCTAGCCCAATAAACATTTGTTTTCTGATATATTTGAAAGTACATCTTAACAATCAATTTTATTTAATGCCATTTTCAAAATTAATTCTGTAAATCTGTTTCATAATCTTGTCATAATAAATTATTTAGTTTAATAAATGATCAGCAAATTCAACAGCGAATATTATTTAATAACGTGTATTTTTTCTAACTCATTTTCCGAAATACCTTTCTGATTTCTCTCTTATTGGTGTAGAGGGAGCAATTAGGGTTAATCGTAAAAGCCGAGGTCAGGCAACGAATCTTAAATGGTACTCTCTTACTCAGATTACCCCAGCGGGCTATTAGGGTTATCTTATCATTCTTATTAGACTAACATTCACTGATTTTGATTATCATTTCGGCCATTATAAGTAAAATAGCCAACAAAAGAATTGGCAAATACTATCTTTTCATTATAGTTTACGGGAAATTTATTGCTCGGTCGGGCATGATTTTTGTTTTCATGTTTCACAATTAATAAAAATGAAACAGGATTTTTAATTCTCATTGTAAACTTATATCATTTTATATTTTTTTTTCATTATAATACGATCAGCAATGAATTTAGCTAACTATTGAATATTTTTTCAACAGACAAGAAAAAAGGAAAGTATCCAAAAAATCGACTCGTATTTTTACCATACATTATATGTTATATCAATCTTATGACCACTTAACCAAGCTATATTGAAACAATTTAATATTTTCTCATGGCTACGGATTATTGATATTTGTTTTTTAGTATTACTGAATGAAAAAACTTCGAATGGCATTCTTATCGATTAATACATTCGCTTTGATTAATATCACAAGCTTTTTTTGTTTTGTTTGTCTTGCCTTTATTGTTATATTTTAAGTGCTGAGTAATAAAATATGGAACAAAGAAGAAACAAGAATTGTCGCATTTAACATTCACATAGTATAATATTTCTCACATGGCTTCAAACATGATGTGAACAATTACATAAAGACAATGGAAGGACTATTTTTCACGCAATTTCTTTGTCTGATATAAGCGAGAAAGTTTTTCTCTAGCAATATTTAATCTTTTCACACGATATCAGATTTCATGCGTCAGTATTGACTAATAATTCCATGTATGCATAATGCCAAACGAAACACTTTTGTGGTGATTTCATATGAAAAATCCTTACTTCCACTATATTCTGTATGCCTCTTAATTTTTCCCATGAAATATCTGTATATTATTTTCAAGAATACAATCATTGTAAATTATACCATGTGGTCATCCAGAACATCGAATTCTTCCACATTTGAAAAAAGCGAGCAAGAATTAGGCTCTTCACAAGCACAATTCCCGTACTTGTTTTTATTAGATCTTACATTTTTTCAAGTAAAAGCTAACTAAACTAAAAGTAGTACAAGACACTACCTGGTACATATCTAAGTGATCTGATACCGTCCAAATTCAAGTAATACGATTATTTGAACAAATGACAAATCATTTTTCTGAAATTAACCGTGTATCCGTGTGTATCCTTGATATGTGTATCCGTGAGATTCTGATAAGTCTTATTCAAAGACCAAACACCCAAAGTCTTTCTGGCTAGTCTAGACTCAAGAAATCTAGTTATAAATTCTTCTCGTAGTTGTGAATGTATACGTTTGCTTAGCATATTGAATTCTTGAAGTATTTTTGAACTTGAGATACAATAAAAGCTTAACATTGTATTTTTTCATTTAAACTATTCATATTTATTTTATTAACGTGCTTATTTTAAATAGCTCCATAGGTGATTTGGAAACGAAATATAGGAAAATATATTGCTCAAAAATTCACGCTTACAAATTAATTACATTCTATCATTGAAATAAATTAAGATTAAACAGAATATACTATGGGTACAATATGTAGATTACAGCATTGACAGAATGTCAACATACAAGTAGATCTTGGAATAAATCCAAACACGTAAACTTTCAATTACTGGTTTGTTAGTTTTTACACGAATTTGGCCCCGCAGACTAAAATATGCAAAATAAGATTTCACAATTTCAAAGAAATTTAATAAATGACGGCAGAATAATAGTTGTTAAATTCAAAATAAAATTTAAAATAACATTAATTATTCCACGTATTGTGTTACTAATTGTGACACGTGTTTTGAATAATAAGAAGTGTTATTAAATAGTATCCTAAATAGGACAGGATGCTCGCCACTTTAATTATTTATTTTCAATGGGTAACCTATGACAATTGGTACATATCCGTAGTTAATATTTTTTTAACTACTTAAATATTTTTGGTTCGTTTCTATCCTCTTCTCCATGCTTATCGTAAAAAGAAAAAATCCCAATTTGTATTTTGTAATTTATCATTTTAGAATTTTAGAATCATTCTTGTTTTATAACTAAAGAAATTCTGAAGATGCCTTTAAAAGAAATAAAACATGTCTCACAATTAGTAATACAATTTGTGGAATAATCTAAGTTGTTTTTAATTTTACTAACTCTTTTTAAACTTCCACTAAGTTACTCCCTAATCCGCCGAAAGTGTTAAATTCTTTTGTAGCCAAACACTTGTGTCATATGTTTGTACGACATAGTATCACATTGAGCTAGCAAAAAGTCATCATTGAATAAAAATTGAAAAGTAAACTGTAAGCGCAAGATTGTTTATTTCCTAGGTATGGAGCTCTTAACCAGTAATGCATTAATTACCCTGGAAAATTATTTTCTTTTTATCGCTAATGAGTTCGTGAACAAACTTCTTCATTCACTAATCAATTGAATCATTAAACTCAGATATACCTATTAACAATATGAATAAATCGATTATTAACAATCACGTCTAATAAATAAACTTCTGAAAAATGAGAATTCAATTATGAAAGTAAATATTTTCTTCAAAGCAGTTAGGTAACATACCACACCAAAAGATCTGAAAAGTCAAGAAAATCTGTATTTGTTGATAAAAAATGTCGGCAGGAAACGATGAGGAAAATTAAAAATGAATAAGCAATAGCAAGACTTACTTAACCGGAAAATGAGAGACCATTTAAAAGATGTTTAGCGACGCCTCCTGTTATTTATGAAAGTGTTTATTACCCCAGCTTTAACCTTTTGAATATAGTCATTGTAAATAAATAACGCTTTTTATTTTCTGTCGCCTTTCAAATAATTTTTGATGAAGATATTACCTGCAAAAAAATTCTCGTAGAAATACAACATTATGATAGATTCAAAATCAGACAATTGAAACATTTTTGCTTTTGGAAAATTCGATGAAAAAACGACTGATGAATGTTTACAAGACGGAAGTACTAAATAGTAAATATCAAATATGTTCAATTTATGATATCGACTGAAGGTGCTCGGTGGAACTTCAATATTAAATTTGAATTGTTGCAACTTTGTACGATTCCATATGTCTTATTACAAACGACCCGGGTTTCACCCTTCGGCACCTTCAGGTATTCCATCACACGGATGCAGTCAGTTCTGTTGCATCCGTGCGATGGAATACCTGAAGACGCCGAAGGGCGAAACCCGGGTCGTTTGTGATAAGACATATGGAATCGTACAAAGTTGCAACAATTCAAAATCAAATATGTTTACCGAATTTCCGGGAAATACGACTATTTTATTTGACATTATGCCCATTTTGTAACAAAATGAAGTGTATTTTTATTTATTTTGCTGAAATAAATTTTATCTATCATTCTTGAATTTGAGAATATCAAAGAGAATAACAGATGTTGTGATACACAATATTTTAGTCAACAATATCAAGTAATTCGCTGCAACTATAGTTGAAAAAAACTTTTGTGTCAAGCGAGAGATATATACATATATAAATATTTTAAATTGTGTCTTACTTCATTAAAAGTCATGGTAGCAAGTAGGAATGATTTATTGAGTAACAGCGGTTGTATTAAATAAAAGTATAAAATTTATTATTGCATTATTAGCAGTTATAAATACCTAAAATATATTTGAATCTAATTAGTGCGAATTTTGTTGTTGAGATGAACATGCTATGATATTTATTAATATTTCAATGAATTTTTTTTATAAAAATAATTTGCTGATTTCAAACAAACAAGTATTACATCTCAATTTGGCAATGGATTTAACATTTTAAAAATATATTCATATCTTTGAAATGTACTTTCATCTACATTTATTGTTTATTGTTATACATAAATCACATCTTTTAGTCAAATTCCCCATCTATTTTCAATTGATTTCCTCAAGCATTTTTTACTGTTTTTTTTTCATTTTGTGAGAATAATACAAGAAAAGTACATATATTTTATAAATATTTTCATGGACTACTCTTTGAATGAATACAAAACGATAGTTTGATATAAACATTTAACGTATTTATGATTACAGCTGGCTGGGATGCAAGTGGGCTATCGCAATATCTTTCGCAGCTTATATGCCGTTTATCGGGGCGCAGTTTTATCCCAAAATTTACACCCTTCTCCCTGCTGGGCTAATGGTGGGATTCGGCGGTGGCCCGCTATGGTGCGCAAAGTGTACCTACTTGACAGTGGTAAGTTTTATTATTTAATACTCGCTTTTCTTAGCATAATGAAAAAATATATAACTGTTCAAAAAAGTTTTTGCAATATTCGATTAAAATTAGAATCGTTTTTTTCTTTAACAACATCGATCACACATGCGCTTTCCTGTTTGAGCTTTTAAAAATATTTAATTACTAATTACTGGCAAACTAAAACTTTTTCACAAACACAATAAGTGTGAAATGTTGTAAATTGAAATGTTTACAAACAATTTAAATACATTATATTTGACTACTTATATTCAATATGCAATCTATTAAGCGTTTTTTTATGTAACGTTGTTGGCTATTTTTTCAATAAAGTTTTTCTTATTTATATAATAAAAATATATTTAGTTGTATACATCTCTCTTCCAGTAATACATAAAAAACAAGTGACATTTTTTCATATTACACAAAATTGAAATATTTCATACCATTTCAAGCTTTATTCCTCGATTTCCCTAAATGATAAATACACGATTATTAAGAATATCATTATACTTATGTGGTATTTTAGTAAAGATACTCAAATAAGTACATAATTAAGTATTTCTAGATATTCATTTATATTTTTACAACTAGATTTACAGCACGACAGAAGTCGAAATCGAGATAATAACGCAATCTTTTAATTTTGAAACATCACAGAATATGTAATTAAAATCACATCCATCGTTAAATCAATTACAAAGTTTATTATCATAAATATTTATACACAAAATTTTTGCATACGAAAATATCTCAATGTATGTATTTTTTATCTTCTTGTTTCCATATTCGATCTCATTTAAGTTGAAATGCTTTATACTCTCACTTAAATACACACAAAAAAAATCGCTATAAATCAATGCAATAATCTCATTGATTGTTCATAAATTTTTAATAATCCTTTTAATTGACTCATAAACATGAATGTTTATAAATTTATCGTAGCGTTTTAAAAATTTGTCATAATTTCTTTCATACATAACTCATATACAAATATAATTCTTTTAATCTTTACGGTTTTTAATTAATTAAATTTGTGATTGCTATAAAATTTATCTCTTTAATTCTGTTTACCGGCTTAATGGTTTTGGGGCAGAAATTTCATTTGCGGGTTTTTATTCTTGGCAAAGATATAGTTCCACATAAAGGTTCGACCATTACGTAAAATAATTCAATTTTAATGCCCTTTACACACCACAATTAATGATGGGTTTGATGACCAAGTAGTGAATTAGCAACAGGCGAATCGTAGATTTAATCTACTTGAGTGTTTTACTATTTCTTTGGCTCTACTATGAAAATAATATCATCAATTTAGAATTATAAATTAATGTGGGTAAATTGTAAATATTTTCGTTTTCAATTTCAATTTGTCTTCATGTGAAAGATGAACCAAAATAATAGATCTTCATTACATTCTCTTTAGGATAATTAAAGTAAACGATTATTCATCCCTTAATTTCCCTTGATTTGATATATATATTGTGATAGGAATGTAGTCATAACAAACACATATTCGTTTCAACATAAATTTATTTTTTGTTCACAACAAAGACAATATTAATTTTAGAGATAAGTCCGGTATTTAGAAATTACAGTGCCATGAATGCTAACATTTTTACGTACCTAAAAGATTAGAATTCCCGAACACTTAACTGCTTTTAGATTAAATGAAAATACCTCTATGTTTGCTAACCATTTGCTGTCGGAGGGACATTCACTTAACGCGGATGAAGGTGTACGATTATTATTTCATAACAGGGGGGATCATAAATTACTTTATCAGGAGAATTTAGAAATTAACCGAGTTTAATTATTAAACTCAAGTTATATTCTCAACCACCAGCTCAATCTTTCCAACTACCCCTTGTTATATCCTGTACGTGAGATCAGTTCAATGAGTCGACAATCTCATAAATTAAATTCCTATATTACGTCACCCGATATTTAACATTTATCGTTACCTGTCAACTTGAAACAATTAGATGTTTCTAAGTCAAAAAAAATCCAATTGCATTTTAATGATAGCTGATTATTATTTGTTGTCAAATCTTTTCGTGGAAGACTTATTAACAGTATTAATGAATATTTAGCATTGATAAAACTAACAGGCAATTGGGTGTTAATATTATTAAATAATGTTATTTAAATTTACGTGTGCTGTCATTTAGTTCATAGTCTTTGTGTTTTTCTTTTAATTCACTCCTTCAGTATATAAACGATGCGATAGTATGACCGAAGATGCCGAAAGGCAAAAACCGGACTGTTAGTGACATAACACGTGAAATCGTACAAATTTTCAACAATTCAAATTATATATATATACTAACATTCAAAAAATAATCTTTCGAACTGGTCATTAAGCCATTATACTTTTTTATAACTAGTTATAATGTGAAAATTTTGATTATTTATGTGCATCTATATTTTTATTAATTTTGATTATTATAATATTGTAGTATATATTGATGGGAATCAAAAAATATAAATTAGTACTGAAGAACGATGTCAATTCACAGTTGTATAGTTTACCTCATGTAAAAACAAAATTTTAGAACCACACGAACTATTATTAAACAGGATGGTATCATTAGAGGAATTACTTTGAAAAAATATTACATTGCAACTTTAATATTATATTATATACAATGAATAAATATTTAAAACGTTACATTTCGTTGCATGATTTTAAATATTACTTCATATTACCGCCATTCGTAAACAAAGTCTTTAAATGTTTACAATAGATAGGCTTTTAAAAAAGTTTTATAGAATTCGCCTTTTATTGCGGCGTAAAAGTATTGCAAGTCATAAAAGAAGCTTTTTACTAAACCATTACATTTAACCACATTCGCTTTATATGTGTGTTAAAGCTTCAAAACCTTTATATCCTAATTTGCAAAGTACATTTTGGTATAAAGTTTCGTAAAACAGACCATTTACGTGATTTTTCATATCGTGTAAGCATTTGTAACAAAATACCGAATTTCTTGAAACGGATTTAGCAAGAAGTCATAACAACGTTGTTTTGTTTATAACAATACAATTCAGAACATGTGTGAATATTTTTATTGATAAGTCAGACTACGGGTTAATGTATTCTGATACAAAAAGCTGTGAATGAATTTTTTGAATTGAATCATTCCTTTCTATCACTTAATTTAAAATAGATACATTCAAATACACTGAACATTTTTTTTGTTACAAAATATACACACTATTCTTCGATATAATAATCTGACCTGGTTGTGCTAATGACGTAAATAACATATTCAATAAAATAAAAAAGCTAATATTTGGGGGTTTGTAATTGCCCGTTAAACAAAACAAATGGCTTGCCAACAGATTTAAGAATTATTTACTTAGATAAAAAATTACTCGTTATCTACCAATATATGACTAAATGATAATAAACAGTTTATTTATAAAATATTACAAAAATCACCTACACATATTGTTCTGCGATAAATTTTTAATTTTTCTTGGGTTTTAATACTTTACTAATTACCGTTACATTTTAATCACCAATGCATCTTGTATTGTATGCATCACGACACTACTTTTGTTTCATCGTTAAGTTCAATATTATAAGTCATATATTATACAATTAAAACTTCTGTCTGTCTTAAACGCCAATTCAGACAGTAAAACATAATCGATCGTGACAATTAATTCATTTTGCATTTACTTATCAATTTTTGTATCAGAATATGTGTGTTGTATATTAAATAATCTAATAAATACTTACTTTTTATAGTATACTATACATAAAAGAACTATTTGTTGCTATAACATAAGATTGGTAGGCTATAGATCGTATAAGCTTTACAATTGTATGCAGTATGGAAAATTGCATTTAAAATACAACACGAAGTTAAACGGCATGCTTCGTGTTGACAAACACAATATTGTAGTTTTGTAACGCTCGTGTTGTACGTTATAAAGAATTCATTCTACATTGCAGTGAAGAACGAGCTGAAAAAAATTAAGCCACGTTTTGGTCACGTGACGAAAAATAAATAACTGTTTATTTTTAGTTTGAAAATACGCATAATTATTTGGAAGATCGTCGCCCATACGCAGGGTGAGCGTAAATATTCAAAGAATTTTTCATGTGAGATATTTCTTATTTGTTCCCTATATCTGTGTGCCCATCGCTCACACCAAGCATAGAAACTAAACACTGATATGTGACACTGCCGTCCTACAATATTTTCAAAAATATTAAATCATATTATATTGAGAAAAGTAAACGAAAAATAAATAAAATCCAAAATCATTAGATCGACAGTTTTACGTTTAAAACAAATGTTATTAAGAAAACAAACGTCTTTTTTTCTCTTGAAATATAATTTGTACCTCTTGGTATTATAATATCTATTTCATAGAATCATTTGTAAATTCGCAATTCCACGTACACCTTAAACGTACAACTGCTGCAATGATAGCTTCCTGCGATGATTTTAACTCTATCATTGGTCGCTCAATATTTTTTATATGTATTATTCAATTGTTTTTAAATTTAAAAATATTTTTCGTTTGTCACTTTATCTTTGTACGCCATTACAATAACTTTAATTTTTTCATGCCTTGATCTAAGCTTCTGCAATAAAATATTTACTGAGAATATTCATATAGCCTTGCTGCAAAGGTACCGCGCCCTGATCCAAAAGATATCAATATACCTCAACCTTTATGTTATGAAATAAAATCTGGTAAATTCTGGTTCATTTACTTATGAAGTGTTTATGCTTGCATTTAACCGAAATTCTTAGAAAGTGATTCAAAATTACCATAAGAATTTCCTAAGCGAATATTGATTTAATAATACAAACAAGTTCAATTATTCGAGATATATTTTTCTGGTGATGGAAAGTCGTTCGTTTTATATGATAGTTTTACCTCCTATTAGTATATAGCAAAGAGCTTGTTAAGCATTAATAAAAGCATTCATATTTTTTATCTTCATTATCAATCTATTATCGCAAAGAACGAAAATAGGTTCTTAATGAAAATCTTGCCTAAAATATTTATTCTTCCAAGACAACATCATTTTTTTTTGAAACTAAACAGCTGGAAGTCTGTAAAATAAATGAAAAGGATATAAATACACATCCATTACGTTGTTTTCTTAGAAATTCCATACACTCACACCTTCAAATATTTTTTTTTTAAATTCTGAACAAAGCTTTTTGTCCTGCGACTTTAGCCCACTATATCCGTAACTGAAGTTGACGAAATTAGCCTCTACCCTACACACTTGACAAATTTAAAATTGTAATAATGAATTTTTGAATTATTTAAAAAATATTTTATTACATATTTATAATCTCTTAAGTCATACATACATATATATATTGAAATCTTGTCAGGAAAATATTAAATTTTAATTTAATAATTTCAAAGTATTAAACTATTTAAAAGAAATACATTTCCAAATAATTACAAGATATAACAACATCTTATCTCTTAATTCTAACCATAGAAAGAGTAATCTAAGCCAGAGTGTGTAACAATTTGTAATATTCAACCCATCACGCCATATAAATGAAAGTTTCATTATTTAATATTTCGTGATTGATTACTTATCAAAGCTCAAAATTTAATCTGTAATGGAGTAATCTATGAAAGTAGTCAAGTTATCTAATGATAACAAATAGGAAACTAGAATATTAATTAGTTTATAACATTAATTGAATAATTTTTAATAGTCGCTAGGCTTCCAATTGAAATTGCAATGAAAGGACTTCAAAATAATAAATTGTTTTGTTTACATTATTCAAAAATTAAAATAAGAAACGCATTGGCTGCTAGGGCAACATGTACAGGAGTTCGGAAAAGCGTAGATCATCAACATACCAACAATTTACTAGCTAAATATTGACTGTCTAAAGCTATAAATGTAGCATATATTGAAAAATCTACACGCGACATAGATAACGAAAAACGTACTGTTATATTATAAGCATTTAACAATACTATTGAAAACTCCACTACCGAGACAAATACCTGTCCATTTTTTTTCTGAAATTTTGTCGTAAAGCCGAAAGTAATATGCTAACATCGATTCAAAATGAAAATTATTATGCAAAATATATTGTATTTCGGTGAGTGTAATACGGAAAAAACGCTAGTCACACAGTTAAAACCACATTTAATGTTATAATGACTGAAAATATACAAAAATTTATTTACAAAAACATTTCATTGACTCCATATTTTCCTTTGTGCTCGTCACATTTTTCTTAATAAAGCCTAGCTTCCTTAGCCTTAAAGTAAATACTTTGATGGATTATTTCTTTTTTTGCCTAGCATTTTAAGCTCATTTACTCCCGGTACCCTTTGTATACCTGTAAATTTTTATAATGTTTACCTACAAGCATCGTTTAGTCTCAAAAGCTGTGTAGGTGTTTATCATGAAGGCGTCTGGCATGATGCTCGTTGATTTATTGAAAGCACTTAATTTTATGAGGCCTCAGAAAATATTGTATACGTTTACAATGTTATACAATATTAATTATTATTTCACGTATATCTTTGCACGTTTATAAATCAAGTCATATTATTGCCTATTTACACAAACATTTGCATTATTTAAGTCATGAAATTTATATGTAAATACCCATTAATAAAGTAGAAAAAAATCTTTCATTTTTCTATCATTTAATTTAATTGTATTCATTCAAACAAAATTCACTTCTTATGCAACTATTTTTTTTCAAACAATACCTGAATCCTACCAATTACAATTTTTTGAATTCAATATCCCTGACTTTCGAGAAGCTTAGTTTTTTAAGTGATTACCTCAAACGAGACGGCCAATCTCGAAATTTCAAGTTCACTAATTGATTACCGACTTTACAGTAAAATTTCAACTATATTGTAAGAGACGGTGAAAAAAATTATAATGGAGTTCTACCAAGTGAATTCCAATTCAATCAATAATGTAAGAGATTTAAAACCTTCAATGTCTTGTCTTACATCCATAATTCTTGTGCTTTTTATATTATAATAGGGCGTATTACCAATGATTTGCAATCATTGATTATGTTTCGTCTTAACTGTAGTTTGAGGAATTAAATTAAGTATATTTCTGTTTTAAATGAAAAGATATGTATGTTTTGTCTTAATATAAATAACAAAACTGAATCGATTCAATTCAAAGTTAACATGTAACACATTTAGCGATTTTTCTTTTATTTCGTTTTTCATATTATAATCCCAATAAGATTGTCTGTGAAAAAATTTACAAGAAAAAAATATTTAAAGCATTATATTTCATAACACTTATTTATATATTGTTTGTCTTAATGATTTTAAATAATAAATTAAAGCCATCGAAGCGTGTTTAAAAAAACGATTTTATATTTCGCGGAGCTATTTTGAAACATTCACAATTTTTTTTCAATTCTTTGCTTAAATGTACAATGAAAAACACTAAATAAATTTGATATCTATCAAAGAAAAATGGGAACAGAGCTTTGCACTGTTAGCCTAGAAATTTTACCCGTCCGCCGACCGTGTAATAAAATTGGAATACTCGTAATCTTCATAACAAACAGTGCAGAAAATTAAAATTTGTCATTTCGTTCCAAGCGTTTGCCATTCTAGTAGGAATTTGATTACTTAGTACAATACTCTCGTATTGATAAATTATTTTAGAAGATTTACAGTCACTTGTCATAATTGCTTCGGAAGTAGACTTAATTAAATTAATCACAAAAGAGTTTCTTATCATCTCTCTACGAATCAAGAATGTATTAACTTCTTATTATTTTCACATGAGAAATATTTTATTTGGTCGTTAAGGTCTCCAGCTTAAAAAAATGTTTTAAACCATTTCTGAATTTGTGCGCGCCGTGGTTTCTCGCATATCCATTTCGTAGGTATTGTAGAACCATTAGGGTTTAGTAGAACAGCCTTCAAGACACAATGAAATAATATCATAAGAAAAATAAACTTGACAATTTAAAACCATGGCATTGTTTAATAAAAAACAAATAATTCACGTCAATCTGGATGATTCTATAGAAATATTTGCATATTTGTCAATTTCGTAAAAAAATGCCCTATTTATTTATTTCACATTCTAGATGCAAATTTTTTTAAACTTTTTATGTAGCTCTTGGAAAATTTTTAAATTTATTGCTCTGAGATAGTTTTAAGGTGTTAACTGTCAACTCTTCGTGGAAATGTTTTTTTTTACATGATAAGTTGATGAAGCTTGCGATCGAAATCGTTCTTCATTGTGAAAACTGTAGTGATAGTTAAAAATTATTAATTTTAGAATCGATCAGTAAATTGTTATTTTTGTTATAACCACCTTTTAATACAGTAAATACTAAACGCTTAATATACTTTTCTTTACGAAGAAGTAGAATTTTTACTTACTTTCTTTAGCCGTGTTCATCCATGAATATACATTTTAGTAAGTTGCCTTACCATTATTTTTTTATATACAATGAAGCTTTTTATCATGATTTTACCAAAAATTATTTTCCATCAAAGGATTATGAGACTGATGATTCTGCAAACATTTATTTTCACTCAAAAGTTGAAACGTGAAAAGTAGTTCTCTTTGTAATGTACCCTTGGGGTGAATTGTGTGTGGTTTCATGTTCTGAGAAAAGTGAATTAATTTTTCAAGCTTAAAAAGTGCTTGACCTATATCAAGCATAAAGAATCCGTATTTACGTTATTCATTCGTTGCATATTCTTCAAGCAAGAGTAAATTGTATTGAAAAACTCAAAAGTATGCAATTAACTCAAATGTAAAATTAATCAATTCCATCAAGTAATGAAAACTATCATTAAAAAAAACCATAATATGCTGCAATAATTATAAAGAACGTGATTTATATTTTGCCATCACTGCGTTGTCAGGTGTCAGGTGCATTAACTGCTGTTTGAAGACTTGCGGATAAAAACTGGTTTATTATTGTATATAACAATAAACATCAGTTGGAAGAATATTGTCAAGAATGCTTACATTTTCTGTGATATTTTAATACTTTGACATATTCCGGCTTGAGTTTCTGCAGATGAATAATAGTAAACACACTTTTTTGCATACATTTTGCCTCGCAAAAGAATTTTTTTTTTTAAAAGTCTTGAAAAATAGTAGCAATAGTATTGACTACGATTTCATATACAGAATATTAAATCATTAAATTTAATAAAAACACATAATATTTTTAATTTTTAAATATTTGTTTAAAAGTATTTAAATTATTTCCCATGAGATCTTCTCTTTTTCCCTATTTAAACTCATCTCTCTGTCTGTAGTTTCAAATTTATGCATATGGAATAAATATTCAGATCTACGTCGTTCAGCCATATGCCTGTGAGGTGCTTACTTGAACCCTTCCGGATCGCGCCTTTCATGAAATTACTCTTCCTTAAAGCATTCTGTAACTTCTAATTTTCCTAAATTAAAATACGTGCTAAAGAAATTTACGTTTTGACAGATTTACCCTTGGTTGATTAATATTTTTTTTGTAGTATATATAGTAAACTCAATTTACCTGTCAACTTTATTTCGCTATTAATAAATAATATGATAAGTTTTAATGTTATCATGCCAGCTTAATTTTTCAAAATATAACAAGCTAGTAAATCAAAATTTATAGAATTGAAACAGAATTTAACAAATTGTCGAATATAATGAAAAAAACGCATCAAGCTTCTCTTACTGTTGTAAAAAGCTTACAAATTTTCTTTGAATGCTTTTGTTGGGATAAACAAAATATTTTTCGTTTAAAATTATGTGAGATGAATTATGTTATATTGAAAAAATGTGAACAGTTTTACAACGCCATAATTCATTATATTTCCGTTGAAATTCAAAAATAAAAAGAAAATATAATATCATTTTGATTATAATAAAATTTTCTTTATAACATGTTATATATTACGCATACGGTTACTCTAGTTTTAGCGTGTGCCGGAGAATGGTAAAATTCACGCTTACTTACACTCTATTTAAAAAGTCTACATTAGTTTTAAAATAACATAGTATTTTTTTACAAAAATAAAAAATTTTGTAGCGTTTTTTTCAAGTTTCTTCTATTTTACATAATATAATTAAAATCATAGCCTTTCATAACTATAACATTTACATCTATATTTTTCATCATAAAGTTTTTTTAATTAATTTTTTGATCAGGACTGGTTTTGCTCATCATGAGTATTAACAACTGATAGAATACAAATAACAAACAAGTCTATTTATACAAAATTTTGAGTGAAAGGTATACAAAGCCATTGGCTTAAGAATTGAGAAAGCGTTTTATAGGAAATCATGCAATTTACATACCAATAATGTGAATTGATTTAAAAATTAAATATTAACAATCACTTATTAATATTTTTTAAACAAAATTAAGGTGAATCAATTATCCAGTAATAGCTCAGAATAATCATAAAATAGTCATTGTGAAAAATAATGAGTGGGAAATTTTAATAAACAAAATAACTTGCACTTAAATACGTAATGGAACAAAACGTATTAATATATGACATTTAAATACTGATTAGTTGATAACGCTTGCGATGAGCAAAATCGGTCCTGATCATAAAATATATTATGGAAATAATTACTTAAAAGTGTGTCTTTAATAAGTTTTCATCGAAAATCTAAAAATATTTATCTAATACCAGTATTTTTTGTATTGATAATACCTGTATATATCAATATCCTATTAATATTAAGAAAAATATAGAATTTAAAACCACAGAATAATTTTGTGAACTTCAAAAGAAATCTAGCTTTAGTTTTAGATTTGCTATAACTTAGTATAACTTAATTACTCAATCCTTCTACAATAGAAATACGTTGTGTAAATTAATCGCCCAACGACACAGCTTAATGATAATATAATATAATAAATCACACAGGTCAAATTATTTAGTCAGTATTTATAAATTAAGTTATCATCAGACTCAATAATTTTTAATTTCTTGATTCTGTAGGAATAGATTTTCAAAAATATGAGTATATTTCTAAAACTACTATTTTTACCTTTTTTAATGCATTTTAGTGTATACTATGTAGACATCTTGCTTTTTGGTATGAAAACATTTATATAAAACGAAAGAATATATTTTGTGTATATTATTGTAAAAAATAATATACATCTTTTTTTATTAAGACAATATTTTTGCAAACTACTTTTTTCCGTTGTAGGGAATATGGACTTCTAGACTATTAATAATTACTGTATTTTTCTCATTTGCTTAGCTTTTATTTGTTGAAAACAATTATAACGTATAACAAAAAGTTGGGTAGGACTTTTGGTTAGCCTATCGCTTCTGATAAGCTTTATTTGGGATATCAAGTGGGATAAATTTTCAAAAATTAAGACAACATTCTTTTGTAATTCAAATCAGTAAATTGGTCGATTTTGGTTCAATTGGGGTTCAATTCCATGAATAAAACGAAGACATCAATATTTTTATAGGCTCAGTACAATTTATGTGCACCACTAATGATTTAATATAGAAATAACTCGAAAGTACGTTGAAAAATTTAAGGCGGCTTGACATTTCCGTACTGTATACTTCTACACATATTCGAATCTCGCAACCCACGCTACTAATGTCGTTGAAAAAAGAATAATATTATGTTAAAGGTCTAAAATCTCTTATGTAATATAAATGGTGTATAAAAAAGTGAAGTCGCTTGTTTTTTTTCTTGAGGAAAATAAATCTCATGCTAATACACAATTCCTTGGAGTCTCGCGGCTTATTTATTCCTGAAAGCTTTTCAATACTAAGAGCGGATCTCTTTATTCATTTCTTAAAAAGCGGTTGAAAAATCGACTCTATGCATTACAATTTTCAAAAAGCGAAGTTCCTGTATTAATAACTTCACTCTTTTATGTATAATTTGAATTGGTATTCGTAAGTATTCAATATATTTAAAAAGCATAAATTTTCATTAAGGATATCATATAAAGCTAGATCGCTAAAGTTAATAATAATATTCTATAACGTAAAACCCGAAGAGTCTTTATGTGAATGAAAAAATAAAAACCGTATTAATGTAAAAAAATATTTTCAAAACCATACTGCGAATTTTTTATATAATATACCATATATATTTGATTTTAAAACACTTTGCATTTTATTTAAAATAATAAAAACACTCTATTTAGTACTTATTTACAGAATTTATCAGCACTATCAAATGACCATCAATTTATAACGCTCGCGATGAGCAAAACCAGTGTTGGTCAAAAAATATATTTTGTAAATATAACAAAAAAAAAAATTTATATATGCTTTTCCACCAAAAGTGAATTATTGTATATCTATCAGACGAAACTGATTAATTTTAAGTAAATATTAAATTGTTAAATTATACAATATATAATAATTAAAGTTTGATTACTCTATTGACACCATACATCTTTTTGATGAATAAACATATAACATATAGCAAAAATAAACAGATTCCTATTCGCATAGAGATTGTTGGATCGAATTGAACTCAACGTGGAATGTGCTGGAACACGTCGTTGTACACGATTGAAACCAAATGCCATATGTTCAACGCTTGCATTCTATCAGTGTTACTTTAGTGAAGCAAATCATGACCCATGGCATAGACTGGTGTACTGTGCTATACTATGAAGTCCAAGAAGGATTCACAAAATCATATATTACTATTTATTTATTCAATAATTTAATTTAAAGAGCGACGAGTTTCCAGCAGTAGTTTAATATTACCACGCTTTTTTCACAACAATAATCGCAAAAATGACTTGAAACAAAAAAAGGTGGAATAAGAATTTTTAAACTTACAGATATTTTTAAAAAGACAAATTTGATTTATATTAAAAATTTTAACGCAAACAAAAGAGATTAAGATGTTAGGGGTAAGGTAATCACATTTCGTTAGGAGCTTTAAGATAAAAGAACATACCAAACAGAGCCCATTTAAATTAGTGGTCATAGAAAGATTGGAATTGGTATGGTCACTTGCTTCAGATAGCTTCATAGAACCTCAATCATTTTCCCCCTCTTTCGAAATATTAAATTCAAACGTCCTGGATCACCGTTGGGTGCTTTTATAACCCGTTATACTTAACGAGCCATATTGTACGGTCTAACGACAGTGAATATTCATGCAAGGGTTTTATACCTTTACATTATACAATAGCATGGTCTTGTATCACTCAAAATTTTACATTTTCAGGGAAAAAACGTTGGTTTTGTAAATCTGCTAATTTTTTATTTGAAAAAATTATCCTTTTTTGTAGTTTGTTTTACATCAGTTTATAATACTAGTGATGAACGAAACCGGTACTGTCCATGAATATATCGTATGAATAGTAATTAAAATGTGTTTCTATTATTTAAAATTTACATTGAACGAACTATGTTTATTTCGAGATTAATTAATATAACATGACAGACAAAAGTTAACCATGTAATAAATAATAAAATCCTCTATTTCAAAATTCACTGTTTCCAGATTGTACAACATACATTTCAAGTTTATATGGCACTATGGTGAGTGGAATTGAATGATGCAGAATGATGCTCTACATAAGATAAAAGAATTTCTCACATCATCAAATTTCAACAATAACTACAATGAACAAGTGTATATAAAATTAGTTTGATAACTATTTTTTTTCAATGTATTTATTTCAAACGATTTCATACCAAAATGTTAATTGAAACACAACGAACTTCGTCTAATTAATATCAGTAAACATTGAATTTGCGATTTGCACATATCACATATCACTTTGAAACAGGATCGCACATACAGAAAGGCATATAATATAATGATAGAACTGTATATATTAAAATTATGAAAACATTTTTTAAAGGTTCGCTGAGAATGATCATTAGACCGTAAACTTTTTCATTTTCAAAAATTTTATATATTGAAAATAAATTTGATTTCTTAAAAGTATTTGTTTTAATATCCATTAAATCGGTGAGCATACAAATAGTAAAATAAATATCAAACTAAATAAAACATTTAACTAAATATACAAAACAAAATCAATCGAAAATGTATTCCCATGTTTCATTCAACCGTGAATACTAGTTTGAAATGATAGTGAAATATTTTGTTCTTGATATGTTACTTGACTTGAAAATTTTTTTGATCTTATAATAGAAAGTTTTCATAGAGGCAAACAAAATAATCAAGAATTCGTTGAAGTCTTTGGTAGGTATTTATCACAAAGCCAACGTTTTTTTGCGATTCACGAATAGTGTTTAGAGCTTAAAAAATATTGTATGTGAGATTTATTGAGCGTAAAGTTTTTTATTTTCTAACCTTGTTTTTCGTGTTTGCAAGTATTATACACATATATATATATATATATATATATATACATATATTGTCGAATTTAAATGTTTTTATGTTTTAAAAAAATTACTCCACGCACGAGTTTTCACCGTCAGTTTACTCCTATTTCCTTTTGCTAGACCTTATTTATGAAACGGCGTAGAACCTTTGCTGAGTTTTCATCCCGCTGGTTTTTCTAGAGATAGCGAACCATATAAAATAAATAAAAAAAATCACTTTCAAATTAAACTTTTTCCGCAGCATATAATCAATTCAGAAAAAGCACTTCTATTTCTTAGTATAGCGATTTTTTATTGTTAAATATTTAAAAATCACTTATCAAACTACTACTGATTTAAAAGAAATCATCTAAATATATATAAATTTTGTAAATAAAAGCATGATCCTAAAGTTAAATTAAACCTTATTATAAAAAAAGTTCTGGGTCCCGTTTTCAATATCGATTTTTTAGTAAAGAGTTAGTTTAAATAATATTAAAGAAATCTTCAACGTTAGAGAGATGTCAAATATATTTATCATATTCAATTTATGTCGTCATAACCCAGAGGAATCAAAATAAAATTATTATTAAACATGATAAAATTACGAATCTTTTATCATAAATCTGAATCAAGAAAGTATTTTTTTTTTTAATTAATTTTTGTGAAAAAAATCGTAGTGTATAAAGTTTTAAAATAAAGAGGTTTGCGATATTTAATAAAGTTTATTATAATTGATCAGTTTATGAATAGCGCGAAAAATCATCTTCAAAAGATAATGTTGTATTTCCACCTCTCTCTAATTATTTCATTCGATTAATTAAATAGTAAACATATGTAAACTAACGAAAAACGTGCGAGCTAAATTGTCTCCCTTAATATCTAAAATTATATTATGTAAAAAATAATTTAAAAGATTTCTGTAATAAAAATAAAACTCAAAATACAATCATGGAACATAAGTTCAATTATAAACTCGAAGACCAATTGAAAAATCCTTTATTTCTTTTATACAATTGACAAAGTATTTAAAAAAGTTTTTATTTCCCTGCAATACTTGTGAAAAGACTCGAGCTGAGATTGTAGATGCCAACAAATGGAAAAAAAAACAGTATGAGGGTAGGGAGGAAAAAGACATCTTAATCGGATTCGAAGGGCATTTTTTATATGGTTACTTTACCGTTTCACAGATAAGACATCAGCGAAAGGATCGCTGAAAAATTTTGCGGCCTGTTTTCATCTTTACTTCGTCAAGTTAGCACGTTTTTCGCATACGCCTCTACCTTACATACGCCTAATATGATCTTCATATAAAATGGTTGCAGTGCGCCTTGACTCCAATTTAAAAGCGACGTTTATAGGTACTGCTTTCAAAATGGTACTAGCTTGACTCTTTTCTGCCACAATTTACACTAATTTGAATGCATATTTTATAGAACTGTTTCCTTGAAAATTTTCCTTATTTATTGGAGTGGTTACATCAAATAAACTCTTCAATCTATTTATTTCATTGATATTTACTTTAAGAATTCTAGAAATCTTTATTAAAAACTACAAGCCATACACTTTTTTTTATGTTTTTCAAAAGCTTTTTCTGGTCACACAGTGATTGTTCTGATAACGACTTAAACCAATAACCATTATCACCCCTATTACTAATTTGAAGAAATAAATATTTAATATTAAACTTTTTACTTAAAGTACATTATAGTAACATGGCACAAAAAATTGGCATCAAATCCTCTTCTAGGCCTCGATTATTTTCTCGGTTATAGACAGTGATATTATACTTTTAAAATATTTAAAAAAATATTTGTTTGTTTCAAATATTATTTACTGAGGATATAAATGAAGATAAACGTTTATTTTATTTCAATAAATTATCTGTTCACAAGAAATTATTACATTTACAGAACACATAAAGAAATCATATATTCAGTAAATTGACAAAAAAAAATTTAAGCATGGTTGACTTTTTATCTATTCTTAATTTTTCCTGTTAGTTTACTGTTTTTCTAGTCAAACAAATTTTCGCCTCACTATACTTTAAAAAAAAATACTTAACGATGGAATGCCAACGTATTGTAAATTTAAATCCTTTCTGTCAGTCAAAATCAGATAGAATTTGAGTCAAAAAATCTGATAATTAAACAATACATCTTTGATACAAAAGCTTTCGTTAACAATTGAATTGTTTTACAAATAATGATATAAAAAAATGGACGTTATATTAATAAACCTCGAACTTAATCAAATAAAATCATTGTAACGTATTCCAATTTACCGAAGCATTAATGTTGTAAAATTTCTAGTGTTATTCATTTGTTACATAAAGCACACGCATAACGAAATTGCGCATATTTGAGATTGCATAGGACTTGCATTCATCACAGTAGCATTGTTTAGCAAAACACAGTACCTTCATGAATTATTCACAGGTGACTTAATGCGGATTTTCAAGCATAAAATTACGCCCGCGCCGTCACACATTACGCCACTTTTCATGAAGTATAATATCACACACTTTAATTTGTATGCCACAATATAACAAACACTTGTTGTATGCGTGGAATATGGCGACTTAACATTTTATCGAGTATTTGTTTTTTGCGGAAAACTCCCGTTGAAAAGTTTTCTTTTGTTATCGTACCTATTGAAAACAGCGCCATCTCATAACTTTTGAAACATGTTTTCATCGTTGAATTAATTTGAAAATTTACTTACACTTCAGAAAAAAAGTTTTTTTGTCGTGTTTTACTTATTATTCCTTCGAAACTTTTTTCTCCATATTATTTAATTTTACGACTTTGAAAACAAACAAGCAAACAAAAACAAATTATTCTTTTCGATTTATATGATTGTTTTCAAACAGATAGCATAATTCATTTTTTAATCATTCTGAGAACGAAAATTATGCAAGACTTATTAATTATTTATAAACACTACTTAGATTTTAATTTTAAATCTTCAAACATAAACTTTCTTCATATAAAAAATAATTTGTTTTTACAATAGCATTGCGATTTTATGGCTTTACTTTTTCTCTTCTACAACCAATCGTTATATAAAAAAATCCACCGATTTAAAGGCTGCATAAAATAACTGTACTACGATCAAGTGAGTTAACTCATTATGCTCTTTTACACGGGGCAATATTTCACGTATCATTATAAGAATTTATGCAATGACGAAGTGGTATTTTTCCTTCATACATCCATGAAATACGTGTTAAATGTATAATATCAAAGAGTTGTAAAACGTTTCAAATTGTAATGAAATAATTTTGAATAGCGTTACATAAAAATCTCAACTCAAACTACACGTTTCCAATATTAAAATATTTCTCTTAGCATTTGGCTCACACATAATATTTAATCTTTTCCCGTAAAACACTGACTTTGCTGATGCTTTTGTAGAAGCTGTTTATATTCTTAGCACGTTTTCATGGTCGGTACCTACGGAAATTCTTTTTATGTTCGCTCCCTCTACTCCCCTAAGCGTCCTGATTATTATTAAGCTTTTTTGTTTACCCTGGCTTCGTTATTGCCCTGAGTTTTTATGCAAATTCCAACATTTTAAGGTAAGGAAATTTAAATAATTAATATCTTTAGCAACTTTATTGCTAAGTATTCAATGATCAAACAATGAAACCGAAAGATAAAAACAAATTAAATTGAATTGTTTGACTTAACACACAAGAAACACAAAATTAGTGACCAAACGGCTTCCACTAAATTAAGTTACGATAGCCACTGGCTCAAATATTGAAACGAAAACTTTCGAAAATTATATTTTAGTTTCGCATTCAAATACTTTATCTAATGTAGTTCTTTCTGATTTTTTCCCAAATTAGTTTTAAAATCAAGATGCAGAAAGGATGATAAACGACTATAAAAGAGAGATTAAATAATTATCTATGTTCATAAAACTGTTTGAAAAGATAGAAATAGCAAATATGTTATTTTTGCCAAGACTTTACAGTCAAATATAATAATACTTTTAAGGTGTTAACTGTCACTTCTTGATGGAAAGGCATTATATTTTAAATAATAAAAACACATTTTTTAGTACTTATTTCCACAATATATTTTTTGATCAGGACCGGTTTCGCTCATCGCGAGCATTATCAACTGATATAATAATACATTATTGTTTCATTTGTCATCTTCTGTTTTTTTTCAGTATATTCATTAAAAATTGTGAGTGACATTCAATACGTATTTTCATTAAAACACTCTTCAGGTGATCGAAACTCACCTTATATAGTGTAACAATACAATTGAGTATAAACCTAAGCATTCTTTTTAGTTTTAACCACAAAACAAATCGAAACATCAATGCCTCTAAATTATATATTTTGAACGATGATTGAGTGTTAGTTTCCATGATAACAGAACATTGATACTAATGAAATTTAAAAAATAAACATTTTTAATTAAATAAGTTATTTTAAATCACTTTTCATTTGTAGTTTATTTATGTTTTGACCTATTTACTACAACGTTTATTTGAATAATCCAAACACACAGACATTAATGCTTTACATCTCATTACTCGTAAACTTTTTAGATGACTTATTTTTACGACGATGACAAAGGTTTAATTTAGTGATTTTTATAAGACAAAATTAATGTACTTTATATTATTTGATCGCTTATTATGAATTCTGTTACTATATATGGCGAGACAGTCAAAGTTATTTTGTGTAAATTTATAAAATCAAAGGAATCATTTTTCAAAATTTTTCAACCAAATCAAAAAAATACTTCCAAATCTCTCTCCAATCCAAAAGTTCTTAAAATTAGCCGTTGGTTCTCTCTTGAATATTCACAGCAGTTTTTTCAGCAATATTATACTATTTTATTGTTTCGTTTTGGTAAAAGTTTTAAATATATCCCCAAATCAAACGATAATTACTACGACGAAAAGAATTTTCAATATGATCTTACCACTGAAGTATCGTTCTTAATCTTCTTATCAACAATAGAAAGATAATAAAGGGATTTTAAATAATAAAACACAATGATCTCATTATGAGCATTATCAGATGATCAAAAAGCAATAATGATTTTGATAATTTAAAATTGTAGATATAGTACTAAAATTTGTGCTTTCATTATCAAAATAAAATGTTTTCCACCAAGACTTGACAGTAAACACTTCAAAATGTATACGTTATATGGTCAGTAACTACATCAAGCGACCAAAATTAAAATAAAATAGTTCATTATTAAAATCATCTAAATCTAGCGGAAAAATGATTCTCTTTACTAAGCCTTTGCTTTTGTATAATTGTGATTTGTCCATGAATTGGGTCAGATACTAATTGATTGTCTGAGCTCTCTCGCTACGTACTGATCAATCAATTATTATTTTATGCAAATGTCATTCAAATGCTTTTCTAAAACTCGTAACGTTTAATAAAATATAATTTATTACTGGTTTAGAATAAATCATTTTTTAGTTAATCAATTTTCTGTTAAGAAATGTTAAACATCGGTTTTTGTTTTATTTTTTTACAATTTCTTTACTTTCCAATGCTTTCAATATATTGTAAAAAGATCAAAGAGCATTTAAGCTCATATTCACACAATATAAATATTAAAATAAAACCGCGAGTTGTATGTTTCTTATGATATTTTTAATATGTTGAATAAAAATAATTTGTGTAAATATTTACTTTTAGGTGGCAGAAGCATATTCAGAGATAACAGGACAGGCTTCAGATATGCTGGTAACCAGATTTTTTGGATTCTTCTACTTCTTTTACCAAATGGCTCAAGTTTGGGGAAATCTCATATCATCTGCAGGTAATGTGAGAATTTTAACTTTTGAAAAAAAATATCTTAGCTCGTGTATGCTCGTTGTGTGTCGCTAATTTCATTTCAATTTTTAGAACAAATTTATCTTTCAACATTAGTCTTCAAATCTTTCGTTTAGCTATCGAAAACTTTTTTACTTATTTTCATCAATTAAGCTTTGGCACTAACGAAATATATCGACATTTAAATCTTTACTATAATACATATATTTTATACTCTATATTCATCCAAAAAACATATATGTAATTATTTGATTTTTAAATGAAAATTTTAAATATCTAGGATTCAAAAATAGCTTTTATTGCCTATTGCTTAACATACAACGTGTTTGTTAAATGAGTTCCAGATTCCATCACACAAGTAGGATTATTTTTCGAAACTGTGGCACTGTTGTCTGAATTTCCAGAAATACTTCTTGGTTTTAAATTTATGAATAAAATATCATGGAATACATTTGAAAAAGAATAAAATTGTAAAGGTTTCTTTAAGGTGATACGCAGGTTGAATATTAAATACACAACCTTTCAAACAAAATATCTTAGGCATTTTGCAGATAAAAACATAGCAAACATGTATCGACTTAGGAGTTTTGAGTTCATTCTCACACTTATCTGCTTAAAGATGCCGAACTGCAAAATATGGGTTCACAGTAACAAAGCTTCATTAACCACTAACGAAAAAAAACAATTTTTGAGATAACTTTATCCAACCCAAAGTATTGCCGGATTAATTATATTAGTTTCTTAGCACTTATATTTGATTGAATCGGGGTGTAATTGATAAAACTACGCCATTAACCGTCAGTAACGTTATTTTTTCTAGATACTTTTATATGTATTGTACTGCGATAATTTTATTTATGAAGTAGTCGGACAGATAATACATATACACCCAGTCATTTTTTTACGCGAATTCGATTATACGCGATTTCTTTGGACGGCACCGCTACATTTTTTTAAGCGCTTCACTCGTTTTTACGCATTTTTTTCCCCAAATTTGTTTTAAAGAAGACATTTATATATGATGCTAGGCACGTACGTTTCATTATTTTTTTGAAATAAAAAAAATATGTGTATTTTTAAAACTTAATTTTGTAAAGCATTCCATTTATTTAAATACACATACAATTGCCAAATGTTGAAAAGCTTATCGGATATTATCCGAATTATGTTTTTGGGTGTGTAAAGAAATATAATGCAATTGCGTGAAATCATTTTTTTACGCGATTTTTTTACGCGCCTTTTTCTGGAACCAATTATCGCGTAAAAAAGGACTGAGTGTAACAAGAACTAGCTTCTGAACAATTATTCACCCTATCGCATTTGTGATGGTAAGATTATTAATCATACTAATAAGGGTTGTGGTGTTAAATAAATCTATGATTTCAATATATATCGCCTTATTTAGAAGCCTTTTATCGTGTTATCAGTTAAAATAATAAATATCTTCCTTTAAAATTTAAAAAGAAATATTTGCGTTAGTGTTATTCCTTAATTTTCACATTTGACTATTGAACATTTGATATCACTGACTGGTAATGTCGTTTAAGTTTCTACGCGCCTATACATAAGCTTATATTATAAACGCTGTGGTTTCAGGTGTAGTTAAGATTTTCAAAGTTTTCAAAGCTTAACTTTTCAGTGTAAAATTAGTAATTAAGCTTATCATGTATGAATCTTAAACATTAACTTAAGAAACTTTCAAAAATCAGAAATATAGATATGCTAACGAAAATTTAATTGCTCTTTTTCTTTCTTTTCTTATTTGAACGAGAATCAAATGGTAACATGGTGAGATAACAAGTTTATATCAAGCCTATTAACCTATTAACAGCAGAGCAGATGAGAAACTTCAAGAAATATCCATGTGTATTCAATAACCGATAAAATATCAATTATTACCATTGGAATGTTTTTAATGGAAAAACTATATAAGATAAAAAAAAATACCACAAAACCACAGAAATTATTATCATTATCAACATATACAAAAAGCTATCATTAATTCCGCCACCTCTGTCTTCTTCTTCATTTCATCTAGGTTTTTCAGTAGAATGTAAATTAAAGACTATAGTGGTTATTATTAAACATAGTGAAGATCTTTTAATGGATACCTTAGATTAAAATATCGTTTTTTTTTAACGATAACGGATGATATAATTTGAACAAAAATTTATTTAAATGTATGTCGATGTTATTGTGGACCTGATTTATTCTACTTAATTGCCTTACAAATATTGCATAAATAACACATAGAACAAAATAATTCTTATTGTGGAATATTTTGATTGAATCCAAATTTAACAATCATTCAAAAACTATTTTCATCGTTTGTTCCACAACAATATAAAAAATGATAATTTATAATTTTGATTGAAGGCGTGTGATGCAATTTCAATATCAAATTATAATCATTAAAATTTCGTAAAATACATGAATATTCGAATATTCTTAGTACGAATTCCTGAAATTCAAAAGGTGAAACTCGAGTCGTCAGTGACAAAACATATGGTATCGTACAAAGGTTTTTAAATTCAAATTTAATACTATTACTTCGTTAGACGCAATTGGTAGAAAAATTCCAACTATGATTTTATACTTATCACCAATAGACGATCTTTTTAAAGAAATTTTCTCCCTCTGTGCACTTTTCCTTCTTTTTTAACATTTACTATAATACAGCTTCCTGTGTTCAATCGCCTGGGAATAACTCAAGATTTGAAATCAACGAGATGGTGAAAAAATAGCCTAGAAAAGATTTCGTAAAATAAAATCACACCGCATAGACGTTTCTGAGAATGGAAAAGTTATAATAATAAGCATACGAAGGAAGCAAAACATACCCATACGAAAATTTCATAAATTCTTAATCAAAAAAGGACGAAAATTGTTTTCATTCCAAAAACTTTCAAAGCCATCATAATGACCCTGAGAGTAACTAAAGTTAGAGTTAGATTTGTAAAAATAGTTATTATAAATGATATAACCTTAAATTTTAATAACATTACTTATGTATATCGTTTTCATGGAATTTATTCATGTTGTTTGATTTACAAAAAAAATCATTTCTTTTATGTTGTAAGCCGATTATACTTTCAGATCATATGATATTCTATTATATTACTCTATTAATTCGAATTCGATAGTCAGTCAACCAATATTGTAGCCACGAAATAATTTGACATAAACTTTCGCAATATTCATCGAAGGTGCAACATAGTCTTGGTGCATCTAGTTAAATTTTTATAGAGTTGACCATATAAAATATTACAATTTAAACACAAAATAATAAAGTTCAGTATATTCTTATTTCATTACGTATTGATGCTGCTCTGCTGAAAATATTTTTTCAAACTCTATGAAAATGAGAATTCCAAATGAAATTTCATCATCAAATTTGCCTCGTTTAAGCTATTGTATATACCACTAAGCCGAAATAGCTATCAACTATGTTTGTTAAAAAAAATTTTTTTGAACTAAAATACATTGCTATTTTTTCACCGTGTTATAATGGAGTTCTACCAAGTGAATGCCAATTCAATCAATATATTGTATATACACTTTTGAAAGTTTTGCCACTCACGACTCGCTCCGACCCTTCTATTATATCCATGACAAATAAAGCTTAAAGATGTTTAACTTCAAAACCCAGGTTATGAGTAAGAAAATTTGTGGAAGTGTACATAGTTTTAACGAATATTTTTTTTATTTTAAAAGCATTTTCAGTCGATAGCATTAAACTGTATAATAAAATAATTTTAAGCGTGTTCATTAAAAAGGTATATTCCAGCATCACGAAAAAAAATAATCTTTCAAAATATTGAAATTGTCAAGCCTTTTTTAATATTTTACGTATTTACAAGTGATAAAGCGACAAACTATTAAAGATATGTTACAATAATACGTTCCAATAAGAAACAGTTCTTATAATAAATATTTTCTTGTAGTCTACGGTTCTTAAAAAAAAAACTTTTTAACGAATGGTATCTAAAAATAATTAAAGTTTTTTTTCATTTTATTCATCTGCTAATTTGATTGGTTAATCCAGTGTATTATATTTACTTCAAATATTTTATATCCAAACATGCTTTTAAAAGTTACCAGTCAAACGAGCTATCGCATTGTTTTTCTTCTATATTCAAAAAAAATACATTTATCACAGTTATTTGAGGACCCACAATTAAATACGACTAAGGGAAAATGATACATAAATAGCTTATTTTTTTTTTGTATATTTTATTTGATTTAAATTTTTTTTTCTTGATAAAATATTTGAATAAAATTTGATGATATTGATTTGAGTGTGAATGGTAAAAAAGAAACACAATTTTATTCTAAACTATCACAGCGTTTTATCAACGAGAAAATTAGTTCTAAGAAATTATTAATGTGTTATAATGAGAACACACTGTTAAAATGACACTATAAGTTCTTTCATAACATAGTTTAGTAATTTTAAATAGGAACGCCCATTGCAACGCTATTTTCTCTCGTACATTATCACAAACAAAGATAATTTGTTCAGTAATGGTCGTTAACTTTAATGACGTCATTTTAACTGTCTTCTTTATTTTAAATGCAATTATTATTCACCGCACGTTGTCAACGTCTAGCATTTTACAAACTTAAATGTTAAAACTCTCTTTCTCTCGGCGTAATTCAATTGTTTCTTGGTAAGGAGATTTTTAAATTCGTTTTACAGGTGAAAATCAACTCCATTTTTTTTAACCACGTTTGATCACTCAATAGTCCTCAGTTATTTATTTAAAGATGTTGAATATAAGCAAGAAGAAAGGTCGTAAAGGTCATCAAAATCAAATAGATTTATTTTATTAAAGCAAAGCATTTTTATTTTACAAGCAAGCTTGATCGTAAAAATTAACAAGGAATAATTAAACAACCTATTTAACAGTGATGTAAATTGTGAAGTGTTATACAATCAACAGAAATAATAACTTAATAGGTCTATAATAACTATAATGGAGTTCTGCCAAGTGAATGCTAATTCAATCAATAACTTAATAAGTCTTGGAAAAAAAATCAGTTTTCAGCTTTTTGTACTTTTTTCATTACATATCGTACGTGAGCTTGCCATATTTAATCATGGATACATACTTTTTGCTTAATTCACAAAAATTGTTTGTTGGCTTGTGATTTGGAAAACCACCTTTAATAGAAAAGCACTACATTTAAGAAAAACATAAGAAAATTTGTTCCGTTGAAATTTTTTTTAAAGTAATTTTTTGCATTACCTTTTAGTAGTATTCATAATTTTACGAAACTACGTTGAAAACTAGAAATAAACTACATTACTCTGAATCATGAATAGTTTCATCAAGTCACACGTTCACATTACATATGGACAGGATGGATGTATACAGTTGCATTTTCAGTTGCAACGAGTTCACGTCATATGTGCTTAGTAACGATCGGGATTCCAAAAATGCTTTGAATTTATGTATAAAGTTATAGGCAACCTCAATGCGTATAAAAGGAAATCATTCTTAAATATTCTATTCTCATTTTTAAATGTATTTCTAATATTTTCCTAAGTTAACTATAGATATATCCAACTCATATTATTAAATAGAATACCATCAATAGTATAAAATATTTACACCAAATACAAGTGGTACTTAGTACCTTACTGAAATTATGAAATCACCTATCCCTCAATATAACTGTTATAATCATTACAAAAAATAATTGAACAATTCAACGATATACCATTATAGAAACCTTCTTCGAAATAATGTATTTATTTGTTCCCTTGTTTATTTTTACGTAAAAACGTCATATTGGGAAAGACGTCCGAATTGACACTTTGATAAATTATTTCTCTGTAAAATGACAGATCTTTATAGATAACCGTAGATATCTTTCACGTTTTCATTTTTCGTCGCCTGATTTTCAGATCTGCATAAAAACGAAGCATAAAATAATTTGCTTTCTTTTATACCATCAAATCTTTCTTTATAGTTAACAAATTTAAAATTTCATTTGAGTATACGAAAGCTTTCAACCGCAATAAAGCCTAGAAGGCGAGAATTTCGAGTTATATCTGGCAATAAATTCTGTATAAATTTGTCGCGATGTCTAACTAGTTAAATACTTGCAATGCTTACTGTTTTGAAAAATGAATATGATTCAAGTTATGTTGAAATAATACGGAAATAAGTTTTATAATAAATAATCAATATAATAAGTGTTTTCAATAGTCAATACCTATGGCTTTGTATATTTCGGATTTTTTTTTAAAATTGAACTTGATTATTTAAATTCATTATGACACTATTTTTTACTTGCTGTGAAAACAAATAAATAACATATATGATAATGCAATCAAAAATTATTTTTAACTTGCCAGCATACTTACTAATCAATGATTGTCCACATGTAACATATGTTTGGATACTGCAAACTCGTCACACGTTACATTTGTGTGTACGCAGATGCTCATTTAAAAACCCTGCAGACTGTGTAGAGTAACACCAACGCACTATAGTATGCTTATAAGAACACAATTCACATACACGTAAATCTAGGAATAGTCCACGACCATATCATCAAGCATTTGGAGAATTTCCACAGATCTGTAACCAACTACTCGAACGCAACAATTCTATACCTGAAAAACTATTACGTTACATATTGATCACGCACTTTACTACTTCTGATACTCGCTTAATCCTTTTGCCTCAGTTTAACTTGACAGAATGGTGAGATTTATTCAGATTTAACAAAAATATCATCTCAAATATCGGAATGATTTCAAGATAAACGATACGGAATGTGAAGTCCCCAGCTCTATGTTACAGCAATATAATAACCGCCAATATAATACACTTAGAAGATACATAACTTTCTGACTTCTATACATCAATTCTACTTCATATACCTGAGTTACTCGTGAAAACTTATTAATGTTGCTCATTAAATCGTTTTGTTTTTCAATCCCTGGCTGCCGGACTGAACAAATCTATCCTGTTGAATAAATCAAAGTCAATTCAAAGCGTCCAACGTGAGTAAAGCATTGACAAAATGGTTTAATTACCGAGAAGTAATATTTGATTCCCACGAATAGTTAGTATTTCCGAGCGAATCCAAAACCATTTCCATAAATTCATGCATCGTTGCCTTCTATTTACGTCACCGTATCCCTGGCGAGGTTCGACAGTGATCATTTTATAAAAATAATGAATTTCAATATTATTCTTCCCCCTCTTTTAGCAAAACAAATAATACGTTGATTATTATACTTAGGAGAATATTATGCTTTAAAATATTCTAGTGATTTACTTTATATTTAGTATACATTTTATAGTCTGTCAAAATTCATTCTATGGATATTATGGTTTTCCAAGACGTCAGAATCTTGCTGAATTAAGAAATGTCGAATTATTCAGAACAAACACTTCATATTCAGTACCTCTTCATTACACAACAAATAATACCTACAAAATATATTCAATGATACATCAAATAAATATTGTTTGCATCAACATAAAACAAATTTCAATACATCAAAAAAAAACGTGCAAATAGTAATATCTTGCGTTTGTATACAAAATTGCTTATTTCACTGATTCCTGAAGTTCGTTTTCTAATCCTCAAATTTTTATAATAATTATTTCAAATTGATTTGGTATTTTATTCTGATTTATACTACATTTTACGTAAAACATTTTTAAATGGCATTAACTTTTTTTCAATCTTAAGGGGACGGGAAATTCAATATGAGAGTAAATGTCTATCCTAATTTCAAAAAGTGTTATTTGCACACGAATCTCATCTATTCATTTTTATAAACTACAAAGATTTAATATAAATAAATTTCAGGTTGAAAAAGATAACTACAAAAAAATATAAAACAGTAATGTAACGGTCTTATAAAATAATTCTATTTTTAAATTTTCATTCATGTGATTTAGTTTCGATCCACTGCAGTCACATTAGTCACAATAATAAAGCTCCGAGTTCTTATCCTTACCCAACCGCATGAAACTCAATTTCCTGAACGGTTCATTCAGCCTCTAACGGCAAAAACGAAAATATGTATACTAAGACTTTAACGATTTTCGCAAATTCCTTTCCAAACTGCGTACGGCGATACATACAAGTATTTTAGATTATCAGGGACGGCCTGCGACACAACCAGTGTATAGGATAATTTTCGTGATAGACTTGAAATGTTTTTCGTGCCTTACGAAAGAAAATGGCAAACAATAAAAACTGTCAGAAAAAAAGGTATTGGAAATATAACGGATCGATGTGGGTAATTCAAAACAAAATCAAATGTTTCGCTCTTTCCGTGTTACGTAAATTCGTTTCCAAAGCACACTATTAAATATTCATGATTTTGTGGGATCGGATATTATAAGATTTATGAATTGAATGAAGACTTTTTTCTCCAAAAAGAAAACATATTAATTATTATCTCAAATAATGTATTTAAACAACTATATTGCAGATCCTTTCAACATTCGTTTATTTATGAGAATTAAAAAAATCATTTTTATATTGTACTAGCGTGTACCCGGCATGCGTTGCAATGCCTCTCAAAAAAAAAGAAACCGCGACTTTATGGAAGCGTGACGTCGGGAGCCTCTCGCCTTCCGATTGGATAAGTCAGACTTGAGGCAAGGTCGGAGCCAATTAGAAGCGATAAGCTTAGGTTATGTTTTTCTTACCTAAATTTGACAGTGGTGGCCGTATGTGTTTTTATTTATTGGAGTGCTTTTGGATACACAATGTTTTTTTGTTTTTCTATCTGGTGCGTACACAAATAAATCAGAAGGTTTTCCAACGCGTGAGCAGGCCACATACAGATGTCCATGTGAGAAGCATGGATTTTCTAAATTTAGTCCACACACTTGTAACGACTGTCCTTGTGCCTTATTGATGGTCATTGCAAAGGCGACTCGCACTGGAAACTACAGACGTTTAAATTCAAATGGCATATCTGTCGGAATCATTGGGATGCGTGGCAACAGTACATTTCTCCTTTGAATTTCCCGTTTAAAATTGTAGCTTCAATAATATTCATCATTTTTCTTACTGAAAGCCTGGTACCGTTACAAAGTTGTGGTGGATTTATGTTTCGGAGAAGAATGATAGGCACGCCAATTTTCAATCTTAATGCCTGGCAAATCAAGTGAATTCAAAAATTCTGTTGGATAATTGACGACTTCGTCTTGATTCATTATAGTATCGATTGACTTATACGTTGTCGCTTCTCCTGGTATTTCATTTGGATTGCTGAAATTGATTGCATTGACATCCTTGTTTTTGGCTGCTAATATAGCACGTTCACTGAGCCATTGATGATTTTTATGATTGTGTGCAATATTTGGAAAAACTTTGTGAATCAATTCGTCTATGGTTGCGGTTATTTTACAGAAATTTGCTGGCAATGTGATACATTGTGTGGATTCCTCTATTGCCATTTTCCCATTTCCCATATCCAACAATTGCTTTGCGAAACGTCCAGCGGATGTATCATGTTGTAGTTGTACACGCATATTGGTCTTAAAGTGAATGTATGTACGTATCGCCATAAAACGGATGATTTGAGACATGCATTACGTTCATCGGCTACTGTTGATCGTGATATAACAGGTAAAGTTTGTCGAAAATCACCAGACAATAAAAGGAGTCCGCCACCGAAAAGTTGTTCATTTCCTTTAAAATCTTTTCGTGTGCGATGAAGTGCTTCCAATGACTTTTTGTGTGCCATAGTACATTCGTCCCATACAATGATTTTACATGATGTGAGTAGTTTGCCCGTTTTAGAATTTTTGTTGATATTGCATGTTGGTGTCTCAATTATTTACATATTCAATGGCAATTTCAGTGCTGAATGCGCTGTTCGGCCACCATCCAAAAGAGTTGCTGCAGTTCCAGATGATGCGATTGCTAGTGCAATGTTCTTTCGTGATCGTGTGGCTGCCAAAATGAATGAATGAGGAAGGTTTTACCTGTGCCTCCGGGTGCATCTAGGAAATCAAATCCACCACTTTGAGTTGTAATTGCATCCATAATTGTGTCATCCACTATACGTTGATCTGGAACCAATTTCGGAAGATTCATTTGAACAAATTTACCCAATTCATCGACATCAAAGTGTGTTTCTCGTTGGAAATCACGATCAAGTAAGTCGTTTTCGGATCGATTCAGCGCAGCCATTCCCAATTGTAGCAGTGATTTGTTGGCGATCACTAAACATATATCCTCAATCAATAGCAATGCCCCATTATACACGTTTGGTGTGAATTGAACGTGTGGATTTTGAATTTTTGCACGCAAACTATGTAAAATATCTTCACTCATGTAGTTTTTGTATTTTGTATTGGATCGGATGGAAAGCACATTGTTAATATTACAGCAAATAACGCACGTATTTGTTGTGGGTCAGCAGTATTCGATGAATCGGCGAGTGAAGTGTTCCAATGTGCATCGTTTTCTAGAAGATTTAATTCGAGGCAAGCTTCACGACAAATGAAACATATTCGACCGTTTACTGTTCTCAATCCTTGGAAGAATGTCGGTCCATGTATGTTGATTAACAGTAATCGCAAGTAAACGCATTCTACATTATTTGGTTGAACAGTGTACAGACGGCCTAATGCGTCGGTTGAATATACATTGTAATGTCCTTCAACTGATTTACCTTGTTTGCGACGTTGAATTTTTTTCTGATGCATTCCATCTGTAGAATGTTGGCACTTCAGAGTAAGGTAGCGTCTTTGCAAACATATCATCCCTATACAATAAGAAAAATGCAGTTAACGCTGTTGGCTGTGGTGACAATGCTCTTACACGTGCATTTTCTGTTGTGAAGTACACTCGCTGTTCATTTTCAAGGTGAACTGCCAAATGAGTAACTGGTGGATGCCGTTTATGAATTGGAAATGATAAAATGCGCCATATTGCTTAATTGCTACTAATGTAGCGTCCCAGTAGATATTGGTTGATTTCATCGATAGATGCAGTTGAATTTCCCACTCCAAAAACTGCCATATCGCTTCCTTTGTTGACATATTTACAAATGTATTTGATGGATTTCACTAAATTACAATACTCGACGTTGATGTGTGCTTTGTATGTTTTCGAGAGAAGCTGGGAATACGGTACAATCCAACGATTATCAACTTCAACCTCATTGTTTCACCCTTTTCTTTCGTGCTTAGTTGTACTCTGACCTATTCCTTTTGGTTTGGGTGGCATAATTGATTTCACAGTGAATGTTACGTTTTGAAATTCACTTTTGAAAAATTAAAAAAAAAATTGATATTTTGAATAAATTCTTTCTATATCATACACGATTTATACGTAATATTTATTTCAATTCGTTCTGTCATGCGACATAAAACCAAAACAAAAAAAAACGGTAAAAAATAGAACATTGAATACTTTTTTCGAAAATCGAACTTTGTTTCAAAATATTTAGTACCTTACGTAAGTACTTACAGGTGAGTGAATGTGACAGATTTGCGTCGTTCTTGTTTTCGGCGTTGCTATGGATACAATGTGTCATAAATGGCCATTCTGTATTACAATAGTCCTGTATGAAAACATGTTTTCGTAAATATTCAATTAATTTTTGTAATCAAATCAAATTCTGAGTATCCTATCTTTTGCCCGGTAGTCTAAGCAATAATTCGACAAAGTTTTATCGCAATTGGATTAATGGTGTAGGAGTTTATAAAGGACAGACAGACAGACAGACAGACATTTATATATATATATAGATTATATATGCCGTGTAAATTTTCATTAAGGATATAATCAAATACAGATAACAATATGTAAGGTGGATTACTTATGGATATATTTTCTCTATTTGTATTTTTTCAATTGCATAAAGGCAAATAAAGAGCGTTTATTTTAGAGATCAAAATATCACCTAATTGAAGAATATTGAAGGATTAATTTAAGTACACGCATCGCAACAATCACACAATTCTATTTTTTCTTAAAAGAGTGAGCATATATCCTTACTAAAACTCGAATTAAATATTCTACGATGTATGAATTTTCTAACTTTATATAATAGTGACGAAAAAGTCTGTCGATTAAATGTGGTAACTTACAGTAGGTCCATAAATTTTTATCGATAATATTGACTGATGTTTGAATGTTTCTAAGACTTGAAAAATACACTCTTTATTCGTTGACAATTAAAATATTTACCACACAATTTTTATTTATATGAATGATGTAAGAAGTATTGATTATTTCGATAAAAGTAAGATATTTCATCGATGTAATTAAAAAAGTATTTCAATTACAGGATTTCGTTAATTAAATATCTAGACATTTTAACAATTATCATTTAAGAACATTTCATTGATTGCTCCAACTTTTTATTTTTATAAATTCTTTTTCTATTATATTATTTATTTATTCACGTAGCAGATTAAATATGTACGTGTTTTGGATAAAATAAATAATTTCAATCAAAATATGTAGATACGTGTAAAAGAAAAATTGTTCTGAAGCACTCGAAATATACCATGTTGCGAAAAAGACTATTACAAATTTTAAGCTCTTCATTTGTGGATTCGGTGAAGTTTTTGAGAAAAACATAAATTATTCGTAGGCCTGTTTGATACATTTTCTCCGAGTTGGAAAATTTATTCAAAAATCTTTTCCAACATGAATACATAGCTTAAATATACATGACAAAAATGTTTGATACTAAAATGTACTTAAATGGCTTCAAAAACCTACGCTTTTTTTACATCTTATTTTTTTCCACTGCAAATACAAAATGAAAGAAAAGTGTGTTTATAAAACTTTATCAAAAAAAAGTATAACTCTTACCCAATTCAATGATTTTAAATAGACAATTAAATCACATTGAAATTTAAGTCATTTTGAATTTGGTTTTTTTTTCAGTCATTTTTAATGACAACACAACATTTGGTATTAGAGGCTGGTCGCTTGCAAAAACGTACATTTAAAAAAAATATTTTCTTATGCTATATAGAATTTAACTATTATTAATATTTCACAGCTTTATGATATAATCACTTTTAATTTTTATTCATGTTTACATTCATCAATCTTTATAAAACGCTTTCATCATAGTGTTAAATAAAACTGTCGAACAAACAGTTTTTTTCTCTAAATTTCATATGTTTTCATGGAATAAATAACACTATTAAGAGTTTGAACGAAAAAAAATTGAAAGGTTGGTGTTTCGATTTCTCTTAAAATATCTCATTGCTACTTAACACTTTTTACATTCAACTAAGAGAATATCATTTATGCTTATTTCTTTAAGCAACAACGTAACATTTTAAAAATGTTATGTAATCTTTCTTACGCGTTACTTAGGAGTCGCGAAATAAATTATGGTCGTATAAAATTTATTCCATTATATGTTATCAACTTTATGCCTTGTAAGATTTATTTGAAAAACAGAATAAGGTTTAAATACTTTATTTCTGATAATAGTCAAAATATACTATCTGGATTAAGATTCATATAAGATAATTTTACAATGCAAAACATTACCCATAATAATGTAAGAAAGTAGTAAATTGAATTTATCCACGATTTTAGTTTCCGAACGCTAACAACTAATAATTTAAACGTTTTTGAAAATGAATTATTTTATTTGAAACAGTTTTAGATCACGAAAAGTGTTTATTTATTGAAGAACCATGTTTTAAAAATTGATTTGGTAAACAAATTAAACATCAATTTACTTAAATTATTTATTTGTTAGTTAAATTTTACACAACTTGCTTTTTTTATTTTTTACTAAAACATTGTATATGTTACCGCTACGCTTATGTTGCAAGGCAATACTCTTTTATTGTTTCAGTTTTGTCATCCATCTCCGATGAATCGCCCATCTTAGCACTTAATGGAACGACCAATTGGACATCAGTAATTTCGTCTACTCTTGGAATGGAATTCGACAACTCTTCTTCGTTGAAGATCGAAAGTATACAGAAAATATGCGGAGCAAACTTTTGCGGTGGAGAAGCAGTTGAAGTAAGATGACAATTTTTTATAATTTGTAGCAAAGCAATATTATTATTTTCTTCTCACGTTTACAAGTAATAAATAATCATATATTTATAGCATCAAAAAGACAATTTGTCGTATTTGATACATATTTTTATGAATATTTTCTAAATTGACATTTGAGTAAATTGTCAAAATTTCAGAAAGATTTTTTCAGCAAAAAGTAATCGAAGTCATCGAGGGCTTATATCTCAAATATTTAATTTTAAATAATACCACTTATCATTGACTCAAACATAAAAATTAACATAAACCTTATGATCACGGTATTTTATTATATTCATTTACTCAAATAAATGTAATTCAATAAACATAGATTTTTTATCAATTAAATTCAATTTGATTTCTGTTAGAAAGAGAAATCCAGAAAAGTTATCACAAGTATATTGTTATAACAGTTATTCATTCACATAGAGCAAAATTGTTAAATTTACTTATAAAAATTGTAACTAATATTTTTTAAGTTCTCAAATGTTTTAAATTAACTTAACAAGAAAATTTTAATTTGTTGCTTTCAATGTGTACTGAGTTATATAGAAAATTTTGAAACTAATATTATACGAATAATTCAACATTTGTTAACTGGAGCGAAAGCAATTGGCTTGAACAAGTTTTAATAAATTATTAAGACGAGAGAAATCTGTAAATATTATGAATGTTTTTTATCAATGCTTAAAAAAATACCAGCTTTTGGTTTTTTAAAGACTGAAAATTATTTATCATATTTCATACCATCAAAACAATAGGATACTTCAACCATAAATGTATAAACCGTTTTTTTAACTATTTAAGCCATATGTATAATGATAATGACTGATACATACATATGAATAAGAATATTGAAGTTTTATTAAAATAATTAATTTTTTTTTGTTTTCTGAACAATTTATTTTATATTTTTAAACCTACTGTTATAACATTTAAATTAATACGTGACAGGTAAACCCAAACCTTCTACCACCGTCACCTCACAAACTGCAGCTGATAGCAGGAATCTACCTTGCTTGCATGATTGTCGCAGCCCTTAGCGTCGCTTTGGGGGTTGATTCACTAACAAGGTATAGTAAAAAAATTAACACCATCTATTTGCTTAAATTCTAAACAAGAATCTAAAATTTATCACGTTAAAATGTTAATATGAAGAGTTGAATCGAAAAAGTTTTCAATATTAAAAAGTTCACCGCTCACAAACTTTTGTCACACAAAATATTTTTTTACTGATTCATTTATTAAAAATTGTTTTCTAATTAATTTTAATTAAATGAAGAAAAATCATGTCACAAAATATGCAATGAGAAAAGCAATGAAATCCAAAAACCTTATATCAACATGCAGAAATAAAATGCGTATTTTTTTACTAATGAAAGTTTATGAAAATATACATATCGTTCTTACTTAGAATTACTACTCGATGAAATGAATAAGGTTTTGATACCACACATAATTTAAACATGAAACAGTTAAGCTTTGTATAATAAGACTTTTAAGTGAATATCTCAGTAGTTTCTTTTAAAAGCTTCATATCATGTATTTTCAAATATTTCATTTTACAGTTAAACGTATATTTTTAAAAAATCATATTTTTTCTGGATGTCAGAAACTGTTTGCTTTTGTATATTATGGGAAATTCTATTCCATAAAAATATTCAATGAAAATCTTGGCATATGATATATACAAGAAAAGCATTTTTCAATTTGGTCCGAGAATCCTGTCCTCCGGTAGTTCCTACAGGCAATAATACTGAACATAATCGTTAACCAATGTATAGATAAAAATAAATGACTACATTAGTTTTGCTAAGCATCCATCCCGTACATCTTATTGACTTTTTTATTAGCGTTTTTCCAGTGAATTCTACCTTTTTTCAAGCGAAGCGATCATAAAAATAACATTACATAACACTAAAGATATCGATGTGAATTGTAAATCTCTATCTCACAATGTAAATACTGTATTATAACACAACAAATTACTTTTTTTAATTCAATAGTAAGTGTTATTATTTTTAAAGTATCGCCATTTCAATGGCTAATAATCCCACGTGCGAGTCGTATCAACAAATCACGCAGAAATATTATTTGTAATTATTTATTCCGGTGAAAATATCAATCACAATGACTATTACGATGACAATAACACTTTTTTTTCGAATCAATATTTTTTGAGATTGAAATAAAGTGTAAGAAAATAATTCGTTACATGTAAAAGTCATAACTAAATTATTTATCTTGGAAATTCTTGTAAAAAAAATTTTTGATCTATTTTTTATTTCATTACTTAAGCTCCTCCCTTGCTGGACGATACAAATCCTAATAAAATTTCATATTTGTAAAATTAAAGGATTTTAGAAGAAAATATTTTTGATTCAAATTTGGCCGTCGTAATTATTCAATTTAAATCGTAGCTTAACACTTCACTAACTATTTGAGTTAAGTATAGTGATTTATTCATAAAAAAATATTTATATTTATTATCATAATACGACTTTTCCTTTGAAAATGAGTAATTAAAAAAGTATTTATGTCAAAGAAAATTATCTTAATATTTCATTGAATAAGGAGTAAATTTGAGAGTCAAGTGTTCCTTTATTGTCAGCCTTGATCGTATACGCTTAATTTCGGAGCTTTTTACCAGTTTTGAGTTATGGCTGAGAAAAAATAGAGAGTACTAATTTGTAAAAAAGCTTTTATCATTAAATTTGCTCTGAAAGCTTTTTGTGTCAGTGATGCTAAGTGCTATTAAAAGGAAACGACTGTATATATTTTAAGAGTAGTTTTTATTATGACAAAAGCGCACTTTTATTTCAAAGAACAACAAAACGTCAACAGCTAAGATTTAAGTTTTCCCCTGTATACAACCGGGTGAAACTTTTACAAAGATTAAACACCACGGACAAATAAATTTCGAACGAAAGAATTTTCAGTCAAAATTTAAATTAAAGTTGAACGGTCTTTTAAATTTTTCACTACAAAGCTATTATAAAATGAAAACTTAACGTTGTTAACATTTTATTTTTTTATCAAATTGATTTCATAGACTTGAGTTTCCTACATAGAAAAGACAATTACTTAATAACGCTAAAACCAAACACTGTTTTAAGCAGTGGATAGTTAATACGCATTATTATTATAGCTTGTTAAATACTGTTTTTTGTGATCAAATAAAGGTTTTTTATATCAAATGTAACAAAAGAAGGAATATTTTAGAACATACAATATATACAAATTGATACATTAGATGAAAATGAATATAAAGAGTTCTGAATGTAAAACTTTCTTCAAAAACACGAGCTTCTTAAAGTGTATTTTATTTAAATAAATCACCACTGAAATTATATTTTGAATGATTTCGTTTGTTTGTGATCGTGTCCAGTTAAAGAACTGAAACTTTTACTTTATGGCGTAATATTAATAAATAATTATCGTTGAAAATTCCTGATTGTAAAGTTAAGAGAAACTTGTGTACTAATATAAGTTAACTTATTTATTTTATTTTGGAAAACTTTCATTTTTTATTGTTAAAAATATTTCTCCTCGACAGTTTATGAATAATCTGAAGCATGTTTTGAAACGTGAAATGATGATGCTATTGGTAAAACTTTTAAAACTTTTAACGGACATATCGGCATCTTTAATAAGAACCAAACTACTCTATGTAGTGTCATCAAATAAAAATATGCAATTTTAATTATATTAATGCAAAAGCTACAGGCATAACTCCATAATCTTAAATGTCAATAAGATTTTTATAACGACTTATTACTATGATATTAATTTAACAAAAACATATAAGAACAAGAAAACAAGAAAATATGTATCATGTTTTAGTCCAAATAAAAATATCTTTTTAACTGCCATTTCTTTTATACACCTATCCGGAAAAAATTGTCTTTTATTCAATTCACTGCAGACTTACATTCTTTGTTACATATGTTACATAATATTGGTCATATTTTGATTGTTATGACATTTTTGAAACTAATCACTAAAAGAATTTTTTATTTTTAATATTCGTAATGCATTGGTGTCGATTGTTTATTTTGTACGTCTGTCATACTTGAACGTCAGCCAGATAAGATCTGTTCCTTATTCAAGTATTCACATATAATATATTCATTATATAAAACTGTATACGTACGATAACTATATATTATACGTTTTATTGATTGAATTGGCATTCACTTGGTAGAACTCCATTATAACACGGTCATAATGTCATTGTGTTAAAGAAACAAGCTAGGCCGTTGGAACAGGAGAGAGGATGTGTTGTGTGCCTTTTCTGCACAGCTATATATAGATAACCAAATGTTAGTTTAAGCATAGTTCTGACGATGGCGTGAGCCAAAATAGCTATCAACTATATTTGTTAAAAATAATTTTGTAGAACTAAAATACATTGCTATTTTTTCACCGTGTTTTATATTATACGTTAGGCAAAAAATAAATAAAACCACAATCATATAATATTGTAATTTCCAATTACCAAAGATACTTACTTGCGTATTTTGCCTTAATTATATTCTTTAAAATAATCTTCAATTTGTTTTCAAATCATTTTTTAAATTATAAACGCAAGCCTTTTATCTCTTTTTCAATCGCAGGTATTCGAGTTATTAATAACTCAACCGGCGAAGCGTTCCCCACAATTTGACATCAAACGTTTATCACATAAAAAATTTTACGCATGTTCATTTACTGATTTTTTAACATATTTTTGAATAAAACAAATATACCCTCCAAAATGACAAGATTATTTAATGAAAAAAATCTCTTTGACATCCAAATACCGTAATGTTTGATCGCGTAGCATTATTTAAGTCCGGGTGGATGAAACTGTGTACCGAACGTATTAAAGTTAGTAAATAACCCTCCTGATATGTGAATGGGCAACATCATTTTGAGTGACACTGACATGGGTCGAATAAACTTTGTTTGTTTCCAAAGACAATGGTGTCTATCCGGCATTGTTGTTGCAGTGTTGTTATGTTCAGTTTTGAGGACATGCTTTAAGCTGAGCAATATTTCCGGCTTTGAACGTGAAGCGCAGAAGAAGTCACACGAAAAAGTACACAGAACAATAAATCACAAACAAAAATCCTGCAAGAAAATCACATCATCTGTAACACCGTTAAAAACACTTTTTACAAAGCGATCGTTTCATTTGAGTTTTTACACGTATACACGTTTTCAAGATTCATTACACACTATATTGTGACTGAGTGTGGGAGACTAATTTTTGATATCGAAAAACACAAACATATATCTTTGAACAAAAATTCATAAATCAATTGAAGACAAGCTGATATCTATACCTTGTACTCGACATATTTCTCAGAATAACGATTTTATTGTTTAAACCACTAACATATTTTTATTTTTTTAAGATGTTAACTGCTATTGCATTGGGAAAAGATAGAGAAAAGCTTTCTATATAGAAAAGGCATTTTATTTAAATTGTAAAACACAATATTTAGAACTATTTTCATAAATTTATTATATTTTTAATTAAATGAAAATAATATTGTAAATACATATTATCTATTATTGATATGTATTTTTACAATATTATCGTCATTTTATTTAGCCCAAATTATGTTTTTGACACAAATAATCTATTTTTATTTATTATATTTTACTTTGACAATTACTACTGAATAATGTACCAAACAAATTGAATACAAAAAAATACAACAAATAAAATAATAAAAATGTCAAATATAAATAAGAAAGCGAAGCTTTTATCAGTATAAAGAAAGGAAGAAAGCAATAGAAGAAAAAACGGTTCGAAATCTGTACGACATATTTAGCCGTTGTTTGCATTATAAAAGGCTTTGTTATGTACACGATTTAAATAGTCTTTACATTATTAGACGCATAATAAGGGGCACATAAAGAAAAAAAATTATTGCATAATAATGTGTGGAAAACCAAATAGTTTTATTTATGCATAGAGAGCGTGATGTTAACAATACCTACTAACATAGAGAATAAGTGAATTATATCAAAAATATGGAACACAAAAATATACAAACATATGAACGTAAAATGAGAAAAAAAAATATTTTTTCAAAATAGTTCTTATATTGCTATCGACTTAATGTAATGTTAATTAATAAAATCATTGGTTGTAAATACTACTGACATCACAGATATAATATATATGAGATGTTTTTTTCATATTGTAATTTGTTTAAAATTTTTATATTTTACGGCTTATAACGTATAGTTTTCAATAGGTTCTCGAAAACTTTCATAAACATGTAATGATTGTTGCTCGATTACACCACTTCTTAAATTTACAACATTAAAACTTTTATCAATATTGTTTCATAAGTGTATCTTTTTCTTAAATTTTAAAATACTGGTTTAACCGAAAACGACCTAATTTTAACGATTTCTTAGAATCTATCAGATTATTTAATGATTTATTCCTCTATATATATATATATATTAGGTGTAGTAAAAAGTCTTGACGTTTTTTTCAAACGCGTGTCTTAAAATCGGTCGGCTTCGGGCCTTTGGTTAAATAAGATGTCATAATATTTTTTTTCGTGTTGCGTGACATCTCAAGTTACGTTCCGTATAGAAAAAAAAGGTTCATTCGCCCCAAACAGAATGACCGACCTTTGCTCTTCATAAGAATATCTGCGCGGTTGCATGTTTTTTCAATATTACGCCCAGAACAGTGCAGTCGTCACCACTAAAGGCATTTGCGACATTTATGGAGATGTGATGAGGGTTTAAAAATGTCAGAGATGGTTTACAAAATTTAAATCTGGCAATTTAAGCATTGAAAATTACCCTCGAAGTGGACGACCTCATACAGTGGATGAAGTCGCCCTGAAAGCTGAAATCGAAAAAAATCCTATGCTAACAAAAAGGAATTGTCCAATATAGTCGGTACTAAATGGTCCATAAAACAAAAGTACCTGAAAAGGCTGGGAAAAATTCTAAAAGTAGGAATTTGGGCGCCACACGCGTTGAGCGATCGGAACAAGGCGCAGCGACTAAGCGCGTGCCAATTGCTGCAAAAAAACACACTTTACGACCATTTTTTCTAAACCTGATTATCGGAGATTAAAAGTGGGTGTTATATACGAATATATCGAAGAAAAAACAATATCTTAATCGTCGACAACAACCAATTCCGACCCCTCGAACTGGTTTACACCCAAAAAAACTCTTACTTTGTGTTTGGAGGGATTTCAAAGGAATAATTCATAATGAAGTGTTAAAATATGGTGGAACTATGACGGCACAAGAATACTGTGACCAATTAAACAAATTAAGTGCAGCTTTAACAAGAAAGAGGCCGGGCAGGATGAATGGACGCAACGGTAAACTGCAAAACAAAAACGCGCGACCGCATGTGGCGAATATGACCTGGGAAAAAATCCAGGAGTTGGGTGGGAAAACTTTATTGCATCCACCATATTTACCAGATCTAGCACAATGGGATTACCATTTATTCCGCTTAATATAAAAAACTTGTAGGGATAAAAAAAATTAAACAAAAAATGACGTGAAAAACGCTATTTCTGACTATTTTAATTCCAAATCAGTAAAGTTTTTTACTAAATGGATTTTAGACTTGTCTAATAAGTAGCAAAAGGACAGGGAGATTACTTTTTATAAATAAAAATAAAAAAAATACTAAATAAAAACACTTTGAGTTTCATTTAAAAAATACGTCAGGACTTTTTACTACACCTAATATATATAAGGGTGATAAAAATTGTTCTTTTTTGGCGATAGAAATTTCTTTTTTTTTTAATGAAGTTTTACATATACTTTATTTGAACTTCATAATAATATAGACTAAATTATAATGACGAAAAATATTTGAATATTTTTATGAAAAACGAAATAATTATTGAAAAAGTTTCATGCAGGTGCATTGTTCGCATAAGTTTTGATATCGAGCGCGACGTCACCACCGAATCGAAAAGACGTCGAGACGCTCTTCTGTCGAGCTGCTCTTCTGTCGAGCTGTTTCCACCCGATGTCAAAATAGTTTTTCCCAGTTCGTTTCAACTCTTTTTGTTGCCATAAGCCAAATACATGGAGACATTTTAAGAGATTATAACTCGATAACCATTATATTGAATAAATAGTTTTATTTTGATAGTTGTCATAGGAAATATACGGTATTTAATTTTATTAATTTATTATTCAGCTAATTGCATTTCGTGTAAAAATACAGCGTTTGTAATTACGGTAATTTGTTGTTTAATACATAATTTCTTTTTCAAATACAGCAATCAAATTTCGTAGATAAACTTTATTGCCCAATCCCATTCGAGTAGACTTAATAATCTTTTTCTATATAAGCTGATTCAGCTCTGGGCATTTTCTGCTAATGATTATTGTGGAGGGTGAATTTGCAAAAAGCCTTTTCATTAAATGATCCTCATCACCATTGAATAAATACGCGTTGTCTTAGAAAAAGAATTTCTATAAAGCTTGGATAAACCCCTTGAATCGTAAATTCATTACCTTAATGAGTATAATTAGTTATCAAGTTTATGCTTTTTCTTTTACTTTACGCAAGCTTAAAAATAATCTATGAAAAGAGTGTTAGTACTTTATTTACTAAACATTTTTCATATTTATGTCTCAAATTATTCTATCTTAGAAAAACGTAGCATCACTTTAACATGTTAACCATTTTTATCACCGTGTGAATGAATGTATTAGCAAAAGATTATTTTTTAACATGTAAATCCTGTAGTTTTGGTGTCTTTTATTTTGAAAGAAATAATCGAAACGCTATTCAACTCAGTTTCACAATGTCGCCAATACAACAATAGCAATTTTTTAAAGTTTTCATTTTGAGCAACGCTATAGTAATTTCTCTTAAAGGTACTTTGTCAAAACCTTCGTCTAATTTATAGGATAACTAGCTAATTATCAACTAAAATTTGTATTATATGCTATTATTTTTTTATTAAACAAATGCCTAGATAAATATTTATTAAATTTAATGTGTTGATAAGACTTCACATGTTTTCTCACTGAAGACACGGGATTCTCCTTTCGACATCTTCAGGCATTTAATCACACATGTAACAGAACTGACATCTGATTGATAGGATGCTTTAAGATGCGGAGAATCAAAACCTGGTTAGTGACAAAACATCTGAAATCATACAAAGCTTAAACAATTCATATTTGATATTAAAATTTCATCAAGTCGATATCAAAAGTAAACAATAATTACCTTGTTTTTATTATAAATTTTGCATGGTGCATTAAAACCGTTAATTTAATATTATTTTGCCTGCTGTTTAAGTACGTCTTATGGTTTTAACAATTCCATCATATAATATGTATACATGCTTTTATAATATTCGTCTACAACAGTCTAAAATCCCACAGCGATGCCTTTATTTAATGTTTATTTTACTGCCCCATTACGTATAACATACAAATATGTGTTTGAGTTTACTTTTTAGGAAAATATAGCATATACAAGACGAATTTTCAGGTGTTTTTGCCTCTTAAACATATTCAGTATGCCATGTATTATGTAATTTAAATGCCAAAGCATTTAATTCATTGTGCTATTTCAGACACTATAAATCCATTTGTTGATTTAATGTTGTGAACATTTCAATATTTATTATATTGAAACAACTCGAAAAGTCGTAGCACTCAATATCATTAATTGCAAAATTGTACCACTATAACTTATAATTATTCAATATATCATTCTCATTTTTAACAAAAGTAAGAAAACGAAAAAAGGCGAAACTATCATGAATAAAAAACATACGATGCTACTTTCTTCCAAGACTCCAATTAAAACTATTCAAAGATTTAAAATTAGGTGAAGAGTTTTCCAATAAATCAACAAGCTTAGATTTAAATTTGAATTGTTACAACTTTGTACGATTCCACATGTTTTGTCACTAACGACCCGGGTTTCGCCTTTCGGCATCTTCAGGCAATTTATCACACGGATGCTTAGATCATAGAATGCCTGAAGATGCCGGAAGGCGAAACCCGCGTCGTTAGTGACAAACATGTGGAATCGTACAAAGTTGTAACAATTCAAATTTTATATTGAAATTCCATTAAGCAACTTCAGTCGATATCATAAGTTTAGATTTGGTTAAAGTGTTTACGTGGTCTAATTCCAGCTTAAGTTATAACACATATATATTTTTGTATGAAATATTAACTTTCTTTCGCCAACCTTACACCAAACTCAGAGTAACGAGAGCAGGAAGCAAACTATTTGTTATAATTTAAAGTTCTTAATTCCCCTGAAAAAGAAAAGTTTAGTTGATCAAGTTACAAGATCCGCTCTATAAAAACTTTTCTTGACATTTCGAACTTCGTTACAAAAAAGACATAATTCTCCGAATGTTAAAAGTCTCAAGCCACTGAAACAAATTTGAATGTATGTTTTTATTCCATTTCACCGCCATAACAATGAGGAACGAATCCATCTTGCCCGCGGCCCTGTCAAATTAATATTACGCTAGGTGTAAAGAAAACACTGTAAAAAATAAAATGTCTAGAGAATAATTTTCAATCGTGTAATGAAATACTTGTTTTCATTCAAAACAACACTGCTTCGTAAATTCGTAAATTTAATATTATATTACGCTAAAATCTCTCTCAAAGGTAAATATTCTGCCTTTTCTGCGTTGTATTGAATAGAACAGACTTATCATTTTTTTTTCGTGAATTGGCTATTTGACTAAATTAGTTTATTCAATTAAAATATTCCTTGTATTAAGTAAAAACAAAGGGAGTATTCTTCATTCGTAATTGGTTCTTCTCTGTGCTTAGAATTAATATTTAATACATACTAGGTAAAATTTTATATATTGAATTGTTTTCAAAATATAAATAAGAATGAGCTTTGCTGGCTTTATCTTATTGTCTACACGTTTTTGTTTTACTCTAAATATAAATAAATAAATCAGCTTACACCTTTTACAACACATAACTATTGCAATACGAAATACTTGTTATTCTAAAAATTCAAAAATAATAAATATTTGTGAAAACTATAAAAAAAATATTTCAAAAATGAATATTTATTAGATGTGAAGTAGACGCTTTATTTATAGCCTTAAATATAAAAGAAGTATGCGCATCATATAGTGGAGATTTCAATCATTGAACTTTTTTACTGTTTACATTAAAACGTCGTATAAACTTTTTTTTGTATAAAACAGAAATTTGCTTCCCAAATCTTCTCTTCTCGATAAACTTGTTAGTCGTTATATACGAAGCACTCCACTTTATATGAGATAGCTACAAAAAGTAACAGATTACCTGAAAGGTAAACATGTAAAAAAACTTCCGAAGATAATTCGAAACGGTAAATCGACAAAAAAACTTAAAATAAAAGTTTCCTCCTACGTTATTGACGTCGAATTTCGTACATTATTTGTCAAAAGTTTTTTTAGGTTTAAAAAGATTTTTTACAAAATACGTTTTATGTGTGCACATAATTTGAAATGTGAACGTTTCAATAAAAATAAAACTCTTTGGTTTTACTATTATGATGATAAATTTGTTAAATCTTATTCATAATATAATTCAGTGTCTTAGCATATGTAAGTTTGAATTATGTATGATTGTATTCTAAGCTTGAAGGAGGAAACGGGATACGGTAATCCCAAAATCAACGCATTGAAGCTAAAAGGTATTAAGATTCTAATTTCATGCAACGCATACTCATTTACAAATATTCTAAATGAGATTTCATGCTTTTATCTATCTTTTTCGTTGAATATCAAAGATTAAACATAAATATACAAATCCTGTTACAATAAACTAAATAATTTTGCATTTTTGTTTCGTGTTTCTGATTCTCAATAAAATAATAATTTTGCAATTAGCGCGGAAGTGCTTGTTGCCTATAACACAACCAAATTTCAATTTATCAGCTATTTATATAATATTACAAATGACAGTCAAACTGGGAATTGGCATCTTAAGAACTAAGCCATGTGATCTTGCTTGAATGACTGACACGTTCAACGAAAACTACGAGGATTATTGTTTGTATTACACATAGCTATATTCCAATTTTAGCATCCTTGAAAGTTTGTTTTATATACTATAATATATCCACAATAATATTTCTATACAATTCATTTTCACATAATACAAAAAGAAAAAAATCTTTCTGTCATTAATTTTTAAGTCTAAATCTAAGAGTTCAACAAAATAACTTTACCGTAGTAAGTCACATGAAGAAGTTAATCGGTAAGTTTTAACGTTATTTAAACAATTAGTATCTTCTAATTACCCCCCTAATCTCTTATTAATTTATCAAGGATGGTCGTCAAACAGTACGTGTTATAGCTAGGTTCAGTCATTTCTAATTATATTGTCGTAGAAATTGATTATATAATAGTTAAGAGTTGAAAGGGTCTCCTTTACTATTACGTGTAATCGGCTATTACGGCAACTTGTTATTAGGTTAGATAATTTCGGATAGAACAGATGTCTAAAATAATGGAATTGATTTTCGCAATGATCTTGAAACTTATTAGCTGTTTAGTTGCCTTACAAAAACGCTTTATTTCGTAACAAAAATACTTTAAAAGTCATCGTCTGCTTCATTACTTTGTACTGGAAAGAAAATTGTTTTTGATTAAAAGGAAAAGTTCAATTAAAGTCTTCCTTTTGCAATGTTTATTAATCAAATAACAGTGGTTTATTTTAATATTTTCAGTAAATCTTGAGTAAATTAAAATATATGTGCAATGGAAAATATACCCTTTAACACTTTTTTTTAATTAAATATTTCTATAATAAATAATTTCTTGAGCATCGGTTCGTAATTTTTATTGCGCATATTTTTTTATTAATTTTCAAAATATTTATGCCGATAATATTATATTTTAAGCTAACATGTTAAGAATACAACTAAATTTCATTGTTTTAAAAATGCTTTTGAAATATTAACAAAATATTTACAGTAGCTATGAAGAATAGAACAGCAAAATATCCATAACATGGATAGATACTCTGATTATTTATTCATTATCTTCATTTGAATGTATTATTTAAACATTTACACATACTTCCGAAATCAATTATTATTTCGATTATTAGATTATGGTTAATGATACGCTTCGGTGTGTTGAATATAGATTATAACAGCTAACAATTAATTACACTATTACCTGCGATATGAATGGCTTTATCGAATGTACTCGGGAAAGATTAATCTTACTTGACGTTTACTAATCCACTTAATTACCATAATTAACGATGAAATATTATATGGGGAATATATTACGAAAACTATTCCTACTAATATAATTTTTTCTTACTAAATTTCAAAATACCAACCATATTTTATTAAAATATGGATCATAAAGAGTTCTAATCAATCACCCCATCATATACAATATGTTGTGTATATGTAATTTTCATAAGTCATTCAATCTGATATCTCCAGAGAAGATAAAAACGATATAATAGGCTCAGTCAAAGACTAGTAACCATATAATTTCCTTAAGGTTATTTATTGAATTTTTGAATGTTGAAGAAGATATATAATAAAAAGATCACAAAATGTATTTACTCTTTGAATTACATGTTTTGATGAAAAAACTTTTGCATTATAGTGTTCATTCAAGAATTTTACTCTTGACTGTTCAACTTGTGCGTGCGTAAGAAGAACTTTGTATATTTGTATTAATAAATATATTATTTAATGTAACTATTTTTCAAAGTTTTGTGTAGATTAAATAGTTTAAAAAATTACTTAGTATGGAAGTTATTGCTTTAACCATATATAAACTTTAGTTCTACAAAATTATTTTTAACAAATTTAGTTGACAGCTATTTCGGCTCACGCCATCGTCAGAACTATCTAAAATAATTTTGTAGAACTAAAATACATTGCTATTTTTTCACCGTCGTATAATGGAGTTCTACCAAGTGAATGCCAATTCAATCAATATATATAAATTTATCTAGAATTTTAAAAAATATCTCGTTCGATGAAATTATTTCTTTATATTCCAATACTTATTTTCTGCGTAGAATAAATACGAAATCAAAAGCATCCTTAAAATTGAGGACATTATTTATTTTCATAATTAGTTCGCATCAACGAAAATGCAGCAATAAATATGTAAATTCATTTCAAGTGACTGGCTTAAAATACCGTGATGCCATTTAATATTTTATTTCAATTTAATAAAAAAAAATTTGACAGTTTAAAAAAAATGATCACAACCAGAAGCGTTCAATTCCCTTGAAAAGTATCATCCAATATGACATATAACAATTTACATTCCACTATCTGCTTTAACAATTTTTTCCATGATTCAAATCATCCGCCGCAAATTTGTTTACTCAGATGTATATAAATAAAATTGACATGTGTGCTTTTAAAATAAGAACACATCGAGAAAAAAAGTCAAAATAACAGCTTTTATTGTAATGAAAAACAAACATTTACATACCTATATTGATTCCATGAATTTTTCTTCTCGCCAAATTGCTTACATTTTTTTATTTTTTCACAGATACTCTGGCAAGAGGGTAGGTCCCAAGGGTTCAGTGTCATCAAGACTAATGGCGACATTGCGTCAAACCAAAGAACCTTACCAACTCCTCTTGTTACCAGCCACTATCTTTATTGGAGCCGAGCAAGCTTTCATGGCGGCGGATTTCAGCGCAGTAAGTCTTTTTAATAGTATTTTTTTCAAGCTAATTAATATTTATAAATATTTTATTCTGATTATTTATACAGTTCTGACGATGTCGTGAGCCGAAATAGCTATCAATTAGATCTAATAAAAAAAAAATGTTGAACTAAAATACATTACTATTTTTTCACCGTGCTAATATTTTATTCATTGATTGGAGTAAGACCAAATTTATTTGATTGATTGAATTGGCATTCACTTGGTAGAACTCCATTATAACACGGTGAAAAAACAGCAATGTATTTTGTACTACAATTTTTTTTTTTTTTTAATACAGTAGTTTTTTAAACATTTGCTTATCTATATATATCTATGTAGAAAAGCTACACAATACATCTTCTCTCCTGTTTTAACAACCTAGCTTGTTTCTTGCTAACAATAAAACTAAAAAATAATATCGACGGCTATATCAATTGAATTAAAAAGTATTCGCCTAATTATCTACTAACATAGGTAAATTTATAAAACAATAAATTATCAACAAACAGCTTACTTGCGTCACTAAGACGCTAATAAATCTTCAATGAATGTTTTGACCAAATATACAGTTTTATCTCAAGGTAAATAACATAAATAAACAACGAGAAATGCTTAATGTTATGTTTTGGTTCATTACAAAATCAAACTTTTTCTTTGGAAAAAACCTGCGAAATGTATTCGTGCTTCCTATTTCGTCTCTAGGGAAACTTTGATGTTACCCAAAATTCACAAACAATTTTTTTTTTATAAGAAGTTTTCTTACTTGTATTTTATATATTATGTGAATAAAAATTTAAATAAATTTGTGATTCCTGAGTACTGAGGCAAATATTTTATAACTGGCCAAGATTCAGAGTGTAGTAAATGTGACAATATGATTCAAAACTATGATCATATCTTTTGAGAATGTCAGAGCATAAGCCATGAGTGAAAATATCGTTCAAACGATATTATTACCTTCCAATCTGTCAGCTGAGTTTCAACCAAGAAAAATTACAAAGCTTTCAAAAGCTACACAATGTCTCATACAATAGAAAACGAACGGAGCTGTATTCATGAAAGCTTTTTAACGATCTCTTTTTTAACTTTCTACTCACACAATGCATGCAACTATTTATCAGAAATTTTCCTTTAGAATATTTCTGAAAAAGTGAGAAAAATTAATAGCGTTGATACGATGAAGCGTGCACTAAACAAGACTACGAGTTTGAAGTATAGGGTATAATATATTTGATGTCGCTGAGGTATATTAGAGCATACATTATCTCAACGGTTTCACAACATTTTAATTTATAATATTATATTATATATTGACAAGCAACTTTCTGTCACACCGTGTCAAAAAACGATACCTTATTGATTCATGAAATGTAACATACATTGCCAATAAACATATAAAATACTTATAATTGTATTTATAATAAACTGAAAAATCAAAATATGAGTCAATGTTTTTTTAAAACTCTTTTAGTTCTAAAGATGCTTTTCATACTTAATAAAATAGAAAATTCATTTTGAATGTCGAATGAACAAATGAATTAATTGACATCGGTTAGTAAATTGATCGAATCCATAAAACACATCTGCAATACATACAAGACATTGGTATAATATATCGGCTGGTAAAGGGATATTTTAAAAAATATCTGACGAGAACATTTGTGAAAATATACACATATATTTTATATACATACATGATTAAAACTATCAAATAACAAAATCATCAAATCGCTCATATATAATTCACATAAATATATATGTATACATATGTTTTTTTTTTTGATAAAGATTCTTATTAACCAATATATGTTACCCTAGATTTTACTTTGGAAAGAAAACAAGATTTTCTAACAGAAAGCTGTACATATGTTTTCGTATCCCGATCACTTTGTTCAGACAAGTTTGTATTTGATAAATACATTTACTCCACAATGTTGACAATCTTGTTTATTTCCTTATCCCGCTTTCATAATAAAAATCATTATTGAGATGATATAAACACTGAAATAAATCAGATAGTTTGATGACAAAAAAAACTTACATATATTTTTAACCAGTTCTTTGAAAACATGTTTTAACTGTGACTTTATTTGTTGTTAGTGAGAAAGTTTTATCCAAAATATTGTTCGTTTCAAGAAGAAAAACCGTTGTGTATTTACTTTTTGTATTTCCTATCGATAAAAATAATTTTCTACTGTTAACTTACAACTCTCAAAATTTTTCGTTGTGAAACTTAAATGTAGATATAATAATAAACAATATAAATAAAATTATTCCCATATTGAGGTATCGCAAATAACTTATTATAATTTTGAAAAACAAAAAAAAAATACATTTTCTACACGATATATTTATTTAACGAAACATTTTTTACATTTATAATTTTTATTAATGGTTGTTTTTTTTTTAATTAATTAATTTGTATGCGAACGATTTATAAATAATATAATCCAAAACTCAGTTCGATAGACAGGCGTTAGCATATATGATTGACGTCTTTCACCAAAATGTGTAGAAACGGGGAAAAAATATTGTTCAACAGTCATAAGAAAGAATTAAGCGAACGGTATAAAATTTTTCAACCGTTAAAAATCATGCGCAATGTATCCAAAATCATAAAATTATTAAAGACATAAAAAATCAAAATATTTACTTAAAAATACATGTGCTAATTTACGTTTCGATAAATTTATTTTGAAATAGAACGTCCACAGTAATGCCTTCATTTAGTATTTGTTGATGGAGACCATTGATTAAATTTTGCTTGATTATTCTAAACTATTTCGTTTCCAAGGATGAATTAAATTCTTCGGCCCCTCCAAAACCTTTTCGGGCATGCAACCCTTTTTGTATACCCTTTCATAATATTTCAAGATGGGTTATATCTCTTCAATCTGAAATTTAATTATAAGCCCTGGGAAAGTTAGGATCCTACTTATGTTTGAAAAAAATCTTATTTGCCGATACAGATTGAATAATCTCTATATTCAACTAGAATATAGAGATTATACAGAATTTTGTCGTATTATAAATTAGTACTTACCAAATATTTTTTTAACATTACTCATTTGAAATTCTTAAAATTATTTATTATAGACGATAAGCATAAATGTTCTATTTTTAGCACACACGTAAAATTCCTACAATCTATTCATATGAAAAAGGAAGTAATAGTTTCAAGCATATTCAATGAAAAATTGTATACTGCAATCAATATTGAAGTAAAAAAAAGGACGGTCTTGTTCAATCAATTTTTACTAGGATAAAGTAAGACACTAACGTGGCATGACATCTGATGCATTACAGTTATGAAATATTATTTATATTATATAAAAATAACCAAATTGAGAAAAACGAAACGAAACCAACAAATATACAAACAATTGAGTAAATATTTGGTGATAAACTATAAAGACTTCTATTATATATTTTTTCCTTTTTTCTGGAATTAATATAAACCTTCTATAAAAGATGCTTTTATAAAATTTTGATATTAGCTAAGGAAACTAAGCCATGACTAGTTCTTACGAGTTGTTACTTTTGTTAAAATTTTCACAGCTAACGGTTATGTTAGGCGTTAATTTTGATGCCAATAAAAAAACATTCACAAAGTTACAACTGAGAAATTAATCTCTATACAATGCAAATCCAATGATATAATTATTTTACTACTTGGTCATATCCATTGGCATGTTATAATTGTTATTGAAAAATATTGACAGAGAAATAAAATTGTATAAATTATTTAAATTAGATTTATTATGACTTTATTTTTATTTCTAAAGCACTGCGTGTTTCCGCATCAATTCTCAGAAACATTTTTTACAGATAAAAACAGAAAACGAGAAGAAATTACTTAAGCGAAATTGTTTGATCCGGTTTTTTAAAACTTATATAATTTTTCGTTTGATGTCAAAAGAATCGTGAAAATTTTTCGTGTCAATGAACTTTGAAGAATGCTTATATAAATAAATATTCACTTAACATTAATTTTATTTTTGCACGTTAAGTCGATTTTATTAAATAAAACATTATTTGTTCAAAATAAAGCATTTTACATTTAAATCTTTGAGTCGCAGATAAAGGAATTTTTCGAGTAAATAACCAACTAACATTTTTATAATGTATTTTTTTAATACATTAATTACTGTAACCGGCAACTTTTTTTAATAAATCTATAAAGTTTATGATCTTAAAAATGATTAGTGACGGGATTTTGCCCAGCGCACGAAAATCATCGACTGACACGCGTCAAAGCAACTCTTACTATGTGCTCACATATTTATAATTTACAATTGCAACTACAGACTGTAGAAGTGATTCGTTGAAGGATTTTCGCATTTGACTAGAAAATTCCGTTTTATCAGGGTTTTAATATAACAACTTACTTGAAGATATTTCATTCTACGTCTTTAGATATAAAATGTGTTTTTAAGTATTGTATATATTTGAAAAAAATATTTATACTTTTCAGGTTGGTTTGTTTTTGTAGTAGTAACTTATATTTTGACTTTCTTAATGCAATTACTTATTTTAAGAACGTATTAGCGTGTAAACAATGTGATTCATTAAGATTATACTAAGTATTTTCCATTATGTCTTCAACATTTTTTTATAATTACATTTCAATTTCTAGTGCAGAACTAATTAATTTCTAATGTAGAGATCTTGAAAAAAAAATTACCAAAACAGTTGCTCAGTCTCTTTTTTCGAAAAGTGTTAGAATAGAATCCAAAAATGGTTAGGAAAATGACAAATCTAGTGCTAAGCTTATTGCTGACGCTACACTATGTTTTGAAGATAAAAGGGATGTGAGAAAATTCTTCTCATTCTATTTTCTCTGGTTCCATAGACCTATTTTATATACCTTGTTATGAATTATACTTAATATAATTGAATTGTTATATTATATATATATATACATAATATAATGTATAATTAATATAATGAATTGAATTATACCAAATAAACAAGCCTATTTAAATATCGTCTTCAGCTAAAATGATTGCGATTATTTGAATCTAGCTCAGATCATTAAATTATATTAATTATTGATTGAATTGACATTTACTTGGTAGAAATCCATTATAACACGGTGAATAAATAGCAATGTATTTAAATTCTACATTTTTTTATAAGATATAGTTGATAGCTATAAGTCGGTCGCCGCTCCTCAGGCCATTGCGAAGGGCTAATTCCTTCCCGTAATAAGCCATCTCCTTCCAATATTTAAGCTTACTGAAATTGCCATCTGCATAGTTTCATTTACATTTAGATTTGTTCTTAGTTTTATTGTTAGCAGGAAATAAGCTAGGTCGTTTAAACAGAAGAGAAGATGTATTGAGTACCTTTTCTACACAGGTATATATAGATAAGCAAATGTACGTTTAAACATAGTTATGACGATGGCGTGAGCCGAAAAAGTTATCAAATACAATATATCTTATAAAAAAATTGTAGAACTAAAATACATTGATATTTTTGCACCGTATTATATTATTTACTTAGAAAATAAAATATAATTCAATTATTTTAATAACATATCAGGCCATAAAACCTGACATTGTCAGTTAACACATTAAAAGTAATTAAGATAAATCTTTATGCCACCAAAATTCCGTAACGATTTTTTTATGGCGATATTGAATTAGATTAGACGGAATACATTATTGTGATACGTTGTAGAAATCCCATTAGGGTTTCGAAACGTAAATAGTTTACTCTCTTTATTCCCTTTAACAAATTATGTCACATAGACCTCGTCAGATAGTGTTTTATAAATTAACATAGAGAGCTTTTATATTGCTCATTGGGAAAACTTTTGAATGCAGAAAGACGATTTGTTACACTGAATTTTTATTTTATGCCTTATTATCAATTACAAAATGAAAAATATTCGAGAATAATTAAACAGAATACATTTCTTATAAGCTAAACTAAATACTTTATAATTTTCTTTTCACATGTTCTATAAATTTTAGTAACATTAGTTCTAAAAAAGCTGAGCTTGGTTAGTCTTAACGAAAATTGCTCGCTATTCACTTGTTCAATCATTATTTTTACATTTGGAATACAGTATGGTAATATCTGCATGTCTTTTCTGCATACTCAGGTATTTACTAATTCTTTCCAATTCTTAGTCATTTCGATTGCCTAGAGTATCGATATGACTTTCAATGAGTTAACTGTCACTTCTTGATGGAAAGGCATGATATTTTTAATAGGAAAAACACATTTTTAGTGCTTATTTCTATAAAATATTTATGATCAGGACCGGTTTCGCTCATCGCGAGCATTGCCATCTAATGTCAGTTCAATTGATAATGCTCACAATTAGCAAAAATTGACCTGATGTTAAAATATATTGTGGAAATAAGTACTCATTTTTTTTTATTATTGTAAGTATTTATATCAAACTACGGCACCAATAAATGGCTTATTTCAATAACTATCGAATATTTTTCTTTCATACACATTTTCTCACATAAAAATCAGCAAAATTTTACACACAGTTATTTAAAACATTCATTTTGATTACAAAAATAAAATTTACTTAAAATGGACACTTTTTCTTTTGACTTAAGTTTATATTTTATTTTTGAGCTATAATAGACGAATAATAAATACTGCTTAATGCCACGGCAATTCGAAAAACAAATCGATAACAACTATAATAAATTATCTCTAGGATCCATTTAATTGATGAATTCTTTCTTTTTGTGTTCGAGGTGACGCTACACGAAAATACTTGAACCGGGCTAGTTATTGACACAAATGTGTGTTGTACGTGATTTGTTTTTTTCTTCAGAATCAATATATCGTTGTAACGGATATCCTTACATGCCATCATATATCTTTTCGCTGTGTGTTTTTTTTCCACCTCGTTTCATCGTGTGCCGCATGAAAGAACTCATTAAGAACAATATTAAAGCTCTTGAAGTGCATTTGACTATCATATTTGAGCTTTACCATACTTTTTTTTTATCTAAATGGCAATACTAATGACGTAACGATAATTTTTGATAATGACATCGATGTATTGGTTTTAACTAATAATTTCTGAAATTACTAAACAGCCACAAATATGGTTTTCTTCGATATTCCATAAAAAACACACAATTTCAATTGTTGAATGTTTGATAGACTTCACATTTTTGTCACTTACGAGCCGGATCTCGCCTTTTGATACAATCAGGTTTTCTATGATAGGAATCCAAAAGACCCACGATATATAGCTTGCATCGATTATATACAAGAGTAATTATACAGAAAAACTTTTAACTAACAAATATTCGGATAAGTAATCTAATGACTTCAGCAATAATGATGACGAGATTTTTTTCTAACCGGTAACCGTGTCGTGAGTGACATGATAAATTTTAAAATGTTTCCACAATTCGATTTTGATATTTATAAAATTTGTCATTCATCCTCAGTAGATATCGTCAAGAAATAAACAATGCTTACCATCTACAAATCAACATATAACAACGAACTATACACAGAGCTTTTGTGAAGTTTATTTAAACCAAAATACATTTTTTTCACATACCAATTAGAATTGCAAAATGAATTTGGTTTATAACTTGAAATATTTTGGAAACGATAAAAATTGCTTAATCTAAATAAACTTATATGAATTGGTCAGTTGCATTACTGTAGATGCAGTTTCCAAGATGAATATTTTTTTGCGATGCGCCGTTTACTCAATCATGCATTATTTCAAAGATTTCATTTCCTTACCTTTGAGTCCACATTTAACCACATTAGCCATACGAAACTTCTTGACCCTTGATCGTCCCTTTTGAAGTAGCTGACCCTCGACCTGCGAGAACACCCCGTAGGGCACCTTTGAAATTTGTGAGTCAAGTGAGATATATAAGTCACAAGGTGTTTGTTACTTTCTACAATATATGTACTTACTTTGAACTTTTACGACAGCTGGAATCTTACCTTACCTTTATCTTGGACAGGTTAAGATTTGCGACAAGATAGATAATTACTTTTTTATGAACCACCACAAAAAAACACGCTTTATTCTTATATTTTCAAGCCATGTTCACTGCCATTTTTAATTATATGGAATGATTATAGAAAAACTCAATCAATCGTTTTAATGAAACCAAATCTTCAACTATTGCAATGTATAAAGATACTAACATGAGTAGATCAGACCTGAACTGACTATCGCTTGATGGTGACCTATCTTAATCATCATAACATACTGTATGAAAGCGATAAATTGCTTGAAAACATCAAACTCCTTCCCCCTTCCTTTCTTTTAAATATATAATAATGGAACTACTAAGAGTTATTACCTTTAAGTAAGAGGAATTACCTTTATGCTTGTTATTCTGAATTATGTTCATATTTCTCCTCTTGGAAATCAACACCGTTAATTACAAAAAAAATCTATCAAAAACAAAATCAATTTGGATGAAAGTCATATCTATTGCATTCGTGTGAAAGGCGACCTGTTGAATTCAAAATTGTATGAAAATGTTTACTACTAAATTTACATACGTCTTTTATCACTATAATGAATTACTTACGGCTAAAAATAAATGTAACATAAGCAATTATCACGTTTTTCGCATTGGGTAAAAAAATAAACTTTGTTTAATTTTACCAAGCTCGAATGTAGATTTCATGCACGAATACGGTTTTCATTCCATCAAGCAAAAACTTAAACTGTACATATCTCACTAACTAAATGACGCTCAAAATATATTAGTTTAATTAGTTTAATGACAAAGCAGAATAAGCTTTTCTATTCTGACTTATGCTTTAAATGAAATGGTTGTCATTTGAACAATTGTAAGTAATTTGCACATCATGGTATTACGTTTTGCCGCCAAAGTTCAACCGCTAAGTCATTTGACAAGTTGGCCAACGTGTTTAATTATAACTATACACAAAGAAACAGTTGGCTCGAAATCAATTTTACTTTCGAAAAAAACAGCATTTCATAATTGAATGCATTCATTAATTAATATTTTTGGATAATAGTATCTTTTTCAAATAAGAACGGACTTTTCTTAAATTTCTGTATATTTTATGTTCCATAATATTTGATAATAATTGAAATATTTTTATTACCACCCCAAATTACGTGTATCCAATTTCAAAAAAAAAAAAATATAATAATAAGTATTACTAGTGTTTTTTGATTTAATAATATTGCATCTGGACCAATTATTTTATTGTATATTTCAAGCAATTAATAGTTAGCGCAACTTAAACAGCTTTATTATAATCTATAATTTTTATGTTATGATTCTTGCGACGAGCGAAATATGTTAAAATCTCTATACAAAATTACAAAACGTATCGTTTACTTAATTGAAACAAGTACCAATAGAATAAAAAGGCATGTTTGTCAATAACAATTGTATAAAACCTTATCGTCTTGTGAATCGAGCAAACTGATTTAACTTAAAAACACATTTTTAGTACTTATTTCCACAATACATTTTTTGATCATTACCGGTTTCGCTCACCACGCCAAAAAAACGTATCATTTATTTGATACTGAATATCACACGTGTCAAAACACCTTAAAAGTACATTTACAAATATTGAATATTTTATTAAAATCTGGCATTTACGATATCAAAAAACCGGTAGAGTAAGATTATTTTTTCATGGTTAAATGCGCAAAGCTTAAAAATTATCTTTATTCAGACTTAACCTCGACGTGCTGAATCCTTGAAATCTGCATTTTTCTCCACGATAAAAAGCTTCGTTCAGCTTTCAAACTGATTTTCCAGAAATTCATTGGATAGCATGTTAATGAAAAGGTTTCAGCAATTGTTGAGGTCACTGAAGGTAATTTTGTATATTATAGTGTATCCGTTATCTCCATTCATCAGGTATATTTTTTCCCTTTTTTTTAAGGATGAAAGTTTTTTCTACTTTTATTCTAGAAAATACTTCGTTAGTTAGCAAGCTATTAGTAATTTAAATAAATTAAAATCCTATAAAGTCGAAATACTATAATATTCCCTTACTTATGCTTTATTGTATTTGTAAAATTATTATGGTTTCTTATTACGTTTTCAATAAAATGCTTCTGATTAATATATCGCGTGTAGCATTATTGTGATGAAAGCCTAGAACTGAAAATTTAATTTAACGGAGACTACAAAAAATATTGTACCATTATTTCAACTATCATATCTCGGTAGTGAAAACTGAACCGAAGTTCTAGGCTCTCAAGCATAATATTCTTGCATTAAATTTTCTCCCTGAGAACATGCATGAAAATTAGTTCACGTGTTCTATGTTGAATCTTTACTTAAAATGATCTACATTTACACTAGAAAACTTACGCCGCTACACATACATATCGATTGCCGTGTTCGGGGAAAGAAAAATGCTAATACTATTAGAATCACTTAAAAATTAACAGATAATTTTAAAGCATTCTATTATTATATATCCATCAAAACTCAAAAGTCCAATCAAGTTGAAATTTATTACAAAAATGATAAATACAATACCAAAGTTTCTTTACATGTTTGACACACTTATTAATGAGAAAAATAAATTTATTATAAAAAAAAATTCAAATATCTATGTACCTATTTTAGTAACTTCAAATTAAATATTTTAAATGTTTTCAATTGGCATCTAGTATTTGACCTGAAAGAACTCCAGTGCGTCATTTGCATGATTATAAATAATATATGTTGGCTTAATTCTTTTATAAACATGTAACAAATATAGCCTAGTTAGATCAATAATATTTTCGAGCTATGCTAAAAGTGTTCGCAATTATTATTGATCATTTAATGTAACTTCTTTCAATTCCAGTCGCTTTATGTCTCGAATATATATATTCGATAAAGATATACTGAGACAATATTAATGGTTTTCTAAGTAAGTTGGTTTTATCCCGTTTTTTATATGGAATGGATAGAGACACAAAAATCCATAAATCGATTGAAAACTAAGATTCGATCCCGTGAAAATTAATAAGCAAAGTTTTTTACTTTGTCAATTATTCTACAGCTTAGTTAATGATGAAATTTTATTTATTTATTTATATTTGCCTAAAAGAAATTCACTTCTGAAATAAATTAGTTCTATATATAAAGGGAGTGAAAAATGTACAAAATATTAATGAAATTTCGTTTTAAATAATAAGCTGACTTACTTAAGTTGATTAATTTGTTTGCTCCTTGACATATTTTATCCATCCGTCTTCGGTAACGTCTTGACTTTGCAAGTTATAGTGAAAATTGATTTTCAATATCTTACACATAGAGTCAGCTTTCGCTTACCCGAACACTTCCTACGTCATCTTCTCGTGTTCAGAGCTTAATGTCACATAAGTGCTTTTGAATATTTTTATCGGCAGGTACTAACAGTGCTGGCCCAAAGAGATAAGTGTTTTCAAAGCGGGATGGCATTAATCGATAAAGATTATAAGCTCTTCCATAAATATCCTTCTTAAATAGCTTTGTTTACGTTTTGACTTGGATAAAGTTGTATTTATACTTTAGCTCTCCAGAATCTTGAATTTTAATTATACTCAGTTATAATTTTATCATCAAATATTAATACACCTACAAGTTACTTTGTATATTTAAAAAACTATAAACCGACGTATTTAGCTTTGCATATAAAATGGGTCGTGGTGGTAAGTATGGTAATTTCTTGTAGCAAAAATAATATCGTATTATATGATACGGCCCGATCTGTAAAAGTTTTGACGTTGCAAAGCATTTCACCACTTAAATTTCTGCGCTAATTAATGCTGAAATTGTCTTATTTTACTATAAATATAATTGCGATTATTTTCATTCAGTATTTTAGATTCGATAATTATTCATGAAAGTTGTTCATTCAGTATTAATAATTATTCGTTTTTTTATATTGTACGCTTATAACTTATTGCATACTTATCAATTTTCCTTTTTAAAATTAGAGGTCGCTGATCTCTTCATTTTAAATATTTAAAAATGTTTCGATTTTAAAACATTGTCTTTGTGCTTCATTTTATATTTAAAAAGCTTCATATTGGAAGCTAGTGACTTTTCCCATGCGCCGACTGTATATAATGTGTCAACAATTTAGCGTAAACAGCAACATCCTTATTATTACGGAATTGTTTGCAGTGTTCATGAAATCTTTATGAGGCACAAACCACAGTTCTTGTGGTGCCCGTACTGCAACTGCAATTTTCTTATATACCATGCTCTGCATGAGCTGATTCACTGCATTCTGACGACACTCTGCTTTAGTCTGAGCTTTAATAGCTTTAACGTTATCTCAAGAATAGCCGTGTTTGCGGGGCCGACACACTAAGCATTTTGCTTAATATATCAGCCTTTAAAACAAGTAGATAATGCAACTAAGTGTTAAAAATAAAATTAGTGGAGAATTAATTGCATCATTAACTTTAGGATGTTTCTTGACCCAAATTTTACTAGTTTTAAAGATATAAATTGTGTAAATGTTTTTTTTATTCTCATTAGAAACTCCAATCAAAAAATCGATGGCAATTTGAAAAAAAAAAATTTCATCGTTTTAGAAAATTCAGTTTTCGAAGTCAAGTGAATGGCTGAGATAAATGTATTAAAATTATACTTCATTATACTCTATACTCTCTATTTGCTGACTCAAATTTATTTATTCTTCTATTTGAATAAACGTTGTCTCAAAAAATAAATGTTTTCAATTAAAATTGGTTGTAAAACCGTAAGATAATATATTTTTAATTTGCTTAATATGTGTTTTTCCTCTCAGTAATATATTTCTCTATTAAATATAATTTAAATGTCTCATGTGACACATGAAAGAATTCCAGGAGGAAGCGAAAATAACTCATTATCATCAAAGTAAAGGAAATTACGTACTGTTTATTTTTCAACTTAACAACCATACTTCTTTATTTCTAAATTGGAAATAAAGTCGATGGTATGTACATATTTTGCCACGCCCTATTCATTTTTGGATTTCTTAATACAATAAATGTAATATGGAGTAAAATTATCTTTTGTTTCTATGTAAAAAATTACAATATAACATATATATGTTTTAACAATTTTTCGGCAGGGTTCCGTTATGGTACGTGACAAATTGCAAACTAATTATGAAATCAAGAGACTACGACAAATATAATTTGACATTACAATCTTTTTTCAGCCGTTTCCAATTTCTATTGAATTTGGAATAGTTCATATTTTTTAATCGAGTTTTATTAAAGTTTTGAATAATTATCAACTTTGTTCGAAAATATTCATTTGTTACGAGGTAAAACCGGAAACAAAGTTTTTATTGTGTTACTTTTTCAATGCAAACACTTTTGGTTTTATGCATTACGTCATTCTGTTTTTTATTTCATTTTTGTTCAAGAGTTCTTAGGAATTTTATATTCAACATTTAGAACCCATTGACCTCTTGAGCGCTTTAATTAAAATGGATGCACTTAAACTTAACTGGAACCCGGGTCGTAAATGATACATCTTGTAAGGGTATCCTGTTTTATTGGTTTTATACTTAGGTTAAGGTTAAAGTTATTAAATTTTGACAAATCCGCATTTAAAAATGCCAAATTAGTTCAAAAAAAATTTAATGAATTAAAGATTATCTTACATTATACAAACTTGTGTGCAGCCAACGCAAATATCATAATTATTCCATTATTGAAATTGTTTGTCAAAAAATCTTTACTGAATAAACATATGAATATTTAAGTCACACCTAAGCACATTCGTTCCACATACTTTTTCCTGTAATATCTCGTAGCTTACGAAAGTAATTTTTGTACTTTTCTATAAAAAGTGTATTTGATTATAGCTCGTTAAATGATAAAAAAATAATGTTGGCATCATTTTTAGTTGGCTTGTTAAAGCTTTGCTTGCTGATCAAATGACGTTTAATGCAAGTTCTTCACTGAGTAATATAAAGGTTGTATTTTTTGTTTATATGTGAACAATCTCCTTTCTTGTTATTTTATTATTTATTTATTTGGCAATTACTCATCAAAAAACTTACAAATGAAGTGCTTTTGCAATGTCGAAAATATTCAAAATATTAACTGTTAAAAGAATAAATAACAAGAGGAAAATAAAAAAGAAAAATAGGACAGAAGTCAACCAAGCAAGCTCATGAAAAATGTTCTTTAATATATTAAAAAATAGTATTCAACTGAACTCGCTCTCGTCCACATGAAACATATAGACGTCCAAAGCAATACTGTTGAACATCGTTAATATTGGCAGGTTGTTTCTACGCTTTAGAAGAACAAACAACTCATATCCACGACTTCTCAAAAAAAATATTTGGAACATACAATTCTCATTTTGGCTTCATATAAGTCAAAAGAAATATGTGTCATCTTTTCGAATTTTCAAACGAATAAAAGTGAAAATTCCTAAAAGAAATTCAGTTTAATAAAACCATGGATAGTATTCATATACCCTGAAGTAAATAAGTTTCAAAACTTCTTCAAGCCTAGATCATCATACATTTATGTTGATGCAAACTCACTTTGCTAATTTCCTTTAAATTAAATGAAGGAAAAATAATATTTTTTATTTAAAAATATATGATCAAAATAACGGCGTTGTGTAATATTATATTAACGTAAATTTCAGTTTCACTTGTTATTGAAATATACCTGCTTATTGATTTTAAAACTTTTCTATTTATATTATTTTATTTAGACTTCGCAGACCAAAATATCACATGATATATATTTCGGAATCCCAATATTCAGAGAAAACCGAAAATAAACACCCTTCTTAATTAATGCGAAAACGCCTCTCTGGCATATTTAAACAAAACAACGCCATAAATACGCATGGACTGTGAGCGGAATGTTTGTTGCCAAATTTATTTTATTTCTAACATTTATTAAAGTGGAAGGCTTTCATTGAAACTCAAGCTTAAATACGGAAGTCCAATACGTTTCTTATGAGTTGAAACACCTGTAACATCAAATATTTATTTTTACGGCGCTTTGGCCCGAAAGCTTTTCACATTAATGACGATTGAAAAGAGAATATTTTATGAAGCGTTTTTTTATTTCAAGAAAGGAAATTGCATTTTTTAAAATAAGAAACTAAATTTTATCTTCTTTCTTTCAAAATAAAACACAAGTATTTTAGTTAGTTTTTCGTTAAGAAAATATTTAATAAAAACTTCGTTCAATTATATTACATATGTAACTTTTTTAAAACTATTCAGTCATAATTCCTTAGAAAATTTTAAAATTAAAAATAGTTTTACTTCAACTGACAGTAAAAATTAACAAAATACGCGATTTTTAATAATATCGTGATAAAAACCGCTTCTTTTTTTTTAATCCAAATTAATCAGCCGTAAAACCCATGTATTCTATTTGTTGATTTATTTATGCAATGTGGTCATAAATCAACGGTTGTATATTCAAAAAGTGCGAAGGCTTAAAAATCTAAGCAAAAGTATTTTTCATTTATTTTTCGCAAGCCAAAAATATTTTACTTTCTGTTTGAAGATACTTGTGTTTATAGACTCGTTTAAAATTGTCGTATCATTAGCATGACATGCTTATCAGTATCTTTATATATATATATAACAGTCAAATTCGTTTTTAGTTTAATTTTTTGAGTGGAGTTTCTGTTTATAGTTAATTTTCGTATTATTAACGGAATATATTCTAATACACCAATTAAGTCATCAAATGCTACGATTTAATTACTATTCATTTAATAAGCTACACTTCCGCCTCAAAAGCATACGGCTTCATTACAAAATAACAGTGTGCGTAAACGACAATGGTACTCATTATCGTTTTGATACTTTTAGTACTAGCGTATGAAGTGTTAAAGTGAATATCATATTAATGAAAGTGCTTCCTTTTTGGGGGTCCCAAAGTGTTCACAAAACCTTCTCAATTTTCTTTAACACGTTCGCTTCCCCGGCATGGTGTACCCAAATACGGCAGCTGTGAGAATACCAATAAAAGAAAGTGCCAATACAAAGCGCCATATCACGAGAATTCTAGTGCACAGATTTCAGTACAGCAGTGGTTTATTACAAGCCTAGAAACTTCCTGTTGGTATATATCTAGTCAAAAACTAGGGTAACTATACGTTTTTCAGAATACTGTAGCTATAGCTGTTCACTTTTTTATTTACAAGCATGATGTTTTTATTAATTTTAATTATTAAATTTTAATAAATAAACATGTTTTATTTTTTTGTAATTATAAAAAAAATTTACATTTTCTTTATCTTGTTTGATATTTCAATTATTAATCTCTTTAAAAAATATTACGGTTTCTCAAAATTTCTCAAATAAATTACATTAATTTTAAAAATTGATTTGGTGATCGTTTGGTAAACCACAATAATCTCCACGCCTGAAATTAATTTGATTTATTAAATACATTTTTAGAATACAATAAGTCCTCAATTATCCACATTATTTTCTGTGATTTAAGTTTCATAATCTATGTTTACATAATGCAATGAAAAAACTAGTGTAAATTTCAGCACTTTGTCACCCTTTTTCATTACAAGATGAGTACAGATAAAAGTATTTTTTATGCTCTGACCAAGTGCTTTGTAAATGAAACTATTATTCTTCTCGCTCGTTCTCTAATTGAACGAAACTCTTAACTACCCAGTTTGTCAAAATCGATACAATTTCTATTTTTGTGCTTCACTGCTGCCATATTCAATAAATAAAAGAACGATATCTTCTCTCGCCGAGACTATTTTGAAACTGATTAACATTTTATTATTTTACTATTTTCAAGAAAGTTTTCTTCGCCATGAGATATTCATATAGCACAGAACAATTCCAATTATCACTTCGTAAATGATGACAATAATAAAAATTGGAATATACAAAATACATTTAATTTATTTGAATATTTTTCAATTATCAGCTAATAATAATTTGTTCATAATGATACATAATCCTGATTAATCTCAATTACAAATAGTTTCACTGTTTCAATCAAAACTTTAATATTTTAACGACCCTTTGATTAGTATCATGGGATTAAAAATTTTCATTTCAAATGATTTTAAACGAGAGAAAATGACCGATCGATATATAACTGTTTGTTTAATAACACAGATTTTTATTTACAGCTAGACATACAAACTACGTATTAGTAAAACGAGTATTTTGAAAGCTTTAAAATATAAAGCTATTTCAGTTTCAAATGTTGCTTAAGCAAAAAAATATTTTGCTTAGCATTCAAAAGTTATTAATTATCACAAATAAAAGAATCTAACTGACAAGAGCAGAGGTAACTAACTATCTTTGAAACCATTTTTTTAATCAAAATTACTTACTACGAAAATAAAAATTCTTGTAAAAGAATATATTCTACGTAATAGATATTTATGTGGCCAGTAAGTAGCTTGCAGTTCAGGCTTTATATTTCTTTCACGTTAAAGTAGATCTTGTGTGAGCTTACGCGGTTGAATTCCGTATCAGTTTCCATAGATAAATAGAAGATAACCATTTATAAATCATTATTACGTTGAAAAAGCAAAGAAATCTAATATTATTTAGCGTACACTCATAAGTATACATATACCTCTAATAAAGAAACCATATATACTTCATCTTTGCTACAATTACTCAGATTCTTTCTCGATTTTGCTAAAATGCAAATTCTCAGTAAATTGCTATGTCCATAGACAAATTTCCTATTTATCAATAAAGGAAAACCTTCTTTTTAAGGCCTCATAAAGTTTAAGGACCCGGTCGTGAACTTTATATGATTTACATTTAATTAAAAGTCTCTTTCTAAAAAATACTTATTTCAATAAACTAAGTCTAAAATATATTTCTTCAATTCATCGTTTCATCATTACAACCATAGATTTCAATATAATATAAAATTCAACTTAATAGAAGATCATAATCCAATATTGTAAAAATAGCAAAATTGCCAATCAGATGTAATCCATTTATTGAACTATCCACTTACATACTTTCATTTGAAATTCCGTTATTCATTTGGAAGCCGAGACCGTTCATGGTTATTGAAGTCTGACAAATATGAAAACGATCGCGTGGAACGAGACTAAGGAAGTGTGCTTAACTCATTTCAGACAAACGATTTACTCCGGTTTTACAGATTTATAAAAGTTCAATGAATGAGATACTTCATTTTTATGGACATTGTATATCATTATATCAACGAGCAAAAATAAATACTCAGTTTTAAGTCATCGCCATATTATTGAGATACATAGTTGATTACTAAAAAATGCTTACGTTTTACATAATTTAAAAAATATTTACACTGCCACTTCTTGATGGAAAGGCACGATATTTTAAATAATAAAAAACATTTCTTAGTACTTATTTCAACAATTTATTTTTTTACAACGACCGAAAATTTTTTACCGGTACTGATCAAAAAATATATTATGAAAATATGTACTAAAAATGTGTTTTTATTATTTCAAAAAATATGTGTTTTAAATTAATATTTGTATGATCATTATTTTTTAAGTTCAATCAATATTCATTATTAAAAAATGTTGATTTAAATCAATTATTTGACATATTTCTTTACCGTTGATGCTAAAAATATAGAAGAATTATCTGTGAAAAAATAAACCTTACTTCAAACGTTTATATTGAGCAAGGAAGATTATAAAACAATTTATTTTTAACTTTTCTTTTTTCATCTTTGCTAAAAAAATCACTTACCTTCTTTAAATATCTGGAAGGGTATGTTATCATCTCGTTGAAAACAGCAGAGTGAATGTAATATTTATCTTAAGACGGAATTAAACAACACAGCAAAGTATTTCTTTAAATATCTTCAAATAAAATAAGCTAAGTGACATACAATATAACATTTGCCTTGAATCGCAACATTACTTATGCTTTTATTCCTGAGACTATTACATATAAACTCATTATCGTCTTTAAAATCCATCTCTGTTGAACGTTGAGTTTCCACTTTGTCATGAACAAAGCGGTGACATTTCAGCAATAAAGATAATAAAAGCTTATTACAAAATAGTGGTCTTCATGGAAGATGGATTCAGAAATGCTTTTATATTACAATCCTCTATCTACTCTATTATGGTCGGTATCAGCTCGCTAAATTCACGAAAGTCTCCCAACAAAGGATGGCTTTCACATATTTCAAATGAATCTAATTGCTTTCATGTTTATTTGCTTCATCACTTATAGTAGTATTCTGGTTATGAATACAACAATAAACATGCACTAATGAATATCTTATGATTTCACATTAATTTCATTACAAACAATTTTCTCTGACTTACAATATATTTATATTAGGAGATATAAACACACGCGAACAAAAATATTAGTTATCTGTTGAAATGATAATTGGTATGTTTAAATAAACATCATGTTTACATTCTAAACTCATACAAATCTTACTTACAATATTTTTCCATATTTAACGCTAGATTAAAAACTAGCGTTTATAAATTCTTGCAAGCCACCCGAAACCTTTCTATCAACTATTTGTTGTGTAATATCTATAAATTTCCTAATGAAGAAAAAAAAGTATTTTCCCTGTTATGAACAAAGAAAATGTATTATCTATATTTAAAGAAAATGAAAATGTTTAAAATACGATTATTATTATTATATTATTATAAAATAGCGCTAGGGGCCGTTCAGGTCCATGGCCGATTGCACAACCTCTCTCCAGGCATTTCTGTCGAGCGCTCTTTCTCTCCAGTTGACTATCCCCAGCCTGTCAACATCCTTTTGAATGTTATCCGCCCATCTCCGTCGAGGGCGACCGAGAGGTCGGGTGCCAGCTGGTGTTCCTTCATAAGTCTTATGGAGAGCTCTAGATTTCTCAGATCGTACAACATGGCCCGCCCATCTGAGTCTTCTCGATCTCAAGATATTAGTGATTCTTGGTTTGTATCGATCTAAGAGCTCAGCGTTCGTACGAATGCGCCATCGGTGGTTTTCATTAACGGGTCCAAATATTCTCCGGAGGATTCTGTTTTCAAATACTTGGAGGGCCTTTTCTTGTTTTTCTGTAAAACCCCAAGTTTCACATTCATACATGACTATCGGTTTGATGATCACGTTGTACACCCGACACTTGGTTTTGATGGACAGCATTTAGGACCTAAACAGACTATTTAGCGCGAAATACGCTGCACTTCCATTTCTCAGTCGGTCAGCAAGCTCCAAAGTCATCTCAGTCCTAGAGGAAATATTAGAGCCCAAGTACTTGAAAAGAGAGGTTCTCTCGAACGAAGAGTTTCTTATTACAATGTCTCCAGAGGGTTCGTCGCCTCTTGTCATTTTCAAATACTTAGTCTTTCCCACATTCGTAGATTTAACCTTTTTGCTGTGTCCTCTAAAGGAGTGAAAATATCTTTTATTTCGTTTACAGATTCTCCGAGCACCACTAGATCATCTGCGTAGCCCAATATTTTGTGGGACCCTTTCAGTGTAACTCCACCTTCTGCTTTCATTGCCTCTCTTACGGTTTTCTCTAAAGCTAGGTTGAATAGCATAGGTGATAAGGAGTCTCCTTGTTTTAGTCCTGCTGTCACCTCAAAAGATTCTGATAGACTACCCTGCATATGAATTCTGCTCTTGGATCCATGTATACATACTTTTATTATATTTATAAGTTTTGATGGAATTTGGAATTCCTTCAATATATTCCAGAGAACTTCTCTATCTATAGAGTCATATGCAGTTTTAAAATCCACAAAGAGACAGTGAACATCTTGGGCGTATTCCCATTTCTTTTCAAATATTTGGCGCAGTGTAAATATCTGATCAGTGGTGCTGCGGTTTCTTCAAAGCCGCATTGGTAGTCACCAAGAATGTTTTCGGCATACGGCAGAACTTTTTCAAGAATAATATTTGACAGAACTTTGTATGCAGTAGGTAGAAGAGAGATGCCACGGTAGTCTGCACAATTGAGTTTGTCTCCTTCCTTGAAGATAGGACAAACCAGTGACTCTTTCCACTTTTCGGGGATCTTTTCTTCTTCCCATATTTCTTGCAGTAATTCAAGCATGGCGTTAAGAAGGATTTCTCCTCCATACTTGAGTAGCTCTGATGGAATATTATCATTGCCAGCCGCTTTGTTATTCTTGAAATAACTAAGTGCTCCCATTAACTCTGCCTTACTTGGTGGTAGTATTAGAGGTTCTGCTGTTGCGATGTCTGGCGATTCCAAAGGTTCATCTGGTGCAGAGCGTTGAAGTAAACTTTCAAAGTGGGACCTCCATATGTTAAGCACTTGCTCTTTGTTTGCCACTATCTGACCTTGTAGGTCTTTGATTTGTAGCGTGCAAGGCTGAAAGCCTCTCTTTTCGATGTTCACTTTCGAGAAGAATGACCGGGTTTTATTCCGTTTTGCTTCTTCTTCCATCTGCTCAAAATTGCTTTTGATGAAACTTTGTTTGCACTTTCTCAGATGCTTTCGGACCTTTTTGCATGTCTCGCTATATCTTTTCTGTGTTTCTTCGCTTTGAGTGCTTTGCAGATAGATCGCACGTTCTACTCTTCTTTCCTCTACCATTTTTCGGCAGGTGTCGTCGTACCATGGGCACTTAACATTCTTGGGTGCCAATCCTATCGAGGCTTCCGCAGCTTTGACTATACCTTCCTTTAATGTTTTCCACTTCTCATCGATATTAAAAGCTTCTCCTTCGGTGGGTTCTACCATATTTTGAATTTGACTGTTCAATTCACTTTTGTAGTTTTCTCTTCCTTTTGGAGTTTTTAGCTTTTCCAAATGGTACTTCACTCTCGTCTTCGCGTTTTTGCGGACTGTCTTTTTGAGTTTTTCCCTAAAGTTTGCTATCGATAAATTGTGATACGTATCACAGTCAGCGCCTCTGTAGCTTCGGACATCTTCGATAGCTTGCTGGTGTCTTCTATCAATTAGAAAATGGTCAATCTGGTTAAATGTCTTTCCATCCCTTGAGTTCCAAGTCACTTTGTGAATGTTTTTATGAGGAAAAGTGGTACTTCAAGCGATCAAGTTTTTGGCGCTGCAGAAGAGAGCCATCTTTTTACCATTTTCATTGGAATGATCATGTAAGCTCTCTTTTCCAATAAAGGGTCTGAACACAGCTTCCTTTCCTACTTTCGCGTTGAAGTCTCCTAGCACACATGTGATATCATATCCCGGCAGTCTATCAAAGGTTGTCTCAAGGAGATCGTAAAAATCGTCCATTTCGGCCTCCTCTGAGGCCTCTGTCGGGGCATGTACATTCACAAGTGATATATTGAATTATCTTCCTTTGATTCTGAGAGCACATATGCGCTCGCTTACGAGTTCAAAGGAAAGTATAGCATCAGCTACTTCCCTAGCAACAACAAAACCTGTCCCGAATACATGTTTTCCATCTGTGTTTCCGCTGTAGTAGATAACATGTTGTCCGACTGTCATTTCTCCGCTATCCGGCCAACGGATTTCCTGGATGGCGGTGATTTGAACTTTATATTTTGAAAGTTCGTCCACAAAGTTTTGAGATGCTCCTGCTCGATAGAGACTGAGCACGTTCCAAAATCCGATTCGTAGTCCATTTTTCGTTCCGGGTCGTCGAGGTTTGGTTATCGTGTGTTCGAGGCGTTGTACGGTGTTCGTAACAAGTTTGTGTTTTTATGGGAGAGGGTGGTTAGCCCTTTGCCCAACCCCCAACCTGGAGGACCAGATCTGTTGGTCCGCGGGAGATACTTAATTTCTCTCCTACCCTTCAATGCCTGAAGAGTGTTCCCCTATCCGCCACCTGGGGACACGCTCTCTAGGTGTTACAGACTCCCCCGACAGCTTAAAATACGATTGCAAATTTTTATGTTTTTTAAATACATTAAACGCACATATTTTTGTCATTTTTTTTTAAGTTTATGTACTATCATTCTCTCTTTCTCTTTTCTTTTATCATTGGAATAACACTCGTGCAAATTTAAATTAAGATTAAAAATAATAGCTGTAGATGTAAAATGAAATATTCCTATTTCAAAAAGAAAATCTAAGCTATTAACGATATTTTGTATCAAGACCAAATATTTTTACTTTATATAATTTAAAAAAATTAAATCACAATCATCACTCCGCAAGTTGCTAAATGTGTTGTACCAAAATAATACCTGCATTTTTTAATCTTGGTTTTTCACTTGTTTCAGTCGTATGTCGCGTGTGCGTGGGGTATTAGCAGGATTGGATTTGTGATGATTTGTTTCGGAGTCTTCAATGCAATTGCAGCCATCGGAGCTGGAGCTATTGTCAAGATTACAGGAAGATATCCAGTTATGATCACTGCTATGGTAAGTTCATTATTTTAAATAAAATCCCAAAAATACGCGATGTACAATAAACTGTATCAAGCTCGCAAAAGACTTTTTACTCGACGACGCTTTTTGAGAAACTGTAGAAAGTTTGACACTTTGAATAGAACTATGCATTTCCTTCAGCTGATGAGATATGTCATAAACCTTTCTTGGCAATATAATATTTCGTTCGCTTAGGTCAAAATTTATGTCGAAGGGTGTACGAACCCTATAATCATTTTAAGCCCTTATTAGTTTTACCATTTCTTGAAATTGGGTAGATTGGAGACACACCAATCGTGTAACTACCTGTGATACGAATTTAACCTTTCTATCCCTTCTTATAACAGGATTAAAGCGATTAACTTGCAGTATGTCACCAAATAATATATAAATTGAATTGTCATTTACTTGGTAGTTCCTTGGTAGGCAGTAACTCCATTATAACACGGCGAAAAATAGCAATGTATTACACAATTTATGATATCGACTGAAGGTGCTTGATGGAATTTCAATATCAAATTTGAATTTTTACAACTTTGTACGATTCCGCATGATTTATCACTTACGACCCGGGTTTCACTGACTGAGTCAGTTCTGTTACATCCGAGTGATATAATGCCTGGAGATGCCGAAAGGCGATGCCCGGGTCGTTAGTGACAAAACATGTGGCATCATACGAAGTTCTAATAATTCTAATTCAATGTATTTTATAATAGTTCTACATTTTTTTTTATAAGATATAGCTGATGGCTATTTCGGCTCTGACGATGGCGTGAGCCGAAATAGCTATCAACTATTTCTTATAAATTTTTTTTTTAACTAAAATACATTGATATTTTTTCGCCATGTTCAAATAATATAGTTTTTTAACATTATTATTTATTCATCATACATCATGTAAGCTTAAAAAACGGGTTCAATTAAAATATTTTATGTTTTGTCACTTACGACCCGGATTTCACCTTTCAGTGTCTTTAAGCATTCAATGTAGTGATCATAATCAAATCGGTAGTTTTAAAATTAATTTATATATATATTATATATATATATATAAAAATTTATCTCTTAGCCTTAGTATCTCCATTTTTTTATATACAATATAAAACATTTTATAGTATAAAGAAAATAGAAATTAGTTTATTTAAGCACTCAAATGTTACAACAACAGAATGATTCAGTGGACAAATAAAACATAGCCAATAAAAGTTTTCCTCTCGAAAAATGAGAGAGAATAAATTTAATCAATATCATAAATTTGTATTAAGCTGGTGGCTAACGAATGTCACTATCGCAAAAATTTTAGTTTTGGCATTTTCTTCAAACAAATAAAATACACCCAGCTTAGAGAACACTCTTCAGGCATCATTTATTATTCACACACCAATTTCTGACACAATTTTATGATAAGATTTATGTGAAAATTTCATTCTTCAATGAGAATATAAAATGCCTATTATAAGAAATTATATAATAAAAAAATCTACATGATGTATTGAAGAGTTCACTAAGTTTTATGACACCTCAATGTCAATGACAAGACATATTGCTCATAGAAAAATATAACGTCTGGATAAAATTAGGTATTGAATAGTATCAAAAAAATTTCATTGTATATGTTACGATGTCTTGGAGATATTTCTTGACACTGAATGATGAAGGACCTATATGAGTGGCGGAAAATAGTGAAAACCTTTACCTATGGATGTCTCAATAACGTCTGATAATAAATTTGATGAATAGGTAAAGGAAACTCTTCTTTTATCACTCGAATGTTATCATAAAATTACTGCGTAATTTCTAGCTGACATGACGTAATATTTATTATTTACTTTAGATATTTTTCATGTTAGCTAAAAAATGTTAGGCCTAAAATGTCTTGTTTTAACGAAAATATATCAAGCAGGGTTTTTTGATATTATAAGTAAATCTATTAAGCTTTAACGCATCACAAGAGCCTTCGTTGACTTATTACTTCAAACCTACTGTTTCTCAAAAAAAAAAAAAAAAAAACTATATGTGATAACTCGTTATAAAGCTAAAGCGTTGATTTTATTTTCTGTTACGAATAAAAAAATGCAATTGATTATACCATACGGACTGAATCAAAATATTATTCATTGAATTCAACTTGTTGTTTGCTTTAAAATTATGTATAATTTGAATTGTTTCATCTATGTACGATTCCACATGTTTTGTCACTAACGAACCGGGTTTCGTCTTTCGGCATCTTCAGGCATTCTATCACACGGACGTAAGAAACATGTGGAATCGTACTAAGTTATGACAATTCAAATATGATATTGAAATTCCATCAAGCACCTTCAGTCGATATTTTAAATTAAAATTATATATTCAGTTTTTCTTAAATAATCATTTTTCACCAATTTAAAGGTCATATGGAAAAAAATGCAATTGCGAACCTGCTACCTGCTAAACCCCGCAAAAAATATTTCAGTAGTGTATGTGGTGTTTTTTTTTAATTATTTTTTTGGGGTTTTTTTTGTCAAATCAGGCTATATTACTGTATAAATTTTTAACGGTCCAATAGTTTTGAAAGTCATCTTTTAATACACTATGACGTCAAGACATTAGCAGTCATCGGGTTAACATATTTTCAAAGCGGCGAATTAGCTTTCTTTATACATCACATCGCAGTTTTTTGCGTCAGACACATTTTGATAAATAACAATATAAAACCTGAAAGCGTGGGTGCGTATTACAGTTAATATTTTAGGGCGCTTTCAACCTGTAAGAAATTTAAACCAAAATTTTGATTTATGCAATGTATAAATTACCACGCGGTGTCCAGGGCTTAGCTTCAGCAGACGCTGCTGCTAGCTGTTAACGCTTTTGACGAATATGTTTTGAAATTGTACAAAAGGTAACCTTTACTGCTTGGCTATTCATCTCATACTTAGTATGTACACAAGGCTGTATAAAAAACTGCGTCTAAATTATCTGTTTTAGTATCCAAATAAAGATATTTAAAACGCTCTTTTGGTTCCAAGTTTATCCAACCGTTTAGAAACGTATATTCAAATTTTATTTTTGAACACATATTTCATTTTAAAATTGATTCATTACACCGAAAAATCTGTACCAAAATTTGAACAATGGAGATGTTTGTACTTATATATAAATATATATTTAAGACTTTTAACGGTTTGATGTTTTAATGCTCATTTGAATACACCGAAGTCCAAAAAATCTTGTGTAAAAAACAGCAAAAATAAGCAAAATATACTCTAAATAAAATGTCACTCGCTAAACAAAGCCAATCATGTTTTAAATTATAATAAACTTCGTGCTAAAACTTATGTGTAGTACACCTAATTTACAAACTAACAGCTTTAGCAAAGACACGAATGTATTTTATTTGTATAGCAAATGCGTCATTACTTTTTAGGAGTATTAAATATGTCAAAAAATATAGCAGAAATACTTTGATTATATCTACGGTAAAATTTCTCATCTACGGTGTGCTTAACTTTTGGTTCTGTTGTATATTGTATTTTACTCATCGGGCTTGAAATAAAATTTACACAGATGTCACGACTATTTTTAAATAAAATTGTGCAAACGAACTCTTTATGGGTACTCTAAAAATAACAGTTCATCTACGTATTTGATGACATGAACGTGGCTAGATTGAAATTCAAACGACTAAATATTCTATTTTGTTCTTAGCCTCGCCAAAAAGATTTTCACAATACCACATAACATGGAATGAAAAGTTCCTAAATTATATTTATCAGTCTGCAAGACATACGTATTGTGTTTATGAGTTTCATATAGACGTACTAAAATTATCTTATGTAATTTTTTTTGTTGATTATATAAATTACTATCCCCCAAATACATATTTTGTTTAAAATTGTGAACAGCTTTTTTTAATCAAGTAATTTTGTATTTAAGCCAAACTTTTTCTGAACGCAAAAATATCACCAAATATAAAATATTTTCCACAGTGAATTTCCCCAAACTATAACATAAATTCAAACTTTTGGTCCTTTTACATTGGGAGAACGAAATAATCTTTGAAATATAAATAAATTTGCTGACATAATTTAACATGTAAATGACAGGAAAATAATAGCTTTTTCTGTAAATGTGATAATAGAAGCAGCAAGGGTTTTTCTAGATTTTCGACGCCAGATTTCGACAGTGGTTTCCACCCTACGCCTACCACTATTCTAGATGACACCGAGACCTCTTTTTATGTTTCCTCTGCTTGTATACATTTTTAGTTAGCAGGTGTATTAAATCAATTATGCCACTGAATTACTTCAACGTTGTTTTGCTTTCAATATGGATAAAAATATTATTTCTTGTCAAACACATTCACCACATATGTAATAAAAAACATATCAGATTTTTTTGATAAAACAGTGAATTAATATGTAGAATATATTTTTGAGTATCTACGAAATTTATTATTTAACTATATAATAATACCAGTAAAGAAAATACCCAATATTTATAATCTATGAAAATGATCAACATTTTATTTTCAACAGAATTGACTTTCTACAAGATTTTATTATAATACATTTTTTTTTATTTTTAAACATTGAACAATTCCTTGCCAAAATGTCACTAACTACCGGTGGTTTCGCTTTTCGGCATCTTCATCAGGTATTATTATCACATGGATGCAAACAAAACTGACTAAGCCTGGGACGTGAAATTGCACGAAGTTTAAATTATTCAAATTTCATCAACTACCTTCAATCGATATCAAAAATTATAACAATCGATTTACATCTTCTAATCGTTTTGAATGTAGTTTTTGGTCTAGTTTTTTGTCGTTTGACAGTAAATATTTTTTTCCTTTTGTATTTCGTTGAAACATATTATAAGTTCAGTCATGTATGATATAAATCTGACTGTCTGTCACAAAATCTTCTCACAAACTGTGAGCAAAGGTGATTTGAAAATAGCACATTTTAAGCTAACGTTTTTTTTTATTTTTAATATTCTATATCATCATAAATTAATAGACTTTTTTCATTTGTATTATGAGATGTAAAATACACCGTGACAATTTAAATTTTCAATTGTAAACATTATCATTAATTAGAGGGATATTTTTTCTACGAATAAGAATAAACTTCTTGAAAACCGCCCGTATATTCACTGTTTGTGCTATACTCTAAATAAAATGTCACTCGCTAAACAAACCCAATCATGTATGAAATTATAATAAACTTCGTGCTTAAACTAATGTGTAGTACACCTAATTTACAATTGTAAACATTATCATTAATTAGAGGGATATTTTTTCTACGAATAAGAATAAACTCCTTGAAAACCGCCCGTATATTCACTGTCATAACTGAAATATGTAAGAGTTTGGCACTGCCAAAACAGAGCTGCTTTTATTGGGAGAGAAACATAATGAAAAGATTTATTCCGTTAGAATATTGTGTCATTTATAAGTCAGATGATCTTAGCTTTTAGAAGGATATAATCTTATGATAGGATTCAAATTAATTGTTCTATCATCCGGCTTGTCAATCATTCATTTGTGATTTCGCTTTCACCCAAGAAAGGAGTGGTCGTGTATGGTTAGCTTATCTTAAAATTATTGCTGATGTAATAAAGTTTCAATGTAAGGTCTAAACAGCAATATGAGGAACTTTGTCTCATAAAATTAACCATTTGAATTACTTTAAAGTGCGACATATGTAGTTATAAACAAGTTTGAAATGATTACATTTAGTGTTTACATTTATGAAGTTACATATAATTTTATAGTGTAAATAATATTGTGAGACTATTAAACTTATAGAAAGACGATTAACAGTATAGTTCTTACTTAGTAACTTTGTCAATATATTCAAACAGATTTAACTTCTGTTCGCAAGACATAAATTTGATAATACAATTAAAAATACATATTAATTCTTAATTATGCGGTGTTTTGGTGTTTAAAAGACATGTATATTGATGATTGTTTAAATATCAGTTTGTCGCAGCGAATAAAATTAAATGAGGCACGTTATTTAGATACCCAATCCATTCTTGGAAACTTTCATGGTATTGTCCATCATTAAAAACGGGACACCAGTAATGTTGGTTTACCTTTATTTCCAAATCATAGACAACATATTTTATCAAACTTTCCAGTAAAATAATTTAATTAAATAATTATTACTTATTGAATTGGCATTAAGTTAGTAGAACTCCATTATAACACGATGAAAAAATAGCAATGTATTTTAGATCTACAAAATTTTATAAGATATATTTCTTCGTAAGAACTATCTAGGTTTGACGTTTAAAATTTTGTAGATCTAAAATTCATAGCTATTTTTTCACCGTGTTAAAATAAATAGTCAGAAGATTTATTAAGACCTATTAACTTTTAACGTGTTCACTGAGCCTTCTTGGGGGAAAACCATTATACTTTAACAATAACAATATAATTTTAGTAGAATTTATGAAATTGTAGAAACAATACTATACTTTGTACTTTTTATCATTTCAATTGAGATTAATATTTAAATTGTTCTAGGTTTTGAGATTTTCTACAATATACAACTTCCAAATACGACAGTTAATCATTATTTTATTGTATACCAGTGTTGATTTCGAAATTGTATACTATCGATCTTTTATGACTAATTTTATTTTTAATTCTGTCATCATATTTTTATTCGTCGTGACTTGTATTTACACTTGTTCTAAAATACGTAATTTTATATTTGAAAAGTTTATAAGACCTGCTTGTTTCTTTTTTTATTGATATAAAAAAGTATATACATTTCGTTTCACTTTCTTTCAACGGTGGAAAACTCCCCAAGTACAATGAAACGAGGCAAAGAAAAGTGCTCCATTTCCAGCTTAACCGGACAACGGGACTGCGGCGATAACAATCCTCAGAAAATACATTTCCTGGATAATCACAGTCGTATTTTACGCCAGATATGACGTTTATCGGAGAATTTCCTTCTTAATATGTGCGAACCGTCTACTCTTTTTAGTGCTTAATATATTAATAAAATAAAAAAAAACCTTAACAGCAAGAATAGCCATGGTTTGGCATAAATATTACTCAGTGAAAGTAGAAGGATCAGCGAATACTTATTCATACTTAGTGGCTTAAAAAATACATGATATCTTTATTATTTTCTTTCATTCAAAAAACATTCGAATACAGTTTCGTTAAAAAGGGGCAAAATGATCAAAAAATTCATTCATTTCAAATCATTGATTTTGAAACACGACTTTGTTTTTTTCAGAAACTGTTTATTATATGAGGCATATATCTTCTTTTTTAAAAAACTGAAATGTCTTTGGTACATTCTTCTTTGAATTATTACAATTTTGTACGATTCCACGTGTTTTGTCACTAACGACCCAGGTTTCGCTTTTCGGCATCTTCAGACATTTTATTACACGGGTGCAACAGAGCTGACGAAAAATAAACAGTTAGCATCGTATATATACTAAATTATTTTGTAAGTAAGGATTTTGTAGAACTAAAATACATTGCTATTTTTTTCACCGTGTTATACTAAAGTTATTAATTACAGGAAAACACTGACCCCAAATCAGCAGTAAATTACAGCTAAAACAAATTTAACAATATTAAGTGACAAAACATGTGGAATCTTACGAAGTTGCAAAAACTCAAATTTGATATTGAAATTCCATCAAGCACCTTCAGTAGATATCATAAATTATGTCACTTCTTTGTTAAAAGTCATTAAGTTTTGAATTATAAAAGATTTTCTTTAGTACTATCAACTGAGTTGATGATTGACAGCGAAACTGGTCCTGATCGTAAAATAAATTCTAAAAATAGAATAAAAATATATATTTAAAAAAACTTATAGCCGGAAAATATTTTTTATACTTAATCACCGTCTTTTCTTGTGTCATTAGCGTGTACCTAATGTGTACTTTGTGTCGTTTGATATTGAATATTTTCTTAGAAATAAGTATATGACTTCTCTATAAATTACAGACTTTCAAACGCAAGTCGAGACATTGATTAGGGTCTTTGGTAACAAGTAGGAAGGAACTAAGTTATTTTTTTTATAATTTATTGCGAGAGTAAAAGCGTGTTTTTCATATAATCATTCTTGGCTATTGGCTATAGGAACATCATATGTATTGTAGCAAAGTAAGTATTAAGACTTTCAAAATGCGAAATATAATATTATAGTTGCTATCTTACCTCACTAGCTACTCAGTATTCAGGATAAAGCAGGGACTTATTCGTGATATTAAAAGACAAATTGATAAAATAAAGATTCATTCAGAGTTTGTATCTTCATGGATAAAAAATCTTCGTCGGGGAAAGCATCGTGATCTTCATTATTTATGTAGTATTAAATATAAGATTTTGAAAAACTTTATAGACGTAAAGGTTGAAATTTATTTGTTTACCACTGCTTCGTAAGTGACACAAATGAATTAATAATAAAAGAAGATCAACATAAGTTTTTCTATAAAAACTGCTTAAATTACTCACCCTTTCTTTTTTGTAGAGAAGGGATGAGAGAATATAACTACGGTCGGAGTAGTCGCTTCCGCTAAGCCTTGTTTTTAAGATTGGATCGATGGCAGAGAAATTCAGAGTTCCTCATTATATGTAACATATAACTTTAAGATGGTTAACTGTCATTTCTTGGTGGGGAGCCATGATTTTTTAGTAGAATCTATACAATATATTTTAAGACCGGTTTCATTCATCGCTAGCATTATCAACTGACAGTAGAAAAATCTATAAATTGATTAAATAAATCAATCGATTAAGCTGTGAGTACTATGTATGAATCTAGCCCATGATCGAAAACAATGACTTTGACCACTCAACCAAAGACCTAATGTGATAGTTTATAAAACTTTATTATTATATTTGTTTTATTTAAGAGTAAGTTAATATTTAATGTGAATTATCCGCTGCAAAGAATAAATATTTAATCATTTAAAATATTTTTACTCATTTACCGTTTCATATTGTCATCGTAAATTTATTTGATTATCATGGTAATAATTTGTTTAAAGCACGTATTTATCTCAATTCGAATTTTGATTGTACAATGATTTCTAATCTAGTTTTCTTATAAAGAGAGAAAGTGTTGTAAAGTAAAATATTACTTTATAGGAACTTAGTATCAATATAAGATAATATTTTGAAAAAGAAACATTAACAACATTTATTTATATGATTTTATAATCATTAACGTCAATGGTTTACTTAAAAAGTTTAAAAACAAGTTGTAAGCTTTTTTACAATAATTTTTGGATGCCTTTTCTAACCCACTAATAGTATTTTCACTGATTCAGCTTTAACGCTGTTTGTATAAAATATTATATTACTTTGCTAAGCTTTGTTCAGACAGAAAATAATAAAACTACTAGCCCATTGTTCTCTCGTACTATTATCTCAATTTTATACCATTTTAATCTCACTTTTTATTTCTACGAAGTTTTATATCAACGGCATTTGTTTAAATAACCTCTAGCGTTTATTTTCTTTCTTAAACTATAGCTTTTATCTTTCTAACCAGCTATCCTTAACACGTGAGATGATGATGTTATTTTTATATCTCTCGAAAAATTGATTTGGTTATAAAGCAAAGAAGCTTTTCTTTTCGAGACTAAATATTATTAAAAACATATATTCTTACGTCTTTGAAAGTTATTCTTTTTTATGTAGAAAGTCATCATGTTTATTATTTTTTATTTATAAAAAATTTAATTAGCATGTAAGAAAATACATGTCAAGGCTAGCATTCGTTTTATAAATAAATAAATAAATACATTGAGGTAACTCTAAAAAGTACAAAATACCAAAATGATTTAAAGCAATTATCCAACACAGTCAACAATTTGTTTTAATATACAGAGCAGTAAATGCGTTTATGGTAATAATAATTATCGTCTACGAAGGTTTTCTAACTAGCTCGATATCTATGATATTAGCGATCATTTAAAACTGGCTATTTAATAATATAATAATTAATAATAGTTTCGAATCATTATAACATAATTTATAGCAATTATGATTACGTCATATATTTTCATTACCACTTAAACTCCAACGATGGATATGTCAGATAAATGCCATCAAAGTCTTGTTCTTACGTTATTATTGTGTTCAACAATATCTTCAATCTCTTAAAAATAAGCATCCATACTTTAAGCCATGTTTCTTGGATTTAATAGCCGAGTTTATAAATGTGGTTTTTGTTCCTAAAAACCCATATGCTCAATTTTAGAGCAAAATTATTTCTTTTTGTAAGCTCATAATGATTGAGCATCGCAAAATAATGGAAAGAGGGAAGGTTAGCGAAAAAATAAAAAAACAAAAAACCCAGACACCCCTTTGTGAGACGGAAAGCGATGACTTCCAGATTTTATAATTAAAGTCTAACTTTAAGATTAAAGAGAAGCAAAAAGTGTATTTTATGATAGAAGATTGAGTAACTTTGATGTGGACACTAAAGACGATGCGAAGGTTCATCGTGACAATCACGCTTCAGATTTATGACAACAATGACATCGCTTGACTCTCACTGCTTTATGGCCTCCGTTCGTATATCATTAAAAAATCCATTAACGAAATTTCTTTCTTCGCAAAATTTTCATTTATATCATAAACAACTTTACATGAAAGTAACTTGAATAACAAATTGAATGCTATATATTTCGTGGTTTTATTCGTTATTTAATCTACAGTAAAGTTTATAGCTATTTCAAAATAAATACCATTGTTCTTGTAACTCTTTTCGTACTATTAGCATGGCTTGGTCAAAAAATAATTACAAATCTTTTGCTTGCCGTATTGAAGTTTTTCGTCAGACTAAAACAACTTTTAAGTTACCCTTACGTTGTAGGAGATAAATTATATTTCCTGAAACAGTTTAAAATATATAAATTGAGTAAAATTCATTGATGACCGAATATTACTAATTTATCCGTTAAAGCAAAGAATAAATCAAATGAATGTAGGTTACAGCTCATTCGTATACCTCTCATGGTTTGTGGTTAGGAAAGAACTAGTATTAAACTTCCATTTTAGCGTCAAATCAGATGTATTTATCGAAGGGAATCGAGGTAGATTTTCACAACATTAACAACTATTATTTTATATATACGTTGATCTAAAATGCATTCAAATATTCAAACTATTACCGTGCTTTCGATTTAATGCAAGTCATAGACTATAATATCAGTTTCTTTATATTACACTAAAGACATGGTTGTTTCAATTTTTATGGTAAAAAAAATAGAATAAAAATATGCCGTCATTTTTTTATATAAGTATAATAATAATTGGACAACATATTTATATTAAATCATAGAAAAAAAATCATTTCAAAATTAATTTAGTGTGTACGACTACACAATAAATTGATATTAAAAGTGACAACGTTTTTAAATAAATGCTATATTTTTGGAAGAAAATACATAACAGATTTAAAATAAGAAGAATCAAAAAGCTGTGTGGACAATTAGATTGTTGTTATTCAAAAGAGCCTCGAATGAATAATGTAAGCTGAATAATCATACTAATATCGTCAAAGCCTTCGTGTAGAAAGCTTACAGACCGTAAATGTTTTCGGTGTGAACATTGAGGTAAAATATTACCTCTTAATAATTATTAAGGGTTGTTCAACCGAAGTCTTTGGAAATAATATCGCTCAGTTAACAAACTTTTCATCTTCAGTATATATCTTATTAGTAGAGTTTTCTTTTATTAGTCTTACCAATAAAAATGTTTTTTTTTTCCTTAAGGATGCGTTAAATGAATTAATATAAACATCGACTGAAAATGTTCTGCTTAATTTCAATAGTTTATTTTAACTCTACAGCTGTGTACATTTCCATAATTTCTATTATTTAAGACCTCGTTTTACCTCGCTGAATTGAAATACATTCATCTTCAACTGTTATACGTGTAGATTCCTGACGGAGCTTTTTGACAAGCGTTACTTCAATTAAGTTATAATCAATCAATTAAATTATTATATCAATTATAAAAAGATTGGAATGTAAAACGACCAGAAGCTTTTGAGGCTTTAATATATTTGTGTTAAAGTATTATATTTAAAAGTGCTTTTTTTTAAATTCAAGCTCGTAATTCATTCATATAGCATAAATAATAGGAAGAAATACCAGGATCATCGACCTTCAGTGCCTACTATTCATAAATAATGGTTAATTTATTATATAGATAATTAATTACAGATTCCAAGAGCTATTTTTGACAACCCTGAATGTGCGTATCGCGTTGCGTTGTTGGCATATTTAATTCACTTCCACGCTTATTAATTACGTTAAACCTTAATAACAAACAGACTGCGTGGACCGCAGCGTCAACGAGACATTTGAGATGTACCTTAATAATTTGGGATCACAAAATCTTCACCACGAATTTAAAATTACATTTGTCAAGAAAAGTCATATTAAATAAAAATTAAATTAAAAATTAACTTACGTGCTAAAAATGAAACACCTATAAATGTTTCATATCTGACTACAGTTTTTTATTCATGATTACAAAATATTTCATTCTAAATAATCATTTTTTTTCTTCATCCATTTTCAAATATTGGCAGTTTATCAGTGATGTCAACAACAGCTATCTGGTTGCAGTATTAATGATAAATATTTCTTCAAAAAATGAAAGTGAAATCGAATATTTATTGAAAGCAATGTCTTTCAACGCAAGTTGATTAAATGAATACATCTTTTAGTACGTTTTAGTCCGTAACCTCATAAACTCAATCTATCATATCATTTCTGATAACGCAAGCCAAATAAGCGAAACTAATAGTTTTTTATTAAATTAAAATGACAAGTTAAATTCAATTTGCTGTCGTTTTCTTTTGCTTATCCGTTTTTAACCACGAATCAGTCTTTCTACAAAGTATATTAGGGCTACTCTGTTTTAATAAGATTTTTTTCAATGTTAATTATTTTTACGTGATCATATAACGTCTATTACGCTTTTTAGCATGAAGCTGCTAAGTTTTAATGTGACTTTTATAAATATTGTTTCTTTTTTAGTCTTACTATATTTTAAGGGAAATAAACTTTAAGTGCTTTCAAAAGGTCTTAAGCAATAGAAAAATTAAAACGACAATTTTATTGAAGGCAATGAAAAATATCGTACGTTTATAGCCACTCGTTGTATGAGATATTGTCGAAAAAAAACAGATAAGCCAATATTTCTATCTCACGTAATAGTCTTTGCAATACTTCATACTTAAAACCTTACTTGAAACGTGTGCATTTAATAGTTCCATCATCCGCCAACTTTATAATTTACTGTATTTCGTGATATTTCACAAGTGCCTCTTTGCCAGAAGTATGCATTACCTTTGGGTTTATTTGGGTTATAGCGTATAATTCATCACTTAAGATAATAAAAGACGGTTCATTTGTAAAAACGATGAACTTCAACCTAGACAAAAATAAGACTTAGAAATCAGCTTGTAAGAGCAGTTTAAATAAAGCTTCTATATTTTGAGCTTTGTTGATATATGCATTTTTATGAATTATTATTCGTTTATTTTAGATGATTTTTGTATCGGTATAAAAAAAACTAAATATGTAGCTAACTCTGGTGATCAAATTTTTATGGTGAATTCAAAATTTTAAAATAGTCCATCGTTTTTTTTAAACACACGTTCAACAACAACTGAATATTTAACGAAGGATATAAAAATGCTCGACAAAGAAACGATCATTAATTTGTCTATCGAAAATGTAGATAATTATAATAAATAGATTAACCATATGAAGATGTTTATTTGTAGAAAATATGTAGGATTAGCTTAAAGAAATAATATACTATTTGATCATTTCTTATTATAATTTAATTTCACTTACTCAACTATTGTCATTATACAATATATTTATTACATATATTTTTGTATGATCGATTCTTTCTTAGATACAAATAAGTGATACTAGCAAAAAAAATATTGCTTTATATTATTTTCCTACGAAATCACAGATAAAATGTTTCAGTAGAAATTTACAGCATTGATTTGGCTTTGAGATACTTTAAAAGAACACAAAATGCTCCTAACGACCTCTGAGAGAAGTGAACGTTTTGATCAAAACATTAAATAATTGCTCATTGAAGTGCTACGGGTATACTGCAAAAAAATGTCCATAGATACGATAAAAAATATACAATATTAAACAATCTTAACAGTGCTTATCGCATTATTTATGCCTTGTTTATCAGTACTGTATGAAGACCTCTGCAATCTCTCTCACTGATTCCAGGACATACATTGTAACTTTCACAAAATCTTTTAAGCCCTAAGACCGCTTTGTGGTCCCAGTAACACAGCATTGGATAATTATTTTTCTTCAAGATTATCTAACATGCGAGTGATGTATTACCAGTGGCCGTTTTATCTGAAACATCCCTTCGATATACAACTGTGTATCCTTTTATGCTCAAGTTTTTGGACGTTTCTAGAGTAGAGAGTTTTGATTTCGCATCTTTGCGTGAGAACTAGGACACATTGCACAACGCCATGCTTGTGACACAATGAAATATCGCATTTGAAAACTATTTTATTTTTGCGCTCGAATAACCACACTTTCATTCATTATAGATAGTTACATCTGTTACGTCTCAGAGCAAGGCTACAACTACTGTGTAACTAAAAAAGAATTCTAAAATAATTACAAACCTCTTAGTGAATTTGATAACATCTAGCAATGAAATATTGGCATTGTTCTGTTGTATTCAGGTATTACTGATAAGGACTGTTATTTTAAAAGAACTTATATTAACAATTAAGCATTAAAAAAATCATCTCTGTTTTTTTATAAGCATATGTTACATTGACATTTTCTTTCCATTTTTTATGAATTAGAATTTTTGAAAAAATCACACATCTCATGGGTCAAACTTGCTCTCATGACTCTGTTAGTATCCTTAATATTGCGAGACAGACCATCAGTATGATTGACAACTTTAGTTATATCGGGATTCATTCTGGAAAATGGTAACACAAAAAACTCACTTCTCGTCTAGGAATACCTATTGCCACTTTTAAGTCAATGCAGATCATCCGAGATACGCAGCTATGCAAGACCAAATTTCATTTTTTAAAGCTTGTATTCGAACAATGCTTCTTTACGGAAGCGAATCACGGCACAAAATAAATTGAAAAAGTAAAAAATATCGCTTTTTAAATGAATATTGTAGAAGATATTGATTTAACTGCGTGGGGAAATCAGAGATTAAGGGACGTATCAAGAATCGTTATTTTATTTTATTGATCATGAAGAGACTTTGGAAATGTTTAGACCATGTGTTTTGGATGCTTCAGGAGAACCTCGATTCTATTCGTACCTACTATGTACGCTCTACATACATAAAGGATTTGTATTATCTAGCTATGAGAAATAACGTCGGCACGTGTAGAGAGAAGAAACACAGAGTCAGAGTCAGAGAGAGACAGAGTCACATCTATCAATAGGGTCAAGGGAATATAAAAAAAAAACCAAAAGGACACCGGAAATGTTAAAATTCTATAGAGAGATTTTTCTTAATGAAAATATGCCCCCGTATATCATACCATTTGCAGTAAAGATAAATAATGCTAGCGGTAAGGAGATTTTATGGGATCTTTGGAACGTTATCACTTTAACTTCATTGGGCGTATAGAATTATTTATAGCTAAAAAAAATGCCCACGAAATAAATCTAGCGAAGACTATTTACAGAGGGCTCTTTCGTGTCGTTATTTTTTTATTTATGTCACCCGTTACTCATGTCAGAGCACTTTATTGTTGGAATAAAACTTCGATAACCCTTTTTTGATTGAAAAGGAAACCAATTTGAAAAAAATTGAAATATTTATTGAATTTTCAAACGCATCGAACACGCACTTCAAATTTTAAATTTATTAAAAATATCAAAGTGGTTAAAATATTTGTTCCTTGAATATTATTCATTATCCGGTATATTTTATACCATTAATCATGACTGAGACAATTTAAATGAAAATTTATATAATGATATACCAAATAGTCTTTTTTATAATGAACGTGCTGAAAATCTTTTTGTTTTTGTATTTCGTGTCGTAAAAAGCAAGCTTAGCTAAAAAAAAAAGAGCGGTGAACGATTCATCATGCAACTCATGTATCCATCTCATCAATATAACACCACCTTTAAATTAAATATTGCCACAACTCTAACCAATACATAGTCATCGATCATTTTGACGTGAAAGCATTATCATCCAATAACTCATTGATGATATAATTTAGCGACGTACATCCATAAACTCTGAATACCTTGGTTCGTAGCGTTATTTTATTTAGCACTTTGGCATAGTCATTGTCGATTCAAATTGAATTTTCATTTAATCTTTACTTCATAAATTTATTCAGCTAATTTTAGATATTCCATTACTATTCAATTTCTGTTAATATAAATGATAAATTTAATGTATCGTTTTGTGTTGCTCTATATTCTCATATCGTGTTTCCACTCGTTTGAATCGTTAAAGTTTCGTACACTTTCAAATGTTTTGTCACTCACAAATCGGGTTCCGCACATAAGCATCATCTACAAAGACACGAAAAGTATCTTTAAAGACACCTTGGATTATTTTGTGTATTGAGTACACCTATCCCTCGATTTTTAAGGTACTTATTTTAAACGTTTTCGCTTTAACACAAATTAAAAAAACAATATTGAAAATAACTGGCTATGACCAACAGAAACCTCGCCAATTGTATTTTTTTGTGCACCCGTGTGCCGGGGTATTCATCTGGACGAGTCTATCTCTAGGCATTCCACTACACGTATGTCTACTTCCGCCATTCGGAGCAAATGTTAATAACAGATTTTATTACCAAATCTCCTCGAGGTGTAAATGTTTCTATTTCAAACATCGAATTGACACAAATAATATCGAGTGATGAAAGTGACTTTGAACCAGTCATGAAGAAGTGATTTGTGACAGTGATGAATGATAAAAATTTATGAATCTTTCGGCTTTCATTTTTTTGTTCCTCTATATATATTTTATGTGTATTTAATTATTAAAAGAATATGTATATTTTTTTTTACATATTATTAATTTTGTTTTAATTATGTATTTCAGAAAACAACCAAATTATAGGATTTTGTGTACTTTTCGATTTACACGGTTTCACATTGAAAAAACATACAATTTCGATTTTCATGTTTTTCTCAGGACACTATTTACCGTGTAAATAAAGGGGTGTTTTTTCAATATTTATGAATTCATTCGAATACATTCTATAACCTGTTTTCAGCGATTATATTAAATCGATCGTAGTAAGAAAGTAAATTGTTAAGCTAATTGAATATTTATTTTTTCAGCTTCTTCATATAAGCTTGATAGTTGCTCTACTGTATTGGAATCCAAGTTCCAACAACACCATGGTCTTTTTCATCATGGCTGCTCTTTGGGGAACATCAGATGCGATATGGCTCGTGCAAGTTAACGGTAATATTCATATTTTTTATTTTTAAGTGATAAACAAATTATTGCCAATAAGCCAAATACTTTAAAATGTTGGTTATATCTTTTAATATGATCTGAACGACTTTTTAAAAAAAGGATTGTATGTCAACTCGAGGTGAAAATACACTATAATTACTCATACTAGACTTCTAAAACGTTTAATTCGAAAAAAACTAGATCATTATTTGAACTCATAATATTATAGTTATTGAAATTAAGCCTTTATTTTTTGTTCAAATTTTACCAAAAAAGCTTTTTATCACAATCCGTCTTCAATGTCGATCATATAGTCATATGGAGGTATTTCAACAGAACTTTTACAAGAACTACTTGTTACTCAGTTGTTCAACTTTTCTGTACAGAGAAAAAGACAGAATGTTTACTAATTGCATTGTTAGATTTTTTATATTTCACTATTATCTTTGCGAAGACCTGAACCCGAAACATTTTTGTCACGAACTTTAGCGCTATTAAAATATAGTTAACAGAGGCAAGCATTATATTACAAATTGTAATAGACGAAATATTTTTTTTTCAATTTTATTTTATTAATATATATAGTTAATTATCCTTACTTTTTTATGAAAGAGATACCCATTTCAAAATTGTAAAATTTTGACAGATCTGAATATAAATATTAACTTAGTCTTTACTTGGAATATTAACCATCTCATCACTTTATAAAGCTCTTTTTACTAATCTATATAAAAGCACAGTTGATGTTTTTTTTCTTTAATTTCGCTTGACTTATCATAGCATTTAAGTATCACAATACTTATTTCATTGTTATCATGCTTAGCAAAGCAATTATAACCGAAACGATATCAAAAATAAATGTGTATAAATACTGGCAGTACTTTAGCGAAGCTTAAAAAACAAATAAAAATATCGAACGAAACGGTTTTACTTTCCACAGTACGGTTGACATAATTTTCAAAAACCATTTACTCAAATCCCTTACTTAGTACGGTTCTCCGCCCAATGCCAACTTTGTTACAAATACGTTCTTTACGAAAATATTAAACGAAAAGCTTCACTAAAATGTTGAAGTTTTTATAATTATGAATTTTTATCGTTTTATTTCATTTCAGAATTAATTATTGAACATTAATTGGTGTTTGTGTATTTACTAAATGCAGCTAACAATGCAACGTACAGACACAGGATTTTTTTTAAATATAATATGGCTGTAAGATCGACAGTGTTTTTATATAAAGAAACTCTTTTTTTGTAAAGTTTTCTACAAAAGTATCCATGAGAGCTATGTTGCGATTAATACATATTTTGCAAGCATACTCACTCCTTATGTGGATCATATACACTTCCAATAGAGTATCGTATCAAAAGATTTAGATATAAAAAAACAGAAGCTTTTTTTTCACAAAAACTATTTATTACTAAGTAATTGTACTTTTCTTTTTGAAAACGGTAAGCTTAGAAGGATGATTTTTGGACAATATTAGTGTCTGAAAAATTGATCTCGCTTAGCTCTTTCTTTATAATCATATGAATTACATAGAGCTTTATACTGCTTTTATGCTTTCAAACGTAAATCCATAAGTCGAGTGAAAAATAAACTCGTGAAAATATATGTACGTACTGGTATTAAAATTTATAGACACGAAATCCGTCAACAATTTTAACCACTCGACATCGACTACGCCTTAAAACTATTTCTTATGTTTATAATTGTACGTTAAAATTATGATATGAATGTCTGTAAACTTCACAGACCGCGATGTTAAGTCCAAATCTCCATAATATAGTCATTCTTTAGAATTTGGCACAGAAGGAACAACTGTAGTACACTTACTTCTCTGCTTATTCCATCTTTTCACGTTATTATATTTGAGGATCGAGGTTAAACGACTGTGTTACAAATGAATTAATCAGAAATATGTTGCATTCTCATTTAAGGCCTCATGTCACATCAACAAAGTAAATAATTTAAATTAGATAATACTTGCAGCCAGTTTCCAAATAATAGAATTTAATTTGTTAAATAATTTCATTGTTACGGTCAAATTGCAGCATAATCAAAATGATGTTTAATTAATCGGATGACGTATTTATAAAAGGAAAATGATTGTTTATTAAAGTGTTTAAAGCTTAAAAACACATAAAATAAACATTCAATATACAGTATTATATTCGACAAATAAATTTTAATCGTGTTAAACGGGAGGTTATTCAAATCAATCACAGTAAATTATAATAAGAATTATTTTAGTTGTCATTTGTTAAGTCAAACACCAAAAATCATTAATGTTCCTTTGGTTTGACAATTTTTAGTGCGTCGAAAGAAATGCGCTGATAGCTCAATCCAAAAGATAAATAAAGAAATTCGAAACAAAGTTTCATTTTTTGTTTCCCACTTCATCGTTTCTGTGAGCTCTGCGAATTGCCTTGTATTTTGATGTTGAATTTTCTTTCATCCAAGAGAAGAGAGTGTTGAAATTTGGATCGACAACGTTTCATTATAAATCAAAGATTTCTATTAAAATCTATATGCTTACATTTAAATATAAGTTTGATTGTTTTCCTTGCTAACGGTATACTATTTTACTATCAATCGCAGAATAATGAATATATTTATTGAATATTTATTTTTTTGTTACATAAAGCACAACTTGTTTAAATTTATCAATTGCAGAATATTGAATCTATTTATTGAACACTTTTTTTTGTTAAATAAAACACAACATGCATAAACTATCTCTCTGTAATTTTATATTTAGCTTATGCCCAGAACATAAAAATACTTTTCATTGTTTTACAATTTTCAGCAAATTGTGATTTTTTATGGTTTTCACATGCTCACTGACATCTATACTGAAAATATTTCAATAACTATCAATAAGTAATCAATATATCACATCCCTCTTCATTTTCAAACAACATTTTCTGACTTAAATCACAATTTATTTTATCGATAAATGTTAAAGAAATATTTAATGATTACAAAATTTGAAAAGTAATAAATTATATTTTTTGCACTCATATAGACAGTAAAAAAATAGATGAAGTATATATTATAGAGAAAAATATTTTAACATCAAAAGCACAATAAAAGACACATCTACGGGTTTCCACGGTTTTCTGTGTAAAATTATAAAACTGCAATTTTATAAAAGTTCATCACTTTCGTATCGTTAATCATTCTGTAAGGTTAGTTTCTTTTTTTGCTTGAAAAATTGAATATTCAGTTAATGCTTCTTACGGAAAAAAGAAATAATCTAACGAGAAATTTTACTAAATTGTCACGCTCCTTTCACAATGAAATCGCCTTTTCTTTTACATAATATTTTTCATTTCAACACAGAAAAAGTGACCATTCGGTTTTGCACAATACTTTACACAAAATTTTGCCCGTTTTTATTAAAAGGAATAATTAATTTTGCTTATTACACTTCTGAAAAAGTACAACGATCCTTTATTGCGCAATTTTGGTTAAGTGTTACATTTTTTTAATAAATTGCCTACCTTAACAGAACGCTTTTGAGAAGCTTTTTGTATTCATAAAAACTAGTGTAATTAATTTAGATTTAAGGCTCATCCGTCGTATATGTTAGCATTAATAATTAAATACATAATACTATCATTTGTATGTTGATACTTTAGCATACTTGAATAAAAATCTTTATTTTTTTAAGTTACTTTTTTACGAACAAATGAGACTTATAAGAAGTTCATTAACGCTCTTTAAATAAATTATGTCCCTTGATACTGTTATTTTATATCATGGTGGACAGCCAAAATTTAAAATATGTACGGTCAGACTTTAAAGATATGTTTATATTTAGCTTTTAATGCATTCATTTTCTTCCAATTACATCTAGTATAAGATGCATTTTTGCGTAAATATTACCAATACCACAACTGAACAATATAACAAGGTCGTCGTTGTGATAAACGATATTTTTACGTTTTCTCAGCTAGTCCCCCATAAAATAAACATGTTTTCTCCGTGGTGTCAAATTGACCTCGATAAAGTGAAATGTGTAGTAAATCTTAATATTATATTTAACAGCTTTAAGCTATGCACGTATGGTACTTTTATGTTGATAATGGAACATGTAACTTTACCTTTGAGTAAATGCCAAAACAAATAATTGATACTGATTACGAAGAGAAAATGTGCTGGCGACATATTGCTTTGTTTTCGATTCTGCCCCAACCCTTAGGCACTGCCTCTAGTTTAATATCCGAAACGGAGACTTTGACAATGCTTCGTTCGTTTGTATCGTCAAGACAATCAATATCTAAGCCCAGCTTTTGTAAGTTATATAATTTCCAAGTGGTAATATTCATAGCATGTATCATAAATTTTCAAGGGGTGAAGTTAATCACATTCTCTTAGATATACAAAAGCTTCGTGCCATTTTCTGAACAAAAAATTGATTGATATAATTCATTCAACTTTAAATAATAGAACATTTACAAGTTATAATAATAAAACTGAATTGTTTCGAGCAAAGTGGTAAAATTATGAGGAACAAAATACAAAAAGTTTTCTCTAAATTTATCATCAAAATTTAAATATTGAAGCAAGGATCACCAGGGTGACGCCATTGTGCTTAAATGGTTATTGATTTAATAATGACTTCGCTGAATTTGAATTACGGCTATATTTTCATTGCGGTAATGGAATATGAAGACATCATTTAATTGAAAAACCTACTTAAAATCCTTTTTATATAAAAAAATCTATAACTTAGTTTAATGTAATGTTTGCTGAACTGAAAATAACATTTATCGTGGATTCACAGGAATTGTGTTTATGCCATTATCAGCAAACTTTGCCTCAATATTACATTAATATTTTAGTTAGCATTGAGTGATATTAGATTTTTTACTCAAAGCGTGATTTCATGGTGTAACATTAATTAAATTTCAACGAAAATGAAAAGTTCAGAATCGAATACTGTAAATTTTTCAAATCGACTAATTTCATTTGCTGACTCTCAAAAACATCTGTATATTAAATAATTGATCAAAAACTAAATTTGAAACTACGCGCTAAATTAAGCATTAAATTCTTGGAGAATTTTCATAACGTAGCAGTCCCTAGAAATCATAAATATAACTAGAAGATCAAATTAATCTCTGAGTAATTATCATTAAGGAATGTGTATCATGTACGTATAAAATAACTGTATTTTTTTTTCTTTCAACAAAAATGCAACGAATTGATTGAGTGTATATTTATTTTTTTGTTAACTTCGTGGATCGATAAATTCACCAAAAAATTCTATACAACATATCATTAATTGTCCTATTATATAAGCCTACTTAAAAATGAATGAATCATCAATCGATAAACTGTTTAAAATATTGAAAAATCACAAGAATTGCTATGTAATAATATAATTATGCCATTAAATCACTTAAGAAGTATTATATTTTCTTTTTGCAATTTATGATTATCGGTGTTACATTTAGTATATATATTGTGTTTTTTAACAAGCCACCGTGAATTTATTAGAAAATAAATCCATGTTTATTTATGTTTTGAATTTATAAACGTAGCCATTTACCACAGTAATAATAAAGTAGCCCTGCTGCGCGACTAACAATAATATTACCTTAAATTGACAATTTTGCTGCTAAGTCAAATAATCTGAGACTCTCTGACTCTGGAGTATAATAAACCATCGCAGCATCATTCACGTTTTCTTCCCGATGCAGTTTCTTTTCTTAAGATATGAATCTTTAAAATAACCGAGCAAAATCTCTTAGACGGCGGGATGTCTCTATGGGCGTTGTGATATAGAACTATCCAAGCGACGTAATATTGTGCAAAGACAGCGTTGCTTAAGCTTAAAATACCCACTTTTAATAAAGGCGAGAAAACACAGATTTCATATAGTTTTGTCCTTCAGCAGTAATCATTTTATTCGTTATATAAAAACAAAATTACATCAGATGTTGAACATAATATATTTCGCATTTAATTGTTAGAAGAAGTTAAAAATAACATAGTTTATAACTATACCAAATTTAGATTGTTAGAATCAGTTTTCAAGATTGCAAAAGCCGAAATATCTATCGATAAACATTTCTTAAATTTTTTATACTTCAATATTTTAATCATAACATTATCAACAAAAAAATTGTCATTCAAACGACTACCAGTCTCTCAGCTGAATAGTCAAGACTTAGTCCCAAAAAGAAAACATATATACGATGATATTTATTCCAAATTATTGATTAGCATGAATGTATGTGCTTTTTATTTCTTTTTAACTATTACCATTTTCAAAACTGGACGTACTGAATGCAATTAACTTTAAATTCCTCAATCTCCCTAACCCCACTCACGACAATAGTCTCGACAAATCAATTGTATACATAAAATCCATTACGAATCGAAACGTTGCTTAAAAATTTTTTGCTAATGGCTTAAAACGTCTTTGAAGAAAACAAGCATATTTCAAAAAAAAATAACAAAAATATTAGATTCATTCGTGGTACAAACATAGTTTTTGAAAAGCGGAGCACATTAAGCTTTCTTTGGATGCTTATTATAAAGCACTTTTTTCAAATCAAAGGGATGTCACAACAGTCTGATGTTTCAAAATTTCCACGGATTTGGTTACAAAATGGAATTCGTTTACCCGATAGGCAATGGTAATGAGAATACGATAAGGTTTATGTACATATTATGTAAAATAATAACCCGCCATTTACTAGAAAGCTGTGATTTTTAAACAAAACAAAAGCATGGTATTATTGTTTATTTTTGCAAATTTGTAACTTGAATAAAAAAATCTTATTCTTTTTAAAGTTCAACTGAAAATAGAATTAAATAATCAGAACTGTTTCTTTTGTACAGATCATTTTTGCCGATAAATCAAATATTATATGTTAGTTAAGAGTTTCTATATAAAAATATGAAAACCTTCAAATTATGTCATTCCTGAAGCACAGTAGAAACTATTATTGTACCTTAATATACAATACAAACTATCATCAGTCGGTTAATCAAATCTACTTTTTCATAGATGTAAAGCACTTCATTAATTACAAACATGACGACGTACTATTCTGTTAGTTTTTTTCGGATATTTACACATAAATACATAAATTTATCTCCACTCTCTAAATTAAATACCTGATAGCGAATCGTTTAGGTAGAATAGATATATAAGAAAAGAAATTCCCTAACTCTAAATAAAACAATGTAAAATCAATACGTAAGATACGAACTCATATGCTGAGTCAACAATGTTATGTAAGAAAGAAAACAAATAAAGTAATGGCGTAATTTCTAACAATGACAGTTCTAATGCATAGTCGTTCGCATACTTAATGTAACTATTAATTGATGTTTTTTTATAAAAAAATATCCCTGACAATGAAAATTTGGCGAATTTTTAGAGAAAAATATTATTTTAATTATCTTTATTGGTTTAATAAAAGCGCTTATTAATAATTATAAAAACCTGATTCGTACTTCAATTTCAAAGAGTAGAATTAGGATTAAAACAAATTTACTCGTTACATATTTAATCAAAATGTCAAATAGACGATTTTAGAAATACTCTTAGTGATTTAATAGGCTTCTTTATACGGCTTTTAGACGTATTTCATAGAAAAATTAGTAGGGCTCATAAGAATGATAAAGTTTTAATAAAAATTTTAATAACACGGTGAAAAAAATAACATATATTAGTTTGTTCTACATAGAACAAACTAATGTATGTCGGTCTCCATTATTGACTCCATTGTTTCTGTAATGGACCATTTCCGTGCCATATGTAAACTTATTGATATATCCGCCTTTTTAGTTTCATTTACAATTGTTGGTTTTATTGCGAACAGGAAACAAGCTAGGTCGTTAAAACAGGAGAGAAGATGTATTGTGTACCTTTTCTACACAGCTATATATAGATAAGCAAATGTTAGTTTAAGCATAGTTCTGACGATGGCGTGAGCCGAAATAGCTATCAAGTATATTTAAATATATATTTTTTTAGAACTAAAATACATTGCTATTTTTTAGTGTTATAATGGAAATCTACCAAGTGAATGTCAATTCAGTCAATAAAAGAATTTTAATACTCGTTTTGCAGGATAGACGAGACAACGATTATAGAGAATATCGACAATAATTATTATCAACCTAAAGAGCGATAATATTTCTAAAAAACACAGAGTTTCATTGTCTAAATTACTTGATATATTGAATCACATTTATAATTCAAATATGAAAACTTCTTCAAATGAAAATTTCACAAATAATCATTGACTGAAATATTTTGATTCTAGCTCTTTCGGGTATATTATTCCCTGGAAAGGAAGAAGCGGCATACTCCAACTTCCGACTGTGGGAGGCAACCGGAAGCGTCATGGCGTACGCATACTCACCATATCTCTGTACGTCGACCAAGCTTTACGTGATGCTGGGACTGCTGCTCCTGGGTATGGTCGGCTACTCCATCATCGAGCTCATGGAAAACAAGGCGAAGAAAGGCATTAACCTCAAAAAAGACTTCGAACTGGTGCGCGATAACTATGAGCATCGAATCACTGACACAGAAGAATGAAAAATTTGTTCACATGGGATCATTATCGTATAAACGTTTTCAGTCGTATCCATACTTTATATGAAATACAATTGTGTTCATATTAACTTATGACAATATCCAGCCACATGAAAATTAAATTGGTTTTTATTTAAACCGATATGTTCTCACGTCAATAAAAATTAAACATGTTTTTGTTTACAAAAGCTCATATCAATCAAATAAATTATAATGTGTGCAATTGTAAATATGCACAAAAGAACAATGATCATTATTTGATACTTATTTTATTATTATATGATTGCTGAGCAACATATTTTTACCATAACGTTAATTAATTATGCCAACAAATTTTTTGCATTTTTTTAATTCTCTCCTCACCAAGTCAACAACTAGCACACTTAAACGACCCCTCTACTAAAATTATTTAAAAGATTAACCCTCCCCCTATGAACTAATAACATAGAAAAGAGAAATTAAAATATCTTTAAAAATGACTCGTTCAAGAAACGACAGCTGATATGATGATGATGACCGTATAGATCACGTGGAAGAATTTTTGAATTAAAATTTCTCTCCTTTTATTTTTTACGTAATTAATGGACGTTCCTTATCATAAAAAAATACCCGTATTTTTCATATTAATATTAATAATTAGAATATATTATTTAAAAAATTACAAGATATAAATTATGCATATAATTTGTATAATTTAGACCTATAGATGCCAATAATTTCGTATTCCATACAAGCATAATATTTTAGAGGAAGTATACAAGTTACACTTACACTCTTTCATTTAAATGATTTTCCCTCAATTTTCTCTCCGGTATGCTTTGAAGAAGCAAGCTTTCAAGAAACTTCTTTATGAAATCAATATGTTGAGACGCCAGCGCATTCGTCGATGATATGATAATTATTATAATTGAGACTGATAAACGACGATCTGTAGATGAATGTATGTTCTATTTCATCAAATAACATAGTGACACATCTAAAAAACATAATTTTAGATATCTTTTTAATGGCGTAATACAAGCATGATTTTTTTTGGAAAACATTTAGTCTTGCAATTCAATTCAAATTTAAAAATTAATATATTATACAATCAGCATATCTAATACTGTCAGTCATTTGAGTAAAATTTTTTTTTTCACCAAAATTGAAAATTACGAAATAAGTCAATTAGTTATATTATATTGTGTACAATTTGTTTCATGTATAAAAATAAATATTTTTTCAATTAGATGAAAATATTTTGATGAATTGTTTTGTTTTTTTTTTATATTTTTTCATTAGAATATTTTTCATATATATATATTCATATTCTTGATAGCTATCTTCATATTTAGATGTATATCCATCAGTCACAATCGATCAAACGCTTGTATAGAAACTGTCAAATCTTTTCGTGCCTTTTGGCAGAAATATTTGCTCGAATTATAATATTACATAAATAAAAATATTAAATATTTATATTTTTATACCACAAGTATTTTTATGAGTTTCATGTTCTAGTTTATTATGGTTTTTGAATGTTTATATTTTTTTGATAAGAAAGAAGCACTGAGAAAACGGATTTTTCGGAGGTCTAGATTTATTATTTTATTCTAATTTAATTTAGCACATAATCTAACTATTTAGTAATAAGTCAATGAAAATAAAATTCGCAGAAAAAAGAGCTCTTTATTAAAAAATAATTATGAATTATAAAACTTTTGTAGTTTCTCTTCGGATTATATTTTTCTATTTATACTGAGAAAACTTAGTTTTATTTTATTTACTGAAGCTTCTCAAAGTTATAACCTTCGTTACAATGTCAAAATAATATTTTTACCGATATTAGCACACCATTTTATAAAGTTAGTAATTACAATGCCTAGTGAAAATTATAACCCATTTGTACCTTTTATAAATATACTTTCTTTGAAAAACTTACTAAACTTTGCCTTATAATTTGATCTCTGAAGGAATATTATCATTATCTTAATTAATAATGGAAACACCTAAAATACTTAGAATTTATTAAAACATATATTTATATATATATATATATGTTATCAATTTTAAGGTGTTAATTGTCACTTCTTGGTGAAAACATATGATATTTTAAATAATTAAAATACATTTTTAGTAAAAGTAGTTACTAAATAAAGCTTGAAATATGCGAAACCTGTTCTGATCATAAAATATGTTATGGAACTAAATAGAACAAAAAAATCATTATTTAAAATACATTTTATTAAGATGGTAAATATAGTATTAGTATGATTGATTGAATTACCAGTTACTTGGTAGAACTCCATTATAAACGGTGAAAAAATAGCAATGTATTTCGGTCTATGAAATTTTGTAGAATTAAAATTCCTTGCTATTTTTCCCCGCATTAATTGTATGATATTTATCTTGCCTGAAAATTGTTGTGAGAAACCATATGGAATAGGAAAATAAAACTACTATTAACACTTCCTTAATTTATATGTATTTTTTATTGTAAAAGAGAGTATACAATGGTTACATGTTTCGTTTAGTCATTACACAATTAAGGCCTGTTTGTTGAATCTAATCCAACTGCAACTCATCACGCATCACGTCTTGCAAGCAACCAATATATTTACCTTATCTTTGGTCTCGAGTCTGAAGCCAATATTAATAATGCTTCAACCAAACATCGGAAGTAGTTATTAGATAGAGTAGTAGCGCTCGTCTTTAGCAGGGCCAGTTCGAGTAGGAAATGGCATTTAAACCACAATGCTACGGTATTGACAAGAGAAACGCTCGGAGTCTGGTTGTGAAAATAAATATAATTTGCCCGTTTAGTTGAAATTCAAAGATTTCACTGTAAATAATAATGGAATTGATTTTCTTATATATCATACTGTTCACAAATAAACGTACAGTACTGCTAATATAAAAATTATAAATAAATACTGCGTGTTAGTATTTTTGAATATTTAATAAGTCAGTTTAAGTCTATGATTCAAAATGTAATTATGAATGGTACACTTTTGTTATTAACAGCTTTTTGATATCACAATTGACTGCAGTTTACTTTGTACATGACAATATTATTAATTTGAGTATAAGGTGTATATTTTATAATTATAAAAGTGTTGTAAATATATAATACAATAAAACATTTAAAAATAAAAATATTTCTTTTAATCTATATTACCATATTAACTACCATATATTTATTCATTTCAAACATGAAACAAAAAAATATTTTTAATCTAATAATTTTATTTTTTTCACAGAGTAGTATGGTAAAAATATCACTGTCATTTCCAGAAAAAAGTCGTAAATTCAAACTTTTAAAAGAATATTATTTTATTACACATTTTTTCTACTTGTGTTTTATCATGTAGCTTTCAAACTACCAGAGGGTATAAAAAGTATTGATTTTGTTTCATGTGGAAAATGCCGATTGCATTCGACAATAACACATACTATAAATTAAGATAAAGTAGTTGAAGCTTACTGAAGGATTAGCTCGACAAGATCATCCTTATATAGAAGATCTGATCGAAATTTGAGCCCGGTAACTGTATGTGCAATACGAATTTTTTTGGTAAAATAGATATTTACTTATTATTTAATATTTTGATAAGAGACTTACGTACAGGTAGCTTAAAAATTTTCAGTATAATGATTTGTTGATAAACAGTTTAATTTAAAAAGGATTGCAATGTTTAGAGAACAACATTTTTTTCATATATTTGTGGAAAAATGTAAGGAAAAATTTGCTTTAAACAAACTTTTAATTATAACTATCATTGTTAGAAACAAACCTTATTTGTTAAATACGATCTTCGTTTGACCTACAAGAGTAAAACATTATTTTTTATAAAATGGTCATGAACGCAAGCCACGAACAAAAAAAAAAGCGATTCGTTTCGTAAATATTTTTTACACAGTTTTGTAAATCAACGGAGAGGGGTTTGATTTTCACATTCTCGAATTCACGGTAAATTGGACATGACAAGACATTTTGCCGTTGTCGCGTCAAAGCAAAGCTCAACCAATTTAGTTTTTCGTTTCATATAACTTAACCAAGAATGATATAAAAAAGCCCATTTGAGAGTTATCATGCCATTATATTTTGCCGCACTGTTAGGTTTTATTCGATCATGTATAAGGTCGTGAAAAGATGCCCTGGATAGTTTTTCTAATCAAAAAATAATGTATAACTAACGTCAACATTTGCCATGATACATTGCAATGTTAAACCGTTTTTGAAATTACTTAAATTCCACAAGGACGAAATATTCTTTATTTATCTATGGATCTACAAAGTCTACTCAGACGGCATCCAGTGTGAACTGGACAGCAAGTATGCCCTATAAGTATATGTTGTTATGGCGCCTGATTAAAATTAAGCAAATTTTAAAGTATTTCACTTTACATGTGTGAAAATATTCGCCATAGAGTTGATGGAGTCGGGTGGTAATTCTTGGCAACCAAAATTTTCAGATCCAGTCCACCAATGACAAAATCCCTTCACATTTGTTTCTTCTTCTTCTTCAATAGTAATCGACTCCATGAACTTCCGGCAATTCGTTGACTTCATATTCGAGAAATATAAAATAGAATAAACAAATTTACAATTCAGGAAATATTTATTAATTACTAACAATCTTTATTATACTGAGAGTTTTTACTATAAAAAACTGTTTTTTAATAAGGTGATAATTTATTTTTGTTTTCCATTAAATCTTTTGGCATCAAAATAATAAGTCTCATTAATCTTCTTCCACTAACTACAACAAACATAAATTGAAGCGGCCAAAAATATTATGTGATAAATCAAGTAGTAAAATAAAAAAAAAACATACCAATTTGCTGATGATTTGGTCCATTTTATTGTACATATTTTTTCACAAACAGTTGCCCAATTTTTTTTGAACTCTTATATCAACAATTTTTTTAGACAGGCGGGTTAGAAATGTCATAACCATATGGCTTAAAATACTATCTAGAGGAGAATGAATAAAATATGTAAAGATAGTTAACATTACAGACATCTATGATTTCGAATACGTAACCATTAATCGATCAAAAAATTAACATATGCAACTTTCCATACAAAGATTCGAATTCGTAAACACTAACCAAATCAAACGGCTTTTTTCACAAAGGGTATACTTTTTACTACTCTAAACATTCAAAAAATATGTATCAAGTTCTCAAAATAAAAATCGGTTACAATTGGACGCATGGATACAATACCGGTATTTCTATAATTTGAAAATATATATAGCTAGGGTTGGCAACCTTTTTGTGGTTCGGAACTACTTTTAATTGGAATTTACGTGGCGATCGAATTCCAACCAGAATCGTACAAGAATTTTATGTCTGCTATTTTAGTTTTTTTATGAAAAATCTTCATTTAAATATTCAAAATATCGTATAATATTTTGAAAATAATTTAATTTGAATATTTTCATATTTGTTTGCCATTGTTGTACATTAAAAATCTGAAAATTGCCTAAACCTTTTTTACTTCATTCTCATTTCACCATTGTCCACAATATAATTCTTTCTTTCTAAGTATAGTCTAAGTCCTTATCAAAAGTTGGATTTCAAATACGCATCCATATGTATTTAGCTCATAAAAATTCAATAAACGACATTAATTCTCACTGTTCTTTATAGTTTATTTTGTAAAGCCCTTATTTTTACACTTATAAAATTACTACCTACGATTGTAAAGTTGGTCCCACTGGAATCTTTGACATATTTCATTTTTAGGGTCACAAAAACTTCCCATCGTGAAATCTTGACAAAAACGCGTTTTTTTACGATTTGAAGCTATTCCCTTAACATTCCCAACGATGTGATTTCATCATTTCCATATAAATCATTTTTAAACATTTACTTGTCAGATTTTCACAACGTTCTGGTGCAATAATTCGCACATAATACTTAAGTATGACCGCAATTCAAACAGTAGCGATCTACTTATAAGTTTATATTCAATTAAAGGTATTATTTAATCATATTCGTAATTATTTATTTAATAGTTATCCAAATAGAAATTGTTCAAAAAAATTTTCTTCTTTTTCTGTGATAAAATATGTGACAATGAAACAAAGCTTGAACAAAAAAAAAATCTTCATATCAATTCACCAATCTTATCCTAACTAATAATTGTATCCACTCTTTTTTCAAAAAGAGAGATTTCACAACAAACAGAAAACCACGAAAAAACGTCCATTGAGTTACCTCTTCGATATCGCTGAATTTATGTTACTCAGTAGTTTAGCGCTTTCACTGCTAATCTAAAAATCCCATGTAACAGTGCCATGCTCAATATATTTGAATTATAAAAATGTATTTCAAATTATTAATAATATGCATTATTTCAAAGACAATACATGCGAGTATCGGCAACTACAAGTAACTCGCCGTCGGTATTTTTGCGTCTCGATAAATCTGCGTCAAGTTCATAATGTAATGGTCGGTATACACGTGTATTTATTTTGAATTACATTTTGATTTTTCAAGTTTTATTCTGTCCTTTTCAAATAACATTTTTTTGAGTTATTCTACGTGTTTTGCCATTAATGACCTGGGTTTCGTCTTTCGGCATCTTCAAGCATTCTATCACACGGATGTAACAGAATCGACAAGACTGAGAAGACCTTTTACGAGCTCTTCACTATAATTTAGAAACCAATCACGAAAACATTGGATTGATTGTACTTAAATAGATATAAGAAAGTTTTTTTATATATGTGTTTTTTATATTATCGTTTTCATGAAATATATTAAAATTTATATAAAATAATTTAAGTTATTGAAGTGAAAAAAAGATCGATAAAAAAAACAAATGGCCTGTTATTATTTATATATTTAAGACATTCATTGTTTTTTAAATGCATTCCACTAATCGCACCACGAAAGTTAAAATAAATAAGTATTATTGCCTGGGGTATTAGGGTAACATAAATGTTAGGAGATAGTGAGAAATGGTGCCGATTTTATGTATTAATTCCACGATATTATACTTTTATGAGAATTAGATTCAATGATGTTGAAAAACAGTCTTCAAGATTTGTATCTATAAAATCACGACCAATTTTTCCAAAAAAAAAAAAAACAATAACGATAATTACTGCAAATTAAAAATCACGATGCAGAACTAATACTTATATACTATTCATATTCATACTTTTATTTTATATATATATTGAATTCTTCTGTATATTTGTTGACAACGAATTTAAAAATCGAACATGTTATTAAAGCGATACAGTACTGACATCTATGATTTTGATATAAAAATAAAAGCTTTTAAAGCACTCTTTAGTAAGGCAGGAAACTTTATTTTCACTAATGTTAGATATAAAAATTCATAGATGCCATTAAATGTTGATTTTTGATATTTAATTTTAAATGTTAATTTTCTTCTATCTTCTATATATTGACGTTTTGTCTAATAATAATAATAATAATAATAATAACAACAACAATAATAGGCATTATTTTTTATTAATATTTTTCACATACTACTGATATCATAAATCTTCAAAATAAAATAATATATCAACCATGATCGACATTGATTGAACATATTTTTTATTAACGTCATTTTTTTAATTCTGAAAAATGAGGATCATATGGTCTCCTAATAGGAGGTATCTCAACAGAAATTGTGCTACAAAAACAACCTGTTGGTCAATTGGTCAGCTTCTCTTTTTCTAAGAAAGTAAGATAGAAAAGAAAGACTAAAAAAAGATAGAATAACTCTGCCTCGCATTTTTGGGGAATGAATGGAAAATTTATTATGGATTTACCTTAATCAGCCTTCTTTTATACCCCTCCCTATATACCCCTATACAGAATAGAAAAAAATAACCGTTGGTCACCAATATTTAATAAGCTTGTACATAGAAAGGTTCTAAATAAAAAGAGTTTATAGATTTTTTTATAAAACCAAAACATTTTCAATCTTTATTATTCTCAAAAATAAAAAACCTTAAGAATACTCAGCACCGTGTATTTTTTATTTTCAATTCATTCTAGGTACTATAAAAAATAAGGCAATTTACACAAAATAAACAATGCATTTAAAATGGTAAATATTTTTAAAAAATACATAGAACCACTTAGAGTATAACACTGTTCTGTAATGTTTTAAAGACTTTTTTTCAGGTGGCAGCTGTTTATTTTTTACTTAATAAATACGAGCTTGGTGAAAATTTTATGGAAATATTCTGAAGAGTATTTAATAACAATATAAAACAATGTACAATATTTTAAATTGATTTATTTGGCTATAAGTAAAGAAAGCTATACAGTAAGCAATGCGGCGAATATTGTGTAATATCAAATCATTGAATTAATTCTTAAACCGTCAAAACCACCCGTAAACAAAAATCTAAATTTATAAAAATCAGAAGACATCGTATGCTGCTTTTAAAATATATGATAAATCTGTTGATTCTAGTCACTGATAACTCGCATATGCATATATTAGCTCATTATATCTAAAACTATTTTTGGGCGTGTGCATGATTATTCAAGTTGCTTGACAGTCAATTGCATAATCATCCATTTTCTTTTTAATCACCGAGCAAATTGACAGATTAATCATAATTTCAAGATGGCAGTTAACATGTGTCAGTCTATGTCTATACATTGATCATAATTATATTTCTTACTTATTTTTTATCAAATGACTCAAATCAGGTTACTGCAGTGGTATTCAAACTTAGTCAAATCATGGAATCCTTTATAATTTTAAGTTTTTTTCAGGGAATCCCATATTAAAAGAAATATATCATAAAATAATATTCAAAGTATATTTATATATTATAGTTACTTTGGATAAAGACAATGAAAGAAATTTTTTGTATTTTTTATTAGAAAATGAAATTAATGTAATTTACTTGTTGATAGCTCAATTGCTTTTGACTCACGAATTTATATTATAACTCTGGTACCACAGAGAGGTGCTGTAGAATTCCAGAGGTTCCATCAAACACAATTTAAAGAACACTGGTCTAAGGTAATTAAAAGAGTGTTTAGAGCATATATACAATGAATAAAAATGTAGTACAACTGACTGCCATTAATCAACGTGCATGATACAATAAGCAATGAACAAAATCAAATTATAGTATATGTTTTGTTATAAATAACCAATATATTCAAAGATTTAACTTTTAAGTTTAGCCAGCATTGCTTCAATTTCTTCATCTTCTTTAGTTGCTTTTGATGTTCCAATTTTCCCGCGAACTGCTGAAGGTGCATCAGCCATCTGTGATAAAACAATGCATCATATAATAAACAGCATAACTATACACGAGTCAGTAAATGCAAAGTTTCAAATAATAAAATAAGCATTGACTCTATATTTAGAATCTATAACTTGTCAACCATATCTGCCCTAACCCAAAACAAAATTTATCTCATTATTCATTGCATTCCTTTATCAACAATTAAATGCATTGTTTCCAATATAAACCAACACAACGAACAATTTAACTTTCCTCAGCTGCATAACATCATTAACCTTTAGAGGAGTATGGTCGTATATATACGACAGCGCGATTTTTCTTTAAAGGAGTATGGTCGTATATATACGACAGTGCATTTGTATGGGTGACTGGTGTGTTTATGCTTCAAGTATGAATTAAAATGCCATCTGTGGACAATATAGAGTATTATTTCACCATTCCAAAACAGATTCCAAATTTAAAAACCGCGAAAATCTACTTTATCGAATGTCACGTGATGTTTGTATGACGTCACACGAGCAAACTTCAACAAGTCATATATTGCAAACTAAAGATTTTTGTGCGCGCGCTTTTTCATACTTTTTCGCGATATTGTGAAGTTTCACTGTTTTTTAGCGTGTTCTAGTGTGATTTTGTTGTTTTATATTGTGTTTCTACAAAATTCTCGTAAGGTTCGGAGGTTTATTAGTGTTTTACGTAGTTTAATGTGAATTACAGTTTTATACAGTGTTTTATCATACTTTTCTTGCAATTTTTATAAGTTTTACAGTACCATACTATATTTTAACGTGATTTGAAGTTTTTTTATTATATCGCCTTCTGTATTTACTTTTGAATTTTTACTGCCGTGATTTATTTTTACCGATCTATATTGCTAAAATGGAAAGAGACTTAGGAATTGAGAACATATTTATGAATAGTGACAATGAGGAAGAAAACATCGAAGATATTGATGATATATCAATGGAGTTTTATGATTCTTCTTCTGATGATGAGGAACCAGATATTCAACCTAGTGCAAAACGCAGGCGGGAAGAATCAAGAATATTGAACAACTGCACATTTACTCCAACTCACGATTTCGATGGGTTTCAGTCCGGGGCAAAAACACATATAAATGTACAAGGGGATTACGTCGAGTTGGAACTTTTTCAGCTCTTTTTTACCGATGATGTTGTGGACGTAATAGTTAGAGAAACAAATATTTATGCCGTGGCTGTATCCCAGAAAACACCTGAATCGTCCAAAATGAAAAAATGGGTAAACACGACAGCGCAAGAAATCTTTGTTTTTCTGGCTTGGATTATCATACAAAATAACACTTCTAAGTTTATATTGTTTTTATAACTGCTTTTTTATTTATTTTGTATACCTACTATAATAGTGAAAAGTGGAGTGTTTTTAGTGTGTATCGATGGTTTGCGATCCCTGAAATCCGAAATCGATTTTTTAACAATAAAACTTTAAAACGTGAGTAATATTTTTTTTACTATTTTTTACTATTTTCATATTCTTGTATCATGACTTGATAAAAAAAAAGTTTGTATTTTCCATGTCAAAAAAAATTACTCCCCATAGCTTGTACCATATAAATTATCCTACTCCCGGAAAGGTTAAACATTTTCAAACATTTAATAATCTATGTTCTTTTATTTTTAACTTGAAATAATGTAATTGGAAAGCAAAAGTTATAACATTATGAGAATGTGTTAAAATGATAATTCAAATAAAAACAGAAAGAAGGTACTTTCAATTTAAATAGCTTGGGAGCCTGAATCTCTAATGTTTACAGTATTCGACTCATTTATGATCTCCATCTTTATAATTTTTAACAACCAAAAACCAAGTTAAAATGAAACTACTAAACTAGTACTGTGTTAGACAAGGGATGGGTGTACCTTTACTTTATGTTTTTTCATTTACAAAACCAATTATCTCTAACACATTGATAATCCATTATCTCAATCAACACACTTACCTTTCCACTGATTTCAATGCCAATTTCGTCAAGTACTTTGTTCACAACATCGTTTGACTCAGATTCCTCATCAGAGTCACCTAGCATGTCGTCCAATGAGTCAGCAACTATATGAAACAATAAGGAATTTAGCTAGATATTCATAAATAATGGTGATTTTTTAATAGCGGCCCTTTTTTTATAAGGGATGATACGGTTTAAAAAAAACACCTACGGATAACGATATCAAAAAAATAGTTTCATATTGACTTAAATTGACAGCCAAACATCGGCAGTTTTGTAATATTTGATATTTCGAAAACCGTATAAATTTATTGATTGCATACTCATTTCATCCGTCATCTCCATTTTGGCATTCTCTCTTTGGAATGCGCCCATATCAGCAGCTAGCTTTTGTGGGTTCATAACCTTATTCATATCGCCCATGGTTTTTGCAGTGGTCTTCATAGCGCCTGCAATTGCAATATTAGCCCCCATGGCTTTGTTTTGAATACCTACACTAGATATCTAAAATTTAAAGAAATAAAAATTTTAATATGACTAGAGGGTAAGCTGCATGTTGATGTTTAACAAAAGCATAAACATTAGTTCAAAAACAGTCCATATTTTGACTACAGCCTGGATGGATACGTTGATAAACAAATTATTCAATTCTGTCAAAAGTCCTCAAATTATTCATCAGTCATCTCCAATAGTGTGGTACACCATTTGGTCTGAACGAATTATAGCCAATTTTTTTGATGAGTATATCTAGATAACGTTTTGACACCAAAATTGATTTCTTGAACTTGATTAATATGTACAATAGTTTGAGCAAGATAGAGCAGCTTCACATACAACCAATATTACAACTGAATTACTGAAAGTAGTAAACTTTAATGGCGACAACACTATACAAAAGATGAAGTAAACAGGAAACACAAAAAACACACCAACTTACTTTACTATTAGCTGCATAGAATCTCGTTTTCTGTTTTCTTAGCTGTATGAGTTGCTTAGCAAGAACCTTACAAGATTCACTATTACCCTCCTTGGCCATCTTTTTTATTTCTAGTTCCTGAAATCATACAATATATTTTTACAATTCAAAAGATAGCATATTTATCATTATATAACATTGTGTGATTCGTGGTATTATAGTGGACAACATCCTCCACTTCTGAGTTGAGCAAGCAGACATGGATTTAAATTTAATATTAATTATAAATATACTGCTTCCTGATTATATCTTATTTAGTGGTCTAGACTTTTCAATAAAAATGAAATTAATTTAAAAGTAATCTATAAATTTAAAATCAATAACAAAAAAATCAATAAACGAAAAACTCGCAATTTTTTTCTCTTCTTTCTCCAATGCAGCTCTATCTCTTTCAATTTCTCTGCCAGCTCTTCGTAATATCCTGTCATTATCTCTTTGTTGTTCTATAAAAAAATGACTATTTTATTTTTCTATATATTATGTTTCTTTAATTTATTGGATTAAAAGCAAATTTGCCACCTAAGTTGAAAAAAATGCCATAGAAAGAATCATTATATCCCCACAATTCAGACTAAGTTAACAGAAAAGAATTTAATCTAAAGTGTGTGTGAATTATTCTGTATATATTGGAAATTAATGATATTACTAGTGATAATACAAGAACTTTTCTGTATATTCTAACAATGAAGAAACCAAGATTTCATTTTTTAACTCTCGACAACTAGGACCCAGAATATGATCGATGAAAAAATGGGTATTGCGTCTTTTAGAAATGGAAAGAGTCAGCAGTGATGGAAGTTGATTCCAAAATTTCATTGTTTATTCTGACAGCTGACAGACTAGTAAGGGAACTGAATCAATTGATTTAATTTTAGAAGGAATTTGTAATAAATTCAACTGCCGGTATTAGTCATAACTCAAGTTTAACAAATTACGACGTTTGAATTATAATTAACATCGTTATTTTATTTTATATATCATTTGTACAATGATATATAATCATATGGCATGAGATTATTGATTGTTAACGAAGCAACTAATTTATTTCCCAAAATATAATTCGATTTCATGGACCAAATAAACGTAATAGTTAGAAATAACATAGTTCTCTTTGAATCATTTAAAATAGACAAAATATTTTGAGACCACGCAAATTACTTACCTTTCACAGTTGGAGCTTTCTTAAAAAAATCCATGTTTAAATAAATAATATAACTAAATTATTTTGATACAGAAATCACCTGTTCATGTAGCTGTCACAACACAAGAGTTTCCTTAAAATGAGGTCATTATTATTAGTGCTACCAGGATGGATATTTAGTCTTTCCTTATTGACAATAAATCCCTTTCGTGTATTTTAAATAATAAAAACACATTTTTTAATTACCATTTCCACAATAAATTTAATGATCATTTTTTTCGCTCACCGTGAGCATTATCAACACAATAACAGTCAATAAACGCTTTCTCATAGTCAAACTATTATTGGCGTGAAGCACAACAGACGCGTAATTAATTTGCTGAAAATAAAATTTCAGGCGTACACGCATGCGCCGTAAGCTCTACACTAAATTTTGATATATTGACGTGCGTACTCCTTTTGCATTATAATAATATATAATATAACGTTACGAAAATATTTTTTTAATTTTGACTAGCCATACCATACATTTTAAGAACTTTACTTTCTCAACTTTTGCAATGAAACTGCTGTTGATGTTTTGTATTTTATATGAAACAAAAAAAAAAAAACAATTGCAACAAAAAGAGGCAATATATTACTTAAATAAATAAATATTATGTAACGTAGCCTGAAAATTATTACTTAAATTTATAGGTATACTTTATCCATAGATGATAAATCAATGTGAACTTATTTTGCACTCAATTTTTTTTAAGTAACTTAGGCTTTTTGCATATTGTTCTAATAGTAAGCTCTTGCAACTGTTTAGTTTATGAGTACCCATGATTTTTTATAATGTATAAATATTTTTTATCTTTTTAGTTTTAGCCTATTCTATTTATTACACTCAAAAATTTCCCCTAACATTTTTTGCCAAATAACATTTTTAGTTTATTTATTTTTTAATTGAGCTAATATTTAATTTTGCAATCCTTCAATGGCTTAGGATTAATGTGTTATTATTCATAGATTGTCTACAACACAAATAAATAAAAGAAAAAAAATATTTGCAAATATCAGTTCCACATTAAATTTTTTATAAATTAAATAGTGACTTTCTTTTGACATTTTTTTTTTATAATCAGATCAGTATATCAAACATGAATTGCAAATGTTTTAATCTAAAAAAATATGTGTAGATTAATTCTCAAAATATTATCTTTTCTATAAACTATCTCGATATATATTTTTCTTAGTTGACACTGAATAAAGCTTGTAAAATTGGACAAGATATTGAAAAAAATGTGGGACATGTTGATAAACACATTCAAAAGATAAATCCCACTTCTATATGCTTTTATTTTACGCCGATCAGCTTTAGTCATCTTGTTGAGCACCAGCCTTTTTTGAAAGTAATTTGGAACCTTGTAACAAGCAAATTACCCTAGACAATTTACAAAGTTCTTACTTAAATGATAATAAAAAATCTATAAAAACTTAATAATCAAATTTATAGCCCCATTGTATTTTTCACATACACCCATTAACATAGATCATTGGCTCCGTGAGATTAAAAAGGCTAAGCAAAAACAAAGCCAGATAATTATTATTTTATAATATTAAATATTTTTTTTCTCCTATATGTTAAAAATTCTCAGTCTTGCCAGTTTATTTTTTCATTAATCATCTCAACATTTTAAGTATTCCTAAATACTATGTAGTACTTTATGCATCTAGGGCCATAGTTATTTACTGAAATCTTCAAAATTATGGCCTCAATGAACCAAGTGCAAGAACACAAAGAACATCTATAACTTAATGTTTTCTAACATCAATCTTTGAAGTGAATGGATTTCAATTATATTATTTGCCCATGCCTTATACGTTTATATATACTTTATTAAAAAAGACTTTATAAATGTTAGGCATTTAGAGTAATTAGGGATTTTAGGTGAGAAAATGAAAACACGGTTTTATCGCATCGATTTACAATTCTATTTATAATGATTTATGCGCTAAGTATTTATATTTTTAGGACATATACATTATTTTTATAATATTATTTACAATTTGTTTTGAGACATGGAAAATCATAATAGTAAGATTATATTAGTTCAATATTATTGTGCAACATAACTAAACCAAGTCATACATGAGTAACTATCTTTGTGTTATAACATAAATAAATTTAAAACATTATGTATTATTTCCTTTTATGAAATTGATTTTTATTTTAGTTCTAAAATGTCCAGTTCAAAAATAATAATGAAAAATTAAATTAAATCTACTATAATGATGGATAAAAAGGGGTTTTGAAAATTGAATAAACTTGAATATTAATATCAACATAATTAAAATAATATTTCTATTAATCTTCTTTGATTGCTTGACATCAAAAGTTACATTTTACATAAGGAAGATTATGAATGAATCAGAATTTTGAAATAAGTTGTTATGTATATTTTATGCAGCAATCAATTAAAATAAATAAGAATTCAGATAACAGAAACAGACAAAAAGGTTTTATGTAACAAAATCAAAAAAGGTCACTTGTCTATTGACATCTGTGGGTGACAATTTTATGTAACTGTTATTCATGCAATATTTAGAAATTTAAGAAAACTTAAAACAAAAAGAATTCTTTTTTCCAAAGGAAAGGGATTCTGAGGTAAATTTTGAATTTTAATTTCTTGCTCCCATCTCTGAAAATAAATGCAAAGTATTTTTTTAATTTATGTATAATAACATTGGTTTGATGAATTGTGACGATTATATGGGCAAAATAATAATTAAATCTTTCTAGAAAAATTTCAATGCAAAAAAACTACTCCTGTTGGTAATAGTGTCATAAATCTATCTTGTCTATATTTTCAAAATGCGATTTTCATACTCAGACATCTTCTACTTTTAAATTATTTCTATCATATATTATTCCAATGATATTTTCACAATAGTCCAAATGATAAATTCTGCCAAAATTCTCAAAAATTTTCTGCCAAAAATATTTAATTTTTTGTATCCAAAAGTAATAATTTTGTCATATAAATTTTAACAGCCAAAAATACTTATTCCTCAATTTTGTACAATAGAAATTTTGATCACAAATGGTTTTCATTGGTCATTATGTTTATTTATTCTACTTAGAATTAATACATTATATTACAATAATTGGGGATATTATAGGCCTCAAATATCAAACAAGTTTTATTTTATTTAAATTAAAAAAAACTAATAATACTTTGTAGTCATGAATTATGTATATTTACGTATTTACATGTTAGTATTTTTTTTTACAACAGAAGTCAAAATAATACTTGGTATTTAAATGAACAATTTTACTATCTACAATCTCATGTAGATATCTAAATATAATTACCAAATAGTTTCACAATCATATATCTAGCTTAGCTTTGAAATCACATGTAAATAATACATTCTTGTGGCATATTCAAGATTTAATTGACAAAACAAAACGCAAAAGTAAAAATACAGTGAGTCACCAATATCAGCTGAAAATTAATAATATGTGCCAATAAAATATATAACCAATACATTTGACATTTACTCGAATTGTACAATAAAGAATGATTATCAACTAAGCAATTTTTGATATTCCAGCTAGCTAGATAAAAACAATTCAAAATAAAAAAAAAATGTTTAGTAAAATTTTACCATATCATACCATAAAATTGAATAAGGAATATTTAATTTTGAGAAAATTAAGAATGATTTTATTAAAAAAAATTGATCACAGTTTACGGTTTCCATTGGTGCTTTTTTAACCAAGTGAGTGTACATGATGCAGTATGATGCCACTGTTTAATTGTAATTTTTCAATACAATTAAAAATTATTAACAGGCTTATTTTGATGGAATTTGAAAAAAATCATGATACATTTATCTTCAATTAAGCTTCAAAAACAAATGTACTTGATATTTTTTGTAATAATTTAAGATTTTTTTTTTCATCAGAAGCGGATTTGCATACTATCAAACTGACAAAAGTAACACTGCACAGCATGTGTGGTTTTATGATTACTTACAATTGAGCCGTGGTGTAATTTTAGAATATTGGGACTCTCTGTATTAAAATAAAATAATTATTTCCATTTATCCATTTTTATTTGATTTTATGTAATGTTGATAATATTCACAGTTCTATATAATTTATTGCATGTAGTATAAATCGGTGAAAGTGATAACAATCTTCCTATTATCATATTTGCTGCTGTGATTGCTAAGGCAATTGATAAGGGGAAATAACATATATTTTTAAGCAATAATCATTCAACTACCAACAAGAATGAAAGTGGACACAGATGTTTATTGTAACAAAGAACTTGTCTAAGTCAAATAAGGCTGGACAAATAGATAATCAATTTTTTATGATAAGTGGATAACAATCAATGACTTAACTAAATGGGACGTGTATGACAAGATTGCTTTAAGCACCTTTTTGCATCCTTGAATATGAAATTGAAAAATGATTCACTATAATGCCACTGGCAGGTCGTATTTAACAAAAAAATAAATTATAATAGGGCTTTATAAATTTGGTGTAGACAGTAAAAGATATTCTTTCAAATATATATATAATAGCATATGCTAAATAATCAGGCATGTCACTTTTTCGTGGAATGGCATCATATTCATCGCAAACATTATCAACTAATATAACACAAATTAAAACGAGGTGCTTTGTCGTATCAGTCGAAAATACTATTGATGAGCAAAGCAAGTCCTGATCTTTACAATATAAAATTTTAGAAATGGTATAAAACATTGTGTTTTATATATATTAAAATGTAAATAAATATTTATACTTTTGTCACAAAAAACTAATATCAGTCGCTCAAAGGTAGTAAAGCTGTACAGACAGCTCTCAACTTTCGTATTGTCTACTTTTGCACAATTCCATGCTTCATTTCTGATAACAATGATAAAGTTTTACATTGGGATACACTTCATGCAAATTGACAATTTTTTTTTTAATATATAAGAATGTAAATTGTCAAGTGTGCAGGACAATTAAAGTTATGAATTTTTTTTATCAAAAATAAAACAAAAGTGTGGCATTCAGCTATCTCTGAACAACTTTACAAAACACCTGAATACTAATATCCCTCGTCCATTTTATAATACCAATTGAAAAATCAATATTTTGTAATGCACTTTTGATTTATTTTTTAACTTTTCAGAACTGGTTATGTGCAAAAGTAAAGAGCGACCTGTACTCATCTGGTCCTCCGGCAATATATGAGGCATAAAGAATACGCACACGTCCAGTCAACAATTACAGAAGCTAATAGTGATGACAAAGCATAAAAGGTATAAAATATTTGGATAAATAATAAAAAGTCAATAATATAAATGTAACCATGTTAACCTGTAACTTTTCTAGTACCTGTAATTAAAGTATTACAGACAAATTTCCGTAAGTAGTTTTCTATGAATAAGTTTTCCGGTTATTTTTTTAACTATTTTAGTCAATTTACTACATTATAATAAACATTCATGAATAAAGACTATTTTTCAGACTCATAATTAAAAATATATATACAATATTATATATTTAATAGGTTAATCTAATCGTATACAATAATCAGTGTTGAACAATGTTGTCACTATTTTATCTTATTTTTGAATGAAAGAATTATAATCATTTCTGTTTAAATAATACGAAAAAAGTTATTGGCGACAGTTAACTTATTTGCATTTCACTGACTGTTAAAAAATAAATATAAAATAAAAGAAAAATTGTTGCTAAAAGCATCAGGAACCTCACTTTTTTACACAGATACACTTCTTTCATTTTATACTGAAATCTTTTGAATACAAAAGTTTGAGTGTCACAATATCATTGAGGAAATATTTGCTCTTAGGTCACATACATTTCCTATGTGAAGCATATAACCACCATATGGCACCTCCAAATTTCCCTGCCACATGCCCTGCCCTTTAATACAGCCAAGAACACTATATGGATAGTACTCGACAACCATCTTCGGCACTGGAATTCCATTGCTCAGAAGAAGATCTTTTGTTCAAAAATTATAACAGTGAATGATCACAAAACAAGCCCTTGTGACATTTTTAAATGTTGTTGCAATTCTAGCATAATTTTATTTGTGAAATAAAGAAATCGAAGTCAATAAAAATTATGGAACATAAATTTACAGCAGCCACATCCTATTTTGATAAATATAAATCAACTTGTCAAAACGTTTCACTCTCTACTGAAATTAAAAATAAGCTTCAGGTTTTCATCAACAGTTGTCACTAAATAAAAAATAAATTAGATTCAACTAAAATAAACTAAGTGTCTTCTGATATCTTGATAAAATGATTGGTATTAATGTTCATTTCTTATATCAAAAATTCCACAACAGTTCCATGCATGAAACACTCACTTAAACGAACTTCTGTCTTCAAAATCATCACTGCTTAAATTTTTTCAGTCCCATTAGTATTTCTCCATACTGCATTGGATGACTTGGAGATTTGAGTTCTTTCTGAATAAGAAAGTATACAATTTGCAACTACTCAGTAATATAAAAACAATAACCAATATGATATTTATCATGAAATATGAAAACATTAAATCATAAATAATTTCTAATGAAAACAAAAACGATTATATTATTTTTAAAAAATCCATCATGGCTATCTCTACATGTCAAACGTTAAATATATTTTTAGAATTTACCACCCGTTTGTTTGATTGAAAGAATGTGATTTTTTAGAAATATTTTGTAAGAAATTAATTTAAGCAAATCAATAATCTTTCCAGCATACTGGGATCTGCTTACAATTATTGTGTGTGATTTCATTATCTATCTACCGTGTTAGATTGTGACTTCATTTCACAACAATAATTAAAACTCTAATTAAATTTTACTTGCTTATTGGCAATACTTTTATTTTACAGTAATGTCAAATGTTTATCACAATATTGTTTTATGTACACTGTTTTTTTTTAAAGTTGTCGTACAACTGTCAGTTAGACACTTAAACCATGCCTTTGGACATCATTCTTACTGTATTTTTGAGGGCTTGTCTCTTGTTGCAGAACCATATTCTTATAACTTCTCTTTCGTAGCCGAGCTGATGCGCCAGTCCTGTTATTTCAGTTCCTAGGGTAAGAAAGAAACAATTATTAATATTACTTTCAATCAGTCAAATTATACTACCATTTTTAGTCGAGTTTTAAAAATGTATGAAATAAGACATAATAACAATAGACTTATATCATAATTTATAATTATTTTTTTTTTCTACCTGAAGGATGGGTATTTCTTTCAAAATGAGCATTTAATAACTCTAAAGCCTGGGGAGTGAATGAAGTACGCCGCTTTCTTTTTTTGCTTGGTTCCATTCCAATAAAATCCGTTAAATGTCCCTGTCCCGATGCATACCTGTAAATAAAAGAAAGATACACATGAAAATTTAAGCGTTAGCTAAAATACTATTGATGACAGTAGTTTTATAATATATCGAAGGATCACGAAAAGCAATAGTCAAAAGCAAAGAGTGTCTGCCAATTATTGTTTATGACAAAAAAAAAGTAATTAGCAGGAAACATCTGTTTTTCTTAATATTTCATAAAATTTTAAATTACAAAAAATAAACTGTTAAAAAATATTTTAGGTAATATTAAATATGATCAAAGGATAAATTGATCAAGGTATCAAATACAATATAATATATATAATCATGATTTTTTCAGACCAATGATAAATAACTTTATTCAAAATATGGTTTCAGATAGATTGTTATTTATTTCAGCAAAGTCTTCATGCGTTACTAGTTTCCACAATATTGTTTCACGATTTTTTTTTATTTATTTGGTTACACTATACTGAGTTATAGAAAAGAAAATAATAATATTAAAGTGTGAAAATTCTGCATTTCACTAAGGCAATATCTTTGCTTTTTAATGTTAGAATTTTAAATTAATTGATGTTTGGAACGAATTTAAATTTAAAGAAAATGATATAATGTACCGCTTACCTCTCTTCTGCTTCTTTCATCCATCTTTCTAATACTGGTTTAATTTTTTGAGCACTCTTTGGCGTGATATCCAATTTTTCAAATCTGCGACGAAACAAATAACAAGAGTTAAAAAAACAAAAACAGAAATAATCTCCAATAGGTTTTAAGGATTTACGTTATAAGCACAGGACATTGACAGACGAGTGTCTTCTCTAACATGGTTATTGTGATCCATATTATGAAATTGCTTATGCATTAAATCAATTATTGAGGAAACTAGTTCGCATGCCAATGCCCTGGCTTTCAACAGTTTTCGGTGGGAAATAACAAATAAACATAAATTTTAAATTAACAATAAAAACATATCACACAAACAATCATAAAACATATTTAAGTTTCGGTAAGTCTTATTATTGGTTCATCAATAAGTGACAGACAGAAAAAATCATGCAAATTTAATCACCAACGAGTGTAACAATTGTCTATTTTCTTTTCTGATCGTTCGGTTTTCAATTTTAGGTTTGACTGTTTTATTATGTGATTAAAAAAGAATGTAATGATGCTTTATAAAGACGTACATGTTTTGTTGCTGAGAAGAGAGCTGGGCAGCAAACATCTGCGAAGCCAGGGCACTGGGGACGAGTATTAAAAAGACTGCGTTAGACAATATCACAAACTACATCACTTACCCTAAGAGGTCGTTCAAAAATGATATCATTCGCAATAGTAGGGATCAACAGTGGACTCTAATGGAGCAAACATCATAAATTTTTACTGCAACAGTACTCAATGAAAAGTGATCTGTGAGGTAAACCATAAATGAATTGAATGATTGAATCGTGAAAAATCGCCCGAGTTTGAATATTTCGTATATAATAGACTTTTGTGATTTTACCGAACTATATACCTATTTGAAAAGACTTAGCAATGATGAATGTACCCTGATAAATATATATATCTTTTATAAGTATATGCAATTCGTGAAAATCAAATCGCAATAAACATTTATATGCCTGAAATATTCTTAATATAAGATTAATTAAAATTTTGCACCAAGCATTTTCTTGAATATCTCATTATAAATTAATATTATTATTCCATTCACCACAACAATCACAAACTTTATTGAAGTATGTCATTTTTGAACCCCTCCTTAACATATGGAAAATTTTCATTTAATTAATTGATGACAAATTAACATTTATTAGGTAATTAACTACAACTTTTCTGACGAAATCATTTCTTTGCCAAATGTGGATGACATCATGTTCCAGATATCAAAAACTTAACACTGTGTGCCTGAAAATTGACTGAACCTCTCAACTCGCAATCAAATTTAATTTTGATATGCCTAAAAAAAAGTTGACTTATAAGTATTATTTGCTATGTACGTATATTAAGTTATGGTATGCTAAATTGTATTAAATTTACCTGCAAATGGCGCTTTGAGAATAGGCAGGTCCTTCGGTCACAGACAATGCCTGTCCAACTTGTGTTTGGGTGAGCCCGAGACTTAGCCTTCGGAGCTTGAAGGCTTTTGCAAATTCTTTGATATCGTCCAGGTTAATTCCGTCCACCACATTGCTTGACGTTTGATTGATTGTAGGTTGATCTGTTGACAAAAAAAGTTAATGGTATGAAGATATATTATTAACATAACATATATGTAAGTATATACTGGTAATTTTATTATAGACCAGGTTTTCCAAAATTGATGAATTTTCATTAAAAATCGAAGATTGTCATCAGTTCACCTGTTTTTACTTATCGTTTTCCTAAATTAAGATATAAATAAAAGTTTTTATGATATAACATTTTCTAACCCTTAAATCTGAGCTCATTTGGAATTTAATGTAGAATATTTAAATCTCAACGAGTTCTGGAGTTGTGAAGATGGTTTTTCAAAAATCTTTGCCGCCAAATAACCAACTGTATTTTTGTTACAATAATAAACCTTCAGAATATTTTCATAGAGTTTTTGGAATCATAATCAGAGTCTATACTAGAACTATCAAAGAATTTCTGATTCTGATCTGAATGGAACCGACATCAAAAAAATATGGCGGCAAATTTAAAAATGAAGATACCGAAGTAATTACGAGCCAAATAAAATGGCGGTTTTATTAGGTAATTGATTGAATTCGATGATGTTTATCTCATTTCTAAATTCGGATCAATGTCGTATTCATTAATTGTTAGAATGATCGTCCCCCTTCTTTGTTTAACGTATGAGCCGAGTTCGTAATGTATAAGTGATAATTAAGCTTCATTATTGCAATTAAGGTGCAATTAGAGTTAATTGTAAGTCTGCTGAAATAGGTAGTACGTACGTCACAATTTAATGTACTGCGTGGGCGAATTACTTTTACATTATTTGCTTTGTTAGTGGTATATGTTATTGTTACTCAGCGTCTTTCAAGAACACGACGTAAACATTTGTTTTCAGTCAATCGATTTAGATTAATTACGTGTTTTATCAATCACATGATGTGCTGATTTTTTTTTGTTATGTAATAAATATTGAGCAATACAGCGTTCAAATCTAGTTATAAAATTAAAATTCAGTAAGCTTTTGAGTCTAGTCTTTTAAAATTAAATTAATTTATATAGCTGCATTGTGATAGCAAAAATATATTGACTTAAAACGTGGAACATATTGATATCTGAATCATTTTGAATAGTAATTTCCTAGAAATGATATTTAATTTTATTTATAAAAATGAGCCATTAAAGCTTAAAGAGATTTGACAGCGATATGACTAGAGAAGTGTTTGGCTTATCGCTTCCGATACACCTTGTTTTTTAGAATTGGCTTGGCATAAGGTAATTTTTAGACATCACAAACAATTGCGCCATCAAACTGAAATCCATTACCCGATTGAAAAAGGCTGTTCAGATTGGGAGTCGCCTCGGTGAGATTTGTAAAAAAATTTAATGACATAGACCAATGCACAGTTACTAGGTTTTAAAATTTATTATTAACATATTAGTAATAATATGACGCATTTATATTTGAAACACACTGCACTTTCATATTATCGTGCAAATACAACGCACGTGAATAGATATCTGATATTTTTTCAACAGAAATAAAAAATTAGAACGTCAAGGGGTCGACAAGAAGGGTGACCACCGATAAGTAATAATTTACCGAAACTATTTCTACAAATGAATTATTTTTTTTATTTTACTTTATCATAACGTTAAAGGTCTTCAGAGAAATAGACAGCGAAACAATTAATATGTTACAAGATGAAACTGTAAAGAAATTATTCGTAAGATATAGCAAGCACATTTAATTTTCCGTGGTATCATTGATACTTAATTTTACTTATTACTATTTGCGTCTGGCTGTATTAAAATAAAACACAATAATTTTAATAAGCTTTGGGAAAAGTTTTACGTTTGGTAATGCAAAAAATACAGTTTAAACTTAGGAATATGAAATTATTTTTTAAGGAGCGATATTAATCGTTCCCGAACGAATACAGAGCATAAAATATATATGTGCGAGTGCTTTAAGCCATAATTTAGGAATAAATAAATATTATCTTGAATGCGGAATTCTTTGGGCATCTAGTACCAAGCCCGAGTTTAAATATAGTTTATACTAAAACTATTAGACACTGCAATTAAATCATTAAATATACATATATTATATGAAAAATAAAGTTGCAATGTATTGAAAAAATAAATGTTACAAAAAACCGTCCTATTGATTGCATGTCGTCGAAATAGCTGTCAACTATATATTATAGAATTAAATATATCACTTTTAATGTAATAACTGTCACTTCATAGTGAAAAGGTAAACTATTTAAATAAATTGATATTTCGCACTTTTTCCGCAATTTTATAACATAAATATCAGGGTTGGTTTCATTTGATAATGATAATACTGTAATAAACAAAACCATTCCCCATCATTGTATTATATACTTGAGGAAAAGCTACTAGAATTATTTAATTAAGCATTACATTGAATTGATAACTAACAAATAAAATTCAATTAAATTTTAAGTAATATGAAATTTATACTTGAGCGCCGAGATATACAATAAATATTATATAATAGTATGGTCGCAATAATAAAGTGTGTTTTAATCGGTACGGCCTGGTCACATGACTACATTTGGAGTAATTTTATAACCCTAATTATAGACACACAATCATTTACTGACCGGATATTAAAAAGCAACATTTTATATGAGTCATTACCAATATTCTTTTCTAATTTGTATGCTCTAAAATATTGAATGTCTGCTGACATTAAAAATTATCGAATAAATTCATTTTGAGTTCTTAAAATAATTTGGAAAATGTTTGGTTTCTGATAATCATCAGAATTAATAATTGTCTACGATATTTTGTTAAACAAAAAAAAATCCGATATATATATATATATAAAGGTTTCATGATCTCAATTTATTGTTTTGTAGTAAAAATCGAGTACTAATTCTACGAGAATAACCAACATTTTGGTCATTTTATGTTTATTGTGAAAAAACATTCCAAATTTAAGAACTGCTCAGAAGCATTGAAGTAAAAAAATATAATAAATTTATCCGTCTATTAAATGAAAGACATTAAATAAATGTGATGTGTCTATGAGTATAAGTATGCATACTTAGTATTATTATGAAATATAATATTGTATATTGAAACTGCTGATAAGAATAGTTAGAAATGATTAAAGATAGGAATCATTTTTCAATATCTATACTCAAAAATCCTTCCATCACTGATGCAGTTGCAACTGTTATTTTTTCGTTTGTGTTTGTAAATGTGTTTTAAATGAAATATTTAACCCCTTTCGTGTCAATTAAAAACTCTATGAAAATAAATATGTTTTTAATTTATGATATCGACTGAAGGTGCTTGATGGAATTTTAATATCAATTTTGAATTGTTACAACTTTTTATAATTTCACATATTTTGTCACTAACGTCCCGGGTCTCGCCTGTTTCGTCAGTTTTGTTGCATCCGTGTGATAGAATGCCTGAAGATGCCGAATGGTGAAACCCGGGTCGTTAGTGACAAAAAATGTGGAATCGTACAATGTTTTAACAATTACAAAATTTTTTAATTGTTGGTATTGTATATAGAAATTACTATACGAGATTTTAAATGTTATCAAGTAAATTTTAATACAATATATTGTAGTATTACCATTTAATTTTTTTGTATCCTAAGTCAAAATTTGAGTTGAATATTTAAATTTTATTTTCAGTTTGAAATAATTCATAAAGAAGCATATCTGCTTTAAAATAGAACAGCTAAGCCAGTTGTTTAGCATACCTATTGATCCAATGCATTAATTATTTAGCAAGAGTTAAGGGCACTATTTCGAGAGGAAGTGTGTTTTTATACTTATAACTACAATGGTAAACTGACGAAGAAGTTCAATTTTATAACAGCGAATAAGATAAATAATATAAAATATTATTTTAATAAATAGGTACTTGTTTGTTAAGCGGTGTTTTACATTACTCGTGTTACAGATAACAGTTTTTTTTATAATACCATTATTCCAATAGTAGTATCTAAATATACCACGTATAGAAAACTGATCGTAAATAATTTAACGCAAAGCAACTGAAGGTTCTTGTCAAATAAAATTATGAAAATGATCAATTAAAAGTGAAAAGTTTTTCATATTTTTTCTTAAGACAGATATTTTTTGTATACATATACTAATGCAATTATAAAAATAAAATAAAACAACGTAACGTATATATTTGTATAATGGCAACCATGTTGAGTCCATTTGAATATTTTTAATAGAAAAGCTGTGTTGCAAAAAATGTATTTTAAGAAACCGTTATTTAAAAATATATAAAAAAAATATATACGTATCTATCATAATAGCTTCTAAATTCTTAAAATTCATTGCAAATAAATCAAATATCAGCTAGTTCCGTTAGGCACAAAAAAACAAAAACATGATGATATAAACAGTCAAAGTTGATTTCGTAAATATCCAGAATCTTACCAGGTGAATCAGCCAAGAGGTCTGACACGTCAGTGGAGGCGGGAGATGGTTTCGATGGGGGCGTTCGACCGCTGCCAGGTGATCCTGCCCCTCCACGCGCCGCTGTTATCGTAAGTTCGCCATTACTTGCAGCCAACCTACAAAAAAAATGTTATATCATAAAAAATACACCTATAATTAGTTATCGTTAATATTATTTTGAATTTTGTTTATTGTTTTCGCTACCAATGCGTAACATTTTAATTTATAATAATTGAAAATGTTGTTTTTATGAAAAGAATTGATAAAGAAGGTAATTTTTTATAACATCTTATTTTTACTTATACGTTCCGTTTTTTGTTTTAAATAACGCGGGTATGATTTATTGTATAAACCGGCATTTAAATATTTGAACTATTGTATATTAGAAAAGAGAAAAATAAAAAAAAGTTCTGAAACTCTATTGGAATTGATTAAATTATCAAAAAAAAAACAATAGTTTTTACCATTACATCAGATCAACTAAATAATCAACGTATGGAAATTTCCTTTAGGAAATGAAAACTGTTAACCATGAAGTCGTTATAATCCACAACTCGGTTACGGCAGTAAAAATAAAAACAAATCACGTGATACGAATAGTACAAACAGAATTACACTCGTAAAAACCTATCATCGTATATATAATATAATATAATGACATTAAGAAATATCTTAATATTGTTTGTTCAACTAAGGATGGGTTTTTTTTCATTTCATTTTTTTAAAGTTTATAAAGTATAATCTTATCTATCGTGGAAGGATATCGTTCAACAAACAACAATAAGCCGTAACCCATTAATTTTTGCTAGGGACTATGATTAGGGATTGCAATATCTGACGAATACCAGAAAAAATACATTAAGAACCGGTATCACTAATACTTAAGTTTGAATCGCGAAAATAGTCGGTTTTTTCATGTTAAAAATCAGTATTTCGGTATAAGAAAAATGCCGAAATATCGATATACCGGCTTCAATAATCCCAGTTTTTCATTCCTAGTAATGGCATATTATTGTTTACCGCAATAGATTTTACCGACAGCCACCATTTAACAAATATTCGGAACCAAAAAATATGAAATAGAAGATTATTCTCTTATTAAATACCAATTACATTAATAAACAATTTATATGAGTCTTTAAAATTTATATGGACAAGATTTTCTTTCGTTTATAATATTATCCTTGCGTGATAATACTGTAGTTATTGTTATATTTGCATTCCATTGTATGAGGTTTATATTCGAAACACATATAATAAAAATGTTATTAGGTGTATTTGATATTGTGTGAGGTAATGGTGCATTTAATAGGGCAATACAACTTCATATTTCCTAATACAGATATTATATCATGTGGATTGGCATCTAACTTTGAACATTACAATATCCACATTGAAAAAAATAGGTAGTCACATATTCATAATTTTAGACTCTTCGATAAGTTTGGCGGAATATTTATAAAATTTATTTTTTGAACTATGTTATCATTAAAATAACTGGTAAGTTTGGTAACACATAAATGACAAATGAGTTCCGGGTTATCTAAAAGTGTGACTTCATTTACCCTCTTATGATTAATTTCCTCGTTGTAACACATAGTTGTATACGTAATAATAATAATAGTGCAACAAGAAATTTATAATAGAATTATTTTCGATATTTTTTAAAGATTTTTTTTGATTATTTGGGAGCTGCAACCAAAATTTTGATAGTCACAAACCGGCACGCCGCTCGACATAACATCGACTGCAGTCTAAGTTATATTGCAATCAAATTCAATTGATTTTTTTCATATTAAATAAATGGATTATGTCGTATTTAAAAATAAAAAAATACTATTTGGTATTGCTTGTTTTTAACAAATACGATTCGAATACAACGAAGAGAAAGAGAAATAATGCAAAGAATGAAGCGACGTACAATAATAATTGCGTTCAATAAAGACATCTATAAAGTCGGCTATTTCGTGTCATTATGAGTTGTAAACCATATGCATAATTAAAACAATTATCATAATTCAATCCAAAGTACTCAATCGTTTCGGACAAAAAACGTTAATGATATTAATTTGATGTGTATTTTATAGTTAGCTATAATGATGGTAAATTTCCATAGAATCGGCGCCGGCACAAGTTTTATTGGTGTATAAAAACGTAATTATATAATTATATGAATAAAAAAGACGGAGTATTTTTATGGTAATGTTTCCTAGCTTGAAAGTTTAATTAGGATAGTTATGGTACTCATTACATTAAAATCTTTTCTAATAAATGGATTGCGAGCTAAATATTTTCCCTTAGCTACTATTCTATTGAACAGAACGATTACGATACAATTACATTTAATTTAATTTCAAATTATATTTTTTTAAGTTCATGTCAATATTAAACAGTTATTTATTTGTCAATTTTATAAGCCATTCACACACATTTTTTAAAATATTCAATACGCAAAATACATTTCTCTAATTTTATCATATCATGATTCATAATAGAATATTTCTGAGATGAGTCTAATGACAATGCGTCTTTTTTTATTAAGCCGTAAACACGTAAAAAGAGTGTAAAAATATTAACAAATCTTTAATGAAAATATTTATACATTCATTATTTAAGCAATTATGCCGATGCTGTATTCATTCTCAATGACCATATCTGATGATAAAGACAGTTGTATTGGACTATAGCGAGCACCGAAGTTAATTAATTTCAAATGTTAGCGAAGAATAACTGATGTGCTAATATCCAAGGCATGATTTTCTTACACTAAAGCGTGCAGATAAGTTATCGGAAAGATTTCTTACGCGATTCAAGATTTTAGTATTATACCGAACGAGTTTTTTTTCTTCATTTTATTGATACTTTATGGTGTTAATTGCCAAATCTTCTAATTGGCTCCTGAATTTTAAATATAGATTTTCATCAACCATTCAACTTCGAAAAACATATCAGCTAAACAGTTTAAGTAATAAATTGTTAATTTAACTATACAGTAATAAAAAAACATAAGACAAAAATAACTTGCCTGCTTATGCTGTTAAGTGCAGCCGCTGCTGCGGATACCGATTGGTTCCCACATGATCCATTTATTCCATTACTCAAACTGCCTAATCCATCTCTGTGTTCTCTGTCTCGTTCTCTCTCCCTCTCTCTCGTCTTTTCTCGTCCAAGATCTCCCAGAAACGAATGTTCACCATGACTACTCTGATGGTGGTAACTGGATGATTCTTTATAATGCCGTTGGTTTTGTTGATGGTGCTGACTCGATTGGTCGGACCAATTGTTTGATGAAGGAGAGTGCTGACTGCCTTGCGACCCTAGAAGATGGTGCTGCGATCCGATTTGACCCATTGGTCCAGAATGCAGGTTATGGTTTTGAGGCAATTGTTGCTGTTGTTGCATTGCTTGTAAAATTTGTTGGGCTCCTACTGATCCATTCGCCAGGAGTCCTGGGATCGCGGCCGGGTTGAGCAATGCGTTAGTCAATGCGGCATTCGCTGCGTTTTGGCCCATCAGGCTATTTCGCATTGAAGAATTTGATCCGACTTGATTTCCTAAGAGTTGGTGGGGCTGTGCCATTGCTTGTAGATTTGCTAGCGACGTCGTAACAACTTGGCCGTTGTTAAGAGCCAGATTAACCATTTGGTCGCTTGAATTCACATGGTTCACAGGAATCGTTAAAATTGTTTGTGTTGCTATTCCTACAAAAAAATAGAATGAAATTAAAAACTTCAGTTTATTAAAAAATCAATTTCGCCAAAAAATGGCAAACAAATTTTAGTTTTTACAATACAAAAAAAATCTTTTAAAGTGTTAACTGTCATTTCATGATGGAAAGGCATGATATTTAAAATAATGAAAACACATTTTTTAATATTTATTTCCCGATCATCGCTGTTATCAGTTGATAATGCTCGCGACGAGCGAAACCGGTCCTGATCAAAAAATATATTGTGCAAATAAGTACTAAAAAATATCTTTTTATTATTTAAAATAAAAAATCTTTCAAAAAATCACCCAATAAGTAATGTTTTCTTGTACACGAAATTTTCACAAAATGAATAAATTTACACAATCTTCATTAGTTTTATAAAAACTTTAGATAGCATTCAGTTCATTATAAGAACGCTAAAAAAACACTGGCTGAAATTGTCAGAAACTGACACGTTGTATACGAACACAATATTGTGTAGTACATTACAAACAGATGAACAGATGAATAGAAGCTGACATTATGTCTACTGGTTTAAATTTCATAAAATTGCTACAAATTTAAATATTTTTCTTTGCCATTGGATGACCTTATTCAGTATCTGCCTAAATATCATATAAATATATAAGTTACTTATTGATCATTTTTTCTATAACAAAATAATCTCAGTTGAAACGATGAACACTAAAAAAATATACAGGTGTTTTTTTCCACATGTTGGCTTACCTTGTGATGTAGGTATTAGAAGTTGTGCCCCTTGTATGCCCTGTACTAGCTGACCAGAAGCCAGAATTAGCTGTGGCATAGGTGAAGGTAATGCTGGCTGCAAAAGCCCTCCACCACCAGCCGCTCCAATACCTGGTCCCCCATTTGCTGATGCTAAGCCTGCTGATTAAATACAAAATATAATTATATTTGAATTTCTAAGACCATTTTTATAATAACTCAGAAATCGATTATTTAACTTCACTTGGTTTTACATATGTTTCATGAATGGCGAATACTAAATAAAGGCGAAACGAATATTACAATTCATATAATAAAAATGTTATTAATTAAAAATGAAGAATATATGACTACATGTTGTGGCCTTACCTCCTCCTCCTACGCTAAGATTAAGAGGTGACGTGATTGTAGGCGCCGGAGCAGGAGCATTTGGAAGGTTCGCCAGACCTTGAAGATTTGCAGCCAACTGTGACATTTGCTGAGATATCTGAGGAAGACCAGCTAGTCCTTGGAGGCCACGGAACATTCCTGGCACTGCGAAAAACCAAGGAGTTTCGATTAGAAATATATTCACCATAATGAGATTTCTTTTATCCGTTTTTTTTTTGTTTTGCTAAAACTAAACCATAAAGTTATTATAACTAAAGGCGGATTTATATGTTAATGTCATACTGATAGGTCGCGTAAACTTTACCTATTACAATTATTAACAATCTATTGCCACAATGAAACGATGATATATTTGCAATTTTACACCTTTATTGCTTTTTGAAAATATCACAATAATTTTATATAATAGAAGTGGAGCATAATGATTTTTAAATTTGAACTGTTACAATTTTGTACGATTCCACATGTTTTGTCACTAACGATCCGGGTTTCGCCTTTCGGCATATTCAGGCATTCTATCACACGGATACAACAGAACTAACGTAAAATAAATTGGCATCGTATATACATTAAAGTTATTAATTACAGGAAATAACTTTAATTTCTGTTGCATCTGTGTGAAAATCCGGGTAAAGTTTTTAATGTGGAATGGTACAAAATTGTAACAATTCAAATTTGATATTGAAATTCCATCAAGCACCTTCAGTCGATATCATAAATTTTAATTATTTTTGTATTTTTATGCATACATAATAAAAACTCTGCCAAAACTCAATATTCTTAATATTGAGTTTTACATCTGCCGTTGAATAAATTATTCAACGGCAGATAATAGGTTCACCGTAAATTAAAAAAACAAACGAAACACAAAACTGTCTTACGACAATATGTGTGTATGTATTGATTTAGTTTAAAATAAAGTTTGTATTTCGAAACACAAATGAGCAAAAAAAAATATTTGAATGGAAAATAAAAGTAAATTGATATTAGAGCTATATCAAACATATTATGTGCCCCTTAAGGCTTTCACGCTATGTTATAATAAAAATATTACTTCGATAGAGAGAAGAGTTTTTAGTGGTTATAATCATTCGACGTTTTATAGCCGTTCCAGATCTCAGGCACTATTGAAGATAAATAGTTTAGCAATGATTTCGCGAGTGTTGGCTTAGAAAAATCTCAGTACATTGTCTCTCCAAAATGGTACTTAAACTCCACATTGTGTAGCTATCAGTAGTAGATATAAAATTAATGTACGATTGTTATCCTTCTACGAATTCTCATTATATTTTTACTACACTTTATTCGCAAAATTTATAACTTTAATTTGTATATATACATTCGAAACCATTTTATTTATTTACAAAAACGTTAATATTGTACCAACTCACTGGGGGAAGTTTGATCATTGGCGCGCGGAGGGGTTGGCGAGGCTCTCTGAGGGGTAGGGGTTCCTCCGCCACTGGACCGCTCTGACTCTTGCTACAACACAAGAAATAAATAAATTATTTGAAATATAATTAGTATAAAAGGCACATTATGCATGGTTTATTTGATCTACAGTTTCAACGGTTATTGTCTGGAGCTTATTTGATTATAATCAAAGAATTTTTGATATTTTTTTTGTTTTCGTATAATTTTTCTGTTGTATATAAGAGCTTTATTACCATACCAAAAAAATATTCTAAAATAAAAAAAAATTTTTTGATTTAATATCAAATTTATACAATCAAAATACAGTGTGAAAAAATATCAATTATTAGAAATGAATATAAATAGATTTTCGAAAAAAGATTCAGAAATATTTTCTTCTATTTACTTGTGAACTCTGTCAATTTACTTTCAAATATGTATCTGATAGTAAAATTCATAGTTGACAAGACAAATCAACAATATTATGTGATTTGAACTGTTACAATTTTGTACGATTCCACACGTTTTGTCACTAACGACCCTGGTTTTGCCTTTCTGCTTCTTCAGGCAATCACACGGATGCAACAGAACAGAATCAGTTCTGTTACATCCGTGTGATGGAATGCCTGAAGATGCCGAAAGGCGAACCCGGGTCGTTAGTGACAAAACATGTACAGCTTTTTTTAAATATGTTTATAAAAATTTAAAACTACATTTCATTACATTTTACCCTAATGTATTTTTTTATTTACATACATTTTTCCCCCATTTTTTCCCAATAACATTCATGGTATAAAATAAATATGAGAGTCATCAGGTAGACGGAAAAACTTGCACTGAACTAATTTATGTTATCGGCTGAAGGTGCTTGATGAAATCTCAATATCAAATTTGAATTTTTAAAACTTTGTATGATTCCACATTTTTTGTCACTAACGACTCGTTCAGACCCGTCAGTTCTGTTGCATCCGTGTGTTAGAATGTCTGAATATGCCAAAAGGCGAAACCCTGGTCGTTAGTGTCATGTGGAATTGTACAATGTTTTAACAATTTAAATTTGCACTGAACTCTTCAACTGTTATATAACTTTACATATTATAATATTAAACATTAATCACGAAAAAACTTTTTTTAGTAAAAACTATAAACTTACAATATTTATGTTTAAATAACTTGACTGGTCTCATATATACTCTAAAAGTAGCATACTCAATGATAAATCGGTGATGGTTGTTGTTAATAAAACATATAATTATTGTAAAATAATTAATGAAAGTTTGTAAATATTTTTATTTTTTTATAATGTCATTACGTCTAATGCAAATCACATAATGTGATTTGCATGAGATATATATATACAAATTTAGTCTAAATTATACTAATCAAGAACTTGTGTAATAAGAAAAGTAATTCACGTAAGTAATGCCCAGAATATGATCAGTGTTCTGTATACACTTTAACAATACTATTGAAAATAATATTTATTGTGAAAAAGTATTAAATGACCGCATCATTACAACGAAATTTTTTTCTTTATTATATTCACAGATACATTTTACTGAAAAGTCGTTAAGCACGTAAAGAAACCACTACAAAATTACACTCAAAAACTTTAGAAAACATATCTGTAATAGCTAATTCTTGATCCATTAGTGAACTCAAAAACACGAACACTCATTAATTGCTTTTATCTGATAAAAAAAACGTTATTAATTATACTCACACAAGATAATGTCATAACGTCGAGTATTTTCAGCACGTCTGAGAAAATAACTCCCACAAAACCTTTTTTAAAGCACCACTTTATTGTTTAGTATTAATCTTTTCATTTGAAACCAAAAGTTGTGAGAAAATAGTGTTTTTGAAAAGGCTATTTACTATTGTCATTGTAGTCTTATTATTATGATTTGTAATGAACTAAATTTTTGGCGTAGCTTGAGTTAGATTATGAATCGTAAAAAACGTTTTATTGTTCGGTATTGGAAATTGGCCGCACTGCACTCTTTTATTCGCACAATGCAAGAGAAAACACATTCGTATATTTGCGTCCATAAGTAAACCTCACCGGCTACGAAATGAAAGCGCGTCATCAGTTTGAAAAATCAAGCGGTCTCCCAACCCCTCGTACACACACAATAACTACACATACATTCAACGGGATACACACTCAAGCGTACGCTTAAAATCAACCCCCACCACCCCCACAGTGCGTGGTAGGGGGGCGCGGAGAGCGTCCGCCAAAATAAAAAAAAAACGAATATGGAAAAAGGGGTGAAACACGCCAGTTGTAGAGCAGAGTAGATATACTAGGTAGGTTTTACTCATTAATTTTAAAACGCCCGGTTTTTTTCCGCGAGCGGGCCGGGGGTGGCTAGGGGGTTAAATAGATTGGTCTGCATGCGTGGCGGATGGGGGTGGTTGAAAAAATATAATTAAAAATCGAAAAAGGGGTCGCGATCGTGGCGAGGGAGCGGGTCGGGGTGGTTAAGCCTACCCCCCGCGGTATCTGCGCGCATCTACGCCTCTGGCGAATAGAAAGCGGACGCTTTCGCGGCGGAACGTTAACACCTTGTGATTTTTGACCACCAGCGATTAAATTTTCCGTTAAAAGTTTTCCCTAAGTTACCTTAACGGAATTCAAAATGTTACTCTATTCATAAACAGAAATGGTATCACAACGACTATTCACTGATGTTGTTATATGCTTACTCTGGTTTACACATGTCATAAATAATTACTTATTGAATCCAATTTAAAATCAGCAGGAATATAATACTTATAGATCAATCTTAATTTTATTAGTCTCAACTACACGAGGTAAAACAAATGAATATTTGATTATAAATATAAAGTTATTAATAGTTCAGTTTTCAATATAATTTTAAGTTGGAAAACTTTTGATGTCACACAATTCCTGTTGAATTAAATTAAAAAAAAAATAAAGTATAATAAACATTGAACGCAGTTATTATACGATAAGAAAAGTCTTTAGGATCAGATATTTCAATATAAAATATAACAATAACTTTTCGGAAATACAATCTCTAAATTATTTACTTTTAAGCATAATCAAACAAGTAAACGACTTAGATATTAAAAATTGAAACTCTGCCGTTTCGATTATCATGTAAAATCGTTTACTAACAATAGATATAATATAATGTGTTAACTGGAATTTAAAAAAATGATTAATTGAGTGATAAACATGTATGTGTTGAAAGAGCAATAAAGATCAAGATTTTGATGAGAGATTTTTTTTATATTTGACTTAATACGTGAAGAACTTTCAGCTAGTACAGTGGCACTGTATTATGGAGTTTATGATAACTTTAATTTAAGAATGAAACCAAAATAAGGCGATGAACGGGAAACGTTTAGAATCTGACACTGAAATTTTTAACATTACCATTATATTTTTTATTACCAATCGACACTAACAATTGGTCAGTTTCCTTTCATTTTGTTTTTATTCCGTTTCACTTACAAAAACTTACTTCAATAAAAAGTTTCTGTATTTTTCACTTGAACTTGAATCTAAAATGTCGTATTCGTGATATTTTCATCTTTATCCAACTTAACTATTAAAACCGAAAGTATTTTCTCAGTCAAAACCACCAACATGTACAATAAATGTAATTTTCATTGTATTAGTTATAAGTCAAAGAAAAATTCGTATATATTCACTGATTTTAATCTATATATCATTACACAATATTTGTATTCACTTCAGTAGAAGCAATTAAGTATTAAGGGCAGCTAAATATACCCATTTTGACAAAATCAATAACGTTCAAATTTAACGTAAAATTGAATTAAAGACATTTCAGAGAAGTATGATTGTAATTGCCCAGCAATAATAATAAATAAATATTTAATTGAACGATTCTCCTGTCTTTTGTTATCGGACCAATCTACAGAGTATGATTAATTGAATGAAATGGATAATTTTTATAGCTCATTCCAATGTAGTGTTATTTATCTAATTTAATCAAAAGGATGTTAGAAGAAAGAAGGATCCAATGATATAGGACGATTCACACTAGTAGAGGGCTGGGAGATATATTTTTTTTTGTAATCTTCATCAAACATAAAACACTACACACATTTGCCACATTTTCCGCAATGAAAAGTAATAATTGCTTACAATGCAACGAAAACAAGATGACAGCAGTGACTAGGGTATACAATCCCGGAAACTTTTCATGATCACCGGAATTCGGGATTAAAAAATATATAATTCAGGGGTGTATTTTAAAAAACCAAATTTGTTTCCATTAATTATCATATGTAATCATTGGGTATAAGATTTTTCGTTTTATTGAAAATCAGAAAGTAATTAACAAACATTGTTTTTTCGATATATTCCATAAACCTCTAGTAATCAAACCGTTTAATATTCCAATTTATTTATTAAAGCTATCTTAACGTTTATATACGGGATTATTAGATGAAAAAAATACGTCAAATTTAATTCCAAATTCACACTTAAATAAAGATCGTGCTTACATATTAAATAAAACGAAAATAACAAAATAAAGCCTTGCAGATATTTTGAATCTCAAAAAAGATGGCGATAATGTCACATAGACGAATTATGAAGGTTTAATAAATATTACAAATTAAAAACACCGATGTATATTCTGTCGTTAATCAGAAATCATTAAATTTGATATATTTTATTGCACTTAAAGTGAATACCGAACATAGGGACTATTATAAAGAAAATCCCGGGATGGCGGAAAAACTAATTGATTGAGATTTTAGAATTATGATACTAAATAAAAATGTCGGTAGAAAGATTTCGATTCAAGACTTTGAATTTCTAAATAGATACTTATTTCATCATATATGTTTTTGAATTAAGTTATGTTATGGAATTATAATGTTTAGACGTCTGTGATGTTTTAATTCCCCAATATTCTTGATTTGATATAAAGATTCTATGACTCTCGACTATGTACTTGTCAATACGATGGAGCATCTAAAAACATATTATAATCCACTATAGTTTCCAACATCATTATCAATAAAAAAAACAGCATGAAACTGACTTTCAACTAGTTTGAATATCCATAAAAAAGTATATATTCCTCACTCACTTTAGGTGTACTTAATAAAATAAATATTTTATATAAGCGCTCACTACATTAAAATTCCACGAAAAACAACGGAGTGACCACTACAAAACACGCAACCGGCAATTAAAAATAAGATCACGCACTTGTAAAAAATAAATTAAATGTCGCTTTAGGTCTTCTAATTTACTATTAGACGTAATTCAAGCATCGAAATGGATTCGAGAGTTCCATATAAACGATTGACACATGCAAACAAAATTAAGTAACCGAAGGTTTATTTATAATAATTAACTTGAAAAGAAAAACTTTGCTGTGGCCTTCATACAACAGTATATTATTGGATCATCATTTTTAGTCTTATTAAAAATATAATAAATACTGCATCATATGGCACATGGATATTTTTACACTGCATTATTAATTTAATATTTTTATTGCTTTTAGCTCATTAAATTATCATAATAAATATCTACCATACTAAAATAATTTCATTGCTAATAATTTTGATAGAGTTTAATTCTTAATATACATATTTATACATTACTATAGCCAAACGATAAAGATTCTTGCATGCTATTTTTGGTTGCAATGTGGACGGGTATAAGTCATAGAAAGAACGATGGAAAATCTCTTTAGAGTAATTGCATGATTCATATTTTTGTGCTCAATAACATATAAATAAAAAATATTTATGTATAAAGGCATCTGCATTTAATCGTAATATTCCAATCAAATAAAAAAAAATCAATTAAAATTTGTATTTATTTCGATTCATTATTATCTCAATCTAATAAAAATGTATCAAATAATATAAAACATATAATATTTGTTTATACTACAAAAAATGACAACAGATAGATTAATAGATTTACGTCCGAGTACAAAACAGCAGGCATGGCAATACCGAACTCATTATGTTCTTAATTTAAAAAATATTCAATCGAATTATTTGCTTGAAAAATTCCCTGCGTCTAATATAATTCATCTAATTATTAGCACGGGCGTGAGTCACCATGTTTACAGAGCGGGCGAGTTAAAAAGCCTCGCATGAAGGGGAAATGCACGGCACTAGGAAAGAATTAGCCCTAATGACTTCAATTGATCATCGCTCAAGAGTCGCATGATTAGGGACGCAGAAAGGAAATTAAACGATAATGACCCAATATCCTAGCGCTAATTACGGCGACACTCGTGCGATCGCGCGCGCGGCCTGCGAGCTGAGTCGACATACCGCGTGTGTTTATTGTTTTCGTTTTACGGTAATTGCTGCGACAGGATAATGCGTTGCGTTTTTTTTAATAAATAATTTAACATTTTTTAAATATGTACAATATCGGTTTCGCGCAATATGAAGGATGTTTCAACTGTTGAGTTAATTAGTGATTAGAAAGAAAATATAATACATAAAACACGAACTAAATGACCCGAATGATTATCGCTGCACTTTTTTAGTTACAGTAGTCGCGGAATCAAATATTAATTAAATTTTTAATTTGATTCATCGTCTTTTTTAAAACGAAGTGAATAGATAACTATTGGCTGATCACTTATCCAGCCAAATATTTTTTTTTCTATCTTGACTCTATTTCAAAAAATAGACAATGGCGACTGAATGGTTAAGCAGTTACATTATAAAAAAATTGTTGAGGTACGCTCTATTAGAAGGCATAATGGTATATATATGAAGCGAGCGAACATTGATAAAATTTGTGTTAACTTTACAAATCAGAACAGTGTAAATATACGAAGGAAAGTAGAACTTAATAAATTCAATAAATTTCAGTTGTGATTTAAATACAAAACATAAAACACAATTGGAAAAACAACCTTGTTTACAATAATCCATTTTATAAATAAACTATGTGTAATTGTACTTATTTATGTCTTCTTTCAAATACATACGCTTATCAATTTCAATTCGCCAATGAAACTCAATAATAATATAATTGCTTCTTGTCAATTCATAATTACTCTACGTCAGTGGTATGAGGGAATATTTAATGCAGCTCAAATTAAACAGTTGTTTGTTGCATCCGGAATGCTAAAAAAAAGTGCAGCGGAGGAAATGAGGGCTAATTAAAGCCTGCAAGTGCATTCAAAGAAGCGAGATTGAGGGTGAATTTACTGCGCACGCGAAGCGATCATCCCTTATTATGCTGTCGACTTGTTACTACGTCAGACTTGCCATAGACACTTTCGACGTCTTTGGGGGTTTGAGTCTAGTGATTAAAACATTGGCATGGAAAAAAGATTATATCTTTAAAATATTGTAGATCGTATATTGATATTTTTTGTTGCCTTGATTAAAAAATCTCCTACAGTGACATGCGTTACAGAAAAAAATTAAATCATTTTTTGTAAAGATTTCCGCTTCCAATATGTTGATCATATGAACGTTCAACGAAAATCACAATTTGGTTACTCGGAGTAACAAAATTTTCCTTTTTTCGTTTTAATAAAGTATGGATCGTTTTCATACATCCATATTTATTCATCTTAATTAGGTTCTATTTTTGATAAAAAAATTGATACAAAGAAGTCCTTGATTAATTCTTAAACCTTTGGTTTGGTATACCTGTTAATTATAAATTCATAATTTTGTATTATTAGTCAAGTTTTAATTTGTTTTGTATGAGCTGATAATATTCATGATGATTGAAGCTGGTTTTTTATTATTAATTATTTTAATTATTATAATTGTGAATTTTTGATTTTTTAACTTAATAATCTTCTTAAAAATAAATTTATATATGTTTAAATGATTTTTTTATAATTGTTGTTAAGTAAAGTAAAGTGTGATTAATTTAAATTTTATTAGAAGACGTAATTATAAAATATGAGGAAAACTGATAGTTTTCGAATCTATGGACTAAATCCCAATATTGAAACTTTTATACACAGTCCGATTAATCGATTTATGGATCTGTATTAAAAAGCATACTGACTTAGTCAGCAAGGGAAAACACTATCACAGCAAGTATTGTTTTGCATAACCGAAGCTATAAGCGCAATTGAATGTAAAATGTTATGAAATTACAGCTGTTTGTTAATGAGGTTGATATTAGAATGAACATGATACGAACTAAAAATAAATCTAACTCGCTTTATATGCGAATATAGAAGGTTTATTCTACTCGTCTAAGTACAGCTTCCATCTAATATTGGCAGATAAATTGCAGTACACCCAGTCCTCTTTTTACGCATTTTTTTTTTACGCGAATTCGATTATACGCGATTTTTTTGGACGGCACCGTTACATTTTTTTACGCGCTTCACTCGATTTTACGCGATTTTTCCCCCAAATTTGTTTCAAAGAAGAAATCTATATATGATGCTAGGCATGCACATATATGAAAATGTAAATAAAAAAATATGTGTATTTTTAAAACCTAACTAAAATTTTGTAAGGCATTCCATTTTTTTAAATACACATACAATTGCCAAATGTACATCATTACATGGTACTTAATATTGGTTTATCAAAATAATCGTTTTGGCATCGATTTTATCATATTTACTGTAATGTTGATCCAACTGTTCTTGCATCTATAATATTATCGATTATTGTTTAGCTCAAAGGCTGATGATGACGTTACGAATCGCTTTGAATGCAAGTGGATTCTCACCAATATAATAAAAGTAATGATTGTACTTAGTAAATTATACGAAATATTTTTAATTGCTTGCCAATCTAATCTGGCATATTAACAAAGCAGAATTTTTAATATTTTTACTCTACGCCTTTTTATGACGTCAATAATAATGGCAAAAAAATAAAAGCGCTCAAATCAATCAAGATGCCTGTGAATAATTCGAGGGCCACTATACAAGTTTCTCAACCCTTTTAGTTGGCTCGCCAAGTCACCCGCCCCCACGCCCCTGTGCGGCTGGGTGGGCTTTAATTAGAATATGTATATTAGTTCCATTATGTCTAATTATAAATTCTATGGCTATTCAGTACTGTTCGGCGTCCTTCCATACATTTACCAGGCAGTGGTGCACGGCGTCGGGGCCGCTTGGCTTCCGTATTGTTTTCCTTTACAATTGCATGATATTATAATGGTAATTGCATACAATACTGGATCTAGCACATATTAAATTTCGAAGAACTGTCAATAATTAACCCTCGCTTTTAATACACATATATAACGTTAAATAAGCGCTTTACTAGAAGTGATAAATACATATATCGTTTTCAAATGAGTTTAAATTTCATAAAACCTTATAACCAGGTATTAGTTAACAAAAAATACAATTAAGCTTTTATTTTTTATGAACTATTTGAAAGAAAAAACTTTAGAATAATATATTTATTGTTTAATATATATATTAATTAAAAAACATAAATTCCTTTTATATGTTATGTAATATTTTTAGTTTTAGAAAAAAATATTTCTAGCTTCATTATATCATTTTAAATGAAATATCCAATAAAACGATCAAACTAAAGAGTACACATTAATATAGCTTGTTTTTTTATTTCCCAATTTATTATTTTTTTACTGTTATCACTCATCTGGAGTAACAAAACAATAATATTCCAAATTCATCGAAAACGAAAAATGTTAAAAAAATCTTTGCGAAACATTTATCACATATTTTTGTTTTAAAAAATCTGATTCTATTAAACACATTTTACTGTAGTCATTTTTAGTTGTTACATGTTTGCATTTTGTATAACAAATTAACACACATCTTATCTTTGATATCACTATTGTTCAAAAGAAATTCATATATAATCTAAAAAAATTAAAATCTGTTTTTTTATACAATCTCGCCAAAAAACATTATAATGCTGCGTTTTAATGTTTTCTCCGTGTTATATGTGTACCGATTTCATAAAAAAATAAAGCTAAAAAATATTCCTTGTGTTATTGAACCGTGTCCTGTGTTCCTAACCTTTAAAAGAAGTACTCTTAATTATTTAGAAATATTTTATGCAGATTATTGTTTAGTTGTATGCAAACAAACAATAATAATGATTTGAATTTTTGAAACTTTTTACGATTCCATTTATTTTCGATATTCAATCAAGCACCTTCAGTCGATGTCATAAATTACAGTAATGATATCGGAAAACATTATGTAAATAAGAAGTCTTCAATATTTCTTAAAAATACAAAATTAATCAATAATTATCTGCCGAATTTGTAAAAAAATATGAATGGATTTGTATATAATTATTCTATTGATTTACATATCTTGTTACGTAAGACTCGTGTTGTTTTATTCTGCTTTGGATTCTGTGGGTTGAACAGTTCTCAACAATCTTTTCTCTTCCGAAGCACGCACCAAATGTATACGATAACAAATAAAAATGCTTGCTTATTCGCGTGCTTTCCAACACGGTAAATCTATATTTTTTTAGGTCTGCAAGAATTAAAACAAATTTTGAAATATATCTGTAGAACTATGTATGTTTGAAAGAATTTTCGTTTAAATATATAATTGAATATGTATACAAACATAAACGATGGTGTTGTTACTTAATTCAGGGCTGTCGAGTCGTTAAATTAAACTAATTGAACTAAAACAAGTTTAATTTTGTCTTTAAAAATTTCTTAATATATTATAAAAATCTTTTGTCTTTTTTGTTAAAGTTTTTTTCCTACCTTCGTGCATTAAAATAATGATCAACCAATCAATCCAGCAAATAGCCAAATTTTACTATATTGGGATTCAAACGAAGACGATTAACTTCTTCTTGTTTATTGAGATATCTTTCAAAATCATCTAATCGTTAAAATAATCGGAGTCACTCCTATTTAAAAACTCCAACTCCACAGCCCTGATTTAATTTTTAATTAATATTTATATTTCAAAGAAATTTTCTGTTAAGCCAGATTTCTTTTTCAAGAAACATGTGTTGTGCCATATCAAGAAAGACCTCACGGCACAACGGTTGCAGAACACTGATCTAGATGACGTAGATTACTATTATATGGAATGTCGAATCACTTATGATATTAAAATGGAACAATTGATAAGAATGGGATGAAACAAATTATTATCAATTCTTCTGTTAGTGTTATAATTTAATATCAAATAATGCTACAAGTCAAAACCGTTTTAACAATATAAGCTGAAAAACATCAACTTATTTACTTAGGAAAGTTTTGGGACGCAAAAAATACTTAAGATTCAAATGCCAACATTGTGAATTCGGAACGAAGCGATTTGAAATCGTTCAAAAATCCGGCACCGATTGTCAACTCACCTCCCCACTCGTCATTTGGCATAACCCCTTGCCACCCTGTTTTCTGGCCTCACACCCCCTGGCGATAGTCTCCCAACCCTCTGCCGCCATCGGCTCGGTAAACAATAGAATCCATTCTCATTATTATACTCTCTCTCTCAATGCTTATGTACGCCTACCCCCGGCTTAACCCGTTATGCGACACCCGAAAATGAACACTCGAATAAACTAAGATACAAATCACTTTTAAGGTGTTAACTGTCACTTCTTGATGGAAAGGCATGATATTTTAAATAATAAAAACACATTTTTTAGTACTTATTTCCTCAATATATTTTTGATCAGGACCGGTTTCGCTCATCGCGAGCATTATCAACTGATGATAGTTCATAATGATGATCATGATCAGTTGATAATGCTCGCGATGAGCGAAACCGGTCCTGATCAAAAAATATATTGTGAAAATAAGTACTAAAAAATGTGTTTTTATTATTTAAAATAAAATACATATATCACGGAAAAATAAACTTAATTAGACGCCTCGCCTTAATGAGCGACCTAACAAATTAATTGCCAACGTCTGACGATACAAAAATAACGAGCAGTGCAAAAAGATATAAACTTAAATGTATGCAATAAAAACGGTTTCCTCGTCGCGAAAATTATCAACTAATCCTCGCGACGAGCGAAACCGGTCCTGATCAAAACATATATTGTGGAAATAAGTACTAAAAAAAATATTTTTATTATTTAAAATATCATGCATTTCCATCAAGAAGTGGCCGTTCTTAAAAGTGATTAAATGTATGCCATTTTTACATTAAATGAGATTTTTACAGACTAATCAACCAGTCAGACTTCAATGTGATTCGATCGCAGTGACTGAGGAATAAACAATTAATTTATTGATGATTTTACACATTTATGAAAATGGTATGCTTGAAATAACCTCTCCTCTATTTTATTATTTTATCTTGAGAAGTAACAGCGTCCAGAATTGGAATGTATCTTCACCTGCATGTGATAACCGTTCAAAAACTCTGTATAACCATTTCATTTAAGGATACGTTGGTCTTGTTGTATGGCAACACTGATAGACACAGCGAATAACTTACGAATGCTACTTATATAAATGCATTCCTTAGACACAGTAGTGTAAGTATGTTTGACGTAATGTTTTCAAATGTCGATCGTGCATTGTCTGTGATTATTACCTTATGTATAGTCCTAAAGGGTTAGAGGCTAACTAATTTAGCACGTTCATATCGACGCGGGGGATGTTCGTTCATTATACGACCGGCCTGGCTACTTACAACCGAATTTGCATATATTTGTGAATTACGTAGTTTGCGAAGCGACCGTTAAATTAAGGCGGCGCTACTTGTCTTCAATTTATTCCACGTATTGTCCAATATTACGAGGTGTTTGATATTAAATGCTCTATACTTCGAGTGTTCGCTCAGGAGGTGTTATTGCTTAATTTTATACTTTGTTGCGAACTTTTGCGAACTTCACATTTTATTAAGTCATCAACAATTATTATAGTTAATATTTTAATTATAAGAGGTATTTTGTACAATAAACATATTGCTTATTGTGATTTCAGGGAGATATTTTAGTGTACTCTTATTTCTGTCCAGACGTACATTTTGAACTCAATATTTATTTTTTGTGTGTCAATTATAAGTAATACTAACGCTGTACGACTTTTTCATTGATATAATTGGTAAAAATACAATTTCTCTAAACCATTTTCAGAGTTATGTGATGGAATTTGACCACCTGTATTGCTAGATAGATTGATAGATTGGCCACCTCTCTAAATGTGTGCATATTCGTTAAAATCATGGAAAATATTTAAATCCATACATATATATATTATATATGAGTGAACAAAAATCTATAGGCAAAATTCCAACGATTTTGTAACACTGAAATATATATTAACTATTTGTTATATTTCTGGTGAAATAAAATTCCTTTCTTTACTGTATTACAGCATAGAGTAATAACTTAATTAGTCAAATAAAAATCACGTTAAAAAAATCTTTTCGAGATTTTGAAAGTATATAAATAAAATAAATAAAAAATAATTTTTGTAAATTGGTGTGTCAAATATTTTATAATCTTCTTTTTTAAAGCTTTACAAAGAATAATTACGTAAAATATTTTTGAAAAAAAAAGACGAAATGGATGTTGACCTTGCTAAGACTTGTACATAAGATACAATTGATCGCTAGGGCAAAGCTTTTACGAGGCCATAGTGGCCAGCGAATTATTGATACGAATAATGAATATATACTTTAGTCTCTTGTCGGTAATATTCATTTGCAGTTATAACACTTTCAAGCTAATAATTTGAAATCACAGTGGTTACCCGTACAGACTGAATATTACGTACATATAATATTATTCGCCCAACTGATACTTGGCTGCATACAAACTGTACTCAAGACCGGACGCCTGAAATTCGCAGTCGCAATTACTGCAAGTTAATGTTAAATTAACAGAACAAATATCGTTTGTTTATACTGCCGCTGAGTAAATAAAACCAAAGTTAATAGGAAAATATTGCGACAACGTTAGAAACTGAATTTTACTATACGAAAAAATGGAACTAAAATGAACAGCAAACAGTAGTAAAATATTTTAACACGATGAAAAATAGCAATGTATTTTAGTTCTACAGAAATGCCAAATGCCAATACAATAAATAAGATTTTTTAATTCATAAAATTGGCAAATGATTACAATTTAAAATTTTGATGTTATGTGTTTTACGCTATTTTCGTGTAATTCTAATTTTGTGAGTTTTTATATAGGATCTGTTAACGAATCGAATTCGTAAATGTTATGGATTTAGGGAAAAGGGAGGTTTTTAAAAGACTGTTGAACAAAATTGAGAGATGGAATCTATGTTTAGGTTGGCAGGAATCTCATTCCCTGAGGGGTTAATGCTGGATTGTAATATTCATAATACTTTCTTTCTGTTTACTAATTTTCATTTACAATTTGAAGAAAATAGATTCTAAATGGAACATCACACCATAAATTATTCTATTATTACTCAATTTCCATAGAGTAAGTAAGAACGTGGGTATAAAACTAGAATATAATAAAATATTGTATAAACCAATCGCTCTAAGAAGAATTTCTAAAATGAGATGAACCTGATGGTATTGAGATATTGCTCATTTCAAACACAAATCTAATGAATAATTAAAAAGAAAAATTTGATTTCTTTTCGTGGCACTGCGATCTACGTCAATTACTTAACTATTTATAAATTATACTTAAAATAACCCATATAAGAAAATTATGGAATATTATGTAACACATGTAAGAAAAAAATTCTTAAATATATGTGGTACAAAAATATTGCCGATTTATGGCTCTTCGGAGACGGTGTAAAATCCCAGATCGGTATTGCATTAATTTTAGGATTCTCAATACATTATTTGCATACAACTTGCACTTCAAAGCTTTAAACTGCAATTCTTGTGTACTCAAATCCCCTATAGCAACAACCTACTGTTATGCAATGGACGACGAAAGATATGTCCTTAATAATTAATCATATTATTAAATAATTATTGTTAATTACCATTGTTTACTATAAAATTTCACAAATAAATACACTGGAGTCCCATATTAATATATAACAATTAAATCGAAGAATAAATACCAGAAAATTAAATATCATTGTTAAATAAAAATATTGTTTTTTTTTTTTAAATAACGATTAAAAAATGTCTTATGGCAAGCAAGAATTGACTATACAAACAACATTTTTATTGCAGGATTGAATGATTGTCTCGATGAAATCAAAAAGATTGCCGTATGGAACTTTTTCGTTATGAAGCACGCCGTGGTAAATAATCGCCAAATAACTCCTTATATAGATAGCTGTATTGAATCGAAAGATGTAAAAAATATTCGTTCTTTAGACAATATCTTTTTACCGTGGATATATATTATAAGAGAGGTGATTTTTAAGCATATAAAAGGCATGTTTTTATTAGCACACTATTTGCGAGTACACATGATCGATTAATGTAAAAAGTGTAATTTTGCAGATGATAAAAGATTTTTAAGAATGAGATCTTATATGTTTCGCCAATATTGTGTTGAAATATTGCGCCAATATTGCACCTTTTTATCCGCAATTGTGTTACCCGCAATTTTTATACCGAATATTTATTTCTTATGAAAGGAAAAGTAAGATACAAAAATCATTCTGTAGTACCTGACAAAAACATAATAAATGTTTTAAAACACCATTCATTGATATGCAAATACCTTTTATATTATGTTAATCGCAGAAACATGAAACTTTGGTAGAAACGGTGAGAATGGACTTTTATTTGAAAAATATTACATGTTTAATTGAATGTTATTTATTGAATTAAAAAACGCGGGTAAAAACCACTAATATTAAATAGAATTAAATTATTCAAAAAATATTTTGTCGACTGATCGTTTTCGCCTATGGAAGTATCTGGTATCATAAGAATTTGAACGTCGAGCCCAAAACTAGTAAATGTCGAGGCCATAAAATGTTTATAAAATCATTGTTTGCGAGAATTTCGATTATAATATTCATCTTAATTGACTAATTATAAATATTTCAAGTAGATTTATGTAGAGGGATATTGTTACAGAATTTGATCGCATTATAATTTCTCAGCCAGATGTATTTAATCATAGGCCCGGCCCGACTTTAATTATATTCCATATCAAAAAATCTGTACGCTGAAGAAATATTTTAATTTAACTTCTATAATATAATAAGATATATACAATATCAAATTGAAGTTAAAAATTTATTGATTGAATTGGCATTTACTTGGTAGAACTCCATTATAACACGGAAATAGTTCTGACGATAGCGTGAACCGAAATATTTTTCAACTGTATCTTATATAAAAATTTTAGAACTAAAAACGCATTGCTATGTTTTCTCCGTGTTGAAATTGCAAACATTGTTGGTATACTGGAACGAAGTATAAAACAACTTTCGCATTTTTAATAAGCATCTTCACCGACATACCAAATTTAATTTAAATTTAAAAATACATTCCCTATATATGTATACCACCAAATCGATCGAAGCCGCAATAATTTAGCAAGAAGAGTTTTCAATATTAACCATGGCTACCGTTTTATGTAGGTCTTTAACGCGTAGATGGAATATCACTGGCCTCCATGGTCTTTGGCCGAGTTGTGAGTATCGAGGGATAGATGAGCGTACGGGGTCAGACTCGATTGTTAAGATGAAAGCCGATCTCGGAGAAAAGGGATAATTTATGGATTACAACATTGAGAAAGTGCTTATAATTAATGTTAGCTTCAAACAATGTGGTACACTGCGAGGCAACTTAGAATATATTTATGCCAAAAGGAACGTCTCTTGCCCGAAATCAACCATTCGTGAATTTTAATCATAGAATAGGTAGGAACGTTAAATTAATAACTAGACAAATTAATGGAGATAATCGGGCGGGTTGGCGCATTATCGGACAAACCTTTGGGATATTTTCATAAACAGTAATAATAATGGAAATTTTGATGTGTGTGCTATGTTACAAGGAACACTATTTTAATAAATATCACACTATACGTTAAAAATCAATAAGTTTATGTATACATAATTAGCATAAACTTACAAAATATAATAACAATTTAATTTAATATATTCAATATTTTTTTACGTCTTAAAAAAAAATCCGAATCGAAGTTAACCTCATATTCTTTAGTTGCGGTGTTTGATGGATTTGAATCTCATTACGTGCACTTTTATTATATAAATTGATTTATGGTTTTACTTGAAGGGTGTGGTTTATTTGATTTTAAAAACAAGGCCGAATAAGTGTGCTATCATTTCAACATACTTTCGTTTAAACTGATGGAGATTTAGTATCTTTTTTATACTTATACTTATATTTAGTATACTTTTTTCATTTTAAAAGAGAGACAATATAAACGAGAATAGAATATAAAAAAAAGATTTTTGATTAAGTAGAGGCCTAAATGAAATATACATAACATTTTTTAAATATTACATATTTCACATGTTTTAAAAATATGTTCCTGCAAATCGGAATGCAAGCCATTTTGAAACACTTCCAAGTTTTATATTACACTAATTTTTTGTATTAAAAAGGAGATAACTGACTCATTGCAATAAATTACAGATGAAAAAAAATAGGTAATATTATATCTATAATTCTCGGGTTTTTGTTTGATAATATATAGCCATTGAAGAATGGCAAAATTTGTTTTAGTGGCATTATCATAAGCAATAGTTTGAAGAATTTTTCAATTGTTCATGTACTTATATCCAGTCAAGAATGAATTTATTGTTTTTATTGTCAATTCAGGATATGTAAGCTATGACGCAAGTGTAGCCACGAGCTTACGTAATTATTCATTCATTATCTAAATACACACAAGTGAGAGCTATTCAATTTCCGTATATGTCGCACAGTGGTCATCCCTTGGAAAAACAATGGGGCGAAAAATAATTAATACCATACCATTGTCCTAAAAAAATCGTAATTCTTTTCAACTGTATTACCCGGCATGCATGTATTTTTTGCCCCGCTCTTCCTATTAAGACCAAATTTAATTAAAGCGCGTTTTACACGTATGTACGTGTTTGTGCATACGGACGTCCGAACGCGAAAGGCAGTCGAAAAAATATAATTACATATTTAATCCCCGGCAAATTGGATTAAAAATTAAAACGATAAAGTATGTTACAAAGCGGCAAAAAATAACAAAACCCATTGGGAATGAAGATTGTGTAATACGGCATTTTTTTACATTTAATTTGATTTATTTCGCTTTCAACGAAGTGTAAGGTTTTGATTTATTTAAATTGAAAAACAATCGTTGGATTCATAAATATCTGAACAACTAAAAAAACATTTTCACAATGCTAATATACCGACGCACAATAAAAAATATGTTTCCAGATTAATTCTCAATATATTAATCCAAAATATCGCGAACTGAGCAAATTTCCTACAAAATATTAATTTCAAGTATTTTTTCCTCGTTAATTGAAAAATCGGTTACGATGAAACAACTCCCATCAGATTTAGTGATGAGCTAAAAAAATCACGCCATAAAAACAAACTTATATCAATATAAAACGATACACTTGACAAGGGGGAGTTATCAAAACACAAAATGAAACGAAATTAATTACATTTTCAAAGCGATCTTTCCTCACAAACCAAAATGCACATTCCCAGAAATAATGCAACATGTTGTTTCAGCGTTTGCTAAAACAACGTAGGCAAAAGACGTTTTCGAAAAAAATATTAATTTATTTACCAGTCATATTTATATATGTTTTAAATCTTAATTATTAACTACATAAATACGCTAGTATTGATTATGCTCTACTATACAAATATTTCAAATTGATATGAAATTTCTATTTTTAAATGTTTTTTTTTAATCTTTTGATAGTTCGTTTTAATTGTATATGTTGGAGATGTTTCCGTTTTCAGTCATTCAATTAATCTGTTCAGAAAAAGTCTAGACTTATTTCTTGAAAAACGTTAAAATTTTACTGGAATAAAGATTGTAAAGGCTTTCTGAAAAAAAAATGTTTTTTATCGGTTAGATTATCCATTTTCTTAAATAATAATAATAATGTATTTTCCAAAACTGTTTTATCGTTTTATTATTATGTATTTGTTTTGTTTGTTTATAAATTGTTTCTTCATTGATTGCAGAAACTTTCTCAAATTTTCTAAGAAATGCGAAAATTCTCTCAAATATATCTTCAAAAGTCGAAAGTTTATAAAAACATTTTCAAAAATAAATTATTTATCTTTAAAATTATGAACAATGCTAATAACGTCACCGACGCGTTAATGAAGATAATTTTTTTATAAATAATTAAAATTATCTTCATTAACTATGTTTACAAAATATAACAACTAACTCTTTTTTAATTTAAAATAACGACTGAGAATGCGTGTTCGAATTTAGAAGTCAAAAGGGCTCCTGGTTGATGACCAAATTTATGTTTTTTTTATATAATCTGAATGATTAATATTTAGAAAAAACATCGAAAATATTATCAGATAAAAATTATGACATTAGAATTGCGAATTATTTGATTCTTAATTGATTAATTGATTACTTTTTAGGTGTTAACTGTCACTTCTTGATGGAAAGGCATGATATTTTAAATAATAAAAACACATTTTTAGTACTCATTTCCACAGTATATTTTTTGATCAGGGCCGATTTCGCTCATCGAGAGCATTATCAACCGATGCTGACTTAATTATTTAAAAGATTAATGGATTATTAATTTTTTCTGCATGTAATAAAATAATAAGAAATTTAACTACATATTTTTTCAAGTACTGGCGAAGCAAACAATTACAAAATACATATAATTTATTTTTTTTGAAAATTAACGACTTTTAAAAAAAATTTCCAACTTAAATGAGGATCAAATTTAAAATGTGTAATTATATGCCTTGTTATTGGAAAATTATTTATGGCATCTTTTCTCGAGATTTTTTTTTAGTTGGTAAAACAAACATACAAATTGAATGTTGTCTTGAAACAACATTAATTATTTTTAGGAGCTTGAAGAAGATAAATAATATAAAATGCAATAATCAAATACGATGAATAGACATATATATTAAAAATGAAAACTGTAATGACTTTTTTAATTGTGTGATAATATAAAACTGAATTCGATGTCTGACTATATGAGGTAATTAAAAAGCTTAGAATGCGCTTTTAATGATAACAATATAGAAACAAATTGACTTTAACTGAGACGAACGACCTATGTTAAATTGAACTGTGACGTGAATGGCCGACTTTGTGCAAAGGTCAGAGCCCTAGTCTGTACGACTGATTTATTTGCAAATCTAATCTAATTTATACATTATATTTTTACAATTACTAACCCTTGTTAAAATTATATTGTATTTTAATAAATACTCAAAATAAATAAGTTATTATATCATTGGTGTTTATACTACGCGTAAAGAAAACGAATCTTCAAACGGACAGGACTTTATCGGTGAAAAATGAATAATTCATGTTATCGACGTGTTTGATGTAATTTCAATATCAAATTTGAATTGTTACAACCCTGGTTTCGCATTTCGGCATCTTCAGGCATTTTATCACACAAATGCAACAGAACTGGCGAAGTGAGTGACTAAACATGTGGAATCGTACAAAGTTGTAACAATTCAAATTTGAAAAATAAATGCTTCTCATCTGTCTCTTCTATGTATGTTCAGGTTTGAAATTGTACCTATTCTTCAACATTAAGCGAATTAAAATGCATACGCCAGTAAAAGTTATCATGATGATATATAATAATTCATTATTCAAGCTGCAGTCAAGGATAAATTTTCTAGATTACGGGTCATTACAACATTCGTTGTGTGACTTAATGTTCAAGGTGTTAGTGCTTAAGCTCGGCTGCATAATGTATAATACGTTCAAAAAATGAACTGCAATCCAGTCACCAGCTAACCTAACACAAAAAATTGTATCACGAGAAGATGAAAAAAAATAATTTTAATAGATATTGACATAAATAAACCTTGCAAAAAATCTAATCTTTTGATTAGCATAATAGTCACTCCACACAGTAAAGCGTAGAAGACTAAAATGCCAATAATATTACTTAAATTCAATAATAATTAAGTAGTTAATCAATGCTATAAAGAAACACTTTTTTTATTTTATTTCGACACTTAAAATTTTCAAGAACTATTTACAACATTAATTCTTGTCCAAAACGGTAAAAATTGCAGCATTCAATTTTTTTACGATATTATCGTTTATTGATGGAATTGGCATTTATTTAGAACTCCACTGTAACACGGTGGAATTTTGTAGAACAAAAATTTATTGCTATTTTTTCACCGTGATATTATAGTTATTTTTTCTGTCAAAAATTGCTAAAAAAAATTGCCGGTATCATTCTTTAAGGTTTTATTGAAACAGAGTAAAATATCCACTTATTAGAACTACGCCTGATAGAACTCTTAATATAAAAAATAACATAAGCCAAGATACCTATCATAAAATGGTATTTAATGAGTATGCTATAATTCAATAAATTAATTGTTGCAAAATCTTCTGCCGGTTTCAATGTGTTTATTCATTAAGGGGTCTGGAATATATATAAAATTAGTAGACATTCCATACAGTTAGGCGCTATCGAATTCCAAATTCTAATACATTATATTCTTTCAATATTTCTGTGTACATAGTTAAGTACACTAATACCGATCGAAGTATGAATCACAACCCTTTAGATTTCTAGACGAGGAGAACACTACGGCCAAGGGAGAGTGGGGTGGTGCGGGGAAAGGACGAGTCATAATTATACATTTATGGTAATACAAGTAAGACGCGGCCCGGTCGATCGATATCACAAACAGTAATTATAATCAAGGGAGTAGCCACCTAGCCCCACTTTCCCCTTTTCGAGTCTCTGTCGGTGGGGTGAGGCGGGTGGAGTTCGCCTCTGGACAGTGAAGGGTTGAAGGAGGTTAGCACTGTCAAAATCAGATTTGTTTTTAATGAATATTCAAATGAGTGTTTCTTTGCTTGTAATTAGAATTAAAATAAAATTACGAAAAAAATCAAAATGAAATTAATATTAAAAAAAAAATATTTATGATATCGACTGAAGGTGCTCGATGGAATTTCAATATCAACTTTGTACGATTCCACATGTTTTGTCACTAACGACCCGGATTTCGCCTTTTGGCATCGTCAGGCATTCTGTCACACGGATGCAACAGAACTGACTTGTCTATATCCATAGTATCTATCTTCCGTGTGATGCCTGAAGATGCCGAAAGGCGAAAGCCGAGTCGTTAGTGACAAAACATGTGGAATCTTACAAAGTTGTAACAATTTATGATATCGACTGAAGGTGCTCGATGGAACTTCAATATTAAATTTGAATTGTTGCAGCTTTGTACGATTCCATATGTCTTGTCACAAACGACCCGGGTTTCGCCCTTCGGCAGTTTTGTTGCATCCGTGCGATGGAGTACCTGAAGATGCCGAAGGGCGAAACCCGGGTCGTTTGTGACAAGACATATGGAATCGTACAAAGTTGCAACAATTCAAAAGTAAAAATGTTAATACTTTTCATATACTAGGTTACCATATTAAGCGATTTATACGTCAGTAAAATTGTACTTATAGCTAATATTGAATTTGTGTTATTGTAGTGAAGGTTTTGCAATGACCATGCATCATTCAAGACAAACCAACATAAATGAATGGCTCACAAAAAAAGCAGGATAAGTCAAATAAAAACAGCAAATTTTAAATATCTATATTATGACTATGACATTAATTATTTGATTGAAAATTGAACGTTGAAAAATAGTGAGAAAATACAAGCATAAAAGATTATACGTGTACAAATATAAACTGCATTTAAATAAAATAAATGTCGATCAATTCTTATTTGTGGTTGTTATGAGAATAAATTTGTCACTTTCCGTGATAAATTATTGTAATAAGTATTGTTTAAAATAAATTTTATAAACGCCACACCAGGTAATTATGTGCTAATTTATTAATCAAGCACATTTTCGTTTTGCTCTCGCTTTAAAAATGGTTTAAAACAAGCGCTAATTAATTTAAACAACGGGCCATAAAGCATAATAACATCGCGGCCATAATTACAATTTATAAAACCCGATGACACATGTGAGACCCCCCAGCGACCGTACCACGATATCAGGGGCGCGGGCGGCGGGGGGATCCTACAACATTAATTTTGCGAAATGAACCTAATTTACATTTAAATAAGGAACCTCGCAAGGGTGCGTCTAACCCCCTCCCACTCCTCATCGCTTGAACCAAAGCCTTCATTCTACCCCTTTCTCTCATAGTTTGACTAAAAGTGCAGTGATTGATAAGCATTTGTACATTTACATAAGAAACTAAGCTTATTGCAAACCGTTTCAGTCAACAACGAATTAAAATTTTGTTGATTCAAAAAACCATGAATGGTCTTGAAATAAATTAATGGTGATTGAGTATTCAAATAAATATTTTGAACTTAAAAAAACTAAAATGTCACGGTGAAAAAAATAGCAATGTATTTTAGTTCTACAAAATTATTTTTAAACATATAGTTGATAGCTATTTCGGCTCACGCCATCGTCAGAACTATGATATTAGCCGAAATAGCTATCATCTATATTTTTTAAAAATAATTTTGTAGAACTAAAATACATTGCTATTTTTTTCACTGCGTTATAATGGAGTTCTACCAATCAATATCATAATTATTCATAATAATAGACTATTTCTTTTTTCAAAACAATAATTAACATTACGGAAACGTGTTTTTCGTGGTTAGTATTATTTTATTTGACTTCTTTTTTGTTAATTAAGTTATGCAAAAAATAATAAATGGTTTTTGGAATCTTACGCTTATTAAATATTATATTTTGTCAAACGGCATAAAAACTATAAACATATATACAATATAAGGTATATAACGATTTATTGATTGAATTGACATTCACTTAGTAGAACTCCATTATTACACGATGAAAAAAATAGTAATGTATTTTAGTTCTACAAAATTATTTTTAAACATATAGTTGATAGCTATTTCGGATCAGGCCATCGTCAGAACTATGCTTCAACTAACATTTGCTTATCTATATATAGCTGTGTAGAAAAGGTACACAATACATCTTCTCTCCTTTTTTAACGGCCTAGCTTGTTTCTTTCTCCGAATAAAACTGAATTTTTCAAAAATTGTAAATAAAATTAAAAAATGCGGCTATGACAATAAGTTTATATGTGGCACGAAAATGGTCTATTACGGAAGCAAATCAGACCCCTTCCCCCCGTGGAGAGGTTTAATTAATGGGCTACACAATATATTCCGTGTTATATAATGATTATTATTCATTAATATTATCTATTCTTGACCCCACTCGTTCCAGCTTCATATTGAAATTTTACCACACAACTCGGGTGGCTTACTGACAAAAATAGAATTAAAAAAACTTCTTATTGAAGAAGTTATTATATAAATTATAAAAAAGGTTGATTACAGCTTTCAGTGTTGTAACTAGTGTTACTTGTGACGATATTATTATGGCCGAGACTTAAGTGAGAATACATACTATTGTGGGGATAGTGATAAGGTTCAGAACCACACTACTTATAATATAAAACGGACTTAGGTATAATATGCGATGGGTTTCTAGATACCGGACTTACTTTAACTCCTCGCCTATGGCCGTTCTTTAATTAAACGATTTCATACACGGTAGTGCTTGCGGGGTTACCTTATGCGATTCCTGCATAATTAAATTATTGTTTCAACTTACAACATACATACAAAAATAGTTACTTTTATTAATATTTAAATCGGTACTTTTCTAATACCAGTGGCAAAGGAAAATAAAAGATTCGTACATTATGCGTAGGTCAATGAAAAAAAAAATGATAATATATTGATTAAATAAGTTAAACATCGTTTTTTAGAATATCGTGTCAAGTGGTAAGACGGCCAATTGCAGTGTATTGACATTAAAAAAATATATGCGAAGTAACAGTGTCAAAAACTTTTCCGTAAGAGATAATTTTTGTACAAAAATATAATGCTAATCAATTTGATAAATACCAGCACTAATAAACTAACCCTTGAATTTTTCAGTGTTGGAATATACAATACTTTAAATGGAGGGAGGAAATGTCTTAAGAATTAAATATCTCTTCTTATTTTATCAACATTTACGGTTTTCTTAGTAATTATAAAGACAAAATACGTTTTATTGATTGAATTGGCATTCACTTGGTAGAACTCCATTATAACACGGTGAAAAAATAGCAATGTATTTTAGTTCTGCAAAATTATTTTTAACAAATATAGTTGATAGCTATTTCGGCTCACGCCATCGTCAGAACTACGATAGTTCTAGGATAGTTCTGACGATGGCGTGAGCCGAAATAGCTATCAACTATATTTGTTAAAAATAATTTTGTAGAACTAAAATACATTGCTATTTTTTTACTGTGACAAAATACGTTGTTTATTTATTTTAATTTTTTTTATGAAATGTATTATGTGTCTTTGAACAAATATTTAATCTTCCAAATAGTTCAAAATTAACTTTCTTATTAATTATTAAGCTGTAAGACATTTAAAAGTACTAAACATCTCAATATTTATGGTATTTCAAAATAAAAGTCATAAAAAATGAATACACAGGGCGATCGCCGAAAAGAGTTACTGCTTTGTTTATTAGACATTTTAATGATACAGAAAAATATTGTGTAAGCCAAAGTGTTTGAATATGAAAAATATTTAACAAGAGTCAATCATTAATTAATGTGACGGTTTGAAAATGAATGAAATTAAAATCTACCACCTAAGCCCACATTTCATAGTTTAATAAGTAAGGAAAAACAGAACCAGGCTAAGTCACAGCGTGTCGTATTAGTTGAAAAACATTCGAAGAAAATTTTCAAAGCAATTCATTAAACTCAAATGATCTCAAGAAATTAAAGTTCAAGCAACAAAATTATGAAAAATGTGTAAAGAATTATTATTTTTGTCTAGTTAAAAACCAATTGACTCAAGAACTTCTCCAGGAAAAAATCTCGATAAACAATGGGGTACATTTTTTTTCTCGAAGTCACCTTTGCATGAATTAAACAGTGTAAATATGAAAAGCTATATGCAGGTATTATTGGCATATAATTTTGTGAATATGAACAGGGCAGAACAGATTTTGTTTGTTTCTAACAAAACAGTACAAGGCTACATACTGCCAATCTAGCAATGAAATTACTGAGAGGTCTGTTTCTATAAGAATGTATATTGAGAAATTGTGATATCAATTGACCTCCACGATCACTAGATTTAACAGCTCTATCTTCTTTGCGAGAAAACATTTAAAAGGCATGGGTTATGCCGAAAAAACAGATACACTTAAGCAACTTAAAAAATATATACATTATAGAAATACTGGTTAATATACTTAAATGTTTGAAGAAAAATGTTTTGCAAAGAGCTCGCATTTGTAAAATTTACAGATACAAACTGTTTTCTCCCATAGTTTTGCTAAAATAATTTTTAACATTTAATAAAACATTAAAAAAACATATCACGCCTTCCCAATAAACACCCAATACATATTTTTCAATTCAACAGTGACCAAGATATGTAGGTTTCCAATTTTAAAGTATAGCATGTAAGCACAATTAAAAGTTTTTTTATGGATGTAAGGTACTGTTTCAGAATAAACCACAACCAACAAATCATTTGGTATATGCTTTTAACATTACTCGTAATCTTTCGACACTTTTATGAGACAACGATAAATATTTTAAATGACATTATTATATTTAGCCATTCCTCTTTCAGTTCCATGAAACCGATAAAATTGTTTTTTTTTTATAATAATGAAAGAATAAATAACCGTACCGTCAAATCAGGAAAAAATATTTTGATCAAAAGATAACTCGCAATAATATCATTGCGTATAATTTTAAAGCACTTTCTGAAAGTGTTATGGTTCTATGTTATAAAGTTAATTGATCTATGACTAGAAAAAAATTACAAATACAAACTTTAAAAATATTTTCAGTGATAATTATTACATATTTAAAAAAATGAAGTCAGAAAATCGGCCACATTCAATTTTTAAACTATCAGAGACTAAGGTCAATATTTTTGTGTTTTGAGAGAGTGACGCGCTTGTTCCAATGTTTTAATATGTGAATAGGTTGAAAGTAGTAAAAGAAGTTAAAGAAATGTAAAGCATCAATAATGAAGATAAAAAACAATCTGCTTTTATCCATTCCATTAAAAATACAGCTGTTTCTTTCTTCGATGTTAAGCGTAAACTGTTACTATTGTATTCCAAGATAAAAGAACTAGTTTTGTTTGGTTCATCAATCATTCTTTCAGAGTGTATATGGATGAATAAATTACGAATCACATTTAAGTGTCCACTATCACTTCTTAGTGGAAAGGAATGATATTGATTGAATTGGCATTTACTTGGTAGAACTCCATTATATCACGGTGAAAAATAAAAATGTATTTAAGTTCTAGTTAGCAGTATTAATAGTTAGAATTGACGTTGATAGATCTGACGATGGTGAGCCGAAATAGCTGTCAACTATATGCTATAAAAAAATTGTAGAACTAAAATGCATTGCTATTTTTTCACCGTGTTGAAAGGAATGATATTTAAAAAAATATTAATACACTTTTTAGTAATATTAACACAATATATTTTATGATCAGGACCTGTTTCGCTCAACCGGTCCTGATCTTTTATTTAAAATATTTTGCTTTCTTTAAGATGTCAAAAACGAAGACATAATAATCATTCGTACAAAAAAAGTATCCACTCGAGAATTCAAACCCTTAACCCTTAACCGCATGGTGAAATTATATTTTTGCATTCGACTACTGTCCCGGAATGAAAAAAAAGTGTACAAATATGCATTGTTAATTTTTAATTACTAGCATTGGTATGTAGACGATGCTACCTGTTTATTTATGCCTGAAAATACCGAAAGGCAAAACCCGGATCGCTAGTCACAAAACACATGGAATCGTACAAAATTATAACAAATTTAATATTGAAATTCCATTCAGTCGATATCATAAATTAAAAAAGGTGTACAATTACAAGCTATTGGATTGTTTGTCTCGTGTTATATTTATCAGTTTGCCTATAAATATATAAAGTAAAGAGATAATTATTAAAGGACCGACCACAACACACGACGTGACGATTGCCTCTTGTCTGTTAGCCTTCACCCCCGCCATGAACAGCCTTTGAGACCCATTGCTCACTTATACAAACTCGTCTCAACTTAACTCAGACCTTATCTATTTACACAACTGAGTTTAACAGATATACGAAGGCCGCTGCGCAAAACGCGCCGAGTTACATAGATTCTAATTAATTATGCTAATGAGACAGAAGACGCTGCTAGGGGTGGCGCGGAGGAGTTAAGGGGTGGTTGGGGAACTCTGTGGGAGGCAGAGGATTTTGTGGACGTAGGAGGGTAGCACTACTATCTTTTGTTTGCCAGATAATTTGTAAAAGAAACGTAATTATAAGTTATTTATAAATAGTATTTGAAAATTTCGTGTTGATATTTTCTCTTCAATTATTTAGTATTGATTCGTCTATCCACTTATTATCTATATTTGAATAAATATTTTATATTCTAACTATTCAAATATTTATAGCAGATTTTTTTTGACATGTTGACCAAAAAATTTACATTTAGTGTCTTTTATTTGCGCATAATATGTATACCACTTTTACCTGTAGTAAAATTAGCACAAGTCAAAATGACGGTCACCTAAAATAACATTCTGTATACGTTTAAAACAAAAGAAGTTTAAAGTTAAGTTGCTATTTTTTTCACCGTGTTAAAAATGCACTTTTGTACACAAAATTGTTGCTAGCTCTAATGTTGGTATCTTCAGATATCTTTTCATTTTTTGTATAATTTTATTATTTACTTACACAAACTGATGAAACATAGAGTTTTTTAAAATTTATTGATTTATAGTGATATATATATATATAGACAAAAGGCGAATGATATCTTCATACAACATGTATTCTGTACTTTTTATATCATCGAACTTTCTCAGAATTCAATGAATCTTAGAAAATATATACATTTATAAATATATTTTACATATGACTTAAATAAATATTGTTTTTATAAAATCGATAATGGTACATTTTTCAATACAATTTATATTGTTTGGGATTATGTACTTCTAAATTTTCCATTTACCTTTCGTATTTTAGTGTAGAAAAGTTACAGTTAGTAAAAACAGATGAAAAAAGATATTTTGTTCCATGAATTGCACTAAGGAATCAAATATTTCTCTATCATTTGAAATATCGTTCTCAAAATGTTCGAAATAACAATTTCACGTTTGACAGCCATTATTCCAAGAACCTTTCCGAAAGGGGTAAAAGGTGGCTCCCATTGTACAAGCACAGACTAAAAACAGCAGCATCGCTCTCTACTCTTCTCTCCACAACACAGGCAGACATAGAATAATAATTTACATAAATAATAATATAATATGGAAAGAATTATGGAAATTAGCGTGGCGTAGTTGTAACTTATTTCGCCGGGAGATGGCTATGGGTATTTTACTCGGGTGACAGCTTTCGACCGCCGAATTCCCGCTAGCTTTCCCAGCCGAGGTGACGTCACGCGAGGGATTTTTCAGTGAGCTTTCAAGGTCACCCGGAAAACTTACAGACGGAAACTAAGGTGACGCTGATACGCTTTCGATGTAACGTACTTATATTGGGTCCCCACGTGAATGAAAGTTTTCAATGACATAATAAATTAATCATTTACACATATATGATATGGGTACTTATTTTTTTAAAAATAATAAATGTTTATTGATTGAATTAGCATTTACTTGGTAGAATTCCATTACACCACGGTGAAACAATAGCATACTAGCGTAGTTCTGACGATGGCGTGAGCCGAAATAGCATACGCAATATCAACTATATCTTTTAAAAAAATTGTAGAACTAAAATACATCGCTATTTTTTCACCGTGTTTCAATAAATATTGTTTCATTTGAAACTCGTAGGCAAATTCTCATTCTTTCATATTATGTTTGGTCGATTTTTATACTGTGATTTTTTTTTTCAGAATTCACTATTCCAATACCTAAGTATGTGAAATCTCGGAGCCTATTGAAATATTTTTGACTTTTTGAGGTTCTCTGATTGAATATTTAAAATGTCCGCTATAATATATAGACTGAGCATATATGTACTCGTATAGAAAAATAACGAATATCCAACTAATAAATATTTAAGCTATAAAAAATATTGCTAAAGCTTCATTTTATTTTGCTTCTAGTGACAAGATGATGATGTATTTTAATTATGAATACAATCTGCAGTTTGATGATTTCAGGAAAAGCCTAAATCGCATATCGTATGTGTATATCACAAAGTTTATAACTTTGCAAAACTTTTTGACGCGAAGAGGAAAAATGCTCCGAAAAATCTCAAAACTTTTCTTGTATTTTATAATTAATGATATTGACTGAAAGTGTTTTATGCCGTAAGATCCCGAAAGGCGAAACCTGGGTCGTAAGTGACAAAAAATGTGGAATCGTACAATGTTTTAACAAATTGAATTTGTTCTCGAATTTATTTGTAAATATTGATTCATCGATAGGTTATACGCTGACAGGAAAGTATTATAATTGAATTGTTAAAACTTTGTACGATTCCACAAGTTTTGTCTCTAACGACCCAGGTTTCGCCTTTCGGCATCTTCAGGCATAAAACACCTTCAGTCAATATCATTAATTATAAAATACAAGAACAGTTTTGAGATTTTTCGGAGCATTTTTCCTCTTCGCGTCAAAGAGTTTTGCAAAGTTATAAGCTTTGTGATATAAACATACGATGTGCCATTTAGGCTTTTCCTTTTAACACGGATGTTACAGACGTTCTTTGTAACAAATATTATTTATACAATTTGTAATATCGACTAAGGCTTCTTTAATGAAATTCTAAAATATATTTTTTATTGTTTAAACTGCAAAATAAGCAAATTATATTATATTTAAAGTCTATGTTTTTTTTTGTGTTATTCCTCTTGTATATTATCGAAGCAAACTGTTTATTGTCTGTAACTTACGTTGCATCTGTGTAATGGAATGCATGTGAAAGGTAAAACGTGGAACATGAAAGACAAAACATGTTTTCAAAATTTAAGATCGAATAATATTTAGTTACAGAATTTTGAATTATCTTAGAATAAATAATTTGTTATTATAATTTTAGTTTAGACGGTTGATTAATTTATTGGATAAAAAATCTAGCATTTAAATAAAAAAAAACCAAGCAAGATTGCCAACACAAAGAAAAGAAAAACCAAAGCCGCTTATTATGAGGGTTCAATAAAATTCGCAATTAATTATCGTGATCGTAATTTTTGTGTAAATCTTTTTACTCGGTAATCTAATAAATGTAGAGCGGTAACGCTGGGGTGGATCAGGCGTCCCCTCCCCACGCCTTCAAGTAATATTAAAACCCCTCTTAACAATTCGTAATTGTCAGGCCACTTAAGTCATGGAAGGGGTGGCCGGGGAGGGCGGACTAGGGCGCCGACTGCCTGGCAATTAACCCTTCCGGCGCGATTTCGGTTCTTGTACGTGCGGCCTGTCAATCGATACACTTTTTTGAATCGATAGAACTTTATTATATTATTTATACCGTAGGCATATTCAGTCAACACTGCGGGATATTGAAAATTGTTCATATTAAAAAATTATTTATTTTTTGTTTTATCAAATATAATATATATATTTATTAAAAGAGTGATTATCATTGCGTCCTTAATTTATTTAATACCAATTGTAGTTACCTTAAGGCGTCTTCAATAATTGTCCAATGATATGCCAACTAACTATTTTAACATTAAGCACGACAGTAGATATGACAAAATACGTTTTTATAAAAAAATAATAATTTGCAAAACTGCTTAATATAAAGTAATTTATTAACACTTTCAAATTTGAATTGTCACAATTTTGTACGAATCCACATGCAACAGCACTTGTCAGTTCTGTTGCATCCGTGTGATAGAATGCCTGAAGATGCCGAAAGGCGAAACCCGGGTCGTTAGTGACAAAACATGTGGAATCGTACAAAATTGTAACAATTCAAATTTGATATTGAAATTCCATCAAGCACCTTCGGTCGATATCATAAATTATTTACACTTTGTTTAAAATATAGCCAAAAAATGAACTCGGCGGTCAAAATATTTTGGCAATTTTTTTAAATTTAATGTGTAAAATATTAGATAAAGATATTTATAGTCTTTACAAATTTATAAAAGTCTTTTTAAGTCTGCAATATAAGACAATTTTAAATAAAGAATGTGTAGAAGAGCAGGTACAAAATGTATAGTTCGTAATTTAAAAAAAAACTCTGATTCATAATTATGTGTTAGTTTTTAAAAAAAAACGATAGATTTATTCAAGAATTTGGTGAGACTTCAATAAACTTTGTCGCTTAAAGATCACAACATTTATCCAACACTTAAATAATTTTTTTTTGTAAAATTAATTTAAATTCAAAAAAAAAATGATTTTAAGTATGTGAAAATAAATGTTATTATCTTCATTTAAATATCTCATATTTCATAAATAACACATTTCTTTATGGCTCAGTTTTCTTTATGGATTTCGTTTGTGAATCATCATTCTAAAATCATATAACAATTTTTTATTTCATTATTATGGGATGAAAAGAATTATAGATGTCGACAACTAGAATACGTGCCATGTACATAATCATTACATTTCATAAACACGACGTTGGCAATGTCAATTTTGTAAAAACAAAATGTTATTCTTTCGTTAATAGTTAAAAACTTTATCTTGTAAAAAGATAAACTAACCTTTCACTAAAGTCTGATTCCTTGAATATGTTTAGTCTTGAAACCGTGTGAATAAAGCTTTCGTTATAAGGTGGGAATTTTTTTTAAATATATTTGGTATCGTATAATTTAGAGATAACAGCCCATTTTAAAGTTTGATATATTTTGAAACAAAATTATCGCGAATAGGTTAACACATATGTTGTCTTATTTCTTGTTTTATTAATACTTAGAGCTGTATAGTTTCTTATAAAACCTAATCGTTATTATTCCATCTGTGTAAAACATGCCTTACTTGCTCGAAAATATAAATCGCCTGCAATAATTTAAAAAATGCTATTTTTATAATTTGCAAAATTTGAGTAGAAGAGCTTTTGATTTTACATCGCGTAATCACGTTGTTTTACAAAACTCCAATAGGGAAACGTTTTACTAGTGCTTGCAGTGTAGCGGTATGCGTTCTTCATTGTGACGTTGTTCTCGACACCTTGCAATGTTTTCTTTATTCAGTTTTTAGATTTGTGTACAAAGACATGGGGTTCTACCATTTTTGGTATTTTCTTACCTATCACATATTTAGTGAATTAACGCATTAATCATTACACAATCAAAATCATCAACAACAACATTCATCGATCATTTACTTTTGATTGCTGATGATGTTATTTCGCTGTTTTTAATTTATACAAAGCCTGTTATTTAAATCCGATTATGAAGGAATTTAAATAAAGCATTTTCAATGTATCTAGCCACTAGTGTATATAAAACTATTTGAAACTACTAAGAATGTAAATCCCAGTGACAAATAAATTATTCTAAAACGTGAATTGATCCAGTAATTAAGCCTTTAATTTATAATTACACTTAACCCCATACACCTATACACCAGCCCAAAAACTTGCCTTGTACTAACGTCTAATTTACATTTCCATTTCATACTAATACGGATTTAGGCAACTACAAACTGTAAACTCGAGTATGTACCTTAAATCTAATAACGTAGGGAACAAGTTCCTCTGGCACGGTCCAATTGTATGGGAAAGCGTTTATGGATATATACTCGATTGTCACAAATGTATAATCAAAATGAAATTAGTCAGCAAATGTTAAGAATTGTTTGGATTGCAAGAGTCGGCCATTTATACCAAGCAAATATAGGCACAACTAAAACCTACGCGGCTAATAAATTAAAATTCTAACATTTTCAAACAGAAATAATAAATTCAGCACACTATCGACATCATTAAGGCAGGTTTTATTTATAATTTCGTGGTATTATCTAACTGTTATTTCGCTTCTTATAAATGTATATTCATGAAAATATTTTAAGTTTTCTGCTCGTTTTTCACAAAAATAAATCAATTAAAATGAAAGTTAATCTATTTCACATAATTTGCAAGACTGAAACCAATACGAAAATAATTTAAAACATTTTTTGCCCATCTCAGCCACTTTTTTCATATCTAGTAAATTATAAGTCTTGTGAAAGCAAGAAAATTTCAAGTAATTGGTGAATTTCTCTCACTTGTATTTATTATCATCAATTTATATTTCAGAAAATTATCGTTGCTCAGTAAACAAGTGCTTTTAAGTTATGTTACTATCCTGAAAGTTAATTTAAATCCATATTTAAAGGTAAGTTTGTAGAAATCCGATTTTATTATAAAATTAAATTTTAAAACTTTATTACATGCGATATATGGATTTTATCGATACTATTAATGAAACCTAATGTCGATGACGGGACTTATCGTTACACAATCATAAGCATTAGACTTTTTCAGGGCAGTAAATATGATTGCTATGATCCACACAATATTATTCTTTTCTGTTGAAATGAATATTCTTTAGACTATTAAGTAGCATCAAATGAGCTTTCAGAATACTTATTTATAATATGAGCAGTCCCGTATGCAACATATGCTGGAATCTATAAGTTATTTAAGAATGCAAACAAAACCCGTTCATTTTAATCATTTTTTCAGATGTAAGTAAATATGCAATAGACTTAGAAAATCATATAATATAACGTCCTCTATACACACGTTTGAATTGAAGAAAAATATTTTGATTAATAAAAGAACGAAAGATAATACATATATGCGGAAAATCGTCAGACAGGTACCTCAAAGATATTGTGAGATTTGTTTTCTATATTCGTGCAGTCCTGTGATATCGAGTATGTTATCTCTTTTATAATTTGCCTTTTCATAAAAACACAGAAGAAAATTGACAACTTCAGATTTTTATAGGAAAGTTTGCTTGCTAAAAATCAAAGTTTAATTGAAGCTTAAAGCTTGAAACTATTCTTACAAAATTGGAGTTCTAGTAAACAATTAAAAATTTTAATTTAGACTGTACCATTTATAACTATAAGATAAATTGTTTTTGAAAACATTTCTATAATTTTAATTACAAAAGATTCAGGTGGGCCGAGATGTATGTTGTTCAATATATACAAGTCTTTTTCTAAAGTTTCAGTTTCTAAAGAAGATTTAATTATTTTATTGTGGTGGTATGGCCCTATGACGTATCAGTCCAGCCATAGTATTGATTACTGGCAGAGTTGTAGAGGAAATGGTATGCAAGACATGATAATTAATATCAACAGGGAAGTGAGCATTTCACATTCGTGCCGAAGACAAAACGGCTGTCAGCTCTTAACCACTGTTTCCGTATCCGAAGTGTTATTTCCAATGAATTGCTTACATAATATAACTTAACATAAAAGTACCGCAAGAATACAACTTAACGTAATAAATTCAAAACACAACGAGTCCGGACAGAATGTTTTATATTTATAGTTATACATAAAATATCGTGTGTAAAGTTACGGAAGTTGTTAAATTTTCGAATTATATATCATTGTCTATGGATGTGACATAATAAATAAATTAGTATCGAATAATGCAGTCTATCAAATCCGTTTTTATTGATATCTTCATCTTCACGATATATTCATTTAATCTTTAACTATTTTAACAAATTGATACATATTCACGAGACAAATCAGTATTTTACATGTTATTGTATTATCGAATATGATCAATTGTAATTATCTATTGAAGCATATATCTCCGTATACATAGTAATATGAAATAACTTACAAGAAATTTATTATGAAAATGAATATAAAACTAATACATTTAGACGAAGAAGAATTGTTAACAATATCTAAAAATTGTTGTAAAACTATACTAGTTATTACTTAGTTTTTAATTATGAAAATGCCATATTTTTTTAGAAATTATACAAAATAAAGTTGATAGTGACAAATTATTTACTAAAACAAAAATCATTTAACAATTGCGAATTTATATAAAGAATGTGTAGTGCTTAAAAGCTTTATTTAAAATTATTCTTTCTCTTCAATCAATGAATTGTTTTTAATGCAAATATGAATCACTTGACGTTTATGAAAAATGGTCGAGAAATTATATTTTATTTTAACATCATAAAAAACCATGTTTCATGTTCAATTCTCATTTGAAAAATTCATTTCCCTATACTATGCGCATTCTTCCTATCTTGAATATATACACGTGATTCCTTTAACCGGCTCAAATACGTTAAGTGAAGCACTAGGAACCCCGCGTCTCTGACTAGCGGCCACTTCAACGTATTATTTTTATAGTTTGCTTTAAATTGCGTCGAATTATTACGGTTGACATGAATAATTAATTCAGATATATATGATATCTTAAACAAGTGCCCAAAATTTCACGCAGCGACCACGAGAACAAAAAACCTGTTAAAAATGAAAATTTATTTTATACACCTATTTAACGAATCGTAATTCACATAAGATAAACATTTTCTTTCGACATGATCTGAAGGTTGTAAATTATGGAAATAAAAAAATTGCCTTATTTTTAAAAAAATATGTTATATTATTAAAAGGTTAAAATTATGCCTCTCATTCGGTGGTTTGACCTGGCAAGCGGAGAACTTCTCATTTAAAAGTGAGATTGATCTAAAGCATGATTGGTAGCTACTTTTAATTTTTTAATTTGAATTTTCAAGGCGATCGACTACCGATAAGAATCGCATAAGAAATTTTGATAATACTTTTTAAAACAATAAGAAATCTTTTAAATTCAAAATGTCTGTTGTTTTTTAAATAATATTATTAAAATATCTTCGTATTTTTTACTATTAAATGTTAAATATAAAAACTATTACAATTCCAATTGTAATTGAGATCGTCCAAATTTTGCTTCGTGATTAACCAGTGATCTATAATAACAACATCTTCACCACAGCTTCTAAATATTTTTCGAATATAAAGGTATTTTTTTCTTGATTCTTGATTTTTAATACACATAATAAATTTAATCTTTATATATCAAAAAAAAAATAAGGTGAAATTCATATAGGTGAATTTTCGTTTTCCTTTTTGAGTGAGAAATATCAACATTGATAACATAATAGAGAGAGAGAACAAACAATTATTGAGGACACGCCGATATTCGCGAGTTCATCTATTAGGCAAATTGTAGCAGTCGAGTCGTCGTCAGTCCAATTTCAACCCGGTTCCGACACCCGAATAGCGAATGCCGAATGCTAGAACACCCGGTCACGGGGTAGCCGGTTCTAGCTTAGGATAATTTACAAAAGATGAATTATAACTACGTACAATGTCCTAAATGACAGTAAGTATATTTTACTAACTAGAAATTTACAATTCACATAATTCTTCATTTAAATCAATATTTACAAAAGTCACTTCTAATTTTGCAAGATATTCGAATAGTCGATTAATTAAAAGTTTGTGTGAATGCATTCGAAATGGTGTATTTTTTTTTTATATTTATTTAATAAAAGTGCTGATATTTATAATGAGTCCCAATAAAAAGGCGACAAAATACAGTTAATAATTATTATGTCATTAAATAATATCGAAAAGTAGTTGTCTCATTATTTTAAAAATATATATGATTTTTGAATTACTATATCATTACTCACATTCGAAAAGTGTTGTATCATTTAGCGTGTACTGAAAAATCTATAACGTATAATCTTTTTACTTAAATTAAATATAGGTATTTAGAAAACAATATAACTTGATAAATACGACGAAAGGAAGTATCAATACACATTTTTAGATTCCCAACAAGGTTATACAGAACTATATTTTTAGCCAAGTCATTATTATTACTCACATCTCACGAATCGTCCTAACACAGGGTAGCACTAGTAGACGGAGAACCATTCGCATTAATTAATTATAATTAAGTTTAAGTTGACGCAGAGCTTGTTAAGGCTCGCACGGAGTGGGAGGAGGAGGGTGGAGACGGGGTTGTTATGAGGGGTGGTTAAATCGGGTGAATGTTCTGCGGGGCAAATGGGTTCATACGCGGACAGTTTGCTCCTGGAAGCTTAAATTAACCTTAAAATATTATAAAACTAGTCATTTTTATTTAGGAATATTTTTAAAGTATTTTAATTTATTTATTTGCAAATAAATTAATTAAAATACCTACAAATGATTGATTGCGCAATTGGGGTTAAAAATATTCGCGGAAGTTTTTTTATAAATAATATCAAAATACTGATTGATTTAGCTTTTAATTATTGTGTAATTAAGCATATCACATGAAAAACACAGTATGTTTGTATTTGTTTCTAAGGTGTAATACCCTGTTACTACACAAATAAAATAAACTTATCCGTATTCACATGAAATAAGCAAACTTTCTGAACCATAAATCTAATTACCTGTCATTCTGTATTCTACATAACTCATAATATTTATATTATAGAATAATTGAGACTTTTATTAGTTGAGGAATGACATTATCATCGCTGGTGAATTGTTTGCGAAGCATATACGCTGATTATGGAATGGGTTTCTGTATCGAGACCCAGGCTTTCATGGGGATTTCTCCGTCTTCTATTATGGTCAGGTTTAGAGGTCCGCATGGCTGTGTTCTTGGATATTAGTGAAACGTTATTAGATTTAATAATCACAAAATGGCGACGTTGTTTATATTAAAATTTAAATACTATCCGAGATAAACGCCTAGTATTTTAATTAATAATTATTTGGTAGATTATTCACGCTCTTTTCTGCTGTTTCTAAAAAAGACCTAAACGTACAGAGTTTCTCTATAATTTATTCATATAATTTCTTATTTAATATAAAACTGCGATGTCATGTATTAGAAAGAAATTTAATCTTTTGTTTCATAAAAATAATCAAGGAAGGAAAGTTTATTATTGTAATCTAAAGACTAATGAATCCAACATGTTTAGGCTTATTATAGAGTATGCATTCTTGATTAGATTATTCACCAAAGTTTCCGCACGTTAAACGTGGAATATTAAAATATTGTGTATGACAACGTGATAGTATTATAAAATCAATGATGTACTGAATAATATTTTATCCAGAAAACATGCATGATTCATTTATGTTTTTTTTTTTTAATTTATGGAATTACTAAGATGTTTTCGACATTGCTGTGAATTTGGTCTCATAAACAATATTTTCTCTTTAATTATATTTTGTATTAATAGATGGCACTGTCGTTGATTTTTTCAAAGTTTAAATATCGAATAGTGCTTAAAAATGAGACTAGAAAATTTGTTCAAAAAGTCTTATTAAGCACAATAATTTATTCATTAAATTCAAACATATAAACTAGCATAATTAAAATCATATAAATTATTGTGTATAAAGTTCTTCAGTATATCTAATGGTGTTATCTATACATGATTAATACCATGGCATCGTACAATATAGTAATCTGCTGTTGAATAGCGGGTTAATTGATCTGGTTTGAGGGTTCGGCTGTGGAGACGAGGCATCCTTTCACTCGCCAGAATCGACCCATCATCACACCTTGACGGTCAAACAGTCAGAATAGGATTTTGCCATCCATTCAGCGAGAATATTAATTTGTATTAATGAGTATGATGGCAATCTTCACCAGTTTGAATAGGATAACATAATATATATGCACATATTTGTAATGGGAAACGTACCTTTTCGTTCAAGTATAACTTACTACCTATCCTTGGAACGGCAGTTCAATATATCGCTTGTTTATAGTGTAAAGCTGTTCATTACGGTTTGACCAAAAGTAAGTTCATAGCACAATAAGCTCGATTATTCTTTTTAACGTATTCGATGTGATTTATAAAGCTTAACGTGGATATGAACTTTTTGTTACAGTAAAAAAAAAATTCTACAAAAACCACTGTTTCTTAATATAACGTCCACTTTTGCTCAACGCGAGTATTGTCAAAAAATACTTGAGATCAATTGTGAAAATAGTACCAAAAAAAATACTTTTTTTTATTTCAATTTAATGCCTATTCACCAAGAAGCGACAATAAATAATTGAAATGTGATTGGTTTCTTTCTGTATAATGATAGTTTAAAATTGGCATCGCTTATTTGAAATGTGCTATCTCATTTTTTTCTAAAATATTATTTAAAAGATAATACCGGTCAGCATATCTTAATTTTTACTCACATCTTTTTTTTAATATTGTTTACAATGTCTCGATTACATTAGTTTTAATAGAGTTTTGTGCTTCTTCTATCACACTTGTTAGGAACAGTTAGTGAATTTACGTTTTAAGATTTAAATTAACTTGTACATTACTTATAATTTCGTAGCGATTAGGTTTAATAACATAATGCACTAGGAATCCTTATACGTAAGGATCCATTTTTGAAATCATAATTACTTGTGAGGGCGGAAATTTCATTTGATATTAATTAAGAAGAGCAAAAATTGATAACACGAATATTACAGTTATCGATTTCAATGTGTTTGCCAAATATAAGCTTTCACAATAAGTGTGCGCTGATTTCCATAAAAATATTATTACAACTACATCAACAATATTTCGAATCATATAAATTGTATGTCTATAAAATTATGTACACTAAATGAATAAAAATGGGCCAAATTTTTAACAAAAAATAATGTACAAATCACATGTTATACATATGCCTCAGTTTGAGTCTAAACATAATCAGATAAAAGAAAATAGAAACGTAATTACGGCATTCAAAAAAATAATTAACTACTGAGATATTAAGGATCATTAGTAAAATTTATTTTTATAGTATTAGCTGTTCGTCTTATCCAATGCATAAAATTTTTACCTCAGTTTTAAAACTTCAAAAAGAAAAATAAGAAACTTTTTATACGTACAAGATTAATGACGGTGATAACCTTGTTTATGGAGTTGTTCGCGCATTCCGCAGAATTCAAACAGGGGTGGCAGAATTCGACTCTTAGATACTATAGGGTGACTATACAGAAGGACGTAGACGCGTATTCGAAACAGGGAAAAACTGAGAGAAATGAGCGCTGCGAGCGTGCGAAAAACTCAAGTTGGTATTAGGAGGCCCAAAAAAACTTACGCAGCTAAAAATATTAAATAAATATTATTCAAAATTTAAATTCAACTTAATAATTAAATGATATTTAAATCACTACAAGTATTTCAGTTACAGTTATATTGTAAATTTTTACGTACGTTAAGGATTCAACACTATTTTCTTTTATTCTTTTTGATTTACGTTTTTTAGACTATATTGTCACTTTAAAATATCAATATTCGAAATACATATAAAACGATATTTTCTTTTGGTGAAAATTAAACTATGAAACGTTTTCAAAATAAATAAATTATTATTTAGTTACGTCGATGTGTTAGTGTAAGTTTATAAATAATTTTAAAAAGTGAAAAAAATAGATATGGATGGTTCTACAATTTTTTTTTTTTTAAATATAGTTGATAGCTATTTCGGCTCACCATTGTCAGAAATATCAATTATATTTACTACACAAACTACAAATTATATTTTCACCAAAAATATTCAAACATAGCAATTTTTTAAACCACCTTATATGCGAGAGCAAGAAGAGTGGCAAAGTAAACGGCACCTGTTGCTCATCCAAGCCGCATACTTATTTTAAACCGAGTTCACATTATTATTTTCGCAATATTCTTCTCTCGCCAGCTTTCAGAGCTTTTGGCACAAAAGCTTTACCGTGTAGGTCAAACGTTAAGTGTTTCGAACAGAGTAATGACAATACTTAATTTTTTGTATTGAACAGTTGCGTAGAATATATAAATCAATTATTGGTTTAGATATTTAGATATATACTTCTTTTTGTTCAGTGTAGTGTAAATTTATATTTAAATTAGGTTATATTTGTATGTTTAAATTATTGTTGGTCTTGAAATAATTGTTGAAAGATACGTGATTTTAGATTTTGACTTCGTAATGAGCTGACCAAAATAATATTTCCCAGATCCAAATTATTTTAAGCTAAATAAATCAGGTGACTATTTTGACAATTGCTGAACGTACTATGGATTTCAAGAATTCATCCTAATTTTATTGGCAGAATTTAGTATTATACATAATTTAATCAATTTAGTCAATACAAGGTGATGAATTTAATACCCGAATAAGATAAAGTGGGCAATATATTGCAAAGAGAATCATTACAATATTTTTTTTTTATTAGAAAAATAGCTTGAAATTAAAAATTCTTTTTATCAAGACATTTTAACTTTATTATTTGTAAAAAATATTTATTTTTTAAAATCTTTAACTTTCAACAAGCAAATATTAAACACGCAATATACCTATATATTCTTGAATTTAAAAGAGTTATGATAACAAGTAATGAGTAAAATTTCAGTCATAATCATACTTTTATATTATTTTGATTTATTTCAATTCCAAATAATATTTATAACTAAATATTTTTTAGAAAATTTTATATTTTGACTAGTTCAAAGTTACTCTAATTTTCGAATCCACACATTTTATTGAACAATCAAATCTTCACTTTCAACACTGTATCATTTTTAGTCCTAATCAATTTGTATATTCTACTATAATACAATAAAATGTTTTGTAACAGCCAAAAATGTTTTCCATATGATCTTAGCATTAAGTTATATTAAGTTATAAACATAAATTATGGTACCTTTATAGAATAAATTTACTTTTTTTTTTCATATTCTTAACGGTCATTTATATCAATAGTAGATGTAACATATGTATGTAAGAATACTCATTTATTCAGTTTGTTTCCACACGTGGAAGTCCACTCGCCTTTTTTGCATTATTGTTGACGAAAGATGACCGTACGCGCGAGTTTTTATTGAAATCACAAAGATATATTTCTCTTATTTTGTGAGTCGTTTACGCTTACAAATTTATTATTAAATTGATATCTTTAATTTAGCTAAGATACTTACTGTGTTATTTATTGACCTATTATAATGAGTCTTTTATTTTAATATTAGTCATAAAAATATACTTAATTTCTGCGCTGTATGCGTAATATGTTATATTTAGAGCTAGGTGGGTGTGATCGCTTTAGTCATTTTGCACATTACATGTAGATGTATACAGGTTAACTAATTACTCCAAGTGAATTTCATTAAAGGAATATATAACATATACATTTAAAAATCGACTAGTAATCAAGATCTTGCGAAAATATTTTGCATATCAAAAGGATTCGTCGCAAAGCGAAACATATTGCTCAAAACCGCATCGCCTCCAATCAAGTCGATATAAAAAGGGTTGATTTTTAATCGAACGGCCATTTGAAAGCTCGACCTCCCCACTGAAGTCCACCCCCTCAGAACGACGAAGGGATGAAATCTTCACATCGATTATTTCGTCGGGTCGTCGCTCGGCATTAATTATTTCCAACATTTGCAACAAGCACCACCGTTTATAATTACGAACCTCTTCCTCACACCCCCGTACACCAGAGTGGGGCATCAGGCTTTATTCAGTAACGTGCTAAGTTTTCAGGTGTAGGTGTCTTGGGTTAGATATAAACAGTAGTTTTGAAATAATAGAGCATTATACCTCATCATTCGAGAAATTAAAAATAACAAAATATTTGATACGAAGACACCACTTGCATAGTAACATAACAAGTATAATTCACCTAGAAATATAAATGTGATTGTATCTTCATCGAAATATAATAATATTTACTTAAATATGCGCACCTTTTTAGACATATAGTTGTATCTGGCTAGCCATATCCCATTCACAAGATATCTGAGCAGAAAATAAGCTTGGTCAAATTAAAAACGATATAATCAAATTTTCTTAAATAGGATATAAAGTTCAGATAACTACTAAATAAAAAAAAACGCTAGTCTTTTTCTATAAATACAAAAAACGAGAAATTAATTCATTTGTATAATGCTATTACAATCGTATTATATTTAGGTTGCTGTATTGGTAAAGTGTGATAAGTAATTTTGAAAAAATCTTTTCTCGAGTATCTTAATGAAAAATTATGAAATTGGTACTAATTATAGACATTTACGAGATATAGAAAGTCCGTCCCTGATAATTCAGTACTATTCCCTCAGACAGACGACGCCTTTCCTCTCCTATAACACCCCCCTCCCAAAAACCCATACTCCAGTGTCGTAATTTACATTAATCCAATAATTGCAAGGGGGTACCCTGGTTAGAAATTCAAATGAGGTGGCGTTAGAGAGAGACGGAGGGAGATGTTGGTCTCTGAATGCCGCTGGTAGAATGAGATGCTCGTTTGTTTTAGCACAATCAATGGATCGATGTATGCAATTTGAACTATATTTAAAAACAAACGAAGCACTACTGTTCGATACATTGTATATAAATATTTTTGATTTTTTTCGCACTTCTTTCAATCATTATTATTGTCAGTAAAAATACCATGTCATGATAAAAATAAAGTTTTCATAAATATTTAAAATCAAATATAAAACTTATTTTATTGAGTAATAACACTACTTATTTTTTTTTATTCATCTTCCATTTCATACAGGCATTCATCTCTTGGCAATTGTCCAAAGCAAACAAAATACAATCATTAAGAATCCAATACTCAAGTAATGCTCGGTTTATTTATTAGGTATACATATGTATAATACAACGGCTTGGTTTCGTCTAGGTTCTAAAATATAATTAGATTGCGAACATCTACTTATCGAAACACTTGTTTACGCACACACACATTATACGTATGCACACTTCCAAAGAGCAAACTTCTAATACATATATATATCCTTATTTATATATTGTCATATATGCGTGTTACTCATCATTCTTTTGCTGTACAAACACTTCAAAGTCATGAATCAAAAAACATTACTTAAAATTATCATAAATTTCAGTAGCAAAGTTAAAAAAAAATATAAATGGAAAACCGCTAAAAACAAAAAAGCTCAATAAATTTGACATCATTTATATATGAAACCATTTAATGTGATAAATACATTTTTTAAAATTTAATAAGAATCGTTAAATATTTAATCGATGAAGTTTCCAAAGTAATAATTCAAAAGAATGTTTAATTTCAAAAATCACAAACGACATAAATACCCCTTGACAATTATTATTATTACTGTCAAGAACAACACCTTAAATTACGAAGCATTGTACAAATCCATAATCATCCAAATAATTTCCATATAAATTCGTAGATGGGTCTACGGCGTAGAGGTACATAAACAAAAGCTCAGACGCAAACCTATACTGAGTCAAATCTACCAACAAACACACCTCGCACACTTTGAAAACATTCGCAGTGGCGTACAATACGGTCTAAACGAGTTTAAAAAATTGTTATTCAAAAAAATGCAAATTTTTTATTTTTGATATGATGTGCTTAATCAATGTGCTCATGCAATGAAATAAATCATGTACTTAGTGAACTATGTTCGCAAAAGATACCGCATTATTCAAACATGATCAAATATATTTTGTCAAATATATTACCAAAGAACTCCACAATCGTTTTAAAATCAGCAATATTAGAACAAAGTGCACTAAAACTTGTCGACTTTTTATTTTTGAAATCAAAATATCTACAAAGCATTTTAATTAAAACAAAAAAAGCGTTGAGAAAGAAACAGAACAAAAAATATTTACAACAATATATTTGTGTACGTCACTGGGTGTATTCCATTCAAACACTAGCAAGTTTGAATCATTGGACAATCTAAATGAGGTTCGCACGATGTTGGTCGAACCCTCCAACTCCTCAAACTCCTCAAACTTTGGGAGGTCTACAACCCTTTTGAGAGGTGAATTACAATAGAAATTTTATATAATATTGTTCGAACAACAACAAATCATATTATTAATAAATGTTTTATATGTTTAGATCCCAATGAAATGATGTAACTGTTTAAATCATAGAAAATCATTTATTTAATTTGAGTGAAATATGTCTTAAAAACTTAGTATATTAATTTTCGACGTGAATATTTTTATACTGATTTTTATCACACATTTTCATTTTATATCAAATATTTTTTTTTATATTTTTAAATCTTCGATCGAAACTATAAAGAGTTCGTACTTTTATATTAAAGAATTGTGCATGTCTTCAATAAAAATATTAGCATTACTCATATATATTATTTTTTTATCTTAAATTAAAAATATAATGACTTTTAATATGATAACTGTCACTTCTTGATAGAAAGGCATGATATTTAAAATAATAGAAATAAATACGTTTATTAGTATTTATTTTCACAATATATTTTAAAATAAGGACCGGTTTCGCTCATCGGGATCCATAAAAGTAAGCAACATATTCCTTCACTACGTTAGCTTAAAGACTTGTTCCATACAAACCCCTGAAACAGTTGGTATTTTAAAAAAGTCTGACTACAAGTTAGCCGCTCACACATTTTTCGTAAAACGAATTAATAAATAGTGCCTTATAAACTTTCACTTTATTTTGTTTATAGCTAATGTTTTTACTGAGAGCGATTAGTAAATTTGCTTGAAAATGAAAATATTCTTGAATATCTATGAAAGCAATATCATTTTATTTACATTTGACGACTTTTTAATGGTTCTCAATCAGTGATGAAAATGTGAGGCAGAATAGGGACTCCACTTTGAAGGCCATAGGAGCTAAGTTCAACGTAAACTTTACAATTATGAATACTCTCGAAGTGAGGCGATTTCGTTAAGCTAATTATGCGAGCCCACAACAACTAGAATATATTTACTAGACTGTGTACATTATATTAGTGTTTTAGCAGTGAATACGTGGGTATTTGGCTAGTGTCTGTATGGATGGTGCGTAGAAGCTTTTTGGTTACACCACCAAATTGTCTCGACAAAGTTTGAGAAGTTTGGCAATGAAATACGTAAATTATATTATTGTCTACCGTTGTTAGGAATAAATTATATGTAAATATTATGTGAATACAGAATTTTTCTACATGTCTCGTTATTTTATTAAAATATATATTTATCGGAGATAGTGGTCAATGTTTGAGTCAATATTATGTATGATGTACAAATTTATATATCTTTTTGAAGCAATTGTCATTATTGGTTATGCATTGATACCATTAACAAATATTTAAAAAAATCATATTATTTTTTTAAGCATTCAAACAGGCTAATTAAATTTGATAAAAAAAATAAAAGAAATATTTTATTTCGAATCTGTCTGTACTTGTTTGATAGCTTAAACATTACAACATTTCAAACTGGAAAAGAAATAAGAAAAAATTGTTTTATTATTTTTAAATTAATGAAAATCATCTCTCAAAAATATGCCTTTTTCTACAAACCACAATAGACCGGTCAGTTTTGAATGAAAATTACATAGGTTTTTTTAAGCGATGTATTAAGAATTTTCATGGAAAAAATTGTGACATTTTATTTTTTTATTTAAAAGCCCTTAATTATTTTTAGTTCACCGTTTTTATACTCGAAAAATGCTTATATTTTATTGAATTTGAACAACATATCTTGAATTCGTTAAAAATAATCATTGTAATCCTCATAAGATTAATGAAGGAAAACGAGAAATATCTTCAATTCATTAGTACATTTGTAAGATACAGTCACCCAAACAGGTTATGCTAATTTTGCCCATCCTCTGTTCTTGTTTTCATACATATTAACTTTCAGTACAGGGCTGTATTCTGTGCATATTGTTGTCAAGAGGCGTGCTGTGATATTATGTTGAAGCAAACTATAAAACAGACCACAATATTGAAAATATCTTTAAAAGCTTTCTATTATACAGTTAAAAATATCTGATATATAATCAAATACATTTATGTGGGCAGAAGAATTGCATAATAAGGTTTGCTAAACTTTTTTCACAAGTCAAATTTGATATTTACATAAGTTTTTCCAACCGAATTTACTCATAATGTGGAGTGAATTATACAATATTTATGCGCATTTTAAAAACGGAAATATATCTAAAATTGGTTGTCATTCACGAAAATTGACCTATGTGGTGAGAAACAGACTATTTTACCATAATAGCAAATTAAAATTAATTAGCCTCGAGTGCTGATAGGTCTTTAGCTTTATTTGTAGATATTTTCACTCATGCCTTATAACATAATTGTTTTTTTCTCCATTTTCATAATTACAACGATTCTTAGTACTTTAGAATTAGCCACTGCTTACTTTTGTAGTCCAGCATTAAGATGCTCGCTTAGAAACCAGACGGCTCTTACTTCTTGGATGTGAATACTTCTCCAAGTCGTTAGCTGAGTGATCAAAGTCATCGCCAATCTCATATCCCAGTATGAACATGTTCATAATTTAATTTATGGATTTTAACTAAAAGTCATAGATATCTACTATTTTCTCCAAATTATCTCCAATCCTAAAAACGATATGAAATTAACTAGAAACAAGTGATTTTTCAACATATATTTACATTAAAATATTTACATAAATTTCAATAAGAGTCTGACATCACATTGGGAAAAAAATTTAAAAAAAGACTTTTGATGTGATACATTTTTTTACTTAAATTCTCTTGAACTACTTCTATAAAAATAGCGTTAAATAGGCCATAAACATACAGTTTTTGCAATCATAAAAATCCTTTCATCCAAAAATAAAGAGAACCAATATCATAAAATATTTTAATTGCTTTGAATATATATGGTTTTTATGTACGTTCATGTTATATAAGTACGACAGCTTTAATATTTATGTATTCATATTTTGTGCGAAATGTGAGCAGGGAAGAAACAAAACACCTTCCATCGATAGCTTTAATAATCGTTTGACTCTTTGAGCGCATTACTTTTAACACATCTGCAACCACGAACTTAAAATAAAATTTAAATTCATTAAGTAAATAATTAAATTTGTTAATTTCTTTTAAAGTCGATTAAAATGCGGTAGGCTTTAATTCCAATATGTAAATGGTAAAGAAAGTCATTAGACAATTTTTTTCGATAGCTTTGATACCATCTCATACGTTTTAAGAGATCAATGAACACATTTGAAATTTTAACTTGATCACTAATAAAGAGTTTAAAAATCTTTTTTATTTACTTTTGCGTCCTTGCTTTTTACAAGTAACGAAAAATCAGGTATCCAATCCGCTCCGGAGAGTGGCATATATTTGAAATTCGAATCATGAGAATACTACATATATTTGTGAACAAAATATCAACAAGATGTTTACTTTGAAACGTATGGAACATACTGAATGTAGTTTGAAATTTTTCTTCCAAAAATACAAAGCTCTGAAAGGGACATTGGAGAATTCAACTTACGCGACATATGACCCAACCAGTAAGAAACTTACAAAAATATTGAATATAAACTATATAGTAAATATTACATCAACACTCAATTCGGATTTATTTTGTTCTAGTCTATTTTTTGTCTAGATAGATTCCTATTGCTTACTTTAAGAGCTATTATAGATGACAAAAAGCTGCGCATTATCTTTTTATCGCGAGTTTTTATTTGTAACTTTTCAAAAATGTGACTATATTAAATTTAATTATTTCTCGGCTGTTCTTTACTATCAACTGTTTTATTTTATTTATATGTTGATAGTTTAATGCTTTCTTCACCAAATTATTTTTTGTTCATATCGTATAATGGAGATATATATATATATATATGATTTTTTATATATTTTAACTATTAAACGAAATGTAAAAAAAAAATCAACAAGATCATGATGCGACTCATCGATAAAATTTATCTCAAACTACTTTTTTTAAATGCCGAACTTTTATAATACAATGATAATTGATTTCTCATAAATTTTATTTCAATTATTTGTACACGAATATGGTGTCAAAAATATTTTACATAACGTCATAATTCTTAGTTTGGTGGTCATCGTCTTTGGCGTTTTCACATTATATAAATTACACCACCAACTGTCAACACAGAGTGATCAATTGACGGAATCGAACGCGTTACCATTGCTCACACTAATAAACTCAATACGGGAGACTATACAAAGGGGAGAAGGTGCAAAGCCGAACAGACGGGGAAAGCGGCCAGGGTAGACAGGGGAGGACCGGTACGGGGGGGGTGGGGATAATTAAAATCCGTTGATTAATATGTAAATGTAATAAGATTACCCGGCGACTGCTACGCCGGCTATATGTAATGACGTGCATTGTGCGACGGTGTAGGGCGGGGGCAGAGCGGGGTACGGCCGGGGCCCCTTGCTAAACCTGAATACATTACCCCATTGAATACCGATTCTTAATATAATCGCAATAAGCGGAGACTATAACGCCCCGGCCTCCGAATGCTAATGTATTCCGAATCAACCCAAAGTGGATGGCAAATTACGAAATAGAACATGAATAAGTTCAATAACTTTCAAATATTGATACATAAAAGTTTTTTCACTATACGTGAGATAAAGCTCGCCGCTGTCAACGAATATATTCGGATATGATTTTCATTAAAATGTTGATACATAATCAACCTGGACTTCAACCTGGCTTAAAAATTTAGCGACAAACATTTAAATAGAACCCATAAGTCCAAATAATATTATTTTCTAGTAAAGAAAGTTATGTTTATATTTTCATTTACTTCTGGTATTCCGGCTTCGATTGAAGTAGATTTAAGCTATCTGTTTGAAAGCCTTATCTTGAAAGTCAAAGATATCACCGTGAACCATACCCGATAAAACACATTCAAAATCAATAATAATTATATACTGAAAGTTTTAAATAGAACAGTCAGTTGACCTAGAAGCTACTGCATGTGGCTTGTGCAATTTTCACCATTCGTGAAGTGTTACTGTGCCAGAAATACACCTGTATTATCTGCTATATATTAAAGATTCCTATCGCAATAAGGTATTTATGTTGGTGTGATTATATTAATATAACGATTTAGTAAAAAAAATAATCAAAATTATTTAAAATAAAATTTCTACGAATCAATTAACAAATGCAAAAATATATTACCACTTGGACCAATTTATTATGACTGTTACCCCGGAGACCATATAGTAGAATAAGGATTTATCATTTTTTTTAATGCACTTCTTAAAAATGGTAAGCCGAATATTATATTTTTTTCTTATTTGAAGTGACGATACGAACAAGAGAATGATTGATATATTATATAAATATATTTAGTATTACTTAAAGGATTAACTTAGTTGAGTTAAGCGAATCAACGACAGATACTTAGATCGATTGACCATTTAATATTGCTAAAATTCAAATATTATTCAGTTTCACAATGCATTGTTTGTAGTGTCATATTAGATAGACTAAACTAAAAAAATCGCTGATAACCATTCTATTGAATGTAATTCTCCATCTATCCGATGTACTCCACAACTGCAATGATTAGCCACCGGGCCGATTGCATATATATTAATGAATTTTATTCACTTTATTTGAAAACTCTCGACGATATCATAGACATAACACTACCATATTTGTGAAATGTATAGTTGGCCAGCTATCGCATCGCAATCCTGTTGTTTCTTCCAGGCATTCTTAGAGACTCGGTCGGTGAACCTATCGATCTATTTTCAAGTCATCGATGCGCGTAATAACTTAAGAGGTGGTCTGCAACTTAATACGTACCAGCTATCTTGTAAAACATACGAAAATTAATTATAAGCACCCATCAGCTAAGTGGTTATTTACACGGATTATCGAAATGGCGTAGACCGTAGTCTGCGTGAGATAGCCAAATGCACTTTTTGAATTAAACTGAGTTATTATTTCAATTTATTGTTAAAAAGCTTAATCAATAAAAAAAATCAAAGTCGAAAAAAATGGCTTTCGTTGGCGTATATTTACGACACATCACATTATAAATCTGCAGTAAGATGTAAATATTCCAGCTTTTTTGATGAATTTAGATTAATATAAAACTATACTTACCGAAGTAAGACTTAAAAGATATTAAAATGTTTTCGTCTTAAGGTTACCAAAGGTTACAAACGCTGTGTCAATACGATTTATTCAATATTGAATATTAATAAGGTTTCTAACAATTTTACCCTTTAAATAAATTGCTAAATTAACACATTATCGAACTATTTTTAATAAAAGGATATTTTAAAATATTAAAACTATGATTCAGCGGTTATCAACATTTTAAAATACATATATTTTATTTTATAACGGACATATAGTCATGTGACCACAGAAAATTTTTAAATGAATCATTCAATAGTACACACAAGATTATTTTGTTACATAATATTATATTCATAAATGTACAAATCAACATTAAAGCTAAGTAAAAAATAGCATTAAAAAAAACTTTATTACTTCCAAGTTACGACATGTAAAACAAGTAACCTAAATGTAGTTTTTGAAAAAAAAATAAAGCACTGCATGGTTTAAATTTTTCTAAAATAATCATATTAATACAATAATCACAAATATATTAAGAAGAAATTAACTTTTGATGGAATTAAATGAAGCAAATATAAAACAATAATACGTATGTCAATATTCATATTATTCGACGTCAATGCTAATTCGAAATTTAAATTTACTAGACTTAGAATTATAATGCACTTAAGATATTGCACAGTGCAAATGTGCAGTTTAAATTTACAAAATACGCACATTGCATTCTAATTAGATTCTTGGGGTGAACTAGAGGGCCGTGAGAATTAATTTCTGAGACATAATGCCATTAGCATACTGAATATGCTAATTTTTGTTTTAATACTCAAATATCTTATCAGTCCTTATGATTCAGATGTATAAGGCGAACTCGGCGTTTTGCGAACAGCCACCTATTTGTGCCATACAATTTGAACTTCAAGTGCGCAAACAAAAATTTATATAACTGATTCAATTTTATTCATCGGTTTCTAGCTGTTATCAATCAGTCAATCACCGGTTTAAGTGTGATAACATTACTTGTTTTTTTAAGATTTTTTTTGGGAAACAAAATCGTTCATAATGTTTCTTCCTCTTTAGTTGATTTCGAGTTATTTAAAAATAAAATGCGCTGTTAGTATTTCATTTTTTTAAAATAGTATTACGTTTTATTTAAACACTTGTAATGTGAACAGTTTCGGTTCTACAAAAGTATTAATTGCCATTTCTTGGAGCTTAAAAGCACAGGATGTATTTCAGTCGTTGTAGTAAAAATAAAATAAAAGTTAAAATAATTTTTCAAACCCTCGCACTTATGTTTTAATACTATATTCAAATTTATGTGGCGAGAACGTTAACTTGTACTGAAAATGCCATAATTACAATATTCAAAGAATTTGTATAGATCGTATAAAATAACAAATACAAAAAAGATAAAATGACCCTCTCATCGTGAATATTTTTGAATTAATAATTTTTGAAATAACCCCGCTGTTAATTTGTGCACATAGTTGAGTTAGTGGTCCATACTCACTAATACATTTGAAATAATTCTGTTTCTACTCAGTTGCTTTCTTTCTCTCTCTTTCACTAGTAGGTAATTATAACAATAATTAGTACGTCAAGGCGTCTGCGCCGATAATAATTACGCGCCTTATAATTTATAGCGTCTCTGTCAGTAATTATGGGAGTATAGTTGTTAAGACGATAGTAATGCTATGACTGGAACTATTCACTTGATTTGCAGAAGCCAACAAAGTAAAATGTCAGCGATATTAATTCTCTAACTAAAAAGATGTTCAAGAGATCTCGGGAATATTTCTCAGTTAAAGAACTTAATGCAAGTTCAACACAACTGATTCGTCGATCCGTTCATAAAAGTTTTATTTACAACGCGTGAAATTATTTCATTACTTTTTTTTCAAAATCACTCAATAAAAGGTATAATTTAAAATTGTATAATAATAAACACATCATTTTCGTAGTGAGCTAAACAGGTCTCGATCATTTTAAAAGTGTGGGAGAAATACGACCAAATTGTTTGTATATATTTTTTATTTTAACTTTCTACCAAAAAGTGAATATCAACACCTTAAAAATGATTAAAAAAAGTATTATTAAAAGTAACATTTCACACAAAATACAGAAATAGTTTCCTAAATATAGTAGAATAGATATTATAAAAGATGTAAACCAATAAAAAATAATGAAAAATAAATCTTTAGGCTTTTAGAATAATAAAAACTAAAATCGATCTTTAGAATTATCGAAACGAATTTAACGATCACTTCGTAGAAAAAGTACTATTATAGATTTTCTTACCGGTATTAATATGTTGGCACTAATTTGTATGTATAGGTATATGGGTCTGAAGTAGAACCGTGCGCCGGTTGAATAACGAATAATTAATTTGGAATGATAACATGAATAAAAAAATCTAAAAGAATGTGATGGTCATTATTTCACTGAAAGTGATGTATCGTAAGAAATTACACGATTCACACGTCGTTATTAACTCTTTCGGTGTTGCAAGGTTTATTTACCGACAGAATTTAAAAATCTTTATTATAAGAAAGTATTTACCGTTCGTCAGTGGCATATCAATAATAAATTGAATATATATAATTATTATTTAAACATTTGGTAAAAACCCGTCAATCAATCGACATTATAAAATTAAAATAAGACACAATGTTAAAAAAGTATTAATTTAATCTCCTAAATGTCAATACGAATTATTTTATTGATTTTCGGTAACATTACCTGGTGATTTAGTGATAGACAATCCATATAAGATTCATAGACCCTTAGAAATAAACACATTCCTTCAGATTTATTGTCCAACATAAACAGCTCCGCTTAACGATCAAATGTATTCGGTTTCTATTCTTTCGATATTTTTATCAATTCTGTTTATTTAGCGAAGTGTGACATTAATTTTTTTTTTTCGTATTGGGTTGATCTTCATTTTACAAATAAAGTTAATTAACACATTTTTTCATGTCTTTAAATTAAATGATATAAATATTTTGAATGCCACAATAAGTTGAGAAAGTATGCTTTACATTTTATCTAAATATTATTTTTCGATATTAAATTATAAGGTTCTGGGTCTAGAGGTGTTATAAATTATGCTTCGATAAATCTTGATCGAAAGGTAATGGTCAAAAGACGATGGCAATAATTATCGTTCTGACCATCGTCCCATCCGCCATGATAAAATGAGTATCATTGAGAATTCAATCCAGAAATCACAACAATCTTATAGTGGATTCCATATTGAGATTTCGTTTTCTGATACTTTCGAGTGGAAATAGTAACCATCGGTGAGCCTACTGTTCTATATAATTAAACGACTCAATGACTAATGGGTTACGTTCGATAAAAAGCTTAGTAATTTGATATCAGTAATAAATCTATGGAATTACATATTTTCAATGCAATAGTAATATTTTATCGTAGTTAATTCGTTTATCCTGTCTACCTCGTGACTACAATATAGCTAAAATATCGTGGAAAGTAATTTTAAAATTATCAGTTGCTGAATACAATCTCAACACTACCTAAATTTTATTTATATGACAATGATATGAACAACAACATAAACGAAAAGAATGCAACCATATTGTCTGCGTCTACGCCACATGTGAAATTAGACATATAATACTATAACAATATTTTTAGATGCGTTACCTATCGATGACTTAACGTATCGCTGAAAAAGAATTTCTCCAGCGACAGCTCGTCGATAAAGGAAATAATGATTGTTCCATATTTACTATCGACGATCATCAATTATTTTTTAAATAATTTTGTTATACGAGCTTTACAAGAGCGTGTGAATAAATAGCAATTTCGTTGTGAATATGATGTCAATAAAAAACAATTTATTTTACTATAATTACTATGGGCCAGTCACAAAAACAAACTTCCGAGCCACCACTGATTGATTTCTTGAAGGTAAGAGATAGCTGAATCCATTTTACATACAAGCATTAAAATAAATATTTTAACTTAAAAAAAAATTATTAAGAAGCTTTTGAAATTATCATTACTTTTTGGTGAAAGAAAAAATAACGTTTGATATTGCTATGACACGGTGAAAAAATAGCAATGTATTTTAGTTCTACAAAATTATTTTTAACAAATATAGTTGATAGGTATTTCGGCTCATTCCTTCGTCAGAACTATGGCGTATAGAGACGAAGGCGTGAGCCGAACTCTGACGAAGGCATGAACCGAAATAGCTATCAACTATATTTGTTAAAAATAATTTTGTAGAACTAAAATACATTGCTATTTTTTCACCGTGTTATAATGGAGTTCTACCAAGTGAATGCCAATTCAATCAATAAAAATGATATTGCTATGCTCTAGAAAATTTCTGATCTTAATATTTTATTATAAAATTGTGTAATATTTAAATATATTGTACGTAAAATTTATTCGCGAATGACAAATCAGTGATATTTGTTTATTTTATGACAGTAACACATTATATTTATCAATTAATTACATTTATATTAATTTATATACTATAATATGCTATTAGGAGTTCCCAGGAACTAATGTTGTCCAGACATCATTACAAATAATAACATTGACAAATAAAAAAATATTTTTAGTTATAATGGATCTGTTTACATGAAATTGGCAATTATCATAAATTCAGTGCTTATAAATTAATCTATATTAAATAAAGACAAGACTGAATACAAACTCGCGAAAAAAGCAGTCTACGCAACAATAAAACGTCAATTAATCATTATTTTTATCCAAACACGTAGCGTTATCTTTCGTCCGAATTATGAACGTAAAACGGGTCAAAAAAGTTTTCGTTTTGTAGCAATATTGTATCGGCGGATGGATGAAAAACTATTGCTCGATAAAAATTGATAGGACCTGGCAATAAATTATTTGTTTCATTTTTTAATCGCAGTAATAAAGTATTGCGGGAGGACGGCTTTCGGAGCGACTGACGTACAATTCTCTGTACGCAATTTTACTTATTTTTTTCCAAAATAATAATTTGTTTAATCTTTATAGAATATTAGAACCTGACAAAAAATTAGTTTTTAATGTAATTATTTTTAAATTATTGATATATGTATATTTTGGATACGTTTATCATAACAGATTAACATCATAGCAGCAAAACTTTTCACTCACTCAAAGAAAGTGAAGCGTTGGACGACTTCAACTTTAGAGGTTATCAAAGAATTTACAAGTACTGGCAACCATCAATAGGCGAAGAAAAACGGTAATTTGAATAGAATCGCAGAGGGTTTTGAGAAGATCACGGTTCTCCGAGCACAGTAGCGAAATAAAATAAGAACCACCGTTTTTTATTGTGTGTTGATAATATTCTCATATAAAAGCTGAATGATATTTATTGAGCTCAAAAAAAGATAGAATTTGGTTAAAAAAAATATTGAAGATTTAATACAACTTTTATAGATGAACATTTGATTGAAAATTCCAAACCCAAAACCTTCTAACGAGTTATGGTAATTTGTAAACAAGAACTTTATAATACTTTAAAAAAATATATATTTAATTGTAGGATTTTCGTATTTTTATATTGTCATTATATAAACAAAAAAAATGCCAATTTAAATGTATATATAAATTTGATTTACCCTGCCCATCACCGTTTAACTTTATTGAAATTTTGTTATCATTTAACACCTGTTAACTTTGATGAATATTATTTAGATGTTTTCAATATATTTTATTCCTCTCAATTTTTTTTTATTATTTTGTATTTGTGATGTTAACATCAAGAGAAATTGTCATCTAAATAAGAACATATTCTTTATCAAGAATATCAGTGAGAAAATTAAAAAATGGTATTTTTAGAAGTATTTGCTTCCGAGAATTACGCTGCCCAAATTCTCCAGTCTAAGCTTAGAAAGTTTTAAAAAATAAAATTAAACAAATAATATGCCTTAGTAAAAGCAAAATCCGTACATCGATTTTAAGATATTGATTTTAATTATTTCTATGTAATCGAATTTGCTAATTTACGATTTGGCTTAGAATGCTGCACATGCTCTTAATAATTTGTACAATTACCACTATCATTGCATTTGGTTACTAATACTATGACATAAACTAGACTAGTAATGATATTATGAATGCTTGTCTAATCAGTAGCTGGCAGTGGTGTCTCGTGAATTTAGCCACTTAATCGCATTTTTTTATAAAAGTAAATATGTCAAGTCCATGGTAGAGCGGTCAAATCTCCAGGACTTGAACCCTCGTATTAACAGTCTTTTCAATCGACGTTTGGACTTCGAACGTGTAGATACTTGTGGTGTGCTAAAATTTTCAACCATCCAATTCTGAAAAACGAGATGAAGCGAGAGCAATAAGTTTATCACTAATTCTCTCCTAACCCCAACTTTCTATCAGAACAATAAGCAGTCCTCGTATAAAAATATTCGTAAGAATATTTTCATTAGGATGCCATATGCTCCAAATTAAAAAGATTATTATTTATACTTGGTAGAACTTCATTGTATCACAATGAAAAAATAGCAATGTATTTTCGTTCTACAAAATTTATAAGATATATAGTTGATGGCTATTTGAGTAGCTGGTTCTGATGAAGGCGTGAGCCGATATAGCTATCAAATCTTATAAATTTTGTAGTTCTAAAATACATTGCTATTTTTTCATTGCGTTAAAAAAATTAACCTATTAAATCGATATTATTTATAAAGGGTGCCGTTAAAGATCGCTTCTGCGCAATTCTGTATCGAACTATCAGCGTAAAAATTTTATTATTTATCAATATTTTCTAAGCCGTCGTTTTACTATGGAAATGGTGATGATATTTAAAAAAACACGTGAATAACTCGTAAAACATGGAATGGTGATCTCTCTGAATTGCCAACTTTTCGTTTGTCTAATCCTTCTTAACAAAATGTATATTTACTTATTTTCCACAACCTGTTATTTTCGTGATCCCTGCTGAGCAACATAAAGTATATTCCACCATCGAATATTTCAAAAGTCAATTTATTGGATTGTTTCAAACTTTCTGAAAATTATCTAGACGAATCAGGATAAATTTCTATAAAAAAGTTAGCTCTAACACAAAATTTTTGACATTTTTAAGTATCGTATATTTTGAGTGTAAATTTAAAAAACACACTGCATTTCGTTATCTCAACAATACCCACGGTAACAGTGAAAATGTTATGATAAATGGAGTTTTTTTCAGTACAAAATTTGACTCCCAAATTCTTAAGACCTTTTAGGAGCTAACTAAAAAATCAATATTTCGATCAAATACATATATAATATTATGACATTATACTAAGCCTGTTAATATGTTATTGACAAAGACACAGATTTATATTAATAACGATAATTAGATTGTCCCAATAGCAATTTTGAACATTCGAACGGGAAAGCGACTCTACGTCCATGGTGACTGGGTCCAGCCAAGTAGAGATGACGATGAGAGATGCTAGTTGTAAATCAAGTCAACGAAGCGGGCTTCTATACGTCGGACGTTACAACTACCTTGACACCACTAGCGTACGTACTCGCACCTATATTCACACCAGAGGGTAGATATTGTGTAAGCAGTTAAGTACTTCCTCCATAAAACACGTGAGTATTATAAATAATATATATTTAACTCACTGTCCTTTTATAACGAGGATTGCATGATTTTTTAACCATCGTAAAATGATATATCAACAATCAAAGATATTAAAATGAGTATTAAAAGTAAATAATCTGATAACTTTATTGATGATATAGGAAAGATGATAACTCACTCTAATATATGTAAACACTACTTGGCTAATTAGTATAAATATTGTTTTATTGGACTCATATGCTCGTCATTGAGTTCGGACATAGTTGAAAATACTAAAAAGGAACATTTATCATGCTTATATGCTATGTATTTCAGGACGAAAAATCATTTTTTTGTGTAGTTTTCATCATTACTAATATTAAACAATGAGATGTTGCCTATCAAAAACATAATAAGTAGTTATTTATCTTAATAATATTTCGACGGTATTTAGGAAATATCATTGTGCTCACTTTGACCGGGTAAGTTTGAATAATTTCAAAAGTATTTTATGATACATATTTCGAATTAAAATTGTTACGTTCAAATATATACATTTTTTGTAGCATATAAAAACTAACTGATTTGCATCGGGCGTAACTTGGTCAAAATATGTGTTGTATACAAATTCTTCCGTTCGAATTAACGATAATGAAACAAATTTGACTGCTAATAAATTACTTTCCGGGGCAGCGTACAAAGCATCCTAACCAGAACGTCGAAAAAGAGGTACACAAGGGGGATGGGGTCGATGGGGTGGCGTCGTTTTTCCGCATTTGTGCCCATTATTTCAACGAACAAAAATGAAAAAAATGCTCAAAAAAATGCATCCCAACACAGTCGCAAAAGCATCCCACGATTATGCATACACATATGTTCAATCGCAAACAGCGATTGCATACAATTTCGGAACAAAAACGTGTGGTGTGATATTATGGACATTTTTTTACAGATATGTATTGAGGGATCGATTCCGCCATGCTTATCAATTAAGATACGTATTCACTTCACATAACTGCAGTGTTTTATATATAATGTTTATTATTATGTAATTATAATGATTTAATTACACCCAGTCCTTTTTTTACGCGAATTCGATTATACGCGATTTACGCGATATATTACGCGAATACAATTGCCAAATGTTAACAAGTGTATCGGATATTATGCGAATTTATGTTTTAGGATGTGTAAAAAAATATAATGAAATTGCGTGAAATCATTTTTTTACGCGCCTTTTTCTGGAACCAATGTATCGCGTAAAAAAAGAACTGGGTGTAGTAGTCTTCTTAATATTATAATAAAGCAATTCACATTAAAATACGCTATAATTCGCATTAAATATATGTGTGACGAATTTGTACACAACATTATTCATTTAAACGTATTTTTTTATGATGTCTGTTAATTATATGCGATTATCTTTTGTGCAGAATAGTGTGATAATAATCTTATTTTTAATAGCATTGTGACAAAAAGCATCAATAATTTATTTGTTTCACAACTTGCTGTCAACATTTCTTTTAATATTTCCGGCTTCCGTGTTTAATTAAAAAATGTAATAATATATTTTGCTTATTAAGCACTAAGATTTCTATAGTTTTAAATGTTGCAATATGTTTTTTTTCATTCAAGTGCTGTTAAAATAATTATCTAATTCAAATAAAATTCACCTGAAATGAGTTTTTCTTCTTCTGTTAAGTGTAAAATTATACAGCACAATGTTGTCAAATTAAGCTATTCTATAGACAGAATTCATACATAAGCATTAATTAAAAACAATTCGTGATAACATATAAAAAAAGTGTTAAATAATACACTGGTTGTATATTGCAATATGTCTTTACAACTTTCGTAGTAAATATTTGTAATAAGTATATTTACAATGAAATTAAAAATATTTTAACCGTACATTAAAAAACAAAACCGCAATATCGTTTGTAATGCATACTACACGCAAAATGGGTATAGAAAAAGATGCTGTGGTTGACTCATCTATGGCACTACACGTCAAATCAACAATTTCGGACGTTTAATTAAAAAATGAAACGTACGATATCGCCAATAAATCTTGCGCCAGCCCTGCAATCAAATGCATTCGTACATTTGTGTGCCGTGCGTATGTGGGATGTGCGGCACACATTCAAAAAATGCCGTTGAGTATCGCTAAAAAGTATAAAAGAATCGTCGATAGGAAGGCAGCCGCCCGAGAGCGGGATGATAAAGAGGGCGGCGCTGGGATGCCTGGGGTGGCGCTGTCTGACGATGCGGCAGGCTGGTGTACTAGTCCGGTGAAAAAATTATGCCGAGTCAATTTTGCACGAGTTGCTTGCTAATTGTAATGACAATTGCGACGAGATTTATACTAGATGGCGATAAAATTTTCTGTTATAAACAATAAGTTGTTCGGTATTAAGGAAATACAGTTTTTTTCAAATATAAATATAATAATTAATGAGAATATAATTTACACTTCAAGTATACATACCGTTAACTATTTTCGCTTTTCGGAATACAAAACAAAAATAATATTACAGATAGTGCGTTTGATTATCAAGGGAATGATAAAAATATATTTTATTCTATAATGATATTATTAATCGAATACTATTCGACCTCTTAAATTCACAAACGAAAACAAATAAAACCATCGAGGATTATAATTTAGTGTACAGCAATATAATATTTTTACATTTTTTTTTACTATATTTGTACATGTATAAAAAACCACTACAAGTATTTGTACAGAAAAAATCGTAGAAATATAACTTAGATAGAAATGTGCCCGCTTAGTATAGGATTTCATTTTGACAAGCTGATTATATTGATAATTTTTGTTTAATTATTATAGAGTATATATAAGGTAATTGTTGGAAGTTGTGTTAATATCAGACCGTCATTAGAACTTGTGTCTCATAAGGATAGGTGCGGTTGTGGAATTTCAGAACTGATTGTGAATTATTTTACATTGAAGCTGTATATTATCAAAAATATTGAAAAACATACTAATCATAATGAAGTCATTCCACGTGTAAGAAAAATTGTCAATAGATTATAGAAAAAAAATCTGGTTTGACAACGTCTGCAAAACGGCGTCGGTGGCGCTGCGAGCGGCGGAACAATAAAAAACGCGGGCCGTTGGCAGAAGCAAAAAAAAGTCCCGAAAAAACACACGAATCGAACGAAAAAGTAGACAAAGAGGTAGACTCGCGCTGCGGGAGGCTCGCCTCGCCTAAATCAACATGCCCCCGTGCGACTGCCCACTGGCCTGTGTCCGGCGCTGGCCCTGGTACCAGTAACGTACAAAGCTAGCACCCATCGCTAATTCATAGTCGCGTGATCGGATTCGTGATGTTGATCTTGATGATCGCTGCACCTGAATTCCTGTTAAATCTTAATCGTAGCCTTGCAAATAGGAAAGCGTCACTGGATTTGATTATTCTGACAATCAATCAAACGTAATGTAACAATATAAAATGACAGCTGAAAGAGTTACAAGATAAAAAGAAATATTTTTCTAGCCGTATTTATTAGATTTCATAACATATGCTTATTCCTGCTAACAGAGACAAAATGTGTCTAAATTCGGAGCGTGCATAATAATCGCTGACATATATGTCAAAATTATCACTGGAATTAGAAAAAAGATAATAAGATTTTCAGTTTTATGCAAGAAAATATTTCAATGGCAGGTGGAGACAGTAGTGACTACTGAGTTAATATAATAAATTATAACATCAAGAATAATCTGGCACTAAATCCCAAATGCTCAAAAACTGCGATCGTCACACTGCAGACGATATTTTGTTCACACGAGTCACAAATTTAAATTTTTCGACTTTATTTTTTAACCCTCTTACTGCTAACATCTCAACCAGTGAGACGGCTTATTTTACGGTGTTGATATTTGATACCCGAAAACATATAACTTAAGAGCGTTCAAACCTTTTTGTAGCCGGTAATTTTAGAGTTATTAACATTTTTCAATAAATTTTTGAAGTGTAGATGTTGGAGTATCCTCTAAGTATCTCAGTAGGGAACGAGTTGAACAGTTTTGATGATAGATATTTAAAAATTGAGATATATCTGTCATATTTATGAAATATATCAATCAATCACCGATCGCATATTTGATGAATGGTACTTATACTGAAATCGTCCTCTATTCCAGGATGAGCAATATTTTTTAATTTTTACAGTTTTTTTTACCAATTGTTTTGTTTAAAATATACATGTTTTTTTCAATCAACTCTTTTCTATGATTTGCATTGTAATTCTGTACAAAACCGAAGGAACAAATTACATTGTCTGCCCAAATCTATTCATTACGAGATAGAAATTTGTTTTATTGTACATGTACGTTGTGCCTATAACTTTTTTCATATGTATTGAAAATATTGCCATTATCACGTGTATCAGTTTCTTCACTTTCTGATGAAAAAATATATGTTTTCACAAAATTTACAAAATTACTAATTTTCTTTCAATTACAATTGAAATAGTTTTGCATTTAATAATAATAAAATATAAAAGCATGTAAATATTTTTTTATACACTTTCATAGCCAAAATTTTCGATGATATCACTTGAAACGAGTTATAGCTTGTTAAAAAAATATTAAGAAAAAATAATAAATCTTAAGCAAAAGGGGCTCGAAATCATGTTTTATTTCACAATAATTATAGGCATATCAAACTTTATTTGATTCATCCCAATTAAGTTTCAAAATTTTTCTTCAATATCTAGCGGTAAGAATAATTCTGTAATAAAGAGAAAAGATAAATCTTGTAAGCTAAAATTGGTATGAGCCACGCAATCGTTTCTTTATTCATTACAATTTTTAATCGATAAATTCTTTTGTTAAATCCATTATTGTGAAACTAACACATTTCCGCTGAGAACAAATGGCCGAAATAAGAGATGACGCAACGACGATTGTTATTTTCTACAAATGAATAATTATTCTTAACATTAACTATAACGTTTCACAACAATAATTATAGATTTCACGGAAAGTTAACGTTTTAGATGATTTCGTAAGCACCTCCATACATTACAAAGATATTCAAAAAAATCAATTTATTTTTCATTTCCACACATAATAAGACCTATACTAATATGTTGAGTTAAAGTAAAAGGAGTACATTTTGACAAGAATCTTTTCTCCAGCGACACTCAATATAACTCAATTTAGACAAAATATACACAAAAATAATATAACATATATACAATAAAAACGGATTTCAACGTTTTTCGGATAACTTTTTAACAATTAATTTCAAAAAAGTACATATTATTACTGTCTTGATTTATCTGGATTTAAAACATGAGAAACACATATGTGTAGTGCGTGCCAAATGAATTTTCACAGTTGACTCAATTACCTGTTGTTTAATTCATTATTGGTGTACGTTTATTTGTATATTTTACTCTACCAAGATGAGAAAAAGTACACTAAGATTATTTGATCAAAAATTTAAATATACGATGTAAGATCAAGAGAATTAAATTATCTTGACTTTTGTTTGAATTAACTCTCTTGGATTAAGATATATCCGAGGCAGCCAATAAATTACTTTAAGTAAAAAGGTAATTAAGTAACTCTAAGATCGGTTATAACGTTTATATTTGAAACTATGATGCTTTATGATTGGACTATACATAACATATATGTGAGTTAATAAGTATAAAATAAAATCCATCGATATTTTGTTAATTGTTGATATCCAATTTTGTGATTTAGTAGCTTTCCATTTGAAAGACCACGATTTTAGCAATTGACTAATTTCAAACAAAATTAATTTAATTGCAAGCACAATTTAAATAATATGATGTATTATGTCTAGAATCTTAAAACATATCGATTCTGGTTCCGGCAAGGTTGAAGAGCTTTAAACTTGAGAATTGAAAATACAACGCCCTTACACATGAAAAAATTATCTATAAGGCTATCTAGAAAATAAGAAGTTGGATTATTTTAATACTTAACGTGATGTAACTATGTGGTACCTATTTAAGATTTTTTCTGTTATAGAAATAATATCTTGCTAATGAGTCATTCTTGAAAGAGGTTTTTTCAATAAATATCAATCAAGTAACATTAAAACATAAATGGGTTTTTTTCCTTCATATAGAGAATACCTACTATCAAACATCTAGTGATGAAACATAAGAATTTACGTCATGAGATTGTCGATTCATTGAACCGGTCTCACGTAAAGGGTACAACAAGGGGGAGTTGGGAAGATTGAGTTGATCAATTTAATAACTAAGTGTTAAGAGTCTTCCTATAATTAATAACTTTAATATATATACGATGCTAACTGTTTATTTTACGTCAGTTTTGTTGCATCCATGTGATAGAATGCCTGAATATGTCGAAAAGCGAAACCCGGGTCGTTAGTGACAAAACATGTGGAATCGTACAAAATTGTAACAATTCAAATCTTAAAAATTCTCCACGATTAACCTTCTACCGATTTATAATTTTTAGCAATTACTTTAAAAAATAGGCACACAATGCCTTACAAAAAATGGAAATAACTAAAGATATGTATTATAAAACACTGAATTTTTCAAAACTAACGCAATGTTAAAAGTATTGATAGTAAATTTTAAATAAAGTAACCATATAGGATAATATTTCTGACCGGTATGTATAGGGTATCTATACTGTACGATTGGACAGGGGGTTAAAAAAGTGTGGTGGGTGAGAGGGGTAAAGGGATTGAGGCAAATTAAAAAAATAATGCAATCAGATTAACTGCTAATACATGAATAATTTCAGCACGAATCGAAAAAGTGCAGACATCGCAAAAAATGGAATTAAAATTTACCGCATCGTAAAATATGGTTATTTCGAATGCGTGGTAATTTAGTTTTTCGTTTTTGATTCAGTTTTATAATCAATATCACATTAAAAAAATGCAATTATGTTTAAAGCGCTCGTTACAGCCCATTAAATAATAAGAAAAAGCTTTATGTACATAGAAAGCTTAAAGCAATTACATAAATTATATTTGTGACGTAATGAATCAAAATGGTGATTTTAAGACAGAATGAAAAGCGCGTATAGTTTCGTAGAATTGAAATTTTAGGATAAATGTAAAAGTAATAAAATTTGCATTGTTTCAATGAAAGATTGCCAGTGAAAACATCAAAAAATCATAAATTAGTATTTTTTTAAATTTGTGTGTATTATGAACTCTATAACCTCAAAAACTTTTTCCAAATCCCATAAAGTCAGTCTAGTTTAGTTCTTAAGTGAGAGATACAGAGTATAGATTAACCAATATTTATTTTCGGCCATAATGATACATGAAAAAAATTCAAAATATGATATGTAATCTTTGCGATATCCCGGATTTAAATTGATTTGCCTACATAGAAACATTTTTCTTAGATAATTTTATATTACTGAGGAATTATATTATATATTGAAGGCATAATTTAGTTTCACTTTGCCGAAACTAAGTAATTTTGCGTATAATTGATAATTGAGAACATACCGGATGAGAAAATTGTTGATTTTGTATTTTTGTTACTAGGTATTTTATACGATAATATACAAATAACAGAATATTTTTTGACTTTTTTACAAAACTAAATTTTGTAACAGTTTTTCTAACGTATGCCTTTTTTAAGTATGGTATCATACGGTAATGATTTATCAATCCTTTTTCACGTGATTAAAAACAATAATTCTAAATAAATATTTGGATGTATACGTGTAGTTTTAAAACTATCACATTCTACTTTAAGGCTATTTTATTCTCTACCGATTCATTCGTTGTAACTTTTTTTTAATAAATAAAATAATTAGAAACGAGATGCAAAAAGAATATTACGACAATCCATCAGTTTTCAATTGATCATCAAATATCTGTCTTATATCATTATGTATTATGACATATTGATTCGTTTCAGTCAGTAAAAACTGAGTTATTAACAGTGTTACCAAATTATTTTTTCCACGCTAAAATTAAATTCATTTTATTGAATCGTACAAAATATTTTTTACTCGTGTAAGTTTTAGAATTTAATGATTTCAGATTTTCGGACGTGATATTATTGCCATTAAAAAACCCGTTGGGGCAAATTTGTAGAATGGGGCTGCACACATAATACTTAAATGAGAAAATACAAAAGACGAAATAATACAATGAAGAGGCGAGAATTATTATTCAATAAAAAAATTTACATTCGTAATAGACGTATTTTAAAAGCAAATCCTTTAAATGAGTCCATTTGTACTGCTTGGATGCATGTAGGTACGTTTTATTATAATGTACGTGACTCCGCATTTTAATTTGCCCATAATAAACAGTTTTTTTAATGACGCCCATTCTAATAGCTCGATTCAATTTTTTTATTACGCCGAAATTGACTATACATCGCCTTTCTATACTTGAGTGATCTTTACGATATATTTGTAAATATTATTGAATATAATTCAAAGAAATTACACTTAAAGAAAATAAATTATTTCATCATGTTATAAAAACCAAGATAATCGTTTTTTTTTATTCTATCAATCCACCAACGTAACCCAACTAAAAACTCCGTTGTATGTGACAATGTAAGATTTCCTGCCGAATTCATTCCGAATAGTATCATCTTGTACCCATAGTTAATATGAGAAAATAGTTAATATAATAGTAATAAAATAGTAGTAAATAATCAAAATCTTCCGAATTAGTTGTACTTCAATATCTGAAGCTTTTTAAAAACATAGATACAGGCATTTTATATTAATAAACTTAGATGTTTTACTTGAAAAGTTGTAAATTTTTGGTCATATGGCATTTACGACAAAAGCTATAGTTTGAATTAGCATTACTCGTGGTAGTTAATATCGATCTTAATCATTTTAAAAAAGTATTCAACACGCGATTTATGTATCTAATTACTATTGAAAGATGTTTACTTGACTTTTAAGTTGGTTTCTTTCAGTTTATGTAAATGAAACATTGATGTTTTATTATGAATGTCGTCTTTCAACTAAACCAAAAAACCAATTACATAATTTTAAGCCCTAAAGTTTCATAACGGAATTGTAGCAGGTAAAAATATACAAAATGTAAATTTTAGTGTAGTAAAAAAATCCAGCAATGTTTAAACATAAAGATAAAATAACAGTTCGTACATTTTTTTTGTCTTCAGTCCAAATTTATAAATATAATACCGAAAACATTCAAAAAATAACTTATTGAAGACATAGATGACGTTAACAAAAAAATATCCGTAATTAAATATTATCAGATCTCAATTTATTTAATCGATCTATAGATCAACTATCGTCAAATAAAAATTCCTTCTGAAATATTTTATAAAAACATTCGTTGTACATACACACTCGGAAAATATAAAATCAAGCATGTCCAGTATTATCATCATATAAGTATTCAAAAAAGGTAAAAGTAGAGATTCTCTTTCATCAAGTTTTTACTGTATTTATTTTTCTTATAACTGTAGGGTCACAAAATATGCTTTACTTATGGATCGAATAACCATCTCAAGCCCATTACGACTTATTTTGCCGATTTTTGAGTAGCTTTATTTTAACTTTTTGTATAAAATTCGATTTCATTTGCAAATTTGAATTGTTACAGCTTTTTACGATTCCGCATGAATTGTCACTAACTACCCGGGTTTCGCCTTTCGTCATCTTCAGGCATTTAAAACATGTGGAATCGTACAAAGTTGTAACAATTCAAATTTGATTTTGAAATTCCATCAAGCAACTTTAGTCGATATTATAAATTAATTTGCAAATATTGGACTCCGAATTTTTTCAGTTTTAAATTATCAGTACTTTTAAATAGAGCGTGATTTTGAAATTTTATTGCGTGAATAAAATTTATAAAAAGAACAATTATGATAATAATTAGTTCTTGTTTATATCAGTTTGTTTTATGGCTCATTTCCTTTTCAAGAGCGTTCGTACCTCCGGTTTTCATAAAGAAAGTATAATTATATGGCGATAGCTTGGCATTTGAGTTAATGTTTCTCAGAAATTTTAATCGACAAATGAATATAGATATATAATTTTTCACAAAAGTTGAATGCTGAAGCATTTTTTTTTAAATATAGCTATAATCCGTTTCAGCGTAGAGAATATTTTTCACTATGTAGCCCGTTGTTATTCAAATAAAGGCCACGCAACTTCACTCAAAATTAAAGTTTTCAAATAAATATAAACTGATTATCTATAAAAATGTTTTTTTTCTACATTCTTATTAAAAATACCTATGTAAAGGCTGCTGCTGTTATTCTTGAAGAATTTGTGGTATGGTATTTGACATGACAATAGCCATATCCTCCCTTAGACTCAAGGTTAAAAAAATATGTTAACTGTTTTACTGCTATTTCATGAACTATCATAATTAAATTATTTTAATTATGAGATCTACAACTTAAAGATCAAATGGTTATTCGCTAAGACTTATATCAAGCTGTATTTTTATCTAATATTTGAGATCTTGGTAACGACCTTTTTTCTTAGCAAGATTTTCATATATGCCATATTGTAAATAATTAGCTGCATATTGACATTTTTCATAAAAAAATATTGCTTCAAACTGATACACTCTTGGTAATATTTTTTTAATTACTTAACGCTGCCGTGCCAACAAAAACGAATGTTTAAAATCATTTCAGTAATTACAAAAAAAAACTTATCGAATATGTAATTTGTCACATAAATTTCAATAATTGGAAAAATATCATTCATACTAAAGTAATTATTCGAATTCTCACAGCGTTCATCCGTGTGAAATAATCTAGAAACGCCATTATAACAATTATGAATCAAAATTTAAGTGGAAACTTGAAATTTTTATTTGAATGTTGTCTATGATGCGTCGATTATTACATGTCTTGAATACAGCAAATCATGTGAGTGTATTATTTTTGTCGATATCAGTAAATTAACAACATTATAACACTTTTCCAATATGTTTGTGAGTCTATTATACATGAAACTAACATATTATATGTCCAATATAATACTTGAAAAATCACAATTAGTGTAACAATGATGTTTAATATTTAAACTTTTTGAGCTTACACAAAGTTATCACTGAATTCATTGAAAACTTTCTTTATATTAACAAATTTCTTATGACAGTGATTTGTGATATTTTATAGTTGGTTTTATTGCATTTTATGCCGTTTGGAAAAATATTGATCGAATGCGTTGGAGATTAACATATTATATCAAGTTGGTTAAATATTACTGATTTTTTAAACACAATATTTAAATCGATTGTCTATGTAAGTGTGTCTTTTTTAAATGAACATACGTAACTTAATAACAGAGCTCGAATATAATATGTTGGTTAATAGAAATTGTATGTTTGATCAATCTAAAGATTTTCATATTAATCTTGCTTTTTTACCAGATTATTCAATATTTTTACTGAAACAAATATGTATTTTTTGCCAAAATAACAATAACGTGATAGATTTATTATAGTTTTTAATAAATGAACCAACCCTTATTTTAAACAACGTATGCGTTACATGTAAGCCGGCCTTGCACGATAAATGGCAGATATAATTAATAATTTATAAAATTATGAACTAAGATTCTAGCATCCATCTTACATTATCTCAAAAAATCTAATAACAAGAATTTTTTCTTCAGTAATAATTCTGTACTAAGCAACGATAGTTAAGTATGAAAGTAAGAACATCGATGAGGTACGTGATTAATATTAGCGTCTTCCTTATTATTGCGTTATCATCAAAAAATATAGCTATCCGCATGTTAGGTTGTTTTTTTTTCATTTCATACAATATTTTTTGAATATTTTTAAAAATAGAGAATTGCGTGACAGTGAACAATATGAAATAATATGACCGTACATTTTTCCAAAATTTGAAATACAGTGTTGCCACATCATGTGTGGAGGTTTCCTTTTATTCCGCGAGAAGCGATTTTAATTCGCGAAATTCTCGCATTTTTTTGTACATATCTGTCGCGGGTGGAACAACCAACCACAAGCGCCTAATTAATAATGTTGCTATAATCATAAATGATTCAACAAACAGTCGAAAACAAAACGGGAAACCAGATTAATCATTTGCCCAGCGAGACAATGTAAAGAGAAGGGTTGGGAATCATTAATAACCCTCTTTCAGTGGCGCACTGGGAGGGTGACTAAAAGGTGCTATTCTCCGATCAAATGATCCTGTTTATATTGTTATCCAAAACTTGTATTTATATATTTTTTTGTTTTAGAAATTATTTTTTTTTTAATAAATCTTTATACTTAATACAAGTGTCATTGTATTTTAGTATTATGTTAATATTTCTTTTTATAAGAATAAATATTTTTTAGAATAATCAGAACTGTTTTATGTAGCCTAGAATGTAGTCGGTATTGTCAGAATTAAAGAGAAATGATTCGCATTTAATTAACATAAACAACTAAATTAAAATGGTTTTGTCATAAAAAAATTATTTTATCAAAATTTGAATGAATTATAAAAATTCAAAATTTATTAAATTCGAAATGTTGTGAGTTATTGTTGCTATATTTTTTTACCTTTTTATATTTAATAATGATAATTTAGGCTCAACTTGTTGGTTTAGCTAACCAGTTTTGATAATCAGAAGAAACGTTAAAGTTTTACAAATATAATTGTGTTCTATAAAAAAATATATATTTATTACGAATTTGATTCCATTAAGATGTATGTATGCTGACGAAATTCCCTTCAATTTGAATATCTCATCTACGTCAGTGAACTCTCCGTTCCCCCTGTAGACCATTTGTTTCGTTTGGTCGAATATAAAAAAAATACAAAACATTACGTGCTTATATTATACATATATATGTACGTGTTTGCAGAGGTACGTTTTAAAATTCGCACATATAAAGAGCTCCTACTTGCAGTTGTGCGATTAATAATTTACACCATTGCGAAGCTGAAAAAAAAAAATTATTCGCAGTGAGTAATTTGAATCAAAGGGTATATTTTACGGTGCCTGGTAACATTGAGTGTAAAAGACTATTCGTATAAAGGTGCTAGTATTGTAAATATGATATTTCACGTCACAAAGAACAGTTCTTTTAATTCATTATAATTCTAAGAGCAAAAAAAAATATAACTGTTATGTCATCAATGACGCATTTCTTTTATTTCCAAAAGATTAGCCATAAAAACATTAAAACATGTCATATTTCTTATCTACAAGAGCTTATTATTCTCGTAATTGTGTTTCAAAAACAATAAGAAGTTTTTGCGGTTGCTCTTTATATAGTTTATTGCAACTATTATACATAAATAAAAGCTGTCAAAGACCAATTTTTACATATTAATGTAGCAATATAATAATTTTTTGACACAATTTGTGAAAGCTTAATGAAGGTTAGTTTAAAATCCTTTGAAATTATTTTTTTAAATTTCTGTAGGTTCTTTTTATAAAAATGTTATCAATTAAGCCAATTTTGTAATATCTACCGAAAAGTTATTAATTATAACGATGTTTACTTATTTTATTTAAGCGTTAGTAACAAATTCGTGCTCTTCATTATGGTGCTCGAATTGCATGCTTTATTTTTTCTGTATATTTATTTTATTAATAACCATGAAATATTCACATCAAATCATTTTTTTATTGAATAATCTTAAGAGATGGATTGAAATTTATTTAAAATCAATCAAGAATCAATTAAGGATCTGGTTATGAAATACAACTTGCTTGGTTGAAAAATGTAACAATATATATAATATAATATACGGCATCTAAAGCTTTTATTTATATACACAAAAATTGCAATTGAGGAACAAACAGCTCAATTTTCCTATTGTGGCCTTTTCAAAAGCTTCGATAGTCGACACCCATCATCACGTGAAACATTCAAAGCAATTCTATGCCCAAAAGCTAAATCTAGCTTTTCAAAAAGCAACGTTTTTCGGGGAAAATAGCCTTCGCGGGCATACAAAATACTTGCCTTTCTGATACGGTACAGTAGTTTGTAATTTGTAAAGCTGTGTACTATTATTCGAGAGCTTTTATGGCTTAACCAGTGATTTGTTTTTTTTTTCTTTGGTGAGAAAAAGTTAATGTTATATTTAATAAATTATTAAAAATATTTATTCATATAAAATTAATATTATTTTAATGTCTTTAATCAGCTTTTTTATCATAATTTTACGGTTGAAATGATAGTATATGGAAAATTAGCTTTCATTTGTTAACATCGCAAATTTGCGTACTGAAAATTAACACATATTATTATTGAAAAATCTCATAACCGTTTTTTTTTTAATTTTAGCGGGACATTTTTATTTGAGTTTATAACTATAATAAACATAAACATTTCTTTGATTGACCGATCATTATCAAATCAGAAAAAATTAAAGGGAGTAAAATAAAAATATATCAGCTCACACCTTCAACACGTTCAGTATCTTGAAATTACGAATTATCGGATGAAAACTAATACATACCTTTGACAATAGATTTGATTTCAACCACGTAACATATAGAAATAAATAGCAAACGAAGTTTCTATAAATAAAGATAGCATTGCATATTTGGATGAACATGGGTTAAAAAAAAATATTTTTTATGACAACAATAATTATTTATGGTGTCAATTTGTAAAAATGTGAATTCAGATACACATAAAGTTTGTGTACTTGGAAATGGATGTGTATTTTTTATTGTGCGATGAATAATGTATTTCTGTTTATTTGACGTGAGCCCATTTTTTACATAAGTAGGTACCTAAGGTGATAAAAGGGTTAGCCGCCCCCCCATACTTTCCAGTGACGTGCACGAAATTGAACAAGTATACAGCGAACACTGTCCAGTCTGTGTTTGTTTTTATGTATTATGCAGTATTACCAGATCGACGTTACACGAGCAGAAAAAAATTCCAACTTGAAATGCGTATCTCACTCGACTGCCCCATCCAAAAACGGTTATTAGATAAAGAATTCAATTCATGTATTTTTTATAGATCAGATATTATACTACATAATTTTATTATTCAAGAAACAATAATTCTATAATATTTTTGCTAGAAAAAACATCAGAAAATACAATTAATATCATAAATCGTTTTTATAAATCATGTAGAAGGTTGACTTTCAATTTTATTTTAATATTTATCATTTTTTTGGCTCAATTGGTATAAATGAAATATTTTAATATTTTTGTTGCTAAATTATTTTAATTTTTGATAATAGACTAGTAGTTCTTTATTTTTAATAAGTGCTTAAAATGAAAACTATACACTATTTGAGAATAAAGTGTATAATACTTTGATTATAAAACAAGTATATAGAAATTAAAACATTTTTCACTGATTGTTACTTTAATCAAATTCGTGACACAGATGCTTTGTATCCAAAAATTTGATCAAATGATTTTATTGGCAATTATTACAATAATTCACTTGATTGAGAACATTTTCTAATTTCAGTTGTTTGAAAGGAAAGTCTACAGTCATATAGTTTGTGTGTTAATTTAATTTTATGTATCTAATAATATGTTCTTTTTCAGTATAAGCTTACTTTTATTGCCTTAATAGAAATGATAACATATAAGCATCTTTTTTTACAATATGTGCAATATGCTATACAAATCGAGAAAAAATTATAGTCCATGTGACAGATATATATATAAAAAAATATTTGCACATTCTAGACCAGTGGTTAAACCTGTTTGATTTAGTCTACTCGTTTGCTGATTCTTGTACTTGAACAATTTAATAAAAATGTAAAGAAATGTTTTTTAATCAATAGGTTTCGATTGACAATGACATATATGACTCGGCTTAATTTCTCCCTGCGAACATCTTATACTTGACCTAAATTAAATTTGAATTGTTGCAACTTTGTACGATTCCATATGTCTTGCCACAACGACCCGGGTTTCGCCCTTCGGCATCTTCAGGTATTCCATCGCACGGATGCAACAGAACTGACTTCAGTCGATATCATGAATTATATTTGACCCATTAAAAAATCTTTTAAAACTAAACCAGCTTTATAGTTGAACTTCTTCGTATTAAAAATATTTATTTAAGTGTTTGAGCTGACAAGATTAGGAAAATTATATTATATTATAAATTAGGAAAAGATAGGAAATTTGTTTATCGTATTGTTTGTCTAGACATTGAATTCCAAAAAAGTATTGAATCGTAAATCTACTCTCACAGAATTTTTATTTGATTAACTCTGAGAATAAAAAAAAACTACTTTTCATACAGACCACCAAAAATTTACTAATGTATACAAGGACAGTACTAAAATTATTTTTCTCGCTTTTATATTACAATGATGTTTTCATAAACCATAACTGCAATAGTGATAAAAATGCGCAGTGGCGCAGAATTTTCGGAAAACTTTAAAATCACAATGGTATAAACGTTATAATGTTTATTGATATGAAGATGATCAATATTTCTTGGGCTGATTATTTTCCTGATTTGGAGGTATAGAAACAAATCAATAAGCCGTGATATTGTATTTTAATTAAATGAGAAAATGTTCGACTTTCAGTCAAATTCTATAAAACAAGTTTGAATTGTTTAGAAGACAGGAGAGGCATAGTAAAACAAAGATTATACGCATAACAGATTTAGGTCTAACTGATTAAATTTAAAATAGTAATACTGCAATTTACTCAATATAATTTTTGTACGTCAATTAAAATCCCGATAAACAAGCATTTGTTTTCAAGGACATTTTTGTTCAATTACTGTTAAATGTTTCAATATTTTTATACCAAACGAAAATGTTTTTACAATACGTTCTACGTAAGGTTATAAAGCTAAATTACAGTAACTTTCATTTTTACGTTGATTTGCAATCAAGAAAATGTAAGAGTTTATTAATGTAAATACAAACAGGAACATAACAAATGAAATAGTTTCATCAACCATCAAATCTCTCAATTGAAAAAAAGTATTCAAAAGAAATTATTCAAAAGTATTCAAAAGCAATTTTTGTTAAATATGCCACTGTGCTAATTTGATATTTATTTAAAAAAAAAATCAGTATTCAAAAATTAATAAACTTCATGTAACTTAAATGTGATTCATTTTATATGTATGTACATATATGGAGAAAGAAATAAGATTTTTTTAAATTTTAATGATGATGCAAAATCACATGAATTCTCTAAATAATAAATACTTTGGTTATAACAATATAATGTTGAAAATTATTAAGCCCCAAGTAATTTTGACGGCATAAATTTTCAATGCTTATAATAATTATATTTATAATATCGTATGTAAAAATCAATGCGTTTTACATACAAACGCTGTATAAAACCATCTCTGACGACGTCCCTGTGCTTATAAATGAACGCTGAAAAATCTGATTATTTTTTATCCGCGGAATGAATTTTTACACACACACTGTCACACGTGTTCATATTCACCGTACTCAACAAAAAACCACCGTACACGAAGTTAAATTGTCCACAATGTATTAAGTAAACATCAAATTGAGATGCATAAGCGATAACTCAACTTCCCAAGATAATGCAAACTATTTTTATTCAAATTTAAATTATTGAAATCCATTTTACTTCAACTTTTTGTATTGAATATATCTAAATAATTTTGTAGATATGTTCCTTATAAAAGTAAAACATATTTTTAAGACGTGGATCTCAATATTATTTATAAAGCTATTTATTTTTGTAGAATATATAAAATAATTAGTATTGAAGACTTTTTAGCATAATTGAAAATATTTTTTCACCGTGTTATAATGCAGTTCTACCAAGTGAATGCCAATTCAATCAATAATATCAAGAAAATATTTAGAGTCAATTATATATTTTTTGTTGACCGTATAAGTTGGCGACCCCCCGAAAACCCTTCGTGACCTCCAGGTTGGAAAGCTATGGTTTAAGGTTAATCACTAATGCTGTACGGCTTTATAAATTAAATTGTAACAAAACAAAAAGATGTAAAATTTCAAACCAAAGTATTCCATCAAAATATCTGAAGTCACCGCTCATGTATGATGTATTTTCTATAAATTGAATGGTGTACCTAAGTAGCTTTGGAAAATAAAAAAAAATGTATTAACGGAGATGTGTGAGTGTTAACATAAATGCGTAAATGTGGTAGTTAGAATTTCGGAGGGTAGGCAGCCCAATTCCTCCCAAATGGCTTTCATAATTTTTCAAACATAATAACAATAATAAATGAAATATCTGTTAAAATATTACGGCAAAGTAAACGCGTAATGGGGAGGGTTGAGTTTTTCCACTCGGTGATGATGGATTTTTCCAACATTCTATATTTTTCGTGCTCTCTATACGCAATGATTTATTAAAGGTTGAAATGATTACATACATTAAAACAAAAAAAAATTATAATGATATAGATTTTTGTGTATTTATCTTCTACACCAATAGAAATAAATAAACTTTCAAGCGTAGTAATTATACACGAAATGATGACGTGAAATCGAAAAAGCTGTCTTTTATATAACTATTAAAAATATTGAAATTATTATGGTATTCAAGTCTTTGTTTAAATAAAAAATTCTCTCGTTATACAAAGAAATGTGACACGTCTTTCATATATTTGATAAGCATCTTCAGACTTCAGGTTAAATGTTTCATAATATTATCCATTTTAAAGATAATCAGTTATTCAAAAATTTTCTTACCTTTGTTCCATTAAAATTTTTGTTAAAATAAAGGAACATATTTTAAAAGTATAATTGTTTAAAGAAACTTAAATGCTAGTAAAAAAGGCTTAATGCATAACTAATTTTATTGATAAAATTCATATTCTTCAACATAACTAATGTATAACGTGAATGCTTTGATTTCTTCGAAGGCGCTCTCAGGTTTCTTTCTTAACCTAGCATTCATGTAATTGCCTGACATTTCAAGAAAAACTAACGTCGCTAGAGACGGAGTCTCTTTGCCTGCACTCTGATTTTTACGTTAAAAAAATGCCCATAGTAAATTTACAAAATAGAAACGACCACTCGATGTTTTTCTTTGCAACAGTTAAAGCTGCATTTAAAATTCTATTATGAATGAGTGGTTGTTTTCCCTTTAAAAATTTCACTACAAAGATTGATTCATCATGTTTTTTTCATTTAAAAAAGTACTTTCAGAAATATCCATTTGTGTGTATTATTATTAAATTTTGATATTTCATTCGTACAAAACCAAATGCAGACCACTATCAAAATACTTATTTCTTGATTCTAATGTAAAAAATATTACTAAATAATTGTCAAAAGAAATACTTTAATTCTTTTAATTTCTTATAATATATAATCAACAAAATAAATACACGTATTATTTCAAGATTTAATTTATAGTCTCAATCGCTCTTCATATATTCAAAGATAGCACTCGCAACGTGAAAATTAAATAACAGTATAAAAATGCTGAGGTTTTGTAAATAATGTGAATTACACATTTCAAGACAACATAAATGATAAAAAAGCTTAAAGTTTACAATTTCGATTGATCTTTTTATAATCATTTGTAATCATCATCATCATCAGCCGGGGTCGATCCACTGCTGGATGAAGGCCTCCCCCTGTGTTTTTTTTTTTTTTTTCCAGGGGGGGTTTGGACATAGCAACACCACGCTGCCCAGGCGGGTTGGTGTTCGGTTTTCTGTCTGGGTTTTCCTTCCCATAGCCAAGAGAACACGGCACTCGGTGTTCCCGAGCGGTCACCCATCCAAGCACTATCCGCGCCCAATGTTGCTTAACTTCGGTGATCGCACGAGAGCCGGTGTTTACAACGTGGTATGGTCGTTAGCAATCATTGTAATATGATTATAAAAATGATGAAATCATGAATTTAAATATTTCATCACACTGGATTATGAAAATTCGATTTCACTGTATCCCATACTTGAGTAAATACAAAATGAAAATATCATGAATAATAATTTTATATATAATTTAATGAAAATAGAACACTCTTCAAACAAAAAAAAAAAAATCGACAAAAAAAGGCTTATTCAATTTAAAAAGCCTCGAAGTACTCGTGGTGAAAAAAATATTCATAATATGAAGTGGGTACGCGTATATAACCAGTGGCGGGGAGATAGGCGCACATTATTTATTTGTTTCCCGCTATTGAAGAGCCGAAGATAAATCCTCTATTTTTTAAAATGTTTCATTAAAATCCTTCCACTCATTTATTCTCAATTTCCTATTCAGCGGGCTGGTCGCCGGTCTCCTATATCCATACATCTCATAAAAAGTTCGCAGTTTGTGTGTAGTATTGAGTATGAATGTACGTAAATGAAATACAGATATCGAAACAGTCTCCCTTTTGCAGTGAAGGCCAACTTAAAAATAACGTATTTTATGATATTTATATATATACCCGTGGGCCGTTACGACAGCAAAAATATGTTCATGTCTCTAGAAAATAATTTAAACAATTAAAATCGATTAACAATTTGGATATTTTTAAATAAAATTATGTTTTTCATGCTCTCATTTTGAACATCAATTTCAGAAATTTTATATCTAATATCCATAAAATTGTACGTCATACAAACAAAACAAAATGAATGCAACATGGAAATAGTTGCGTCTACTTTGCATAACACAGATTTTGTAAAATTAACAAAAAACTGAAAAGTTCTGATGTATGCAAAATAGCTAAACTTTATTTCTTGTGATCTCTTATATAATATAACTTCAAGTTTTTAACGGACTACAAAAAATTAAACCGAGTAAATACCGATTGATTTTTTTTTCGACTATCGATTATTTGTGAAAGTTTTAGTATGTTTTACTGAATATTTAACATTGCTTATATACCATTTGTATTCAATCAAAACTCTCTGTTAAATGAAGTTGTACTGATTTAACGAAAGATCCACTCACATACTCAATCTCTCTTTCATATTTGTAAATCTAGTAATTTATTAATAGATAAGCATTATTTTAACATACAGACAATTGATCATGATGTACATATTATATCTGATCAGGATACTTTATATATATATATATATATATGTATAGGCAAACGGATATTAATTATATTTCCAAATATCATTTATTGAGAGCCGAATAAACACACAAAATTTGATTAAAATAATTTTCCTTTATGTCACGAATAAAAAAAACAACCGTATTTTTCCGGAATAAAAAATGAGCTCCAAATAAATTCCGATATGGCGCGTCACTACCACAAGCATTATTACCACCCTATCAATACACGGAAATAATACATATACGTAAAAGCACACGTACACACACTCTGACGAGACTCACAATACACAAAAGGAAATAACATTGATAAGTCGCATTCATTTGCGGAGTTTTTATTTTGTGTTTCGAAATTTCCATTATTTTTGCGAAAAAAATAATGCAGCGCAGATAAGTCCGCCGTACTCAGTGATTCTCAACCGTGGTTCGATAGTACGAAAATTGCGACTATTATATTATCACACTTAACAGTAAATTATTTAGGGAACTTTAATAGATTACAAGATTGAATTATTAAGAAATAAAAAGCAGCCGATTCAAAGCTCTGACATCCTCGATTAAAAAGTACTGTTACGAGTGTTTCTTCAGTAAATTGCTTTTGGCTTCGAAAGAAGCAAATAATAACGTAATTTCCATAATATGGAAACACAAACCAAATGCTATATTTTTATGCATCAAGTTTAAGTGTTTTTTTTTTATCGCAAAAGACGGACACATATTAACAGCACCAGATCTGATATAAAACTTATGTTTAATTGAAGTATAATTTATTAAATTGAAACATAAGTTACGCTGATTATTAGTTTCATAAATAAAAACACAATTATCAAAAAATATATATTTAGCGCATTTTATTCACCCACAAGCTAAATACATCGGCCAGGCTTTAAGACTGGGCAGTCAATATTGTACTCTCGTGATGACATTTCCATGGGACTTAATCTCAGTTCGGAAAACCCCCATGTATTTTCATTTCAGTCGATTTATTGATTCATATTTTGAAGCATGCACGTTTGTGGGGTAATCAATAGGATACATTGAAAAAATCAACGCTTAAAATAGTTAAAGTATAAGTTACATTATAACAACATTTTAAAGAAAAATTCTACTATTTCAAAAGATGATAACGGCGATATAATGAAGTTTTCATATTGCTTATAAAAGGAAAAATAACCCACCAAACGAAAGAACTATTATATCGCAAACCGAATTTCCGAATACTTGAAATTTAGGCAATCATATACTGCTTTTGTAGCGCAAACGATAAAACAAAGAATGTATATTATTCATTGAAACAAAACTATCATTCTTTTGAATTATAAACTGTACTTTTATTTACTTTCTGGGTTGATTTAGATGTAACAGATCCTAATTTTATTGATTATCTTTCTACAATTTACCTTTTTACATCTCATTATGAAATGTTTTATGAAAAATTCTTGTTCTTGAGTCGTTTAACGTATTTTTTGGGAGAGGATAAGCTTAGAAAATCGTGGCAGAAGAAGAAAAAAGCTTACGCCACACTTTTAAGAGTCGAACGTATAGGAGTTAATTTCCAGATATCAATTCCATTAAATATTTTCCCATAAAAATGCTTCAAAAATTCAATTGATGAATTTATCCGTGGTTATTTGAAATAGTACAACTGCAACCATAGAAATTGGCGTTAATAATTTTGTTATAAGTTAGTCAAATAAAAGACTCAAAAAGGAAAAATCTTTTGTGATAGTAATTTTATGTTTATCATAAAAATAAAAGCAACAGTGAAAACAGTCAATTGGATAAGAATTGCAGTGAAAAATACACATAAATTTTTATTTTTTATAGCAAAGTATATTTTTCTTAATTTCGTATTATTACACGATAAATATGTCTAAAGGTACATAGAGTTACGGCCGTATTATTGCGTAATTTTCCCAACGTTATGAATAAAAATATTTATTTAAAAAAGTCAATCATATTCATGTTTTTCGACAATCGACTACCTCATAACTAACCGATGTATTTGTATGAAGAGAGACGAGTTGTCGATCGCCCGCTACAATTCAATACAATAATAAAAATGCAACTTATCGCGACTTCATAATACGAAAAAATATTTGTTTTATTTTTCATAATACCGCCATTTCCATACACAGTGATGCACATTGAGAACGAAAACTCGGAAGAATACATCAATAGCGGTATTTTATCTTTAATGCAGATATTGTAAATATTATAACCGGTATTAGATGTTGATAAAAATTCGGCATATTTGGGTCCTCATTACCAGGATGTCATTGATAATACGCATATACAAGAGACACATATTTTTTTTTGAAACGTACAAAGTGCCAATTTTCATGATTATTTTCAATTTATTCTGTATGTGTGTTAGAATGTGATATAAGCTGTAAATCTTATTCGCATATTTTATCAAATATGACTTACTACAAACGCTTCTAAGATGTTTGCTGCATCAAATAATCAAACAGTTATTGTACATTTTCGTAACAAAAAACAGTTATATGCATTTTCTATATTTCTGTATTGAAAAAATAACTGAATTACCGGAGTTCCAGTAACGGTAACACAGTTGTAGCTATCCCTAGTTGTTCGTAACAGGTATTAATCTACAGCACTCAGTTTCTATATTTTAAATTCCGTTTAATTTTATATTGAAACGTTTCGTAACAAGTAGACGCGAGAGAAAAATGTAGTGGAACGAATGGCATTATAGCTTCAAAGCTTATCCGTTAATACTTATATGTGTACGTCTAATGATAAATCATGAATCATTTGATAATTTAATTATTATAATCGAAATTATTTAACTTATAAAGTTATCGAAACATGGAAATATAATATATTGGAAAATTAAAAAAAAGAACACTTAAATTTCGCCCCAGAATAAAAACCAAAATGAATGACAAAAATTATTTTTCTATCCTCGTGTAAAAAAGAATGCAAATAACATGCAAAATCACTTAAATTTTGAGTTTCTTTTTGATATGCAGAAACGCCAAAAAATTATCATCTAAAAATATATGCGTGATTTCAATAAATGTTACCAAAAATTAAACTTCTATAGATGTTTACTTTTCAAAACTGTAAAATTTTATTAAATATCACAACAATGTGCTTTAATTCTTATTTATTTCATATGTATTTGTTGTCACAGTTAAATATGATATGACGTAATGGATATTGTCATGGGTAACATAATTCTTTATTGAGGAAAAGATAATAAAAACCATTGTATAATATAATAAAAAAAACCTCTCTCATTCAATTTGCATTATGATAGATTGATAAAATACTCCCCGTTCACATTTTACTTTTGTGTGGTGTTTTTCAAACACCAAAAAATAATATTAATACTTTGTTTCGATAAATTATCAAAACTACGATAATTAAAATGTTGCCCCGAGGAGGACTTGTGAGTTAGTGCAGCTTTGACACCGGATGCAAATAAATACCAATAATTTGATACATATTGATGAGCATTATGCGTTTTTTTAGCTTAGAAAAAAGCACTTTTTAGGATTCGTCTCAACTTAATAAATACAAAGTGTGACTTGGATACAGTGTGAACATTTCTTAAACAAAAGATACCTTAGCAAATAAACTTTTTATTACTGTAATTCTGCCATTAAAATGACATAAAACTCTTTATAACACTAAAGGAAATCTATAAATTTGAAGTTTTTTTTAAATAACTCTATTTTATTTCGTGAAAAATAACTGAATCGGTGTGTTTTTTTCTTCTTAAATTTATGAAATAGTTTTACAGTAAAGCGAAAGCTGTTTCAGTTCTGTAAACTTAAAAGTTCAAATTAAATATAAATTCATGAAATTGCTAAGTTTTAAGTGTCATCATCAATATCAACAACATTTTAATTTTTTTACATAATAACTGTAAATCTTTAAATTCAGTTGATCAGGTTTATTGACTTAAATTTAGAAAGAACGATTATTTTATGAAAAAACACCTTCGCATTTCAATTGAAAACATGCAATCCTTAAATTTACGACCAAAATAATTATAAACTATAAAAAGAAAAATATTATTCAATGGTATAATGTATCACCCAAACACTATATCTTTTGTAATCAGATATATTTTAAATGACTGCTCATAAATTTATCTATCATTTCTCACTTTCAATATATGAATAATTCGATGAGATAAGCTTGCTGAACACCATAATTATAAAATCGAAAAATTCCCACAAAACTAAAATATGTAGGTATATTTCTTACATACGATAAAATACATGTATTATTTGCTTCTCTTGATTGCTGGCGGTTTAATTCGTAGCAACAATGCCCATACGTAATTATTATTTGGTATCTAGCGTTCCAATTAAAAATGAATTATGTCTTCATTGATCATTAAAGTTGCGCGAACTGGAGGGGAATTTAATACCAAATATTAACACCTATGACCTTTCTGCTAATCAATGAACACGTTTGGATAAAGACATAGTAAGGACAGTGATTAAAAATATGTAATAATAATATTTGAAAGAAACCTGTGTCATGTTTAAGTGTAATCGGCTGTTATTCGAAGGCAAATTATTTTATTTTATGTATTATGTTTGTGTATATTTATGATCTTGTATGTATAAATTTATAGTACAAGTGAAGTCATTGAAAATAATAAAGTTCCTATTAATGATTATATTGAAACTGTTAACGTTTTGTTACGATAGAGTTATTTTTTATAATATTTAAAATTTATAAATAAATACTTTTTACACTGAGTTTTAAAATCAATAAGAATACTGTCTTAATTATATACTGACTTTCACTTCACAGTGTCAACAGTTCAATAATCATCATGTGTTTCTTATTACTGTTAATATGCATTAAGTAAATTAAGTAAAAAAATGAAATACTTTATCATGGAAACATTTTTCCATGAATTATCGTGAATACTAAAAAGGTTAGGTAAATCAATCGAAATCAATCCAGAAAATCTATTACTGTATTGAATGAAATCTAGGAATATAAAATATTATTAATTTCATTGTTCTCAATAAATTGATATACATATTGATAATGTGAACATGTAAAATAAATACACTTTTTAATCTTTATATATTTTAAACATATTGTGATTCGATATTAAAACACAAATCTGCAAAAGCGATAACAGCAAAAGTGATATAAAATTAAAAAGTAATTCAATTCAATCAAGTATTGTATAAATATTCAAGTCTTTTTTTCTACGAGGGTTATCAAAACCAAAGAGCTTTGGAGAAAACGGGGTGTTTGTAAATTACTCCTGTATGGTCACTAAATCAGGGTTGTTTTGACTTTGCAAATATGTCCCACAAAAAGTATTTTTATCATTAAAAATATGACAGATTCAAATAACAACATTTTTTAATGATTTTGATCACACTCTCAACTGTTATCCTGTTTTAAATTACATAATATTTTTTACTATATCGTATAATAAAATCGATTCATAAATATTTGTTATTGAATAATATAAAACTAGTATATCTTGTTATTTTGCATGAATATTATTATTGATTACTTTTAATATTTTAATTATGGAACAGGCAATACGTATTACATAAATTTCAATAGAATAAAAAAAACTCTCTACTTGTAGAGTTGAGATTGTAAAATATATCGAGCCACCAAAATAAACAAAGGATTTTCGTAACTTAACTTTAAAGAACATGATTTTTTGTATGTTTTGGTATTTACAGTAAAATATGGTGCTTCAAAAATAGATTTGTTCTTTGTTTTCTAATAACAAATTATATAACTTATCATTATCTTGAACTTCGCATAAAAATAAATATCGGAATCGAATCTGCATTATAATTTATAAATAATGTTGCATTTTGAGAGGCAGGGTTGTATAGAGAAGGGTAAATCGCACGGGGCAGTACTAACATCGGACAATGCCATCAGTCTCTGTTCACCGCCCGGTATTTCATCTTGACAGAGGTGCACTCAAAATTTAAACCCGCGCCTGGAAGCGCCAAAGATGAAAACCTACCGCCACCGAATTACGGTTGCTGGGAGATTTCCTGAGCATTAAATTAACCTACTTATAAAGCATTAATGTATAGGTTTTTACTGCGTTTCGATTAAATATGAGATTACCAAATAGTAAACATGCTTAATACATTCCGTCGTATTAATCTATTTGAACTTAATATTTTTTTTTTAATTATCAAGTTAATTACAATGCCAGCAATCAAAAAAATACGCGACGGTATTTTATGATTGGTTACAATTAAAAAGCATTTACAATATTTTTTCTCTTATATGGAATTGTATAATATAACAATATTTTCTCTATTTAATTCAAATAATAAAATAAAGTACTAAGTACTATTTCACCAATCACATATTCTACCGATCACAAAAGGTTTCGCTCATCGACAACATTATCAAGTGTATTGTAAAATTGAACACCATGGGTGAATTTTTTTTTTTGTTTGATTACTTGATTTTTTTTTTCTTTTTGACTAAGGGGATCTATTCAAAGTAATAATAATTTCAATAATTAATTTTACCTTTGCTATTTGGAAATATAAGTCATAAAATTGATAACAGTAAATTTTCCAAAAATATAATTTTGATAATTTACGCGAAAGCGGTAATGTAAATTTAAATCAATTATAGTTTAAGGTATAACGGTTTATAGCATTTACATGTTAATAAGGCAAAATTAACAATTTGCTCAGAGGCATTCGCGCACGTGAAAATGTCGTTATCATCATGGCTCGTCTATTTTTTTCTACCTCACATGTTTACACCACGTTCTAAGACTTAATAATAAAACAGAAGTTGCCCGGGGCGCATGTGCCCCCACACTCCCTTTCCGCCTCGTCCAGAGACGGATTACGCGTCTCGTATAGTTGGGCGTTATTAGACCGGGCGCTCGCTAGACACAAGTTGAGATTGATTAATGTCCAATATGAATCATAATCAGGGAGCTGTAAGCGTTGCCCGCGGACGGCGTTCGAGAGATTATTCAAGGCGAGGGGGATATCGGGTACAATATAGGCAGGTAAAATATTTCGGGCAATTATATCGCAACATTTTCATAACTTTTTATCGATATCTATTCAAATAGGCAAAACAATAACACAATTATTTTGATCAAATGTAATCTTTTGACGAAATGATACTTACAGATAGTAATATAACAAAAACCAAATATAATTTTTCTATACGAAGCTACAACCTGTCAGTTAAATATATTTCCTAGCCATAAAAAACTCGTCAAGTTTTTTGCAACAAACTGTATTTCAAATATTTACATATATGATAATCCATTGTATTAATCGTAAACTGTTATTCAAAATACAAAAACAACATATAATTTTGTATTTTTAAATGTGGAAAAGCTTAGAATATTTCATACATCTTATGACTTAGGTAATGAAAAATTTCATATACCAGCAATATTTATTCAACAATAAAAATTATGAATATGATTTACGTTAAATTATCGAAACTTAAAGTGAAAATGATCAAAGCAGATTTCACAGGTCTCACAATAAGACCTCCGGTTTTGAAAAAACTTCAAATGTTTTCTACACACTTTCTGTTTTGATATTTATTTATAGAAACAGTTTCACCTTCTGTGTAATAGCCAAATATGACAAAAACTTTTTCACTAAATATTATCTTAATTATAATCCTTCATAATTAATTATAGTAAGAATTTCAAATCATTGAAAAATAATAATCAAATTGTCGTATTTTTAAACCGAGAAGCAATGTTGATTTCCATGCATAAATTTATAGAATACTTTTTAAGATGTACAAATACAATAGTAAAATACGTTCTAAGATCTTTATTTCAATAGAGATTACTTTTTCCCCACTATTCTTCCACATCTGTAAAAACCCGTTTTTGGGTGCTTTGAAACTGAGCGCTTTACGAAAATTATTTTCCTCTCGGATTTTATATCCGTCAGATTTTAAGTCTACCACAATAAATACCAATAATTATAAGAAAGAAGTAATGGCATATAGCAAAGAGCGTTGAAATAACTCAAATTTAAAAAAGAGCCGGAAGAAACTTATCATTGATTAAATGAGCAATATTTTTTCATTGTTGCCTAAACTAAATATCACAAAGTTGGGCTGAACGCAATTCAACCCAACCTCCTCTATTTATGGTAAGTGATACAAGATATAATTATAAACAAATTTAATGTCTGAATATGTCTGTATGATTTACTTTTTCCGTTTTCGGAACCCCAAATTAAAACAATCGTCAAACGAAGCTGATTACGAATTATGAATCTAGACTTCAGATATAATTAAGAATCATAAATTTACTATAGCTTATAAATATGATTAATAATAAATCAAAATCGATAAATACTGTTTTTTATTCTACTTGGGCATGGTCTATAGTTTTATAAAAAAAGCAACAATGTAATTACTAAAACGAAATTCTTATTAAATCCGAAACTGAAATTGATGGTTGAAGATTTTTTGACAGCTCCGATGATTAAATTATAATGATTTAAGAAGGTAGCGCATTCTGAATTAATTACCTGCTTTGATTTTGTGAGTCCAAAATGTGAGGTTACCTTCTAGAAAAGGGTCATAATAAATTTAGACGTTGTTTTTTTTTATTATATACCGCCACAAATTTTTCAACTTACTTCACCTCATACTTAAATATTAACCAAAAATATCGATTATTTTATGAACATAACTAACATCATATGCAACTCAATATATTGCATTTTGCAAATATAAGAATTTATAGTCTATTAAAAAACAAACTGAAATTTTCCATCTCCTAATATGATTACGATATTGACGATAGTGTGATACTAAAATCGCGATCTGAATATTACATTCGTTTTGTGAAAGTTAGTACATTACATCATATCACCTAACCTTTACTCTGTTTCGAAAGATTTTTACCAAGAAAATTTAGAATCTTTCTTTATATTTTCCAAAGATAAACATATTTTCCAACATACTATGCTCGAAGTCAATTGGGAGGAAAAATGCATCACCCATACCCGACCTGTCGTATCAATTATCAAATAATGTTTAATATACCAACGCTTGAACCACGAATGCGTACCGCTAGACTAGCGAAGCTGCCAATGTTTTCAAATTGCATTAGACAACCAACTTTTTGTGGGCGAAAATTATTCATCTTTCTAACCTCCCTCGTAGATAAGATATGCTCTGATAAACAATAAAAACACTTCTGAAGTAATTCAGTAAACTATTTATGGCTGTCACTTAAATATATCAATCCTGGAAAAATTCATTATTAATATTCATCTAAGAATTCGCGAGATATTGATATAGTCGACTTTTGATGATATCTTATCTCCAGCATCTGCTTTGTACATAGTAAAATATTATTTTAATAAATTTATACATTTTTAAGGTAGCAATCTTTTACGTATGACTGCAATGTTTATATCGACGACTCACATAAATATATCAGATTATATAAAACACAACGTAAATATTATATTTATATTCACAAAGAACTAGACGTGTGTAAAAACTATTTTATTCATTAAAAGTTTACTTATACAGATTTTCATTGTAAAAATAATATGCAATTTAAAATATTCCAGTGTATCAAGCAAAATTAATGTCAATGTTACATCTCAACAAAATAAATGTTTTTGAAACAATTATTTTTTACGATAATTAATTCATACGGCCCTGCGTGCTAAATTATTGCAGTTCGATTTTCTATGTACAAACTATTCGTTTATAATAAAATCATTTTTCTCAGCATAAGTAAAAAGTATAAGTAGAATATTGGATTTACATATTGCTCATAATTCCAATCATTTATAACTGCTTCGTGAATATTATAATGAATAATGATTGCATAGAATATTATTATACGGCGATATCTAACGTAATTACAAGTATCGATCATAAAACACAATTGATTTCTTGGCGAAACTGGGTTTCTCTAAATTGACTATTGCTAGAAATCGGCCATTAAATAAAATTAAGCACATCTGATTAATTAAAACTACGTCTTGGTAAAGCGCTTTCAAATCAATAATCAATCAAATTAAAGATAAAAAAAAATAAGTGAAACGATTTCCATAATACGATACTCATTTAAATTATTTTGCATATACTTTTGACATGATTTAAAAAAACGATATATTTCAAAAGAAGTAAAATCCAGTACACGATTATAAGATCCGATAAAATCCATTTTTTTTGCCAAATATAATCAGCACTAAATTATTTTTATTTTCTAGTCTAATTTCTAATTAAGAATCGTTTCATTTAAATAGTTAAATTGATTTTTTATTAGGCAAACGAAGGTCAAAAGCAAAAATAATAGGTAACCGAAAATAATTATTTAACCTACCTTATATTTGAAAATGAATTGATAAAACATTTAAAGCTCACGTGTAACAACTATTTAATAAGAGCTTATAAAAAACAGTCCCAACGTTATAAACTATGGTTATGAACAAGCATTTTTGTAATTATATAATTTAAACATGAAACCATAATTCTTCAATAATTTAAGCTAAAAATAATTCGAATAGTAGCTTTATAAATTGATATTTAGTCTGAACTATGTATCTTATTAGAATAGAAACAATAACACTCTAATTTATTGATTGAATTGGCATTTACTTGGTAGAACTCCATTATAACAAGGTGAAAAAATAGCAATGTATTTTAGTAGAACTAAAATACATTACTATTTTTTCACTGTGTTATAACACTTTAACCCTGGATATTTAAATTCACATACCAAAAACATTGTAATAAGATTTGCATGTCTTTTATCTTAAGGTTGCACTTAAAGCACATCAAATAATTTACGTGCTTTATGCAACTGGTCACAATTTGAAAAAGCTCTATAATATATATGTATATGTTAAAGTTAGCTAAGCTTATGATCTTTTCATCGACATTGTTAACTTTTTACACTCTTAAGTAATTAAATATATATATATATTAGAATACCAAATTTACATAGTATGGCACCATAAGTGACGATACAATGTACTAAAAGTAAAAATTGTATCTATGCAATGAGACAAAATAAGAGAAGGTTATCTCAAAATAATATATCATTGTCTAATAAAAAACTGTTTTGAGTAAAAGTTTTAAATTTAGAAATCTTACCTCCAGAGCGGCGGCTAGGTCATCATCCCTTTGGTGAGGGCTGATTCTCCCATCCCCACCTCCCACACTTCCCCCGCTCCCACCGCCAGCCCCTCTTGCCCCGCCGACGCACTCCGTCATGTCAGCCTCGCATCCTGACTCGTCTGTAATAAAAAAAAACAAATATATTCATATTAGATCATTAACTGCTAAATAACATTAAAGTATAAGTAAACTAAATTCATGGATATTTTCCCATATACGTAATTCTAAACACGACTTCAGGGTATAGCGATTTGTTTACTAACAATAATAATAATATTCAATTCATTCTATATATTTCTGCCGTTCTTTAAAATAAATGTTTTAAAAGATACTCGTTTGAACTATACGGGTTTTATAGTATATATTAACCCTTTGAGGAGTATAGCCGTACATATACGTCCAAATATTGTAATGTCTTTTATCAATCGCAAGTTCCGTATTTTTTGTTGAATAATTATAATTTCTTCAGATATTCATGCTGCACATATCTATCAATAATTTTAAGCAGTCGGGCTTACATTTTTTATTTGTTTCAAATGAATAAAAGAATTTTACGAAAAATAAAATTTAAAGAAATTACACTCTTAATCATGTATCATAAAATTTACTGTCTGTTCAACCGCTTTCTTTCTAGAAATCAGTGTCAATATCGAACTATGTTTACTCAGACTGCAATTATTTTTTTAGGCTCAACCTAAAGTAATTGTTCTTAGAAAATTCATGGTGAATAAATTTATTTACATTTATTACTATGCATTTCTCAATTCTACAACTTTATTTACTACGTGATATAATATTAAATATTCTTTCTAGATTGAACCACAAAAAAACACATAATTTTATATGAAGTGTAAAATAAATATTCAAAATAAACCAAAAAACTTATTTCGTAAAAAAATGACTCACTCCTCAGCGGGTTAATACTACGATGAAGAAAATAACAATGTATTTTAGTTCTACAAAACTATTTTTTTAATGTATAGTAAGGTACAGAACTAGTTATGACGATGGCGTGAGCCGAAATAGCTATCAACTATACGTTAAAAAAATAATTTTGTAGAACTAAAATACATCGCTATTTTTTCCACCGTGTTATAAAGGAGTTCTACCAAGTGAATGCCAATCCAATCAATATATTAATATCAATTATGGGTAAACAACAAAATATTGGTGGATAGTGCATCTAAACGTTACACATTATCTTTTTTCCTATTCAATAATGTTTAATGAAAGCTATTTGAAATATAGCACACAGTACTTTCGATGTGTTACTATAAAGTTTGAAGCAATCATAATTTTATTTAAATAGGATAAATTCGTTTATTTTTGCCTACCTTTGATTTATATTGAAATGGTGAATGTGAGTTTTAAAAATCTTGCAGTAATAACGGAGATGCTAATTGTATTATTTTAATAAAAATGTGTTTTTACAAAAGTATGAATCATAATGGTGGGGTATATATAAATTATTTGTTTAAATGCATACCCCTTTTGTTATATCTACTACTTATTATGAAGGGGTACATGCACTCAGCAGCCCTTTTCATTTCGTTTTTAAGTGCTACTCTTCCAGAAATAATAATTATTATAAGTGCCCCAGCCCTCTTTAATAGAGAGAATCCATAAATGATATTATTACTCTGTCGACTACTGTTGGAATAATAATTATATAAAATTAAATTGCCGTACGTATCACCGAAAAGCAAAACGACGCACAACAATCTGACGTACATGTTGACTTACGAATTTTATGTATCGACGGTTTGTTCGTCCCATAGTGTACATTCTATGTTGACTTTTAATAATAAAACATAATTTCAAGATAAAACTTTGATGATTAAAATAACAGTGGTTGATTTTAAAAATGACAACAAAATCTGGAATAATTAATATATATATTTTTTATTACAAAAATACATTATCAGTTTTTTTCACTTCTCGATATTTTGTCAGTAAAGTTTTAGGCTTTGTCTGTCAGTAATTTCAGGCATCAAGCGCACGGATGAACTTGAACTGACAGTTAATAAATAGTTTACATTAATTAAAATAAATAACATTAGATATGACATATTATACTTGTAATTTGATTAAGACCGGTTTGATATTTAATAAAAACAATTGGTATTTGATTTTAAAACGGAAATTATTAGAAATCTATATGAACCATTTCCTTTTATGAACTTGTTTTGCATGGTGTCCAACATCCTGCTTTAAGTGAATTTTTGCCGAGGTTATTATTTGATTAAAGCACCAGCAAACAAGTATCATTGGATTTAAATTCGGTTGTACATAATTTTTCTTACAATCACATTTTTTTAATCGTTTTTTATTCCAATTTTAGGGGGTAGTAATTGAGAATTATTGCTCTGATAACCGAGAGGGCTAAAAGTATCGTTCGCTGACCACCGCGGTCCTGCTTTGATATGCCGAAGGCCTTAAGACACGTTTACGTTTTAAATTATTATTTGTGTTTCAATATTCCGCATTCCTTGCTTTGATAACTCCTTTCTGTAAGGACGAGTTAATTTTGCAGGTGAACTATCTTATTTAAACTAAAAGTTAGTTTATTTTGTTTGGCAATCGCTTAAATATTTTTTTATCTATTTTTGTACTATATTACAACTATAAATTGATTTTCATTCAGCATAATATATTTGAATATAACGCATTGCATAAATAATTGCTTTTTTTTAACTTGAGCCGTAGGTTCTTTCTCTCCTCGACTGCTAGGTCAATCAATTAAATACATACGTTTTGTCACTAACAACCCGATTTTTATCCATAGGACGTTATTGTATTTTAAAACATTTATGTTAAAAAATCAACAAAAACGTATATTGCTTTTTTTTACATTGGAAATTAAAAATAATTATTTCCTTGGCACTATATGACATAATTTTAAAATCCTGTCTCTTTATAAACAACAACAAAACATCTTAATTAACAAAATATTTATCCAAATAATTTAAAGAAATCTTCTTGGTTTTTGTTCATAAATAATAACTTTATCTATGAGAAATCTTAACAGTTTTACTATTAGAAATTTTATTTAATACAAATAATAAGTATGAAACAAAAAATACGTGATTACGGGAATAGCAAACTTAGTAGAAATGATAATTTAAAGTTATAACGAAGTTCTTATCAATATCATGTTATACTTCTTTGCGTTATAAGTGTATTATCAATCCCAGTACTAAAACAAAGGATTCTATTGAAAATAATATGAACAATATATAATGGTTTTCATTCTTTTCAATAATTCAAATATCTCGTCGCTAATAGCCGAGCTTAATTGATGAATTACAAAAAACTTTAGAAACCCAGCGATAAACTTCAAACTATTCAGTTATAAATATATTATACGCATGATTTTCTCTTAAAGTAATGCACAAATGTCAGCAAGAACAATACCATAGCGGGAGACAAAACATGAAATAATAGCGTATACATTGGTACGTTAATCATCGACTACCAAGCCACGCATAAATTATTATTAGAATCGAAACGTTACTATAATACCGTATACCACAGATCCCCATCTTTGGTGCGAGAATTGATACCGGTTGTGATAAAAAAATATACAGGTTTCATTATAGTCTAGATAATATTCGTCAGAAACAGTTTATTTATTTGTTAAGAAATATTTCTTGAAATCTATATATATTATAATATGTAAAACAAAAAGCATAAAACATAGTTCGTAAAAAGTTAGCAAGAATTAATTGTCCGAAAAGGTGCCACATTCGCATATGTAATTTTATTTTTCATTGCTTCTATGAACTTCTCGTCTTTTTTTGATGTTTACATCTAGTTTCTCGTATAAAAATCAGTCATCAAATAAAGATCATACAAATTAATACAGTATCCGGATTACTTCACTAAAACTGCACATGTCACCGTAGTATCTATAATTATGTAGATTTAGAATCTTAAAAAAATCAACTAGCAGTACGGATATGACATTAAATGAACTTGAAAAAGTAATTGAATTTAAAGGAGATATTCAAAAAGATGAATACATATTGAATATTAGTTTTGGAATATTGAATACAGTTGGTTAGAAATTTAAGGATGATAAAAACTTTTATTCTTCCTTCCTTTTGTATAGATAGAACCACTACAAATAAATATTAGGATATTTAATCAGATTGGTAGATTCATAAAATTGAAAAAATATTTTTTTTACTAACTTTCAATGATCAGTCGAAAGTTTCAGCAGACTAAACCCGATGTTAATAATTTTGTGGATTGAATTGGCATTCACTTGGTAGAACTCCATTACAACACGGTGAAAAAAATAGCAATGTTTTTTTAGTTTAATTGCGAGCAAGAAATAAGCTAGGTCGTTAAAACAGGAGAAAAGATGTATTGTGTACCTTTTCTACACAGCTATATATTGATAAGCAAATATTCGCTTAAGCATAGTTCTGACGATGAGTGAGCCGAAATAGCTATCAACTATATTTAAAAAAACATTTTGTAGAGCTAAAATATATTGCTATTTTTTTCACCGTGTTAATAATTTTATTATATTAAGTAATGTCAAATTTTATGGGTTTTCTTTGGAAATAGACAGTTGACATCTTTAAAATAGTTTAAGTAGGAAAATTGTTTAATGAAAGACTTTTTAATACAATAAGCCTCAGTAAAAAAAATATATGCAAAAATGAACCGGAATTATAATATTGGAGAATCTTTGCCTTATACCGTTTAATCGGGTTTCATTCCCCGTTGACTCTGCTTTCTATTATGTTCTCGAAAGTATACCACTTAAAAATACACCCTTGTGTACAGGGCCATTCAAAAAATTTAAAGTTTTTTTTTACAAATCTGCTTTTCATTGTTTAAAGTCACGGATTCGCCCCCCTCGTCAAGAAAATCATTATAACGCACCACTATTAAATGAGAAGGGAGCCTTCGCAGATTGCCGACGTAAAAAAACGCTTAATTCTTTTTATTTCTGAATAAAAATAATTAGGTGCTCGCCGCTCCCCTGATTTGAGGCAACAAGCGAAAATGGGTTTTATGAGCAATTAACATAAGTACAAAATCCGCACGGATTTTTTGGTTCTAGTTTCATTTGCTAAAATAATGTAATCAAGGGATGAACATTCTACCAATTGAAAAAGTAATTAAATAAAATTAATTGAAATTTATTTCATTCACATTACTTTTTTAGCAAACATAAATGTGTTACATAACCACAACATACAACATTTGTCTTTCAAACAACTGTCACTTTAGCCATAACCGATTCATATTTTAATTACAAAACTCAGTTTCAAGCAATCTTTTTTGATATTATCGTTTACTATCTTTATTTTCGTCAATAATTCATGAAGGATATTTTTTAATTAATAATTTAAGTTAAACTCTTAATGATATTTGGTTTAAAATATCTCACATCTCTTCAATATAGAGATAACTCAAAATTAAGAACCAATGTCACGTGACAGTATTAACCATTGGAAGGTTTACCAAAAAGTAAATATTATCCTATTAATATTTGTTTAAATTTACATCTTTCATAATATTGTTTGACAATAGTCTATACTGTTTATAGTATTATCAGGTTAATAACTCTTTTGAATAGCTATAACATTTTCATCATACTAAAACAATTTTGATAGTATGTTAATAGTAATTAGAATATATACTTTTAATGTTACGTCATTACAAATGCTATTTCAAAAAATGTTAATCATGCTAATGTTGTATGCACTTAACATTTTTGACAGCAGAACCGCATTAAGGATATTCTATCACTTCTTAATCTTACTTCACTATTAATATGATAATATCAGCCGTCTCTACAATAATAATAAGAAGTATTTTAATTATGCTTCATACATTAAAAAATATTAATTTATAAATGTGCAAGTAATGAATAAATAGATCAATTGAAGTCTATAAAAACTGGGCATATTCTTGAATTTATAAATAAGAGGTGTAATGGTAAATTAAAAAAAATAACAAGCCAACATTCATATATTATTTCCCGTACAATTATTTATTGAATATGAATTAAATATTTCGTTAAATTATACAACAATTTAAAAAATAATATCGAAATTTGTTCGTCAGACAGGTGTGAGATGTTCCCTAAATTAGGCAGTATTTATTGATTGTTTATATATTTTTAAAAAAACTTAATCTTTATCATTTTTTTATTTCTGTTTTAGTTTCAAACTATACATAGTAATTATTTTTATATACATAATTATAATAATAACAACATTCAAAACATTACCCTCCTTTATAAATATGCGCACGCACATTCGAAGAACAATTTAACGCATGCGCAATTTGAATTAAAAATGGCGAAAATTAAAGGGGAGAATTCAAAACAATTACAAGCACTTATTCAAAAAAAATCTTGCTATTGATCAATGCAATCAATACAGAAATAAATTAATAATAATAATTGTACATGCGTGCCAACTCATAATGAGATCAGACGTTACTGACTAAAGTAATTTACTACAAGTGATTTTCTGATGGTAAAGCTAAATAGACCTTTCGCAGTGGGGAATATAATATATATTAGTGTAGCAGAAATGCATTTTGCAGTATTCGTTTTCGCAACGGGTGTTTGAAAACAGAACATGTGGGCATAATTTGTTGCGCATGTGTTCTCTTTTTAGCACTGTTTGATAGTGAAACTTGATAAAATTGATTTATTGCAAGTGTTGTATGTGATTGACGTTTATCAGTTCATAAGTTTATTACGCGATTAAAGTAGGCAAATAAAAGTGGTTCTAAGATAACATTAGAACATTAAATTGTGATATTAACGTCACTCTTATACTGTCTTGAATTAAAACTCGTCCATATATATATACAATAACATTAACAATCACTTAAATGAATCAATAATATTATGAAAGGCACTTGTTATTTTAGAAATGGAAAAGGTAAATCATTAAGACATCAATGACTTTTAAAAAAATACATAGCCGACACATTTTTCTATCAGAATACAAAAAGTTGCGTTAATATAGATAGCTAGTTATGAATGCTCGCCTTTAGTGTGTAATAAATATAAGGTATTTTAACAAAAACTAGTTGTAAATCTAATTCTATTGAGGGTAGAAAGCTAAAGCTTTCAATTATCACTTTTAAGTTGTTAACTGTTACTTTGGAAAGGCAGGATATTTTTTTTCATTCATATTTATTTCATTTAAGATGGACATATTCCACCTTGGGATAAGATATGGTAGCAACACCAAATTATATATAACATTATTTATAAAAATATAGCACTGTTATAATTTTTAGGGTGTTAACTGTCACTTCTTGATGGAAAAGTATGATATTTAAAAAAAAATAATAACACATTTTTAAGTATTTATTAGGACCGGTTTCGTTCATCGCGAGCATTATCAACTGATGCGAATGTCAGATGGTATCATCAGTTATCATTAATTATGCTCGCAATGAGCAAAACCGGTCCTGATCAAAAATATATTGTAGAAATAAGTACCGAAAAGTGTGCTTTGATTTATATGTATACTTAGGTAAACGTTCTTTTGATAGCTTGATTCGACCACGCCGTAAAAGTCTGAAACCTACAACTCGACAATCAGGCTAAATATTATTGCAAAGGAAACAAATTTCAAGAATTAGATTCACTCAAAATATTCATTAAAAAAACGTTCAATGCTCTTATAAATAAAATAACGCTTCCATAATAAATCCATCAATATGTATTTTAAAAGTGTTACTTTTTAAAATATCAAATAAAGAACAATATAATATTATATTCTCGTTGTGAATCATAAATGAAAATTCTTCATTAAATTTTGAAATTGGAACACTTTCAAAATTTATCGTTTTGTTGCGAATAAATTTGCGATAAAAAATATAATTCTTCGAGATGTACTGCGCGTCAGTGGTGTTGCCATGTAGTGGACCTCATTAGTGCAGAAAATTTTTGCTTGACACCTAATTAGCAAGCGTGTCACACTGCATATGAAGACATGAGTGCCATTATTCATGAAGAAGAACTCTATGACTTCGTGTGTGGCGAGAGAGAAATATTTAGATAAAGATAGATGTAACCCAAACACCAAATTGTTCATTTTTTAAATCTAAATTTTATATTTTTTCACTCAGTACAACATTTCTACTAGAACTCAAAAAGTACAATTGTACAAGTTTTTTTTTAATGTAATATAACTGAAAAAATGTACATATCGAAAAACTCATTTGTTTTTTTTTTATTATTTCAGTAAATAAGCATCTTTTGATTAGGAAAATTTATTATTTACCTAATAACAAATTGTCAAACAAACGGACCTAGAAATCTATTAAAGTCATAGCTAAATAATTTTATTAAAACGAGTTCATTTAATTGAATACTGCAACCACATCTTACTTTAAAATAAAAATATCAAAAGATGAACGCTAACGTTTGAAAATAGATTACTTAAAGTGTTATAGCGTACAAAATTGTGTTTGCAATACATTTTTTGAAGACATCTAGCGTTCATTCATCATAATTTACATATGCATAAATGAATAAAAAATATTATGATGAAGTAAAGTTCTCGTCTCATTGATTTCTCACCAAATTTTCGTAATTTGAAATTTTAGATACATACAATGTAATGTCTGATTACTTCGATATTTCCTGAATGAAAAAAAGTAATAATCAACACTTACGTATTCTGATCAATTAAAATTTAAAATTATTTCGCCGGTAATCAAATAATAAATCATTGTTCTTTTTTTATTCACTTCTGTATTTGATATAGTTGAAATAAAGAAGAATGAGCGAAGCTGGCACTTTCTTACGCGTGTTATCGCATAAATTTATTATTTTAATTCAATAAATGCAATAATCTTTAACATTGTTTAAGTGAAAACTTAATGACAGTCAGCAAATAGAAAAATAAGTCACAACTTGTACAGTCAAGATACATTATTATAATAATCTGATTGTTTGCAAATACCTAAAATTTCCTTTAAGAAATAGGTTCAGAAAATCAAAATGACTCATCTGAATTGAAATATTTACACGATTAAATAATAAAAGAGTTTTTTGTGACTGCAATCAAATTTCAGTAAAACTCAAATAAATATATGTAATATTATATAATATAATAATTTCACGATAACATAAAATAATCTCGACCGGTTTCGTTAATAGCGAGTATTTTCTACAATAATTTGCTGAAACAATAATCCACTATAACATAGCAATCTAATATATATTTATAAATACATTTTCACCAAAAATTGATGAATAATATCTTCATAGTGATCCGTCAATCAGGGCCGACGCTTACTGAGTTCAGTATGCTCTTGGAACCCACTGAACTCCCACGCTTGGCAAAACATTAAATCCATGCCATCTTCAATTTCTACGGTGATATTAGCCAGGTAATTGATTCGACATCATAGCTTTTTTATACTAGTTATGGCACATTTCTATGACAATTTTTTTGTCAGATTTAAAAATTAAAAAAAACATTTCTTTTCAACTTTTTTTACGGGATTAGTAAAACTTATTTGTAAATCAAATTGTGCCGGAGATTATTCTCATTTTTTAAGCTTTGCAGAATATAAACGAGTGTAACTTCACCTGAATATTTAAAATTATATAAAAATAGACAATTTTTAATGTATATGTCTTAAGTAGTGTTTGTACCTGTTCGAGTACTCAGAATTACCAGCCCGATCTTAAAAGTTGTTTAGCGCGTACCCGGCACGTTTATGGAAGAGTTACAGCTCAGGTTTGACGAATTGGCGTTATAATCAGAAACTTTGGTATAATAATATTAGCAGTTAGTTGTTCATTAACCTCTTTGAAATAACGCTCTGAGCTAATGGCTAATGGCTAATCGATCCAGTTTCTTCCATTCTTATGGCATGGCTGATTTCAAACAAAAAATAATATCTTTTCATACCGGCTGCCTTATTAATTTAATTACAAAATTATGGTAATAAACCGAGATCGCAATAAGTTTATGCCCAGTACTCTAATGCCTGTACATAATTAGAAATTGTTATAATATTATACATCTAAGCAGTTAAACTTATATTAATGTATAAAAATGAACCTAAATACCGAGCGCTACAAAATTAATAAACTCATTTCAACACAGTTATTAATTATTCAGTTTAAACTCAATAAAACTCTCTGAAAAAAGTGTTTGATAAGCAATAGATAAAATTTGAAAGGGATTTCAAGTTTCAAATGTTATTTACTAACGTGAGAACGAAAGATTTAATTTTGAAGAAAACGCAGAAAACAAAATCCAGTAAATAATTTTTCAACATTTTTTTTGTAACCAATTAAATATATGTCAAAAATTTCGTACAAAATCTATCTTCGAAAAATAACTATAAGTATTTAATTCCTGTGTTAATATTTATTTTGAATAAATTTCACGTTTTAATGACAAAAAATAAATCTTATGTTACGTATAAACTAATTTATAAATAAACATAATTAAAACAATAAGCCGAATAATAAAAAAATGCAAAACAAAAACATATTTTTAATCGTTCAACTAATAAACTTTATGTCATTCTTGTAAGTATTGAGTTTAATGGAGCACTTAAGCAACGAATTAAATTGCTTTGATATTAAATTGTTCTTTTTTAGGCCACACAGTCTTGGTCCTACCATAAGCGAATCAAATACAACAGACAATCATACACATCCGGATCTTTCATAAACACATATATAATGATTTCTTCGGTTGAGATTCTCTTTGCTATTGAATGATAACTTTTTCAACTGATATTGATACTGAAAATAATATGCATATGTATAATGTATATAGTTTTTACCGGCTTATTTATGAGACAAAGATTATATGGTGGATATATATATAGATAATGAAATTTGTCGAGAAACTTTTTTGATGTAAATTTATTAAACATATACAATGATGAAAGAATAACTCAAAATTTCTTTTGAGATAAACTTTATTAAAAAAACTTAAGTTATATTCGTGCAATCAAAATATTCTTCTTCGATTTTTTTATTGAAAATTTTCGCAAATTGTGTCTTGGTAGTAGCTGAAACACCTTTTTCTTTATTTTTTATAAACAAATTTTAAAAAGTGACGTTTTCTACCTTCTAAATATTTATTTCTTCCACAAAGCCCATTAACTCTTCTAAAATATTAGATGGTTGTTAATGTATTCATTAACAACCAAAAAAATGTCCTCTCTGACTAAAAACAGTTAAAATATAACTGTAACGATTGGGAAAGAGAAATCAACTTTTCGATAATTAATAGTTATATGGCATTTCATTTTCACACTGATCATGAGTGAATGGAAAATAATTTTATTTATCCACAAATGAATAAATATTATACGGCTCAAGAACTATTTTCAATTTTTGAGTGATTTATAAATAAAGAATTCTCAAATGGAAATATAGTAGACATTCAAACGCAGTTTTTTTTTAATTATTCATGTTTAATATTTTTGTATAAAAGCGTGTTTATTTATGATTTATTTGAAACTTCCACTCACATTTTAATCAAATCAGTAGAAAAACAGTAAATGAAAGAACGATAATTGGGTGACTTTTTGATATCTAGTTCTTTAATAACTTCAAACCCAGATGTTCAATGTTTAAGTTAAAATCAGTTCTCGCCAAAATAGTGTAAGTATGCTATGTTCAGAGTATATATGCACAATATTAAGAGCGAATACAGCTTAAAAATAGATCTCATTTTGTTTGAGGTTTGGAACAAAATGTAGGAAAATGTTGACATATGTTATTTACATCATAGTAGACATGGATTTATATTATATTCAAGTATGATATCAAAATTGGTTTCAATTTACTTTTTAAAAAATGTCAATTTTTTGTAGTTTATAATAATTTTGAACAAATAGTATTGAGCCAAAAATTTGTTATGGTTATTGATGAGAGGCCAAATCCTTAGGGTGTGATCTGGTGAGAAATCCACCAATTGTGTGGCTTGCTGATAATGCTACCATAAAAATGATTACGAATAGTAGCAACTAATTATACATTTTTGAACGATAAAAAATTAGATTTCTGTTTCGGGGGAACGGGTGAGGATATCAAAAATTAAAATCGCTAATGACTTTGGCCATTAAGTTAATAACTTTAATAGGAAGTTGCCCTTATTTTTGTGAGTTGTATTCCAGAAACTTAATGATGGCGGTATTATTAATTATCCGTGTTTCGTCGGATGCGAGCTTTCCTTTACAACAGTTGTGTACTAACTGTACATTATTTCAGGAAATGATACTTTTAATCTCTCCAAATATTAGAAAAGGTTCAATAATAAATATTTTCTGGAGTAAAAACTATCATAAATATTGCATTCTACTCCCAATACTCTTTTGAATGTAAATAATTAAATTTTTAAATGACCCATTTATGATGTTTTTCAGTTAGGTGTTACAAAAATGCCTCTAAACTAGAAGTTATTAGAACGCAAGAACAAATCATTTTTAAATGCATTTATTCATCTTGGTAATATTTTACAAAGTATATGTTTGTCATCTTTCAAAACGTTGACTGTAAAATCGAGAACAGTATTTTTGCGTTAGTGCAGTATTTAAGTGTTTGCCGATGACCGGTTTCCCTCATCGCCAGCATAATCAACATATACAATACAAATTAAGACATGACTAATATAATATATAAATTTTTTAATCAAAAATTACCAGGTATACAAAAACTAATAATATAACTTACAGGTAAATAGGATACCGGAAACTTGGAATCCTAAAATAGTTTCAACAATTCAAATTTGATATTTTAATTCCATCAATTGCTTACAGTCGATAGCATATATTAAATACAATACATTTGAAGAATAATTGTTTACAACTATATGACCTCTTAATACTTATCATGAAATAGTTATCAAAATAGCAGGTTATTTCTAATTATTTCAAATATTTTGTTCTGTAATATATTTAAGTACAGGCTGTTTGATAGTAAAAAATCACATTCGTTATTCTTGCTAATGAGCATTTCATATACTTTTAAAAAACTTATGATTGGACTTTATTTTGGTTTCTAAGAGAACCTTAATATTTTATTTGTAAGCTATTTTACTTCGTTTAAATATATTATATTGTTCTCCGTTCTGAAACCTTCAGATGTGTTTACCTGTTAATTTTTAACCGATTTTTTTACTAAAAAACAATAAGATGATCGTATTGTTGTCGTTCAAATTTTATAATATTTATTTAGTGCGTTATGGCTATATTTTATACGAATATCTTAATGTGTCAGTTATAACCAAGATTGTTTTAAGTGTTTCTTACTTATCAAGAAATATAATGATCGCACTGCAAAAACTTGCATTTATTATAAAAACATCGAAAATGTGACATTGTATTTTAATCAAATTAAGCCTCAATGTGCACTTGCGTTCTGAAATATATTTGTGATCGATTCACAACGATTTTTTTAATATTACGTCTATGAATAGATAAACTGTGGAAGTAGTAAAGAATATTTCATCGTAAAATGAATTACGTTCGGATTAATGATAATATCGTGTGTGAAAAAATACTTTGGTTTCGAATTCAGACTGGTTTTTAATAAGCAGTCTCTGGGGACATGATTTTTTACGTAGCGTAATTATATATTTTTTAATATTCATTAAGATTATTTATAGGTTGAAAGTTAAATTGGAGCACTTAATTATTGATTATGTTCGATAAAAGAAAATTTATTTTAATGGAATGTTTTTGTAGCAATTTATCAAAAATAAAACAGGTCCTGTTTATGACAATAAAATTATGGCAAGTCATTAGCACGTAAATACTATTAGTGTGGTTTGTGTGGACTCGATTGATCAGATAGAATGATATAAAAACTTATTACTAAAAATATACTGTTATGTCATTGAATTGGAACACAATCATAGTTTTAAACATCTTATTATATTCGTCGACCGATATAAAAGACGAAATGAAACATGACATTTTTATGATTTGAAACATGAATAGCGTTTTTATGCTACGGAATATACACCGTGAGAAGCGGGCGGTAGTGCGCACAACGTTAAGTACTTTATATAAGACAAAACAAAAAACCGTTAAAAATGACATTCAATATATTTTAGCTAATTATCTAAATATTCTAAAAAAAGCTTTTGGTGTATTTTTTATGATTATCAATATTTTTTTTCTGCGATTGTATATATAATATTATATTAAATATGTTATATTAAATTCGATCAAAATGCAATTAATTTTCGGTGACTATTTTTTACCCTCCTATATTCATGAATTATAATATAATTTTATATATAAGGGTTTTTTAATTGCTTACTGAACTTTTTTTATTTTTTATTTGACTTTATTGTATCGATGTGTTTTTGACTTTAAATTTACATATACAAAAATGATACGAAATCAATATCGAATACGTAAAACTTACAATTAGAATATTATTTTATATTTTTAAAAATGGCATTGCAAAAACAATCAAATATGAAAGAGCATAAATTTAATGCGTAAAAATGAATTCCCCTCCTTTTCTGCGTATACCAAATTACATGGTGATCTCATTATTTAAATATAAGAGGTACAAAAAGTTCTGTATTATTCATAAATTAGATAATTACAGCAACGGTGTGTTTTTTTCGCGTGAGAGAGTATACCCGTGCCGAGTGAATGAGAAGGAGTTATTTTATTGATAACACCAGCGATGTGTGGACTCGCATAGGGTAACCACTAATTTTAAATTTTGATCAATCGCAAACAAAAAGTATTTGTTTCAAAATATGTATTTTTATTTTACACATTGTTTCTTCTACGAGTTATAAGTCTCAAAGAAAATGACAAAGCGATTTGAAAATTGTTCCATTAATTAAGTTTTAAAAGAGACTGTATCTTTAATTCAAAATTGTTGTATATTGATTAAGATCAAATTACCTAGCGCAAAAACATTTCGTTCATCTGACATTTTACAATAAGAATTATTGACCTTGATTTTTGTTTATTATAGTAATTAATAGTGTATAATAATCATACTAAATAAAGATTTCTGTACCATTAATGTTATGCAATAAAAAAATCTGAGAATAAACAAATTGTACAATACGCTGTCGTTTATCCGCGCTCAAAATAGTAATGTTCCTTAGAAAAAACATTGCTCGTTTTTAATAAAAAAATAAGTAGTGGCATCACTTTGATTCATATATTACGTATGACATCCAATATATTCTGAAAATTCTCTATATATAAATGTTTTCTAGTGTTAATCATCGGAAGGAAGAATACGATAAGAATATACGACTGATGAAATAAATTGTCTTAATTCCAAACAAGTACTGACATACTTTAGAACAATATTAAAGTGAATATAATAAGTAATAAACAGTTTTTATTAAGCAGTATAGATAATGTAATAGTTATACAAATCACTTTGTTGAGAAATTAAGTGTGTATCAAACGTCAAATTTCAATTACACAAAAATATTTTTTGTATTTTTAAACCAAATACAGTCATTCTTAACTTCATAAAAAATTCTCTCCTCTTCTTTTATACGGTAAATATTTTCATAACTATTCAACAAGTATTTATCATTCATACTACTTTTTGATTATTAAGATTTTGGTTATTAGAAATAGTTTTTAAAAACTAGACTATGTATTGCGCAAATAATCTTTTTGGGCTCCATACACAATTTAAAGTAAATTTTGGCATAACTACTCATGTACAAGGCTAATAGATGTATCGTTAATCACCATAGAGTATTATTAACAAATGTTGTGGAAAAAAGCCAATTTTATAAAAAAAGTACCAAATCTTTTTAAACGAAAATAACATCATATTAACGTACACATTAATTAGATTAGGGCAACTGCTAATAAGTTTGTGTACTAATTCAAAGTTTGCGTGCTTTGAAAATCATTATTTAATCGCCAGTTTCTGTAAAATTTAAGCAATTGCAGACATATTAAAATAATTGCACTTAATGGCATTTTGAATAAGTTTATAAAAATCATCATTCAATGAATAGTGAAATTAACTAATTGGTTACCATATAATATGATTCACCGAGTAATAGTCAAAACATGAACATGTTTAAAAAAATATTCATCTCATAAACCAATCATTTAACGGAGTATCAGAGGTTTTAAATAAAAATATATTCTGTTTTCCAAATTCTTAATAACATGTTTACTAGTTCTTTACCCTGATAAAATGGTTTTTAATCAATTTTATAAATAAGGCCAACTCAATCTTCGGTTGAAATTTGCTTAAACATAATATTTTTCAGTATTTAGCATATATTAAGTATTTATAGTATCAATAGAAATCTTAAACGTATTAAAGCGTAATTTTTTTTATTTAATAATTCAATTTAAGGTCATACATTTGTGTGGTTATTCTTCTGTATTGAATTTAGGAAAACTGATGCGCAAGTAAATTTATATATTGCAAATGCTTTTCTTTTCTATTATGCCTTTATGTAAGATAAATTAAACAATTATATATCGCTGGATACTCATAAAAGCAGTGCGCGATATAATTATACACAATTGATTCAAATAGTTTCAAGAAAAAACGTTTTTTTTAAATCAATAAACTCTTCGTCCCGCCAAATAATTAACGATGTTTGGTCATGCAATAGAAAAATTCTTTAATTTACAAAACTTGTTGATAAATTTTTCTATCCAATGTCTTGTTTGTTAGATAATTACTGTATTGCATTACCGCTTAAATTTATTTAAATTGCAATAGAACAGTTTAAATACTTACATATATTACATCTATATCAATGTGTTCGGCTAAATTAACCATTTAACATAGAATGTAAAATTTATTACTTGTACTCAAAAAGAGAATTAAGTTAAGGCTGAATGAACGTAAAAGACTAAGTTATCAATTAATTCATGTTATATTTTAAAATTAATCTTTTTGGTCGAAAATTTATTACAAATATCACAATTTTTCTGCAGAACAGACCTTCTTCGCATCGAACTAAGTATCGAAAGAAAATAATCGTTTCTTATTGGAGTCTATAGGCTAAAGTCATGATGTTTTCCATATTTTGTATGTTTATACGATCTATAAATGAATAAAAAATAAAAACTTTTTTATTATAGTAAGTTAAACCGTACCCGCTTCATTAGTCGCTTTTAAGGTGTTAACTGTCACTTCTTGATCCCGTATTGAAACCGGTCTTGATCAAAAAATATTTTGTGGAAATTAGAACTAGAAAATGTGTTTTAATTACATAAAATAACTTGCCTTTCCATCAAGAAGTGACAGTTAACACCTTTAAAGTGATTTTTTATAACATATTTCTGAAGCATCATCAGACTTTAAATAAAAAAATATTCTTTCATCAAAAGAAATATATATATAAAAAGTGGAATAAAGCTTATTCTTTATATTGGACGTAAAGAAAAAAAATAGCAAAGCTATCAATTATATATTCAATTTAACTCCCACAAAATTACGACCACATCCGTCGAAAATATAAATATACCAACCAATTACGAACTGTACGTTCAATATGATGATGCCGATAGGCGTAACCCGGGTCGTTTGTGAGAAAAATTGTGAAGGTGTACACAATTTTTAAAGATTCAAATAAAATATCTATAACTATTTTTCCAGAACGTCGGGAATGTGTGTTTTTTATTTGCAAAATACATACATCCAAACAGTCGGATTATTATCTAAGATTTTAATTACAAATAATTGACTCGTAAAAAAACCCTAATACTTTTATGTAAATTAAGCTGATGATAATTAAGGAATGGATCATTATAATGTCTGAAATATACAAGATAATATAATTGTAATTACTAATTACATTTGTACGTTTTTGTATTTCGTCATATTCTCACGTGTACATTTAATCAAGATTAATTAAGTTATTTACTTCATAATGGCGCTGTCCTAATAAAACTAGATCAAATTACGTCTTTTAAATAATTATTTTAATCACAAACGAAATTCTCATTTATTGTAATTTTGAACTGAAATTAAATTACCTTTAATGCATCATAATTTATATTTTAATTAGAAATGCTAATGCAAAAAAGTAATTATTCAATATTTTTTAGGATCCCGCTAACGACTTTTTTTAGATTATAATATAATTAATGATTCTAGCTCTTTTGCCAAGGTTATCTATAATTAGCAAATACAATAACGTTTGCAGTATAATACAAAGTTTATACCACCTGCTTATTTATTTTTTTGTCAGATTTTTTAACAAAACGGTGTCTAGAGCAAGATTGTATAATAGAGTACGACAAAAACATCTGAGCCTATTTAATATCTACTGATAAAATTGACTTCAGTCTCTTTGAATAAGAAAACATTTTCCAAATATTATATATGGTGTTGTCTTATTAAATCTGTTTCTCAATATATTGATGTTGTCGTTTTGTAATAACGATACCTTTAAGATCGATGAAACGATTGGATTAAGTCATTATTTCTCAGCCATCACATATATAAAGGATTTTAAAATAATGTTTATTTGTTGTGTATTTCTTGAAAGAAATGATTATTTTTATTCAAGAAGAACTCGACGTTGCATTTGTTGTATGTACCATAAGACGATGCGCTAATATTTGTATTTTTATCATTTATTTTTATGTAACAAAAAATATGAATTTCAATAGATGCAGAATATTTTTTTTAGTATGACTTAAAAGCTAATGACATCACGATTGAACTTAATGTATTTTGACAACATTTATGGAAAAAGAATACTGACCTTAAAGGAAATGCAATAGAACTTCGCAAGTTACATGATTTCCATACTATATAATTAAAAGAAAAATTTGAAACATTTTCAACTTCTCTATGAACCCCTGGTGTAAGACCATTGCTCGTCAAAAAACTGAAATTTTCAGTGAATGATGCAGAAAGATTGAAGTCTTAATAAATTCTACGAAACTTTAAGACAAAATAAATACTCTCAAATGGAAAGTCACTAATACTATTCAAAACGTTAATGAAGATTGACTATTGAAATTATGCAGATTAATTCTATTTTAAATAATGATTTGCTTTATATATGTATATGTAAAAGATTTTTTTTTATTCTGTATTTGAACATAGCTTATCTGAGTTATTTTTTCAAGTTTAATAATACAACGTATGCAATATAAATAACCAATATATTTTCCATAATTAATAACTCTAAATTGTCAATAAGAATACCTGTTCTCTATAATGCGCCCTAACACTGCTATCACACATATAAATGATAATCATACCGCACCTGGATTTACTTCACTCAAGCATCATTGAACTCATTTGTTATTTTAGACTCTCAGTATAGAGAAGTACGAGAGGATTTTATAGTATTTTATGTGACACTTTTTTAAAACACCACAGATGGATTGAGCAGCCGTGGTTTTAACGTAAATAAAAAGCAAAATTATTGATTTTATACACAAACAAACTTTAATTCGGAAATATGGTCCATATTGTAGACGAACAAGGTGTCAAAAAATGTTCATATCACTAATGATAATCAGTAAGAAGATGGGTAAACACAACCGTTGGAAAAATACGTAATTATAAATTGAAATTCCGATTCAATGATTAGAATATATCTTATAAGGAAAAAAATAATCAGGTTTAATAAGTCAATTGTATCGCGTGCTTTCAGTTCATAAACACATACATAGTTCTGCATAGTACCTTAATTGAAACAAGTTTTTTAGCTGCCGACGGTAGCTACTAACCAGCGGGTATGCAAGTGGTCGGCTATTGATGCTTGAATCAATTACAAAATTTTCTTTATAAAGATATTTATGTAAGCTTGCAATAAATATTCCATATCATATTAACTCTATTTTAGAAGATGAAAATTGTTTTTAATTATTTATTAATTTATCTTTATTATTGTGGCTAGACCCATATAACGAGTTACGCAGTACAAAAAACAATAACTCGTTATTCTTAAGATAGTTAATAACATTGAATTTTGTTTACTGTTTATGGTTGGTAGGCAGATTTTACAAAATGATATAAAATATATTCTATTCGAAATTTATTCAAATATTTTCCCTGGTGTTGGGTATGAAGGTTCATAACATTTTATTAAGATGTGTTATGATGAAGACTTGCAATAAGTCAGGCGCGCTATTATGCTTTAAGATTAGGTGAGGTAAGAGTTATTAATCTTTGTGTCCCTCTGAGTGATAAAACGCGATAGAAATCGACGACGGCTGACTTTCAATTTTTCATTTTGTTTGCAGTGAAACATGATCACATCGTAAACAATAAAGCCATTAGTCCATCCTCAGTAAAACATTTTTGTTTCTTAGTTATATTTTCCATTTCTTAATATTTTTTATTATGTAATGTAAAAAAATGCATCACTTTAGCAGAAATTCCTTCCCATTCAGAAATTTCTGGGTTGTATAAACGAATGGTAATAAATGTGTAGCATTATTTAACAGATGAAGAAAAATTATTAAATATCTTAGAACTCATTTTTAGGCTTTAAAAAAATCTTCAGTTTTAGTTTGACAGAAAATATATTCTTAAACCAATCTTTATAACCAATTTATCAAAATAAATAAATTCTCATAAACTTTCTAATGTACAATACAGATATATTCTGTTCTCTATCGCATAAAAGCTGTCTGTTTGCAATGAAAGTTAAGCTGCGCCTTTATACTCAAAACATCACTTTCCCCACGCTCTGGAATGCGAAGATAAAAACCCAACAAGTAGAAAACTCAAAGGACCTTGACCCCCAAGGCTTCGCAGCTGTTTGCACACCCTTACTCCCGCTTCTGATCCCGCCTCCCGATTCTCACCCAACCTCCCTTAGGGGCATGTAGTTACCAACGTCTAACGCAGGGAATCACCACTCTAGATTCGCAATCGCAGCAAAATTATATTTAACATTTTTTATTTCAAATTACCACAATGTTTGTCAAAAAGTATACTAATATTTTACTAGCTTTGAATGATTCATAATTAAGATTTTGCAAACTATTCTTTTATTTAATACATTTTGCTATAAAATTTAGAATAACTTTGACTATTTCTCAATACATAGAATGAAAAGTTATTTTTAAATTTATATTTAAATGAACTTTCACAAGGCTACCGATGAATCCATCGAAAGTGTGTTTTTGTTTATCTCTTTTACAAGTCTAATTAAATATTTATTAAATTATTATCATACATAAATAAATATTAGTTAATACTTATTAACTTGATTTCCTTATGCGCTGATAAATCTATACTGTACAGTTTTGTTTTTTAAGTTTGTAAAGAAAAAGACATTCATTCCGTCATTTGAACAAGGTCATAAAACATAAATTAACATGTTCAGTCCATTTCAATTACACTTTTTTGCACGTAATTTCTTTTCCTTCTTCGTTTTACTAAAATTACATATGCCTCAATATTTCAAAAATATCTTCGTTCAATCGTCTAGTCTAGAAAATACAATTAAATGACAATAAAATTTTTTCGATCCGTGAATATGTATTAAAAATAATATAAGATAAATTGAATCTCTGCGAATTATGCATAAGAATATTTGTAAGACCTGGCCTACGGCGTAGCAATACCGTCTACGTTATGTGAGAGGGATAACGTGAGCTTTAACGCCTTCTCTCTCTAGGCGCGTAGAGCTTTTTCGCTTTTCACCTCTTTCCGGTAGTTGCGATGTGTTGACTAGGTCCGGGATATCACTTGAGAGTTATAACACGTCGCTCAACCTCTCAACCCACATTTTAAATTCGCATGTAAACACGACATTATTTTACAAATTCTTTTGATATTATTTTTAGAAAATGTGCTAAATGAAACCTTACGCATTTTTAGGAAAGATTTATAAATTGAAAGTAAGTTTTAAACGAGAACTTTTTTTACAGCATTAATATATATTATAAAATGACAATTTATTTAGTGATCATTCAGGATAAACTATTGAAATGAAACAATTTGTTACGGTTTTTTATAGTAAATTGTGCTCATTCTTGATAATGAGGATTTAATAATTGTTTCCTAGCTCATAGTGGACTCTAAATTTTGATTACAAATCAGCATTCATTTAATTTTAAGGAGCTCTTAATATTCACTTTGTTTACTAGATAACTTCGAGTGCACTAGAAGCTCTCGTAAAGTAACTTATGTTAACTCTCTAGTCAACATTACAAGTAACAAATCTTGATCATATGATTGATGTTTACATAGATGATGTTGTTTACAACATCATCTATATCTATTCTGTTATTCGTCGCTTCTCCACCTGCATACTGTCTGCTTTCACTCGATTTCAGTTAAAACAGATACCGACTTCATCTTTGCATCACGTTTGTCCTTACAACTGACAAAATATTTTGAATGAGATTTTATAACAATTCTTCCGCCAGACCATCGACAATAGTTCAAATTTACAAATGCAGCAATTCGTAATTTGCGAAGAGGATTTGAAAGCTTTTGGGGAAGATATTTTCGTCAACTCTCCCGAAAGAAACATTTTTGTCGGTAAAGAAAGTACCGATGAAGACGATGAATATGGTTCTTGTGCAGAAATATGACTTGCATTGAAACAAGCAGGATAAAAAAAAATAACGCTACAAAGCAACCAGTGAACTCTTGTGAAGTAACAGGAACCTTGAACACATTGATAATAAGAGTGAATTCTCCGAAGGGAAATATGGAAAATAATCAAAATATATCGCTGACTTATTTGTAGAAGTCGAAAAGTGTGCGGCCTTCCTACTAAATACTTCAGTCAATTATAAACCAATATTTTTTGATGTTTGATCCTATCATTTAAAGAAATACTACTTATAGACGTAAGGTAATTATATAAAATTCAGACAGCAGTAGATGTAATGTGAAAAGACCGTTAAATCCAGACAAATATAAACGCTCATAGTAATAACAAAATAAAAACAGAAGATCCGTAATGGACATATTTTTAACGACTCTGGGGTGACGAATAGGTTCCGTTATTTCCTGATCAATTTTGCAACAAAGCCTATTTTATCTAAGAATTATAATTTACATAATATTTTGGATAAATTAAAGTGAAAGATAATTTATATTTGAATTATTGACACTTTGATAAAGAGAATTATATCTGCTGCGCTCATTTACATAATTCACGCGCCCTGTAGGAACAAACGTGACCATATGGTCATACGACTTTTCCCCAAGAATGCCTAACAGCTTTTTTTATTATGATTCCTATAAAAAAAGTCATCACTGGATTGAAAATAGTTAACATCTTCGTCTCAGGAGACCACAGATGTCTCATTAAAGATGGAGATATTCCACATTGGAAAAAGATATGGTAGCAACACCAAATTATACATAGCATTATTTATAAAAACATAGCACTGTTATCTTTCTAAGGATGTTTACTGTCACTTCTTAATGGAAAGGCATGATATTTAAAAAAAAACACATTTTTAGAATTTGTTAGGACCGGTTTCGCTCATTGCGAGCATTATTAACTGCTGGGAATGTCAGATTCTATCATCAGTGAATTCTCGCGATGAGCGAAACCGGTCTTAATTATTACTAAAAAATGTTTTATTATTATCAAAAAATAGCACTGTTATCCATAAAATATTATATTTGAAGATTCTTTTATGTTTGCAATTAAAATAATTAAATACAAATTTATTTAATTCATTCAAATTGACATATTTTTTAGATAAACCCAATTAATAAATTTCAATATAATCCGTTAAATATTATACATCTTAAAAAAATCTTTGATTACGCTCATTTAAATATCCTTTAATTAACAATTATATTTTATGATCCATCGGAATACATTGACGAATTAACTCGATACAGGATCCTTTATTTGTAAATTTCTACCAAAATTCCCAACTCAGATTAACCGATCGACAATGTAAGTAGGTATCTAATCTAACTTTCGGCGACCCTTAAACTTTGAAATTTCTAAGCGACCAATAAAACCGTCGAACATCGGTGAATTTTAGATCGCATGTAACTTTAACTTTCTACTTAAACACATTTTATGTACATATGATATATTTTCAATATTTTTATCAGTGTTATTAAGTGACATAAAAATAAATATTGTAAACTAGTGGATGAAATTTATGACTCTTCTTCGAGTGGGTTTAATGTGCATCATAAATAAGGCAAGAGTATAAAAAAATCATAAACATTATGACTTGTTGAATACTTATACTAGCGTATGCAAAACTTTCTCAAGTTTGTATTAGTAAGTATGTATATGTAACACGATGAAAAAATAGCAATGTCAAAACTTATATAGCTTACAGTGGAACATAATTCTAATAAAGGCGTAAGCCGAAATAGCTATCAACTATATACATCATAAAATTTTTGTAGAACTAAAAGACATTGCTATTTTTTCACCGTGTTATAATAATGGAGTACTGCCAAGTAAATGCCAATTCAGCCAATACATATGTGTAGTTTAAATCAATTGGATATTAACGAAAAGTATTATTTATATTGTAGGCTGTTGATTTCTATCTATATTACTCGATCGACTGTGTTACAAACACCAAAATGACTTGACCAATAAGAATGGCGAGTGACAGAAAATGTTAGATTCTGTGTATGGTGTCCATTTACTTTAACCAGGCAGCAAAAATGATTATAAAAAGAATCAATTTGACAATTAGAATAATTTGGTCCAAATTTTAGAAATCGTTTCAATCAAACATTAGTATTGTTTATATATATATATATTGTCACTAAGTAGCAGAATGAATAAAAAGCCATTTTTGCATAATTGAAATCAAAAAGATAACGAAAATATATTATACATTTCTATTGATTTTAATAATAACACAATGACAGCTCAAATCATATAATTAAATTTAAAAACATACGAATTCAGGTATGCTGTTAGAGATATCAAGAAATAACTGATTAAACACTACTACGGTGACATGCGTTCGATGGATGCGACCTGTTGATCGTTATTATTCCGATTTCCCATACGCATTTCATTTCCAGCTTGCGTTATTCAACTGCAATAGCTTCAATGCAATTATATTTACAAAATACATTCGGAACGGTTAATTATTTGTAAGCACCTGCTTAAAATATAAATAAACTATCACATGAATTATAAGAATTGTTTTATGCGTTCCATTTTAGAATTATGGCGATAACGAGTGTTTTAAGTGTGCTGATTCAGAACACCTTCTTGGTAATTGGTGAGATAATTGGCTGCCTACTTATAATATTACATTTTGCGAAAAAATAAAACATATGCGTTCACCTCGACAAAACCAATATTCCAGTTACTAATCATTGCGTTTCTCAAGCGCATTACGGACATGACATATACTTATGTCTACAAATGATATAAATAAAATACAGTGAAACCTCGATTTTACGTTTTCCGAGGGACCCCGAAGAAATAACGGTAATTGCGGGAAACGGTGAATGCAGGAAAGCTTCAAATAATAATAAAAAAGTAAAATCGTAAAAAACATTTATTTATTAGTTACTTGTACATACTGTATATAAATTTTTTTTTTTTAAATTTCCTTTATGTTAGTTTGCTTCTTTGTTATTTGGCACTTTAATCGGAACAAAGACTTGTTACTAAACCTGTGACTAAAAGTTTGTATGTACAGGAATCATTATTACCATGAATTTTAAACAACTCTACATTTGCATCATAAACAATAATATGCGTGTGATGGATTTCAACCTAAAAATAGCACATGCGTCCAATACGTTACATCGAACATGTACAGCGGATTCCAACGTGTCTACGGAAAAATATGCAATACAAACGGTCAATCGGGATAATATTTGTGACGGGACCAAAATATTTAGACGGTTTATCGAGGAAATCGGGAAACGGTCAATGGGGGATTATTTAACATTGTTCTTATGGGAGTTTGACGGGACTATAAAAAATAAGTGTTCCAGCCGGGAAAACGTATTATGCGAGAATGGTTGATCGAGGTTCCACTGTACATATACAAGTTTTTCTGGTAAAATACAATTTATATAATCGTTTCTATAAATAAATTCAATTCCCTTTTAAGATGGTTATTAAGATGGTTATTATTTAGTATAAATGAAATCTTGCTCAATCGGATAATCAAAATTTTAATATGATAAGGAGTGATAATGTAAGTCTTAAAATAAAGTCCAAATAAATATATTCACCTAATAAATTCTATGAATATTATAGGAAGAAATATCCGAAACTAGATAAATTGAAATAATGTATAAATTTTGAACATAGTTCTTTTATCAGTTATCAAAAAAATGTACTCTCTTATGTCTTGCTGTAGATTTAAATTTACTCAATATTTACGGTAAATTTCTTTTTGCTAAATTGGTTTACTAAAACGTTATTTTGCTTGCCCCGCAAACAATGTGTTAATTGACACTATTGTGCTGTCAACAAAACCATAATTAAATTAATTCGTTTCCAGTTCTAGTTCCAAACTTGTACTGCTATCTGTTGATTCTAATATGAAATTATGACTAATTTCAAGTTTACTTCCTACAATTTGACATGACGTGTACATGTTCATTCTGTACTTATGCCTAATTTTTCAAAAATTTGTCTACTACCAATTTAAATAAATCCTCTATGTTTATTATGAGATTCGAATTTATGTAGTGGGCTATTTTTAACATCCGCTTGAAAAGAGGAACGTTCCTTAATTCTTGGGTATTTCAAAAAAGAGAAACGATGTAAAAATGATCAAATAAATCAAGCCAGTGAACAGCATTGTTAATAATATTAAATAGAAATATTCGGATTGCCCTTTTAAACATTATACGATTTTACTTGTTATTTTTTAGATATCATTATTCCTTAATCACCTTTTCCAGTATGAGGATGATAAAATGAAATGATTTAATTGCATCATAATTTTTTGTCATACAACATAAAATACAATCGCATACATTTCATATACATACAACAAAATGTACATTTTAACCAGCCTAATCTCATAAATGTACCGCAAAAATAGCAAAATAAGTATAAATTATTTATCAAAGACATTTATTAAATTTGTTCATTTGTCATCACTGTGTTTCAAAGGGGAGATTGTAGCGCGCGATAGAGGGTCGTTTTACCTGCAATTCGGTCCTGTATTTTGTTATGCTCTTGTGACGCGTGTGAATGGTTGCATATATTAATATTATAATATTGAGAGTAATAAATAACATCGGCGCTTCTGTAACGTGTTAATGTTAACTCAGTTCTGACACTTTACACCTCATGTTGTTATTTACCCTCTGTTGTGGATAGAACGCACGCAACTGTGTTTTATTTTCAAACAATGAACAAATCTGGTAAATTGGTTTTTCGGAGGTAAATTATTTTTCGTATTAAATATACATTATTTGCCAGAACTGGTTATTGCGTTTCTTTGAAAAGCATTTTGAAAATGAACATTTATATTATTATCTTGTGTAAAAAATGTACAGGCAAAACGGCGACACAAGTATAATATAATTTTTCAATTATTTGTGAATGTCATAATCAATTCAATGTTATTATTATTATTATTAATTATCAACATCATTTTTCCATACGACTGGTGTGAGAAGCTCGCAATTGATGTAAATTAACCAAGAGTTGCTACGAAAGAGCTTTCAGCAACAATGAGCAATATAATGCTGAAAGAAAAGTAAAATATTTCTTAATGCTTAAGACTTAAAGAAGAGATATCTTATATAGATTATTACTAAAAAATATTCAAATATGAAATACTGTTTTTTTTTTTAGTTTTATTAAATCTTAATATGTTTTGCTATATTCTCAATAGATATGAAAATAAAGTTGTTTTTTTTTTTGTAACAGCAACACCGATAAGTTAGTCATGTCCAGGCAAATATCTCTCCGAAATAAATAATTATTAATGTCTTCACATAAATTTACTCGTCCAAGAAACAATCTTATAATTATACAAACGGTTAGCCGATTAAAACCCCAAAGAATTATCTAACCTATCATTTGATACGGTCAAATATAATTGTTCTCTAATTTTCAGAAAACAAATCACGACCTCTTTTCAAAATCCATGCTATTCGTATTATTTATAAATGGGGCGTGATAAATCACTATCGTATTTCTGACGTAATGATAATAATAAGTAATTAAACGGTATGCCAATATATTTGAAAACCACCTCCACTTTCACTTTACTTTTAAGACGTTTCTTTTTATTTTTGGTATATTTTTTAGCATTTAATTTAAGGACTATTTTGACGAGAGAAACTATTTTGTAACACACAGACAATAAATCCAACACATTGAAGTAAGGGTATCCAACCTTTTGATTGCTGGGAGCTACTTTTAAATTTTAAATTTGCTTGGGATTGAGTTGTAGCAAGATTCTTATGGAAAATTTAACTAGTATTTCAAATAGAAATACTAGATTTTACAAATTTGAGAACCATACTTGAACAATACAGAGACGGCGTGGTAGTCTTCAGTATTTTCACCATTTGTTAATTCCCTACAACTGCAAATAATCACAAATCATGGAGCCAATTGATTCAATTCTCGGAGTCCATTTTTATTATTTGATTTTAAGAAATCTAAAAAAAGTTCTTGATTAGTTTCGGGATCAACCGGTTGGAAACCCATGCATTTAGGAATCTGACCGAAAACGTTTAAAACTTCTTTTGGCAGATAAAAGCAGTTTTATAATATTTAATTAGTCAAAAACTATACGAAACTATTCTAGGATATCATTTAGATTGTTTCCATAGAGAAATATTTTTATTTTTTACATTTTTTTTTTTGAATTATTATATCCTCTCTCAATGTAGACTATATGGAATTCTAAGCGAGGCTACTCAATAGTATTTTTTATATTATAACTGCTCGCTGATTTTCTTAACACTTTTTTGAAGCCAGTAAATATATTAGGAGAGTGCTAGGACAGTATATGTAAATAACATATCATTATCACCACTTTTTTGAATCGGATTTGTCGAACAATACACTAGAAACACATCCATAATTCACTCTATAAACCCATCCTTGAGTCATTGTAATCAATGACGTTAACCACTGCACAAAAGATCCGGTAAAAATGCAATAGCAATAATTTATTTTTTAAAAAAAAAGTTGTATATTATACATAGTGCGTCTATAAGAAGAAATTCAAAAAGTCGCAGAGCGCTTTACTGAAAGGAATCTTTCACACGTCGGTCCATTATTGAGGCCGTTAAAAAATCGTTTTTTTGCAATACACAATTTAAGACAAGTTAAAAAATATGATTTCTAGATTTAATGAAAAGTTGTAATAAGAAACTTGTAATTAAAGCATCTCTGATAAATTAACGTCTCTCCCTTAAATACATTGTTTATTCTTTTCGTACAATATTACCGTAACAAATCATCTGAATTACAATGTAAATTTCTTACACAATAATAATAGTAATCATGATGAACAAACATGTAGATTTATACTTCAACACGAAAATCAGTGTAAAGTTTTTCCTCGTTTATGAGCTCGATTTGCGGGTCTCTTATCAGAACTAGCATCAAAATATTAAGTTTCTCACTTAGAATAGTGTGTTTCTACAAGGCATTACAACAATTCAATCATTTATCATCTCTTTCATGCTAGGTGAATTCACACGAAAAAACGAAACAAAAAACAAAACACATCACCATTTAGCCACCATCTTAATTTATTATATTTTTTTAAAGCTGCGTCCATACGATACAACATTATGAAACTTTGAAAAATAAAAAAAAATGTGTCTTTTTTTCTTGAAGTAAACATAATACATTAAATATGTATTGTATATCCATTTTTTATGAATTATATATTCGTGATGCAGGAGAAATTGAAATTGAAGTACACTATATTAAATTATTATAGAGAAATGTTTGTAATAAATTTAAAACCGACACATAATATTTTCATTTAAAGATATAAATAAGTTTGTTGTGTTGGAGTGTAATTTCAGACAAGTTTTTACTCCGTCAGTCTTTAAATTATTTTTAAATTAAAAAAAGACACTTCTAATATTTCTTTAATAATAATGTATAACAGCAAAACCTTTCTTACATAAATATTTTTTTTGTATCCAAATTATAATAATAAGAATATGTTAACAACATAAAAAATAATTGTCTGGATTCATTTCAGAAATTTTATTCTAAAAATATAACTATAAAAAAGTGTAAACCCAGTTGTATTACTTAATTTTCACTGAGCTCTACGCAATGTTCCACACTTCAGACAATGCCCCACTAAATGTTTTAATGATCACAAATCGTATTCTAGAACAAGGAGGATCAAACAGTAAAAGTAATATGCCTACTGCAACCAAGCTAGAGGATTCGGGTTAGATTGCGATTGGATTTTTACCGCGCGGCTATTCTTTCAATGACGTTTAACCGTATTCGGGAAGAAGCCCGTTCTTTGGGGGGTTAGATAAATCTTTCACGATCTTATCGCCGGCGGCTCGTCCGCCGGGAATATAGTGCGATTGGACTGTTACGATTAAATGTTTCAGTTGCTTTCGAGTGCTGGTAGTTACGTACTAAAAGGATTTGATATAATTACGTATTTTAATTTATTAGCTCGGACAGCTGGCAAGGCCAACCTTTGGTAGACGACCGATGCATTTTAAATAACTTACATATATATTTATTTATATAGTGCTACTTTAATTAATTCACATAAAAAACAGAATGAAATCAACTTGGTATCCGTTGTTAATAACAGATTTTTACTCCAACTCAATATAAATAACATGAAAAAAATACATCGTAATATATTATTTCATTAAAAGAAATATATTTATATTACAAATAAATTCATTTATGCTACTGACTGTGTGACTTGGTATGACACGTGTTTCGCTTCTATGTCAAATTACTCCAGATTACTTTTAAACGTTACTTCATACCTAAATATAATTTTATTTAAGACAAATAGCATTACTTATTATTTATTTATTTTTTTAGTATGTGAAGTTTAAATAAAATTACATGCAATTGTATACCCACAATGTTACCCATTTTATTTGACTGGATATTAAAAGTGTATTATAATCAATTCTACGTTATTTTTAAATGGATTAATAGATATTGGAACTATGGCAACAAATATCGTTTATCTACATTGTCATGAAATTTCATTAAAACTGTACGATTTCGGAGCTATATTAGCTTTAATATTGGAAATTGTTTTCATTAAACGTTATAAGCTGTGATTGTCGATAAGCATCGTCTATTTTTTAGCAGATTAAAAACTGTCATCCGAGTTCAGCGCACCACATTATTTAGTTTGCAGTTATATTTTTTTCAAACTATGATGGACCTAATATGCTGTCAGTTTAATTTCCGAAACGGCAAACATAAATACATGAAATTTACTAGAGTAATGTCAGTCATCAATGAATTACTTAACAGTTTTTTTTTATTTGAAGCTTTATACAAATAATTACATCTATATAAACAATTCTAAAAATGTAGTCATACAATATTACTTGCACGCGTTTCGTTTCAATGCTTAAAAAACGTGAGAATAGTACTCTTGGCAAAACTTTAAAAAATTGCATGAAAAAATATATCAGCTTTAAACGACACACATAATCTGATGGTTACAATTAAACTCCGTCATGTCCTTTTATTATTTCGTTTACAATTTTTTCAATAAACAACTATCTGGCCGTTAAAAATATGAGTACTTTTCTTATTTTTGAATATATTCCGATGAAAAAAAATATCACTAAAACTACAATTTTTACATGAAACATAAAGAAGTCGCTTACTACTAAAAATGCAAATTGAATATATTGCCTTTTGATTTTAAGCGCTTTGTATAGAAAAAATCACCATGATTTTGTTCAAGTTATAAAAATATACTTATAACTTGACTGTGGAAGGTACTATCAATTCAATTTTCAATGACAACTATCAACAGTATTTGTTTTTCAAAAGATTTTATGAACCCTTCAAGATATACAAGTTATAAATGTATAATTTCTCAGAAAGTGTAATCTAAATATCATTTAAAAAAAAATACCTCTTTAATTTAAACAAAAAAATGCTAAAACGAAAAGAAGATTATTTCTCATTTTCAAAAAAAAAAATATTTATCGTGGCTTGGGTGAATATCTTAGGAAACAAATTGATATGTAATAGGTGTGATGTGTTCATAAGAGCGTCGATATTTAAATGTACCTCAAGACGCCGTTCTTCTACCAAAGATATGCAACGCCTTCGCTCACTCCTCGCGTTCGTTAGGTATTATTCAAAGGTCTTATAATTAGGGACATAAATATTAATGCGGCTTTCCATAATTACATCTCACTCTTTCCTCCTCACTAATTTATGTTGGTGTAATTTAGATTTTTATAAATGGCCGCCGCCGCGGTAATTTGTTAGGCCGGCCTCTCCGGGCTGAGCAGCGTCGACCGGCAAGGAGGCAGCCAGCCACCTTCATCAAATATGAAAGAACCCCGGTAATGATAATTATACAGCAGCGGAATAAAAGCAATCAAAGGTTGGATCGCGGACACTGGGCCACACCATTCACAGATACAGCTCTGCTTGCCGTTCTGCTACATGCAGAACATTTGGAGCAGAGCTGGAAGAAGGAGCTCGAAGAATGTAGTGATGGCACTTCATGAGCTGAACAGGAACTGAGAACACGTCTGAGCTCCACTACTCCGAATAGTTTCCATCAAAATATTGCCTGACATGATTATCATTTGTTTTTGAAACTTTGTCAAATGAAAAATATTTCCAGGGATAAATCAAATTTTTGGCAAATTAAATTCGCACACAATGAAGAACCACTTTTCTTATTAAGACTATCAATAAAATCTTATACTCTGTTATATCTGTTAATTGTAATAGCTGTAATATTTTTTACTAAAATGATCAATGTGAACGAATAGTATCGATTGAATTGGCATTCACTTAGTAGAACTCTATTATAACACGGTAAAAAAAAATAGCAACGTATTTTAGTTCTACAAATTATTCTTTTTTTTTTTATAAGAAAAAGGAATCACATAATATAAATTCAAACCCAGCGCCAACTAGATTTCAAACTGTTCAAACTCAGATGTCAACTATCACAAAGGATTCTTAACGAACACACTGATATATGTCGATCGCCATTGCTTAATCCTCTCCAGGGGGCTGTTTTGTTTCCGTAATAGACCATTTCCGTGTCATATGTAAACTTATTGATATATCCGCCTTTTTAGTTTCATTTACAACTTTTAGTTTTATTGCGAGCGAGAAACAAGCTAGGTCGTTAAAACAGGAGAGATGTATTGTGTTCCTTTCCTACATAGCTATTAATAGATAAGTAAATGTTCGTTTAAGCATAATTCTGACGATGTGTGAGCCGAAATAGCTATCAACTACATCTTATAAAAAAAAATTGTTGAACTATAATACATTGCTATTTTTTTCACCATGTGAATGAATAGTGTTAAGCTCTAAGACAGTCTTAACCTTACATCATATATAATATACATACACACAGAATCTTGGTATAATTTGACTGAAGAGTACCGGTCGTTTTTCGATAGCACAATTTCTCTCGGTAGAGGATAGAGAAATAATGGTGGGTTAGTATAGAATGAACGGTTTTTCGTTAAACCTCGCTCCTTTATAGGATGATAAGAAAGCATTCGCAATCGATTTGGACAATAGTACAAAAGATATAAACACTCGACAAGACGCTAATAAACCTATCTTTTTAGGTTTATAAACGATCTTTAAGAATCAAATAATATGGAACATCAAACGAATTTCAATCTAGAACAAATTAATAATAAAATAATATCATTTATATATATTATAAAAATCATAAAGGGTTTTTTGCTGCATATTCTAACGTCACACAAGCATTTTTGGCTGAATCTCGATAAAGTTTTGAAAATCTTAAGTTTTTATAAATATTTTGAATGCGGAATTTTTTCTCTAGCTTTTTAACAAAACATGTAAATGTAATGAATAAGTACTTGTAAAATTCATGATATTTATCGGGCTTTGTGGCATATTTACAATATTTCATCACATTTATAAAAATGTTATAATTATTAAAACAATCGAATGTTACTTTACTCTTATAATACAGCAATATTAATTTGCTCAAAAATTCTTGTTTTTGACTTCTACGACCATCTCTGATATATTTATCAAACATCGGCGATTTCAAGCAGTGTCAGACGATAGAGTAGTCAAGCACTTGAATTAAATATATTAACGAGAAATTGTTAAAAGCAATCAATTCTTACGTTTTATAATACATTTAAACTTTGTATAGAAATTGCAGCTAGGTACTGATTTGATGTAAAAATATTATTTTTTCCTAAATTTCAGCCTATTTCAGCATGTTTATTGATTGAATTGGCATTCACTTGGTAGAACTCCATTATAACACGGTGTAAAAAATAGCATATTCTATAGCAATTCTATAGGAGTATATCCACTCGAGCTAAGGAACGTGTAAGATAATTCAACTTAAAAAAAACAGATTCATAATTCGCTAATCACGTTATAAAGGAATCACATAACATAAATTTATACTCAGCGCCTAAGTGCTTGCATCTTTGTAGTAAGAGTCGCAGGATGATGGCTTTGGAACAGCTGGAGATCAATAGATATCAACAATCACAAAGGATTCTTAACGAACAAACTAATATATGTCCGTCACCATTATTGACTCCGCTGACTGTTGTATCTGATGTATCTTTGTTTTGGTAATGGACCATTTCCGTGCCATATGTAAACTTATTGATATAGCCGCCTTTTTAGTTTCATTTACAATTGTTAATTTTATTGCGAACAGGAAACAAGCTAGGTCGATAAATAAGGGGAGAAGATGTATTGTGTACCATTTCTACAAAGCTATATATAGATAAGCAAATGTTAATTTAAGCATAGTTCTGACGATGGCGTGAGCCGAAATAGCTATCAACTATATTTTTAAAAATAATTTTGTAAAATTAAAATACATTGCTATTTTTTTCACCGTGTTATTTCAGTAAGGATTCACGAGTGGCCTCCTTCAACCCAACCTTGACTGATGTCCCTTGATCAGAAACAGTACAGCACTTATGAGAATTATAATAAATTTGCTGTTAATTTAAATAAAAATATTCAATTATCACTCACCTGACGTGTTGGCAAAGAGCAGGTCTCTGTGGAGGGCTGCCGTTTTGAAATGCGGATAAAACAGCTTGCTGCCTTCAATTACTTCCGTTTTGAATATTTCAAGCGAGTTATTATAATCGAAGTGTGATTACTGATTGCGCTAGTAGGAGACTACTTTCTAATATCGTTTATTGTTATTTTTTCTTCTCACAAGTAATTGTATATTTTGTTTCAAAGCAATCGCTCGATATCGGCCGCTTGTTCACTGATGCCAGGAATCTGAAAGTTAAATACAAGTTGTATGTTAATTATTATAACTAATTATAAGATTGAGTCCAATAGTCAACGCTTATTATATGCACAGTATTATGTATCAATACAGTTATTTAGATAATAAAAATTGCGCTTAAAACCTTTATGGTAACTAGCAAATTTTTTTTCCAACAGATTTAGTTTCAAATATACGTACAACTAATCGGGGTAATATTGCCAATTAATATCCAAGATTTTACTTTACTGCTATACTAAAATATTAAAAAAACTCCTTCCAAAAACATCTTTATAGTTAGACATAAATAATACCACATTATAAGATAACCCTCATTTCCAAATTATACCATTTGATAAAAACGAAATTGTGAAGTGATGTATTAACTTTTTTGTTAATAATTTCGAAATTTATTCTTCATGCAAGGCTTTGCTTTTAAATTATTTAATGTGAAACTTTAATGCTAAGACGATACCTGGTCTTAATTAACTTTAAGCTATGTTGTACAAACTAATCATAAATATTGTATTACAATATATTTAACAAGAAAAGGTATTTATTCATTACTTATAATATGTATATGTAGCAACAAAAATGCCTTAAAAGAATTTGTACTGCGGAAACAAAAATATCAGTAATATCGCGTGATAGGGATTTCATTTTAAATTATAATTAAACGTGTAATATGTAGTTATACATAGAACCAATATTGAAATTTTTGCTTAAAAGTTTATAACAATCACAAGACGATATTGTGAACAACTATATATTTCGTTTCTTGAAAGAAGATGAAAACGTATTGTCTAACAATAAATAAATCATAATTCAATCCAATAAACTTGATTACAATAAAACCACACTTTCAGCTGTAAAATTTTAAGCTTTCATTGGACGAAGATTTGACGAGAACTTATATATAAATACTTTATGGATTGCGTTTTAATCAAACTTTATTTGCGTGTAGCGAACTCACAACACGTACGGATACATCTCACTTGTATCATTCCATAGACGATTTTTTTCGATATTCAATAGTAATAAATACATATCGATGATTAATTATAAATATTTCTCAACATAAATATAATAAATAACATCGCGATATTTTGTTTTAATGTCTGCATTTAAGTTTCAATGCAGTAAGTACTGAAACTGTATATTTGTTTAAAAACGGAGAGAAATGTTTTGACGTTCATATCAATTACGTTCAATGGATGTCAAACTTTATTTTCAGTTTGATATTGAGTAAAATGACACGTTATAACTCATGCCTTAAAAAGAGTTTATTCCGATATTATTTTCGAGACTAAGTAATTACGAACTCATCAGAAAACTATTCTGCGGTATTCTTTGTATTGAAAAAAATTTGATATCATGACATTTTTGCTGTGAAGAAAGATAACATGGAATTTTTTAATATGCGAGAAATTAAAAAAGTTTATCTCTCATTTCTACATACGGAGGCGACCAAAATAAAGACATTTTTTAAAGCAAGGTAATTTAGTGTACTAAGCATTATTAACCATTTAATGGAAATCGAAGTCAATAATACTAAAAAATAAATTTAATTATTAAGTATTCTGAAAAGGTTTTTTTTTAATTCCATGCCTTTAGTGAGAATACATGCGGCGAAAATATATAAAAATTCTGTATTTTACCAAAAAGCCGAGATAAATTTTGGTCATTAATACAATTTTTGTAGGAGGCTGAAAGAGAAAAAAAACAATTCTCATTTTAGTATCTTAGTTTTTTTTTAAATTTTAACACCGTACGGTGTTAAAATTTTATAAGAAATTCCCACTTTGAATGCATAAAGTTATTCGTTTTCTTTATGTTATTTGTATTATAATTTTACTATTAAAAAAAAAGTATCTAATGATTACTTCCAACAAAAAAATGTTAAAAGTAGTAGTTAATTATTAATTAGTGTTTTCTTTTTAAGGATATTTAACTTGGCTAGCCAATAGAAGAAGGTTACTAGAATATTGGTTGGGTGGTAAATCAAATGAGTTTCCTACAATATATTTTATTACATTATTAATATAGCGATCAGAATTAAATAATATTTATAAACCAGCATTTTTTTAACAAAATATTCGCAAACAAATCATTTCCTCCTAGTTTTTCAATTATTTATTCAATATGTTATACCATTCATTTTCATTTTGAGTCACTAGTAAAGTGAAGACGTTATCGGTTTCGTGAATCTTAAAGAAAAATTATAAAAAATGTTTTATTTTCTTTCTAGAGATCATTCGATACGCAAGTTCGATAAATTATCATAGATATATAAAACCTTGATATGTTCACCATTTATTCAAATTATAATTATCGGTTTCCTGTACACAAAAATACAGCCGCATAATAAAGAAAATATCGTTTAACATTTTTATGATGCTTAACAAATTGCATGCTTATAAATTACATATATATATATGAAATTTTCAATCAATAATTGTTCTTTATATTAAAATAAAATACGTGTGCATAATAACAATAATCAATGAAAAGTTCACGAAATATTTTTTTGCGAGTTGATTTTCAATGAATTTATATTACACCCAGTCCTTTTTTAACGCAATACATTGGTTCCAGAAAAAGGTGCGTAAAAAAAATCGCGTAAAAAATGATTTCACGCAATTGCATTATATTTCTTTTCATACCCTAAAACATAAATTCGCATAATATCCGATACACTTGTCAACATTTGGCAATTGTATGTGTATTTAAAAAAATGGAATGCTTTACAAAACTAAGTTTTAAAAACACACATATTTTTTTATTTAAAAAAAATGAAACGTACGTGCCTAGCATCATATATAAATGTCTTCTTTAAAACAAATTTGGGGAAAAAATCGCGTAAAAACGAGTGAAGCGCGTAATAAAATGTAGCGGTGCCGTATATTAATTCATTTATTCTGAATAAAAATAATTTAAAACAATAAGAACACGATTTTTTTCGATATAAAGTATATTGTATGTGCGGGTACGGATGCGGTTTGTTAAAACTCTGCATACTATTTCTAAATGATATTTTGTTGTTTTTTTAATTTTATGTAAACAAGCGAAAAATTATTTCCCAGAAAGCATTATTATTGAGGCGCATTCAAAAAGTCAGAATTGTGCGTTCACATGTCAATCATACGCAGAACATAGTTTACGAAACGGCGATTGAATTGAAATATGCAACATTATAAAGAAATATTTTATTTTATTTAAAGTACGTTTTACTGCCAATCAAGTAGTGATATAAATCAATGTGATTAAAATTCCCTTCTTTCTTTTATATATATACTTTTTTTTCTGTAATTCATTATTAACTATCAACATTTTTTCTGTGCTGTTTTATTTAAATAATAGTAGTATCAAACATACATTCTGTTAATGATAATTTCACCGTACATTACGATACGTGTTTATATATAATGTATACTAACTTTTCTATTCCTTGATATTGAATATTCATCCATAAAACTGACCGGAAAGTTTCATACTTTACTAAGGGCATTCAAATTTTAGCTGTCACTGTTACAATAGCATCACGTTTTAGTCACCCAAAATGAACGACTGATCACTGGACCACGATTCTTCGCGAACTTTACCAATTGATTAAGGATAATTTACTTACAGTCTTCAATGGCTGTACTATTTATACTATATGTAATCATATTTAAGATCAGAAATTCGACTTTATTATTCCGCAGTCATTACTCAGGTCTCACATAAATAAATATAATTAAAACGGCAGCGAAGCAGCCCACGCGTCAACCTCTGTAGAAAAATAATAATTACGACTGGAGCACAACTCTTTCGAAAATTCGGCTTAAATTTCCCGGAAGAGCTGAAAAATTCTCGCTTTAAATCCGGCCGAGTGCCGTTAACCAAAGGAGCGCTTTCCGTTAGCGGCGTCGTAAAAATAAAAAAAATCAGTAGAATTGTAAAAAAACTTTCGCGAAAGTTCGCACTACTGGTACTGGTGAATATATTATAAGAACGTATCCAAATCGCAGTTAGCAAGTTGATTATATTCAGACGTTCCCAACATTTTTTTGTGCGACTCACTGCAGAGCACATTTCTTTTTTTGCTTGAATCCGCTCATAATCTGTAAATTTGTATTTGAGAGTTTAATCAGTAGCCTTACCTTCCAAGAATTTTGTTGAAAGTTTATTAAGAAAAAGAATTGAGTATTTTTTTCAAACCATAAAGTAATTTTCAATTATTGATGGAAAGCTTTCATTTGTATAATAATATAATCAATTTTTGGTACCAGTTTTCCGAATTGATCAAAACCAGTTTCAATCAAACTAAGCGCTTTCAGCCGATCAAAAAAGCATGTCAATGTGCTTGTTTATTTGGCTGATACAAAGCGGACTGATAAGGGCAATATGATCCTTGGTCAAATTCTTGTTTCATGCTTTAAGCATTACAGATTCCTACAGGAGCAAAGGATGTTACTTGTTCTTGCTGAGGTAGATTTTCCAACAATTTACCCATTTGAAGATGAAATACTTCATTGATTTGACAAAACAAAAACGCTTTTAGTCAATGACGTAAGGTTACCTCCCAGTGTCGCTGAATCTTCCTCTTGTATTTCAAAGAAGTCACCACCTTTCCAAATTTAGTTCCTTAAATGTCCAATGAATATCGATTCAGAAAATAGAATACAATTTTCAAACAACCGTAACTTTGAACGCTTTCAGATTGATTTTCCTTAATTTACTCGATTGATTTTCAAATTGTAATGATCACTATTTTTAATGTTTTTAACATTTTAAAAGAATTAATTTTAAGATTGGTATTGGCACATATTACATAAATTAATGTAAATAATTTTATCTATGCTCATTGTATTCAATCTAGTTTTGGAATCTACTGTAAGATTTTTTTGCATATCTATAACATTTTTTCCTAATTTTTGAGATATGTTGTTTTGTAAACACATGAAATAAATAATCTGAAAAAAAATGAAATTCGTTCCTCTTGGTATTTAGGTCGAAAAATGTCTAGACGTCTTTAAGACCGTGTTTTATGAGCAAAAGCTATCATGAGTAATTTTTCAATAGATAGTTATTTCCAATTCTTGCCTTTTTCTTATGAGTATAAATATAATGTTATTAAAAATATCAGGCGTACAATTTAATCTCTTTGTCCATAATAAATTTGAGTTTATGACATCTCTGTTTTAGCTTGTCTTGATATAAATATTGATGAAAAAGAAATAGTTCAAAAAACAATACGTTTAGTTAATCAAATATCACCGTCTGTTAAAGAGAATCCAGTTTCAGTTTTAAATAAACTGCATTACAAAATTGGAAAATTTACATTAGAAATAGAAATATTCAAAAAAAATATTACCAACAAAAGAAAATTTCTTTTTTATGAGAAGTAAAATGGTGATTCGAAAATTCGCATAATATTAGCTTATGTATAAAATTATGCCTCCTAGACTTTCGTGTGGGAACTCAATAAATAATAAAATATGTATAAATTAACCAGTGTGTACATTTGTTATTTATTTATAATAATATGAAAAAGATATTTTTATTACTGATTAAAATAAGTCGTCAATATTTAATTAAATTTTAAATGAGTTTTTTATATAGTTAGTGTCTTTATAGTCAGCTACTAAGTAATAGGGTCGGTTAGTCAGTATTTAATACAAACTGTCACTTGCTGGCATAAATAATTAGAGTAACACAGCCAAGATACTGTCAAAGCATATTTACTTATGGACACCTCATAACTTTTACTCATCGTTAATTTTTTTTATATAATTTATGTATTTCGTTACTGAAATCTGTAAATCTTATGTTTTATGCTAACAGACAGACCCTTATGGGTCAAGTATTTTTTTAAGAAATTTACTGTGAGTTGATATAAAAAAAAATGTAAATATGTACGTATTTACTAATTTTAAAATATGAAATAGTCTATTACAGCAACAAATCTGCATTGATCTAATATTGTTGAAAAATCATTTTCACAAGTTATACATTGTTAATATCGTTATAATATATAATACTTAATGTCATAAGTACTCTTAGACTAATTTATTACTAAATAAGGTGCAATTTGTCCATAAGTGTGAGTTCAATTATAACTTTTTTATGTATATCGAAATATGGTAATAAGATAACGATGAAAATGTTGAACTGTTTATTCTAGATGGATGGAAAGGGTTGATATTTTAAGTTAAAAAAAACAAATTTTTAGTACAATTTATTTTGTGATGTGGACCGGTTTCGCTCAACACAAGGATTATCAACACCAGTTGATAATGTTTACGATAAGTAAAACCTACTTACAGTACTAAAAATGTGTTTCTACTAAATGAATGCTGAAAAGAATAGCCAAATTTTAACACTGTACAGTGTATACATAATATCATACATTATCGCTACAAAAATACTTAAAAATAATAATTTCTGCCTTTAGTCTTGATCTCCTGAAAAATCGTCTTTTATGCTTACGAGTCTGCCTATCATAGATATATATTTCTATATGTTGTCATAACTTTGCTAATTTATTATATTAATACATATTTGAATGCATCGTAAGAGATTCGTGTAATACGTACAGCGATGCATGTGCAAAATTCTCAGAACTTTAATTATCAAACAACTGACACTATGAATTATTATCCGCATGTACGAAACAGAAAATTTACATAAATTTACGCTAATTAAAGTTAATTAACATCAGCGACTGAAGATCCTTGATACATTAATCACTTTACCGGGTAATTATGGCCAAAAAAATAAAAGTCTTCATTATCTATCAGGGTTCTCATAAAGTGGCATTTACAAAACATTTCGGTTTTTTATACGTACGATTGTTCTTGAACTAATGTTATAAATTTTTTTTATTTTTGAACCGTACCTTACTAAAATAATTACTAAAGATATTAACTATCAAATATATATTTATCTAATACAATATTTCATACAATTTATTAAATAGTATTCATTAAGATAAATAAACATTTTTTTGCGATTAGTTTATTTTATTGGCAGAGTTAAAAATATAATAGTACAATTATAAATGTTTTCTATATTGTACATTATTAAGTAATATTTTAATATATGATTGATAATATATTTAGTATAATTAATTTTAAAAAATAATTACTATAAAAAAGTATTTTTTTATGATTTTTGTTCCTTTTTAAGTAGAACATTTAAATTTGTTTCAAATTTTCAATATGACTGAATTGAAATAAAAAAATACGATTTCAACTGATTTGATCATGGTGAATTCATTTTTTTTTTTATTCATGCTTTGCAGTGCCTAGTGTCATAAATATAAATGATCATCATATGTAATATGACAAAATTTTAAATCTAAGAGGTAAATATCTTATTATTTTTTTTGTACATACAGCGAAAAAATCTTGCGATATTTTTTTACTGTCGATAATACTTTTTCAGTAATGTACATCTCGATTGAATGGTTTGTAAGACAGATATGTATTATAAATATTGAAATACGCATGACAATTCAATATGTTACCATTATATGTAAAATATCGCTCGTATTCTTCGAAGATGTTATATTGAACCTTTGAAGTTTCACTCGTAAACCAGTTTTAAAATACGAATATTTAATATGGAGAATATATGATAATTAATGATAATACCAGTCAATAACATACAACAACGTAATAAAAGCATAAAGACACAATTACTATTTTCTTTGTGAGATAATGAGCTTGATTTTAGTTATATACAACCCATAATTGGGAGGTAAGGTAACCTCTGGCATATAATTATCGTATTTTTTATCGTAGATAATAAGCCTATTATTGCTCATTTGAAATAAATAGCATTTTTACCATGGAATAATACCGCAATAAAATGTTTACTATGACATCGTTTCGATTTTATCTCTACATCTCAAAGTATTGTTGGAACAGACTTGATATAATTATAGTTAAATTCTTTTGAGCTCATTATTTCGAGTGATGTTTTTAATTAAAAAAACAATAAAATAATCTAAAAGCTTTACAAACTCACTTTGTTTTTTCGCTAATTTGAGCATTTTCCCAGAAAACAAAACTATTGTGAATACTTATGACTGCAAAAATTACTTGTTTCAATTATTTAAAAGTTACAACAGTACCTTACTAAATGTGCGATCTATTATTATAAAAAAACGGTTTCTTTCAAGACTTTTTATTACATTAATACATGGTATTTAAGAAACAGAATATAAATAATTATATTTACTTTATAGTCATTGTATATTATATACAACTAATCCTTTTTTACGTGAAACTGGCGAAAAAATCGAGTAAAAGAACTTACTTTCAAATAATGTCATGCATTTTTTTTTTAAATATACAATTTCAATTCTTTATTGATTATAAAAACACAGTGAGAAACAGACATATGTGTACATCTGTATATTTGTATTTGCTCATAGACGTTATTCGGTGCTATCCTTGTCAATTTGCATATATAATCGTTCGCAATTTTTTGAACGAACGTGTTGAATTTTGCTCAGAATGATTTGATAAAATGCTGTTTTTTCTAGAGTCAATAACTGTATTTATCTGATTCACCATATCTTTTTTAAAAATAATCGGTAATAAATTGCGTAAAAAAGTAATGATACCGTCAAAAAAGTCACTCTACATACTATTTACAGTGACTGGACTACAGCGACAATATTTTGCTATGCATATTTCACTCAATTGGAAATAATTACGTATTCGTATACTTTACAATTTACAATTAGATCATAGTTAGTAGTGCTTGTTAAGTATATCCATATGCTTTTTTACATATTTCCTAATACTGACATTTTCAAACAGCATTTGAAGATGCATCAAATAATACAATCTAAGTCGTATTTCTTCAATTGTGACACACCTGTTTTGCCCAAATTGGAATCACTTTATATAGGGTGCGTTTTTAAGACGATGAGTTCTATACCAGGTAAATCAATTTACATAGATATTTTCTGTAAACTTTTAAAACTAATGATTTGAAAAAATCTAGCATTAAATCCAATGTCGATTCATTCTAATGGCAAAAAAAACAAGTTCATTTGTAATAAAATTATTTTTTTAATAATAATAATTTTCATAAAAACAAACTATTCTTAGTTATTATTTATTTGTTTGTATTTCATATCGATGGTGTCTAATAGTCGTAGAATTACGGGATAATGCGCTCATACAAACAATCAATGGGAAATTTGAAGGAGTTCTAACGAATTATTGAACCGTATGTTATGTTGATTATGAGGATTGATTTTTAGTCAACCACTTATATTTTATGTATATGCGGTGAACACTAGAAGATGGTTTCTCCGTGAAGCGATATATACTCAGTAAGATAACTTATTTTTTTTTAATATTGTAGAATATATAAAAATTAACTTTTTTTTCAATTTCAATTTTGGCACAAAAATTGACACTCAATATAAATAAAGCGAAAACGGCCTTTATATATTTGAGTAGCGTAGAAATATGATATTATAATTTATATTGAAATAGTTGCTTACCAATTGCTTTTTCCGTCTTGGGGAAAAGCTCTCGCACCACAACAACTTTATTCAAATTTGAAACATTGTTCAAGCAGCACTTTTTAAAATGTTCGAAATGTCTTAAATTCTCGGCATAGCAACAATATCGAATTCGAAATTCAAAACAATTTATTACAATAATAGACAACACCCATCTAGAACGTTCTCCTTTAGCTGGCCGCATACAAAGTAACACAACGATAATTAGCACGAATGTCAAATACTAATTTAAATTAGCTATCATTAACGACGCTCGGGCACGACTGCAAAACAACGTACGGCACACTCATATAAACTTCGCAGAGACAAATAATAATAATTAGTTACTACTTATTGCGTTCACATAACGTACAGGCAGTCCGCAAAAAACCAAACGTCACAAAACATATTTCAATTAAATTATACAGTACGAACGGCAATTACTCGATGAAAACATCTTTCAAGAAATACGCATTGTTTTAAAAAATCGTTATGATCTTGAGAGCAAACATTAATTCTTGATTTGATTTTTTTCTTTTTTTTTTTGATAAATAAAAACCGTTTTATTTTAGATAATTTTTAATTGTTATCGTTACACTCGTAATTTTTATGAATAATTATCATTATTTTAATACACTGAATATTCAAATTATTTTTCGCACAGTTTTTTAAAAATAATTTAGCACAACATAAACTGTCATCAATTTTTCGTATTTTTGTGCAATAAACTGTTTTTTTTATTAATATTTTATTGAAAGACACTGTTTATTTTTAATTGTTATTACGTCACACAAAAGTTTTAGATATTGTTATTTGAAAGTAAACAGGGAATTTAAATTTATTACGCAATGAAATGTCGATTATAACAAGTTGTTTTGATTGATTTCACTACGAAACTGAGTTGTAAACTTGTTTCGCGCGTTTTTCTGCCGGAAAAGTGTCTCGTATTTTTTTTAACCTCTCAAAGCGGACGACACGTACACACACTCACGTGTTGCACGCCGGGTATACCGACAACGACTGATTTGAGTTTTGGTTTTGACCAGTGGAGGCGGCGATAGACTATAGCAGCCCTCGGCGCAACTTGACGACAGCTGAATAGAGAAGAACAGAAATCGTCACATGGCGTGTGAAAGGGACAACCGTCTTTTGGAGGCGTTTCTCAGCCCTCTCTTTCGAAGGAATAAATTATTGTAAGACGATTTACAATGCACGAACGCTGTCTGCAAAAAGCAGTGATTTTAAAATCACATATAAAAAATAATAAACCAACACAATTATCCATAAAACAAAAACAATTGAACATAAATATTTTGAAGAAATGTTTACTTTCAAAACCTAAAGGAGTTTTTTGAAAAATACAGTATTTAAAAATATTTTTAAAAAATAGTGCAAAAGATATATAGAAAAGTATACCATAGATAATTTTCTTAACTTCAGTTGCAAGGGTTTTCCATTTGATGGATACGATTTGCATTTCATTATTTAGTAACGAACAAATGAACTATATTATTTGATTTTTTCTTTTAACTTTATATATACTAATATATTACATATATAACCCACTATGCTATGGGATTTCACTGGAAAATATTTAGGTAAACAAATCAATTATAAAAAAAAAGATCTAAAACATTGAAATTTACATTTTCTTTAAGTCAACACATTTTTTTTTAACAATAGTATTTGAGAAGCAGTACACGATTTTATTTGATTAGAAAACAGATTTTTATAATAGATAACTTTTAAAAGTGTAACATTTCTTAATTACTGGAGATGGAGCTAAATTTTAAGCCAAGTCCAGATACAAAATTGGCAGTAACAAAAAATTTTCATTATAAACAGGTCAATGCATTGGGAGAGAACGAAAATTATGAAACAGTCTCGTTTGAATCTGTAAAAAACCTTTTCATTTTTATAGGAAATGGAAACAAATTTCAATTTTTCTGAATGTTAACTGTTAAATGGCAACTATTGAATATATTTATATTTTTTTAGTTCATGAAAAGTATTCTTGATTGCCAGATGATATAAAATTTAAGATATTTATCGAGCCAGACTGGCTATAAAACATTTTTTTTTACTTTTCCAATTTCATTGACTCTAAGAACACACTTTTTAAGCCCACATAAAACAATAAAGATATTTTTTTACATAATTTAATGATATATCCTTTGTCTTTAAACTTTTCCGATAAAAGTTTGTCGGCGGAAAAACTTCTTTAAATGTTTACTTTGGATTGACATCGGGAAGAGGGAGACGGCCATACACAATTTGAACGTCTTGTAATTTAAAATAAAAATATTAATGAGAAACTATCGCCGTCTCGTCAGACGGTTGAATCTGAAGAGACACGGCGAAAAGGGACGGTGATAGAAATGGGCGGAGACCGAACGTCGAAAGCCGTGCAACTGGGTGGGAAGAAGTTGCAAAAAGGCAAAAAAATCTCGACAAAAATGGAAATAAATAGTTGAAAAAGTAGGAAAATGCACACAGAGGTGGTGGCGATTTTTCGGCCTCTCTCTATTATCATTGGAGCAGGAAATAGTGACGTCTATGTGTGTTGGATAATCTAGTTATTGCACACATTCTCCGATATTTTAAACAACATGTCGAATATCGATTGTGGAGGTAAGCCACGCTGGACAATAATCAAATGAATGTTTCCTTCAAATCGTTTCCCGCGATCACGTGGCCACTGCCAATTCAAAAGTTTCAAGTACTAGTAGTTCTTATTTTAAACTTACGCCAAAAAAGTTTTCCGCGCAGAATACATTGGCGCGTCAAGAAAACTTTTTGCTTAAATTATTACTTAGTATTTTTAGTAACCAATCTAGAAAAGAAGAAGCAATTTTGGTTTAATTATAGTCATACTATCAAATAAGAACACAGTTTTCTTATTTTATTAGTGAAAAAAAGTGTTCAAACTGTACTGACTGAATGATAGTACTATTTATAACTTTATTACTCTATTTTTTGAAAAACCTATTCGATAAACACTATATTATTTTACGATATACGTATATATTTTATAACAGCAATTTTAAATCGATAAATCCTTATTTACACAGTTAAGCGTTAAGAATTCACATTTAGATAAAAGAACGAGTGTACTTTTTATTTCTTACAAATACAAATATGATTTATTATAAAAGGTTCTTACAGCTTTGTCGTGAACAATAATAATATTTTTAATTTTAAATAATACCTTTACACTTTTATATGTTGCTATGACTTAAAAATATTATGCCTTTTCCCCGAGAAGTGACATCTAACACATTTAACGTAATTATTTCAATTAATAATACATTTCTTAACATTCAAAGAAAATTGTGTAAAAAACTTAAATCACTATCAAAAAAATTCAATAGAATCAATTTACGTTTTTAAAAATATGCCTTCATTCCATTTGTAGCATATAGTATTTTTTAATGTTAATATTCTGAAATAATGTTAATTTTTTTCAATTTATTAGCCTTCATAAGAATTAGAAGAAATTTATAATTTTAGCATAACTGAGCCTATAAAAATTCAAAAACAGAAAGATTGATAAAAAAATCTTTTTTTTTTTTTTTTTAATACAAAAACAATTTTAATGCCTTTTTCTCAAATGTATCCAATGCGAACTATAAAACAATTTTATAGGAGTAAAGGCGTTTGTTTTGACTGCACTTTTGATAGATTATTCAAAATGTGATTTTCGATTATATCGAAGTCGTTAAAAAAGGTAGATCTAACTAAAAAAATTGTTGATAAATTTTGAAGAAAGACGTTCTTATTATATGTTATTATAATAAGCGAGAAGTTAAATTAAGTTCAGTGCTTTTTTTGTCGGGTAAAATATTACGTTTATTTAATACATAACGTAATATTATTTCAAAGCCACTCATATAATGTATAGTTTAATTATGTATAAATTGTTAGTTTTACTCAATTTGCGATTGTTTCTATGCGACAGCGTCTAACTAAATATTAACATATTTATCGAGGAATACATTTACTTAAGTTAATTTTGAAGTGACCATCATAGTTTCTATGCGAACCCTCTCTCGCCCGTCCGTCCCCATTCCTCACCCACTTCCTACAGAGTGACTACTTACCTACAAATACGTGCTAGATTAGAGGCCCGTAATTAAATTGTGTGTTCCACGGGATAAACTTACCAGGCACTCTGTACTCATCTAATTATCTATGAGTTACGTCCAGCATAGTTTGGATAGGGTGGCTTTGTGGGGTGTAAGGGAAGTCGTTTCCCAGTGTCTTCCCACTTTGAAAGTTCTCCCTTAACCCGTCACTCGCCCACTACCCTCTCGACTGGAATCACCTCACACTTCGGAACGTTGTTGAATGAGGTTAGGGGCGTAAAGAAAATGTTCTGATTGATCAATTTAGAAAATTAACTCACAGTTCGATACTTCTATCTTGTTAAATAAATATTTGTATCGAATACAATAATTTTAATTAGATATTCTGAAATAATTAAACGCTTGCTTATTAACGAGACCAGTGCGTTAACAGATAAAAGGTTCATGTTTTAATATTTTGATTTAATTGGCATTTACTAATCATACAAAGAAAAAAATGTTCAAATCAAGATTAATTGATTACAGTCTTGTTATTCAGCTACGTCTAACGCTTAGTAGCGGTGATTGACTGCTTTGGATATATACCACAGATGCCACGAGATAACCTGAATTTCCAGATGAATTTCCTCGTCCAGGAAAGCCAATTTGGTAAAACTAAGAGGCGCAACCATGACCGACTTAGCAAAGAGATGGATAGACCGCAGATAGTTGCCGAAACACCATGTAGTAATCCGAATAGTGGTCAAACATAGTCAAAAATATCATTCCATTTTGAACGTCATAAAATTTAATATTTTCTTTTATAATAAATGAAGATAGTTGGACTAGACGATATAAGGAAAAAGTGCAGTTTGACTAGTTTAAATGTTACTTATTGTAGATTATACACAATTGTTTTGTTGCATCGGCACGCACATCATCTCAAAATTATTAAACGTATGTAACAATCAGGGACGAACTGTCCATACATACCATCTTGCCCGATGGCAAATGGGCTCCGCTTGAAGTAAAATTGTATGCGCCTATAATAAAATTATATGAGTGACAAATTTATTTTGCACTAAATGACACACAGCCCGCCACTGATTGTAATATTTAATTTTGCGGAATCAATCTTTATGAGAAAAAAAAACTATCGAATAATATCTTTCCCAAATGAATTTGGGCTGAGTTGAACATAGTACTGAAAATACTTACATAAATAAAAAAGGCGACATGAAAGAACTACGACAATTTTGAAACCTGAAATATTTAGAAGAGCAATTCTATTCCATAGCCAATATAACGACTTTTTCTGTTCTTTGTTTCTTTTACTTCTTCTATTGCGCGTATCTAAAAGAACGAAATTACTAACTGGATTATATTATATAATTAATTTTCAGTAAAGCATTAAAATGTAAAATACATACTTAATTACATAAATCACGTACAAAATGTTGCTATCAATGATAATATAAAATTGTTTATTTCTTTGAGAAGTCGTGGAATTGCGTTATTTGTTTTTCTAAATTGTAAAACCAGTCTGCCTATTGGGATGCCAATAGTAAGAGAATTAGCAATGTTAAAAACTATAACTCAGAATGTTAATATATTCCACGTGGGCGAGAGTGAGGCAGGCGAATACTATAGTTTAATGCAGCGATACTCAAACTGCGGCCCAAATAGCTCTTATGTTCGGCCCAAAATAATAATAGTCACCATATACTTTGTTGGTGTTGTTTTAGACATATTTTCAATATCTCATCTACGTATCTCCGTGAATCGTCATATTCTAAAATGAAATATGTGAAGAGCGTGTATAGAAATCGGCTTACTGATTCTTACCTTGATGATATGTTAAGAGTGGCCTGTAGTAATCAGGAACCTGATTTGACGAAGATAATTGAAAGTTTGACTCATATGATAATTCACATTAATTTTTATTTTATTTTTCTCTTTTCGTCTTAAATTTTAAGTTTATAGTTGTATCTAGGAACCTGCTTTTGGCAGAAAAATTTCCGTTTATTACCAAAATATTTTATGCTGGTAAGTCGTATTTAATAAATAAATATATTTTCACAAAAAAATAAAACAGTTTTTTTGACATAATAACACATACATATGTATGCAGTATAGTATGTGTTACATTTACAGTTTACTACTAATATGTTGCGGCCCACCTAGAAAAGCGAAAATAGGAATGCGGCCCGGAGGAAAAAAAGTTTGAGTATGGCTGGTTTAATGTATTATAAGCAGAGTTATGGAGTTGTTAAAAACACACGACTCCGACTCCGGTATTGACCAACAACATGGCTCCGACTAAAAAAGTTTATTTTTTTGTGCTTTTTCCTCTCTTTCATATTTATGTGCATTCAATTAAGGATCAACCAACCAATCCGGCAAATGAATCATTGAGATATTCTTCAAAATTGTTTACTCGAAAAAGCAGTCAAAGTCGTTGTCATGTTTTCATTTAAAAAATCTCACCACGCGCACCATAAAAATTAGAGTTTCAGAACACTTAGCTGTTTATATGTTAGATTGAAGAAGGATACTTCTACGTTTGCAAACCATTTGCAGTCGGAGATACATTCGTTTGACGCGGATGAGGGAGTTCAATTGTTGCATCACAACACGGGGGACCATAAATTGTTTTACCAGGAGATTTTAGAAATTAATAGAGGCCAGTTATTAAATTCAAACTTCATTCTTAACGATCAACTCAATCTTCCCAACTCCCCCTTATTGTACCCTTTACGTGAGGTCGGTTCAATGAATCGACAATCTCATGACGATAATTCTTATGTCTCATCACTAGATGTTTGATATTAGGTATCCTTTAAATAAAAGAAGACGCATTTATAATTTGATTACTTGATTTAAAGTTGTTGAAAACCCTATTTCAATAACGACCACTTATAAGCAAGATCGTTAATGAATGTTGTTATAGCTAATTATTATTGGATTAATATTGTTACATTCTTTTCAGCTGCAATTTTTTGCTTGCCTATTGGTAAGTAGATTCCTGTAAATAATGATTTTAATATATTATATATACGATGCTAACTGTTTATTATACGTCAGTTCTGTTGCATCCGTGCGATGGAATACCTGAAGATGCCGAAGGGCGAAACCCGGGTCGTTTGTGACAAGACATGTGGAATCGTACAAAGTTTCAATAATTCAAATTTAATATTGAAGTTCCATCAAGCACCTTCAGTCGTATCATAAATTATAAAAAAATTCACGTTGCAAAAACAATAAATTAAAATTTTTGTTACGTATATATACCAAATATACAAGTAAAAATCTAAGTGAAATAAATACAACGTTGATCTTCACCACCAATATGGATCGTTTGATCGCCTAAATAAGTATTTCAAAAAAAGTTGTTGTAATTGAACCGGTTGTAAAACACTTAACCGACCTCCATTTGAGGAAAAGTTTAGCGCGCATACAGTAATCTAGTAACCTTTGAAATTATGTGCAAGCTCAAAGCAATGACTCGAACCAAATCCTGACTTGATGAATCGGTTAGCGAAAACCTTCTTTGAGATACCGGCTTACAGCAAGCGTATAAAACTATCATAAAAAAATATTTCACGTATTAAAAGAAACGTTACGCATATTAAGACTGATTGATATCTTAAAATTACATATTTACTTTATTGATTAAATTTGCATTCACTTGGTAGAACTCCATTATAACACGGTGGAAAAAATAGCAATTCATTTTAGTTCTACAAAATTATTTTTTTAAATATAGTTGATAGCTATTTCATCTCACGCCATCGTTAGAACTATGCTTAAACTAACATTTTCTTATCTATATATAGCTGTGTAAAAAAGGTACACAATACATCATCTTCTCTCCTGTTTTAACGACCTTGCTTGTTTCCTGTTCACAATAAAATTAACAATTTTAAATGAAAGTTGTTGTTGCTGCCTTTTTAGTTTAAAATACATTGCTATTTTTCCACCGTGTTACATATTTACTGTTTTGCGTGAGAGCACTGCATAATAACTTCCATTCGATATTTATTGCTAATTCACAAAATACTTTTTAAAGGTGTAATTCGATTATTTTAGTTGCATAGGGATATTTTAGTTCAAATAATATATTTATTACACGGTTATTGCACTATAAACCTTTGCATGATCTTGCTAGAGGAAAAATCAGGATGACTTGTAAAACAAAGTCATAATTCGAAGCCACAGTTCGACCACAGAATTCGATTGTAGAAGGTAAATAGAGAAATAGTTATTATATATTTTACATTTTGTCAAGCCCCTTCCGGTTCATAATGTATATAATGACATGACTTCCACTAATTTCAGTAATCTTAGGCAGACATTCCACCAAGACTATCAGGGGTGATTACAGTGATATTTCATCAGAGGGGCTCTTTTCCGGGAAAAACAAATTTATTTTGGCTAGTAATATCATATATATTTATTACGTTAATAAAAATTTTGGATTCTCAATGACTTAAATTTCTAAAAGTATATATTGTAGATTTTTAGTTAAATTATTAAATACTTTATTAATTGACGCGTAGTGTTATATTTAGAATTATTTTTTATGTTCAATTTACATATACTTCGTCATGTAGTGCATTTTAGCATCAATTAAGTTTAAAACAACACGTCTCTTGCGAGTGTTAAGCTTTGCACACCACCTACTTAAATTTCACATTAGCACAGTATAACTATTTCTAAATACGGGAGAAGACGAGATGTAGAAAGAGGAGATGGAGGTATCTGATTAACTAACCCTTTGCTGTCCAATCATTTACCCCATCAAATGCATTAAATTAATTTTGTCACATCTTATTCGGAGTGGTATAAATCAAAAATATTGCATTCGTTTTCATATAATCTTTAAAATAAACATTAGAAAAAACGATAAAATAAGTACTAATTAATATTGGTTTTATGATATTCTTTTTCCTTACCATTTCTGAAAATAATGATTGATAAACTAAATAACTTCCAATTATCTTAGAACAAATTTTTCAAAAGATGATGATATGATTAAAATTGAATGTACGGTCATTTTTAACCATATGCATGATGTAATTTTGCCAAGATGTCAAAAGTTTAAACAGAAAATACCAAAGGAATAATATCTGTTGGTTTATATAATATTTAAGGCAAAACCTATGTGGTTCGTAACAATACATATGGTAATGTAAGCAGACTCTTAAATGTCACTAATTAAATTGTGAATTTTGTGAGATGTTAAAAATTAATCCTCTTTATCAGCGCAACAAAATTCTCTTTTATAAATTATAATGGTCTACATCGGAGCATATATGGCATAATTTTTTTAATTAAAATAAAGAAACATTTTTTTTTCCAAATATACCAACGATTTGTACAGGTTGTTATCTTCTTATATTTACTAGTTGTATTGTTTTTGCCATAAACATTTTATCTATCATAAGATTTATTTTAGAAAACGTAACATATACATTATATTATTGGATTTGGTAAACTAAAATAGGTTTCCATAAGGAAAACACTGAATCCATACAAAATGTTCTATTTACTGCGGTTGTCGAAGTATTCAGTTAAGTTTATAATTTTGCATTCAGAACATGATAGGGTTTTAGTCAGTGTTTTCCGAAATTGGTATCAAATGTAGGAGAAAGGAGGTCCAAGCGAGAACTTCGGCGAATTCGAAAGGTGGCTGGACGTCGCTACACGAGAGGGTTGTTCTCTCCGTAAGCTGGGGGGGGGGGGGGGCAAATGCAGTGGAGTACGGTATAACTCAACATAACTCAAATATAAAATTAGAGTACGATAATTTTAAGTGTGAGAACAATTCGACACGATATTTTTAAATAAGTTATTAAAACTTTATGATGGTTCACATATAATAATATTTCAATAAAACTTTTTTTTACATTAATATTTTTGACCATTTTAAAAATATAAATATGTTGTTTCATTTTAACTTTCAACATATTGGTTAATCTATCAATAGACTTTTGTTTTTTAAAGCCAAAAATTACTGCAGTAAAATTTATTTAGGTATGAAACAGAATCACCCCGCATATTACAAACAATATCTAATAGTGTTTTAATTTTGGAATAAAATATATGTATTATGAAAATTATCCAATGGAATTTAACATATTTACAAACTGTCTTTTCTATACATTTTATCCAATCGATTCCAGCTTTATGGGATGTACGAATCAATTAAATAACAATCTGCAAGTATTTTTTGCTTCATACCATATTTAACTATTGTAAATTTCTGTATTCCTTAGGTAATAGTGAAAAACGTTTCGTTCGTTATACACTGTGTATTTTTAATAAGGTGAAATATTTATCATCGTAGAGATTAAAGCATTCTCCTACCACTGGTCGTTAGATTCTGGCTATGCAAGTCACATTAGAGGTAAGGTACATATCTTGCAAGGGATATATGGTCATCGGCACTCCAGACAATGGAGATTCGCCATCTTGGATTTGGGACCATTTTGGTAGTGATTGATATATTTGGTTGAATTCGCTGCGCTTAATATGTGAAGCTGGCTAAAGTATATACTGTCATTGAACCTGCAATATCGCAAGTATATTAATATTTATACATCACAGGTGAAGATTGATAAAAATACATAAAATATTTCCATTCAAACAGAGCAATAGGCCAGCAGAATGACCAGTTGATGTCAAAATCTAAAAATCGAATAATTAATTTAAAATCAGTCGGAAGAAAGACAACAATTGGATCAATATCTAATTCATACATATCAGAATATAAAACATAATAAATGATTGTTAACTTTGAAAGAAAAAATATTTTATTCATAAACATTTATACGATTATTATTCCTTTAAACGTATGTAAAATTAGCATTCATATTTTTTAAGCTGCTTTAAAACGATCAATCGAATTAGTCTTGCAAAACAAATTTACCACTTCTTCGCGGAATGTTTATGAAAGTCGTATCAATCATAATATCCAAGATGACCTATAATCATTTCCTTGTCTATCGTATCATTACACAGAATTTTGATTATAGGGTGGTTGACCAGTTTTTAGGGGTAAGTGAGAGGTGAATGGGGTGGTTTTAGGGTGAAGTTCCCGTTGATCATTCAAAGGGACTGAAATTTGAAATCTAGTTTTTAATAACATCTCCACAATAATCTAAAAAAATATTTCATTTAACAACTTCTTCCGGTTTTATGGCGTATTTATTAACTCATATTTATATTAATTTTCATACACGTTCTATCTACTTTTTATTGAGAGTAATAATTTATCTCTGATACTTGAATTTACTCTCGAGTCATTCGTAGTTTGTATGTACGCTATTCGAACTAATAATTAATATGCATATTAAGTCATAAAATTGTTTTATGATATCATTTAAACTAATTTATAAAATTTATTTATTCCATTTTAAATCCTTTATATTAGTCATACGAAGAGAAAAACTAAAAATCTTAACATTTGGTTGTATCTTTTAATGGTAAATGTCTCTTATTTTTTCCTTGTTCTGTTTTTTCACCAATTTTTTCAAGAATAAATTGTAAAAACAACTAGTCATCTTTTTGAATATTCTTTGAATTGGCTGAACCAAAAAAATCATATTTAATCTTTAGAATAGGTCAAACAATAGCAAGTGTTTTTTTTTAACAAAATATTTGCTACATAAATTTATATTCTAATTCGCAATCATTCGATCAACTTTTACGAGCATATCATCCGTTCATTCCAACTGCTATAATTATTCATTGTTCGGGCAGAGTCATAAGTTTTTATTTGAAAATAACATCGTAGCAAATGCGTAGCTACACAGATTGCCGCCAGCTTATTGGATTAATTATATTGATAGAATTCGATACGGTGTAAATTATGTTTAAACATTTTAAGCGCTGATGAAACTTTCCTTCAACTAGTCCAAGGGTTTTAGAGAAGGCTGTGTACCAGGGTGGAGCGATATTACCTGCCTTCATAATACGTTTACTTAAATTTTTATTTTATGGCAACCAAATCCTCGGTAGATTCTTACTAGGCAGTTATCAGGCCCGCAGTCGATTGGTTAATTTTTTGGGAACGGTTGCGAAAATAATACGGGAAAAAAATTGCAATGAAACTGAAATAGCCATCAACTATATACCTTATAATTTTTGTCGAACTAAAATACATTGCTATTTTTTCACCTTGTTATATATAATAAGACTCTACTAAGTAAATGCCAATTCAATCGCTGGATTGCAAAAAAATCATCATTTCGTTTTGATATGATATTTAGATTTAAAAAAATGATCATTGCGAGCGTTATCAAATGATTATACAGAATTTGTTAAAATCTTTGTAAAAACTATCAAAAATGTAAACAAACATAAAATACTTTTTTTTAAATTACAAGTTTATAAATTCCTAAAATATAAATTGAAAGATGACAACAACAGTGCAATATTTCATCATAGATTACAGGAAAAATCAGGATCAGATTAGCTTGGGCAAAAAGTGTTTTTCTTACAATGTATTGATTTATTTTTTTAATTATTAAATCTCTTATAAGATCTTAAAGAATTATCAATAATGAATAAAGTTGAACCATAAATGTACTACTTCATTTTTGAGCAAGACTTTTAACGTGATGTGAAGTGATTTTTTGTTGTCTTTTTACCTTGTGTTTTTAGAGATACAAAATTGTCTAGTCAAACGTGTGAACAATTCTCAATCTTAAATAATTTCTATGTTTAAAATCCACCCTCCCATGTAGGTAATGTCCGATGCGGGGTAGAGCGGGAGAGCTGGTTGAATAGAATCTAAAGGAGGTTAGAAGGACCAGAGAAGGCGGAGAAGGCGGAGAAGGAGTAGTTCCGTAATTAGATTTCCAGAGTCCGAATACACTGGATAGTTCAGCTTGCTCTAGGTAAACCTGCTTATTAGACCGGAGACGAAAGTCCATCGGCTCCCAGTCGCGGATCCTTTCGTCGAAAAGCTCGGTGTGAACTTTACTTTTGAGACTCAGTATGTGATATTCACTTTGACTAAAATTCCAACCTTATAATTAATTGCAAATAAAATCCTTGATGAAAATAACATTGTTAAAACTTTATAGGAAAGATGGAAAAAGTCATTGCATTTTGTATATGCGAAATATTGAAACTCTATTTTTCTGTCGTTTTTTTTTTCAAAACTTTTTCTCTAGCGATATTGCAGTTGAATATGAAAACTTTTTCATTGAGGTTCATTTATAGTATATTTAAAATCCTATTTTTTTCTGAATTTTGATATATTGTAATGTAAATAATTATTGACATATCTATAAGTATTCAAATGATATATAAAGGAGATACTGATCGTATTTTTCAATAACCATAACGAATCCACAGTATGCGGATACTCAATTACATCTTAAAATAATCGGTTGCGCTACTCAAAACATTACACAACACTATTTTCCTATTTTTATCACGAATTGAACACAATCGGTTTTGTTTTTCCGTAAGAAATCTGACAGTTTTAGTGTTGCTACTTTTTGTCTAAATCGTATTCAATATTTTTACCAGTCTGACCGAAACTATGTGAAAACACGTTTTTTAAATGTAAATAATGGCGCTTTATTCGTCATTCGTAGAAAAGAGGGCACAAAGTAAAGAAAACACAAAACAGATATTGATATCTGGTGGTTGTACTGGAATGTTTAAGTTTTGATCGACTCATTTTCTATCTGGATTTACAGAGTCGTTTTACAAAAAAATCATACTTTTTATAATTTTAAATCGGTATTTTTCTCTTGTATACTAGCGTAGCATTAACACAAAGAATATATACATATATGTATAGCTCTCAATTAACGATACAATAATCAAATGTATTGTTAAGGAGTGAATGCATTAGGTTTGAGAGAATTGTGTAGCCCTCGGTTGGTACCAAAACAGTGCGAGAAGATGTGATGGCTGACTTTATTGAGGGAACTTAATTGAATTATTGCTTTAACGTTAATGTACACAAATAATTAATGAGGCAAGACGTGAAGAGGCGGAAGAAGGGTGAGAGGGACATACAGTCAGCTCAATTGTACAATGGAAAATATTTTCTTTACAACTGATAATATGGAAGTTTGAAAAGCACTTATCCTTGATACACTTTTAAGTTTATTAAATTACAAACAAATTATTGATTTTTTTTTTATTTTCTTTCAATTACATTGAGTATTTTTAGAATGGTTCCTTGGATGACTTGAGTGACTACTCACATCATTGTTTAATAGAAAAAAGCTTTTAAAAATCCTCGTGAAAAATAAACCATGCAGATATAATTCTATAAAAAAAAATAAAAGATTTAAAATTTTCATTAATAATCAATAATGCACGGGGCCGTACTTTACACTACAAGACTCACATAAAAGAATACAAGTGGTCGATTTACCTCCTTGCACTTTACTGATTTCAGTATGAATTATTTATAAAAGTATATCATAAACTATATACGCCATTTGATTCGTACCGATATGTTGTTTGATTTGATAGACTTTTGTATGTTGATAATACTCATAATGAGAAAATATGGTCTCGAGGCTTATTAAAATATCATATTTAAAAATCGAACTGCGTTTAATTTTATAAAATAGAATGCTTGTTCAAAAGAAATTGACAGTCAACCACTAAAAAACAGTATTTTTGCTTAATAAAAAAATAATGAAAACACATTTTTATTATTTTTAATATCATGCCTTTCCATCAAGAAGTGACAGTGAATACATTAAAAGTGATTAATAAAAAAAAAGGTAAAACATTATTTAGAGCGCCGAAGTTTTCTGTTTGCAAAACTGTACTCCAGTGTAATCAAAACATTATGGCTTCTCGAGCTATTTAATTTTAAATTAACCTAAATTTCATACAAGGGCACGAACAAAATAATAATTATCATCACAGCTCATTCTACTAACATCACAACTAAACTTGTGTCGCTAGTTACCATATACTAAAACACTAATAATAATAATAATGGAAGGCGGCCAATAAAACACATTAATTGGGATAATTAACTTTTTAGGGGACACTTTTTATTCGATTTAAATCAAAAGCTTACTGTGAATATACCACATATTATATTTTTGTAACCTTTTCTAGACTACTTGAACTCATGTGCAGTAGATTCATCCTCGAAAATTGAGCGATAACTTAATATTTAGCATATTCCATGATAGTAAAGATTTCGCTTTAATGTGATATTTGGATTTATGCTAAGCCAAAATAAGCCGTTTGAGAACACGGGTGTTTTGAACAATTCGTGTGTGCCCGCCACTATTTGAACGTAACAGATTTTTTCATAAACACTAATTAAAAATTAAATTGTTTTTATATATTTTTTTTTTTTTTTTGAGTAACTAGGTTTATTATATAGTGACAATAAACGTAGAAATCTTTTTTTTTTATTTATTAATCACGTCTAATTATAAATACCCGTAGGAAAAAATGGGTCGTGCCCGCCAACCTACCGATATTTTAGAATGCGCTCTAGAGTATAAAAAGGTTGGGAATCCCTGCCGTAACATATTGTTGAGGAAAAGAATGTAAAAAAAACTAATTAATATCGACCCTAAGAGTCTCCAAAGTCAAAAAACTGCTCGTTTTCTGTCCTTGCATATTATCATTCAGTGGTGGATTATTAAATAAGGCATTCGAATTTTGGGATCGCCAAATTCATTGACATATTTTTGAATTTCTATTTAATATTCATTTCAAAATTGCATTGAATTCTTATAATATCAGAACTGTTGTTGTAAACAATAAGTTAAATTTTATTAATGTATTACTATCATAGGAAATCTTTCAATATTTGTAATTAGGTATTTGCGAACATAAGAAATCAAAAATATAATTTCTAAATCATGTACTTTAAATTTCTCGCAAATCTTTTTTTAATCACTTTTTGCTATGCGAAAAAAAGACTACTTTTGTCCATAATCTAATACTGAACTAAATTAATATAAGAAGGAAAAAATGTTTAGAAAAGAACGAACTATAAATAGCACAAAAGTTATTAAAATTTTCTCTTTCTTTGAAAATTTGTTATAAGCTTTTGGTAGTCATTAATTTCCAAACAATAATAACTTGAATAGCTATTAACAATATTAATTTTATAATATACACTATTTTAAAGCTTCCATAACAATATTGAAACAACAATTATATAAATTACATAAATAAATAATATTCTAAGAATGTACAGGTTATCCCTAATGCCCGTTTTAAGTTAGCACAATGATTTTAACCTTAAAGTCTTTCAGTATCAAATTTTTTCGTAGGACACCAAATGGGCCAATAATAATTTCAGTGTCAAGTTAAAACCATTTTTTTTGTTCATCTTTAATAAAAAATCATAGAGAAAATTTACCTTTATGATTGTTTTAATGTTTGAAACAAAAAAACTTCATATATAAGTACATATTGGCATTATTCGAATCTTTTATATAATAGCATAATGCTGTAAATACAGGTTTCTTACAAACAACTACAGTAATTGAATACCTCTAACTGCTTTTGAATTAGTGATAATTCCTGCTTTCTTTGCTGACTTCGCTCGAGATATAAATACCTTGTGAATTATAACATCATACAAATAACAATTTAAATCAATTGCATAAAATCTTTGCCTTACTTAGTCTCGCGTGAGTCACTCCAATAAATGCTCTTGCTTCGAATTCAATACCCCATTTAAATATACTTGCACTATTATGGAAATAATGTGACAATTATAATATAACACGTCAAAGGTATACGCAGCACTAATTGATTGGTTCATTATTTTCCTGGTAAAACGAAATTATCATATTGTTGTGTACAAAAAAAAAAGTAAATAAAAAAGTTTCACACATTTCACACAGCTACTAGATAGTTATTTGAGATTTTTACCTCGTGAGTGAAACTAATACCTTAAGTAAACATCAAACCGTTCCAATCATTTTTTCGCATTTGTTTCTCTGAAATTGCTCAAATTCAGTTAATCAGCAATATGGCACTACTGACGCTGCGTTTGTTACAAGACAATTTACTAATGCTAAAGATGTCATCTGGGGTTACAGAAGGTGGCATTAACCCTCCCCGAAATTTGAAAAAAAGCACAGATTTATTGTTTTTACAACGTCTGTCTTTCCGCTGAAAAGAATACAAAACTGAAATGACGTCCCTGTCTTAGCCGTAAAAAAACAAGTCACATTTACTCGTGCACCTATTGAAATCGTCGAAATTAACTCTTGTACAGCTGTGATTTGAACGTAAAGCCCACCTGATTGCCTGACTTTTTTTTTACTACACATGTAGGCATTACCATTATTCGCAGCCAATCTAAATCGATGTACTTGGTCTTTTCATTCAAAAATAGTGATTTTTTAAAATTTGATTCTCCGCGAGTCATTTCTTTTCTCACTCTATCCTGATGTGTTGGAATATGAATTTATCGGATAATTTAAGCGGTTCCAAAAATATATGTTTATATAAAGAAGCAAATAAACGTCAGATTTTGGTTCTCTTAAAATACAGATTTGACAACCTCGCATAATTATAACATAAACGAGTTACTTACGACAACTGAGAGTAAAAAAATATTGACAAAGTATAAATAAAAATTGTACTTTACATTTGAACTACGTTTATATTGCCATTCGTTTCTGAAGTGTCTCCTTGGCATAGGACATTTTCTTCTGCAAGTGCTTATTGACTGAAAACTTACATTAAATTATTTATGCCGAAGTTCATCGTTTTCAGATTGTCGCATAAAGCTTTTAGATGTTCATCTTTGACTTCGCTTCGGTGTCACGTAGTATTCCTGTCGAAACATAGTTAAGAATTATCAACTTATTTTATAAAAAAAATTGTTTACTAAAATAATACATTACAAAGCTTTATTATATACTAACCAATAAATTGCATATACATTTCACGCATAACATCACGGTCATTGTGCAAAACCTAATAAACGCTTCAACAAACCGGCCGTACTAGTTCAGTACTGGTCCCATTTTATTTCTTTTGTGATCAATCTGAAGTGCAAAGCAAAAGACAATGTTATTCTGTCGAAAAAGCAGTCGAGAACCAATTGATCACGCATAAACAATAATTTATGTTTAAACACGTGTTCATTATTTTATCTAGATAACTAAGGGCTTGAATTTGAGTACTAATTACTGCGAGTGGTATTGAAAATTTCTCAAAATAAAAATGAAAAGTAGTAATTCAAACACCTTTCAAAAACTTGATTGTAAGACAAAGCTCCATTTTAAATACTTAATTATCTGTATATTTTTATTGTTATTTCATTTTTCTACTACTTAAATATATTGAATGAGATGTAGCATCAAATCAAGAAGAAAATTGATCTTGAATTCATTGTAGCATATGTATATATATATATCTGTCCTTTTTTGATGGAAAGACATTACATGAAATATAAACCATAAAGGATAATCTTAACCCACTTCGCTCATCGCGATCGTTATCAGTTGAAAACATTAAAATTAAAACATGGATGTTTATAGTTTTCATGTTAATAAAAGACTATTAATTATCATTTGATGATTTCGTTTATCTTTATAATATGACATTGTATGCAGAAGGACTAAAAAAAATTAATTATTATTTTACAAAAAGTGATGCTTTTCATTACAGCTTGAATATCTATTAGTTGATGTTTTAACGCATAGATTTATGTAATTCACCAAATTTTTTCCTACTACAGGTGCTTACATATATCCATTCATCTATTCCTAATATGACAGAAAAATACAGGTTGAGCGTTCACGTGTTACAGCTTTCGTTCATATTTTCTCGGAATATTTATGTGAAAACGACTATAATTTTTACACTGCCGAAATACTTCACTGAATTAATAAAAGATGAATTAAAACGAAAAGATTTCTTAGAAAGTAAAAAAAACCAAAAACAATTATTGGGTTGATGCATAAGTTTTTGCGTATTTTCAATGTATCGGGGTAGGGATAAGATTCTCGGAATTGACGAATGGTTATTGTTCTCAAACCTTTTTTTGTGTAATGGTTGATATGTACCTGCTTTCTACTCAGTTTTGGCTTGGCTAGCGAGTGGTGAAGAACCCTAAATTTTTTTTTAATGTCTGTGGATAAAGTGCATTTACGCCATTGCTTTCTTTATGAATTTTGTAAAGGCAATAACGCGACTGTGGCAACCAAAAATATTTGTGACGTGTACGGTAGTGATGCAACTAAAGTTCGTTTGACTCAAATTTGGTTTTCAAGATTTCGAACTGGAGATTTTTCTTTAGTCGATAAACCAAGGGCTGGGCGGCCTTTCAGAACTGATGATGACAAAATCAAGGCCATAATTGACGCTAATCCCCGTCAAAACATCAGAGAGATCGCCCTGAAACTAGGGATCAATCAATCATCGGTGGTGCGACATTTGCATCGCATGGGGATGATGGTCTCCAAATACGAGGTTTGGGTGCCACACCAACTATCGCCGGCAAATCTACTGGACCGAGTCTCTACCTGCGTTTCATTGAGTGCAAGACAAAAACAAGAACCTTTTTTGAATATACTGGTGACAGGGGACGAGAAGTGGGTTGTGTATAACAATGTAGTACGGAAAAAACATTGGACCAGACCTGGACAAGTGCCATTAACCACCCCAAAAGCCAATATGCATAAAAAAAGTGATGCTCCGAATGATCCGAATCGGGAGTGATCCTCACATGAACACATACGGCACAAGTTCGAGAAATGTATATTTCCATTTACAGTTTAAGGGCACATATATTTAGTTACAGAGAAATAACTGTTCCCATATTTGACTTAATGGAATAGACGATAGTATCTCGTAAGTTTTCATAGAACCTTAATGATGAAAAACATATATCATATTTGTAAAAAATCGTATTGCTCTTTATATCAAGGTTGACGATCAAGTCCTTACTTTGGATATGAGTAACAATATTTCGATATTATATCATTATTGCGATCGCTGGTACCAAATCTACAGCAGGAGATAATAATTGAACCAGTCCTATCCTTACGTGTACCGGTTTTTAATATGCGATTATTATTATATTAGATAGAATGACTCACAAAGACATTAAATGCATTTACATTTGAGACAATGCATCTGAAAATTGCCCTAACAATTGCAATACATTCAATTACTTAGTGACGTCATCGCAGTCATTGTTTTTTCAAGCACATATACGACTGACAATTTTTCATTGCAAATCCATTTTAAATTGGATACATTAAAACCACAAATACTTCAAAATCTTTATTTATTATTGGTTTAAAAGTTATCTCCGAAACGGTTCTAATGGCACGGAAAATAATGTTTATGATTGTATGTATGTTTTATTCCAAGTAATAGTTATAAATCATTATCAGTACCAACAGCTTTTTTCAGTTTTAACCATATGGTCAATTTTGCTAATTAATTCTATAAAAAATAACTATTTACTTAGAACTATTAACTAGACATTTATATTATATAATGTTAGGGCAATAACTACTTTTCCAGTTTTTTTTAAATGTAATCCAGTTATGTGATTTACGGTGTCACCGTGAAATGGAAGAGTTCCAAAATATTTTTTATTTCTTTTCCTTGTTGATATTTTTTGCATTTATTTATTCAGATATTTTTTCAAAATAATTTCTCATGTTGTTTTAGACATATAGGATATTCTTAATCTTCAGTTCATAGTTGACGCTTGACCACTTTTTTAAAATGTTTTTACGGTCGTAATATATCTTGATGATTAAGATCAGTGATAGATTTCATTGTTTGAGTATGTAATTATCAAATTGATATTACCCATCTACAATATGTATTTTTTTTTATGTGACTTTTAAATACAATCATTGATAAACATTTCCTTAGATATACATGATAGAAATTTTGACCACTGAATTGAATTGTCCACTTTTGGTCCTCTGTCCAAAACTCAATAATCTATTTTGAAACGAACTTTTTTTAAAAATTATATCATAAATATCTAAAATCAATAATGACATGATTTTCGTTGAATATGGCGTATGTCCGATTTTGATACCGTACTACTTATTTTGCTATCCTCGCCAACCAGGACTACAATTATTTTTATTTAAAATTTAAAAAAATATATTTTTGCATAATTTGGATGCTCTAAAAAAGAATTAATGAGTGTCAAGTCTCACTCTTTCATGGCCGCAACAACATCTTTTAAACTGCCAAAAGCTAAGTGTTTCACAAGGTTGAAGCGAATTAATTGACAGAGTTAATGCATGTGCACTTCATCATGGTTATTTAATAGTATATATTTTTGCATCGAAAAACTAGTTATAATGTCGAAATTGTATAATTCATCTCACAGAAGTCTTTGTTAGTTGTCATCGAAAAACTTATAGGCATAAAATACGTTACCAATGGCTCGGTATTATTATAATTTATAGGCGCTTATTTTTCTACCGCTTTCCACATTAGTTAGTACTTACATAGATACTTTCAATAATCAACCATATGGTTAAAATATAATTGTTATAATTTATTATTACTGTTGTTATTAACTATCGACTTTTAACATACGTATCTTCACTATTATACTACTGCTCCGACTCATTTAAGTAATGTTGTCTTTTATGCCCTGCAAGAATCATTATAATCTGTCGTTAATGCATTCTGTTACGGAGTAATTTGTATTACATATTAAAAGCGATAAATTACGTCGGTTACGCATTGATTGCCTACATGCAAGTTTGTAAATGCACCTTTTACCCGCGCTGCAGCATTTCGCCTTTTTATGGGCCCTTAAATTTATTGTCCGCCCGAGGGCTCCCCGTTCGGTAGCGGGCTATAACTTGGGTTGCCGTACGAAAAAAAACTTGTTAGCAGAGTATTGGAGGTATGCGTGATACAAATAAAGTTTCTATCATGAATATGCCCCAGCTATGATAACTTTGCAGATCTATAGATTTTTAATCTTATGTTACATTCAATCATAATTCGAATCTTAAAACGCGTATATGACCACTGAAACAGAATAAGATTTGATGGAATACTTAAAAGAATAACTCTTGGCTTTAAAATGGTCAACATAATGAGTTATTGTTTCACTATAAACATCAGATAGTTTTAATAAACTATTTTCGGTTAACATAATTTTATGTTTATTTGTTGATCCAAAGATCTTCACCAGATTAACTTTCTCGTGTTACAAAAGCTTTATTAAATATCCGATAGGTTTAATGCGTACATATTTTTTTCTGGAATAAGATTCGAAAACATTATATTTTTAAGACATAAGACTTGGCATGCGTTGTATTGACAATTTTAATGCATTTTTGGTAAGGTAATATTTTCATTATTCAAGTGTTATTATATACGATGGCGTCTTATAGCTGATAAAATTACTGTATCGAAACAATTTCATTTATTTGACAAGATTGATTTTCATTTGAAACTAATCTTATTAATGTGTAGAAACTTTCCATTAAAAAAAATATTAAAAAAAAACTCTAAACTTTCACAAAATTAAAAATTCATATGTTTATTTTAATATATTAAATATTTTAATATAATAGGCGTATGCTTATGTCATAGTTAGATATGGCAAGAAAAAATATTAAATAAATTTAGAAATAAAAAAAAAAACAAATAAAGAAGATGCAGCTTGGAGATCACATGCTAATTTGCCGGAACTATGCAAAACGTGTGAAAGGAACTGTTGAAACACGTAATTACAGTGCTGAAAACGATATTCAAAGGAATATATCTCAGAAATCAACACTTGTGTATCAAGACCTCAGACAACTTGCAAGTGCTACAATTTCTGCGTTCATTAATACCTTTATCTTTATCACAAATTTTCATATTAATTTCAAGTTGGAAAATATAATACTCTGAAAACACATAATTAAATACTTTTCCACGCTTATTTATGGTAAAAACATATTAATTAATTTTGAACTTTATCTTCACATTCCAAGCAATAAATAAAAACGTGTGACAAATTGTGTCTAGAACTTTTCCTGCACATACGTTGTTATTTATTATATGATTTGTCAACAATTGTGAACTTTTTAACTAATCCAAATATAATTTATGATATCGACTGAAGGTGCTTGATGGAATTTAAATATCAAATTTGAATTGTTACAACTTTGTACGATTCCACATGTTTTGTCACTAACGACCCGGGTTTCGCCTTTTGGCATCTTCAAACATTCTATCACACGGACGCAACAGAGTCAGTTCTGTAATGTTGCATCCGTGTGACAGTATGCCTGAAGATGCCGAAAGGCGAAACCCAGGTCGTTAGTGACAAACCATGTGGAATCGTACAAAGTTGTAACAATTCAAATTTAGTCCAAATATGATTTGAATTTTTATATTTCGAAAAAATCATTAGTAATCCCTTTTATTCCAGGGTATTAATAAAAAAAATCAATCATACGCGTTATTCTTTGAAACTTGGCGTGTATTAAAAGTTTTAATTTTTCCAAAAAAATGCTCCATTGGAATCGTAATCCGCTGAATATGAAAATTAACCCAAACTTTGCATTACATAGATCCGCGTGAAGATAAAGGTATATAATAAGTCTATATACATTATACACATGGAATAAAACAAATTTCCCATAGCTTTTGATGCCTTTTTCTGGCGACGCCATGCATTCCCCCTTTCCTCTCTTCATCGACGTTATGTCCCTAGCCGCCGTACCTAGTCCAAATTTTTCGCTCCCTCTCATCCGACGCCCTGACCAGCAAAAAACTCTAGTGGACTTCACTGGTAATTTCATGTTAATAAAAGAAGGCGCACAACAATAGTATTGAAAATAGTTTAGCAAAATTGTTAATAAAGTTTATGTCAGAATAATTTTGTGTACGATTAATTTTGAATTGATAACAAAGAGGTTAAAAATTTATTTGCTTTATAATATTTAATTCAAATTTGAATTGTTACAATTTTGTACGATTCCTCATGTTTTGTCACCAACGACCCGGGTTTCGCCTTTCGGCATCTTCAAGCATTCTATCACACGGATGCAACAGAATTGTCAGTTCTGTGGAATCGTACAAAATTGTAACAATTCAAATTTGATATTGAAATTCCATCAAGCACCTTCAGTCGATATCATAAAATATTTGATTCGTTTAAAAAATAAATGGAAGAATTGGCAATATGTAAAAGGAATTTTATTTTCCGTTTTAATTACAGGAATCATTTAAATATAATAATTTTCAATCTAAAAATTTATTTGAAAAATGTTTCAAAAATCTTAATTAAATTTTATTTGAAAAATAAAGAAATTTTTCTCAAAGTGATTAAATATGTAAAGAAAATACGGAAAACGGAATAGACGAAAATAATTTATTGATTGAATTGGCATTTACTTAGTAGAACTCCATTATAACACAGTGAAAAAAAATGTATTTTATTTCTACAATTTTTTTGTAAGATATAGTTGATAGCTATTTCGACTCACGCATCGTCAGAACTAGTTCTGACGATGACATGAGCCGAAATATCTATCAACTTATATAAAAATCTTATAAAAATGCTGTAGAATTAAAATGCATTGCTATTTTTTCACCGTGTTACGAAAGTAATTATTATTGTTGCTAGAAAAATAGCAACCGGTAATAAAGTTACATTGTGATAGAGGAAATTTCATTATTGTAATTAATATAGATATAAAGCAATTTTTAGGATACCCATTTGACGTGCTCGCAAAGCGGGTCTGGCCATAATTTATACAGTAGCAGGCAGCAGCGAGTGCCCTGTAAAAATAACTCCATCTACATATCGGCGATGTGTTAGGTTTTAGTACACACTGCTACGGGCCTGCACTTAAGCCTGCATTTCAATAACAATAACATAATTTGCAAATTTCGATTAAAGATAAGAAAAACAAAAATCATTGAATTACCGAAAAGCTTCCTTCAATTCGTCATTTTGGCATTATTTTGTTTGCTTTTTTATTATTTTAAATTTGATAGCATTCTTATTAGCTTAAGGACCAATTAATAATAAGATATTGCCATGAAATCATAAGAACAAATAATTAATGTAAAAAACTTCAACATCGTCCATTAATAACGACAAAAAAGAGCTGTTTGTAATAGACAAATTTATCGGTACGTACAATAAATTAAAGTATGTATTCTGAATAAAATTTCTCACTACAGTCATAAAAAATTGCTAAAGAGCCTGAGGACCGAAATTTTAATAACGGTACCTTATTTAATATCATTTTTTATTCGATTGATATTAACCACAATAAGAAAGATTTCAAGCGCATTTATTTCCACGATATTAAATATTGAATTGAAACGGTCTTTATTTGATACTATTTATTAGTAATTTACTCTTAAGCCATCTATCATAAGGATCTTACAACTGAATATCTATACTATTAACTCGTAGAAAATATATTTCAATTAGGGAATTTAAAATATCATACAATTACAGGTTATTTATATATAGTCTTGAATTTTTAATAACGTTTTGCTTACAATCTCTTAATTTATCGTCTGAAGGCTGTAGTTTTTAAAATATGTATTTACATACACTTGTTTTAGTATTGGTCATATGAAACATCAAAAAAAAGGGCTGTCTGATGCATTAGCTATACAGGTAAAGATATTTAATTACGAGTATTGTTTTTGTTTATTCGTCATGTTTTTTCACCTTACATTTTACAAATTGTTAGCGTATTGGCACCATCTATAATGTCATGGATTACGCTTTTTAATATTCAATTAATAAATAATAATGACCATACCGTGGAAGCATGCCTTAATCGACTTCCCCAATAGGCGCCGAACAGAACACATATATTACTGTTTGACATTATAATTATAATAAGTTGGTACGGTATTAAAAAAAGAGAAAAAAGAATGTCGAAAGAGAGAATGCTGTGAGACAGAGAGGAAGGGTATTCAAATGAGGGAAGGATGTATTAATGGGAAAATATAAATATATCGCCGAGTGTAATCCCCAACATGAATATTGATGGTGTTCACATACTTTATGATACGTATGTACTGAAAATAATAATTATAAAATAATACTCGATCATGTTTAATGGGCAACACTGATTAAATGGCTCGGTATTTAATGTGCTATCGATTTTTCGATAAAATAAAATATTTAATGACGTATTTAATATTTAACAACCTTTTAAAATGTGATTACTGTGTTTTTATCATATTAATGATTCACATATCACGTACCAAATCAGGAAATCAAACGTAAGAAATCATTTTTCCAATAAATATTTTTGGATTTAAGACGCCATAAAGATAATTTACGAAATAATAACGTGACATTTATTGACTTAATATATTGTATATATATAAATGTTATAAAATTATGTGCTTATCAAATCAATTCAGCCATCATATATTATGAACTCAATCCCGTAACTAAACGGTAAGGATGTTCGTCTCGGTTATATTGTTATTTTATTTATAAAAAAAATATTCATTAAAGGATTGTTTCATATTTTTTTACTTATAAATATTGTGTAATAATCTCTCGACCCGATTCTGAAAATGGAGTATAGAGAAAAAGTGAAATATTAAATCCATTACTTTCGAATATGATATTTTGATAAGCTTAAGAATGAATTAGTTACAGGTGGTCTTGGGCGATTTTTAAATATATTAGTATGCGTCTAATATGTTAATATATGTAACTTTAAATCACAAAAATATTTGATAATGTGTAAACTTTATTAAATATAAATGGAGAAAATTTTTTACATATTTTTTTAAGATACCACTACTTTTTAAGTATGCATATTTTAAGCAAGTATGTCAAATGTCAACTAAGAGTTGTCAATGTAAGACTATAGACATAATACGTGCTATATTTTTATTAATAAAAAAAACAATTTTTTATAATATCTTTCCTTTCGTAATGCTACTTTGCTATATATTCTTGTCAATCAAAACAAATCGTTTTTTTTTTCATACATATGTGTTTCTTAAAAGAAAGTTTAGAACAATTTCTGAAGTATCAGTTATGAATGAAATCGACGGCAAAATAAGTTTGGAAAATTTTTCATTTTATAATATTATTATGATTTTGAAAAATCTCGGTTCCAAAATTAAAACCATGATTGCAATCTATACTGCCAAATATTTTCGCTATACTATGGAGCAATTCTGATTGCTGTTATGAAAAAAAACATTTATACATTTATCATCGGCTTCAAGTTATTCATTTTCCCGTATCAATCAATATACTAAACACAGTACGTTATGAAGACTGATGAGTTTTCAGAGAATCGCTCAATGATCGCACAAGACTATGGTGGGCGTAAGGAATCGTATATTGAAATACATTATATTTTTTGCACTACAATTTTATCCCGGTTTATGCGATGCATCATTTGTTACAGTTTGCAAATTACCGGGAAAAAAATCTTTACTGAAAAAAGCTCATTTGAGCATACATTTACATTTACATAATACACTTTGAAATTTATGTGTGGTCGCCGCACATCCACTTGCAAAAATTTACACACATCGCGAAAAGCGTATCAGATTAAAAGTGATTTGCAAACATTTATTTAATGTAAACACATTTAATTATTTAAATATACTTAGTTATATTTTCATTATAATTTTTTTCTTAATATTTATAGAAATACATTTTCATTTCTTAAAAAAAAGTTCGTAAAGAGCTTTTTCTACAGATGACGGGTGGCGTAACGGAACTACATCTTTCCGGAAAAATTCGGTGTCTTTCCGAAAGATCGGTGTCTTTCAAGAAATACACCAATCTTGTTTGCTTGATTGAGTCTGAACAAGTTTGTGGTTATTAGAAAAGGTTAGTCTTAAGACTGTGAAGTAACCGCAAAATTCAAGTAGGCTACAAAAGGCGTCTGAATTTGTGTGACATACTCCGGTTAACCAGGTCCATTCTAGGGACAACTTGAAGAAATTCAATTTATAGTCAAAGTATATATAATCATATATTATTTTTCCGCTTACACGGCTTTTTATTCATATTAAATTTCATATTAAAAGTCTTCATTTGAAAATATACTGTAATGTTTAATTTCCTAATGAACACCTCTTCGACCAAAAACGTATATCACTCTGTTTCCAATTTAAAATAACCGAACGTGAAAACAAATCTGTTTATCAAAATCTATATAATATTGGATTTTCTGTATATTTTTTATATAAGACATGTGGCTTCCCATGCATAGAAATTTTACATTCCACCGGCAATTTGGGATTATAACTTATCATTTCTTTTTACATCAAACGTCGTTTTTAATTATTATTTGGTTCAATAGACAAACCGACCAGATTATAACATTCAACAAAACAATGCACAAGTATCAAGTACTCAAATAGTCAATACTTCTCAGAACACATTCAAAATAACAATGATTATAATTTTATTTCGTAATGGTTTTGTTACATTTTTAATGTCAAATAAGTGTAAGATATTATTTAAATTGTAAATATTGCTTCCATAATAAATTGAGTCTGTGCCAGCTAAAATCTATATGTATACGGTTCATTACTTTTCGTAATGTATCCACTTATGTTTTTAAGGTATATTTATTCAAAACTCCAAAGCTGACAACTTTAACTACAAATCTATTCGTGTGAAATACATATAAATATCATAATTTTGAACAGATACATTTTAGAATGTGGCACAATGAATCAACAGTTTTGGAAGCACAGGAAGCCACCAGTGTTCCTCCTTCAAACAGTAGCCGCCCCACGCTGACCACTCACACACTTGCATACTTATCAATTCATACACACACACATGAAAATGAGAGGTGGCTCACACACACACCCTCACGCTTGATGATAATTTATTTCAATTCTAATCAACTTTTTTCGCAGCGCATTTTATTTTATATGCTTACATTTTTGTTCACATTCGAGCTTTTACACTGGGATTTTCAATGGGGCAAATTACTTGACTGGCTTATATTTTTATTGTTCTCATCGGTTATTGTCAAATTTTGATCCTTTTATATAGCTGAACAATTTTTGTTGTACAGAAGTTAGATTTATTTTCTGCAAAGAGATTGGCTGCGGTAAAACTCAATTCTTTTGACACGGTGAAAAAAATAGCAATGTATAATATTTTAGTTCTACAAAACTATTTTCTAAATAAAGTTGATAACTATTTTGGCTCACGCATCGTCAGAATTAACTAACTAGTTCTGACGATGGCTTGAGCCGAAATAGTTATCAACTATATTTAAAAAATAATTATGTAGAACTAAAATACATTGATATTTTTTTCACCGTGTTATAATGGAGCTCTACCAAGTGAATGCCAATTCAATCAATACAATCAATTCTTTTGTTTTGACATTTAATCATAATACGTGTTTTGTATCTCATAATGATTGTTTTATTTAATGATTTTAAAATCGAGTAATTTGTTACTTTTAGCATTTAATTTATTAAGAGAAAGAGAGGAAATAAACCGAAAAGAGGAGCTTACTGCTTATTTCCAAATTTTATAAACGTTGATATTGTGTATTAATAAAATTTGTTATGATAAACTACTATTTGTTGAGTTTAACTATTTGATTGCAAACCGAGAACGGAATCATAATGTTTTCAAAACAGTCATCAAAATATAACAGATCGTATAATACTAGTAATATGATAAGTTTAAACAGATCCAGAAACTGGCAGAATAGCACATTGCATTAGCGGGAGCGAGAAAACAGTAGTATGATAATGCGATTTTCTCTTTCACCCTTAAAATTGGACATGGTGAAATTTGTAAAAAAAAAAAGCTATTGACACGTGATCATAAAACTGCAACACCACGTATCTAATAGCTTTATGAATGCATATACTGAAGTTTGTATCGGAAAATAATTACTGGTATTGTATAATTTGCTCATAAAAACGCAATTATTAAACCATAAAACAAATCACCATATGAAATGAATGTCATATAAACATACGGTATTTTAAAGCCTATCGATGTTTTTAAAGATTTTAGCTTTTTTTAAAGAAAGCTTGTTTTCCACGCAAAGAAAATCGACTGCATATTTATTGAATTTTAATGAAAAATTAATCCCGTTAACATATAAATGGACTGATTAAAATTATTCGTCAAATATGACATATACATATGTGCGTTACTTTTTTTATTATATATATTATTTATTTATAAAGTTATAATTTGCTTTTCTGTAATTGCGGAATTTGAAAAAAATATCGGTGTTTGTTATGTCTAATACTTTTTTCATCAACCACCAAAACATTTAATTATAATAAAAACATAATTTAATTTATTAAGTAAGCTTAATCTGATCACATGCTTAAAGACTATATTTATGAAATACTGATAAATAAAAGTTGTTGAAAAGTATATTTTTCAAAAGTTTTAATAAGCGTATGTATATTAATCTTAAATCTCAACAAAGTGTCCGTAAGAATCTGAAAAAAAATCAAATATATACATTCGTTATAACGGCCATAATTAATTTGTCTGTGTTCCAGTCGACAATTGCTGAATATGAAAAACTTTAAATGCAAATGATCTACGAATAAATTATTCAAATTTAAATACCCTAATCTTCGAAACAATTTTTTAATATCTACAATAAAAATTAGGGAAAATTTCTAAAGTAAATTTACTGGATACGCTCCTGGTCACTCCTGTTATCAAACATGGACACCAATAGGTCAGTACAGTACCCAAGATGCATTACTTACTCACCTATCCATCAATTTAGTTCACGTTCCATAATCATTCACAATGTCTCCTTAGAGCTCGTTAAGGAGTAAATCTATTATAGAATGTGATTTGCCTATTGTATGAAATAGCATGTAATGGAATGTACAATTCAGACCCCGTATATTATAAAAAGCCATCGAACTATTTCTTTTTTATATATCCAGCCCCTATATTTTCAAAATTTACTTGTACGCAATTAGTTGAAATCAATATTATACAATACATCAAACGATTTTAATAATTGTTAATATTTTCAATGTTACTATTATAAAGCAATAAAATTTCAGGGCATTAATTGTGAAGGACTTGTTGGCAATATGGGAACCATGTCTCAAATCCTACGTAGCTGTTTCTTCAGCGAAATTTGTTTTACAACTTTTCTCTGAAAATTTAGTTGACAAGATTTTTAAAGAAAACTTGAGTATTTATTGCGTGTTTTAATCTACGTTTCTTGATCGAATACTGATGACAAACTAAAATTGTGTTTTACAAATATACTTTTACTAAAAATAATTGACCTGTCATTACTAAGCTATCAAATAAAATTAGAGAACATTTAAATGCAATGATGCATTTTTCCATCGTTTTTAATTTGAATGAGCGGCAGAAAGACGAATGACGTATTCAAAGTATTACTATCTTAATTCTTTTTTACAATTTTTAATGAAAACATAATATTAAACTTGTTAAAACAATAATGTTAGATATGCGAATTAAATTTTTTAGACAAAAATTTGCGTAAATGTTTTTATGCTTTTGTAATTGTGAGTATATAGTTTATTTAGCGATCACCGCTAAAAGCTGGAATTTTTCGGTTCAAAGCGGTGCTTTCCTGGTAGTTTAAATATTTCACAAATATAGTTATTTGTATTCTCTTTACAAATAGTAATCTTCTTTTGTTTTTGTTTTGTTTTTGAAATTGTATTCTTCCTGAAATTTAGAACTGCGATTAGATATGAGCAATTTGAATTTATAAAGCATTTATTGGCTAGAATAATTAAGTATTGTATACATCAACATAGTTAAACTAATATAAATGTCATAAGATAGAACAGAAATAAACTATAATATAAATTAGTAACAGCATCGCAATAATAATCATGTTCATTGGTTATTGTCGATTAGCGAAATAATGGGGTGGCATAAGCATCAATTGATACTGCCTTAAGTAATAAACTAATAATCTTATTAGAGATACATCGCTATTTTCATCAAATCAATTGAATGATGGCCCATTATGTGTATCGCGGCCATGCGCCATTGTCGCGACGATCGTGACCCTTTTGTGACGACTCATCCACACTCCTGGACGTCTTGTGTGCCAATTTGGCAACAGAACATAATAATATATGAAGTATGCAATCGAATCTCTGCAAAATTGTTACGCAATCAATTACGGCGAAGGCCATTTCGGTACATAATGCAAGCGGCTCAATCGCACAGTCCTGTCCAAATATTATTTGATCCAGTTAAAAATATTTTTATTTAGAGATCTAAATCCTTGAATTCTAACATTTTTTCTAATTTTGCACTTTCAATCTTTGAAATATGTTCATCTGGTCGAGAGCCAAATTATTCTTATTGAGTGGTAAAATCTTTCTTTTTAAATATATGTTAAGAATATGAGAGTGGGTGTATAGAAAGATTAGTATATCGTTTGCTTTTTTGTGATCATTTTCTTTGAACATAAATCTATCAAAATGATAAGTTGCACAACTCTTCGCTCATCAGTTCAAATCGAGAAAACCGCATCTAAGTGTAACGAAAACGCAAAAGAGTACCTGTCGTCTATAGGTTGTCTTGTTCATATAAAATCCATTACAGATCATTCCCAAAAGCAATGTCAGTAATTAAATTTTAACAAAAAATAAATTTTATATGTTAAAAGACTTGAGATTTGTATTGCATGTCTCGATTCTTGCGATATAATAACACGATTATCTAGTATTAAGCGCTGATACCATCACCTCCACGGTTACAAAAACATCTCACTCTCATAATATTTGATTTTGAGATCATTTTTGATTTTGCAATTGCAATCTTTATCATCATTACTCTGTTAACACTGTTACTCTGTTACTATTTAGGATTCTTCAAATTCAGCTGTAAGTTTCCTGAATATTTTCATTTCTAAATTATGCGAAAGACAATTTTTAAATGCTTTTGTCACGCATTGTCTTGTTACTGTGTTAAATGTGATGCTTTTGATTAAAGGCTTAAAAAAGTAATAGTTTAAATAGCAATTATAAAACGAACGTCTCACGAGTAATGATTGCAGGGTGATCGAGGTGATTGCAGTAAACGAAAGACTTAAATTATCTCGCCTGTAGCTGACAATTGAGAAAAGCTCAAAAAATGCAACCGCATAAGATTCGTACAAAAAAAAATACACACATTATGCTCTATTCAATACTTCTCCAAAGGCATTACCTACTCACATTATTGATTTACTTTATATTACGATTTACTGTATAATAATATGTTTTTCAACAAAATATATTCTATCTTTGTGAATAAATTTGAGCAGAATATTTACTGTAGTTTCAATTTTTATTTCTTATTCAACAAATATTTGTGGTCTAGTATTCATATTTTTTAAATGCTTGAATTTCAAAGTGAACTTAACTTTTTACATTTTTTTTAATTGCTACACTTTTTCGGTCCGAACACAATAGTAAGTGCCATTACAAAAGCCACCCTCATTTGTCTTTTTACATTTTAAACATAACTTTTTTCCGCTTCCCCTTTAATACATTTCTTCTTTACAAATTATATAACAAAACAGCATAAAAAGATGAATGTACTTGCCACAAAAACCCACTGAAATGTGAGTGTTGGCAATCACACATTCGCTAAAATAAATTGTTTTCCTAACAAAACGGGTAAGGTTGGAGAAATATAATTTCGATTTTCCACGTGAAATGAAATTTGGTTTGGTGGATTATGCTCGATATTCTTTTAGAATGATAAAAAATTGATTTATGAATTATGAAATAAAGTTTTATACAATTGAAATATTTTTTTTTAAATATGAATTGAAAATTACAAATGTATAATATTTCGCCTTTTCATATTACATTTCAAAGTTATGCTAAACACTTGCTGTATAAATAAGATAATGCTTCTCAGATTTCTGTAAACCATTTCAATCTTTAATTCTTTATTTATTTTTACAACTTTATTCGCAAGTCTTAGCTAAAACACGTATCCATTCTTGATTGAGTATAAGAGGTTTCTTCATAAATTGACATGATTGACTTTGACAAAGCTTCAACGTTAGGGCTTAATAATCTGTATTTTTTGATACAAAATAATAATGCATAATTTAAAATGTGTATTTTAAAGTAAATCAGTCTTCGATTTCGTTCAAAATATTAACCTTATTTATATATATATATTCTTGATTTTAAATAGACATGATTTCATAGTTTCGAACTCTTCCGCCAAAAGTCATCAATTTTTAGTTAGTATTGATTGAATATTTTAAACAACAGAGTTGTATTAAAAATGAACATTACATTCTGGCTAACATATAAAATGGCCAGAATATCACATACTACTTTTCAACCACTGAGAGGATTTTTTATATTTGACAGGTAAAACACAAATGTTCTATTTTATAATAATGTAGCTGCCTAACTTTTCTATGATCATTGTACTGATCCAAATTAGGATGTATTTCATTGTGAAGATTTTATTTGAGAGACTAAATCGATTTCAATCCATTAAAAAATATATGTATTCATATAACACACAAACAAATTTGTACTCAAAATTAATTGTGATTTGGATGATGAATCGTCCCATTAAATATCACAAAAAATGTAAGGAACACGTAATTAAATTACTATTTATGTGAGTTTTAAGGCAAGTCTTACATTTGTAAGTATGATATATTTATTACGAACAAACAAAAATATAAGAGAAATGAATGGGTCTGAGAATAATAACAATGGGTTGACTCCCGGTCCAGGGGCGGAGTGCACTAAGAACAAATAAAAAACGGAGTGTCGAGTGTAAATTGTCTTGTTAATTTTAACCCCTGCGGCAAATTTTGCCCAAGTGCCGCTGCATTGTCCCATTTCCGCACTTTTATTGCCCTAACACTTTAAATGCCAACAAAAGAATTTCTTCTTAAATATTATTTTTATAAGATAATTTTATCATCTCATTGGTGAAGATAGCATTAACATCATACGTTATTTCTAAGAAGGTATAATGCATATTGATCTTAAATGAAAAATAGATGCTTGCATTGGTTAATTTTGTTAAAATGATTTTAGTTCGGCTCCCATTTTATCAGGACACGTAGACACATTTAAGAAAATTAAAGTGAAGTTTTCCCAACCAATGAGTAAATGAAAAGTATTCCGAAATAATATGTGGTAATAGATATGAGAATAATATTGTTTAAAATTCATCGAAAAGGTCAAACATTCAAAATGCAACCTATAGTAAGCTTTTTTTTCATAACATTTATGCAATGATTTCTAAAAAAAAAAAGACCATATTTATCACATTTAAAAGTGTTAACTGTCACTTTCTGATGGAAGTTCATGATATTTTGAACAATAAATTTTAACACATTTTTATTACCTATTCCCACAATATATTTTAAGATCAGCGCCGGTTTCGCTCATCTCGAGTATGATCGTTATTATTTTAAATAATAAAAACAGTTATTAATCAGCTAATGATTCTCACGATTAGCAAAACCGGTCCTGATCATACAATATATTGTGGAAATAAGTTACTAAAACAGGATTTTTTATTATTTAAAATATTCATAATTATCTCATAAAATATAAATAATGAACATTTAAGAATATTTTTTTCCGCCTCTTTTCGACTGAGTTATTTTGGTCATAAAAAACTGATCAATTTTATTCTATCATGTTTTGTTTTGCCTTTAAACGTTGTTCAAAAAAATACTAATGGAATAATAATTCATAGAATATGTAAATTTATTCCTAATACGATAACTTAAAGTTTTATTGATTTAAAATATTATTGAGCAGATATAAATTGAATATTTAGCAGAATTATAATGACAACTATCTTTTCACAAGTTTTTTTACAACTTATTTATGGAAACCTAGAAGGTGTCCTCAGAGAAAAGTATATAAATTCAAAAATTTGTATGGATTTATATTTTAGATATATTGTATAAAATAACAATAACAATTTAAAAAGTGAACAGTTTCAGATCTGCAAAGGGTTATTCTACCTTTCATCATTGTAAACGCGAAATAATGATCCTGCCCGCCAAGGAATAAAAGTTCCTCCCACTAAAGTCCGGAAGGTAAAAATTTGCTTGTACTAGAGCACCATTCTTCATTTTTGAGAGCGCCAGTACACTTTCATAATAAGAAAGAGTGAAAATTCCATTCTTTTCACAAAAGTTGACATGCATTGTTTGAAAAAAAAACACAAGTATGAACTCTACATAATACGGATTACGTTTTCCAGCGACTATCAAACAGTGTACTTCATTAAAATAATATACAATATATATTGACATTATTAAAAGACTTATGCGTTCATGTTTTCCTATTGTCTAGTCATGGATTTAAATCCTTCAAAATACACGTTTTCAAAATGATTCATTCAATCGATTAAGCGATTTAGTACACACTTGGATAGCGTTCTCTGAGTCGAAAATCTATGTGATTGATGAATATTTATATTATTTATTGAGATACTCCAAGAAAAGTAAAGTTACTCTATATATGCCATATTAACTCTACGTAAAGGCTTTTTAAATTAATTCTAAATTTAAAATTAAATGAAAACCGTTTATTTACACCCTAGGTTATCAAGCACTTGGATACAAATTCATAAATCAATTCGTATGTGTACATTACGACATCCACTGATGAAATATAATATATATAACATATTTTTTAATGTTGTACTAAACTATGTACAGACATGTATTGGACCAAATTGTTGAATCTGTGTTTTAAATATGTGGATTTATGCACAATTTAGCGATTCAAATTTGATATATTAATTTTAAAAAATAAAAAAAACTTGACAAGTTTCCGCTGTGGGAATTAAAAAAACAAAATATTTTCCCGCACACAATTTTCCTATTCTAAAAATTTGTTGATTTGTTGTGATAAGTGTTTACTGTAAAATATTAACTATTTTGAAAATTAGTTATTAGACACCGCAATTTTAAATTAGTGAGATAAGTAATTTACCATTTATTGAATTTGATATATTTATTAGAGTAATCTTATTTTATGAACAATTATATACATCAAATAAGATAACTTTACTCCATTTTCGTTCTTAAAAGCCTTTTTTCTATAACAAGTTATACATTAATATTATAAAATATTCAAAAAAAACTATAATTGGAGCGTATTTTTTAAATATTTTTCAGTAAATTCAACGGTCAGTTTGTGGAAATTAACACCTTATTTAAATCGTTCCGTTACACTTAATTACATAGCAGAAAGTAAATATTTAAACTGTTCTTTTATTATTAAATTAAAAACTTTTAAAAAAATAATTGTAGAGCTTTTTTCTATTTCTATCTCGTTACTAAATACACAATTGGCCAGAATCACTTATTGGAACGTAAATATTTAAAGTGGCAAGAAAATTTTACATTCACTGAAAAGATAAACAAACAGAATTTTTACACATCACATTGCACTAATTCACATATGAATTTTTTCTTCAGATAGGGAACCAAAGCAGATTATACATAAAATTGCGTTCTATATATTATTGAAAAGGTATTTAATTACACATGAAATGATTAATTTATATGCTTAATTACATAAAAAAATACGTTTTTTTCTGTAAGATCATTTTAGATGAATGAAGATTTTTTTTTATTAATAGTATATGAAGAAACTTACCAAAAGAAGCATTTTAGAAACACATGTAAATATTTACCAGATATTACCTTGTCACAAGTAAATATAATAAAAAATATTTTTCTGGATTCACTTGTTTTTTTCTTATTACAATATGTGAAATTGAAAATAATAGCCAATTCCTATTAAAAATTCAATGGAAAAAAATCATTGTTAATATTTAGTTTTTTAGACTTTTTTAAGCTATAATAATCATTATTCACATATGAAAGTACAGCATTATATTCTAGACTTTTTATTGCATCGCATTTACCATACAAAATATAAAGAAATGCACGTGGTCACCGTAACTTTTTATCATAATACACCGAGACACAAATTTCCATCGCCAATCTCAGTGTAGCATTTCACCCCTACACGTGGAAATGCACTCGAGTCGTCTGCGCCACCTTGAGAAGTCGCCCCATTGAGTTGGAGACCTCTCGGGTTTTTCACGCCCCTCTACCCGCGGAACGCGAGCCTTTGTAGAACCTCCTTTGTCGGACATCCCTTAAGGAAGCTCTCTTTATGAAGATTTTTTTGTTTTTTTTCTAAGAGAGAGGCCTTTTAACATTCAATGTCTTATGTATAATGTGGTGCGAACATTTTAAATCTTATTTAACTTACACTATTCATGTTTAAAAAATCATAGGAATGAATTTTCTGTACATTTTTTGATTTAAAAAATATACTGTGTACTCGATTATCTTTTGCATAGATTTTATACAACACGGTTCAAGAAAAGAAAGCCGATTATTATGACAAAATCACAGCGGTAAATTGACCAAGTAGCCTTGAAAACAAAATTAAAGGAACATAATATATTGATTTTATTGAATATTTGTTACACTTTTGACTAAATCGCGATTGAATATCTCTCTCTCTCTCTATATATATTAACAAGATATATATTTACTGAAAAAACACTAAACGATTTAGGTTGTTGGGTGTTACTGAATTAATGATTACATTACCTGATATTATTAAATATTAAACGGTAAAATCATTAATTTTGCATTATTTGTGGGTATAGTTGAATTGAAGGTATTTACAATTGTATATAATTACCTTATCTCTTATGCACAGTAATTCTATGAAACATATTTTTTACAAACAATTGAATCAGAGGAAACAGTACTATATAAAAATGAGCAATTGTTGTCTTTACGATTACAACTTTACAAATATTATTTGACAAATATTTTTATTCGAAGGTCTTTAATCATAACCACATTACACTCTGTTTTTAGAGGGGGCCGTGACAAAGGAATAGAAATATATAAATATCTGTAAGCTCAGAGCTTTTTCTGATCGTTTCTTTATCAGATAGGGAGCTGGTAGTAGAGTTGAACATGCGAAAGCCAATATTACACACTGATTTGTCGCAATATATGATAGTTTGAATGAAAAAAATTGAAACATCGGCCGTGCTAAAAAGATTGACATCGGATATGTATGTGATTGATCAGTCTCCTACTAATTGAAACCCAGTGGTCAACCTCTACGAAAGTTTTCCAAGCAAAAAATGACCAATTCATTTTCAGTAATTCAAAATTAATAGTAACGAGATAAAATTTATTGATTGAATACGTTAAATATAGGATTAACAAAAAAATAATATTTGATTTGTTATTTTTTTTTTAATAAAATCAGCTTTCGCTTAATCACGTAAGGCGACACTTTTATTTTTATAAATATACTTTACAACGTCCCAATCTATTTTCATCCTAAAATTAACTTTTTACTTGATTGAATTAGCATTTACTTGGTAGCACTCTATTAAAACACGGGGAAAAAATAGCGGTGTATTTTAGTTATACATTTTTTTTTATTAGATATAGTTGATAACTATTTCGGCTCACGCCATCGGATAGTTCTGACGAACACGGTGAAAAAGTAGCTACGAACTATAAATCTTATAGAACTAAAATATGCAGCTATTTTTTTCACCATGTTGCTGCTTAAAATATTTTAGTTCTGTTATAAAGACAATGAAAAATATAAGTGAAATAAATATCTTATAATACCAGTACCAAAAAGTTTCCGTGGTATATCAAATAGAACTTGTTAAAACCTTCCATAGAGCAAATTTGATATACTGTGACGAATTTTCGATTTCATGTAATGGTTTCCAAGATTTCAGTGTTTTCAATTCAGTATTGTCAATTTTCAAATAAATTTTCTAGTCAATAAAGTCATTATTGTCATCATTTAGTTATGTTGTTTACCAAATTCACTTTAAAAAAATGGTTTCCTTAATCATGTACTAATTTAGATAAAATGAACTATAGTATTGCAATAAACAATCATAGTGCAATGATAAATAAACATTGCTATTTCACGATCCTTTCACCTAGAACAGCGATGATGTTGCTACAATTAAAAAATCCATAAATAAGATTCCGTTGTCCCCTCCATCCACTTATATTTTCCCATTTCTTTAATGGCAACCCTTTTAGTGAATAAAAAATACACGGCGGCGTAATGCAAATCATAAAGTTTAAAATTGTACTGGAATCTAATTATTAGTTCTCCCCCATTCACTTTTTCCTGCTTTATTTTATGTTATTATAGAAAGACGAATACTTTTTATTTAGCCACAACTGCTTAATATTAATGAACAGGCTTTGTCATCTGCTACTAGCTAAGAACATTCTTACGACAATACGATAGTCACTTTTGAGAGGTTAACTGTCACTTCTTGGTGGAAAGGCATGATAATTTAAATAATTAAAACCTTACGATAGTGTTAAACGTCATACTCGCATATCCGAGTAAAAAATAAATAAGTTTTAAGGCTTGTTTTATATCAAATATTTACTTAAAATTTTCAGACCGTCGACAAAATAACTATTGTTGATTATTTTACATTAAGTACGAAAAAACATTCAAATTCTAAAAACGCTTCAATGACACTAACGGTATACTGTACGTCGTAGATTCTCTACAAATTGTACAATGTTTATGATTCTATTAAATAAATGGGACGTGTTTATATGTATTATTATATTAAGGAGTATAAGCAATTTATGATATTGTTCATTGGAATAGTGAACATGATAACCTTACTTAACAATTCAATTTTTAAAGTTATCTTTTGAAAAAAATGTTTTTTGAGTTATACTCAAAGGTCCACTCTTCATATATATAATAATTTATTTCTAAAACGAAAATATATTTTACAAAAAAAAAAAACTTACAATGTCTAAAATATTTAGCAAATTGACTTCACGTAATCATATCCATCACAAAACACGTGCCCGACATCTCATATAAAAATTCAATATAATTTGCAACTGTACTGTTTAGAAGGTTTCTATAGGTTTATGATTGCAGAAAGAATAACGATCAGAATACTGGTGACGTCTTGAGATGGTAATTATCATTTGTGTGGTTCAACAATGGACGTGGCGAGAAAAAAACGATATAAAAATCGTAATATATTATCTATTCTGACATATGTCAATCAGTAATGAAATTAACTTTTATCAATAAGTTCAAGTGCTTTTAATTACCTTTTAATTTTTCATTACTCTAGTAGAGTTTTAAAATTTGAACCAAACAATTTGATCTCAAAATTTAAAATTGGTTAAAACTCGATAATCAAAAATATTTTTTAATTTACAAATTGGTTTTTTTGTTGTTGTAAATATCGTTTTGTAACTGTAAATTTCATTTATCAATATCATTCAGGCCCAGCCTTGAAAAAAATGCTTGATTGGAAATAATATAGTATTCATAATAAGTTATCAATAAAACACGCTATAAATCATAGAGCCAACTCAGTGATTCACAAAAAAATAGTTTTAATGCCCACATACATAATCAAGACAGATTCAAATTAAAAACTACGCATCGACCTATTCTTAATGGTAATAAAAGCCAAGTTGAACATTAATGACCCAAACTTTACATATTTATACATGGTACTCTACTGTTTCAAATTCTTCCTCCTCCAACCCTTGAACGGAGGAAAACCTCCCCGAAATGTCCCCATAAACTCACACCCCCGAAAACCCCACGTAGCTGATCATTTATAATGCCAAAATGTTTTAATTAAGATGGTGTAAAATGTAATTTATATGCAAATTCGGTTTATGTTAATGCAGGGACCCCACACTAAGTTGCCTGAGTAGGTCCCTCTAGCAGTCGGGTTGTCTAGATATAAATGCCCCGAGTTAATGACAAGTAAAGTTTGGGAACGAATCTATAAGAGGGTAATCCATGCTTTAATTCCATTGCTTTGTACTTGATTCCAACAGAGACAGCGTTGTATAATTTTGTTTGCCAAACTTGCGTGAGAGGAGGATGGAGATGGTATTTTTGACTTTATTGTTTTCGCTCCAAAAATGTTTATGGTACTCATTGCTAATTTTATGACAGGTAGTCCATTACGTATCGATGCATTGACGATCGCAATCTTCAATTGTATTTTCAATTCGAACAACACAGCCTTAATTTGCTTATAAATATATATCACTAATTAAAACCAGCACTAAGCCAGCAACAGTCTACAAAGCTCGTATTATTGGACCATATTCAGTACATTAAACACTATTTCGAGCTTTAATTAAATACAGAAAGAATGACACCGCAGCTAACAGCCAAAATGAAAGCTATTTGTAAAATATTACACGATTTTTTGATAAAGTTTATTAAAATCATTCGCGGCCTAAGATCAACTTATGGAGAAAGCTCATCAAAAATCTAATGTACAAGATCTCATATTAAAATTGAAGACAGCTAAATTCGATATAGACCTTATCGGAACTTGAACTAAGAACTATATGAACCTTGATAGGCTTTATATTTTACAACATAGCTACATAAGCTATTATTATAATTCTTCTTCTCCAGTTTATAGTTGTAGAATTCATTTTACCCCAAAAAGTATTACATTACAAGTTACCATACAATAGGAAAAGGAAGGAAGAAATTCTAGGAGATTATTGAATTGTTTTTGATTATTTCATAAAATTATTATTATTATTAAAAAACCCATTAAAAATCACATAATTTTGATAACAAATTGACACAGCCGAATGATATGGTGTAAATCCAAAAATGAACTTTTCATGTCTTCATTTTTTCCGCCTTTGCACTGCTCGATACATATATATATATATATATATATTATTACTGCTATATAATACTTTAAGCTTATTATGTATTCTATTATATTAAAATTTCCAAGATTCATAGCTGGGAAAAAAATACCAATGAAGACAAATTTACGATCAGAAATACAAACAAACAATTAATTTTAACACAATATCATAAATAACCATAATATTCATTCTAAAGACTTTGTAAAAAAAAAAACATTTGCTATATACGCACTGATACTGGACGGATATATCAATATTTGTTATTTTCGAATAATTCCTTCAATTTTGTAGTCCTGACAAAACAACAGGCTTTTGTTAAATATTTTCTCAATATAGATTCCATTTTTTTAATTAAATACTGCCAATGCGACGACTCTTTAGTCTTTTCCCACTCTATTATACACAATTAGATTATTTCACATATTTTTCTTGTGTACCAATCAATGAAAGTGTACCAATTCTTACGGGCATTGACTAAATTATTCTTTCATTTTTTGTCGGTCGGTATTGGAGTAGTATACATAGCTTCAGATGGCCTCGATGAACTTAAATTATATCGATGATTTTATGAACAAGATTTATCCAAATTTTCATAAAAACTAGATTACTTATTTTATTATGACTTAAAACTCCAAAGATTGTTATAGAATTTCACTAATACAATAACAAACGAAGCTAACATTATTTATGCACGCTTTCTATATTGGATCTTTTTACTCTCAACTCAATTGCTCGTAAAATTTTCTATTGATGGAATAATTATGATGATTATTACGATTTCCTGTATGTTCTTGAGTTGGCCGAATCAAATTTAGCCCCCCTCACTTCTCTCCGTCCTTGTAATTACAACTCCGTCTACGCCACCCATAAAGCACAACAAGCAACCCTTCACTCACAGTGGTGTACTAAATCAACACAGCTTAACAACACTTATTACTTATATGATTTTAAAAATATGTACAAATAGTTTGACACAATTTCATTGTCATTCAAATGTCATTGAAACATACAATTTCCTTGATCTTGGCACTTTTGTATGCACACAAAGAATAAGTCAGACAGAATATTTATGTCCAGCTTCCTGCAGTATCAAATAAATATATTTGTTTTATTCAATCTCTATGAATAAATACATAAATCACGAACGACACCGACAAAATATCAAACGTTCAATACATAACACAATATTATACTTTTATTTTTTTCTTTATAATTTAATACAATATGTCTAACATGATCTCCGATTACAGGGAGATTTATTTTAAGTGTTGAATAATTGGAACATATATATATTTACAAGATAAATACGTATATTGCAAATTACATATGTGTAACGCATCTAATTTATGTTTTATTCAAATACATATTTCTTTACAGTATTAACCATTCAATAAAAATATTTTCAATCACATATTTGACATTAATATCGTTTTCTATCTTTGAATTGTAATGAAACAAATGTTGTGAAAACGTGTATCAGATTCAGTTAATCATCTTGATTGAATTGGTGTAAAATAATCTTATAGATATAAAATTTTAATACAAAATAACTATGATTCGTTATATTAAAAAATAATGTTAATATTCGGACCCGACTTTTATTTGCGTTTATTCGATTCTCAAAATTAATTATCATTTGACACGCTAAACATATAAAATAACTTATATGTACATTTTGAACATATTCCTATATTAAATTAGTGATATTCAGTAGGACTGATATTTGAGATTATGAATACTAGAACTGATTATAGTTTAATTAGTTTCATGTGAGATAAACGTATTCTTTTATTATTTTCAATACAGTTGTAGTTCCTTTTATGGTATTAACCACCATTTCTTGGTGAAAATGCATGCTATATTAATTAATAAAAACAAAATTTAAGTACTTATTTCCACAATATATTTTAAGATCAGGACCGGAAACCTGATAAATATTTCTATAATAAATATATTATAGAAATACGTCCGATAATGTTTTTATTGTTAAAAACAGTTTTAATATATCGATGTTCTCGGAAATTACAAGATAACAACAAGAAAACCTCACGCTTTTAATTGTATATACAATATATGATTTTAATTTACAGCACGCGTTTGAATTTTAAAAAAATCTGCGCCTTTATTTATGTATGGTATATTTTCTGAAGCTGCGTACAATGTAAAACATAAAATTTTCACGTTAATATAAGTTGGCGCTCACTGCCAAAAATATAATTTATTTAGACGCAATTCATTTGCCCACCCAGCACTGCCCTTGGTATTGAGACAAAGGGGGCAGTAGGGGGGGCAACACTCATTTAAGTAGCATATAATTAAGTTTATTTTGTTGAGTTGAATTGAATTGAGTGCCAGAGTGGCGGAGAAAAATCGAGGGAGCGACAAATCGCGAGATTCGCGCGTCAAGTATTTTTTCAAACTATTATTAGATGTAATTTTTACCCCTTTTAATGCCTTTTGCTTTTCTGTCTCCAGCGAGGTTCTTTTTGCCCAGAACAAAGGGTTAATTAAACTCTGTAATTGAGGAAGGCATATTTTTTGTCCGTTTCTCCTCTTTTTGGGCTTTATGGTAAATAATTTCGAAGATGTAATCTAATTTCGATAACTCAATCTAAAGCGGGGACGCTCTGAAGAGATGTAAAAAGCATTTTCCAAAAAAAACTTCAAACGTTTTCAATTATTTCATATTCGCACCATATATACGGAAATATTTTCCATATTTCAATATAACAGCTTCTAATAAAAACTACACAGAAAATTTTCGATACAAAACTGACGACTTATTTCTACTATTGTTGTTACATTTTACAGTATATTTTATGATACAGGAATACAAAACGAAATATTTATTTACGAATATTAAAAAAACTTTATTTTGTATCTTTTACAATCAATCGTTGTAATACATAAGCGATTAAATTTCACATTAATAATGTTTTTGCTAAATTTTATTACTTAATTTATTTACAATCTCATCGTCTATTTAGAATCAAATGCCAAATTAAATAGAACTCAAGCTGATTTTTATGATTTCTAAATTATATAATTAATTATTTTCTGTCCGGTTTTGTTTTGCAGTGTTTTCTGGAAAAGGATATATTACAGTGTGGTTTCCAACATGAAATACTTCAAACAGTGCGTTTTATACAAGACTGGATAAAATTATTTGTTTTTTTTTTTTTATATCTAACCAATTTAATTGATTTTATTTAAATATTTTACAGTATGTATAATATTATGAAAATTAAAACGTTGCTTATATTTCTTCAAATGGATAATGTTTTGAAAAATGCATTCTCTAAGTTAAACTTACGAATGAAAACTTAAAATTTTTGTTTATTTGAAGTTCGAAAATTCGTTTTTATTTTTGTGTCCTTAAAAAAATGATAACTCTTTTTACTATTTAATAAAAATGCAATCATAATGGAAAACAAGTAAACTGCGAGTAATATATTATTTAATCTTTATTTTACGACTTTTACTATTAAATATTATATTATATTCAATTTCATTGCAAATTCTAAATTATTTGAAAAATATTCTTATGTAAAATTTAAGTCATGTCGATTTTTTGTAATATATTATTCAATTAGTAAATCTTGTTTTCAGAACATTTAAATTACATCCTTTTATTCACTGCCCTATAAGCAAATTTGATCTCAAATTTTCTGAAAAAAATGTTTGATAATAATTGTCTTTATTTAATGGAAATAAATAGCATCTGACAAAATGGAGAAATAATTTTGTTACGCAATGGATATTTCCATATTTGACGCCTTCCCTTTTAAGCTTTTAGCTTCTTTTGCCATCGTGATATAATAGATAATAAAATATATTATTAATATGAAATGTAGACCTTTGAGTCTTTACTTAATGATATTTTAAGAATAAAATATGTCATTTCCGTTTGCATCGTATTTAAATTCGTTGAAAACCTTAAAATTTAAAATACATACACTGATGACGTTTTGTAATGAAAAATGATACAGTTTATCAAATATTTAATTTTCATCAAAATCTTTTTATATACGTTACATGTAAGAAATAAAAAAATCAACCGATAAAAGCAATAAATGAAAACTTTAGAATCCTTCGAACGATAATTTTTTAACCTGAAATTTTCTATACAGAAAAAAATATTCGCTTTAATCGAATCATTTTTTTTTTATTGTACTGCTTTGTGAACAGCGAGCCGAGTCAGAATAAGCAAGAATCATCGTTCAATCGGAATGAAAATGCCTCAGTGTTTGTTATACCTTTTGGATCTTTTTTTGATTTTCTTGCGTTTATCACATTATCTTAAGACGTATAATAACAGAGAAGATAGAAACATGTTATATTCATGCTTAAGCTATCGCAATCATGAATATAAACAATAAATAATTTAGTTTTGTTCAAAATGATTAATTTTTATATTTAAATTTTATTTACTATACTGTATTTGCGTGGTGAACGAAATTCGCTCATTTTTGTTTCATTTCAAACTGCTACATAAAAAAATACATGTTAGTCTTACATCTAGAATATATATGTTATGTCAATATTTTTTTTATAAAACCTGGTTCTATTGCATAGTATTTATCCTTATTATTTCCTGCAAAATACTATTACCGAACCAATAATTTGGTATTAAATCAAATTATGCGAAGATGCATAGGAAATAACTCAATAAAGGTCCCCTCAAAACACTCCAATTATGAATTCATTACGATTTATAATATGCCGATAGACTCATTTCCGGTACGATTTTTAAGGCTTTTGAACTTTAACATAAGGGAACTACTACCGTGCTAATTTTTCCAACCCTCGGAATGTCATTTAATCATAAAAGAAGCAATTTTGAATCATTTTATGTTATGATTGGAGGAGATAGAGTTTTTTTTTTAAATTCTCATTAATAATTATTGAGGTAAAATTTTCGCGTAATCGTTTAGCGTACATTAAAAGAAGAACTTGCAGAACTTGAATACAGACACTTATTTTTTTTTTAATATTTTTGAGAAAAATTTCATGAATAATACACATTTAAGCAGTCGTCTATTTATAAATATCTACCTGTGAAGCTTAAATGATTTTTGTATGTACACAAATTGTATTCCATTTTTATACATTTAGCTATTTTCAACCGTTGAAAACTTCCTGATCAAAGGCTTTAATGCTGGCTTACAATGACATTTTCTTTAATGTAATTCATTTAAATATAAATTATGTAATTTTATAAAGGTAGTTTTTTTAGAGGTATAGAACTTTAAACTAGCATCACTTTTTTAACTGGCGAGCATTTTGTCAGCTGTCAAGTGATTTATGGTTAGTTTGGTTTGGCATTTAAACATGAATAAATTAATGCCTGAACAACGCTTCCAAATTGCCCAAAACAAGATTGCCGTTGATCCCGATTTTCTTAGGTGAATTTTGTTTAGCGGTGAAGCTCACTCTTGGTTGAACGGATACGTCAATAAACAAAACTGCCGTATCTGGAGTGATGGTAATCCTCAAGTGTATGTTGAGACACCGTTACATCCGGAAAACCTGACTGTTTGGTGTGCTTTATGGGCTGGTGGAATCATTGGTCCGTACTTCTTTAAAAACGAAGCCATGATTACTGACTTTTTCGTTCATCAGTTGAACAACCATGACGTGCAGGAGCTGTGGTTTCAACAAGACGGCGCAACATGTCACACAGATTGTGAATTGGCACATTGTATTGGCAAACGTTCAAGAAAATAATAAGAACTGAAAATTTCTTCCAAGCAAACGTAGCATATTTTGCAATCCTATGATGACTAAAAATCCAATCTCTTATAAAGAGTGTTTTTTAGAGGTATAGAACTTTAAATTGGCAACACTTTTTTAACTGGCGGCTATTTTGTCAGTTGTTAACTGATTTATGGTTAGTTTGGCTTGGCATCTTAACATAAATAGACTGATGCCTGAACAACGCTTCCAAATTGTGAAAAACTATTTTGAAAATCATGGTTCTGTTCGAAATACGTATCGCGCACTATGTCCATTTTACGGTTGACGTAATCGTCCATCAGCAATTATTGTCTATTTAGAAAATATATTTTTGTTTTATTCCATTTCAAAGTTCTATCCCTCTAAAAAACCCCCTATATTATAATATACGACTGACTTGATCGATTAAAGTTTTATATACTTTTTTGGCAATGAGAAATGTTCAAATGAGAATTTTACTTTTATATGCAGGTGCCTGGTTTATAAGTACAGTATAAAAATGAAAAAATAGTACGCAATTTCCCACCGCACAATGTCTGCTATTATAAGCCTACTTAATTACCGAAACTGGGGTTTTCCCCTTTTTAAAATATTCAAATACGGTATCGACCTTCCTCCAATAATTAAAATTGCAATCAACTTACAGGGCTTATAGATAGATTGCCACACAAATATAATGGAAATGAATGCTGGTCGAATAACAGACGGTTGAATATGCATGTATGTACATCAACCTTCAATGTTTCAGAAAACGCTAGATATGTCTCAATTGCTGGTTTCCCAAAATAGACACAATACATATATACATATTTTTTCATTCATGAAAATTAAATTTTCTTTTAATGTTTCGTTTGAAATATGAACATTTCTTTATTACAATCTCAACACTACGATGTCTTCCTCAAGCTTATTCCCAACACAACTACGTGCAAACTAATTATAGCGAATCATCTAGTTAATAAAAATAGCACTTGATTTTTATTATTTCTTGTCAGAATTGTTGGAAATTTATTATTACTTTATCAATCTTAACATGTGCAATATGTGTTATCGCTGTTCTTTGAAACTCATTTACTTTTATATTGTTCATATGAATAGAAAACCGCAATCTGTATCCCAGTTTTACTATCAAATGATTAATGATACTCAAAAGTGTTGACCAAATCAATATCATTCTTTTTTATTGTTTATGCTTTAAATTATATCAAGAAGTCTAGTATTAATGACGTCTTTTCTTGATAAATTTTATTTGATAGTTATGTTTAATATCACGGTGAAAAAAATAGCAATGTATTTTAGTTCTACAAAATTATTTTTAAAAAATTTTGTTGATAGCTATTTAGGCTCACGCCATCTTCAGAACTATGCTTAAACTAACATTCGCTTATCTATATATAGTTGTGCAGAAAAGGCACACAACACATCCTCTCTCCTGTTCCAACGGCCTAGCTTGTTACTTTAACACAATGACACTAAATTTTCAAAAATTCTAAATGAAACAATAAGTTTATATGTGGGACGGAAGTGGTCATTATGGAAGAAATCAGACCACCCCTTTGTACAATGGCTGGACATGTGGCGATACTGTTATATTAGTTTGTTCGTTAAGAATCCTTTGTGATAATTGGTGCCTATTGATTTCCAGCTGTTCCAAAGCCGTCATTCTCCGACCCTTACAACAAAGATGCAAACATTTAGGCGCTGAGTTTGAATTTATATTATGTGATTCATTAATAACGTGATTAGCGAATTGTGAATCTGTTTTAAAAATAATTTTGTAGAACTAAAATACATTGGTATTTTTTTCACCGTGTTATAATGGAGTTCTACCAAGTGAATGCCAATTCAATCAATGTTATATATCCTCTTCTAATTCGACTGATTTAATATATAAAATATCTCACTGATTTTTTTATTGTTCATAATGAGTCATTATCATAACCTCATTAAAAGCAATACTGTATCGAAACTAGGCAGTATTCCTTATGTGTAGAAAACGACTGGCAAACACTTCTGACGGATGAGAGTCTCCCGGTGTTGCTTCACTCTGCATAATCTTGTGTCATAACGATTATTCAAAACAAAGCGGTAAAAAAACTTTTAGGGGAACATAAGCCTCCGGTACTCGAATCTGCTTTGAAAGCATGCTCTCCGTCTATAATACGAGTGTCTTGTGACGGTGTACAGCAGTGACCACGAGCCGTACGCAGTAAAATGTTACCGTCAAATCGTTGAAAACAAAATATGTTTCATATTTCCATAAATCATACATATTGACATCATATATTTATTGATTTTTTCGTGAATTTTCATTTGGGTCTAGTGACGTTTAATGAAATATACATATTTTTATCTTATGGGACAATTCAAGCTATATATGAACAACACTGCTCATTTTATTCTCTATCGATATTGTTTATACTGAGATTATAAATGTGTATACAACAAATATCAAACTCGTTGTAAGTTGCTAATCGTTACTTCAAAGGCACTGTTAGTATTTTAAATAATAAAAACACATTTTTAAGAAATTCCACAATATATTAATGATCATGACTGGTATCGCTCATCACGAGTGTAACCTGTCCAGATCATAAATATTTTGCCTTTTTTTCATTAACACGAGGGAGTGACAGTTGAAACCTTTAAAAACACCCATGTGTGTACTCATTTATACATAATCATAAAACATGACCTCTATTTAGTGTTCCATATTTAAATGGGCTGAAGCAACAACTCCCTAAATCAATATTCCAAGGTTTTTAAAAACGCAGTTTTTTCTCATAGGGTGATATTTTTGTTTTATTTTTAACGTAAAATATTACAAAACAAATTTCAAATAAGTCACAGAACATTGCTACAAACAAAAATGTATTAAGAACAAGTAAACGAAAGTGTTATGTATATGGTTTTTCCTCTCTGCTCACATATGAAAAGTTAATAAGTAGTTTGTTTATGAAAAATTACTTAGACTAAAAATTTTAACAAACTTGACTTTTGTAATTTTTCCCGTTAACTATCGATCTTAAATCAAAATATTCTGAGTGCTTCATCTGTGCAATATATTCTTCTCATCTGGAATACAGTCTGTCATTCTCAATTAACACATTGACTGCAACTCATATACTCTCAATATATTTGCAGTAATGAAATGAATTTATGCAGAACCGACTGAATATTTAGCGCCTCCCCACGGCGTGCACCCCGGGGCGGTCCTGCCACCCGCTTTTGTCCTTTGCCATTTCGTCACCGGCCCGATCCTACCCTGAACTCAATACCGTCCATTTCTATCTTGCGGTAAACGCGTCAATCACTGTAGGATTTAATTAAACAATCGAAACGACGCGTTTTTGCGACGGATTGACAGACGACAGTGGCTCCTAAGCTAGTTAATGGTTTTAAGAAACGGTAAAATGATGAAACTACGTTTTTATTACATTTCTGTCAATTTAATCAATGTTATTGTCGGGCAACTAGTTTTTGCTGTCAACATTTTACCATAACTAAACTCAAACAAATTATCGATATATATATTATATAAAGTATTATTTAACTGGTTTTAATTTTTGAGAAATCCCACCGTTTCCAACCGAATACAATTTCAAACTCACAGCAAAACCATAATCATTTGAATTCTACAACGGTTCAACAAATTAGGTTTAAGAATTATTTTATTTTAGTTTTTGTTTTATGTATACATATTAATGGTTATCAATTATCGCATAGAATAACATCAACACAACTAAAAAAATTACTTCTTATTTATAAGGTTTATATATATAATATCCATGTATAGTATTATTATATATTTTAAATAACATCTATGACTTCACATACGGTGATAAGATTTATATGATAAAGCTTATCATCGGTAGGATACAGTCAACGTTACCATCATCATCAAGTCCGTTGAAAAGTCAATATCAACAAAAAACAATAATGTATTTACATATTTTGGTAAAATTATGGGACTACTAAAATTTATTGATTGAATTGGCATTTACTTGGTAGAACTACATTATAACACGGTGAAAAAATAGCAATGTATTTTAATTCTACAATTTTTTTTAAGATATAGTTGATAGCTATTTCGGCTCATCTCATAGTCAGAACTAATTCTGTTAAGTTCTGACGATGGCGTGAGCCGATATAGCTATCAACTATATCTTAAAAAAAATTGTAGAATTAAAATACATTGCTATTTTTTCACTGTGCTGCTATATTTTTTTTGCAATTGGGAATATTACGAATCTTAATGAAATAATTTATACATCTTCATACACCAGATGATTTTTTCAAATCTTTATAAAATAACAAGTTATTCAGCTGAGAATAAATTTAATTGTACTTCTTAAAAACATGGGTATTTTACTGAGGTTTGTTGACGATTTGATTTTTCTTCGGTCTGGATTAGTACACAGTGATTAAAAAATAAATGTTGGCTAAATTTAAGAAATAAATTTTGTAAAGAAAATGAAATTACTCGGATTATTATATTTTTATTCAAATCTGGAAAATAAAAAAAACCTTAATTTAACTTTGATCCAATTTAGATTTTAAATGCTAACTCTAACACAAAGTAAATCTGAAAGACCCCTTGAGGTACATATCGAATGGGGTTTGTTTCGCGCAAATTATTGCAAAATATGAAGGGTTCGCCGAGCAAGGGTGTCTAGGTTGTCGGTGGAAGGATGAGGAACTGAAAGGTTTATGTGTGGACATCATTGTTCCAGACATTTCGATCATGGAACCCTTATGTCCAGATGAAAAATATTGTGGGCCGTGTCTAACGGTTTTTTGGTAAATGATTTTCTATACGTTTAACTAACTATCATTCAATCATTATTCGTGGTAAAAATAAAGAAAGATTACAAATGACTTATTTAATTGTAGACAATAAAGTAATATCTGTTTCGATTCATATCGATCGCCCTGAATGTTTTTGAAGCAAAAGTTCAGTTGTTTTACACGAAATCTTTTATTAGTTTTACGGAAACAGTGCTTATTGTATTTTTTAATGAAACATTCATTTTTTTCAATCACTCTTTAATTGCTACAATACAATTTTACTGCTTAGCAACAATGACTGAAAAAAATAAAAAAAGTTTTCAAAATGATATTTCCTTTATCACGATTAATCTCAGCAAATCCCACTTTCTATTTTTCATCTTATAAATACAGTTTTGGTTTGCAAAATAACTAACTTAATTAAAAAGCATAGTTACACAGAAAGAAGCATATTTTAAATTGAATTTTCAGAGTTTGTTTCGTCACTTAATTTTATTAGTATTTTATATCAAAAAAACAATGTTTCAAAAACTTTTTAATATACTTGGCACAAAGCAAAGAACAATTTTATTTTTACAATTCAAAATTTAAATTAAAAAGCTTTTATTAAAACCCCTTTTCATTATGTTATGTATGATTATTATATTTATATAATATTTTTGTAGAAACAAGAAAAATAAAAAGTCGAAAAATTGAAATAGGCTAAGTTTTAACTTTATGCGACTGAATATAATATTTGGAGTTTTAAAATATACTGATGAGAGTTAAATTGTCAGATCTGTATGTTTATACATGAAAGACATACATATCAAATCTAATATCGCCAACGTTCAAGATGCATAAATTTTTATATTTTAACATTAATTTATATTATAGCACAAGAAGCCATAAAATTTACACACTTTTGCTAAATCTAGTTTGAATGCTTCTACAGTATTTCACTATCACTGATTAACATCATCATATCGAAATAAATATCTTTTTACTTAGTTGTTTCTATAAACAATCTTAATGTTATATAATAAAAAATGTGATTTGTTTTTACGACTATTTACATTGTTGCCTTCGTTATAATGTTGCAAAAACTTCAAAACATCTCTGAAAATTAGTAAACGATAAAAATTCAAGCACTGCAACGGACTTGAGATATTATATTCAAACCAATAATATATTAGTGTAGCTCGATATTTGATCAATATTTTTTTTATTTATTTCAATTAGACTCGAAAAAAATATTTTGAAATTAATACATTTGTTTTGAAATTCTGCATATTTTTTTTCCAAAACTATCAATACGGATTCTATAAAATTGTTAATTTAATTAGAAATTAATAATAATTCAATGTTTCGCTATTTGAAACTTGTACGATTATTGTGTACAAAAATTTCAATTACTCTTTTATCTTAACATTAAATACATTACTATCAGAGTAATCAAGGTTTCATGTCTAGGAAAACTGTATATTACTAATGCTTTACGTATTCTATATAAATAAGAGTATTTTCAATCCATTAAGTCAATACTTCTCTATTATAATTGTTATCGGGCTGAATATTTATATAAAACTTTGTTTTGTGAAATCAAATACGTATATCATTTTAGTTATTTAAATGAAAACATGTCAGGGATAAGTAACCTACAACCATTTAAGTGACATATTTAACATTTTTAATAAATATTTAACTTATTCTATTTACACACATTGATTATATACATCCCAATGCAAGATATGACAGATATTTTCTGTTCTTTTTCATTGGTCATACCAAAAGTAATTCCGAATTTTTCATACCAAACAGTCTCGCGAGCCGTGGATTTACATCACCAAATACGGTTAAATTTCATCGACCAACCAGTATCGTCTTGATATCATTGTATACATAATGTTCAGCCCATTTTAAGCACCTAATTTCAGCATATTAGTTCAACTCTATGTCACAAAAATCTGCGATCAAAATTTTCAAATAATCCGTGGAAAAAATCACACTTTCCTATAGGATTTGTCAAGCGCGCAATAGGCTGAGTAAATTTTATGTCATCAAATGTTACCGTTTGTCATTTTTTTAGAATGAACAAGTGCAAGTAAATTATATTTTACTCAATTCATAGTCATTATTTTGTGTCATAAATCATAAAATAATTTCTGCGAACAGTTAGGGACAAATGTCCAATAATAAGACATTATTATAAAACATTAAAGTAACTTCCTTTTAAAAATAATATCACTTTTCAAACCATAAACACGAATACGAAGAAAAAATAAAAAAAAATTACCGTCGAATAGAAACGAAAATAATGTCATCAAACTATCTATTTGGAAATAGCGGGCTTGTGAGATTTCCTCGCAGACCATAGACAATTCCACATGCATGTACGTATGCCCCTAAAAATATGTACGTACACGATTTTTCAGGGACTTTTTTTACGTTTTGTGTCACCTAAATGCTCTGTCTACAAATTCAATACATTTTGACAGCTCTTTGGAATATTGCATATATCAGAATCATTAAGCCTCTACGATTAATTAGCATTCTAATGTTTTCATTTTCAGAGTGGCATAATATTGTATTTCTGACAGATAAATGATTTTAATGATTAAAAACACTGATTTTGTTTTCAAAAGAAATATTTATAATATTTGAATTTTTTTTACTCTTTCTACTGAAAACTTTTTCCTTACTACGACGGCATTTTTTATTTCAAACTCATAAAGGAAAATATTCTATTCTTTCTTTCTATTCAAAAAGCCATTTGCAATCACAATTCCAAGTAAATTCAAATTAACAGCATTCTACAATTATGCGATATAAGGAACTTCTGCCAATTTCGACATTATTCCATCAAATGTTGTTGAACTACTTATAATTTTTATATGTTGTTGAAAGTTGAACATTCAACAACTTTTTTCACGAATACTGCCCAAAAAAAGTTACATCATCGTCAGAATGCAGTCAGCCAATTGATAACTATTAGAGAACTAGATATATATGGATTTCATTTAACATAACATTGATCTCTTCGATAATTATAGTTTCCTTTGCCCAGTACACATGAAATTTTCACATTTCACTGTATTTTTTTTTATATTTTATCATATTATGATTTTCCAATGCCACGGAGAATCTGAGATTGTTCTAAACTTATTATTGGCGAGACCCTATTGTTTTCTGTGCAAAGGAAATTTTGAACATTAAAAAGTAATTAGAAACGTCCCTCATAGATGTCATTAGTTTTTTTTACTCATAGGCTTTTTGTAAATTTGAAGAGTGTTATAAAGTTTAAATGAATCAATTGATCGGTGGGTGGGAAGCCATTTTAGGAAATACATTATGACAACAAAAAGGGAGAAGTCGTAGGTATTTCAGCAATATATTTCCTATCTCCACACTGATGGACAAAACGAATTTAATTCATCCAGCTGTCCCTGTGTAATTAGAAAACAACAGAAAAATACAAAGGATTGCCATTGGGCTCCGCCATTTTTAATTTATTTTCCCGCGCTCGTGTGTATGTTTGTGTTCGTGTATTCGCTTGTATAAGTGAAGGGGTGTTTGTCCACTTTTTTGTATGTGCGTATACGAAAAGGCCCAAATGCATTAAAGAATATTCGATTAGGTTCTCGTCATGAATTTTTATAAAATTAACGAATTTTTGCCGATCAAAGCTTGTTTTTCACAAATATTTAGTATTATAAATTATTAAAACCTTTAATTTCTTCAGATTCTTAGCTATCACACATCATGTCATCATATACAATCTTATTTACTAATAAATACGTATATATAAAACGAAGAATATTAAAGTCGTTCAGAAATCCAACATTGGATGAACAACAAAATACAAATCAAAGTGGGATATCTTGGTTTCTTCACCAGATAAAAATAATAAACACAGTTTCACTTGGCACTTGCCATAAGATGAGTTTTGCATATATATTCTGTGTAGGGGTGGAAAACTATGCAGTGTACAATATACACCCTCAAGTGAAACAAACAGGCTCCGAATTAAACACCCCAATTAAAGATATTCAATGATTACTAGTTATTCAGATGACATCATTTTCTGTTGAATTTAAAAACTCGATTAACTGAGTATTAAGACCCATTATAGTTTTATACTGCCAAAAGTAAACTGAAAAAAAACGGATTTTTAGCAAGCTTATTGAATCACAATGTTCTTTTTACAAGCTAAGTTTCTTAACACAGATAATTAATTAAACGAGCTATTCTGACGAAGTATTTTTTGTGACGAGCTTGAGTTGTGATTCGAAAACATTGTATTTTTACTCCCAGTTTATTTTAACATACGTTTTAATTTTATATAAAGGCGTAATCAGAAAAACTCCCCAACCCAATATTTCAATATTTTATCAAAATACCCAATATGTTCTTTCAATCGAAGCTTGCCAAATGCAATAAACCGATTTATTACTGCATCTAAATTTGTATATTAATATATTCGTATCTCTTATCTGTTTACTTCATGAAATTTTGATTCTATTTTACTATAATTACTTAGTATAATATAACATTCAAATAAACGTGTGCTAATATTAATAGAATTCTTTTCAAAGTTTAAAAAACATATTGCTTAGAAAACTCTATATTTTATAAAAGTTTGTTGTGTAAAAAACTACCGGCATCAAACTATTCATTTGTCTCATATTAATAACAAGTAAATTGCATATTTATTAAATTTTGCATAAAATCTGTTCATCCAAATCGTTTTTTGCCTATGGTATGCATACACTGATGCATCATTTTTTTGTTTTTTGTTTTGTGAATTTAAATTAAATGGAATTCTATAACTTGACGGTTAAAACTCTTGGCGAATCTTAATTCATTCAAAAATCATAAAAGCGTTATGAAAAAAAAATTTGGCCGAGTATCCATTTTTTTCTGTGGAATTAGGATAGCACTATATATGTAGAGTTTTTTTTGCCATGTTAAAAGATACTTAGTGTTTTAGTGAGATGCTTTATTTGAGAGATTGGTTTATGTATAACTATCCAAGGACGGTTTTCTACATTTTTTCTTGAAGAAATTGCCATAAATAAACGCTGAAGATGATACTATTTCATAGTACACTTATAAATAAACTTATAATAACAACATTTTTCCAATAAAAGATAGCCGCACATTTTTATAAAACGTTAACCCTTTGACACCGGTACTTTTTCAAACACCAGATGATGTTTGTGTTTGTGTTTTATGTGTGTGTGCGTGTGCGTGTGTCGTAGTGTGGGTAAGTCCGAACGTCAAATCCCCGAAGCTTTTTCTGCAAACCTAGGTACCAATTTATTCCATTGCTATTCTGTAATTTTCCTATCCGAATCGCACTATCGAAATATTTCCCAAACTCAACCGATCACCTCTGTGTTTCTTCGCGGAAGAGCCGTTGTCCCGTGTCAAATTGTGCGGACTAACGGCGTTGTCGATGTGAGATGCGATATTTTTTCCAATGCTATTTTTCCAATTCCATTTTACCGCTTTGCAGTAGGTACAATAAAAAAATGAAAAATTAAATTCGCGAAAAAAGTGCGCACTGAAAAATGTTAAAAACACTGATCATAATTTTGTATGGAGCGAAAAAGGCAGAGGCACAGTGGAAAAAAAGACATTTTTTTTTTCGTCAAACAAATTTTACTGTTATTATTGATTTTATTTTTATTATATCTGGCTAAGACCAATACTTTATAGTTAGTTATCTTTCTTTAAAATATTGAATAATCAATATGTCACAAAACTCCTTTTGTTTTGTAAAGTTGCTTCCATTTGAGCATAATAAAACTTATTGTTAAAATATTATATGACACGTTCTTTTTCCATATTTTTTTCCAATACCCCCCGAAAAAATTAGACCCTTAAAACCGGTTAAATATACTTTGTAATATGATATAATATAATGAGTATATGGTTTTAAAAAATCTCCGCTTATTGTGATCACATTTTTTTCATGTTAACATTGATTCCAATATGCGGCAATTTTAATAAATTAAAATTCATCATTTTGAAATTTTAAATATTAAATGTTTAATTTGATAGTTGTTTCTTTTTCGGTAAGTCTTTTCAATGTGTTTGAATATTTTAACATGATGTAACTTGTCTATGAAATTCAAATCAATCCTTCTTATATGTTATATAGGTTTGATTTTACTTGGCAAAATCAAGTCTTCAAAAAAAAACACGCAAGCACTTCAGAAACACTACACTGCACAGATTGCGAAGGGCGACTTACTAAACTTGACGTTAACACATTTGCATGTGTCCTTGCAATGCTGGTGTTGTTATCACGTAAAATTTTTACTTAAAAAGTCTAAATGCTACTCGATTTTTATTATATTGACTCTCATAGCACGTATAACAAATCCTAATATCCGATTTTCAATGTTTGAAATCGATTTTTACACATTTGGTTTGATAATACGGCTTATTATAATATAATTACCAATTATACAATTAATCCGTAAGTATAAAGATAATCGGATGTGCTTAGAACTTTGCAATGTGCAACCTTTTACACTTTTATCTATAGTTTCTCCGTAGAAATTAAGGCTATACCAATGAAATCGTAATCTTCTATATTGTAAGAGCATTTTTTTTATTTTTCTAAGCGAATTATGTAAAGATTTTATATATTAATATTAAACATTGAAATCCTTAATCGTTTTACTCAACACGTAAATTGAGATATTCTAGTAAATTAATTTTATAAGCCGTAAATTATTTGGTAACTAAAATAAAAATCATTATATTAATGACTACGAAATATATGAGACGGTTTAAGATAAAAGCTGTTTGTTTTTTTGTGTGATTACGTTGTCGGATGCATATACCCATCAAGACTAGCAACATTGTAGGGAATACGCGAAACGCTTTTTGGGTTGAATCATTTTTCGTATAATTTAATCTACAATCAAATAATTAAACCATGTCCTGCTACAATGTAACATTACCAAAAATAATTTTTTGCTTATTTCCATGAAATATTTAGACCATTATAAGTGATATTTTAAAATGTCAGACAGCATAAAATTTATAATATCCTTCAAACTTCCTTGAACATAAAATTTCTTTATTGAGTTTGTTATAAAGGTGAATAAATAATAATATCGACATAAATAACATGACAACCTTAAGGTCAATGGGTAACATACTACGACAATGCACGTCTCCAAACTTTTTCAGTGATGGAACACAACGAATTTGCAATTTTTACCATCTTTATTTTCGAGATGCTATAATATATTTGCAATAAAAAATAGATGTACAGGTTTTTTATTTATTTTTAAAAACAGTATGAAACATGTGTGAACTTGATGCAGTATAATCAAAAAACCATATCAAGTTTTCTCGAATTACTTGTTCATACTTCGTGTTACTCCAGTGTTCAGCATAACATAGTTTAGGAAACCGTGGGGCATATTATCATGTTGAATATTGAATTACATACCTGCTCATCCAAAAAGCAAGATTTGTTTTATATATTCACAGCGTTTTAAAATATCTTAGGACAAGAATAATAAATTTCAACATCTGATGTAGTATATATCTTTTTTAAGTCAATCATTTTTTTCAAGTTATTTTATTAATGCGAACCTTAATAAAACATTAAAATTTTCCTTATTTTCACTTCGTTAAAATCTGAAGAGATTATTCATGATATATATATATATATATATGTCACGTCACGTAAGCTTTTTGACCGTGTCTGACTAAGTTTTTGGCATTTGGGATTATGAAAAAAAATCTACTTTACGCGTAGAGCTGATAAACTATGCATGTATTTAAATTTGATCTAAAATGTAACCGTCAATACTTTTTTTGTATGCTAAGCGACTTAAGCATAGTTTGAGTTATTACTACAATATATATTTACAAATATGATAATTACATGACTTATGAGTTGGAAAATGGCTTAGAGTAATATAATTTCATCCAGCTTACTTTGCCCTTCCAGTACTTAGTTCCACTGTATAGTGCAAAAAGTTAAATTTCCTAGTTTTGCTGTAATTAGCAAAAACATACAAGGTGACATACCGTAACACCAGGACTTATCAACCGATTATTTTTCTTAAATGTAAAAAGGGTTCAAATTATAAAAAAATGACACCTTGCAATACAAAGAAAAATATTGACTTATAAGTTATCTTACATCATCTTAGAAAAAGTTCATGACTTTACTACGATATCACCTAGTGAAAGCTTGTCACTGTCTTAAAAAGTTTATTTACAATAAACTCTTGAATTATTAATACCTTTAAAGTTAATAACATAAATATTTTAATATTAATGAAGTCAGAAATGAAAAAGCTAGAATCTGTAACGAAAAGATTATATATATAATTATAATGTTATCCTTTCAATGAGGAAAAATTACCATTGAATTATGTTTTATTAAATAATATTAAAAATAAAAATTATCTATGGTGCAGACTGCATTTCATTAAACATTTAAAATTTCATAAAACTAAATTGACTATAGAGAATAAAATAATCACCACTGTCAGTCTGTAACTCCGTCATCGTAAGTGAAAAAACAACTGATGTTTGCCAACGGAATATTCAGATTTATTTGTGACGAGTTTTATTTAGTTATTTTTATATTTTACGGCTTCAGTCTAAAGTGATGAAGTAAACCAAAACAACCAGTTGCTTAATTTTATCAGAACTTAAACCAAGTAGCCAACTCTCTGGTTCACTAGTTCTTTTCAATTGTTATGGACCTGCATCCACATACATACTATTCATTAGACTTTCGCAATCTTATCTTCTTATACGTTTCCAATCTAAGACACGGTCTTATACAAATGGCAATGTTAAATTTATTGATTGAATGGGCATTTACTTGGTAGAACTCCCTTATAACACAGTGAAAAAATAGCAATGCATTTTAGTTCTACAATTTTTTTGAATAGTTCATCGGATAGTTCTGACGATAGCGTGAGCTGAAAGAACTATTAACTTTATCTTATAAAAAAACATTGTAGAACTAAAATACATTGCTATTTTTTCACCGTGTGTGGTAATATTAAAATTCATATCAAATTAGAAGAATTATGGGTGATCGATTGAACAGTTCTTATAACTTCTTTTGAGACACTTTAATAGGAATCGAATCTTTATATGGCCAACAAAATTTTTTTTTTTGATATTACTATAAAAAAATTAATAACAACAATAAAAAAATTACAAATTTTGACATTGCATGTATTTTTTTCTACTCAAAATATGTTTTTTGTTTATCTTTTTTGCTTCACAATTTTAGTTTTATAAAATTTCCAAAAAAAATGATTTTTATTTTTTTGTTATTTTCACCCTCAAAATAAATGATGATGCCATCATTAAAATATTTATTTTTGTGTATGTTATTTGTCACAAAACTGTGAAATTCGAATCATAAATATTATTATTTATACACACAAACGGCGAATAATCAAAATAACCATATTTTAATGCTTCACATTTCCATTCTTGGCTGTTAGTCAAAATCCATTTTCCTTCAAATTAAACTGTATTTATTCACAAATTAATTATTCACAATTAAGCTGATTTCTGAATGAAATACAGAAGCCATTCGAAATATTATAAAATGGTCTTTATTCTGATTCGTCAGTAGTCAGTACCCCTTACTAACCCGGCTGGTTTTATTCTTGAATTTACATTCGCTAATTGTATTAATATAAAATGTCTGTACTAACCGGAACGTGTCCCGTTGTCCAAATAAATATTAAATGTTAATATGTAATTTTACTTCAGCTGCATAATTGTGTGTTTTTTTTTAATAATTTTGCAATGCACAATGCCAAATATTCAATGGTACTTTTTTTAAAAATAACTTGTTTGATTTGAAGTTTTTTAAAAATCTAAAACACTAGCTGAAAATGAACGATAGAACAAACAAATTTGAATAACACACAAATCTCAAAATTATTAAAATATTACCATCTTAAAATCAGAAAATAAAATTGAAAACGAAATGACACTAGAACATTTACACAACAAGAAAACAGTTAATTATTTTAATAACAAGTATATCTTATATAAAAAATGTTTCAGCATCGTCTCATCGCTAGAACTATTAAACTGTCGTAAACCTGATATTGTTGTCATTTTTTTTGTTGTTTTTGTTATTTTCGTGGAAATGAACACTGCTTTTATTAGTTACATTTTCCCATCAAGAGAAACATAAAATTCTTATTTTTATATAGTCATAATGTTATAAAAAGTATAATAAAATTATTTTACGTACGGCAGTAAATTGATTATATTTTCAAACTGTATATTTCAAATAAATTATATGCATAGCTCAAATACTATTCACAGCTCTTTCAGTAATCATCAAGAATATTATATTACTTTGGCATTATAATTTGTTTATATTTTTAAATGTTTACTGGTTTAAAATCAGCCTGTTTTGAATATTTGTCCACCATAAAAGAAGCATATTTTTATTTAGCCTCGTCTAGGACTATTTTAATGGTAACATTTTTCAAAATTCATTCGTTTGTTAGAGTCCATAATAAATGTTAGAGATTGGAAGTACGAAAGTCTACCAGCACACAGTTAAAACGAAAATATTACATTAAAGCAACTCAAACTAAAACAAATCCGATCTCTACATTTTCAACAAAGATATTGTATATTCGTCCCCGTTTAAGTGTATAGATTTAAAAGATTATATTCAAATAATCGATGTTTATTGATAACTGCTAGTGGGCTTATGTTCAATCTCTCTTTTCACATTTGATTGAAGGAAGAAAAATAAAAAAAATCTGCTGCCCACATTTAAGCGATTCAATGACTAGTTTTGACATTTTTTTTCAGAGTTTATGAACATTTACGCGCACATTTTACGACGTTGATGGTGTTTTTTATAGTCGTGAATCAGTTATTCTCACAGTTTTAAAATATGATAAAAATATGAGGATACGATCAAGTGAGAATTCGTTGTTAATCAATCGCACTACGCTCTTGTAAAACCGTTCGGATATAAATAGATATAATCTATAAAATAATTATGAGAAATTTTATAGCATTTTCAGAGGCTTTAAGAGCGAAAAGCTTATTATTGAAAAATGATCCACATTCTTCAAATGCGTTCACATTACAGCTTTTCTTCGCATAAGTACAATAATATATACTGGTCATAAAATAAAATATTTTACCTTATTTTTTCGTATTTAATTGTCAACCTTTTTGCTGAATAAAACAGTTTAATTAGGATTTCATTCACATTCACATTTTTAAATAATTGAATTTTTTACTAACCTGGAAAAATTAATTAAATGACAAAAGAGTTACATAAGCGTTTATTGTAGAAGGAATTTCCGAGAACGCATTTAGCCATTTGTAACTTATATTATTAGGGAAAAAAATAATAGGAATCAAGCCATTATTTGGAGCCCATTTAACTTATTTTCAGTTGAAATGAAACAATCATTATAATCTCTAACCATTATTTTTTTGTCCCTTCGTTCGCGTACTTTCACCCTTTCCCTAACAAGCGATATTTTTTTCATTCATTAAATGACATCATTATTTTTACCCTTACAAAATTCATTTATTTCCATCTCGTATAATTTATTAGGAAATTTAACATAGCCGCATCTTTAAATTTCGCGATTCACCGTCCCTCTCCGACAAATTCGATTCGCCGGTGTCTGTCTCTTTCGTTCGTTATCCACCGCTGTTTTGGCCTGGCTCGGTTTCAGGTTAACTGCTTCAATTTAGAAAAATCAAAATACTTTACTCTTAATAATTATTATAATTACCACAAACAAAAATATTAAAAAAATAAAAAAAAATCATTTGGCAAGAAATATTTTGAATACATCTTATATTTTCTGTGATATTCTCAAATATATTTGAAAACTATCAATTATCGGAAACGTCTTGAATAACTAATATGATTTAACACTAAGTGATAGTCAATTACTGAGAACACTATATATCAATCATATATCATGTATTTATAGTTTATATAACAACGCGGTGACAAAATAACAATGTTTCTTAGTTCTACAAAATTTATAAGATAAATAGTTGATAGCTATTTCGCTACACGCCTTCATCAGAACTAGTTCTAGTTAATATTTAATAATCTAACTTAATATATAATTTGAAAATAAATCTTCATACCATCACATTTCGTTAGGTTAGCCACATTGCGGGATGACTCGTATAAAATAGTTATGATGAAGGCGTGAGCCGAAATAGCTATCAACTGTACATTTTATAAATTTCGAGGAAATGAATAGGAACATTGCTATTTTTCCACCGTGTTATAATGGATTTCTAACAAGTAAATGCCAATTCAATCAAAATATTATAACAACCCACTTAAGACAATAAAAACTCTAAAACCCACTTTTAGAACGAACGATTGCCAGTATTTTAGCAAAATCAATCAAACTTCGGTTAAAGTAAATTTCAACAATAGCCGTCACAGAAGCTTGAAGATTGTTCACCATCTAGTACAATTATATTTTAAATTGACATCTTGTTACGAAAAAGATTTTTTGAATTCTATAGCGACTCTTTTTTTTCAAGTACTTAAGAAAAGCTGTGCGTATTTTAATTAAAGAACCACCGTGCATCGTCGATTTTTAGTGCATTTTAGTTTACTCAAAACTTTTCCATGATGCAAATAATCAATACATGGTTACAACATTATTTTTGCATATTAAACAATTAATGCTCGATTCTATCATATTATAAATTACTGCTAAAAAAAAAATTCAAAATAAACTCCATCGTTGCAGTCACCATAAAAAAAAACGTCGTGATTACTTGTGTGTTTTATTTATTAAGAAGTTTTTTTTCTGCTTTTTGCGTCATGAAAAATTTGTTGGTATATGTAAATTTGCGTCGATAAATTTTAGCGACAGCTATATTATACATCCATTACAGATTTTATAATAAGTAAAAGCACAGTCATTTACGTCTTACCAAAGTTGAGTAATATTTCATTGAAAACAATTATTTCTTAATTTATTTGAACAGATAATATGAAAATAAATAATCATACCATCACACTTCGTCAAATTAGCTACATTGCGGAATGACTCGAAAAAAATTGGAAATTAACTAAAAAAATAAACAGTCTTATCGATTAATCGACTATATATAATAGCCGCAAACCATGTGGCCCAAATACAACAAACCCTGACTATTAAACATCTATAACGCTAATCGCTTAGATCTAACCAACTCATAACTAGTTACTTTAGTGTGCAAGCTGTAATGGTACTTTTTTCGTCGTTGCTTAAGTCAAAATTGTAAAAATGGCCAGAAACTTAGAATATACAAAAATAATTTAGCTCAACATAAATGTGTTCAGCATTAACATCTGAGTTCTATAAATGTCTGCCCACTGATGACTTTGAGAAAAGATCTTCTTAGAAATATAAGTAATTAATTTTAAATCATTAGCTTATCTAACACAGTGATTCAAGAAACTTGTTCATACCCTTAAATCAAAAAAAAATATTATACTATACGGCTCCACTGAACAAATAAAATATTAAAAATGAAAATTTTAATTGTTAATACTTTTTACAATTCCACATCACTAACGACCCGGGTTTCTCCATTTGGCATCTTAATGCATTCTTTCACACAAATGCAAATCATATTTGATATTGAAATTCGATCAAGCACCTTCACTCGATATCATAAATATCGATATCGTAAAAGCTGTGGCCCTGCGTTTTGAAAGCGCTGATCTAACGTATTAATATATGTATGATGATTAATCTGATATTTAATTTTAATCACAATGATCAAAGCTATTTAATCAAAAATCGTTCACACATCTGAATGAGTATCTTATTTACAAAGCAACCCAACTCGCCTGTTGCCCTTCGTTGCTCTCTGGATTTTACATTGTATATCAATTTAAACTTATAATTTGTTAAAATTGATGAAAATTAAAAGCTAAAATGGCTTTTCGAGAAAATGCGTCATTTCCAAAACAAAGTTTATTTAATTTTAAGTCTTTTGAATCGAAAAATGGCCGGCTAATTGCTCGCCTAATGTATATGAAAACACTAATTTGCATAGTATTTATCGCCAATACTAATATCATTAAGATTTCAAATATATATCTTTACGACATAAACACATTACACAGTATTAAGCTTTTTTGAAATGTTAGCGTATATGTAATTTTGTGACGAGTCCTGCAAAATATTGTTTTATATAAATGTGAAGCATTTTATGAATTTTATATTATTTTAATTTGAATTATAAAATATGTTCATTATACTCATATATAATTTTTTATTCAAAAATCGTTAAATTATACTAAGATAGAAAACGTTTTCAATTGTAAGTTCGACAGAGCATTTCATTTGAAATTATTTTCTCATTTGACAAAACACGTATCATTTTAAGACGGTGAAAAAAAAAATAACAATGTTTTTTAGTTAACAAGTGAATGCCAATTCAATCAATAAAACTTATCATTTTGATTCATATTATATAAAATCTGTCTGGCAAGGATTGTCAGTTAACATCAATTAACTCATATTTATATGGATCATTGAAAAAATCAACCAGCCAAATATTTACTTGATTTTAACTCCAGGTAAAATCACATCTCAATTTCTTACCTAAATTTATTATTTACTAGAACTAAAACCGATTTAATTTCGATGGTGAATCTCTTATTATTTGTCCATATAATTACAATATTATTTAACTGTTAGAAATTTCAATTTTTTTTTTTTCATTTTCTGGACAATAATTTATATAATGCATTCCATTCAAACATAGAATTGAATGATTTTTTGAAGTCGTGTTCACTGTGTGAAATCTTCTCTAGCTTTATAATAAAAAATAGACTAATACCTTGAGGTTCATAATTATGAGAAAGTAACAGCATTTTTTTCAGCTAGCAAGATAATATTAAATGGCGGAAAATTTATCATTTTCCTGAGATATTCGTAATTTTATTTTCTTTGGTCTGACCGAGAGCTCGTAGGCAAGCAAGCCACTCGGGAACATTTTGCATAATGGCGCTTCTTGGTGAGAATATAAAATAAAATGATGGTGACTGCACCCCTGGGGGCTGTAGCACACCTAATAAATTTGACAAAAGTATGTACTAAACTACACCCCTTCTGCAATATGCGTTTCGAGCGGTATCCTATTCAGATTTTCACCCTCGAAAACGAAGCCCTTTTCCAAATTCAAAGAAACAATTTGAAATAACAATATGTATTAAATATCTATGACGACAAATAATTAGTTGCATGGCAACACATAACCACTACATATTATCTCGAATTATTATTGAATTGCATAGATTTACAAAATATTGAGAGACACAAATAAAATCTATGGATTTTTGAAAAAATAAATATTTAATAAGAATTTTTTTACGTTTTTAGCTCCACAAGATTTATTAAATATAGTAAGAAAATATTTCAACAATATGCCATGGTCATTTTCACCGGATTCAATTTATAAAAACTGTTGCTTATCAGATTCATGTAGTCCTTGAAACTGTAATCTTTTATTCCTTTATTTAAAACGATTTATTCTATGCAATTCATAGCATATGGACTCATATTGAATCGTTTCAACATAATTTGAAGATAAGGAAAGAAATAGAAGTTTGGAACGGACTAGTTTTTTAACTTTTTGTCATGTCCTTTTCCAGCACTTAAGAATGTGGTCGTTGAGTTTTAAAAACAGCGCATGGATTTTGGATACAAATAATTGTATGGAAGTTTCCATTGAGAGGTTCCAATGCTCATAAATCGCAACCAAGTTATATTGAACATTCAGCTACAGTGCCGAAAACACTACGATTGAAAACACGATTCACCGAATAGATGAATAATTTAAAAATTAAATATAATACAATCACTGAGTTTTGAAACACATTCTCAGAATATATTTGAATCGAGTTTTTGTTGTTTTATTATTTGAACTTCAGAAAGACGCTGTAAATCTATGGCTATTTCATAATTTCGTTTTTTTTTCCTCATAAATTATAGTTGTTCACACCAAAACACTTTTTGATTGTTAATTGTCAACTCTTGTTAAAAATAAATTAGATTTATTGGTATTTGATATTTTACTTTTTTGATTTAGTGCGTTATTTTTATACATAAAATTCTCTATTAGTAAAGTTCTTAAAGTAATAATTTATTTGGAGGATCTTTTACTTTTATAAAACAATTAATTTGAATGATATATAAATACTCATATATAAATATTTATAATTTATAATATAACAAATTTGATGATTAATTATCAGTCTCTCATGCGATGAAACTGGAAAATTTATTGATACCGTGGAAAAAGCGTAAAACGAACACCTTCTAGAGGTCAAATTTCGAAGAAGGGTTCAAAGGACATAAAGTTTTTATGCTTCATAATTTATCAAAACGCCTGCGATATAATTATTAACTGCATAAAATAACATTATTTTGTAAAAAAATCTTTTCTCATCGGTATTTTACGGCTGTGAATAAATTTTATTTTGTATGAAACTATCGACACATACATTGTGTAATGAATTAATGCACTTTGATTTTTTTAAATCCCTTGAGTACTCAATGTTGTACTCGCCACCTCTCGTAACTGCTTTGCAAACCTTTCACAGGGTGTATTCTACAGCATTTCAACACTATTCATGTTTATAATGTAATATTAAAAATAATAATAGATTTTTTCATTTTACTTTTTCATTATACAATACCTACAACTATTAATTGAATTGGCATTAACTTCCTAGAACTTCATTATATCACAGTGAAAAAAATACAATGTACAGGTTATCTTCGACTTACGACTGAGATACGTTCCTGGACTTTGGCCGTAAGCTGAATTTCAAGCAAAATATGTATGTTCTTACATATTAAAATAAAACATGTGAATTTATTTATATTTTTATTGTCAAATATATACTTATTACAAAATAAAATATTTACTTCATTAATATTTATCTTTCGTCATCTGTACTTATATATGTAAGTACAATCCATCGTCTCATCATCAGTAGTGGAAGAAGAAGCAGTAATAGTCTTTTTAAAAGATTTATTCAATTTTAGTTGAGTTGTTTGTTGTTTTTTTTTTCACTGTATATTGCAGCGTTTTTTGGTCGTAAGTGCGAATGGTCGTAAGTCGGACCGTCCTAAGTCGAGGACTACCTGTATATCCAATTTCAGTTGAGTTGTTTGTTTTTTTTTCTCTGTATATTGCAGCGTTTTTTGGTCGTAAGTGCGAATGGTCGTAAGTTGAGGACTACCTGTATTTAAATTTTACAAAAATACACTATGATTTTTACACCGACTTTCAACAATGCTTGAAAAAAATTTCCTCCGACACTACTGGCAGAAATTAGGACCACGAATAATGCTATCAAGCTGCCGAATACATAATTTAAGTGTGAAGCCGTTGTTAGCGGTGATGGATACATCATTGAACACTCTAAGGAATATATTGATTGGCATTCACTTGGTAGAACTCCATTATAACACGGTGAAAAAATAGCAATGTATTTTAGTTCTACAAAATTATTTTTAAAAAATATAGTTGATAGTTATTTCGGCTCACGCCATCGTCAGAACTATGCTTAAACTAACATTTGCTTATCTATATATAGCTGTGTAGAAATATGTACACGATACAACTTCTCGCCTGTTTTAACGGCCTAGCTTGTTACTTTCTCATAATGAAACTAAATTTTCAACAATTTTAAATGAAACATAGGCGGCTATGACAATAAGTTTACATGTGGGACGGAAGTGTTCATTACGGAAGCAAACCAGACCATCCCCCCGTAATAGGCTGGACTAATGGGGATACTATTATATTAGTTTGTTCGTTAAGAGTCCTTTGTGATAATTGATGTCTATTGATTTCCAGCTGTTCCTAAGGAATAAGCTAAGCTAAGGAATATACCTGGTCACACAGATTCCAAATTTGAATGAAGTTACGCAACTATAATGAATGGATCAGACAACGTCACGTTACGTCATTGATAGACAAAAAAAGTCTTAGCCCGGGGGTGTCCGTCGTCCGACAATTAACCGAGGCTGGGCACCCTCGTCCGCTGCATAAATCATACGTTACTTTGACATAAATTTGCATCAACTCGCAGCGGATGTTGCTCACACACATTCACACACAAACCCTACATATTCACCTCAGGGCTGCACTACTCACACTAAGCCATCGTTAGATTTACGAACACTCGTAAGACAATTATTAATTAATACAATTGACTCAGAGTGAGTGCTTAATGTGACGTCAACGTTTTCAATAAAATATGTATATCTGTTCGTTCAGGGTTGCGTCTGTAAGTTTGGCTGCCTATTTGTAAACAAAGATTGGCCAAAAAATCATAAGTCGATCTATATATAATATAGATATTAAACTATTCAAAATTTTCGTTTGATACCATGACAATTGAGCCCTTGAAAAACGATAACCATAAAATAATAAATCGTGAAAAAATAAGTATATAACAAAAATCAGAAGCTAAACGTTTCTATTTCTTATTTGGTTAGTGTCTACGTGTTTGAGTCGGTGGGAAACCCTTTTTCGTTGTAACGTGTTTTAGTGTATAAAAGTTTCATAAATTTACAACCCCTCCTTATTATCAACATTTTTGCCTGGCGATTACCTTAGTACAAGTACTAACCGTGCTTCACATACTCAAATTCGAAAAATAATGATAGGGGTAACTCATTAACAACTATAAATCTTCAACTTCCTATTGGGTACTAATACACTTGCTCAAAATTTTAAGTATACATGATTGAGGCAAATAAATATCAACGAATTTAAATTGTAATGTTTAGTTCTTTAAATTTGAATTTAATTCGACATATTTGATCACTTATGACTCGGGTTTTGTCCGAAAGTGGTGAAAAGCGAATCCCGGGTCTTAAGTGACAAAACATGTGGAATTCTACAAAGTTTCAACAATTCAAATTTGATATTTAAATTCCATCAAGCACCTTCAGTCAATATCATAAATTATATAATATTTAGCTTGATAATTAAGTAATTTTTGTTTATGGCATTTATTATCTACCACCATTATTCCTTTTACCATAATCACCTTCTCAACAATTATAAAACCAATGGTTATGCACATATTTGATTCATAATTTTATTACAATTGACTTGTGTCTATGTGACTCGTTTGTCAATAATGATCGTTTCGAATATTATCATTAGAAATGACAGATTTTATAGTAATTTTATATTATAAGAACACGGCAATACTAGATTAAAAATCCTAATTTGTCTGCAAAATGTTTTTATTTCAATATGATCAATTACTTAGTTTATGTGTGTTGAAGTTCTAGTTTAAATTGTGAAGCAATTTGATTACTTATTTATGTAGCGATGTTGAACGGTGTATGGCAGTAATGCGATATTCCATATATTAGCGACCATTAGCTCGAAGGTAAGTTTATTCTGCTCCACAGAACTGTTACCTGAACGGAGATGCATGCATAAGTAATGATGTGTGTCCATCGACGTCATTTGCGAACCGCTCGCCAAGAACAGGCTCGATAATGCTTGACGTGACTCAACAGTTCATATAAATCAAGTTGATTTGTACAAATATGGCTTAAGTGAGGCACAGCAGAAATTTTAATAATGCCTACATTCCGATTGAGGGTTGGCAAATGTGATTATATATAGTAAATCTGTACCAATCTATAAAAAATAGCATTATAATACATAATAATTAACGAGTCGAATAGATAATATAAACTGTTTTTTATAAGAATGTAGAACAGACAAATAAGAAATTTTTAATTTCTATATTAACATTATCGAAATATACACCTAGCTCCATTATCACAGACAACTCACTAACTACAATTTATTAGAGGTCGACATATCATCAAAATATATTGAAAAGCTCTTCGTACATAAAACTTTACAAAAACAATACAAATTCAATATCACATTGATGATTTATTTTATAAAGCAGTATTTTTACTTTTTATAATAACTGAACGCTAAATACGTACTTAAGTATTAATAAAAAAAATCGATACCATCTAAAATTTTCAGTAATCTATAGGACTTATTATTTTTAACAATTACAATCTGTAATCATAGTAAATACAATTTTATAACTTTGTTACAATTGTTCTATAAAAGTATTAAAAATATTCATCATTTATATATTATATTTAACTGTTTTTCTGTCAAGTAATTTAGAACACGTGTATGTTATAAGATTGAAAATTACAAAATTTAATTGCGCATACATTTTTACTGCCACGAAAATCTGGCCACTACGACGTTTCGTATGGTGTTTTTATCTCACTTTTGATATCGTTAGTTTTAATGGTATGTTTTTATAATAATCGACGATATAATTTCTACCCCCGTCATATGTTTTATTTTAAAATGACATTCTAAGAACTGCAGTAAAATAAATAGAATTCATAATTAAAGCTTTATTTTAAAATGATATTCTAAGAATTGCAGTAAAATAAATAGAATTCATAATTAATCTTTTATATCAGTATTGTCATGACAAGCTAAATAGCCATATACCAATAAAAGTCATGTACCTAAATTAGTATTTAATTAAAGTCCTTTCCATGAAAGATTTACTAGTTGAAATTCAATTTAAAAAGCTGTTAATTATTTATAGCTACTTTAGTTTGTACAATTTATTGTAATATTATGGTTTAAAAACATATTAAGAACAGTTTACATGTTTTCCGCGCTGAAACGTCTTTATAATGATGTCATTAAAAAGGAACTTAAGTACCTTTTTTAATATCCGCTATTATGCATGTAAATCTTAACAAAATTATTTTAAGCATATTTTAAATTCTTCCCCACAAATTTTCTCAATATTTTTTGAATTCCAGATTCTTTTTGCCATATTAAATAGCTGCGAAATGTTTTTTTCTTGAATGGTTTGTATATTTTTTCTTCTTGGATCGCTGGTTACTTGTATTCAATTCAGATTAAGTTAGATGAAAACAAAACATTAAATTTATATCCTATCAATCATATATTTCACATTTTGTGCATTTATGGTTGTCAAATTTTGTCTTCAACTAGGCGTCAAGTAATTTAAAAAAAAGTCATGTTTCAACTCTTATACCTTAAGAAAAAATGCTATTTTTCATAAAAATGTTTAAAAGAATAATGCTGTATTTGAGTCAAATGTAGAACATTATTTTTTATATATAGGTAATAATTTATACAACAAAGTATTTTATCTTGAATAAAAAACAAAAATTGTATATAATATTGTAATTGTAAGGATCCATCTCTCAAAACACACATTTTGCCAGAAAACAGACGATTAGATAAAAGATCTATTATTTTTTAGGTTCACTAACCAGTCAAGTATTTATACAGTAAGAAGACTATTTGCTAAACCAATATTATATCTGCGAGGCGGTAACACAACGGTAGCAAATTCGATGTGTTAGTGGGCATTATTTTGCTTGTTAATAAACCAGATCCGAGCCATAATAATTATTATTTCTTTGTCACGTCAATCCACGATAAGTGAGCTTTACTGTGACTATTTATTTACGTTTATTTACTACTTTACAGCATCTGCAAGTATTTCTCGAATTAAAAAATACGGTAGTAGTAAAATTTTAGCAATCAGTACTGTGAAATAAAAATTTATTTTTTAATTTAGGAAAAATATTATTCTATATATTATATTTAATTGTTATCAGCTAAGTTATATTTGATTTGCGTTAACGTTTTAGTAACTAATACTGCTTTATAGTTAATTTAAGCTAAAGAAAATTTACTCACTACATATATTTTATTTTAATCAATTATAATGAATTATTAAACATACTGTAGGAGCTGTTAAATTTTTTACACTCATAAGCTTTGTCATTAACGACCATTTTTTCATTTCTGCACCTTCAGACATTCCGGTGAATGGAGAGTGAAATTAGCCCAACTTTCATCGAACATTATTATAAAAAAAATAATTTGTCGTTTCGATATTTACATTTTTTAAGCTGTCCGTAATTTTTTCAAGGAAAAATGTATGGAAAATAGATGAATAATTCTGCTATAGAGTATTTTGCTATCATCGTTACCGTTATAATGATTTATCGAGTTTTAACTTCCATCTTTAGACGTATTTTTTTGTATACTTTCCATCTGAAATTGAATGGATCTTTATGTCACCGTGATTTCCTCGCCCAAATCAGTGCGGAGATTTTGTAACTCGCTCATTTCATAGTGAAAAATCTAGTCCTTAAAGCTTCACTCTCTCTTCAGACAAGTTGAATAGCTGATTATGAAAATACTTAATTGTGAGTCCATGTGGTGGATGACATCAGCTATGATAAAAATAATAAATATCGCTCACCTTTTTTAACTTTCTTCGTAGGAAATTTATTTTGCTTCTGTAGAGGTATTGCATTGTTGAAGCCCAGAGGCGGAGCAAGAAGTCGATCATTAATAAATAATATTAAATTAATTATTCATACAATCAGTTTCAGACCTAGGGGACTTATAAAAAACGTTTTATTAAATCAATAATTATTTATTAATCACGCTCGTTCAGCACTGCTTTTTATATTGCATTAAAACTATAGTATCTCATTATTAAAAATACCACGTCTTTCCATCAAGAATTGGCAGTTAAAACATTAAAAGTATCTCACCATATTTACAGCCTCTATTTAAAGTCATTCGTTTTCCCAAACTATTTCATGATGATTACACTGACATAAAAAATCAACTGCGACAACATCGATACGGTACGTAAACATAGTTCAAAGGTGTAATCTATCTACAGCAATTGGCTGTAATTAAGGTTTGAAGTTTCCATGGATATTTTAGCACTAATGTATAATATCTCATTTCATCACAGCAATTCCTGTTTGTATAATATAAAAATCAAAGTTATAAAATATATCCTATGCTTACACATGTTTGACATATTACTAACACAAACGCAAAATAAGAGTAAATAAATAAACAACCATGTTAATAACGACATATTAAAATAAATCTATCTTAGACTAAACCTTAGCTTGACTCAATAATCAATTGTCTTATAACGTCATCCTGGTGATAAGTTATCAATGCACGCCTCGCGTCTAGCGTTTCAATCTCTCAGAGTGTATGCATCTGATCTGTAACCGCAGTTCAGTATACCTAAAATTATGGTTCGTGACCCAGAATAAAAGTTTATTTTTTTATATAAAGTAACTTCAAATTCAATACTATTTTTAAATATATATATCGCAATATCTTCATATGATTTTCCTTCAGATTATTCCAAAAATTCAATCGCATTTTTTCACATACTTTTGCTTTCTCGTCCCTTTAATTTTGTTGCATTATCGAGCGACGAGGAAAGCAGTTGGTCAATCTACGTTATTTATAATAGAAAGGACTTCTATTTTAGTAACAAAAATGATTATTTAAAATCTTTATTTCGAGCGATTCAATGTTAGGTCTACAGTGTAAACCACGTTTGCTTCAGTCAATCTTTTTTGCCTATCACTGACCCACAGTACTCTTAAGTCTTGTTACACCCCATCTACTCAACATAGTCGCAGTCTTCCAACACGTCGTTTACTCTTAAAAGAAAAAAAAATTATGCATTGTGGACGTTGATATTTATCTACCTGTGATATATTTGTGGCTCAAAAAATATGTTTAGTTTGAAAAAAACTGTCAATTTATGCTCGTCATAGATTCATTCTTTTGGTTGTGAGGAAGTCGCCAAATGCAACCTTAGCAGAAAGGTCTTAAATCTGAGGATCGCTAAAGATTTCAGATTAAATCAATAGTGATATCTGGTAATATTCTTTTCAAGACAAGTTAAACCATAACATAGAAAAAAATATGAAGCTTACATACAAAATTTTTAGCAGTTTTAACACTCTTATAGTTTGGAGTATAATCCATCAACATTGTAATCATCCATTTCAACAGTTAAGACGTTATCAGTCAGATATTGTGGGAAAGATATTGTGCCTAATAATGGGTGAAGAATCACGAAGTATCACCTTAGAATACAACGGATTAAAAAAAAAATACAACAATAATTGATATTGAAAAAAATGCATTATAATTTGCACTTCAATGACTCGGCGTCAGAATGGTGGTATTCAAGTAATATGCGCAAAGGGTTAAAGAAATTAAACACATCTTTTAGTTCCTGGTTTTTCAGCGGAACGATAATAATTTGTTTCTTCTGTATTACTAATTTTTTTGTACTGCATACCATTGTTACTTAATTTTGTTGATGTTTGTAATTAATAATGTTATACACACCTAACTGCACTTATTAAAAGTCGTTTATAACAGAGCATACCAAAAATTTCATGTCAAGGTCTCATAAATCTGAAAAAGTAATCCACAACCTCCTGAACAAAAAACATGTTGAATGTAAAACTGTATATTTGATCACTTTTTTGCAAAGTAATTCATAATAAGCTGTTTTTTCCACTGCCTAATTAATGTAAATATATAATTTTGTTTTCTTATATTTTACACTCCAACGGGAAATTGATATAATGACGGAAGGTTTGATCATGAGAAATGTTTGGCAACAGTATTCTCATGGTATTTATTGATATATCGGTGTTCAGAGGACGTCGAAGCAGCAGCTACCTCTCGAAAGCTCCCGCTAATTGGGCCCGAGGAATATCGCGACGTTTGGACCCCCCACAAAGCCTGCCTGCGACCCTAAACCAACACCGCGAAAGCCTATTGCAATGGTAGTTTGTCAACGTATTGATAATATTACCTTATTATTGCATTGACTGCGGAAGACCTTTTTATACTTAAGTTGTTTAGTAAGATAAATAAATAACAATATCGTTATGTTTATACTTATAAAACCACCGATAATCGGAATCTAAGGCGCGACACACTTTACGGGATTACCAATAATATTATCGCACAAAACAAAGCATGCTGAATACAATTCAAATATAATCCTTCCAAAGACAACCACATAAAATACAATTAGAATCAAAGATAAGGTGTTTAGCTCACTCTTTATGAAAGTACGCACATTATCAGTAAATTTATGAACAATGGCTTAATTGCGTAATATAAATGAACAGGCTTTACGAAATTTCATGATTCAAATTGAACAGCTTAGTAGAAAAATTTTATATACGTATATGTAATTTGATCAAATACTATATGATTCAAATGTGTTTCCTTTTTACTCAAACTCCGTAATTTCGTCAAGACGAAATCGAGATCAGTAAATCCGTTCGATTTTCGTTCATTAATTCGATCTAATATTTTGATAGTCACTATCAATAACCAATAACTTTTTCGGTACTCTTAACTCTATATGCTCAATTTAATGATGTTATATGCCAATTTTTGGTGGAAAAATATTATCTTCAAAAGAATAAAACACAATCATATTTTTCAATATTATAGATACGTACACATATTATCTCACACGGTCTTGTGGTTGCAATACTAGACGAATATTACAATACCAATATTTTAAATTAAATAGAAAAGATATATGTTTATAACTTCGAAATGTTTCTCAGTCCAAATTTATTTCATGAACAATCGTTTTTTCCCTCATCCTATTTTATAAATTTATGCATATTATTTTTATTAACAAACTTTTATGTGTAGAAATATATATATATTACTTTGCTTGTGTAATTTAATTTGGTTTTTTTAAACAAATTCATTCTTTTACTTCTAATTAATCTATTTGCTAATTAAGGCTAACGTTATTCGCCACTTTAAGTATTATTTAAGAATATCAAAATTGTATAAAAAAATATCTCAAATGCTCTTCCATATGTATAGATTAGTATTTAATAACTCGTGGCGATTTATTTTTGAATAAAGATTAACATTGATGTATTTTTAAGAGGACCTTTACATTTTTATCGTAGAATAATTAATTTCAATTTTGTGTTTTAACTATTTTTATCAGTATTGTTCTGTCATGGATTCTTCAGCAATTGTTTTACATAGTCTGTAGTTACCCAATTAAATACAAATGGAGGACAAAAATCGTATCTTATACTAGTTTTCCCAGGTCCGCTATATAATACGCATGAAATATATCATATTGTAGTTTCATTACAGATGTGATTTTATTAATAAAATTATTTACTACTACAAATATCACAATTGTATTACACACACTAATGAGATTGTTTTATGACGTAAGACATAGAAAATACGGCCAACCAGCTTCTGACATACACAATGTTGATACACAAATTTCTCTCACACTGCCATAACGACAGCCTCACAATCTACCAGTGAAATTTATTTTGATCAAAAGCGAGTTGGGTGCATAGATTTCTCTGGTGATATTTAGTACAAATTGCTGGTGTACGCTGGAGAAACTTTGCTGCATCATTTGTAATAATTTCTTAACAATCTGTAGCGGCGGCTACCGACCACTCATAAATCGACGAGAAGTTATAGTAACGTTTTCAACATTAAAATAATGTAAGCGACATTTTATTGCAAATATCTTTATATCTGGTGTGAGTCTAATATTTTCGGCACATTGTTTAATACAGATGTTCATGTTCTCGATAATCAGAGTCTGACTGGAAACTGTCACTCTACTTACAGGCTAATTAAAAATGTGAAAACATCATAAGTATCAATTGTTTACACATCGTAGTATGGAAGAGCGCATACCATTAATTTTTCACATATCGTCATATCAAATCAAATAATCTTTAAGGTTTTTGTAAGCAAGCCAAAAACACTATTTTCATATGACATTAACTCAATTCAAAAACTATAGAATAGTTTAACTAACTCAAACTATCAAAGCCTCGCAGCTATACAGTTAAAAAGCTCCAATGAAGTGTTGTATACCACCATGAACACCTTACGGCTTTAATATACACCCAATCCTTTTTCTACGCGATTTTTTTTTACGCGAATTCGATTATACGCGATTTTTTTGGACGGCACGGTTATGTTTTTTTACGCGCTTCACTCGTTTTTACGCGATTTTTTCCCCCAATTTGAAGAAATTTATATATGATGCTAGACATGTACGTTTCATTATTTTTTTAAATAAAAAAATATGTGAATCTTCAATACTTAATTTTTTTTACAAAACTTAAACTTGATTTTTGCAAAATTCAAAACTTTCGTTCAAAAAATCGCAAACGATTACATTTCGCAACCGAAAGTGACAGCAGCGAATAATTCATATAAGTGAAGAAAAAAAAATTTATAATCTCATTATATTTTTATAAGCAATAAAGTCATGAAAATATATACACCCAGTCCTTTTTTTACGCGATACATTGGTTCCAGAAAACGGCGCGTAAAAAAGATCGCGTAAAAAATCACAACTTTCATATAATTTGATAAATTGGTTCCAAAAATTAAAATATCGCGTGAAAAAGTACCAGAACCGTATGAAAAACCAAAATTTGCTCCTTAAAATTAGTGCAAAAAAAAAACATATTTCATGTCTTTATTGCTTATAAAATATAATGAGACTATAACGATATAATTTTTTCACTTATATGAATTAAGTTTTAAAAAAAAAATATTTTTTTATTTATAAAAATAATGAAACATACATACCTAGCATCATATATAAATTTCTTCTTTAAAACAAATTTGGGAAAAAAATCGCGTAAAAACGAGTGAAGCGCGTAAAAAATGTAACGGTGCCGTCCAAAAAAATCGCGTATAATCGAATTCGCGTAAAAAAAGGACTGGGTGTATATATATATATTGCACGAATTTTAAAGAACAAATTTTGGTTTTTCATACGTTTCTGGAACTTTTTTACGCGATATTTAAATTTTTGGAACCAATTTATCAAATTATATGAAAGTTGTGATTTTTTTACGCGATTTTTTTTACGCGCCTTTTTCTGGAACCAATATATCGCGTAAAAAAAGGACTGGGTGTATTTATATTCGATTTTTAAGCATTAGGTTTAAACAACAAATATATAATATATATATATTTCGGTGCCATTTAGTGCATAAACAATCTATTTTATAATCAACCAGCAACTGATATGATTTATTTTTAACCTGTAACCGAAGATAGAATGGATTTTTTTACAAATGCAAAAACATTTTTTGTATAAAAATCGCAACAAAATATAAAGAAAGTATTATTACTAACGTCGTCAATACGAATTATTCTAGATTATTAACAGTAGGAAAGAAGATCGAGATCAAGCATTATTCAATTGATAACAAAATTTGCCAAAACTAACAATTTATGAAATTCAACTCTTCCTGTTGAACTTTAAAATGTCATTTAAACATTTCAGTTTAATATTGATGGATATGTAACGAGTCAAAATTTGCCCATAAATTCTTGTATAATGCTTTTAAATGCATATTTACCCGCTGTTTTGATGTAATGCATAAATATTTCGCTGAGAATATTGTTAAAATATAAAACATGGAGATCAGAGATGTATTATTTGATCTCCCATCGCTTCTGTTGCTGCGGCTCTACGAGTGCCATTTTTTATCGATGTAATGAATGCAGATCTACAGAGGAAGTCGATCTAAAAACACGCGACTCCCAAAGTGAATCATAATTCGACTCGATATTTTAACATCAAATTAATTTCTCGCTCTAAAATTACATAGAATTCCTCGTTTTATATTTTAACAGACTAAAAAGATTGATGTTTCATACAAAAAGCAAGATGTCACAGCCTCCCCATTACTTATCAAGAAATGTTGCACGTCTTTTTTATGGACTGAAGGGGACTGTTATATATTATATAGTATGCCTTTGCCTCTGATTTAAAACTATCAAAACTCTAAATAATCATACAAAATAAACAATCTTCTAAAAATGTCGGAAATAAATACTACAAAGTTCAATTAATATAACAAAGTTCATATCAAAAGTATACCAAAGAGTAAATAATAGACTCCTCTTGTTCGAAAATGTATTATTGTCAAAATCTTTACAATAAAGTTTTTTTATGTATACATATGTTATTACATACTTTATGAGTTATGAGTTTATAGATTGTAATTTTTAGGCAGACATAAAATACTTGGTCTCTCACATCTACGCACGTTCATTTTCGCCACCAACATTGACATCAATCATGTAACAAAATTAACAAAAATGATATTTGAATTATAGATTGAAGTTGGCCGATTTCAATTCTTCAACCTTTCATAACGCACTTCTATTTTTAATGAATAATAAGACAATTTAGGTATTCTAATGTCACTTATTATTTATATAAAATAATTAACAGTGTAATCACGAATTCTGATTTTAGCGGGATCTTCATATGTAAGAATTTAAAAACGTCACCTAACCTACATAACTACAACCTTACAGGCAAGATTGACCTATATATTCTACCCTTAGCATCTTTTCAGAAATGATGTATGCATTTTATTTATGTGATTAACTAACAGCACATCATAAATTTTGGATGGAAAATGGTTAGTCTTCAAAAGAAATATGTGTGAAAAATAGAACACAGATAACGAATAGATTATATTAATAACGTTTTAACCAATCATTTTTACATGCGAATTTAAAATGAGGAAAATATTTTCTAGTTCAAGAATTAAAATAGTAAGTTTGAGAAGGAAAACCAATTTTTTGGGATCATTATATAGATACTCTGAAGAAGACGTTTAACTTTAACAACGGGAGTCAAAAAACATTATCAATATTTTTTTTAAATGAAATCCAGTCAAATCCTTAGTGCGAAATATCGAAAATACTTAATACCCGATTAGCGTTGTTAACAAATAAATAGTTCTATTACGTCATTTGAATTAATCGTTTTTAATATATTACATAAAAGAAGTTTTTTCATCATCCATTTTCGTTTTAAAAATGCACCTCTAAAATACATTCGTCGAGAGCTGCGTTCGTTGTTTATGTAAATAAATTTAGATCTAAGTAGTAGCGTAAAATATTTCCCGCTTAAAAAGCGGCAACAGTATATGGCTGTGGAAAACATTTGTTTCATGAATTATGCAAATTTAAGAGTTATGTCTAGTCACAATATTAAATTTTATATTAAAAAATGCCCTTACAAGAAATCCGCAATGTTAAGTTCCGCTAATTTTTCTCACAACAAAAGGTCCCAGCACAAATTATCAAGGAACTGCTTTTTTCAGTCACTCAATTGTGGTAATTTAAAAGTTTTTCTTCATAAAATATCTATAATTATTATTATAGATACACAGTTTAAAAAATATTTAATAATGAAAATTTTTATTTTTTATTATATGATTTTATTGTATCTCAACCGTCATATCTGCAACGGCCGAGAACAAAGTGTTACTAGTTTTTTTTTGTTAATAAAAATATTTCTGCATTAATGTTACTGCCACAAATAGTGCAAAAATATTTTCTTTAAAAAGCGGTGTATAGTACGTCCGGAAAAGGGTAGCCATCAATATTTTGCTACCAATAAATATCGAAGGTTTATTCTTTGTATGTAAATTCAAAGACTCCTGAACACAATAATTTTAGTCGATATTGAACGCGCGTCATAATTTGTAATCAGTCCAGTTCAACAGGAGTACCAAGTACGAGTAACTAGGTACCGGGTACCGGGTACCTATTCAGAAGCATGGACAACTTCTCTTACTTTGCTGTCATACCAGCTGCTAAATGTGAGATGCAGTAGCAGTCAAACAATCTCGTATGATTTCGTTAGAAATTCATAATGGCATAAAACACATTGAATGTTTATTTACATTATTATTTTGGCTAAAGATGGGCAATATCTTACAGAGAAATTGATTTCTCCAAAAAAATGTTTTATTTTTGAGTTGGTAGTTGTACATTTTGTGTGAGAATGTTTTTGAATGAAACAATATATTTTTTTTTTAATTTCGTATTTTTAAGTGTAACATGCACGGAGTCATATCATCAGCTCATAAAAAGCAGTGATAAGTTGGAATTTCTAAAAACTTATATCAATTGTTCAAATGATCTGTTTTTTTATGATTTATATATGGACCGAAGGTTTTTGAAAGGATTATTATGTCAAATGTGAACACATCCATTTGTTTTGTCAAAACGAAATTAATTTTATTCATAAGCATTTTTAGACTTTAGCGTCATCAAATTAACTCGAACTGACTAATATGTCAGCTATTGGGTATAATAATTTTATAATAAATGTTTTTACTTTGTGTCATAATTTAAATAAGCCTCGTGTTTTTCAATATAAATCACGTTTTGATAAAAATTTTGTTTTAGGAACACTTCGCTCGAAGTTTTTTTCAAGAGCAAGTCAGAAATCTAATCACTTATATGAATACGGTGTGATTAGAAAGACTGTTAACTCTACACCAGTTATGTCAAACTCAATCAGCACCACTGACCAAATAAGATTTTTTACGTCAAACAGAAAAACTCATATATTCAATATGCAAAATGGTCAAAAAAATAACATTCAAAATATATCAGATTCAAAATATTGAAAATTATAATATTAAAAAAAATCTTCAATATTGAAATGCTTAATAATTACTGATTTTTATAAAAATAAAAATTGTTTTATTTAGTCTGATATGATATTTTTAAAAAAATCCATATTCACAGCAGCCGTGAACCATTGATGGTGAACAAACCAAACGTCAGCGCGTCGCGTATTCGATATGTCTCTTCTGCATCCAGTTGTTTTAAGACAGTTTTGACGATGGCGAGGTGCTGAAACAGCCATGACAATGATGTGATGCTTATCTACTACATAATCCATGTAGAACATAAAATGTTGTTATTTGTATCTTACAATTTATATTCCGATTCCTTAATAAAATCCAGCGGAGATTCAAACTAGGATCAGTCCAGAATCAGACGGAAAACAACGTAATTAAAAGCTTATACCGTTCCGGCAACATTATTGTCTTACCGCAGAGGCGTGCGCCGTGGAGGAGCGGGAGGGGGGCAAACGAACGAATAGCCTTTCACAATTTACATATTTTAATGAGCAGATCGGTTGCAGAGCGGGCCCGCTAATATATGACGGTAGGCGGCGCCCTATTAACATGGACTTACAAGCGAAATTATGCATGCCTTCGATGACGAAAGATTGGGACTTCTTATTTCTGCATCATCCCAGCAGAGCTTTTCTTTTGTTATGTTCCACGTACTCGAACAACTACAAACATTTCTTTAAACATAAGAATCGTTTATGACTCAAAATCTAATAAAAAATGTATACAGCAACAACTTTCAAATATACATATGTAATTTAGTTTTCTATTTTTTTACATATATATATATATATATATATATATACAGGTAGTCCTCGGTTTACGACGGTTCGACTTACGACCATTCGCACTTACGACCAAAAAATAGCATTTTTTTTAAAAGTGCATTACTCTGCAATATACAGGGAAAAAAACGACAAACAACTCAACTAAAATTGGATATGTTTTTTAAAAAGACTGCTACTGCTTCTTCTTCCACTACTGATGATGAACCAATGGATTGTACTTGTATAAGACAGATAACGAAATATTTTAAATATTAATGTAGTAAATTTTTTTTTTGTATTAATAAATAAGTATAAATTTAACAATAAAAATATATATATATAAATACACATGTTTTATTTTAATATGTAAGTACATACATATTTTGGATGAAATTCGACTAACAACCAAAGTCCAGGAACGTATCTCGGTCGTAAGTCGACGATAACCTATCTATATATATATATATATATATAGCCAGTGATGCGGGCTCTCAGTATCATTTTTTTAAATATATTTTATATGTTATTTTTTTAAACCTTTTCCGACATTTATTCTGACTTAGTAGTGTATACAAAATATTTTGTCAGCTTAAGGCTTCGAATGGAAAAAAAACTGTTAAGGAAAGAGTCTTGCAAGTACTGAGTGTTACAGAATAATTATATTTAAATTTAATTTATTAAATAAACGTTAGCTTTTGAAACGGAGCACTTTTATGTTTAGGTTCGATGTTCAATATCGGTGATGCCCAATTATTAACGAATGCAAAAAATATTTCAAAATTAATTAAAAACCACTTACGCCAAATTTGTCAAGGGAAGTGGTGACGTGCGCAAATAATTAATTTGCATTTAATAAAGCATTGTTTTTCATCAAATAAAATAAAATAAATTTGAGTGAAGTGTGGTGAAAGCAACACCGATGACTTTTGTGTACACGTTTTAATGTCATAATTCAAGCGGGCTTTATTCATGCAGGCCAAAGCTATTTTTATCGAAACTTAAAACCATGTTAGTGATTAATTGGAAAAATCTATGGCCACACCTTTCCACTACTTTATGTTGAACAGATTATTTATTATATGAATAACATATATATCTTCAGTTGATTTCCATATACGATGGCCAAAGATATGAAACAAGATACTTGTAGGTTTTTGTACGTGTTACGTCGACAAGGTAATACAAAATGTGCCATTTTTTTACAACAAACATACGTCTAAACCTATTTTATTTAAATTTCGTGATAAAATTGAATTTTTAGTACATTGAATATTAAATCTTTAAATTATAAATAAATTCGCAAATCATGAAAAGCACGTTGATTGGCGTTTTAATTTTTAACACTATAGAAAAATAATAAATATATCGTTATATGTAAATCATTTCTGCGATCATTTTTATTTAATTGTCTAATTAGACAATTATTGATTGTAACCATGTTAAATAATTTAATAATAAATCGCACCATTTTCCATAACTTAACAACAAATCTGATTAAGGCTTAGCTTAAAAAATAAAAAAGCTTTTAACGTGTTATATAGTATAATGCAATGTTTAAAACTATTATTTTACGACATTTTTATGATTTAGATTAGGATTAGTTTCGCTTATAGCGTATATCAACCAATACAGTTCAAATTAACACAAGGTTTTTAATACAAAAAAATTGTTAATAATTGACAAGAAATTGTAGAAATGGAAAAAATGGTCCATGAATTAAGAAAATACCATATGTATTTAGAAATAAAAAAGCATATTTTATTATGTGACAATAAAAAAACCAACAACCTCACTTGTGTTTTATTTGTGTTAAATGAATCGGTAGAGATTTAATATATTTTCGAATTGATATTACGCAAAATAATCTGATCTGTCTGGTTTGTAGTTTTCAATAATTGAATTTTACAATTACACTAAAAGTCATCAATGACCGTTCATATTATATATCTATACGTGAATTGAAACTGATGTGTAAACTTGACGTAAAGTTATATTTTACGTTGCTTTTAAATCTTTTTGGCACAATTCACAGAGACGTATGAAATTCAATTCAAACGACATCCTGAGTGGGTCTATATTTACAAACGTATTTATTTAACATTTTTTTTTAATTTCTATCAAAAGAATTACATCTGGGAAACCAGTATCGTAATATTGCGAATACCCATTTAAGGTTTTGAAACTTTTACCGCACTACCGATTAGGTAATACATACAAACATATTACATACACTTTAATAGATTATTATATTATATTACAGATTAATAGATTTTTGTTTTAATGCATACTGTGTATTGAAAATAAAATCAAAATTTCTATTTGCTCCGCCACTGAATCGAGAATGAATATATGCAATTGTTTCATTAAGGAAATTTAAGTGCACTTTGAAATACATTGTTTTTGGTATAAATATAACAACGTTTGTCACTTTAAAAGATATGACTGGTTCATTTATTCCGTCAAAATTTTAGCGGTAATCGGTTTTGTATGTACATTTTAAATTAATGGACATAAGCAAAATAGCAGATCTCCAAAATGATGCAATCGAATACTAACTAGATGCTTCGGAATAATTCAGTTCACCAATTTTACAAAATACTACATTTATCGTAATTAAATGATGTAATCAAATAACATTAACGACGATTTAAATTCTTTTTGATTATATAATAATTAGAGTATAAGCAACATACATAGTATAAGAATTTTATAGAAGCAGCTATTTTTTTCAAAAAGAATTATTATTGTATAATATTATACTTGCTTTCAACACTACTTTATTTCCATTTACTTTTATAAAGCAATATCGACATCATTTGATCATTATGTGTTCTTTAAATGTCTGTGTTAAGGTCTAGGGTCAATCCAAAGAATTTGACTGTATTGAACATCTTGTTTGTTTTATCAAATAAAAATTAACATGTTTTCTTAGTATGAGTGGTAATCTTTTAAGCGTATCGTATTTAAAACTTATGAGACAGCGTTAGAAAATCACGTTTTCGCTATTTCGATTTGGGTGTCACAAAACATGCGAGGGCTGGTGGGGAATACTTGAATCTTAGTAGAGTGTAAAAGATTTATTGAGTTGACCAATGTCACCCAGAATACGCTAGAAAAAGAACGCAGAAAATTTTACTGTCTCTTTTGTTGGGAAAATATGAGCATTTAAACAGATTTTTTTTCAGTCTTGTATTGAACACAATCCGTCTAGCTTCTAGACTACGCTACGGGAATTACTTACAATAACATTCTTTTAACGATTGAGCGTACACGGGGGATACGAAATAAATTAATTCCCTAAACCTTTTTTTGGTTATTTTTCAAACAATGTGCGTTGAAGCACAAGATTTTTTTACTCATCGAAGACCACAAAAAAAACATTTAAATTATTTCAAAGCTGTCGCCTCTTCCTTCGATTAATTATAGTGAGCTTAAGCGTTGACCTTTCTTTCGATATGCGTTGAATCTTAGAGCTTTTAGTTATGCAGATGATGCAAAGCTCACTTTTGAATTTAAGGAAACCTAAAAATCTGATTTTTTATATTCAACATGACTCATCATACTTTAGGTATTCATTTATTCTTCTGTGCTACGATTCTACTTTTACCCAATTTTCTCCCAAATATTTTCAAATAATTTCATGAATAATATCAAATATATTTTACCATTATTTACTACAAAATTCTTGCATCAATATATTTTTATTTTTTTTTCTGGATTTAAAGTAAACAACTATGAACTATTTTTATATTTGAATCAATTTTGTTGAATATAATATACCTTTGAAAGTACGCAAGTATTTTATTAGTATCTATAAATGATTGGCTATTTCCTCATTCGACACACTCCGCCATCTGTCGGTCCACTCAACAACAACATAACAACGAAAAAACCTCGAAACGTCGAAATATGAAAAATGCCCTGCCGTTCGAAAACCGCGACGGCCAAATCGAAAAATAAGCGACCGCAAATTTTATTTTATTGTAGTGAAGGCCGAAACAAAGCGCGCAGCTAAAAACACCATTTTATAAATAATTAAGTTAACCGAATATTGTCAATTGCAATGCATGCGGATGCCACTTGACATGTAGGGGAGGAAAATGAAAATTATTTTCGTCATTCAAATACCCATATTGATTCAATAACGAAATATTTTTGGACAGTATTTAATAAAAACAAAAAAGTTTTTGGTTTTAATAAATTCCCGGTTATATATTAAAATGGCCGATTCTGTCGTCGAATATATAAAATAATCATTATTCATAGCGTAACATATATAAACAGTTTTTAAGGTGTTCACTTCTTGATGGAAAGACATTATATTTTTTAAAAAAACGCGTTTTTAGTACTAATTTCATTGAAATTCCTATATAAAAATGTGTTTTGTTATTTGAAATAAATAAAATTTGAATTGTTACAACATAGTACGATTCCACATATCTTGTCACTAACGACCCAGAGTGTAATAGAATGCCTGAAGATGCCAAAAGGCGAAACCCGGGTCGTTAGATACAAAACATGTGGAATCGTAGAAAGTTGTTACAATTCAAATTTGATATTGAAATTCCATCAAGCATCTTCAGTCGATATCATAAATTATATTAGAATATATAAGCCAGCTTTATTTTATCTTACTTTACACAACCAGTAAAAAACAATCGTCTAAGAAGCTTTTTACTGACCTTTTTTGCATATAACAAAATAATATTTTGTTTGTTAATTTCATATACGTAAAAAAATCTATTGTATATGTAGCAGAGCATCAAAACGTTTTTCAAGATAATCAAGCCATCTCAATCAGTACGGGGTCGTTTGAATTCTATATCTGAAATATACTCCATCGTCTATATTTATCTACCCTTTTAAGAAAGTGGTTATTCTACTGAGTTACTTAAAATTTTTACATTTTTTTTTTCACACTTACGTCCGTAGAGATAATTCATACCTAAAAGCAGTGTAGAATTAAAGAAATGATTGATATACTTACAGCATTTTGTTAACGTTTTTTCTATAATTGATATGGCCGACGACAGATTCGATATTAAGCATTTTTAAAAATATAGTGTCCACAACATAATTCATATCTATTTGTCTTATAATACGATACAAGTAGGTGCATAGTTAAAAATACTTCAGTACGATAATGACATGAATCGAGGAAAAACCACTGTAATAATTGCAAGTAATTCAACATCTCTAAAAATATTATCCACTTATCTGAAAATGTTGATTATCTTATTAGATAAAATTAATATTTCTTAAATGTTGCTTATAACCAGAACGTCAAATTATTCAAACTAAGTTAAAATAATATTTATGTGCATACAGAATTTGTTGAACAGAGTTTTCTGCATATTATCCCTTTTGAATCAAAAAATAACCCATCTACTTCTTTTTAAATGAAACATTTGTAAACACACAGTTTTACGACAATCACCGAACACAATCAATTCAGACCAACCGCAGAATTTCAAAAATCGAATGACATTTTTCCATTTGACGACAATTGTAATCTATTTTGGAATGACCTGCTAACAATGTGATGATGGCATACAAGTTTCATCCAAATAAGTAATATATTAATTTTTAAATAAATATTTAACTATGTGATTACAATAAACAATAGTTTCAATACATTGTAACCGTATAATATATTGTAAATATGTGTGTTGATAATATTGCATCTCAATTACTCATCTCTTGAGAATCACAATGTTTTTATTTTACATCAATTTGTTGCTTTTGTAATTTAACTAAAAAAAAATATATATATGTTTATTTTTTTCTGCAGCTCAACATTATTAAGCTCCTGAAATATCATCAGATGAGAATTTTTATTAAACAAAAATTATTCCACATTATGACATCATCATTTTTCAAAAATATGTTAATATTAAATTTATTATTTACCATAACCAATAATTAAAACATCTATGCTGGTAAACATCACGATATCCCGGAAGCTGCCACAAATACCAACATAAAAATCCGACCAGAGACTATCGTGGGCGAATCAGTGTGGCATTATAATAATTCCATATTTCAAAAAAAAAATAACAAAACCTATGTACCTATAGTATTGCTATGAAGTGAGAGCGAGAGACTGTGAGATAATTAAGTACCTACACGGTAGGTAAAGAGCGAAACCCGATAATTATATATGCTAATGAGGAATTAATTTATTTATGGTAATGAACCATGTCGACTAAGATATGGGGCCGAGATATCGTTTTAATTTACACTCATGCGTGCGGGAGCATTGGGTTCGGCCCGAATCGATCAGATCAATTAGGTGAAATCTTTCTTGTCAGACTTTAATTAAAAATCTTACGTTGCTTGGGTGCTTTTATAATGTCGACCAAGTGTATTTATTATTAACGAAGGCGTTGTTTTGATTTTAATTATCAAAGTGCGTTAAGTGCGCTGGATTCTCTTCTGGTCAGCGACGACTACTATACTTAAATACATCACAACCAAGAATTAAGCATCCTAAAGCGGGGAGCCAAATGACTATTTATTTGATTTCCACAAATCTACAATATTTCTGTAAGCTGCCATAACCTCAATAAAAAGATCAGATTTTAAATCTTAAATTCGTCGTTAATTTCCTATTGTGCATTATATGAACACTTTTAATAATGTTTATACCCTTGTCAATGCAACTAAGTATTACTAAGTATTACGGAGATGCGGGTCATGTATAACTAACTATCTTGGCGGAATGACTTAATCGGTTTATGTTATAAACTCTTGATTACTCAAGAAAAATCAGTGTAACTGCAAAACAAACTCCGAAAAAACATGCGTAAAGCGAGTGCTCAAATTAGAGTTGTGTTTTGTTGTCTGGAAAGCAATGATACTAGATTTAACCATCTTGCCCATTATAACATTGAAAAGCTAAAAGCTACGATGAATCTCGGGAAAGCCTGAATTCTATCTGTATTTTCTATTTTTCGGATATATTCTCTAAGGCCATACCAAACAAACGGGCTCGTGGATGACTGGGAATCTTAGAATGGACTCTAGTTGGCCATATGTTATGATTTTTTACAAAAAACTTTTCATTATTTATTTCTTAGTAAAATGTCAAACTGTCATAAAACCACTTAAGCCAGTGTTTAAGTCTTTACAATATAACTGAAATAATAATAGTAAGCACTATGTCATTTGATTGAGATCTTTATATTAGATTTAAGTACGCAGGAAAATGCAACTACCGCCGATTTCCTCCAATCCTATTCACACGTTAATTATTTGACGACTTCAACATTTTCAATCACTTTACGAATTATAAATTTGCCTAAGCCGTAAGCCAGTGGATGTCGATGTATGTAAACATCCTGTAGCCCATGGCAAAAAGCAAGAAACCGTTGCCATTGTATGTTAAATTAATTAAATCTTAAAAAATCTTTCTAACAATACACAGTTATCTTACACATGATACATGCTTATAATTTACCATTAATTTAAAAATTTCGCTTTACAAAAAATCAGCATTATAGAAAAATAAATTACTGTCTTATCATTCGGCAAAACGATTTCATAGAATTTTTCGTAAGAAAATTACCTCATTTTTTAAAATTCTTTTATATTTCATATAAACATTTATTAGATTTATACATGTATTTTCTTGATATCAATAAAAGTATTAGTGGGTTAACTTAATATAAATTTGCATTGCACCGTCATTCGGTGATAAAACAATAATCCTAAAAATAAGGTAACCATTCCACTTTCGGTATATTGCTTTGTTTTAAATAAAAGCACTATTTATACGTTTAAACAAAAATGTTTGTATTAAGAAGCATTGATTTAAGGTATATTAATTATTGATTGAATTGGCATTCACTTGGTAGAACTCCATTATAACACGGTGAAAAACCGTGTTATAATGGACCGTGATATAATTTTTCACCGTGTTATATTAATTATGTTTCGCTCTGAGAAATGCCTTTTTTACATACATTCAAAAGTACACATTCAAATGCGTGATAACAAATTTCAGGTATGTGTGACATATTAACATTTTCCATATCATTTTACCCGAAATTTGACAGCCGATGACGTATTTTAAAGTCATGTCTTAAATGTGTTATTCACATAAACGAAGAATAAACATTTAAACAAATTTTCTTATCGCATCGGTATGGAAACCCTGACACATCCTCACCACGTATATTTTTGAAGAGATATCAATTGATTCAATGATATTTATAGGGCGATATTAAGGCTAAGCGTTTTAATACTTAAATGATAACATATCTCAGTTATCAATAAAATGTGATCTCATTGCTCTTCCTGTAACAAGTTCTGTTTAATCATAAATGTGTATCAAAAATGAGAAAAAATATCTTACGCCGTTTAGTGAAATTTGTAAACGCTTGAATGAGCATAAATAAAAATGTTGTAACTGTTTATTTATACGAAACCCATAATAAAAGTACTGCCCGTATAAAACAAAATACAACTATTTAACAAAAGTTAGAAATTCAACACAAATAAAAATACTTTCGTAATATAAATTGAGAACCTTTTGACGTAATCTCAAATGTAGAAAATCTTGTTTTTTTTTTCATTAATTAATATAAAAACGATAGTTACATATACTAATTTTTCTTAAAACAATGACATATTGTGTTTTCATTGATTAATTTGGATACTTAAAAAACATTAACCTCAACATTTATGGCATTGTCAAAATGTATTTTTCGCGCTTGTGAGAGAAGAGTAAAAAATCTATATTTATTTTATTACTAATCAACTATATTAATAATCCATAGATTCGACAAAGAAAAACGTGAAAAATAAATCTGACGTCTCATTAATTGTGAGATAACAAGCTCGAATTTCCGTTCACTCGCAATTCGATTACAAAAACGGAGTGCGGATTTGTGTGTTGCTCTAACGACAAACTTGCTATTATTCTTTCCCTAACATTTCCTTCGATATAAAAAGATTAAGATTATGACTTAAAACCAGTTTTCATACAAACATGATCAATTGAGATTCTCTATTGAGAGTTCATATGCTGTAAATCAGGAGTGGAGATTTGAAATAAGAATTTTATCTACTTACCCATTATATTGTAGGGCTTATTAATTTCCTAACCAAATAAAATATTTTTAATTATAAAAATGTACGATTTTGTATCTATCCGATAACTATTTTTTAATTAAACTAATAGTCTACGTAATTGCTTAAACTTGTATTATAATAATTACAAAAGAGATTTTAATTTTTCTTACGATGTAGTTATGTAGGTACTAAACTAAAAAATCGATAAATTGCTCATATAAAGCTTCTGATTGGAAGCTCATTTAAAATTTATTTGGGCGTGTCGATTTTTTAAATTAACTACCAACCGAACAACCGTTCAAATACAGTAGTCTTCGGCTCGGTACAACAAAACAGGATTTTTTCCATACAATAATTTATTATTTATCGTTTTATTCACATTTTAAGCAACTGTTAACTTTGCCCAAAAATATTTACAGCGCGACATAACTTATTTTATAAATTAATTAATAATTATTATTATTTCTGTCTATAATTTAGTTTTATTGATATATCGATTTACAATGTTGTTTTCTTGCTGAGATAAAGTCTTTCAAAAATGGTGCTCGTTAAGACATGATCCATAAATTACTAATGTTATCCACAGAAACGATTAATTAATTTTAAAATATTTCGATATCTGACTTTTCATTATCTATCCAATCATTGAAATCAACTATTTTCAATGCTCATAATGATTAATTAAATATTTAAATGTGTACTTTAGAGACATGTGTTTGAATTTTTTATATAATAATGTTCAACAATTTCCAAGCGACATATATCATGTTCGTTATAGTAATATTTATGCTTTGTAGCTGACGAAAGATAAATCTAAAAAAGATTGCTTAGGCAAAATTTTTGTGACATTGAAAACGCCAGAAAAAGTTTTCCCTGAGGTAGCCGTGGTGAAAATGCTTAAGTATAGTACATAATATAAAAAAGTGTGGAAAGTTAAACATAAATATCACACATCAAGAAGGAACTATTTTTTTTCGTTTCTCCCATCGCACAATATGTTCAATAAAATGGGCTCTTAAATATAATATATTCATAATTTATAGCAACATCATTAATGCCTAAGTTCATTGTATAATTGCTAAAATCGATCGTATGTGTTCATCGTAAAGTGTATTATTTGGTCAAAATTTAAATTCTAATGAAATTGTCTACGATTTAATATATATATGACAAATCAAAGATACTTAACATCCTCGTAAAATTGATGTATCCTAACGAGACATTCATGTATTCTATTTCGTGCTTCTTTACGTAAAATGAAAATCGATAGTGTAGATTGCCACTTTAGAAAGAGTCTTCAGGATATCGATCGTAAAATCGCAAGTAAAACATTGATTATTATTGAAATCAAATAAGCGAAACCCGTGTAATAAATTTAATAGTATCAACACGATTGAAATAATAAGGTTATCAATTATAATTTTGCATTAACACGTTACAATACCCAACATCATCAATAATATAAAAAAATATGGCCTATTAATGAATATTTCTTTAAGAAAATTTATATCAATAACTATCGTAGGGTCTCAAGAGTTAACTGTGTACGCATTACTTTGGTGAAGTATGTTAGTGGTTTCAGTTGGGTATTAAATTCAATGATATTTTGAAAATCGCCCATCTCATTTTGTAAAATGATTTAAAAAACATAATTATTCAAGCAATCTTATTGCATAAAAACAAGACTATCTTTTATCAAAGATACTCATATCTCTATAAAAAAAATATTTGTAGCTTCAATGAAAGAGCTATGAAACGAACAGCGAGTGCATAGCATTATCATTCAAGAAATAACCAATTTTTTTTTTTATATCAACATTTTGCCATAATAAACCGTTTTATAATACTGTTTTTGGAATTCGCATATGGTATATTTTACAATTTGACTTTAGCTGACCAGGTGGTCAGCCGTGCTCGAATTTGTTCACTGGATTGTGACTGTTGTGAAGTCATATTTATGAATCGTGAAGTGGTGATATGATGGCACAATAAAACTTCAATGCATGTCTATGATGTTGTCGTGGAAAAAGACATACTGAGATACGCCAGTTAATTAATGGTTTCCGACTTACTCTCTCTCTAACGAAAGCCAGATATTTTACGATTGTCTTATAACTACTTCCATTAAAAAGTAGTTTGAAGAGATGCGGCACCTGTTTCAGACTGCGAGCGATCTTGGTATAAAACAAAAAATAGCTTCGATAATTTAAGCTAATTGTTTTTAATTTTATAACCAGGATTATTATCTTCGTACTTCAGAATGTTGCCAGTTCAATAAATCGAATAAAACCCATTTATAATTTAATAGCGGTAAAAGATTGGACCATAAATAAAATTTGAAAGACAAAAGATTACCATAAAGAATTGATGACATCAATAAATCAATAGAGCGCATTTGCTGAGATACACGCACACATTTATGCGTAACTTAACTTTTTGTTCGTCGTATACTGTACTGTATACAGTGCACAAAATTTTAATTTCTATTATAATGAGCGGTGAATTTATCCAGTCGGCCTGAATTGAAGAGGTGTCGGTTTTTCGTTTATGCGTTGCAATTTTTCGGATTCTACTGTAATAAATATAATAGTAATTCAGTGTCTTCGTGTTATTTTAGCCAATTATTCACACTTGAGCGTTGAACTAGTTTTAATATTCGATTACTATCGTCATAACAATCGAATATTGAATTAAAGATTAATAACATCATTTATTTGTATTCATTGAATGCAATATAGTTCCTTGCATACATGTATTATATACGGAGCTGTGGAGTCCGACATTGACCAACAACACAACTCTGACTTAAAAAGCTTAATTTTGTCAGGTTTTTTTTTCTATATGCATTAAATCATAGATCAACCAACGAATTCGGCAAATTGTTCATTGAGATATTTTAAAAAATCGTCTAAACGAAACAGTCGCTCGTTTTTCACAATCCTGATTATAGAGATTATTTTAGAAAGTTTTTATTCCAATTATTTGTTGAACTTTGTCTTGTTTTATATAATATGTGTCACTCAAAAAATAAACATTGCGTTTTTTCAAGTTGATTAGAATTTATACGATTAACTACAGCGCTTTTATTAAAAATGATTTACGTATCCTAATTCAATAAGACTGGTGTAAGAAACTTATATAAATATCAATTTCGTCGCATATAGCATCTTTTTGTTTTTATTCACGTATATCATTTTGAATTACGAGTATACCAAGACAGTTGCGAAGAGTACATCTCGTATGCTAATTCAAAAATAATTTATTCAATAATAACAAAATAATTACTATATTATTATTATTATGTAGCACCTACGTATTAATATATTTTTCGCCTTTGCAACACCATTAAATGTTATTCTTAATTAACTTGTAATATAAAAAAATCATTCAATAACTTTTAATCAAATATCTACCTACACCTGGCTTAGCTTTTAATCAAATAATTGTTTTAATAGAGTTTGTTATGTGCTAAATGTTGATTTGTAATCAGAAGCAACATATTTTTTGTCAATAATTTGATTTACTTATCGATTTAATTTGATGAAAGATTAGCTCATGGTTGTTAGAATCTCAAAGTATTTTTTGTTTAAAATAAATATAACAATAATATATATTATAAATAGGAAAAATTTTTGTATTTGAATACCAAAGTCATGATTAAATCATCTAAATTAGGCTGCATTCAAGAAATTAAATATCACGTGCATCATATTGTAAATGAAAAAAATAAATTCATTCATAAGGACGCACTTCAGAACATTGAAGGCCATAGATTCCCTACATCAGTTTTATAAGATGCTTTCCATAATTGATGATATATTACAATACTGTACACCGACCTCATTTATAGCTATCTCTTCTATAATATATTATAGAGTTAGTGTTCCCATTATAACGAATTATACGTATGTAATTCGTTAAAGATAAACCGTTTGTTATGAAATTTAATAAAAACAATGAGATATGTGTATTTTTTTTAAATAGTATTATACAAAATTAGAAGAGATTATACTTTTAATATCATATTGATAATATATTATATGTTGTTATACTATTAGTTCTAGTATTAGACTTCTAAATAAAAATTGCATTTCAATCGTTGAGTGATAATTCATCATACATTTCGATTTCAAAATACTAAGAAAAACACATTTTATTTTATTCTCAAACCTACAGTTTTGCACACATGCCCTTAAACTTTTGGAGTGACGATTTGGAATCACTGAAAATTTGTTTGAAAACTTTTTTTATGACATCTATGGTACGTGGCAAAAAGGTTCAAAGAAAATTAATTTACGCAGAAGCTATTTCGCCCGAATCGCTTTGTGTTAGTACAGCTGTGAATTAATACGATGCTATTTTGTATAACATTCAAATGTTGCAAATCGTTCAATCGTTTTAAGTCCGTCTAGATTCACCTTTGCTATTCGACTTTTACGGTGATGTCAAGGTCACGAAAAATTCAATAAAAAAATCTTTTACTGTCGCGGTTAGTAAATCGTCACTTTACTTATGTCAATACAACGTAAACGACACACACACACACCTCTTTATACAGCCTCATGCACACCAATGTAAAATCTCATTACACAAAACTCCATTATAAAGTAATTATATTGTGTATAACGAGTTTTTTAGCTCGTTAATATCGGACTCGTAATAAATTGTAGCTTTACATGACGCATTAAAAGCACGGCCTTTTTGTAGTGGTGAGCTTTTCCTCGTATGTGTATACGTATGATTATGATTACGTTATAGTGTATGTCTGTTATCTTATGAGTATGCGTGTCTTATTTGTGTGTCGATTGGTGTAATACAGCATGTACCCAAAATCATACCCTGGCTCAAAATAAATTAGCACTTTTTATAATTCTTAAACACAATTCGCACAATACTGGTTATTATTAATTTTATAAAATTAACAAAGAAAACATGATACTGAGTAGATTCGAAGAATTCAAGAGGCAAATATCCTTACAACTGAATTTGATAAATTCACGATAATTTGAATGTATTTAACACAGCATTTATACACATACGCCATCTTATGCCAGGAATTTTATTTAGACTACACTTTATTAATTGATAGAGTTTTAATAGACATATTGATCGATTCAGAGGCTATTTACCTTTAACTGTTTTTGTGACCAATATTTTGAACATAATGAAGAAAATATTTGATTATACATTTAGAGCACACTGTGCAGAAAAAGCTTTTTACCATAGGTAACTTTATGTTATAAACTACTATTCGATAGCATTCTATATTTTCACATGAAATAGAGTATGAACTTTTATAAAGCATGAAATATTGTATTATATGTTGTTTTATAATGATGCAAAAATAAATCGAAAATATTTCATACAACTATAATACTAAAGACAAATTATGTAAAACGAGCCGAAAAGATAATATGGAAATAGAGAACACAAATTTTTACGCCTAATACTTTTGTTGCACGTTGATACGTATGTTTCAACCCACTGGTCCTGTCGCTGAATGGTTAGCGTGATGGTTTTCGGTTTCACTGTCCACGTGTTCGAATCAGCACGGGTATATAAAAACATAAAATAAATTTATATTAAACCAACATTTTTAGATCACACTTTACTTCAAAGGGCGGTTCTATAGATTAGTTCTTCTCAAACGGTCAAATGTTATATTAATGTACGCTTAATTTTAATATATATATATATATATTATTGTTATTTTTCTAATAGATTTTTTACTTTTACTTACTGTACCTCATAGCTGCTCTTATTTTAAATGGAAAAATAGTATTCAATTTCAACCATATGATATTGTTTTGAATTGTTTTTCACATAGTCTTTTTATTCCGAAGTTCTTTAAAATGTCAGAGTATATTGTTTCATTTTAAAGCGAAGCTTACACACCTTGGTATACAAGACCTATCTCTAGAACAAAAGAGTCTAATGTTCTAAAATATAAATATTATTATACTGCATTTGATCAGGTACTGATTGAAAAACAATTAGCTTTGAAAAGTTAAATATTAAATTTGTAGTGTTAGAGTAAGTTTACCCATTCAAGTCATATTGCCATTAAAAAAAAAACACAAAAGTAATAAATTCATGCCAAGCATCCATTTATTTGTACGCTACAATTTTTTTTAGATAACGATGAACATCAGTATTAAATAATTCATCTGATATCGCTTTTCTAGTTGCTCTCGTCGATTAATTTTACTCTTTTTTTCTTCATTGTTCTTCTTTCTTCAGTATTCATATATTCAACCGGTATTTCAATTTCAATTGCTACTTGTCAAAAGAAATCAAATTACAGTGAAAAAAGTCAGTTAATATTTTTGTTAGTAGAATAAATAAAACTATTTAACTGAAGAAGTAACCGTGTATTATTCTGAACAAGCGTTAACACTAATATTAAAGAACATTTTAGTCAATGCCCAAACAGTACGCGCACACATGTTTAGAATCGCTAGAATTCAAAATCAGCTTAGGTATGCTGTTAATTACTTACTACACATATTCGTAATTTATATTGTTGAAAATTTATGCATATTAAATATGTACATACTTCCTTTTTATTGAGATTGTATAAGATGTGAGTTATATTGAAGTATTTGACGTGGACCGTTGATGCTGTGCAGGAGATTGTGCCGAAGACTTTCGGCTGGTTGTATCCGAACTGGTTATTAAACTTTTGTTTTATTCAAATACATTCACAAGGCAATGAGATGCAAATTATTTTTCCGTCTGCTCATTTTGTATGCTCTTTTAATTATGACCAGCGAGAGATTTTTCACGACGATAAAAATTGGATTATCAAATTTTGTAAGTACCACATCATTGTTACAAAATGTATACATAATACTAATCGAGAAGACGGACAGTGCTGACGTTTTCTGTATAGTTCAATATATTATATATACGTGAAAAAGTCTTGAATTTGCGCAAATAATGATCATAATGATCGAATTTACGTGTTTAACGTTTTCAACACAGTGAAAAAATAGCAATGTATTTTAGTTCTACAAAATTTTATAATACATAGTTGATATATTTCACCGTGTTATAATGGAGTTCTATCAAGTAAATGTCAATTCAATCATTAAATTTAACGTTTCAAATCAACCTTTTTTACATTCTTATATACACAAACGATTTAAAGATATTGTCATTTAAATAACACCTAATTTATTTGAAACATTTTTATCAACCTTCATAGATATATATCTTCTTACAATAAAATATTATCAGCTCGCAGTGTCTTCTGTTATCATTTGCTCAATACGCTGAATGCAAACAACGCGCAGAAAGAAATAATGTGTGTATTTTGCGTAAAAAATAGAAAGAAACTTTTTATATTACTGTGGGATTATACGATTAATATCATACGTATTTTAATAATCTGGTGTTACCATATCAACGCTAATATATGTTAAGTAGTGTCGAGGATATATCACATATGGCCAAATTTTTAAAAGAAATTCCATTAAAATAGGTAAGTTCAATAATTATTAGAAAACATTGTACTGTCAACAATAATTTTATGCATAAATCAATTCTATTAATGTCTGTTAGTATAATAAAAATGAAATAAAGTGAAGTTGCTTCGATTGATCACTTTTATTATAAATCATATAATTATTTACTACGCGTTAAGAAGTATCTGATGAACATAATGAACGTAATTCTTATCTGTCATGTTATGTATCTCATTAGGATTTATTATCTAGGTGCGTTCTAAAAATCTGGATAATGGCATTGCAAGTTCCACGACTAAATAAGTCCGGTTTATTGTTGGCACATTATTCATTATGTGAATTTACGATCAATAAAATACTCTATTATAGGGTTTGCCAAACTGTACTTCTTACGTGGCGCGTGCGACTCTTCAACAACGTTCCCTATACAACAACTGATTCTTAGCGCAAGAAATGCAATTGTTGACCAGACCAAACCAACAAATGTGTAGCATAATTTTGATCTTTTGGCAAATATTAGTAAATGACAATTGAATATTTTCTCCTGCATTTCTAGTAGGTGTAAATAATGTCACCATATAAACTGTTTAACGGCAAGTCTTCCCATCATGAGGAGAAAAATATTTTTATTTTACGATAATAAGTAAAATAATATGTCACGGAAAAATTACAATAACAATTCGAGAGCACGTAAGTAATTCACAGGACGCTCTTTACCGTTAACCAAAAAGGCCTTAGATAATAATTTTCTGTGGGGTTTTTGGATATTTCGATGAATTTTGTGTGTAATATTTTTATTGAAAAAACATTCGAATCAATTATAATAATTGTATGAAGCCATTCACATTTGTAATCGCCCTTCTCATTATGTCTTTTGAATAGTATACATATACTCGGATTACGGATTCACTGCTCCTTAATGTCCGCAACAATATCGAAGAGTTACCAAATCATCGAAATCTCTTGAACTTAATGCATCAAATCTAAAGAATAGAAATACATATAAAATACATATGTTCAAAAACCTTTAAGAATACTTAATTTTTAATAGGTATGTTTAAAAACCATATTTACCAGTCAACAAATGAAGTTCATTCATTTATGATATCGACTGAAGGTGCTTGGTGGAATTTCAATACCAAATTTGAATTGTTACAACTTTGTACGATTCCACATGTTTTCTCACTAACGACCCGGGTTTCGCCTTTTGGCAACTGTCAGTTCTGTTGCATCCGTGCGATGGAATGCCTGAAGATGCCGAAAGGCGAAACCCGGGTCGTTAGTGAAAAAACATGTGAAATCGTACAAAGTTGTAACAATTCAAATTTGAAGTTCATTCAACTCAAAAAGGATAATTGTGCATTGGTAATTTTGAATGTGAGAAGAAGTTTTATAAAAAACCTTTCATCGGCCTATATGGTCCAGAGGTAAGATTTTGAAAACAGGCATCTGACCAAAAGTACCAGCAATCTCAATATAGAATTTCAATTTTTAATTTTGATGTTGTGCATACGTGTATTTATTTTTGATTTGATCTCGAGTAAGTTATAAAAAGTCTCATCGAACTGAAATTGACTGATTTTTTTAAAATCAAATATTTGACGCATTTGCATAATCTGTACTTAATACCGAATATATTTTTAATAAACTTTTTTTCTTTATAACATTCGATTTGAACTGAACTCCAAGTTTCATATTATATATCAGTTTCCTCTCTCTTACTCGTGTTAGGAAACAATAATTCTGCATTATGTGTTATTAATTTATGTGAAACGTCTTATAAAAAACCTATAACTATTGCATACATTTATTGCCTATTGGAATTAGAGTTTGACGACTCCCAGCTTATTATATTATCATAATAGAAATCGTTGGCTCTATAACAGTCTTATAAATTAAATGTGAACAAAAATATAGGTTAAATACAAAGAAATTGCGTCATTGATGGCCGTGACAAGAACAATAAGTTTACAATGTTAAACAACTATATTGCATTTAAATAGTATTCTTATGTCATGCATGCTGCACATTTATTTGTTGCCGCAGCAAGACTACTAATAATTATTCATTCTCTTGCTGATTTAGATAATGCAATGATAAAATGTCTCGCCATTAATTGATTTTCTTAATTGCTAATGCAAGAAATACACTGGGATAATTATCATTGCCAGTGTATTTCTGCTACCCTCACAGTAATACAAATGTATTGTTTTTTATATTTTGCCTTAGAAGATTTTTAAATTGTGGATTTTTAAAAAAAATTGATATGAAAATTTGGGGACTTTATCTGTTTTAAACACTTAATTAGCGCTATATACCACCGTTTCTTAACCTTTCTACACATATAGACCGTCGTAATGACGGTGAACTCCAAATACTGATTACTTAATACAAGTTTCTGTGAACTACTTGTTAGTTTTTCAACAGTTGTTGGTTCTTTTGTTTTGTAGAAAATAAGAATAGGATATAACTAATAGTTGGGCTGTCACTTCCGCTACACTCCATTTTTATAATCGGATATTTTTTATTATTTTAGACATTAAACAATCATGACCTTCAATCAGAAATCAATGAATTAATTAGAAAATCTATTTATGAAATTTTGTTTACTAATTTCGTCGTTACTAATCGTTCTTGCGACCATCAAAACTGAAACAAAGATCGTTGAGCATTTCACCATTGTCATATACAACAATTTCAGCGTATGGGCAATGCTCTGCATATCATTGATTGATAGAAATTCAGGTCCATTCCCGGCTGCGACTAGGTACTCCAAAAATGTCGATTCCGAGCATTTTCTTTTCAGTAAGGTACATAAACCAATTTGTCATTTTTTTCAACGTTGTCCATCGATCTTATATGAGGCGGCCCAGAAATCGAATTCCATTCAGATAAAAATCTTTGTTTAGAGAGCATTTTTTTTACAAAATTACTTATCCAAATGCGTATTCGTGCCCTTGTCAATTCAATAAGTTTTTTTAAAAAAAGACAGAGTTCAATATTTTGTTCAGAATAGTTTCCATAAGTTTGTCTTCCCGACCAAAGTATTTATCGGATGACAAAATAGTTAGATTGGACAATTAATCTTATTCGTTTTTCAACCTCGTAAATGCAAAATGTGTGATATTATCAGAAACTGAAATTAAATTACCTGTCTCGGTATTATACATTTTACCCTTAGCTGTATCCGTTCTTACGAGATAAACAAAGATAGCTATGAGAGGAGAAATTAATGGAAGATTAACGCATTAGAAATAAAAATATATTTAGGACAGCCTGTTTAGAGTGTTATTCGCGGTTAAATCGAGCCTAGAATAATGTGCAAATTAACTGCAGCGACGCACTTGTTGAGATAATGTTATTGCTTAGCAGTGAGTCGGAAGTCATTTGTGTTTTGGCTAACCATCAAATATAATAGCTATTTGGTCCAAGTGCATCATAAATGCAATGGCCTCGTACATTCGAGACTGTTTAATGTTCTCCTTAATGTGTGTGACATCACAATTTCTGTTAATTAAATTCATGCATTAATCTTTTTTTATTTCGCGTTCATACTTTGTTTTAACACTTTTAATGCCAAAATGATCTTATTTTTAGCACAGTGTGCATTTTCTTGATATTTATTTTACTGATTTAGGAGCTTTCTAATAACAACTATTTTTACTTCAATATGAGCAAGAGGGTAGAACTCGAATCTAGAGAAATTGACACTCCTGACAATAATTTGAAAGCACTTGATAGTTTCGTTTTGTAACATCCATTTTATTTCAAAATAATTCATTTAAAAAATTCTTGTAGCTTTTGAATAGTATTAAATATAAAGATATCATATTCTTTTCTAAGAAGAATTTTATTAATGACCATGGAAAATGTTACAATTTATATTTCACTTATTATAAAAAAAAACAGAAATAATCATTTTGAACTATGAATCACATAAAGAGTATACTGGTGTCAAATAAACAATGGGTCTCTGCGGTTACGACGAGGAAACATGATATGCGTTTAAATTAGTTGAAATGTAAATATGTGAGGAATTTATTTTTTAAGAAATAAAATAAATTTTCAATATGTAAAGAATATAAAATTGCATGAAAACTGATTGAATGCTGATGTGTTCACTATATCTCAGAGGGAGGGCTACAAGTGTTTTTCTAAATTTTCACTAAATGTGATTTTTTCCAGAAAATTAGATGTGTACTGTTAAATTTTACTATTCTAAAATATTTAAGTATTTAAAAATAGTGAATAGAAACTATAATAAAGAATGCAAAAAATTTCAAAATCTTAAAGGAATCGAAACTTCACAAAGATATATGAACCACAAAATACGATTTATGGCATAAATATATATATATATATGTCACTTTTAAGGTGTTAACTGTCACTTCTTGATGGAAAGGCATGATATTTTAAATAATAAAAACACATTTTTTTGTACTTATTTCCACAATATATTTTTTGATCAGGACCGGTTTCGCTCATCGCGAGCATTATCAATTGATGAACTGATGATTCAGTTGATAATGCTCGCGATGAGCGAAAACGGTTCTGATCAAAAAATATATTGTGGAAATAAGTACTAAAAAATGTGTTTTTATTATTTAAAATATATATATATGTATATGATAATTATGTAATGGCTATTAAGTTAATTAATTAAGTTTATTATTACTTTTATGTCACCTTTAACCAATGTTCTCAAGACTACAAAAAATGTCTCACTTTCAGGTCGCAGTGCAGATTTAGTCAATTCTTAGATAATAAAATAAGTTTTAATATTACTTTTGCACAAAAAGTTTTCGAAGAGGCTTTGCTTTGTTAGGTCTTTTCGGAAGCAAATAAATTCCATTTGCTGACTATTCCTATATATATAAAACATGAATTATCTAATATAAATTAAGATATTAAATAATAAAAAAAATAGAACACTGATTGTAGGATAGGAGAGGTTGTATTATAATCTGCAACACTATTAGCTTCTAGGTCCTGCAAACTGTGGAAAGCGTAATTTAAGCTTACCATACTTTTTAAATAGGCTAGTGTCAATGCTACGTATGGTTTTGTTAAGTTGTACCCCATATATTCAATAAATACCACAAAAATGCTATAATATATAAGTAAAATTTAAAAAAAAAACCCTTGACATTGCACAAGTATAATTCTTGAACATGTTTATAATGATATCCATTTTCATTGGCCATTTCAAAGATGTCAAACGATAATTTTAAAAAATACCTTAAAGATGTCCCAAAACTCAATAGGAAATCCTACTATAATAACCTTACCTCTGTTAATGTCAAGACGTCTGCAGCACCAATAGTCCTATTCTCAGATTCATTTATGTCTATGCAATAACATGGCTAGGTCAGCAAGAGTCAGTTTGTACTTTGAAATTAATTTATTAATTTCAATTGTATAAAACAATGGCATTACCCATTAATTTAATTGCTTCGGTAAAAATTATGTCGATATAACAAATTCCAATATTAAAATAATTGGCAATTTTTAGAACAAACTTCAGTATAGAGGCAGTACAAAAATAATTATGCTTGAAAAGATGTTAGACAATACCAGTCAGGCACAGTTGGTCTCCAGACAAAAATAACTCTGAAAATAGGTCATTATTTTTATTAAAATAAAGGAAAATAGAACAACATTTTAAAGAAATTGCTAATTTTTATTATGTTAAGTCAATTGTGTCATCATTTTGATCTGTATCATAAGCAGTGTCAACAGCATAATCTTTTATGATGAAATTTTTCATAAAGCTGGGAATTGCTTCGATTCCTTTTGGAGGTAGAATACTGTTACTAGTACTAGGTTGTGCAGTGTTACTACTTATTGGTAAAGATATTGTTGTTCGTTTCTTCTTGTTATCCTTAGAAACTGAAGGTACACCTGTTTCTGCCATTTTGGTAATATGGGCCTTCTAAAATGTTACAATAATACAGGTATACATTCAGAAAATTCAATCAATGCAAAATAAATAATACATCATACACTTTCGTACTGCATTTGTGTTTTTAAAAGTGTTAAAATAATTATTATGAAGACTTTGATATTTTCCATCAATTTTCAAACAGGTCTCAGACTCTCTGGCAACACAAGCAATATATGAGAATAACTTCACGAATCAATATGCTTAAATGATAACTAAGAAGAAAATACATTGACATTTGACCCAATGCCTCACAAAGTCACATGATTTTTATTATTTTTATCAATAGAACAAAAAAAAATTGTAAAAACTTGGACCATAAATATGCTTCTTTTCTGAAATCAACATCAGCCCACAGATGAATGCAATAAAAATGTGGGACAAAATTGTAATTGAATGTTTCTTTATAAAGATCTGAAAGTAATAACGATAGGGTTGTTTCATTTATGTTTTCATTTACACATTTTAAAATTCTTTTTTTTTTAATCATATTTTTGGGTGTAATTAAGGATTATCATCAATATAATATTATATTACATGAAATGGAATTCAAAATAAAAATGGCTCAACTCAACCAATTTTGTTTCCGAGTGGTAAAGGTTATGTTAACTTAAAGCAATCAACTGAGTTAATAAATTGAAAATAATACCAAAGACGGGTTTCTTCTCACAAGTAGCTTTACATCTTCAGGTTTTATAGTACTGCGTTTTGCATGGCTGAAAAAAAAGTTATTATTTCAATCTATTTGTACACAGGGGTATACAACATTGTCGAGTTATTAAGCAGAGGTGAAAAAAGTATTTGAGCCCCCATTTGTTTGGTACTTTACATATAAAAACCTTTGATATGCCAAATGAAACATTTAAGAGTTTAAATAGTGAGAAGGTTCATAAACGAAGGATTTTAATGTCATGTTTATTTTTCTTTTACCATTAAAGTAGGGCAGTTTCAATGATGTCATTTTGCAGAACTTCGATTAACGAATATAATATATCTTAATAAACAAGATTCATAAGAATGATGATAGCTCATAAGTATATTGAGAAATTGTAAATTTTCCTGACATTTACTGATTCATAATAAATAAAATAAAAATCAAAAATAAATAAACCCACCCAGCAAATAGTTCTAGATCTGTCGCATAAACTTTTATTTTCTTCCAAATTAATTCGGAAATCAATTCCGCAGCATGCAACTGTAGCTCCATCCCGATAAAGTGAGTTGTCTCTTGACATATCGTTCGCACATCTCTATGGATTGTCATGCGTAGTTTCTAAATCGTGGAATGAATATTTTTGAATGTATCTCATATAACCTAATAATGAAGCTGTTTAAATACTAATGAAAGGTAATGGGCAAGTATTAGTTTTGCTATTTTACTGATTACCTGCTCTGCTGTCAATGAATCGAATCCATTTCCCGCCATACTATTTAAGTTTTCTGACACTTCACACAACATAGATGCTGCCAACATCAAAAAATGTTACAAAAAAATAATGCTTGTCTATGCCTGATATATAATATAAAAGAACATTGAAAATCAATCGAAATAGACAGAAGAGCAAAGGAATGAGAAAAATCATTTTTTTTTTTTTAAATGAATCTATCAGAAATGTAAGAATATATATGTTAAGTATTCACTATTTGATAAGCGCTGATTAAAATTTGCATTGAGATAAAAATACGCTTTTTCATAGCGTAATTTTTATAATGGCAAATAATATTTTAAATAATTAGATTTTTAAGCGGAATTTGATTTCATTTTTTAAACTTTCTAGACTTTTAAGGTTGTGCTTGAAAGTCTTTGTTTTTACAAGAATTGTTAAGTGAATAATTATTAGTTATCATAAGTAAATTAATAATAAAACACCAGATTAAATAAGACACATTATTTTATTACTATTACTCATACATAAAGATATTATTTTTAATTTATCGGGAAGAGTTCATCCCAAATTTTAAACCTATCACAATACAAACATTTCTCTATTTTTAATTTTTCTCCAATATCAAGGTAGGATTTCTCATTTTTATAAAATAGTGGCCATGTTATGTTGTCCAATTTGTCATCATTCTCTGGTGTTGGATTACTGTAAATAATAGTGAGTTAAATATTCCACTAAAATAATAAAGTTATTTACAAATTATACTATGATGAAAAAACATTCAATGGTTATTTATTTTTCTAAAACTTATTGAATTATAAATTGCATATAAAATTATTCCTCCCTAAATGTTTTTATTGTTGCCTAACAGATGGAATTATAAAAACCATTTCTTGGATAAAATAAACTTTTAAAACTTTTAAATGTTTCTAAACTTACAAAAACTATATTATGCACACAAATATTACAACACAAATTTCCAGTGAAACAAAAGATTTTAATGGTTTTTTACAAAACAGAAAGAATGATAAATTGTTTCGAATTATATTAAAAAACAATCATGGTTTTCTTCAAAAGTAAAAAATCATATTATCTAACATCAACTTTGATTTTGTTTTCAATATTTGTATAGCTCTTGGCAATCATTTCATAAAATATTAAAAAAAAAATAATACACTTAGGACCTTATTAAATGGATATTTCATTTATTATATTTTTGCCATGGAAATGATTTTTTTTTTGACTCAATACAAAATGCAGCCATTTGAATACTTATGACTATGTGTGATTTGGTGGACTACAAAATAATATTATTCATCAATAAGTTTAAACAACTAATTTTTGTCATAATGACTTTCCTCCATATAATGAAGAATGGAATATTTTTACATTGTAATAATATAAAAAATCAATATATTTATGACTACTTACCCGAATTTTGCAAAATTTGTCCACATTTTTATCATCTTAAGCACCATTGAGTATTCTCTATCGCTAACGGTAAATGGCTTTTCGAAAAATGCTTCCATCGAAAAAAAATATATCAATTCGTCATTGTGAATGGGACCTGAAAGTAAAAATATACAACAGTATTACACTATTAAATAATCAATGAAAATCTTTGATGGAAAGACGTTATAAAGATTTCTTAAAATTTAAATGCTTATTTACATGAGAGATTAATAATTTACAGTAACAAAATTCATCACTTAATATTATATTTGTTACTATTTCTCTGTTACTTATTTTTGGGGTTATAATAAAATTATACAATAATAAAACAAACCTGATGGAATATCATGCTTTGTATAATTCATTTTGTCAAGAAAACTATATTTCCCAGAAAAACTGAAACGATAGTTAAAAATATGATTCTTTTCATTTTCTGCCAATAAATCAGCAGCACGATGCATTGGAAAACCAATTATTCCATCAGTACATAAAGTTCTCATCCGTATCAGAGATTCATCATCATTTGTAAGATCACGAGAATTCAAATAATCATCTTTTAATTTCTTGCTGATAAATTTTGATCGAGAAGTATTTCTTTCATAATGGAATAACATCGGTGCAATTCGATCCCATTCTTCATTAACTTTTTTCAATAATGTATCATTCTCCATAATAGCTAAAACAAAAATCAAATTTTATAAATATTATTTTTCTTTTAACAACTAAAAAAAAAATTATTTGATTGATAATTCAGTTTTCTGACTATCCGATTGTTTTTAGAGCAAGATCATGAAGACAAAGGGGAGGTTCCCAAAAAGAAGTATATTCATCCTAAATATTTTTAAGCTTTTCAGCCCTTAGGTGTTCCCATAATTTTTTTTAAATATTCTTTTAACAACTATGTTATCTTCAAATTCATTAACAGATAATCGATTATTGAATTTTCTTCAAAAACAACTTATTAAATTTTAGCTGCATGTATTATTTTCTTTCAATTATCTATGTTTACATTATTTGAACTACCTTCATCCCTAAAAAGTCAAAATAATCTAAGTTATATTCTAATAAAATGATGAAATATAATCAGTTTTCAATAATTTCACTATCCTTTTCGTCTTGTCAGTCAGTCAATCCATTTCTTTGGCAAAGGTAAGAATAGAAGGACACAGTTATACTTAAAATCAATGAATAACTTTTTATCAAGGATTAGAAATCTCAACCATTGAATTAAATGTGTATGACTAAAGCCAATAGCAATCAAATAGTGGAAAAAATTTTAAACCTTTTAACAAATAAAAAAACTTTTGTTTGCAAAGTATAGTGGTATTAAAAAGTGTATAAATAGATGCTTTATTTTTTCACTGTAACCTTACAATAAAAAATAATGCTAATAATTAAATTAGTCTCTAAGAGGCTAGAAATGCAAAAGAATCTACTTGATTAAATCATGCTTCAAGAATGAAAAGGTGATGGCAAATTGAAATTTATAATATTATATAATATACAGACATAAAATATTACCAAGTATTATAATATTTAGTTTTGCATACCATAAGCAGGAGTGACAAATTCATACTCTGATATACCAATCATTATTGGAATATCGGAAAGGTCCGCTTGTCTGATAAGTTTGCTGGGATCATCAGTCAGAAACCTTTCTTGTCCAAAGTCTTTCTCGATTATTGGACCCCATGTTATGACCGGAAAATTAAGAAACTCCTAAAACAAATTTTGTATAGATTCCAAAATAAAAACAATCATAATTATCATTTTGATAATTAAATATTTCTGAACTAGTAGATCTATGTGGAGACCTAGGAACACAAAGGTAAAATTCTTTCATAACATGGAAGGGAACAATATAAAGTTATTTTTCCCACCATAATGTTTTTATAGTTTCTGCCAAATTTAACAATAGGTGCTTGAAAATTTTTTGAAAAAAGTATGCAACCTGTGAAGGTGCTACAATATTCTTAAAGAAAAATGCTACAAACTGATGTTAAATGTGCTTATCGGTAAAACTTACAAACATCTTCTCGTGGTGCTGTGTAATGTAGCTTGCATTTATTTGTCGCAGACATGATAAAATACCTTCAGAAGAATTAATTGGACATCCAGCTCGAATTGCTTGCACTTCAGTATAATAATGGTTAGCAGTTGGCGGTGTCCATGATCCACTCATTGCGATTGCTTTGTGAAATAACCCTGCAAAAATCCAAGAGAAGGGTAGAAAATAAAATGGTATATTAAACGACGTTTAATTTTTTTTTTGTTTTGATTTCTGCATTTCCCTAAGCTGTAATTCTTTCTAAAGTTACAAATAGCTCATTATGCAGTATGACAATTCATTTTGAAATTTCCTGACATGCCTAGTATTAAGATTGTTAGTCAAAAAAGAAATCACCATGGTGTTGACACTTTTAATCCTTCTTGAATCATTTCAGCTTTCAATTTTGGTTCTGCTGTCTCCTTGTCACTGCTATTATTTGACTTATTATTCACTGTACCAATTTTTATCTGCATCCAAAAAAACGGCGTAAAATCGAAATCACGCAAAAAAGTCGCAAAAAAAGGTAACTGGGTGTATTCAAATACAATATGAGGTGTTTTTAATTGATTTAATATGTTTAAGCAGTTCTTATTTTATAATTTTACTCTTGGTTGCTTCTCCTGAATAACGAGGTTATAACCAAGTTCTGTTAGAATATTTGGCTATATAAATGAGGATTTTCAATGATGAATCACAATAAAGCAATAAAGCAATGGGTAATAAAAATAGCCTACCTTTAGACATTGGAGATACAAGGTGATAGAGGACACTCACAGACCCAGCACTGTATCCAAAGACTGTGACATTATCAGGATCGCCGCCAAAGGATGCAATATTTTTTTTAACCCATTTTAGTGCCACAACCTGATCTTTCAAACCATTATTGCCCGGAGCTACTTTGTCATTGGTGCTCAGAAATCCTGAATGTTAAAAATAATTGATTATCTAGTTTCATGGAAATCAACCATTTAAAATTTTTTAGTTTATTTGAATGTGTTAATGATCTGCATTTTTTTCTAAATTTTATATGATAAACCAATTTCTTTGAAGTAATTTTTATTTTTTCCGATTTTTTGTTAAAAATCAAATTCATATTAATAGAGATATAAAATATATATATTCAACAAAAATATACCCAGTGATCCCAAACGATAATTTATTGAAACCAAAACAATATCTTCATCTATTAAATAATGTGGTCCAGCAAAATCACTTCGTCCAGTCAAACTATGAAATCCTCCTGGGTGGATATACACAATAACTGACTTCTTTTGGTAATTAGAATCAACTGGAATATCTCTCGTGTAAACATTCAGTCTTAGACAATCTTCTGATGAAGGCCAACCTGGATATATTTGGTAACAGGCAGGACCTTCTTCTTGTGCATCAAATACATCAGCAAATTTTGCAGCTGGTATTGGTGGCTGTCAAAAAACAGCACTATGTAATGTAATCTAATGCATTTTGAAATACTTTTATTAAAAACAGTTTTTTTTAATCTGTCTTAGATTATAAAGCTTTTGAGGATATTGCTGATAGAGAATTTTGTTGACAACCAGATAAAAATAAATGATTCGATACATGAAACCAATAGTGAATATTGTCAGAATAGCAGTTATCATTTCCAATTAAAATAGAAATAAGAAATTAAAAAGAAATTCATATCGCTTCTGTTTGCATTGCAGTAATAATTATTAAAAATTTACAATATCAACTGAGGGTGCTTGATGAAATTTCGATTTTAAATTTGATTTGTTGGAACTGTGTACAATTCCATAAGCTTTTATATTCATGACCTGGGATCTGCCTTTCAACTTCTTCTTGCATTTTTATCACACAAATACGATAAAACCTATGAAATTCAAACTCAACATCCATTTTAACAATTCAAATTAGTTTTCCAAATTTTTAAATACTCCTGTCACACTTTTTTATTATGAAATTCTGTAAGAGATCCAATTTTAAAAAGATCTTCCCAAATTTTAAAGATTTTATTTTACATATTAGGTTATTATTTACATTATATATACATTGTTATTTTTCCTTTAGTGTTCAATAATTTGATGTGGGTGATTAATTGAATAAATTTGTATTCATTTTAATTTTTTTCAAAATTTTGAAAATTATTGTTTATTTATTTTTTTAATTACAAAAATTTTAAATGACAGATATCATAGTAATTAATATGAGCACTTACTTCATAACGCAAGTCACCGATTGGAGCTTCGGCGAATGGAATTCCCCTGAAGGCATGGAATGTATTACCAAGAGTGGATTCCAATAAAATACCTTTTATTTTTCCAGCAGGTGTGGTGACAATGGTTCCATTTTCACAATAAATTGTGTCAAAGACAAGAACAAAGAACAGAAAAAATAATCTTGACATCTAACTGAATTTAATATACTTTCACACGAAGATGCACAAACTTCTATCATCTAAAATGAGTCTTAACGCACATGAACAATCTGTGTAAAAGTAAACAGCTTTTTTACTAAATCTGACAATAAAACCAACACCTTATCAATACAATTATGTTCATATCACTCCTCATATGTGTAAAATTCTTTGTACATCAATTATTGATGACTAGTAAACTTGATTGTGCTGTCAACTCTATTTTATCTTACACAAATTGAAAACAACTGACTCAAAACTCAATTTATGTATTAACAAATACTCAAACACAAATTAAATTATTAATAAATTTAAAATAACTATGCAGGTTCTTATACTATCTTAAAAACGTAATGTTTACCATTTTACAGGGCTGAGAAATTTAGCATAGATTTATTGCAATAATATTTATTGTGATTTATCAAAAATATTAGAAGTATCTCCGAACTACCCTTGAAAAAATTTTGAAGAATCTGAAATAAATATAGTTCTAGAAGGAAATTAAAATTGTATTCAGCTGTAACTAGTGTTAATAGCCCCAGTTTCTTTTATAGCCAGGTATCCAGCTGTTTTCCAGCAAATTTACAGATAAATCCAGTCAGTAATGCATGAAACTTTGAATAATACACATGTTTGATAATATGTGTTTAAAAAAATAAATTGGTTGCACCCCGCTCTGGAAAACTTCTTCGTCTACATCTTCCTCCAAATGAGGAGAAAATAGCCAAACAAGTATGACCTCCACATTTCCTCATCACACAAATATTGTATAACTTTAGATTAATTGAAAATAAAATGGTTCAATACAAATAAATGTTTTTATCAGTGTTGGGAACTATGTATGAAAGACAATGTCAGCTAAATGTCCCTCTCTGTTAATGGGTGTAATTTTTTAATATATTTTTCATCAAATTTCCCCACATTTCCTACTTCACAACTGTCAAAATTAATGTTTTCCAAAATGGCAAAAAAAAAAACAATAAACCTCCCATGCAAACATCTGTAGTTATTTGAATATTATAAGATACAGGGAGTCTCAGATTGACTATGTGGAACTATTTATTCATAGTAGTATATCCACTATGTGGGTTTAATGGGTAGATGATTAAAATAAAAAGAATACTTTTCAGAATCATTTTATGATTGAAAAACATTATTTTTAAGCCCCTGATGTATGTTGTAACATGTTTCTGTATAAATTGCAATTGCTGATAAAAAACATTGATGTAATATAATGACCTATGATTTGGTAGGTTTATTCATTTTAAGCATCCAAAGTTCGAGATAATATTATTTTAATTTTAGCCTTCAATGACAGCCAAAAAAAGTGTTTTTCATTAGAATTATCAATAAGCAACATATTACATAGAGTACAACATGGAAATGAAGCCCCACACATTTTTCTTACTTTATAAAATATTGCTATAGGGATTCAAATCTCATTAACACATTCAATGCGGGAAAGGTGGCAATACCCGTTATGCCGACTGCCGGTTAACTGCGGGAAGGGTAGTAATACCTTTTACATCATCTGGTGGTAAACGTCGGGAAAGGTATTAATACCTATTTTTTTTTCACAAGCATTTTAGTTTATTTTGTTTAATAGGTTTAATATGACCTAGGTTTACATAAATGAACCATATTTATGAAACAGGGTGACCACAAACTATGTTTCATTTTTGGATATAAAAACTCTTCCATGTCAATTCTGCTTCATGCAGTGAACCACATTCAGTGAGAATATAAATTTAAATTTCATGTGTTCCATCTACACTATAATCTGATAAAAGTATATTTAATTAAATTAGTATTTTCATTAGAATAAATATGTAAAATTATAGCTTTAATGATTGTACAATATGAAAAATATTTTATTTTTTTATGTGAAATATCACCATATAATTTAAATTAAAATTACAAAATATACACTATTCTGGGGGCTGTGTTCTGGAAAGTTCGTCAAAAGAACATCTGTAGGTCATAAATTATGAAATAGTGCAAACAAGCTTGACATTGAATGCCTCACATGCACTGCCCATATATTTAACTGTTCTATAAAAATCCCTGAGATTACCAATTGTTTTTTCAACTAATTGCTGTGACAAGTTGCCCATAAAACAAACTTTTATGGCGGTCAAAAATAAATGCATGATGTACTGTGCGCCTAAGTGTTGATTAGTAAAGGTCCTTTATTTTATCATATATATTGAAATGTTTTATGTCTGAAAGAAGTATTCTTTGCGGAAACATGAATATTTATTCAATAAACTGGTGGTGCTATACTTGGTGAGTACCATATTGAAAAAAACACTTAAATATGTTGGGTATTTTAAAAGTTATGGCATTTTATCTAAAAATGTGTTTTTTACGCGTAACATTGATTTTATGCCCGCACTAACTTATCAGCGTAGTGCGAATCTCACCCGCAAATAATGTGTTAATATACATTATCACCAGAAAACGTAAAAAGCAGGTTTTGATAATAATATTTTTAATAATGTAATAATATGTATTCTTTTGCGACTTAAAAAAATCATGGAAAAATGTTATTTCAAATGTGAACGTTGTTTTATTTGTGCGCAGATTTGTCCATGTTCAGTTTGTCTTCTAGTAACTTTATTTTTCTGCATTTTCATATGTGCAATTTTATTATGTTTATATCTTATATAGTTTTGTCAGTTCACAGTTTACCTAAATCATTGTACTTACTATCTCATTCAGATTTTGGAATGAGCTCACCTTGGAACTCATATGGATTCGACTGTCATACTAAATTACTATTCCCATTAAAGGACTACATACCAAACTGAAAAAAGACAGGGATTTCACAAAGCAGATATAAATAAGTGTAAGATATTATTTACATAGAAAAAACAATTTATCTTTTCTATATTGCAAAAGATTTTAATTTATGATTTATGTAACGCATGTGTATCAAGTAATGAAATGGATCATTTTTTTATATTAACTAGCTTAAATATCAATGGAAGAACGCTTTGATTATTTCCCACGTAATTTTAATCGCTCGTGTGAATATATAAATACAGAACAAATACTTTTTAATAACAGGCCACACTATAAATGCTGCCAATCTACAAGCTATTTTTTTAGTCCAGGTAATCCAGTTATTCAATAAAATACTTCCAAATAATTAAAAGCCTCATATTTGGAATAATTAAAAGAGAAAAAAATATTTTTAAGAAAGCTGCCTTGTCAGAATATTTAAAAAAATTCTTGCACAATATTATGAAATTTATATATTTTTTAATCATGCCACATTATATTTATTCAGAGAAATACATAAATGACATTTACTATTCCCACGTGAAAACCAGCATTCTCAGCTAACTGTCTTTGACTGTTTGTTGTATATTTTAAAAACGCGTGTATTATATCAAAATGGCACTCAGAGTTCAATTCGAGAATAATAACGAAGTCGGAGTGTTTAGTAAATTAACAAATGCATATTGCGTTGTAGCGATTGGCGGCTCTGAAAACTTTTACAGCGTCTTCGAAGCGGAACTCGCAGACACGATTCCTGTTGTTCACGCAAGTATAGCCGGATGCCGAATAATCGGCCGACTGACAGTAGGAAATAAAAATGGCATATTAGTTCCATCATCAACGACAGACACTGAATTACAGCATTTGAGAAACAGTCTCCCTGACGCTGTCAGAATTCAGAGAGTTGAAGAGCGATTAAGTGCCCTTGGAAATGTCATCGCTTGCAACGATTACGTCGCTCTCGTGCATCCAGATCTAGACCGAGAAACAGAAGAAGTCCTCGCCGACGTTTTAAATGTTGAAGTCTTCAGACAGACGATCGCCAGTAACGTTCTGGTTGGATCATACACTGTTCTGAGCAATCAAGGAGGGTTAGTGCACCCGAAAACCACAATCCAGGATCAAGACGAGTTGTCGTCGCTCTTACAAGTACCTCTTGTAGCGGGAACCATCAACAGAGGTAGTGAAGTCCTGGCTGCCGGCATGGTTGTCAATGATTGGTGCTCATTCTGCGGTATGGACACAACTTCAACAGAGATTTCAGTTATTGAAAGTGTTTTCAAACTGAACGAAGCTCAACCGAGCGCCATAACATCCACCATGCGTGCCTCTTTGATTGAGAGCATGTCATAAATGTTCTGAATTTTTATGGTATTTGTGTATAGGAACTGAATTGTCCATGTGAAAATCACTTTCTAAAGCATACTCTGGGATGCTTTTGACAAGCTTAACGCAAATTGCAATTGAAATTATGACAAATATTGGGAAGAATTTTGGCTTAAATACTTCAGCAAACATCGCAAGCCATATTACATATGTACACTGGAACCCATTGATTATTTTATGTTATAAAATTGTTTCATATTATTCGTAATGGCTTGTCAAATTTATATATATACTGACTATTTTTATACCTGCCAAGATTGATTCCCTTGCATCATTTTTTTAAATATTGTCACATTTAATTGCTTTTTACTATAAAATACATCACTAACTGTTCTTTGTCTCGGCTTTTGAAAATAGTTATTGAAATTTATATGGCGTTTTTAGATATTTTTTTTTTATAAATAATTGCATTATCTGGGGACTTTACTTATAGAAATATCCATTCAAACACAAGTGATGTATAATAATCTTATGGCTTTTTTGGTTCATATTTTCTCTTTTAAAACTTGACGAATTCATTCAACATCTTCGAGTCACGCTTGGGGACACAATTTCGCAATTCCTTTATATATAATTAGATAAATTTTCAACTGAACTAATTCAATATCGGATTTAGTTTTAGTTGTGTTCAAAGAGTTTCACCATCTCTTGTGAAATATCTATTTTTTATTTCCAAATTATAATTGGATGTTTAAATCTTGTTTTAACAAGAACCTGTTTAACATGTATATAACTATAAGAAATAAAATATTTGAAACACTCAAACTGTTATTAGTTTACAATATCATCGTATTTCAAAATAAAATTATTGTTCGTTATCCCAAGATTTTCTAACATATTGAGAGTCTGAAGATCTCAAGGTTTGGAAAAACATCTCAGGAATTCCTCAATGTCTTTTTATTGATTGTCCACAAATAGTGAGTATTCAAAATAAATGGGGTAAAAAAGAAACATTAATGAGTCCGTAAATCAAATTTATTACACTCGCATCAAACACTTAAAATATACATTACAAGTGATAAGTCGATTTTCATAGAACAATAAACAGTACAATGATTATTCTGTAACTTATATTATACATTGTGACACAAATCTATTTCTATGATTATTATTAGGTGGAGCTGTACAGTCAAATATGATACACAAGAATATGACTAACAAAGGCTTACTTGTAAATTAGGGCTTGGCACCAACAAGGGATGCTGACTTCTAGTGACAAAAGAATGGAAAGTAAAGTGAATTTTATTACTTCACTACTATGTAAGACTAGCTTGTTAATTTAATGTAGCTATTTTTTCATCTAAATAAATCAAGGCTAACACAAAATGCCATGCAACTGGGTTTGGTTTTAGTTTAAAAATAAATATACAGGGCAAATGATTAAAATATTTATAGTGGTGCCAGTAAACTGAAAATATAGATTTTTGTTACAGCTTTTGACAAATTCAACTGATTTAAAATGCCTCATGACCAATCCAATTAAAACCTCAATATCTAGCTATTTAACGGAAAATTTTAATGTGTAATTGTAAATAAACTGAGAGCCAACAGTTATATAGTTTCTGACGCATTTACACAACCAATATTTTAAATAGATTTTTATGCTTTGGCAGATATAAACCTGTCGTTTTGAAATATCAAGTAATTACCACCAATGAAATAACTGTGTCTTGCCAATTCCATCCCCATTCGTAAAGGTATACTGCTTAGTTCTTAAAACATGGCAATAAATTCACTTATTTCATGATAAATAATGTAGAAAATATGAATCAAATGAGGTTCGATGACATTCGTAATATTAAATACATAAAAAACAAATTTTGAAGGGCAACATTTAATTCGAAAGATACACACCCATATTCACATTTCTTCTGGATGGAAGGCCTTTAGGTAAGAAAAATGTGGCATATCATTTTATTTAAAAACTTATTTTAGTCATAAACCATGACTTCCCTGATCACAGTTAGATGTTTTTAATATCCTATATTACACACAATACCTTTTGAATTAAAACTACGAATCTTACTTTTTTAAATAATTCTATTTCTTTGGCACCATTCAAAATCCAATGTTATTGAATAAGTTTATTATCTTTCAAATGTAAAAATTGAACATTTCACCGTCCTAAAATAACGAGTCTATGGATTATAAATAAAACGTAATGACAAATTGGATGATTATACTAAAGAGTTACTCAAATTATGAATTAGCGGATAGTATCAAAAATTTCTCACTATTACTATAATACATAGAATCAACTTTCTAGGCACAAAAAAAATCATGACAAATGTATTTTTGTGCAATTTATTTTTATATCATGATAAGTACAATCCATGTTATTCAAAGGATATTACTAGCGCTAATTAAGGGTCAAGATTACATACAGACACTGGCAAACAAGTATACCTCTCATTTCAGAGACATCTTGAAGTTAAATGAATCATTCATTAGATCAATACTTTGAAAATTTAACCAATTACATTGGTTGAATAGCCAAGAAAATGACTTCTGTAACTTCGATAATAGAGTTTAAGCAATTCTTATTTCACCTTACAAAAAAAATGTGCCACTTTTCAGGTCACTATAAAATCACTTATAATTTAAAATGATCACTTCAAAAGTGCTCAAAATCTGATTAATTATTTAAATTAGTCATATAAAATTTGATTTTCTCAAATAAAACACTGCTGTATAGCATTGAAAGCATTATTTAAGCAGATAAACTGCAATTGTGAAAATGATCTTCATAGAAAATGATTACATCTTCCCTGCAAAAAATAAGATTTAAGCGATTACAATAAATTTCTACATATTAGAAGATTTTTTTGATTCATTCAGTCTAAAGATGCTTCTCAGAGAAGCAAAGCAACTATCATCCAGAGAAACGCAAAATTTATCATAATCATTATTGACATTTTAGGTGGCTGGTAATTTTCAATGCCTTTAATAAATAAATTAGGCAATTGACATTTAGGAACTACTGCACTGATTTCCCCTTTTGTTTTTCATTTATAGCTAATAATTTATTGATTGAATTGGCATTCACTTCTGACGATGGCGTGAGCCGAAATAGCTATCAACTATATTTGTTAAAAATAATTTTGTAGAACTAAAATACATTGCTATTTTTTCACCGTGTTCTAATAATTTATACCCAGATTTTTCCATCCTTAGTATTACTTATTATGAGACTTGAGCAAGTCTTAGGTGTTATTTAATTAGGCCTTCATCGTTTCAACTTTTTATAATAAACAAAAATGAAATAGAATTATTATTGAATGGAATGAAATAAATAGCTCTGACTTCCATACTAGTTTGACATTATATTCATATAAAAGTAACCAGAATAGCATACAACAAAAAAATAGTCTATAAATAAAATAGAATGAAATATCTATCAGAATAATAAACCATTTGAGTACATTCAACAGAGCTTGGAAGAATTTTTACATGGCTATTTGAAGAAAAAAAAAATTAAACAAGAAAAAGATTGTTACATTTCATAATACACCATGTATGGATGTGGGACCATAGCGGGTGAGTTGTAGGTTCATTACCCTATAGAATATTATGATACCGAAATTATACTTAACAGATTGGTATAAATGCAACTTACTGCTAGAACAGGAATGATGTTATATTAACTTTTTTTGCATTTTGAATAGAAATTGACCAGGATTAAAATATTTTATTTCATAGATATTCAAAAATGACATGAGCTTGTAACTCATCTGTTTTCATTTAGATGTATCTTATGCTGGGATTAATACAGTTAATTAATAAATGACAATTAATTAATCTTTAAAAAATACACTAAAATAAATTACATTGCTGTCTGGAGCACTATTGTGTATCTAAATCACCATATAAAATACAAGATTACATTTAATTATCTACTCCATACAATGAGATCTCAATTGAATTTAAACTGAAACCAAATAAATTATATACAACAAATACATATTGGACTATGAGGAATTCAAGGGAGTATTGATTACAAATTTCAATAATAAGAATACATAGGACCAGTGCTATGCACATTATTAGGAGATTGTAAAGAATATAAAGTGTAAAAAAAATATGAAAGGTAAACCAATTTTGATGACATATACCTATTGTGCATATACATAGTAAACCAGTTTTAGCTAAAAAATTCATACATATATTCAATGCCTAATCAAGATTTCGCATAGTACAAAAAAAAACTTGTTTGAATTTGGAAGTGACATCTGCTACATATTACAGGTCATTTTATCTCGACACACATTATTTACTCCATCTTAATATTGGAATGAGTGTGAGGTGGTGAATGTATCTATTACATTTAGTGTATTGTTATATTATATTATTTTTGATGCAACTTTACTGATGATTTTGATCTATACTGTTTACCAGCATTGATAACTAGCCTATCAAAATGATCTGTACAGAAATGCAATTAAATAATACTAAAAATAAATAATGTGGGGAACAATGATATCAAATTATTCTAGCACTAGTCTGCTTCGAAATGTTTCAGCCCTCCGTGGAGGATTGTTTTACTCATTCTCATATTATAAGAAAAAAAAGTATAACATGTCTTTATTTATTCAAAATGGTGATGTTAAATTGATAATATCAAATTTTTGGTTCATTTTTAGGCTGATTTCAACCAGCTTTAAGGCTTTCATTTCCATCTCAGTCTTCATACATCTTACCGAGCGACAAGTAAATTCAACTTATAAATATATTGAATATAAATTACACAATTACAGGTGCTGGTTGATATTCAATTATCAGTACAGACTAAAAATGTCAATCTCAAGGCTTGCAAAGTATGTGTGATTAAAAAATAGAATTTGACACACCGATGATATAATAAAATGTAAAAACTGTATTTCATAAATTATTAAGCTTACACTCTTCAATATTTTATAAGTGCATGAAAAATTTCCAATACAAAAAAGAAAGAAAAAATAGTGCCCATTTTTGATTCATTTTGATTCATTCATTGACAAAATGGGGATACTTACAAGAAAAGAAAAAATGAATTTAGCAAATGGTTTTATTTAAGCATTTATAGTCTATAGAATGGTAAAATATTTATTGTGATGAAATAAAATAGTAAATTTACATTTAAAAGTGATAAAATAAGCATCAGGTGATACTTTTAAAATAATTGATTTATCAAAAATCTCCAATATCTTTAAAAAACCTTTTTTTAAATTCATTAACACTTTGTCGGGAAAAAGGAAATTCTGTTTATTGCGGACTGTTGGTAAAAAGCAGAACCCGGCAAATGCTATTTTTTTGCAGACGGTCAGTTATTTGCAGAATACGACATATCACGGGTTTGTCTGTCGTTGTGAAATAGCTGCGACAACAGCACAAGACCCTTTTTGAAAGAATTAAAAAAAAAAAATATGCACTAAATGTTCGTATGTTTAAGTCATAAGATTTTATACTCCCAGTGATTGTAAAATTGCAGAAATGGGAAGTATATATTATCATTTATTACAAAATTATATGATATATTTATTCATATATATATGTGCTATTTTAAATATAATGTTTTGAATATTTCATATCAATAATGTGTGTAGTGTAATTTACTAAATTGATAACAGATTTTCAATGCAGCTTAGACTTTAATTGTGAAATTATGATTTAGCCAAATTGTTTTTATTTTATTGTTAATGATCAAAAACCACAATGAAAATTTCAGTTGAAATAATTGTTTGGTTTAAAAGTTGTGTCGATTTTAAGAAAGTAATATATTTTTGTGCTGATCGCTATAAAACGCCCACTAGGGTCTAATGTTCGAGGCACCCGACAGCCAAATGTCAATAAAAAAAAAAATAAACATTTTTTAAAAAGAAAAATACAGCAAATTGAAGAAGTAATTTATAGACAAAAATCACTAACAATAAATATGATTCAATGTGACTTCAAGACCAGCTTGTTTGTACGTTTATAAACATTTTACAATAATTTTATTACAACTATTTTTTAAATGCAATATTATATATAACAAGAAATTTGAAAAAGATTAGCCAAAACCTGAAATATTTGTTAATAGTTACGCCGATTATAACAACGAAGAATTGATATTATATTTTCCATAAACAGCAATGTTCCCTCTAAGCTGGGCACAAGTTGGCCACACAGCAGTTTAAAAGCCCACGTGTTCTCAAATTGGCGGTTGGTTCTATACAAACTCTCAAAATTTATATTTTAAAAAATATACTTATTTATTCCATATTTTTTTTATCCTTTGTAACTAAAATAAACAAATGAATTATTTTTAAACAAATAATTATTTCTTCTATGTCGATTAGTAAAAATGAATACATAATAATAACATTATTTATGCAAACCAGACACATAATATCTCATCTTGTCTTAGAGCGAACATTGTTACTTGCCATTTTCACAAAAGAGAGATTGTATAGTTAAAATAGATAGAGCAGGAAGAGCAAGACAGAAATACACTAGGAAATTTTTGATAACAGAGCATTCATAGAAAATAATTCTATATTAAATGATTATATTTTACATTTAAACATAATATGTTTTAATATTTTTATAAAAGATACTATTGTCAATGAGAAAATAAAAACCTATAAAATTATGGGGATTTGTCGAGCTGCCAATTCATATTCCGCATTTAGAGTCTGCAAATAATTCTACCTAATACATATCACATATTTTAACACATTGTAGACGGGATGTGGTGCCTGTTAAGATCAAGGTATGATAAACTGGCAGGAGATATCAGATAACACAATTTTACATACTTTAATAATGCACACTTGGGCATCTTTTTGTGTAATTTTTGAATATGATTGAAGATGTGCAATAACTTATAATGGTAATTAAGACCATTTAAAAATAATGATTAACACTACCATATTGTTAACGTAAGAAAGTGAAAGTCGTCACAAACATTAAGCCCAAATTAGGTAATAATAATAATAACCACTTGAAAATCAAATTAAATAATTTAACTTATTACCTTACTATTTTTTTAATAACTTTTTATGCAATTCTGGGTGTATTTTAACTCACTGTCAAGCAAAATTGTACAGTTTTCAAATGTAGAAAGCTTTCATATTTTTTTCATGTGGCATCCTGGGGAACACGCATCTCTCACATATAAAGAGACCTATGTGGATTTCTTTCCCAGTGATCAATTAAGACTGCAAGTTACAAAAATACGCAAACATTCAAACATTTGCCATGACAGTATAATGAATGTATACTTGAATGTATGATTGTATCATATCAAATGAATGTACTGTAAGCTTTTATGCTCCATTTGATTTAACTCATTCTATAATGGAATGGTCAACGTCATTGCTTTATTACAGAACTCACAGTTCAAGTCCCAGTACAGACAGTTTTTCAGTAGTTTTATGAATTACAGTTCTAATGCATAAGTGTTATTGATATTTAAAATTTCATCCCACCAGTTCTACCCTAAAAAGAAAATGAAGGAAGATGCGATCAACTATCATAAAAGTCTTATACCACTCCTACCATTTTTTCTACAGAGTGTTTGGACAATTTAGTAAAACTTATACAGGGTTTTTTAAAGCTGGGATTATAAATATAATTCAATATTTCAGGACTAATTAATGCACTTCAGAAGTGGTTACTTATTTATATATATTTGTGCTCATTACTGATCTTTTTCACGCACAAAGGCCCACCAACAATGTGTTAAATACAATAATCACGGCTCTATTTTACACAACACAATTCACAAGAAATATAAATGACAAACATATATAAATTTTATTCTAGAGGTACATCGTGTACCCACAACCAAAATGCCAAAGCATTTCATTGCTCCGTACACAATAAATATATCAATATCAATGATGATGGTTTGAAAAGATTGATAAAATATTAATATATTATTGAAATTTAACAGCCGTAAATATACCATACAAAATGTATCATATACTTCTCATCACAAATTCAGGATGCAATGCAAAAGCCACTTCAGGACAATGTGAGCTCAATAAATGCAATCGATAAATTCTCTTTACAGAGGAAGAGAAATTCTGCAACCCAATTAGTTATGGATTTATTTCTATTCAATAATTCAAGCGTGTGTCGCTCTGAATGCCATTTTCTGATTCATCAAATTGTATTTTTCATAGAAGAGCATATACGCGGAGCTGTGTAAAACTTCATCAAGTGTCACCTCATGGACAACTGTGTCACTTGTGTAGAACCACCTGAAAAAAAATTCTCATATTAATTAGAAATATTCTTTGACTTTTTACTGATGGAAAATAGCTACCATTCAAACAGGGAGAAACAATTTATCAATAAAATTATTTTGCAACAAAAAAAAAACAAAAAAATGTTAATTTTTTTATTGACAGTCGATTCAATTAATGTTTTGTCAACAAGATTTTTGGTCATAAAAATATTTCTATGCTGTGTCACTTTTGAATAAAGGCTAAAATTTGTAGTCTATATTTGTTACAACAATTGTATGTTTCAAATGAATATATATCTTCACTGGAATTTTCACTCGTCATATCTGCGCACATTTCCTCCAATAGAAATATTCATATACTGGTGAAAGTTTATTTTAACAGATACTCACCAGTGGAAATACATTCGTTATTGAACTAAAATCATCTAAGATCATGATATATATAACAAAAATATATTTCATAGGAAAAATATATATTCACACGAAACATACTTTTGCTGTCCTGCATGGACATCATGATCTTAGATCAAGGGTCTCCAAACTACGCCTTGCAAGGACCGCCCAAACAGACCACTATAGTTTAAAAAGTCTGCTCTTAATTCAAAACTGCAGTATGTTGGCATGACCAGCTAGCTAGGGCTCGGCCCTTAGGACCAGTGGATGAGTCACTGTGGCTCTTGGGCTAAAGAGTTTGGAGACCCCTGTCTTAGATAATTGTAACATAATCGCTTTATGCACTTGTTTAAGAACATTGAAAATGAATTTATTTGTTGTGTTAAAATTGTCTTGACTCTAATTTATATATTTCAAATAATTTCATAGTTCAAACCTCTTTGCTTCAAAAGCATTTCCACGCCTGTAAGTGACAAAGTGTCCCGAGCGAGGTCCTCCGACATGCACCACGACAGCTTGAAGTCGATAAAGGGCTCGCCATTCATCATTGGGTTTATCACCTGTGCCTCCTAAACCCTCTAGCCAGGTTAATCCGCCAGATGGTACACTCTGAGACATTCCCGGGGCAATAGGAATAGTTAAGTCAACCTGAAATGTACGAATAAACACAATTAATGTACCAATTACCTCAGCACCAGCACCTCAACAACTGTACGTCACTTGCTGATTGCTTTGCTTCCTTCACGAAATATCAACATTCTAAAATTCTGCCGAGATCACCCTGTGGATAATACCTGTTAGCGTGCCAGGTTAGAATTTTACAGGTTGTAGGATCAAACAAGAAAATTTGAAGTTTTATATGGGTATCTGGAATACATGTCCCAGCCAGTTTGGATGTCTCTCCGTGACCACTGGACATAACATGGAGCTTCTCAGTCCATTACCTAATATTTACCTTCACAAATACTGCCAAAATCTGACAGAAGAAACTTTTTTCAAAGCTAACCAGTTTTTACAATCTTCCATCGGGTGTCAAGATTCACTATTGAAGAATAACACCAGTAGAATAGTGATGAATAAATGGCAATTAGTTTTAACAGGTGTGTTTTAGATTTAACTATTAGATTTTTCAAGTAATTTAATCTGAACTGTTTAAGTAAATCTTTAGAGTTGAAAATTTATATTATTAACCCGTCCTCTGATGAGCGAAGTCACATTAAGAATATTCCAACACCAAATATTTCAAAAATTAATTCAGTGGTGTTAGCTCTTACACATAACTTTTGACACTATTAACTCTTAATGTTTTAGATATCAACTATCAACACACTGCAATCAGATGTCTCAGTAGTTTAGACATTATCAGTCATTGGTTTAAATATATAATAAAAATTTTGGAAAATAATGGACATGAAAGGTTTTATATTATACTTCACTCTGTTAACCCGTTCCACACGTCTGTTTCTCATACAAATTAAATTTATCCTTTCTTTTCATATATTCATAGAGCAATAAAAAAATAATTGGATTGGCTTTTATGGAAGCCAGATGCATTAAGAATGTTTCACAACATGCCCTATGTTGTCATAATCACTTTAACAAATATATCCCTAACAAATAACTCACTCATAAATCGCCATTACCGTGATGTAACGAAGCCACCAATCAAACTTAAATGAACAAGTGCCATTACTGTCTCGTGTCATGGAGTGTCACATTTCAATGACGCGATATTAGTGCAAAATTCCGTAGTTTCAAACTGATTTGTTAATTGGAAGAGATCACAATAAATTTAAAGGGTTCGAAAAATTGATGTTTTAAACATTTAACCCTAATACTTTTGACAAGTGTATGGAGGTGACCGTAGCAGGAAAATTAGGTGATATTTTGAGACCAAAATCAGTCCTACATGCAAAAGATTGCCCGTATTATTGATATTTGAAAGCTCGCATCTCATAACTTGAGACGTTCGCGTACAAAAGGATTAAAAGTATAAAATATAGTATTTTAATACCAGTTACAAACAATTCATGGAATTTGGGTATGAAAATATTTTCTTACTTTAGGTGGCAGTGTTGAAGTGAAAGGTGCAAGAGATAAAGTCTCTTGTATAGAAACGTGATCTCCACGTTTTGTCAGGCCAGACGCGCCCCATTGTGTTCTGCCAATGTGTAGACACAGGCATAATGGCAACTGGAAAAGATAAATTAATAAATCTAAAATTCAAGGCATTACATATTATTTCAGTTAAATTACTTGGATGCGGTTAATTCACATACACATAATTCATATAAACAAAAGGAAGCAAATAAAATATATCAACTGTAACTTATATATTATTAATATATTATAAATTATAATATACTATTATTGTGTGTATATTGAAAAATCAACTAAGTCAAACTACACAAATAAAGTAATCAAAAGGATAAACATGTATTGTTTTACCTTTCCAATACTGAGTGATTTAATATGTGTCGTGAGTATGGGAGAAAGAGATGGATCTCTCCCTTGATTGCAGCGATCACAAGCCACTCCCCGAACCAATTCAGGGGCGGTAAACGCTCGCAGCAGCGACACCACACTGAGCGGCCCCACTGTCGACCCAAGATGCAGAGATATGCTGTCAAACTTGTCATACCGGATAGGCGACTGAAAATTAAAACTTGACTGTTATTGGCTAGATATGATTCAATTTATATTTTGATTAAGTACACATTGATTTAATTCGAATTGTTAAATCTTTGTAAGATTCCACATATTTTGAATCAACATGCTCAAAACATATGAAATCATACAAAGTTTTAAGAATTCAAATTTGATATTGAAATCCCAACATGCACCTTCAGTAGATATCATAAATTAAACATTGATTGCTTGAGATAATAACAAATATATTACTATATAATTTATGATATCGACTGAAGGTGCTTGATGGAATTTCAATATCAAAAAAAATCAAATTTTAATTGTTACAATTTCGTCAGTTTTGTTGCATCCGTGTGAGTTGCCACACACGGATCACACGGACGCAACAGTCAGTTCTGTAATGTTGCATCCGTGTGACAGTATGCCTGAAGATGCCGAAAAGCGAATCCCGGGTCATTAGTGACAAAACATATGGAATCGTACAAAATTGTAACAATTCAAATTTGATATTACTATATTTTGTAGGAACAAAAAGTAATATGTTAATTTTTTTACACCAATTATTGGTGTAGTTTTTGTAAAATAAAATATAGAAATAATGAATTGCGGCAGATAATAATGTAATTGTACAAAAGTAATTGCACTTTAACTCTATCAGTTGCTGTAATTAAGCTGTGATTATCAAAAAAATGAAAGATGTACGAATATAATGTGAAACAAAATAAAAGATTTAATTGTTGTTACTGAAAAAATATGAGCCAATTTGGTTTACTTTATGTGAGCAGATAGTACACTGCAGTCTCGTGGCGGTGGACCCATTGAAAGGGGGTTGAGGGGCCGGTGGAGGAGGAGGAGCAGGTCTTCCAAGACGGTCCAGTTGACAAAAAGAACGAGAAACACCTCTTGCTAACAGACTGTTGCTGCTGAATTCTCCAAGAGACGAAGGACCATTAGAATCTGAAAGTTAATTACAATTTATAAAATGTCCTGTGCCTCATGTTTGTCCGTTTATATCGGACAGACAGGTAGAAGTATATCCACTCGGGCTAAGGAACATATAAGATCATTCAACAGTAAAAAAAACAGATTCACAATTCGCTAATAAAGGAATCACATAATATAAATTCAAACTCAGCGCCTAAGTGTTTGCATCTTTGTAGTAAGGGTCGCAGGATGACAGCTTTGAAACAGCTGGAGATCAATAGATATCAACTATCACTAAGGATTCTTAACGAACAAACTAATATATGTCGGTCTATTATTGACTCCTTTGTTTCTGTAATGGACCATTTCCGTGCCATATGTAAACTTATTGATATATCCGCCTTTTTAGTTTCATTTACAATTGTTAGTTTTATTGCAAATAGAAAACAAGCTAAGTCGTTAAAACAGGAGAGAAGATGCATTGTGTTCCTTTTATACACAGCTATATATATTAGGTGTAGTAAAAAGTCCTGACGTTTTTTTCAAACGCGTGTCTTAAAATCGGTCGGCTTCGGGCCTTTGGTTAAAATAGATGTCATAATATTTTTTTTCGTATTGTATGACATCTCAAGCTACGTTCCGTATAGAAAAAAAAAAGGTTCATTCGCCCCAAACAGAATGACCGACCTTTGCCCTTCATAAGAATATCTGCGCGGTTGCATGCTTTTTCAATATTACACCCAGAACAGTGCAGTCGTTGCCACTAAAGACATTTGTGACGTTTATAGAGACGTGTTAAAGGTTCGAAAATGTCAGAGATGGTTTACAAAATTTAAATTTGGCAATTTAAGCATTGATAATTACCCTCGAAGTGGACGACCTCATACAGTGGATGAAGTCGCCCTGAAAGCTGAAATCGAAAAAAATCCTATGCTTACAAAAAAGGAATTGTCCAATATAGTCGGTACTAAATGGTCCATAAAACAAAAGTACCTGAAAAGGCTGGGAAAAATTCGAAAAGTAGGAATTTGGCCACACGCGTTGAGCGATCGGAACAAGGCGCAGCGACTAAGCGCGTGCCAATTGCTGCTGTTACCAATTAAACAAATTAAGTGCAGCTTTGACAAGAAAGAGGCCGGGCGGGATGAATGGACGCAACGATAAACTGCAAAACGAAAACACGCGACCGCATGTGGCAAATATGACCTGGGAAAAAATCCAGGAGTTGGGTGGGAAAACTTTATTGCATCCACCTTATTTACCAGATCTAGCACAATCGGATTACCATTTATTCCGTTTAATATAAAAAACTTTTAGGGATAAAAAATTTCAAACAAGAAATGACGTGAAAAACGCTATTTCCGACTATTTTAATTCCAAATCAGTTGAGTTTTTTACTAAATGGATTTTAGACTTGTCTAATAGGTAGCAGAAGGTTATAGATAGACAGGGAGATTACTTTTTATAAATAAAAATAAAAAAAATACTAAAAAAAACATTTTGAGTTTCATTTAAAAAAAAACATCAGGACTTTTTTTTTACTACACCTAATAGATAAGCAAAGTTCTGACAATAGCGTGAGCCGAAATAGCTATCAACTAAATTTTAAAAAATAATTTTGTAGAACTAAAATATATTGCTATTTTTTTTTACCATGTTATAATGGAGTTCCACCAAGTGAATGCCAACTCAGTCAATAGTCATTTAATTACAATTGTTTTTGAGCCAACTGAAAAAATTTATTATTTTTTTATTTGTTTTAATAATAAGCTTTGAGGCTGAATTTTAATTCAAATCTAAAGATTATTCCAATTCCTACATTGTTAGTTGGTAATTGACTTTATATAAACGCTACCGTTGTTGCTTTTGTTATTCCTATTAGGCAGAGGGATGGTGGCTTGAGAAAGTGAGCGGGCGCATTTGACCAATGGCGAATCGGGCGTTGCAGGCGAGCTCACTGATCTCAAAGCGAGGGCAGGCCCGGGAACTGGCAGAGCCGATAATCCTTCCGAATTACCCCAATTCGACCCAAAGATCGGGTTAGGAGTGCCTCCAGTCAGCAAACCCAACGCATCAGAAAGACAACCCGGTCTCTAAAAATAAAAAATAAATTATTGCTCGTTATATTCTTATTAGGGATGACAAAACAGTTGTGGGGCATTAACCCTTTGAGGAGTATGGCCGTACATGTAAGTCAAAATATTGTGATGTCTTTTATCAATTGCAAGTTCCGTATTTTTTGTTCAATAATTATAATTTCTTCAGATGTTCGTGCTGCACATATCTGGCAATAATTTTAAGCAGTCGGGCTTACATTTTTTATTTGTTTCAAATTAATAAAAGAATTTTACAAAAAAGAAAATTCAAAGAAATTACACTTTTAATCATGTATCATAAAATTTAATGTCTGTTCAACCGCTTTCTTTCTAGTAATCAGTGTCAATATCGAACTATGTTTACCCAGACTGCAATTATTTTTTTAGGCTTAAACTAAAGTAATTGTTTCTAGAAAATTCATAGTGAATAAATTTATTTACATTTATTACTATGCATTTCTCGATTGTACAACTTTAGTTACTACGTGATATAATAATAAATATTCTTTCTAGATTGATCCACAAAAAAACTGCATAATTTTTTATGGAGTGTAAAAAAAATATTTAAAATAAACCTAAATACTAATTTCGTAAAAAAATAACTCACTACTCAACGGGTTAAGCAAACAAGAAAACTTTTGTTTCTGCTCAGGTCATTCCAGTGTCTTGTCTAATACATTTACCTTCAAGTTGTAGTTGCTGTGCACACTACATTTATATATATACAATATATATATATATATGTATATTTATTTCAAGTTATTATAAAAATATGTACATATATACTTAACATTTATTTTATTCATCAAATTTCATATGTTGAATTAATCAATATATTAGGACAATAATCTTCGTCAAAATGTAAGATAAAGAAAAGTCATCAATCAGTGAAGTAAATACCCTTTTAGCTGTAGCTTGAGTTTCTTCATCGACACAAGACAGCAACACGTGGAGCAATTCGTGGGCGTCGTGTTGATCTTCAGGGACTACCCAGCCTAGTGCTCCTAGACAGCGTAGAACTCCAAGAGGGCAGACAGGTCCTGCACACCGCGCACCTTCGTGACTGCCATTCACCACTGAAAGCAAATTTCTCATTTTACGAACACTGAAAATAGTGAATTAATTGTTTTCTGACAAAATTTTTTTTTGATAACAAAATAACCAATTAATATAAAGGGTTTATTTTTATTAAATCAAACTATAGTTGGCACTACATGCAATACTAAACCATCCTTGATATCACATAATTTATTGTGCTAAAAATAAAGCGAATTGTTTACAAAGAAAAAAAAAATCATTTTTAAGAAAATCACCTTCACACAATTTTGACTTCAACATATTGATTTTACTGAGAAATATTTATGAGTGTGCAAAGGGAAATTAGGTGCAAAAATCTAAAAACAGGCTATGTATAGTTGAGGAAGATATTTTGAAACTAAACTGCATGTAGACAGAATATGACAACACCTACCTTTAGTCTCATTAATAAAATAATATTTCTCTATTTTAGTGAGTTTGTGTTAGGATATAAGTAAAAAAGTAATACATCGATTTCAATCAAAACAAACCTTCAATGACAGTTGATAATGTCGTTATCATACTATTATTGATACTGGAAGTCGTATACTTCTTCAACCAGCTAGTGAACTGGGGGCAGGCAGCCATGGCCTGCAGCAGAGTATTCAAGAAGCACGTCCTCCCCAAATTGTGGAGACCGGCGATCTGCCCGCGTCGCTTGCGGCCTCGCGGCGCCCCGCCGGGCCCCCACAGTACAAAGGCGCCGACTACTACGGCCGCGGTGAGGCCCGCCGCCACAAGAATTCGATCGCCGCTTTCCATCAAAGCGTTGCGTAAAAAACTCTAATAATAAAGTATGCAAAGAAAACAGATTACACAATCATATTTCACGCAGACTTTTGCCAGGCACTTTTCGTATTATTGTATCTTGAAGTGCGTAACAAAATAATACCTCTTTTGACGTTTAGTATAAGATAGCCAGGTGTGAAAATTATTCCCAATTTTACATTTTTACTCAGACTTCATTATTTTTCCTAGATCCGGAGTCTATGACTAAGCGTAATATATTATAAATACACACATATTTTAAATGTATATATAATTCAATTTGAAATAAATGTATGATTTTATTCTCAAGAATCAGACCATTTTTTTTGAAATCAAAACAAAATACCAAAAGACATAATAATCAAAATAATTTTAAATTGCGATTTTTTTTTTTTTTGAAAATATATTAACCCTTTTAAGCTCATTGAACCAGTTTTTCGAACAAGTCTTGATGGCTTTTAATTTTTGCTATCGGTAAAACTTATTTACTCTTTTATTTGTCTTTTTGTCGCATATTGAACATTCGTAGATAGCCAGATATATTTTTTCCAAGTATTTTATTGTATGCCCGAAAAAGTATACGGCTCTTTGCATCTGACTTACATAATAAACAAAAACTACACCTGCTACAGATTTGTGCATATGTGTGTAATATTTTCCAGGGCTATGGAGTCCGAGTCGTGGTGTCATAGTATTTTGGCCAGAGTCAGAGTAGTGGATTCACGATGCTACGGCCAGAATATGAGTGGTGATAATCGGGGCACTCTGACTACTTTTTCGATTAGACGTTTTTAAAAAATATCTCACAGTGAACAATTCGTCAGATTTGTTAGTTGATCTTTTATTTAATGCATATTGATAGGAAAGGTAAATAAAAACCTGATAAAATTAAACTTTTTTAAGTCAGTCATGTTATTTTGAATGATGTTTGATATTTTTGCTTTTATATAATATTTGAAGTGATTTTCTCAATTGGTTCTGGATGATTGAAAGTATGGGTGTTTGTGATGGCTAAAAATTCCTTGCCACCCATCCAATCTTAGAATCCGGGGCAGGCGAGAGTGGTTAGTTAACCAATAATCTCGTCTCTAGTCCTATCTTTTCTATCATTACTATCTTAGTAAGAAAGGTTGAGCAACCGAGTTGCAGGCCGCTCTTGTAGAGAAAATCTGTTACTATACTACCATTAGGTAGCCATATGCTCCACATTGCGAGAAGTTTTCGAAAAAATACTAGGCAGCACAGAAAAATTTGTTGTTTATGGTAGCAGAAACATAAAAATAAAACACACTCAAGATTTTTCAGCTGTTTAGAACTTAAAAAAATATGGCCATTTGTAGGTAAAAAAACTCAATTTCCAAATATATACATTTATTAAATATATTTTATTTCCAATATTATAATTTAACAATAGAATTTCAAATACATAACATGTTTAATTTTTAAGTGCAGACATATTTTACCTGCACTGTGGAAACATTACATACATGAAATGTGTATATTAAAGGAATAAAGGTATTCATAATAAATTCTTTCAAATTAAACAAGGTTAAGTGTGGATATATATTTTTAAAACAATCTGATACAATCTATTTTCAGTAAAATAAGTATAACATTCAAGGCGGAATGTTTTGCTTTTATGTTCGTAAATAAGAGAAAGATTTAAAAAATCTAAAAAAAGTACATTAGCAATGAGAAAGTATGTATCATAGTTATCGAGATTTAATACAATACTTTGTGAAATTATTGTACTAAAGCCGTCCAATTGCAGTATCACTAAAATGGTGAGTTGTATTCAAAAGTGAATATTTTATATTCTCTAAAAATAGTCAGTATCGATTCGACACAGACCGCTCACATCTCACCACTCATTTCATGAAGTAGGTAAATTGGCTTACTCCACTTATTTAACGGACAATAATATCTTATCAAATCTACCTTATATTCTGTTTTATATAATTTGTAAAAATCATCGTTGATAATATTCATACTAATTTATTTCATTATATTTATTAAAATCTTGTCTCTGTTAAAATATCTTTCTCATATATATATTATAAATATGTATTCATATATTCCAGCATTTTTAATTATCATCATAACACATCGGGAATGTCTAAGTATCTATACAAAAATCTCACATTCAAAACGAGCAGGCAAGAGCTCAACTGGAGAGCTCTGCGATTCTCCGCGGCTCGCATCTTACTTCACACGAGTGCAGTAGAATACGAGCATTTTTGCCTTTAAATAACGCACGAGTACATGTTTCACAGTCATTTCATAGTACAAATTTCGCTCGGCATAACGACTAGCTTACGGCAAACATTTACAAAATAGTCTTCACCCATTTATACACAATGAAAAATATTTACTACCGAGATTCACATTTGTCAAACAAAAAGCGCAGATAACCCTTTCGATACCCATTCAAATGCTCGGATCACTGAACATACTAATTTCCACCCTGTCGCTTTTAATATAACTTAAAATGAAAACAGACACATGTCTTTCAGCTCGGCACATGCATTTATATAACACATCCGCACAACGATCATTCAACGAGAGAAACTTAAAAAGTGACCTGCACTTTGAAAATTATAAATGTACATAGAAATTAAAACCTTTATTAGTTACAAGGTAAAAATAAAAAATCTAATTACTAATTACAATATTGAGTGAGTTATAAAATCATTGAATGTTTATAATATTGTATAAAATTACTTACGTTTAATGAATATGTACATTAACCGTTATTTAAAATGACAAAAACCATTTAGAAAAAATGTTGAGATCTTTTCTGTCTGAAAAGTCAGAAAAAGGAATCATCAATTTTTGACGGACAGTGAAGAGTGATATTCTGTAACAATACATACAGCCAAAACTTAGTGTGCATCGATTGATATTCAATTTAAATAAACGTAATCTGCAGCTAATGCGGGTCTCTATTGACCGATTCAAGCAGGCTCACTATTCAGGTTTCGTTGCCTCCTTTAAGGTCACTCATTTAACAGTTTGTCTTGAAAAATATATATCATAATACCATAACATGTCAATAAAACTTTGAACATTATAAAAATATGCCTTGATGTTGAGGCGTAATGCCGTTGACTGAAATTTCATATTGACGGCTTCGCGTAAATAAAATATTAAGTATACTCCTTGTCCGACAGTAAAAGAAGTCGTCTTTGACATCTTTCATTAAACTAACTTAGCTTTGGTATCTCGGCGCCTTCCCGAACACGTCAAGCGGCGCTTTATAACAACAACACGTAACTAAACTATCCTTAGCGATAAAAATAAACATCCCAGAAATGTTACCCTCGGCTTCGAAACGGACAAAATGCACGCTTCGGAGCGCAGAGTAATGTCATGCATTATATTTCAAGTACAACATTAATCATACATTTTGTATATAGATTATTTACTCTTACACAACATCACATATTTTATTTTCTTAATTAAAATGAACCCTTAGGTAGATTTGACCGCCGCAGGACACGATCGATTAACTCGGCGGCGGCAGTAATCTTGGGATTATTTTAAGTATATATTTTTTTGGATATCTCCATCAGAAATATCTGTCGCCTATCGGTCACGGTGCAGAGCGGAAACTTTAATCGCTAACAGTGCGGTTTAAACAGTAGAACCAGATCACTCAATGTGCGTTCTTCATTTTGTTTCGTCTTGTTCCATTGGTTCTTCCACTTCTTCGTGGCTATGATCTGGGGTCCTGAAACAACAACACAATATCCATTATAACAAAATACAATTTGTTTAATAAAAACTAAATGTAAAAATCGTGCCCGACATGAAGTGCAATCCAATTCAATAGATCTCTTTGAAAAAACTGGCGTCCAATTGATATTTAATATATGCTTTAGTAGTTTGAACCGTATTCATGGTTATTGATTATGAAAAAATAATTTGTATAGGCAAGCATGTATAGGTTTCTAAGTATGTTTTAAAAAATACATGAATAATAAAAAAAATTATAGATATTGACAGTTGAATAAATTAAAACTTACAAAGTGGTGTGATGCTGATGATGCATGGAGAGTGAAGCCATTGCGCTGACTGTATCTGCAGCATCTCTCTCACTCTCTCGTTGACCACCGATCGCACCAGTTCCGAGAGCACCGGAAGAACGCTTGATACATGGCCAGTGGGAAAGCTGTAAGTAATTCATTGTATAAATATATGACAATTATATGTAGTGGATAAAATAGCACCAGAGGTGGAAAGATTTTTAAACTGATTCTCTTAATTGATGAGCTGATGTATATGAATAAGATAATCAACTATTTTAATATGAACGAATAAAGAAAAAAGCTCCTAAAATAATGACCGTTTAGTTGGTTTATAATCTAAAACCTATTATTATTTTTCAAAGAGTTGTACAATGAAATAATAAATATCAACCAATTAATCAATCAAGATAGATTTTGAGTTTTGTATCTATTACCTATTGAGCGAAAAGATTATCACAACACTTTTTATAATAATAGAAAAAATTAATATAAACTGAAACAGCAGTTGTGTCGTAAAGAATTGATTTTTCCCTTTGTTATTACCTGAATGGCGATAGTTTTCTGTAGAGTATCAATGGCACACTGAGCGGGTGGCCGTGCCAATTCTTCGGGAGAAATTGGCGAAGGTTCGTCTCCCAAAAGAGCACGGACACATTCTTGAGCGCAGTCACAGATAGCTGGCAGGTCGTATCCTCCTTCCAATGCGAGAACCACCTACAGGATAATAAGAATGATATTGTCAATATTTTTGTAAGTGAATAATCTTATGTGAATAACTGCTCTGTCAAGATACAATAGAAAACGATTTCAATCTCGGTTACCTTTCCATTGGCAATCTGCAGAAGTTCTTTTGTCATATGACCAAAGCATGCTGGTGAAACTTTATAGCCACCAAGTGGAGGCGGATGACCGACCGCAGCATCAAAACCACATGACACCAACACGATCGACGGGTCAAATTCCTGCAGAGAAAGATTATAAAATATAGTATACAACATTTTATAAAAAAAAGTGACAATTCTCAAACGTATTAATACTTTTCCTTTTTTTTCTTCAATTTAAGTTGTCTCTATTATCTGATTTATCCATTTTTATGAAAATAGCCTGACATTATAATTAAGTTTTAAACACTTTTTTTGTATAAAAAATACTAGTATACAAACAATGGGTGGGTTTCTTGTTTTGAATTGATATTTTTTTTTAAACGAAATCATCTATCCATTTAATATTTGATTAGACCGCATATATGCTGAAAATTTTTCAAACCTTCGCAATCGGTATGACGATAGATCGAAAAGCGGCCAAATATTCTGCATCTCCTAATGGTGGGTTAAGTCCTCCTGACCAAGCAATGTTGACATTGAACCCAACACCCATTCCGCTACCGCACTAAAAAAAAAAATATATATTTATACTTTTAATGAAAGAATAATGACAAGGTTTTTTATTTGGTTTAAAAAAATAAACCACAATTAACATTTTTAACATTTGACATAATAAAAACACAGTTTTTTTCAGTACTTCCACATTATATTTTATGATCAGGACTGGTTTCACTTATTGCAAATTTTATCAACTGATTTTATTATTTAAAATATCATGTCTTTCCATCAAGAAGTGAAAGTTAACACCCTAAGACATTTTATAACAGTGAGGCCTCTCACCATACATATCACGAGGATTATTAGCGGAATAGTGAATAACTCTCACTCTCATCCTTGCAATCAGAGAAACTTGTCCTGATATTTTTGAATGCGAAGACAGCATTGAGCAAATTGTATTTTGTTTATTTAAATATAATGCCTTTCCACTGTTAAATAACAGCCAACACAATAAAAGTATTTTTATTATGATCTTGGCACTGAAATACATAATGAATTATTAAAAATTTACCTCAGTCGGGCCTCCTGTTCCCGGGAAGAAGTTTCCGTCGTCGTGTCTGTGAATAGAGAGGTATAAAACTCGAGGATCATCATAGAAGATTTGCTGTGTCCCATTGCCATGGTGAACATCCTAAAATAAACCAGTCATTTAATTATCAGATTCTGTTGCATTTAATCGGATACAGAATACAATAAGCAGTCAAAAAATATGTTTTACCCAATCAATGATAAGTATCCTTTTCACATCGAGTCTCTGTTGAAGAAGTCGTGCAGCTACAGCGACGGAGTTGAAGAAGCAAAAACCCATCGCTTGGGAGGCTTCCGCATGATGACCGGGCGGTCTCACTACCGCGAAACCGTTCTAAAAATTAATTTCGCAATGATTAAAACAATAGTCAAAGTTTCCATTTACTGACTCAAGCCCGGAACTCCTAGCATTATACTAAGTGCTTTAGTATAATGCTAGTCTAGTTCTGGAAATATTGCTTTACATTATTCATACATATTTTGATTTATTTTTGAATTGCAATTATATCACATTGAAAGTCCTGAATATTATTGCTTTTATTGTTTTGCCAATCTAGATTTAAATAAATTTTCTTGATCATTTTAAAACATAGGACAATATGCTAACCTTGGTATCACCCATATAAGTCTTGAAAGCCAGGTCAACTACACATCCCGCGGCCATTCTAGCAGCAGGAGCGGTGTGGAGTTCGTTCCATGTGGTATCAGAGTCCACTCCGATACCTCCACATCCTAAGCGAACAAAACTCTTGATAGGCATTGCGGAGAATTTTGACATGTCGAGTTTCTGGCGATTCAATGGGTTTGTTCCTGTAATATATGAATATGTATATAATTATTAAAATTCGTTACGGTTTGCCTTATAATATTAAAAGAATTCTTTATTGTAATTAGAGTGATTTCAATCATGAAATTCAAATCTTTTGATATATGCGACAGTTTCTAAGGAAGTAATATTTGAAAACAGAAAGGAGTTAAATCTTTACAAAATATAGATTGACTTGGAATTTTAATAGATAATAATTATTTACCAAAAAGTAAGGTGTGAGCTTCCTGATGACAGGTTTGCAATTCCTCAAGGGTCGCTTTGCGGGACCTCACACGATCGCACCTGGCAACCAGACCGGTCTCCATCAGCCTTGCCCAGACACTTTGCAGTCTTCCCCCGTGCTCGGGATGGGTGGCATTGTCCCCGCAGATGCATGCATGTTTCAGCATGAGGTTATCAAATGCAAGCCCGGTGGTCGGAGCCGAGCCATGTTCCCTGGGTATCCTGGATATGGTCAAGTTTACTCCTGTCTCCATCGGGGATGTGGGCGATGTAGGAGTCGGAGGTAGGGGTGCGGGCGGCGGTCCCAAATGAACTAGAGGAGAGCTCAACGCTCTACAGAGGGGCCGGCCTCGCATAGCTGCTTCATCGACGTTCGCTTGCAAAGAGTGTCTCATCAAAATACTTCTTTGCTGCTGCATAAACGTGGGTCTGTCATTTTCCGCCGCTTCGGCTGACGCTTTAGCCTTCTTGTCTGTTAGATCGATAACCTCGGCGGTTTCTTCCCGTTCATCCAATTCGCCGGCCTCCCGAGCTCCCGCTCTGGTGAGAACTGTCTGTCGAATCTGCTGTTTGAGGTAATAATGATGATGAGGGTTGTCAGGCTGCGGGGCAGTACCTGCGAGCAGAGGATTTCCGAGGGGAAGGGGCGCAGATTGCGTTCGGCCCAGAGGTCGTTTGTTGAGCCGAGCGTGAGCCACTTGGACATCGGTGATCGGCTGATGAGGAGGAGGTTTGGCATGGTAAGATTCAACAGGTAGCATCGGATAATAAGGTAGTGACGGAGGTAGCATGCTCTCAGTGAGGGGAACTCCTAACCGTGCAGTGAATGCCGCACGGACTTCAGCTTCCGATACAGGTGGCAGCATATTTGACTCCTGTGAACAAAATGTATTGATTATTAACTACAAGAAAAACTTAATATGAAGAATCATATAAAGAAACGTAAAAAAATATTTTAAATTACAAAAACATATTTTTAGTACTATTTTCACAAAATATTTCATGATCAGGACTGGTTTCGCTCCTTGAGAGCTGTGAGCTCCGTGAGATATTGTGAAAATGGTACTAAAAAATGTTTTGCTAATATTTAAAGTATTATACCTTTCCACCAAGAAGTGACAGTTAAAACATTAAAAGTGGCTAAAAATTTTAGTGGAGAAACCATTACTAAACACTAGTGGATCTGCAAAATATTGCCTTTGTACTTTTTCAATTTATCAACAATATTGCCTATGTATGCCTTGCTGAGCCTTGTAAAGGATATTTCAACACTAGGTATTTCAAAAATTAATTTAGACGAATTAGTGTTCAAAAAGTAATAGATAATTTTAACCCTAATGTTTCTACAATGATAACACTTATATTTTTGAATATCCTCAATCAATGAACTTCAATCAGCCACCAAAAGGAACTTTCAGTCTATTTGAGAAATTGAAAAAAAAAAAAATAATAATAAATAGTTGTATTTTGTAAGAATTTAAATTCTATTCAAATTGAATATAATATTATACAAGTATTTGAATTGAAATACTGCATCAACCAACATAATAGTTTTATACGGGATATAATAGAGGTATTTATAGAAGAGATTGTCGACAATTTAAAAATACAAAAGACTTACAGTGGCAGCACTGGAGACGTGTGGTCTCCCGAGTGAGATGTTAGGCATAGACGGGCTGCTGAAAAGAGTCATGTCTCCGCTGCCTTGTTGAGTGTATCCTCCTTCTTCTGCTTCTTCCAGGATTGAAGCGGCAGTCGGAGAGCCGCGAGATCCTCCGGCATTTGCTGGCGGAGAGTTGGGCCCTGAATCAGGATTACTACTGCCCGATGTGCCGCAATCTATAGATAAAACGGAGAATTTGGTTAAAATCCTATTACTTTATATTCAGAATTGACCCATTTTAAGGATATTTTTGGAGAAATTATGTAAATTTAGCTTTACTCAAATAAAAATTAAGCCGAAAGAATTAATCATGGTTATAAAGAAATTATGGGACCACCTGACTACTGACAATATATTATTCCAATTTCATTTAAGGTATCGAACTCTATAATTGCAATTTTATTCTTAAAATGATTTTGTCAACTATTTTTCAACAGTAGCCTAAAAATGCATGGGAATCGGAAGAAATTATTTACAATCTCTTTTTAGACAAAAATATAAACTGCCCTAACATTTATGATACCATAATAGAGACAACGTTATTTTCAAATACAGAATGGCTTGCCACAGGGTTTACATTATGAAATGTATTCAGTATATTTATTTTAAGAGAGAGCAATAGCAAAATGATTATATGGGGGAACTATTTTCACTAAAAAAAGTGTAAAGATAAATGATATATTATATATATGAATAATTACAACTTAAATTGTGCTCTTTGAAAAAATTAGGGTTATTCAAAATAAGTGATTTCATATTAATTATAGTTATATTGTTATTTAACTAAGCAGTGGGACAGTTAATTAATATTACATATTAGTCTAATGTATATTTTAATATGATACTGATCTACCTAACATGCGGTCTTGATTAAAATGTGTTAAACACACTAATTATTTAGTCTACGTCATGCAATTAATACAAAAAACTGCTTTTCAGAAATGGTAAAATATATCTGCAACAAAACAATAAATTATTACTGTTAAATATTTCAGTTCAACATAAAAAAAAAAACATTCAAAATAAACCTTGAATAGAAGAATGACAATGAACTTTATTATTATGTTTTTGTGTAACTCCCTCTCTCTCTTCAATATCAAAGATTATTTGAGTAAAAAAATAATGTTGAAAAGACATCTAGAGGAAACCATATATACTAATAAAGGCTTTAATAATATACTAAAACTTTCCAAAAGATTTTCTTTCGCATAGCGACGATAAGATTAATAGCACAACAGTTGGCAGATCGCAAATCCCAGACCAGGTTAAATTGAAAAATGTTCATTGTACTAAAAAAAATTTACACCAAAACTCGTTCTATATCAGGCTTTCTATTTATGACAAAAGCACGAGTCGCTCTCTTTGTGCACAAAATATATCTTGACTGATTGATAGTGTTAAAAATATTATTCTTTGTAGTATGGCCAAAAATCTGTGAGGATAGCTTTATCGAAAAAAAAAATATTCGTTTGTGCAATAGCAGTGATTGTTCGGATCCAAATGAGTTTGAAGCAGTTTAAGGAAAATTTATAGAATTCGGCACATATCGTGTGTCCAAAAGAGAAAGAATGGATTTAATTCCATAAGAAAAGCAACACCGTCGACCAAATTAGTCTAGTACTTTATTGGTGTACTTCTAAATCAGATCCAAAAATACATTCATGAAGTGGAATGTTCGAAACCTATTTTTATATACAACTTTCCGACCAATTCTACCCTATTAACAATGTTATTGATGTCTAGTATCTGTAAGTGTGCTGTCGATTGATCTATTTGTCAGATGAAAAAGAGGGTAGACGACACCATCACCCTTACACGGTGCCAATGCTTGGTACATACTTGCTGCGTTTCTGATAGCGTGGTGGGCCAACTTTCCGGGACTGCGGTGCTTGAGGAGGCGGTCCTGTCTCCTGGCCATGGGCGAGGGTCTCTTGTCGGCCACTCGTTGCCTCAGCCTCAGCTTCAGCAGGTTGGGCTCCGACGCTTCGCAACACCATCACACAACAGACAGGTTAGTACAGGGGAAACACACACACGCGATTCGATTCTACATAGTAATATAGGATAGTACAGGAATTTCAGGGATACTTACGTATTCTGACTTGACCAAACTTTGATATCGTCGAACACAAAATAAATTTAAAACCCAGCAATAGCATGTTTTGTTGACCCAGAATCTTTATTTATAATGATGTCAAAATAATTATACAATCTCAATGAGCACTTGAGAGCCAAAAATGCATATATCTATATATTTAATGGAATATAGTAAAGGCACTAGTATTGCTAGAGAAAATAACGTAAAATTAGATATAATTTGAAAGGTAAATTTTTAAATTAGCTAAATCCACCACACATTTGTTCAATGCAGGATAATGTAGTGGATTTTTTTAAAATAATCTTGGTTGTTAGAAATACTAGATGATATGCTTATAATTTATTCCTCCCAAAATTCAAATTTTTCGATAAAGGATTCATTTGTTCGAATAGCCTTATTGGTTCGGTGTGCTAGATAATTTGTCACCCGTCATTTTGCCGAGTTATGTGTATGAACATAAAAACATATCAATTCATCATTTCATATAGCGTTCAACCAAATTGATAATTATTTGAAATTGACTGATTCAAATTAAAATCACTAATGTTAATAGGGAAAATGTATTGAAAATCCACATATGGCATCACCAGTTTTCGGCAATGTTTAACTTTTATTAACATTAAATATTAAGTCATTTGAGCGGTCAAATTCAAATTCGTGATTTATTCGCGACCATTCTTCACTGAAAAGAAAAATGGTCATTTATCTGCAACGATTCATGTCTACAAGGAATGGTAAAGGAGTATTAACACATTTGCTATTTCTATTCATAATATAAATATACATTTTAATTTTCATAAAAACATACATAACAAATAACCTTCAAGTTCCTCTTCATTTCAATAACAATTTGTAAACTGAATTTAATATTAATCACAATAATAAAGCTTTGTATTAATGAACACAATATTAACGACATGATTTGTTTCATGAATTTGACTATCAATGAATTATCGACAAATTAGAATGCAGCCCATAGAGGATAGAAACATATTCTATTATCGTAGTTAATTTTTTTTATCATTTTATGAGAAATGCACTCGAACATAAAGAAGCATTTCTTAGGCTCATAGAAATATTCCGCAAATGGTTAGTTAAAGTACAGCATATTTCAAAATAGGTACCATATTAGCCAGAACACAGTATTATTTTTCAATTTGTCATAGACAATCAATTTTATTTTAAATAATAAAAACACATTTTTTTAGTACTTATTTCCACAATATATTTTTTGATCAGGACCAGTTTCGCTCATCGCGAGCATTATCGACTGATGCTCGCGATTAAAAATTTTAAAATATCATGCCTTTCCATCAAGAAGTTACAGTTAACACCTTAAAAGTAATCAATTTTAGTAAAGGAAAAAGACTCATTAAACATGAATGGTGGTAACTGAGAATTTTCGAATAATTCAAGCATAAATAACCCCCGAATAATGGGCTTTTTTAAACAGTTTCTTTGCATGTAAAAAACTACTTCAAACAGTTATACATGTAAAAAAAGGTGCTCCAATGATGAGAAATGTGACTGTGAATTCAAAAATAACCCAATGATGCAGGATCAAAAATCAACGCCCTTTATTTTTGTTGCAGAAAATAAGATGGTAAGAATCGCAAAACCGATACCCCACAATCAAACAGTTAATAAAGAAATAAAAAAGAAGTTTCCTTGTTACATTACCCAGAAGGTAAAGAAATTTGACTGTCTTGTTTCTTATTCAAATGATAATTTTTAAAAAAAGCCACCTTTAGTCACACTACACCTCATAAATTTATTGACCTCTATCAATAAATTGATGAGTCTGTGAAATATTTAACATGTTCTATTCCTTCCAAATTCTTATAAACAACACAAAACACAAGTGAAGATATTTTTTTTTTTTTTGCTTTTGATCAAATAATTTATTATGTAGGTTTGTTATCCATAGAGATGAATTGACAAAAAATTGTTATTGAAAATGGGAGTCTACCGTTCCAGCTAATTTGATCAAAAATATATTTTTTTATATTGAGAATAATTTGGGCTAATATGGTACCTCCATAAAAAGAATGAAAGATTTGTGTATAATCAATCCCTCCACAGAGGAATTAAGTTGTTGCCGACACATATTTTTAAATAAAGGTATATCTTGAAACGATGTCGATCTGTAAACAACACATTTTAATTAAATTTATAATAGTGAATGGTTGTGTTATTCTGGTATCTATGTTAATACACTTCAATTGACGATATAGTGCGGGGTAAAAGCATAACACAAATTTATCATTCCGTATTAGTAATTCTGCACCTACATTTTCACACACAAAACACATAATCTATATAAATGAATACACAGAGATCATTCCATCGATGCAGTAAACCATAGTAACAAGCCGACCGTAAATAAAAGATAACAATAATTATTTCGTGTAGTAAAATTTTTGTGTAAACAGTAATTTGGCAGATTTCATTACCTATTTTAGTCTATTCATACAAGGCGTAATATAAAGATTAACAATGACATCACATTATTTTTTTGACTCCCAACTCATTTTTTCAGTCATTATGGAGCCTACTACATTTTTTAAAAAGTATTTTTTAATATTCAACTCTCAAAACTAACGTTGAAAAGCTTTTCCAGCAACCAATAAAATGAGTATTACTAATAACTGAAACATAAATCACTTTTACAACTATTATATTATATTAAACCTATCTCCTTTAGACTGTGAAATAATATTAGTAATACTAATTCATCATTTGTTTATCACTAAGATATAAAACTAATTTTCAGTTTAAGGAAAGACATTTTCACTATTGGCAATATTACGCAGGTTTACAAATCCACAATCAAGAAGATCTGCCTATTCATATTAATACTCTAATTAATATAAACTAGAGTGATAATATATAAAACGTCAAAGAATGTAAGCATACCAGTTTTCCTGAGCGGGAAGTCTGCAGAATCATACTTTGCTATGACAGGTTGCTGCTGAGTCGGCAATCTGTACGGATGAGAGTTGCTGATTCCGGATGTGATCGATTCTCCGGATGAACTCTTGACTACGCCCCTGGAGACGTAATAAAAAACAAACATTAGGAAAAAATCAACAATAACTATTGAAAAAAAACCAATTGGTGTCTAAACAATATTAATTTACAATGTCAAATTGACTTTCACAGACATCATAAATAATATTTAATAGCTAATAAAATGAATGTTTTTATCAAATAAAACAGAATTAAACTATAGAAAATAAATTATCGAATTTGCATAATATTGACATAGATAATAATATGTTATTAAGAATAACATTTCAATGTAAATATATTAACATCTCTGTGTCAACAATCACAATACCGATTATATCTGAATATTATGATAATACAGCAAAACAACTTTTTTTATTTACCCTTAGGCTCAAAAGAAACACACAACAGAGGAGAAATGTGGTCATGGTAATAAAAGATGTGAGGTTATGTACAATTAAAAATCCAGATTCGTTGTACCTCTAAAAAAATACCATGTATGAAATTTGTATTAACTACTGTTCATAGAATAGTTATATACATAGAAAGATTTTGTCTCATCACCAGATTTCTTCTTTTACAAGCTAATTGGGTGACAGTTTCAAAGATTAACAGTCACAATTGTAGTGATTTATAGTTATGTGCTTCTTTGTAAGTCTGGGATAAATAATGCTGGACATGTCTGTCATTTTGGATTAACTTTTACTCATAGATTTTTATTACTCATATGACAATGACCTTTAAATTAAAGTCTTATGTTCAAAATTTCATTTGGTTATTTAATGTAAAACAAAATCATTCATACAGCTTTAATGACTGGTTTTCAGAATGTAATAAAATTAAATAAATGAGTAATACGGGAAAATGATATATCCACCAACAGTTTATCTAGATTCCGATAGTTTATCGACTGCAAATTAGGTAAATTTAGCAGTAAAATTTATATGGAAAAAAGAAGAATGTTACCAATTTCTATATGGTGATCCGGGTGCTGTGCCATTTGCAGAAGCGATGGCTTGTTTCTTCATCAAGAAAACCTGAAAAGATAAAAATAATTTATAAAGTTTTGCATGAAATTTGAATATGTATGACCACGTGATGTGATTGAATAAATCTTAAATAAACTAAAATTACCTTAAAAAAACGCCAATTACCTGTAATTTTTGTTTGACTTCTGTGGAAGCGACAGCACTGTGATCTTGCCTGTCCTTCTTCCTCAGGGCGTCGAGTCTCTCTCTCTCCCTCCGTTCCCGGGCCTCCCTGGCCTGCTGCTGCTGCTCCTCCAACGCTCTCTGCTGCTCCCAAAACTGAAACGCCAGAAATTTCATCCATGGATCAATGACAACTGCTTATCCATGATGTATTGGAAAAATCACTTTGTCGATAGTGAATACATATTTAGGATGTTATCTTAGTGATCACCTAACTTTTGCCTGCGAGCATTTTTTCAGTGGCTTCGATCAGCATGAAAGACAAATCATTTCCTTATAGTTAAGTTTTCAATTACCTTCGAGAAACTCTACATGTGTTTGCTGTAACGGTGTATTTACTTAAACTTAGTTATTAATAATTGCGTAAGAAGTTTGCAAGAGATTAAGCATTGATTTTTATACCAATAAGAATTATACCAAATTAAAAAAATCAACATTATTTGAATGCAAGATATCACAAATTTGCAGTTAGTATATCTATACACAACGCAAAAGTGCAAGTTGTATAATGTTTCACTGACTTGTTTTACTACAAAATTGGATCAAAAGTACTTTTATAGAGAATAGAGATAAAATAATGATAGTGATACCTTCATGTGCTGGCGGAGCTGCGCCTCGTGCTGTTCAGCCAGCTGCTGCTGTTGCGCTTGGAAGTGCTGCAGCAGGATTTGCTGCTGCAGCTGCTGCTGCTTCTTCAACTGTGGAAACGGACAATACTGACAATTGGTGAATGCTGCCGTTATATAAGTCCAACCATTTCAAATCATTGTAACATGGGAATAATTCATCTAAAGTATATTAACAACAAATCATTATGAGCAATTAATGGGCATTATAAGCCAACGTCTACCTAAACCAGAATGAAGCAGCCCTATGCCCAGGCTACTTGTCGTGTACTTGTTTAGTTTAAATAATAAAATGGCTTATTTCTACCAAACATTATCTAATTAATGAAATTTCGTAAAAATAAATAATCTATTTGTACAATTTCAATCAATGGCTTTCAATTATTTTTTTTTTTTTTAAATCAAGTGAAGTTTTAGATTTAAAGGCTTGGTATCCACATTTTAGTATATTTACATTTTATACACATATGCATACATATATAAGATTTTATTTATTAAGTGATAAAAAACAAATTAAAATATAAATCCCAAAATAAAATTACCCTAAACCAGGGTTTCTCAATTTTTTTTATAGAATAATGGCCCTTCGAGCACAATAAGTCGTAAATCATTTTTGATCAATAATATAATCAGTGTCTTAATAAATGAAAAAATGGGTATGAGTAAAGGTATACTTTAAAAAGGATAAAATTATTTTCTCGACTGAAACTTTTTGTGTATTTTCCATGCAAGTATTCAGTTTGACAGCTGCCGAAATGAGCTACAAGGTTACCCTGACAGCTTTAACGCTCATTAAAAATTACAAGCCTCATAAAAGTGCATATATGGTGGTCCAAACTTTGTATTGAACAACTACTTATCATATGTGAGTAATTCATCTTTATTCTAAGATTTAAAAAATGCTTCAACATACTATGTTAGTTTGCGACCCATCAGTTGGGAAGCTTATCTGTAGTAGCCGGTACATTGATATTATAATTGTTTTAAAATAACCGTGATGATAACAATGCATCGCGAGTGGGCGGCCATTTTAAAAATAGAAACTGTCAGTAATAAGGAAAATTTCAATTACCCTCGTTAGTTTCAATTTTGTTTAATGGCCGACAATTTTATTTCGCTAAGCAGACGTATGTGTAACTACGTAAATGTCCATATTTAAAATTATTTTCGTTTGTTTGGCGGATGTTTCAATCAGATTCTCACGCGCTTTGCAGAACAAATAGGCGATTATTGAGTTTCACAGATGAGACTGAAGTTTTTTTTTTTCTATTCAGGGAAATGAGTGAAAACAAATTATAAACCATTTAGACCGGGCGTCATTAATAGTTATTTTCAATAATATTTACAATACAATGACACCGACCGCCAACTTTAAATAACTCATGGTTCAAATTAAACAACATATAAAAATCGCTGAATTTACAGCACCAATTGAAGTCGTACCTGTTTTTCAATGAGGCAGATCATATCATGTTTGAAATTGGAACTGAAAACAGTTCCAGCAATATTATAAACATTAATTCTCTAAAGGACGAAAGAGGTTTAAGGGATTGTCGATTTGCATACAAAAATGAATAAATCAGTTGGTATATTTAACAAGAGATAAACGATTAGATTAGTTCAGACGTAAAATCGCGCTGAAACCAATGAATGTAATGACTACAACGAAGTCAATAAAATCCGGAAAACATCTCGATTCCTGTCTGCTTTATTTGACACTCTACTTTAAATAAAAATTGAAATAAAATTTTATTCTCTCATTTCATTGTTGATCAGGTCACAATTGTAATTTTAATAATAGATGTCACCATATTGACATTGAAAACAACTGCATAATTGCGTATTAGAGTATAAAAAAAAGATTAAATAGTCAATAGATACGTCAGTTTTGTTGCATCCGTATGATAGAATGTCTGAAGATGCCGAAAGGCGAAACCCGGCTCGTTAGTGACAAAGCATGCGGAGTTGTATAATGTTTCAGTAATTGGATATTACATATATCATAAATTAATAATAAGTATATTAAAAAAAAACGAAGTGTAGAGTTCTTCCATAAAGACGAAAGTAAAAGTTAGATTTAGAGTTTAATTATTGACTTATACGGTCGATCGCTCTCGTGTGATCTACAATTGATACAGATTTTTGGTTCCCAAAATTTTACTGTAGTTAATTATTTTAACCAATGAAGTCCACGGAAATACCTTACAACTAGACTACCTCATGCAGTGTCAATAATTTTTAAATGTTAGAAGAAATTTATATTCTGTAAAAACATTTATTTTATCTAAAAGGATGTTATCACATATTTACATTATATTTTAAATATCATCTGCCGTATTGAACGCCTTTATGTGTTTGCCAAGTACAATAATCTATATAGAAGTATGTGATACTTTAATGTTTAATGTCTACCCCAGCCTTTCGACAAGAACACAATGCCGTCATTTCAAGTTTTATGCTCATCAATTTTACGATTATCTTTCAACACTTCATTAGACTTTTAAGAGCGGCATAAAATCTATGAAAGAATAATTCTTTTAACTTTGATAGCACTTGTTCAAAGCGTAGCAAATTAAAGTTACAACTCTATTTTGATAATTACATCAAAACGTCTTTGACTGCATAGTGAACAAGGACATTTATAACATACAAAAGAGATAAGGATCGTTTAAAACAGTGCTCCGCAACCGGTGTGCCGCGGCACATCGATGCGCCATCAGACGATGCTTGGTGAGGTGGCGAATTTTTGAAAAATAGAATTCATATATACTATAAAATATTTTGCGAAGACAATCACAGGGAAGCAGAAATAATAATTTCTTCGTTGGAATAATGCCATAAGTATATAAATATTACACACATAATCTGCACTAAAGAATTAAAATTTATAAGAATAACATAGCACGTAAAAAAAATACTGAAAAAATGTGTTATAACAAATGCGTCGACGGTGAATCTTTCGCATTTTTACATAAATATATATTTTTTTGTGGTGTGCGGTGAAATTTTGGAAATAAAACGTCGGCGTGCTGTGGAAGACAAAAGGTTTCGGAACACTGGTATAGAATAACAACGACGCTTTCCTAAACTATTCCCTTTTATATCCTCTCGGGTGAAGTATTTTAACCATTTAAGTCTCAGATGGCCAATTCATCGGCGAATCTCGATTTTGCTAAAAATCCGCACAAAACTGCTATATCAGTCCAAATTTAAAAAAATATTTATAGCATTTAATATTTTTGTTTAATTACACATATTTTATCACACACGTCCGGGTTTCGCCTTTCGACATTTTCAGGTATCCTATCACACGGATGCAATCGAACTGAAGATTTAAATTTGATATTTAAATTCCACCAATCATACTCACTCGATGTCATAAATTTATTGAGTAATCAACTTCAAAATCATAGGTAAATTTTTTCGTCAATATATCCAAATTTGGTGAGATGAGAAAGCAGATGCATTTGAAATTTAAACACCTAAATCCTTTCTCCACCAAAAATTCAATTCGAATTGCAATCCGAAGCTCGAAATATTTTTGGAATTAAATTATAGATGTAGGTTCTCAAAAAAGTATCATTGTTAGCTCGTAGAAAATGATAACGATATGAATATAAATTCAAATTCGTTCTCACACAATATGTTCTAGAAACTTAAAATGATCATGCAGGCCATATTGGAACAAGTCAAGTTAGTTAAAATGTCCAATTCGTTCATAGTATTGATTATTTTTAAACAATTGCAATAATCGCGAGGTTTTTTTTAAATGGCACAATTTATTTACTCTCTGCTTCACCTTTAAATTGAGTATGTAAATATTTACGTGTCATATTTAAAGTCTGTCTTGTTTTAAATTAGGAACCCGGGAAATAGCTGCATTTTTGCGTACAATTTAATATGTTGCCAGTGACAAATAATAAAAGTCGCATAAAAAAACACTAATCCTCAAACGATCAACAATACTCAGATATTCTTCAAAGCGGTTCGTTTATCATTTTGACTAATGAATAGTAAATGTCATTAATGCATAGTAAATCAAATAAATACATATATACAGTAAAATTTATATTTATCACCAGCTCGAGTCGTGGTGTTTGCAAGTGTTGCCAGTTCTCGCTTGTTTATATTATTTTAACAATTTATCCGTAGCTAAAGGTCAATTGACTTTATAAATAGAATTACTTTAATGTGTATCAAGCGAAATAAAATAAAGAGACATCTCTGTTTGCCGACGCATTAATTGAAACGGTATAAACATTGCAACTATGGAAAGATGTTTGACGTCTTGCTCATTTCACACCTGTGTTCATATAATTAATTTAATTTACACAATCTAAGTATACATATTTAACACTTGCGATTCTAATAAAAACGCAAGATATTCATACGAGAATTTAAAAATAATAAATATCGATTTAATTATTGTACGTGACCAAACCGAGTCTTTTCTGTGGGATATTGAAATAAAACATAGCGGCGGTTTTTGTTTTGTTTTTAATATTTATTTTTTATTTCATAATACACTGAGAAAGCTTGATCAATCATTCTCGTATTCATCGTTTTCCTACACGTATCATTATTTTTGTCTGACCTGGCCAAACACTATCGTTCTCCTCGACTTACTGGCTACCTATTCCAGTCACAAATGTTATCCCGATTCATCGTTATTGTGGGAAAAAAAATCATTCACTTTTGCTGTCACGTCACAATTTTTATTCCGGTCAATTGTTTTTGTCGAACATCAGTCATCTCGACCATAGCATGTTCAACCCAGTTCAATCATCTTCGTAAAAAAGGGTTAAATTGCATGTCATGAAGGCTCATAATGTTTCCGCTGATAACTCACCCTACGTACAGACTGTTAAGTCGGCTTGCCGATTCGGCCCGTTTTAATGTATGGCTTATATTTCAGCTTTTTTACATTTCTTGGTCCATTGAAAAACGATGAATTAAAATTTCGGCAAATGGGCACATAATGGAGGCATTAATAGCTATTGAATAATGTTAATGAATATTGAGTAATGGAGAAGAAGTTTAAAATCACAAGAATGCAATCTACAGATAAAACAATATGAACTTTGCAGTAACTGTGAACCAAAAAGTCTATAGAAATATAAATAATTGAGTATAGGAAAACTTATCATTCAACAAAAGATTATTGCCCTGTAAGATAATTTAACTTAATTTTCAGTTTTGAATGTAAAATACGCTGTCGGTACTATTTAAAAAATATACATTCTTTGAATAAAATTAGATACGACTCTATGGCATTCTAGTAAAAGATATCGTTCAAATAAATTAATATTTGATCACGATTACTGTTTCAATTACAATAAATTAAATACAGCAATAAATACCAAAAGGCTTTCAATGATTAAAAATTTCCTATGAAATATTCATAGGAAATATGTTATAGATTATTTTGTATATTTTTTTACTTTCAGTTATACAAAATGTGTGGAAATTTTCTTCACACATATACACTATATAAAGATTGGTATAAAGTCAAACATTTTGGTATTAAGATTGTAATCAAGAAAAGAAAAGGTTGTTATTTTTCCACCCTAATATAATTGTATGTTGATATTTTTTTATATATTCTTAATGAAAAGCCATTGAAGAAATAAAAATGGTCCTCATAATGAAGGTAAGATTTAGGATCCAAAATCGCAACTCTATAATTTCACGTCATTAAAAATGATAATCAATGTGATTGATAAGGTATTTATTTTATCCTATGCTATTCATACCAAAGAAAGATTTTAAAATAGCTTTCAGTGTTTACAGACAGTGGATAGACTGAAGCCTTAACAAATACGTATTTGAAGGAAGTATGGTGTTTCAATTCATCATAAATCTAATATTCACCTGCAGTATTTGGTTCTGAAAGGCATGGTCATTGGGCTGAGGCGGCTGCTGGTCGTGCGGCGCCGCAGCCTGGAGCGGGTGCGCCTGCTGCTGCTGGGACGAGGCCTGCGAATGCTGGCGAGGAAGGGCTGACGACGCGAGGGCCAGTGCCGGGGTGGGCGCTCCGATGGCCGACACAGGAGGCGACCCGACGCCGCCCGATTCGTGAGCCATTTCTGGAAATAACAGAAGCAATATTGTCAGTTGATGTCATAATTATTCCCGTGTATTAATTTCAATTAAAGCATTCATTGATTGCGTTCTCCCTATTTCATAAATATGTCAGAATGTCTAATCGCTTCAAAAAGATATTTATAATCAACTATACAAGAAAAATCTACCAAATTTCAGCTATAAATTGTCAATAGACGAAAATTTGAAATTTTACGTAAGCAGGAATCAGTCGTCGATTACCAAGGATTTTGTCAAACGGCAGGACTAAACCACATTTTCTTTAAGCCGTTAATTTGTTCACACTAAATATTGCGTATCACTCAGAAACTCAAGAACAAGATGTCAGTCGAGTGCATTAGCATTCTTAAATTTTTGAAAAGCCGAAATGCGAAACCGGAAATTATTAACAAAAGATTAATACGAAATGAACAAAATTTTAACGCTGTAAAAAAATAGCAAGGTATAACATTTTAGTTCCATATATATAATGGAGTTCTATCAAGAAAATGCCAATTCAATCGAAACAACTATAGCGATTTCATTTTTATATTGATATACCACACAAATATATAATTTAAATAAAAAAAAAAAACTTGTTAGTCGATAGGAGCCGGACGTGGATTTCAATTGCGCCATAGGCCTTAATACGATTTAAATATCATATAAGGTATTAGGCTAGAAATTTAATGATAATTATTTACTATCCGCGAACTGGTCTTGACCGATTTTCACGCATAATCTTTCCGTTAAAAGATATTCGATTTATTTCTTAATTAGCGGTCACATCAAAGTTGATAGACTTCTTAAACTTCATTACATTATTTATAGTTCTAATTATAATTTTTTGTAATAGGCGTGCAAATTATTGGAAATATACTTTTAATTAAATCATATTTAAGTTACGAGTATCAAAGGAAACTTACTCTAATTGAAACACAAATCATAGTCTGGACACCAAGCAAAAAAAAAATATGATCAGCATTATTTTGTAAGATAAAGTAACCGCCAATTTATGGAAATGGTCGTTGCATTATATTTAACCAGCTCTCTGTTGAGCCGCGCAAAGTATATTTAAAAAATGGCATATAAAAAAATAATTCAGTATTTCAGGTGTTAAGCAGGTTTGTGTTTATACATTTCAATTCAATTAAAAAATAACCCACATACGAAAGTTAAAATAATTATTAATTGGAATCATAATAGTGGCTAATGACGTTAAACTTGTCATTATTTTTGTTATAAGAGTGGTAAAGATAAATTCTACACATATAAACAACTCAATATATACAGAAAAAAATGAAATCATTTCACATTAAAAAATGAGGTAACATATCGAATTCGCTTTCCGCTGCGGAATTTTCATCTGTCAGAAACCTCAACTAAGCCCTCGTTCCGAAAGTGTCGAGTACACACAAGTCGTCGATCAAACAAAAAGTCACCTGGAAGGGGCGTCTAAAAATAAGCTCCTCTGCACTTTCCACGCCTTTCTTTGCCAGCTATGCGGTGAGTAGGCTTTTTGATTCTACCCTAACTTATTAAAAGACAGATCTGTTAATGTTTAACGCAATTCGTTTCGTTTCGTAATCGACCGATCCGAAAATACGAAAACTACGTGAAAAAAAATGTGTTGGATCTTGAGGAAAATTCCGGAAAGTATAATATTATATAAAAAAGAGTTTCCAGATAATTATCATTCTTCAATTGATCGTGACTTGATTTGTTTTTTTAGAGCTATTATAATATCTTTATTTAAGCGAACGTCTGAACTTAAGACCTATATTAAATTTCTAACAATATTTTCGGTTTGTATCTTGAAATTTGCGCAAATCATTGATAATTAAATAAACGAAATAAATCTCGATTCGATTCGATTGATAAGATAATTTTTTTTTCAAAGTTTCATAGGCAATCGCTGTAAAAAAGTAGAAATAAAAGATCTGTAACAAAAACGTCAATTTTCTATTAAATGAGATTTACATTAAACGTTAGTGTAATTAACCGAACATCTTTAATTTCTACGATGCGTACTATTTTTATAGCCAGTCCCATTCGTTGTACATAATTATATAGAAAAAGGTGAGTGGCTTCATGTCAGGGGTTTAATTTCTTCAAATATATTTCATACACTATGTTTTTTAATTATAGCTGTATTTCACAAACAAATAAAGGTAAGCAGTAAGAAATGTATTCAAAATTTTTGCACCAAAAAGAATGGTTTACTTATGAATGAATGTGGTGGCCGTTCATCTTGACAAGCTTTTTCTAATGAAAGGACTCATAATAATTTTCCAAGTGGCGACACGGCTATTTTATTGATGTGAAAAACGCCCATTGTCAAAATTTTCCGACGCGTCAATGATCGAAATTATTCAATGGACAAAACGAATGAAATCTCGTTTTCCAAGTGTTAACAGTTCTATATTGAAGTTTTATTGATAAAAACTTAATATGGTCTGTTATGTCTATAACTAACATTTAGTCAAGGTATGTATGTAATCTCGAAAAAGAAAGATTGTTTGAAAACAATTTTACGACTTACACTGTACTTTATATATATGAGCAACCCAAAGAGGGTCGCGATGGGTTTTTTTGAGGGGTTACCAACCTATACAATTACCTTATAATAAATGGCTTTTTCAGTTGCATGGGGGTCGCGGGTCACATGGCTTTTATAAAAAGGAGTCACCAACCGAAAAACGTTGGGAGCCTATGCAATAGATGGTTCACTTCTGAACTCGGTTATGTGGGAATATTTCTCGTCGCTTCCCCATCTAGCCTAACAAAACAAACAGTAATGTGTCAGCAGTTATTTTTTTATAAATAATATTTATATTTAGAAAATAAATAAATATTTTAAAATTTACGTGTTGCAGGTTCTGCGTCGCTACGTTATGCAATATCCATCGCCAATCGCTTTTGCGGCGTTAGATTATTTTATGTTATTACAAGGTTGAGCTTAATATAGATTTAGTAGCCTGATCGAGAATCGCTTATGCTATATGCGTTTATATTATGCAATTTCAACAGATCAGCACTGGCCGATAATGTAATAAAATCATGTACCGATTAAAATATGTGCGCAAGTAATTGAGGCGACCGTGGGGAAAATCGCCGGCACGCGGGAATACAGATCGGTGTTTTCTTTTACATATAAAGAAATGCAAACAAATGAAAATTAATAAAAGTGAAAACTGATTTTCATTTTCCCAGTTACAAAACATCTAAGTTCTTAGTAAAATGGGGATGATCAAGATTGAAGAAAAAAAACTTGTATAGAATTCATATTAAACTATAAAATCCGTTTCTAACAATCCACGTAAAAATTTCCACAATTCATTGATGGTGGTAATAGTTTAAAAAATAATTATTTTTGAAATATTTTATTACTTTTTACTTTTTTGAAAAGCTTACCTAGACTTACCAGATTTACTTAATATAAGAAAAAGTCTGATTTATTTCTTATTTCACAGCAGACTGTGATCGCACGTGTTATTTTTTTTTATATATTTCTTATTGATTGTCATCGCATTCAAGTGGAACTGTGCAAATGGACAGCGATCAAATAAAAGAAATAGGTTATTATAAAATTGATGGAATCTCAATTTCCACTCTATTATATTGGTGCTATCAATAAGAAACGTGGTTCGGTTTTCAAATACTGAGGGTAAAATTATAATATTTATTGTAACGTTGTTTGTTTACACTCGTGCTTATCCAAACGATATTGTCGAAAGTTATAAAATGATATTAGTTTAATCTGCACTTGTTGCCATGCTTAAAATAATTTGATATTCAGTACGATAAACATTTATTTATTTTTGCAGGGAAGGTAAATAAATTAAATAAACAGACAACATCGATAGCAACCTGGTTTGACGAGTGTCTGATATACATTAGGAAATGCATATGATATAATCTTTAAATTAATCAACATCATTTCATAACTGTTACTTACATAATTTCACTTGATTGACAAAAATTGTTTCTTATCATTCAATCACTAGACATTATATCCTCGGGCCGGGAAATAAATATACGCGTTATCGCAATGTAGTTTCTTTCTTAACGCCAATGTATGGAAAATTTTATTATAACACCCACAAAATTTAGAGTCAAAAAGTCAGCAAAAAATAGAGTTAGATTTTATTTATGTCAACTTACTCCAAATAAAAAACCAAACTACTTTTTATGCATCAACTTTTGTATTAATATCACGAAGTCATATATGACTGTCATTTCGTATTTGGTCATTGTTTGTCCAAATTTGTTTGGATAGATGTCGCTTATAATAATTATTGTGATTTCACATTTTTAAAGTTGCAGAAGAAATACCATTTCCGGTGTAGTGGCTGATTTCACAGTCAGCACAGTTATACCAAAATAATTTTTCAAAATGGAATGGTTTAATGCACACGAGAATTTTTTGTCATAGGTCAGTCATACTTAACAATATGGCTTAAAACATTGGTACATTAAGTCACAGCTGTCAGTGTACAATTAGTAAACAGCGCAACACCAAGAAAACCACGAATATTCTTTGAAAACCGTATATTTTTGTTACCATGTTCATAGACATGACAATTCTTTATAAATATGAATGAATTAAAGCTTTTAAAGATTCAACATTATTTTTTTGTATAAATGTTATTCACCATTCATATCACTATAAAAAAATAAGCGACCAGCTCGCATGTTGGTACTCTTGTAAATTTCAATTCCCCACCATTTAACAAAACTGTTTAAACATACCCCCTGGGATTTCCCGAAAAGCTTTAACGATTTCCCGTTGTCACACGCAATATGGCACTAAATAATCGAAATGACAGAATGTCGTTTAGATTTTCTAGCATGTTACACTCAAATTGGTCTGCATCGGATAGAGGTCACGATCAAGGTAGATAGGTAGACATGTGGCAGGAAAATAGGTATGCTACATAAGGGTAAATAAAATAGAGCACAAAAATAAAATAATCATAATCAAAGCAGTGGGTAGACTTGAACTAAAATTTACTTTTAAAGTTTTGTTCATTTTTGTCGCTTTTATGCAATGCCAGACGCTTTTTTTTGACATGTCAAAACAGAGCTTTAGAGAATTTTTTGATGCCAAAATAATTTTTAGTTTCTACTTATAAAGGACCTGTTCATAATGTTGCCATGCCGTTGCGCTAGATTATTTTTGTACCGGACTTCTGGAAATCTAGCGATATAATCAGTAAAAGTTTAAATAAACAAAAAAATACATCGCGAACCTAGAGTGCATATCATTAAACTACTAAAATACTGAATAAATAATATATAACAAAGAGTCGAGGCCCGATTTTTGGCTAGGTAGAGATATGTTAAGTGATAATAATTATTTCATTGATTTAATTGGCATTCACTTGGTAGAACTCCATTACAACACGGTGAAAAAATAGCAATGCATTTTAGTTCTACTATCACAAAGGATTCTTAACGAACAAACTTATATATATCAGTCGCCATTGCTCAACCCACTACAGAGGGTTGTTCTGTTTCTGTAATAAGCCATTCCCGTGCTATATATAAACTAAGTGATATAGCCGCCTTTTTAGTTTCATTACGAGCAAGAAACAAGCTAGGTCGTTAAAACAGGAGAGAAGATGTATTGTGTACCTTTTCTACACAGCTATATATAGATATGCAAATGTTCGTTTAAGCATAGTTCTGACGATGGCGTTAGCCGAAATAGCTATCAACTATATTTGTCAAAAATAATTTTGTAGAACTAAAATACATTGCAATTTTTTCACCGTGTTATTTCAGATATGTTTTAAAATTTTCCACTGACATTTTGTGATTTCTAATTATTTCAACTAAAATACATCGTTATTTTTTCACCGTGTTATAATAGTTATTGATTTATATAAAACAAAGGATTATTTATTATTACTTAATATATTTACAATAAATAATACCGCTCTTGTCCGGAGTCGTGTTGGAAGATTTTTACTGTTGATAAGACAAATAAGAGCCAATCTGGCTGACGGGCATACATCAAAACTTCATTCATAATTTCGGGATACATTTGAAGAATTTCGAGCGTAGATCTTACGCTATGAGACAGCAAGGATGAAAATTTCTTAAAAAGTACATATGCGAGTTCCCATCAGAAATACGACACAACGGTGACCATTTACCCCTATTCACATGCGAAAGCTATGTACCTTACATTGGCACCAGTTTAACAGGTAGGCAATTAACACGGAAGTTACGCTACAGCGGCTATTAAAAACGACGCACGCCGACCCCTCTTGCACAGCCATGCACGTGCACGCCTCGCCAAGGTTGGGACATTGAGATACGACCTTCAGGTCAACCCCCTCCTCCATCGCAACTCAATTCCCAGGTCTTTCGCAATGTTACTAACATAGGGCATACCAAATCTCCAGTCATTCGACAAGAAATAAGGCCATGGTGGAATAAGGAATGATATATAATAAATATTGAACGATTATCTTTACACACGGAGGGTACGTGAAAAAACTATGTACTGACCGCAGAAAAATGAAAGATAGAACCATTTTTATTTTTAAAAAAAGCAGTCACATTATTATTTTATATGATTTATGAGACTAATTATTAATAAAAATAACGTTATAATTTATGATATCGACTGAAGGTGCTTGATGGAATTTCAATATAAAATTTGAATTGTTAGAATTTTGTACGATTCCACATGTTTTGTCACTAACGACCCGGGTTTCGCCTTTCGACATCTTCAGGCATTCTATCACACGGATGCAACAGAACTGAACTGAACAAAATTGTAACAATTCAAATTTAAAAATAACGTTATTCAGTATTCTGCTTCCCAATATTTTAAATAAATGTTATGTTTCAAAAAAAAAATATTTGTGTTGTGGTTTTTCAAGACACTGGAAAAATGGAAAAAGTGTTGAGGTGTACCTTTTGATGATAGCTTCTTTATAAACCAGTGAAACTTATTATTCAAATTTACGACGATTTATATGCATGCAAATAACATATATTCAAAGGATTTTAATTTAAAAAATTATCATTAAAAATTAATTCAATACTAGTTGACAATGCTTAAACGTTTAAATTAAATCAACGTTGATTTCTTTTTGTTCTTCAATATATTCATAACCACGATATTCGATATTCAAAATTTATTATCGCGATTAATTGAAACCATTTGTCTATTTATTCTATGCTTCAGTATTGCCACGAAAATTAATGAAAAGGCAATATCAAATTTTAATTGCGAATTTATGAACATACATAAATTACGCATGAAAATATTTGCTTTAATAAACTAACAGAAAACCCTTGAAGGATGTAAAGGGCGAGCTATTTATAGACGAATCGATAAACGCGTCTGAAAAGGTACGAAATATTATTTAACATGAAGCCATTTTGCCCGTAACATGTTTATTATATTACATTGCGCCGATGTGGTTATAGCACGTGAAATACTTCATAAATAAATTGTAGTGCATGTGGTGAAAAATAATAAGTTTCGTTTGAATTGTTTGTTATGAAAACTGCCCAGTGCAACGAAAAATAAAGGTTTTTTTTATAATTAAACTTAATTAAATAAATATGTATGAATTTATAGAAATAATAAAATTTTATTCATTGAAATGGCATTAAGCTGGTAGGACTTCAGTATAACACGGTATAAAATAGCAATGTAATTTAGTTCTACAAATTTTATAAGATATATAGTTGATAGCTATTTAAATTAGGAGTTCTGATGAAGGCGTAAGCCGAAATAGCTATCAACTATATATCTTATAATTTTTTTAAAACTCAAATACATTGCTAATTTTTCACCGTGTAATATTTTTTCATAGAGATGTGCATTTTCCGTAATGAATTCGAGTTTGCAGAATTGTTTTATTTTTATTTTTCTTTTATTATTTGAATGTGTATGCTTTCAATATATTTAATATCTTTTCTACTTAGTATGATCTTTTAAATATTATATTATCATTATTATAATGAGCTATTATATAAGCACAAGCCGTCTTTATTATATTTGTAAAATTCAAAAACCATGGGGTTTCAGTTGAAATGATTTTTTTAAAATATGGAAGTGTTCAGAGTTTGATCTACTCATATTCTTTTTCATTTCATTTCCCCTTAGAATTGATTAAAATCATTTGAAAGCCAAAAAAAAAAGTGTTTTTATATTACTCCGATCAATATGAAAATATGTACTGATAAACAGTTCAGTATTTATATTACGTGTAGTAAAAAGTCCTGACGTTTTTTTCAAACGCGTGTCTTAAATCGGTCGGCTTCGGGCCTTTGGTTAAATAAGATATCATAATATTTTTTTTCGTGTTGTGTGACATCTCAAGTTACGTTCCTTATAGAAAAAAAAGGTTCATTTGCCCCAAACAGAATGACCGACCTTTGCCCTTCATAAGAATATCTGCGTGGTTGCATGCTTTTTCAATATTACGCCCAGAACAGTGCAGTCGCCGCCACTAAAGACATTTGCGACGTTTATAGAGACGTGTTAAAGGTTCGAAAATGTCAGAGATGGTTTACAAAATTTAAATTTTGCAATTTAAGCATTGAATATTACCCTCGAAGTGGACGACTTCATACAGTGGATGAAGTCGCCCTGAAAGCTGAAATCGAAAAAAATCCTATGCTAACAAAAAAGGAATTGTCCAATATAGTCGGTACTAAATGGTCCATTAAACAAAAGTACTTGAAAAGGCTGGGAAAAATTCGAAAAGCAGGAATTTGGGCGCCACACGCGTTGAGCGATCGGAACAAGGCGCAGCGACTAAGCGCGAGCCAATTGCTGCAAAAAAAACACACTTTACGACCATTTTTTCTAAACCTGATTATCGGAGATTAAAAGTGGGTGTTATATACGAATATATCGAAGAAAAAACAATATCCAAATCGTCGACAACAACCAATTCCGACCCCTCGAACTGGTTTACACCCAAAAAAACTCTTACTTTGTGTTTGGAGGGATTTCAAAGGAATAATTCATTATGAAGTGTTAAAATATGGTGAAACTGTGATGGCACAAGTAAACTGTGACCAATTAAACAAATTAAGTGCAGCTTTGACAAGAAAGAGGCCGGGCAGGATGAATGGACCCAACGATAAACTGCAAAACGAAAACGCGCGACCGCATATGGCGAATATGACCTGGGAAAAAATCCAGGAGTTGGGTGGGAAAACTTTATTGCATCCACCTTATTTACCAGATCTAGCACAATCGGATTACCATTTATTCCGTTTAATATAAAAAACTTTTAGGGATAAAAAAATTCAAACAAGAAATGACGTGAAAAACGCTATTTCCGACTATTTTAATTCCAAATCAGTAGAGTTTTTTACTAAATGGATTTTAGACTTGTCTAATAGGTAGCAGAAGGTTATAGATAGACAGGGAGATTACTTTTTATAAATAAAAATAAAAATAAATACTAAAAGAAACATTTTGAGTTTCATTTAAAAAAAAAACGTCAGGACTCTTTACTACACCTAATATTTAACCATACTACAAAACATTAAATTCTCAGTAGATAATGGTAGACCAGAATGTAAAGTTGAATCCCGGAAAATTAGCAATACCGAGAAGAAAATAATTAATACCAAATGCAAAGGAAGTATAAAAAATAAATAAGTGATTCAGCATTCAGATGTAACATTCTAATATCGAATGGATTAATCTTTGACAATAAATAAAATGGGAAAATCAAATATAGAACACATTCACTGTGATACTAAACGTTTTTTGTTTAATCTATGTATCGTTTACGGATTATTGTAAAGTGTGATTTTATGTATGTATATATATATTTATACGTAAATTTGCATATATCTAAACATATTTTGGGACAATCTAAATTACCGAGCCAATATAATCGACCAAATAAATAGTAACGTTATTTCAACATTTAATAAAATAGTGTATTAAATTTATCTGTCGTTATGTGTATAAAACTATCAATTGACCTAAGAGGTCAAACAGGTTACGATATGTCATTAAAATCGAAAGTCATATGAAATAATATCATATAGTTTTTTTATGAATATTTAATTGTTAATCGCTTGTTAAGTACCTGAAGCATCCTGTGAAAAAAAACTTATTTGTAAGGTAAAATATAAGTGTTTCATCACTGCACTTTGGTATGCCACGGAAGCGAAAATTAGTTTATTCAAGATGTCGGTTCTTGGATAGAAAATCGTTTTTCTTTCGTTTCACAACAATGACAGAGATCGCGTTCCAAAATAGACACAGAATCCACACACGAGCGTGGGCGATGACAAAATTAACGCGCAGCATTTTTCTATTTCTCTCTCTTTATCTCGGCGAAAGATTGAAATGTCTTTTCCCGAGATTTAAATTTTAAACTTTAACCATCACACCGCTGTGCACGAAGCAATGTAATAACATAGACAACCGAGTACTTGAAAAATTACAAAATGGTAATTGTCTTTTGAAATTATTAAAACTAGAAATTTTAAACTTTGTGTTTCAATTTCTGCAATAGACTGATAAATTCACATGAATGTTGTGAGGAGATTTACATAGAACGAGTTTACTTCATTAAACATGTTTTATATTTATGTAATTAAGATGTAAATTTAGTGTCAACGAATATGAGTGTTTGCAATATGAAAAATATTACACAAATAAATACCTATTTGTGAATAGCACAAACGAAGAAAGAATGCGGATTATAACATAATTTTAGTTAATTAAGAGAAAAAAAATGAATTGCTTGTCAATACGTTGAATTGGATTAAGTATCACATCTAAATTTAAATTAGGGCATTCAATACCGGACGGACCCCGGGATTGGTTACTAACCGTAATTTCATGTATTAATATATGAATTTAACATTTGGGTGGATGCATTCATAATTCTATTTAAATACTTTACATTGTAAATAACATGATAAAACTCACCATTATAATTCAATCCTTAAATGCGAACAAATGGAAAATAGTGCATCAATTATGTTTGAAAATTAAATAAGAGAAGACGTTTTGATCTTTTTACATGGTGATGGAAATTAAGATAGTGATGAAAAAGAAACAACACGTGTAAAATGAAACAACACGCGTAATCACAAAATTGTCAGTGATAATACCATATCGCAGCGATCTAATAACACTTATAGACTAACAAAGTGAAAAAATACCAATGTATTTTAATTCTACAAAATTATTTTTAACAAATATGGTTGATAGCTATTTCGGCTCACGCCATCGTCAGAACTATGCTTAAACTAACATTCGCTTATCTATATATAGCTGTGCAGAAAAGGCACACAACACATCCTCTCTCCTGTTCCTGTTGTGAATGTTAGTTTAAGCATAGTTCTGACGATGGCGTGAGCCGAAATAGCTATCAACTATATTTGTTAAAAATAATTTTGTAGAATTAAAATACATTGCTATTTTTTCACCGTGTTATAATGGAGTTCTACCAAGTGAATGCCAATTCAATCAATAAACTTATAGACTAATAATTGTCCGATAGCAAAAATAAACCTATATTACCACCATTTTCATAATTTCAGAAAATTGTTATCTGATTTTGAATATTTTTTTTTTTATAAATAAAACAGCACCTCTGTGCAAGTGTCCGGATATATAATTGGAAGATGAATAAACACGCTTTCGTGTTTAATAAACATCCCCCAACACTCGCATAAGTCTAATACATTTTGGTTTTACTGTATTAAAAAAATGTACATAAAAATGAAGTACGCGTAGTTATACGAGGAATATTTTATGGAATCCGGGATTATTATTATGTCAATCCCGGGGTTGACTAATCGATTTAGAGATCCTTAATCTCGGAATGGGTAGCCCCGATTTCCACCCATTGTACCTGAATAGTATTTAAGCAATAAATGCATGCAATCAGTAGGTGTATAAAAATATAGAATTCATGAATATAATATTATAAGATTTTAATAAATTTTGTCGACAGACGCATTATAAATACATTCATTTGCAATACTATGGAATAAATATTGATTTAACAACTATTAAGTCTGCTAAAAAAACCTGTAACATGAATAGTCTACAAATAGCTGTTTGATAATATTGAATTTAATGGCATTTACGAATAAAGAGTTTTATTTCAAACAATCACGGAAGTAAACCGCCGATGGGTTTTCTAGTTTAAAATAATGTGATGTCAGAATAATTAATGTTAATATATGTTAATGTTCAAAACTCCTATATTTAAATAGTATAAACGCTTTTTAATGATTGATACTTAATAAACGAATAACAATGACACACTTATCAAAACGATGACACAAAATCTTATAATATATGTATTTATATACACATAAAAACTACCTGAAATACTCGGCGAATAGAAAAGAAAAACTAAAAATGCTTTAAATACGCAAAACTTTATAGTAAAGTTTCTCACGCGGTCGTATATATAATATTAACTCAACAGCCGCAAAAGAAAATAAAGAATAAAGAGAGAGAGAAAAAAGAAAGCGAATCGCCGGGGTTTGGAAAATAGAACAGATTTAAAAATAGAAAAGATTCACACGCTTGAAGACGGAGCTTATGTTTTCATCTGTATTGAAAAATCAAAATGGCTGACAAACATTTTGACATTCCCGGGGAAAATATGGTCAGCATAAAATCATTCAATTGTTGTAACGAAAATAATAAAAAAAAACATCAGAAAATAATTAATTGCTGTATTATTTATATCGTTAAATGAGTACATGATATCGCATATCAAAATTAAAACTGACACCATACAAAATTGATCATGTAAGTATTGATAGCATTACGATACACATTTGCATTGCACGTTTTAGTGTCATTTGGTCAATTGCTTATTATCGCCAAATAAATCGAAAAAATCATACTCGTGCTATGATATACGATAGATGAAGACACGAATACAATGGATTTATTGTATGTATGGTCGATTGGTAGTTACTTATTTGTAGTTTTTTTGTCGATTTGATTAATATTATAACGCTGACAATAAATAAATATGATGCAACTTTTGTGGTATAAGTAACAATTTGTCTCCACGTTGGAGAAATGAGCACGGTTCGAGTTTCCGATAATTGTGAAACGTTTACGTATGTAAGTAGAAACGTTATAATCGGGGTAGATCTTTGAAAGAAACCACAATCCCGATGATCTGTGTAAAATTTTTCGGAATACACGCCTACATAAAAAACAGATCTTTTTTTTTCATTTATTAAAATCTTGCGAAAAATGTCACTTAAAAATTCTATTTTTGAAATATTACTTGCTTCTTTCTCACTTTCGCGCAATGTAAACAGCGAGAAATATACGTTTAAACATACTTAATAACCACACAGCATTGCCAGACATCCTGTCTCGCTTTAGTTTAATATTCTCTTTCAGACTCAATGTCAAAATTACTTTCGTATCGCTTAGAGAAAGAGACGAAAGTAAGTCATTGGGTACGTTCTAAAAAAGTATTGAGATTTCCACGTAAAATGTATTACACTTTGGCGCATAAAAATAATAAAACTAACCAATAGTAAATCGGTACATAACGTAAACCGATATTCAAAGATGCACAAAAATATGCACAGAAATCCATTGATTGTAATGGAAAATTGTAAGAAAATAAACGGAATATTGCCTAGCTTATCTGGATTAGAGAGGTATCATTGAACTATTACTTACATATGTATATATAAATTTTAATTTTAAGGAATATTGCCCTGAGGGTTATAAAATAAAAAAAGTCACATAACAATTGTTTTGAATCGAACATGATGTAAAACAAAAATGCCACATATCACATCAGGCATTCGGTAAAAAAAAAAGTTCAAAATTGATGCGCCGGTAAATACACTTGACACAAGTATTTACTAGTGAAATATTTGGTTCGTATGTGCGTTGAAAAAAACTACATTTAATTCGATTCATATAACTGAGTAAAAAATTCAAAACCAATTATGAAATACAAAAATAATTACATTAGTCATTTGGAATATCGAGTGTTATATCGCACCACATGAAACTAGTTTCAAATATAAATTAACAAAAAAAAAAGCTTCCCATTAAGACCATGCCTTCGCATTTTCAATCCTGTTACCTTACAATTAGGTAGGCATATTTATCGTGTAAGCAACACCTGGTGAAATTTAAAGTTTTTTTTTTACTTTTGCGGTAATTCTTTTGTTTTAAATTTAATACGTTAAATAAATTTCGGATTTTTGTTTTTGAAAAATTCTTATAGGTTTGACGCAAATAATAAAAAAGTCTATATTTTACAGAGAATTTTACGACCGGAAAAAGAGAAATCAGATTAGACAAGGTAAGGGTAATAATCCGATGGATGGTATTTTTCTCCCGAGCGACAAAAGCTTTTTGCGGCCTTAGTTTGTCACTGCAGCTCGTACGGCGTTCACATGTCGAGTTTATTAACTTTATCGCTTAGATAAAAAACTTTGTAAGCAAATTTATTTCAGAGGATCTCACGTATTGGACGTTAACAATTTTCAATTAGTTAGTTCACTTTTTGATCATCGAACACAAATCAGCGACTGCATACTATCTCTTGCTTAAAGTAATAAGGATTCTTACATTTTCGGAGGTAATACAATATCACATGTCGTCGCATATGCTACAGAACGTCAGACAACGATTAAAGGGCTAAACGTGAATGTAAAATATCCAGGAATAAAACTCTGAGGATTTAAATTTTGCATCTGTGAACTGAATTAATTTGGAATTTTAGTTCTAAAATATATAAGGTACAAATCCACAAAAAAAAAAAAATCAAAAACCATATAGATGGCATAGCGGAATATATTTTTAATTTGGGAACCGATGTATCTTGCAAATAACAGTTTTTACTTACAAAATTCATTGTTTTTCCCACCATAGAATTAAATATAATTTTTATCTATCTAAGAAAATCAATAAATTATTATATTAAATAAGAGATTTTAATGATTATGTATTTTTGATTCTTATTTATAAAATCCCGCCATTTACTTAGAGGTGACCCCCGTAGAAACAAATAAATAACTAGTTTTACATTTCAAACACCTGAAGTCATGAAGATAATATTGACATAGTTTAAAACAGACAAAGAGATACGAAAAACAAGAGTCGGTCGCAGAGTTCACATGGCCGTAGTTAATAAAAAAAATTACATCGTTTTATGAAATTTGATGTGTTTATCAATGAGAGAATGTTTAACCATGGAGATGAATTTTATTGAAATATAAGCTAGCAATGTTTCATCTAGTACAAAATATTTTTAAGTGCTTTTTTTTATAAGTTATATATATGTTTGTTTATATACAAAAAACGATCTTTGTTAATTCATTAAAGGTAAAAAGGTCTTTATGGTCTTCAGCTAGCTGCAATTTCACTTTTCTTAAGATGTCAAATGTCTTTTACGAAACGGAAATCATATTTGGAACTTATTTCCACAACACATTTTCTGATCACTCCTGTTGCGACTCAACATGAGCGAAACAAGTCCTTTACATAAAATATATTGTGGAAATAAGTATTAAAAAAATGAAATTTTATCATTTAAAATATCTACCGTTTCATTTCCCAAAAAGTCTGCCGGTCCAAGCTACAGTCACATCTCAAACATCCCTCACAATATCATTTCCCAACCTTCGGCGTGTAGCGCCACCCTTCGTATGTCTCCGGAGGGATGGGCGGTTACCATGGCGACGTAAAACAGCGCGCCTCTCTCGAAATAGAACAGCTGATTTATTTTTAGAGCCGTGAGGGTGCGGTGAGATGGCGACTCGGGGGCGCAAGGCGGGCGAGAGGGAGGGAAAGCTAAAGATTTCAAAACAATAGAGAACCTTCGTGGAAATAGACAAGTACGTGTTAATTAAATGTGTTGACTTGGTGAAAGGTTGTCCGTTTTGAATAATGAGAAATGGAAATCATTTAAATTATTCGTTCACAATAGAAATTCTATACAATGAAAATTATTATAAAACACACCATGTTCTGAATCATTTTAAAATATACAGTGAGGGTAAAGTGATTTGACATCAAGCAACACGTTTGTAAATAAAAATATATATTTATATTATGCATTTGAATTTAATATAAGGGGTCAGTTTGTGGGAATTCATTTCCAATAACCACTCAAACATGCATAAATTAATTATTCAGGAGATGAGAATTATTGACTATAGATTAAAAGCATTAAAAAAAAATCTCGCAGGTATTCATTATAATCCCTGAGGGCTGTAACTAACACTGACCGGAATCGAATAGGGGAAGGTACAACGTTCGCATTTAATCAATGCAAAAGAAAATACATTTGAAAGTCGGGAGGCATCCGAAGAAAAAGAAAAGAAAATTCATTTTCAAATTTGCTAGCCATGTAATGAAGTATTTCTGCACTATTAATATGGCTACGTCATAAAAGGCTATTTTCAAATATGACAGTTGATGATACAAGATGCCAATGTTGTAACGGGTTTGACACGATTTATGTAATACACCCAGTCCTTTTTTATGCGATTTTTTTACGCGAATTCGATTATACGCGATTTTTTTGGATGGCACCGCTACATATTTTTACGCGCTTCACTTTTTTTTACGTAATTTTTTCCCCAAACTTGTTTTAAAGAAGACATTTATATATAATGCTAGGCATGTACGTATCATTATTTTTTTAAATAAAAATATTTGTGTTTTTAAAACTTAATTTTGTAAAGCATTCCATTTTTTAAATACACATACAATTGCCAAATGTTAACAAGTGTATCGGATATTATGCGAATTTATATTTTAGGGTGTGTAAAGAAATATAATGCAATTGCGTGAAATCATTTTTTTTACGCGCCTTTTTCTGGAACCATTGTATCGCGTAAAAAAGGACTTGGTGATACTTCATGACGTACACTTCAAAGCAGCGTTCTTCGAATAATGATAATTTCTTTATATAAAGTTGACGATAATTTTTATAAGAAAAAAATTCTGATAAATATCATACAACTAGGGATTATTCATAATATACTAAGATGTAATAAAAAAAACTCATAAGTAACATTTTTTCCAGTATAGTCCGCAAACATTTTTAGTATTTTTATCGATCCTTGGACGCAAAAAGGTTGAGGAGCACTGCTTTAAATTAATATAATTTTATTCTCTGTTACAGTAGCTACAAGATTACTTGTTACTCTGACCATGGGAAAAGGTGTCTCAAAATAGTACACGTGTGGGCTGCAACAGTTTTTTTTTTAAAGTTTAGTATTACGCAGGCATCAAACTGGTGGATTTAATGTAACAATGTCGTTAAAACTTTATTGAATGAGCGACCTTTTTTAGAATAATTTTAAAACAACACACATTCATGCTAAAGCATTGTACTAGACGTTGTAAAACAAGCGCCCATTAATTTTATTGTTCACATTGAAAGAGAATATTCCGACAAAATATTTAAAAAATGAATGTCTGCAGAATGCAACGACCATCTTAAAAATGTATGGACATTCATAAAATAACCTGAGCTCGCTGAAATAAAATATTTTAAATAAATTAATAACATAAGCTAAATTATCAAATAGTTTATTTTGCATAGGTATTTGATATTTATTTGAAAAATTGTTTTACCTTTGCTATATAATATCGATAATTTAAAAAATATATCTTTTTTTTATATTTTAAATAATAAAAACACATTTTTTTAGTACTTATTTCCACAATATATTTTTTGATCAGGACCGGTTTCGCTCATCGCATTATCATGCATTATATGAATAAAACCAAATACACGTAATACAAAAACAAGTTGAGATATTTATAGTTTATCATACGTCGCTGGTTTCATTCTAAAACATTCTATTTTAAATTGGCTTTCAATATATAAGCATATATATTGTAATTCTTTTGATAAGAATATGAAAAGAGAAACTATTTCAATAGTGTGAAAACGAAAAAAAGGGCTTAGACATAAGCAGCGTTTAATAAACATCTCACTAGAGTACTTTAACTAGATACCGTCCTAGTAATATTAAAAGATACTAAATACCTCGCAATATTTTTTAATTAATTTCATATTGAATTCACTTACCAGTAAATGTAATTCAGAAGACAAATTTGATAACAATCACTTCTTGGTTGGAAATCTATTATATTTAATTTTTGAAGATCAGGACCGGTTTCGCTACTGTGATTTATTATTTAAAACAGATTTTCGTGAGAACAACCTACGCAGCGACAAAGAAATATCAATGCATTTAGATTGTTTGAATGTTCATCAAATGACAAGCTCAACAAATGTTTACAAATATCAATTAAACACATTTTGTTCATATTGATTGAATATATATTTATTTACTTGATAGAACTCCAATATCATAGAAAAAAAATAACGGAGTATTTAATTGCAAAAATGATTCAGGCAGAGCTAAATACTTTTTTATTTTTTTCTTCATATAACTATCAACGCAAAATATATATAACGAAACTGAAGATCTTCTCAAAGAATATCAATACAAACAGAATGATCAAGATAATTTAGTTTACATATTGTTTTCATTTAGATTAGTCTGATATTTTGAAAGAAATTCTTAAAAAAAAGTCACCACGGTTCGCATCAATTTCTTATAAATAAAATAAAAACATATTTACACAAAAAGTGATTGAAAACCCTTCACATTCATCAAATATCTTAGAGACTATAAATACACCGCAGTTATTTATTGCCTGGCCGCTGGTATTTTTTAGAATGATAAATTTATCTGTGGTCCATTTTGATCATCCCAAAATACCTCTTCTTCCTTCACGTGTTGTTCACACAACAAACACCGATCCACGTCGACACTTCGGAAGATATTTTTTTAAACTAAACTCTAGAGCGCACATTTTCTATCACGCTTCGTGTTGGGTGTTGTATTGCACGCCAGCGTAATCATTTGGGGAAAATAAATTTCCTTTTCCATCGGAGGTTATAAAAAGACGTCGTAAATACCGAGCTATTTATAAAGGCGTATTTCACTCTTACTTTGGGAAAAACTGACTACTGTTTTATATCGGCGCTTAACTAGTGAGAGTTTTAACAGTCAAGATCAAAATTTTCCCTGCATTTCTCAGCAAACATTTAACCCTCTCTCAGATAATCAGATGTATTACATAATGCCAATATTACTCAATTTGTATGTGCTTTACTCACCTGTGAACGCTATACAAATCAAATATACAATCGCATACAAAAGAATCAACGAAAAGTAAAGATATCGACACAGCTTACACGGGTATTAAAGATCTATTTACCATACACGTACGTTTCGAACAATAGAAAACTGGACGGTTTTCGATAACAAATGAATTCAGCGTCATAATAAATTTATCCAGTTTATAATTATTGTCATTATTCAGAAAGTAATAAAAACTTTTAATATTAATATTATTATCGTAATATTTTTTTAAAATCTGGAACGGATACAATCACCTACATATGAATAATATAAAGATATAGCTTTTAAGTTACTATATAAACTATTATTTGCTTACGATTATGAAAAGAATATTTCAACAAAAACACTATATTATCGACAGATTTGTTCCTGGTTACTTTGGCACAGGAAAAACCGAAGGTATCAAAATCGCAATCCCCTTTTTTGTTATAATAACAGACGTCACGGTCGTTCATATATTATAATACTTAATGAATAAATATCGTGACGATAACATTCATTAAAAACAGAAATTACGTCAGAATGAATTTCTACGAGAAGATTTATAATAATATAATATATACATAAATATATTGATAATTTTAACTTAGCTCCGTCACTAACTGGTTTATTAAAGGATAACATTATCATTACAGGTTATTAGAATATAATTTTTTTCCATCTTGGTCGTACACGAAATTTTTAATACTCAAGTATTTTTGAATAAATTTATATTTTCTCAGCAGCATGTTTTATTTCTGGCAATGACGTACGAAGCCTTTGTCTTCGTATGTATTTATAGAATTTTTTTGAAATACAAAATACATTTCGATTTTATTACTCAAAATTAGGATTCTAAAAAGGCATATATTGCGACCGTTCTGGCAAACCTGCGTCACGTGGAAAATATGTTTTTTCCTGCCAAATTGACTAACTGACACTAAGTGTAGCCTACGATACAGAATCTCAGTGTCATTGCAAATTTTATTTTGATGGTGGAAAAATATGCTTTATATATAAAAGATCTTTCTTGCATGTATTTTAGCTATGTAATAAGACTTAATTTTGGCAATAATTAAGACAATCTTATTTTGAAAATGGGTAATTGAAAACATATATTTCATTCAGTTTAAATTGTGGAAAAGAATAGTCAATATGAATGTGAAATAAGTCTAGCGTACATCATTTTTATTTCGTTAATAACACAAAAAAAAAATTGAAGCTTATTGTGTAAAAGTAGCGTTGTCAATTATTTAAATAAAAAAAAAATCAAAAACCGAATCATTTTCATATAATCTAAAAAATGAATGCAATTATTTGACTTTAAAAACAGGAAAAAATGAGGGATGTATTATATTTTCCGAAATTTTTTCTAGAACAATAAACGCGAATAATATCTGCAAGATATAAAATTATTGGAAAAAAAAAATTAGTGAAGTTATAGTGATTGATTTTTTTTTAAAATCTATTGTTTTGTAAGCAGCCATCCGATGTCTTCATAATATTAATTAATTCGGGAGTTATGAATTATAAATATATTATTATGTTAGTAATTGTTCAATGCTGATAATCAAAAATTATTAGTGTTAACTGCCAGTTTTTTAAAAATATTTTCACCAATTTTCCGACGCCAGCTCATCATTGTCTCGTCTTAGTTTTTTGCTTTCCAAAGCTTACCTGAAACAAATATTAGGAATCATTAGACACTATCGAAGATACAAAAGTCCATTTTGTTTTTGGAACAGTCAAAATGAAATTCAATGTATTAGTTTGATCATTAAAATATAAGTTAACGAATTGGATGAAAAATATGTGTAGTCAATATGAAAAGACAACCAATTAACCAATTGATTTCGACAACCACAGTCAATACAATAATCACTGCGTCCCTTTAATAGTAAATCAAATAATATATGTACGACAAAACTATCTTATGTTTCATTTAACGGATTAAAAGTTATATCAAACATGATAACCCAAACTTTTCTAAATACATTCTATACGTGTTACCAACATTCAAATTCTTCGTGAAGCATATGTTTTTTTTTACTAAATTTTATTTTAAATCATGCGCTTAATCTCGTTTTTGCAGAGAGGTATGAAACTAGAAAGATGTGATGAGGAAATGTCCTAGAACATGGCTAATTGCTAACTTTATACCACGATTGCAGGTTTACATATGGTGGACGGGAAATCAAGACAACTTCACAAAGATACCTTTGAATACAAAACATAAATTGTTTGTCTACTCGAAGACAACCATACGGGAATTTAAACGATTAAAAAATACAAAAGAAATCAATTCCAAAAGCATTCCTAAAATCAAAATATTCTATAACTATTATACAAACATTTTATTGACAAATTTTGAAAGTAAAGATTAAGCATATCAAAATCTAAGAGGTAATACGGATTTTTTGTTAATTTATCAATACTATATTGTGATTGAAGAACACTTATGCCAAAGACAGACGGCCAGCACAAAGTATTATATTCACAGCGAGCTAATAAAATTAAAATGTACTACATAAAAAGGTTTTGCATCTCTCAAGTAGTTGATCACCTTCGACGTATATAAATAGTTGCGTTAGTCAAAGTTTAAAAATAACTTTTAAAAATTGCGTATAATTTTTATGCCACAAAGATAATTTTCAATTCTGAGAAAACTTCAACTATATCAGTAATTATTTTTCATTAAATTCAATAACATAACAGCATATCAGTTGCGTACGTTATACATATTAGATAGCTCAATATGTTAGTTGGTAATTTTCATATTAAAGGGGAAATTTGATTATGTTTAGTCTATGATTTTTTGAATTAAGAATAACAATATAATAATAATTACTGAGATCGTCATTCATTTAGGACAATTTAGGAGTAAATTAAGACAATTATAAATTAAATGATAATGTATAATTATTCCAAATGAATTCAAAATATTACACGAATTTGTCACGGTTGGAATGTTGTTAAGGATTTGATGGTGTCAGTGACTTTTGGCGAGTACACAAGGGAAACAATTTTTCCTAACATTATTTAGAAATTTGACGAATATTTTTACGGCCCATCGCCGGAATGACCCAATAAAAGCTCAATTCGAGTGTAGCGGGTCTATTTTTAGTTACTGCCAGAGACAAAACACTTGACATTTGGTGGAGGCGGGTGTTTCCCGCGCCAACGGAAATAAACAACATGGCGGCCGAACAATCGCAGTTTAAAATTAGAACAGCGCGCGTTTCCGAAGCGCGGGAACACACAACATCTGATGACAGGCGTCCATTTTGAACACGCAAACATTGAGGGGGGAAAACTAACGTCGAATGGCCGGGAGCTATTTTGGCCTCGAGGCATTAATGAAACTCGTAATTTAGCGTTGCCAATATTTTAGGCTTATTTTCTAATAATATTTCTGCGTTCATGCATTACAGTACATACTTCCTAACAGGGCCGCAACAAGAGTACAGCCGCCTAAGGGTGATAAAATGTCAACCCTAGATCTTACCTTCCTCAAACGACAGTAAACAAAAATATACGTTTTTTCTTGTACTCAATGAATCACAAAAAAAAAAAATGAAAAAAAAAGTATAAATAATATAATTTGAATATATATTTTTTTATTAATAATATCTAAATAGCCATATTAAGGGTGTTTTATAAACCACTTCTTATTTACTTTAGTACCCATATTGGAATTTGTATTAACGAATAGGCGCCGGCCCTCCAGTCGACGGCCCGAGTGCGCCGCACACAATTGCCATATGGATGCGGCGACCCTGCTTCCAAATGTATTTATAGACAAAATGTTTTGCTTGCTGTAAAAATGTATTAGAGAGATACGGCGAGGCAATATGTGTGGGACGATCGATTATGCTGACCGATTCTGTTATGTTGATTTTCATTATATGTATTGGACAATACGAAACAGAGCAACGGCGTAATTATCATAATTTACCAGTGCAGAAATTTGCATACATTCATATTTAATTATTTTGCTGCCCATAACACAGTACAATCGTATTAATATAATTCAGTTTTACATGTGCCTATATTCTAAGCAGCAAATTCATCATACAGATAATAATTAATCGTACAGAAGATTAACTTAATATTTTGCAGAAGTTCTTCACTTTCTAATCTAATCTGCAAAGCACGGAATATCTTTTTTGTGACAGCTTTTAATGAAGTATATAGGATTTTTTAATTGTGATTATTATCAAATTTGAATATGGAATTGACACACTATAAATAGATTCAATCGGTCCTGATACAAAAAGTTTTTCATGTTTCATGTTTTGGGTCCTAATCTAAGGCTTTTTATTTTTTGGTTGTAATTAATTCCTCTTGTAAATAACCAATGCAAACTATTTACATTGCGTCCATAAGATAGAATCCCTGAAGATGCCCAAAGGCGAAACCCGAGTCGTTAGTGGAATCGTAGTTTCAACAATTCTAATTTGAAATTGAAATACTATCAGCACCCTCCGTCGATATCATAAAATACATTACATTTTTAATAAAAAACGTGTACTACTGCATTAACTAATATCTAGTTTTTGCATCCTCAACTATTTTCCATTCTTGTCCGGTCGATATAACTTGTTTACGTCATACGTGTTCATTAAAGACATATATATATATATATATATATGTCAGCTCAGAGCACTACATGGTGATTAATGATAACTTCTTAAGTGCGAGCTACTTTTTTGTTTCATTGGTATGATTCCGAAGACAGGATATCCATTTACATTGAAATACAAGAAAGAATTTCATTATTGTATCAACCCAAAGTTCATAATAGATCACAATTTATGAATGTAATTGTAGGAATAGGGAAAAGGGAAAAAAATATTTCCTCAATATTTTATTATACGTTAAATAAAAGCGTCGTGAAATAAATAGGATACACTGTATAGTGTCACACGCCACATGATATTATATTGGATCTTTGAAATTTCGTATGAATTTATACAATTTTTTTTTTTACATATAAACTAACATTTAATATGACACCTTTACAGCAAATCGTCACCGAAAGACATGCTGATGGCTTTATTTTTGACAAAGGCTTAAAAATTCTCAGTCTAAAAATACGATACATTTTTGTTTACTGTTACCAAATACATATGCGAATGTTTGGTTTAATATGGCTAAAGTCATCGCAACCTGCTTTGGCCCGCGCAAAAGCCGCGTTTAAAAATAGAACCGGGGGTGGTGGGCGTGTGTTCTATTTGTAGGCCGGGTCAGTGGGGCAAGGGTGCACTCGATATTCTATTTATAGCGCGAAGGGATTCCCCACCTCTCCCGCCAAGCCCGGAAGGGGAGAGTTGAATAACTGGCCCACGATGTGACAGGTGTTGCCAGGCATGATTTATTCTACGTGTGTTCTACTATCATGTGGGTAGTTTAGCTTCTTTGAAACGGGTTAGTTAATTAATAATTCAAAAAATATTTTACTACACAAAATTGCACTTAATAGCATCCGCATTATACCTAGACTTTGATAATCTTCAATGATATACATTATAATATTGATTCCTGTTTTATAATTATCGTATTGATTTTTATATGGCGTCTCTGCCAATATGGCCAAAAAGGGGCTATTCAATTTAAAATATAATATCTATCTACTTATCAAACAAAAATTTCACTTTTCAATATAATTAGAAAAAGTATAACCCACACTGTATGTAAAGAAAATGAGCTAAAGTACCATCTTCAGTATGTAGCTTAAAAAATATAACATCAAAATACGTTCGAAAGAGAATTAAAATATATAGCAGCAGTCACGGGGCATAGGTATTAAAGATGCAAATAAACAATACTCTAACATTGCATGTAAGCAAGAGTAAATAAAAATAGACCAATTATAGCCTTTTTAAAAAAAGAATCTTATTTTCATGACAGCCTTTTGTTTATGGCACTATTCCGGTAATTTGGCTTGCCTATGAAAATACGCTTCATTTACTATTCCAAATATTTTTTTTTCTCGAAGCACCCGTGCCGAAGAATGAAAATTTTATGTCTTCCGAACGACTCGAATTTCTTTTTATGCGGAAATGATCGGTTATTTACATAAGGCGCATATACTTTTTACTATAATGGAATAGATGAGTAAAAAAATATGAAAACAATATAAAAAATCTTATTTTATGGGTATTTATGTATATTATGTGACATGGAATGAGTAAGGCGAAATGGGCATACGAGTGATTTATGATTATATGAGTTATTAGGCATAATAGTTTCATTTTCAGCTTGAGTAACAAATACATCAGCAATAAAAAAAGATAAATGATGAAGAAACAAATGCTTTTAGCAGGGAGATAATAAATTATTTCCAACAAATCATATTTCATAGTGTTTTCGCTCTTCAATTTCGAACAACATGGCTACGCGGCCTAGGGTTCGAATTTCGAATAATAATTCTATTTTTATTTAAAAACGTAGCGTGAATAATGAGTAAACATTTAGTCGTATTCTAACACCAGTTTTTTTTATCCATAACTCATACGTAAAAGGTTGGCGGTCATGGTCAATAAGACATTTCTAATTTTTTCTATAAGATTAGAATTTGATAGGACTGCTAAATTATTCTTGAATGAATATTTTGTAAAACACCTTACGACCCTTCAAAAAGTAGTATAAATCAAATGTTATACTTTTTCAGTAGCGTTCTTTTAGAAGAAAAGAATATTTGTGAGAAAACAATAATGAGATGTGAACGGTTGAATATAAATTATAGGGCACAACGATCACAAATGTAAGATAATTCTCAAATTACAAGGTGGAAATAGACCATTTTGATGCGGAAGATGAGCTCGCGTGAAATGATCTAAAGCGAAAGGAGACTCACTATTGTAAAGACTTACAGCAGTTCTGTTGCATCCGTGTGATAGAATGCCTGAAGATGCAGAAAGGCGAAACCCGGGTCGTTAGTGACAAAACATGTGGAATCGTACAAAATTGTAACAATTCAAATTTGATATTGAAATTCCATCAAGCACCTTCAGTCGATATCATAAATTATGACAAAACATGTGGAATCGTACAAAATTGTAAAAACTCAAACTTACAGCAGTGTTTGTATGGTCGTTAAAAAAACATAAACTCATCTCAATAGCATCAGTATTCAAATAATGCCTTTCATTCAGGTGATAAAGAGCAGAAGTTAATTAAAAATTGTCTAGACACAAGTTACAACAAAAACAAACAGTCAGAATTTATGGCTAAAAATAAATTAACCGCCCGCTTTAATTAGATTTATAATGTAGAACATACGCAACGGCTTCTTATTTTAAAATAAATAAATAAAATTTAAAAAAAACAAATGACAATCGGCTATTCTAAGAATAGATTTCTGGAAAAGTTTTAATCATATTTAAGTCATAATAATAAACTGTACTGAAAAAGTAATTATAGAAATCTATTTTGAACGATGTTTAAATAAAATTTTGAAGACCTGGCATATATAAATTTTAATGAAATAACAATGCTACCCATCTATAAATTATTTAAGCGGTTCGTAAAAAAACTGTCTGAAACATGGTTTAGTTTGGATACTTGGAAGTCTAAGAATGGTTGATATCTCAGAAGGACTGTATATCAATAAAGTGTAAGCGTCTTCAACTCTTAGCGACCAAACATATAATAAAATATTTTGAATGAATTCGATAGGCGTTATAATTAAAAATCATTAAAAGAATAAGATTAAGAAGAAAGAGAACAGCTTCCGGTTTCACGGAAATCTCATCCCAGAAGATCACAATGAAAAAAAGCTCGCTATCCGCTTCGGAAAATCTGTAGCCACATTTAATTCTATACCGTCGGCAGTACACGACTGTACGCGATCAAATGACATCATTTCAAAGCTACTTTGCAATAACGAATCATAACACACGAATAACACTATTGACTACTCACTAGAAACCCGTTATAATTAAATCAATTGGAATAGAACGTGTAAAAATAATTCTAATTCCGAATTAAATCACGAAGTCACTAGATAGCGGACATTAAAAAAAATATTACAATAATAAAGTGGAATTATTTTTATCAATGGTTGAAAAAAATTATTACTTTACAGCCAGTGAACTTCAGTCTCTTGATAACATTCGAATGGCAGGCAACACTAATAGCGATTTATTTATAGCGAGGCGATTAAAGTTAAAAATATCCTATGAGGTAAATAATGCACAAAGAAATCACAAATATTTAATGCCGATAAAAATGTTTATTTTCGTCAAATCGCAAAAATAATGGCGACATTTGAAAAACTATACTATAAAACAAATTTTATATTCATTTTTTTATTCGATGATTTCTTTTCCGGTTATAAAAATATACAACTATGCGACGCGACTATGCAAAAAGCCACAATAGCCGATTCCACGGAGGAACCTGGTTTCGTTAACATTCTCGCCAAATGCTCCATTTCAGTTGTACGTTTTTTTTTTAAATTTGGTATTAAACTTGGTACTACGACAAACCGTGCACTATAAATCGATACAGGTATAACCGTACAGTGTAACAACAGAATGGAGACAACACTGCACATGGATATAACAACAACGAATTAAACCACCTACGGATACAACCGCACAAGATAATCCAAACTTATAAACTATCATATTTATATTTCTTCTAATTTTTCGACAGTTTTTCAGCCTAAAAAAGTGATTTTTAATAGTACAATAGTACAATTACTTGATAACTGTTCGCCCGACAAGCATCGAATCTGTGAAAGCGTTTTTCTGATTTCGCTTGTTTAAACATTCGATCGATTCGATTGACAGATTCTATCATTGCTGGATATATTTACTCAAGAAGGGAATAAAAAAATAACAAGCAACAGAAAAATTAAAATAGTTTCTCAAACTTAAGAGCTAAACTGAATCCATCAAAATAAAAAATGTGGATATTTACTTTTGATACTGAACTTAAAATAAATGCACGTGAATCGATGCAAATAAATAACGTGTACGTACAACTACGTGAATATGTTATAAAAGCCCCACTGTCAAAATAAACTGGCGATAGCCTTTCATATAGGTAAATTGCGATTAATAACTGTTTCAGCCGCGTCAAGCAAAACTTCCGAAGTGACATGTTGTGTCATAAACATTGCAGGGTCTATTTTAGGAACGGGGAAAAGTTTATTGTATAATATAACGTTGCATTTATGTCAGTCGTAAAAGTCTACGACTCACTTACTGAACATTATTTATACTAGCAAAGAAACTTACAATAGTTGTCCCTGCCAGAGTACTAAATGGGTGAATAATAATATATTTTATTTCATTTCTATTACAATGAAGATATAGACCCGTATGGTAAACCACTGTGAATTTTATTGATTTCAATGTGATTTAAAAATTGCGAAAAAATGCAGAACAATAATTGTTGCCAGACCGCTAGACACTTTGAAATTTTCAGCCAAATAGAATCATATGTGAATAAAAGCAGTGAGATTTTCTCACTTTTTTCAAACTTTATTAAAAATGATTAAAGATTTGATCTAAAAATATTTAAAAAAAAAAATATGAAAATTTTTGGGAAAAGGCAGTGGGAATTTGGGAAGATATCAAATAAAAATAAATTATCCTGAAAAATCAGTAACGAATAAGAGTTTTATTCCGCTGTGGCTTTATTCGTAAGATGGATTTAAATTATTTATTTCCCCATAAATAGTCGGCCCCGTTGCGAACAATTTTGTTATTATTTCATTCGGCTATCGTAATGTCGTATATTATTGCATAACTACTTCAGAAGCTCAAAAAGCAAGAATCCCTACAAAATTACTTTTAAACTGTTTAAATACACATTATTTCAAGTGTTTAACATTACTGGTGTACATACAAAAGATGAGTTGGAAATATCTAAACAGGTTTAAAAGTGGAAGCATTCAAATATAATAAGGAGATATCGAGAATTTCTTCGACTATATTGGATTTAATCAGAAGTATAGAAACATATGTCCAATTTCAGTAACACGATACAAAAAAAAATCAATATCAAAAAATAAATCAGTATACACAATGTGTACAATTAAAACGCCTTTGATATCAATTCAATAAATGTGTTAGAAGAGTTTTCATAAAATTCTGGAAAATTGATCGTGTTATAACAACATAAAATATAAATACAGTAATCGACCGATTACGTTATATCGGAATAGATCATCTATCAGGAGAATAGCTATAGGCTTTGACTGCAGGTACCGCGTGTAAATGCAGCAAGTACAGAAGTGGAATTGCGCAATCGGAAATAGCAAAGAAGGTTTCAAGTCGCTAAAAATAGCTGCATATTATGCAATGCCATGTAAAAGGAACCGCTCGCAGGCTCGTTGAAGAAAATGCATTTACAATCTTAACCCTTTGGCTGCCAAGAGCCGATTTAATCGGCTTTTGCAATATATCTTGGATAGCCAGAGCCGACGGCTATGCATCGTAAAAGAATAAAAGAACGAGTCATATTTTAAACGCCCTGTTGAAGTCTGCTCTACCTATTGTCATTATTATTATTATTATAGCGTTTTGCTAATAATAATAATAAGTCGAGCTCGAACTTCGCGATGGGGACGAAATATTCGGCAAAACGGTGTCATTGTATATTGCTCTAGAGGTTCATAACATTTTTTTAAATATATATATTTCCATGAACCCAAAAGAATCTTGGTTGCCAGCATCATTATCTAAAAATACTTCGGAAAAATCTTTCTCGAAATCATGTGCTATCGTATCAAAATGCTCTTCTTCAGAACTATCACTCTCAGTAATGGACATCTCTGTCGGGGTCGTATCAAAGCACTTGCATCCGAGTCCGTATCTGAATCATAATTACTAGTATCCGTTTCACTCTCGTGATTCATTTTGAAGGATTAGAATTTTTATGATCAAGATTTTCTATTGTAAATGAACGCAAAGTTTTTCTGAAATTATATATTCTATTTCTATAGATATGCGTTTTCTTGTTTTATTTCCGTTGTTATCCAAGGCTTGAATAATAGTTTGTAAGATTAAGATTTTAAAGTAAGCTAATGTTATATGTAAAGTAAAAAAAAAAATATATATATATTTTCGATGGTTTCGGCGGTAACTTTGTGGAAGTTCATTTTAATATAAAATTTAAAATAACTTTGATTATTCCACGTTGTGTGCTACTAAGTGTGACTAATCGTGGAATAATCAAAGTTATTTTAAATTCTATATTATATGTTTTATACTTGAAAATGCCAAAGATTGACTACACCACAAACTGTCGAACAAAACTGTCAAACTAAAAAACAACAGACGAGTTATTGCAGGTGCAGTGTATATTATTTGGAACGCAAATTTTTGTCAAAACAATGGTAACTACTGTTTAAAAACTATAAAACACATTTTAATTTGTTAATTTTTATATCATAATCGTGGCATTTCTGGCACATTCGGCCAAAAAGTCGTGGCATCGAAAGGGTTAAAATAGCCACTGCACAAGAGGATCTGAAATACAAATTTATGAAAACGATTACGAAGTGCATTTATTCTGTCAATAACTAATAATTACTTTTTGATGAGTAAATGAAGTGTGTTGTCATTATCAATGACCACTTATTATGTGGAGTATTTATTAAGAAAACAGGCAGAGTTTAAATATAATAATTTAAGAATTATAACTTTGAAACAAGCTCGAATAGAAAAATATATTTTCACATATCAATTTCGTAAATATTTATTGATATTTAACTATTGTATAAATATATATATTTAAATCGAATACAAAATATGTTTGTTATAGAAACTGTCGTGAGAAATTTGGCTCTTTAACATATTAAGAGTTTTGATAAGCTCGACATGTGAGCGCCGTACGAGTAGAAAGGATTTAACGCGAATTCAAAAGCCTTCGCTTTCGATAAAAATATGTCTGGCCTGAATAGGCAAATGATTGGCCATCCAAACTATTCCCTCAACCTTGCTTCGTCTGATTTTTATTTGATCATATGAAACATTCGATATGTAATAAGATAATTAAAGATATTGTATTCCACCAACAATAGTGTTTGCAATATTTTTTTCACATGATGTTCTTTTGAAATCGAAAACTCAATCACGTGAATACGTAATTTATAAGCGGATTAAGGATACAAACGATACAATACATTTTCTAATATACATAAGTAGACAATTAAGAAAGTTGGTCAAACACGAGTTTTTATGCATATTAAATGTGTATCAATATAAACGTGATAATCAACATATAAATATATATATAAGCACGTAATAAAAATTCTAATAAATAAGCAATAAAAAAATGAATTTCATTTGAAGACACAAGGTCCGTATCCATACTGATGAATACTTAGGCCGTTTAGTAACATAAGTTGAGATTGGCTGCATTTTCAAAAAAATGAGGATGTGACATAAACCATTTGCATTCAATGTATAATATTATAATAAAGTTATTCAGTTTGCTCAAAAAAATATTAATCGCTATATTTTTGAATGTAATAAATACATTTTGACTGTAACATGGAAAGCCTACAGGCCAATGAGATAATTTGGAATAATTACAATCTTATTTCGAATATTCATTACCATTCTGCTTTTTTAAAAGTATTAATGTGAATGGTGGGGAATGTATATGGTTATGGTCTTTATACTTGCCCAGATTGACAAATAAAAAGAAATATAAGGTCTTTTATATATGTTGTAGAATTCAAGGTATAGTAAAGTTCGTACGTTCCCCAAACCGAAATTATTTTGGAATTCAATTCAGACGTTAAATTGTATTCGTATTGTAATACAGATGAATAAACTATAAACAAATACGGTGAAATACATAAGATGTTTAATAATATCGAATTTCGAATGTAAATACAGCATACAATATTTAATTTAACCTTCTCGCTTTCTGATGTACTACTGCTTTTTATTTAAGTGTGGCATCCTTGGTACACTACACAGTAAAAAAAGAGTAGCTACTCCGGGAAATTTCCAGTAGTTATTGTGTCCTTTTTAAAATAAGCATAAATAATGTAAACCAACATTTAGTAAAATTCCACGCTAATTAAAATCAAAACAAATGCAGTATTCAATAAACAAACCAATCCAAACGATCGCCGTGTTTTTTATTATACCTGTTTATAAACGGTGTGACCTTCGTATATAAATAGCAATGCACTTTTGCCAGTGTCGTAATCATTAATAAGCGATTAGATTGTATTCCACAGATAACGTGCAATGGCATACAGAAATAATTATTTCACACATTCATGGGATCGTGCCGGTGTGTTTTACGTATTTATTGCTAGTCTATCAGAGAATATTGGAGCTGTGCTGAGAGACATCAATGCGACTTTTCAATACGATGTAATCCATAGATAACACAATAGTTTACAAAATAAGAAAAACGTGTTTTTCAATTCAAGATAATTGTATTTATATATAAATAAACGTATGTTTGACAATCCGAAAATAGTCACGATTATTTTTTAGCTCTAATCACAAAAAATGTGTCTATAGCTTTTTCTTCAAAATGTCCATCTATTGATATTAAATATCAGCAAAGATCGGAGACAATTAAATAAAATTGTTAAATTTGACATTCACTTGCTAGAACTCCATTATAACATGATGAAAAAATAATCTTTACTATTTTATGATATAAAGAAGGTAACTGCAATCACATGTAAATAATGTGCGGAAAACAACGATGTATCGATGTAGATGAAGAATTTAACAAATGTTATGACAAAAACGCCAATAAAGATTATAAATCGCACAAAGATACGACAATGTTAATGGCAATATTAATTTAATTCAAAATATTATAATCAATTCAAAATAAATAACAAAGCCACCTTGACAGAACATTTTAGAAAAAAATATAAAGCAGCATACAACACTGTTCATCAGAAGCCCACCACGCTTCTTTAAGAATTAGTGTGGGCCGTTTACCCGCACGAAGCGATATGGACGTCTTGTTTTGCAAAGCCAACTCGCAAAGACGTTTATATTCAAGAATATAGAACCCAGAAGACCCTGACAAGAAAAAGAAAAATTCAAAAATGGTACTTCGAAAGAATTTGGGACAGCAATGTAACTACCGCGACAATGACAAAATTCCAATGATTTTAGTATAACGTCTATTGAATTATTATCGCTAAATTATCTGCTATTTTCTTTTAATAAAAGTAGGCTTACCAAAAGCGATTTTTTTTAAATCTTGCCACAACGTCTTATGTTAATATCAATTCTAATTCCTACTATTTCTGAAGAAGACAGACAACATCAATATCCAGATGCTTGAATGTGATGCACGAATTATGCATCCACCAAGTTTGGTTCAGATGCGAGCCCAGCGTGGGTATATTAATCAAGCAACACGGAGAACAATTATTTCAATTGCGATTTGAAAAAATTATCAAATCAAGAATTTTTTAATGTCGAATCAAGTAATTAATAATTTTACGCATTCATTCTTAAGATGAACGTGTAGCAGCCATGACATAAGAGATAAAACGTCGAAACTACAACCACTGACCAAATTAACCACTGTGCATTTATGACCCAAAAATTATTCTATTAGTAACGAACCTTAATTGACAGATACATGATACAATGTTTTTGTCGTGATGCTTCACGGAGTGAAGGTTGCTTTTGAGCACGCTTTTATCAAAAGTCTTGCGATGCAATCAAATAACGTCGTTTGTTTTCTGTGACCACGTATGTCTTGTTGAGGTTTTTGAATTTATTCTAACTTATACAAATAGATTTTGACATACGATAATTAAGCACATAACTTTTATACGATTTTAAACATACATTAACACTCACAATATTATAAAAATCAAAATACAAATGTATTTAAGAGTTAAAAGATAAATGTGTTTTTATATGCAGACAAATTGCTATATGAAAAAAAAATTGGTGGGGCGAAGGTTTAATGTGAATGCGCTCAGCGAATGACAATATTTAGTCGAAAAATCATGCGTATGAAGATACGGCCTTTACGACTTCATCATGATATTACAAACAACAAATTGCAATTGATGCATCGCCTCATAGAGGAATAAAATTTCACAAAAATATACGAATGAAATAAATATATAAAAAAGTTTATGGTTGTCTTCTGTTAAATCTTAATTCTTAACCGAAAGGTATTATATATCATAAAAAAAATCTCATTTTCTTTCGAACTACTTTCGAAATAATCAGGACTATTTACGCTCATAGCCAGCATTGGTTGATAAACAGTCTTGTAGTATCAAAAGTAAAACATTTGTGGTACCTAATACCTTTTTTTATGAATGTAACATATCGATGACTACAAACGTTTGACGGACACAGTGCCTAACGACAATCAGGTGATAAACCGCAAAAAACTACTTCTGAGATATACATTAATAAGATCACAGCATGGAAAGAGTTTTTCCAAAAACACTACTAAGCGTTCGGAGGCCATTTTAAGCCATATATTTTAAATTATATTATATTGTTCATATCGTGAATCCGAAGCAGTTTTTTTATTATTATATTATTCATATTTTTATGAATATTCTTTTGATTATCTAGAAATAAAACATTAATTAATATTTTGAATAGAAATCGAGGATATTAAAAATTCATTGTATAAATGCGTCATTTACTTATGATTATTGACACTGGAAAATTCCAGTAAGGCAGGAAAATATAGCGGAAATAATTCCATCGATAATTAATAATTTAACAAATACATCGTTTTTATTACCGATAAGAGAGCATCTAATCCCATAACACTACTAATTTTTATGAATTCAGCCAAACGAAACATATTTTGTATGTAAATAATACAGTGAAATATTTTTGCAGTAGGTTAAATAATTGGAAGAAAATATTGTTTATTAATCTCAAACCCGAGCTTATTAAACAATTGTCTAAGGATATTAATCAATTGATGTCAAAGAGAATTTCAAAACGGCGTTATACAGCAAACGTCATCTAAATCAGTTGAGAAATGTTTCAAGTTTCTAACAAATCAGATATATAACCAAGTGTACGACATCTAAATTAGCTAGGTCAAAAAAGTTCAAATGAAAAATTCCCTAAAATGACAGCTGTCAATCGTTTCAATCAAACACTGCCAAAACATCAGCGCGCATGTACAATGCATTTCAACGTCATATCTATTATGATACAACGTCAGCAAAATGTAGTTAAAAATACGACATGGGTGTCTAAATAAGGTGTCAATCACAACACATACGACGAGATATTTTTAAGAGCTTTGGCTGCTATAGAGTATCGAAATAATTCGCGAGGTGAGAGACGAATTCTTTTAATACTTTAACTACCGATATACTAATACAATTATCATTTACTGTATTACCTCTAGTGACTGACAATTAATTTCAATTATGAGTCTCATAATAAACATCGCAAACAAACTTGCCGACATTTTTATTAAAATAATAGATATTTTTTAGTTTCGTAAGTGATAGAAACTTTTTTGATCATTTGGAAATTGTTGTCCCGACGTTAGAATATTAGTTACTCATATCAAATCAACTATATATCATGACAATATATATGACCAATGATAACCATATTTCAAAACATACAATCCATTAAATCCGCCATCGATATAACAATAAATACGGCCAATAATTCTTCACTATACAGGAACTAATTAGAAATATAGGCAATAATTAGAAACGAAGACTGCGTTACAATCTTTAACAGTCGTAAAAACGAAATGTATCCGAAGATGAACGATAGAAGAATTAAGAAATATTTCGATACTCATATATCTGTTAATGAGCGGAAATTAACTTAAGTTGTTATTCGTTTTCTAGAGAATCATCATTTACGATTTATAGCTCCATCGTATAAATAATGATATAGTTTCCACAAATCGATATAATTTTGAATTATCAACGCTAAGCTTTTTTATGGAATTTCAGTGAAATTTTCCACAATACGTAACATGGTGTATATATACAAGATCTTCTGGTGACCAGGTAAAGTAAAGTTGTTAAAGTCACATAACTTTAATGCCACATAAAGAAGAGAATCAATCATTAGGTTGGCATTCGCTTGATATTAACTGCAAATAAATAATTTGAGAAAATTCGCATGTATTCGATGAAAAGCACTATATACTAATTTTACGTTATCGACCCTACGCCATTTTTAACATGTACTGTAAGAGCAGAAAAATAAAATACAATATTGTAAATACAATAGTATTTACATGGATATTTAAATTTTGATTTCCGCGAAGGATAAGATTATCGTAATAGCAAAAATAGCATATTTGTAATACTGTTATTTTTTTTCGCATATATTATTTAATTATTGCACAACATAGATAGCATAATGTTTTTATCAAAGAAAAAATAATAAATTTATCTCCAATCAATTTAAATATGCAATCATACAAATAATAAAACATACAATCTAAAAAAAAAATGTAATAATTATGAGACATTAATCATCATTAATCCGGTCACTCAAACCGATACATTTTTTTCACAATCTTACATATATCCTTGAATATATTATTATAATTATTGGACATTATAAAATAATAACTGATAAGATAATTAAATTATTCTCGTATTTGTTTTCCTGAATTTTTGAATACTTGTTATTAATAATTTTCAACATAATCTATGTTGAATAAATCGTCAGCTAAAAATATAATATTATATTAATAATTTCGCAGATGTGTGATTATAATTTCTGCGAAGAAAAATCAATAACCGTTTCAAAGATAAGATATTTTTTAAATCATGTAAATATATTGAATAACATTAGCGATTGGAGATATTAAACTGCGATGTGTTTTGCATTAGACGGCTTTAGACTCGGACGCGGTTTTTATGCTTGGAAACGACTCACATGAATACGAGAACGGTAAGCACACCCTATCTCATTAAGCACACATAGCTAAAAAGCGTGTGGAAGCGCAGGTATGTAAAGTCGGCTATTCCAAAGATAGCCGTGATCTAAATTAAAACGTGATTAATAACCCACTAGATATGTATTCCAAAATACCTGTATATGGAATAAATAATAAACACAATTTATTAACTGATAGTAACAAAGTATGATAGATACCGAGTCTTGTAGGTAATTTACTATCTGAATTAATTGTATTAATTCTTTTTGTTTTAAATAATGTGAATCATTAAAAAAATATATCACTTTGCTATATGGGGTGGCCATAAAAATCAATGACCATTAAATACGATGGATATAAATTATATTTCAGCAATAACTACTAGTTTTAAAAATATGGAAAAACAATGTAGATAATTTATTGATGTAAGAATTAAATTATTAAGATCCAATTCATTGACTGTCTTAAGCGAAGGATATATTAAAGAGAACTTTATGAGGTAAACTTGTTCATTCAAAATTAGTGGACAGTTAAGTTGTGCCTTTGAAACTTTGAAGCCACTACTTGTATTATAACGGCAGAGTGTGATTGAGGGGAGGAGGGTGGCTAATGAAAACTGCACCAATCAATGTCATTGGCAGTATCTGTATCGTTCGGCAATATGTTGGCGTTAATTCTATCCCGACATAAAAATAGCCAGCCCTGACCTGATAATGTATAGTGGCGAGATTAAAAAATATCGCGCCAGATGACATGACCCGTGGCGTAGATTTTATTTTAGACCTGCAAGCACAGGGCTGATACAAAAGTTGGTCGAATCAAATGATGTAATCAATAAAAAAAAAATCAAAAACGGCAATATTTTTAAAATATTGTACGCTAAAAAAATATATATGAAAGAAAAATTGGTGACAAAGTGATAATAGGATAAAGACTGGCCAATACATTAGTACGTCACATCCCTGAACACATAAAGCAATAAATATAATCATGGCAACATAATTGCCAACGCTATTAAAACATAAATATTTTTAGAGTCCAATCAAACTGATAAATGGCATTTGAAAATGATAACACCATTTTATTTATAAACAGAAACAAATTAAAACAAAAATATCACAATATTTCGCGAGATAATTTTCAACCATTAGTAATTGAATCCAACCAATTTGCTATCTTTTATTATAAAACCATTAGCTATTATTTTTTTAAATCACTAAAACGTAATTGTCAAAATAATTAATTAAAGTTACGTTTCTAATATTCAGTTTGAGTTTTAGATAGTCATAAGTTTTCAAAGAAAATAATATAATTATACTGTAATATTCGAATGATAAAAACACAATATCTAGTACTATTTCCACGACTTTATACTTTTAAGCTCAGAAACGATTTCGCGACCAATCATCCAATGAAGATTGATAATCAGTTAATAGTGCTTTCAATTAGCGAAACCGGTCATAAACTTAAAAATGTAAAATTGTGAAAAAAATTAACCAAAGTATTTTTATTTATGATAAAAATATAATAACTTACCACATTACCACAAGACAGTTAACAAATTAAAATCAAATATATGTTATATTTTAGTTAAGCATCTAATGATGTTGTGAATTTATAAAAAGCGACTCAAACGCACAAACTGTATTGCGATTAAAAAGATGAATTCTTGATATTCATGTTTACGCATAATGCGTTATGTTATATTATTTCATGATTATGATAGAAATTTTTGAAATTTCTCTTCCCGATGCCAAAATATCGAGCCGAATTTCGGCGAACCGTACTGCCGCGTCAGTACTCAAAAATTCCGTACATCTTCTCGAATGCGTTGCTGATGAGTCACAAGGTCGTTTTGGGAGAGAAAGATACATGGTTAGTACCTAGGATTAAATGAAAATATTGTATTTGATATCATATTTAATAAACCATACATATTGCAAGTTCTTACTTGTCCGTCTTAAAAATAGAACAAGCTATGTGACAAAACTTTTAATACAATATTCAAATATTTTATTATAATATAAAATTGTGTTATATCTATTTGAGTCTAGTGAAAAGAAAAATATGTACGTAGTGTTGAAGGGTGTGTACCCTGTCTCAACTATGACATGTCTAAGAATTGTAAATAGCAAAATTTGTATGTTCTTAAAATTTTATCAACTCTAAATCAAAAAACAAACCACTGGTACTCTCACATACAGTCAAGATAAAAGTCGTTAAAATTAACCAATATTAACTCATCGGCAATATAGACCCATAAACATAACAAGGAACTTAGAAAATTAGTTAAAATTAAAATAACAAAACTTTAACGCACTTATTTTAACGATTATATATAATCGTTTACTTTGTTTATTTCATGTATAAAAAAATATTAAATATAACAGTTTTGATAATAGAATAGATGAGACAATTTGTTGTACATCTTTTCTTCGATAGTACATAAAGCTTCACTTAAATTTAGATTGACCATAGTTCTGACGATAGCAGAAGCCTACCTAAAAATAGAGCTAAATAATGCCTTGATATTGTTACCTCACATTAATAAATCATATTTTTCACATATGATACCACTTCGATTGTTAAAAGTGTCTATATAACAATTAAATGAAAGAAAAACATGTGAGCAAACCTAAAAATTGAACGTTTACTTGCAATAAGCTAAGAACAAACAATTTATTACTCGTTGAGGAATTCAATTTCACACAAAATAAATTAAAACATAATCGACAGCAAAAAAATAAGCTTACATTGAAAGATACAATGAAGAAATTGATCTTCGCGTTTTCCTAATAGATGGCCACATATAAGAATCCTGCAGCATTTTGCGGATATCCGAACGCTGCTACACATTACTCTCATTCAGATGGTAGTCACGTATTATTAGTAAACGTCAAAGTTATGAAATAGCGCATTAATGGATACGCCAAAATAAAGCAGACAAAAATAAGAAAATTCAAACCAATCACATACACGCGGAGTCACGTGGCCTGGTTTGAATTTAGAGGGCAATAGACGTGACTGCATATCAGTGTTTTACATAATTTAATATTTATAAACACAAATTTAATAATTAAATATAGTTATAACCTTCGAAGCAAAATCATTGATGACAATAATTTAAAAATATACATCGTAAGGGTTAAACGTAATTATAAAGCTGCATCGAGCAGACACTCTTAAAAACGATCAACCATTTCACAAAATTTAAATCTCGTATGATGACATATCATGCCCATTCAATTACGTTATTTTTATCAGACTGTCGATGGTGGCAATCATAAGAGGTGACAACTTGCAAAAAAAAAGTTAAAAATTATCAGCGAATATTTTATGGATTTTGTTCTATCACATAAGTAAATTGTCCCATGTTTGAGCTTTGTGAAACACCAGAAGACATACATAAAGGTCGTGATTCAAAATGCTTGTACAGTTGGTTCTTTTGTTGATTGAGCTGGCATTCACTTGGTAGAACTCCATTATAACACGGTGAAAAAAAAAATAGCAATGTATTTTAGTCCTACAAAATTATTTTTTTTTAAATATAGTTGATAGCTATTTCGGCTCACCATCGTCAGAACTATGCTTAAACTAACATTTGCTTATCTATATATAGCTGTGTAGAAAAGGTACACAATACATCTTCTCTCCTGTTTTAACGGCCTAGCTTGTTTCTTTCTCGCAATAAAACTAAATTTTTCAAAAATTGTAAATGAAACTAAAACTAGTTCTTTTGTGTTCCCAAAATAACTCCCACGCAACCTAACTTGGTTATCCGACCGAGCGATTAGTTGGTTCTCCAAAAGTATATAATGATTGATCCTAAATATAATTGAAGTAAAAGTAAACACGCAAGCTTTTGTCTAATGCCACCAGCAACGCAAACTGCAGAGCCGGTTTCTATGAAAAACCATTAAGGAACCGCTTTTTATGGAGATCGTAGAAGACATAGTACAAAAATGGTTTTAGTTAGATTTTTTATTATTAATTAAAACAATAAAGAAATCGTAACGTTGCCCATTTAACAAACAAGAAAATAATTGGCTCCCATTGAAATAAAAATAAATATAGAGATTGAATGATTAAACAGTTACAATATAATATATAGCAGACGAAAATATATATTCATTACGTTATCTCATCACAAACTCCGAATAATAATAGTATAAAAATAGATAAAATTTAGACACCTCATTAAAAAATTAAAATGTTTCTAAATGATTACATGACCTATTTGTTTGTATTTGCTCCATATAACATTCAAATCTAAGTCCGTTTATCATTATGTGATATAAATTTACAGTTATATAAGGAGACAAAAACGTTTTTTTGTCCCATATCATTATTTGCAGTATCAACAACCATTATATAATTCAAGCAACATTTTAAGCTTTAGTGGTATACCCAAAAATCTTAATAATACGCATTCGTTTTATATATACAACACCTTTCTATCGAAAACGACTTACAGCAAATATGTATCACAAAACTAACAGGGGCATATCAAGTTTGAAATTCTTATGAACAATTGCGAAGTAATATAACAATTCGACGTGAAGAAAATCTTTTTGGAAAATTGTTCACCGGCTGGTAACCCTGTTAGAATGGGAAGGCCGATGTAGCCAGGTCGAAGAACAAAAAGGATTTCTCCCACGACGGTTTGTAGAAACTTATAAATAAAGTTATTCCAGAGCCCGGCTTCGCACGGCTGAACGCTGGATGGAATAGCCATAAATAAATAAACATACCACAAAGTGCGCGATCAGGGTTAGTGAAATCGAAGGGCTTTGAATAGCCATTATTAACAAACATAACAATGGGCTTATTATAGATAGTAAAAATATTCCGCATTTTACGGATACTATCATCCATATTGACTTATAAATTGTATCACAAACAAGTGACTGCGCGCATTAGCAAAAGTAAAAAAAAAAAAACTTGCATGAATCCAATGGTTTAAACGCTAACAAACCAGGCAAATAAACTCATTCACATTAAGAGACGTTTTTTGAGTGTTTTTTTACAAGAATTGGATTGTGGGATATGGTGAATCTGAAACAAGAAGTCCATTCACAATAATTCATTACCACATCTGAAAATTGAGGATAAGCGATGAAAATACTTAGGTATCAATATCTGGGGATCTACGAAACATCATGAGTTAAAAACACAGTTGAAAATAAAATACAAAAGGATTATAGTAAAATTGTAATCGTTTGGAGTATTCGCAAATAATCGATCAAAAAGACCATTAAGTCATGGATACAAACTCGATATAGAAATGTTCTGAAGATTTCATTGAATAATTGGACATGCAACTACAGAGTTGATTTCGGCGAATGTTGAGTATCGCTGACTCTTTGTAAGAAAGAGTCTATCAGTAGTAGAGCGTCTGATGAACTCGCAAGGGCTAAAACGATCCAAACCAAACCGACACAAAGAAAATGACGAGTCGCACAGAAATAGCTGATGCGCTGCCATTTTATGGCTATAAATGGAAGGATAAATCGGGACGAGCGCATGGTCTGTTTTAGTACGCTACTTTGGCTAAGATTGAACGACAAAGGATATTTATTTTGAGCGTAAGTATAATACTTTATTATGGATTAAATACAGCGCTTAAGATGCTATTTGTGCGGAGGAAGACGTTTAATTGTAAAACAATACCAACAAACTGCATTAAATGTGTCAAAAATATGCTTGTCGCTTGGAGAAAGACACCGAGATGAATTGATTGAATTACAATTGAAGACAGTCGTATTGAATAATGTAAGAAAATATAATAAGTTACAAGTTTAGTATTGCCAATTATCAGTATTGCTTCGGTTATTGTTGACATCTTCCATGTGGACGAAAGTGAGTTCAGGCGAATACTATTTTTCATTTAAAGTAGATGTTTCATGAGCTTACTTGGTTGACTTTCTTGCAATCCTCATTGATTGTTTTGCTGTGTATTTCTTTAATTTCCAACGCTATGTTCAAATATGATAACGTTGCAAAAGCAATGAATTTATAATTTGTAAATTTTGTAACGTATAATTATAAATAAATAAATAATTAGGTTAAGTTTTTTTATTTGTGTTAATAATCAAAGGATATTCTAAGTAGTATTGTAAATTCAATTAATATGCTATTAAAATTTGTTAACTTCATTGTTAAACAATCCATTTTGAATATCATCTATGAAATATAATATCTAATAATACGATACATTTTAAGGTCACCATTTGAAAATGTGCCTCTAATTCAACACAAATTTTACTATATACACTATTGTAAACGAAACATGAAACATTTTATTATGTGGATAAAACATAAGTATTTATGGCTATCTTGATATTGATCAAATATTTTTTTTAAATACGTTGAAATGTTAACGGAATGGTAACACGGTGCCGAACTTTCTCTGTTGGAGCGTTTCTATTTCCAATCTAATAAATATAAATTATAATGAATCTGACGCCTTTCAAAAAAACATCCCCGCTATATTGGTTTAAGTAAAAAAATGTATTAATTGAGAGTTAATAAATTATTACATGTAACGCGCATATCAGATATTTTGATATAATCGAAACAATCGTAGAAATAAGTCGATAAATTTATAAACAATCAACAGATAATAACTGAAAGATTCAAATTTATCAAAAAAAAAAAGTTGCAATTGTAATTTAAATAAAACAAACTTTTCGAACAAGACAGCGTTCTAAAAATAAACGACAACTGATGATTGATGCAATAAAATAATAAGCTTAAAATGTTGCATGCTTTATGTTAACGATCTATTCATAGCATTAAAAAAACAATGCAAATACAACGAAAAAAAACATGATCCAAGATTGTTTTGGTGTGACACGGAGGCTTGCAGAGGTCTCTTCGATTATCACAAAGAATTCTTAACGATCAAACTAACATAATAATATCGCCACTTGTCAAGCCGTTGCACAAAGGGGTGGTCTAATTTGCTGCCTGAAGGACCACTTCCGTCCCACACATAATCTTATTGTCATAGACACCTATTGTTTCATTTAGAATTTTGAAAATTTAGTGTCATTGTGTTTAAATAACAAGCTAAGCCGTTGGTTAAGGAGAGAGGAGATGTTGTGTGCCTTTTCTGCCCAGCTATATATAGATAAGCAAATGTTAAGTTTAAGCATAGTTCTGACGATGGCGTGAGCCGAAATAGCTATCAACTATATTTGTTAAAAATAATTTTGTAGAACTAAAATACATTGCTATTTTTTCACCGTGTTAAGGATAATCTTATTGAAAAATATACTTACAAGGAAGATATGCTTTCGTTTTGCATACAAACCATATATAACGTGGATCAAGTCCCGGGACTGAAACATAGATGGCGTTGCCAACAAAAGTTCCGTATGATTTTTCATAAGTACCAACCATCAAAAGATACCTGTCAAAATTTCATGACATTCTGATGTTTGGTCCATGAGTTACAGTGATTTAAGTGACGCTCGTCTTGATATTCTCAGAATAATGGATTCGAAACAATTTCGTGTGTTGATTTACCATTGTTTTTTGATGAAAAAAAACACAGTGCAAGCTCAGCAATGGCTTGAAAAGTGCTACAGGGAATCTGCTCCATCAAAAACAACCATTTGTCGGTGGTATGCTGAGTTTAAACGTGGTCGTACAGACACTGAAGATGCTGAACGCTCTGGCCGGCCAAATGAGGCAGTTACCCCGGAAATCATCAAAAAAGTCCACCAAATCGTTTTCGAAAACCGTAAATTAAAATTGCGTGAGATAGCTGACACCTTAAAGATATCATACGGCAGTGTGTACACTATTTTGCATGAACATTTGTCTATGAGGAAGCTGTTGTCAAAGTGGGTGCCGCGTTTGCTCACAGTGGATCAAAAACAACAACGTGTCGTTGATTCTGAGCGCTGTTTGAAGCTGTTTCGCCGAAACAAACCGGATTTTTTGCGTCGGTATGTGACAATAGACGAAACCTGGATCCTTCACTAAACTCCAGAGTTAAAGCGGTCGTCAGCCGAGTGGACTGCAGTCGGTGAGAAGCGTCCAAAGCGGCCAAAAACGCAAATGTGGACCGGTAAGGTTATGGCCTCAGTATTTTGGGATGCTCATGGAGTTTTGTTCATCGACTACCTTGAAAAGGGTAAGACCATCAATAGCGAACGTTACATTGTCCAATTGATGCGTTTGAAGAACGAAATCGGTGAGAAACGGCTCCAAATGAAAAAGAAGAAAGTGCTCTTTCACCAAGACAATGCGCCGTGTCACAAGTCGCTCGCTACAATGGCGAAATTGCATGAATTGGGCTTCGAATTGCTTCCACACCCACCATATTCACCGGATCTGGCCCCCAGCGACTACTACCTGTTTGCAGACCTCAAAAAAATGCTCCAAGGAAAGAGATTCTACTCCAACGAGGAAGTCATCGCCGAAACGAACGCTTATTTCGAGGCCAAAGATAAATCGTTCTACAAAAAAGGTATTGAAATGTTAGAGAAGCGCTGGACTGATTGTGTTGCTCTTGAAGGAGACTATATTGATGAATAAAGTCGAATTTTGCCAAAAAAACGTGTTTTTCTTAGTTAGTCCCGGGACTTATCGATCCAAGTGTTACATATATATAAAATGTACAACAAAACATATAAAACTACAACAGTTTATAATAAAAATCAAAAAATAAATACCTTAATCCAAATATATACCGCGATATCCAACAAGAGGTAGCTACAAAAGTAACGCGTAAATGTAAGAAAAGAGGTAAAAACATCACCATTATTTCATTTCAATTATATCTATTATTAATTTAATAAAAAGAAGATTCGAGAAAAAAGAAGATCGCATCGATTCTCTAAATATGAAACACTATTGAGATATTTTTCCAATAAGAATGACCCAGTTATTTATTAAAAAAATAACCTTAAATCATCGATAACTGTTTATAATCCGAACACACAAAGCTCATGTCTTAAAATTTTCACCACAGAATGTTTCGTTTAAAGTTGTAAAACGATTATAGTCATAAGAATAAAACAATATTAATAAAAAAATTCAAAATTTAAAAAAAAATAGAACGCAGTAATTATAATTAAAATATTATTGATTTCATTAAACTGTTCCACAATCAATACCAAAACTAATCTCACTGATAGTTAATATTCACAGCTTCAAAACAAACGATCGCAAAATACGATATAGTTAACGAGATCCATATAATCATGTAATCTTTACGTAAGGAGCTTTGTGTGCTAAGAGCATCGTCTTGGTGGCATGTCGGTCACTAAACTAGTTGTCGAGATGACGAAAAATCGGGGTGAAGAGAAGAGTAGCTAGCTACTTGTTGATACGATGACAAGTCCTCCAAATTGGTCCCTGTGACTCAACGGGAGAGAGCCAACCCAATCCGACGCACGATTATTATGAGAGAGGACACGTGGAGTGTCAGGGGAATCCCGACAGCGCATATTGCTGATGATAGAACCGAAGAAACGCTCAACGGTAAACAGATACCTAAGCGATTCGGGATAACAATGTTAGATCGCGAGATACAACGAAAATAATATCATGCACGTGCAGAAGGTGCGATATATCTTTGAAGCAAGTGTACAATAATCAAACAAATGCATTTTGGCGATCATGGTGCGAGTGAGCGACGCTCATTACGCGTTCGTCGTATTCGGTATATAGGTCCGAATCTCCATACAGAAAATTTCATATACTATCTATTCAATCAAATTTAATATATCCATAATTATTACTGTAAATACAAGAGTGCAAGTTTAGCAAGCAGTGGATCTAAAAGATCTGGTGATAACGAAACGTCACAGGTAACCGTTGTATAATTTGACTAATTAGTTATTGAAGAAATTAATGAGTTCAGCGTAAATGGCCACCTAATTGACTCCCAAAGCTGGGCATAAACTGATCATCGATATGTGTATTATTTACTATATAACATATATCGTAATCGTTAAGTAAAAGAACGTCACGTCGTTTGATGAGAAGTATACCAATATGGTTAATCTTTTTCCGATCTCTATGGATAAGTTTAACACACTCAAGCATTGAAATTTAAGATCATGCGGTCATTTTGTCCCGGATCGTTTCAGTTTTTACGAAATCGCAGAAAATACGTTGTTTTTCCAAACACTTACTTAGTATGTGGATTAATCAATTGGATTTTTTTATATTTAAATGAAAAATACAATTTCAAAAAATTACAACGAAACGGTCAGGTCTAGTTTCTTTTCTCGCATTAGCTTTTTGGAGAACTGAACTTAATTCAAGTAAAAAAAAATCGCACAGTATTGAGACCAATATATTCACTATCAAAACAAATATTTTATTTGTATTTATATACATTTGTAATAAAACGAATACAAAAAAAAGCCTGTTCTTATATGGTTTTCCACCAAGAAATAAGGGACCACCTTAAAAGTGATACGTCTGTACATATATTTGTTGGACGCAAATCAAAATTATATATATATATTTTAATTTCATTGATGAAACTTTAGTTTATGCAGGGCAAAATTTACATAAATTATATATGCAATATTTGCATACATATTTCACACTTTTTTTCAATATTCCGTTTCTACGCCTGAAATAAGTTTTTTTTAAGCCAGGTTTTATGTACTTTAATAGATACTAATTTTATAGATACGCATAGTTTGTTTTAAGATCGATATCAATTACGATAATACATTAATGTTTTAATAAACGTTTAAATTGTGCCGCGCATTTGTTTTTTAGGTCCGTAGCCGTTTGATTTTCTGCGCCAATCCTAATTATTGCTGAACTTAAAATGAAAATAAAAATCTCCACAGATTGCCGCAGCATATTACAATATTAACACCATCAATCATACGAATATCTAAAATGAATAATAAAACCTAAACGTTTTGTAAAAATTACATTTCGTTGATCAAGGTTAACACGAAACAGAGACGGTTAATATTTTTTTGATCTTATGATGTTATCCGAAGAATTCCGGTTACAATAACGATAAATTCGATTAAAAAGTGTACGAATACCCAAAAATAATAATTTGTACTGATAAGTCCAATAATTGGCGTGTATAAATTAGACTGGCTTATATATGGAGCTAACAATGAGGACAATGCGTAGACTTTGTCAGTATGGTACCTATTACGAAATTACCATGACGGCAAAAATTAGCTAAATGTTAATCGTGTATCATGTTACGTTACATAAAATAAAACATAAAATAAATACAATAAAAAAAACTTTTCATCTGGACTATATTACATTTAAACAGTCAAATTGGGCTTTTCAATTGTATTGTATTAGATTGATTCAACTTATGACTATAGTATCTGTCTACGGTTGTCTTAAATCGTCGATTATTGTGATTGTTCGGCAGTCGAAAACGGTTATGATTTTTTTAATTATTAATATTTAAAAATTTGTAAAAATATACTCAGTAGATACAAACATAATCCAGCGGCCTCTCTGGCATTTTGAATAATTATGCGATACGTTTTTGGCTTTATAATCGCAGTACAGGTATCGGTACAAGTATGAACTACGTTCGCTGCCGTGTTACGAGTGCAAGAAGGTCGTAACGTAAATATATTATGTGCGACCGTGCCTCCCGATACAAAACATTTATTCATTCGTTTATAACTGGAATAATGACCGACCATTGGCAGTACGTTGCAAGTGAGTGTGATCCGTATATCGCTAAATCGGCATACAGGTTTTGCAAGAAATCAATATTCCAAGAAAATAACAGGCCCCAAGAAATCGACGGGTTTATTGCTTACTATTGTCTTTAATTGATCTTATATCACCTTGAGGCAAGGCCAGCAAAACAACTTGGAAAAACACTAGGTGCCAGGTTCGTTTTGATAATTTTGAAATATAAATAACTTTCACAAAGCACCGATACATCTAAAAAAAATAATAACTAGTGTCAAATGTTATAAGAACCGGCCGATAACTTTGAAATTTTTGTCAAATACAGTGTTGGGTTCCAACTCCAGGCTTGGTATTCGAAGTATGGGAGGAGCAGTACTTTTCAAAAACTTATTTATATGCGGAATTGAATATATAAAATCGACTGACAGCCAAAGAAACTTTATGATGTTACCCAACATTAGATAACGATGTTATGGGAAACGCGAGAAGAAGACACTAAATTGTGACGCAATAAAATATTTACAATCAACTCGCGCCGTCGACATACGTTGGAACTTATCGAAGTAGAATAATATCGCAAAAACTTGTGCAAAAATTCAAATTTCCGCCAGCAGAATTCCTGAGTAAATAATTTATTTTTGACGAAAAAAATTTAAGAAACAGATCATCTCAATCCCACCACACCGTCGTCGCATCAATCAATTTTTTTTCATGCCTCCGCAGTCCAAGGAGAAGGAAAAAAGACGGAAAATGTAGGCGATGTTATATCAAATAGTTGGGACAGTAAGATTGCGGAGAAAAAAATCAGCGGGGGTGAAAATTTGTAAACAGCTCGCTAACTGACAAAATGAATCGTGTTTCACAATTATTTGAAAAAGCTATTATAACATTATAGGATTGTGGATCGTAATCCATTTGTAGGGCACTAAATAGTCAAGTTAATAATTTTAATACGATACTTTTGCATTATGTTGAGTTATAATTTTGAAGAAGTATTTACTTTGCGGGCGGTTCACAACCAAACAAAAGTGTTTCAAGTTTTCACTTTTCAAACTTTTCATAAAAGGGCAATGAAACAACTTGTACAACTAATACAGACTATATATAGTGTCGAATTTTAGGGAGTGAACTAAACATCGCATGCTTACCAACGCTTCGACATACTAATCTATAATTGATTGAAAAAATGATTTATGAATTATTGACCGTGACAGAGGTTCGAGCATACCGAGAGAATAGTGTGTCGATAAACCGTTGACTACTAGGCCACCGGGCCAAAACTTGTTTTTGATAAGATATTAAAATATTTTACGAAGAAAACTATCTTATCTTTAAATAAAAAAACTCCGACATAACTGATAAAATAACGCAAAATAGGAAAATGTATATTTTTGAATAATAACGTTCAACGTTGATTTAATAAATTGATATCAGGAATTATTAATTTGATCACGATAAGAATATTTTCGCACAAAGCGTCCAATGTTTATTAATATTTTATCTATATTTATCAAATAAACCTACAGATAAGTTAATAATAAACAAGCTGCTTGGCTTACAGAAACAGCTAAGATTATTAATACAGATCTATTTTTGATATAGTAAAAAAAATGCCTAAAATATACACTTCCAAATTACGCAAAGGGTAATAAAAAAAATCAAAAATAAATTATTTTCTCGAAATAGGGATAAAGAAATAATTCCCTTAAATATTTTTCATGGATGTAATTTAATAAGGATACGTAATATACATAAATATTATTTCTTTATAGTACATCTTAAATAGATATTCTTCAAATATTTAAAAAAAAGACAGTATAAATAAGGATACATTTAATGAGATTTTATCGAAGTAAAAAAAGAGTTAGTATTTTTAGATGGACCGTTACATACACTGTAAAGCGACAATACCTTCCACTCCTTTTCGAAAGCTCACCCTCATAATATTTACACATTCAAAGAAGAGACGAAACGATCAATTTAAAACATTATTTTGTAGTCAGTATAAACCACACACGGTTTCAAACAATGTCTTTATTAAACCCTCGTTTCGATTATCTGACTTCTGTTTATCCTTGTTAGAATAATAAAAACTGATTACTGAATGATTCTATAGAATATAATTTTCAAAATAATTTCAATACACATCATTTTATATTCATTTCATTATTGTGTAACCACACGCAAAATCACTCCAAATCATGTAAGACAACATGGAACGACGCTCTCCAGAAGTAAGAGGAAATGTGAAAATAAATGTCACACGACAGCGGGTCGAGGGTGGTTACTTTTATGGCAGACACGAACGATAATTACATTTTTTAAAGATTCGTCGGTACATTCCTCAAATTTTAACATTAATATATTTTACTCCACTAGTCTGAATATTATTTTCGGTGAGACGAGGCGCGTTCCACTTAAGTAATACATCAATGGAACATTAAAGTTTTCAATTATTTTTTTCATGTGTGATAAACAAATTATATAAAACAAAATATATCTAGAAATGACATTATTAAGGATGATGATAACAAACGCCAAATGAACAACACGGCACTCTTAACATTAATACTTATGTAATAAGAATTATTTTTGCGGAAATTAATAAAAAGTTAAGTAAAATTAACTGGGTCAGTTACCTGTCACTAAGCCGCGGTATAGTGCTGATTAACAATTGTACGAATACGTTGACTCTCAAGGATATTTCAACCGTGGAAAAAATACGTAAATTCTATTCCTTCTAGCAAAACTTAGCAAAAATATACCTTTGAATATTAATGTCAGGCACAATGTTTAATGTTATTCCTCAAATTCGTGAAATTCAATATTTTGAACAGCGTTATGCTTAGTTTTAATGAGCTCTATGATTATTCGCATCCAGTATCACCTTATATTGGATTCGTACGGGACTTGACGTGTCTTCAATTAACAATTTGGCTTACAAAAATCTGCCAATATTTAAGCTAGGAGTCCCGTTTCGTTTTCATTATATATTATACTATGGTAAATTTACAAATAGCAATCTATATCGGTTTTTTCCAATGTTAAACTAAATTTATGATTGAAATAAGCAATTTAAAAAAATAGTCAAATCATTAGTATTAAAAAAGATTATTTTAGTTAAAATTATACGATATATTCGGCGGCATTATGTTGGCATTTGTATACATATTATGTTATAAAATAAATTGATAACACCCGATCCACAGAGAAAGAAAATATATATAAAAAAAAATGAAACGAGAACACCTAAAATCAACCAGAAGCGTGCGATTTATTTGCCTAGCAACAGATTTATGCCTAGACCGGACCTAATTAAATAAGTATCGAATCTAATGGTAGTAAGTGTTTAATTCGATTAACACATTCGAAAACAAGAAAGGCCTCGTGATCATCACACGACCGACGTACGTCAGGCATGTCCGATGGTAGAACTAAAACACGATTTCGGCTAATATTTAATTTGTGCAGCCAAACATGATAACGCCTACAAAACGGAATAAAAACCATTAGAAATACCAATTTGAAATATTTATTAAAAAAATCTATGAATTAGTGTCGATTGCATTGCATGAAAATATTAAATTGCATCGTAACAAACGCAAAACCGCAAAGTGTAAAAATCGAGTTTTGATAGAAACTCATTTAAGTTTTTAGGAAGATAAAAATGAATAGTATTTTAGATCACAAATGACATTTTAGTTAAAGATTGAAGTGATTTTTTTTATAATAATTGAATGAGTCAAAATTTCATTTAATTTTAAATTCTTTTCTTCTTTGACTCGTGAACGTTTTTTTTTTTAAATCATATGAAATATACTGAGCTTGAATTTGAATTAGTGAAAATTTTTACGATTGCGTATGGTTAACGTGGTCCACACGACACTTTTGATTGGTATGTAAGTTTCAAATGTTTCAAACATAAATGAAGATTAGTTTTAATATCACGTGGTAGAAAATTTCGAACTAAATTACATTCATTTTCACGTATCTCATTCCAACCCGTCAAAATATTACAAGTGCCGAATTATATATAATTTAGACAAAACATAAGTGTCGATAATTTTACAGTGAAATTATCAAATGGAAAAAGTTAAACTAGAAATATTACAACCTTGCATTCGATTTTGGCTAAAAAAATCCCACCACTCAAATAGTTGCTCGTATTGATTTGTATTTTATAAACAAGTTTTGGTCAAAATAAATGCCACTGCCTCAACATGGAAATTTCAATAAAAAGGATTTCCAAAAGGCTAGTCCAACGGCAGAGTTTTAGTGACTAATTATTTAAATATTATCATAAAATATCTTAAATAGTAATATGGAGCAATATTTTGTACACATTACCTCTTCTCAAGAGACCGTACTATCTGCGGTGTTCGTTAATTTAACGCTTTTTAAAAATTAATCAGTGCCCGTATTTATAGTCCAGGCACGCTATATATCCACAAAAACAGAATTATTAATAATAATTGAATACCGCCATTTCAGGGTGCGACATTGAAGGTTCATTGATCTGGTTTCGCAATCAGCGTTAAATTTATAATAGGTTTTTCAAACACGGAAATCAGTTGAAAAATATTTTTTACCTCTATTCTTATGACAAAAAACATACTTTTTATTTGATATAAATATCACACCACAGAATAAAAAAAAGCAGCGGGTTAAGTTGCTTATGTAACTATTTGTTTACGTAAGTGTCACTAACCTTAAAATTCAAAATACGATATATTCTCTTCCGCCACGACGGGTTTTTAGTACAAAGATACACAGGATACTTGATATCACGTAAGGTATGTAGCTGAGAAAGTCACGTTTTTCTCTTTCTTCTCTTTTAGGCACAATAGTGCATGACGTAAAGATTGGTCCGTGCAGTTCTGTATCTGTCGTGTGACATCAGATGCATACACATAACGGGTGGAGGTAGAACAATCGCTTGTAATGAAATCTGAGCGTAGATGAAAAGTTTCTTATTTATCAATTATTATTTGCTTTGATAAGGATTTTTCATAAAAAGTATGCGCGTTGGATTTTCACGACCAATTTACCACGGATTCGGCAATAGCTAAATAGTTTTAAATTTTAGTCTCTTTCATTAATAACTATCTTATGACAGCAATAAACATCTAGAAATAAATAATCGTTTGAATGTATGCATCTTATTCATTAACAGCTATCTTATGGATCTCATTTTCGAGTATACTTTTTATTACAAAATATAAGTTACCCCAGAATTGAAACACCTATCAAAACAAATACGTATCTTCAACAATGTTTTTTTAAAAAAAGGGAATCGATGCTATGTTCCGAAGATATTCAAATACCGTAGTTGCACGATTCGTAATAATTGACGACAATAAAAATAATGATAAAGAGATAGAATCAAACATTTTTATACAAAATCCATCGTTCGGCTGTCAATTGTTAATGTAAAAATTGTCAGTAAATTATTCGAATCCTTGAAAAAATTTTACGAAGATACTTAAATCATCAGATATTTCATGTTGAAGAAATCAGCAAATTTAAAACAACAGATTAAACAAAAATGTTATTATTTATAATCTGGTTATTCCATGAACGTGTTCATAAAATTTTCTAAAAAAGCATAAACAAAAAAAAAATATGAATATTGTATGTCGTAGTATTGACAAACAAATAATACTGCTGATGTGCTCTCGCGTTTTGTTTATATTATTGTGTGGTGATATTGTCGATTCCTAGAAATAAATAGAGGAGATACTGAAAGGTCAATACGCCTACACATAACGTTATGTTTTATATGAAACAAAAGAAATATATATAATATGCACGGATATCCGGAAAGGAAAGGAGTTGAGAAAAAAGCGAAACTCTGGCGCCTTAAAACGAGAGACCTCTTGGCTATGGGAAGGAAAACCCAGACAGAAAACCGCACAACAACCCGCCTAGGCAGCGTGGTGTGCTATGTCCAAACAACCCCCCTGAAAGAGAAGACAACTCGGCCTTAATTCTCCGGAGGCCAAACCGACACTGACCACGGCAGCAGTCAGCAAGGGAAGGCAGAGGGTGCTAAGAATCCCCGGAGGAACGGCAGTCTGCCTACCGATGACCATAGCCACATATAATGCCAGAACGTTGTCCAGCGACGCCAAACTTACAGAGCTGCAGGTAGAACTCGAAGTCATCCATTGGGATGTCGTCGGCCTCAGTGAAGTAAGGCGTAAAGAAGAAGCCATCATCACACTGAACGGCGGACACATATTATGCTACAAAGGGACCAAGAATGGACGGTCTAGCGGTGTCGGATTCATTATCCATAGAACATGGAAGGAACGCATAGTCGAATTTGACTGCTCATCTGATAGAGTGGCAAGCCTGATCATCCGAATCAACAACAGATATCAGTTTCAGCTCCTTCAAGTGTATGCACCCACACAGAGCTATTAGTTAGATAGAAGAAGTAGAGGAGCTATACGAAGAAATTTTATCATTGAAAAACAAACACAAGCCGTCACGTAAGTTTGTCATTAGCAAAGGTGTCCGCCAAGGCGATACAATATCACCAAAGTTATTCACCGCCACCCTTGAGAATATATTCAGGAAACTTGACTGGGAGAAGAAAGGTGTGCCAATCAATGGAGAATTCCTCAGTCACTTGCGATTTGCGGATGATATTGTCATCCTCGCAACAGACCCAAATGACCTTCAGAGTAGGATGCAGGAACTCGCAAACGAAAGCCAAACTCTAGGTCTGAAGATGAACATAACAAAAACAAAAGTTATGATAAACTGTCTATATATATATAACTATCCATATAAATGGCGCCGAAATCGAGAGGGTACATAGCTATGTTTATCTTGGCAAACAGATGTCTATAAACGGAGGCTTGTTCGACGAAGTTATCCGCAGATCAAAACTAGCATGGAGTGCATTCGGACGCCTGAATATTATCTTCAAAAGCGACCTGCCACTATGCTTAAAGCGAAAAGTCTTCAACCAATGTGTACTACCAGTGCTGACGTATGCATCTGAAACATGGACCCTTAACACAAAGGAAATCCAAAAATTAAGAGTAACACAACGAGGCATGGAAAGATGCATGTTGGACATAACGAGAAGAGATCGCAAGAGAAACCAGTGGATAAGGGAGCAGACAAGGGTACGTGATGTAGTAGATGTCGCCAAAAAGATGAAATGGCAATGGGCTGGACACATAGTACGACGAATAGACAACCGTTGGACGAATGCGGTCATACAGTGGTATCCAAGAAACGTTAAACGACCACAGGGCCGCCCTAAGACCCGGTGGTTATACGATCTAACCAAGTTCGGAGGAAATACGTGGCAGCGAAGAACTAAGGACCGAGAAGAATGGAGAAAGCAGGGGGAGGCAGTCGACCGACACCGGCTGATGATGATATCCGGAATGTTTCACTATAGAATGTAGAATATGCTGTAGATTTTTCCAGCTTGTATCAACAATTTAACATGATTGATAGATTTTTTTAATGTTAACATGCAATTACCATATACAATTGTGTATCGTTAAATTGATAAGTTGGTCTCAATAAAGATTTTCTAGACAATAAATGCTTTTCGAATTTTTTGTGATTGAATTGAAAAAAATGTCTTTTTTTGTAATTTATAATGAATAAAATACACTTTTGGGATAGACAATGGCTTCAAATTATTTAATGATGAAGGAAAATATAAACAAAGCGACCAATTAAATGTATGATTCTTGAAGTGAATAGAAAGATTAACGGAAAATGCTTCTCCTTTGAAAAGGTATGGAAATGCATATTATCTGAGATTTTTGGATAAATATCATATAATGTTTTTGCATTACGCTGTGTGCATTATGATTGCTTAATAAAATAGCTATATTTAAATGATGCTGTAATTTAGGGTTCGAAGTCCACCGAATGTATTTTGTGCTGTCAATCAAATAATGCATAGTTTATTTACGTGTTGTGGCAAATAATATAACGAAATGGCGAGTAAGTATTTACAACTTTATTTCCGAAATGTGTGGGAATCTATAAACAGTATTATAATATTGCAAACAACGATTATTTGGATGATTTTACGCATATTTAAAATCAAAATGTGACTAGAAAAACGTTCGTTACAACAATGTTAATAATAAGGTCGTTTTCTGATGTAAATTATTTTTTTAAAAAGATCGATTTGGCGCGCGGCGTTCTGCAAACTGGTACGTTTATTTGATACACGCATGCTGGTCGAAGAATGCTGTTTGACATGCCCATTTAAAGATACCATCAAACTCGTACTGACATATAGATGTTCCGTGAACTAAGGCTCGAAGAAAGCTCCGACTAGCCAGATTTATCTTAAAATCATGTGATCGTCATTCATAATCGTTAAATAAGGATAATAATAAGATTAATAGTAATAATCGTACATACAAAATCATAGATTTGGCGATAAACGTCAAAATCATATGTGCAACTGGTCGCCATTTAAATTAATACAATCATGCCGCTGAAATCAGTGTCCGGTATTAGATTATTATATATAATTCAGATAGAAATACATTTTTAAAAATCAGCAGAATATGAGATTAAACACATCATCATTTATTTATATGAACAATTTTTTTTTTCTTTATATCATCTGAACATCAAATTTTTATTCCATGTATAAAATATCACAAAAAAAATGTTCGACATAATATTATTAGTGCCTATTCTTTATATACGCAATGCGTGCCTTTCTGCACAGCTGTATATAATTAAGCAAATGTTCGTTTAAGCATAGTTCTGACGATGGTGTGAGCCGAAATAGCTATCAACTATATCTTACAAAAAAATTTGTAGAACTAAGAGACATTGCTATTTTTTCACCGGATTATTACATAAATAGAAAATAATTGATAAAAAATAAGTCATAAATATCGATACGTAAATGTTAATTATATAATAATCATAAAATTGTTAAATGGGTTTCGTAATCAAGGATCGCACTTACCCAGTTTCATAACATACATAATCTAAAACTCTTCGGCCACTAAATAGCGCCGTGTCTTCATTTATAAATAGACTGGATATCCAACGGCTCGCCGATATTCGAACACACCACAAAACAATGTTATTATTACGTAGCTACGGCCCGGACAATTGTTACTTAGTTTATTAGTTGAATTATTAAAATAATGTGTATCACTGTTGCAGAACAAAAGCCTGTCGAGACGGGATAACGAACCCGGTCCGTTATCTTGGAACTTCTCTGCGATTGCCGATCAACCAGCCAGTCAACGACGGGTCGACGAACCTCGGTAGGGATGTTTGACACGTAGCAATTCAAGATTAAAATGTGTAAATAGTGTTCAAATTAAATACTTAGTCCATGTAATTGTTTGATAAGTTCAAATTTGAGATGAAAAACAAATTTATCGAAAAAAATATGAACGTTAAGAATTGTCCACTGTATTTAAGCACTGCAGATATATCTTATATATTACAAATTATAAACAAGCAGTTACTATATTGACCGTCAAGATAGAAAAAAATTGTTGTGTACACGCTACGTTTCCTTTTTTGCAATATTGTTGCCACTTCTCTCTATGATGTCAACAAAAAAAAAAAACATAAACTGTCAAAATAATCCACGGCGATCAACTGTGTGCAGTAAGATAGTCAAAGTTGAAGCGATACGGCTTAGTTGATAACACATATATTAAGTTTGTAGCACTGGTCAATAAAATATTGTCGATTTGGTAAATATTTGGCGATTCAACAGGCAGGCAGCGACTATAAATAGTAGCCGAGTTTGTGTTTCACAAAAATCACCGAGTCAAACACAAATACACGTTTGCAGCACTGGCAAGTGAGTCACTGATAAAAGTAAATATTATTTAGGCGTTACGGCTTCGAACGAAACGTACAAGTGCGCGAGCGAATGCGCAAGCAACCTATTTGATCGAAGACGCACTTTCGACTGACGAATGGCTGCCGATTTTTGCGCCGCCTACCGAACTAATTCACAAACTACGCCATGACACAAGAAAACGCGGCAATTTATGTATTGTCGATTTCAATCGGAATCAAACTGGAAATGAGAATGTAACAACAAAAAATAAACATACATGTATGCTGTTGAGAAGTACCCATTTCTAGTCCACTATCTGAATATTGATAAACAATTTGTGATTTTTTCCCACGAATGGTCTGATATATAAATATTTTTTCCCTGGATTATAATTATATTGAAATAATTAGAAATCACAAAATGTCAGTGGAAAATTTTAAAACATATCTGAAATAACACGGTGAAAAAATTGCAATGTATTTAAGTACTACAAAATTATTTTTAACAAATATAGTTGATAGCTATTTCGGCTCACGCCATCGTCAGAATTATGCTTAAACTAACATTCGCTTATCTATACATAGCTGTGCAGAAAAGGCAATCCGTCATTTTGTTGGTAATATGTTTCGTTAAATTTTAAGTAATTCGTTTCAATACACACTTGAATTAAAGAGTAAATCTCTTCAGATTCAAATGGATGTAACTTAGATTTTTCTAATATGTCATGTAGCGTTCCCAAGCATTCCAAGCAATTTATTATATAAAAAACAATTAAATTTAGCCAGAAATCTCATTTACCCGAACCCAATACAAGATAACCGCTTCTATAAATCTATTAACTACCTAGGTAGCATTAGCGAAAAAATTCATAGGGAGGTTAGAAACTCAATAAACGTAGCTTTCAAGGTCAACAATAACTTAGGCAGACATCTTAAAAATAGTAAAGATAAAATCAATAAACTGGACAGAAGTGGTATTTATAAAATGTCCTGTGGCTCATGTTTATCCGTTTATATCGGACAGACAGGTAGAAGTATATCTACTCGAGCTAAGGAACATGTAAGATCATTCAACAGTAAAAAAACAGATTCACAATTCGCTAATCACGTTATTAATGAATCACATAATATAAATTCAAACTCAGCGCCTAAATGTTTGCATCTTTGTAGTAAGGGTCGGAGAATGACGGCTTTGGAACAGCTGGAAATCAATAGACACCAATTATCACAAAGGATTCTTAACGAACAAACTAACATAATAGTATCGCCACTTGTCCAGCCGTTGTACAAAGGGGTGGTCTGATTTGCTTCCAGAAGGACCACTTACGTCCCACATATAATCTTATTGTCATAGACACCTATTGTTTCATTTAGAATTTTGAAAATTTAGTGTCATTGTGTTAAATTAACAAGCTAGGCCGTTGGAACAGGAGAGAGGATCTGTTGTGTGCCTTTTCTGCACAGCTATAAATAGATAAGCGAATGTTAGTTTAAGCATAGTTCTGACGATGGCGTGAGCCGAAATAGCTTTCAACTATATTTGTTAAAAATAATTTTGTAGAACTAAAATACATTGCAATTTTTTCACCGTGGAGTTCTATTGAGTGAATGCCAATTCAATCGATACATATCTGAAATATTGAAAGATTTTCTTGTTATAATCGGTCGATACCGATCAATTTTGATACAAATGAAAAGGAAATGTATACATTTGCCTTTTAGCATATCAAAATATTTGTAAGAAACCATCTTTAAATTTCATAGGTACATGAACTCATCACCGTTGTTCTTTAACAGCAATTTTTATTTTTTCCTGCCATTTACTACATAATTAATTAGTTTACTACGTTACAGGTAGTCCTCGACTTACGACAGTTCGAATTACGACCATTCGCACGTACGACCAAAAAATTGCATTTTTACTAAATTGCATTACGATGCGCCTTTGTCAACCTTGATTCAAGTTTTAACAAAAATGATGCCATAAATACTTCCTGCCGGTCAGTAGATCGCGGATGTACGCAAAGAATGTCATTTATTTCTCACTTCTTCCCTTCGTTGTTTTTAAATTATATATACATAATTTAGTTAACACAGTGTTTTTGAACTTAGACATAGATACACATGAATATAATAAGATATAAATAATACATTTACCCATTTAATTTCTGAAGTGAATAATAAATAAATCGTGCCCATAATGACTAGCAAACGGAGTAATGTGACAAAAAAAGAGAAGTACAATAGATTTAGAAAAAAAACTTAAAAATTGGTTGTCTGTAAAGTCGGTTTACGGACGATAGTTTAACGTGACAACGTCATAAGAAAACATTGATGAAATGATTGCATACTTTTATGAATAAAATGGAATCATTTTTATTGAATTATCATTATTTTGTATGGATACGAAGAAGGAGTGAAATGAAATCTACAATTTTTTATTGATATATTTTATTCGCACGCGACAAACGGGACAATGAGTCATGTTTTTTCGTGTGTGCAGCGGGCATTCATCGATTTATAAGACGTTGTCACGTCAAAAACTAAAGTACATACAGATTTTATATGAAATTCGACTTACGACCAAAGTCCAGGAACGTATCTCGGTCGTAAGTCGAGGATAACGTGTATTGTATTTATAAATATTCATCCCGTAAAGGCTCATAATAATTCTTCAATTTTTGAAATACTATGTACGCAAATTGCTGTAAAAATAAAATAATTTGTTTAACAATAATATAAAAAAATCTTTTTTTTATAATTTATAATTACTATAGAAATATTCGAGCTAGATATGGCAATTCCTATTTGCTTCTTTCGCGGGAAAATGCGCATTCACATTCAATCGAGCAGTCAGTAGAGCGATCACCTCTACACCTGTTTTAAGTGAAGAAGGGGTCTGATGATGATGAAATGTTATGATGTGACATTGAGGCGGCCCCAGAGCAAAGTCATTAACTCGCGAAGGGCGACAAACAAAAATAGCTCGTTATGCACGTTATCCAGTCACAATCTTCGTCATTATAAGCCGATAAAAAATAACGAAACACGATCGAATATTAAAAACTTACTGTAAGTAATGTTATACATCTATAAATAAGTGCATGAATAATCTACACGGGCTATTGGTAAACAGATTGAGTCTTACAATCTGTAGATTTATCATTTTTTATCAGTGCACGTAAAAAACCGATCGCTATATCTTATAAATAGTGTTTATTATTTAAGACAAACACCACACTGCTATTACTGGCAATCATTCAATACCCAAGGGTTGGTGTTCATAAAGATTGAAAAGTGTTGTTTTTTTTTAGAAATACCACCAATACGATACAAATTTGGTGTGTCAATCAAATCATGCTTTATTATTTTTTTTTAAATTGACGTAAATAACTTCTGTGTGAAATAATTTTAGAAAATACATTTTATTTAACATTTTTTTATATAACATAGAATATTGTACTCCGAATGATGATGTCGTGATACCGAAATTGTCATCAACAATTTTAAATTTAATAATTCTTGTCGATCTACCGTTTTTGTATAATTTGTATAAAAGAGTTAAAAATTAATTTCAAAATCCATTTTCAAGATATCTTAAAATTAAACATTACAATGTTTTTCAAATGTGAATAGTAAAATCATACATAGTTTTTGATGTATTATATGAGCGAATAAACATTTTTAATCGTTTAATTTTTTTTTAAATACGATCAAAATTAAAGTTACTACATATATTGAAAATTTATCTTATACCAGAGTGAATTACAAAATATTATTTTTTGACCTACGGTTCTGGTGATGCGTAATTTTAGCTTGTTATTGAAGAAGGCAAGCTAAATACAGATAACTATAGTTTATCTGTAAATGTACCAAAATAGTTGAAGGATAAATTTATTAATGGGTTGATAAAAATAGAATTTTGGATTGAGACAGACGTTCTAAACTCGCAGTACATGTGACACACTCAATACGGATGTACATACATATCGTACTCAGAACAATGTGATGATATAATTTCAAAGAATAAATATTATTTTAGAAATTACAAAGTAAATCGGTTATTTAATGACACTGAATATTTTTAATGACACTGAATGTCATTAAAAATACAAAAAAAAAACTATATTTGATAAAATAATAGTTTTCTATTTATTAAATTCAGACTTTAAAGACTTTCTCATTCGTTTAATAGAAATAATAATTATAATTTAATCTGGAAACATTCAATACTTAAAAAAAATATAAACATTCCTCCAGGTTATCCAAGAGATGTTAAATAATAAATTATAGGAAAACAATCTATAACAATATGGTGTTACGTAATAAATTAAACGGCACGGATCGAGTTATTTTATCATTTTCAAAAATTAAATAGTTTTTTTTATATAAATTGAATCGAGTTTAAAAGATCTGTATTTTATCACATTATATGAAAAAGTTTAATTGGTAAAAATTTTAACGAAAAAACGCAGGTCCACTAACATTACATCAAATAATACGCACAAAAACGAATGCCTGTCTTACACATTGTGGTAAAAGAAAAGTTAGAATTTTCCACAACTGCATTCATATAAAAATACTTCGATGAATGATTAAATTGTTAACGAAATATTCAAAATACGTCCTTATTTTTTCTATCTGCTGACCAAAATAAAAATTATCACAACTTTTTTCTCTCTGAATGATGCAGTCTAACACAATTTAATAAACTGTTTAACCTCACAAAAAATGCTTTCAAATTTGACAGTTGGTCAACTGATGAATGAATCTTGAAGGAAAGAATGAATTTATCGATATTATGTTAAAGTGTATTTAATAATAGCATTTTAATTAAATCAATAAGTATTATGTAATAGCATTTTAATTTAAAAAGATTTTTGAAAACAAACTTACGTCCTTCTACATATATTTACATACTTAACACCATTTACAACGTTATAGTTAACGTAACGATTCCCATATTTATAGACCCATGTTTATTTAATGATAATATTTAGCATCGACAGTCATTTTTGTACTAACATCTTTATAACACTAGCTGCACGGGTTATTTATCTTAAAAGGAGCTAAAATGTTGGCTAGAAAATTGGGGAAAACAATTCAAGTTCATCCCGGTATTACAATGACAGTCACGAAAATATCATTGCTATTTGAGTGTATCTTTGAATGATTATTTTGTGTTTCTTTACATAAAGATAACATTTAAAATATCGTAATCATTATCTGTGACATAATTTGATTTCAAGCATACATTTCCAGTTGATAACAATCATGAAGCCACATGAAAGCATTTTTTTATAATTCGAACGTTTCAGTAATACCGAGTCAGACAGCTAATTCAATATGGATTTGAAAAAATTAAGTAGATAAACCTATTTAATATGAATCCATAAACCGAACTATATATGAATGCTTCTTGGTTACTTTACCGTAAAAAAAAGGAAATGACTTCTTAATTAACCTACATTAAGATGGTATCGACTGATGAGCTAGATTTTAAAGAATCGAAGGAAAATATTAGGGGCAGTGAATTTAATTTGACATTAATTGCTGTTAATAATTCAACACGATGCTGCAAATATAAATTCACTTGAAATGAAAATATTTTTTGAAATTTTGACAAAAATTATAGATACCGTGTGATCATGATCATGTAACACTTACCCAACACTCCATCATTTTTCAAACAGTATAGTGATTAGATAAAAGTTTTACAATTTAACACGGCTACATTTGTTGCTTAAATTATTTGATCAGGTACGGGGGGGCCTTTAGGGAGGAAAATTTCACATGTGCATAGCTCAACTTAAAAAAATGATAATTGTAAGTAGGGCCATAGCAAGACTAGATAAGATCGGTTGGGAAAATCGAGGATCAGATCCCGAAGCGAAAATAATCTGACGTGGGAGTGTAATTGCTTCTAAAATTATCTTGACTCAATTTGTGACGTAGTCAGCATCAGACATCTCGCTCCGATTGCTGGCGGTCCTGGTCCGACGCCAGAAGATGGCGGCCAACGCATGCGCGATTTCCCTGCGCATGGGGGCTATTAATACCTCAACACTTTGCCAATTTAATGCCCACCTACTTATGACAATATGGTAAAAATTATTTTTAAATGCTTCTCATAAAAGAACAATAGAATATCGAAAACAATCAGCGTTACTTTTCAAAATATCAAAAAAAATGGAAAAAAAATTGATAATAATAAACAATAATAACATTACAAGACTAAATGGCTGATTATATTACAAAACAAAATATAATCAGAGATTACAAGATATTCATTGCGAATAATACTAAAGTGACAAAAGGAGCATCGAACATTAGTTTTCGCGAAATTTTGTAAAATTTTTGAAGAATAAATATAATATATAAAAGCATTTAAAGCATTACACAGCTCGCAATTTCCATACGTCGAGTATTTTAAGCCCCGAAAGACAAACTAGCGGAGAATTGTATCATTATCAATTCGAAAAGAGATGAAATCACAAGCACTCAGGTCTGAAATGTAAATCATTTCCACAAGGTACCATATAAAGCATAATAAATGTAGTAGTACCACATTTATCATGGTTTATATGGTACCAATTTAAATTATATATTAAGAATGAGCTTCCACAAAGCTACCGCAGAATCCATCGAAAATATAATATATATACACGTGTTTGAAGTAAAATTAGCGGTTTTCAAATTACGGTTATAGTTTACTGCAATGAAAAATAAAATAAATTTAGCAAAAATACAAATATTATGAAAATACACAACTTTTTGTGTTGTTTATTATAACCATTTTATAGCGATCAGTAGCAGTTTCATTCGTCACGAGCGTTGTCAACAGATCGGGATTAATACAATCGATAATATTCCCTTTATTGATTGAATTGGCATTCACTTGGTAGAACTCCATTATAACACGGTGAAAAAATAGCAATGTATTTTCAGAACTTCTGACGATGGCGTGAGCCGAAATAGCTATCAACTATATTTGTTAAAAATAATTTTGTAGAACTAAAATACATTGCTATTTTTTCACCGTGTGATAATATTCCCAATTAGAGAAACCTAATCATATTATAAAATCCTGTAAATATCACTAAATATCTTCATATTATATCTTTTCACCAACAAGTGACCGTTAACACATTAAAAGTGACATTATCATCATTATGATTTGAATTAGATTTTGTCTTTCAATAAATAATGTTTTCATATAAAATTTTAAATAACGTTGGTTATTCCACGAATTGTGTTACTTAAGAAATTAGTGTTAATTTCTTAAGAGATCACTTATTGTTACTTATCAGCCTTTACGGTAGAAATTCTCTGAAAGAGACAAAACACGTGTGAAAATTAGTAACACAATACGTGAAATAATCAAAATTATTTTTAATTTTATATTAAAATGAACTTCCACAAGTTGCCGCCGAATCCATCGAAAGTATCAATAATATTTGTAACTCGAGAATTAGGGATTCGCGAAATATTCAAATTTTAAAATTACCTGCTACAATCGCATCAAATATTTCAGAATTTTCATCAATCGTTCCAGCTTGGAGTCAAGGATTTCGCTTCGTGATCATTATTTAGGTTTAAGTATTCATTAATGGCATTTTCTAAATAAAGCATTTGAGATTGAATCATGATTCAATCTTGTAACCTTTCCGTACCTGATATTCAATTATGATAAATAGTAAGAATTCACGTCATATGCACATTGTCCTGTTTCATATTAGAATCATCGAACCGTATGACCATGAATCTTCAATTCAGAAAAAAATAATATGTATAAATAAACAGAATAACTTTTTCGATCGCTGCGAGCATTGTGCCAACTGTTTTTAAGTAATATAAAGTAAAATAGGTAGTAATAGCTTTCAAGGTCAACAATAATTTAGGCAGACATCTTAAAAATAGTAAAGATAAAATTGATAAACTTGACAGAAGCGGTATTTATAAAATGTCCTGTGGCTTATGTTTATCTGTTTATATCGGACAGACAGGTAGAAGTATATCTACTCGAGCTAAGGAACATGTAAGATAATTCAACAGTAAAAAAAAAGATTGACAATTCGCTAATCAAGTTATTAAGGAATCACATAATATAAATTCAAACTCAGCGCCTGTGTTTGCATCTTTGTAGTAAGGGTCGCAGAATGACGGCTTTGGACTTGTTGGAAATCAATAGACATCAATGATCGCAAAGGATTCTTAACGAACAAACTAATTAAAAAAAAAATATTATCGTCCCCATTACTTCAACCTATTCCCGGGGGGTGGTCTGATTTGCTTCTGTAATGGCCACTTCCGTGCCACATGTAAACTTATTATCATAGCCGCCTTTTGTTTCATTTACAATTTTTGAAAATTTATCTTTATTGTGAGAAAGTAACAAGCTAGGCCGTTAAAACAGGACAGAAGATGTATTGTGTACCTTTTCTACACAGCTATATATAGATAAGCAAATGTTAGTTTAAGCATAGTTCTGACCATGGCGTGAGCCGAAATAGCTATCAACTATATTTATTTTTAAATAATTTTGTAGAACTAAAATACATTGCTATTTTTTTCACCTTGTTAAAATATGTAGTACTGAAATTATCGAACCGCTTGCCATGAAAAGTTATCAAAACAATGAACATGTATCATAGTTTTTAAATCAATGTTATTTTTCCGGTTGCATAAACTGGTATTATGAGCATGTGAAAACCTTCGCAAGGTGACATGTTAAGGAAGCGACTGGCAATATTGTTTTATTATAATTCTAGTATGTTAATTCAAAACAATTCGTCATCGTTTATTTATATCTCACATCGCAACAGAATTAAAATAAAATAACGTGGGTGACGTGTTATTGTTATTATTTTGTTGGGGGGAAAATAGTTTTAACACTTTATATTCAAGCGTAGATGTTTTTAATTAAAAATACAAAGTTTAGAGGATATTATCATAAAATATTCTAGTTTTATACCAATATATGAACTGAAATTATTATTTGATTTAAATTATAGCTGAACAGTATACAGTAGTGGTTATCACGTAGAAAAATACAGTGGCCTCATTATAAACATCAGTGGTTCTGTGGAAACGTCCCGCAGCCGCACCGAATTTTTGTTTTGGGGTGTGATAAAATAACAGCTGCATTTACCATGTAAATGGATGAGCTTATAAGTTATTATTCAATAAAATACATTGTATAAATATTATGTTGGTATCTCCTGTACGGTGATGCGTTTTATAAAATACTAACATTTCAATCGATATTGGGTGAGATAACATTATTTTGGGAAGTACACACAGCGTTTTAAATGAATGTTGACAATGTTGTAGCCGAGATGTCACTGTAATTAACGGCATGCATTATTCAGTAGTGGTCGCCGCGTTCAGATTTCCCGAACGGACATACAGTTTTCAATCAAATGTATTTTGTTAAAAAATTAAGCGTTCTGTGAACTTTATATTCTCTACCCTCCTCCAAAAAATAGGGCTTCAAAAAAGCAAACAGCTAAGAAATTGTGTAATAAACCATATTAAAAACAGCTTCTACTGAGATACTTCCAAAGGAGTTTATAGACTCCACAAAAAGGGTAGCTGTGGTTGAAACAAAATTCAAATTTTTGAATTATGAACTATAATATTTGATATGATACAAACATAAAAAAAGCTGAAAATAAAAAAGGTTATCCTCGAGCGATAAAAAATAAATTGAAAAAAAGAAAAAATATCAACTCGGATAACTTTGGTGAAAAATGGATGGACATCGAACATACTATGTCATTCAGATAACCATTATATTGTGTACTATTTTATAATTAGGACACACTCTTTAAGTGAAAACACTTCGAAATTATTTTGAGCTAGTATTTTGTAAAAGTTACCAATAAATTATGCAAGCTTGTGGAGTCACATTTTCACAGGCACAACACTTCCATGCGCGATCATAAAGTGTTTACGTTTTAAAACGAAAACTTGATCCAACGCAAGAAGATTATTCACGCTCTTTCACGTATTGTAGCATACAAACCTTCAAATCGCTCGTGAAAGCGTATAAAGCTAATTATGCCAAGTCTGCGAAGCAAGTTTTATTTTTAAATGGTACATTTTTTCTTGCATGATTTTTAGATAAGCAGTGTATACCAATGAAGATTCCGTCAGCAATACTTTTGAATAAAGTAAGCAACCAATAAATAATCTCGGGAACACTGTAGAAGGTTGTTCAGTAAAAGAACTGAATTGTCGCCATGAATTGTTCATATATTATGAAATACAGTGAAGTCACCATTTTAATTTTAGTAAGTACTGATGAAAAAATATAAATCGAGAGAAATCGCTAACAAGGAGCATATTGTTTTTTTTTAAATAAAAAAATATTTAAATAATTTTTTTTAATTTCACATATTTGTGATGTATCTGACAAACTTGAAAATTTCCTCCATATTGTTACCACCTGCCAATCTGAATGTATCAGTTCATAATTCTGGTTCTTTGAATCGTATTCTTTCTATTCAATCGACTTATTTGAAGGTTTGGTTGTGTATGACGTCAAAGCAACGAAAATACCTTCAATAAACATGAAGATATATTTTTTTGCAAAAACTTAAAAAATTTAGTAACTTTCAGTCGCGAATTGAGGAAAGCAAAAACATAAAATCGTATACTAAATGTAAAAATCTAATTGTAGCTGGACTGTGGAAATTACAATTAAATAACGAGAAATATGAATCATTGGCACTTTAAATCTAGGCGTCAATGTAAAACTTAAATAGAATTATAAAGAACAATAATTAAAAATGAAGACTTAATTAAACTTAAGCAAGCAAAGCTAAAAACGACATTTAAAATTATTGATCTCAAAATCTTGTCAATTTACTCTGCATGTGTTAGCCAATTGTTACACCTGGCGAAATATCGTAACACTTACGGATAACATAATGATGTATTTTTAATATTACATTTGTTTTCTAAGTAAAACGGAATTCAGTTCACGTAGGTGGCGAATAGTTGGGAGTGAGAGAAATAAAAACGTAATTATGAGAAAACCCAGCAAACAAAAATTCAAATAAACCATCGAAAGAGTGTGTGGGTAAAGTTACCGTCGACAACATTGCAGACTGAGAGACGTCATCGTCCTAAGCTCGGTGTAGGATGAAATAAATGATGTAGCTCACCTGAAACAGAACAAAAGAACACAGGGTATTAAGAATAATTTAATTAACACGCAATATTAGAATCATTACAAGAAAAACAGGTTATAATCATTGGGGGCAACAATCACACAAGTATCAATGTTGTATAATTTTAATCAAAATAAAATCTAAATATACACGGAACATTACTAGAAACTATATATTCAATATGTTGGGTATCTGATCTCACAAGACAATTTTTTTTTTATCAAAATTTGAATATAATAATTTCGCTCTTTATAATAAATTATTAAGTAAAAATTTATAAGATATTTTATTTCGTGTGACTTATTTGAATATCTTCCCTACCCATCAACATGTAAAATATAAGGATTTTTTTTAAATCACTACGTGTTTGTTACTATATTCATCAAAATTTTCGCAACGTACAATACAACAGATGATAACATTATATTATATACCTATTATAAAAGCAGATTTTCAAAATCCATATTGTTTGCCATTTTTGTACGATTATTTAACAATTAAATACCGAAATCGTCAAATCAGAATAAAATTTAATTTAGATCACGATCAATATTTGTAGTTCTAAGACTATTTAGTAATTGTTGAGGTCATTAACGTAATTAAATGCAGAAATGTGAAACCCTGTTCGCTAAATTTCACCAATTCAAATAGGTAAAACACAGTTTTTAGAAGTAGAATTCCAACAATTTAAAGTTGTGTTTTTTTTTTTAATATAACGCCTTTCCACCAAGAAGTGACGGTTAACACATTGAAAGTATTGTAAATATGTTATCAAAACTTTGTTGATATATATTATAAACATTTTTTGGGATTAATATTTTTATAAAAAGTAAAAATGTACGCTCAAATGAAACATGATTTCACTCAAAAGCTACTATTCAAACTAGTTCATAGATAGATACGAGGAAAACTTTTGATCATATGTGTTAAATAATTAAAAGCCTGTTCTGTATAGTCACTGAGAGTTTATATATTGTAATAAAACTATAACAAGTTTCGATATTGACACCAGAAAATTTGTACACCAAAAATCATTATGAAAAATAAATATCTCATGAATAAAATAAAAATTAAGTAATCGACAACATCCTTGCCAAGGACTGTCCATTTCAAGAATATTATTATTATTAAAAATCAGTCAGTCATTTATGAAAGTGAAATTTTTCGTATTACTAGCCAAATTTTACTGTAAAATTGCATCAATTTGAAACATATATAACTATTCGGTTTAGACATGAAGCCTACATATGGAATAAGAATTTTTTCTTATATCTAAAAAGAGCCGATAGCAAAATTTAAAATAAGACCGCAAAATCCCCTTGAAACCGTTTCAATATCGGCCGGAAACCTACTACAAGTAATTGATTACGTGATGTATTTATATTTTTTATATCTATAAAATGACAAAAAATCTAATAATGGTGAAAACAATAGTTTTTTTTATATCAAGCAAAATTCACCACAATGATTATAATTTGGTAATTAAAATTAGGTTTGTATATGAGCATGAGAATAAGAAACGTCAAGTAGTTAATCGCTCTCTCAACGCCTTCTATGAACAGCTTTCAGGATCGAGTGAATGGGTGAGAAGGGTAGATTACGTAACAGACTTATCAGACAGAACATTCTGTTCAGAACCGAGTAATTTAAAAGAGATACTACTCGGTTACGGCAAGCTACCTGCATATTAAGTTGGGGATTAATTTTGTCAGTTTTAGCGGATCGCAAAAAGTATTATGTGGCATTTTGAAAATTGTATTATTATTAAAAACCATGATGATTTTTCTGTTGTAATAAATTAGATTGATTCAACAACGGTTTTCTGACGGTAATTTAGTCAAAGATAATGACACTAATGCAAATAAAGCTGTCATGGAGAAAATAGCGTCTAGAAAAATTATAATTTTATTAAGGGGCGTTGAATCGTCAACATCAATCAATTTCATTTATTGCTGAAAGGAAGCGTCACACTTTTCCGAAGTTTGTTTTATTTTAATACAAACGATTGACAGTAGAACAATTATTAAAAATGGAGGAAAATATAGCCGGAAAATCGTAATCGTCATAGCGAATAACGAAAACGAACCAAATCTCTATTTAAATGTGTATATGTTCAAAAACCTCGTTTGAATCGTTTATCTGCATCAAAGTAACGCCAAACGGACGTGTTGTGGTTTTCTAAAAATAAGCAAGTATTTTTAGAATCCATGTCTGTGAAAGAGTGAAACGGGCGAGTCGAGTCACGGCGACGCTACTGTATATTTTGGAAAGTTTTCCTCAAAAAATCAAGCATTTACTCTAAAATAAATCTACAGATAGATACCAATTGTCAAAATACCACAATGAACTCAATCATTGAATTTATACCATAAAATATTGAGATATGATATGCTGTCATCAATCAAAAGAAGACAATAATACATATACCGTTTTTGTCGGACCCAAATCGGAAAATATACATGTTACATCATATTGATGGTTATTGTCAGACATTCAAGACGAAATCTAGCTTATTGAACTACGACTCGAACATTAAAAAAATAGTTTTGTTTTTGACGGGTTAGAAATTAAAAGCAAGAATCTTTTCAAATAATGAGAAAAATTCTCTCTAGAATAAAAACAAAAATAAAAAAAAAACACCGTACGGGATGATGGCACAATAGTTAATATAAGAATATATGTATGCAAAAGAACATACATACTTCCATATTTTATCGAACAATTTATTTGAAAATTGGATCCCTTTTTAAGACAAGCATTTTTTTTACTATTGTACAACAATAAAAACTAGTCATGATGCTGCTTCTAAAGGTGTTAAAATGCCGGCACAGAATAGGTACCGACTAGATTTAGGATTCTAGTCTTGTCTATTTCAGTCCGAGCACAAAACGAAAACCATTTTAAATATAGTGTACTACAAATATAGCATCGCATTTTTGTATGTGTGGCGTTTATACGTCGCGAGCGACTAAAGCAACCAAGTCTATAATGTCTCGCTTTTCTGCTATTTTCACAGTTTACAAAAAGCGGGACTTACTTTTAGGTAAGATCTTTTTTATTAATTTCGAAACATTTTTAGTGTACCCATTAAAATAATGATGCATAATAGGAGAAAATTGTGGCCATCGATCTAACGTTTCAACAATCAATGAAAATTGATCAATAAATTCTTTCAGACATCCATAAATCGAAATATTTTGTTACCGATTTATGGATAAATTAAAGAAAAGAAAAAAAATGGTGAATCCAGGCCCGATACTACTTATGTGCAAGTTATGCGGCGCACGCGGGGAACCAACTATAAGGGACAGATAGGGGAAATCATATGATGAATGTCAGAGCTTAGAGAAGGTTATTTAGCAGTTATTGACAAAATTAACTTTGTTCGCATTTCTAAAAAATAAAAAACGATTTGCGATTGGCTTACAAGTCATCATTCAGAGAAATCTGTACGCTGGGAGCTTATATACTTCGTACTGGGAACGAAAAGTTAAAAAAATAGATGAGTTAAACACTGTATAAAAATTTCGAAAACTTATCACTTTTCACGCGGAAGCCAAAGTTTTCAAAGAACAGTTACTGATAAAAATATCTCAAGCGATATAATTCGGAGAATGGCGTCGAAATTTTATTATAAATTATATAAAAGGTGAGCTGATATAATATTTGTATCGCTGGCAGCACTGTCGCTAGAGATTTTTTTAAGTTCACTTTACGGCAACAGAATCATTTCACTAAAATATGAGTGTAACATTATGAACTCTTCAAAAATACAACCATTTTTTTAAATTTTGTCACACGAAAAAAGGTGCAATCATAATAGCATAGAATTGAAGCATTACTGTTGTGATGATTATTTCGAATTAAAATCATTCGTAAAATAAGTCAGTTGTAAAAAAGATTGATCAAAGGATCGAAACTGGCATCATTAAATTTTCGCTATTTTTTCATTATTGAAATACTGGTTTATAAAAATAGTGGATACTGAAATGAAAATATAATAGCTCTAAGGCAATTATTTTCAACGATATTCGCATTGATATACAATAAATCTTTTCTTATGGTTTTTATTAAATTTATTCGGCTTTTTGTGAATATGTTGAAAACGCGGTATTAATTCAATGTATTTTTTGATGTCCTTTTTTATATATATTTTATAGTACCAGTGTTATTAATATATAATTTTCCGGTGTTGCCGAACCAGTATAATTAAAAATTATCTCTAAATTAAACATTTTCACAAACAGCTAAAATCGTACGTAAATTTATGTAACATAGACCGACCCTCCTTCGGTGGGGTAAAAACGGTTTTATGAAACATAATTACTAAAATGTAAAAAATATACTTCATACAAATTATATTTTTTTTATAAAATTAATATAATAGAATGTTTCTATTGACCAACATTTATCAACATATATTTATACGACGCATTGGTTAAAACACTCGATGTATTATATCAACATTAATACGATTTTTTGTCATTAGGCAACGACATTAACAAACTGTGGGCAAAGATAATAAATTAAATTAATAAAAAAGATAAGAAATTTTTTCGCCAAAACAAAATGAAAAAAGTGCTATTGATTACAATAAACGTTAAACTTTGTAGCAATACTTTTTGATACTATCAACTATCAATCGTCTTGCACAAGATGTAAAATATGTTGACGCCTTGCCTTGCCTATTAAATAAACCATTACGTATTCAAGAATTGTCCAAAAGAAAATGATTCAAAATATCTGTCTTTCATGAACAAGAAATTAAGTTGATTCTTAAATATTCAATATTGCTTTGTAACGCGTTTCTTGTGCGGATGTTTTTCCAAAATATCGGTAAATATAAACGCATTTATTATCGGTGGGAAATTTCTAAATCGATAGGAAACGAAATTCACATCGCAAAATGGCGACGTGTGCGGAAAACGTTTATAAATAGACGAAAGCAAAGTGGCGCGTGTACGAGAGCTAAAGTACGTTTCCTAATGGTATGAAAAACAAAATTGTATCTTCAAAACATACTAAAATAAACTCAATGAACAGTAGTACTCTTTATCGGTTTTCCAAGTGACTGTAAGCAATGTACATAGAACCCAATGCTAGCCAAGAGTTAAAAGCTCGCCAATCGCATAAGCTCTAACTCTACCGAATAGTTCACAGCTGAATAACGCACAATACTATGTAATTTTAATAATACAGTTAAAGCCTGAATGAAATACGATATATTTTGAATGAAACATATTAAATCAATTGTACGCCTACAATTTCAGTGCTGTTTGGATTTCCAAGTCCAGTTTTCACCTGCAAACTTTACTTACATTTATATCGAGTATGTCCAAGACCACAATAACATTGAAAACGCCTTGATATACGTATGATTTTAATAAAATCTCATGACATTTCAGCTTTACACTTATAATCAAAATTATTTTTAATTTAAGCGCAAGACTTTCGTCTTATCTATACAGCTGATAAAAAAAAATCACACAAACAAAATCATGATATTCCACAGTCTTAAAGCCTATAAATACATACCGTGACCAACACTAAATCATCAATAGTGACCAGGTTCCGACAAATAAAAATGAAAGGTTACGTATCGATCCGTAGAGTTCGTCAGGTATGTACAAGTTACAATGAGCCAATAATAAACCGCATTAGAAAATGGCATGTCAAGTCGAAACATGCAAAGCCACCCCGACGTTTGATACAAGCACACCTAACCTAACTATAATAAAATAGCGTAGATGTATGTAAATAGATACTTGATCACGCACACAACACTCTTTCCACCCCTTTGCCCTTAAAAATTTAAAAATAGATTTTTATACGTCAGAATAACTCCCGTAGTTCGTTTACTGATAGATAGATAAGCATCGAAAATGTGAGCGATGCAATGATCCCGTAAATGGTATATGAAGTGTAAGACGTCTTCATGACAGTGTAATGGGACAAAATCGATGAAAAAATTTTCCAAAAATATTTTTATTATGGATGATTCAGATTATTTTTGGGTGGCATCATAGTTTCAATAGTATACAACAGTCATGTTTGACTGTTTTAAGTTATCTAATAATTTAAGCGTCATATTTTCAGTGATATTTCTTGGAATAATTGATATATATTAAAACGCGACATATTGTAAAAATTTATCAACCAACAAAATTGTATTTATATGGTTTCGATTTTTCAAATAATTTGCCAGCCCTCCGGGTCTCACTATACGAATACCTCCGGCATTCAAAAGTGTCCGGGAACGACAACTGACAGGGTCAAGCATCAAAATTCAATATATAAAATTAATATTTGAATTTTTTGTAAATGTAAATTATGTTCTATTTATTTAGGTATGCTTTAGGTTAGGCTTTATCTAAAATATACAAAGAACTATTATATTATCTCCATCAATTATGTTATAAACAATATGTATAAAGAAGCATCGTGCAGAATGAAATGATTATAATTATTTAAAACTCATCACTCTATTTTCATAAAAGAAACTACCAACAGGTAGATAGATATCAGTGATATCAAGACAAACAAGTTGGATGGCGAATTGATGTTGGCCGATACAACACACCCATCGATTTGACGAGAATTCGTTCCACGTGAGAAACAGTGACGCTGCATCAAGTATTATTTTTAAATATTAAATTAAGAATGAAACAACTGAAGCGTATAATCGAAGAATTTCCATTCAGCCAGGTACTAAAATCGGCCATCGAAATAAACAAAGCTAAATATATAATAATCGCGATCGGTTAGGTAATCAGATCGATTCCAAACGAGGAAATGACGTCAAAGAAAACTTACTTTTAAGGAGGTTAAAGTATTTTGGAAAGAATATATAATTATGTTTGACATTCTACAACGCAACTTAAAAAAAAATTGTTTTTAAAAAGTAGAATTCCCTGTTCTTTCAATGAATAAAATATGATTCTTCGAAGATATTCAATTCAGATTGATTGGTATAATGATGTTACGAACATAGATACAGTGTTTTTTACTTTTTTAACATACAATAAAATCCCCATTAACATTCACTTACACGGTCAGTCGAGACCGTATAATTTGGAGTAGTGGGGGAGAGAATCTCATACAAAATTAGAGATTTTGTTTTTTTCCGCGAAAAATTTAATACAACGATTATTCTTTGTTTTGCATCGAAAATCTTTATAGTATAATTTAATTTCATATACAGCACCTCTTTAACTTCTATACGTACGATATTTTTTTTATGTTTACAGTTAATAAAATATAGTATATAGACTTTATGTGGTCAAGTTTTATAGATCATAATGAACCTTGTGCTAATATCCTTAGCTTATATCCTTTAATAGCCTGCAAACTAAATTTATGACAAAAATTGAATGGCTGGCTGTAGCAACACAACTTTTGTTATAAATTACACATAAAAGAGATATCTAAGAAAATGATAATTGTGTTCAAATTATTTATCATATTTTATTTTGATTCTTCAATATAAATGTAAGGCATGCCAGCTTTTTATGAGGAGCATCATCAGAACGGATTATAGGATCAGTTGGTCAATGTATCGCCACGACGTGCCTAGAGATGAGATTGGTGGTCGAAAGCAAGAACCAGTAGTTATCTCATCGTTCTCTCTAGACTCCGTTTTCAGAACTACATATGAGATTAGGTTGAATGAAGTGGCTTTTATATACTATGACAAAAATATTAATTCTAATATATATAACGGGTCTAGAAAATAATTACGCTTATTCAAAGAAATAGGGAAATAAGGGATCTCGCGAGATATATATTTAAAAGTCATAAGAGGTATTCAAATTATGATGTCATACATTAATACGGTGTTTCCGCATAAACGAAACCATAAATAATTCGATACGTTAAACCGGCGCTTGGCACGCGAGCGCACGTGCGTCGTGGCGGTGAATCAAGGGCGTCACGTGGGACTGGGAAAACACCATTGTGTGAACAGCCTTACAATGTCGAATGGTTTTTAATAACTCGTGAAATTCAAAAAATGCGTCGGCTATTTTCAGAGTTACGACAAAAGAAAATTTGAATTTACGATGGATCAATCTACGTCTTCCAATTTATTGTTATTAGGGATCTTTAAAAATATTGACTGTATGAAATAAAACGTAGAAGGTACAACACGTATCCCGTATGAATACAAAATGTATTCGATTATCGAATATTACAAAATATACTAACAGCAAATATCTTTTCAGTAACGAAAAGCTTTCACGTCCAAAACTACTATTTTTCTATTTTGTAGTGAGCTTTGCGATCGATTTCAATACCAAAGCATACGCTATATTTTCTTGCAATTTAAAAATATTTTATAAATGGTGTATCGGAATTTAGCTATACATACAAAGTTTTAAAGTAAAAGCGCACATCAAAAATTGATCCTTCACGTGAAAAGCTTCTCAACAAAATAAAAATTATATATCAAAAACCTGAATCACGGCTCTTAGCCAGGTGCTCTGCTTTGCATTTTTGAACCAGAATTCACATCATACATACAGTCAGCAATGCACAATTGGTCACCAATCGTAAAATCCATAAAACTATGACACGTGAAATGGCTTCGCCATTTGCATAAGGTGTGGGTACCATGGTTTTTAGTCACACATCTTAAGAGTTAAGAAACCAAAAGCTGGAAGAAATCGGATCGGAAAGTAGATTAAAATTAAGATCAAAGTGCATAAATATTCGTCACTTTTGATTTCTAAACGATCTTATCAAAAATTTTCAATACGAAAATAATTGGATGAAAATGAGAAAATAAACAGTAATATCTTGAACACACACAATATTCATCTGATTATATAACTATTTCCCTATGTTCCCATCCAAGATTTCCATATAATTTATGGAAAATTGAAAATAAAATATTTTTCTTACATCTGGCGAGCGTATTACAATTTTGGCGTTTAAGAATTTTTTCGCTGTATTCAATATACCTTTCTCCAATAATAATCAATTATCAATGGGCCGTTTTTAGCAAGCACAAATGAAATTAGTAAGGAAATTTTGTGTTCGAATTCAGCAACACGAAATATTTTTCTACATTAGTTGTTGATCGTAAATGTAAGAGAACGAATGTATATTTGTTTTGGGTGTTCGTTACATTTTTATAAAGTACGACTATAAAATATACAATCCAACAATAATTCAATCTATTTTCGATTTAATACGTAATAAGATACGAGAACAAATGAAATATTTATAATTCCGTATTCCGTACTAAAGTATAAATATTATTTTTAAAGAAAAGACGACATAATAATACAAACATTAATATTTTAAGCGTTCCGTGTCAAACGAAAGGTTAAATTCGTACCGAAATAGACAATAATTAATTTTACATCTAGAATTATATAACAGAGGTTCAACTTTATATATTTAATATTGAAATAAAACGTTTGGAAAAAAATGTATAATCGAAAGAAAAAGAAAAACAAACTTTGTAAAGAAGTAAGAAATTACGACAAATTTTTATTATATCCATTACGAGTTTTGAGAAATAATGGCGTGTTTTTTTAATAGATCAATTGTTATTAAAATTTTCGTCAAAAAATTTTGGGCTTTCTTATGAACTAATTTAGATTTTCGCCAAACCAAACTTCTTACAAAGGCGATGTATTTCTGTATGAACTGAAATTTATGTTTACATGAATTTCGGGAAAAATTTTCAAAATGTTTTTATTTATAACTTTTTATATTTATCATGTTTATTTTGACGTAATACTTTTACTCAATCAATAAATAATGGTTACTTTTAGGTAAAATGTCAAAGGTAAATAAAAGTGTCGTTAATAAATTGTTTTTTTGGACAAAAGCTTATAAATATTAATGGAAATCAACTATGTTATAATTTTAAAATATCTATTTGGTGTATACCTTTTCATGTTATGCTAACAAATTTTGTTATCAACTCCAAAAAAAAATTTGAAAATGTCAAATGGAAAAATAATCTGCAATTCTACGAAAACTGCAGTTTTTTTATAAGCGGTAAGTTCGATTCCAGTTTTTTTCCCAAAAAAAGCTATTTCCTAATTCGCAAATGAGAATAATAGATTCCATTTAAAAGCCATTAAACTAAGCGCCAAACAATAGAACACTTTGATTAATAACACACATTTTAAATGGTGAAAAAAAATAACAATACAACATATTGAATCAGTAAAGCATTGTTATTATTTGATTAACGGGTCATTATAATTTTTAAGCCACGGGTTCTCAACATGTGAGAAATTCTACCATTTATCAAACAATTAGAATTCATCTCTTCTACTATAGTTAGACTTTCTTAGAAAGGGGGAATTGTTTTCTGATTATCGGTAAAAGTTAGAATTAACGGTAACGACCATACTACTTGAGTCAAATATTGAGTCTCTGTTAATAAAATAGCTATAAAAAATAACACATAAAACATTACGAAATCCGATTTTTTTTTACACAAGCAATCAAAAAGATCGTTTATTACAAAATTGGCATTTACATAGTAGAACTTTATTATAATAAAGCAAAAATTGCAAAGAATTTTGTTCAATGTGGTTGGTGATAGCTTTCGGCATCGCCATAGTTCTGACGAGGAAGAACGACGATAGAGCCGTTGACAGGCATACACAAAACAGGACATGTTATTTTAACTAAATAAAAAAAAAATGTTTTATGTGCGTACAGAGCCGCTTCTACTGTGCCAGGTCAAAAATAAAAAAATAAAAATTAATATTAATGTCTTAAGTCGTTATTTTATCTCGTCAAAATAAACTGAGCGAAACTGTAGACAATGCGCATTGTCTGTACAAAGACTTCGTTCAAGGAATTTCCTGGAACTTCAAAATATTTATTCGCTTCATAATTTGTAGCCGCACTTTTTGTTTACGTTATGTTATATCAGGCAAATTATAAAAAGAAAAAGTAAATCGTCCAATGGGTCACCTGATATTTCATCCCAACCCACACATTTAAAATAACTAGGTAATTTAATAATCACTCAATGAGTTCGTATTTTACGACATGATGGGAAATTGTGGAATGGACTAAACTTTTAACGAAAAATAACTGTTACTTAACGTAGCACGTCAAAAATGAACACAAAATCAAATGCCTGTGATTGAAAACACATTATGATAATATAAAAGTGAAAATTTACCACAAATGCATGCATGTGAATTTAATTCAATTAATGATAAAAATTTTAACGAAGTATACAAAACACATATAACCTTTCTCTATCTAATTGAACTTAAAAGTAAAACCAACGTTATCACAGCGCATACCCCTATGAATGATGCAGACTAACATAATTGTAATAGAATGTTAACCTCACTAAAAATACTACTAAATTTGACAGTTGGTCAGCTAATGAGAAAATTTTATCGAAAACTCTTGAAGGAAAAGATGTATGTTATTTATCGATTTTATTTTGCAGCGATACATATTGGAGTTCGTGCACTGCTACTTTATTCAACTAGATTTTTGAATGAACGGCATCAAGTATCATTAAGTTTATTGATTTTATTATAATTTGTAATAATTCGAATAAAAAAATACTTATTTTAGTTCTATTTCGCATGAATTTTATTTGCTGGCGTGGCCTGCAACGCACATAGAGTTTGATAAGCCTGGTGAACATATACTGCAGAAATACAAGCGTAATTTATATAACCTACTTACTATGCAGCTTTTTGTGTGCTTTCAAAGGAAAGCTTAGTGACAAGTCTGCTAAGTAATGCAAGCGGCAACACTTCTGCATATGACAGAATGAAGATGTTTAGTAACTTTCATAGAATGGGCGATGCTTCATATCGAGTAGTAGCGTGACTCCGTAGGGCTTTAGAAATTAAAGGTATTTAATTGATTAATAATTTGAGCGGACTTGAGTGCAGGAAAATGTGTTAAGTTTCAATCAAACATTCAATTACAGGAAGAATTGTTCAATTACAACAGAATTATAGAATGTCAATTAGAAACAATCATTTTCCAATTTTAAATTTTCATTCTATTATCGATTTGTTTAAAGACAAACAGAATATAGTCTATGAGAAGCTGAAAATAACGACAAAAAGTAAAATTGCACTCGAAGAAAGGTCAGGGTACTCCCCGCGCAGGCAAACAAGGCCGCCACACATTGAAGAGGAAAGCGAGTGTTGTCAGAAATAGATTTTTAAAAGCGGCATTTTTTATTCGACTTTTCGCAAAAGCGGCGACTCGATGACGTGCGAAGTGACGTCACAGGACGCCCGTTTCGGAGCCCTTTGCATGTACGTCGTTCACGCAGGTACTTGGTGCCAGACCACGGGAGTGGATTCCCTGCCGGAAGACGTTGAATCTTGACCTTTCGAAGGTTTGTGCGTCATCGGACTGCGATTATTACTTGGCGACTGAGATGTTTTCGATGTTTAGGCTGAGTTATTTGGCAGAGTTAATAAATCTACCTACTAACAGTAGGTAGATTCTAATAAGATGGAAATTAGACAAATCTATAAAACATCGATGTCTTCTTTCACCATATTTGCTCACTATATAAGACATATGGATTCCCTGGCACCCGCCAATTTTCTCACATATTCTGAAGACATGTAGCATTCTTAAAAATGAAAAAGTCATACATCCTGAAGAGATTTAACTAAACTATAATATAATTTCAATGAAATAATTTAGATAATAAGACAAGGTTCACTTTTCAATATTTTATTCGCTACGATATGTACTTATTTTTTATTCAGCGAAAATGTTAATGGTCAAGTTTTCCACCATTCATTCTAACATTAATAATTGCCACGCTTTTTTGTTAGGCTGTATCGACAAGGTGAGTAAATGTGAGGAATTATTCATTTTCCACCGCACGGCAAAATTATAACACACTCGGTTGCCTGACTATTACAAATCTCATTTTGAGATAATCGCGAATCAAATGAAATGTTCAGGTAGATCGTGAAAATTGTTATTGAGACTACACTATTCTACTTTCGACTTAAAGCATTCACTTGTTCGAAGGAAATACGGATGTAGTCATAATAGCGTTTGGAATTTTTCATCTTATTTTTTTGAAACAAGAGTTGAGAATCGTGTTTTGAAATAAGAGAATATCACTGTCAGAATTATGTATTCCCCTCTGATTCAGAAAATAATATATTCACAGGTATATAATTCAGATCACCGTTCGTTTTATTTTCGTTCAAGTCATCTTCGTCCATCCATACATCTCTACTCTTAACACCAGGAAAAATACGAATCTAAATTTCTTCGCTAGACATGTCCGTCAAATCTTCTATTATTTTGTACAACTGAAAAAAATTAATTACCGTTGAATAATGTAAATATCCAGACTGCAATTCTAATGGAAAATAATCTTGACACACCGTTTTAATAAGTTGAATAAACCCAATCTTCAACTTTAGGTCTAATTACAGTCTTATCTCGAGTTCCATTCAATTTAATATACAGAAATTAAGATTTTACAATAGTATAAGATTTTGCATAACAAAGAATGCACATCAAACTATTTGAAAGAAAGATTGAAAGAATATGTTACGTGCATGTAAATTTGCATGATCTTTATTCATGGTAAAATTTCTTAGTGTTAAAAAAGTGAATGTTTCTATAATTGCGTCTTACTAAAACTTAATGGAAATAACACGTATCACATGATAAAAATAAACGAAAAATATCACTTGATCCATCATCACTGCACTAGATTTTGAAGCGTCTATTAAAAAATCAACGCATAAACTCTTGACCAGTAATTGAACCCGGAACCCAAAAATAGATAAGGTTAATAGCATGCCGTAAAAAAATTGCGTGCCTTCTAACTGTTCAAAAGTTGAAATGATTGGAGTAACCAGTTTTATAGGTTGATCGGTCTAAATTCAATCATCTCAGACATATTTTTTAGCGTTCACAATCGAAATTACCGTCAGGTTTGCACTTGATTATTTCACCTGTTTTACATCTTGATTATTCGTATGATAAGTACTTACTTTACGGTAAACATTGTATTTTTGTGGCGAACATTAATACAATTCGAAATAACCAAATGCATGAATTTAAAAACCAATTCAATGTGACCGTATCGAGTACCCTGTCTTGTGAGTTCTCAAGACAACTTAACTTGGCTGGCTGAAATCAAATTATTTTTACTTAAACCATATTTTCCGCATCGCATCGACGAGATAGCAATTGACATTTCCAGATCGCATTGTGTAAAACGGTAGAAACATTGATGATAACTTTGTGGATTTTATTTTTTTTATACAGAATTAAAACACATGCGAAAATTGAGGATCTCGCAGACACAAATGAGTGCTTTTTCATTTTTTTTTTACATTGTAAATAGGAGGTAAATCAGTTAAAAAATAAGCAAGCTATTGCGAAATTTGAATCTCCCTCCTACGTACGTTTGATGCAATACCAATAGTTGATACATAAAAATTAAGTTTGTCGTATTAATAACTCATTATTTATTATTTTATATCCTGCTATGGATAATGAAGAGTGAACTAATGATTTTTCAGGGCTGTGGAGTCGTGAAAAACGAGTGATTACGTTTCGATAAGATGAATATGAAAAATATCTTAATTAACAAAAGGAAATAAATCGTCCACCTCTGCATATAATAAAGTGGACGAAAGAGAATCTATTTTAAATTTTAAAAAATAATTTCAGGTTGCATATAAAACAACTTAAATGTTGAAACGACAGTACAATGGTCCCCAGAAATCATACAATATTTACCGTTCCAGCATTGCCTCCAATCTAAGTATCCGTAGAGCGGTTATTTTCCGCTCTTAAAATCTTTAATTCTGATTTGAATACAAGCAATGCTATGGTTAAAAATAGATTGAAATAAAGTTTTAATTTGTTTTATTTTTCTTTATTTCTGTAATATTAATTTTATGAAAATTTGTCTATTTATAGCAAAGGTACGAAAGAAACCTGACAAAATTAAATTTGTTTTGGTCAGAGTCGTGTTGTTCGTCAATGTCGAAGTAGTAGTCGTATTTTTAGCGAGTCGACGCCCTGCTTTAAATCGAGAATTACTGTGTGTGTGATTTATTAGCTTTAATTATATAATCCCTAGCGTATACCCTGCATGCGTTGCAATACCACTCAAAAAAAGAAACCGCGACTTTATGATATCGCTTCGTCGGAAGCCTCTCACCTTCCGATTGGGTAAGTCAGAATTGAGGCGAGGCCGAAGCCAATTAGAAACGATAAGCTTAGGTTATGATTTTCTTACCGAAATTTGACAGTGGCGGCCGTATGTGTTTTTATTTATTGCAGTGCTTTTGGATACACAATGTTTTTTGTTTTTCTATCTGGTGCGTACACAAATAAATCAGAAGGTTTCCCAACACATGAGTAGGCCATATACAGTTGTCCATGTGAGAAGCATGGATTTTCTAAATTTAGTCCACACCTCATCACACACATCAACTTCAACCTCATTGTTTCACCCTTTCCTTTCGTGCTTGAGTTTTACTCTGACCTATTCCTTTTCGTTTGGATGGCATAATTTATTTCACAGTGAATTTTACGTTTTGATATTCACTTTTGAAAAATAAAAAAAATAATAATTCATACATTGAATAAATTCTTTCTATATCACACACGATTTATACGTAATATTTATTTCAATTCGTTCTGTCATGCGACATAAAACCAAAACAAAAAAGTCGGTAAAATATAGAACATTAAAATACTTTTTTCGAAAATCGAACTTTGTTTCAAAATATTCAGTACCTACGTAGTATAGTGAGTGAATGTGACAGATTTGCGTCGTTCTTGTTTTCGGCGTTGCTATGGATATAATGTGTCATAAATGGCCATTCTGTATTACAATAGTCTTGTATGAAAACATATTTTCGTAAATATTCAATTAATTTTTGTAATCAAATCAAATTCTGAGTATCCTATCTTTTGCCCGGTAGTCTAAGCAATAATTCGACAAAGTTTTATCGCAATCGGATTAATGGTGTAGGAGTTCATTCATTTTTATATATATAGATTAGTCAAATTTTAGTTTTATTTGTGCAAAAGTGAGGCAGATCCAAAAATTAACCATATTCCAATACAGTAGAACCTCGATTATCCGGATCGGTTAAATAAATATATCACGAATTTGCTAATATTCACGCGGAGAATTGCGTCCATTGTTTACGCAAGTAATGGACTTAACATTTTGATCGTTGCATTTGTGTCTTTATGCATTTGCTCCAACAAGTCCTGTATAAAATATGGATCCCTATTCGATAGGCATTGAACGTTTGTTCTACTATCCAACAAATCTTTAGCATCAAGGCGTGAAAATACTGCACCGAAGTACAAAACTAGTAAAGAATGTGTCACCATAATAGTGTGTGCCATGCCAATATTCTCGATTTTATTCAGCATCGAAAAGACAAGCTAATATAAGTAGAAAAAGATAATTAATTTTTTCAATAAAAAATAATTTTACATTAAAGTTATTTATTAATCTAATGGAATCAAAATGATTCATGCAGAATATACCTGTATTATCCTGTCAATTTTGACTACGATAACCGGATTTCTCAAAAACTGCAACAAAAATTTCTACAGAATCTATACTTATATGTGTGAAAATATGTGTATAATTAATAATTAGACAGTGACCATTATTTTTTTAAACGGTTTTTTATAATTTCCCAAGCATTTTGAAAGCGGTACCTATTCGCTTCTATATGTAAGATCCTTAATTATTTTTTTATTAAGATATTTTATGATCACTATTCTAGATATCTGCGATATATAATACTTCTAATAAACGTATATAGTTGATAGATGTATTTAAAAGCCTTCTCCGAACAGTACTACAGATCATAATTGGAAAAATCCATTGCAACTCATCTGAGAACATGTCCAGACTGATAAATAACTTCTATAGTTCTACTCAATAGCAATATTAATCGTCAATAATGTATGCTATACGCTGATTAGTAATATTTTGTATTTTCATTTATCTCGATTAGATATTTATAGGCTATATCTTTCAATGAAACCGGTCTAGAACTATAAATAAATTGAAAACGGTCAAAAGATAAAATATTTAAAAAAAAATGTCTGAACTCTGCAACAAAAAACGGACAAGTGTACAAATGCAGAATATTAATGTTATATTTTTAATGAAAATTTTTCCGAGAATTTTCCTAGATTTAGAAATTAAATATACTGCTTGGGTCAAAACTACGCTCCATTCATCCGATGACGTCATTGCGGTCAAATTTTCTGAGAAACACAAAGCTGGCCAGCTAAATTGAATTATTAAATTATTTAATTATCTATTTCTTTTATAATTTGTCACACTTTGATATACATATTTGCTCCCCATTAGGATATCTCGATATTCATGTTTTCAGGAAGGAATTAGTTAGTCACACAAAAAGTGGCGAGTATTTGAGTTTTGACAATTAAACTAGGATTTGAGACTAATGAATATACAAGAAATGGCGTCACTTTTTCTAAATCAAATTATGTGCGATCACTGACTATTCTGAGAATCCAATTAGGAAGCCACTGATTTTTTGTGTTAAAAGGGCTTACATTTTCACTAAAACCGTCGAGTTTTTAATAAAAATAGTCTTATTGAATTAATTAAAGTGATATTTTAAAAAGCAAGCGAGACAAAGTAATAATCTGGTCTTTATTATAATATAAAATTCTGCAATTATTACGGAAAGAATATATTTTATTTTTATATAATAAATATATATTTATGGCTTTTCCTTAAATACCGTAATCTGAGCACTACTAAAGTGATCGTCGATTTTTTTTCATTGTTTCATTATATCCTGTCCGAAAATGATAAATCTACGTTATACCGTCTTAGAATATTTTTTACTCGTTAATCTTTCTTATTTTATTCCACCGAGAGCATCCAACTGTTTGTTACAAGTAACAACCTCTAGACCTGGTCACTGACGGTACGTTTCCTTAGCTCCATATTTCCAATATCGTACTACCTTACCAGTCGATTTCTAATGCAATCACTTGGTTTTGACTTTGGTCTTTAAAAAAAATCGATCATGCATGGCTTTATCAGCGATCGGCAGACAACAGTTTACGTTGTCGCTATCTTTGGTGAATTCGATTTGTATTGTTCTTATTAAACGCAATATAATTTATAATACCGCTAAAAATGTATAGATTCATCCTTTCACTTATGTTCAAACATGTTATCCTCAGACAGATTAATTTTTGTTTGAACGAAAAAAAAGTTTTTGGTGCGAATCTTTCTAGTTATATAATAAATAATTCGATTTAATTTTTTTAACGCTGTACACTTTTCAAACCAATGCAAAATCTAGATTCACTGACTGAGACGGTAAGCTGGTGGTGCCTATCGTCCGGTATATCGGAGAAAACCCACGTTATATTTTTTATTAAGTGTGGCAATTTAAACAGTAAACATTGTGATTCTAAGATAGATGAGAATTTGGCTGGGCATCAGGCGCGCGCGTGTTGAGTTTAAATCATTCATAAAACGAAATTTATTTTCCTCGTTTCGGTCCATAATCGTGTGTCGGGTGCCAAGAATCATTTTTTTGTCAGCCGTGAAGTAGCCACTAAATCGAGCTCATTACTGATTATCTATAAAATAATCAGTGACATAACTCCCATACATAATATTTTGAATCTTATCTAGATTGTGGCAGCGGTATTTCAAAGTATTATTATTGATTAGTGTAATAAATCGCAATCAGAATTCATCACTTTCATAATATTTGCCAGCATATCACTATATCACTTATTTGGAAATTTGAAATCAATAATAATATCAACGAAAGTGATATCTCTATAAATGTGTTACGAAATTTTCAATTTCATATCTTCAATAGCATAAAATATATAACCATATAAACATAGTTTTAAATTTTATTTCAATATATCACTTAGCTATTAAAAACACATTGTTACAGATTTTGAAATAAAAAAATAAATGGAAAAACGGTCTGTTTTCTTTGACCGTGCAAAAGAATCCGGTATACATATTTATAATTTTCATACAAAAGCTAACCCCCTGAAGCAAATTAGTCCTGGCTAAAATTGGTTTAAGTCCAACACTAATTTTCCGGATTCCATATTTAAAATTAGGAAATCGATTCATAGTGAAAATTAAAAGGTTAAAAGCTTTTAAGGAGATTACTATTAGAAAATGAGCGATCTTTTTATTTTTTCGGATATTCTTTTGTATAATTTTAAAATGTGAAATATTTAATCAACATACATATTCATACATCGTTTTTGAGGTGCCTACAAAGCGCTCCTGTTGGGACCGACTTTTTTGTATTAATTTTATTTTTAAAAAATGATATTGCTAAAAAAAATCAAACTATGAAATAATATTACTGCGCAATTATACTGGCAATATTTTACGTCGGAAAAATAATTGTCCTGACAATATCGTGCACTGAGCTTTCATATTAAATTTACCTACTATTGAAACAGAATTGGAAAATGATTTTAAACTCGTAATTCTAACTTTGAAAGAAAATTTTTGGAAAATGAACTTTTTTTTTTCAGGTTCATTTATTGTATGAAATCTCAATCTTACAGTGGAAACTCCAATTTTACGCTCCCGAAATACTCCCTCCCGATATTCACCAATAATGCACGTTTTAGTTACCGTAAAAACCGGTTAAATCTTTTGGTTACATACATTTTTATCAAACCGATCACATACATTTATTCAATTAAATTATTAGGTTTATTGATTGAATTGGCATTCACTCCATTATAACACGGTGAAAAAAATAGCAATGTATTTTAGTTCTACAAAATTATTTTTTTAAATATAGTTGATAGCTATTTCGGCATAGTTCTGACGATGGCGTGAGCCAAAATAGCTATCAACTATAGTTAAAAAAAATTGTAGAAATAAAATACATTGCTATTTTTTTTATTAGGTTTTTAATATTGACAATATACACTTCTTATATTTACATGTCGGTACCATTGAATTCGTACAATATTGGTTGATTCATTGCTTTGGATTTAACTTGACTATAATGGCCAAAAATAATTAAGTTTTCAGCTATAATTATATATTGTTATCTAGATAATTTTGTGATGACGGAACCTGAATTGGTTTCTAAAAACCATAAATAATAATTGTGAAGCTAAACACCTTGTCATTTTAACCATATTTAATCAGATTTTCATTATAAATACTTGTCATGCTCTAAAAAAATGATCCTGGATTCTAGAGAATAGAGAAAAAAAAACATTTGATGCCATGCATTAAAATTTTAAAAACAATGATACTAAAAATTATCTCCAAATTCACTATGCCCCGAAAGGCAAAGGGCGGGAAAGATAACGTCCGTGTGGGACAATGAGATGGATTGATCAATTCTGTAATCGGGTTTATAATAGGTTTGGACAGAGTAGACAGTGGCGTTGTAACGATGATAATAAAATGGAATAGCGGCGGGTGCCTTTGCAATGTCGGCAGGCGTCTGCCTACTGCCTGCATCCACCTCCGTGTCTCTATTTTTAACTCTACAAACATTTTGAGTATTTTGGGATGTAGGCGGCATATTGAAAAGAGGCGGTGCGTGAAGATAGGTCAATCATTAAATCATTATTTTTTTAAATAATAATTTTATTTCGGTAAAATTAAATTCTTTCTTTAAGAAAATTTAATAAAAAGATTTACTTAGCTGCAAAGAAATGTTAATTTATATTTCAAACAAAAAACCATTATGTTAGTAAGAACACGATTTCACAACAATTAACATTAAATATGGTTATCAAAATTTACTATTTTTACAAGTGAGGTTTTAAATAATTATTTTATATTTCGTTGCGTTGCTTGGGAAGTTTGGGAAAACATAAAAAAGTAACACGGTGAAAAAAATACCAATGTATTATAGTTCTACAAAATTATTATTAAATTTGTAGAACTAAAATACATACATATATATAAAATACAATAGGTGAATGCCAATTTAATCAATATTTTTTTAAATATAGTTGATAGCTATTTCGGCTCACGCCAAAGTCAGAACTATCTGAGCGTGAGCCGAAATAGCTATCAACTATAGTTAAAAAATATATTTTGTAGAACTAAAATACATTGCTATTTTTTTCAACGTGTTATAATGGAGTTCTACCAAGTGAATGTCAATTCAATCAATAAATATAAAAAAGGAATTGGGGACTAATAATCAGTTCACGTTACAATCAAATAACAAAGATTTTCCATTTTGAGTATGTATATATATATTCGGGCAGGCAATAAGCTTAAATTTACTCATAGCGAGAATAACTCTTGCCGTCGGGTAAAAAATATAATTATGCAGTAATTAAAATCACAGCACGTTGGCCGGACACGAGACAAAAAAAGCAACATAAGTGTATGTATAAGATGGAAACGAGATCAAGCAAAATAATTTCTATAAAAACCTGTCCACACGAGGCGCCATTGAAGGATGCGAGACGTAAATAAAAACACTGTTTCGACTCACAACACTATTACAAACGCATGCCAAAGTCAACGCGGTCATGCATTTTTTTTTACACACAATCGTTTCTCCGGCATTAGTTATAAAAATAATGACATATTAAATCGTGATTAGCATTGTATTCAGAATAACTCGCACACCTGTAACAACCGGCGACTTAACACGATGTTTGAGTCAAGGTAGGAGGCGAAGGAATCGCTCTATTATGGTGACTCAGTGGGCAGACTTGTGTTCTACTAAGATGAAGATTCAAACTCGATGCAAAATTTCAATAAAACACTGTACATGGCGATTTGTATGTAACTATGTGTTATACAATTTACGCATATTTATTTGGACATTTCACAAATTTCACTGGGTGTATTACGCAGAGCGAAAACCTGAATCATGTTTCTAAATTTTGGCTATAATTTCTAAAACAAATAAATCTGCATACAAAAAATGTGTCGTAATGGATAGGTGAGCATCATTAAATTGCAATCTAGTTATTCCCTATATGATGCCGTATATACTGCTTAGTAATACATAACATCATCCGAAATGTCCGACGGATTAACTACATCCGTCATATCAATGGTTTACGAAAATAATTTACTCACGGATCAATTATGTTGAATTCTCTACGAGTTAATTATATACTTACTTTGCCTGCCAATGCAATGGTAAACCAGTGTTGTTGTGACAAAACATTGATCAGACTCAGACATTGAGTCTCTTTTTATCGCTCCGATTGCCGTAGAAAAGTGTTGAGAGTGAAAGTATGAGAGAATAAGAAATTCGCGTAGGTGTAAATATCTCCATGCTGACGGACAAGTGACTCGCTGTATCATTTTTTCGTACACATTAATTTACGGTAATGGTCCACCACTTTAGCATGTTTCGGCTGAACTATATTTAGATGCACATAAATATTTTTTTTCTTGAATATCTATAATCTAACCCACATATTATCGAACTAGTCTGAGTCTGCCACGTGCCATGGTCCCCCGTCGACAATGGTTCCCATGAACTAGTCTCTTTTACTTTACTGTGAAATCATTTCAGATTAGTTGTCCTGCTAACAACACGAGTTCTTTTTTTGTTGCAAGACTGCGACGATGAAAAAGTTTGCCAGTGTAAGTAGCAAAAAAAACATGCTTACGATGACGAGCCCGATTTGTACTCCGAAAATATTAACTAACGGCAGTTATCGATATCAATTATTGGAGAATATATATTAAATATTACCTACTAAAATTGGCACGTGATAGCCTTTCAATTACACCGTAATATGACCGAATACAACATAACATAAAACCGTTGATTAAACTTATATAGAATTGTAGAAGAACACAGGAAAAGGTTTAACAAACTCCAAAATCTCAAATGCTATATTGAAAAAACAAATAAACAATTTTATGATGTTCATCTTGTTAGGACATCCAAAATGTTTCTAGATGTAAAGAAGAGTTTTAACCGCAAGCCCATAGATAATACATCAAACCCGTTGAGATGCTTTTGATTATTTAATGAGTATTATTATAGTTAAATGTGCAAGATGGCCGCCAAAATACACATGGTGTATAGTAAAAACGGAACTACACGTTATTTATGTGTCAAGTTTATCGCCTGGCATAATTCATTTTCCAATTTAAATCTTCTTTGATCTGAACGTCAAAAATAAAATCTCTTTTGGCAGGATTGCTGCTTTAAAAAGAAAATAGAAAAAAATGGAAAAGCGAGCATGAAATATCATTTTCTGATTGCCGTGGCAGAAATGTAAAAATAACGGCAGAAGAATTCTGGGAATCCTACACAAAATTTGTAATTGAATTTCTGAAGGTTTTTCACGGTTGTAATAATTTAATGTTTTTTTTTTGTTTTTATGTCATGTTGCACAACTGACAAAAAATCACTGTTATTCAATCTAATGTGTAAATTTAGTACTTTTTCTGTCCATACAAAAGTTTTTATATTGATTTTTTTTTGTCAAATCGAAGGGCATTTCTTCAATAGAATACATAATGTATAATATTTATTTTAATACACACTAAAAGTCAGCTGTCTGTAAGATTAAATGCATATTTTTTAATTAATTGAATCTACATTTACTTGGTAGAATTCCATTATAACAAGGTGAAAAAATAGCATATGTATTTTAGTTCTACAAAATTTTATAAAACTTATATAGATTGCTATTATTTTAACGTGGTATTTTTTTTTATAAATTTCACATTTAATTAATGTTTAAGTGTGATTAGGAATTATAAGTGATTTACATAAAATCCTTGATTCATTCGTTGATTAACATAAAAAACAATGCACGTGTCAATTGTATTTTATCGTAGGATATTTTCAAAGTCAAACAAACCATATCCATAAATGTCGTTAGTTAATTTATTATTTAATAGTAAAATGCAAATGTAGTGCCGCATTGTAACGATGTACTTTTTTGGAATTAATACTGGCAAAAAATCATAATTAACAGACTTGGAGCAAAAAAGAAGCCCGTGCTGCGAAATAAGTAATATTGAAATGGTCAACCAATTTACTACATTGTCATAAAAGAAACCGGCTCGTCAGAAACCTAGTCGCCGGAGGACCGAAGCACGTGTTTAACGTGTATCTAAGCTCGTTCGCAAGTACACTAGAACTAGTGACCGAAAAATAACGGTGTCAATTAATGCAACAAAAAAATGAGTTTGCATATTTAAAGTAACGGACAGCCGCGCCAAGATTTAAAAATGGACAATAGCACACAAAAAACGTTAAATTAATCCGTAGTGTAGTGGTTCTCGTGTGTGGCCACGGTGGCCACCAACAGTTTTATAGTAAATATTGATATTAAATAAATGTGTGTGTTTACAAATTAATTTGTAAAATTATTATTCCATTTAAATTGATTAAACCTGACTGACCCAGCACTTATAATTCTTAATTATAAAACTATTGAAAAATTTTGGTCGAAGTTATACGTTGACCATGAATCGAGTCAATATAAAGAATTAACAACAATTGCTTTATTAATTTTGTATATTTTACGAAACAACTTTATATTGTAAAAGATCATTCAGTGTAATGCATTTTTATCACATTTGGTGAGGCCACGAGATATTTCCACAGGACAGCTGATGTTCATAATGCGGCCACAGTGAAACGTTTCACGTGAGAACCACTGGTGTAGAAGCACAGGTGCATGGAGCAGAAAATTGGGGGGGTTTTACCCGGAGCTGGAACAGGAGCATTGTGCTACTGCACTGCTCTTTTTATTATTACGCAATTTTAACCGTATAGAGCAATATAAATATTTGACACTTCTTACACTACAATTATTTAAAATATGACAACGTAACAGATAACCTTACTCTTTTTTACTCTTTGAGGACATACCATCTAAATATTATTACGGATGTTGTATTATTTTATGACAAAAAAAAAAAATTTACGAGTGTAATTAATAATGAAAATCAATAATAATATGGTTATATATATAATATTTATATAGTGCATACAGTTTTTTTTTTGCAGTGCACTCGGAACGGAGCAGACCATCAGTAGACAAAAGTATCAGGTCCAGCGGAGCAAATTCAAAACAATTATAACAAATATGAACAGTTAAAAAGTAGCACGGTGAAAAAAAAACCAATATGTTATATTTAAGTTTGTGCAAAATTTACATTTTACGCATAGTTCTGATATAATATAATGCAATAGCTATAATTTTTACACCGTGTTATAACGGAGTTTTATGGAGTAAATGCCAATTCAATCAGTCCATTACAAAGTAGACTTTGCAATTAGTAATTGAAAAAAATCAATACATAAATACCTCACTATAAAGGTGTTAATTGTCACTTTTTGATGGAAAGGCATGATATTTTAAATAATAAAAGCATTTTTTCCTACCATTTACACGATATATTTTATGACCAAGACCGGTTTCGATCATCATTTTGTTGTTATTATATAAAATTAAAATATCTGCTGATTTTTAAATGATGAGTTTCGATGGGATAAAATATTATATTGCATATAAATACAATATGTTATCATTTTGATTAAAGATTGATTAAATTTATTAAGACATGGAAAGGCGAAACCACAGTCATAAGCGACAAATAAATGGGAAAGAAAAGAATATGAAAAAGTAAACAACAGCCAATGATCAATAACATGCCTAGTGGCAGGCTGAAATGCCTTATTTCTATTAAATATGTAATCCGATATATTCACCTGTAAACTTAGATTTATATCATGGTAAATATTTGGTGATTTCTTGTTAGGCATATAGGCATAATATATTTCGGTGCTCATTATGTCTCAGGATGTTGTACTTTATGGCGACGAAAAATTAATTGATATTAGGTGCGCTCTGAAAAGGGTTGTCAGACGTCTCTATTTCACGAAATGCAGAGTCCCACATTGCATCTGAAAATCCCGACTATATGTACAAAGTGTTCGTAAAACATCGTGTGCATTCGTGTCGTCGCAAGTTTCTTGTGCAGTGGCACTGGTAATGGCAGTGGTAATTCTTTGAAGTTGACTGAGGTGACAGTAATTACTACTTTTAGAACAACAAGGTGTTTATTATTTTTACACACATATATATATAAACATGTGTACTTATTGAAATATATTATAATTTTATTTATGTTGTGTATTATTTTTTTTATTGGTTGTCCAAAATAGTGTACCGATCTATGATTTTGGAAATTGGGAAACAATGATTTTGAATAACCTATGAATATTATTATGAAATCTTTTGACTTCGATAGTATATTTCTGCTAATTATGATATTCTACGCAGTTATTTACTACGACGTTAATATCGCAAATATTGTCTATCTCGATGTTGCCATCTCGCGGCTATTTTTACACACTAAGCGGAAACCCCGTAAAGCGATGAAAATAATAGCATGAAGGGATACCCTAGCCGATATCCTTTGTACCCGGGGAAATCGTGCAATCTATTTCTGTCGACGGTTTCGGGACTACGGGATCGAGTCCCACACCCGACCTTTCAGCCTCACCTGGTGCGACCTTCGCGGCCGACCTTCCCGAAATAGACACCGTGCAGGGGGAAGGCTCAGCGGCAGAGGTAGTCCCTGAATTATTGAGGGAAGAAAACACTCGTTTTATGTGCGTTTATGATTGCCAGGTAATCTGCTTTAAGGATGTTTATTTCGCATATGAATTTTTAAACCGATAGCAGAGGAAATTTTATTTCTTTGCGGAAATGCTCAGCACACTTTTTCCGTAAACATCGGTATAATGGAAATCGTTCGTCAATCATTTTATGGTATCGACATGTTCGATAAGAATTATTCAAAGAAAGCATCAATTTATATAAACAGCAAAAATAATGTAATAATGCAACATTCACAACAGTGGTTTTTGACCAAAGCTCTATTTTCATGTCTATGTCACCCGAAATTTTAAACGAACAGACAAATATTAGTCTTTCACCGCTCCTCAGACCATTGCGAATGGCTAATAAATTTAGTTTTTTTCTGCTAGCACGATGTAAGCTAGGTTGTTAAATCAGAAGAGAATATGTATTTTGTACCTTATCTTCACAGCTATATATAAATAAGTAAATGTACGTTTAAACGTAGTTCTGGCGATGGGGTGAGCTGAAATAGCTATCAACTATATCTTATAAAAAATGTAGAACTAAAATACATTGCTATTTTTTCACCGTGTAATAATGGAGTTCTACCAAGTTCAATCAATAAAATGACACCGCTTTGATACGAATTTTTGAACAGATTTGAATGAGCAAACAAAATATCATTGTTTGAATTGGCATCATTGGTCTAGCACTTATTCAAAACTAGGATCGAAGTTTAAATGTATTTTGACTACAATAATGATTTAGCGTTGCACTCTCACTCCGAGGTGAATAAAGTAAAAAAATATATATTACCGATTGCTTCCCTGTGCATAATGAGCCCTAATCAAAACACTATGTAACTTTATAAGCCTCAGACACATTTGATGGAAACTACATCGTTATACTACGTGCAAAAGATATCTTATATTTTCCACTGAAGATGCAGCGATAGACGTTGCATAACCGGAAACGATAAATACTACCCGGATTATGACATAACTAGAGTCTATAAATAAATCAAGCTATTACTAAGCGAGAGAAAGATTAATGAATGGACCGTTGAATTCTTTGAATAACTAACTCTATTCGTGACAACCTGCCAGCGAACTGTGCCCAAATATTGATCAAAAATAAACACAAATGGAAAACGCGTCAAAGATGTTCAGATAATATCCATCAGAAAATATTAAACGGACACATTTTCGTAAATTTATTATGATACACAAGCAAATGTTATGAAGTTCTCATCCTAAAAGAAAAATTATTATTGATCAGATTCCAGTGGCCACCAACGCTAGTTGACTCACAACACAACCGAACAAGTTGCCAAGTGGTCAGCGCTCTTGATCATTTCTCGTGTATCGTTTCCGTTTGCGTATCCATGCATACGAATCCCAGAAAGAAAGCTGTCGTGGTTTTATTTTTCATTATCTTGATGGAATGGTGTTCAAAACGATGTGTTTTTGTGTTGTTACCAGTCGAGCGTAGGCAGAAAGATTAGCTATCTACTTGTCATTTACAATAAATCCGACCGTGTTATTTTTCCTACTCATAAAATTTTCCTTAAGGTTCTGCTATGGATAAATACGACAAATTTATTTTTGCGGGCAATTAAACTCGACAGACGATGAGTTTAGCATCGATATTGATTTACTGTATGGTCAATACTAAAATTAGAAAGAAATCAAATCTCACAAGGAATACATAAGTAATGAACGACACACATTTTTTCTTCTCTACTTCTTGATATCGGGTTAGTGTAAATTTTACATTAAATTAGTTATTTTAGAAGTATTTAAAAGAATTTCATATTTTTTTTCTAAATGAATATTTAGGATCAAATATTAAGCGCATAATTATAGAATTGACTTAGTAGAATAATTTTACATAACATTTTAAACATTTAAGTGGACAACTATTGTAGTAAATTTAAATTAAAGATACTTTTTATGATGCTCTCTAAATTTTTGTCATATTTTTGCATAACCATTTGCTTTATAACCGAGTAACTATTAACACCCAGTTTCATAGAAATAGCTTGTCAAGATTCATGTTTCATAAGTTGATAATAATTGCGATGAGCGAAACCGGTCTTCATCCCTAAAAATATGGACGTAGAATAATTTTAATGTTATTTCATTTTTTAATACATTATCATAAAAACATTACAGTCAGCATCCCCATCATAAGATGAATGACCATCCTTTTCGATATTTCCGTCGTTTACCTTTGTCCCCAGAGACTTTTTAGGCCGTGAAATCTAATTTATTATTAAACATTATTCCAAAATAATTCCAATCTAAAATGACCCGAGCGACTAGGAAACGTCTGCCTGAAATAACGCATAACAAAGAATAACACACAATATACAAAACGTTTCCAAATCAGTTGGCACAAAAAACAATTTACAATGCCATAAAAGCTTTTCATGTTTTCAACTAAATAAAGAGAAAAAGTTTTAAGAGAACAGAGGAGCTTTAAGCTGTCAACCGAAAGCTATTTCCGGCAACACTACTGTCAGAGGCAAGAAATAACCTTTGGACGTTCGTTGCGGACACTTAATTGACCTTTGTTGCGGGAAAAATAGATGACAGACGTATAAACAAACAAATCATAAAAGAGACAGGAGCACACGCGGATGCTCTATGTGGAAAGCGAGATTGGTCAACAGACTGACCATAATGTCAACTTTTTTGTTTAAAATAACTCTTGTTTAAGCATATTGAATTGAGCCATAGATAAAACATTGGAGGCTACACCACGAGTCGCAATAATTATCCATATATAATATATTACCATACGTATATTTTAAGAACGTGAGTTGGCAAAACTCATATATTGATTCGTAAAGATTTAGGAAATTGAGTAATGAATAGATTTTAGAAACATATATATGATGGTATCGTTATTGACAAGGGAGCGGGTTGTAATTTTTGCTTCAAGAAATAACTTAGACTCTGTTTGCTAATATAATTCTTTCGGTTTATAAGATGCCAAAGCGACAATTTTTAGAAATATAAAATTCTATTATCTTGACCATTGAAATAAGGAGTCATGCAATTTGCAATATATAATGCATTACGTTAAGAATAAGAACCAACGTACAAATTATGATACCATGAGGAAGAGTTTTAAAAATGTTTAATGATATTGCCTTGGATATTAACAAATGCAGCATGGCTTGCAATTGAGCTCAGATTAATAATGTTTTATAATAACGGCAATACCGATACTTATTTTTTTTTCAAAACTAAAATATCTGCTTTGGAAATATAAAATGTGGCAAATTAGGCAAATGGAATTTTAATTAGAAACAAGAAGAATATACAGCGCATTTTATGAGCCACCAGGGACCACTTCCCGTCTTGGGCGGACCACAGTTACCTGTATATATAAGTTTATTGAATCAAATAACAATATCCTTAGAAAAAATTGCATTATACGTTACTTTCAGTTAATGGTTTGCTATCATCGAATTTGTGATCGTAGCGAATTATTTTCCTTATTTTCATAAATATTTGTAAACCGATATTTAATTAAAAATAACGTAATACTGATATCTCTGTCCAATATTGCAATCCCTAGACAGAGATTGCTCGATTGATCCTCTCTGATCTGATTTACTTGAATCATGTTAACAGCAATTTTTTTAAATACATTACGAAAAATTTAAAGCGCTTCGCTTATAACAGTAAATGCAATGAAAGCTTTTATTGAACTGAAAAAAAACATTTAAACTAAATGTAAAATTCCAGCAAACCTTTCTTCCGGTCGATCCTGCGGGGTTTGGCAAACTCCACCTCGGTCTGAGCCAACCTCTCCGCCGGTTGAAGCATTTCTAGCTTCGAATCTTCTTCCTCCTTGACACTTTACCTGGCCTGCATCAGCCGAGGAACTATACTACGAGGACTCTCTCCAAGCCTCAACAAGCACCGAGTCAATGTTTATTAAATTGTCTTCACACTATATCACTTAAATCAATGTTCCTTTTGGAAATTTGGTTTTTATGAAATACGTTGAAATTTACAGTTTGCTTATATCTTATTTTTTAATGTTTGTGAACGGTGTTTTTTTTTACTTGTACTTTCATTCTTCATACAGCTCGAAAAGGAACCAGGTCTCTGGGCGATGTCTCACTATCCAGTGGTATCCTAAAATATTACGACCGAATGGCACCATATGGCCAACGTGGTGTTAAAACACAACCGACCTCAATCGACAATAGATATTGAGAAAGGCCGAAGCCATCAGCGGATGGAAGATTGACGCAAGTATTCAATTCGTTTAATTATCAAAATATAATTACTTACCTTTGGTATAATTTAAAGTATACTTTAGTAAATATGGTTTTCAAAATATTAAAAAAAAATATATCGTGTACAGTTCCATGAGGATTATTTTTGATAGTTATTTAGGTAAAAAATCATCGCTTAAAACAGATTTCTGGCCGATTATATTTATAAACCTGAATTAGCTTAATGCATACCACCGTTGTTAAAACAATTGATAAAAAAGGGAAATCTACTGAGGGTGATTCATGGAATTTCAATATCAAGTTTGAATTGTTGAAACACCGTACATTTATACAGTGGAACCTGGATCAACCGTTCTCGCATAATACGTTTTCCCGGGTGGAACGCTTATTTTTTATAGTCCCGTCAAACTCCCATAAGAACAATGTTAAATAATCCCGTATTGACCGTTTCCCGATTCCCCGATTCCCCGATTTCCTCGATAAACCGTCTAAATATTTTGGTCCCGTCGCAAATATTATCCCGATTGACCGTTTTTATTGCATATTTCTCCGTATCTCGGCAAGCAAGTTTGGCACAGCCGAGTGCAGGTGTTATGTGTGGACAACTTGGAATCCGCTGTACATGTTAGACGTAACGCATTGGACGCATGTGTTATTTTTTGGGTCGAAATCCACCACACGCGTATTATTGTTTATGATACAAATGTAGAGTTGTTTAAAATTCATGGTAATAATGATTCCTGTACATACAAACTTTTAGTCACAAGTTTAGTAACAAGTCTTTGTTCCGATTAAAGTGCCAAATAACAAAGAAGCAAACTAACATAAAAGACTTTTTTAAAAAATAAATTTTATGTACAGTATGTACAAGTAACTAATAAATAAATATTTTTTACGATTTTACTTGTTTATTGTTATTTGAAGCTTTCCCGCATTCACCGTTTCCCGCATTTACCGTTATTTTTTCAGGGTCCCTTGGAAAAGGTAAAATCGAGGTTTCATTGTATACGTTTTGTTAAGTTTGAATCCGGGTTTTGCCATTCGGCATTTACAGGCATTCCATCGATCGGATGCAGTATAACTAACTAACAGACAAAACATGTGTAAAATGTCCGAAGGTTTAACAATATAAGATTGATAAATACTATTGTAAATTGTATTGATTATTTGCCTATGCGGACAATATTAACGAGGCATTAGGACAGTTGTGCTATCGATACGGGTGTTGGATAACGCAAGAAAAGTGCGTTACCATAAGTATGCGTTATGTAAAGTTTACGACTACAGCACTGGTCTTAAGAATAGCTTGGATCAACCGTAAGTCTCAGTTTACATAAATAACTATGAGGGTATAATAGTAAAAAGAAATTAGTCTTCTTACAGAGTTTCAATGTGCCAAACAACAATACAGCGATATAAAAAAGCTCTACGCAACTTAAAAAGGGCGATAGAAATACCGTAAAAGCTTCCCTAGTAACGTTTATTGTTTACTTTTACGCGCAAGTTTCCCCAGCCTAGCTTTCATTATTATGTAGCAGAGATTTTACGCTTCTAACGTAAGACAGAGGTTGCTAATAAATGTCCAACCTGCTCTACTATAAAGCGGTGTTAAACGGTTACGCATGGGTAAATAATTTAGCAGCAAAACCCTGTTGGGTTTTTCCCTTTTTCTGTGCGATCGTGTATCTAGTGCCTGTGAATTGTCTTGAATGCGATAAATAAATTAACAATATAGCGATATTGCGGATCCAATAAATTGCAGGTGTGTGAATTGTGTATTCTCTTTAAGTGTTATTCTGTCAATCAAATCGTATTTATTATTGAACTGGAATTTACAAGGCGAGCTGCGATATAATACGGTGTATGTTATATTATTGCCAATTGGTTTAAGTGCCGGTTTTAAAATTATACATAAACATATAAAACTTAAAGCTTTCTGAAAACTGCCTAAATAACAACTGGCATTATTCGATATGTCTTCAAATAAATAAATACATTGCAGTTTTTAATTTACTGTCGATATGGAATACATACCTTTTATTCAACCATAAAGATAGGACAGGTTCCGTTGAAAATTGTCACTCATTGAACGAAATAAGTATGGTGTCCATATATGTTTTGTTTTATATACAAAGCGTAGAAAGTAATTAAATCATTAAATAGCATGAGCTATATAAATATGACATTCACTATATCTCAGCATATATGCTGGTGTTGATGCCATACGATTTTCGTTATAGTTTTTGCCTAGACGAAAAAAATTTAACGATTAATGAAAAAAAAATATAGAATAAAACAATTGGATAAAAATTTAGTTTCATGAGAATTATTTACTGAAAATGGTATGGTTATTTCGGTATTTCGCAGCAGTTGAACTATTTTGTAATAAAATTATTATTTATTGTAAAAATATGATGAATTAATTAACACTCGGGAACCATTCCAAGCATAACCAGAAGCAGACGAAAGAATGTCAATTTTCATATAGCAGAATTGAACAAATGTCATTAATCTTTTTAAGTAAGAAATCCACACTGCTGAGCTCAGAATGCTATCGGTAAATATATATATATATATATATTTCGATAGTCAAATAAATTATTCCACAATTAGTTTACATGTATGGTCAGAACCATATTTGTTCATTGAGTGATTTTTTCAACTAATTTTCAACACCGATCACTTAAAAATGTATATTTGTCGAGGAAAAACGGTGTTGATCTCACATTCAAACTATAGTATAAATTGAAGGAATTATTTTTTTATAATTTGTTTCTAGTAATTTAACTTTGTTCATTCAAATAATAAATTTTATTTAATAAGTGAATTATGTTTACAATATAAAAAAAAACACCGGGAAGAGAAAACGGGTAAACTAATATTCTGTGTAGTAATATGGAAAAGGTAAGTGCCATTATATTTGTTTGATGAAACTTAACTTTGGTCAACCAAAAACAGAAAAAGGGTGTATATGTTAAACAACTTAGAAGGCGGGAGAGTTTTTTGTGTTTGACACGAGACAACTAAAAAACAAAAACGCGCAGAAAAATACTTCGATAAACAAATACGACGTAATTTTAACGTGGCAAGTTTCAAAAACACATAAAAGCGGGTGAAATAAGTTTCATATTAAAACCAACGGTCAATCTAATTTCAACCGGCGTTACGGACGAAAACAATTATAAACAGGCTCTGATCACGGACCAAAACAAACCATTCAGATCACGGATAAGCGCGACGTGGAACCGATGCGAAAGCGGTCAGACTACTGCCTTCGGGGTGTTTTGCCCCGGGCAGGACGGGGTGACCGGGGTGCAGAGGCGTCCACGGAGCTCTACGCAGGCGCCGGCAAAACAAACCCACCGGATCGGCCAATCTTAAGGGTGGAAATGAAAATCCTATTTGCATTGCTCGAGAACGATGCGTCAGAATTCCTCGAATCTGATGGTAGATCATCGTCGCTTTCAGAACCTCGCAACGCCTTTCGCACGCAAGGAAATAAATACTGTATTTGGAATTTATGGCACCAACATCAATAGAGCCATACGATTGCGAACATTTATTTAAAGGGAAATTAGATCAGCCATTCCCAAATGCGGCATTTACACCCCTCTAGTGGATGATGGTTAAATGAAATCTGGGGAACATCATAAAGAAAGATTATATTTATATTAGCATTTTATTGAGTTTGCTTGTAATAAGACACATAGTATATCAAAACATGTTTTATTTACTCAAACTTTCCCCGATATTTTCTAAGTTATATAACTAACTATGTTCAGAATTACGATTTTTGTTATGAATCATCAATTCTTTTCATTTTAGACATGAACTATTTTAAAACAATTTTAAAACTATACTGTAGATGAATTAAAAACGTTTTAATATTTTAGTGTTACTTACAATTGACAATATCTTTAGTCTGTATCAAAGTGTAACACGGTGATTCTCGTGTAAAATTTTAATGTGGCCGCATTAAATTCATCAGCGATCCTATGCAATTTTTTCGTGGCTGAATCGGTACAAATTTGAAAAAAAAAAAAATTAAATCATTCAAAATTTCAAAATCTGGTAGCAAGGAAATATCTATTTATTTAGTTTGAATAAGTATTATGGAAAAAACAGTCATTAGCATATGTTTAAGTTTATATTATCATAAAGACGAACAATTTAGTTACAGATAAATTTTTGTCAAATTTAATGTAACGGTCGTCAGAATTAGCAAAAACTCTTAAATAAATTTTATCTAATTATTAGTGTTCTATTACAAAAAACTAAAATTGCATACTATTGATCTTAAGTAGATTTTTTAATTAACTTTAACTTCAAAATAATCATTTTACAGTGACCATGAAATTTTCCAATAAGATCACCTATTGACAACCAAACATAATGTAAACATACAGAAGGGCTGAAATATACTAGTTCTTAATTTTAAGTCCATAGCTTCTCATTTACTTGATTTAATAATCAAGCATAGAAACAGATAACATTGAAAAAACTCAGCTCAATCTATCTTTTAAATAATTATATAAATTATATGATGGTTACGACCTACTACGCCGATCTACGAGTGTCTACACGAGTCTACGAAGTTGTACACAACATATTTAACGCCATTACAACCGAGCCATATCCCCAGTATAAAATTAAAATCACGTAACCAAACAAATTACAACTTAACATGAGAGCGAAAAACGTGGTCAATTTATCGAGATATATTCTTTTTTAGTTGTAGTTAATTTATAGAATTCTACATTACTATCAAGGCATAAACAGCAAAAAAATAATTGTGCTACATACACGCTCTGAATTTTTATAATGGTGAGGTACAGGTTCGCTCGTCGCAATCACTAGCAACTAATAATAATCGATCAGAAGATATTTTTCTACTAAATTATTTCACATTAACCGTTTCCGTGTGAGAATTGATTATTTGGAGAGCGTAATTTTGTTTTATTTTTATAACACTAATTAAGCGAGAGGTTAAATTAAGGAAAATTGTCAGTCCTGTAGATACGTTTAGGTTTAAATAGACTTAAATATAACCTAAGAAACATCAGACAAGATCAACTCGAGATGATAAACTGTCGAACACATTCATTCACGAGATGTAAAATGTTAAATTGACATTTCTTATTTCATTCGCCAAGAATAAAAATACATTACTACATATCGGGCATTAATACAATGTAAAATAATAAAATAATACCATTTTACCAGGATTTTTAAATATTTGAATTGGTTATTTTAATATAAAGGAAAATGAAAAAAATATAATTTAATTGTTTACTTGTAGCTTAACTTACAGTATAATAAGTACACAGTTATCAATTTTAATTTAAAACATGATGTCAGGTATCGTATAAATTCAATATAACATATAATTTGTTTCCCATAATTGATGTTTATTTATTTTTAAATATGTAGCGATATACTTTTCTTTAATCGTTATGGGGTATTCAATTATTATTTAAAATTGCTATGCGCCTCCAAGATGAATTTTTTTTTATGATTCAATTCTCACAAAGAAAACGAAATGCTTGTATACATAATAACATATATATGAAATACCCATAATGATTTCAAAATTTTGTATATTTAATTAATCACAAAGTCTTTGGGAGGTTTTTCATTTTACTCGAAAAGTTCACAAGTGATTTCCGCATACTTGAATGATTTTTTCTGAAATGAAGTCTGTGACCAACTGAAGTCATTGAGGTGAGTTCACCTCATAAATGCAATGCAGCTGAGTATTAAAAAATCTGATGTATCATGCGGAGAGAAAAGGACTACGAAGAAGACGAGTCCAAACCGCCACTCCGGCGCACGCGGAAGTGACAGCGATATCACTGCTCACCTGCTATTTACGTCCACAGACCTCAGGGGGCGTGGTCAGTTGTGAGAATTTCCCTCCGCCAGCCGTTGGCAACCAATGGGCATATCCGCAGGAATAAAATAAAATTTTATTGATGAATTCAGTTCACGAAAACATATTTAAATTTGGCAACCGAAAACAAATGATAAAATAAACCTATGGTTAAAATTACATATAGGCAGGTCAATCTACAAACCAACCAAATTTCATGAATAATTTTTACCAGAAAGAAATAATAAAAAAGCAAGCGTTCACAATTCGTAAGTCATAAGGTGTTTCAATATAGCTCAATTCACTTTTTCCTTGAAAAATACCAAAGTCGAGTAAACAAATAAATGTAAAATGAATTTGACAATTCCTTTTTTTTGAATTGTTACAACTTTCTACGATTTCACATGTTTTGTCACTAACGACCCGGGTTTCGTCTTTCAGAATTTTCAGGCATTCTATCACACGGATGCAACAGAACTGACTGAAATTCCAACGAGCACTTTCAGTCGATATCATAAATTAATTCCTTTTTTAACAACTTGATTTACTGAAACATGTTTTTGTTCAATTAAATATCATATTAAATACAAAATGTCTTCGAAAATATTAGTACACATAGTAGGTTGTTCAATCATATAACATAAAAAAAATTCTTCCTCCACCGTAAAAATTACTGTCGAGCAATAAATCGCGCCAAAGAGGTTCGAAGTTGCGTTTTCATAGATCAATTAAAATGCGTTGTTTATACTTTTTATATTTGATTTGTTGTATTCCAAAACAAAGCACCAATTATCAACTCAATAAGTAAGCAATATTGATCAATGGCAATTACAATAGTTTAGTAAAACTAGTTGCCATCGACAGTGACAAATGACTAGAGACAATTAAGCAACATATTTCAGATATAACTCTTGTTTTCGTTATAACATGGTATTCATGATTTAGAATACAAGTAAAAAATAGCATAAATCTTACCATTTCAAAATTAATGATGAACAACATGTATGCCAGGAAGGTACGACCACTGCCTAATATAACTCGAGGGTAAAAAGCAAGTGGAAAGCGTAACGGGGGTGAGGTGACCTTGTGTTGGTGCCAAGGACACGACAACTCGTGCAGAGGTGACGCATCGCACGCCATCTTGACGAAAAGCGCGGGAGAGGCCATCTTTGTTTTAGGGGTTAAACATCACATGTAAAATACTTGTGTTGCTATCGTGCAGCCACTTTTATTGCCATGTGAAATTGTGTTGTATTGATTTGTTTACGCGAAATTACAGAACTATGAACTGAGAGCAAATACATATATTTGTGCTTTGTGGGATTTCCGCGGCGGGAAAAACGATTGCCTATATTACCAAAACATTAAAGCGGTGTTATCCGATACCAACATTAAGAATTTATAATGATCTTTGATGTAATAGACATAAACATCAATACAGGCATTCAGAGTTTGTTTTAAAAACATAATAATGTTACAATTAACGATAATATTTTTAATGTTTACATTAGTATTAAAATGAATCAATTTTATTTTCAAAATTACCTGAGTGGACTTAAAGAACTTACAATTTAAATATTATTTTACAAATATATTTCTATAACGCTACCGTCGAATCTAACGTAACACTACATGTTTGTAACACTACATGTTGCGCGTGAGTGTGAAATATTGACAAGTGGCACTTTCACAGAATGGTAATAATGAGGCACTATAGAACTATTTTAATTTTATTAGTGTTTGTCATTGACATTCATTTTAACAAAATGCTAATAACTGATCATATTTTCTATAATGCATGTTTTCGTATTTTTTTAAGTCAATTACATCATATATTGATTGAATTGGCATTCACTTGGTAGAACTCCATTATAACACGGTGAAAAAATAGCAATGTATCTAAGTTCTACAAAATTACTTTTAACAAATATAGTTGATAGCTATTTCGGCTCATGCCATCGTCAGAACTATATAATATAAACTATATAATAGTTCTGACGATGGCGTGAGCCGAAATAGCTATCAACTATATTTGTTAAAATAATTTTGTAGAACTAAAATACATTGCTTTTTTTTCACCGTGTTCAATTACATCACTTGCTATTTATTGAGTAGCCTCTATTATTTGTAAAAAAATACAAAGCTTCGGTATTGCAACATTGACTAAATATTAAAAAATATATGAAAAGTATTGCCAGTTAGAATCTTCACAATCACTTCGATAATAAGTGATACTTTTGCATAAACCAACTGGATGCATGTTATGAGAAACAATTCGTCCATATAATAAATTACATTTGAGTCAATAAGCTTGCCTTCAAGAAAAATATTGACCATTACGTATAGTATAAGGTAGTGGGTGACAGAAGACTTCAAAACACTGCGCATCATATGAGCTAGTTTTCGGATGAAGACGAACGTTTTGAAATTTTCAAAATAAATGTCTTCTGGCGTGGCGGAAAAGACGACGAACAGTGCGGGTCGGTTGTTTTTGTTCACGAAACAATTTGGCGCGGAATTAATTCGAGTATTTTAGTAACTAAGCCAGCACTTAACCTTTGACATTTAAATTGTTTTACAAAATGGCAGATTAAAGCTCTTAAATTTTAGACAATATGAACGAACAACAAATGTATGCTTATTAAAGAAACAAACCATCGGGAATACTCTTTTTCAACCCATTTAAATTTACATCACCTCACCCGGAATTAAGAGCTTTTCATATTAAATAAAAATACATTTTTATAACATTCGTAAAAGAGGATTAAAATTATTATTTTTATTTAATGTAAGTGGTAAAATGACGTCATGAAATAAAATGGTAAGCACTGAAATTAAAAAATTACTATGAATAAAAATTGCAACATTTGACCGTCAACTTACTTGTGAAAAAAGTATGACAATGGAATAAAAAAATAGTTAAAACGACAAAAAATATCTTTAGAGCTTTAAATTAAAATTAAATTTGAATACTTATACACAAATTATATAACTTTCTTTGAACCTTTTATGTTATATCTGCAGTTTCATCTGAATAGCAAAATTCTGCTTACCTGAAACAAAAACAAAAAACATAACATTAAAAATGGATTTGGGGTAAAATGGATATGTAGAAATATTTTTGATTATATTTAATGGAATTTGATAAAAAAAACATTAATCCCCTGTTTTTGTAAAAAATTGTTAAGCAACCAATTATTTAAATTTTCCTTCTGTATTCAAATCAACCACATTAATAAACGAATTTCGTCGAAGGATTTTAGTTTTCTCTGTTACCATTTCTTTTGATAATATACTATAATTACGTATCAATAATAGTATATTCTTTATTTTGCGAGCAAAAGCTCTGCTGACCGAGTACAGCACGCGTTTCATTTCGTTGAGGAAAATCCGTTTGTTATAAAACTAATTATAATTACTGTGAAATTATGTTAGATATTTCTTTTCATAACATGTCAAATAATAACCTATATCGCGTTTTCTCATAGTATCCGGACGGATGTTCGCAATAATATTAAATAAATATATAATGCTATAGACAATATCAACCCTCATACATCGGTCCTTGAAGAGCGAGACGTCTTTGAACTTTGCCCGTTTCCTACAAAACATGTGTTAGTGTTACAAAACTGTCACGAGACGTCGTGCTTACGGCGGAAGCGGAAATGCGATATTACGTTTTTATACAGAGCGTCCAAAACCATGGGTTATGGAAACAATAATAAAAACCAGCGGTAGGAAAACGATACCACAACTTTATTCGCATATCGAAACAACCATTGGAATCGATTGGAATCGCTTTCTTCTTATGACTACAGTTTAATACATATAATGCACAATGGCCTCCAATTTAATTGATTCCGTTTTTATGGTATTTCATAACACTGATATACTTTTTAAGTACTTCTTTAAATAGAGAAAAAGTAAACAATTAATCCATTCACCGGATTTTTTTAAGAAAACTTATATGCACAAAATAAATTAATTTAAAAAAACAATCGTATTTTGTTATATTAATCACTTTTGAAGGGCTAATTGCTTATTTTTAGTGGGATTCATAAAGAGAAATAAAATATAATTCAAACAAGTTCAATATTTTCTTTATGACAAAGACGATCGGTTCGCTGAATTATTCACTTAAATTTTCTAGAAAACTATTTTTTTTCGATTTCTAAACAGCTCTAACGCGATTTGTTGCTCTCTGAAAAAACACTGCCGATAATTACTTTCATAGGTGATATAATGTCCGAGTAGTTTGAGAATCCTCGTATTCCTCACAAGACGAAAACTTCTTCTTAAAAACCTTGTGGCGTATACATATATATACATAATATAAAATTTATATACTTGGAACAAATATTTCAGCAACAGTAAAGCTCCGTATAGACTAAGATTTCAAATGTACTGTACTTATAAAGCTCACAATAACTCATAAACAATTTAAATGTTGTATTTATACATTAATATGGAATAGAAATATAATAATCTTAAAATACCCAAATTTGCACTTCGATTACGTTTTGAAACGATTATTTATGACTTACAAAAAGTCAGCTTACAAGTGAGCGAGAATGGTAAAATCAAATTTTCAATATATTTATTGTTGACAGAAAACTGCAATATTTATTTTTCTTAAAAATTATTGAAAAAGTAGTTTGTAGATTTGCGAGCTTGAAAAATAAGTATTATAGAAATATATTAATTGTTTTAAATAATAAAAACACATTTTTTTAGTACTTATTTCCACAATATATTTTTTGATCAGGACCGGTTTCGCTCATCACGAGCATTATCAACTGACTTTAAATGCCAGAGCATATAAATTCGGCTCGTAATGGTTTCAAAAATATTATTCTGTGAAAAGCGATTGCTGTTAGGATGCTTAACGTATGTTTTCGAAGAGATGAAAAATATGATAGAGTTAGGACAGGACTAGTTATTTACTAATCGCTATCGCTACACTTCTTTTAAAGGATCGGATTTGTGAACTAAATTAATAAGTTAGCACAAACATTATGCCTCCAAACACAAATAACAATTTGGTTAAAAAATGATTTATAAAACCCTCCGTACTGGGGTAGACAGTAAAAAAACTACCTTTGTTTGATCACTTTTTCACAGTTCCATGCCATGTTTTGCCAATATTACACATATACCACAATAGATACAACAAATCGAAATAATATTTATGATGAATGTATCTTTAACTACATAACTAAAATCTAATACGTAATATATGTTGAGAATAAAGCTGTTTGCGTATTTATAGATCGAATCAATGGCACAAACAAAAGCAGGGGATTTTGCTATACGAATATTCATTCATAAACTTGTAAAAACCCTCAATTTTATTTAGCACAGAACATTTTTGAAAGTTCACTGGCGACGTATTATTAATATAGCTATTATAAAAGTAAAATAAGAAAAATACCACCTGTAGCGGTTATAAAGAAAACACGGAATCCCATAAATATACACCCCGCTAGCAAAATTATGTTTTCCCAGCAAATTTATTTCGAATTGACCTTTTGGCAGGAAGTTCCCAAGGGCTCTGAGTTTTTTTAATACGGTAAGGACCCAATAACAAAATGCGAGACTTGTTAACTTTAATTACATTGTATATGCCGATTACAACATTGGGGTGCTGCGGACTAATCGCGCAAACATCTCCATGATAAAATACTGAATTATTTTCCGTGAAAAAGGAACACGAAAGGCTGTGTTTGTCAATTTTATAGAGAAAACGAACGAGGGCATTTTTCATCAGATTTTATTCCCATTTCTATAAAGATTTCAGCTATAAGAGGCAAGTTACTTGTGTTACAGTTAAAAAAATTTACGTAGTGGTAAAAATTTTATGGGAAAACCGTTGACAAGATAAGATATAACGAAATCACTTTCTTCGCATATCTTTCCTCTATTTAAAAAAAAGCACGAAGAAAATCAATATCAACACCGTTTAACTTGCATCGTTACAGAATTTTACTTGATATTGAAAAATATATTTTTTAAGATCTATGACCGTCTTTCAAGTGTGCAGTCAAAAATTTCAGAACGGTTTTTTTGGTGGGTCGTTTTTAGGATGAAAAATAGAGGATTCTTTTATACATTTATGAAAAACAAAAAACATAACCCTAACATTTTAAATAAAAGAAACAGAACACGGTGAAAAAAATAACAATATATTTTAGTTTTTCAAAATTTTAAAAGATATAGTTGACAGCTATTTCGGCTCACCCTTCGTCAGAACTATCTGTAGTTCTCTGTATAAACAGTTTTGACGAAGTCGTGAGCCAAAATAGCTATCAACTATAGGTTATAAAATTTTGTAGAACTAAAACACATTGCTATTTTTTCACTGTGTTATAATGGATTTCTACCAAGTAAATGCCAATTCAATCAATAATAAAAACACATTTTTAGTACTTATTTCCACAATATACTAATAATATTTTAAATAATATCAATATATTGTGGAAATAAGTACTAAAAAATGTGTTTTTATTATTTAAAATATCATGCCTTTTATTAAAAAAAGTGACGATCAACATCTAAAAGTGATAACCCTAAAACTATATCTAATGCAGTTTCTATTTCATAGATTCTCGAGAGAACATAGACTCTATCGAATAGTACCTTCTTCGAAATATTAAGATTTATTGTTGCATTGAGAAACGAATCTGAAAAAAAAATGGTAAAGCTTGTACCGACATCTTCTTGCCAAAATTCAATTACAGCAAATAATTTAGTACCACGAGATTTTTTTGTATAAAAGATAATTATATTCATCTGTCGATGATGGTTTCCACAAATAAAAAATAACTCTTGACCGATAGAACCAAAATCCTACGAATTGGTTGAAGAGCAAGCCACTGGATAACATTTAACCTGTGCAGCGTGGCCTTTAAAAACAGAAGGACGCCTACGCGGCGGAAGAATCTCCTTTCTCTTCCAGCGGTAAAGCGAATTATTTTTACACCCCTTGAGGTAGTAACTGACATGATGAAACGATGTAAATTTATTTCTGCTTTTAATTATAAAATAAAGGATTATCAGTTTAAGGAAATATATAATAATTCGTCAGAGTATCAATAACATATCTTTCTTATTTTAAATGTTAGTTTAATAGCTAAGAAAGTCATGTAAGAGAATTAAGAAATATCTTTTGAATCACTTCACATGGACGGTAAACAATTTTAATATATCCAAGGTTATTTGTATATTATAATATGTTTAATTATGTATGAAATATGACAGTTTATACAGTGAAAATATTGATTTTTCGGATTGATTTCTAGGAAATTTATAATGTACCTTTATGGAGGGGAGAATTCAGGAAAATCTACTTGATTATGGATACTGCTCATGGCTTTAGCTATCTGACTTTCTCTTTGGCATGCACATGTTTGATGGTTAACAATTCCAAAGGGGAATCCTATGTCTATTGACTTATTCGAGGCCAAAATGAGTAGATTTCTAACTGTATTACTAAGCCTTTTGAGAACATATAACACGTGGACACAAGTGAGTTAGACGAATACTCTTCTGTAATATACAATGTAGATTTTGTCTGAGATAACTTGGTTGGATTCCATATCAATATTTATTTTTTATCGTTTCTAATGCATGTAATTACCAAAATTTCTAGTATTTAAAATATATTTGTGCTGATTATACTAGATATAAATTAATGAAAATTGAAATATGATTTTATTTCTGAAATATGTTAAGAATATAATCAAACAAAAAGCAAATCGAGAATGACAAATAAAATGGCTTTAAAAGTAATTCTTGCCAAGTAATGTTATGCTATAATTATCATAAATTCTAAGACTCAGTTTCTCTGACAGCAATAAAATTTAAAATACACTGAAAAAAATATTCTAATTTTAATTATTCATAAAGATCGGTCTCGCGTAACACAAAAACATTTTCAACTAATTAAAAACCCTAATGAGTAAATTCCAAATATGATAAGTAAAAATTGGTGTTGAGCAATTTCTGTTACCGTAAGACAAAAATAGCTGATAAGAAAAACTACCAAATTATTTGTTTGCAGAGCATGTGCCTATGCGGCCAATAATTCCAAGAAAATTCCAAACCGTGGGATGAAGATCGATCCAGCTATAAGTCAGGTAAGTTATTTTGAAGAACAGACAAAACCTTGGAAAGTTACTTACCTATATCGATAATCTAATAAAATAGCAACGCAAGCGTTAATAGTGTATTAAATATTGTTTAAAGAATAGGTTTAAAAATAAGTAGTAGTTTTGTTTCAAAAATAGATTTATGAGATATAAAATTGAGATAATTTATATTATAAAAAATAAAAAAAACGATTCTCTGTTATACCATTTGTCTAGTTATTAAGTGATATACAAAGTTCGATGTCTTTACCGGTTATATGCCACAAGCGCAATAACACGCTCTATAATCTTGTGCACTGCAGGTAGGCCAAAGAAATTTAAACTTTGCCACTCAATATCCAGTCAAGTTTGACTGTTTTAAATAAAGTAATATTTTGAACGCAAAATGAATTATAATGAAATATTAAGACGCAATATATTTTTAAGAATTATCAGCTAAAAAAGGTGTATTATTCATATTTTGATTTTTAAAAGAAATAGCCGGCCCTCCAGGTACCGTCGTATGAACACATCCGGGAGTTTTAAAGTTTAAGAGTGATCCTTAATCGGGATGGACATTGAATACACACGAGCAATTATAAAACGCAGTTGTTCAAACTTGAGGTGGTTTTCGAAGAAAGATAAGAAAGTGAGGCAGATTCGCCACTTACAATAAATAATAATACATTGATTGTTTTCCACTATCAAGCCTTTTATTATTTTTGTATGCCTTCATTCACATTATTGCCCTAGAACAATTTAGCATAATTGTTTACAAATACACAAATAATTTTCTTCAAATTGAGAGGGATGACCATATAAATAAGAAATACGTGATCTTATGTAATTATTCAAAATATCGAAGGCATAACATTGACATCTCAGAAGAGATGTTTGACTTATTTTCACTTTCCATTATGGCTCGTTAAAAGACATTGAACAATTCAATCAAATGATTTAGATTATAATTTTTAGTTGTTGTCCAAATGATTGCTTATTTATGTACAATTAGGATGACAACTTAACCTAACATGATAAAAATAAAACTCGATACATAAAATACTTGCTAATATAAAAAAAATAGAATACGAGTGGTCAATATTACATCATCCATATTTTATTTCTGAATGTTCTGTGAATTAAATGATGGATATATTTAAAAAAATATATATTGAACACAAAAATAAATATGTCACATACGGTCCTATTCCCAATTTTATAAGTTGCTAGACACTTATATAACACAGTCAATTGATATAAAATGTTATTCTGAGTAGTGTGATTTCTGTATTTTTTATGAAGCTATCTATGTTGCATGTCAATTATCGTCACAGCTGATTGTAATTGTTCCCCCGATTATCCATTAGCGAGATTCGTTTACAAAATTAATTTACACAACGTAAATGAATGTTCTGCAAATGTTTTTTAATGCTATTCGGTGTAAATTTGTAGTTTTTAAAAAATAAAATACGAAGTATGAACACCGTCCTTAAATTAAGCGATCGGTTTTATTCCATCATTGAGCACACTCTTTTCGCAATTTAAACCAAATGAACTTCATTTGAAACAAATAACATATTCAGTCGCGTAATCTCTCATTTCTACATGAACCGTTAGTAATGTACAAATTAGTAGAATACATGTGTACTCCGCAACACAAAACAAACATTATGCTGGCCACTCAATCATAAAAGCAATAATAATTATTTGAACGTTTGAGCATTTTTTTTTAAATAATAGTTTTACAATTTCAACATACATACTATATGAGTATATACACTATATATACAGTATATACTAACTTTTCCATCGAAAGGGGAAAATGGTGGAGTTAACTATAACAATTTTCTATGTTTTTATGGATTGAATGGGAGATGGTTCGAATGTTGATTAAATATCCCAAAATATCATAACACGGAATAAAAATCGGAACTCCGATAGAAAAATAATCTTTCAATTCAAGTGAACATCGTACTACCCTTCATTTATCAACGGTATATTATTAATTTTAAATAATAAAAACACATTTTTTAGTACTTACTTCCACAATATATTTTTTGATCAGGACCGGTTTCGCTCATCGCGAGCATTATCAACTGATCATCATTATCATTATCAGTTGATAATGCTCGCGATGAGCGAAACCGGTCCTGATCAAAAAATATGTTGTGGAAATAAGTACTAAAAAATGTGTTTTTATTATTTAAAATATCATGCCTTTCTATCAAGAAGTGACAGTTAACACCTTAAAAGTATATTATTAATTCAATGTTTTTTTTAATATATATGCAGAAAACTGATTGAGAAACAATGGGATAGGCAGTTTAAGCGCACTCGTTAAAACTTTTGTAGGGTATAAAAACGATAGAAAAACCAAATATGAAGGTAAAAAAGTCAAGGTCAGATTGATTTATTACCCATTTTACAATCAGATTATTTGGATGAATGCAAATAAAAACACGGAATTTCGAGGAAAAACTTTAGTGTGTATTTGTATATTAAATAATAATTATTTCAAGAATTCAGCTTGAACGGGTAATGTTATTGAAACATTTATCATTAATTTACAAAAACATATTTTAACCCACATATAATTAATACAGAGAAGAAAATATTTTAAGAAAATTGCTGCAATGTAACCAGATTGTAACTGTAGCAGATATAATGAAGTACATCCATTTCTTTTTTACGCGAATTCGATTATACGCGATTTTTTTGGACGGCACCGTTACATTTTTTTACGCGCTTCACTCGTTCTTACGCGATTTTTTCCCCAAATTTGTTTTAAAGAAGAAATTTATATATGATGCTAGGCATGTACGTTTCATTATTTTTTTAAACAAAAAAAATGTGTGTATTTTTGAAACTTAATTTTGTAAAGTATTCCATTTTTTTAAATACACATACAATTGCCAAATGTTGACCAGTGTATCGGATATTACGCGAATTTATGTTTTAGGGTATGTAAATAAATATAATGCAATAGCGTAAAATCATGGGATGTATGTCCACTCGTAAACTTGTCTAAACACAATGCATTTATTAAATTCGTTGAATAGCACTTTTATCGGTCATAAATTTTACCACTTTGAACTATTATGTCAAATAAATGCCCTCCAATGACTTCCAAATATTTTAAATGTTAAAAAATAAATGCGAACCGAAGAGAAAAATATTACTCTTGATGTAAAAAACATTTAAAAATAAAATAATTAACACTTGCATGAGTATTTAAAAAAGACAGTTTTAACTTGGCTTTCATACATATTCCGATATACAAGAGTCCGAGCAAAATTCAGATTCATACAAAATTCAATACTTTCGTTCAAAAAATCGCAAACGATTACATTTCGCAACCGAAAGTAACAGTAGCGAATAATTCATATAAGTGAAAAAATATATATTTTTATAGTCTCATTATATTTTTGTAAGCAATAAAGATTTGAGATTTAGTCGTGATGTAGTTATATCATCAAATTCAATGAAATTATAGCTTTGGTCATACAATTTGCTTTTCTATATTTTCATTTTCGCAATAAAAACAAAGAGCGTCTAAAATTGTCTATACGCAACAAATGTCACACATCGCTTTTTTTTAATATTTCTCTTACCAAAATAAATATTTTAAAAATATTGGCCTCTCTAGTGAATTTTTAGGATATTCCGCAAGCCCTCGTTATTAAATAACTAAAAATGCCTTTATATAATAACTAAGAGATTAAGTTTTAACGATGTCCTGAAAAAAATGGCATAATGTGACACATGTTTTTTTTATGCCAAGGCCTTCAATTTTATTAAATACATATGATGACAAAACATCGTGGATTTAATACAACATATTTTGTAATCGCTGTATTTTGTTTAAGTCAAGGCAAACGCTGACAAATAAAAGACCTCCGATAGGCAGATAAAAGTCTTGAAACTAACCTAACAGGATGGGGAAATTGGGAAGAAAGGTTGTCTACGATCGTGCTTCAGTGACAACATTCGTCCTCGAAAATAACGTGGGACACAGAAAAAAACAATATAAATTATAAAAAAAATGAACCTAAATGAAAAAGCGCTGGGTGGGAAAGATATCCGTGGCATTTATTCATTTATCGATAGTCAAATTGAGTCGCATTGAAAATCTTTAATAATACACACGTAAGAATATTTTACAACACGTGAGGAGTTAAATGATCGAACGATCCCCACTCCTTTTGAAAACGTTTGATTTTCTAAATACGAACAAGTTTAAAAAAATATACGATATTAGGTAGTATGCAGTATTGCAATTATTCCACCAGTACATATTATGGATCGGGATCGATTTCGTCTGATATGCGTGCGATTTTAACTGATGGTTGAAAAATAAATTGAAGAATGAATAAATAATTTAAGAATTTCTACTCCTGCCTACTTTTCATAGATTGTCTATGAATCGAGAAAATGTCAATAACTAATATCGTCTTACATTAAAGGGTTACCCTAATACTACAGTGCGACGTAGTACGGTCATGGACTTTCCCTAAATAAAAGCTCTAGAGATTGTTATTGGGGAAATTCCTGGCGTAACGTAGAAAAGATGAGAGAGTTAGGGTTGCAATTTAGGCACTTGCTTTGTTATAATTTTATTTGCATTAACTTCTGAGATCTATTTTTTTTTATAATTTGATAGTTAATTTCATTTGAATATTTGCTGATTATATATTTTCCATAACAGAGCTCTTAATACAACAAACAAAATCATATATTAATTGCATCGGCATTTACTTGGTAGAGCTATGAATAAGCAATGTATCTTTTCACCGTGAAAAAAAAAGAAATTTAGTAAACGTAAAAATACAATTTATTCCTATACACTCAATTGCTGCATAAGAAAAAATAGTTAATGTTTATCTATTATTTTACCTAAGTTGTATGTAGTTGATCTGTAATAACGATTGCCTGTATTCAACTATTGCAAAACAATGCGAGATCTGGAGATTTGTGTGCTTTGAAGCGGAAAACGGTGTGCTTTGCGCTCTCGTTTTTCATAGAGTTGTAATTTTAAGGCATGTAAACTCGCGTCTCAAGTCAGCAATTGTGTCAGTTGCTAGACCACGTAAGTGTTCATCATATATAATCTTTTTACAGCATGTATTTTAAAGACTTTACTATCTTTGAATATGTACGCTAAATACTACAAAGAAAACTGTCTTACTAATACAGATCTTAAGTGTTTTATGATTTATTTGAAGTGCTCGACATTTTTTCAATCTCACGATAAAAAGATGTAAAACGGCAAATCTTTCAACAAAGCACTTAAAATGTCAGCGAAAACGTTTGATGTTTATATAGCAATAAGTTAATTTTAATAGTAGTAAGGTATTACCGTTCTACGTAGTTACATAATATAAGTATAATGACACCATTAAAAAAATAAAAGTTTGTATACACATTAACAACGAATCAAATATATAATCCAAAATAATATGCAACTTTACGAAGGGAAACCAAATATACAATAGAAAAAAAATACAACCCTGTTTACGAGCAGAGAAAAATGAAAATAGTAAAAAAACTCAAGTCTCGCTTTTCCGGGAACAATTTGATTTGGTTATTACGAATATGGGTCGGGTACTTTTGGGTTATATTATTTTCAACAAAATAAAATTCAAACAAATATTGTGGTGGAACAACTCTCCCGATTGACAATATAAGGAATAACTTTAAGGTTAAGTACCATATTAAATTTATAAATCATACGACGTTATTGACCTTTTAGCCAATATAGGATAATAATATTTATGTGTAAAATGTAAGGTGAACGATTTGTTAGTAGTAATTTAGAACACAAATAAACAATGTTGAAACGTTCACCACAAGAAAAACTTTTTTTATCGAAGTCTAATAAGGCTTGTTCCTTGATAATATATTAAAATATAGTAAAAAAAAGCCTCGCATCATAAATATATTATATGGAAACAGAAATGAGTATTTCGCGTTTGAATGTTATCGTTGTTTGAATGTTATGTTAACATATCACGGCATTGAACTATTATAACTGCGAAGTATTTATATTTTTCCACACACCCAACAAAAGCAAAAGGGGAGACCTCTTAGCATGAGATTTTGAGCAATCGACTTACAAACATTTCTTAAAGAACACAAACATACATTAAAATAATCGTGAGTCATGTAAACTTTTATAAAATTCTATGACTATTCGAGAGCGGTATTTTAAATAAAAAAAAGAAAGAATACGTCTAAGATAAACATAAATCTAAAAACTGCAATAATATTTTAATAAATATTTAATTCAACGTAAGTATTTCGTTGAATAATGTATAAAATTCAAATGTTTTTCGTTTTTTTTTTTTTTTTGTGAAACATGAAAAATAATTTCTCACGAGAAAAGTCTTGCCCCGTTCCCCGGCGCACACCCTATTTTCCCACACCAATCTAAATAACTTAGTGCCTCCACGTGATCCGCCTTGCCTCACTCTGCCCATTCCCAGTCGACATTGCTGAGACTTACCCCACGTGAGCTGCCCTACCCCACTCCACCCCACGGTGTGCTTGTTCCCATAGCAGTATCGACCGGTTTCTAAAAATAGCTCCTCAGTCGGCACCGTGGGAGTAAGATGCGTGTGTGTGCCGGCGTGTTGGTGTTTGTTTATGCGAGACATACGGTGGTATTGGTGGACGACCTTGGGATAGGGGATGTAAACATTTCGCCGGTGTGGGGTAAGTCTTTATAAATTAAGGTTTCAAAATAATAACACAACAATGGAACAAATCATATATTATACGAAAAATCGACACACGAGCTAAGTTGCTGTTAGTTTATGTTGATTTATGAGTCTAGGACAAAACCGTACATGAATAAAGCCTAACAGGGTAAAAATACTTTGAATGGGTTTATTCTGTGCGATTTCAGGGTATGGTTTTATTCCCATTGGGTTTTGACTGTACTCCTTTATCTTGTATACAAATTTGGTCATTCATCGAATTTGCAGGCTCTACTGATGTGAAATAACACCAATTTATCTTTATAAAAAATATAATAATATCTCTTCACTAAGGTGCAATGATAAATAATATTTGCTTAAATATAATTAATTGATTCAATGTATGTTTTCATTATTTATATACGTATATATGTATTCATTATTAATCAGAAAATCAAGTGCATCACTCTCATTTGACTGTATAGCTATAAGATAACTCTTCAAGATTTGCATCACATAGCAACATTTGTTTACTGAGCACCCCGATCAGTATTCGTAAGGCGTTAAGTTGATTGTTCCCATTTCAAGTCTATTTTCATTAGAAAAAAGATCACATGTATATAATTGAAAAGGGTAGACATGAAACTCACATTTTCGATTCGATAAATATAGGAAGAAAACTTTCGATTTCCTAATTGTATTTTTAATAAAAATTAATAGTAGTATTGAAATTCGGTTCTTTCTGCGAGCAATTTTAATAAGAAGATTTTCAATTTGAATATACATTTTTTTCATTACTAAGCAATATTAGCATGTTTCGAATTTCCAAAGCCGTTTAACCATTTCAGATATAGAAATACTTACAAGCTCCCACCGTACGCGAATAAATAACAACAGAATTAGATCCAACGATATTCTCTATGGATTTAAAACACGTGTCGCTTATATTAGATAAAGCGCTACAATTCACTATTACCTAAACAGAGGTGGCTTATGTAACCTTCTGTTATTGTCACGCCTGCTTTGAAAATGTAATTTATCAGTTATATTATAATATAATAAGTCAGTTTTTATTTCGTTCTGTTATTGAGGATGATAATTCTAAATTGGGTTGACATTTAGTTTAAATTTAAAAGTTATGATATCAAAAATACGACTTTTTTTATTAGATGATAAGGTCAAAATGGTTATCAAAAATGTGTACTTAATACATTTAACAAGTAAAGATTTTTGTCAATCAATTATTCCGTTTTTTTTAAAGAAGAGCATAGAAACACAGGTTAAGGAAACTACTGAAGTGATAAAATCATCACCATTTACTATGTCACAATTTAAGCCATAAACAAATTATCAATAACCGAATGAAATTTTTCATTTGTCATTACAAATCATTATAAGTCCAAGCATATCGAATATAAGTCTCGGACATGATATAATGTCTGTACGTAAACAAAATAATACTTTTACATCTTTATAAATCAAACACAGTTTTAAGGTCTATTTCCACAATTTTATCATATAAAGATTGGAATAGGTTTTGTTCATTATAAGCATTATGAATATTAAAAATTGATAATTGATTTTTATATTTTAAATATGTGGAAATTGTATACAATTCTGTGTTTTATCTATTTAAATATAACGTCTTTCCACCAACGCTTGACAGTTGCTAACATATTAAAAGTAATCGCTATAACTATTCATAATGTATATTACCTATTAAAATTGTGATTTAATGTATTATAAAAACCAATTGTCATTTTTAAATGCAGTTTAAAAAACGGCTTCACAATAGGAGCGGGTGAAAAGGGTGGTAGCTACGCTCGCCGAGGCAATAACGTGGTAGTATATTGAGAATAAAACAGCGCGGGGGTTGGTTTTATGGGTTAAGTTTCGAAAGTTTTCCGTGACTGATCGTAATTTTCGCCCATTTTTCGGAATCCTAAACACGTCTTAAACGCCAGACACATTTTTATGTGTCCAAGTTTTTTTTTTTTAAGAAACGGAACGTAGATGCGATAATGATTGTAGAATAAAAAATATATACTTTAAGATTACTATTTAATTGCATTCGAATGTTATGATACACATAAACTTCTCTTTAAAAGCTTCATTATGCGAAAAGCTGTTCGTTGGAAGCCCCATCCGTCGGACTGAACAATCTGTCGAACAGTCCCACATTAGGTCGACTGTCAGCGCAACAAGTTTTCTTGCGGTGATTTTTCCATCAATGAGTGTCAGCACGATTGATTTTCTGAATAAGCATTTGTTAAACAGTTTCTGTACGAATAAAATTAAAGTAAAAAATAAAACGATAAACTTCCGGCGTAACTACTAAAATGAGAACGGTCTGTGAAAACAGAAAATCTGAAAATTGAAATAGACTCTCATTGAAAGTAATTTATGATATCGATTGAAGGTGCTTGGTGGAATTTCAATATAAAATTTGAATTGTTACAACTTTATACGTTTCCATATGTTTTACCACTAACGACCCAGGTTTCGCCTTTCGGCATCTTCAGGCATCCTATCACACGGATGCAACAGTTCTTTTTAAATTTATGATATCGACTGAAGGTGTTTGATGGAATGTCAGTCAATTCTGTTGCATCCGGAATGTCTGAACATGCCGAAAGGCGAAACTCGGGTCGTTAGTGACTAAACATGTGGAATCGTACAAAGTTGTAACAATTTAAATTTTCTCATTGAAAAGTTTATTTCAACAGTACAAAGTTAAAAATCTATCTGTAAAAATGTCTGGTGTGTAACGTGTAAATAAACATTAATTTCGTTGATTTGAAGATTCCTTTAAAAAAAAATCATTTAATTAAAGATATCGGCTGGCTGAATTTCAATATCAAATCTGAATAATTGATCTTTGTACAATTTCACAAAACGTTTTGTCAGTCAAGATCTGGATTTTGCCTTTCGCCATCTTCGGGCATTTTATCAGACGGATTAACTAAACTAACTCACGTCATATAAATAGTTTTCCTCGCTTACAAACAACAGGTATTACACAGAAAGCCCCAGACATTAATTACCGGAAACGAGTTATTATTTGTTGATAATATATTCTCGCATGCGATATCAATTTATGAATTTCAAAAACTGCGCCCCTAAAGTTTATAAACAGATTCAGTTACAAAATATTCCCTAGAAAAGTAGATTTATTAAAATACACAGCTGTTTTCACTTATCAAAAATAAAACTGCTAATCACTACATAGGCCGCATAGGTACAAACAACAGACTATATTGTCAGCGTCTCAATATAACCCAGTGACAAAATTATTTAGTTCCTCGTTCAAATTGAATAGCCGGTGTTTTCCCGCTTCCGAAATGGGCGCTGTCGTCATTTTAAGAGTGTAATTTGTGCCGTGTTGAACTTTTGTATTATTATTGGCATGACAGTAAACAGAGTTCGTGGCTAAGAGGTTTTTCCGCGTATAACTCAGCTATCTATTTGCGGCAAAATGACTATGATAATATCACCATTTTTTGTTTAATAAGCTATATAATATAAATAATATTTAGAATTCGAATCGATTATTTCAACACTAAAGTTGGCAGAATTCAATTTAAAAAAGAAATGTTTAGATAATAGGTTAAAGCATTCTCTATGAGAATCGAATTAAACAAAATACCCAATAAGTGTGAGGCTTATTATATCAATAAAGTAAATATAAAATGGTTTCTGAATGTAACACGCAATCAAAATACAATAAAGGTCCCGAAAGCGGTAAAATATTAACATTAACCGGTTAACTGCCAAAAGCGTCTTAAGACGCATAATTTTCTGTGAACGGAGCGCCGCTCATACAAAATTACGTCTTAAAACGCGCCGTTTTAAAAACCTTGACCTTGTTTTTTTGACAACCCTGCACCATGAACAATTAATTTTATGATTATGGATAAATGACTGCACGACTGGAGCACCCTTCATTTATTTGGTAAGTTTTATAAGTAAACTTTATGACACTTTCAATAACGATATGTTTAGAAGGTTTTATTTTTGTCGTAAAATTCGCAGCGTGCTGGGTACCGCCATACATGTACCTGGCGGCAGTTAACCGGTTAAGTCTTCAAAGTTGTAATTTTAGAGAAACCGATTAAACAAATTTGTTTTAATTTATGATATCAACTGAAGGTGTTTAATGAATTTTCAATATCAAATTTGAATTGTTACAACTTTGTACGATTCCACATGTTTTGTCACTAACGACCCGGGTTTCCCGGATGCAACAGAACTGACGTCAGTTCTGTTGCATCCGGGAAACCCGGGTCGTTATTTACAAAACATGTGGAATCGTACAAAGTTATAACAATTCAAATTAAAATTTTGTTGTTATCAAATCAAATTTTAAATAAAAAGGTACATGCTCAAAAATACGCAAATAATTAAAATCCGTCAATACAGGGAACGTAATTTGAATTTTTAATGTATCCAGAATACCAAATAAGAAAACATTGCTGAATTAAATCAAGCTTCCTTAAACATTATGAATTATGTTTTCCAAAAACGGAGGCACGTGTAGAACTATTACGAAACTATTGTAGGAAAATCGGGTTAGATAACAAAATATGATATTTTGAGGGACGGGGTGGCGTTACACAACGTTTTCTAAATATTGACGGGTCATATTTTTATCAAATGTATTTGGATAGAAAATAAACATCTTCTCGTGCCAAAATCCTTCTATATTACAGATAAAGGAAATGTGAAATAGGAGACGTAGGTTTAATTAGAGCATAATCATCATTCTAATTTATGTTTGTACTGATTGTTCCAATCAGTAAAAACTTAATAATTGTCGTTAAATAACTTAGATTAAATCGAAGAACAGTGGTTATTATGGATAACGTTATCAATTGGTTATTATTGCCATAAAAATTGGCCTCAAGTCCGATAGCAAATTACTTAAAAATACCCGATTTATTGGAATCAAATTTTGGATATTGCTATCAATAACGATAACTATACATGGATTCAAAAGATATAAAATAATCAAAGGTATTTAAAAGTAATAAGAACCCTACAATTGGAAACTATACGAATATGATTTAGAGAATTATATTCATTGTATAAACTATTTTATAATTATTAATTTACTGTCAAAAGAAATATTACGTAAATACGAATTTTGGTTAAAATATAAGTATCTAGTTCGTATGATGTTATGATTAATTGTTTTCAGTTGTTCAAAACAACATTTAACAACTGCTTAATGTTATCTATCACCAGGTCACTGTTGTCGAAAGCTATGTGTATATAAAGTGATAAAAATTAGCGGTATTTACATCATTATCCAAAATAACTGGCAACTTTTCTCCAACCATAAAAGTAAACGTATTTTCTTTCGGTTAAATAAATATAAAACATGTCATAATTGTATTATACGAAGAAACTGAAAATATGCACTGATTTTTTGAACCGTTTTGTCTTTTATTCAACGAACAATTTTTGTCAGTCAGTCGATCGACTCTTCTTTTCAGTGAAGATGAGGATTCATAAACGAAGTGTGAAAAAAATCTTATGGTAGTTAATCGCTAGATCAACGACACGTTTTCAGAATCAGATAAAAAGAGAACAAACAACATCTATATCTACTACTATAACGAATGGATCAATTCAAAAAATAGTAAATTCTGTAAATCAAATAAAAACCGTACATATGCCTTATACTTATGATTTATAATACATTTTTATCATCACAATGCTACAGGATTTTCCAAGCCGTTTTTGTCGCATTAAGCCCCTTCTTCCTGTACTGTAAAAGATTCTACTCTTACCAAAACAGTGTCATTAACAAAAGTGTTACAAACTAGAACAGCAATAACTTTTATCTGTAAATTAAGGTTGAATCTTCTACAGAACATTTAAAATTAACATCCCAATGTTAGCAAGCAAATATTTCTTCAAAATACTTTAACAAATAAACGGCGGTTTCAAAAAGATTTGGGAATAAAAATGTTGTAGGTGATGAAGGCGAATTTTCTGACTAAAATTACAAGATTAACCAAAAACCGGTGTTTGAAAATTTATCACATTTTTTTTTAATATTTATATAAGAAGGTTGCAACCCATGTTTATAAATACTGATCTGATTAAATATAAGAAATTTCATACCATATTTTAAAGTATTTGTTATAATTCTGTACGTTTTATAAATTCGTGTAAATTTACGAAAACAATTTTAACAAGTTTTTCTTTTTTTATTTATTACCGATATATGAAGATAGCCTATTATTCGGCATAAAATATAAAAGGTCGCACTAAAAATAAGTTTCAAAAATAAATATTATCTTACATAAAAAATAAATAAAAACTATACTTTTTAGCGAAAAAAAAAATACTTGGGACTATTCGCGCATACCAGGCAAAATAATCTGGGACTAAAATGGTAAAGGGATTGGCGGTTCGAATTTAAATATTGACAGTGATGCCAAAAGAAAAAAATGTCAAATAACAAAAATATTTTTTAATAAATTAGGTCAGTAATTTATTGAGTGATGATGCCATACCTTACATTAATGGCACTTTTTTCATCACGTTTATATTAATATTTTCAAAATACGAACAGCATTTATTGTCTTTATCTCTCTCATATAATAATAGGAAGGAATATCAGGATGTCCCTTACTCATGGAAAAACATATTGGGGCAAACCAAGGTCAGACGCGTTGTGCTAGGCAATCCGGAAGCATATAAAAGTGACAGAATTAAGGATATGTCACACTTGCATGCATTTTTTTCATTCGAAGCCTACATTTATCCTACGTATTATCATGCTCCCTGAATTGTTTGTTGCCGCAGTTGAAGGGTTCGATCGCGGAAGATGATCGCATCGGTTATTATAAGGACTCGTTGAAGGTGTCCGATAAACTTGATACTCTGAAGAACAATTGACGGATTGGCACGTGTCACTCGAAACAAATGGTGATAAGAAAGACTCGCACTTAAAAGAAGTAACCACGCGTTGCAACACAACAAAAATCGGATATCGTATAATTTTTAAATGCGATCAACTAAACAATAAAATGTATTTGTCAGATATTACACCCAAAAAATTTGATACATCTTGAAGATACTTGTTCACAATTTATTTTTTCCTCGTGTCGATCTCAAGAGACTGCGTGAAAAATTCTTCTCGAGTTAAATTTTCTGCATGAGCAATGCCAAATTTTTAATGAAATAAGCTATATAAGGATGTATCCTTACAATCATTGAAAAGGAAACTAAACGACAGACATCTTACGGTAAAAGTACTTTTTAACTCCATCAAAAATATTATAATAAGCTTCAAATTACAGGATTATAGATTGCAGCTTGTGATTAATTGAGAATGAATACAGTAATGTTTAATGTTGAATAAAAGTCCCATAATATAACATACTTATATTAAAATTTACAATAACTACATAGTTAATACACAATCATTACTGTGGAATATACGCGTCAGTTGATAATGCTCGTGAAGATCGAAACCAGTTCTGATCATAAAATATATTGTGGAAATGGTACTAAAAATGTGTTTGTATTATTTAAAATATCATACCTTTCCATGAAAAAGTAACGGTCAACACACGGGAGTTTTATATATATTATATATTACTTTGATAGAGAATTATAAATCAATTCTATTGGTAATCGATAACTGTAAATAAACGATTTAAGCCGTACTTTTTGAGTTAAACGGCAAAACTGCATTTCGTACCATTAGTTAGACATAATGACGAGTTTATAAACATTTACTTTTTACAGATATTTAAATCATTACTTTATATGAATTATACCACCAATATAAAGGCAATTCGTTTGTGTTCCCGAATCAGAAAGTGTTAATTTATGCTATGAATTATCATCGATATGATATCGTGAAATATTCTGACTAGCAACTATTGTATAAAGGCCCCTTTGAAGAATGTTAAGAATCCAGCATAAAAAGTCAGCATTTACATTATTTTTTACGAGTTCCTTAAAAAAATAAAAAAAACTTGCATATAGTTGTCGAATCTGTGACGCGTTGCCGTCAGCAATAGCATATATATATATATATTGGGTTGATGCAAAAATTATGACCGTTTTTTATGATCCTAGGTAAAAAAAAAAATCTTCAGAAATGATGAATAGTATCTTCTTTTAAATGATTCCATTGTATAAAGGAGCCATTCCCTCTACTTTCTATTCAGTTTTGGCCTGGCCAGAATACAGTGAAGAGCCCTTGTATTTTTTCAAAATGTCGATCGACAAAGTGCATTTACGTCATTGTTTACTTTATGAATTTCGTATAGACAATACCGCGAGTGTGGCAACCAAAAACATTTGGGAAGTGTATGGAGAAGATGTCATCAAAGTTCGACAAGTACGAAGATGGTTTACAGAATTCCGATCTGGGGATTTTTCACTAATTGATAAACCACGTACCGGGCGGCCATTGAAGTCTGATGACGACAAGTTAAAAGTTATAATTGACACCAATCCACGTCTAACCACCAGGGAGATCGCGTCGATGATGGAAGTCAACCAAACAACCGTATTAAGACATTTGAAGCGTATGGGGATGGTTTTGCGGTACGACGTTTGGATACCTCATCAATTGTCGGCTGCCAATTTATTGGATCATGTTTCAACGTGCGTTGCTTTGTGTGCGAGACAAAAAGATGAACCTTTTTTGCATCGTTTGGTAACGGGAGATGAGAAATGGGTCGTTTACAACAACGTGACAAGAAAAAGACATTGGGCTATACCTGGACAAGCCCCATTAACAACTTCGAAGGCCGAAATCCATCAAAAAAAAGTTATGCTTTGTGTTTGGTGGGATTGCAAGGGTATTGTGTATTTTGAACTCTTGGAACGCAATCAGACGATTACAGCAGAACGATATTGTCAGCAATTATCCAAATTAAACATCGCCCTTCAAAAGGATAGACCAGAATTGGTAAACAGAAAAGGGGTAGTGTTTCATCATGACAACGCGCGACCACATGTGGCTATGATGACCCAACACAAGCTAAATGAGTTGAATTGGGATGTTATCAAGCATCCACCGTATTCTCCAGAACTTGCTCCTTCCGATTATCATTTATTCCGATCGTTGCAAAATTTTTTAAATAATAAAAAATTTGATACAATAGAACAGGTAAAAACATCCCTTAATACATTTTTCGCATCAAAATCCACGGAATTTTATACTAGTGGTATTAATAAGTTGATAGAAACATGGGAGAAAGTTATAAGAACGGATGGAAATTATATAATTGATTAAATAAAAAAAAAATGTTTAATTTTATATGTAAAAAACGGTCATAACTTTTGCATCAACCCAATATATATATTGCGTTGTATTATTATATTTATAAAAAAAACTGCTTTATATTTGAAAATATGTTTTGAAAAATATTTAAATAGTTTTGACGTGTGATTGGTTAATGTCATTTTTTCTCATTCTGTTCTATTCATAGCGTTACTGCGTTTTCGTATGGAAAAAAATGAGAAACTTCACGTAAATCCACGCATAAACAATAAATAAAGCACAGGTTGCATATGATTTCGTCGGGACCAGTGGCGGCGCGGCCCGCTGGTAAACAGCGGTCGGTAAGTGTGGGGATGGCAGTGGCGGCGAGAGGAACGAATAGAGGGGGCGAGGTGCTGTCGCCGAAAATAGCGCACGGCGATCGATCGGGCCGCCGCCCAAGGCCGCGACGGCAACCCCAACCCCGGGACTCCGGCCCCATCCCTTACTCCCGGCCAACCACTTCGCGGGCCGTCACTCAAGCTATCGAGATTATTGCGACAAGATGTAGCTCATCTTTAATAAAAAGAGTTTTTTTTTTCATCTGAGACACGCCGGTTTTATTTGATAACTTATTAATAATGAAACACCTCTACTATACGATTTCAAAGATAAGAAAGTTATTAAATATTGTATATATATATATTCAAGATTATTAAAAAATATGTTTATCCAACATTCTATCAACACATAATTAACAATCTGCAATGTTGAATTCACTTGTATGTTATGTGCAAGCAACAGGAGTGTGAGTTTTACCCCAAATAAAAAGCAGGTTTTTGAATCAGCAGTCAATCTTAACGCTCGGTGTGCGAGAACTGATTGTTTTCACTCGATAAAACATTCTTTTCGAATATGGTGAAGATATAAAGATATACTAGGAAAGGAAAAGTAGTTAAGTAACCAAAATATTTTTCAAAATCAATACGTACGTTTTAAACTGCGAAAGAAATTTAAAAATGGACTAATAAGTCAATTTACGAATTTATGAATCCATTCGGATATTAGAACCCGTGACCACAGCTACGAAATAGGACAAACGTCAAATAGTGACCACTCAGTTACAAGAACGAAGAGACAGAAAACACTATATTGTTAAAATGTATATAGTCAAGCAGTGATATCAAATTAATGCAAAACGGAAGGAACGGACATTTCATTAAAAATAGAAAGCTTAAAATCTTCCGGTACCGTTTGATTCATCATTAACCCATGGATACTCAACCTTTTTTCCACGGGTCACATACATGTGTTTGCTACGGTTCGTGGATCACAAATACTAAACTATACTATAATAAATATAACATTGGACAAAAAACAACTAAATATAGAAATATATATTTGTTAAATTGAAAATAAGCCTGATTTTTAATGTTTAGACTATTCACGGAAAACCAGGTTTATAACTGCAAAACAAAGAAAAATTTGGTGGCCGCTTGTGGCTCGAGTGACACATCTGTTATTTTTTTTTAATTAGTGTAGTCTATTTATTATCAAGATTTTTAGAACACTAATTTACTTTCAAGAACACTTCCACAAATTTCTACAATAAAGATCATAAGTGTCCTTACAAAAATGTTGAAATATTTTTTTTTCATACCTTTTCTTATGAAGTTTCATATTACATTACAGTAGTATATTATGATAATTGAATAATAAAATAGCATTTCCTGTATAGCAAATACTCAACAAAAATCCATTTATATAGTACTTACATATGTACATTGTTCCATATTTCATTTACTTTTTATTTTATTGAATTTCGTGTCAGTTGAAAGTCATAAACCAATCCTGATGAATGACCATTATTTTAAATTAAATAGTTCAACGAATAATCATAAAGAAAATCACACGAATTAATATTTAATAAATGGATCGTTAAACAGAATACCGGACCATGGACCGGAATCCCAAAAAACATTTCATATTTTACGGTAAATAATAAAGTGATGTTTATTTACTCCATGATTTGTTATAATCAGTAAGCGTTGGACTAACGACACTATCTCATATATATATATTACAATGTTTGTCTTCAACATGCCCGAATACTTAAAATAGTATATCGTGGAAAATTGTTCAAAAATTCAGCCAGTATACTCGAAACAATAGATGAGAATAAAGTGGTATGAAAATTACTGTTACTTGCACCAACATATGGGCAAAAAGTTTGATTCAATATTTAAAATTAGAAGTATTTTGTTTCCAAACTTGAACCCTAAAACTTTGCCGCATCTCTGTTGTCCTCCCACACTTGTGTCTGTGCTTTTATATCCTAGCTTTAGAGTGAAATTTATTAAACGTTGTGTTCATTATTTACCAATCTACCGATAGCAAATTTGTACCCATATAAAACCGGTCATATCGTTTAAAAATATCACTACCGTGTCTTTATTCAAATATATACAAAAATTGGTTTAAGGTATAGGATAATCAAAGCATTTATCACATTGAACACGTTGTTGTGAATTTTACGGTCAGATAGTTTAAAATCCTTGAACTCGACTTTGAAAGCCTTGCTTATAGGCGAGGGGTTAGTGGGTGCCTTCGGAGGTAGTTTGGGGAAGTAAAAATAGCAGTGGAGTGCAGTAGATTTTTTCCAACAACTTTATGATGGTATAAAAAACCGTGTAGAATATTTTTTAAACAATTTTCTCACCCAATGATTGTGTAGCTTTATTCAGTTACTTCGGGGTTGTATAACTGGACTCTAAAAAAACAGTTGATAATGCTCGCGATGAACAAAACCAGTCCTGAACAAAAAATATATTCTGCAAATGAGTACTAAAAAATGTCAAATTTGAATTGTTACAACTTTGTGCGATTCCACATGTTTTGTCACTAATGACCCGGGTTTCGCATTTCGGCATCTTCAGGCATTCTATCACACGAATACAACAGAACTCATAAATTGTAAACTAAAAAATGTGTTTTTATTATTTAAAATATCATGCCTTTCCATCAAAGAGTGAAATTAACACTTCAAAATTGTTAAAAAAAACCATTCATTATAAAATTTTACCTGTTAAAACTTTCAACAATTCCACATTTTTTTGTACTAAGTTTCAACAATTCAAATTTGACATTGCAATTCCATCAATCACGAGTCAATATCGTAGATTATTTATTTAAAAATTGAAAAAAAAAAGTATGAAAATTTTAATTATGCTCAAAAACGTTGACAATTCGGCGACAGAATCGTAAGATATTCATTGAATATCAGGAAATTAATCAAAAGCACATCTACAGCACAAAATCATGATTCAATTCAGACGAAGGCATTGGAGTGCACCAATTTTCGACGCTACGCTCCAGTTCCGATTCGGAACCAAATACTTGCTCCAGCTCCGAATTATGTTATGTAACATTGCGCGGATCATTGGGTTGCTTGGAGAACTTTTTTTTTTGAGAGCGTTTTTCAAAAATACGGTATATCAATCGTAATTTTCATTGTAAATACTATTAAATAAAATTGCCGGCAGCAAACTGTCTTTCATTATAAATCACGTTTCAAATAATCCTAGTGTTATATATAATATTTTCGTTAAACTTAAGGAAGAAATATTAATGAATTGAAATCCACAGCACAGGAACACTATAATGTTTTGATTTTTCGTATAACCACCACAGCACCGTGTTACCGTCATAGGACTGTAAAGGAGATAGTTTAAATGGGCCCATTAAATATCTTAAAATAAAATCATATTGATGTAATGAATGAAAGCCGGCAATTAAGGCAAGAATAAAAAATCATTCATGGCAGGTGAAGGATGAGGATATTGTGAATATCATAAACTAAACACATGATCAACGATTCTGTAAACAGTAACCGAAGACGATTTTTTGTCCACCTGCGATTTAGAATTTTAGCCAGAAACCTTGATACAGCCCAAGGCAAAACAGGTAAAAAGAAATGCGGTGAGGCGATTAAGTGGATGGATAAATAACTAAACAGTACCCGGTATTTGTATCTGGCAGAATAAATACGACGAAGAAGAGAAGTAATAAAACTAATTAAGAAAAAACGCGATAACTTTCCAAGTGACCCAATAACCCACGCAATGTTACATAAAATAATTGAGTAGATAACAGGATTTACCGAATTTCATGCGACAATTGTGATTGTGTTGACATAGGTCAGACAGATAAAAAGAGAAATATCACAGCCAAAGAACAGATAATTCGTTTTAGAAACTATCTATTTTCGCGAAAATATTTATTTTAAAATGAACGGTTTTGTAAATAACAAAGTTTTTATGATATGTCTACAACCTTGGATAACAGAAAAAAACGAATATAAATAGTTATTTGCTTACCGATTTTAATTATATAAAATTAAATTTTATTAAATTATTATTTAACATGGCTATGTTTAAAATAATTGATTATAAACATAGCCATGGCGGGATTTTTTCCTTTTCTTCTTGCCTTCTCTTAAATATTCAACCAGCCATAGTGAAAAATAAATAAAATGTGCGTTTTACTTGTGCGTTTTCTATCTTCGATCAGAACAGATTATTATCCTTGTAACTTAAGAAATAATAAGAAGTGTTAATTGTTTTTTTTTTGTTTCTAGTTTTAAATAACAACTGTGTATTTTGTACATCACTGATTCAATGTTTCTGTCATATAGTTTAGTGGTAATAACTCGATATATTCATATTTTAAACGTTAGAAATAAAAGCGAAAAATGTAGTTAACACTTTTTTTTCACCGTGTTATAATGGGTTCTACCAAGTGAATGCCAATTCAATCAATAAAATGTAAATAACGTTACAAAATCTAATCAGATTTGTTATTACCGTTCTTGATTTTACGAGAGATGAAAGAAATTTTATTTGTGATTGAACAGAATATTAAAGAAAAAAAATGTAAAGTGGTGTTGAAATCTCACGCTCGATATTTAAGGGTTCATAAGACAAGCGACATGCGTTGGGTATTTTTGTTTCAATCTCTATTAATTCAAATTTACTTCATGGCAATATTTAAATTGCAATATTTAAAAAAAACATGTTTAAATCTTTCTGCATGTCAATCACAAGAATTCCTACCAAACTGTTTACATTGGCAACGTGAAGTTTACACGTGTTATTCTGGTTACCATTTCTGGGTTAACTGTACTTCAACATTCCAGTTAAACACTAATCTGGAAAACTCAATACCGTGTACACCACAATGAAGAATGCATAAGCTGATACTAAAATAACGCCAAGGTGTAAATGTTAACGTCCTCTACCTATGGGTAATAAAAACTTTAATATTATATATTTATTCTAAATAACATTGGTACGTCACCACTGGTTATGGAGTGTAAGCGGGGTGGAGAGTGTATATTGCTAAGTGTGGAAAAGTATACGATAGGGTGTAGGGTGAAAGGAGACGGGTGTGTTCGACGGCATTTTCCGGAAGTGCAGCAAAGCATAAAGTTTAGTTAAGTCCACGTGACGCGTCGCCAAGGCTACCGATCAATCAACTACAGCCTACTGCTTAATGGCGTACTTACCTCGCCAATTACTATGGTCACATGGGATACAAGCCTAAAACGTTCCAGTCACAATTTTTCAATATATATGTGTAAAATTCGCAAGATAAATTTATTCACATTTTTTTTAGAATAAGACTTAGTACCATACGACTTCCTAGAGTTATCTGTCAACATAATATACCATTTTATTCTACGGTTATTTTTAATGAAGTAGAATACCGTCCACTGAACATTTATAACATTAAATTGAATTGGTTTGCAGCAATTACAACTGAATACGTCGCCAAAACAATCATACGTGAAATCATCGACGAATAAAAACCATCTACAAAACGATTCGTTCGATCGATTGTGATTAAAAATATATTATTGTTTCTCATCACATTCCATTCGGAAGTCTTTTCGATCTAGTGGTAAAGGTTTTGTTCAAGCGTTCAGACGGAAATGGATTCATATCCCGATAATCATAAACTTAAAAAAATACACTTCGAAATTCGAATGGATATACGACATCTTTTTCTCATCACCAATACAAATACGCTGTCGAATTAAGGGTTGAAAACATATATTTATTCAAGAGACATTTAATAATGCCGATTAAAGCTTCAACGAATCTCATTTCCTACTCTGAAACAACAACAAACTGTATGAACTTTCTTCAGAAAAGAAGCTTAATAGCAATATTGCTTTCCTTACAATATAAAATAAAGTTGATACCAATAGAATGACAGGGATATCAAATTTGACATATTGTAAAAAGTGAAATGTGGGAGTATGTCTAAGTATGTTATAAACAAATTAAGAATACAAAATATTACCAAGAAGATATTTTGGCAACAAGTATCGGATGAACGAAAAGATTGAATAAGTTTTTACAAATACATAGATTTGATAAAATATTGCAAAATAGAATTTGAAAAAAAAATAATACATTATTCGTAATAACTATTCCACTAATATAGACTTAACCGCTTCACTGCTGAACCGTGTAAAGCTTTCCAACATAAAATATTTACATAGTAAAATTGATATAGGCAACTTTATTCACCATTCACGAAAAGAAATAATTGAATGTCGGGAAATCATTTTGTGCAACAAGTTATGGGGACATTCTTTATACATGACAAAATACTTGGCAAATTTGCGGTTACCACAGAAGAAACACTACGAAGAGAAAATGGATATGTGTCTTTATTAAATCCATATCCGCTCTTAATGTGTAGCTTCTTTTTTTAAATTTCCAAAGTTATTTTTATGTGTCTTTTCTACGTTATAGCAAATAATGTATGATTTGCAATTTTTGTAACCAAAAAAAAAAATGGAAACTATAATATAAGAGAAGTGCTTGTTACTCAGCTCTCCTATCTCTCTTTTACAAAAAGAGTAGATATATTATATAAGGGAAAATGTTTGGACAGGACTAGCGGTTGACTGACCATACTCGTTGCGCCGTATTTTTCATGATCATCAATACAAATCTCTTCGGAGAGAGTAACGAAATAGCAATGGGATAAGAAACGGGGTAATTGGTAACTTTCCAATCTCTTCTTTTCGCATCTTTTTCAGTGTCAAATGGGGGTGGGAGAGGGTGAAATGGGAACATTTATAACACGATTTTTACAGATCGAATGACTGACTGAATCAATTCACAAAATACCAATTATCAATTTGAAATTATATTTTTTTTCAGTCAAACTTTTATAATACTTTATTTTATATACTGATAATGTCATGTGTTCGTCAAAATTATTAACCGAAAACATTTTTTACACCACCCTACATATGTCTAAAAACTTATTTTGAAATACATTATTTATTTATCCGGAAGCGCTAGTGATATAAGCAGATAAATCAATACCCTGAATTAAAGGAAGGAGTGATAAGGAGTAAACAGATAACGCCCGGAATTAATTTATGTCTTGTTTCGCTTCGTCTTGTCAATCAAAGAGGAAATTGTCAAAGTTTCGACAACCAAGAGATTTAAAATCGATTTAGCGAAAACAACGCAATGAAATTGTCAACGGAAAACGATTATCTTCATTACTTCGATATTTGATATCTTTTTTTCTCACTCGGTCTTTGATTTTCACGCACTAATATTTAGTGTCAGAATTGGCTATTATTTGGAAGCCAAAAATAATACCGCCGCCACAGGGGCCTTTTCGGGAAAATTGTAGTAATAATACATAATGATTTGGTTCTGTGTGCTGGCCTCTCAACAGTTAGAAATAAACTTTTATATTGGAGAAGGTTTACAAGATTTTTTTAGACCAGACTTGCATATTTGTTAATTTGCGAATATTTTCCAACATGAAAATATTTGAACATGCTGAAGTAATGTATCTCGCTACACCTTGCGTTCGCTTTATAGGAGGCAAACAAAACAATTCAATCATTCTTCAGACGTTACAATAGTGTCCATCTTCTTAAGAATCGTATACATGATTTATTCTTTTTGCAACGTATAATACCAGCCTATCAATATGATTTCGCTGGGAAGAATTTGAAAATCGGACCAGTGAGAAGTGAAGTGGGAATGACATTTTCTTTGAAAGACACGAGTTTGTTGCGATACGATATTCTATTTGTTAAGATACATCATGCAAGTGAAGTTAGCTTACAAGATTGTCACTGGAATAGTATGTCATACAAAAAATAAAAATATGCATTAAGCCAAAGTATTCAAGTCAATTTAAAACCTTCAATAAAAGTTTTGCCATTTCGTCATTTGATTCATTTCACTTCTTAGGAGTTGTATTTGTTCAGCGGAAATAGTTCGAATATGGACATAGAGGTGAGTAAATTCGGATGAGTTTTTTTTATGATATTATATAATATTGGATGCGTTCAATGAATAGCAGACATTTATAGATTAAAAAACTCTGTTTTATCTATCGTGCATAACAAAACGTTACGTAAAATGTTTTCTAACGAATCAATGTGAATAAATTACGCATTTATAAAAAAATGCCGCATGAGTATTATTTGGATCACAAATCATAATACATTTATTTTAATATCTAACGAAAATAAGCGATCATCAAACCGCGAGTCGAGACAATATTTTTATTGTTATATATTCAAATGTATCACATAAATAAATAAAAATATAATAGCAGAGTTGTCACCAAGAACTTTTATTTATCTCAGTAATTCCATTATAAAATTCGCTATATGTATGAAGTTGTACGTCTTTTTAGAACTACACGCTTATAAAACTCTAAAGATACAAATTTGGTGTCAAACAATTATCAATCATGTAACGATAACTTTCTCCATTAACAATTACCCACAGCGTCACATTCATCTTCAAAAAAGTAAGGACTAATGATTCCTCCAGACCACATAAAGCACTACACAGTCACTCATGGATTCAACGGTAACTGGTGAATAATTCGAAGATTTTCGATTGCTGAGAACCGATTATTTTGTTCAATAACGTTAGCATTTAAAAGGGCCCTTTACATATTTTTTTGATTATTAACTTTCAATACATCGTCATAACGCGTCTCAACAGTTACCTGTCAGTGGGTTAAGTACTGTATCAGTAGCAAAAACAAAATATTCTTAATTAATACCGTATGTCCACTATAAATTTACCACGTCTAGACTTCACTTACATGTCATTTTTACCAAAACGGCGTCCAGACAAAGTAGTAAACTTTACCTGCGAACACGAATATATATTATACAAACATTTTCAATCATATTTATTATAATATACTTTTTTGTATTTCACTTTTTCTAAGAACATCAAAGCATTGGTAAGAAGATTTTGTAGAATCGGGCAAAGTGGAAATTATTAATTAAGAAGGCTTCACATTTTCCACGTGTATTAAAAAACAAACGTTGCAGAACAAGAGGTTTCGTGGCGTCGTTTCGGGGCATTGTGCCACGTGTTCTGCTTTCCGCTTTAATTCTGAATCGAAAATAGAAGCACGTGGCATCATGGGCGGCCGTGATTGGAGAATGGGGTAGATGAAAATACTAAAAATGGGAAGAATTATGATTAGTAAATACGTTTTGCAAGTAATAAAATATTTGTCTTAGAACGAAACGAAACATAATTTATGGCTGGCTCGATTTATAAATATATATATATATACTGGGCAGGTTGCTAACGATCATATTTAACTGAAGAAATTTCAGACTAATTTAAACAAAATTACTTATGAACAATCGGTATTTAAAACGGTCGGTTAGCAGTATAAGACGTTTAAACTTATCATGTTTTTGAAAAAAGTGGATCTACGTGAATATATTTTAAACTGACGAAAACAACACGATCAAATACGTTTATTTGCACATAAAACAGAATGTTATATTGTTTTTAAAAATATTCGTTTTCATCAAGATTCGCCGGTTACTTTTCAAAAAAATTATTTGACTAATATAAAAGCTAAATTGATATTTCTGTTATCCCAGTTGTGTAAATCATGTGTTTCGCTTATTTGATAGGCGTCTTCAGATAAACTAGCCGTTAAAAATACTATAATAAAATCCACGTTTTGATTTTTATCAGATATTTATTGAACATACGTACTACAAATTGAATTTATTGCATAATTTTACAATTGAGTGAGCGTAGGGTTGAGGAATAAATCAATTTCATATTTAGAGAAGATTTTGTTTACTAGCAATTATATTTTTGTATTATTAATACCAAATTAATAGACATAATGCATGAAGTAGTGTGAGTGTGTGCATTTTATTTTCATTGCATAATACAAACTGATGTAAAGAACCTAATGTTTCTATTGATAACTCAAAAGTTTTGTTAGGACATCATTGGCAAACAATACGACAGACTCCGGTGTTCTTCACGAGAAATACGGACACTAGTAGTATATACCCTAAATGCAAAAATGAGACCACGTGGTAGGGTGGTTGGGTATTCGGCAGTAGGGTGGCTTTCCACGTGCATTTCCTACTTGATCGCCAAGGGTAGGAGCTCAGTGTTACATAACCTCGTTAAATTCAGTAATTTTGTTAACATACAATGCAAGACAAATATTATTCAATAAATATGTTAAATAACTCCATTATTTAATAAACAATTATGTAAACAGTGATATCTGAATCGATTTGTGAATTTTACTACAATCTGAAATAAAGAGTAACTTTTTGCGTGTAAATTATTATCTTATCTTGAAAGTGAAGTTAAGAGACTTAACTCAAGTAAATTTCGTTAGCTGTGAGTGGTTTCCTCCATATTAGCAAATGAAATTCTGCCACGTTACTATGGAAAAAAATAAATACAATAAAATAAAATACTAAGATTTTATCTCAATTTATGTTTCATTACAAAAAATTTGCTTTTTGCTGTTTACTTTATTTATACGAATTCGGATCCCAATACGGACGGACACTTTCATAAGTTGATTTTGTACAAGATTTATAGATGTGTTCGAATGCATGTTTGCGGTGAATCTTTTACTGTGCCCATTATTCTATCCAATTTTCCTCCTAAAAATGATTTTGAGAAAATGAATGAAAGAAATCTCTCGTAAAACAATTTCTATCTATATAAAAAAAAGTTCTCTCAGGAATCCATATACTCCACGTTGGGAGCAGAAAGAAAATAAGAGACAAGAATCTTATTTTGATCAAGTAAAACATGAACTTAACTTAAACTTTCCATCACTGAACTTTTGACTTTACAGATAAAAGATGGCGAATTAATTTGTAGATTTAATAAAACATGCGTTCTACGTTGTGTACACTTCCATCGCATGTTGGTGGATATCTAATTTTGCGATTAAAGCAACATTCCTATTTCTGAAATAAACGTTAATTCGCGAAATGGAAGTCAATAAAATCGAAATCACGCAGTGTATACTCCTTACCGGCTATTTAAATTCCACCCTTGTAATTCATTATTTCTTCCAACTGGCAACCATGGCATTATTAATACGAATTGGAATCCTACGAGAAGTTAGATAATCAACTATTTCAATCAAAGACATGCTACAGCCGTACTCGCTTAAAACAATATATCTTTTTTTTAAGTTTGGTTTATTATGTTTTTAATCAAAACTAGAATTAATTTGCTTCCCTTGGTTATTTTATTATGACATGAAAACTAAAAAAATAAGAACACATAACTGGGGGCTATAGTTGCACCATATCGTAAATGTTGCAATTCATAGTTACTTTCCTAGTTCATTTTCTTGCATATTGTATATTCAAGCGTGTACCGTGTGCGCGTTTGTATGCGTATGTATGCGTGTGTAGGTATAGCATGTGGGGATATAAATATAATGCGTGTGGTGTCCACGTGAATCGGATTGACTGGATTTCTCAACTCTGCAGCGACTTATGTCTGTCAACAAAGAAACAACAATTATACAATACAACCTAATAAGTCTGTACATAAAGATGAAGGAGACTTGAACAGCTCAACCCTAACGTGCCGTAGATCTTGACGCTACATCAATTTGAAATAAAAACAATCATACCTTGAAGGAATGTCCAGAGGTGCACAATAGCTGGCTTTATACACAGACGATTATATGCGCGATTGAAAGCTTGTGTAATTCGAAATGAAAAATTATGTTGCATTTAATTACTTTGCGGCGTCGTACAGACAGCGAGTAGATTTCAACCCATATAAGCATACCAAATACAAACCGTCGTTATTTTAATACGCTTTAGTATTAAATACCTCCTAATAATTAATACTGAAATATCTATAATGTTTTGCTTATTGAAAGAAAATACTCATTCTTCATTATTTCATTAATAAGTTAAAAAAAAATAACAATCTCATTCATGAAAAAATTTACTAGTGTGTTAGTCTGAAGGTGCTTTTCGAATAGGCGAAACACGTGTCACAACTTCTCGCAGAAACAGTGGAATATCAAAGTTATAAATGTAACCTTGTTAAGTGTTTATATACTTATGTATCCTCGTTTTTAATGAAACGAATCAAATAGGGAGTGAATTCGGTTGAAAAGAATTTTCCATCTAGCCACATGTACTGGAATATTAATAGCATGATAAGCATCTAAGAGAGAGAATATATTTGACAACTCTTACCAAAACTAAACATATTACCGTTTTTACTATGTTATAAATATCGAAGAAGTTTTCTTGTTCTTGATTGAACTAGACAGACCACAAAAACACGAATCATTTGTATGGAACTACGTAGATAATAAAATTTGACGCGGCGGTGTGAGAGTCGGTGGAGACAATAACTTGAGTGTTTTTCCGGCCGATCCAATTCAGAAATTGTTTCATGGCGGAATAACGCGACATTTTCGCGATAAATTTTAAGCTATTACTCATTATTGCCGAGGAGGGCAGAACTATGCTTAAACTGGATATAAAGGATTCTTAACGAACAAACTAATATATGTCGGTCACCATTATTGAATCCTCTGACTAGTGTCTCTTTGTTTCTGTAATGGACCATTTCCGTGCCATATGTAAAGTTATTGATAAAGCCGCCTTTTTAGTTTCATTTACAATTGTTAGTTTTATAGCAAACAGGAAACAAGCTAGGTCGTTAAAACAGGAGAGAAAATGTATAGTGTACCTGTTCTACACAACTATATATAGATAAGCAAATGTTCTTTTAAGCATAGTTCTGATGATGGCGTGAGCCGAAAAAGTTATCGACTATATTTTAAAAAATAATTTTGTAGAAAAAGATACATTGCTATTTTTTTCACCGTGTTATAATGGAGTTCTACCAAGTGAATGCCAGTTCAATCAATAAAATGCCAACATAGACTTACATTATAATAGTGATTATTAATGTATGTAATGAAAATATATGCAAAATTACAATTATTTCCTTTGTAATATGCTTATATCATCTACCTGAAGTTTATTAGCAAAGTCTATTATAATTTAATATTTACACCAAAATAAGTACAACTGCCTGGTATACCCTATAGTAAAAATCATCGAAAATTCAACCTTTTTTGGCCATTCAACTTGTTAACATGTAATTTTCAACTGATACGAATTTGACAAGGAAACGATCTCCTAATAATTTAAATTTAGCATACGAATGTGTTTGCTTTCCTTACCTCTATCGTTTTTACGCAGATCTCGTGCAGGGGTTGTCATAGCTAGAGGGATGCCTTCATATCGGTTTACACACCGATAACAATGCTACCTGCGAATAGAAAAATACAAATAAGTATTTCTTGTCGCTCTTAATAAACATTCGTTAAAAATTCTTTTCAATCTGCGAAATTTGGCGAAAACAAAGAATGCACATTTTACATTAGCATTAATAATTACCGATTTTTCTTGTTACAAATAAGGACACACTAAAGTTACACATCTCAAACAATTAGTTCAAAACCTTGTGGATAAAAACGCATTCTGTTCTATAATAAGCGAATCTATAGATTGAAAAGAACCGCTTTTTATAAGAATTATAAATTGACTAAATATCTTTAACATCTCATTTTCGGTACCTGTAGAAATAGGAAATCGTATAAACTGCTTACTGACGATATCATACCGGTAACTAATAATTTTCTCCTAAATCAGAATTAAACTTGTTAATTTTTATGAGTTCGATAAAAAATTATAATTTTCAAAGGATTCAGTCTGAATATCTACAGTTTTTTAATTTGCGATAAATGCAGCAGTCATCACAAATACAATGTTGAAAGGTGGCACTAACCTACTGCTTTATAATATAAATTTTCACCGCTGTTTTATGATAAATTGTGTGTTAGTGTTATCATGTCACTGTGTACAAATTATATTTAATTCATTATACTTTAGGGTTGTGTATTAATTTTGAAATACTTTTTTTAATTTTATAAGTTAAAACATTTGTTCTAAATTACAAAAAGTCGTATGCTAGTAAAAACACGGATATAAAATTCTAAGTGGTGGCATGTATACATTGGTAAAAAGCGGATATAAATTTGTGATAACTTGCATATGACTTGATAACCAATTCCTTTATTTAATATAAACATTTGTTTTAAATATTATAAATTTCACTGAAACACTCAGCTTTGACTAACTCATTATTTATTTATTATTTTATCACTTAAAAGGTGTAAAAATATTTAGAGAAAAGATTATTTTGCTATCTTATTTTCGGACATATGTATGTATTAGTCGGTTTTATTTTAACTCTATAATTATTTTACTTTTAGCATAGATAATAATTACATTATTTGAATCTAGTGATACTTCAACCAAAAAGTCTACGCTAGGCTCCCGGAATATAAATGTTGTAAGCTTCTATTCTATATTGTGGCAACTAAAGAATTCGCGCAGTACACACTTTTCTTTACGTCGAATACAGTAGGTGTGGCGCGAGGCGTTGACTAGAGTCCATGATGTTTATTTTTATTTTTTACTGTGTTGGGTAGCTATCAAATGGAATAGCATTGAAGCATCATACAAATAAAAACAAAATAACTGAGAGGCAAACAATATGTATATCTTTATCCATTCCCGGACTTTTTTTTGATTCCAGATTTAAAAATTTTAAATCTGCGGATAGTGTTTTTTTTCTCTCGTGACTTAACTAGCTCATGTGATCGAAACAAACTTAAATATTTGTCATATTAATTAGTATCAGAATTAATACCAAATGCGTTTTTAGTTTTTAAAAAAAACGATGCAATATTTTTTTTAAATCGGAGTCGTAGTCATGTGTTTTCAACTGAGGCCTACTAAATACATGAAGTTGGTTGGCAAAAAATAAAATAAGATTATATCTGTATAAACTTTTCAGTCACTTTCCTTTATATTATTTTTGTTATGTCAGAAAGTAATTATATTCACCATAATTCAGCTCACAAAATGTGACAACTGTGGTCTCCCACGAAATAGATATCTTACCTTGAGGCTGATAAAGGCCAATAGCTGAAATATAAAATAACATCCTTACTGAAAAAAAAAAGAAAAAAAAAACAATTATTATTACCGTATCGATGTGACCTCTTCAAATTAAATCTAATACGACGAAGGGAATTTTTTGATAGTAATAATTCGTCGTACATCTTATATATTATCTTCTTATTGGATTATTAAAGGAAAAAGAATTTGTTTGTAATGTAAATAAGTGTAAAACTCTTATTCCATTAAACACAATTTTAAAAGCAAACTGCGTAGGTACTGAGATCAAAAATTTTCAAAAACGTTGACTTTCTAGATAAAATATTTAGTTATAAAAAGAAAACTGGCTAAAATTAAACGAAAAATAAAAAATTGCGTTACTGATATACAGATATATATGTATATCAGGAACGCATATTAATTGTAGCTGGAAGAATTCATCTGAATATGATCAACAATTGATTTTATCCCACTACCTTTTTTCCTTTCTTATAAGAGTAAATTTAACACGGTGAACTATCTATAATAGTTCTGACGATGGCGGGAGCCGAAATAGCTATCAACTATATTTTTTAAAATAATTTTGTAGAACTAAAATACATTGCTATTTTTTTCACCGTGTTATAATGAAGTTCTACCAAGTGAATGCCAATTCAATCAAGAGAGTAAATTTACCTCGCTCACTCGACGCCTAGTTTTCAAGATCGGATATTATAGTGGAAAAGTCTAAGTGTGTAAAATATGTGTAACTCGATTGAAAAATCAATGCTAAAGGAACTGGGTTTTGTGTTGTATTCACAAATAAACATATAGAATGGCAGTAGATATATTTTTATACATATTTATTTAAATATCTTTCAAATTATTGTAATTTATAATGTTGGGTTCGTCTATATAAAACCCTGTCGATATGAGATATAATTTTATCTAAAAGTTTCTTCAATGCGAGTTGAAGCTTGTTAGCTTTTAAATCCTCAATTTATATTCCATGTTAAATATGTATATATTTTTATTATACGTAAATTTGTTTTGAAAATAAATTCGAGTATTGTATGTACTTTAATGAAACTCGGATTAAGATATTGCAGGATAATATTGATAAAACACGCATATAAAATTGCGGCTTTACTGTAATTATAAGCCAGCAAACTCCTCACTCTACATAACGTATTACGTCGACACACGGGTACATTTTAATCAGGAATGCCGTATGACCGGCGCCATACACGCCAGCGCATTTGCTATAACAACCGCTAAGCAATCGACGCATATCAACATTTCTGAGAACGGGACGTGCAGCTACATTCATGAGCGTTAAAACCTCACGTAGCTTACAAACATAGTTCACATACAAGCATTATACTCAATGTGATTGGTCAGTTTGACAGTATGGGTATGCGCCGTTCGAAGCTGTCGTGCGCCACAGGCCACATCTGACGTTAGTCGACGTTGCGTTATCTTGTATTGGTGACGTTACGTCCAGTCCTTTTTGAAAATGGAATGGTCTACAGACAGTATTATAGAATTTTTGGAGCTTTACGAAAAGGAAGAATGCCTATGGCATCCTACGCATCCACAGAATAAAAGCCGAAAGGAAATTACAGATGCATGGTTGCGTATTAAGAACGCCATGAGCGTAGAGTGTACAGTTGAACATCTGAAGAAAAAAAAAGAATCATTAATGGGTTCTTTTAGAGGACAAATGCACAAAAAGAAACGATACGTCATGACAACACTCGGGAAAAGAGGTGAACCTTTCAAATCATCGTGGTTTGCGTTCGCAAATATGGATAGATTTCTTGGACAATTCTACGTTCAAGAAATTGACCCACAGGTAAATAGTATTCTTTATTAATAATTTTATATATATTGTGTTTCTCAAATTGAAATTACAGCCGCTTGAAACGAATATTTAATTTCAAAGAACTTCGGATAGTGATTACTGAAACATCGTTACTTAGAATGAAATGAGAAATAATAAAAGAAATATAGATGAGTAATGTATATATGGATTCAAATGTTAACTTAAATTGTCATTAGTATACTGTTTTTATTGTTAAATTATAATACTGTTACAATACCAAAAATAAAGTGCGATATTTGCTGCTGAACGTAAGAAATAAGTCACTGTATATTAAATTCAAATGATGTTTACTTTAACAACTTCTCGGACGACTAATGTTCCAGTCTACACCAGTTGACGACCACTAAAATGGACAGGAATATACATAATTGGTGTGGATTGCGATTGTTTTCTACACAACTCACTAGATTGTATTTTTATTATAAGCGTATAGAACATTGGCTCTTAAATAAAATTTTACTGTGGCCGCATTATAAACATCAGCTGCTTTATAGAAATGTCTGAAAAATAAGAAGTGAGAAGTGATAAATATAGCAGTTGTATTCACTAAAAAAAAGCTTTTGTGGGTCATTTGGTTATTAGTAAAGATGTTTTTTTATTAAATATCAATATTAATTGTGGAGCTGTTTGTGGCCAAAACAAAATCCTTGATAACATCAGATAAAAACATCCGAGTAGAGTCAAACTAGTACGACTGAATGTGATGAGAGGCATGATTGCGCGCGCTGTTTGTTCTCTTAAAAGAAAAGTCCACATTGACCTATATTCCAAAACTTAAACTCTAAAATGTATATAATATTCTTGATGTAATAAACAACTTAATTGTGAAATGATTATAATATTTTAGGAATCCAAAGATGGACAAGATGTAGAAGAAGTAGAATATCTTATAGACATTAAACCTAACAATTTAAGCAGGAGTAACAGCATTGATTCAGGTAATATCGCAATAAGTATCGCGGTAAGTATAACATATTATTTACCACAAATAATTAACAGTTAAGAAATCAACAACTATCATAATTATGATATTTTGCTTATATATGTTTATTTTAATTTACACAAACCAAGATTTGACAAGAAGAAAAATATTTTCCAGAAGCTGAATCACCTAACAGATCAACAAGTGAAACACATTTTATACAGGCACCCGAACTAAATCCAGTATCCACTCGAAAAGATATCAAAAGCACACCAGAACTGATAGCAGCTGTTGTAGGGAAGAAGAGAATGAACGAAGGATATGACTTCCTCAAAGTTTTCCCTGAAAAATCCGAAAGTCAAGAGTCACAAAGAGATGAGTGCGAACTATTCGGTGAACTTTTAGTGAAAAGGATAAAAAGGTTGGACGAAAGTCTTAGGGACGACGTGATGAATGAAATAGATAACTTGGTCTATCGAGCAGGAACCAAAAATAGAAATAAGAGGAATTCATTTATTCCATAAGCGACCGGACACAATGTATCGGCCATATTGATATTTGTTGTGCAATATTTAATTCGACGTTTGTCAGTAATGGATCAGTGGTAAGAAAATACGGGAAGTCCTCGTTATGACGCGATAATTGGCACCGAAAAAAATACCTCAATGGACATATCCTCTTATGGAATTGAAATGATCCCTTTTAGAAGACCAACAAAGGAGTGAGTTGCGAGGGGTGATAAGGGAATAAAAAGCAAGACGAGAAGAGAAGATGAGCATAGGCGGATGATGACTTCGCTTTTGCCCAAGTTTATTTTGTCTTTGTAACTGTAATTTTGTTACTTGGTAATGAATAGTTCGATAGTGAGCATGTACCACAACGACTTCCATCTGATAATCAGGATATATATAGTCAACGGCACTCTAGAGTCGTTGAGAAATAAGTTGAATTTTTCGGAATAATTCGTTAATCAAATAATGTATTGTATCTAATATAGAGTATTGATTGCACCAATGACATTTTCTATATTTTTTCCCGAATTACTAGAGCTTGTATCAAACATTGTGAAATCTCGGCATCTAATTCAAGTTTAAATGATGTTTACACAAAAAAATATTGTATTCACCCAAAAGCAATTAAAAAATATGTTAATTTTTGATCAACTCTGACTGTTATTTCTTTGGTATATGTATATGAACTACTTAAACCGTTGCTGCTTACTTTCCTAGCCCTTCCTCTTAATGAAAGCCCATGAATTATTTCATACACCTCTTTACCCCCAATTCAAGGTGAATGTTCCGACAAGCGTGTGGTTATTTTCTTGAATTTTGTTCCAATCGATTACGGAGTCGACGCTTCGTAGCCCCGAATGGAAACTGAAGTTCACTATCTTATTAATCGATTTATTGATTCGTATCAGGCATGAATTTTCCATACCTACTCACCAATGTCATTTGCTATCCTGAAAACTGACCGTAAACGGAGCAATCAGTTTACATGACTGTGTTTACCTTACTTCTCAGAAGGTTAACCGATATGGTTATAATACAAGTTCGATACTAGTTCCGTTGAGATAGTTAGATAGAACTGAATTCAACGATTCAGAATGAAGCTTACATGCGTGTTAATAATGCATAAATGAGAAAACAACGATAAGTTATGTATACAACTTAAATAAAGAGATGTTCAAGGAGTCCATATATATTACATCGAACGAGTTTATCACTTTATTGCGATTTATATTTACTCAGAAAAATACGGTCTCCGCTTAAAATCGTCACCAAAGGTTCCATCGGTTTTATACCAGTATTTTTCAAAATCTAAAAAATAAAAACCGGCCTGGCCCTTTCCCCGAAGTATTTGACATATTTTTTTATTGCGGCATACAAACATGGATACAGAACACCATATTTTTTTGAATAAGTGTTTCGCGACTCCACAGTTTGAAAAACATAAAAATACTGAAGCCATTTTAAAATTCTAACGAGTATCTAGCATATTGTATCTTAATAGTTTTTAACATAAAAGAATAAAAAGAAAAAATGAGTAAATTTTTAATGTCGATTTATTTCGACTTTTATAAAAACCCTGGATAATAATTTTCAGTAAATGGTAATTATCGGAAAAACAAAATTGAATACAATTGTCCGAATTGTGATCGATGCATTGAATGACGAAATATTTTTAAATCACAACGTTTAGTCATTTGTACCATATTTTGAAATATTTCATTTCTAAGTAATTTTAGACACTGTTTAATAATTGATATAATAAATGGATCTGATTATTGAAAAATGATTTATTTTAAGCTTTATCCTGTATTGCAGATCTTTTAATTAATCCAAAGAAATTTGGTTTTGAAAGAAAATATGTTTTGATTTTTGATGGATTGGACGGTAATTCTGAGGAAGTTTAAATAAAATTGCATATTAGTTTTTTTGGATTGCTTAAACTCAAATTGAAAAATATCACAGATCCCCTATAGAAGAAGAAAGGCGTGACGTCTCATATAAATTTCCTACTAAAGATACGCCAATGCGCCAATGTTTAAAATTTAATAAGATTGTGAAAGTATTCTAGCTCTAAAATATTTATGTCGAAACTTTTACTATAATTATAGTATTAAATGTAATTCTTATTTTACATAATATTTTTGCTGAGTGAAATCCTCAAAATGATACATACAATTATGGGTTGCTGTATTTCATTTACTAAGACGAAAATTGTGCGAATAATTATCACATAAATTAATTAATACGTTGCGATTGTAACGACAGACTGAGGGAGCGAACACACACTTTGGCCAGTGTTCTCGAATATCAGCACGCTGGTGCTTTTCGATCGCTTAGCAATGAATGTTGCAGTGAGAATATTCGTGTATGTATGTGTACATTCGCCGTTCGTCACTATAAATGCGCAAACTACGCCGAACTACATTCGTGCGACTTCACGCAACAATTACAATGTAGTGGTGAGTATAAACGATCAAACCTGAAGACCTGATTGGTCAATTGGCACAGACGCATGCGCAGTGAGAATATTCGTCTAACGAGACGACTCAGTCGAAGTTTGTTATCGTTCGATTCGTCACGTCATATTACTTTTTTTGTTCCGTGAATGTTTGTTTAGTTATAAAATGGAATGGTCCAACAGTATGACAATAGAATTTTTAGAGTTATATGAAAAAGAAGACTGTATATGGAATCCTTCAAACCAACTTAATAAAGACAGAAAAGAAATTTCGAACGCATGGTCACGCATTAGAGATTCCATGAAAACACGATGCACAGTGGAACAGTTAAAGAAGAAAAAAGAATCATTAATGGCATCTTTCAGATTGCATATGAATAGAAGAAAGAGATCCATCATGTCTGGAGGGGGTAAAGACGAGAACATCTACAAGCCGGGATGGTTTGCATATGAAACAATGGCGAGGTTTCTAGAACAATTTTATTTGCAGGAGATCAATATGGAGGTAAATATTTCAATAAATATTTTTAAAATTAAATATCGGAGCTGAAATGTGTTTACGATGTATATATTATATGTTACAAATACACGCTCAAACTCAACTCAGAAAAGGGAGTACGTACCTCACTTTATGGAGCGTTTCTATGATACGACTGTTAGATGTCTGGCAATATTGGTTTTATTAAATCGTATCGACTTAATATATAACGAATATTAAAATAATTTACACGGCTTTTTCATTTTCCACGTGTTATTTGTCAGATTAACTTATGCAACATGAAATAAAATATTTTTTCCAACTTCAAGGTAACAGTTGTTTACTTTTGGATAAGGGTTTCTACAATAAAACGGATAAATCTGATAAGATAAACCATTAAAAAAGTTTCAGGAATCCAACGACGAGCAGGAAGGTGAAGAAGAAGAAGAATACGAACAAGAGGAAGAAAAAGAAATAGAAATAGATATAAAACACAACAGTGTAACCAAAATAGAAAACATATATGCTGGTAACCTTTTTTTGTTGTGTATAAGTTTTGATATATAAATAACTTTATTTAAAATTATCTTAACAATTTTATAGCTCCATAACACTAAATAATATGTAATGGATACTGTATTAAAAATTTAACATAATCAGTTTAAAATATGATATGAATTTTATGAATATATACTATCTATTAAAAAACTTCCATAACACACAATGTTAGCAAAACAAACAGTAAATTCTTGGTGGAAGGACATTATATTATATTATAAAAAAAAAAATGCAAATCGTGATGAATATTCTACAAATTCGTATTTTGATCAGAACAAGTGTCAATAAGCAAACTAGCTGACACAACTTAGTTTGGACAGTTTGAAAATTGTGAAATAAGTATTTACTAGAAGACCATAATGTTGCTAGAATAAAACAGATAAAATAACATGCATTAATGGATATATATAAAAAGTTACACATCAGATTAGATTAAATAATTTTAAATAACCATCAAAAATGAAACTAACGTGAATGTTTTTATTCAGAACCTGTTCCCAGGAATAAATCGAGACGAGAATCGAATGTACGGAAAAGCGAATCAAATTATCCAAGTTGCAAGCAGAAAACTATACCTATTCCAACAAAACAACAAGCTACTCCTGAATTGGTGGCAGCAATAGTGGGCAAAAGGCAGTTGGACGAAGCATTTAGTTTTCTCAAAAACGTATCAGAAAGATCGAACCAACAAAAGGATGAATGTGATTTGTATGGAGAACTCTTAGCGAAACGATTAAAAAAGATGGACGAGAATTTGAGAGAAGCGGTCATGAACGAAATAGACAACTTAGTTTATCGAGCAAGATCCACTAATGATGTTCAAAGCACAACTTCGCTTATTATTTCATGAAAAATATATTAAATTAATTATTATAATTATATAATAAACTTACTAAATAATAAACCTAATTAAATAATAAGCTTCTTATTTCAGAGATTCAAAGAAATAAAAATATATCCTTCTATATTTTTACAAACTTTTATCTATCCTCGTAAAATTGCCATATTTCCAGTTAATGATAGTATTAATAAAAGTTTTTTTACTACTGATGTTTTAAATTTTTACCAATTTCCTACATACAAAAAGGTAACACACCTCAGTGCAAACGGCCAACCAAAAACGGTAAGTCCTAGATGACATCATATGTAGGAATATAATATAAATAAATAAATAAAAAAAAATATGGAAGTACGTGTTTTAAATTGTTTTCGTTTCATGTAAAATAATAAATGTACAGTGGAACCCCGATCAATCGTTCTCGCATAATACGTTTTCTCCGATGAATCGTTTGTTTTTTATAGTCCCGCCAAACACATCCATAAGAACACTGTTAAATAATCCTGCATTAACCGTTCCCCGATTTCCTCGACCTATCGTCTGATCTCTAGATATTATGGTCTCGTCTCAAATATTACCCCGATTGACCGGTTTTGGTAAATAAATCTTTCTATCCAATACAATTTGTAAGTTTGAACACATTTCATCTTACATATGTACCAAAGAAATTAATGATGAAATATATAGTTTGCTCAAATGTCATGTGATTTTCATTAATAAAGAATTTCACAAGAAAAAGTTCCAAACGCTATTCGATTTAAATAAATAAGATTTAATAAAGCTTTTACAAAAACCTCTCATATTTACCAATTTTGTAAAATTAAAGGAGGATTTTATTATTATTTTTAAGCTTTCCCGCATTTTTCGTTGTTGTTTTTAGGGTTCCTTGAAAAACATGGAATCGTAGTTCACTGCATTGTATTCTTACAAAGATTTGTAAGGATCTAAAATAATATTATGCAATAGAAGCATGAATTCAACCAACTTCTTGGTAATATACAATAGTACCCAATTCCAAGTGATATCTGTATGCGGTCACCTAGTTGAGTACTTTGTATAATAAATGCTGGAGAGCAAAGAAAAAAACTTACGGGGAAATTCTTAAAATTACAATAAAGGAAACTAACCTCACCTCATTTTTAGTACAAGCTCTAGCTTAAAAATAAAACTCCCGTCTGTCTTCCATAGAAGTCTAAAATATGTTCTTATTTTAGATATATAGGATCTTGAATGGTTTTCAAAATTGTTAGTGTTATTTTTCCAAAATTTGGGAAGCTGTAAAAAACTAGCAGGAAGATTTATTCAATCATCACATATGAACCTTGGATGATCACAACGTGACATTGTAATAGTAACGGCCTGGCATGGTGAATCGTGGGTTACATTATTTTGATTTCGATCCGATTATTTGTCTAGCAATAGATATCGACCGATTCTAATTACAGCGAATTATTATGACATTCTACGTAGCTACGTAATATGAAAGACTTGGCTCCGGTGGCCATTTCGCGATATCGCTAAGAATAGAGTTGATAAAAAAACAGAAGCATTATTCTATTTGAAGTGTTTGAGCTGAAAATAAGTGGAGAGCGTCGGTGTGAGATGTCAATCGAGATGCATTCTTTTCCGACAGCCTGCGTGGTGTGAAAACTGTTGGTGATACGCCAAACTACTAGGGACGTGGTGACAAACCCACGGTGGAAATCAAAAACGAGCATCTGCTCCCAGCGCAACCGATAATTTATTGTAGACATACCTAGGTATCGGAATATACATACAGTATACTCTCGATTATCCGTGTATGGATTATCCGGTTTGCGGATCATTCTGATCTGAAAATAAATATTTTTTAATTCAAATATAGTCTGATTGACTTTTTTCTATAACGATTATGAGACGCATTATTGAATTGCGATCTTGAATATGCGCGTTGTTTGAAAAAAAGGATGAATTTAGCGACGTGTTTGTGTTTAAGTAACTGTCGGTGTATTTTTTTAACCACTTGTGTGTTTTGAATGTATGAATGTTCGCATATACCGCAATAAACATCACAATTTATGGGACTAGAATGAGTCAAGAATTGAAATCCTTTGTACTCCACGTGCGTTTATATTTACATTTCCAGTGAAGTGCATATACCGGCGCGAGTGCCCGCAGTAAATTTGTTAATTTCGATATTTATTGCCTATATTTGTCAGCTTTTGGGACTACGTTTGTTATTATGATAAAATATTATATTTTTACGTATTTTTTGTGTTTGCTTGATAAATAATGAATATATAAATAATGTGTTAAAAAATTGTATTGTGTATATATTATATTCGAAAATGAAATAAAAAATTGATAATTCGGATTATCCGTGTTTTTCAATTATCCGTGACCATCCTCCCCAGCATTAGCCCGGATAATCGAGAGTGCACTGTATAGTGCACTTAAAAGTTTAAAATTGAGTTTTGGTATGATTAGATATAGATATATTTATAAAAATCAAATAAGTTTATTTCATAGATCATATAATAAATGAACGTATAAAAATTAAACACAATTTCCAAAAGTTTCTATTATTAACGGGACTTTTCTTTAAATAATAAAAACACATGTTTTAATATTTATTTCTGCAATATATTTTATGAGATATACCGGTCTGATCATAAAATATATTATAGAAATAAGTACTAAAAATGCGTTTTATTATTTAAAATATCATGCCTTTCTATCAAGAAGCTACAGTTAACACATTGAGTGTGATTAACAGGACCAGCTTTCAATCTATGAATCAAATTCATTTAAATAATAATTTACAGTTGACAGCATTCGAATATGGGCATCTAATTAATATTCGTGTTATTGAAACGGGGCAGAGAGATGGTAAAATTTTTGAGTTATTAATTCGGTCTATATTTACTTGCAGACAGCTCCGGTCGACATTATCTGGCAACCCAGGCATAATTAGTGCAATCGTGATAAGACACGGCTATCATTTGCCAATTTTAATCATCAAATGAATCTTAGGTAAATTTATCAATATCCACGAGAGTTACTTATATTTTACTTCTCAATAAGTTTTCAATATTGAAGAATATCAATATAGACACATTTTACTGCAATCAATCACACATTAACTGATATTTGACACAGGTACGCCATTTAGGATGGCGTTTAATTCTCTAATTTTTAATTATCTACAATATTTTTAGCGAAACAAAAAAATAACAAGTTTGAAACATGCGCCCGCTCTGATAAAGCTTGAAAAATCTGAAATGACATCCCTGATCTGATATTCAAAAATACGTACTTATCAACAAATATAAATTTAGTAAATACTTGGCCGTAAATTCTGCCAATGGCGCATAGATCGAACAGCACAAAATATATGTTAAATGACGATTTGAAGATTTTCGGTTGATTATTAATAATTCGCCTTTTCGTTTTTTTCACAACGAAGAAGTCATTAGGGAGGTCCAGGAGGGGAAGTGGGTATTTGTTGAATATGAAGAAACATACATATTGATTTCATGGGTATTTACTTGGTAGAATTTCATTTTTTCACGGTGTGTGGAATCATGGATTAATCCCTTAATGCAGTGCTCCGCAACCTTCTGTCTTCCGCGGCACACCAACGATTCTTCTAAAATTTCGCGGCAAACCATAATAATTAGTTTATAAAAATGCATATGAAACAATAATTTCTCCTCCTCTTCGATTCTTTGGTTAGAAAAATGGGCCATGCTACACCTAGCATCGTCTGGCGGCACATTGGTGTGCCGTGGGACACCGATCACCGAGCACTACCTTAATGCACTGACTTGCCCATATGACGTAGCAAAAATACTCATTATGGCAACTTTTGCCCTCCTCCATCCCTGAAAAATCATCAATTACGACTCTGCCTGATATACTTCATTTATGTAGTAAATGATGTTTGTTGTTAAAATCTACTTGTGTCTACAGATAAAATCATCGAATTCCATCCTAGCGTATATAAAGAGAAAACGACAATGATTTTTTATTAATAAACGTTAAAACGAGTATACTACTATAGGAGATATAACAAATTTATATCATATAAAAATAATCCGGAACAGGTATATAAATGCTACGATGAGTATATTATTAATTTATTGTATTTACATATTCATGAAAAATCGCATTGGTAATTGCAATTTAAAAATATTTTATTTAGAATCTTGGTCAGTCACATTCCGACCAAAACGCAAGGTTATACTATAATAAAATCTGAAATTACATCAGAATTTTCCTCGTGGGAGAAAAATTCTTTAAAATTTTGATGACACACATCTTCGGTATGTTTAAATTTGGCGGGCGCATGCGTGACTCATTTCATACTAGTGAACAAACCACTGTGCAATGAGGACTGTCAAATGCTGAAATCATAGATCTAAACACATTTTATATCTAAAATACACCTATCACTTAAATAGTCATTGACAATACATCACATACACTTCGTAATAAAGTTTGTGTTGTATTCATAAATAAAATGACTGATAATAAATAAACAAATCCTCGGTAAATATGAAAGTTACCTTTGAAGAGAAACTTGATCAGTTCGATGACATTCGATACTTTACTATGTAAAGATGATTAACAGTTTATCACTACACTTTTTATAAGATAAATGACTCAAATATACACAAACTAAGAATATCCAGAGCTACACTGCACAATCACAAACAAGAATAATGCACCAAAACAAATGTCGAAACATAGTAGGACAGCGCTGCTGTTCAAAGTCGACCGAACTATCAAGCGGGTGCGAAAATTGCGCACATTCTTGTAGGGCTGACACTAATTCGGCGAAGATAACAATAGGGTTACTAATATATCATTGTATAATTATCTTACTCAAATGATAAAGACGAATGTACACAAAAATATTTTTTATAGCATCGTTTAGAATATCTACATTGCCAAGTTCCACACTCTTTATCCACAATCTTTTTTCATAATGTTCAAAACATTTCATAACCATTACCAACTCCATTCTGGAGAAATCGCCCCGATACCTACTTTTCTGCATTAGAGTATAGTGTGATCGTTTTTTACAATGCTTAAGTGACATCATGAGTGTGTCGACGTTTATGAAACTTGAAAACTTCCTTTGCCAGTAATATGTATTAAATCCATTAATTTATTACAATAACGTTATATTTTTCATGTGTAGAATTTCGCTATGATTGCAGGTCTTACTTAGGAGTATTGTGTTGATTTACAATACTGCAACTATTTCAGTGTAGTTATAGTAAGATAATGGTGCATAGGGTTATAAGAATAAAACATATTTTGGATACATGCATGTCAAATTATTTTCTGTTACAATCACAGTTTTTTTCAAACACCGAAGGTAAATGCATAGAATTTAGGTATTATGGCACCATATGTAGGCATGATTAAATTATACATATATCTCCTAGTTTAAATAATGTAGACTTTCAGACAATACAATTAAATTAATGAAATAAATGGAGAAACGTGCTGTTAGGTCATCATCATTACATCGTTATTCGTAATGTATTTTGTATTATTATTATAATTTCTGAGAAACTTCGAAGCAATAAACGTAAATACATAAACTCAAATATGCTTCATTTTCCTCAGAAACATGTCCTAGTTTCAATTATAAATATGTGTTTTTTATACGTAAAGATTCGAAAAGACAAGCTTCTTCTATTTAATATCATGAGTTAAAGATTTTCAATTTTTGAAGAAGTAAAATACACAATTCTTATATTATATTTGAGGAAATAATATATTTATCTAAGCTGTTTGTGTATACCTTCCTAAGGAAAAAAGTTCTAATAGTGGCAAGTAATATTATAGTCGATCCATGTTTTTAACTAATGGCAAGATAAATAGTATAAAATACTATGAATATAGTGTATAATCTGTGACTATGAATTACCAATTGATAAACAGAATTACACAATAATTTCTTTTGTGTTCTGAAAATAAATGTAAATGTTGTGATTGATGGCGTACTAAATAAATCTTTTTTCAATCGTGTCCTCGCAGAAGCTATACGATAATATATTCTTTTGCTATTTGGTCATTCGATTTGCTTATATCTAGATGACAATAATCTACGCACATCTTCATTCCTTAAAGTTGTAAATTTGACAGCTTGATTTTGAGTGTGAGAGTCAATAAAGATCTCGCCAAGATGTTCTCGTTCTTCAGTAGCAAGAAGAAGCATTCGCCTGATGAAACGCCGGAGGACACTTCAAATCCACCTATTCCAGGACCACCAGCAGATGATTTCGTCGTTTTGAATAAGGATTCTGATACCAGGCCGGAAGGAAACTCGATATATCCTTCATTCAACAGCGGTGGACTACCTTATCCGAGTGGTTATGGTCCACCTCAGACTAGCAATATCCCTAAAATTCCCAAGAAGGAGATAAATCTCCTCCAAGGAGTTCCTTTCCAGCTATCTAAAGAATTGGCTACTGATTCGAGCAATGACTTGGTGACTATTCAATTGAGTGAAATGATGGCCTTTGTGACTAGAAGGCTACAAATGGAAACGATGGACTATGATTTTTCCGTAGAAAAAAGTGTTATTTTAGAAAGTTGAGTACTATTGGTTCTTTTAAAATCATATAATGTTACAAAAGTATCAAAAATTTATTCATAACTTAATTTCTTTCATGCGATATTTATGCTTGACCCTAAAATAATTTACTGTCTTTACACGATTTAACATAAAAAATATATGAACACAATGATATTTGCAATAAAATTGTAGCAACAATATAAAAACATCTCGAAAACCAAAAGAAATTACTCCAATAATTAACTAACTCTACTCTTTAATTTGGGAAACATATTATCTGTGTAACCTTTTGAGAGATATAATGTACTTGTGCATCCAAATGTTGAGTTGTCTAATATCAATTGCTATTTCGATATTCTTTGTTTTTCTGATACGGAGAATATTCGTCACATAAATTTTTATTCGATTATCAAATGAACAAAAAAAATTTGTTAAAGGTTCACATTTACAAATCAATTTGATATGGAAATCAAAATTTCACGTTGGTCGGCTTGGTCACTCTCTTTCCTGGAAGAAGTGTCGGAAGTCAGCTTTTAGTAAAGTATATTAGTTTAATAGTAATGATGAATAAATTCTTTTATAATTTTGACTATGCAGTTTATAGTTCTGAACAGTTGTGTTAAATACTTCTCTCAGCTTGGTCCATATCCTTTTTTATATATATAAGTTCTATGCATAGTCATAGTCACAGTAAAAATATTTAAAAGATATGAAAAAACTTTTTTTACTAAATAAAATATATCATTCTTGAAAGAGCTTACCTGAACTTTTTAGGACTTATATTATTTGAATTAAATCTGTGAATTTTTTGTACAATAAAAGAGCGACCTTGAAAGGAAGCTGTTATAAAGCAGTCTTTGAAGTCCATGTTTCACCTAAATTATAGAGCATGTAATTTTTTTTATCTTACCTCATATATATTTCAAAGAGTGTTATTTAATCATCTACCACATGTAATGGGTATGTTATTTAGTTAAGAATTTATCAATAATGATAACAATAATGAAACTTTTAAAATATGATGAATTTGATGAATGTGTTTTGATAGTTGTATCCAATTGACCTTCTCTTAAGGGGAGATACCAACAGACCAATATCATGATTTTACTTTTATTCAAATGTAATCTGTCCTTATGATGTATGTATCAATGCAATAGGAAATTTGGCGATCATCATCAAAAATTATTTAGTTTTATTACTTTATTAGCAAGACACCTCAGAAATATACAATTTAAGCTTATATTCAAATTTTTTTTTAAATACCCAAAACAGAAAGATTGCTTAAACTTCTAGCAGGGACTATTAATTTTTATCTCCTGTGCTTTATTAACAGGATATATAAATTGTGTTTACTAATCTTCAGTAAATTATGTTTTTGAATAATCTTTTCAAACCATGGCAGATTGTTTTCAAAAGCAACCGTTTACAAATTAAGCTTTTAAAAAAATGAATCGATCATATGAAAATGTACATAATATTGCATTAATTTAATGTATCCATTGAGAATGCTTTGTTTTGAATTCATATTTTGTCTCATTCATGACAAAAAGTATCTCAAAATTTGAACAATTCATCTAATGGTTTTGTACTTTTGGCAATTTAAATTTGTAATCATTTTAAAGGACACATCTTGACCATCATTAACGTCAACAGAGACTTACTTGCACATTAACAGTATGCCTCAGATGAGATTCAAAAGTTTTCTTTAGATTCGATGGGTTTATTCAAAATAAAATATATTATTTTTATCATGTATTGTTTGACATGACTTCCCAATTAATTTTTGAAATATTTAATAATGGAATAACATTTTATCGGCTCATCGGGGACTAGGCTCGGTTATGATGAACAAAACTATAATATTATTTATTCGAAAGATTTTTTATCTAAATTAAATATTGAATAAATTCATTTTATGGTTATGAATATGGTGCGTGTTTATATTTGCTCCTCAAAATAAAAAGTTGACCGTGAACCATCGGACAGAAAGAGAAAATGATGGATTGGGGTAAATAAATAAATCCCCTTAAATTTGAGGGACACATTGTAATTATTATTATATTGGGTTTTTAAAAAAATACCCTCGATGCTTTATTGTATTTCAGTGATATGGATACCTACATGTTACTGGGAAGATTTTTTTTATATTGTGATGTAATAAAATTATTATTGGATTATATAAAAGAAAATGTTTTTCAATACTTATTCCTACAAAAATCCTTTTCAACACCAATGTTTGATGAAAAAAAAATTGAAGTGCATGCTAAATAAATTGTGGAAATGGGTAATTTTTAGGGTAAACTAAAAAATCAATTTTTAAAAAAACTTTATTGTATTTCAACATATATATACACAATGAATACTTACTATTAATTTTATAGTAGGAAAGCAATAACACAACATATAATAACGATGATTGTGAAAGGTAGCCACGTTTTAATGAATGCTGCACAACTGAAACAGTACAAACATTACATTAAAATCATAAAAATTAAGGAATTATTAAATCAGAAGTGCAGTGCCAACGTTCTATCAACATTCACTCTCACACACAAAAACTGTCTGTAAATTGTGCCCAGATTAATAAATCAATACGATATTTATTGCAATAGTTCACATCAATGTAAGTTGGGTATTGCATGAACATGAAATTTAGTTTTTCATAGATCTGAAAGCATCATGTTATGCTGGATAAAAATAATCTATCTCATCATCATCTTATTAGTTGTACTCCTTAGCTCTTGTTGACAATCTTACATACAAAACAAGGTCGGGTTAGTTACACCATTTATAACTCATGAACAGCTGGACTGATTTTTACAATCTTTAATTTGTTGGATTTTTGTCCACGCTTAATAGCGGAAAAACTATTAAAAATTATGAAAGAAATTCATTTTATATGATATCTCAACAGCTGATTGACTGATTTCGATGATTTTTTTTTTGTCGATATGTGAGCTGCAATGAGACAATTTGGCTTATATTCTCATTCTCTATTCATCAACGTCATCCCACTGTTGTACATTTGGCATTGCAACTGGAGAATGGTCAACAAGTTTATTTCAACGCATCGAATATTTTTTGACATGCTGAAGCACTGATGACCAATTTCTTATTGATTCGCCAAAGCGATCTGTTTGCACAAATGTTGCTCTACTCTGGGATGCCACATTATTATACTTGGAAAGACATGTTTCCCATCGAATCCATGTGAACTGTGGACCAAATGCGAGGATGATATGTCAGAAGACATTTTACATCAAATTTGTCTCAGTTCAGGGAATCCCGATCTCGAAGTGTATAAAGAGAAACATACCCACGCTTTGTTTTTGATCGAAGACATGTGTTACCTCAGTGCGGCGAAATGTCACAATATTGTTCTCAATTATTTTTTTATTTTATTTAGATATATTTATGACTAGAGACTTAAGCTTGTTCATGGTTACGAATAACATTATTATTGGTATTTTGTTCTATCCTATCGAATGTGTACTATAATGTTTACATTAGAAAATTTAAATGATTATTGGCTGATCTAGCTGCATCTTACCTTACAAATTTTCCATATATCAATATGTAGAATGCAAGTTTAACCATATTCCATGATGTGCTGTTATCATATTGCATTATATTCAAAGCAGTAGCAACATGGGAATGGCAGTTGTCACAGAATAAATTATGCTGAAAATATACAGACTTATAAGTTAATGAAGATAAAAAAAAAAAGTTTTCTTTCATTTACAACCAAAGTTACTTTCATTTAGTGAGCTCTTATAATAGCTCAACTAGTCATCAAAATCTTTAAGTAAGGTATTGTGTGGTATTATGTGGTGTTTCACAAGGGCATCCATATTATTTAATACAAAAGTTAGTGTAAGCCCGGTCTGTCGAGTCATTTAAAAATACAAACTCTTGACTACAGAAAACTGAATCTGCTTCAAATATCATTTTTTTGACTCCATTAATTCTTTACATAATAAATCAACTCGCCATTCTTTTTTTATATATTTCCGATGCTTCGGAAACAGCAAAATCCCATCCGGTGTCCCCATGAGTCACATGACTTTGAGAAAGTTTCCAGTATCGAGTTGGTCTTCCAAATGCCATATTGTCTTCGGACACATAGTATGGTCCCGCAAAGTCTCTGATGATTCCTGTTGATGTTGCGATACCCATATGGCCAAGAAATGGAAATAGCCATCTAAAATGATAGATTGCAGTTTTTTGATAAATTAGACAATCACAAACTAACAACAATTAGAATAGGGAGAAAATTGTTAAAAACCATACGACTATAAGTCAGATCTATTGGCTCATGCTGGTTTAGTCCTATGGAAAACAAATGAAGCTTTTTTCTTGACATTCCTGGCAAAAATTTGAAACACACATCACACAGTTACACTGTAGAATACACCTTGTAAGAAAAATGTGAAGCCATAGCGGGTGGTGGTGGGCACAACGTTGAGTACCCTTGGGAACTGAAAAATACTTTGAATTAAAAACTATATATCAATTGGAATTAAACTACATATTAAATAAAAATGAATTTCCCTTATTTTTATCAATGTATTTATACTCAAAATATTAGTTGGTTTTTAAAAATATTTCTCGGAAAAAACAATACTTGCTTTAGTATTCAAAATAATTTTTAGCTATAATTTTGAGTGTGATAATGCTTATGAAAAAATAGATTATCATTTGATATTACGAGAATTAATTAACGTTATTATTACTCACGACAGGACTGGTATCGGCGTCCACACTATACAAAAAGGAAATCTGTCTCTTTCAAAATCTATTGGAGTTTCCATTGTTTTTCTTGGAATATTTTCAGTATATGATTTTGTTTCCCGCGCTGATGATATGAATTGGTCGATGTATGAAAATATACAATATAAATATAGTTGACGTACGTATTTTTGACAGGCCGCGTATCTCAAATTGTAGTTTAGGAATACCACTACGTAGTAAACAAATTCCCGATAGCAGATTTTGTAATCAAAGAATCAAGAAGTCAAGGTATACTTAAACTGTTATAAAAATGTAAAGCGATAAATATTGTAAATATTACTGTACAATAGACTCCTTATATGAAACAAAAATTCTTGATGATTGAAAACTTAAATATTTTTCAAAACAGCTTTTTCATTTGATTTATTACTCTATATACCTTTTTATTTGTTATTGTAATCACGTATTTTAATCTTATTATAAAGTATACACATACTTATGTACTTTTTCTTTGATAGGAGATATTAAGTACTTGTTCAAACCGAGAGCTACGAATAAATAGAAGCACTCTTATATCCTACAATATCCAGAAAAAACATCTATAATTATTTATTTTTGTATTTTCTTGTTTACTCAATGACGGAAGTATACATATATAAACTTTGGATTGTTGAAACTTTGTAGAATTCAAGTTTTGTCACTAACAACCAGGGTTTCGCCATTCGACATCTTCAAGCATTTCATCGCACGGACCTAACATAACTGAGACACAATAAACAGTTTACATCGGCTATATACAAAAAGATATGATAAGTTGCCTATAATAAGTTTTATTAATACTAAATGCTATTAATAATGAGTCTATGATAGAAAGACTATATAACAAATAGCAATCGACTATCATTAAAATGCAATAGGAAAATTTTAGACTGAAAGATACCTACCTATTTCCAATTGGTGGATAACGATGAGGTGACATAACATAGGGATTCAATTTGTGAAATTGTCGGCTCATTGAACTAAAGTCACGTAAGAAATATTATAAGGGGACATTAGAAAGATTAAGCTGGTCGTTAAGAATATAACTCGAAATTAAATAATTTATGATCCTGTGTTAAGATGTAATAATTCTACATCCTCATACAAATTGACAGCAGATGGTTGGCAATTGCCAATTCATCTTGACATAGGATTAGTTGTATATATAATATATATATGTACATACAAATAATCCTGGAATGAAAAACATTCTATGTAAGCATCAATATAAAAAAAAAATAGTAGGGAAAAGTATTTTTGTAGTGATGGCAATACTATAAATGCGAGAAACTTGGGATTGAAAAAAGTATTTTACTTTGCACAATTATTGTTATACTAGAAATATTTAAAAATATTAACCCTTAATTAATTCCTGAAAGTATGGGGGTGTGACTAATACTAGAGTTTTGAGCATAGGCAGGGAATGGGTTAATAGCAAGACACATAAATATTATAAATATAAAAACAAAAAATAATAAAACAATGCAAATAGAAAACAAAATTTATTGATTAAATATAGTTATACAAATTGATTTTAGAAGTAAAATAACAAGTAATAAGATAATATTAAAAATAGAGATCATCAGCTTATGCATGTTTGCATAAAAGAATGACTAGAAACGGAATCAACTGAGAAGCAGCGGCAAGTACATGATGTCACAGGGCATTCTGTATGTTCTCTGAAAAAAAAACAAACATAAATATATATCACTTTTAAGGTGTTAACTGTCACTTCTTGATGGAAAGGCATGATATTTTAAATAATAAAAACACATTTTTTTAGTACTTATTTCCACAATATATTTATAACTGATGCTATAATGCTCGCGATGAGCGAAACTGGTCCTGATCAAAAAATATATTGTGGAAATAAGTACTAAAAAAATGTGTTTTTATTATTTAAAAAAAAAAAAAAATATATATATATACAATACATACAAAAGCAATTTATTATCAATAGTATACATTCATTGACACACAACACTTGCTCAACATTCTTCACATTTAATGTCAATTTGAGAAGAAAAGCAAAAATATCCACACACAAAAAAATAAAATTAAAATTGAAAAAAAAAATGATATTTTTTATTTTAGCAGGATTTTAAAATCTGATGGCCTTTAAGAGTAGAGTATGGTACTAGAAAAATTAAATAAATACAGAGTAACACATGCACTGTGATAATGTAAAAGTAATTCCTTTCTGTATAACCGTTGTATTTGGCAAAAGCAGATATTTCTATCTTATGTAAACCTTTTCATAGAATATGAGAATCTTTTTTTTCTTGCCAGTCAGCACTGTGGTTTGATATTATGACAAACAACTTGGAGAAAAATAAATTGGTTTTTAATATAGAGCGGAACCCTAATCTATCATTCTTGCTATCATACCATACGGAAAAACGTATTATGCGAGAACGGTTGATCGGGGATCTACTGTACATACAATTCCATTGAACTGCCATTGGAATTTTGTTGCAAATATTACACCAGATGACTGTTTTTATTCAACATTTGTTATTCCTCTCAGGACATATAACTTCACTCAGCTGTGATTGCTAGCTTTTCACAAATCTTATTATCCCTATTTATTGCTTTTGTCGAACACCTGTGATACTCCTAGTAAGTGTGCGTATTGAACCAATACAATAAAAAGACTGAATCTGAAAACCTGCAGTCATCATCTTGTTATTATGATTGATTCATTGAATTGGCATTTACTTGTTAGAAATCCATTATAACACAGTGAAAAAATGTGTTGTTATTATAATTATATTTCCGTTTATGACTCACCTACTGAACACTTGTGTAGACTGTTGCTTAGAGTTCCTATATTGTTTTTTTTCAGGGCTTTCCAATTAAAAATGGATTGATTCACTATGCATTAGTCAAAAATTAGAGGGTTTAAAAAGTTCTTGTTAAAATTTCATTGCTGACGAGGGTTTTTTTTACTATCCTAAAAATAAGCTTAAAGTGAGTTACCGCTCAATAATAGAATTGACAAAAACTGGCTTCCACCTGAGAGGATAAAATAAATGATAATCATTTGTACAATAATTTGATGATAGTCCTTAACATTTTAAAACTATGTCCACAATATAGCGAGCATTATCCATCCTCAAGCCACTTTAACAATCCTTAACATAATGATAAGAAAAGAAGCACTCACTTGAACCACTGTGTCATATGTGCAGCATGTCCACCATGTCTGCAGGTCTGACACCAGGTAAACCATCCAGAGAAATCTCCGCCCTTGTGAGAGTCCCTGGGAGGAGGGGCCGCCGGAGCAGAGGCGGCCACGACAGTGGTCGGATTGATTGTGACAGCGTTTGAGGAGGAAGAAGACGTGCCCCCGGTGACCACACCCCGGGCCCCCATGTGCAGGAGGCAGATTGCACAGCGTGGTAGTGGTTTACGGCAGTGAGGACATGCTGACATTTGCTGAAAAAAGAAATATTGACAATGGTATGATAAAAAAAATCTTAAGAAAACAATTAGCTAATCAGCATAGGAAGTATGAGAGAATGAGTCAAAAGAAAATGTTCATAAAAATGAAAAAATAGCAATGTGTTTACATCACAGCTGTAAACGCGGAGATTAATATTTTGTATTTTCTGTGATATTTTATTTGAACATGATTTCACTATGGATTTAAAATAAGCTATACACAACAATACAACACAGAATGAGAGTATTGTTAAAAAAATACATTCGGATTGAAAGTGTAGAACAGTGATCAAAGGAATGATGGCTTAAATTAATAGATTTCTTGATATTTTGAAATCCGAATGATTATTGTGCTGAGTGGTGAGAAGCCTGGTTGTCTGGACTGTTTGTCAGTTGCGCTATGGGTACTGTTTATACTGACAATTATGTGAATGTTTTAATGTCTGAGGACATCAACAATTTTTTTTTCCAAAAGATTTTGTCAATTATATTGTCATTGATACCGTTGTTAACTTAGATTAACAAATAATGTATATATGTCCTAGATAATCACAAATAAAGATGCTGAAAACGTAAAATCTAGTATGTCTAGGATGAAAAGTAGATGAAGGCAGTCGAAGATCAGTATTTATCGTTTTTCACCTTTAGTTTATTTGACGATGCTGCGATTCTGGCGAAAGTGTTTCTACTTCTATTGAGTCCTTGCATGTATGCTGAAATTCCCTTTCCACAGTAATTACAAGACACGTAAACCTGTTGTGATGGCTTATTAGTCGGGTTGCAGGCATTCAATGAGATGTCAAAGAGAGCACGCTGAGACCAGAAATGCCACGAGTCCAATAGATTTCGATAACTGTGAATAAATACAAATTCCCAACGTAAAAAACAAGAGTTATGACCAATTTGTGTGCATCTATGATATATAAAATTTGAAATACAGGTTATCCTCAACTTACGACTGAGATACGATCTTGGACTTTGGTCGTAAACCGGATTGCTCGTAAGTCAAATTTCATACAAAATATGTATGTACTTACATATTAAAATAAAACATGTGTATTCATTAATACAAAATAAAATATTTACTTCATTAATATTTAAAATCTTTTGTCATCATCGTGCTTTAGATTTTGTTATGTATATTGTAGATTTTATGGATTTAACACCTTCACTGATACTTGGTTTATTCTTAAAAATTGTAGAGATCATTGAACGTGATAAGTGTAGATGGCGAGATATGTTCTTCACTCTTTTACCACTCTCGTATTGTTTAATTATTTTAAGTCTATTGCATTTCTGTTTTTTTTTGTCACATCTACTCCGTTGGCCAGACATTATGGGCACGATTTATTGATTATTCACTTCAGAAATTAAATGGGTATATGTGTTCAACTTCAAAAAAACTGTGTTAACTGAATTATGTGAACATAATTTAAAAATAATGAAGGGAATCTGCGATATTCTGACCGGCAGAAAGTATTTAAGGCATCATTATTGCATCATCTTTGTTTATGCATGAATCAGGATAGACAATCGCGCACCGTAATGCAATTAAAAAAAATATTTAGCTATTTTTTTTGGTTGTAAGTCGAGGACTACTTGTAGTGAGAAAAATAATGAAGGCAAAAATGACAAAGAGAGTCGAAGGAATTAGAAGATGAGGGTTCTAAGTACAACATATTTAAAAATCAAGACTTTTGAATGAATGACAGTGTATCATTATATTATATTACATTGCTGACAATTTCAATGTTCTGTCACATGATAGAAGAAATATGAAAAATATTATATCACTATAGCAGAAAAAAAACCTTTACACAATTAATCCAAGATTTTTATTTCAAACAAAGCCCATTTATTCTTTAATCTCTCAGTCATATTCAAGAGCTAGTAAGAAGTCACTGGTAAATTCCTCACAAGCACCAAAAATTACTCAACTATAGCGTCAAACGTGGCGTAAAATTTTATTTCATTTATGTCAAAAATGTTACTTATAAAAACTATTATTTTATAAGGGAGTCAAAAACTAAAGATTACATTGATAATTATTACAATTATATTCCAACAAGCTGACCTTGATATCCATTCAGCTACTTGTGGTTCTTTGAGGAGTTCTGGCTGGAACGCTCTCGAGGCAATCAGACTCACCGACTGGACATCGCCAGTTATATCCAAATAATGTTGGAGAAGTTTGACTCCTTCCATATTGGTACCTGTAAAAAGGTATAGCAATGAAATTATCAAAATCAATTTAATAAGAAAATAGCTTAAAGGTGGAGCGTACACATTGATCTAAGAAGAGTTAGAGTTTAGAACTAGTATGAACACTCCATCCCTGAGTTTTCCTTACCAAGTATTCATAAGGAATTTTGTTTTGAGAGTAATCTGTTTCATAATCAAGTCGTAGGTGCGAAATTTATTTTTTGTTGACAGTTGCATGGACTCGCTTAATAGGTTTCGAGCAAAGTATTCATTGTCAAGTTTATTTTTAGTCATAGTTCTCAAATAGATTTTTTGATTTTGATCACCTGACGTAAGCTTACCAAGGGTTCCTATTTTTCTAAACATATTAAGTATTTTGTCTATTGTGAATTTAATTTTTTTCCAGAGGGTGTAATAAAAAATATTTGAGCAAGACTTACCGGTGAGTAATACGCCGAACAGGTTTCCTTCTTCAATCAGTTTATTAGTAAGCTGCTCAATGTACTCGATCAATTTGGAATCGGGAAGGAAGGTGCAGGCAAAAGCCACTTTATCTTCTACACTCATTCCACTTTCGTTCTGAACAGGAATCCAAAAAAAATTAAAAAATTTTCAAATCCAATGAGGGATTAGAGAAACAAAAGATCAATAGCTAGAGTGTGTTGTCAAACTTTTCTTCGATTATATCTCTACGCTGCATAGATTTTGAGAACAAACTTTGTTTAAAGAGTTTTAGAATTTTATGACAATCATAATTAAAACAATGGAAAATAAAATTTTTGTTACAGTATAATTAATTAGAGAAGCGAGTTTTTTATGTGACAATTGCATGTTCTTTTTACAATATATTTTTGTATTAAAATGAGAAGAACGATTTAAAAATAATTGAAATATGTCAAATATACACCCACCTGCCTATATACACTGACATACCCACAAAAAATACTCTTTAGTTAGAGAGAGTTAAAAAAATATTTAACCAAATGTAGATCTAAGCTATTTAGATGCAAACAATTTTTAAACGAACAGGATTTGTAATACAATATTTATGGTTCTCAAATTATGACAACCTTTTATAGGAAATGTTATGAGATATTATAAGATAACTTTTATTATATTTATCTATACTTATGTCTATTTTAATGAATAAGTTTATTAAAACATTGTGTTTGACCTTACCAAAACTGCATCATAGCACCCATTTTCCGCTGTCAGAAAAGCAAACAATGCCCTAATGTACGGGTCGGAGAGGTGAGCCCGTGTGGAAGAGCAAAGAAGCCGCCACATACTTCCAGGAGCCTCCGAATAACCAGAAAGAGCCATTGCTATAATGCATAGATTCCCATTTTGAGGTACCTGGAAAGAAATAACCAATAAACCGCATCTAACTCTCTCAGGTTAATTTGTTTATGGACTGATCGATCAGATAATTTATAAAAAGAGGCGCAGGTTCTAAGAAAGAAATCAATTGATGGGTTGATTGACTGGAAATATGACATCTGGTTTATAGCATGACTTTCCGAAATGCAATTTACCCAACAGACTGGATGTTATTTAACCAAAATTTCTGTGAGCTGAATGAAAAATATCATCCTCAAGCGGTTTTGTCAAAAGGATGTATATGTCATCATCTCAAAAGCAAAACAGCATGTGAAATATATTTGTCTTTTCAGAGTGAAATAAAATCGTGTATATTACACAAAAAATTAAATATTTGTGAAAACACTATATATACAGAGTATAAGTGCAAACTATAGAATTTACTCATTATCAGGCAAATTCGATGTTGTGATGTTTCAATTGTTGACCTTTCATATAGTTCACATCAATAAATATGAAAAAAGTTTATGACAACATTCGGAGATAACACGATATCATCATCCCAAAAGCAAACGGGGACATGTGACATTTCTGAATGGAGTTAGTTTGTATTTTTTTAACGAAACAAACCTATGAATCACAATTGAAAAAAGAACATCCAATTTTTTGAATGGCAAATGTATTTATTTTTACTTGGATATTATGAGTGGAAATCTATATACCAACATAAGTGTATTAAAATTAATTTCAATAATAAACTTTTGTGGGCGAAAAAAAGAAATTTGACATTATGTGAAATTATAACATAAAATAATAAAATTGAATGATTCTATAGAACAAAAATATGCATTTCAAAGGTTTCAAAGTCCCCTGATATCCAAATTTCATTTCAAAATACTAAGAAACAACTTCCAAACACTCTGAAGACATGAAATATGTTTTATTCATAACAAAACATATTGCACATTGGTTCTTTTGCTTTTGGGGCGACAATATATCTGTGGCCCAAGTAAAGAAGAGACGAGTATGTCTACTCTAAATGCCGCATGGAACATTCTCTGAATGTAATGTACTAAATACATGTTTGGAATAAAATATCAAATCAGTATGGGACACAGCAATGGTAATTCATTAAAAAATTAGACAAAACAAATTCTGCACCTTCAAGAGTAAACATATTAATTTTTCAAAGGACAATTGATCAGCAGACCTAAAAACCACATAAAACATATATGTTAGCTAATCTATCAATGCATACTTTGACGTACAATGTAAAATCAATGATAAAAGTTTTTGTGTTTATTGTATACTTGACTCTTTATATAATAATTAAATGTTTGAGTCAATACATCAATTCTGTGAGGCTTTTCAGCACTGTCTAATCACATCGGTGGATTGGTCATATGAGGCTTCAAGAGTAAATAAGTAATTTTAAATCATACCAGGCATAAATCTAATTTGTTATCAAGTGTCAAGGGATTGAATGATTTCTCGCTAAAATAGTTTCAATTGAAATTTTGGTAATATGCTGTCCACAATCTGATGGATGTTTTGAATTTGGCACATTAAAGAGGTGGACTGTTGATATCACTATGATTAGGAGGAAAAAACTGCCAATATTTGATTTACAGTGAAAAGACAGTTATTGTTTGAAATTGAACAGGAATCGAAAGATATTAATTGTGTGGAGTTGCAGCAAAAAAATATAATATCAAAATGAAGTGAGCAAGAAATGGTGGTTATTCAATAAAAATGTGTAATCCTGTCATATATGTCTATAAATGTGAATGCTTTGTATAGTTTTTGTAAAATTAAAAAATAAGACCGTGCGAAGATTTTTGGCAATGAATTGAATTATGGGGTATAAGGTTGATTACAGATATTTTTACAGGATGGATAATGTTTAAATTGGGTAGATATTTCAGTTTGAAAATTCAAAAAATCGAGGTGATTAAAATGTTGGATAAGTACATATCTTGGAGAGATGTTTCTTCAATGGTCTATGTGTCAAAACAGATCTGTTTTATTCAATTAAAATAACCATATACAATAGTACATTTAGCTAGTATTACGTATGAATGTGGTTGTAAAACCAAATGGTACGAAATAAAAAAATAACAATATAACAAAATGGTAAAGAAATATTGACTATGATTTGCTTTCTCATTTAAGTTTTCATTGAATTTATCAAGCGGTTTTAACAACATGATGAAAAATTTTGAATGTGGGACAGAAAGTGTTCAATTCATATTTACAAAAAAATAATTTATGGAAAGTTATATGTAATAATTTGACTTTCAGATACTTCTACACAGTGGCCTTTGCAGTCTTTGTGTCGTTGTGTACAGCTCACGACCATTATAACAAACATGAGGATTGCAGAAATAACATCTTTCAGATATCAGGAAAATTTTTCAGCAAGAGAATAATTGCCAGTTATCAAAACAGTTTCCCCAAAATAGTCACATATGCGGATTTGAATTCAGGATACAATAAATATAGAAAAGGCGGATCATATTTACACTCCAGAGATGAAATTGAAGATGCTGACGGTAATAGATTTTATACCACAAAAAACACAAGAACTGTCTATGGGTATTTACAATGTTTAAAAAGAAGGTATTTAACATCACCATGTTTAAATGATGCCACATATGCTATGACTGTCGACAAAAGAATCGTGTTTATTGCAGTAAAGAATAGTGGGCCACTTTATGTATTTGAGACCGACAAACCGGAAGTGAAAGGAAATAAAATAGTTTTGAAGACAATCAAAGAAGTCGGCGAACATGTCACGAGTATAAGTGTCAATCCAGAGAATGGTGATATCGCGATCGGGAGACGGCAAGGGAACGGAGGTAACGTTCTGCTAATAAGACAAATTGCAAAGGATCCTTGTGAATCTTCTGATGCTCAATCATCTAATGCCCGAGTAGTGCAGATCAAGAACGAATTAAAGCAAAACTACAAGGAATTAATGGCGAATATGGGTTGTGAAAATGCACACTTAAGAAAGTTTGATTTAGGCGTAATAAATGCTTGTCAGAAGATGAAAAAATATGAGACTATAATGCATGACGGAATTAATATGTTGAGTAAATTTTATGAGGACGAAATGGAAAACCAGCCCAAGGAACAAGCTGTAAGTACTACACTTAAATACCCTGAAAATTCACACACGGAATGTGAAGTTGAAAATAATAAAATAGACACCCTTGTAGAAGCGTTCAGCAGTCAGGAAAATAAAACTAAAAACGCACAGGATATGCTAGATGCTCTCATCGAAGGGTCTGATAGGATTTTAGGATTGGGTGACGAGTTGGAGACTGATTTGAGTGTAAAAGGCAACACGATAGATGAGTTTTCTCTCAGAAATTACAAATGTTTACTGGAAAAAGAATGGAAAGAGACGGAAAAAAATATTCTTGCAGTGAGAGAACAAGCCAAATATTTGATGCTTGGATTAGAAATTGTCAAGAACAGTTTTGAACTAGAAGAGTTAGAGGTGCCACCTGAATAATTTAATTAGATATGTTCCTAAGAGAAGCAAAAAAAATGCACGGCCCAGATTTTTGATGAAACAGCTTCTTAATAAACAGTCCACTTCCAATTACTTCCACCTGTATTTAAGCTCTGTGAAAGTACTGCATTCTAATAAAGGCTTTATTATATATAGCATTGGATGTTAATTTTACATAAATTGTTGTTATGTATTACTACATATTATGTCGCATTCCAGAAATCCAAAATAAAATGGTCTTACAAACTTTTAATACAATTCAATGATCACAATTATCACCCGATTACCTTGTTGTATTGTGTGTAAAATTATTATTTCCAAATTTGAATTTCATCACAATCAAATCAGTAGTTATTAAAACTATTTCAAATATATATTTAGCTCTTTGCCTCTGCGGTCTACATTTTTCCTGTGTAATTCCTCTTGTTTATAACTGATACAAACTATTTGCGTATCAATTTTATTACATCCATGTAATAGAATACCTTAAGATGCCGAAAGATGAAACCCAGTCATGAGTGACAAAATGTGTGGAAATGAACAATATTTTAACAATTCAAATTTTATATAATTTATGATATCGACTGAAGGTGCTTGTTCCATCAATATTAAATTTGAATTGTTACAACTTTGTACGATTCTATATGTCTTATCACAAACAACCCAGGTTTCGCCCTTCGGCATCTTCAGGTATTCCATTGCACGGATGCAAGAGAACTGACGTAAAACAAACAGTTAGCATCATATATATAATATATTAAAATCATTATTAACAGTAATCTACTTACCAATAGGCAAGCAAAAGATTGCAGCTGAAAAGAATGTAACAATATTAATCCAATAATAATTAACTATGACAACTTTCATTGTTACGTTGTCATATCATAAGTATCAACCGTAAACACGTTTTAAGGGATCAAATTACAAACAGAATATGAATTTTCTTACCTTTTCAGCACCCCTATTTAGAATATCAATCGCAGCTCTAAATTTCATGTTGAAGACAGAAATGGTGGCTGCTCGGGTATAAGCCTTTTCCGATTCTAATCGCTCTAGAAAAGCTGTCAGCGAAGCAGATTCTTTATCAAAGCTCCAACCGCACAACTGAAGAGCCTTATCGCGATCTTCGCTCCTTAAAATAGTAACAAGCAAATCATTACATTGTATCACCTCTTCATAAAAATTTTTAATGTTAGTTAAATTACAACACGGTGTAAAAAATAGCAATGTATTATAGTTAGTATTGATATCTGTTGATTGATTTTCAAAAATTTGCATTCCAAATAATATGCACTGCACCAGATGCAAACAGTCATCTGTTGTTTTTTAGTTTGACATTTTAAAATCTTAACCTTACAAGCCATTATTTTAGCCTTGGATAATAACGGAAATAAAATAAGAAAATGCATATCTATAGAAATAGAATATATAATTTTAGAAAAAACTTTGCGCCCGTTTACAATAGAAAATCTTGATCATAAAAATTCTAACCCTTCAAAATGAATCACGAGAGTGCAAAGGATACTAGTAATTATGATTCAGATACGGACTCAGATGGAAGTGCTTTGATACGACCCCGACAGAGAAGTCAAAGACTCATCAGTGAGAGTGATAGTTCTGAAGAAGAGCATTTTGATACAATAGCACAGGATTTCGAGGAAGATTTTCTGAAGTATTTTTAGATCATGATGCTGGCAACCAAGATTCTTTTGGGTTCATGGAAATATATATATTTAAAAAAATGTTATGAACCCCTGGAGCAATATGCAATGACATACTGTTTTACCAAATAAATATATATATATATATATATGTAGATAAATTTGTAGATTGTATGTAGATTATGTAATTTAAAAATCTTGAATATGTATATATATATATTTATATGTGTGAAATCGTAAATTATTAGGCATTGCCTGTAAATAAATAAAAATAAATAAATAGATACACAACAGGTACAATAAGAAAAAATAATATTTATTAAAAAATATATATTTAAAAAAATATTATGAACCCCTAGAGCAATATGCTGTAATAATAATGACAATAGGTAGAGCAGACTTCAACAGGGCGTTTAAAATATGACTCATTCTTTATTCTATTACGATGCAGATCCGTCAGCTCTGGCTGTCCACGATATATTGCAAAAGCCGATTAAATCGGCTCTTGGCAGCCAAAGGGTTAACGAACAAACTAATATATGTCGATCGCCATTGCTTAACCATCTGCGGGTGCTTTTTGTTTCCGTAATAGATCATTTCCGTGCCATATGTAAACTTATTGCCCCCTTTTTAGTTTCATTTACAATTTTTAGTTTTATTATTATTTATTATGTTATAATGGAGTTCTACAAAGTGAATGCCAATTCGATCAATAAATTAGTTAAATTGATTACTTACTGCAATATGAGGGTTTTTAAGATTGATAACAGATCTTTAGGGTCATTTCTCTTGTATAACTATGACACAAGGGTTAGTTTTTGAATTGGTATTTACTTGGCAGAACTATATTATAATAAATCAAAAATATCAAAGAATTTCTGATGTTGATGAGAGCCAAAATAATTATATCCAAACATATTTTTATGTTCAATCACAAGTGAGACAGAGAGCTGAGCAAAACAGGAGAGAAAGTTTACTATACAAAGTAGCCACAGTCAATTTTCATGAACCTTAACTGTTGCCAAATAATACTATGTTTACACATGTCAGACAAAGATGAAGATATACAATTATGAATGTTGAAAGTGAATCATACCTGTAAACTGTGTTTTGCATGTTTCCAAAATCTGCTCGAAGAGATACAATGCAGCTTCCATTCAAACATCCCGGGGTTGCTTCTGCTAAATCAAACCTCAGAACAGATTTGATGCCGGGATGTTTGCAATTAAGACCGCGGATACATCCTATAGGAGAAAAATCAATATTCTATTATCAATTTATTTGGCGCTGTTACAATGTAGAAACAATTTATTAAAGGCAATACTGGAAAATAGAAGAAAAAACAACAAGGATAACAATGAAGTCAACCAAGCAAGCTCAGGCAAATTCTACTGTAATACATAAAAAGATAGTATTCGTCTGAACTCACTCTCATTTATGTGGAATATATCAACATATTCAGTTGAACATTGTTAATGCTCTTACCATTGGCTGCCTCGTCCTACACTTCAGAAGACCAAGCAATTCATGTCTACGAATTTCAAAAAATTATCTGGTATATATGCAAATTGATATTATCAAGGACAGCAGTATTCTCATTTTTTCCCCATATAATTCGAAAGTAATATATTGTGAGGTATATTTATCTTTGAATTTGAAAACTATTAAAAGAAAGCATACCTAAGAGGCCAGTTGGAAAAAGTCACGGGAAGTATCCATATGCCTTCAAGTAAAGACTTTTCCATGGTGAAATTTGGGGCCCATATAATAGACGCACTCTCAAGTCAACTTTGTACTAAGGCATTGTCCATTAATTAAAATTTTTAACACTTGAAAAGGTATGGAGGATGAAGCCTAACATTAATGCTTTGTTGCAGATAATCTTAATGTGACTATTGAATATAAGCTTAAAATTAAATTTTTGTTTGCCAATTAAGCTTTCAAAGACAGGTGCACCATATTTACATCAGAGGACAATTGAGTCTTTTAGATATAGACTACAGAAATAATATTAACAGGCGATAACTACAGACAGGTCTGTGGTACAATAATGAACATTTTTGACTTCTGTCACGGATCTCATGGGTTTGAACAGTTTTTTTCAACCAATTTATAGATTTCTATCCCTACTCTCAATGAAAAAGGGATGGTTGAAGAACTACTTAGCAAGCAGTTCTCTTTATTACCTCCATCAGGTGATGTTCTCCACTGAGAGCGCAATTTGATTAGAACATATATATGTACAATTTATTCACAAAAGTAGGTGTGTAAGATTCAATTTTTAATTCAATTGATCAGCTTGGAACAAAATCAACATAGTGTTTTGTTATTATGTGATTATATTATTTACTGAATAAAAACCAATCCATTTGATATTATCCTGTTTGAACAAAGTAACACATTAATATCAAATGCTGTCTTCTTATAGGCAAAATATCATGAAAGCAAGTGTGAATATATTTTATTAACCAATATCAAATGTATTATCAAAAACGAACGCGGATAAAAACAAAAATAATATCATATAACAATAAAAACACTAAACATAAACATTTGAATACACATATAATAAAAAAAGTATGGTGTGGAAATCTCACATATTTTTTAATTAAAAACAAAATTGCATTTGACCCATATCCAACATAATATATTGAAATTGTTTCGATTCCGTCTATTGTTTTACAGAAATCAATTACCTTCTTCGACAAGTGACTTGCTGAGATAGAGCCAGTACCAGAGTTTTTTGAGCTGGTCATCCTCCGCAAGGTCTCCATTGTGCCACAAGTCGGGCTGTAACAAAGACATCAAATAATTTGAAATCTGATTTGTGGTAGATATTCCAAAACTATAAATAATATTGCTGGCAACATTGCTGATAGAAAAGCAAAAATCAATAATAAAGCCACATATATATTACTGTAAAGGACATGAAATAATCTGAGAGAAGATAACAGATTCAAAGCAATTCTTCCAACAGAGTAACTACTCTTTTCAAGATTCAAAATTCTATTACTCACCTATATGCCTTGCTTTCAGCCCATTCCATTGAGTATTGAAGTAATCAGCAAACATAAAACCACCTTTAAGCTAGGCAAACCATATTCATCTTATAACACGTGGATCAATAAGTCCCGGGACTGACACATAGATGGCGTTGCCAACAAAAGTTCCATATGATTTTTCATAAGTACCAACCTTCAAAAGATACCTGTCAAAATTTCATGACATTCTGATGTTTGGTCCATGAGTTACAGTGATTTAAGTGACGCTCGTCTTGATATTCTCAGAATAATGGATTCGAAACAATTTCGTGTTGATTTATCATTGTTTTTTGATGAAAAAAAACACAGTGCAAGCTCAGCAATGGCTTGAAAAGTGCTACAGGGAATCTGCTCCATCAAAAACAACCATTTGTCGGTGGTGTGCTGAGTTTAAGCGTGGTCGTACACTGAAGATGCTGAACGCTCTGGCCGGCCAAATGAGGCAATTACCCCGGAAATCATCAAAAAAGTCCACCAAATCGTTTTCGAAAACCGTAAATTAAAATTGCGTGAGATAGCTGACACCTTAAAGATATCATACGGCAGTGTGTACACTATTTTGCATGAACATTTGTCTATGAGGAAGCTGTTGTCAAAGTGGGTGCCGCGTTTGCTCACAGTGGATCAAAAACAACGTGTCTGTCAACGAAGCTGTTTCGCCGAAACAAACCGGATTTTTGCGTCGGTATGTGACAATAGACGAAACCTGGATCCTTTACTACACTCCAGAGTCAAAGCGGTCGTCAGCCGAGTGGACTGCAGTCGGTGAGAAGCGTCCAAAGCGGCCAAAAACGCAAATGTGGACCGGTAAGGTTATGGCCTCAGTATTTTGGGATGCTCATGGAGTTTTGTTCATCGACTACCTTGAAAAAGGTAAGACCATCAATAGCGAACGTTACATTGTCCAATTGATGCGTTTGAAGAACGAAATCGGTGAGAAACGGCTCCAAATGAAAAAGAAGAAAGTGCTCTTTCACCAAGACAATGCGCCGTGTCACAAGTCGCTCGCTACAATGGCGAAATTGCATGAATTGGGCTTCGAATTGCTTCCACACCCACCATATTCACCGGATCTGGCCCCCAGCGACTACTACCTGTTTGCAGACCTCAAAAAAATGCTCCAAGGAAAGAGATTCTACTCCAACGAGGAAGTCATCGCCGAAACGAACGCTTATTTCGAGGCCAAAGATAAATCGTTCTACAAGAAAGGTATTGAAATGTTAGAGAAGCGCTGGACTGATTGTGTTGCTCTTGAAGGAGACTATGTTGATGAATAAAGTCGAATTTTGCCAAAAAAACGTGTTTTTCTTAGTTAGTCCCGGGACTTATCGATCCAAGTGTTATATAGTCTATTCATTTACTACACCGTTTGAAAGATTCAAATTTGTTATTGAAATCAAGTAACATCAGTTAAACATCATCTTAAATTATCAATTTGCTATTATTACAAAATAAATGTGAATGTTCTAAAATTCACACATTGGGTACATATAAATGTTCTCTATGAAGGCAGAGTCAATTAAAAAATCAATCAATTCAATTTTAAACGGGGTCAACATCAGCACATAAGTGATGGAAAATGTTCCACACCGGAAGAGAGAATATTTGATTTTTAATACCTTAAGTCCATATTCCGTTTGGGCTCTATATTTAATTTTGATGGATATGTCATCAGCCATAGAGTTGAAGCCTTCAGTCAGTATTTTGAGGGTAGTGTTGCCATGTGACCATACAATAGGACCTGCCCCCGATCCCCAATTGAGTGTGATCCTCTCACACACTGTGTAATCGGTCAATGTTCCTAGGGTAAAAAAACAAAAAAGAGAGGGTAAAATTAAACTAAAAATAGTGATCATCAAACAATAAACATTTGATTATCCAGATGTTAATAAATTGTATTTGAATTCCTTTGTATCTTTCGTTCAAAACAAAGCTAGGAAATGTTTTGATCTTTATCAAAACTTGTACAAATGCAGGTAGAAACAAAATTGGACTTTGACAAACTTAAAGAAAATGAAATATCTGAAATAGTAACTAACAAATCTGAAAGATTTGGAAATATTGATATGAAGCTATCAGCTGTATGATTTCTGATTTAAATATATTTTCTATTGTTAGTCTACAGTTAGTTAGTTTTTTAAAAGGGATTGGAAAACAAGTGCTCTTAGAAAAGTTATTACTGATACAAGAATATTATTAAAAAGATTCATAAAAATTAACAGAATTTGTAATATTGGAATGAGATAAACAATATCAAACTGCATAGTAATTCGTAAAAATTATATAAAATTTTAGACTCAGGTATTTGTGATTTTGATTATCCATATTATTAGCCTAGGTAGTCAGAAGTTAATGTATCAATGTTTACCAGAAAGGGCGATAGTGAGCAATCTATTGCTGTTGTGTGGATGCCAACTGAAGCTAGTGATGGTGTGTGGAGAGCCGGGGGCCACAGAGCGTTCCAGAGCTGCAGGAGGATCGCCGCAGCCTTCCCCGCCGGCACTGCTACCGATACAATCCTCACTGCCTACTCCTCTCAAATCTGCTAAGTGAAGTACCGAACTATCACGCTGTAGTGAACCGAGTAGATTGGGCCTAGAATCGTATTCGATATGTGATTCGATAACCTTTTTCACCATAACTGCGTCAAATTCGGTATAACATTATGGACATCATTAAAAAAAACTATTATTTAGTAAATGAATATATGAAAAATCAATTGAATCAATGAAATGCTGCATATAAAGTTTTCAGTTTATACCATTTTTAGATAATTGATAATATAATAACGGTAAATGAAAATCATTCATGAAGTATATTACCTTCAATATTTTATTATTATATTGTGTGATGAGCATATTGAAAGTACAGTATATATGAAGAGTGTATATTTTTACAGCAACGGTTTATTTATGATGTTGTACACGTACCTAGTAGGGCACCACAATATTTTTGTGACAACTTTATTCTGCGAAAGGGAGAGTACTGGTTTATCAAACATCCTCGTATCCCAGATGGCAATGATGTTGTCCACCCTGCTGGCCAATTGGTAATCATTGTGAGGATCAACGCAGACACCGAACACCGCCTTTGTTTGTGTTGTAATGACTGCCTTGTTAGAAAAGTCTATGAAAAATCCAAAAATGTTTTATGTAACTATTTTTCAATGGTAAAAGATAAAGTTATGGCAAGTCTACCATTATATAATTTCTTCATTTATAATTTTCGCTCATAATGTAGAGCATATTTCCCCAACATGTCAGAATCCCTCAGTTTCAGATGTTGGAACCATACAGAATGCAAGCATTCAACGATAGGCATTTGGTTTTAATAATACACAATCATGTGTCCCAAGCTCAAGCTATTCCTAAGCCAATAGCGAGGTCTTTGATGTTACCGTTTTCAAATATGGATACTCTGAGCCAATTGAAGTGGGCGACTCTACTGATGGTACCTGTCTCATGCTAGTCAGGGTCCTATCCGAATCATGACAGATTTGTTTACAGCCATTTTCTGGACTACTGATAGCTCCGTGAGTGTCTTTCAATTGCTATTTTACAACTTCTTTTGACAAAGTTCATACGCAAGCAAAGAATACCTTTCTTCTGGGATTCTTTTGGGATTTTTTTGCAAAGAAACAGCAAAATTCCAGATGAACTGCATGATAATGATCTGATTTCCATACACAACACTTTAATTTGAAAGAATAAAATAATTTTCTCAGGATGGAGTAATTTTGCAACAGACAGACATGTCATGATTTGCAATTATTACAAACAACTATACCTCTGAGATCAAATATCTTAATTTGTTTCTGATTCATTCCAACAACAAGAGTTCGCGGCTGCCTCTTCAGCCAGGCTAAAGAGTGGGCCAATTCAGAGAGTCCCATCTCTGCAATTGGGCCTGCCAGTTCAACTGCTGGAGCGGCATTGCTGGAGTACTGAGAAAGGAGCCGAGGTGATGCATTACCTATGGATTAATAATAGATTTTAGGATTTTTTTTTTCAATAAAATAATGTTAGTATTTATATTACCCAAGTTGTGGCAAACCTTTTAACATAGGTGTGTCAAATCAAAGGTTGAATTTTTGGTCTATGGAATAATTATTGATATAGTTTAATTATTGTTAATCAATATTAAACAAATTTAAATAATTTTGCTGAATTGTGTGTATCTTAGACACATTCATTTATACAATAACTGCAAGAAGTTTCCTTTTAAAGTTGATTTTTTCTAGCTTGTCTTCTGCAAAACAACCTGTAAATCACCACGTGATCACCATTTTTTGGTGTTGCCATCTCTGCCATGTATGCCCTAGATTCCTCAGCCCTACCCTTGGGGCTTATATAAAATACAAATATTGATAAATGTTTTTGTAAGCAAAGCAGCAGAGGTAATTAAAATTGCTACCAGTGGAATGACCAGTTATTAAATTCATTGCAAAAACAATCATTTATATTTCATTACTTTTTATACTAAATGTGTTACTTGAAATTTTATATGAATATAAAATTAAAAATCAAAAGTAATTAAAACATAATAACCGTCTCCTCCAGAAGTACTTTTCATAACATCCCATAGTAAAATGCAATGGTCATTTCTATATCTGTCTAAAGCTGCAGCCAGAATGCTTGAATCCAGGCCATTCCATGCGACAGCATTGCACTGTCTAGGATGTTTAGGAACTATAAAAAAAATATTGTTTAATAAAGTTAATAATTGAAAAGAAACTACATAAAATGTTAGAAAAATACTCAACATGATTTTACTAAAGATTACATCTTCTATTTACAATTCAAGTGTAAAGATTTAATCTATTTTTTGATGAATAATTTTGCAATTAGAATATTGGGTTATTAAATATTACTTCTCAACTATGGTAGAAAAAAAACCATTATTGCTCTCTAATCAAGTATGTAAATTTGATGTTTATCAGGTAAAAATGAGGAAGTAATTCATCAAACTCCCAATCAACCTACTATTTTTAATTCTTAAGTCACACTTTTTTTTTGCATGGAACTCCTATTATTTTCATTACGAACCAATGTTAGCGTAAAAATTATCATCATTTGATGCCGTTCAAATCAAAGATGATTTTTCTGTTTTTTTAATGACCGGAAGACACATATTGACAAAGAAAAAGATTACCGAGGGAAAAGTTACAAACAAGTGCTTAATAAGCATTCATTCTTCAATCGGGCATCTCATCATAAATGATGGTGAGTAAAAAGTAATTGCAGCCTTCCGGTTTGTTTCCTTTGGCATGGTTCAAAGTAGTAGTTCATTTTATCGTTTTTATATGATAAGTAACTATTATTTTTGATGTTTGGATGGATAAATAATTTTGTTCTAATTCAATTGATTGTATCGAAATTTTTGTAAAGTTTAATATCTTTCTTTTATTTACTAAATAGCCGTCCACTTACGATATTAAAAAAAAAAAACAGTCAGAATATGCAAATAAATTAAAGAAATACCCTAAAATCAAAACATTAATGAAGTGCCAGATTTTATTAGAATACATCAGTATAAAAACGATTAAAACATTTTGTATTCAATTATACTCCATTTAAAAAAAGTTTGAAGAAAATTTCCATAATTTTTCAAAGCTTTTGATGAAATAATTACTTACAATACAGGAAGATATTGTCACAAAAAATGTGTAACTACACGGAAAATGATGAGTCAAGATGAGTCAATGAACGAGTCAATATATAATCACAATGTATATATAAAAGATATTTTTACCAAATTCCTTTCCATTGATCCCCAAGGCGTCAAATGTAGTCGGCCCAAAAGTGGTAAGCACGACTTTTCCATTGGCTTGACCCAGTGCTAACAAGAGATCAGTTTTAGGTTGGGGGTAGATATCCACACATTTCACATATTGGTAATTTCCATTTGTGGCCACCAAGTGAGCACCCGATGTGTCTGACAATTTGATACCTAGAAAATAAAGTTATATAATGTAATAAGTCAATTTTAGAGAGTAGATACACGTGGGAATACAAAATTTATGCCATGTATTACATTTAAAAGTTAGAAATAGTGATAAGTTAAAAATCATTTCTTTATATTTAAAAAAGGAATAATATTCAGTCAAGCATTAGGAAGTTACAGATTAAAAAGATTACTAGTTCTCTCCTGGTGCATTTATGAGATGAACAACAGAGTTACGAGTTTTTATTAAACAGTGTGTTAAGATGATAAACTAAGAGTCTACAGGCCTGCATTGGTGAAAAGAAATCAAAAAATATATCATTAGGTATTTTATATAAAAAATTCACTATGTTTGTGTTCACACAAAACTAGTGGAATATTTTGCTTATATTAAGGCCTTCCATTTCTACTTTTAATAAAAATCATCATAAGAATTTTTCTAGTACCTGAATACGCATACTAAAAATTGACAGTATTTTAATTTTTAACATTGAATGTGAATTGCTGAAACTTTGTACGATTCCACATGTTTCATCACTAGCTTTGACCATTCTGTTGCATCCATGTGATAGAATGCCAATGGGTTGTTAGTGAGAAAATACTAGGAATTGTACCAAGATTCAAAAAACAACAAACAGTTCAAGTTTAAATTTGATATCGAAATACCACCAAGCACCTTCGGTTGATATCATAAATTATATAATTATTGAGTACCAACAATTTTCAAAAATTAATTCAGGTGAAATGAGTGAATGATTTATAAAAACTGAGGAAAAATATACATATTAACATTTTATGGATTATTACCATACTTTCGTTGGTCGAATTTTCTATAATAAGTATATAAAATCTAAAAAGTTTACTAAGTACTTTTCATTGAAAAATAAATAATAACGAATATATTTGACAGTTGCTTCGGTTAAGCTAGACTAATATACAATACTTACATGCCGGTTTTGCTGATATGTCTTTCAGATGTGCAACCTCATATAGACTCACATCTGTACCCCAAGTAACAAATTTATTCGGATGAACCGGTGACCACAAAACTTCCAGTTTTACTCCACTACTCATCATAACCTCAATTGTTAATGATCCGCATTTGTCAAATTAATGCAAATTATACAACGATTGTTGAGCCAAAACAACTTCTATAGTTTTCTTATCTTTTATGTTCTTTTTTTTTGCTTAGTAACCTTCACAGTGACAGGTTATTAGGTTATATTTTGTTATCAATTACCATAAGCATCGTAATATTGTATTGTTTATGGATCTACGAGATCAGCGTTCGTACCTGAAGGAGTCTAATTAATAATTTATTGATTGAATTGGCATTCACTTGGTAGAACTCCATTATAATACGGTGAAAAAATAGCAATGTATTTTAGTTTTTGTAGAACTAAAATACATTGCTATTTTTTCACCGTGTTACTAATTAATAATGTTTGAATCCAATTTTTTATGGGTTCCAGTTTCAAGTTAGATTATTAGATAAATGATATTTATAAAAATATAAAGTTTCATGACTGGTCAAGATTTTTTTTTTTAATATAGTTTATTTATAAAGTATTATAGATTGAAAAATAACCACTCCTGTTATGAAAAAATGAGACCAAATTGTATTAATATTATTTGAAATACATTGGACGTTACATGTAAATAGCAAATCTCATTTGTGATTTTAATAATTCTACCGTCGTGAAATAAAATTGCGTTTGACAAACTATCATGCGGACATAATACTCGTTCTTTTATAAATATATTTTATACTTTTTCATATTCGTTGCAATTACCTACAATAAATATATAATAGAAAAAGTTATGATTTGTAAGTTTTCACATATTTTTTAGTATTATTCAATATAATAAACTTCCTAATTGTGGATTATAAAAAAAACTAAGTAATAAATTCGGAGGTATGCCATCAAATTTAAATTACTTTAAGCTCTTAACTCAACAAACTCTGAGAAAAAAAATCTAATGTGAGAAATATAAGGTTGAAAACTTAAGAAAATGGTAAAAAGAACGTATAAGTAATCGATTCAAACTGAACGATTTAAAATTTCGCAGTATTGTATTCAATTATCAAACATATGCCACCTTTCAATGGAAAAAATAAGTATTTGAAACTAATTAACTATACAAGCAACTTTAATGGTTTCCTGTTACAGAAGTATTTTTGAAATTAAAGCCTAATTATAATAAGGTTATAATAGCAAATACCTATAAACCCGATAGGAAGAATATGCAAAAGAACATAGCTATTGCGTTTTTATAGTGTCTCCTAGTTGGTTGTTTGACAGTGGTACTAGTTAGCGCTTTTCTAACCATAGACTAATACTTATATACCATGAGTAATAGTGAAGAGTGAAAACTGCTTGGTTATTTCTATACGATCATTACTGATAAAAGGTAAGATATGAACGTAAATAAAGCTATTTCTTATTTTTATTTCTTGTTATTGATTTAGGATATATAATATGATGGATATGTCATCGAAAAAGTGATGAGGTCATTGACATGATTGTTTACTACGTTGGCAACGCCTTTTCCCATCGCTCAATTGTTTCCATTTTCACGCAAAGATCATTAAAAAATCACACAATGCGTGAGGCAAATACCGTTGCCTTTTCATTACTTTCGAACCGTTTTTTCTCACGGTCTCGTGACGTGGGGTCTGAAGCGAATTGCACATATTGACCACGAAGCAGAACATCTTACACCATATTTATTATTTCACAAATAATGATTTTAGTTCTAATGTCTTCATAATTTACCATTTAAAATAAAGTTGTGCACGTAAGTAATTGTGCCTTATTACAAGAATCGTAAAAGTAACTGTACTTAAGTTTAAAATGTCACTATTACACCCGAGGTGTTTGCTGTGTAGATACAGATTATTTACAATAAACATTATTGACATTTCCTTAAAACAATAATACAATTTAAATATCCAAAATAATTATATTAAATTGCTGATCATGAATCTTCCAGAATCGACAACAGTATGTACTTATGTAGAGATGATGAATTTTACAAGTTCAATTCTGGGACTGATTATGAATATGACTTAAAGCATAAACAAATTAAGTAATATTTGAAGTCAGTTGTAGTAATTTTGTACAAAGTGAAAATACGTCACGTGAAATAAATAAGCCATATTTTATTTTAGTTCTTATTGAGCAGCTCTTAGTTTGGCTCCAAATTCAAGTGATTATGAATTTAAATTTGCTTGTTTATTATTCAAAATTTTCATAGATACCATTATCTAATAAATTTTAATTTTTGGCATAACAATGTGATAATGTTAAAATCAGCAAATCTGTCAACACCGCTTATCTTTCACATTAGCAAGTCTATTTAATTTTCTTGATAAATTTATCAGTGTGTGTTTATTCTTTCTGTGAAAAAGATTCCTTCAAAATGTTAACCACTTTCACAGCAATGAAGATTTCGCAAAATATGTTTATGAGTAAAAATGTAACTATTGAACAATTTAATATTAATAATGGAAGGTGTGAATCTGCAAAGTTTACAGTTTGAAATAGCCTTGTAATAATTTATTGCTCCTGTATAAGTAGACTTGTATAATTTATCATTTATCGAAAAAACAAATTTACGCTTTTGTAGATATTTTGTTGTATAATCTTTTATGATTCAATTCTATATATCCAGAGACATGATATTACATGTTAATATTCATGTTAGTTAAAGAAAAAGGTATATATGAACAACTGATAGGCTCTAATTTATTTCATATAAGTTATAAAATAAATATTTCATGTGTCTTAAAAAATTACATTTCCATTCTAATTAAAGTAAAGTTTTATAACCTGAAAGTCAAATTTATAAACTTTTTATTCCGTAGTGTGTTACTATGTGTGAATCGTCATTTGTTTTTTTTTAGAAGTATCCTCAGACTAAATTTATTTTTAAAAACATTTATTTATATTGACTACTGAGTTTAGTTTTTCGAAAAGTATCTTGTTTTTTGACCCAATATTTAAATAAAATATGTAAAATTTTTTTTTCTGTAATATGTTGTTTCCATCTTTTATTTAACAAAGGAATAATATAAATTTACCTTCTTTTTTATTTGATTAAAACATAAATAATTAATGTAAGATTAAAAGATATAAGGTATATAACATGCCTTGTCATAGTGGACATATTAGGTATCACTTTTTTTATCACCAGTGAAAGATATATGTCACATTCAATCACATTTGAAGAGTTGAAATAGATGAAGGTCTATGTACCAAATTTAATCAAACCTTCAGGAAAACATGTTTGATAAAATATACTCATTTATTCGTGCATACAAAATGAATGAAATATTTCTGTGAATCTTACACCCTTTATATTTTCTCTTGAAACTTAATCATTGATGGCAATGTCATTGTTTTTTAGAGTAATATAACATATTTAACTCAGCTATAAATGACTGGCATTTGAGCGTTTTTTTATTAACACTATTTGTCTGGTGACATTTAATTTTATTTAGATTGATTAATGTTTAATTTGTAGTCACAGTAAAAATATTCAAAATATATGAAAACTTTAATTAAGTAAACAAATAACTCTCTCTAAAGGTCATGATGGCATGATATTACTCTCACAATTAGCCGACTACTAGTCCTGTCTTTGCCCCATCCGTTTTTCTTTTTAGTTTACTGCCATAGAAGTGAGGTTGAAGTGCTGAATAAAAATCTCACAGAGCATCTTTGAGATAAGCAAGATTACAAGTGTACTCCATATTATGAGCCAATATGATTAAATAAATGTATTTCCATCAGTAATTGGTATTTAACTTTATTCGAATAAAACTTTGAATATGATTCCATTGTATACGCAGTTTGTGTTTTTTTTTGTTTTTTTTTGTTCTGACGGCTTAGTATTGTTTGGAATAAATAAGATTTATAGTATTTTTTTTTAATTAATGATAGCAAAGATTCATTTCATAACTAAGAAAAATAATATCACATATTTGTGCTGAGGACCACCTTTGATTGTCTAAGTGATATTCATCCAACTCAAGTACACTTATCATAATCTATATCTTTATTGCACCACATAAAAAATCAGTCAGCTGATTCATTTACTGATATAAGATTGCTATACTCTTTATGTAATAGGAAATACTTATATACTACATTTATATATAAATGTATGTTTTTTTGATAACGCTAGATATCAATAAACCTTGCTATGATTACGATTTGAATGCCATATGCTTCACATTGGGAACGGAGACAGCTTAAAAAATATTTAAAAAAATATCATTTTTTTAGCACTTATTTTTACAATATGATTGTGATGAGCGAAACTGGTCCTGATCATAATATATATAGTGGAAATAAGTACTAAAAAATGTATTTTTACTATTTAAAATATGCTTTTCCATAAAGAAGTGACAGTTAACACCTTAAAACAGACATAAATATATTGAACAGATAGTTTCTGGTTCACAAAATTAAGGGATTTCAAAAGGAATTTTACTAAAAATATATGTCAGAAAAAAACTGTATACTCTAATATAAAATAAATCTTGAAAAAGTGCGTAATATATTTATTGATGTTATGAACGTTTCAACTAAATTATTTTCTGCAAATTAGAAAAAAAATAAAATTTTTTAGGATTTTACAAATTTATCAAAAAGAATATTTATATTGTAATGCAACAAAAAAATATTTGGAAAGAATTATTGTGTCAACGTTGAAATGCTCTTTTAAAAAATGTCATACTTTCACAAATTTGTTTCCGCAGGAAGCGTTGACCGATGCTTTCAGTCAATATGGGCCTGTTAATTTTGATAATTGAATAATCTCAATAATTGTGTCACTTATCACATTGCCATAATTTCATTCATGTTATGATAGCGCTGTGAACTGTTTTCAGTTCGATTCGGGCGGATCGTACGGTTTTCCCCCTCCAGTGGCCCCCGCACAATTTTCAAACATGTCGAAGAAGCCGGCTATCGCACCCACCCTTCACAAAGTCATCATGGTGGGTTCTGGTGGTGTAGGGAAGTCGGCCCTCACTCTGCAATTCATGTATGACGAGTTTGTTGAGGACTATGAACCTACGAAGGCTGACAGTTACAGGAAAAAGGTATTCTTTTATTCAAATGAAATAAAAGGTTGTTTATTGCAGCCTGGGAAATGTAACAGCTGATTTAAAAAAAAATCTATACGAAGACATCATGTCTTTTAAATAATAGGTTTATTTTGGTGCCTATATGATTAAATTGTTTTTACTGAATGATTATTTTTATTTTAATAATAGAAAATTATGTTGGACAGTGAAATAAAGGATTTATGAAATGTAAAATGCCACACCAAAGCTTTCATATTTTCTATTTCTCTCTGTATGATAATGTAATATAATATGTACATCAATGTCAAGGTGCTTGTTTGTATTAATCCTCATCTAATTCTGAACCATTGAAGTCATAAAAATTTTATCATCTTCATATTTGACTGGAAATTTAGTTAGTTATGTCGAGGTTTTATTTGATATTAACACGTTGATCGCCATGGGGGTCATTGGTGACCGGCAAAAAAGACCAGTACATAAAAAAACCAATTATTTAAGTAAAAAAATCATTAAAATTAAAAATCATTAAAATTAAAAAAAAAACAATGCATTCTGACATGTCCTATCAAATACTACTTAGAAACATATTATCATTGTTTTCACTATTTTACGTAAAATCTGTTGGCAAACAATGTGTTAAGAATACTCACGACTTCAATATATGAATGTTTGTGTGAAGTAAATGTCAACTGGGAAGTTAATACATGTAAAACGTATCATTTTATGATCAATTTGAAATAATGCGACAAATCAAATCTTTTCAAATAATAATTTTACTACCAGAGTTATGTAGCTGATGAAAATAATTAAAAAATATCATTTCATGTAATGATATTACATATTATTCAATATTTGCAGGTTGTGCTAGATGGTGAAGAAGTTCAAATAGATATTCTGGACACAGCCGGACAGGAGGACTATGCTGCAATCAGAGATAATTACTTCAGAAGTGGCGAAGGATTTCTTTGCGTCTTCTCTATCACAGAAGATGACAGTTTTCAGGCTACACAGGAGTTTAGGTAATTTTTTCTTCATTAATTGTTGTGTTATTAAATATGATAATGAGATCGCAAACATCATTGAACTTAAACATTGATATGGTTGTGAATAAGAATTGACAGCGACACATTTGTGGATATCTTCTAGACAGGTTTACTGCTAACGTCTCAACTGTTGAGATAGGCAATTTTTGTCTTTTATATATGAAAAAAATTAAGAGTTTTTACAGTGTTAAAACTTTTTTACATGAGTTAATTGTTTTATTAAATTTGTCCTCATAATTGATTCACTGCTGAATTAATGTAAAAATCTCAATGTTGGATTGTTCTTTGAGATTAAGCAGGAAATGGGTTTATAAAAAACAATTGATTTATATCTTTAAAGATCTAGGTAAGTTATTCATTATGTTATTTCTATTCAGAGAGCAAATACTGCGAGTAAAGAACGATGAAAACATCCCATTCCTGTTAGTAGGCAACAAATCAGATCTGAATGAGAAAAGAAAAATTCCTCTGTCAGAGTGTCAGGGTAGAGCGCAGCAGTGGGGAGTACCCTACGTTGAGACCTCCGCTAAGACAAGGGACAACGTTGACAAGGTAAAAAATTCGCTTTATTCTTAAATTTGCATCTGATCTGTTATAAGATTTTATGTCTATGTCGAAATGAGCAGTCCCTATCGTTAAACATGATTATTAGTGGAGTTTTTAATGAGATAATACAATGATTGAACATTTTTGTTGTTCAGATTGCGATAGGAAATTTCAGTTAATGTAGAGATACTTATAAAACAAAATATAGGAAAATATGATCTTTTTTCCTTATGTTTTAATGACTCTTTTTGTAGCTATCAGCCATTTGCTTATGTGATGATCGGTGTAGTTTCATTTTTTAATTACCGTGTGTTGTCTTATGTAAATATTAAAGTGATGTCATTGTTGTCAGCACCGCAAATGGGTAAAGAATATATATATATATATATATGTAAAAGTGATGAAAGATAATTAAATATTTTTTATTTTAGCATATATGTATTTTAAAAGATTGCAAAATTTTAATCTACAAGCCTCATTAATATTGATTTTGTAAAATTGATATAAAACGGTGTAAAATACATGGACTTGTATTGATGTCTTCTTCACCTACTCAAACATAAACTTGACTTATCTGTCTAAAAATATAAATACACCACATGCCGAAATCATGATTGGAAAATGAGATGAATCAGATAAAAACAGCACAGCAATGTTTTTTGTGATGAAATTTGAGGTTGCAGATGTTGAATTCAAATTCTGAACAGTGCTAATAAGTGATTGCATCTATAATTAAATTAGTTTTTGATTCTTTCATATAAATTAAAAAGTGTGTACAACTTGGCTTCATTTGTTGCAAACTTCATTATCTTATATGATACGTGTTTTGAGTAAAGAAAAGTTCCATAGCAATGTTTGTAATTTACTACATTCACTAAAGATATCCCAGCCATTTTTCCTTTGAAACGCATTTCACCATAATCGTCTCGTACATTGATTCATAATTTAGTTATCTATTAATACAACTGTAAAAATAATTTTACTAACATGTTTTGTTTGGGTAGAAGATTTCAATCAGTCGTAAGGCGCTTGGCACAGATGGATTCGATTTTGAATTTGCTAAATAATTTTGTTTCCCATATATATATTTCTGATATTTATCAGATTTCGTTTTGCATTAATTTTACATGAATTAAATTCTAATTATGTTTTTACCTACCTCATTGTTTGGATTTTTTTGAAACTATATAATACATCTCTCGAAGACGAGTCAATCAAACAATAAAGTTGAAATTCAATTTTAATATTTGACATAAGTTTAGAAATGTCTTACTGAGGTGGCCACACGGTAATTATTTGAGTGTCTGAAATCAAAGAAAACGTTTTTTCATTGCCGCTTGTTATTCTCTTAGTTTGCACCGGGTAGCGCTCATTTGTCATTGAGGTCAGGGACTTGAATGAGTCGAGCTACAATATTGTGTGTTTTTGGGCTTTGGGCTAGTAGACTAGTGCTTGTTTCATCTAAAAACTTTTACAAAAGTGTCGTAAGTTTCACCGTCACGGTCGAATGTGTCACCATAACTTATTATGTTTTTATTTTTAAGTAGAACTCATTTATAATTTGGTGATTGTGAGCATGGTCTGATGATTTTTGTCGCTTACTCGCTTTTTGCATTGGTGGAAAGGAATATGCTACAAGTAATTTCGCCACTATGATTTCTTTGGTAATGCGAGACGAAGCTATGATGATGGTACAATAAAAATAACAATGACTGAACACCCTTCATAAAGTTCAGTAGATATAAATAAGAAATCACTGTACACCTTCAATCTCTTATTTGCTATAGGAATAATAATGTATACCTGCTCCTATCGATAATATATTTTTTTGAATCAAAGCTGAATCGGATATTATGAAATTTATCAGCAATTTATAAATGAGTTCTGCTTATATGTTGCGGATGTAAATATTTGTAAATACTGTTGGCGGGTTGGGGTTACTCATACGTAATAATACATTTCTATGATATGTGCGTGATGTGGCGTGTCCGTCCCGCAGGTGTTCTTCGATCTGATGCGAGAGATTCGCTCACGCAAGTCCGAAGATAACAAGACCGGGAACGGTCGGGCCAAAGACAAAAGCAAGAGGAAGAGAATCAAGTGCGTGCTGCTCTAGGCTCCGCCGTCTGCCCCTTCCGATGTCGTGATCTCGGGAACTCGCCCGTCTCCCGAGTCTCTCTTCGACTCCCGGCGAAGCCTCGCGAGAGAACTCGCAGAGATCAATATTTCAGACTGCGAGTCCGCAAAAGTTCATTCGGGCTCTAGCCGCGCCAACGTCTGTCCGGCTGACTGTCATTCGAGGCTCGCGGCGGCCCGCTCCTGCGTCAGAGTGGCTCGTGAATTCGGGGCTGTATGTTATTGTGTGTGATGGTTGCTTTGTTTTTGTGATGTCGGTGATGAGCTGTGGCGTCCGGATTAGGTATATTTGTGCGCTAATTGATTTGCTGTACGTGTGTCGTCGTTCTGTGTCGATGACTGTCAAAATATTTTTAAAATCATTCAATTGTATCTTTGCTGTGTAGTCCCTGTACTTTTCTCATAGCCTCCCTGAGTGATCATTTCTGTTTCGTAACCTGCGTCTTGTCTCAAAAAATATTGACTAATATGTTAACTCGTTCATACACGGTAAGTTTTCAGACAGAATCTTGTTTGCTAAGATTATTAATTATTGTAACAACGGTGAGGGTGTTTCAATTTATATTAAAATAACAGAATGCACTGCACTGACTGGTGTTTTTAGTACTGCCCTTCTAACTGAAAAAAATAGTGATTCAAAATGAACAATTTCATTTGGTATCTCAAGGAATCGCATATCACTGTTTTCATGTCAATCATTGTGTTGGATAATTCAAATAATTCATCGAGAACCTACATCAATCCCATATCTTTTGATTTCACTCGATTGTGCGATGAAAGTTTCTTTTTATTTATTGCATTAATAAAATCAGATTACATATATGTTATTCTCAATGAAGCGATGGTTGTTCTTATGATGAAATGAGAAATATGAATTCACACATTCAGTGATAAAGTAACTTGAGATTCAATCTCGTACAATTGATTTAATCCGACTTCTCTTTCATTCTGTTGAATCTCTGCTTATCGGTGCTCACTTGTAAACTTTCATCGATGCACTTTAAACAATTTGGGAGTCATCGATTCGTACAAATGCAATTATTATCTTTCACCGGTTATAATAATTATTAACAATCATAGTAAAACGTACAGTAAAACGAATAATACTAGCCTCGCCATAATCACTCGCCGAACAGCTTTATTCATGTATTTTTGTATTTTTAACATTCAGCGCTAAATAAAATATTGTACATATTCATTCAATGGCCAGATATAAAATAAAACCATTAAGTAAATAATATTAGCAAATATGTGACTGATAACTTTTAAATGGAAAACCAGTATCTCAATATTTATATCAGTGTTGAACTATATAATCATTCATGCAGATAAATAACTTTACCATCAGAGAGTGACTAATTTACTCTATATTTAATGTACCATATTATGATCAAGTATTTGATCGCTCTTATCAATTTACAATATCAGATTTAGGGAGTGTTCGATGAGCAAATGCTTTTTCAACTAGTTGTAGTTTATTTATTTTGTAGCGTAAAGTCTCTGTGTTTTGAAAGTTCGTTTCATTTCCATTCCTTCATTGTCTGAAGATACTTTTATGAAAATCAAATGATATTATTTTAATGAGCTTTTAAGTGTATTTATAGTGTTAAGACTCTACGAAGACACACAAAGTGTCTCCCTTATTGTCATGTCAGGAAGCTTACACCCGTGGACTGTATCTTCTATTTTAATTAACTTTTTGTGGATTTATTCAATACAGTAAATGCATTGCTTATCCAAAATACCGCCTCAGTTTTATGGTATTCGTGAACCCATTAATGAGTATCCCCGCTCACGTGTGACCATGTTTTGTCTCTTCATTCTCACATTTTTTTGATCAATAATTTCTTCATATATGGATTCTGCAATTATCTATCTACGATTTTCGACAAGCAAATTATTATTTTATTTGTTCAAATATATAAATGAATTTTGTAATCACGAAATATTTGGAAGATATGGATCAAAAAATTCTATTTCGATTCAGTCGCTTCCCTTCCTAGAATCGGCGTCAATAGAGAACCTAAAAATGGGAAAGAAGCGCAATAAAAATTGTAATCTGACGTGGAAATAATTCCTCCTAAAAAAATATTCAAAAGAAATAATGATTCAATTCATTTACATTTTTAACAATGCTTTCTAGAATTCTAAAAAAATATTTACCCCTTGAAATAATAACTCATACACATCCTGCAGAAAAAAAATGTTTCTATATATTTTTGCCCAGTACTAGTAAAAATAATCAAAATATAAAAACAAATTCAATTTCATTAAAAAACAACTTGCTACTCAGAGTTAATGGTACAAATATGTGAAAATACAAACTGTGAATTTGTCCAATGGTTGTTCATCAGCAGTCTTCCAGTCTCTCGAGGTATCTGCTTCAGTGTTCTAGCGAGCACTTTCTGATGCCATTTAGGGCAGTATAGTCAGCTTTGACAATTTCAGATAACTCTTACTGCTAGCACCTGTTATTGAATGCTCAGTACATAACTCGGCTAACATTTTGCAATGTGCCTTGGCTCGCAACCGTAAAGCAAGCACACGCATGCATTGAATAAGTGCCACATAATTTTTTTTAGATTTTGTGGATGCGGTCCGTACTGGGCACTTGCTAATGCGCTTATCATGTTGCTTTCAGTATTTTTTTTTTAAGTGAATGCAAGGAACACATGTCCCTTCTATTGTCTTTTGCAAACCCCTAATTTATTAATTTATCACTCGTGACATTGTCAACGGTATATTCATATAGAGCACTAGCAGAGGTCACACTGTTTCAGATTGGAGGTAAATTTGTGTCTCAGGTTAACGGAATTGTTTTTCTCAAACGGATGTATAATTTTTGATTTAATTGCTAATATAAAACAGAGGTGTCAGCTTTTTTTTTGATCATACGACAGTAATATTCGAGACTTTTCCAAATAACCGTTTCCAATATTTACAATAAACGACACTAATATGAATAGAATAGAATAAGTAAAGAAAATATTTTCTTATTTTTAGTTTATTTTCTCATTGATGAGAAATTTAACAGCAAGAATCATTGTTAGCATTAAAATACTGACCTATTGATGTCGCGAGGGCTTCGGTTTAAGGCAAGAGTCCTGATAACATGGTGATTTTTGGTTAAAAGGGCTGGGCAGGCAGTAAAAATGAATAATGTTCAATTGCAGAAAGTATGAAAACATTTTCTTGTCTGTGTCACTCTATGTGTATTTTTATACACACCGTCACTTGCGTCTTGTACACATTACTAAATTACATATAATCAAATCATCAACGTTTGGACTGCCGTGCTATATGATGCAAATTTTATTATTTCGTTTGTTAGGAAGGAAGAGTAAATGAAAAATGAGAGACATGAAAATGTAACATATTGTTTGATTAAGTATTTTATTCCACAGATTCTAAATGTAATGTGTTTCTCAGACGTAACTCCCTATTTATTTCACTTGAAATGTGGATAAAATGAATTGTAGGGACTACAGTGCCATATATGGATGGGGCTGTCAAAATGTTGATCATTATTGATAATTAAAAATGATATACTATCATAACAAAATCTGTATTTTTTTATAACTAAGTAATCAAATTTATTATAATTTAAATCAGTCTATCTATGCTTACATCAATATCAATACCTACTTGTTTTTTATTATTATAATTTTTTTGGAAGCACATCCATTGTCAGCGAGCATTAAATATATAGTATATTTTTTGTCTCCTTTTATTTCATTGATAGAACTGGTTTTATTTTATTTTTATTTTGTTTGTTTCCATAATGTCAGCTCTTTCACCTGCTCATCAGAGAAGTGTCAAAACGCAAGGCAGACCTTGCCAAAGGCATTTCCCCACACGCCCACAAAAAGAAACACGTTGCCAAGTGTTGTGCCTTGATGTAGTTTACCCTGTTTAACGTTACCTAGGAATATTAACATCACATTGGCAATATGACTTACAAAGAAGCTGGTTGTTTAAAATGTATTTTAATAATGAACAGTGTGCAGGACACAATAATCGTGATAATTTTACATTCGATCCTGCATGTACTGTATGTCAAATGAAAAGAGTTAGGTATCCTGAAGATTTATAATATTTAAATCCATATCTGTCATTTATCAGGAAGACAATTTCCTATCATAATAAATAAAAAGAATTATTTAATTTAAAGTTCACGTATTCTTAAATTAGATTATTGGATTTAAAATTTGCCGTACTTTGATAAAAATACAAAATGAAAACAATTCTATTTGCCATGAAGGTTTGAAATAATATTAAGAATTACGTTTATTGAGAATAAATGATACAATCGAAACATCTGTTCGTGGAAGGTGACCAGTGTAAATATAGTGCGGACGAGACATAACTGGGCTGATTATAAAAGTTACCTATCCATCTTATCTGATTAATGACAGATATTATATTAAATAAATCTCTTAATTTTAATTGAGTTGCATAATAAATCATATGTCTTTGAATGCATGTGAAATGTAATAATGTAGATCTATTATGTGAGTTTTTAATAACAAAAGAGCGCACCAACTATTGTTAATTTTTTGATATATTTGGTCAATTGCTCAGACTCAAAGTCATCATTTATATTAGTCTCATAAATCCTATTTTTTAATTTAGAGTTGTATTCGATGATGTTTTTTTTATTTAAAATCATCACCTAAAGAGTGACAGTTGAATGGCATTTGACTACAGAATATACATGCACCCCATGAAATTCTACCATTGCTTTTTAGTTGAGAGTATTTTATTGTATCTTGCATTATTATAAACTTCCACTATTATTATTTGTAAATAAGAGTGTTCTCATAAATGTTTTGGGTAGAATATCCTTAATATAAAGGTAGGCATTTTGGTGCTCCATTTTTGTATAATTAATTAATTATTATAAAAGACACGATTCCTGTGCGGAAGGAGTCACTGTGTTTTTGCATAAGGTGCAACTGAATTTAATCAAAAATATTATAATAAACATTACTTTCAAATTAAAAAAAAACCTGTATGTGTCGGTGATCCCAGGAGCATTCTTATTGTGCTATTTTAGTTATACTTTGACGTAATAATTTATCATCAACTAAAACAATACACTTTCTTCATTTGTTATTTTCTTTCTTATCAATGAGCAAGTGTGTCAAATCTGCTTTGACATTTTCACTAGTTTCTTTTGCTAGTTCTCATTTGTCAAAAACACAATTGTACAATGTGCAGGATGTTATTTCGCATCATATTTTTCACCCTTTCATAGTGAAAATTGGCAACTTTCATATCCGACTTGTTGTACTAGTTCGGTCGTGAGTAGGCCATTTCATTAAAGTTTTTAAACTTCTGATTCATTCAGGTGCTGCAGTTGTAATAATTATTTTACTAAAATGCAGTTGTCACAAATAACAAATAAATATAAACCGATGATATTAAAGAAAGTCAATGTTTCCAGCATTTATTTGATTTATCATTATGTTCGCAGCATTGAACGTTTCACCGTAATTATAAATGATGTATTTTTCTGTTAGTTATTAATTATTATAAAATTATATGCATTATATTTATTCCATTTTTTGTTTAATTTTTTCATAATAAATGTAAAGCTTCGCAAAAAATGCATCCAATATATATTTTTTCAATCGCCTTACAGTCGTAATTCAAAATATATAAGTAAATATTCAATGAGGCTTAGCTGTACGTGTGTACGTGTCTGATTAAGAATCATGACAAAATGTGTCGCTATTATCAAAATATTAATTTGACGTCTAAAAGAAATCGCTTTTTAAGAAATTCACTAAAGATTGAATTAATCCTGTAATAAATTAAAAATGTTTATTAAATTATTTAAAAGAGTCAGTACAAAATAAACTCGGCATATTTTTTATATAAAATAATTACGTAATGTTGTTGTGAACGGAGATGAAGTAAATAATTAAATAGAACAGAAAGAAACCTTTTTAAGAACTAACAATCGAGTGAAAGTGAATGCATTCATTTCGATGTTTTGTAGTCTTGTAATGTAAGAAAAAAATGATATGAATAGCAATATGACAGGAGTATTATTGTCAATACTTAGACGTCAAGGAAAGCGGTGGGTGTAGAATTATTAGAGATGTTAGAGGAAGGTGCGAAAGGTCGACAGTGATTGAATAATAAGCCAAAAACTTTTATAAAGGAACACCTTTTTGATTCCAGACCATTTTATAAAAAACATTTACAAAAAACCATAGAATTTTTCAAGTGTTAAAGAAATAATGTATTATTTTAGCACTATGCTGTACTGCCTCTCGTCTATAAGCACGCGATTCATATGTATTTTAAAAAACTTGTATATTATTTTGTTATATTTATAAAAGCATATGGATATTTTACACATAGTCATAAAGTAACATTTTACATGATTTTTGCCTTTTATTTAAACCTTTCCTACTAATGAAGAAGTCATCCGGATTGTGAATGATTTCTACTATATAGATGGTAAATATGGATGTACCGAGCAAAGGTAATTTCAGTTCTACACATAAAAGCTTTCTTCATTTTATTTTATTGAATTTAACCTTTAAATTTCAATAAAGAAACAACCATCTCTTACTATTTTAGCAAAGAGTAATATTAGCTTGAATAGAATTTTGAATTGTATAATCTACACATCAAGTGATAAGGAAACGTTTGAAAATAATGGATGTTTTGTATAATTTTTGCCAACAACATTAAACATGATTTTTTCTCATTTTTGAAAGACTTCACCTCTGTCAACTTTTTTAGATTGCTAATTGTTAATTTATTAGTAATCTGAAATTGCTTAAAGCCACACAGCAAACATCAGGTTGATATTTAGCTCAGTCACTTGGAGGTGTTCCAGTTCAAGAAGATGTCACTAAAGTTTCAGTTGTGTAAGTAATTACTTGTAATACTACTTTACTAAAAAGATCAGCTACACCAAAACATTGATAGATTATTGTACCGCTATTCTTGTATAGGCCCTATACGACAGATCATAACAAATAGAAGTATAAATATACCTTTATCACAAGTAAAAGAAAAGTGACAATACTTTAATCAATTGAGATGTTTACAATGTCACACTGGGTTAGATTTTAGCAGTTTCAATAAAGTTTTTATAAAATTTGATTCAATTTCTGTAGATTCAGCATTAATTACTCCTCCCCCAAACATTGTTTGAAAGAAGGATAACTTAACAGTCGCGTCTGTTGGCAAAGAATTTTTTAATATTGATAAATATAATAAAATCCTTTTTTGTTCTTTACAATAATCATTTTTTTTTTCAAAACTTACACACTCCATGTTACAGATGTAGTAAATCAAAAATGGTTAAGTCTTGCAGCAAAAAAAGAAAAAGCAAAGTGACATGATGAGTTGTTAATTTTTTAATTCCCTTAATGAAATTTAATGGAGATGACCATCATTGGTCTACACTACTTGCATTTAAATTATTCTACGCGGTACTATTACTTATTTTTACATTACAAACATTTCAGGATTTTCTTCATGAGAATTATTTTCACTTAACTACACATAAAAAAAATCTTTGGATTATTATGTTATCATTGTAGAAATTTTTCATTTCTAGAGATATAAGTTCAGTACAATTCTTATTAAAAGATATGACTTAAATTGCAAATAATGGAGAAGGCATACACAAAATAAATTTATAAGGGGAAGTATGTATATTTAAATCAAATAACTGACGAGTGAATTATGACAATCCAATCAATTTACACACTATGAAGAAAATTATATTTGAATAAAATTAATTGTAAGCAAGATCACATCAACAAATTGAAATGTCATTTTGGGATGACAATTCAATAACAAAGGTATAAAAATATAACATATAATTTTTTTTGTGGAATTGAGTTTCACATGATCTTGTGGTTTGCCTAATTCTTTTGACATTAATGATTTCATATTTTCTTAAATGATAAACTTTTCAACTAATATTATTACAAGTTTAAAGCGGCTATTATTTGAAAATTATGAATCTGGTAAATGCAATCAAAGTTTCATAAAATCAAGGAATGATATTTCCATTTTATTTATTTTTATGTAACAAATTTGTTATGGGTCAATCTGTATAAAATATTATTAAACTTAAGTAATTGTAAAGAGGCTTTTAGTCTCACTAGACTTTTACTGCGTTTATCCATGGACATGTGGTTTTTAATCAACGTCAATTCTATGAAAGGAGTCAAAAGTATTTAATTTTTTACGGTCAGTATTGTGTCTACTGACGGCTACAAATTTTCTTAATTTCTGGGGTTAATTTGAAAAAAAAAAAAATAATGTGCCAAAAATCACCGATGGACAAGAAATAATAAATCAGTAAAGAATTTGACAACAGCATTAGGTATATGGTGGCTTACTCACAGTAATAAATATGTTTCCATTTTTTTTTTAAATAAAGTTCTAGAAATAGTACATGGATTGTATTCTATTTATTCAAATATTCCTTTCCACCAAGAAGTGATAGTCATCACCTTAAAAGTGATATATAAATTTCCAATAAATATTACCATTTGAAATTGCTTATTTCGAATGAACACATTTGTTTTAAATATCAAAGACCTTATTCAAAAATAATTTTAAGACTGGTGGTATAATTTGAATTTGCATGCAACAGTTAAATATAAGTTTTCATGCCTTTTTGATCAGCTTTAAGTTACACTTTCAATAGATATTGTTAAATATTTAGATGTGTAAGAGTTCGGCTTGGCAATCAGAATGTTATAGGTTCAATTGATAACAATTAAATTAAATATCAAATGTAAATAAGGCATAGAGGCATGGTGATTTGTGATGTCAATGCTTTTTTGTTGAGTTGACCTGCAGTGACTAAGATGAATACCTCAATTAATAGATATAAAATGGTAAGCATGTCCTTTATTATAAATAACTTCTTCTTTGACCATATTCGCTCACTGTGTGGCTCCATGATTCTCTGTCATCCGCCAGTTGCTTTTCTTGTTCCTACATGCCAGAATCCCTCAGTTCCGTTGAGTACATCTTGTGGATAGTACCCGACGTTCGTCTGGGACGCTAGAATCTCACGAGTAAGAAGAAGAGGCAGGCACGTTTGAGGCTCTCCAGAGGCATTTGTAGTATGTGACTCAACCAGTCCAACGTCTTTTCACAACCACTATCATTACAGGGTGCTACTTGGCACATACCCTTTTTGATATTGCAAACTTATCATATTTTAAAATTGCACTTAGGATGAAAATAGACAATAATTCTGAGATTGAGAATTTGACAAATGGTAAGAATTGTTTTTGGTTATTAAAAAATACTAAAACCCAAAAACTTTTGTCTTATACAAAGAATGGTCTGCATGGTAAGTAAGGCCACATCAATGGAAGCATAACACGGTATAATCTGAGGGTTCAATTTGTATTCAATGCTTTAGTTGTGTTCAGGCCGGCAGCAGCAAACAAAACAATTACCAACATTATTACTGACATCCTCATCCAGTTACGGTGCAAAAATATATTTAGGATTTCAAAAATATTTGACCCTTTCACGATTCGCTGTAATGCTAAATTTCTTTTATAATTTAAACGATATTATTAATATACAGTTAGCTGATAGGATTGTTTCGATGACATTTATTTATAACTTATTTAAATATAATTATTGTAGCATACATTTGTGTCTCCCTTGCTATACTTGCGTGTGTTGTATAGCGGAAGAATGAGCAATAGACTAGAACAAGAACACATAAAACTTTTTGAGATGATAGAACATTGAACACTTTGTTTACAGTACTTTTACAGTTACTTTAAGTTTACAGTTACTTTAGTACGTTCATAAAAAAGTGATTTATTTATAGATAACATTAGTTTGCAATTACTTCACAACATTAGTGAATATTCATCATTATGGATTTATCATAACACACATAATGATTTTTTATATAAATCTTGTAGAAACTGATGTCATATGGTGAATTGTTTTAAGACTTAAAAATCTTTATTATTCCAATTTTAAGATTAGTAGTGATATCTGTGGTCAAGCTATGATAGCAAATGATTTTTTAAGAAGAATTTGATATACTAATATAAAAAATTGTTTTTGATTTATTTGAAAACTTCTTTTTAAGGAATTTAAGATTTTTAATGACCTGATTACTGACACACCAAAATAAGGAAAAGAAGTATCTCTTACAATCCAGGAATAGATAATCCAGTGGCAGAATTTGATTTCAAAATTGTAAAGGAACTAATTTTGATTTCTTACTCACTGAGTAAGTGAAAAAGAACACCGGGATAGGTTGTCTTTTTTACCAAAGTATTTGGATATGTGATTTCATAAAATGTAATAGAGATAGTATAAGTATTAGGTCAACGCGGTTACTATTTCTCACAAAATATGTCCTTAACATTTGTTTCATTTCATTATCTAACTTTAATTACACAGATATCATTTTGAATAGGGTAAAAAGAGAAATTCCTTCCAACAATTGCTTTGATTTATCTTCAACAACCAAAATATAGATCAGCTGTATTCGCACATATGTCCGCAGCCGGCGGGACAGTACTTCTGCTCCGCCATCCAGTCCTGCATATGGATGAGATGTCCTCCGTGAGAGCAACCTTGGCACCACGCATATAGGCCCTTGACTATCTGTTATAAGAAATACATATAAAAAATTAATTTTTGATTAATGCTGGCAAAAAAGTGTCAACATTTTTTGGTATGGATAATGTTGAATATATTTTTCAAACGATACACTTTTTGCTCATATGTGAAATTCTGTGTCTTGTATATATTATAATTAAAAGGCGTAGCATGTAAAAATACACTTTTTTATGCCATCAGTTGAATGTGTCACACAAAATTATCATTGGTTCTACTATCTAGCTAGGTGCTAAAGCAAACCTTAACTACTAATCATCGATCATGAACCTCTCAAATTGCAACCCGATCTTTATTGTTAGACTTTAGAAGTACTCCTGTGGTTCAGAAGGAGTTTACAAGTGTGACGGATACTAAACAGTTGCAAAAGAAACATGATTTTTATTTATGTCTTTTGAATTTGAATCTTTCAAACTCTGTACATCTGTGCATGTTTAACCATGCAATTGGTACAATTTGAAAGATTTAAATTAATTGTTGAAATTTATCAAATAAATTATTTTTACAGTGGGTAGGGACTTACTTGATGACATACGCAGCACTGAGCTGGTTCTGAAGAGTTGCACTTGTCACATAGCCAGCCAGCGCGAGCCAATTGTTTGCCGCAGCTTCCGCAACTCGTGTGAATCACCGTTGATTGTTGGTTCAACTGAGCGATGCTGCTTATCCAAGCTCCCTGAATCACCTGGGAATAGATCAGCAAGCGGATATATAATGATTTCCTAATATGCATATTGGGATATGCCCACAGAAGGGTCTGTGGTCACACGGTCAATATTGTTAAATTAAATTACGACAGTTGAATCTCAGTAAAGACAGTTTCAGAAATTGATTTATGGATTTCTGTTCAATGCCATGGATGTCTGCAATCCCAAAAATTCTCTCTCCCTCGTCTGATCCTAAAACAGGGAGTGTTGAGAGCAATTAGCTGATCACTAATTTGTCCTAGCGCTATCCTCCAATTTCAACTTTTTGAAAAATGGTCAACTGAGAAACAAAGCAGTTTTCGATGAAAAGTCCTATTAAGTCCAAAAATCCATTTTTGATTCTATACATTCCATAACTCCATTTAAAGTCTATATGCTCCTTCTCTGTATTGGGAGCAAATATGTATAGTGAAAAAGTCTTACATATATATATTGACTAATACAAGATCTCCCATTTGGAGAGTGCAATAGTGTTATAGAACTAATTTAGTCATACTTTTTATGTCCACTGTCATGGTTAATAAAAGTAATGGAATCTTCAGCATTTTTGGTTGAAATAATCAATTCTTAGACGAAAACCATTAATTTTTTTTTCAACTCCATGAATTGTTTTGGAAACACTCAACGCTAAGATATTTTATAATTGATGCAATATTATTTATTAACCTGTGTACAGATGTCCCAAAGCTTATGCCTTGCCAACAATTCCAAATATCCCACCAACCATTGTTCTTGAATTACTTCATCTAAGTGACCATTTAGACTGTTTCTGAAAACAAAAAAAATATTTCGTTTAGAACTTGTGATAACGCTAACCGAAGCCTAGTGGCGCACGCTGTCAGTATATCATTTGCTCGGCTGGGGTGTCAATGGTTTGAAACTTGCATTTATTGATTTTTCATTTGATAAATGAGATTGTTTGTTTATGCGATTCCACTTTACATTTATTTTCATCATAAAATAAATGAAAAATCTTGAAAACAAGATATCTTTTACTTCATCTTTTTTCTATAACCTTCCTGAAGCGAAAGTTGAGCAACTAAATTTAAACTAATTTTTTTCTGTCCATATCAAAACAAGATAAAGCAAACATTATTCACAACCAGTAAACAATGGACAGTAACAAACAGCATATATCTTGAATTCAAAAATTTATTAGAATTGTTGAAACTTTGTATACATCACATGGATACAATAGAGGTGACACACAATCAACAGTTTGCAAGTATAATTATATATTTAGAAATATTACGCTGTGTTATTTAAGATACCTAAGATCTCCGAGCGTGAGTAAGACACTAGCAGCAGTTTGAACATCGCCAAGTTCGGCATGCATTTTGAGAGCGTCTACGACTATATGAGTAGGATCCCATGTCGGTAAAACAGGTAGTGATGTCACCGTCAATATTGAAGAAGGCTGGTCTTCCACCTGTAATAGCACATGATTGTATTTATAATATATTAAAGATAGCATTAGTATGTTTTCACCAAAGGTGTGATCTAGTCATTAACTGATCTCACAAATCATCTAAGAAAATACGTTTTCAACTGTCATCATTTAAGTGCTAATTACAAGTTGCTGTAATTATACTTTATTATAAAATATCAAAAGTTGTCCATTGCACGAACCGCAGTTCCGATATAATCTTTTTTTGTATTCAAATCGACTATATAAGAAATTATGTTCTTGTTACGATCATTATTACACTTATAATCAAAAAATGAAAGAAACATACGGTAGTAACAGTGCGATGTTGTGGACTGGTTGAATATCCATTGTTGTTAGCATTATCTACAGAGCTGGTGAGCGAGGAGTTGCTATTTTGATGACTGAGATGCTGAGTGGAGCTGACTGATGCAAAGGCGATTCCTGGCGGTCCTTCAGGACATTCTGCCGCATTGTGTTCGGCATCGGCGAATGAGGAACTGTTAGTCGAGTGTGCGTCTTGTAAGGGGGCTGTGATGGCCGTACGAAGCGGGAACGCCTCTCCTTGAAGAGTCCAATCTTGTGCGGAGACATCTACGTAATGCAAATGGCGAGCTGTCAGCCAGTTGCGCTCACCTTATATAGATATAAACATTATTAATGAAATTGGCTATGTATACTCATGTAGAATCATAACAGCGCAAAAAGAGGATTTTTTCTAAAAAAATGTCAAATTACATCATAATAAATCATACGAAAAATATTCAATTATCATTGTAAGAATAAATAGTAATTTTTTATCTTGTGATGAATTACAACAGAATTGTGTAATGAGATGCTGAAATAAATGTTTAAAACCATGTCACAATAATATTTTTCTTGTTTTTAGGGCAAGAGTTTCCAATTGGGGAAAAGAAAATCTTCTGAAACCTTTTTGATCTCCTTCATTATTTTAACTACATACGAGCGTTGTATCTAATTTAGAGGTGATGTAAGTATAATTTATTGATATTGTCAATGCAGTGCACTCTCGATTATCCGGGCTAATGCTGGGGAGGATGGTCACGGATAATTGAAAAACACAGATAATCCGAATCATCAATTTTTTATTTTATTTTCGAATATAATATCATATACACAACACAAATTTTTAACACATTGTTTATATATTCATTATTTATCAAGAAAACACAAAAAAATACTTAAAAATATAATATTTTATCATAATAACAAACGTAGTCCCGAGAGCTGACAAATATCGAAATTAACAAATTTACTGCGGGAACTCGCGCTGGTATATGCACTTCACTGGAAATGTAAATAGAAACGCATGTGGAGTACAAAGGATTTCAATTCTTGACTAATTCTAGTCCCATAAATTGTGATGTTTATTGCGGTATATGCGAACATCCATAAATTCAAAACGCACAAGTGGTTAAAAAAATTCACCGATTAGTTACGTAAACACAAACACATCGCTAAATTCATCCTTTTTTTTTAAACAACGCGCATATTCAAGATCGCAATTCATTAATGCGTCTCATAATCGTTATAGAAAAAAAAAATCAATTAGATTATATTTTAATAATAATATTTATTTTCAGGCACGAATAATCCGCAAACCGGATAATCCATACGCGGATAATCGAGAGTACACTGTATTATAAAAGCTTAGGAATCTATTTATGAAAATATATCAAGAGAATTTATTACCGTTAGGTGAACTTTCGCCATTCGGAGGCCCTTTAGGAATGTGTATATTGTGTGTGGGGAATCCTAATACGCCACTGTTGTGAAATTGATGCTCTGATGACACTCCGTCTTCTGGTTCCGTATCGTCATCTGCCACATTACTAAAAAAAGGTATTTAGGTATTCATTATAAATGAAATCCATGTAATACATTACTGGTAATAGGTGATATCTGACTGTTTATAACATCATTGATTTCTAAATTGGGTGATTATAGTTAATTCTTTTTAAAATGATTATACGAAACAATTCTTTAGATATAATTGAACTTGGGTTTAGGGTGATCAAAAATCTAGTAACAAACAAAAGTAAAATAATGAATACTAAACATTGTGTTTTTATTATTCAAATAAGAAATACGTGGTAGGACACATGGTTTATCCTCTTTACCAAGATTATTTTTATAGTTTGTTCGGCAGTTATTGTTAACTTGCCACTCAATCATGATATACTCATTTATTTATGGCTACCAATGTTAATAATTGTGAAAAAAAAAATATATTTAAGGAACGTGATATTTTATGGAAATTGTTAGTTTGATGCTGTCGCAAATGTGTTAATATGAATTTTATTACCGTTGATTTTAATCTCTTCCACGCTAACGCCCCAACTTATGGGATGGCAATGTGCAAGGCCTGTATGCGAGCGCCCCAGACGTTGGGATGCGAACATTCAAACGTCGGTAACGCAGGCAATCTTTTGCATATAGGACTGATTTTGGTTTTAAAATATCGCCCAATTCGTCCTGATACTACCACCTCCATAAAATTGTCAAAAGTATCAGGTTTAAATGCTTAACACATTGATCGCCATGGGGTCACCGGTGACCGGCATGGATTATTTCATGGGGGCCATGGGGGTCATGGCAAAAAAGACCAGTATATAAAAAAAAACAATTATTCAAGTAAAAAATCATCAAAATTAAAAAAAAACAATGCATTCTGACATCCTATCAAATACTACTTAGAAACATATTATCATTGTTTTCACTATTTTACGTAAAATCTGTCGGCGACCAATGTGTTAAAACATCGATTTTTCGAACCCTTCAAATTTATCCCGATCCCGCCAAATTAACATATCAGTTTGAAACTGCGTGCTAAACTCGCGTCTAACTTCGCACTGAACTTTGCACTAATCTCGCGGCATTGCAACGTGACACTACATGGCACGTGACAGTAATGGCGCTTGTTCATTTGAGTTTGATTGGTGGCTTCGTTATGTCACGGTAATGGCGATTTACGAGTTAGTTATTTGTTAGGGATATTTTTGTTAAGGTGATTGTGACAACATAGGACATTTCTCTGTGTTTTTTAATGTTGTGAAACATTCCTAACGCATCTAGCTTCCATAAAGGCCAATCCAATTATTTTTTATTGCTGTATTCCCTATGTATAGATCTATGTGGAAAGAGAACATTTTGAAAAATAGCAACGCGGACAGATTTTGTTTATATGAAAAACTGTCACACCGATCGGGTTAATAAATAATTTTTCATTTAAGGCATAATCTGATTTCTGCACCTTCCTCGATTGCTAATTGGTAAAAATATAGATACAGTAAACTTCTGATGATGTAAATTCTTAAAAAAAGGTGTCCAAATTATTTATTAATTAGACCAAATAACATTAGGGCCTTTTCTTTAAACAAAGTAATGCAATATTATTGATTGAATTGGCATTCACTTGGTAGAACTCCATTATAACAAGGTGAAAAAAATACCAGTGTATTTTAGTTCTACAAAATTATTTTTAAAATATAGTTGATAGCTATTTCGGCTCATGCCATCATCAGAACTATGCTTGAACTAAAATTTCTTATCTGTAGCTGTGTAGAAGAGGTACACAATATAGGAGTTTTACCTACCAATAAAACTCTTATTGTGTTTCCAGCAATGTCCAAGATCCTCTGAGATGATGCGTCCCTGTTTTCGAGCCGCGCGTCCAAATCCTACTACGTTGGCAAAACTTTTCCTTCTCCCCTCTTCTCCCTACCCAAGCCACGCCATCCGGGTGACGCCGTTATGTACGTCATTGTCACTCAAGGTGCACCAGGTAGGGGTAACCTGGATCTTGGACATTGCTGGAAACACAATAAGAGTTTTATTGGTAGGTAAAACTCCTATATTGTGTGTTCTGGCAGCAATGTCCAAGATCCTCTTAGTGAATGTTTGTTATCACCTGGTGGCTCGTGGGGAAGAGTTATGTCATCAATGTGAGATCTTAACCAGTCTTCAGCTGATGGTCCGGGTACGATTTTGTGGCCATCTAGACTGGTTGTAAAGGGTTAGTGATAAGGCCTTCCGTCGGATTTGATCACTCTCGCCAGTTATTACCTCTCGTCTATGACTGTCCTGGAGGCCGGCCCCATAGCTGTAAAAAATAGTTCTTGGAGGTCTCCGCCTTTCTTTCGACTTCCTTCCGAGGCTTTAACCAGTTGGCGAAGCCAATATATTGGGGCTATATTTCACGTGTCTCCTTTCCTAAAGTGCCAACCCGATTGCTGATGGGTAGTTGACCCGAACGCAGGCCATAGAGTTATCTGGTCCCGTTCCTCTCTAAGCCCGCTGTCTGAATATCTGAGCAATGTCAAATCATGAACTCGTCTAACCGATGTCAGTAGTAGCAATGTTGCCGTCCTACGAGACACTTCATATAGGCTGGATGTAGGTAGAATGGTTGCCTTCAAGTGATGGACCACTCTCCTGACATCCCATATACAGGCTTTCGGGGTCTTTACTCTGGCTAAGAATATGGCTCGGAGTACACGCCTCACCAGGGAGTTTCCGCTGATCGAGTGATTTGTGACCACTGATCTAAGGATGCATCAGGTGGTCCATCTAACCCATGCCAATTGGTACGCTATCATCAGGGTGGACTTACGCCACCCTGATGATAGCAGCCCTTTTCCTTCAGGGCTCCACTCGCGAATTAGACTCTCCCACCCAAAATCCTCCACAGATGGAGCGACAGGTCTTGTATCTTAGAGGTGATCGGCCGGTTGACATGTCCACCCGCACTGATGCCAAGTTGGGTATCGTGTGTGGCAGCCCTATCGCGCTTCTCTGAAGGTCTGCTCCCCAGAATGATTTCTTCCAGTCTGGTACGACGAGGAGATATCTCCCTCCCGCCGTGTTCAGGTGGGCCAATACTTGGGGAATCATTGGTCGTTCTCCGCCATTCGTTTCCTGACTAAAAATAACTTCGAGAGGTAGCTGGGCGTTCCGTCTGCCGCTCCCAAGATTTACAGTTCCTTTAACACAGTTACTTGGGCCTGCATCTTGCCCGTTACCTGCGTCTGGAATTCCTGCAGTAGCTGTGGTGTCTGAAGGAGAAGGGGCGACTTCAGGGTGAATGGAATGTACCCCCCCCCCCTTAACATCCTCAGAAGGGGTAAGGGGGCTCCTTCTGCCTTCCAAACTTCCACAAGGTGTCGCAGGTAACCCCCTTTGAAGGGAATGTATTTTTAATACAAAATTTTGATTGATCCAATCAATTTTTGCTCAGTGTGTACGTATTCAATAACATTTTTTATTAAGAGATTGGATTTCATCGACAAAGATTTTGGAGATCCAGATTTTAACTAACCTGTATGCATTGGACTGGGTATGGTCACTTCTCAAACTTCTCTGATCAGGATTGCTATTGATGGGTAAGTCTCCACTGTTTCCGTCAGCTCCTAAGCCTCCCCCTCCGACGCTGCCCGAGCACCCGATCGACCCTCCGCCGGCCACGCTGTTGGCTGTTGAGGGATCTTGACTTCTGTTGGACCCAACTCCACCTGAGTGGTTAGTTGTGTACGCTTCTTGGGGTGAAGACGCTTTCGAAGCATAGATAGTTTTTATTATACACCAAACCAGACTGACCTAAAATCAACCAAGCGAATAAGTAAAGTAGGAAATGTAATTTGTAAAATGCATGTTTAATTTATCAATATGATGAAAAGTTATCATAACAGAGCAAATATTATAAGACATTTGTGGTTGTAAAAAGAAGGGCTAGTGACCTGAGGTTTGCCGACATCTTTGGCGACTTGTGCATTGTGATCACAGAGGGCGGCGAGGTTATTTCCGGACAGATTGTATTTTTTTGCACAAGTCAAGAAAGCTTTCCGAGGCGGACCGGCCCAACGGCGCACCGCTGAAGAAGCCAGATGGAAGGTTTCAGTTTGACGTCGACTGCAATGATTTTAACAAAGTCCATTTTAGTAACGACAAAAATTTTATATCACCGGGCTAGAGTAAAAAGTTTTTTTGCGCTGCAAATTGAAACCTTTTGACTGGATTTGGTAATTTCAAAAATAAGTGTCTATGGTTTCATTTCATAGTAGTTTGTGGTTAAAAATGGATAAACTATTTTTTTAAATTTTTTATTTACAGCAATGTGGAATACATACTTGTTGACCTTTATTGAACTAAGTTTTTTTTATATTAAATTTATGATTTGAATGTTTCCTGCTTTGTTGATTTCCTTGATTTATCGTCTAAATATTATGGTCCTGTCTCAAATATTATCCTGATTGATCGGTTTTGGTAGATAAATCTTTCTATCCAATACAATTTGTGAGGTTGAGCACATTAAGTCTTATATATTGAAATATTAACCAAAGAAATTAATGGTGTTAGTAATGTAGTTAGCCTAAATGTCAAAAGAGATTTTCTTTAATAAGGAATTTCACAAATTTACAAAAGTATTCAATTATTTCCATAAATAAGATTTAATCAATATAACTTTAATATAACCCTCTCATATTTACTAATATTTAAGATTTCACTTTTTTATTATTATTTTAAGCTTTTCTGCATTCCATGTTTCCCTCATTTTTCGTTCGTTTCTTCAGGTCATTGAAAAACGTGGAATCGAGGTTTCATTGTATATAGATTTCATTGGTATTTAAGTTATAATTTAAGAAATGAAATGCCTTTCCAGTCGCTAAACATATTCTAGAGCGCAAAACTTGTGACAGAGTACAATTTTACTGGGATAGCCTTAAAACTTACAATACATACAATACATAAGACATTTTATACAAAAACACGATGAAGACTTTTTATTGATGATACTACCGAGCATTTAGTAATTATTGATGTTTATTACAGATAATTGACAATACTCACTTTATAAATCCTTGAATCTTGTCTCCTAGGGTGGTAGGAGTGTTTTGACGACAGGTGTACACCACTTCCCCTTTAACGCTGAGACTGATGCCCTGAGGGTTGGCAGACATGGCCGGATGTGTTGCGTCTTTGAACATATGTCGGTATAATGTGCAATCCTAAAAATAATTTTTGTGTGAAATTTTAGCAAGAAAAATTTGAATGTATTTGCCTTTAAAAATTCAATGATAATATTGCATTAATTTTTCCTATAAACACTCAAACTTCAAACTGAATAATTTGTTATTGCCTTTGAGAACGAATTGAGAACATTGAGTGCTATAAAAAACATTTAAAAATAATTAAAATAATATGACTAATTGAAACCACTAGAGGTGTATGAAGTAATAATAAAACTTCCATTAAAGTTGCCAGCCTAGCAGAAGATATTAATGGATGCAGTATAGGTATGTGTTGAGATTTATTGATTTTTGTTTAGACATTGTCAGAACTTGCTCAATATGTATATATTGTTACAGAATACAGAATGAAAGTTAAAAATTGCATTAGAATTAGTAGATGCCACATTGTCTTCAGCTGAGTTATATTTGAAGGAATATAGAATGACAGTGAATGTATATCAGATAATAAAATAGATGTACTTTCGTTATTTGTTTGACTAATCTATTGATATGAAATAATGACTTATTTCATTTCGCATTTCAACATCATTCCCTATCGATCAATTTGACACCTTAATTAATCTTATCTAAAACGCTTCCTGCTTATCATTTAGCTTACTAGGTGCTCGATATTCGTTACTGAGAGAATCTCGTCACTCATCTCAATGGGACTACTCACTCTGCTGGTGGAGAGGAATATGTCAGGGTCGCCCTTCCACGCCACGGCCGTCGTCACGTCCTTGTGTTCACTGAAGGTAGCGAATGGGATGTACGGCCGTCTGACGTCCCAAACGTTAATGCTCGAGTCCAAAACCAGGGCGCAGCTGGCTATATGATATCTGAAATTCAATGAAAATAAATTTGAAATTAACATTGAGGTTAAGTTGGAAATATAGGTAGTCGCTGAACACTTTAAAAGTTATCGAATAGATACCCAATTAGCTACATTTAAAGGAAATTATGAAGATTCAGAGATAGCCACAAATGAAAATTTACAAAAATGTTGTACCTGAATTTCATGAGGTATATATAAATTGATTTGAATAACTAAGTAAAACAAAACAGAAAAAAGACTGGATACATCTGTATATTTTTTAACAGTTACAAATAAGCTATATTTAAGAACATACATTTGATGCATAAACAAATGGATTTAATTGATAAAACGGATTCTTGTCATAAGTCAAGATAAAAGTTTGACGAATCCAAATTTTTTAAAATTTAAATAAAAAAAAAACTTTGATACTTATTTATAATCGATGAAGATATACCTTCTTTGAGGTCTCCACTTGACATGACCGACCGAAGCGATGGTGTGGATGGTGTACTCCAAAGAAGGTTTGCCATGAATGTCCCAGACCTGAAAGATGATGAATTGAAAATTAAGGACAGTTACAAACGGTGATCCAAAGTGAACGTTACTAAGATGTCAACTGCAAAATTGAAAGTTATCTGATCATGATCAGTGTCATCGTGTATGTACACTAAACTTAAACTATATTTGTGATATTGCATTTTAGAGTACAGATAAAATACAAAGTACAAATGCCAAATGCTCAATTGGATTTTAAACGGTATTGGTAAATGTAATACTATAAATATTATTTTTTGAATCAAACCAGTTAAATAGTAAACATGTTTATGATAAGTGTTGTGAAGTTTTCTTTGAATTTGTTTTGCATGGTGATAAAATATTATTTAACTAACAATGATTTCAAGGTATGTAATTGTGAAATTGTCAGTCCCATAGGTGATATGTGAAAGTTCTTTGATTTTAGTGGCGCCTAATTGCATGTATAAGGGCTAAAATCCTTACATGAAACATCTATCAACCCACTGACAGCTAATGTCTCAATTGTCGAGACGGATGATTGTAGTGTGTTGATAGATTTAGTCTCAAAATTATAAGAGTATTAACAGTTTAAAAACATTTTTTTCAAGTTAATCGTTTCATTAAAATATGCCCTGGCTTGGTCAGATAATTTCCATTAGTTTATGTGACACTTAAAACTAATTGATAAATTAAATAATTAGAATGAATTTTAAAAAAATTCAGTTTTCCCACATCTTTAATGTGATTCAGCCGGAATGGGTTAATTATATATTTCAAAAGATAATGGTATCATAGAATTAATAATCTTTGTAAAATTTAAGATACCACCTGGGGGCGCTCGGTGGAGTTTCAATGTCAAATTCTGTATCATTAACAACCTGGTTTTCAACATTCATTTTTGAGTTTTACTTGAATTGTAAATGACAAAGAAAGATCGTAAAATTTGTATACTAAAAAATATCTTCAGGTTTGCAATCAAAATATTTATATGTACATAGTAATTTTTCTCAAGTGTGAATAGAAAACACAATAGTAAAAGTTTAGCTCTTTTGCAAACATGTCATATGAGAACAATAATGTTTATAAATAAAATGCAAAATATAGTCTCTCAAAGAATGAGGGTTAGATATGAATAGATAAGGTAGGATAATTTGAAAACATCACCAAACCTCATGCACTCGGATATAGATTTATAAATTAATTGAAAGATAAATTTGTTTTAATGTCTCGAAACGAATTCAGTCCTTATGCCACAGCACAGTGTTAGTTTGCAGAGCAGTTCTTTTTGACCCTTTTGAGCTGTGACCCAAATAAGGGTTATAGTTTTATGGTTCAATATAATATGATTAAATTAACACAAAAATAAAAATGTTACTCTACATATTTTATTATTACATTATTAAAAAATATCGTATATTGAAAATATTTCATAACCTATTTAATATGCCAATTGAATTTTGGGTTTCGACTCATATATTAAGAATCACTGCACTAGATGATCGTTGTAAGTGAGAATACGAAAAACAAATCATTTCACTTGATGATGTTTGGTAGTTTCCCACATAATCAAAATGTGAAAATTTTACTGATTCATTGTGCTCAAGAGACAGAACAATGAAGAAAATAACAAGGTGTGTTGTGCAATAGTAGATCTATAAAAAAATCAAAAATCACAAATTTTTTCAAATCACAGAGAAGAAACTAAACACAAAACATTTATTCAATGCACAAGCGTGATATTATTTTTTTTTTAGGAAAATAGTTCTATCATATGTTTTAAGATTTTCACTTGATTGTTTAAGCATTGTAGTGAGTAAATAATAATACTGAGTTTAGACATAATTCATAATTTAACTTGAATCATTTGTGCTGTAAAAATGAAATAAGAATAGTAAATTACCTAACAATAAAGTTGTTTACGTTGAAGCAGATAATTAACGTTAATTAAAATTAAAATAGCAAAGTTTGTCACACGATATATCAATCACCACAAAGGAGCACGACTGCAGCTAATATTTTCTCTAAATGAAATGCATTCACCAATCAATGCATAGCATTTTTTCTCTCCGATAAACAGGGTGATTCATTACCGTGCATCATCACTTTTCCAGCAATCTTGTATTATATCACGTAATTTGAGAGGTAGACACAGATATACTGATAAAATCTTTTTTTTTCACTTCGGAAAGATAATTAGGCGACCTATAAAAAAATGAATCATAAGCAGGGCTGCAATTCAGGGATCACACAGTTGCTAGCTGTGAAATTATTATATAAATCAAATGTTCACAGCATGTTTATAAACAAATTTATACACGATGTATTGGATATTATTTTTAATGAAAGGTGTCATGATAGCTATCAGCATCATTTATTCTGGACTGAAATACGATACAACTTTCAGTGGTGTCATTATTTTTATCAGTAAAACAGAGTGACCATATATGACAATTAAGACAGTGTCACAAAGGATTCAAGTAATGTAGATATTTTTTCGGCAGTAATTATTTAAATATGTGAACATATTGATGAGTTTCAAACAAAGCGAACCATGTAAATTGAATATAGATTATTTTTATCGTGAGGTAAACAATGTTGAAAAATTACTGGGCTTGTAGCAGAATCGTTGAAATTATTCTTTTTAGTGGTGGTGTTAACAGGGTCTAATCCCACCAAGAATATTTTTATGAATTATTTTTATCATCATCATCGTTGGAAGTTTTACATATGGTTTGATGGTTTATAACTTTCAAATCAGATTTAAATTAGAGTTTTACTCTCCGTATTATATGTATGCAAATTGTTTCTGTTTTATCAACTATTTGGAAAATTCTTTTGCTCAATCGAAACAAATGTATGTAACTGCCAAAAAACCACTCAATAAAACACTCTGATGCGTAAATGCATCTTTATTTTTCAATATATCAATATCATGAGAATAAGAGAACAAGAACGCTTTAGTTTCTTTGACAGTGGTATCTATTAACAAGGATGATTGATAATTGATAACATTCAGGTATAGTCAGTAAATTCAAACAAGCTAAAAATTTTGAATCTTCTCAGTTGACTTAGTTATTCTTCATACAAATCTTCCACTAATCATTTTTAGTGACATATTGTTAGTGGCGTTTTTGAACAGTAATCAATATTTTTTTTTCTAGTCAGCAAAGAAATAGTTGAAAATCACAATCGTTTATTTCTTACCGACTGACATAATATAGGATTTAATTAGGTACAGAATTATTAAGATAAATGCTGATAATGAAGAACATAATAGTCTATTGTAAATTTAATTAAGATCAGACTGAAAATACTGTCAGATCCATATTAAAGATTATCGAAAAAATAACAATATTTTTATCAGAGAGAATCCTATAAGTATTATCTGTGAAATATTCTTATCAAAAAATTAAGTGCCGATACAGAACATTATTTGCTGTTGCTATGCATACCAATAATCTAAAATATATTTTTTAATTTTCTAACTGCCGAAAATATTCATTTAGAAACTATGAAAAAACAGTTTTAAGAAATCAACCATTTGTGTAGTAACCCATTTACTGGTGGCTCACATAAAGGATATTTCAACATCGATTTCAAAAATAAAATACAGTTGTGTTTGTATTGATCAAAACTTATCAAGACAAATCAGATTATGATTTAATACAAAAATTAGCATATTTGAATTTGAGTTGTCAGGTTGCTGAGTCTGTGTGATAGAATGCCTGAAGATACCGAAAGGCAAAACCCGGGTCGTTAGTGCCAAAACATGTGGAATCGTACAAAGTTTCGACAGTTCAAGTTTGATATTGAAATTCCATCAAGCACATTCGGTCGGCATCATAAATTACAAAAAATAGCATTTAACTGTTAACTGTCTTATATATTTAAGTGTCAGCTATGAACACACTGCAATCATCTATCTCAACAGTTGAGACATTAGCAGCAGAGGATTAATTTAGAAACGTGTTTTTGTAGGTCAGGATTTTTGTTTGCAGTGTTTACATTATATACTCAACTTAAAATACCAAAAAATATTCACAATAAATCTATATTAAAGTCAGTTGTAGATAACAATATGAACAGTTATGGAAACCAAATCCTTCCTTCAGCTTCAATTCCTCTTGGAAATCATTGAAATGAGTTACATAATTTTTTGTATTATCTGCAAAATAGGCAACTAGTGAAAACAATTCAAACGTGATGAATGTGATTACAAATTTACATAGAGATTAACTTCGAAAATAGAGTATTCAAATGCAATCAACATTTGCTAATTATAAAGAAATTCTAAAAAAACACATTCTGGTGAAAAGCCGTTTGAATTTCATCTGTGTGATTTAAAATTTTAATATTGGTCAAGCATATAATATTGTAAACTGGTCAGAGACCATTGAGATGTGATCAAGGTGATTAATGATATATTATAGAAATGAGATTTTACTGAATTAGAAATAACGAGTCAATGACTAACCTTATAAGATAAGAATTGTCAAAATATATTGAATATTGATTGATACACATTGAGTTCAGTCAATCAATAGATTTGTCAAAATAATGCCCTACATAATATAATTCGTATCCTTTTTTTAACATTTATTCGTGTATTCTTGATAGTGTGAAATATGTATAGTAATATTTAGTTTTTTCTTTAATAAAATATATGCACTCCTAAATTTGACATGACATATGCTTTATAGGATACACAAATTTAAGTAACATTAATTACTACAATGTACACATGGGACATTATTAACATATGCTATAATTTCTGAATGATGTCATGACATTGATAGTTTATAAAAGCATCTTTAGAAATCTTAATACATGATTTGTTTTCTCTTATGTGTTAGAATTTGTATTAAATGATAAAAAATGGGATGGCAATATGAAAGTTTATACTAATAGGTTTTCTGTAAATACATCATATTTGATTAATGAATAATGGTAGATAAATGGTCAATTTTGTTTTACTTCAACAGTTTTGTAAATTGATTTATTGAATTATGTTGAAAGATATTTTTTAACCACTCATGACCTTAAAATGGGTGTTTTAAGAACGATAACCCTATGTCCTGTCGAAACCCTGTCCTTTGATTCTTGCAATCTAGGAGGGGGGTTGAGTAAAAGAGTTCTTATAAAAAAGCACTTATTGAATTATCTCCATAAATAGTCTATATGTTCCATGTTGGTAAAGGATATGGTTAAAAACCAAATGAATAGTTGGTATAAAATCGCTTCTTTGCAGTCGCTCTGATAAATTTTTTTTTTTTTAAATTTTTGGTCTAATGTGATAGTGAAAAAAAATGGCATCAAATTAATATAGATTTTATAATCCATATTGATTGATAACTTATATTTAATAAAATAGAGAACCAAACCAAAATTGTTCAAAGTAATTATAATCACCCTCTATTTGTGACAAATAAATGCAAATTTAATTAGAATAATGCACACATTTGATCATAATGGTAATCAGAAAAATATATGACATTACGATGGTATTGAGTAAACAAACTAAGAACAATGAACTTGCAACACTGTTCCTGCTTATCAATGGACAAACCAGAATAGCATTCTCTAAATGTGCTGCACTTATACAAAATTAGAATGGCATTTAAATACGCTGTTTGACTGAAAATGGATGTGAGATGCGGAGTACAAATTTAATCAAACTTAAAAACAATGAAATGGGAATAAAGCAATATAGGTTTATTTTAAAACTATTTCTCGTCATCGTGTGGACTCGAAACAGTGTTTCAAGAGTGATTTCTATAACCAAGTGATAAAAGCCTTCAGAGATAGTGTTCAGAAAATCCAAGGGTTGACAATACTAAATGTCAGTATGTTTGTTAGATATGAGATGTTAGGTTTGGGTATTAGAGATTCTTTTCAATCCAAGTTGTTCTAGAATCGATCTGAGCAAACTGTTTAGTTTAAGAGTTATATACATATAAAAAAAATCTCATCAGGCTGCAAGTAAAATACTGTTAAGTAAAATTTAAATACTGTAAAGGCTGTAAGTAAAATACTTGGTAAACAGAGGGTTATTAATATATATTTATATATGAATGTAGCTCACAGCCTGTAGTTTGTTGAGGCCTGGTCTGCAGTGACATTTTGATGTATTGAAAAAAAAAACAGAAGAGGAATCATAAGATCATACCGGAAATCAGCAAACTTAAGATATCTTTTCAGTGATGGTAAGTATAGATAACCGGGTTTAAGAAAGGACTAGAAGCTAATTAATCAATTTCTTTATCCCCTATTTTCTATTTTCTAAAAATTGGCTTCAATAGAAATCTAGAATTAAGAAGAAGTATAAAATCAGGATCTCACAATCTGACTGTGGTCAAGAGTGTAGTTGAATTCAAAGAAAGCAAATGTAACAGGCGCAGGATTGCGAAGCCATGTAAAAAAGTATCCATTTAGGAATTTCAATTTTTTAATCTTCTAAAATGTTTACAGAGAAATCATTTAGATACATGGCTACTGGCAGGTGTTAAATATATTATACATACAAATTTTAATGTTTTCTACAATTAGAAGTTACATTTGTATCTATTTATTAATGTTCACCCAAAGTATTCAATTTATGGGTTTATATCAATTTACTTGACATATGCCCACCTTTTGTCCCACCCACCTGAGTCTTTTCATATGTGATGGATCGGTTTCATCAGTAATTAAAACATCCCATTTAACAACATAACTATATACTCATTTTATCACCTGAATGGTCATTTAAAGTTAAAAAGAATGATTTATGATTCAATAAAAGAAAATGAATATATTTAATGTGAGTTCAAGTCACAATAATAATTGCCATTTGCTATATATTTCTGAACAAAAAAATGGAAAAATACTAATTATATTATATGTCTATATAAAGAAAAAGTAACTCCTTTGATAAATGTAACTATTAAGAAATTGTCACATATAAAAATAGTGGAAACATGTGCTTATTAGTGTATCACTCTCAGTGTTTATTTTTAATGGAGCTTATCTCAACAGAACATTTACTACGAGAAATGCTTGTCATTCAATTGCTCAACCTCTCTTTTATGACGGGAATAAAGATAGACAAGGATGGGGCCACGACAATACCGTAATAAGTAGTCGGTTAATTGGTCAGATTTTAATGATCCAGTTTTTGACAATCGGAACGGTACAAGGGAATCTATTATAGATGTGCGCAAAATGTTGGACAAAAATCCATAAGTTGGTTGAAAAATCTAAAAATTTATTTATCTAGGGATTTAAGCCTTTGGGCTTTAGGAGCAAGGAAGACTGCATTCTCCACTTGGCTAGAAGACAGGCAAAATTGGTAATGTCATCGAACTGTTGGAACCAAGAAGTCAAATATGACTAGCACTGTGATCAAGATTTTTGATAGAACCGTGGATAAATTATAACTTATCAGGTACACTTGATTTAATTAAATTCATAATACATAATAAATAAATATTTATTAGTTATTTAGGAAAGAAATTTTCGTGAATATATTCCTTGATAATTTATGATATCGACTGAGGGTGCTTGATGGAATTTCAATATCAAATTTGAATTCTTAAAACATTGTACAATTCCACATGTTTGTCACTAACGACCTGGGTTTCGACTTTCGGCATCAATCAGTTTCAGTTCAGTTAATCAGTTTTAACAATTCAAATTTGATATTCCTTTGAATAGTTAACATTGCAAATATACTATCATTCGCTCAAATAACAGTAAAGCAAACAATGGGTGTGTATTTCCTTACATATTCAAAGTATAATATATAATATATTTAAGTATATAATAATATGGTGTTTAACTGGTAATTTTTAAGTTTAGAAAAAACACCAAGCTCTAGCTGTAAGTATTTGGCTTCTCGATATACTGTTAATATTATCCATGCTTGATCACGTACATATTTGCATGTGATGGTGAAAGTATGGTGGATTTATTTACATATTCAATATATTATAAGAGCTGAGATGTAATCCCTAAAAAGAACATGTAAACCTTTTATCAGGTACTAAACTTAGTTCACAAAAAACAAAAGCATAGGCTAAGAGGGCTGATGTTATTTAAATCATTTTCTTTCATCAATATATTGTTGTTAAGGTTAATTATATTATTGATTTTTATGTATTTGGCGTTTAGGCGCAAGCAGTCATGGTACATTCAAATGTATTAAAAATAAATAGGTTATTTTTAAGTATCATGAAAAAAAAAGCAAAATAATACAAAAAAAAATCATTCATTAACAAGCTTTGCATTTGTGCACTGGTTTTCACGATCTGTTTGCAGTTTTAAAATACAATTCTGTTTTTTATAATTGATTGTCACCACCCAATGTTTACATTGATTAACGAAAATAAACACTGAAATAATTACCACACACATGCTGTTTTCTGCCCACAATTAAGACTGGATTCTTGAAAAGAAACCATGTCAACAAATGATGCACTGATTATTTAAAAGAAATCTCGCAGTCTGACCAGACAGTTGTTAAAAAAATCACACTGAACAGAGCTGCTCATCGAATGTTTTACAAACAAACCAGTTCTGCATATTGCAAATGAAAAGATAACAAGTTGACGGCAAGTAATAAGTTTTTAAAGATAACACTAGATATCATGTGCTTATTTTTTGCACATGTTTAATCAAAGTATGAATAGGCTGGCTTATATAAGTGGGCTCATATTGAGTGTCTTCATTATTTTTCGCCAGGGCTACCATGTCATCTATCTGTTATTTAAATATTGTCAAATGAAGTTTGTATAAAATTTTTAGTTGCTGTGAATTCAATAAATTTTTTTTAGATATGAGAAGACAGAAATATAATAAAGAAAATACATGTCATTTGAATGATTTTAACTGCCGATGTTTGGTGGAAAAACTAAAATACAAAACAAACTCTTCCAGGCCCAACCCTTCTTAATGTGCAATTTGTGCAGGTCACACAGGCGGCTGATATACGGAAGCGTACAAATTTAGTTGATTGCTTTTTACTTAACACTTGGATCGATAAGTCCCGGGACTAACTAAGAAAAACACTTTTTTTGGCAAAATTCGACTTTATTCATCAACATAGTCTTCTTCAAGAGCAACACAATCAGTCCAGCGCTTCTCTAACATTTCAATACCTTTCTTGTAGAACGATTTATCTTTGGCCTCGAAATAAGCGTTCATTTCGGCGATGACTTCCTCGTTGGAGTAGAATCTCTTTCCTTGGAGCATTTTTTTGAGGTCTGCAAACAGGTAGTAGTCGCTGGGGGCCAGATCCGGTGAATATGGTGGGTGTGGAAGCAATTCGAAGCCCAATTCATGCAATTTCACCATTGTAGCGAGCGACTTGTGACACGGCGCATTGTCTTGGTGAAAGAGCACTTTCTTCTTTTTCATTTGGAGCCGTTTCTCACCGATTTCGTTCTTCAAACGCATCAATTGGACAATGTAACGTTCGCTATTGATGGTCTTACATTTTTCAAGGTAGTCGATGAACAAAACTCCATGAGCATCCCAAAATACTGAGGCCATAACCTTACCGGTCCACATTTGCGTTTTTGGCCGCTTTGGACGCTTCTCACCGACTGCAGTCCACTCGACTGACGACCGCTTTGACTCTGGAGTGTAGTGAAGGATCCAGGTTTCGTCCATTGTCACATACCGACGCAAAAAATCCGGTTTGTTTCGGCGAAACAGCTTCAAACAGCGCTCAGAATCAACGACACGTTGTTGTTTTTGATCCACTGTGAGCAAACGCGGCACCCACTTTGACAACAGCTTCCTCATAGACAAATGTTCATGCAAAATAGTGTACACACTGCCGTATGATATCTTTAAGGTGTCAGCTATCTCACGCAATTTTAATTTACGGTTTTCGAAAACGATTTGGTGGACTTTTTTGATGATTTCCGGGGTAATTGCCTCATTTGGCCGGCCAGAGCGTTCAGCATCTTCAGTGTCTGTACGACCACGTTTAAACTCAGCATACCACCGACAAATGGTTGTTTTTGATGGAGCAGATTCCCTGTAGCACTTTTCAAGCCATTGCTGAGCTTGCACTGTGTTTTTTTTCATCAAAAAACAATGGTAAATCAACACACGAAATTGTTTCGAATCCATTATTCTGAGAATATCAAGACGAGCGTCACTTAAATCACTGTAACTCATGGACCAAACATCAGAATGTCATGAAATTTTGACAGGTATCTTTTGAAGGTTGGTACTTATGAAAAATCATACGGAACTTTTGTTGGCAACGCCATCTATGTGTCAGTCCCGGGACTTATTGATCCACGTGTTAATACTGCATCACATTATGTATTTTTCCAATGGATGGTAACTTATTTAAACTTTGGCTAGGTAAGAAACAGATATTAATACACAAGTCCCGTTAATGTCGTTTTACAATTTTTTCTAAAACAAGGATATCGGAAAGATTTTTTGGGGCAGTAAGCGAATAAATAAAGTATAAGTATTTTTTAGTCTGCCGTCTCACTCCAGTGTGAGATATTCCTTTATGATGGTTCTGGAATGATTGATGTTGAAATTTATATCATATTTTCCACAAATTATCATTGATATAATAAAAAAATATGAATTTTTATATTTAATACAGTATTATGGGGACTGCCAATTTGTGTTTCACATTAGAGTCCAAGTTTTTAGGTGCGGTCCTGCTTATTCCACAATTTCAGTGTGGTCATAACTGATGATATCATTCAATGTGGAAAAATCAATATTTGATTTTGTAAGAATTCAAGTCTGGAACGATCTGATTCCTAAGCAAAGTTTTTATCAGGAGGTGACCATTTCACATTCTTAATTGAAATCTGGTACATGTTCAATACGAGAAATCAGTATGAATCATTGGTGGGCACAGAATATTTTAATATACCTGACACACAGTTCCACTTGCTTGGGAAAGAAGGATATAAGAGTAAACACCACCAAACCGATGGTATGAATACACACAAGAGATTTATTAGAGTTATCCATAAAGTCTGAAGATGCTTTCCGAAAAAGTGAAACTGACATACAAATAATATTTATGAGGCATTCAATCAAAATGTTGTTAACAATATTTAAAGTATTAACCCTGATTTTAATGCATTATGGATAAGCAAACCTTGTAAATTAGGCTGATCATTGAAAATATGAAACAGATAACTAAATAAATTAATATCAGTATATTTCCATACGTGCAATGTTCTCATTAATATTTGTGTGAAAAATGTTTATGGCAATAATTTTGGATTATGTTCTGATGGAGTTGGTATCATTAAACATTTTGATAAAATTAAATAGGTCAATATGATAAAATGAGTGTTGCGAATCGAGATTGCAAAAATACACGCACATTGCAATATTTATCTCCCCTCAAATATATCTATTATAACGTTCACACTTAAAGGATAGAATATAAAAATAATTTATTTATTATTATTAAGTAAAATATTCACAGCTGTTGCTTCACTTCCATGTCTTTCTTAAGACATAACCTAGGAAAGGAAGAATTTAACGAGTTGAAAAGAGCATAATATTTTTTATAGCTTTTCAAGATTTTTTTTATTGTTGGTTTAGATTGCAACTCTAAAAATAACGAAATAATATTTTTAGATGTCACTTTGAAGCTAAAATTGAGTTAAATATTTTATGTTAGAAAAATTGCAAAAATGAAATTTTAAACATTACTATTTTAAGTTCGTTTCATGCTGAGCGTCATACAGAATAATAAAAAATTGAATATTTTAAGAATGAATTCAGTAGTATAAATCAGAGCTTAGCAACCTTTTGTCTTCCACGGCACACCTACACTTTTTTCCAAAATTTCATGGCACACCACAACATGGATGCATTTGTTAAAACTTATTATTTCTGCATAGTTTACTTTATTCACATACAATTTTGTTTCTTGTAAAATTACGTTTAATATTGTACTTGTGACATATAATTCAGATGAAAAAAAAATTCTGCTTCCATTTTCACAAAATATTTTATAGTGTAGATGAATTCCATTTTTTTTTCTGTTATAAAAGTGCATAGCGGCACACCAAGCATCGTCTGGTGGCACATTGATGTGCTGCAGAGAACTGGTATATGTGTTAAGCAAAATTATGCAGATTATAATGACAAATAAGGCTGAATTTCAATACAGAAACTAATTTGTGCGCAAAATTGCTATTGTCTATCAATACACTGCATTCAGTTGTCTCAATAGTTCAAACAATAGCAGTCAATTGGTTAAGATACAAAATGATATTTTCCTACGATTTTAGAAATGAGATTTCCTACCGGGCCATACAACAAAATTTCTTTTATTATTCAAAGTAAACAAGAAATATAGTGTTTTTTAAGAAGATCTAACAGAAATGAGAATCAAACATATTTATAAGATTAGAGTTAGGCAATAAAAAAATATAATAAAAAAAAATAAAATTTAATAAGTTTGAGACCTCTAATTTTGTTTGTCAGAATTAAGTTTATTGATGTTGATAATGATTGATGTTGTTGCTACACGCAAACAGTTTTCCAAATGCTCATCAGTAAATGGTCTTCTCATTTGATATTAAATATGCTTCATTCGACTAAAATGCTGTTCACACGTGTGAGTGTTCCCAAATAGCAAAATCATCGATAGAGCATGTTTGTAAAATTCAGGATATTTCTCCTTGTCCTAATATGTTTTGTAAAACTCTTCCAAACCAACCTGATTGAATTTCTCCTTTAACCGTGCATTACAACACATTCCACGATGTTCCATTTACATTACACTAAAAGAAAAAATGGGTTCCGTGGGCCCATTTTTTCACAAAACTTTTTCTTTTTTCAAACACTCAATGGCTGCATGCGGCCCGCGGATTGGCCACCCTTGCTTTAAACCAATGAAAAAACAATAGTGTTCTTTTTTGCATAATTTTAATGAAATCTCATATAGCAATATTGTATTTAAACTCCTCTGTATCAACAATGACTTTGGACTCTAGGGAAATGGCATGAAAATGGCTGGTGTTTAGCTCCAAATATGTGCAGCCAACAATCACTCATAGAAGAATCATTATAAGCCTTTTATTGTACCTAACGCAACAATCATGATATAACATTATCTCATTTTTACACACACTGTTAAGGATGAGATAAAGATTGTGTGTGATGTTTTGACACTATGTCAATATATGCAGTAATCGTTGAAGCCTACTATATATATAATGGAAATACATATTGCAGTAGCCAAAATATGGCAAAGATAAGCTGTGCTTTCGGTTCATATAAAGCAGTGTTTCTTATGCTGGGGTCGGAGAGAAGTTAAATTTAATTAGAGGTAAGATGTGTAATTTTAAATTTAAAGCTGTCTTATGCCATGAAAATTTAACTCAACTATGCTGTCTACTCTCGGAGGCTACGATTGACTGGAAAATGCTATGTTGATTTTCAATATATTTTCAAAATAAATTGGTATAATACAAAAAAAAGTAAAACAGAAATAGTGACATGATATTATACATTGAAATAGACAATATTATTTGAATTGTGTGGAATGTACAATATTATTGTTTATCTCTTATAAAACAGTAAACAGAGCTGAGATTACTTAAGTTTTAGTTTAATTCTGAAGATCGGGTTAAGTCAAAATAGCTACCAAAAAATTCAGTAAATTCTTTTTTGAATAATAAAAACACATTTTTAACACTATTTCCATATTTTTTATGCTCAGGACCATATTATATATATGGCTGATTGTGAGTATTATCAAATGATTATTAATATTCAGTTGATAATATTTGCAGTGAACGAAACCAGTCTTGATAATAAAATATATTGTGGAGATAGTACTATAAAATGTGTTTTTATTACTTAAAATATCATGTCTATCCATCATGACTTTCCTGAATTTATATATTTTTTCAGAGTTGGGATTTCTCTGTATCTCATCACTTCCAACAAGCAAAGCAGTAATATATTTTTTATAGAAGAGCAAAATTTATGATTAGACTCTAACTATATTCAACTAAAAATGTGTTGATTGAACATGAATTGCTCAGAATCGAGAGAAGTCTTGATATAATACAATTATTGGTAAATTTCATTTTTTTTCACTCTCCTGTAGAATGAGGACTCTAGCTGAGAGCCAGGATGACTGTCCTTAAATTGTCATTTTTTATAAGGTCCTTTGAAAAATGAAGAATTGGGGTTCCACTGTGATTCTATTTGATTGTATTCAGCATTTTGCTTCTGCATTTTTTATTCTGGTATTGCCTGTATTGTCAAATTTGAATGTATATTATAGTTTTACAGTATCTCCAGTAAAGTGAGTTTTTATAGAATGTAAACCGGTTAAGTGTTATACTTTCTTTGAAGATAAGATAATGTCAGCTGTTGCTTGTATCAATGACCATGGCACGATTGATCCTTATTTAGACTGAACATTTCTAGTTGTAAGCTGATTGTCATTTATGTATAATTGTTTTTATATTGAGTTTTTGTTGGATAGGAAAATCATTGTAGCTCCATGTTATCCAACAGTTTAAAATGTAAAAAAAAATATGATTTGAGATGAATTATCATGAGATCCATTGAATTAAATGCCAATAAAGTGAAATGATGAATTCATTGACGATGATGATATTGGAAAAGATTTATAGATATATATTTGCATAGATGAAAGAAGTAATATTGTGTTTACTGATATGAAATATATTAACTCTTTTCTTGCAGTTTTAACATGAGTTTTGGGAGAATATTTATAGCTATCTATATTGATTCATTATGTTCATACAGTCGCAACTCTTTATATAATAATCAACACAAACAAAAAAAAAATCATTTTGAATCAAGAATTCTTTTAGCATTTTAATCCAAACCCAAAAAAGTAATAGACAAGACAACTGAATAGCCGGTAGTGTAGTCAGTGACCAAGACAGCAAAGAAATATACACTATGCGAATAGGATAGATATAGTGGTTAAAGAAGATCAGATATGCTTCTGAGAAGGATGATTAATGCTTGTTAGATATAGGGACGTTAAACTATTTAACACTGTTCCTATCGGGATTCGACTTGGACTTTAGAACAAGAATACTAATTCAGCATTCCACTGTTCTTACAAACATAATTATTAGATTGAAATAAATGATATTTCATTCTTGTCCAAAAAGATGATTGTGATTCAGACCTAGATTTTTGTTGTGTTACTGATGCTGACTCAAGGAAGGGGATCGACAGAGTTGACATGAAATTTTACAACCCATATTATATGTTTATAGATTTATTTCCAAATATTACTTGTCACTTAATTCTATCATTCATTTAAAACATTGCATTCATCGTCTTATGTATGAATCTTTGATTTTCAATGCCTTTTTTTCAAGAATAATAGATTTAGAATCAACAAAACACAAATGAAAACAAGCGATTAGTTATCAACTAGTCCTTTTTGGCTCCGAAAAAAAATAAATAAATTCATTTTACCTCTCAGTTGAAATTATTTTTTAATTTTACCAAATATTTTATTTAAGCTCATTGTATTACAGAATAATTGAGATGCTTATAAGTGATAATATAACAAAGAGGAAGCTAATACAACATTGCGTCACTTACAACAAAAAGTACTGATTATATGACGAACATCCGTTCAGGGTCCATTACCCTAGGTTTAGCAGTGTTCCGAGGTGACAGAGAGAGCGACAACTGAACCAGTATGCGTTAGATAAGACTAATTGAAACGGGTAAGCGAACCAGATCTGCCTTAAGTGACTACATCAGCATTGTTCATCACACTAGATACTGTTTGAATAAACAGATCATTGGCACACTTATTATTGATTTATGAGAAAAGCAGAATAAGCAAATATTATAGAGACAAACGTGTGTGTACACATAATAGTCATCGACGAAGTAAATAAAATACAGAATTTTATTATAAATGTCTCCTTGAAATAGTATATTATACTTGATGATGCAATCGAGACGATTGTGAGGCAATAAATGTGTGCGTCATTAATGCCACAGCAAAACACAGGTGTCAGTGTTTATGTCAGGTCACGTGTTTTGCGCATTAATGAGGAGTAGAGGTCAGAAGGCCTTGTATCCTCTATCTCTATGGTATAAGAAGTAGTTTGCTTAGTGCTGGGGATATGATGGTTATTAGCATGTTTATGATTGTGTTGTATAAAAAATATGGATATATACGATAATAAATAAAAATATATGTCGCAACTCATAAGTGTATTTAACTCTTAGCCTCACAAGAATTATCTGTAGGAGTACATTAACTGTTTTAAAACATGTTAACATCAAACATGATGATCAGTTCTTCATTATTTAGAAAACTTAACCAGTCTGATGCCTCACATGCATCGATGCGTGAATGGAGTGCTTGACGTGAACAATATTGAAATGTTATATGACGCAATAAGTAATATGTTTTCACATATGTTTTGTCCCATTTTGACTCTATTTCAATAAATTGAAATTATCTTTTATTTTTTTTAATAAAAATATTTATGGTATTTTCAATGTTTTGAAAACATGCAGCTTAATTTTAGTAAAATGTTTTTACGATCTAGGCACTGAAAGAGTTGATTATATTTTACGTTCAAAATAAGTAAATATTTGTAGTCGAGACCTCAGGTATTATGATATCATATGAGATAAACTTGATGATAAATTTTTGAGTATCAATCAAGATCGACTTGAGGAGAAATGAAATCTTTATGCTCAGATCTCAAATATTGGATAGAAAAAAACATAATTTTATATTGAGCTTGCTGGGAGTTGAATGCGTTACCCATAGACCACAGAAGCCATCTTCGCCTAAAATTAGTAGAGTTAAATGTCTCAGTTATTCAATCATAGAGTAAGAATATATTCTATCATATATATCATATGGTCTATTAAGGTAATGTAGTAGAGAAATTGCAGTTATGTTTGCTTCAAATGTATATGAATTCTTAATTGAGCATTTCAACAAAAGCTGTTTTGGAGAAATATAAATTTTTTATGAGATCAAAGATATAATAATGGAGTAAATCAAGGAATGATATGACTACACGTTATAATATATTCATATCATATCATATTTTGATTAAGTGTTGTTATATTTCAATTTACTTTGATGGATCGTGTGAATGACTAAAATACAAATTGTGACATTTACCAATAATTGTCTTTAACAAGATGCATATAATTTTGCATCATCAAATCGATTTTTAGCAGTCTTTGCACCCCAGACCACAAATAGACCAACAAAATTTAAGACAATTAAGTGACTGAAAAAATGCTTTTAAATATTTTATATATTGGCTTCTGCATTGGATGTGATGTAATCAATGAAGACGTATCCAATACATTTCCAATAATCTGTATTGTTTCAGAGTTAATATATTAAATTATATATACATTACAACAGAAGTATTATTTATGCTTGACTGCAGTATTTTGCATGGAAATGTCAAAGACCTGGCAACTAGGGGTTACATTTTTAGGGGTCACATATTTTTGTACACGATGGCATATTTTATCTTTGTGTGTAGTGTTTTAGTTTTGCAATGATTATTCATCCTTTTTATCCTGACTTACCTTGATGGTTTTATCCCTAGATGCTGTAGCGAGCCATTGCGTTTCCGGATGCCAGTCACATGCAAAAACAGGACCCGAATGAGCTGTAAATTGATGAAAGCACTTTTCAGGCCGACGAACATCCCACAACTGGACATTCCCATTTTCAGAAACGGCTGCAAAAGTGTGCTGGGAGTGAGGGCTGAATTGGACATCTCGGACTGATTCTGTGTTGCTAGAATAAGTGAAAACATAAGATGATGAAGTTTAATAAAAATGAACATCGCTTCTCTGTCCATAAATGAATGTTTCTTAAAAACGAAATGTTAAATGAATAAAATATAATCTTTTTCTATAATATTTACAAAATTTATATAAAATTGTCTAATCATTATCAGTTGATGTAAATAACATCAATATCATATTTTAACGAGATTTAAAGCACAAAATAACATATGTACAATTTACTTCCTGGTTTACAAGAATGGATTTTATGGGTGGGAATATATGAAAATATGGCAGAAATCCATGCATTTGAATATAAATTAATGGATGAATATGTCTATTTGTGGACCTCAGCCATTGACCCTCCCCAACTAAAGAGACAAAATACAACTATGCTATTAACACAATCACTCAACAGACATCCAGTTTTAGTATGTATGATTTCAATTCAATGTTTTATTATTGTTTAATGAGACTATCATGAGATCAGTGGAGTTTATATATATACACTGAGTATTATTTTCACTATTCTCTGAATGTAGAGCAAATAGTTTCTACAAAAAAATATTTTAGGTGAAAAACTTTGGACTGATAAGTTCAGTCTTTAAAGATGAATATTTACCTGAAAAATGTTTTTGCCACTTGTTTCATGCGGAGGTCAAAGCATTTCATCATTCCATCTTGAGAACCTGATATCAAAAGGTATGGCTCTGTCAGGTGAAAGCTTACCTAAGAAACCAAATAACAGTGAGTAAGCAGATAAGACTATGGAAAAATCATATTGGATAGTATTTCTACTTTAGTGTTATTCAAACGAATATTTAGAGCAAGAGATTTTTAATCCTGACATTCTATTAATTCAACAGAAATGCGATCGATATCATAGGATAGATATAGCTAAGATAAAGATCATTTTTACGATCACATTTCACATTTAGTGGAGAGCTGTTTCTTAAAGAAGTGAAATATGCGTCACATTAAATAACACACTTAGAATAACAAGGTTATCAATTTTAATTAAATTTAAATTTAAAGTGGACTTTTTTTAAAATAAAATAAAAAACACTTTCAAGGTTTTTTCAAGCTTGTCTTCATTGAGGTTTATTGTATCACATTGAGATATAAATATGTTGTGGAACATATAATAGTGACTGATTTGTAACAAAATTGCATACCTTATTCACAGTTCTCTTATGATCAAAGAACACATGTTCTTGTTTGGATCGCCCTGATCTGCCGAGGTTCCAAACCACTACAGCTCCATTAGTCGCCGCAGTGGCAAGAGTATTTTCTGTAATTGAATATTAGTATTCAATTACAATGATGAAATTTAAGAAATTAACTTTATTATTCCATATTTTGTGTATCAATAACACATTAAAAAACTAGTAGTTGACAAAGATTCTAAGAAGAACCAAATTAGAATTATTCAAAACATCATTATAGAAACTGGATGGTAATGGTAATGCTTAATTCAAATCAATAAATTATATATATTAATTTGTTGTAACATGTAGAATATAGAGAAGTAGGAAACATGTTTTGAGACCCGGTAGGCTAGTAAAGGGGTTTGTTGGTCATATGTACTAAGGTAGGAGAACCAATTACTTAGGTATATGCTTTATTTTGCTTTTAATTCAAAAGGTTAATTTGGGACTTTATTTTGTTACCAAGAATAAACTGACTAATAACATACCTTCAAGGCTGCTCCATGCTACGTCTATGGAGGAAAAGTTGAGATTGAGATTTTTTCCAACTCGGAGATTGCAGACTTCGTTGAATTCATCATTGTCAATTGAAAATACCTTGAAAACTAAAATTTGAAAAATAAGGTACAGTAGAAATTTTAATTTCACATAAATCTAAAAATTGCCAATCAACTCAATTGTAAAAAGTAAATCACTAAATATTAACTAATGGAGAATATATTAAGAGATTTCCTTGAGTTTAACAAAAAGAATAAAGGCTTCACGAATATTCGTGCCTTGGATCTCCAGTTTTTATTGGAAAACATCTATATATATATTGTTCTCGCGAGAACATACTTCACATAAAACCTGCAGTCAGCAATCATTTCTGTTGCATCTGTGTGATAGAATGCCTGAAGATGCCGAAAGGCGAAACTCAGATTGTTAGTGACAAAATATATGTACTTGTACAAAGTATTAACAATTCAAATTTTTTAAAACCTTCTAATCGCTCGTCAAAGTTTTCACTAAAAGTTTTCAGAGTCTGAATAGTAACTATTCAAATTTTTATAGTCCATTATACATAAATTTATAAAGAGTGTAAAAAACATTTTCAGTAGTCATTTTAATTATTATCATTTCTAAATTAAATATTTTCGAGGTTTTTTGATGAAGACTTTTCAGTAAACATATAATAATTTCAGTATTTTAGAAAAATAATTTTTCATGCTATTTTAAATGTCTTGTAGGTGATAAATATTATAAATAATGCACGGGATATTGGCCCGTAGAAGAATGACATACTAATTATTTATCTGAATTGACTCATTGATTATTTGATAATAATATAATATTGTTTAAACCGAAACACACCTACTCAACTGTCATAACCTTGTATATATATATATAAATGAAGAGTCTAATATTTACCGTTTCTCCCAGCAATGACAACTTGACTGTAGTCTTTATTAAGTGCAAGAGCATTCGCAGGACCTTCCTGAGAAACAAATATTGTGCTAGAAGACATTGGGTAATTTCTGTGATTTTAATATTAAAATCTAAACAAGTAGACGTCGAATAATGTCACAACCTCAGTTTGACAAACATTGCTGAACAATGTCCAAATATATTTTAATATCAATAAACGCAACGTCAAAAATATAGTTTTGATTCTGTACGTGTATCTGAATTAAATAAATATACTATTTGCACAATAAATAAGTAAACATTATTTCATAACCTCAACATGTCAAAATGATAATATGTATGAAGTTGGTAAATTTTATTGCCAGTTTATTATCTCACAACAAATATTGACGTATTATGTATGATCTTTGTTTTTGATCGCTAATCACATGGATTATAAAGTATTCGTGTAATATATATAAATATGTATGTATATTTAAATTGTCAAAGTTTTATATTATACTAAAATATTGCTATAACGAACTTTGATAAACCATACTTTGGATATAATAAACAAATGTTTTAATCATTTTCAAATTTAAAGTCAATGTTATTTGGTTCAGTATCATTCTTTCTTTCATTACTTTAATTGAAGCATATTTTCTTTACCATATTTTCCATTGCAAAGACATGCCTGCCATCTAAGATTATTTATATTAAATTCTAATTATTTTTACAACCTGCTTTCAGGTAAGTACTTGAAATTATTAGTGACAAAACTCTTATGGGCAGCTAATAATAGGGAACTAAAATCGAAATACTATGAACAGAAAGTAAAGAAGTAGCAGGGAGGGTAAAATATGTCAAAGGGGTATACTCTAAAGCAGCCATACTCAAACTTTTTTTCCTTCGGGCCGCAACATATTAATAGTAAACTGTAAATGTAACATATACTATACTGCACACATATGTATGTATTATGATGTCAAAAAAAAAACTATTTTACTTTTTTGTGAATATTTATTTATTTATTAAATAAGACTTACCAGCATAAGAACAAGTATAAAATACTTTGGTAATAAAAGAAAATTTTTCATAACTTAATAAAGTTTAATAATATCTAAATGGTTCGCAAGTCGAGTAAAATTGGTATCATCAACATAATAAAAAAATCTCACATTAGTAGAGTTCTGACAATAGTTGTGTTTAAAACATTCACTATATGACTTATTTGTTACCTAAAGAAATGGTTGAGATTTTATAAAAATGCCTATAGAATTATACAAATAAAACACGTTTCCATATTATTATCTTTTATTCATCTTGTAAACAAATAATTACAGTCAATAGATATTTACTTCACATTCAATTTGTCGCTACAAACAGTGAACACTTGGAGGAATCCGGTAAATATTTATTATTACAAATTACAGATCAATGTGGCAAAATAGTTGTGTTAATTAATTTTATTGTAAGAACTTGAGCTAGATTGTTTCTTTGGAAAAAATGTTTTTGTGCGACAGTTTCCAGTAACATAGCCTGAATAAAAACTTAAATATATTTGTCTCGTATTCACAATAATTTGAAGCCATTGTAATTAAGCTAAAACATTTATATATTTATTCACATAAATTTGTACAGAAAAATTAAAAAATAAATAAACATGTTTATAACAGTAGCTGGGCAGCGGTCAAGGACAAGATTTGAGAGAGCAAAGTAAATGGGATGATAAGATAAAACTTCGAACAATTTTTGATTGCGACAATTAGAAAATATAAAACATTTTGCTCCATATTATGAAATTTATGTCTCTAAAAGGTATTGATTGAATTGGCATTTACTTTTCTTTACTTAGCAATTGAAGTCATCAATACAATGCTGTACAGCACATTTTGAGCTGTTTTGAGGTTATTGGCTTTGATTTTAAACAGATAATTGTTTGAAAAATAAATATTTAGATATTTTATAAAAACAAGGCATTTGAAACATAGAGATTCCATTAATTAAAGCGAAATATGAAGCAATTTCTTTCTAAGCACAGATAAATTTAATTCCATGATGTATTTAGAGATTTTGCTATGGGCATTCCTCTTGTAACAACATACATACATTACAAAAATTACATGAAGGATCTTTTAGATCTTTGGTCACTAGTTTTTTTTTTTCGATATTTACTTTCAGTACAAAGTATCATTATTCATTTAAGTTATTACATGTTTCGAACATTTCATATTTTATAATAAAGAATGAATGTTTTTATCCCAATCAATGATTTATAAAAATCAAAAACGATGTGGAAATAACATCAACTTTAGGCCATTGAAAATTACAACAAAATTTGTGTGATAAAACATATATATCAATATACAAAGAAACAGCAATCAGAAAACATTTAGAAACAATAAAATCAAGGGTGAAGGATAAGCTGAAGTTACTGCTGCTGCTAAAAATTGATTTTATACAAATATTCCTTTGTTTATTGTTACCTGCAGACGGTTATACCGTAGGTATTGGTTTAAAGTTATTTCTCTCTGTCAATGTTTGATATGGATTGCAAAGACGAATATGATGATTCAGTTTAAAAACACTAAATTATCGATGAAAAATAATTGATCACCGGCAGTCAGGAATAGTATCATAATGAGGAAAACCTAAATCAACTGAGATGTTTAAAGATTTTAATGAACTAACTTTCATTAGTTATCCAAATGGCCATCAGTAAAAAAACTACAGGTTTTCCTTTACCCTTAAGATGATTTCTTGCAACAAAATTTATAAATATTCTTTGTTTCACATAACAACATTTTCTTAAAGCTTTGATTACAAGTCATTATGTCTAAATATATCTATTATAATATAACTAACATACACGTATTGTAATGTCATATTCCTTGTATTTTACGGAGACAATATAAATTTTGCTCCGGATGAAAAGTAAAAAAAATTTACGGTAGGTACACAATATTGTTAAATATCACGAAATGGCTTTGGCAAAAGATATTATTTGTTATGCAGAATTTTACACAATAACAAAAAATGTTAACACAAAAACAATTCACATGATATAATGTTTGGATGTTAGATATGATTTCATAACTAAAATACTGGCAGCATGTTAGTAATTCAACTGATAAAGTATTCTCTCGATTATCCAAAATATCAGTCTGATGAAACGGGCATGGATAATCTGGATTATTCCAGATGGGCCTCGTCTATATAGGATGGCACTTCTGTGACACAATTTCCATACGACACAGTTTATGAATTGTGATAATATTTTTGGAAAACACGATTATAATGGAAAAGAAAAAAAATCAAATAAAAATGTAACATGTTAATTTAAATATCTCAATTATATCATTGTGTTATATGAGTGAATGTAATTTTATATTACCAGAATGTATTTTCTGAGTTTTGTTTTTTAGGATTACTATTCACTAAATTGAAGTACTAAAGTAAGTTGCTTTGTTAATTTTGATCTTCTCCACCTTTCTCTTCGTCACCTTCTAGTTCACTGATAAAACAAAAACAATACTTTTCATCAGAGAAAGTTCATAAAAGGTTTTAGAAATATTATCATTTGAAGAGGAGTATTATTCAAAAACAGTATCTACTTTTGAAATTTTCATACCCATTTGCCTTAGACAAAACTGTGTTTAACAAAGTAGACTTGTGTCTGTGGGTCTTGACAAACTTAGATCAATTATAAATAAACCACATTCAGATAATTGAGAGAATACTGCAGTTGCAATTTGTTATATATAAGATTATAAATAAGAATAATTAAATAAGGAAGAATATTTAGGCTTAAATGCCGTAGCTACAGTCAATTCCATAATACTTATCGTAAGTGACAGTAAAGTTTATGAAACATAACAATGATTGATGGGAAAATTTTATTTAAAAAAGTATACTTAATAAAGTAACTGTTAATAATGATAATTTGGCTTTGAAGACATATTAATAAAATTGATTTTATAACTCAAAATGAGCAGTCTAAAAAAATACAATAAATATAGTAGTTGTAAGTCTTTGTTAAATGTAATAATTTTACTGTAAATTTGAGCTGTATAGGAACACACAGTAGAAAAATATCAAGTTGTAATTATAATAAAGAGAAAAAATATTAAAGCTTTGTAAAGAATAATAAATAAATTGAATATTTAATAGATTAAGTACATTGTGCTTGTGAGCACAACAAAACATCAGTGAAACTTCACAGCTATTAAATATAGATTCTTTAGAGGGGTATTACATGGTCGCATGGATAGATAGTTTTCTTTAAATATCATAAATAACTTCCATAACCTATATTAAATTAATGTTTTGACAATTTATCGAAAGCTTAGTCATTTACAGTTAATTCTAAATTAATCTCTTTTCAGGAACTGTTCATGTTGAAGTATGCAGCAGCAGAAAATATGTGGAATGTTTCACAAAAAAATCATATATTTCAGTAACTTTTCATACCTTATTGTGAAGGCTGTGTGGTCCTTCATCACACTTTCGTTATAATTAATTTAAATTTAGGACCTTTACCAATATTAAGCTTTTGAATAAATCGAAAATGATACTACAATTTTGATTTTACTATTCAGATATTTACGATATATTAATTGAAACTTTGTTTTAGTTTTGCACGGTAACGTGATCTGTGACAAACAAAATACAATCATATAAACCCAATCCCTTTTTTCTCAATACATTGTAAAAAAAAAAAATACTTAAAAAAACCTCAATTGAATATAATTTGATAAATTGGTTTCAAAAATCAAAATATCACATGAAAAAGTATTAAAAATATATGAAAAATATAAATACAATGAGAAACAGATATATATGTATACATGCATAATTGTATTCACTAATAATAGTTATTCACTGCCGTCGGTTTGCAAATATAATCATTTGTAATTTTTCGAATGAACAAATTGAATTTTGCTCAAATTCATTTGATGAAAAGCTGTTTTTCCCAGGTTTTTGATCTGGGTTAATAATTTTATTTGTCTGAATCAACATTACTTCTGTAAAAAAATGTAATGGAGCCATCCAAAAAGAAATATGCATGAAATCAAAATAGCATAAAAAAAGGACTGACTGTATTATATTAATAACAATATGACATAAAGTATGTGATCTTGTAATATCCCCTCATTGAAAAAGTCAGCTGTTGATTTTTGTTGATTATGGAGAGTTGTAAGTTTCAATCTGATTCAACAGCATTGTACACACACATAGCATATTCATATTGATACAGATGATAGCACACCTATTTATAATATACATAAAACTACATGTCTTAATATATTAAGTGATGGAGAATTTGATATAATCAGGTAGGTCTGTTTTTATATCACAAAAACTAGCCACACAAAGTTTACCCACAGGAAAGAGCTGGATGAAAACCAACTTCTTATGTTAATTTCAGTGAAATCAAACTTTTGAACAATAAAGTGATAGATTTTGAATCACAGAAGTAGTGATCGGTTGGTCATATTATAGAAATGTAACCTTAAAGTCACAATAATCATAGCTAAAATGATTTTAACATATTAATTGACAAAATATGGATGATAGTTATTAAACATTCCGGAAAACCGCAGGTTTTATAAAAAAATAAAACAAGACTTAAGAAAAATACAGCCAGCAAGTCGTAGAAATAAATGTGTTCAAATTGACGATTAAATTTCGACACTTTATAAATCAGCTCTGACACAAGTAAAAGCTTAACACAACAAGTTATCATTCTTCGATCGATTGATTCGCGAAGAGTACAGACAATTTACTTTGTGACAAAGTAAACATGACTCGTAGACAAATCTTGGACACATCGCAAGGCGGAGCCATTACAGAAAAATAAATTCAGATAAAATGGTATATCGCCATCATAATAATGTATAACACACAAATATTTTTGAATGGTTCAGACTGATCCCTTCAAAACAGGACACATTTCGATGAGAGGCGACGCCTGCGTCTGTTTTTTTCCAATTCTGCTGGAGGTTGATTTCTGATAATCCGGACAACCTAGGAAATTTCATAAGATATGAGTAAAAGAAATTGAATTAACTTCCATCTGATCCTAAACCTGTCCTATCCTTATTTCTTGATAACGATTAAGTTGAGCAATTGAGTACCAGCAGTCCTTGTCGAACAATTTCTGTTGACATTATCAATACCAGAGTACATGATACATATTGGGAGCAAAGTGGCATAATGCAATAAATTAAATATCACCATCATTTAAATATAAACAGACACATTTCAATACTGGATGAAAAATAATTGACGAACAGGTTTTGAAGTGTGATTGCAAATTATGGACATGTTTCAGAAGGAATTTCATACAATTAGTACGTTTTAGTGCAGTTGTATTTTGAAAATATTATTTATTTTGGTAAAAATATTTTTTAGGTTTATCAATGACATGTGGTGATCATAGGTTAAGTAGTCAAGTACCAAAGACTGTTTGATAATAAAAAATTGTTTTTACCTCATGAAAAGCTGCATCAACATTTAACGGCGGATCCTTAGCACTTGTTTCAATGTAAGGAATTGCCAATTTGTGGGCTAGCTCACGTCCTGCTTCTTCAGAAACCTTTCTCAAGTGAACCAAATCCACTTTATTTGCCACCAAGAGCATTGGATATACATCTCTGAAAATTATGCAATTATATGAGTGTTGAAAGTTCACTTCAAAATAATTATGTAAGTCACAAAAAAGACATTTTCCATGTCATGAATCATGGAAAATGTCTGGATCTCAATGATCTCAAAATATGATAGTCAAGAATAACAGAGTTTTTCTTTGTGTGTAGAATATGTGCTTAATGATTGAAAACATTATTTTGTTGTGTACTTTGTTAACCATAGTATATATACCTGTCTTTAACACGCAATATCTGAGTATGAAAGTTTCCAATATTCTCATAGCTCTGTTTATCGGTAACAGAATAGACTAATAAAAATCCGTCTCCTTTCCTCATGTATTGTTCTCTCATGGCACTGAATTCTTCTTGCCCTGCGGTGTCCAATACTATAAGAAATAAAAACAGTTATCGATCACTTAAACTTCAACTGTTCGAGCGAAAACTATTTTCTTGAATTCAATAGCAAAATATTCCAAAAAAATAAAATCAACAATGTTCAAACTAATCAAGATAAAGATTGTTTTCATGCTGAAGGCGACACGAGCATGATACTCAGCTGTTTTTGAAGAGGCATGCAGGATAGCAAACCTCTATTTTGTACTAGCAACACATTATGAAATAGATAGAGCCACAATTTGTAGAATGGAAACATGAGGCAATTAAAATAATAATAAAAAAAATCTTTTCAAACAATATAGAATGATAAATATCTGTTGGACTCCTACTAGTGCAGGACACCTTTTAGCTCTCAATGACAAATATAATCTAACAACTTCAGTTACATGTAAATGCTGATATTTATTGAAACATTTACCTAATAGTAAAATTACCCAAAAGATAATTATAATATTAACTTACCATCTAAGACACACCATTGCCCATCAACTTCTGTGTGTTGAATGTAACTGTCTTCGATAGTAGGGTCATAATCAGTGACAAACAGTTTTTGGAAAAACTGTATTGTTATGGCACTTTTACCCACACCTCCGTCGCCTACGACAACCAGCTTTACTTTTGGTAAATTATCGTTCGGTGGCCCCGGTCGAGTCATTTTCTAGCTTTGTGTTTTTCTATATTTATTTCACGAAACCCTCCAAGGTCTGTTTTCGGATCCAAGTAAGATATCAAAAATTATTATCTGAAATAAAAACCACACGACATTTTAAAGATGTAATATCAATGCGGTTACATTTAAACGTCAGTACATTCTTAAAACATGGCTAAAATATGTTTTAATTGCAAATAAAGTCAAGGCATCCGACATTGCCTTAGGTTGGTACTAATAACATGACGGCGACCAAATGACAATCGAAGATATCGTTGCTAGTTCTATCAATTGTCGCAGTACGTATTTTCACAGTGATTGTAACGAACCATTAAGCTTAATAACATAATAAAAAGAAGATCACCTCATGATTTTTGTGGTATTTTTTGGTGAATCACCGATAATTGCGGGCGAGTGCCGCTTTTCTATGCTGGTTTTACGACAGTCTTACTGTGGTCGGAGGTTAGTAACACATTGCTATTTTATCAAACTTAACGGCACGAAATAAAGTGTTCGCGAAAGCGCAAACCGTAGCAAGCATTTTTTGGCGTAGGTAATCGTAGCAAGAAAATTCTAAGCTTTTCTTTAACCGGTATCCGGTATATTGCATATGTAAATAATTACATTTTTGGTGAATTTTATATCGATAACGCACTTTTTAAATTGCGTAGAATTGGAGATATAATGCTTTTAAATTGACATTTACATAATGAAGAATTAGTAATATGGGCTTTGTAAAAATAATTGATGAAATACAATTGTAGAAAAATAATAAAGATGATAATAATTTAGCTAATATCTCTTTGAAAAAGAGAAAAAATAATATTAATTTTCGAATAATTAAATTTTGGTTCAATTCGTCAATGCGTTGTTGTAATTTGCGTATTAAGTTTGCAAAGAACTCACAATCATCAGACATTGGTTATAAATAGATAAATTGAAATCCAATTATTTATTTCAATTGTATTTTAAATTAAAATACAAAACTTACTGAAATAAATAATATTAATACAAAATTAATGAAAATTGATTATGTGTGTCAATAGTAAGCTGGAAAAGTAGATTTTACTCCATTTACTTAAATATTATTGATAAAATTTCATAATCTTCAATTAAAATATAATATTATTTTAAATATATAACATAATGATAGAAAATCATTTCGCGTATACAAGACAAGAATACAAAACTCGTTGAGCATTCCGACCACTGGGGTCCTTAATAATGGGAAATTGATGTATTACAAATTATGCCATTATACTTGAAAATTAATTTTTTAATCGAAAATATGCCATTGAAGGCCGAAATATTTAAGTTTTATAAATATCTAAATTGATATCTGCGAACTGAATATTTGTTTTGAGTATGCAAGTCTGTATTGACGACTTTGATAGACAATTTGATGTTTGAAAAATATTGATTTTGTAATGAATTTTATGTTGAATAAAATGGGCTCATATATCTGATGTATTTAATTATTATATGAAGGTTTTCCCGAGTTTTTTGAAACACCTTTAGCTGGCAAGCGTAAATTGACTGCATCTGTATGTAATGTAAGGGGCAATAGGGAGGGTAAAGTTGTGCAGACGCAACCGACTATTTAGTACGTGGTCTATGAATTTGGATAGGGTGGTAGACGGTGCTTTTCATCTGAGCCTTGCTTCTAGTGGCTCTCAATTCTATTCAAATTAGTAAAATATTAAATTCCATTTTTTTATAACGTAATTAAATAACAAATTTTCAGAAAATATTTATATTATCACGCATTGAAAATAAATTCATATCTATTGATTGAATTGGCATTCACTTGGTAGAACTCCATTATAACGCGGTGAAAAAAATAGCAATGTATTTTAGTACAAAATTGTTTTAAAAAAAAATATAGTTGGTAGCTATTTCGGCTCACGCCATCGTCAGAACCATGCTTAAACTAACATTTCCCCATCTATATATAGCTGTGCAGAAAACGCACACAAAACATCCTCTCTCCTGTCTCAATGGCACAGCTTGTTTCTTTCTCGCAGCAAAATTTATTTTTTTCAAAAATTGTAAATGAAACTAAAAAATGCGGCTATGACAATAAGTTTACATGTAGCACGGAAATGTTCCATTCCGGAAGCAAATTAGACCCTTTCCTCCCCGTAGAGCGCCAAGCTAATCAATGGGCTAACTAATATATTAGTTTGTTCGTCAAGAATCCTTTGTGATATTTGATGTCTATTGATTTCCAGCTGTTCAAAAGCGGTCATCCTATGACCCTAACTGCAAAGATGCAAACACTTGCACTTACTGGCTCTGAGTTTGAATTTATATTATGTGATTCCTTTATAACGTGATTAGCGAATTGTGAATCTTTTTTTTTTACTATTGAATGATCGTATATGTTCCTTAGCTCGAGTAGATATACTCCTACCTGTCTGTCTGATGTAAACGGATAAACATGAGCCACAGGACATTTTATAAATACCGCTTCTGTCAAGTTGATTAATTTTATCTTTACTATTTTTAAGATGTCTGCCTAAATTATTGTTGACCTTGAAAGCTACGTTTACTGATTTTCATATCTTATTGCATTGCATGTATTGAAAAAATCTCAAATATCTAAAATAATAACTAAGTGAACCTTTTGGTTTATAAAACCATAATTTATAACTCCGCTTTCTCATTTCTTGCTGTACATTTTTGTCGGCGTATTTATTAAGTATAATTTTAATTATTTAATTTATATTTAAGGTGGCTTGTGAAGAAAGGAAGCATTCACGACTAATATTAATAAAATAATTATTTGTGGAGGTGGGAAGGAATGGGATCAAAAGAAAACTATATTTAACAAAAAAATCTGTCTTATTGAAAACCATGATTTAAGTTATATTCAGCAATGTGTTTCTAAAGTTGTATTAATTAATTTTATTCAAAAGGTAGTCTCAATAATGATTCAAGAAAAGAACACCTGTCGCACGTTGTCACTAAAATGCAGATATTTTCACGTAATAACTGTCATATTTATTGATAATATGACAATAGTGATGATATGGTAACGTTATGCAATTGGGTTCCAGTGCTCACAAGATTCAATACCAACGAGGACAGTTTCCTAAATCAATTAATGGATTCCCGTTAAAAACATGGATGTTTATGATATCTAAAATTTTCTTTCGCCCGTCCAATCCTAAAATTGGCAAAGTGAAAGTTATAAAGTTATCTCTAGTAATGTCCTAGCTATATTATTCTATCCTCACGATTTTGGGCAGATAAGTAAAAAGCAGTAATCACAAACAAATATATTGAGATAGCTCTCTGTAAGCTCTGTAAAGTTCCCGTATTCTCTTCATTCGAATTTGATATAATCAAAATCACAATGAAAAAAGAGTTATGTTGCATCCGTGCGATGGAATACCTGAAGATGCCGAAGGGCGAAAGCCGGGTTGTTTGTGATAAGACATATGGAATCGTACAAAGTTGCAACAATTCAAAAAAAAAAAAAAATTGGTATACCAATTTTCTCTAATTGATGCTGTACGTTTGGGAAACTACGGCTTGTAGCTGACAAGCGCCTGGGGCGTCATACATGTTGAGGGCCATTTAGCCCTTACGTCACACAATATTGATCAATCGCCGACCCTCCCGACTCAGAATTATGGGAAGCAAGCCCGGAGGGAGGCTGTGTTGCAACTGCAGTGTTCTCCGAATACCTGTTTTTTTACGCATTAGACGTACGTGCAGTACAATATTATAATATCTAACTAATAAAAAATGGAGTAAAACTATTATAAGATTATTGTTAAAATTGTCATAACACGGTGAAAAAAATAGCAATGTATTTTAGTTCTACAAAATTATCATTTTTTAAGATATAGTTGATAGCTATTTCGGTTCATGCCATCGTCAGAACTAAAAGGTACACAGCACATCTTCTCTCCTGTTTTAACGACCTAGCTTGTTTCCTGCTAGCAATAAATTTATTTCACCGTGTTATAATGGAGTTCTACCGAGAGAACGCCAATTCAATCAATAAAATTATTATGATCCAAAATATATATTGACTCGGCAATTTCAGTTTGACTGAGCTGTGGTTCAGTATTGAAATGTGTGACAATTGTTTAGTGTAATATTGTTTGAATACCGTAGATATACCAACAGATGAATGAATGCATGTGCATTGAGCAATATGATTGGTATGAAAAAGGTTTTTTTGTCAGCTTTTGAATTTGTGCCAGGCGAGCTTAAAAGTAAAATTGTCCCAAGAATCATTATATACAAAAATCACACGGTGAAAAAAATAGCAATGTATTTTAATTCTACAAAATTATTTTTTAAAATATAGTTGACAGCTATTTAGGCTCTTAACCTCGTCAAAACTATGCTTAAACGATAAACGAACATTCGCTTATCTATATATAGCTGTGTAGTGACGAAAGAGCTATCAACTATATTTAAAAAAATAATTTTGTAGAACTAAAATACGATACATTGCTATTTTTTTCACCGTGTTATGATGGGGTTCTACCAAGTGAATGCCAATTCAATCAATTATATATATCTATTATTTAGTCATCGTAGACAAATGTCAACAACTCTACTTAACGACTAAAAGGTTGAAGTCCTGGCGGGGTAAAACAAATTGTCGTATTTTAACTTGTGAAATGAAATTGATACTTAACTTTGGTTTTCCATTTGTTGTATTACAAAGCGTGGTATGTGATTCACATATTCTAAGTAACTTATAATTATTTTTTATGTCATGCTTGGAAACTTCTAATTCTTGATTGATAAATGACAATGAGGTTCAAAATTCTTACCAAAGTGGTAAAACATATATCATAGTAACGCGACCCGTAGAATTCCTAGCTATCAAACTAAAATATTATATATACCGGAAATGTCAATCAAAAAATATTTCATATTCATATTGTCAGTATTATTTGATTATCCTTTCTAAACATGCTACTGTTTGTACTAATATATCTAAGAACATGTATCCGAGAAAAGTCATACACCTATGCGATATTTGAGATTACCTATTCAAATTTATATACTCTTCAAATATATTAGAGTGAATCCAATTCAGGCTATTTTATAAAAGTTTCTTTCAAAAACCTCTCGTTTTGTGTTAGATGCTTTTCAAAGGCTCAAAAAATAAAGGCATCGAATTTTGGAAGGATGCTAATGGGAATCTTAGGATACGTGGCGAGAAATAGAATTTCCAGGCTTGAAAGGACCCAGCTGTTTTAGGGGAAAAAGGGAACATAATAAAAATAACAATTTACATACTCAAAGACAGAAAATACTTACTTATATTAACATATTGACAACAGAGTCTACAGACAAACCTAAAGAATAATGATTGTCATATAAAATATAGCATATAACCAGGGCTGTGAAGTTAGAGTCGTGAAAAACGAACGACTTTGACTACTTTTAAAAGTAGACGATTTTGAAGAATAGTTCAATGTACAATTGACAGTTTGGTTGGTTATTCTGTAACCGGTTAACTGCCAGCAGGTACATGTATGGCGGTACCCAGCACGCACGAATTTTACGACAAAAATAAAACCTTCTAATAATATCGTTATTCAAAGTGTAATAAAGTTTATTTATAAAACTTACCAAACAAATGAAGAGCGCGCCAGTCGTGCAGTCATTTATCTATAATCATACATACATTTGTACATTTTAAATAATTGATTTTCTTTAGTAAAAGCCCATTTAAAACGGCGCGTCTTAAGACGTAATTTTTGTATGAGCGGCGCTCCGTTCACAAAAAATTATGCATCTTAAGACGCTTTTGGCAGTTAACCGGTTAATTTAATGCTCATATAAAGGAAAGGTAGTAAAAACCTAACAATTCTTTTTGTGACTTTTTATGAAATGACTTTTTTTAGCCAGAGTTGTGTTGTTGGTCAATGTCAATGTCAGAGTCGGAGTCGTGTTTTTTTAAACGAATCCACCGCCCTGCATATAACAAAACTTTGTACAAAAATGGCTGGAAATTTTTTTTTAGACAAAAATAACTATTTTTTTTTATTATTAAGTTTAATTGTTCGCATTTGATATTGTATGCGCGCATTATTTCACAAAATTACACCAAGCGAGCGTGTCAAGCATTGTCCATCAATTATTTTTTTGATTTTAATACATAGTGATTTAAAATATCTGGAATAGCAACTATCAGATATTTCATACTTTTGAAACACATAGGATACACTGGAATGAGAATTATTTTTAAAACCACTCGAGATCTATACGAGTAGAAGAGATCTCACAAACATCCATGTTCAAGATCTCAAAATCAAATTAAAATAATGAAAAATATTACTGGCCTCTCAGGGAATTGAATCCAGACCCACTCGCTAAGGCTCAGCTGTTAACACGACGCAGAAGTTGAATTTTGAAAATGGCGTAGTTTTCCTAGAAATAGCAGCTATAATGACACGTGAAAATGTCAGAAAAGTTTTACAGTATACGTCAAAAATAGTTTTAATAATAATTATCAACCGAAAAATATTTATTCCTATGAGAAGGTTTGAGAAAGCCGAAAAAATAAAATGACTAATGTCAAAGCAATGTTGGTATAATATCTGAAATATTGCGAACTACTGTGTTGTTTGCCGAGCGAATATGAAAAAATACATTATGTGAAACGTTTGTTTGTCCCATAAAATATAGGAAACTTCTATTCTAGAGAGTTTCACATTAATTTATCATGTTATCTCGTAACTTTTATGATGGGTCGCTTTTATTTGGGATGCGTATTTTTTATATGATACATGTGCGGTTTATTCCGAAAATTGTTTCAATTTAGGCTTTTGGAGAATGTTAAATCAGATAGATGTTAAAAAAGATGTCATTGATTTATCTGATTTTTTTTCTATTGGAAATGTTTATGTTAATTGCTGTTTTATGAATTAAATTTTATAATTGCGATAAACGTTTCCTATGGGTAAAGCTTGCATTTTAGTGCTGTTCGCCTACAAGGTCTCGAAGCTACGAGTATAATTTTGAATTAATAGATTGTCAAGTGTTCTTATAATTAAAAAATGAATTTCGAATTGCACGCCTGTTAATATTGTCTACAAAGATAAAAAGTTTGCGAAAGGTTGATAGTTATTTGTTTTATGTAAACTGACAAAAAATGGAAGAAAGACCGTATTTTTTGTACAAAAATTTATTATAAGACTTTTGTTTACGTAGCAAAGTGCAAATATTTACGAGACTTATTGGTTCATTTTGGCTAAGGTATACCCAATTTACGATATCGAGCCAAGTCTAACGTCGCCTAATAACACCATTTGGATGGAATCACATAAACAGTATGGTTTGTTTGGGATAAATTGTCGCATTAGTTTTTTTAAGCAAATACGTTTTCTTCGTATTAGCCCTTTACTTGAGCTGTTATAGATGTTTTTTAATTCACATATCATTCAAAATACTTTGAATACTACGAATGATGTTTTATTTTATTATATTAAAATAATTTAAATTTAAAAAAATAACTATAACAGTATTAAAATTCTGGTCTCTGGATTGTTTTTTTTTTTTACTCTTTTTTTAGAACTATAAATGAAGTAGTTCAATAAAAAATATTTTCACGCTTAATATATATTTCCGTTGATAGTTATTTTAGTTTCACACCCTTGAGAGATGTTATATTATAGAATCATATTGCCATTAGAATGACAACAATTTTAACAAAAGTTAACCCATTTCAACTAGTAATTGCAGTCAACAAATCGCTCTATTTACAGTCGAAGCAAATGGATAATTATTAAGCCAATTATAGTAGAATTTTACTAAACATCAACGCATCAGAATTCACAATAGGTTGAAGCCAAAAGTCAGAGCTTTAACCGTCAGACTGCTAGTGTCTCAATCGCTGTGCATTGATAGTAGACACAAAAATATAAGAGAGTTAAAAGATTTAACATTTTGTTTCACTGATATAAGTGATATATCTGGTTAAATACACTAACACTACTGAATAAATTATTGAATTATTATGGGAAGGCGAGAATATACCATATATGGCTCAGAAGGAATAAGCTAATTAATCTATGTTACATAATTCTTTTGGAATTAAAATTTCGATTTTTTCATCAATGAGATCATTTGTGGACCAAAACTATCTTTACGATGTCTATTTAGTGTCGCTTATGAACAAACATGCTGAATAGTAAATTTTGAGTGGGCGTACGGAATGTGTAAAAATAGAAAATAATCTCTTTTATGATTTATAGTACAGTTTTGAATACTAAAATACTTTCTTAAAGAATGTAGATTTAAATTTATCTGTCTTTTAAATATTTAGTAATAGCTATATAAATGTTAATACTGAAAAAATGTCGCTCATATTCCGGAAGTTACAGTTATTTGAATTAACATATTAATCAATGAAACACAAATATTGCCAAACGACAAATTCTAGTGATGAAATTGCTATTATATATTGTGGCGTTTTTACCAGTCATATATAATTGAGATTCTCATTTCAGTTCAACCCTATATCTTCAATAAGGCGAAGGAAAACAAATTTTCCTCGTTTAGTTTAGACGTACCGACAAAGCAATTCATTTGCCATATAGGCCTATGCTACATCATTCATTTTGTCAGTGACGTTGTAGGTTTTAGGATTTATCTGCAAGAATGTTGGCCTGAAATTAGACTTATTGTGCCCCCCCGACTAAATAATATTTCTTATTATGTTCACTATTATTAATTTAAAATCCGACTCTAGTTAAAGCTTCCACGAACAATAAATACGTGTGCAATACAGCTGCAATCTATTATTCAATAATTGTTGTCATAATACGCATTTAAGTGCTGGCTCTCCCCACATAAATGTCTTCATAAGCTTACGCTTGGTGCATTGTATGCAGATTTTGAATTTAGTTGATGAATGGACAATTTCGGTAATCAAACAAAAATCAATGCAAAATAAAATATATCTAGACGGGACAGATTTTATAATAACAACAATTTTATTAACTTTTACGGTCATTCGATAACGAATGTGCCCGTGCTGCATTCTGAATAGATTGTGATCACTGTGATTGATCACCAATGGCTTGGACATGAATTTTTGTCAACTATTGTATCCTTCACATGACTTATATGGGCGTTAACGCGTTCCAATGTTACCAGCATGAAAAAAAAAGTTGCCTAACAATGTCGTATTTTTTGTGTTAGAAATATTAAGTAAATAAAGATTTTTTACACTAAAAGTTTCAGTATACAAATCGCTTATGTCGGCAGAGAAATTTCTTTGCATAAAATATGCCGACATATTATTTTGACATACACAAAAAACGAACTCTTATTATATTGATTTTAAATCGGCTGACATATGAATTTGTGGCAATAACCAAAAATACCCAATATTTCACTTAGCCACTTTTAGAATTAGAATCCAATATTTTACATTGCTTAATAAACAATAACATTCAATAGGTTATTAAGATATGTTGGTTGTGAAATGACTTGTATTTGTCACTGTGTTTTACAGCTTTACCACTTCTGATGATCTGTAAAAAATGGACTATTTGCTTGTCTAAGAAACACTTTATTGAACATCGAAGCTACCGCACTTTGAATACCTCCAATTTTCACACTGTTAAATTAATGAACCATTGCACTAGCCAAGAACAGCCGCTACAATTTAGCACTTGAATATTGGTGTAACTTAATACGATTGACGTCATCGTTTTATTTGCGTTGAAAAAACCGCAAGACGTTATCATTACATCTTTTTTTAGTTAGATTATTCACAGATCGGTGAATTTATTTGTATTTATCTGATTTTGAGGCGAAGTATCGTTTTGGTTACTAATAATTTCACGACCGGCAAAAATAGTAGTTTTTATTTATTTTTTGTCAAAATCAAATTTTTTATTACGCAAATATTTCTTATTGTGATTATTGGTCTCGGAATTGAAACATTTTCTATTAAAACTTATATAATACAGATGTCATTCATTGAGTTTTACTATTTTCAAAAAACTGTTGAAAATATTATAACAAACAGATATAATGGTAATTTTAATAGTGTAATACGTTGCCTTGGGAACTTCGTCAAATAAATATGATCATATTATTCATGAAAACGTTATGACACTGATTTATAAGCATAATCTAAGCCCATATTGTTTTAATCATTAGAAAAAAAACTATAAATAATAAATAGTAACATAAGCATTATGACTTAGCAACCCCCTCCCCTGTCTAAGCCCTAACGTTTAGTTGCGACATGATATTTTGAAGCACGACACTCGCCGAGTGTCCTTGTTCCAATGAAGACGATAATTGATTCCGCATCGCTGGTCTCCCGGTGATAACAGATCTTGTCTCCTCGTCCTCATCCCCTGAGGATCAGATCGTGGTGTCTAAATTTATAGGGACATCCCCTATCGGTTAGTATCCGATCGGGGGCTTTGCAACTTGTAGGGTAGGCATTGATTTGAAAATTTCTCGACGGGAAGTGATTGAATTTTAGATTATATTTCATCATAATAATTATAACTATACTTACATTTTGAGTATAATTATTCATATATGATTTTTTTTCAATATATACGTTTTATTTTTTCTCCATTCCGCTTCGCATGTGAAGCATATCTTCTTGAGACAAGAAAGATGCTTAGGCAACGTAAATAAATAACAACTATTAAAACTAGTTTTATTACCCATACACTCAATATTGATGGAAAATAAAGTATTATAGTTTTTATTTTTTAATTCTTACTTACATAGTTGAGCCAAATCATACTCGATGTCAAGTAAGCATTTTTATTAATATTGTTGGTAGCTCAATTTAGCGAACTTTGATGCTAATTTTTCAACTTTTACTTGTAATATTTGTGTAACATAGCATGTATTAACACACATACTCAACCTTTGTGAAAGGTGCGATTATAGAAGCTAATTAGTATATCAGTAAAGTTCTTTGATTTCTAACGCGCGTAGCAAAAAGTGTAATACCCCTTTCAACTTTACAATCGCATGTATAGTTGATCTTCCCAGTTATTAAATGATATATCAGAAATCTAATTGTCATATTTAAAATACCGCCAAACACGCAAAAGCCGATTTGTTATCACCCCGAATTTGCTTATGATAAGTTATATTATAAATTTAATATTAACGTAATAATTAACTCATGAAAACACATCAGATCTCAATCTGATGTATTATACATGGGCTAATAATAAAGAAATTAAAACTTGTAATATTTTGACGAAAATATTTCCAAAGTCAGTCATTCAATACAAGGGTGAAGCCGGTAGGTATTTATGGCAAACCATAAATTAATTGAAAATTCAATGCATTTAAGCCTAATTTCGAGTGCTTGAACCCTTCATCATGGTACTAAGAAGAAACAGCTACATTAATAGCGCGTTCTATTTGCTATCCCTGAATTAATACTACACGAATAACTCCCCCAAATATACGAAAATCGTTGAAATCTCATACGGACCCTAATTGGTACGATTGGGTGTTCTATCAATCTTGATTGGGTTTGATTGCAGTGAGAGGTCTCTGTCTTTACAGGATATTTTTGTCTATGATAGAAACATAGGTGTATGTTTCTACATGTTGGTAGCACTGGTGAAAACTTCAGCGCAGTAAACGAGATGAGATTTATCTTTTCATACTGCGCTCGTAAATTATTCTGATAACGTATTCAAGCGGAGAAAACATAGCGTCTATGTATGCGCTTATTCTAACTGGAATGTTTATGTCTCTAAGGGGTTCGCCGAAACATCTATAATGTTTTTCATAAATGTATACCAAGAGAAAACTTATAGAAATTCGTTTTATCTTTTATGCATTAAAACATTATAAGGTAAACGTACCAGTAGTTGACCCTGCTAAGGAAATTGTCAACTTTGACAACAATCCACCGCTTACTTTATTATTAAATAAGAAAAGTGGACGCCTTAAGATAATCTTTAAAAATTTTTGATTATATGTGTGAAGACAGATTTAAAAAAAGTGCATTGCAAAAAAAATGCAAGCCATTTCAAATAATTCGGATTTTGTTTCAGTAGTTGACCACCCTGAAAAATGAATGAGCCAGTAATTGACCATGTATTGTACCAGTAGTTGACCATCAGTTCTGAAAGGTGATATAATTAAAATACATGAACAATTTTTACAGTATTGTTTATTTTGTTAATTATTATAAAAATTTAAACTTTTCAATACATGTTTTATTGTTATTGAAGTAATGAAAGCATAAGAAAAGTCCACAAATAATCAAATTCAGAAACTGCATTAACACTTCGAGCTTTGCACACTTTTATAGGAAGTTTTATATGGGAAGCTGTTGCCATCCAGTAATAATCTAGCACATCGGGCCTCTGACTACTTCCACAATCGTCCACACTTCTGCATGGAGGGAATAGTTGCTGAAGCTTTGACAACGTAAATAGTTTTCCCTGGGAAATATTCTCCTTCATACAAAAAAATCACATGCTCGATGATGTGTTTCTCAACAGGCATCCAATTGGAATGTTTCACTTGCACGCTTTCTTCTCCGGACTCTTCATTCCAGTTATCTTTTCAAGAGTCAGTAATTTTTATGTGTGATTCTGAACCTTCCGATGAAAATTGCAATTTTCTCTTCAATGATCTTTCTTTTTTCAATTCAAATTTCTGGAGCACATTTTCTTCAGATTTATTTTTTTCTTCTTTCTTCTTTTGCCTTTCTGCAGCTTGTTCTATCCTTGATTGTTCCATCTCCTCTTTTTTATTGATTTTTCTTTGAAAGTACTCTTGACATAGTTTTCTGGAAACAATAGAAAGCATTTTTTTCTTTCACCATTCATTGTTTCTTCGTTTTGTCATTTCCGACATCCAGATAATAAAAATGCCTCTTAAATGGGCTTAGGATTTCACCTGATCACCAGCCAAAGGTTCAGGACAGGACCCATCTTCCTCTCTATGAGAGATTTGCTCTCTATTTAATAGTTTAGGATTATATTCTCTAACCTCATTTTTTTGCAGCTGTCCGTATTGGTGTATGTTGCACCCAAACATCGTCAACAGCTTCCCTCATTATCTCATCAGTATAAGTTTTGAACAAATATTTGATAGAAGGCATCTCTATTTCAATTATTTTAAGCAATCTGTAAAAGATATACAAGCTAAGTCAGTAGTTAACCATCAACGGAGCAAGTAGTTTCCCGGTGATCAAATACTGAAATCCAGTATACTACAATACCTTAATTTAGAATTTATACTTCTAACAATGCTTAATACAAAATAGATACATAATGAATCGTGAAAAAATATTTTTGAATATTTCAGTAGTTAACTACTTAACCGGTCAACTACTTAAAAACGTTGAATTTGGAGATCCAGTATTTGACCACCCCACAAACTACGTTTATTGAGGTTATGACACAAAAACCTCATGCTTATTGTATAATAAACTCTGTGTATATTTTAAAAGTTAAAAAATCAGTTAAAAATACTTAGTCACCTTATTGTTCTATTCATTTAACTAAACACATTTACTTAATAAAAACCTTAAGAAAATAGCAAAAAATGGCAGATTGCTCACCTGAACCTAAAACATTTTCCACTGTGCAATTATGAAGTCCTTTAAACATTTGAATTCTTCACAGTCGTGTTGGTAAATGGTGTGGCTAATTAAAAAAATATTTCCCCAAGGTTATCACTTCTAGAAACCTTATTATAAACATCTTTTTGACAAATGGTCAACTATTGGTACATGGTCAATTTCTGGTACGTTTACCTTAATAATTGCCAATACACGGATAACTGACATACTATTTGAACCCTTTCAAATTTTTTTGCGTTGAAAACAAATTTAAAAGCTTTCGAATAGCTGTTGCACGCAGGATATAATTTTGATACTTTTTAGATATTTAATTAATAGTCTTGTATTCTTTCTGAATATGATAAACCAGTATATTTTACATTATTAAATAATGTTTGTTGATGCTACATTGTTTACATTTCGTATTATAAATAACGAGTTTCGCCTAGTGTGTTTCTGGCCATCTTTACTATATAGCAGAAAATATATACATAAAAATCTGGCTGTATGTCATAAAACCCATCCCTAAACGGTGTAGTTGCAATACATGTCATTCTGCCTGCTGTCATTAAGCCGGCTGTGCTGCTATTGTATTTCCAACATTGAAATAAAAAAAATTGAATTACTTGTGCATTATTTATGGACTTTTTATTATGCTATTTGACGGTGTGAGCTAAGTACGATCCACGGGAATATTTTTAGCATATATTTTCACCAAAATAATGCCGATGTATTGAAAATAGCGCCTTTCATCCCGGCGTAGCTGAGTTAGAAATTAAAGTATTTAGAAATATTTAAAGTAGTAATTCACTGTGCTAACAGCAATATTTGCCAGTGACTACTTAGGAAAATGAAATGCTTGTAGTTTAAGACAAACACATGATCTATTGAAATATATTACAATCAAGCAATATTTAGTGGTTGTGGAAATTAATCATTGTCACGTATGAAAATGATCCAGTTGGCATTAATATTTTCAGAAGTTTTACATGAAACCGGTAGCTGATACAGCTTTAACGACGCTACTAAAATAAATTATCAATGTAACGGCGACTTAAAATTTCTTTTTATAGACCTTTCTAAAGCCATTTGGAAGCCTAAAAAACCTCCATAAAACAGTCTCTCACGTTTGAAACTTTATAATTTGAGCTTTAAACAGAAAACTTTTCTTCCGTTGCATCTAAGAACTTATTTAAAAGTTTTCTTTGATGTTTTTAGTTCTTAAAAGAGAGGATAAATTTTTTCTGACAATTTCGACATGTATTGGTGGGTGTACGACCGCACCCGGGGTGTGTTTCCCTCTTTAATATCAACACCCTTCATCCATAAACGTGTGCTAAATCTTCGATAATTCACAATTATTGCTATCAATAAGTAGGAAAGTCATTTTTTTCTAACCACGGCTGTTTCTAATGTAGATTATATTCCAATCGAATATATTCTACGTAAAAAGAGAGAATAGTGATATGGGCAAGACTGGTTTGTGTTCATATTATAACTTTAATTGTACCGCTTTAAAATATGACGAAAGGAGGAGATCAGAAAACGCAGGCATCCTAAGCAGCAAAATAAAGTGAATATAAGAAATCTATTATATTTACAAAACGTTCGCATTAATATTATAATCCTTAAACACAGCAATCAAACACATTATCTACTCAGCAATTGGTTTGGAATAGCCAATTATACAATCTGTAACCAATAATTAGGAAATAAAAGTTAATTTGCAATACTTTCGATGGACATATGTTATATGAAATTGAAGTTGTTTTTTTTAAATTATTATATTAATATAAAACTAAAAACATCAAATGAAAAATGCATATTGAAATCTTGAATTTGGTTAGTAAAATCGACCAACATGGGATAGTCAAGTCGTTTTCTTAAGCGTAATGCGCTATTAGATGCAGATTTTTTTTTCTATTTCCGCAAAAAACTTTCTTTGCAAAAAAGAAACTCGATGGTATAGAACGAAAGAGCAAATGCCGTAAAGTCAAAATTGCATATAAACATAAATCCCCCTATGTCATCACATGGTGTTAATGAGTTTTAGTTTTTATCACTTTTTTTAACACTATGTCATCCTATAGGCCGTTATTAAATTAAAAGTTTTAATGTAAAATACAGAATTTCACATTTTGTATACATTATTGTTGAAATCTGACAAATGATTCATTAAAAAAATAAAAAAAGGAATATGCATTGTGTAAGCGTAATGAAGAACGCAGTATCTATCAAGTTAGCTTGTGTGAAATATAAATCAACTTTAACTAGTTGAAATAAATACAACGAGTATCTTCGTGATAAAAAATCGTAATGTATCCTTTCGTATCCTTTGTTAATAAACACGTTTTATGCTAAAATCAACGCAAGTCGAGTGATTATATCTGATTTTAGTATAAATATATAAAGTTTTGTTACTACTTCGAGCTTTGCAATGTAAAAGTTATTTCTGTAAATTAATGACTCTAATTGTTTACGGAAAGCGTGCGTTTCCGAGAACTTTTTTCAGTAACAACACACACACATAAATAACACCATCAAGTGTAATATGTAATGCAGAATGTTTATCACCGACATAAAACGACTTTGGAAACATTTTCCAAGATTTATTAAACATCTTAAAATATATTATATGAGTTGCTTTACGAAACATGTTTTGCTGGCTATATTTTTTCACAGCTGTCATTTTTCTTCGTAATATATTCTCCCCGTTCCAAATTTCAATATTCTTTATCGCTATCACTCTCAACACGTTTCTAACATATTGGCACGTCAGATACTTTATGGTATGTTTTTTTTGTTGGTTGGTACGAGCGTAAAATGAAATTTATTAAAAATAATTAAATACACATTTATCAAACAAATGATAGTATATAATATTCTATAGTTGTTTTATAAATAAAGCAATATAAAAGCTACTTAATATCTTTATCGTGCAAAATCGATTTGGAAGCGAACTTTGTGAACCCATAACTTTGTATTCCCGAACACTACGCTGCCTATTTTCATGCGTAAAATTGAATCCGACATCGCATAATAATATATGACGTTTTGTATACAGCTGCGATTTACAGAATCCCTTGCAAAATTATAAATTATTACTGTCATTTTAGTTTTATTGTTTCGTGAAGAAGTGCTTCCTGAATACTAAAAAAGGAAAAAATGTATAGCTATTTTTTGGAAATCCAAATGATTCATCAGTGAAATGCATGATTTAATCTAATATATATTTGTTGATATCGACTGAAAGTGCTGGATGGAATTTGAATTGTTGAAACTTTGAATGTTTCCAAATATTTTGTCACTAAGGACCAGGTTTTCGTTTTTCGCTATCTTCAGGAATTCTATCACATGAATGCAACATAACTGACTGAGCTGAATTTTGCGAATCCAAAGAATGACTTTAAATGCCGAAAGGCGAAACCCAGGTCATTAGTGACAATATATGTGTAATGGTTTAAAGTTTCAACTATTTAAATTTAAAACATGTTTATTCAGATCTGATCATTTTTCGGCTGCTAACCGTCGCTTCTTCATAGAAAGAAATAATCATGAGCAATATAATGATATTTACGATTCTCATGGTTATAATCATTTTATAATAAAATTACGGAAATAGTACTAAAAATTGTGTTTTATTAGTATTTGTATATTTATTTCGCACCCAAGTGAGTTTTATTAAAAGTTACTACACCAAGAGAACATAATGTTTGACTATTAATTTCATGCTGTATAATGCGAAAATGTTTTAAAAACGTTAGAAGAGCTTGAAAAAAACTTAATCAAAAGTGAAATGCCTCATTTATAATATGTGAAAAAGTGTGTTATAAATTACCAATACAAGGTGGCATAATAATTTTTATAAATTTAAGTTATTTTTTTCGCCCATTGACATTAAAGTCATGTCAAATAAAATGTCATTATTTTCTTATGAAAAAATGTGTGCTCTTTACTCATGAGTTATATTAAAAAAATTGATAAATGAATATATAGCTTACATACAGACAAAGCGAAAGCATGTAAAAAAAGCTCAAAGCGTAAAGCTTAAGCATGCTAAACGAGTATCGCGTTAAATGAAGGATCTATGTATGTTATATAAACAGAAAATAATAAACTTTGATTGTCTTTTGTATTTTTTTCTCGTGGATGTGTTAATACAGCAGCGAAGTCGAATATGTTCCTGCTTACGATGACGAAATATCATGAAGGGTGTCAGTTTAGGTCAAATGTTTAATAAAATTACCCATGCATGTGAGAAAAATTACCACTGCAATAATTTGACATGTTGGATATGAGCCATGTATAATATATTTTTTCTATTATATTCAAGAAAGAGGGAGAAATCCAATTTGAAGACGTTTATTCATGAGGGGTCCGGCGTGCACATATTCATTTTATTTTCAAAGAATTCATTCGTCCTTTTTATTTCCTATTTATATATTATAATTCAATATTAAATGTATCTCAAAAAAATGTTCAAACATCATTTTTATCAACACGATTTACGTGATGGTAATATTTTTGACTGGTCGCGAATATTATCGAACGGTGTTAATGATCAGTAAATAATGTTCACAATAAGAAAAAATGTCCCGATCATTCTTAAAAATCTGAAAGTTGTACAATTCAAATCTAGTTTTTATAACTAGAATTCATTTTTTCTTGCCTTCCACTAAAACTTTACATTTAACACATTGATAGATACCTAGTCGTAACTCAACGAATATTTGGTACGTCCATTACAGATGTGAAAGACTTCTCAAATCACTTCTTAATGGCGGTTGTAAATTATAGCCAACGTTGTGAAAGTGTTTTTTTATTGAACCATTAAAATATCCGTTGAAATAAAATACTATGTGATATAGATGTTCATGTTTCCGACGTGAAGTATTTAATTTTTTCGAGAGTCAATTTATACCCATATCAGTGTATAAAACTATTACTGTTTAATTCCGTAAAATGTAGAGACAAACTACCGGAAAAAACACCTCAATCTAACGTCGATAATCAAAACCGGTGACGGTCTACTTTGAGCACGTCCTAATAGTACACCAGGAAAGCCTGAATCCTGTCGATTTTTCTGATCTAGGTGATGATAATATAGACGCTTAAATGACTTAGGATGAAGTAAAATGGCTTACAGAGGATAACGTTTTAGAAACAATGTGTAATGGCGTTAATTATGTTCAAAGTGAATCAGACATGATGATATATAATCATGTACTTTATTGTTAAGTAAGTATTTTTTTCCTACCTATGTATCTTTTTTGTTTGATATAGCAAAATGGATTCATAGCTTAAGAATGTAAAAAAATCTATGTTATTGCAGGCATGAAACTCACGTTTTCAAATTCGAGGATTCGAGAAGGTACATAATTATAAGTTGGGCAAAAATATATATTACATTGAATAATTATGACAGCTTTTACGGCATCGAAATCCATTCCTACGGTTATATGAGCAGGGGGTTAAGGGGTGAATGTGTCGGGTTTGCCGAAATTCACCACTTGAATTGCGTAAATTTATGTAGTACCATACTCGTACAAATTTATAAGAAGTTTTTTTTATACATCAATAAAATTAATTGGTCGATAATAATATTCATTATAATAGGCATATATTTATACACACATGGCATATCTATCAGCATGTGAATATATCGATTTAATTTGTTGCTACAGATAAAATATAATTATGTTGTATATTGTTAATTGGTCACCGATTTTCTTGGCTTCTGTGTAATTGGCTTTGAAGAAGCAAATGTGTAGGGAAGATACAGGATGAATAACCTGAACAAAGTATTCTTAATCAATATTGACTAAAAGGTGTGCTAAATAAAACCATCGATATTTAAAATTCAGTTGTACTGACCGCCGAAAAGAAAATATAAAATAATGCATGCTTTATACTAAAAATATATTTTGTTAAATAATGATATAATGTAATGAAGGGCTCACGGGAAATTAAAAAAAGTCATATAGTAGGCAAAAAGGTTGAAAAAAGTGAAATAATTGGAACCCATTTCCATTATATGAGCTGTCAAATAATGGTTTCTCTATACTGGTTGACGAGTCAACTTTATTAGGGAACAAAGCTTAATTATAAGCTTTAGTGTGATATATAAAAGCAAAATATTCTAAGAAAAATGCACATTTTTTTTCCAATGCAATATATATATTTATATATACATACGTTTGATTAAAATCTGTCTAAGCTATGACACCAAAGCTTTATGGTATACTTAAAACAAGCTGTACCGAATATTTTATCTGAAAAGATTGTCAATTTTTGAATTACATGCAATTAAGGAGTTGTAATTTATTTATTTATAACTACACGGTACAAAACTAACAAATTATAAATTCATTGCTTTTGCAACGCTAACATATTTAAATATAAAGCATTGGAAATTCAACAAATACACAGCAAAACAATCAACAAGGATTGCAAAAAAAGTCAACCAAGTAAGCTCATGAAATATATACTTTAACTGAAATAAAACATTCGTCTGAACTGAACTGATTTCTTAAAAAACTATCCGGAACACACAAATTGATATTATTAAAGATGGCAGAATTCTCATTTTGGCCTCAAATAAGTCGAAAGGAATACGTGGCTAGATACATTTCTCTTCGATTTTTCAAACTATTAAAAGTGAGCATACCTAAAAGAAAATCAGTTGGATAAAGCCACGGATAGTATCCATATGCCCTCAAGTAAAGAAGTCTCAATCAATGTATGAACTAGGTACAACGCATTTTGGTTACAAAGCAGACACCATTTTTACATCATCCATTATGGGCTAATGTAAGTAGGCTGTTGACTGTTATTTCGTCATTATATTTAGTAGAACATGAATTCAGTACAATTACGAACCTCATCACAAAACTTCCATACCGACTGAAAAATAGTGCTTACGAATGTTACTCACAAATAGCCAACTACAGATTATATCACAATATTTTGTTAAGCTCAAATGTATTTTTGTATTTTTCATTTAAAAACTAATGTTGGTTTTTTAGTAATATTGTTTTATACTTATATGTATTATTACTATTATGATTAAATTTATGTTTTTTTTTTTTAATAATTTTGATATGCACGTTGATCCGACGGTGTATGGATGGGTATATGTGAACAAGTCTGGCCACAGTCTCCGCTATTTATCGATTGCTATGACTCGCCTACTATAGAAAGCGCGCCAAATGACGCCATTTTGTCGAGCAACGTCGCCATGACGACCGGCTGACGCGGGAAAACGATGCCGATTTGCTCTCCCGGGTTGAGGGACTGTTCTAGGGTGGATATAGGGGTAACGGGCTGCAGTTGGGAGGTAAAGGTGTGCTTTTTAATTCCCATAATGAGATGAGGTGATTGGATTCGAAGCGGAATAATTGATTAGTCGTAGTTTTTAACGATTCAAGTAGCCTAGTAGTACTTCAAAAAGTGATCACTTACATATCACTACAATTTTTAGCAGTAGTGCAATTATTTTTTGATTTTTTGCAAAATCTCATCTTGTTTACTTTCAGTCGAATTGTTTGTCTCTGAGTTGTGCTTAATGATTATTAAAAATGTATTAAAAAACATTGTTCTTGAGCATAAAACTAGGATCACAGCTATAAGGGGGCTATAAAATTAATAAAACATATTCTCAGTGCTCCTTGAGACCTACAGGCTTTCCCGAATTGTGGCAATAGTTTTTAAATCATGCTTTTCAAATTCTCTTGAGAATATTTCAGCTATTTATTACAAATGCATATTGTACTATATTTATTGTGATAATGTGATATTGATGTTTAAAAAGTAAGTTCGATAGTTGTATAAAATAGTTATTTTCTTAAAAATAATGATATCAGGGTGAAAAAGTAGCAATATATTTTAGTTCATCAAACTATTTTTTCATCGTATAATAATGAAGTTCTACAAAGTAAATGCCCATTAAATCAATATACATTATGGATATAAAAAAATGGCGTCGATGATTTGACAAGTTTTAATCTAACAAGAGTGATTTGAAAAATCAACTTGGAAGTGAAGAAACTAGTTATGTAGATTGAGAATTTCTTCAAGTTGAAATTAAAGCAAATAGAAAAATATCCAAAAGGGGCTCAGGTCCCGCACGACTTTTTCACATTCAAGAGACACGCAAACATTTCCCCTGCGTATTACTGAACTGACCAAAATGTTTTTTGTTTGTTTTAGTTAATTATACATTTTTAATTGGTAATGAAATCAGTTCAAATAATGAAGTAAAATCGGTTCCATCTAAATATTTTTTTCATCGCAGGTACACCTAATCAATATGTTATAAAAAACTACCTTCGAAAAGTGGTGTTTCTATCATCTAAATGATTCATTTTTTCCGCTCAAGCGCAACACTATTTTTTGAACAAATATTTTACTACTAGCAATTCTCAGAAGATAATTCTATCTGACAAAATTCTTGGATACAGCTTCGGCAAATGTTTTGATTAATACCACACATAGCCTTTATTTGATTTTATATAAAATATATATTTGAGCACCTCTGGCACTGCCAGTAAGTTTATTGTCCTAAAATATTGCAATCACAGACCTAAAGCTGTGTTTCTATAATTACAAGTAAATGAATTAAAAAAATAACAACAAATCATTCAATTCATCATTTTCATATTCCACGGTATGATCTTAAAATTACAAATGCTTTAAATATAACGAAAAAGATATATAACTCGAGATAAATTAACAAATACCTTATTTTCATTTCATACCATGACTATTCATCTATTATTTATCTCCGTAAATTTATTAAAGTTTTATAAAGTTTGTCAAGAATAGCTTACTTAGGTGAATCGTGTATTGGAACGTTTGCTTCTGCGGTTATGAAATTTGCCCTTTCGTATCGCCATCTTTTGTGACAGAAACAATGGAACATTACGTACGCACTTTGTGTTTGTAAGATAAGTTATTTTGTTTGTTACACAATGACGTAAACGCGTTTCTTTGTTCTTGTATGTAAAGACGACATTTGTGTATTCAAAACGTCTACCGCAACGAGGAACTTCAACCTCCCTAAGTTGGTCCAAATTTTTTAATACTGTAATGTTTTGAAATATATATTAAATAAAAATGAGTAATTGATGCACACAAAAAGATTTTTGTGCTTATTTATAGAATAGTCTTGGAGAATTTTCGTAATTTTTAATAGCTATGGTAAATGATAATAATCTCATTCACAAGAGTACACGGAGACGTATGAGAAGAAACTGTATGAGATGACTACAGATTAAAATTGTCGGTTTGTTATTGTACAACTAAAATTTCATTCATTCCAGGAACAGCTGAATTCAAACAATACAGTCACTATGAAATGAGATGTTCATTTTGTTGAATACTGTACATCGTTAGTTTGTATTACATACATATCTCTATTTAATTATTCAGCCTTCCGCTTTAAAAAAAACTGACTAGACAATTCAAAGCGATTCCATTTTAATGTACTATAGAAAACAGCGTCTCGCTGGTTAAGTCAACGATCAAGGTTGATTCAGACGACTGCTCTTATCAATTATTGCTTCTATGGTAATAATATCGACCTAGGGACTTGGAATGTATTTTTTTTTGCACTATGGGGATCAATCCCACTGCAGAGAAGAGTTATGTGAATATACTATAGCAGTGGATCTCACGTGAAATTTTACTGTGGCCACATTATAAATATTAGCTGTCCTATGGAAATGTCTCGTGGCCGCACCAAATGTGATAAAAATAGTTTCGATGTTTATTTTTTATATGGTGCACTACACTGAATGATCTTTCACAATATATAGTTTTAGGTAAAATCGACAAAATTAATAAAGCAATTGTTGTTAATTCTTTATATTGACTTGATTCATGGTCAACGTATAACTTCGACCGAAATTTTTTAATAGTTTTATTATTAAAACGGTTCTTTACTTAAACTTGACTAAATGCTGGATGAGTCAAGTGTATTCAATCAATTTTCAAATAATAATAGTTATACAAATTCATTTGTAAAAACACTTTTTTTTATTATGTCAATATGTACTATTAAACTGTTGGTGGCCGCAGCAAATTCCTCTGGTGGCCGCACATGAGAACCAGTGTACTAAAGTGACACGGCTTAGTAATTTTGATGAGTTGCTATTTCAACAAAAATTTTAAACATTGAAATAAAAAAAAACGTTTACAAATTAATCAATTAATAAATAGTAACTTCTTTATGTTATCAGTATGACAAACTGTAAAATCTTTCTCAGCTTCACCTTAATTATTTTTTTTGTAATAGGTCCGAATTTATACATATTTTAAAGTCACGGCACGTATTAAATCACTTTTACCTTTTTGTGCCGTGGTTATATGCGGGCTTCCTTTATCTCACCAGTACAGAGAACTAAAAATGAATTACAAACTTTTTTATGCAATTTGAATATTCAATGTATTATATATTTAATTATTTCATAAAAAAGTGACTTTTATAAAGAAGAAAAAAACATGAATAACGTTGTTGAAAAATGTGCATCCATTTTTTAATGTTAACTTTCATCTTACAACGTCAGTGGTCGCAAAGGGTCATTGAAACTAGCTGGCATACGTTCTGAGGATGCCCCCTTCTCATCCTGACGGTCTATTTTACCCTCTTATAACCAACTGCATTCATAGTCTTACACGAAAATCGAATACTATTCTTAAGTTAACGTCGCTGGAAATCAATCGTAAAACAAAAGCAATCCGTGGATTCTTTGGATTCAAGGAGGCACTGTGTGGTGTCCATATTGAGCACACAGGGAGAGGTTATAATAATTTGAGAATGTGACAGTTAATATTGATTCTTAGAAGTATTGCGTGATGTCCATATATGCCATATAGTGTATGAATATGGAAAAAGAAGAACTCTTTAGTTAATTTTCATTTGTTTTATCAGTGAAAATGTAACAACATTTGAAAATTTAGATTAATAAAAGCGTTTTCTTTTGTAAATATTTTTATTGTTAGTAACTTAAATTTTTTAAAAACGTATTCGAATAATGTTAAGACTCTATCGACAAAAGCTTACGAAAAGCATAATTTAGTAGGATGACTGCAAACGCACATTGGAGTGCTTCGCATACATTCGTAGAATGTAAAACAGCACGAAACTTTTTACTTATACAGTAGCGTCTACACATCAGCATTGGAACAGTCATACAAAGAAATAAGTTATGTTTACTTTCTTTAAGGTAATTGTGAATCATATATATAAAAAAAAATTACAACGTCCAAAATTATTCTGCATAATTACCGTATTAATTCGAATATTCGAATGAAAAAAAATATGTTTTCATTATCTTGACAATAAAGACTGATCAAATTAAGATGGACTGTAATGGATCAATGAGAATAAAGTATTCAAATGAAATATTTGGTCCATTTTAAATATTTGAATATTTCATTAATTATTCGAACATATTTCTTATACGGAATATTTATTAAGTCAAATATAAAAAAAAGATCTTCGATATAATCAATATTTTATTTCTAAAAACACAAAAGTCTTCCGAATGTCGTAGAGCTCAGTATTATAATGTCTTATGAGCTGTCTGTTTTAACCTTTCGACATTTTGTGAAACCTTTAGATTTCTAGATTTCGATTATTCCTCATTGATTTTTATTTGTGCTGTAAAAATTATTGAACTTATTTTAGAAAATATTCGAAAATTAAAATTTCTTTTAAAGAATATGAGAATTTACTCTATGCATATGTAGCTATGTATTTGAAAATACTAAGTAAGTATTTGGATTGTGGGTGTATAAAATATTTAAGAATTTTCTATTGTGAGTCTCGAAAAGGATGTCCTACTAATATAATTAACGATTCATGAAAATTAGCGTCATTGATGAGACGTGCGGATAAAAACATTTTTCATGTCAACGTACAACGTAAGAAGTAAGAAGTAAGTGCACATCAATCATTATGATTCAATCGATATTGACGCGTCTATTTTTGAAATTATTTTTAAAAACGAAAGTTAAAAATCATTCAAGGTTGTAAAATTAAAAGGTGTGATAAATGAAATTCGTAGTTCAAATAAAGAACACGAGACATCGAAATTTAAGTAATTATTTTTTAAAGCATACAATTTAAGACTATATTCAATGTAAATGGGAAGAATATTATCTAGTAAATAATAAATGAATATAAATATGGTGAAAAGATTAAAATTGTAGACTTTGTTTCACTATTTTTATTTTAATGACTTTCTGAATGATTTTTTTAAGCGAGATTTTGAAGTTGAATATATTGAATCATTTTATCAGAATTAAAAAAAACTTGGTTGCCATAATATACCGTTGAATTAGAATATAAATGCGATGCCTTTTCTAGAATCACATTACATCAATAAAAAAATATTTTTTTGTACGTATTTACAGAATATATTTTATGATCAGGACCGGTGATAATAAAATATATTGGGGAAATAATTAAAAAAAAAATGTGTTTGTATTATTTAAAATATTATGCCTTTCCATCAAGAAGTGACATTGTAACAATTTGAGATAGTTTGAGGATGAATTATACAAAATTTGTAGTAAAAGAAGTTAAGTAAGAACAACACATTGTAATTTACCTAAATAAAGTTTTCATATAGAAGATTAAAAAATTTTCCCCCTCCTAATAGAATCTATGACAAAGCCACTGTGCAGATTTTGTCTGTATTTTAGCATAATATTTAGTGAAGGACATCCTCATGCAGGTAGTGGTGCTTACTGCAAATATTATATATACCTTTCGTCTGTGTCTCCGTTGCACTCCGTACGCGTCTGTGCACTTCAAGATGAAAAGATTAAAATGTAGAAATTTCCCTTTGGTGCAGCAAGTACTTACATCCATGTATTATGTACACAACTGCCATAGGAGGACGCTAGAAGGATTTTTTTTTATCTCAGAAAATATTAATATTCACACTTTTTACCGGAGGGTTGCGTTGTCGAGTATCAAATTTCTGGGGAAATACTGCTTGCGTTAAACAGCGGGAAATCAGTGTTGTGAACGAAAAATAGTGGATAAACAACTTGGATTATTGTGAGAAAGAATCAACCGAATTTATAAACCTATAGTAATATGCTATCTTATTTTTCTAATTTAGACGCTAAGCGATGACATTTAAAACTATGTTATGCTGTAAATGACAGCTTGCCGAATCTATTCAAATTTTAACTATTAATTTCAATAAATGGCAAAACCTATTTGTTAAATAAATCGTTGATGATAACGAGTTAATATTTTATAATACCAGTGGTCACTTTTAAGGTGTTAGCTGTCACTTCTTGATGGGAATTCATAATATTTTGAATAATAAAAACACGCGATGAGCGAAAACCGATCTTGATCATAACACATATTATGGAAATAGTACTATAATAAAATGTGTTTTTGTTATTTTAAATGCAAGTAGTTATAAGATATGAGCTTTTTCATGGAATACAATGAAATCAATGGAAAATTCTGTGATTTCGTGACAACAATATAGAGTATTTTCCAGTACATCCAGGTGTATTTTTACGTGGAAACAAATCGTAATACCGTCTTTCTTAATCTTGTTTTGCATAGAGATGCGCTCCATTATGGAAATTTTATCCGAAAGCTGACAGCGGGAAGGAAAAAAAGATAATTTCAACAAAGAAAAGATTTTCAAATAATGCGTGCTTTATCTGTTCCAGCGTGATATCGAAATTCGACGCATGCGTCCTAAAAACGTTTCCCTCCAAAAGGAAAAGCTTTCGTTTCGCGGTCATTCTACCGCTCGACCCGTAGCCAACTTCCCGGCAGTGCAATACCGAACACCGCGCAGGGTGTACGTTGGCTTTTTATCCTTGACAATTGAGTTTCTATTGTCAAAATACATTCGTTTAATTGACGTGAATCATATAAATTTACACATTTCGTTTTTATTAACAGCCTGTTTATTAAAAAACTCTAACGGTTTTTCATATCGTGCTGTAATAACATAATTATAACATTTTTTTTTAAAACGTATACGTTGACATATCAACATTGTATTTTTGTTGTTTTCCTTTTCTTCCAATGATGACCTGACAGGAATTTGTTGTATACATATGCGAGTGCGTAGGAAACGTGTGGACGATTTATGAATTCCTCATCCCTCGTTTTATGGAGTGAAGGAAAACATTAAAGGAAATCCTTGTGAAATGTTTCGCGAAGGGTCAGCATTCGGTGGAATGATAACTTAGGGTGGTTTGTATATTCATTTGTGGATGTGACGTTCTATCTACTGCCTTCGTTGGTCGTAATTTTTAAAGCTAACTAAAGTGTAGCGTGTTAAGAGTAAGGGGTGATCGTGCTATTAGGAATAAAACTCCACAAAACAAGGGATGGTTTTTGCGGGACACCTGTGAGATAAGGTTGGTTTTGAATTATTAATCATAATTAACTCTTCGCATGCACAGTTGTAGAGTATATTTAAATTACTTTGCGTAGCATGTTCAATTATTTTGACACAGAGTAAAGTAAAAAACTAACGTGGGATTAATTCTTCTTTTAATGTACTATTTTTAATAGGGAGAATTCGAAATAAATAATTCAAGTGGTAAATATTTTTGTCATTACTTTAGACAGGTTTTGATTTATGTAATGAATTTAAATTCGAATTGAATGAGCATGCCTAGAACACAATTTTATTTTACACAAAACCAACTTATTTCGCACCGTTAGTGAACATTTTTTACATATTAAAAATGTATAACACCACAATTTTTTTGTATACATTTTCCTTTCATTTACGTGATGTATTATATAAAATCAAGAAGTGAAGAAGGCTAAATATTAAAAATTCGAATTATTTCACAGTAAAAAAATCTTGGAGTTAAAAACGCATTCACGATTTTGGCTAATCTTGGAATATTTGAGAGACACGACAATAACACTTTGTAAACACATATAAGCTTCGAGTATTGAATTTATTTTGTTATAGGTGAAATTATACCGGTGAATGAACGAAGTTTTGTAAATGAATCGTTTCACCTACGGATGATTGCTAACATTCAGGGTGTTCAATTTATTATTGAAAAAGATTGGATTTTGGGTATCTTAATATATATAAAAGATGAATGCAGAAAAACGATGGATGCATGACACTGTTTTAATTCCTTGGAAGTACAAAACTACAAAAATACAGGAAAACGATAAAAAGGAATCAACGTCGAAGAATTAGTGAGATTTATTTCCGCCTTCTTTAAAATTGAGATAAATTTGTTTAAAATATATTTCGATTTCTAGATGTGGTTTTTTCGATTTCTTGTTTCTCATACATTTCGGGTGATCAAGAGTGTACATATGTAGCGTAATTGAATAACGTAACTATAAAAAAATAATCAACATCGATTGGGTAAAAAATTTTCTAAGGTTTATTAAAGCAATATTTATTTTCACTTTTAAGGTGTTAACCTTCTCTTCTTGGTTAAAATGAATTACATTTTAATAATAAAAACATAATGTTGGGTACTGCTCTGACAATGATATAGTATCAAGATTAGGACTGGTTTCGCACATCGCGAGCAACATAAATCGGAAATAATACTAAAAATTATGTTTTTATTATCTAATATAATATTTACGTAGACAAATTTGATACTTACGGATGGCTTCATTCATGTAAATAAACTATGTTGTTTAATATTTAAGCTAACCATATGGTGAAAACATTTACCGAGTTGTGCAGAGACTCGCTTGTTATAAATTTAGAAGTAATTAAAACGAAATTGTCGGCTGAACTAGCGCGTATATGATGTCGTATTCGACACTAGCTTCGAAATACATCTCGGGTTTTGAACAAGCCATCATCTAAATTTAGTTTATTTTCTATTAAAATTAATATAAAAAGGGAGGCCTTGTTAGTAAATATTTTTAACAATGTTGTATTATTGATTATTATTACCACTAATCCTTGGATCTAAAGATAACCAGAAATAATAAATAATAAAATAAATCAATAATAAGTTATTATTATCATTAATTATAGGATTACGATATTATGTCTACCATTATTATAAGATATTGAATGATCGCAAATATATATTTTCAGAGATAAAAAAATGCGTGGATTTACTGATCGTCGATATGGTTTGAATAAATCAGTTATATGTTTATCACAAATTTATAAAAAAATGGATTACGAAATTACATTATATGTAAAATATTTCTTGTCACTCGTTTTCTTGCTTTTACACAAATTAATAGACGAAATGTACCAAAATATTTTTTTTTTTTGGAATTTATATTCAAGCCAATAAAGGTAAACAAACTTAATATTTAATGACAAAAAATGTTTGACATAAAAAATTATACGAATGTTTGGAAAAAATAATATCTAAAATTCAAATTCCACCATTGAATCGATATTGTAAATTATAAAAATAATAATATAACATATTTATTTTGCTTGTATAATAGAGCAAAATGATATGTTTTCGCCTCAACACAAATAGATAAATATATTTCTCTGTAAACATATTGTTCAATATTTTAATATAATATTTCCACCAAAAAAAAAATCTCTAAATTAATTATTTTTTGGAACGTTAATGCCATATCGTATCGTTATCAATATTTGTATGCAGCTATTTCTTATTACGTAATACTTGCGTTAATTTGGGTGTCACTGTACTGTAAAACGAACTTCTGTTTCGTGGCTCGATTATTCACTCAACTGCCCGCTAATTATAAATATTAATTGAATGAATATATCACTCTATCTTATGAACACTTGGGGTTAATATGGGAATGTATGTCAATGAAAAAATCGGATATGACACTCGAAATATTGCTTTTAGATTGCATTTTTACTAGCCAGCATACTGTGTTTCAAGGCAAATGTTTGAATAATTTATGTTATTCCGTGTAGTTATGTGTTTTGTGGACCATTCTGTTATGTGCACGTTATTTGTTTTGGTGTGTGATACGGTTTGACTTTATAACTGTCAAGTGTTAAACGGAAGTCTAACGGCGAGACGAAATTTCGAACAGATTCACATCACGTTCGAATCTGTCTGTTTAATAGTACTATCAAAATTATATTCTTTTTGCACGTTTTGATTATTCAATTTTATTAATATATTTTTTTGAATCAAAACAGTGAAATAGTTAACGTTTCAAGATATAATTTATGAAATGCCGATTGAACATATATTTATTAATAAAGTTAGATATAACAAATTTTAATATATGATAAATTGCTATAATATTATCATTTCATCAGAAAATTTGTGACATACATTTTTAAATTAATTTTAAACCATATCAAATTTGAATTGTTAAAACTTTGTATGTACGATTCCACATGTTTTGCCACTAACGACCCGGGACTCGTTTCGGATTCACAGGTGTTTATAGATTAATATTATTGAAACTTATTTTAGCTCTCATTTAGTTCTTACCTTGGGGTCTGAGTTTCACTTTAGTTAATCCCTTTGTTATGTAAACAATGATAATTGTTTATTGTGTGTCAGTTCTGTTGCATTAGTGTGATAGAATACACGAAGATGTCGAAAGGCGAAATCCGGGTCGTTAGTGACAAATCATGTGGAATAGTACAAAGTGTACACAATTCAAATTTGATATGGAAATTCCATTAAGCACCTTCACTCGATATCATAAATTTATGCCATATATTAGTGGAAAACATTTTGAGTTTGTATGAACTGAAGGTACACCTGTTACAGAAGAGTGTATGTTTTTTTTAATATATTGTAGATCTAAGCGAATTGATTGAACATTTCAATCTTATTCTTTTCATCTGTACTCTTTTTAATAATTGAAAACATTTATTCAAATAATACAAATTTATCAAGTCTCTAATATTAAAATAGCACTATATTTTAAATCAGTATTATAACTGAGCTCGATACTTTATCAAAGTAAATATATATGAACAAATAATCTTAATGGATACGTTTTTTTCTGATTAGATAGATTTTGTGGACAGCTACTCAAATATTTACATTAAGATTAGCTGCACCTGTGGTTACGTATAATGTTTCATTTTGAACAGTATGCTATAATCTTATATCAATGTACAATTTAGTTTTGGATCGTCATTAGATGAGTGCAGAAAGAATTTCGCCCAGTGTATTAATGTATTATATTATTTATCACTCTCTTGTCCTAGATTAATTTATTATGATGCTAGAATTGTGAATGTTTCATGTAGTAGAAAATATATATCACCATTTCACTATTTTTGATAAATAATGCTGAAATGAACATGTTTTTAATATTGTTTAAGCACGCGTTTTCATGAACATAATAATAGTATAGCAAAATTGTGATTGTGGTTCAATATTTATGAAAAATAAAACATGTGTGACTATAAATCTTAAGTGTTTTAAAAGCGAAATTCATTTAATACTTATTTTTCAAATAATTAAGTTATAGTTTTAAACAAATATTTTATTTTTTATTGTGTTATTATTATTTACTATCTTTGATTGTTATGTGTTTTAAATTATTTTGTGATTAAAAAAAAATCAGCAAACTTGTGGTATGATGTAAAAAATACAATGAAATTATGCTGGATATAGTCGAAATGTGTCAAGTAAATGTTTGAAAAGCGTGGATATGAAGTTTGTTTCGGAAGCCTATGCCTACACACGAATTTATGATGGATTTGGAAAAGGTAATGTTACACTTTTTTATGTTAAGCTTAAAATTGTTTGCTAAGTTAAATTATCTAAATAAAATAACAGTTATAATGATTCATATTGGTGAATGATTACTAGTTCCTCCTCAAACCAAAAACTTAACAAATGAAGTTATAAGTTTTCCCTAAAAAAAAATTAAGTTAATTCCAAAATTAAAATTGTTATATGAATTTTGAAGGTCAGTCACGTTTGTGAACTCCCAAGGTTTGTAAATTAGTCACAGTGAGAAAAGGCCGACTCTTAATTTTTTTTTCATATGGAAGAGAAGTAAAAATAGAGAAATAATGGTAAGCCTTGTCAGCTCATTTGATCTCGTAAACTAAAATGTAGTTTACCGGTTTGTAGATTAGTGGTCGATAAGGATTCGTAATGGAGTGTGAGTAGTTATGAAGTTAACCTATTACGTGAAAACTGATTGTAAATCAGTCACTCAATTTTATAAAGAGATGTTCGAGATACCAGAACAAAGCAGTTGTTAATCGCTCACGCAATGCGTCACTTTAAAGATCTGATTGATCAAATCGATGAACTGATAAAAATCATTAAACGGTCGTTATCGATATTCGATTACATTGACACTGTAACTCAGCCGATGAGACCAAAGTTGACCTTTCGGTTACAGGCCAAGCAATTAATTTAAGCTTGGCAAAATCCGGTAAAAAGTAAATATGAAAAAAATCAACTTTATTTGTTGACAAAATATTTTCATTATACGATATTCATGGGTTCGTATATTTTCAGTAAATTCGCCGTCACCCTTTGACACTCCAAGCCACCTCTTCTTGTCCATTAAACAAAACGACCCTTCAGAGACCTCGCTGAATATATATTACTTATATATGTAATTAAGAATATAGCAGCATAGCAGCCTGGGTTGAATTATTTATAAAAAAGCTTTACTTCTGTTTTACAGCCACTAAACACCGAGCTTTTATAAAATTTGAATTGAAAATTATTCCTATGAATATTTATGGCATTGCTATTTGAATATTTGATTTTTTATTCAATAACTTTTTTCAATTCTGGTAGCCTGAAAGTTTTTTGGTTCTATTAAGAATTTAAGAAAGAACTTGTAACTGAAAAGTCAACGCTTTTGGTAGCTCATCTTATTTGGCTGAAGTGGATAAGAGAGAAAATCTCGGAATGAACATTTTTATTGGTTGATAATTTTTTTATGACAACTGTTTATTTTTCATTCGTTAAACGTCACTGGGTATAAAGAAGTGTTAAAGAATTTGGGTAGATAATAACTGATTGCGAACTCATCGATCTTGCTACAAAGAAATGTGTCTATTCTGTGAATTTACTTTTGTATTCACTTAAGCAGGATAAGCTTATAATAATAAGCATCGAACACATTTGAAAAAAGCGACATTTGATAGTTTTTTTAATTGTGAAATAATCCTTTTTTATTAAAAATGCTTTGACTGCATTGCGTTACTTAGTGTTATACTTTATTCAGAAATGTAGGCCACTCAGGAATTGGGCAAGTTTTCAAACACACAACTTTGTATTTGTTTTACGCTTTGCTATCGAATAACATATCTATTGCTGCCAGTGTGCGAACATCCCTAAGGGTGCATTTAACTGTCCAAAACACGAACGCCCTTAATCAGGGGTGTCAAAACTTTTATTTTTTTGGAAATGTGCCACGCTTAAGCTACGCTTTCGTGTAACTTTTTTTAACAAGCTTTGTTACTTTTGTATTAAATTTTCGTTTGAAATGACAATATTTCTTATGGTAGAGTAGAGCCAGCATTTTTGATAAGCACGACAAAATTGAAATTTATTTTCTCTCAAAATGTTATAAAAATTAATAATTACGAAAAAATGAATATTTTTATATTTTTTTTTTTTATTGAAGCGCTTTTAATTTACTTGAAGCGCCACCAATACTCAATCTCAATTTGGTTGATGTTTGATGTAATCCATTCTTGTGTATGTTTTTTCTAGACATGTCTATTTTCAGAACTATTTTATTATATTAATAATTTGAATAAGCAATACAAAACATCACCTCTTAGACCGCCTCGTTTATTATACACATATTTATTCGAAACGTATTCAATCAATTGATTCGACCTCGAGATTTCGTTGTGCATTTTCTTACTACAATATAATTTATATGAATAAGCGCATCAAATGCTTATTGTACCTAACATATAACACGATTACAGAGCACATGACAAAAAAAACTTTGGTTGATGAAATATATAAATATCGAATAATGTATATTTTTTAATAATATCAAATTTTATTCAATCGTTTAATTGTGCTCGATAATTTTATCCACTCTTGGTATAAAAAGTGTATTACAGCGAGATTATTTTATAAAAAAGACAATTGAATTAAGTGTTAAAAATCTAGTCCATAATAGTTGATTTTTGCAGAGAATGCAACTAGTTCAATTTAAAATTTATGGTGGTAATTTAAATTCTTCGTGGATATATTATTTTATCAAATGAGAAATGGATCAATTATCAAATGAGAAAAATACATTTCAATAGAACTATTTGTCACATTTGAGGTGTAAACTGTCACTTCTTGATGGATAGGCATGAAATTTTGTAATATATAATAAAAACACATTTCAAGTACTTATTTCCACAATATATTTTATGATCAGGACCGGTTTCACTCACCGCGACCATTATCTACTGATAAGTTGAGCGATGAGCGAAACAGGTCCTGATCATAAAATTTATTTTGGAAATAAGTACTAAAAAATGCGTTTTTATTATTTAAAATATGGCTATTTATATAAAATTGTGTTGGTTTTTATTATAAAGAAAAATGACTTAGTTTATTAACAAATTTCTAATTTATAATACAGTGTCACTTCATTTTAGTCCAATTATTATAAATCGTTATTTCACAATACCTTCCATTTTCAAATATATTGGTGATGTACTCGAGGTAATAAAATACAAAATGTTGTTAAAACCTTTCCTTCGTTTCATCTGGTATCCAATTACATTTATATTGAAAAGTTTAACATATAATACGTATGTCCTAACCACAATATCGTACCACAGGTGTGTTGTGTTAGTACGTATCTATTATACACATACAAAACCTGCGAACTAGAGTCATCCTATTTAACTTTCATTCACTTCGTCGATTGCTTTTTCGTACAAAAGCCTTTTCGTGACACCGTACCTTACACCCTCTTTCGTACATAATATACGTAAAGGCAATGAACTGAATATATGGCAGACCTTTTAAGCACGCCTTGGAAAATACACATTTGTGAAAAGTATTTTAGTTCTCTGTAATTTATTATTATCACTTGTATTTGACTTATATTTTTAACCGTCAATTTAAATTGTTTCTTATTTTTAGTATTACGAGATTTAAAATTGTGAAGGTTGTGTAGTAATTTAGTGACAATTCATAAGAAATACGATGATTGAAAAATATACATGAATTACTTTAATTTATCGAATTCACTTCGCTAGACCGATTTTTCAGGTTTATATTAACACAATATTGTAATGTGTAAATTCATGTTGTTTCAAACATTGGAATAAATAGAATTTTGCAGTTGTTTTCTTTAATTAATGAGAAATTCAAACTACTTTTAAAAAATGTGACTTTTTCTTCTTTCGTTTATGAAATTGTGGATAATGCAAACTTTAATAAAAGATATGACGTTTGCTGTAAAAACCATCATTATTGTAATTTCATATAGCTCTTGATTATGATTAATCATATTTTTCTGAAAAAATAATTCGTAACTTTGTGGTTTTAAATAATTAGGATCAGTTTCACTGCTCACGATCAGCTCAAAAAAAATGTTTCATGATCAATGAAAAATGTATAAAAAAAATAATACATTGTTGTATGAGCATCAAAAAATATCGAAAGTATACGATACGATATAGAGAAAGTTTTCAAAGCGTTCATAAAAATGTATTATACAATCACATCTCAATGTTCAACTTTTACTTCGTTTTATTAATTGTAATATTAATTTATTAGTGATAGTAACTAAACAAGCATTTGTCTCGGGGATGTTGCCAGCTTTAAAAATATATTTTCATTGTTTGAAAAGAACCCGCGAAGTTATTTTAATATTAAATCATTTCTCCATTTAATGTGTCGTTTGTCCTACTCTTGTCTCCAAAATAGCCAACTTTATGTTAATATTTAAACTTGATATTATCATAAGAGCTAAATAGAGAGCACTAAAACTTTGTAATACATTACATCATAACGCAACACTTAGGTATTTATTAGCGGTTTTCAGTGCGAAAATGTTCCGTCAACTGTGCTTTTTTATTTGGTATTATGAAAGACTTTCATTGACAATTGCGAATCATTACATACTCGTCTTTGTGGAATAATCATTTTTAATACATTAAATCAGTTCTATTGATTTTTTTAAACAAAGCAGATTCAAGAGTTATTCAATATACATTATAATTCATGGAAACTTTCAGATCGCTTTTTCTATCTCCAATTATCATTCCTGCTAATTTTTTAATCCACTACTGGTAAACATATGTATACATAAGTTTATTTTTACGCAATATGTGTGTACATAACACTTGCATTTGTGCATACATGGTAGTCACATCGTGTAAAAAAAAAAAGAGATCAATTTCACTACCCAAGAACGACCATATCACTCCAAAAGGTATACCACAAAACACTATCACTCCTTTAGATAACACTCAGTCCATTTTATGTGTTATAGATCATATTTGTTATATTGAAACTAACAAATATTTGAAATAACATATATGAGAACGCACTATACCTTCTATCATAGGTGTGTATGTATATGAGAAGGTAGTTGATTTGAAAATTTGAGAAAATGTTATTCGATATGAATAATTGTAAAGATAGCAAAAGGAGAAAATGACTGAATACTACACCATTGAAAATATACTTAAAATATTATACATTTAGTTAAAGATTTCATTGCAGTTTTGTTTTATTTATGATCGTTTTTAATGTGGTTATGTGGAACGAGAACGACACTTCATATTGTTAAATTTCTCCAACCCTTAATTTTTTTGCATAAATAAAATGTGTTGTAGATCTTTAAACAAGATTTGACTATCATTTTTACTGAAAGGGAATAAAAACTCTGAAAGTATAATATTCTGTTCATTTACCACAATCACGGGGGAAATGAGATTCGGTTAACCTCTTTCCAAGAAGGCAATTGAGAATTTCGATGGCATAATAAGGGCTGAACCGTTTCTACCAGATTTCTCAGCATACCGTTGTATAATACATAGGTTGTTCTATTGTATAACAACTTCTTTATACATGCCCAAAGTAGTATTATATAACAAAATTTCCATACAAAGTTTTAGAGTCTGTAGTTTTGGGACACAGAATATTACAGTAAATCCGAGAAACTGTGATAATTAATTTACATTCTCTCAAGTGACATTGTATACGATACATTGTTTAAATGAGCAATTTTACATATTATTGTATATATTAATACTTTGTAAAAAAACGCCTTTTTAAAATTATATTCGATTATTTGCAAGTACAAAGTTTCTCAACTAGTGGTCCACGGACTACGAAACAATCGAATTTTAAGTTGTATGTTATTGATTTTTAAAATATATTTTTTTGTTACTATCTGTTTTAATATACTTAAATATTATTGAATTAGCATATAGTAATTTGAAAAGTGAGTCTATGTTATATAAATTTTTATTATTTTATTCCAATGTTGATGGTCTCCAAAACACTTTTGGACTTTTTGGTGGTCCGAGGGTGTAGAAATGTTGAGAAACTATTTGCTAGATTATATTCTATCAAAATCATACAAGTATAAATAAAACTATTTCAGTAAGAGTATGAACATCAATTTTATCTATTAATACACTATTCGAATTGCACTTGTTAAATTCAGTTAAGTTGAACAGTTAAACATGATTGCAATAAGCGAAGCCGTGGTTGGTTATTACAAAAAAAGAAAGTAATATAATCCCAATTGTGTTTTTTTTTAATGAAATCAACCAACTTATTTATCTAATTAAGACATTTTTAAGATTTTTTACAATATAATTAATAAGCCACTATAAGTGATTTAAGTTGACATGCAGGCACATCACGTGTGTTAAGTTTATATGCGGTTTTAACCTACTGATGGGATTAGAGCTTTCAACGGAGAAGCTTGTTGAGTATTATATTTTCTTATATTGTATTGAGAAGCCGTAGTAACTGTTGACTATGTGTTTCCTGATAGGTACGCTGACTTATATAATGCTCATTATATGTTTTCGTTTCCGGGTAAGGTTTATTTATATTTAACGCTTAGAATGCTTTCACTCTGGAGTAGGCGCTACTCTTTGACGCGTAAAGCCTTCGGAAATCACTATTTATTTTAAAACATTATTCACAATCTAATAATATAGGTAATTGAACGGTTTTCAAAGCTGAATTGAATAAATTTTTACAATCACGCTTTAACGAATTGAAAATTTTATTTATTTCAAATACACACATTTCGATCAAGAGATATTTTTGTAAAATCGATTTTCAACGAAATAAAAAAAAAGAATTGAATAAATTATTAATTTTAATTGTTACAATTTTGTACGATTCCACATGTTTTGTCACTAACGACCCGGGTTTTGTCTTTCGGCATCTTCAGGCATTCTATCACACGAATGCAACAGAACTGACGTAAAATAAATAGTTAGCATCGCATATATATTAAAGTTAATAATTACAGGAAAACACTTACCCCTAGGCAAGCAGTAAATTGCAAGTAAAACAAATCTAAAAATATCAATCTAATAATAATTTTCATTAATAATCCGTATGATAGAATGCATGAAGATGTCGAAAGGCGAAACCCGGGTCGTTAGTGACAAATTATGTGGAATCGTACAAAATTGTAACAATTCAAATTTCATATTGAAATTCCATCAAGCAAATCAGTCGATATCATAAATTACATTATTAATTATTTAAAATTATAGTGCCAGTATTCAGCTATTATTTGGAGACAGCAGTTTATATAAGAAAATACACACAAAAAAAAAATGTACTCCTTTCAAACATAGACGATGTATCGAGCAGTAAAAAATCTAATTACGAATTGTTTATTGGTGGCTTGAAGGATTAAATGGAGGTCATAAAATGAAAGCACTTATATTTAATGAATAGACGACTACGTGATACTAGCTTAAATAGCTCTATCTACTAACGCAAAGACGTGACGAGTTATACCAATGATTCACGAAAACATCAATAACTTTCTTTTGTTATCATTTTTCAAATAGCAGAGAAACAATTTCTGTGGATTATGTGAATTGATCGTTGAAAAATATTGCGCTATCAATTACATCTTTCTGGTGACATTAAATCATGTAAAACGTTCGTACAAAATGGTTTTTATAACTACAGAGATTTGATGGTATTAAAAAAGGATGTCCTGGAATCAACGCTGTTGAAAATTTTTCCGCAGATGTTGAAATTTTTAAGTGACATAAAGAAAACGAGTAGATTACTAGTCCTAGCCGCATTTTTATAAACTGAATGTCTCCGAAAAAATGACCTAATGCGAAATAGTTGTAGATAAACTTTTGTCTTGATTTTTTCTCAGAATTCAACATGTAGTTCAGTTCAAGATGAACAATCAATTTACTAAAACTTCTTATTCAAAGCGTCTCTATAGATGCTATTTTCGGAGCTCATGTAATACATACTGGGAAGAGATATGGTTAAAATATTTGTAAAAAAATATGGCTTTGTTTTGATTGTATGTAACTTAAGTAGTTTATAATATATCATATTGGATGGCAAAAGTTTTACGCCAATTTTAAATTTTTTTTATTTTCACGCAGCACCTAATTGCTTTATATAAATATGCGGTGACTACTCATAACGCCTCGACGCTAATAGTTTCTATAAATACTTGTACATTATGTGGTGCTCATTCTATTCTATATAAATGTGTTTTACAAACTATTAGTTGTATAAGACATAGTTTTCTTCATTTCCAGACATTTTGTTACGCAATTGTGTACGAACTGGACGAGGCTGCCAAAATTATTTTGGCAAAGTTTTGCGCATTTTTTGTTATTGAAATTACGTCAAATTTTTTACGTAATATCTTTTATTGAGCTTTTGGAAAGAAGACTTGTATAAGATCTTAGAAATTCAATATCCTTGTTCACTTAACGTTATTATTGTGAATTTTTAAAATGCTTACTTTTGTAATATTGAGCATTTGAAATTAGAATGCTCAGTATGACAAGAAATAAAAGAATATTTTTTAAAAGAAATTCTATTGGATGTTTATTTGCTTCATAAAACATAAAGAAGACTGCAATGGTTTATTTGAAAGGCTTATATTAAATAAAAAAAATTAATCAAAATAAACAGATTTATAGCTGATGTATTTTTTTTGTCTAGCGTGATAAAATCAAAAGAATTTAATAAAAAATTAGCTTATGATAATTACGTTGTTTGTAAAATTAACCCGTCTATTTTATTAAAATAATATTCCCCACATAATAAATCGACAATATTAAAGTAAATAGTGACTTTCTTGCTGACACTCAATTGATACGCGTTTACATGTTAAAAACAAAGATTTGAGTAAAAAATAAAGTGTCTTTGGCGATGGATTTAAATGATATGGTTCGCTCAACAAATACGTATGTACAAATGTGAGACAATGAAATTACGTTTATTTTCTACTTCAACAATTTTTTTCAAAAGAAATGCGACCATTTATTAGTTAATTTTGCCCCAGAGCTTAAAGCTTACAAATATTTTGTTGAAGGACAGATTATTTACGCTTTCAAATTTAGAAAATAATATTGCAAGACTCATTTTTACATGATGTGTACGATATGGTGACACATTTCTTTAATGAGAGGTTCAAAGCAAGGCTGAGAAAATGTGCTTTTAATAGATTTTTTTTGTACAACAGCTACGCTACAAAAGTATACTTATGAATTAGCTTATGAAATACTTTGGAAAATAAAACACCGTATTCCCCCCTGTTGCATATATTATATCACTTATATATGAGTCTTGAAAGTATAAGTACTGGGTAGCATTAGCCACCCTTGTGTAATATATTTTAAGGTTATGCAGGGGTTGTTTTGTATTATAATGTGGTGTAATGAAACACGTAAAATACCGGATAAGTTTTAGTTTTCATACTTAGGTCATTAAGGACATGTACAGATAACCTGTCTATCCTGAGGAGTAAGTTTTTGATATAATCGAGACAAGCGAAATTTCGCGATATTAAATAAGCAATCTTCAAATACGTTCTAAAAAAGTTTTTTGTCGATTTTTTTTCAATAAAATATCATGGATAGAAGAATTTGAATTTCATTTTTCCAGATTTGTTGACACAAGTTCATATTTTCAATTGAAATAATCGAATGTTTTCGATTTCGTCATGAAACGTTTTGATCAAATAGTTTTCAAATTTTTGACTGCTATATAATAATTTTTCCCTCGCTAAGACCGTGATAAACAAGAACTACATGTATTTATTAAAAATGCTTGTATCGAATAATTTTGTGTAACATATCACAAATCTAAGTATAGTGTAATCGAAAGTTATTGGTTAAGACTCTAATAATATTTCTTACTTGAAATATTTGACATTTTAAAGGTATAACTATAAAATGGTTTACATTTTGTTAATCTAAAATTTCTCTTATACTTTTCACTACATGAATATGGGATTAACTCGTGTTTTAAATAGAGTTATCATAGACGAAATATTAGTCATTGTAATTTATTAAACCTATATTTGAAAGGTCATATTTTACGAATTAATTTTTGTAATCTTTTAAAAAATCCTATTGATTTTATTTGTATCAAAATACGACATGCATTATCATTTAAATAATATGATCACACAAAGTGTCGTAAATTTTTAAACATAAATTTTGCTAAAATGAATATCTTTCAAGCGATATTCAATTTAAAATTTCTGATTAAAGTGGGTACTATATTTCCCTCGGATGGTAGAATCGTACTCATTTAATTTACATTTTCACAACATGGATTTAAAACGACAAAAATAACATTTATACTGAGCATTCTTCTCTCGCATTTAATTAGTAGCCTTGCTTAACTTTTTTCGAGTACGTATAATTTCTGTCCATGACTAAATGTGTTAAGTCGGTGAACTTATTATTTTCTTGAAGCTTTTCAAATTGGTAGAACTCATTATGATTTTATGCAGTGGCGTCTCGTATATTGAAACATAGCTCATTATTCTTGAATCAGTTATGATAATGGCGTCAGTGAGAAGGTAATTTGTACGGGGAGAATTTTCAGAAGAGGCGTCTTTGGTAGTATATATGTGTCCACGTGCGTGTTATGAAGCAGAGGCGCAAAACCTTTTTTCCAATTTATGAAATTTAACATATGAATTACTATCCTACATTACAATTTTTCATTTTTAAGGTATTAACTCTTGCTTGAAAGAATGCTCCTTGATGGAAATACATGATGCTTAAAATAATATAAAACACATTTCTATTACTATTTATACAATATAAATTATCTAAATGGAAGCGTTCATGATGTGTAAAATGAAGAATGAATCATTTTGTATCGTAATAAAACGCAAACAAAATCTTACGTCAGTGAAGTCATTTATGTTTTTTGCTATCTGTGTTTAAGATGAGAAGTTTAGTGTTAGTAGAACAATTATAAAACATATGTTAGACACTGGCAATCAAAACATGTATTTTTTTAATGACGCTCAACCAGTGCGATCCGTGATAGAAAATATTACATACTACTCATTGAAAAAAACGTCTTTTACAAATTATTTATTGAATTACATACTGCAACTTCAGTTCAGTGTCTGCGTTTTGTTTAGGCTGGAAAGATTAAAGACACGACTATTGAAAAGTTGTTATGACATAAATAGTTTATTAGAAAATATATTAAAAGCATTCCAAAATTAATTCGTTGCATTAAATATATATAAACGCGCATAATGGCTAAATTTATCACATTTGTTTATTAATGATATAAAAAAATTGACTTAAAATATCAATAATAAAACGATTACTTGTGGATAACGTCACTCTTCATATTAATGTGCGACAAAGAATTATTATTCTACCGATATTTATATGAAAACGTTTCCTTTTATTGAAGAAGGTACGAATTTATATGAAAGCAAATCCTTAATGATGTAAAATATATTTTAAAAATGTTATATATTACTTGATCCTGGAGGGTTGTTTGCAATCAACAAAGTACTCACTAATACCCCAATTCATCACGAGATGTTGTGTAAAATATCGCAATTTTATGCGAGAAAAATAATTCACCCCCAAATTTGTTGTAGCCAGCAGTTATTATATGTTTAGTCCATAATTTTTTTGGTTAAATTGCTTTAGTAAATTTATGAATTTGAGAGATATAAGTAGGATAAATATTATGTTTACCTTAAAATGAGTAGTTTTATAAAATAAACGATTTGAGAATTTATATGTAAATAGTGAATTTTGGCGACAACAGCGAAGTAATGTAAGCCATTATTTTGTTTTTCTATTTCGATTTCGTGAGCCCATTTGGCAATACCAAAAGATCTACCGGAGCTATAATGGCATAATACTGTTATTATCTCAAGAATTTTCAACATACAACAGAATAGAAAGGTTTACAGTAAATAAATTTATGATATCGACTGAAGGTGCTTGATGAAATTTCAATATCAAATTTAAATTATTACAACTTTGTACGATTCCACATGTTTTGTCACTAACAACCCGGGTTTCGCCTTTGCAAGTTCGGTGCATACGTGTGATAAAATGCCTGAAGATGCCGAAAGGCAAAACCTGGGTCGTTAGTGACAAAGCATGTGGAATCGTATAAAGTTGTAACAATTTTAATTTACAGTCAATAGCGATTTTTCAATGAGTGAAAAATCGTAGACTTATGAAAATGTCTAGTATAACATTTTTATGTTTTTTTTTTTGATTAGAATTTCTTAAGATATCTAGACATAAAAGAAGAAGTCGCAAGACAATATAATAGAAAGACGTGAAACATTACAGACACATATAATTGTATTTGAATACAATCTAATTTATATAATATATGTATTCATTTAGTGACTTGGACGGCTAGTAAGTCTTAATATACTAAAAATGTTACATTCAAAAACAAGAATATAAATTTGTCGATATGAAAAAGATACACATACGGATGTGATCAAACGTCAAATGATTATTTAAGAGCTTTTCAAGCTCAATGTCAGCAAAACATTTTCCGATGACGTCAATCAAGGTTTTCGCATGACTTACCAAGAAAGGGCAATAGTTAAATATAATCGCAGCAGTGATTTACTCTCTAACGTTCTCTACAGAATGTTTTTATGCGTTAATTTTTTCTTGCTTAAATATTTTTCTGATATAATATAATACTGCTCATAAAAACTTTATGAAAACTGTCGATAAGTGTTGTAAAGTATTATATAGGAATCGCACTGAATTATTTTTTTAGTTGAGTTTTGGATACGTATTCTAAAGTACGGGTGCCGAATGGCTTAACTTTCTCCCGCCTAACCCATTCTCAAACGAAACGTATTATTCACTTTTAATGTGTTTACTGTCACTTCTTGCTGTAAAGGCACGAAAAAAGTAACGTATTAGTGACAAATTGACTAGTAGTTTTGTTCTAGCCTTATTGTTATATCCTTACGTTTTCCCTGGAAGAAACGTGAAGTGGTTGAGTAATTAATAGATCTCGTAGAACAATACCTTTTGGTGAAATAAGTTCCGTAGCCGATATATTATAATCTATGTTGTAAGTAGAGATGGTTTCAAAAAACTCTCTCAAAGAAGCATTTGTAAGGTAAATTTTTCACTGGCTTTTTAAAGTGTGGTAAAATTAATATAATTTCAATGTGTATTCATTATGAATTACAAATTTCAATTAAATTTAAAGGAAATCAAACAATTTAGTATTTTTATAAGTCACAAAAGTAAAAAAGTGTCATCAATCTTTATCGAGCTTTTTTCTTTCCAAAGTTAAATTAATCATATATGATCAGGTAAATATTAGTAATATTTTGGTAAAATATTTGATTTTTGTTATTAATGAGTTATGAAGTTTCTCTATGAAAAGGGAAAAATCTGTTTAGGGTCGGTGGGTTTGTTAACCGAAATTGGACGAGGTATTACGAAGTATTTCGAAAGGTTGGTCAAGCTAAATGAATAGAATACATTCCGTGTAACAGGGGTTAAAAATTACATCAAAGTAAATCGTATTTATATTAAACTTGCAAGTGTAATTCATTAAAATTTGTATTAAATATTTCTAGGTATATTTAAAAGCTTCAGATTTCAAAACACAGTTAAATCAAACGGTAGTTCTGTCGATGGCGTGAGCCGAGACAGCTATTAACTATATCTTTTAAAATTTTGTAGAACTAAAATACATTATTGCTATTTTTTATCCGTGTTATAATGGAGTTCTACCAAGTAAAAGCCAATTTAATCAATATACCGTTAAAGAACATTAAGATTCTGTTTTTTTAACATAATATAGTAAGTATTTATATTTCCCTACCACGAACTATATGTAAAAATAATAAAATACGGTGCTAATGTAATTTTTGAACAGTTACTGATTATTACTTCCTATAATATCATTATTATTAATTTTTACTATAAAACTTTATATGTCTCATATAAAGTTTTATAGTAAAATTATAACATTGATAAAGAATAGTAAATATCTATAATTTTTTAATTAATCAAGTTTCATCGAGCAGTTACAATTTATTGCACTTATAAGATATTAAAGATACACTAACAAAAATAAAAAAGGTTTAAAACGATTATATATTTTAAAAAACGTAGTATTGTAAACACAACGATATACGTTTCAAATGAGAAGAACGCATTTACTAATACTTTCGAAGCGGAAATGTTTGAATAAAAAATAATTTCGTTCGTATTTGTCTTCAATACATTGGATTATAGAGGAAAAATAGTACAAAAAAAAAGAAAATAATTTTACCAAGTTTTCCGATAAAACTTTTCACGGATAGCGTGATATTTTAATTAAAATTGATAATGAAATTCTAACACGACCTGAGAGAAATTTTGTCAGGCCAATTAATGAATGATATCGTTCATTTCAAGTTTGACAGCAATGTCCCACGCCACTGAAATAGAACACAGCATGCTTTTAATGGGTGTAAATGGTAGAAGAGCTTAATTGTTTTTTTCGGCAGTATGAAAATACCCAGCGTACGTTAACCTTTATGAATTAGGCAAAAAAACACACTTACCATTCAACCCCACGTTGTTATGTTACCCCTAGATTTGACCGCTTGATTTACAATTATTCAAGAGTATTTATCAATCAGCAATTGATGGCATATTTAGTTTATCACTAGCTTTGTAAAATATCACAAAATTACTATAAAAATGGCAATTAAAAAATATTCATCGTCACTTTAATGGTATAATGAATAAATATATTTGGATATTTTTTGTATTATATAAATGATTGTCCTTAATAAATATTCACTTATAAATATTTTAACACTAATTGACGTTTTCATATCGCCAGTAATATTTAATTACTTACTAATATAATTAGATTAATACCAACCAAACAAAATTGTTACATCACTATAAGATAAGCGAAATAAATATTTTGCTTCATTGAAGAGCATCATTCATAAAAATATTCAATGCCTTTTCTCATAAGCAAACCATTCGGGGTGCCTAGCAAGTAAAAATATATCCAACTGTTTCTTTAGATTAGCATTTTAATATTACAATGTATAAAAGTACACATATTTTAATAATTTATCGCAATTAATTATTTTTATCACAAAACTAGACAAAAAAATCAATATCAATATTTGAAAAAAGCTTTCCATAAATAATCGAATTATTTGTTTCTTCGAATTAAAATATGATATTAAAATTGCTATTTCATCATTGTTGAAATATTTTTAACTTTATACTCTTTCAAATTAGTCCGGCTGCAGAAACGACTCTCAGATTCTACGTTAGTCGGAATTTGTAACATCGCCATACGGGTATTTCAAATACTCTATATATTAAAGTACTGAAAAAAGCACCTTATCACTGGAAATCCGGTTTCGGTTATACCGTTATTGTCCTCCAATCAAGATGCTCCGACAGTAATTTGTGGGTACGAAAAAGTGCTGCAAAAAGCCACGACAACTCTTGGAGTCGAAAAACACAAAAGTACTATTTTTATGTTCGCAAAAATATGACACCGAAAGATATATTTAATTATTATTATGTATTATCGTTCATTGTAACTTTTACCCACATTAAGAAATAATTTTTAGATTTTGTCATTAGCGAACGGCACATGTTCTTTTCAACGGTCCTTCCAATTTGTGATTCATTTGTGACTTTCGTTCACTTATATAATATTATTATAGTTAATTTGGATCAGTCGTTAAAGATCTACGCATTTATGTTTCGGGCATATTAGTATTATTTCCCTAGATATTTAAGCCAATATACTAAAAGCTGTCAACTGTATTTTAAAGCTCCCGAAAGACTTTCGAATTTGACAATGTTGTTGGTATATTCTGACTTTTACTACTGAATATAATATGTAAATATAAAAAAAAACTTCTCAATCTTGCTACCAACGAACGCGTTTTTGTCAGTGCTTACGATTTTCTTCTTCATGAAAAACGGAGGTAGTTATATATAGATTAACGGTTTTCGATAAGCTTGGGCTTAAAACAATCCAGGAGTACTCTAAGCTGAAAGAATGAATTCTAATAGATTTTTGTTAATTAATTTCGATTTTAATGATTAAATTGGCATTTACTAGGTAGAACTCCCTTATAACACGGTGGAAAAAAAGCAATGTATATCATAATTTATAATATCGACTGAAAGTGCTTGATGGAACATCGATATCAAATTTGAATTGTAACAATTTTGTACGATTCTACATGTTTTGTCACTAACGTTCCGGTTTTCGCCTTTCGGCATCTTCAGGCATTCTATAACGCGGATGCAACAGAACTGACGTGCAGAACTGACGAACTAACACGTCATTTTTGTTGCATCAGTGTGGTAGAATGTCTGAAGATGCCGAAAAGTGACAATTCAAATTCAATGTATTTAAGTTCTACAAAATTTATAAGATATATAGCTGATAGCTGTTTCGGCTTACGCGTTCATCAGACCTAGTTCAACTAAAATACATTGCTATTTTTTCACCGTGTTAATCTCCGTTTTGTATACTACATTGAGAATCAATATGGTCAACATTGGAAGCGGACATGATTGGAAAGAAAAGTTCTTACACCGAACACGATTCTTTACAATGATTGAGATGTTTTCTTATTGTTTGAGTTTTCTTTTCCGTTCGTGATTTTCACGCGCGTATAAGTTACGTTTTCAGTTTCATTAATGGCCTGGAAGCTCATAATTTATTTATTCAGGCGGCGCGGAAAAAAGAAGCGGGCTGGATAAAAAAAAACATTCCGATTTTATTTCATACACAAACGAGGCATGGGAGATAAATGAGGTTACTTGAATCAATTCAATTGAACGAAAATGTAAAACGATACAGCCGAGATTAATGACGTTGAAATAGCCGGCTATTCTTTATTGAAAAAGGAAACTCGAAAATAATAAATTCGTTTCAATTTATTGAAAGCAATTCCCGATTAACGTGAAGTAGTACGGTGTTCAGTCCTATATTAACTGTTGGGCTGTTTCAAAGAAACGCTATCTCAACAAGTGTGAATTTTATATGTAAATAATAGATAATTTAAAAAATATGCCAAGAAGGATATTTAGATTCATTGATTGAATTGGCATTTACTTGGTAGAACTCCATCTTAACACGGTGGAAAAATAGCAATGTATTTTATTGATAGTTTAGTTGATAGCTATTTCGGATCATGCCATCGTCAGATCTATAGTTCTTTTTGAATAGCTATCAACCATATCTTATAAAATTGTAGAACTAAAATACATTGCTATTTTTTGACCATTTGATATTTAGACTTATTTACTAGGTAAAAATGTTGTTACTCTGTAGGTTAATAACGATGTAATCCGTTTTGTAAAAATCAATTCTTCTATTGCACGCACAACTAAATTAAGTCGCCTTTGGTAAACTATTCCGAAAATTTAATTGAAGATTTGAAATTTCAATATCTTTTGAAATAACGAAGCTTTTTATCACATACAAATAGACGTTTATTCTGTGCAGTTATTGATGACTTAAGGTTTTTAAAATATTGGAGACTAATGAAGATTTACTTTTTAGTTGTCTGTCAATTCCTAGTGGAAAAGTATTATATTTTATGAATAAAAATACGAAGTACTTACTACTAAATACTTAGTACTATTTCCTTTTTATATTTGTAAGAAAAGAAACGGTTTTGTTCATCGTGAGCATTGATTGATCAGTTCATAATGCTCGGGATGAGCGAAACCGGTCCTGATCTCAAAAATATTTAATTGTTGAAATATAACAAAATTTTGTGTTTTCATTATTTAAATAGTTTGTAAATTGTCGATTAATTTGAGCGAAATATATATTTCATCATTGTTTTCTTTGGTTAATATAATATATAAAATCTAATGTGCTTAAACTCAGAAGTTATTTTGGATATAAAGATTTATCTACCAAAACTGGCCAAACGAGATAATATTTGAGACGGGACTATTATAATTAGACAATAAGATAAGATAAGAAGAAATCGATAAATCGGGAAACGTTTAATGCGGGATTATTTAAAATTGTTCTGATGGGTGTTTGATGGGATTATAAAAAATGAACGATCCATCGGGAAAACGTATTATGCGAGAAGGGTTGATCGGGGTTCCACTTTATTTACTTGCAAAACAGTATTCATATTATAACGAAAAATTTTAGACACATTATAATTTATCATCCAAATTAGTTAAAATAAGTCGAAAATTTTCATATTAAAAATTCGTTGTATAACTGACGAAAAGTTTTAACCTTCTATGTTATATGATTGAAATCAATTTATAAAAGTTTGCTTGACAGTCAAATGGATCATATAATCTTTAGTGTATCGATAATACTGTGAGAGCATTTATTAATAATTTAAAAATCACCGTCAATATCCTAGTATAGTTTATAATATGTTTTTGATGTTTCTCAAAAGTGTGTTATGCGTAAAATACCAAGTAACGCGAGTTAAACAGTAAATATTTATTAAAGCTCTCTGTCGCTTAATTATTACGGCCAATGTACCATATTCAATTTTATCTGTCCTTAAACAAAGCTTAAAATATCAGGGTAGCATGTTATGTGACGGCAAATCGTCGTTTTCATGCGGCACAGTAGGTAATGACCCTCGTCAGTCTTCAGTCTTTCATTTCTCTTTCACAAAATACGCAGACTAATGATTTACGTGAACTCGTAGGCTGACATAGCAAATGGTGCAGTGCACAACGAGCGCGCATCATTAAATAAATGATCATTGGCTATTTTGTAGTTTTTATGTTTTTTTGACCCTTATAGCGGAAGTATGTATAATTTAATATCTTAAAAATCATTTTATTCTATATTTATCTCGTATCAGTTATATATATAATACAATATATTCGATATTGTATATTTGATAAAATGATATTTTTCACTCTTTCACATTTTCTAAAACGAATATGACATTGAAAAGATTAATCTACGTGCACGAAATGACGGTTTTTTTGGATATACAATGTATGATTACGGTAGTCGGTCGTTGATTAAAAAAATTAAAATTTTCCAATAAAGGCTTATTGATAATAAAATAAGTGATTATAATCAATAGACATAGTAATCTGTACGTAAAATACGTATATTTATTTGACGAAAGCTATCCATGGAACTTTAAGTCGCTAAAGACTTTCACTAAATTAAAAGTTTTATAAAAATGTTGAGTCAATTCAACACTGGTTAAGTTTTAAAAAACTGATAGTTGCGAGATACAATTTTATAATTTTGATAGTCCATTGGTGTTTGTTGTATTTAGAGCAGATTATTTGTTATTATTTTTAAAACAATAATTGTTCAACTGAGTAAACGAAATGTGAAAATATATCATCGATGCTTACAGGGCGCAGTGAAAACTAGCTGAAAAATATAAGCCACCCAAGAAATGGTATATTTATGATACTGACAGATCATCTAAAAAAACTATTTGAGTTTTTTTTACCAAAAATAAAAATTAACATTCTCGGTCAGCTTGCAATTTGTAATGTTAAGTAATGTAATGTCACAGAGTAAGTTGAAAGTTTTACCTATGATTTATTTTGAATTTACAATTTGTTTTATTTATATTGCCACAATCTCAAAGCAATCGGTAATGGTATCAACCAAACGCAGACCGTTTATCTCGGCTAAGTGGATTGGTTTCGTGCCTGTCAAAATTGTGGCTGCCCACAAACTTTTAGGACTTCTAAAAGTAGCGTCATGCAAAGCTCATTGTCATGAAAGCTTCTAGTGATTAGATAAAGGGACACTAAGGAGGTTTTTTCTCATTTTATGTTTCCTTACCTTTTATTGGAATGAAATAAATGATAAGACAATTGATAAGAGTTTACGATTTTTTAAAGTATAATATATATATACAGTTTAGTCAGTCGCTGTATATGTGTTAGGATATTTATTCTAACCGAATAACGAATGAGAAAGCTTTCAATCCTTGGATAGATTTGAAATATATGTTGAACTTTCATTCTTTTTTGTCTCAATACACGAAACAGTGCAATATTTAAGTGATTTTTTTCTCCACCTTGCGCAATTAAATAATCCTAATATTATATTAATGAAACTATATTATCGTTTAAAATAATTATACTCATAAATAATTATTTAAGCTTTAGGATAATCGCAAAAAAATCTTATTTCGGATTCGTTTATAAATTAGTTATGAATAAAATATGCCCGCAGACGGCATGAACGGCTTTCAAATAAAAAGAACCAAATTAGGTGGTTAAAGATTTTACAGGGATGAAACGGTGACTACTACGTTTAGCTACACTATAAGCGTACAAAAATTAAGGATACTCTAAGACAAAGTGCCTTACCTCTCTGATAGCGTCAACGACGACAGTATATTGATTCAATTGGCATTTACTTGGTGGAACTTCAGTATAACACGGTGAAAAAATAGCAATATATTTTAGTTCAACAATTTTTAGAACTAGTTCTGACGATGGCGTGAGCCGAAATAGCTATCAACTATATCTTATAAAAAAATGTAGAACTAAAAAGACGCTCTGATCGAGCATATATTCTGTTTTTTTTTTTTTAAATCACAGCCATAAAGATCTTGATCTAATAAAAAATTTCAGATCAAATATATTCACAACATAAATTATCATAAATTACCACAAGTATTTCTTACCTTTATTCACGAGATAAATTATTATAATGTTTAAAATTTTACTTGTGTATGATTAAAGAAGCATTTCTAGCGCACTCGCAATAGAACCACGCATACTCAACTCATATAATACAATATCTCTAAAAGAATATTTAAAATAGCGCAGAGAAGAAAATATGGCCTCATTATTGCTCAAAAGGTAAAGCGAAACAATTATTGTTGCTTGAAGAGAGTATGCATCCTCGGAAGGATATCATTTTGAATGCACCGTTGCATACACGTTGGAGAAAAAAAGTATTTTCGTTGAATATGCTTCATGATGAATCGTGGTTTTAATTGTGAATTGGATAAAATTTTTACAAAATATTCGTCAAAAATCGGTTTACATATTCTCTATATTACAAGCGGTTATATTTTGTAATATTATTTTATATTGCATTAACAATCATACAATGAAACCGAGATTTTAGGTGTTTGAATAACCCATCTAAAATGCGTTATCAAAAATGACAAGTGTGTTATCAAGATAATGATATTTTCATAAGAAAAACATCAAAAAATGTGTCCGATTGGTGTATTTTATTTGCTGTGTATTGAGTAAAAAACTTCATAAATATTTTACGAGTGAAAGGACTTGGTGATAAAAGGGACATTTACATGAAATCGGATCCATTACAATAAACAGAGAATTCCTCAAAATCATTGTCCGCTTAAGGTGAATGGAATGTTCAATAAAGTATTTAATTTAATGATATCATGTAGAAGTAAAAGATAACTAAATAATGAAATAATATTATCATTTTGAATGAGCCTGATATGAGATTTTTTTAAGTGAAATGATGTTTCAGTGCCAATTTCAAATGTCACTCGGAATTCGAATATCAAAAATTTATCACGAAACATACATACGCAACAGCTTAAATCTGAATAAAAAAGTCGAAAAAACACAATTTGTAGCAAGTTTCTCATAAAATTATCAGGAAAAACTTCTTTTAACGGGTATAAAGTTTTCGTTCTTTGTTAGTTTTGAAAAAGTTGTTCGGACGAAAATTATCATAAGTTTAACGATAATCATTCTAGCTAAAAGAAGAGTATTATTTCAGACATTCGATCTGGAATCTAATTTATCTCTTCTATCGACAAATTCCTTCAGATACGCCCTCTACATTTGTTTCTACTGAGATTTTGTGACATGACTATTATTTAATTTAAGCTGGAAAGGAATTCTTAATGGACGTTCCTTCTCAGAGAAACTCAGGTATATTTCGTCATCGGTTACTATTATCGCTTGCTTTTATATAACATATATCTGAAAAATAATTTACAACACTGATGATAGGTATCAAATTTGAATTGTTGAAACTTTGAACAATTCCGCATGTTTTATATGTGTGATAGAATGCATAAAGATGCTGCAAGATGAAACTCAGGTCAGGTCATATTGGATTGTAAAAAGTTTCAACAATACAAATATTTGAAATGTATTTTTTTGTGTAGAATTTGGAAACTATCTAATATAATACAAAATTCTAAGCTCGTAGTTTTCCAAAATAATTATTTTCCTCAATCAAATAAGTTTTGATTTAGATTTGATGATGCGATGTATTGTGTAATAATTTTTAGACATTATGAAGGTTTAAACTTTAATTTAGTCTAACCATAATTCTGTAGTTAGAATAAATCAACAACCGTATATAAAAAAATGTCAAGCTTAATATATTTTCATTTTGTTTCATTATTTATGTCGTATATGATAGCCTTTATGGTTTTTTACAAATATATCATGTTATAAAGGCATTGTTGATTTTTGCCTGTCCCCGGAATGCTTTACAAAGGCTGAATATAATAAATTTCATCCGAACTTAAACTTATTAATACAAACAAGCCGCTGTAATAAATCCGACCGTTTGCGCATAATCGTTAGCTGTGTTCTCTCATTAATCACTCTGTATTTAAGTTAGCAGAAAAAAATCGTTCCCCAAAAGCCGTTACGACGATATATATGGGATGTTGGTCGAGTTAGGTATATTTGTTTATCGGGAGCATTTTGCGATACGAATCAATATAGGAAATGAAGCAGTTCTGGAATGTTGTAACGTAGGAATTTTACGGTTTGCGTCCGAGATAAGCGATGAAATATGATGAGAATTGGTGGAGAGGAAATAGCGATGAGAAAGTGGAGAGGGTTGTGATAGTAAACACGCGGATGACCTTTTAGTTTTGTTTTTATCTATAATATATTATTATCAGAACGATGTGAAGCATGAAAACTACTAATGAATAGATACAAAGATTGATTTTATTCCCACAAAATAAAATAAGATTCTTACGGTTTATATATAATAGTATAACATGTTTACGTCAAACTTTCTATTAGAGCTTTTTCGGTGAGGCTGAACTCTGGATGAATTCATTTGAAAAACTCTGGTAAAAGATAGCAAATGTTGTCATCTTTTGAGCTACACAATATAATAATTTATTGCAATTACCTTAAACCAAATATACAATACAAGAATAGAAAGTAAAAAAATATCGATTGATTATTTTTACTTCCATTGTATTTCATTCAATAACGATGCGTTACGATATTTTAATTTTTATTAGACTTAAATTTAAAAAAAAATGATGGACAGTATAGTCAAATTAAAATTAAAATGTCAAATGTTTTCTTTTTCCGCGTAACTCGAGTCAAGTACTAATTTTAAAACATTTGTTGACCGGACAAAAAATAATTGGTAACATTTTTATGTCGATATTTTATGTTAGTAAATTTGTTTAAGTTTAACGTATAATATATATTGTAGACTTAGAAAGATTCAAAACTTATCTTGCGAATTGTTTATAATCTGCGGTTAAATAAATAAATAAATCTTGAAACGTGTTTCGCTTAAAGAATTTATAAAGCATTTAGTCAATATTACATACAACTAACGGTTAATCAATTTAACTAGCATTTATTCAGCAGACATTCACAAAAATAAAGCAAACATATAACGACTATTATTTAATACCCAGTGCCCAGGATACAATGCGTTAATACTTTTTGTGATGCATACTAATGTTGAAAGTTGAAAATATTTCCGTGGACAAGATATTATGTAACACACACTTAATGTAGCTTTTTTAAATCTTGAAAGGTGAAATTATCACCGTGGAATATACTTAATGTAAAACCTACAAAATATATTCTAAAACTTAATCATAATATTGAAAGCAGTGCAGTTCAGTTCCGATTTAGAAATAGCAGCCAAAATGACCTATGCTAGTTTGTCTTCAGTTCACCGTTTGGGTCGAGTTCTTGTGACAGATAGATTGACATATTCTTTTTCTGCATAAACATATATTATGTAATATTTATACATAGAAATTTTACAAAATATAGTTGAGAGCTTTTTTTGCAACGTATTATTGTTAGATGTATTCTATTTTCCGCTTCATTGACGAATTTTAGGTATTATACATGCAACAACAATTAATGTATATTTATAGATTCCTGAATTACTAATTTATTTGTTACGGCTGTACGAGAGTATCAATTTCTTGATATACATATTTTAATTGGTATTCAAATAGTCGGTGTCAATCAAAAAGGTGTGTGATAATTACCCAAACGTGTGATGTTTACCAAAATATGAAATTATAATAAACGGTTGATTAAATTGCTCAATTTGGCAGAAAATGTGCGTGGAATCTGATTTGTAATGGTTGAATTAGTATTCAAAAAGCGTTAAGACATTAAGTGTTTATGATGCATGTATAATGTCAAAATCATACTGTATCGTGTCGTATTTACGGGAGTGTTTGCATCAACATAAAATAATGACTTAACCTACAAAATGTCACTCACAGTTGATGCAGGATTTCTGAATATAAACGGAGATTTATTATTTTCTTTTCGTGCTAAGTCCACTCGGTTGCGGGAACAAGGAATATGGGTTCGAATATCTAGCGAAAAACTTTAAACATTGTTTTATATCAATTTGTATATTTGTATCCAACATCCTGAAAAACAAATGAAACTGTTAGTAGACTACAGTCATTGATGTCTTAATTTATTTTAAATGAAGTAACATTAATATGATATGTATATTTACATATAATTAAACTATGTTATCCTAATGAGCCCGATCTCGCCAATATTTTTCTACAAGAACTTATTGTCTCTCAGCTGCTCAACTAAACATTTTTTCAAATAAAATTTCATGTTAATACGGATCTTAAGATATGGCTGCAGTAAACTTAGATGCTAGCTGATTGGTAGGTGAATTGGAGTAATTTATATATATTATACATATCCATGACTTGGGACATAATACGTTGAGTACAATCAGTTATTACATTATAATCCACCCTCTGATTAAAAGCACACATTGGTAGTCTGTACCTACTACTTAATAATAACTTCCGCCTGTAGCCCTCTTTCTAAGGGAAACCTGCAGGAAGCGGCTGCTTTAATTTCTCATTTATATTAATCCAAAATGAATGTTTACACTTTCCTGAAATTAGATTTTCCGTAATGTGTAATGGTAATTACGTTTTAGATTATACTACCTTCGCATTTCGAGAAACATCCGAAGTTCTTCGGCTTGTTCAGCTAACTGTAAAATCGTCTTTTAATTTGTATCGTAGAGCTTAAATATTATATAACACTCGCGACTATAAAAGCGATATTCAAGTATATCAATTAATATTATAATAAATGCAAACATACACCGTGGATTATATAATTTAAGATATTGACTAAGGTTACTTCATAAAATTTCAGCAATAAATTAAAACGTTCAACGTTTTTAAGTTTCTGTAGTTTAATCATTGATAACCAAAGTACCTTGAAATATATATGTAGATATAAACTTTTTCGTCTTCATATTTTATATAAATACACAACTTTAATATTAGACATAGTTTTTTGTATAATTGTGTTCTGCTACCGACGTTGAGTTCCATTTCGCACCAATTTAATATTATACATTTGTTTTTATGTTTTTGTGTTCTGCTATCGGTCTGTAGTCCCATTTTGCATGCGTTTTATATTAGACATTGGTTTTTATATTTTTGTGTTGTACTATCGGTATCGAGTCACGTTTTGCACGGATCTTCCTCAGTAAAATGCAATTTTTTCTACAAAGAATTTCTTTTGAAGAATTTCAGATTAACACTGGAAAAATCAATTAGAGAATGGGGAACAGGAAACAAGCTAGGTCGTTAAAACAAGAGAGAAGATTTATTTTGTACCTTTTCTACACAGCTATATATAAAGATAAGCAAATGTTAGTTTTAGCATAGTTCTGACGATGGCGTGAGCCGAAATAGCTATCAACTATATTTAAAAAAATAATTTTGTAGAATTTAAATACATTGCTATTTTTTTCACCGTATTTACCGTTACCACAATGAAGCCCAGCATTAATTTAGAAACTAATTTTGACATGCATAAATTTATGTGCTTTAGTACAATTTTAAAAATAATTGCTTTTGTGGTATGTATAATATATTTATCGAGCATTTAATGACTACGCAGTCACTGCATTAATAAACGAAATATGTCATTTTTCGTTTATTTAAAAGTCTATGTAAGTTTAATGTTTATTTATTTTATGGTTGAGCAGGTGACATGTGGAGCCCCGTGGGCGCGAATTCCGGAAACGGGGGCCAGGCGGGCGCCGCCTACCCCTCCGCCCGGACGAAGCACTCGGCCACCCTCGTGGGCGGGAAGGTCTACCTCCTCGGCGGCAGGAATGGAAATATACCACTTAAGGATATGTGGAGTTATACCCTGAGTGAGTATTGCGATATTTTTGAGATTTATTTACCCCAAAGGGTTGCTATTTGTAGGAGAATACTGAAAGCGAATATGTTTGGTAGAGATTTATTGCTGGTGTTATAGCTATGTAGAGCAATGGACGGGACTGTATCAAATGTATTCAAGGGAAATTTATTTATTGTTTGGCTAAGTGCCATAGCTGTTTGCTGGGTGTTGTGTTTTGTAACACGTACAGATTCCAATCATGGGTAGGTTTTGTTGTTTGCTTCGCAAATAATGTCAATCCAATTTAATGTCGTATCATATTTCGTAGTACTTGGTAATAGTACAGATTTTTTCGTTATCTGTATTTGACTGTAAGAAGATTTTTCTCGGTTCAATTTATTAATATTTTTTCGTTTTTTTTATAATTTTGTCGGATATTAAGTTATTTTTATTTTTGGATTGAAACCAAATACTGTAATCCTAACATGTGAAATTTTGATACATGGTTCGAAATTTTGAATTTCATACATTGAAATGCTTGATATATATTTGCAAACACTAGCAACAAATTCTATTTGAATAGTATTGCGTATTGTTTCACTATTTTAAAGGATTACTAATATTTTATTTTTATTCATTATTTTTTATTTGAAAAGAAAAAATCATCTCATACTTTTACTTAGACAAATATATTTCTTAAAATGATTGCGAATTATTCAAATCTAAAAAGAGCGTGTTAAATTCACGGTGCGCGTAAGTCAAATGTCCAGTCCAATAATAAAAAAAGTAATCCGCATGAATGAATCTGATGATATAATTGCTACATAACTGGGATGGTTAATGGAAGAAAAACAGTGCTTTAAATTGGCCAAAAATCATGAAATCGCTGTGGTATTTATTCTGAAGAAAATTATCAAATTAAAAGTTAAACAAATGAGATAGTGTTTCTATTGAATATATGCTGAATAATCAACAAATATCTTCTGTCTTAATTAATATTTAATCAAAAAGAAAACTTATTTTATGAATATAAATATTTATAAAAGTAAACTATATGTTATAATTTTAAGCGTAGTTTGTATTTTATACCTACTGTAAAGCTTCAAACGTATTTTGAATTAATAAATATAATACTATTTTCGTTACCTGTCGTTTTCTATTGTATTGTATATCCTTTAAAAAGGTGAGGCATTTCAAAGAACAAATATATTTCCGGATACTGGTTTACATCTGAACTACTCGATTAAAAGGTTTAGTGATGTTATTTCTTCTGTTTCGTGGCCTTTATGTTAGATTCAAGAATGTTAATTTATTTATATTAATGAACATTTGAAACTGTGGAGTTGTTGGAAAAGTAACATTTCTGTTGAATTGAATCTATCTATAATTGTTTAAATTGCGGTATGAAATTTAAAAAATCCATTTGTGTACTTTTTGGGTTTGGAATAAAATTTTTTAATAAATGAATGATACATTTTATAATAAAAATATGGTGAAAGACATACGGAAATTTTATATTAGAGTATTTGTTTCAATCGTGAAGCAATTACAGCATTTTTATTTTATATGATGCTTCTTATAAAACGGATAAATACTGTTTATGAAAGGTTTGATATTAGAGTACTATATTTATCGAGTAGAAAAAAGTTCTCGTATTAAGTTGTTAAACGTGGCAGAGGGGTTTTTGTTAACTGTGTACGTTACTGCATTTACAATCGAGTAGACGCAAATGTACTGCGAAAATAAACGAAGCGAGTTTCAGCCTTCTCTGTTACTGTAGACAAAGAAAAACTCAGTGGAAAATGTACGCACAGCTTAAAAACTCAATCCCGCGTGAAAAATAAAATCCACGGAGACGGAAAACTCTTTCAGGTCAACTCTTTCCCGAACAGTGTACAGCGCTAGCGATGTTTTTAATGAAAGCTTCAACGAACTTGAACCGGTTGAGTGTGATATAAATACGCTTATTCATATACAATAAAAAACAGAAGAATGGTTTCAAAAATCGTTGAATTGTATTCATTATATACGAAAAAAATGCAATTTTGCGTATTTTTTGAATACTGTATAAGAGATTGATATAAATTCAAAAATGTTGTAAATATGTGTTTTGCCATCATGTATACTCTCAACGTGCAATCTCGTAATCGAGCATTTCAAAAGAAGTTGTTTTACTGGTGTAAATTTTTTTTGAATTGCATCGCCTTAAAAAATTCAACTGAATCTTTGTTGGAAAGGTATTGTATAAATATAAAAAAAACGATTGTTACTGTATCGACTTTTTAGTTTTTGTGTAAAATTAGTATAATTTACATTGTGTGTAAATATACATAAACGCGTACATAGTTTCAAACAAGTTACTCGAAATCTAACCAAAACTAATTTAACACGGTGAAAACAAAGCAATGTATTTAAGTTGATTTAAAGAAGCAAGAATACAAGATAATCGCTTCTTTAAATCAATCAATTACCTAGGTAATATAATAATAGATATCAACTATCAAAAAAAAATCTTAACGAAAAAAATAATATATATCGGTCGCTATTGCTCAATCCACTACAGGAGGCTGTTTAATTTCCGTAATAAACCATTTACGTGCCATAGTTAAGCTTATTGATATAGCCGCCTTTTTAGTTTCATTTACAATTATCACTTTTATTGCGAGCAAGAAACAAGCTAGGTCGTTAAAACAGGAGAGAAGATGTATTGTCTACCTTTTCTACACGGATATATATAGATAAGCAAATGTTCGTTTAAGCATAGTTCTGACGATGACTTGAGCCGAAATAGCTATCGACTATACCTTATAAAAAAATTTAGAACTAAAATACATTGCTTTTTCTTCCGCCGTGTTAAAATGGAGTTCTACCAAGTGAATGGCAACTTAATCAATAAAACTAAATTAAGATTTCAAAATGATTTTTGATGGCTGTTATCATCGGAATGGTCCGATACAGTATTCTCTTCTAATATTTTTGATGAAGATGCCCATTAGAAAGCTTATATCGACACTGTTTAAGTGAACTATGTTATTTGTGATTGAGAAACACTCTTTTTGGGAGGTGTAATGATGTAATGATCGAGTTTGGATGTCTACTTGCTTCATTTAAATGACCAGAGAGGAAGTGTTTGAAAAGTATTATAAACATTAAAATACACCTGATCAACACTGATATATTTGGATATAAATCAATACATTCAAAAGTGAACTTAGTGTTGGTATATGATTTTGAACTCGTCTAAAGCGATCGAATGTGACTTGAATGCACGATAATAAGCCAATATTTGATGACGTTAGCGCATGTCGTTTTCATTAACGACGCAAGCTTTTCGTATATCAAAAGAAATCTCAATGGATAGATTATCGTTTGGGTCATTCTATTAGGTTATATCTGTATCATTAATGCCTTCACCCTGCTGCCATTCAATACATGAGCTAATAAAGCTACCCCGTCGCTGAGATGTAGTGTAACAACCGAATCGATACTGAACGCTGTCTCATCAGGCGTAAAAAACAAATGATTTTTATGAAACATCTTTTTTTTGAAATGCTGTATTATTTACAATAGTGGTCACTTATTTATGAAATTCTTGTGTGAATCTAATATATTTTTTTTCAATAATTTCCGTTTTTCAATATTCATCAATATTTTGTCTATATTATTTGTTTTTAGGGTCGAAACATGAGAATTGAAGTAAATATCAAATAGATAAAAATTATTAATACAATTTTACTATCTCTGAAAGAAATCGGTGAATAGTTTTTAAGAAAAGGTTTTTCAACTACACATTTAAAAAAATATTTTTATAAGAACTGTTTGTTTTGTAGTCCACCGTTCTTTCTGGAAAGGGAAAATAAGTAAAGAATGAATTTAAATAATATTTATTAAAATATATTATATCGTTGCAAGTTTGACTTGAAAGGTTGTTTTCGGTAAACGTTGAAAGTCGATGAAATACTTGACAGTAATTGTCAAGTTAGAAAGCAGTGTATGTGTATGGATAAAGGCTTTTGATAAACGAAAAGCTAGCTTTCTTCTTACAAGCTCGAGCCTTTAATGCAGTGACGTCCATTATTAAAACTAAGAGAAGCAGATTTTAATTGCTTATTCTAAATTTTAAACAACTTCTGTCAGTTCTTTTGGTTAAGTGTTAAGTTTTTTCAATAATAACCAGGCGGGTCTGGGCTTCGATTTCTGTCAAGGTCAATATCAAAATTAGTTATTTTTTTCAAATGAAATTCGCATATTTCTCTCATCGCGAAAAATGTCACTGAAGTTCATATATTATATAAAAAACATTATATGAATATTTAAGTAGTATCGAAATAGTACATTTTCTCTAAATATTTCTGGCAGATTTCAAAAGTACAATAACACTCATTAAATGAATATAAATCAAATAATATTTTTATTATTATTTCTCGAATATTAGAAAGTTTAAGTGAAATAATAAAATATCATTAAGTATTAAATGTTTTTACATTCATTAAAATCGATAAGTTATAAGATTTGTTTTTCGATTAAATCAATCTATAAAATAAACATTTTCCTGCCATTTTTTGGCCGATTCTCCAAAACGTACAATACAATCTAAATAGATCTTGACAGGGTAGTCGAGAAACATCTTAACAATAGGTTTTAGCTTGTTGTATTGATAGGTTAGCAAACATGACTATTAGGTAAAGGAAGAGATGACCTAACTGAACTTACTAGTCTTAAACATATTCTTCTATATGAATTGTTGCAATTTTGTACGATTCCACATGTTTTGTCACAAACGACCCGGGTTTCGCCCTTCGGCATCTTCAGGCACTCCATCACACGGATGCAACAGAACTGACGAAGATGCCGAAGGGCGAAACCCGGGTCGTTCGTGACAAAACATGTGGAATCGTGCAAAATTGCAACAATTCAAATTTGATATTGAAATTCCATCAAGCACCTTCAGTTGATATCATAAAAAAATATTTTTCTACTTTATCTTTTGTTCAAAATTTCATTATATATTGGAAGTCTGTATCAAATCAGGATTGGGAATGGCTTAAATAAATACAGTATATGAAGAAGTCTTCAAATCGATTCAGTGATTAGTTATGTTAAGATTTAACGAATAATAATGAAGTGTGTGGTAATAGTCCTGCCACTGATGCGTGCCGACTTAAGTAGAGTGTAAAGTCGAAGGAGTTAGCAAGATTAGAGTGGCGTCTGGCGTCGTTATGGCGGGAAATTGGGACCAATTTCTTCAAAACTTTTCATAATATCTACTGATTTGTGTGTGAAGTGTGTATAGGCATAATAATATTACTTATTTTCTGGAAAAAAACGTTAATAAGAAATCCTTGGTGAACAGATTATATTAAATCTAATGACAAAAAACAATATCAATGGTAGAAATTTTTCATTTTTTATTTTCTACTTGAGTAGATTCACTCAGCTGGTGAGCATTTGCAATCATAATCAGTTGAAAATGCCTAATAGTATTTTTTTTGTGATACGAGCAATACGTATGTATTTATTAAATATTTTATTGTTTGGTTAACAATGTTATATTTGCGCATTTAATATGAAGACCAAAATTTGATTTTCACAATTTTTTTCTGTCTTGTTTCTCTCCATTTGACCAAAATTCATGACACATATTCAACTTTGAAAAATGGCTAAAAATATTTGTTGAGTCAAGTGTTTATAATCATAACGCTCTTGTTTAGCTGTCTGAAAATTGGACATAAAAAGGTTCTATGTTATCAAAATAGAACCTTTTTATCTATATATTCTGTATAAGACTTGTAAAACGGAAAGTACTTCAGAAACTAAACAGATAACAACGGATTTCCAAATTAAGTCCTATAGCAACCGAGATAAAAATTAATATTATCGAGTATTTTATTAATGACGCTGGGATTTCGCTTCGACTGTTTTTTTCGATTAATAGCCTTCGTACTTCCAATAGTTTAATGCATTTCCTTTCTTGATAAATTTTCAGATTTGTTTCTCTGGTTTTCGGACATTTATATATTTTTGTGAATTTCATAGACAAGAACTTTGTCGGCTTAATTTTTGACTGTGCATTGTTTTCCTTGCCGAAGTAAATCGCGTTTTTTGTTGAAAGAAATCACGAATAAAATTCACATTTTCTCCGAGGCTATCTATACCGACAAATGAATTCATCCATGCCATGACGATTTTTGAATTACGTGACCCGGAAATCGCTGCGTCTCTATTTTTCAAGACGTCAGAGAGAAAAGCTTGCGGCTTGTATTATAGCAGAGGGCGGCGATGGGTGGTTAGATTTTTTCATCTCACAGTCGATTACGCCTACCAAATTTTCGTCATGAAATCTATATCGCCTTTTAAAATGTATATTATTCTTCAATGTTTTTCAATTCTGTTAAAAATTATAATTCCATTCTGGTTTTGTCTGACGAATACGAATATAAAATATCGTGCTAGCCAGAATAGTTACAGGCTTTCTTATTAAATGGATGCGTTGCCAAGAATTAGAATCGAATTGACTTTGAGTTATTGATTTGACATTGAAATATAAGGTTCACAACGACATGTATGTATATTTTTATTGCTTTTTTGTCTACATACCTATCCTATTCGATACTGAAAACGAGAAGTGGAGAGAATGATTGGCGAGTTATTGATCGTTTTTAAAACCAGTCGATATTTTCTGAAATCTATGACAATAAGTTGACGGACTGACTTAATACCAGTCTGACTAAACACGTTCTGCCTAAATATTTTTATGAAATACTTAAACTGCAAAATGATACCCAGAAAGTAAAAAATAAATAAATAAAAAAATGATAGTATAATTATAAGATTCATCTTTTGGGTTATATAGTCTTATAGATTTATTATTTTGCTTGTATACTCTTCTCATTTTTTAGGCAAAGTTTTTGAAAGTTCATTATAAAAAAATGATTTTGGAATTCGACTGAAATCAAAGTATTCGTGGATATGAATTGTGCCTAGAATTTTAAATCAATGTCCAAGGAGTAGAACTATTCGATCGTGTGAAGAATTCTGTCCAATATCAGTTTCCAATTAATTTGAAAATAATATCACAATGAAACAATTTGTCTATAACTGCTAACACTGAAAATCAAGATAATTGGAAAAGAAAAAAAAGCTTGCTAGACACTAAATAAAATACTTTGCAGCATTCGTAAATCCAAGTCTCCGTTTATATAGTATTAATAATCAAATATTATAATAATGAACGAAGAGCCATCAATTTTATGATGCAGCATTACCATTCAATCCTGTATGAATATAAATATCCGAAAATATACACAGATTGTGTTCTAATGTAATATAATACAATTACGTACTAACATATTTCGCACAATAAACTCTTTGAAATCTATGTTTTTTAGATTCTTCAAAATATTATTTGAAAAGACATTATAAATATTATATATACTTTGAGAAACTTTCAGAAGTATTTCCGCCTTTTCAAACGTATTTAAATTTGTCAACTCTAAGTGATCGAAATTTACTTCCGATTTTGCGCCATACATTAATCTGTCAGGCTTGGATTACGTCTCGACTCGTAAATTTGCCAAATCGTACAGAGGGCTTGTGCTTTTTTTTACGTAATCTGAAAGCTTATTTGAAAAGACAACTTTGATTAAATGGCCAAGAAATTTCATAAGATAATTTAAGAAGGTGGATAAAAATTTATCATTCTTTATTCTTGACACTGCAGTAGCAGTGTGAGTGATTTAACCGAATAATTAATCTTCTTTTGTGAAACAGCGAAGGCGCATTTGTCCTGGTGACTTTTGTAAAGAGAGAAAATGAGAAAGTATGGCGACTTATATTACGCAATCTGTTATCCAATTCATTGATTTAATTGAAATTTATACTGTGAAAGTCTATTATGCTCAAAGTGTCGAGGAGAAGTTAAATACGTACAGATGTGTGAGTTAATCTTTTTAAAAATAATTATGAAATATCGCTCAACAAATAACAGTATGATATTATTGACTGAATGCTATTTTTTTACGATATCGATTGAAAAAATGACGGGTAATTCGCAGTCAAATCTTTATTAATCCTGTGTCACCCATTTCATAATTTGCCATATAAAGAACGATTGGTGTTTACGAACCTTTAAGCTTTAATTGACTCATCTAATGCAGTGTTTCCCAAATGAGCTTTTGCAAAATAAGGTAAACATAGAAAAAAACCTCATTGAATATGAAGAAAATTGAAAATATATTATACATTTTGTAAGTATCTTTTTTCGAAAAGGTTGCAGAAAATTTGCTTAAATTAATTTGATTTTGAGAGCATTGTTCAGGGTTGTCATATAGGAGAGAGAGAGAAAGGCATTTGCTGGTTGAATTTGAAAAAGGGTACATTTATCCGCTGCTGTTACAAGCGTAAAATAAATAGTTAGCTTTTTGTCAAGTGGATAAATGATTTTTACGAATAGAAAATGTATGAATTGTAACAATAAATAGTTGATGTGTGCAGCGATGATTTCAAAACAATTCGCAAAGGAAATTCTATCGGTGTAAGGATTATTCTATATACCTTAAAATATTTTTAATGGGTACATCGATGACTAAGGAAAATTTCCGAAGCAAAGTTTGCTTTTCAAAAAAATCATTGGATTGAGTGTAATCTGTATCTTTGTATATTATTGTATAGATGGCGTCTGATAAAATACTCATTTTTAACGTCATTTGTGCTGCCCCCACACTTAGAATTTTCCCAAAAGATTTTTATTTTTCCTCCATGATGCGTCATTCTTTAACAATATAGGATGAAATCTTTTTACATTTCCAAATACCTTTGGACGCATGCCAAGAGTTGTGTTAAAGTTAAGATATTTATTGGGCGCACAAGAGAAGATGGCGCTCGTTTCAAAAGCCCACTTTAAGTGTTCGTCTTTATAATAACAATTAATTGAAATAGTATTAGTTTCTTACTTTATATGATAGATGGTGACTAATATTAATTCTTAAAATAAAAATTTGTACAATTAAAGCTCGACAAAAATATTACATATTTTGTTTTAGAAATTGAAGTATAATATTTAACAATTATTGATAACATTTTCCTTTTATTTTAAGAAAATTAATAATCTTTCATTGACATGTATAATATATGTAATAAAAATAAAACAAATCTTTCGTTAAAATGGAAAAAAATATACCTTCAAAGCATTCTCAGAATTTTGTTTTTTGCGAAAAAATTTTGTTCCAAAGGTTCTGCATTTTTTTTACTTTACTTATACCGTGTTCGTTTTTCGTGTATAGTATAAAATTCCTGGTAAGTATTATAACCGACAGCTATTGAAAAATGAAATTGTAAGTAAATGCCCCCAAAATAGTACAGTAAAGTTAAGAAATTTGTAAAAATAATTACAATGACTATAAAAATACTATAACACCAACTCCCTGTTATTTATTAATATATATATATAAATAAATTTGTTGGTAAATATAGGCATATTTTTCTTCTACTTATGTTATAAACAATTCAATAAATAATTAAAAAACAAAACGTACAAAATTCTGAGACTTAAATGTTTTAGTTATTTTAGCAATTATATGAAATTTTCACTTCTTAAAAGATAGAACAGAATATAATTCATCATATAAAACCGCGAAAACTTTACAACATCATGAGTCATGAAATTTGCGCGACATTACACATACCCGAAAATTATGATTTCATATATGTATGTAATCCTAATTGATTACATATAACGCCCCTTATAATAACAGGAATTCATAAAAAATCGTTAAAAATCAGTGAATAATATAAAATTAATTGTGTCCTAATTCATGCCATATTTTCTCGTGAGAAAAAAATCATAAGAAATTTACTAAGCAATCTTTTCTCAAACTGTAGCCTTAAATTATATTTGTAAAGATATAACAGGTTTTCTTTAATCAAATTTACGATTTTATCAAATGGTCTGGTCACAATATTTTAATAATGTTGTAGAAGTGTGGTGATGCATGTCTGACATGAATTAGCTCTGACCGTCATTTATAATTGTTATACTATTAATTAGATTTAATCTTATTTTTCTGAAATTCTTCGATTTTTCCAACAACGATGGTTTGCTTATAACACTATTACGTCGAGAACTCAAGGCTTTCACAAACTTGCGTAAAATGAATTTCATTCTACTAATCGAACTTGTCAGTCTTGCCGTCACGTTTCAGCCTTGGCTTGAAGGCAGTTTTTTTGGTAAATACTGTTTCGTCACGATATAAAAAAATAAAGCAATTTTACAAGCCTTTTTCATATGCATGATATAAAAATAGCGTACATATGTGTTTCATTTATTTTCACGACAGCCGTTTTGCATGAATGAAAATCGTGCCACACGAAACACGTCAAAACACGCAGGCAAAAATTCATATGAGGTGATCGGTTAAATTAACCAGTTTATATAAATTTTAAAATATATATATCAAATTTAATTTTTGCTATTATAGATTAAAGATTCAAATTTTTGTGCCGTAAAAATGACAGTTTCCAATGTGAATTGTATAATATCTTAAAATAGTTTATGGCATCATTAGTTTTGGTACGGATGCATCGTAAAGTGGTTTGAATCATTGGCTTTGGTCGAGGTTCTAATCAAAGTAAGAACCGTCTCCTCAAATGGGGTCGCATTTCATTTAAATAATAGTGTTTGAATACATAGTTATCAGTGATATTATATCATAATTCTCTCCTTATATCCAGATCTAAAAAACGGAGAGAAAAAGAAAACGATATCTACTGGAGTTACGGTTAATATATACCAATATTGGATTGTTGATTAAAAAACTAAAAACTCTAACCTGCTGCTACTGCCGTGTGTGAAATAATATGGGAAATAATAATAAAATGAATCATCTTATAACTATGCTACTAAGCTTGAAAAAATATTTCTTAAAAATAATTATAGACACAAGAGATAAGATCTCTATTCAATTATAAATTAGGATAAATAATGTAATGAATGTACTTCAAAAACAGTAAAGGACTTGTAGTGTAATAGTGTTTTCATGTATGTGATAACTTCCATTATGCTCACATTTTCTTATTGAAAAACTACCTTTCAATTATACCAGATACACTCGCAGCCATTAATTAAGAAACTAAACACAATATTATTTTTCTATTCAAAATTTGGAAATAATTTTTTTAGAAAATCGTTTAATAATATATATATTATTCCGTCCAAAGATGATTTTAAACGCGATGAATCACGTGTTGTTTGTATTTCACCAAAAGAAGTGGTGTTATATTTTAAGCTTATTTTTATAAAAAATAATAAAACAAAATGTGAATGTACTATTTCTACAATTTTGTAGTATTAAAATCAGAACCGGTTCCGCTCATCGCAAGCATTATCAACTGATTCAACAAAACCAGTCCCGATATTTAAAATAAAATTTGTTGAAATAGTGCTAAACATTGTGTTTTATTATTTGAAAATTTTACATTTCCACCAAGAACAGTTGACAGTAAACAACTTTAAAAAAGTCTTATTTAGTTAATGTAAATACTACAACTCAAGAACAAATAATGAACAGTGAGTAGAGTTCAAACCTCTGTTTGGAATTTGATTTTTTCAGACTAATTTCGATTTTATTACCGTAATATATTGAGCGAAAAAGCTTGAATTATAATTTTATTTGAGGAAGGAACTTTCACTCTTGTCAACGATAAGCATATGAAAGCTATTTTTGCGTGGACCTAATAACTATTTATAATAAAATCAATATTTTCAACTCGCTTCTGAATCTGGTCTTCAATATTCTGTAATATATTTTTACGACTTCATTAACTATAAAGTATTTTCTCAAATCTAACGCTTAAATTATTTTCAAATGTTATATTTATCCATGCTGTCGAGAAGTGGATTGTAAAAAGTTTCTCAAACATGAAATATAGTGTCGTGATGCTCATTATTTTTTCTTGGGACTTAGGTTCCGCAGATAAAACTTTCTGAGAGAGTCTCAAATAAATGTGTGAAATAATAAATATAAACTTCCTTAGCAATTTATCGCATAACGATAAATAGAAATCGACACGTAAAAGGCTGATGTGATAAAATGGAGAAAAAGTGATATTTTTTCTTTGCTCTATATTTTTGTGTATAGTTTTTGAATAACTTCGAGTATTTTTTAAGTCTGATAGCACTCTATAAAATCTACCAGAAAGTTTCTTCAGTTATAATATAAAACATTGCATTAAAAACTACCTATATGTATATTAAAAAGTGCATTTATCAATGCTTTGGACTTTTTCTGCTGCTTAATAGCATTTTCAAATCAAATTAATGAATAGAATGTTTCAAATAATCATTTTTTACAGTGCATGTATTCAATATCTATGAATGAATTAAAAATTATATATGCGCATTAAAATATATTTGCATCTAAATATAATTTTTTTTAACGATTCAGTAGCACGGGATTCCATCGTCAAAAATAAAAATACCTCAAAAGCAATACAGGAACTAAATGTGATTATTTATTACGGCTATACTTTTTTCCGGACGACCTGGCCTATATTTGAAACCAAGCTATGAATAATTGCGTCGTAAATAATCCATTAAAGCAAAATAAAAAAAATAATGTGTTTTCAGGTTCCTACTATTGCAGAATTATTTTCCTTTTATTTCTTTTCGCATTTCCTGATACTGAAAGCTCTGTCATTAAAGAGGCTAACGTAACGAGAGTTTTAATGATATTTCGAACTCATGATTAATGTAAAAAAATCCGTTCCTCTCTTTTGCGCTATCATAATGAAATATATAATTTGATATCGACTGAAGGTGCTTGATGTAATTTTAATATCAAATTTGATTTGTTAAAACTCTATACGATTCCACATTTTTTGTCACTAACGACCCGAGTTTCACCTTCCAGCAACTTCAGGAATTCTATCACACGGATGCAAAAAAAATGTAATATCCTTTTTAGAATGACTTAATAACAGTATTTATCGTTAATGAAACTTATTACAGGTAATTGTGTTAATTATTGTTAAATCAATACTATTGAATTTATTGCGCGTCAGTTCTGTTGAATCGTGTGACAAAGCACGTGGAATTGTACGACGTTTTAAAAATTCAAATATATGTATAAAAATAAATATATATTTCACTAATTCATTAACATTTTCCACATTGTGAAATTGAAAATATGTTGTAATAACATATTCAGTAATAGATGTCGTCATTGTATTCAATCAGACCAACTTCAGTAGTATATTAACATTAATATATAATATTGAAAAAATTGCTAGAGAAACACTAAGCTTAAAAATAGAACGTGGATTTGAAATTTAAATGGAAACGATATTCTATTCTAGAATGAGCCATATTCTTACTTTACCTACGTCCTATTTTTTACACGGTGCCGTAATTCATTATGCAAAACCAAAAATTTTATGAAAATACGTGCGCACAGCAAAATTATGCAAGGTTCACATAAAACTATGAAAAATATCACTTCTCATAAAGGCGACGAAGCATGCCCTTATTTTTTTCAACCCCCATTTTTGTTTTCGTGTTAACAACATCGGTTTTTGATATTTCCGGAAATAAATGTAGGGTTGAGTTGCGGTGTCTTTCAAGAATATTGCATAAGATTTTTCCAAGCGTAAGGACTATCGCATCTGAATGTACCTTGTTTTATGAGGATTGCGTATTATATAGTACGTCTGGGTTTGAAACCATTAGTATAGAATGCGGCTAGGAATTACTTGTAAGCTAATCATTCTCTGTGGATTATGTTTCTAAGGTTAGATGAGTTGAGCCAAATAGTAACAACATAGATTTCCATACCTTCAAACACACATGTATATAAATATAAAAAATACAATGTATTAAAGCAGAAAAAAATACAACACAACAGAACGAATGCTGAAGATAGAAAAATAGATTAGAATTATTTTGAAAATTAAAATAAACTTCTGATCTTTGTTATGGCAGCTGCAATGTAGAATAAGATCTTTTATAGGATGTAAAAATTGAATGCGTTTGAAAAATATGTCAAGGAATACACTTAGCCATTATTTATATTCAATATTTTTCGAACGAATATTATCGTAAATTATTTTACTATTTTTTTCAATCGTGATATATATATATATATATATATATGTATACATACTCTATCTCTCTGTATATATGTAATGAACAAGAATAAGAGAAATACTATTTTCTTCTTAGTTTTTTAAAATAAAATAAAATATTTCTTATTTTTGTGACAGCCCTCATATTGAATATTTTACAGTTTGGAAGGTAATCGTATCCACGGTAGCAGTTTGTGTGAATTGCTCCCGTTAGGGTTGGCATGCGTTCCGCTTGGGGAAGTCCCGCCTAAATATGACATACGAGATGCAACTGGGGGACACCTTTTGTTTATATTCGGAACGATTGCAACTGAGGGGTTGCCAGTTGGCGCGTGCATCGGTGAAGTGGGGATTATTCTTGAGTAAACTTTACTTAAGCCTCTTTTGTTGATTAGAAGGGGGTCGAATTGACCTCGAAGTGTGCTTTAATTATGTAGTACCCAAATAAAAAGATCCCGGGATTTGAAGAGATTTATCGAAAGTATGATAATGTGGGTTGCTTTCAAATCTGTGCTGGATAAATATTAAGGATGTAGTTCAAAAAACTATGGTGTTATTAATTTCTTAGAGTTAATTTGAGTATGTATTTAGTAGTGGAAAAAAAATATAAACAGACTTACATTGATTATAAGTTTTCTTAAAATCTTGAAAATATTATAGATTCACTTAAATTTATATTCATGCATATTTGAGAAACTATTCGATATTATACAATTTATTAACCAAGTGTTTCTTTCGTTTGGTTATTTTAGTAAATAATCCAATTTTATGATATTTTTTTTGAATTGTAATATGATATCGTAAAACAAGTATTATTAAAGTACTGGATATTAAAAGGATAAAGATAAAATAATTAAAAGAAAGGAATCATTTCAAACAATTAACTGCTACAAGGTCCATTTTGCATTGAACTGATGAGTTTGGATAAAAATCAAAAAAACTATTTACAAATTCAATGTATGTATTGATTGAATTGGCATTCTTCACAAAGGATTCTTAACGAACAAACTAATATTTGTCGGTCACCATTACTGGTCCCTCTGCGGGGCGCTTCTTTGTTTCTGTAATATACCACTTCCGTGCCATATGTAAACTTATTGATAAAGCCGCCTTTTGAGTTTCATTTACAATTTTTAAGAGCGAGCAAGAAACAAGCTAGGTAGTTAAAACAGGAGAGAAGATATATTGTGTACCTTTTCTACACAGCTATATATAGATATGCAAATGTTCGTTTAAGCATAGTTCTGACGAGACGTGAGCCGAAATAGCTATCAACTACAATATATTTAAAAAAAATATTTTGTAGAACTAAAATACATGGTTTTTTTTTTCACCGTGTTCAATGTATGTATGTTTTTTTCACCTTCTAATTTGAGCCCTTGATTGTAAAACTGTATTAACAAGGTTAGTTATGAATTTTTAAATTATTTATTTTGTGTTAGTTGTGATGGTGATTTATCTTGTAGTTTTCATCTATTTATGTAGCATTATTCAAAATAGATTCATATACTGCTCTACGCTGCGTAGAGGCATCGTAGGGCTAGTAATTTTCAGGGAAAGGCAAGGGGAAAATCGTGCAAATATTGGCCAGGCTAACGAGCCGAAGGCATTGTTAGGTTATTATAAGAATCGACTTGGTGACTTTCATCTTTGTCAAGGGATGAAGAGTGAAGAATGAGGACTCTCCTTTGCTCCGGCCTGTACTTGACATCTCGTAAGAAGGGTACGGATTATGACACTGGATCTAAAACAGTGGGCTACTGAAAATTGTTCTATTTTTTATCTCTATTAGCTTATATCCGTTGGCGCAAGCGCAGAACTTGAATGTGTGTATGAGCGTTTGTGTTCTTGTTTATGGTACAGCACAGCATTCAGAATTTTCTGTCATTGACGAAAATATTTTTATGGCATGCACTTCTGGCATTGCCATCTGTTAATAGTTTTAATAAAATTGAATTTATAAGAAATATTCTGTGAAGATTAGATCAATAGGAAAGAGCTTGTATAATAGATTTTTTTTGAATCGGATCGTGAAGATGCAATAAAAAGATCACAATCATCCATAAATTACTATCCAAATCTGCATATATCGTTCAAAAACTCAATTGCATTGTCATCATTGAAATTTCAAGCTGTTAACAATGACATACAATTGTATGAACGCTCAAGAAAAATAGTTTCTCGACTATATTAGCGGGATGCTTTTATTAAAAAGCAAATAAATTGTAACAGTAAATGTGTTTTTTATATGCCGATCAATTATTTATATAATACATCCAAAATCTTTTGAATAAAAAAAATGCCTCAAAATATATTCAATTTTTGATTTTAAATCATGATTTTTTTGCTTAAGAAGCGCTGCGGATTACCTCCAGATAAAATATAGCAAGGTTGATATGCATAACAAAGGGGTTGTCCACAGAAAATAGCTTGAAAAGCTTCTCTTCAGAGATTTAAAATCTCATACAAAGATATCTCTAATTTATATTTGCTTGTTGAATAAATTTAAATGCCTGCTATTTAAAAGCTCTTTCGAAACGATCATATTTTTATTGAAGGACATGTATTATCAAAGAAAGCTTATAATAACAATGCCACAGTGGTAAATTTAATATATAATATTTAAACGAATTGTAAAGAAGGGGTAAATCTTTTACCTTTAAAATATAATATATATGAACAAAAATTAGTATAATTTCGCAAATTTTACGTTTCGTTATTGCAAAAAGAATAATAGAATGATGATTTATATGGTATGAAATGAAACTTAGGATTTATCACACATTTTCAATGTTCTATAAAACGAAAGGCACAATAAACAGTTTTATCGCAGTTCCCTTTTACTTCGCGCATAGTTTTTTGTAAATAAGTTATAGATTTGAGTTTAGAACTCACCCTTCAAATAGAAATAATACACGGTGTGCCAAAACGTATTGGCTGCTCAGTTGTATCAAATACGATATTTTAATTGAAATAGGCAGCATGATTCAATTTTAAAATGTCATTACTACAACATTTTATTTGTTTACGTTGTTTATATTAATAAGGTATATATAATATTTGTAGAAATATAATTGCTTGACGTCTTCTTTTACAATGAAGAAATGAAAAAAATAGTTAATAAGAAGAGATCGGTAGCCAACCTAATGATTTTTAAAAACGGTGGGTGTACTTAACTTTTAATGATCGATGACGTCCAAAAATGGTTTTTTTTAGCTGTGGGGAACTAATCACTCGCCTTAACTTTTCGTGGTGGGATCGAGTACACGAATATTTAATCCAAATTCTAAAGAATCAGTAATATTTTCATCTTTTCGTGTTTAACACACTTCTGGACACTGTTCGAAATTCATTTTTACGTTCTTCGAAAAAAGTGGATTAAGAGACTGATATATTAATACGCACTGCGAAAATAGTATTATAGTTTACTTTAATCGTTAATCGTGTTTTGTCGTCTCATTCTAATAAGTCGTCAATTGTTTTTAAATTGCATTATCAAAGTATTTTTTTTTTAAATTTTTATATTTATTTTAGGGGCGTGTAAGTTTTCAAGCATATCTATCATAGAGTTGACATCTGATTTCCTAGATTTTTCACTCTACGCCATAATTTCTGTAGATTAAATTTTACGCAACTGAGATTCGATATGGAAAAAATGCTGAACTAGAGTTATTTCTTGTAGTCACCGAAGACAAACATACGACTCATAGAATATGATGATTGTTAAAACGTGAAAAATGTACCAAAAACAACAGTTTTCCCACTTTCAATGAGTAATATTCATCGACGGTTCGTGAAATGTAGGCGACGGTAAGTGATAAGCGAATTTCGTTATGTAAAAACATCTACTCTTTCCTCTAACATATTCCACGTGTATTAGCCAATTTATAAGATTATAAATAAATAAAATACGCGTCTAAATAAGTCAATGTTTTTGAAGCATTCTAAATTTTGTTAGATATTAGGGGAAAAAGACATCGAAGAGGTTTTAGCCTCTTCTTAAAGAGAGGGAGAACTGGAGACTGTTGGAAATATTTCCCTAGGAGAATTTTTATGTCGCATAGCTTCGGGGTTAGTTTCCTGAAGCTCTTTTTCAAGTGAAGCTTCAGCGAGCTTTTACTTTGCGAGCAAAAGGTATTTATATTAAATTTCATAACGAATTCCACAAGAAAGAGTAATAGACTGGCCCATGGGTATATTAAATTTGAGACCGTTGAATTAAATTAAGAATACAAAAGTGATAAATAATTTAACAATTCTGATGTTTATGACAAAAATACTTATGGTAGGTTTCTGTGATGCCTTTATATCACGGCATGCTTTATTATACACTTTTTGAGCATTATAATAATGTGAAAAAGATACTGTATTGTTTTTTCATTCTACTTATTCTAAATGTTTAGTCTTATATATGGATTTATAAAATATACAATGGAGTAATTCAGAAGTAGACTGAGCATAAATTGCACAGTAATTTTAATTTGCGTTATAATGTGGAAATATGATATGAGAAATGTTTTTATACCGAATCGAAGTTAGTTTCTTATTTCTCTGTTAAGTTATTGATATCACGATAGAAACCTGTGTTTTTATTATAATTAATTAACTATTTAATCATTTATGTTGATTGTAATGAGCAGTTTGAAATTGTGTAGCGAACACAAAACGTAATTTTGAATTGCTATTTATTGTGCCTGCGTGCTACTTGTCTAAATCTTATGATACGAAAGAACATTTTTTTTGTAAATGCGATATGCTGTCAAAATTATGTTTAAAATAACTTGTTGTCCACACCGCATAGCTCATATTGATATACTATATTCAGGAAGTAAACTAGGTGTCCTTTACATATCCTAACCCACCGTGTCCCAAATAAATATAAATATGTCCTGATTGTATAACCTAATAAATGATGTAGATGATGTGCTGAAGATGCCGAAGGGCGAAACCCGGGTTGTTTGTGATAAGACAGATGGAATCGTACAAAGTTGTAACAATTCAAATTTAATATTGAAGTTCCATCAAGCACCTTCAGTCGATATCATAAATTATACTAATAAATGATGTATTTGAACATCTTTCCTTCTCTATCTGGCAACATTAATCCTACTATTCAAGTAAGCCAACAAAACACTTGGCCGCCTCTACGTCTTAGTACCTGATCCATATTTGAAGAGCAAGTGCTAAATCCAATTTTGTTTCGCTAAATAAATCATTGCATTCACAAAAGGCACTTTAGAGAGAGGATCAATTCAACGCCAAGATGCCTCACATTCAAGTTAAATTATTTATTACCCCTGTAATAGATACGAACCTACCACTTAGTCAGTACCTTCAATATATATTTTATATTATTTAATAATCTTCAAGTCACTTTTCATTTTTTAAATCTTATAGAAGAATAATGTCGGGTTTCGCTATACCTTATAATTGATTTAAAAGTGCTACTTTAAGTACCACATAATAAAAAAATACTGTTTTCATTAGGTGGCCAAAGCTTTTGGAATTTGTTTAATCCTGATAAAGGTTCGTGTGTTTTAATCCAGGATTGGAAAATTTCGTCGATTTATGGATTTTCGATTGAATTCGTGGTTTTCAGTGTTCGACCACCTTCTGCCTCCCTAAAAAAATTGCACATATCTCGAAAAATCTATCCTCCTAAATCTTATCATTTACAAAGATACTTAGACCGACTAAACCCACAAACGGTTCTTCTAAAATAATCTTTGATGAGATGCACCACGTGCGGAAATTATTAAAAAAATGATCATTGACTAGGTAAAAATAAAAGCTACTCCTGTTTTCGTCTTTGTTGAGATTCGCAACACTATACACTGAGGTCAAGTCTTACCCTTTAAATATCCACTACAGGCTAGAGGGTAAAATCGCTTAAGGTTGGCAGTCGCACAGCTGTGTCTTCTGAATGTTTAATGTGAACGGAGTGTTTATTTAATGTCGCAACATTGATTCCCTTCTTCGGCAGACGCAACCTTTACCGTTTGTCCATCTAGAATGGACCCTAAGCAGTCCACACGTATATTTATATCAACATTGTCGTAATTGAAAAAGCCTCCATTTTCAATTTATTGAACGATACCAATAGGAAAGAGTCTTGGATGTTATATTTCCTCAGTTTTCATCTAATTATCAACGTCAAATTTTAGTACTAGATGGCGAAAGTTTTTATTTTAAAACACGCACAAAACCTATATTTATAACAGCAAGTAACTAATTGATGGATCTCGCTGTCATACACAAGAAATGTCATTAAAAATTTATCAATAATATTGAAGGATACATTTTTGACCTAAATATTGTTATATCAGCTATATAAGCACATCTTGAAAATATGCTATTGCAATACTGGGTTGATCGATATAAGTGTATTAATGTTTCTATCCTTAAGTATGATTTTTTTTTATAACACAATAATACAATCAAACTTCTCAAAATATAATTTTTTGCTTCACTTTAAGCTGAGTGATGGATGCCTCACTGGTTTCACATTTCAGGATTTATGGTTTGGTAAGAATGTTATTAAATTAAATTAGAGATATAAAAAAGGTTTCTAATATAAAGTTATCATTGCATGCAACTAAGTTAGAAAAGTCCTTAATGACTTTTTAAAGTGTATATAACACTTGCAGTAAAAATGTTCTCATAAAAATAAAGCACGGGTCAATTTTCCACACTCTTCCTCAAAAATGTTTATCCAATGGCGTACACATAAAAATTATAAATATTATATATTTTTGAAATTGCTTTAAAGATTACTATTGAGCATGATTTGAAATGCTTAACTTAAGCCAGTCACATAAAATATAACGGTTTTCAATAACTTTTTAATTAACATGTTTTGAAGAATAAAATAAAAAAGGATTAGTTGGCTTATTTATTGAAAATTGTAGTGATTACAATATACTTTTTAACAAATGTCTGTTGGGTGTATCGCAATGAATTTAATTTATTTTGGATAAATAATACTTATGATAAAAAATGACGACAATAGATAAAAAAGGAAAAACATTGTTATGGTGTCTAACAGTTTTAACGTGGAAAAGCTCGTGAGACCTTATATTAATTTTGAATCTGGAAAACTACATAATTATATTATGTATACCATAAATATATTCATTCATGTAGAATATATCAAACATAAAAAAAGTTAACCGTAAAGAGTTCTGTCTGAACGTTGTATTAAAACATATTTTGTTTTGAATTGCAGTATTGTGCATAATCGAGTAAAATATAATTAAAATCCTTCGCCACTGGACAATCCTCGTAAGTACGCAATAACTATCCCAGTTGCACGGTATACCAGCACCGCAATTCAGCACGCGCGTGTAATTTTAGTGATTTACGACTTAAAGTTGGGACAGCTGCGGAGGGTCGCACCTCATAATCATAATCACTTTCGTAACAGGTAGATTTACCTGCTTGCGCTTTCAAATTTGTCTCTTGTCGTTCTTTTGGGAGGAATTTACTACATATATTAAGTTTTTGATTAAAGGACTGCATTGAAATGAGCCGAACAGTAAAATATAATAAAAGTTTTACACTTGATATTGGACAGTTTTCATTTCAAATTGGACGTTTTCCAAATCAAACTGGACACTTTACAAATCAAATTGGACACTAAAAATCATATTAAACAATTTACTCATAAGGTATTTATTTACATATGTTTGCATGTATATATACAAAATATACACATACATTAATTATATACATATAGGTATTAAAAATTATCGATGAAAAATTCTGGAACTAACTAGAATAAAAGATAATATGTACACAGTAATTTAATTTGATTTGGAAAACGTCCAATTTGAAATGTAAAATTTCCAATTTGAAGTGAAAAACCTGAATTCCTTTGCAGTAGCTGCTGGTAATTTCATGTACACGTATATTTGTAACAATTTGAAGTGACGGTTGCAACGGATTGATTTATAACGTCTTCCAAATTTAGATAGTTTGTTGGATCCGCCAACAAATTTCTAGCAGAAAATTATATTTTTGAAAATACCTCTTCAATTGGGTTCATCATAAGCGAATACGGTGGTAAAAAAATAGTTTATAACCTGTCTGTTCAATAAGATCATGAACTTTTTCAATATGATGAATGCTTACATTGTCCAAAATTGGCCATACCGCATTTAAATTTAACCCTGCTAGTTTTATAAATAATCTTTGAATAAATGCGGAAAAATATTTGAGTTAACGGAGAGTGAGAAATTATTATTAACAACATAAGATGCGGGTAGGTATTCACACTGACGGTATATATTATGAATGTATTTTTTTAAATTCTAACTTTTTAATAAAATACAATAAGGTTTGATTTGTAAAATATCCAATTTGAAGTGTAAAACTTGTAGTAAGTCTCGATAACTATTTTAATTTGCATTTACCGTCAGGATTGTTCTGAATAAAGACTGGCAGACAGATAATAACCTGATAGTATCGACATTAGTACATTTTCCTCCATGATAGAATAGAGAAATTTAAAATGTACAAAACTTATTTTGAATTAATTTTTATATAATTCATTAACTATTTTGCCTATGTTATTATAAAATTATCAAATCATTAATATTGAACAATTGCCGATCATTAATAATTCATTGCTTATTATTGATTCTCATATGGTCATAAATTTGTCACCAGAAAACGGTCGCCAGATTTTAATAAATCCTGAATTATCATCGCAAGCTGGTCAATTGATCGCCTACAATTGATCGCGAATAATTGATCGCGAATAATTGACCGTGAATAATTGATTATTGGTGATCAATTATTAACGATATTTTTTTCGCTATCAATTATCAGTAGTCGATTTGTGGCGATCAATTGTTGACAGACAATTGTTTGCGATCAATTATTCACGAATAATTGACCGCGAATAATTGAATGAAAAATGCTACTGACGAGCAAAACCAGTTCAAACTCTAACATTAAACAAATTATGGGATTAATATAAAATAATTCATGAATGTTTCTAAATATTAGGGGTACCCAAAAGTAATCCATTTTTTTTGCATGCCTTGTTTGAGATCATTTTTTCTCCAGACACCGTGAAGTGAACATCTCTGCGAGTTGTTTTTTCTACAGTACTATTTCTCTGCTTTTTTTTTGTTTTTTATATTTTTGACTGAAAGCCATTTTGCATGATTTTAAGCCTGAAGCAACAAAGGAAAATTTACGACACGGTATGCATCTTTTTTTGAACAAGTCTGGAATGCAAAAAAACGGCCGTACATCTCATTGAAATTTATGGAGCGGTAATAGCATCTAAGCAGATTTCAGTTTTGGTTTCGGTGATTTAAATCGGGCGATAGAAACTTGAAAGATATGCCGAAACCGGGAAGACCCTTGAAATTCGACGATGACATGCTGAATGAGTGGAATCTGATCCTCGTCTAAGTATCGAGGAATTATCACAAATACTCAACATTCCGTGATCCACAACGCAGACACTTAAAAACAATAGGAAAAATTAATAGAATGGGTATTTGGATTCCCCAGAGCTATTTGAAGACGACAAAGATTTTGAGACGGATTGTCACTGGCGACGAAAAATGGATCGTCTACGACAATATTAGAAGAAAAAAACAATGGCTTTCGAAGAATGAGGTACCTGTTCCGACCCCCAAACCGGGACTCACCCTTCGCAAGAATCTATCGTGTATGGTGGGATAACAATGGAATTATCCATTACGAACTCTTAAAACCAGTGACTGCTGCAGTTTATTGTGAACAGCTAGACAGAATGAATGAAAAATAGATAAATTTAAAGAAGTGAAACGTCCTCGTCTGGTGAATCGAAAAGAAGTGCTTCTTATTTACGACAACGCACGCCCACACAAGGCATTGATAACCCGTGAAAAACTTTTGGAACTGAATATTGAAGTTTTAATTCATCCTCCATATTCACCAGATCTCTTGCCATCTGATTATTATCTGTTTAGGTCCTTAGAGCAATCACCAAGGGAAAAAATTTACAGTGTGAAAGATGTGGGAAAACCATTTAAATTTGTTTTTTGCATCAAAACCTTCCAGCTTTTTTAAAAGAGGGATGGAAAAGTTGGCTGGTAGATGGGCAAACAGTCCTCGATAATAATAGCGATCATAATTGATAATTACTATGTGCCTGTAAAAACATATCAATGAAATTTTGTTGTATTTAAAAAAAATGAATTACTTTTGGGTACCCCTAATATATTCAATTCTTGTAAACTTCATCTTAACAAGTTTCTTCAGGTTAATTCAATCAATGAACATGATTTTATTATAAATAAACATAATATTTTGTTTGTTTATAAAAAAATCAAGTGTATTATTTATAAGTGTGTGAAAAATAAGTCTTTTATTTATAATTTATAAGTTCTTGTCTTTTTTTCTTTAGGTGAGAGTAAATGGGAGCAAGTTAAGCCATCAGGAGACAGTCCACCGTCTCTCCAAGAACATACGGCCGTGGCACATGGCAGCTCCCTTTACGTTTTTGGTGGAGAAGTTGGCTTTTCTTCTACGGAGACGCCCCTGTGGGTGTACGACGTCAAGGTGAGATTTTACAACTTTGGCTACATCAATAATCACACACATCAAATTTAAATGATAAACTTCATATTTGATAACATTTAAATCTATTGATTAGAGAAATTGTAACTTCTTACTTTTACGAAAATTCGTACTCATCATATTTTGAAAAGCTTTTCAGTTGAATAATGCATTTTTTATAATATTTACACCTTCTGTAATTAACTTTAGTTTATTAAAGCTATATCAAATAATTTAAGATATCAGCTGAGGGTGCCTGATTTCATTAACAAATTGGAATTTTTCCAACATTGTACAATTTTTCATAGCTTAAAAGTCTAATATTTATTTAAATATATATATATAAATATAAAGATACACATGTCTCAAAAAGTAAAGAAAATAAATTCCCATTAAACATTCTTACAATGTGATTTCATTTCAAACTGTTCTGTTCTATTCTCATGACGTTGTGAACAGGTTATTATTTTAAACACCCCAATCTTCCGAACTATTTTCTTATTGTTTGTATTGATCGATTGGAAAAATATTACGAATCCATTTCAGATGAACAGATGGCGCAAAGTAGCGTCGCGCAGAGGAGTATCGGCTCCCCGTGGTAGACGAGGACATTCTGCCCTAGTGGATCAGGGAGCTATGCTCATCTATGGAGGATATCAGGATCTGAAAGGGTCACTCAATGATCTTTGGGCTTTTTATTTTGGTATGCTGTCATGTTTTTTATCACTTATAATGCATGAAGAGGATTTTTAGAATGACTGCATTTTTAATAAGCAATAAATAAAATATGATTTTATTTCAATTGAAATAATTGTAATTCATATACATAATTCTTTTTCAACATGAAATATATATTTTTGTATTGTGTGCCAAAAGTGATTATTGACTTAATCTAAAATGCACACCAAATAAGAGAAACATGATTTAATAAGATTAAAATCTAACATATGTTGTTTGAATAATACGCTGACTCAGATTATCATATTATATTAAATTAAAACATTAGAATATTCTTGTTTAAATAAACTTTCAAACCCATAAAACATTCAATGATAAATAATTACAAAATGAAAATAGTATCAATGAACAATAATAAAAAAAATGCAGAATATATAGCAACACAGAAACTATTATTACAACAAATTTGATATACTGTCCCCCAAAAATACTTAGTGCGCATTTATTGGCTTGGCCCACTCAGCCTAGAAGAAATATTGTTCTGGAGTAATAATAAAGCAATATATGATTTGCACAATGTTTCGCCATAGAAACAAATCATCAACAATGACTGGTATATCTGTAAATGATGCTTTTCAAAGACGCAAAACTTGTTTCACAGATAGGTAATTATGCAAGCAGTGGACAAAAATGTAGCCAATTTTCATTATGAATTTTATAAATATTGACATCAAGTCTTTCAAAAACCTATTAATATAAGTGTTCATGCTATTTTAAGAAAAAATTCTAATTATAAAATCGAAGCTAATTTTTGTAACAGAACTTTAATGAAATATGATAATTTTTTTACAATTCAATAGTTGTGCAGAGAGAGTAATTTAAGTGTTATTTAATTTCAAGAATCCGAATCGTGGCATTTGCTATCATCTAGTGTGGGCGGTGGAACTCTTCCCCCAGGCCGCCACAAGCACTCGGCAGTCTTCCACGATGGGGCAATGTGGGTCTATGGCGGTATGCAGGATCTCAATGACAAATCTGACTGCTGGAAATGGGACACAGGTATGCTTTATGCGATGTTAGAGCATGTATTTTTCAAAGGAAATAACTTGACTTAATTCCACGAAACACAGATTGTAAATATATCAAATAATTATACTCAGTGTAACTAAAATGTAGGTAAACTGTTTAGCCAAAAGAAATAAATGAGTATGAAATGCACATGGACTCAAAGAAGAATAGCGGTTGTCAGACAGACCAATTTTTGATCTTAAGAAAGCTGAGGAAAAGGAAAATAAGATTTCAAATTTGTTCAGTAAACAGGATGTCCTACGGGAAGATACAATATTTTACTACGTTTTGACTAGTGGAAGGGTTGTTTTTTTAAATTTGAAAAAAATAATACGTAGGCGTTAAGTACTAAGATATTTAATATCAATTTTTTAAAAAATTTTCTCAATTAATGATGTGATAAATAAAATTTTATTTAGCCCTTTTATGAATATATTTATTTGTCCGGTGCTGCACAATTTACGAAAAAAGGTTCTGAATTCATGGCATAAACGTGAAGTGCTTTTAAATGTAATATTTATTTTGCTATAGTTTTTAATTTAACCTTTTATCTTGACAGCATTGGTAAGGTAGCTCTGCAAAAGCTGGAAATTGTTATAAAATTGAGTCTTTTATTTCCATTTGCAACATAACCTTTTGAACTCAACAGATGATAGCATACAATTAAAGTTGTCATTTCAATAATGCTTAAATTTTTTTATCCAATTAACATTTAAAAAAAGTACATTATAAATTAAATATCACTGACTTGGCGCAAGAATGGTGGCATACCAGTCAAAATATTAAAATCAATGCTGCTTCTATGGCAGCATTCAAGTGCAAAGAGTTAATATGTGGACAAAGCTGATTCATATACATACATACTATATTTTCAAATATTTACGAATATATCTTGTATTTCTAGTGTCAAGTCAGTGGCATCAAATTAGATCAAAGTTCTCTCCTGGCCCCCTTCATTCACATGCTGCCTGCAGGCTTCCGGGCTACATGCTTATTTTCGGAGGAGAAAGTAATGGCCAGCCTACAAATGAACTATGGAGGTTACATTTTGGTATGAATATTCACACATCAGAATAGTAATAGAGTGTTACAGACTTACTGCATTAAATTTAGATTCAAAGCTCACTCACTGACGTTTGTCGTTAATTGTCAGAAGAAGTAAAGATATGTTCGGATATAATGTTCAATTATCATTATTTTACTATATTTTTTAAACTTTATTTATTGTTCATAAATTCCTTACATTAGTAACATTTTTATTACTAAATATAGCATAGTTAACTCTTGGTTGCTGGAGATAACTGTGCAAGAGAAAGGGGTAAAAAAAGGGATAACAAAACTTATCTCACATCTTACCTTATCAATATAAAGTAAGAAGTTATAAATAATTTCCGATGAAGCAATAGTTCATAAGGAATATGTTATAAAAAAGTGTGTTTCAATTCAGCGATCAGATTACATCATAGTTTTGCATTTATTTTGTTTTGTATTTTTTTCCCATATGATAAATGTAAAGTCAATGTGCCATATTTTTATACCATCCACATAAGGACAGTAAAGGAGGCATGCAGTTCGCCTTTATAATAAATCCACTTTGAGAATATGTGACGTCAGCATCTATAGTAATGGATCTCTATATGATTATATATTTATATAGGCATTCTAAAAAATGAGTACCTATGTGTAGATGAAAAAAAAATTATAATATGATATAATAAATTAATATGGTTCAATATATAGAAATAATTTGATCAAAAAATAAATATTTTGCTTGTCAAAAAGTATTCACAAATAATATGTTTACAATATATTTTGGTGACGTTTTCATTTTAACAATTCTAGCTACTGAGACCTGGGAGAAAATTCACGTGTCAGGAGTAAAACCGCAGCCAAGATCTGAGAGCGTCGCTTTGGCTGTTTCTGAATTGCATCTTCAGGGTGAAGTGCCTTCTACTCCTTCTCATCATCATCTGACCGGTCACGCTACGACTCGATCGCGAGCTCCCAGACGAACAGCACCGCTCACGGCAAACACTGAAAGATCCCGTCATTCACTATATCTTCCGAACAATAAAGTGTCTCCCTGTGAAAAGACGTACATATTCAAAGCGTCTAATCAAAATTATGTTGACGGAAGTCCCTCCCAAACTTCTGATAGTATTAAATTGATCAACTCCCCTGCTCCCAACAGTGGAGGCTTTCTCAAAGAAATTTCAAAACTTTCGCAGATAAATATTTCTCGTTTGGGTCACAGTAAATGCAGTTATAGTGTTCTCACCAGCAACAATGATTCCACGGAGAGTTTACTTTATCAGCAACAGGCTGCGAAGAGATCGGAGGAAGAATGGGCATCACAGTCCAATAAGAATTCCATGGTCAAATCGCAAAGTGCACACGTGATCAATAAGAGAAAGGTTGTGCTGAGTGGTCTCATTTCTCCAGTCGTTCCCGAAGATGGAGGCTTTTCTCATCCTAAATCTTATGTAAGCAGACATCAAGCATCGATAAATGAGTGGAGAAGAAAAGAAATGACACGTGAACCGATTTCAGTTCCAAACTTCAGCGACCTTACACTTACAACGCCGGTATTGACTCCCGTCGAAGCAGCCCGCTTAGTTTTTCTAGATTCCGAAGAAGAAGAGGGCTATAATAATGATGTTTTTGATCCGCCGGTCGATGATCACGATATTGTTCAAGTGCTACCGGCTCCAGCACCGTGTGACTTTGCAATAATTCACAAAAAATTTCAACCACAAATAAGAGACGATAGCTACACTTCCCATCTTGGCTCGTATGCTGCTGAAAATCACACATATGAAAATGTACCCAAATGTACGATCATTCCGAAATCTACTTCAGTGCGGTTTCAAAATTACCCAGACCTCGAGGAGGCTTCTGATGAAAATATTTCTACATCTGACTATGCGAGCATCGAAGGTGTAAACAAAATCTCATCGGTCAGTACGTACAGTATGTCCACAAGACAAAGCTTTACTCCGTTAGAGGAAAATGGCACCAACGATTTCAATTTGAAATGTGAAATAAAGCATTCTGATACTGCATTCGGCTTCTGTAATCCGAATTATATGGGACCTGACATTCAAACAATATTGACCAATAATCGTAAACAGACACTTCAGCAGGATCAGTCTACCGGAAACCCAGCTGGGAAAATGCTCAATACGCCTGATAGTGGAATCACTGACAGTAGAAGTGACAGTCGACAGTTATTTATGGCGGATGACATGATTGAGCTCCAAGACATGAGCAATTCCACCCATTATGGACAAAATGACGATGTGTACAGCCCTAAAACACACGAAGGAAGATTACCACCCAGGTCGCTGACAATTGAATCACCGTGCAGTCCGTATCCAACCAAGGAGGCGTTTGTTAAGTCAAGAGCAAAAAGTGCAAGCAGAGCGGAGAGGCAAAAAACTAAGGAGGCATCTCATGAAGAAGAAACTCCCAATATGTCGTGTTTTACATCCGATATTGTAATTCCTCTGTATGTTTACATAATTGGAGGCAAAGAGCATGGACAGGTTAACGTGTTCAAAAGGCCACTATCCGTATGGAAGTATCAGCTTTTTTAGGATGTGGCTTTTGGGTCAAATTAAAATTAGACTAATTGTTACTTGGATCATATTTTATTCTTATATCTTTGTGATTTATTTGAGCAGAGCTTGCCTTGAAGCAATATGCCTGAGCAGTTTATTTAATGTTATCATTATACCTTGAAATGTTTTAATTTATTTTCATATTATAGAAATATCTTGTTGATGTTGATTTAATTATTTTTTTTGTGTTGAATGTTTCTGTTTTATTGATGGCTATTGTGCTGCAAAAGTGGTATTGAACACTATTTGTTTTACAAAGTCTTTTCTATTTCTATTCGAACAATCAAAACAAAGTTTTACAAAATACTCACTTTCTTATAAACTCGTTTACATTGTCATCAGTAAATGTCAGTAAAAGCGTCAAAACATAAACTGTGAAAATAATGTAGGCCATAAGCGTGTTAAGGAATGAAGCAGTTATTCCAGTCAATAATTATGCTTAAAACCAAAACTTTCTTCTTTGAGAAAACCGTCAGCACTAAAGATTTGCCAATGCAAGTGTTCAGGCTTATGGTAAGGTATTTAGCGATTTGACAAACGCATTAAAATCTTATATAATAAACTATTTTAAGTTATTGTTTATCAATTATATTTGAATATTTGAGTTCTGTTTCATAATTTTAGAAGATCGAGCTTAGGCAAAACTGCTAAGTCTGAAGATTAAACCGTCGCATTCCAAATTAGTGTAAGGTAGAAAGTTGTCCAAGCCCTATGTCCAAAATGTAGACTCAATGTCTAGGATTATTAATTTTCTAACTGTTTTTTATTTGTAAGATTGTGAATATTATGCTAAATTAGTGATGTAATCTCATGTCTTTAAATATATTAATGGGACAGTAAACCTATGCCCGTCCTTATTGTGTTTATAATAAAAAAGACGTTTATTTAATTTCCTTTCTTATGACATGATTTGAATAAAGTAACAGGATCATTTTTGCAACATTCAAGATTGTGTGAGATCATTTATAAGCTTCCCGATATCTATGTTTCCTGTTTGTGAACTATAAATAGCAAAATGATACTTTGTGTTCAATTAGTGCTTTAACCGGTAGAGTAGATATGTATTGTATATAAACTTGTAAAGGTTTCAATTTAAAAAATGTAATTGAGTAATAGACAATATTATTTGAAAGCATTATTATCAGTTTTATAAATATAATATTACGTCAGAAAGATTAAACAGCTAGGCTTCCACAATTCTAAGACTCGACGCTCTAAAAAAGATTCATCAATTACAAATTTGATTTCTCCCTTTTTTTTAAAACTCATCTGATATTTTACGATGATAAAGACATATCTAATATTACATATTGACAGTGAAGTGTATTTCTGTTTTACTTGTTCATACAAGGGGTGGTACATTACAGCAGATTGTCATAGAATATACATTTTTTGTGATATTTTATTACAACACAAAATCAATCTTTCATTTTGAGACTGATGAGTGATTTCAAATTATTCCAGATTTGGATAAAACATTATAATTATTCTCATAGTTATTGGTTACTTTAATTTGTTATTATTTTATTAACATTTTTTTTAAATTTCAGTTCAAGTCTAACTAGATGTGATTCAACAAATGAAATAATAAACATATTTCAATTTCATATATTATTAACTCAATTATCTTACATATTTTGTGAAGACATAAGGAAGGAACTTACTTTTTAAGGAGATTAGAAAAAAAGAACACTAGTGCAATATTTAGTTGCTTTATATAAAACATTGTAAGTTTAAACTGTAAATAAATGATACTTATTTTAAAATGCAGATTGTTTTAAAAGAATCGTTACTTTTACATCATGGGTCTATAATGTGCCAAAAAAGTATTTAAAATGTCTTATTTTTTATTCAAATATTTCTCACTTGATACAGTTAACATGGTTTTCCTTTTGAGTGATATATTGCTTAATAAAATTAAAATGTTTCTCGTAAGTATCATGAATGTTTGTGAAACATTTAATATCTTATTTTTATTTGGTCATGTCTGCTACTTCAAGATTCTCTGTCTCTGGCCACTCCTTTTGCTTTCCTTAATCGTGCTAGTGCCCTCCACATTCAATTACTTGCTAATGCATCGTCATTATAGGCTTATTAGAAAGGCATATTTCCAATAATGAAACAAAAGTTACATGATAGACTGAAAAATACTTGTCGCTTCTATTAACGGGGTAAATTATCGCACGATTCATATAACTTGAGTACCCAAATGCCCAACCTGTGAATAGTAAAAAATTTAGCTCAAATATATGGTATAAAAAAAATATAAATGTACAGGACACATGTTCAGTATTTAGTGATATAAGGTCAAGTAACGTCGATGATCCATATAGAAAGTTACAAGATGCTTAAATCAATGGGTCATATTTCATCAACAACCGTCAGATACCAAAATCTTTGTACAAAATAATAAAATTATTATCAAAGCCATAACATTCTTATTAAATTTATTGTAATTTACTATTGAAGAAAACAGTGTCCATAAAGATATATGTTTATGTTCTAGTAAAAAAATCCATAAAAGTCTTTCATGAACACTATTGCAAGATGTAAATAATTTATACTATAAGTTGCAATTCAAAAGTAAAATAACTGTAAAAGATAAGGTCATAAATTGAATAAAATGCTAATTGTGACACTTCACCAACATTTCCATTCTATTCGGGTTGTGCCACTTACTCATAAAGATAATGTGTCACATTGTATAATATACACATTGTTTAAAAATGTTTGACAAAATTCTGTATGCAAGAACCACTGACATTGAAAGAACAAATGTTTAATATCAGTTTCATTACTTCCGATACAGTGTTAAATATATACACCCAGTCCTTTTTTTACGCGATTTTTGTTTGCGCGAATTCGATTATACGCGATTTTTTCCCCAAATTTGTTTTAAAGAAGAAATTTATATATGTTGCTAGGCATGTACGTTTCATTATTTGAAAAAAAAAAAATATGTTTATTTTTAAAACTTAATTTTGTAAAGCATTCCATTTTTTTAAATACACATAAAATTGCCAAATGTTGACAAGTGTATCGGATATTTAGCGAATTTATGTTTTAGGGTGTGTAAAGAAATATGCAATTGCGTAAAATCATGGGATATGTGTCCGCTCGTAAACTTGTTTAAACACAATGCATTTATTGAATTCGTTGAAAAGCATTTTCTCGGCCATAAATTTTACCATTTTGAATTATTATGTCAAATAAATGCCCATGACGTCAAAATATTTTAAATGTTAAACAATAAATGTGAACCGAAGATAAAAATATTACTCTTGAAGTAAAAAGCATTTAAAAATATAATAATTTATACTTGCATGAGTATTTAAAAAAGACAGTTTTACGATTACATTTCGCAACTGAGCGTGACAGCAGCGAATAATTTATATAAGTGTACATAAAATCGTAATATAAATATTTTTTTTGCACGAATTTTAACGAGCAAATTTTGGTTTTTCATACGTTTCTGGTACTTTTTTATGCGATATTTTAATTTTTGGAACCAATTTATCAAATTATATGAAAGTTGTGATTTTTTTTACGCGATTTATTTTACGCGCCTTTTTCTGGAACCAATGTATCGCGTAAAAAAAGGACTGGGTGTAATTACAAACTGACATTTTTTTATTAACTCGTGAAATTTTGACTGTTTAATTAGCGCTGGGTGAGGAGGTAATGAAAGGGCTAAAGATACTAAAACAAGATACATTTGTAAGATGCTTGCAAAAAAGTAGATTTTTATTACTTCTGGGAACAGAGTTATGGCTTCATGCTAAGGCACATTGTGTCAACCAAAGATTTTAGAAACACTACACTCTGAAAAAGAGGTTAAAGAAAACAGTTAATTATACTTTTTTGATTTATAATGTTTATCCATTTATTTTTTTGTTTTATAAAAACTAATGTCAAAATCAAAATTAATGTCATTCGAACATTAAATCAATACAATTTTAATGGTTTATATTTGATGTTACATACATATTTGTGTTCAAATTTGTTGTTTACATGTTTTTCCCCAAATAAAGTTATTTTATTTTTACTAGTTTTAAAATTCATTGATTTACTGTTGTCTGTTTTTTTTCTATTTTTTTTATGATTAGATTATATTCAATTGTAAGTTAATTATTTATTAGATAAATATTGCAAATTTAATCGATTCTCATTTGATTCAATCTGTGACACTAGAGTACAATACTTTTAGGCCGGGATGTCATTTGGAAGGCTCGAGAGTGGCGTTAGACTCCCATCCCTCTGAATTTAAAGAACAAATGATTATCATTTGCTTGCCCAAATAGACGAAACGACAAATTAGCAAGTTGATAACTTGTCCACTTCTTTTAAAAAAAATTGAAATGATATCCGTGCTCATCGGCCAAAGATTTGTATCTAAGACTATTTTTATAGACATTAACCCTTATTAGTATTGATGTAACAGCTTATTCTTGTATCATAGATTCCGAATTTTTAAAAATGATTTTTTTATTGAAATAGATAAATAAAAAATATTAATTTATTTATTAATAATATTAGCAATTTTATTCTCATGATTATTAGTTACTAGATCCTAATAGAACTTAAGAGGTAAATTCTAAATTCTCTCAGGCTGAGCAGTAACACCGTTGTCTTTGTTATGCACTTCTTTTTTTTTTGATAGTTCTTTGTTAAAATTGCAGTATTTATGTCAAATTTCATTCAAGTGTTCGATTTGTCAATAAAAAAATGATAATCATGATAAAACACAATAACACATATTATTGTGTTTTATTATGACCCATCATGTTTTGACATCATTGAGTAGGCAGAATAAATAAGACATAAAAATATTAACAAAATAGTCAAAGAATCAAGGCAACCACTTTTCTCACACCGTTGATTTCTGACTGACAACTTTGAACTTTGACAGATCATCTAACATGACTAAACATAATTATAGCAATTAACATAATGAACTACCAAAACCATAAGGGTAGAAGGAACATAATAAACATATCCTTCAGTCAAAAGAAATCAAGGATTTACTGCCTGGATTCTATAAGTGTCTAGCCAATATATTATTTTTTGTGTCGATGTTATAAAAAATTGTTACTTTACTCTCTGAAATAGACATGTCAATACTTTAATGTGTTTTCCATTTTTTTATTTTAAATAAGTTGCCTTTATTACTGACACTAGAAAAATGTTGAACATTTTAAAACAAAAATCTTTTGAATAAGCCATTAAACAATTTTGTATCAGGTTTTCTTTTAATTTTCACGTCTGGTCATATCTATTGCATATTGTTTGATTAGGAATAAGTCACAGTATTGTATCATCCTTCTTAATAACTTCCAATATGTTCTATTACATAAATCATTTTATTAAAATGATTTTTCTCAAAAAAATGAACAAAATTACACTGCTTTTGTGACTTTTTTGACAACCTTCTCCAAATCTTCACAAACACAATAAATTATACAAAGCCCTACTCTTTATTTTTAGCTATGGTATAGCAATTAATTCTGCTTGTTAAGCTAGTTGTAAAACCATGGTCTCTTAGGTGACCTACTGGAAACTTTGGAGGGTGCCAAAAATCTGCTCACTATGTACATTAGAATGATCATGCAAGATTGATATTTTACTGGTCCCTCAACTAAATTATCTGTGCAAAAAAGTCTCACTTAGATGCGGCAATTTGCATACAGATTGTGTAGAATCCAGCAAGAATTGCACATTGTATCTCAACTTAAAAGATATGGAAGAATATGTCTGAATATTTCTTTGGTCTTAAATTTCAATATATTTTGGTTTTTGAAATTCTGATTTCTATTTTATTTGTATTATACTTTTCTTTAGAATCACCCTCTTCCAATTTCATGATTGTATATTATATGTAAAATGAAATGATTAGAGAACTATAATTGATAGTGGCTATGTATATTTTTAATTTTAATTTTATTAAGTTCTTTTTATACAAATGGTAGTTTGATTTTATTTGTTAGTGAAACGTTCTATGTAAGCCAAATATATCTTACTGCCATTATGCAAATCTAACATGATTTTTAGTAATAAACTTGTTCATTTATGAAAAAAAAAATATTGTCAAAATTATAAATATGAATTATTGTTAATGGATAAAATGGAGTAATTCTTGTAAATGTGTTTTTTTTTTGAAAATATAATGATTTCAAGAAACTTTTTAAATGTGATTTTCAGTAAATATTTTTGTTTTTCATATATATATATATATATGAATCTTGTTCACGTCAAAAATGTTTCGCTAAGTTTTCATAGATGACACTCCATTAGACGGTAAGTTACATCTAGTGACAGAAGTAAGTGATCGCTTGTTTTTATAAAAATATTTTTCTAAACATACGCTAGATGATGCTGTAAAAGGGTTTTGGCTAGAAATAAAAGTTTCTCCATTTAAATAATTCAAGAAAATATTCATAGATGACGGAGTTATGCTATAATATACATTCCTATTTATTTTATTCATAATGAATGACAGATAAATGTATCTCTGACGTAATATATATGAAGCTGAGTATCTTCATAATGACGTAATTAAAAATACACAATTTGGCAAAACATGTAACAGACGCTAGCTTTCGTAAGGAAAAAGTCATATTCATGAGAAGTGAACGGAATCATTCAAACAACACGTGTATGAAACAATATCGCAAAAGAGAATAAACAATGCTACTCTTTAATTCAAGTGTGTATTGAAACGAATTATTTTAAATTTAACGAAACATATTACCAACAAAATGACGGGTTGCCAATGGGCAGCCCTCTAAGCCCATTACTTGCAGAAATTTTTATGGACAACTTCGAATCTAAGCTTCTCGAATTAGATAAAAATAATATATAATAGTATATTACTACCGCTATGTAGACGATATCTTGATTTGTTGGCAAGGCACGGATAGACAATTAGATAAATTTCTACAGAAAGCTAACTCTATACATAGTAATATTAAATTCACACTAGAAATAGAGGTAGACAGCTCCATCAATTTCCTGGACTTAGCCATTAGCAGAGTTAAAAACAGACACACTTTTAAAATTTTTAGAAAGCCTACCTTTTGTGATACCACAATTCACACAAAGTCCCTCCACTCATGGAATCATAAGCTTGCGGCTTATAACTCCATGGTCCATAGGCTAGTAACTGTACCTATGAGTCAGACAGATTACGGCAAAGAACTGCAGACTATAAAACTCATAGCCAGTAATAATGGTTATGAGATAACGACGATAAATAATTTATTATATAAAAAACAATTAAATCTAGCTAGAAAACTCATTTACCCGAACTCAATACAAGATGACCGCTTTTATAAATCAATTAACTCCCTAGGTAGCATTAGCGAAAAAATTCATCGGGAGATAAAAAACTCAATAAACTTAGCTTTCAAAGTCAACAATAACTTAGGCAGACATCTTAAAAATAGTAAAGATAAAATCAATAAATACAAATTCAAACTCAGCGCCTAAATGTTTGCATCTTTGTATTAAGGTTCGGAGAATGACGGCTTTGGAACAGCTGGAAATCAATAGACACCAACTATCAGAAAGAATTCTTAACGAAAAAATTAACATAATAGTATCGCCACTTGTCCAGCCGTTGTACAAAGGGGTGGTCTGATTTGCTTCCAGAAGGACCACTTCCGTCCCACATATAATCTTATTGTCATAGACATCTATTGTTTCATTTAGAATTTTTGAAAATTTTGTGTCATCGTGTTAATGTAACAAGCTAGGTCGTTGGAACAAGAGAGAGGATGTGTTGTGTGCCTTTTCTGCACAGCTATATATAGATAAGCGAATGTTAGTTTAAGCATAGTTCTGACGATGGTGAGCCGAAATAGCTATCAACTATATTTGTTAAAAATAATTTTGTAGAACTCAAATACATTGCTATTTTTTCACCGTGTTATAATGAAGTTCTACCAAGTGAATGCCAATTTAATCAAAGAATAAACAATGTTTTGATACCAAATACATTTTTGAATTTTTTTTTTATTTTGATTTAATTATTCAAGATATTTTGTTTGCAGTCAATGAAAATCTCGAAAATAATAAAATCGTTTGATTTTTAGTTATAATTGGCTAAAGAGTATCTCAATGTTTTTAAAATTATAACACGTGCCTGTTATCGAAAGATTATTCATCCATTTTATTATTTTCTTCTCAATCATGTTTTATTATTATTCATGGCCAATGATGTTCTTCCTAAATTTAAATACAATATAAAATTTAATATTTCTTCGGATTATTATATAAAATTGTTTTATGTAAAAGCTAAATATAAAATGTAGCATTAAGAATTATAAAAAAGGTCAAAGAAAACTAGCGACTGGGCTTGGTATTTTGATTAGGTACTGTTTTATCGGTGGAGCGATCGGTTAACGAATACAATCTGTTTCAAGATTGTGTTCGCTATCCGAATTGCTCGTTGACCGATCATTATTACATTACAGAAATAATAAATGGTTCATAAAAACCGATGTCGTTCGTTATCCGAAAATGTGTTAATCGTCAGAAATATCAAGTTTTTCGCGATCGTGCTCATTATCCGATTTGTTCGCAGTTTGAACCGTTCGTTAACCGAGCACCCTCTGTATTTTATTACAAACTTCAAAATGAAGCTTGCCAAGCTTCAAAACGTTTGGTGATATCGATTATAAAAAATATATATAATTTGTAGTATTTCTTATCGATACAGTTTTCAAAATTAAACAATGTATTCTAAATACGATGACAGAATTATTCTTTCTTGAAAACATTCAATGTACAGTAGATACGCAATCTTATAATTTTTTTCAAGGAAAACGTCAGTGGAAGAATATATAATATTAAGGAATAGCTTTCATCAATTATTGAGATGTTTTCAAATTGTAAATTTGCTAGACTTTACCAATCGCAAAAATGTTTATAAAAAAACCACCATCCATTTTTAATTGATAATATATGTCACTGTCGAAAGCCTGAAGCTTGTTAGTGTTATTTCTCCCTCTTAAGACATTCCATTAAAGGTAAATATATTATATATATCTACACACGGGTATGGTTAAAAAATAATGAAATGTTTTTTGAGAAACGTAGCTGAGTAAAATACGCCCCGCAAGAATTCTCTCTTACCCTATAATATTCGTGGTATTTTTATTATTTTAGGATATCTCGAGAAAAGTAAAGTTTACATAGAGGAAATAGATTTTGCAAATATTTTGCGTCCCGTTTTACTTCGAAGAAACTTCACAAAATTTGTAGACCATTCAGAGCTGGTTTCATCAAAGTTTTACTCTTTGAAAAGTATAAATTTAATTTGTATGTTGAATGAGATTTGTTTCCTGTTGGATGTGCAAGACTGCAACTTTGCTGGTTGAACACATGATATAGATGTCGTACATTCAATTTAATAAATAATTTTAACGACAGTGTTTATATATAGAAAAAGTGTCCGGTGAATATGATCTGAGATAGATCATTAATGCTGTTAAGGTTTTCCAATACTTTCCCGTTGCAAAAATATACTTAAAATTATATATTGCCTGTGAAAATGAACAGTAATACTGTTCAAAAAATCAATTTTTTTTAAAGTTAAAAGACAGTTTCAGATAAAATTCATATAATTTATATGCAATATCGGTCATACATATAAATCTGGAAGTCATTGTAAAATTTTAGCCCCTTCCGTTCTTCAACTCAGCCGACGAATTTTAGAATAAAAGTGGTTTTATTGTAACACGGTGAAAAAATAGCAATGTATTTTAGTTCTACAAAATTTTGTAGAACTAAACAATACATTACAACAATACTTACAATTTTGTAGAACTAAAATACATTGTTATTTTTTCACCGTGTTATAATGGAGTTCTACCAAGTGAATGCCAATTCAATCAATAAAATGGTTTTATTGTGTTGGAATTTAAGCTCGCGAATATATTTTAAAATATGACTATATTTCAATGAATTGCTTTAATTGAGTTTTACTAATTGTACTAATTTTACGCTCAAAGTATCTTTTAAACTATAGTAGAAAATATTTTAATAAGCCTTTCAATCTGTCTGTGATAGAGTTCCTCCTAAAAGTTGCACTGTAGCGACGTGAAAATTGCATTTACCATTCTGGCTGCTATTACTTTCAAGTTTATAAATATGATTAATCATTTATGGACTCTATATTATGAATGTCAAATAAAATATGGTTTGAGGTATTTATTTTCGACTTTAAACATTTAAAATTACTACTAATTTATGAACTGTGTATTTTAAGTGCGGTCAACTGTGATATTTTCAACTCTCCACATTAGCCAAAGTATTAATTATCCGAACGATTACGCCATCTATCCCTGTCAAAGTTATGTAATAAATAATAAATTTTATTAAAATATTGATGTACTTCCCATACACTGTAATAATACTTAAAAAAAAATGTTGTGAAAGACTATTCCTCTTACGGAATTGTCTCGTCCAGCGGCGTAAAGCTCTTAAATAATATTATATTTATAGCGACACTGATGTTTTGAAAAAAGACTTCAAAATTATATAAATAATTCAGGTGCACTTATTTGATTTTATGAATAAGAAAATTTGTAGATTTCTCAAAACATCAATAGGCCCAAAGAAAATCTTTATTGAGTCGCGTGTAGAAAATATTTTTTCTTAACTCTTTCAGTGCCTAGATTGTAAAAATATATCACCTAAAATAAGCCGCGCTTTTTCAAAACATCGAAAATACCATAAGTATTATTATAAAAAGTAGGCTATTGTAATTTATTGAAGAAGACTCAAGATGGGAGTAAACATTTGTGAAAAAATATTACGTGTTGCGCCGTATGTTGTTCACGTCGAGCACTCCATTCACGCACCGGCGCGTGTGAGGCACTGAACTGGTTAAGAAGCTCTCGTAGACGATTATCTCTTCTGCAATTTGGAATATGTTAAGAGCTCCTTCCATTTCTAAGTTCGCTTTGTCTTATATATAATATAACAAATCAAAAAGAGTTCTATGTTGGCGAGTAGCATGATCAATGAACTGAAAGAACCTCTCGTGTTCCTTGGTTAATACTGTCTATTGGTAATACTAACAGAGAGTACAATTTATAAGAGTTTATATCGAATGATGTGGTAAAGCTAAAATCCTAAGAGTCTAGTGGCATAGACATGCAAGTAAAAATATATGTATTACACTTCGCCTTAGTGTAAATAAATCGAAAACCAAATTATATTTTCTGTTTTATGAAAAGCGAAAAAAACAAAACATGTCTGTTTTCTTTGATATGTTATTTCAAAGTATCAAAAGCAGATAGTGAAGTGTTTTATTTAGACAAAGCATTGATTTAACTCATATTATCACAAATATTTGAATCCAAACTATGAATAGTCTATTGATAAATTTATTCTCAATTTATTGTAATTTATGCAGTCCAGGGTTGAGCGCCGCTTTTCAAACAAACTGCAGACTTTAAATCCAATAATAATTTTAATTTGAATATAACAAGGCGACTAAAAAGCCAAAAAGAAATAAAAAAATATTTCACCGACAACCGAGTGAAATTATTCTGTGGCGAGTGGTGAACTGCGACAGACACAACAGAACTTTTTCAAACTTGTTTTTAAACGCATAAGCTCCTGCTTTATTCACTTAACTTTATAATCCGCACGATTGAAACAATATTAAGCCGGGCATATTTTGAAATAAATATTTTTATTAAAGGCAGGATAATTTTTCAGCCTACGCGGTCTTTAGTTACATTCCTTGTACACAAACATTGAGCTCGGGATTTGAGGTGAGTGAAGAGTAACCTTTTTGACTTAACTAAAATTAATTATTTTATCATATTTTACGAATTATGCAATATTAAAATAATATTTTTTTATTGGAAACATTGTTATTACACTGACTACAGTGGAAAATGTCTTTGTGAAGAATTGCTGAATAACTGTAATATTTTAAAGATGCTTTCAAAATAATCGAAACACGTGCCATACGTAGTGAAACAACACACCAAGTGGAATGACAAAGTTATCATTAAAAATATAATATTTAAAAAGAATAACAACAAAGTACGATCGAATCTATCTAAAATATCAGATATAACTACTTAATAACCATTTTATTATGTTTAAATATAAATACATAGTTAACCTCACTGTAGAAAAAATATTTTCACGTTTTCATTACAATAGAAAAAAGTGAAAAACCCCATCACTTTATAAGAAAAACTGACTTCAAAATACTAAATATTGGAAAGTTTAAAATTGTCTATATCGTCATGTCAAGAAAAACCAACATAAACAAGCTTGTCAAAAAAGAAGAGCTTTTTTATGAACATGTTTATATTTATTGATTGAATTGGCTTTCTCTTGGTAGAACTCCATTATAACACGGTGAAAACATAGCAATGTATTTTAGTTATACATATAAATTCAAACTCAGCCCCTAAATATTTCCATCTTTGTGGTAAGGGTCGGAGAATGACGGCTTTGGAACAGCTGGAAATCAATAAACACCAATTATCACAAATGATTCTTAACGAACAAACTAACATAATAGTATCGCCACTTGTCCAGCCGTTGTACAAAGGGGTGGTCTGATTTGCTTCCATAATGACCACTTCCGTCCCACATATAATCTTATCGTCATAGACACCTATTGTTTCATTTAGAATTTTTGAAAATTTAGTGTCATTGTGTTAAAGTAACAAGCTAGGCCGTTGGAACAGGAGAGAAGATGTGTTGTGTGCCTTTTCTGCACAGTTATATATAGATAAGCGAATGTTAGTTTAACCATAGTTCTGGCGATGGTGTGAGCCGAAATAGCTATCAACTATATTTGTTAAAAATAATTTTGTGGAACTAAAATACATTGCTATTTGTTCACCATGTTTATATTTATTGTCCATGTATATTTGTGTTTTAGTTGTAAGGTAAAATACTCTCAAACAAGTTTCATTAGTACATCATCGTGTAGGAAAATGCAGGTTTGTCTACTCCTTTTCCATTTAAAGTCTAAAACCAGTACCCGCGTGAAATATATAGATACAAGAACGTAAGTAGAGAAATTTCATCTGGAAGTGACAACAAAAGCTTTTGTCTAGAGATGCTGACTGCTTGAATAGTGTCGCGCCTTTGCCGTCCCTTTCTTTTCGATGAAAAATATTTTTGATCGAGATGAAAGTTGAAGGCTCCGTTCCATAGATGAAAGCCTCCTCGTTGACGCTTCGTTCGCAGACAACGTTTGTATGATGCTTAATAGAATTTAATTGACAGTTTTCAAGATATTATATCATTCTATCACGTACTATTTTATTAATATTACAGCAGTATTATGTTTCTTACAAAGAAGTTGTCAATGCGGTATATTTCATTTATCTAAGAAATTCAAAATAGCTTTAAAGAAATTTAATTATTTTGGAAGCAAATTATATTTTTGTGATATAATTAGAAATCGTTATCTTTTAAGAATGATTTATAATTTTCGGTGTCAAGAAAAGTATAAAACGGGTCTTTATAAATTAGATAAATAGACTTTTAAGGTGTTAACTGTCACTTCTTGATGGAAAGGCATGATATTTTAAATAATAAAAACACATTTTTTTAGAACTTATTTCCACAATATATTTTTTGATCAGTTGATAATGCTCGCGATGAGCGAAACCGGTGCTAATCAAAAAAATTATTGTGGAAATAAGTACTTAAAAAATGTGTTTTTATTATTTAAAGTCTAAAACTGTAGAATTTTGAAGAAGATATTGCCTAAAAATAAAAGCTTTTTTAAAAAGAAAATATTTACTGCCTCGAAAAAAGTAAACTCTGCATATAAAGTTAACCTGAATGAAACATAGAAAAAATTTATCTTTATTTTTATTGTTATTGGTTGCCATGGCAACATATACCTGTAAATTTCTTGGAACACAACTTACAAAATCCTTCCGATCACCTGTGGTAGTCGGTAATAGGCGTAAGAGAATGTGGAAATGGCCAATAAGCCTCATTATTAATATGATTATTCTAGAATATCGATGTCTTGGGTTTTGTGGTAATCTACAAACATGGGTTCAATTATCGAAAAGCAATATCAAATCGATTTCGATAGCGAGCATAGGTGTATTTCGTAGTGAATTGAAATATTTACATCAAGTTGATCTCAAATGACTTAAGACAAATTCAGAATATCTGATTTCATGACGTTTATTAGATAACATATAATTTTTTATATTGAATTAATAATGAGGATTTTTAATCCTCTGACTGATAGCGTCTCAACTGTTGAGACGGCTGATTTTTCTGTGTTGATAGTTGATATCCAAAAATATATGAATTAACAGTGGTTAAAGCCTTCTTGTACTCGCTAAATTTTGAGTTGATGCATTGCTTGATTTGTCCTGACAAACTCAATAAGATTGTTTCAAACCAATATTACTCAATAAAGTTTTGAAGTCTAGCTGTTGGAATATCTTTTAAACGGCTCAACAGGGAATAAGTTAAAATTGTGAAAAGCTTAGTTGACTGTAAAAACTTAAAAATGGATTATTAACAAAGTTTGCTTTCTTCTTATATTTAAGTATTTATGTATACAATCTAATATTTCACAAAATTACAGTAATTCGTAATTTTCAATAAGAAAAAAAGTCGTTTTTAATTTATAAATAAATTCACGTAACGAGATAACGATATTTTTCTGTCAAGTTGTAGATTGTCAAATTTTTCATTTATGTCGACGATATTAAATATTTTCGTTTCTATTTCAACAAAAGATCGCTCGCAGAATTGAATTACTTTGAGCAATCATAATATTATATTTCTCAAGGCTCAATTACATAATGAGACTAGATATCAAATAAAAATACACGATTGATTCTATCACAAAGGGATGTATGTGTAGAGCAGACTCAAATAAATTTGAGAGGATTCACCGTAATAAAGCCCAAATTGTGTTTCATTTAAAAGCTTGACGGACTCATTTGGCCAATAATAAATATATATTAAAAAGTTCTAAGAGGCACAGAACAGCGCCAAAGGAAACGGCGGATAAAACTCGACAACATCTGGTACCTATTATTACTTGCTCTACAAGGGAATCAAATAATAATGACATTAATGTTTTTTCTGACTAATAAAATAAAAAATACAGATTCAAATAAAAGTTGTTCCGTATTCGTAGAAACGTTTACATAATATAAACTGTTTTCTGTGAATCTATGATATCGACTGAAGGTACTTGATGGAATATCAACATCAAATTTGATTTGTTGAAACTTTGTACGATTCCACATGTTTTTTGATTTACGACCCGGGCTTCACACGGATGCAACAGAACTAACGAGTCTAAAGATACTGAAAGGCGAAACTCAATCGTTAGTAACAAAATATTTGGAATCCTACAAAATTTCAACAAGTAAAATTTTAGTAAATCGTTAAAAAACATTTTTTTCGGAAGAGTAAAAAATATGAAGTCTTGTGCTTTCACAAATGTCTCTGTGATTTTTTTTATCAACGCACTATATTTAAATAAGCAAAAGTTAAACAGGTGATTTTATTAATTTATAATTATACGTTACAAATATTACAAATAATAAATTTATTTCTTTTGCAACGTTAAAATTCGTTATATTCTACATATCGCGAGAATGTTTATAACGTCTCAGTTATTTTAGATGTATTTAATTGACGTGTGCTAGTCAAAAAACGATTGTATATTAAAAAAAACAAATATTACTTGTAAACAACGACATCTGACAATCTAGATATATAAGTCATTATCTATTATAATTTATTATTCGATTTTTTTTTTATGCAGTATAGTATGAATAACAGTAGCAGGTGGCAAATGAACTTTGTTCGTTCTACTTTTATACTATTCTCTATTTGGTTAACTTATTTTGAATTTTTGAATCTCCAAATTTGAATTTCGAATACTTTGCGCTTAAATGAACTCAAATTAGGAATATTGTTCAAATTGTGGAAATATTTATTCAAAGATTGTTTTTAAAAATCATGGACAATGCAGAGAGTATTTGCCATCATCAAAAGTTGCTTAACTTTTCCAACTAAGGTTTTGCATGAAAATAAGAAAACTCTGTTAAAGAAAATTTTATGCAGACGGAACTCAAGACAAGTAAACATTGGTTCAACAATTAATTTTCAGATGTGATTAAACTGACTAGAGTTGCTGCCAATTCTGTAAAAGATGCTGCTAATGGGTTTATTTTATGACTGTAAATTCCTCTCGCAAAATATTCAATGAAGACGAGGCTAGTTCTTATGAAAGAAAGAATCAAATGTTACTGGAAATTTGGATTAAATTAAATTGATTGAAATATTAAAAGAAACAACACCGTGTATATTATTAAGTATATTGTAAGTATTTTAATAAATGGTTTTTATAATATACGTATATCATGTATTTGTAAATGTAAAAAGATTTTAAAATTTTTTTTTAATTTAAGAGTGTATTTTGGAAATGATTGCATGTTGCACCACAGTCACTGGTTTATAAGTATGACAAAATAACCGCTCTATTGACAAAATATTTATGGAAAATGGAACGGCGATGGATGATAGTGGGTAAAATCCAATTATTAACTTTAGAATATTGATTGCTGTATCAAAAAAAATATATGGAAAACGGATTTTTAGGCTAATTACAATGTTGAATGTAATTAGTCCAAATGTATGTGGCTTAAAAATATTAATTAGATGGTGATGCGGGTCATTAAAATTAGAAATACAATATTATAAAAAAATATTAATTGAATTGGCATTCACTTGGTAGAACTCCATTATAACACGGTGAAAAAAAATACCAATGTATTTTTGTTCTTTAAAATTTTTAGTTTTATTGCGAGCAAGAAACAAGCTAGGTCGTTAAAAAAGGAGAGAAGATGTTTTGTGTACCTTTTCTACACAGCTATATATAGCTATCAACTATCTTAAAAAATAATAATTTTGTGGAACTAAAATACATTGTTATTTTTTTCACCGTATTATAAAAATTCTTCAAATCAGAAAAAAAAATGTGGAAATTTCTGACAATAATTCAAAAGTTATAGAATCATTATTTATTACATTTTTATGTGGTAGCTGATACATTACTTACTATTGGATATTTTCTGTATAAAACCGAAACTTTAAGTAGAATTTTATTAGTGAAGTTAGTGGAAGGATTAAATTTTAATACTTGACTTTCATTCGTTGTAAGTTGGCGTTAAGATCATAAAAATTGGAGTGCTTTTGGTTCTTGCTTTAATGACTTCTTAAAACGTATTTAATGACAATTCATTCCTTCCTAACAAAGAGAAGACTATTTGAAAAGGTTTACAAAATGTTAACTAATGAAGTTGCTCATTGAGCTGTTTCCATAGCTCAGGAAAAACGGAATAAGATTTGTTTAATATTCGTGTAGTGTATGATTCGAATTTCAGTACAAATTTTATTTATTAGTCTGGTTCTGTTTGGGTAAAATAAAATGGTTATTGTTTTGTACATACAATGATTCCATTCGACCGTTGTATAAAAGTGTCACGAAATTATTCTCTCGTTAATTGACACCGAAAATTTTCGTGGAATTCAAATTATCTCGTTAATTGACTATTGGAAATTGTAAAAATCGATATTCGATTTGAGACATGAGAGTCGTCGGCGCTAGTTGTTTGTGATAGAGTGCTTTTGATCCATCGGCGATGACAAAATATCCCCACACTCTGAAAAGCTGCGAGTTTCCAGACAGCGATTACTGATATAGGATTTTTTTTGTACCGCCATTGATCGAAAAATGAATACTTAATGTGAGTACAGCTCGATTGGCTGTAGGGCTGTGGAATAAAAGGTTATTGAAGCTTTTAGCTGTTTACAAATTTTCATTGCGTATATGATGGTTCAATCCTTATAGCTATTTAGACAGAGATACAAACTTTAATTATTGAAGCTTGTTATGTATTTACAATAAAATTTTCTTTAAATCGTCGCTCAATTAAAAGTACATTTATTTTTAAGGTGTTAATTGTCACTTCTTGGTGGAAAAACAAGACATTTGAAATAACAAAAACCCATTGTTTGCAAGCCCAATATATTTGAGGAGCAGAACCGTGTTTTCCCATCGCGAGAATTATCAACCTTTAGGATACAATTTATGTTGGTTTGAAAATTGTATCTTATTGGTTAATAGTGCTCGCGATGAACGAAACTGGTGTTGATCATAAAATATGTTGTAGAGTTATTGTAAAAAAAATGTACCATATATTATAGCAAAACTGAACAAATTTTCTTGGTCTTTTTTTTAAGGTTAACTGTCACTTATTGATGGAAAGACATGATATTTTAAATATTAAAAGCACATTTATAAGAACTTATTTCCACAAAGTATTTTATGATCAGGACCTGTTTCGAGTTGATAATGCTCGCGATGAGCGAAACCGGTTTTTTCTTTTAATTGAATATTAAATCGTTGATATACAAAATTTCAACTTTCTTTCAAATAGCACACACGTTTTCTGTGCGTTTGTAAATAAAAGGTTTGTTATAAATAGATTAGTTATGCGTAGTGCTTAACTTCGCTATGGTTGTATTAAGCTTCCAAACGCAGAAAAAAAAATTGTAGCATAGAATCGAAAATTTGGAAAGCAAAAATTGAAAATATCGCAATGAATCGTTCGAAGTTCCTTAATAGTAATGTTAAAAGTTGAAAATTAAAAATAGCACAGATTTTCTAGAAATGATAGACGAGAGTGATATGTGCGAATTTCACGTCGCTATTGTCTTATGAAAGTCATATCGTAGTTGTTACTTCAATTCATCGTATGTATAAAAAAGTTTGAAATGATATTTATTAATGTATTAGACATGGTATAAATATGAGAACATTTCATTAACATTTTCAAGAATGTATAAGAGTTGTATGTAAATATCCATACACATATATTTAAAAAAAAATCCCATTTCAATGTAGCACATGCCCTACTAGTAGAGGTATATTTTCAGATATTTGTATAATATTATATATGAGACTTAATTCAAGTGTAAAGTAGTCTCTTATTTAAAAAAAAAATGTGTAGCGACTGAGTAATGAAGAGTTTTTTTTATCTACACGCTAAAATTTGTGTCGGAGATGATTTAAATAATTGACAAAATTATTTGTATTATCGATGGGCTGGAAAAATTTAATGACATGAATGTTCTATTATTGAACAAAAATATGCGCTTGTTTCTTGTATTTTTTTATTAGTATTTCCAGATAATATGCCCTCATGCAACTAAACAAACAACATCTTCCTCAAATGCCTCCTAGACGACCTCCAGAATTATTCTGCTTCACCAGAAATCACTTTCGTCGGAGTAATTCAATTTAGGAGCACTTTTCTTACAAAGTAGTGCTAGCAGGCTCTACGCTCTCAGTGGTATGACTTGCCTGAAATATGTCAACGAAAGAATAACAAAAGATTTATTTCTGTACCGTGCAAAACGGCGAGCGAAAGGAATAAATGCCCACGGCGCTGAAATGTTTTGATACGCACAGGCCCTTATTATTTTCTCAAGAATTTTATTCTACTAAATATAATATTTATTTAATTAATAATATATAACTGAATGGCTTTCTATATGGCATAGAAAGTATTATTGAAGACATCATTTAGAAGAGATACCCGCAGTTTATTCTAAAGTAATGAGGTTGATTTTACGTAAGAGTATAATAATAAATGACCTAACCATTGGTATAACATTGAATTGGTATTTTCGTTAATAAAATATTGAAGAGCATTATGACATCGTAATCGCTCAAGCAGAAACCGCTTAACTTAATAATGATAAATTTTAATGTAAAAAACTAGTTACTAGATTTTCGTTTACTAAATTTCAATTACGAAGAAAAAGTCTCAACAACTTATGCTTGAACGTCCACAACAATATCTTTGAACATATGTATAATATATGAAAGCATTTGATTTTATATGAAGCTCTTTTTTCACCGTGTTATATGAAAGCAGTTTCACGACTTCATACTCCATTGTGTCAATATTATGTATAATTTATGTACATGGATACCAAATAAAATACTTTAGTAGTGGTTATTTACCAAAGACTAAAATTAAACTAATACTTTTCCTATCGTTTTACAATTTTTGATATACATACTATGTATTTGGTGTTACAGCTAAAACTGTATATGAGCGAAATATTTCTTTGTTACTTGTTTGTTACAATATATCACTTGAGATCAGTTCAAAATAAATTGCGACGTTGTCATGTCTAAAATTCTTGAGGCCTAACCTTTCTGACTACTAAGCGGAGCTTTTACAGGAGAATTGAAGAAGGGTTAACGCGAGTAATGAGGGCTTAAATTACGCATAAAAGAATTTGTAGAAGATTATCTACAATGTTTTTGCCACCATTATCAATCCGTTAATTTATTTGAAGCTTTTTCACAAAAAAATATTTGTAGCATTTATGTCGTTGATTAAATGTCGGCAGGAGCTTTAGTCGGTGAACCTTTTGACGTGTAGATCTGTTGATGCGGCCGACATTTAAAAGCGTAATTAATAATAATTGAACGCATTATGTCCAGTGTTATGTTAAAAGTAAATTTTTAGGAATTGAAATTTCTTTATCAAATTTGTTGAAACATTTCCACGATTCCACATGTTTTGTCACTAACGCATATATATTGAGCTGCGATAGAGTTCTTGAAAAACCGTAACCCGAAGTGAAAAAACTTGTGGAATTTTAAAAAACAATTTTATTTTAAGTGAATGTGCTCTTCGAAAGAAGCAAATAAGGTATAACAATAAATATTTACTTTAACCCTAAGCTAGATAGTTCTGACGATGGCGTGAGCTGAAATAGCTATCAACTATATCTTACAAACAAAATTGTAGAACTAAAATAAATATTTGCTATTTTTTCACCGTGTTATAATGGAGTTCTACCAAAGTAAATGTCTATTCAATCAATAAATTTTATTTTACCACTGAGACTATTGTGTCTTTCGACCCCGAGTCACGTGCGCTACTGCGTCGTCTATCCAGAAGCACTTTAGTGATGCTGATGTTTCACGTCGTAATGTTTTGGCCAGGACAGAAATCAGAAATTACCGCCCACATGTATTCACTCCACCATTGTTCAACGGGAGCTGTGGAAGAATGGACTGCAATAAAAATAAGTTTTATTCCGTAGGCTTACTTTGCAAACCACCCAAGAACTGAGAAATAAAATACTTTCGTTTGGTGGGTAAGCTTTTATAAAAAAGAATTTCACCCCCAAATAGGGCATTCAAATTTAAGGTGCAATATTAAATTGTGAATAAACAGTGGAAATTGATTTAAATCCGCCATATACAATCTTTTACCATATCTTGAACCAAATTGGAAAATATGGCCTCCTTTTGGAAGCATCTTGACAAACGTTTGCGTATACGAGAGTCTATGAGGGCTGTTCTTTTCAAATTATTATTGCTCGGTGTAAAATGCCTAGATTCAAAAAAATCTACGACTGACTAAGCATGTTTTATGGTATGATTTTTTTTATTGAGACTGTTTGTATCTGTTTAAGCTGAGTTAATTTATCTTATAACTTATTTACTCTATATATTCACTTTTATCGTATTTATTAGCAAATTTTGATTGAAGTACTGTCAAAATAACCACTACATATTTATATATCCCTCTTTCGTCGTTATAATGTCCGCTCCGAATGTAAAGCATAGTACATGGCCTCCTAATAATGGAATAAGAAGGGTTTTTTTCAACGACAACTGCCTGTCACTAAGTCGTTCAACCGTTCTCTTTTGGAAAGAGTGAGGGTAGAAGAAAAAGAATAAAACAGGACAAATGGTTGATTTATTACGTTCTATATGTTCCATTGTTAGATTTAGATGTGTGGCAACGAAATTTATATCATCAAATTATTTATACCAATGTTTTCCAACTGAAATTAATATATCACCGTAAAAAAAGCTAACGAGGTTAATTAATCGACCGTGGATCCCTCGAAATATATATTTATGATATCACTCATTCATTATATTTGGTAACATCCAGATTTAAGTTGAAATATCTATGATCTTCAACGAGTGTTAAGAATTCTTCTTTAACAATACACAGTACAATTATAGGATATATAAGTCCATATAAATTATAAAAAGTAAATGATTTAAAGCATTTTCATTGATTGACTGAAGTCTATAGTAATAACGAAAAAAAATCAAAGACTTTAATACTACAAGAAAAACATGAATTGATTATTGACTAAATCAACTACACAGTACTGTCAAATGTGTGTTTAAGTTTAAATTAATTTATATGTATAAAAAAATCCGCAAACCAACAATAAACGTCTTTGTGATATTTATCTGTAGGTGTTAAGAAATAAAATAAATAATTAAGGTAATAGAGTAAGTGCATACTTTTTTGCTAATGATGTCAATTGCTTTATAGGCCATATGTCGACACGCCCTAAAATCAAATTGGCTAAGTTCCACGCTAATGTTGTGAGTAGTATGTTTAACAAAACCGCAATTTCGCACGCACGTGTCTGATTTACGGTTAAAAGTTCGAATATTTGGTAAGGGTCGCACCTCATAATCATAATTACTTTGCCACAAATTTCAAACAACATTTCAGAACGTAGTAAAAGCAATTGCGGAAGACAATCGGCTTGAAAATCAGTATAAAGAGCTCAACTCCAACATTCGAATGTGGAAAGAGATTGAATATATTTGGAGTAGCTTAAACCACAATTTACCAAGTGTTTAGTATGAACGTTGTTAAAGTTATTAAAAAGTTTTAGAGAAATCAGTCCTTGAATTATTTAAGACTTATATTTTCTGGTAAAGAATATATAATTGTACACACGATATGCTTAAAACCATTAATTAATAATTATAGAGAGATGGAACGATTAAAATATATCTATTTATAATGCATAATGAATTCACATTTATTTCTCGGTATTGTTTTAGTAAATGAATTTTGAATAAAGTGACTTAATTTATGTCAATAATTGTAATAAACAATCAAAGTTAAAAGTTGTTTGTGCTACAGCAGGAAACCAAAGAACGATTTCATAAATTATCAAAGTCAAATGACTCAAAATAAAAGCATGTAAAACGTATTAACATACTTTTTAGTACTTCAAAAACAGTCTACGTACCACTTGTAACTATTTTTTTAACTGTGCAAAGTAGTAAACATGTTCTGAATATATCTCAACATAAGTTACGACAATCGCTAGTTACTTAGTTGCTCAACCTCTTTTTTCAAAGAAAAGAGGACTTATGGATATAGTGGAAAATAGGGATCACTAATAATCTATTATCGTGAAATTTGAACACAGAATGTGGCCATTTAATTCATGAAACACATTTAAAAAAATCATATTTTAACGAAAAAAATTGGGCTTAGTTTTGAAATCAAGTGATGACTTTTTACTGGATTATTACCACTTGAATCAATTGAAAATGTTGACTCTAAGAAAAAACTTCTTTAAAAACAATCAACATCAAAGATTAAAAAAATAATTAATGTCCAAAATCATTTTTGATTAATTTTATTGAAATAACAATAAAGTCTCCGTGAGACCGTAAAAAGTTACTAAAATACCGTTTTTTTAATTATAATTTGGTCCTTTTTGACGTTCACGACAAGTAATTAAAAATCGTTGTAAGCTTCTAAACGTTGTTTCATAAGAAATTACTTTAATCTTCGCGCCCTAGACTAGACTCTAGAAATAAGCTTGTTTCCCAAGTGCTAAGACACGTACGGATAGACTTTTGATTCTCACCCACCGCCACTGTTGTCATTGGTAGACGATCTCTTGATCGTTGTAATGATAATGTTTGTATTGTGTAAATAGTTAACTTTGTAGTGTGAACTAAACTTACGTTCACAAACTGACTAAATAACATATAATACATCCACATCAAACGAGGCCAATAAAAAGAAATATGTCATCATTTACCGATTGGTGTTAATATCTCAAATTAGTTTTTTGCTTCCGGAAAGGACAATAAAGTGTGATCTATAATCAAGAACTGATACGTCCATTTTTTAATGTTAGTACTAAGCAAGCATTTTGTGCTTCACTGTTCAATTATAAATTATGGTGCTTCTTTATTTTTCTAATGTATTGTATCTTCAATTAAAAACAATGAGCATAGATCTATCTATTAAACAGCAAACGACCGTTTCAATAAACATAAGCAAAATAAAATTGGACATATTTGCTTTAAATTATCAGTTTTTAAACTTCAAGTTTTAAATACTTTTCGATTAATTTCTTCGGGTACAGAAAGGTTTTTTTTATCAAGATGTATGGTGTTATATAATTTGAAGTGTGAGTACGTGGGATTTTATGATAAAATTTGGTTTAAAAGTTTTACATTAAAGCGTCTCATTTGTAGAGATTAGAAAGAGTGCACTGCAATTTCATATTTCTAACGCATTCTTGTCATTATTCAACTGATTCTAAAGAAGGCAATTGACGTCATAGATAATTGAAAAACTTTACAAAACAGTCACAAAATATTTTTTCTTTTTCCTTTGTTGGTAAAAATATTTTTGATTTCTTTTTTGATGGATATGGTGATAACTTTGTGGAAAAACATATTCAAAATAAATTCAAATTGATAGAATTATTATTCCACATATAGTGCTACTAGATGTAACATAGCATGTGAAATTACAAAGCAATCAATTTTAATTTATAGAGTTTTAATCATAATTGAACTCTGAATGGATTGCAAGTGGATTTATAAATATAAAATCTAGAAAAAGAGGCAACGTTGATAAAGAAAAGTATCCATTTTATGGCGATATAAAAAGTTTCAGGTGAAATGTAGAATATGTGCTATTTTTCACTAAACATTCGTTATTCTTGCAAAGCATTCAAAAACCATCGATTTTTTCGTCTTGAATAAGGTGGCAGGTGAGGAACAGCTGTCCAAAAAGAAAAATTAGACATATTTCCTTAATTATCCTGCTGACCTTCAAAAGTTTTATAATGACTCCCCTAGTGATGTGAACGACTAAGTATTGAGAACTAAAATATTTAAAAATTCAATACTGAATAATATACGATAGGGATTGTTTCTCTCACTGTTAATGTAAGCTTGACTTAAAAAACGAAAATATTTATATTTTGGAAGGAAGAATTCAAAAACACTTGCGGATATTCTGAAGATAACATCGTATCTCAGAGTTTTTTTTTTGTTGCTAAAACAGATATTTTTTATTGAATTCATATTTACGTGGTAGAAGTCCATTATAACACGGAGAAAAAATAACAATGTACTTTAGTTCTACATTTGTTTAAAATTTGTATAAGATATAGTTGATAGCTAGTTCTGACGATGGCGTGAGCCGAAATAGCTATCAACTATTGTATATATACATCCTATATAAAAAAAAATGTAGAACTAAAATACATTGTTTTTTATTTACCTTGTCAGATATTTTTTGTTTTCATTACACAAACAACGCTTCGGAGCATATTAAATACTTATCTGCTGTACTTTATTACTTTTAATATGACAAAAAAATGGAAAATAGCCTGTAATAATGCAGTAAAACTTAATACATACTGTGCGAGGTATTGTTTTTAGCGACCAAACATAAAAGAGCTAACCTAAAATACTCACCATCTCGAAATGAATAAGATATAAATTTAACTTGAGATAAATTCGCACAAATATTCTGTAAAAAAGGCATTATCTACATGGGAAAGTTGGCAAGCGAGACCTGCGAGTGATTTTTATTGGGAAGTGCCTTCACAAACAACATTTTCTCGCAATTTTACTTCATCTAATGTATATTTATTTCTGTCTTGATATAAAATGCTCTTGGCAAAATAAGGTTGAATATTTTCCAATTCAAACCCCAATAATAGTAGGAGTATAGTCAAACAAAACGAAAAAACGTATTACATTCATAGTATGTATGTAAAAAAAATACTTAAATCTCTTTTTCATTGTTCTATTGGTAGCTGGCACAATATTATATATGGCGCGACCCTTTATTATAATTTATAACTTAATTAATAGAAAGCGTGACAATATTGATTATTATCTGTTTATATGACAAATTAAGTATCATTCAATCTATTTTACATACTACTGATAATTAAGTTTTTTATAGTATTATACGAATACAAAATAAAGTAAGATATAGGACAGTAATATTTTACAATATTTTATGAATATCCACGCTATTTTTTTCCTAAATAACGATTAGTAAATTTATAATAATATAAATAAAAAATACTTATTGATTATTTTGAGAACATTTATAATATGGAAAGCCCAAAGTGGTGTTGTTATTTGTGAAATATATAGAATCTTCGATGGCTTTTTGTATTTAACTATTTGAGGAAAATTGCCATATTTTTGGGTCGACTAAAATATGTATATGTTCTCTGAAAATATAATAAAATTTGTTACAAGCTACCTTCGGTCTTTCTGAATTTATCGAATATAAAATTTATGTGGAAGCTTTGAATCTAATAATAAAAAATATGCGGTGGGTGGTAGTCCTTACCAGACCCTATGAATGATAGTTTGTTGAGGCCGCATTCATTTGAAAAACATCAAGTTAGTAGAAAAAGTCACAAATAAAAACATATAAAATATTTGAAAATATTTAACCAATTAAAGCTTGCGCATCCCATGACAACTGTCTTTTTCTTCCTACACTCTCTGTATGAGCGTCTATGTATAGTTGCTTTCAGAATAAAATAATAAGTTATTAAAAGTAATAAATACTCGGGTCTTCAACATATTAAATCAAATCGACATCCTTGGCCTTTTGCGGCGAAGGATTAATTTGGTAGAATACGGTGAGGTGATTTCTACGACTGCGTATTTTAGAAGTCTGCAACGGCCGAAATTTGTGAAATCTAGTTAATGTCTCCCGGACCTAGTGTTAATTAAAAAATTTCTTATCTGAACCTATCAGAAAGCCCATTGTTTTTATTGTTATGATATCACTGAAAAATGTGCCAAAAATCTATATACCGATGTAAAAAATCCAACCATTAGCATTATCATTTTTTTCATACTCTCTGCGAAAAGGAGAGACTGGAAATCGAACTCATGAGTGATTCTCGTAGAAAATTTCTGTTGATATGATTCGCTTAGGATTTCATTAGCTCCAATACGCGAAGCGGATATGGGCAAAAAAAAAGACATAAAGAAGGTTGTTTTTGGACTGCAAACTACGTAAGCGACAAAATGACGAAATCATTGTTATCAAATAACAATTGCTAGGGATATAAATATATATACATTAGTTCGCTCATCTTGGTAAAAGACAGAGCATTTAAAAAAAGGTAAATTGATTATGTATTTCTTTTTATCAACAGCATGAAAATTCGTCGGTTTCAATGTATTTTTTAACAAAATTTTTACAGTCTTTATAGGTAATATCAACATTAGCATTTTTGGCTACGATTGCAATACGTCATCGATTTGGAGGTGTGATCTAAGCTTAAAGATTCTTACAACAAGAGTTTTATAATCGAGGAAAAATGTTTAAATAAAATTACTTTCTAATGCAAAGCCTTGAGTAAAAATTAACATGTTTATTACCCGCCTGAATGCGGCTCAAGAGGTGTGCTTTGTAGAGCTCATGCCGGTCTCCGGCAAAAATATAAATACATCCACAAAAGGGCTATATTAAGGTTAATGTTAGAAAACCAAAATATTTTTTTTTTATAGCGCCATAGAGAATTGAGTGTTTTATAGTTTGTCTTAGAAATAATAAATGTGTCTGTCAATTAATCAAACTCACGTATGAATGCGTTGTGCGAAATTTTATTTTTCCATTGAAAACTTTAATCTTTTGACATGTAAAAAGTAGTCTACGAATGGTCTATAAATAAAAATATTATTTTTAAGGTAAGAAGTTGGAATGTTTTTAAGAAAAAAATCATTTTTTATTTGGATTTACTTTTGGGAAAGAGGTTGTTAAAAATAAAGAAGTTCATTGAGGATATGTATCTATGCATTCAGGTTCGTAGCTATTTTTCTGCAAGCATCATTGTCCTGAGCTCCAATGAAATGACAACTATTGGTGACTTTTTGAAGAAGCTATTAAAAGAACGTCTAAGTAATTTTCTGTCAATCAAATCACAACTACAGACATACTTAATAAATAAAAAAATATAGATATAAAAAAAATTAAAATGAAGAACAATATTTCCTTTCATCCAAGTAATATCTGTATACCGTTTGTGTGTTAAGGATAGTAATAATATATGAAATATAATCTTATTTCTATACAAGTGAACAACTTTTTGACAATTCGTTTTTAAGCCTGATAGAATAAAATGCACTAATCCGTCTGTTATGACCTTTCTGCAAACGCTGAACATTAGCGATCTAAAATTTGCACTTGTCACTCTAGCTGCTATTTCTAGGACAAATGTACTATTTACAACAAAATACTTTTAGTATTGTTATGAAATGGTTGTTCTTTCATTAAATGTCTAAAAATTATCAATCCTGCTAAACCGAATGTATTTATTTCACGTCAGGACTTCCTTCTAAATTTAATGATCCAAAAAGAGATTAAATCTTTTTTTTTTGCTTGGGATACCATTTAAATGTATTACGTGTCACAATTCTTCACTTATTAATTTATAAAATAAGCAATGGTCAATATAGGAAAGATGTCTTCGAGATAGAATAACGCGTCTATATTTCCTAGATATTTTCTTTCATCAGAATGAAACTTCGTTTACTCTAGAAATCTAACCTCGTAATTTATTACCGGACACAATAAATTAACATTAAGTAACATTGGTTTTAAATGAAACTGTACTAAAATTGTCAAAGTGATAACATATTCTTTGGGGTAACGGTATTAAAAATAAATGTCGTATTTTCGTAATGTAGCAATAAAAGTCATTCGGATATCCCGATTTAATTTCGTCTTCCGAAACTGTCACATGTTCTAAAAAATGCGACCTCTTTCGAATAAAAAGCTTACCTTTTCTACCCCTCGCCATTCAATTGGCAAGCATTTTATTGAATTAATCAGCATTATGTATAACTACGAGTATTTATTGATGATTGTATTTATTTATTCAATATTGTTTCTAATTATGAAATGTATCATTGATGAGATAAAAATCTTTCCTGTGATACACACAAATAAACCAACAAAATTAATATTGGTCAAATATATTTGTGTGTGTTCTATAAAGTATAGTTCATGATGATATTAATAAATTATTTGACAAAACTAAATTGAACTAAAAAAAGCAGAGCAGACAAAATCACTACTATTCGTTTTTATCGAACAGTTCTACTTTTGAAATTTATATTAAAACTGTCACATTCAAAACAAGATCTCTTATAAATGATAAGTTTGCCCTTTATTTTGGATTCCTACCGAATAATTAACATTGTTACTGATGTGTGATGTTTGTTTGGATAAACTCGCGTATCGATTGTGCTAGGCAATATTGATAACATAATTTACTGGAAACGATTGGATTATAGTCTACCCAATTGCCAAAAATAGACTATCAACTTTGATACGTACGCTTCGTCATAGACAATAATTTACAACTCATAAATTATTTAAACCTTCATATTTTTATTATTCACCGTAGTTTTGTCTAAGTTATTATTATTGGTTATGGGAAAAACAATGTCATATTTCACATATATACATTAATCATTGTGTAAAAATGTCGGAATGTGATAATAGTTATTTAGTGCGATAATTTTTTCGGCACCTTTAATATATTAGATTAATTGATTGTTTGAAGTGCATCAAATATGATGTTTTTTTTGAATACAGAAGATCAAGTTTATTGTCAAATATAATATTATGACATAGTTATTAAAAAATCATCAATTTTATATTTTTAATCATGTAGAATATTGTTGGTGGAAAAATGAGTTTTATAAAGTGTAATGAATAAATTTACTGAGTCCACGGTCGAGTGACACACAACTATTAACGCATATAAATAATGATGCCAGATCTTTGAAGAAATATATTATCACATCTTTATTACACATTTGATATTAAGGTATGTATTATAATCGAGAATGAATGTTGGAAAAAAGCGTAACAAATAAAAACAAATTTAATTTTATTACATTAATATTTTGTTGTTCGTTGTTTTCTAAAGAACAAATCGATTGATTACTCAAAAAATATTAAAAAATATTTAGTCTTCCTGTAACTACACTAATAATGCCCATTTAAAATCAATGGAATAGTATTATCAGAAAATCTTTATTCAATGTTTGGGCATCGAAATTACGCATAATTAAATTTCAATAATAAAACAAATATTTGATAAAAATAATTTAAAATTATCAAGCCGTGTTAATCGTGTATAGATGTCGCCATGTAAGGTTCGGTAGTTTTTCACTTCTTTTTAATTAATTTTTATAGTGTAGCAACTAAAGCAAAATCAACCAATTGTGACCTTTCATGTTGTTTGTACTTGGTATGAATTGGAGCAATTCGATGAGAAAGCAAACCACTATTAATGCTGGCAAACGTAATGTCATAAAGTAAATCAGAACTTAATAAATAATATCTCTTATTGATATTGTTTGTATGCCGAGAGAAGTGGAACGATGCAATTTGCACATATCGGTCATTCCGGCTGTACGTGCTTCATTCCACCGTACAAGCTGAATCAAAACTCTTCCTCACACCAAATTAAAAAAAAACAATATTTATAACAAATAACACTTTTTGAGAATTTTTTTTTGATAATCTTTGCTTTTATTTGTCTTCTTACGAAGCAATAATTATGTACTATAATTTTTCCTTTAGTTTAGAATTTGGTTAGAAAAACGTGTCTAAAAGTGTCTTTTGAGTTGTATGGTAATCAATGATTTTCTATGTCACTGAATATTTAAAAAAATATTTTCCACGGTACTGCATGTAAAGTCGTCATAGAAAAAAATGGCTTAGTATGTAAAGAATAGTCACACTTTCTTTGACATACTAAGAAATTTTATATTTTGGACAACAGAAAACGGTTTCACGGGACTAGTTTAAATGGTATGACATTCATTGCTTATCTTTAGATATGGAAATAGGTAGAAAATAATTATAAAGAAGTTACTTCACTCATGAACAAATGAAAGATGTAAAAGTATTTCCACTTATTCTATTCGATCTTTAAGCCGGTATAAAAACATAAACGTTTGAGAATTACCCTCTACATTCTTTGATATTACGTTGAAAATAGAGTTTGTGCAAGGATTTTACAATCAGTTGGACTCTACCTGTTTGTAATAATTGATGTTGTGTTTGTTTTCTCTGTCACTGCAAAAATATCAAAGTTATTTTTTCTTACTCAATTTTGAATTCGTGGAAGTTATTAACGCAATCAAAACAAATATAAATAATACTATTGACCTTTCGATATATACGATTATTAAATTGTTTTTGGCGCATGTTGTAGTTACTGTTTGAAACACTGCAATAAAGTTGTAATGTCTGAACTAAATTTCCTCTCGCAGCACTCGCATGTACTATTGTTACACTGTGGCTTCACTGGAGTTGAAACACCAAACAAACAAATCGCAGAGTAGATGCGATTCGCGTCAAGACATTCCCGTTCCATCTCAACATTCCCGATCTCACCTCAACTCGCAATTCCAGACCGTATTTTCATGTCCGAGACTTGCATTGGATACTTCTTTTGTCTCCCTGTAATTGTTATTTGTCAAAGTGCTTTGTAATTATTAAACTAGATATGTATACCGTAGAATTTCAAGACGAAAGTGGTTTTCTTTGTTGTTTTCCAGTTATGACATTAATTAAAAAAATAAAGGCAAAGGTATAATAGACATGATATTATACTATTGTTTGACATTACTAAGATATTTTTTCAATAGGAATCTTTATTTTATATCAATGAATATTTTTTAATGTTTTCACTTTAAAATACGTAATTAAAAATAAAACCAGTCCGTTAAAAGTTTTCCAGACAGCATTTAAGAACTTGAGGTTAAAAATTTGGATGAATTACGTGCTTCACTATTTTATTGGAAGACTATTATAATATTTAAATATTTATTGATTACAACTTATACTATTAATTGAAAAAAAACACATCTTACGTAAAGGCACAATGGATTGTAACATATATATTTTTAAAATTTAATTTAATTTTATAAATGTTTTCAAAACGTAAAAAACTACAAATATTTTATTGCAGAAATATATTTTACGAGAGTTATTAATACACTGTTTATTTGAGAAAATATGTTATCTGAAAAAACTATACAGTCAAATTAAGCCACTTTATAATAAAATTTTAAACTAATTCAACTGAAATATTGCCTAAGAATTTAATAAGCTAAATAATTATCGTACTCTTGGACGCAAATCTCATCAAAGATAGTTTTGGAAATTTGTTTTTCATTCGATTAAGAAAAATGTGTTTGAAAGAGTGAATATCAACATTCTTTTCCGCTCACCTAATCATATAAATTGAAGTCTTAAGAAAAATTGCGTTGCTAATGTCTAGTCATATTATATCACTATTTCAACAATAAAAAAAAATGGGTAACAACTTTATATACAGCAGTTTTTGTTAAACAAAATCCGTTTAGGCACTTTCGTTAAGTGTCCTCATGTCTCTCAATAAAATACCGTGAAAAAATATATCAGGTTAATACTAAGGAGAATTTCTTGATACAATGACGAAAGCTTCAACGTTTCGCTTAAAATTTATTAGGGACGGAAAACTTTATTGCACTTTTGACACAATAACATCTCATGTGTCTTCTTTTATGATTGTACACTTACATAATAGTTGTGGATTTAAAATGTTCACGAGTTTAATTGAATGAGTTATTAAATAAAGTATAAAATAAAAAAGATGGAACTTTACGCTGTGAGAGAGTCGACGTTAATTCTCTCAGGTAAAACACAAACCGTGTTCATTGTTACTTTATACCTTTTCACCGCTGCGAAGATATCTGTTTTTTTTTATTATGACTAAGAAATTCTCGTGTTCTTTACGATCTGTCTAGAGAATTAACAAGTTGTGATATAAAACTTTGAGTTATAGCTTTGAAAGAGATTTTTCGGAAAAAAAGATTATTTTTATGATAATGGTTTTACTTTAATGTAAATTACAAATGCAAAACTGAAGGTTAGGGAAACCTTTCTATATCAAAAGAGCATTTTTTATATTTAAATTTTAGTCATTTATTGGTGGAGAGGTATTTTATTTTAATGAAAACATATTTGTTTAAAATTTTAAGCGATAGCATTTGGAAACCGTTGAATAGATCAACATTATTTTTCCAATGCGCGAAAACCATTTTGATACTAAGCCCTTTATTTATAACACGGTGAAAAAAGAGACAATGTATTTTAATACTATAGAATTATTTTTATAAAAATATCTATATATCTTATAAGATATAGTTGATAGCTATTTCGGCTCACCATCATCAGAAATATTTGACTTATATAAAAAAATGTAGAACTAAAATACATTACTATTTTTTCACAGTGTTAAAATGGAGTTCTACTAAATAAATGCCAATTCAATCAATACACTTTATTTATGGTGATTTGAATCAACTTTGACACTAATTTAATAATAATTATATCCAACCTTATTTAGAGAAAAATACATTCGCTATCGATAGACCTATCGTGATAGATTTTTTGTTTATATTGAAATTAAAGAAATAAAATATCTATAAACTGACATTTTGACCGAGTACTTGAATTACATAAGACTAAAGATCAAAACTGCTGGAAGACAAATTACGTGACATTAGTAACGAAACGTCTATGTTAATAAAAAAAAATATTAATTAGAGATTAACTTCCATCAAACACCTTTAGATGATAACTGAAATATTTTTACTATGAATATTTCATTTATTATAAGACAGATGTCTTTTTTCTGTTATCGTGTACCGTAATGAATTCACAGTGCACTTTAATATCGAAGGTGTCGTACAATTGCTGTATAATTCCACAGTCGTGATTGCAATCAGTAATAGAAAGAATTCAGTTAAACTCAAGAGTAGTAACTTATAAAGTGATGATTTATATTTATTAGTTTATATTTTAATCCTAAATAATATGATTGTTTTTCTGTTAAAATAAAGTAATCATAACGTTTTTGTTTCTTATTATTGGCACTTCTAAGAGTGCGTTTTAGAATCGAAGGCACCTTATATTTGTGGAAATACGGTAAATTAATTAACCATTGATTGGTATACATTAAAGCTTAGCGGTTGCTGCATTCCGTCCGTACCTGAAACCGTTCTCTTCCCTTGATAACCTCATGCATATTTCATACGAGAGGTCCATCGGCACCAATAATATCCATTGAAGGGATGTGCTCTGGAATGTCAATTTGTTTGGTCGGTGTTACATAGAAGATGGAAGACGCTCTATATATGCTCAGTGAAGTACTTTCTTTCTTTCATTTAAGTTAACAAGCACAAAATTTATGACTGTCCAAGAAACAATTTGCTTACAAAAATAAAAAAAAACAGTTATTTATTAAACAATACGAACTGATATTAAGGCCATGTATACTGTAACCGAAGTTTACGACCACTGAACCATTGAACCGTTAAAATATCTAATTTATTAATTTTAAAGTAAAAAGTAATAAAAAAAATATTTAAAGTGTACGGCAAACTTTCTAAGCAATTACTTTTCCTGCAACTTATCTTTATAAATAGAATGCTAAACAAATGTGGTGAGAAAAAAAATGTTGAATATATATTATCAAATTTCTTGAGATAGAGGTTTAAATTTATTTAAAAATAAAACGTAAAAATGTTTGGCATTGTTATATATTGGTAACATAGTTCGTTAAAATATTCAAAACATAATTTAAGCTTGACGTCACTTGGAAATATCAAAGAGCATCTTTAAATTTCACTTACTTCTATCTCGATCATACAATAATACTTCAAAAAAGTGTTTTTTTTATATGCGAAGAGAATTAACGAATTCACAAACATGAGAAAAAATATCGCTTTTATGCTGAAATATATTTTAATAAACCTTAGATATTATGGAAAAGAATCCATTATATCAATGAAAACAATGGTGAATTTTTTTCTAGACCGCATATATAAGTAAGTTAGGGATAAAGATAACCGCCTTATATAACCGTTGTGAAGTATAACATCAAAGAAGCTTGAAATGTTAAGCTAAGGATTTAGTTAACTGGTTATATTATTTTATTGTTTAATCATTTTTTTATCTTATTTGGGCAAAGAAAATATATCAATAAGATAAAGCGTATGATATTAAGTTCACAAAAACAAAGTTTATTTCTGTAGTATAAGACGTTATTCTTTCCTTGGATTATTATTATTTCAACTTTAGCAAGCCACTGGCTTTTAGAATGATATATATTATGGAGAACTTGAACGATTATCACCTTAGCTATTTCTCAGAAATGGACAGGTGCTTGCTGTGTGAGTTGAATCACTAAAACTAATATAATATATTATTAAGCTTTTCGCAAACATGTATTGTGTTAGTTTAGTTTAAAATTAATTTTATTTGTGTATATATAGACGGTGAAAGGTTTATTAAATTGAAATTTCATTTGTGCTAAATAATGCATATTGAAGTCAAATATTTCAGCTCAATACTTCAACAGATACTGTTAAAATATGGAAAAGTTTTTATGAAAGCTATAAAATATTTTTTGATTTTCACTTAAAAATTCTGCTGATGAGCAAAGGTAAATAAGGTTTTTAAATATTTAACATATTTAACAATTTTTAATACATAATAGCATTTTTGAAAGAAACAGCATCAATGAAAATGTTTTTTTGACGTTGTCGTTTATATGAGGCTAGATTTGTGACTATGTGCAAAAAATCGTCTTAGATGTAATGTGACATTAAATAATTAAAACTAATAACCTAGTTATTTGATCTACATTAAGAAGAAATTTCATTCTTTTAATAATATATGTCAATTATTCAAAAATCCTTATACCAAAGAAAAAATAAACAAAATTGAATATTGAACTCTAGAATATCCGATTGGAGTCTCTAGTGCCAAGATACTCGATGAAATAATTATTCACACTAAATGTGCATGAGGTAGATCACCTATTACATTCTTAAAATGGTGAATAATATATTAAATGATTTCAAATTCTTTAGAGTTTTTAGATACTTAAAAAATATTTTTTTATACCGTATTAAATATAAACTTACTATTGTTACTTTTATAGTCAAAACCCTTTATTAAAAAATAAATTCGGGCTCCGTACGATAAAAAAATGAAACACAAAGAAGTATTCTTAACAAAGTAAAGATTTATTATTACAAATACGAAGGGTATGTGTTAGGTACATCTTTTCATAGAGAAAAAACATAGCTATAAATAATTTATACAGCTCACCAGATAGCATTGTTAACACCTTCTGACATTAAAGGACATTATGAGTATGATAAGAACATTAAAAGCCCGGTGCCGGCTGCTTCATTCTGGTCTGGTTGACAAAAAGTAGATCTGGGTTTGTTTTACACTCCGCAACGGTGGCGTCAGCGGCGCGGGCGCCGCTCGTTAAGGTCGCATCCGCGGCTCCCTAGTAACGACGTCGTTATTTAACGGCGACGCCGACACGAAAAATGATACTCGTTCCCAACGCGCTGGGAAACAAATGCGCCCAGTCTGAGACAGAATTTCTCAAATGATTAATGCTGGAATTGAACGACCGTTTAGCGAATTGATTTAGATTGGAATATATTGGAAAGAGAGCTCGTGATAAAAGGTTGATTTTGGTAAAGTAAGTACAAACTAATATAACTATTTCTTAGTCTATACGCCAAGTAAAAGTAACGCACTTGTTTATTAGAGATTTTAGTTTTTAATTAAATAATGAATCCAATTTAAAGAGTTCACTTGACTTTCTTAAATCGACACTCATATTTTAGTTGTCGTCATGTTTGCATTAAATTAGACAGCTGATTTAAAAAAATGAATCCTAATATATAAAAAAAAATAGTATCATAAAATACTCTTTTATCAGATTGATACTGTCATTGTTGTGAGTGATAGAGCCAATAAGTTATAAATAAGGTATTTTAATATTTCACATCATTTGTATAATTGACTTTTCATTTGTGGTTATCATTAACAATTAATTGTATAATAATAAATATTTATTATTTACAATAATGTGGGAGCGGTTTTCAAAATTTTCTTAAGCCTGATTCTTGGGGAAAGTTAGATATATCTTAAAGCTTATACTCATTTAGTGGTTTGCTACGCTTGAAAGATTTTCTATTTATTATTGAAATATTGTCTCTCTGTTTGAAGGCAAACTATCATTTGTCACGCATGTGTAATAACACACAAATTGTGGTAGAATATTAGAATGTTTTGAGCGATTACAGCTACGTCGTACTCTCAGTATGTAAGTTACTAATTTTGACAATTTCACTATATACTTTTTCTGAAAAATTAGATGATACTCGATATCGAACATTAAGTTATGTGAGCTTTTTTTAACTCATATAATGATGAAGATTATTCAGAACATGATCAGATTAAATATTATTTTACTAACATTAAAAAGTTGTGTTTAGTATTTCTATGATGCTTATAAACACAAAAAAACATTAATTTATAATATAAATATATGTACATAAGCGACATTAAGAAAATAAATTATTTTGTAATCAACAGATTTTGAAAACAGCAATTATAAATTTAAAATATATTCCACATAGAATAAATCTTTGTAATTTGTTGCGACTTTTTCAACAACCATCTTTTAACACCACATGATATGTATTTATTTTTATAGTATAAACACACATTCAACGAAATTAATCAAAGCATCCATACATACTCAAAAATGAACAAAAAGATATTATGGAACTTGTAAACTATATTAAAAAGCGGTGGATGAATTGTAAGCTCTCTTTTGAAAACTTTTGAAAACCACAAGAAAGTTTATTGTAAGCGTTGGCTAGTGAAGCGTTTTTTTCACTAAAGCCCTGCATTATAAATAATTGTCAGACTTTAACTGTCACCAATATTTCAGATAAAAATAGCTTTATAAATTTTGTTCATTTGTCATCTGAATATAATTAAATACATTTAATTTAAGCGTTGGAAAAATAACGTTAATAGATTGCGTTCAAAATGTAACTGCAGCGATGACAGCTGACATTTATAAGAAATATTTTTTGTTTATAATCATGACGTGGTATTTCAATTTTATTATAATAATAATTGATTACTCATAACTTAACCAGCTTATTTTGAAAGAAAAAATCCATTGCTAGATGCACAAAATTAGACATTATTGAAAACAACATATTTTCTGCCTAACATTTCAATACTTTTTTAAATTGCATATAAAATGCAAAAATAACGAATTTTATTTAAATTGTAAACAAATAATCTTGCTATTTATTATATCGTCATAGAGGTAGTAGTTTTGCAAGCATTAATATTCACAAACAAGTTTTGATATTTGCTAACAAAATCAATATGCTATATTTATTCATATCCGATAACCATATAAGAAGGTTATAATACGATTGAGTAAATAACGAAAACTGTCCGTTTTTGATATAAAAATATATTTATAGAAGAAGATTGCTTTTTTCACACATACATTTTTGATCTACATGCTATCTTAGATAACGTTGAATGCAGTGATAAAAATAGCAATGTATTTTAGTTCTACAAAATTATTTTTTTAAATATAGTTGATAGCTATTTCGGCTCACGCCATCGTCAGAACTATGCCTAAACGAACATTTGCCTATCCATATATAGCTGTGTAGAAAAGGTACACAATACATCTTCTCCCCTGTTTTAACGACCTAGCTTGTTTCTTGCTCGCAATAAAACTAAATTTTTCAATCAATAGACTAGAATAGAATCAATAGACATCGACTATCACAAAGGATTCTTAACGAACAAACAAATAATTTGTCTTCTCCTCTACTTAACCCTCTGCGGGAAGGGGGGTCTGATTAGCTTCCGTAATAGACCATTTCCGTGCCACATGTAAACTTATTGACATAGCCGCCTTTTTAGCTTTATAATTTTTGGAAAAAATTAGTTTTATTGTGAACAAGAAACAAGCTAGGTCGTTAAAACAGGAGAGAAGATGTATTGCGTACCTTTTCTACACAGCTATATATAGATAGGCAAATGTTCGCTTAGGCATAGTTCTAACGATGGCGTGAGCCGAAATAGCTATCAACTATATTTAAAAAAAAATGTAGAACTAAAATACATTACTATTTTTTTCACTGTGTTGAGTATTGGTACATTATCTCTAGTGTTTTTATTTTATTGATGAATTTCCACTGCTTTAATTGATGAAACATACATTCATGTGAAATTATAATTATACTGTCTTTGTAATATCTAAACATATTTCAAAAAATATTTTAATGGCGAATCCAGATTTAAATTATATTGTAATTTACAAAAAGTTTGATGTAAATAAATGTTAAATATCATATATGTACACCATAATGCATGCAATCAAGTCGTTATTTTTTTTCACTTTCTGAGAAAAAAATGAATGATGATTGTTCTGTATTCTGTGGAGTCTACTCTGTAAGAAAAAAAATGGTCATAGCACGTGGTGGTAAGCACATCTTTGGATATTTTAAAAAATATGAAATATCGACAAAATATATCGATATAAAATATCGAAAACATAATTTAACTAGACAGAGTATGAATTATGTAAAAATATTCAAAATTTATGTTGGAAAATTGTCGTGAATTTCCAATACAGATCAAAGATGTTAAGCCCATCAAAACTGAAGATTTCCAGCTAAAAATATGATTCATTTTAAGACATCAAAGGCGATTGAAAGTGAAATATACTTGATGTGAATTTCCGCTACGTGAAAATAATTATATTGCAGCATAACAATATAACAGATATCCCGGATTAATTTTACTTGGAAAAAGACTCGCCTCACGTTAATGATTATGCAGATGGATTTTATTTCATAATTATTTAGCGAGTCCGCAGTTAAGATATACAGGTTTAGATTTATGCGACGTTTTAGTAGTCTTATTACCGCTTAATGTCTTAGGATTTATTATTTTCTTGGCTAGCCAGTAACCACCTCATTATTTTAAGACAACGTTTGTTTTTAGGAACATATCATGCGATCATATGAACATCAAGTGAATTGATATTAAAATTAATTTTATGAAGAAAAAAAATCCGCTAACTCTGGAGAAAGACTCTAATTAATTGACATTATTTTTTTTACTAAGTAGAAGCTTTTAATTATAAGTTTAATGAAATACCAAATTCGACAGAACTAATTATGAAACGTGCTGCTCAATTATTGTCATGATTTAATCATTCCTTTTTATCCATAAAATATGATATTACTGCCAGTGAAAATATACAACATTATAATTTCATTAGTGACAAAAACCTGGAATCGTATAAAGTTTCAACAATACAAGTTTGGTAATGAAATTCCATCAAAGATTCTCAGTATGTATTATAAAATATAGCATAAATGTAATAATATATATGAATTCTCAATCATGCGAGTGAATCAACATCGCACTGTGAGTGTAAAACCATGGCGAGACCAAATTTTCGATTTCGAGATTTTGATGGAAACAACTGCGAAAAAAATGAAAAAAAGACAGATAATTTGGTTATACATTGAAAAGATTTACGTGCATTACTAATTTAAAACTAGAGTTTCTGCTCGGTTATAAAATAGTATGTAGGTGTTATTTATTTATTGTGAAAGAGAAATAAATATAGTTTTTTCCTGCCAAAACGAAATCTTTAACTCTAATATCTGCAAATGAAATTACTTGTAGATGCGTTGGTGTCACATTCACGTTGCGATATATCTGAATTAAATACGTAATATTCCATAAACTATGTTCTACGATATCAATATGGACAGGAATATAAACAACACCATAAACATTCCTGTCATTGTAAATTTTTGTGTTAACTTACTAAAATATCATGGAAATATTATGTGATTATCAAACTATTGATTCAACATTCAAATATTGGATGATTGCACCATTCCGTGGTGCAGAGGTCATCATCATGGGCTATCTATCGGGTTGGAATCACATAATAAAAAATAAGTTTCCCGCAATAAATTTATCGATTCTGTTTAAAGGCACGGTGTGTATGTGATGTCTAAAAATTGCCTCTAAGAAAAATAAGGCGTATAGATAGCGGTTAGGCTACCTTTGTACCTTTCCTTCTGTCTCTAGCTTTTTAGTAAGTGGGAGTGAACCACTACATAACAAGCTGTTTTTATTGAAAAAGCTCCATCGGAAGGTCATACCCTTTAAATTGAGAGAGGACGTTGATACAAAAAGAAAAAAAGCTAAAAGTTCTTCATTACGATGGTCCGTAGGATGTACACGGAAAGGTAAAATTTTGGGATTCTAGCTAAAAAATATATATCGTAAAAATACTTTATTGGGTAATTCCATAGTAGACGAATGTGTTAATAGTTGGAAGTTTATTTTAGTTAATTATTGCTTAATCAAATTTTTAATAATATAACAAATTTAAAAACGTAGATAACACAGCATTATTACGTGCAACTGATCAATGGAATCTAAATCATATAAATCTGTGGTTCTGACGTGAAATTTTACTGTGGCCGCATTATAAACAATAGTAATCCTATGGAAATGTCTCGTGGCCGCACCAAATGTGATAAAAAATAGTTTCGATATTCTTTTTAATAGTGCATCACACGGAATGATCTTTCACAATGCACAGTTGTAGGTAAAATCGACAAAATTAATAAAGCAATTGTTGTTAATTCTCTATATTGACTTTATTGATGGTCCACGTATACCTTCGATCAAAATTTTTGAATAATTTTATTGTTAAAACGGTACATTACTTAAATACGACTAAATGCTGGATAAATCCGGTTTATTCAATCAATTTTAAATAAAAATAATTTTATTGATTGAATTGGCATTCACTTGGTAGAACTCTATTATAACACAGTGAAAAAAAAAACAATGTATTTTAGTTCTACAAAATTATTTTTTCAAATATAGTTGATAGCTATTTCGGCTCACGCCATCGTCAGAACTACATAGATAGTAGATACTAGGTAGTTCTGACGATGGCGTGAGCCGAAATAGCTATCAACTATATTTGAAAAAATAATTTTGTAGAACTAAAATTCATTGCTATTTTTTTCACCGTGTAGTAATAACTTTACAAAAATTCATTTGTAGAAACATATTTTTTTTAAATATCAATATTTACTAAAAAACTGTTGGTGGCCAAAGCAAAATCCCCTGGTGGCCGCACATGAGAACTATTGATAAAGATATTATTCATACATATTAATTTTAATTATTTTAGTTTCCATCTGTATAAAATACCTACTTCATTTCTTTGACTGTCAAAGACCTGACCTAGAGAAATATTTTAAGATATATATATGTGTTCACTTTTCCATTGAATTCATCTAATCCTAAATACTTTTTCTGAGCTATTTTTTTTATGAGCTTTATAAAAAAACGTTCTTTGACCAAAGTGGAAGTATATATCTCGATAATTTCTAAGTCATTTGATATCGATATTTTCCAAGTGAATAAATTTTGTTATCCAGCTTATGAACCGTTTATTTACGCAAAGTTTTGTCACCTGTCTTATTTATCTCACCTTTTGTGAAACCCTTTTTGTTTGAAGAAAACCAAAATGGCTGGTATTAAATAAAATAATTCTTTTATCTAGTTGTTCACTTAACACGATAAGAGGATCTTTTTTATTATCCGCAAACAATTCTCTTTCATTAGTAAATAAAAAAGTCATTAAAGCTCATATTATAGATATCAAATGGAATAAACTAACGAATAGAAGCTTATTTAATTTAAAATTGAATACACTGCCAGTTTAAAATTTTAATTGATTAGAGGTTAAAAGTGCTGGGTTTACCTCTCGATTATAATATTTTGTTATAATTTCATTTCACTACAAGTTTGTCGATATGTTTGTTTCCATACAAAATACATTACGAGCGCTGCAAATATGTTTTGTTTCAAAAAGACCAATAAGTTAATAAAAATTAATTGTTAAGACTTCTTTCAATCATTTAATAAAAGATTTTTAAACAAATAGTTTCCATTTGATATTTTCAATACAATAAAGTGAAAATAAATGTACTTAAGCATTCATTTATTAATTAATTTAAGATATTATTTTTGGTGACTTCTACGTAAGATATTTTTCAGGCTTATCTTTATTAATTTAAATGAAAATGCGCTGCAAAATTATATTTAAACAGGAGAAAAATTGCAATTAATCAAGCTTTACATAAGAGACTAGGTTAAATTGCATTTCTTTCGTTAAAAGGCGTTCATAATAGAGAGTTTTCAGCAAAATTTTAAAATAACATTGATGTTTTATATATAAGTAGCTTATATTGTCAAATTTGAATTGTTGAAACTTTGTCACTGACCGTTCCATGTGATAGAATGACTGAAAAAGACAAAACCCGTGTCGTTAGTGATAAAACATGTTGAGTTGTACAAAGTTTCAACATTTCGAATTTGGTATTAAAATTTCATCAAGCACCTTCAGTCGATATTATAATTAATATTTTCAAGTAACAGTGCAATCGATCTAGAGAGACGAACTGATAAACGCACTTATTTTCCGTTCAATAGCATAGGTTAAAGTAGTATGATCAAATGATTTTTTATATCTGAATAAATGCGTATCCAATGCGATCCTATTTGTCATTTTTTATTTGTTTGATGTTTTATTTCTTAAGTATCCCCTGAATCAAAAGTTACCGCACGCCACCGTTTCGTACTTAGACTTTTTTAATCAAACGAAGTTTTAACAAGATGATTTTTTTATTACACCGCTTAACTTTCATGATTACATTTTAGGTATTTGAAATTTAATATTAATATAAGCATACCGTCACTCAAAGAGTCAAGCTCTTACTTAATAATCTACACATTTAACAAGAGAATGAAAACATATTATACTTATGACCGTTCGTCTTCATACATTATGTGAACCTCACTAACATCAAAACTAAAAAATAGTGTTAAAATACTATTTTATTATTTGTATCCACAGACTGCTGAAAAAAATCAGGAGTTCAAAATGTCTTAATAAGGTATAACTAAAAATTATTTTTAATTTAAATAAATATATATATAATACAAAAATTCATATATATTATTGTATTTTGCCATTTTTGCCGATACAATGTTTCCCTCAAATCATTTTCTGGCTATTTTGTATTAAAAAATAGGATAATATATAGATTAACCATCGTAATACAAAAGAACTGTTGATAATAATTACATGAGTAAGCGTTTTTGAAAACAATATTTCGTCGATTAGTATGCGAACGGCTTGCAGATTTATGTGGGATTATAATACCTTTAGTGTCTGTTGGGAAAGTATAATTATTTAACCATCTTAAATATGAAATCATAACCTTAATAAGGTTAAAATGAATGAAAAACAAAGAAATTATGTATTAAACTAACAGTAAAACCCAATATTTTTTAAAAAGAGAGACGAGAGAATGGACGATTCACAACGTAAATATTCTGCATTAGATTTGGGATCGGAGATTACTGTTGTATTACACCGAAATGGTTTGTAAACTTGCAATCATATTCCAGTTGTGTATGTGTTTTAGTTATTGAATAAGCCATCTATGATTTTGTCTTTTTTTAACCTGTGTTGACGTTGCTTGTCAACCAAAATTATTGAAGTGAAAATATGCTTGAAACATAAATAGTACTAACATGTAGGTATTCAATTTAAGATCCATGTTCATTGCGTGATAAGAAATTCTCCTTCTAGATTTTTATTTAAATGACATTCAATAGCAAAAACAGTATTTTCAACAAAAATATAGAAGTCAGTGAAATATAATATATAATTACTGAGAATTCACAGCTGGAATATAAAAAGTGACGTGATACAAAGTATTAGTTTTTTGTTGAAAGTTTTGTAGAATGGAGGACAAAATAAGTGTGACATTCTTGCCAGTAGACTTAAAAAAGAATTAAGCTCGTCCCCTGTGTTTGTCATTTAAGTTGTGGTAGAAAATAAAAGAAAATGTGAGATGAATGCTGACATTTTACGTAAAACAATATTTTAAGTCTGCTCACAAAATGCCGACTAAATATTTTTCAGTAAGAGGCGCAATATATTTTTTTTATTGCCTTCCCGTACGTACGACGTACTTTTATCATATAATGTATTGTCATGATGTACCCTTGCATATTTTTTTCAAGTTTGCTCCCTGGAAACGGTATTTATTAGTCAGTTTGAAAAATGGAATCGTCATTGTATGTGACTGAAGTCATTGTATATAGTATTTGTTTTTGAAATATTCAACGTAAAAAGTTTCTGCGTTGACATTATTGATTTAAATAATAAAAGTGTGTCAATATTTCTGGACCTATGAAGACTTAGTGGGGTCGTTTTCTGGGTAAATGCTTTGAATTTACGATAGTTATCGGCAACTCTGTGTATATTGCAAAGACTTGGACTGCAATTCCACGTTCCCGCTTCGTGATTGCTGCAAAACAAATACTCATCTAATCAATGTTCAATCATACGTTATTCGTTAACTAGTGAATGTAGTCGACCATCCTTGATTACGGGAACTACACTGAAATTGAAATACCATCTGTTACCCGCGTTTCTTTGGTGTGCTCTACAAAATGAGACGAAATAAAAATAGTTTTATTGTCTTACTTTACAAATGGTTTGTCCGAGGTGTACTTGGCAGTAAGTGGAATTGAAATGCTGCAAAAGTGTAAAGTAGGATTTGTTTGCTGCTGAGATTCGTTTGATGTTTTCTTTGGTAAACTACTATTCAGAAATTTCTGTTATAGTCTTGATAAGAAAATTATTATAAACACAAAGAAATATGTATTGCACACAGAAGTGTTACAAACTCTCGGTGAACAATGCCAGACAAATTTATATTGCAACGCAACACTATTCTTTGAAGAAATAAGCAGAATATCACTATACATACTTACGGCATCGCAAATTATAAATTCAAATGAGAACATAGTTGATATATGAAGATTCAAGTTTTCTTCTGAAGTTCTATTGTCAGCATATAAATTTCTTTATATTGTTCATTAAGCGCATACAAATATGTAAATGGCTTGTTTATATAATATGATAAGTCTTAATAATTAACAAATATTGTATTTGTTGCTAAGATTTGTATGCTCTACGAATATAGACTTCTGATATTTAATGATAATGATATTTAAAAATATTTTTTTCTAAAAAACTGTTTGTTTTTCAAGTTTACGAAAACTTCACAAAGCAGGTTATGGTTGAATAATAACAATCAAATAAAGAAATACAATTTAATGAACATACATATTAAATAATATTAACAATTCGTTTCCTAGAAATAAAATGACAGCATTATAAGAAAATTTTAGCATTTAAAAGGAGCCACTTAATGAAGCAATCTTTGAAAAGTAAACGTTTTAATATGGAAAAGCGACGACATCTCAATTGAAATTTTAATTCCATTAATAATCTGATTGCTGAAAGACTTGAAATCATAAAGCGAGAATTACAATAATTGTAAAATTTATCAAATATAATTTAATACTTCACGACCGTTTGATATAAGATTCAGATAGCAATGAAATAGTATTAACTGGTGAGAGAATTGCTTGAGAGTATTTTTTTTTATAAATGATCACAATTTTACGTATTTAATTATCAAGAAACATTTCATTCTTTAAATATTTTTTGTAAATTATTCCGTGATATATCTAATATTATTATTATCAACCAAGTAGAGCTTATTGATTATGAATTTAAGTTATTCTTAAAACATACGGTTAATGTGTCTATATACCAGCGGTCGAGGAACTTTTTTCACTTTTACCTCAAAATATTTTTGTCTAAGTCGTTATTTTGAAAAAGAGAAAATCAATGTAAATTTAAATTCAACATTTTTTTGAGTTAATTTATACGGAAAATAATATTTCCTTATTACCCGGAAAAAATATTTTTTTGCCGATTTGGGTAATTTACCCCGGTTTTCCGACCGCTGCTATAGACCAACTGTAATATACATGTATGCATTAAATAATAACAAAGTATACCGTAAGTAGACCGGGTTTGTTTAAAATTTTAATACTATTTTCAATTATGTCAGTTAATTATTTTCGCGATGAATGAAATAGGTCGTTATCATTGTGGAAATAGTGTTAAAAATTGTGTAACTATTTAAAATATCATGCCTTTCCGCCAAAAAGTGACAGTTAAAATCGTAAATAGATACAGATACAAATAAAATTAATCTTTCTTCAAGAAAAATGTAAAAATTCGTTAATTTTCAATGAAAAAAAATATCATGATGATAAGTTCATTCAACTCTGCATTTTCATGCAATTTGGTTGGTCTAGTGTGGCAAAGAAAAAATGCGCTAAATTATATAACCCTCGCATACACGTGTAAAAGTGTCTTGCTATCCGTTTGATGGGATGATATTCTTTCACGTTTTCATAAAAGACGTCTAGAACGTGACCACTCTCACTTTAATGCAACGGTTGGCTTAGCAGAACGAAAATACATTTTGTTACAGAGACATGTCGTTATACGTGTTCTAGTTAAGTATGATATTAATTTCGCTTAAAAAAATGTTAAAAGTGTTTTATGATGTAACTATCAAGTATTCTTGGCAAATCATAAAAATATAATACAATTTGATTTATCCTACTACTTATACTTTTTTTTGATCATTATTAATTTTTGCTCACAGTGAGAGTTTTCAGCACAAAAATATTTTAACTTTAATTTAAACCAGTTAATTTTTGCGAAATTTAGTATAATTCAAATACAGGTTTATTAAAAAAGGTATAATTTACATATTAAAATACATATTAGTATCATATCTGTAAAAAAAATATTTTTTTAATGTACGGTGTGTATGTTTTCTTGAATTCTTGTAATGGTTCGTGAACCATTTTTTATACACTTAGAAATTATTAGAAGATAGTTTAATATAAACGAATCGTAAAATTTTATATTTTATCAGTTAACGGATATTTATGATGAGCAATCCCGTCCCCGTTCATTGTAGTATACAACTTGGAAGAAGTGAAAAAAACAGTATTTTTTTTAATGTTAAAAGCTGAACCCCAAATGAAATTTATATGCAGAGCAGAGTAAGGATATTTCTAGTAGTTACATAGTCTTTGACCAAGCATCCCGTTTTCATTATTGAGATAAGTGTAAAAGAATGAAAACATTACAAAAATCTATGTTTTCCGATATGCAACTTTTTATTTAAAGGTTTAATAAGTGGAACGATGATCGTTTCTAGTAAGGAGTTCGAAGAAATAAACTAGCAACAAATTTAATGAAAGCCTAATCGAGTTAATCACTCATATAGTAATGTGAATTAACTTAGTAAAATATGGTATTTGAAGAAAATGGTGCAAAAGCTAGTTGAATAGCTTTTGTCAGTACGGCTAAGACTTTTTTTATTAACTTTATTAGATTGTTAACGTTATAGCGAATAAAGAAAATGTTTTTTTTGAAAAGTTTTGATATATGTTGTCGTCACCTGATCAGGTGATCTTGACCCCAGCGAGGTGTTCAGCGTTGTTGTTTTTTTTTTTGCTTTAATTAATAACAATTTTCTGTGATTTCTTGTTCTTATAACTGGGCTTACTTTCCGCCAAAGCATGAAAGTTGAGTAACTGAGTATAAAGCAGTTGTCGTATAAGCTCCATATGAATCTACTTGTTTCATATTGGGAGTGGACATGGTTGAAAACGTAAACATAAACAGTATAAATATGACAGTGAGTTTTTAAAAAGACTTTTTACTTTTCATAAAACTTATTTTTGATCATATTATACATTGTTTCAACTCGTAGTACCGAAATTTCTCGCGTAAAAAATTTCGTAACGTAAAAGAAAATCGTAGATCGCGTACCCTGGTGGGAAGTTGAAGAGTTAATTCTCGCAGAAGCCAATTAAAACTTCCCCCAAGCGATCTTATTTTGGCTAAATTAAAACCCTACAGCCGATAACGGCATTAAATAACAATGATACCTTTCACCTCCTCACTTACTTTCGTGTATAATTGAACTCAGAAAAATAATTGAATCTCAAGATTATTTTAAACGGGAGAACGAGATTATATTTCAAAATAAATTCTATTATACAATTGACAGTATACTACAGACCCATTTTTATCAACGATAATCAATCAATAATGCTTGCGATGAGAGAAAACAGATTTTGTTGAGTATACTTAGACAAAGTTTTCAAAGAAAGCTGTACAACAACGATGACCACTTGACTGAAGGCCCAGTATACGTAGACACAGATAAATCTATGTTGTGTCTGAATCTGAAAAGAGTTATAATTCATTAATCAATTACGATAACGTGAAATAATCTTAATGAAGAAAATATAAAATCATTTTCTCCATTTTATTTACAAACCCAAAAATGATAAAACCTTTACAGGCTAACAATTAGACTAAAAGTATTTGTTAGATTTACACGATGGCGATACCCGGGTCGTGAATAAAAAACATATTCAAATATATACGAACAATTGAACGAATGAAATTTGTAATTTTATAATGTGTAAATTTGAAATGATATATAAAAGTAAATTAATATAGTTTCCGTATATATCATGTGATGAAGTACACGTAAGAAGTTTTTACCGTGTAATTGAAATGTCAAAATAAACTATTAACATCCCTAAAATTTGCAGAAATTGTGAGAGTAAGTTTAAGCCATTGTAATATTATCGTATTAACAATTTAATTTGATTTATGTTAATTTTCCCTTTTGTTATAAATTGTGATAAGGTTGCCCTTTAGTATATTTGCGAAAACTTTCATTTGAACCGGATTTCCTTGATAATTCAATTAAGGTTGAGAACTATATCGAACGCCGGGCTGTAAAGTATATGTGTTTTATAGTTATCAAATCACACGAGAAGCATGTACTGGAATCCAAATACTGATGAGATTTGATTCAAACAGACAGGACTGTCGCTTGAAATTTTGGTTATTTAGGAATACTCTAGTAGGTTTCATAAAAAGGGCATATTTTTTAAAATCAAATTTCTGTATTTTTTGTAACGTATTGAGTCATTAAAATTGCACTTAGCAGGGACGACGTATCAAAAATAGTGCGTGAAAAATATTATCTTAATTTAATTCAAATTTACTCGCAATTTCATCTGAATGTAAAAGTAATAACCCGTGAAATTAAACATTCGCCAAAAATTGCTTTTAGAACTGGATATTTGACCGGTTCTGTACTTGTAAGCTTAAAAAATAACTGATTTTTGATAATGATTCGAAGGTAAAAAAAAAAATGCTTTTTAATAGACTATCATTAAAAATTAAAAAAACATGCCTTTTAACACAATCAATAGCTATATTAATCGATTTAAAAAATGTTCGTTATAAGACTAGAATCTGTGAAAGCAGTAATGGAATCCAACGACGTCAACCACTATACTGTAGACCAAATATTAAAAAAGTGACAAGCATAAAATCAACGACTTTGATAATTTTAAAAAATAGATAAAAAAATTAACTTGTTTCTTTTTTTAGCTCTTGATAAGTAAAAATACTTATAAATGAATATGTTCAAGTTTTATATCAATATTTTATTAAATGTGAGGAACCTCTTTTCTGAGTATTTATCAATTTTAAATGTTTTAATTTCAAATAGATTAACATAGAACTCTAACCTGTAAGCTCGACTTCAAACATTTACCATACTGTATTTATGTACTTGTTTTCGTTTAAGCTTGCTTAGTCAACCTTTCTGAAAGGTATATGGGGAAAAACACGGTATGTTTATTCGCAGAAGATGTTTACAAAATGATTTTCCTCTAAGCATTACTTACTTACCATGGCAACACTTTGTCAGTTTCAATTTTGTTTGTCAAAAGTGCCAGTCTTCAGATTTGAAAATGGAATACTAATTTTTAAGCAGTAGATTTTATTGGTTTGGTGTTTTAATATTACTACCAGGTAAATGATAAATAAAAATAGACGAAAAATTCGCCAACAACTAACTATTGATGACATCTCGATAAAAAATGACCCAAACAGTTTTTATTTAGATCTACGGAAATCCTCAAGAGATTTGTCGACATTCGAAGCAATGCCGATGGCGGTTTGGTTATCCATTCTGGAAGATCAAAAAATACCAATTTATAAAATCGAGATGTAAAAAGAGCGGCTATCTAACCATTTTTTATTTCATAGTATTTTAATTACACTATAAGCGACTGAATGGTGAGCAGCTATAGTAGAAAAAAACTACTGGTGAGATATTTCCACTTCAGTTCACATGATCTAAGGAATGGGAAATACTGAAAAAAAAACTATTTATGAAGATTAAAATATAACTCTCTTTATAGTTTTTCACAATAATCTGCGTAATTATTATAAAATGAATAAATATTTTTTTTTATTATCAACAAGTATACCATTACGTTGAGGTATTTAAGCACCTATAACAACTGTTTTATTAGATTTGCTGTATGGTTATATTCTAAAAATTGATAAAAATACAAAGTAAAGTAGGGAAAATTAGTTGGCTCAACAAGCTTTCAAGGTCCAATTTTGGGAAAATGTGGAGTAGGTGGTAAAACCGGTAACTGATAATAAACATGACATAAAACTTTTTTTTAGATAAATAGTGGGCAGTGTATACGTCTCAAGGTACCCTTGGGTAAAACAGTAATATAAAAACTAAGGCTAAACGAAAACGTATGATGGTCAAATTATATTTCAGGGAAAAGTGTGGGTTTAAAATCTAAAATTATACTGACGGGAGAATTGCGCTCTCGATAAACTATTAACTGATTAGGCATGAAAAATTTATGCAAAATAAAAAATGATTGATTGATGTTTAATAAAATTGGTTGGTGCTAATCGAAATTTTTTCACTTCAAAACACTAAACGATATCGAATTTGTATCGTGAGTTTTAAGCAAAGTAATTTTTTTTTTCTTTTTGTATTTACGATAATTTCATACTTGCTAATATCGTTGAGTATTAACATAATATATTTCTATTCAAACAATCTTTTAGAATATGAGGGAATAGAAAATTACATGTAATGATATGAAAGTCTGGAATAAACCCATCGAAATAAACGTCCAATTATCTGAGGCTTATGTCAAATAGTGGGTCAATAATCCAATATCAATTTATATACACATGCTATACCACGACTTGTATGAAATAAATATTAGCTATAAGATAAATGTAATTATTTGAAAAATACAAATGGACCTATGTGGGTAGAATATAAATAAAAAGTGAATCATCATGATGTTTCTCTGAGAATACGAATATATTTTCAATAAAATATTATTCAAGTATTTTCATCAACATATTTTTACTTGAATAATTTTATGTTTGTGTGTCTATTTGTCTTTTATGCATTACTTCACCATTTTTCCGATTGAAATGAAACTTTACAAATTTCTTGAGAAGACACCCTCCAAAGGTTTCTGGTATTCAGTTCTATATGGTGTATAATCTAATCTATATTAATACTATTAACACTTACACAATGACATCGTTATCACGACGAGTCTCCTTGAATTTTATTACTCTTAATTTTCTCCGAGATCGCAGCAACGCGCGATGGGTCAGCTGGTTACTTGAAAAAGGAATCGATTAAAAAGAAAATCAATAGACTTTTATTCCAGTTAAAATAATCTCGCGCTAGAAAGAATTAACATATTATCAGGCTCAAAGTAATATCCGTAATGAAACTAAAAGAAATGTATTTTTGTTTCTTATTGGTTAAGGACTAGGTAGTCCACAATAAATGGCCTAGTAGAAAAGTCATTTATATCAGTCCTGGACAAACTAGTGAGAGATTTTTAGACACAAGCTGTACTAAAACAATGGGATATATTGTTTAATCTATAGTGATGGTAAACAGTGATGTATTGTGTTGTCGCAGACGTCGTATACGTAATAGTAGAACTGTAGACCATACAAGAGGGGCGGGGTTTTCAGGTAAAGCATACAAAGCAGTACAATTTAGATATATTAGAATCAAATAATTCCTATTGATTGAATGGACATTTACTTGGTAGAACTATCTATCTATTTTAGTTTAAAATGCTATTTTTTTTACCATGTTAAACTAGTTCTGTTGATGGCTATTTCAGCTTGAAATCATCGCCATTATTATAATTTAATTCAGCTTAAGTTGGATGGATATAGGGTAAAAGATACAGTAATCGGCCTATTTAGGATATGGTTGTTTTCGTCTGATTTAGTCAAAAAAAATATTGGTGGCGTTTTACTGATAAGATTTTCTTATTTTTTTAACAGGCCTGTTAATTTTGATTTTAAATTAATTAAATAATTAAAAAAAAATATAGTGATCGGCCACCCTCTTAAAGTTTTGTAGCTCTTTCCTGGCAGTAGTCTATTATCTTTTTTTACATAAATTAAAATTTGTTTTTTTAATTTATATAACGAGGATAACAAGAATCAAATACATTTCGTAGTTTTTTTTCATAACTTAATAATACACGATAAATCGGTTTCACTATGAAATGGTGAGCTTAGCAAAAACTTATTTAAACTGATAATATAAAATACGCTATAAAAAGTGTCCTCATACTAAAAATACAATATATTTCAGTATGGAAATGACAAAAATAACGATAACCTAATAATCTGATGACAGTACATAAAAAATGAATAAATCATTTTGTAATGTAATCAATATGTGAAAATTGTTTCAAATATTTTTTATTATAGTGGCCAAATCATTGAATTCTCAGCACTTTAAATACTTGACGGAAAAGGATATAAAGATTGCGAGAGATTTTTTACAGATCCACCTTAGTAGACATCTAAAATCTGTGATCTTTGTGCCGGTTTCTTCTTAGATGAAATATAGAATAAAAAGTAACTAGATAGTTGTGCATGACTGCCATATCACGTATGCACAAAGGGTCAGAGCTTAGCAATGGAAGTGAATGCGAAACTGCGAAGGGCCAATAAAGGAGTGGGTTTTAAGGATCGCAACATAAATAGGCAGAAGTAGACCTTTATTTTGTTTGTAAGCAATCACATTTATTTTGAAGCTCATCTAACCATTCAAAAGCCAAAGGCTGATACTGTGAACAGTGGTGTAGTCCGATGAATAGTGTTGGCCTTAAAAGCTTATTCAAAATAGTATGTAGATAATGGTAAATACCATGAATTGTTAATTTGTCCAGTTGTCAACGATGGTGAGTTTTCTCTAACCGACTCAACGACCACGCGTGAACTAAATTTAAGAATGAAAACTATTAAAAATATATTGTGTATGCAATACGTAGATTTAATTGATTTACTAAAATTAATTTGAATCGAAAACCATATCGTTTCGAGGGTGATTGATTAATCACAAATTTTATCGTTTTTCATGTGTTAAGTGTCACTTCTTGATCGAAAGGAAAAACACATTTTTTAATATTTATTTCATCAATATATTTTATGATCAGGAACGGTTTCGCTTATTGCGAGCATTATCAACTGGTAGCATAAAAATTACACGCTGTACTTAATACTTTATTTTAAAACATAATAAATTAATAAATAAAAAAAAGTGTATAAAAAGACTTTCTTGTAATTTGTATCCTATCAGTTGATAATGCTCATAAAACTATATTGTGAAAATAAGTACTAAAAATCTGTTTTTATTATTCAAAAAAATAAATCGTTTTGAGGCGTTGTATACTTATCATATTTCTTTGCTGTCATGAAAAAAAAAATATAATTAATTATCATGCTATAACCAATACTGGAAAGACCAATTTGTTTACGCGTACATATCTGGCAAGGGATGTGTGATTTTTCATGGATTGATTATTTACGAATATTCCGCATACGGAAATTCACGTACAGAGAAACTCACAAAATATTCCGTGTGCGGAAAATACGCACATATAAAACCTACAGAAAATTACATGCGCGGATAAGTTTGTTAAAACTGCGGAGACGTGGTACATTAAAATGAACTGCTATAAAATATTCTCTGTAAGGATATATAAGGACAGAAAAAAAAAATACAAGTCAAACTTTTTCATTTTATTGTTTCATTTATGCAGAAAATAGAAAAAAATTATGAAGATTTAATTTTTATGAAGATTAAGATACTATTCCAGTAATTTTAGTAGATTTCTTGTCTTCTTCTGGCTACGGATATGCTCGATAATATTACATATAGAAACATGTCCATGTTTGTTGTTTCTCTTAATATTCGTTGCCACGTTTAATGTCAAAATAAAATTAATATGAAAAAGCATTTTAGACATTTTGTTTCTGTTTTGACGAGGGTAATTTTAATAACCTTTTAAGGCTTAACTTTGGTTTACCTGTTTAAAAGTATGTATTTTTTCATCGATAATTCCAAATAAGTTCAACGAGCAACAATATAAGACAATTTAAATGATTTCATTACTTTCTAATTTTGCTTTTATTAAATTAATACTAGCTGAACCTATGCTGTAATCATATTAAGCTTTGGAAAAGTTATTGAATACTCTTATATTCGGAAATCATTTTAATTAAATTTGTTTATAAGCACACAATTATAATAAAATAAAATTAATGAAAAAATACTTTTATTTTTTGTATCGTAAAATATTTTACCGTTATTTCAACGTTGCGGTGTTTGCTGGTAAATAAATAACTTCCGAAAGATATGGTGAGCGGGAGTGAGAGGAGAGATTGATAATAATAACACGAAGGTATGTGTGTACTGTTTCTGCGAAACGATCTGAAGGAATTTGAATTGCAAATTAGGAAAAGGTTTTTCGAAGCGAAACAATGGCAAGCGAAAAATTCCCCCCTGAAAGTATTTTGTGCTTTATAAAAAGCGGTCAATTTAACTGACGCAATAACAGAACACAAATAACAATTCCTGTCATCTTGTTTGTTTTATTCTTTCAATCAGATGTTCATTAAGTGATAAAGTGTTTTTGTGTGGGTGTGAAATTTTACGTCGTAAAAATATCAATGTGTTGAATTTTTTTATCAGTCTATCCCTTCATTTAAGGAATATATTATTTCTAAGAAGAAGACAAAAGAACATCTCAGATTTTCTTTATATATTTTATTTTTATGGAAATGTTTCCTATCTACGAATTTGAATCACGTAAAATAAGAATAATTTTCGAATTGATATAGTCAAGTAATTTTAAGTGCATTAATTAATATAACAAAATGAAGTTAGGCATAAATAATTAATTTTATAGTTGGCAATTCAAATTTTCTTCTAAAAAAATTGCAGTAAAGCTGTTTTTGCCATTATTTTCTAAAATCTCCGTTTTTAGAAAATGTTAGTTATGACTTAAACGACAGTAAATGCATGTAACTGGTAATAATAATTCACATCTAAAATTCATTAATAATTTTTTTTTCTTAATCAAAAAAGATCATCGAAGATATAATACATAAAATGCCCAAAGAAAAGTTACATCAAATTTACTCACATCAAAGATATTAAATATAAACTAAAAAAAACTAATTTAAATTTGATATTGGCTTAGTCAAGACTCAAATTCAGACACACCAGATCACCTGCGCACAGCTTTTTCTTCTAGACTACAAAGGGTAACTTTACTGGATTATATTATAGACAGCTTGATTGAAGAGTTCGTTTAGATATAACATATTAGAACATTTTTAAAAACTATTTGTTTGATAGTGAGGGTTCGATCGAAAAGTAATTAATAAAATATTCGATAATAACTGTTGTCAACTTTATTATTTAAACAAAGTTTTTTAGAGTAAAACATTATAATAAGATTTCATGAACCCTGTTTCCTTAGAAGTGATACAACGAAAAAATTATTTTCAATAATAAATAATATACAATATGAAATAAACTTTTCAGTGACGACTTTTTACCAAATTTTTGGAAATCCAGCAGTAAAAATCAAATTTAGTAAGCCTCTATGTAGCTGTTCGTAAATAATTCTTTGTTTCCAGAAAGCTTAAGTGAAATTGGTTGCATTTTTATTACGAAAAGCAAAAAAAACGAGCCTATCTAATAAAATCACACATTCAACAAATTTGCTCATTTTTTTATTGCGTGATAATTTTGCTACAGGAGACTTGACAAACAAATGTGTTGATGTGTTTCAGTTTTCAGTCGTTCTGTTGAAAGTGGAAACCTTTTTGACTGAATAAGCACAACAACGAAAAAAGTCGCTGTTTCGAGGCATGAATTTGGTAATCGGCCAGGAACGTAATTGAAATTCACAAATCACATCCTGTGTACCAATTCACTGCAACACTTAAAATTTAATTAAAAAATTGTTCAGACCAAACGGAAGCATTGCCGTTTCGATTAATGTTGTTCAAGTAATTAAATCGCATATCTTATAGTGCCATTTATAATACTAAAATCTTAGACATTTTATATTTTCTTTTATATAAAAAGAATGTTATCGCAAGGTCCACAATGACTGGATAGATATTTAAATACTAGGCTATAATTTATTATTATATAATGGTTGAATACATGATTTGATCCATATGGATACGTAAATCGTATTGTGTAAATTGATACACTCTTTCAATTGAAAATTTTAACTTTCCCATGCCTAGTAATAGAGATATCACGTTTCCACTATCAATTTAACTTAAATATACATTTTGTATATACTTTGTTTATACAATGTTTTACACATATTGCATAGTAAAATAATATACTAGGTCACAAACAAATATTTAAAAAACGTCACAAACATATGATTAAAAATCAATGTTTCATTTTATGTAATAAAATTATAACGATGCAAGTATGCGCCAACACATTTGATGATTGTGGATTTTAAATTCATCAGATATGAATTGATGATTGAGATGAGATGTAGTCTTTCTTCATGCATGACTTAATATGATTATTTATTGAAAAATATAAAGGTTATAATGTGAAATGTAAGACAAACATATATTGCCATGTGAAAATCTTTTTTTTTTTTTAAGTTATTTTGTTGGAGTCTGGAAAAATCTTCTTCGTCTTAAAGCAAGGATTCCCAACCCCGTGCCCGCAGGCGCCATGGCGCCCACGGAACAATTCGTGTGTGCCCACCACTATTTGAACGTAACAGATTTTTTCGTAAGCACTTATTAAAAATGTAAATTATTTTTATATATTTGTTAGTGTTTTAAATTTTTTTGAATGACTAGGTTTATTATATAGTGACAATAAATGCAAAGATCTTTTTTTATTTATTAATCACGTCTAATTATAAAGACCCGTAAAAAATGGGTGATGCCCGCCAACCTACCGATATTTTAGAATGCGCTCTAGAGTATAAAATTGTTGGGAATCCCTGGTCTTATAGGATATTTTTTCATAAACAGAGTCCTTAAGAGTTATATAAACGAACATAAAAATTATAATTTGATTCAACTATCGTTATCCGGCCTTTGTTAATCGAATAAAACACATTGGAGTTACATGATTAATCTATTTAGTTTATGAGCATTGTAAAATAAACCTCCACTATAACCACACCGAAATAATATTAATATATTTTGTTGCATTGCTTTATAGTCATAAAAGCCGTTGATAAATAAATGCCTCACTTTCGTATCTTTAAATTTCGTAATAAAACTTTTATCTCCCAAAATTGGCTGGACTTATAAAACGTGTGTATGCTTTAAAACCAGAACTTAATAAGACACGAAAACATAACTGAACCATTTGTCGTTTTTAAGCGCACAGTCGCTCTTATCGTGTATGTAGGCGTCCAAAACTATAACCGGCTATTACATTCTAGCAATACGACCGCTTTATCAATCACTGGTGATCGTTTTTTTCCCAACATTAGGAAAATGAACGATTATTGTATTATATTATTTTGGTTGTATGATACCTCAAATAACACTACCTTACCCCCCCTTGCTCACAAATCGTCACGTTTTGTCTCCCCTTCCATAAAAGAGCATTAAATAATGTATAGGTATACGTAATATATACCTTTGGGTCGGAAACTTTTGGACATTACTATTACACACAATTTTCGTTTGACATGCAAAACCGCGATTGAAACAAAAAAAAAATGTTTAATAAAAAGCAAATACATTATATCTTAGAAATTTGTAAATAAAATTAAATTGTTATAATACGCTGCCAAGAAAAAAGTTATATCGCTAGTGTGAAATATGCCGAACGATGAAACAGTAGAAATATAATATTGTATGACCAATTTAATCATCATTGTTTTCACACGTATGGTCACACATATTTCCTCTTACAAAGGAAACACTGATTATTTTATTTGATTCTCGAACACATAAGGCGAAGCGATTGAATATTTTATGCTGGGCCTTTTTTGGTCACAATTGCAACAAAATATTATTTGAAGATGTCGCCGTTGTTGACCCTAATCCAACAAAAAAAACATGTCCTAAGGGTAAGCAATAAAGCCTGTGCCCGTCTCTCTACAATTTCTCTTTCAACTTGAGATACAGCTTTCTCATCAGTGGCGCAAATAAAATTATTAGAGCGGACGTCAACCTTATGGATAGTAATATATCTAGAAAAAAAAATGTTGATATCATATGTATGTAATACGTTTATACCCTTTCTATGCCGTGCGCGTCGGAAAGACAGTAAAAATGAACCTATATATGCGCTGTCCTTTAATAGTCAATAAACACCCTTGTTATCATGACGAATTATTAAAAAAATTTACTGTCCAGAATTTTTCACCATAAATAATATATATAAGTTTTTGATTTTTCGTTTAAGTTTGTATCAAAGATTTTAAGCTATCCGCAAAATTCATTGAAAATAAAAATTTGTAAAGAGTTCTGAATACAACATATGAGCATAAAAATTGTCACCTGTTGATTTAGTATTCAATAAATAAAATAATAAGGACGTCATTGTTTAGTGTGTAACAAAATTTTCTTTGTATCTCTTCTTTGCCATTTTACTCCACCACTTTTGTCAGCGAATCTCCTCCGTTGCCACATTATCCTTCACTACCTCCCATAATAGTTGTCACCAAATGTCACTCTGTTTTGTTGTGCCTCCTGGTCGTCTGAAGTATTTCCGGAAACTTTGAGTTTTATTTTTATTATGAACTCAGGCAATGGTGATATGGTGTTAGGACTTTTTTAGGGAAAGTTATATTAACACTGTTTTCCAGCAGATAAAAGCAGTTTTTTTGTAAGTACGATTCTCTTAAAAATATAACATTTCTATTTTATTTAAAAAAAAAACATATTTATTACAAAATTAACTAATTTTAAATTTCAGCATATCTCAGTATTAATTTATCTATTGTACGACCAGAAAAAATACTAAGAAACTTACAATTATTCAAAAAAAAAAAAACTAACACATTTATTCATTGAATATATTAAATAATTTATAATATCAACTTAAGGTGCTTGTGCTTGATGGAATTTCAATATAAAATTTGAATTTTGTATGATTCCACATGTTTTGTCACTAACGTCCCGGGTTTCGCCTTTCGGCATCTTCAGGCATACTATCACACACAACAGTTCGCAGTACAAAGTTGTAATAATTCAAAATTTAATAAATAATACTTGCATGGATGGTCTTATAAGAGACGGAATAAATATAAATGTGCATCAAATTTACGGACCAGTTGTCAGCTTTTTGAATGTCGCGTTTGAGAAATTATTTATGAAAATGCATCAAGCATTCATTTGTGTTAAATATTTTTTTTTATATTTTCTTTATATAGTTTTCAAATATTGTTGAGTCAGAAAGTGAGAAATAAATAATGATATTTTTTGCAAGTGTTTGTTTTAGCACGATTATTTAGTTAGAAAAGTTTTGCTGCAATGGAAGAAAGTGATTGATATAAGAATTGTAATATGATAAAGACCATCGCCGTTTGCTTTGTGAATTGTTATTATTGAAATTAATTTAAATTGAAAACATAAATAAAATTTACTGATATGCTTGAAAATAAGCAATAAGTATAAAATATTAATTTCATTCTTATGTGAAATTCTTCTCTACTAAATTTTATCATTTGATATTTGATCAATAAAGTGTATTTCACACATAAAAAGTAATACAAAGATTCTGTCTATTTTTGTTACTCTTCCTATCCCGAACGGAACCAAGTGTATGTGGCAGTTTCATTTTTAAAGGTCTATCTTTTTTCATATCAGGTCGGAAAGTTTTGTTATTTTAAAGAGACAGCCTAACAAAAAGACCCGCAGTGTCGGATAACTTTCGCACAATTTTCAACGATCTCATAAAAAGATAAGTTAGGAGTCAATCTCAGGGGTAGATCGGGAAAACTTGACTCTTTTGTAACAGGTATAAAAGCTTATAATAAATGATATCAAATTCCAAGGAAAAAAGCTCCTTTATACGTTTATTAATCGTATGGCATTACAAAAATGAAGTTCTTTTTTCAAATTTTAAATAGTTCATATTTGACTAAAAATCAAATTATATATTTTCAGCTACATAAAATAATTTGTATGAATTTTGTGTCATTTTAAACAGAACTTATTTACCCATAACAGTTTTTTGGTTACATTTCTTAGATATTCGAAATATAAAAAAAAATTAAATGCATGAAAGATGAGCCAAGTTAGAATAAACAATGAAAACAAAAGCTCGTACCGATGAGTGAGAAAAAGGTTTGTCTTTATGTCGTCTTCGTTTAATACTCTGCATTTATGTTTATCATAGTTGCGCAATACCATTTTTTTTTCATTTAAAATATGAGATATTTTACATTGCCGTATGTAATATATTTTATTATCGAGGGATAAAACATTTGTTTAAATATTTGATGCATTGACAGTTATCAGCTGTGATGCCAAATAAACATACAAAGTATTTTTCAGTGGTCCAATGAATGATATTTTTTGAAAGGGTATTTGAAGCATCATAGTATTGATTTTTTATTCTTGTTTACTTATTTATTTGTGACTGAAATTATTTTCACTACCTTAAATACACATTAAGATTTACGGTTATTTGATTATTGGCGGTCTTCTGAAGTAAAAAGGCCTTGGCACAAGAAAAATGATTCATTAATTTCATGAAAGTTTTTGAAACTTTTGAAACATGTCACTATTCTCGCAAATGAACAGGTATGTAAATAAATTTAAAAAGAAAATTATAAGATGAATATTTTGGTTAATAGAATGAGACGTCTTAGGAGTACGAAAGAGAACTGTCAAAAAATATTTTATAAAAACACTTATGAATAATAGTTTTCTACCCAAGACTATGTTTCTGAAATAAAATAACAAAAAGTTTTACAGTTTAACCGTCGATTACTTAGTTATTAAAAGTTTTAAATAAAATAACGAAACTTTGTGTTTTTAATAGTAGTTTTGACAGTTTTTGTCTAAAAAATCTTCCTTGATAAAATTTTTATGGAATTATTGGTTGCTTGATGAATTGAATTAATTAATTAATTAGAAAGTTATATAAAAACTAATAAAATATTGTTTAAATAGAATCAAACTTCTACCGATTATTTCTGTACAGAAAAAAATACATCTGGTCCATTTGTACCAGGTCACAGAAGAGCAACTAAACAATAGAATTTTATTTCTGATATTGTGTTCGTTGTATCATTTTCCAACTACTATCATCGCTTTTGTGGTCTGAATGGACAAAGTATCGATTTTATGTCACCGTTCGATATGAAAAGGTATCTTAACATATCCATTATATTCAGCACATTAAAAATGTGTTTGGTTGAAACAAAAACTTTTTTATGTCAAAAGTTAAGAGTCATTCCTTGTTTTTATTCACGATCGATCACTTCGCACAAATAGTTTGTGATACAACTTCAGCGCGAAGAATAAATAGTTTGACTTAATGGTTAACTTTATTTGTCATTGTCAATCAAGTACCGAGAAGCTTCGAAGTCACTAATTTCTAAAGTATTGTCGTACATGTTCGGCAAAAGGTATTAAATTTTCACCATCGAAAATTCTCCGCGTAAATGTATTATAGGTTAACGATCCTTTATTTAAGTTCTACGCTAAGATAATTTAAATGTGTTTGGACCAGTTTTCCAATAAATAAAGATAGAATTAAATGAAAACCGGAGAGTTTTATGAAATAATTTAAACTTAAATTTAAATTAAAAATGATCAAAAATTTAGGCTAGAAACGAACTCCTGACCTCTTTTGATAAACGTTTATAATAATAAAACCAGCTTCAAAAGGTTTAAATTTAAACGTGTTCGTGTTATAAGATTCTCTTTTTAATCTACTAAGTTTCATAGGCTTATATTTACAGCTTATCACTTCCAAAAGCGTCTGTTAGTTTTATTTATATATAAAAAAACAAATGATGTTGGCTGTTTGATACCTCCTTTTATCTTTTACCTTCAGTATCTGCTTGAGCAAACTTGCCTTGGCTAATTATGTGAAATAAGTAACGGCTAGACAAGGGATTATATTTTTTATACTTACTTTAACTCATTAATACGAACCCTTAATAGCACCAAGGTTCTGGCAAAATTTGAACCCTTTTCTTAATTTGAAAGGTTGAAATTAGTTAAAGTTTTGAAGTCATATAAATATTAAGAGTATCATTCCTTGAAATTTCTCATTTGAATTCATTCAAATAGTATTGAACAAAAAGTATTTATTTTTATCAAATGGAAAAGAAAGGGTTTAGAACACAGTGTGTTACACGCACGATTGGATAATGATTTTGTTAATCCACAAATAGTTGACAAGGTAACACTACTATTGTGATGATTAATATCACATTTGAAAATCTTTAACTAATTTAAAATCGGGAAATGTTTGATTTCCTCATAGATAAGAAAGTGTTTTGAATCATAAAAGAACATCTATAAAGCCATTGCCTTTAAATGCAAAATTAATATTAATAAGCCACATAAGAACAATAAACATCAGCAAAACCCACGCACGACACATCTAAAACTAAGTAGAAAAAATCGAAACAATTGTTAAATTGGCCGCTATCTGATGATCACTATAATACAGATGCCGATTACAATTTTTGCAAATAGACTTTGTAAATCATAAATTAACAATGAAAAAAAGGCATTGGACTGAATAACGAGTAGTTTAATAAAATAAATTCTATCGATGCGTTCTTTTATGTGTTCATACAGTAAAAACGGAGACGGTGTTGAAATAAATGGAATCAAAAAACAGATTGTTTTATTTTTTACTTTTAATCAAAGCAAATATTTACAAAAGGGAAATCGAAAAAGAATATTTTTTATATACTTAATTTGATATGCCGTATTCGTTCGGGAGTTTGTAGTATTTATTCGATTTCACATATTTGTTTCAATTGTGTTGTTAAATCCTAAATTGGTATAGGCACAATAAAAATATTTTCCCATTGGCTATTCTAACATAAAAATAAAATTGAATAAAACACGCTCTGGGCCAGTAAAAGAAACATTTTTGGGATTAGATTTCGTTAAACAATAAAACGCAACTTCAAATAACGCTACTCACTTGTGTTTTTTTTTGTTAAATGTATATTGATAGTATAATGAAATATAGAGCAACATTGTTAGGATTTGAGTTAGAAAACAAAAATAATATGTGATTCAAGTATTTTGACAGTGATAGCATACCTTTTTAGCTTTCATGGAAGGGTTTTGGATTTATAATATGTAGTAAAGTTTCTTCGTTTATTACGAGAAATAAAAGCGATTATAATTAATTTAAATAAATTGTAATACCAATGAGATAAAGTTGTCTAATTATTTTTTTTTTGGAAATCACTATTTGGAAAACTTTTTTGGAAACTTATATATTTGGCAATATAATACAGGATACAAAAAGTATTATGAAAATTTTTTGAATTGAAAAAAAAATTGAATGAATTGTAAAAATAAAGCTAAATTGAACAACTATTTAGATTACCACTTCTTGCATTTTCATATTTATCCTGTATATTAATTTTAAATATTGTGTTATTTATTAGTGTGAAAAAATGACACGGATTCACGAAGCAATAAATAAAAAAGCCTGCATCCGTGTGATAGAATGTCTGAAGATGCCGAAAGGCGAAATCCGGGTCGTTAGTGACAAAACATGTGGAATCGTACAAAGTTGTAACAATTCAAATTTGGTATATTAAAATTCAATCAAGCACCTTCAGTCGATAGAATAAATTAAACAAATATACTTAAAACATTTAAGAAATAAAATAAATATAATCTAAATATATATTTAAGTATTAATTATATTTTAAGAGACAAAAGGAAAAGTGGATTTGGAATTTTTATGACGCAAGGAGTGCAGTAAAAAATTGTGATCCTGGCTTACTTTTACGATTTTGCATTCAAAATTTTAACAATGAATATTTAAAAAAATATGAACACCAAAAATTGTTTTATTTTATACCTAGATTAAAAATACGCATTTGAAAAATACATGGCAAATTTTGTTGTAGAATCAATAATTAAATTTAAAAACTAAATTGGCGGTTGACTTTCGTGTAAGTAGATATATGGTAAAATTGTGTTTTATATAATATGAAGATAAATTATAAAAATTATGGTAATTGTTAGACAACTGACAAATTTTTCTTGGCAGTCGAGTGTTGGCAACCGTCCAGCTGTGTTCACTTGTATACTTTCGGTCATAAAAATATATTACATTTTGTTTTAAAATTGCCCGTTATCTATGGACAGTGGCTAACAATGGTAAAATTTTACGACGAAGGAAATCCCATCTTAATGTAAGGTAGAAAATGTTTTCGTCGTTTTTGAAAAAAGAACTGTTCAACTTCTTATCTCAATTTATCAATCCCAATCATGTTCAATTTTTTCTTGTTCAGATATGGTTCTGCGTAACACACCATGAAATCGATACTAGCATAAAAGTTTTGTGAATGATTGATTTTAATATCGAGTTATGAATAATTTTTTCAAGTGATATATATCTATGAAGTCTAAACTACTTTCGATTCATTCAATGCGATTTTTTTTAATCCTTACACTTAAAAAAGCGGGTAAAAAAAAGAGAGTATTTTTTTTGCTAGCGTAAGGAATGTTGCCAGCAGTAAAATGTAATATTCTTACAAATTCAACATTACTGAGTATTGCTTAAAAATATATTGCAATTTTCGGCTTTTTCCTATTCCATTTCTGACGATGGGTGAGCCGAAATAGCTATCAACTATATTTTTTAAAAATGATTTTGTAGAACTAAAATACATTGCTATTTTTTTTCACCGTGTTATAATGGAGTTCTATCAAGTGAATGCCAATTCAATCAATAACTTTTTCCGTTGATTTTCTGTTGAGATATGTGTAATACGATGTCGGTAAAATAGCAATTGAGTTTTGGTTAGTGCTTCGCCGAATAATTCTTATATTGTATTACAATCACTAGATTAAAAACGATAAGTATATATTTTTATGATTAACTTTCTTGAAGTTTTAGGAAAAAAAAATGAAATACATATATCGTGGTTACTGTACTCAATTATTTTTTTATTGTGGGCGCGAAGCCTTATTGCTTTGTCGTAAATAAGATGTTAATTTAAATATGAAAAAAAATATATATAACACTGAATAAAATGTTATTTGAATTGAACAAAATTTTCCTTTTACAAAAAAATGTTAACTATAACTGTGTTTTATATGATATTGATACTTACATAAAATATTTTTCGACAGCACAAAAAGCAATAAAGCCTTATTCGATAGAACCTGCCACATTTTTCTTTACTAATTTCTAAATCAAGGCTGTCGAAAGATGTACTTTTGTATAATAATTAAGGTTGGATAGAATGATGAAAAAGGCCCGGATTAAGCCTATAATAAAACCTTATTTTTCATTGGGATACGAATTTCTAGTTGACATACCAATGTGGTCACTGTATATTTTTGAAATCTGTGTTCATATATTTTTTTTTAAATATTCAATATTTAGCCGACTTTATTTTAAATCAAATCATTAGTCATTAATTCATTTCAAATAACTAACTGTCTAGCATATTGATTCTTTATGGAGCATTTAATTTGTAGTTAGTTAATATTAGTTTTTTTAGAACTGCTATATTCCTTCTATGTTTCATCAACAGGATTGCTGAAAAATGAAATAAAACTCACGGCAAATGCTATTAATGGCCAAAGTATTTAGCTCTCCAAAGTATTTTGTACGGTTAAATACGTTGAAACATTTAATTATGTATAAAAATGTTTTACCAAGTAAATGCCAGTTCAATAAAATAAAATTCATTAAGAATCGTAACGTATCGATGTATTATATTTGCGATTATATAATTAATTTGATAAGAAAAAAAAGATAGATAAAATATAAAGACAATGCTTCACAATGAGACAAAACACGTGTCGAAGTAAGTAACACAGCCGATGCAACAGTTACCAAATTAAATTTTATAATATATTAAAAATTCATTCCCTCGGAGCTTTCGCTGATTCTATCCGAAGCAAAATGTAGAATTTACCGTCAACAGACTTGAACTCTCGATTCCAGCCTGAGAGGAATGAAAGCTCAAAAGCCCTGATTAATTTTTGATACCGTTAGTATTATATAATATTTACTTAACGTGATTTTAAAACATTCACTGTTATTTAGTTGGAATCTTTCTGGAACTGATTTTGATATCATATCAATTTTAATTTGAAAAAAAAATGATAGTAGAATATAAAAATAATAGTAGAATATGCTCGACAAGTCAAAAATCTATGTGAATAATTGTACACCAAGAATAAGTCGTCAGGTATTATTATAAAATTATCACCGTCAAACCATAAAGCACAAATTATTTCCAAAGATATGAAACAAAATTTAATATCACGCACGTTTGCATGCTGTTTTCATAGTTTACATACTGTGTGTGTGGTTTTGTTAAAAGTCCAAGCTTAAAATTAAAATCCGAAACTAATATCATTTCTCGTAAGTTGAATATAATTGTGTTTTACTGCATATACTAAGCAAGTTGAATTTTATAGAATAACTTTGTTCATCGTGGTGTTATCTTATAGTTTTAATAATATTTTAAAGTGAGTGAAGTTTTATTTTACTCTTCCCACAATACAAGGTATAACTTTTCTATTTTCTTGTATCATTATGACTTCTTTCAACGAAGGTTTCGAGGTTGAAAAATTGAATGGTGATGTTTTCTCATTATTAGAATACAACTCTTTTTCATCCTTTCAAAATATAGAGTTCTTTTTTCAAAATATATTCTTAAAGGTGAAAAATAAATGCATATTGAAGAAAAAAGCCAATCATCAAATGACAAATATATTCTGAAAAATCTTCCTAAAAAAAACGCATGAAATTGCTTTTTCGTCTTAAATTAACCTCTGTTGTCGAGTAGTGAAAGATTTAAAAGAGATAGTAGATAGGTGTTGTTTTAAAAATCAAGAGTTTTTCATTGTGAGTACAAAAAATGAGACATTGGACGAGGATGTCTGCGATTATTTACTTTTGAATAATTAACGTGATTAAAAAATCTAATAATTAATACAATATTTGGCAGATTAGTAATCAAAAATCGTTATGACTTTAATTATTGTATAATAATTAAAAAAAATTAACAGACGTCTATACCTGTAATGACGTTTGTTGTCAATAGATATTTTGAATACATTCCTAACACATAAATATGATGAAGTTTTATCAGAGACTTCGGTAAATATAGCAGAACGTCATTAACAATATGAAAATGATTTATTTTTTGAAATTGTTAGTGGAAAATTTTGATTATTACATTTGCTTATTCAAAATATACATGGAAATTTCGCAAATGACAGTATATCGTGGAAAGCAACTATAACAAAATGTTTTACTTAATCTGATATTTTCTATTATAGTGATTTTGAATTTTGGTGTAATATGATAATTTATATTATTAAAATATAGCTTTATAATCTTTTACAACTGGCAAGCATGTAACTTTTTACTGCTAAAATACTTTTGATCGCCTTTACTCTTTAAGTCTAAGTAACTAGTGACATGGGATTTATAACCAGACGTTTAAAATTTTAGCAAGCAAAAATGCCATATTATCAATATCATATCACAAAATCATAAAAGGCTCGTTTGAAATTGTAACGTCACGTATATTATTTCGTTGTTAAATATTTTTTATGAGGCTTATCTTTAAGGCTAATGATGTATTGTTTACTATTTTAACTATAAAGTTTCAGGAATTGCAGATGAAATGCATAAATTTGAAAAAAACATTTTTTTTGGTTGCTAAGCGACAGGGTGTCCATAGTAATGACAAAATAATACTCGTGACATTTAATAACTTCACGACTTTTGCACTTTAAAATGGCCAATATATTTAATTTTTATCACATGAGGTGATATGATCCTGTTAGAAGTATTATCAGAAAACTAATAAAAGGTTACATAAATTTGATCAAAAATAGATGAACTTTTTCATTGATATAAATAATCCACGTTCAACCGTTTTGGACAATATTTAATAATTGATGATATACAGAAAGAAAAAAAGCGAAAACTAAAACAATACTGTTTCAGCACCGTGCCAGAGTCAATTCTAAAGCCATCATAATCATTGATTAATCCTCTAGAAAAACTAATTTATTATAATAATTTTTGAAAAAAAAATAAAAACTATAAAAATGAAAATTGCTGTTATATATTAAAACAAAACCTTACATTCTCATGTAGTTTTTATCTGAATTTATATACAGTCGAATGTGGAATGACCCCATAACGCGACAATAGCCAATACAATAATTTAGTGAAAACATATTTCTTTTTAAATTAAGAATTTATATGATAATGCTTTAAATTATTATCGTTTCGATTATACGAACAAGCATTTGTTATTTCATGAAAATTAGCCCAAATTGTCTTTTAAGTCTAAAGTGGTAGATGATATTAAAACGATTTATTTTAATATAATCTAATAAGAAGATGTTCCTCAGCAGGTAAATAACATTTTCATTGATGTTTGATATTTTCACTGTTATGCCTGGCAATAAATTAACCCCGTTGTTACCGAGACCCAAGATTTTTAATTAAATTTGCAATTAAATCAAAAACTGTAGCGGCAAATATAAATGAGATTCTTCATGTTTATTAAGCTTTGTATTAAAAAGCTTCATAACAGTTTTATTATAACATATTTTTAAAATCATTATTGCAATTTAAACATATTATGTACAGTATATATGTGACAAGAAAATCTCGCTGTGATAGGATGGAAATATATGTAATATGCTTAAATCAGCGCCATGTTAAGAACCTGTAGTTGAGATTGTAACCAGACAAAACATAACAATATCAATTTCACCTAGAGAAACAATAAATTATATATTTTTTAATTAAATAAATATTCTAACTTTTTTTAACTATCAAGTTCTGTTGCATCCATGTGATAGAATACATGAAGATGCGAAACCCGGGTCGTTAGTGACAAAACATGTGGAATCGTACAAAGTTGTAACAATTCAAATTTGGTATATAAAAATTCCATCTTCATTCTACCTTCAGTCGATAGAATAAATTAAATACATATACTTAAAAATTTTAAGTAATAAAATAAATATAATCTAAGTATGTGTTTAAGTATTTTTTTTTCTTTAGAACTTAGGATAATAGAAAATTAATATTAATGACTGTAGTTAGTAGTAACAGTCAGCTAGTTATTGAATTATTTATATATACCGTATATTGGTAAGATAATAAAATCTGCTGATGATCATGATGACAGCTAACAGTAACATAGTGTCTTTTTTGCAATTAACGACATCTTTCAAAAAAGTTGCCTCTCTTTTAAAATTATGATTGAACATAGAAAACAGGCCGTCCGGATGTCTGACGTTATACCTTCTCTGAAACGGTTCAATACACGCCACTGGGTTTTAGTATAGTTAGTATATTATGCCCTTGCTTTGACATCTATTTTTGTTATCTGTGTGGATTTGGTGTAAAATGAAAAAGATCTTGGCAGGCAATATTGACGCTTGTGGATCTGCAAGAGCCTGGGCACGGCCCGTGAACCACCTTCGGGTAAATAAACAGAATTGCTTTTCGATTCGGGCCGTACGTCGATAAAAATTTCGTATTATATGCCGGTCATAAGTCAGGTATACGTGTATATGACAATTGTTTTCATAAAGATGTTCATTACTTCCTATTTGGATTTTTACGGACACAATAAAAATCCCGCGCAAGAACATTAAATCTGTGTCATCACATTTGATGAAAACCAATAGTTGGTGACCTAATTGAAAATAATGATTTCTTTACTGAGAATAACCTAATAAGTGACAGCTAGCAACTTAATAATGGTTAATAAAAATGACTTATTTGAACATGCGAAGTAGTAATGATGACAATTGAAACATTTCGTTTGACTATGGCGTCATCAAACTGAATAACCTTCCGGATTGCGTGGTTAGACGAAAATATTTTTTGCTTAATTTTACCTTGATTTTGAATGTAATTTGGTTTATTTACGGCCAAACGATAAAAGTGACAATTATGGAATAAGAATAAATTATTTCTCTCCTTAGTTATAAAGAAAATGAATAGTCATCATATTTCGGGATGGAAAATCGGCATAAAAAAGTCTTCGTTTGCTGAAAACGTGACGCCATTTGCACTCTGCCAAAAATTCTATTTAGCTAACGAAGGCATTTTGCCGGGACAAATGAGCGTAAAGAAAAAAGCACGTTAGAGATGTAATTGATCAGAACAACACATGGAGTGATAATTCATATTTTTGCAAAGAAGTCTTTAGACTTAGTGACTAAGCTTTAGTTTTCTTGTAGCTTTACTTCTTTTATTTGTATTGATTGTCGTTTGAACAAAATGACATAAACATGTATTAGAAAAAATAAGTAATGCCTGCTTAAAGCTGTTTCAAATAACAATAAATTCTTTCCTTCTTACTAACTTTTTTTTCGGACGTATATAATTCATTAAATAAAACAATTCTATATTTTGTGATATTAATTCTCGGAATGACTAAACAGGGTTACTTATATCATATTAAAATGCTTGGTGAATTTTGTAAGATTTATTATTCAGTAGCATAATTATTATTTTATATATATATATGTATTATAGTTGTCGGTTTATTTTATGAGCTGATTATTTAATACACTTTAGGCAAAACATTAAATATTTATATGAATCTATCAGTCTTTTCATAATAAGATGTCTTCCGTGACTGTCATTTCTAGGTTATGTTTGTCATTTTGTATGTCACTATTTATTGACTGTCTTAACTTTCAATTGTTACTTAAGGCAACTAAAATATTTTCAGCTCTCAAAATAATATTTTGAAATATTCTTTTAAAATTTCAATTCAACTTGAATAAAAAAAACTATAAACTCAGATTTTAAAATTTAAGTGCCATCTATCTTCACGAAGCTTAGTAATAAAAAATTGTTTTTCTTAAAATTACAGCCGACGAAATAATGTCAAAATTTTTCAAAAGATTATCGTTTCAATTCCACGTGGTCATGAAATAAATAATCAATATTAAGAAAACAAATGATATTTAACGAAAAAATGTTTTGAATTAAAAACATATATTTGCCCGTCATTTCTTATAACAAAACCAGGTTATATATATCATTTATATTGTATAAGTATATTTTATAAATACTCAAACTGAATAATTTTAAGAATGAAATCTACAAAAAAAAAATGTTTCGTTTTAAGTCAATTTATTTAAATACTTGTTATTTTTTTACAACAATTATCCGTCTTGAAAATATTCTTGGGTTACCAAAAATATTTTGAACCTGCTGTTGAGAATTTTTAATGAATTAAGGAAAGCGATTACTAAATTACTAAGTGATGTTCAGTGATATCTTTTGTTTTGGAACAATAAAATTAGTGTTTCCTGATCAAAGATACTTAATCTTGAAAAACGAAAAATAAAACTGTACTCTTAGGATTCCTGTGGTAAGCTTAAATTAGAAAAAACTAAACCTGTTGAGAAAATACAAAAAATAACCAAAGAATTGATCCGATTAGGAAATTCTGACTTAAAGACGGTAAGAGAAATAAAATTTTGTTTGTCCGTTTTTCCGTAAGGGTGTCCAATTATTTATTTGTTATTGTTCTCATAATGGCTGTCAAAAAATAAAACTTAAACAATTTCTTTTGAATGCTATAATATTTCATAGTTTCATCAAATCAATAATTTCTACCTATAAATATATATTTTATTATAAAAACATGATGACAAAAAAAAAATATTTATAAAGAGTATATTTGAAACATGAGACAAATCATGAACACTTTCTATTAATACTCTTTAATAAATTCTATTATTTTATATACTGTTAACGTTGGCTATCCAGATGTAAAAATCTATCGAAAATACTTTTTTAAAATAATGTTTCATTAACTTAAACAGAATTATTGCAACTCTAAAATGTACAATCCAAATATTATTTGAAGACATTTTTCTTGTTGCAAGTGTTTTCAATATTGAAAAAAGGAACGAAATTAGATTAAAGATTATTTCCCCTTTTTATCAACTTTTTATTTTTAGTTAAAGTTTTAGTTAAAAAGAAATCTGTTTAGTTAAAAGATATTTTAATGTTACACTGCCATCGAAACGAGAGATTTTAAATTCATCATATGCATTCACAATACTCTCGGTGTCTGTCGGGTCTGATAATGTGGCGCTTGTGGTTGTTATCCAAACTGAAGTTTTCTACGAATATTGTTCGTTGCTAAGGTGTATAATCTCTCTTTTTAGAAGAAAATAGAAATAGAAAGATAGGCACTCTTACCAAATTAAGATTTTGAAACAAATATCTGATAGGTTATTTCGACTATCACCGACATCTTTGCCTTTGAACATTACTAAATTGATTGAATTTTTTTTCGGAATGGGGGCGCAAACCCGTGCACACCGTAGACTTAAGTAAACGAAATTAACTTCAAGTCCATGGTAGATAAGAATAAAATTTCACCAAGAATTTTTAAATAAATTCCATTAAACTTGTCTTCTTATTGAAATGTATCAAATTCTAGACTCAAAGAGGTATAGACTCAATTTCGATTTGATTTTAGTCAAGTTTGATTAAATATAGATAAACTTACATTTCCATATGTAGCAAGGTGTATTTGTAGCAAGGTAGTGTTTGTGTTAGACACTTGCCAATGTGAGAAGATAAATATTGATGGAAGACATTTAGGTCAGCAAGAGGCAAATTCAATTTCCGCAATTCCATCTAGGGCGGAAGTGGGCTTTCCATATTTCACTTATAGCCATTTTAAACACAGTAACGGTTTTCGGGAATATTGTTTTGGTGGAGTTTTGGTACAATTCATCTCAGTTTTCAATACTGGCATATGAAATTTTATCAATCTATAAATAAATACTACATTTGAAAGGTGATACTGGTCCACCGTGAGTGCTGACTAAAGCAAACCCGTGTATATCTTGTTTATACAACACAACATAATTTAAAACTGCCTTGCTTTATTTACACAATGATGGTGTCTTGCCATTTAAGTATAAAATTATTGTTAAAATATTTTTTTAAATTATGTGATGCTTTTTTATCGAATAATATAACAAATCATTGCTTTTACTTGAAGTATCCCTCATTAGGGGTGTATATGAATAACAAGAATCTTTTATTGATTAACTATACCATTTATATCCTTGAGATGGTGACCATATCTCATTTTTAGATAGTAGTGGGAATGTTATATATGGTCACGCATGTTGTTAGTAACAGTTGTTTATTAAAATAATATTTTTTTAAATGTTTTCTTTACTAATATCATATTTTATTCTATGGTGATTACAACCAGTTAACCGAGCTGTGACCATTATTAGCTGATAAAATATTAATATTATACTTCGTCTTTCTTTTTTTTATCTCCTATTTAAAACCGTATATGTAATTTGCATTGATGTAAATTTAAGGTTTCAAAGGGGAATAAAATTCATACAATGGGGTATCAAATATTTCTAATTCTAAATATTCTATACCAGTTTTTTGTATCAGTAACAAAATCTATTTTTTTACTTTGCGGTCATTTTTAAGACGTAAGTAAAAAACTGAAGTAAAACACAGAAAAGCTAGCGTTGTCAAATAAAATAAGACGAAGGAAAAACTCAATTTGAATTTATTTTTCGTAGCTAGAATTGAATGTGGATGGCTTGAAATAATATCAATATGAAAGAGAATTGATTTTTATCATGTAGAATAAGTACTAAGAAAGAATTGCGGTCCTTCTGAAACAAAAAAACTCTTGATGGATTTTTATACTCGCATCTGTACAGAATTTAACGTATTTTCTCCAAGAGATAAATGAATATGCTTCAATCAAAAAATTCAATAACAGAAAGAAAAATATTGAAAAATAAAATACTTCATTTGTTGTAATAAAAGGTTTGTGAGAAACTGATTACGATGTTATATTATATAGTATTAAATAAAAATCACAAAATAAAATACAGACATTTTTTAAAAAATAAAAACAAATAGACAATAAAAACTGTATTTACTGTTTAATTTATTCATTTGTACTTATTTATAAAATAATTGAATACAATAATATTTATAATATGAAAAAACCCAGATAGATTCACAGGCTTTTACTTTCTTCATCTTTGTAAGTTTTAAATATTGATCATTACGAATCCCTATAGAAAATTTCATTAGGAATTGATTATCAGAATTGATAGGTATTCAGACAGCATTTATTTTCATTTTTAAGATATGATAACCATTATATGAGTCAATGAAATAATTAGTTGTTAGATTATCAGTCTCCTGGACTCCATTAAAAGGGTTATATAGATGAAAAGAAGAGTAAACATTTATAGCATAGTTTCAAGCTATAAAATAAGCAATAAAATAAGCAATAAATTTGAAGTCCGATTCAATATATATTATTTCGCATAGAAATATAACTAAAATTTGTCAAAAATATTGTTTAATGAGAAAATTTACAATGCTTTGTTATTTTTCATCACTAATTTAAATCACTGAAACAAGTAAATAAAAAATCATATCACTAATTCAATCAAACATATTTAAAAAAAAGTTTTTCACTGATTCTTACACAACGGAGAGCCCCGATTTAAAATCACTTGGTGCACGTTCTTAGCTACCTATTTTTAATTTGTTAACTGTCATTCTTGATGGAATGGCATGATATTTTTAATAATAAAAAACATTTTTTTGTACTATTTCCACATAACATTTTGTGATCAGGATCGGTTTCGCTGATTGTTGCGAGCATTATCAACTGGCAGGATAGAAATTAAAAGCTAGCCATTTTATACAAATTTCGTGTTAAAGTTAGCAGGTATACAAAACCAAAGGTTCAATAACTAAGAAAATAATTTACAGGAAGTCATACAATATACATAAAATAATGTTTTTTTAAATAAAATAGTTTATTTAAACGTTAAATGTTAAAGTTTTCTTATGTAATATTTTGCAAAGAACATTAAGATAAATCAGGAATCTATTATCTATATTAAGATATCAGAATGCTCGTGACGAGCGAAACCAGTCCTGATTATTAAAAATTTCTTTACTACATTAATTATATTAACTTTATAGTCTCGTTTCCAATGTGTGTATATTGACTTTACATTGAATTAGCAAAAACATTTTTACAAGAACTGCCTGTTATTTCAATGCTAAAACAAAGTCTTAAAAAATAAAGTATGGCTATTTAAAATCGAATTGATAAAAGAGAGTTTTAAACATTCGAGCATAAATCCATTAATCATTTGAAAAATCAATTTATTACATTGCCCATACTCGAGCTAATAAGCACCGTAACTAAAACCAACGACATTTAACGCTCGACCACAAGGCAATATTGTATAATAATACAATAATTAATAGATACAATATTGTGAATATTTAAAAAAACTATTTTTGACCATTGTCCATACGTAAAAATCACCGGCATAGTAAATCAGAAATATTCTTGACCAAAGTATTCCTTTTTCTGTTAGCCGTATCACTTTTATGAAACGCTCGAAAAGTCGATATCAACTTCATAAATGTGCGGCCAAAGGTCGGAATGAGGTATGAGTCGATTTTTAAATTGAGCTGTCAGATTTTTAAGTGCCAGGTGCCATAACTGTATGCAGTGCTTTAGTGCAGACTGTGTGTGGCATGCAATGCACTATTCATTGGCGTAACGTGAAAAAATAATGCCTATTCATAAAATATATGTGCTTGAGCCATCTTATTTTCGAAGTATAAGATGATCACATTAGCCGAAAAGTGAGATCTATCAGCGACTTACTTTTTATCGCCACATTTTAGTTAAAATTCGAAGAAATTGGTGTATAAATTAAAGGGTATTTTATGTGGTAAAAGTGGCCTTTAGATATTTAAAAAATAATTCATACGTCACAGATAAATGTGAAGACTAAAACCTCATCATATACTGATTAGATTTTCTTTCGTATTTCTCTAATCATGTAATTGTATATTTATAGCTATAAGTTCTAGTTGAAATATATCAGTTTCTATATGTTAATCATATGAATGATTCGGAAATTCAAAGAGTACTATGCACCGATTTAAGATTTTTTCTGTGACTATAAATTGCACTCCATCTTGTCTGGAAATATCTTATAGAAGTTTTTTTAATTTAAGAAATCGATTATGCTTGATGGAAATTTAATAATAAATTTGAATCGTTCAAGCTCCGTGCACTTTCACTTGCTTAAATTTCAATATATTCATGTTTTCTTGAACGAACAGTCAGTGAATAATTTGAGTTGTTATGTCAGAAATAAAAGATATGACATTTAATATATTAGAAGGTTTGAAAGACGGTAACGAGCTTACAGTCATCTGAAGATGGTCTCTAATCTTTATCTTTAGATAGTCAAAATATCTAAATGTATTTTTTTTAAATAATAATATTTTGTTAGAAGTTTCATTTGGATAGAACTTGTGAAAAGTGCAATTATAGTTCCTACGTTCTAATATTATGGTCTTGAGTTTTTTTTAAATCCATATGTTTAATTGGTCGCTTATTCAATTTCATTTTAATTATTCATTTAAATCTATAAGTAAATTCCGCGTCATGAAACGTTTTGTATGAATAATTGAAAGATTTCGCTTTTGACACAAGCTATCATAATATATTATATAATTATATTGAAGCATTCTGAGATTTCGTACAATTTAATAATCTTCTTAACGAGAACGGTGAAACAATTTTAAGTATACTATATAATTTATAATATCTCTAACGTGATGCTTTCGTAATCATTCAGTATATTTACAAAAAAAAAATCTTAAATTTATTTTTGCTAAAACCACCCAAAACTAATGTTTTACATAACATACTGAGTCTCAATTCTCCTTTTGAAATATTGAAGATACAACAATTAAAGCTTATCTATCGAATACTGGACTAGGGAATCAAGAAGTTTTTGATGCTTGATATTATATTAGACTCGAACTGAAAAGTTGGATAAGAAAAAGTAAAATTAATTTAAGCCCGTTTGCGAATGAAGAAGCGTGTTTATGCACATCACTGATGGTTATGAAATGTCAACCTGCATCGGTTTGTGTGACAGTCAATTAAACTTTGTGAAGTTGAATCGAATTTTCGATTTATATTACTTATCAACTCTCACTGTTTTAAAATAAAATTTAAAGAAAATCTCATAATGGCGCTATATAAGTGGTAAGCCAAATTCTCTTAGTTTATTTATAGAAAATTAGTTATTATTAAAATAAGGTTGATTTAAATACTCAATTTTTGTCCAACTTAAAATCAATCGTAGTTACTGCTTCAAAAAAAAATGTAGCGATTCCCTAATAAAATATATTTTCTTGCGTTTCTTGATATGTATTCTTCTTATGCGCATTATAGTTGATTATATTATTCTACATGATAAATAAATCGTTCAGCGCATAAAACGTGAACGAAATATTAAAATTACAGCAAAATGCGGGAATGTAAGCAAATAAACCCATTTTTTGAATTCATTAATAAATTTTTCAAAGCTTATATTAAAAAGCTTCAGAAGAGCTTAAATATACGAGATGAAATATTGTAAAAGATCGACAAGCGTATTTACAATTACAAATCAAATAACTACACTCTAAATATTTCTCAGAGGAATATTAAAAAATTAAACCATCATAAATCTATATATATATATATATTCTATATTTTTTTTATATAATTCAAATCTCACTGTAGATTGATTTGGTGGTAAATTTTTAAATGCTTATGTAGAATTAATTCTGAAAAATTTTCTATTTAGGAAATGAAATAAAAATAATATAATCTGTAGATTTGTTTCAACTCACTATAATAGCAATATGTTATATAAAAACTTTTAACTTATTTTTTTTTTCAACAGTTTTACTTTAATTTAATAAATAAAATAAAATAAAACACAATAAAAAGAACATGAATGAAAATTATTTTTTCTGTACTTGCTTGAATTTAGTGATAAAAAATGCTGAATCCTATATTTTACAAAGGTGATCTTTAACTAAATGGAGTAAAATACCCCAGAGTAGGCTCACAAAAGTCGCTTTAAGGGGCGTGCTGAGAGTACCGCAATCCTTTATGCTCAGTTTATGTGAAAATTTCCCTAGGGGTCGCTTTGATATTTTTTTCACCCCACATAAGATAAGTAACTAAAAGTGGACTGAAAAAGTACACCGTTTGTAATGATATGCTGGCGAAGTCAATGATGTGGCATTTTAATTTTGTTTTATGTGTTGGCTACCATGGAATAAATGCGGGATATACAATATATATAAATATTTGTGCTCTTTGCTTGCGAGTTCGTTTGATGAAAAAGAATCCAAATTTTAATAATTGAGTCATTTATGACAAAATATTAAACGCAGCTTACCGGTGATTATCGAAATTTTATCGACTACTTCGTCAAAATAATGGTTCAATTCATTACAAAAACTTTTTATGCATTCTCCTTCAAAAATATATTAAAATACAGACTGAAAGTGATTGATGGAATTTTTCTGGTTTATTTTTAAACATTTCCATACGCATTGTAATAACTGAACTTAAATTTGCGTTTTAGCATTATCAGGCATTCTATACACAATCACACTTGATATGAGTCCAGTTAAAAAATAGTTTAAAATATTAAAGGAACATAGTTAAGTTGACGTTCATTTAATTTATATTAAGGTAAAATTGAACATGTATTGATTGAATTAGCATTTACTTGGTAGAACTCCATTATATTTTAGTTCTAGTTCGAACAAGAAAAATTTGTAAAACTTAAAATATATTGCTATTTTTTTCACCTTGTAATATGAAACAGTCAACATTGTAAGTAAAAAGCACTGAATATGTTGTATTTTTGTGTAGTTTAATAAGCATGATTTATTTTTTTATCACATTCTGCATAGTAAAATTTAATAAAACAATTACATTGAAAACTTCAAATGTATTCATTTTTTTTTCAATCAGATCTGATTACTCGTAAATTCATTTATATTTATAAAAGGCTGTACTAATAAAGAAGATACACCCTATTCGAAAGAAATAACAATACTCCGTCGATAAGGCAATAGGTTTGTTTTTTTTAAATCGTCAAATATAAAAACTTCAACGAGGTCTTTTCACATCGTATAAAAGCAATAAAACAATTTGACCAAATCAAAATTGTCCTTAGCCTCCGGAAACGAAATATATTTGCATGTTTTTCTTTCGCTTATCAAAGATTCGAAGCTTAAAGATCCATTTAAATATTTAATAAAAGCGTGGGTAAACAATAATTCAGGGACCGGTCTAAAGTATTCACAGGAAAGATAATATTAAACATTTTTGAGGGGAATCAAAATATTTTTCAAGAGAGATATTTTTCTGTTAGCCAACGAAATGGTGTTGTAAATCGTTTTATTTTTTACGCATTTCGTGTTGGCCGGCCTCTTTTATTCATAAACATTCGTAGTATATATTATAAATATTTGAAATAGTATTTCTGTATCGTGAAGATCAATCAGGTGACTACAGTTTGGTAACGACATATTTTTTTACTTAAAAGAGACACACGGTCTACATGTTGAACATTTTTTAATTCTTCTTTTATTGATACTTATTAATGAAATTCTTTGTTTGAATTTTGTCAAATTTTGATTTATAGACATAAGTGATTTAAAAATTAAGCAGACAAACTATACTACAAATATTCTTTTCAGTTATATGATACATTGAATATAACTATGCTTTTAATTTTGTATACATGTATATTGTAACTTATAAACGCTTCAAAAATAGACATTACGTTTTTACAATTATCCAACGTAAAAGAATGGGTAAATCGTTGAAGAAGAATAATTTAATAGGTAAAGAAACGTTGACAGCAGTGGTCGGCAACCTACTACCCGCGGGTAATTTAATTTCCCATCAAGAAAATATGATGATATTTTTTTATTTTTTTTTTATAAATTATTTATTCATTGAAAATACTAATAATTTAAAAAATAAGGTGAATAATGTATTTTTATCACTTCATAATTTTAAGTAAATAACTGAAGGTCAATTTTTTACACTGTTATCATCAAGCGTAAAGTGGCAACACTCCCTCATTTAAATATGTTTGTTTTATAAGATAAATTTGTATTTACACATACATACATGTAAAAATTTCATATTATGATAGTAAATTTGTTTTTTAAAAAAATGTTATCTTTTAACTTTTACCCACTTATCAAATGAAATTTTCAAAAATTGAAATTTTTACCCAACCTCTCAAAAGGTTGCCGACCACTGGTTTATAGCAATTAAGATAAGGCAAGTTTAATATATTAAAAAAATCAATGTTTGAATGTTCCTAATTGTAATTGTAATTCCTAACTGCAGCAGCACCTGAGAATGGACATAAAAAAAATACAAATTTATTAGTCTGTATATTGAAAATTATTTGCCACATAGTAACTCTTCGGCCAAAAAAAATGCGGAATGAATCACCCTACATAAAATTTATGTTATTCGAATAAAATCTGTTAATATTATGTTATTTCAATGATTTATTGGATCTATTTAAGTGGGGTGAATTATTACATATATGGTTAAAAGTTTAAGCTATTATTACAAGGATGTGTGGGGACGATTATAAAATATATAATTTTCTTTCAAATTTGTTTGCGCTTTGTTGTGTATGGTTTTATGATTTATCACTTTTTCCTATTAAAAGTGTCTTTATATCAAAAAGTATATACATACTAGTTTTAAAGTAATTTATGTATTGAAAATAAATTACTTTGCTGGGAAAAAAACATGTGGAAATATGGAAACAGCTATTTTTTATTGACTTTTAATACTCTTTCGGAATTACAAAGCTGGTAACGATTTTTCGAAACTATTGTAGAAAAGATAATAGGTAAAAAGTTCGTGATGTAATTGATATCATTTTTTCGCATGAAATTACATGAAAATAGGAATAAAAATATTTTTGCAGGCATCAAATTTTTTGAAATATTTATGTCTAAAATATATACGTTTTCTTGAATTAATTTCCATGTTGCAATAATTTTCTGAACGCGTTCAATTGGGAACACAAACAGAAAACAAAACCTACAAAAAATAATATTTATGAGCCATTAATGATTACATAAGATAAATTTACTTTATTTTTTTATATATATTTTAAGCACATTTTGTGGTTTAACGCAGAAACTGTATGATATTTTTCTGCTTTGCTTAGAAAAATATTATGACTACTTTAACTTTTGTTTAGTGATTTTACTAATAAATATACAACTTTTATTGAATTTACAATATTGCCAGAAGTTGCTTGATTGAATATCAAAATCAAATTTTAATTGTTCAAACTTTGTACGATTCCACATGCTTGGTCACTAGCCCGGGTTTCGCCTTTCGGCATCTTCAGACATTCTATCACATGGATGCAACAAAACTCACGCACAATTAACAGTTAGTATCGTCTGTATTCCAAAGGTATTAATTGACATATTTTTAACATAAATTTGTATTTAAAAATTTATTTAGTCTTACTATATTAAGAGTATGTATAATCACTAATGCAGTTTTTGTAAGATACTTTTAAATCATAATGAGCTTAACATAACTTTGTATAATTGGTCTCATAAAACTAAATGAAATATTACGATGTAGCGAAGCAAAGTCGGCGACAGGTCTTGGAATAAGCGTAAATCTTGTTGCAATAACGCTCTGTATGCTTATGATTGTGTATGCGGTTACAAGAGATCAAACATCACTTTGGTTGAATACCCAATAAATACAAAGAATAAAACATTTCATTCCAGTATTTGATAGAGAAATGGATGGAGTATTTTGAATTAAGAATATTCGCTGATTGGCTACAGGATTTTTTTTAAATATTGATTGTCATTTAGAACGCCATTTTACATAATCTGACCCACGATGCGACTATACTATTTTTCAATTTGATATAAAAATGTATCAATCAAATAAAACCAAACAAATCGCTTAAGATTTTTTTTTACTTAAATAATTCATATATTTGTACTTGGCGGAAGACCTGTATAGTTTCCAATGTATTGATTAAATTCATCGAATACGCAATTCCGAAGTAACCAATTCAATAGAAAATCTGTTTCATGTATGTACAAATTTTTTCCGTTAATAACTCATTCGCTATTAACAACTGTTATTGGTATATAAAAAAAAAAAATGAAATCAACTTGCAAATATTTTAAGTGTCATATTTCATGATTTACATTAATAATTAATGCCGTAATTATGCAGCTAAGTTTGGAGAGTTTTTTGAAATCGTATTAGATTTATTGTGAGTTTTACAGTCCACTTGACATATTTTCACTTAAGAAACTGGAGGTCAGATAATCCTGTTACGAACTTAGTAATCGAAATAAATGTAGAAATATATAAAAAGAAATATTTTTAAATAATGTTTCTTTTCAGTCATGACGTAGTCACACAGTTCAGGCACACATATTTTTGATTAAAAGATATAACCACAAAATAGAATATTTTAAGCGTAACATTAAAACGCTTTGTCTAATTAATGTTAAGTTATAAAAGATTTGATATTTTTTTTCATCAGAGTATATATACTAAAACCGTCTAATACTGAAAAAGATAGCTAAGAAACTATTTGTTAATACTTTTATCGAATAGATACGGCTTGTAAAGTTCTCTATAAGAAATTTATTTGTGGTCTTATATTTTGATTAGGAATTTTCAAAAAACTTGTTATATTCACTGCAGATATTTCAAAATCTAAATTAAGTCAAAAATTAAAAGCGAATGCTATTATTCTTACGGCACAACGCAAAATTTTAATTTGACATATTTACAACATTGGAAATAAAATACTGTAATTCAGTAAATATACCCCAGTTAACATAAATAGCATACAATGAGTGATAAACCACTTTCATCAGCATAAAGCTAACTGCTCTACTTCAGAAAGCTTTAAGAGTTGAGCAACTTCAGCAACAATGTAACAATGTTCCAAAATAGCGTTTCAATCCAGCACTATGACAATTTTATTTTCACGTATTTAATTCAAAAAGTCGAAAAGATTTTATGAGGCAATATGCTTTCAACATCATGCTAAAGTTAACCCTCATCACCTTCCAATAACTTACTTGATTTTCCTGACACGCATACTTTAAGAGCATTCAGAAGCTTTTATATACCTTCCAGCGCGCAAATCGGTCTCAGCAATAAAGTTAATTACATAAATCGTCTTTTGGATAATAAAGCATTTTTTGAGTTCTCGTAAAGTTTCAAGAAGTACAAATATTGTATAAAAATAGTTTTTTCCATATATTATTAAAAATAAAGTTTGATAGCTTAAGTTGACTTCACTTCATTACCATAACTCTTTTCAACTGTTTTATCATGCTGTGTCGTTTTTTACTTTAACGTGAATATTTTGCTCTCCACAAAAACCAGAAATAATTGACATACTACGTTTATGTATATGAACGATCTTATCTGTGAGGTGAACAAGAGTATCAAAAAACTACAAATAGGAAGTTTTTATTGCTCTTAAATGTTGTCATTGATCATTCCTTTGTGATCGATTAAGTAATACTTTAGCCGATATCGTTTTACCTTCTTCCATTAATGTATTGTTTACAAGATTTGAATGTTCTTTGGGTCAATAAGGATATATCGTTAATAATATCATCACTTTGATAACTGCTTCATAGATAAAATTTCCTATATTTTTTTACACCGGGGAAATAAATCCTTTATAAACGAATAAACAATATTTCCAAAGAAATTGCTAAAGCCACTAATCGACTCATTTTTCATGTTTGCTTACTATGTAGATCACATTTTATACCTGTTTTAGTAAAGTCACAAAACAGGAAAACATAAATATATTTTTTGTGTCTCTTTAAATTGACCAAAAAATACTCTTTTGTAGGAGAGGATTTGCGTATAAATATGATATTGTTACTTGCCTATAGGCATACAAAAGTTACTAAAAAATTTCGGGGTTTTTAAGGTTATTTCATTACTCGAATAAACACATGACTTCAATAAGATTTTTATATTCAAATAAAACCAAAAAAAAAAATTATTTACCATTTAAAATTTGTTTTAAGTAACTCACTCAGTCTCTCTTTTTGCATATGAAAAATCTAGGTTTATAACGTTTTTTATATTTCTCCAGAAATTTTATTGGTCGATAGTGTGATTAATTCAACCTCAACTTGCATTTAAATAGTAAGTTGCCTTTGCATTCGATTATGTCGTTGAATGAAGTGAAGATTCATTTTATTATATTTATATTTGATACTTAATTGCCTTCAAAGTGAATACAAATTAAATGGCCTAAAAGACTTCATACTATGTTTCAGTTTTGAGTATTTATATCATATTATTATTTGTCATTTTAAAAGTTAAATGATTATTCTTTATAGAAAGTTTCCTTACATTTTTTAAAGCTTTATATTTCATGTTTATACTTTTAAGCTTTCCGAAAATTCCCCTGCTGTTTCTTTCATCTATTTTATTAGTCGACATTTTTTTGATTGTAAATAAATTCATGTAATAATATTTTTTCCCTCTTATGTAGCGCTAGATTTATCATTACAAAATGTTAAAAAACTAGTAATTACCTAAAGCCGTCAATCACAATCAGATGTCAGGGGATATCGTAAAAAAAGAGATTTTTTTGAGTCTTTGAAAAGCGTCTGGTGATTTTGCAATGTTTGATTTGTCGCAGCTCATTATCCACGAAAATATTTTCAGATTTTTCGGTTCAATTTCAACAAACTCAAGACAGACGAGTTGATTGAAAACTTTGATTAAGGTTTCCGATAATAAAAGTTCAGTTTTGATCAATCAAGCAGCACCACATACGGAAAAGTTTATATAAAGTCTCTATAACCACGGCACCTGTCAGTGTAATCTGAAATCGAGAATTTTAAATGGAATTTATAAATGTTTTTAAATAAAAACTTTAAGTTGGAAAGTGATTGTTGAAACTTATTACTTGAATCTGTTGAGCGATTGATTCGAAGACAATCTGAGCATTTAAATAATCCTGTGGGAAATGACTGCTAATACCAGACATTGTGCCGGTGACGGTGTGTATGTATATAGTATATTGAATCTTCTAAGTAAGTGAAAGGAAATCTTTCTTTGACTACATTTTTTTAGAATATATAGCCACAATGCGACGCCTCTATGATTCTCTGTCACGTAACAATTGCCTTGCATTCTCCCATAACATGCTAGCATTCATCAGTCCTGCCGAGATTGAGTTTTATATTCGACGTGTATCGGTAAAAGTCAAGCAGGGTACGTGACATAGTCAGTCTCTCTACAATCACTGATCTAATAGAGATCCAATTTAATCCGCCTATTTAGTTACCCAATCTTTTAACCATATTGAAATGTGATCATTTTTCGCAACTTCTTGCAATATAGTTTGAAAAAGTTCTCTTACGATGTGAGATAATCTCACTTTTTATTATACCGGTAAGCTAGTCAAATACGACCTCATAACGGGTAGTTTAGAGATCACTGTCACATATCCTAGATGTTTAATTTTTTTTTCTGATAATAAATTGATGGAGCGTTAAGGTCAGGTCTTCTTTATATCGTATCTATAGACTTATTTTTTGTATAATTACTTAAAATAGTATTTGTATATTTAATCATTTACAATTGTTACATTTTATTTTGAATAAACTGTCATTTAAAAAAAAGGAATGAAAGTTTAAAAATATAATATAATCAAGAATGGTATTAATATGTTTCATTGCGTACTTCATTCTAATAAAATGTGAAGGGTTTGTATTTTTGACGAAAATGATGGCCCCAATGCCGAATGAAATAATTGGCGGTCTTGGTAATATTTCGCTTCAATGATTGCCACGATAATCTTCCCAAATATTAAAAAACTTTTTTGTAGCGGAACCGGTTCATTTGGAATATATTATATTAACAAAAACCAAACGTCGTTAATGGAAGCTTATGAAAGCGATACTGCAGAAAAAGTAACGTATTATTTATTATAAATGAAAGAAAACATGTATTTGTGGCATACATCATCAAAATATATTTATTGTCACTAAGTCAAAATTTAACATGAAATTGAATTAATAATCTTGTTATTCTAATTAGTGTATTATAAAATATGACACGTATTTTGGTAATTTAAGAACCAGTATTTTGAGTGTCTACGAATATTATCATCAATATTCGCAATGATTTAAATTCTTCCATCCTCAGATCCAGAAAACTAGGTGTAACATAAGTGATTTGCTAACCAATTTCATTATTCTATTCTAATCTTTCTATCGTTAATATCTCTGGAGATAGACACGTTAAAAAATTGAGTAACAGGCAGATCTCGGTGAGAAGTTTCTGAAGCAAAGTAAATTACTCTATATTAGAGGCAAATATGGCTTAATTTTTTTTTCTAGTTTAGTTTAAAGGGCGATCGAAAAAAATTGTTAACACGTGGAACCGTACAATGTTTTAAATTTGATAAAAATTTACAAAAATAAAAATTATTTTTGTGTTAAAATTTAGAACCAGCGCATTCAATTAAATAAATGTATAAGTTGGACAAAATGGACGGAAACCATGAATCGTCTCATCCCGCCAGAGAAGCGAGACCTCCGTAGTCTAAAGAATGCAATTTCGCACTCCATAAAACTCACCAACCAAGAATAAACCCTATCATGTATCAGCTGAAAGGTCAGAGTCGAGAAACTTTGTAATGGATACCTTGAAAAGCTTTTAGTCGGTGTCCCATTCCATTTCAATTTATGTCTAAGTAATGACGGCTGGCGACTGATATTTTTGGTATCGATGAAAATCAATTTGGGCATCATTATTCTATTCTAGTGACTTAGCATTAATACATTGATATCTGACGCGTAAAAATGAATCATATTCGAGGAATATCTTTAAGGAAAGGGAGCGTGATGGAGTAATTTTAGATATAAATTGGCGGCATAAAAATATTACCTTTTTTTAATATGGAATACATATAATCTATTTTAGGCACTTATTGCTAGTTTCGAAGCCGGATTGTATAATATTTAATTCTTACTTGACTCCGTGAGTTTTTTTTTTGTATTTGATTAATTAGTTGTGGAATTATAGACATGAATCCTGCAATTTATAACTCAATCAAAAAAACATAATATATAAAAAATCATAGAAGTCTGTCAAATCTTTCACACATCTGCATACAACACTTTTATTTATGATTCTGTAAACGAAACGATGTAAAAAGCTGACTTTAGTATACGTTCAAATCTTTTCTTTTTATAACCTCCCCAAAAACAATTTTAAAACAAGCATTAAATTATTCTTCGTAAATTTTTTTTAAATATTCCAATACGGTTATGTTATATATATTCCAAGCCAGGACTATAAATTAAAATAAATCTCTATGGAAATTGTGTTATAAAAATATGTTTAAGAGTATTGCATCAAAATTGCCGTACTACATCAGGTAAATTAAAAATAAAATGATTGACTTATGAATATGAACATGAAGAAAAATTGGTCACTTTAAAAGATTGAAATGTCTAAGAGAACGATCGGTGAAGTAAAGAAAATATGGAATATTCGAGATGTTTTCAAATTTTCCACTACTTTGATATACTTTATTTAATTGAGTAACTATAGTATAACAGCCTTTATAATAACTGCGTAATAAAGTAAAAGGATACAGAATATGAATTATTTTTAGGTTTACATAAAATAACATTTGTCTTTTAAATGTGCGCTGCATTTATTGCGGATATATTTTAATATTTTATTAACTTAAAATTTATTATTAATCGATAAATTTCCTTCAATGATGTGTTGTCAATATTTAAAAACTACAATTTTCAATAAAGTTGGTTTTTTGTTCCTGTTTTTAAACTCAGACATTTTACAACTGATCAAATGAGATGATACTATTTACGAGAAACGTTTCGCGTTATTTGAATTAAACATCTTTATACGGATGCAAGTATGAGGCATAAAAATCTGAATAACTTTGCTTAATGCCAAGTTTGCCGGAAAACAATTTAAAATACAAAAGCAAAATGCTAAGAACCTGAAGAAAAAGAAAAATTCACTTAAGTGCTGGTTTATTCATACGCAAATGTAATAAAAACAAATATCATTTTATGGCAAGACAGACTTTGTTGTCATTGAGATCTACAATAATTTGTCATCTCAATACAAGAGGTTCATATGTCACGGTCGTTTTATTATTAAATTTAAAAGCGGGGCTATTTTTGCAACAAATTAAAGCTCATTTCAAAATGCTACGCTATTTCGAGGAAAAAGAGATTAATATTTTAAAAAACTCTTCAACAATGATTTTGAATACCAACGAAATGTGAAAACTGTTTGCTTATAATCATAATGATTATATTCTTAGTAAAGAATAAGCTTTAAGCTTATTAGATTATTGATTGAATTGGCATTTAATTGGTAGAACTTCATTATAAATAACACGGTAAAAAATAGCAATGTATTTAAGTCCTATAAAATTTAAAAGATGTTTAGTTGACAGCTATTTCGGCTTACGTTGGCATCAGAACTATAATTAAATAACTATAACTATTGTCTTATTAGGTTACTTTAAGTAGTTTGTGATTGGCGTACAAGTGGTGTTAGTTCTGATTTTTCATTGAATGTAAATATCCGCTTTTTAAATAAAGTGTATCAACTCTCAGTCCAATATGTGAAATTTTTGAAAAATTGATTGATTTGAGATTAACTTGGCAGAACATCATATATATAATTGATAGCTATTTCGGCTTACGCCCTTATCAGAACAAAATTTAAGCGTACATTTATTTATCTATGTATAGCGATGTAGAAAAGGTACACAATACAACTTTTCTTCTGTTCTAACATCCTTTTTTAATATACATTTTTTTAAATGTAGCCAATTATTTTTTTGTATTCCTCGAAGTGAGAATTTGGATCTTTTGGTGTGTTTTTTTGTAGACTTAAAATACATAGCTATTTTTTCACCGTCTTGAAAGAATATTTAATACTTTTTGTCATATTAGATTTACTATTCGACAACTTGAAAATTTACACGTATACTTTTTGAACTGATAAACAATGAATAAAAGAGATTACTCTAAATAGACTCTATCTATTTTTCGTTAATCGTTTAATGTATAAATGATGACTTTCAAATTGAAATTCCATAAAATATGCATAGTCGATATCTTAAATTATAATTTTAAATATTTATGATGGATTTGTTTCATTCCATTAGGAGAAAATAGGTATCCTATTTTAAAACTTATTGAATAGAAGAAGATTTAATTTAGACCCATCTTCTATTTAGTATAATATCTCTTAATGCGATTGAATAAAGCTAGAGTATTTACCGATATTGATGCGAGGGAGAAATAAGTTAGTGTAATATATCAGTATTCAGCTCACGTCGGTTTTTCGAATCAATCGTCTCAGGGCTACATAATAAAGAAGTGTTGCTGTTTTCTTTGGCTCATTTGACGTGTGGCCTACGACGAGACGGCCCCCTTCGGCTGATGTGCCAACGCCATAAATCTATCAACTCAAGCCATAAAATCACAGAAGTGGTGCAACATATTGCTTCTTCGCTTTTGACGACAATGTAAAAACTTTCATTTAGTGGTTGTGACCCAATTTCAACTTTGCAGAATAAAAGCACAACCATTTACAGCATCCAGGTTTCACTTGCACTGATTTCAGACTACGCGAGAGTGATTTATTGATAGAAACCTTATTATTATCGGTATTATGATAGAGAAAATGAGTTGTTTTTATTTTATAAGAGATTTTTACGTATCATAATTATCGCAATTTTTTATGTTAGACTTATATTTTTTAAATAATTTGCTAGTTCAGACGATGGCGTGAGCCGAAATAGCTTTCAACTATATAAAAAAAATGTAGAACTAAAATACATTGCTATTTTTTCACTGTGATGTTTGATTAATCTATAAACCATAACCACCTATGAAGAGCATCTCTGCTTGTCAATAAAAAAGTCGTGTTTACATTATTAATAAAAGCGATAGAGTAAGTATTGAAAAGGCTTCGCCTTAAAAAACAGCTTCAATTTAAAAAAAAAAGTGCTCTAAAATAAAAAGGGTTGTACTGTGGGCTAAAGAAAAAAATGAGGGTTCTTAAATAATAATTTTTATTTTTGTAATTGTTACCAATCGAAATGTTTTTAAGTTTTCTATCGATATATATGCATAGGTTAATTTTTTGTGATTAATTTTGTTCACTAAATGTTCAATAAAACAATTTTAAATTTTACCAGATTATAAATGATTTAAATTTTCATCAAAATTGCTTCCTTAATTCATAAAAAGATGTAATATTGCCGAAAGAATAAAATAGGATATTAATAATTTATTAAGTCTTCAATATGAAGGAATTCATATATAAAATGTAATTGATAAAACATGTAATGCAGGAAAGAATCCGTATTCTTCAAAGAAACTCTTGCCTAAAGCCATTAATTACAGTCTTTGAACGTTAATCGCTTCATTACATCAAGATTAATATTCATCATCATCTGTAAGAAGCGAAAAGTTAATTTCAAATCTCTGCATGAAGGGTTGGCAATTTTTTGGACATATTTAATACTTTTCTAATCCTGTAAGATGATTTTTCAATCACAGTCACATACCGAACAAATTTTTATTCTTTCAAATACCGATCAATAAGCAATGAATGTATTACACTTATTTTAGTTGATGTGAAGCTTTGCAATATAAAGACTAATTTTGATATTAATAAAAATTAATACAAGTATTTTTTTGAATCCAACTCACTAGTTTTTCAGCAAATTTTAATTTATTTAAGAAATCCTCTCAATTATATTTTCTTGTTATTCCCAGTAAATAAAAATCTTTATTTGATGAAAAAAAATTAAAACTTATAATGCTTAAATAAAATAAATATGGGAGAAATAATGGGACATATATTTAATTGTGTATTTATATTAATTTTTAAATATTAATACTATAATTTATGATATCGACTGAAGGTGCTTGACGGAATTTCAATATAAAATTTAAATTGTTACAATTTTGTACGATTCCAACTTCATTCTCAATGATCAACTCAATCTTTCCAACTTCCCCTTGTTGTACCCTTTACGTGAGATTGGTCTATCAGTTTCATCACTAGATGTTTGAAAGTAGGTATTCTCTATATGAAAGGGGAAATAAAATATTTTAATGTTAATTGGTTGATATTTATCGAAAAACCCTTTTCAAGAATGACTCATTGGCAAGATCGTTAATGAAAATTATCACAGGTAATTGAGTTAATGATTATTAGATTGATGTTGTTAAATTTGTTTTAGCTTTAATTTACTGCTTGCCTAGGGGTAAGTGTTTTCCTGTAATTAATAACTTTAATGTATATACGACGCTAACTGTTTATTTTACATCAGTTCTGTTGCATCCGTGTGATAGAACGCCTGAAGATGCCGAAAGGCGAAACCCGGGTCGTTAGTGACAAAACATGTGGAATCGTACAAAATGGTAACAATTCAAATTAACACTATAGTTTGACTGATCACCACACTTATGTAGTAAAACACAATTTAAAAGTGAGAACTCGTTTGCTCTTCAATGGTTTTCAATAAAATATCATGGCTAGAGCAAGAATGTGATTGTCATATGTTATATGAATGTATCACCGCTCTGTTAGATTTATTTACAAAAATTTTCCGCTTTGATGGAAAATTCTTCGATGCAAGAGTTGCAATAGAAGTTCGAACGCTCTTCGCTAACACTGTTGGCATACAATTTATGACAGTTTGTTTAGTGTGAAACGAACAGTATTTGAACTGAGAGGTTTGAAAATTTGTAAGTCGTTTTAATTTTTGCGATTTACGTAACATTTTCTGGTAAACAATCTTACTTTTAATTTTTTTAGTTTTCCTTTAAAATATTTCACAAACAAAAATGTAAAACCATAAACTACTTAAGACTTACTTAAAATTATCACAATATTCAACAAAATGGATTTTGTAATGAATAGTTTCAAAGTATTATATAAATACCTAACATGTGGACTGATAAATTAATATATATGTATATTGTTAACTTATGAAATAAAACAAGTCAAACAACATTCTTTATTTTTACCCTAAAAATCTTTAAAGTTTGATAATTGAATATAATTTTTAAATCCCTGGTAGGTGAAAACCGTTAGATAAAGCAAGTATTGGATTAGACGTGGCGTCTGATTAAAGACATATTCACTTGAGTAGAGAAATTCTCGACGGTGGATTTGCTCGTAAACTCAAGGAGATTGTTCACCGGTAGAAACGCTTTTGTGGAATCATTTGAAAATCTGGAATATTTTCATTGAAAGTGTTGCCCAAAAATAATGCCTATATATATATTAACGAGTAAAAATACGACGTTTTAATTATGTCCCTTTTTAAATATTTTGCCATCAATCACTTCAATAAATAAACCTGTATTTTTTTTTAAAACACCAATTATTTAATTTTTTGTTGTAGTATTTAACACCATATGGAAATATTGTGATAAAATATTCTTATAACATTGAAAATTTTTGTCGTATTATTACTTGAATAAAATGCATCTAATACTTACTACGTGTGCAGTAAAGTAAAATGCCGTGTTTACCCATTTCTCGTGTCGAGTTTGCAGAAACGTGCCATCGTTACAAATTTTATAGAAGTGTGCAAACCTTTACAATGTTATAAATTTCACTCCTTAATCATAAAATATTGCAGTGGACCACAAAATGCACGGGCATGGTCAATTTTGTTCGTTCCCATTAGATACTCCGTGTTTTTCAGCAAGCTACGTGATAGCTTAGTTGGATGATTAACAATAAATAGAGTTTATGAATTAATTCCAATGCATTTTCCGAAATGAATTAATGTTTTAAAAAGAATGATAGAGATACAAATTTAAATTATTATTCCACTGTTTTAAGAGTCTTTTGTGCCGGTGACCTTTATTATGGCTGCAAAAAAAATAATATCAAAAAGTCATAAAATGAAAATCGTTCGAGTCAAAGCTGTAAAATAATTTCTACAAACTACAAATATTAATCAAAATAATTTTCAGTTTAATGATTATATACTGCTATATTTAAATTTAAACGTAAGCTCATTCTAAAAATAAAGGTTAGCTAGTTAAATATGAAAATACATATTGTCATGATATTTATACGATGCTTTCAAATGTTATTTGATATCCGATAATGTATTTAATTAATAGTTCATGCTTTATCATCATTCCTATAATAAGTAATCTAAATTAAGATACAAACATGTTTGCTAACAATTTTTTTAAGGATAAGGAATCGTTTTTCCGATCGTCAATAAATATTATGTTACATAATTGATTAATTCCTATACCAAGTATATATTATATTGTATTTGCTTGCTGAGTAAATATTACGAAACTAATGTCATATTTTGAAAATGAAATAATTACGTAACAAACATTATTTTATATATATTGGATTTGTTTTAGAATAAAATTAATTGTTTCATTTATGATGATGCATTGATATGATTGGTTGAGATGTAGCAATTGTAATAAGGTTTATTTACTGAAGATCCTGGGAGAAGACTTATAAAATCTCTAGATCGATTTTGAGATTGCTTAACAAAGAGTACATCGACTACGTCTCAATGAACACGGGCTTAATACAAATCCAAAAATTTCTACTCGTACTAAAAAATCGTTCCAAGCAATTTATAAATTATTATTTTTTAAAAATTGAATTGAAGACACTCATAACGAGAGTTTTGCATTTTAATATTTTCAGGCATTGATGTGCACAGAGACAGTCATCTTCAAGTATTCTATCGCACGAATGCAAAAGGAATCCGGGTCGGTAGTGACAAAACATGTGGAATCGTACAAAGTTTCAATAATTTGAATTTGATAATGAAATTCCATTAAGCACCTTCAGTCTATATCATAAATTATAAATACATTGATGTTGGATTAATTACAAAAATTAGTTTGGAAATTAGGTTAACATAAGTATTTCTCTCTTTATAGTTGAGAAATAAAAAAATCTTTGTAGTAAATGAGTGAATAGCATTGCACATATAATATAATAATACAACAAAATTGAAAATATAATTTCCAAAGATAACCTGGCTATATTTTAAAATTGTTTCCAGAGCTTAGAAACATTAAAAGCTTAGTAAGCAAAATAAGTTTATCCATAAAAATCCGAAATGACCAAAAGATAATATTTCTTCTTCTCAAATAAAAAACGAAATGAATGCCAAGCTGCCCGAGGGATAATTGAAAATGAAACTTACGCTACACTTGTATGTAAATTAAAACTTGCGAGTTTATTTAATAAAAATGTATTATAATGCTTTATTAAATGAAAAATATGAATACTGATACTACGATATCTTTTATGGATATTTTAAATAGAATTTTTATGCCGTGTTTTTTGATGACTTATTTCTTTTATATGTGACGTGTATGCATGGACAGTAAAATTATAAAAATCCCAGTTCTTGAGATATTGCTTATGAAATCTTAACAGTGCATACTTTTCATATTAATTTCCCAAATTTCGATGTCATTTAAATGGCAAAAAATGATGGAAGAAGAAATTGGAAATATTAAAAATTTTGCTTTTGCATTGTTGTAAAATTTTAATGTTTTTTTACACTTTTTGATGTAAATTTCTATGGAAACAAAAAAGAAAATAATTCCATACTGAGAGGTCTTAGTTTTTAATTAATAAATACCGAAAAGGGTTGAAATTAAAAATAAACTTTTCGTTCGTTATTGTCTCGACGTTGAAGAATTGTTGAAGGTAGCTCTGTTTTTATTGTGATTCTAAATGACATTCATATAAATTATATATCAAAATAAGCGTATTGCAACTTTGTAATGAATTTATGTTCAATGTTTCATTAATAATCGTTGTCTAAATTGCAAATTCAATAATTGCTAGCCACCGCTTAAATGAAATCGGTATATACCATTTTATTTTCATAATTAATAAGTTAGCTGAAATATTTTTTCCGAATTCTCTTGGCATTGCGTATATGTATATGATTTACCTGGGCATTGCTGAACCTCGCAAAGTTATTTCCCAGTAAATTTAGGTTCAGATGTGTGTTTATAATAAAATACTGACATCGAAGATCTATAAAAGTATCGTCGTTGATCGGGGATGAAAATGTATATTTTCAATTCATATTTGAGCTCAATTCAAAAGTTATTTTTATTGCGGATATATTATTTTTAAACATAATACATAAATTTAAAAAAAAACTTTCATACTTACTGAATTGACTGCAACAGGTTTTTTTGTTTAAGTTATATGAACACTTATAATAAATCAAATATAAGCCTTTTTCAATTGATATGCATTTGTTACATTGAACGAATAAAATATAAATTTATTCATAAATTAACGATTCAAAATGTTTCCTTAAGGTAAACATTACTATGAAAGCTTTGCAGTCAAAGTTTCCATAATAACACAATTGTAAACTTTATCAAAGTCAAATTGATCTTAAATTAATTTGATAAATTGATAAATTAATTCATAAAAAAAATGGTTTGAAAATGTTCAAAAGTTTCGTTGTATTTTTAACTACAATACTTAGACATGTTGAATTGGTTGAACAGTGAAAATATATTTTAAGTATCAACAACAAACAATGTAGAATTAATATTTAATAATAATACAAACACCATTAAATTAATTTTAGAGTACTTAAAGCCTACATTCAACTTAAATTAAATTAAAATACCCATTTTATGATTAAACTTTACTAAAACACAAATAGAACATATAAATATTCATATTTAAAAATAACAATGATAATTTTAGGTTTTTGAGCTTAAAGTTATTTATTTTTACTTATATAAATATGTTCAACAATCGACTTTAGAGTATTTGAATGTTTCATTCACTTGGTTTTTTTCTCTGTAGAGGCAAGTCTGTTTTAGCTGCATATATAGATGTCACTACGTATAAGTTTTGCATGACGTTAATTTGGCAAATAAAACCCGATAGTCAAAGGAGAATTTTTCTTATATAACTCTGGTTTCCCTTCAATACGTATAAATCTTTCGCCTTATATAATATAAGAATTGTTAAAAAATAGAATAGTCAATTTATATAACATATATATAAACCGGTGAAAAAATAGCAATGTATTTTAGTTCCACAAAATTATTTTTAAAAAATATAGTTGATAGCTATTTCGGCTCACGCCATCGTCAGAACTATGCTTAAACTAACATTCGCTTATCTATATATAGCTGTGCAGAAAAGGCACACAACACATCCTCTCTCCTGTTCCAACGGCCTAGCTTGTTACTTTAACACAATGACACAAATTTTCAAAATTCTAAATGAAACAATAGGTGTCTATGACAATAAGTTTATATGTAGGACGTTAGTGGTCATTATGGAAGCAAATCAGACCACCCCTTTGTACAACGGCTGGACAAGTGGCGATACTATTATGTTAGTTTGTTCGTTAAGAATCCTTTGTGATAATTGGTGTCTATTGATTTCCAGCTGTTCCAAAGCCGTCATTCTCCGACCCTTACTACAAAGATGCAAAAATTTAGGCGCTGAGTTTGAATTTATATTATGTGATTCAAAACTGGACAAAAGCGGTATTTGTAAAATGTCCTGTGGCTTATGTTTATCCGTTTATATCGGACAGACAGGTAGAAGTATATCTACTCGAGCTAAGGAACAAATAAGATCATTCAACAGTAAAACAATAGATTTACAATTCGATAATCACGTTATTAACGAATCACCAATCAAGACACCTATTGTTTCATTTAGAATTTTTGAAAATTTTGTGTCATTGTGTTAAAGTAACAAGCTAGGCCGTTGGAACAGAAGAGGGAATGTGTTGTGTGCCTTTTCTGCACAGCTATATATAGATAAGCGAATGTTAGTTTAAGCACAGTTCTGACGATGGCGTGAGCCGAAATAGCTATCAACTTTAATTTTTAAAAATAATTCTGTAGAACTAAAATACATTGCTATTTTTTTCACCGTGTTATAATGGAGTTCTTCCAAGTGAATGCCAATTCAATCAATATATATGTATAAGCTTTATTAAATAAATTTTGTAGTATAAATTTTATACAATTTGTGTTATTTGATTTATTTTTAATATAAATCTTTCCGAATGCTTGACGGTGAATTCCAAAATAACAGGCAACAGGCTAGTGTGGACGATAGAGGGTGAAGATTTGGGATGGGGCAACAAAGCGAGACGAGGAAAATCAGTTCCCTGGCAACAGGTGGTTTAAACACAATATTAAGTACTGCCTGTTTGCTTTCCTATTTGAGAGATTATTCAATTTCCTCTTCGAATCATTATTATTCGTGTTTGTTTTTGTCTTAGTCTAGAGTTATTAAAATTTTTAAACATAGAAACGCGTTGAATATTCAACGAAACAAATACTTGCCCAAAATTAATATTTTCATAAGACAAAAAAAAATCCAGGTTAGCTTATTTAATCATTTAATTTTTATTGTAAAATTTATGGAACAGTTTATATTGTATGTTGATTTTTTTTAAATTAAAGCTTTCTTTTAAATTAAAGTCAATCTGATAGGTACTACTCTATACAATATTTTGTTGTAGCGATGGCGACTAATTTTGCTCAAAAGTATTCGTGTCGCAAAATTGAAATGTAGGTGTATGAAAAATCAGATGTTGCTATTTTCAAGAAATAATTCCTCTTTAGTTTGACACTTAAAACTATCTCTAGTATTATTGAACACTTTAACACATAAAGCGCAACTTTTCCCCCTAAGATTGAAAGTTGATGGTTAAAGATGACATGACTTATAATTATTTGCATTGCTATACATGATTTTTTTCTTTTTATCTAGTGCTACGATTCTTGCATGATGAGACTTGAATACTTTGACAAATCCAATCCTCTCCACTCGTCACCTTGCCGTCTCGTTGTTTTTGTCTGCCTTCTAGATGTTCAGCCCCAACACTTTTAACACCCAATCGATTCAATATAGTTATTGTAAAATCGCTCAATTTACTTGCAGACATACAGAATTTAGATGGTCTAAAATTTTTGCGTCTTCACCACTCGTGATATATTTCAAAAGTTAATTTATAATTTATCAATTTATGATATCGACTAAAGATGATTGATGGCATTTCAATTTCAAATTTGAATTGTTAAAACTTTGTACGATTCCACATGTTTTGACACTAACGACCCGGGTTTCGCATTTCGGCATCTTCAGGAATTCTATCACATGGATGAACAGATCTGTTTTTATTGTTGGCATGATGTTAAAAAAATTAAATGAGATATTGAATTCAATTAATTATATAATAAACTTTTAAGGTCTTATGGTTCACTGTCTGATCTTGGTGGAAGTGCACTATTTTAAATAATTATTCATATTGCATACTACTTCGATAATGTAATCTTTTTTACATCAGGACCTGTTTTGCTAATCGGGATCTGTTGATAATGCATGATCTTAGAAATAAGTTCTCAATTGATGTCATACATTCTTTTTTCGTGGCCTATTTCAGTTCTTTCTCAACTTCTTGCATAGAGTCTTTCAATTACAGTGGAACCTCGATCAACCGTTCTCGCATACTACGTTTTCTCGGCTGGAACGCTTATTTTTTATAGTCCCGTCAAACTCCCATAAGAACAATGTCAAATGATCCCGCATTGACCGTTTCCCCGATTTCCCGATTTCCTCGATAAACCGTCTAATTATTTTGGTCCCGTCACAAATATTATCCCGATTGACCGTTTTTATTGCATATTTCTCCGTATCTCGGCAAGCAAGTTTGAAACAGCCGAGTCCAGGTCTTATGTCTAGACACGTTGGAATCCGCTGTACATGTTAGACGTAACGCATTGGACGCATGTGCTATTTTTTTGGGTTGATATCCACCACACACGTATATTGTTTATGATTCAAATGTAGAGTTGTTTAAAATTCACGGTAATAATGATTCCTGTACATACAAACTTTAAGTCACAAGTTTAGTAACAAGTCTTTGTTCCGATTAAAGTGCCAAATAACAAAGAAGCAAACTAACATAAAGGACTTTTAAAAAAAAAAAAATATATATATACAGTAGTATGTACAAGTAACTAACAAATAAATGTTTTTTACGATTTTACTTGTTTATTATTATTTGAAGCTTTCCCGCATTCACCGTTTCCCGCAATTACCGTTATTTTTTCAGGGTCCCTTGGAAAACGTAAAATTGAGGTTTCACTGTATTTTATTTCTATTCACAATTTGTATATTATATATATAGCTGTGTGTTAAAAAGAAGCGTTAAGTACGCTATAGTAAAAAATCATTATTTCCACCACTGTCTGTTAATTTTACAATTACCTCCGTATGTAACTTATTTTTTCATGTAATTAAAATATCGATCTTTAGTAAAGCCGAACTTATCGAATACGGAGTATTAAAGGTAGTTTTGTACAGTTTTACGCAGGTTGTGTGGCAATGCTTTTCATGATTGTGTATAAAAATAATTAAACGATTCTCCAAGCAATAAATATTAAAGAATCTTTTTGTACAATGTTTACAAAAGTTAAACCATTTCTTTTAGTACTCCTATTTTACACTATTAATGTTTGTAATAAAGGTTTGAAAAGAAAACCGACTATGTGGATATACAGTTTCTATAGTTCTGTTGACTTAATCCAAAAAGGTTCAAGAGATATTTTATACGGATAATAAGATCGGAAAAATGGCTGTCAAAATATCTTCGCAAAAATTCTCGTTAGAGTGATTTAGAATCGCTTTGTAATGTTCGGTTAAACACAAAAAAACAGGTGGCAGAACTGGAAAAGGTTGAAACATTGATTTGTTGAATACGATTGGAAATATTTTTATGAAAAAAGATCTTACTCAATAGATCGACATCTATGTAGGAAATATTATTAAACATGATATAGTGATGCAGGGTAGCTATATTCTATATAGATTAAATATATAGATTGCTTATTTTTTTTATTTAAATGCCATCTCTGGGTTAAGTGTTACAAATGAATAATGCTCATCTAATTGCATGACATATGTACACCTTTAACGTGAGCTGGGTCGTAGCTACGAAAAAAATATTAAGTCACGTTGTTAAACGCAGTATTTGTAGTAATTGATTGTTGTGTGAAAGTTGTTTGGAACGTTATGATTTGTTTCATGATTAAAATTGAAATATTTTTGCATTATAATATAAAATGAAAATTAAATTATCTTCATGTTTATTTAAAACCAATCCATTCAACTTTCATTATGTTCCATTAAATATTTAAGTGAAGGTTATTTTGATTTAAAAAATTCCCAATCGTTATTCTTGCTAATGAGTCTTTTACGATTGTTCTGAGCTCTCAATGGATTATTGATATTTTTGTTTACAAACAATCACTAAGAGACATGTCATTTTTAAATTAATTTACTTTATTCGAATGTGCATTGTACAACACCATATAATTATTAGTTCTTGAACCTTTGGTTTTGAGTACCTGTAAACTATCAACTCAAACTTTTGTATAAATAGGTTTGGTTGTAATTTGTGTTCTTTCGGTTGATGATGTTTGCGATGAGCAAAACCGATCCTAGTACAAAAAATGTGTTTTTATCGATTGAAATATCATAAATTTCCATCAATAAGTGGCAAATAAAACCTAAAAATTATTTGTATTATATTATTATATTTTTTTCTCAATATGTGAAATTATTTTCCGATAAATAAGATACTACCCTACCTTCATAAATTCGTTAAGCCGATGCTTTACTTGACTGTTTTAAATATTACGGAAAAATAATTTATTGAATGCATTTGTTTTAGAAAATATGTTTTAAGACTACATTTCCTTAATAAATCATCGATAAACCACCATTGAAAGTATATATATACATATCATTCGACCTAAATGATTTAAAATGGTGGCAGTGAGTGCTAAATATAATACAATATATACCTTAACTATAAACTCTTTTTTTAATTGCTTTGTTTTATACTTGAATTAAATATAATTGTGTATATGTGTGTGTCCAGGAACTTTTCAATATTTTGGTTCTATATTCAAATCAATATCCAACACTACTTATATTTCTCGCACTAGTTTTTTTATTGGCCATAATTGATAAGCTAAAATATTATATATACATACCGTCGAATCCATGGAGTGAGTATGCCGGCTTATTGTTATAGCTAGCTTTTAGGAACACATATAAAGAAACAGAAATCAAATGACGAAACTCAAATTAATTGACTTCAATTCGACAAAATTTATAAGGTTCACATTTGATAGCTATTACGGCTTACGGCCCCCATCAGAAATATGTTTAAATGTAAATTTACTTATCTATATGTAACGGTGTAGAAAAGGTACACAATACATCAACTACTTTGTTCTGTACTTTTTGTACACTGCTTAAAATAAATAAGCAAATATATGTTTAAACATTGTTTATTACCAGTAAAAGCATAAGCTGAAATAACTATCAAATACATACGTCGTATATTTTGTAGAACTAAAATGCATTGCTATTTTTTTCACAGTGTTTTAATGTAGTTCTACTAAAAAAACGTCAATTCAACCAATACATTGATTTTGCTTTTCTGTGAGATATGTTTGTCTGTGCTGGACAATAAAATATTGACAGATTTTTAAGGCGACATGCGGTGATTTTGTAGGGAGTAGTGTTATGTTTTGAAATTTGAATATTGATGCTACGTAATTCTACCAATAATCATAGATAAAATGCTTTATCGTTTTCTTAAATAAGAGGTTTATTTTTATAATCATTGCATTAAGCCCCTTATAGGTGCCAAAAATGAATAATATTACTATGATTTCTAAAAATACACTATTCAATGATATTTTTCATTTTGTAAAAAAAATGATATCTGTTTTATTGAATAAATTGTAAGTTTTTGATGACAACATAACGGAATTTTTTGTAGTTATTCCACAATGTCGTAATCTCATTATATGAAAATAAACAGGATTTGCTGATGATTTAAAGATATTGTAACATAACAACAGGAAAAGAAATGTTTTCATTATTAAAAAGAATACATATAAATAAGAGTCATTGGAAACATTCACAGCTTTATTTTGCAAAATATTGCAGAAACAATTTTTTTACACCAAATAGTTGATACAATAAAATATAAATAAATCAATTATAAAATGTTCGACTTATATACAAAACGAAAAATTTTATTTTTCCATTATTTTTTTTTATGATTAACACAAAACGTGTAACTTTTATTATGTACAACATGCATTTTATATTAACATTTTCAAACATCATTTATTCATTTATTTATGTTAAAAATTATTACTTATTGGCCTGTTTAAAAACAATTTAATTTATACTTAGGCCATTTGCAAATGAGGGTTAATAATATTCAATACTAATTCATTAAAAAGATAAATTTTCAGCAGTTTTTTCCCTATTCAAATTTTAGTTTTCAACTATTTAGCTATTTTTACTATCCCTAAGATATTTACAATATTTCAGTTTTACTTTAATATTCTATCATGAGTGCGCCTCTCATAAGAAATATCTCAAATCACATCAAAATAGTAATAAAAATTTAATGAAATAAGAAAAATAAATATGTTAATAATAAAGTCATATGAAATATTCATAAAAAGTTAACAATTAACTCTTTTTAATAAAGAAATGATAGATGCTAAACATTGTTTTAGTCAGTCGAACTTCGCTGAGTGAAAATCGATTTTTTAGATGAAAAATTTATTATTAAAAAAACTTGAATTTTGAACAATCAACCTAACCAAAGCAAGTTTAAAAATTACGAATACCACATTTTTAAAAAAACTTTGCTCCCATTTAAAAATAGATTTATTATCAAGAAAATCTTCTTGTTTGAAAGAATATTATTATTATAGAGCGTCAGTTAGTTCAAACGAAAAACAATCGCTTTATTATTGATTTCAATTTAAGAATTTTCTTGTAGGTGTAACTAGTAAAAATAAAACAACCCTGATAAATAAGTTTAATTTAAGAAGAATTTATTGTAGTATTTGAAAAATGAGAAAACAAAAAAATACATTGAAATAAATTTATCATACTTTAGTCAATTTGTTCCAATTTAAAGGAATATATAACTTTATATCATAAAATATGTTGTGAATATATGTACTATAAATGTGATTTTATTATTTAAATCATCATGATTTTCCACCAAGAAGTGACAGTTAATACTATAAAATTATATTTACTTTTTGAAACTTATTATGCTTTCGTTAAGTAGTTATTCGAATTATTTTTTTAAGCGAATCACTTTCATGAAAAAATCGTGAATAATATTTCGTAGATTAGAAGTTTTACAATAATCAATTTAATGAATATGTTAATGAAAACAATTGAAACATTATGAAAACTTCATTACATACTGAACTATTTATTCAATAATGAATTAATCGTTAAAGTTTAAACGTATTTGAAGTGAAGGAATATCCTTTCCAATAAGGTAAATTTTAGATGAGTTTGAAATGATCGGAGAGTGCCTCTTTAAAACCGCTATTGCAAAAGTTTTTCGTTAAAATTAGACATCGTTAAAAGGCTAAGGGCGCTGTGTCGTATCTGTTGGATGGCGCTTTGGAATTTATTTCATTGAATTTAGTGTTAGGAAAATTTTCAAAGAGACTCGAGAGTATTTAAGCTCTCAATCAAAAAATAAATCGCCACGAAAAGACTAACGTTGACGATTATATATTTAAAACATGCTTTTATTTTATACTGCATTGCTACCCATAGAATAAAAAATCAATATAAGTACGTTAAAAGATTGTTGAATATTTTTGAAAAGAACTTAGAAAAAATTTTTGCTTTGAGTTTTGCGAGCGCAACTGAAATCAAATACTTCTTGATATATCTGTCAAATCTTATGAATAATCGCACTTATTACAGTGCTAAGCTAAAATAAATGTGCTTACAACATCAAAATGATGAATGTGAAAGTAAGCGATGTTCATTTCCATCATTTTTCATTAGAAGTTATGTCACTTTGACCGAGATTTAAAAAAGTAACAAGAGGAAATAAAATAAAAAAAAATGGCAACAGAATAAATTTAATAAATATCATATTTACATTTCGTAACGTTTGTCGTCTGTTTATTCCGACACAAATTAAATTTCTACGCATTCGTATTTAATGTCAGTCAGTAAATATAAAATATACTCCGGAACATTTGAAGTTCATAAAAGTGAGAAAATCTTGAAAATTTTAAGTTTCGATTGTATCTTTTCCAACAAACTAATGTATTAATCAACGGATGTGTGTGAATCACATGGAATTGAAAATGCAAAACCGTAAAAATTATAACAGATTAACAACCAAAAAAAAAAATTTTCATTTTCATCAATCACATTGTTATTTTTACATTTATGATTGTCTTTATATAAAATGTTTGAATTTTTATTCAAAAGTTTTTGAATATTGTGTCATTATTGATAAGTTAAGAATAAATTCCCTCAAAAAAATGTTTTACACAGATGTCTAGGAGCTATTTTTCAAAATTGATTTGATGACATTACACTCATGACATTATATTCATGCTAACATGTAATAAACGAAAAGTATTTAAAAACCCAATGTACTTACAAGAGACCAAATTGTTTATTCAAAAAGTTTGGTCAAGAGCTCTGTTATGTTAGTTTTAATTAATTTAGTTGAATAATAATCATTTTTAATATTCCTGGAGTGAGTTCATTTATCCATAAATCCAAAGAAACTACACATGTTATTGAATAGTAAAATGTTTGGTTGTATAACAAAGTAAAATTAATTTAATTCGTATTGACTTCTTTGTTATTGAAATGTTTCGTTTAACTAAACAAGTCTGTAGACTGCCTTCGTCCATAATATTTATCGGCCACAAACACAAATAATTTTCTATACTGTGAGTGGTTTTAGTAACTTTGAGCACGATCTTCTTACACGATGTTTATGTTATTAATTTTGGTTTATTTTTGCTGTGTCGCAGAAAATTAAGTTTTTGAAACATTTAGGGGTGACCTCACAAGACAAGAAATTTGGGAAATTTAATAGCGTTATAGATTAAAATGGAAATTTGGAAACTGTCTGAAAATAAAATTTATTTAAAAAGAGATTGGTGTGAAGCTAGCTTAATATTTTTAAGTCTTATTTCTGGGAACTCTACATAAAATAACAAATAAAGTGACGAAATTCCACAAGTTTTACTGCGAGTTTTAACAAGATGAATTATGTTTTTTACAGCTGGCTTCAATGAAATAAGCCGAGAAGATTCTTTTAAAGCAATGAACCCTGAAGTAAAATCAAGTGAAATGCAAGCATACAAAAATTCTTCAAAAATTTTCATTTAATCATTAGTCAGACACCATAATTTTTCAATTGTATAAAACCACTGTGAATCATATAATTAAATGAACTGAAAGTACTTAATAAATAAAAAAAAACTTTTTTACGACATAAATGCATTTTTTATTTTCATTTTTGATATAAATACATAACAAACAATTCAACTAGTCAATAAAATTCACTATTTGCACAATTTGTTGTATTTGTTTTGTCGTGAATGCGAATGCGAAACGCTGCGTAGACAATCATATTAATTGTCTAATATTAAAAAAGTACAGCATTTTTTCAGCAAGTTTAAGCAATAAAGTAGGGATAATATTTTCGTAGAAATAAATTTCATAAAATATCTAATGTTAAATAATTAAAAAAATATTTAAATGATGGCAGTTTTTACAAAGCTGCATAATAAGATACGACAATATTTTCCATTTCTACTTCACTAAATTCTCTGTTAAAATCTTATTTTAAAAAATACAAAATCACAGAAAAATAGAAATAATATCATTGAATTTGATTCAGAGATTGAATAGTTCTCGGTCTTAAAGCGTCATATATTTATGATATGAAAAAAATAACTATTTTAAGTTTTTACATGTAATTAAAATTTTCACTTTTTATTTAATCACACTTTTAAAATTGGACAAAAGTGAAAATTTTATGAAAATATTCTTAGATTATCCATTAAGTTATACATTCTGTGTGAATTGTAACAACCGATTTAATTTAGTTTAATTTGTCCTAATGTTTTATTATAATTATTTTAACAGTATTTCTTTCACTGAAAATTCTCAAAAAATACAAAAATGAACGAATACTCATTCTGATTTTTTAGTAAAAAACCATTTGTTTAAATGAAAAAAATAGTACAAGAAAACCTTCGACCATATTTTTGAAGGTTTAAAAATATCCAACTACCAGTGATTTGACATATTATATATATACTTGAAAATATTTTTTTAGATTGGCATTTACTTGGTAGAACTCCATTATAACGGAATTGGCTATGATGAGGGGTAAGTCAAAATAGTTATGACCTATACACATAAAAAAATGTAGAATTAAAATACATTACTATTTTTTCACCGTGTTTGAGTTTGATGACAGTTTTATGAATAGTTCACGGTGAATATCTTTAAAAGAACCTATAGAGCCTAAAATGACATTAATCGTTGATATGAACAATTTTTGGATTTAACTTTTCTTTAAATTTTAATAAATAAAACACTCTTCTTTCAGAGATTGCTACAGAAATTGTTATTTAATTATTTAAATATATTTCATATCTACCAAGCGGTGATAGCTAACACATTCAAAGTATTTTTAAATAATTGTTCTGTTTTTGAAAAACAAATTTATTGTGCATTTAAAACTGTGTACTTTTCGTTAACCATCGTTGATTTTTTTTTCATTTTAATTTGATAACATATCTGTTTTTATGGGCTTGCAGAAATTTATTGATATTACCTTTTTTCTTTACGAACATCTTCACACGGCTAGAGTGATTTTTCAAATGGTTTTCATGAAACATAGAAGACATATTTTATCATATAACAAAAGAAAATCTTTTACAAAATACACCAAGGGTCAAGAACTTGCTTCATCAATAGTACAGCATTTCAAATTGTTGAATATTAAAATGGTCCTGATACTAATAACATAAAATTATACTAAAATTACTATAAATTTAAATTTCATTTCAACAAGAAGTGACTGTTAACACCATTAACAGTAGGTTAACCAAAATACCACAGCATTATAAAATTAATTTATGATATAGACTGAAGGCGCTTGGTGAAATTTCAATATCAAATTTGAATTGTTACAAACTTGTACGATTCCAAATGTTTTGTCACTTACGACCCGGGATTCACCTTTCGGAATCTTCAGGCATTCTACCACACGTGTGCAACAGAACTATTCCGTGTAATATAATGCCTGAAGATACCGAAAGGCGAAATCCGTGTCGTTAGTGACAAAACATGTGGAATCGTACAAAGTAGTAACAATTAAAATTTGAGCATTATAAAAATTTTCAAATTGGATGAATTACTTTTTTTTTGTTGAAAAGATTTGTAACAACCTCCAAGGCCGTCGATCAACTATCTTATTTTTTAATATACTTGTTAATATATTGTATATTATATAAAATCTTTTGTGTGGTCAATTATAATTTACTTTTCGATATTATGTGTTTTTATGGCGTGATATAAAATCGAAAAAAGGTTCTCGACCCTTCGTTTACACTTTTATAATTGTTATCTTTATTAACCTAACATGAAATTAAAATAAAAGTGAAGTTTATTCAAAGCGTATGCAAAGTTTGTTGAAATCTATAGTAGTTCATCCCTGAGATCCTCTCCGTCTCCGTTGTGATGATTAGTGCGAGAAGCGGCCGTTGTGCCGCGGGCCTGCAGTCAAACTTTCTCCTCGCCAGGAAGAGCATGCGGCGTCGCGCGTACAAACTGCAAGAAGTAATATAATTAAAATATCAGTGTGCACAGATGATAGAGTTTATTTTAATGAGCCACCGAATCCATGGAATTACTTGATACGAAAAATTGGCCTAAAGTTACAAAATTTATTGAGAGCGGAAGCTTTTTTCTTCTTTAATGATCTACCTTCTACACCATAGCGTATTCCATATTAAAAATAATCTCTTCTAAAAGAAAAATATTAAAGCAACTATACTTTTTTTCTTAAATACTCGGTGAACGCAATGGACTCATTTTGTTGATTTGTAAAATGCTATGCACGGCTTAACAGCTAATTCCAAAAAAGCATATATTTATTAAAAACACCTCTCTATCTTTTAGCTATGCATTTATCAGTCGCGCGTTGAGATAAAAACCACATACAACTATTTTTTTATTTATTCGGTGAACGCATTGGACTTACTTTATTTATTTGTAAAATGTAATGCACACTATAACGCTAATTACAAAAAACCATATATTTATTAAAAAAACACAAATATTGTATAAATAGAAACAATATTAAAACAAAAGTAAAAATACTAATCAAAAATAATAAAAAGAAAAATATATGAACAATTCTACCTTTCTATATCTAAGTAATTCATTTATCAGTTGCCAGTTGAGATTAAAAATGTACATATAATACTCAAGTGTAGTTCAGTATTATAAATTATGAATCGAGGTGTCACTAGCAGTGTTTATTTATTACACAAGTGGGATATTTGTTAAGCTGATATTCGTTTCTTTTAAAATCTAGAATATTTGTATATACTGTAAAAATTAGATTAATAATAGAACGGTATAATTAAGAGAGGTTTGTTTGAATTTTTCGTTGAAGATATGGAAGAATTTAAAATACACTTGTTGCATAGGCTGTATGAAGAAATCATTTGCAATAAAAGAAAACTTACATTACATTCAGTGCTTTAACAATACGAAATGAGAAATAAACTCCAAAATTTAATGGGGTAGTTCGTAAAATGATGATATTAGCAGTTAATCTATCTTGCCGTACTTGTGATGTCACGATGAATGGTTATTCGATGCACTTTCACACGTGAAATAAAAAGTCTCAATAAAAATGTAAGTTAATGTTATACGAATAATATAATATGAAGTGGTCATAATAATTATGGTTTTAGCGGATTAAAGTTAAAATATCAATATAACATAATTAAAGATATTTTAAGGAAAACGGTTACAAAATTAAAAATGTACATCTTTACTAACTCGACAGAGCAAAATAATTCTAAAGTCTATTAATGATTGATAATCTTTTATGTAAAAACCGTTTTTATATTTAATGTTGTTAATGACATGTTATGGAAGTAAATTTAAAGATAGATAAATTTTAAAAACATTTCAGTAGTCATGGGTGCAAAAAATACATATTATTACAAGGTACGTATATAGTGTTTTTAGATACACTGAACAAAAGTTTCAAGTCACATAACAATAATCATACCCTCTTGAAATTATATAAATACAAAGAGTTTCTGAAACATAATAATGTGTGATATTTAAAAAATAGGCGTATAATGAAATAATCAGAATTAAATTTTGCTCACATTTTTACTAAATGTCTTATCCAGATATTACATATGACAGAAGAGAAAAGAAAATCCTAACCAAGTCTAGACTTAGGATTAAAAAAATATGGTCGGACGGCACATTTGATTTCAATTAAATATTATGGTATTAAGAGCTTTTGTCAGCTATATTTAACACAAAAAGATTTTGTTTTGTTATTATGACATATTTATTTATGTATGAATTGAAAGTTATGTATTCCAATACATTCAACCCTTAATTTATTTATAATTATTCCCGAAGAAAAGGTGCTATATTATTATATGAACATGCCTGCTGTTACGTTTTTAAGTAGTATACTTTGTCACACTACTTGAAATACCTGCTCTTAGCATATGGACACAAAATCGAATAAGTATTTAAAAATAACATGGTATTAGATAAGCACAGCAACTTGATTAAGGATAGAGATTTTTGTAGCATTACTCCTCAATTTATAAATAAGATGAAGTATGCAAAATTCACACCGTCAGTAATATCTGTAACATTAATTGTTTGCATAGACGAATATAAGAGGTATAATTAATAAAATGTGAAAGCTTTTTTTCAGATCGAAACTTTCTATGAAAGATTTTAAGTGTCGATTTATTTTTCGTCGGTTTGATGAACATAGAACTCATGAGAAAAATTGGAAGCCTTAAATAATGGTGGTGGGCATTAGTAAGAGTATTATTGTCATTAAATCGTCAGTATCTTTCCTATGCTTCAATTGAATCATAATTTATTAATCGACTTAGAAACATATTGACCTTTAAAGGAGTCTATTTCAACGTTTTCTACGACATCTACTTGTTGTTCGGGTAAACTTATTTTTTGAATATAGTAAATAATTAGCGAGAAGATTATTTTCGCTTTTTCTCGTTTAAGAATAAGATCATTAAAAAGTTGAAAGGAATAAAGGTAAATATTGAATTCCAAAATAAACGACAGCTTTTTTTAAGCTAAGATTCGTATTAAAATATTTGGGAGAATTTTTTTCATCACGATTAAAATGTTCAACTAAGTATCATATTTTGTAGGTTCCATAAATAATTAACAAAATTTTTCTCATTTTAGGCTTTGGTATACCATAATAAGAGATTAAATGTATGCGATTATGTTGTTACTTCAGCTGTCATGAATTTTTTCAAGTAGTAACAATCAAATACTACATAAAAATAAAAAAGAAATGTCTTCAAAATTTTTACTTTGACTTCATACCTAGATGATGCAACACAGCACTTAAATTAAATGTTGTGTTATAAGAACTATGCTAAGGTATTTCTAACATGCATACAACATATTTTTATACGCCAATTTGAAGGATGTGGTTTCAATCATAATACGTCAATTTTAATACGGTAAGAAGTTGTTAAATCTTGTAAGAATTCGATAAGCAACATACTAAGTTTGTGTTGGTATCGCTTATTCTGGAATGATAATATTAACCTTAAAAAAGAGCATTCAATTGTAATAAAGCCATTTGATTTGTTGTAGAAAAATGATAACTAATAAAAACTTTGTAATCTTTAACTAATTATAAAAGACTTCAATCTTTTATATTCAATATTAATCCTTTAAATTGATGCGTACATAAGTTATAATCCACTAAGACCTGTCAATCTCCATTATTATAATAACTATTTATCATGAGTTTTATAATTCCAGTATATAGGGTGCTTTTTAGTATATATCCTTTTTTACTTAAATTACACAACGTTTTGCTCATTTCAAATGATGTTTTGAGCAAGAATAATATTTTGTTTTCTAGTTATTTGCTTTGTTTGAATGAATCAAATATACCCTTTTTACTATTGCAAATTAAGATATAGCCGTTATATTTATTGTCAATATGTCGTCGGCAACGTGAATAAAGCCCGGCATAAAAAAAGGAGAAAATAAAGTAAATGTTTATTTGAAATGGAAAAAGCGCCATAAAAGATGTATACACCTTTTTAGTGCTTAGTCTTATAGACGAAACTCTGCAAGAAGTGAGCAAACGAAAAATTTGCAACCTTGTGAATATTGTTTACAAGGCAAATAGAATAACGCTCAATTACATTTCACGGGAACGTTTTCAATGAAACAAGATACGTAGCAGTGGCGTCTATTAGAATTTAAATGAGGCAAACTCTGCTTGTCCTGGCAATAGTAGTTTTCCCTTAGCTTGCATCGTTTTGCTTAAATATGAAACATTTAATTGACAACGAATTCGATTTTTTAAACATACATCCCGTGTATCAATTCGCAAGTATTATAAGAGATGTTGACAAACTAAATATATTACAATATAATTGTTACTTCTATGTCTATACAAAAACATATATGGAAAAATACGTATATGTAATTTCTTTTTTGCTTAATTAAAATATAAAAATGGCGATAATTCTATTCAAATTAAAATTCAAACAAAATTGAATAGTCAAAATTTGAAAACAAATAAATTGGTTTTAAAATAGGATTTATGAAATTTAACCAATAAACGATTCGTTGAGGATAAATTACGTGAAGTGACACATTTTTCATGTATAATATTATATATACGGGTAAATTTTTAATTCACAGCCTGCAACATTATGATGTTCGTCAATTTAAAGTGTAGACCATTAAAAATATAATCTTCACACTTCTGTTTAAAGACAACTGTTTGTATACAACATATCTTCCGAAACCAATTTATTTTTTATAGTATGCATTTTGTGTTAAAATTTATTTACCGATTGCAACGTCGTGAAAACATGTACACGCCACTGACGATTGGTGAGGATGGTGCGACGTTCAGACGAATTTAGTCGTGCTTTTAGTTGATTTATGTGACAGAGGAATCAAACATCTGTTACAAAGACGACTTAATGAGATTCACAAGTCAAGCAAGTGTTATTGTAATGATGTGCCGATTCAAATATAACAGAATTATTTCGTTATGCTTTCTGTCATCACTATAAAATATTCAATTTCAAATATACGAAACGAAAGCTCTCTTTCAATTACTAGCATCAACACTCATAAGCCTGTTGATACGTGTAGTACATATGAAACAAAAAAAGCTTGTGATGTAAATAGTTATCATATTTTGGATAAATAGCTTCAACTTGTGCAATACAAACGATTGAAATAAATCGATTTATATGTTTTTTTATTTTATTTTGCAAAAGTCAAAATTGGAACGATATATTTTCATATAGGTATGTTTTATTATTTCATATTACTTTTGTTTAAAACAAAACATAAGCGCGTGTGGTGTATTGAAAAAATATACGTATAAGTGTTCTCTAACTAAATATTGTAATTTCCTATTTCCATTGGAAATTTATAGTTTATATTTAGTTTATAATTTACGATTAGATAAAAACCTTATTTAGCCAGATTTCAATATGGAATTGTTTTATAATTATATAACTGGACAAAGAAGATAAAATATACGTTTCACACTATAAAATGTCTTTCTTGAAAGTTTCCCTGATTTACTAGTGTATTTTTTGTTGTATTTTTGGCGTCATATTTTTATTAAATATGTTACGTCACTTTTCGTTTTCAATAAATATTTCAAGGCATGCTGAACGTGTGCCACTTGAAAGTGACATTTGCATACGAAAAAAATGATATATTTTCAATACGAAAATATGTATAGATTTGTTAATATAACAATAAAGCATTGCAGGTTTTTTTAACTTATTTAAATAAAGGAAAGAGAAGCAGTAATAATTCGGCTCGTTTCAAACTTTTTATCGATTTATGAGTTTTTATGAGTGTTCACTCATTTTCAACTAGCGCTGATGTCATAATATTTATTCACTGATAATGTACGAAATGATTGACATAGATATAAAATAAAATCAGTCAATTTTCTATACTATATTTTTTTTTCGGTTGGTGCTACGGTCTATTTATGCGGTTAAGTCAATTTTCTTATTGTCTTTCGTGCATATCTAGTGTTTCTTTTATTTTTCACATCAAGAGTTTGTTTTATGAAATTAAAATTTAGCTTGTTAGTGGGCTTAAATAAAAATACAAATTAGTAAACATTAGGGTTCAGTATTAAAGCGACCAAAATGCTTTAATTTGATTGCCGAATCAAACATGTTACAGTAAAACATTGTTCAATTGAAATAATATATAAATTTCGATGTGTAATCTGGCCGATATATTGGTTCATAAAAGGTGTTTTGTAGTAATCAATTATATATTATGTATATATATTTGATGTAAAAATTATTATCACACAGATTAAATTTAATAATTCGACAAAACAATTGTTATTCAACGACAAAAAAGCAAAGCTTGAAAATGTAATTTATGAATACCTCAATCAGGTGAACCTTTATAATTAAAAATCCATTAGCACGAGAGACGGAAACTGAAATTTAATAAACGTCAAAAAATGTGAGTCACTAGACACTAAATTAGAAATATTTCCAAAGCCGGAGTGATTTCGAAATGTCGGTTCCAGGAATAATTTCATTTTTCTTTTGGGATTCCGCCGAGTTTTATGGGAAAATTCTCGACATTCTTCCGCGTTAGCTGCAACTGGTGTGACTGTCGAGGGAAAACAAAGAGTTTTTCATTTCATCCAAAAACAAAAAAATCCATGGAATCCCAAAGGCCTAAAAGATTCTACAAATTGTTTTGCTGTTTGATTTCAAACAACTCTTTTTTATGTGAATATTTTCTATGTTTCATGTCAGTTCAATGTGGATCAGTTAGTGATGAAACATACAAAAAAAATTCTATTTCATGGTAATACTTTTTTGGTAAGAACAATATATTTAGAAAGATGCAAAGCATAAGAATAGCTTCGAAGATTTAACTGTTCGCAACGTAGCTATAGAGAAGGTTTAATTTACTCATTGAACTACCACTTAGGTCCTTAGGTGGGGCACCCTTCCATATAAGACATATAAAGTAATCTTTATGGAATATCTGGTGGCCATTGTTGAGAAATCGTTGTCAGATGTTTTGATCCGGCCGATGTCAGATTAAGTAAGTACGGTTCGTTATTTGAAAATCCCTTCAAGCTCGCTCGGTGTCAAATGTATACCAGAGCTACCTATACTAGAGACCTAGAGCTTTTACAGAGTTAATCTGTATAAACGCTTTTTTAATCTATAAAATTAAAATATAAACCTTCATTATTCAACTCAATGCGAAATTAAGGATGACATTCGTTTCACCTCTTGAAGTGTCTTTAGAATAGTTAAGTTCGAATATAATTATCTGCAATGAACAAATGAGCACATCTATTAAAGTTCTTAATATGTTTTTCATATCACAAATATATATGACATTCAAATATGAAATGATATTTTGCGGTAGATGTAATATCGCGCATGTATCTGACTGTATTTCTGTGATTTTTAAAACCTTTGTAGTTACAAATTATACAATTTCAACTTTAAAGCAATATGGTGAAGTTTAGAGTCGTAGATAGCATAATATTAGACAATTTGTTATATTCATATATAAAAAAAAAATTTTTTTTAGTACCTGAAACATAATTAAGATTTTATAATGAAATCATAGATGTCATTGTATTACGGCCTCAGGTAGTACGAATAACACGCTTGGTGATATTATATAAATATTAAATTAATCGGCATTCAGTCTTCTGGAATTGTTGTTCAAATCTACTTCGAAAGGTTAAAGTTTTTGTATTAATTTTTATTTCAAAGATTATAAAATATTGTGTGAATTGATACTCAGTGATCCCGTGGGTGATAGTACCAGGCAGCAAGTAATAAATTAATAATCTTATGCTGTTTTTTTGCTTTTCCAGTCACGGAGAGGTGAACAAACAAACAACAATAACAAGTTCGCACAATGCGATTAATAGCATTATAAAACATTCTTCATTTTACTACCTACTTTTAAAATATGGCGCTCTACACATTTGACATTTAGGATTTATATCGAGTTGATGCAGAAATGATCGTTTTATAGCCTGTTAAAAGCGTACAGAGAAACCATTGCATATAACACAATATTTTATTACTATTCAGCCGAAGCTTTTTATTCATTGTGCGATAAGCGTAAAAAGACTTCAGAGATTATTATTTTAATAAATTAAAAGTCCATACGTCAAGAGTCATTATTAACTTATACTATTTTATGTCCTCTAAGCGAGTTGTTTTCAAACCTAATTTCACCATTCTTCATTTATGGAAAAATAGAATTTCGTTACCTTCCTTCCTCGTCGTTCACTCTTTCATAAGATAATATAATCATATTTGAATGATAAATGTTAAAGTTTGAGAAAACGTAATTGACAAAAATAACAATGTTTTACTTTTTTTTGTTTGATGGACGTGCTTGTTTAAATGCACAACTTTTACATTATCTACGTATTTATGATGCGAGTGGCTTTTTATTCATTGCTATGAATTATATATTTCTAATTCTATTTGGAATACGATTTTGATTTCATTGCAGTAAATACGGAAAACCTGTTTTGCATTTATATGCTATTAAGAATGGCAGCGGTACTAACAACGTTTTGCTTGAAATGCTTTTTTTTTCTTTAAATTCGACTCGTAACAAAACGAAATGAGGAAGTCTGAAATGTTCGTTTCATTGAATTATCGCGTGATAATGCCGCTCCCGTTTGTAATTACTGGTAAGAGAAAATTAATTCTCTAGATTATTGGACACCCTAGAGTTTTACACGAAGTAAACTGTAACAAATATAACGGATGCTCTGAGAGGTTTTTGTTTTTATTTATTCAAGAAATGTACAACCGATAATTATTAAAATGCGAGTTATGATTTCTAAGTAATGGAAAACTCAGAAAACTAAATTCATATTTTAAAACAATTTACAGAAAGAAAAAACGTACAAGAATAATTAGCTATCTGATCCAGTTCTGTAGATTACCTCTGGAAATAAAATATATTTATTCAGATGCAAGCTCAAGTAAATACAATTACTTACCAATACAATTCTATCAGCACGTTTTTGCATTGATATACCTGCAGCCATGTGTAAACTTAATTAACTTTTCTACAATGGCACTGCCGCTAAGTGGAGGAGACAAGTTGCGTTTGCGCAACACATTCTGATATTCGGTAAAGAGCAGTGCCACGTATCACACCGTTGTTAAAGCTAAAATATATACCTCAAAACATATTTTCTTTAAACGATATTGTTTTTTGTATGGACTGTGAAATTTTTCTAAAACCTTATTAATATAATAAATAAAGAGAATCACAATTCAATTAAGCGATTTTGGTGAAAATGAAAATTCAAAAATAGCAGACAAAAAGCATTTTTACTAGCAACCATAGAGGTGTGCTTTTTTTCTAAGCTTCAGTTTATTTCGTGTTCACTAGTTAAAACTTATTTTTCGTAAAGAAGATGTTTTGTAGTCTAATAAATACTTACTAGAGAATATACTGACGTGACATCGCAATCCTGTGATTATTTTCAATATTACCATCTTTTCAGTATTTTTAGCACTGTGATGATCAATTTAACCACTTGTGTAATAATTTACATTAGTTTTCTTACACTTGTTAAATATGATACACGAGAATTGTAGGTGGACTTAGTAGGAAATCAGTAAATGCCTTACTTAATTACACTCTATATAAGCATTTTGCAGACAATTCACATAGGTGTAAAGTATACTACCATTCGTTCTACTACTTAAAAAAATACTTAAGCAAGCAGTCAAGATTGTAAAGAAAAAAAAATAATATTTTTAAATGCAGCGCAACGTGTTGCTCAAAACCCATGCCATTTTGCCATAGTGTTATGGAATGTTTTTGTTCTTTACAATCTTACAAATGAGTAATAATTAATTGCGTTTTGGTACGGTACATGCATGTGAGGTGCGAGATTATGACGTTTTCACACAAATAAAGTGAGGACATACCGTAGACGTAAAATTACTATGACATATTAAGATTATTTTAATATTGTGGAACTGAACTAACAGCCTCTAAGTGTGTTCGTTCATATGTCCAAATATTTTGTCACCATCGCAAATTTCAATATGAAATAATTAATCTTCTGAATGATTATTTTAACATTTTTTTATTACAAATGGCTGAAAAACAATATTTTTACATTTTTCATGAGAAAATGATCATGAAACAAAAAAAGATTATCTTTTAAATATATTTTTCTTGTTAACAAGCGGAAAAATTGTTATACCAAGGTATAATGCCTAGGGACTTGGAGAGCATCAGATGTTGGTGTAAACTAAGTTTCTTAGGTAATATTAGTCTCAAAATTAAAAAACAACTCGCTAACAGTGTCAGACCGGCGTTTTATTGCAAGAACTCACTGGCCAAAACTTTAGTAAACAACAAGGACAACATTAATATTAGGGATAAGTCCGGTATTTATAAATTACAATGTTTGGATTGCCAACACTTTTATGTAGGTAAAACCACGCGCACCATAAAAATTAGAGTTTCAGAACACTTAGCTGCTTATAGATTGAAGAAGGATACTTCTACGTTTGCAAACCATTTGTTGTCGGAGAGACATTCGTTTGACGCGGATGAGGGAGTTCAATTGTTGCATCATAACACGGGGGACCATAAATTGTTTTATCAGGAGATTTTAAAAATTAATAGAGGCCAGTTATTAATTGATTGAATTGGCATTCACATGGTAGAACTCCATTATAACACGGTGAAAAAATAGCAATGTATTTTAGTTCTACAAAATTATTTTTAACAAATATAGTTGATAGCTATTTCGGCTCATAGTTCTGACGATGGCGTGAGCCGAAATAACTATCAACTATGTTTGTTAAAAATAATTTTGTGGAACTAAAATACATTGCTATTTTTTCACCGTGCCAGTCATTAAATTCAAACTTCATTCTTAACGATCAACTCAATCTTCCCCTTGTTGTACCCTTTACGTGAGATCGGTTCAATGAATCGACAATCTCATGACGATAATTCTTATGTCTCTAAAGGATACCTAATATCACTAGATGTTTGATATTAGGTATCCTTTAAATAAAAGAAGACACATTTATAATTTGATTACTTGGTTTAAATATGTTGAAAACCCCATTTCAATAACGACAACTCATTAGCAAGATCGTTAATGAAAGTTGTCATAGTTAATTATTATTGGATTAATATTGTTACATTCTTTTCAGCTCCAATTTTTGCTTGTCTATTGGTAAGTAGATTTCTGTTAATAATAATTATAATACATTATATATACGATGCTAACTGTTTGTTTTACATCAGTTCTGTTGCATTCGTGCGATGGAATACCTGAAAATGCCGAAGGGCGAAACCCGGGTCGTTTGTGATAAGATACATGGAATCGTACAAAGTTGTAACAATTCAAATTTAATTCTTACTAGTTAAAATAAGCGTTACGTAAAATATTTCTTAGATGATTATGATCATGGTTAGATATTTCTCAAAATGAATGTCTGTGATCGAAAGGAAAATTGAGTTATACCTTAAATATACAATTTTACAAAAAGCTTACAATCAGGTATGCGTGTTTTTTTTTGTAATATTTCGGCGGAAAAAAATTAGAAGAAAATAAAAGTCGTATAAACTACTTCAGCAATGCTGATTCCACTAGTCATCTTTCAATCTTTTTTTAGACTTAAAGCAAATTTCCTTTCGAACACAGATATCATGTACTGTGAAACTTGATAGCGTGTCTTAGATAAGCCCTCGTGTGTGTTAAGCTCGAATTTGAATGATTTTACCGAATTGGATAGGGTACGAACATTTTTGTCACGTACCGAGACGGTGGTCGCGGTGCACGAATTGGACCGCGGCCGGAACATCGAGATGCGCCACTTCCTCTTCACCTGCGCTATCACCTGTCAACAAAAAGCATGATAATTAAAACGAGACACATCTTTGGGAACACAAACTAATAAACCTTAAAACAGATATATTAATACAAACTGTCATCTGATTTTTCAATTAAGCTATCTGGCCATAGTACGTATATATATAAATATTTTTTAATTGAAGATCTAGAAATAAATAACTACGTTCGAGGTAGTTTTTGTACATGTTAACCTTTATCAACATTTTTGAAAAAAAGATATTAATTAGTTTATCCAGATATATGTAGTTATTTAATGTAAATTAGCTGCTGTTTTGCTGATCATTTCTTGGAATGTCTGCATTCACACTATTTATTGGTATTACAGCATTAAATAAGTGTAGTCACCCAGTATATAATTTATAGTTTCAACAAAGCGTTTCTGAAAAGAAATACTGTAAGTTCAACGTTAAGATTCAATATAATTGTATTAGTTCAAGTTGGTGTAATAATGTCACAATTATATAATTCACCTTTTACCTAGATAGCGTGTAGAAAATGCCTTTTTTATGACAGTCATGTATCCGTTTAAATGCATATCTATAAATGCATTCAAATAAAATATAAAACAGTAAAAAAATTACAGTTATCATTGTAGATAAGGAAATCTTTTATTTACATTCGATTATAATATAATACACATATAAAAAATAAAGTTTTTTTCACCTGGGTAAATTTTCAAATATTCATAGTATAAATCAATTTATTTCCAGCCACTGAGTAAATGTTTTTGGTCATTTGTTTTACTGTTTTGAGTTCATTCTCAAAATATCATCTTCTGCCAATATCTCTATAAAATATTGTGATTGTAACACTTTAATCATCACTCAGAGACGGCTCTTGGAAGAGGGGTTTCTCCGAAAAGGGATATTGACTTAAAATATTGGTTTTTATTCTCTCTATTTATTTTAAATATTTGATAAACAAAAAATTGTACGCTAAATAATTAAATTTTATTACTTTTTATAATATTTATTTCCGTAACAAAAAAAAATACATTTTAATTTGTTACTTAGTTTAAAACGTGAGGCTTGATTTTGAATAAACACTCAGGTCTGATATAGCTTAATATGACAAATATATTCTTATAAAACGACTTCCAAATTATAATTAAACTATCAAGAATACCTAGCTAACTACGATTCGCTTCATAATCTTATTATTTCACCTTTTTCCTCTTCGATGAGATTGTTCGATGAATTAGCGTAAAACTAGTTGCAGATAATTTTTTTTATAAAAGATCTTTCAATATTTACGAGAAATGAACATTGATAAGGAATAGATATTTCAATACTTTAGATTATAAAGAAAAAAGATGATCTACATATGTTTTTTAAAAACAGTAAACATGATGAATTGAATAGTATTTTCTTTTTCAAAATAATAAAGTTAAAGAGTAACAACTTGCTTTCGAACAAAATCATATTTCATGTATTAAAAAATCATAACATTACGAGTGATGTGCCAAAATTCCACACAAAGATGAAAAGATTTCTGTAAAGAGATATGCCTCCACCGAAAATACCTACTGAATAGAAATACCAAAGGCTTTTTGTTCTGACGTCATTTATAATGGATTCACAGAGCTTCGTCATATCACAGAAAAGCTCAAAAGAAAAATTATATCATTATGAAAGGATCCCATTAAAATATATGTATTATGAAAAATATTGCCTTTAACGGTGTAGCTGTTATCTACTCAGTTTATTTTGAGGTATTCGTTGCTTTTTGCAATACCTGCTTTTCCAATTATATATACACACAGTAAAACTTTTTAAAAACAGAGGTATGCGAACAAAGAATTCTAAACAGAAATTGAATAACCTTCATAATATTTAAAAGTAGCACAGCTATGCACTTCTAATTTCAACGTCTAAAGTAAATTAATTTTTTATTCAACTTTTAACTAACTACTTTCCGTCAGTAGATTTCTGTTGAATTACGAAGAATATTTCTTCGGGAATAAACAAATTTAATACACGCGGATAACATTGGCTTTGTGCACATCAAATTATCGACTGACATCTATCAAAATGTCCTGCATTGGTGTAATATCGTCTAAATCATAAACATTGTAGAATAAATATGTACAAAAATATATTTTTGCATTTCCTTTCCCTATTTGTAACGAAAAAGCTCTCATTCCTCAATCTAGTCTTTTTTTAAATTCTTCAACTTAATATGCTTTTTTTTCGAAACAATTTTATCAAGTATTGTTCAGTAACGTTAAGAAGTCTCGCTTAAAATTTAAGATATTAATAATTCGTAATAATTTTGTTTTGAATGTAGCCGTGGAAGTAAAATATTTCGTAATCTATTTGGCATGCTTTTACTAATATAATACAAAATATAAATTGACAATTTTTTTATATTACATACACAAAAAATTGTACGAACATATATTTATAATATGCTAGATAAGACCTAACAATTATGAAACGGATAAGTTAATATAAAAAATCTACTTTTTACGCGAATCGCCAAAATTTATTACCTGTAAAGCGATAACGCTATACAAAAATTACTTTACTAAAGACTGAAGACTTTACTGAAATATTATATCCAATATTATCTGGTTTAAGATAACATAGTATAAATTGGAAATGTTGACAAACTAATGAACTCTCAATTTTTTTACAGAGAGAAGTTTTGCCATTGAACATTTTACGAGGCCACAGTAAAGCGATCCGCCATGAAACAAGCATCGACTAACATTTTCGTCCGATCGCTCCATAAAAACGGAGTCGACATCCATCATGGATCAACTTGGTTGCATTTAATGGCAAAAAAAACTGCTTAAAGACATTTGAGAATGGTTTTATGCGTCGCCAAATAATAAATGTCATCGATCCACTTCTCACTGGGTATTTTCTGAAAAGCTGGGAGTATTTGGGAGTCAGTATATGTGGTCTTACTGTGAGAGAGCTTTCATATGATCAGATCGGTCCTGGTTCATGTGCCGGTAAGGAAAATATCATATTAAGATTTATTTAATTTTATCATATAATATATAAGAATTTTGTCATCCATTCGATTATAAACAGTTTTGAAAAATTGTCTTTTGACAATAGCTGTTTCCGATATTATATATATATTGTTAATCATCCTCATCAAGCTTATTTCAATATTTTTCGATCTTATATAATTTGATAAATTAATTGATTCTTAAAAAATCACTGTAGAAACTATTTTTTAACGTATACAAAGATTTATCTATTTGAAGTTCTCAATTTATTATTGAAACCAGATATTACAATATATATTGGCTTGGGTTATCTAAAACTATAGGAAAAATGACTTGTATTTTAAATGAAAATGTATTTTATTTTCTCATGCCTTAATATGATACAAAAGAATTGTATTAAAATATATTCTCAATATCAAAATCAAAAAATATCAATGTGAAGCATACTGATACACGCTAGTAAAAAAATGCTTGTATATCCATATAGACAAGTTATATTATACAAAATATTTTTTTTTATAGATACTTATTTTATTCATACAGAAAGATTAGAGGTGATTCATTTTTTTTTAAATTCAAAAAATTATTTTCATCGCTTTGTAGCATGTAGGTGAGATTTGTGTTTCTATTTTACAATAAACTTATACACAGGGTCGATCCTTTTTAGCCAGATACAGTATACTCTAATAAACAAATTAAAAACGATATAACTGGTCCATGTGTGCATGAATTACACAGATGTTATTAAATTGTTCACAAACTAAAAAGTAATTACTAATGCATTTAAGGCATTGTCAGTCAGTATCTACTGCGATAGTCGTAGTTTATCTTTGTGGTTACGTGGTTATTATCTGACACCTAACTAGTCTTACTTAACGTAAACCATTTTGTTATTTATAATTTGTCTACTACGCATTAATAAGTTTATAAATTAACAAGTTTTTTTTTCTAATTTACTAGTAAAAAGAATGTAAATTTACTGTAGTAATATAAATACAAACTAAAACTGCTGATCGAGATACATATTGACCACACTTCACTATTAAATGTAAAAAACATACTTTTAAAAAGATTAACCTAAAAGAGTTATTTTAAATTTATGCATAGTGGTAGTGAATATCTGAAAGAGATAAGCTTTGTATATAAAAAAAAAACATTAGTGAAAAGAGAGGAGATTGATCTCTCTTATAATAAAATTTAGTCTGGGGAACGATTAAAGATAGATCCTTCCATTTATAACGGAGCGCGTCTTTTTATACAAAGCAAAAGCGCATAATAGAAACAGGAACGCTTGGAATACTCGTATTCATAATAAAATAATTATTATAAATTACAAATTACAAATATACACTGTTCATAAAAAACTTAAATTAGTAAATGGAAAGCTAAAATTTAACTGAAATCAACGCCTATATTTAAAAATTTAAAACTATTATATAGATAATATTCAAAAAATCGTGTTGGTTTTTACGACATTTCTATAAATTAAATTATACAACTCTACCGGGCTTAAGGCAGAGTAGGCAACGGCTATGGTTTATATTGGAACGTTTATGAGCTAGATATTATACATGAATGGAAAGTTACCCGATTTCTTTATCAATTTATTAATGTGTATGTTTTTTCACTTACAAGATTTAAAACAATGCAGGGCATGACAAAATCGATTCAGATAATTCAATTCATTAAAGGAAAGTTCTGCTATGTGTATCTCAAAATGACAGTTTGGTTGAAGAATAATTTATGTTTAAAAGGCCTAATGTTTGTGTTTACAATAATTTTATTAACCAACACATATGTTTATTGGTATATTTTATTTGTCACAAAACGGCTTTTAACCCATTTCAATAGTATGATTGTCATATTAAAGGATTGTTAAGTGATTTTAAAATCATCAAATTTAAGATAAGGTACAAAAAAATTATTCGTGGAAACAGCCTGTATTCTTTTATTAGTTCCATCCGCAGTACAACTGGGGGTAGATAAGAAATGATTGATATCTCGTTAATTGGCTTCATTCCGTTAGGTTGATGGTGGGATAACCCTTCTCAAGGGTTGTTTTATTTTTGAGCTCTTGAAAAGAATATCGATTATAAATTTCATAAACGTTTAATAATGTGAAAATAGATAACGAATCTTTTATGCGAAAAATCTATTATCTCTCTAAATTGACGACTCAATAAAATATTTCTGGTAATTTAAAAAAAATATAGCGAAATAATGAGAATATACTGAATGGCGTTATATTTTTAATATTCTAATACTTAAAATGAAATATTAAAAAAAATGATTAATGTCGACTAACAAGGCCTTTCTACTCTTGTCATAAATATAGAAGTAAATTTAAAGAAATAAACTGAAAGTGAATGATTGCCTAATAGTATTTTTTTATGGGATCTTTGTTCTACAATTATGTACATTCATTTTATATTTTTAAACAGTTGAGAAAATAAAAAGCATAATCGTATTTTTAATGACGTTGTAAGTAAAATATTTTAAAGGAAAAAGTAGACATATTTTCGACATAATATAAATAAATCTTTAAATATAAGTGCTAAGTGGTCATGTTTTTAATATGCGGTTGAAATTAAATAATTCAAGAATATTTTTATTTTAATATATAGTTAAACTTAAATCCGAACTTGAAATGAAAGCAATTTATAAGTTCTATATTTAGATGGAGTTGAGGCAGTTCGCGATTTCGCGAAATTAAAAAAGAAATCGTTATTAAACTGTTGTAAATTTATTGACTGGACAATTTTTGTTTGCTTTTTCTATTAAAATAAAAATGAAATGCGTACCTTCGGCACAAAAAAAACACATTTAAAATTGAAATTAGAGCTAATTAATTATTGTTTTTTTGTGGTTGTCAAAAGAAACTTTATAATTAAAGAACTTAATAACAACTAAAAAGGTATTTTATTTTATTTAAATGTATTCTTTTAAGATCTGCTATTAAAAATAAAACCTATTTAAAAGCGTGTTCATGCTGCATAGAAAAAAACCATTATGTGGGACGTTTTCGTAGAATTAAAGAGCATTTAAAGAGAAACGGTGAAATAAAAAAAGTATTATAATTAAATGTCATTAGGTTTTCTCATTAAAATATAATTAATTGAAAAGTATTTTCTTTTCAGTTAAGTCTAGTGTTTGTTTGTTAAATTTTGAATGAATTTAAAAATAAGAAAAAACAAACAAACTGACTTTTAATTTAAATTATAACCTTAATATTTTGTTATTTATAATTTCTGAAAAGCCAGTTTACTGATATAATTTACATTTATAACTTTTCTGAAAAATGTCAAAAGTAAGAACGTGGCTTTTTTCTAAAAATTATTACTAAAACAGATGAAAAGCGTCTTTCTTTAAGAGATAAAAAGTTTGTTTTATGTGTTTTATCGTTCTTAAAAATCTTTTTTCAGTTGTACAACACCTATTATACAAATGATCAATATTTACTTAGACATAAAAAAAATGTAAATGAAAATATTCACACCCAATATATTTGCTTTTGATGTGATAATAAAAATACATTCTATCTCTATTCTCGTGCTATATTGCGTTTTAGAAAGTAAATGTCAATTCCGTCAATAGATTCTTAGACAGTAAAGCCAAATATGAAATTGAAAAAAAATCATTTTGATTTTAATTTTAGCGTAATAGTTCAGAGTTTGCTAGAAAAAAAATTGCGATTAAAAAACAAAACAGCCTGAAGTAAAATACATATATTAAATAAATTTACTTATGTTTTGTTCAAAAATATAATATGTGTTGTTATGTTCTTACCTCTCCATTACAGAAACAGTAAAGTGTTGCCACACAGAGACCCTGCAATAAAAAAAAACATTTTTATTATTATAATTTTTAAAGCTGTAAAACTATCCTTTTCAAATATTAATCGAAAAATTTCCATGAATCATCCTACAAAATAACTTTTGCAATATTTAAGTAATTGCGATGATTAAATCGTTTTCTGCGAATATAAAATTGTGCCCTGAAAGCATACACTGCGCACTCTTATGATATCTATAATAATTGAATAGAATTCTCAGTTCATTCAATCGAGTCAAGGATTGATTGCAAACAATATTTTATTTCGAGTTAGTAAGTACATGCAATTTAACGTAGATCTTACAATGCGCGCCGGCTCATCTTGTAGCGAGTAAATAACGGCGCCTATTCAAATCAATTTTATTTGGGCAACGATTGTCAGACCGTCTCAAGCATTGAGGCAACAGTATAATGTATGGGTGGTACGGTGAAGGGTTCCAGGTGTGTTTCCTTCTGTATCCACTCGAGTCGTTCACTTGTAATCAAGTGTAAAGTGCTTTTGAATGGCAAACCGAACTTGGAAGCTTCTTGGCATAATATTAATTAGTGGCAAACTTTACTACATTCAAAGATAAACTACATGACAACTAATAGCTGTGGCATTCAATCTTCTGCTTTCAAAATGTAGATATCTTTGTATTGTCTCTTATATGAAAAAAAAATCCAATTTGAATTGTGAATGCAAAAAAATAAGCATGTATATCTGAACTTTATTGTATTCTCACAAAATTTAGTTGTGCAGATATGAAAATAAATATTAAAATAACAAACCAGACGGAGAAATCTTAGTACAAGATTCCGATACTAATTTCATTGTGCGAAAATACTGTAATGCTTTAGAACAATTGTTTAAGTTGTTTATTAAGATCATTATTTCATAGAATGTTTTTGCATGATACACTCTTGTTGTACCAGCTATAATTCAAGTAACTTTCGACACCTAATAAAAATACCACAGAATTAACACAAAAAATAAAACATCTGGGCAAAAAGCGAAGCCAATCACACAAATTATATTTTGTTTCTTCCTTCAAAATATTCTAAAGAAAGTATTTGTTTTTAAAAATACACAATTTAAGAATTAATAGCCAGTCCTAGTAAAACAAAGTTGTTTAATATACACTGTGTTATTGTTACCACATTTCATATAGTTCTACTTAATTATTTTTTTTTGGCTATTAATATAATATAATCCGTTCAATAACATATATCTTTAGAAAAACTACAATATAAAAAATACGTACATTCACTTTTTTTGGTCACTAAATTCTGCGGAGGGCAAAATAAAGTTAAAAGATTTATCGCACGGGTGATTTCCTGTTTTTTAAGTTGACGGAAATTTTTACGGCTGACTTTTCCACACTTTTCCTTTTATTTTATACGCGAAAAGCGAGAACAATATTATTACAAGTATATTATAACAGGACAACTTTCTCAAAAGAATGTTTTTTCGCTGACGTAAATATAAACTAAATAATACGTTAAGCTCCTTTATAAATCGTTACTAAATCCCTGAGCTAATAATATAAATCTCTCCTTTAGGAAATACTTTAAATTTAGAAAATAATACGCAATTTTTTACTTATATTCTACCAAGCTAATCTCGTCCCGTCAATTGAATGGCGCTGTATCAAAGTTTTATTTTTTATATATTATATAAAGTTGGAGCCTGTAATTTGAAGTTTTCTATGGTAAGTTAAAAAGAAATCATATTGTTTATCTCGAGTGAATAAAAATTTCATATTACTTAGCGCATCGAAAACTCATAACTGTAATGTCAAATATTATTTTCTTTCGTTAAATGTTTATATAAAATGGAATACTTTTTCATCGAAGACTTTAAACTCTAGCTAAAAACTAACTGCAAACGATAGTTTTATAACATATTTCTTTACTACTTTCGTTTATAAAATATAGAAATATTCGACTACTGTTTCCGTCAGGTTGCATATTTGAAATCTTTAATTGATCCTACGTCAACGTCGCCATCTTTTACTTGCGAACTAATATCGGGCGATAAACATTTTTCACAATTGTTTTTTTATCAATATATGGATATGTTTGACATCTTAAAAAGTCGTTCGTAATGGGTAAGTTCTTCGTAACACGAAGTGCGGGTATGGTCAAAAATAAAAACTGTTAATAAAAATAAAAGAAAAGTTTGTTTTCTTATAACAGACACGGAGTGTTGAACGGAATAATATATTAAATTAAAAAAAGTTCAATATACAGGGAAAAAACGTTTATTTATTTCATTCTTCCGTTCTTTCTTGGATACGTTGAGAATTTCTTAGGAGCATGTTGTTTTTATTACTATTTTCTCAACTTCTCGCAGTATGTATAATAATATACATACGATTTTCGAAGTCACACTACGATATGCCGGCAGTGCATGGATTTGGGAGACCACACTCGACGAAGGGTTAACGCCACGTACAACAGGATGAGAACTATTTTTATATCTTTCACGTTCCGTTCAAAAAAAATGTTTTGAATTATTCATATCAAAATAATCTTTATTTTAAGTCGTCTATGCTTCTATAAAAATTAAAACGTAGTTTTTTTTCGTAATTTTACATTTTTGTAGTGATCAGGGTGTGTTTATTCAAATGCTTTTTTACCTCAAATTTCAGTGACAATCATTGTCATCTATTTATGTTGAGTACAAAAACACGCGAAATTCTATTTGAGAATACTGATTACAAGTTGCTTAAAAAAGTGAAATAAAAAAATGTTTGAGACATTATTCCGTTATCTGTTATACAAAAATGTTGTTAATTTTCTACAATATTCTACCTCATTGAAATACACATACATAAATCATTCACACATTTTCACATCACATATTTATTTTGCTTATCAATATTAATAAATAGAACCATTGAAATTTTATCCCTCGATATTCCTAAATATTTTAAGTAATATTTACTTTCTCGAATGAGTAAAACATGATATATTATCGATAAATAATTTTCTGAAATTGTTGTGCCGTGTGGCCATACTTTCTATAGCTTTTTTACATCGTATTTTATACTTTTTTCATAAAATTTTGTGTCCAGTATTATTTGTTGTAACGTGCTATTTTTATTTCTGACAAAAGGACCCCATGAGAATTAAAATCCTGGGAATGAAAACAAATGATAAATCGATTTTACGTAAACATTTTTTGTACTATCCCAAATCATTTATTTTTTTTTATCCTTACCCGTGAGCAGCAGTTGGTAGATAGATTTTTTCAATATTTTTACGGGTTCACTTTAAAAGACGTTCATAGCAAAACTTTATAAAATGATCCATATCGTAACAATGTTTCCAAAAACAAATGTAACGATTTTTCAAATTATTTTATTTCTATTATCACCGTTATCGTGGAAGTTTTATTGACCAATTTCTTTGTGTAAAATTGTATGATGCCGGTCGTTATACGGTAATGGCATACGTACTATATCTCCACATTAGATATTTACCTGTTTTAAATTGAAAAAATGAATCATTATCAGATCGATCAGATATGTCCAAGTTATTATCAAATTTATATTTTTCCATTTAAAATTTGATATCAAAGACGTGGGTTGACGTTATAAAATTTCTCAATCGAGTAGATCAAATATGATGTTAAAATACGGTTATTTGACTTTCAGCTGTTATTTACGATACTGTATAATATATATATATCTTATTTATAAATGAGTTTAAAAGGTTTGCCAATCTAATTATACCTCTTTGACCAAACTAATTAATTTCTCAAACAAAAAAATTAAATAAACAAATATAAAAGAATTACCAAAATAGTAATCAATTAACCTTATTATTGTAAAAATTAAATATTTTTTTGTAAATTATTACTATTTAAAGCAAAATAAACGCTTAATTGAAACCAAATCTATTTCATTATTTTCAATAATTCTGACTTAAAGGCCTAATAGTGATTACATGTATTTGATTTACTGATTTTATTTTTAACAAATCGTTTACAAAAATAACCGATATTATAAATTTAGTCTAATCTAGTCTAGTCTTTAAACTAGTCGATTTCTGATTAATTCTATAATATTTATTACAAAATACAATATAAGATAGGCTGGCCAAACACCACAGCTTAGTCTAGCTACTAGATTGACGTGATCTGATTTCGTTCATACGACATATCATTGATCTCGGGATTGACACTGTATATATGTATTTCAAAATGAGAATGAATTCCAATTGAAATTCTATATTTGGTTACACTTCTATTCATATGTTATCTGTTAGTCGTTATCGTAGTTATGTTAAAATAAATAAAACACAATTATTGGTACTATTTTCACAATTGATTCCAAAACTCACGATAACAATATTGTGTTTCTTTTTTTTAAATCACAAATCATGTTTGTTATATTCGTATTTTTATATTGTTGAAACTGTTGAAGAATATTAATAAGATTTTGGCATTTTGTAAAATTCTCATTTTGAACTTTCAAGTCATAAATTTAATAAGAAGACATATGATATTCTGCCACTATATGTGAAGTTTTTATTATCGTATTATGAACGGGATAAATTATTGTTTATTGCAATATCGTGTTTATAGTTTAACGCTTTCTTGTGAAGTTCACAATGAAATTAGATTTTCAATATAGTATGATCATATGCAATTGGACACGTCTATTCAAAAGCACTGATTAATCCGGAACGCGAAATTTTAATATATGATAAATTTCATAAAACCTTTGATTTTTCTGACAGTCACGTGCGTTTTAAATCATTTTCTTAAAGCCTCGCTTTGTTATAAAAGTCTTTGGTAATTGAAAGTTTTTGTTTTAATATAGTAATCCATGGTTTTCAGCTGGCAAGTGTACACCTAAGTAAATTGTTGTTATAATCCAGCTTAGTCCAAACCAGCACTACTTTCGTTTTGTATCTCTCGGGTATCATTGGATTACTTAACTTAACTGGTGCATTCACCGTGTCTCTTAAATGTTATCTTTTCAGTCCATTTTCATCTATTTTATGAGATTTTGAGTTATTTTAAGCGCGTTTCTAACAATGCCTAGCATTCTCATATTAAAACTTTAATTTAGTAGAAAAATAAATTATTGATTGCTTAATATACGAACTAATGATATTTACTATTGTTACTGAAAACATGTGGGAACACTTATGCATTCTTGTCATCAGATTTTGTTGCCAAAATTTGTAATAATCCAATAATGTTATTAGCTCCACAAAATAACTTAATTTTTTCATGTACTTTTTTAACGAGATAATTTTATTTGAATGTATAAAGGTACTTATTGAATGAATTGGAATTTAATGGTAGAACTCCATTATAACACGGTGAAAAAATAGCAATGTACTTTAGTTCTACAAACTGTAATAAGATATAGTTGAAAGCTATTCAAGTTCACGCCACCGTCAGAACTAAGTTGAAACGTGCATTTACTTATCTATATATGGCTGTGTAGAAAAGGTACACAATACATCTTCTCTTCTGTTTTAATAACCTAGCTTATATCGTGCTAATAATATAACTAAAATTAAAATTTGAATTAAACTAAACAAGCGGCACTTTCAATAATCTTAAATACTGGCCGGAGAAGATTTATTTCAGAAATGCATTAGCCTTTCGCAATGGTCTGAGGAGCGGCGAAAGACTCATATTTGTCTGTTCGTTGAAAATTTTGACAGCATTTAAATATTTAATTGATCTAGGCCGGTCTTGACCAGCGCACACATTTTCAGTTGATGCAATCAAAAATCGTTTGTTTTTTATTCATATATACAATATATAATGACAAGGATTGATAGTAAGAAAAATCACGGTAATTGATAATTGTTCATTAAAATTTTGTACTGATGGTGATTAAACGACTGATGAAAAACCATATGCTACATTAAAAGCATGACAAATACTCAAAAATGCTTTCAAATACTCGCTACTATATCAAATTTATTTTGATCAGTATTATCATAATTGTATTGACCGAAAAGCGTCCCCCAGATGCAAATATGGCGGAATATTCGGCGGGTTGACGTTGACGAGAATCAATTTGAATAATGTCGAAAAATCGCCCTCGACTTGTTAACTCGCCCGGCAAATAGACAGGGCTCGTTGTTCCCCGAGCTGACGACATATCGATTTATTACTTCCCCGTTATCACATCTCGTCATAATGCGCTCGAATTTATTCATGGCTTAGATTCAACGGTGTTTGTTTGTTTTCATCACACAAAATGTAGCTATTCATAAAAGGGTATCTGGTATCGAACGATCAACAAAGCGATCGGAGTCACTAAAGAAATAATTATATTATACTATTATATTTTGTTTATTTTATATCAGGTCTTTCATACCCATCAATTTTGTTTATTCGATAACTTTTTATTATTCGATAACCTGTTCTATAAAGGAAAAGTTATGACTGGAAACGGAACACTTGTTGACGTAAACAATATCTGTAAAAAGTTTTTCCCGATTTTTGGTCACTTGAAATGAAGAATAACGATTCGAAAACATTATATTCCATTTTTTTCAATAAAAACCACTTAAAAACCATTTAAATAAATATTGTATCTTTAACTATGGTGTATTTACATCTTGATCACAATGAAACTATAATAACTATTATCATATGAATGATTATGTGAGGTTAAATCAAACATTCCTTCATAATATTTTTTTCAAAATGAAATGTATCTTGACTAAAGAGCCAAAATGTGTGAAATATTTTTTTCAGCGAAAATGAGTGTACGGTTTGTTGTATGCTATTCATGAGAATTTTCTATTACGGCAAGAGTTTCTTGAAATGGCTTAGGTTGGTAATATTCAGAGCTTTTTGTGCGGTTTGTGACCATTTCGCCTGCAGCACAAATATATTGTTTCACATTAGTTGAGAGCGGGCATTTGGGAAAAAATAAACACTAATATACGGTAACGCAAGATTGTCACACTATTTCATTGTATAATTCGTTTAATGTCGCACTTAGCACTCTGTTAGTACAATCCCCTGAGAGTTGGGTCATTTAATATCTTCTTGGCTAGATGCAAGTATATAAATGTAAACTAAGGAGTACATGGTATGGGAATGTGGTCGTAACGTGTACGTGATACGCCAGGTGTACTGAAATCATGCTGACCCGTTTCGAAAGAGGATTTAAAGTCACCTTACTAAAGTGCTTCCTCTGCAACATCAAAAATATTTCAATTTCCAATTTAATGCCAATAATTTCCAAAAATACTTAGTTGTATCTACTAGCATATACAAGAAGTTTAGAGTTATGAATATTTTAATAGAAATAATAATTCGAAGGGATTTTACAAATGCCTTCATATTTTTAAAATAAAGAGTCCATAGATCCAACTGATTTTCATGTTCTCCTGGACAATTTTACTCGTCTGTTACATATTTATGGATATTTAAAACCATCAAAGAATATGATGACCGTACTTAATTATATTGTAATATTGTCTTATCGAAAAAAAAACAATCCTTCATGAAAAGAAAAAACAAGTGTGAAGAATAAATAATAAAAAAGGACAACTCACATCAAATGAAGCGAGATTAAAGGTTCCCCTACTAATGTTACCCAATGTCAATTCATGGCATTATATTAGTTCAATATTGTTCATGCACCGAAAGATTGGATATACAAAGCATTTTATCGTCATAATTCTATGCTTCGAAGCTTTATATATTTCGTTTAAGCCACTATTTATTATTAAGTATGATGAATACCACTAAAAAATTCCATTTGTTATAATTCGATTAATGCGCACTTAATATAAAAATAATAACAAATAAACAAAGAGTGTGTATATAGCTAAAAATATACAACTATCACCCCTTGGTGGTTAGGCATTATTTTTAAATAATAACAAAAATATAGTACTATTTTCATTATATATATCTTGGGCAGGGCAGGGTAAGCGAAATTACCGCAAGCATGAAACTGAAGGAAACCAGTCGGGATCATAAAATGTATCTTTAATAAAAACACATTTTTTAAGTTCTTATTTACACCATATATTTTTTTGATCAGGACCGGTTTCACTTAGCGAGTTGATAATATTCGCGATTAGCGAAACCCCTTATCGTGGAAATAAGTAATTAAATTGTGTTTTTATTATTTAAAATATCATGTGTTTCCATCAAGAAGTGACAGTTAACACCTTAATAAAAATTATCGTTGAAATTGTACTAAAAATGTGTTTTGATTTTTTAAATATTTATACGTTTGATGTTTCAGATATACAATTGGACAGATATATAAACCAAGACATATTTATTGCGATGAAATCTGAACGCGAAAAATTGATCGATGGAAATAAATTTAAAGCTAAGTATTGTACACTGAGAATATATTGTGACTAATCTACCAACAGTAGGTATATCAATTACCTTTTTACAAATAACCAAAATTCAAATCGTAAAGCAGAAACGTTAAGCTATTAAAAATATCACCTATATTAAAAGCTTATAGGCTGGCCGAGAGGCATTAGGTGTGAGGCGTGAGGTGTAATTTTCCCAGGCTTATTACAGCGGTGATGTGAAAACCCATCCAACAGATGGCGAACCAGTGGAACTGCGGATGACAGAGTGGCTCGTGACCCGTCAAATAGTAATAAATCATGCGATGCTCGGAAGCTGGGTGGAATGGACTATATAAATCCCATCATTTCTTTACCACTCTGTTAGACATACATCATCCGCATTTTGTATTGCATAACACATTTATCACAATGTTGCCGCTTTTACGTAGATTCCATAACAAACTTATTCCGCCTCGTTGAATATAATAATTCTTAAGTCCTTATTAATTGAGTTGATTTTTATAAATTCGATTTATAATGATTTCTGAACGGCTTAAAAATCAAACCGTTATCATATTTCAATATTTTAGACTCAATTTATGATATCGACTGAACGTGCTTGATGGAATTTCAATATTAAATTTGAAGTGTTACAACTTTATACGATTCCACATGTTTTGTCACTAACGGCTCGGTTTCGCCTATCGGCATCTTCAGGCATTAGATCACACGGATGCAACAGAATTGACTTTTACTAAATTTTAGATTCGATCAAATTCAACCAACAACTAAAATGGTTTTGTTTGGACTAGGTTTACGTGTCGCTTAGGTTATGAAAATAATAGTTTTATAATTATTTTTTTCATTATTTACTTGATTTTAAGTACATACATACATACATAGGACTATAAGTCTTATGTGATTGGCGCGAAGATTTGCGAATGTAAAGAAAAAGATGATATTTCACTAAATATAATATAATATTTTTTTCAATCATTTTATAAATTTTACAATCGTGCCGAAGTATTGATAACTTTCTTTTTCTACATATTACATTATGATACTGATTGGAAAATTTTAATAAAAAAATCTTCATATCTGTTTCAATATAGGGGCCAACTAATAGAAGTATCTTGTCTTTAGAAGAGAAGTTTTTCCATAAGAACTTCAGGTTATAAAGTTGTCCAACCTCTTATAGGGGATAAAACTAAAACAGAACCGGTGGTTAACTTACCGGTACCGCTACCACCCTGTCTTTTAGGATCAAATGGGTGAGATGGTAATTTTAGGCATCACGAGCACCCACCCTTTCGAACAAAATCGATTAAATAATCTATTAATACTGAATCACGACCCGGTCATTTATCAGAGTGTCTAATGTATTATTCATATAGCTTGGATGAAATAAAAAATTACCACTGTATTGACTTTCGAAACATTACTGTAGTACTTATTTCAATGTATCGAAGTTTTATACTAAAAAATATAAAAATGTTATCACTGAAATCTCCATAAATTCATTTAACACACACACACACACTAATTAATTAATTTTTCAACGTGTTATAATGGAGTTCTACCAAGTAAATGCCAATTCAATAAATTGATAAAATATTTTTTGAAGTAACTCTTAACGCGCCTCATAGTTAAATATTTTATTTGTGTTGATTCAAGACTGGCAACATAAAAGTTAAAAATATATATTTTTTGAACTCGTGTCATATTATATCACACTTATGGTTATATCTTTAAATGTATTTTTAAAAATAAAAAAGATGACCTTTAGTTTCTAAAAACACATTTGTTAGTACTATCCCGCGATATATTTTATGATTACGACCGGTTTCATTCATCGCGAGCTTTCAACTGATAAGAATATAAATTCATATCCAAACAATAATTGTTGAGTTGATTATAGGCAGGTATATAAAACCAAAGGTTCAAGAACTAAGAAAAACCAATATACAGACAGTCATACAATATGTATTCAACAAAAGTAAATTTATTAATACATAAAATGTGAACAATCTCTTATCAATAATTTGAAAACGAAATACAGACAAATATATAATCTGAGTTTAGAATAATTGTGAAAGACTAATAATCAAGAATAATGAGTGGGAAATTTGATGATTAAAACAGTCGGTGCTTAAAAATTATGAAAAATATCTTTTTGTTGTTTATCAGTTGATAATGCTTACGATGAGCGAAACTGATCTTGATCATAACATATATTGTGGAAATAGTACTAAAAAAGTGTGTTTTTATTATGTAAATTATACAATAAGATGCTTTTATATTTATTTACAAGTGTACATAAAACTATATTTGACAATTGAATAATTTATAAGGATGGAGGTTACAATTTATAAGCTTTATGTGACAAATAAATTTCATTTGTAACAGGCTATCTGGAAAATTCCCAAACACGCCAGTAGAATGCGCGCGAGCATAACCGGGACCGGTTGGCTTGGACACGGCTGCCATTATGAAGGGGCGATAAATTAACCTCGAGGGGATTTCCGGCTTTTGTGTTAACTTTTATCATCTATCTGCGCTCCTCGCTTTCTCACTTAATTAATTATAATCGGGCATGTTAATTTCATTCACTCCCTCCACCTGTTGGCCATTTATGTGATATATCTTAGAGTAAATGGTCATTTTTGATAACGTTTCCACTCACTGATACAATAGTTATTTAATATATAAATAAAAATATCGTAAATAGTATTGAATCTGAGAATTAAACGCTTTCACGTGTCGGTCATATTTGATTTGCATATCAATCGATCCAAGTCTCGTATAGAAAAAAATGTTATTAAAAATTGATTTTTCAATCGAATCCATTCCATATAATCTTTGCTGACGAGAATCATACAATTCTTTAACTAACTGCTAAGAAACATTTTTGTTAACCAATTCTTCCCTTCTATGTATTTCTTACAAATGTGGCACAGTGACCACGAAGAATACGCATCAGCTGTCAAATGAAAATATTTTGTTTGGATATTTAAACATATGTTACATATACTTTAACACTGTGTGCTCCATAATTTTTTATCGTTATCAGTATACATTAGAAGCAAAACAATTTTTTTGATTAATTGTTAAGGATAAATATTGGCTGACTTATTGTTGAATGCTTTGATAAGACAAGTCATTAATGATTATTTTACAAATTATTCCTTATCGTATAAATGTGTCTTATTTATTTATAATATTTCTTTAAATAGTAATTTTTGATCCCTATGTATTAATATTATATTAAAAAGTTTTCATAAGCGTTGAACGAGCTATTTTCCGATCGTATATGGTGAGCAACTTCTGATGTATATATTTTTCTAATCTAAAAATTTCTCGATCTTCAGAAACCCTTTAAAGTTATCCCAGGTTTGCTGTGCTAACTTAGATGTTTTTCTATCGTTATTTTAAGGTATTATGAAGCTTAACTCGGCTAGCTTTAAGCGGGAATCGATTTAAAATTATGGAATTTTGTATCCAACATAACTGACTATTTGCCTTTAACAAGTTAATCCTATATCCTTGGACATTTTCTAATAATAAAAAAAATTAGAAAAGTATATTATTTGCGAGAAAAGGTTACTCGTAAATTGAGAAATGGTTGTACTATGATGAAAATGTGTGGTTCTAAATGAGCGTCATAAAGAACTTCCGCCAACGACGGTTGTTATACCATTTTTGCTACTTTACCGCCAAATGAGTTTTCCAAAATCAAATTCACATCGTTCCAAAAACAAATAAGAGTGAGCTTTGTAAACAAGTTTCCGTGAGTATTACAATGACCACCATATAACGGTGAACAAGTTTGAATAATAACGCTTATTAAAGCAGAGAATACGAAAATGGAAAAAAAATAAAGTTTCTACATAGATACTGACGAGTAGAAAAATAAATAGTATAATATAAGAATACAGTACGCAAGCTTCCAGTAAGTCGAAGAAAAGTGAATTAATAAGAAAGCTAAAATTTTGTACAAACAGCCTCTTTTTAATTGTATTGTATAACTCTGTGAAAACGTATTTGAATGTATATTTAGAATGTATTTTAGATCTACAAAATTTATAAGGTATATAGTTCAGCTTACACCCTCATCAGAGCTATATTCAATTGCAAATTTACTTATTTTTATGTAGCAGTGTATAAGAAAAAAAGTAAATGAATGTTTAAGCAAGTATATAGTTAATAGCTATTTCAGCTTACGCCTTCATCATAACGATGTTTAAACGTACTTTTACTTTTCTATATGTAGCGGTGTAGAAAAGGATGCTAGAACACAGGAGAGGATGTATATATGTGTTTACTATATCTATATTGAAATAAGTTTTTATTGTTAATGCAATATTCTTTTGAAATCAAACAAAAAAGAAGAAAAGTAATTCCGCAGTTTAATGCTGTAATTATTGACCGTAGATCTGTACTCGCATAGAGTTATGAAAAAATGTTATAGAAAAATATTGACTTTAAGACTATTTACTGGTCAGTAATAAAGTGGCTCGTAGTTATTTTTTTTAAATTTGACCCTTCTTCCGTATCGACTGATGTTTGTTTGCCGGCCATCGCGCCAAGGCAGATTTAATGACACTACATAAAATGGCGAACATATTTGTCAGCCTTTTTTACTGTAATCGATACACGTAACGCACTGCACTTAACATGCGAAAGGCGGACGCTCTCTCCGTCCGTAACGATCGAATAAAATTACATTGATATTACCTGCAATGAAGCCGACGTGGCCGACACATACTCGTAAACTATCTCCCAGGAGTGGCCCTGCGGGGGTCGGAACGGCGTCACGAGGTATTGCAGTCCCAGCAGCGGAACCAGTAGGAACGTAGCCCTGAAAACAGAAACAGCTTCGTTAATCCGATTAATACACAATTGATGCAATGCGTAACTTTTGTGTGACATCAGTACAGATTTACTGCTTGAATCCAAAACACCTACGTTTCCGCAGTGAAATTTAATATTAAATAACGATTGAATAAATTCATAGTATTGTTTATTATTGTTTGTTGTTTTGTTTATACCGAAACAAAAATAAAACGCAGCATTTGTTATAATATATTCACGCACAGTTTGCACTGTACCCATGTTGTTGTTTTTCTCATGGAGCTTTAAATTCGTACAGACGACAAAAGTTAAACATAAAATTAAAGAAATCACTTAATGCTACATTATTCATAAAAGCGTTGTCTTTAAGTATAAAAATCATACTAGATAAATGATTATCAACATACAAATTTCATTAATCATAATAACAAAGTTTCAACAGTTCAAATTTGATATTGAAATTCCATCGAGCACATTTAGTCGATATTATAAATTAAATTCAACCCTTTTCACCAAAAGGTGACTGTTGATACATTGAAAAACAATATTTTAATCACAATAAATTTGAAAGTTTTCAAAATATTAAACTAAGAATTATTGAGAAAGAAACTAAGAATTGAAATAAATTTTACTATACAGAATGCTGATTAATGTAAATTATTGTTTCGCGTAATGAAAGTGGATTTAAGCTAAGAAATTACTAGTAGTTTGTTTTCTAAGTAAGATTTCTGTTGAATTGAGGAATTTTATCGTTCTAGGCATGCATTATATGTACACATAAATTATTTTTAGGTACAAATTCACAAATTAATACATAAAATTCTTATTTATTTGATTCGAAATCTGATTACACAAATAATTAATACGAAAGTAATGGAATATTGCGGTTTCCATATTATTTGCATTTTATAATGCTTCAAGTAAAAATAAAATATCATTAACTGTAGTATATAATCCACAGTGTAATCATGACCGCATATCGCTTAAAATACTCCCAACGCCTAGCGATAATTATCGATAAAAACGTTGTACAGCTAAAACCATCGCGGTTTGAAAACTTCTTTGACTTTTCGCAGTAATTTTATTTACAAAAAAAGTAACTTTCTCAGTTCCTTGCCATCTATAGTTTGTCCGTCATTATTAACTATCATCGTTTTTAAAATAAAATATTTTTTTATATTTATTCGTGATAGTAATTTTTGAACCATTATTCTGTTCAACGTATCAGTGAGAAAATAATTATTCGATACGATACACACAAGCAATTCGTCAATGAAAAAATCGTTATACCAATAACAGAATGAATGTATTATCCATATTTGACCAACGTGTTAAATTTTAGCTTCTTTTGTGAAGTAGATAACTGTCGGTTTTTGAAATGAAATGAGCAATCGGTTTAATTTATTAGCATACAGTCGATTGAAATCAAATTTTAATAAGCGTAAAAAAACCGCTCTGTAATACTATTATCTGTATGATACTGGTGACAAAGGCACGCAATACCCTTGACTAGCTTATAACGAAGTCACAAAGATCGTTCAACTTTATTAAACATGTAGATAATGAAAATTGACAAATTCTAATATTGGTCATTCTTGTCGATCAAAACACGGCGCAGACAAGCTGAGGAGAAAGAAAACAGCCGTAATATTTTTATTATTTTTACAAATCGAGTTGTTCACTTGATTTAAGTCACAACACAGAAGGTTTAATATTTTTTGAATAAACGTGAAAAAATCATGAAATATTTAAGTATAAACAAAAAAAAATATTTAAGGGTGAGGCTTTTATTTTTCCTCATTACTCGCAACCATAGCTTGTCGACCACTGAAGTAGCCCATTCAAACAGTTTATGATGTTATAAATTACCAGCTCTCGTTGTTATCTCTGTACTTACAATTATAACAAATGACACTCTGGGATACATTATATAATGTTAGATATGAAATAAGCATTGAAAATCAAAACATTTATAAAACTTCTACACGATTGCGCATCCACGCATGATTGAAAATTTTGTCCGCTTTAGGTGAGAAAATGTTCGTATAACGTTCTCGTTTTCAAGCAAGTGTCGTTTAAAAGTATATTAACCACTTTATCGAGTACCCGACTCAAAGCGGCTATTAAGTGATTTAACGCGAGTCATAAAAAGCTGCACTATTAAACTTTTTATTTTATATCCAAAATCAATTTGATTTGGTTTTATTTGTATAGCTGCATTTGTCATTTACAACACTGACGTAATTTAGTGTTGTTATTGAGCAGTGGAAATACCGGGTTCCAGGTTTCGGTAATGGTGGTATTATAGCGATCCCTAGTGTGAGGGCACTTAGCTGAAACAAAAACTTTTCGAATGATGTGTTATTTCTCACGCCGGTATTTTGGGTCTTTCGAGCGTATAAAACTCAAAATGAATGCGTTTCATCACGCCAACTTTTAACGGCGCACATCGCTATGGTTTGGGGACCGACCGAACTTGAGCCCAGACAACAAAAAATGGTAATTCTGAAATTGAAAAGTGGGTGGCAAGAAGGGCTTTGGGTAATCGATAACAAGGCCATTTGTACCGGGTCATTTGTAACAACTTTGCGCGGAAAAATGTACCACATATCATTCAAGTTACATTTTTCAACAATTTGTTATTATTTTCTCTGAGAAATCACATTACAATGGTTTTAGGGTGAATTGTAAATCTATTTTCAGCTTTCAAGCTAAATTCCTATACAGTAAACTTAATATTGTTTGAAATTGTGTGAAAAGGCATTAATATTGAAAAAAAACTATCGTTAAAAATGATAAGGCTTAATCAGTGAAAACAAAACAATAAAGTATTTTTTTAGATAGATATAATCTTGGAATGTGTACAAGAAGCTTCATATATGTTTAATGACTCTTGTTTTATTAGATTCCAATAAATTAAAAAAAAAAACGTAAACTGAAAGCCAAAAAACAATCAATTATATAACATTGATCTTTTTTAAACATTTTTTTAAGTGATGAAATAATGCACTATTTTAGTAGAAAATGAAATGATTTTTATCATTTTTTTTATGATTTAGAACCTGTTTTCTTTGTTAATAAAATCGATAGGTCGCTTCAGAATGTCTATCATAACATTTTCAACCAAATTGAAGTATAATATTTTATCGGTTGTGTTGCATATTGTTTTCACCAGCCTCTAGTGATTAGAGCATTGGCTATCGAACTATGGTTTGTGATGAATTTTCTATTGGGTTTGTTAGCATGAAAAGTAAGTTTAAATAATATGCTGTCTACATTTAAGTTCTATTATCTACGTAATAACGGTGTAAAATTTTGTAATAAAGATAACAGCCTAATTTAAAACATTCAAGTGTTCTTTCTATGAGTGAAGATTTAAAACTTATGTGCACATTATAGTATTTTTATCGAATTTTGACAAGTTGAAGAATTTACCAAGAAGATTAGAATATCAGCCAGATTTATTGGCAATTTCAGCTATGCCAAGCTAGTTGCATCATTGGTATATTCTAAGGCATTCAAATAATACTCGACTTCATTTGAAAAGCGAATAGATATCAATCTATTAAATTAATACGTGTATATTTTTTACTTAAGTAATTAAGCTCTTGGTTATTTAAAATCAAGTAAACGTATAATTTTTTTTAAAAAATATTACTGAAATATAAAACATTTTAAATGTGACTACTTTTTTTCTATCTCCAGTTTAATCTGTAATCTTTTATCGTGTACGTTAACACCTCAACAGTTTCTCATATAAATAGTAGGAAAAGTGTGATATAAATTTTATCTCAAACATTTCCACGGCCACCAAATTAGTTGGATAAATTTCAATTATTATTTTGCGAAATTATTTATTTTACAGGCGGAGTGTTAAAGCACTCGCTGTTAATGAAAAAAGTTTTTGGCTTCTATATTTCAAAGTAAGGCACTGTATTTTAATCCACCGCCTATGCGAAAATAAAGGGAATTAGCCAAAAGTCATCTACAAGGATTAAAAACAAATACAGGGCATTTTCAGTGAGAAGTAACTCAATTAATAATCCACAGTTACAACTTTGGTGAGGAGTTTAGAAACAAAAACGACAATTTCCATTCTCAAGGACTATTTCCAAAATAGTTTTTTTATTGTTTATTTCTTGAATAAATTATTTGATAGTGTTTTATTCTGAACGACACATTCAAAAAATATATAAGTAGACTATTTTCATGTTAATTTACTGTTTGGTAAATATTTAGATTAAAGCTCAAATTCAGTTATAAAACTATTCGTTTTATTCATCAGTATCTAATATATCTTATTTTAGAAAGAGGGCTTATTAAAAAATGAAAGAGGACGTGGTTCAAAAAGGTGCATGGCATTTATTATGTTGCAGTCTAGATAAGGTAGCAAACAATTTCATGTAGCCTGAAATACACCAGCGACACGATTTTAAGACGAATGAATCTATTGTACCTGGTTAAAAAATCATCTTCTTTAAACATTATTGAAAAAAGCTTTTGTAAAAAGCGTTAAAAAAGAGTAAAGAAAAATTTCTTGCCAGCAGTTAGGCATTGGCACTATTGTCGCGCTTTTTCGGTACAAACCAATAATAACTAAAGCTTACTGTATAATAATATATTCCATTTATTGAGGATAATGTTCAAAGTTGAAAATAACGATGTGAATCGTATATTATAATAAGACTTCAATAATTAATTAAAGTTGAAAATAGCACAGTCGACCTAGATGTTGCAGTCTGAATGACATATCCGAATTTCACATCGTTACTGTACATCTTCAAACGGACACACATTAAATATATCATAAACGTATATTTAAAGCATATATATTATTTAGCAGTAAAAATCTCAAACAGAATTATATTTTAATATTTTTGTCTGGATATAAAAACAAATATAATTATTCATAAATACCATTACTAACAATAACTCGAGTCTAAACTCACTGCTTTTAAAATTGAAGTTGTCAAAAACACTAACGAAAAAATGTTTTAATCAACGAACAAACAAACATTACAGCAGTTTGTTAAAGTTTAAAAATATCATTCAACTATTTTTCTACATCTGAAAACTACGCTTAACATTAAAATTACTGAAATTCCATTACATTGATTTATGTTATTATTTTTCACACAAATAGGGTTTCTTTAGGATTAGCCAATCGATATTCATTTGTGTTTGAAAGAGTATTCTTTATTGTGCAATGGATTGAGCCAATTACTTCCTGTCAAAGAACAGAGTTACTATCATTATCATTCCGACAGTGAAGTGATGTTCAACATGCGGAAAGCGAAACATTAACATTAAATTATATTTATAACTTTCAAGGACTTTTTTTAGTATGAAAATCTACTGACATTAAGTATTTATGTATTTATTTGTAAACCTCATTTTATCATTGTTTTTCATCATTAATTGTGAACACAAAGTATTTTGTTTGCCTTCATAAACAAACTGAATTAATCTTAAATCACATGTATTTTTTAAATTAAAATCTTAGACTTAAATTTAGTATTCATCCATTGTGTTTTATTATCTTTAAATTTTGATTTTTAAACGGTTATAAGTTTACTTTACTTGTTAAAACTTTGTTCGATTCCACATATTTTGTCACTAATGACACGGGTTTCGCCTTTCGACATCATCAGGCATTCTACTACACGGGGACACAGTTATTTTATAATAAATTCAACTTTAAAATAATTATGAAATTAAAATCCGAAAATACGAATAAAACTGCATTCAGACTGTAAATCACGAAAATATCTCATAATTTTTTTATAAAATATAACATAACAATCCAGCAATACGTGATTGGCAGACAAAAAATAAATTTATTATGGCATGCGGAATAAATTAAATTGGCCATCACTGCAATAGTGAATGCTTTCTACATCAAAAGGTGTATCGATTACAGCTTAACTCCGCGCCCTCACCAACTTTATTTATGTTACATTGCCCTCAGAAACTTATACGATATTGATACTTTGGCAAAGAATAATAATAGTTCATTGTGGACATTATCATATTTTAATGATACTTATTCACAATTTGTACCTGTCGTGTATCAATTTGTTCAGAATCAACAGAAAAAGTTTTATAACACACCCATATCAAATTTTATTTCAGGTAAAAACATAAAATTTACTCCATACATATTAATTTTATTTATCTACAGATAATTTTTCTCCCCTTTGTGATGGTTATTATTGTCAATAGTGAATAGAATACAATACCATTGACTGCAGTTTTAAGCTGTGGAAAAATTTATAATATTTTTTTAAATAATGAGTTTACATTCTACAAAACGAGTCATTAGCTTCTAGATTTAATGGATTAATACGAAGCATATATAAAACTTTATTAGTAGAGAAATTTTACTAAATAATTTTAAAGAAAAAAATAAATCTTTCGAATGGATTCAGATGAAGCATTGGTTATTTATTAATAGACCATTTGCATTTTAAATACTATTCTAACTTACATCCCCAACTTGTATCCGTTTGTACTAAGACCCGAACAGAGAGAGATTCCAATAAATATAGAAGGGAATTCCTCCTGCAGGCAAAACAATACAAAAGGGATACAACACTGGAAAACAAAAATTCGATTTCCTACTTCTGTAAGAGTTTTTCGTCCGAAAAATTCCCCATCCAAGTTGGTAAAGTTCCACCAAAATAAAAGGTCATAAAAAGATTTGAAACATCTCTAGGGATCACAAGGAACTAGCGCATTTGAAAAATAGGGATATTGTCACGAAAAATAATTCCGAAAGTCTGATATAATTTTTCACGATAGCCCTTCAAAATGGTTTGACTACACACCCATTAAATAATGTTTCACAATACTGTGCTGTTACATTGTTCGTATATTAAGCAAAAATATAATACTGTATTCAAGTAGGTTTAACATTAGATTAAATGGATTTTTCAATAGATTTAAAAGAAATTTGACTTGGCTAGATTTTTAAAAAAAGCATTGTTTAGGAAATGAAAATTTAACATTATTCAAATCAAAACCATCAAATTTATAGTGTATTGTTAGAGTAATCGGAAAATTTTCTTTTCTTTTTTTTGCTTAACCATCATGTTTATCTTAGATTCTTTCTTTACTGAATTATTCACACGCTTCTAATTAATAACTTTATGAAATATCGAAGGTACCGAGAATATATTTTGTTTTTTTTTTACCGATTGCTTGATTGTGAATCGAATCACAGTTTTCTTTGGTTTATCGATCAGTGAATACCTGTTTAAGGTTATATTTTATTGCGATATTGAATGATTTTTGGTTTGCACAAACAAAAATACCCCTTCACTTGATCGATAAATAATGTATAATACTTGTCCTTCGAACAACACTTGTGGAGTTGCATGTTGTTCCGGAATAAATCATATCAAATAAAAAAATAGGTAACAGAATTACTTAAGCCATCACAAATCTGCCCTCTTAAAACATTTCTTGAGTTCATTATATCAATAAAAAACCATTTTATTTGTGCCTTGTATTATAAGTTGAGTGAGAGACAAGGGTTAACATATGCATAATAATAGTTGAATATTTTTGTGCGATTTTATTAATCTGGTGATATTTTATTATTATTATGTAAAAAATAATAACGAAAATTTAAAATTTTCTATGTAATAAGTTTTTTTTTGGATATCGAATTGATGGAGTATTAAGATCTATAACGTGCTACCATCAGAATTCTCCAGACCTTAATCACCTGTAATGAATTGATTTATTTGATGCATTTTTTTCGTCCTGTCCACAGAAGTTAGTCGCTGCAGAGCTGAGCAATCCACAGTGAATTTAGTTCACGTAAACACTATATGTATAATAATTATATATATAAAACAATCCTTCAAAATTAAATATGATCATAACATAAATATAAGTGTAAATATAAATAAAGAGTACGTTATGAGCTGTCCGACAGGTCAATGTCGCGGTGCACATAGGATCAAGTTACAGTAAAGAGAGTTTCATTAAATATTTTTATTTGATTTATAAATTTCTGTTTGTTTAAAGGTTGCTTGTGATATCTTAACTATTTTTTATCAATCCAATATTAAAATGAGCGAGGAAAGATTGATTACGTAGCTATGAATCTTATTCTATCAATATCATTCTACCTCTACTCCCCAAAGTTACTTTAAGCAAGATTACTTTTAATAACAGCTTTACTAAGAGTCCACACGCTTCAAATTAAGAGCGTGTGGACTGTATTTTACAATAAATATATATATTTTAAATAATAAAAACACATTTTTTTAGTACTTGTTTCCACAATATATTTTTTTGATCAGGACCGGTTTCGCTCATCGCGAGCATTATCAACTGATATAATGCCTTTCCATCAAGAAGTGACAGTTAACACCTTAAAAGTGAAATATATATATATTGTTAGAAACCATAACCGTCATCAGCAAGAATAAATATAAATGTATTTTTCTTTAGTTAAACACCTGTCTTATATTTACGTTGCATTACTGATATTTCGATAACCGGAAATACGATTACATACCGTAATAAAAGTGACGATTACGTCACCTGAACGTGATCAACAGGTCCCAACAGATGGAGCGTGGGGGGAAGGTAGTACAAAAGCTTTCGAGAGGTGACAAACTAAATTGAACTTTCAGATCGTGAGCTTTCTGGGCTTGGACGGATTTAGCTTCCGAGTATCGACGTACTGCGTCAGCCCAACAAAATTATTAAGCTTTTATATGTTGGATAACTCAAAATAGTCAACAGGGAAAAAAAATCAAGATCGTGCAGTTACTTAGATGTATTTTATAAAATATATTCTATTTAGCTTATTATTAACACATATGTCGTTTCAGTGACAATGTGTGAAATATTTTTTTTCGATAACATTTAAAAATTAATTTAATACTAAAACTTTTTCGTTTAACATAATCTAAAATAAAGGCATTTTTTAACAATCAACTAAATTCTCAATCAATTTTGACTAAACTAGCAATCCTACTTACTTTTCACTAACTATATCTTTTCCTTGAGATTATATCAATTTGCCATAAGTCTTTTTATAAAAAAAAATTTATTCATAACCAGTAGGCATCGCAATGTTATACATTTTCTAACTTCTATAAAAGTTGACTTCTGCAAATTACTTTCATTAAAAACTCATTTCGTTTTGTCTATAAGATTATTTTTACAAAACCAATGCACAATATTATCAAATCCGTAGTTAGTAAAATTAATTGAAATTAACTTTGCTTATAGAGTGTATTTCGTAATTCTTATAAAATAATTATGTTGTAGTTAAATAAAAACAATGTGAACAGTTCATTGGTCATCAATTTAAGTGCATCCGTGCACAAAAGTGCCCGAAGATGTCAAACGACGAAACCGCTGAAAGCTTTCCATGGATATTCTCACTAATTTTTAATTTCTGTAACGACCTGCTTAAAACATATCGTGTTTTATATTTTGCTCGCCGGAGTTAACATTATGTGATAAATGCGCACTTAGCAAGCCAGAACTCAATGACAGAGTAATGTATTAATTTCAATTTCGATAATTAAAAAAAAATGAAATACAATATAAAATTAGCAATTTAATTGTAGCACACGTTGCGTGGTTTAATATACTCTAACTACAAATTAATATAATTACATGTGTATTTTTACAAATTTCTTTTCTTTTTTAATAACTTTTAACGATTTTTAATCATGCTTCACTCACCGCCGATTAAAACAAACCCCTGCCTTAAATATATGTAAAAATCGCGCAATACTCTTATTATATTCATATCTCCGAGACAGACTTATATATATATAAAAAAACTGTAAATTCTAATTCTAATAATTTTTCCGAAACGAAAAGTACAATTAATAGTCAGTTTTTAATAAATGAATATTCATCACCTATTTAAGTCACGAGGACTTGACTTTATTTCCCATGTCGTATTGGGATCTACTGGTTTTGATATGATAATGTTAATGATGTGTTTAGGTCACATGATAGTAGTGGCCTCACTGACTAGTTATACAATATCCTCGAAGTTTTTTTTTGCTTTATGTTTTGGTGGTGTGCCTGCCGTATGAATGTATTTTAAAATCTGAGAATCTAGACACAAACATATGCGTATCTATATTTCAACTTTTCGTTTGATAATTTTTGTTTTATGGGACTACCATATGCAAGAAAGTATCTTATTCTTTTGAGGGGTTAATGTTGGGTGATTCCAATTTATTTTAGATTTTATTCATTATTAATTTATCGTGGATGTAATTTACTATAGGCAATTAAAAAAAAATAAGCCAAACATTTCACTATCTCGAGTAAATATTGCAGAGTTGAACACAAGCGCAAACCAAATAAAATTTGATATATACAAGCAATTTTGGAACCTTTTCGGGGTTAGTATTTGTTCTCCTAGATAATTTTTAGGTTGTAATAATATTATAAGTAAGGCTAACACCACCGAGAAATGTACTATACATTATGATAAATTTATTGAAAAATATGAAAGAAATACTAAAAAACGCTTTTACTATAAGATTTACTTATTTTTGTGTGCTAAAAAATGCTAAAAAAGTTGTTTCGCAAATGAATAAATTTGTCGAAAACATTCACCAAAATTGGATGCTAATAATTATGATAAACGTCTAATATGAAAAATATGTATTAACTTAAGAAGTCTTCATGATTCATTTTTTCATACTGACCTAAAAGCTTGAAGCGCTGTTCTTGAAGGTCCTTGGGCAGATCTCGAAGGAACTGGAGCCGATCTCAACTTGGTGCACAGGACTCTGACGATGTTGCATAGAAACACCAAGTTCAAGAAGATCGTCACTGCCACCACCAGCACCAAAATTGTCGTCTGAGAAGTCTCGTTCATCCAGCATCTGAAGTTTTTAGAAATGGCGACAGTCAAAATTCTATCCATAACTTATAAATATAATTATATCTACTCGATATAAGTTCTTAGTCATTCGACTAAACGAAACAGGTATTTGAATACAACAGCCAAAAAAAAATCAACCAAATCATTATTTTTCAATAAGTATAACATCTTTATTTAAAACACTGATAACTCTTTGTAAATGAAGGTTTTAGTAAAGTTAAATGGTTACAACTGATCATAAAAAAATATTGTGGAAATAAGTACTAAAATTTGTATTTTTATTATTCTTTTAAATACCATAAAGTGAAATTTAACACATTGAAAGTGGTTACACCTAGTTTAAAGGTAATCGAATATAATGTAACGATAACATTATGAAATAACTATTCTTTTTAGTAAGAAAATCTTTTCTGCACTCTCTGTTATGAGTTTTAGATTGGACTGAAGAGAACTTACAAAAATAAAGCATGATCATCTATATTGTGTGTTGATTCATATAAAAAGCAGGGTAAATTCTTTAGTCCATAAACAAACCTCCCTTACAAATTTTCGATCCGTTAAAAAATACACGTTTGGAAAAAATATAGCATAACGTTATATGTCACAGCTTTGAGGAAAATTTGTTTTATGATATTGTTATATTTATAATTAAAATTATGTTGAAAATTATCTAACAGTGACAAATCACTTCTGACTTAAGGTTTTTACAGTATCTTATCGCTTTTTTTTAATAATTTTGAATTCACTTTTTTTTTATAGAATGCCTTAAATCGGAAATGTCGTTTACTTTCAATCTTATAAAACTTTCCGTCTCTGATTACGCACAATTCTTAGAATTGAAATTTGTATTGTACCCATCTGCATAATAATCAACGAAAGTTCTTTTTGTATTTCCAAGAAAGCTCTCCAGTGTTCAAATAAAATGTGTAATCAGTATTAAGCCAAATTAAACTAGGGAATCAAATTCCTTAGCTGCTGCAGTAAATACAAAGCAAAGCAACTGGAAAGAGAATAGTATTCTTTCATAGAACGACGAATCTGGGAATACAGTCACCATATTTAGTATGTTTACTGTTGGTGGTAAAGAGATTCAAGACCACTGAGGATATGGTAGCAGTGATGAAGATGTGACACAACGTGATTATTCAACACGCACCTTAAATAATGCTTCGAAAATCAAAGTAATATTATATACGCGGAAAAAATTCAAAACATAAGTATAAATTAGGACATTAATGGTTTCACAACTAAAACGCCACCAAAAGTTACAGTGCAGAGTGATAAAATACGAAAGAATAACTTTTGCCTCCTCGTATATTGTTATTTCCGGTTAGTCAAGTTTATGAAAATATTAAATAATACCATCTTTACAGCATTAGAAGTTTGAAGCTGTGTATAACAGTGTTATCACCCTCTGCCATCTTACGTTGCAACTGTTGAGACGGTTCATTACATTGTATTAATGGTAGAAACTCAAAAATATATGCGTGCTGACAGTATTAAAACAGTAAGAAAAAGCTAATTATTGCGCTAAACATAGTTTGATTTATCTTTTAAATCTCCGTCAGTTTGTTTAACATCAACACATAAAATGGTTTGGCTAACCACTCAGTGAATTCGCATGACTTTTCACGTCATTCGAATATAAGCTGATATTACTCAAATAGTAAACAATCTATATAAATCAACTATTTTATTTTCTTAAGGTAACGATAAAAAGCTTTCATATACTTCCGCATCGAATCAAAAGCACGAGGACTGAATGCGTTCTGTTTTCTTTGATTACTGCATTACAGGAGATGACCGTGAAATCAATGACTGTGAACTCAAAATTTAAAACAAAATATAAAGTAAGGTCACGAGGCAGAATTACAACATAGTTGATTACCGTTCGTTGTATTTATTAAAGACCAACAAGTAAATGAAATGTTTTTGAATATTTTCTGCGTAAATATCGAAAAATAAAAATGTTTAACTAAAACAGAATTTTGATCGAGATTGTGTGTAAGAATTTACACAGAAAAACGTGTAATATTACGCATCCATGTGTATGATAATTCGTTCTTTTATAAATTCCCACGCATTTTAATATCCTTATGTAGTGTAATAGTATTTATAGAAAAATATCGAGTACTTTTATAAAAAGAATCTTTACAAAAAATAAGGGTCGTGAAATACGTATGCTCAAAATTATATCCGTATATCCCGCGGGCGACACGCTTTTTTCGAATATAAATCAAGTATTTAATTTAATTTTAATCTACCTTCGCAAAAAAATCTAAAGGATATAACAATACATCTCATTTTTCTTAACAATGCCTTCGAAAAATTCATTTCTCTGTATTAAAACCATTATATAAAGCAAATACTTTGAATACAATACATATTTTTTGTATATTATCATACACTGTCATTATTATTATTTTATAACAACATACTCTTAGAAGTATATGGATTTCTATGAAGTAAATTCTTTTAAGTGAATTCGTTGTAATATATTTTACAATATGATCTATTTGGAGAGGGTAACAACAAAAAAAGATAAAGTCAGTATAAAATTAAAAACAGTTTAAAGAATCAAATAGAAGGAAGAAGTATGTTTGAAAACATCACTATGATGAAATTTTTATCGTTAAAATGGTGATTGAATATTTCAATGTTAAAAATCTAGTTCTTGCGGCGAGTTGGACGAAATTGTACATATATATTGAGTACTCGGCTATAGAACCGCGAGTAACAATAAAATCTTTCACTTTTTTCACCTTATACAGTTTAGTTTTGTAAAGTTCATCAAATGTTTCTTTTGAAAAAAATACGTGAAAGACAAGAGCTTGTAATCTGTATATGCAACATGATCGATTATACAAATGAAAGAATTTTTATACTATGTCAATGTTGTAATTTCGTATAAAAAAAATCATAAAATATTGAGCTTTTTTGCTTCAACTGTACGAGAATTTCAGCTTTATTCACACCCAAGCCTGAAACATGATAACCCGATAGACTTAGATATTATATGAACTGACATTAATAGGGGCGTAAAAGTTCTTTAGTTTTATTGGCTTAGCGACTTATAAAGGCTACATTTTGAAACAATTACTTGTCAACAAATAAATAAACCCGTGACCTATTTAACCTGCTGACAGCTTGTTTTTACAATTTAAAAACCAGCTGCTACGCGAAAGAGCAGTTTCTTATTTTCTTAATAAAACGAAGAGACGAACAACTTGTAGACGTGAACCCGATTTTCAGTTTAACGGATGGCTGTGATGAATTTTATAATGAATAAAACGCGGTGCTTATTTGAATATTTATCTTGCGTAGTCATGTATATAAGATTTAAAGCCAGACTAAACTTGTATTCTATTTATTGACAAAAATCTCACGTAATATATTTTAAAACCCGAAGAAAACATCATCGATCAATATTATAAATATCCTCAGTAGTGGCATCATTGATAACCTAGTTCTACACGTTGGAATAAGAAATACTATATTTCAGTTATTCTTCAAATATACACGAAGAATATAAATTTTGATATGTTAACGAATACCAGAACTCTTTGCTAAAAAAAAATTCAGACGCACTCCTCTTCTGGATGAAGTGAAATTGAATTGATTAAAGTGACGGGTAATATAATATGTATACACTCCCAAATAGAGATTGTCTCAAAGAAATATTCTGATCTTACACCCGCTATGAGTATATATTTTGACGCCTGCTTTGAGCTGATTATTTTAACATAATTTCATTTTGATTCAATTCAAAATATTTAAACTTATATAAAGTAACAAAATTTAAAAAAATAATTTATATAATTTAATAATAACCTTGTCATCCGCCAATAATTCTGATTTTCCTTTGCCTAAAGCTTTGTTTGTTATATTCTTCTGTACCTGTTTATAACGTTTTACTGATAAAAATATGGACATTATGCGTATATCTATTCCAAGACCAAGTTTTTTACCAAAAAAAATAATAGATTCCGTTCATTGGAGTAGAAAAAGTTACCCTAGAACCGTCCCTGCGGAGTTGTGTACGTTAAGCCATCTATCTATTGAAGGCTTAGCCGTGATTGTAATTAAGCGTAATTACTTTACGAAAAAGACCATAGCTTTATACTGTGCATCATAAATTCAAAATAAAAAAGCTCTAAACGAAGTATTGCCAGTATTGGACATTGCGTAAAGCAACTAAAGATTATAATTTTAAATCATATTAAAATCAATCGTAAAAAACATATATATTCACCTATTTCATGCCAGACGTTGAATGGAAGAAGCTTTTAGGTTTCGTATTATCTACATGAATAAAGTGATAGTGGTTGTTTGCTTGGTGCTAGGGATATCATGGTTCGCATTATGTATCTAGCAGTTATATTATTACAAACACATTTAATAAACATATTCCCGTATATATAATAAATGAAAATATAGGTCACTTGATTATTAAGAATTAAAAAAAAAAAAAACATTTAGAATATTTATAGCTACACATCAGTTCAATTCATATTTTCAGCAAAAGTATTTCACTAGAAAATAAAATCAACAACGAAAGCAACTCAAATGTTGAAAAATTAAATGGAAATTGTAAAAAAATATACAATTATTTTATAATTTTATAACTTAATTTTCCACACGTTTTCCTCACTCTCAGTCTAAAAGCATGCGCTTAATGAACACTTGAAATCAAATCAATCAAAAAATGAATCTTCTAAATGGAAAATTTCAGGAAAGCTTTCTACAAATTAGGCAGATAAAATCTTTTCACATATTAACGCAATTAGTTTCTTTTGAATTCAAAAATATTTTTATGTCCGGGATCTGTTAACAGTTAATTAAATTGGAATAATGCTATAGCTACTTATCCGTGTACAAAAATTTTATGAACGATTAACTTGATTAATTTCAAGTAATCAGTAGTAAAAATTTGCAAGTAAGAATAATTAGCGTATTTTGCATGCTCACTAAATGATTTTATCATTACTTATTTTCCTAGATTCGTTTTCGAAAGCTGTATGAATAGAAATTTTAACTATTGAACTCGTTATTTTTAAGAAACGTTATGTGAAACCTTCAAAGGAATCAGAGCGATTTAAAAATTGTTGATATTAATAAGCTGGTTGGGCTTAAATACGTTCCAAAAAAACATTTGAAGCGAATGCTGTTACTTTATAAGGCACGGAATATAGACTGCTCTCAAGTCACGACCTGCTATTGTAATCGCCAAGTAACCCTCGATCTCCACTGCACTCGTATGAAAAGACATTTCATTTCATGAAAAGTAATATCGTATTTTGGTAGATTGCTCATTTTTTGTGTACCACTCAGCTATTGTTCATGTGTATTTCTACAAGTGTTTTATTTTTGTATTCATTCTCTACATATAACAGTAGACAGGTTCTGAAATTATTTGAAAGAAGTTTTCGTTTCTACTGAAGACATAATTCAATTTCAAAATATAAACGTGTTCTTTAAGTATTTGGGAACATTGTATTACATATTAAAAAATGTTCATATTACCGAAATTTTATTCAGGAAAATCTTTGTTTTCATTTCATGTTCTAAAAACAAGGAAGCATGTACAGTTAGTATTGTGATTTCCATTTAACTTTTGACATTTAGAATATGTATACAAACAAAAATCCGTATATCAGATTTGTTATATGGATGGAACAATTTACAATTTGCGAAACAATCTTTTCCAACAAAGTAATCCTTTCATGAATTGGTTTAATAAATCAATTTTGTGTAGCAATTTTTTTCTTAAACCTTAAGTGAGAATTGAGACTAAACAACATTCAAGCGAGTTTTCATATGTATGTATATGAATAAACAAATGTTTTTATGCATTTACTCACACTGTTAAACTATAATATGACCACGTTATATGAGTAGTTAGTTACACAAGGATGAAAGATTCAGGAAACCTTTTATTCTAGAGCGGAATAATGCTTCCCATCTATGCGACTTCTGCGTTTATTTTCCACTTGTCAGATCCGTTTATGCATCTGTGTACATAGTAGAGAGAAAATACAGTCCAATTTTTATGGCAAGGCAGGTGATCAATCTCAGAAAAGAGTTAAAAAAAGAAAACTAAAATTTTTTATACCTCCGAACAAAATATTAACCTTTTTTGTCTACTTATTAAAAATGAACAATAAGCTTGTGAAAACATATATGTATGTTATAAACGACGTACACTTAAAAAATCGAATCAATTGACCTAACGATCAACAAATAGTAATGAAAAAACTTCACAGAGTGAATCAACAACCAATATAATCCATAAAAAAACAAATCTAATTCATATTCTACCATAATAATGTTCTATTTTTTCAATTCTAATAAAATGATTATCGAATATTTTTGACGAAATTTCGATAATTAATTTCGAAAATTAAATAGAATTCTATGAACAAAAATTTTGGTATCACTCCACCATTTAGAATATCCGTTCAAAGCTGTAAGTTATACAGGGTTAGTGGGGAAGCTCTTTTATAATTCAGGTTAACCGAGCAAAGGTAAGAATAGCAGAGGTAAATGGCTACTCGGGTTCATAACGGATGTTTTTAGAATAAAATTACATATGTATAGAAGGTTAGCGAAGCTACAGTATTTTTTTTCATTAAATAAATAATCATAGCATACGTAAACACGTGCGTTTGTTTATTTTGTTTTTTAACACAAAGTTTAATATAGTTATCAGGATTGGTATCGTTATAGAAAATCAAAGTCGGTCCTTATCAGTATTCACTTTTAATGTATATATACATAAAATACATTTTCCTAATAATTTAACGATATAATTTTTAAAGTGGTTGAATTATTCAATTCATTACACAGTTGTTTGAATCTATAAACATTATTCATCATTTCATAAGACTGAAATGGCACATATAACTCTGAAATGTCTTAAAACTTTATGACACAAGACGTGACCTCCGCTTATGAAAACTTTCACGGTTTAAGTAGCCTTGTATTTTTCTTTTAATCTAAAGTGTATGCATGTTACTTTATTCTCTGCAGACTTGCTACCCGGAAACCGCAAGTTTGGCCTACAGAGATACTGTTTCATATATTATGCAAGACTGAGCATATTTTAGAAATACGCGTGTATTGTTTTATCGATTAGATTGACCGAATCTAAAAATTCAATAATTAGCATTACCATAAAAAAATATTTAATTCAGAGCGTTTGCTAGAAAGGTGAACTTTGTAGTCACAATTTTAACAGTTTTTATTTGACAGTCGTAAAGTATAGACGTGGCAAATTTATTATGGAAAAATATGTGATACACCGATGTGTTTTGATCGTAAAAACATTTGAAATAATTGCGATGATTAGAAAATGATATGAAATTTTGGACAAAAATAATGTTATGAAAACCCACTTTTCATTGCTTACTGATTACATTAAAAACAAAAGGTTTCTGTAGCAAACAATACAAAACTTGGCCACAACTTACGGAACGATCAGCTGAATGCATTACTGCTGTTAGAAAGTATTATATTAATAAATAACCCATTTATTTCAATTCGACACCGTGGTGAAAAAATGGAATTAAACAATTCTGTAGAAAATTATGCATATAAAGATTTTGAAAACATATGTTTGCATTTAACATTCAACTGATTCAAGATTTTTTTTCTACACGATCATTTATGACGCAGCACTTATAGAAGAAGGTGTTACATGGTTACAAGGTGTTACTCATTCATGATGACCTAAATTTTAGTTGATAAACCATAAATAGTGTTGATGCCTATTAACATGTAAATGGATACGTCTGTGAACAAAATAGTCGGTTTTAAGCAATGGAAAACCTAACAATTATTAATCTGTTACCTTTGTATCCAATAGAGCTGATCGTTTGGTACGCTGTGTGACCACATAGAAGTATAGGAATCTTCGGCACTTGTTTTTCTTTAAAAATTAATGTGGCGTTACGGTAAAATTTAATACAGAACATTATAGTATTATGATTAAAAGTTTTTTTTTACACTAGATTTGATGCTATGAGGTTAGTTAACAGCTTGTGGTTCCAACAAGACTTGCCAAGATTACAATATAATTACGTTTAGTTCGAAACTTTCCCAGTGAATACGATGTATATGTTTGAATACAAACTACTTATCACTGTAACGAAATACATGGAAGTGTCCATTTAGCTATTCGAGTCATTGATATTGCAACGGAAAAGTCTGCAAGCTTGGAATAAAGAAAGTCAAATTAAATTAATCATTGATTGAATTGGCATTCACTTGGTAGAACTCCATTGTAAGACCGTGAAAAAAATAGCAATGTATTTTAGTTCTCCAAGATTATTTTTTAAAATATAGTTGATAGCTATTTCGGCTCTTATGGAGAGAAGATGTATTGTGTACCTTTTCTACACAGCTATATATAGATAAGCAAATGTTAGTTTAAGCATAGTTCTGACGATGGCGCGAGCCGAAATAGCTATCAATTAAATTTAAAAAAATAATTTTGTGGAACTAAAATACATTGCTATTTTTTTCACCGTGTTAAATTAATCATCTGTAAAATAAGTCAATCAAGTAAAATGGTTTCATATTTAAAGACGATAAATGTAAACTATTAGCAAGAACCATGATATTTTTGTCGCAGTAGCTAAATATTTTTTCAAATTTAATACCGTCCGATATTATAAAAAAAAACACGGATTAAATTTATCTTTGCGATATAAAACATAGTGCTTCCAATTTAATCAAAATTCTTCGTTGAAGCCAAAACGTGTAATATGATTTTATTGTATTTGTAAAATAAATATTGTATTAGCTTTAGTTGTAATGCTTTACAAATTAAATTTAGAAATTTTGCAAAAAGTGTATTTCAACCGCAAAATCTTGCCGAATTCTTAAATTTAATTAAAAAATGCAATTTCCTACTGTCCAAAAAATTTGAAATAATACCGCTGTGCCTACGTTAATACAATTTAACGGCATCTGCTTTCTAAAGCCTCGTGTGAGAAAATTCATTAAAAACTAATTTTCATAATTATTTCTACTCGAATTCTTTATTTCATTAAATAAATTATTCTGTAAAATTTTCTTAGCGATTATCACTCTCAGCATATTTGAGAGGAGATTTATTAATAATAAATAGGGTCATAAATGGTTTAACACTGATGGAAATAGTTTTTAACTTTATTAGCGAAAATTTGAGGAAGTTGAAGCTTTATCAAGTATGGAATGTTCAAAAATCATATACAAACAATATTTTTATTGATTTAATTGGCATTCACTTGGTAGAACTCCATTATGACACGGTGAAAAAAATAACAATGTATTTATAATAATAAAATATAATAAAATAACATAGTTGATAGCTATTTCGGCTCACGGCATCGTCAGAACATGCTTAAACTAACAATATTTGTATTTTTTTCATAGTTATTAAGATATCTAATATAGATTTGAATTTGAAATTTTGATCAAATATTCAAGATATTTTTTTTTCAAAATTGAATAAATTTCGAGTGACATATATTACGACTCGTATATTTTTTATTCCTCGTAAAAAGGCATGTCAATTTTCACTCATTATCTTCGTCCAGAACTTAAGCGATATAAATCATGACAATGAAATGTTTTATTGATTGAATTGGCATTCACTTGGTAGAACTCCATTATAACACGGTGAAAAAATAGCAATGTATTTTAGTTCTACAAAATTATTTTTAACAAATATAGTTGATAGCTATTTCGGCTCACGCCATCGTCAGAACTATTAGTTCTGACGATGGCGTGAGCCGAAATAGCTATCAACTGTATTTGTTAAAAATAATTTTGTAGAACTAAAATACATTGCTATTTTTTCACCGTGTGATGAAATGTTTTCTTCAACATATTATACACCAGGCCTAGTATTACGATTAGGTATGAAATGACCGCTTCATACTCACTCCATTTGGTCTTTGGCATCATCACTGCTTGCTCGAACTGCAGTGTATATGGTGACAGCAACAGCTGGTAACGCCCACCCCAAGGCCACTAATCCTCGCAAGAGTCGCTGCTCAGCTACGAAAGCCGATACCAACACAGTATGCAAGTATAAACCCTCGCAAAGCATCCAGGAATAATTCGTCATCAGAACGTATTGGATTATTACGTGGAGACACTGACACCAGACCTGAAAATAAGAAGTAAATTGATCATAAATCGTCGAAATCACTATTTTTATACGATCATCCATCATTGTTTTCCAAACTAAGACAACATAATTGAATAAAGATAGTATTTGCGATCCAATATAAGCTCAAGACTCGACAGGATCAATGTCAACCAATGACAGTTTTTTAACGTTAATTATTTAAATAAAATTAAAAATTTGGTTTTTATCTGATATCATTGGAAAATACCTGATAGTATTAAAATGTGTACAGTTTTCTTCATTATCTTACGTAATTATTTTAGACGCTAGATGTCACTGTCATTATTCGATTGTTTCTTTGTAAATGAATGTTATCGATTGACATCTGAATTCATTTCTTCTTCCGTTCTCAATACTGTTCTACTAATAACTATTATGTAACTGCAACTAACGATTTTAATGCATACATCTGTTTTTATTTATTTTGATCGGACTCATATGAATGTGTTAAATTCGTCAAATTACAATGAACTTTTAAATGAGTAAAAAGTGTTTTAATTAAAATGGCAAACTACCAACAAACACTCTATAACTGTTGTCCAAAGTTCGGGCTAACACTGAATTAATTGAATCTGTGAGAGGTTCACATTACATAGAATTATCAGAGAATAGTGTAAATTCCTCTAAAGCGAGTGCCCAACGTACGGGTCAAATTATATGTGATTGAATCTATGAGAGATCCAGATTACAAATTGTTTTCAGAGATTATTGTTTCATTTCATTATAACTATTCAGTACTTTAATATTATAAATTTGAATTGTTACAACTTTATACGATTTCACATGCCTTTCGGCATCTTCAGGCATTTTATCACACGTATGCAACAGAACTGACAAACATGTTTTCAAAACATGTGGAATCGTACAAAGTTGTAACAATTTAAATTTGATATTGTAGATTTGATTTGATCAAGCACCTTCAGCCGATATCATAAATTGTGTAATTTAATCATTTAAAAGTACTTCAAGACGAATTATCTTAAGTAAATAATCGATTTGTTTTAGTATTTATAAATGTTAATAACACATTTTATTTATATTACTTACATACAAAAACATATAAGGAATTTAATTAAAATTTTGCATAAAAAAGAATAGTATAAAATTATCATATAACATTTTTGGTTATATGTGCAAACTACGTAAAAACAATATTATAATACCTCATTCTATTTATCAACTTTTACCATGCCAAAATCGATCAAAATGAATTGCTATGAATATTATTAACAAACTGCATCACATAAAATTATTATTTTTGTCATCGTGAATTTTCTTCCACACCGATTAAATCATCGAATCTACTACATTCTATAATAATCTTTAATCCGTGCATTATGGATAAGCTGTCAGATTCCAGTTTTCAATAATATTTCGTCATTCGATTTCAAATTCAATTATAAAAATGGACGATTTCTTTTGGTGGGTATTGATTTTGTTAGAGCTTATATCTGAAATCTGTCAGTTAAGAAGGCTTCAGAATTCCACCATACAGTGAAGCAGAAATCACAAAACTTTTATCCAAAAATTGTTTAACAAAAATTAACATTTCAAATTGAAAAACGTTTTATTCAAAACATTTTTCGAAAGAAAAAACAAACGAACTCTACATTATTATACACACTGTCATAACGAATCCAGATGAATTTAAATATAATTTGAAAAGAGAATATCTGCAGTTGATTTTTAAAATAAAAGAACTTATATATCTATTTTCTTTACTCGTAAATATACAATAAATTACAGATAGTGTAAACATTGTGTTTAATTATTCAAATATTTATAATGCTTTTCCATCAATAAGTCGAATTGAACGCCTTGTAAGTGGTGTGCCGTTAATGATTTTTTTTTAATTATTTCGCTTACCAAAATCATCAATCTCAAGCAAATATTTAATAATATTTTTCATTTCTATTATCTCATCTCTACAAGCAATCAAAATTTATATTTTCAATAATGATAATAACTGTGCCAAAATTTTCGTAATGCATTCAAATGGGATTAGTGTTTGCTTAGTAATTTTTGGAACAAACTCGTTCATCGTAACGTAGCTGAACACACTGAGTCTTTAACGCCATTTTTCAACAAAACAAGAAACTGATTACTGAGTTGCTGTTGTCAAAACTGTATTAATATGATAACAAAGTTTTAAAAAGAAAAGATAATGAGAATGATTATATGTTAGAATTAGTGTTGAGGATACTTTGGCATGAATTTTGTCTTTATTGAACGAGACAAAAAAAAATTGCAATAAAGTCGGCCTAAGGAAATAGTGAAAATTGATAATGTTATATGATCCCAATATGGAATAAATATGATATAATGATTTCAATCGATGATTAGCTCTAATTAGAAAAACATATTTTAAAATTTAGAATACAAAATTGTAGTGTATACGAATTGCTTAAAAAACCAAACTTTTTAAGTGTAAGGTTAAATAATAGTATACAAGCGTTCTCATTCCCTGGCGACCGGGTGGAAAAAACGTTTTCGGCGCATTATGAAACCGGAACATGTGGAGAGGCCCGGAATTTTAGGGGTTGAAAAATCACGTGTTCACTTCAAGATGCGACAATTGTGTCAGTAAGAATAAATCATAGAAGTTGCCGAAGCGGCAAAAAGAAGAAAAGAAGTTGAATAAAAAATACTGCCAAATGATTTCCTCGTTTACATTCGACGTCTATTTTCAAGTACTGAACACTTGACACGTATTGAAGGAAAAAAAATGTTACTCGTATATATGATGGAACGGCAGTCGATTTTATTATCGTTAAACATTATTATTTTACGAATTTATAAAATACTTTCAATGTGTTGTTATTGCAAGATCATACAATAATTTAGCGAGCTTATGAGTTTACAATAATTTGGCATTGACTATAGTGAATAAATAATAAGCTGTCTAGTGGTGCTTCCTGTGAGATACGGAGACATAATCTCATACACATGGAAACAATAATCTTTGGGACTGAGGTTGGATTCGTGATATGGCTGGAAACATTATATCTAGTAATTGGAGCATCGTTTATACCAATCGTATCATTAATCCAGTGCACATTTGCTATGCTATTTTATGCGTCATATCTTATTACACTTTGTAAGAGTCAATTAAAAGTTAATGAATGAGTAATATGAATTTTATAAATAATATATTGTTACGTTCAGACCATGAAATCAATATGTTTCTCAACGTTAGAGAACATTTAAAGCGGTCATGGCCCAGCAAGAAAAAAAATAAGAAAAATATGTTCAACAATACAAAGTACAATACAATAAGTTTTACATATTTTTTTGCTCAATTCACTGAAACAAAAATTTGAAACATTTTTATTATTTTTTAATATGACTTTTTCGTTTAAAAAATATCTCAAATGATTAATATTTATTGCTCATTTTTGAGTGCAACCTGAATATTTATCAAAATTATTTATATCTTTGTACAAAAGCAGTGCACGTAATCAGTTAAAATTGTAATTTTATTGCAATATTCGACTTGGTAGCTACCGCAATATGTCCTGAAAAAAACTTCGTTTTAGTTGGGCGAGAGACTAACGAGAAATTTACAGCGAGCATTCCATTTTGTAAATAGAATTTCTAAAGTCGAATTTGATTTAAGCTAGCATTTAAAAAAGCTTGCATGTCGCGTATCGTTTGGCTGAAGCTTCCTCGGTTCCGGTCTGCTCCACAACTACACGTTCAGTTTCCGGCTATGCCACTTGCCGGAACGACGAGAATAAATGCACCTCTAATCGTTTCGTGAACGCTTTATTTTATTGCGCCACGGAATGCAACTAGCGTTCAAAAGGTCATGGTTTTCGACAGCTTCAATTTAAACATGAAAGCTTTTTATGTCTAGACGATCGAAATATTTTTAACAGATCAACATAATGGGAATATAAGATAATGTTCACTTATTTCAATATGTGGGATATTGTTTAAATTAAAGTATTAATATTTGGCTTCATATTGAATTTCTTAAGAAGATTGAATATAAATTTTATCACTTACAAACTTGGTTTTAAATAAAAGCACACATTTTTGACAATTAAAATATAATCTATTTTATAAATGTACTTAAAAGTTTTAATCTAATCTTACGCCTATCAAATATCCAAATCTAAGTATTTTTGTGTTTATATAACACTTAATTTATAATCGACGTTGATGAAACGTTAGATATATAAATTTACAGAATCGTGGGAATTCTTTTCAATAAATCTTGTCTGCTACACCTGGTTTGCGATCGTTTTATGAAGCTTCAATACAGATTTCACCTTTTTCAATCTTCCAATGGTACTTATAGAGACAGACAGATGCCATTTCAAAGGAACTGGTAAAATAGTATCGTATAAGTTATACATCTGATGACACTTATATTCTTCAAGCATTGATATTTCAACACTCAATTCAGCAATCAACAAAATGGGGACTATTAGGCTTTTAAATCGTTTTCTATTTTCTTATGCCTTTAAAATATATTGAAACGCATATCATTTATTTTTATAAAAGCAATTTAAGACAGTTAATGCCGTTTATTAAACTCAATTTGGGAAGGTTGCTTATGAGTGTAAATAATAATTATGATGGTGACAATAGAAACACATTAGTGAGATAAAAAAAATATTGAAAATTAGTGTTTGAAGTAATACAACTGTGATCCAATATTCGTAAGTTTTTTAATTTACAAAAATTGATAGATAAATTAAATAAATGATTTTAAAACACTTAACATATATCCAGTCAACCTGTTTTTTTTATCATTCTGACATAAATCTCTATCCACGTGCGATTAGCACGGAATATTTATTAAATTAAAGATATGGTGCTCGAAAAGTGTTGTTTAATTAAAGGATTAAACTGCTTAAAAAAGTAATATTAACAAAAATCTAATAAACGGAAAATTGAAGAATGCTTATAATATTAAACACCTCGCGGGAGAAATGCGCCAGCAAAATTAATTCAAATGCTACATACCTCTTTAAAACACACCCTTTTGGAGCAATTATACATTTATTTGATGAAAATTTAGAGACTCTTCTCGTTAATTTGTCGAACAGTTCCCACAGGAACTGACCCTGCTGGCTTATTGTAGGCTTGGCTTATTTTTGTTAGTGCCTTATACAAAATAAGCAACAAAATTTCCAAAAGTCAAATTCGATCGAACCTCTTATAAGCATAGATTATTTCTAATCATATCCAAACAGAATGCTGAGCAAATAAATAATAGAGAATGTAGAGTAGGGCTATGTTAAACCACTTTTGGTTGCCTATTCACTTTTTCTGTGCCGTGATTTCATGGTTTGATAGGTAGAATGAATGTTTTTTTGTCACAGACAAACACTTCTTTGAAGATCAATTATATGAAAATAATCAAGCAATTTGATATGTTTATTATTAAAAATGTTGTATAATTGCTAGCAAAAATATCAGTGAATTGTTGGTCAATGAATGGAACAAAGCAATTCTTTTTTACAATCATTGCGATCGCTATCTTTTTCTATAAATTAATTTAATAGCAATTCAATTTTATTGAGTACCAACCAAACAAATTGGCCGTATTTGAATGATGACATTTATGGCTTCATTAAAGTTTCTTTGTGAAGTCGAATCTTTGTCGTTTTTTATTAGATTTATTTGGCGCCTTGTGAGGCTGCTTCGTTTGAGCCCGTCTAAAGCCAGCCCTGATTACTCGATACAAAGTAATCGTGCAATCTTTTATTTTCGACGCGTCGTCACTACAATTGGAGAGGTCTTGTACTTCAATCCTGTAGTGACGATCGATTGTTAACGGGTAATTTCATTTTTCCCCACGTGTATTAATATATTACAAATGACAGCTTTTCGAGAAGCTAGTATTATCACATTCGTTACACAAAATAATAACCTTTTCATTTATAACTTACTTGGAATTAACGAGAGATGTCTCTGCTTCAAAATTACTTTCAATACCATTTTTAAAGTCAAATTCGAAACATATTCAGACTACGATGTAGGATGTTTTGTTTATAATTTATACATATTTCACCAAAAAATTTTACCAGAATTTTTCATTAAAAAACTTTGTGGAAAGATTGAGGAATACTCACCTATATTTAATAAAGTTGTGCTTCTTGTACACAATAATACAACATTTATTTGCTTAAAGCTTGTATTTAAAAATAACAAAACAGGGTTCATTTTTATTGTTCAGTTTTTAATGTATCTTTTCTATACTAGATATATATAAATTATGACCAAAATTATGATAAAATGGCAAAACATTAAACTGCCTAACAATAATTTTAATAAATATAAAATAAAAACGCCCAGCAATACAACCCAAACTAGCTTGCCCAAAGACATTTTTAGATTACGTGATACCAACTTGATGAATAATTCTGGTTTTTCCAAATCCGATAAAGAAGATAAAAACATCACAAACATCCAAAAATATTTAATATCAGATTGGAAATATCTCAATTAGATATTGACCTTTCTGGTACATGAGCCCACATTCATTTTGATCACCGAATACGGCTCTTGCCGCTTGACTACGTAGGCCTCTATGAGGTCGATTAATGATTATCTTAGAGTAAATAGTTGTGTCTGGGAGTGTCGCCATCTTGATCTTTAACTGCTTAACTATTTAATGAAAAGTTTACAATTACTTTCTGAATGATTTTCATTTAAGACAATTTTTTAATTTTTGTTTTTAAAAGTGGTATGTAGATATACGGTATGACGAAATAAATTAATTCTCTTATTATTCAATTTAAAGTTGTTGTCAGTAAATTTTTGATGGAACACTAAGATTGTTGATTATAAGATATTTTAAATTGGATAAATAAATGTATCAGTAACCAGTGTCGAGTGTAACTCTGTAGTTGAGAAGGCGTATAAATACTCGATAAATTCCAGTACTTATATAAAAGTTTGAAAGAGAATCCCTACAGGTTTAATGTGATAGGATATCCGGCGAGGCGGTCAACCAAAATCCCGATTCAATTCAACTCGTTCAACTTTGCCACCGTCCCAAATGAGGAGCTTTCTATCAAAAGATTTGCTGCACCTGCGTTTGACTTCATATTTCATATAACTATTTCCGGGCAATCAATCAACTGAGCCACGTGTTGAAAATTATTGTTCTTTTATCTTATTTCAGAAAATACAATAAATAAATATTTTGCACGCATAATTACAATAAATAAATGTGTATATTATGTATATGTATGTTACAACTGACGTTGATGAATTTGGTCACTGAGTAAAGTTTATTCAATTGCCAATTATTCCTTTTACATATTATGAAATTGATTATCTAGCTAGTTGTTAAAATTGTGATAATTTCGTTCGGTTGAAATTCAAGAGAGTTTTAAATATCTTTAGCATTAGCTTTTGCATAATTCTAGGCACTCAGCTTTCTTTATAAGTTTTCATGTTTCGAGTGTGTGCGTGAAAATCGAGGTTGATAACTTGCAACGTACGAGTCAAAAATTGACATATAATTACAAAAAAAATAAAATACAGCAAAAAAATTAATCGATAGAAAAATCATAATAAAATTTTCCATTCGAGTCTCCAACATGTCTTTAATTAATTTCATGCAAAACCATTCACCGTGAAATTTGATACAAATGGTATAATTATCCTTACTGTTTCAGATTTATTCCAATTATAGCGCTCCAAAGATGACTCTATCGATATACATAGTTAATATAAAAAGAGATATTTAACAAAATAAGCAAAGTAACTTTTTTGTGTTAACTAAAAAACTTTTTTTGGATACTCACGAATAAATATTCCAGCCAACAACAAAATTCCTAGATTTTCCTAAGTGGCGTGCTTTTGTCTCTAACCATTTTTCTTAGCTTTTTTGTGGCTGGCTGTTACTACGTTAGTGGCAGAAAAAATGTGGAAATAAGGCATTGTTATAGCTTTAAATGAAAGCACCAAACCGTTAAGACGATCCTTGAGATGTTGACGGGGCATTTTCCGTATTTTCCGAATTACGTAAATATTGTAGACAGTGATATATTTTTGAATTTTTTTTTATAATCGCTACAGTATTATGATCGCTTAAAATGTAATCTTTTTATCGTTTAATTAGTGAATAAGATTCTGCTCAAATCAATTGAATACTTTCGTCAATTAAAACCAATTAATGATAATTCATATTTTGCGCAAGGATAAATCAGATCTCTCTTTCAAATAAGAGATAATAAAATAATAAAAAAACTGTGTTGTATTCCCATTTTTTCTTTTGAGTATATATACAGCTTCTGCAGATAGTTTTCTATAGTGATTTACTGAATGGTAGCAGGAATAACTGTGTTGAAAAGGTTTTAAAAGTGAAAAGTATTTTAATACATTTACTGTAGCATGGAAATTCCTCATCATCAATCCAATGCAAAATTCTCTTTTATTTTATTATTACACTGATGAACTTTTATCATATCATATTGATAAATAAATGATCGACTCATTATCATTTTAAGATTATGTCAATCAAATAGCTACATAAAAATTATAAAAATTCCTAGGCCATAACAGCTCTTAATAGAACATATACTGAATTATAATGAAGCAAAAAAATAGCATACATTCAATGGGAAAGAGTTAATAGTTAGTTGCTCAACCTTTTTCTTCCAATATTTAAAAAAAAACTTAGGTGAAAAGAAAAAAATCGCTTGGTAAAAATATTGGTTTCGTTCAAACGTACAAACTTATTTCTTCCACTTGATAGAATTAATTGCTTTTTATCGTTACGCCATCGATATGTCTTGAACAATAGTAATGATAAAGGTCTGATGTTATCTGATCGGTTGATATCTCGAAAACTAAAAAATTGAAATTATAAAATTTGTATAAAAAATGTGGTATTTAAACAAAAAAATAATTAATACTCAAAGAAATAAAACGCATTAAATCTTGTCTAAATAATCAATACGTGAACCAGTAAGGGATATGAATAAATGCTTCGTGTGAAGGACCACTATCAATTGACTCTTTAACAAGAGAGCTAATGTAGCATAATAAATCGCATAATATTTTTCCAATAATATCTGCTACGCGATTCGCAACTTTTGTTTTTTTAAAACTTATTTAAAAAAAGAATAAAATCAAATTATTCCAGTACAAGTAAAATTGCTAATGTATTTTATACCATAGTTTCATTAAAAATTTTCATAATCCCCGTGAATGAATTTTTATTAAATTTTAACATTGTATTACCAATTTTAATTCCATCTCTTCCGGTGGTCAAGATATACTAGAATATTAATATAACATATGTATACTGAAACCATTAAACCAAGTCAATAGTTGGCGAGAAGTTGCAGGTAACTTTCTTGTAATTAGCTCCTGACTTCATTTACACGTAAACTGTTTCTTGCAGTTTACAAAGACGTTTCGTGTTCTAATATGTAGGTAAACTTCATCTTCATGTGGTAGATTTTGAAACCAGTGAAAACAAAGATAAAATGACATCAAAGCGAAATATTTGGTGTTACATTGGCGTTTTGAGAGTCAAAATTGAAACTCAAAATTCAATAGAAATTATAATAACATCTTAGTCTATATCGACCAAATATATTCTTGTGTAAATAGTAATGTCATTGTTTTTCAAATGAAAATATACTATGGAAAATATCATACTCAAATTAAGTTATTTTGCACGCTGTGGGTACTTTCTGTTGGATATTAGTCAATGTTTATTTGTTCGTCAAAATGACATTTGCGTTAGTCTCGATTTGAGGTTTCAACATTTTTTTTTTGAAGGTGTCCGTCTTGAATATGAAACATCCCAAGTCAATGCTTACACTGCCGAGCCTCAAGAGACGACGATTTTTAAAAGAACTAACATGTTCAGTGGTTCAACCTCACCATTTAAGGGAAGGTAAAGACAAAAGAATTGAACAAGGAAAGCACTAGCAGAAAGCTTATTACGTTTCAAAGTGTTAACTTTCAATTCTTGGGGGAATGGTGTTTTATGAAAGAAAAATAAATGTTTTGTTTTACTTTCATATTTTTTTCAGTAATCGAGACCTGTTTTACTAGCAACTGTGTAAGATATTAAACAATTTATTTGTAATAAGAAATAAAACAATATTTATTATATAAATAAATTTCATTTGATTACTTTCACATTTAATATAATAATAAGTTGGCTTAATTTCGCTCATATGACTATTCCGACAGATTAAATACATTATTAATTTCAATATAGATATTCGATAAAATCGATTATTAATAATTAGTCGGTATTCAAAACAATTTATTCAATAACCAAAACGAGAATTTACAGAAAATTATACAAAATGAAAATCAGTAGTTAAAATAAAAATGTTAAGTATATCTTAAAATTAAATGTATACTTATCGGTAATCAAAAGTTAAACCTCAGTAAAAGTAAAAAAGAAAGTAAAATATAATTAACCACTAACCGCTATGATAAGGTTCCAATAGTGCTAATTATGAAGTTTATTTTTATTTATAAAAGAATTTCTAAATGAAACAATGATGTGAATACATAACCGTTAAACAAGGAACACTGTTTTGAAAATGATATATTATATCAAATTTATCTTGAAAGACTAATCCTGGACTGTTTCAACGACTCAAGATAGGTAATCCCATTGTAAGCACTTTAAATCTAACTGATTAGCAATGTAAACAGATAAACATGAATATTAGTAAACAAACTTTACATTATATTGAAGTGAAGTGTCTTAGAAACATTATCCTTTGTTCTAACATACTAAGTTAAGAATGCGTAAATATTATATTTAAGTAAGTGAAACCACGAATTTACGTTTTCCAAGAGACCCTGAAAAAATAACGGTAAATGCGGGAAACGGTGAATGCGGGAAAGCTTCAAATAATAACAAACAAGTAAAATCGTAGAAAACCTTTATTTATTAGTTACTTGTACATACTGTATATAAAATTTATTTTTTAAAAAAGTCCTTTATGTTAGTTTGCTTCTTTTTTATTTGGCACTTTAATCGGAATAAAGACTTGTTACTAAACTTGTGACTAAAAGTTTGTATGTATAGGAATCATTATTACTATGAATTTTAAACAACTGCAAATGTATTTGCATCATAAACAATAATACGCGTGTGGTGGATTTCAACCTAAAAAATAGCACATGCGTCCAATGCGTTACGTCTAACATGTACAGCGGATTCCAACGTGTCAAGACATAACACCTGCACTCGGCTGAGTCAAACTTGCTTGACGAGATGCGGAGAAAAATGCAATACAAACGGTCAATCGGGATAATATTTGTGACGGGACCAAAATATTTAGACGGTTTATCGAGAAAATCGGGGAATCGGGGAATCGGGAAACGGTCAATGCGGGATTATTTAACATTGTTCTTATGGGAGTTTGACGGGACTATAAAAAATAAGCGTTCCATCCGGGAAAACGTATTATGCGAGAACGGTTGATTGAGGTTCCACTGTATTGTAGAATTTGAGAACAAACTTAAATGACTACTTGTGTAACACGATAATAATATCGAATAATATTAGTGTTGATAAAATAAGGTTGGGCTAATAATTTTTATTTTTCTTTAAAAATATTAGCTGGCATATAAATAAATTAAATTTGAATTGTTAAAACTTTGTCTCGCCTTTCGGCATCTTAAGGCATTCTATCACACGGATGCAATAAAACTGACTTTTGTGATTCCACTAGTGTAGATATCATTAGTAACAAAACATGTAAAATCGTGCATAATTTTAACAAATCAAATTTTATATTAAATTCCATCAAACACCTTCATTTGATGTCATTAATTATAAACGTTTTAAAGTACATCTTATTCTACAAATTTTTATTTGATAATCCTAATCACTTCCAAATTGAGAACTGCTGCATTGAGATAACATATGACACTGATAGCTGAAGGTTAATTTAATTCATATTCGTAGGGCGTCTTCTGTGTATTATATGGCTATATCCTTAAATAAATTAATGTGGCATCGTATATTTTAAAAATATCTTCCCTGAATTCGGATATATGTTTTGAATGTCTAAGGAAAACCAAATTTTGGCAGTCGTAATCACCAATCAAGTGAATGTAATAATTTGGTAAAAAAGTTAAACCTTTTTCACACATTGGCATACAACTTTACTAATAGCATTGTTTTATAAACTACTTTAAGAACTTTGTATTTTTCCTTGGAAAACCCTTTAAAATTAAGTATGTATGTTTTTAAAAGTAATAATATTAATGTACTGAAAAACAAAATCACAAACAGGAAGTACAGTGAGATAGTTTACTGTTGAATTATACCAGATAACTTCATAAATAACGATTTCGCGTAGATTTAATAGGCACTTATTTCTAATTAATTTTACAATATTTGGTTGATTACACGCCTAATATTATGAATTATCTCTCCACGAATTAAATCACAATTGTTTCGAAATGTGTCTCAAAGGAGTGTTTCGCACTATACCGCAAACAAGGGTGATGATCTTACTGGAACACGATATTGACGAGGTTGTTTTAGTTAGTGTATTATCTTCTTATAGTGAAGACATCTAGTTGTTGGATATTCCGTTTTCATAGATATTTTCCGACCGATAATATTACATATTATTACATTACTAACATAGGAACTCGGTTTGTATATCAAAAGATATTTTAATTAACCTGTCACGTATTGTTAATTTGATATCAAAGAAACAGATACACTTCAATCGAAATGGAAATGTTAGTTGATTGATATTTTCATTTTGAGCATTGGGTTCAATTGGAATTATAATCTCCCTATGAATAATTAATTAATTATAATCTAAAAATATTTATTTATGAAGTATTACCTCATTAAACTAGAATATAAGATATGTTATTTAAAATTCCGGACATGTAATCGAGCAAATAACAAAATGAGCTTCTGTTAAGATATTCACGGGCTACAATATTGTTGAGTATTTAAATATAAAACTACAGACTAATTTTTCATGAAACCATTTATCAAAAGATAGGTTGTTTCAATAGAGGTTGTCCTTCATAGAGGTAATGTTTAAAAAAAAAACATTATACCAAAGACATGCTCTCGTTGTGACGTTAAGAGCGAGACTTTTCTAAGTCTTGTATTTAACGCTCTAAAGCGTTTGTATTATTTGATTGGCTACAGTTTCAAAGCCCCGAACTTTCAGTTAGTACTTGTATTAATTTGTGTTCGAAGACATATATTTCTATGATATTTACCTATTATTATTATGGCGTTGAGAGAGTGAGAAGTAAGCTAATACCATATAATTCTTCTTTCTCAGAAAATAACAGAAGATAAGGGAATATAAAACACAAAACATTTTCTAAGGTGTTTCATAATATGGTTAAAATTTCAATATGGTTGAAAAAAAACTTTGAATCGTCATTACGTATTGGTTATAATTCAATTAAAATTTTGTCAAAATCCACTTTTGAAGTTCCGTTACAGTGAAATTTCCTTATGACAAAATTTATTATATTCGTCATAAAAATTATTCTAATATTAAAAGGTAAGAGAATGTTTTTATAATTCAACAGATAATCGACATGTGTAAAAAGACTCACTAAAAATCAAGCAAAAAATTCGCAAGCTAATGACTTCTCATATATTCTTTGCTTCCATTCAAAAATTGTCTCTAAAAAAATATTTTTCATTACTTTTTTTAATTATCTTGCAATGAATGTCGTGTTTAAAGGCAATATTGATGAAGCATGTTTGTTTTTATTATTTTAATCAACCCAATGAGTCAGAGCTCAGTTCCGTATTCAACATCCTAATCGGTGATTTTAATCAGTGGGCTGCGTACAAATATTTTTTATGTATTTATTAAATTAATCGATAAGATTGGTTTTCAGATAAAAACTGTATACAATTTTTCAAATTGTGAGTAATAAACTGCACAAAGCTTAGGTGGACACAGTTTATAAAAAATATAATTAAACTTATTACATACTCAACTTATAATGATTTATAAAAATAATATTTATTTATTAAGTAGTAAGCCTTTTTAGTCATGGTTAATACCAATCCGTTTGAAAATTGTATTTTTGTTTTCATAATATATGATATCGACTGAAGGTGCTTGATGGAATTTCGATATCAAATTGGATTTTTTATAGCTTTGTACAATTCTACATGTTTTGTCACAAACGACCCGGGTTTCGCCTTTTGGCATCTTCATGCATTCTATCTCACGGATGCAACAGAACTGCCAGTTATAATTCAAATTTCACAATTTTTTTATCAATTTAAATTTACAGCAAATTTTTACAATACAAATACAATTTTATATGAAACTAATCAAAAGTCTTCTATTTTTGAATTGGGCATACTATTTTACATTACTAAAAAAGCTTTGAAAAATAAAAAAGGTTTTAAAAAGGTAACGTTACACTCATGTAACATTTCACCTTTACATTGTGTGCGTGGCTTATAATTTTATGGTTTCTTGGAAACGCTAAAGTTAAAATGATTGTGATACGTGTGTTATGATTTTGAGATAATACCTCAAGCCTTGAAAAATATTTCATCGCTAGAGGTAGAAGATCAAAGCTCTTGATACGAGTTAAATTTATAATAATCGAGTAGAATTTTTTTTTAACAGCGAGGTTTTTACATGCAATAATATAATATAAGCCTGCGAAAAAAAAATAAAAAAAATAGTTTAATTGAAAAGTTTTTATAAGTTCGTGCAAACCTATAGCAATATTACAATATTAAATATAATATTTATAAATATTATAACTGTTGAAGCAGTGTCGGTACTTACAACCCAAGAAATAAAGAGTTTGTAGGAAGAATAGGTAATGCCATCAATTTTATGAAACTGATATTTAAATATCACATGATATCTTACTATATCAAAAACATGCATAACCATTTAAATGTTATCGTAAAATCCAAATGCCAAAACTGGGAGAAAAATGAGGAACGTTTATTGAGTATTACTATTTAATTATTGAATGATTATTATTCTTGTAAATATAAATAAATATCTGTTTTTTCTCATGGTTCATAAATAAAACAATGCACGTTAGAGTAACACGGTGAAAAAATAGCAATGTATTTTAGTTCTACAAAATTATTTTTAACAAATATAGTTGATAGCTATTTCGGCTCACGCCATCGTCATAGTTCTGACGATTCTTGGTAGAACTCCATTATAAAATGGAGTTCTACCAAGTGAATGCCAATTCAATCAATACACGTTAGAGTAACTTCACAAGACAATCCAGTCCCTTCCTTATAATATTTAAGAACTGGCTTCGTTTTTAATATTTATAAAAGAAGTACATAAAAAATAGTGCTTGTATTATTGCATATTAAAAACTAATGACATATCTCACATTATGACATAGAAACTGACAAACTGAAAAAAGAAATTTAAGTCGAAAATTTTGTGTTAAAAATTTGTTTCTCTTCTCTTAAGCAATTTGACATTTTCATTTTATAACATGTACTTTTAATATGATAAAAACATCATAGCTGCGAAAAAATGTGTTTCAAATTAGCACGATGTGTTTCCTCTCTCGAAATTTGCAAATCTATCGACCAGATTTGTACCGTAAAGTGGAAACATCGATTTTTTAACACTTTATAGTTTTTGTAAAAAATAATTGCACAACCGATACTCAACAATGAATAAATTATATTTCATAAAGGACAGATGGCTCATCACCATTATGTTTATTTCTCACGGGATTTTATTCTCCAAACAATTAATTTTGTTATGGTAATAGTCTTATGGGAATTTTTACTCTAAATGTCTATGGATGTGTAGTCCACCCTCGTTAAAGAGGAAAAGCCCATTGATTTTGAAGCTTTTAAGCTTGTATAAATTACATGCACTTATTTGTGGTGGTGCATTAATGTGTGTCAGAAGGAATAGAAATCTTTCGATCGCACCTTTCCATCCTGAAAAAAAGCTCACGGAAAATGGTTGGTTAACAACTCTCAATTTTGTCGTCTTCCTTTTAGAGTCTTAGAGAAAATGAAGGTTTTGAAGATAAATAACAACCAAGCTTTGTATATGACACATCTCTAAATTGCTACATTATAGCACAATTGATAGTTGTAAAAAAATCATTTAATTAATGACTCTTCAAAAAAAACTGTTTTATTTTGATAGATAAAACAATGAAAAATTATAATTTTTTTTTCAAAAGTATTTTCATAAATTGGAAAAAAAATAGTATTATATTCTAATCATTAAAATTTTTCTGTGGCCATCCTGAATTATCTGCAAGCAAAATTGGCAAACATATTTTTATCTATTATTTGTGATATGAATTTCAAATTTAATCCCAACCGTCAAAAATGATATTTGATTATCATCAAACTTACAAAAAAATGTTTTATGTTCGTATGTTAAGCAAATGGGAAATATCTCCAAGATGGGAAAACGTATTTTTGACGGATATCTGTTTTTTTGCACATCACATTTTTTCAGATTACATTGAAAGGGTAGATATTGCGATCGAATGGCTGAAATTGTTCAAATATATAAAACTAGTATTTTTTTTAAGAAGCTTCACAAAGATTTTTACATACACATAAATATATTTTTAACTATTTAAGATTTTATGATATGAAGAACATCTTTTAATATTGAAAGAAAAACAAACATTTATAAAATAAACAGTTTTATTTTAATAAAATATTTACCATACCATGAAAAAGAAATTGAAATGCAAAATAACCGTCTTTAATATATAGTCGTACACGTATCAATGCTACAAAATAAATTGTGAAAAACTTTTTAGTTTAATGTTTAAGTAATGCATATTTAAAGTAATATTTCAGTAATAAAAAAAGTCCATTTCATTTCGATCAAATAAACATGTTTGTTCAAAAATATATTCTTGTTTGTTTTGTATAAAGATTATGTCGACTTTTATTCTAAAATTTTTCACATAAATTTTAAGAGTAAACTCGTTATAAATATATTATATTAACTTTGTTTGAATTCGGATTTCACACTTCAATACTACCTGTACTGTGATATTATAACTTTGGGAAAAATACGCTCTGTTGGCGATGTCGTGTACATATACAAGTCCAAGATAGTGAACAATATTATTCTGATCAGGGTGGACTTGCGATCGGTTGAATACGTGGCACAAAAGTAGGTTGTTCTAAGAATACTTATCATATATTCAATAATTTCACTCCAAGTTGTCGTGAGCGATATAATTTATGCGCGACAGCTTTAAGCACCTAATTTACAAACTGAACGAGTTCGTGAGCCAGTATTTAATCTCACAGAAACAATGGTAGAAAGTATGAATTATTGAAAACAATAAACTTATTTTTAGAATGTTTGTGGAAAGTGTAACGGTTAAGTGAGCTTACATCAAAAGCTACACGGAAAATATTACAAGGCATAGGAGCTTTCGAAAACAGTCAAGTCTTATTATCATGCTAGCGACAGATTGCCAAAAACATGTTTTGAAATATCTCATTAATCTTATCCCAAGAATTAAATATAACACATTAACAACGCATCCCTTCGTTGCGAAAAACACTTTTTTTAATAATTGTAGCGTCTTGAAATTGATTAATAAAAGTAGGTGTATTATATAGTTTATGATATTGGCTGATGGTGCTTGATAGAATAACATTATGAAATTTGAAGTGTTGAAACTTTGTATGATTTCACATGCTTTGTCACTAACAAGCCAGGTTTCACTTTTCAGCATCTTCAGCGAGTTCTCAATGTGATAGAATGCATGTAGATGCCAAAATGCGAAACCCAGACCGTAAGTGACACAGCATTTGTAATAGTGCAATGGTTCAACAACTTATATTAAGTTCATTTGTAATGTGAATATCAAAATATGACATACATAATTATTTATTTTTAGACAGAATGTGTTTTGGTAGGACATTATTTTTTTTATTTAAAAAAGTAAAGCATTGCATATACAGATGGATTTAAAAAATGTCTAATTCATATAACGTAGTATAAACTTTAGTAAGACATTTTTTGTATTGTTTTTTTGATTATCTCTAATCTATGAAAATAGAAATGCCATTCTTTACGTTATATACATATTATAATATTATGAATTGCCTGCCGAATTTTGTATAAATAGACTTGCTTGTAAATTGTATACTATCAGTTGATAATACTCGCGAAGAGCGAAACCGGTCCTAATCAAAAATATAATGTGGAAATAAGTACAAAAAGTATTTTTTTATTATTTAATTACCTCTGTTCGAATTTTTTTTTTTTATACGCGTTTTCTTAAAAAATGTTTTTCTTACGTAAAATTCCTTTTACGTAAAGAAGTACAAGAGTAAGTAAGAGTAAGTAAGTAAGAACGTACTTTTTAATAAAGCCCAGAATGTAAAGCTATATTGTTCGTAATCGATACAAAGTTATATAAACATGATGCAAAACAACAAAAATATTTTAATCAACAATAATAATTGAAGGCTTATGTTTAAAACCACATCGAGTCACTTTCTTGGTAAACGTTTAATTCTCCCTAACGTGACTGCGCATTTAGTCTCCATCTACCCAAAGCGATTGCTCACTGACAATGATATTAAAGCTTTTTCAAATATGCGTGAAGCTTTCAACCTGATACGCAAAGCTCAATAACAGTAAGATTCTATTACTAGTAATCATCAGTATTGATTCCACAATCTTTTGATTCTCCGATAGACTTCATGTATTCACCTATACAAACAGCCCTGGGATGTTTTGAAGTGAGTCGGCGTTAGCATGGAAAGAAAATGGAATTATGCCAGAGGGAATAAGGGAAATAATACATTATCTTTCACAATATTAAAATACCTTATACGGGTTGACGTACTGTTGTTAACTTCAACGTGAATTTCAAAATGAAAAAAATATTAATTGTAATATTTGTATTATTTAAATAATATTTTTAATCGTAAAAAGCTTTGAGAATATTTGTTCATGTATACTTAGAATATTATATAATATTTTTATGACACAAAGTAACGAGATTTTTATATTTTGATTTTTGAAGTTACAAAACCGAGGCTGATTGATTCAAACACATCTAATTTCAATAAAAAATACATAGAAAATATGCGTTTTAATTAATAAAAAGAAATCATATTTTCATTATTTACTTATGTAAATTATACCTATAAAATACAGTTTTTTTAAATATGGATGATCATAACTTTGTTTTCTAATTTATTGAGTATTTGATGATATTATGTATTATTTGGCAAAAAATATTGCTTACCTGTAGTGTAACGTTATTATATAGCCGACAAAAAAGTTTTGCGATGTTTTATATCGTCTGCCAAGAGTAGGTAATTATCTAACACATGTGACGTATATGTTACCTCTCGAATTGGTAAGCGAAAAGCTTATTAAATCTTCAAACAAATACAATTAAAAAATATAATTTTTTATATTTTGCTCAGCCATGTTTATGTGAATTTACATCAAAATAACAGCATAAAAACTGTGTAACAAATCAACGGAAAATAGTTCAATGAAAATAAAATATATTAGCATAAAGATATGGCCATAGGCTATTCAATATTTTTACCCAAAACGGGCCGAGAAAGACGTTTTGAATTCACTATTCCGTAAAATAAACGTTATTATTTCATTTCGTCTGGCATTTGGCGAAAAAGTGCCGGTGAACGATGACAATTTCTTACAACAATATTTGCGAAAATTGTCGACAACAATCTTTCTGAGAGTGTTGATGTTTTTTATTATTATATGAATAACTAGGAAAATAATTTAACGAAGCAAGCTTTTTTATGTCAAGAAAATATATGAATATGCAATATCGCTCCTAGCAATGGTATTTTGAATACAAAATAAACTTATAATGCATAATTTCTAAATTATTGCGCGAATTTCTTTATTTAGTGAAATACAACAATCTATTTTTTTACTTTTTGCAGCACGAATAGCAATCGGTGATGCTATCAAGATTTCATGGATATGTTGAGGTATATCTAAAATTATTGATAAAAACTTAAATTAAAACTATCGACTAGAAAAATAATATCTGATGTTGTTTTTTTTATTAAGCAGAAATTAAATTGTTTTATTTATAAATGAATACGAATTGAAACCTTTAAGCGAAATTGGCTTTTCTTCGTTAAATAAAAAATCAACTTTGGATGAAGATTACTAAAATTCATATATAACAACATATAGCAACAGAAAGTAGGCAAGCAAAGCTTATATTAAATGAAAGTAAAACACCAAAGGACTATAATTATATGTATTTATAGGACTATAAATTTATGTTTCTCATTTCATCCAAAAATCATGAAGACAATATATTTAGTTTAGAGTTACTAAAATACATTATGCATTTAATAACCTCTTAAATTGATCTGTATTTATTTACCATCAAGCTATATACTCTACTGAAGGGTTTGTTTTTATCTGAATGTCGACTGTATGTATTTTATTTGTCAATTAAGATGTAAAAATATATGTATTTTGTTAAAAGAAAGCATCGTTAAGTAATCGATCAATCACCGCTCAGCCGTAGAAACGTTCAATAAAGTATTTGGTGATGTTAAGTCATCAATGGCCTCAATCGGTGTTTGTCTTGGTTGTTTATTTTGGAGCGACATCATAGACGAGGATGTTATTAGGAGACTCCTTTCAATCAAGAAGCCTTCTGATCAAAGGATTGAATATTTAATCTCACACAGAATCAATATTCACTCGAAGATTGATAATTCTGTATAAATCCAAAATGAAAATTTATAAACTGACAGGATGAAGCTTTTAGATTGATGGAGTAATAAATATATTAGAACGAATCTACATCATACGAGCTTATTTGGAAAAGCACATTAAAATATATTTTTTTATTATACTATTATTTATACTTGTTTTTAAATAATTAAAATACATTTAAGTACTATTTCCACAATATATTTTATGATCAGATTCAATTTTGCTTATCAGGATAATTATCAACTGCTAGTATCAAACGAAGGGATGGTAAAAACCGGTTCTGATAAGAAAATATATAGTACTATATAGTACTAAAAAATGTGTTTTTATTATTTAAAAATATCATGTTTTTCAAACCAAGAAATGATAATTAAACCTTTTAACCTTTAAAAAAATATATACACGATTTTTTAAATAGATCTATTACCTACCACAATTGGAAGAAAGATTTAAAAGGTGAATTTTGATTTGGAAGAAATTGATTTGGGTATTGAATTTGATTATTCTAGCGATGTGATTCAAAAATATTTTTAATTACTTAACATTTTTTTGTCTTTAATTTTGTTTAATAAAAATATTTTGTTTTTGTTTTCGTAGTTTAACTAATGTGTAAAATAAGCATTAGCCTTCTACGTTTATGTTGTGTTTTTTTTATAGTATAGTATTTGTTTCGACTTATTTGTCACTTTAAAGGCATTTTCATCGCATTTTATTAGTGTATACTTAAAGAGTCACATAAATATCTTGGTTTTATAGAAATTTGATAATATTAATATTTGGCACTGTCGGAAAAATACAAAGAGTTTCTTCTTTGGTTTTCGTTCCAAAAGATTCATCTCAAATAGTCGGATGTTTAAAGCAACCAGTCGAACAATCGATATTATACAGATAATTAAAGCTCGTGTAAGGTTTTCAGAAAAAAATATTTATTGAACACGTGCTTTTGACGGATTGATAAATTAAACGTGCTTTATTAATTTAATCAATCTGTTCGTCAAAGTATGGTCAGATTTGAAAAATAAAATAGAAAATACGAGCATTGAGCAGTGTTAATAACGGAACCATTTCGTTTTTTATTTTGCAAATATATAAGCGTTTTTTTACAAATCCACATATACCCACGTTTTTTAGTAAATACATCGATAAAATATTATAAGATGCATACTTAAAATTTTCCGAAGATGAATCAACATTCGATATTCTGAGAAAAAGCAATAAATTGCCTACTTAAAGCTAAAATATTTATCTCTACCGTTCAATAGCCGGATGTTTTTAATAATTTAAATTATCTTGAAGTGTAGACTTTCAAATATTCATAACAAAACAAAAATACGATGTGTTTAAATTATTATTTATGCAATGTTTTGATAAACAGTAATCCCCGATTTGTACGAAGGGTGAAATCATCGTGTGAAAACAAAATTTTGAGATATTCTCTGTATAAAAGAAATATGCGAAAAATTAACGGTAAAGTTGCAAATATATTTATGATTTAACGCTTAAACTTCATTTATTTGAATATTGTACGGATCTTTGAAAATATATTAAAAGAAGAAAACAGTTTTTTAACTCTATTTAATTTGACGTGTTTTTAGCACAGAATTTGAAGTCGATATGCATTGTACATTTAAATGATAATTAAAATAAATTTGATATCAACTGCAATTCCTTGTTTCTCAACCAGTGGTCCGCGGAGATTTTTGGGTAGTCAGCTATGTGATATTATTTCGATAAAAAATCGAATTTTGTGTTGTATTGTATTATATGAACTTTTATACCATTTTTTTTTTGATACTGTCTCTTTTAATATACTTAAATATTGCTATATCAGCATAAAATGTTTCAATATTAATTGTTTTGAATAAAAAATCAATTATACAAGTATTTATTATTTTATTGCAATGTTGATGGTCCGCAAAACATTTTTGTATTTTTTGGTGGTTCGCGAATGTAAAAAGGTTGAGAAACTATGGACTACATGACCCAAACGAAGTAAAATATCAATGACATTCGCCATTTCATATGGAATAAGTACTTCGGTAATTTACACATCGTCGTTGATAATGCAATATGATTTAATTTAAAATAATTTAATATGATATTTAGTACATTAAAATAGTAGTCAAACTAAATATCAACGATATTTACATCATATCGAATAGTCACATATCACAAAATTGAACAAATAAACCATTTCAATAATCTCACTGATGTACGACTCTTTGCACTATCGATCGAGCCAGACTCTTATGTGTGTGTAATAATTTAACCTTAACCTACTCCATTTAAAATTCTGATAAAATTATCCAGACATTAAAAAACAATATAATTTCAATTAAGCCAAAGAATTGTATCATTTTTCATTGAAAATATTCGATCCTTGATTACTCTTTATTCAAACAAAGTATGATATACAATACGAAACATCATTTAGAGAATAGTTCAATAGAGCGAAAACAACATTTGAGATTTTGTTTACGTGAGAGGATGTTTACGTTTAATGTTATGTCTATTTACATAAATACATTTTATTTTGTAATTTTCATTATATTTATAATGTAATCTGAACAGCTTCGTGCCATTATTTCTAGCAAAATTAATAAAATAACATAGCTTTTTTGTTTTGCGAGAGATAACAACGCTTATTTTTTCATATATTTAAAATGGGTGTTAGAAAAAGAGCTATTATGATTTATATTAAAATAATTACAAAGATAATGACTTTTTTGTAATAGACAAATGATCGCTGATATAAAATATTGATAAATACGTTCAAATACTGCTAGTGTAATTCCAATGTTTAGAAATTTATAACGCGTTTGCGCTAAGTATGGTACAGTTCGTATGATCTCTTTCTTGGATCCATTTATTTTGTTTGTGTTTGCTTACAGCCGGATCTAAAAGCAAGCAAGCGCATCCACTAAAGCAAACGTTGCATGGAAGCATTTACATGTTTATATTCTGAAAACTATTTCTAAGAAAAGTTTTAAAATTGTTTTCTTTTGTTCGATGAGTTTGCAATATTATTTTTATTTTATTGAAGCAATGTTATGTACGTCGCTTACGAGTAATAGTTTTAAAATACAGCTGCTTTGTACTACATTAAAGAATCACATTATTCTCTCAATTTTGCTAGTACTTTGTTGACCTATTCACTTATTGATTTTTTATGTGTAAAGAGAAACTTCTTAAAAAATAGTCCTCGTAACTGTTACCCAGCTACTCAAGTAACACTATAAAACGATTAATAAATATCCTTTATTTAATATATCTCAAGAGAAATTGTTTTAACATTTACTTGATTTAAAATATTAAACTATTACTGCACATTGCACATACATCATCATTCAATTTCATCCTGATACATTATATCATTTATTATAACACGAAGCTAGGCATTGTCGTTAAGAAGATTAGATGTTTTGTTATGTAAAGATTTATTCGAAATATGGCTATCAGCGGCAGGTTTTTGAATAAAAAATCTTATTACACCAATGTTGTTCTATCCTCAACAAAAAAAAAGTTTGAAAAGCAAACATTGTATACGATAAACACCTTTAATTAAAATTGATATATTGAATTTCTAATCGTTGCTTTACATTTATAAACATGCACTTATAACTGCATATTTTTAATACAATTGTTTAATGGATATATTAAAATGGTTTACGATTGCAATTAGAAAGTTTTTAAACGAATATAAATGATATTTCTTACTTTTATTTTGAAGACGTATTAAGTCGAATAAATCTATGACACGTATTCTTTGAATTGGTTTTTGAAGCTATGGTTATATACCATTAATTTGTTGAATTCTTTTCAAGTTAACAAATCGGCTGGGCGGCTAACCGCCGATTAATGAGATTATTCTTTTTATTGTTTGCCATTATACTTTCAAGAAAATTGTATAAATACTTAAAATTTAATGTTCATTAAAGAAATTATATCAAATTTAAACTGTTTTTAAACAAATGTTTGTACAATTTTTTGTGTACGTATTTCACGTCAGGCATTCTGTCACACAGATGGAAGATGACTGACAAAAATAAGCAGTTTGCATCGGCTAAATGTAAGAGAAATTAATTACATTAAAGGCTAAGCCTGGGTCGTTAGTGACAAAATTGTGTGAAGTCGTACAAAGTTTCAACAATTCGAATTTGATATTTAAAAAACATAGAACCGCTTCACTGAATATAGTAAATGAAATGTTTTATTTTCTAAGACATAATTTTCAGTAGATACACTATCTGAAAAAGCGTTTTTCACTATAAAGACATTAATACATTAATATCAAGTTAAAACCTAGCTAAATCCTGCATCAATGAGGCATTCATCATTTTATGAAGATAAAATTGAAAATGCATTCGAAGTTAATGTCGTCGCCATGCAAACAAAACGACCGCATTTCGTTGCTTCCGTGTCCGATTTGCGTTGGCTTTATGTGTATCATAAAGCTTTCCATTGGCTAAGATGTGGAAAAGTTTAATGCTGAAATGCGGTTTATGATCGCGAATGTTTGTTATCGGGTATATATAAGTGAAACCAAACAGAATAATATTTCTTACTCGACACTTTCCTGCGGGGAACATTTTTATAAAATTTGTTAAATATTTCCATCAATCATAAATTTTAAATATTGCATAGCTTAATTATTGCATTTAAAAATCTCTACATTTTGGCTCAAGCATCGGCTTACGAAGGCATTTTGTGACATTGATATAAAGCCATAAAATTTTCATTCTCATTTACAATTATGACAATTCTTCGGAATATTTAATATAATAATAGAAATGCATTTGACGTAAACGGAGTTTAGCACAGTGGTAACAACTTTCAAGTTATCTACTGAAATAATGTATGTATCTAAGTAATTATGTAAGTTATTGGTGGAAAGATATGATACAAAAAATATAACAAAATTATTAAGATTTTTACAAAATATTTTATGGTAAAGATTAGGGTTAACTTTGCTGACAATCAATTGGTAATGTTCGTGATAAGGGAAAAATTAAGTCCTGTTTTATATTTCATTTGTTTTGACTTCTCAAACAACTGAACTATGATATTTCGTCACGTTGTATAAAACATGCAGTGAAACCAAATAAATAAATCAACAATATTTTTAAATATTTATTAATGCTTATTTGGTTTGCTAACTATGATGAACATTGATTTATATTTCGGCTTAAATTTAATGAGACAAACTTTTTGATGAGTAGATTTTTTTACAAAATGAGATCAATGGAATAATTTCTAGCATTATATAGATTTAAATTTATCATATTTAGCAGTATTACGTACTAACGTAACTGTAAAAAAACGCAATTGCAACACTACAAAAACAGAGAGTCCTAAAAAAGACATTGACACTAAGTTATGAAAGAGGTGAAACTCGTTTAGTAATAAAATAAATATACGATTTATTTTCATTTCTCTTTTGTTACATGTTTCAATTTGTAAAATATTTTTATTTTTCAATTAACACAAAAATGTCAAGAACGTACTATGATTCTTTTGTAAGCAGTATTCTGTACATAATTCAATTCCATTTCATATAATGGCTTAATATATAATATTGTCTGAAGGCATTTGTTGGCGAAATGACACTACTCTCAATGCCATGAAAAACATTAACAGGTTTGGGTAAATATCATCAAATTAAAAACAATCAAAACGATGTTAAATGTATTTATTATAGATCACATATTTGTGTTTACTTATTTCATATTAAACTTCAAAGCAGAAAAACAGCATTCGTGGAAGCTTTAAGGCTCTCGCGGCTTTCTGTATAAAAGAACATTTTATGCTGAACCGTCACGTGTCTATTAAACATAAACTTCTGACGTTCCAAAACCATTGTATTTCATACTTTTTTGAATAATACATTACATGAAAAATGATATACTTTGTATCTTTCACTCTCCAGACAGGAATGTGTGACGTTTTTATTTAAAAAAATATAATGCTATTACTTAATTTAAGATATCGATAGAAAATACTTCAAGGAATTTCAATATCAAATTTGAATTCTTGAAAATTTGTACTTTTTTACATGCTTTGTCACTCACGATCCGGGTCAACCCTCTGGGATTCTTCAGGCATTCTAACTCACGTATGCTAGCTTATTACTGTTATTGTGTCATTTCTATTGCATACGAGATAAAGTAAGCCCGAATAGTCAGAAAAAAAATATGTGGAATCAAACAAAATTTCAAAAATTCAAATTTAATATTAGGTTAATTTTATTGACACATTTTTTTGTAGTTCGATGTTTTGTTTGATGATCTGATACCTGATCACAGAGTAATCGAGTTTTTCATTGAAAATAAAAAAGGTTATTTTATATCATAATATTTTACCACATAAATAACATGTTATACCATATGTGAAAAGAATTTTTTCTTCGCTACTAATATAATCTGAATAATCCTGTATGGCATTATTTTCCATTAATCATGTGTATTTTGAATAAAAACTAATTATTTAATTAAACATATAATATTAAAAAAATATTTAATTAATTCAAATAATATATGTTTTTTGGATTACATCTCATTTAAATCACATTTTAAAGAACTTATTATTAACACGGTGAAATAGCAATGTATTTTAGTTCTACAAAATTTATAATGTAATGTAAAGTTGATAGTCATTTCGGCTTACCCCCTCATCAGGAATACAATGGATTTGTACCAAGTAAATGCAATTCAATTAACTTTTTACTATTTAAGGAATGAATACTGAAATAAGAAAAAGCAGAAAAGCAAGTAATGGTTCTCATGAAATGCTATCAATGTAAAATGAATCCAATCTCTAAAAAACTTGCATAATCAATACATGCTCGAGTTGTTGTAATAGCAATAATAAAAAAACAAAAAATATGACTGAAAATAAAACTTGAGTTTTTACAATCACAAATTTGATCGTCTTTTATGTATAATATTGTTTCTATGGCTCTACAAAATAAGAGCGTACGTATTTTTGTTGCATAAGAAATAAATTTATTAATTTGCAATAAAAAGCCTTAGAAACAATTGCCATTTATACAGACATATAAATCAATTCTTTTTCATAAACTCAGCCATAAATCATTCTAGCCAATTCTGAATAAATCAAATTCAAAATTACTTTAAAATTTCACCATTATTCAACATCAACTTAGCGAATTCCAACAATAGTTGAAAAGAAATGTAAATCTGTTTGCCTATTTTTTTGGTCTACATCTGGGACCGGTTATGTCTGGGTCCTTATACCCCGGTCGCAAGTGCTTGATTTATGTTTCATTTGAGAATAAATTTATTCAAGAATATTTTTTTTAAGGCTTCTTAATGTAGACCAGCTTAAAGCGAACATCATTAATCAAAATTATTTTAACAACCGGCACATAGAAGTTTGAAAAAAACAATTTTAATCAAAAACTAATACAACATATTAATAAAGTTTTCACTTAATTCAAATATAGTTTCAAAAGGGAAAAAATTCGACACTTTTATCTCACGGTATCCAATTTAAAAAAGGAATAACAAATTTTGTTGAAAACATTTTTTAATGTCCCCGTACTTGATAAAAATATTTTCTGTAAATTTTTGGCAGATATCACTTTCACTCCGTCCACTATGTACAATAAGCAAGTAGTGATGCAGAAGTCACAAAGAATCGTAGTATTGACTACTCAAAATTAAAGATGACTGGAACGTTATATCGATTGTTATTACTGTGTGCTACTTCGGTGTGAGCTTATTTTTATCAGAAACATCTGAAGACACTTCAGATGGTTCATAATAAACCATTGCGACTAATTTGCAATGCCCCATGATATGCGCAATTCGTTGCTTATTAGAGATTTGAAAATGCCTACAATTCGAGAGTTTGTTCGTGACATTTCTTAAAAATTTCACAAATATGTAGACAAACATTATAACCCTACGATTTCTTATCCGCATAATTATGATAAGACAGTACTAGTCACAGAGTAATCGTTAGAGGCCGAGAGCGGTTCTACTTGTCGACCCCTCATAGATTTGTTGTTTCAATTCTTAATCTCAAAATACTCAACCTTAACATGTGAATAAGACTTTTTTAGTTAATTTTCTTACGTCTTGTATATGCATGCGTGCATCTGTGTGTTTGTGTATAGAAATATTAATATTACGCATGTTTGTCCACGTGAACCGGATTCACTGTGGTTTGCTCAGCTCTGAAGCGACTTATGTCTGACAATAACGACTCAACAATTATAAAATGTAATATGTCTATGAGATATGAAGGAGATTTGAAGATTTCTGGTACTAACGCGTCATAGATTTTAACGCTCAATCAATTTTATCTCAAAAAAATGTCGATCGTAGATGATTCGTATTTGTAAAAAAATCATCTGGTAAATTGTTATTGTCATTTGTTTAAAATGTTTTTTTAAGAAATAAGAATATTCATTTCTTAAAGAGCTAATTAAATCGAATTTTTTATATGATTTCAAATAAACTGAAGAATATTTAATATATTTTTATAATGAATAAAACCTGTCATTGTTACATTAATTATATATATGCCAGATATTTCAATAATCTAGGATAACATCATTAAAATGAGAACGAGCTATTTTTTAAAAATTAGAATTATAATGCTAAAATTGTGTTACGAGTATTTGGATGTATATTAATCTTATAAATTATACAATCCACTTACCATAAAGAAAATAACTTAAAATACATGTCCATCTAAAATTACTTTACTTTACAATATAGCTACAAAAACTGTAAGGTCAGTTTACGGTTTTATGAAAACCGCTTCGTATAGTAAAATAACTGTGAATTTCAAAACGTGAGAGTTTTCTCGAAAAGTCCAAATAGGCTGTAAGTTTTGAATGTTATGTTTGCGCCAACACGACCCCAGCTGTAGAGCCTAGCATAAGAAATGCCATGCAATGTGATTGACCCAAAACTTCGCCCATAATAAGCTTTTTTCTTGAACAGTAAAAGCTGCTTGGCAGTGATTTTTTATAAAAAAATTGTTTCGGAAATAATATGATTGCAATATGTGTAACGGAAAATTCTCCTGAGCTATATTGTTATGATATGAAAAAAAAACACTAAGAATAATTCATATTTTCTTTTATGATCTCTGTGACAGTGTCGTAAATTATCTGCCCTTCATGCACTAATTCAAAATATGGGCTAAGTGATTTTTTTTTTTAAGCTTTATCATTTATTACATTATATACACAAAGCTTGGGTACTAAATTGTTATATGAATTAATTTTTAAAATTAAATTTCCATAATGACTGTCAACGCTTAGATTATTAAATTTAAAAGAAATAATATATAAATAAGAGATGTCAACTGGGTTTGAACTGGTAGGCTTTGATAAATTGAAATATCTGATTTTAAAGTTTTATTCATAGTACAAATTAATTATTTGAATTGGTACCGATTGGTATTAAAATTATGTGACAGATGATGCAATAAAAGGATACTCAGAGGAACCAAAGAAGAAAGTTGTAAGAAATAGTGATAATAATAATCTTATTCAAATTCTCTAAGAATAGTTTTTTTGGTCCTGTTTTTCATTAACTAAAAACACTCGAATACTTTATTTATAGAGATAAGGTATATAGTACATTAATTCCGGAATACAATATAAAGAAATAATTTCCCAAGAAGGTGAATGCGTTCATTTTTAATCCGCACTTATTCTGTTAGGTCAAGGGGTAGTTTCGTTTCATCTTTTTGCCGCTTTGTACGGATCTACTGGCAATTTAAATCTCCACAGTCATAAAACCAGATCTTATCCAGTATTGGTCTAAAATATTTTTACGACAGGACTTACGCTGTTTCATCTACCGCTTTTGGATTAAAATTGACCACCAAGATTTAGGATAAACAAATAAATTTATACAGACCTTTATGATTCAATTGCATTATTCATAAATTAATAATTTACGTAATGAAATTTAAAGAGGGAGATGTATCTTTTCTGGAATCAGCGAAGAGAAAAATTTCATTATAATTTTAAAGTGAGCTAATTCTTAGCTTACTCAGCAGCTTTAACCTTTATAACTCTCTAAAACTCTATATTGTTAACGCTTTATAAAAAAATCAGCTAAAAATATTTTAAATAATAAAAACACATTTGAAAGTTCTTTTTCTCTAATATATCAATAATCAAAACTGATGTCGCTCATGGCTAGTATTATCAACTAATACGAGCAAATCAAAAAAAAAAAATTATATCAATTATTACTAAAAGGTCCTTTACATTTTATATGTAAACTATTTTACTTTTTATCGATATATAACATATGTATTGTACGAATACCTGTAAATTCTCGTAATGAGTGAAACCGGTCCTGATCATAAGTATATTGTTAAAACAGTACTTCCCTCCAAGAAGTGACAGTTAACACATTACACGTTGCAATAGTTGCTACCGTTCCGTTAATCGTCCGTTACTTCCTTTGAATTCTGCTCGTGTAATAGGTAGAAGTATCCACTCCGAATTCTTGATTGAGCAAACTATTTGACTCCTAAGTAGTGTTTGCACAATTTGCAATATGCTTTCAAAGCTCTGCTTCAAATTAAATTGAGCATTGATGTAGTTCCATTAACCAGCACAATCAAAGTGCATTCAATGAATAAGTGGTTCTGATCCAGTACATCCTTAAGACCAAATTTTCCATATTGCATTGAATGTGGAATCAGATGTATTTTGGCAGTGTTTGCCTGCATGTATTGTATTTCCCGGTGGACAAAAGTACCTATATGTAAAAAGTTAAAATTCCCTTGAACATAATTAAGTGTGAAATTTGAATGACATTTTTATACTACTTTAAGATCTATTATATTATCTATGTGCACGAATTCTTCATGATGTATGAAGAAAGTCACTGTAAAAAAATGATGGTTCAAAATATTATACATCAGTGTCTTAAACTGTTTAACAAATTGCTTGCTTTCTCACTTAAGTCTTTCAAAAAAGTAAAGAAACTAAAAATCTTATTTTTAGGCAGCATACTTTATTCAGTAGTTAAATGTACCAAAAATTTATCAATTTTTTTAGGTAGCCCATGTTTATATATATTTTTTTGAGATACTAATTTTCTTAGTGAATCCGTTCCTTGTTACAATAATGGGTTTTAAGGTTTTTTAGTGGAATTTAGGTTTATTTAGTACCACAAGAATGATGTAGCAATTAAATATATATGAAATATTTCGATCAAATACGTGGTTAGATTCCACATATCTATCTTCGAAATCGTGTCAATAGTTCATCAACTCAATGGTATAAAGCTATTGCAAAGTGTCACTGTGAGTATGTGGCAATTTGATATCATATCAATCATGAATAATGTCGCTATTATTACTACTGAAGTTTTTAAGGAGCTTTTTGAATGAAACTAAAGCCGATACTAAAACATTTTTCGTACGACGATGGACTAGATTTGGCTAAGTCATTAAAATGTCATTGACTTTTTTCTGAGGTGCAAGAATTTTCCAGTGAAGTTGCTATCTTGTGTTTTGTTTAATAATTAATCTTTTTTCCTCGCCAATGGTTAAATATTAAGGCCATTAAATGAATATTGATGAAAAATTATTGTAATTCACACTGATAATTAATTAAAAAGATTTCCATTTCTCAAATATTTGCCAACGCAGACGAAGGTTTCCTTCGACCTAAGCATGAACCTTTTCAATACACTGAAGTGCTATTTCTGAAACTGCTTAAATATCATGCATATAAAGCAGATATCCTCACATCTGTGGCATAAATGCCAAAATAATCTTGGGACCTTATCTTTTACCCTATGCTTTAAGTCATAATTACTTGGGTTCTCATTATCATTCCATTTCATCTTGGCATGCTTTTGTTATCTCAAAATATAAATAGTCGGATGAAATCGCAAGTAAAATAGGTTCAACGCAACAGTTTCGACCGTAAACCACGAACGTCATTAGTGCGGTTTCAGCGCTGTATTTGGCCCCCTCGAAAAAAAGGATGTAATGGTAAACCATACTTTTAATAAATATCTCAAAAACCTTATGATTTATAATGAGCTCTTTTAATACAAACAAGGTAATAACGTTATTTATAATTTAAAAAAAGTTCGCTATCGTCCGTTGTGTTATACATACATAGACAATTTTTCATGACCAACTTGCACTACTTTATTGACAGTTAAAATAATACTACCTATAACATTCATGGCCCGAACATTAAATAATCTAACTGATTTTTAACGATGTATTATACTACACGGTACAAAACTTACAAATTATCAATTCATTGCTTTTGCACCGTAACATATTAACATATTTAAATATAAAATTCAACAAATACATGCCTAATAAAAATATAAAAACTATGCTTAAACGTAATCGTGGCTTGTTCAATCACTTATATTTCGTGTCCTGTGTATAGTTCGTATACCAAAAGGCCCTCGTTTGGATGAATTCAGATAAATTCTGTAAACTTCAGAAAATATTATAATATTGTTATAAAATTTTTCTTTAATGGTTTGTTAACAAATAGAATGTGACTTAGTAGACATGAAATCAATGAGCAAACATTAATATTTCTAAAGATTTATGATCACGTGCTAATCATTGATTTCAAATGAAGTTGACACAAATTCTGTCTGATTGAAATACAACAGTATTATTCTATTTTTATTTTTTTTGAAAATTTATAAAAATTGAATGTATATTCCTGCAATCACATATCGTATGGAAACTTTAAAAAATATTTTTTAGCATGCATTTGGTATATCAATTCATTTTGGATGATGCCACTGATCTTTAAATAATTTAACAAAATATTTGTTCAAAAGTTTTGCCATCACTTACATAAGCCATTACTGTGTATTTGCATGTTAAATAGTGTATGTTAAGTATGCTTCACTACTTTATAGGTGTTAGGCCTTACTGGAAACTGTAAATATTTGTTATTTGCCAGAATAAGTTAAATGAGAAAATCGTTTGTTGTATTTGGAGTTTTTGATTTATTGAAGTTTGAAAGAAAACGTAATCGGATAATGTTATTATAATTCAGTGACTTGTGATCATGCAATACTTGGATGGCCAACAAATGGTTCTGGGTATTTAATTAGAAATTTCTTGAGAAGAAATTTTTTCCAATTGGCAAGTAAGCATTTGCTTAACATGGCGTTTTTTAAGCATCGTGAATTTTCTGTTTAGTCCCGATAAAAATAAAAAAAATATTTACTGACTTAAAGTTGAATAAAAAATGTCTTTCTTTCATTTATTCGTTTAAAAGTATACGACGTCTTTATTTTGTTTTATGTCTTTTTCATAGACACATATTTAATTACCTGTAATCATTTTTTATTCAATTAAAAAACATCCATTATCTTACCACAGCAAATTAACTTGGGGTGATTTTCTGTATTGTTATACTACTTTCTGGACTGACTACGATTATTAAATAAACATTTTCGATACATGTGAACGATATGGAAACATAAAAAATATGTGTGCATTAAAAACATACTCAATACTCCCACACACAACCTCTTTATCTGCACATGCTCTCACAGAGAGAAAGTATGACAGTTTTGTAATTTACACAAATAATTCCATTACTAATCCCTTATCCATTTGACAAAATAAATCACTTTGAACGTTTTTCTCCTCTTTATGATGTAACGTCAGATTGTATTCGTATTTTATTATATTTTGTAAAGCCTTTTAATCAAAGAAAATATTATTAAACGAAAAATCATTATGTTTTTCTATTCAATCCTAATACTTAAGATACGTACAACATTATTTTATGATTATATTATGCTATTTTTCTGTTTAACATACACATATATATAATATATGGTTCTGCAGCTATATTTTAATCAATTTTATTATTTATCTGGTCATTAATTATTGTATCTTAAAAATATCCTACACACAAAAAATTATGGTATTTTAAGTGAAATAACCCAAAATGATTAATTTTTCATTATTACATTTAGATAGAATTGTTTCATGTGCAGTTTAATTAGCAAAATTTAGTTATTATTAATTCTGGATGTAAAGTTATTACTGAATGATTTTAAAGTAACTTCGGTGTCGAGGCGTTAATATTGGAGCACGGGCGACAAGCGATTCGTTCAGACGTAGAGAATTCGCACTAGTAGACAATTGCATTTCCGGCTTACGTATGTAAATACAATTAGTTGAAATCGTTAGTACGATCAGATATACGTGATAAACTGATTGAGTTTGAAGCGTCTATTATTTAAATTCCAGATATGCGATCAACAAATGATATTTTTTCTTCTGTTTCTGCATTAGGGCTGTAATATACATTTTTGAGTTAAATGCGCCAATAATATGCCAAAATATAAGTAGAATATTTATTGTCTTATTGAAACCTGAGAATGTTGAATTGGGAAGAGCAAACTAATTTTATGAAATCTAAAAACACTAGGAAATAATTGCTGTCATGAAAACTTCAAAAAAATAAATAATTCATTTTAAATACATTGATTGAATTGGCATTCACTTGTTAGAACTCCATTATAATACGGTGAAAAAATAGCAATGTATTTTAGTTGTATAAAATTATTTTTAACAAATATAGTTGATAGCTATTTCGGCTCACGCCATCGTCAGAACTATACTAGTAGTTCTGACGATGGCATGAGCCGAAATAGCTATAAACTATATTTGTTAAAAATAATTTTGTAGAACTAAAATACATTGCTATTTTTTCACCGTGTCATTTTAAATCCGTTTGTAATTTGACATTGTCTATTGTAAAAATTAGTGTTGAAGTAATAGTTAGACACGATACACGATAGTAAGCGACGTCTTATTTCAGCACGATAATAGTATATTTCAAAAATAGAAACATATTATTAAATACTAGTTCCAAAATATATTTTACGATCACAATCAGTTTAGCTCGTAAAATATATTGTGGAACAGAACTAAAATATGCTTATATATTTAAACATATCACGTCTTTCCACCAAGAAGTGATAGTTAACACTTGAAAGGGATAATGGTATAGTTTATTAAATTTAAGCACTGTTATATTATCAATCTCTGATAATATTGTCATTCTAACAATATTGATGTTATCGAATCCATATTTAAGCCAAGTGCGAGTTTTAACTTTCAACACCACTAAAACATTCAGACATGTTTTTAATGTTTTAAAAACATTGTTAAACGTATTGTTTTACATAAACGAATTCAATACGGTATTTTATTGTAAATCAATTGATATTTTTCTTTCTATTTTCACAAAAAAAAAAAAAAACACGCTTAGTCTATGAAACTGTCCAAGGAAAATTTGAATTGTAAAATTTTTGAACGATTCCACATGTTTTGTCACTAACGACCCGGGTTTCGCCTTTCGGCGTCATCAGGCATTCTATCACACCGCTGCAACAGACTGACTGACAAGGTCAGAATCGTACAAAGTTGTAACAATTCAAATTTGATATTGAAAATCCATCAAGCACCTTCAGTCAATATCATAAATTATAGCCAAGGAAAATTAGCAAAAAAAAAACTGAAATTTAATCCGCAGTTGTTCAAATTTCTGTTGTACGCTTGATAATATTATATCATTTAATTTAAAAAAATGATAATTTATATAATTATACTGAACACTATGAAGCCAGCACTTAGTATGTTGTCATTTAATTTTAAGTAATGGGCAGATACCAGTTTTGGTTTTTCTTATATTACATTAGCTTAGCTTTATTAATGATTTTTTAATAAAACCTTATACAGTTAAAAACGAAAGATCCTACCATTTAAATACTGGTTAATTGTTGATTACATATATTGTAAATTTTCACTAATATTTCTCGCTGGTTGAATACAAATTAACAGGTTAAATAATAATAAAATTCTACCACTGTTTTATAACCAATACTTCAAATTTACATTATTTTCTTTTGAAGTTCATATTTCATTGCTGACTATGGGCATTTTTTAGCTCCATTTTTAATATAGAAGTTTGAAAATAACATAAAGATAATAATAAATTGACATTTCAACAACAGACAACAAAATTTTATGTACACCAACTTAAAATCATTTAAATAATAAGATCCACTTAAAGGACAAAAAATATGTTGTAGATAGAGTTGAAATAAACACTTAATTTTTTTTAGAAATTCACAAACATATACAATAAACGCCACACTGATTTTTTTTCATATTGAACCATAAAGTGGTGTTATATAAAATATTTGAAATTGTTTTTTTATTTGAAATTTCTTTAAGTTATTAGATTTCGAAAATCGTTCCGTAAAATAACATTATTTTCTTTGATAAATATATTAGTATTACAAATCCAAGCTCGAAACCGAAAAAAGCTCTTTCGCCATAATATGATATATATATATATATATATAAACATTAAAGCTCTATGTATTTTTCTCAATTCGTACAAATGTTACCAAAATTTGCAAGTCAAGTAAGAATGTGCTTTATATATTATATAATACAGAAAATTTCTCTGTTTACAGGCAAATAACTATTTCGAAAATGTTTCCATTTACGTGTATGTGTATCACATTATTTAAAAGAATGGAAACTTCCTAATATACCTAACTAAACGATGAACGAAATTTTCCCTCAATTTATTCGAGAAAATACGTTGAACAAAACTAATGTACCAAAAATAAAATTCAATATGGCAGATTTGTTAAATGAAATGGTTCCTAAAAAACCTATATTACTTGGATTTATTGTTAAAAGGAAAATCAGATTATTTAAATCCAATTTTTATTTTATCTGCGTGTGAGGAGAATGTTAAATGAAACAATAGATTTTTGTGAAAGTCAAAAAGGATTGGACGAAGGTTAAATAAAACTTCACTATTACATATTAGACTTCTGACTAAATAGATTAAGTGTTTTATTTAGAGCCGAATTATTGAAGAAAATCTAAATGAATATGTAAACGTTTGGATTAACACTTCATTAGATTTCTACAGCAGTTACGACGGGTGTCGACCGATAGTATGACAAGTGCTTAACCACGATCAATCGAATCAAACAATATTTATTTTATGCAATCCAAACAATAATTGGCGCCCATCTCAAATGCTTATTGTTTTTTTTAATTGACATCCAGTTTTCAGTTTTGTTACACATTTTTAATTAATTTATGATATCGACTGCTTCATGAAATTTTAATGTCAAATTTGAATTGTTAAAACTTTTTACTATTCCACATGTTTTGTCAGTAACGACCCGGGTTTCGCTTTTCGGTTTAGTTTTCAGTTCTGTTGCATCCGTGTGATGGAATGCCTGAAGGTGCTGAAAGGCATCCGGGAACCTGGGTCGTTATTGACAAAACACATGGAATCGTACAAAGTTTCAACAATTTAAATTTGTTTTAAATAATAAAAACGCATTTTTAGTACTTATTTCCACGATATATTTTTGATCAGAACCGGTTTCGCTCATGGCGAGCATTTGATAATGCTCGCGAAGCGAAACCGGTCCTGATCAAAAAATACATTGTGGAAATAAGTACTAAAAAATGTGTTTTTATTATTTATAAAATAAATGGAAAAAAACCCATTATTTATTAGAACGTAAACTAGCTTTTATACGTAGACATTTTTTTCAATTTTCAAAAAACCTCCCGAGTAAATGGTATACAAAGTTTGACAAACACGGTTTACAAATATTGTATATTATTATTAGGAAAATTTAACCTTTTGTTAATCATTTTATATTTCGCATGAGATACTGCATGTTCCAGTATTTGTACCTTTATAATAAATTGACTTTTTGAGTAACATTTTATTTTTCAAATCATAATCATAAGAAAGAAATTCTGTTGTAAATATATAATAATATTAAAATTACGCTTAAAAAGCACGTGACACTTTCACTTCAAAATCTTTAACACATAAGCTTGCCGCTTTACTGGAACAGAAATTGAGATAAATAAAAAAAATGCTCTCACCTTTTCTCAAATATATGAAGGGTGGTTTTTATCTAAATCTATTCTTACAAGGGACGTCGTTATAATATATCAAATAGTAACAGCAAGACTAATGATAGAACTCTCTTCTGCCCGATATATAAACAAAAATATTTTTATTTAAATTATTTATCTATCCTTTAGTCATAAACAATATCGTGTGACATTGGGTAAACATACGAGAGGCTTTAATAATTTCGTAAGAAATATTTTATTTTCTTTGTTCAATTTGATTCTGAGAAATGAATATACCACTTACCGTAACCGAGTAGGTTTTAATACTTCCTCAATTTATATTGTGCCCGAATGAATATTTTTATTCATTGATTCTTAACTTATTTTGTGGATTTTTATCGTAAATTTACGCAAGAAAAATGATAAAATTATGTCAAGGCGACTGTGTTGAAAGATTTACAGTATTTGGAAATCACAGGCATTGATTTGTAAAAATAAATAGTTTTACTTTATTTATTTGTATATATAGATATATCTTTATTTAAATTATGTTCTGGCGATAATTTGGCAGGACCGCTTATTTGTATTGAAGAATTATTTTCGGGTACAATCAATCAGGTAACGAATAAATCATTTTTTTATTGACGGATTCGAATTCGTAGAATAAAATAAAATTCTGATCCCCCACCTATACTCACTATGTGTATACAGCAATGATTCTCACGTGAAATTTCACTAAAGTCGCATTATAAACATCAGCTGTCCCGTGGAAATGTGATAAAAAATAGTTTCGATATTTATTTTTTATGTAGTGCATTACAATGAATGATCTTTCACAATTGTAGGTAAAATCGACAAAATTAATGAAGCACTTGTAATTTTTTTATATTGACTTGATTCATGGTCAACGTATAACTTCGATCAAAATTTTTGGACAGTTTTATTATTTAAACGGTCCTCTACTTAAACTCGACTAAATGCTGTATAAGTCAGGTTTATTCAATCAATTTAAAATAATGATTTTACAAATTCATTTGTTAAGACACACTTTTTTTTAAATATCAATATTTACTATAAACCTGTTGGTGGCCGCACATGAGAACCACCGGTATACAGTCACTCGTATTATAAAATAAAATATGCTTTTAAATTAAAGTTGTTGTTTTTGTTTTGTTTTAATCTACTCATAACAAAAAACATATTTATGTCATCATTCAAGCAAAATGTCGAGAAAACATGTACATTGTTTAGATTGTATTTCATTTGTGTGTAATTAACTACGATATTTTAATGGTATGTCTTTCATCAAAGTCTTTCATTTTTAATTATATAATGAAACTTTAAGCCGGTCAAAGAAAAAAACCTTATCGCTCGTTTGATACTAGACGGTTAATAGAAGCCAAAGCTGGCCAATGAAATGTTAGCAATTTCCTAAGTCTATTAAAGATAGAATCCATCTTGAAGAATTCACGATAAACTCGACGAATAAATAAGAAAGAAGCTACATTCACATATCCACCCGTTTAATTATTTCCTACATAAATTTACTTCAGCTTACAGTACAAAGCTTCGACGATAATGAGATACACTTCAATATTGTTTTCGTAATGTTTTTATTTGTTGCGTATAACCCTATCGTTAATATCACAAAAAAAGAAAATCAAATAATGATAATGATGATATTGTAAACTTTTTTACAATAGATTAGCTTTTGTAAACAAAAAAAATTCAATAACAATTTTCGTTACACAACACACATATGGTATGTAATAATTTAATGTAAGCAGTACAACACGGTGAAAAAATAGCAATGTATTTTAGTTCTACAAAATTATTTTTAACAAATATAGTTGATAGCTATTTCGGCTCACGCCATCGTCAGAACTATACTTAAACTAACATTTGCTTATCTATATATAGCTGTGCAGAAAAGGTACACAACATCTCCTCTCTCCTTTTCCAACCGCCTAGCTTTTTATTTAAACACAATGACACTAAATTTTCAAAATTCTAATAGGGGTGGTCTAATTTGCTCCCTGAAGGACCACTTCCGTCCCACACATAATCTTATTGTCATAGACACCTATTGTTTCATTTAGAATTTTGAAAATTTAGTGTCATTGTGTTTAAATAAAAAGCTAGGCGGTTGGAAAAGGAGAGAGGAGATGTTGTGTACCTTTTCTGCACAGCTATATATAGATAAGCAAATGTTAGTTTAAGCATAGTTCTGACGATGGCGTGAGCCGAAATAGCAATCAACTATTTTTGTTAAAAATAATTTTGTAGAACTAAAATACATTGCTATTTTTTCACCGTGTTATAATGGAGTTCTACCAAGTGAATGCCAATTCAATCAATAAGCAGTACAACTTTATAATAGCTTTGTGGTGAAACCTACATTCAATATTCATATCGCTTTGGTTACAACTCAATATTTAGGATTATGGTAAAAACTTTCGATATGATATCTACGATATGAAGCTTATCTTTAAAGAATTTTAAATATAAATATATGATGCGTTTTGACAACAAAGTTATAGATTATTAAAACAAAAATTGAGCTAATTCTAAAAATTCATATGCTATGTTTTTCAGGTTGTGTTAATAATGCATCATGAAATTGAATCGAATTGAAAACATACCTTTCAAAAAGTTTGATGAGTTGTATAATACAGAAATCTTTATTAAAATATAAAGCCAAGGACTATCAGGTTGACAAAATCTGTGCTGTCTAAGTTATGAAAACTTGAAGACAAAGTTATAAAGAAATTACTTTTACAACAGTTTTACAATATCATATTACGCTTTTGTATTGGAAAAATATTTTATAAGTTTTTGAGTGATATATTATTGAGTGATGTTTCAAAAAATTTCGATTATAAAACCATATTCATGTCACAAAGTTTTGTATATAATTTATTAAACGTATAAAATTTACTTGTGCCGAATCGACAACGTGAAAAATTTTCTCATTTCAAACATTTTTTTTGTGTATTTTTGAATGGAGGTAATCAACATTGAAAAGCGCAAAATGAATATATTTTTTCATCGATCACTTTTACGATTAACATCGAATATTAGATATCGATCTATTTTTTTTTTTGTTTTTTATCGAGAAACCAAATCAAAAATGGAGACGGATTACTGCTGATAGTATTGCTTGCTTTTTTAGAATAAATAATTTCAACAATTTTCCATCATGCCCGCTCTTAATGTTGAATATGTGGTTTCATAATGGCGGTATATAAACAATCGTTTTCTACGGAAACTGTGAGCTATTTAGTTGTCTAACCACTCACTTTTCAAATGTGCAAACGATAGAAAGTTAGACTTTGGACTAGAGATTATTTGTTGCTCTTGTTACGACCTGTTTTTGGGGAACAGGTGCGTTGAAGGTATTTTTCAGACATCACAAACACGCATGCCATCGAACAGAAGTTGATTGAAATGATGTGTGTAGTTAATGTCTTAAGCTTCCATAATTGATTTCACATGCTCGATTCCAAGATTAGTTTTTATAAAACATAACATATAACAGCAGCAATTAATCTACTTATCATTGTGTTGGCATTATTTTTAAACATTATTACCCTTAATACGTAGCTACGTGTTAAGGGCAGGAACGCAAAATTTTACATTACTAAAATAATGAAAATTTTTCTGTTGACCTTTTCGACCTTAATCTTGAAACACAGGTTGGTTGTCCCACCTCAACTCGTTATATGTATGCATCTGCTGTTTCACGGCTGCCTTCCATAACGCAATACTGATAAAAAAGAATCGACAGTATTAGCCAAGAGAACACGGCACGCGGTATTCCCAAGCGGTCACCCATCCAAGCACTATCCGCGTCCAATGCTGCTTAACTTCGGTCGATCGCACGAGAGCCGTTGCTTTCAACGTGGTATGGTCGTTGTCTCGCGTGCCGTGTTCTCTTGGCTATGGGAAGGAAAACCCAGACAGAAAACCGAACACCAACCCGCCTGGGCAGCGTGGTGTTGCTATGTCCAAACAACCCCCCTGGAAATAAAAAGCAGGGGGCGATGAGCGTGGATGAAGGCTTATCCAGCAGTGGATCGACCCCGTCTGATGATGATACAGTATTACGGTCAACGGCTGGTATGACAATAACAGTGTACAATAAATTGAAATTAGAACGCTGTGTTGGCTGGACAATATTATGTAAAGGATGGTTTAGCAAAAACCGGATGGTAACATTAGGAAAGCCAGCTATTGTTTATAACTGTCTAATGTGCAAACATCAATATAGTGAATTTGTCACACCATATTGGTGGCTGGCATTCTCTCTCTGTATGTAACATAACTTGTCTACGAGAAACATTAATTCAGTAGTACTAATAATATAATATTTCGTCCGCGAAATATTCGAGGTTGGTGAGCTTAGTCCATAATAAAAAAAATACCACGTTGGTATCCAAAATATATAGTGAGCACAACCAAGTCTAGAGAGATTCATCAATTCTTAGACCAAAATTGAAAATTCATTTGACATTGATACACTGCGGAATCCATCCTGTGAGAAATGAGTTAAGTCGTAGGGTGTGGCAGTAGGTAAAAACCTTGAATATAATAGTGGGTGTTGAATACCCGAACACATATGTATTTTTTGCATGCATTTCCAAGCGTGTTAAGACTGAATTTTTTTATGAAGAGAAAATTTTTGAAAGAGTTTGCACACAAATTTCTTATGATATTGCGATTAAGTTTCAACTGGAGTTGCTTTATATTATAGTATATTAAAGGTCTGATTTGTATACTTTGCGAAATTGCATACGATGTGAAAGACTGCTGCCATACTTCATTATTTATTTAGATACTCGGGTTGTATATTCCATACCCGATATAGCAAAGTTGTTAAACTCATTTTTTTTTAATTGAAACTCTTACGGTTTTTACGGAGTGCCTCGTACTCTGTTATTAGTGATTCAATCAAAAACATACATGTTTGTTTTTGATTTTTAATTGTAAAAAAGTATAAGAGATAATTTTATATTCAATCAACAATACTAAAGCCGCATTTAGATGGAAATGACTTCCATCGGAAAGTTTATACAAATAATTAAAATACATTTTCAGATTACTTTTAACAATAGCTGAAGGAATTTTTCTCATTTTTGTCACTGTGACCCATGGAAGATAGTGAATATCCCTAAATTTGTAGATTAAAATATGGGAATCTAGTGTATGCTGGCCCTGCAACAAAGCCATATTAACATCGTTACTTATGTTCTAAGCGAAAATTTATTATCTTTTAAATTATAAACATATATGTTAGTTTAAGCGACTATTGATATGAATGAATAAAGCTTTTGATCAAGATCCTATTTAATCGAATATTTTATATCAGATTGATAATTTTCCGTGGAACTTACAACCCAACGAGCATCTTACTGCACTGTCAAATGATGTGATGATTATGAATAAGATTATTTAATATGTATGAATTCCATTGAAAGCTCACTCAAACATGTTTTACTTGAATGAAATCCATGAGGTTGTAAATTATTTTGGCATTCGGTATGTAAAATAAATGTCTCCGTTGGAATATTCTCTCATCAAATTTTATGAAATCACTTAAGCCGCAGAAGCAAAGGAAACAAGATTTATGATGTTTAAAATTTGCCTTACGAGGCTTACGATATTTGGCCAACAGAAGTCAAATTTTCGGTAATCCAATCGTTTTATTGAATAACTGGCCAGTTTTACTTTCAGCAAAAATAATTATGAAATAAATCTATTTCAGCATGGCTCTCCCAACACCGATGGTTGTGCAAAGTTAACAATTGAAAGCAAAGTCAATTCTTTAAAATAAAGTTGTTAGAAATTAAAGTTATTGGAGCAAAAGTTTATCGTACAAACACTGATATAAACATTTGTTCTAGCCTGTTTAGCTACTGATATGGAAAATATTAAAAACACGTTATAAGGTTTCTCTCACATGAAGCTGTTTTTGTGATATTTGTTCCTTAGTCGCACAACCATCATTTTTTTAATTGTGAAATAATATACGCAATTGTCTTGGGCACTGTTTCTCAACATTTATACGTTTGCAGACTGCTATACATATATCAGTTATAAAACGTATCACGTATATATACATAAAATACTATTAATAAATTTATGTAGTAATTGGATTTCTTGGTACTTAACGTTATAAGAAACGTATTTTCCGTGTAACGCGAAGGCTTGATCAATTTTGAAATGAAATCTACAATGTGAAGACTTGCATTTGCGTAGGTTTTGAATGTAGATCATGTCTTAAAATATTATTAAAAAATTTTAAAATGCGTAATTACGTAGTATTTACGACTAAAAGAAAAATTCTGCAGGCCAACAGAAACTGTCTACAAAACTAAGACCCGCGAAATATTGTTAAAGAAACACAGGCTTATGAAAATATTTGTGGACAATCGTTTAATTTCACCCAGTTTTAGGATCAATTGGCTGAGATATGAACCACAATATGAAAGTGAAACAGCATCGTATTTTTAAGAAGAAGAAATAAACAGGCAAGTACCCGACCGTTTCTCAAGGGTTTTAATGGTTCAGTAAACCATTTATAGCACACATAATTCTGCGCTCGTTTTTATTTTCAGGTACAAATAACAACCTTTATTATGATGGTCACAAAAAAAATTAAGCCAATGGTTTCATTCTGATATAGGATGTTTTTTGAATTCTACAAAGAAATATTTTTTTTATCATCAGTGTAAAATCACGTTTATTCTACTCATTAGATAAAAATTCGCAATTCTTCGTACTTCTATGAAAAAGTTTTAGTGTTTTGATGAAATACGATGAAAATAGTGATTGAATGAAATTTTCTATCTTTTAATACAAATAATACAATATCTATGATTTGCAACCGTACCCACTATGTGTCTAGCTTAATAATCTTCTAGGTTATATTAAAATAGCCACTTTGTGAAGAAAGCTGTTTGTTTAGAAGCTCATCTAATTTTTTCGTTACTCAAAAACAGAACAGCTCAAGACTAGGACTGGGTATTTCAAACCCATTCCTATGCTCCGTGTTGACTGAGTGCAACGACACTAAATCATTAGCGACATTTTTATACATGGATATAAATCGACGTATAAAATGGCGATAATATGACCAATAGGATTGGTCACTTAGCCACACGTTAAATATAATTTATTTGAATTTTAAGCCGTATTCACTATTCTTTACAATACGAATTGATTGGTTGACATATAAAACGTACGTTTATTGCTACTATGAGGTAAAGATTAGTAGTAAAATATTTACAAAAATGATTTTTTTACAAAGTTTGAACAATACTATTCTGTAAAGTGTCATTTTTAAGAGTAAATTCTATATTACTAGAATTCAAAAGCTGATATACTATTCGGTACCAAAAAATGAAAATCGATATATACACATTTTGTTCATTTTATTACATTTTGCTAAACCTGTTAAAAGTAAATTACAAAAAATAACTATTTCGCATGTTACGGAATAGCTCGCAGAAACCGATAAATTCAAGTCAGGTATGCTCGATTTTATTTCAGAATTATAGCAATTAAAGGATGACCGGGTAAAAATAATAGATTGATTACATAAAGTATGAATCATTTCAATAAACAACTCAACTAAGGTATATATTGCTTGCATATCAAAAACTGTTTTCAATTTATGATTTTAAACACTTGAACAGTATTTATTGAGTACAAATTTTATTAAATAATATTTTAATCTTTATTAAAAAATGGTAATTAAATTAAACTTCAACAACTCTAATGACATTTTTAATAATAAAAATACATTTTTTTTCTACTATTTCCACAATAAATTTTATGATTATAACAGGTTTTGTTCATCGCAGGTATTAACAACTCAGTTCACTCATCAGTTGATAATGCTCGCGATGAACGAAACCAGTCCTGATCATAAAATATACTTTGGAAATAGTACAAATAATGTGTTTTTATTATTTAAAAAATAATGCATTTCCATCAAGAAATGACAGTTATAACGGAAAAAACTAAGTATTTTATTTTCAAGTCATATTGACATCCAACGTGGCGATTTTTATAGATTTCTCATAAGGTAACTCAAGAAGAATCAATCTGAAATTACTGGCTGTCAGAATCAGCGTTTTTTATTGATTATAGAAAATAAAAGAATGAGACTAGAAGATGATTGTTCAATGTAAGGCAATTCAAGCTTTGTATTGCTTTTTAACTTATATTGAGAAAGTAAGGTATACAAAATAAAATATACAAACAATTACATATACTGTATATCCACGCAACTTTTCTATATAATTGGTATTGAGTAAATATTTATAATAACCAAAACATTAAATATTGTTTCGCTTGGTTAAAATTGACGGCTTACCGGATTTTCCGCTGGTACTTCGGGACGCCGCATTACCAGGCCGTACCAGAAAAGCCACAGAGCATTGTTCACCGCAAACGATGCAAACAGATTCATATGTAAAGTAATCCGTGCACATCGCAGTGATCTGAAAAAAGTAATTTAACATATTATTTAAAAAAAAAAATACATAACTGTGCTTTGAAGAGTTTTTTTCATATGACCTCAGTTCGCCAATCTGTTACTTTTATTATTATTATAAATATAATTATTGGAAATCTCTTCATGATATTTTATAGAAGATACGGATGTTGAAGTATTTCATGTGGATGAAAGTGAGTTCAGACGAATGCTATTTTTGTTTTACTGTGTATTTTTTGAAATTCCAATACTTTATATTTAAATATGTTAACGTTGCAAAAGCAATGAATTGATAATTTGTAAATTTTGTACCGTGTAGTCATAAATAAATAAATAAAATCAATCTCAAAACGAGTAATGAAAATAGCAATGCATATGATTACAATAATACTAAATTACGGGTTTCGCCTTTCGGCATCTTCAGGCATTCTATCACACGGTCAGGCAGTTCTGTTGCATCCGTGTTATAGAATGCCTGAAGATGCCGAAAAACGAAACCCGGGTCGTTAGTGACAAAACATGTGGAATCGTACAAAGTTGTTACAGTTAAAACTTGATATTGAAATTTCATCAAGCACCCACAGTCGATATCATAAATTAGAGTTATATTAATTTAACACACTTAATGGATAGATGTAAATATTTTAATAATTTTTATATAATAAAACACAATCATCAATTTACATGGCTCGCGATGAACAAAATTCATTCGGACCCTAGTAATAAAAATTGTTGAAATACTACAATATTAAGCATTGTGTTAGATAATTTAAATATAATGTTTTTCCGACAAGAAGTTACATATAATACACTAAAAGTGATTTCTATAGTATAAAGATTCTATGTTTAATGTATTGTATTTAGTGAATAAGACTTAACCAAATAATTTAATATTTTATTCCTTTTGTAAATATAAAATAACGTATTTCAAAAATCGGAACATGTCAGTTCTCTATGGTGATTTTGTTTAAGGTAACAATAAAACGGTCAGCATTATGTGTGAAAAATATTACATAATAATATTTTTATCATAAGATGTGCCCCAATCATTTTACATGTTTATAAAATTATTGACAGTAGCAATTTATCATTTTTATTGATGACTATATCATTGAATTGCGTGAACAGTTTTCAATTTTTTTCTCAATTATTCATGATATAATCGTATAGTATGATTTCTAAAGTATTGCAGAATAAAAATTGTATAATCATATCCGTAAGTACTAAAATCAACATTAGGTCAGTAGTCAACGTCATTGGCCTCAGTTTCGATGCTAAAAGGGTTGAATCCTATTACGGATAGTTTCATAATTAGGTTTATCAATCTATTTATGGATTTGCGTTCAAAGATCTTGTTATTCTTTATATTTTCTCACATTCGTCTAATCCCAAAAACTTTGCACAGTGACAGTGATCAGCAATTTTTTTAAGATTTACTTATCTTCTAATTTTTTCCAGCTGCGTAAATAGCAGCTTTCATAATAAAAATATGTTGAAATAATTTCAAAAGTAGAGTATATCATTCACACTGCGATTAAATGCATGGCTGAAAAATTATCTTTATATATTTCCGTCAAGTAAAGAAAATTTCACATTACTTAGAGGTAATGAAAATCCGGTTTGATTTCTAGACGATTTTGTACGTCATATTATCTTTATTTTAAAACAGCCGAAATAAGACAATACGTATCTGGTACTTTACTTGTCTGTGAAAATATTTAGTCGATAACTTCTATTTTATTTCCAATTGCGTACAATTGGCCATGGGAATCTATCAAATGTGCAATGCAGTGAAAAATACAGTGTACAATCAAGAATTTCTTTAATGTCAGTATTTTTTTTTATTTTTTCTTGGAAATAGTTCATATAACACATCGGCTATTTTTTTTTTCTTGCGAAGGCGTCCCATATAAGCAACGCGTTGTAAGAATTCGTTGTTATTTTATATTCAATTAATTTTCATTCTAAACATTTCTACAAAAAACTATTTTGTAATAAAATTTCGTAAAAGATTCTCAAAAATAATCATTAAAAAACTATGTAAATAAATGCAACCCAAGGTTTTTTTAATATTCTATTTATCAGTATTAATTGATTGATTATTTCAAAACTTTACGTTCAGGTTTGCCGTAATTTTATTTTCCAATATATTTGAATTGTCAATTATTTTTGTGTCGCATACTCCGAAGTGGCATTGTACATGTTACAACTAATCAAATGAGTGGTCAGAGATTGAAACTGAAAAAATCCACAACAATTTATAATTAGTTGATAAATTTATAAACACTTAGTGGCCGAAAATTTGTTCCCCATTATTTTGTGTTGGAAAGATTCATCGTGATGAAATGTCACTAAAAGCCTTTAAAGTAAACATGGAACGAAATGTTATTAATCATACTTCGAATAAACCATAAATGAATTTCGTGGTGTTAATATAATAATATGTTAGTTATATTAATTCATTTCATATACTGGAATTTTTTTGAATTCAATATTCCAAATATCATGCCAAAAAACTATTGTAAAACTTAAGATATTAGTATGGCATATTGTTTGAATAATATTACAAATAAAAAATTGATGACTGGTGATAATTGAATTCATTTTGTTAATATGTTGTTACGAGTAAAAAAATAAATAATTTATTCGTGATGACCTACAGCGGCTTTCTCCAGTTAGAGTAAGTATGCTTCAGTAATCACCTAACAATATTTCCAAGGATGGCAAACAGATTCGATGCAAAAAAAAATACTCAAAAAATATTTTATGTAAGTAATTATGTATGTCAAAAGCAATTTGAATACGCATAATCTTAGTAATCTTGATAACTCCGTTCCATATATTTTTAATAAGTTCTTAGATATGTTTACCACTTCGCAAACAATTTCCATTTATAGCACACATTTCGATTTTATTTTTCAAGTAATATAAACATGTTGGTATATAATTGGAATGTTCCATCATACATATTTTCGATACTTACTGAAGCCGCACAATATTTATTGACTTAAGAAAAAACTCATCGACAGCGTTTTTTAATGACACATGAAATAATTTTAGAATGTGGTTCATTTTAAAATTCCAGATTTTACTCTTCAATAAACAATTTTAAAATTCTTTGATGACCAATGATTTATTCTAGCAAATCAAATATTATCATTTCAACGGAAATACAACTTCCTGGTGAAAACTTCAAAAGATTGTTGAAAAGAAATATTTGAGGCGTCCTATACGGTGAATGGATATTATAAAAGCTTTATTTTTTCTTTCTAAATGTCTTTTTGCTAGGTTACCAATGATTATACCACTAAAAAAGGTCTGTAAATCTTTCAACAATGTATCTTTAGACTGCCATAATATTTCGTACACATGTGAGTTAGTTTGAGCGTGTACATTTTTTTTGGTGTTAAGAATTTTTTTCTTGGAATTCCCCGGTAGTTTTCTTTCCATTTTGTCTCTTATGGAATCTGAACATATAGATTTTTTGAAAACCCAATAAACTTTGCACAAACTTATCAACCCCTATAAAATTAAAAAACCCCTATTCTATTCCAAAATTATGACTACATATTATTATGTATTCTCATATTTATAAATATTGCCCTAATTGCAACCAAGGTTATCTAAAAAATGAATGTTCCTCATTCTTTTTCAATCGCAAGCTGTCTACCCACCCTTGCCATGGTTTCAATAATAATTTAGAAAAATAAGTTGGCGTTGCTCATATTCACGTTATACAGATAACATTTCCACTGCTTATTCAATGATCATTTCATAGGAATGTGAAATTCAAATTCGGATCGAAATCCGGGAATTCGAAATCGAACGCTTAATATTTTATTTAGATAAAATAATATAATTTGAGGGGGTACGTGAGCTTTCTTGGCAAATATCTGTTCTCAGGAAGTATTTTATTTTTAAAAAAGATAGATTAAAAATGAAATTGTATAAATATTTTTTATATCTAATGCAAATTTTGTTTCTTCATCAATACCGAAAATCAAATTTAATTCGAAAATATTTACTTTATATTCAGTAAAAGATCTGCGTAGAAATGAAATTTTCATTGTAGATTGATTGTTTGAAAGCAATGATGTATTTGGTGGTTTAATTTTTCCCACTCATTTAACACTTCCCCCAGCCAAACGTAAATGCTCGCATGGATCATAAATCCATGCTCGAGGAATGGCGTATCATCGTGTCAAAGGGAAATCAATTCCATGGCCAGTAAAATCCAACCGGCATCATTAAAGATTCTCCATTGGAACATTGGAGGTACCCTAAGGCACGATAAACTTGAAATGATTGACGTTTTATCGAGATATGAAATCGAAATCCTTCTTGTGAATGAGACTTTCCTCAAGTCATCGCATCGTCCATCGATATCTAATTATTCCTTATACCGATTTGATCGTACTCGAACTTCGGGAGGAGGAACTGCGATTAATATAAAAAAAACATATTGGCTACTGTGCGGTGCCATTGCCAGCGTTTACCGGCAAACTAGAAGCAAACGCGATAGTTGCAAATACAAAATATTCGGGACTCATTAGATTCGTTTCAGTTTACAGCCCCCCTGATGGACAAATAATGACTTGTGACCTAGAAGTAGTTATTCCCCGTGGCATACCTACAATAGCAGCAGGTGATTTTAACGCAAAACACCTCGACTGGCATAGTAGACTGACGAACTCAGGTGGACGTCTACTAAAATCTTGCATCGATGATATCGATGCAGTGGTAGCGGCACCTTCTGAGCCAACGACCCTACCGAGAAATAGCAGCATTCCAGATGTCATAGACATTGCTATACTGAGTGGAGTGAACCTTCAGTACGATACTCATATAGTGCATGAGCTTAACTCTGATCACCAGCCTGTCATTGTATGGTTAGGAGTACCGTCTACCCATAGTTGTAATAATTTTAATCAGACGCGTAATATTATCCAATGGAAGGAATTCGAGAATTTTGTTGACGACATGCTTATCCCGCACAGTGACTTAACGGATATTCAAAGCATTGATCTTGAGATTCATAGCCTCACAACAAATATCAATTTAGCTGCTGCATATGCCAGTAAAACGGTAAAAAATTCACCGCACAGTAAAGCGCTTCCAGCAGATATTAGACAGTTTATAAATGATAGACGGAGCGCGAGAAAGGAATGGAAAAAGTTCTGCAACCCCTTAGTAAGACAACGCGTAGACCGATTGTCAGCAGAAATCCGACGAGCCATGAAGGCTTATCGCGAAAAAACTACCGACGACTACTTAAATGAACTCGTCAAAGGAAGCGACACATACTGGGTTCCCTTCAAAGTTTTCCGCGCAGAAAAATACCCCTTGATGCCACTTCACGGAGCAAAGGGTCCCGTATTCACCATCAGTGAAAAGGTTAAAGAGTTTGCGGATAGCCTCCAGAAACAATTTACACCCAATACAATTGACACAAGTAATCCACGCTTGAAAAATAGCGTGTTAGATATAGAAGCAACCGCTAAGCGAATCCTAGAACAACCCTTAACTGTAGACTGTCAAGCTATTTGTCCTTCCACATTTGCCGAGGTGGAAGGACTGATCAAAGCGCTTCCTGACAGAAAAGCTTTGGGAAATGACAGAATCGGTAATAAGGCTCTCAAACATCTAACGCTTAAAGGTATTAACTCGTTAATCAATATTATCATCACGTGCTTAAGATTACTATATTTTCCATCACGTTGGAAGGAAGCGGATATTATTCTAATTCCAAACCCTGGGAAAGATCACACTCTTCCGATAAACCATCGACCAATAAGCTTGCTACCCGCAATGAGCAAAATTCTAGAGCGTGTGATTAAAGCTAGACTGCAAGAAATGGTGGAAGAGAAAAAGACAATCCCAGACACACAGCACGGTTTCCGAGCGAATCACTCGACAAACCACCAACTACTTCGGGTAGTAGAGTTGATCGCAAGTAAATTCATTCATAAAGAGGTCACGGCGGACCTCTTTTTAGATATTGCTAAAGCCTTCGACAGGGTATGGACCGAAGGGCTCGTATTCAAAATGTCGAAGGCTGGCATAGGATTACCACTAGTAAAGATTCTCAACTCGTTCGTGACGGATAGACATTTCAAAGTCAAAATGGGTGTAATTCGATCCTCCTTACGACCAATCCAGGCAGGTGTCCCGCAAGGCTTTGTCCTGGGACACATACTGTATAACATATTCGCGCATGACATTCCTTGCGGTTGGGAAAGCGAAGCAGTTATAGCTCAGTACGCCGATGATACTGCTATTTTATCAAAATCTCGTAATCGGCAAAGTGCTGTCACACAAGTCCAGCCATTGGCCAATACCATAGCGGACTGGTGTGAAAACTGGCGAATTAAAATCAATACCGAAAAAAGCACTGCAGTTATGTTTCCAAAGGCTTTCATTAGAAAACCCAATATCGATTGCATTCGTATGCAAAATACAGAAATCAAATGGTCCAATACTGTCAAGTATCTAGGACTCACTCTAGACAATGGACTAAAATTCAATGAGCACACCGCGATTAAAAAACGTCAAGCTTATGGTGTAAAAGCTAGACTAAACTTTATGCTCAATGTGAAAAGCAAGCTTACTCTCAAAAGCAAGCTGCTCCTCTATACAGCTATAACTCGGCCAATTATGGTGTACGCTACTCCAGTGTGGGCTTATGCTCACCAGAAGCATCTGAAGACACTTCAAATTGTTCAAAATAAATCATTGCGACAAATTTTTAATGCCCCGTGGTACGTTTGCAATTTGCTGTTACATAGACACTTGAAAATGCCTACAATTCGAGAGTTCGTTCGTGAAATGTCTCGAAACTTTAACAGTGATATAGACAAACATTATAACTTTACAATTTCTTATCTACATAATTATGATGAGACAGTACCGAGTAATCGTTTAATGCCGAGAGCGGTTCTGCTCGATGGCCGGCCATATGTTTGTTGTTATAGATCTTAATCCCAACATGGACAACCTCGGCATCTGAAAATGACTTTCCTATTTTATTTCCTTACGTATTGTATATGCATGCGTGTGGCTGTGTGTGTGCCTGTATGCACGCGTATGCGTGAGTGAATACAATGCGTATGGTGTCCGCGTGAGCTGCACTCATTGTGGGTTCCACGGCTCAGCTGCGACCTAATATTGTCAATAATGACACAACAATTATAACAAAATTAAATCTATATATGAGAGATGGAGGAGACCTAAAGAGCCCTGATGCTGACGCGTCATAGATCTTAACGCTCCATGAATTTGATATCCCAAAAAAAAAAACACTTCTCCCACTGTGTTAAAAAATACGTCCATCACAGTGATGGACACTCAGTGACCGATTGAAAAAATATGCTTTAAATTGGAATAATGCTTAGTTAGGTTTTTTCGCTAACTGTATTGCATTATAATTGTATAACTTATATTATTCCCAATAATGCAAACATTCATGAAAATCTGTAAAATAGTGAAATAATTATAAGCATTTCAACAAGACAACCGCGAAACGTCCTCCCTGTGCATTGACTCAACGATTACTAATGCAACGAATTTTTGTATATAAGCAGTGTGCAAACAGTAAACAGGATGCGTGTGCGCAGGGATTTGAAACATTTTGAATGTCACGAAATGTCATTAAAAGAAAGCAAACAAATGTAGTTTGTACAATTATCAATTATCTTATAACATACTACCATTTATAAAACTTGCAAATTAGAACAGTTAAAAGTTATGAAATATAGGAAAAACAATAAAAAGTATACGAAAAATAAAAAGAATAAAACGTATAAAGTTTTTTATATATAATATATATGTTATATATGGTTACTCTTAAGTAGAATGTCTACTGCGTTCAGAAGAAATATTTTGCTTGTACTCTGTGTATCAAATACACCGGTCCGTTGTAGATATTTAAAAACAATTTTGTTCTTTTTATGGAATCTTCAGAACATAAACTACAGATTCTTCTCTTCTAAGCCTCACTGGGCACAACTGAGGTTTTACTTTCTGCCATGTCAGTTAGCACCTCGCACAATACGACAATACCGTGTTGAAGGCATTTTGTAGTTGCTTATGGTATTTGACGTTGCATTTTTCCTTTTTATAATATTGGGCTTTGCTAATTATAAGCTTAACTCCCTAATAAAATGCTTTTTTTTTTTTGAAAAAAAATAGTTAATATAAAGAAATTTTCTGATACCGTAAGAAATGATAAATAAAATTCAATAAAAATATTCAAGGCCCAAATTCAAAGTTGACTCTCCCTGCCTGACAAAACTCGCGAATGTGTGGGTGACACACACACTTCTACATGTGCTCACAACGATACGATGAAGTACGCATACATACAATGTGCTTCCCGATTTCATTGCAAAAGTTGATTTTTTGCGGGAATCGGTCAATGGATTTATACTAAAATATTTTTATTTAAGCAATAAAGGCTTAGTCGAGGAATACATAGAATGTGCAGACCCAGATGAAGGACCCTAAAGGTCCATCATCGAGCGGCAGGTGTTAATAATTTTAAGGGTATTTCCTCACCAATAGTGTAGTTTTTGCCAGATTTTCAATGCATCTTTTCATTATTTGAAAAGAAGATGAGTTTAGAAGAAATAGCTTTTACAAAATATCAATTATAGAGAAAAGTAACAAACAAGAAGAGTACGAGACAAAAATTCCCTATTGCACTCATAATTAAGAAAAAATCAAATGCCTTATACTAATCAACAGTGTTATCTTTCTACCTGTTTAAATTCCTAAGTTTATAATTAATTACTTTTGAAATACAGTTTGCTCGTGCTGCAATTTGCCGATAAACAAAATTGTGTTCAGGCTTTTGCAAAGTTTAGGCTGAATTTATTAACGATGTAGAAATAATAAGAAAATTAATTATCGTGCCAGCCTTTATTTTGAACTTTGAGTAGGGAATATGAATAAAGGAGCAGTAAAATGGTCCGTGAATGTATGATAGGTACAATGTTATACAAACTACAGGATTGCCGCGTCGAAGTTTTACAGGAAGTGGTGTAAAACATGACCAATATAATGCAATGGTGACTACGATAAATAAATGTTGTTTGTATGAAAATCAAACTATGCTTAAAACGTCAAGTTGTTAATTCTCGGGCGAAGCTTTGATCGTTTTTAGTGTCTTTTTTATGATTATTTTTTTGGCGCAATCTATTGAGTTGGTTTATTGTATCACGCCTGAGATGATACATTAAATAAAAATACTATTAAAGATTGAAACTTTATTATTTTTAAAATCTAAGACTTATCGTTCAGTCATACATACTAGTTGATTTGATTTGTTAACAACACAATGCAACATTATATCAACATACTTGATTACAAATAAATTAAATCATAAATAAACTCATTAATCATTTCATTACAATTCGTTTGATTAAAGCAATGTTTTAGTTTCATTGCTGGTTTACATAGTTGGTTTGGGGACATCGTTCAATATCAGTCAGAATCAGTCAAGTTTTTCTTCAAATCGAAGCCAAATAAATAATTTGTTCGGTGATCACAAAACTTATGAAAATTAAGCTGGCCGAAAGCACATACATTTAACATTGATGATAATATTTGTTTAACCAGGTAATCATAAAAAAATCTTTATCTGACAGAGATCGATTTGACTTTGGTAAGCAATAACAATGTGTAAAAATATATAATACATTACAACAATTAGATTATGCTTACAAGCTTCCGTATGTGCTTCTGTATGTGTTTGAAAAACTTGTTGGAAAAGATTAAATGTGTGTATATTGAAAGATATTAATAACCATGTACTTATATTATTATTCATAATCTAAAGTTCCGTTTGAGTGGCTATTTTGATCACCATCACGGATTATACGTCAAAATATTTTTACATTTTATAATGATGACGTGATGTCGAAAAAGCTCTTAATTTAAAATTATCACACAAATGTTTATTTTTTACCTAATTATAACAAAGTTTTCACTTATTGTGAATGTTTAATGTGGATTATATTTTTTATCAATTGAAAATATGTAAGCTGAACAAAAAAAATATATGACATTTAGCGATATGGAATAATACATTGAACAATTTTTTTCATCATATCAAAAACTTTTAGATTTTCTGACAAGTTGACATTTTGAGTTAATGTTCTTATCCATTAGGCAGTGGATATGTTGTGAGATGTATTCAAAAACAAATTCTCATCGCCAAGCGTTTGAAAAATGAGTTTTATGACATTTATATTTCAAATTCTTAATGAATGAAAAACTGAAAACTTTTGAATAATTCCATTTTTGTAAATACCTGAAATATGTTAGCACTCCGAGTGATAGAAGAAGAGCTATGAGCGAGATGGAGTATCCGATTTCGTAAACTGCTACCACGGTTTGCCGACTCTGGAAAAAATTAAAGAATATTTATGTATTCCTGAATGTATTATTAAAATTTATGATATCGACTGAAGGTGCTTGATGGAACTTCAATATCAAATTTGAATTGTAGCAACTTTGTACGATTCCACAAAGTGTTTTGTCAGTTCTGTTGCATCCGTGTGATGGAATACCTGAAGATACCGAAGGGCGAAACCCGGGTCGTTTGTGACAAGACATGTGGAATCGTACAAAGTTGCGAGTATTATTAAAAGACATATTTATAAAATAAAATGTTCACATTTTATCCAGGAAACAGTTATAACAATTTATACCAATTCCTCACGTATTTTTTAACAAGATTTTAGAATCCGTTTGATAACATAACAATATCTTAAATAACACCAATACTCTCATCAAAATATAAACCAAAAATCGTAACAAACTCATTTATGATTTTTCTCAAAAAAGAATATTAAGCAATATTAAGCAGCAACTACATAACGTCGTATGTGACCTTTTAAGTTAAAAATCAAATGGTCTAATCAATTTTACTAAAAGAAACTGATGCTTGCAATATCTTTTACAAGTGGACCGAAATTAGACGCATCATTAAAATACTAGGTAACGGCACTGTAATAGCACAATTTTTGCTATAAAAACTTTTTTCTTAATGAAAATCAGTATTTTCTGTCTGTAACACAACACGAACTCTCTTTCTCTCTGACCCTAGCAGTGCATGTGCATAAAAATATTCTGTAAGTAAGTGTAGCAATCAACAGTTCTTTTAATGTGACTTGATTTTTAACGCAGAGTGTACCCACGCACACACACACACTCACTCTCCAATTTCTGAGTGAATGCTTACAGGTAACACTGCCAATCGACTACATTTTTTTTCGTAATAGATAAGTACTTTTCTCTAAATATAAAATCTAATGTAATTTACTCGTAAACGCTAACTTTACAAGTTGATTGAGATGCAGAGAAGAAACTAAAGCATCTCGAACATTTATAACTCTAAAAATAAATTGGTTGTAAAATTATTTACGTATACAGATACATTGGTTTACTAAAACATTTGATAGAGGAAAAGAAATGATTCAAAAAGCTTACAACTCAGCCATCACTATTAGCTTACAGTCAAAGCGCAAGTTAATTGATTTATTAACGACTTTCAAGTCATGAATTTTCAAATTTTAATCTATTTTTCACTAAACATTATTTACTACCGAACCTAAAAATGCGAAAAGAATACAAATGGTAATAGACTTTCAATAAGAGTAAGAAAACAAACAACAACTAATTGCTTTTCGAATACCCTATCGATTCAACGTTCTACTGCCACAAATAACTGCTGTAAGAAAAAATAATATATGTTTTTACTGATACAAAAGAAGTTGTTCCTGAACGTAATAAATTTTAATGTTTTGATTGAATTCTGAAGCAGCTAAGTGGCATTAGCACATATTGTTTTTATATATTATATAATATAAAAATATATTAAATTTGAATTGTTACAACTTTGTACGATTCCATATGTCTTATCACAAACGACCCGGGTTTCGCCCTTCGGCATCTTCAGGTATTCCATCGCACGGATGCAACAGAACTGACGTAAAACAAGAAAACCTTCCAAAACAATATTACGTTTTTGTCAATTTGTATTATTTATTTAATTAATTTTCAGTTAATGAGTATGTTACCTCAAGAAAATTCTATATTACCATGATGTTTACCCGAAATAAAAACTTAATGCTGTTTTAAAAATACTTTGAAACTAGCTTCAAAATATCGACATGTCGAGAGTCTAGACTCTGCAACATTATTTGTTACAACAAATTTTTAAAATTTTGACGTTACTGAAGATAATTAAACAATTCTGCAACAAGTTTCAAATATATCTTTTGGAGAAAAGTCACTCAAATTCAATACAAACGTTTAAGATTTATGGTATGAAAGTTCACGCTGGCTAAAAAAAGCTTCATGAATATAGACCGAACACACAATATTTGTTAAAATAAACGTCATGTTACAAGTTTTTGTCAGTAAAACAATTGCTTCAAATTATCATCGAATGTTCAGAATGAAAATAAAACTACCATTGTTAAAGTTTTTATTATAATGCTTAAATTAACAATACTCATCATGTAAGAAAATCGCAACAGTAAAAAATTTTAATGGCTGATTAAAAGCGATTACCATCTAATTAGTTTTTAATCCTTTCACCATTATGAGAATATGAAAGCTTTTCCAACTTAATTGAGTCTGTTTTGCAATGGGAAAATAAACACACCTTTATCGAATTTAATTGTGCCCTATGCTGTTGCCACGATAAAAGTGGCTAAATTAAATGATAACAAAAAAAAAACACATAAATATTACATGAATAAATTGGAAAATGGATCGAGATAATATACTTATAAAAGTTTATCAATAGCTTTTCAGTCGTTCGACTTTTTTATTCAAAAAGTGTGTAGATATATAGGCATGGCTTGGAAAAGGCTTTCGTGTTAACTAATCTCTCTTGATGCACCCAATTTTTAAGGGTTGATAGAACCGCTTATAACACAGGAATCTTTACTTCTGTTTTTCTAACCTGAAATTCCATTTAAAATCAATTTTCAGTGAAATATATTGAATGAAGGCAAACGAAATAGAATGAACATATAAGAAAGTCGACGACTTAAATACTGGACAGAAAACACAAAGCAAGAAGTACGAAGAGATACGATGTTTAATTAAATCAGCGGTCATTGTCTTTTCAGAACACGCAGAGTCCTAAACTTACAGCTTATAAATTTAGCGGAAACAGATGACTAAGATATTTTTTCTTTAATAAAAAGTTTTTTGAAATAATTGGCATAAAATATTAATTGGAGAGATTGAATTGAATTCATAAGCTCAGCAAACGCTTACGAATTTTTGATTGTATTTGAATACGATATTCATAAAATAAATCATCTCTTACGAACATATCGTATAAATGTTTTAATTAATATACAATAAAATAGTTACCAGTAGATCATCTACGTTGACACACGTTGTGTAGTTGGACCACTCTTTGTCCGAGGAAGGATGTCTGAACCATGTGCCGTTTGGTTCGCAATCTTTGTGTGCAGATCCTGAAACAACATCAAAAGAAATATAAAGTTAAATATACATATCCACAAATACAATCATTCACACACTGACGTGTTGTACATACAGTGTGATCGTTGCAAAAGTTAAATATCATAATATGGATTGAAATTGAAAAAAATATATTAAGTAAATTAATTTGAATGAAATGTTTGATAGCTGTTTCATGAATATAACCCAACTTGATTGAGTTTTTTTTTAAAGATCTGCCATGTATTCATTTAGTATTGTTTTGTTCGATCAATGTAGATTTGATCAAGAAGAATTGCTTACCAAAGTTTTGGTAACACATGGCTTATATGTGGAGACAACAACAATTTACCTGGATGAACTGATTGAAACTTATCTGTTATATCTATTCATATTGACGTAGATATGAAATAGATACGGCCAGGCTAGAACTAGTGGTAAATTCTCCTTATCTAGTTGAGTCTTTAACCCTTTCAGCATTAAGGGAATTTGAAACCTTGTTTAAATTAATTCAGTCAGTTTTGCAATGGGAAAATAAACATTCTCTTATCGTAATTAATTTTGCTCAATTTTAATTGCTATTGCTACGGTAAAAAGTGGTTAAATTAAAAGAAGTGCAAAATTTTTAAATGCATCAAAATTATAGACTTCTAAAGTCGACCAGTAGCTTTTCAGTCGCTAAATCATTTTATTCAAAAATTGTGAAATTATAAGGCTTGGAAATATCTTGAAAACTTGTTTGAATATTTAATATAATATAAACGAAAAAAAAAAACAGTGTAATCGATAAAATTTCTTTATAAACATCATAGCAGGCAATAGGTTAGATTATCGTTATTCCCACAATGAGTTTCTAACAATTAACACTATTATCGTATATATATATAACATGATACAAATTATATATTTTAAATTATTTCGATTGTATTAGAATTTCGAAAGCTCTAAATGTATGTATTTTTCTTTCAGTATTAAATCACAATGCTTTCTATAAATAAGAAATTGAATCGAAGCCATTGTCTTATAAAATATTCAGCTTACTTTATGAACAATTATAACTTTTATCTTTTGATATAGGGGATAGATATAAATCATTATGGGTACTAATTTATCCACAGCAATTAAGTATGTTTTGTAAACTATAGTTGGAAACAGATTGCAAAAGTTTTGCAAAGTGTTTAAAGATTGTGAATTCTGAATGAGGAATAACGCTCACTGAAATTCGAAGAGCTGGTATTAATGAGCTACGCTGAATTCAATATGCAACGCGTTTCGGTGGCATTCAAAAATACGATATGCAAAACACTTCCAAAAGCTCGAAAGTTCTTTTGTATTTGCAATATAAAATAATACTTATTTTCCTGCTTTTATTCATTCAATATAAACAACATTGTCTTGAAGCTTCTATAATTTTTGAACTCTTTTGTTGAATGACAGCTATACACACTGTCACGTAAAATGTAAATTTATATATATATACTTATATACAAATCGAAATATTTTCATAAAAGAAATGGTTTTCATGGCAATATGTTGGTTGCATGAATAACCATAACAAGGTTAAAATAATTATCATTTTTGTCAAAAATGTATTTTCGTCGAATCAAACATTTTATTAAATTGTACGAGATCCAATTTAATGCATTCAATAGTAATTTAAAGTATCATAGATTGCAATTACGTCTTCTTACAATGTAAAAATATCCGACCCAAGGTTATGTCACCAAGTGAAATATTACAACAATATCGACATATTCTGCTCAAAAAAAACAAATAACTAAGGTCACGTAGGACACAATTGTCTCAACGTGTTTTGAAGAATTTATTCTGGAGCTCATTGAGCTGAACACTGCTTTTAATATATAATACAAGCTCATCGTTGTCCGAAATTATAACCTCTAGTAAAAGCAATTGTATACGAGTTGGCATTTACAATCCAGTTCTTTTTTTTCAAGACCGTAGTCGGTAGTATAAATGACACATTCTTCATAATGTGACCATCAGTAATATATAGATCACGAGGGTTTTTTTGGCAGCAAAGATTAATGGTATTGGCAGAATGAGACTACCCTGGATTGGAACATTGAAAGGATTACAATACAGTTGTTCCCGAAACCATGATCAAATTTTGTTTATTTTTATAATTAATTAAAAACCTGTGTTGAAAATATTACGCAAATAACAGTATTTATTACTGCAATATACAACATATTTCTATTATTAAAAGAAAGCATTTGTTAATACTTAATCTTAAATGACAATTCAACATTCTGATTTATAAATATAAAAATTTGGTCAAGATCGATAAATTTTAGTGTTGGTAAACTGGATTATTATTTTCAAGTTTTTTTTTTTTAAATATCTATTGATTGTGATTTCATTAAAACAAATAAAAATAGTTGTATTTATTCATTAACATAAAATTTTAATGTCGATTGAAAATATGTTTGGTTTTATTTGTGTAGTTTTGTAATACCGCAAGTATATTTATATGATATTGCGATCCATAAGATTTGTTAACAAATAGCTGCAACAAAACAATTGGAAAGGGTAAAAATAAAAGATTTCCTGAGAAACAAACTTCAGTTATAACACAATTTTGTCCGCAGACGGAGGAAAAAATATTCAAAAGAACAAAAATCAAAGAACATCATATGAATGTAGTTGAATTTTACTTAAAAAGCTTTTTGTACGCTTATGGACACAAATAGCTAACAGCTGTGTTAATCATAGATCTTGGTGCACGACGGAATTTTCCTTCGAAATGGAACTGCACATTTGCGATGAAAACTTAAAGCACGCAAGTAGTAAGCGAGAAAGCAAAAGAGGGACGTATATAGTATTAAATTATATTTATATACATTGCTTATTAAAATCTCGCGGACAAAGACTTTGCTATGGAGCCGTTTACAGAGAGTTAGTACACGATAAACTTTTATCTCTTAAACTTGAACAAGTTTCATACTCTCACTAGTGTTTATTTTTAATTTAAATATTTAAAGCATTATTGCATTCCGAAGTAAAACTTAAGATATTATTTTGTTACAACAATCTGCTACAAAGTTATTTGATTAATTTAACTATTACATAAGAAGGATATTTACTTTGTGATTTTTAATTTATTAATTGTTGAAAGCAATCAGCAAAATACATATATGAGGTTAAAATAGTGGGACCGGAATTAAGTGCCGTATTTTTGATGAAACAATCTGATACTAAAAATCAGTCAATTATATAATTTCCTTCGTTGAATATAACGTCTCTCTACCTATATGGCAATTCTTCAATCTCTCTTTTATAAAAGTCATCGGGTTTTGAAATAAAACATTCAGATATGCCTATTTTGACCCCTTCATAACTGGCATATTTTTTTCATACAAAAAATGTTGCATCGGTCTGAATAGGTGATAATCGGACAAAGCAATTTCTGGTAAATATGGTGGATGTATGTTCCATATGTCCACTCTATTATGACATGTTGTAAAAATGGCGTTTTTTTAAATTTAATTCTAAAAGTTCTTTGCACGCGCTTATTCGCTCAGTTTTCTTCGCTTAGCTCGTGCGGCACCCATCTTTCCTGTCTCCAAGTCTTACCGATTTTTTTGAGTGTTCCTGTACACCCGGTAATGCGTATCCGAGTTGATCTAACAGTTGCAGAATCGTGAACGTTAGATTTTGTTCAATTGTGGTGATTAATAAATCCTCATACACTTTGATTGGTTTTCTAATTCCAAGTTTTTTTTTTAAATCAAAACCATCAGATTCGAATTGTTTGAAACATCTTTGACATTTACAAACGTCTAAAATATTCCCCAGGGTAGGACAAATATTTTTTGTAGCACTTGTTGCGTTTCATTTCTTAAAAAAATGGTACAACGTGATATTTCGAACAAATTCTTCATTTGAAACATAGCCCTTCATTGTAAATACGATTATTAGTTTGAGTATGTATAATGAACAATGCAATTTTAAATACGTCTTGAAAAGATTGTCTGGCGAAGCACAAATGACCATTGAAGAGCGAGATCAAAAAATACGACACTTAATTCCGATCCCCCTTACATATTCATAAATGGATATAATGGACTGAAATCTTATATAAAATATCAATTAAATATTCTTATTAACTAATCAGTAAGTGTTGTTGTTGAGTAAATAAAAAATAACGAAAACATCACGATAAATTGCTTTGAATATAAATCATTTTTATTCGGATAAAACGAGAGATAAAAGTGTCGATTGGTGAGCTTTTTTCGTTTTATTTCATTATAGAACTTTCACTTATAGATCAAGTCACACGCATCAAATTCAATCTCCAATAACATAATAAATCGCCTTTCAAGAAAGCGAGGATGATTAATCGATAAATAATAGTATTTCACAGAAAGCTTAGGTCAGGTGTATTTGTTTTGTTGAAAGCCGATATTTTAAATGAAAAACTTCCTAACAAAGTATTATGAAATATATCACCCAAATTACTTTATAGTATACAAATTTACTACTACAGCTGTCTTTTTGCTTTTGGGAACAGTACATAAAACCAAACTATGTACATCGAATTATTTGTAATCATGCACATTTCCAGTCCACGGCATATTGACTGATATAGAATATCAATGGTTTTTTTTTTTAATAATTGACTGACTGAGAGATTAAGGCGTTTAATCTCTCTTTTCGACTAATGGTTAGAAATTACAAGTGGCTACTTATTACACGGTGAAACAATAGCAATGTATTATTATAACGGAGTTCTACCAAGTAAAATACCAATTCAATCTATTATAAAAATAGCTACTACTTCACTATCTCTACTCTTCATGGATTATTATTGAACAGAATGACGTTAAGAAAGAATGGAAGCACGAAAGATATTATATGTTTGGTTCCTGTACACAAATTATTAAAACGATATATAAACATATTCATTCGAAGATTCGAGCCCATAATACTAATATTTACTCTTTTCGTTTTAACAAAGTATTATTTAACAATAAAAATCCCATTTAATCATAAAATTGTTTTTTTCTATTTCTTAAGTTATTGATTTTTACAAGAAATTTAATTTTGAATTGAATAAAAACAGCTATTTTGGCTTAACACAGAACTTTGTCATTTTATTGTGACGTTTTACCGGTTCCGTGATATATTCAATCAATAAAATGTATATCTGGGGTATTCCACTACTATTTATCAAAAATAATTGCTGAATCCATCGGAAATATCTTGTGGTTATTCTATAGAATGCGTATTTTTAATTCACTGGCTGTATATACTTCAGTGGTGGAAGAATGCACAAAAAAAATGTAGTTACTGCGATTCTGAAAGAAGCGGCAACAGGAAGGACATCGAAATTCTCTCCCCAATTCATAATAATTCCATCATTTCACTTTAGTGTGTCTGTGAATTGAATCATAATATGATATATTGTTACGTTTGAATTTCTGAGTTGTCGGAGGAAGAGTGTATTAGGCTATAAAGTAAGTTTGAGTGATATTGGGTAAGGCACATATGTATGCTCTAGCCAGGGTTTTATTCGACAGATAAATTAAAAAATTTTTGACGTGATTTAATCTTGAAAAGCATTTTGTCTAAAACAATATCGTTAAATTGTACATTCTATAATATTTTTAATAAATTTTTGATAAAAATTTAATGGTAACTCATGTATTACACAATAAGCCATATTACTTCGATTATGACACCAGTATTGTAAATTGACGGATTTAATTTTTTCATATATGAGTTTTACGGTCGCTAAAAAAATGCAGATGGATAAAATTTCTTTCAATATTAGGGGAAACAATAATTCAAAAAACTGGTTCTAATAAAGATTTAACGGTAAGAAAAACGTTTGCAATGTGCCCATGTTATATTCCATTGAGTATTTTCTGTGCTGAATCGAAGAATTCTTTGTGTTTTTTATTAGTACTTCCAACTAAGAGAAGATTTTATTATCGAGGGCATCTTTTAATAGACTATGTTAAATTGCATGATTACTTGATATACCATTTTTTTTTTGACTATATCGAATATTTTATTTGCAATTATTTTGTAAAATTACACTACTATAAATACATATTTTGTTAAATATTAAATGTTACAAAATATTACTTTTAACCATTTCCGTTCTTTGTGCCTTAAATTTTTGTTTTTTCAGTGGAACATCTCACCAACCGTCTAGTTACTCAATTTATGTATTCAAAGAAAAGCTAGATAAATCTACGAGATTGAGAAAGAACAGGTAGTAAGGCAGAACGAAATTCATTTTCTCCTTGCCCCGTTGTAAGTTAATCAGATTGAAGACTGATTATAATGTTTGCTAATGTTTGATAATGACTGGTTTTATCATTGCAAATGTAAAAATATCACCGTCAACTTGGATTGGAGAGGCGTTTCCACTAAGAAACATGTGACTATATTTATTAATGTTTAAAACAGAGTATAATTGAAATAAAACACATAGAGTTTTTTGTGAAGCCCTTAATAATCACTCACTCCCTGTCGCACGCTTTCTATTGCTAAGTTGCAAAAATTCTATTTAATTTACGCGCTGGAACGGGGTCACAGATCCGGCGTGACAAAGCTTGCAGAGTAATACGGGAACAAATGAAATCAGGAATTGGAAGACGAGACGACAGGCTGCTGCGGCAAGTAACAGTAAATTATATGAAACCTCGAATAGAAAGCTGAAGGCACTAGTGATGGCCTATTGCAACCTTGTATGAATAGCACGGTGAAAAAATACCAATGTATTTTAGTTCTACAAAATTATTTTTAACAAACATAGTTGATAGCTATTTCGGCTCACGCCATCGTCAGAACTATGTTGTATGATTAGACTTAGGGGTTGTGACTCGAGTATTAAGTGCTCAAAAAATATTGAGTATTTATAAATGTTACCATGATGGTATTTTTTAAATTAGATTGAATTTTTTTTCATCTTTGAATTTAAGTTAAAGTTTTAAATAATGAAAAATAGCACGGTGAAAAAATAGCGTTGTATTATATATGTATAGCTCTACAAATTTATAAAAAAAGATATAGTTGATAGCTATTTCGGCTCACGCCAACTCAACTATACATTATAAAAATTTTATAACTAAAATATATTGCTATTTTTTCACCGTGTTATAATGGAGTTCTACCAAGTAAATGTCAATTCAATCAATATAATGAAAAATGGATTGAAGAAAATATTTTTATTGCGGTTTATCATTAACAAACTTCAAATAGTTTTTATTTTAAAACCGTCTTGTTTCAATAAATTACACTCGAAATATTATCAAGTTCAACATTATTACATCTAACGTCACAATTTTTGAATAATCTCTATTTATTTATGTATTACTACAGTGATACTAGAAGCTGCTACCGTAGAACAAGAAAAAAATTAACGTTTTTTTATCGTACAAGCTAAATGAGCTTAAGTCGCAATGGTTAATAGTCAACAAACGGAATAAACATGTGAATAACAGATACCGAAAGTATGACTTCAGGCATAAAGCTTTTAAAAATATCTGAGTGTTGTATCAAATGATATACAAAATGGCCGGATACTAAATGTGAGAATATGTCCCACGGACAAATAACATCATGACCATTGATATCAAAAATTATTTTTTTTTTTATCATGTCAAGAGTTGAACTCAAAGCTACCGTATTTCGACACTTTAAAACAGTTACTAAGATTTGCCACTCTTTATAATCTCAGCCCTAGTAAAATTGAATAATATGTTAGTGTATGCTCTTCATTCGTGGCGATATATTCTTACTTTCTACGTTTTTATATAGACCGTTACTGCAACCTCGCGATGGGAGCCTGACAATAGAGACCAATCACTTCGACAGCACCCTGCCATTATAGATCCGGTCCCAAATTATTTTCACAAATGCCGATCGACAAATTAATTCGATTAAATATTTCATTATATCAAATAATAATTCATAAGACTTCGTTGTTGAATTGAGATATTAATAGCTTGGAGAGATTGAAGAAGACATTTTCATTATTAAAGAATTAATCAAGAGCCAATATTGAATTGATCGTGAAATATGAATAAAGATGACATTGGTTTTAAGGTCGTTAAGGTTTGCCACAAGTTTGATTAATTATCGTAGGTAAACGAAATTTTGTTTCTAGGATATTGCTAACCTTTATGGAATATACGGCAGATCAGAGGCTTTCAATTTTTTTAAGAAAAGGTTGCCTTTCAAATTATGCTCTAGATGAAAGAGTATTATTTTTATATCTTTTTATTAAAGATTTTCAATGTACCAAATATCTAAACATTTCTCAATATAATTTCACTTTAACATACTGAAAAAATGGTTATTTAATAGATTATACAAAGCAAAATATAATTAATTTTTTAAGTTAAATAAAAAACTGCCTTTGTACAAAGAATATTTTATATTTAGGAAGGTAGTGAACACAAAACTTTTTAACCGGTTAACTGCCGGCAGGTATATGTATGGCGGTACCCAGCACGCCGCGAATTTTACGACAAAAACAAAACCTTCTAAACATATCGTTATTAAAAGTGTAATAAAGTTTATTTATAAAACTTACCAAATAAATGAAGAGCGCCCAGTGGTGCAGTCATTTATCCATAATCATAAAATTAATTGTTCATGGTGCAGGGTTGTCAAAAAAACAAGGTCAAGGTTTTTAAAACGGCGCGTTTTAAGACGTAATTTTGTATGAGCGGCGCTCCGTTCACAGAAAATTATGCGTCTTAAGACGCTTTTGGCAGTCAACCGGTTAATACAACTTTTACAGGTTACTATAACAGAATAAAAACAAACTCGTATAGATTTTTTGTGTTGAGATACCTTTACTTAATATGTATATAATATAATTTACTTTTAACTGTAACTAAATATGCACGAAAATTCTATTCTAAAAATATGATATACGAATAAAATAGGAAACAAACAATTCTTATTATTTGTTATTCATTTTAATATTCAATATTTTTTAGCCTAAAAATAAAAACGCAATTAAATATGAACAACGTAATGTTTTAACACGTTGAGAAAAAACTTCATACAATAATATGTACAAGAAACACGGATACCAATTATATAAGCTGTCTCATTAGTGCTTAGAAAATTGTTTCTGCGTTCAAATCTTGCTCGTAATTTTCCAATTGCTTAAATGGGTAAGTAATATTACAATGAGATTGGTGTATATGAACCATAAAGTAGGTTTAGAGCAATAAAATAACTATTATTGTTTGACAAATACTGCTAAAAGAATTGTCTATGAAATGGGAATTTAATATTGGAATTAATCCAACATTTCAATTTTCCATTCATACGAATATGAATATTTGATTACAAACCGCGGAAGGTCTAGTATAAAATTGATCAGAAGCTTCCAATATCAATTTAGAATTTTTTGATTGTTTGAGTCCATCTTATTAATTATTTTACTGTCAATTTATTTAAACCAATACAGTATCACAAAATTACATTTCTGCCGGCGAATTCTCAAACTCAAGCCGAAGTATTTTCAAAAAATAAATTAGATTCGAAATAAATGTGTGGAAAAATATTCTGCCTGTTGACATAATTATCTATCAGTATCAAAGACTCCTCGTGAGAGTTATTAGTACATTTTTTATAGAAAATATATAAAACTATGTTACTGGCCATTCAAAAAGTTTTACGTTTATTGTGTTAACTGTCACTTCTTGATTGATGTTTTTAAAATTTAAAATTTTATAAAATATATTTTTGAAGTGATTGCACATGCAATAAGTTTGACACAAGAGTTATGAAACGGTAAAAAAATCGTAGCGATTTTAAATTTTATTGATCCATCATGCGTATTTCATTTGAATTCAAAAAGAGAATCAAACATTCATTTAAAAGTAGAACTGAATTCAATTGCTGTTCTTTTTTAGAATGTGTGTAACCATATTTCTCATGTTTAAAAAAAATCATATTTTACAGCTTCCATTTATGAATTTCCATTTTGATATTCTAGAATTTGCAAGTCTGCAACTGCATGTTACTTTAAACTTTACTATTTCATATTGTTTTGCATATTTAATTTCAATTGAACTTCTAAATATCAAAACATAACATGTTAGACATGTGTAAAATATCATAGATAAGGTTTTTGGCGCAATAATATTTCATCAAAATAATAACTCTTTGTCTATGGATTTAGTGCGCGACTGCTGAATATCAATAATAATGAATAAAAAATAAGTTAAAAAAACCATTGACACTTGTAAAATGGTCAATACCAATGGAAATATTATGATTATAAAATGTACCTTTGTTTTCTTTAATTTTTTTACTACTAACACTTCACTTAGGTCTCATTGAATTAACTTATTAAAATTTATCAATTCCAGAACATTCGATTAACATTTATACAATAGTATATCTTAAATTAGTGAAATTTTAAAATTAATTTCGCGTTTTATTCACCAAAACCAGTGAAATAAGAATTTATACAATCGACACCTTGTATTTTTTCCAATCGTTTACACGTATAACTTTTACATGCAATTATACATGCAAGACACACATGTGATATGTTTTTAAACAGAAAGAGCGAATATACTCAAAGAGTCTCACTTAAGCAAAGTTTGGAATGCGGTTTTGAAAATCGACAAATTTGAAACTACGAAGTGATCATCTGATTAAAACTACCAATTGAACTAATTTGTTTATAAAAGAAAATAAAATTTTACAGTGAACGATATTTCAAAACTATTAACTAATAAAACGTGATTGAATTTCGATATCAGAAAAATTTCATTAAAAATTATTTAGTCTTAGCAAAGAAGATTACTTAAATATAAGACCTTCTTGGCATGAGAATTAAAAACTTGACCTATTTCATCTTAATTAAAAAACATAAGTTGCAAATAAAATATTTAATCAAATAAATTGCTGGAGTTCCAGTGTCCCCTGCTGAACACTATAACATATATAAAAATGATGCTTAAATTTTGGACGAAGTTACAACATCGAGTCACAAGTTTTTTACGACATCTCAGAAATGTAAATATTATCGCACTGAGTTTAATTCATGCGCCAAGTTCATTTTATTTGTTCTTTACAATTGAAATAAACAAAGTTTTATAATATGGTCATACAAGAGCATGTTCACTAACAATTAGCTGGGAACGGATTAGACGAACAAAGCAAATATATATATATATATATATATATATATATAGATGAGGAAACTCTTCTCTACCGACGAAAAAATTATAGACACGAGTGACAACTAGTTAGTAATTTTTGATCAAATTACATAGATTCGATGTTATTCCGCACGAATCGTGTGCACTGCGTGTGCTTGTATGCAGCAATGTGTATTTTATACGATGAATTTTGCTCTTGAGACAAACACCTTTTTATTCTCCATGATTGGCGATCCGTAAAAACTCAAATAAAAATTGGTTCGACGCTTCTAAAATTTTCTCATCGTTAGTTGAGAGGTTACAGCAACTGAATTTGATATCTTTACATGAAAATAAATTTAAAAAAAAATTATATTATACAATCTCGATTTTCACTCATTCTGAATTCATCGTCTCGCAACTCCCCAGTGTGATGGAATACAATTGTGAAGCTATCGTACAAAAATATTAATACATATTTAGTGCTTTGCGTCGATTATAAAAATTTCATAAATACAAATAAGTAACTATTCTACACTACAAAGAATTAGCTTATTTTGTTTGGTACATTTTGATAACGAAGAATGTTCATTATAAATAACAATAATTTGCAATATTACTAATTTGCTACTAAGTAGACTAAATTGCTTGCAGAAAGGAACATTTATGTTTTAACTTTTCCGTCGCAATAACGGGTACAATCGGCCATAAATACAGGTTTAAATTGTCATGAAAATACATGACTTTTTCGTTTGCAGTAATCCTGCACACCAACCGCAGAAAAGTTCACAAGCAACAGCCGTACCAACCGAGTGTAACTTAAAAATTCATAACATGAACATTCTGGTTGATTTATAATACCAACATAAACAAAGATTAGTCCGACTCAGGGTGACCATAATGCTAATGAAAGTAAGAACGTAATTGCCATCGAGGATACAGTTTTTCTAAATGCGGCTTCTTGAGAGGGCTTTATGGTAATAAAGTTAAGTTACCAGATAAATAATAGAATTATGACATTTAAACTATTTTTTAGGATAAATCACATAGATTAGTTTTATTTTATTTCATATGTCAAATACAGCTTTTAATGAAAGTTTTATATTTAAAACTTCATTTAAATGTAAATTAATTTTGATTTCAATTAAAAATTTAATATAAGGCAACATTGCAGTAATGTAGACCGATTGACAAAATTAATGGAGATACTGTTCATACCCCTTACCTGATAAAATTCATGAAATCAAACACAATTCGAGTATTTTTTCCATTTTATTATGTTATATTTAAGTAAAAAATTCACGCTTTGAGAAAAAACGGTCGTGATCATTTGATAAAATCTTGATATGGTAAGAAAAAAATTGTTTTATTTTTATATATAATTTCGTTTCAAATTCATTTCATTTCTAAAATGTGACTTTATTTTCTTGCATAAAAGATAAATAAATATAATGTAATTATACTAAAAAAAGAACACTAGCTGAAATTTTATGCAGTAAAATTCTTCGGTTATTTTTAGTTGCAAATTTTACAGTATTTGTAATACTCGGTTTTTCATCTCGATCTAAAAATGTTGACTAATTAGTAAGATAAAATACGTTCAAACTCCCTATCCAATTTTATCTCGTTGATTAAAAATAGTTTCGTGCATTCATTTTCTTTCTAGTATTGCCAATCGTTAAAATATTATATTTACAAACTCTCAGCAATCATTTTTGTATTAGCACCCTTGTGTGTGCTATACGTTGTTAGTAATGATTTCAAATGAACGACCATCAGGTATATACTATCCATTGAATAGTAAATAGCTACATGTAATTAATCCCTAACAATAAATAATGCAACCTCAAATTGTTAAGTTTTCAGCCAAACTTAATTTCGAAAGTAATAAAGAGCAAAGAGTCGGTTGTAAATATAAATAAAATATATATTATACATAAAAAACAATATAATATTAACCAAACACAAATATCAACGTGTCATGTTTAAATATATAATGATAATAAAGACGATTTTATATTTCGTTTGAAACAAAAAAAAGTATTAAATCTTATATAAAACAATTAACCAGGTATTTTCAAAATTACCACACCACAAATATTCACGCCTTAAATACCTAATTCAAATTTAAAAATCGTTTCGAATAATATTTTTATCTTGCCAGGACTTGATCCAATAGTTAGCTTATACCATATATTATAAGCTTATTGATTTAATTGGCATTCACTTGGTAGAACTCCATTATAACACGGTGAAAAAAATAGCAATGTGTTTTTTTCACCGTGATATATCACCAGATTTGAGAAGCAGATTTTTTAGACTTCCTTTTACGATTTCTTTTTTCCGAATAATGATATACTTCATTCGAATGTGTGTCTCATATTTTCAATATGCTAATTTGAATCGCCCAAATAAACGATAAAAGTATAATTTTAAACATTGGATATATGTCAGACATTCTATCTACTTTCTAATAAAATGATGTCCATTTATTTCAACCCGACACACAATGAATCTTTGCAATGGTTACATAAATTTGAACGTAGAATAAAATTTGGACACATATGTGGCACTAACCCTTGTCAGAGTGGGGAAATGTCAAAATGTAGGACATTTGGTCACCCTATCTCAATTTTTACTGTACCTCAAAATTTGCGGTATCTTCGTAAAATGCAGAAAAAGACGTCGTACTGACTTTTGGCAATGCTACGTTTTTACAGGCTTACGGAATTGAAATCTGTTTAGATAAAATATTTATCGCAAACATATTTTTCTTACAAGTATTCTGTTTTGTTTGCATACGTATCTGATAGTAAAATTATTGGTTTTGACAACCAATACTCCATACTAGGTACCATCAACACATTTATAAATATCTGATACATCAATTTGTATTCAGTAAATTGGTAGGTATTTTTTCAACCTTTTCTTGACATATCTCTTAAACCAAGAAGAGAATCATAAAGTTAGCCACTAAAGCAGACCATCATACCAATTTCACGTGAAAAAGATTTAGGTTAATAATATATTTTTATAATGACGTATCACAGTTTCATTGACTTAAGAATCCTTTCTAAATCGTACAAGTATTGATTTCATTTTATTATATTATCAATACTATTTAATCAACTATTTAACATTATATTCAGCAATATATCTTTTTAGGTTGTTTATAACTGAATTTAATTATATTATTTTTAATCGGCGCAGTGATTAACTCACATTTAGCTTTGTATATACTGGTGTATAGGCATATCGTATCCAATGATTGGATAACGTTGCGAATGATGAAATTTTAAATTGATGATCATATCCATTTTCAAGATAACGTTTTACTACCACAACTGTTAGTTAATAGTGTAACATTAATCGATTTGAAAATTGAAATAATATAAGTACTCTGAGTGCATGTTTAACTATGTAAAAATACAATCAGTTGCAGCTAGTCAATGCGAAACGAATTCGAATTGAATGTCATGTGTTGAGAAATGAGATTATATTTAATAACTTCCTATTGTTTTGCAGTGATTATTTCTACATCACCTTGGAACCAACCTCGAATCGTGAATGACTTACAGAATTCAGTATCGAATATTATACTCAATGTCAACTGGAATATAAAAAGAACTCACTTCTTTTATACAACGCAAAGATATTTAAAGCGGTCGAACTATTAAGGAGTTATTGTTTTTTTCTTCGATTTATGTGACTTGTGTTAAAGATAATGTATTTTAGTTACAGTTCAAATTTTTTATATTCTTAAAACAACGTAAAAAGTAAGAAACTGCAAGAATTTTCTAATTACACAACCCCTTGAGATATACCATGTACATGATTTTTTCGTTTCTGAATCAACTCAAAAATAAAAATTGAGTAAAATTAAAGTTTGATTTTGGATTATAAATTATTGAAAATTTATCCCAATATCTGAGTCATATAAACATGTGCATAATTTTGGCATAACAATTTACGATAATGATTTTTTTTTACAAAACACGTGTGTGAAATGTAAAAGATAACTGTTTGGACAAACATATATGGGTAATATTAATAATATTTTATATGCTTTGTTTTCCCACACAGACCCGAGTTTTTTTATCTGTTATATAATATATCATTTTTTTTATGTTTCAAGATTAATCGATTCGTGCAGAATAAATTTAATTATAGTGGAATATGATACCATGATTTAAGGCTTTCACTCCTAATGTTAAATAATGAATAATGAAAAATTTATTGCAAATATTAATAATATGCATTCGAATACAATATACGCGAGGTTTGGTGAGTACAAATAGCTCGACGTCTTTTTTTTCGTCTCATATTATACTGATAAATCAGCGGCAAATTCATATTGTATTGGTTGTTTCACACGTGTACTTATTTTTAAATATGTATTCACTGATTATTGTAAACATATACTATATACACAAATTTCTATACTATATTATTCAAAAAGCACTTATGTTTGCTCAAAATTCACAAAATCACTCAAAGTTGAAAATTGCCATAATCAAAAGGTACATAAAATAATTATTCTACGCTGAGTTTTTCACAAAACGGCGTTATAGAATAGTCCAGTTATATTTATATTCAAAATGCTAAAAACAACAATGCAATAAAAAAAGAAAAAAAAAACGAATGAAAATTACAAAAAAATATTCACAACGGCACGTGTAGACTCAGCTTTACTACGCAAAAAAGTGTTTCGCGCGGTAAGATTCAAAATTAACGAAATCAGAAATGAATATTGTCAGCTTATAAAAAATACAAATAATATCAACGTTTGTAAAATTATTGTTTTTTGTTTCTGGTATGAACACGCTTCGCGGGTCCTGAGTACATACTGGGTATACATATAAACACGCTAGGCGTGTTCTTAGCACGGAATGAGTTAAAAACTCATCACACCGTTTTCTTGCATCAATCGCTTACTTTTTCTAGTTTCGCATAGATCATAAATTAATCGTAATTTTTGCTGCTTGTTTGTTCAAAAAGCCAAAGTAATTTTACTTTAAAGACAGCTTCTCATATAGGAAATGATTAAATACAACGTGATATAAAGTTTTGAAATCTCGATATACCTCGGTAACTCGGACACTAATTATTTTTTTTTAATATTGACATTCTACATAATTCAAATCTAAAAAAATAAACAACTTTCAGTCCGCCGTTAATTTGGATTTTCTTGAAAAAAAAAGATTGAACCTGATCGAAAAAAATTATCCAAATTTTTTTATATACTGTATAATAATATATTATCTTATATTAAATTATTAATTATAAATAAACTTATTAATTGTTAATAGTATCGACTTAATTGAACGATGATATCTATTTATCGAATATTATGAGATTCGTGCAAAATTTTATTTATCTTCCATAAGAATTTCGCTTAAAGGTTACAGAAAAAAAAAACATTTTATTGATTTATTAATCCTTAATTGTCTTGATAATATTTTATTGCATCGGAATATTAGTAGAAATACCACTATTCAAAATAAATTTCTTTAATAGTAGATGATTTAGAAATTAATGAATTCAATTTTTGATTGCTTTCACAAATATTTTTATATAGTGAATTGATTTTATTTAAATATCACTCATACCAATGCAAATTTAAGATGATATACATCGTTTTTCCATCAGCTACTCAATATAACTAATAAACATTTTTTACAAAAGTATATTAGCTCGAGATTTTTATTCCACGGTAATACCTTCACGTATATCCTTTACAGCAATTACCTTTTACCTCCCCATTACAGCAACACGTGAAATGGGGTCGAATGGGTAAATGGCAGAGGGTTATTATAGGGGTGTACTTTTTTGAGAGAGGAAGTGAGGTAGCATAACGGATATACGTGTCTACTTACGGAGTATCTTTTCTGGATAGTACGTGAGGTAAAGGATCAATCCATACAAGAGACCGATATTAAGTTACCCATAACTCCAGTTATAACCACTTCTATCAAATATATTGACACGCGTATTAGTTACATTAGAAAAATATTGATATAAACAAAAGAATAATCATAAGCACTATTTGACGTGAAATTAAAGACGCGTTCTTGCACAAATAAGTAATATATTATCGTTATTAATACTACCAATTTTTCTCTGATTTAATAGTCGACAGATTAATATTCTATATAATTTGCTGTTATTAATATATATTTTCAATGACTGGTGTTATGATATTTAACTATAATATATCTAACAAATTTAATGTATGAAAAGGAGATTTTTTTGTGCATGTTGACCATTTTTGTTTTCCATTTACTTTGGCAAAACAAAAAAGCATTTAAAATACATTTTTTTTTGTTAGAAATGAAGTGGTAAAACAACTTTCTCTTATAATCGTACTGACGTCGAGTTCTTAAAAAAGGTAGTAAATAATATTTACAAAATAAAGCATTCTTTTAACTTAAACATAAAATATATAATCTATTTCAAGCTAAATGCAAAGATAAATAATAATGCTACAATTTTGAATCATAAATTAAAATGTTGTTATAAATCACACTTCCTAGAATTATTTATTGACTGTTAAAATCTGTATTTTTTTGTTATGTATAAAGATCCACTATTCCCTGAAGAATAAGCATGTTTGTCTTAACTGAGGCCAATTTTTGATAACGTTTGATTTATCTGCGGGTAGTAAATAGCATTTTCCCACTCTTTGTTTTCGAAAAATAGTTTTAGATATTTTACAAAAAAAATATGATAGATGGTTGATTTTCTCTAGCAAAATTTTTGTGTTTTCATTTTCATGACAAAAAAAAATATTGATAAATATAAACAGTTTCGAGATAGTTGAAAAATGTGATCATCTTGACAAAGTGGTGCCTGAAAGAAAGTAACGAATCTTCATGTTTGTTTTTGTAGTTTTATATACATATTTTTAAATTTGAGATCATTTATCAAATAAACTTTGTCGATTAATGTTATCATATTTTTATAAATTGAGATTGAGTATGCAGTATTTTTTTTGTTTAGTCATGGTTTTTCAAATCTTATGTTTTATAAATCAAATACATAAAAGATTGCTCATATTAACTTTACTACTTAGTGATATACAAACCATCAACATAATGAAATAAAATAATACGATTGAATTTTTTGATGTCACATTATTTTTGTACTGCTACATTGTTTTTTTACTGCTTAAAAAATGAATTAATTTTTATTTCGATCGAGAAGACTCTTAGGGCAAAAAGAACGACAATAGTAACCTGAAAATCACAATAAATTTATAACACTTTATATAAATAATTGATTGAAATTGCAATTTCGAAATAGGAAACAATTCTTTGAAATATATTGATTGAATTGGCATTCACTTGGTAGAACTCCATTATAACACGGTGAAAAAAAAATAGCGATGTATTTTAGTTTTACAAAATTATTTTTTTAAATATATTTAAATTGTCATTGATATAGCGTGAGCCGAAATAGCTATCAACTATATTTTAAAAATAATTTTGTAGAACTAAAATACATTGCTATTTTTTTCACCGTGCTAATTCTTTGAAAGCTTAATCAAATTAATCAGGATTTTTCCCAAAATTAAAGATCTAAAAAATACGTAAAAAGAATATTCTGTAGTTTTTGTTACTTATATGACCATTATGCATCCAGTTAGTTAAAGTGCTTTTGTCGGCTTAAAAAATTTAGTCTCACTTCGTTGCGTTTATCAAAATTTTTTAAAAAGAAACTTAATATTTTCAAATTAACCGTTGTTTGGCTTTTAATAAAATACGTTTTAAAAAATCCTGTCGTGTCATCATCAATGCATATGAATCTAATAAAAGTATTCTCACTGTACAAACGCTTGAACTATTCTTTTGTATTCCTGAAATATTTTATGTAAATAAAAATGTATGATTCTTCATACGACTCGGCGACGGCATAACGTTCTTTTCTAGAACTAACCGGACATTTTTGTTTGCGCGTGTAAGTGGCTTTAAAATATTAATTTTGTAAAATAACGGCGAGCTTCCAGATTAGTTCATTGCTCGTAAACATTTTATCTGCGGTAGTGGGCAGAATATTTTTATGTCGACTGTTTTCTTTTTACAACTTAATGCTCATGCTACGTAATAAACATTCGGTCAGCGATGTATCTTCAGTATGTGAGGTTTATTGGCTTCCATTAAATGAAAACTGGTAACATTAGGTTAAGCTACTGAGCAACCGTTGTATGTATGTTAACCGCTTATAATACGTACATAAGGGACGTCCAAATTAACGTAGTCTGAAAGCAACATTCACCTAATTTTAAAACCATTATCCATTATTTCCCGCAGTTTTAATTTCGTTTCTCAAATAATGCTTTACTTACTTATTTTAGCAACAATCATTATGAAGACGTATAAATCAATAATGGAATTTATCTGTTACTAATGATTAAAATAAATCAAAAATTAAGCACGGTGGCTTTCTTGTAAAATTTATCAGATTGGTTAGTTGACTATTTATAAAATAAAAACTAAGTCAAAGGTGCGATGATATCCTTTGATGAATTTTTCAGAGTTGGATGAAAAATTCTAAGAATTATAAATCAAAACAGTCCGATACAATGCTTGATTAGTAGGCAACACTGGATTTATAGCTAAAAGAAAGAATAATATTACCATATAGCACAAAAATACAATATGTCAAATTGCCATTTTGTGTTCATTATAATTCAACGGATTACAAAATCTTTCAACAAAATACGATGTTCAATATTTCGAGTTGGGAGATGAAAAAATAAAACAATAATAACAGTCATCGCATTAAGAAAAGTAACATCATAATAATAGTTAATCAAAGGGAAAATAACAATCACTACTTGAACAATATAAAGAATTAAACTTTATTAAGCTGTTTCATCTTGACATAAGGTTCATATTAAACTATTTATTATCTTTGTACAAGTTCAAATATGATCGTCTCAACCTGCTACATTGTTAGATTCATATAAGAGTTTCCATTTACTTACTACATTTACTTACTACATTTACATAAGATAATAAGATTACAATTTTGAAAGCTCCGTCTAATGAGTTTGAAGTTAAGGCAGTCACGATGTGCATCACGAAGCTTTAATGCAACTTCTAGCAAGCATTTGCAAATGGTGCGGAAAATTCACCATTTTGCTGAGAATCATAACTTAACGTAACTGCGTCATAACAATAGATATATTTTTCGGTCACAAAACACAAGAGTTTTTCAATGTCTTGAAAAAATATTTTAACACTTGATTAAAACGAAATAATTATTTTAAATAATAAAAAGACATTTATAGTAAGTACTTATTTCTACAATGTATTTTTTTATCAGGACCGGTTTCGCTTATCGCGAGTATTATCAACTGATAGTCAGTAATCAAGTGTGGAGATATTTTTTCACCTTGCAATTTTAAATCATTAAATTGAAATTATTTTGCATCGTAAATGTGCATTTTCAATCACTAATGAAATTTTTTTTCTTGCTACGCATAGCTATGACACTGAAGCTTTTGTTAAAAAAAACAATAGTTAATTTTAATCAAAGAAACGAAGTTAACTTTTTCCTCGCTTGGTAAGAATAAAGGTCCTGACCAAAAACCACAGCAACTCTCTTTTAAATATTGAAAAAAAAACAACAAGATTTGTGATGAATACACACCTAGAATACTACATCGACATATTGATAGATTTAGGTTGAACTACGGAAAGAATGTAAGCAACCGTATACTTTATAATTTATGATATCGACTGAAAGTGTTCTATGGAATATGGATTTTGTTTTAAGCATGTGGAATTGTAAAAAGTTTCAACAATTCAAATTCTATATTTATATATGTCATTCTTACATTTCATTTCTCACTTTTGTCGCCTTGATGGTAAATTGAACCTTAAATTTGACTAACATGAAGCTCAAAAACATTTTTATTCTACGTTTATAGTTTCTTGAAAAGGTGTTTTTTTTTTTCATTTAAAGTGGCTTATATTTATTCGCTCCAAAAATAAAGAAAATATACTTCACTCCCAAGTGTTCGTATGTCACATCCACGGGAGGATCGTAAAATATAGATATTATGTTTAAAAAGTGTATCTAAAGTAACGCTTTTTGTAAGTAATAAATATACAATAAAGTATTTTGACTTTATTGTATATTTTTATACAGGTATATATAAAATAAAAAATGAAATTCAACGTACTTGGTTATATAACCTCCATTTTACAACACTGATATGATAACTCACCTGTTTTTTTTTTATTTATCGTCAGTTCAAAATGTGTGACATTGTTTCTTACCATTTCCAGTAACTGTGAAAATAATATTCAATTTTTTTTTAATTTTATGTAATGTGTTTTTTTTCGATGACTTAAGGACAGTGGAATAGTGCAAGGTATTAAAGTGATCAATCACGAAAACAAATAAGTACTTAATTTTGCTTGGTAGAAGTTAAACAATTGAAAACAGTTTATAATTTGAATGTATTATACTTTGGACATATATATGTATAATGGAAGTAACAGCCTGTGTCATTTCCTTGAACAGTCATTAGGGTAAAATTTTAGCAATAAAGATTCCACAAAATGAAGGGTTAGCCGACCGGTCTTAGTAATTATTTTTGTGTGCTATCCATTTTAAGACCTAATGGGTAACAAGTTACATAGCATTATAAATCTAACAAATTCTTTTTTGTAAAACTTAAATTTATTTAAGTATATCAAAACACATAGCCTTAACTATGTGTAATTGATTTAATGGGCAGTTGCTAAGCATATACAAATTTAATTATTTTAGTCAAATATTTATAAATGAATGAATTGAGTGAATAAATAATTGTATCTTTTTTTCTGTTTCGAACACATTTCTTTTTACTTGACTCAAGCTACACAACTAAAGTAATAAAAACATTGTTTGTAACCACTTTTTTATATAACATGTAGCTTTATATAAAAAAGTGGTTACAGACAATGTTACAAGCCCTTCTTTTCACATATTTGTCTGTAAAATATTGTTTAAAAATGTGTTTTAGCAACCTTCAATACGTAGTGAATCGTTATTCATATTAGTTTGTTAAATGGCGAAATAGGAAAATACACTTTTAACGAAAATTTTACGTATAAAATATAGAAACACAACAAAAAAAAAACGCAAATGTTGAAGAGTGACAAAAATAAAATAAAAAAATCACAAAACTAAAATCATAAAAATATGGAATTCAAATTTATTTGAAAGAACAAAACGAGTTCAAATAAAAGGTTTTTCCCGACAATTAACAGGGAAAGTACAAATTCAGCCAGACTGGCAAAAAATGTACGTAGTGTGAGAAAGAAAAATGATATATTATAATTGACTCTTATTCAAATTTTAATGCAGCCAACAAAATTAACGTTTTTTTTTTGTTATATTCAGTTGTTCCGCGAAGATTATTATATGCATCTACCAACGTAAATTATTTTTTTAAATAAAATTACCCTGATTAACACATTTTCTACTTCTGAGGTAAGACGGCATATTGATGTTTTCAACTACGCAGGATGAACGAGGCGTCAAAAGACTTACAAGAGCTGATAGTCAGTAATTAGCTTAGACCGGTGGAGCAATCTGACGAAATGTAGCAGTTTTTGTTCACACTGGAATGGCACCAGGACACATAAGTCAAAATACCATTTTTCAAATTATTTTCTTATAAAGCACTCGGCAAAATCCATATGAATTCTATGATACATTTACAGTTCAATACCCAACTAAATGATTGTTAGCTCGATGAATTTAACGAAGTTATTTTATACTAATATTATTAATTTCACGTCTTTTTATACTAATAATTACGTCGTGTGTGATTCGTTCGTAGCACCAGAATTTCAAAAGGATTTCAAAAAATAATGATTTTACATCGAACACTTTCATCTTTTCGATTCTTTGAAGTAGGTATCGGAAGAGCCTCGTTGCAAATTGACAAGAGATATTTTAACACACCTCTACGCTGAAAGGTGTATTATTGCTATATGAAAACTCCCAAATGCCTGAAATAGTATTATTATTTTCTTTCAGGCGAGTAAGTAATGTACGATCAGTGGTGTACCTTAACTTTTTGTCTATATAAACGTCATATAAGATATCGCAATTAATGCGTATTAAGTATTAATTAGAAGATTTTATAAATTAAAATGTCGAACGACAGATCCGATGTTTTACTTGTGTGATTACAGATAAAACTAACTTGCACTGTCTGACATTGGAAATTATTTTTTAATTGAATTCAAGCATTTATTCTTCAATTTATGATATCGACCGAAGGTGCTTGATGGAATTTCAAAATCAAATTTGAATTGTTACAATTTTGTACGATTCCACGACGTAAGTCACGTCAGTTGTGTTGCATCCGTGTGATAGAATGCCTGAAGATGCCGAAAGACGAAACCCGGGTCGTTAGTGAAAAAACATGTGAAATCGTACAAAATTGTGACAATTCAAATTTATTCTTTATTTTTTTCCACGTAGGTGGCAACCATCATTATTAAATATTGAAAAAGTATCTGGTTGAGTGACATCTAAAATTAAAAAAAAGCGATCATATATCTTCAAATCTGCTGTCGATATGAATAAAATAGCCTCAATAATTTTCGCAAAAACCGAATTATTTATTTGATATCTATAGTTCGAGATTTTAAAAATTCATTTAATTGCTCTACGAGTTTTTTGGATTTGTAATTACGGAATTAAAATGGAAGACAGCATCGTTTAAAATCATTCAAATGTGAATCTCTAAATCGATTGTAATAAAAAATGCAAACTTCTTTTCGGATTCAAGCCATTGCAGGAGCTATTTCATATTAAACTACTCCATCCCTTATTTAGACCGTAAAAATTGTTATGTATTAAGGTTTTCATATTTTTCTTTATTTTTTTTTTATTTCTACGCACGCTTATGTGTACAATGATTTTTTCTTGGTATCACATGACAAAGAAAGAGAATTTAGACAAAGTTACAAAAGGAACAATAAGCTCGCGTGACATTCTAGAATTATGAATAGCGTTTGTATAAATTAAATTTGTGAATAAAATAAAGCACATTTTGAGTAAAATTAACGTTACAATATTTTACAGAGTACGATATGGAAAAGTGATATTAATTGAGTAACATTATTTCACAATATAATTTGTAAGATACGTGTATCTTATTCAGTCGAATATTTAATATTGTAATAAGAACGGTTCAAATAACATCCTTCATAGTCATCCTTATAAAACGTGCTGCCATTTTACAATGAACATTTAAACACATCTTCAATATTTGCGAAAAAAATCATTCAAATTATATCTTTAATCATATTTTAAGCTATGATAACTAAACTGTTGTATTTAGAATTTTTGTATGTTATTAAAGCCATTTAAATTGTGTATGTTAAAAAAATAGCGAATTGTTTGTTTATAAATATATAACTTCAATTTTAAGTTGGTTTATAATTATTTTTTATTTCAAAATCTTTCAATTTCAATATGATATAAAAATATCGATTGAAAATTTAAAAGAATCTATTATTTAATGTATAATTTATTGTCGAGTGGTCGACTCTTTCGGGCGTTTTTCATATTCAGTTATCAGGTTACGGAATCATAAACCATAATGGGCACATCTATATATGTTGATATAGTGTGAACCATAATTATGATATCTTTTGTAGATTATTAGAGGCAGATCCATGTAAGGTAAACCACAAGGGCCTCATTTATTATATTTTGAAGTAAGCCCATATCATAGTAATTTCGCTTAAGTGACATCTGTAATGTATCATAAAATCAAAAACATTTTCGGGTCGCACTGTTGTTGGGTGTTAAGATTGACGATTAGTAAAACAACATATCATATAGTAAAATTTTACGCATTTTTGTATTAAATTAATGTAACTTATAAAAACTTTACAGTTACAAATATATAGTCAATGTTAATGTGCTTAGATATCTATGTATATAATATATCATAAAGTGGATAATCTAAGATCAGATAATCAAAATATATTTTTATTTATTTTTCTGTGAACATTATTGAAAAATATCATATCGCTTGGTACCTTTCCTTCCCCAATCTTTTTACCATTTTCTCACTCATAGAAGGCTGAATGATCAATAAAATTACCTCTTTTTCTTAATAAAAAAAACACATTCTTTAGTACTTATTTCCACAATATACTTTTTTTAACAGGACCGGTTTCGCTCAACGCGAGCATTATCAACTGATGATCAGTTCTTGAACCCATGGTTTTGTGTACCTGCTACCTTTAACTCAAATATTTTGTATAAACAGACTTGTTTATAAATTGTATTCTATCAGTTGATAATGCTCGCGATGAGTGTAACCGGTCCTGATTAAAAAATATATTGTGGAAATGAATACAAAAAAATGAATTTTTATTGTTTAAAATATCTTGCCTTTCCATCAAGAAGTGATAGTTAACACCTTAAAAGTAAATAAAATTACATTATGTTATAAAACCATGATCCGTACAGCACGTCGATATAGTGTAAACGAAATAATTAAAATATTTTACGCGCATGCTTTATTCAGTGTCCATTAGATACTAAATATAAAACATTGATTTTTATTATTTTAGTGCAACTAAAAAATTGAAAACTTTTTTTCGTGGCGTGACAAATATTTTAATAGGTATATTGCATAAAATACAGCAATAAAATTTTTGTTTTTCTTACATTCCTTAATGACATCACTCGGTGTAGAGCTGAGCTAGTTTCCACCTAGTTCTTGATGACCCTGAACTTCAAGTCGTATTTCCAAAACGTTACAATTTTCACTGCCACGCTCTTAAACTGTATGACGTTCTGTTCTTCTTCCCTCGCTATATTTCTCATCGTTTGTTATTTATTCGATAGAGTGGGAAGTGATTTTTAATATAAACGAACATGAGAAAATGTATCACAACACATTTGTTCCTCAGAGAACAATGTAATTCTACTAAATAAACAACGGAAACATACGGGTCTACAAAGTGAAAATAAATCATGCGATTAGTTTGTATGCCACAATACTGACCGTAAATGAATTGAAAAAGACACATGAATGTTTTTATTCTAACTAAAAGGTAAACCAATATTCAATATAATATAAATACGTGAACTAGGATGTTTTTGTACTGTTGGTGCTAAAAATATACATTCGATAAGAATATTATTTTGCATTATGACTATCATCACATCGTTTGAATCTGAGATGACGTAGACTTAACAAAGCTCTTAAATAATTTCCATGACATGAATATAAGACTTTTTTGTAAAAATTTTATTGTAAAATGGTTTGATTCCGTTTTTCAGTTAAAAATCAATGATTTTCAAAAGAGTTTAATTTTTCTCTAGCATAGTAAAGTGTGAGTTTTTTCCTTTCAGTTATTATCAGATTCATTGCATCCTTGAGATATTATACCTGAAGATATCAAAATGTGAAAAACTCAGGTCGTGAGTGACAAAACATGTGAAAAATCTACAACACTTAAACAATTCAAATCTGGTAATAAAATTCTATTTAACACCCTCTCTCAAAATTGTAAATAATATTTGCTGAAATGAACATATATGTTGGTGCTATAACACCAAAAAATCAATAGACGTCTTCCAACAAACAACAGCTGTTCATTGTATTTAAAAAAAAATATGCTATTGATAATGAGGGAAACAAAAATAGACATTGTGACGCTAAAATTGAAATCGCAATTGGAGCATTGTATTAATAAATTAAATTTCATAGAAACGTCTTCGTTTCTACGTAGGTATAAAGCACGTGAAGTGATTCTTTGAACAAACTGCGATAAATCAACGGAAGACAATAAACAAATGTTTTCGGAATTTTTGATATGAAAGCTAAAATCTGTTCCCGAACAAAACTGATCAAGTTACAGCCAATACCTAGGGATAGCAATGCCGGGATGTTGACTCCGTTCTATCGAAATACTATAAAATATAATAAATATAATTTTATTTAAAATAATCGTACATTATAATATATTATAAACAAAAAAATATTATAACACTTTGAATTCAGTTTTGTTCAAATTAATATATTCTGGTGTCGTTTTACGCCAATAGAGTTTTTCGCTCAATGCTTAAAGAAACGTAAGAAGCTATATTGGCATATTATTAAGATATCCTTAGTTTATATTCTGCATAAGAAATCTTTCATTTATTTTATCGATTTTATCTAAAGCTTAAAAACGATAGATAGTCAGAAGGCTATTTAAAGCATTTCCTTCTTTTAATTTATGAGTAGTTTGAAACCTGACTGAGAATAATAATTGTATGCAAAATTATACCCACCATAGTCGATGAAATTGATCCCCGAAATTTAAAAGACCATACGAAAAAACAGGATCATTAAATACGTTAGTTTTTTTATACCCGCCATCGAAGCAATATTTAGTTTCTTTCCGTTAAAAGGAATAAAAATGTGTATAATATTGAACAAATTAACAAAGGAATTTCCATCAAATTTTTAAAGAACACTTGAAATATTTCAACAAATAAAGCTTTAGAAATACAGCTCCAACTCAGTCAATCATTCATTCTCGTAATAAACTAATCGTTCAACTTATTTTATCTTTTCCCTTTTTTGAAAAAGCTCGGAAATAAATTCATTTTAATACAATTACATACATCCATTGTACATTCAAATATTGTAATTTTTGCTCGAAAATTCCGTCCGAGTCCGTACCCACATAACTTAAAAAATGCCTTTGGTATTTAACCGATAATATTATGAAGCTTAGGGAAAAATTGTAGATAATAAAGGAGCACTTACAAAATGAAATACATCAAATCTCTTTAATGCAAAAACAAAATGACCCGATTTAACAATATATGTAACATGTGTAACTTTTAAGTACGACAATAACTATCGATAGGTTAGCGTTACCAAATTGAAATGTGATATTTAACACCAGCATCAATAACTCAGTATCTTTCGGTATAATGAGCAGTTACATTCAGTCGTTGGTGTTATTAAAGCTTGATATTGGAACAAGTAAATGTTACATATGTTAAATTTTAAAGGTTAGCATGTCATCGTGAACTGTTTTTGAAATAACACAAAATCAAGTCCATTTATCAATTTTAATTTAAAAGCTTAAAGTTCAAAATAGCACAGCTGAATAAAAAACGGCTATCATAATGACACGTGTAAATTTCATGGTTTTGAGAGACAAATAGATAAATTTATAACAAAGAGATTTAAAAATAATAAAATATAATAACAGATTTCCGCTATTGAAGAATTTATTTTTAATATAGACAAAACGATTTAGTGTTGATACCCCTACCTCGTTTCAGATAAAGCTTGTGAAATTTGCCTTAAGGCTGTGAAAATATACATCCTACATATGAAACGTTTGAAACAACGATCCGTGTTATTTTGCACTCGAAAAATTTACCTAAGCGTTTAGGATTAAGCAGATAAATCCTTTTTACGCCTGATTTAATTAGTGTTATGCTATCCGCTTTCGCTTAAATGTTTTCAAGTATTTATAGATATTAAATCGCAAGATTCCTTGCTTAATTAAATAACGTGTGCGGATTTTTATAGTCATAATCTGACGAGGAATATTGGTCTACCTACGTCATGCCACGGAGTATGAAAATTAACTTGAACTCTAATCATATCTGAACTTTGGTGAATGATTCGAGGTTTTCTAAGTATCGAGTAAGAGACTAATCATCTATTAGTTAGTCGGCCAATTTTCTTGCAGTCTTTTATGTTTATGGAAAATGAAGGCAAACCTAAAGCAAAAATATTTATTTTAATTTATTTTAATTCATTAAGCCAACGACCGTACCACGTTGTAAGCGCCGGCTCTCGTGCGATCACCGAAGTTAAGCAACATAGGGCGCGGATAGTGCTTGGATGAGTGACCGCTCGGGAACACCGAGTGCCGTGTTCTCTTGGCTATGGGAAGGAAAACCCAGACAGAAAAACGAACACCAACCCGCCTGGGCAGCGTGGTGTTGCTATGTCCTGGAAAAAAAAAAAAAAAAAAAAAAACAGGGGAGGCCTTCATCCAGCAGTGGATCGACCCCGGCTGATGATGATGATGATGATGAAGTACAATTAATCTACTTATATTTAAATTGGTTGTTAACTTACGCGTTATACATACATTGAAACAACAAAGTTAATAATCGATTGAATATAAAAAAGATTTTTTTTTAATAAAATAAAGACCAGCTCTATGGGATATATAAAAATAAAATTGATAGAGTTAGCGATTATCAGATAAAGTTGGATTATATATGATATATCTGAAAATATCAACTTATAAAATAAAATACTTTATGTTCACTCTATTTGAAGACACACGTTTAAAATTCTAAGAAACATCAATAAATCTTAGTAATTCAAATAAAAAATTTGCCACATTTCTATATTTTATTCTTGCTTGAGAAAAAAGCTTGATTGTATCTCTTCTACTTAGTATTTTTTAGAAAAGGCAATCAACAATCGTGATGTCAATGCATCTTACTAGAAAAAACGTAGTTTTTTATTTGTTTTCTAATGGTAAACGCTCTACTATAGTGATCATTGTTCCGGTTAATGTCAATATCAGACTTAAATTTGAGATATGGAACATGCGTGTTCATGATATCATTTCTTTATAAGTTTATTGCGTATGACTTAAACACACCAATGTACAATATATATATATATATTCGAAATAAGATATATCTTAAAAAGAAATGTGTGTGGAGAATAAAAAAATGCGGGCATGAAAGTGCTTTTATTGTATAAATAAATTTGAAAAATATCTGGATATTCTGTCATTTCTACGTCGTTTTCAACCTAATTAAGCCCCATCAGTTCTGCGTATTTAATGCATATGTTACTTTCAAACTCTTCCCATCGCCTGTCATACTGAAAGTGAAATAATAAATATATGATGAACATGGTTTTTATTTTTATGAAGCTGGCAGGTCGTCGGAGAGATTCCTCTGTCAGCTCCCAGGGCGTTAATGCAGGTGAGTTTTTGAGTAAACAAAGGAGCGAGAACGTAACGAGTGTTTGCTTTCTTAAAATATGTTCCCGTCGAATCAAATATTTAAAGGCTCAGAAGCGTGGCAGAATGAAGCCAGTTGCTTGTACATTCAGTAGCGCATCCGAAAAGATATGATTGTACGAGATATTTTTAATGCCTACCCTTTATCTGATGTTGAAACAAGTCAACAGAAATAAACAGGAATTAGTTATCAACAATACATGCCACTATTAATATACGCATTTTGCATTAAGAACAAAAACGAATTAAGCGTAAATAGTGCAAACTTATTGTTTTCAGTTCAATTAGGTTCGACGCGACAAAAATACATAGAATATAATTTGCTTTCAACATGAATCACCTTAGGCAAGTAGTATTGTTCATTTTGAAACACTGCCATATAACTTAAGCAACATAATGTATAAACAATGCATTATATTGTCTACGTTTACCTTTACAAATAAATATGGTAGAAATTAATGATATCGACTAAAGATGCTTGACGGAATTTAAAGTAAAAGTTTTGATAAATTAAACAGTTATACATAAGTTACTGTTGATAATAAGCTCATAAACAATAGCATATTTAATTTAAAATTGTTACCACATTGTACGATTCCACATGTTTTGTCACTAACGACCCGGGTTTCGCCTTTCAGCATCTTCAGTCGTTCTATCACACGGATGCAACAGAACAATATTATTAAATTTGTTTTAGCTGCCATTTAGTGCTTGCTTTGGGGCTTTTATTTTCCTGTAATTAATACCTTTGGTATATAAACGATGCTAAGTGTTTATTGCACGTCAGTTCTGTTCCATGCATCCGTGGGATAGAATGCCTGAATATGCCAAAAAGCGAAACCCGGGTCGTTAGTGAAAAAACATGTGGAATCGTACAAAGTTGTATCAATTTTAAATTAAATATGCTATTGTTTATGAGCTTATTATCAACAGTAACTTATGTACCACTGTTTAATTTATCAAAACGTTTACTATGACCATAACATAATGATTATATCACGCATAGATCAGTGGAAGCCAGTAAAACGTAAAAAAATCAACAATCTGCGTAAGAAATTTGAAGATATATATCGTATCTGTGAAGGTTTATCTGTTATAATTCACCGTCATATAAGAATAAAATGTGTATTTAATAGAGTTAAACAGTTTTGCCACCTAACGTATAAGATACTGCCAGATAAATGTAGTAGTATATGATATATATATGCACCACGTTTTTGCCTGCACAAACTACACGCTACTGTGCAAAACTGAGTCTCTATGGATTATTTTTCCCTCCAAGGGCTTGTATTTATTATGCCATAAAGCTAAACTGCCAGCTCTCTACGGAAATCAAAAACAATAATTGAAATATGCTTTATTATTCAAACTCAAATATGAAAACCAACCGTCGGCCATTTTGGCAGCATTCATTTTGGTTATAGCTTGCAGCCAATTTTCTTATGAAGCGTTGTTGATTTCATTTTAATTTTAATACTCTTTATTTGCAATTATTTGTTTCTAGGTTCTTCATTTACTCCAAAAATACAATAAGTATTTCTGCCAAATACATCATATCGATAATCACCAGCGGTCTTCCAGGGTGACGGGAAACAATTTTTATCTGAAATGTTAATGTGCACTTTACTTCCAACTTCCTGGCAAAGTCATTCAATCACTCTCTTAGAATTCGTTGCAAGTGTCTGTTGTTAAACGCTGTATAATATTATCCTGGCCATGACTCTTGTTTTTATATCAAATTGATGGAGTGTTTAGATCTACGACGATCTAAGAGTTCATCAAGTTTCCTTCATCTCTTATGAATTGATTATTTTTTTGTTTATTTTTCACATGTATTCTATGCACGTTATAATTATACATACATTCTTACAAACGTGAATCAGCACTTTCAGGATGCATACATTGAAAAAGATGTCATTATTGTCTGCATTGGGATAAAAATTGCTCTTATCAATTTTTTTTCATAGATTACGTTTTCAGGCACACACTATATGTGTATTGAATGGTTTCTTTTGAATTGAATTGTTATAAATAATATACCACTCTATCAACACATTGTGAATATATTTTTTTCTTTAATCATATTTTGAGAAAGTTACAAACCAAATAGTTATTGTATCTATCTTACTTACGGTTTTGATCAAATCCTGTGACAAAATGTGGACATGCGGCATGCGCTGAGGTCCCAGCAGGTGTGTGAGGCCAGCAAACCCAACTGTCAAACGTCCCCATGCAATGGATACCTACAAAATACAAAAAAATACATTATTATTGTAAATATAATTTAAGAAGGATTTCAATGGCAGTATTTGGGAAACTAAAAACAATAACAACATATATTTTGATGGGGACGGAAACAAGCCGAGAAATAGGGGGCCTCTATACTAGCTTTATTTTATTATTTTAATTCTTTTGTGTGATAAAATATTTCTGCATATAAGTATGTGTATTGAAATTGTTATTATATTCTCTGAGCACTGAATATATGTTTTGATTATTAGGACCACAAAGCCTTCATAACATTAATCGAAATAGTGAACATTATTTTTGCGTTTACACCAAACGTTTTCATCATTAAAGAAATGGAAATTTTGAAACAGGTGTAGAATCAAGTTGATGACAGTTATTCTACTGTTTATATCACTAGTGAAATGTATTTTGATTTTATTGGAGAAGAAAACATGTCACGTTGAAAAATTGAAATTATAAAATTAAATTTAATGTTGGAAATATATTTGATATTTTTTTTTAGTTTGTTTAAATAATCATATTACAGAAAAATGATGAGTTAGATAAAAAGTTTTTCGTTTCTCAATAACAGATTTTTTGTATCCTATAAAAAATGTATATGTAGTAAAGAAATCACATAATAAAAATTTTAACTCAGCGCCAAGTGTTTGCATCTTTCTAAAAAAGGTCGCAATATCACAGCTTTAGAACAGCTGGAAATCAATAGATATCAACTATCACAAAGGATTCTTAACGAACAAACCAATATATGCCGATCGCCATTGCTTAACCCTCTACGGGGGGCTGTTTTGTTTCCGTAATAGACCATTTCCGTGCCACGTGTAAACTTATCGATATAGCCGTCTTTTTAGTTTTATTGCGAGCAAGAAACAAGCTAGGTCGTTAAAACAGGAGAGAAGATGTATATTGTACCTTTTCTACACAGCTATATATAGATAAGCAAATTTTCGTTTAAGCATAGTTTTGACGATGGCGTGAGCCGAAATTACTATCAACTATATCTTAAAAAGATAAATTTTGTAGAACTACAATACATTGCTATTTTTTTCATCGTGTTATAATGGAGTTCTACCAAGTGAATGCCAATTCAATCAATATGTGAAGTATTTTAGAAGAATATGCCAATTTTCCAGATGACTAGTTACAGGAAAAGATGTAATAAGAACAATAATATGATATGAGAACACCTATTTGGCATATTAATAGACCTGACTTATACGTTATCGGCAAATACAAAATTTTTGCATAGATTGATTTTTTCAATTGAAAGAAGTATATTTTCAAAAAACAGTAACCTAATTTTTGAGTCAGATTTTATTTGTCTTGTTGTAATGCATATTTTTTCACAAAAGACTCGAAATTTCCCGAATGTAATCTAAACGTCTTTCCAATGACTGGTTGAATCAGACATAATCTAAAGACCTGCACAGACACGAAGAAGACGTACAAAAGTTATTTTGCAAAGTCCCAAAGCGCCGCTAACAATACACGTCACGACGCATGAGTCGAGATTTGAGACTCACATGAAATTAAAACAACAACTCCGATAAACTTTGCTCAACTAAAGTTCAACAACTCGGCTTGTGCTTTTAGCACATACAACACCATTTTCACACAACTATGACCACAATTTACACTAATGGTTCAAATGGACATACAACGCGCAACTTTACAATAAATAATCATTGTTTCAATAGTTATTTTGAACAGATCAATTATAGCATATTTCATTCTGATTTTAGTGAACCTTTACTTTTTAGCTGATTTTTAACATTGTATCCAAATAAAAAACTGGTAATTTAGAAGATACACTTCTCTTTTATTTGCCATACGGATCATACAAGGGTTCAACATTTTCTGTCTTCCTTCAGATTTTTGGTTATCGCTTCCTTTTAATACGTTCCCTACAGAGCATTTTAAGGGCCTAGACTTAAAAAATGTATTGAATAATATTGATTTGAAACAGTTTTATTGAGTTTGTCAGGACAAATCAAACAATACATTAACTCAAAAATTAGCGAGTACAATAAGTTTTTAACCACTGTTAATTCATAAATTTTCGGGTTTCAACTATCAACACAGTAAAATCAGCCGTCACAACAGTTGAGACGTTAGCAGTCAGGGGTTAAAAGTTCTAAATCGCTCAATTAACATCTTCTAAGGCAACCGTAATCTTTTATATTAAAAAACATACAAATGAGATTTAGGATCTCTACAGCACATTTGGAAATATTTTATACTCAAATAAACTATAGTTGCTCTGAATAATAATCATATGACCACAAGCATTTCATAGTAAATTGAATCTCACTCTCCCCTTCAATGTAAACGTGAAAATATCAAGCTTTACAATAATATATTAACTTATCGCTATATTAATAGCTCGTTTTCATAGTCAGAAAGTGAATAATTTGTAACAAATAAAAATAACATCTCTTTAAAAATTGCTAAGCTTTTAATTTCCTTTTAAACGTGTTGTTCAATATCGAAGAAAAAGTAAGAAGGGAAAAATTAAAACTTCACAGTTATCATTGTCATATAAATTGATCGAGTTGTATACGATTGCTCGACTGCATATCCTTTAAGAATTAAAAACCAAAATAATCATAAAATTGGTCAAGAAATTGTCAATAATTAATATTTTGAAGTCTTTACTTAGGTACTTTATTTTTGGTTCAATCAGGGATCTCCAAATGCGAAGGCTTTTGATGGGTTGACAAAAATACATTAATCAATATTTTTAATAAGAATGTGAACTTTTCAACATGCATAAAACAAAGCAACTATATTCAGTAAAACGTTTTCAGATAAACTTAAAGGTAAACATTTGAAACAACGAGCTAACAAATTTTGTTTATCGATAGTAAACTTAAAACCGAATATTTAATCGTATTCAATTTTCTCCTAGTAGTCATGTATTGTTAGACCTATTAAGCTCAATGGAATCCATGTTTATTAAACTGCTCAATAATAATATCCTTCAAACAGAATAATTGATACTAATCTAGATAACACAGCAAATGGTTCAGTTCAATGGGTTAATTACGTCTACGGCGCAAACAAGCCGTATTTCGATCGGATTATAGAACTATTTAAATACAAACGGCCGCTGTAATTAAGCGTAACGATGCTCATTTATAGTACAGCCACGCGAAAAAACTTCAATTGTACGCCTATCCTCTATATTTAGTTAATTACCACAAAGTCTAACTAGTGATAATATTTCTTATTTAATAGGATGGTGCTCTAGAAAACCCAACAATATGCACGGAAACTAATTTAGAAATTGAAGCTTTTCTCTGGTAGATACGGTTGCTCGCAACGTAAAAACTAAATCTCTTCCGATAATATTTTGCAACAGAAACCATTATTTATATTTCTTAAAGGACATATCCTATTTTTGATAGTTTTAACTTTTTGCGCTACGAGTGGATAGATTTTTTTTACGTTTCAATATACAATAGACATCAGAAGAGATGAAATCATTGATAAATGACACTATTTATTATAAATCCCTGTTTAAAAGCACACTTTTAAACTGAAGAACACTTAATAAATATGATATTTAACTTGTAGAGATTTGAAGACAAACCACCTAATTGCTAGAGTAATGCTTATATGACTAAACCTCAGAGGTGGTAATTGTTTCAATCGAAACGTTGTAGGCTTAAATTGGCCTTAATTGTTTTTATTTTCATTACATATTTACTAATTATTTTTAAACAGGCGTATTTTTCCTGTATTATCTCTATTCGTGATCTTTACGGTATTTCAGTAAATATTTACTCGTAATAAAAAAATAATTAGTTCAAATATATCACGGTCGAGAGTGGAATTATAAAATAGTAATATGCCTTGAAACGAATGTCATAAATTTAGAACGCTTAAATATTAAAGCATTTTTAATTATGTTATTCAAAATTGACAAGAATTAAGGAAAATGACAATGATCTAAATATTTCTTGTTTTTGCAATTGGGTTCGTATAAATAAATTTCGCATATTTCATCTCCCTACATGATCTAGTGATATTCTAGAAACCGCTGTAATAGGGTAATACGGAATAAATACACGGTTTCGAAAAGCGGTGATAAAAGTCATCACCAAAAATTTATTAGACACATAAACTAAGAATATTTTCTTACACTCGTGAAAAAATAAACGCTGATCACTATAAAAAAGAAAAAGCGCGATTTCTTTGACACGTTATTAAGGGGAGGAAGATATGAGGCAATATACTTATTTTGTAAGAGAATGTCGAAGAAAAATATTTTCTATTTGAAGTGTCTAAATTTATAGTAATATGAAGAGGCTGGATAGCAGTTTTTTACAAGCATCTTATAGCCCGAAGCATTCGGTATGTATGGAAAAATATTTATTACTAATTCAAACGAATCGACTAGATCTGGTAAATATCCTTCACATATTGACAACCTATCTCAGATAACTGTCAGTTATCTGTTCTATATGTTTATAAAGAAAAAAGAAAAATAGAATAATATTTAGTAAAGTATTCGGTTTTAGTAAATTACTTTTATTTTAGTATCATATATCGGTTATTGTTTATTGAAATAATGCTCATGTGTTTTAAATAATAAAAACAGTTTTTTTTAGTACTATTTCCACAACTTATAAATTTCGGAAATCGTATAAAAAAACGTGTTTTTATCAATTAAAATATAGTGTCTTTCCGCCAAAAAGTGGAGTTAGCACATTAAAAGTTAAAAATTTAAAAAAATATTTGATTGATAAAATGATTTAAAAAAACCTGAATAATCAGTAAATTATCAGGTAGTTTTACTATAACAGAAATTTATTTGTAATAAACTTAATGTTTAAGTATCTTGATATTGTATCGTTTCTGTTTATTTAATTCTTTATTAAACATTTTTTCAATCAAAAAATACTTACTTCACTGTGCATATCTTGATTAGATTGAAATATGTACATTTAAATAAACAAAGATAAATAAAATAATAAATCATTGACAGTTATGTTAAGAACACTAAAAATAAAGCTATTATACTGTTTACCTGGGAGACAGATTTATAAAATTCAATTTTAAGCCTGAGTATTGGTATAATATAATTAATGATAAAATAGCACGGTATATACTTCAGGTGTTTCAATCAAAAATCAATTAATTTAGTTATCTTTCAGAGACATTTATGGAAAAAGTTATTCAAATATAACTGACTACGATGCCATTGAAGTGTCGCTTTTATTATTTTTGCGCGCAGGCAAATGCTTTGGAAATGAATCAAAACTTTTTTAATTTCTCATTGCTGTCAAGAATGGGACATTTAAAGAATAGAAAATTTACAAATAAAACTTTTCTAGAAGCCTGAAGAATAATCGTATTATTTATTTTTTATTGCTATACAAATACAAGAACTTTTGAAAGTAATGAAACGGCACAAAACATCATTGGCCTTGGCTTAACGGTATCGGCCAGGGAGAATATGATCATAAATCATTTCTTCTTATGATGAGGTCACGTTTCATCACTTAAAACAGTGTTTAGCAATTTCATAGGTCTTTGAGACATAAAGCATTCCAAAACAAGTTTTTGATCATGACATATTTTCTCATTTAAGGTTCTGATGTATGAAGCTTTAGGAAGTACCGATTACAATACACTGCAAAAAATATCGACCATAATTCGTTGATCATTAAATGCTTTGTGCAAACTATCGTTTTTTTATATTTTTTAGAAAATAAATGTAAATAATTATATACGTATACACGTACTTTAACCGAATGGTTAGTGTTGTTCTGTTGTGGTGACATGTATAATATGAACGTCTAAAAATCTCCTCTCACTAATTGTTTAATTTTAGTCCGATATTTCTATGTTCATTCTTTTATAATAAAAATTGGCTGAACTGTTGAAAAATAAACAGCTCTCACAACACATACTAACCCATAAAATGCATTTTCACCAAGAAAGACAAGTTAATATATAAAAAGTGAGTACGTTTTGAAATTTCTTTTGAGATATGTTTGTCATTGAGAGGTGACATGGTAAAAATTGCATTTTTCTGGAGTATTATTGTAATCATATGCATTGCTATTTTCATTACTCGTTTTGAAATTAATTTTATTTATTTATGTATTTATAACGACTCGGTACAAAACTTACAAATTATCAATTCATTGCTTTTGCACCGTAACATATTTAAATATAAAGTATTGGAAATTCAACAAATACACAGTAAAAGAATCGATATGGATTGCAAAAAAAAAGTCAACCAAGTAAGCTCATGAAATGTCTACCTTAACTGAAAAAAATAGCATTCGTCTGATCTCACTTTCGTCCACATGAAATACGTCAACATCCGAAGCAATACTGTTGAACATTGTTAATGCTCTTACCATTGGCAGACTGGTTCTACACTTTGGAAGAACAAACAAATTATCTACATGATTTCTTAAAACTACCCGGAACATACAAATTGATATTATTAATCTTGCATTATTACTTACTGCACGTGATGTGATGTAGTGACAGTAATTGTTTGGCCAGCACAATACAGAATGATTGTCATAATAAGAGTACTGTATTTTTTTATTTATTCGTGAATACTTTTTAATGATGTGTAGCTGAAACTATTTTTTGTCAGTTCTCTTTATTATAGAAAGCTGGATGACATTAACAGTACTTGTAAAAAATATTGCACCTTTTTTGGCACTCTCTTTGCAGGTTCTATAGGGCATATTATTGCATCATTTAATAAAAAATATATAAATATTTGTTTTTCAAGAGTGACATCCAATTTGGTAGAGCTCAGTGACTGCTCTATCGTGCGATGAATTATCAAATTTTTTATTATAAAAGAGATTTTTCGGTCGGTAAAATTAGTGACTACTTTTTACAAAAATACAAATTCATTTACTTTTGTACATTTATTTGATGATGATTTATCATATTATGTACATATTAATGAATACCCCAACCAAAGTATTTTTTTACGATAGAACATTACGTGAAAGCACATTTCTGGTATTTTATGCATGGTTAACATGTCACGAGGAAACACAGCTCCAGGTTGACGTCTTAAATAATTTCAATGTATTTTTCATGAACATATAGTAGTGGATTTATTCAACACAAAAATCTTCATGGTAAAAACAGTTTTATTTTCATTTTACGCTGCTTGAATGTAATAAAAATTTAATTCAATTTTATTTACGTAGACGTTTGTTCAAGTTAGTGTAAAAAACGACGCATAGGTATTTATTAAAAAATTCAACGTTTATTTTCCAGCTTGGGATTATAATATTTTCTTTTTGTAAACTTTAAATTCGTCATTATTATTCGTCGGCTAGCGCTGTGCCAATATTTTACTATGCAAATTTCAAAAACACTTTTTGAGTTACATTTTTTATTTTGGATATTTTGTTGTTTGACAACGGCGTCGTGGCCACCACCGAGCAACGTGAAACGAATACTAATTTTAAGCAATATTTTTGTGATAGATTTTTTAGAGACAATCTGTTTTTATTTAAATTTAAAAATAGCTGATTATTTACCGACGGACTGTATATTTTACTGAATAAACGATAAATTTGTTTATCCACTTACACTCATAAAACTGTATAGCAAGGCTTAGCGAACATACTGGATACTCCGCTACCACCTTGTAAAAAGTATCGAGCATATTTCAAATTGATCAACTTACTGAAAATACTCAGAACTATAGAAATTTAAGTTGGCAACACTTTTATAATTGGCGGCCATTTTGTCAGCCGTTAAGTGATTTATGGTTAGTTTGGTTTGGCATTTCAACATGAATAGACTGTCGCCTGAACAACGCTTCCAAATTAAGCAAATTTATTTTTAAGATCATGGTTCTGTTCAAAATATGTATCGTGCACTGCCTCCATTAGCGATGAAGCTCACTTTTGATTGAATGGATACGTCAATAAACAAAACTGCCGCATTTTGAGTGATGATAATCCTCAAGTGTATGTTGAGACACCGTTACATCCAGAAAAACTGACTGTTTGGTGTGCTTTATGGGCTGGTGGAATCATTGGTCCGTACGTCTTTAAAAACGATGCTGGCAAGAACGTTACAGTCAATGGTGACCGCTATAGAGCCATGATTATTGACTTTTTCATTCATCGATTGAACACCCATGACTTGCAGGAGCTATGGTTTCAACAAGACGGCGCAACCTGAAGATTGTCTTTCGAATAAAGTAAATTTCATGTCTATTTAAAAATATCATCTTTGTTTTATTCTATTTCAAAGTTCTATACCTCTAAAAAAACACCCTATATAAGGTATGTTCTTTATCGTCAAGTTTTCTTGAATGATTTCTCTATGTCTCATTTGTCTATATTCCATGCGATTAACTCATTCCCTGCTGAGCCGTTTAAAAGTTATTCCAACACCTAGATTTCAGAAAATTATTGCCTGATATTGGTTTGAAACAATCTTATTGAGTGTGTCAGAATAAATCAAGCAATGCATTAACTCAAAAATTAGCGAGTACAAGATGGTTATCAACCCAGAAAAATCAACCGTCTCAACATTTGAGACGTTAGCAGTCTGATAGTTAAAACAATAAAAAATCTGGCGTCGGGAAAAAAGGACTAATTTCAATTGAATTCTTCTTGACAGAGAAAGAAGATTCATATATTCATATTTCAACGGCAGGGTTAAATATTGGAAATACAAAAATGCCTTTTTTCTTTAGAATAGCGTACTTGCTTTCATGGTAATGATGTTTTCATAAACATCTGACTACTGACATAATTAACTTGTTTTTATTATTCGAGGTGGGAATTCTGCTGAATAAAATATTTGCCTTTACATATTAACTTTATATGTATTATTCGTTTGAGTATGTTGTGAGGCAGTTTATTTGTTGAACAATAGTAAAGTAGGATTACTCAAAAAAGTTTAAAACATCTGTGTTACGCCTTCCAGCTACCGAACGAAAGCTTGAGACTCATCTATCGGAATATTTCACCCTCTTATCCACAAAGTATGATAGCCGTTTGCCTATAATCTCTTGAAATTATGTCCTCACAAAATAATAATAGTCGAGTAGAACTCTTCGTATCGAACTATCTATATTGATTGCTTTTAAATTAGGACCAAACCAATTTTGGATCCAGTATCATCTCAAAATAATTGATTCACCCAATATAATTATTTCAGGCATCATTCTAGCCCTCGGGGAGGTTCTATATTTGTATTCCCAGACAGGGTAGACTCACAGAGTAAGTTGGATGACACGACTAGCTAATAAGCACGGAGTCTGTGTTGTTTCTATTTACCCAGGGTTTGTTTTCTGAGCAGCAATATTCAGAGTACACTGTTCACTCTCTTACCCGATCCCTTGCTTTAAAATTGGTGCCTATGCTTTTTGAATATTAATGAACCGGGTTCGAAACCCGCGTGTGTTTCAGGCGGCACCCAAAAATTTAAATGATGCTTTTAAATTAAGTACCACACTAATGGCATTTATTATAGTCTGACGACTGAGCTCAAAATATAATAAATTTGCAAACAGATGAGTGGGAAACTAAATTTAAAAATAAACTTCATTTAATACTTAATTAAAGTGAGAGAAAATTATAAGTGATAGAATGAGCAACTTAACATTTCATAAAACATTAATATATAATAATATTAAAGACAAAAAATTATTTTGTTGTATTTCTAACTAATAATATTGACGAAATAAAAGATACTTTAGTACTACAGTATCGCAGATTATTGTTTGAATATTTAAAAAAATACAACAAATGTAATTGAATCGTGGTCTCCGTCAATTGGAAATAAATAATTGAAATCGACTGTTACGATATATCTTCTGAAGAGTATTTATGCTTCAAGCAACCAATTTTGTTACACTAAAATAATATACAAAGCTTTCAGTAGTATTCAGAAGCTTCGGTAAAATTTTCTATTTTTTATTTTAAACGCTAGATATAGAATGATGAATAAGTCTATTGTGTTTGTTTGTAAAAAAAAATATTCAAAGCAATTATTAAACGAAGACAAGATTTAGATAAACACTTCAAAAAAGTATGTTAGGGTGAATATTAATTTACTTTATTTAATTTAAATGAAAATATAAGACTTACCCTGGGGAGGTTCTGTACTATTGTTAAGTGCATCACATTCCACCCTCTTCACTTCCAAGTACTCCATTATTTCGGGAGAAAACATTTTCAAGCCTGCAAAAGAAGCACGATTTTATCAATACTCATAGATTCACTTAACATTACATCACAAAAGCTCAAAAAAACAATAAAATTAAGTAGCCCGGCGTCTATTAACATAGTATCATTCAAACATTTTCGGTTTGCGGATCAGAAAATATTTTCTGTGCTATTCAGGTACCAGTATCCTAATATTCTTTATAAATAAAAAGCTGATTTCACCAATACCGAATATTTATTTGGTCTACCGGTGACCGGCCGTCGCTCTCCTGCGACCTGATACTTATCCACAGACCAGCATTTGAGTACTACTGTGCTAACGTATTAATGACTTATGCCAGTAATCGTCACTTTTGGTGTTGCTCAAAATTTCTGCATTGGCAAACTAAATTAGTTTTTGTATTTAACAAATATTCCTTGTTACTACCACCATCAATATAAAATAGATGATCGATTTCATTTCTGAAATATATTTTTTTCAAATATTTACTTGTAAAATGCACAAATTTATAAGGGATTATAAAAACATTAAAAGAAAGATATGAATTAATACTTTTTGGTTAAAAAGAATTTTATTTAAAAGAATAAATACTTTTTTAGTACATTTCAATATTTTATAATATAAATTTTGTAAAGAAAGCTGGTCTTGTTAATTATTTTAATTATTGTGGAAACAGCGACAAAAAACATTTGACTCATTTTTTATAATTATCATTCTTTTAAAACTTTTGTAAGTTGATATTTAATAATTTGTGATATTGACTACAGATGCTTGATGAAATTTCAATATAAAATTTGAACTGCTAAAACATTGTACGATTCCACATGTTTTGTCACTGACGACCCGGGTCTCGTCTTTCGACATATTCAGGCATTCTATCACACGGATACAACAGAACTGACTGACCGTGTGATAGAATGCCTGAAGATATCGAAAGGCGAAATCCGGGTCGTTAGTGAAGAAACATGTGGAAACTTACAAAGTTTTAAAAATTCAAATTTAAATGTATATTCATTTTTATTAACAATAAAATACATTCAACGGTATCTCGTGATATCCCATGTTCACGTGACAGAGCTTTGTATGTCAATGGAAACAATACTTGGCAACTTTATATATATTTTAAGCAGCAATTTTTATTGAATTTTCGACAACTTTTTGAAAAAAGAACTAGCTTTCTTCAACTACAGATGATTTTCAACTAAATTAATCTAATATTGATATTTTGATAATTTATGTGTTATATAATCGTTTCATTAAAGATATTTTTAAACATAGTATAGTTCTTGATTTAAAAATTGGATAGGCAGCTTTATTTTGCATATAATTAGGATTTGATTTTTGAGGATGCGTGTTTGGGCTAGTCTACAAAAAGTCTGAATACGCTTAAGCAAAATTATCACTGTCAATTCTTCAATAAAAACTAATTTATGAGCTTTAAAGCATGGAGATGTTTTTGTGACAACGCTTTTTGGCTCATGTATTTAAATATATTGGAAACCTCTCATTAGACACGGTTTCATACCATAGATTAATCGAAGCGTTGAACAAGGTATCTGATTCTTATCCAAAGTAAACGACTTGGTATTTTTTATCTCTCAATTCTGCCTGGCTGGAGTTTCCGCTTTGGTTGTTTAGTAAATGACCCCTTACTTACTAACCCAACTTTCGACTTGCCAGACTTCACACACTGAAAACACTATTTTTTTGTCTCTTGCAACGCCAAAGTAAAGTAAAAGTTTTCCTTTTTCCTTCTCTCATCTAATAACAATGAATCCTTATGAGGATTAGACTGAATAAATTCTAATATTGTTTACGCATGTGGAAGTTTTCCTAATTCATTTTAGAAACCATAATTATTCTAGCTTATAAACATGCACATTTTCAAACTTCTTCATACAGTACATTATGTACATTAAGTACATTATGAAATATTTCATTCTGCAATCATTATCGCTTTTTTAAACTATCGTATTTATAACATTGTGTAAGTAAATTGTACAACAAAAACTGAAATTTATGTACTGTAACTTTCTAGCTCTATACAAACATATTTTATCAAAAAGTAATTTGACCTCACAGAATAAAGTATTGTTAAGAAAATAAAGATTAAAATATAAATCATATAGACATAACAATATGACTCACTAAGTACTGGTTTAATTAGATAACCTCTTCGCAACAACTGTGATATAAAATAGTTTTATTTGTTTACGTTGACGTTTAACGAATCTGTTTTTTTAATAGATTCAGTATTAATTTATTGGTACTGAAAGAACTGTCAGAAAGATATTTTTTCTGTTTCTTCTAAAAAAAACTTTGCTATCGATGATTCGAAATAAACCTTATTTTTTTCCTTTAAATAATAAAATAAAATAACTGAAAAGCCTTTGATGAATATTTCAAAACAATACGACATTGAAATCAATTAGTTTAATAAAATAATGATCATTTAATAAAATAATAACTAATAAAAACATTAATTTAACTCGTATATCCATTCGGATATTAAGTTCATATTATATTAGAACTTAAAAATGATACAGACATCTTTTTAAAATATATCATATATATATAGTGATACGGTACAAATCAAAACGATGTTCGCAGGAAACATAGTCAGTTTAAATACTGCTTTGAATGATAATTGGTTACAAATCAGCTTCTAAATGTTTTATTTGTAACGGTAAGAAAATGATATTTTTTTCGTATTTTATTCTTCATATTTCAAATAACAGAGTCTATTGATAAAGGGATTAATTTAGGTTTTGATTTTCTTTTGATTTATTAAAACATCAATGTCAGAAAGTGACCGTTTAAGTGGTCAATATCTTGAACGCGTCGTTAAGAACAAAGAAAGCCCTAGACTAGATTAAAGGTGGATAACAAGACTTGAAGGTATGTTACGCCGTATTTTATAGACAAAAGTGTGGTAAATTTTTCAAATAAAACGTTCTAGAAATCCAATTTGAAAAGAGTTCTAAGAAAATATAATTTTCCTTCGATGCACTAGAAAGTTATTACTGTAAGTGCCACAAATAAAATAATTAATGTCAAAATACGGTAAGAAATAAAAAAAGATCTCAAATAAGAATAACACAAGATACTGGCCCAACAGAAAAAAAGTACTTGACATAGATATCGCAATTGTCTATCTAAATGTACCGAGTTTACGTCTGCGATGCTATCTGCTGTGTCGGAAAATTTTCCCAGTAATATACCGTAAGAGAATTGAACTGTTTGGCCGGTTGTATTATATCCAGAACTGGCGCCGTATTGTGTGATGCTCACAACGTATTGCGGGTCATATTATATGGTTTCTTTGGGCATTCACTGATAAACTAGTCCCCAGCTTAAGGAGATTGATAACATCGTAATCGTTGTGCCAGTGACATTGAATGATGGCTATTAGATGTCGTTTTGGCTATATTTATTTTCTTGAACGATGTTATTAATATACAATTCATTCTGCGGGAGACATTCTTTTTTACCATCAAAACAGTGATATTATCTTATGGTTATTTGTTGTTTTCTAAACAACAAAGCATATCTATAAAATCGTTTTCTCGAATATGCGTTTAGTGAAAATAATAAATTGTTTTTTTAATCGAAAACTTATAAACCAATTGTGATATTTTACACGTCAAAATGAATTATAAATACCCATTTATACTTGCAATATTAATGTAATTTTCTTGTTACAAAAAAGCATTATCAAAACATGTCACTATCGCTGAATCTTCAGCGACGTTTTTCTACTTTATTTAGAAACTACGTCATGAAATTGTGCTTAAAATAGATATATTTCAACTTCTATTTTGTGCTTTAAAGTTGTGTGAAATATCTGACAAAATTTATTTCAGCTCACAAACCATATGTGACAGAATCACGCAATTCAAAGTAGGGCCATTTCATTTCTTATTATTGTCGACAAAATAACGGCATTGCTGACTTTGCTTCACTAATTCTCTACGCAAAGTAAATGAGTTTAATTCACCTTGAAGACTGATATATTTTTAGGACTTGTTCGTGATATTTACAAATGGAATGTTATACTTTATATTTGATCGAACATTAGGTCAGTGAACATTAATGTGGTTTTCACTGATTGTTTGTATTGAAATATATTTTTTAAATATTGTTTTCGAAAAACATTGTGAAATGATTGATGCTAATTACTGCATTTTTTAAACCGGTTTAGGTTTTAGTATCAAGGATTGTTATCAAATGTGGTATATCTAGCCCTTTAAAACTTGATGTCACATAATGGTTATTCTATATTTATTCATTCACATATTTTACAAAATCAAAATAATAGATGTGTATTTTCCTTTAATTAATACCTTTGGTATATAGACGATGCTAACTGTTGTGCGTCAGCTCTGTTGCATCCGTGTGATAGAATGCTGAAGATGCCGAAAGGATCGTTAATGACAATACATACAAAGTTTTAACAATTCAAATTTGATACTGAAAATATTTTTCATTACTCGTTAATTTAGTAATAATCAAAACTTTCTTTAAGGCATTAATAGAAGAAACTATTTATTTCCATGGGTTTAAATCATTTGTTGATTGAATTGGCATTCACTTGGTAGAACTCCATTTTAACACGGTGAAAAAAAATAGCAATGTATTTTCTGACGATGGTGTGAGCCGAAATAGCAATCAAATATATTTTATAAAATATTTTCACCGTGTTAAATCATCTGTATAATGTATCTATAATGCTAAAAAAACATGTTTGTGTGGATTTACAGATGTTTCACTAAAAATTCTTCTCATAGCACAACGTGGGGCCCTAACCACTAGACGATCACGGTCATCGACAAATCAACTCTTTGACTACAAAAACTGCAAAAACAATATTTTGTATCGACAAACTGATTGAGATTTGTGAGTAACGAAAGCCGCCAATCGATATGAATTGGTTGATCCATTTCGCCAACATCTGCGTTTTTGAACATTCAAAATTTCGCTAACTTCAAATTATTATCCTGCGACTTGGTCTATAGACACGATTAAAGGTTTATATTGTATCAAAAGCTTTCATGATAAACATATAGGGCTTAGTAATTGATAAGGTTAAAATGTACACGTGTTCTAAGAAGCGTTATTAAAATCTATAATTATTGAAACCCCTAAAATAGCCGTATGTATATTCAACCTGTATCAATTTACCGCTCAAGATATTGAGATTAGAGCAGTTGTTTTAACTGCAGTATATTACAGTCTTAATCTTTATTTTAAATGAAATATTAGGGATCATTTTCAAAATTAAAATTTGTTTGTATCATATCGATGGAAACACGCAATAGCTTTTCGCCTAAAATTTAAAAATAAAAAATTATTTTACTAAACAACACTAACACAAAATTCCATTAAACCAAATCTTTAACTCAAATATAGAAATTGATACAATTCAATTATATTTTACGACAATTTTGACAATTCAATAATGCAGATTGTTTTATTTGTTCAACATCTTTCCTATTTAAAGAAATAGGGCAAAAAAAATCTAATGGCGAAAAAATTTGATTTTGATCCAAATATAAACTGGAATAATTTTTAAATTTTAAATAATAAAAACACATTTTTTTAGTACTTATTTCCACAATATATTTTTTGATCAGGACCGGTTTCGCTCATCGCGAGCATTATCAACTGATAGAATACAATTTACAAACAAGTCTATTTATACAAAACAAAAAAATAATTTGAGTTAAAGGTAGCAGGTGTACAAAACCATGGCTTCAAGAACTAGGAAACAATTTACATAAAATCATAGAATATTGATACAAATAAAGTAAATTAATATAAAAATTAAATGTTCACAATCACTTATTAAGAATTAAAAATTACAATTATGGTAAATCAATTATCAATTATTGATTTACCATAATTGTAATTTGATAATTTGATGTAATGTGATAATGCTCGCGATGAGCGAACCCGGTCCTGATCATAAAATATATTGTGGAAATAAGTACTAAAAAAATGTGTTTTTATTATTTAAAATATCATGCCTTTCCACCAAGAAGTGACAGTTAACACCTTAAAAGTAATTTTTAAATGTCCAAATTTCATTTCATAGATATTTATTTCAATAAACTGTGGTCTAGTAAAAATATTCAAAGTGTTTTCGATTAAAAATATAATGAGATGAAAAAAAATCTCTTGCTAATAATAGTATTGTAAGCTTGGAACACAAAAAGTGTTTTACTTCTTGCATTACAGAAAGAACACTCGTTTATGCTTTGACACCTCATAAATGATGATTTGACATATGGTATCATATTTATTTTATTTTGTCGATAATATAAAACTTCAAACTTATTTCATCTTCCCCTTATATATTAAGTCATCGATTTGACAAATTATTATCAAACAAAGTTTTGGGGATCGTCTAAAAACATATGCCATTGTCATTCAATTCAAGATTGTGAATTTAACGCATAATTTTAGTTGTTTACATAATCATCCAAAATCAACTGACTCATTGCGATAATGAATATGCTGGAGATGTTGATTTATATCCTTGCGGATGAATAAACAGGGTGTATCTATTTTCAGCAAATATCGAAGGCGTGTTTGCAATATTGCAGTGCTTATGTTCAACACATCATCAAGTAAATAATCAAATGAATTACGTGGCCAGATTATACTTGCATATATCAAAAACCCTTAAAATAATAAGAAATTCTGTGAATGAACAATGGGTAATTATGAATAATGCTTTCGACTTATATAGCAACACTTATTTTGATCATGTTTCTTACCAATGTGAAGCATATGAATCGTAATGAGAGTATCAACATTTTTTTTTTCATGAAAAATACTCGCTGTGCACTAAGTGAATCTCTTTTTTTCCGGAGAGAGTGGTAATAGAAGGGTGAGGATAAGATAAAACTTTTAGAATCATATAAGAATTATTACTTATGATTATGCAATTGTCTATACTATACATATAGTGTACTGAGAAACCAACGAGTTTCAAGACTTAACCACGGAATCAAACTTTGTAGATAATTAGTTTTATTGCTCCTGCGGCACTTAAGACAATCAATTGAAAGCGCCTGGTCCTGATGTTGAGTGATATATATATATATAGTAAATGTCGACCGTGGTAACCGTGGTGTAGTACTTTGATTATGATAATAATAATCAAGTTATTGAGACATATTGGGGTTAACACTCAAACTCCTCCACTCAAGATTGGGTGGTATATATATAAGAGAATACTGCGTACATTTAACCTCTTTTTAAGAAATCTGTTGTCTTTTTATTCTTAAAATATACCATCACTAATATAATAAGTATATTCAAATATGTATTGGAAACGAAATAAATGAACGATTTTTTTTATTTTTCAAATAATGAAAGGCAGATAGATTCATTTAAAATCGGTAATAAGGCTCTCAAACATCTACCACTTAAAGGTATTAGCCCGTTAGTCAATATTATTAACGCGTGCTTAAGATTACTATATTTTCCATCACGTTGGAAAGAAGCGGATATTATTCTAATTCCAAAGCCTGGGAAAGATCACACTCTTCCGATAAACCATCGACCAATAAGCTTGCTACCCGTAATGAGTAAAATTCTAGAGCGTGTGATTAAAGCTAGACTGCAAGAAGTGGTGGAAGAGAAAAGGATAATCCCAGACACACAGCACGGTTTTCACGCGAATCACTCGACAAACCACCAACTTCTTCGGGTAGTAGAGTTGATCGCAAGTGGATTCATTCATAAAGAGGTCACGGCGGGTTTTTTTTTAGATATTGCTTAAGCCTTCGACAGGGTATGGACCGAAGGGCTCGTATTCAAAATGTCGAAGGCTGGCATAGGATTACTACTAGTAAAGATTCTCAACTCGTTCGTGACGGATAGACATTTCAAAGTCAAAATGGGTGTAATTCAATCCTCCTTAAGACCAATCTGGCAGGTGTCCCGCAAGGCTCTGTCCTGGGACCCATACTGTATAACATATTCACGCATGACATTCCTTGCGGTGGGGAAAGCAAAGCAATTATAGCTCAGTACGCCGATAATACTGCTATTTTATCAAAATCTCGTAATCGGCAAAGTGCTGTCACACAACTCCAGCCATTGGCTAATACCATAGCGGACTGATGTGAAAACTGGCGAATTAAAACCAATACCGAAAAAAGCAGTGCAGTTATGTTTCCAAAGGCTTTCATTAGAAAACCCAATTTCGATTGCATTCGTATGCAAAATACGGAAATCAAATGGTCCAATACTGTCAAGTATCTAGGACTCACTCTAGACAATAGACTAAAATTCAATGAGTCCACCGCGATTAAAAAACGTCAAGCTTATGGTGTAAAAGCTAGACTTAACTTTATGCTCAATGTGAAGAGCAAGCTTACTCTCAAAAGCAAGCTGCTTCTCTATACAGCTATAACTCGGCCAATTATTGTGTACGCTATTCCAGTGTGGGCTTATACTCACCAGAAGCATCTGAAGACACTTCAAATTGTTCAAAATAAATCATTGCGACAAATTTGTAATGCCCCGTGGTACGTTCTCAATTCGCTGTTACATAGAGACTTGAAAATGCCTACAATTCTAGAGTTCGTTCGTGAAATGTCTCGAAACTTTCACAGCGATATAGGAAAACATTATTACCCTACAATTTTTTATCTACATAATTATGATGAGACAGTACCGAGTAATCGTCTAAGACCGAGAGCGGTTCTGCTCGATGGCCCGCCATAGGTTTGTTGTTACAGATCTTAATCCCAACATGGACAACCTCGGCATCTGAAAATGACTTTCCTATTTTATTTCCTTACGTATTGTATATGCATGCGTGTGGCTGTGTGTGTGCCTGTATGCACACGTATGCGTGAGTGAATATAATGTGTGTGGTGTCCGCGTGAGCTGCACTCATTCTGGGTTCCACGGCTGAGCTGCGACCTAATATTGTCAACAATGACCCAACAATTATAACAAAATTAAATCTATACATGAGATATGGAGGAGACCTGAAGAGCTCTGACGCTGACGCGTCATAGATCTTAACGCTCCATGAATTTAATATCCCAAAAAAAAAATGTGAAAAAAAATCGAATATTTTGACAGCAAATGACGATAAATTTATTTCAATGATATTTCTAAGTAAGGAATTCATTCAACAACAAAAAATAAGTATAACATTAAAATGACGTAATTAAAATCCAATCAACGGTGCAAATAATTTTATCAGTTCTACGAATTTCTTATTTGTATTATACAAGTGAAAAAGCTTTGACATTCAATACAATTAGGTAAAATGCAAGCTTTCAAGATGCGCCTGTGCATTATTGTTTGAATGGAAAAGTAGCACTATCCGCATATACTCTATAAAATGAATACTGACAGAGAAATCACATATACATATTTAAAACGAATAATAACGTGTTTTACGGTCTATATAAGGTCTAAGATATAACGATGTCTTTATCTTCAATAGGAAAATTTATTAAAACAAAAAACACTCTTATTTAATTTGATTGCTAAGTCAATAATCACTTCAAATTATATTAAAAATTAAATGACACGTTGAAATAACTTTAAAATATGAATAAATCTTTCATCTACAGAAGGATAAGCTAGAGCATATGTAGGCTGACGTTTAAAAAATGATAATTTTATATCTAACAGTTTTATAAATAAAAGCAGCGATCGTCAGTAAACGAAGAAGCAATAGCAACTATTTACGTAAATGTAATTAAAAACACTCTTTATAATCAGTTTTTTCGTGAATATTAACATGGAAGGGTGGCGCAAAGAGCTGAGTTTTAAGTGACATGTTAAGTGTTCTTAACCCGGCAACACGACACGTTTATGAACTCGAGTATTAGCCAAATTAAATTGCCTTACATCCGGATGAAATTTTCATTCTTAGCTCAACATTTTCAAACACAGCTTCGGATCTCGTAAAGTGGAAGTTTCAAAACATCACTTGATTAAATTTACTTAGAGTGTATTTCTAGCACTAAGGTGGAGATTGTGCGAAACAAAAGTTAAGACAAGACAACAAGCCTTTAGTTTATTAAAACCATTATTCGATATCAAAATTAGCTATTGCTTATACATGCATATGAAGTTTATTTAAGTTTTTCAATTAACTGTAAAAACTACGATGAAATATTTTATGTGAATTATCGAAACATAGCGAATAAAGATAACGGCCTTTTTCACCCATCGCGATCTTCACATAATGCATTAACACTAAACAACGCTTGCGATACCTGCCAGTCATTTTCATTATCATTATCACTTATTATAAAATTGTCCAAACAGTTGAAAAAAATTAATACCTTTATAATAATACATTTATATCGAGAAGAGAGATAGAGTCTATCGCCGCGCATAATTATGAAAATAGTGTATTGTGTTTTTTTTTTTAATATTTTGATGTCTTTGAATTTGCAGTGCACCTAATAGTCGATGGCGTGTTACAATCTCGTGATGAATCAACCAAGGATTTTAGAATGTGTGTCAACTGCTTGGAGGAAAATTTCGGAGACTGTATTGGGATATTCTCTCAATAAATATTGAATCACTAATACTCTTGATAGCAAAAAAGAAATCATTTTGAGGACAGTCGATGACACTTTATCAGAAGAATTTTTCATGCCATTTTTACCAGGATTGTATGAATTTGTATTATAACGGTAATATTATGTTACAATATACTGTATAAATTAAGGATTCTTTTTATAATCAAAGAAGAACGACAAGTCTAAGAGTCTATAAGAAAGAAATTTTATTTGATATTTTGTGTATTGAATTAATTTGCCGCATATTTTTTGTATCGTTTAATTTATGTAGATATAACATTGTTTCGTTTATTTTTTCAAAACATTCTTGTTCTTGAACTAAAAACTTATTTCGATAAGTGTTGCTATTTTACTTAGAGCCACTTCATATTAATGAACTTTTATTCAATGATTTACTGCTGCTTTGATAAAATAGAATACACAGAAACAGCCGTTCATAGAACTATTGAAATATTTAGAATTCCTATGATTTTCATTCAAATAGACAGAAAATATACCAAAATACCACTTAGGCACTCGAACTTAAATTTAAATCTCTATATATGATAATAATTATTATTCATATCTAAACATCAGGTCAAGTAGTATTTTCCTGAGGCAGTCATTAAATGTACACACATGAGGATAAGGTGACGAGAGATGTTTGTTTAAAAAGCCTGGAACACATCACATCTAAAATTTACTAAAACATTTTTTTGTATATTATAAACACATAAAAAATCGTTATTGATATGAATGTAAATAATTACTCTACGGATAAAATTTTACATTTCTCATCTCTATTTTTTATATATATGGATCAACTGTCCACAATTAGTTAACTGTATATATAATATGAATATTTCCACAGTGGAAATATCGTCTGGTAAAATATTCATATTGCTAAAAGTATGTGAAATAACAATTTCGTATTCATTAGTATAACTTGAAAGGATTTGTTTTTAACCATTACCATTTCACGAAATATTTTACTCAAACAATTGTGTTCCAGTCAAAACAAAAAAAAACAATTATTCTATAATTAATGAATAAATGACAACGATCAATTTTAAAAATATTTATTTTCATGTTTATATTTTTATATTAACGATTTTAACTCTTAATTCTCTGTGAGTTCCGTTTGTATGAAGAAACCGGAAAGTAATATTTAATATCTTAGTAACAAAACCACAAGAAGAAAAAAATCAGCAAATCATTTAAAAAACCATGCCACTGGGAAGAGTTTTAATAATTTTCAGCCATAATGTTTTGGATATCGAAATATTTTTCACGTTGATAAAGCTAAGACGCATTAGTGTATTTAAGTAAATTTTTCCAGAACTTACTTGGTTAACTTTAATAATGACTAATGTATACTTGATATTAGTTCCTTTCACGTTGTATAAGCAATAAATTATTTTTTTTAATGTTTTTATAATATGTCAATAAATAAAAAAATATTTTCTTGACATTTGTTCTTTGTTAGGAATCAACAAAAAGCCTGTTTATTTATTTTTCTTGTATGAAAACAATGTTAAATAAAGTAAAAAATCAATGTACATAGTTTTTTCTTCCTTGGCTCTACCAAGCCGTTTACCCAGCGATTATTGTAGGATACTTTCATTTTCTTTGTAAAAACGTTTTCTATTGTAATAGTCTTAGAAAAAGTTTTAGTTGTCATTTATTTCATTTCTCATATCAGCACAAAATAACGCATACAGTGTTTCTATGTTTTAATTTTGAAGTAATGTTCAATTTTTCTTAAAATGGAATTCACATGACGACTGGCCACCCTGCATGTATCTCGGACTATCATGAAATGTCTTTTACATCGATCAATGTCTGCGATAAACACAAACCAATCAAACAAAATGGGTGCGCTGTTGGAGAAATAACTGCTTATTATGTTTATGAAGATTTCAATCAACTAATTACGAAAGACAAGCAAACATCCAAACGGACTTGTTTATTTTTTGCACTGGGCAACACACTTCTGAATTGGGTCAACGATTAGCAGCTCGTGGTTTTAATAGATTCATGATAAAGTTTCAGCAACAATTCACAATAACCGGAAATTCGTAATTTTAATACATTTTAATTAATCACAATAGTGCATGGTTTAAGGATCGGCCCGTGCAGCTCTGTATCGGGACAAGAAAATGAGGAGTAGAATCGATTCTTTTTTTACAAGTTTTACGTTATGGAAGGCGACCGTGTAACAGCGGCTTCATACACATATCGGGAGGAGATAGGAAAAACATCTTGTTTATTCGATATCCACTTATAATGTTATTAGGTATGAAATATGTTTCGTTTTTTTGAGAAGCACTTCCGAGTTTAATTACACAATCAGTGGACATTTACTATTCATACAAATTGAAACAAATATATATTACACACTGCGAGTGATGTTACTGTTTGTGACACGTGTTTGATGTCATTCAGACACATTCACAAATCAGCGAGTGCTTTTTAACATTAATTTGGTTGTGTAAATAAGTATAGAACGTGTTTCTTCCAAATGAAACTCATCTTCTAAAATATCCAACATGCGCTGTAAAACAGTTATCATATGATATTTAAAACATAATAAATGATTGTTCGGGAAAACATCATTACTACATTATAAATATCGATAATCTGTTTCTACCAGAATAAGTGTCTGATGTTTTTATTCATTCTTGACACATTTTGCTGATTTATATTGAAAATATTTGTTCTAATATATATGATTTTTTTATTGTACTAAATCTTTAAATATTGACATTTGACAAATGTTATGATGACAAATTTATACTATGCCATTTACAAATACCTTTTAGGATATTTTAGCAAAATTTACGCTGTTTAGATAGATTTGCGATTTAAAATAAACATTTGTTCTACCATAATAAAATGGGCGATTAATGAATGGCCAATAATGTCTTTTCAATTTTATTAAAATCAACTATTAATTAAATGCTACATTCAAACACAAAAAAATGAATCACTAGAATAATTAAAAAAAAAGGAACCTGAACAGCGATTATTAAAACTTGGATTAAAGCGTAATGATATAACTAAAAAAATATTTTAATTCAATATATTTTATTGTATTAAAATTGTTTTCTTTTTTTTCTATATTTACATATACCGGAATTTTGCCTCGGTAAATAAAAATAACCTTTTTTTTAAATATAAAGACATTATGTTTTTAATCAGTTTACTGAGCTGTTACTAATTCATTTGTATTTACCAAAATAATATCAATTTTTAAACTTTTCCATTAAAAAAATGATTATTTTTCGCAGTACTCAAATATTTTACAAGAAAATCAAAGAAAAAAACAAGAGCATTCCCTGGGGATATTTTGAATTTTTCCAAGTGTCTGTAGAGAGATTCTACTTGATCATAGATATGTATGTTGATTGCACTGAAATGCTAGTAAACACAAGACTGTATCTAAAAAAAATGTTGCGAAAAAATCCAGCGTTGGTTTTTCGCTGAAAAAGCTTTTCTTTTAGACAAAAGTCAGCGCGCGGTTGTAATGTTTTTATTGCAAACAAGTCGGCGTCGGCGTGAGAAATTTCGCACACGTTTCTTCAAATGAAAAAACATTCGCCCTCAAAGTGAAACCCTTTGGTGATTTTCAGTCGCTCATTTCATGAAAATTTATCACAGGTCTTTTGCAGTCGTTGATATTGTATCTTTAAAAAAACGTGTGAGGTATCGTTCACTTGTATGGCTTTTATATTGAAGCATACAAAGATCCACGAGGGTTGAGTTATTACTATCTTTTCAATTTATAAAAAGCAAGTCAATAAGACATTTTTTATATAAGTATGCAGTTGGATAGCATTTAGGAATATATTATATTTTGTTGTCGCATCGACTTTATCGCAATATTTCATGCTTTAATGATACAGAATTCTAACATGAAACACATGTCGTTTTGATTCATATGTATACTATATTAAAACAATATTGAAGCAGTTATATATACAATGTAAAACGTTTAATCTAGACAAATATGCGTATTTGTGAAACATATAAAATACTTGTAGAAATTAAGTGTCTCCCATACACAATTAAATTGATTTCAGACATACGTATTTGATTCTTGAAAATCCAGATCAAATTTTTCTTCGTCCTTTAAAGAAAATAAAAAAACTGTTTTTCTAATAAATCTCTTGATAAATATCGCGTTCGGTATTTTAACAACATTAACTAAATTGAATAATGTCAAAATTTTGCAGTCGCTATTTGACATACAGATTATTTGTCAAATATGGTAGTATACGTGTAAATTTACAATGTCAAAAACAACCTTAAATGTCAGATCATAATTGAAGTATTAATTTTACATGTCTTTCATTCAATATACATACTCCGAAACAAGGTCGTCCTTTTACAGAGAAGGCTGTTTCAAAGTATAAATATTGCTGTGCTTTAATATAATATCCTGATACAAGAGAATATGCTATAACGAAAACAGCTGTTTGTGCTTAATACAATTATTTCTCATATCGCTGTAAAAAACTGAGCTTTGAAAATGCTTATATTATTCATAAACGTTTTAATTATGTGTGTTAGTTGTATACGTGAATTTTACGTTATTTCATTGTCAAGATAGAGTAAGGCATTTTTAATCGTCATTTCAAAGATACTCAGAAATCTCGCAAACTGTTTGCTTCGTATTTTGAAATAATTTTCCATGTCAATCAATGTCATGATACACGTTTCACGGATCATATTATAATACCCCACATCATAATAGCACAACAGTCACTAGCAGGCAGAGGAGGGTAGAGACGGGTACTCGTCACAGACGTCACGATTCACAATACGACGCGATGTTGGCTCTCGGAGACGTTTGTTATTTTTTCCATCAAAAGCAATAAACGCCCGTTTTATTACTTTTACTTCAATATTTGAATTTCTCAGGTGTGATATATTGACACCACACACCTCTAGCATATTTAAATTTACTTTTGACAGGTGTTTATGCGATTCGCTGAATGAATCTTTTGACACTAAATTGAAATAAAAACATTCTCGGGTAAATAATACGTGCCAGGTAAATTCACTGATTTCATACCAACAAAAAAAGACAGATTAGTATAAATTGAGGATCAGGTTTCAACCCATTTTTTTTTTTGAGATATTATAATCTATTGTTATAAGTTTTACTCAAAGCGGATTTATCATCATATCCACTCACTTTTCGGATCTAAATATGGTGACCCCAAGATGTCTTTATGATTTTTTGTCCTGCGATAATCTTCTTGCTTCTTCCTGGGTAATCCTAGTGCCTTGTAGCTACACTTAGAACATCTTATGGATGATCATAGTTACGAATAGTTACGAAATTCGGTGGGTAGAAGAGACGGATAAGTTTCAAAATTCCCATGGATATTCTCAGCACCTGTAGGAGGTTCATCGTCGCAATATGGCTAATCACGTAGTAATACTGTTTGTAAAAACTTTGACATCCTGGTGACATAAAGTGAGTGCAAACAAATGGCATGTTTAAAATAAATTAAAAATTTTAGACGTAGATCGTTCAAACTTTATACACTTCCAAATATTTCTTGATATGAGACTTGAGTCTCGTATTCCTATATCTTAATTCATTCTACAAAACTTTTTTTGAACTGGCTGCTAGTAAATAGTTAATGCCGTGTACTATAGAGAATCAAAATCAAGACGATCCCCCGGGTTGTGAGAAACAAATGTGGAAGAGTAGAAAGTCTTGACAATTCAAAAATAAATTTTAAATTTCCATTTATATCGTGAACCACAATCTTAGCCTGATAGCTTCGAGCAAAGATTATTATAGTAAAATCCTCAATCCTTTTTTTCTTAACTTGTATTCAGTCGAATAGGGTAACAAGTTCGTGACGTCCAAACTTTCGTAATTTTATTAATCATTATCTTTTTATTATTATATTATATTTTTACCAATCGTCTCAAACGATTGGTAAAAATGTGGCACGTGCAAAAGAAATGACACATATTACCGTTTTTTTTTTTTTTTTTGATTTTCATGTCTGATAATTGGAATGATTCAATAATAATCACAGTACATGACCATTTACTTCTTTGATCACGTTATCTGGGAGAAAAAATTCTAGAAACATTTTTTTTCGTGTATTTTTTCTTTTCCGCTTAGAGGCATTTTGAATCACAAACCGTTTGGCGAGTTTCAAACAAAATTACCTTCGAGAGGTTGACATAACTTTGGGGATGTTATCAATTTTTACTCTCCCTTTTATGTTTCCATTATGATTTCGTTCGCAAACTCACGGACAACTTTTAATACGTTTTTTAAAATAACACAAAATACGTTTTCACGTTTTTATGGGAATGTGTTTATAGTAATTGCTACAAGTTTTATACTACAGAAAAACGAAACGAAAGAATTCGTATATTTAATCTTTTGGCTTGTTTTTTTTTTGCTAAAATACATTCGCAGAATAAATATTGCTTATATTTATTTTCGTTGACGAAGCATTTTATTACTCAAGCACATCCACTACCAATGTCGAACGTATTAGGTTGTTTTTTTCGAGAATTGTAATGCATTCTCTATATCAAAGCAATCTTTGATGACTGTTAATAAATAAGGGTTATACTAGGAGATAACTATTAGCTTATTGATCGCGATTGTTGTTTTAGTTTTGTTTTTACAATTGTATTTGTGGTGGTGAATTTCATCACAAAAAATGCCCATACTTTTGATAACATATCCATTTATATAATTTCATCTGTTAATTAAAAATACCTAATTTCAAATCGTGGAAACTCTTGATAAATAGAACTTGCTTCAAAAAACTAAAATCATTTGCCAAAAGATTTTAATACAAAAAAAACAATTCTCTAGCTTAATCTTGCTAGTTTATTTTCGTGAATGAATTATTACATCTAAAAATAGTAAAAAAACAAAAAAAAATTGCGAAGTATTAACGCTACTTTATCTTCCCGTAAATTACTTAAATTATAGCTTCACATCATCATACGGAAACGGTGATATTAGAAGATTCTGTTTTATTTTGTTTAACAGAATTCAGCCCCTAGCGCGCCCCAAGCGATCAAAAACAAATTTCTTTGATCATCATTTACTTACTGATAACTTCATATGATAGAACCCCACGGTTCCAACGTACACCGTTCACAAAACTTTCACGCTTAACAAAATTTACCAATTATTTCTCTGAAAAATATTATTTATTGTATTTAACATTCAATTATTTCATACGCACAAATATGAAAACAATATGGAAGATTTTTCAAATTTCTCATAAATATTTTATTGCGGATTGCAGATGCTATATTATTTGCTTATCCACGGGAAATTTTCATCTATGTTCAGAAGTCTTATTAATGATAACCACAATGAGCTGCTTCTTTAACCATTCTCTTTTTTTATAATGTTAATCGGTTGCATGGATTCAGTCGGAAAAAATTCTGAAAAAATTTGTTTTGATATTGAAAGATTCAAGCTAATGAACTAGCTATTCAAATTTCATACATTTGACTCTCGATTATCCATCATCCTATTATTTTGAATTTAATACATATACAGTGTGTCATATTATGCATAGTGGAGATATTGGTGACTGGAAAAAAATGATATGTCTAACCCTCGTAAGAGGACAGAAATAAGAAATCTTCATATATACAATATATACATCTTCTATATTTCATCCAAAAGAAGCATGGATAAAAAGCATTTGTAATGATTGGCTAACATTTATACAGGCTTTATGAGTTCTGGCGAGCCTTAAATATTTTTTATATGTTAGCTTTTGGCGCTCATTAAAAAATTGAAAAATTCACACAAAAATCAATACTTACCCTTTTTTACTATTATCTATGAGGCTCGTACCCAAAATTTATCATCCTAAACAATCTGAATCTATTTTAATTTGAAGAAAAATTGGTTATTCTTTATGATATTGGTATATTTTTACGGTGTTATTAAATGTGTAGCATTGATATATTTTTAAAATATTTAGAAACGGAATGTCTTTATTTTGTTATGTGTATCTGTACAAGTGAAAATTTTGTACTATTTCTAAAAGCAGTATTTTTTTTATTAAGTACATAGACATTACAAAATTGCTTATTATTTTAGAAACGTCAAACATACTTAGAAATTACTATATATAGTAATGTCCTATTTAAATAAAATTTGTTTTAACATACCACTTGGGCCGTCATACTTGAAATGTTACTCATGATGTAAAACGGATGCATACGCCAATCCTCAATAAAATTATATAAATTGAGATGCGTCTTGTTTTGTAAGCTTGGTAATTTAACAAGTAAAAATGAAGCATTTATTAATCCAATACATACTCATATACTGGATCATTTACGGGCAATACAAAACTCAAACAGATCGTTATTTTTAGGGCCAATCTATAGTATAAATAATATGATGAATGAAATTTTAAATAATGTTCATATAAAAAAAAACCTTTTTTCTAGTTCACTTGTTTTCACGGCTATTTTTTTAAAAACTCCGACCTCTATATGAACCAATGGTATTTGTCCCATTGCTTTTATAAAAAACTGCTGCTATGAAAATTAAAAAATCGTCATATAGCAATCAATTTCCATAATTTTAATAACATTGCTTCGCGGCAATAATTGGAATAGTATAATTAATATTAATTAACATAAGAGATTTGAGCATAACAGTGTTTAATTAATTTTGTTTGTCAATGTGTATCATATGTCACATTTCAACCCTTTATATTTTAATATAGATAATTCATCTATAACTCAATCGTTCAACATTTTTTCATATAAATATATACTAAACACATATACTAAAACATATATACTAAAGATGCCACTTCGATTAATAATTTGTATATTCATCATAATATTTTAAATAATCTCGCACCCATTTCAAAGCACTTTAACTAGAAATGGATTTTTCGAAAGATAACTTTTTGCTGGTAACAATATTTGTAAAGAGTGAAGATGGGAAACGACCAGCTGTTAATTTGTCCTCCTCTCTCTCCTTTAACGACCTGTTTTTCGTTGAGTTAATATAATAGTAGCGACATTTTTAATTAATGCTTAATCTCCCATTTTTCATTTGATTTTCTAGGACAATATTTTACGCGTTCTACAAAAATATGTTAAGACATAGTTGCTGCGAGTACGAATCCATTTTAAATAACGAAAAATCGTTGAAAAGAAAAAGTTTATAAAATAATTCAATGCCATGATCGACAATTGTACAGAAGCCATAGAGAAGTAAAACTCGACCGCGACCATCGACTTAGCTTTACTAATGTATGTTTATCGAAAGTACAGTTCTGTTCCCAATTTAAAGTATTAGAACACTGTGGTTACTTTCGGTATTATTTCAACTGAAAATCATTACAAATTATTGCATAGCCCCTTTACTATAAAAACTTGGCCACGGCGACATTGTTATAAAAAATGGATAGATTTTCTATAAGAAATCCATGTAAAACGGGATATATTTTCTAATAGTACCCTACAGCTATTCTTTTTCCTTGTAATCTATCCTACCAATAACACAAAATACGACAGTTGAATTTTCCGATGTATTTTTTTCTCTTAGTTTCATTTTGCTATGTGAATGACCTTAAGTCTGGCATGCTTACCAATTACACATTTTTTATCATTACCTCCAAAACAGGATACCACAGTTTCCGCTACTGAGAGTATATATCAAAAATCGTGGTTTTACTTTTTAAATCCACAATATAATATTTTTAAAAAAATCATAATTGCGTCGTATGTGTAAAACTGAATATTCTCAAAATAAAAATGTGGTTGTCAACATTGAGATAGAAAAGATTTTGTAGAAATAATATCAATCAATAAACTAAATACTTACTTTATATTTAGCCCATTATAATGATGTTATGCTAAGAAATATAGTGGTCAAAAGACTGTAAAGCTTTTTTTTAAATAATATAAATATGTCAAGGTGAGCATAAAATTTTACAATAATAATCAAAAAAAGATTCAAGCTATTTAAGATATTAAAAACACATTTTTAGTACTTATTTCGATTATTTGAAATATCATTCATGCCTTTCCATCGAGAGGTGACAGTTAACACCTTAAAAAAAGTTTAAAGCTACAATATTTGGGATAATCGTTAACGTCTAAATGATCTTTTACATATGTTATCCGTACAAATGTCCTTCACTTGTGTTCATTCAATGATCAATAGCTTTAACATCACGTGTTTTATCTGAAATACTCTATTTTACCTGTAAATATCCTATAACTTTTTCTTAAAAGGGCAATATAACTGCCTAGTTCATGCTTTCGATTAGACATAATCAATTTACTTGACGCGTGGAGCGATAATCGCAATCGTCTACCGTATCTCACATCCGTTCGTAGAACCGATGCTGAATTTTTGTGAGAAGTGTTTGTATATTTTTACACGGAGTGCAAAGAAAATACAGCTCGCCACTAAATGGTAATCAGTAATCCACTAAAATAAGTTTTATTTAGGTGAGAGAAACCGACATTTATGCTTACGCACACTTATGGACCGCCGCAAATAGCAATGTTTGCCGTACTGGCGCACCAATAAAGTACATATTTTTGTACAACTAAATATATATATATATAACGATTTATTGTTGGTACAATTTTACAAATGATAAACTTAATTATTAAAATAAAATATTAGAAGACTTGATAAATATAAGTAGAAAATTTTACGATTGGGTAAATTAAAAATGTTAAGAAACTTTCAAATAATAAAAACAAACAAATAGTCAATACGGAAGTCAAATTTTAACGTCTAAAAATTCATTCACACTTCTTACTTTATTAAGACTTCAACATTTAAAGTAACAGCATTGGTTATGATTCATTTTAGTGAATTCATCTTTAATATAATACTTTGTATCTACCCATGTCTTATAAATGTATTTACATCAAAATTAATTTCCAACCACTAAAACCCTTTGCAAATAACATAGAAAAGCGATTAATATTGAAACTGGATATAGATTTGAAATACAAAATAACTAACGAACATTGCAAAGTTATGTTTCCTACCCAAAGAATAAAGCTGTCGAAATGATAGTTAAATATGCGTTTATCATTGAAACTCAATATAAAATAACATACATTAGAAGAGCAGAAATATTTTTGTTATCATTTTGAAGCATATTAAATTTGTATGATCGATTGTCCACAAAAGATTTTTTTGTAATTTGCTGATAGATGGTATGATACAAAATTCCTTGAATGAAAAATCCGGTAGCGTCCAAAGCACGATAATCTAGTTATGGCGTTTTTGTTGTTGGCTATTTTATTTTTAAGTTTAAAATATTTATTATTTAAAAATCGAAATGACGTATATTCTACACATATTTTGTAGTTTACTTACGTATGAAGAAACAATTTCATATTTAATAAGTTGATCAGTATTTTAGTATGTTTTACACAATAATAAGTAACATAAAAATTGGGTTAAATTAATAATATTAACGTTAATTCTAAAAGTAATAAAATTTTCATAATGTATTGTTTTTATGAGTATACATAATGTTTGATTGGATTAAATTATTTAATTTCTTTTTTTAATTAAATCAATAATTTAAATAACAAAACAATTGTATTTATAAACTTTGTGTAGAAGTAAATAAAATTTGTACACGTATTCCTTATACCATCTTTAGGATTTTTCGTAAAATATAAAATATAGCAATGAAATTGCGATGGTAATATTATTAATATCGACTTTATGAAATATATATATATATATAATATATATATATATCATATACTCGTCTGTTAAATAACAAACTAATGTTTAATAGATAGTTGCTTGAATCTAGTTATTGTATCCAACACAACAATTCATAAGACAATAATTTTATATTTCAAGTTTGGTTAAACCATTTAATTGAAGTTGTACCAACAGTGAATCAGTATTTCTTTTTACTTAGATCGCATTTCTATAAAAAACCACTGAAATCTCATCGCTCGCTTGCTCGGATTTTTAGACAATTTTCGAGGAAACTTTCATAAACAGAAACAAATACAAGCTTATATGATGTTGTGGTAGTTTGACCTTCTAATAAACACTTATAACAGTTGGCGGTTTACTTTGAGAGATTGGATCGAACGGGATGCCTGTTCGCAAACACATGTTTGAAGTGAGAGATTAAGAGTCTTAATTAAAAATTGCTGTCAAATATACTTCAGGCGTTTTACTCACTGAATTCAATATAAATTATAAGGTATATCAATTCGTGGTAATTTTTAATTGATAATTTGTTTGTTTAAAATGCCATCCTTAAGAATATAACGTATAATGATGACACAATTTTTTTTGCAAATAATATCAATGTACCCAAACCGTGATCGATCAAAAAAGACATATAATTTTTTTTATAGTTATCTTAACAAAAAATTCCACGAGAACTGCTTGTTTATCCAATAGCTCGATCGCTCTTTATGCGATGAGATCAGAGAAAGAAAAGATAGGAAAAAGACAGAATTGGCTAATCGCTCTTACTACGCAACGTTATTTTAGCATTTGATGGATGGTAGGAAATAGTAAGTCAACATAAACATACAATGCCTGTTCACAGAAATCGTTAGATCAATTGAAAAACATGTATTTGTTTCTCTGAAACAAAAACCGATGATATCCATCAAGGATCTTTTTTAAATTATTTGGTGATTTCAATTGTTTTGGGCCACTAATTAAGGGTGATTGTGCCGCAGGTTGAGTATCGCTGGTCTTAAGCCTCATCGGCAGACAAATTAATAAATACTACGTCTAATTTATATGTTATATTTATCTAACGTCAAAATTATAAATACATTATTATAACTTGATGATGAAATATTGTTTATGTTAAACAAAGTCTATTCGCATATACATAAATACCGTAAAAATAGATTCTTCTGTGATACAATAAAAATCTCTCAATTAATCATTAGTGCATTTAAATAAAGTTTTAAAATCTAATATCGACTATATATCTAATGCAAAAACTCAAATAGCAGTGCTCTTCCATATTAAAAAGTTTGATATAAAGTATGATATTCGCCATCTGAAAAGCTGCAGCAAAGTGTTGTTATGTATTGTTAGATAGGAAGTTTACGCATGCGTCATATGAAACGACATGAAATAAATTTTATTTTGAAAGTTTTCCCGGACTAAAGAATTGAAGTAAGAGTAGTGAGTAGACCATACGGAAACGAGCACTGAATTGTGAAATATTTTATTACTTTTGGTATGCCTGATAAAACATTAAATCTTATCAAACTGAGCTTTCACATTTCGCCACCAGGGCTTTAGTTCGAAGAACAAACACATTCATTAAAAAAAGCGCTTCTTTCTTTATGGATTTGTATTAAGAGATATGGATGTATGTTAATCTGCACACACTATGGTAGTCAATATACCACAGAATATAAAAAATATGTATTAGCTTTACAGATTCGCATCAGTGGATTGACACCGTTTACCACGTATACTCAGGTTAAAATGAATGTGACTTGTGGCTCTCCATCTTTGTGAAATTTTCTACTTTTTTCTATGTAATGAATGAAATACACTTTAATCGTATTCTGTGGGCTTGGCTTGCTTTGATAATGAATATAATTAAGATCAAAACACGTGTCACACTTAATGACAGAAGTCACCTAATGAGTGGAAGAACAATGTTATCAACTTTAACTTTTTATTTAAATACACATGATGCATTTATATAATATACAAAATGATATTTGTTAATTTGTTTGTAATGTTTCTTTCGTGTGCTTTTCATATTCTAAAATAAAGAAAGACCAAGTTACGAAATATTTTTTAACCAGTTTTCTAGTATTCAATTAGCTCCATACATATAAAAAAAATATTAAGTGATGAAGGAATGACATAGTCTTAAGAAGTCCTCACAGCTTTATCACATTTTTAACGCCTACCGAGGGTATCAATAAGTAGTATATACAATACCTCAACTTATTCATAATATTTTTTTTAAGTAAGCTTTGTAACGACAAACTAACGTCAATTCAGAAAAAAATCTGAAAAATAATCGATTGAAGTTTAAAGAAAGAATAATGTTTTCAGAAATTCTCTATAAAAAAGTGCACCAACGTCATCTTTCTATTCTTGAAAAAAAAGATGAAATATGTTGCGTTAATGTGTTTATGATTTATATTCTAAATATCTGTGTCTTAAACAATTATTTAAAAGTAAAATCTTATACAAAGGATCTATAATTAAATTCGTTTTCAACAGAAACGGCGGTGTTGCACAATTTAAAAAAATAAAGTTTTTTTTTTAATTTTGAGTTTATTCATTCTTTACGTTTTATAAATAAGTGTGGTAAAATTATACATAGCCACAATTTAAATCATTTTAAATCTAAATGTATTAGAGATTTTTTATCTATAAACATTAAACACGAAATTGTTTATGAAAATTAATGAATTTGTATCCTTAACAAATTTAAAGCTTCAATTAGTTTGAACCGTTAGTAAATAGAATTAAAAATAAAATGAATGAATCAATTGATAAATTAGTTGATCATAACTTTGTTTTTAACCCTTAATATTTTTTTTCTTGTCTACACAACAGTTGTGATTTGTTTGTTTCTCCCTCGCCTTTGCGCATAGTAAAGTAAAAAAGTACTATTAATACTTATTTATGTGATTATTAACGATCTAGAGTAATTTCATTTGAAAAACCTATGTTTTTTTATCAAAAAAAAACTTTAAATGAATTTATTATAAAGAGGCAAATCACGTGTTAATTTATGGTACTAGCTCAATCAGTGACACAATGAGAATGTTAACCAATTAATTAAATTTAATACAATATAATGAAATATTATTTGGAATATTTATTAATATTTTCCCATTGCATTGAATTTAATGTTTTGTCTTTCTTTTTGTTATGCGCAGTGAACCGTTTTCATTGGCATATAACAAAAATACAAATATTCATTTTTTTTCGATGCTATTAATAATAACAAAAAAACAAAATCTGATTACCTACGATACCTTTCTCATCCACCTGACTTGAGTTAGATTGTCCAAATATTTACGAAGATATTTTCGGTCCGTGTTTGTATTTGCAAAAACCTTCAGATTTTTATTTTATTATACACATAAAAGAAAATCTCTTGAAACGAAACGTATATGCGAAGAGCTTTAAAGCTTCGAAAAGAATTTGACTGAAAATTTTCATACCGATACGGATTTCTTATCACATATCTCTTTACTTGTAATGGATTTAGACTCCATTCGTTCAGAGTAAACTAACGTATGTTTTTTTATTCTAGTATCACTTTTATAACGGAAAAGTTTTTAAGCGGCCAATTGTCTGGAAAGTAAATATAGATATTATGTCAACTAAGACCTCAACAAATATTAAGGATATACACTTGATAGCATCATAAATATTTTTTAACCATAAGTGGTTATGAGTAAGCCGTTCGAAATTTATTCAAGATGGTTATTTTTATAAATACTTTGCATGCAAAAGATTTTTATTATAGTTTGATAATCGCTATATTTTAGTATCGAAAAGGAAATTTTATACTTATCGACGCATTTTCGTACAAACAAAGTTACGATCTATAACTGTTGTATTTATAGCTTAACCATATTTTTTATGTATTATTGTTTTCAATAGTCTTGGTCAAACATCTCCAAAATTATATTAGATAATCCTGTATTAACATTAACCATTAACCGTGAGTACGTCACAATTGAACCGCAATAGTATCAACCTGGCCATAAGTAATTGCGATCCTAGTCAAGCAACTCTGGAAACGTCGTCTTGGTGCTATGAACTCAGCTCAAAGTATGTCTACTAATATGCACTTGTGAATGTATAATCCTCCCAAGTAAATTATTTGGCATTTTTTATATTATTTCACACCGTGAATTATATCTTGCAACTAAAATGCCACCCGCGAAAACAGTCATGGTGCAAGCTATAATAATTATTCATGATCTTTTTGCATAAATTGTTTCGCATATACCGTTTTTCAGAATCACTTGAAAAACGAATAATTGAAGCTCCACTGTAAATTCAACATTCAAGAATTACAATACCGAAATTTGTCCATATTTACTTACCACAAATCTTGGGATTTATAGCAAAATTAAACTCAAATTCAAACAATATTATAGAAATATTAGATCTAAGATTGAGGGTTAAAATAGTAATTTAACCTTTTTACATGGTTCGCAAAATTGTTTATCTTTTTGAAAGAAAGCATTATATTTTTATTTCATAGAAGTGTCTATACAATAGCCACGAAAAAGATTTGTAATTCTTCGATCCCACCTGCATTTAGTTTACCAGAATCTTGGTATTGATAATCGGTGCCAAGTCGTATAATTTATAAAATACCGGCCGAGTTGCCAATTTGTGTTCACTTAAAAATCGTTTACATTAAAAGAACTTTATTGCACATTCACGCTTTAACGCGGTGGATTCCCATTTATTTTACGAATTCGAGTCAACCACAGATTACTTTAAAAGAACGCATATATAAATATGAACGTATTTACCTTGATCAATTCCTGTCTATACAAATGATAATTTTGATGCAGTATTTATAAATTATTACAAATATTGTTCGACTCTGATTATAACCTTGTTATTTTTGTGTGTGATGAACAAATATACCATTGTTTTCCGTTCGCGTTTGGCCTACAAAACATGATTCAATCAATTTCTATTTTCGTTATGACAACAAAACACAAAGAAAAGCAAGCTATCGTAAATTGATATGGAAAATATGGATTCTATTACATTACAATATTTGGATCAATCAGAAAACTAAACGATTGCCTCAGCATATCAAATGGGGGAAATAAATAAGAATTTTAAAAGGAATAAAAGAGAAGGTCATATGTGTATTTGCAATGCTAACAAATGTTCAGTATATGACAGGAAATTTTTGAGAGTAAATGATTTTTTCATTCAAAAAGCTTTATTTTCTTATCGTAATAAAATATCTCGACTCCTCAATGATCTTATTTGGGCAAAGCAAAATTATTTGATTAGCGAAAACAGATGAAAACATGAGGAACATGCATTTGAAAATGAAAATAAAATATACTTAAAAGAGATTTTAAGTTAGCATTTAAACTCTCTCATTATAAATAAATTCCTCTAATTATTATGTTTCTGTATCGAATTGAAATATCTTGTGAATGATTGTCGTTTAAATTATTTAGTTTTTCGCAAATTTTATATTAAAATTATTTACACATTATATTTCTCTTTAAAAGAAAACCTTTTAATACACTTCGACTTTTGTTTATATATAGATATTTATTTGAAAGAAGCATATAAAAAATATTTGTTAACTATGTAATTTTACTTATTTAACATATATGTTGTTATGATTACCTAATTTTTTTATCGTATATCTTAAACCATTAGTTTCCTGTACTTGGTGATTATTAAATGTGAATTCATATAAACTTTCTTATTATTACTAACATTTAAATAAAATCGGTTCTATTCATAAAATTATAAACCATGGATAAACAAATAAAACAGTTGTTTTTCATTTTAAACTGTATGTTTTTAGTCTAGGTTTATTAACAATTACTTTCATTTAGATTCAGCTAAGATAATTTATTTGGAGTCAACATAAATTAAAATAAAACAGATACATTAGAAATGTGATGTGTATTCTGTGTTTAAAGAGAAGGTAGAAACTACTGAGAATAATCCTAAGTATCCTTTCGAATTTATCGTGCACTAAATGAAAATTTATTTTATTAAATGCTAGCTGACCCGTCTCGCGTTGCTGCGATATCAGAGTAAGGAAATTCCAGAATATTCGATATGATTACAAATAATTTATTTGTTAGTAGTGTCGTTTTATTTCTATTTATTTACTATTGGGGGGTTTGAGAATGAAATGGTAGAGAAAAATTTGTGGGAAAGTAATCAATAAATTTGTTAAATTTCATATCAATCGGATGAAAAGTGTAGTAACGCATAAAGGACAAACAGATACACACACATTGATTTTATATATATATATATACATGTGTGTATAAGATAGAAGAAGATTAGACTATACATCGATTACTTTTGGAGGGGTTTTATGCCAAAACTTTTGCGGGTGTGTATTCAATATTTTTTTAAATTTTTATATCAATCGATTGAATGGTTTAGTAGTTCATAAAGGACAAACACACACACACACACACTCAAGTTGATTTATATACATATGTAGATAAATGGATCATAATAATAACATTTATCTTCTTACATTTTACATCATAAAATAAAAAAAAATATTCTTGAAAAGAAAAACATGTATAAATTTTATATGCATATTTTTGTTGATGTTCCACTATTGATATCTGTGTACTTCCCCACTTCAAATTCTACAAAATACAGCCATAAATATTCTCTGCTTGCTTCACAAATAGTCATTTTATATCTCGATAATTAGTTGAAAACAAAAATAAACAGCTAAGTTAATACGTACAAATTTTAAGGAACGTTCAACACAGCGTATAGCCCGTATCTGATTTCGGTACTTAAACTTATTTTGGTTACTTAGTCCCTTTTTACGCCTTCGTGAAAAGGGGTAAACATTAGAGAATTTAAATAACCTTTTATTTTTTTGCTTTGCAAGCTTTTAATAGAAGTATGATTGCAATTTTTTTTTTCAACGATACTAAAAATTTTCAATTTGTATGAAATGAAAATCTGAAAAATTGATTTTATCTTCTATGTCGAGTAAAGTCGTAAAGAGAGAGTGAAAAACCAACTAATCATTAATAATTCAACCACAATATTCTTCCAATACCCAATTATACCGATTGAATAACTTATTTTTTGGTCTATATTTCCTTTTCTCGAATGAAATTCTGGAAGTTAAATAAGTAAGTATAACGAAGTTAAGTATTTCTCAAAGCATTTACTTAGCTAATAATAATATTGTATATATTTCCTTAAATTTTTTTATTATTTTGGAAATAAAGATAACTAATTTATCTTAATATCGATAACAGAAAAAGTAGTAGTCACATTAACTTTCATCTTACGAGATAAGATTTTTTTCTGCGAAATATTTGTATTTATAATAATTATAGTCCGAAGAGCTAATACATAAATCATTACTTTCCAAGTGAAAATTTTCGGCATATAGGTTCTATAAATATTCAAAAACAATTAAATCTGGGTATAAAATCGCGAATTTATTATTTTAATAGTTATTTCAAAAAAATATTATATACTTTCTAATGAAATACAACACAAATAACAATAAAAATGTAGCGATTTAAGCGAAACAAGTTGGCAAGCCCTGGGGTAGTAAAATAATCAAGAAAATATATAAAATTTGTTTCCATAATATTATATTATTTATTTTTATCTCCGTAATAACAAATCGCGGCGTATCAATTGGACATAATTCATTTATATATTATATTTGTAATAAACCTCAAGTGGGTTGCTTCATCAAAACTATTGAATCTTCAATGCAAGGTCGTATGGTAAAGCAAACTAATTATACTTGAAGCCCATATCGGGTCATCATATCATATAGGTGATACATCGAACATTGAAAAAATCACTTATTATTACAATATAAAAGTTTATATTATATTTCATAATTTATATATATATATATATATATATTTTTATTGCGTATGACTACACTCTAACATTCGGCGAATTTTAGAATTTTATTTTTATTGCTATGAAAGTCTTTTGGGTTCGACTTAAATAATGATAGTAAAAAAGGTATTGAATTAAGGTCCAGATCAAATTTTTTTTATGTGTAAGAAGAGCTTAATGGGGCTGTATATACAGTTGGTATGGTACTCACAGGTCGAGCTTTTATACTTCCTAGTTAGATAAAAAAATATATGAAAATTTGGTCCTAGAATTTATCATTACTCACATTCTTTGTCATGTTATTACTTTTTTCAAGTAGCATTTTTAACTTTTTTTTTAATTATCGAACATAATTTGGCGACTATTTTTTTTATGTCAAGTAATAATTTCTACCCGAATAATGTTTTTTGTCCATCGAAACAAGTACAGTGGAACCTCGATCAACCGTTCTCGCATAATACGTTTTCCCAGATGGAACGCTAATTTTTTAAGTCCCGTCAAACTTCCATAAGAACAATGTTAAATAATCCCGCATTGACCGTTTCCCGATTCCCCGATTCCCTCGATAAACCGTCTAAATATTTTGGTCCTGTCACAAATATTATCCCGATTGACCGTTTTTATTGCATATTTCTCCGTATCTCGGCAAGCAAATTTGATACAGCCGAGTGCAGGTATTATGTCTGGACTAGTTGGAATCCGCTGTACATGTTAGACATAACGCATTGGACGTATGTACTATTTTTTGGGTTGAAATCCACCACACGCGTATTATTGTTTATGATGCAAATGTAGAGTTGTTTAAAATTCATGGTAATAATGATTTCTGTACATACAAACTTTTAGTCACAAGCTTATTAACAAGTCTTTGTTCCGATTAAAGTGCCAAATAACAAAGAAGCAAACTAACATAAAGGACTTTTTTAAAAAATAAATTTTATATACAGTATGTACGAGTAACTAATAAATAAATATTTTTTTACGATTTTACTTGTTTATTATTATTTGCAGCTTTCCGCATTCAACGTTTCCCGCATTTACCGTAATTTTTTCAGGGTCCCTTGGAAAACGTAACATCGAGGTTTCACTGTATTTATTTTACTTATATTCTTTTTCATGCCATTGTTTTATCCATCCTTTTTTCACATATAATTGTGAATGTCACAACATGTTCAAATGTTGGCAAAGGCACTAAAATATCAATAATATATGAAAAAATATTTTTTGTGCAACTAACAATTTCTTTTTAAGTGTCAACTGTTACTTCTTGATGGAAAGGCATGATATTTTAAATAAAAAAACATATTTTTCATCACTTATTTCCGCAGCATATTTATGATCAGAACCGGTTTCGATCAGTTGATAATTATCGCGATGAGCAAAACCGGTCCTCATCACAAAATATATTGTGGAAATAAGTACTATATAACATTTTTTTTTATTGAAAACTAACAATTTATTTCTTTGATACGATTAGAAAAATAACACTGGTATATATTTACCTGATTATAAGATTTCACAAATCAAAAAAAGTCACGGAGGTTTTTCGTAAAGTCTGAGAATGTTTAAGCACGCATGTTTTACACGACTTTGTATGCTTCTTTGCTCTTGTGGGGTGTATACCAATAGCAATAGGCCATCAATCTTATTATTGTATTTAAAAAAGGAAAAACATCTTTTATAACCATGCAATAAACGGCTTCAGATAAAATTGAGAACCTCCCATGATTTTTTTTGATCAATTGTCTTCGAGAAAAATACTTTATAAAGTTTGAAATTATTTTGTAGAAATACTTTAATAATTTAATGTTACCATAAAAGCCACAAGTCATTACTAAAATTGTGAATCTGATGTAAATCAAATGAATAAATTTATTTTTTATTTTTCGAATAATTGGAAATTAATTGATATAAACAAAGTAATAATATTTTAAATGGCCAAATCAACTTTGATACATTACCCATATTTGTAGCATAACACGGAACTCACGCAATTTCGAATTAGCTATAATGAACTTTTATTAACGGTGTTTTAATAATACCGTTGGTGTTGATTTTTATTGAAAAGCTTTTAACAAAGTTAAGTATGTGTTTATTCAATATAAAAATAATACAAAATAGTTATTATGCTTAAGTAAGACGATACGATGTTAACATTAACTTATTTAGTGTTAAATTAAGGCTAAGCTTAATTTAAGTTTAATCATTATTTTAACGCTGGCGTAAGTCTGATATAATACTTAACAATTTTTACGCAATTTTAATTGAGCCTTATCAATTAAATACCAATTCATTAAATATTTCAAATATTCGTTAGAGCTAACGGATATTTACATTATTTGATTTTAAATCATTTCACTAGTATTTTTATTTTACAATTAACTTTAAAATTGGTAACAAACAAAACATCATCAACGTCTATAAGATTTTATATTGCTAGGACTTGAAACATGCACACTTCTATCAGTAAGCGGATTTTTCAGGCTATAGATACCATCAATGATTAAGAAGATCCAAATATTTATAATTTGTATCAAAGTAATATTATTCAGCATTTTGTATCTCTATTAAATATGAAGACACTCCTGAAAAGTATTTTTTTCTGCTGATCAATTTATTGAAATAGATTTTTTTATTAGAACCTTTATTACATTATACTTTTACAATTTTTGCTAAATATTTCTTACCGTTGAGGCTGAGGCCAAGACAATATTTTACCTATATTTAAAAAAAGACTGCTTAGAATTTATTTAAGTAAAATTTTGTACTGTATAAGAATTAAATATTAAAAAATATATTTGATTTGATTTCCTTGAAAAACATTAATAAATTCGGAATGCTGACTTTCAATAAACGAATCTTACTTTAAAATATAACGGTAAATGATTGAAAAATGGACTTGACTTAGAGAAAATATTTACTTGTCTTGAAAAAAAATTCGTGAATCATTTTCCAAAGTTATTAAAACTTTTCAATCAGCCGAACTGTGAAAAAGACTAAAACGGATCACAGCACTCTTAAACTTCCGTGTATACAGAGTAATAAATAATAACACTTGCTCAAAATAACTCCCAGCTGCCTCGACCTGAACTTTTCCTATTTATGTGTTTAATAAATTTATTCAAATCCATGTGTTCAAAGTCAACAATAGATTTGAAATCCTAAAAGCTTGTAAGCTGAAAGCTTTCGTTATGATTTATACATTGTTATCAATTTTATTGAGCTTTTCCACTTGACAATACTTTTCGTAAATAAAATATGGAATTTTGGAATAAAACTATTGACGGTGAGGTTTTTCCACAGCTTATTTTATGTTATAACAACAATACCTTACATTTCAATAAAAGAGTGCTTAGTATTACATTTAAACGCTTAGTGTTTAATATTTTGATATAAATCAGTTTTAACTTCGTTGATTTTATTTGCCATCTTTATCAGACGTCATACATCATTCGCTTTAATGAAAATACCAGTTCATCTATTTTTTTAGGTGTTTAGAAGAAAATGAAATGTTGAAAGTAACTTAGTAAAAACATATTAAAAGACTTAGATGTGGATAATAAGAAAATCTTATAAACCTTATAGGACCTTTTATATTTATATCGTAATTCAAAGAAAATTCATTACAAAATAAAATTCTAAGGTGTGTATGAAAAACACAACATTCTATAGTATGTAATATGAAACATCTTTTTATTCAATTATTTTTTCACACTTTTATAATATAATATTAATCGTGTAATATGAAATATTGGTTTTTGTTTACGATGCCGGCATTAACTATTACAAAACCCAATGCATACGCAATCAAAAAAGAAATATTACACGAAGAATTATTTTGTCACACTATTGAAGTACTAGATCTTTATATTGGTCATAAAAATAATATTCTGCTTGATACTCGAAAAGATATTGCAATAAGTGAAACACAATATCAAATATCCGATTCAATTTGCGGTGTGGGTAAAGCGGAAAAAACCATTTGGTTCCGGCGTTCAACAATGATATTAACTTCAACGACTGCATAAAACGCTTATTAGCAACAAAACCAAAATCACTCTTTTATTAAACATTTTTATCTTACTAAGTTATCGTGTGGTATTAAATTTCGCAATTTTATAATCTATTATTACTGGATGTTTTTTATTGTTTGGCGAAAAAAAAAATCATTTAATTGAATTATGTAATGTGATATCAACATAATAATTGTGCAATGTTTAATTAGATAATTTATATTCGTGAATTATTATGTATCTGTGTTCGTCGTCGAGTTGTTAACGTCATTGGCTCCGGTTGCGGTGCTCACAGGCTCAAATTTCACTAAGTCATATTGTAGAGAGTTTCATGAATTGATAATCTCTGTTACGGTTATATATACAATACTTCATGCATGGAACAGATATTTTGAAAAGTAGCATTTTGAAAAATGTTTATTTTAATTATTACAAATTTATAATAATATATGATCGTAGATTCTACAATATATTTACAAATAAACAGACACAATGTTGACCTCCATGACAAAAGAACGCAAGTAGAAATGAAATATATTTGCACATAACAGGCTTATATAAAAATTATCAACGTAGTCGCATTCTTCTATCAATTGCTTCATAGATCACTAAGTATATAACCATGCGCGAGGATTAAATATAGTTTAAGTTATCAGTTATATGTTAGTTGTATGCTACTCCTTTTTTTCAATCTTCACTCTTTCGAAAAAAAAGCGACTGGCAAACGATTAGCTTTAGTAAAAAAACTTGTGTTGAAATATTCTATTAGGATAATCATATGTCCCTTATTAACAGCTGATTTAATTGGAATATTATTTCAATTGCATATTAATACAACATTATGCTCGTCTTATAAAACTACGTCCAATCTCAACGTGGAGGGTAAAAGTATTGTAGATTCATGATAAGACATTCTAAAGAAAGCTTTTTTAACGAGAGCTGATTTGAAAACAATCAATCAACTTGTTTTTTTTTGTGATAATAAATGAAAGTTCACGAAAAGACCCTGTGGTTAGGTCGTCCCGATTTCTGGATCGGTAGGCAAGTAGAATGGAAAAATCAGAGATGTGTGAACATTTAAATACAGCGTCATTGAGATATTGAAATACCGTTCTATTAAAAAAGTCTTACATACAAACTTCAAAACAATTGTTGTTTTTTTATTGATAAAAAACCAAACAAAAATTTTCTCTAATAATATCAGGAAAATAAACTTATTGCTTCATAGAGTATGTATCCAATCAAAATACATAAAAAGCTGCGGTCTCAAAAATTAAGTGATCAAATATGTAAGAGAAGCTTTAAAACGTTTTTTTTTTTTATAAATTTCATTTATGATTTTAATTATAAGACTGTCAATTATTGAGCTGATACTCTTAGGAATGGTTTCATTCATTGAACGCCACTGGATGTTTGAAATCGTGAAAAATTGACGGTTTTGAAACACTGATGGGTGGAGGAAGGCAATTAAGCTAATAGTTGGCTTAGTAATTAATGGGCACATCTCAAGAGCCTACTATTTAAATTGTTCATATTTAGCAAACTAAAACGCATTCTATAGAGACGTTTATATAACTATGCAATTAATAAGCATTTTACTGCTTTCTCAATCTAAAAAAAGACGCTCTAGGTCTCACTTCAGCTTAATTCTCAATACATTTGAGTTGATCAACAATAATACCATAATTTTTCAAAAATGTAATCCATGTTCGCTCGCCTGTTAATCAGTTTTATCTCAACCTCTCTTTTACATAAAGAGTATTTAAAAGTTTTAGACTATGCTTGTGGCTAGGTAACCGCTCTTATTGCAGGAATTATTTAGAAATCACAAACCTTTGAACAGAAATTCATTCGTAGATTAATAAAAAAGCAATCTGACTAGAACTCGAGCCAATGAGATTCATTATTCCAACCAACGGTGTTGCCCACCCTTTTTAAGTATGTAATCCAAATCAAAAATATGCCAGAAGATTCGTTAAACCTTATCAAATACAATACAAAGAAATTTCTAATCACAACAAAAATTTGATCAGACTTTCTTTGATGGATGCTTAACAATAAAATGAATGATGTTTTATGTCCTTCGGGAGTTATGGTGGTGGTGAGGACATAAAACTACAATAGAATGTGTGTTATTGATAAAAAAAAAACTCTGTTCGTATTGTGACTCAAACTAGTGAGACTCTAATGAAATCCAATGTCGTTGAATTCTACACTGAAAATAATACAGCATTAAAACCCAAGCTTGTTTTTTTTACAAATATGATTTTTTTCTTTCATCAATTTATAGCGTATTAAATTTATTTCAAATTCTAGCATTATTATATAATAAAGCTAGATCTTTATTTGATAAATATCAAACCTGAAAATAACATACATTATCAAAATTTAATTTCAATCATATCAAACATAAAATACCACAAAACCACAAATCAACCATTTATAATAACAATTTTAATGTGATTTAATTAAGCCGCATTTGATGTTTAATAGTACACTAAATTTTAATGAAAAAGCGATTTAATACAAATACCACATATTAATTGAGTTATTTGTGTTCTTTAAAATCTAGATAAATATTAATCAGTTATTTATGAAATAATCCTTACTTGTTGAGTAAAATTCATGTTTTAATATTCAAAAAAGACGAATCTTCATTGTTTCATTATATCTGGTATTTTAGTGGTAGAGCTTTAAGGTTTTTTTTTTTTTTTTATTTTAGCCAAAAGTGCAAGTCCCAGGATACAGAAATTATTAATATACATATATTTCTTTAATATCTGCGTTTTTTTTTTGAATATATGTATACCAAGTTTGATCCGTTGCTGTTTTTTTTTAATGTTAAACGAGGATTTCTTATTTTAATATTATATTTACTCTTGCCCGACTACATAATTGTATCCTTACTTTCTCTCAAAATAGAGTTATGCTTCTGATTTCGTTATACACATTCTTAATAAAATTCAATTTACATCATGTAAGGTTTTGATATATTATCTAGAATTGTGTGAACTGGGTAACTAGTAATTAGAAAAAAAGTTTTTAGCGTTTATTTTAAGCCTGTGACAATAATTATTATAATAACAAAGAATAAAATATTACCAAATTACATAATTAGTATCATATTTTATATAAAACTGAATAATTAATACACATGAGACGGATGAAAATTTTGTTTGCGTTGTATTTTTATGTTGGTTATCTGATACTTCAGGATATAAAGAATTTAAATTGCATAAAATATATTTTAAATTATCACAATGAAAAAATAGCAACGTGCTTTTTTCCCTAAAATTTATTATGTATATAGTTGATAGCTATTTCGGCTTTCACCTCATCAGAGCTGTGATTAAACGTACATTTACTTATCTATATATAACTATGTAGAAAAGGTACACAATAAATCTTATCTTCTGTTCTAACATCCTAGTTTTATATTTAATTTCTTATACGTGGCAAATTGATGTTATGTATAATATTTCTGAATGAGAGGTTTTATGTTTTTTTTATTGAGTGGGAATAAACGTAAATACTGAATTACATGTTTAATTATCGTAGTTGTATAAAAAAAAGTATGCTTGTCATTATTGGTTGAAATTTATTTTTAACTTCAAAATTCAATCGTAACGGTAAACAAATATTTTACCTAGTACTGACTCACGCATTATATTATACATTTGTTCAGTATTCTAAACTTTAGTAGATTTTTGTTTTATCTTTCTAATTCGACGTAATTGACAGGGCAACAATTAAAACCACACACTAGAACTTTTGGACGTTTAAAAATTAATTTGTTTTCCATCATTGTGCTATTCTACGTATTTACAAATAATAAAATAAACCCGTATTGTATCAATATAGATTTTAATTGTTAACATTATATTTTTACATATTATTTGATTATCCCATGAAGTTTGTGAAATAATAAAAAAATCTTGTCTTGATTTGCCTATTGCTTATTTTTGCGTTATTATATAAGGAATTTGTTAAATAGTTTTTAATTATGAGAACACAAATATTCAACCTCGGTTGTATTTAAGTATAATTTATGAGCAATAAAAATACAATTAAAAATTTTATTTTTATTTTATTATGTATTGAAAGGTTAAAGTTTGATGATCATAAACTGTCGCTATGAAATATTTTACGAGAGAATCCTTTACTTAAACTCTAAATTCTCTAGCTGCCCGATTTCTGATAAAATATAATACTTTTCAATCACATAATCAATGTGTATTTGGGTACGAATTCGAAATTTACAGCTTTTCCAAGCGTATAACATAAATACAAATCCATGCAACCACATTTTATATTAATTCTCTTTTATCTATCGATGATTTTGCAACTCAATTTAGAGATATAGGGCATCAAATCCGCAAACCATAAATTCATTTTACAATTAACAAATAATTTGGTCATTAAATGCTTAGCTTTTATGTGATACTTTTAACTCTTATCAACAATCTCTTTAAATGATAATGACAAGAATAGAATTGGTCCGTAAAAAAACTTTACTCTTTCCCTAAGCAATATATAATTCCCTGACATTCAATTCCTTGCATAAATCTCAACAGTTAAAAACGTAATTTTTACTTAAAACGGCTTCCATATGAAATAATTTGTTAATCATATTTTATGTATATTTTTGTCATATAGTACATCAGCGTTTTTCTCTTTAATCCATTTATGCTTTAAGCACTGATTTTTTTTTTTGGATATTTTACACAAATACGGCGTAGAATCAAAGATTATTTGTCGATAGTTTAAAAGGGAATATATATATCAGTTTGCGTTTATGTCCAGAGATTTCTTACAAAAATTGTGAACAGAGGTGACGTGACATTTGCAATCGTTGTACCGTTTTACATTTTCATATGCTTTTTCATTCACAACACGGATTTCGATTTTCGGTATATTCCAATATTCTGTCACACGAATACAATAAAAATTCACTTGTGCATGTCATTCTGCTATCCACTTCTCGATCAATTGTTTACAAAATTTAACTTTTATCATTTTAATTGATTGGTGGACTTCATTTAGTATTTGTAAATCCAAAATAGGTCGATTTACGATTTTTAACTTTTTGCTAAAAGCATTTTTATTTCATTGACCTTTTGACATTGGTCAAGTACCGTCGACGGTAGTATTTTCATGATATTACATTAGTTAGTCCTATAATAAAAAGACTAATACAACAGAATAGTCATATTTCTAGAATATAGAAGAATAATAACGAATACAATAGAATATTATTATTTCTTATGGCTGGCTTCTTTCTCGCGCTCGAATATGAAGTTTTCATGTCTCAAAACGACAAATTGTGTCTCAAAACGTGTAAGTACGAAAACGTTAAGCATATTTTTTTCTCGTTTTAAGGCACACAAACCCTTCAGCAATATATGGAATAGTCTGTATAAAGCCGGCTTCTCTGTATTAGTGTTATTTAAGCAGGGCTTAGCGAAAATTCATATAATATATTTGACATATAATATATGTTATAAAACAGAAACTTTATGTCTATTTCCAGTATTCCATTAAATAGTTTTTTTTATTATTTCGATAGAAAGTAAATATAGTATATACTTGCATTAAGCAAATAATGGGTTTGAATCTACCTCGGGTGAAACCGGATAATAAAAAAATCTCCAGTCGAAAAAGTTGAGATCACGTATTATAGTCAGCTCTTTATAACTGCAACGTAATAACGAAAATAATGATTGAGTTTTTGATGCTCAAAACAGCAATCCTATTTTGCTAAAAATATGACATTATAGAGAATCTCTTGTGCTTTGCACTTTATCTTGGATATTCAATTTCATTATTGACGAGATATTAATTAACGCTATAATTATGAAGCAGTCGTTAACTCTTGGCATTTAAAAGTGTTTATTGTTAATTCATTGTGTGTTTATATGACGGATATAAATGTATCTCAGGCATACAGTGATATTATATTAAAGTAGAATGCTGATACCAACATAACTGTAGCGTAAGTTTTATAACGTCTAACGGGCACGCATATTATTATGTTGTATGCTCTCATAAACCTGACCTTTATTTTAGCAATTTTAATCACAGAAACCTTGGTATACATTTCATCACCTCAACGGTTGACAAATCGTTTTTCTTATACTATTTTTAATAAAAAAATGAACAACTATTTACATTAACTTTGTGAAAATTATAACTGGATATTCTAATCAAGATTATATATAATTCAGTTCTTCGTTTTATCATTCATCATAAATATTAAACCTCGAAGATTATACAATTTCATAGATTAAGTATAAAAAATGACAATTTTTTCTCAGTCAATATTTCGGCAAACTCTTGTCCTTACCAATTCATGGAAATAAGCTGACTTAATCATCCTACCTTCTTTTCAGACCTAAACGCACACGTAAAATTGAACATAATATACTAAAAAACCGCCATTCACTATTTTTATCAACGATATGTGTAAAGTAAATATTAATTTACCTTTATGAGGCCAAAAAAAATTGTCTTGCCATCGTAATAGCATAAATATCGCAAATAATAAATATGTCGAAGCTAAGTTCACTTATCATTGAAATCATGTTTATTTTGTAGTATTTATTCTTGAAAAATGTTTTCGGTTAAATTTAGTACAACTCTTTTTTATTCAGTGCTTACAATGTTGACTTTTTTCACTTCGAGATAAAAAAAATCTACTTCTCATTGAAATAACTGATTACCTGTCTTTTTTTTTTGATCAAATCTAGATAATTTTATGAATTTAAATATATGCAGATAACTAACAATATGATATTTTTTTTATGATATTTAGTGAATTTGAATCTTCGGCTTAAAAACTTTATATAGTAATTAAAGTCATTGTTTTTCTTGCGTTTATGAATAAATTATTATTAATATTACGTTACGTCAACAATATCCAGATGCTTCATACTATATTGCTCTTTAACGATGTATTTATTATTTAGCATGTGAAATGCTATTTCACATGCTATTATTCTGTAATAGCATGTGAAAAAAAAATATTTTACTGTCTACTTTCGGCCTCCATCGCATATAAACATTTGTGTATTATTAACCAAGAAAATACATTTTTTTTTAGTGAATATTCTAAAATATTTATGGAATGTAAGAAATTTGGTTGTTTACCTTTTTATCAACCGTTGGAGCACGTAAAAATAAACAAAATGACCGTTTCAAAACACTTGTTATGTAAAATCACGAAGTAACACTTTGATGCTGAGAGTAGTCGCTTTTTATCAAAGAGTTTTTATTTCTCTTGGGCTATTTAAATACTTTTATGTTTTAAAAGATTGCGAAAAAATTAATCTTCTAAGTATAATATTCTAACGGATTTATGTTAAGCCGAGAATAATCATTAGCTGTATTGTTATTCACGGAAACTCGAATTTCACTACGTTTATATGTTAACTTTATTACAAAACAAGTCATCTTCACAGGTTACCGATGTCATTTTTTTATTCAGTTTACTCGCAAGAAAGTTTATTATATTACGCACATAAATAATTTCACCATAAAAAACCAAAAGATTCATAAAATATCGACAGCTTAAAATTTCATTGATCATACATTTAACTAATCCGATTGTGTTAATCCCGTAAAAAGCACCCCGAAAGTATTCCGACGAGCGATTTCGACGCGTGTGTGAACGATGATTGCGCGGGGCTGTGTCGACGCGTGCGAGTCCCGCTGAAGCAGGCTTCGACTGAGACGACTCTACTAGAACGTCGCGACGCCCGACTCTCGCTGACTACTGACTCATATGGTACTCCAGTATGTTTGCTTACGTCGAAGGACTACATCACGATATCTCCAGTTTTTGTTATCATATATATTAAGTTTCCTTCTTTGTGATTTAAAGAGTATTTTTGATAACAACTCTGAGAAGAAACAACAAAGAACTGCAATAAACCCAAAATTCTTTTCGTAATTAAGGTGGATGAAGCAAAAATGACATAAAAGATACATACAACAATTTTGGATATATCTGAAACTAAAATACTTATAAAAACTTTCATAAACTATACGTCTATGGTTTTGTATACTTTCTACGTTTAACTCAAAAATTTTAATACTAATAGATTTGCTTGTAAATTGTATTCTATCAGTTGATAATGCTCGCAATAGATGAAACCCGTCATGATCAAAAAATGTATTGTGGAGTACTAAAAAAAATTATTAATTAAAATTCTATGAGATGTAAATATTTATTTTATAAATATTTTTGCACGTAGTGACATAAATATTATTCAGAAAAAGACTATGCTATTATTATTAAACAGAAGCAATGTTTAAAATCTTTCCAAAAAGAGAATCAGTCCTTAATCCATAATTATTCCCCAAACATTTCAACGAATGCATTATTTCCATATTAATATTTGAAGAATTCATTAAATATACGATAATATTTGTAATATAGATAAAATACGATCAACGCTATCTTCTTTAAATAAAAATGTCAAAATAAATTTTATTCATTATACATCCCACTTTATCTCATTATTTGTGATGTGGATATTTATTCGCTTTAAAAAATACGCAATAATTTATCGATTGAATATAATGATTTCATGCATTGCAAGCGCGCATACAGACGGAAATTATTCATCGAACAAATTATGAATAATTAAAAAAAACGTATTGATTGTTGATGAACTATAAAATAGCATTATTACAGACAGAAAAATTTCATCTTATCAAATAACTAATAATTAAGATCGTTCATTTTTTTTACATTTCCATATACATGATCCATTACGACCTGGCTTCTTCCTTTAAGCATATTCCGAGATTATATTACTCAAGTGTACTCAAATTGACAGTTACAGGTATAATATTGGTATTGTGTATAACTAAAACATTTCTTTTAATAATTCAAACTCAAAGATAGTGTTTATATTATCTTCATTACAAGTCTATATACATTAGTAGCGGAAACGTTTACAAAAATATTTTAGCTACAAAATTTCATTTATTCGAAACACCTACAAACTATCATATTCTTTGATTATACATTTGTATCCATTGCAATTTTTACTATCAGATTTATGAAGATAAAATTCTCAAACATAATATAATAACACACATTCGTTGAATGAAAATATTACTTACTACACGGTGAAAAAATAGCAATGTATAATTTTTTTATAAGATATAGTTAATAGCTATTTCGGCACACGCCATCGTCTGAACTATGACGATGGTTAGCCGAAACAGCTATCAAATATACAATATATATTTTAAAAATTTGTAGAACTCAAATACATTGCTATTTTTTCAACGTGTTATAATAGAGTTCTACCAAATAAATGCCAATTCAATCAATAAAATATTACTTGTTAAATTTAAAGTTATATTGATAATAATGTGTAATGTATGACTGTAATTTCACTTTCCTTGATTTGTTATATAATTATCTACGGCTTAACTCAGGCAAAAATATTCTGTTTACCAGGCTCATTTTTAAGATTTTTTAAGAGCTTTCTAAAAATTACCATAATGACGAAACCATTTAGTCAAGTCAGGCGAAACTTTTTCTACGTCTATAATTATGGTATTTTTGCCAATAGTCTTCTTTGTGGTTCCTTGCAGGTTCCACGTGACTAATTAATTTTATATTGCTGTTTTGTACCTTGTCACCCATTTCAAATAGTTGTGCAAAGGTCTCATTCGAGTTGTACTTGAAGATATCAATACCATATAATAATAAAAGGCAAATGATGCATCAAATATGTATTTGATTAAAAAAAATCAGTAACTGTTTTTGACGAAAATACTTATTTAATTTAATAATAACAGTTTAAAAAAGATTTGACCACAACTGCGGGACTAAGCGTGTTTAGATGTCGTCTAACGCAGTGGTAGTCGACCGAATAAAATTTTTGATTGTTTGCAATGTTGTTAAACCAAAAAATTTTGCTGACACTTCAAAGTTTGGAGAAAATGTGTCACAACATTATCATTAAATAATATTTCAGAACTTTTCATTTCTACACATATTTTTTTTCTCATGGACATTTTAACAATGTTTATTAAACGTTTCGCAAGAAAATAAATAAAGAAAAGTTTGAACTCAAACAACAAAAAAACAACGTGTGATATTATACTTGCGACACTGACTTGCTAGCGGAACAAGTGCTAACCAGAGACTGACACACTGGCGCGGAAATCACGGCTCACAAGTGAGTGACGTGAAGATAGGACTTCCCCTTTCTGCGTCACTCGTAATGCGAAATGTCACTTGTTAAGAGGGAATTTTTCACAATCTGTTTTGTTCGCGATGCGAATTATCGTTACAAGAGTTGCTTGTTATGAAAGGCTCAAATGTAATTATATTAGTAAGCTACCAAATTTTCCTAAAAAAATGTTTTATTTTATCTCAAAAAGTTTACGAGGCATGTTAGGTTGGCGACTGCTAATCTAATCTTCCTCATCGTCTCAACTTTTGCGATATATTCATTTCAAACGTATTTTTGTTAGATTATCTATTCCAGAAAAAATAATATTCAAATATTTGCAACTCAGCATAAAGACAGAAAGATAGCGTGATAAATACGAAATTAGTCTACCTCTCTATAAGAAAGGTAAATGGTAAAACGATTTTATCACCCATGTAAGCTCAAATGTAGTGGAAACTGTTTTCATGAATTAGCACATTACACCTTTGTGTAACTAAATTATGCAAAGCTTCACTGTTTGCGATTGGGTATAAGTGCCGGGCGCATTGAAAGAAAATAATATATATATATATACACCAAGCATCACTTCTCTCTTTGCTATTGAGCTCAAAACTCACTTAAACAGTTGTTTACCGTATGACCTTTCCTTTTAGGCCTTAAGGGAAAGGGTGTATGTGCCTAAGCAACCCAATTAACGGATTTAGCTTGACCCTGGCATTGATTCCATACCTTGAATTGTCGTTTAAAGATAATTTAAATGATAATAATTTTCCAATGCCTTTGTATCCATATAAATTATTTTTTCCTTTACGAACAAGTCGACCCAGCAGCTGAGTGCTTAAGGTTCGTGAGTAATTTCTATCTCGGTTGCGAGGTCACTGAATTGAATCCAGTATTTTTATTTTATCTTTAGCTAATTTTTATATTTTTTCCCGTTAATTTATTCAAAAAAAATATCGTTATGAAAGAATGCATTAAAAATTCTGATAGGATTATCAGATAAAAATACCTATCAGGATAACGTAATGTGATTAATTCCGTGATACATTTTCAACAAAAACTTTTATGTAGCGTCTAACATATTATACAATATGAATATCATTATTATAGTGACAAAATGTTATTTTAAACTGATTTGACCTCCTAATTGTTTATGTCAAAGCTACACGCCAAATCGACATGAAAAGGTTATGGGATAATCGAGACATATTAATTGTTTATTTAATTTAGTATAATCATAAGTTATATAATTGTATTCATAACAATAAAACAATCGTAATTCATATCTATTGACCTTGCCATACGACTAGTTAACTTCATATAAGCATATTAATTACTGTTGTTTTACGTTTTTATCTCAGCGTTGAATAATAAATTATGCAAATCGATAACAAGATTAATATTGCCATTTAAATATGCAAGCCATAAACGATGTGGGAATTAAAAGGGTCAACTGTTTGAGCCTAGCAACACAATTTACTTTCGAAATTTGAAATTCGATTGAAAATGAAGTGCTTATATTATAATATCCATTTATAATAAAAACATTTATGGAGTAATATTGTCAACCGGACACACAATTTATTTCTCACCCACTAAATTTTACTGACAAAAAAAAATTTTTAGAATGGTTTCAGAAAAAAAAAGCAAAGCTCTATTCGTTGATTTTTAAATTAGTAGGCATAAAAATTATCAGCGGTCATTTTCCTTTCACTTCTATCGATTGTCACTTACCAGCCTATGTTTACAGAAACGGAAACAACTTAATTCAAGTTTAAAATTCCGGCAATTATTCCACTGCTATGTGTAACAAAATCAAATTAAGAAATTCTTAAGGCTTAATCAAGTTCAAATTAAATCAGCCCGGGTGAGACTTTCTCGAAATGTAAACACTTTTTTTATTGTTTCTCTTACAATTCGTTTAAAGTATGGAGTATTTATAAGAAACCTTTGAGTCTTTTCCTCGTAAAATGTAGGTTCAAGGCCCGTTGTCTTTGTGAACGAAGTTGAAGATCTTACATTATTTAAACAAGTTGACTTTAATTTGATTATCAACATTTTAATTTGTGAGATTCGTTTAGCAATGTAGAAATCATCATTACTATTATTGTGAATAAGTAAGAGGCTACCGTTCAAAAAAATATTGAAGAACACTTCATTATACAATAAACACACAATTATCATTAAAAACAATAATTAATTCTGTCGTTTCATTATATGGAATATTTTTATATGTTCCTTTTATTATTTTTGAATGAAGTAACAATATAAACACTTGGTTCATAATTTAATTACATGCAAAATACTCTTTGCTTTCAAAATAAATAAATACCTTATAACGATTATCGTAAAATAAATATGTTGTATATTGTATTATTGTAGTTATATATAATATATATTGGGTGTATATTATAGGTAACTTGCGTACCATATATAAAATGCGTTTTTATCACAAAACCATAGACAAAGTCCAAGCCGTAGCCCAAATAAACGGCTGACAGTTTCACCTTCCGTCAAAATGGTAGCTGTTGCGTGAAATATTTTATGGCCTGCCAAATCAGAGAAATTTTCAAAGATGGCGGCCAAGGGAAGCTCCGCGCTGATAATTTATGTAATAGTAACAACAAACATCACTTAATTTTATTGAAATAAATAGCTTTTGATTTAAATTGTAATTGAAGTATTCGATTATTTATTATTAACATTGACAAGGGTAAATCCTTAACAATACATAAGGATATTGCTAAGATATTTTAGCTTGATATATAGTGAAGAACATTCGACTCTTTTTGCTGAATATTTTATAATAACGGAAATTTATTGTCACATTGCATCGATATATTATTATAAAAGATAAATAACTTTTAATATATTGCTTTTAAACTTTATTACAAAATAATATCTTTAATCTCAGCAGAATATTTTATTACAAAATCTGAGCTATTTTTTTATAATTATAAAATTTCAGTCTCAATATATTTTTTGTACAAGCACAAAAGTAATAAATTTATTTTCGTAAAAGTTATTATTACAGTGAAAATATATCGCCAGATTTTGGATTCAAATATTCATTTTCATTTTTTCTTCGTGCGGAGTATTTTTCGTATCATTTTGTCTCCCAAAAATGTACCCTATCAAATGATTTGAGCTTATTAGCCTATAACAATTCAGTATTAAAAGGCTGAACTTATGAACTTTCAATGAGAAAAACACACGTTATTGTTAAATTTATTGAAACTATTTCTATGTCATATAAAATGAGCCAACATGAAGACCGATTCTCTTATACTGATGTAGGCTATAAGTTCTTCAATTTAAATTTAGTTATCTAATGGCGATCCAATTCTGAAATATGTTGTTTATGCTTGGACTCTTTATTACCACGCCATAAAAATATATCAATACTACTATTTCATTTCAAATATCGGTTTTACAGACATGACATGATCAATAAAAATGTATTTTAATGTTCAAATGGGTTGCAACACCCGAGGAATAAATCAGTATTTTGGTATGACGTCCAATTAAATACACGAATTAGTAGATTCATTTCTATCACTGGCATTGGTGGTTGGCTTTCATAATTAACACTAGAATCTTTTACGCTAGCATCTTGATCTGCTTTCATAAAGATATATCAAATTCAACCATGCTCAACTAAAATAAATTAATTAATTTTACTGTATTATAAACATATAATTTTATCGAAAATTTGTTATCTTACATTTTCAAAAATGAGTTGAAATATCGGAATTGTGATTTTGGAAATACCGATATTGTATTCCTAGCTAAAACCAATCAACTTTATAAAACTCTATCACCGTTAGTTGTTTTATAAATATGCTTCATTGGAAACTATAAATCGCCCTCAATTTGTTACGGATAGCAATTTAAAGACCATTATAGTCAAATTTGATAGTTTCCTGCAGTTGCTCGTATTAAATCTTTCTATATTTACAAAACATTTGAAAATAGTAAACAATAATACTCGTGTCCAATTGCTTAGGCATTTAAAGATGAAAAAATATCGACAAAATGAAATGTCAAACAGAAAAGGGTAGCCTTATTTAAATTTGAAAGAATAAAAAAATATTATCGTTTATTATCTATATAATCATATCAAATAAAACATTTGTTAGCCAACAAAATGCTTTTCTTAGATGAGAGGCGTTCATAATATTATATTAAGTGTGTCCTAGTTTTGCCTCATGATAATTTAATGTTACTTAAGATTCCTGTATAAATCTGACATAATATGTTGTTTTAATATATTTTGTTTAAATAAATATTAAACTCCCTGAAAAATATATAATTTAAGTCTTCAATATAAATATTATTTAATTGCGGAAAAGGTTAATTCAAATTTAAAACAATAAATATATTAGTATAGATACTTACCCCGATAAAATCCGCTCTTAAATCTCAAACAGTGTTCACAAACGCACCTTTGTTCGATTGCAGTTTTAAGTTATCATCATCATAAAATTATTTCCAAAAAGCCCTAAAACATCACTCATTCCATCTTAATGTATCAAACAGAAAAAAATGTGCAATAAATAATAACTGTGATTAAATATTTACCCCTTAATACACTAGGCTAGATTCTAAAAAAATTATTATCTTCTTTAAGATTGTAAAGATATCGTTCAAAATACAATTTATTTTATAACACTGCTTTTACATTTTACGTGGGACCGTGGTGCATTGGTCAATTTCGTTGGTTTCTGTAACAAATTTCACGACTTCCAAAAGACTCTGTTCTTGTGGAAAACGTTTTTAAGATACATCCATAAGATGCATATATGCCACACATAGTGAGTAAACATGTATTAAATAAATGTGTACATAATACCCTTCCACCCGACAGTTAGCACGCAAGAAGTGATCACGATAAACAACTTATATACGATTATATTGCATAAAAAATCTGAGCCAAGAAACGTTTACGTTGATTCCCATTATTTGAGATTTCACATAATAAAAAAAAAAAAATTTTGGTACTAATTTTCACAGTATATTTTATGATCACAAGCGGTTTTAACAATATAATAAAATATATTGTTAAAATTAAAATGAAAAAGTTTTATTTTTATTATTTAAAATATCTTGCCTTTCCATCAAGAAGTGACAGTTAAAATCTTAAAAATGATGCAAATTTATGATGAAACCATTATCCGTGCCAGTTAGTGGATATTTTTAAATAAAATTTAAATTTTGGTTCACGTATTATTTCTTAGAATATTTTTTTTGTTTATAACTACAAATATTTGACGTCTAATTTATTTAGCGTTTTATTCAAGCTCATTATCATTATCACTGAAACCCTTCTATAGTGAGAACAATAAAATACTTGTTTTCAATTGTATTGTTTTCTATAATAGAATATGATTTTTTGTACTAATAATTGTTGAAATTATGGTTTTAAAACAAAAAGTTTTTAACAGTTAACACCTAAAAAATGAAAATATGTTTCTATCCCGCCACAACAAAAAACGTTTATATTTAAAAATCCGTCCCAAGAATACATATGAATTATTCATGAATCTTAGCAATTTGCGGTTTTTGTCACCTTGCAATGGTCAATATTTAAAAATTAAATTATTTTATATAGGAGATAGGAAAGCGTGTAAATATTTGATTTCCAAATTTAAAGAAGTAAGCGCTTTTATATGTCGTATATTTATGGTGAATTTTCGAAGCCCTGTCTGCTTTATCTCATAATATTATTTAATTTTTGTTCTAAAATACTTTCTGTTGGTAATATTTTTGAAGTGTGCCGAGATAATTGGATTTAATAACTTGGTGTATTGTAATGTAAAGAGCAGAGTTATTATAATTTTAGAATAAGGTGTAAAAACCATTTAGAAAAGTTTCATCTAAAAAAAAGATAAATTAATAAGAACGTTGATTTATTTAATATAAAATAATAGAAAAAATAATATAGACAAATTGTTTTATTTACCACTCATCATAATCAAAGGACACAGAAAGAAACACAAGACAACCCCTTTGAAGGCGCTCGAGCAATCGTAACAAAATAATTACCATAATATAAAAACTGCCATTACATTTGTACAAAAAAAATACATTAAATTAATCATACATTATTTATTTGTTAAAGTGAAAATGAAAGTGATGAATCATTTGATCTTCCAGGCGTGATTTGGTAGGTGAGAAAAGTGTCTGCTTTTTTATTTGTAAACACGGCAGCCATCGAAAGTTTAGATTAAGTATAAAAAATTACATCTAGTTGAGCATGTTTCACATATGATTGCGGTGAAGATAAATACTTCTGACACCGCCCATGTGGTTATTTTCTCGTCGGCGAAATACTTCACCGATAGATGGACGACGAGAAACGTCTGTCATACCATAAACAAGAGAGTTTCAAGCGGAAAATTATTCCCAAGATATTTATCTGTATGTTTGACTTTATGCTTTGCTTCTCTTGGGGAATTCTCTTGGTCGGAGGGAAGAGCAGGGTGCCGGTGTGGCGCTTAGAAGCACTTGCGGTGGACGATTCCTGGGCCTGACTCGTCGTATTCCTGCTTGGAGATCCACATTTGCTGGAAAGTGGAGAGGGAGGCGAGGATGGAGCCGCCGATCCAGACGGAATACTTCCTCTCGGGAGGAGCGATGATCTTGATCTTGATGGTTGATGGGGCCAGAGCTGTGATTTCTTTCTGCATCCTGTCAGCAATACCTGTAATAGACATATTTTGAAATATACAACATATTCTTTCAAAAGAAAAAAATATATTTTCAAACATAGTATTTCACGAAAAAGTGTTTTAATCTCTCAGTTTTGCGAAAAATATTTAGAAACATTACGCCAATAACACACAATTGAAAGTTACACAAAATTAATATTTTTAGTTTTTTTTTATTATTTTTAGAAATGATTTCAAAACTGTATCATTTTACAACTAATGAAACATTGTTGGTTAATAAGGCATCTTGTTTTATTATTCACAATCATTTTTTTTAATATTTTTTATATCTTCAAATTTATTTGAATTGTTACAATTTTGTACGATTCCACATGTTCTTACTTAATTCAAATTTTCCTGTGGTTAATAATTGTAATATATACACGATGCTAACTGTTTATTTTACGTCAGTTCTGTTGCATCCGTGTGATAGAATATCTGAAGATGCCGAAAGGCGAAACCTGGGTCGTTAGTGACAAAACATGATTGAAAAAAACAATATTTAAATTCCATCAAGCACCTTCGGTCGATATCGTAAATTATTTCAAATTTATTCTTGAAAATCATTTTCTTGTATGCAGGAATGTCTCCAGTAAGCTCAAATTAAATTAAACCTTTGTAAATGAAATTTCAAATAAATATCAATATTTACCGGGATACATGGTGGTTCCGCCAGAAAGTACGGTGTTGGCATACAGATCTTTCCTGATGTCCACGTCACACTTCATGATGGAGTTGTAGACAGTCTCGTGGATACCGCATGATTCCATTCCCAAGAATGACGGCTGGAAGAGAGCCTCAGGACAACGGAACCTCTCGTTACCAATGGTGATAACCTGTCCATCAGGCAACTCGTACGACTTCTCCAGAGAAGTGGAAGCAGCGGCTGTAGCCATTTCCTGCTCGAAGTCCAACGCCACATAGCACAGTTTTTCCTTGATATCCCTCACGATTTCTCTCTCAGCTGTTGTGGTGAAAGAGTATCCCCTCTCGGTTAGGATCTTCATGAGGTAATCGGTCAAGTCACGACCGGCCAAATCCAAACGCAGGATAGCATGAGGAAGAGCATAACCTTCGTAAATTGGAACTGTATGTGAAACACCATCTCCAGAATCCAATACAATACCAGTGGTACGACCGGAAGCGTATAGAGAGAGTACAGCCTGGATTGCAACGTACATAGCCGGGCAATTGAAGGTTTCAAACATAATCTGAGTCATCTTCTCCCTGTTAGCCTTGGGGTTAAGCGGAGCTTCAGTCAAAAGAATCGGATGCTCTTCTGGTGCGACTCTCAATTCATTGTAGAAGGTGTGATGCCAGATCTTCTCCATATCATCCCAGTTGGTGATGATTCCATGCTCGATGGGGTATTTCAGGGTGAGAATACCTCTCTTGCTCTGGGCTTCATCTCCTACGTAGGAGTCTTTCTGTCCCATGCCCACCATGACGCCCTGATGTCTTGGCCTGCCCACGATGGAGGGGAACACGGCACGGGGCGCGTCGTCTCCGGCGAATCCAGCCTTGCACATTCCTGATCCATTATCTATGACCAACGCTCCCGCCTCATCATCACACATCTTGCTGGGTTTATGGGAACTTGACGGTCACTACAACAAAGAAATTATAAGTTAATACCAATCAAACTTAAAATTTTCCGCCGCTGATTAATTAAAGATATTACGATTTTTCCCGTGACAATCGTTCTAGTTGTAACGAGCAATAAATGGTAACTGACCGACCTTTTCGAAATGCAACGCGTTGGTGACAAATGAATTAATTTTTTTATTGCAAATAATAAAACATGTGCAGACACATCTCGTACCATTGCATTCTCCGCATGTGGGATTCTTTTTAAATGCATTGGAATTTTAAATAAGCTGCAATATCGCAGACAGTGTAAAACATTAATTTGTGCGAATCTTTTTATGAATTCATGCAAGATTCATTCATCCAAGAATGCTCTTCAAATACACAAATTATTTAAGACGCTAATTTTTGCCTAGAGTAACAGCTGACACTTATACATTTATATATTATATTTTATTTGACCACGTTAATTTTACAAAAATGGATAAGTTTCGATCAACATTTGAACATATTTTAAATGTACAATATATAATCTAAACAGACCCAATCTCGGCGTTTTAAAAAATCAACGCTAACCTCTTGTTAGTCCTCTAAAACTACTGTTGGTGTTTTGATAAACTAACATAAAATTTTTAATGGATTGAAATAATTATTAGTAATAAATATATCTCGATGCGTTTTTAAATAGGGTTCATACAAAAATATTGTTATTAAAATTACTCGTCAGTTCAACTTGATATAGTGTTTTTTTTATGTCTTATTATTCTTTTTTTCATAAAATCTGTCAACGATTAAGATTTTGTCTTTTGGCATTATGTCGTCTGCGAATCGATCAATTTTATGGAAGCGCGCCAAACTTTAATCACTTACCAATATCGCGTAAATTAAGTTTTATTGATTTACAATTTTAGGTCGTTAAATAGAGAAACGGTGATCTATCTTTAATGAAATTTAATCGAAAAATATTCAAATCTCAGACACTAATAATAAATTTCGATAAATAATAAAAACAAAGCTAAATTGAAATAGTTTTTTAATGGCTTAATACTTCGTATTACCATGTTTATGTCCGGATTGTATTTTATATGTTTAACTAGTTTACTATAAGACTGCTAAGGGTATTTTTTGAATTTTTATTTTTGATTTTAAGAATTTAAATCAATCCACGAACTATAACTTTTAAATTTGCAAGTAAACCTTTTTCACTTTAAGATTTTTTAAAACATAATTCAAATATCAGATTTAATACGTTACAAATGATTTCATTTATATCTTCACGGTCAATAAATTGAGCCAAAATTTACGATAACTTTTAATGAAATTTAGAACGTTTTTGAACGACTTCCGGCACATCTCTTAGCCCCTGCATTAATAATAATGTTGCCATCAATGAATATTTCAACTTCCGAAACACTCTGACACTAATGAAGTTAAGGTTTTCTATAGTTAATTCAATTTTATATAAGATTCGTTTCCCGGCATAATTGTTTTGTTTTCAAGCAAAATCAATTTAATTCCAACTATCATCCTGCGATGTTTTGATTTAATAATTATAATAAAATTGTCGGAAACACTATTATTAAATTATACATTTATTACAGTGGTAACACTACTAAAAATTACCACTATCGGTAAAATTTTTATGTTTTCAAAGAAATCTTTCAAAAATGATTTCAATGTCAACAACTATTTTGACGCGTTAAAATAAAATTTTATTTTTGAAGAAATATTTCAAGTTTAAATTACGGAATTTATTAATTTTAAAAAGGTATATTATTTAATGAAAATTTTCAAAATCAGTATATTATTTATTTCATAATCGTATATTAATTGTATTGACTACTTAATAAATTTATTAAACACCGACTTTCTCAAATTTTTCCATTACCACTTGATAGTAAACAATTAATTAAGAATGTTGAAAAACACTTTTTTTATGAAAATTTATTTAACACTTTGATTCACAATTAATGAGATGCAATTAGATAAACATTACGTTAAACAACTGACCTATAGAAAAGAAATGCACGCGGCTGCAAGCTGACGCTTTCGCTTGTGGTAAAGGCGTCGCGGCGCGAAACTGTTTTATAGCGTCGCGGCGGTCAGCGCCCGAAGCCTCCGACGCCATACATGGTGGCGTCGCCCTCCGAACCCTTATACGGGCAAAGCTGCAGAACTCATCTCAGAGTTGTTCCTTCGCCAGGCGAATATCTCTCTCTCGGTGATACAACCTAAGGGCTAGTCTGGTCTAAACGGTAGCAATTGTCTTTTGGTATTGGTTCATCCGCACACTGTCACATTTTGACACACACTCACTAATTACTAAACACCTCGAAACAATTGTATTGCCAATAAGACAGATCGAGATCGTCTGGTTCGATTAATGCGCTTCTTAAACTTTGCAGACGAAGATTTCATCGATACCACCGTTGAATCGGTTACTCATTTAAGAAAATCTCACGCACCCAAAAATATATATACCCCTTAATGAAATTTAAAATTAAATAATCTTTCATTATTGAAATACTTATTTAATTCATTTATATAATTCATATAATTATAAATTTTCTTTCAATAACATCTTCAGTATCACATCGTTTTCAGAATTAGCTGACCAAAAAATCAGATTGACCCATTGTTCAAAAAAACTTTACACAATTAATATATATACAGCTTACTTGCAGAGTAAGAATGATTAATTTGTTTTGACTTCAACTTTAGAAATGACGATGATGATTCATTTTAAACATGCTCATTTAACGCATATGCACTTAAAGTTGGCGTAGATTAATATGTTTGTGCATAAATCCAGATGAACGCATTTGTTCAATTTATTCAACGATATAATAACGGATACGTGGAAGAATTAGTAGTTCATGAAAAGTAAAAAAAAAAATGGAATTCCAAAGACAATTCTTATTTTTACATTTCCAATAAATCAATACTATGAGTGAAGTAAACATCTAAGGGAACTGGCTCGCAATTCAATAATCATTATATTGAACATAAAATTATACTAAAAAATACAATTACACAAAAAAAATTTAATAAAAGTAAAAATAGACTTTTGACATAACAAGTTTAATTTTGCAGTTACTTTGCACTAGTTTATATTTAATACTTTATTACGCTCAATAAGTGATTTTAGTACCAAACATGGGTATCAATAATTGTTTTTTTTTTGTATTGTTCGTTAAAAGTCTAATAATTAGGATCGCTTTTCTATAACTCATATCAAAATATCTATTCTCTTAGATAAACATAAATTATCGATATGTATAATGACCGAATATGAGTTGTTTTTTTTTCAATTAAACTTCGTTTGTAAAAAATTTAAATTATCAATTCGACTTCATGCAAACATGTCTAGCTCCATAAATGAAGCAATTAAAAAACTATACTGTAATATTTAAGAAAATAAAATGTATTTTAGTGCTGTTCCCATAGTTTTGTAAAATAATTTTCACGAACATGGACAGGTAATAATATAATAAAATAATGTTACTTTAAATATTGCAAACCGGTATATATATATATCGGCTGAAATAGAAAAATCCCGGTTATAATAGTACCGGTCTATTAAAGAATTATTCAACATACACGTTTGTTGTTTATTGACATTTGTATTTTATTCCGAGATAATTCCTGATTCATGAAGCATTCTCCGAAGAACAAAATTGTTTACACGAAACAATACTTATTTACATAAAGTATAGCTTTAAAATCTTAATTGTACCGCAATATGATAGTTGTCCGCCAAATGAGTAAACCACGTGTTACTTAATATGAGTTGTAAATCAATATTAACAATGAAACCAAATTTACGATGAAAAGAATCAACAAAGCGTAACATAACTGCTAAGTCTTGCGATCATATTTTTGTGGCTGTCTCGCGCAATGAATGAGATTAAAATATTTCCAAATCGCGTTGTTCATACATGCACTAATTTTTTTTTCAAACATATTATATTTCAACATAAGTTGTTCTATTGATTTTTACTTAGGAGCTTATACTTTGTTTCTCATAAATAATAAAGAGGCGGCTTGTTCAGATCTAGTGGGTCACACTCACGATACAATGGTTTAAGATTCTAATGGAAATAGGGATTTTTATGATATTTTAATACAGCAATACAAAAAAGATACTAAAAATATAGTATTCTTATTCACTAAGTGGGTTCACTGTCTGACTATGGCCAGCACGCGGTGTTTACAATAATCATAATACCTCACCAATTGTGTTTTTTCCAACTTAGGCATATTTTTATTTTTAGTTTATATAAATACATCACATGAATAAATTTCAAAATGCGGTATCGTGCATGAACTAGTTTAGATCCCCCTGAGTTATATTACGTTACATATAGTACAGTATAAATATTCATATAAGGCTTATCGTTACATTACTTAAAGAAATGCTTTCGTTGCATTATTAATTAACATATTTTTTGTTAATTGATCTTTTGAACAGTCCGGTTAGACGGAAATGAATTTTTGTCATACATACTTTTTTCAACGAGTTGTTTTTATATGTTTTCTTGAGTTTATTAATTGATTTAAAATTATTTAACAAAATGTTTATTTAGCAGTTGACTGTGGTGCCGTTATGCCTTTGTTATACGACTATTTCAATAGATATTTTTCAATGTGCTTTTAATTTGGAAAAAATAAAAAGACGAAAACAATCGCAACATTAATCCATTCGTAATGTTTCGTTGTATATTGTGTCAACGCCACAGCAAATTAATTGATACATCAAAATTTGAAAAGCGTCAATCTCATTCGTCGAAGTTTAGTTTATCAAACGTCTGAATGAACTCAATGTAAATAGCAGGAAGCTTCAAATATTTTGGAATAAGCCGACTGTAAATTGATAGTTATTGAATTTTGGCTTCATTTTATTATTTAAGCCTGTTATCGAATTGAGTTTAATCTATAATATACATATATGTATGATATGCAACTTTTTCGTAGTATAAATATTAATCATGTTTTTTTTATTAAAGATATGAAACATGAGCGATGCATATATGTTTATATGTTATTTTATCTATTAAATCAGATATACATATTTAAAAATTTCCAGGAGCTCTTTAAATAAATACAATCTAATTCGCGTTTGTATATATGTATGTCCTCAAATAAATTACTCTCTACCTGTGTGCGGTATCGGTGTACAGAGCAGACAATAGATCGATAGGCGCGATGAATTCTTTTATTTCGAATTCCAAGTACTCACGAGTGGTGAATTTTATTTTGATTTATTTTAAGCAATTGATTCATTTTTTTATGATAGATACGTTTCAACTGTTGAAACTGCTGACTGCAGTGTGCTGATGGTCCTATCGAAAAATATTACAATGCACAGTATTAAACCGTGTACAAATTTATTTTTGTGTTATAACAATACCTGATAACCTCCGTGAGATTTTTCTACACCAACATTGCCGAATTAATTTTTGAAGTACTTGATTTTACAATATATAATACTTAGCACAGCTCAGTAGAGAATGAATTTAAAAAAAACTTCATTCATCCCCAAACATGCCGTGCAATAAATGAATCTGGAAAAATGCGAAAAAAAAACAGTTTTATTTCTTTATAATATTTCTTTTTACCAACATTTTTAGAAAATCACCAAGTGCCTCTACCATTGTACATTCACCTTATTCGACATAGAGAGGGTGACAAAGATACTGTTAATATTTTTATAAATGTAGTGATTCTCTTCTTAATGATACAATAATCTACTGTCACAAAGAAAAAACAAAAATGAAGATGAATAATCTTACAACATCATCACCGATCATTTAAAAGTTTTTATATTTTTCATCGTGTAAGTAAACAAAAAACGGTAAAAGAAAGAACTACGTCGATAAAATGAATTCATATTATTTACATCAAAATTTCTACAGGTATAAATAACTTCATAAACCTTAGTGAACAAATTTGTTTTTATCGTAAAAAAACATTAATTAATTATTAATTAATACAAAAATATTAATTTTATAGATAACTTTCACCGCCAAATATGTGGCATATTAATAATTGTTGTTTTTTTAATTATTTTTGTATATAAAATGCGCTCTACTTAAACGAAGTAAGTCGTGTCGACCTCATATTAATAATCAAGCTTTTCATAGCTTTTCCAACACCTTGTTTTTCATTTTGTCTTTTGGGTTGGTAGTGTTGTACATATAAATATACCCCTATTAAAACTCTTCTTTAATCATGTTAAAATTAACTAATAAAGACAAGGGGACACGAAACAATTAATTCATTAAATTTCTAAGTTGCAGAACTGAGAGGCATGTCTAGTTAGTTAAATGTAGTGTGCATGTTGATGCAAACATGTGAATGTATTCAGAATCTCTCAGACTTGTTTATTTATAAACATGTGATCGAACAAAACTAAATAAGATGAACTGTGTGTAAGCGAGCGAAGAAACATACATGTATAATATTGCTAATTATTAATGAGTCGATTGGTCGAAGAAATACTCATAACAATAATGTATGTATGTGCGAGCAAAAAATAATTGTATTAATCATCGTCGTGGTGAGATAAAGCTATTTTTAGTTTTTTTATAATTGTTCTTATTTCAAAATATATAATGATTTATCACCGTCAATTTTAAATTCGGAATAAGCTTAAATATCCAGCATTAATTGTTGCTTTTATCTGTCATTGCCTCGAATCATGTGAGAAAATATTAATGGTCTAATAAAATAAGCGAATTTATTTGAGTTTGTGTTATCATAACGATTCTTTAATATTGATTTTTAGTATTTTAATTTAATTTAATAAAATTTACTAACATTTCATTAACGAAACACCGCAACGTTACATATAATATTATGTATTGCACATTACGAAGCCTAAATATCATTAAATTTAATTTATTCATATTCATATCACCAAGTAGATTTAAAACTTTTCATTATTTTTTAAATAATAAAAAAACACATTTTTTGTTTACATTTCTACAATATATTTTAGTATCAGAACCGGTTTCGCTCATCGCGAGCATTATCAACTGAAATAACAATAATAAACATATTGTAGAAATAGTACCTAAAAATGTGTTTTTTTATATTTTAAATTTCATGCCTTTCCATAAAGAAGTGATTATTACAGACCTTAAAAGTGTTTTTCATTATATATAAGAAACTTTAAATTTTATGCCAATATTTATGAAAATAACAACATCATCTTGATTTAATGTCATTTGTTGTCTGGTCAGGTTATTCAAAGTTTGCGATGCACAATGCTTCAATTACGCATAATTTGATTAACCTCAACTGACTGTTAACCAATATCACCAAGCCTGTCTTTCCAGATTTGGTAATGATATCAAAATAATGTTTGGAAAAACTAGTAGCTCGTAGCTCTGTTTTCATAATTATCGAGAGCTAAAACATTGTGAGCTTTTGAAAGCAAATATTCAAAGAAATATCTCCCTTCTGCGTCATTGATCGTAGGTTTCTATTAGTTTATAGTGAACCTGAAGTGTGACTAGGCAATATCAATATTATGCATGCGAACGATTTTTGAATTGAATCACAAAAGTAAATTATGTTAGCATTTAATAAAAAAAATATATTTTATGAAAACTTCAAGCCTGATCAGTTTAGTGATATAAATAGTTTTTAGGGCCAAGCAATTAATTTAGTTAGCGAAAATTCACATAGTAAAATAAGTGTTGTCATTTATTGTACATCATTTTTTAAGACACAAATTGTCTGCTTTGTTTTGAGTCAAAAAAATCAACTTAGTATTATTCATTTTCAGTTAGTTATAATATAAATTCGTTTTTAAATTTACTTCAGGTAAGCACTTTAAACTTTTGGCTCCCATTTTTGTGTAAAATAATGTTTCTGTTTTTTTAAGGTTACACCTTTCATGGATTATTTTACTCATTAACATACATCTATTGTCTAAAAATAAAATATAATAATTTCGCATAAGATCCACAGTTTTGTGGAAGGGTCAGTTACAATTACAGAAATTAATCCAATTTTTTTTTTTATTAATAAATTCTTTCCATATAGAATACACCATAAAAACTGTAAATTAAGCTCAATTTATTATAAGCATAACTTTAAACCTTTTCCTACAAAAATATATTACCTTTAACAACAGTTTTCTTGATTATTGCCACCAAAGCTTCAAATAATTTATCAATAGATGCCAGTAGATTGATGATTTTCAGTTCACAAAAAAAAATGAAAGAAATGACTGACAACTGTCAAATTTCATACCTTTTTATTTTGATAATTTCATTATTGAAATTTAGTTTATGAGATGATTGCATTTGCGGCTGATAAGGGCTTCAACTATAATTTTTTGAGTTGTCAACAATAACTCCCCCCCCTCTTTCGCATATCACATGGTCAACAGAGTTGAAACATGGCCAGCATGACATGAAAGATAGAACTTTCAGGCCATCTGTGCCACACTTACGGTTTGACCTCATCATGGGATTAAAAAAAGAATGGCTTTGATATACATATATGTATCTCACTTGCCCATGCGTACATATATTGACAGGCAAACTATATAAAATCCAAAAAAAGTGTCAGTTACAATACCTTTTATTTTAATTTACTTAAAATGTTAATTTTTCAGTAATGATGTTAGAAAAATGGAATTTTATTAATAAAATATAAAATGTCAGAATTCATACTCCTTTTCTTTGTAGTATCCTCTGCCGTTCAACATAATTGGAAGAAATAAAACAATATGTATTTTACAAATATGTAATTTATTCTACATCCATTTTAAGGGGGTTAATTTTAGTGTCACGCTGAAATTCTATTTCAACAAAAGGAATCTACCATCTAAGAAAATGGTTGAAACCGTTTTACATCACAATTTTCCATCTGAAGGCTAAACATTAGATGCTCAATGCTACTTATATGATTTTTATTCATAGATAATAATATATATCAGTCATAATTTTTATTATATGAAATAGAAAAATTCTTTCAGCTGATATAATACCGAGGAATAAGGAAAACTGACAAAAACTACATCTAGGTAAACCTTTTAAATTTATGTTTTCGACTGAGAGAAATATTTATCGCTAAAATGCAGATTAGTAAATATCGTTTCCTTATTACAGTGTAATATACCAATAAACATTAGATAAATTAATATATATATATATAATATTGGCGCAAGCGTAAAAGATGTAAGGCATCTTTTAATATCCCATGTATAATAATTTTGAATCAATCAAAAAACGTGCATTTACTAGGATTTATCTTGGTATTTATTTTGCCCCCGTTTATTTCTATATGTGTTATTTCTATGACTGTGTCCATGTGACACGTTGTTCTCGTTTGTCGGTTCCACTTCGCCCTCTGATAGTTCAGTGGGAGTGTTGTACTGTCTACGCTGTGGCTGATCATCTGCAATAAAAACAAACAACAAATAATTACTTACATACATTTCCAATAAAGAAACAACAAATTTAATCTCAGACAAACGCAACACTTTCTGTCAAAGTTTGAAAAGTATTATAACAACTTCATGCCTATACTTTCAATTGTATACAATATTTTTTGTAGGAATTTATTACAAATGTTTAAATGATTTCTATAGTCAATAAATCACACAATAATGACATATTTTCTATTAGTCTATTAAATATAAATATTGCATTTGGCACTTTTGGCATCTATTTGGCATGCCTTCTTGCTATTGGATATTCTGAGTCCATTGTTCCAAAATTGCCTTTAGTTATTGAAATTAAAAAAGTTTATTAATGTCAATTTATCTTCCGACTATGTTTCTATAGCATGATATTTCTTTTATTTAACCAGTAGACTTTAGCATTATAATATTTTCAAATACCTTTAAGAGCTAAATTGCGATTGTGATATTTATTTTGTTAACTTAACCAGTAAAATAACAAAGTTTACATTCAATATTATAAGGTTATTTAAATAATAAATTGAGTATTTTGAAGATGCTACGTATAATTATTATACATATATTACAATAAAAAAATTAAGATTAGCATTTTTACAATAGACTATATCCATTACCTTCTCTATTATTTCTGGAGTCATTCCCACGATATCCGCGGTCACTATTCCTATAGTAGTGACTGTTTCCATACCCGTGGTTTCCTCCATTGCCTCTTCTTGACTGATTTTGATTTTGACTATTATTTGAGTTTCCTAAAATCAATTTTTTCTCAAATTTAGCAATGAGGAATAAGTTAGGTGACCATAATCAAAGTTTTAATACTCCAGCAGTCATTAACAAACTTTTTTAGTCCTACCAAAAAAAATTCACGATACATATTATTACAATATACCAAATAATTATAAAAGGTTTTTATACCATCAATAGATACTATTATGTCAGGGTCTAAAAACTTTTGTATTCCTTAACATTCTATTTTGGTTAAAAGTTTATTTTATCAACCAGTGAAAAATATTTATACTTGTATACAGTATTGTACGATTCCACATGTTTTGTCACTAACGACCCAGGTTTCGCCTTTCGGCATCTTCAGGCATTCTATCACACATCAACAGAACTGACAGTTCAACTCTCAGTTCAACTCCACTCAACTACAACTCATCAGTTCCATGCATCCGTGTGATAGATGCCTGAAGATGTCGAAAGGTGAAACCCGGGTCATTAGTGATAAAGCATGTGGAATCGTACAAAATGTTAACAATTCAAATTTTATATTGAAATTCCATCAAGTCGATATCATAAATTATATACAGTATTTGATTTTAGTATATGGTTAATCTGTTCATTGCCCACCTGTATAAATAGCCCTTACGAGACAGCTAATCAAGTTTTGTAATTATCTTAATTACTTTTTTAGTCAATGACTTTAAAAACATGTGAACAGTTTACGATTACTTGTGAGAAATATTCCAAATGTCATATACAAGAATCTTACCGTTATTATAATTCGTTGTAGTTCTTAGGTCTGGAAGAGTTGTCGGAGGAATAGCTGCGGCTGTCGGCCCACTAGAAGTTGCCTGGTTAGCACCTTCATTCTTTTCCGAAGAACGCCGATTGTTTCTACTCCAGCCATGATATTCATTTCTTTGAAAAGCAACACAACATCAATATTTTTCCATACAAATACCAGAAATAATGTTATAAAATAGAAAATAGTTTAAATGGTAATAATAAACTGAATTCAATTATACAACAAAAAATCAAGAAAAACCCTATTCAATTCTTCTTCAGTACATATGTTGTAAAGAAAAATAATCTGATTGTTGAAAGTAGTTTTTAGTTACTAGCCAATTTTTGATTATATCTATCTGGTTATTATAATAAGATTAAAATAAAAAAATATTGAATTGAAAAAGACCTGTCAATTATTTTAGTGTTAGCATATCAATCGATGAATATAAATAAACTTCCTCAGTCGTAATTGATTGAATAATTCAATTGTAAAGTGTATCTACTTCTTTCCCTCATCGAAAACTTTTGGTTATTAAAAATTACGAATAGAAATACCCTGGTTAGGCAGATATGTTTTTTCGTTTTCTATAACAGTTTTGCTCGAGGATGATGGATGTTAATAGTTAACAGATACGATGTTTGTTAGTCTTCCAGTTAATAATATTTCATCCAAAGTATTCTTACGGTGCAGGAATGGGAGGTTTCACAGTTGTCGGTTTTATACGAGGCGATACTTTATCTCGAGCTATCGTTTGCGCTCGTCCGAACGCAATGATAGTTTTCGGTTTAGAAATTTGGTCAATCCTCTTTGCTTTAGTTGGCTTTGGTCTGCAAAATTTAGATGTTCAATAAACTACATAAAAACAGAATGATAACCTTCACATTAAATAAACCATTGATACCTATGTACATTAGAATGATTTGAAAGACCATTTTTGCAATATCTAAAATATTTCTGATAAAAGTAATAAAAATCAAAAATCAATTTGCGCTGGGATAGATATCATCATAATTTTTACTGTTATCAATTATTTTTTGATAAGCAATGATGCCATAATATGTATGCCTTCTACATATTTTTCAGAACAGAATAGCCCTTATGACATATATGTTACACTATAATAATGCCCTCATAAAGCATAGACATAGCGTTTTTAAAAAGTATAACAAGACTTTCATGTTTTTCAACTTTTCTTAATATTTTTAATGCTTCAAAGATAAAAACACAGTATTTCATTGTTTCTTAGCAAAATTTCAGTTTAACAATTAACCATATTGTTGCTTTGCTCTGGAATTCTTTATTTACATAAAATTAAAAAAAGCAAAAGCTATTTTTGACATAAGGTTTCTACAGAACGTAATCCTCCCCTTAGTGTTATTTATGAATTAAACAATCAATGGTGCCGAAAAATTTGGATGTATAATGATGAATAATGAATCAATGACATTTATTTACCAAGTCAATAAAAATAGGGCTATTTGGATGTAGGAAATGCAATAACTTGTTTTCACATATACTTGGTCAGGCAAAGATGCAGCTGTAACCACAATCTCGCCAGATATATATTCAATCACTTGTTATCAATTGTATTAGCAGGAACACAAAGAATTCATAAATTTCCATCACAATATAGGAGAAAAGTCTTCTATAACGATACCTATAAATTGAAATAAGAATTTGAAGACAAAATCATTCATAACTACTTAGGAACATTTACATAACATCTACTGCTAGAATTTTATCAGTATACTGAATTACAACATAAAAATAGAGAGCATCTAGACATTATTGTTCCTACCGTAGACGGAGCTGTAAAGGTTTTGAATCAGTAAAAGGAAATAAATATATAAAGAACAAATAAATGAAATATGTAACTATCAAAGGAATAATATTACATGTATAAAAATTTCAACAGATAAGTGCTTAGTGTTTGTTGTTGTGGTAGAAAAAATAAATAAATATATATGCATTTACTTTAGAACGTTCTTTGGAAAAGAGTACACAAAACTCACTCTCTGTTTGACTGTTGCCAAAGCGGGGGGAAAGCAGCTTGCGAAAGCCCTGGTGGTGGTGCGGGAGCCCTATGGCCACCCCCTCGACCTCGTCCGCCTGCACTTAATGACGCCTTAATTGACTGTAACTGTAAGGTCACTCAAATTAATCAACTCGCATGTCATGCCAGATTGTCAGTTTAGAAATAAAAACTTCACACTACACAGCACTAACAAATAGATTTAACCTCTTTAACGAAATGGTTGCTGTATTTAAAACACATCAAATATTATTGTGAAAATAGTCTATAACAGTCATTAAAGCACTTTATGTTACTTTTGTGGTGACATGAATATTATAGATTGTACAAAATAGTTGAGTTATAAATCATATGCTAAAAAAATAACATCTATGTAAAGTATCCCACAGTTCTAATACAGTTATTCATTTTTTTGTCACCCTTATTACATAGGACATTTTTCTACTACTGTTATTTATTAAGTCACATGATATAGAAAAAAATATAATTAATTATAATAGTTATTTTAGTTACTTCGTTAAATATAGTCGGAAATTCAATGGGATATGTTTGAAAGTATATAACTACAAATCAAAAAAAATAATTTCAAGCAAGGAATTAATTATTATAACTATTATTTATAAATTGAGCTGTCAACATTTCAATTAGTATGTACCTAATCATTACGTTACATCACAATTATACACAGTACTCTCTTTGAAACCAGAGACAAATTAAAATTCTTACAAAGCCAAACAAAACAATAATAGGTAAATTATTTTTGTTAAATAATTCAAATGCTTAAAAGGGTAATTTGCATAACTTATTACATCTGTAAGATTAATGTGTCTGGAGTATTTGAAGCTTCAATATCCAATCTGAAAACAATTCTATCGGCACAATCCAAGCGGCGGTTTCCATTTGCTAACTGGTTAGGTTAGGTCAGCTGTTACATTTGTGTGTATACTAGCTGTTATTTAAAAGCATCTAAAATATATGTATACATTCCACTTTCAGGATGTTATTTTAAAATAAACATGACACGGTAAATCAGCGTTGCAATAAGAGCGCACAGTCCATGGAGCGATGCCACATTAGTACGGAGAGAGCACATGAACAGAAGGGCGTATACGTGTGGGTGAGCAGAGGCGGATGCGCTCGCGCACGTACATAGTTGCGGGCGATGGGCGCGGCCGTGTCAAACAAAAGGTTGGTGACACCACCACCGCTGCAGGCGGAAGGCGACATGGAGATCGGGAGGGGGAGTACCTCTCGCCGCTGGTCGGCTGTCTCCTGGCGAAGACGCCGCACCAAACGCTCCGCTTCCGCCAGACGAATCGACTCTGCGCCACTCTCCCGGTTCTGGTCCAACGCCTCTGACTCCTCCAATCTGGAAAATCATTTCATGAAAAAAACCACTCCAAGAAAACATAAAGCCTTTGAGTGAGTTTTTGTGAATTGAATTACTTTACTCCTTACAAACAAGCTAGTAAATTCTTATTAAATACCCATCAATAGAAAATTTTAACTTATTGGGTGACTTTTGGTCAATAATGAAAACTTTTGAATTATATATAGAACCAGTGTCCTGTTAGAGAAAATGAAGGCAAAAACAAATGACAGAAGTTGCATTCCAGGTAAGAATAATTATATTATGAGCACACTAGTGCAAGCTTTTAATAACGTTCAAAACAGTTCAAAAGAAAAGAAACAATTTGAACTGACTTGTAAATTTAAATATCCAATTAACACTATCAACATATTGACGGATTACGATCCTTTTATGGAAATTCCTTTTAGCAAAAAAATTAAAACTTATAACATTGTTATTTTGACTATTATATGGCAAAAATTTACTAATTCAAATTAATCAAAAGATAGCGATATTTAACAAAAATTTCGAACTAATTATGTTATTTATTTCAGCATTTTATCTTACGAAATCAATCAATTTTTAAAGATAGAAAATAATAAAAGTATAAAAACAATTTGGATTGAAAAACGACATTGAATATGATATCTTTATAAATACTTATGCTGATGAATCAATGACTGGAGTTCGACAGTTCGGGATAAACTCGTCTGCAAGGCAATATTCGTTGTTGACAATTCTTTTTCTAATCTTTCGCATCGTTCTGCGTCGCTTTCGATCTAAAAAGTGAAACATACATTATTGTCACATTAGAAACACGTGCCCAGAATGGGAAGGAAGACCCGACCTAGGGAATCATAGAAATTAATGTTTCTTATCTCTTGAATACATTGATAAGATCTTAAAAAATAGAAAAAATTAAAATTCCTTGATTTGAGCAAAATAATATGCACATTTTTTGCTACTTACATGAGAACTATCATTTTCTTTTGGGATAGATATTTTTTCTACGGTTAAATCTTGAGATGTCCGCGGAGATAATTTGACTTTATTTGTTTGTTCATCTTTGACAGGTTTTTCAGGTGTATCCGTATGATTGTTTTCTGCTTTCCCTTTCGAAAATACTAACTGGAATTGTAAATCTGTGAAGTAAAAAAATCAATTTAATTCTTCAACGTGTGTGTGTCAATAATGTGTTATATTGACACCATTATTTGAAAAATGTTTCATATAAGAATACAAAATTTGATGATTGGAAATCAAGGTATAATGATGAATTGATTGGTGAAGTGGAAAATTATGCGTTTCTATGATATTCTCTCATTAAAGGCATTCTGAAGTGAGAATAAACAGTGACAAAAATTACTGAACCTAGAATTTTTTTTCTTGGACACAAACAAGTAGATAAAGTTATTTTTAAAATTTAGCGTCAATTGGAACAGTGATTGGCAAGTAATTGCGGTAAGTAATAACCTCTGTTTTTTTGTCGAAGGCTTTCGATTTCTTTGTGAAGGCCAGTGAGCATAAGATGATGTTGCTCCTGAAGAAAACGAATGTTCTGCTCAAGCTGAGTGACCCGGAGTGGTGGCTCACTGGCACCAGAAACCGGACCCAGACTCGTACTGCTCGTCCCCGGAAATTCTTTCACCTTACGATAAAAAATACGATATCATTTTACATGTGAGCTAATCATTATCTTAGTTAAATACAGTTTTGAGCATGACAATTTACCATATTTATAAAATCTGATCGTCGTATCCTTATCTGCAACCAAGGCATAACCAAATAAAACCTTTTGCATTTATCTCTATGTATTGACTGCTACTTTAGCTTTTAGTATTTCATTCAAAATAGTTCATTTCAGTGGATTTCTTTTCTAAAAGTATGTAAAAAAGGGTAAATGTGACATATTAGAAATAATAGTTATTTTTAAATTCAAATTACTCAAATAATGGATTTATACAATTGAAATTCTTGTAAGTAAAGTAAAACCCTCATTTACACTAAAGTCAGAATCGTATAATATGGAGTAGTGTAATTGGAGGTTCCACTTTACAGTATAACTCTGATTCTTTTCAAACGATAAACACGGGAATGTCTTATTCTCTTTATTTTCAGTCATTATCCAGTTTTTTTTTTCAGTAATATTTGAATAGAGTCGAATAGGTTTATGACCAGGCTGACAAATGTTTGAAAAAATGATCAATTGTAGGTAAATTTGAGACGGTAACTTTAATCCAATAAATTAAAGAGAAACAATATGAAGTAGAAAAATTAATGAGAGATTTTTTAAATAATAAAAACACATTTTTTAGTACTTATTTCCACAATATCTTTTTTGATCAGGACCGGTTTCGCTCATCGCGAGCATTATCAACTGATAGAATTTACAAACAAGTCTATTTATACAAAACAAAAAAATAATTTGAGTTAAAGGTAGCAGGTGTACAAAACCATGGGTTCAAGAACTAAGAAACAATTTACATAAAATCATACAATATTGATACAAATAAAGTAAAAGAGTATAAAAATTAAATCTTCACAATCACTTATTAAGAATTTCAAATACAATTATGGTAAATCACTAATCCATTAGGAGCTCTGAACAATCAATAAGGAAGTAAGGAGTGGGAAATTTTAATGACGAAAATAACCCACACTTACTACTTAATGGAACAAAATAAATTAATACAGGAGAATTTTAATGATAGTCAATTAAAGATGAATCGATGAGATGGGAAGATATGGTCAGTCAGGGGCGTTCCAATATTTTCTGTAAAAAAATAAAGTAAAAGGAGGCAATATCATTTTTCAAAAAAAAAAAAAAAAATTTGAAATATATATTTATTAAGATTAATAGATAATTTATTAGTCGTATCAATTAGATAATTTAATGAGTATAACAATGGTGACGACGCAAAAGTTGCCTTTCGGTACCTCCCCAAAGTACTAAAATATTATCTAATTATCTATACCAATAGATGATATTTTTAAAAAGATCTAATTTTGTAATTTTTGATTCAATCAAATTCATAAAAAAAATCAGCTAAAATTGGTGACAATGGACTACCCGTTGCCAAACCATCCAACTGTTTATAAAATTTATCTTTAAATTAAAAATAATTTTGATCTATGCAACAGTTAATGATTGATTTTACATCTGTGGCCAATCGGGGATTGAGATTTTTCATATCTATGAAATCAACAATCGCTGACTGAATTGAGTTTTTAATCCCGAATTTGGGGGTGAATCCCAACTTATGTTTGAACAAGGAATTAGCAATCCCTGCTAATTTAAACGATGGTGCAGCATTAAAGGAAACTACTGGCCTTAAGGGCATACTTTGTTTATGGATTTTTGATAACCCAAATTTTTGCCAAATTCTAACCTTATAAAGGAACAAACCACTTTTGCGTCGTCACCATTGTTATACTCATTAAATTAAATTAATAAATATATATTTCATATAAATATTTTTTTTTTTTTTTTGAAATCATTAAAATTCTCCTGTATTAATTTATTTTGTTCCATTAAGTAGTAAGTGTGGGTTATTTTCGTCATTAAAATTTCCCACTCCTTACTTCCTTATTGATTGCTCCTAATGGATTGTTGATTTACCATAATTGTAATTCTTAATAAGTGATTGTGAAGATTTAATTTTTATACTAATTTACTTTATTTGTATCAATATTGTATGATTTTATGTAAAATGTTTCCTAGTTCTTGAACCCATGGTTTTGTACACCTGCTACCTTTAACTCAAATTAATTTTTTGTTTTGTATAAATAGACTTGTTTGTAAATTGTATTCTATCAGTTGATAATGCTCGCGATGAGCGAAACCGGTCCTGATCAAAAAATATATTGTGGAAATTAGTACTAAAAAAAATGTGTTTTTATTATTTAATATATCATGCCTTTCCATCAAGAAGTGACAGTTAACACCTTAAATGTGATTAATGAGAGATTATTTAACATTCTTCTCATGGATGTTTGCCAGGGACTATCAAAATTGAACAAAGGGAAAATCAAGAATCCTATGAAAATATATCTGAATTATCGTGTCAATATTTTGTTCAGTCAGCTTCATTTTTTCACACACAGGTGGCTGTACCAGTAAGATGTTTGAATTGTACCACTAGGAATGTTATTATTATAAAATAATTTATGTGCATTTATACTTAATTAATTATCGAATTGAGAATCCATATTAAAGTAGTTGTTCAAATTATTTATTGGATCTAAATAGAGAGAAACGTAATTATTTACTATATCCATATAATATATGAAGTGAACCCAGTCAGTGATTAGGTATAGAAGGCAAGAATACGTAAGGAAGAAAGGGGTCTTGTCTTCCAAAGATTGATGTTTATATTTATTGTATAAATGAACTTTCGTAACGAGTATATTATAATTTACTAACCTAAGGAACAATAAAATTAAATTATTCCTCAGGCACACATAGCGATATTTGAGCAAGTCATCCAAATTGTGCAAAACTCACATAAATGTTTGGAAGTTCAACCCACTGAGTAAAAAATCTGTATTTTTAAATTATTTGTATTCAGCTGACAGTTTATTTCCAATTTAATTTTATAAGCATATGCCCTGAACTATATTTGTTAAAATCAGCACAAAGTAATATGCATTAAACAAAATGTAATGTTTTTAATTAAAATATTTATGGATTTTAGCATTACACGAATTTTAAATTAAAAACTAATTTTGCCTCGGAAAAATTAAAGCATTATTATAAACAGTAACTTAATTTAGTGAATTGCTACAAGGCCGATAAATAACGTGTTTTTGATAACAAAATTGTATACTTCACGAGACATATGCATTTATTACAACATACAATGAGTATTATAAAGAGACAAAGAAAAAAGAATTATCGGGGCATACTTACGATATTTAGTTGTGCAACCGCTACTCCAGGCATTTTAACGGTATTAAATAACTCTATTATTGTATATTATTAAACTATTCAAAGCAAATCTTCGAATCAATTATTATTTTTCTATGAGTATTCACGAATAAAACATCACACTAGCAACCGTAGAGATAGTTTCATGGATTTTGCCAGCAATTTAAAAACATTTTGAGTAAATTCATTCGACGACTCCTTGATAAAAAAAATAAAACGACACAACTTAAGGTTTGCTGCAAATATCTGGGAATGCAGTATCTCTCGCGATCGATATAAATGAAAAACCAGCGGGCAGAAAACGACTCGAAAATCGCACGAATCAAAAATAATGATATGACTTCGCAGATTCAAAATCAGAATAACATACAAAACACTGATGACTAGTCACTTACTCACAACCCACAATTTCGGGTGTCGTAAACCTTTTAATTAAAAAAAATGGCAAGGTCGTTCAGAAAACTGTATCGATTTTGAATTACAACTTATTTATTATTTAAAAATAAAAATTGTTATAATAGCTAATTATAACATAATTAATTCTTTGTTGTGTTGTTAATTTACAAAAATATTTCTTTCAACAAGCTACAAAATCAACAAATGAAATTTTCGATGGAAATTCAGTCCAAATTCTTGAATTTACATTGAATTCACATGAGAGAATTTCAACATATCTGTAACTGATGTGTTAACTGGCCTCTATCGGCTTATCAGACAACTTTGACCTGAAAATGAAATACGTTTGTTTCATGTACAAAATCTAGTGCGCACATACGTTTGAAATATCAGTTAAAATATTTCACTATTCTGTAAATTGAAATGAATTTGAGTCTGATAAGATAAGTTCTTTTTTGAAAAACAGATTACTTTATCAATTTTTCATCCGATGAATTAGAGGGAACCGTCATTGGGTGATATAAATAGATGAAGCATACTGATTCGATTGCTGCTGCATTTGATAAATGACATTATTTTAACAGAAGTATAAAGCAACTAGTGGGCAGTAATTATGAAAAAAATAGTGTGATTTTAATGGATAATAAAGTTAATGCGATATAAAAAGAAGAATGACTGATAAACACAATAGTTTTGAGTACATTTTTGTTTGCTACGGATTATAACAACCGATCTAAATAAAATATTCACAGGCTATTTAAAATCAATAAATATACACGTGTCACAGATTCGTTATCGCTTTTCTATATTCGCAATTGAATGTGAAAGATCAATGCAGAGGAGACAGTGTCGAGCGTTGACCGCTGCTGCACTGAGTCAGCGTTTTGACGCCCGATTACGACAACTCACTGCCGAGCTCGTGCGCTCGCCGACCGGCGGCTGGTGGCACCACCGAACAAAGAACGATCCTGTGTTATTATTTATTATGGCGCGAACCGGAATACAAGTTTTCAAAGTCAAAAAAAAACTAATTTATTTCAGATTGACATTCAATAATAAGTTATCCACCGCACAGCCGTAGTGCATTCTTTGTCTGAAACTAATTCATACACGTCATAATAATGATACAGAACAGTCAAAAAGGGAGTGTTAGTTTGACTTATCAAAATGTAATGAATTGTGACTTGAATAATATTAGACGGTAAAACGTTTCAAGCTTGAATACAAATTTACTAAGCCGATTAAAAATCTTTATTTTTGGTATAAGTATCAATTTATTTTTATGTAGACGATATAGGCAATTTCAACAGTGAAGAAATTTACCAAATAGTGGCGCACCTACGTATTGTAATATTAATTTTAAATATATGTATACACAACTAAAATTAAAAGAATTATAACAATAATTACAAATAAATCAGTGCATAAATTATGTACGAGAAAAAATTAGGATTTGATTATAAAACCATATCAAGACGGCAGCATAAAACAATAAGTTTATCCAATTCATGATATCGACGTAAAGGTACTTGATGGAATTTCAATATCAAATTTGAATTGTTACAACATTGTACGAATCCACATGTTTTGTCACTAACGACCCAGAATAGAAATGAAGCCAGTTCTGTTCTGTTGCATCCGTGTGATAGAATGCCTGAAGATGCCGAAAGGCGAAACCCGGGTCGTTAGTGACAAAACATGTGGAGTCGTACAAAGTTGTAGCAATTCAAATTTAATAAGTTTATATAATGTTTTTTTTTAGTTTTTGGAATTTATATTCTTCAGTGGCTATAAAACTGAAAAACCATAAGCAATCCAGTACGGTTTTTTTTCTATGAATAGTCAATTGAAAATTATATTTCGCTGAATGAAACCGCTCCTGACTAAAGAGGTGATAAAATTATAGAGTAAATAATAAAAATTTATCAGTTTGTTTATGAAAAAATATATATCATATTTATGGTAAAGGTGATAAAAACCATTCCATATTGTTTACGTTTGGGTTAGTTCCTTGAAGACAATTAAGTCAAAGATGAACTCAATAATACAGATTAGTGTGATGGAAATATAAGATAAAACTCTGATTCACTTCCGTGTAATAAGAAAGCAAAAGTCAACGTGAGTCACTACAAGCGATGACATTAATACATGTTCAACCTTACTGCAACAGCGAGTGAATTACTTTAAAGCGAAGGTTGCTGCCATTTTCAGTTTTGTTTGTTAATGGAATAATAAAAGGTATGATAACATTGGTATCAGAGGCGGATTAAGCACTTGGGAGCCTTGAAGGCCTTATTTTTCGAATAACAAAAAAAGTGTTTAAATTATATTTAAATAAAATCTCTATTTTAATATCCACTAATCGAAAATAATATTTAATTACTAATTTCGAATGCCTTCCCATGAAATAATAAATTAAACAATATTTTATTCAAAAAATTAAAGTTATAACTTTTCGATGAAAAGTGAAATGGACCAACTGATATATTCGAAAAACAGTTAGTTCCATATGGTTTTCTACTGATACGAAGTGAACTTTCGAAATACATTCTAGAATTGTATTATATTGTTTAAAAAGAAGAATTATATTGAACTAAAAATATCACGCTTGAATTCAATGGACTGAATTGAAGGATCATATAGATGTTATTTTTGACGCTCGAAACACGCACCGTGTGCGTATATAAATGTAATACGCAAAAATTTACAGAACAAAACAATACATTCTATAGAGACATCAATTTTTCTATTCGACTTACGTGGCGCTTCTATAAAGGGAGATTTTGACGAATGAATAAATGTTTACTTTTTAAACATAGAACAATAATGTTACTGCTTTATAATTATGTCCAGTTAGCTTAAAAAACCTACCCCTTAACAAAATATTTTACCATAGTATATAAAGGTTGCCGTATCACATTTTACAACGTAGTTTTCATAATAATTCGCTAGCTCTTTAACTGTCCGATTACCTCAAAGTGCGCGCTCGTGGCCTCAAATTATAATATTATACGAGGAATTCTAATAATATCGCAACAATTTCTTTCAATGATCAACCAACCACTACAATTTTTAAAACAAATGCCTTCATTAACGCGCCTTCGTCATAGATAACGTAATATTTGCGAATGAAAGGAATCACAAAAATATAATCTTATAAGCGTCTTATCATAAGTTTTGCGACACTTTTTTGTTATCCGAAAAATAAGGCACACAAATGATGCATGCGGCATACCATGAGCATAATTTTACACTCTTCTTCGCTTTATTTCTTGGTCCGCTAGCGTCTAACGTGGAGCAAAAAGTCAAAGATAGAATACCATTTTTGTGTAGCTGACACATTTTGATTTCTGATCTCCTTATTTGTCTTCTTGTAATATCGAGGCTTAAGATCAGAAGTTCTTGGTTGAAGCTATCATGTGTACGTTTAGCGGAAGAATAACGTTTTCATAATTACATTCTGTAATAGGACGCAACTTTGGCCCTGAAGGACGCCCTAAATAGAAAATGTATTGCAATAACAATATCTATGGGCATATGTCTCAACGACACATATTAGTAATATCTGAGTCACTCAATCAAAATATTGTGAACCAAAATTTCCCACCAGGGTCAAAGTCACGCTATATTGTATAGTTCATATTCTGATATTTTTTAAAGAAAAAATATCAGAGCAATATAAAATTGTAGAATTGAGTTATACTTAGTCGTATAAAGTTTATATCTCATTTAATTTTAAATTTAGTTCTGCTGCTTAAATTTGACTTATATAGTTAATAAGAATGACACGGTGAAAAAATAACAATGTATTTTAGTTCTACCAAATTTTTATAAGATATAGTTGATAGTTATTTCGGCTCATGCCATCGCCGGAACTATAGTTCCGACGATGGCAATATCAACTATATCTGTAAAAAAAATTGTAGAACTAAAATACATTGCTATTTTTTCACCGTGTTGTAATGGAGTTCCACCAAGTAAATGCCAATTCAATCAATTAATAAGAATGCTCGTTAACATTTCAATATTATATAAATATAAAGAAAATATTAAAAATTGAAAGTCTTATTATAATAGAAATATTACAATATTTTGTTTGATAGTAATTATAATTTTATGAATAATATCGCATAGACAATTAAAAATCACTGTCAAAAATAATAAATTTTTGTTTATTACACTCTTATGATATATTGCTCTACTTTACTTTGGTAGGCACGTTTTGTTATGAACGCCTGAATCGATTTTTATAAATATAACATAGCTGGAATTTACGTCGAAATCGCAAGACTTTTCCAAGATGCAGCAATAGTACCGGTACGCAAGTATTCGGCGTGTTTCGGCGAACCGGCACAGAATGGTACTTAACCGGTGATTCATGACCCTCCACAAGGAAAATCAACCCTTCATTTCGCTAAATAGTAACCCGTCATTCAATATACTTCCCTTGAATTTACAATTAGTACACTGTGTGTTAAATTATACGCGAGTTATACATTATATTGAATGATCAAAGGTTGAAACAAACACACTGCGTAATTATGGTCGTACGAAAAATGCGCGTATATAATAGCTTTTAACATTTATAAAGCTCGATAAAATTTAATAATATATTGTATGGCAAGTATCACAACACTGATTTTATGATATAATTAGTATATTTTCAAATAATATACGTTGAAAGGGTGCCGCCCTCTCCAGGTGTCGTAAGAATTGTCGATTTTATAAAATAGTGACAATGCATAACAGATAAAAAACAATTTTGTTTACGCGATAAACTGCTAATGAGAATTCTGCTGAGGAAAATCGTTTAACAGGGATGTTTGTATCACACGGCGTAAAAACGACGCGACGCACTCGATACACCGAGAAGTACAGGAAAGCTAACAGTCGGCTCAGTTATCGATTGTATTTTCTCCTCGTAATACCTAGGTGGAGAGATTCACTTATGAAATGCCGGCGCCGAAGGGGCGCGTGCGCACTCCCGTCGGAAATCAAAACACGAAACGAACGTATTTCCATGAAAAGGAAAATACATTAGAGTGAGTTGTTCCAAAACAAACACACTACTCTCTATAACAATACAAATACAGTACACTTACAGAAAAACAAAAACAGCTATGCGGTCCTTGGGAAATGATACATTAATTTCTCACATTCAATAATAAGTTTGTAAAATATCATTCACACAGTAATTATTTTATAAATACACATACTTTATGATATCTACTGAAGGTGCTTGATGAAATTTCAATATCAAATTTGAATTATTACAACTGTGTAAGTATCACACGGATGCAACAGAACAAATGATCTGATAGAATGCCTGAAGATGCCGAGAAGTTAAACCCGGGTCGTTAGTGACAAGACATGTAGAATCGTACAAAGTTTTAACAATCAAAATTAAATATATATACATTTACGATTTAATAAACTCTTTCTCAATATTTTATCACGTACCTATTACGAGCATATTTTAAGCATTTTCTATTTTCAAGTCATATAAATATTTTTTTGGATAACTTTACCGTAAACACAATAACCAATTAAATCTATTTTCTATCTATATAACCAATTTTCTGTGTATGAGTTCAAATTTAAAGCTTACTAACTTTTACGTGATTATTTAGATTTCTGCATTATTAAAGTTTTGATTGATTTCTTTAAGTTCTTGACAAAATTGAGTTAATCGCCCTCGTTATGAACAGTATATTTTCCACAAATTATTTACTTTGAATCCAATACGTGAATCGCTCCTTATTCAGAACTTTATGGTTCGAGCTATTCATGACTTTTTTTGTATATGGAATGAACTGATTTACATTAACTTTACGAATTTGATTTGTATTTTACATACCTGCACATACCACCTCGATGAAAAATACTGCTCTAAAACAAAGAATTTATATATAATATCCTGGCTAATATATCGCGTGCCAACATGCTCTTTAGTTCGTCAAATAGTGGTTTAAAAAAACTCGATCGCAACATAAAACGCGATAAAATAAATATACATAATCATATTCCTGAATAGCTTAGCTATGATGCTTAAACATTATGTATATTATCCATCGTCAGAACTATGAGGCGTGAGCCGAAATAGCTATCAACTATATTTGTTAAATATAATTTTGTAGAACTAAAATACATTGCTATTTTTTCACCGTGTTATAATGGAGTTCTACCAAGTGAATGCCAATTCAATCAATCTATTAAGATATTTTTAGTGAAATCAGTTAGTTTGATTTTGCTTAGTGAAAAAATATTACAAGGTCTGAAAATATTAGTCATCGGGAGTCAAATAGGAATAATCCACCCCCATTCATTTTTTCGTGTATATTTTTACAAAAGTAAAATTAAATTAATAAAAAGTTATTTAATTTTACTCAAGACCCATATTGTCTAAAATAATATATAGACGGGTTCACTTGTCATCAGAATATCTGGTAATATGGCCAATTCTATATATAACTATATTTTTTTTAATAAATCCAGTATGCCCTTAAAACACATGACTATTCATTCACATTATACGATTGTAAAATAATATTGATTTAAATTATATGATACAAAAAGTAGTGTCGTTGCACAAATACTTTTATATAAAGAGAGCTTTTGTTAATAAGTTTTTGAAAAAAAAAAAACAATAAAATTACAGGGTTTTATAATTGAATAAATACGAATGATTTATAATTTATGATATCGACTGGAGGTGCTTGGTGGAATTTCAATATCAAATTTGAATTGTTACAACTTTGTACGATTCCATATTTTTTGTCACCAACGACACTGTGATAAGAGTGTGATAGAGTGCCTGAAGATAGTGACGAAACATGTGGTATCGTAAAAAGTTGTAACAATTAAAATTTGAATAATTTATTTATTTTCTGTATTAGGAACGATAGATAATATAATATGAAACATATTATATTATTATTATGCAATCAGCATATTTCTGGAGAAGTTTCAGTCTCGATTTTGATAATCGATTTTCATTAAGTACACCTAACATTTGCATTGAAATTGTATTTACAACAAAAAATATAGCTTTGGTTTTTTCTTCGTATCATTTCATTTTAAAGTGATATCAATTATAACCAAAGAACTATAAATGAAATGAAAAAATTATCAATTTTTATTATACATGGCATTTAATACATTTTTGCAAACTTCCTGCAAAGTAAATCGAATTGAATTTATGCCACAAATATTCTCAGAAGACCGATATTTTGTAAATAAAATATAATATTTAAATGTGCAGATTGAAAAACTACCATTATTTTGACGTATGTATGTATACATAAATCTAAAATGAAATTATGTTAAGAATTTAATGAACACTACGCTATTATTGTGAAACATACCCAAAATCGAGTAGCAATTTTCTCGTCGATTGGACTGGATAGCTGAAGAAGACCAGTTCTGCTCCATTGAGGAAATTGCTGCGTTAACGGCGGTAGAGATGGCGCTCCCATTTTTAATTTGGTCAATATTTGTTTTTAATTTTATTACCTATTAGAGTAATGTTTATTTTGTACATAATATAATTACATTAGCCATTCTACTGTACAACTTTCAATTTGAATTTGGAGGTTATGTATCACATGAATTTAGCCTTTTGACGTTTTATACAAATTTACAATAAATTTAGCTACGTGTAAAGAATTATTTTTCTATTTAGTTGGCATCTTGAAGAATTGTTATTACTGTTCAAATTTCTGCATAACGTCAAAAGTGATTTTTATCAATTTTTATGGAATGAATTTCAGCCCTAGATGAGTTTGTTACTTTTTACACCTTGACAACGAATCAGCTGTCAGTTGTTGTTTACTTTCGGTATCTAGGGGCAACCAAACAAACGCGAAGCTAGCTGTTTGTTTAGCTGCCGTATAACCCTTATCTTCATACACTTAACAGTATTTGAATACAGACAAATTAAACATTAGTCTAAATTATTGCAGCTTTTCAAATGGTAGTGTTTATATTATTGTTGCAATATGTCCCCGGTAAGATGAGATTTTAAATTACATTTCAATTTCGCAAGTATTTTTCTTAAATCTTCGCCACTTTTCATTGGACATGATTGATTGTATGTATGAATGAATTATTGAAATTTAATTGTTCTCTGGATGTTATAATTATCTTTTCTTTGTAGATAATCAACGAATTGGATCTTCAATGTGCCATTAGAAAAGTTAGAAGAGATAGAGCTCGCGAAAGAGATCTAGAAATATGGACAGAGTTTTGTTCAAAACAATTATATCAATCAAACACATCTCCAAAAAAGGGTATTTATATTTCTTTTTATAATTTATTGTTGATTGATTACAGTGATTATCGGGATCTTAATTACAAGCCTGCCATCATGACATAATACTTATCTGGTAATAGGATAGACTTTGCACCATTCCATTGGTGAAATTTTCAACCTTGTCATCTCTACTCATTCAATAGCATATAGAGAAAGTTTGGTTTGCTAAAAACCTGGCTAATCTTATACAATTTTGGAAAAGAATGTATTCATAACATCACACCCTAAATTCATGGAAAGTATAGTCAGCAATCGTCTTCCTCCTTACTGCTTAGCAGGAACAATGATTTTTTAAATACGTCTGTTCCCAATGTGGAGGATGTCGACACTCCGTGGAACTTATCTCAACTTTAGTTTTTCTTTAAGAACTACTTATTACTGAATTGATTAGCTTCTTCTTTCACAATGGAGTAAAGTTAGATGGATACATCTTTTTAGGGTGGGTAGTAAAGAACATTATATATCACAGAAACCCATGCATTCAAATTTTAAATTCAAATCTATAAAATTTGAATTGTGACAATTTTGTACGATTCCACATATTTTGTCACTAACGACCCGGGTTTTGCCTTTCGGCATCTTCAGGCATTCTATCACACAGATGCAACAGAACTGACTTGTGATAGAGTGCCTGAAGATGCCGAAAGGCGAAACCCGGGTCGTTAGTGATAAAACATGCGGAATCGTACAAAATTGTAACAATTCAAATTTGATTTTGAAATTCCATCAAGCACCTTCAGTCGATATCATAAATCAAATCTATAAATCGATTTATGAAAGTGTCCATATTGGGACCGAAACCTGTGGATGCTGACCAAGCATCTGACAATGTTTAGTGTATACTATTTTTCATTTCACAATAAAAATTATATTCTAAAATCGTTTATCATAAAGCTGTATCTTATTAACGTTGGTAACTCTTTCAGAACAACTCAAAGTACGTGTGTCGCCATGCAAAACTCAGACACCCATAGAAGAAGAAAAAAACATTATTTGGCCGCCTCCATTATTCGTAAATATATCATTTGATATATTATATGTAATATGTGTTCTATTTCATTGTAAAAATAAGAATTTATTCACAACCTTCCATCTTTCTTTTCTAGTTGACTAACAGAAGAAACAATTTACTAGAAACGGTGATCTATGATTCACAAGATGAGATTCCAACATTCATTGACAACTTGCCGGAAATAAAGGAAGTAGTTGACTTGGAGCCACAACTTAGCTCAGCATCAACAAAAAGTCACAAAGATATTTCTTCTGAAAGAAATTTAAATAGAGCTCAAAAACTCAATTTAATTTGTTCAAAAATCACAGAGGTTTTGAATGGCATGAAGTAAGTAAACTCAACGATATTCTTTGTGAAGAAATGTAAATTTTCAGATATTAACAATGTACACAGCAAAAAATTAATAGAGCGTACAAATTAACTATGTCAGCAAAATATTTTATTTGAAGAAATTTGGTAATTGTTGAGCTGCCCCGTGGTGCTCTAATTCCAGCAACAAGACTAAAAGTATGCTTTAACTCATGTCATAAAAAAAAAATATCAATTGTATTGGACTCAATGTAAATCAGTAACTTCAGTGTTTGATCAAATTCAACAATTCAACAGAGGTGGTTGTATGACATATAAATGTAAAGATAATGTCTAATATTTTTTTTTTGTTTTTTATTTCATTCAATTTAAATGTAGCTTTATTGAATACTTTCATTTCCTTATTGCTCATCTAAATTTTCATGCTGTACTTTCTAGGTCCCAATTGATGAATTTTCAAATACCGGAAGAAACAGCAGAAATGATTCGGTTTCAAAAGAAAAGTAAAGAATTTTGTGCAAGGTTTTCTCGAAATCATTTATACCACTTTGAACTTCAGGTATAATACGAAATTTCAATTTTTGTGTAAAATTTGTATTAAAATATACCCTGATTTCTTCTCATAACCTCTGTAAGGTTGTTTAGCACCAACACTGTTACATATTTTTTTAATTAATCGCTTTTAGAGTATCCTTTACTCGGCTTAGTAAGAAACGAGTTGAAACAAAGCTTATGAATCTCTTTTTTTAATGTATAGCATATGACTTTCAGGTTAAGGAAATACGAGCACTTAATCTCTGGGAGCCATACATTGAATGGGATGAATACACACAGTATTTGGACAAGATTATAAATGTTTACCAAATCCTCTTACAAGCCTTTTCTGTAAGTTATTCTCTTTTTAGTCAATCTATTCGTTGTGGTTTATGTTTGTACAACATATTCTAGAAGCAATGCATTGATTTCGACAATAAAAAGTTTCAATGAGTCACAAAAAAAGTTGAGGTTGAAGTTAATTATTTAAAAACATTTAAATATTTTTTTTTTTTGTAATAATTATATTAAATATTTCTTTTCTAGATGTTCCAGCGACACATGTCTCTTATATGGGGCCTCGGAGACACAATCATCAAACTTTACGCTTTGATTAAAGGAACAATAGAGCTTAATAGAGTTTGCAATCCTTACCAAGGCACATTGGATATAACCAAATCAGTAATAATATGCTTATATAAGATGCTTAGGACTGAAGAAATTTGCCGTTGGCATTAAATTTATTAATGTGTCTTTTTAATTATTTTTCATGCTGTGAAATTATAATTTATACAGATGTACTGTATTATTTATTTGAAAACTAAAGTAAATTGTGATCATGACAATTTATTCATGAATTGAATCACTTTTCCCTTTATTCCAGTTGCAAGAATTAAACCAAAGTTGTTTATTTGTAAAAGAGTCACTAAGTGAAATTTTAGAAAATTGCAGTTCTGATAAAGCATATTTGAAATCTCATACTTCTTCAATGAAAAACTTAACTCTACAGGTAAATAATAAGCTTGTATCTTAATATGAAATATTTCCTGGTAAATTTAACGAACTATGTATAATAATTGGCCCATGCTCATTGATTAGAAATATTAATACTAATTTTAGAAGATATTTTGAGTAAGTCATTAATGAAAATCATTGAGAAGTTCATCAGTCAAATAAATAAATATATGAGAACAGGGCTAGAAAGGGTCCAGTAGTATAATGGCTACACCTCTCACTTTATCTACAGCATTCTTTCATAATTAGTCAAAATATCCATACCGGATTCAATTTCCTAAATCAAATTTATTATTAAAGTGTCCATTGAAGAACTGAAGCCTGTTACAGTTCAGCCAACTTGGAAAATGGGTCAGGCTACTCATTGTGATCTATGTATTGTTTCTACACATTTTTAGAATATTTCTCATATTCAATGCATTCTTATTTATGTTTATATGGTCATATTTTTCTCAATTATATTTAATAAAATATTTTTGTTATCTTTGATGTTTCAAGTCAATTGGAAGAAGAGGAGGTAACGCCTTTAGTTGCCACTGTCACCAAAAACTGGATAAGAAGAACTTTAATGTTAATTCATGTTATCAATTTGAGACTACTGCTAGAAGTGGAGCATCAGGTTAGATTCATGCAATTAGTTGTGTCATGTCCAAAAAACTTTTGAATGTAGATATACTTACTCATTCAGTTTATTATTAAGAATAAACGAAGACTTATTTATAGTATTATAGTAAACAATTAATTAAAAACACACCAATAAATTTCAGGCGATCGCTATTCTATGTACAGAGCTAAATCAGCAAATAAAGACATTAAAAAATCTAAATCTTCACTATCTAAAGGAAAATTGCTGAGAAATGTTCCAAAGATGTAAGTTTTCATTCACATATATATCATTTATTTCAAAGAAAACTAAAATGGTTCTTGTCTTAAGAAATTATTGACATCAAAGCAGAATATTTTGCAATTTTAACCTTAGGATGTCAATTCATCTCAACATAGGAACAGCTCTCTAATAATGATTTGTATGTAATTTACTGACGAATGAGATGACAATGCTGACAACTTTGACAATCAAATGGCTGGATATCAATGTATTTTATATGAAGTCTTACCAGGAACATTCTTCAGTTTTGCAACTTTTTTCAAGGGAGGCAAAGCTGATTTTTTTGTTTTGGCATTCCCCCCTCTGGAACCTGAAACGACATTCCTGTCTCTTACCAGTGGGGCATAAATCATTAAGAATAACATTATGTAGCTTCTTTTATATTGCAACATAAAAAAATTTGCTTATAATATTTAAATATATTATGCTAAGTAAGTAGTTAATTAAAATGAAAAATTCCCAGTAGATCATCACGTACCTGCATGCTACCATTGTGTTTTCAGTATGTCAATATTTTTTGCTCCTTATTTTATCTGTAGATACATTATACTGAAACTCTATAGTGTGTGTATATATAGATGAATCTCACTGAAATTCACAGCCTTTTGTTAAAATAAAAATGTTTTATTTCATTGATGTTTCAATAATATCTAGTGCGGGACCAAATATAGATACCATTAGAAAACCGACAGTTCCCAGAGACAGGAATTTTATAAATCAAAACCTTATAAATAAAACAGGAACATTACATGGGAAATCCGCTACCAGAAACAAAAATTGCGATGGTGCTTGTCTCAACACCAAAACACAGTCAGATTTGACAAAAAACGTAAGTCCACTTTAATTTGTAATTAGTGAGACAGTAAATCTCTGAATTTTTTTTTTAGTTAAAGTTATATAATATTTTAAATGACCAAGTCTACTTGAGTATGACAAGAATATTTCATTAAATATATAAACACATATATATGTGTGTGTATAGGCATATTGACCAAGTCAGTCTATGAAAATATGCTTCACAAATAGAAAAGAATAAATACACAAATAGAATAAGTGGAAAGACGTTTACTTGCTTTATTATAGCAACCACAAAATCTCATATATATGTGTGTTATGTTGTCTCTATACCTTACATAAAACTATCTAATGACATATCCATACATGTATATCAAAAGACACTTCCTTGATAGATATATAAGAGAGTTTTACAGCCAAGTCTAGGAGAAGAGATATCAAAAACTCCAATCTTTAAGATAACACATTTAAAATCAAAGTATTAAAATTTTACATTGGTCTTGCCTCATATAAAAAATAAATATTAACTTTAAAAATACATCCAATAGATGGCATTGATAATATAAATATTCAGTTGCAAAGTTGACCAATTTAACATTTACATAAGACACCACTCACAGCCAAATATTGGTAAATGAAATATTTTCATAGAAATTGGAGAAAAAGTATTTTTTTACTTAAAAATACTCCGCCCTGTGTAAATATGTGTATCTGATTGTCCTCGGCCTGCCAAATTTTTGTCTTATTTTCACCCTTTGGATGATGTTGAAGTACATTGACCAATGTTTTTTTTGTCACTATTGTCTCATTGGTTTATTTTTTTTATCACTGATATTCATTGACATCTATGCCACGAATTATTTTTCAGAAAATAATCTCAGTGGCTACCACTGACACCAAACTAAATGAAACTACAAAAAAGTCCAGCAATTCAAGAATGAAATATCGCCGAGCAGATGTAGACAATCCTGACACTCTAGTGACCCAACATAGAGGTTCTTCTAGTTCATCAAATATTAAGGTATGTTCACATTTTTTTTTTAAATCAATAACTATCAAAGGGAGACTTATGTACCTCACGGAAACTATACTGCTATATTATAAACTAGTGTGACAGTCCTGATGTACCAAGATGTAGGGACTGTACTAAAAGCCTCAATCACTGATACATGTGAACCCGCATACCATTCATGAAGTTTGCACCTATGACATGGCGCTACAAATATTTTATCGAAAGTTTATGTTTACTTTTAAATCTGGGCTCTCAGGTAAAAAATGTTGATAGACATACTCCAATTTCAAATGAAATAATCTATATAAAATTATCAGTGTAATCAATGAGGTTGTCTAATTGACATCTATCCAAAAATAGGAATGGTTTTACTAATATAGTTTATTTAATATTGATTTATTTAAATTGAGTCGCTTTGACACATTCTGGTAGTATTTTACAACCGCTGAGCAATTTAAGAATACAATTGATTCAACAGTCAAATTGAATCAATCATTTGTTTATTAAGTTTTACACTGCTTTGTCAACAGTTTGCAGATAAAGATAACAAATGAAACATAAAATTTTAATTAAAATCGATTTATGAGAGGTGTAATTTCAATTAACTTTTTATTACAATATGCTTTATAGATAGTACATGCAAATTTTGTTGTGCAATCATAAGACTCGCAATGAATGAAGGAATGGAGAGGACGTCACTCATAGCTTGAATCACACCTAATTATTTCATTTCACATGACCAGTGTATTGAGTTTTATTTTGATGTGATTTACTACCTATTTTTTGCTGCAAATATCTTGTGTACTGTTGCATTTTATTTCACTATTCTGCTATAAAGTTTGTGGACTAAATCTCTGTAGTAATGTGACTGCGTTTTGACTATGATAACTATTGTCAGCTACTCCAACACAAAACACTAAATAAAAGGCTGTCTCTCTGATGATAGAATTTATTGAAAATATCTCTTTTACATTCAGATATTATTTGTAAAAATACACAATAAATAATTGACCATAATAGTATAAGCGATAATTCATTTTAAGCACAAACATGTTTTATATATTATATTTTGTAGTGCATTCAAAGCAATGTATTATAATATTTATTATTTAACATTATAAAATTTTATGGTATGGAATGACTTTATAAAATTCTCATAACGTTTTTCATTTAACAATATACAATAGTAATAACTTTGGTTGAATAGTGTTGTCAAAGGCAGCTACTTCCCCTTAGAGATGTAAGCGAAATAAAAAAAAAACAGCTGCTACATTGAGAGACGTAGCGATCTTGAAAGACGATTCTCTTTGTCTCCCAATGGTGTAATATTCGAGTGATCTGTTTGATGATTTTGTAGGGGGAGATCACTGCTGGTAGGGTTGGGGTGTTGTGTTCATTTACCACCGCATTTTGCGCACAACGGTTTCTGATTGGCAACTTGGAAAGTTTCATCTGTGACGGGCTTTTTGCATTGCTGAAAAATATCAAATTTATAAAATTTTATACACAATTAAAATCAATATGGCCGATTTGTATAAAATGATCATCATTTACATTAATTGTATCATGAGATAGATAATCGCACAGAAGTCACTTAAGGCGTGCCATGACTACATTGCAATTTCAATTGCCTTGGGGTATCGTAACATCATAACCCAAAACAATGATGACATTTTTCCTAAGTTAAATATTATATTAAATCGATCAAAAAAAGAATATGTGAATAGAATTCTTATTTCTGATTTGGTGATGATTTAGGATTATGAAAAGCTTTTGTCTCAATCAGGAGTCATATGTCACCTTTTGAAAAATAGTATTTATGATATTATTCAATCCATCCTCTAATATCAGACACATTTTCATTCAATATTCTATGCGTTTACAGTTATGACGCATCTTGACTGATAATTTAACAGGCGTCAAAACAAAATATCTAAGTATGCAATTTATAAGTAAAAGATGACAATAAATTTTATGAATATGTATTATACATCAAAAACAACATAGTAGTTTTGGTCTCACTTATATTCGTGCTCTATTTACCACAGAAAACGTATTTAAGTTTTGCAATAATCGCCATAGATATTGTGAGCACATCAGCTACTCTTTTCCGGTTTCATATTAGCTGCTGATGTTTTGATGCAGCAGTCAAAAACACAATTGAATTTATAAAACGTGTATTGATTTCTTACCCCACACTTGAAGCATTCCTGGTGCCACTTCTCATTGAAGGCCACGATGACTTTTCCTTCGATTGGCTTCTTACAGGCGTGGCAACGTGGCACGTGCAGCTTTGTGTTACACGTCTTGCAGAATGGCTTGCCATCACGCTCAAAGTGGGGACCGACCAGACCTTTTTTGCATGACGAGCACACCCAGTGCTCTTCATGCCAGTGAGCTCCCATTGCTTGAATCACGCGCTGAATTAAAAATAAAAATATAACACAATTAGCTCCTTTAATTTTTCACGATTATTTTCGTTTTGACATCGGAAAGCTTTGTTGATGCCATAGAAAGAAAAATGTGCAGTCATACATAGGGAGAGAGTGTGTGTGTGTAACGTTACAGATATACCTATAGAATTACATGAATTTTACGGATTGCATAATGGTTATTCGTTTTTTCTATCTACATGACATTCCGTCAACTTTACTGTTTCTTGTTTTTGAAATTATAACAGCAAACAAATGACATTACCAACTTAAACCAAGTCAAAGCAGTCAATATTTAAGAAACACATCGAAAGATGATCTTAGTTCTAACCAACCCAAGTAAATTCATTTTCTTTTAAAATCGAATGTAGGCCTCCCGTATTTTTTCTTAATCTGTAATTATGTATATCTTAGGTAACGAAGTTTTCATATTATTTATTAAACCTACAAATGCACGAAAATTTCGCCTAAGTAATATAAACAAAAGTTTAAGTGCAACAAGAAAGTAATTGGCGTCAACTAATTATCTTACAAATAATGCCATATAATCGTCACATGATTGACATTTATTAGTTTGCTTTAGAAATCCAAACGCCCTCGCAGGTAATCCGGCCGTATTCATTAAAACGGCGTCTTGCTTAAAACAAGAACGTTCACCATACTCTTCTCGTTTTAAAGCATAAACATCTCCGAATTGCTTGTGGAAGCGCCAGCGCTTGTATACAATATTTCTACTGTACACTGATAAGCCCAATGACTGTGATTTACTACTATTTACATTATCAACCAAGTGTATCTTATCGGGAAAAATCCTTTAGGAAATAAATCTCAAGTTTATGTCTGAAGATTTTAACAAGTATTTATTGTTCAACAAAGCTCTCTCATAGCGAGCGACGTACGTACAACTTACCATTTTCAGAATAAATTTAAGCTACTGTGAATAATTTGATACAATACATTATGACAGATTTCCGTTCGACCTACTTTCGAGTGTAGAACTATAGAAGTAACAGAAAGAAGTTTGTAAAGGCGACGCGGCGACATCGCCAGTATTCCAACACACTTTGAACATAACCTAGCTAACACGCAAGATGCAAATCTGAACTTTTCTATTTACTCACATAAATTCATTTATTTCCGAAAAAACGCGTTTAAAACTTTATATTGTATAATTCGTTAAAAATCAATACATTCAAACTTTTTTCGTGATTTCCACTAACATTATTTGTCGGTCAGATATATCGAAATACAGCACGGGTTTTAGTAGAAATATCTTTACTAAAGAATATTATATGTTATCAGTATGTATTTTATAAAACTATATTTTTCCTTGCGCCAACCACAAATGGTTATAATTCTGATATTAACAACAAACTCTTTCCCAAATCACATTGTTCATATTAATGATTCATGATGATTGAACATCCAAAGTATAAAATTGGGGTCTTTTTGAAATGAGAAAAATATAGCATGAATACAGTATCCATTGAATTATTATTCTCTATCATTTTTTTGGCAACTAACATACATATGAAAGCTATTGATATAAATAGCTAAATAGGCTTTGTACAAAGTACAAATCAACATACTTAAGACAGCGTACAATTTTCCTCATATCTTTTTTCATTTATTATACATTTCTTAGAATGTTTAAATTGCATAATATAATCGATTCATTTGTAAATAGAATATTACCCCTTTGATGGCTTCTCCGCAACCCTTGCATCGTTGGTGGAAGAGTCTAGAGTAGTCTTCCATGCAATAAACCTTTCCATCCTTCTCGCTGAACTCAGCTGTGATCGGCAACTTGCACTCCTCGCACGCAAAGTGCTGGGGGTGCCATTTCTTCGACAGAGCTGTCACCACCTAGAGAAGAAGAAAATTAGCATCATTTTAAATAACTATTACTTCCCCTTATAGTGGAATCGAGTGTGCAAACATGTTTATTTTTACAGAATTAGGAAAAGACAAATTAGGGAATCCCACAACACTAAATGTAGAAATAGCAATAAATGGCATAACTCTCGTAAAGACTTGTCATCGCTTAACTCTATTACGTGGCGTAGCTAAAAATATTGTACTCCTATTTGGAAAATTTTCAAGAAGCTGTGAAAGGCTCCGTATTCATTGATAAATATTCTATTGGTATTATACTATTCTTATATGTAAAATGTATATATAAATTTTTTTTCAATGAAATTGTGATAACATATTTTCGTTTTATTTATCATTTTCACTATAAGGATTGATTCATTAAACAGAAAATACCCTGACGATCAACTGAAATGAATTTAATTTGTTTCCAAAACTATTTGTAAATACTGTCAAGTCATTTATATTATCTAACTTCGGAATAATCAAATAATTATTGATAGTACATAGATGTACCTTCATCCATACGTGGTATTTTTCGTTGAAAAAACTAAAATTACTTTCAAACTACCGCCAGTTATTTCAGCGTAAAAATATAAAATATCGTATTATAATTTCTGGATTTCTTATCAATCAATACAAAATCTTTCGCTGCACGTTTTTGTTTAATCTTATCATCTTTCAGGTAACTGCTTGTTTGCTGCTCATTTATTATTTTTAAAATGGCGTTCTCTAATTTCGAAAACAGTCTCACTCTAGAAATTTCCCATATTTTACAAAGAATATAACACTAACATTATTTCAAAGAACTTGTCTATTGACGTGTGGTAGATGGAAGATACCACTTCCTGTAATTACGACTTTATTTTAATATTTTTTTCGAGAAAATGTTTCTTTCCCAGTACACTTTTGGAATATTTGCTGATACGTTGAAATGTCCGTTCGTTGTCTAAGGAGACAACGTCAGAGTTCTGTTATAATACCAATAATATTTTGATAGAAAAAAATCTAACCTTTCCTGATATCGTCTCATTACAAGCGTTGCACACGGATGCACTCATTGATGAACAGTTTGATTTCTGAAATAATAAAAAAATATACTTTTATTATAGGTTAATATATGTGAAATAATCGAGGCCCGAGAATATATCTTTCGAAAGTTTTTTTAAACTTTCATAAAAAAAGAAAATCTGGGAAAACCCGATTTTAATTTTTGCATTGGAAACTCATCACAGAGACCATAGAGCAAAAACAATCATTGATTATACAGATGTAGATTCCAAAAATAATTCTTTGCAATGTTATTTAATAAACCTCCTTTGATTCTATGCATTAACTGATATAAAATGATCTTCAATTTTTAAAAGTGTATTTGATGCAACAAAACTTTGACAAATGTCGCTTAAAATTAATCTAAGAATATAAGTCACTATACGTTTTCGGAAATTGATATAATGGTAGATAAAATATAAACGTGATAAAGAAAAGTAATCACTGGAAATTATGAATAATGGGCTAATTTGGAACGTTTTATTGCAAGACCGTGCTTAAATCTTCAATAGAAGATATATATTATTGTCGACAAACTGAAGCGCCGTATGCAATATCTTTCATCGTATATTTTATGAAAAAACAGTTTACACAATAAAAAATAAATAATTGACCAATACAATGTATATTATGAACGTTTTAGCTCGACATGATTATAAACAAAAATACATTTTGCCATTATGCAGAGTAAATGTGGGCAGTAGTATAAAAAAGCTTTTGCGAACAGATATAATCCGGCCCAGTAAATCAAATATATCTTTATTATACATTGTTTTTATGCTCTAAAATAAACCACGTAAACACCTATGAATATGTTAGTTGTCTCTTACGAAAATAGTGTAATAAAATCGATCCAATATACATTACCATTGATCTATTTTCACAAGTCATTTTTTTAAATTTTATCTGATAGCACACGTCAGGCACTGTGAGACAAACAATTTCAACTAATTTGTGCGTTCTAGTGTAGGTTTTGTTTGTTAAATAATTATTGTAATCTTTCTTAATTATCTTTTAATATCTATTAATCTATCGGCAATAAAATATTATTCATCCGATACAAGTTGTTTTGCTTAATGCACGCCGTCTTTTCGTTAACACAGTACAATAGCTTTTCTTATCGGTCTCGATAAAAAGGTGTGTCGTTAATATCTACCTTACTTTTATTAATATGATGGTTAAGTCATACTTTTTCATCGAAAAATACTTTTATCGTTTCATGGTCTGTAATTTTTGTTTTAAATTTCTTCTAATATGAATGGAAATTTAAGGAACAAATTATATTGCAACAATATATTAAGTGTGGAAATGTGTGCAAAGAATATTATAAAAAGTTTTTCTATAGTTATAGGGCATATTTCTAAAAAAAGGGAAGCAGGGATTGAGAGAAATTTTAATCATATAGAATATTCAATAGATATAAGAAATTGTCTTGATACCCAATTTAAAGAAGTCAGCTATTGTAAAAAAATCTCATCCTACAGAACATTATGAATGCTTGACATACGTTTTACTAAATCAGAAATTAAATTACATTGGCGATGATAATCCTAATTTTTCCTCTTGCTATTGATTCTTATTGATGTCTTAAATTGAAATTAAATAAAAACTACATCGAGTGACATGCACACGTATTTAATAAATTAATGTGTACTTGCCAACATCTTGTTAACACTTCATATTAAACGACTTAGTTCGTATTTACCTCTTTGATGCAGTTATTTGTTTGCCAAAAATTTCCCAAGTATTTCAAAGTTAAAAAATAAAACATTGCTGTACTACCTACGTAATAATTAAGTGGTGTCTGAACAATGATCACTTTGTTCACGTCATGTTTATATATTTAGATTTCTTCTAATTGACTTAATTTTGAATGCATGGACAGTTAAAAGCCCGTGAAAATTATGATATTCATTTAGTGTTTTTATTATATAATTGTATGATATGACCTTGGTCACTCATTTTTTATATTATTAATAACTCACTTTGACTCATTAAGTTTCTAATTAAAGTGCATTTAATTTATCTCACCATTGTTACCTTGAGACGACAAATAAAAAAAGCGTTGAGATTTTCTTTTGTTTTCGTTCTGAAGAATGAGTTCTATCCTGTTTTTGTTCAAATGAACACTGGTTTTTTAACTGGAAGCTGTTTTTTGTACATTTAACGGTATTTATTTTTTATTAGCGTTTCCATTGCTTTAATAATGTTATTTTTTGTATTTTATCTATTATGCACTTCGAGCTCAAAATACGTTTTGCCCTAGAAGGAAGTACAGTGATTTGTTCTATTATTTTTATATGATTAATTGAATTGGTATTTACTTGGTAGAACTCCATTATTTTCACCGTGTTATTATTAATTGATTAAAAAATTGTTTATTTCGTCTTTGAAAAATTAAGCCGTGTGTACACAAAAAAATTGAGAAGCATAAAAACGTTTGATGCTTGCTTTAATTGGAAAAATAAAAAAAAATGGAGACAATTAAAATAAAATCTGTTACAAATCCTTTTTTTATATTATGACATTAATAATATATTTTAAGCTGGGGAAATTAATTTCGTATTTTTTGGTAATGTGAGAGTTATGTTACATTATATATACTATAAACCGTAGAATTTTATTTCATTAACTATGATTATTCAACGCGCACTGGCCAACAAATCGTTATAAATTTTATAAACAAATCGATACTGGAAGGGTTTACACGCAACGGGAAATTTTCATGTAATCGATCGAATTGATAGATAATTCATGTTAGTGGAACAAGAATGACCACACTGCTATGCTCTAGGGGCAAATTGATGCTGGACTAATAACGACTATCCTTCATACTTATTTTTGTTTGTTTTTCTTTTTAGTTTCGGTTATTTCAAAAAAGAAAATTTTCAAAATCATCATGGAATTGAAAATGTTCCGCTTAACGTTGTTGATATTGCACTATGTTGTATTTCAAAAACCATTAAAGATTTAACCATGCAACTTTTACTTATTATTTAATCTTTGCACCGTGATCCGTATGATAATATGGAAGCGAAAATTCGTAAAATTTATCGAGTCAACCTTGTGCTGACAGGTAGAGGACATTTATTATTAATTATCTGGATAAAAGAATTACTATCTACCTAGAACAAGCGGAAAAAATTGATAAATGATATTTTTTCCACTGATGAACACGTATTTTTCACTGTCAGTACTCCAATTTGTTATAATTGAATAATTCGATATTTAAAAAGAACGACAATTTATCAAAAAGAGTATTTTTTAATTAGGTTTTTTAATGTCCGTTGATAAACGACAAAATGTTATGACTTTTAGAATCTGATTTCAAAAAACATTTTAAATATTCTTTCCAAACAAAATATTTCACTACAGAGTCTGAAAACTTTTTGCCATTCAGTGGTCGCTAAATTAACGCTCGCAATCTACCGATAGCTAGTGGAAGACTAAATTATAAGTATAACTAAATTAAGAAATAAATTATTTTAAATGAGTATTCACAGGCCCCCATCGTTGTTTTGATTGTAGAATTCTTGTAATTGTGTTAATTGTAAAAATATAAATCAAATGTCTTATTACTGCCAGCTAGTAAAACATCCAAGTGTGTAGAAAAAATTGCAATAAAATCAAATTAATTAACAAATACTTAATAATTATTACTTAATAAATGATTATTCACAAAATAAAATAGCGAATCAAAATTTTTCGTTAAAATTTAATATTAGCAAAAATATATGTAACACTTTTCTAGTATGATTAAGTTTCTCGTCCCTTCTATAGACCGTTATCACGTCACGGATATTACCGGGTAAAAAAATATTTCTAGATTAATCATAGGAAATCGTTTGTTGCTTTATCAATATTCGTCATTCTCGTGTGATTATTTATTCGTTGAAAACATAACATATCTCTCATCGCTTAGAGGACAATAAATTCATAGAATATTAGTATCGCCAATTCCACAATTTAATCGCTTTTAATTACTATTTTTCTTATAGTTTTACGATTAGTGTGTTACAAATACATGGAATTATTATGGTACCTAATTAAACGAACACGTGGCGCCGGTATTGTATAATATTGTATAATAGAAAAATCAACTACCAAAGTCGCACCCTTTTCGGCATGAGTTTAGCTCATCTGAATATTTTTATTTAATCCGACGATAATACGAAAATATTTAATCCGATTTCAAGTGATAAAGGTTATTTGATGTTATTTTTTTTCGACCTAATAAATTCCCGGCATTAACTGTTATTAGGTAATAACTAATTCTTCATCGTAGTAAGTGTGATTAATTTTCGTTATTTTATGGGTGCGTTGTTTAATTAAATTAAATGTGTTAGTTTAAGCATAGAAGTAGAATAAGGTTAAGTTCACATGACGATAGTTGAACGCGCATTTACAGGTTACGCACAAGGTGGATAATATGATAAAATATATTATAATGTACAAGTAAGTTGCGTTTACGCCGAAAGGTACTTTATCAACGCCCTCTTTGAACTACACATTATTGAAATTATGCGTTCGTTTCTTTCGAAAACGGATCTATTAATTGGCCAGATTGGCAGTATATCTGTAGTTAAGGTGATAACATCCAGTGATAATTCTCATATTGTATTACAAACAAGGCTTAGGAAAAGTTTTGCAAACCTAGTCATCACATAAAGTCAATTTTGTATCCACAAGGAAAATAAAATGAAGGCTTTTTTTCAGTAAAAAAGATGTTATATAAAGCCAATTCAAATAACACGGTGAAAAAATAGCAATGTATTTTAGTTCTAAAGAATTTTGTAGAACTAAAATACATTGCTATTTTTTCACCGTGTTATAATGGAGTTCTACCAAGTAAATGCCAGTTCAATCAACCAATTCAAATAGTAAAGTCTTGCCATTCTACTCAAATTCGCCAACAATGCAACGCATATACTTAACTCGAGTAAGTCTTACAGAATGTCTAGTGTAAGATTGAAAAGATTAAAAGTGACGAAGTCTTCGAGTACACGAAAATCAATTACTTTTTGTATAATGACAAGAATCTAGACACGAATCGTGTGACCTCAGTCAAAGCGTTTGTCTTCTTTTTCATTAAAAATGAGATATAACCTTACATTATCTCACGTTTGTTACAAATGAGCTGATTATGATATATATATATCAATAAACCTTATTTGTTTATCGCTGTTTACTGAAGAGTGACATTCCAATACTTATCTGTCTAATGACACATTTTCATAATTCAGTGGAATCTGAAATTGAGAAGTCAGTCAAACATCTTTGGGCGTTATTGACAATAATAATTATCCAATATTGTTTCAAAAATGCTGTTCGAAGTATATTTAAAAATTTTATGACACGTTTTTAACATTATACATATGATAAACAAATAATTTTATAAGTAAAAAAAACAACAACACTCGTATACTCGTTTTCAATAGAAAAAGTATTATGTATTTTTTTAATATAAAGTATTCTGTTTTCGTATTATGAAATAGCTATACAAAATTCCATGGGCAGTGTATCGGGAATATTGATTTTGCGCGTAATATTTATTACAAAAAAACCCAAACTAAACTTTCTTAGCACAGAATCTTCCTCCGTATGATGAAACATTTTAAATGCAACTTTTTTGACGTAAATACAGGAATACTTGATGCTTAAAATCAGTTGCCAAACAAAATAAATCTGGAAATTTCATATACATTCATTACACAGTTAAAATAACATGTATTGATAGAAAACTGTACAGCAGTTATGCGTTGATATTGTAATGAAGTTATGCAATTAAAAAATGTCCAAAATCGTGCTACGTAATTTATGAACAGAACAGGACAATAAAACGAGAACACATCATATTCTCAGAAATGAAACATACGCAATAATTTCAAACACTGTATATATAATATTTTTTAGAGTCGATCATACACTACAAAGATATCACCGTAAATCTTACTAGATTTTATTTTCTCTATAGTTTATAAATTAAATTAATATATTAATGCTTTGGTTTTAATTTGTGACCAATGTTTGAATTTAACCACTCGCGATTCTGTATTTTTAATCCATCAAAAAAAAGACATGTTGAACTGATAAAAAGACATTTCCGAGTACCTTGTAATATTGATGAATTGCTAATAATGACTTCATGTTAATTTTCGGATAATATCTATTAACTAATGAAAAACACGTGAAAGCATTTTCAACATATGCCGCGGTTTACTGATAAAGTGACGTTATACGCTTCTTGATTGTCTTTAATTTAGGTCCATCTGGATTTGGTCAATTAATTAATCGCCGTGATGACTTTATACTACTTTTTGCGTCCATTAAATTTACGTGGGATAGCAGGATACCATCAATTTTCAACTTGAAATCAGTGTTTGTCATTCGAATCTTGGAAACTGTCCAATGTCTTTGATATATTTATATTGTTTTTAAAATCATTCACTTGACTATTATCCTGATGACGATGCATGCCTTATTTGCATACAATCAAAAAAGACATACTCAAATGTAGATGCTGTGTATATATAATACAAACTAGCATCTATGTTTTATTTTAAAGTTACTTGATAAAATATCGATATAAAATTTTCAAAGCGATCAATTTGAGATTTTTTTCATATTTTTTATCTATAACGAGCCGTATTTACTCATCGGCGAATTTTTTGATTTTAGAGACAATTATTTATGAAAATTTTCTCTAAAACTATAAAAGATCACGAAATAATAATGATTTAAACGTTTTCCTATTATTATTTTGCCTTATGTAAAGCATGCATTTCTTTACATTAATCGTGATAAATGTTTGAACACTTATATTAGTCATTATAAGTGATTGTTTATTTATTTGTTATTTTAATTGACAAATTACACAGTAATTTTTGTGGAATATACAATAAAATATGTTGTACATTGACCAATAATAGATATGATAACATACTAGGGTGACTATGACAAAGATTGCCTTAAAAATGTTTGTATCGAAGCTTGGTATAAACAGCAGATGAGGTATTATATATTGTACAAGAAGATAATAAAAGTATAACTACAAACTCAATTAATTATTTATCGTTCTTTGAACGTTTCATAGTACCTCTGGACTGGACTTTTATCACAAAAGTCCTGTGGCAATAGAGTAGTAATATAAAAATTTATTTAATTCTTCTTATCAGAGTGTATTCCATATAAAAACGAAAAATAAAGCTATTTTTTGTATTTCACTGTTTACTAATTCAGTTTTTATACTGTGATCAATTGTAAAGATGCAAAATATGAGAAATACAACAGATAGAAATAACTTATGATATCGACTGAAGGTATCGTTGTAATTTTGTACGATTCGACATGTTCTGTCACAAACGACCCGGGTTTCGCCCTTCGGCATCTTCAGGTATTCCATCACACGGATGCAACAGAACTGACATTTCTGTCACGTCAAAAAGTTCAAAAATGCAACAGAACTGACTTTTGAACTTTTTGATTACATGTTTCAGTATATTTCGAAGGACTGACAGTTCTGTTGCATCCGTGTGATGGAATACCTGAAGATGCCGAAGGGCGAAACCCGGGTCGTTTGCGATGAAACGTGTGGAATCGTACAAAATTACAAACATTTAATTTGGATAGAAATAATTTTAAGGTTTTAGCTGTCACTAAAGGTTATAGACGCATCCTATTTAAATAAATCACACACCTTATTAAATACGCATATTTTGAGAATGATACATCAAACAGCATTGTTAAATTAGATAAATAAAATATTTTGTTATTACTATTTCCACATATTATTATACTATGAGTGTTACATGTTTCATTATATTCTTTTAACGATAAAATACTCTAAATGAGGTTTTTGAATTCTAAATATTAATGAACAAGAATTATCAAGGCGATGTTGTGAAAACATGAATTTATTTTTCTTTTGTACATCACAGCCCGCATCTATCTACGACATTTAGTTTAATGCAGTTTAAATCGCAATTAAAGATCCTTTTCACGACCAATGTACAATATGTACTTAAAGTGGTTTTGACGTATCAATTAGTTAGAAAATATTACAATGACGTGATAATAGCAATAATCTTATAATTGTAAAACGATTCAAAGCCCCTGTTTTTTTTAAGTGATCCGCAAAAGTGGAACGTAAAAGCAAGGCTAGATTCGGTCAACTTGATCAGTATCTGTGCCACTGCAGCATAATACATATGTAATACCCACTTGATAATCAATTCGCCATCGACTCAATCAGATAGATCAAGTCACCGAAGATGCTGATTCTATGTCGATAGTCTCGACTTGATTGTACTTGCAATCCTTTTTGGACCAATTTTGTGGTCGCTTCAATGACGTAGCCATTAATATTAGGCCCATAAGCAATAAACTGTCCAAGGCCTCCACTTATGTTTATAATATGAATAATCAAGCCTAGTATTCTCACTAATTTGTGGACAGTGGCGTAGTTAAATGTACGCAATGCCTGATTGACAAATGGGCCCTCTATATTCACAGCTATTCAAACCAAAATAGTAATAAAATTTAAATAAAATATCGATTCAAATATGTTCATAGTTGAATTATTTTTGTATTGCATATGAAAACTACGATAATGAAACTCGCTACACTTAAATGCACCGATAAGAAGCATGCAATGCATCAATGTTTATGAAGTTTTCTTGTCTTCCCACTCCCTTTGAATAGTAACAAGTTTTTAAAAAATGTCATATTTTTTTAAAGCGCACGTATTCTTTAGAATCTCAGTGTAAATTAATTTAACTGAATATTAGTTAGAATGAAATGAAATCGTTTTAAAGAAAACCATGATCGATAATTATCCTATACAATAATGTTTGTCTTTTAAAAACACTCGCAATTATTATTTGATCCCCAGTCTGACTATTAATTGTTTAAATATCTTTACAATTATGTGCTAACGCAAGACACAGATACTCTGAAGAAGTGTAGTTAATTACATTATTGACTAGTCCAAAAATAGTATCCTTCAAATATAAGGAAATGAACACAGATCATGCCAATATGATCAGATACTCATTATAAAGACAAAGTATTTCTGTTCCTGCAACGTTTTGCTATTTTTGACGTTTCGAACCTTCTCTTATTTGAATCACACAATTGGCATAATTTAACATTCTGTATTGTTTGAATTTAGTAAACTAATATTACTTATCACTTTATTTTGTCTAATTGGTATATATTATAAAAACAATGAAAGAAACGAAAGAAATCAACGCATACGATTGTTCTCCTAAGTGCAACCGTAGTAAAAAAAATCAGCTGGCGACGAAAGGCATTTTCTATGCTATTTTTATAAATATGTATAAACATAACACATGTTTATTATTAAATACATTCAATTTTCTCTTGAACATCTCCCTCATCATTTTATTCAAACAATCGTGGTTGTACATCTTTGTGTCAATAATATTGAGACCTAATATTTCTGTTACACCACTGTTTTCAATCTTGATCTTTACATCTTGATTAGGCTTTCAATCCTTTTTTGACTGTTTTTGTGGCTCACTTTTTGCTCGGTTGGCACACTGAATATTTCCACACAGTTTTAATAACATAGAGATGCATTTATATATGTATGTATGTGTCTGCATTCCGCATTTGTAGACCGCAATAAAACATGTAAATATACATTGAAAATGTGCTTTTAGCCGTCGAGTAACTGTGTGCAGCCAGTGTAGACACTTTGAACAGAGATCTTAAAGTTTAGAGAAATTATAACATGTTGGGAGGAGTTTGAGTATTGAATCGTTCTACACCCATTGTGAAATTGTTTATTTGCTCTTTTCGAAACGAAATTATTAACACATTAAAAATCATTTGAACTAAAATCATTTGAACAAATAAATAGATCACAGAGAATTTAATAAATATATTGATGTTTTTTATCAATACTTTTCGGTTCGTTTCATTCAGCTTCAAACGTGGTGGAACAACAACGAAAACAAATAAAAACTAACCTTTAAATACGACTGGGGTAACCTATAAAATATTTACGATAATTTACGAAATATTTAATGCGGCTAATTAGCACAAGTTTTCAGCTAATCGCTTCCATTATGATCCATTCAATATATGCTTATAAAATACTTAACTCTTAAAATTGCGCAGCCTTTATTCTTCATTTTTCAAGAGAGAAAATATAAATGCGGGTAAAAAAAGTATTTCCAGTCTGTCAGTTAGATGCCTAACTTTCTACTTAGGAGGCATTTTAGTTGCAAGTCGGAATATTGGGCGATATTGGTTGGATATGGTTGCATACGCCTATTAACGGAATTACAAATATTCGGCACCAACAATTGATCAGAATAAAATTTGCTACGAAACGGCAAAACCATCTCCATGGATTCTATCTTACGTACTTCTAAGCGGATTGAAAAATACTTAACAATTATTTTGAGAAAACAATAAATGTATTTGAGATTATATTACTCGAGCTTTATTTAACTTAAAATAAAACTTTTCTTTGTGATCTGTTTACATTTAAATACACATGCACATTTTCTAAAAGAATTAAGTTGATATTATATGTATACTACCAAATGTTTAATATAAAAAAATATTCGATTTTTTCGCTACTCGTTTGGGCGGCTAAGAGTTTTAGTCTCAGTATAGGCCTTCTCATAGAACACTTAATGGTTTTATTCTCATTGTCTCTAAAAAATCGTGGTAAAAAGAAATCGATTATGTTATATTGGGTTTCTATAAAGGGAAGTCACGCAAATGTCTTACAAAACATGCTGTTAACATTCTCAATGAGCGACTATCATCCGATCAAGTTTGGGAACGAACATGCAAAAAAATCAATCGCTGACATTAAAATATGTTTGCCGTATTATTTACCACGGTAAAATAACTTTCTAGAAAAAAATTATTTGTAAAAATAACCGTTAAAATTCATTGTAATGTAAAGTTATATTCCAATGAATAATTTCATATTTTTAACCTTTGTTTTGATATGAATTTGCGGTTAGTTTTTATCTCAAATTTCTCTGAAACGGCAATATTTTATTTGCGTCGGTGTCTCAATGACATCAAAATAATTTCTAATGTTACACGGATATCGCGAAAAATCTGTAGTCTTTTTTTTTATTTAGCTCGATTTATTGTAGACACGGCGTTTCATATTGATATGGCATACATACTATCTTCCTACGCAAAATTCATATCGCCGCATGCAATTTTCGTCAAATCTTCCAGTATAATTAGTATTTTGCTAAATACCCACATTTCCGCAGACACATTTAGTAAAGCTTTTTTTGTGAATAACCCGTCAAAAAATGTTCAGTCGGAAATACGAAATAGTGAATATTCCTGTTTCAATCACAAACAACAAATTACACAATCCATTGTTTCAATTTAGTGGTTTGTTTAGTTTTTAAATTTGCGTTATAATTGTTTACAATTCTACGTATTTTTTGGCGTTCATCAATGTAATTCCTGGTAGTTGTGTATTTGTCAGAGCTAGTAAAAATTATAGTTTTTAAATCCAAAATTTTATCAATCAAAATGTTTTCTTGCCACCGAAACCATTTGTTTTAAAGCTTAGAACAAACAGTTCATTCTTTAAATGGCCTTTATTAAACATCTGCAGGTGTGTCACCGTATTTATATTAATCATATATAGGAGGCGGGTGGTTACGTATACAAAACAGCAATTTTCAAAAAATCTTATTCACAAATTAATTTCAATACCTTCTAAACCCCACTCACAACAGTCCAATAATTTCGCAGTTTTTTTGTATTGTTGAATAGCTTGATAGGTGTAGTATATTATAAGTCTAAATTCAGTGAAAAAAACTGTTACATAATATGTCTGACGTTGAAATTTCACCAATGTTTTTGTTTCAATATAACGTTTATTTTAATCAGTATATTCCATATTTCATTTATTTCATAATATTTTTATAGTTTAAACATATGAATGATCTTTGTACGAAACATAAGGATTTGTTAACTAAAGAAATTTAGCTTAAAATTCAATGTTGTGTATATTATAAGAGACTTAACCGTTTTTATTTTTTGTCTTTGATCTCAAAGTGTTTCGAAACACCATTTATATATATATATATATATTTCACTTCGTTTGGCTACTTTTTCTTCTTTCTTAATACGTTAGTTTGTCCAATAAAATCTACGCTAAAATCTCATATTCTTTATTTGAATATTCGATTGTGAGCTAAGAGCTGTTTTTATTTCATTTGAAAATTTGACATACTTTCAGATTTTATCTCAAGATATCGTATAACAATCTCAGTAGACTTGAGATCTCAAACGATTTAAAAAAAACTGTGTGACATTTTTATGATTGGTATTCCAGATTTTTTGAATGTGTATCACTCAGCTACTTAAACTCCGGCTATATTTCCATCGCATAATACTTTCCTCCGGACAAATAAAAAATGTGTGTCAGCCATTTCACACCCACGTCCATGCTTCTAGATCGTGCTGTATTATTGTATTATATTATATATCACACATTATATTCGGTTTTCTATGATAGTTCATTTGGAGTCATTCCTTTTTTTTTTCTTTGAATTACATAAAGAGGTCGATATTAGGTTACCGATACACTCATATAATGGAAGGCTCAACAATCTTACATAATAATGTATTATTTCATTATTATTATCAATTAAATATTAGATTTAAACGTAATATTTTTGGAAAAGAATTTTTTCATTAGCAAATAAGAATTATTCATAAAATTTTAAGTTTTAATTAAGACGCAGATATAATCTGCTGCCCTTCAGTACTTCTTCATAAATTTTCATCAATATTATGAAATTAAATTTATTATATTGAACCATGAGAATAATGTAATTAGGTTAACAAATCAATGTATCTAGTTCAATAATAACCATAGAATAAAGTCGATAGCTTTTTTGGCGTCGGCCGGCCATTATCATAGCAATTTATGTTCGAAAACTGAAAGATATTAATAAATAACCTTATTACCATAGAGTTTTATCTCAGTAAAATCGGTTTGTTAACATAGCCTTTTCGATTCTTTTCCATTTTCAAATAAAATTGTCTGGTCGTCTTTTGTTTATTGATAGACGTTTCTCTTAGTTTAAATAAAATTGCAACTAGTTTATGGAACTGTCATTATAGTACTTGGAATAATTAAGTGTTTAAGGTTTATTTTTGTATCACAAACATGGAGTAGCAATATAAGATACAGTTTACAAGTTTTTTGTCTCACTAAAAACCGTTGTGCGTGTTTTTAAAGGCTTTTTTTAATAACGCAATTATTATAAAAAAAAAACTAAATTGCCCCTCATGTTCACATAGCTGCACCAGGCCTATCTTTTAACCCTTTTTTCACTCCGTAAAAAAAAATTGTACCAACTCCTTAATTAATTTTAAGATTTTCATAATATTCGAACATAATTGAATCAAATGGGCGATATAAATGCTATAATTAATTAATAACATATTTTATAATTTTTTCATAATTGTTAAGCTGTAATCTATCAAATAAAAAAATATATATTTCAAAATAATATGCACTATTTAAAACATTTTAAAGTGTGATATTTTGCGATGCACTAGTGCGTTTACATAAAATAGACAGAAGATAAATAAAAAATGTTTAAATCAAATATGTATATCATTCCCTACGAGATGTTGACTTGGCCTATTGGGTCTATATGAGGACGGACCGCTGCAAACGTTCCCGCTAGGTTGGCATGTAGAGTACGTGCTCAGCGTCTGTTTAGAGATGCGGTTTGAATAATGCTGCTTATTTTTTTTCTGTGCTGTAACGCAAGGCGCGTATTTAATAATATTATGTCACTCACATCAATAGATGGGCACAGCTAGGGCATTAAAAACAGCACGGCGCTGGCCGAAGGTGCCACCATCGATGATTATAATTGCTTATTTGGGTATTGCTTGTTAAAGAATCGCGGGAGTTATTATTATGAGTCGTGGTACAGCCAAATATAGAAAGTTTTATGTGTTTGTGGTCAGCCCGGAGGTAGATTGGTTTGTAAAATAATGATGCAAATATCAATTTTATCCAGCAGTCGGAGTATTATGTGTACGTGACATAACTTAATTATGGATACAGCGTACAAATAATTCGCGCTCTGTGAAGGATAGTGGCATTATAATAAGAAATGAAATTGTGTAATTTTTTATTTTCAAATCAATTTTCAAAGCTGTAAATGTTTACTATCGCAAATTACTTTATTGAATTGTAAATCATTTCGTATTAGTTATTTTAATTACAATACATGGCATTACAACCGAGGCGAATGTGTCATGCAATGCACGAGGATTCTGTCATTATTAGTACAAGGTACAGCTAACAGCGAAAATCATATTTAAAAAGGGGATTTCGCAAACTGTTTGTGCTAAGGAGTATTTATCAATCAATAAATTTATAAATATGTGCATTAAGAAATACATAAACACATATTTTCAAATCGTTAGTATTTAAAACAAAACACATAAAATAAACCGACATTTACATAGAGTAAAAAACGTTATTATTTAAGTAGACAACTTATCTTAAAAAAATATTTTTGTAATCATGTATTTAAGTAAATATTTCAAATAATAAAAACACATTTTTTTAGTACTCATTTCCAAAATATATTTTTTTGATCGGGACCCGTTTCGATCATCGCGAGCATTATCAACTGAGAACTAATCAGCTCGCGATGAGCGAAACCGGTCTTGATCAAAAAAATTGTGGAAATAAGTACCCAAAAATGTGTTTTTATTATTTAAAATATCATGCCTTTTCATCAACAGGAACAGTTAACACCTTGAAAATGAAATAAAACATGAAATGTTTTGTTATATTAACTTGTAAATATATAATATCGACTGAAAATGCTTGATGGAATTTCAAGTCAAATTTGAATTGTTGACACTTTTTACGATTCCAGATGTTTTGTCACTTACATCCCGGGTTTATCCTTTCGGCGTCTTCAGGTATTCCATCATACGGATGCAACAGAACTGACAGTTCGTCAACTGAAATCGTGCAAAGTTTCAACTATTTAAATTTACTTATAAATGTTATTTGGTTTACGATTCATAAACGGAAATGCTTACAAAAATATTAGTGTCACAATGACAAAAGAATTTATTATTTGGCCTTGAAAAACACATTTAAAAATAATATTCAAAATTATAAGCACCAAGAAAGTATTTTCAATTTAAGCGGTCTTTTATTATTTCGATAATGGATATGCGACACCTCGTAAAAGCAAACACAAGAAAAATAAAACGATATTATTTTCCGCGATATGTCAAAGCTAGCAGAAAAAATAATCTATTAAGTCATGACTGTGAATGTTCGCTGTTTTTCACATTTTCTGTTTCTTCCAATAAATTTGTTAACTACAATTGAATCGTAAAAATTACGAACACACTTTTCTTCAAATGAAAATATAATATTTAAGATAGACATACGTTTAGCTTGAAAGCTACAACAATTGTTTCTCCGATTTTTCCGCAAAAAGCTGAACAGAATATTCCATTAGTCAGAACATAGTTTTATTACCCGTTGCAAATGGATATATATAGAGCCATTCTACTAACATATATTAATATGTACATCTAACAAAGAACTAGTCAGAAAACTGAGAGGCTGTTAAACACCCCCATAGCAACCACCTACGAGAGGGTAAGAAATCAACGTCACGTGCATACAACACTATGCTTAGATATTCAAAATTTCTTTCAATTGTATTCTGTTTTATCGAATTCTAGACATTTAATTTTGATTATTAAAATGAAATGTCATAATTACCTGTATCAAGGTTCTAATACACCACGCGTAATTTTAATATAAGTCGAAAAACGTGTACCGAAAAATTTCGATTTTAATATTTTGGTTCCATTGCAATGTTTTTGACTATGTTACATGAAATATATCTTCTTTGGTGTGGCAAAAAGTCTAAGTAAATATTTGAACTCTATCGTCAGACACAGAAAGTATGCGTTCAAATTGAAATTTATTTTAAAACAACGTCAATGTTTAGAAAACCTTGTAAAATAATGCCTACAAAAAACTCCGAAATGCAAATTTTTATCTGAGATTTACTTGCATTTATTAATAAGCAAAAATTAACGATGTTTTAAGTGCGTTGTTTATTTTTACCCGAAAATATTCAATATATAATATATTAAGACAAGACTTGTTTTATTTACCACATGTATATTATTTTGGCAATCAATTATTGTTTTTTTATAATTATATCAAATAAGCTTATAACTATGACAATTTTCGAATAAAATGACGGTCGTAAGTTTATATATTTCGATTACGTGGGACAAAGATGATTCCTTACTTTCGTTCTTTCATCCATATTTTCTGTGGAACGAATAATAATTATGTTGAAGGTCAAGCAACAGCGCGTTTTATCACTGTTACAGGCCCGTCACTTCGATAATATGTCCAAATTATTTGAACTCGAATAGCTTAGTAGATCATCAATAAATTATTTTGTTTGTAGTTGCTTGATAAATTGTAATAATTACTCAAACATTTAAAAAGTCATATAATTTATCTCAATCAAGAAATAATACGTTTAAAATGTTTTACACACGTTGACACCTGTAATTTTAACAATCTTTTCAACATTCAAATAAAATATTAAAAATAAATTGTGTTTTCAGCTTGAGTGTCATAATGTTTTCGGATACATTCTTACTATTCTTAGTAACTCTGGTGACATATTTATCTTGAGAATATTTAAGAAAATGTTGTAGTTTTTCTTTGTAAGTGTGGCTTTGATTGGGTGGTAGAATCCCTTGATACGGATCTGTTGGTATACAATAAAAGTTCCCCTTGTGTGCTTTAGGCTTGCGATCATAAATTCAACCGGTCGTCTAGCGTACGTCTGAGGGTGGAAAAAGAAAATTTCGCATTAGAAAACCCAGAACGAGTGTGTCCTTGAATAGCAACAGAATAATCCTTGAGCGAAAGATTTTGTATTTTCGATGAACTCATCGGTAACTTTGTTGAAATTCATATTTGTATTTACGTTATACGTTTTCTCTTAAGAATGAAAAAAATGAAAAGTCTCGTTTTTAATTATGAATCAAATTCCAATTACGAAAAAAATTTGTTAATTGAGCTTTCTTTACTCATCTGACATCAAGTGTGTAATTTTTCCATTACATTATTTCCAGCGTTTTTTTCTAATTTAAGCACATTACAATTGCACTCGACAAGTTAAATTTACGAAAAACAATATAGAACACTTACTCTGTACGGATTTAAATTACTTATATAGAATAAATGTGTCATATTACTCTTCCATTTAACGACTTTAAAAAAACGTTACATTTGCGAGTTTTAGAAAACATCTTTTTATTGATGTTTTCTAAAACGTCAAGTCAAGTTAATAATTTCGGAGTGAATCGGTGTTGAACGTTGGGTCTTTTAAGCCCATTAATCCTATTAAAAGAAACAGTCTTATTTTGAAATATTTTATAAATAGCAACTACTGATCAGTAAGAGTACATACAATTGTAGATCGTGTTTATTCATATAAAACAGTTTTTATTGCAATATCACTATATTTTTCTGCATGCATATATTATCATTATGCTTGTGGGCTTCGAGAGAAAATAATAATTTAAGCAATGTGGTGTTGATATTGATTTATATGATTTTTTGCATTTCATATTAATTATCATTTTATTTTAAAGATATCTCCTTTTACTAAGACAGTCTATATCTTCACAAATAATAACACATTTTTAGTACTTATTTCAACAATACTTTTTATTATCAGGACCGGTTTCGCTAATCACCAACATTTTCAACTAATACAATTTCAGATCAAAGATCAGTTGACAATACTAATGATGAGTGAAACCGATCCTGATCATACAATGTATTGTGAAAATAAGTACTAAACAATGTATTTTTATTGTTTAAAATATCATTGCCTTTCCATCAAGAAATGACAGTTAACACCTTAAAAGTGATAGTCTGTTTCATTTCTATTGCGTATTAATACAACTGGAAATTCAATGAAAACATTGTGCTTAAAATTAAAATGATAAAAAAATCACAATGAATACAAAGTGCAAACCCAAAATAGAAATCTTTTTCTGATAAATAAGATGTATCATCGAATTCCCGACCTCTGCATTTTGATCGCAATTTCTAAGTGATTTTTTTATAAAAAGAAACAGCATACGTATCCTACGCAAACATTCCCGGAAACCGAAAGTGACTAACACTGCTGAAACGTGTTAAGTAACAGTGAATAATCGAAATATAACGATGGTTCTAGTCAGTTAGTGATGATATCGTTACAGTACATTAATAATTTACAAAGATGGTTCTCTCCCACGGTACAACCAAATATATTTTACTTTATGGAATCGTCACACCAATAAGAACATAAATGGGCATTTTAATATCGATGACTGTTGTAAGAATATAATAAAAACTGATGAAAGTTGCACAAACCGTAACGTATTAATCCAAGAATGAGTCGTGTTTCCATAAGCAGACATAAAGCTTAGAGAGTGATGCGGTCCGCCTCGGATACCAAGATTAAGAAGGGTTAAGGCGATAATTTCACACTATAACCGTGAATGATTACCAAATGATTATTTTTTTATTAATTTCAATATAACTAGCTTATCAATTTAACATCTTCCATTAACCGTTCGATATATAAGGTACTAGTGGCGTTCGTAACCAATGATCATTTTTAATACATTAGTTCATCTCTTTAAAACTTTATCGAACATTAACGAAGGCAACTAGAGTAAAGCAAAATTTCATCTTCTGTAAATTTATTAAGCTCCACTTATTAGTTTTTAACGTACGAAATAGTTATTTTATCACAAATGTTTTCTTGGAAGTTCATCGTTGTGTGATGTTTATTCTCGCCAGCTTGTCGATCAACTGTGATTTTCGGAATTGATTTCTTCTTCGCGCGTATAATATTTAAGAAATACTTTGTATGTAATGAAATATCAGCTTAGTTCACGCATAAATATCAAAAGTATTGTTTTTTCTTGTATGATTGTCTGTGGTTAGTTGACCTTGATTAATGATAATGCAATAGTGGTGTCCTTTCCTCGTTGATGTATAGATTACACTTATTTATATGTGAATATAACAAACAACATTTAAGTAAATTCACAATGAAGAAGTAATATTGCATCCGTGTGATAGAATGCCTGAAGATACCGAAAAGCGAAACCCGGATCTTGAGTGACAAAACAAGTAGAGATGCACAAAGTTTCAGCAATTCAAATGTTACACAAATATGATTACGTTTGAAAATTTTGGTAAAATTAACAACTGCTCGTTCCTACTAATTAAATGATGACCGGACATCAGTATTAAATTATTGCTACACGTTTCAGCTACGTCCGAGATATATCATAGCAACGCCATTATCAATCCGTATTTCGATAACACTATACGTAAATAGTTTCTCAAACCAAAATATACAGGCAAAAATAACTTTTGATTCTAAAACGGTGGATCTCAACGAGAAAATAAAAACACGTGATACTTTACATGTATCTCAAAATAACCCTTACGCTTTGATATATAATACAATTTCCCATGTAAATAAAATTTAATATAATGTTATAGTTGTATATTTATCGCAACCGGTTGCTTAATCGAGTAATGACTTGGATGTTTGTAAAGTATAACACGGCATCGATACCGATTTAGTTTATCTTCGTTGGCAAAACGAACACCTGCTCCAATGACATGCTCTTGGCTGGTGGTCCCAATAATAGCTAATGATGCACTTTTTTTTACTTAAGAGCATTTTTATTCTTGCACCTGGACGATGGATATCTAAAACGACCTTGGAGTGCATATTTCAATGTGGCATTTTAATGGTGGGCGTATCAATTCGCTTATTCTGTTTTTTACGCCTCAAAATAAAACTAATTTAAATTCAGTAGGTTATAATTTTAGCTGTTTTACTCTCTACAATTTTGTGCGATTTCTAGCATTAAAATTCAGATCCAAATAGAATCAAGAAATTGCTATAGAAACGCTCAAATAAAAATAAAACAATCGTATGAAGAATTTCGCCAAAACACGATAAAAATACTTTGGCTCCCAATCCTGCATATATACATTCTCTCCGCCAATACAGAAACATAATACACACTATCGTTTTAATTTATTCGTAAGTAATTGTTATTTAAAGACATTCCTTGACTGGTTGTTTTATTACGAAATTAATGGAATAGTTTATATCTTCTATTTATAATCTCTCACTCTATTAGTTTTGTTTTATATATGTAGTGCTCATTAAATCTTAGGCAAAATAATCATGTTAATCTCAGTTGTATTGCATCGTTTTAATGATTCAAAACTCATTACTAAATTATTCAATTTTTACTTTGATATCCGATTGATAAAAAAAATAATATTATGTTATTTTCACTACAAATTTTTTATTCATTTATAACGAACAAAGGGTAGTCCGCATTTGTGATGCAATGGTGCAACTATTAAAGTTAAAACGAATAATATTGAATCTCTGCAAATTATATGTTGGGTAGTTTTCACTTATAGAAGAATATCCTAAATATACTGTTTTTCACAAAAAACTTCATTAAAATTGCACAAATTTTTAACTTATTTCTTAATTTGTGTAGTATGTCGTCATCTGAGATTTATATAACGTTAACTTCTGTCTTTCTAAGCCATCAAATTGCGGTCAAAAGGTCCATGCTATATTTAAGTCTATGGAGTTTCTATTATTATACGATCAGAAAATGTCACGCCTGTAAAGCAGTTCTAGCGTAGCGATAAAAAGCTCATAAACGTGTCGATAGCGCGTAATACTAATCAATGAGCGAAACGGCGAGACGCCTTTGGCATTTTAAGGGTTAAATAAGAATGAGTTCATCCATAAACTTAAGTTAGAATCATGGATTTGTGACCTAGATGGGTGGTCTTTGGTGATAGTAAATAAGAAATAAAAACAATATTGAATTTATAAATTTAATATATTAATAAACAATTCATAATGGAAATATCAAACCACTTCCGATGTAGATTATATGAACACATATTTGAATAATTAAAATTGTTTGCTATTTAGTCCCTCAATATTCCTTTTTCTGAATGGGTATGTAGAGAGTTGAAGAGTAGAAACAATAAACCGGAGCGTACCGCTATGTGCGGTCGTTTTTTTTATAGATGCATTTAAAAAAAGTTTTAAAAAAACGACGACACATCACTTTAAAAGTGTCATCTACTAATTGATCGCAATTTTTCGAAAAATCGTCAAGTTTCCACTGTCAACTGTGTAGCATATAGCAAAATAAAATTTGAAAAATTATTATATTAATTATCTTTCATAAACCACGTGTTCTTAACCGATATCATGTTGTTGTTTAACCTGCGTGCTCTCAATATCGAATGTTGCAATATGCACATGGTGCTTGCGTACTAGCGAGGTTTCAATAATTTTCATTATTTCAAGAATTGTACACGGTGGTGTGTGATCTAGCACGTTTACCGGAAATTTCTAATATAAATAAAAATACCGTCAAAAATTCTGCAATTTAGTCGGCACAAAAAGACTGTCTTTCTTCCCACTCACAAAAGAGCAAAATGACGGATGGCTTCAAATTCATTTACAAATTATTTTAAGTCCGCCGAACCGTCGTATTTTTTTTTTAGTGGATATTATCCATACTGAATTGAGAACTCTTCTTTTTTGAGTGTCTACGTCAATTTTGGCAATCGTTTGCTTATCTGCTACAACATGAAAAATATGACATTCAAGTGTATGGGCTCCTGCACCAGAACGCTTATATTGTGCTAATAACTTCCATTCAATTTTTACATGCAATAGATATTGAAAAAGTATATATGTCAATATTCTAAAACTATAACATCTCACTTTCTGTCTAACTTTTTTCCAGCTGATTAATGATATGTATCTACAGCATAAGTCAAATTTTGTCACTATACTTTGCGCATATTAAAGCATTTAAAAACACGATGCAAACTCTGTTATCGTAAATGTAATAGTGATTATTTTGCCACGTTCATTTCATGGACTTACGATTAATCAGGAAGAATTATGTTTTATTTCACAGTATTTTTAAATAAGTAATTTTAATTTTCCACGATACGTCAAGAAAGAAAAATATATTAGTTTTATTTATATCGTATATTACAAAAAACGTACACGTTTCAAATATAATCAATGAATTGATGTAGTCGAGTCTTAAAATTTTAATGTAAATATGTTGACTTTGGTGTATCATATTATTTTGTACATAGAAAAAATGTTTGAATCTCTTGTTCACTATATGTTAGTATGGTATTTATTTGCTGGCGAACGACATATCCTTCGTCCTTGCGCCACTTACCGACACATAAAAATGTGGCCTTTCAATTTTTTCATACTCTCACTTATTGTCAATTTTTTTTTGTATTTTATGTAAAAAAATTGTTTATTTTGAGGGAAATAACAAGAATGACTGCATTTGGTAGACCTTCAAGTATACAAACTTCTTATGAAATATTATAAAATAAATTATGTATTTTTAACAAGAGTAACCTTAAAGACAAATCCATATTTACATTGACAAAAAGAATCTCATGTAGTCGAGCTTGGCGCCACATATTTTGATTTTGCATCGATGTTGTACCGACAAGAGTTCAGATAATTGTAATGGTTAGAAAACGTGTTTTCATTTTCACGGTTCTTCACGAATTTGGGTGTTTGTACGTATGCGATCTCGTGTTTTATTCTTGGGTCGATATTAAGAAGCTTAAAAGAATTCCTATCGATTCTTTCTAATAACAAAGATTTGGCGGAATGGATGTAATAACAAATATTAAAAAACACAATTTACATGTGCATACAAATTCATGTTAATGTGTATGTTAAGTAGGGCGCATATGCATACCAGTAAATTTCCTTCTATTAATAATTATTTTCGGAAAAATACTAAGGAATAGTAGTAGCTATTTTTTTTTGTGTTAAGCACTATGTCACTGAGAGTAGTGCGTATGACCCACTGCCTAGACTTATCGATTGTCATTCATTTTTACACACCATATCGAGGACACAGAAAGCTACAATACATCTGAGATATTTATATTGAATCACGTAAAAATAATCATGCAAGTCAGGAAATATTTCCCTCCCAATCACAAATAAATTGTATACAAGCAACAGAGAAAAATTATTCATCGCACGTATTTCAGAAATATTTATATGACGATTAAAAATTATTGACTATCAATAATGAGTCGACAATGCTTTATAATAATATCAAAAAAATAATCGACATACATAATTGACATTTTAATACTGATCGTGATTTTGACAAACTTCCGTTTTGACAAACACGTTCCTCACCGTGTGAAAAGATATGTCATGTTTGTGTATTATATTTAGAAAAATGGTTTATGTTCAGTTAATTTATTTATGCAATCTCACTGTCCTTGATGTTGTGAATAAATGTCCTTAAGATAAATTGATTTGATTATAACTATTCGCTTTAAATATTTTAATGCCATGTCTACGCGAAATTATCAAAGTAAGAAATATTCGGTTCGTTTTTCACACAGTGTGTCCGATGAAAATAAATTTATAGTATATTATTTATATTATTGTGCAGTACTTGTTTCATTGCTCAAAATATGCCCTTCTGAATTATCTTTCTTTCAACTTATGACAGCACCGTTCCTTATTAGCAGCACCACTGTGTGACGTTTATTATTATCTCGGACACAAGATTTCGCGTAGAATATTGTACATTTTTATTGCATTGCAACTGAAATAACAAAACACTCAAAGTCTGTAAGAATATGCGTGTCAATGCTTATTTTGCGTGGGTGTATGCGTATTCAATTGTGGTAATATAGTGTATGGTAAACAAAAACAACACTGATTTAATTTTGTTTTTTACTGGGTACTAGATTACAAGTGTAAAATATATAAAAATAAAACAGAAATATAATCGTACTAACAATTTACCGTATGTGAAATTCATTACAAAAAACTACATGACATAGCATTGTTTGCTACAATTCGTCCTCGCAATAAATGCTCCCGATACAATTTATCGCACAGTTGTGCTGCTATAAATTATCTACGATCAAATTTGTTCAACTGAACAATTGGATGTTTTACAACAATCAATAAACGGTGTAAAGCATCCTACAGTTTTTATTCAAATTGAAATTAAAATATTTATGAAATAAATACTTTGCATTAGAACATTTTTATCAATGCATTCATATATCATAGTGGAATAAAATTCCAATAGCAATTAAGGGTGCCGTCATATTGGATGGAGGTATTGACCTTAATTTGGAATTTGTCATGAATCAAAAATAGTACTGTCGTAGAGAAAATCATTTATTTAAATTGATTTTAAGTTATAAAAATACATAACAATTCCGTAACCATACGTTATGCAAAAAAATGAAGAATAGAAAGTTAGCTAAGATTAGATCATTATGGCAATTTAAGATTTAGAAGTTTCTGCGAATAAATTATGTTTACCTTGTTATATTAACGTTAATACAAAGAAAAATCACGCCGATATTTAAAACGCTATTAGAGATTGTATAAATGCAAGATATCAAATCAATAACTTAGAAATAAATATATATTTCGTTTTAATTTGATTTCTTTTCAAAAAATGATTCATAATATATTAAAAAGTTTTGATTGTTTACTGTCAATCATTATTTTAATAGCATCACAAATTATTAAGAAAACCTATGTAAAGCTCATATCGTATACTTTACTTACCCACCAGGGCCGGTTTCGCTAGCCAGAAATGCTGTGGCTGATTGAATATGTAATATATAATAATAATAATATAATAACTGTACAGCGAATGAATGTTTTTAATGTATCAACTCTGGTACTAATTGATAGAATGATATTGTATTAACATATATACATATATATTGAAAAAGTCTTCATAAAATCTATAGACTGAGATACTGTATTTTTACAATGTACGTAACTAATTAATTCAAACATTTTTTTTCCAATTTCTAACTCACTCTAGCAGTGTCATTGTGCGAGGAAATTTAATGTATTTTTGTTACTTGAAAATAAATATACAACACGGTGAAAAAATAGCAATGTATTTTAGTTCTACAAAATTTTATAAGATATAGTTGATAGGTATTTCGGCTCACACCATCATCAGAACTATGTCTCTATACCATAGAACCTTATATAGTTCTGACGATGGCGTGAGACGAAATCGCTATCAACCATATCTTGTAAAATTTTGTAGAACTAAAATACATTGCTTTTTTTCACCGTGTTACAAAGGAGTTCTACCAAGTAAATGTCAATTCAATCAATAAAGATATATATATATATTATGGATATAATTTTCTTAAAACAACACGATGGAATTGGTTAAATTAATTGTTATGATAATTATAAGCAAGCATATGTTAGTTATAGATTTGTTATTATGCTGCTGTTATACTGTCACATTATAAACAATAAGTGCTTCAGATGACAGTCCTTATTCACAAATCATTTTATTAATGGATACATTTGAACTGGTAGTTTGTTTTATTTTTTCTCTGGGAAGATTTACGCACAAGAATGTTTCCGCGACGGCTGTGCGTTGAAGTGTTTATGTTATTGTGTATTTTCGGATCAAAGTGACACTGGCTTACCTCTTCTGCAGGTGCGCGATGGAACGACGTCCGTTGTCAGTGCCGCTGGAAACTACAGTGACGCTCGTGCGGACGGCGTCGGAGGCAGCGTCGGCGGGGCCAGCTGCGGAGTTTCACCGCCGCCGCGCCTCCTTGCAGACTTTCCCGGGGGAGCGGGGACCGCAGGGAGGCCGACCAGGTTGGTAATAATATCGTATGCCATCATATCCATGACACACCACTCCAATTAACAAGCGATCAATTACTATTGCAAACGCCTAAATAATCTTAATTCAGATAGACTTGACAAAAGGAGACTAACGAACGATTTTGACACATTGCTAAATTACTCAATTTTCGCTTGTTTTTAATTTGGAACGTACGTTAAGACAATAAATTCAAACTGTTGAAGCTACGTACACTTCTAAATGTTTGTCTCTCACGACTCGGATTTCACTTTTCGACATCTTCATGCATCATTATTTTTTTTATTTATGAAATCGACTAATGGTGCTTATTGGAATTTCAATATCAATTTATAATTATTGAAATTTTGCACGATTCCGCGTGTTTTGTCATTAACGGCCCAGGTTTCATTTTTCGACATCTTCAGGCATTCTGATAAAATAGACTGTGTCCCATAGTAAACAGTTCACACCAATTATATACATACAAGAGAAATTACACTGGAAAATTTTATAGACATTGATTCTAAGAGCTAAATATGTATCTAAAGTAATTTGAATAACTACTGATTTGATTAGTGATTTTCGATTTTGGAAATGATAATATAATAAAGAATACAGTCAAATGACTTTTTGACAAAAGGTTTTTGCAATTATCAATTACCATTATATTCAATTTGGCTAATTGATATTTATAAAAATCGTCTTATTTTGATGTGGGTGGGCTACGGTGAGATTATCGAAATATGTGGAAATGTTCACATTTTTAACAGTTCAAATTTGATATTGAAATTTCATTAAGTTGCTCAGTCGATATCGTTTATCAAATTTACTTTGTGTTATTTCGAAACTATTCATTGAATAATCGGTTTTCTTATAAATTATATTTACTAAATTCAGAAGTAACTTTGATAAAAATCAATTATTTCACTGGTCACCAACTCTCTACAATCAGTGGAATAATACTACTATAAATTTTTATTTATTAGTAGAAATACTCGTTTTGTATGACTTAATTTATTTCTAATTTAGATTTTGTTGACTTCTTATTTTATGGCCATCATAGAGAAACCGATTGAATGTGAAATAGTAACCTTTTCAACAGAACAATTCGATCAATTGCTGCCAACTCTTCTCCACTGCTTTCACGTTTTTGCTATATTTCCTTAACATTAGTGTAAATATGCATTTTGTCTGGGAGACTGACGCTAGACCACTTTTATTTTCGTAAGAAATCGAATAGTTTATACGGTCAACTTTCGTGACTTTCGTGAAGAACGATTTGAAGGTTGAAATATTTATGTCACTTTTAAATTTACAAGTCGATATCGTTTTTCGATTCAGAAATTTGATCTGTATTCTCTGTTGTAATCTTTCAAAAATTGTTTCACAGATATTTTGTAGTAAAAAAAAAACTTTGGCTGCAATACGTTCTCGTTGGCTTGTGACAATCGATATTCTCTGTTTCCGGCTACATAATATATTAAATATAGATTAATACGTATATATTTATATTGTATCATTTCACGTTCTGATAATTTTCATTAGAAGTCGAAGCTACCAAAGATTATATTTTCAATGCTAGCGATTTTAGCCCACTGTGCCCGGATTATCATCCATCGTAAGTTGCACAGTTATAATTTCCGAACGTATATTTCTATTCATTGATTGCGCTATTGACTGATGTATTTGCATGCAAATACTTTGGATATTTGTGATTGATATATCATTCCTTTACACACGAATATATAGTACGCAAATAATGATTATCTTTTTTAATCACGTCCTCTAATGTGAAACTGCTCTTTGATATATATACATTATATTATACCTGCTGTGAAAACGTTCCGTAAGGATTCTAACATATAATTCACAATCTTGTTAAAATATTTTTTCAAATATGTATAGTGAGTTAAGTAAACGTATTCAGCTAATAATCTTTCAAAAACTGCCAAAGATCTTTATTTAAAAGCGTCAAATCAGGATGAGAAATTAAGTTTATTTTTCAATCAACAATTAGCAGGATAAAGTCAGGGCACGAATAGAAATTGGCATATTCGCTGTACACCAATTTAAGTTTCAGTTGGGCGAAAGATAATTTAGACAACACACATGCACATCGATTCAAAAATCAATTTATGAAACTGTCGTTGGCCACTTATCCACAGGCCGTGACACTTTATTTTCATTCAGCTGTTGAAAATGTCAACTGACGGACAACATTCCATGCAAGGGAAATTCTATAGAAAGGCATTAATTCTTTTGTTATTTAAAAAAATGTAATACACTTTTTTTTTTAAGCTTTTTTTTCATTTACAACATCTTATTTTGATTTTTACAATTCTAACAAAAAGGTTCAAATTTGAATTTTTGACATTTTGTACGATTCCACATGTTTTGTCATTACTGACCTGGCATATTCACGCATTCTATCATACGGATGTAACTAATTGTCAATAAGCCAGTTCTGTTGCATCGATGTGTTATAAGGTTTCAACAAATTAATTTTGATATTGAAATTCCATCATAAAAAAAATTATTCACATAGAGTCCTCGAAAATTTTGATAGTTTGTTAGGGAGGACATGAACGTCAGTATAATAGTCAAGATAACAATAATTATAATCATTTATGAGGTCATAAAGTGAGCTCAAATTTAAAGCTCTTTTATGATACTTGAGTAATCTAAATATTATGAAGATGGATTATAATGTTGTAAACAAAAACTAGGTTTTGGATAATTCTGGAAAACTAATCATTGAAAAATATCACGTGTACGTGATGAATTAGTCTAAGCAGTTATTTTAATATATTGTAAAATATTCACTTTTGCACACTATTTTACGATAGGAGAAGAGACGCATTCAACATTATAATATTTAATAGACACTTTTAAGGTGTTAACTGTCACTTCTTGATGGAAAGGCATTATATTTTAAATAATAAAAACACATTTTTTTAGTACTTATTTCCACAACATGTTTTTTGATCAGGACCGGTTTCGCTCATCGCGAGCATTCGAGCATCGCGAGCATTCGAGCATCGCGAGCATCAGTTGATAATGCTCGCGATGAGCGAAACCGGTCCTGATCAAAAAATATATTGTGGAAATAAGTACTAAAAAATGTGTTTTTATTATTTAAAAAATTTAATAGACAGTTGTATTCTGTTTCATCTCCTGTCAGATATTATAAATCGGGATTCTTTCCTGGAGTAATCTAAACTCCAAAGAAGGGTTGCAAACTACAATATTTATTTTAAAACATGACGCGGTCAACAAGGACGCGTTGTGAAGCAATATAGAGACAAATAGCGACGTGACCTACTTCTGTTGAATGTGTACGTCCGATTCCTGGTTTTTTTCGAGGCTATCGTCGTCCCCATCTTTGATTCGCCACACTTGGAGAACAATAACAAAATACATCGGCGCATGATGGCATTTATGATTGGCTACCTCTTTTCCAAAATGGCTAATCGTCAAATGCAAATTGCGCGACTGCAATTTTAATCGATCGCACTCTCTCAATTGCGTTTTTTATGAATATAAAATTATAAAATATTACGCGTTAGAAACTTTTATTAAATAATATTAGTATTCAAAGCAAGATGGAAACACCTTAAAAGCTATGTGATTATACGTTATAAAATTTTTAAAAAAGACTGGTTTTGCAGAGGCGGTATTATTTCAGTTGAAAATCTGTATTTTTTAATTTATAACATCAAATGATGATATCATATTTGAATTGTTGAAAAATTGTACGAATCTGCATGTTTTTTCACTGACAACCCGGGTTTGACTTTTCAGCGTCTTCAGGCATTAGATTACACGGATTCAATATAACTGCTATAAAATGCCTCAAGATGCCGGTAGGCAACACCTGGGTCGTTAGTGACAAAGTATGCAGAATCGTTGTTCTAGAGAAGTTGTCCAATTTTTGTTTTATATTTCTTCAACGCGCTATCGGTTTAACTTCGATTATGTGAGTAGCATCCAGCCTCGAAGTGTCGTTGTCTGTGTGAAAACATAGATAAACCACTGTAGTACATTTTTAAATGCAGTTTCAAAATAATTTCCACAAGAAGAATAAGAGGAATAGCATAACAAATGATATCAATGTCAAAAATGATTAATATATATCGATAACAAGTGAATATATCTCCAAGTAGGGCGAGATAGTAGGTTGAGTTGTAGTCGTTATTCATTCATTCCATTGCAACTAAAAAAACGACTGCAATGTCTCATTGAACAGCACGTTACATCTGCAGCGTCAAAAAATCTCTTATTAGCGTTGACGGGAGTAGTTTATACTTCCATCTCATCCGGTTTTTTTTATTCATTTAAAGTACAAATAAGCATGTCAACTTTTAAATAAATATATACTTTGATGATTGAGTAAAAAAAATGCTAGATTTTGGCCGACCGTGTGCACCACACCACTTGCATGTTAGGTAGGTAAGCTTGTTCCGGTGATAATCGTAGTATTTTTTCGATATGATATACTATTTAACGTCTCAGTGTAGTAGGTCTATGCTCACTAGAAACATCTGAAGACCGATTGTTCAAAATAAAATTGAGACAAATTTGTAATGCCCGGTGGTACGTGCGCAATTCGCTGCTATACATAAAGACTTGAGAGTGCCTACAATTCGAGAGTTCGTTCGTGAAATTTCTCAAAAATTTCACAGTGATATAGGCAGATATTATAACCCTACGATTTCTTATCTACATAATTATGATGAGATAGTACCGAGTAATTGTTTAAAGCCGAAAGCGGATCTGCTCGACAACTCCCCACAGCTTTTTGTAACAAATCTTAATCTCACCATTCATAACCTCGGCATCTGAAAATGACTTCTGGAGAAGAGTCAAAATTTGTGTATTAGGAACTCGATCTAGGAAAAATAATTATACAAAGCAAATTTAGTCCCAAAATGATCTGATTTCTTCAGTAAATATTTTTAACAAAATAATAATTTCTAACTGCTCTAGTCTTTTTACATTATTATTTTGATGCTCGTTGTCGAAACAATGTCAATATTCTCATTTATCATTGTTTTTTATCCCAGAACTTCGATCATATTCGATAATTTTGTAGATATTTTTTTAAAGTAAATAATGTATATCATAATAAGAGCTCACTGCATTCCTAGGCGTATTTTTTATAAAAAAAGTTCAAAAAATCAGTTTTCGTTTCCCGATTGACAAGAACTAAAAACCTATCAGACGAAAGCATTGTAAAAAGAGCTTTTTCCGTTTTGCACTGTAGTCATATAGACATTGATATCTGTCGGTATTGGCCACCGGCCACTATTTGATTTTAAATGGCCTGCAGTAGCTTATCAGTGTTATCGAAGAGTTGCCCAATTATATCAAGTATAGAGTTTTGACAGGGTACGACACGTTCTATTGAAAAATACATTCAAAAGGTTTCCTGAAACGAGTTTTTCCAAGAAGCGTATAGCAATCTATAGATTGTCCTTAATATAAAAAATGGTTATGTCAATTGGCCTCCTAGGTAACCGGATTTGATAGCCCTTGACTTCTTTTAGCGAGGATATTTAAAAAGTTAGGTTATACCAACAAACGTTATGAAATAAAAACAAATAACATACTGGATGAAATACATGAAAATTTTATGCAAAATATTGTAGAAAGAGTCTACATTTGTGAGGCTAAGAGAGTTGAAAATTTAGGTGACATTGTCTTCCATACGTAATTCCTAACATTCAATATAAAATATCAACATAAAACCATTTTGTTTTCATTTTACACTAATTTAAACCAAAATATAGCCGTTAATCTTCCCGGCGAACTTCCTGTAAAACTAACACTAACACATCTTCTTTTATATCTAATTTGTTACATTTGATGTTAAAATTGATTGAAATATTTTCCAAATTTCCTCGTTTTCGTCGTAAAACTTAAAATACTCAAATCGCAGGCGCGTATTTAAATACCTGCCATTTTGCCAAATATTAAATTTGCCTTGTTATTGAAAAACAAACAAAAACAGTAGCGTTGATTTAATCTCGCTGACAATTATATATATTACGGAAAATAATTTGCTTCCAGCTCGCAGACACGTCGCAGTTGTAACTATTCATTATTGTTTGTGGAGAACTATAATATATTCGCATCTTTCTGTATCAGTGCCAAACGGTTACGATATTCAGAATTATCCCTCACTAAAAATAGTTTTTGATCTGTGAAGTAGAGTGATAATATGTATCGTAAACATAAATTTATTTTGCCAGTAATGCACGGTTGCTTCACAATAATGCCGCCCACGTACCGCAATGGAATTAACGACGATTCACAAATATTTTATTTTTAGGCGACACACCGAAAAATATTAAATTTAATTGGTGATTAATTTATCTACACTGTCCACGGTTGCTATCCATCGACGAATGAACGACTCTTCCGCCTCTCTTCAATACCTATTTATTTTAGTGGTGTAACTTTAGTTCGAAATAAAGAAATCGAATTTTGCGAGTATTTGATAGTAAAATAATATTTGGATGCTGAGATATATAAAAAATTTGATTCTGATATTCTACATTATTTTTACTCCAAAATTCGTAATAAGTCGATTTTGGATGAATAGTTTCAGTTTCACAACCATTTCCTATTTTAAAGCACATATAAATATAAATTCAGAGCTAAACATATACATACTAACAACAGAAATGGTTGTAAATTAGTCAATCGATCAACCTTTCTCTTCAGAGATATTAATAAAATAATGATTTAGTTGGAAAATACCAGTAGTTCGTTTGTAGCTCTTTCTACGTCTCATTTTCTGGATGTGATAGTGGGAAAGCGAAGATTGGAGAGGTGTGAAAACATCACCTGTATCTATGTGTCAGATCACAAATGCATAAATATATGTAATCTCTTAACCCCTTTAGTCCCACCCTATTTTGTCTAGTACGCGCGGAAAGCCCCAAGCTTTTTTTGCCAAAATAACAATAGTTTTAATTTAAATTTTATCTCGACTAATATTTGTTATTTATTTACGAAACTTTAGCCCCCAAGTATGAATATTATAAAAAATTCTATTCGTTATTGGGATCAACTATTTTTTCTTCGTGGTCGTCGACCAGCTTCCCACTCCTGCTCTAGGCCGATCTAAAGCTTTTGTACTTGTAAACTACAAACAAATTACTCCTACATGTTGAATGTAGATGTTCTAGTAAATGGAGTGTTTGAAAATGTGGCGAATCGCAAAGTAAATAATGCTGTCTAAAATTTTATGTCTATGATCGGCCCTTAAGATTTCTTCTCATACACCAGTTGTGGCCATCGTGTGAAGATCATCGGCCCCTTGGGACTAAAAAGGTTAATGTGCCTACTTACGGAGTTCACGACTGAATAGCCAAAATCTTAACAGCTTTAATCATTCGGCTATCGAAACCACAAACCAATATATGAAATAATCGGTTATAATTTATTGAATTGGCATTTACTTGGTAGAACTTCGTTATAACACGGTGGAAAAATAGCAATGCATTTTGGTTCTACAAAATTTATAAGATATATTGTTGATAGCTATTTAGGCTCATGCTTTCGCCTTCTTCGTAGTTTCGACGGCAACTATTTAGTTAAGCGACTTCAAAATAAAATTGATTAACCACTCGTTCCTTAGTTTATTTTAATACTTGCTAAATAAATGTTTTCTTTGTTATAATATGTTGGGAGAAAATATAGTTATGTACCCTCAACTTGGAATAATGAGTAGGTAGGTAATGAAAGCTTATGGAAAAAGTCATACTACGAAAATATCATAGTGGATATTCGAGCATGATGAATACTATATGATGGCTGAAAAAATCTTAGGACTGCTATTTCAATATCAACAAACCATAAATGATGTAAAACATCATTGGGTATATTTTTAATGAATGTCAAAATTTTGTTTTATTTTAAAATTTGCCAAAATATACTTTATTGACATTTTTCTTTGTCAGTAATTCAAAAACATCCATATCGTCATAAATCATCACCTTATTAAAATGTACTTAAACTCCTTCTCTGGTTAATAATATAAAAACTGATCGTAAAATATACGTGCTGCAATAAGTATTCAATCATTTTTCATTGCACGAAGTATGAAGTAAGATGCAAGATAACATACTATACGAAACTTCTGGATGAAAAAAGAAATCACCGTGACTAAAATATCTTAGAACATTTCTAGAATCTGAATATGTTTGAAATGATGCAATATTTTTACCGTTTTCTGAGCAGTTTGACAATGTTATCAGGCCGTGAAAAGTTTCAAAGTAAGCCGACGATATTTATTGTATTAACGTTTTTAAAGTATTCCCGTTAAAATATGTCAGATCTCCGAAATTCCCACGCTTTACTTGTAATCTTCTAATTTTATAAAATATTGTCGACTCGGTTCATTTGACTGCAATATATTTCTTTTTCTCATCGCAATAATTATAACTAATAACCGTGAAAGCTGTAAAAATTTTCACATTATAAAAGCTTTAGAAAACAATTAACGTATTTTTTTTTTATTTATCAAGTTATACTCAATTCGCAAAGAAATATTTTTTGATGACTTCAAATTTCATTGAAATAAAATTGGTAGTATAATTTTTAATTGGTTAACTGTCAATTGTAGACAGAAATTTATTATATTTTTTAAAGAATAAAACGCAAGTTTATATGTATCGCACTTACATGTTTTCAATGATGGAGGCCGCGAGTATGTCATCTTATAAATAAATATTATACAATAGGCTTAATCAATCGAGTGAAAATTCACTGTCTCAAAATAGAAATATACAAATATGTTTGATTCGTTGCCATAATTTTTGCTTAACAGAGGAATGATGCAACTATTTTTCTTCATTTAATGCAATGCTATCGTACAAACTTCACTTGGAACTTAAGACATCTTGAACTCACCACCATTTCAATATCATCGGTAGAAAGTTACCATTTTTCTACTATTATTCACCTCATACATTTACCAACTTACCTATCCAAATTCGGCCACAATTTCATATGACGAGTATACTAAACATTGATGACGATGGCGAACTAAAAGCATGTTAATAAAATCATTGCTATTTTTTTCGCATCTTCAGAAAATGTCAGTTACCAACCAGTTTGAGTCATTTTATTGTATCGATCATCAAAACTAAAAGTAGCCCTAATGTTTCGATTCTACACAATATCTTCCAATGGAATCCAACATATGCATTAATTTTTTCTAAAAATGGTAAACCAGTGTTCCACTGTGTATTGATCATTATATATTAATATTACTCATTATCGTTTAGAATTTATGTTACTCGGTTCAATAATATCTTATTATGAACAGATAGATATCTACCTCTGTCTGGTAGAATCAACGAATGTCAATAATTGAAAACTAAATTTGTGTATGAAAATCTAAAAAAAAGGAAAAAGAAATATTTACGATAAAGCTACCTGCCGAGTAATGCTGCAAAACAGTACACGCTCCGTACGTACTATTTTATGAAAGTTTTCTCCGTGACCCGCATAACTGCGGCAGATCTAAATTAAGAACATTTTGTTTGGTCGATGCGAAAGGAAAAGATTTTTCCGCCATTATGCCATAATCTGCGGATCGCGAGACTTTTCTCGTTTGCTGTTCTTTATTACTTTTAAGCTTTCACGTTGAATAGCATCTATGCCAATACTTGTAAAAAATTCTATTTTGTATTGTATAAATTCTATTTCATAGAAATTGAAAATCGATTTTTACAAATGATAAATTAATATATCCCATAGAATTGAAATAAAAATGACTTATTGGTGAAAAGAAATTTTATTTAAATAATTAAAAACTCATGTTTTGGACTATTTTGTATTATTAAGATCAGTACCAGTCTCGCTCATCGCGAGCATTATCGACTACATCAGTTTTATTATTTTACCCATTACCCATAAAATTCCATTGTTTTTACGATTCACAACATAATTATTCATTGCTGTGAGACTTTACTAACAACGTATATTATATTTTAAATTGTTAAAAAAGCGGCTAATCGTAAACTATGTGTTTTAGAATTTTAATTAATTATTTAAAAAAAAAAATCAACATTATTATTTGTAGTGTGTGAAAAGATTTGAAAAAAATGGTCAAACAAATTTTCACTTGTTCCTGAAAAATAAATGAAAACGACATGGCTGTATTTGATACTAGACACCTCATTTAAATAAATGTAAATAGGTTTTTTAATATAAGCTAGTGAAGATTTAGATTTCGAAGTGACATCTATGAATGAGAAAATATTTTAAATGATTTTTTTACAAACATTTATGTAGTTGAAAACTAGCTTATATATTTTTAAAAGGTTTTTATCAGGTGACATTTATCTACGAAAATAGGATGATTAAAGCTTAAATTAATATCAAGTATAGCATAGTACACCAATCGGTTTTTAGTTTAAAAATCGTGTAAGAATCTTCCGCAATGTTTATGAAATTATTTATTTAATATTATTTTTGATACTAAATATACCATAATCTGTCATATTATTGTTCTATAGGGCCTCCGAGAATTCAGCAGAACAGCCGAAAAAGATTGAGAACAAGAGTAATTTTAAATTATTGTACTTATCACACAGTGATGTTACCGTTCAGCCAAAATCAAACAGCCAGCCTTCCATTGTCAGAAATACTTCACATAACAAGCAAGACATTGATAAAAATGTGTCGAAAACTGATAAAAAACATGACAATGCCAAAAAGCATGGCGATGGGCAAACAAAAAGTATTGCGTTGAATAGTGAATATCCTATAAAACTGAAGACTCCACAAGCCACGAGAGATGCTTTTATGGATTACAGATTGAATTTCATTCAACATGTAATGGAGAATCCTATGTATACGTCATACAACTCTGAAAGAAAACCCTGGGAAGCAGTTTCAAGGTAAAAACAGTTAGTCAATTATTTGTATGTAAAAAAGGTAACGAATATTTTGCACTTTTCATGAATGGCGAGTATTACAGAACAGTAAAATATTAGAGCTGTCTCAATTAGCAATGACTAATTTTTCTTAGCTCAGCAAACCTAGAATATCTTAATTGATTTTTATGCTTGTTCTGTGGTAGATATCATATTTTATACTATTTTACTTTTAGTATCAGTATTTCAATTATTTAGGAGGATTTGTGTTCTGTAAATTGTCAATAATTAAAAACATTGCATAATTATTTATTATAAGTCCCTAGTTACATTTCAGTCAATGCATATTTATAGCCAGATATGAAGATAATACCATGATAGGATAATCGAAACCATGTGTAAAAAAAACAGTCTTTGTTTCGTCATTTCCGATAAATCTGTTTAAGCCACGCAGAATACATTTATGAGAATGTATGCACAAAATATTTTTTTGATATTCCCACAATAAACACAAGTAGAAATTGTATAAATATCTAACTTTAATTGTTGAAACTTAGTACGATTCCACACATTTGATGACACTTGGCATTGGCATCATTCAAACTTTCCATTTTCCAGTAACGAATTAAAACAACATTATAATTATGTTTTAGGTTACATTGTACACTTTGAAAAGTGTATATAATAATTCTGGGTTTAATTCGCATAATATAAAATGTTACTTTATATTTGTGGCGCTGTTTTGTTGTCGGTGGATTTGGTTACTTTCAAAAGCTATAAAACTTTTGTCGTTTGGTAACTTGAGTAATGATTATACTAACGGCATACTTAAATTTTACTAAGACTTAGTTATTTTTCAGAATTTCTGACCGTCTTATAACAGATATGCTGAACAACATAACGCAAGAAATGGAAATGGAAGACCTTCTCAAACATCTAGTTGCGTTGGAACTGGATATTATCACAAAATAGCAATTACCAAGTAATGAATATATTACTGCGCTCATAAAAGATAGTCAAAATACTTTTTGCAGATGAATGAATGTGAGCTAATACAGGATTTTTTCCATGAGTGCGCATAAAATATTCAAGAATTCATCTGAGTGAAAAATCGGAATAAATAAATAAATCCTATTTCAAATCATATTTAAGTTCATTTCTTGATTTTAAATCGAATACCTGTCAATTGATTTCCCAAATTCAGAGCATAAATTAAAAACATCCATATAAAATTGGACAGACTTCAATTCGAAGTGATATGACAAAAGATTAGTTTGGTTGTGTCGTTGGCAATAAATATAATTAAATGAAAATATGTTTTAAAAAGTTTTAATCATAATTTTATTATATAACAAATTGTAAATATATAATAATATGGTTTCTGTTGATCAGGTTACTAATATTGCTTATTTGTATATAAAATATCACTTCTGGGTAATACAGCAATGTTAATTCTTTAATTAAGTACTTTTTGAGGTATATTTCTTAAGGTAATTTTTACTTTTATTTGACTGTTTTTACGTTGATGAACATTCATCATTGGAGATTTTATTTATTTCATCCTTCCTGCTGTTTGGAAGCCCGTATCCGAAATACATTGAAATTCCTGAAACATAAATCATTAATAAAGAAAAGAAAACTACCATATTTAAATTAATTAATAAAAAACCTATGCTAATAAATTTTCTTTGTCCTTAAACTATAATATTTATTCACATGTGTCAAATTGATAATTGTTTTTTTCCATTTATGAAAATATTTTTTTTAACTAATATTAATACTTTTTCAAAAATAAACCAAGGCTGAGCACATTTCATGATTTAATAATTGATACCTAGCATAATAGTGTGAAAAATAGCAATGCGAAATGAATATGGTGAAGCTCTATGTACAGTGCTTAGGTTTCATCTTTTACATGAATGTTAACTACTTATACTGAAATGAAATATTTCTTACCTTACATATTTGAAGAGATTTATTGATAAATTTGAAGGATTTGGTTTAAAGGTTTAAAGATTGAATAAAGGAAACAAAAAACATTTAAAAAGCATTCAAAGCAAGACATTCCACCACATGAACATAATTTTCAAAAGTCTCATTTTAGTAACCCACAAAATATGTGTACAATTTTGACCGTTAACTATAAAAAAGATATAATCTCATTGAAATAATGAACACATTACTAAGGGAATCTCCCTGTGTTTTATTTTAAGTATTTACAGCTTAATATTATTATCATAACAAGGTTATGAAAATGATTAGATTTACATATTGCACTAGATTTTCTAATGAATATTTTTTGATTTTGATGATATCGATTTACATACTATTTTTCCGTAGATAGATCTCGAATCAATTGATTCTGTTCTGAAAAAAATGCCAATTGACATCCGACGCTAGGGAATATTGAATCCTGGAAATTTATGGACAGATTGCGGGACATGTAAAATTATGTTTTTACAAATCAATTGACAAAAGCAAAATTACACAAGAGTTACTTAAATCAATAAAACATGTCTGAAAATATTGTGTTAATGCTTTCTTTTTAAATTTAATAATTCAATTAAATTTCAGACCGATTTATAATTAAATCACCACTGATGATTGTGCTAAAATCACATTAAATGTTATTATAACCTTCAAATAAAATATATATACCTGACCTATATTCTAAGGAAGCATTTATCCTTAGTTTAAAGAATGAAAGCAGATTGTAAGAAAAGTGTTCATTAACCCGTTGAGTAGTGAGTTATTTTTTTACGAAATAAGTTTTTTGGTTTATTTTGAAAATTTTTTTTGCACTTCATATAAAATTATGCAGTTTTTTTGTGGTTCAATCTAGAAAGAAAGCGGTTGAACAGACAGTAAATTTTATGATACATGATTAAAAGTGTAATTTCTTTGATTTTTTTTTTTCGTAAAATTCTTTTATTAATTTGAAACAAATAAAAAATGTAAGCCCGACTGCTTAAAATTATTGACAGATATATGCAGCATGAATATCTGAAGAAATTATAATTATTCAACAAAAAATACGGAACTTGCAATTGATAAAAGACATCACAATATTTGGACATACATGTACGGCCATACTCCTCAAAGGGTTAACATACTTAATTTTATTATTCCAAAATAAATTTAATCACTAAAAAGTATTTTATGAAATAACTAAAAATTAGTTTTGTGTAATTCTGGTTTAAGCCAAAGCACTAATATCAATTTTGTAAAAAAAAATACCCAAGCATAGAATATAAAGGTTTCTGAATGTAGGATCAGAGAGCAGTAGAATATGATAATGGAAGTTAATAGATATTGACAATCAAGATTAGTTATGATCTAACATTAAAAGGAAATTAAAATAACCGCTGAAGTGTAATATTGAAGCCGATCTAATCTCATACATATATCTGGTAACCATGAATTGCCAAATATTGTATTTGGACAAAATCATCAGTTACAATATCTCGTAAATAAGTCTCGGGTTAAGAACAGTGTAAAGAAACAACACCTATTTTAAGGCAATGTCCTTAATACTGCTTCAAATTAAAATTCACTTTTCGTATTCTTCATAAACTTAAATCGATTCAGATTTCTCATTATGTTAAAGACGGTGAAATGTTTTCCTGAGAGAAATCGGAAAATGACTTATATCATAAAAATCTTTTCAAATAGAACTCGAATTTTATTTACATCTGTGGTTTTTTTAAGATATGGAGGAGCATTAGTTTCCTTGTGACTAAATTGTTGTTAATATTATTGATAGTAAAGTTGTGAGCAATAATCTCTTCTGTTATTTACTAAGACCGGTGGCGGATTATGCCATAAGCATAAGAAGCGCACACTTGCAATGAGAACTGGTATTTATAGATTTTGGGGACTTATCTATATTACATTTGATTGACGAATTGAAATAAAATCTACATACTAAATAACAAGTAAACGGTAGGAGGGAAATATAAATATCTGAATTTTATATCTGAAATTTCAGTAAAGTATGTGAACACGTCAGCAATGTAAAATTAATCAGTCTATTTCTCTATTTTGAGAATTAACGGAATCTCTTTCTCGTGTCCGCTCAACCATAGACTTCAAAACGTTATCAAACTGAGCGCGTTTCAATTTCATTGTATTTGAATAGGACTCCCTTGGTTTCGGCTTACGAATTTCGGCATCTTCATCGCCGCTAACCGAGTGTCGATCTAAAGTTATATTTTCATCTTCTTTTTTACTTTTAGTTACATTTGATTTTGATCGACTCAGAATGGGATTTAGTTTCAAAATGGATTCTAACTTTAATTTTATGTCCTTTCTATTTAAAGCCTGGGCATCGTTATCTGGCTCTTCTTTATCATTTTGTGAGCTGTTACCAATTTCAGATTTGTTAACAACGGTCTCATTTTGTTTTCTTTTTTCGACATCAGACTTTATATCAGTGCGATCAAAAAATTTCACTAAATTTGGTTCACTTTTAATTTTTTTTTGTTTTACACCGTCATCGTCCGTTTCCATCTCTGAATCATTCAAAATAATACTCTTCGAAGGTTGTTTAAGTTTGTTTTGAAACAAAGCATTTAATTCTGAAATAAATAAACTCTTTTCACCAGATCCAAGCTTTATGTTAGCGCTTTCATCGATGCTCGGTTTCTTAATAGGCTTCAACCTTGTTTGACTTATTTTTCTTTCGAAACTCTTCGTGTGATTAAAATTTTTTGGCATGCTAAAATACACCTCATCAATGGGGGGAGGAATCGGAATGAATATTATTTCTTCCTCTGCTTTTTTACTTTCGGTTTTATCCTCTAAAGGCTTCTCATCTTCATGTTTGTAATTTGTTTCATTTAATTCTACATTGACACATTCCGGTATATCACTCGGGTGTATTATATGCACAGAGTGAAATCTGTCAAATCTCTGAGGTTCGACATCGCATTCTTCTTGGGGCAAATCGCCGTCTTCTCTGTGAACTAAAGCGACAACATTACTTTCGGACGGCTCAACAAGCGACAAATCAATTTCACCAGAGGACAACACAACATCGACATCGTTTGCAATGGGAGTATTTACAATCAAATCAGGGGACGGAATGACAGGATCAAGGAACGGTTCTTCCGCGGTTTCAATCGCGCACCCGGCGGAAGCTTCTTCTTCTTCTAACATCTTATCTAATAATTCGATGATTTGTATTTCTCCTGAACTCTCGGGTGATATCGGTTCGCACTCAAATAATTCATTCTGAACTATTTGACAGTTCTCTGCACGGTTTTCGATATGTATATCTTCGGAGCATGAATTCGTTTGATGTTCGTCATTAAGATGGGACATATACTCAGAGGGAATAACCAATGTGAGTTCACCGTCTGTATCTGAGTTTTTTCTGGTCTCTTTGATTACTTTCACTCCAGGAGCGAAGGAAACGGTTCGCTCCCGACATTCAGTCGAACATTCCGATGCATAGTTAATCTGACTGATCGAATTTCCGTTCATCGATGACTTTTGAACGTACGTCAGATAATTAGTGCCGCGACCATACAGACAAATACATATGAGATATACAGGCAAACCTATATAGAAATATGATTGGTTAGTATAATTTAAAAAATGATCTTTACAATAATGCATGCGTCAAAACTGAATAAACATCAATTGTGTGCATTCAATAATTAAAAAAATATATTTAATAATCTAAATATATCTAAAATACATCTGAATAATCCTCATATGAAAATTACACTAAATATGTATCATTTATTAGTTAAGTTAGTGCGAAAATATGCTAAAAGAACTATGTAGAAATCTGTATTGATTTCAGTTTACATTTCAAATTCAAAAGAGAGATTTTATTAAAAATATTTAATAGAAAGAAAGTTGTAGCAATAATTATGATATTCAATTATCATTTATGGGTTAAGAATTTTGCTTGAAGTTAACCTTAAATTTTGTTAGCCATTGAGTACTGAATCAGTGAATATTAATTTGTGTCAACAATTCTCCATTAAATGCACATGTCACATAGAAAAGAAGTGATAGTCTAGGTAGAGTGTGTAGTTTCGTAATGGATTACAATCAGTTGAAAATTAATGTAGCTCACTTTATACATGAACAAACATGATGTCAGAACACTTCATAAAGATTTAGCGTGTTATTATATGTATTGAATTGCCTTTCTATATGATAAATTGAAAAGGGGGTGTGGGTAAATAGGTTATTACATTAGTTAAAAGCGTTATACTACTTAAACAAGGAATCTGTTAAGCATGCTATTAATTATTTTTAATTTTCACTAAATACCATTGTGGGATGAATAAACTATTGTAATATAAACTGCAGTACCAAATATACAAGTATATTGAAGAATAAATAAGAGGTATTAAAAAAAGTTCATGCCTTGAAAACATTATGTTAGCAGTAATATTTTCTCAAAGCCTGTGATCTGTGACATTTGATGATTTTACTTTGTGAAAATAAAAGAAAATAGTAAAAAAGGAAAAATACTTCTCTTCTAATTCTCGACTGGCATTTTTATAAAAATAGAATCATTGTATTGAAAGGCTCTTTTGAACAATATTGATTTTTTGCCAGTTTTATTGATTTACATTATTGATCTTGGTTATTTGTGGTATTATCTAATGGGAACTATTTCTTGTTCTATTTTTCAGGACAATAAGTGATAAAAATATTCCATAATATTATTAACCCATTTAGCCTCAGCCTATTTTGCCTGCTATATTTTTTATTATTTAAAAAAATCTCAAAATATATTTTTTCTGGTTGGCACTGAATACAACTTGCAGACAAAGATAGGATATTAATAGCAATGTGACAAATATAGACAAATGCATTTAAAATATACGTCCCACATCTACATTATTCAAGGCGTTAAATCCATCTAATAGAGGTTTTTTCAGCCTTTCTGGGAAGCATTATTGACCACTTGTTAACTGTAAACGAATCATCTCTAAATTTTTAACATGAATACATTTTATATCCGATGAATAGCGCCAAGTAAAAAAAATATTTTGCCTAAAAACGTGTTTTTAAATTTTGAAGCTGATAATCGACCCTAAGGAATTTTTCACATACACCAGTTGGGGCTGATCAGATCATTGGCATGGGAGAAATAAAAGGATTAAATGTGATGGCTTCTTTAAATAATAATTTTATGAATGTAGAATCAACTAACTTGCGTTTGGTTGAAATAGAAATCGACTAACTTTTACTAAACAATGAGATAGATAATTTAAAAAAGTCTGATGCATACAGATATCACAGAAATTAATTGTCTTTTATTTGAATAATTTTGAATGTATGTAAAATTTCTTATACTCACCGATTGCCATCCAAACCCCAAACCGTATCCAAGTATGGACATCTAACATCAACATTAGATAGACATTTGTGAAGATACTCAAACATGGAATCAATGGTACCCATGGAACCTAAAATGTAAATGACACAATGAGCAAGCTCTACTGGCGTATGTGCAGTCAAATGATTAATTTCAAACCTCTAACAGAACATAGCTGTTTATATTATTCAGTAATATTTGTTAATGAATTTATTGGATCACTTGGAGCATTAATTGCGTGCAAGATTTATACAATAATCTACAATTATTTTACCGTCTCCAATAAAGTTGCATGAAACAGTGCTCCCAGTGACAACAAAAAAAATAAATAGATTTCAACTAGGTGTTAAAAAATTTTGCTCCTTTTACAATCTATGAAATGTAGTAAAGATTTATTGAAATAAAATACAGAAGTAGAAAACACATCAATTGTTTTTACATGTCATTGTTTCCTTAGTTCTTACATTTACACCCCTTGATTTTATTAGTTTTCAAATATTAATAAATATGAAACAGGTAAATTTTTAACAATATTTTTTTACATGGAGTCGGTAAAATTTAGACACTCTGTATTAATAAAAAGGTTATGGACCGCTGTATTATAAAAACAAAATGAGATAGTTAATTAATGAAAAAAACCTCAAATGATGTTGAAAGCTTCATCTTGGATTGTGGCTGAGATGATATGATCAATAAACATATCAGCATCAAGCCGCCAAAAAATGATGTAATTGCAACTGCCCACCATATTCCTTCCAGCAGTTCTGTCAAGAGATACATCAAGCAAAAACTAAAGGCAAGACAGAAGACACCTGTAATGAAAGGTGATTGTTTTTCATAAATTCACCGCTGATACAAACATAAGTCATGAAATAAAACAAAAATATCAGGATAGGCTTGACATATTATTTGTCTAAGCAGACCAAGTAAGATTTGTCCGGCTATTTGAGTTTTAAAGTTTTACTCAATCAATATCAAAGCCAAATGCATTATAGGAGGATGAAATATGGAAGATTTTGTACCTTTTTCTCTAAAAAATGTGAAACAGTTTATAAAACTAAAATAACAATAAAGCCTATTGTAAATAAAAATGAATACCTTTAATTTATCCAGTTTACACTTACAGCATTCAGATGCAGGGTTTGAGTCTTAATTAGGTTTAAAAAAATAATATATTACTTGTAAATCATCAATATGGGAAAACAATACTATGAAGTTGGTTTTATTCAGAAAGGCTTTTACGTGTTTACTACAGGAGAAATTTTCTGTTAGGTCACATATTAAAAATCAAGTCATTTACTCTGAAATCAGGTGGCTGTTAATATTTTCTCTTCAAGCGAATCTATTATGATTTAATTTGAATTGCACTGATTTTTTAATATCACAGTAAAATGTAATTCAAAAAATATTTTAGATATTAGTTTGGCATTTTTAAAAAATATGAAAAATAAAATCAATAACTTTGTTTTCCCAAAGGCATCTGCTCTTTGAGAAGAATCTTCAGGATAACTTTATCATATGACACCAAATTGAAAATTTTGATTCAGTCTGAAGATGCCTTTTATGAGCGGAAAGTAAGTCATAAATTTCAATGTTATATTACAAAAGAATTTCCATGAACCATCAAATCCATAAAAAAATAATGAATTGAGTGAACTTTTTATAATAACTTGGATAAAAAGTTGAAAAGTAACTTACAGTAGAAAGTGATGGAAAATCTGACAATAATTGATGAAAGATGACAGGGATCTGATGACAGAGCACATTTAAAAATCTGTTTAGTAATTGCACCAAAAGAGTAACACTTCCTACGGTACATTAAATAACTTGATTCTGTTTGTTCCGAATTTTGAAGGAGGGGGCTTTTTCCATCTTCATATCTGGAAAAGTAATATAAAAATAAGACATACCATTACCTTGGCATAAAATTTCATTGATTTTTTTTACATTTGAGTTAGCATTCATTTGAATTCTTACACTACATTTCATTTACATTAAAATTACAAGGGATATTTCATGGATAGGTATGTGAGACATTTGAATATTTTTTTCTTTAGAGTGAAGAACAGAATAAATTGGTTTTTTTGGTGTAGTTATCGAGAGATAATTTTGTAATATAAGTGGTTATCAAAGTATCTTCTATTTAATATTATTACTCTTAGACTGGCTTTTTATTGGCATGATATGGTTTGTTAATCAGTTCTATTGCATCCGAGTTGTTAGTAACAAAGCATGTGGAATTGTACAAAGTTTCATCAATTCAAATTTGATATTGAAATTCTGTCAAGCACCCTCAGTCAATATCATAAATTATACAAATAATGATATCAGAGGTTTCCCTTAAATCAATCATCTTCTAGTCGTTTGATGGTGATCTTGAAATAAGATTCAAAAGATTGTAATTTTCATTAACAATATTCAAAAACTTTTATTAGTTTGCCTCATTTGTCTATAAAGAAAATAATTAATATGGTTTAAGAACTAGTTCTTTCTCTTAGACTGACTTATCATTGCAAATTACCAAAACCTACAAAAAAGCAAAGAAATTATAAATTCACTAATAGACAATATGATCTATTATCAACAAAAGTATCATGAATAGTATTATATATAATATTTCATTGCATAGAACGTTATGTTGGCTATGCTTAAACTTATGATAACAGAATATATAATTGAATAAATGACACTGTGACATAGAGTTAGTCCTAAATCAATCCTAAAATAGAATAAATGTATGAAGAATCATAAAAAAATACATATAACATTTCCTTTTTTATATTAACAATAATGTATTTAAAAGGAACAATGAGGTGAGTATTGTAAATTGTATGAATAAGCATATAAGTAAAAATCAATTTCACTGTTTCAGGTGAATTACCTGTGAACAATAACACATGTTGCCACAATGGTGTATGCCATCAATGTTCCAATAGACATCATTTTGATCAAATGTTTCATTTCAAAGATTCCTCCCATTATTCCTGAAAGTAGTTTTTGAGGGATACATTTTTTGTAAAATAATTTCATAATAGCAACCAAGCATCATGCTCGAATAAAACTTTAAATTATGATGATTACCGTAACAGCTACAATGCAGCAAATGATTAATTTTAGTTGCATTCATTTGTAAAATTATCATGTTTTGTTAAGCACAAAAATGAACATCTTGAATGATATTTAAAACTTGTATGTGTAAAAAATTTTTCAAATACAAAAGGCATGCAATCAACAAAACACTTAAATTGTGGCCATTATTCACTGCAACCAGTAAATAATATGAAAAGAAACTAATAATAACAAGCACATGCAAAAAAATAGTCAAACCGACTACAAAATTCTGACTCAATAAATCAACTATAATTAAAAACATTAACACTCAAGATTTGCTACATTACATACCTTTTATTTTAATTTTATGTTCCTGAAATAAAACGGATAACGTATGTTATATAATTAAATATTAATTGCATTCAGCTACTGAATGGTACTTTTTATGCGAAATAAAAAATCATTCAGTTATTTAACATGAAGTTTTGTGATTAAAAAAAAAAGAAAGAAATTTTTACCAGTAAGAATAGCAGCTAAAATTGTTCCCACAACTGGAGTCTTGAACGTAGGGTTTATAGTTCCGAGAAACTTGAAGATCAACCCATCAGATGCCATGGCAAATAGGATACGCGGCAAAGGAAACATGGCGCCAAATAAACTGAAAACAGACAAATACTATGACCAAAAAACAGGAAATATGTCTTGGTTATCTCATCAACAATTATTATTCTTTCAAATCTACACAACTCCCAATGTTGAGCAGATGAAGTTTTTATAAAGCAATGTTTGTTTACAAATGAGCATTTATAAAGTCAAATTTTCAATCTGCAGATGTACTTGAAATTATGCTGATTTTTTTTCCGTCAAGGCTAATTGGCAGTAATCTTTGCTGTATTAATTATATTTTTATTTTATTTTCGTTTATTAATTTAAGTTTAAAGGCATGGATATCTGCGATCACTTAGTTTTGTGCTTATGAAGATTTATGACAAGGTAGTGGGTATACTATGAGGGGTAAATAAAAATATTTTAGTACCTTGTAAAGAGTCCAAACATACCGCCGATGGTGACAATCCACTTTGCCCATTCCCATCCAATTTCACCAAAAGCATGAGGAATAGGAGCATCTCGATCCTGCAAATTTAATTGATCTCAATGTTTAATTCTTTTACAACTACACATATGTGGATGTGCTCAATTCAGTCGCAAATGAATTCAAGCCGATCGAAAATGAATCCAGATCAAAGTGCATCGTGTAGTTTATGCATTTATCACTCATCAAGGAATGACTTTCTCAACGTCTGCTAAACTATTCAATGACAACCTTGCTTCTTGTACGAAGGAATCAATTTATTCATCTTTTTCTTTTGCTATATCAACTCCCTGTTCAGAATTTAATATGTAAACATCAAGGGCTGAATTAACCTTTAGACACACCGAGGACGTGCATTGGGCACCAAGTGTGGCATAGATATATTTTTCTCTCATACATTTAGAATAACCCATAGCACAGTGGTCGGTATTGATGGGTATCAATACAAAGAGCATTTTTCAATTGATAAATGGATTTCAATGTGACACTCGACATTTTCTTAGTACTTGATAATTTTGTTGTCAATTAATTTGATATTATATTTTTATATCATTTAGTGCTCTAAATAGTGCTTTTACCATTTGATTTATATTTTGATACACACATAAAATAAGTATACCTAGAATTTCTATTTTCTATGTTTGAATTATATCTAATATTGGGCAGCCAAAATTTTTTAAGGATTGTGAGCCTCTAAAGGTCTTAATCCGCCTCTGTGGCCATCGCATGGTGCCTCTGAGGTTTTTTGTTTCCCGCATATTCCTTTGCTTCCCCACTCAAGTCATATCAGTTTCCTGTAAGAACACTGAGTATATCCTAGGAATTGTTATTCAGAATGACATTTTGAATTTCATAAATTAATCCAATTAAAATTCATAAGCAAAATATACGTCAGATCACAATAGAACTGCTATTTTTACATAACGTTCACTTTATGCACCCTTTGTGGATGACTTTATTTTTAATTACCTATATATATGATATTAATAATATTTTCTGTGTCAACTGAACGTATCAAATGAACAGTTTTATAATTTGTAAAATTATATTTATCAACAATTCATTGTAATTTATATTTAAGCTTATAGTATTTGAAACAAAGTGAAACAGAGAAATATAATTTAAAATCTTATCAGATAATGAAATTTAATTAAGTGTCATGTCTGTGATTGCCAGATATTTATCAATGAATGATTTAATGAATAGTGCATATCTACGCTCACACATGAAATTTATTAAAAATGCAATCATATGAAATAAAGGAATATAAAAAAAAATATGTATAAGCAACACAACTATACAAATAAAATAACATTAAATACCTTAAAGATAGTGGAGCACATTTTTATGAGAACAATAAAATTCAAACAATGTAAAGTATTGTATAAAAGGCCCAGTACATCAAAACAATCTGGCTAAGATTCGTTTATGTGTGGAATGATCTAGAACAATAGCTTATAATATCATGTTCATACCTGCAAAACACCACAGAGGCAGCCATCGATGGCCAGCTATCAAAAGCTTGTTATAACATGAATACCTTTTAGGTTAAAATTTGGTGGACTTAAAAAATAGGTTATACATATAATCTTACCTGAAGGTAATAAGGCAACATCAAAGTTATAACGGTAGAAACCCCAAAATAGGAGAGAAAAATAATAATAAGGGAGATAATGATAGCAATGGGTATGGCTCGCTTAGGGTTTTTCACTTCTTCTCCGGTTGTAGCGATGCAGTCGAAGCCCACAAAACCAAAAAAGCATGTAGCCGCTCCGCTGAGCATCCCTGACCACCCGAAAGGGAAGAAACCTCCAACTCCTGCCCCAGCTTTGTCTTCATCAGGAATGGAATCTTCAGATATTTTCCAGTTGTTAACATCAGCTGGAATGAAAATTTTTTTTATTGCAAGTGACCAAGGGCTCTTTGTTTAAACATAGACACATATATAATTAAACTATGTAAAATTGTAGAAATGTCGTAATTTTTCAAGTGATAACTGTGAATTCTTATTATGTTTTATATCTAAATAAATTCAACGCAGTTGGTTTAAATTAAGTAATTTATTGTACCAATTGGTATATTACTAAATGTGACGATTTGTTTTGCTCATAATAAAGATAATAAATTGCATTCGACAATGGTGAACAAGACGGGTCCAGATCATTATATTGGAAAATGTAAAAATAGTACAAAAATGTGTTTTATTTTTTTAAAAATAAATTAATTGTGAAAAAATGTTCCTCAATAGGATGTAATGTTTTTCAATTTATAATTTTTAATGTAAACACATTATCAAATCAAACAAGTTTGATTAAGTATAAAAACAAGTTTTATAGATTTTGAAGTTGATAATAGGAAACTCAATGACTAACACTATATAGAAGATTCATTTTCGTCGTTGCCGTCATAAGTAGAAATGATTTTCCAAATTTGCAATCGAGATAACATTAATTTTTCATAAGAATCATTCAGGAATGAAGTATCTCAATAGATTGAATTAAACTATATGTGAAGTACTATCTATAAAATCTATCTCAGAGAAGCTTACTATAATAATCGAATTGGATGATGCATACAACTTTATAGATTTATAATAGTGGTAGAAGAAGTCATAGTAAATTTATTGTGTACCAATTCACATACCTTTGATAAATCCAGCCACTATGACAAATATTATCACGCAAACATTCAGCAAAGTAAAAATACTATTGACAGTTGAGGATTTCTTCAGCCCAAATGCTAATACAACTAAAAGGGAAATACAAAACAGATTAACCATTCAAGCTCGAATAATGTGCAAAGCATGCGAATCATAATCCACTTCCAGAAACAAATACATAAAAACTATACTATGTTATATTTTCCATTTATAATATAAGATAAAGTCTCTTAAATGTAAAGTTTTTTTATCAGCTAAATAAACTACAGACTTTAATTGAGAACACAAATGACTACAACTTATGTAAATAGTAAATTATTGCATAAATTGATGTTTTATGTATATGAGAAGTAATTAATACCTTGTACTGAAATCATGAGTAAGATGTATGTAACGCTCATGAGCCTGTGTTTTTATTTGCTGAATACCTAGCCGTTAAACACAATCTTGTTCATTTAAGGTAACGACTGAATGCAGGTGGTGGAATTTCAATATCAAATTTGAATTGTTGCAACATTGTACGATTCCACTTGTTTTACCATGAACAACCAGAGTTTCGTCTTTCGGCATCTTCAAACACCCAATCAAAAGTATGTCGCAACCATGTGACAGAATGTCTGAAGATGTCGAAAGGCGAAACCCAGGTCGTTAGTGAAAAAACTTGTGGAATTGTACAAAGTTTCACAATTCAAAAAAAAAATTAAAACAACCTTATTCAATCGATTTTTCTTTAACTTATAAATAAGCAGTGAATAAAATAGTTTTCCTTCTACGGAGTTAAGCCAGTTATTTATTTATAAAAATCTTAAGAACTGGAAAATCATAACTTCATTTATCACAAAACTACAAATATCGATTTTTAAGTGTCATGTGATGTTTGTCTTTTAAAATTTAAAATTAATTTTTATTATTTAATAAAATTAGTTAATATTTTAATTAAAAGTAAAATTTGATACATATCTTTTTCGAAAATGAAGAAATACACTGGTTTTCAGTGACCATATTTCGACGATTGTAATTTTAAATTAAGATTATAAATTATTTCATAATCTTTCCGAAATATCTGTATCAATTTGATATTTTTCAATGATTTGATATGATTGTGTTATCTTATAAAACGTTACAGTTTACAGAAATCAATGACTCATTTCTTATATCTACTATCTCCTTTTGAAAGAGAGGTTGGGTAACTGACAGTTGGGCAAGTAACAAGCAGTTCTCGTAGAAAAAATAATTATGTTCATTTAAGTCATATGCTCCATATCGGGAGCGGATATAGACAAAAAAGTTAGTCAATAAAACTGGCTAACAAAACTATTGTTTTTATAAAGCAAACTATTACCTCCTAATGCGATTGAGAGTCCAAATGAAAAGAAATCAAAATAATCAGATAAAAAAGAAACATTGATTGGTGAAATCTCCCGGAATGTATCTTTCAGAGCATTATTCAAAAGAGTGTCCAAATACAAGCTTATGCCACGAGAGACGCTGGCTGAACCTGAAAATATAGTATTCACAATAAGCTTACATAATTAACAACAGAAGATCAATTCAATTTACTAGTAAAAATTAGGTAGAATTTTTTACTACTTCATAAAATATTATTCTCTTTTGACACAAAGGTCTGTTATATGGAAAAATAGTGTTACACGACCCGTTTTTAAAGGCAAAATTTTGTCAAATATTGTTCACCAATAATTCATGATTCACATGCATGGTGTAAAAAACAATGGCGAGCTGGATAGTTGTTTACGTAAAATATGTAACATCACTTAGACAAACCAATTTCAACTATCACCACTATTTCATACAATCATTTTTTATCCAGTTCACCTATACTTTTTACAGTATCAAGTAAAAGTATGTTCCTTATGCATACCTCTTAAAAACAACTGAGGGTTGACATATTTATAAAGATTAAAATCTTTTTATCCCTCATCGTGCCACAAGGCCAATCAACCAGCCCTCCCCTCCAATGTAAATGTAATACCACAAACTGGTTAACTGATCCAAGATTGAATGTAAAACCAGTCAAAAAAGATACATGTTTGCACTACAGTATTTACCCATCATATAATTTATCATTTATTGAAGAGTAATGAGGTAATTCAGAATGTGTCAAACAAAGTTAGATATTCTTGAAAGGATATAAGTTTGATTGCTTTTTTATGAGTTATGGTGACTGTGATGACTATGGTGACTGTGAGCACATTCTCTCGTTTTGGCTTGATTTTATTAATCAACATTTTTTTAAATTCACTTGGTCTCAGAATTTCACCAATGCCAATGCTATTTATAAAGGCTTTTATTTTTCATTCTAGTAATCAATACTAGTAAGTATAATATAAAAAAAAAATATATTTATAAAACTATTTATGTTCACTTTTAAGGTGTTAACTATCACTTCTTGATGGAAAGGCATGATATTTGAAATAATAAAAACACATTTTTTAGTACTTATTTCCACAACATATTTTTTGATCAGGACCGGTTTCGCTCATCGCGAGCATTATCAACTGATGATAGTTATCATATATCAGTTGATAATGCTCGCGATGAGCGAAACCGGTCCTGATCAAAAAATATATTGTGGAAATAAGTACTAAAAAATGTGTTTTTATTATTAAAAAAAACTATTTATGTTCACTAAACAATGAATGCCATTTTTAACATTATTTAATATCAAGTAATTTTGTCAAACATAAAATAGGATTAGCAAATTTGTTTTATATTTTTTGGCATGTAATAAATATTTTTTACATTGATATAAAATTTTTCGACAAAACTATTAATAAATATATAATTCAATTCAGCTACGAAAATAAATGACCAATGATACAAAATATAAATCAATTGCAAATAATTAAATGTCAAAGAACCAAATTAATTATGCATTAATGACTACCAATTATAACTAGAGATTTGGGCATCAATTATTACCATTAAATATACCAAATTATATTACTGTTAAAATGAATATTTTCTTCTTTTTTCATTGGTTATTGTAACAACCAGATTGAAAGGTCTGGGTCATGTTGTAAGTAATATAAGTGACCTGGAGAAAAAAATCAAAGTCGCAATATTTTCTTTGTCAACATCAAGTTTATATTGAGTTATAATTAACTTTATTAAAACAGTGTTCTAGAGTGGCAATAAAAATTTGGAAATGACTATGAAAGTGAAATAAAAACGCTTCCTTTAGAGAAAGCAATTTTGATAGCAGAGAATATATGATTATATTATTAAAAAGTTTTATAATAGTGCAGATGAAATAACTTTTAGACAAATTTGCAAGACATCAATACGGGTAAGTCAAGTAAATTTCACTCACTGTCTTGACTTTCAAACCATGATAAAAGAAATGCCTTTCGATAAATTTTCAAATAATTCAATCATACAAAATCAATGATCTGACACTTGCAACAGACATTTGACATATTTCTACCAAAGACAACTGACAGAAATTTAACAATTAAAGTAAAAAATTAGAATATAATAAATTGTGTGTTGTTTGAAGGATTGTTCATTTATATACAATAACAATTAAAATTTTATTGTATAATTCCATATTCACGAGTATAATCTTAGCTTGCTAATAATTTTCAAAAAGCAAATTGACAATATTAGACCAATATTTAAAAAAAAAACAATCCAGCTCACCCACGATAATTACACTATGGGTCCGAGACAAAAATTACTATTGTGACTTTAAACAAGGCACAGAATATCTACTTTAGAAAGAAAATTCAAATTAGTTCTAAAGAAGATACTAAAAATGCGAGATGTTATCACATAAGACTTCTTTGTCGGAGTATTTGAATGTTTATTTAGATAAATATTCACCAACTCACCGATAACATATTCTAATATAAGATTCCATCCAATAATAAATGCGACAAATTCTCCGATACAAAAATAAGCATACACATAGGCAGATCCAGCTCGAGGTACTTTACTTCCCAATTCAGCATAACAGAGACCTGAAAAATATTTTATTGACATGAGTGTTAAACCTTTACGACTTTGCCACACGCACTTTCACTACAACAATTAATTGATGCCATTTGCATGGAAACCGAGTGTTTCTAAATGGGAAAGCAAAATAATTGTACATTTAAAACAATCCTGGCAAATAGAACTTTTTGCCAGGGTTGAGTATAAAGTTTCAAAATATCAAATTGAAGATTACCAATTCACTGCAAGGGGAGACTCCTCAATCTTTTAATCAAAACACCTATTTTAAAAGCCTTTGATAAAATTTCTGAACTCAAAATTCTTCATTAGTTAGCGAGTTTCACAGTTTATTATTTGAAATAATTGACCTGTGATATATTGTATATACATATATGTAAACACATTTACAATAGAGATAAAAAGCACCAAACTACATACCTGCAAACATAGAAACGATGGCAGCCAGAAGAAACGAGATAATCACAGACGGTCCAGCCGCATCACGGGCAACATGACCAGCCAAAACGTAAACTCCGACTCCTAAAGTACTTCCCACACCGAGAGCAGTTAGATCACGCGTCCCAAGACAACGACTCAATACACCCTCGTTTCCTGTCTCTTGGGGTACTTTTCTTCTTGTTATAACATGCCACACCCCACGAAAACCCATCTTTTTCAATTTGATGGTTTACTCCTGCAACACAAGCCAACCCAAAAATAAGGTTGGCTTGACTGTAAAAACAACACCAATTAATAATTGATGAATATGTGAATCAATACAAAAGATGTGTAAGCGCCTCCATAAAAAAACTTTTTCACACAAATGTAGTAACAAAAACTTTACATAAAAATTGAATTTGTCCTAGCCCAATGATGATAATAAGGATTTCTCACGGAGTTAACTCAACAAAAATTTTCTATGATTACTGTTTGCTAAGTCACTCAACATCTTTTTATCTGGAAGAGTTAGGTTAACCCTCCGCTGAGTCATATAAAAAACATTACAAACACCAAATTTTTCAAAAATTTATTTTCTCACATCGATGTTAAATAAATTTATGACGAATATCAGGTTATATTTTGATACAAAACAACGACACTCTAATAAAAAAATTTAACTATCAACAGACTGCAATCTACAACCTAAACAACTGACAACAGATGAGGCTACAACAAAACTATAAGAAATTAAATCTATCTGTACTCACACATTAATTCCTAATAGACTGAACAGTTATTTGTGAGATTTCATGTTTCTTTTTGGTAAAAAAGATATGCATATTGTAAAATACAGTGAAACCCTGATTCTACATTTAACAAAAAAACAAATACCACAGGAACAGATGAATACGGGAAACTTCATATAATTTCATTTTTTTATTATTATTATAGCATTGATTTTTAAAAAAAGTTCTTATTAGCAAGATATATTACTGTTAAGATATTAACTGTCACTTCGTGTTGAAAAATTTCATAAATAAAACACAACGTTAAATCATTTGTTAATGATCACATCAAGTGAAACCGGTCCCAGGCTTTATATTATGAATTGTGGAAACATAATAAATAAAACACCAAGTTGTTTCATTGTAATTTCGCACTTTAATCAAAACAAAAAACTTACTATTGTAACAATAGATTGATCTTTATCTTTGCAATAAAAAAATGATTTTATTTTTTCTAGTGCCAATACTGATTCTGCAAATAAAGGTATAGGAAATATTCAATAAAAACGTTGAATAGTGATAAAATTGATAACAGGGTGAAAATATTTATACTATAGGTTGAAGAAATCAATAAATATGCGAATGATAAATTGGGTTTATCCCTTAAACAGATAGAAATTAGTAAAATAGTAAGGAAGCGATACACCGATGGGTCAATAGCTTAAGAAGGTTATTTGACATTTATCTTTTGGGTTTGCAGTTGGACCATATAAAATGAATGAGACATGCAGGAACATAAGATTGGGGATCTGCTGTGAATTTACTGTTGAGAGACATGAAAAATGTATTGAATTAACTTTCTTCACAAATTTCACTAAAATGTTTTGTATACAATCCATTGAAATGATTTCAACAAATATATATGAATATTTTTGATAATAAACAATACCTAATCATTCAACAGTGTCTGGTATAAAGCAGATAATTTTTCATGTAAAAAAATCGTGCCACTTTGTTTTTACGACAGTTTCACAATGATGTTATATCTTGACATTGAGGGACCCAAGATAGAGTATCTCAAAGTAATACCTTAATAACCTAACTTCTCAATCGCGAATCACACAGATATCACATTTTTTAATATAACTCATTGGGATATTTCAATATTTTAATACGTCGTGAAACCGTACAGTTACATACCCAACATGAAATTCCGTTTCAATTATGAGACTCGTTTTCTCGCAGCACTTTTTTCAACAATGATCACAACAAGGTTTAGAGTTAGTACTGAAGCCATTATAGGCGAGAAAACTATATTCTCAAAATATTGATAATCAATTTTATGGTCATTATTCTAAGTAATGGCGAAGCACAGTGAGAGAAAAATGAATCACACAACACAATACGATAAAGATAAGAATTTATGAAAAGGAACGCAACGTAAAACAATTATTATGACAAACAAAAGATAAGATAAATCTAATCACCGTACATTCTTGAAATAAAACTACAAAAGACGATTTTGTATTACAGGTAATGAGATAAACGGTTTAATCGTAAAAACATGGTCTGACAGCAATGTTTTCAGGGAGACAGCTGATGGTCAGCAAATTGACAGCTGCGAAATGCTGCCAGGAAAATAATTATTCAATACAATATTTTAAGATTTTTAACTGATTTCTTGAAACATAAATTCCATGTTTGAAATAATATTAAATCTTGAAAGGAGAAACCCATGCTACACATAGATGATAAAGATGTATATATTCTCCTTAATATCCATATAATATTTTGACTCAATTTTAAGAAGATATGAGCCATTACATACACCTGATATGACTTTATCAACAGGGCTGCATTCAACTGGAGCGATATCAGACAATCTTAGGCCAATTAGTGTTTTTCATTCAGAAGGCAACCTACTAGAAAAAGTAATATGTAAATATCAATAGGATCAGATCCACACCGCAAATTCCAGCGGTGGGCGTATCTCAAGGAAGCGTGTTATAAACTCGACATCCCGTCACTAGAAAGCAACGCAAATCTTTGTTAGATAATACAGAGACGACACAAAAATTCTAGTCATATCTGATAGCTGAAACAGAGCAGTATGTTAACAAAAATAGTATCTTGGTATATTAATAGGCACAATAAACTATATTCGAAAAAAATACTACTATAGTAGAAAAATCAACATCACAGTAAATTCCAATGTATCCGGATTCACACACATGTATGCACAAAGAAGGTTAAATACTTTAAACTCACTTTTACCTGCAACATATTACATTTTCACATAGCTCTGAAAATACGCAATTATCAAGTCATATGTAGACTATACTTCATAATTATTAGGAGGAGCAAACTTACAATAGCAAACAAGTTTCTACACTCCACGATAACAAGACCGATTGTGACGTATGCGGCACGGATATGGGGTCATGCACACATGTGTCGAATCAAAAGTGGGCAAACAGTGCAGAGTTCGACACTGCGCGAGGTTACGGACGTGCCGTAGTTCAGGACCTGAAAATCGACTTTACCCTCGTGTCGAGACCAGCGGTCACCAAACAACGTCCTGCTTAAGATTTTCATCCGGCCCTAGGAAAATATTTTGATTTTTATATAAAAATTATTCACATGAAAAATATTATTTTTATAAAATTTCATTTTTTACAAAGTGAAAGAATTTAAGTGTAAATGTATTGTTGAAGATGATCATATTTTGAATTTGAATTTTGCTCGGACTCTTGTATTATATATCGGAATATGTATGAAAGCCAAGTAAAAACTGTCTTTTTTAAATACTCGTGCAAGTGTAAATTATTTTATTTTTAAATTTCCTTTACTTCAAGAGTAATATTTTTATAATATAATTATAATTATTTTTAAAATTTATGACCGAGAAAAGTGCTATTCAACGAATTTTATAAATGCATTGTATTTAAACAAGTTTACGAGTCGACACACATCCCATGATTTTACGCAATTGCATTATATTTCTTTACACACCCTAAAACATAAATTCGCATAATATCCGATACACTGGTCAAAATTTGGCAATTTTATGTGTATTTAAAAAATGGAATGCTTTACAAAAATAAGTTTTAAAAATACACAATTTTTTTTTGTTTCAAAAAATAAAGAAACGTGCATGCGTAGCATCATATATAAATTTCTTCTTTAAAATAAATTTGGGGAAAAAATCGCGTACAAACGAGTGAAGCGCGTAAAAAATGCAACGGTGCCGTCCAAAAAAATCGCGTATAATCGAATTCGCGTAAAAAAAGGACTGGGTGTATTTAAATTTTAATCACGTATTCTAACGAATTTATTTGTCGTCCAGAACCCGAAGTTTAAAAAAATCAATACAACCCGTTCCTCAAAAAAAAATATGGCCACTGGTCTAAACCATGTAGTGGAGCTATCAAAGAAATTCTTCGCTCCTTATTAGATCATCTTGAACTCTTGCTTTATGAAGTTTCTTTTATAAAATCCAATCTCAATATTGGTCTATATTTTACCACTTCTGCTACGGAAAATAATATCACTTCCGCCTTCAATTAATCATACAGAATAAATTGACAGAAATTTCCGAGGCTTAAATGTTTTGGTTCCCAGGAGCATTTCTGTTTTTTTTTTTTTTTGTTATAAAAGGATCTTTTATATGTTCATACGTTTTGCATTGCTTTTACATATGTAAAGAAATACCAAGATATATAGGCCTTCGTACTATTTCTGCTTTGCATTTGAGCCAACAAAAGTCCATTGGAAGAGTAAAAAAATAAGGATTTTGAATATTCAAGAAAAAAAACATCACTTTTTCTTAAAAGCCTATTATTAATTATTAAGTGCTAAAATATTTAAAAATTGACCATTTCCCGGAAGGTGAACCTGTCGCGCATTTTTATATGACTTATTAGTGCGGTTACTGGTATTATATGAGATTCTTTGAAAGTATTAAAATATTTTACCACATGTTAATGACCGGGTGCATCCGAAACTCTTAAATCATATCACGAATAGACAAGCAAATTAAATGAAATAAATAAACACTTCTCTAGAGCTAAAATTAGTCATAATCAGTGACTGAAAACCAAATGGTACAAATTGATCAATATATTATTGAAAGTTAAATAACATTCCATTTTTATCAATATTAAATATTTATAAATGCGACAACCGCCTGTACACTAAATATGAAAGCATTTTTTATCGTTTCAATAAAATATTTTGTGCAAGTGATTTAATCCAATATTGTAGTTTGTTACCACTATTATAATACTATTCACAATAAACCTTCCACTTTCATCCACGTGATAGAAGGTATTCAATAATATCCTTGGCCTTTAACTTATTCGTTTTATATAAAATAAAAATACAATAAATAAATTTAATAATAAACATTTCAAAGCTCTCAAGTAATTTTTCATTTAACAATGTTACACTGAACAGTCCATTGTGATAATAATTAAGTCAGGGCGACATAAAAAGAACTTTCATTCATGTACACTTAAGGTTGTAAGGAACTCAAGATCGACTATTCGAGAGAGATATCACAATAACACAATTGGAATTGGGTATTGAAAAGGTAAATGTATAAAATATGTCGTTAATGTAATTAGAGTAATCTACAGTATCCAGTAATCTAAAAAGCACCCTATCACTGGTTTATATCTCAAGAGTCTGACAACAATGAAAACAATGTCAGATTAATAATAAATTGTCAGTTAATATGTCTAAGCTTTTTCATAATAAAGTGCTCATATGCTTCTCGTTTCCTGATTTAAGAATTTAATAAAGATTCAAATTGCAAAATGGTTTTTTGAATCAACCATTTGCTTGACATCACATATAATATAAGGCATCCCGCTCATTTTAAGTAAAAATTTTGAATGTTTCACATTTCTGACAACATACTGTATCTAATATTTTAAGTGCGACTTTTTAAACGTGGTCGAAATAGCGTAAACTGACAGCTGGGCATTCTATCATAAAGTATGAGGAGTTCGGAACTCTTCGTTTGGCAAGTACACGCTACGCCATTAAGCGTGTCATTTTACTTTATTTGCTCCTGTTTATTCATTCATTTGATCTGACATATTCAAGGGCCGGAATAAGATTACTATTCTACCGCTTCAAACAAACCTATGATATACTATCATCAATGAAATCATTTTTATTGAAATCGCATTTCTTCTTTATATGATTAATTATATATTTTTTATCTCGAACAAATGATAAAAAAATCTTAATAATCATTATCAAGATCAGCGATTCATTTCAAAATAAATATTTGGCATCCAATCAAAATTGATAACTTTGTTATTCCACTCGGTGTTTTACAAAGTGTGACACGTGTTTCGCTTCAAGTAACACACCAAGGAATAAAAAAATCATTAATTGTAATATTCTATTAAGAATAAACTTCCACAAGCGATCTATCAAATTCGTCGATTTATCAAACACAAAAATGTTGCACTAAGTCTAAAGGTTGTAATGGATAAAGGTTTTGCAGCGGAATTTTAAGAACAATCCCCATACCCGTATGTAAGTAATAGCACATCATTCTATAGGGTCTTTCAATGGGGATGATTGAAATTTGTTTTGTTATAGCGGTCATGTTGTTAAAGTGAAATCTGTGAAATTTGTTTTCAATTGGTTAATAGACTACGGCAAATCACTAGGGAAAGTTAAAGCGTTGATCACAATTTGCAAATCATCGATTTTGGATGGACATTCTGCACGAGTGATTTGAGGATATGAAGCTGGCCATTGAGATCGTGAAATTTAACGACTTTGGACTTCTTCCTTTGGGGCTGTTTTAAGTCGCAAGTCTTTGCGAATAAGCCACTAACACTTGACACCTTCAAAGTCAACATAAAAAATGCTATCCAATAGATTCAGCCAGATTCATGCGACAAAGTTATTGAAAATTTTCCCTTCCAAATAAGTGCACTAAGCAAAGCCACTGCGAGCATTTTCATGACATTGTATTGCAGATTTACCTTCATAAAATATACTTTCAAATGAAAAATAAATTGAGTGGATATCTCACACACAACCTGTTTTATTTACATTTTACCAAATTTCGAACACCCCTATTGAAAGACCTTTATTTGTCTTTGAGCCCATAAAACGTAAAAAATGTTAATTCATCTGTTCTCCATCATTATAGGATGCATGACAAATTTTAAAAAAGCTTTAGAATAGTCAATTAAAAGGACTTTTCATTTTATATCGGCAGTCTTACGGGAAAAGAATTATTTTCATACGCATGTTCATTTATGATGTATATGTATCTTTTTTTCCTGTCATTCAACAACTAATATTGAAATCTTTGAATGTTAAACGTAGAATACATGCTGCTTCTAGTGTATTTATATAAATCTAATTATAATTAGAACTTTATTATTGCCCTATTTTAAGTAACAAAATATTCCATAATGCGGCTCTCTTCGAGCTTTAAGCTTAGAGGAAGGACCGCTTGTAAATACAGATATCTGACTCGAACTCCCTACTGTGCGTTTTAACTGGGCATGTTTTATTTACTTACGACTTTCAGAAACGATTCGGAGACCGGAGAATCAAGTTGATAATCAAAACAATATTAAATGAAGTGAGTGAATTAATGGTGGTAATGAACGAACAAAACGTTTTCAAATCGAATGCGAAATATTACACCGCTGGAAAATAACGTAACACAACAGAGAAGCTAATCAAATATACTTTATATCTAAAATATGTGTTTTACAAGTGTTGTCAATTTGTTTTAAAATGAATTGAAAATAGTTCTGACTAATTTATCCATTTAATCGTCGCCGAGCTTTAAGGCAGTAAAGAATATTTTTTATCAATATTGATTTATCTCTTTCAATAAAATTTAAGTGATAAATTAAAGTGAATCAGTTTTAGTTTAGTTTGTATTTATAATCTTGCTCTGGAATGTGTCTCTTAATCGTTTTATTACTAGTCACATTCTGCCAATGTCATGTCGATATCGAAAACCAAGGCAAGTTTCTTTATATTATTTTTGATAATTTTACTAACGAAATATTTTTTATACAATTTTTCAACTCATTTATAGAGACTAGTTGAACGAAAATGAACCGAAATTTATGAATTTCCATCCCACTCGATCAGGGCTCGAATTTAATCGACATTTAAAATTCACAGAAAGTATTATAGAATGCCAAAAATCAACATTTATGCTGCTGCATGTCAATATGAAAAAACTTGTTTTTTTAAACCAAATTTTTACATTAAAATTCAATTTTTGTACAAATATTCCGGATTAGCCTATACATAGTTTTTTCATGAAACTTAGAATGTTTTCCTCCAAGGATTGCATATAAATTGTAATTAACTAACTCATATATAATAATGTTCCGTAAGTAATGTTATCACCAATTCAAATATGTTTTCATTCACGTTTTCCGCTTAGAAGTTAAACTGTTACTAAATATATTTTAGGCCGTGATTATTGGTACGAAAATGCCCGCGCTGCGATTGAAAAAAGGTTACCAATAAGCAAATTGAATGAACGCAACACCATCAAGAATGTCGTGATGTTCATTGGTGATGGAATGGGACTTCCAACCCTTACTGCGGCGAGGATATTGAAGGGGCAGAGAAGAGGAAACCCTGGCGAGGAATCTGAATTAGTTTGGGAATCGTTCTCAGCGGTTGCACTATCAAAGGTTTGCGATTCATAACACACGTATGAGGTTTAAAATTTCCAATTTAAAAGTAAAATTCTGCGTATCTTTAGTATACACAGGTGTTTGGTTCCTCAGAAACTCCCTATGCTTAAAAACAGGGTAATTTGAGACTTCCACTAGTCAAGTAAAATTAAAAACTAACACGACTTTGATAATGGAAGTAGGACGCTGAGAAATATCTAATTCTATTTGAGCAGTTCATAAGTTTTGTAATGGAAGTGAATGAAAGTATGGGTGTATTTTATGCATGAGTAGATTTTATTTATTCGACATCTAATAATTAATTTTGTTAATATATGTCGATAAAGGAATAGCATTTTGAACAATAGTAAAAATGTTTTTATCATTATTATAAATGATATTATGATATTGAAATATTTTTTCTTGATTTGTCTATATGCCTCTAATGTGCAGCTCGGCATGGCGAATATAATTTGTCTCTTTGTCTGTGCATCGTGTGCAATAAACGAAATGTTACTGTTGGCACTACAGCCTGTTCAATTGACACCTTATAAAGTTATTATAATTGAAGTTGAAAAAATATTTTGTATATCTAAAAACAACTTTACATCTTGATTTATTTATATTTTCCGATTAATTTTAATAACATCGTTGTCATGATGACACTCGTTCTTGTTAGAATTGATAACTTGGACAAAAAAATCATCTTTTGCAAACTAATTAGTCTGAGGTCTCGTATACTTGTAGAGATTTTCTTTAATCACTCGTTCGTATTAAAACGAAGATATTCTGATAAATAGAATGGCATTATGCACTTTTTACAGACGTATAATGCGGATGCACAAATCGGAGAGTCATCAGCTTGTGCCACTGCGTTGATGTGTGGAGTAAAAGCAAATTACGAAACCTTGGGAGTGGATTCAAGTGTTCGATTTGAGGACTGTCCGAACAGCTTCAACGGGAGAGTAACTTCACTCCTGGTGTGGGCACAGGAGCAAGGTCATAAGATATTTCTTTATATTCTCAAAAGCAATAACACCTTTCAAATTGTTTCATCTACCTCCACAAGATTTCATTTCTTCTAGATAATAAACACACAGTCGTTTGATAATAACATTTGGTGTCAATCAATAAAACTATATCGATAGGGTCTATATCCAGTTTGCAAATAAAATAAAAAAACATTCGCTATCAATCTTAACCTACTTGGCAATATTAAGTTTATTTACGAAAAAGGAATAGGATTTTTTTATTGAGATGGGTGAATTTATTAAAAAAAAAAAGTGATAGATCTTCTTTAAGCACGCCACTGGCGCTCTGTCCACTTTACAAGTAAATGACAAATAATGAACAAATGAACAAATAATACCTTAATCAGCTGATTTCTCTTTTAATTTTACATTATGAAATAATTAATGTATGTGAAAATACGGCTCAACATTTTTTTCATTCAGAGATGTCACCGTCTACACTATACCTATAAATAAATACTTCGATAAAAAGTCTCTCAAACTATACGATCTTGTAAAAATATAAATGCTTTTCAGATTTACTAGTAGACAAATCAGTACATATATTGAAAGTATATTATATATTACATTCTCGGTAAAATTATTTTTCATTTAGGTAAAAGGACAGGAATCGTTACAAATTCCAGAATTACGCACGCCACACCTGCTGCATTGTACGCGCATTCTCCCAGCCGATACTGGGAAGATGACTCCAAAGTAAAAATATCAGACCGAGTCAAGTGTAAGGATATTGCAAGGCAACTAATCGAAGATGAACCCGGCAAGAATATCAACGTAAAATACATTTCACTTCATATTTAGTATGTAATTTAAGATTTAGAATATTTCAACTGTCCAATTTCAAAACCTGTTAAGTGTTTTTTACGAAAAAAAATATTGGGAATAAAAAGCATGTTCATAGATTTATCCTACGTGGAGTCAACCCTAGATGGATTCAAACTGTTCTCTGAAACCTGGCATCACTCTTTATGAAAAAAAAATATTATATTAAGAGCAATAGCGTATGTTCAGATGAATAATTTTAAGCCAACCTAAGAAAATATGCAATCGTTGGATTCCTATTTAGGAGGAAATTTTAAGTCGTCAGAAAACAGCTATCAAATACGGCTTTATATTCTCTTTATGAAGTGATAATAGGGTTTTTTTTAAATATACATAATCAGAATATATCATTTTCTATCATACTCTATTTACCAAGAAAAGTTACACCGTTCATTTTTTATATGATTCTTCTTAGATTTTGGTAAAATGAAAGTCAATATTTAAACATAGAATAAACTATTTTGTAAGGTCCCGCGCTTCACTAACACAAATTTGACAAAATACAACGTTGTGTTCACTTATTTCAAGCGCATTTTCCATATAATTGTATATATTATAGACTGTTAGACATAGATGTTGCCTATCCAATCTTCTCCACCGATTTCAGCGATTATAAACAAACGCTGGTATGAAAATTTCAGTTTTTTCTTTGTCTATTGTTTTGGCGGGAAACGCCGTAAGATTGGCTGTCATAATAGAACCATTGAATATTTTTCAGGAATGTGATTAACCATGAATTGCAATGTTAATTTTCTAGGTAATTTTTGGTGGTGGAAGGAGGCATTTTACTTCTATGGCAACTCTGGATCCAGAAACTCCCAATAAAGAAGGAAAGAGATTAGACGGAAGAAATTTAATTGAAGACTGGCTAAGAGATAAACATCATAAAATATTGCGAGCCAAATACGTTATGAATAAAGAAGAATTATTTAGCGTTGATGCTAAAGAAACTGATTATGTACTCGGTGAGTAATGAGTCATAATCAAAGCTCATAATGAAACATTTCTCAATATGAACAACCATTCAAGTTGAACAATAATTCAATTAATCAAAATTTCGTTCTATTTGTTAGTGTTTTTTATGCTGTAATTCCCCATGTGTCCATAAATCTAAATATAAAAATTTCAGGATTGTTTGCAGCCTCGCACATGGATTTTGAGGCCGAACGCGATACAAATCCAACAGGTGACCCTTCGTTAACAGAGATGACTTTGCAGGCGCTAGAGGTCCTTCAAAGACCAGGGCAAAATTATTTCCTCGTAGTAGAAGGTAATTCATTATTTCTCGAGCAAATAAATGTTAAAAAATTACTCTGAAAATATATATGGACTATTTTTAGGTGGCCGAATAGATCATGCTCACCATTTCAACAATGCATATCGAGCGCTGGATGAAACGCTTTCACTTGAGCAGACCGTTAGTGCAGCATTGAAGACAATTAATTTGACGGACACTTTGGTTCTAGTGACGGCCGATCACTCGCATGTGATGACACTTGGCGGCTACGCTACCACGAGGGGGAATTCCATCTTTGGTATTATATGATCTAAATTTAGTTTCCCGCTAAATTTATTATAAATTTTATCTATCAAATAAAAATGTTCATTATTATATCCAAATGAAAAGTATTATTCGAGAAATAAATGGTTTATAAATTAATATCATCGCAAAACACTGCCATAGCTAAAATGGCGGGATATTTGAAAATGCATAAAAGAATTCAGACATGATCAAAAAAAAAAATAGCCTGTATTTGTAATCAAGCTATTACACCATATATTCACCATAATTTCATCTATTTAAATTACATTTTGTGACTCGCTAAAAAAGTCTATCTTTTGGTGTAAAAAAGTACTTAATATGTGTAAGTCATATTTATAATTAACACAATTCAAAAATATGAATTCGAGGAAATGTCCTAAATGTATATATTGTAAATTAAAACGAAAATTTTTACACAAAGCTGATATCGTTTTGAAAAGCATAAAATAACATTTCAATAAAATTATCACAAAATATCCCTTTTTCTTCTAGACTCAATATACATTGGGCCATTAAACACTTCACCAATGTAACAAGACTAAAAGGATATTTTTTTCAATTTATAGGTTATGATAGACGACCATCGGATGTTGACCAAACAGCCTACACCACTCTGCTTTATGCCAATGGCCCTGGCGGAATAAGCAGGTCAAGGAAATTGAGGAGTATAAAACAGAGTCATCGAGACGTCATACAGCAAGCAGCAATTCCTCGAAATTGGGCGACGCATGGTGGTGAAGATGTTCCAGTATATGCAATTGGTATAAACTATTTTTGTGTACATTGTATCAAAGATTGTTAAGACACAACAAAATCTGAAAAGATCTTGAATATTAAAGCAATTTCCCAATATAATTTTTTTGTTAAGCATTTTTCAATTGATAATATTTTGAATATTAAAGTTTAATACATTAATTTTAAACGCAATATTTTCGATCACTTTTGATTAATTTATCTGATTAAATGTGTAACTTTTAAGTTCCCCTTGCTCCCATTGCTTTGCAAAATAAATATTTTACGTGTTCCTCAAACAATGTTCTCAGCAATATTTTTAAATGAACTCTGTGCTTATCATTGATGTTTACTATTTTAGGTCCACTTGCTACAGAATTGTTCAGTGGGAGTTTTGACCAGTCTTACATTCCTCATGCTATTGCATATGGTTCCTGTATGCAAAACTTCAAGACAAACTGTCAGAAACAAATGAATACACCAGAAAACTCCTTCCAGTACAGACATTCAATGATTGACAGAGAAATTGATAAAAGCAGAGAAGTAAAAGAAAATTTACAATCCAAAAGACAAGATCAAATTAGAAAAAATAGCATCAAGACAAACTCAAGTTGTGGGCACACAGTTCACAGTGCCTGTTTCACATACCATTTAATTATATTCTGTATGTTGATCAGTTTTATAACAAATAAAAAAACTTAATAAAATTGGATTTCCATTGAGTGTTGGCCAGATTCGTGACGTTGGCATATAAAAATCAATAATTCATTCGTACTATTTACTAATTAACTAAAATATTAATTTTGAACTGTTGAAACTTTGTACTACTTCACTTGTTTTATCACTAACGATTCGGTTTCACCTTTCGGCATCGTCTGGTATTGTATCACGCGGATGTCACTATCGACAGGTCAGTTCTGTTAACTGACCTGCCAATAGTGACACAGTATATGGAATCGTACAAATTTTCAACAATTCAAATTTGATATTGAAATTCCATCTAACACCTTCAGTTGATATCATAAATTATAACCAATATATATTTTTGATGGAGTTTCATAATTGAAAAAGTGATTTAGAACAAGAAAGACAAGTCTTTTGCATGTTCGACATGTTACAATTGAATTTGGACATAGATATTAATGTGAAAATTGAATGTTTTAGCTAAGCATACCTTCCTGCGTGTTCTGACCACATGTCTACATGATTTCATGTATACGGAAGACGAATTTCTCTATATATTTTGTTTCTTCTATATTTGCGACTGGACCTTTTTATAAAATTAAATTATATATTTTTACTTCCATAATTATAATTTATCATTGGAATCATCATGCAATGGCATTCGGGTCTTTGATGCAAAACTTGAGACAACTCTGTAAACACATGCAGATTGATTATGATTTAAATATCAATAAAACAATAATACGTTTTTAGTGGTTATAATATTCATATTAACGAAATTTTAAATGAACAAACAAATATAAATCGGTCGCCACTCCTCAGACCATTGCTAGGGGCTATTGCCTTACCGTAATAAACCATCTCCTTCCAATATTTAAGCTTGTTGAAATTGCTCCCTGTTTAGTTTCATTTACAATTTTTTTAAAGTTGTATTGCTAGCAAGAAATAAGCTAGGTCGTTAAAACAGAAGAGAAGAGGTATTGTGTACCTTTTCTACACAGCTATATATAGATAAGCTAATGTACGTTTAAACATAGTTTTGACGATGGCGTGAACCGGAATAACTATCAACTAATCTTATAAAAAAATTTAGAAGTTAAATACATTGCTATTCTTTCACCGTGTTATAATATTCACCTTTTTCATTAAGTTCGCTGCTGGGGTCTGAAATATTTCTCCAGGGAGAATAATTTCTCCACATTCATTTTCAATAAACTCAGTAATACGATTTATCGTCATTTCATTCACTAGTGTAGCTTCTTTAATAAGTGTTCCATTTTCAATATTTTTCGGGGCATTAGCATAACGTTCTTTTTGTTTCAGCTTCATCTTTTCAAATGTTGCCATATATTTAGAAGAAAATCCCGAGACCATCACTAGGTCCCATTTTTCTCTTGCCGTTTGCTGAAAAGTTTTTTTTTTTTTTTTTGAAATAATTGAAGTTTCGACGGTGACATAATAGTGCTTTCTAATAATAAAAATCCTGGTGTTATGCATCGATGCACCAATTGATCGATTGTAGCAATAAAAATTAAAGAAAACTATCAAAGTTTTTTACCAAAGTAAATACGAATAAGTATCCCAATATGACAAGTGTATTTGTTTTTTTTTTTTTTTTCAATATATATATATATATATATATATAGAGCATAGGGCGGCAAAATTTCAGGCACCATTTATGAACAAAAATTATCTAACTAAAATAATAAAAAAACAGAGCCCTAGACTATCAATTTAAAAACAATCTGCGGAAAATAACATTCAGCATCGGGTCAAAAATAGATAAATAATAATGATGGAATACTTAATTTCAAAAGAGAGAAGAGAAAGAATTTTAAAAAAGAATTCTGTAACCAACCAGCCAACGACCGTAATATGAAACTTATGGAAGCAAAAGATTTATCATGACAGGAAGATGGAAATAAAATGAAGCAAACTAGCTGCACGTAAATACCAGAGTGGAAAGTTATTGATTAATGTTGCAGACGGAAATGCAGTCAATACATTCGTGCAACACGTACCGCATGCTATTTCGTTTTTTCCAGCGAATAGGCTCTCGACTTAGGGTTGCCGGGTGTATTCTGGTGGTGTTCCAATAATAAATGAAGTCGAAAATATTATAATACAATAAAAAAAATACTATCGTTATCTCGATGTTTTTATTTTATAAATTAGTCTAGCGGTGTTAAAAACAGTCGAATAAAGAAAATTAGATGCTCACAGCACGCAGTTAAATACTAAAAAAACGAAGCTAGATAAAAATGATTTTGTAAATGTATTGTGAACTGAATAAGAATCTGTTATTTTACTGTCAATGAAATCAAACTTCGAATGACTTTTGATAAGATTATAAAGTTTTCAGACTGACTATCTGTGATTTAAATCTATTTCAAATACAGGTAGTCTTCGACATGCGACCATTCGCACTTACGACCAAAAAAATAGTATAAAAGTTTCTCAAATTGACCATGTAATGCAAATATTTGCAAAAATGGATTCAGTCAACGAAAGATTTTTGAGTAAAAACCGCCGTATTCAGGAAGATCTTGCTTCATATACAGAAATATACAGGAAAAAAAACAACAAATAACTCAACTAAAAGTGGATATATTTTTTAAAAAGACTACTACTGCTTCTTCTTCCACTACTGATGACGAAAGATTTTAAATATTAATGAAGTGAATATTTTATTTTGTATTAATAAATGAATCTAAATTGAACAATAAAAAAATATTAAAAAAAACACATGTTTATTTTAATATGTAAGTACATACATATTTTGTATAAAATTCGACTTACGACCAATCCGACTTACGACCAAAGTCCAGTAACGTATCTCGGTCGAGTCGAGGATAACCTGTATATAGCTTCTTCATAATTTCTACGGACTTTTCATTCAATGTTTGTAAAGAGAACATTGACATTTTTTATTATGACAATAAATCACGATAGACAGGGAATAAATTTACCTTTTTTGGACTGTCAACCACAGCATTAGCCGGTTCATGGAGCTCTTCAAAAGGATCCGTAATTTCGTCGCAGATATTAACGCTTTGGCTGACTTCAAATTTCAAGCTTCGTCTACCACTAGGCTTCCCAGAGCCAATATGCCTGAAATTTTCAAAACATGCCTTTTCTGACAAATTTAATAAACGTGTTTCGTTATTTGTATGAATTAACTCAGACACCACAAGTTTTCTAGCAGTCATTGTTTTATAACGAGATAGTTATTCAAGATAAGTATTTCAATATAACAATCCTCGGTAAGTTATAAATATCCAGTGAGTTTTTTTATAAACGATTTTCAAAGAAAAATAGTGGAATGTTTTATCGATAAATGTTTTCACGTTAACAACACGTTGAAACTAGCTTATGAACGATACAACTTATTAACTATTCGTTATTTTTTACAATAATGTACCGTGTTGGATATTCACCTTTAGGTTATTATTACTAAGCAGTTAAAGCTCATGCGGCTTTCTATAGTAAAATGGAGCCCCAATTTATTGTTTTTTAAACACCAACAACGATAGTATTGCCGGACAATTAACAATGCAAGGACGGGAGTTCCACGGTACCTCTTTTATGAGTCGATTTTTTTCTTCTTTTGTACATATATACTGAATTCAAACATATTGGCTGATTCATTCAAACTCAAACTATTTGAGTTATTATTTAAGAAAACAATAATTTTGGTATCATTCATTTTGAATATGAAGATATAAAGCGCGCGAAAAGTATGGTGTGAATCTCTGATGCATCGAAACGTTTATGTTTACACGAGAGATGTCTATGTATCATAGATTCAAATTGGCGTCCATCTGAAAATGTACAGAAATAATTACTTATCAACGAAATATAGATACAAAATTGATTTTATTCATTACTATTGCACCATTGACACGTTGCAATCGACATTATCTTATCAGTATCATACGATGAACATATATATATATATATATATATATATATATAAACTTCGAGCTTCGATTATTTTGTTATGCTTTCGAAGAAAACAGATGTCGGTACGCTTGGAATTTTGGTCGAATCTATATAGTGCTAATTTCATTTTCCCTTGTAATTTAGCCGCTGTCATCCTCTAAGCTCGCAGCATAGCGTCGCTATTACGAGAATCTTATAATACAAGGTCGCTTGCTTCTCGACTACAAAAACAACTTCCGCGTCCCAGTACTCCCTGTAACACTGTCACACGCCCGCTATTTTCTTCTTGAAATCATTTTTTTACGAAATTGTATTTATTGAGTTTAAAAAAAAACTGACACTATCATTCGTGCGATTAAATAAGTACAACGCATCGCCGTCAGCTGATTATTTGTAAATATAGCATCTGTCAGCGGTGTCCTGGGCGACCGCGCTTATTCCTTCAGTCATGCCATGATAGTCAATTGAAATGGATGTGTTGAACGTTTCACCCTCTCTGCGACTGCGCACGAGCAGTATCGGCAAAAAGAAAGATTTATACAAAACAAGTGAATTGAATTTGTGCACCAGTGTAATGTCTCCGGAAACAATCAGACTTTTACCACCAACAACTGAAACCATCATGACAAAACCATTTCCAATAAGAGGTAAGTGGCAGAATTACTTTTAATCCCCACAGAATCACAGCCAAATTATTATAACGAATCATGTCAAGTGATAACCTATAAAGGACATTTATCCATGCTATTATTTTTTGACAGATTACCACAATGCTATCATCAAATACTTAACGTGAAAAAATATATTCTTAGTTTTTGCAATGTTTAGATTCACATTAAAATTTGATTTGCTTGTGCGATGCATTCTATTCATCAACTACCTAATTACACATGCTTCTGTCTTGTTTACCGTAGGTCCCATCGTTATTCTTATATATTTACATATATCAATTACTATGAATAAACAAAACTATGCAACTTTTCGTTCACACTCGATCGTTCACCGATAGCCAATCAGAATGTGTAGTACTTACATACCATAGCAAAATAATCAAGAAACATCGCTTTCATTTTTATCCTCATAATTCCCCACTCGAGTCATGGTAAATACTTATTTTTTTCATTTATATTCATATTTGAATCACGATGCACTCGTTGAATAATTAAAAAGCAAATAGTTTAATCAAATGAGGATTATTCATTTTAACGGAATATATAGAGTAGCAAAACAATGACTTTTTACAACTTTAATAGCGTATTTTGAATATCTGGCAATAAACGATCTAAAGAAATATCTACACATCGTCCAACACATTTTATGATGTAAACGGGAAAAAGTATCTATCAAATTAATAGTTTATTATTTCTGTATTGTTTATGTATGATCGAGATAATCTTTTGATGAAATACTTACAAATATATAATTGAAAAAAAAAATTATATATCAAAATCATCTTATTATGTTAAGCAATACTGATCTGCTAATACTGTCATTACTTTGGCACACGTTCTACAAAAAAAAAATGTGTTACTTTCTTAACACTTCTTAATCTTATTTTAGATAATTTTTATCTATTTTAATTGGAGACGTCAGAAACTTTGATCTTTAAACTTGTGTGATTTTTAATGTACGTAACTGCGTGTGATTGTCGTAAATAATTAATTTGTATTGGTTGAAATTATTATGTCAGCTCATTGATAATACTAGCAATGCGTAATCACGTAGATTTGTTTTTTAACGTGGGTCACCCAGGCAAAAGTCAACACAATTATGATAAATTTTATCGATCAAAAATCAACGTCCATGTATCATTCTTTTTTCAAAAAAAACAACGAAATTCGAGTGTGTATCATTAATATATCGAAAATTTTGATGATTAAATTTAAATACCGATAATTCCGCATTTTTTTTTTTATAACAAAAACAAAAATACGTACATATGCTACAAGTCATTTCATTTGATATGTTAAAATATATACCTTGCAAAATCCTACAAAAGCATAAAATATTAATTTTGCATGTCACGAACATACGACTCAGTCACTAAGCTAACGAACGAATTACCAAAATGTCCAATTTTATTTCATGTATATTTAACGCAATAAGCAGTTGATTGATTAACTAAAATAATATTATTGTTTTGAATTAGAAAGGAAATAGATAACTGAAATAATTGAATCATTGTCAGTCAGTTGTCATTCATCACTTTCATTGCAATATAGACATATCGGTTTTCGATTTTTGATGCTTCTATTAAAAAAAAACTTATCAAACATCTAACATATGAATGTCAACAATTTCTACCAGAAATTCCATACACATTCAAATTATACCCCACATTGTAACCTAAAACCATCGAAACGAATAAATATGATTTACATTCTATTTCACTATACATTTTTCCACCAAATTCCTTACGCATTTTATTATTATATAAATAACTGCCCATGCATTTGTTTTTATATCATTTGCCTATGGTTATTTTGTTTCCATAAATGTCAGTCGATGTTATGCTCCGTTATTTAATCAACATGCATTCTATGTTAACAATGGTATTAATGTTCGGACGCATTATAAGTTAACATGTGTTTATATAATTATAAAACACTACTGTAAAAACCTATTATTTTTAATCTTTCCGTTATCAAGCCAAAGGTTCAAAATTATTAGCAATACACATTAAAAAACAATCGTAACAAGCCCTCTTAAACGTCAATAAGCCGATATCCAATTTAAATGTATGTATTTTTTTTTATTACTTTACTTGTGAGGAATAAAGTATAAGACTTTTTTGGTCGTCTGTAAACATACCTCGGTTGAAAGAAATTAATTTTGAAGCGGATTCTAACGTTCATGATACCACAGAGAAAAGTGATATTCTTAACAAAATAAATTTAGATGGATGGATATGTCATTTGATGACCTGTCATTCTTAAATCATCTTTTATAAAAATAAAAAAAACGATTTTTGAAAACTTTTGCATATTGGTGAATCACTGCTTCTGAAATCTATGACCATAAAACTGCTTTGATTGTATTATCGTAAAAAAAAGATTTTTTTATCCAAACTAATTCGTCTACTATTGATTTATCACGTATAAAATTTCTGCATATTTGAATTACCTGTTAACATTATTTATTTAATTGAGATTTGTCGCTTAACAATGCATCTACGTCTCTTAAAGAATACCCACTGCAATATAGAGATTAATTTACCCAAATACTAATTCCTAACTGCATACTGTTCACATCGGCTGGAGTACTACCTTTAGAACAAAACTACAATGTAAGCATTAAAATTTAACTAGTGATTTTATCCATATAAATTAATGACGATTTGCTTTTTTTGTACACGTATTCAATAACTATTTCCATATCGTGTATCGGCTCCGGTCCGCGTAACATCGATTTGAAGTTACTTGTTTAATGAATAATTTAATATTAACCTTACTGAAGAGAACATAGGTTTTGTTCATATTCAAAATTAGTTTGGATGCTCCAATATGATACGAGTCCACTGAAACCTGTAGATTGAACTACGTAGCGTTGTCTGACCCTAGAAACCTGAGGATGACTAGAGATAAGGATGAGACTCCGAATCATTATTTCATATTACGAGATTCAAAAAGTTGATATATCTTACAATTTGGTACTAATAATATTCTAATGTTAATTTTACTCCTGTGACTATTTTTAAAATGACCTCGGCTAAATTACTTGAAACGTGGAACAAAATGAAAGTTTTTTTCTGTTCAGATATTTTTACAACACTGTTTATTCTAAGTTCTAAAATTTCTGTTAAAATAAATTTATCTGTAATATATTCAGAAAATATTCAAATTTAAGGCTTATTGATTTTGAAATGCGTTTGAAAGATAAATACTAAAATATAAAGTGACGAAGAGTATGACAAAAAGACGCCTAATAAATATATCATCCTAATAGCAATAGTTTTTCCTAACATATAAATAACTTCATTGAAAACTATTATAATTTTAAAGAGCATACTAGAATAAAAATACCCGAAACTAGTAAACAATACATGAATTGAAATTAATAGCTAAGATTGATTATCAATAAATAATGCTAGAAACAACAATCAATTATCAGTGAATACCATTTTGTTTATAACAATTGACTCAGCTCTATCAAGTTTATTTCTTTTACGATATTCACCTACGAGAGTTGTAATTAATTTGTAATTAGCAGTGTTATGATCGTTAGTAGTACTATTGTTTGTGTCTATCCCACTTTCTATGCCCAGTGAAAAGGAAATTGTTCCAATTAACAAGTGATTTCAATTAATAATTTGCACCATTATTTACTTTATCAATGAATAAACTAACGATACAATTTATCTCTCGAAACTCGTTTCATGCCTTGTTAAACGCCAATTATAATATAATTACAAAGATCAATTGTACAGCTAAATTTTAAGTAAAAAGTCATCAATACTATTTCCACTAATACCATGAAATATTTATGTTACATGAGCGGTTGTTTCTTATGTATCATATTCAAAGTGAAGGCTTTACTAATAAGATAATACTATGCATAGGCCCTAACACACGAAATACGCAATCAAATACAAAAACAAATAAAAAAATCATTTTGGATAAAAAAATCTCTTATTTTAAAAATAATCATCCAAAATAATAGTCTGTTATGTTACATACTACAATACATATATATTTAGCCTACATAATTAATATTCAATATGTTCTACGATAAATAAAATTGGGATTTGAATAATATTGTATATTATAATTAACTTGTGCAACGATTGACAAAAACAATAATGGACTTTTTCCATAACTTATGAGATATTGATGGAAAAATAACAATTGTTTATTGATTATATATCAATTATCTGCTGTTGCACTGTTGAATACTGGACCCGCTTCTGACTCACCCATGTACGACTTGCATGATGCAAAAACAAACGCGTTTTTCGTACAGTTCTTGTTTTTAAAGACAACACGATATATTTTCATATTGGCAGACCAGTTGTTATTTCATTTTAAATTTGATAATTTAATTCACGTGCATTTTGCAGAAAAATGATAACAAGTACCGTGCTGTTTCTAATTGGTTTTTTTTGTCGTGAATGGTGTGACATGAACGTGTTAAATTAGAGAACTGATCATAACTGCCAAAACGGAAATTTAAATAAATTCTGTTATTAATTGTTGAAATGCGATATTTAAGTAGCATATTAAATCATAGTTCTTGAGTGACCATATTGCATGGGACAATTCAATCAAACTTTAAAACACAATTTTACGATACTTTCTCGATACTAATGAGTTTTTTAGTAATTATTTCTTAACGCTTGATTTTTTGTTTGACTTTAAAATGACCAAAATTATTAATAAACATTTTATTCGTAAACTGTTGTATGCTTGCCTGTAAATTATTTCCTCAGTTCTCAAACCGTTGGTATTTATACATATTTATTATCAACTCAAAATTTTGCATAAAAAGCTTTGTTTGTAATGTGTTTGTATCGTATCAGTTTATAATGCTCGCTATGGGCGAAACCTGTCGCTATCATAAAATATATTGTAGAAATAGTACTTAAAATTTATTTTCATTATTTAAAATATACTTTCATACAGATATTTGAACATTTGTAATATTTTAACGTGACAGGCATTCACTGCAAGGCCTACACTTGTATTTGATCGACTGACTGACTAGCTTTAAAATTCAAGAATGAGTATTATTTTGTTGAAAACCTTGAGTCTTTCTCGACACTCTTGCTTGAATTAATGTGGTATTTCAATGCAAGTCCCACAAAGAAATGCAAAGACATATGGACACAAAACTCAATACGAGCCCGTTGACATGTTCATACATTATATATGATATCAGAGATACCCAAACTGTGCGCTGTGACACCCCAGGGTGCCGTGAAAATTTTCCTGTACAAAATGTTATTAATATTATTACTTTGTAAAAATTTAGGTAACGTAAGGCTTGCCATCAGATAATCAATGTTTTGACTTGGGCGCCGCGAAAACAATCTGATATTTTAAGGGCGCCTGAAACCAAAAATGTTTGAAAACCCCTGGATTATAGTATAGCTACGGGACTGTACATACTTCATTGTACATTTTTTTAGAATTATTTATTATCTAAGATTTTAAAATTTTATAAATGTCAATACATATTTGAAATGAAGCATACCTACCTCAAATTTCATATTTAAAAATGCTATTTTATGTAACGCCCGTTATCGACGCGACGTCGTTGATTTTGTATACTTATCATACATGTACTTATTGGACTTATGTGTAGTTTAAAACAGCGCTGTTCAACTCGTGGTCCACGGACCGTCACCGGTTGACAAAATTTTGCTATTACTTCTTCATATAAAGCTGAAAACGGTTTCTGATAAATATGTTGGTACTATCACATATACACAAAATACTCCGTGAACAATATTTTATATTTGGTATTTTAACCGGCCATTGGATGTAAAAGCGTTGAAGAACGCTGGTCTAAGAGATTGAAAAGAAATTACGTGGACGCCTTGTAGTTGCAGCGTTTCATAAGTGCATGTTTAATTGTTGCACTTCAAAACGTATTGTACTATTTATTTGAGTATACAATTGATGTACTTTATTAAATCATACGAGTATGTGAGCACTGCAGACACCACTTAAGCAAAACTAAGCATTGCCACAATGTCATATAACATTCCGAGAGACTTTCTGCAGATCCGAAGAATTTCTGATATTATTTTTTGAAGCTGGCAATATAACTTTTTTTAAGTATAATAGATTCTTCCGTAAACTTAAGGAAAGACCCTATAAAAATTTCTTTTATAGCTTACCTTTCCTTTTGATATTATGTATCGTTTATTAATTGAATTATCCTCGTATTAACCGACGCTGTCTTTCTTTCGCATATGATAATAAAACGATTTTCAGGTTTTATCAATTCACTCAATATCATTTACGGCAGGGTTCGCCAAAGCATGGACCGCGTAGCCATTCCTGGTCGCTCGTCTTTCTGATACTTAAAAATACGAATTATGTTCTTTTGGTATGATAAGAAACAATACAATTTTTCCGTTGTAAAAGTTACATCATTATAGTTTTGTTCATCTCTCATAAGAGATTACACGATAGTGAGTTGGTATTGGTGTTATATGTGCTAATTTTCAATCGAAACTTCATTTGGTCTTCAAGTTACTACTTTTAGTGTCAGTAGATTGCCGCCGTGATAATTTCAAAAGACGGTCGATCAAAATGATTGAAAGTTTGGCCACTCATGGTCGAGTATCATGCCTCATACGATTTCGTAGGGAAATTATAACTCTTACCGCAAGAAATAATAAATTTAGGAAAGTTACACAACACTTGCGGTTAGGAAAATTGCTCATATTTATATATTAAGTATTAACATATAAATTGCTTAATAATAATATGACTATTATAATCAAAAAAATAATGTAATATTATGGATTTAAATATTCTATCCTCTACTTTGATTGAATTAATTAATATCAGTTTTTCGTAAGATCAATGTAGAGCCATAAACATTTTTTTTCTTACTAGTGTAATAATATTATATATGTGATGCAGAAATGTATTTATGCCAGTTTATACTTACATTTCGTATAATTTTAGATTTCCGTTGCAGTTTTATTGACAATATGTATAAAATATTTCTTATTTAGACAATAACTTTCTTCTTTCTTTCGAATAGTCGTAGTGTAAAGCATCACTTACCGAAAATAGTTTTTTTAGAAGTATCGATCATTTTCATCACAAGTAAATCGAAGTATTTTAAATGTAGCTTTATTCAATTATAACTCCAGCCTCAAACATCGCAAAATGCTTTGCAAACATTTAACAACAAGATGGTCAATCCGTGTTGCAAAAAATTTTGATATTCGTAGGTCGTGTGGTACAATTCGAAATGAAACCCGACATATGTTCAACGAGAGTATACACATTATATATTACTATGTTTATATCAATTTGTAAAATCAATCAATTTTACATAAATAATGAATAATTCCCACGGTCGGTGGGACTCCTCCTTCTGTCCGAGTTGTACGCAACCCTCTTTAAAAACGCAAGTGTCACATAAACCCCACCCCCCTCCTTTTGAAGGTTGCAATATCGATTCGGAATTCTCTTCGAATCAAATTGGCATAATCTGTCAGTTTCTTTTTTCACTTTTAAGGTGTTAACTGTCACTTCTTGATGGAAAGGCATGATATTTTAAATAATAAAAATCCGTTTTTTAGTACTTATTTCCACAATATATTTTTTGATCAGGACCGGTTTCGCTCATCGCGGGCATTATCAACTGTTATGATCATGACTGAGCATGATCAGTTGATAATGCTCGCGATGAGCGAAACCGGTTCTGATCAAAAAATATATTGTGGAAATAAGTACTAAAAATGTGTTTTTATTATTTAAAAGTTTCTTTTTTGTTTACATTTACTCAATATAATTTTATTTATAAATAATGTAAATCATAACATAATCAGAAGGGTTCTTCATATATAATGAAACATTTACGCCATTCCTTCTTTTATGTTTTTCTAATCAGCTCATTTCTAATAACAAAACCGATATTAATTTAAAATTACAAAAGCACGGTTTTCTCTTCGTCTTAGTATGCTTTCGAATGAGGTATAATATAATCATGATGTGACACCTCTATGAATCTCCGTATTTCGTTTTTTCCATGTTATACTAACGTCTAGCCTTGATCCGCAAAACATAATAAATTAATACAATTATTAAAGCACTTTCATTAATTATTAACAATGGGTCAATTTTAGCTTACCACCACAAACGATTTCTAATCGTAAAACTTCACGCTGAGATTAGCTACATGCGATCAATCTTCTGCAACATATCTTCCTTAATCCTACCAATTTCACTTATTCTTCTAACATTCTGACACTACAGATACTCCATATTATTGTTTCATATTTTATTTGATAATCAGAATTCTATATTGTATTTGAGTGATTCACAAGGTTGCCTTGGGCGCCAGTGAGTTAACTCTAAAACGTGGTTTTTACGGCACAATCCTAAATAAAATACGATTTGGTAAAATCCTCATCTATTTATTATCACAAGAAATAATATTTTGATAAATTAATTTTATTCAATTACATGTTTTACCTTATCATGTGCCCGAATCATGATATAAGGGTACGAATGTGATTAGTAATTTTGCGGAAATCCATTATATTTTAAATAATAAAAACACAGTTTAGTACCATTTCCAGGATATAATATATTTATGATCCAACTAGTACAATATAAATCCCAAACAAGGTTATGTTTACACAATTTTGAGGTAATAATCGACTCGTATATAATTTTCAGGTAATCATACAAATATATATCTATATGAAATAACGAAGCTTGTAAATAAAATGTTAAGGATGTCTGAAGCCGGTCTTGACCATAAATATATTGTGGAGATAGTATGCACTTAAAAATGTGGTTATATTATTTAAAAAAAGCGATGTTAATTCGTCTTAGAAGATGCAACCTTTAAATATTTAAGTCGCTTGTTAATTATATGAGGAAAATTTCGCCATCGTATGAAGGAAGAATAAATCGTTTCATTCTTTTTACTGTATTTCCTGAGTACACTGTCCTCTAATTCTAGTGCAATATGTTATACATGTATTAAATTATTTACCTACGCTTGATTATCATCGGCCACTGTGTAAACATACTCAATTGTGAATTAACGTATCTATTAATATTGTTCGGAAGTCCGATTAATAACATGCAAAGAAAGAAATATTCTGGACCATGTCCAAGCAATTCCGCACGCCCCTTCCGCGGCGGCGTCACATATGATTCTTCACTCCGACGGCCAATGCTTCTTGTTGGCTATATCAATGATGATCATATGATTGACAGGCTACATATCATCATATCGCATCAGAGCGTTACATATAACAATACTGGGGCATCTTACTTATTTGAAAATTTCAATCATTCGTTTCTATTGTAATACAAAGTCTACAGCCCTATTTAGGACAGGGCCGCGTTTTGAATTTTACAAACATAAATGGAAGCCTCTTAATATTTACAAACATCACATTAAATTTTTCAATCTTAAAAGTGAAGTTTTTTATAGCAATGCGGGTTGCAGCTGTTTGACCAATGCAATATCATGTTGAGAAACGCTATGAAAATTTTTAGTGATCCACCTTGAAACTGACGACTTATTAAAACCAAATATTGATGTTACATCTCCCAAAGTTTAATCTCGTCACTAATGTTTAAATATTGCATTTTTTATGATGTTTTTGTGTAGCAAGTATTTATTATTACAGACATCTAATACCATCTCTATATAATACAATATATTCACTATTTTAATTTCAATGAAACGCCAAGTGTCGAGTACTTTGAATTTCCTGTTTTGTGGTACGCCAATATAAATATTTGTGTTGCCGACCACTGGTATGAGATTTAAATAATCTGCCATTTTCCGTTGATCACTTTTATTATACAGAGTTAATTGTTTTTAATTTGATGTAATTGCTTTAATCAGTTAGCTCGATATATATTTAAACTTATACAAATACGGTTTTCTTATTAAGTAGAGTTCAGCGCATTTCTGACGATTCGTAGAAGATCTTTGGACTAGACTCTTCTGTTTCAAACTGGTTTAAAGTCATGTGCGTTCATCAGTATTATATCAATCATAAAAGCGGAAAGATTATTGTATTATATCATAAGATGTTTTTATTCAGGGAATTCATTAAGAGGCTTAGGGGAGGGTCATTTAATGCCCTCTAAATTTGAAGAAACATACATTCATCCCTTATTTTACTAGCTTACTCATACCGATAAAATGAAGAATTAGCAGTAAAGCAACTCCCCCCCTGAAAATAAAACGTAAATTTTATCCCAAATGTACTGTTAAATCTCAATAAAATATTTTTACGATTGTTTGCTACTTCCAAAACAAATTACTGACTTGGTGTTACACGTATTGACGTTAAAATCAATATTAATTTGGACATTTTTACATAGAATATCCCTAGGACATTATAAATCAGGAAACTTACACATTTTAAGACAAGTATTGTGTTCATATGCGATTTTTTGTTGTTGTTTTATAATGCCCTCCGTGTCATTTGTAGCAGTAGGCTTTTCATTAATTCTGTTCAAAATTAATTCAATTTAATCAATACAAATATGCTTATTGATACGCCATGGCATCTGCATTTCATGAGTAAATATTTTGTATACCAGTTGATGTATTAATTGTAAATTCAAATAAGTATCTAATATTATTACAAAGCTTTTCAACATACTATGTAATAAATTGTTTCCCTCGTTAACCATTTATGATTGAGTGAATAAGTTGTAAGCCATTTTGTAATATCGTTTTCATATTGATAAAATCATCATTTTTTATCAAATATGTGATATAATTACTTTTTTTATTATCTTCACAACAATATTATAATAATCACTCAACATTTTATATTTCATACGTGAGTCGCCGATAATAAATCATTTCACAATATATTTCAGCGACAGCTCGAGATAACCTTTATATTACAAACCTGTACATTTTAGGTCATAATCGCGCCTTATGAAGGAACTTATTAATCTCTTGGTGACTGATTTTGATTTATGAACACATTTTTTTTTATCTATTTCATTAATACAGGCAACAAAGAAATAAGAAAAAAATCACATGGCAGTGTTCGACAAACTGCGTCTCGCGACATACATACAGGTCTTTGGCCCTTTATGCATTTCTTTCTCAAAATATAACATGCGGGTGTGATCCTGCATTGCTATTGAAAATGCGTGGCCCACGCGCATAAGACAATTTTCGGCCATGTAAGTTCAAAAAAATTGGCTCAGTTGACAAATGAGTTTGCCGACCACTGCCTTAAAGCGTTTAGTCTGTGGGATTTGATTGAGGACTTCGTAATGTATTATGTATGTCTAAATAATAAAGTATATATTGTACTATCGTAGCTTCATTTTTATTATTAATATCAGGACCGGTTTCGCACATCGCGAGCATTAGCAACTTATGCTATAAATATTGAAACAAAGTGATTTATAAAAAAAATTGAATTGATAATTAACAAGTATACAAAACGAATGGTTCAAAGATTAAGGAAATAATTTGCGAGAAATCAAAATATATCTAGACGCAGTCAAATAGTTTAGAAAGATTATGTTAATGACCTCTTGAAAGTAAATAATTACTAATTTGTAATCAAAAGTAAAACCAAATTAGAAGTCCAATACGAGTTGCAAAATAACAATGAAATACTCGTTAACAATAATAAGGAATGGGAAATTTTTTCAATAAATTTGAGGAACGATAATTAATTAAAATTAAAAAGGTTAAGTACAGTGAAGAAATTATTTGTCAGGGACGTCCAAATAAATTTTGAAATACAATTGAAAAAAAACAACACCAATAACAATTGTTAAAAGCAAAATTTATCGGAATATTTAAATGTTTTCCGACACTGTCTAAATAGCTTTATTTAACCCACCGTTTTTAATCCAGAGCTTATCAATTGTTTTTTTTTTAATTTTTAATTTCATTAGTTGATGATGCTTGCGATGAGAAAATCAGTTCCGATCTAAATACCATAAAATTGTGGAAATAATACTAAGCTTTATGTTTTATTATTTAAATAATACCATACAAACCATTGAGTATAATTCATATGGAAACGGTTACATGTTTGATGAACTTTATAGGTGTTGTCTGTTACACATAAGCTCCACTTCATATTGATAAAAAAGATAAAATTTGGATAATTATTAATGCTATGATATATATATGATGGATATGCGAAGGTTCCATCTTCCATGTGAGGCAGCTATCGTTGAACAAAATAATGCAAATATAGATATGTAACATAGTTTATTATATTACCGCAAGGAAGTGTCAAATTTAAAACATTCGTGACGTGAAAATATAATAGTTTTCAGAGAAATTAAGAGTTTATGGGCAACGATTGAATTTGATTTTATGTCCAACATTTTAAATTATATTTTACATTTTTAACTATATTTAACCATACTTTACTATTACACTATATGTATATTTTGTGAATGTTACATTAGGTAGGTCCTTGTTGATATCTTCATCTTTTAAAATATATGTTTGTACTAAAATTGTGTCAATACCTAAATGCTATCCCCATCCCGGATAAAGCTGGTCTACAAATTCCAATCAAGATAACTAATGCTGATAGCGCCTTAGATCTCACCTTGTGTATCCTTTAATATTAATATATTTGTATCCTTTTAAGAAGCCATAAAAATTTAAATCACAACATCATCTTTGACAGGATTTTAGAGTGTACACTGATTATGAATTTTTTGTCGGGAGGTAAAAACAAATTATCAAGAATTTTAATGTTTATAAAAAGAAAGGAAAAGAAAAAAATTGCAAATTGTTGCCAGAAATCATTTCCAATAAAATGAAAAATTATTAGAATTTTTTCCGACGCAATATTGGTGTCGTCCGATGCTATAACAACGCATAATATAACATAACACCCTCTGCATTCATTTTATTTGTACGTTTCGACCGGTTTATTAATAAATGTCTACTGACTGGTCTGATGATAGCTGTTTTTATTTTGCACGCTCTCGCTCTTTTCGGTTAATTGGTCCAAAAACATCGAGACATTGAAAACTACACGTATGACATTCTTGATGTAATATAAAATGTTTTTTTTTCGCTTTCGGTAGAAGCGTACTCTGCGTTAAATTAATAATATCTAGAAACTACCTATTCCTTTATATAATGCCATAGCTAAACATATATTTCTTCATTATTGAACAAAAAATGACCTTATATTTTCGCAGCTATATCACCCACTATTCCATATCTAAAATGAAAATATTAGCACTGCTGGAACATTTTTTGGTTGTAAAGAACGGCTCAACAATTTTTGATTTATTTTTGATCAAATTTTGTTTTATCTGCAAAAAAATGTTTATGTTATTAATATGTTTAAATTTAAATCATTATAATCATATTTGTTTATCGACATCTATAAGTAAATGCCTCAAGTTATTTCTACCCGCCTTTTTAATTATTAAAAAAAAAATATTCAGGCACGATGTGTTTTTATTTTTGATGCTAAAAATGATAAATATCTATTACTATCAAGAAATACTTTAATAATTGCACCGCGAAAACAATCAATAAGTCAATTTTAGTGTAAAAATATCTATTTGATAGAACAGAAGATTGGAATTCTTCTACCATATTGATAACCTTGAGTTATTTAAGATGATGTCGCTAGATGTCGACCATAACCGTGAAATATATTCGACATTCATATTTGTAGAACATATTTTTCTTTTTGTCAACTGGGCGCAATTTATACATACTTACTATCAACAATAAAACAATTAAGCAGCTATACATTCGCTAAATAACAACTTATATTTATTCTATTTCGTCTAGCGACCTAGGCCAAATGATTTTGTTTACTGCTCACTCTAAGCACAATTAACTTTTATTCGGTATCGCAGTCAAATTTTCAGGGTTAATTTATTTTCATTTCCTCTCTTGTTTTCTACAGCTTCAAACCAATGGCGCTTAAAAGAAAATGGCGCTATCGCACAATATTAGCAACATTTGAAAACATAAAATAAAATCATTATCAAAATTTTTAATATAATACATCAAAACCTACTATAGTGGATTCCTTCACCTGCTCATAAAAAGTATTACCAAAATTGAATAAGAGCGACATTTCACTTTTTGGAAAGTACTTACTGAATTAAGAGTCCGGTAAATATTTATTTTGATTGAATGATAAAATTTAACACACGTTTACCATTCTCGTTACTGTACTGGACCATGAATACCAACACAGCGGCAAAACGTAAAAAAAAATAAGAATTAAAAAATAGTTTACAAATAGAACAACTTCCTTGGGTACTCTAATTATAATATTAAAGCACAAATAAGGGATTTTGGGAGGTCCTATTCTTAATTAGTGCAATGCCTTCCAGAGGAAAAACAACCTATCTTACAATTAGCGCGTCTTTCTATTATCTAAAGGTTCCCAATCTTTCTAGATCGAAAAAAAGATTATACCAGAATTTTACGCAATTTTTGATTAAAGTTATTCCAAATTATTAAATATTTGCGAAAAAATACTTCTTTTATATCAAAATGAAATGGGGATCCGGAATAGCCATAACCTGATTACTGGAAATATCAAAATCGACAATTGAGAATTTCATCTGGAGTCAGAATTTTGTTAGATTAGTTCAGAGTTTTAATTTTGAAGATAAGTCGTTGCAATCGACTGCATCAATTTGAATTATTTATTTATTTATAATTTCCTCGACTAAGATACCACTCTGAAAGCGTTTTATATCCAATATAAATGAATATTAGTATTTTACGGAGCGCGAGGTCGTGTTCCTTGGAACATTCTTAATCTGTTTATCACTGGCTCTGGTACAAGGTACACAAAAAATATTCAATCGCTAAATTCCATAGTGTTTTTTATCAATAACTTCGCTAAGTAAATTATGATGACCAATGACATCACTCAGTGTTATTTGACAAGCAAATATTATTTTCATAATTGACAGACAAAAGATTACGTTAATACCTATTTAAATGTGTTCATTTAAGCTGCATTTATTTTTTCAATTTTATCATTTTTATGTCCATATTTGTTTAATTTTTTTAACTCGTTAGTATTTTAAATGATTAAAGTATATTTTTTCTACCATTTCTACGATATATTTTACTGGTTTTACTTTGTATTAAGTATACTTCTGATGAGCGAAACCGATCCTGAACATATAATGTATTATGACTTTTTTTATTATTATTTGAGAAGTCATGCCTTCACACCAAGAAGTGACAGTGAACTAGTTATTGTGTAATTATATAATTATAAATTTTTAAATACGAAACTAAATTTATAATCAAACATTGCATAATAATGATAACTGTCAATAATCCTAGACTACTGACTCGCTTTCTCTTCTGATCGCCATGATTTGCTAGTAAAGAGAAAGGTCCTTTTCAACTGCCCTGCCACAACGTCTGTTAATTATATTAAATTACTTTTTATGATCCCTGGTAATTTAAATAAAACATTGATCGGAGTAAAACGCATTTTGCACTGGCCGTGGTCACAACAAACATGAGTTACCTGTATGAGATATGTAATTTTATCAATGGCGTAACATCCCAAATTTAACGAACACATCGGGAAGATAGCGTCAAATAGTACTTTAAAAGTGCTAAATATCAAAACTCAAACACAAGTTTTCATTTTAATAGACACTTAACCCGTTCCTTGCTGAACCATTTAAAGGATATTCCAACACCAATATTTCAAATATCATTTCATTAGTGTACCAACCCTAATGATTACACTACACAGAACAAGGCTTCTCATCAGTTGACAAAATCTTCGATAACTATATGTCAAAAATATTTATAGAGCAAGGAGGATCTGAAAATATGTTAATATGTTCGTGATAATTAAAATATTTGTAATAAAAAAATATTTTACAGAAAAGCGATAAATAATATTTAATAATTCTTTGAAATACTTTAATTATATACCAATGCAAAATTAATAAAAAAAAAATGAAATATAGGCTAACTACAAAGTTTGAGAGATACCCAGAAATTGTATTTACGCCATTGCTTTAGACGCATATTCTTCATATTTGACATCACAACTCACAGCTTTGCGTCATATATCTTCGATTTCGGATTCTATAAATTCGTATGAAATATGGAAATAAACAAGAACAGGATTTTCAGAAGCTATATTTTTTCCAATTAATATATTTGCGATACTGCTATCAAGCAACATTCCGTATATTTTTTTTATACTCAGCTCAAAAATGATTCGTCCGGCATCTTTTATAAATATATCAAGATAAATGATGTATCATGATAAAATTGCTTACAAGTTATTTAGACGAGCGCAGTTCGCTTCGCGAGCCGACAGCTTGTATATTAAGTGAGGTTATGTCGTGTACGTAGCGTTTGACGTTTAGATCACACAAGTTCAATAGATCCATGCCACTTGCTTACACCATTATTGTTTACACGTGATCGCAACAGGGTCAAATATTATCGGAATAACACTTCATATCAACCAGCGTACATAGACTGAGGTTAAGCAATATTACTACTCCGGCAAAATTTTACCAGCTGGTCTTTATACTTTTCTGACGTGTCAACCTTTCTTTTCCTTGGAATTCGTTAAGTTTAGTAATCTGCGTGTTAGTTCAGTGCTAAAATGGAACGAAAATCTTTAGGGTGGCGGTTTATAGGAAATCGAGAAAGCTTTGGTACGCCAGGTAAGTTTTATTATTTTTTTCCATTTAGAATCAACTAACTGCTTTTTAATATATTTCTTAATGACATTCCATGAACGTCAGTTTCATATATTTTTTTAATGTTAGTTCAAAATAGGAACTCGCAAAAAAAAACTAAAATACTAACTTCATTAAAAGGATAACGATTAATCTCTTCGCTATTTTGATAATCGCGGGAAAGTAAACGGATCCTTTATTATACACAAGAAAAACATATTTTGTATGTGTTATAAATCAAATAACGTTCGGTTTCTGCGAGAATTAAATTCGCAAAGAAATGTTTTTTTTTCTGTTTGATAGTTGTATTTGAATTGATTTAATTTTTCGCTTACAATTATCGCTTTTTTAACACAAAGATTGGCAACCTTTTTGAGATAATCAGTTATTTTTATTTAGAATTTTCATGTAGGTCGCCTTCCAACTAAAATCGTATAAGAAATATGGTTGATAATAATTATTTAAAAATTCAAATCATTGTTCAAGAAGAATAAAATTTTGAAGTTAAACTGAAAATAATACATTGCTTAGTTTTAAGGGTGACACAACCTGTCGACTGCAATTGCAATTGAGAATTTTGAATTTTTTTATAGTTTTCATATTCAATATTTTCAACTATAGTAAAGAAATACGAAAATATTTAGAATATATTATTTTTTAAATATTAACAGCATATTTCTAAAAAATAGTGCTCGTTCTTTGTTTAATACACATATATTGTTGATAAAATTATATACTTAATATGACATCTTATGTCTCGAATAACGTAACGCAATAGCAACTCTCTAGAAAAAATTTCATCATCAGTTCATTGCAAATTAAAAAAGATTGCGATGATTATTTAATCTTGCTTCGTGTAAACTCGCACTAGGAAATAAAAATATATGTAGGAATGCTTGCCATCTGAGTATATATTTTTGATACGTAAATCACACATTTATTATTATTTTCTTTCAGTAGATTTCTCGTATATTTTTATATATAATAGCACGTGATTAAGCTTTACATGTTTTTTAGAACAAATAGATGCGTAGAAAATGTAGTTATTTAATGTAATCCGGCTATCATCTAGAAGCGAAGTAAACTGCATTACATTGACGTCATAACTAAGGCGACGTTTAAAAGGTGTCCAATTTTTAATAATATCTACATTAAAAGCAATCATTTGCTTCGCATTGCTTCAGCGTAACTAATCACCAGGAATGATCTGTTGAAAAAAATGTACAAGTAATAGATCCTACAATTCCTAAATCCAGTGCTGTGGAGTCGTTGAAAAACACGACATTGATCAACAACACGACTCCGACAAAAAAGTTTTTTTTTGTCAGGTTTTTTTCCTACCTTTCCTATTCATGTGTATTAAATTAAATTTCAACCAACCAATACGGAAAACTTTGAGATATTCTAAATCGTCTAATCGAAACAGTAGTCGGAGTCACTTGTTCTCCACGACTCCGACTGCCTAAATTATTTTGACCCCATCTGTGGATTACCCTACAATCGGAATATAGACTTTCATTTTTAGAAGTTATTCAACAAAATGCATGTTTTATTTGAACGCCTTTGAAATTGATAGTCTGATGTTTGTGATTATTAAATGAGATATTTTATTATTCGTGATATAAAATATCCGTTATTCAATTGCACCTGCCAAAATTACTTGATTATAAATTATATTTGGTTTCCTTTGTGCGACGCATACATTTCACACGGAAATACGACAGCCTCCTTTTACAGATGCCATCATATTCATACAAAAATGGTATTGTTTTTTGAATTCGGTCAAACTTTCTCTCAATTAGATTACAAGAACAGAGAAAAGCATTGACTTTAAGCGATCGTAATTAAAGAATATACAATAATAGATTTTGATATTTTTTAATATTTAAAATATATCCTAATTACTATATTCATAATGGTTTCACTACCATGCCTTGAAAAGTGGGAAAATTATAAAGATATATCAATGAAAGTCAACAGCAAGACCTGCCCCGAGGTTCACATGTCCTAGTCATGAATGATCAACGACGTGTTAATAAATTTGTTAACAATAGATTCAACTGTTTAGTGCTCATGAAACATGTTGACAGTTTATTTTATCACAATTAAATAATTTTTGAATCATGATAACAATTGTTACGAGCGCTTGCTTATTGAATGAACTGGTAAAATTCCATTTCATTTTTTATCCCTGGCATTATTACTCAGATACGCCTTTACTTTTAGCATCTGTTATTTTATAGAATACATTACTTCACAAAAATAATTCGGCATTCATAAACAATTAAATTCGCCACGTAACTAGATATCTACGACTTTATTTTTTTACCAGGGCTTTAGCTAAGCCTATTTACCTACTATATGTATGTTTTCTTGTTATTACTTTTCGAATATTGCACCATATTATAGTTAACTACCTTTCTCGCCATGTCAACTTGGACTTTACCATATAACAGCAACTGAAGTAACAGGAGACGTATATACCGATATGCCTGTAATGTTTTCGGTATACATTTATTTTAATATTAAATCAAAATAGGTAGCATCGGTACTACACTATTTATCGCAATAAATGTGGCACGTGTTTCGCGTCTCCGTCCTCTTTGAGAAGCATCTTCAGACAAATTTATCTGTAATAAAAACGACTTTATTCTGCTGCTCAAATGACTGCGCGTATCCTAAAACGGTGTGAATAAAAAATTTTCCAAACTTCAAATTCAATTCAAGCCCTCTTTTGGATGCATGAGAAATTAGGCCACTGAACAAAAGTTGTGTCTGAAATTCAGTTATATAATTTGGTGAAGAGGAACCCTTATTTTTTCTCATTACAGATATTCTTCCTTCTTTATGGTCTATTTCTAATCCGCAAAGGAAAAACTAAAATTTGAACGAAACAGTATGAATATAAAATGTATTTTTTCTGAAAATTATTTTGAAAAAAGCACATATCTAAACACGTTGAAAAAATAGCAATGCATTTTAGTACTACACAATTTATGAGGTATATATAATAGTTGATAGGTATTTCGGCTTACGCCCTCATCAGAACTAGGATAGTATCCTATACATTGCCATATTTTCACCGTGTTATATTAGAGTTCTACCAACTAAATGCCAATCCAATCAAACACATATCTAAACGTTGTCTACATAAATAATTCAATTCAATTCTTCTTGGAAAGACATGATATTTGAAATAATAAAAGCAAAAAATATCCAGCTATTATGAGTGTATATTTAGTACTATTATGAGAGAAACCGGTCCTGATCACACATTGTGATAATAGTACTAAAATGGGTTTTTATTCTACACATCTTTCAATGCATATCGGAAATTATGGCCTTGTGATTCTTTTTCTATTCTCCATCATTTCTATTCGTCTTGTTTTAATATACCATAAACAAAAAAAATTACGGACCAGTGACATAACCAGTTAAAACGTTTCACGGCATACGATAAAATTATAACTCCTATTTTTAAATAGCAGCAATAAAGATTAATGCATGAATTAGCAAGTAAATTTATTCAGCTATTGTTTTTTTTTTTATTTCACATGTCGCTATGCAACGAGTTGCTATCCAAATTGTTAAATAATAATCCAGTCATACTAACTTATTGGAGTCATTATTTATGTATGAATTATTCTCGCCATTTTTTGATTACTCTTAAACATTTCTTGCATCACATTCTTAAATTTAATTTCATTGCATATACACATATAGAGAGAGCCATCAGCTTTCATACTTTTACTTTTGTAAAAATGGTGATAAACTGAAATATGATTGAAACATTTTTTGGCTGTCATAAAAGAACATAATCCCCATGCAGAGTGCATATCTCAAGTACGTGTAATAATTGATAAGTCAGCATGTTATATGATTCATTAACAAGAAAAATCTCTTGAACTGTTTATATATTGTGGAAAATAATAATAATACTTTTTGCCTTTGTTAATTAATTTTTTATAATTAATTAATAATAAACCAAATTAATTAAGTATCTAAAAATACATCCACTTGATACTTTTTTTTTTACATAATAACCTCCGCACATATTTCATTGGGGCGGTAACCAAGCGTTTGAATCAATTAGTGAATGGAACACGCATTCCCGTTTTTAAAAATTATATGGAATTACGAAATCTAATACTGTTAAATATCATCTATTATTATGTACTTGCAATGCGTATTTTTTCACCATAACATAATGGAATGTTATTATTTGCAATCCTAAGACTAAGTATTCACTGTTTATTGACCATGTGCTCGTTGGGCTTAAAAATATGTAAATAATTTTTCAAGTTCTTGTCGAATATATAAATAAAATACTTTGTATACTCAGACCTTGAACTTCTTATGTAAGCTGACAGTGCGTTAAATTATTATTGAAGAATCGCGGGCTATTTTTATACTCCGTCAAGTTTGCTTATTTCACTTATCTCGTCTGCTCCTGTTTTCGTATTAGTTGATACAACACGCGTCGAGGAATCTTCTCCTCTCAGTGACGCACTTCATTCCAATATTATAATAACACATGCCGGTGACGTTACTTTCACTCAAATGACAGATGAAAATAATATGAAAAATTTATCCGTTCTAATGGAAAATGAATCATCGAGAATGTATTTGATTCCACTTAAATCTGGTTCGTTCTGTATTATGTGACCGTTTAACCATTCATTGCTAAGCTGTAGAAAGCAGAGGTGGGAAACCTTTTTGAAGTTGGGAGTTACCTTTAATTTGAATTTTCAAGGCGATCGATCGACTTCCAATCAGAGTCATATAAGTTTTATTACTGCTTTTTAGTTTTTTTTAATAATATATTATCTTTATTTTTAAATTTAAAATATCGCTTAATGTTTTCGTATTTCTTTACTGTAGTTGTAAATTTGATAGACGAGTCAATTTTTTTCCAAGAATCCAATCGTGATTGGAATCAACTAAATTTCGTTTCGCGATCGACTGGTTGTCCATCCTTTAAAAGTTTATTAATCAATGTTGCTGTTAAACAAATCTTTTCAAGTTTAATTAAGATAAATCAAGATGACTTTTGACAAGTAAATTAGCTTATAAGCAGAGTTTTTATAATAATATTATATTCTTAAACATTAACATCAACACACAACAATCCACCGTTTTGACAGTTGAAACGTTAGCAGTTAAAAATATGTAACATAATATTTAAAACGGGTGCTGTATCAAAATACCAGATGATTGGATTTATTTCCTCATGTTATTAAAATTCCATGCGAAATTTATTTACTTGATACACTCAAATTTCGGATTTTGGTAACCATAAGACTATTGGTTACCAAAATCTGATATATTGGGCTTTTACTACACAAAAGAAATTTGTCAGATCAAATCCGATAAATTTTCAACAGTGTGTTGAGTATTTTTTCATGAAGACCGTTTACATAAATTAATAGTATACGAATTAATTATTTATTTTAAAATCGTGATATTTTTTGCGTATTTATCCCAGCCGAATCGAAGAATTGCTTTCGTATGATACTGTATATTTCAATCAACAAGGTAACTCGCGTTGAGATGAAATCTTACATTTACGGATAACATAACTGTAAAGAAGAGAACGATCCAAGTAACCATCGTTTCAGCAACAAATTACCTAACCATAAAATTATAAATAATTCATTAATGATTACCTGCATGTTATGATGGCAATCACATCACTAAAATATGATCATATTTACTTTTTGTATCTAATCTTAGCAAGGTCGTTCCCATCCATTTCTCAAAATATAACCCTTTTTGAGGCTTGTTCTCATGAAAATACGTAAAAAACATTATCTTTTTTTTAATCGATTTACTTACCAAGATTACTTCTCTGTATATATTTTTTAATTTATTCAAATTTTATTCGAAAAATTATTCATATTATACACTTTAATGTGTTAACTATCACTTAAAACAAACAAAAAATGTTTCTTAGTAGACTAGTTTCACTTATCTTATTTGTATTATGTATTGATTTTTTGATGAGCTTACGGGATGAGAAAAATACCTATAAATAATATTTAAATCTCACGTCTCATACGCGCAAAAAAAAATACAAATTACAATGTATCTATTCGCGGATAAAAAGATGTATGAAAAACTTGTCAAACTGGTTTTCTTAATATGTAAAGAAGTACCTACCTACTACTCTACACTCTTCAATCACGTGCTAAATTCACATTAGCACACCACGAGCTATTCACATGTCAGCTGTCAAAAACATTGTTATTTTTCTAATAACAGTGACTGAGTCACTTGCCCATTATTTTAAAACACTGCGTTTTATTCTTATATGTACGTTTCAGTGGATTTTTACAATTAGCACTCACTCTACTAGCTGTTCGAAAATATTTATAAGATAATTAAAAATAAGTAGCTAGATAAAATATCTTAAATTGCTTAAGAAAAATCGTTTGGCTTATCAATACTTGACTTTTGAAACAGGGAATCGGACCAATTTAATTATATACAATTAAGTACTTACCATTTTTTTTTTAAATATTAATTCAATGTAAGGCATCTCAATTTTTATGGAATAAGCGATATGCATCTCAGTATATTACTTTATATACCATATATATATTTGTTTTGTAGGTACTAATGCTATGAATAATTGATGACTTGAGTGTAAAAATTTTAAACTATTTATTTTTAATAATTCATTGTTTCTTCTATTTCAGGCGAAAGAGCAAACAGTGTAAACATACCTCATGTGATAGCAATGGTCGGACTGCCGGCCCGGGGGAAAACATATATTTCTAAAAAACTCTCCAGGTATCTCAATTGGATAGGAATTAATACAAAAGGTAAATAATGTCAAAACATTAGATGCCTTGAAATAATTTAAATTATTCACAATTTACTATGTTCCGGAAGACCAAATCCTTGCCATAAAAAAGATTTTCATCGATGTATTCAATTTTAATAGAGTTAAAAATAATTGTCAAACATTCAACTGAAAGGTGATAACTAAACTAAAACTTGTTTAATTCCCAAATAAAAGGATAATTTCCAAAACTCTAGATCTTATTCTGTTGCCAATAACATGGAAAAATATACATTTTTAAATAAAATATTTTTGTTACTTCGATGATATAGTTTTTCAAGTCCCGATTATCCTAGTTATTTTTTTTTAGGAAAATAAGTAAAATCTTAGCATTCACTATTGAATACCTTGAATAGGGATATAAAATAATATCAGAAGTTAATATTGTGCTTCCTTCTCCAGTATTCAACCTAGGTGAATACAGACGGCACGTGACAACAGCATACAAGAGTCATGAATTCTTCAGACATGACAATATTGAAGCCATGGCTATCAGGACGCAGTGCGCGATGGAAGCCCTGGATGATGTCTGCCAATGGCTGGAAGGCGGAGGTGAAGTAGCTGTGAGTCTTAATATTTATAATAACAATATATGTGTCATTGAACATTACTAATTTTACGATAACATCTTAAAACATCACCAAATTTCAAAATGGATACAGAAAAAGTAATAAAAGTAATTCTAATACATTTCAGTTCTTTTAAGTACCTATTACTTTCATTGCAATTCTCATACTGTTATTGCATGGCCGGAATGTGATGACTTATTTTTTCAACAAAAACATTTTAATATCTCTAATTTATAAAGTTGCAATTCATACATAAAAAACACCAAAAAATTCTTTCAATGCATTTGACAGTTTGATTTTTTTTCATTAATCTTGAAAAAAGTGAATGAAAATCTAAACATGCCACTCGAAGGAGTCGAACAAATGTTATGGAAAGTGTTAGTAATTATTAGGTATGTGGTTTTATTTGGCAAGAATTTTTTTTTATAATTTATTTATATTTTTTACAGGTATTTGATGCCACAAATTCCACAATGGAAAGGCGAGAGATGATCAGAAAGATTGTAGTGAACAAAATGGGATTTAAGCTATTCTTTGTAGAGTCAGTTTGCGATGACCCACAGATTATTGAACAGAATATAATGGTGTGTATACAACATATTTATCATAGACACTCTTATTATCTGCATAATGTACAATCAAAATTCACCACCTTGGCAAGATTGTATTGTTTCACCTTACTAATAATATTAAAAATCTGCAAACTTATTAATCTTTGAGTTCTCCATAATATAAATCTCCATACATAAAAATTGGTTTTTTATTAACATTTCATGCAAATATGTCACAAATAAATTTGCCAGTGGACAAACTTGTGTAATCTTGGTAAATGTTTTTATAATTTCTTTTAGTGTAATTCTTCAGTGTCAATCCTATTTCTAAGTATAAAAGAATTTATCACCAAGCATACATAGATGTAAAGCACAATATGACAATGAATGAACACAAATTTCATGGATCAAATTTGGAAAAATGGAAATGGATTTCAAATAAAAAAATATAGCACATTTTTATTATTCAAAAAATGATTTATGATTTCAGGAAGTAAAAGTAAGCTCGCCAGATTATGAGAACGTAAATATGGAGACTGTCCTCAGTGATTTTCTTTTACGAATAGACCATTACCGAGAAAAATACCAACCACTCGATGAATCAAAAGAATCGGAGCTGTCATTCATGAAGATTTACAACACCGGAGAGAAAGTTGTGGTGCATAAACACGAGGGACACATTCAGTCAAGAATTGTCTATTACCTGATGAATATACATATTGTACCTAGAACAATATACCTAACTAGAGTAAGTCAACATCGCTTATTGTTTATTATACTGTAGAATTTTTATTGGTTACTGCAGATCTAAAAGATATCTCTAGATATGTTATACTTTATCTTTGTTATTAGATTGTCAAAAAAGTTTCAATAAGAGACATTTTGATTACTGTAGTGCAAAGGCGTCAAACTTTTTGATCACTTTTCTGTGTTTACTTTTCTTATTAAAATTTGCTTGGGATCAACTTCTAATTTCTAATAAGATTCTGAAGAAATCTTATTGGTATTTTATGGATTCTCATTAGTATTTTATATCATTTTGAGAACCCTATTTAAACAATACAGAGATGGCATAGCAGTCTCCTTTATTTTCATCATTCGTTAATCTCCTACAATTGCTAACAATCACAAATCATGTCAAGCCAACAGGTTCGACTTTCGGGGTCCTCTTAATAAATCCAAAAAAAAATCACACTTTCTTGCTCAACAGCAATGTTTTCAACTGATCTAATTATACATTATTATTAAGCTTTAGTTTATTTTCTACAACACTTTTTTCTTCAAAATCATGTCACTATGGTAGAAGATTAATGGCAATACTATTTGTATTGAAAATTCCACTCAATTTTCTAATCGTATTTAATTGATGATGTTTTTTACAAATAAAACGCATTTTTTCATGAAAAATCTTTTTCTATAATAAATTTAGCGCCTCAATACTTCACGATTGCCAAATATAAACTTTCGAAATACATCCTCACCGAAATGGTGACCAAACATTTGTTTAAAAATACTTCGTAAAAATTCATGGAAATGAAATGGCAAGGTGTTAAGAAGAAATATGTTAAAAGTGCGCTTAGTATTTCAATTTTATTTATCAAAGAATTGTTAAAACAGCAGTGAGGAGAACTGTACATTTTTTTGTTTATTTTTTAGCATGGAGAGAGCGAGCAAAACTTAGAAGGACGTATTGGAGGTGATTCTCCACTTTCAGGGAGAGGACGCCGATATGCCTCATCCCTCGCTACTTATATAGCTCAGCAGCGCATTGCCGGTCTCAGAGTGTGGACAAGCTGGCTGAGAAGAAGCATACAAACTGTGCAAGCAGTTCCTGCTCCTCAAGAAAGATGGAAGGCGCTCAATGAAATAGATGCTGTATGTTTTAAAATATTGTTATTTTTTTTTACCACATCAGCTCCCCAATGTCGAATTGCTTTAACTCTTTCAGTGCCAAGATCGTAAAAATATTTCTCTAACATCAGTCAACCTGTTTATAATTCCACAAAGCTTATTACAAGTGCATATTTATTGTTTCTACTTTAACCATAACAATATGTAATTTTTAAAATATTAATGTTTGCCACTGTTATGTTGAATATTTTTACATCAATCTGAAGGTGATACATTCATAAATAAATATAATTCTTCAAATATTAAAAAAAAAATCTGAGGAAAATAACAATTTTATGTGATATTGAGATAATTATATTTTTCCCAGCATTGAATATTTTTGAAGTACTTGAATGTTATTGTTCAATCACGCTCTATAATCTAGTTAAAAAATTCTTTGTTTCCTATAGAAATCTATTTATCGTTGTATTTTTTATTTTAATTTAGCCCATTAAAGCTAAGATGAGGCTAAATGTTTGTGAAACAATATTATGTCTCCATTATGTCCATTTGCTTCTCTCCAATCTAATACCTAGGAGTGAATTTTAGACCTCCCAGATATCCATGCCTTCAAACACTAATCCACAAGTGGATCGAATAATCAATTTAAGAATATGTCTTTACTGGAATTTAAGCCTTTTTTTTGACGATTTCTACTTTGTATTATTTAAATTCTTCTTGGAGGAAAGGAAATTATGAAAAATACAATATTTGATACTATTTCCACAATATTTTATTTTTAAAACAGGACTGGTTTCACTTGTTGCGACCATTATCGAATGATACAATACATATTAAAACTGGATTATGAATACAAAAATATGATTTAATAAATACCAGGTATACAAAACCAAAGAACCACGAAATGATTTACTTGTAATCATCTTCTATCTATATATATAAAAATGAATGTCTGTCTGTCTGTCCTTTATAAACTCCTACACCATTAATCCAATTGCGATAAAACTTTGTCGAATTATTGCTTAGACTACCGGGCAAAAGATAGGATACTCAGAATTTGATTTGATTACAAAAATTAATTGAATATTTACGAAAAACATGTTTTCATACAAGACTATTGTAATACAGAATGGCCATTTATGACACATTGTATCCATAGCAACGCCGAAAACAAGAACAACGCAAATCTGTCACATTCACTCACCTGTAGGTACTTACGTAAGGTACTGAATATTTTGAAACAAAGTTTGATTTTCGAAAAAAGTATTTCAATGTTCTATTTTTTACCGACTTTTTTGTTTTTGTTTTGTGTCGCATAACAGAACGAATTTAAATAAATATTACGTATAAATTCCAATTGCCGGTCGACTTCGGATATTATTATATCAATCATTTTTTTTTATTTTTCAAAAGTGAATTTCAAAATGTAACATTCACTGTGAAATCAATTATGCCACCCAAACGAAAAGCAATAGGTCAGAGTACAACTCATACTCAGTATACTCAAGCACGAAAGAAAAGAGCAAAACAATGACGTTAAAGTTGATAATCCTTGGATTGTACCATATTTACCGCTTCTCTTGAAAACGTACAAAGCGCACATCAATATTGAGTGTGCTATTCGGTGAAATCCATCAAATACATTTGTAAATATGTCAACAAAGGAAGTGACATGGCAATTTTTGGAGTGGGAAATTCAACTGCATGTATCGATGAAATCAACCAATATCAACTGGGACGCTACATTAGTAGCAGTGAAGCAATATGGTGCATTTTATCATTTCCAATTCATGAACGGCATCCAACAGTTACTCATTTGGCTATTCACCTCGAAAATGGACAGCATTGTGTACTTCACAACAGAAAATGGACGTGTAAGAGCATTGTCACCACAGCCAACAACGTTAACTGCATTTTTCTTATTGTGTAGGGATGATATGTTTGCAAAGACACTACTTTACTCTAAAGTGTCAACATTCTACAGATGTTTTATTGTTAATCAACATACGTGAACCGAAATCCTTCAAAGAATCGAGAACAGTAAACGGTTGAATATGTGTCACTTATAGTAAAGCTTGCCTCGAATTAAATCTTCTAGAAAACGATGCACATTGGGACACTTCACTCGCTGATTCATGGAATACTGCTCACCCACAACAAATACGTGCGTTATTTGCAAGTAATATTAACAATGTGCTTTCCGTCCAATCCAAAAGATCTTTGGGGAAAATACAAAGACTACACGAGTGAAGATATTTTAGATAGCTTGCGTGCAACAATTCAAAATCCACACATTCAATTCACACCAAACGTGTATAATGAGGCATTGCTATTGATTGAGGACAAATGTTTAGTATTCGCTAACAAATCACTGGTACAATTGAGAATCGCTGCGCTGAATCAATCTAACGACTGACTTGATCGTTATTTCCAACGAGAAACACACTTGATGAATTGGGTATATTTGTTCAAACGAATCTTCCGAAATTGGTTCCAGATCAACGTATAGTGTATGACACAATTATGGATGCAATTACAAGTCAAAGTGGTAAATTTTATTTCATAGATGCACCCGGAGGCACAGGTAAAACCTTCCTCATTTCACTCATTTTGGCAGCCACACGATCACGAAAAAACATTGCACTAGCAATCACATCATCTGGAATTGCAGCAACTCTTTTGGATGGTGGTCAAACAACGCATTCAGCACTGAAACTGCCATTGAATATGCAAATAATTGAGACACCAACATGCAATATCAATAAATATTCTTAAACGGTTTAACTACTCACATCATGTAAAATCATTGTATGGGACGAATGTACTATGGCATACAAAAAATCATTGGAAGCACTTCTTTTCTTCACAACTTTTCGGTGGCGCACTCATTTTATTGTCTGGTGATTTTCGGCAAACTCTACCTGTTATATCACATTCAACAGTGGCCGATGAACTTAATGCATGTTACAAATCATCCCTTTTATGAAGATACGTACATAGATTCACTTTGAAGACCAATATGCGTGTACAACTACAACATGATGCATCCGCTGAACGTTTCGCAAAACAATTGTTGGATATAGGAAATGGGAAAATGGCAATAGAAGAATCCACACAATGTATCACATTGCCAGCGAATTTCTGTAAAATAAGAAGAAGCACTGTTGCCACTGATTCTGACAGATATGCCATTTGAATTTAAACGTCTGTAGTTTCCAATGCGAGTCGCCTTTGCAATGACCATCAATAAGGCACAAGGACAATCGTTACAAGTGTGTGGACTAAATTTAGAATATCCATGCTTCTCACATGGACAACTGTATATGGCCTGCTCACGTGTTGGAAAACCTTCTGATTTATTTGTGTACGCACCAGATAGAAAAACAAAAAAACATTGTGTATCCAAAAGCACTCCAATAAATAAAAACACCTACGGCCGCCACTGTCAAATTTTGGTAAGAAAAACATAACCTAAGCTTATCGTTTCTAATTGGCTCCGGCCTCGCCTCAAGTCCGACTTATACAATCGGAAGGCGAGAGGCTTCCGACGAGGAGATTCCATAAAGTCGCGGTTTCTTTTTTTTTAATGGCATTGCAACGCATGCAGGGTACAAGCTAGTACAATATAAATGAAATAAAATCGTTAACAAATAAAATGTTAAAAAGCTCTTATAGTCCATTAAAATTTCAAGAATAATTATGAAATACTCGGTAAGAATAAAGAATGCAAAAATTTTACATTTAAATATTTCACGAGACATAATGCATTAAGTAACCAGTAATGTTAATTGATTATATGAAGTCAAAACAATGTTAAGAAATTATAAATCAGGGTGTCTCAGCAACTTTTGAAACAATATAAAAAAGGCTTTATCAATTTTTGAAACATTTTTTGTTCTCAGTTCTTGAACCATTGATTGTATTGTGACTTCACATCCCTACTGATCCTTAGAATGAGACATAGATAGTGTGAAATCTTTATCCACTCGAAAAATAGTTGTTTCTCAACCCTTTTAGAACAGTTTCTGTTATTATCCTTTTTGTTGAAATACTTCACTTTGACAACATATCAATAAAAGATATGATCAAATAATCGCATATAGAAGAGAAGAAGTCGGCAGGAAACAGAATCTAGGCATCATACGATAGTTGTGAACCGTAAGAAGGGAACAGAAATGAAAAAAAAAAAAAAACAATTACCTCTTTCTCTAAAACTCTATTATACTTTTGCAGGGCATCTGTGAAGAAATGACATATGAAGAAATTCAAGAAAAATATCCTGAAGATTTTAGAGCTCGCGACCATAACAAATTTGCATATCGCTATCCTCGAGGAGAGAGCTACGAAGATCTTGTTGCCAGACTGGAACCGGTAATCATGGAACTGGAGAGACAAGGAAATGTCCTTGTTGTCAGTCACCAGGCTGTGATGCGATGCTTACTCGCATATTTCCTTGACAAATCAGCAGGTAAGATAAGTTTGCAAGTACGCAAAATTCTTTACTATAAATGCCTGAGAAATCAGTATAAGTCATAATTTATTGATGCTATATTTATACCAGTGATGCACAATGAGTAGCCTATAAGCCGACTGACTAAATATTACATTTTCCAATACTAATTTTCAGTATTAGATAGTGAGAAGGTTATTATTATGCATTTCAATATCAACTCCAGTTAGTGTTCTCAAGAATGAAAATAGCTGTGTAACGCATGTTTAATCTCAGATTATTGTTTCCATACTAAAAATTATTGTTCTTGAAAAAAAAATTAGAGGTTGAGCTTTGTGGAAATATTTTTGGAAACTAAAAAAAATTTTATTAAATTAAAAATAACAGTGTTTTCATTTTTCTTATCGATTGATGAACTGGTTTCATTTTGAAGGCATGGGTGTTTGTGATGTCTGGAAACTCCCTCCTTCCTATCCAAACCTTAAAAGCAGAAAAATGATAATGATAAGCCAACCACTACTTCTATTCTAGCCCAACTCTTTTTATCCCTACTCTATCCAAAAAGGAGGTTGAGCAACTGAGCGACAATCAGTTCTAGTTTGACTAACCCCCATAAGGATGCCATATCCTTCTCATTGAGAGTGGACATGAACTGAAAAAATTGTGTTCTTTCAAATTTCAATTGTTGAAACTTTGTATGGTCCACATTTTTTGTCACTAACAACCCGGGTTTCGCCTTTCGGCATCTTCAGGCATTTTATCACCTTCAGTCAATATTATGAATTGTGTTTTGTACTGAGATTTAAGCAATATGATAATATTATCCACAAAACTTTTGGCAATTGCCTTTGAACAATAGGAAAATAGGTGAATTGGCCAAGCTGGTTGTGCACCACTGTTCTCTTCGGTCAGTAATTTTAAATTAAAAAGTATGCAATCAAGGATCCAAACTCTTCAATGAAAACCCACTTAAGTGCAGTGGTTGAGTGAAATGTGACTATTTAATTTATTGTTAAATTTAAAAGATTTTCATTTATTTGTAGAAGAGCTGCCATACTTACAAGTCCCTCTCCACACGGTTATCAAACTGACGCCCGTGGCTTATGGATGCAGAGTGGAACATGTCCAACTTCCTATTGAAGCTGTCGACACACATAGACCCAAACCAGCAGTAAGAAACATATAATTAACACTAGTTCTAGAACTAGTTCTGACGATGGCGTGAGCCGAAATAGCTAACAACTATATTTGTTAAAAATAATTTTGTAGAACTAAAATACATTGCTATTTTTTCACCGTGATATAATTAACAGTATTTATTTTAATAAAATTTCTAAAAAAATCTCATGCCACTTGCGAAATTACATTCAACAGTATTACACTTATTTTTACTGCTTTCATTCTTGATAGTGCTGGTAACCAATATGTATAGGAGTATACACCCATACTTCGCTTTACGGCCTAGATACGTTCCACGAAACTTGGCCACAAGGCGAAATGCCATATAAGAAATCAATTATTCTAATACAAATTCAATGGGATCCATTCAAAAATTTTTAAATATGTAACATGGTTTATCATTCAAAATGCATTTTATCTTTTTAGTTCATTTTTTATTTCATTTAAGTCAAAAATACATACATAACAAGTACACATATTTGTGCATAAAATAATAACAGACTCCAAAAACCAACAATTATCTATAAACAAAAATGAAACAACTTCATGTTACATAAAATATGTGTATGTATACATACATAATTTTTTTTTTAAATGGCTTTAATCTGAAGATGATGAAGAAATGGTAACCTGCAGATCACTGTCGTCATCATTTTTCCTTAATAAGAATGGGCCTGGCTTAAAAAAATTGTCCAACATTGAAAAAAAAACGAAAAAAAGTTTTTTTTGCCGTTATAGCGAAACATTTTAGGCCATAAATCGAAAACGTGCCTTAATTGAAGAGGGCCGTTATAGCAAAATGCCATATAAAGAGCGGCTGTATAGTGAGGTATGGGTGTATAAAAATGTTAAATTAAAGTGTACATCAAGCAATTAAAATATAAATGATATTTGAATTTTCAAATCTTTGAAAACTCCATTATGCAATCTCAGTTGACATTGTCAATTAAAATATTATATATGTGCATGACACACAATTAACTTTTGAAAATTAACTATACATTAAAATTTACAGTATCAATAAGTAAAATATTATGTCTCCAATTTCGCTGAATTCATTTTACTTCATAATTTTTTTTATTTTAACTGTGGCATTTTTCATTTCTCCAGGATATTCCAGACATCACAATAAGCCAATCCTGCAATGGTGATAGCAATAACACCCTGAACAACGGTCAATAATGTTTCGTGATCGGTAGCAAAATATAGGACAGACAATTTCTTTCAAAATATATAACTACCTATAATTATTTTCATATATTTTTTTAATTATATTTAAGTCAACCATACTTATCTCTAATTATAGGCTCTTTCTTCAGGATGACTGCGCATTTTGGAAAACTTTTTGGTTGATGTTCTAATGGTTATTTTTTTGTGGGTATCTGTCCAACAATATTGTTAATATTCAATTTGAAGCTTTTCTGAAGATAATCATAATTTTTTCTACTATTTAAATATTTAAATTATATTACACAGTAGCATTTTTACAGGGAATGGACTGATAGGATTTCTTATATTTCTTGAAGGAAATCCTTGATCTGTAGCAGCTAGTTTAAAGCAAAGTATTTCAGATCAAATTTAGCTCTATACAACTTAACAACTGTTTAAACTTCTTAATATTTGTAACTTTACGATTTTTTGATAAATTAGTGTTTATCTGATGATGACTGTAAATAATAATGCTTCACGGACGTAAAATAATAATTTATAACAAATATAATTGTAAGCTTATAAAATAATTTTTTATTGTTGATATCAAGAACACACTGTAGCTGTCAATAAAATTTGTTTTATATTAAAATACCGATAAGTCAGCTTAACCAATATATTTTTTTCAAGTCAACCTTTTCCTTTTATATTCTGTAATAGGTATAAAAGATATATTTTATTTAATATTGTCAGAGTGATTTTTATATTTATTGAAACTTAAATAGTGAGATGGTAAATATATATCATTTTAATTGTGTTATATATCACATAAATGGTCCATGTAATGGAAAACTACTTACTTTATTAGATTGTATATTTTGTTAATTTTTATCTTCAATAAAAATAAAATTTACTTTGTTGGGGCTGGGTTCTTATATTTTAAAATTTCTGTTCTTTGTTTGAGATTTTCAATAGCCTTCCTGTTTAAATATACATTTATGAGAATGAATAGCTTTATTGATCAATTGCAAAGCTTAATATTTTTCATTGTGCTAACAAACACTTTTTTATTCAAAGCGTTTTTTTATTGAAAGTTTCAAAGAATGCATGTTTATTATTATCAATGTTGAAAAATTTCTTCAAGTTGTGGCAAGAAAAAAATGAATTGAACAAAAAATGAAAATGAACTCTAATTTATTTTTTTCGAAAAAATATCACTTTTTGTCCAGTCTCTTATGGTTCAATAAGTAAAATTATAATAAAGTCTCCATTTATTGTGCTAATAGCCATTCTCATTGTTTTTTTTCAATTCATGTTACACCAGAATAGTTGGTATTGGAGTGCCTTATTTTCTGTGTATTAATGGATAATGTATGAATATATATTCAATAATATCGATAGAGAAGCAGCACTCTAAATTTATCTTGCAATTCTTTTAATCAAACTGTTCCGAAATGGGCCATATATTATCAACATAACTAATATATTATAATGTAATATATTGTTTCCAATGTATGCTTTGTTTCTTAAACAAACATATATGTCAAAATATATCTGTTTTATAATGTGCGTCAGCACAATCACTTGAAACTCTTTCTTTTTTTTTAGTTGTTTTGGAATCAACGGAAGAAAGTTTTCTGAAAAATAGCTCATCATATAATATTGCAAGATACCTCTTAAGACATTATTATATGTCTAATATTTATTTTCAAAGAATTTTGGAAGTAGGCAAACCATTTTTTTTTCATATCTTCCAAATTTACACAGTAAAAAAAAAACATTCAAAAATTACTTTACTGGTCTGTATAGACTGTTTCTATCAGATTTGAAGATTTTTTCAAAATTGTAGGATTGAATCGATTACAATTATTACAATCATATTCAAATAGTCCTTGTATGTTAATAATCTGTTAATCTATTGCATTCAACTATAATCATATACAGCATTATAATTATTATATTATATTACAAAAAAATGTCTCCTTCGCATAAAAGAGATTTTTTAAATAATAAAAACACATTTTTTAGTACTTATTTCCACAATATATTTTTTCATCAGGACCGGTTTCGCTCATCGCGAGCATTATCAACTGATCAGAAAATATATTGTGGAAATAAGTATTAAAAAATGTGTTTTTATTATTTAAAATATCATGCCTTTCCATCAAGAAGTGACAGTTAACACCTTAAAAGTGAAAAAAACATAAAAGAGAATCGACATAACACAGTGAAAAAATAGCAATGTATTTTAGTTCTACAAAATTTATAGGATATATAGTTGATGGCTATTTCGGCTTGCGCCTTCGTCAGAGCTAGTAGTTATAGTTCTGACGAAGGTGTAAGCCAGAATAGCTATCAACTATATATCCTATAAATTTTGTAGACCTTAAATACATCGCTATTTATTCACCATGTTATAATGAATTTCTACCTCTATAGCTAAGTAAATGCCAATTCAACCAATAAAATGAGAATCAACATCTACATATGTGTATAAACTAAGAAATGAAAAGATACTCACAACATAACAGGTTAAATGATAGATAAATTTAAATTCAATTTTGGTGTTGGAATGTATCTGTAAACTGTAAATACTCTCAATAGTTCAATTTTATACAGAAATTCATACAAAAGAAAGGAATAGCACTGATTTTTTCAAATTATAATGGCTTATCCAGGTGATACAAGCCTCATAAATTGTTTAGGACAAATTATTATTATTCTTATGCACTGTTAATAGCGTTTATTTATAAATCTAAATTGTTCATGAAATGTAATTAATATGATCGATTTACTAATTATGTTATACTACTTACTATTTTACAGTGTGACTGCACAGTGATGTTAGGTTTAAATTAGCTATTCTATGATAATTAAATGTAATGTTTTATATTTTAATGAATTAAATTTACATTAAATGTAATGACTAATATTTTTTTTTTTTTTTTTTGTCTCAGTAACAAATTGCATTCCAGGTCATTTATTTAATAGTGTAACAAAGGGAAAGTTAAATTAATGATGGTTTAACATTAACAACTCCTATTGTTTTAAATTTAATATTAAAATGATCTTCAACAATCTTACCGCTGAATCCAAAGAAGCTATATTTTTTATTTAAATTCATAAGCAAGCCTACTAGAATAAAGGATACTATTTTTTATCATTAACTATTAATAGTAAAAACCCATTTTAATTCTAATATTTCCACGGTGTATTTTATGATCAGGACTGGTTTCCCTCATTGCTAGCATTAACCATGAAATACCTGATCATAAATTATATCTATGATCAGGAAATACTATAAAATGTGTTTTTAATATTCAAGATATAAAGTCTTTCGTGAAAATGAACACTTTAAAAGGTATTAACTAACTCTTTTGTGTGAATTGATAAATAATTTATTTAGTAGGCCATTGTAGAATTCAAACAAATGTATTTAGTGACCTAAGTGTAAATTTTAGACCATCAATAAGAAACTTTTAAATATATATGCCAACACTTTATCGTAACCATTGTGAAAAATCATTAACACATTATTTACGGGTGAGATTCGCACTACACTGATAGATTAGTGTGGTCATAAAATCAATGTCACGCGTAAAAAACACATTTTTACATTAAATGCCATAACTTTTAAAATACCCAACATATTTAAGTGTTTTTTTCAATATGGCACTCACCAAGTATAGCACCACCAGTTTATTAAATAAATATTCATATTTCCGCAAAGAATACTTCTTTCAGACATAAAACATTTCAATATATATGTTAAAATAAAGGACCTCTACTAATCAACATTTAGACGCACAGTACGTCATGCATTTATTTTTGACCGTCATAAAAGTTTGTTTTATGGGCAACTTGTCACAGCAATTAGTTGAAAAAACAATTGGTAATATCGAAAAACGTCTCAGGGATTTGTATAAAACAGTTAAATATATGGGCGGTGCATGTGAGGCATTCAATGTTAAGCTTGTTTGCACTATTTCATAATTTATGACCTACAAATGTTCTTTTGAGTAGAGGCACAGGGCTTTCTAGAACACAGCCCCCAGAATAATGTTTATTTTGTAATTTTAATTTAAATTATATGTTGATATTTCACATTTAAAAAATAAAATATTTTTCATATTGTATAATCATTAAAGCTTTAATTTTACATATTTATTTTTATGAAAATACTAATTTAATTAAATATACTTTCATCAGATTATAGTGTAGATGGAACACATGAAATTTAAATTTATATTCTCACTGAAAGTGGTTCACAGCACGAAGCAGTATTGACATGGAAGAGTTTTTATATCCAAAAATGAAAGATAGTTTGTGGTCACCCTGTTTCATAAATATGGTTCATTTATGTAAACCTAGGTCATATTAAACCTCCTAAGCAAGATAAACTAAAATGCTTGTGAAAAAAAACGGGTATTAATACCTTTCCCGAGGTTTACCACCAGACGATGTAAAAGGTATTAATACCCTTCCCACAGTTAACCAGCAGTTGGCATAACGGGTATTAATACTTTTCCCACTTTGAATGTGTTAATATAACATTTTCAAATACAGGGGAAAGACAAATATAGTAAAACTAATTAAGTGATGTTGAGAGCTCTGTCACTATGCTGTCTGTAATAAAAGGTGTAATGCCCATTTTGATATTTATTTTTTTGAGTACATGGTTGTATGGCATCATACAAATTTATATATTATTATATACACAAAAAAAGTAATGAGGAATGGTGAAAAAACATAGAATACACATCAACAGTCATTGGATTGGATTTTCATATGGAGTTGAATATGATATACAACTAGTTGTATATAAAGAAGAATATGCATCGGCAGTAATATCAGAAACATGGCAAAAGATAGCGTTCAGATTTAAAAAAAAAATGTTTTTGTTATTGAAATTCCATTAAGCACCCTTAGTCAATATATATATATATATAGGTGAAATTTCTTTGGCTGAGTGAATGTAGTCTTGCTTAAAAAAATGTCTATTTATTATACTTAACATGCATACAAGGTTTCATTCTACATAATACACTTATAATTCAGTTTAAACTATTTTTAATAATTTAAGTAATTCAATGATGTTTTCCCTATTAATTCCTTTTTATTCTATGATAATCCATAGAAGAGAGCGATTTCAGATATTTAAAAATTACCACACCTATGATTTTTCACACTTAATCAAATCAATTGCCTGGTGTTAATGCGTTGGGCTAAATATTCTGTTAATTTTTAAAAGGTTCGCCATTTTAACTCTGAATCCTCTGGTTTTGAGATCTTTTGGGATTATCATACAAGATGTGGCAATCCTAAGATAAATAAAATATGTTCTTTGATTGATTTTTAAAATACTCACACTTGAAAAAATACCCTACCGACTACAGAAAAATTTTGGTAGACTTTGTAAAGACAAACCCATCAGGTCCAGCATTTCTTGTAAGAGTAGAAACATCTGATTTATCAGATTTTGGCAACTAGATGGTTAAATTCGATTTATATGTTTAGGATTCATAAAAAATGGGATGTTAATGTTTTAATAATTATAAAATGACTTTAAAGCACCGTTATCTTAAATATGAATGAATATTTTTCTAATAGATTGTCAATAAAATATTTCACATATTACCCATGAAATATCATTTAGAAATGATTTAATTGTAATGTAAGCAGATGGAAAGTATAAAAATAAATATTTTGGATGTTGGCAGCGCTGATGATTTATTATTACATTTCAATATGGCGACGTGTGTCGCCGGTCAAGTGAACGATTATTGTTATATTTATTGAGTGTTCAGTTTATGTGACTCGCTGCTTAAATGTTGTTCTTAAAACGCTATACACAATATAATATAAACAGTTTCAATTCCATGTAAACGTCATCGTACATATAAAAAATAGTCGCAAAGTTTTAAATGTCAAAGGAACATAATTTTTGCCTGGTTATATTTGGAACTGTACCATGAAACCAAGATGACCCAAAATTGTTCCTTACATTCGTAAATTGTTCTGAAACACAGGTGTCGCAATAGTGTATTAGTGATGGTATCACCCTGCAAAACTGTTCACAGTAAAAATAAAAACGAAGGTACACAGTGACCCTATGTTGTCAAGTATATGACATTAAATCGACGTCATTATTCTGTGTTCATTATTACATTTTCACAAGAGACTTTGTTTTCAGCATCTAAGGCTATTAACCTACTCGAGAGATACAATTTTTATTTGGACATCAAAAACAGTAACACTTCGAAGATCATCGAAAGCCAAATTAAAAAGTTTGGTGGGGTGAGTAATAAAGTTTTTGTTTTCGCGCCAATTCGTATGAAGTAATATCAAAGCCGCGATGATGCTGACGGTTGTTGCTTTGGCCGATGAGCCGCATTCGCGCATGCGCAATCCAGTAGATGCTTGCAGCACTCGTGTGGACAAAACCGTAACTAGTTATTAAGCTATCTCCATTTTGTGACAGATTTGTGTTTGTTGTTTGGCTATCGAGCTGTTTTATTCAGTTTCGTTAAATATATTGTCATATTTTCACCCTAAAGATATTGTCCTCAGGTAGGTTGAATAAATGTATTATTGTTTTTCACCGAATGTGCGAACTTTCCCTGTTTTATATCACAATTGCTGTGATACTTTACAAAGGCTGCATACCGACCCACAAACTACATATACTTACTTATTTCTGTGATAAGTCGAGCGCACGGTTCGTGTTCCGTGCTTGTGAACGATTTTACCACACCTCGGTTCCATATACGTGTGCGGTTCGCTTAAATTGTCAGGTCAAGTGTTCCGTGTTTCTTCAGAAGAGTGTTTTAGTTGGTATTGTTTTGAATATCCCCACCCAAGCATCATCGCCCTTGTGTTTATGTCATTTTAGGTCAGTCTGAATGTAATTAGCGTGCATTTTCTCATAGGCGCTCACTTTTCTATGCACCGCGGCTGCAGATTTAAGTACGATTTGCACATTTAGACTCGTACTGCACTCACAATTGCAATAAGCATTCGCGTTGCCTGTCTTTTGACAGTTTAAATTGTTTTTCTGCCGGACCAGGAAAATAAACTCTATTACGCTAGCGATAAGGGTCATTTTGCCTTGCCGATGTATTTTTCTATTTAATATTATAAAACGAATACATTTAAATATTTTTGACAGTTTATTCTGAATTGCAAAACTTCAATTTGTTTACATTTTTTTTTTTTTTTGAAAACATTCTCTTAACTGAATTTTATTGATTTCCAATGTTTTATTAGTAAATAAATTTAGCCTTGAGCCATCAAGTCAGATTTTTTTGTTGAAGACTGAATAACATTAAGAAAACACTATTTTTTTATTTTTAGTAAAATTTCAGATTGTAGAATGTGCTAAATATATTTTTTTTGTCTTCATATACTATTTTTTATTTATTCATTTTTTTTAAACATCGTGTAAATAAATGAAATGCTTTTTTTATTCTCTCCTGTCATACATTTTCTAACCTCAATTCTAAGCTGTCATTTAAATATTCACTCTGCATTAATTCATGAATGTGACCCATTATTCGGATTTAGACAAACACTTCCATAGACAATTTGGAAATTGTATTTGGAGAAAGCGTGTGTAAAGCTTTCCTGTTCCATTGAGTTCTTTTAAAGGAATCATACCACCCCTAAAACTGCTAAATCTGTTAGGCATATCTAGGTCCGTTTCCTATTCATACTCATGTGCTGGTATTAGTCACTATTCCATACTTTCAAGAACAAGAACTATTATAAATAAAGAATAGTTTCTAATCTGGAAGTTATGTTGTTTCTTATGGAATTAGTAACCATTACGTTGTTTGACTTGTCAATACACATATCTTGATATGCAGTTGGGTATGAAATATAAAATGAATATCAGGTCGATAAAATTTACTCAAATTAAAAAAAAATCAACATGTAATAAAATTCCAAAATTCAACAAGATAAAGGATGATTTAGAATGGTTGTCAGACCAATTTTAAAAAACAACGCCGGAAGATACATAAGAAATTAAATGCATATAAATAAATAATCCCTCGCTATTAGGTGTAGCGAGCGTGTGACTGATATTACTGTCACACACAGCAATCTAGTTAAGAATGAATTGTCATATTTTGCATACTGGCAACACCATAAATCATTTATTAAAATTTTACTCAATCTTGCAACTAATAAATAGTAGTTAAGAATTCAATAATTAATGAAATATTTATGGATAAATGGGTTCATATCCTTTAAATCCGTGCACCCTACTCTCCTGTGCTTTAATTTTTTTTGTCACACTATAAGACTAATAAATGATTTTTCTCACTTAATAAAATTAGAAATAACAAACATTTTTTTTTTTGATTATTCAATTGTTTCTATTCAGATGTATATATAGAAAATATTAACTTTTAATTAAGGAATACAAGGCGAACCTCAACTTTCATGTGTCATCGATTTCTGAAAAAAATGTGCAAATGGTTTGTAATTTGTGAAAAGAAAATAAAAACTTTATTTTTTAATATTCATCAATTGATGAAAAGTATTACACATATTTTTTTAAACCTGTCAAGAGATAGTATAATACCACCTTTTTTTTTTATTCTCTTGAAGATTTTTATAATATTGTCTATTGCTATACAAGATATATTTTATGTATTAGGACCATATTCTTATGTCCAATCAAAAAAATTAATTATTCAAAGCTGACAAAAAGAACTCTTTTTCAAAACATTGAATTTATTTTTGTCTGTTTCACCAACCACGGCAATTTTTTACATGTTAATTTATTTAAGAGCTACATATTTTCACATAAAAAAATAATGTGAAAACATACTAAACTAAACTTATTAAACCTATTTGAAAAATAGTGGAAAAGAAAGAAGTGATTGCATTCTAGCGCATAGTTTTTCGATTATCAACAATTCAGATGTTTAAAAAATGTGTAAAACAACTAATTGTGCAAAAGAGGTCCGCTTATACATTTTAGTCCATGAATCCAATGAACACATTTTTACAACGTAAATATATTGACAATCAAGTGTTCTCCTATTTCTATTAACATGTGACAGAATTACATTGGAGAGAACTAGAGCTGATTATCAGCAGTTTTTTTTAACCCTCTTAATTAAGTCAAAACAAATATTATAATAATTTATAATATTAACTGAACGTGCCTAATGAAATTACACTATCAAATAGGAATCATTCCAACTATGTACAATTCCATAGATCATAAATTATCAGGAAACTATGTAAGTAGTTAAACCTGTCTGATTATCCCTTGCTTTCTTCTTACATCAGATTAATACTAGTCAATGATGTAATAATTTAAATTACTCTTATAATTTTTGAATTTATAGAAAGTTTTAGTAAATACTTTTTTCCCCATTTTCTGTTTGTTTTCAAATTCATTTTTCCCAATCTTATCGACTTGTCTCAAACGGAATTGGCATGTAAGATTTTAAATTGCTGAAACAAAATTTGTATATATATAATAATCTAACTTATGCATACATTAAGTCAACTTTGTATAATGATTGTTTACAAAAGGTTTACACTGTGTATAATAAATATTGTATATTTTCATCTAGCGTGTGGAAGTATTTCTGGTGCAGTCAGTGACGCATGTGGTAACTGATCGGCCGAGATGCGACATTGCAACGACAAACGGCAATGGATCTCTTTCTGCGCGCGAGTCGCCTTTTGCCACCAGTCACTCTGCCTCGCCTAACCCGGACAAGGTAAATATCACCATCTGTAGTCATATTGTAACTTTCCATGGAATGTTAGTCTTTCAGACTTCTTATTGAGAGGTAAATATAGAAGAAAATGATTATGAAAACTTAGGATTAAGACCATCACAGATGTGCTTGTCATCAAGCTGTGTAGCTTGCTATTTACAGTGTAAACTTCGGAATGAAAATTGTGATCCTGCTGTATCATTTTCATAGTTATTTATACCTTGAATGAGTATTTCGTATGATTCATGCATCCTTTTCTCTTTTACGTGGATGGAAGTGCAAAAATTGAGACTAAAATCTGTTTCTTGCCAATTTTAGTCTGCCAAAAGAATGAACTTTAAAATTGCTTATTTGCCATCAAAATAACTGGTAACATATTTGCAATATCCATTGCAACCATTGTTTGGAAAGGGTTTCAAGAATAAAGTTTATATTAGTTGATTCAGTTAAGTTTGCTTTGATTCAAACAAAGTGCCAATGCTTTCAGGGGCAGGTGGCGGGAAGAGGGGGTGGCAGTTGCAGTTGGAGTCGAGCGGATGCGATGCTGGAGCGCGTGCGCTGTCTGCCGCAGCGACAAACGCACCTCAACGACATCATCCAACAAGCTCATCTCTGGAACATTCCCGTGTTGACCCTCCAGAAAGTAAATCGTTGTTGCTTCTCTTAGTTTAAATATTATTATTCAACAATTATAATATGAAAAGCCTTTCTTTTTCACTTGCTCGTCACCTACTTTGTGAAAACTGAATATTTATTGACTACAAAATAAGTGTTTTTAGCTCATAATCTTTTTCTAATCTTTCTATTGATTTTTTTCAGGTCAAAGAGTTCTTAGGAAAAGTATGTGCAGTTGCTTATAAAAGAATTGATTCAGAAGAGAAAATTTTAAAGGGGGCTTACATCAAATTCGAATCTATCGATAGGTAATTTTTTTTCTGTTTGGAAATATTTCTTTAGGCATTATTCTGTTATTTTCTAGTGATGGATAATAAGTATATATGACATTTGTCCCAAACATAATATATATCAATTTAAATTGAACCATTTCACTCACCATTATTGAAATCTTTCATTTATTTCATAGAAAAAGTCGTGCCGTGTACAAAGAATTCCCTGTGTGGCCGGGGATTAATTTGACTGGGGATCACACAGGAAGTCCGTTTATGCCTCCGGAAGGGACTTCCATTAAGGGAGAGAAAAATCGCCGTCTTCAAAGCAAGGCAAAAAACAGAAACAATCAAAAAGGTGGCAACGGAGCTATTGTATTGAACAATAATACCGCAGGCCAATCATCCACGACTAACAAAACTAGGTAATTAGGTTGAATTGAATTTAGAAGGAGCTCTTCACTTTTCAAGTCTGCCATCTTTCCATTACTAAATTGTAAATATTATTTTAGGATGACACGGAAGCCCAAACCCCGCACGAAAGAGAGAATTGATATTCTTCCCAAACAGGGTGGGTACTGTGAAATATGTCGAGTGGATTATAATGTGCTGTCTGACCATGAACGATCTGAGACGCATGTGAACTTTGTTAAAAACTGTTCCAATTTTTTATCACTGGACACTCTTATTGGTGCCGCAGCTGATGTTGACACCTTTCTTAAGACCAATAGACCCATTGAAATTGTTCCTGAAGAGAGGAGGTCCCTTAGGAACGTCAAGATTGAACCTGAAACACCGTCAGACTCAAGAAAGCAACTTAAGATCATCTGCAACGGAGGAATCGAATCGGCGGCCGGCCCGCAAATGTCTCCTGCGCTTAGTGAACGAGGCCATTATCTTCGATCGAAAGGCGCAGCTTCCGTTGAACAGGAATATCCTCCAAAAGCTTCGCCGAGAGAGTCTTTTCGGAGAGATGCCATTCAAAATGGGTCTGTCAGCCCTCGGGCAGACTGTAATAGATTTAATGGCAAAACTGAAGAAGGGACTACGCATAGAGGAAAGCGTCCACGTGCAATTCGCTGGCAGCGACCCAGCCCTGATGCTCCACGTCCTGTGCCTGATCACCCGTACTACAAAGTTGTGGGAATGAGCACGAAACTTCGATCCAGTAACAGTTTCGCTCCAAAAGATTGCGGTCTCAATGTGGTGCCGGGTGATCGGACTACATGCAATGGAGACTCCGCTTCTGGACTGGTAGTCAAGTTTAAGCGCGTCCGCCGCTCAGAGCTGTCTGTTTTGAGTGACGAAGCAGAAAATTTTATGTTCCCCAAAAGGGATGACAGTGATACAGAAGACGATTCTGACTCTGATGCCCCCTCCCCCCATTTCAATTCTAATGGCGGCTCTCAGAGATGTAGAGGTGGGGATGAAAACCAATCCGGGGATGATGGTTCGCAGGACGGTTACGGTTCAGACTGTGCCAAGAAAAACTCTCGAAGGCGACCGCCCAGCGATTTGAGGATCGGTCTTCGAAGTGATTCTATATCCCCTGATGGAAAGGAAAAGACTGAAATCCCCGTGGATGCCGAAGTCCTTCTTCCCGTAGAAAAATGTCTCAAGTGGGAAGATGGACGTCTAAAGGCGTCGCCACGGGTGGAAAATCTTATCTACACTTTTGAACGTATTCCTGAAAGTGAACCTTGGTATGATACTTTCACAAGGCAAGACCGAGGGAAGATGATGTCTAAAAGTGTTACCGAGTACCTAGGTGAGTGTTGAAAAATAGTTTTTTAAACTTCAAAATGAATTTATCATTTTAATTATTGTTGTAAACCTGTAGGATATTTCTTCTACTGTTATTTCAATATCATATTTTTCTAAAATACATGGCATGGATGTCATCCAAAGTACCAAATATTTTTAAAATTGGAAAACCGTAAGATACAAACTAAATAAGAAATTTTCATCAATCACTTACAAGAGTTAGTTGAGGAAAGGGACATTGCATAGATTCATTATCCAAATCACAAATTTTAATTATAAAAATACCTTAGACTCTTACTATAGAATGTTATATTTATCCAAAAGTTAAAAAAGTTATTAGCTTGATTCCTAAAAGTGAAATCAACAGCTGGAAACTTTGCTTTCACATCCTAAAAGATCATGAAATCTACAGTCATGTATTCATTTGCACTCAAAATTTATTTATATACAATCAAGGAATGAACCAATAACTTTACGGAAATTTTCATTTTCAGGATACTATCGTAAGCCTCCGATACTGCCTTACGAAATGGGGGAGCTACCTCCTCTTAAACCTGATTGCTGCATTCTAGGCCGAATGAGTAAAGCTGGTAGTGAACCGGGACCTTTGCGGCCATACGGAACGAGAGGAATGAAAAAGAGAAAAATCAAACTTGAACCGGTGATTGTTCCCGATGGTAAAAATTCAAGAAAATCTCCACGTGAACACGCATCCACGCTCGCTATCTTGGGTGGTCTGGGTTACCGAAAAAGGAGTAAACTCAGTGGTTCAGAAGACTCCAAATCACTTCCTTCTATTGCCGAGGAAGACGCTTCTAGTGATGTACCGCTTGTCCCCAAAATGCCCTTAGATGTAATTGCTGACATGTCAGAACGTCTCCGATTGTTACTTTCTTCCGTTTATGATGACGCCGAAGAGTACGATGCGCCAATGGATGAGGACGTAGTGAAGTTTGGCCGCACAGCATCCAGCCCGGATGTTGTCAAACTTCTTGAAACGTATGAGAATTGTCGGACAATAGAGGAAGCCGCAGCTGAGATTCGGGACAGTGGCCCAAAGAGAAGGGGGTGTAAATTTAAGAAGAAGAACAAAACAGGATGGCCAAGTAAAAAGAAAATTAAGCGGGAGAATGTGAGCGCATCCACCTCCCGGGAAGGGAGTCCTCGGCGTATTATAAGCAGTCCGCAGGCACCTTCTCCGCCCCCAGATGTTGACTCTGACTGTGCAACGGAAGCCACAGACGGGGGGGCCGCATCTTCGACTGATGGCCCTTCGGCATCTAGAGCGACAGACACCGAGGGAAGTGAAAATGGTGATGATGAAAACTTTTCGAACAATGTGAACGTAGACCTTAAACAATGGGAGTGTGCAGAAAGGACTCTTAGTGATCGTCTCTCTGTTGAGCGAGAAGCGACTGTGACTGTAGACTTAAAAAGTGTAGATACAAGCCACAGCGGCATCGATCTCCAGCCTGTGGTGAGAGTGCAGAAGATGGATAGGGCCAGTTTGGAGGCAGAGGGGGGACGTCGCCTGCGAAGCTCAGGGTCGAGACGACAACTGCGGGCGCGTTGGCGCTCTCGTAGATAACCGCCGACAGGCACCGCCCCCGCCCCCACCCCTCTCAATCTGCCGCTCCGCTGCCTGCAGACTTTAGTGCGCTGGGCGTTCAAGCGGGATTGACATGAGGGACCTGTGTGTTATCAAAGTTCCTCTGGCGGTTTTCGCCTTTGCATGGGCTATCTCACTCAGTTTTATTAGGAAAATTGTGTAATTGACTGTCGAACGTTATTATTACCGTCGGCCCTCGTCCTGTAATTTCATGTTTGTATTGCATTTATTATGTGCGTCGATGGCCTTTCGGACAGACCGAAATCCGTCTGAGTATTGTTTGTTTGTGATCAATTTTTATTGTCGACCGTCATATCGCCAGCTCTGCGGAAGACTTGTAAATTTAATTCTTTTTATGTATATTTATTAGTTAACGTCAACATTACCATAAATAAATGTCAAAACAGATAATGACTAAACTTCATATTTTATTTACCCCCCACCGCCCATTCTGGATGGAGGCAGGAAGCCACAGTTGTTTTATTAAATTAATACAATTTATACAGTACATTATAACTTCAAACGGATTGTGGTTATGGCGAAAAATGCAATTAACAATTTCAAAATAGAGCTCTACCCCTAACTTAGCCAGATGTGGAGACTTAAAGATAACATAGCTGAAGAGCGCCCCTCTCACTCATAGACGTCTTCTCTGTCGGCAACGTATCTTATGATGTCGGCAGGCTTGACAAGTTTCTCTGCATCTACGTCTGGGATTTCAAAACCGAATTCGTCTTCCATTGCCATGATCACTTCCACGTGATCCAGGGAATCCAGTCCCAGATCGTTGATGAAGTGGGAGGTCACTGTAAGCTGTCAACACATTTTTTTTTTATTTAATTAATATTTATAAATGTTCACAAAGATATATGTTGAATTAAAAACTATGTATATGACATTGAGAGGTAGTAAAATAGAAGATTAATTTAATTTCACCATAAACTTTTTCTCCATAGTTCCAGTATTGGATGTAAATTTTCATAGCTTTAAGTAAATATTTGAATATAATTCTGTCAGCTTCCCATATCCCCTTCCTGTTTGCCCATATTTTTAAATTCAGAGAAAATGGCATATAACAGGTTATTTTCAATATTGAATTATTAACTGGCTTTCTATTGAGTGAAACAATGCCAAAATTACAAAGTTGATTGTTAATTGTCTCTTAATAATGTTGTACATTTGAATTTTACCTCTATTGTGATAGACATTATAGCAACGGGTCAGTGCTTTTAATGTATATCTCAATCATAACGAAAAAGAAATAACTTATATTAATATTTATTAATAATAAATATAGATGTATTAGAGCATAGGTTCTCAACCTGGTGGTCGTGAAGGTTTTTTTAGTGGTTTGTATGCTTTTGGATTGTATGGGGGGTTGCAGGTCACACGGATTTTATCAAAAGGTGTCGCCACCCGAAAAAGATTGGGAACCTGTGTATTAGAGAATGTAAAAACTGAGGGTTATAACCATGATCAGTATTATAGTCTATATACAGGTATTTACCTGTCTTAACCCTTGCACATAATGGTGCCATAAATTGACTTTTCTCTTATAATTCGATTGTCACCGCTCTGGTGCGAAGTCATTGATATGTAATTTTTAATGTATTTTTTGTTCAATTAATATTACGATTGGAAATTAATTTTTAAACTTTTGAATTTCAGGTACACTTTAATTCTCCATCCATTATCAAAGTAACAAATTTATTGAGTGCAAATAAATGGACAATATGTAGGCTAAATTCATACCTCGATATGATTGAATAGTGTATAAGTAGGTAAGATAAAATGTAGCACGCCAATAAGAAATTAATTTAACCCACTGACTGCCAACATGTCAAAAGCATTCAAACTTTTGTATAGAAACTCATTTGTGTGTCAAAATTTTGCCAGATTAATCATGATAATCAATCTCCCATTGAATTGTTTAATGTCAACATTAGTGAACTAATTTTTGAAGTACTCAATGTTGGAATATCCTTTATGCAGCTTAGCAAGGATGAGTTGACATCATATAAATCAACATGTTTTAATTATAAAATATAACTTTTTATTGAATTTGAACTGTTACAACTTTGTACGATTCAAATTTGATATTGAAATTCCATCAAGAACCTTCAGTCGATTTCATAAATTAAATATAACTTTGTCGAAGGTGGCTTTTAGTAACTGCTTTCCAAAGTAACTTGTTGACAGTTCTAATTTTGATATAAAATGATTCAGTGCTATAATTTAAAATACTTCATCTAAATTGCATACTTTGTGAAAGTCTCAGATGAAAGATAAAAAATTTACAGTTCTTCCGATCAATATACAAGATTACAATAAATATTACTAGACGCTAGCATCATGAAAAAAGGCACACCTTAGTAAATATGTTTTATTATGCTGATAGCCAATAGCAAAAATGAAATTCATCAAGAAATAAATGCAATATCACTATGAAAATGTGATAATAATGCATCAAACGATTGTTCCCTGAATCCACCACAAACAAAAATTTGTTAAAATATTTGATGATTCCCGTAATTTGCTGGTTGCTGATATCAATATTTTAACAATATTGATTGAATTGGCATTTACTTGGTAGAACTCCATTATAACACGGTGAAATAATAGCGATGTTTTTTATTTATAAGATATACAGTTGATAGCTATTTCAGCTCACGCCTTCATCAGAAATTCTTAATAGTTCTGATGAAGGCGTGAGCCAAAACAGCTATAAACTATATATATCTTATAAAGTTTGTAGAACTAAAATGCATTGGTATTTTTTCACCGTGTAATACTGATCTGCAAAAAGTCTTAGAGATTTGTACTGTTCTCAACAGTATTAAGCAATTTGAGCAATTTAAGGATCTAGTGTCGCATACTAATCCCATACATGAAACCTTACCCTTTGAATAATGTGGTTGAGCAACTAAATGACTGCAAATTATTTTAGCACAACTTCTATTGTAATACTTGATGGAAAGTCTACTCCACATTACTTGGTTGAAATGGATTTTTTCTAATATAACATTATTTTTTCTAATCGAAACACAGTTTATATGTTTAACTATTATGAAACTTATTTATGAATGAATAATAGATGGAACTTGTTTATCAAGCTGTTATACTTAATCATGTAACATGGTTTCTGCCAAAATAAATCAAAGATTCAATAACATAACCTAAATTAAATCTGGAAATATTGATTATTTGTGTACCTTTGCGGCATCAATTTTGTCATACAGTTTGAGGACAAGAAGTACTCTGTTTGTGATAAGTTCGATTGAAATTGGAGCTTTTTCACTGAATAGGCGGCTACGGGAAGCATTGACATCCTAAAAGAAAAAATCATAAAAATATATGATAAGTATACCTTTTCAGCGGTTATACGGTCATAGGCTGCGCAAACTTTCAAGACCCTCTCTTGGATTAAATCCAATGCGGCTTTGTCTTTTTTTTCAGCGTACCTCCTCAATTGATTTTTAGTAACCTAAACACGATATAGTTTATCAGAATAAAGGCTAGGTTGTTATGCAACGTTTAATGTATTTCAAAAAATTTCAAAAATATATGTATCTAGTTCAAAGCCGAGCTCAAAAAGTTTCCAACTTGCAGCCAAAATATTTATTCTTTAAATGATAACTTATCGGAAAGTAGCCAAAAACATGTATTTCTATAACAAAAGGGTAAATCGTTAAGACATACCTGAATTGATAAAATAGACTGTGATAGGCGACTAGAGAAAAGTGCGTTGTTACTAAAACATTTCTGTGGGACTATGATACATGGCAGCCTCATCACCGGCGTGCGGATTGATTGCGGTAACCGAGATAAAGCGGCACGAGCTCCACGAACTATTGCGGCCATTTTCACTGAATATAATTTTTATCAATCCTTCGGTACTGTATCGTGACGCAAGGAACCAACCATAAATTCTAGTTGTCTCAGGCTAGGTAACATTAAGAACAAACTTTGTCTATGAAATAGATTTACTACCGATATCGGTCACGAAAGTCTTATTGAAAATAAATATAAATACTATAATATTCTATGGATTGGTTAAAAATCTATCACATTATTATCCATAATTTTCATATTAAGAAATGCGTTTCCAGTAATATATCCCAATACAATAAATGTATCAATGTGAAAATATATTTAACTTGATATACTATAAATACAAAATAGTTCAATACTAAAAAGCATAGAAGATTAATTAAAAAAAAAATCTAATTTAATAAACAAATAGAAAATACCTTAATAATTTTGAATTTTAAATTTGGTTTTCTCGGTATCAAACAATACATTTTCATAGTAATTGTATGATTGAACCATATAATTGCTTTTAGACTATAAATTAATATCAATTTAACTTTTCATTTTTCATGAAACGACTATGTAAAAGGAAGTGACTGACTTTTTCTAATTCTTGCATTTGAAGATAAAATTGTCAATAATAAACAGCAAATTTCTTTTATGGTTTCCAATTTTCTCGTGTCAAAAATAATATAGCGAAACAGATGTTATTATTGCTTATGTCATAATTCATATATTGTCTATGAGTACTGTACGTCGGATAGTTGTACTTTATGAGATGCATTGTCAGATTTGAGTAAATAATTATTAGGTAAGTTTTTTAATCAAAAAGACTGCGGAATGGGAAATGCGGATACAAAATTGAACTTCCGAAAGGCAGTTGTTCAATTGACATCGAAAACACAGGTACTTTAATCATTTAATTCCTCCTCCCACACATTTACATATCAATATGGAAATCTAATAACATTGTTTTAATCGAATACTTCCTAAAAATATGCATAATTAAGCCCAATGCGGCGCTTATTTTTAATTTTAGCCTATCGACGCCGGTGATGATACGTTTTGGGATCAATTTTGGTCTGAAAACGTCACGAATGTACAAGATGTCTTTACTTTGGTTCCCGCTCCAGAAATTCGGGCTTTGCGGGAACAGGCACCGTCGAATCTCGCAACTCTGTGCTATAAAGCTGTTGAAAAACTGGTAAAAGCGGTGGATAGCAGTTGTAGGACCCAGCATGAGCAACAAACAGGTATACATCACTTCCAATTTCTTATGTTTGTATACCATTTACACATATTAATTGTGACATGTTTAACTAGGTACTTGGCTCCATCTTAAGGTTTTCTGGTCATCTAACTGATTACAGACATGTTATAATACATGCATATATTGGTTTAAGAATTAAAAAAAAAAAAAAAAAACAATGACATTAGAATAAATCTGGAGTATTACATGTAACACACCAAGTAGAATATCAAAGCTATCTATTTTAATTTATATTGCATAATAGAAAGCTTATGTAAAAACTTTTTGTGTAGGTAATGTCGTTTAGTAACTATTTGCTCCACTTTGTAAGCTTAAATGGTTTCATAAAAATTTCATAATTCAGAATAATGTCGGGGAGATTATTGAGTCTTTGCTACACATCACTTTTCTCATCGTAAAAAAAATTTTTCCAGCATTAAATTGCATCAGGTTGCTAACCCGAGTGTTGCCATATATATTTGAAGATGACGATTGGAGAGGTTTCTTTTGGTCATCTTTGCCAGCTGCTTCAACAGAAAACGAAGATAATCAATCAATGCCTTTAGCTCAGTCTCTTATCAATGCTATATGTGTAAGTTGTTTTTATACCCTCTTAACACAAAGTTACATTTATATATATTATTTGTCAGTTGTTTGCTACAAACAATATCATGGGATTGTTTCCCACTTTGAAATAAAATGCCATAATTAATCATCCTACTACTTTGCTAGATTATATCGGTGGAAGTTTGAGCTAAAAAACAAAAAGTCAACACTTACATATTTACTTTGCTATCTCCATTTCTGATTTAATTTAAATCTTTTCATATTTTGTTATCTACTTCATTTTAGATATATTTTTATTTGTTCTATATTTTATCATTTACATTCAATTGCCCTCATAGCAGCGGCAACTGAGTGTAAAGGGTTAAATGAATAATATTTTTTAATAAAACACTTCATCCAATGAAAAAAAAAACACCAAAGTAATAAAAATCAGCTGAATTTTTTTAAAATTCTAGCTAGCTAGATTTTGACAGTTACATTTCAATTACAGTATTTTTCTTGTTTTTATGGTGGATAGCCATACATTTTGACATAAAAATTGCCCATGGACAAACACAGATCTTGTTAACATATGTGTCTTATGTTATGTTTTTTTTCTGTTGATATATTTATTTTTGAATCAACATTTTTATTTCTTGTATAATATTTTTGGTTCTCACTATTTCTTATGCCTGCTTATGTTTTTATAAACTTATAAATAATTAAACGGAGTGTGTCATATAACTTGTACCAATATTCAAAACCAGCTTAAAAATGAGTCTGGCTTGCAGTTGCAGCTCTTTGTATACAGTGATGTTGATCGAAGATATTGTTTTTAATGCTCTAATAAAAATATTCTTTGTGTATAAGAGATATTAAAATGGAGACAAACATTTTTTTCTATGGTTGTTGTATTGTATATTTAAGTATAACCGATATACCAATACTACCCTTAAAACAATGAAGAATATTATTTTTAATTATCTTTTTATCATATTCTATATTTCATAAGGTTAACTTAACTAACACCGTTATGTACAGTATGAGATTGTATTTTGTGTTGAATGTTCTATTTTTTCAGAATTTTTATATGATTTCAAGTATTGCACATTGTTTCTATTAATATCTCTTTCATTTTACATTGTAAATTTTCTTTTTAATCTGTGATATTTATTTTTGTTGACTTTATTCAGAAAATAGAGGAAAAATTATTATTCTCTCGAGACACTCAAATTGGCAAAATATCTGTTCGTAACCAAAGGGACGTGTTGATCTTTTTTAATAAAACTCATAGCCTTTTGAAAGTGAGTTTGAAAAGATGAATGTTAAAATTTTATTTTTTTATTTTTAGGACTTATTATTTTGCCCGGATTTCACTGTTGTCAGCAGTCGTAGGTCTGGACCTGTAAGTATATCTTATTGAAATTTTTATTTATCTCTCGTATCAAGAATTCTGTGTTGCAAACGTGTGAATTTTTATTTCAATAAGAGCCTCAACCTGAGCCTTAGTGAGTTTCAGTAATTTATTTTTAAGATCACAATGAAATACAAAAATGCATAGATTTAAAAAATTTGGTTTGAGAATCTTTTGCATCAGCTCTCTGGGACACAAAGGCTTCAAAACATTTTTCATTTAAAAGTGAAAATCACTTCTGCACAATTCCTTTTATGCATTTTTAGGACAAAGCAGAAGAGTTGTCTGCTTTAGACAGTTGTGAGTATATTTGGGAAGCCGGTGTTGGTTTTGCGGCATCGCCTCCTCGAGTGCCGCCACTTGATGCTCGTCGTTCAGAACTTCTCCGTTTACTTCTCGCTTGTTTTAGTGAGGCTATGTACCGACCCTCAGCTGACATCACACATCAACCAAATAAATGGATAGCGTAAGCTATATTTTTTTATTTCTGGCTTTAATAATATTATTTTGTTTTCAATGGATCCCTCCAAATTTGTGGAAATCCATTTTTAATATACAATTAAAATTGATAAACCTGTTATTGCACTCAGTGTGTTGCTAAATGTAATGCCTGTTTTGCTTCTTTGAGAAGCATCTGCAGATTAACTTAATTAAAATAATCAACTTTAGTTCTATATTACTTTGTTTATTAGAAAATATCTAGAATTAAAAATTCACTAGTTTGTAGATGTGGATAGAGTGCTGGATGTGTAATCTGGGGGTTTGACATTTGAAAGACCTGAACCGATGTTATTGAATATAAATATTTTAAACACATGTTAAATAATAAAACTAATTAGTCATATTAAACTTATTGATTTTTCCCTGGTGGTGTATGAGGGTATCAGTTAATTTGCTATGAACGAAATTCACGGGTTAAGTGTGTGTGCCTATTGTCAAAGTTTGTCTCAAAAACAGGTCCTAAATGAAATTCTCGTTCAATTGTGTACATTTTCATATTTCAATCAATGCTACTTTTTTGTTAGTGGGTGAAACATAAAGAGACATTTATGGATCATTAAACAATGTCATTTGCAAGATATGCCAATGATATTGTTTTGCTGGTGTTAATAAATTGTTTGTATGAAAAAAGAAATTGCAACATTTTTAATATTTTTATTGCTAATAGGATGTATTTGAAATACTAGCGTGCTGTAATATAATCTAATTTAAATTGATGAAAACATGTTTTCTGATATTGTAGAATACACAAACTTCTACTCATAAATATTTGTATATTTCATTGCGATTGTAAATTCTTGGGATCAATTCTGATATTCTCATCAATATTTTGAATGAAGGTTTCTTACTGTTGTACCGTAAAAGTTTATATTTATTTATTACCATTGAATGTGAAACAATCAAAAAATCACTATAAAAGAAATTTTTTTTTAATCAACGTTGTTACAGGTATTTGACTTGTCCTGAAAATCGACACGCCTTACCGATGTTCACATCACTATTAAACACAGTGTGCGCTTATGATCCGGTCGGTTTAGGCCTGCCATATAATCATTTGCTTTTCCAAGACTCCTTGGAGCCTTTGGTCGATATAGCGCTTCAAATCTTGATTGTCACTCTCGATCACGACACAAGCTGTGGAGGTGTCGATGGAGATGAGGTAATCTATAATATTTTATTTTGTTGAGTTAGTTAGTCCTCTAAGTTACATCGCTTCAATAAAAGCTATTAATTGTTAAGTTATTTTTAATCATCAATATAAGTCAATAAAGGGAAAGAAATTAACTTTTTTTAACATATTGATCTTGCTTAATATATGAAATAAATTGTTTTCCTACAGACAAATATACCAGATAACCTGTTCATAAACTACCTCTCCCGGATACACAGAGACGAAGACTTTGCATTTATTTTAAGGGGGGTTACCCGACTCCTAAACAATCCACTTGCGCAGACTTACTTACCAAACTCTGCCAAAAAAGTTCAATTTCATCAAGAGCTTCTTGTGTTGTTCTGGAAAATGTGTGATTATAACAAGGTGTGTTGTTTTAGTTACAATATGACATTTATCATCAGTCATGAAAATTTTTCAATGACACCCTCAGCACTGAAGCTGTAACTGATGGCTTTTGGAAACTCCTATGAGTTTACTTTTACTATGTTTACTTTTAAGATCTGTTTAAAAAGTGTAACTATACGATTTAAGTGCAATTGAGGGTTTCGAAAGCAGTATTTTCTTGTTCCAGTATAATAAAAGCAGGCAAAATAAAGTATTGCGTGAGCTCAGTTCTCCCATTCATTTAAAATATAGATACAGTGTACTGGAGGCCGTAATAGAGTACCTAGAATTTAAAGTATTTTTACAAGAATATAAAATCTTGATTTGTGGTAATACGATGGCAACATTATTAGTCTAAAACCAAATGCAATTTTTGTTGTACATGCAGAGTGAATACAGTCATCTGTTAACAAATACACTAACTTCAGTGTACATATACACATCGCGCCTAAAAATGATTCAATTTTTTATAATTAATATAACTAAATAATATAACTAAATTTGATAATATTTTATTTTAATGTTATAATTGTTGAACTGTGGACGTGAGTGGATAAATTGTATCTGACAGCTCGACAAGGAAAGTGATAACTAAATTAAACAGCAGAGAGTAATGATTGTTGTAGTTTTAATTGCTGACACAGAAAAATAATTTTGAAAAATTGTATCATTTTTTTTTTTTTGCTTGAAATGTTTTTCGTCAATATTAATTTGAATATATTTTATTTACAGAAATTTTTATACTACGTTTTGAAAAGTAGTGATGTTTTAGAGATATTAGTTCCAATTCTTTATCACCTCAATGATTCGAGAGCAGATCAATGTAAGTTATATCATTATGTCTATTACTCATAATACTTAACTATTATTACTGACAACATAGTGAGTTGTTGGGCTGCCACATTAAAGAATATTTCATATTTCAGCACGCGTTGGACTGATGCATATAGGTGTATTCATTTTACTGTTGCTCTCCGGAGAACGTAACTTTGGCGTAAGACTGAACAAACCATACACGGCTACGATTCCAATGGACATTCCTGTATTCACTGGAACACATGCTGACTTACTGGTCACCGTGTTTCATAAAATTATCACTACGGGCCACCAGAGACTTCAGCCACTTTTTGATTGTCTACTCACCATTTTAGTTAATGGTAAATATAAAACTAAGTTTTCTAGACTACAAGATGTTATCAATTATAAAATGTATCCTTTTTTAATTACAAATAGTATAGATACAACAAAACTTTGTTTTGGTACAGGAGCTAAATATTTACACTATAAAGGATTTTATGTAGATATATTGTATTACATTCTCATTATTTATATTCAGTTTGAAACTTCATCACAATTCTTTTCCCAGTCTTGATAGAAAATATCTTTCATTTTTTGTCAGTGATTGGAGGGTTTTGTAGGTTATATTATGTACTCTGAACTAAATTATTACAAAATAGATAAAAGAATGTGTCTTATAATCCAAGAAACTGTTTTTTTTTTTTTTTATCTAATAACACCCACAGATGTTCAACAAGAGATACAATTTTAATAAGTGCATTTTATGATTGTTGCTATTGTTAAAATAAAAAAATGTTTTAATAAATTTTAAGAGGTATTTTTTAAAATGTTTCTATTTTTTTTTGAATGTTTGAACAATTTTATTGCAGTGTCGCCATATTTGAAAACTTTATCAATGGTAGCAAGTACAAAGTTGCTCCACTTGTTGGAAGCATTCAGCACTCCTTGGTTTCTTTTTTCATCGCCTGCGAATCATCATCTTGTATTTTTCTTACTTGAGATGTTCAACAATATTATTCAATATCAGTTTGACGGTAAGTTATGGTTTCTCTGTAGCAATTTAAAGATTACATTAAATTGATTTTATTGAAACACCACTACTTTATTTATTGGTGTTAAATATTGTGTTTTTATATGCAGGCAATTCAAATCTGGTATACACAATTATCAGAAAGCGAAGTGTGTTCCACAACCTCGCCAATTTACCTCATGATCACGCATCAATTCGAAAGTCCATGCAGCAGAGTCGCAGTGGAAGCTCTGGCAATAGTACTTCTCGGAAATCTACCAGAGTAACCAGGACAGATAATTCGGACGAAGGACATGAAAATAGGGAGAGGGAGACCAAAGGCGGGGAGAGCAGCGACGAACCTGCGATGGAGGGGTCAAGACCAGCTCAGCCTGCTGAACCTGGAACTCTCGAAGTTACCCTCCCTGAAACTCCAGGTAGCTTTGTAATGAGCTTTTGTTTAATCTAGTTTTTTTAATATTAGTGAGGACTAAATGGAATTTAAATTTTTCAAACTGGTAGATACCATTACTGAATTAGTTCGTTAGGTACCAGGTGTTTAAAAATTTAAATAAAAACAAGTCACTGATAATGCTAGACCAGCTTTCTATTGGAAAAATTCATATGGTAAATTAGATTATAATGTAAACCACTTCAGCACTTCAGGCAAAATCGTGCTTACATTATGCACAAAAGCATTTGAATATTGTGCTGGATTTATATTAAACAAAGATACATCGACATTTGCCAACTATATGCTAGTGAATCACATGCTCAATGTGAAGGTGTTAAAATATTTCATTAAAATATGGGGAATCATAAATTTATAAATAATTCCTTATTAAAGAATTTTACAAATAAGACACCCAATATTCAACCTGTTTTTGACAAACGAGTCAACTTCCCTAACTCTTCCCTGCTTCCTTTACATGAGATTGGTTTAATCAATCAACATTTAATCTAATTAGAATACATTAAATTTAATTCAGTTATCAATTCAGCTCCTTGACTTAAAGTCTATATTTTTCGTAATTTATCTTATGTATAAACGTTACAAACTGTTTACTATCAGTTTCTAGTGCAACCGTGTACTAGAATGCCTGAAAATATTGCAACGGTAAACCCGGATCGTGAGTTGTAAAACACAGTTTGAGTGATGAGTTTTTGTTTGTCTATTCTAAAAATTGTTCAGTTTTAAACACAGATTAAATTAGCAAGTTAAAGTGTTCAATTATATCTGTGGTGCTTTATTTTTCAAAAGGACTTCGACGAGATTATCGAATTATTTCAAAGCAAGCTGCGTTTACATACAGGAATTTTAATAGTATGTTTCATTTCTTTTGTGTGATTCTACCCTATATGCACCGTTTTTTTTTTGTATTATATTTTCTTAAACCATCTATTTCTATATCTATGTATCTATTTATCGAAAATCACCTAAAATATAATAATTGAATTCCCGTACACACTATGAAATGAAAGTCAAAGTGGCCTTTTTATCATATTTGAAGGAGGTACAGCAACCATGACATTTTTGGACAGTGGTGCATGTATTCTACTTTTGAGTAGTTTAAAATTAATTTTATTGAAATAATTTAGTTCTGTCTATTTTATATGAACCCTTCATCCCATACTGCTACTGTTCTGGTTTATTAGTCCATTATTAAAAAGTATGTAAATTGTTACATATACTGTAATAATTGCTTTTGTAGAATTCACTATCCATACATCTACAAGTGAAATATTTCAGCCTTTTTTATGCTTTTTTCCTTCGCATTTACCATCTAAATTTTTATTCATCACTTGGGCAATTTGAATTCGTATTATTGATAAGAAAAAATTGTAGTTTCATAATATACTATTATAACATTTGATGGTATTTGTACAGTTGTGTGAAATTTGTTTTGATTTACTTATTGATATTTTTGTGTGGGTATAAAAAATTGAAGTAGTGGCTGAATTGTCAATTCTTGATGTTTTATTATATTTAAATACTGTTTTCATAATTCTATACTAAAATGATCCAGGCCAGTTTTGCTCACGGTGAGTGCTCCTGATCACTATATTATAAAATTGTGGAAAGAATACTCAAATAATGTGTTTTATTTATTTGAATATGATGTATTTTGCATTACAAATACTCTATATGATTGTTGATGGCTATTTTGGCTTATACTATCGTCAGAACTATGTTTTGACTTTTATGAGTTTACAGTGGAAATAAATCCACTGAGATAAAGAAATTGTTACAAGCAATTAGTGAACAGATACGTAGATGTACTGTGAGTCAAAAATAATTTTTGTAATGCAGCATAAAAATAGTACATGTGACCTTCATCAGGAACCCAATAGAATATTATCAAAAAGTTCCAAGGAAAATAATACAGAAAACATCAACTAATTTTATCTCATGAGCATCATTTTATAATTTTTATCAGAAGTCTACTTCTCCTTGGAAGGGATACGTTAGTTTGGTAAATTATTTCAAACCAATCAATTTTACCCACATATTTGTATAACCAGAAATGTTTAATGTAAAATACTTAAATAAATTATGTTATAAAATATTTCATTCCAGATAATTACTAATATTTCTCTCTCTTGACAGCAATTGGTCAGATGACTGAAAGAGAATCAGCGCATCCTTCTACTCAATTGATGTTAGACGTTGGACCTTCAATCCCACTCGTTATTCAGCCCAATGAAGCGGAACTTCTTACAATTAATGAGGTGCAGAGATCTGGCGGTGATGGCGAAGATGAAACTGTAAGTTCAGTATTACATAAAGAATACATTTTTAACTGTTAAACAATTTTAAGCTGACTTGTAAAATATTTTAAATGACTTCTCTTGAATATTGCAACTGTTAAAAGTTTGTCCTTGATATATTGGTTATTGATAGAAAAGATTAAAAGAATTAAATTGTTTGATATTAACACATTAAGTGCGTCCGACACGTATCCCGTGTCCACCCAGATATTGCAGCCACGTTTTGGCTAGGGTATGTCAGCAACGCCATGTGTTTTAAGAAAGTGAAATAAAAAAACAAGTCTTCGCTAATTAATTTTATGATAGATTTGATTTTTAAAGTAATACAATCTCTTAAAATGGTTGAATACCGCGAATTTTCAGTTTCTCTATTATATGATATATTTTGATGCAGTGAATGTGTTAATATCTCACTCTAAATAGTGTCATAACTTTCTTATAAACTGTACTTTTTGAATATGGATAATATTTTGGTCTCTTATAGAGCATCTTTACATGTTGAACTCAAATAGTGAAATCTATAATAAGAATACATCTGTTCTTTTTTATGTTTAAGAAAATAAAGCCTTCGGTGTAAAATGATTTATCACAATAAAGCCAATAATACTTTATGCATTCAAATTACTGTATATACTGCAGATTTTTAAAATCTTTAAATGAATCTTTTCCAAAATTTACTAATTCAGAATTATCACTATATTTTATTGCAAAAATCTTCATTTGTTTTATTTTTATATTGTTTTTAGGGATTGGCTCAATTGTCTCTTGAAAGCAACGATAGTGACAAGATTTCATCTAAGACATCGTTAGAAGCGGCTGAAAAGGTGGTGGAGTGCCCGAAACCAGTGCAGCATTTCCAAAGATCGGTTGCACAGGTATTAGGCCCTTCTACAGCAATACTTAGAAAATAGAGTTTATATTTAGCACATAAACTTTTGAATACTTTTGATATTAAATTGTAATGAAATCTATTGATTGAATTGGCATTCACTTGGTAGAACTCCATTATAACACGGTGAAAAAATAGCAATGTATTTTAGTTCTACAAAATTATTTTTAACAAATATAGTTGATAGCTATTTCGGCTCACGCCATCGTCAGAACTATGCTTAAACTAACATTTGCTTATCTATATATAGCTGTGCAGAAAAGGCACACAACACATCCTCTCTCCTGTTCCAACGGCCTAGCTTGTTACTTTAACACAATGACACTAAATTTTCAAAATTCTAAATGAAACAATAGGTGTCTATGACAATAAGATTATATGTGGGACGGAAGTGATCCTTCTGGAAGTAAATCAGACCACCCATTTGTGCAACGGCTGGACAAGTGGCGATGCTATTATGTTAGTTTGGTCGTTAAGAATCCTTTGTGATAATTGGTGTCTATTGATTTCTAGCTGTTCTAAGGCCGTCATTCTCCGACCCTTACTACAAAGATGCAAACATTTAGGGGCTGAGTTTGAATTTATAGTATGTGATTCATTAATAACGTGACTAGCGAATTGTGAATCGGTTTTTTTATTGTTGAATGATCTTACATGTTCCTTAGCTCGAGTAGATATACTTCTACCTGTTTGTCCGATATAAACGGATAAACATGAGCCACAGGACATTTTTTATTATCCAATATCCATATCAATACCAATTATCACAAGGGATTCTTAACGACCAAACTAACATAATAGCATCGCCACTTGTCCAGCCGTTGCACAAATGGGTGGTCTGATTTACTTCCAGAAGGATCACTTCCGTCCCACATATAATCTTATTGTCATAGACACCTATTGTTTCATTTAGAATTTTGAAAATTTAGTGTCATTGTGTTAAAGTAACAAGCTAGGCCGTTGGAACAGGAGAGAGGATGTGTTGTGTGCCTTTTCTGCACAGCTATATATAGATAAGCAAATGTTAGTTTAAGCATAGTTCTGACGATGGCGTGAGCCGAAATAGCTATCAACTATATTTGTTAAAAATAATTTTGTAGAACTAAAATACATTGCTATTTTTTCACTGTGTTGTAATGAAATCTATACAAAATCTTTTCTATTGACACACTACGTCAGACCTTATCGCTAAGCATAAGAATCACAGAAAGGGCTTTATTTGTGTTGAAAATAAATTATGTTTCTAGTCCTTTCGTTAGTTCAACAGATAAACAATAGTGGTAATTGTCTTCTAGCGCGGCAGTATTCGTGTGGCCGGACCGGACGGTACTCGTGCGGCACCCAACAAGACAGCTTCGGGGTCGAGCTGGTCTCCGTCTGCCGATTGGGTTCACTCTTGGAGAAGCAAACTTCCTCTTCAGACAATTATGAGGCTTTTACAGGTTCTTGTGCCTCAGGTTGAGAAAATTTGTATTGATAAGTGAGTTAAATTTAAACATATTCGTTTTGAAATTTTGATATTTCTTACTTTGTAAGAGAATACACCTTTCATTAATTGGAATGTTTTAATAAACAACTACTTTCTTAGTGGCTATTCTTTCTCTTTGAAAGTATTATAGCGTACTTTATGCCTCAGGAAGCTTGGTAAAGATATAATATATACTTAGACTTATATATAGACTTTTGATATGAAATTTGAATTGTTGAAATATGTATGATTTTACTAACATGTATTTCGCCTTTCGGCATCTACAGACATTTTATCATGACAAAATAATTAATATCATAAACCTGGAAAATTTCACATTACTGCATATTTATTTTATGAATTTTATTAAGATATTTTATGAACAATGACTGTGAATGGAGGTATTAAAGCACATTGATTAGTTATTAGCGCAAAAAAGTGTCTTCAAATTGGTAGGGTTTGAGGAGAGAAGGTATATATCACAAATATTAGGTAGTTCGAAAGAAATGACCATTTTTTTTAATTTGCCTCTGTTGAACAAAACCGATCGTTTTTTGAGCAATTGCTCTTTTAAACGTTCTAATTGGGCACAATAAACCTCTGCAGTAACGGTTTCACCAGGTTTTAATAATTCATAGTGAATTATTCCTTTAACATCCTACTAAACACAAAGGAGAACCTTTTTTAGGGTCAATGTTGGCCGAGCAGTTGTTAAAGGTACCTGCTTTGCCGATAACCATTGTTTTTTTCTTCTCGAATTATTGTACAGGACCCACTTCTCATCCCCTGTAATAATTCTTCTGAGAAATGAATCCGTTTCGTGTCTGGACAATAGAGAAGCAAAAATGGTTACTCGTTGATCCAAGGCCGTTGGATGAAGTTGGTGCGGTACCCAAATTCCTTGCCTATTTTTTTTCCGAGCCTTTTCAAATGATCGTATACCGTTGTCTTCGGGGAACCAAGTTCATGTGACAATTCCTCAATTGTTTTGTGCGGATCGGATTCTACCAACAAATTCAGGGTGTCATCATCGATTTTTTTAGGTCTTCCACTTTTTGGTTCGTCCGTTAACTTCCTATCACCACTTTTAAACTTTTTAAACATTCTAAAGCACTTTCGAAGCTTCACGATGTTCCCATAAACATCGCAAATGGTCTGCGTGGCTTTTTTGGATTTCAATCCCTTATCAAACAAAAACAGCATTATATGGCACAAATGAGTTTCTTCGATTTCAGACTTCTGCATTTTTATACAGTGGCAAAAAAAAATTAAAAAAACGTCAAAATAGAAAGAGTACTAATAGAGCTTTGAAATGATACCAACCACGACGTGCTAACTCAACAGTGACTGTTGGCAAACTGACGCTAAAGTGACGCAAAAAAAAAAGTCATTTCTTTCCGAACTACCTAATATCACCAGCAGATATGAATAACTGAAAGTGGTTATTAAACAATACACATTTTATTTAAAAAAAGACAAACTATAAACAATTTTGAATTTATTTTTACAGGGGTTTGACGGATGAGAGTGAGATATTGAAATTTTTGCAACACGGAACGTTGGTAGGTTTGCTACCGGTGCCTCACCCAATCCTCATAAGGAAGTATCAAGCCAACACTGGAACCACAACTTGGTTCCGGACGTACATGTGGGGAGTCATATACCTCAGGTTTGTGATGTATTATGAAAAAATGTAATGTTTTCAAAAACTAACAGTTTAATCACTTGTCCTCAAATGTCACTAAGAATTTTTCAGAACTTAAATGCCGCCAACATCGTACCAGATCAATAAAATGTGATTAACCATTATAATCAAGCTTTTACTATTTTACACTTGGAATTTGAGGGTTCTATTTCTCACTTTCTTAGCCATTATTTAAGTGACATGGTAGTATTTTTTGTAGAATACAATATGCAGATTTAAGCTTTTACAAGTGATTAAAATTTACTCCTTGTGGTAACGAATAATATTCTTCCCAGATTGACTTGTGATAAAAAAAGTGCTCTAAAGCGTATTAGTAATAAAAAATAGCTTATACTATAACACATCTAAATAGATGTATAATAGTGAGTGTAAAAAAAAAGTATCTGAATTCTGATAATTTTCAGTGTTGAATAATAGTATATTATGGTTTTCAATATAAATATATAAATAACATCTATAGCTTGAATTACATTAGACAGTGCAATTACTCTCCTTTTACAATACCAATTTACTTTGATAAATACACAATTAGTTGTATTTATTGTTCATAAGAAAATATCTACTAAATTAATATGTAATTTTTCCAATTTGTTCTAGAAACGTGGAGCCGCCGATTTGGTACGACACTGATGTCAAACTTTTTGAAATACAGCGGGTATAAGTAATCTGTAACGCAATTTCCATGTTCTCATATTAATACAATATGACCACTACATGCGCAGTAATACTTGCGCTGTTATTTTTTAGTGATTTAAGTGTAATTCAATTTTCATCAGACATCGTCGATTTCTAAGTCAGTAGTACTTAAAAAAATGTTTAATTTCAATTCTGATTACGTTTCATTTTTGAGAATTGACTTCCTCATTTAATGTGTTACTTTAAAAGTTTATTTATCAAATTGACGCTCAAAATTTTAATTGCTGTCTGTATGTGAAATCAATTTAGACCTCTGGCTAGAATAGTTGTAATATTTATTTCTGTATTCGTAGATTTATAATATAAAAATTATCTTGAACATATATATATATATATGCGTGAAAAAAGATGTATTTGACTGTTATTAAACTGTCCTTTACAACCTGAAAATAGTCGAGTTCTGTCAATTATTATGTTTTTGATTTATTATTTTTCCACCTATAGCCATTGAAGTTTTTGAGTGTCAAAATATTATAATTGTTTTGTTTGTACATTCCTAACAAATGTCTGAAATGTGTTAAAATTTATTTATTAATCAAATATGAGAAATACTTGATATTATATTTTGATTTGTTATTTTTTCGTTTATACAATTTGATGTTGTAGAAAATAAATGATCTACATCAATAATTCCAGATGAAATTTTACAGAACCATGCAATGTTGAAGATAAGTTGCATTTTTGCTTTCATTATAGTATTGATCTCAACAGGTTGATGCATTTCAATTGGAAATATTTTCTGATTCTGGTTATTTTACGGAGTGTAAAATTTTTCATTTGTTGGATGATTATAGTAATACAAAAGTATGCCTTACCTCTGGGAGTGTTATACTGCTAAAGTAAGAAGTTTCTTTATTATGAACTATAATATGTAAGGCTAAGTGTCAAACAACACTATTTGCAAGGTAACATTACAGGGAAGCCAAATAAAGCTTTTTATTTTTTACATAACTGATTTAAGAAGATGGTAAAATTCATCATTCATGTTTTATAATTTTTTGTGTATTATGGCAAGAGCACTAACAGCTTATCGAATTTTTTCAAGGGCAATTTTATAATAACATATTAAAAGTTAAAATTAAACTTAACTGGTCAAAAGAAACTCGACTGACGTAATCTTGCCTGATGATGTAGCTGAGAATGCTGAACAATATTATAAAATAAAAATTTGCAGATAATGTTGTTTGACTTTAAGCCTTTGATATTTTTACTGTATTCAATATTTAACTGGATGCTTCATATTCCAAACTTTTTCAAATATTTGATTTTTGAAATAGTTAAAAATTGCCATTTACAGATTTTTTTTATTAGATATTTAATTGAAATTTTCTTGCAACTATTAAATAAATTGTTAAATATTCTATTCCTTTATACACCAACACCTCTTATGCCATAATAAGCCCGATAAAAAGGCAATATCACATGGTATCACTTAAAAATAATATTGACACTTTTTTTAAATAACTTTCTTTCTGTCTGTAGAAAGAACAATCAAAATGTATTGTCTATTTTAGTGGGAGAGTTAAAGCAATTTGAAATTGTTTCTTCTACAAATGGCACGTAATGTGCTGGTCAATCTATTCTATTGCGAGTATTTTTATGTCACAATTCACCAATAATTTTGATGAAGTAGTGCATTTATAGCAATCATTCACTGCTGGCATCATTAACTATTTAATTGCATTTATTAACCATAAATAATTGATGTACCATAGATTATTTAATGTGTAAAGTTTTTTATCTTATCGAATTATGCTTAAAAATGACAAAATTGTTTTTCTTATTAAAATATAAATAAATGTAAACAATCTTATAAACGAAAACAAAAAATAATAAAATTATTTTGCGGTTTTATATTTTCTTGATACCCAAATCAATCAATATTGGGTGTAAAATATTTCAAGAAATATGGTGTTTTATACTAATGTAACTAAAAATCTGCGATATTATGGTTTCTAGAACAGAGCTCAATGACTGCAAATACCATTAAACTTGATTTATAAACCAAGCATCTGAACAGACTTCTGCATGTCATAAATATTTTATTGGAATAAAGGTTTATTCAATTTGTAAACTTAAAATAATGTTCGCCAGTTTGTATCTAAAAATCCGTACTTCTTCTTTTTACCTTAATAATTTATTGATTTTAAATTAGATCTTAACCATTATTTTATATACATATGCAACTTAAACGTGTAATGTTTAAACCACTTTGTCCAATTTTATGACATTTTGTGCTCTAGTATTTAAATATAAATAGGTTTAATATGTATGGATGAATTTATTATGGTGCTGTATGACTTATCAAGTGGCCAATATTCATATGGACATAAATTGTCCCATGTCATAATGCAAAGCATCTAAGCATGTCAATTTATTGCCATGGTTTATATGCATTTGTCTGAACACCCCAAACAACTTTCTACAATTACTGTTCCTGATTTCAAATAAATAAAGTAGGTTTGCTTGTAATATAAGCAAAACTGAATTAGGAAATGGTTGAGTTGTTTAAAAAAATACTGTCATATATGTATGCTAGGTGTGGAAACATTTAACATCAACGTAGTGATATACAATTGCATAATTATGATCCTTTCGCCACATGTATGCGGTCTAATGGCACTTTTAGAATTAAATTAATTTTTATTTTAATCGGCCCTTGTCTATGAAGATTGGAAAGATTTCTTTCTATCAGCCTTATTAAAAAAAAAAAAAAAAAACAGTTATACATTTATGAAATATATAGGATATCTTGCTATATCTGAAATTATATTAGCTCAAATAAATTTTTACTGAAACTTTTATACGATTTTTCAGATAAATTAAAAATTTGTATGTCTTAAGTTTCAAAATAGTGCAGAATGAACTGATGAGCATGTTATTGGTAAAATTACAATGCATTTTTGGTTTTTCTTGTTGACCATGCTTATTGACATTGAGAACTATTTTTTGGAGGAAATCACCTAATCTAGGAAGTCATCTGAAATTGTTTCTGCTGATGCGTTCTACGCCAGATCGATTGTTTCATTTTTTTGATTGCTCGACATATTAATTAATAACTACATTATCAACTTTATCTTATTGATAAAAACATCATTTGATCTATATCAAATATGTCTATACACTAAATTGGTAAACCATACTAATATAAGTAAAATGAGTTCAGGCGAGAAACATGGGTTCATTAAATTATCTGATAAAACATTGATGATTTTTTTTTAGCATAAAATGCATTAATCTTTTTGTGGTAGACAAGGGATAAAATGTATAAATTAAGTTTATATCTATTTTAGGATGCCTTTTGACACCATTGGTGTCATTTATTTGTTGAATAAATTTATTCCATATTTTTTAGTTGCCAAAGTAATTAGCTTAGATTTATAATTTATAAGATGAAACGAATTGGTCAATTTGTACAATACCATTTTATATGGTATTTAAATGGATTCGAGCTTTGTTGGTAAATTAACTAGCGTGATAAGCCTTGTTCGTTAATAAATACTGAGAGTAAGGTTGAAATCTTATTTTTTTTTCTACACTTGAGAAATAAAGTTAATTTATTTAACATCAAGGCTTCCAACTTGTGGGTTGCAACGGGTTTTTTGATAGGTAGCCAATTTATACAGTCAACTTATTAAAAATGGCTTTTTGAATTGCATAGGGGCTGCAGGTCACGTGGTTTTTATAAAAAAAGAGTTTGCCATCAGAAAAAGGTTGGGAATCCATGATCTAACAGTTATTTCTCTAGATCATTGGTTATTACATAAAATTTGATTGTCGCCATCAGCTTTCCTATTTGTAAAAACACATTTTTTTAAATTCATTTAAATATTAATATTTACCATAAAGCTATGGTGACATTAGTATAATCCTCTGGTGGCCCAAGAGAACCACTGGTCTATACTGCCTTTGATAATATTTGTTTGTGATAGCCTAAAACTTATATGATAATACTAACACAACTAGTCTTCTTAGTAGATCTTAACAAGAGTTTTTACCAAATCAAAGAAAATATTTTTTTTGATTTGTGTATATGTATGCCACTTTCATCGGTTGTGTTTTTGATTCTACGATAGTATTTTCAATGAATTAATATTCTTTAATTTGGTTAACACTCTCCCTTACGTGAATTTAAAATTTTATACATATTTATCAGGTTAAGCGGACAAGGCTATCGGGAAGGCATTATTTATTTTCATCGGAAACATATCATTTTTGTATATTGTTTATATGATCCATTAGTATAATAAAGTTGGATTTTTTTTATCAAGCTTATTCAACACCAAGTAGTGCAAGAAACGGGGATAAAACTTAAACCACTTACTACCTGATTAACCGTTTGTCTACAATTTGAAGGAAATAATATAATAATCAGAAGATTGTAGGTTTTTTGATTACTTTTTGTGTACTATAATAATAATTACATAACGCTTATTTGTTATGAATATAAATCATCAATGCCTGAATGTAAAAGATCTAATAGAATATATTTAAATTATATTTAATTACAAACAGAAAATGAGTTTTAATTGCACTTCCTGAAACTAAATAAATATTTTCATCTCAACCATCATACTGTCAAATTTCAATCACTCCCTGTACACTTACACTCTTGTAATTTACGAGCCTGTTTAGCCTTAAACCTTCTAGTCGCAGCATATTTTGAAATAATAAAATTTGCAAAAAATTCTCAAGCATTTTTTGCACACATTAACAGTAGTTTTTATTAATTTTTTGTTTCAGCTTATATTTATTTATGAAACTATAGTTTGGATAAAAATAGTTGACAAACATACAACTTACATAACTTGAAAGTAAAATATGTTTTTCATTATTAGGAACATAAAAGCTGAAAATATAAAAAAAAATGTAAACATTGTTATTGCGCTAGTTTATACTTTTATTTTTTAAAAATACGATAAATTCTTATAATTTTACTGCATAGACTTTAATCAAATCTAATTCTAATCACTATTAAACAAGGAAATAGAATTGGTGAAATAGTCGAAGATCAGTACAAAGAATAAAAAGAGGTAAACATTATTTAGTCAATCAATCTATCTGTATTTTTTGTTAACTTGAAGGTTATATTAAAGAAAAGACTTTTTTTGTTTACTAAGATAGTTATTATTACATAAATTGGTAACCTTTGAAATAATTCATCAAAAAATATCACAAGAATTACATCAATAATAATACACTTCTGCTGAAATAGTATTGTTTATAATAATTCAAACAGTTTTTAATACACTGTATGATAAGTATAGCTTACAGTATGTTTAAAACATAAGTTTTGATATATCATGAAATATTTTAACAAGTGCTTAAGTGCACCGTAAAGTAAAATTTGACACATTCCTTTAAAATTTTGGCATTCTCAGTTGCACAAAATAAAGAAAACCCATTTTGTGCACAGTAGCCTTATGAAAAATATTTTATACAAATCAGACCTAAGAGACATTATCTACGAAATAATATATCTTGAACTGTAATGATTACTATATTTTATTTATATAAAAAAAAAAACTAATTAAAGGCTATGAAGACTGTTCAGTATGAAGAATAAAAACAATTACAATGGAATCAATAAGCCAAAAACTTACTTGGTTGTTCCATGACTAGTATTCAATGATATCATATATTAAGTCCAACACTCAGAACTTAAATCAGTTTCAAATTGCTGCAATAAATAAAAATATTATAAATGTAATACACCAAGACGTATTTTTAATAAATGCACAATAATTCTGGATAGGAAATAATATTTTATAAATTAAGCCACTCCATTTAAGGTAATGTCGCAATCACAAATGATAAAATGGTGATTCATACATATAGACATTTAACACTTCACGGCCCAAAGGTGTCTCGTTGTCTGAGTAAGCTTACATTCAGCATCGGAATTTGGAATCATCCTCAGGTATGTCCAGCATGACAAACATTCTTGAACCCATAGGAAACAATATTTTTACTTGTGGAAAAAATTTTCATGTGTAAGGTAGGTTATTGTAATGGATTTTGGTAGTAAGAGGGTAGATATATTATTTATTAGTGCATTCATATTGTATAGAATCTAAGTGATGAGGGTTCTGTTTATACAACACTCATGTAGAATATTCTGAGTGCCATTATCTATCTATTAAAATGCAATATGTTCCACATTGGGAGTGGATTTGGATTATTTTAGTCTTGTGTATTAACAACTTAACTGAGATTTTCAATGTAATCTAAAGTTTTGTCAGTTGATATCTTGCAATATGAATAAAATATTGTGTTTGCCGTATTATATGTCTATAAATATGAATTGATCAAAAATAGCTTACGTACACAGTATTGTATTGTTGTAAAATACAAAACGAGGGTTATCAACTGTAATGTTGTATTGCTGAAAAATATTATTAAAGAATTGTATGATTCAGAACAGATTTAAAGAAAACTTAAATAAGGGTTTCATTAAATGCAAAAAGTTAAGTGTTCTGATTTTCTAAAAATTTCAATAAAATAAATTCAAGGGGTGTTTAAATAAAATTTCATCATTATAATAATTCAAAATAACAGACAAAAGTATTATAAGACTTATAAATAAATATTGGAAAAGTAAGTAGATTTAGTGCCAAATTTGAACTTATATAATATCACAATGACAAATAATGCCACCTGTCGAGTCTGTACAGTTCATATCACTGGGCCAAAACGCGGGCATTAAATACATACATTTAAATTTTTTAAGCAAAAACAATTTCTGGTCCAAAATCAATAATCAGAAAATAATATAAACTTGATTGTGGTGTCATTAAGCAATATGACAATGTAAAATTTCATTCACTTACTAATTATGTTGATTAAATGCAAACTCAAAATATTGACAGTTCTTTCCATATTATTCTTTTACTTGCTTTTATTTTTGATCCATGATTGAATAAAAATAATTAATATTTAAATACATAATTAGAAATAATACTAATTTGTGCTAAGATAACCATTTAAGATACATATCATTATTATTTATGTATATCTATGTAATTACTATATTTAACATGATACTTGATAACATAATGTAACTAAAGGTGGAAACTGTCACGTGTTTAACCAATTGCCAGGATTTAGGCAGTAAGAAGAAAAATGGCTAAACACACAAATCAATGTATGTTTTAGTGCACACAGATCCAATTCATTATATATCACAGAAGAAAACAGAACGACAAAGTAATTATACAGCATGCCATTTCTATTACAAAAGCTTTTGAAAATTCCAATCATAACGGCTTGACAACGTTGTGTAATAAAAAGTTTAGTCATAATTTGGCTTAAATCATATTATTTTCATGGTTTTTACATCCTATAACAAATTTTTAGGTCAAAAGGTAAAAAAAAATTTTTGTATCTGTAATCAAAAATTTAGTTTTTCAAAATAAACAAATAATATTGGAATGAAAGTTTTGCCAATCGCAAAGGATATAAAATAATGATTTTATCATTTCATTTAACTACCGTATAATGACAATTTTGAATGGTTAATAAATAAAAATCAAAACAGAAACACGGTACAATTAAAAAGCATAAATCTAAAATTAAAATAATGGATGAATAATAGAAACTACTTAATCAACGCCTATAGTATGGCTTGGAGAAAATGTGAAGACACATTTTCTCCAAGCAATTAGTTGCATGTAATGACAACTGCCTGAAACTAAAAACAAAGTATTTGCATTCATCATGAATTTTTGATTGTTATCAGATATTTGTGGTTTATTTAAAAAAAAAAATGATAATTGGATTTACTTAGTTAATAAAGTTAATCAAAAACTCATACAACGGTTAGTTCTGATATTTAACTTTTGTTTGTAATCTTTAAAAAAAAGTCAAAGAGATGAATCCATAAAGGGCACTAATGTACACTACTAGTAAGGAGAACATCGATCTGTTTGCATTCATTTTTATGACCAGCTATCATTCTTCAATGAACACCGATTTTAAATAGTCCAATGTAGTAATAATATTTTGTCAGCCAGAAACATAATATAGGTGCATCGCCAAATAAGGAAAAATTGTACAATGTGCTGTATAATGAAAAAACATTTTAAATGTCAATATAAGTTTTTCATTAGTTAAGTCTGGTTCTGTGTTTGAGGCAGTTGCATTTAATGACATTAGAATTCTAGAGTAAGGTTGGTATTACATGATCATAATTTGTATGTACATTTTTTGACATGCTGTTTTGAAAGCAACCTTCTTTCGTTTCATATTATTTTTGGTCAGAAGACACACACAAGGTTTTTGTTTTGTAAAAAATCTTTTATCTTTATTGTTATTTGGTGTTATGCACCTTTCAGAACAACAATTACGGTGTTGCATGCTGATACATTGTCGCATGCGAAACCGCAATAGATGCTATGAAAAATATTTGTGATATTTATGGTGACAAATTGAATATCAGGAGATGCTATTGATGATTCAATGAAATTTAAATCTCAAAAATGTGGTTTGAAAGATGCAACTTGTGGATGAGACGGCTCTTAAAGCAGAAGTCAAAGCAAATCTGATGTGAGGCGTCACACAATTTTCTTACAAGATCGCACAATTTGGCCTGACATCCAGAGATAAGTAAAACATGATTTTGCCTCATGCATAAATTTCACGTGACAGATAGGCCTGCACACATTTTGCAAAATTGACTATTTGTGTTATCTCACCTAATTTGACTGCCATTAATTTAGTTGATTAAACATTTTAAAATTGATGAAATAAAATCTGTCTGTGATTATTTCTTTCAAAGAGAAAAGAATTCTTCGATTTATCGAAAGATAACAGAAGATTATTGAAAGCACTGAATATTTTTTAGTTTGTAATTCATTTAAAAAAATTGATTGGTTCTAGATGCACCTTATACATTCCAAATATATATGTCCATAATTCATTTTTCAAAATCCTAACAGCAATATATTAGAGATTTGTCTAAGTCATATGAACTTCGAAAATAGGGTAGTGTTTTTATGTCTATCATACTACTCAAATTTTATGCTATTTTTGATTAGATTTTCACAATCAGCTTTTTGTGATAAACTGTTAAATATTTTTGTCATATATGTCATACAATTTTGTTATACAATAATTATGACCACATATTTTGGATCAAACCAATTTTCATTATACTATCATACATATGACCATGTAATAACACGAAAAAAGCCATTTCAATACAGGTTACGAAGCAATATTAAAGATAACATAGGTTGTAAAATACGATTGTCAGGTAAGTATGTTTTTGCATACACATTATTTGGGACTCTTCCGCAATTTAATTTGAAAAATTCTTCAAAAACATTTCAGCGATACACATTATATAAATAATCTAAGTGTACACACTAAGCGAAACTAGACAGTCAGAAATTAGTACTATTAAATTCTTAAACACTAAAATGTATAAAATGAGTAGCTCTTAGTCTTCCGTTTTTCCAATGAGATTCTCAGTATCGAACAACAGTTCCACTTTACGGTTTCAGCTAAAACATTGAAGGTTGGGGGGTACTATAATTAATTGTAAGAGTCTTATGAATTAAGAAATTTGACAGTATTCAATATAATAATATAGTGCCATAATACGTTATGGATAATAATTTCAATAAACAACATCTGCCATAAACAATACAGACGTGATCTGATGAGCTGCAAGGAGTCAAAAGTAGAAAAATGCAATCTGGCAACCCGTTTAGTATGGTGTTTGCAAAATTATTCTTTTAATTCCATAGTAATCATCGTTCGTTCATTCCTCGACAAACATAAACAAATCATTAAAATTATAAAATTGAACTTATGGTGAAATTAGTGTAATGATTTAAAATACATATTAGCTCGGAGAACAACAAAGATGTCTCTGCCGATAGTTTGTTACATAAGAAAAATATATATTTATATACATTATCAACTTTATGAAAAGAAGCGGTTTTAATTCAATCCAATATAGTAGCAGTAAGCGTCACGATAAATATTTTTTCCAATAAATAAATTATTTACATAAGTAGAGAACTACGGTTGGGTTTTAAAAAAATTCAAAGGCGAAAACAAATCACATCCTGCGATAGTTCATTTATTTTTATAATAACCGTTTGATCTGTACTTTAATAGACATCTATTTTATGGCCAAATCAACATTTGAAATAGGATCAATCTCTTCTCAATAGATGCCCGCCCTATCTGTGAGATGGCAATTTCAAATATTTTTGTTCAGATAGTATAATATAATCATGAAAAGATTTTATGTAAAATTATCACTTTGAATATTTTTTTTACGATTCATTGATATGAGAAATAGTTTAATCTTGATAACAATGAGTTCTGTCAAGAGCCAGAATTATACAAATTTCGCTTTGGAGAGCGGTAACAAAAAAATTGATTCAAAATCATCCATCACATTAACTTAGAGTACACAATTTAACGGTTTGGCAACCTGGACACATATATGCAAATTAAGCAGATGATAGATCAGCAAAATTGTTTCAAGATTTAATTTGATGCTATCGGTGGTAAGTCCTTCCACATTAATTAATAAACTACGGAAAAAAAATAGTAAAGAAAGTGGTGAATATTACTGTAATAAATCAAACTAGCTGACAGCTTTTTCGTAAGAGGGAGGGGGAGCTTCTCTCTGAGGGAGAAGAACTGCAATGTGATAAGGTGGCGGGGGAGGGGTCGGTTCCACTCGTGCGGGTTGAGCGCTCGCCGCACTCGCTGCCGCTTCGAGACTTAATATTGTCCCCAGTGCTAAATCATCACTCGACTCCTGCAAATAAAAAGTGTGTTTTTTAGTTTTCACAGACAAGTTAAATATGCGTGTAAGCTTCTCGTAGATCTTGAGAGAAAGACTTGGTAGATTAACAAACTCGCACAAATTATTCGAAATTAAAAAAAAATTAATGATAGTCAATGTTTTTGGGGATGTGGTACTTATTTTGTTGAAAATATAAATCAAAATTAATAAACTGTTAATGCAATCAGTGTGACACTTCTCAAAGAAGCAAAATATGTGTCATATCTAGTAACACATCAAGTGAAATAACGATACCATCAAATCCATTGAAAATATATTTTTATTGGTGTGTTACCAAACGAGTAACACTACCTGAGATGGCGGATCTGCAATTGAAGTGATAGGCGGCAGCGGAGCAGTAGGGAATTGCGGAAGAGTGCGAATACGGCAGAGAGACACCGTGCAAGCGGCAAATAAAAAGACAGCCAAGAGACCACACAGCACCACCACTTCTACACTGGCACCTTGCTCGTACAGAATCTAAAAAATACCAAATTATTTCAAATGTATATCTTCACACATAAAAGTGATGGTAATTGTTTAGCATTTTTTTTTTTTTTTGATTGAAGGTTTCTAAAGTAGGTATAGTTTTGTCAACACACCTGATGGTCAAAGTAGAATTTAGCCCCCGCCACGAAGATTGTGGCCAGAGCGAACGAAGCCCACATGCCGCATTTGAGATGAGTTGGCATTACGTGATGCGGTAAAGGCGGGGGAGCGGAGTCTCCTCGGAGAGATACATCCAAGAAAACGGAACTATCCAATTCCACCGTGCCTGTGCCTCCAGCGCCGCCGCCGCCTACTGCTGCTGTGGCTAGATTCGATCCATTGTTGACGACTCTCGGAGTTGAGTTGCTATAAATTTACAGTAATGTTTTTTACTACTTATTATTGAGACGTTTTCTACCACTGATCGAGTTACCAGGACTCACCAACTTTATAATGACATTATTCAATGCGGTATATTAATCGATTGCCTTACTTGTGATGGGCGACTGTAGGATGATGAAAGTGATGCGGCCTGTGCATAGAAGGCGGGGGAAGATGCAGGTGCGGGCTGAGCCCTGGAGGACGTCTGGCGGCTCCTGCTACACATTCCACCGACTGAAAGCGGTGCACCGGAGTCACCATCGGCTTCAGGTGACGATCCCGGCGTGTTCTCCCCACACCTGTAATGCCCACCAAAAACCGTGTCGAGAATCATCGGATTCCGTTAGTTAAGATAATGGAGTATATTACAGAAATTTATAACAAATACTGCACGTTTTCTAATGGAGTTTGCTCTTAATAGTAAAATCACCGAGTTGAATGAATTGAGAAGCAAATCTTTCAGTGGAAATTGGTAAACAAAGTTTTGAGTTCTTGCTACGTAAGAAATTCCCGTTTACCAAAAAGATTTTTTTTTAACTTTATTTATATATTCTTTTCGCTCTTCTCATTCGATATCGATAATAAATTTTTTATGATATATGTAAAAAGATATACAGCAGTATACAAAACACAATAAATAATTAAAAAAAAAAAATAAATTGAAGTATCCCAAAAATCTTAATTAAATAGTAATTACTGTCTCTCATATTCCATAGGTAGGGTGCTCAACGCTGTGGTCTACAAGTCCTGCACGCAATACTATTTATTATGTTAGGAATAAAGTCATACAAATTTATATCCACTGACCGCACTAGTATCCATAGTGTTATTGGTTGGAATTCAATGCTTTTCAAAGCTCTTTGCTGTCACAGAATCGACAAACAATTAGCATCAATTATTAAAGCATTTGACCTACAATATATCCACCATCATATTTGTTAGTGATACTGTATGAATAAAAACGTATGTATGAGTGTAAATTTGGTGGCTGTATTGATTACATTGAAAGCATTATGAGTTCTGCTTAAAAAGTATTAAAGAGTTAATCTACAAGAAGCTGTTGAAAGACTTTTTACCTGTAGAGAGTGAGGCTGGTACTCTCCTCCCGCTGTACCCACACTGGCTGCGTTTATCTATCCAGAAATGCATTAGCGATGATCCAAGTAACTCAGTTATCACTTATTTTGGTGAAGGTGTATGCCACACTGCAGAACATGTCTAAACAATGATCATCACTCACTGAAAAGTAAGTAAAATTATAGTATACTGACAGCGTATTTTCTTCACGCGAATAGATATAAAGTAGAATAGAATAGTTAAAAAGTGATAAATTTTAATAGCCGACAGTAGAAGAGTATATTTAAAGTTGATTGAACATATTTATGTCATATTTTAATGTTTATAGTCCATATGAAAAATATATTGACGTTCACAAATAATAAATTATTAATTTTGAATGCTCGATAACATAACTTATCTAATAAAACATCTTATGTAAATTATTTCGAGATTTTTAAAGTTTATATTAGCAGTATTCATTACGTTCATCTTTTTATTGCAGATTGACAGTTATTATTTGTAAATAGCGAGTTGCGGTGTAACGTAGTGCTAAATATCGTATTTAAATTGTCACTTTGAATAAGTCTCGTAATCCGTAACATTTATCAATAATTCAGAATATTGTTGAACATCCAAGTAGTTATTGTGTAGAAAAATATCATCTTTAAGAGTGTCCACGATGGTGTGAATTATTGCACAATTCACGTATGTCAGTGTGTAATCAATTTTCCAAGCATTGATTCATTACTCACCCATAAATAGAGTAAATGTTCACTGTGCTCGTAATTCAACATTATTGACTTTGTTCAATCACACTTCACGTAAAATAACAACGATATTTTCATTCGCGTCATTAAAATATGACAGCGAAAAAACAAGTTATCCTGCACTGACAATTTACAGTTCGTTATCGAGATTAAGTAATAAATTATCGACTACATTTGTGTTATTTCAGTGTTTTTAGCAATCTGTCTACGGATGAGTAATCCGCGATCCTTCAGACATATATGTGAAATTGAAGAGGGAAGGGCGAGAGGGGTGTATACGAAATGTTGCTATTTATAATCAAAATGTGTTCCTATATTGCTAAAATGTATTTTATAGTGGTAGGCAATACTTTATGGTGGTAAGTATTACTGCCAAGATATAAAAAGGATGGATGAAACTTGGAAAAAAAATTACAAGTTTTTCGATGTCTTTATTTTTCAACTTTGTCTCTTACTCATAATACTAGGTATTTTTATTTTTAAAATCTGAGCGAAAAACTTTATAAAATCGTATGACAAAGCCTTACTTATAATGATTATTTTTTGCTATGTATGTATTTAAATTTATCGAAGTGCTACAAATTATTTTTTTATGATCATAAGCAATATATGATACAAACAAATAGTGTCATTTGAAAAATAGTATCTGTCAAAAATAATATTATTTGAGACATATTTGTATTATATGCAATAAAGCCTTAACATTGAATACAGAAGAAAGTTCTTAGTACATATTTAGATTTATTTTGCACTTACTAAAAAAAATTTCATCTCAAATCTTTAAAAGTTATGATATTATTTTTAATTGAATGAATTCATATTACTACCAATCGATTGATGAGTGTAATATATACATTAATGCGTTAATATTGAAAGCATATTATTTGCAAATATAAAAACTTATATCTGTATCTAAAAAATGTTTTTAGAAGAAAATTAAAGATATCATTGTTATACTAAAATGCAGTGGCTTCCAATTTGGGAGGTGCGGATCATTGCAAAGGGGATTTTAAATTAAAATAATTCACAATATCTACAAATAAATATAGCTTCTTATCTCAATGTAACAATAAAAATTAACTGAATTATTGATAGTATTTTGTCAATTATATTGTTCAGTTTATCTTTGTGGTATGGTTTTTATTTTTCAAAACATGTCTATTTTATTATATTGGTTTAATCAATGAGAGATAGGGAGGCGTCATTTTTTTTTGGTAGGCGTAGTAGCGATGTAACCTTTAAAAGATTTTGTAGTATATACAAAAAAAGAAGAAAAAATAATATGGTGTAATTTTGCGACTCAAATATTTAACATGGCTAGCTTGAGAAAAAAAATATACAAGAGGTCATTATAGGCAAAATTTTAACGATATTATCTTGCTCTAGCTTAGCTAATCTTTATCTGACATGAGCCTAACCCAGAACATAATTTTACATTTCTTGGCTTGAAGATACTCTTTTCTCAAAAAAATAAAAATACTATGAAATATGATTTGAAGCTATAAGTAGGTGCCATAGAATGGATTGATATTTCACACATTAAATTTACTTATTTCTCTTACGTTACTTTATTCATTAAATTATTGATTCAAAAATTATTCCTAAGTTGGGTCTGATTCTTAATTGTACTTCGCAACCCAATTCCAGCCCATGGGTGGTTATGAAGAGGGTTGAGGTCATCTTGAATTTTTGTATAAATACCAATATTATGTTTATCTTAGTCTGAACGAGATTTGGTTTTGACATTTGAGTTTGGGCCAGTCAACAATAAAAAAGTTTTTATATAATATTTAGACTATTATGATTTAATTAAATATTATTTAATAATATGATTATCTTTTTTTGTCATATTCACTATCAAAATCATGTGCAGCTTTTTTTTGTCTAGGTAATAAATTCTTTTAACCGGTTAACTGCCGGCAGGTACATGTATGGCAGTACCCAGCACGCCGTGAATTTTACGACAAAAATAAAACCTTCTAAACATATTGTTATTGAAAGTGTAATAAAGTTTATTTATAAAACTTACCAAATAAATGAAGAGCGCGCCAGTCGTGCAGTCATTTATCCATAATCATAAAATTAATTGTTCATGGTGCAGGGTTGTCAAAAAAACAAGGTCAAGGATGTTAAAACGGGGCGTCTTAAGACTTAATTTTTGTATGAGCGGCGCTTCGTTCACAGAAAATTATGCGTATTAAGACGCTTTTGGCAGTTAACCGGTTAATTATTATCTGTGACTTTCAACAATATTTTCGAAGCCAATCCAACCTGAGTGATTGCACCAAGTTAATTGAAATCCCATTGCTCTGAAAATAAATGTGATGTTTCACCAGCTTAAGTTTGGCAGTCATAAAGTTCCGAGTAGCATTGGAGAAATAACTTGAAAGGTTGACAGCCTCAGATACCTCAGAGTACGCAATCCGAAAGATACAAGCTCAAAAATCGTGTTATCTGTTAAAGAATATTTGAAGCCATATATAACTTACTGTAAACTGTTTAGAGTATGTAGTTATGTATGTTTGAAAGCAGATGCAATATGTTTTTCTTAGAAATATCAAAACTAGTTGGGTCATGTTCGGTGGATGCCTCTGGAGTACCACAGTCCTATTTGAAACAAGCAAAGTGGTGGTCGGGTAATATGGAATCTTCGAAGCGCGTATGGTGGCTAAATACTTAAAATAGGAGTTATGGATCTAAGAACATGAAGATAACCACAAAATACTGAATGGATAACTGAATTCATATAATTGATTTTTATTATAAGTTTTCATTTTTTTTGTAATTAATGTACTGCTTGAATTTCAATTTAAAGTTCTGTTCATGTCGCCCAATTCAATATCATTGAAGCAAATTGTGACAATTGATAATAAATGTATTAATATAAGCTTCAATAACTATTTATTCTCATTCATGGATTAATTATTAACAGCCACTGGGATGCATTGAGTAACGGTGAACTGATGACAAATTTTCATCACATATTGTGAATAAAACAATGTTTGTAGTATTTATTTAAATTATTTCATGTTTATTTACAAGCACTTGTTTTTAAATATAATATTTTCTCCATGTACTTATACATATGTTTATATTCCTAATATTGATAACATTCAGTAATACAGTATTATTTATATTTCAAAAACCTGTGAAGTCAGTATTCATAATTATAAGTATTAATGATATTATTTAAAGATTTTCAAAACAGAAACTATTCTATAGTTCTATACATATTTATTTTTAATACTAATTACAAAGGAGAAGAGGTAATACATTAAAATAAATATATTACATATCAGTTATAACTTTATCGGATTACCCAGGAGCAATGTACAATTTTGCGTTGTTATTTTATTATTTATAAAAAATATTTACATTGAACATAAATATGTCCATAAGCGTATGTACTGATAATCTAAATTTATATCTATGGACACAAACAATCTAGATATCTATAATTTATATTAATATAAAATCCTATTTCATATACTTTGATAAAAAAAACAACATGTGATATATTTATGATCTTATAAGTCTAGGTTTTAAAAAAAGTGTGTCAATAACTATCACTTAAAATTATGTAAATATTAGATAAACTCACAATGTGAAGGTAATTTTACTGTTGATAGAATCCATATTCATCCAAAATTAACATTTTTTTAAAAATAATATTCATCTGTTTAAATGTCAAAAAATAGCAAATATCTAATAATGTAACAGAACAAATTGGAAGCCCTATATTCGGGGCTCGGGAATTTGGGCTAACAATTATTGTTCGTAACATTGCATTAACGTCAACATAAATATTTTGTCTACACCGAAGATTAATTAACAAACATAAAAAATTCTGAACCTTATATATATAAATTTTAAGAAAAATATAATGTGTTATGTTAGATCTTCAATCAGAATAGTTTCATTTTATTATGTTTAATAGTTCTAACAGTAATTTTTTAATTTCCTTAATTATTGATCTTCTTGATTCATGGAAAATTGTATTTTACTGATTCAGAATATATTGTGAAATCTGAAATAATTATTAAAATAAAAGCACACTAACGACATCCTTGGAGCATATCAGGAACATTTTTTTTAAAATATGTATTTAAAAACATGCTTTGAATTAAGTGTAAGCAAGGCTTACATTTTTGAGTTTCCAATATTAATGCTCAACAAAATGAATTTTTCATAGCTTTTTGTTTAATTTTTATCTTGGTTAGACATATACGGTTATTTTTGTGCAACAGAGTGCTTTGATTTTTTTATAATAAATGGTTGTCAGATTTTTGTTTCATGATTTATGCTCTGTTTTTATAAATAATTTTTCCATTACAGCTCCGACCTGGAGTCATAATTTGAAAAAACAATCAGTGTCAAAATTTTTCAAGTATTAAAAGTTATGGGTTAGAGTACAGGCGACAATTTCTGTAACATTAAATTGACTAATAAAAATAATATACAAGAAAAAAGGATATTTTAAATAATATACACAACTTGTATCTAAATTGATTTAAAAAAAGAATGATTTCAATTTTTTAATTCTATTCGTTGTCATGTGACAGAAATATAACTACTGCTTTATTTATAATAATGATTATATAATATTATTTATGTTTTTTTGTTGTTAAATATGTATAGTATGGAAAAATCATTGGTTTTCCATATTAATCTATCTTAAACGAATACATTTTTATTACAGATATGTAAATTTATTTATAAATTGGCGTTATTTGCTGCTTAGAATATTTTATTTACAGAACATTGATGATAATATAACATACAAAATTTAACAATTCAATAAATATTTGTTTCTAACCCCGTATATGATTTATATTCTAATACTTTTCATAGAGTAGTGTAATAAATACTTAATTCTAATGTTGTTTTTTCCAAACTCTCGAGGTTCATATTATGTCGTAGACTATTATTATATATTTAAACATTTAAAACGATGAATAAGTAAAAATAATTGTAAGAATTATTTACAAAAAATGTAGAACAAAGCAAGTGTTTAACGTACAATAATTTTTCATCATTCGCATATATCAATAATTATTCCTAGTCACAACTTAGCGAATAAAATCGCTGATACAAATCTAATATTTCAATACTGTATTAACTAAATCACATTTAAAAGGAATTATTAAGTACAATAGAAACAAAATGAGAATTTTTTTTATTTATTGAGACAATACAGGGATAAATAGTATATTGTATTTGTCTCTTCGGCGTCAAATTTTTCAAAGCAAATTACATCGATCAAAACTTATCTATGGTATTAAAGTTATATACAATGAATAGGAATAACGATATCTACAATTTACAGATGTCATAGCGTTGAAATTTTCTTTAGAGTGACATGTGAAATAGACAGTGTTGCCAAATTTGGCTGCGAAAGACGATGTTGGAAATGGGAGAAGATTTAATATCTAATATTTTTTAGGTCGCCTTCTTCTGTGTCTACCAAACAAGATTCTAGCAAACGCTTGCCGAAAGTCAGGGCTGAAAATTGTGTAAATAACTGGGTTAAGGGTGGAGTTGAAATATCCTAGCCAAAGGAAGAAACTGGCCACGTAATCGTTTATAACACAGTCTTGGCAAATCGGCATCACGAGAGCCATTATGAAGAACGGAAGCCAGCAGACGACAAACGCACCGGTGATAATTGCTAAGGTTTTAGCAGCTTTTCGTTCACGTTTGGCTTCTAACGATTCTTTCTTGTCTCGAGCTGGAAGTACGGCGCTCTGTTCGGCTACGGCTGATCTTTCGGCGGCTGCAGAGTTTACACCGGCTTGGGTTTTGCTCAAGATTTCTATTCTGCTTATATCGCTCATGTGGCTTTGATGGCTCGTCGATCCGTTGTTGGTTGTTGTAGCAGTGGATGACTTTTCAGGCGAAACGTTCGTCGATCCTTCTATATGCATTACATTTTGTGTTGCGTTACTTGCCAAATTTGCGGTGGAGATCTTTTCTGAAATTGTGAACGCCGTCGTCTTCTGTTCCACTTTAGATTGAGGTTCATTTAAGTCGTCGACAGTGTCTACAGTAGTCGTTGACTGACCTTCGGTGAGAAGTAAAGATGCCGCAAGAGTTTCAGTTGTCCTGGCAGATCTGCCTTTCTTTCCGTACTTTTTAAGGTTCATAAATTTCTTTTTTACAGTGGAATGTTTGTTGTAACCGCCCGGTGTATTACCATCAGATTTGTCAACGGCTTTTTTTGCATCGCTCGGATGCTCTCGTCTCCTGTGAATTCGTTTTCTTGCCGCTTGAAAAATCTTCCAATATAACACGAGAATCACTAGCAACGGAACGTAAAACGTGGAGCAGGTGGCAAATATTTGATAGGATACGTCTTGGCTGACCAAGCAGCGCTGCTGGAGAGTGATTCTGTCCAAATAATCCGGATCTTTCCATCCAAACTGAGGAGCGAGTGAAACAATTAAAGCCACACTCCATACTAAAACTATCATAGTGTATATTCTTCGTTCATTCCTAGTGGTGATGTAATCGACATTGGTTACAGCCCAGTATCTGAAATTTTAAAGACAATTATTTTATCGACACATTTTAAAATGCTCTATATTAACAATCTTGCTCAAATGAAACATTGTAGCCAACTTTTTACACGCATTTTTTAAAAAAATGAGTGTAATTAAACATTCATATTATTAAAATTATCAAAATATATAATATCATCTATCAAAAATGCTCAACTCAAAATAATGTCTTCAGCTTTATGACATCATAAAAACATATGTATATTCTAAGACTATTTCATTTTATCCAAGCTCAATTAAGTGGAAAAAAATGCTAATGCAGCTAGAACAAACTTACGACCCAAAAAGTGTTTTTTCGCAATTAAAAAAATGTCATTAGAGAATCCTTTTCTTATGCTGAAGTTCCCATTCCACGATAATTAATATAGTAATCTCAAAAAGCATTCATATTCATTAATTCATTTTTAAATTTTAAATGCGATCTTTCAACAAAAAAGCTTCTGGAAAAAGAACCTGCACGGATACATCGAAATTAAATTATAAAAATTAAACCAATTAAAACTTTTCTTGGTAAATCGTTTTTCATCTGACATCTATTGCATGCATAAAATGATGCCGCATAATATGGAGTGGGAATAGGCCAGCGATGGAACTCTCAGGGGTAGCGAATAAGCGACTGAATAAAAAATATTTTAAAATCATTGAGACAAGATCATTATATAAAACAGTAAAGATTATATTTGTAAAATTTAAGCAGTTAGAAGACCGCCCTCACGATAAACACGTATGCTTAAAAAAATGTGTTTGTTCAGCTTTAATAGGTTTTCAATGATTTCAGCACACACTTTAAAGTCGAATAAATTATCCAGCTTTTTGGGAGACAATTTAACTTTTCCGCAAGTCAGTAGCAACTCGCGACCTCCGAAATGGGCTACGCCGCCAGATAATATTTGGTATGCTCCAAGCCATCAAATTACTACATTGTTAAAAATTGGTAAGCGGGCTTCCAGTAGTAAAACGTAGATTATTTTTACGGGGTTCGGCGTGGTTATACGGGTTAAACTAAATCAGCATTTAGTGGCGGGCTTATATTGTTCCCATTTGAATAAATCTGCAAGGAAAAATCTCGTTACAAACAGTTATTTGCGATTTTTAAAGCGCCAAATGGCGGAGCATTTATGTGCTCAATAAAATGGCGGTGATAAGAGCGCCGCCTCATTTCACGACGCCGTAATAATAAATGGTTGATTTATGCTCGCTTTTCCCGCGCAAAGCGAATCCGCGCCGATAGATAGGACGCCTCGCAAATTTATGGCGGGAAAATCATATGCCTGAAAAACGGTCGCCTAGATTTGCTGGAGATCACACTCTATGATGGTGAATATACTCGACACAAAATATGTTATCTATTATTACCTCGAAACAATACCACAGAGATTTGAAACATATTTATTTGTTCCCACTGTTCAACGGATTTACATATTATACGGGACTTTAGTAAGCAGTCGACTATGTTGGCCTCGGAAGTGTTGATTTTCATGAATTGATTTTTCAACCGAATCGTAGATCTGTTCATGAATTCCAGTAGTGGCTAAATTCTCACCTACTCATCCGGTTTTACAAAAGGGAAAGGTTGGCATAATGCCAATTTAATTTGAGGATAATTGAACAACCTTAAGGTACCAAATAATTTTATTTTTCTAAAAAAATCGTGTTATTATAAAAAAAACTTTGATAAAGTCAGGGGACATCCATTAATTATATCAACAATTTCTAGGTAATTTTATAAGCTCATTTGTCAATGAACGCCAAGCTTTCAGAGACGCCATCATAAAATTATATTCATCAAAAAATAACTACCCACACTCTAAAAAAGACAACATTTTTTTTGGGGGGTAAGAAAAGTGTCATTTTGCTATTTTTTGCTATGTCTATATGAACAGGCCAGTGCGAAATGTGTGCATTCATTTTCAACGGCGCGAGGGGGGATTCCCTTTCCTGATTCTTAAATAACGTAACGTAAATGGAACGGCTTACAAATAAATTTAAATACATTGATACTCCATATTGACGGGCGAGTGATGTGTGCGTAACAAGCGCAACGAATGTTTCTTGATTTTTGATTAATTAAATTTAATAAAAAAAAATGTTGACATAAAATTATTTCGAAGTAGCTCCCTTATGTCAAAAATTCTCAAACTTCTTCCATCCCTGTCCCCACCAATTTTATTAACATACTTAATGGAGACCCCTTTAGAGTAGATATGGAATCAGTGATGTCTTATCCGCTATTTATCATTATTCGACTTACAGAAGATAATAATAAAGAATTCAATAATCCATTGAGTCATTTAAAAAAACAAGTTTCGAATGTTTGTAAAATAATACTTCGCAGTCTATTCATTATTAGGTAGATGTTGCTTGATCAGAATCGAAAACATTAAGGTTACACTGTATTGACTTGTTATGACATTATGAAAGTGAATAACCACGCAATATTATGAAATGGCGACTAAAAACGTATGTATATTAATAAAAACGGACGGTGAATGGTCGTAAATATTCCCATATTGTTCAGGGTGAAATTATAGGAAAAAAGTTTGCTGTGCATTATCCAAATTGTAAAACACCACCGTTTTATTGTAGATATTCACATAACAACTCACATCGTTGCGGATTTTATGTGTATGGGTATTACTGATTTTGCACTTTTGAGTAACTACGTAATGCATATGAGCTCAAGCAAGGGGCTTTGATATTCAGCACTCAACTTTTTGTAGGCAAGGGAAAATATATACATATGGGTAATTAATATCAACGGCAAATAGAGATAATTAATGGTTGGCCCTGTCAAGGATTGATTAAAGACTTGAATTATAAATAACACGTGTACGGTACACCCCTCAATAGCGTAGTATAATATATTTACATAAATTTAATGACATTCTATTTGCCCTTGACCTTACAAGTACTACCAAATACTTTTTCAATTTCATATTAAATATAAAATAAATATTTATAATATATTTATGAAAATTCCGATATGAACTAGAATATTTTGCGTTTTGTAAAAAAAACTATGTTATTGGTAAGGATGTTATACAGGGGACTGCTACATACGCTATAAGAAACATATTCATACGGGGAACGCTATAGGGAGGTTTACTGTACTTGAAATTCAGTTTTTTATTTGTATTTTAATTTCACATAATATGTTACGACATTTTTACTATCGCCTGAAAACAGGACATAAAATTTTACTACGTCATTAGAGCCTTCAAAGGGTATCCTCCACCACTGACAGATTAAGGTTATTGCATATTTTCTCTTTAATCTGAGGCTATGGAATTTATGGTAGAACAGTTGTGACGCCGTTAAATATGAACATGGTGAAGACAGAACTGTGAAAATTGAACAGATTTTTCGAACCGTATTCTATCATATTGTGGAGTAGGCCGCTGACGACTATCAATAGGATGTATTGTCAGGATGACCCGGGAGGATTCAAGGAGATTGGTGGGGAACAGAGAATCTTGGATGCACCGTACAGTGTTCATATACTACGAGGACGCAGCGGATACGGTTTTAAAATTTTTAAATACATTGTAGTCATTTTTTTTTGTAATATGAGGTTTCATGTATATTTACTTAATGGCTGAATAATGGATATTAAAAGAAATATGAAAAAATGTGATGTTTCAATTTTAATAATATAAAACCTTCCTCTTTTTGCGTACACACTCACTATGCATACAATGTTATATTAGTTATGGCTAAACAGAAAAGAGTGATAAAACCTTAAGCGGGCGAGCAAAAACTTTGCTTAAAAGCCCCTGGCAAATAGATAGGAATGCAAAATTTATTGCTACAAAATCACACGTCTGTAAAATGGCGGAACGATTTGTGAAAAGCGGCGACAACGCATTCTAGCGGTGAATAGGTTTACTACACAGAAATAAATCAATATTATTTGCATCATAATCGTGAATCCATCGATGTCAACAACTTTCGCATTCGAGATTTTTTTACTTTACATAAACAGTCCGTAACCATATAGTATGGTTGGATATCTAATTCCAATTCCATATACTTCTGTCAAATTTTTTCATAGATTATTGACATATTTCACAGCGCTTGGAGAACATTTTTTTGAATTTACTTCAGGGATAGGTAAATTAGTGTTTTTCGTAAACAAGCGTTGATTATAATGATTTAAAAAATTGGCGATCAATCGAAAGTACCAAGCAACAGATATTTCAAAATAAACATTTTTTGGTCTAACAAGAAAGAAAAGTTCTGGTCCAAGCACTATACCTAACACGAAATTATAGAATCGCAACGATCAAGAAGCATTCCGTTCGGCATTCGTGTTTAGTAGATCTATGGCTGCTTTGAATTTATTTTAAAGTTGGACATAAAAATAAATTCCAATACTAGAAATGTGAATACATAAGAAATACTTTTGGAAAATCTATTAAAGAATCTTAAAGATTACGTACTATCCACCAAACTCGAGGCAGATCCGTCGGAAAAGATTTAAATTAAATTTCGTAGAAGTGACAGGGACGAGATGCATTGAATGTTGTTGACCGTCGTCACACAAGACCTTCCATAAGATTGAGACAAATTGACGTCCAAAATGAATATAGACTCTTGGGAAATTCATACGAGCTTAACTTCAGACTGAAAAAAATTCTTTATGGTATTCGAAGCATTTTAATAGATATTTAATGTTAAAAGAGGAATTAGGATTTAAATTATTCAATTTATTTTTTTTCCAAAACATATAATATGTAAGTACCGATAAGATAAGAAAAACGATAATGAGTACAGAACAGTGTTTAATTATTATTGTATGGCGTATTATATGTTAAGTTGTAACAAATATAATGTCTATATAACGCTTTTTATATCGTCGAATTAATTAAATTGTAAAATAAACAAGTTAATGCTCATTCAAAAACAATGAATCAAAAACACGTTTTCATATTTTATCCTTGCCGGGAGGCATCACATAAACAATATTACTGGAAATGACAAAACACAAACAGCTTTAATTGTTTACAAATACCTACACAACAGAAAACGACATGGCCATTAAAATTTATCTTTCCCTAAAGGGAAATTACGGTACCTCCATATTTGAATAATGAAGCACACACGAAAAAGTGGCAACACTTTTGTTCTGCTTATATCGCATAATTTTCGAAAATTAAAGTTTCAGATATAAATTCGTTTTTTCATGATGACCTTTAAAATGTTTTAATACTATTATGTTATGAGCATTTAAATGTCAACTTTAATTCCAGAATAATGAATAATGTTGTTGACATAGGGAGAGATTTTTTAAAATATTGATTGACTATGTGAAACTGCCTTATAAAAGGATAAAAATAAGTACGTATTTAAGTTCTACAAGTTTTTTGTGAGGCTATATTTAAGGCGTTAACTGTCGCTTTTTGGTGAAAAGAAATTATATTTTAAATAATAAATATTTTTTAGGATTTTTGACATTATTTAAATCGGGAAAATAATGTATTATGGAAATAGTATGTCCTTATTTATAAGTAAAAAAAATAAATAATAAGTTATCAACAAATATGTTAAATATTTAATAAATTCTTTCATACAATCTTAATTATCCTTCCATTCAGTAGTTATCGGTTGAACGGACCAGTCTGCAAAAAATGTTGGATCTATTTTGCTTTAAATTTTTAATTGATAAAGCATCTTGGACCTACTCAATAACTACAAGTTTCTCAACCACTCAATATTCAGACAGTGCTTTCAAAATATGGAGAGAGAGAGGCAAACGGCAAATAAATATGCAAATGTACTAATTATTGTATAATAGTCGTAAAACATTTGGTTTCCCCATGTGTAGACGATAACTAAAATGGAAAAGTCTTCATTTGTCAACGAGTTATGTGTTCAAGGTAATTTGAAGCGTTGGGCAAGTAAAAAAATGTGTAATTTTTAGCGTAGAAATTTGGATATCCATTATTATGTTAGCAGCATTATAGACAAGCGTATAACATGTTTAAGTTTAAAGGAGTACTTTTTTTAAAGATAATTGTAGTAGGATGTTAATGAAAGTTTCATAGCTGTTGAAAAGGGGAGGGTGTTGGCCTAATAATCGTTTAAATTATTCACGTAACTGACGATGGATTATAGAGGGGATATATTATAAAATACAAAGAGCGGAGTAAATTAATTTTTTTTTTTTTATATTTTCATGTTAAAGTAATAAACGTTTGATATTTTTTTTTATTACGTAATACTTAACATCAAAATTGACGCCACATAAAAAAATCTAACCTTCACCTTCTACCCCCAAAAATCAATAAAAAATACAATTTATGATATCAACTGAAAGTTTTTGATAGAACTTCAATATATAATTTGAATTGATGAAACTTTGAACGATTCCACATGCTTTATCACTAACGACAAGGGTTTCAGCTTTTGGCATTTTCACGCATTCTAGCACTCGAATTCAAAATAACTGACAACAGAGAAATGTATATTTAATATTTAATTGTAAAACACTTGTTTTGTATAAGAATGAAATACTTTCAAGAGTTGGTTATAGATTTAGATACATAATTGGATTGAGTGGGTTATGAATCAAGGATGAAAATCGTTTTACGATGGCGGATCAAATTTCATGGCTATAGACTGACCGCTATAGCAGTGTGCCCGGATATGCGCCGAATAATGAAATTAATTTGAAATCCATGAATAAAGCGAATGAACAGATCGCAAACATGACAAGTAAGGAGCCACGGTGTTTATGAACACCTATTATATACATATTTATATGTAAAAGTATTTTTGGAATAGTAGGGAATTACAATTTTTAGAACTCTAGCAACGGTTGTATCATACCGGTAATGCACACAGCACTACGTTTCCACGCGCATAAGTAAGGTGGTCGATCTGTAGTCTTTGTGTAACAGGATATTGGATATATTATAGGATGGAAGTAATTCTTTTCAGTCCGGCGCTTATGATCATAATAAGTTGTATCATATTACCTATCAGTTGCTATGGCCACCAAGTGCAATATTGATGCAGTGCAGCATAAAACGTCACTTGAAGTCCACATGTCGCAGAGTTCAGGTCCCAATATCCATCCTTTGCTTATCTGAAATAAATGATTTTTGTTATTCTTATTGAGATTTTATTGTCGTTGAATTATAGGTAAGTATTTGCTACGTGACTTAAAATGTTTTTATATTTGAAAATCAATTAATTAAACAAAGAAAAACATAATTCTATTTCTAGTAAGTAAAATATTTATTGATATATCATAATACGTTTAAAATTAAATCTAAATGTCAATCCAAATGAGCAGCTTACAATTCTAAAACCCTTAAACAATACTGATGAGCATATTCGTCTGGAGAAATAAAATTTTGACAAAATAAGAAAAATATTGAGCTGTAGCCATTTGTATAGCATGAGCGTGCATTTTGAAAAAAATATTTGAAACTATTATATTATAAAAAAAAATACACGCAGTTGAAGCATGCATGAATGCATTGAAAGAAACGTCAAATTTAAAAAGTATTGATTAATGAAAAGTAAACGGATGGTAGTAATAATAACCATGCCTAGTAGGCTTAAGAATATATTTATCGCTCGTCAATTTTGCTTTTATTTTCAATGGAATCGATCAGTTGTTGAATTGTATTCGTTAAAGTAAGAACAATGGCTACAACATACTAACCGTTGGTTTGAAATGCCCACTAAAATTGCTTTTCACTCGAGCACAAAGAATTGTTTTCGACAATATTGACCGACATAACATATATGAAATATAGAAGACATACACATTGGAGACTGTGATAATTTGCATTCCAGTGGGATAGTTTTGAGGACATAGTAATTCAAAGGTAAAGAAACAACATTAACGTTTCTCTTCAGCAAAATTCTCACAAAAAACTGTTTATAATTGATCTGACAATATGGTTACTTTTTTATAGCGTATATAGCATTATGTTATATACTGATGAAAAACAATTCTAGCAAATAAGATTTTTAGGTAAAGTTTGATTTGATTTATGATTTTATGATTCTGTGAAGGTTTTGAAGGTTATGATTTTCTGAAGATTCACAAATAATATTTATAGCTAAGTAAGTACTTGGTATAAAAAAAACCATGTGCAACGATTATGTATTTCGTGGCGCTTTTCAAGCGTCAAAATCTGAAAGGTTTTGCATGAAAACTTCAGATATTTGTCGCTAGATGATGAATTGATGAAATTTGGTGATTTGTCAGTGGTAAGGCGTTCCCGTTGAATTGATGGCATAACTACAAATGTAGTGAATAAGTTTTTAAGTATGTGTATAAAATAATAGATTTGTTATGTAGTATTGTAAAATTTTATTTGTAATTCAGGAATAACTGGTTTATAGGTTCAAGAATATTGAATCATTGAGTTTCACTAAGTATGCGTAAAATAAAATGTGAATTTGACCAATCAGTAATCATCCAATAAGTAACCAGGATAAAATACCTTTATTTGGTGGCAATCTATTCAATTTAATGAAAAAAAGCTTATGGGTGTGAGATATTCATAATTGCCTATGAAAACTGCTGTCGTTATTGAATAATAAAACGAAACGCATTAGTATTGGAGTTGTCTATTTAAAAATAAAAATAGCCGGTAAAGATATACGAGAATGTACGGAATATAAGTTTCAGAAACGACCTGATTTCAACCTTGTTCTAGATATATTTCGCGAACGGCACATAATAATACAAACAGAAATTCTAGAGAACGCAAGAGAAATGACAAAAACTTGATTTGAAAAATATGCTAAAAGAATGGCAGTTATTTTATATAACAACGTAGCAACACATTTTATTCCGCTCAAAAGCAAATTGTTTTTAAACTACATTTTTTGACTTTATATATTTCTTTGAATATATACAGTTTCAAAGTAGAGAGAGACTCATTTCATGAGACATGATATACCCATCACATAAAAACAATACTTGTATTAATTTATTTGTTGCATTTCTGTGGCATAATTTGTTTTTATTTTTATTATCATTTTCTTATTCGTACAGTATACTTTTACTCTAGTTTTATTCTTAATATTAAACCGCATACAAATTAAAAGGCTAACCATGGTTCAAGAAGTAAAAATAAAACACTATAATATGCAATTTTCTTTAGCTTAATGTCTGAAACACCGATTTTGAATATTTTTCGATCATACTTATGTACAAAGCAATCATAATAAGAAATAAATTTTTCTATAGCTTCCAGTCATAATATTTTTTTGTGAAAATATTTTGTAAATAGCATTGTAATATTCGTAATTATATTTGAAGCATTTGAGTTTACATATTACATAAAAAGTCACATTTTGTTTCAGACAGACCTAGCTATGAACATGGTTTTTGACCACAATATTTTTTTTATCAAAGTAAATGGAAGATGTGTGTAACATACAATTACCACTTAACACCTGATTTTGATCAATAATGAAAAATTTTATATGCATGCAAATAAAATCAAAATTTCAAAAACAATTATACATGTATATTATCTGCCAGAGAAAATATAATGTCTGGAAACGTGATTAAGTTTTTTTTTCTTCTAAAAAAAGTCTTTTAGAAAAGTGTCTTTTATTTTATTTTATTTTATTTATTAAGATAGTATGATTATTGTTAGTAAGATTCATTTTTATTCCATACATAATGTGTACTAATGTGATTTTTATTTCAACCAATTAAATTTTAAATGTTTTGTTAGGCGATAGAGTTTTAAAAATAAATCATTTTTGAACAATCAGCAATACACGACAATGTCAAAACTGTGACCAAAATATTCCTCTATTAAAGACACGTTGTAATTTTTTAAATTTTCTTTCTGTTATAAAAATATTTATCGAATTTAAACAATATCCATAGTCAACTGTGTTTGGTCGGTAGTTATCTTGATTAAATGATTATTATAATGACTTATGAATCCTGTCCACTCGTATTGAAGCGATTGCTATGACGATACGTTTTTATCATTGATCTCCTTCCTGTATTACGATTTGGATTTGTTACATACGAACACTATATAGTAGTACAGAAAAAAATAAATAATCGTAACGCTCGGCGATAGCGTGTTGAGCATTACCGGCTAGTTAATAAGTGTCTAATTGTACTAAATACGGGAATGGGACTGTAGACTACGGATAGATAACATGGCTTAGCGGGCGTTAGTAAGGTTGCAATCGAAATATTCACAAAAATAATTGTGTATTCAAGGAAAATGTTTTTGTTTTGTATTACTTCGTTAAAAATTCTCAGTGCTTAAAACGGTTCAACTGATTTTGTTCTGTAATTTTACATTTAAATTATGATACAAAAAAGTCTAACAAAAGCTATTTTACAATTGAACAAAATTACTATATACTTTTTTAGGCGTAAGATAAAAAGAGCATGAAACGATGTTTCCATAAAATTTTATGTTCCTTTACGCAGAAGATGTTTAAGATTCAGTTAAGTTCTTGTTTTTTCATACGCAAAAATAATAAAAAAATATTGGAACAACACTTTTTCAAAATTTTCAATAACGCTGTATATTTTTTTCGTGTCGGAGTTATTTAGAATTTTCTGATTCGAATTAATAAAATATTCTTCCACGTATTCGACATGGCGGTGGGTTTGATGTTGGTAAGGTTTGTGTTAAACCCAAGGGACGAAAATTCACCGGAAACTGGTGTTAAAAAACAAAAACCTTGTTGCCAATGTTATTCAAACAAAGAATTGTTTCTTGAAAATCACTATTATATCATCCTGTAAAAGTTTACTCCATTTTTCAAATAAAACTGGAAATAAGTTTCAATGAAAGAAAAAACGGTATTCTTATTGTTTTTGAAGTAATAATAAAAATATATAAAAGGAATTTTGTGGATTTTTATCAAAAGAAATCTTATCTATGCATAAATAACTGATAGTATTTACTGTTCACCTTTTATAGTCATTTATAATAAGTTATGAGCTTTATATGTTTAAATCATGTTCATACTGTTTTATGGATACAATATGATTTGAACAAAATAATGAAAATAATAAAACCTCATGTCAATATTTTGATGTTATAAATGTAGGCATAGCAACAATTTTTCAACTGATTTTTAAATTCAATTTTCGATTAAAGCTTAACAAAGTGTACGTTAACGTTATTAATGTTTTATATTAAGCATTTAATTGTTGCTTATAAAAAGTTGTAATTCCAATGGAAACATTATAGATATAATACTAAAGAAAAACAAGATAATGCCATTATTTGAAAAGTTTTTTATTGTAGATGGCGTCACCTCGGCATAAAGTTTTCAAACTGGGTACACCGTTTTTGTAATAATTTTGACACAGTGCCAAAATGTCATAACATCTGGCTTTAGAAATAGCGTTTTGAAATAACTAAAACTAATAAACCAACATACATCGGTTATTGAATACATATAATAGCTTATTAAAAAGTTACTTCTTTACTTTTTTTATTGTCTCGTCTAAATTATGAATATCATTGATAGCCATGTATATGAACTAAATTGGACTCTCGAAAACATTAGTTAAAATCGTTTTGATGGAGTATTATTTTCATTACATTTTAAAAATTTCACTAGACTTTTGACGACTATTTGACAATTCATTTTATTCGAAGATATACTAAACATTTTTTAAAATTAAATAATTCATTGAAATACTCTGTGCTAGTTTTGTTGATTTAGTTGTTGATACAATATTTTTTAAATCTTTTATTTCACAGTTTTCCATGTAATTTTAAGCCCTGCATATGTATATAAACGTTTAAAAGTACGTTACAATAAAAAATACATATTAAAACTCTGAACTAATATATTCAGATTAACATTATATGGATTTTCGATGTGATAAAAATTACGCCTAAAATTACTAAGTTATTTAATTTACGACTAATTTATAACCAAATAGTTAAAAAATATCTTTAGATAAATAATATCATTTTTTAATCATATATATTCATCAAGTATAATTTAGTAATTCTGATTCTTTAATTTAAAATGGACAAAAATCCCGCCAGAAAATTGTCATTTTCTCGAAAAACAAACAATAAGTTTGAATCAGTGCTAAAAATAAAGCTACCCGTTGAGCATGCTGGTGATTTGGTTGGAAATTTCAAATGATTTAACCACTGATGGTTGACCGGAAGTAGACCTGACAACTAAGTACACAAGTACCTTATCAATTCAGTGGTGCCACGCAGTTACCAAAAGATGACTGTAATCATGTGATAAGTATATAATTTATAATATTTGCCAACGACGGTACATTAAAAAAATTTGGATTCCAGATCGTTTAAGAATCATACAATTTCTATTAGACATCATTTGGATGTGGTCTTTGAAAAACTAAAGAATTAAGCATTATGCAAAAAAATGAGATAAATACTAATTCAGCCAATTTTGGCATACTTGTTGGTAGTTTCATTATTTTTATATTTAGAGATTAAGAATATGCAATAAATTGTCTAAACGACTTTTTGAAATCCATTTCTTTATCATATGTAACGCCTTAAAAATACAATACGCGTCATTATTATTTTCGATAAGGAGAATGCAAAAAAATCCTGAAAAAATTCATTCATATTATATTAAGTCAATCGATATAAGAATCTAGCGAGATATAATAATTTGACAGCAAAACAAATGTAATCAATTTATTATGATTGATGATATAAATAAATTAAAACTGTGAATTGAAGCTTTGGTAATTCGCAGCAATATATTTTAATAAGGTCTAAAGTAACAAATTCAGTTCCTATCACTTTTATCTGTTAATGATAAATAGTGCTATGTTGACAGCTTTCAAGGAAGTAAGACTCTTTGGTTGATTTGACTTATGGTGTTAAAAGTTGATTCAGGTGTGACCCCGTTAGTTATTCATTAAGTCAAACTGCATCGTTACATTTTTAAAAATCTTGTATTCGAATTTCTGCTTACTTTAATTTAATTTATGCAACGAATAATACCTAGGATTTGTGTTGAGTCCTAGTATTGAAACTGGACGAGACTTTGCATAAAGACACGAACTATCTCCTCTTCTCTAAGATGGATTTATCTCGTTTTCACATCAAGCAGATAGCAGTTGGATGACGTTTTAGTTAGTTTTCCCTTAAAGTCAAAAGTATTTTTTACTAAATCATTTTTATCCGGTAACATTTGTTTTAACATTTTGATTATCAAATCAACACGTAAAGATAAATTTTGAGAGAAATGATGAATGGAATACAACCAATGATACAAATTATATTACAACATTGTATATTTTAAACAAGGTAAGTCATTTACTGCCATATAAAGAAATGCGATTTTTTGTATTTTTGATTAGCTAAAAAGTGAAATTAATTGCTGATTATAAATTGAATTCAAAGAAAATATTATACATACTTAGATATGGGTATGTTTGATCAATTAAGTGTTAGCGAAAAAAGTTATAGACATTTTACAATTTTTATTTTATGTAGTAAAAAATATGACAGCGCCACTGTATGCTATTCAAATGAAACTATCTACGAATAAGGATCCACTATAACCGCTACGGCTTCGTAGGCGGTGCTACGGTAGCTCTACGGTAGAGCGGATTTGGTTATGCAAACTTGTTTTAACTTAGCGTAGCAAAGTAAATCTAATACCGGTAGGAAGTATGCCGTCAGAAATGAACGTATTATGACAATTAAACATTTTGATTGAATGTTTAAATGTAGTTTATATAATATAGGGAGTCACTTGAATTTAATATGAATTGAAAGCTTTCGGTAAAATTTGCTTGGAAATTGAAGAAAATTGGTACATGGTGTAATAAGGTGACAAGCGATGGGTATATTTAAAAAAATGTCATTAAAATTCATTTAATATATAAAGAAAAATATCAATATAAATTAATAGTATTATAAAGAACGAAAAATAAATACCGTTAAAAATGTAAAGTCGCTATAAAAAAAAGAGTAGCTGACAACAAAATATAACATTATGTTTTCAAAAATTATGATTTTAATATTTTTGAAACATATTTTTTTAATAATTTTATGTAATATTATAAATATTTAGAGCTACAGCTCTTTTTGTATTCAGAATATACTTTATAGTTACGACGATAGAATAGGTTTTTGCATTCAACAAATTTTAATTGGGTTATAAAACGTTTACAATTTTTACATATGAGATCATTACTGACTTTATTGTAATAAGAGAGCAGAACTATGGAAAATAAATATTATTGGTATATTTGAATTGCCGAATCAAAAAATATAATAACATTGTTCATAGAAAATTGACAATATCGTTCTACATATGGATACGGGTAATTTATTTTCTCGTCGATTGTCTATGACAGCTTTCAATTGATGGTCAATCCCGCTGGGAAATTCCCTTAGACTCTCACCTCTGATATTTGCTATTGATGTATTGATATATTTGAGTTTTGTCTTAAAATTAGGAATTTTCGGAGAACGTAAATAAAAGAATCGATGTTTTTATTTTTTGATATTCAAGTGCAGCTATCTTTTTTAAATAAGTTGAAATATTAAAATATACTATATATCAATGCGATTTTTGAGAACCTGACCTAAGAAATTAATGTTGTGCGAGTTACTGTACGTTAATGAAATTATCAATGCTCTCTGAATAATTGAAACTTTGTACAATGCTACATATCTTGTTCCTCCTGGGTTACTGTTAACGATCTGGGTTTTGCCCTTTCAGCGTCTTCAGACATTCTATCATATGGATTCCTGTGTGAGAAAACACGTGGAATCGTAAAAAAATCTCAATTAAAATTTAATTTGTATCTATCACCCTCAGTTAATATCGTAAATTATATCAATATTCTGTTTTTAGGTAAACTTATTTTTCAAGAGCTTTATGTAAAAAGCTCTTTTTATTATCATCCCGCACATGAGAAACATATAAGGATAGATTTTAATGAACTCATAGAAAATTCAATGATATATGTAGAATAATCGACTTATAATCTGCATATATAAAAATAGTTCTAGTTAATTCTGTAAAACTTAACCGAAAGTAAATCTTAAGATTAGAATTGTTTTTTACGCATATAACAGAAGATTAAAAAGAAGTAAGAGACTATCATTGCACTCGATAAATAAATTAATTCATGCTAATGTGAAATAAACGAAGTTTGTTTTATATTATAAGTGATTTGCTTATTTTTTCTGTGTATTCTTACGGTATTTGATTAAAAAAATTATAAATTATGGTTTCAAAGATGTTCATACCAAAAATCTATGTCTTTGTGTATAACGAAACAATGATGTAGATGAGAAAATCAACAGGCAATGGTTGGGTATAGGAGAGACCAGAAATGATTTAATTGCATTCGTTGCGATTCGTGTAAAGATACAAGATTACTAAGGTGGAATTTTGAAATAACTTATTATCATAAGCAACCCATTTCTTAAAAATTAATATCTCGATTATAATTGAAGTATTTATTCCATATCTTTAATAAAATAGCTTAAAATGAAAAATATCTAGAAGCGCTGACCATTTGGCTACAGAAGCGGTAAAAAGTGTGATACGATAATCAAAACAAGCAAATGATTTTATTGTCGATTCTAAGTAGAATATCTTCACTAATGTAAGAGACATTTGTATCATGTCAAATGAAAGTGTTGCGCAAACACCGCTAAAGCGAACTTTTTAAAGGACTTAATGTAAAACTACTTTGCCCGAAGAGAAAATTGGAAGAGAAAAATGTGAAAGCTTTTATAGTTCGTGTGAAAGCCTACTCGTGACTGTACGAATTCAATTTGTCGGAAATTGAACTCATTTTTTTGGGATACTTAGTGTTTTCCACATATTTTCTTTCTTCTACATATATCAATACTCATACGGCAATATAAAAATAAATTGTAATATTATGATTGACGGCAAACATAAAATATTATTATGGTACGTATATATAAGTGGAGACGTATAATGGAAAGGAAAAATACAAGAAAAACTATTGTTTCTGTCTACACTAAAATTACTTCAAATAATAAAAAAACAATACGATTGAAAACATTTTATGGATAATTATGGATTAAGTTTTAAATCGATAAGATTGCTATTCCATTGTAGACATTTATTTTCAGTACCCTATTAATTCAATATTGATAAAATGACAGCTTACGGATTTAACACGTTGACAACCCTTAACGACTTTTGAAGAGAGTATAGCTTTTGTAAGAACTAGAAATATAGTCAGAAACGGAGAGTTTAAATGATGAATATTTAAATTGGAAATATTTCAATATTGCTGAGCGAAAATAATATCAAAACTTTTTAGCCAACCTAATAAAAAAGAAATGGACAGAAACGTTAACATTATAAAAATGTCAGTTAATATTAATTTAAATTATTAATGTGTGTATTTGCTTTTTCATAATATAAGCCATAGAACGTGTATAATAACCACAAAGCTACTTCATAATACATATTTTCCTGACCGTATTTTCTACGATTATGGAGTGTTTAAACGTTGAGTATTTAAACAAAAACTGATTTTTAATGAGCCCAAATTGATAAACAATTAATAAGAAAAAAAAGGTTTAAATACCAGAGTAATATTTCTTTTGATTAGCAATATAGAATTTTTATACTCCAAAAAAATAAAGACTATACTCGGATGAAGAGGAAAGTAGATGTCGGACCTGACGAAGAGCTATTTTAATTCCTTAGAAGACAAATAGAACGTCTTGTTGAAAAATTACAAAAGTATGAAACATGATCAAATAAACAAAAAATACAATAATCCTTCTTAGAAGGATAAGTGATTTTTTTACCTTAATGAAAATCAATTCCTTCGTAAGAATGCTTCATAAATTTCTTGCGTGAATAAATATTGTTTTTTGTAAATCGATTGTTTCAATTATATTACCGAAAGCCTAACAAGGAAAACTTCAAAGAGTGAAATCAGGATTTGAGATATATCCTTTCTGCTTAAGAAAAAGCTAAAACAAAATATTCGTCATCGGAACTAGCCAAAAGTTTTTGAATATTTAAGTGGCGCTACATGATTATTAAGATTGTTATAATTACTGTCGCAGAGCAATAAAACGAAACTAACGGAATATCATATTTTAGTTCTTAAACTTAATATGTTAATCCGATAATGTGATAACATATTTCTTGTCAATTTTTACTTCTCTAATGATTACTTGTTAAAGCCAAATGCAATTTGCGTTGTTTAGGGAGTGCATAGTAAAAAAATAGATTATTAAGTTTATTGAATACAGCACTGAAAGAATAGCTTTTGAATATACAAAAATTTATAATGCAACAAAACATTCCGTAAAAATACACTTAATATGTAAGGTATTAGATTATTTTTCACCAACCAATCTATAACTGCAAATGTTGGCTTTTCTGCAAAGCTTCTGGTATAAAAATGAGCTACTAAATAAACTTGTGGCGATAATGTGTAAAGAGTCTTGATAATCGTACTCTGGACATGTTTGGAGATGGATAATGAAAACCTAGTATTACACAAATTATTCAGTCTGATTTCGGACCGGTTGACTTCAACAGCGTGATATTGACGAGGGTAAATTGCATTACAAACTGTTTTTTAAAGTTCACTTCAGTTCCCTTTTACCATAAAGCTCGTTTTGGGTAGTTGATTGCTTTTGAAATATAATTATTAAAAGCGATTGACATTGTCGTGGTATGAACGTTCTCGGTATACTTGATCATATGTAGATGAATAGTGAGTAATACGTGAAGATTTCGTAGTGACATTTTTCCATAGACAGTGAAATTTTTTGTCGACGAATGTCTCGTGACGTCTATACGAGAGTAAGTAGTTTGGATAAAAATGCGAAAGCTTTCGGAGCCTTTCTTTTCGGTAGAACCCTCATTATGGGAAATCCCCGAGTTTTTGATTTTTGCCGAGTAAACCTTCATATATGTAAGACGTGAATACGATTTGACATAGGTACCAATTCTATCCAGTGTTATAGAAAATTGCCCCAAGGAGTCTGTACATATTATATCCTCATATACTGTCAACCCTTTGATATAACTTTATAAAAGAGGTCAAGCATTTTAGTAAAATAATTTATTTAAGAGGAAATTCAATACAGCCAAAAACTTTTCAATGAATCAAACGAAAGTTTACTATTGTTTTTATACAATCAAAAAGAAACTTTTTATCGAACAGGTGAAAACACTTCCTAATTAAAAACATTTTTTCAAATTATTATATATGGAAGAACGATATAAGTCCAATAATAAAATAATTAAACAATAAAAACAGGTGTTTGTGAAATTTCGATTACATGATAGTTTAATTATAAGTTCGAATGCTCCACGATTTAAATGCTTTGAACACAAAATAAGATAAATATTTGTTGTATAATTAGATATTTTGTACATAAAATGAGATAAAAAATAATTTTGTAATAGAAAGACAGTAAATAGTAATAAAACTCGCTTTCATTATAGAGAAAAAAAGACCATACTTTAATTGTACATTTTTAGGAATCATTTTTTGATGATAAATCAGAAACTGGTGTGAATAAACAATCAAATAACAGTGGATTATTCTTCACGGAAGAAACCTTGGGTGCTTTTTCTTAGTTATTTTTAAAGTGTAATTTTATGTATTTTTTAGTGTAAAATATTCAATACATTATACTATAAAATTTAGCAACTTTACTTATTTTTTTACAATGTTTTCCCCATTTAGTCGTAAATTTAGTGAAAATGTGTTGAATTTTGATGTGAATCAAATTCGAAAAGAAAAGTTTGGATGAAAAGCTTTTTCAAAAAACCCATTGAGGCTTTTACTCAATACCACAAAATAACTTCTAAAATACTATAATATTATGTGTATTACAATCGGATAAAAAGAATTTCTCATATTCGATATGGATTTACGTGGCTTATTGAAATTGAATTTGACTTCATCATATTTCTGATTTCTTTCAACGTAGCAAAAGTATTATATTATTCAATTGTACAATATAGATTTTTAACTATTGAAAAAAAAGATATACAGCATAGGCTTCAATATTAAACACACGGAGAAATACAAACTTTAGAAAATTGATCACGATATAGTAATGTGAAATACTTTTTATGAAATATGGCAATACAAGTTTTAGTTTTCTGACAGAAAATCAATAAAAAACAAACAAGTAAATTTATTATTTGTATGAATATAAGGTGAAAAGTCGTAATCAATTTCCTTAGAAAGATATACGAGATGAAAAAATTAGTGCTGTATAAAACGTCAAAAGATTTTGTCATGAACGTACAGTACACCGAATAAAATCTTTAAGAATTTCGCAAAATTTCTTGAATGTACTACCTTTTTTATGAATTACGTTTCAAATTTTTCTACTGTATGAACGGAATAGTAAGTAGTTTAAGAGTAATTGAATCAAGCCACGGCTGGAATATTTTATGCGACATAGTAAAAGGCAGGTTCATTAGGTCACACGGTCATGTATAATATATATATAGAGTATAAAACATAGTCAATTTTTTGCTATACTTACAATAAATACTGAATTATTTAAAAATGGAACATACTTTTAACAAAATGTTATGTTGCAAGATGTTGTTATTCTATAATTCTATTTACTTACGCGGACAAGTGTGAAAAATTCGTGGACCCTATCCAACGGTGTATATAGATATTTGTATCTATATGAATTATAATATAATTTCGAATTTTATTAATACCACAGACAAGATATCGTTGATTTTATTTTATAATAGAGAAATCAATTTCGAAAATGCCTTGCGAATATGGACGAATACGTTCAGAATTCGGAATATTAAGATACAATGAACAATTGCTGAAAATTTTCGAAAATAATGATCAAGTTGTTTATTGTGATTTTTAATTCCAACTTAATCAGACAAAAGAATGTTTAACACAAAAGGACTTTTAAGAGAAAAGTTTTGATACTTCCGTCATAATAAATTAGGAAAAACAAAAAATTGAATATTATTATGAACTATTTTTCAGTGAGAGCACTGAATTGTATTTTTTATGATTGTTTTAGACAGGTGTGTATTTCTTGATTGTTCGTAAAAAAGAACCAATCGCTCACTCTTTATTACGTACATTTTTAGACACGCTTAGATCGCATTTCACGTTAGACTTTGTCCGGCTAGAACACATTAATCTATAGGATTTTTTTTTTGTATTTATATATTATTATTATTATTATTATTATATATTATACACATGTATGTTATTCGTTCTTAAACATTACAGCAAAATAAATCACATTCATATATTCAAATTGTCATAACCGTTCTTTGTTAAGGTTTTTCTTTATGAATATTTGTTGCCTTAGTGACTTTGTGTTTTGTTGATTAATTGAAGATACATAATATGCCGTTGAAATAAAAAAAACTTGTTCGTAAATAAAAGAAGTTAATTGAATTCTTTCGAGTGGTCAATCATCTGGTCTAATCTTGATGAAATACTTCTCTAAAGTAAAACAAGATGTCCCGCCATATTACTGTATGAATTTTACGAAAATGTCCATTTGTTTCACTACATATCCATTTCGGAAATTATTATTACTAGATGTTTAATGGGTCGCGTGCCGGATTATGGTAGTTTTGATTATTTTTTTTTGATGCTCGTTTTAGATAAAGAAAATTGGTTATTTTCCTACTGTAATAACAAACACGAATGATGAATATATTATATCATACGTTAAATATTCAAAACAGAATTTCATAATGTTTGCTTAGTTTAAATAACTAGTGAACCAACCATTTTATGGCTGAATTAATGTAGAATTGATTGCATTTAGAAATATATTATTACACATTTTTTGGACAAACACTAAAAGTGATACTAAGAATATGATAATTTGATTTGATTTAGGGATTCAGGATAAAAACATTTTTCAGTCAACACGCAAGATCTTAGGTCGACGCATTTCGCTGTCACTAAATTATCGAAATTTTATAAGCAATTCAGTTTTTTAATAAGATTCTCAGCGATGTTTTCAAACCATTATGTAATATCTTTTCTAAAAAAATACTTCCTCATTTTGATATTCCATTCTTCAGCGAAACAAAAGAGTTTGACGTACTAACATGGATTGGAAGATATATTTGACAAGGCAAACAATTCAGGTAAAGACTGTAAACTGTTTATTGGTTCCTCTTTTTTGAATCCAAATGGATGCGTAGTTTTGACATTGGTCTGATACCAAGAAGTAATCACACTACAAAAATCTTGCCTGAATAATCCGCTGTGTAATGCTATTCTACAATAAATAAAATTAATGTAATACATTAAGTATTTTGACTTAATGACAGAATATTTATAATTTTTTCTGTCGGTAAATCAAGAGGAAGATTTCTAATTTTTTTGGTATATATTCGTAAAATTTTAGCAATTTTAAACAAACTAGTAGATCTAAATAACATTGTTTTATTTAATATTTATGACATCGAATGTAGGTGCTCAATGGAATTTCAATATCAAATTTGAATTGTTGAAATTTTGTATGATTCCACAAGTTTTATCACTAAACACCCGGGTTTAGCTTTTCGATATTTTCAGGCATTCTATCACCCGGATGCAAAAGAACTGACTTGACAGAGTCTTTATTCAAAAAACATGTGGAATTGTACAAAATTTCTACAATTCAAATTTTGTTATTTGAAAACTTATCAACAATATGTAATTTCCGATTCCGTTTTAAATAAGTATGTGCATTGACATTGGATATGTAATTGATATATTAATTTCAGGAAAAAAATTGTAAAGAAACAAATTTGACGCTTAGTAATTTATGGCTGCAGATTTGATTCCAATTTTATTTTCCTATTATATTATATTATAGGCTAAAATAATGATATGTGTATGTTAAATATATATATATAGAAATAATGACAATTCAATAAAAATATGTACATTGGATGTAATAACACAATAACTTTGCCTTATATATGTGATTGATCAAACCGTTCAAAGTGCTGAATGTATGGTTATATAAAGCAATAAAAAAGTCAAGTATGTAATTACTGAAAGAATTGAAACATACCTCATATACAGCCCCTAAAGGCATGACTAAACATGCTACCATAAGATCGGCAACAGCTAGAGAAGCTACCAAGTAGTTGGCGACGTTTTGTAGATTTCTCTCCAGAATGATAGCGGCGATGACGAACACGTTTCCTGTAACAAGACAAATAAAATGATTCAGTATTTATACAGTACAATGCAATGAATATTACATTATTTGTGATGTTAAGATATAATACACGAGCGTAAGAATTTTATTGTTGATAGGGTTATGTTAATAATTTGAGTATTCTATTAGCTGGTATTTCATATGTTGAGCTTCATTAGTCAAAAGATCAGTGCTGTATAGTCGTGAAAAATTAATCCAACTCCAACTAAAAAAAAGATTTGTTTTGTCAGGTTTTTATCCTATCTGACCTATTTATGTGCATTAAATTAAAAAATCAACCAAACAAACCGGCAAATAGCTATGTTAGTTCAATCTTATTTATCTGAAATGATTCTTAATAATAACATTGCTTTTATTCAAATCAGAATCAAGCGGATATTTGGGTTAGCGGCAATGCTATAACGGTCAATGCTGAATCAATTATGATTTATGAAAACCCCATTTCAACATTTTAATGATAGGCACGGTCAATTTTTTCCACTATTTTCAATACATTGTAAAATTCGTTTTCAATTTTTGAAATAGAATCTTCTTCGTCTAATATATTGGTAATCAATCAAAGACGATTAATTTGTTCTTGTCCATTGAGATATTTTTCAAAATCGTCTAATCAAAAACGTATTCTTAGTTGCTCGTTTTTAACGACTCCACATCTTTGCGAAGGAAAATAGTAGGTCACACCTAGTTTTCAATTCAATATCAATAATTTTTTTTAGTAGTTTTGTTTTATGGTTGCCATTAATTTAATTATCATATGATAATACCTCGTTTTTGTTGGCACGTTCAAGTTGCGAGTAGTTGTTATATATCATTTGAAATTTATTTGTTTTGAAGATTTGGATGGAGCTTACTGTAGGGCAAAATTTTATTTTAACAAATGTTTTAAGTATTCATGTGAAATTGTAAATTAAGTTGAAATGCTTTTCATGTCATCTCATCCACTCTTGCGATTCTTAAATATCGTCACCCCCATGGAAATGTTTCCAATGCGGTCAAATGGAAAAGTATATGAATTTAATGTATTTTATAAGATTTACATATTTTTATTATAAAAAAGCTTACTCTCTACAATTTATTCATTAGTTCAATTGATTTGATTTGAATTGTACCCTTTAATTTTGCTTGTGATGAGCGAAACCGATCCTGATCTTGATGATATAAAATTGTAGAAATAGTATTTAATAACGTGTTATTTTTTTGATAAAATACCATTCTAATAAGAAGTGATAGCTTGAAAGTGACATATTTTTTTGCATTTAACCAATTTGAAAATGAAATAAGAATATGTAATGGAACCAATAGCATAATATATAGTCGTAATATTTCAACACCATCTTGGTATCTTAAAACATTTTCATAATTTACAGCTACAAAAGAGTAACCTCATGAAATAATTTTGAAAATAATTTTAGAATAGTATGTCTTTTTCACATTTAACTGCGCGAGGAATGATGTGGTATTTGCTTTTATAAGAGAGAGAAATTAACCCTGCGTAGCGAAATATAATGAAATCATTCGGTTCGCTTTACACTGATTTGTGATAATTATTGCGAAACCGAAGCACATTTTGTACGGATCATTATGTTATGTAAAGTAAATGGTGCCTTGATTTTATGATCTAAATAAATTTTGATGATATTTTGTTTCATAACATAGGGGTCTTCGCACAAAGACAACGAGGAGAAATTAAAATTGCCTAAGCAAAATTTTAAAGAAAATTTATTAATTTTTTTTGCCAATCAAAGTCTTGTTTGTAATACGATTGATTTTGATCGTTTTACTACTCAAATTTCAAGAATATTTCTATAATATAATATAATCCAGATAAAATAAAAACAAAACTCTTTTAGTTTTTCAACTGATTAAAATGTGAACTATGGCAGAAAATGACAGAAAGAAAATAGAACGAATTAAGTTCAAGCCTTAATGCGAACTATTTTGCTAAAGTTGTTTTACCGAGAATGTTGTTTATTTAGTATCTCAACTTATTTTCGGAGAGAACGTATGAATAGAAAGACAGAGCTAGGAAATGCCCTGTAACCGTTAAAGCTATCCTCAGTTTAAGAATTTAATTTAGTTTGAATTTAAGAAGAAGTTAACGTTAAAGGTGCCACACTAGACGTCAATTGTTGGCTTAGAATTAGTTTCCGAAATGTATGGAAAAAAAGTTTATCTGAGCGACGACCATTAGACTGAATTAATTAGATAAGACATAAAATCAATGTTTCTTTTATCTTTTTTTTTACGCAGAGAAGACTTATTAACAGAAAAAAACCAGTAAAAACTTGCAAAGTATCTTCGCTTAATAGTTATATTTTAATTTAAAGGTATAATATAATAAATTTTTGTAAACATAAAATGATTTTTTTTATGTCTGATGGGAATGTTCACAAGCTAACAAAACCTCTATTGTATTTATAATAAAATAATATCGTATTGTTGTATTCTTTCGGCGTAAAAAATATATTTCTGAGAGTTTACAGCCAACATGATAAAATAATTTCTAGAATTTGTTTTGCGGTAAATATTTGTTCTCGTCAAACACCAAATTATCTCGTGGTGCACAAGGACGGAAAGTGTTTCGCGGCGCGAACATAGTTTAAAACCACAGCATTTCACAAATAATTTGTTTAGAGTAATCATCGCGTAATTTCAAATCGTGTGAAGTGAAGCGGTTTTTTAATTAATACAATCGGAATAATTTCCATCATGGTAAAGACTGATTTTAAATTTGAAAAATTATTTTGAATAGGTATTATCTGCATGTTAAAATGTTAATTCAAAACATTTTGATTAGAATTATTGAGCAAAAAAATCTTCACACATGAATGCGTATAATTTTTTTAAGCTAGTTGATTGTTGTCGAAATATTTTGTAGGAAAGAAAAAAGATCGTCTATATTAATACTGTTAACATTGTAATAACAATTTGAATATTATGATGGATACATATTTTTTGAAGAGTAAAATAAGGCTAGAAAATAAATTGCCAATATGACGGGTGAAGGCAAACACAAAAAACATTGAAGTATTGGAAAACCGATATATGAATCTATCAAGAAATAAGTTATTCATGAAATTACAATTTGAATCAGGAACATCACAAAAAAACATCCAAAAGCAAAATTCAACTTTCCAATTACTAAACCATCACAGATTATTTTGTATTTAATTACTGAAGAGATTGATATTATTGTCTCCATATCCGAACAACAAATTACGTATCTGTATGACTGTGCTAAGCACACATTCCAGCTTTTATCAGAACGCGAAAAACAATGCATAAATATAATTGATTATTTGTTTGATAATGAATTAACTCATTTGTATGCATCATTTTGTGGCTTCTGTAAAACTCTTTGTGGTAATCTCTTGCCAAAAGAGAGCTGGTGCGTAGTATTTTGACTCACTACAAAAAGTTCTTTGTAATACATTTAAGATTTCTGGATGGTTGAATATCTTGAGAAAATTTGAGTGTTTCTTTCTTTGGAAGGATTATTCCTTTTGACTTAATTGATAGACTTGTCAATGTTAACTAAAAAACAGGCAATATTTCTTTAAATGTAATAGTGTTCATTGAAATTCTGATTACTGTGTCAGTAATGAATAATATTTCTATACAGTTTGTCTGAAACTGATTATTTGTACAATAAATAAAACAATTAATTATTTTTAAATGTGTTAGCTGTCAGTTCTTGATGGAAAAGCGTAATATTTTATATAACATAAATACATTTTTTAGTAATAATTTAAAAAAATATTTTATGATTTATAATTTGTCGGCGAGACTGATTCTGATCATAAAATGTACTATCGAAACAGTACTAAAAATGTATTTTTATTTTTTAAAAACGTAAAACAAAACGATTTATAATTTTTTGGTCAATTTTATTTATTTTTATGATAAAACTTTAATGCGTGCAATATGTTCTGGTATTGACACATTCTCCCGGAATTTAAATTAATTATATAATTGACTTAATATGGAAATCTTTTGGTTTCGCACATAAATATAAATTGTATGATTTTTAAAAAAACGTTATATTTTCATGGCCAATTATTATATATGCAAAAAGCAAAGGCCATGGTCGTTTGACTTAAAAGAAATATTTTTTATTTATTAAGAATTGTTGATTCATATATTTATTAACACTTTAAGGGAGTGTTTGATTTTAAAGTTATATTTGTAAGTAAATTCAAACACGCATTAAAACATTCATATTTACGTTGTAATCGAATATATTGTATATACTAGACAATATTTCCAATAAGCCAATTCTGGCAGTTAATGTAATTAGTTTAAAAAAACTCAAAAGCATTGACGTAGTAGTATATGTCAAATGCAACGAAATTTATTATTACCCTCATTTAATCATAATATAATCGTTTTATGATAAGTTGGATGGTTTTCTTCAATATGATCGTTTATCTTCTCGGAGCCATTGCGTCGTCATTCACGTGCGTATGAATATATAATACTTACCGCAATGCTTAAGATGAAATCTACTCACGCTGTGATAGTCTTTCTTCGTATTGTCCTGATAAATAAACATCGTGCTCAAAAAGTTATATTTTTAAGCTATTTTTAAATTACGTCACGAAGTGTTGCGATATGCACGTCCTCATGCGTGCTCTACTGTGTTACTATATATAGCAATTTCATACATTTATATTTATTACATACATACAAGATTCCAACACGTTATACTGAAAGTGAAATTTTTTTTTTTTAATATTTCAATATATTACAATCATATCATTTAATTGCTTCATAGCTTTGATGTACGCAAATATGGTTATTTAAGACATATATCATATAATTATATCTTGTAAAATTTAGCTTACACAAGTTGTATGATGGCATTTATACGTATTAAAAACAAAAAATCTCACGATTCATTGATACTGACATTGTTTGATGAGTAGTATAATATTTATTTTTATCGGCGAGACGATATCGAATATAAATAATTCATTTCACAATAGTTACGCAAGCACTGGTTTGTAAAAAACTATTTATTATTTATAAATAATCAATAGACAATAAAATAAATGTTTGTATCTAATGTGGATAAATTGTTTGCTTCTATTTTTCATTGGATCGTTATACGGAGTGTTAAATCTTTTCCCAGAGCCGCTCGCAGGTAATTCGCATTTAAATTGAGCCCTTAATAAATTCCGGCACATTAATTTCACGAGGGTCTCTCTAGCATTCGACATCTCTTACATTATAAATCATAAACAGTCAAGCGGCAAAGAGATTTCCCATACTTAGAGCGACGTTTCAAGCCAAATTTTATGAGTTCAGTCGCCAAAGATCCCTTCCCAATCGTAAATAAGAAGAAAAACATTATATACAGCGTGATTTTTAGCATTAAAGAATCGTTTATTGGTCATAATAATTAAAATTTGTCGTAAACTTAGATTATCGATAAAATCGATAAAAAGTCATAAAAAAATGTGTTTTTTAAGTTATTATTTTTTATAAAAAATACGATTTCATCATTCTAATCAATGTATCTATAGTAAATTTAGTAAATTAATTGAACCCAGCAGTAATTTCATACAAGTCATTTCGTCATACCACCAACACATACATCATTATAAACAGTCAACAAGCCGTCAATTCTATAATATTTGTCATCACGAGTCAGTGTGCTTGATCGGTCAAATGTTTGCTATCACTATGAAAGTTAGATTGATAGAAAATAATATTCATTTTCATAAAATACTGGTCATTCGGTATCATCTCTTTATTTAAAGATGATTCATTTCTTTTCCACATTTTGACGTAGTTGTTTGTTTAAAATGCTTCTAGGTTGGTTCATTCAAATAATTAATTTATTTATGTTTGACAAAAATAAAATATGTAGATAAATGACGTATGAAATTACTTTTAACAAAAAAATACGCAAATGGTTTTTAATATACGCCGGTAAAATTTTCAATGATATTGAGGATGAACGAAAAACAATATTCACGATGGGAAAATAAAATATCCACACTGTGTGTAAAATATTCCGCTTCTTCAATTCATAGAGAATTTTATTTATGGTATGCATAAAGATGCTGGTTTTAAATTAAAGATTATTTAGGCAATTAAATCGCTATAAGCAAACGGACCCGCTTGCTTTTATTTATACGTTATATTTAAAAATTAGTGCTTTTTTATGGAAAGTTTATGCACGGGTGATTTCGCCATTAGTCATAACATACTTTTTTAATGCGCTTCATAAACTTTTGTTATTTTTCCAGAAAAAAAATGATACATTATTTTTATTTATATAACTAGACACTGAAGAAGAAAAGAGCGAAAATATACTTATCAAAGAAAATAATGAATTTAATTTTTATTTATTGTGAGTAATTCTTGATTCTTAGATGAAAAATTAGAATTAGTTAAGAAGTTTTTAAATATTTATGAAGATTGCAATAGACAGTCAAAAACTTTATGTGGAAAATCACAAGTACATTAAATACTAGACTTTCTTATTTACATTTTATGTGTCACTTATTTTAGTATAAATAAAAGATAAATCGTTATTTCTTAACTATTTTTTATCGGACAATCACTCGTTAAGTTTTAATAAAAGTGTCGAAATCTGGATGTAAAACATACATTAGTATAATATATTCAATACTGTCACATCGAGTGTATTGGTGCATTTTTTAGTTTTAATATATTTAATGATTACAAATGACAATAAAACCGGCCACAACTGTTGGATAGTTCCTCTCAATTTTGAAATTAAAAACATTGCCAGTCTTGTTAATATTTTGTTTGCCTCGTAGCAATATTCAAGTGTCTGTCTTGGTTGTAGTTGATTTAAATGAACAATGGTCTTTTTGTAGCGATTATTCCTGCCTCAGTAACAGAAAACACATCGCAGAAAAAATATTATATAACCCAACAGTAAATTTATTGTGAGAAATAAAATAATGATTAATATTTATTTTATACAAAATAACACTTTTTATAAATAATTAATAATAATCTTATCTTAGGTTAATTTTAATGTATTTTTTCTTAATTTTATACAAAATATTCGTTTTGGTTGTAGAGTGAAGAAAAAAGGCGTTTATTTATATATTTAAAAATATGTAGGTATTTTCACATTTGTTAAAATTAATTAATTGCTCTATAATTATATATACATTCCTATTGTACTGATTTACATTTTTATATAATATCATATATGAATACAATGATAAAATGTTTAGAGAACTTGATTCTTAAATATATAGATTATATCGTTTAATATTCATAGAAGAAAAAAATGTGTCTTACACTAAACAGTGTTATTTTATACTATTTCAAAACTATTTTTTATTACATATATAACATTTGGAAACAATTATTTTTTTGAATAATTTACATAAAACGGTAGCATAAAGATCGTGGCTTAATTTGTAGCACATACTTAATAGACTGATAGAAAAGTAAATGTATTTGATTTATATAAAAAAAGAAACCTCGTATAGTAATTAGAATATATATATTATAGATAGTTGATTAATGCACAACATGTAGCAAATTTATTTCTACTAAAATATTTTTTATTGATGCCGTACTCGTAAAAGTTGATAGATAATAAAATTGTCAAATGTTAGATACGTATACAATGAGAATATTTGATATCAATTTTTTTGTCTGTTGGTGAATTTTTTACATGCTTTAGAAAAGTGTAATTGGTAGTTGATAATAAAAGCAAAAGATTTGCTGGTTTTATCTGACTGTGATCGGCATAAATCCATATAGATTTTAAAATAAAAAAATATACAGAAACCTCAAAAATAGAGGTTAGACTTTTCATTTGATAGTTCACTAAAAACTAGCAAATTGTATCCTGACTACTTTTGCCACTATGATGGCGATTTATTGTTAAGATAGGACGTAAGGTCAAAATGTTATTAAGTTCAATATCCATTATAAGATAACAGTTGTCTTTTTAGAACAGTAGTATATATTTAATATAAAACATAATAGATACCAATTTGTGGTGGTACCAGTATATTTGACGACCTACTGCAGAGCTAGACAAACTTTTGGACACAACGGACATCAGAATTTTTTCGAAATTTAAATTCAATAAGGTATACGAAATAAAAACTATTTTGAAGAATTTTGTCAAGCTCATCAATTTATTAAGATAGTTTCTGAGTGTTTGGTAAGCAAAGTGTTTTTTTTTAATTTCTGGCCAAATTCACTTTTAGCTATTCAGCTTATTAAAGTGATGTATTTATGATTCATGTTTAAAAAGTAATGATTTTCATACGTTAAAAAATCAAAATATACTAAGATAAGCAAATGTATTTATTCAATTGGTCATAAGATCGAGGAAGTCTTTTCTAAACAGTAAAAATCAGAAAAAAAGTTCATTTTTCTGTCATCAAACATTTCAGCTAAACATGATCTATAAATTTGATTAATTACTCTTTACACGCTTTTTTAATCGTATATGTGTACATATCAATAAAAATAAAAAAGGTAAATTTTACAAAAAATCAGCCGCGAATCTAAGAGCCGCTTACCGATCCCTGGTATAGTACATAGTTGAAAACAGTTATGAATATTTAATTTGAAAAAAATTATAATACTTATTATAAAGCACTAAAAGAATAAATCTTCATTTGACTTCTCAATTTTGTCCTCCTTACACCGCGGAGTCCTTTCGCTTTTACGTTTCGCTGCGTTGGTCCATTCAATTTAGACAATTTAGAATTTCGTCGGGTAGTTTTGTTTGAAGAGAATGTAATAACATGCAATAAAAGTTGTTTATCGTGATATTGAATGATAAACAAAAGAAATTTAATGATGATTTGATGTTAATCAAAATGCCAAATATGATTTTGTAATGAGTTTTTTTTAAATTCATTTCATAATAACATTCTTTATTTAAATATTGCCTGTTATGTCATATAACACAATTTTGGAGTAAACGTCTTTATAAGATTCATTTGACTGCCTGAATAAAAGTAAATCTCATAAATTTACGGGATCCAAATACTGTAAAACTAAATGATGTTATGAAGTTAAAAAAGAAATCGACAAAATAATAAAAAAATATTTAAAGTAAAGATACTATGACAGAAAAACAAACCAGATTAGATAGTGAAGTTATATAAAAACTATAGAAATCAAATATTTTGTCGAGAAATTTTGACACATATTCTAAATCTCTGATAGAATAAACGAATTCACAAAGAATATCAAATTTTAAATGTTGTATTTAAGCCTAAAAAGTAGCCTAAGAAGTGTTTGGTTTTGCTTACAAGAAATTATTAATACATCATTTGAAGAAGCAAATAAATTTCAGCAAAAAACCGCAAATTTTAGGTATAACACTGCATTTCAGAAAGTAGTTTTAAATTGAAGTTTTTATGTGTAGACTCAATATATTTCGTTGCTAATTCAAAAACTATAGAAAAAAGCATACAACTGTACTTGACACTTATCGCATGATTGTTAGTAATGTTATTTCACCTTTTTTTTTTACGAAAATTGATTAATTTTATATCCATAAGTTTTATATACTAATTAAATACTCGGCGGCACTTTCCTCGAGCCAACCTTAATCCGCGCAAACAAGAAATGACTTTATTATTATACAGTGAATGGCAAGTTCTTTTGCTTTCATACGTCCCAGGGGGGCATTTGTTGTCTAAATACTTTCTTTTTGGCTGATAATTAATAAATCGACCCGACATGCCATCTGCTGTATAATTATCCGAAATGATGATGACGTCGTTAGGAATGTCACGAAATCTCGGATTGACAGTGTTATTTTCACAGTTTACAGCAACACTCAATACAACGATCCAATAGAACACTAGTTTTATATTTTTTTCTTTCATTTTTGCGGAAACAATATTCACTAAACAACACAGAATCGCTTGTCTGGTATGGTCGATGACACAAAATTATATGTTTCAACGATGTAAAACTTTTTTTTTAAATCACAAGGAAACACTGACAAGCCCGAACGGTATTTTGAATTGATAGTTAATTATTTTATTGTATCGATGTATATCTAAATGTTTTTAATTAATTGATATTTTCTGCAGCTAATATGAATATACTGTGATAATTTTATTTCACACATTGAAGCATTTCATAGTGTTCATGCCAAAGTACTGACTGTTCAACGTTTAATGTTCAGTCTACATCTTTATTCGTACCAATTTTTCAATTTAAACATTGTATAGAAAAAAACATATTTGTCATCAGTCATATTAAAATAATATAATACAAAATATATTTAGAATTTCATAATCAGATAGGAAAACCTGTTATTATTGTATTAAAACCATTTTTAAAAATGACTATTAAAAAAACAACAAAACCACGATAATTTATTTAGTACATACATACATACACGTTACAAAATTATAATTCACGAGTTGTTTTTACAATCTAGATAAGATTTAAAAATTTAAAATTGGAATTTTAAAGAAAAAAATAACAAAGAAGTCATTCAGGAAAGCTCAGACGACGTCTAAATTAAAATATTAAACAATACTATTATTGATTTATGCAGATTATCTGGTATATTTGAATGGGGAAAACTAATTTTAAAATTAAACTCGTTAGGATTCAAACAAATACCGATACAATATTTCAAGAGCAGCTGTTACCAATAGGCCACAAAATTAAAAATTTGATCTGATGTGTTAAAATTTTTTAACCTGTATACAATTATAATATTATATTTTAACAAATAAAAATGTATGGTATATACTTGGTGAAACTTCCATTGTATTTATTAACGTACTCATATAATAAAGGTTCGATTTCTCATAAATAAAACATGTTTTGAGGGAATAAAGAATTGTAGAATCAAAATACAGTTGGCAAAAAGGAGTCCTTGATTCATTTTAGATTTAATGTCTGCTAACAATAATTAAAAATGATAAATGAATCTCAGGCAGTAATGTATCAGACCAATAGCATGCGTACGAGAGTGTTTTAAAAATATTGTATGAACCGTTATTGAAGTATATAGTAGGCGTGTTAAATTCTTTCGGCCTTCTTTTAATAAAATCATAGTGATAAAAAAAATTCATAAATAGACAAGATATTTAATGAGTGTATTTTACGAAGAACGTGTAGGGTTATATGTCGTTAAATTTATCATTATAAACGAAGTTGTAAGGTCAATCGTATTATCAGAAGTATTAAATTATTTGCGCGAGTAACAAATATTTACATTACACTCAAAACGCAATCTACATAAATAAATAAATCTTCGGTTGACATTCAAAATTATGTTTATAACCAAATAATAGATATCATTTTGTTTATCTCGTACATAAACAATAATTGATGGATAATGGATGGAAAAAAAAAGTATTGTAATTGATGAGTAAGGAATATAAATAGGTGGTAATTTTGGTTGTGTACGTATTAAAGCAGTAAAATATATTTTCTATATCACTCTTTCAAATAAAATAAAACGCCTGAATTTTAACAAAATCATTGAAAAATTATCGCTTAATGAAATGAAATTATATAAATCGATTCGCTAAATTATAATTGATATCGTACAATTTTTTTTCATCATTATTGAAAAAATGAAGATTTATACTTTTTTTTGTGTTAATTATTCATTTAACTTGTATATGGATTATTAATATTGTAGTTGTGTTTTTCTATTGATACGTTAAATGAGTATTTAAAAAATCTAAGGATGAGTTATTGTAAATTATGATACGACACGAAAAATGATTTATGCAACCGTTTAAGATTGCCTTGCTGAGACAAGAAGGTTTTTTATTATTCCACAATTGCCAGAGTAAAAACTTTTATTTGAAAAGAATGTCCTTGTAATGGCAATAATCGTTGAATAAAGTAGTTGGAAAACGTGACGCTGATGGCGCTTTTATCTGCTCTCTCTTTGACAGCCAATAAATATTAATAACTTCGACAGCGTAACTCGTAAATAAAAATAATCTCCCTCGATACAAAATATGTGATATTAAACAAAGAGGCCTATTGCCTTTCGCGGGAGCGATCATTAATCATTTGCCTTAAGTTGGTAGACTCGGAGAAGAGAAAAAATGCGCGTGGACGGGAGACATTTATTTATTTCGGATTTTCAAACGGGCTTTTCTCCAGTCAAATAACGAGATGTAGAATGTTAAATGGCATGAATGTTAACAAAATTGTGACATATATGAAAATTTTTATATAATAGATGATACAATTCTTGACCCTACGGATAGCATATTATTATAAAAAAATATTATAATGACTGATTTTATAATCTTAGAGAAAGGGTATATTTTTTCTTAGGTACATTATAAAGTAAAAAATTCAGATGACTAATTCGTTAAAATTCTTTATTGTCACTCTTTTATTGATAAAGAAGAGTTGAGTGGCAATATTCGTAGACAAACTTCTTTTGAGATCATCTTAATAAAGACTTCATATGCTCACTCTTAAGTTGTTAACTGTCACTTCTTGATGGAAAGGCATGATATTTGAAATAGTAAAAACAGATTTTATCGTATTTATTTCCACAATTCATTTTTTGATCAGGACCGCTTTTGCTCACCGCATCAGCTAATAATTCTCGCGATGAGTGAAACCGGTCTAGATCAAAAATATATTGTGGAAATAAGTACTAAAAAATGTGTTTGTACTATTAAAAAAAAAAATCATATGCTGTATTAATGGCACGATAATATCAGCAATTTTGTGATCAAATGTGTAAGAAAAATCTGTCTGAAATATTTAATAATTACTTTTTTTCACTTATAAAGGTGTTAACTCTCACTTCATGATGGAAACGCATGATATTAAAAAAAAACACTTTCAGTTGATAGTGCTCGCGATGAGCGAAACCGGTCCTGATCAAAAAACATGTTGTGGAAATAATTACTAAAAAATGTGTTTTTATTATTTAAAATGCTTAATAATTTTTACAAATAAAACAGACGACATAATTAGAGTGGTAAGGAACCTTATATAAAATACAAGAATATGATATGAAATTGGCTTAGACTTCGAACATTCAAACTTTTATGTGTAACATTACTAATTTTCATATGCACCAACCGATACTTCTTAAAACAGGACAATTAGTGACGATAATTAGGTATTAACTTCACGACTTCACTGGATGGGTTATATGATGAATCACTAGAAACAATAATATCTTAATGGACAAAAAGAGTAAATAAATAAATTAATCAATATAATTTTGTATTAAAAACTAATTAACATACACTTGAAATTAATGTATATGAATTAAACATATTTCTTTTATTTTTATAGTAAATTTACAGGAGAATTGTCTTAAGTGAATCTGTGTTAATTCCAGTAGTTTGATATATAATACAGTAAAACCTCGATTTTACGTTTTCCAAGGGACCCTGAAAAAATAACGGTAATTGCGGGAAACGGTGAATGCGGGAAAGCTTCAAATAATAATAAACAAGTAAAATCGTACAAAATATTTATTCATTATTAATTGAACATACTGTATATAAAATTTATTTTTAAAAAAAGTCTTTTATTATAGTTTGCTTCTTTATTATTTGGCACTTTAATCGGAACAAAGACTTGTTACTACACTTGTGACTAAAAGTTAGTATGTACAGGTATCATTATTACCATGAATTTTAAACAACTCTACATGTGCATCATAAACAATAATACGCGTGTGGTGGATTTCAACCCAAAAAATAGCGCATGCGTCCAATGCGTTACGTCTAACATGTACAGCGGATTCCAACTTGTTCAGACATAACACCTGCACTCGGCTGTGTCAAACTTGCTTGCCGAGATACGAAGAAATATGCAATAAAAACGGTCAATCGGGATAATTTTTGTGACGAGACCAAAATATTTAGACGGTTTATTGAGGAAATCGGGGAATCGGGAAACGGTCAATGCGGGATTATTTAACATTGTTCTTATGGGAGTTTGACGAGACTATAAAAAATAAGCGTTCCATCCGGGAAAACGTATTATGCGAGAACGGTTGATCGAGGTTCCACTGTATTATTTAATAACAGTATAAAAAAATAAATAAAATGAGTGATACTAAACGAGTATATCAACAACTGTTTATTGATAATTAAATACTAACAATAAAATAATCTAGTTGCAATAAAGGATGACGTAAAAATAAAACAAAAACAATTTTATAAAATACGATGAAGTACAATATTTTCGTAATTAAATTTTATGATGTGACAGTGTTCATTGCATCTTCGTGCTGGTAATTTCTCATACAAATCCAAAGCTTGCTGGGTGAAGAAATTAAGTATTCATTGAAAAAACAACAATACACCAGTTTAATATTTGTATTGCTTGAATCATTTATAAATCGTAGATAATATAATGTATTTTACTTGCTGGAAGCGAATACTTTTCATTAAAATGTATAAAAAATACTTTGAATGTGTAAATAAAAACACAATATTTTTTAACTTTAAGCCCTATAAGATTCTCATATCCCTCGGGGTATCAAGCTGACAGGAATAATAGTCATTCATAAATCAACTGAGAAGTTTTTAAATTTCTAGCAAGATGGTATCGAGAGAAAAAATAACATTCACAGATGTCACTGTATAAGACGTATAAGAATTTTCTTGCCCTTAAGTAATTCCTCTCTCCAAGTTCTTAAAGTATACGAATTCGACTATTCACGAGAAAGTAGCGAAACATGTTTTAAATTGAAATAACGTTGTTTATGACTACAATATCGAATACCCAAAAGATTTAAAAACTCGTCACATTAAAATAAAGCACTTTATTTTAAAATAATGTTGACTTTGAAATACTGTATTCGACCGAATAAATGTTAATTTAGAGAAGAATTTAAATGAAAAAAATAAAATAATTGCACGATAAACGTTGTTATTTTGTTTCTATAGCGATTGTTACGTTGATATTTATATTTACCTCATTATAAGAATTTGAGTGTTGTTAGAAACATTTTTTTCACGAGATAATTTTGTTATGTTTTTTATTGATTTTTTGCTCAAATTGCAATACAGTTTTATAAAAAAAAATTTTTTTTTGTAATATCAAATTTATGAAGCTTTAAGATTTAGAACGTGTTAGAATCAGAAATCTTCAGGTCTCATTCATCTCTTTTGTAAACACTTTTTTTTAATTGTTATGTCAGGGCTGACAAACGTAGGTCGCTGCAGAGCTGAGTAATCCAAAGTATTCACTTTCCATAATCCAAATAATCCAAAGTGAATCCAGTTCACGTGGACACAACAAGCAGAATATTTTTTTAAACCCCACTGACAAAATGTATATATAATTCAGCTCGCCGAAAATGTTTTTGGTATAACGAAAATACATTATTAATGAATAAATTTTAATGGTTCAACATATTCAGGCTAATAAGTTGTGGGAAACTTTTCATAGCTGTCCATATTTTAGGCGTCTTTACACTATTCAAACGTGCCTTGCCAGTATCTAGAATCTGGAACATATCCATTTAATAAAATGGTATTATATATATAATGGTCTTAGAATTATTTCCTTTTGACCGGGAAGACGTGACCTTTTATGCGTGTCATGAGAAGAGTGAGTAATGGTGATGGATTGTAGTTTGTTTATTTATTTATGAACCAAACAGACGTCATCATAGTGTTGCCGTAAGAAGATAGTCGTATTGAAACGCAGCATACGCGCTGAAATATATTTTTGGGTATCGTTTATTAAAATACTGGAATCAGCGGTATCAAAAGTTACTATGTTTAATCATTGTTTTAACATAGTTTTGAATGTATTTTTTAAAAAATAAATTTATCATTTCAATTTTTATAATATGTGCGATATTTTTCAGAATACAACAAAAAATACGTAAAAACTAAGTAAAACCAATAAAATACAGCTTATTTGAATAAATTACAGTGGAATATAAATTAAAAAATATTTTGTGTAAGTAAAAAAAATAAATGACAATACATTTGAATGAATGGTGAATATACAATATGGTAATAATTTATGGGCATTAGCATCCCTGTTTCCGAGGATTTTTTTTCTTGCATAATATATTATGAAAGCTTATGATTAGTAAAACAGAAAAATGATTTATAAGTACATCACAAATTAGGTTTGCAAATTCTCCCATCTGGAGAAGCGAAATGCTATGGAAATTTTTCAGGTTATACGCAAAATGTGAAAAAAATGTAAAGAAATTAGCTCATAAATAATATGCCGCAAAGAAATTCTTCAGTTTTGGTAGCGCTTATCTGATTTTGTCATAAGGTAAATGTCGGAAGACGAAAAATGTTCCTTATTTCAACAAATTTATCGCTTAAATGTATGTTATCAGTTTGCTTGGTTATTTAGAATGTGGGATAAAATATCCGTTTCGTATACAAGCTTTACACTTCTTTGAGCACATATGAATGTTTTCAACTATACAACTAAGATTTAATTTTTTTATCTTTAGACATAAATATTTACAAAACATATCAATGTTATAATACAATTAAAACCAATAACGAAACAATAAAACACGTAGAATCGTCTATTTATACATAAAAGACAATTATACATTAACAAAACGAATATTATGTCGCTTATAGCGTATTTGAAAAATATGCATTTGATCACGTTAGATTTTTTTTCCAAAGCAATCACTTTTGAATTAAGTAAACACGTTGGCGATAAACTTTGGTGATTTCATATACTGTTAAAATAAATACAATACGTCTTTATTAAAATCCGTCAGTTATGTTTACGATAGCTTTTTTTTCAAGAAAGCAATCGCATGAAATATATGACCAGTTAAATTTTTTTATTTAACGGAAGTATAATTTATTATAACTTGGATTCTTTTGAATAAAAAAAACAATAATGTTGAATGGTAAAATATAATTTTTATAAAGGCAGACATGCGTTGTAAGATGATTTTAAGAAGAATAAAAAAAACTACCTTGCTAGCATGCTGTTATGGGAATGTACATTCATTCGCAATTCTCGATTCAAACTAGAATCCAGAAATGTTTTGCAGTTTGGTCGCCATGCTTTGATGGTATCACGAGAAAAACCATATTTTTATATGTTTCTTTATATCTGTTCAGGTTTCTTATGACAGACGAAGCTGGCACTCGTATGAAATTTATGAAGGACTCCGATGGTATGTAGAAAAATGTAAGACGTACCCAGTTGTGCAATATTTTTTATATTTTATTTACTGCGGCGGATAAAAAAAAACAATTTAAAACAGCGAGGAGTGTTCCACATTCAATACTCGAAAATCTTTTACACCCTTTGTCCAGTTTGCACCCTTTTATTCGGGACAAATTGAACGAACACATGAATTCTGACGATAAATCGCAAACTCCCTCCCCGACTCTCATTTCACCTGTCACACACACTCGTGTATCGTTTTCAAAGAAAAAAATAAACAAACTAAAAAGCCCGTGTTCTGATCGAAACCTGGGCCAGTAATAGACAACTGCTATCGGATAATTAAATGCGTTGCACTGTTTCATACATTTTATACTTTTAGAGAGATCATTAGATATAAAAAGTATACTCACTGTAATGGGTTGATAATTAATTACGTGTATAATTATGATTATATTTTTGTCTCTTTATTTTCATACATTGAACCAATACAATTGATTTCTTGGTTAGTGTTTTGTTAATGTATGGCTGCCCATCTGGCTAAGCATTCAAGTCCTACAAAATTATTAAAAAAAAATATAGTTGATAGCTATTTCGGCTCACGCCATCGTCAGAACTATGCTTAAACTAACATTTGCTTATCTATATATAGCTGTGTAGAAAAGGTACACAATACATCTTCTCTCCTGTTTTAACGGCCTAGCTTGTTACTTTCTCACAATGAAGCAAAATTTTCAAAAATTGTAAATGAAACAAAGGCGGCTATGACAATAAGTTTACATGTGGGACCGAAGTGGTCATTACGGAAGCAAATCAGACCATCCCCTGTAATAGGCTGGACCAATGGGGATATTATTATATTAGTTTGTTCATTAAGAATCTTTTGTGTTAATTGATGTCTATTGAATTCCAGCTGTACCAAAGTCGTCATTCTGCGACCCTTACTACAAAGATGCAAACATTTAGGCGCTGAGTTTGAATTTATATTGTGTGATTCCTTAATAACGTGATTAGCGAATTGACCTTGCAGAGTCGGTACTGATATACAACTTATAAGTGAAATAACTGCAATTGGATTTTTTTTCAGAATAATTAAAAGTAAAAACATTGCAATATATATTTTATATGTAATACAGAAAATTTTCATTTTATAAGTTGATTTAAAAAATCTATACCCGGCTGGTTTAACTAAATAATGTATCACTGAACTGGTTAATTAAGAGTTTAAAACATAAAAAGTATTTATTTAATATTTTGGAATCAAATAAAACAATTTTCGAGGGCCAAACTCCGGTGTTTGCTCAACTCAAGTTTGAAATCACTGGCGTGCGATTTAAAACGCAAAGGTAATTTTTAGGGAAACGTTTTTCAGACTATCCTTTTGTGATTAATATATTGCAATATCTCTTTCAAAGTGTTCTGCCGTAAAATGTAGTATTTTATGATAAGCACAATGTTTTGACTGTTTGGTCAGGTGTCTCGGATAAAATCAACACGTTGTGCTGTCAATCCAGTAAATGGCCTGCTATAAATCAGTTAAAACGGTTTTTTATATTCTTATCATGAGCGGTACTTTTCAATCCAACACAAGCGAAAAAATTTTAATGAAAAATCTACTCTCCATATCAATAGCCAATTTCAAAACGCCTAAGTACTATTTGCGACTTGCGAAAGTTATATTTTTTTTTATTTTGGTGAAATTATAATATGCTTTAGTTGAATAACAATATGATTGTTATACTAAGTAGATGAAACAAGGTTTTTATACAAATATAGATTAGCGAGTCTTCGAATATATATATGCAAATAATTAATGAATGAATCAACGTTAACATAAAAACATTATTGCCGATTTATTTTACAAATTTTATTAATCGTTAAAGCTTCACGCGGAAAAAAGACATATCAATCACAATGATTAAAATGAAAGAATAATCATAATTATTATAGTTTACAGCTTTCTCAATCAACACGTTCTCATATACTTGTGTACACTTAACTCATTTCCTTTTATAAACGACACAGAGGGAAAAAATATTTCATGAAAAGAATTATATTATCTAAAAGTTTTTATGAATTTTTTTATACATTCCGTATATTATAAAGTGAAATAATTATAATTACAGGTCATATTATTATTGTATCACTGCAAACCCTATTGTTCATTTTGTATAGGAAAAATAATATTATATGTTTTGTATTGAATTGAAGAATTTAAGGAATTATTTACAATCAAGAGATGAATGTAGTTGTTTTCTTAATTGAATAGACATTTAATTGACAGAACTCCATTATGATACGGTGAAAAAGTAATAAAAAAGTAAAAATATTTTCAAGGTGTGTAGTTGATAACTGTTTCGGCTTACGCCCTCGTACGCAAGCCGTATAATAAATAGATTTATACAACGTTATAAATTTAAAAAAAAAACTAAAATATATTGATATTTTGTCATTGTGTGGTAGTTGTTTTCAATTGTCAATATTTAAAAAAAAGCATTTGTGTGGCATTTAAATATCGAATTAAAATAGGACCCAGTCCCTCACATTGACAAGGTAATAGATGTCAGTGAATAAAAGCTCTTACTTAAAATGCTATTTTTCACGGAGTTGCAATGGTTAAAAAAACAAAACTATCTGTCGGCGTTGATCTTGTTAGTTTTCGTGACATTTTTGTAATTAGTTACTTAAACAAAAGAAAAAGCTCGATTGGTCGTAGAGTCAGTCAAATAGAAGCTTCGACTCGAGCGATGACTACAGAAAATGTGCAAAGTTTTCTGGGCTGTTGAATTACGAATGAAAAGTTTATAAGATAATTTTATGGATATAGGAAATGTTTTAAATTGTGGTTATTACATGATAACTTATAAATGTTTCTAAGTTATTTAATATTTCATGCCTTTCCACCAAAAAGTTTCAGTAAACACATTACAAGTGATTGACAGTATTGCTTACATTCCAATAAAAAAAAGTATTTAAGAATTGATCAATATAAAGAATTAGTTCTTACCCTTATTATGTATGCGGAAACATTTGAGTTTTATATTAAAACAAACAAAGCATGCATTATCGAAATTTTTATGCATCTGAAAGCTTTTTAAAAAATATCAGGTACATATAAAAGACACAAGTAATACTAACGACCCTTTAGCTCACTGACAGTGGAATAAAAACTTATTCGTATAATAATTTATATATTTGTGATATAAATAAATAAATAAATTGTATCATTGTTGCGGGTAAGCGAAAATACCTTCATTGGTACAGCGTTAAAAACTCCTAATATAAAGTATAAGGTGTAAATATAAATATTTAATATTGAACATTTAAACTTTCAAAGCCAAATTTTTCATCGTAAATAATCGATTTTTCAGTAATATTCTATTAATAAAAATTGTCGAATATAAAAAAAAACCATATTTTCCTAGACGTCGAAGTCTAATCTTAAATTATATTACTCAGAAAAATACTTGTCTATAAAAACGTCTGATGTTTACGATAGCTATATTTGGTTCCCTGCATTTGAATCAAAAATAATTGGTTTTGATATATAAACTTTTAAAATATATATTTGAGGTATTTAATCAATCAAAATTTAGAACATAGCTTACCTCTGCTAAATATAGTGATCAATATCTCGTACTGTCAAATACAACCGCCCCTAAAGCTTAAACGTCCTCTGACGATCGTAAAAATAAACCGAATTGCGATTCGTTTTCATTTAGTTTTTTTTTTCCGAAGTAAATACAACGTACTGCAAAACAAGCTCGCAATAAATCAGCGCATTTTCGCGACCACAAATCCAGGCATTCGGTATTATGTGACTGGATCAAAATAAAGTTTATTGCCACTTGTTTATGGCTAAACGTTATGAATGATGTAAGCGTCGTTTTTTAAATGCAATAAATTTAATGTTTTAAATTTGGAAGACGTCATAAAAATAATTTTGCGCGCCAAAAAAAAAAACGATCTTGAATTTCGGATATCAATAATTTACCAACAAAGCTCTGCTGTTTCAACTATAATTACTGAGTACAAAGTTGTTTGGCGAAAGAATATCGTAATGTCACACGTGAATGATGCATCGCAGATTAGAATCAAAATATTTAGTTGTAAAAATAAATTGATTGAATTGGCATTTACTTGGTAGATCTCCATTATACCACGGTGAAAAAATAGCAATGTATTTTACAATAGTTCTACAAAATTTTTATAAGATATAGTTGATAGCTATTTCATCTTCAGAACTATGGCGTGAGCCGAAATAGTTATCAACTACATCTAAAAGAAATACAATGATTGTATGATTAGAGATTAATTAAGCTTAAAGTTCATTTTAAAAAGTTTGTCGTAGAATTATTTTATATACTTGTTACAAAATATTTCGAAAAATTTTAATGGAAATTGTATTGTCAAAGTAATCTATCAACTTTATGCCTGTGTTATTAACTCGTTGGGTCCCATGATATAACTGTTGAAAGTGAAATTGCGATTGCACATAGCCAGTTTGAAAATAAAAAGGATTAGGTAAATGACATTATATTATTTAAAATGATAATTTTAAGAATGGTTCAACTTCTAAACCTGCAAAATATATTGAAAATGAACATAACTTATGAATATACGTATATAATATAAAGAAACAATTAGGTAACCTTTCTTTCAGGTCTATAGAAAATTTTGATAATCTCTTCTGTATTTGAAATATTTTTCCTTTTTCAAAGAACATTTCAACACATAAATAATAATGCAAGAGGGTGCTATTTCAAAAATCTTATATTGCGGTGGGTCTGTTAGTATTTTTATTTCAAGGTTTAAAGAATTGTTTTTTTTTGTTTTGCTAAGTTCTATACTCAAATGTGTTTTCATTTCATGAAATATATTTATATTAGAGTGCGTATTACGAGGACACATATTTTGATAAACGATTCAAAAAAAAGTCTGCAAGAAATATTATCTCTGCTGAACTTGTATTCGAGTTTTTCATGAAATTTAATTCTATATAGATATATGAATTAAATTATTATGGTATAATCTGACAACACGGAAATAAAATTTCTGAGACATAAAGAATAAAGTTTTTATTATTAAGGATTTTTCATTCGCTGCAGATGAACAATAATATCTGATAAAATAATATAAAAAAAAATTAATAGACAATGCTATCAAAATAAAAAAGTCCATCTGGCAACAATGAAAAGATTTATACAAATGCTGTATATTAAAGTCCTTTTGAAAACATTGGGCCTGGACTCAAGATGTTAATCTAACTAGATCTTTAGCTATTGCCTGAAAGGCCTACGTCTCCCGAAGGAAGAGGAGTTTATATTTCGGCGAGTTTACTTTGAATTTGCATATTATGATACCGAACGTTGGAGGATATTTGAGCGACAGGGCCGAACAAGAAGTAAGTAACACCGGCTGAAATTTGACCGTCGATAAATATAAGTATATGTTATCACGCAAAATTATGAAAGAAAACTAAAAAAATATGAACTTATATCAACTAGAATTGATGAACAAAGAAAGCATCATATAATTTTGATTTTTTTTAACGTTGATCCATTTTTCAAAGTAGGCACGACTCAATCACAAAAACAGTCACATTCATTTAAATTTAAATAGCGCAATAAAATATTTAAAAATCGCATATTTATATAAATATATAGGCATTCTATCACACGAATGCAATAAAACTGACTGGTCAGTTCAGTTTTCTCCTCCTTTCAGTTAGTGACAAAAAATGTGGAATCGGACAAAGTTGTAACAATTCAAATTTGATATTGAAATTCCATCAAGCACCTTCAGTCGATATCATAAATTACATTTATAAATATTAATTGACTAAAAAAAGCTGAGAAAAAAGATAAATCAATAATAGCAAAATCCTAAAAAATATTCAGTATTTCTTCAACCTGGAATACTTTCACTTATGTAGAAAATTAAATTGAAAAATAGAAACTGAAGGGGACAAAATAATAAAGAAAGTAACATAAAAATTTAATGGTCGTGATAAAATTTTCTCATATAATATAATAAAAAACATTATATAGTTTTAAGATACTAGTTTCCAAAAGTTTCCAAGCAATTAATTTAGCCTATACCAAAACAATATACCGGTTCCAACCCTTGCCTTATTAACATACCATTCAAATTCCACTGTCATCACATTCTGTAAACCTACAGGAAAACGACCTGTAATCTGGTGTTCCTCAAAGGTTCGACTTTTTATTAATATTCGCATATTTATGAATATATTTTTATCTATCTAATAAAGAAATATAAGATATAGGAACTTTTTTACTGGTAATGTTTGACGTGGTAAAATTAAAAATTTGAATGTTTCAATTTCACATTTATTATTTATTAAAATATTTTCAAAAAATTGAATTTAATGATGTTTATTTAACCAATCAATGAATGCTCTAGTCGAAAGTGCGATGAAACAAACCAGCAGTAATTACAACACAATATTTTTATTGATTGAATTGGCATTCACTAGGTAGAACTCTATTATAACACGGTCATTATAAATCGTCAGAACTACGATAGAACGTAGTTCTGACGACGGTGTGAGCCGAAATAGCTATCAACTATATTTAAAAAAATAATTTTGTAGAACTAAAATACAATACATTGCTATTCTTTCACCGTGTTACAATATTTTTAAATTATGAAAATTATATATATATAATTTTTGGTAAAAAGGATTCATATTTTAAGTAATAAAAACTAGTAAATAAATGTTTTTTAGCACTATCTCCATAAATTAATATGTTCACGGTCAAGACCGGTTTACCTTATCAAGAGCATTATAAGTTATTTTGTTCCTTAAAAACATATATGAAAGTAATGTTTTTATTTCATTTCTTCTATCCATCAAATCAGAAATAAAGTGATCAATTAGCTTACTATTGGTTCATTTTCAAGCCCATAAGATAATTATCACTCTCTTTGGATATTGAGAGCAAGCAATAGAGATATTCAAAAATTTGATGAGAGAATGAGTAATAAAAAAAGAGATTGAAATATTTTTAGAACAACTGACGCTACCGTTACGGGGTAGCATAATATCAGGAGAGACATCCAATGATGAGGGGGTTGAGGGTGTCAGTTCTTGATAAAGAAACGCTGTCTATTAACATTTCTGCCCTCACAACTTTCAACCACGTACTTGGAGGATGTATGATTAAGCAAAGAGATTAACTCGTTTGGTAAATTATGGGAAAATTTGACACCGTGTTCTTAACTGAGGAGACGGGACAATTTTAGTAAATACGTGATGCTGATAAGTGGCTAGATTATCTTAGTATTAAAGAGTAGTTATTCTAACCAATGAAAAATATGAATCTTAATCTAAACTTAAAAAAAAAGTCTATTTCTGAAAACGAATGTAATTTATAATTATATGATAGAATTAGGTGCATAACATATTTGTTTGCTGTCTCAAGAATTAAAAGTTTTAATATTACTGAGGTACATGCTTAGTTTTTGTATAACTGGCAATATTATACGATACATCGATGACCATTTATAAGCTGCATGGATGCATTTAGTATTTTTAAATAATCTGCCAATATCGAGAAAAAAAACATTACACATTCCCTTTAACTAACCTAAAATATTTTTTGTTTAAAATCATTTTGTCCAATAAAATCGCCTGAATAATGTGTAGAATGAGACATAATGTCATATTGGTCGTTTTTTATTTCAATAAATGCGACTTGAAGAACGTTCAATAATAACTTATATTATGTAAAACGACCTAAAGAAACGTCGATTACCATCGTTGCTTTATGGATGTTCATTTATTGTTTTAGGTGTGTATTTGAACAAACTTAATTTCGTTTATATCTTATCAGGATAAATATTTTTTAAATGTTGTTTTAAAATATATTTATATATATATTTTTTTATTATATTACTACCAGAAAACGTGTTTCCATAATATTTATTAAAACTCTTCAGATATATGTATATGAAAATATTAAACACAATAAAGAGTACTTTCATAACAATTAAAAACGATTCACAAGTTGGTATTGTTGACTTATTTATTCTTAAGTAGCGCTTTTAAATAGTTTGTCGGTGCAATCAAAATTCCATTTTTAATCGGACTCAAAGCAAAACGTATTCAATTAAAAAAAAATACCTGAAGTTATTTTCCCATTTATAAATAACCGTGATACAATATTCAATACTGACAATATATTCGAATTATCGTATAAAAAAACAGCACATCATGTTTATTTTTTAAAAAGAACGTCACTTCAAATTAAATCTATTTCAGCCAGGGAACGGACATAACAGTAAAGAAATTTATATTGAATTATTGTTAGACAAACTGTACAACATGTGAGTAATTATAAATATCGGATAAGTTTACCTTTAAAAAAGACATGAGAATTTATTTAATTTCTCTGAATATTGGCAATGCAACAGGAGAAAAAATCGATAAAATATAATATGATTTCAGCCGTTGTTCAAAGTAACCGTTATTGAGATAAATAATATTGTAATTATAAAAATATATTACAGATGTCAGTATTAGGTATATAAGGGCATTATTACAATTAAAGTTGATGATACAAAAGATTCAATAAAAATAATGCTCTGTCTGACGAGTGAAAATCTGAAACAATATTGTATCAGACGACTGTAATGAGGGCCAAAAAACTAGTCGTATTAATAATACACCAATTATGAGCGTAATATTTATTATTATTATTTTTAGAACAAAAAGTAATCTGTAAATAATTACCCGGTTTTAAATCTTGCTGACACCAAAGTACGTAATAACAAATAAGCGTCGATATAATAATGTATGTGTATTTATAATATTATAGGTTTAATCTAAGGGGTAATGTATTGCTATTCTAACCATGCACCGCCAATGAAAGGTAACATACCTTTAGATAATGTAGTTCCATGAGTATATCGGTGTATAATTATGCAAGTAGGTAAGGTACAGATTATAATATGGTGCGACAAATAATTTGCCACAAGCAGGCAAAACCCTTTTGCACGCCCCTGACCCCGTTGACCGCACATGTACGTACTAAAGAACAGGGCAACTAAATGGTTGACTATGGATATCATTTCACAAATATTTATCAATGATATTATTATTGAGTCCACATTAACATAATGTTACTGACAATTCACAGTAGGCAGAATAAAAACAATTGACTATTTAAATATATTACTTATTGACAGAGACATCTATCTATTGCCCAAAAAAATAATAATTTTGACTACATGTTGGAATGTCAAATGCGTTTCAGTTTTAAATCAAAACTACTAAAACTGCGAATATTTAATGAAAGCATTAACAAATGTAAAATAAGGTCTATTAAGCTTATTATTAAATATAATGAAAACATTACTGATTAAATATATCTTAGAACTTTACTTACAAGATCAATATCGCTCATTAAAGGTTAAAACTTTTATTGATTGAATTGTCATTCACTTGGTAGAGCTCCATTGTAACACGGTGAAAAAAATAGCAATGTATTTAAGTTTGTCAGAACTATAGTAGTTCTAACGATGGCGTGAGCTGAAATAGCTATCAACTATATCTTAAAAAATAAAATTTTGTAGAACTAAAATACATTGCTATTTTTTCGCCGTGTTAAAACTTTAAATTTACTTTGTTAGAAAAATCTGCATTCTTTGTCAAAAATTACGAATTCTTTTCATGGTGAACAACACATTAATGGCAATAATTGTTTAATACTTGGTGGTGAAACAATAAAAAGTATTTAATTAGAACTAATTCCAAGTTTTTATTTATTATAAGTACTCTTAATATGGAAATAAGTCATAAAAAATGTAATCAAAAAACTTTCTTACGACAAAACAGTGTAATTGTCCGAATGTACAATATATACATTAAACATGTGAGAAATATTGAATTGGTTGATTTGCATTGTATTATTTTGATAAAAATCATGTTGCAGAATTTTTCAAAAGGAATTTTAAATAAGAGATTAGAAGTGACCCGAATGCTAAAGCTTTCACCTCATCTGTATTACAGCCCGCTCTTGGAAAGCTTTCTAGAACGCGTGGTGGCTCGGACGCCGGTATTGACCTCGACTTAGCGAGGGTTAGGGGTTCGAGAGATTTGTGGCGTTACCTCCGAATCGTCGAGAATGTTCTTCAAGGTGGAACGTGTTGTGTACCTATTGGATATTTTAGCGTTTAGGGATTGTTATAAGGATACTTGGGATGTGCTGATGCCTCTTGAAATAACTGCATATTAGTGTTTTTTTGTATGCTTCCATTTCCTATACAATACAATGGATTATGTATATGTTTACGAAACAGAAACGAAATAAATTTGTACATGTATTGTATAATAACGAATGTTCTTGAATGTGAGACGATAAACTGTTAAAATTATCTGGGTTGACACTGTGGCGGGTTGAGTTTAGTACGTTTAATTCAGATGGAAGATTAATTTCCTAAGCTACAATCATTTGTCAATTGATTTTGGTATTTAACTCGTAGAAGCAATCCAAAATAAGTTATAAAATTTATTTATGTTCAAAGTTTTTAAATTATTAAGTACTGCTGTGAATTTTTTCAGAGTCACGTTGTCATAGGCCACTAAAGCGTCTTTTGTTCATATTAAAAAAAATCGTGTCAGTTTATCGTTATTAGTATTAGATTAATTATTTAATGCAAGTTAAAAGAATGTATTTGTTTTAAAATATGTATATTGAACGTATTATTGTTATTATCTTCATAACATTGAAAAGGATTCTTTCTTCAGTGTTTCCTCAAAAAAAGTATCTAATATTTATAATCGTTTTGAAACTCGCCACTAACCTAGTTTAGGTGCCAATAAAGTTATCTTAATGGTTTGAAGGAAAGTATTCAGTAAGTCAGGACCTAAGATCTTACAATTTTTAATTCTCATTGTTTCTTCATAATTCATTACATTACAAAGGCCATCAGTGGACTCAATGTAGTGGTTGTAAGATTCCAACCACTTTGTATATGACATAAGTGGAATTTTGGAGCACCCGCATAGTATGTAAAAAACAGGTGTTCGTTATTAAATTTTGGTTGTGATTACCATTAAATAATACATATATTTACAAATGTTTATTGTAAATAATTATTCATTACGACCGCGACAATTTGTTGTAATCAGAAATGTTTACACTAAGTATAATATATTATGCGTTTTAATATTTCTACAACGCAAATGAAGGTAAGCCACACTATTAATTTGCCTGATTCCTGTAATACAGCGAAATTACGTGAAACCGTAAAATTATTTTGAAATGGTCTCTCAACAAGGATTGAGTGAACAAAACATTCATTTAAATAATAAATTACAACAGTGTGTGATTTCACGTTTTACCTGAATACAGAGCTGTTAAATAATACACATACAAGTCAAAAATATATGATGACTGTTTAGGCAATCTCAGTCATAAACGAAACACAAAATAAAATTTATTTTTATGAACAAATAATACATAAAATAAACAAAAATAATATTTAACGTTAATCTGGAAAAGAGCACTTTTATTAATCTAATAGTTTCCTTCAAAACGGATTAAATTGCAGAACTACACATATTTGAATAAGGCAAATAATTGCGATGCAATTAATTCTGGAATAGTTGAACTGGTAAATCACTTTTATATGATAAATGAACAGCTTTAAATTATATGTTGCGATTGGATGATATCATTTGTTTAAAAGCTTAAATGTGTAAAATTATATTTGAAAATTATTCAAATTGAATTCTAAATTGCAAAAGTTTATTATTATAAAATTTATATTATTTGGACTATGATTTCTCACAATATGGAAGATTCAGGCTGCTGATATCTTAAGACATATGTTTTTCTATAAGAACTGTTTGTTAATCCGCTTCAATGATTAAATTTAGAGGGATAAGACTATTGATAAGGTAATAACATCAGATAAGTTCTGTTTTTAGGTTATGATTATCCAATATACGTTTTGGAAAACATATGTCTTAATCGATTGAACAATCAAATTTGAATTGTTAAAACTGAGTTCTGTTGCACCCGTGTAATGGAATGCCTGAACATGCAGGAAAGCGAAACCCGGATCGCTAGAGACAAAACATGTACAAAGAATCATACAAAATTTAAACAGTTCAAATCAATCACCTTCAGTCGATATCATACATCGAACAATCATCGTATTATCTCTACCGTATAAATGTAAAGTCGAACGTATGCGCAATATAAGGAAATTTATTTTCGGTTAGAGGCCTTTGTCTACAAGTTTAATATTTAACATACTTTCAAAATATAAAAGTTGAATACACTACGATTTTCTCCAACGTTTTGAATAAAACTCGGGTGAATAGAAGCATCAATGTTTACTGAACTAACAGGAAGCCCACAGAGAATATGAAAAAAATACCATAGTGAATTTTGGATTGAGTTTTGTAGGAAAACAATATAACCGTTTAACATAATTATTTTCTATTCAACAGTCATTGTTGAATAAAAAAATTAACATCCCAATTTCAAAGGTATGTGTAGCAAAAAAAATGATGAGGTAATTTATCACAGCCGATGATTCTTAATAAAGTTTAAATATTAACCTCACATCATATACCTTGCTAAAAATAATTATGTACTACTAAGCTCGAAGCTTTATTGAAAACTCACTAGACTGTCATGTTTCAGTTAATTAGATTAATTTTATTAGATGGGCACCGTTAATCTGGCTCGTTCAAGTGTTGTACTGTTGTAAGAATACAGAAATTTTTTACTGTTTGTATTAAATTTCCAATTTTCAATGGTGTTTATCGTTATACATAAAATTATTTATAACATTTCTTCTATGTTTTTCCGGAGAAGTAATACTACAGTAAGAAAATCGTTATCTTTGCGATCTGATTCAGTCTACGAGATGGGTAGAAATCGATTTGCCTTGCCTTGGGAAAAAACTCCAAAACCTAGTTTACAAATCAATGAATAAAAGTGCTCGAAAGAATGTTGACAATTTGGTTACAGGGACGCACAACTATTCATATGCTAGGAGTGAAATTTAAGCACTGGTATTTTCACTTTGAAATGTTTCATTGTGTTTCTTTTGTATTGAAATTCCAATTTCGAGCAGTATGTTTTTTTATTTGTCAATCGACCGTTATTACAAGAGATATAATTGGCTTAGATTTAAATATAAATGACATAAAATAAAAATATTGTATAGTCCAATTTATCCGGTGTTTGTTACTTATGTAATAAATCAATGAGTTGAAGAATTTAATATTGTATAAGTCGGTCGATGCTTAAAAATTAATACATCTTATTTTAAAATAAATAATTAACTTATAATAAATTGTGAATTTAAGTTTTTGCAATTTCGTGTATTAAATAATAAAATTAATTAAATTTATTTTTAAAATTTTTAAACAAAAAAATTATCAAATATTTTCAAAGTATTCGCACATTTACGTTTCTCAATAATTATCAATGTGCCAGACTGCGAAATGTAATATAGACTGCTTTATAACACTTCTCGCAATATTCTAAGTGTATTTCTTGTCGAGTCTCAGTAATCACGTATTATTAGACGCAGTTAGTTGCGAATACTAGCACGTAATAAACACGGCATCGTCATTATTGTGGCATTAATATTACGTCATTAAATTAACGATTATGACCATTACCATTTGGTAACTTGATCTGCGATGGTGTGGTTTTGGTAACACTACCACACCACTCGCGATGTGTAAGCCTGTTAACATTTATGGATAGTTGCGGTGTGTTTAAGCCTTGTAGCTTGAGCGATGAAAGCTCTACTCTCAAGAGAAAGCTCTCACAGGTATCTGTCACTCGAGTTGCGAGCTTAATAATACGTGCGTCTGTAATATTGATGTGAAAATAGCTTTCGGCACTTTATGATTAAATGAAATGATTTAACAGATGTTTTAAATTAAGAAAATAATCATTTAAAGTAAGAAACTATTTCATTCGTGACTTATTTAATAAATACTAGTAAATAATTACGTTGATCAAAACTTAGTAATGCTAAGTAATATAACGAAATATTGATAATTCTATTAATGTAATAACATAGAATGGGAGAATAACGAGTATACGTGTGTGTAATAATAAAAAAGAACTGGAATCATAAATTAAATAAAGCTCTACTAGCTAGACTATTTTGAAGTTGAATAAACGTTGACGGTTATTTACACGAAGCTCTAAATGAAGCACCTCTATGTGTTTTAACTACAATATTAAAAATTAATTTCATTCATTCATTGTCGGGAAGAGCGTTCATTTAAATGATTTAAAAGTTAAAAAAACTGATGAAGAGTATTAAAAAGTGAAAAACAAAAATTCAGTATTTAAAAGTAGTTATAGGTGAGTAATTTTTATACTAAGATATTTTTGGAAAAAAATTGTTTCTTATAATTGATCGAGCTCAATTTTTGAAAATTTCTCCATTCATCAAATATTTTTTACAATTATCGTTCAACTATTTCAATAAATTACTTTGTTTCGCATTTCTATTTCGAAGTTTTAAATAACGATTAAAATTGCCTAGCTAAGATTATAAAGTTCTATTTTTTTAACAGACTTATTTAAAAACAAAGTTTAGAATTGCGTTACTTCAGAGAAATGTTACAAGGTTATGGTAAGTTGGATTATGTTTAAATATATATCCATAAAGACTGGCGAATATAAAACCTCAAATATATTAATAAAGGCGAAGAATATGATCGCAAGCTTAATTATTAGTATGAATAGCGATTCTCTTGAGTCGTTAGCACCAAACAATGAGTGGATCCCACCTTCTTCGCAGATAATTGAGGGGGTCGGGGGGACAGGCCCAGCCGACCCCCCCCTGCGATGAAAGATCGCTCTAATTACCGGCCTTCCTTGGGACTGGGCCGGAGTTATTAAGCCTCCGGTGGCGATGCCGTAAGCCTCGGAAAAATGACGAAGCTTAACACCGCCGCTGCGGGGGTGTGTGCGGTGGGTTACAGCGCTCCCCAAGCGCACGCCACGACGATTGATTTATTCATTACCAATGAAAACAAAAGTTCAAAACATTTTTTATATTTTGTCTGCTATAAAGGTCGTGGATGCTTCAGTAGACTCTTTTTGAGGAGAAATTTGCTGGAAACGAATACATGTTAATTTGTCACCAGAAACTGTGTAAAGAAAAAATAGAATCTTTATGTCAGTAAAATATATTTATGATATTTTTCGAATTGTTAAAATTTTGTACGATTCCACATGTTTTGTCACTAACGACCCGGATTTCGCCTTTCGGCATCTTCAGGCATTCTATCACACGGTTGCAATAGAAAACCGGGTCGTTAGTGACAAAACATGTGGAATCGTACAAAGTTGTAACAATTCAAATTTAGAAAATATGAATAGCACAATTTTCAGGCGCAGTGGGTAAATTAATCATAACATAGTTTCATGTAATTGGATATAACAGTACAGGTACGAAAAATAACGGCGATAAGAAAGGTGTTGCTTAATTTGGTACTTGATGAAAAATCATTTTATTATAATTTGGGTCCGTGATCAAGTGATCAACGTCGTTAGATGCAGTTGCAGTACTCACGGAATCAAGTGTCAGTATTGTCAATTTGAAAAATTGTTTTTTTTTCAATCGATTTCTAGATTTATGATTCAAGACAAAGATGCTCGCGATGTCTCTAAAAAGGCGTCTTGTGAGAACAACAAGTTAAACCAAAGGCAGATATACTTTCAATCTCTGTATTTTACCTTCTTCAAAAATATAGTAAAGCAATTGAAAAAAAAAATTATCATAAAAATTTGCGTTAAGAATCATGATGAACCTATTGTATACTTATGCTTTATAATGAATGTAAAAATTGAAGATTGCTTTCAAATATGTTATATACAGGATACGATTGTAATGGTTACATTGTAGTCTGGAAATGAGAATTATATTGTAATGTTGAAACTTTAAAACCAAAAAAAAAATTTTTTTTTGCCTAAAAGTTCCTCTCTGAATACATATGCTCAAAATGTGCCAACCCTTAGAGCCAAAGCAAGAATTAATCTGAAAATAAATATTATGAAGCCAAAAAGGCGTATTGTTTATAAGTTTTTGAATGTTTAATTTACGTTTGTTTGATGTCAATATTTTGAGAAGCTCAATCTCTTTACGCTGTTCGCAAAATACCGCGTAATATTATATTTTACGCCGAGTGCAAAATACTCGGGCGGAATTTTCTCTCGACAAAATGATACGAAGAAAGTACCGTTGTTCATCTGATAAGTGATGGGACTTGGACTCCCATAGTTTATCCTGCAATATGACCCTTTTCACTGGAATTGAAAGCTTCTACCCGGCCACAATATATTGTCACGACTATAATAACAGGATTAGTTCTGGTGAAGCGATGCAGTAAATTTTGAAATAATATATGTTGTAAGAATTTGCTCGACCGATGTAACTAGTCAGGTAGAGAGTCCATCTCTTTTATGATATTTCCAGTGGAAATTATTTAACGGAAAAACTATCTATTGATCCAGATTGGTGTTTGATCAATTGGTTATTTCATTTAAGCGGCATTTGATTTAACGATTTATGGCGGGGGCTAAGAGAGAAAACTTCGTAGAAGAGTAGATTATTAAATATTATTAGTCATAAAAATGATGCATTGATAAAGAACTTGTCTGGATATTGTAAGATTCATGTCAAAAACCCATTGAGGATTTTTATATTCTTCTATAAAGTTGCAGGGTGCTGATTTAGATGCATCGTAATATTACTAGAGCTCTCTTGCCAAGTATATTTCATTATGGTAAACTAATATACAATATTTTTTGTTACTCGACAATAATTGAGAAGAACATTCATTAATTCAATGATTAAAAAACTTAATTATAGGGCAAAACCTGTTCCACAATAATATATGACTATCACATTTTTAATTTTATATTAAATCAGCTGTATAATAGTACTCAAATACACCCGAATCTAAATAAAAAGAAAAACAATAACATCTTCCATGAAATTTTCATATTTAATAATCCACTTCTGTTTACATAGGTTTTACAAGATAGATACCGAACAATGATAATAGACAATCGAAGATTATTAATAAACAGCGATAATTCATGTTAAAGTTGTCAAAAATTTTTGCGAAATCTTTTAATTTAATTCATTATGTAATGTATATAAATATAAATGGTTTTATTTTCTGCTCTTTTTTTAAAGTGTTTACTAGTAAAATAAAACCAGACAGTCAGAATATCAAAAACAGTTGTTTGAAGAATATTTTGAAAATGTATATGAATACTATACTTTAAAATTCTTCATATCTGTATCCATCCATCTAGCGGTATAAATATGAAGAAACAAAAGAAATCTTAAAAGCATCTAAATACATTCACGCTTGCTGAAAAGAAATATATATTCATGAAAGAGACTCATATTTTAGACATCTTTGGGGGCCCGTTGGTTGTCGATTTTGAATTGTGGAGTTTTCCATCCTTGAAGTCTGTTGCTATTCATCCAAAATCACAGAACTTCAAATAAATATGCGAAGTGCTGCTGTGCAAACGAAAAATATTTGTGCCTTATACTTCTAAAGCGTCAGAAATATACAAAAAATGACAACAGAAACTCGACGTTCTCAATATACAATTTTTTGTACGACTCGCTGAGTAAAGCAAAAAATAAGACGTACTCAAAAACGTGCTGTGCTTAGAACATGAATATGTAAATTAAACAATCAATTGAAATTGGAATATCCTGAAATGATTTGTAATTTAAAAAAAAATCGTAAACAATGAATGTTTTTGAGCCTAACCTGAAAATTCATACATAAAAAAATAAACAGTCTCAAAGGTATGATATGTTTATTTTGAGGTTGGCTGGGTTATTGGCATCTTTTTTCACATATTGTTTTTAATTATATACACATGGTTTTATATTTGTTTATTAAATTGATTTATTTCATAATTATGCAAATGCGTTGGTTTCTTTCATGAATTGAATCATAGCATCTACCGACCAAACAAATGGCTAACATAACATATTTAGTAGGAAGAGACAAATTATAATTGATTGTATCAATATTTCTATACAGCTAATGTATAAATAGTATCGTAAAATTTTTATGTATTTATAATATAATTATTCTAAATAATAAAAGCACATTTTTAGTGCTTATTTCCACAATACATTTTTTGATCAGGACCGGTTTCGCTCATCGCGAGCATTATCAACTGATGCGATGAGCAAAACCGGTCCTGATCAAAAAATATTCTGTGGAAATAAGTACTAAGAAATGCGTTTTCATTATTTAAAACATCATGCCTTTCCATCAAGGCGTGACCATTAACGCCATAAAATTGATTATGATTATTCATTTAACACTGCGATGACTTTATATTCGGGATACACAGTACAAAATAAAAGATTTATATATACTCAATGTGTTTCTGATAAGAAAAAAAAATAAATTAAAAAATTATCGCTTCAATAATCTTTTGGGCTAATAAAAAAGGTTGAGAATTGAACAAAATTAGCTGACATGTCCGCTAAGATTGTCGTAAAAGTTCAACTGCTAGTAATATCCGGTCATCCAAATGAAAACTTAATTAATCTCGCGATTGCTGGAATAATTTGAAAAGTTTTCAGTAGTAAAATTCCGCTGATTGAGGAGAGAGTGCAAAAACTTTCGAAAGCTTCTCCCGGGCGTTTGATAACAGAGACATCTGTCTGTGACAGACCGAGTTCACCGCAGGTATCAGTGCTTAAAGCTCTCTACTTAGCACAAACGACATGGGAATGTAGCAACATTGGCTCGTGTCTACTTACTTTTAAAGTTGTGGGAGGATTATCAAAACATTAAACTTATATGAAATGTGAAACTACTTTCAAAAATAGTTTTTTTTGTCTTTCAGTCTATATTTTACTCTTGGATTCTATGACGATATGTATAAAAAAAGAAGTAACTTAAACAGTGAGTATTTAAATAAAACATAATAAAAATAATATACAAAAATAAAGGTAAACAATATCTCAAAACTATATCTAAGTCAGTGAAATATTGGAATTCTCCAGAAAATAATAAATTAGCTGGTAAACACTTTTTAAAATTTTGATTCATTAAATTTGGAACACATATCCTTGTTGACATGTTTTTATATAACGATTAAACGTTTTTAGCATTATTGCGATCTCGTGTGCTTTAATGAACAAGAGTATATTACATTTATGAAGTGGGTCTTAACCAACAATTAGTGAAGGTAACGTATTAAACATATTTGACATATGTAACATAAAAACTACGTTCATTGGCATACTGGTAAAAAGCTAGTCACTTTAAACTGAGTAAAAATGTTTATAAATGAGATATTAAATTGTCTATTCTCATAAGTACAAACAGCACAACAAACTATATTTTATTTGATCTTAATTAATGATGATGAATTTGTATTTTATAGTAAGAAATGTATTGTATTCGTCAAAATATTGTCTAAAATTATACAAATTTGTTTTTGTGAATATCATAATGAAACCATTAATTATTCAGTAAAACCAATTTTCCACAGTGAACGACAGCAGATATATTGATTTTTAAAGTTTGGAATGAAAAGGATTTTTTTATTTTAATAAATAAATGTAGTGCTTTTGCACCAAAAAGGACATTGAAATATATTTATGGATACTTCAATTGGATTTTGTATTGCGATAATATTAGAAGTACACATTAAGAAATGGATTTAGTCAAAATATATAGCATTTAGGAAAAAAAATTTTTTTTTTTGATTACAATGTTATTAGTTATTAAATATATAAATAATATGAACAATTTTTATAACATTTTTTTACAGGAAAAACTCACAATTGTCAAACATACAATTCAATTATTGCTATGTTAAGAACTTTAGAATCAATTCTTAATCAAGCGCTTACTTGCAAAATGCGTATTTTCATCTAAAAACTAATTCTTGTGACATAAATACATACAGAAAGTTTTTGAATAAAAACGTAAAAGACGTTTTAAAGAGTAAAATAAATCTGTAATCACTGTAAAGTTTCTTTTTTGATAAATATTCGTAAGTAAATTGCTCCCGAATGCTTTCAATTTTAAGCTGTAAGTTTCTAACCGTAAAGCAAGTTGGTTCAGTAATTAATTATTCCCTTAATAGTGGCACATAATTCACGGCAAACGACCCTATCAGACCGACTCATTGATTCTGTGATCGTTTATCCGCTAACCATAGGCAAATAAAGCAATCACTGTACCCTATTAAACCACTTCCTTCTCCAATAACAGGATGTGTGCGTACGAACTTGATCGAATTGATCAGCGTTACCGAATAACTTATTGAAAACTGTTCAAACTAATTACATAATAAAACTAATATTATTATGAGGTCCTGGCGATGAGCAAGAATATTGAATTAAATCACGTTTATTGCATAAAAGTATACGATCGTGTGTGAGATAACAACGAAATTTTAACTTTATAATTAATATCTGAATTCAGTGTTGGTCAATGAATTTATGTAACTTTTTCCCTTGCAATAAAGCATCAATTGTATAATACTTATTGGCATTGAATTTTCACTATAATATAACTTGGCTAAGTGTATCACAATAAAAACATCTAATAAGTGAAATGATTAATAGGTAATCTTTAGTGTTTTTTTTTAAGAACACCTTTCGAATAATCCACAGGCTCATATATTAAAATATACAGTGGTGAGTGATCGGTTAACGAACAGTTCGGACTGCGAAAAAATTGGACAGCAAGCACTATCATATTTTTTTGTGTTCAGACAACGAACGCATATTCGAATAACGAACTAAAACTATCTTTCTAGACCATAATAAAAATCTATAGTAAATCTATGGATGATCGGTTAAAGAACTTTTCGGATTGCGAACACGTTTTGGAATAGATTAAGTTCGCTAACCGATCACCAACTGAATTTTTGTTTTACTATTTTGCATTTAATTTTATGTGAAATCTATCTTAAAAATAAAAACATTTCAAGCGAATTATTAACAATCAATTTTTAAAGCAAATTATTTCTTTGGTGAATAATATTACATTGAATCATTGTAAGATATATCTTTTGATTACAGAAAGGTGTCAGAATCGTGTTTGTTTTGAAAACTTTTTGATTTAGAAGGCTCGAATTGAAACGCCGCTCGAATGTAAATTGGAAAGTGCCGCCAGTTTTATTATTGGAAATAATTTTCGATTGTTATTCATGTCACGCCACTACTGGCAGGATCAAAAGCACTCTCTAATAATATAATTTTATTGAAGGGGTCACAGTGAAAAGAAACTCTTCGTCGGCACTGCATTCGAAATTATAACACCGAAAGTTTTCAAATTATACAGAAGGAACGCTTTGTAGATGATTTTTTATGAGAAAACACTTTAACTGGGCTTATAGTTTTATTGTAAAATAATTTTCGCCAGTCTTAGCCATTTTCACTAAGATTAATGACAAAATATTAGATTTGTTAGGCTTATATACTAAGACACACTGTTTCGCCCAGGGTTTTTTGAAAGTGACAGATGGAAACTACGATTTCCGTGAAATTATAAGAATAACGTAAAATTTTACAAATTGGTGAAAATATCATACATTATAACTCGGTAAAGATATGGTTTATGCGAAGATTATGTCTTGTTTTTCATAAAGCCAACAAAATGATTTAACATTAAACAAAGTATCATTCAACTATTTTTTAAAGTTTCATATGTAATTATGTACTTTTTCCAAGAATACTTTAAATAGTTTGAAGATTAATTATTGGCCGAAAGTTAAATAGACAAAAAACCATAATTTAAACAGTAGTATACCGTTTTTATACTAATTGGGATCGGCCTGGTTCAACGCGAGCATTGTTAACTGATATGTTATAAGTCTTACTAAAGCTCTTTATATGAAATCATCTGTCATGTAAATTCTTTGCACATATTATGTATTAATTGTTTTAAGAGTAATGACAAGAATTAACATATGATTATACGAATTAAGCAGAGTCATCTATTGAAAACTGTCTAAAATATTTTATAAAAAAATATAAATAATGCGAAGAAAAATATAACTAAGAGATCGTAGTTTAATAAAACTTATAATCTATTAAAAAAGGAATTTCAGATACATATTTAGAAACTTTTATTAAACGATGAAACTCAATAGTCAAGAAGTAGTTTTTAGCTAATTGAAATGTTAATTGACCACGCGTTGTTATATGAAACAATAATATTTGGAACTTGTTTGGCTCGTCGCGAATATTTTTCAAAGAAGAGTTTACCAAGTTTATTCTTTTAATATCATTACAATGTTTCACACATTAGATTACTACTTAAATACGTTAAGAGTGGACTTGATTTTGAAATTTTGTTTCCACCAAATATGACTCCAATAAATGATATTAATAGAATTTGGTTGCGAGAGTAAGCTATCAATCAGTTACTCAATTTATATCCTTATGGGGAGGTATTTTAAAGCTCAAAGGTCTTCAACACTCAACAACAGGATCGGTGTAAAAATATAAGTGACTAGTACATATTATAATTTAAATGGAGGTTAAATCTACCATCATACTCTTGTATAAAACTGTATACAATAGGTTATTAATAATTTGCGAGAAGGGAACTTATTTGCACAAAGAAAAGAACTCGCACAATAACTCGACCACTCTTAATAAATAAAACGGAAACAAAACACTTCGTTTATTTAGTTTCATCCCCTATTTACGGGGCGCATTTATCTTTTGTAGTTATTAAAGTTATTACGCTAGGACAATAAGAAGGACAAATATATGATATTCCCGTACTCATGTCTTTTCTGCACATCAGGCTTCCACTCTGTAAAAGGAAGGCTTTGTTTTTTCAGCCCTATCTTCCGGCCAGCGGTAGGCTTCTACCCACTTCAGCCTTAGACAGGAAGCACTGTGTGCTCACTTACTATGGATTATTTACGAATCAAGGGCCGGATCATGCGAGATCCAATATATAATAATATTTGACTTTTCAGCGTAAACGATTAGTGATCAAAATGTTGCAGTCGGACGTGTGATAATGTCACAATCAAATTTTCTTTTTTTTTGCATGTCACATTGATGGATGCGATATCCTTTCATTTTAAGTTCATCTCAAATGCTTGTGTTGAAATTTTTATTTTATTGTGTCTTAAAGCAGTAGTTCTCACGTGCGGCCATTATTATTACCATATGTAAAGTAATGTGTTTTTACAATGAATTTGTAAAATTATTATTATTTAAAAATTGATTGAATAAACCTAACTTATCCAGTCAAGTTTAAGTAAAGAACTGTTTTAATAATAAAACTATTTAAAAAATTTGGTCGAAGTTAAACGTTGACCATGAATCAAGTCAATATAAAGAATTAACAACAATTGCGTGTTGTAGTGCCAAGATTTGGCTAGCTTAATATCGCTATGAACAAATTGTAAATATATCGCTTAGTATGTAAGGCGTTATAAACGGAAACTGTATATTAAATTACATTTTTTACAACAATAGTATCAAGTATCAAAAACATTTTTTTTTGATTTTTCTAGACCTATTTTATATAATATAACTAGACCACGCTACTAGTTATATTGTACGGAATATACACGGTTGTTTACAAAATAAAGCGTAGTTTATTAATTGAGTTGATATATTAAGCACATTAGTTTTATTGTGACCACATTTTATAATGGTTTGAAATATTTATTTTCTTTAATGAATTTTGAAATAAAAATCATGAATCATACGTCATATATGACAAAGAAACATAAAACACTCGCGAAGAGTAATTATTATATAATACAATGAAAGAGAGTAAGAAATGTTATATAATGTAAAACTGTTTATTATATTATGTCGTATGAATTAAATGATATTTATAAAAAGGCTGTATATTTCATGATTGACCACAATCGTAAGATCATCTAATTACAAAAACGGGGTTGAAAATGCTTAGTTGAACTTTACAATGAACTGTTTATACGAAAAATGGTTGGTTTTTTGAAAACCTTTTTCATGCTCATGTCCTGGTTTTAGGATCATTCATTTGTTTTGAAGAAGGGTGATACAAATTCACTTGAAAATCGATTCAAATAAAATAAAAATCCTTAATTCTAAACATATTTAACCAGGCAAAGTTTTCAAGTTATAGGAGTTGCCGTCTTTTAGCTGTGGTTTCGATTAAAAATGTCTACAAATCAAAATCTATAAAATTTTGTTCTACTATCAGAGGATTGCCGAATTGTAAGGTTTTTAGTATGCGATTTTGTGCGTTGAATTTGTTATAAATGATTTCATTCCTTTTTTTTAATAATAGATAGCTGTAAATAATACTCGAATAACACGGTGAAAAAAAAAAAACGTATTTTAGTTCTACAAAATTATTTTTTTAAATATAGTTGATAGCTATTTTGGCACAGGACATGTCCTGTGGCTCATGTTAGTCCGGACACATAAGTAGAAGTATATCCACTCGAGCTGAGGAACATGTAAGATCATTCAACAGTAAAAAAACAGATTCGCAATTCGCTAATTTCCGTGCCATATGTAAACTTATTGATATAGCCGCCTTTTTAGTTTCATTTACAATTGTTAGTTTTATTGCGAATAGGAAACAAGATAGGTCGTCAAAACAGGAGAGAAGATGTTTTGTGTACCACAGATAAGCAAATGTTAGTTTAAGCATAGTTCTGACGATGGCGTAAGCCGAAATAGCTATCAACTATGTTTAAAAAAATAATTTTGTAGAACTAAAATATTATACATTGCTATTTTTTTTTACCGTGATATAATGGAGTTCTACCAAATGAATGCCAATTCAATCAATAAATACTCGAACAAATCTTAAATTTAAACAATATTAAGAGTCATTTGTATCTAAAATGAAAACAAAATAATTTACAAGTATACTTAATTGTAATTTAATTTTCTATTGAAATATAAGTTGCAAAGTCTATAAATAACATTTAGACATTTCTGCTCCAGCTCTGTTTTTAACAAACAAATAATATGAGAAGACCTCTCTCACCATGGGAGAACCAGGGCCTCCCGATAGGCCCTTACCTTTTGTCGGTGGGACGTTAAGCTAAGCGGCTTGAAACAATGAGACTCGCGTCGTATTATGCTCCACCAAATGTTAAAATACTAACGCACGTTTCACGCATTAATCTTCGTGGATTTCAGCAATAATTTAACTCATAAACATAACACATTTATGTTTTAGAGAAATTTCATGAATTCATGCACGTATTAACGCTGTGGGATATAAATGTCATTTGATTGTGTGAACCGCGTGATGCAGGAGAACATATCTAAGTGATGTCAGTTGCTGTCTTAGTAATGAGTCGTTGTTTTAAATTTTATCTGTAAATAGTATATACTCGCACGCTTTCATTTACAAATGATTAATTGATACTTATGAAAACTTCTATCACTCACGTGCAAACAACATAGCGTGAAGAAGGGCAGTAACGAGTCCCAAAAGAATTACTTTTAATTAAATTAGAATTTTCTAAATAATGAAAACACATTTTTTAGTACTTATTTCCACAATATATTTTTTGATCATGACCGGTTTCGCTCATTCATGTGATATTACTAAAAACTACAAAATCCTACATTTGAATAACAAATCACTGAAATTAGATAAACAAGAAATCCTTGAAATTAATCGATACAAATGTTTGCGTAATTCTAACCTTATAAATGAACAAACTACTTTTGCGTCGTCACCATTGTTATACTCATTAAATTAGATTAATAAATATATATTTCATATAAATATAATTTTTTTTTTAGAAAAATGATATTGCCTCCTATTTACTTTATTTTTATACAGAAAATATTGGAACGCCCCTGACTGACCATATCTTCCCATCTCATCGATTCATCTTTAATTGACTATCATTAAAATTCTCAAATATTAATTTATTTTGTTCCATTAAGTAGTAAGAGTGGGTTATTTTCGTCATTAAAATTTTCCACTCCTTACTTCCTTATTGATTGTTCAGTGCTCCTAATGGATTATTGATTTACCATAATTGTATTTGTAATTCTTAATAAGTGATTGTGAACATTTAATTTTTATACTAATTTACTTTATATGTATCAATATTGTATGATTTGATGTAAATTGTTTCCTAGTTCTTGAACCCATGGTTTTGTACACCTGCTACCTTTAACTCAAAGCAATTTTTTGTTTTGTATAAATAGACTTGTTTGTAAATTATATTCTATCAGTTGATAATGCTCGCGATGAGCGAAACCGGTCCTGATCAAAAAATATATTGTGGAAATAAGTACTAAAAAATGTGTTTTTATTATTTAAAATATCATGCCTTTCCATCAAGAAGTGACAGTTAACATCTTAAAAGTAAATTTGAATTGTTACAACTTTGTACGATTCCACATGTTTTGTCACCAAAGACCCGGGTTTCGCTTTTCGGCATCTTCAGGCATTCCATCACACGGATGCAACAGAACTGACGTGGAATCGTAGAAAGTTGTAACAATTCAAATTTGATATTGAAATTCCATCAAGCATCTTCAGTCGATATCATAAAATACTTTTAATAAAATTTTTCGATAAGTCAAAAGAATTATTTGAATTTTGTTATTGTGAGAAAATTTAAGGTTGTTAAAGTGTAACATATAATAAATTTATTGAAGAGAGGGAAATGGGGTATACTATCGTTCAGAAATATTAGATTGTAACCTCAGGCAACCTATTTCACAGAGAAGACCTGAATTGATGTGTATCTATATATTAAAAATATAATGACAAATGTTGTTTATACAAGTGGTAAAAACGTCATTGACGATTGTTAATTTTAGTTAAAAGAAATCTTCCCTGATTTTCCATAGAATAGACAGAATACGTTTCATTCTTACTTTTAATTTTTACTAAGAAAAATACATTTTTAAAAAAAGATGTATTTATCTTTTCGTCTATGATAATGAAGATAAGGTTTCTTTTGTTTATATAATCAAAAACTTAAAATACAGCATTGAAGTATCTTTTAATGATGTTCTTGGAAAGGAAATGAGATTTTGGGTTTTTAATAGAATTTTAAAATTTTCCCTTAGTTAGCAATTACGAGATTATATTCGCCACGGCTTATAACGAGAAAAATAAAACAAGCGAATGCTAATTCTTCGGAATTGCTTCTGTTCAGGTTTAATTACTATTTTTTAATGAATAAGTAATTGAGATTTTTTCGGTCTGCATTTTGGCAAAAGCGACAATCAAATACTTAATAATTTATATTTTAAAGGTCAGATATTCAAAAAAATGTATTTTTTCCACGTGAATCATTTTTAAGTTTTCATTTCAGAGAACACGTAAAAAATATTTTTTGAGCTTTCCATTTATACCAAAAATTATTTCTTGAAATTTTAATTAATTATTTGTACATACTAAAAGCCTCATGGTTATGTGGAATTCTGTATTACATTTTTAACACATAAAAAAATCTAGACATGATCGCTATATACAAATATTGTAAGGAAACTATAAAGTGTAGTATATTTTTGAAAGTTTAGTCATATAAGCTTTAATAGTAAAGATTTAAATAATAATTTTGGATTTCTTCTTTTTATTTATTTTTTTAACTTATTAATAACTAGCGTCAAGGAGTGGAATGTCTATGAATTTAAGGATGCGTTTGAGATTCTAATTTACTTTCATTAATCAGAAAAATAATGTACACTCAGTTTTTAACTTGTCCCGTTGTATGGTGTTCAATACTGTCTTATTTATATATTGATAAAAAAACTTTACTCAAAAGGTTCCCCACCAACCAATTGATTGGATTTAAGCGCACACATCAAATCACTTTCATAGATTAAAATACACATTTTTCAAGTTGAATTAACGATAACTTAGGTGTTGAAAGCTTCAATTGTTGAATGGATTGCGCTAGACGAATAAAATTGAAAAAATATCGAAAATGCCATTATATGCCGATAAACCGATTACGTAGAAATTTTATTGCAAAAAAAAGATTAAAACTGTAAGGTTTACTATTTCTTTTGTTGAAATTGTAAAGCCAAAATCTGGAATAGGAATAATTCGAAAATTAATATCTCGCAAGGCAAAATATTATTCGATTTCTATTCATCAATGAAGCTTTAAACGGACGTCCATTTATTTGCCAGAGTCTAAACGAGGAAATAAAGCACAGATTCAGAATAGCATTGAAAAGGAAAACCGTTTGTCTACGCTGTAATACCAACCATCTACCAAGTTTAAAATAATTTTATATGGGTATTATATAAATGCCCTTTTTCCGCATAAATTGATTTAGTTCGTAAAAAAGTAAGTAAAAAATATGATTTTTCAACCCATTAAAATTTTTTTTTTAATGTGGGCGTGTAAAATATAGTTTACACACTATCTTTCTATGTATGTATATCAAGTGTTTGCTTAAATGTCGACATATGGCACTGACTATTGGTTGCTCAAAATTTTAGATATTTTTAATTGAGGTGATCGAAAATGCGACTGCCTAAAAAAAATACTCGAAATATGTTTATATTCTATACTAAAAATAGACTGCTTAAAATTTAATAATGCAATTTGAATGCTGCATTTTTTATCTGATTAATAACGATAGATTTTTTACTCAAGTTCAATGTTTTTTGTTCTATGTATCAAATACTAGTTATAATGAGCCCTGAGTGGCGCGTTTGGGTAAAGTAAGAGTTCAAAACTGTTTTTTTTATCACTAATGAATTTAATATTCTTCCGCACCCTTTTTGTGATGGTATCATAATGAAAATTATAGAAAATAAAAATGATTATGTTAACCATGTGGAAATGCAAAAAAATAATTATTGAAAATCATATCAATAAAGATTTTTTGAATAAAATTTTGTATAAAAACATATACTTCAAGTGTTCAGTGCTTAGATAATCTAAAGATGTTTGGATCTTTTATTGTCTACACGAATGAAAAATCAGTACTATATTTAAGGGCGCTAAATGCAAGATATTATTCCAGCTAAGTTTATCGATGTATGTTAATTATAACATCAAAGTAAACAAAATGATTTAATTAACTGCTTATCGAATCTTAATTTATATTTACATATATAATGAGTATTTATGATTATGAGCTATGCATTTAAAAAAAATGAATTATAGAATATAATATGAATCACTTTTACGGTATTAACTGTCATTTATTGATGGAAAGGCATGATATTTCAAATAATAAAAACACAATTTTTAGTACTTATTTCCACAATATACTTTTTGATCAAGACCGGTTTCACTCATCGCGAGCATTATCAACTGAGCGAGGACGATCAGTTGATAATGCTCGCGATGAGCAAAACCGGTCCTGATCAAAAAATATATTGTTGAAATAAGTACTAAAAAACGTGTTTTTATTATTTCAAATAGAATATGAAGTTGATAATAGTTGTTGATAACCACATACAACTAAAATTTACGGCCAGATAATAATGATTTAAATAAGTAAATAAATTCGACCGTTGAAACAAAAATCAGCGGTCGGTTTCTATTTCCAAATAGATAATATAAACACATCCCACGATTTATGCAATACGAAAAATCCACCACGTGCTAGGCGAAATGCATAAATTTAGCGTTTTTATAGTCAAATCCATTTGTCAGTTACGCGGTATTTTTCGGTCGGCAGCGCAATACACTTCACGCACAAAGGCGGGCAGATTGAGCGCGTGGAGAATGGGAAAATCCGAACTCACTGAAGACGTGTTTTTTTTTGAAACGAGGGAAATCTCCCGGAGGAAAACAGTAATCTACCGTACAGTATAGAGAACAGAACCGTATTCAGGATTCTTTTGAGAGTGTTTTGACCGATATTCCAAGCCATTTGAATTTGGAACGAAATAGGAATAAATTAAAACATCCTGATATGTTAACAAGTCTAGGTAAAAAAATAATAAAAAAAAAATCGAAACAGTGCTTTCTAATGTGTATAATACATCACACATATTGGTTTTCAAGAATGTTGACAAAGTTGAAATGTTTTTGTCTACAAATTATTTTGGGTAGAGGTAAAAACACTTAAAAGCTAAAGTACTGTGTTATTAAAACATTATATGTATGTATGAGAGTTTTTCCAGGTATATTATCTGATAAAATGTACGAAGAATAGTTTAAAGACGTAATGTCAAAATAAATCGGAAATGAATTTATGAATACAAAAGAGATATACATATATTAGTTAAATATTTTCCTAAATTGACTATTAAAATTCACTTCTGTAGTCCAGCAGCAAGATCATTATAATAGTTACAAGATGTACATTGTCTAAAGTCTCTTCAACTTAAAATAAAAAATACATTATTTTAATTTGACTTAAAGATTTTTGACACCAGTGTTTGATATTTTAGTTCTTGTTGAGTTATTGTTAAAAAAACTCATAAAAAATGACAATAGTAAAATTTAAAAAGTCAGTCCACGTCTTGGCTTGGCCAACGAATTGAATACGTCATTTGATTACAAAAATTAATTGAATATTTAAGAAAAACATGTTTTCATACAAGACTATTGTAATACAGAATGGCCATTTATGACACATTGTATCGATAGCAACGTCGGAAAACAAGAACGACGCAAATCTGTCACATTCACTCACCTGTAGGTACTTCCGTAAGGTACTGAATATTTTTAAACAAAGTTCAATTTTCGAAAAAAGTATTTCAATGTTCTATTTTTTACCGACTTTTTTGTATTAGTTTTATGTCGCATGACACAACGAATTGAAATAAATATTACGTATAAATCGTTTGTGATATAGAAAGAATTTATTCAATATATCAATTTTTTTTTTTATTTTTCAAAAGTGAATATCAAAACGTAAAATTCACTGTGAAAAAATTATGCCATCCAAACGAAAAGGAATAGGTCACAGTACAACTCAAGCACGAAAGAAAAGGGCGAAACAATGAGGTTGAAATTGATAATCGTTGGATTGTACCGTATTCACAGCTTCTGTCGAAAACGTACAAAGCACACGTCAACGTCGAGTATTGTAATTCAGTGAAAGCCATCAAATACATTTGTAAATATGTCAACAAAGAAAGCGATATGGCAGTTTTTGGAGTGGGAAATTCTGCGTCTATCGATGCAATCAACCAATATCAACTGGGACGCTACATTAGTAGCAATAAAGCAATATGGCGCATTTTATCATTTCCAATTCGTGAACGGCATCCACCAGTTACTCATTCGGCAGTTCACCTTGAAAATGGACAGCGAGTGTACTTCACAACAGAAAATGCACGTGTAAGAGCATTGTCACCACAGCCAACAACGTTAACTGCATTTTTCTTATTGTGTAGGGATGATATGTTTGCAAAGACGCTACCTTACTCTGAAGTGCCAAAATTCTACAGATGGAATGCATGCAGGAAAAATTATTGGAGCTTGGTTGGGATGTTTTGCCACATCCACCATATAGTCCTGACCTTGCACCATCTGATTACTTTTTGTTTCGATCTTTACAAAACTCCTTGAATGGTAAAAAGTTCAATATTGATGTTGATGTCAAATCGTACTTGATTCAGTTTTTTGCTAATAAAAACCAGAAGTTTTATGAACATGGGATTATGATGCTTCCTGAAAGATGGTAAAAGGTCATTGATCAAAATTGGCAATACATTACAGAATAAAAATATTTAGTTCCATGAAAAAATTGTCTTTGATTTTCTAAAACAAATCCGCAATTACTTAGTTGCCAACCTGTTACTTACATCGTGTAAAATCATTGTATGCGATGAATGTACTATGGCACACAAAAAATCATCGGAAGCACTTCATCGCACACCAAAAGATTTGAGAGGAAATGAACAGCTTTTCGGTGGCACACTCATTTTATTGTCTGGTGATTTTCGACAAACTCTTTATATCACGCTCAACAGTGGCCGATGAACTTAATGCATGTCTCAAATCATGCGTTTTATGGTGATACGTACATATATTCACTTTGAAGTCATATATGCGTGTACAACTAGGATACAATACAACATTATGCATCCGCTGAATGTTTCGCAAAAGAATTGTTGGATATAGGAAATGGGAAAACGGGCGTGCCTATCAATCTTCTCTGAAACACAAATCCACCGCGACTTTGAAACGGTACCAGGCTTTCTGTAAGAAAAATGATGCGCAATATTATTGAAGCTACAATTTTAAATGGAAAATTCAAAGGAGAAGATGTACTGTTGCCACGCATCCCAATGATTCCGACAGATATGCCATTTGAATTTAAGCTTCTGAAGTTTCCATTGCGAGTCGCCTTTGCAATGACCATCAATAAGGCACAAGGACAGTCGTTACAAGTGTGTTGACTAAATTTGGAAAATCCATGCTTCTCACATGGACAACTGTACGTGGCCTGCTCACGCGCTGAAAAACCTTCTGATTTATTTGTGTACGCATAAGATAGAAAAACAAAAAACATTGTGCATCAAAAAGCATTCCAATAAATTAAAACACATACGGCCGTCACTGTCAAATTTAGGTAAGAAAAACATAACTTCAGCTTTTCACTTCTAATTGGCTCCGGCCTCGCCTCAAATCTGACTTATCCAATTGGAAGGCGAGAGGCTCCCGACGAGATGCTTCCATAAACTCGCGGTTTCTTTTTTTTTTGAGTGACATTGCAACGCATGCCGGGTACACGCTAGTATTTCATAAGTATGTAATGTTTGCGACGAAGTTAGCCGATCCTGATAATCATAATATTTATAATATATTATATATTAATATTTATAAATATTTATTATATGAAAGCAAGAAAACTAAAATGGTATGATGATAATAACTGAATTATATAAAGTTGTATGTGAGCAGTAAAAAAATGGCACGATTGAATATATTTTTCAAGAATTATAAATATTTGTGAGAACTAGAGTTCAACGATTTTTCTTATCTTTCAAACATTTTACGAATGAGTAACGTTAAACAAAAGAGTGGCTTAGAGTTTTACGTCCATATAAACTTAAAAGCTCGTCTTTCTTAAGGATTAAGTACATAGAGGATATCCACCTATCGCGAATGACGTCTCAAAGAACAGTTACAATGGAGAGGGAAGTGGCGTATAGTATTGCCGTGACAATGAAAGCCAAGTGACAGTCTGTCAAATGTCACCCAGTTAACAGATCATTCCGCTACTCGTGACAGCGAATCGTATTCGTTCAGTATTTTAAAAGACAATTCTAGCGAAGAACATTAGAGTTAATACAATAATATATATAAAGCTTTATATAGTCAGAAGACAATATTTTTAATAGTAAATATATATGAAATAAAAGTATATTAAGAGAGGTTGCTAGATATTGTCAGATGATATTGAAATTAAAATTCCATCATGCCCATTAAAAAATCAATTTGACTGACTTTAGTTCTATGAAATCTGTGTGAAAGAATATCTGAAAATACCGAAACCCGGGTAGTGAGTGACAAAACATCTGTAAATGTTTAATTTTCAACAATTTATATTAGTTATTGATTAAGATTGAAAACACATGAAACTTTCGAAGATGAACCTTTGCTGAAAAAATCTATACTGATTCTTTATAAATATTTTTTTACATGTATTATAAAAATCAAAAAGAAGGTAGAAAGATCTTTGAAGAATCGTTCAAAAGAAAATGGAGAATTTTAGGCAAGTTTAGGATTGCCATAAAAAGCAGTCTCGTTATTGGATAATGCTACTTCTGATCCATATGAAAGAACATTGAAAACAGAAGATGGTTTTATTCATTAAAAAACGGCAACACATGAAGTAAATCTCGGTTCAAAACAAAGTCAGAAGCAGTCGGTTGATCGTGGAGTAAAATTCTACTAAATCTAGACTTTTGAATTCTTATAAAACTGAGACAACTAAAATAGTTGAGGAAGTTTCGAATAAATTCTATAATTACGAAAATATAAAAAAAATATCTAAAAAAGAAGAAACTTTTGACGTTTTAAAAGAAAATCTTGCTTCGAAAATGTATTACAGTGTTATCAAATTTAAAAAGTAATAGCATATCTCTAAAATAGCATTTTGTTCAAGGGAATGGGTGTAAAATGGCGAATTTATGTTGAACTCCAATAAGTTATTATTGGAACAAATTGTCATGGAATAAATATTATAGTTTATTTATTAAATTTATTTTACTGATTGATATAAAGAGTCACATTTATGGTCTATAATTAATTCATAAATACGATATAGAATGATACTGAGTTGTCTTAATTTTTTTTTGATATTCCTAAATAATAAAAAAGTAATTTCAAGACATTGCGATGGATATAAACTGACTGTATTATAAATCATATATTCTTAAACATTCAACAATAAAGAGAGTCTTTATTATAAGAAAGGTAAATAGAAAAAATTGAATATTGATGTACACTCTTGTGAATAAAGACAGAAGAAGAAATAATTTTAGGCAGAGATTTGAAGTCACTCGCATTATCAAACTTTAAAGGCATGAGGCATACAATCATTAAAACAGCTTTGCTCTTTTTATGGGTCTCGATTAAAATAATCGTTCTAATACCCACTAATAGCAAATTAAAGAGCAAAGGAAATTTTCCAAATGAAATATTTTCAATGAAAGCAAATTTTCGGAAACAATACCGAGTGGATAATATTCATTTATTTTATCATGAGACGGAATTGTTTCCTCGAACGACTTCCAACAAAAAATCTATGAATATAACTGGCAGACTTAACAATTTGGTTTTAAACATAGTTTTATAATTCAAAAATCATTTGAAATATTAATAAAGTTATAATTTTATTTGTTTTATTAAGTAAAAAAATGATTTATGGCAGATAGATTTACTTTGGTAGCAATTTAATAGTCTAGCACAGCGCTTCTCAAATTAAATTACTAATGAAATTGTTAAATAATATGTACTGTAAAAATTGAAAATGAATGATCCGTCTCATAGTATATATAGATCAGAAATATTAAACAGATACTTTTTCATCTCGCGAAACACTGTTTGGTAAATGCTGGTGTAATAATTTTGTTGCCAAGTCGATATTTTTTTAGTATTTGGTTAGCTATAGTAATATTATGGTATAATATCAACGATCGATATTAAACTAAAAGTTTGTCAAATTCAACAATAAAATTAAAATAATAGGTGGAAATGAGGTGGAAAGATATTTTTGCATAATTATCATGGACGATTTATTTAATTTATGATTTAAAATAAATTTGTAAGAAAAACAATTGTATTGTTATATGTTTATAAAAAAGTAAATTATCAACAATGCGAAAGTAGCTAAAACAATAGGTTGTGATTTAACTCTCGTTTTCATATGGAAAATGTTTCATTTGTGAGCCATGTCACAAATGAATCGTCATTAAACAGACAGATATTTCTCAAGTTCCTTACTTACTTTATAAATAGTAGGAAATAATTTGAAAAAGTTGTCAGTTATAAATGAGACATAAAAATCTGTATTGTCAATTTCATTGCACCACGTTGATATATACACCCATCCCTCGCTTAACACGGAAGATAGGTTCTGCTAGATCGCCGTGCTAAGCGAAATCGTGTTAAGCGAGACTAACAGATGTATGAAATAGAGGGGATAGGTTTTTTAGAGACATTAAGAAAAAAACAGGTAGGTGGAACTTATGAAAATTCATTGATATATAATGATACGGAAAAAATATATTATTCAGTGTCACTATCATTAGAGGATATTAATATCGGTACATATTTTTTTTTTTTTATTGACTGAATATCATTATCACTACTACTTTCAATTGAATTTAATATTATGCTCCGTCTTCGCTTAAAAAAATCGGTAATATGTGATTGTTCATCTCTTCTGATGCTTTTGTAAATCTCTTCATATCTGGCAACGCATTGTTTAATTTCCCGTTGAAATTCCAAAGATCGATCTGTATCTGGATCATTATTTAGGAAATGCATTGCTATATTTCTTGCCATATGCAATTCATCTTTTATTGTTTTAACACTTTATTTTATATATTTCAGTTACTGCTTGTTGTTTTAAATGCGCAGTCCTATTCCCTATACCCTTACCGTTATTCTTAAACTGTCGCACAGCTGTGTGCACATTAACGAAACGTCGAAACATTTTTTTTCCACCGAAACTGAAACGGTGTTAAGCGAGGGATGGGTGTATTGACAAACCGTTGATGTAATACTGACATCTGTTGAAAAATAAATTAAATTATTTGTACCGCATCAAAAAATATTCAATTAAAGAAACGGTTCCTTTCAAGATCCCTATTTATGATTGAAGCGAAAATTTTAAATGATACGTCAGCAGTGAAAAAAGAATCACTACAAGGATAAAAATTTGCTTGTACTGCTGTCATAAAATAAAGCTAATGTATTCAATTTGTAAGAAAGATACTGCCCCCTTAGTTAATTAGCAAATACAGCATTCAATTTAAAAAAAAAAAACTTTTTTAAAATCACTTTTTATCTCGCAGCAAAAAATGAGCTTCTTTTAAACGCTCATCGTAAAACGGGGCGAGGGTCAATTCATTAGTTTTCCGTGGAGAGTTGTTTTCGTAAAGTATTTATGGAAAAACTCGACTAAGATGAGCGCTGTATATATTAGTTATTTTTCATCGGGTTTTTGATAAGCATATTCATCAATTTATTTTTCTATATTTGTGGATAAATCAATGCTTTCGATGAAAAAATAATTACTTTTCAGCCGGGTATGTTAAGAAAACTTACAGTGGATTATTTAAAATAAATAATCATAAAAAATATTTAATTTACACTCACTTGTAAATAAAATTGTGCTTATTGATTAAATTGGCATTCATTTGGTAGAAATCCATTATAACACGGTGAAAAAAATAGCCATATGAGACGATGGCGTGAGCCGAAATAGCTATCAATTATATTTTTAGAATAAACTTGTGGAACTAAAATACATTGCTATTTTTTCCACCGTGTTAAAATTGTGCTTCTTTCCAATCATTCCAATTGTAGATTAATTAACTGAAATGAATTATTACTCACGTTGAAAATTTTTTAAAAATAATCTAATGAAGTGAAATACATACGCGTTACAGTGACAAAACAAATGTTACAAAGTGTTTATTCAATATGAAATAAATTTCTGTCTTATCAATTATTTAGTTAATTTAATTTTATATTGAAATATCTAAGTGATTAATTCTTGACACTTATATTTGAAACACCTATTGGAATATTAAAAAAAAACGACGGATTTTTTTGCCTTTAAATTGGATATTTGTCTGTTGATATTTTTTATTTATAAATGTATAAATGCTATACTGGCATACCCTATTAAATTTAGCTACAGCACTATTGTAAATTTTATAAAACATAAAAGGCATATACACTTAAATGTGTGTAATAAAATATGAGATAATAGTGAGCAGTGTTCATCTTTTGTAAAATAGTACCCTCCAAGACCATGCTTTAACTCGCGGCTAAGTATCTGCTATCCCTTTGTTGAATAATAAAAATAAACGAGTTTCTTAAATCTTGAAGCTGCAGTAAAGATATTCCTTAAAACCTTGTTTGGTTATATGATTTACATACATAATAATATCATGCTAAATAGAATATTGCATATAAAGGCAGGTATTGAAATAAAAGTAAATGTTTTTACTTAAAACGTGTAACAACATCTCTCGACACACAATAATGGTTTTTATGAAATTGTAACGTGACATAAAAGTATTTTTACAGTGGCAAATATATATTTGTTTAATTTTTTATCGAAGAAGTATTGGGGAAGGTTTTTAGAGAAGGAGTTTCAAAAAAGATTCATTATATCAATATCTGTTTTTATATCAATATTACAAAACTATTGCTTAAAATAAGTACACTCTTGAAAAATATTCGTGTTTGTTGTTATATTGATACAAGAAAAGTGTAATTATTTAATATTAACATAGAATTAGAAATGGAATCACTTTTGCTTTAAAGACTAAGTGCTTAGGTATTTAACAAAAAATATTAAAGTTTCAAAATAACTGAATTAAGTAAACACCGTTTGACGGTTGTAAAATTCGGTACAGTCGTTACCTGGAAAACAAATTATTTACTAAAATCAGTTTGACCGAAGCGAACTCGGCGAAGTCAGACAAATTTCATGCTCGGACTAATTTTACGGGACTAATCTGCAGTATGAGTCTTGCTAATCAGGACTAAGTTCGTAGTCTAGAGTCTAGACTCAACATTAGAGTTTTTAACGATGAAAGATTAATTCTAATCAAAATAGTTGTTTAAGCGTTAATGAGTGGACCATTCTTTCGTAATTATTCAAGTAAAATAAACATTCAATACATTAAAACATTAAAAATATTATTAACTATTGTTATTTTAATTCTAAGTGCCATCATCGATTGGTTACGCTTTAGGAAAGGGATGGAAAACTTTTTGCAGTGTTTCGTGTTTTGAACTTTCGTGTAAATCTAAATTGCGCGTCAGACAAATAATTTGAATAAACAGTACAATTTAAATATTATATGATAGTCTTAAGTTCATTGGAACTATAAGATAATATGAAAATGATACCACATTATTTTAAAACATAACTTGTTTATGAACTATGTTGTTTTTTGCTTGGAAATAATTAAATAATGCAGTGGTTTATAGTTGGTGGTTTTTAATTCTAGATCCTCGTATACAATTAAAATTGAGTTTACGTAATAAAGTAGTTATTCAAAAATGTATTAAACAAAAATAAAAGCGGTAGCTTTTATTATATTGTCATCTGTCTTCACTGAATATATCCTAGTATATATTGATATTTTTTCATGTCTGTTCTATGACTAAAACGTGTTTGACAAGTTTCATAATAAATCGATTTACTGGAATAGTAAATTATCACATAACGTTTATAAGATCATTAACTCTGTATACCTGTATTATACTTAGGAAAACATATCTAAGTATTTTAATACATAAAAATTCTGACAGTGTTGTGAAATTCAAGCAACTCTCAAGCAAAATATAAAGTTATAAAAATTAATAAAAATAAATGTTTCAAACCATATGTTTATTATTTTTAATTAAAGTTAGATCGAGCTTTTTTACCGTATTTTTAAATCTAAATTAAAGCATTAATGTTTAGAGCTTTTAGTATTCACAGTATACGCAGTTAAAAAACTTTAAAAAGCTGTCAAAAGTAAAAAACAAATGAACATTAATTATCTTATTCAACCAACTTGCATTTGATAACAATGACATTGACAAACTATTCATTTATACATAAAAAAGTTTTTATTACTCTGTATATCCAGATATTGCAGTACCCATAATTTTTCAAAATTGAGGTTAACTGATGTTAGATTGAAAAACAAGCCCATTTATTTTCATATTTTAATTTCTATGAAAAACAGTATCTTTAGGATTATATAAAAAATATTTAAGCCATTACAGTTTATCATAAATATTTTTTTAATACCGTCTTTTCTATTTTTGGCGGTAATCAGTATTTTTGTAATATTTGTTTCAAAGATAAAATATCAGTATTCAAATACACAACCAGTATGATAATTCCTAGTCATGTTGTTTCAAATAGAAAACGAATATGGTCAGTTGTTATAAAATATTGTAAATGTCTTCAATGGTGATTTATACGCATGTTATCATAAATTAGTATGTAGTATTAAAATTAGATTGTTTAATGCAAAGGAAAATCGCTCGAAATAAACAATTACTGACATCTGTGGTCTGCCTTTCGAACACTTAAAATTCCAAATTGAGCATGTGTAATGGCGATATGAATATTCATGAAGATACAAACGGAAGGGTTCCCTTATATGAAATATACACTCTGCTTTGATGAATATTGTATGGAATTAAAATCGCACGCAGAAATTCATTGTCAAATTGCGCAAACCGTGCAGCCTGTATAAATAACAGAGAATTAACTTATATTGCAAACATGGTTGGCCCTTTGTTCTTATTCGTGATAATTCATGAATAATATAATAATTAAGTAAAGTAAATTAAATTAGCATGGGATACCAAAGTTAAAAAAAAATATTTTGAATTGCCACAGAAAAAAATACCACTTCATTTTGTATATGACAATAGAACTTTGTTTAGTTTTAGTAGATGTCTTAACATTGATGTTTTTTTACTTCATAAGACGCTCATTGTTATCCTGAAACGTTTCATACTGTTATGTTACGATTTGTAAATCCATTACTGTTGATGATAGGATTTTCGGTCTCAAATTAACAAAGACATGCTGCGGCTCAAATTAATATATAAAACATACATATACGTAAGATATCTTGACATGTAAATTTCTTTTTCAAATCGGGTAACATTTTTTTTTACTATTTTTCAGAAATAGAAACTACTTTAATATACTAGATTTAAAGAGTTGTTTACGTGTAATTTTGTAATGAATTTTTAAAATCACTTTTAAGGTATAAACTGTCACTTCTTGAGGGAAAGGCATGATATTTTAAATAAAAAAGTTATCATTATCAGTTGTTAATGCTCGCAATGAGTGAAACCGGTCCTGATCAAAAAATATATTATGGAAATATGTACTAAAAAATGTGTTTTTATTATTTAGAATTTTATAAAACAAGAAAATTTTTCTATTACTAATATACCTCATCATATATTTAGGCAGTTAAAAGTCATATCCACCCCTGTTTGCTACAAAACGTCCGCTTAAAATCGTAGTTTGATACATGTTTGAAACCACATACATATGCACACCTACCTAAACGATAACACTAAACTGAAATGTCGTTAGTGTTATTATATAAAGAAGAATATTTTTAGTTCGAATCAACAAAAAAATATTCTACGTATCGTTGCGGCCTATTTGTGTTATCCCTTGATTTATTGTAATCAAAAGCAAATGAATCAAAATGCTAATTTATATTTAAACACACAAGCCGTCAGAGAATATGAAACAATAAAAATACAAAAAAGATTTATTAGGTTCAATCAGATTTGGGTTACAATTTTTGTAATGAAAATAATTCAAATTTCCATCGAGATTTATCAACCCAAAAATGATTTATTGGGTTTGAGCAGATTAAGGTAATATTTTAATATTGGTTTTATACAAATTCGATTTATTATAATCTTACATTTTTTTTGCATGTTGGTTTTTCCAATCAGCAATACGTACGTAGCATCGCCAGTCACATACTTTTAATTGTTTTATGTTTTTCTTTTGAAAAAATAATATTATCACAGGTTTGTTCAATGCAGGACAGCTTGTGATTGATCTTTTGAAAATTCTTTAAGTTTGATTGATAAATATTTGTTAAATAAGAAATATATTTGATCTTCAAAAATATTCATCTCTTTACAAATTTTGAAAAAAAAATCATCACTAAAATGAGTAATTTTTGAAGAAGATACGGTAAAAGCAAAGAAAATATTTGAGTGAAATACAGTAGAGACAACGATTAAAAACGACTGTTCTCAAGTCAAATTCAAGATTTGAATGGTTAAAAAGTTGTATGTAGCTTTGTCAGTTTTGTTGCATCTGTGTGAGAATGCTTAAAGTTACCGAAAGGCGAAACTCGGGTTGTTAGTGATAAAACATGTGGAATCATACAAAGCTTTAACAATTCAAATTTGATAACCAAAATCTAATCTAACCCAATCTAATCTAACCCAAACTCGAGTTTGCTCAAACAAGATAACGAATATAATGTCATCAATGCATTTAAAAAAGATAGAATAATTAGTATAATCAGCTGAATTGTTAAATTAAAATGTAATAATTTCAATTGAAAAAAGTAAAGAACAATTGACAAAAATATTTTTACAAAGATAAAGATGCGTTAGCGTGATGGGTGTCCAAAAGAATTGCAACGATGTGTTGCGGGAATTTTCTGATTGTCTAGGCGTCATCATTCAAAAGAGCCCCTTTTATTTTTGTATACTTTTATACTTCGAATAAAGTTACTAGAGAAAGAATTTTATCAAGAAGAATATAAGGGTTATTAAGCTTTGTTTTGACCGTATCCCGAATTGTTAGTTTCTGACATATCCGAGTACGCGTCCGCCCCTTGAATGTTTTTCAACGCATTTCCGAGAGAATGATTTGAAATTGTTTCTTGTTACTCCACCTGACAGGTTATATATTGAAGATAAATTGAATTCGGCTGTATACAGATTGCAGGTGTAACAAAAAAAATACAGAAACTTTCGGTGATTTGGCTTTCAACAACCCTTCGTACATCCCAAAGGTCCTACTCGCTGGAAAGTGATATAGCACTATTATTCAGTGACATCCTAAATACATTTAACGATTACTGTAAAAAAGCTCATTTTATTATCTTAACACGAATTTTTATGCTATTCTGTGTAATTGAGCACGTATAGCGAAATTAGTAAATGTTCAATATTATATACATATTATCATTAAACATTAGTAAAAGCATGAGATGAAAACTAGACTCTATAATCGCTGGGTATATGATTACTTAACGCTGAATTTATTTGCGATGATATTATAATTACACATCTCTTTAAAAATTTGAATTATCGAGATATTTTTAAAAGCGAGCGCTAAATATTCCATGTCAATATTGTCACTCAAGCCAGATTGTTTATATAATTTTAGGGGATTTCGAAAATAATAAATAAATCCTTTCAAGGCATCCATTCAACCATGTCACTGACTCACACCCTTTTTCGTTGAGTAGGGAGTCAGCAAATATTTAGACTAGCCACAGGGTGGTTTTGAGAAGTGAATTGGTTGAAATTGATTTACTCTTTTAGTAACCGCACAATTTGTGGTGAATACGAACCACGCGTAAGGTTAGTTCTGGATTCGATTGAATATAAAGTTATAATGATCGGATAAATTAATAAGCATTTTGAAGGTATTAGTGTTAAGTGTGTGTGTATATAATCTATTGAATGTATTGAAGTGAAAAGTCAATATGATTTAATGTTCTATTTCCTACCTACAATGCGACCGAAATGAAGACTTTTGTAGATATTTATATAGTTAGTGTGTAAATAATATGTATACTTTTTAACAATCATTTTTACCTGAAACCTTCACTCCTTTGAACATATTTCAAATTGTCTTTAAGAAAAGTATTTTTTGCCAACTTATCGTAGTAAGTAACATGTCACACTACTGTTGACTGCATGTATATTTCAGCGAATTTCGAAAACATAAAAACTATCTAACTGACTTAATTTTGACTGTGAAAAAGATAAACTAAAATAAGTTGTATTATATATATAATTTTAAAATAAAATTCGTTACTTCGTTAAATCCTTTAAATGGATGTTCGTTTATCATTTTCCCTTCCAATGTAAATTGGTGAGTATGGGAAGAAGTTAACCTCAAGCACTTAGCAGAAAGTAAAGTGAAATCCGGGCCAAAGGTGTTTCCGATTTGAATGAAACCGATCGCGTTCCTGAAAGGTTATAATTATCTTTTTGCACGAGAATCGTTTGAGCGACGCAAAAAGTTCGATTGCAAAATAAATGAAAGCTGAGTTGTGACGCATGTTGTTTTCGTATCATATCGAAATTGCTTTATCGCAGGAAGCTATGTTCATTAATCAAGGGTAATTTATAAAAATAATTCGTACCGAAAATTATGGTAAAAAGAGTATCTTAAAAAAGCGAAATGTAAGAATGGACTGTTTGTTGACTCAGATGAAGAATGTTATGGTTGATATTCACGCACCTCTAAAGTAAGCTCATAAATTAAACAAACAAAAAATGTATAAAAATATACTTTTACGGATTAAAGTCATTAACTTCATAGAGAAACAAAAAATAGTAACTGAATTCTGTTCCAAGATATATGACGGCTGAATTTCATTTAATATATAAAACGAGTGTTTGATATTCTTACAGAAATGTCAAATAATAAAAAGTTTGAACTTAAAAGTAATTTGAATTAACTTCGAGAGATATGTCATTTCAATATTTTTTATCATACTTGCCACCACAATTGAGGCATGTCTTATATGTTTTGAGAACTTAGAATATAAAAATGTGCCTTACTTTTTAATGTTAAGATTGACTTTCTATTATAAGAAGGGAAGGTTTTGATTGAAACACGGTGAAAAAAAAGCAATGTATTTTAGTTCTACAAAATCATTTTTTTTATATACAGTTGATAGCTATTTCGGCTCACGCCATCATCAGGACTATGCTTAAACTAATAGTTGCGAGCACGAAACAAGCTAGGTCGTTAAAACAGGAGAGAAGATGTATTGTGTACCTTTTCTACACAGCTATATATAAATAAGCATAAGATATAGATTAAACAAAATAATCTTGTAGAAATAAAATAAATTGCTATTTTTTTTCACCGTGTTATAATGGAGTTCTACCAAGTGAATGCTAATTCAATCAATAAAGTTTTGATTGAACCCAAATTTTATACATAAAAGTGCATCAAAAAATACTTATTAGTTTCATGTTATCTATAAAGATGATAATGTATTTTTGTAATTTGAAAATTGATTTTATTTGGCCATAATTCTAAAATTGGTAAAACAGTGTCTCGGTTTATTTTATTAATATGAAAAATATATTAATTTAAAGATCATCCACTTTTTGTGAATCAAAAATTATGTTAGGGATGTGATATTGAATAAATTTAGAAGATATTTTATATCGGCGAAATTGATATTATGTTATACCCAGCTTTTTCGGATGTAAAAGCCTGGATAGGCTTGTGTTTGACATTAATGGAATGCTTACCTTTCGCGGTCGAGAAAAATGAATTAACTTTTGATATTTTCATGTGATCATTAAATAATTACTCTAATATCAAACGGCGCCCGCTGACAAAAAAATGACCACAAAAAGGGACGAAATTATAAATTCAGGTGATAATATGATATGACTTCCGCAGGCCGTTTTCTGCTACGATAATAAATGATGTTTCATTAAAAATATCGGTTTATATTAACAACCCTCATTAAGTGTTGGATTTCTAGAGATTGAAATGTTCTGGATTCGGGTTTTCTCAGTTCAATATGTTTTTTCTTGTTAGATTTATTATCAGTCTAGTCTCACAAGAAAGATAAAAATCGTAATGAATATTTTATATACACTAAAGTAAACGAATAAAAAAAGATTATAAAAATCACAAGTGACAACAGTTTTTATTTAAAACGCATACAATGTAAAATCTATACATATGCTGAATTTCCCCCAGATAATTGCTATACATTTTTTGGAAATGAATATTTTAGATTTTTTTGATGTGGTTAAATATAATGTTACATAAGCGGTATATAATAATGAACTTCGATAGTTTTAGCTTCTAAAATCTTGTTTCAATTATTTTCGTATTATTATTTATGTTTAAAAAGAAGTATTTGTATAAAAAGCCCATGAAATTAAAAAAGCACTAAATGGTTTATACAAATGACAGTTTTATTACTTTTCCGAGATGCTGAAATATGGATATTAAAGTATGTGAGAATTCTACGTTAAAAAAATCATAGAAACAAATTTTTTATACGTGACCTACGATTTTTTTTGATAAGTTTTTTCCAGTGGAACTTAAATTATATATATGAAATTTAACAAATTAAAAAACTCTGGTCGAAACATAGGCTTGTAATTTATGATATCAACTGAAGGTGCTTGATGGAATTTCGATATCAAATTTAAATTGTTGAAACTTTTAATGATTCCAGTTTTGTTGTATCTGTGTGATAAAATGCCTGAAGACGCCGAAAAGCGAAACCCGAATTGTTGTCGAAAAGATATCGAATTGTGGAATCGTTCAATCATGCAACCATTTAAATTTAAAAATTGAAGCTTGTGATGGTGTATTAAAAAACAAAACCGTGAAAATCCAAATTTTGTTTATGCTTAAAAATGTTTAAAATGTTTAAGCAAAAATTAAATATATTACAAGTAGTATAAAAAACCTAATTGGTATAGTGAAATTTATTTTTTCTCAAAGAATATTTTTGCTCCCTTTGTTTCGGGACAGTACGAAATATTTTGTGATGAAACAATTATGTAAACATATTATTTTAGAGGGAATTTTGATTAGGAATTGCGAGCACAATTTTTATTTCAATATAAATGTGTATTTTATACACAAAAGAACGAGTTCAAGGATTTTTTAATTTTGCTGTACTATGGGTGAATGAATGATATTTAAAAATTTGCAAGAAATGTTAATGGTTGGCAAAAATCATTCTTGTATTAATGTTATTATTTCTGTTCCAATTGGGAAGTATGTAGGCTTTTAGTTATTTTTATTTATAAAATATGAACATTTGTCCATTACAATCGACGTGACTGCAAAAATATTTATATATAAAATTGTATGCACAAAACGAGTATATCATACAAATTTGTAAAAGGATTGAAATATTGTAGTTGACTAATAATTTCGCGCTTGATAGGCAATATCGGCATTGTGTTTTGTTACTTAAAAAAAATGCATTTCTACAAAAAAGTGACAGTTAACACTTTAGGAATATTAAACGAAGGAAAAAAAAATCAGTTTTTTGAATATTTCTTATTTTATTGTCGTTGTTGTCAATTTATTTTAAATAACAAAAACACATTTTTCAGTACTTAATTTCACATTATATTTTTTGATCAGGACCGGTTTCGCTCATCGCGAGCACTATCAACTGATAAAATAAAATTTACAAACAAGTTTATTTATACAAAATATTTGATTATAAGGTAGCAAGTAGACAAAACCGTAGGTTCAAAAACTAAGAAACAATATACAGGAAATCATACAATATTGATACAAATAATAATTTATACTAATTTATATTATTTATATTAATATTTTACGATTTTCCATAAATTGTTTTTTAGTTCTTGAACCCATGGTTTTGTATGCCCGCTAAATTTTACTCAAATATTTTGTGTAAATAGACTTGTTTGTAAATTGTATTCTATCAGTTGATAATGCTCGCGATAAGCGAAACCGGTCCTGATCAAAAAATATATTGTGGAAATAAGTACTACAAAATATGTTCTTATTGTTTTATGTATCATGCCTTTTCATCAAGAAGTGACAGCTGACACCTTAAAAGTATTCAATTTAGTTTTCAAAATGAACAATCAATAAAATTGATTGATTTTTTTTAAAGAATTTTTGGCGCCCTATCAGTTATTCACTACATGTTATTAGAGATTGTATTGGATTTATATCTTAAGAGGCATTAGAATTATATCTAATGACAAAATTACAGCACAACAAGACCTGTTGTAAAAAGGATGGATGCAGAAAATCACTGTGTTATATTTCTTACCAAATCAATAACCGCCAACCCTAAATCAATATTTTTATAAAAAAAATTCATCTCTTTTTAACATATTTGTTAGGGTTGATGGTGTGCATTTGTAATTTGCATATTAAAGGGTAGTTACGTAAATGAGAAACACTTGTATGGCTATAAATGAAGTATGGACCTTTCCATGTAACAAATTCTATACAAACTTTGAGCTTTGGAAATTTTACATTTACCTGGTTGAATATTTGTACAGGATATGATTTCTCTTAAAAGCCACTTAGTAGGTAGCAGTGGTCGACAATCTGTGAAAGTTTACAGATTTAGCCTTTATATGCGATGAAGAAAAGTTTTAATTAAACGTAAAAAACAAATTAAAGCTCTAGAATTACACGTTTTTGATATTGAATTAAAACAGTTTGTAGATACTGTCATACAGCGAGAAATTTACAATAGAAAATGTGGTTAAAAAAGCTTTTATCACATGTTTGTAAATATGTTCTGCTGGTAAATAAAATTAAACTTAATAAAACATACAGGAAACAAAGAGGAGATCACTCAATCACTTGTGAGAAAATAAAATTTATATACCTTTAAAAAATATTTCAGTTTTTTATATCACTATTAGTGATTAAGAAAATGTTGTTTCAACAATGTTTGAAAAAATACTAAATAAATAAGACTAATTAATTATTCATTAGCAATATGTCTGTCTTACAATTAACGTTTTTTGTGTTAAAGTTAACACACAAAATTATCCATCTTAACAGCTTTATTGTCTTAAAACCAACCAAATTCTTATAATTGTATGACAAATTTTTGCGATATAGTATCCATATAAAATGAAAACCGATAATTTGTAATAAAAAATATAGGAGCGTTATGTTTTTATTAAAGTGTTAATATATAACTTCTAAAGAATCATATTGTATCATATTGATGAAAAAATAATTGCTTAAACTGTACAAAATTAATTTTAATGTAGTCGATAAGTAAAAATAGCGGTATATATTAAATTTTAGTTATACAAATAAAAGCAAAAATCTTTTATAATACAGCTTTTGTAATGAAAATAAAAGTTGAGAAACATTGAAAGGACCATAACAATTATTATCAAGATTGAATTTTAATAAGAAAATTAATTTGATGAAGCAATAAGATTAAATTAAAATTCGAAGTTGTTTTATGAAAGTTGAACTTGGACAATATACTTCAATATTGAAATGATCAATAATGGGAAACCGATAACATAAAAGAGTAAGGTCCATTTATATTTCGCATTAAAGTCACTGATTAAATAATTCCATTATATTAGGAATTCATTAAATCACAGTAAAGATATAAAGAATATTACACTTCTTTTTATTCTTTTTTTCAACAAAGAAAAATGATAAAAAGCTTCCTTTTTGATTAACCTTAAAAATGTATAAAATAAATACAATTTATAGAATAATAAATACTATGGAAATGGCTTCATTCCTTGATAAACTGATAGACTAAATTTTCTGTAGTATTCAAAGACATGCTGAATCTTAGGAAACTATTAACAATTTATAATTTCGGCGTAAGGTGATAAGACAACTAATTTTATTTATATATTAATGCACAAGAAGTTAATGTCAATTAAATTTATGATGATAGTACTCGGCAAACAAATAGTGAATAAAACCTTAATTTAGAAGAATTGCAACTGTCATCGACAAATTTATCTAGCCAGTAAACTTTTGGCCAATATTCTTTGTTCTCACAGACTGTCGGACAGAATAATTTCTTTCTAATTAAATCTTGATTCATTAAAAATGGCCGTTATTTTCATAAAAACCATAGACTTAGATACCTTCTAACAAATTTATAAATGATAAAAATGGACTGTGACATTTTATGGAGTCTGCCGTTCTTTTTAGAATTTCGCTCGGAGGTAAAGAGAGGGGAAATCAAACAATAGAATATTGAATTCTTGGCAGCTAAAATTAGTTTTCTCATAAATTTCAGACGAAATGAGTCAAAAGAGATTTTAATAACGTTGTTCCTGTTGTGATTTATACAATATGAAATTTACAATTAACAAATACGTTTTCACGACACTTCACTTCGATGCCGACTAAATGTATTGTCAGTCATCTATAAAAAAGTGACGCTAGCCTTTCAAAATCTTCAGTGGTGAAAATATTGATAACCTTCCAACATAACAAAAACATTCCGATGGAATAGAAAAGAATAACGTAAACAGAAAACGAAAGTATTAAACGCCACGATCACTTCTAGACGCACGAAAATTAACATTAGGTTGATAAGTGATTTAAAAATGTGTTGGAGATATTTAAGTTTTTATATTATTAAATCAAAATTCACATGAACATAAAACAACTGATAGTATACACCATAAAATGAATTTAAATCTAAACACTATATTCGAGCAATTTCATTACAATTAGTACGGCTATCGTCAACATTTCATCAGTAAATAAAGGAAATCTCTTCTTTCTTTCTTTTAAAATTTTGTAAGAAAAAAACACTTTTAAGATTGTCAAACGTTATTAGGCAAATTGTATTTAAACGAAATACAATGGCTTTTAAACGAAAACAATAAATTACGAAAACTTCGATATTTACGCTTATTCCCGACAATAAATAATTGAGGCTTGTATATTTGCAAAAATAAAACTACAAAATTTTAAAGGCTTTTTAATGGGAGGTGAGCTGTAAATTTTAAGGATTAGAATTTACTTCTGAGATTTATCGGGTTCGTGAAAACCCAACGAAAAGATGCTTGAGCGAACTAACAAGTCGAACGATTTTGATGCGAGAAATTTAAATCAACATTTTTCATTTAAAGTGTAAAAATCACCTAGGGCGCAAGTGAAAAGCTTTTCCGAACGCAAAATCTTCATCATCGTCTCAAAATCGTTGATTGTTGAATAAAAGTGTTGGTGATCTAAAAAGACTATAAAAATGACAATTTGGTGGCCTACTTGCGATGGATGTCACCAACGAAATTGAAAATTATTTATAACATCACTACATATTGAACACATTTAGAAGTAAATTCAGATTATATTAAAACTTGAAAATGAATAAGTAAAACATTAAGTTTGTTTATGTATTCCATACTTCGATTTGAATACGGTAGCTTAATGACTTCTTTACGGAAATAGTATAATTTATGTTATAGAAATCATAACCAAGATATATTTAGCATTATTGATATAATTTGTGATATCGACTGACCTTCAGTGCTTGATGAAATTTCAATAATAAATAAAAATAGTTCGTGTGATATAATGCCTGAAGATGCCGAAAGGCGAAACCCGGGTCTTTAGTGACAAAACACGTGGAATCGTACAAAGTTTTAATAATTAAATTTTGATATTGAAATTCAGTCAAGCACCTTCAGTCGACATCATAAATGACAAACAATAAATCTTTATTTAAAACACACTTGAGATGATAACAAGAAGAGTTATTAGGCTGATCAATGTATTAACAAGAGAGGTGGACATATATTATATAATATTATAAATGAACAAAGAATTGGGGTCAGTTGTAATATTATATAATACCACGCATTGTTGTCATAAAACAATGTTGGTGCACAGTTATAGATGGAGAAGATAAAACATATATTTCATCTCTATTCCTTGTTAAAATAAATTTATGCAATAGAGTGTGGTAAATATCAATATGATGTGGTATGGTGAACTAGTAGAAGCATCGTCTGCTTATATGTATAGCACAGTACGCTTTAGAGACCGCAATAAAGCATACTAAAGTAATTTTATTACTTGCCTGGTATACAGAGCATGGCAATATGTTACTCTATGCATTATTAATAGGTGCTTATCACATATATTTTTAAATTCAATTTATAATCATATATTTGTTTGGAATAATAGAATGTTGTATTTATATTGTTTATGTTGGGTTAATTAATATGACGAAATATTTATTGTTAATCAGTTCTGCGAAACCCGGTTTGTTAGTAACAAAAACATGTAGAATCGTACAAAGTTTCAATAAATACAATTTGATATTAAAATTCAATCAAGCACCTTCAGTCGATATAAATAATTATAACATTATATAAAATTATATCTGTGTTTGTGCAACATTAGTATGTGCTCGTATATGGCGCATAATGCTTGTAAGTGTGTAATATTTTTTATTAATTTTTTAAAACTATTTCCACTTCTATGGTTTATCAAATGAAATTTAATTAATTTTAACAACATTACGTGTTAAATGAGCAGATAGTAGGTCTTAACCAGTCCCTCAAACACAGAGACGTAGAAACGTAGAAACGCAGAGACAGAAACGCATTTTCAGAGAATAAAAGATTTAAGTATAGGGTCATGAATTATTTAGAGCAATAAATAAACCTTATGATTCTGCCACAACTCCAAGACTTAGATGGCGAATAAAAAAAATTTCATACATAAATTTTATGAAAATGGATTTGTGCAAAATGGTAAACTAATTGATATTTATCATATCCTATGTACACTTCGAGTGTGGTAGTCAAATGTAAAGAAATACTAGAAAATTTTATGAGACTGGCCATAGTTCACCTTATTTTATTTTACAATAGAAAAAATTGAAATCACTGGGGCTTGTCCATGCTTTGCGATTAGTCTTTTTCAGACGGGTGTTGTTTTTCCTACAAAAAACCTTCCGCAGTGAGCTTTCAATGAAATGTACCAAGTATTGCACGAGGAAGCAAGTCTGTAATTATTGGTAATAAAATTGTATTTTAGTACGGAGAAGGGAAAATTAAGTTTTTGTGCAAACGTGTCGAGAAAAATATCGATTGCCATTTTGATTACATTCGTCTTGGCGGAGACCATAAAAAAGGATGTATTTTTCTAATATTTTGGTATTAAAATTATAAAAACAATACTTTTTACGTTGATAAATGAAACATGTTATTTTTGGTAGGACTATCGTCATAATTAAATATTGTATACACTTTTGGAAATACTTATATTATCACTCGTATAATTTATTTTTAATAAATATTAAACTTCCCAGCATTTGGCATATTTTTATTCTAGATTTAATATGGTATCATTTGTTTGGTTATTTCGAACTGTTCAATATTAAGTTGAATTAAACATAATACATTTTCATAATATAAACAGTAGATTGTCTATGAGCAGGACCTTGAAATTAATATCATGATGCTGTATGTATATTTTATTGTTATATTTGCTACATGATTGCTTGGTATGAACCATTAATAACTTCCTAAGTGACCTAACAAATCTTAATTGATCCAATTATCACTAATTATAAGTCCATTACACCTGATGTAATAACGCATAAATATTAAAATTTAAACATATTCCCTAAATCGATTAATTATTTAAACTGTGAATACTGGGTTTGTTGTTTAAACAAATTTAACGCCATTATTACTAAACTAAGTTACTTAAAACTATTTTGTTACTAAAGAGTCATTAACTGCATAACTGCCAAATAATGCAGAAAAAAACCAAACAACGAAAAGTGTGCTGAAAAAAATTAGTTGTCAGAACAGTAAATTTGAAATAATTTGATTGAGATTATGTGATTTAACAAATAAAAAACGCGCTGAAAGTTCGTTACAATATAACAATTCTATTATTAAGTGAGTTGTGCCAGTTCCAAGCACCAGTTTTTTTCCAAGTGAATAATCTTTTTATTATCCACACGATAGTAGCCTTGTCTGTCGTAGATCCGTTTTATCGTGTAATAGCGTCTTCGCACGAAATCTCTGCGCCTAGGAAATATTATTTATCAACAAAACAGCTGTCTAATAAGAATTACTGTGATTATTCCCCATTGGGTACGATTGATACTGGCATAATAATATTTTGACGTGGATATATTTCATGGATTTCATTTATATTTTATTTATTTGATTCTATTCTTAACGTGACATTTTTTTATATAATGGAAGAGTCTTTGAAAGGACGTAGGGTTATTATATTGTCCAGGGGCGTGGAATAATACATATGAATGTAGTTTCATAAATATTTCTTTCGGCCGAGTATTGGAAGTTTTAATTGATTATTGATAAGATTTTTTTCAAGCAGACGACCTTGTGTGTTTTGACAGTCTAGAGATCAGACGGGTATGTGTTGTTCAGGAAAGATCTATGTAGAATTTACATCGTTCAGCCTTATATTTCATATATCGGAAAACAGTGTTTGTGATGTTTTAAAGAGTTGATCTTTTGAGACTTAAAAATATCTGGGATCATAAATATCATTACCTGCAGAGTTTTTTTTTATGTGATACGTTTGTAATTCATAAATTAATCATCAATTCAGAGTATCAGAATAAATATATTTGAGATTTATTGTGACAAATTTTTTGGTGAATCTTTCAGCAATATTTTTTAAAATCAATTTAAAACAATTGAGAACTTTTTAAGGTACGTAATGTTTGCTCAAATTATTCAACTGTTCATTATTTTATTGTAAAAAATAATGCGTATTTCACAATTATTCCTATAATCATAATCAAGTTATGTATTATTTTATTATGGGTCAGTTGATAATTAATATAAGTAGGTTTTAACTGATTTTATTCGAATTTAACCAGTTGATAATGCTTGTAAGTATTAAATTGTGGAAGCATTACGAGACATTTTGCTTTATTTATTAAATAATAATGTTTTTCGACCAAAAAGCAATAGTTAAAACTTCAAAAGTGACAAAAGTATATCTATGTTCTTGGATATTAATTCAAAGAATCTCGGGTTGACTGACCCTTAGGACGATGTTTAATATTATTCTTTTGTTTTGTAAGCAAAAAAGGCTACAATCACTGGTTGCACTGTTATTATATTAGTAATACTTTTTTACAACGCGGTAAAAAATAGCAATAAATCATACATAGTTAATGGATTGAATAGATTCCGTAAACTCTGTAAAAATTAGGAAAAAATATTTAATTTAAAATTTTTTAAAATGTGATTATTGATTTCGGCGTTTGAACATGTTGTGACTATGCCGAAAGCCGAAAACGCTATCAACAACCGTATATAAGCATTTGCTTTGATACTAGTTTACTACATACAGTAATACGTTAATTTTACATGAAAGTAGTTTCAGCAGTACGTCATCATTAGAGCTGAAAATTGTTGAAAAAAATATGGAAACCAGATCAATTGTTCTCGCATCTATCGTATTTTTTAGCTCAGACAAACACAATTCAAAAAATCACAATAACAATTAACTACTCGTTATTTTTATTTTATATATCCTTTAAAAGAACGAATCTTTAATTAATAGTTTCTCTGACGCTGTAATATTGTATTGAGTAAATATAAATATCAATTTCCAATAAACTTTTAATTTTAATTTAGAAACAAATTATGAAAATAAAAGTGAAAACGTTTAGGGTAAAGAATGGTTAATATGCTTAATCATTAGACCTAAAAATTCAAAATTGCTTTCTTATTAAATGGCATGTTTAATTAAAGATATACTGCAGTATAATATGTACGTAATCATTGAGCTCCGTAAATCTTCTCGTTTCTAGATTGTAGATTTTGCGTAAGTGCGCCATTGGATATTCGATGCGAGGCGGTCGGCGTGGTTTTATTTATCGTTAAACGTCGTAAAACAAAAGCGTATCTGTCTTTATATTTCTTTTTATTTGAGTTCTCTGTTCTGTTTCATGTTACCCAAGAGAGAGAAAATGGCTTCGCAAGCAACAATGACACAAATGACAGTTGTGCTATTCTTAACGGACACAAATACATTAAACTTATCAATATATCGGATATAGCCTACACTAAAACACGGACATAAACTCTATAGTAGAAAAGAATGTATATAGTATATACTACATACTGTTCGCTCAACGAATAGATGTGTTAAGCCGAAAAAATAAGCGTCAATTGAAAGTTTATATGACTTATAATATAAAACTTTGCTTTTTTTTAAAAAATAAATCAGTCATACAGGGTTAATTTTTAAAGGTATAGAGCTTTAAGTTGGCAACACTTTTTTAACTTGCGGCCACTTTGCCAGCTGTCAAGTGATTTATGGTTAGTTTGGTTTGGCATTTCAACATGAATAGACTGACGCCTGAACAACGCTTCCAAATTGTACAAATTCTTTTTAACTGACATCGAAACATAATATTATATTGGCCTTAAAATGTCGACACATTTGAGAAAAAATCGTGATATATAATTTTTAATGTATGTTCACGTCTGATGCAGAGAATACGGCCCCCAGATGAATGTATCTTAGCAGATGCTTTTTACGAGTTCTGATTGTTAATCAGATACTCATTCTGTTGATTGAACTGGCATTTACTTGGTAGAACTCCATTATAACATGTTGAAAAAATAGCAATATATAATATTTTTTAGTTCTACAATTTTTTTTACCGTTCCGACGATGGCGTGAGTCGAAATAGCTATCAACTATACCTTATAAAAAAAATGTAGAACTAAAATAAATTGCTTTTTTTTCACCGTGATACTCAATCTGTCTTCTTAAATAGTGATTAAGGATATAACAGATAGAGCGAGGATATAAGTAATGATAAACTAGCCACTCTCTCTACACAACGTTGTATTATAGATCGGATGAAATGATGAATGATGATAAATAAAATGATCGATATAGAAAAATACTTTTTTCTCTTGGACGCAAGCAAGTTGGACGAAAAATATTGTTTTTTTACTAAGCTTGAAAAATATACTTTGTATAAACAGAGGATATGTTTTCTAGGACACGTTGTAAACTTTTACTTCACTAAACTTATTATTAACCTTTATCAAAGACTGTGGAGAAAAAGCAGTTATCTTATTTCTGTAGAAACGCCCAATTTCAAGGAATGATGGATGGTAGAGAATATAAAGGTCATGTACGTCCACGTATAAGATAAATCCTTTTAGTTTTTCGCAAATGAATTTGAGGCTATCACACCACTACGTAAATCGACAGCGTAGAGCGTTAATCAATCGGCTCCTAGAACAGAACTTATTTCGGTATGTAACGGTTGCACTTTTTAATTTGAAAGGACTGCAGTCATATTAAATTGATTCAAATGCAGCAACTTTTTACATAGCATAGTATTTAGCTATAACAGAATCACTCTCGTGTGAGTTACATAAAAATTTGGAAGTGCGAAACTTGGGTTTATTCAATTTCATATATTAAACATAGTACTAACGCAAACTAATTATAAGCTAAACCAGTGATCGGCAACCAACTACCCGTGGGTAATTGAATTGCCCACTACAACATTATGAGTAACCCGACAATGAAATATGATATTTTTTATCAAATTATTTTGAAAATTTTTGTATTCATTAAAAATATGTTTTTTATCGGTTTATGTAAGTAATTGAAGGTCAAATTTTATTTAATCATGTTTTACATCAATATTATTGAAATTTGAGTTGTTAAAAACTTTCTACGATTCAACATGTTTTGTCGCTAACGATATTATCACATGGATGTTACGGAATTGAAATCCGTGCATCCATTGCATCCGTGTGATAGAATACCTGAAGATGCCGAAGGGCGAAACCCGCTTATACGCTAAAATAGATTTGTTTTAAGCTTTTACCCACTAAGCAAATAAAATTTTCAGAGTTGAATTTTTTTACCCAGTCTCTCAAAAGGTTGCTGACCATTGAGCTAAGCGATTCACCAAGAGACACGATTCTTAAATTGGTCCAGTGATGTCGATGACATTTTCATTACAACATATTATAATATAATATCTCAAAGGTGTTATCTGTCACCTATTTGTAGAAAGGAACTATATTTTATTTGTCATTTATTTTTCCATTTGTAACGCTGCACTCTCTTTCTCTTGCAATTAATGACAATTGACAATGAAACAAGTTATCGATAAAAATAATTTCGACATATACATATATATTTGACACCAAACGCATACGGCATTCTCTGTTTGTGGGTTGTTTGAATCAAGTATAATAAGTGATGGCTAAAACATATCACGGCTAAAGGGCACTAATTACTGTCGATAAATTTTATAATATATTATTCAATCAAAAAATAATTGTGGTCGATCAGAACTCTTGATTGATAAACATTTTATAAATATGAACGTTGAAAATCCAAAAGTTAATCGTTAACATACGTTTCGAAAATCATTTTGAGGTATAGTGATTCACGACATTGTAAGCGTTTGTACAACATCGGCTAAAGCACAACTCCTTATCCCATTTGGGAATAATGTTCATAATATAATATAATATATGAAATGTCATATGTTTAACTCCCCACGTGAGCCTATAGCCGAATAGGTAAAATGTATAAGCGTTTCTCGTATTTAAGATTTAAATAGGAAATTAATCGTACCGAAATGTACGATAATTTTGTTATTGCAGTGGAAAGAGACATTAGGCACACTCTAGTGGTAAAATGAAGAAACTATGAGAACAGGGTTGTACATTGTTAAAATAGTAATATATTTAAAAAATATTAAATATCAAAATCCTTAAAAAATAGTCAATGAAAAATACAGTATTTATTTAATTTGATTTATATCTAACTCAGAACCCTTCGGATAACTGAATTAAAAAGGTACTAGAAAAGTTTTTTTTAAATTTTGTTGAAAAAATATTTTAATTCATTTTTGTGAGTGGTATCGAAAAAATAGTATTGAAGATATAAACGTTCACTAAAATATAAAAAAAAAATAGAAAAGGAGAAATATTTCATATATTATGAAAAAAAACCGTGGATTGGGATAGAAATACGCACCACAGAAAAAAGTTATAACGAAAAAAAAAACCAAAAATATAGCCAATACAACGGATTTACAGAAAACCCATGAAATTCAAAAGTCATATGAGATTGTCGGAGAGAAAAAGCGTAATATTGATTCATACACAATAGTGTAAATAATAAAGTCAGCACATCATATTGAGCTTGGTGTAATTTTAACTATATGACTTCTGATCACTTACAAATACAAAAATCACGCTGTTAAGGTTTATCTGATCGAATTATCGAATTAAATTAAAGATGTTAGTTGCAAGCGCTGGTGTTAATATAAGTAACACTATGAAAGAAATATATTACACTCTTAGAATCATACATTGTTTTAGAACAATATTTTATATATGAAAAAACGCACTTTAGATTGAATACCCTGATCCCATAGAACACAGACATCTTGACGAGTTTGCGGAAGGGAATTTATCTTACATGACATCTAGTGGCAAGAACAGGAATGAGAATGATCGTTCCATTTAAAAGGTTGGTATGCGAATATGTGCGTGCAAAATACGGCATAACGTTACGCGAAAACTTTTCATATAGCATTGCAAAAATTTCAGTTTTTGATACTAAAAACTTCAGTGTGTTTCCTGTCATATGATTTTCCATTAAGCCATTAAGCTGTTGAGTGTAACGCTAGCATTCGATTAAGTGGATAGTGAAAATGTGTAGAATAATTGCAGTTTTTAAGATGAAGGTTATCATTCAATTATCATTAGTAGCAACACAATATTTTTGTTATAGTAAATTGGACCCCTTGTCTAGTTGACTTCGTTATTATCTTTAAGGTCCTTCAAGAGATGCCGCATCTTATAAATAATGCATGGATTTTTTTCATGTTTTATGTTTTGTTCGTATTATGGGGCATTTACTTCATATGTCATCAAACAAAGAAATGTACATATATTGATTGAACATCATTTTTTAAAATTGTTTATTTGCCAACATTCTTTCTAAAATTTTTGTTAAGAATGAACGTAAACAACGCCGACGATGTTGGCCGCTTGCCCACGGAACTTGCAACGTGAAAAATAATTGCTATGAACTAAAAAGTGTCAATTGCTGACAAAAGACGATCAATGCAGGTGATCTGTGAAGTTATTTCAAAACAATTGACTTATTATATAATGATTTTTGATTGTGTCAAATTGTCAATGAAATCGAATTCAAATAAATTATTAATTGTTATTACAAAAATCTATATATATCATCATCCAATAAACAATTTCCGTTCAATATGTAAGCTTATTGATATAGTCGTCTTTTTAGTTTCATTTACAATTTTTAATTTTTTTTAGTTTTATTGCTAGCAAGAAATAAGCTAGGTCTTTAAAACAGAAGAAAAGATGTATTGTGTACCTTTTCTACACAGATATATATAGATAGTCATAGCTCTGACGATGGCGTGAGCCGAAATAGCTATCAACTATTTCCTACAAAAAAAATTGTGGAACTAAAATAAATTGCTATTTTTTCACCGTGTGATAATGGAGTTCTACCAAGTAAATGCCAATTTAATCAAAAGATTAATAGATGTGTTCATTTGATTTTGAAAAAAAAATATGACATGATGTGTGTATTTTCAAAGCATTGCATCCACGATCTTTTGGTCACCAAGTGAAGTGTTACTGCTAGTATAAAAACAGACTTTTTAATTAAAATATATGAAGTAAAATTTAGGTCTCAACAAATATATACGATAACTGTTTACGTGTTGTAAATAAAGTTAATTATGGTTAAGCGTAACATAAAATAATGCTGTAATCATTTAAGAAAAGTTGTTCTTATGTTATGCCAAATGTTGAACAAATTCGCTAGCCAATGCACACCGTGTTTAAATTTGACTGCAGTTAGGAGTTGGAATAGTTTTGGCAACGCTCTCTCTAACTTTGGGACTTATGGGTTCTGCTTAAATGTTCTAAGACTCGTGGACTTACGGGTCTTGTAACGTTTCTACTAATATCTATGCTGAAGGACTTTATTCGTGTTTCAGAGAAATTCATTTTAACGTATTCAACTATTCATTGCATGTCTTGTGACTCAGTTGAATAATGAATTGAAACCAATTAAGAGTATAACTGAAAGCATTTCGCATTTCACAAATATGTATTATAATTATTACCACGATTCTGTTAATATTAATATTATAGTAAAATATTATTGTCCACTGTATTTTCCTTAATATATGAAGAATTTATTTTGAAACTATATAAATGGGTATACTTTTATGAATGTCATTTATTTCGCACTACCTTTTACAAAACCCATGAAAGTCACATTTTTCAATCAACAACTTGATGTCAAATAATTTCTTTTTCAGAGTTTACCTTTTTTGATTGAATATGTTGAAAAGGTGTTAAAATCAAAAAAAATATTCATTTTGAAACAAGAGTATAGAAATTTTATACCAGATATTGGCGATACAGGTAACTTATTTATTCAAAAATATTTGAGAATGAATGTCTTATGATGTTACTAATTGACAACGGTGGATATTTTAGAAATAACTGAAGCCCACTCATAACTATACGTAAAATTCGTTTGAATTTATCTTTCCCTTACAAAACATATATTTTCATATAGTACTGTACGAATCGTGAAATATTATGTCAGTGGAAAAATTAAATGGCGAAAACCGTATACAAAAAACCATTATAAATACTGATTTCAGTTAAGGTTTTCTTGGTGTAGAATGTTACACTTCGGATAAATTTTCTTTGTTGTGTCGTCTTAATAAAGAATAATTCGAGTTCATAATCCTTCGATAAAATCATAAGATAATCATTATAACTAAAAAAATCTGTATTAAAATGACAACAATTCGTGAACCATATATAAAAACGTGGAATATGATGCCATGAGAATACGAAACGTTTATATCTGCTTTATATTTTGATAATGTTTTGATAAATCACCTCTTAGATGGCGTTATAAATATGAGAAAAATAAAGCGGTCGAGGTGCGAAAAAATCTATCCTGTCAACTTAATTCGATCGTGCGTCACATTTAGCGCCAAAAAGAATGCCATATCATTGCGTTACCGAGAAGAAATGGACATATTTTTTAATGCTTTAGCCACCATCTTAAATTTTATACAAAATTTAAAATGGCAGATAGATTTATTTAGAATATGATTTTTTTTATATCAACGTCAAAGATGTGTCATATTATGCTTTTAAAGGCAGAGTAATATAACAATAAACATTAAAAACGGCAAAGATATCAATCTGCTCAAATAAAGGGGATCGTCATAGTCATTCTGATTAAATTTCAACGAAAATATATAGCAAAAATTATTGTTAGCAATAATAGCAACGATTTTTCTTCAGAAAGCCTTGAATTGAAAAACAAACGTTGTTGCAGATATTTGGAATAGATCTTATATATTTTTATGTAAATTTGTATTGAATGTATAAAACTTATCTTTCTTAAAAATGGTAATCACATAATTCAGTAAAATCTGTAGTTGTATTTGAGAAAATTTATAAAAAAATTAGATTTGATTTTTAGCATTCGTCTTATTATCGTGTTTGACACCATACGTTAAAAATGGAACATAAACAAAATCCGAAAGATGTATATATATAACAAAAATTCATGGTTTAAATTAATTTAATTATTTAAAAAAATATTTTTAAATACTACCTATTTCCACAATATGTTCTGATCATAAAATATATTGTGAAAATAAGTGGTAAAAATGTATATAAATTATTTAAAATATAATATCATGTATTTCCAACAAAAAGTGAAAGTTAACTCATCAAAAGTGTTTAGAAAGTTTATTGAGTACGCTAGCTAATAGTTCTCATATTTAAATATTCAGGACTTGCATGTGAGGTGTATAATACTTTTTCGATTCATAGCTTTGTTGAAGACGGCTACGAGTGGAATGGTGAAACCAACTTGTTTATGAACCAAGAAGTTTAAAGGGATTGTATTAAAAGGATGGGGTGTTGAAGAGTTGATGAAAACTACTGTCGATGATGTGTCTCATAACCAATGTAACAATATAGGCTTACTTTGTGAACAGTATCAGCTCACTTTCAATAATATACAATAATAATAATAGAAGATAGATTGAAGGATACGGCGCCATGTTTGTTTATTTGATTTTCCAATCAAGCTGGGAGCAAGTCGCTGGGTGTATTACTTAATTAAACTTCGAGTGGCGCCTTTAATTTAAGCAGTGGCGTAGAAATCAAACATTTGAAGCAAATAAATCTTCGCCGTGAGAAGTTTCACACGCACGACAAACACCCGCCGCCACTGTGCACACAGGTCCCGTATATAAGCATAAATATTTTGCCACATTATTCGGCGGTTGTTTGCGTTTCGGTTTTGAAAATGCCGCACCGTTTTAATTGTTTATTGATAACTTGCGTAATAATATTTTACCGGGAGTATTACGTATTATGTATTCAAAGTAAAGAAACAAATTGAAACTTGCTTAATTTAGTATCCACACAAAATGTCAAATATAATTCAATGCCCGATGTGAATAAATTTAATTTCGTAGCAAAAAGCTGCGCATTTCACAGTGATTATACAACTGAATTAGTTTTTTCAAAGAATAAAACTAATAACCAAATATTATTTTAAATATATATTGTGACCTCAATACTACAGTTAGATAACTTTGATTTCGACATTGCCGGGAAATTGAAATTGAATCTTTGCAGTTAATTATAAAATATTTTCTACAAAATAATAACATTCGTTCAAGTGTATGAAATAACTCTAACAATAACAATAACTAAGAATAACAGTGAATAGTAGTAAATAAAGACAAATACTATCGCTTAGTCTAGGGACTATTGTAAATCAATGATGATATAAATTTACAAATCTTTAAAGATTATGTGATTGGAGATGGCCTTTAGGTATTCACACTCATGAATACTTATGATTTATTCATATTTAAAGTAATTTCAATACAGATTTACTTATTAACTTTACCATTTATAAAAACGCAATTATTTTGAACTTCTAAAATTTTTCTTGCACATTTGAAAATTAAGGTTAGTTGATTTTTTGATTGTCGATAAGTAAATTATTTTCTCGTAAGAGTTTTTTTAATTATTAAATATATATTTATTATGCTGAACAATTAAATTATTTTCATTATATTTTTTTATGATTTTTTAATCGGAATTTTTGACTTATTTCTTTTATTTGCCTAGTAAATTTAAGGATTCATCTTCATATAAATAGCCTTTTTTTAGATCTACATTTTTTCTCTTGATAATACTAGTGACGAAAAAAATGACCACTTATCAATAAAATACATATAGTAAAATTATTGAATAGTAAATTAGGTTTTATTTATTTAAATAGCATACTACTAATTTAATATTTCACACAGATGAAACTGTTCAATGCTTTGAATTTGAACAGTTTTTAAAAATAGCCCAATATGGTTGAAAATAAACCTTGAGAAGCTTTTAGTGCTAATTGAAACCCGCCACAAAAGATTACTTTAAAGGAAAGAATATTGAAGAGTTATTTATAGAGACAATTTTACCTACAAGAAGTCGAAGGTCTCTTCGTCCCTTTAAAAGTACCCTTATATATGACGACTCACATGTAATTCGTATCATTCCAGGAATTATTTGACAATTTCGTTACTTAAAAGTGGTATTAATTTGTAAGGTAATGTGTTCTGTATACTCAGTACACATGATTTTAAAGTAACTGGGTATTTAGGTAATGAGAGGCATTGGTATTAAGAAACAAAGGTACACAACATTCCGGCTTATATGTCGTTGTAAAGCTGCCCTCAGTAAAAACATCTTTTGTTGATTACTCTCTTTATGACAAAATAATTGCTTTTAATTTCGCCAAACAAGTTGAAATATTTCATAAAAGCTAAGAAAGTCTTAATCTATAGGTTAACGGTTTATAAAACATATAACATATATTTCCATTAACGTTCCTCTAAAAGTGTTTAGAAATATTGTCGGCAAATCTTCTGCTTGAAAGATATAGAAAATAAAAACTAATTAACAATACATTTATGTAATAAAAAATGTTTCGACGAATATGAGAAAAATCTAAGCTAGACACAGATATAACGGAATATCTCTTGTAATGTATGATATCAACTGTAAATCATATCAATAATGCTAGTACGGCAAGATTGACTGAACTTTACAATAAATTAGTGTTAAAGTATCGTATTGTTAATGAAAACTATTGGTTCAATAATATTTGTTTAAAAGATAAAGTGTTTCAAGAATGACTCATTAGTAAGATCGTTAATGAAAATTGTCACAGGCAATTGTGTTAATTATTATTAGGTCGATATTGTTAAATTTGTTTTAGCTGTAATTTACTGCTTGCCTAGGGGTAAGTGAATCCTGTAATTAATAACTTTAATACATATACGATGCTAACTGTTTATTTTATGTCAGTTCTGTCGCATATGTCGAAAGGCGAAACCCGGGTCGTTAGTGACAAAACATGTGGAATCGTACAAAATTGTAATAATTCAAAAATGAAATACTTCTTATTGATTGAATTGACATTTACTTGGTACAACTCCATTATAATACGGTGAAAAAATAGCAATGTATTTTATTTCTACATTTTTTTTAATAAGATATAGTTGATAGCTATTTCGGCTCACGCCATCGCCAGAACTATATTAGAAGTTCTGACGACAGCGTGAGCTGAAATAGCTATCAACTATATCTTATAAGAAAAATTGTAGAACTAAAATATATTGTTATTTTTTCACCGCGAAATACTTCTTGTTAAAAAGATTGCATACGTTCGATATCAACCAATAAAGTATGTAGAACAACAATGCAGCAAAAGTAAATATTTTATTGAATGTATTATAAAAAAAAATTTTAACTTAAAAAAAAGAGAGAGAACGTATTGATTTATTGGCATTGATGCTTTTTATTATACGAATTTCCAAGTATCGCTGCTTAATACATCTTCCAGCATGTTCTAACAGTGTTTAACTGCTGAAGTGTCATAATTTATAAAGTTCTTCTTTGAAAGGAAACCGCTGTCAGAAGATACAAGAGTTGATAATCTGCGGGCAGTAACTATGCTACTGTGTACGTACATACATCTTCTCTCTCTTTGTGGATGCGCTTAGTGGAACTTTACTTGCAATAATGTACTCTTAAGTATTTCACTACAAAATGCCAAGAATTCTACTTTGAAAGAAGACTTAAACACTTCCATTTTAAACCACTTTCTGTGTTTTTCGTTCACGATTAGAAAACTCCATTTATTATTGCTTTTTTCTATTTATTTCATTAATAATTATTTTTCACACATTGAATTTGTTAAATATGTTGCCAATATATTAACTATGCGTTAAAATTTGTATGGCCGGGAATAATTCACTCAAAAATGTATGATTACTTTAGTATCACAGTATTTGACAGCAATTAAATTGAAATAACTTTTACTATGCAAAATGCGTGTTGTATATACGTACAACTGAACGAAACACTACAATAATGTAATTGTGTCGTAAGGGTGGAATGATTTCATAGAATAAAGTTGATTATCACAATTATCATAAAAAAAATGTACAGTTAAATGTGTTGTTGAATTATGTTTTTGAAATCGTGTAAAATAAAGCTTTTTTCTGTTATTTGTAGTACTTATTATTTTTTTTGGTAACTATCAAATATCCATTAAATTAAAATATTTGAAATAAAATTATTTTTAGTTATTTTAAGGTGTTAACTATCACTTGATGGAAAGGCATGATATTTTAAATAATAAAAAAACACGTTTTTTAGTATTTACTTCCACAATGTATTTTTTGAACAGGACCGGTTTCGCTCATCGCGAGCATTATAAACAAATATTTTAATTTTGATACTAAGCAAAATTGATACTACCTATTATGTCAAGAAAAACAAGTTTTTACCTTTTTATTTAGCGCGATATGTTGATAATGCTCGCGATGAGCGACCGGTTTCGCTCCTGATCAAAAAATATATCATGGAAATAAGCAGTAAACTATGAGGTTTCCATTATTCAAAATAAAAAAATTTTTGGTTAGGAGGCCACAGTTTTATGTTTGTATTTTTTATACGTATTTGATATTATATATAAAGAATTAAAACTGCAAAGAATTCACGGATTAGGAAAAAGAATCGTTTAGATTGAATCGTCGAAATAGCAAAAAAATCATGTGCCATTTTCATTCGTGAACTTTTACGTTGCGTGTGTTTATTATTTAGCAAAAAAATCATTTGTATACACCATCATATTTACGTTTTAAGGGTGGCAGAAGGGTGGAGTAAATATTTCATAACAAAAAAAAGCGATTCGTGTTATTTGCTCCAGTTTTGTTTGAGATATGTGAATATGTCTTTAAAAGCATCGCCGGCAACAGAGCTTTTGACGTCAAAGCTATCTCGTACTTTGTCGAAGTAGCTTTTAGCGATGGGTAAAGAGACCTTAGTAGGATAACGTGCTACATTGTCTTAAGTATGATACTATCTCCTGTCAAATTATCCTTATCTGTAAAATACCATTATAGAGGTAGTTAACATCTAAATTGATAAATAAAGATATAAGCACTAACTTTACAGATTTATGTGACTTCTTAAATAAGCAGCTGATTATATTTGGCCGAATGATATTGTTTATCATAGCATTCCACGTTTGGTTCTACTTTTATGCTCTAGTACTGGGCTGTAATTGATAAAATTATTGATTTTGATCGAATGAAAGTGCTCAAATTTAACACTTAACTCACACACACGAAACTGACAGTTCATTGCGTAGAAAGAATTCAATTGTGATCATTAAGTATAATTGTAAAAAAAGTAAAAAAAACGCGAAGTTCATCTCCAGGCTAGAAATGTCTGTCAAAATATTGGTGTTCGAAATGAAAATCTTCAAAATCTTTTAAAGAAATAAAAAGGTATGAACTTGTTTTCCTTGACATAATAGATAGTATTGGTTTCGCTTAGTATCAAAATTAAAAAATACAAATTAAATTGGTTGTTGATAATGCTCGCGATTAGCGAAACCGGTCCTGATCAAAAATATATTGTACAAATAAGTACTAAAAATGTGTTTTTATTATTTAAAATATCATGCAATTCCATCAAGAAGTGACAGTTAACACATTAAAAGCGATAAAAATTTAAATCGTTGAAATATTGTGCGACTTCTCATGTTTTGTCACTATCGAAGTTGCGGAAAGGTGAAACTCGGGTCATTGGTCACAAAGCATGTGAAATCGTACAAAGTTTCACCAATTAAAATTTGATATTGAAATGTCATCCATCATCTTCAGTCGATATCATAAACAAACAAATGTACAACAGTGAAAGGAAAAACTATTTTGAAAAAGGAACGACCTTAAATGCGATTATAAAAGTTTATTGATTGAATTGGCATTCACTTGGTAGAACTCCATTATAACACGGTGAAAAAATAGCAATGTATTTTAGTTCTACAAAATTATTTTTAACAAATATAATTGATAGCTATTTCGGCTCACGCTATCTGTTCTGTTAGTTCTGACGATGGCGTGAGCCGAAATAGCTATCAACTATATTTGTTAAAAATAATTTTGTAGAACTAAAATACATTGCTATTTTTTCACCGTGTTATAAAAGTTTACGTTCTTTTTATGTCTGAAGCTAATTCTTTTATACATATATAATATATGTATATACAAATATAAAATAATGAAACTATAATGCCACGTCGTCTACACCTTTCGTGCAAAAAAAAATGAGTAAACATATAGTCCTGCTGCAATTAATCAAATATGATTTCGCGTGGTGTGATATTTGAATTAAATCCCCTAAATTGCATGTCAACAAATCTGGCAGCCCTATCTCATTTTTATAATATCATATTGTGCTTTAAAGTTCGCCTTTTTAGCAGTTTCAGCGCAAAAAATCGCATAAACAAGTCATGCAGCGTAGCTCGCGTCGCCAATGTAGGTTTTTACCAAATATAATATATCATATCCTACTTTAATAACCTGAAAGGATACACAAATAACATTTGTCAAACTATGCCTGCAAAAATAGCTGAAGTTGATTTTAGAGAATGGTTGTAAAAATGGCGGTAAAAATATTTATCGTTGTTTGAAATACCACAAAAATAAATTATCGCGCAGCAAAAACAAATATTTTATTATAGAAGCCAAAAATGTGAGAGTATTAATATCTTTGTTTCATTCGACTCAAAAGTATTAACGTTATTTTTTATGCTATCATCTTTCTTCTGTCTTTCAAGTGTCAAAAATGTTCAATGAAGAGAAACCTTAATATTTATAAGTGATACATGCATTACTGGCTTTACAGGAACAATATATTATATCGATGTCTGCTTGCTGAGTTAAGTGTTTTTATATAAATTTATTAATGGTTATCCAAATATCTTTTTGTGTAAATATGCTATTCTCAGTTATGCGTTTGAGAAAATATAATGTGAGGTTTGTTATTATTAAAAAAAAACTAATTTACTAAGCACGGGAACCCGAGTTGCCTTAATATTCTTGACACTTTAAGTATTTTGATATTTTGAGTTTCTTTTAAATTCTTCGCTAATATTCTCCAGAATACTTCAAAACTTTTAAATTCCCCTGCGCAGTCTTTTAAATATATATGTGTATATATATATAGATATTTAAGAAAGTCAGGAAACTTGTTACAAAGAAAAAATACAGCGCGATAAATGGAAGCCTACAAATTAGGGATTCAAAGGTCCGATAAAAATTAAAACTTACAAAGCCCAAGGGTAACCCCCCGACTCGTTTTTGAGCCGGCCGACGTCCGTATTTTAGAGCTCTGTTGTCTATGAATATGGATCGAGTAGCAGACTAAGCCTATGTCTACGTCTTACGATGGATTATTACACCTATATAGACTTCGTTACTTTTATTCTGTGGCGCTTATTCTACTCGTAAATATCGCGTAATAAATGTGACGAAGGACAAAGCGGTTTGTGAATACAAATTATAATAATTTGATTATACTATAGGTACTTTTTATTTATAATCGGTTAGAAAGCGTTTAATTTGTCTTATTTTAAATGCTTAAATTAGCAAGCCGGTCTTACTTCACTGACGTAAGCGTGGAGTACATTTTTTTATTTTAATAAAAAATAAATAAATTCATAGCAAATACGAAAAATAAAGAACAAAAGAAACAATACATTTAAAATTACTTTAAAAAAATAATATATTGAAACAATAAGTAAAACTAATTATATACATATAGAATTTATTGGTTAGGTTAGCTTGGATCAAATTAGTTAAAAAAAAACCTTTTTTTTAGATCAGTTGATGATGTTCGCGATGAGTAAAATCGGTCCTGATCATAAAATCTATAATGGAAGTATGTACGATTTTTTTTTATTATTTAATATATCATGCCTTTCCATCAAGAAATGATAGTATACATTTTAAATGTGAAAAAATAAAATATTCAATAAAGGTATAAAATAAGTAATAAAAAATAAAATTACGACTAGATATAACAATTAGTATAGAGGAAGAAAAAAGAATTAAAGAATTGCATTTTACAAGTTTTTTGAAAGTGAAAGGTTGTCTGAAAATTAGGCGTCTTAAAGGAAACACATATAAATCTATCTGTACAAATCAGTTCAAACAATTTGTAGAAATAATAACGAGCAAAACTTTATATAACCATAACCGATCAATTCATTACAGATATGTACAATTTTATTAAATGCAATTATCGGACGATTATTATATAAATAGTAAATACTGTACTTAATTAGAAATATAAGATTGAAAAAGTATACTATCGAGAAAAATACATAATTAAAGTAAGTAAAAAAGTTTTTCAGTTTTTGTTTTTAGACAAACATAATGAATAAATTTGATGTAAATGGATTTTTAATGACAAATGAGTGCATATGGAATATTCTGTTGCGAGCCTGTATGAAATAACGAATATCAAGGTTGTTTTTGATGATTCTTTTTTCCTTCACTAAAAAATGTATTCCATTTTTACTGTAAAAAGCTTTAATTTCAAAGAGCTTACTTCAATATTACTAAAGGTTTTACTCAAAATGTTGATTGTTTATTTGATGGAAATAATTTCGTAAAATATTTGACCTTTCCATTAGGAACGACCAAGTGGCAACTTGAAAAAATATTTAAATTGGCAACATCTCGATACAGTGAAATGGCCAATATTATTGAACATGTTTCGCAAATTTTTATTCAAAAAAAAAAAAAAACATTTTCTACGATTGTTTACTTTGTCAAGTATCGCTTTTGTGTTTTTAAATCGAGTTTACGCATCTCAATTTCTGAGTGTTTTGAAGCAGTTTGACTCTGAGAGCCCTTCTCAGTACAGCCCCCCTTTTCGAATTAAAATTTCAAATAAGGCATTCGGTTGACATTACACGATGTCAAGGAAGGATGTATAAGTCAGGGATTGACATCACAAAAACTTGTGAAGATTATCATGTATTATAAAATTTAAGTTATTTGTAATTCATAAAAAAATAACACTGTACTTCACTGGATACACACAGTATTTTAGTATGTAACTACATTTTTATACATAATTTTAGACACTTATGTCTTAAAATATAATGTACTCACATTTCAGATAGACACACTATTTTTCGTAATAAGTCAGTAAATATCTTAATAAAAAGATAATTCTGTAACGTTTTGCATATTTGATTAATACTGTCAACTCATTACACGAATAGGTTTGTTTTTGATGATGTTTTAAACTTTCAGTTTTTACCTTCTTCCTGTATTAAGACGCTGGTTACGTTAAGTAAAAACATTATATTAAAATTACAATGATCAAAACATAAACAATTACGCCCAGAATTTTGGTGTTTGGCATTACTGTCAAAGAACTATTAACACCTAGCATTAATAGACATCATCATAGGAACATAAAAATTTAAAGACAGTATCAAACGTTATTTTGTGAGCGCTTTATTAAAAATTTATGCCTATTTATACGTAAAGTACAAAATAAGAAAAGTTTTTCACCGCTTAAAAGGCAATAAAAATTTAGGAAATTTCCATTTACCACAGGCTGTCTTGACGTTTTGAAGGATCACAAGGTCGTGAAGTAAATTCAGTATAACCTGTGAAGTAGGCATCCGAAGGTTCTCAGAAATTCTAATCAACTCCCATCGACGTAGAAATATATATTCAAATTATAATCTCATAGACGGAATTATTACCGTTAATAAAAACACACTTCACGATCTTTAATTTCAAGTCGAGCGTTATAACGTTTTTGAATTTTATGTTGTATATTTAAGAAATTATATTCACTTGAATACTTTAAGTAATATGTGTGGTTAAATTTTGGTATTTTAGATTGTACAACAAAAAAGTATAACGTTAGGTAAATTTTGAAATAGATTAAGAATTTATTGTAACGATTACATGTTTTTGAGATTTAGACCTTTTTGTTGATGTTCAAAGCAAATATAATATTATATTAATAGTGCAAATATTTAATTGAAAAAGTGGAATTATAACATATTTAAAAATTCGGTTTTTTTAGTGTAAATCGCTTTCATACTAAAATACAACTGATTGATTCATTGTTGGAATAATGTCGATGATGAACAGTTTCAAATGTCAATAACCAAGGAATACTGCTCTACAGAAAATGTTTTTTATTTAGAGTTGAAAAAAGTTGATATTGATCATTGGAGCCAATAAAGTGGTAAGCTTATCGGTTTCTTGAACTTGAGTTTCTATGTTTAAAAATAAATTAATATGAGGTTGATAAATAAAATGATATTAAAACAAAATTTTAATGAGTAAATGATATATTAATGTATTTCTATGGGATTAAAACTAATAGCGAATGCAACCAAATATCAAGAACACACGAGATCGTTGAACTTTCGAGTGAAAAGCGCCAATATATATATATATATAAGCAAATGAGACATCGTTTTATAAAAACGAGATATTCTCGATTTCTATTAAGATTCAATGCGGAATAGATTCAACTCTTCAGTCACGGCGGATATTCAGTACACAAATACACATGATACTTGATATCACTTAAGCTAAGTGACTGAGCAAGTCACATTTTCTTTTTATCTCTATTTTTTCTCTTTTAAATATACAAGTGAGTGGTTTTAAGATCAGTGCGGCTAGTTTTGTATCGAAACAATAAAATAAGAATTAGATTCGTTTTTTTTTTATTTTATCTATATTGCGTTATTCAAGGCGGTCTCGAAACAGAAGATGATTAAACACAATTTTCAGAGATGGTACCTTCAAGTTGTACCATGGGACCCCCAATTACACTACTCCGAATTATGTGTTGGCTTGAAATATTCACCACAAATCCCCCAATTGTACGATCGCTTGGCTGCACACACACAGCCAGAAGGTTGCCTGTGCCATGCATACTGTCAAATGTTGGCTTGCCCCTGTGTATTCTGTGTGCACGTGCCAGGCTATACACGCACAGTCAGTCGTTTGTCTGTGTGCTGGATTTTGCGAGAGCAATGCATAACCCCAGTAACTAAATATTTCGTCCATACATTCTTTTCTGTAAAACTAAGAATAGTTTATTTTTGCACTTTTCGCCGAAAAAAAATGTATGAGATTCACTCCCCCAATTACACTATTCCAAATTAATCGGTCCCAATTTTAGTGTAAATGAGAGTTGAGCTGTAATTAGTTAATTATATGATATGAATATCCACTACAAAAAACTAAAATTAATAACGATATAAGCTGAGGGTGTTTGATCGAATTTAAAAATTCAGTTAACTTATGCAATGATCAATGTTTGTAACAATTTATTATGATAGTATATTACAAGTAGCGTTTAATGTAACGATAATCTAAGCCGTATTGTTTCTTAATAATATTTTGATAAATTCAATATGCTAAGATTCAGAGAATATTCCTTTTCATTAAATGGGTTTCAAACGATCTTTTGTAACTTGAAATGGTACGCATACGACACCAATAAACTATCCTCAATATTCAACATATACAAAGAGATAATAGTATATTCCAACAAAGCTATTTGCAATACTTTAGCGCCTCGTTGTTTGTTCCCGAATAATATTCCCGCTTTATTTTGTCACACAGGAAAATTCTGATGCAAATTTCCTTTCAAACAACCATAATGTGGGGAAATTTTTTACTTTACTACTGTGGGGCCTCCAAGCGATGTTCAACAATGGGGCAGTGTTTTGTCAGGATTTCAAAAATTATTGCCCAATATTACTTCGAGACTTCTTGTGTAATATCAGAAAATCGTAATAAATTATTCGACCGACATTACTCCGAGATTTAAAACAAGCATATGAATAAATCTAAAAATAATAGTTTTTTTAATACTATGTAATATTGAATTTAAGCTACATAAAATTTGATTTGAAACGATTTCACATGTTTTGTCACTGACGACACGGGTTTCGCCTTTCGAAATCTTCTGGCATTCTATCACACGGATGCAACAGAACTGCGGACCGTTAGTGACAAAAGATGTGGAATCGTACAATGTTGAAACGATTCAAATTTGATATAGGTATTCCATCAAGCACCTTCAGTTAATATCGTAAATTAAGCCGTATAATAGTCAAACATAACATTTTTATCTGTATACTTCATACGAATGAAATATAGCTTTAAAAAAAGCCTGTATCTTTTTCTAATATTTTTTTTCTACCGGACCAATAATATAAAACGATTAAATCAATAAACATTCGTTATCATTTTTCAATACATTATTAAAACAACTTAATTAAAAAGGTCACTTATTAAAATTTCTAAGAATTCAATTTATGATTCAAATATTAAAACGTATGTAAGTAAGTATTGCCGAAAATGTGAGATTAGAAACTTTTTTATCCGGTAACTTATATCAGTATTTTTAAGTCAAGTTGTATCTTTTTTATACATGAAAAAACTTTGAAAATATGCTGAAACTTTTTAAATACGCTTAAAAATAATGCTGTCTAACTACTATAAGATGTATACTTAAAGTAGAACAAAGTTTAAAAGGAATTGTTAGTTTTTAATGACATCTAGGAAGCAAACTTTCGTTTGAGTAAGGTTAGTATAGTTGAGAATTGTAACTGAAACTCCTATTATTGTGCACATATTTTGTAACTGTTTCTAAGTTGGTTTGTCACAAAAATGTATAGTATGTAATTTATTCTTTGAAATTTCTAAAAACATTCTGAGACAATTTGTTATATTAGGGAAATTTGAGCTCGTTTATAACGTGCGATGATGATATTATATTTAATATTTGAAATTATTCTTTTCGTAAATTTATTAGACGTGTTACTTATTAAAAGCCATGTAATGATATATCAGGTTTTTTTTATTTTGCACGGTATATTTGTTGATTGAAATGTCAAATATAATATATCAAACAAGTTAGTTAAAAAATATTGTATTGGTGCAAAAACATGATTAAATAAAAATATAAATTTAAAAATCAATAATTAAATTTACGTTAATTTTGTAAAATTTGGATACATCACAATATTCAATTACACAGTGAGAAAGAATCCATTATAATTTTTATACAGTGAAGCCTCAATATGATGTTTCCAAAATTTTATATACGAGTGGATTTTGCTTTTGTTGAAAATAAATAAATATTAAATCCCGATATTAGATTCCTCAATTGAACCAAAAAATATTTACGTGAAAATATTTCAACATCCTTATCATTAAAAAAAAAAATTGGTTGTCTGTAAAGTCGGTTTACGGACGATAGTTTAACGTGACAACGTCATAAGAAAACATTGATGAAATGATTGCATACTTTTATGAATAAAATGGAATCATTTTTATTGAATTATCATTATTTTGTATGGATACGAAGAAGGACTGAAATGAAATCTACAATTTTTTTTCTGAAAGAAATCGTTGATAATTTATTGTTAAAAGTATATTTGTTATACGTTAATCAGATTTTTAATATGCAAGAATTAATTACCTTTATTGCCGCAATTGTTGTTGTAATATAAACAATGAAAACCACATCAAAATTTCACTTCACTTTATAAACAGATCACGTGTAGGTACTGTAGGTGTATAAGTTGTGTGCTGCCGCTGTCTCTTTTCTACTCAGACGCATCGACCAATCGAGTGGAAGAGAGATAGATGCGGCACAATCCGAACGGTAGGCCGATCGTTCCTCTCTATCGCTTATCCGCGCTGTCGCTCGCACGCTTGCCTTCGGCGTAACGCGACAAACGGGACAATGAGTCATGTTTTTTCGTGCGTGCAGCGGGCGTTCATCGATTTATAAGACGTTGTCACGTCAAAAGGAAAAAATAAAACAATACTTCCTGATTAATTTCCAATATTATTTATTCTATTAATATTTAATTTTATTTTGCCAATAACACTTATTTTGACTTTATTTCACTTATATTATATATTGTTTACCGGTCTATGGAAAAATGAAATTCGCAAAAATTTGTTGTATTCGGGGCACACATAAACACAATTGTATTTTTATCTGTAATAAATTATATTTGTTCTTAAATACTTTCATTGCTGTTTCATTAGCCAACTAAAATAATAAAGAAAAAAAGCAATGCCATAAAAACATACTAGACAACCGATAAACAAACTTCTGCAGAAACACAATACTCTTTAGAAGATCGTGAAACTTTTGTAAGGATTGGGAAAATGTACAAGTACATACCTGTCAGTTTATAGAAAAATGTGTGAATATGTGAAAATTTCAACGCAAGTTACTTTTGAATACTAAAAATACAGGAATTGAAAAATTAATATGAGATATATTTTTTGAAAAAAATCATGTAAGCCTTTCTCATTTAAGGCTATTTCACTTTTGGATTTATTGTTTAAGCAATACTTTTGGTATGTATAACATGAAAACTGTTTATGGTTAATTTTTATAAAAAGTTTCTGTGAATGAAACTAATTATTTAATTGTTTAGAATCTATATTTAATTCCAAAACCACACCACTTCAGTCCACAACTAAAATTAAACAAGTTTATAAATAGAAAATGGTTAGAAGTACTTTGATTGCTTTTTTTTAACCTTGTTTTCCGGATTCGATTGAGCGGATCGAAAGAATTATCAATAATATATTTGTATTGGAAATGTGTAATCAGTCATTGTCTGGATTAAAAAAAACCTATAATACAAGTAATATTGAAATGAAGAAAATTTACGGCGCTGTAAAAATGCTTTTTAAATAACTATGAACTCAGGATTTCTAATGGAAAAGTATTCAAAAACTTCACTGTACTTATGCACATGTAAATTAGCACTCGATAAAGCAATGATTTGAAACCAAACGTGGCGCCAGTTTTCTGGCATATCTATTCACTATAGGCAAATTATGCCTAATACAATAGATACCGCTCAATTTAACAGTAACTCCTAATTACTGACAGTCTTTGCTACTACTCACCAATGAGGTTTAAGTGCTCTGAGAAATTTATTTGATCTAATATATTAAGCTCCACTAGATTAATCTAGAAAGCAGAGTCAAGCCAAGCTCTAAAGTAAACTTTCGGTCTTTACGGGATAGCTTTTGAAGAAAAGTTTACCAACGTGGGACCTTGCTTCATTTCAGTTTGGCGAATATTGTATAAACGTGTAATGGTTCGACCATAATGTGGTTTATAATGAAAATATTAATGAGTTTTTGATATATTGACTGGAAATATATTAAATAATTTGAATAAAAATAGCTTAAACATTGAACGACATATTGATGGCCTTATCTGTAAACCGGCTAACTTTAAAAGATCATTTTTTTGGGGGATTTTTTAATTTTATTTTTGTGGAGATTACATGTTTACAAGTTGCGTAGTGGATTTGATTTATTTAACATAAAGTTAACCTTGAAGGTAAGGCTTGAATCATCATTAACTATCATTAAACATTATGATTAAATAAAATTAAACAATGAAACTACATCAGAAAAATTGTGAATTCTATAAACGTGGACAAAAATAAAAGAGTATTTCTTGACGTTTTCAAAATCAAAAATATTTCTAAATCTTTTTAAAGAATATCAGATCTAATGTAATTAGCGTATTTATCACAAAACTACAGAATACGATTAATTCAACGCTCTTTAGAATATATATATTTTTTTATGATTTTTAGGGAAATATTTTTTTTGCCTGATTAATGAGGTAACTTTTTTAATTTGGAGTTTTAGAATATTGCTGTCCGTTCGGTTAAAATATGTTTCAAAGATATCAATTTTTAAATACGATATTTAGTATAAACGAATTCGTTTTTGCAAAGAGATATTATTTGAATCAATTATGCATTTCAGAGATTTAAATACATTCAATTATGATGTTACAAATTGTATTCAAGTATTAGTTGAATCTCAAAACATTGCTAGTGACGATATTGCAATCTTCACTCTTTGAATAACAACTATTCAAAAATCCATGTCTTATAAGATTTGACTGACATGTTTATTATTCGAAAGATATAAACAAAATATATATGTATACATCTTTGTATTACCCCACATTTTATTCTTTTTACCCGAAAAATATAATGCGAGAAATGAAGCCATTGTTTTGACAATGGAAAGATATTATCGTTTTCCTCCAGACAGATATTTCTAATTTAATGTTATTATTCAATAGAATAATACGCCATTATTAAATTGTGGATATATTGTTCATATGATTGATGTTTATTTAGTGGTAATTAATATTATTCACAAATGTTATAAACAATTTAAATAAAGTGTATTTTGTAAATATTATTATTGAAATTCATCAAATGAGCTTCTCAGAATTGTTGTCCGTTTTTCCGTTTATTCGTTTTTTGAAATACCTGTTACTAGATTTTTTTTATACTTCAGTACTAAGTATTTTTAATTTTCGCTGTCGGATTGTTATTCTCAAAATTTTAGTTTTTTAAAAGACAAAGATGTATGAACACAGTCACAGGCGATAAAACAATTTTTGATTTAAACACCATATTGACATTATTATCCTGTTTAACTAGTAAAATGTGTCAATCATTATAAACCTACTTTTTCAATAAAACGTCTTTTAACAATAATTTCAGCTCAAATTATTTTTGTTAGCTATATACAAGAACAAAAAACGCGATAAAATGTAATAAAGAAAACAAAACAAGTCTGTTTGAATTTTTCGGAATATGAATGCCGTTGATTGAATAACGCCAGTTTTGTACTTTTTTCAATTCTTGTCAGTTTACTGACGTTTGAATTTTTTTTATTTTATACTGATTGAGCTAATTATATTCAATCTAAATCGGAGACTTATCATATACAATTACAAAAGACTTTGCAATTAGAGATTGAATTTTTACTGAAATATTTTTATGAAAAATCGTAAGTTAGAGATCCCAACTGATTTTAATGTTGTAGGCATGAGTGAGATTAAATACTTATTTGAAGCACTACATCAAGAATTTTATTATTTTAGCCGGATCTCTGCTAGAGACGTGTAAATGCGGCCTATAATTCCGTGAGCGCAGTGCTGGCAATACAAAAACTGCGTATATATACGTTCCACTTAAAACATACTAAAACTCAACAAGGTCAACAATTTTAATAATTTGAATATTTCAACCGCACAGCGACATATCTTAGGGTCAAAGTATTATACTTACAGTTGGCATATTTATATGTAATATATTGCCAACAAATATATATTCATTAGTTTTTATTATTTCAAATAAAATCGCGGCCCTCCGTATCTGGCCATACTTAAATTTCAGGCATAGAAAGGGTTAAATGTTAGTTGATCGAAACAATCTCACGTAAGGAGTACAGTAAAAGCAGGTTAACTTGTTTTTTCGAAATTTGTAGACTCTTTTATTGTTGCCTGTTTGTAAAATATCTTGACATAACAATTTATGATTTTCCATGTTTACATTAATAACTCATTTGTTATTTTTCACAAACTTACCGATGATGGTGATCAGGATGATCAGCGCAAGAACGACTGAAGTTACCGCCATCACGATAACCTCACTGAGGTTCTCGTCTCCAAGATTCCCTGTCGTGTTTCTCCCGAGGCTTCCATTGTAATTTGATGAATTATAGTCCCCCGTCAGCCACGTGTCGTTGAGGTCATGGCCGCAACTCTGACCTGGGAGTGAACAGTTAGTGATCGCTGAGGCCAGGCCCGCCTCCTCCATGTATGAGATGCGGGACCAGTCACCGACCGCGGCCGCGTAGTCGTACATTTCTGAAAATTGGATAAGAGCAAAATTAAGCCACTTAGTTATTTAAGAGACTTTTTTTAGTGACGAACAATTTTTCAAAATAATGCAAATGATAATTTTCACAGAACCTCATAACTAATCATAAATAAAACCATCAATAGTAGAGAATGTAAAGCAAATCATAAAGATCATTGGATCCTTATATGCGGTCACTGAAGTAAGAATTTTGTTGCCGCCATCAACAACTTTATAGTAAATATTGATATAAAAAAAATATTTTTTATTTATAAATTATAAAATTTTTTGATATTCTCTAATTGATTGAATACAACTGACTTGTCATTTGTAAATGCAACTGCTATTTTTATCACCTCTCAAAACAAAAATTTGGTGTGGTCATGAGAGATTTCCATTTTTCAATGACGTAATAATTTAAAAATGTTGCCACAGTAAAATACGCGAAAACTCCTGAACTAGAGGTTTTGACACTATTAAAAAGAACAATTTTATAAGACAATGCATAACGTCTATTGTGATATTTGGAGTATAACACTAACATACATTGACCATAACTAAGAATGACTTTGATGTAGATGGATAAATACGTATAGTTATAAATTCAATGGTTTTCATATTATTTGATATGATACAATTTTCAAGGTGGAAAATGTCGATCAAAACTCTTATATAGTGAATTTGAATTATTGAAACTTTGTATGATGTCGCATATTTCGTCACTATCGTAACATGGTTCCGCCTTTCGAAATCTTCATGCGTTCTTTATCACGGATACAACATAACTGACAATTCTGTTATATCCGTGAAACCCAGGTCATTAATGGGAAAACATGCGGAATCATACAAAGCTTCAAATTTTTTTTTTCATTTTAATTCCATGAAAAACCTTGAGTCATTATCATCAATTAATATATGTAAATTAAATTAATATTAACTTTCAATACTCATCAGATAAACTACTTGCTTTAAAAAAGATCAGTATACATACATAATCGGAACCACACCTATATGTCGTGTAGTGGGTAGGAACTAAGAAATAAAAAAATCATGTTAACAAAACAAAATTATGGCAAAATGCTGTTAAGCACTAAAATCGTTGACGTTAGACAAATCAACTAACATAATAACGGCAGAAAACAAAATAGTATTTTCTACTGTATTTAAACAGAGGTTTTTAAATCACTACAGCCAGCGTAAAGGTTTTGAGTTTTACGGTTCGAATTCAAAATTAGTGCATGTAATCTATCCTGCGTCTTCCAACACTAATTAGTAAATTTGATCTATGAATACAAGTAAAGTTTTACACATAACTTACATGCATAAATAAAACACCCAAACGTCGATATACTAAAGTTACAGCCATTAAACTTGATCCGATGGTTATAATATTATGTGATATTTGAAGCAATTTACTCATCCAACAAATTACTGAAATTATTGCTTACAAATAAGGACCCAAAAGTGACCTCTCAGGGTCAGCTATTCAATATCGTAGACTTCATTGTTTTGGCAAAGGGTTGTAATTATTAAGGCTCTTCAATTTAATATGGGACAAACAATTTCTATCCGTCAGCAATAAATATTTTTTTCTCCGGCATCAAATTATAAATTATATGTACCAATTGAAATATGATATTGTTTAATATAAGGCGATTTAATCCAGCTATAAACAGATTCAGAGTTCCACTTTGTTATGTTTCTGAACAATACAAACATCATTTGATACGCTTTTTAAAGTTTTCAATGTTCGATGAAAAGACTATTAATTAACCTATGTACACTGTAAAATATCGTCTTCCTTCAGTCTTATTTAGTGTCATATAGTGTATATGATTTCATTGTAAAATTGTTTAGTTCTGTCATATATTTAAAGTGTGATTTCTGTATGGTCGTTTCAATATCAAAAGCAGTATTTTTGCTGAAATGAATTTTAAAAAATAATGAAAATATATTTTGTAAAACAATGTAACAAATAGTTTTAAAAAATATTTTTTAAATATGTAATTATTTAAGTTTTGTTGCTTGTATCCTAAAAGGTACAGATTTTCTATCGAAAGCCACCGATTTAATATAATACAATAAAAAATGTGTAGCACTACATATTAGTTTTTTTATGGTTTGTGTTGTTAGACTACGACACGTTATTCACATCTAAAAAACGTTTATAGAAACCTAGTTATATTATAACGTCAGTGAAATAAATAACAACGTTATTAGATGTTTTTTCATTATAAATTTCAGTTCAAAAGCCACCACAGAATCTATGTTAAATATTATAGTTAAAGCTGAAAACCGTTTTACAAAAAGTACTCCTAAACACACAATCAATATTATTTTATATACATACTTAACGGTAAAAAATAAATAAAACGCAGAGAGCAGAATAAGAATTTTGTAAAGTCATCGTTTCCGCCGTATTTTGTTATTCAAAACTTAATTTGAATGTAGATAGCGAAAAAGAAATGAGACTAGTTTTAAAAAAAGTGTTATTGATAAGAATATGATATGCTTATTATTAATTAAGTTACGACGTGGATTTTGAAATAAATATTTGAATATTGAGACCAAGCTGAAGACATCAAATTAGTTTTGAATAAGTGGTGTAAAAGTTTACTTTGATTAAATTTAATACAGAATCATTTAAACATTTAAAATTATGTAGATACAAATATTCAAAAATAATATCACATCTAAAAATTCTTTCCTTTCTGAAAAAAAAACAGCTGGTTAACGAGCGATGTATATTCATTGAATAATTTGCACAATTATGAAAATGCTATTTAAATAATAGAACCCGTAGAATTTAATAACCTTTCATGAAATACGGTGATTGTAGCAAGCTCATTACATTTCGGAATGGGTAGTATGAAGTCAAATTGAATCAAAAGAAACGAAAATTCAATTAAGATCAGCTGAAATTTTCTGATTAAATTGATCATTTCAGTAAAACGAGAAGCCTGATAAATCAAAACTTTGAAGCGAATACTCAAAAGAACGATCGATTATTATTTTTGAGAAGTTTGCATAAGAATTATGTAAAAAAGAAGTGAAATCATTATTTAAGCAATGCTATCTTAAATCGAAACAAAGGTAAAGTCAACTAATATTATCTTATTTTTTAGAGATTTCAAAACTAAATATTATTTATTTATTAAGGTTTTATATTCAGGCATATGGAAGAAAGTTCAACATCATTGTTTTTGGTTGCAGTTTCATTGGCTCGAATCTTACGTACGTACATTTTCATATATTGTATGAATGTAGGCATAGATGTATGTGAAGGATTATTACTCTCACACACACCCGATTTTTCAAACGTCTCTATTGTGAGAATAAATTAAGGGAAAATTTTATAACAACCAGTATCTCAATTTTTTTCTTTATTATCGAATCCATTTTAATGGAAATGGGTCTAATCACTCAATATTATTTTTTCTTGAAATTTAAGGTTATTATGAAATAGTTATAACAGCTAATTGGTATATTTATGGCATCTTAGATGGTCTTGCGGAAGAAGCTGTTGTGTCAATTGTATTTAAATGGAAAAAACCTGTAAATTTTGACGCATAATTTTCTAAAGTATAGTTGTTGTCTCAAGTCCAATTTCTTGAGCACGGTGTCAATGAATTTTTTTGAGCATTTTCTGAAGCAACTGCAATGTTTTCAGCTGATTACCTTGTAAGTTGTGGCCAAGAATTGTGTATGTTTGATAGAGCTTTGTCCTTAAGAATACTAAATGATAAAAAATAGGTTTTGTTACAAAAAAATTTCTTATCAAACTTGTATTTGCAATTTATTGATGACCGATTATCGAAAGCACTTCGATTTATTGAATATTTTTCCATATTTTTTTTCCACGCCTTTATATTACGACTGCTAAATGTGAACTGTCATGTTCATCAAAATGGTGATCAACTACAGTTGTAAACCTTCCTTGTTCAACATCCTGTATTTTCGATTTCCAACACAAATCTTTTGGAATTACAGGAACAATTAAATATTTGAATTCCGGCTTGGTCATTATCAGCATAGCAATCTCTAATTATGATAGCTTATAGGAAAGATTGACAATTATTGACTGTCTCATAAAAGATAATTTTAATGGAATAAAGCTAATATTTTCCCTAACAAATAAACAATAATGTATTTAAAAGAAATGCTAAAAAATGTTTTATAAATGCGGTAGGTAAATTATAAATACACTGTAAATAAAAAATAGCTAAACAAAATTGAAGGATTAAAAAAACTCTGTTAATCCTTAAAAATACAAATAATTTCAACCAATCGTTGAACCGTATTATAGGATATGATTTTATTACGAGAAACTGTGTGTATTTATAGACGATCGTTCGTTAAAAATGGAAATTAAATTCGTTTTCGACATTTGCAATGATAACGAGGCACCACTGAAATAATTTAACCCGCCGAAGGATAAAACGCAGGGTGGTCTAGTGGCTTCAGTTTCACTTAACTTTTTTTGTTTTTTTTTTTACTTCTTCGTGGAATCTTTTATTCAGTTATGTATAACAGGTGAACAAATGGTCTTTGGTAGATTACTTGGTGGAATAATTTATTTTCATTAGTTAATTAGATTGGGTTTTTTCAGTTGATTGTGAATTCGAAATTTTAATCGAAATCTTTGAATTGATTTCTTGAGATAAAAGAACGGTGAATATCTTTTCATTGAATTAAAAAAGGTAGACGTTATAAATTTCAATTTGAAAAAAATGCACTTTCATTGTAATCGGATTAATTTCGAAAAATCGCCTATATTAAAATTGGTTTTTAGCCGACTGTTTTATTCTACGTTTTGTATCATCAACGTCAAAAAAGCAAAGTACACTATTTTTACATAATTAAGTTCCAAAAAAATACTGCAATGAAATGTTTATGTATGCTGCATTCTTTTTATGATTACATTATGCAATATCAGGGATAGACAAAATTGTTAAGCTAAGCCGAAATTTATCCAGAAGTTGTTACTTTGTCAATGACGTTGACTATGAAGTTAAAATACTGATGGAAATTTAAGAAACGTAAACGTAGTAGTTTATCAAATTATTTTATTTCGTTTTAATGATGTTGAGTTCGGCAGAAACTGAAATTTTTATTCAGTGCTTGTATTGTAGTATTGTAATTATTATAGTAAAACCGGAAGTGTTTTTGAAACGCCGAGTGAATGCCACCATATCGCCATATACACGGCGATGTTTTCTCAGAATAATAAATATTTGACATGAAAAGTGTTTATTTTCGCGTTTCTTAAGGTATAAATGAAAATAACACTTTTAAAAATTCCCAACAACCGGTAAAATTGCCTATTCAGCGAAACGGGTCCGAAATTTTCAAGTGTCGACAAAATGCTCAAGTAGTAGAAAGTGAAGCAAAAAATGAATTTATTTTTAGGAAAATACCATCTTTTTTTACATTAAATTTGCATTTCATTTAGACGGGAAACAAATAATTTTCCCCGAAAGCCTCCAGGATTTGGGAAAAAAGGTCTCGTAAGTTTGGCTTAGGGTGAAAAAATTAGGGATAATGTGGCGAAATTAACAGCTTGTATTATGGAAAGATCAGGATTATGGTATGATTTTTATTCAATTTTGAGAAAAAAGCTATTAGAATTAAGTTCTTAAAAAGAGAAAATTTTAAAAGAAGCACGTGCTTTTGTTTTTATTTTAAAACATTTAAAAAACACGTTTAAAATTTTGTAAAATCGTTTTCATTCATCAAATCTATACCATTGCATATATCAATCCATAAGAACCAGTTCAAGTTTTCATTAAATTAAACATTAAAAAAAAAATAGATCTCTTATGATTATTTATTTCTGTGCTTATGTTAATAATTTTGTTTAAAAATCGGTTCTTATAAAAATACTAGTTATGAGATAAAGAAACAAATAAATCTCTCTTAAACAAACAGAACTTTCCTTTTAAGACAAAAAAATAATTTGAGAAAGAAAACGATTGGCTGATTGCCAATTGCGTCATCTCACGAGAAAATACAATATTAAGTATTGCATACATTTTCTTGCTATCATTTACTTAAAACAATGCTTACGATTTGAGCACTATAAAATCTAATTTTATTAAAAATAAGCATGATTTCTGTCTAGAGATTTGTTTGATAATATTTGAATGAAATTATTATTTTTAAGCGAGCTATTATTAAACTAAAAAAACATTTTTATATTCCGAAAAAGATCGGTTAAAGATTTTCCCTGATATTCTACGATAACAAAATATGCTCTGAATTCGTTTGATATTTTTCAAGAAACTGTACACAAATATAGAGCTATAGTATAAGGGTCGGTAAACATTTTTTGAAAGAATCCAGTTTGTAAGTATTTTAGACGATGTTTATTTGAAGGTATTTATCAAAAAGTCTTATTTAAATAAAAAGAATGCTGTAAATCTACAGACAAACTGTATCATTATTTAAATAGCACGTATAATAGAATAGTTTAAGAGAAAAATTGTTTAAATAATACAAATGAAGAAGAAAATAGTAATCAAGAGCATTTGAGTATGCCATCATTATAGTGTTTCTTTTCATACAATAAACTAAGGTGTAGAAAATTTTCGAATTTGGAAGGTGAAATATTGTGCGGAGAGTAATGGACAACTAAGTTGCATCCTGTCATATAGGGGCAAGAAAGAAAAGTTGAAAATCTTTTCACTTATATAGAAAAATTACAGTTTAAGCGGTTAACTGCCAAAAGCATCTTGAGACGCATAATTTTCTGTGAACGGAGCGCCGCTCATTCAAAAATTACGTCTTAAGACGCGCCGTTTTAACAACCTTGACCTTGTTTTTTTGACAACCCTGCACTATGAACAATTAATTTTATGATTATGGATAAATGAGTGCACGACTGGCTCACTCTTCATTTATTTGGTAAGTTTTATAAATAAACTTTATTACACTTTCAATAACGATATGTTTCGAAGGTTTTATTTTTGTCGTAAAATTCGCGGCGTGCTGGGTACCGCCATACATGTACCTGCTGGCAGTAAACCGGTTAAACAGATTAAAAAAGTACAATAAAAAATTTATTAACTTTACAAAATATTTGGATTATTCTAATGATAACGACTTTTTGCAAAAAGTTTGAATAAGGTTACATTTGGACAATATTTAACTGCATCGAAAAAAACCAGACATTGAAAAAAAAACTAAGTCAGATGAAGAGTTGAAATATTTTAATGGGTGTATATACACGTACAAAATAGACTGATAGTCGCAAACAAAATTCATTCCAGATCAGAGTTTTAGTGAATAAAAAAACAGTGCATGTATTTGTGAATCGTATAAAAGTCTAAAATATTTCTTGAAATATGCGTAAAACCAATAGTGATACATCGACACATTCACACGACGTGGCACTGAAATCTGATCTTCCTTTACACGACAGTAGGTCATAGATGCGTATATAGCGTGAAAATTGTAGCACTTAAGAACTTAAAAATGCTAAGTATATTTTCACTTTTGGTGGCGTTAAGAAGACGATGGGCCGAACTCTACCGACCCCAGACATAGAGCCATGGATAATGTCTGAAGCTGTAATATAATAAAATTCAGTTCTGCACAGTCTTACTCCTCCTTTTCAAAAATCCTTATGGATTGTGTGAAACGTGAGGCTTTGCATATGATTTCCTACCCGAGAAAACGGACAGATTTATTTGCAGACAGTGAAATAAATTTATTATAAAAAACCTTAGAACAATCCCAAAGAATATTATACTTCGAGTCTACAAAAAAAAAATGGATAAGGTATGTTATTAAGTTCCAATTTGAAAAAAGAAACTTTGTAAATCATTGTTTCGTATTATGGTAGAATAGGTTTTAATGAAGGTAATAATTTCGAAAGACATACTAATATAATACTTTTTATGTTGGCATATTCCATATTACATTCTTGTTGGTAGAAAAAAGCTAGTTATTTTTTGTGAAGTTAGATGTTAAATGAAACTTCACAACTGATTTATAATTTCAAATAATTCTGATTGTAGATGAAAACTCTCATTTCAAGATACGTATTTTGTTTGTAGTACACAAGCGAATGAAAGAGTTATGTAACAGAATAAAAGTTTTGAGTAAATTAAGGTCAAACTTGTTTTTCAGTCCAGAAAAATATATTATATTGCATATTAAATGATGTGTTTACATATGTGGTATCCGATTTGCGACAAATTTCTTAAAAATTTCGCTTCCAATTAAACCCCGTAAGATTTTAAATATTATTTCTTGACGGAAAGACATGACATTTTAAACAAAAAAAAACTTATTCTTGAATACAATTTCCACAACATATATTATGATCAGAAACGTTGCTCATCGCGAGCATTATTGAATGCTCATAAAATATGTCGTGAAAGTATTACTAAAAATGTGTTTTATTATTTAAAATAGAAATTATATGGAAATACCATAACCCAATTGCTCAATTTCTCTTTATGAGGAGAGTATTGATAACTGAAAAATATTGGAGGTTATCTAATCATTCTCGCTACGCTTCTTTTTAAGAGTTTGAGAAGAAAGAATTTTTAGATATTACGGAAATCCACTGACTGAAAAATTGCGCAACGGTTCGTCTTATGAGTCCGAGAGATTCGTAACCGATGTCAAAAAAAAAATAAACCACTGGACCGTGAAACCAACAGAAATTTGAAATAACTAGAACTAGTTAATAAAAGTATCTTAAGTTATTAACTGTTTTTGGTTTTTTCTTCATACAATGAGGATCTCTAGTCAGACATAAGGAGCCTTAATGAAGAGTAAATATTATTCTATTAGTTTATAGAATTTCTCCTCCAGAAAAGCAATATTTCTTTATTATTGCGTAAATTAAATAAAACTGATTTTTTTTTAATATATGTAATGGTATTATGTTTATCATACAACAATTTTCCTCTGAGATGTCTGTTGTTTGTAACAAGTTTGAATTCAAGACGAATAAGTTTGTATCTCGCAGTGGTTCGCGCCGTCACAAAAACTATCCCGAAAGTAGAATTAGATCATTTGTACAGAAGTTTTCCCGTATTAAGTCACGTAACAAAAATTAGACATAATCAATTGTACAAGTGACTCTATTTAATTAAATCTTTGCCATATTGCTGTTATAATGGTGACGCAGTGACAATTCGCATTGTAAATAGAAAATGATATTTTGTTTTGTCACTTTTAATAGAAAAATTGTCTTGTAATAATTTAAAATCTTAGTTTAACATTTGTGTTGGTTGAGAAATTAATAGAAAAAGTAAGAAATAAGCAGACTGAAGTTGTATCTAAAAGGTGTGTTAATGTACGTGCGATATGCCTGAAAATTGAAGGAATCATAGTTTATTCAATATTTAATGAAAACAATAATATACTAAACATTTGATAGATACTTCAAAAATAGAAGAAGTCGATTTGTTGATAGTAATAAAAATGAAAACTTATTCATAATCTTCAACTTCACTACATATTTTTTCGATACCATTTTAACATAATTAACGAGATATTAGTTTTGATCTTAAACTATTGATTATTTTTTTTGAGTATTTAGTTATTTTTTCAAGTGAAATGGTTAAATAAAACCGTAGCACGACTTCTATTTCGTATAAGTTTACTTAACTGTTGATTGTGGTCATTCACTAGTTTCGCCAAAAAATATTTTTACTCTTAATGTAATTCAAATAAAGTTTTATTTCACACGGTGAATCGCATCATTTTGACGCCACAAAACATAAACTGTTTGAACAGATAGCACTCGCATCATCCGTTAGGCACCAACAACTTTTGTCTCTCGCAAGGGGAAACTTTGCTAATTGGTTTTCCCCGCTGGCCGCTTCGCTGAATTTATTATTGAAATAATTTCCCGGCTGTGTTGCGCGGATTTGTTTGAAAACTTTCGGCGGTTTTTCGAAGATTATCCCGGATTCCGTTTCAGGACCATTTCAAAATTAAAAGGTGTTGAAGGGAACGGATTTTCCTGAGAGACTATTCCATCACGACTTTTGCAAGTTATCATCATACGATGATAATTTGCCTAAAGTTATGAAAGGCATTGTGTTTAATGTTTAATGTCTTATTTATTAATCGTTTAAAGTAATTCAAGTGTCTGATATTCGGAGAATTTAATAAAGTAAAGTAAATGCATACTGGTGATAAATATGTTTGATAATCGGAACGTGTTTTGGAAATAAACATTGATGATATAATATATTAACTAAAGCATGTCGTATATAAAATATTTCATAATTTATAATATCTACTGAAGGTGTTTGATGGAATTTCAATTTCAAATTTGAAAATTTACAACTTTGTACAATTAAACATGTTTCGTCACTAACGGCCAGCAGTTCTGTGGCATTCGTGTGATAGAATACCCGAAGATGACGAACGGCGAAATTAGGGTCGTTAGTGACAAAACATGTGGAATTGTACAAAGTTGTAGCAACTCAAATGAATATTTCAATTTGACATTTATCATTCACATAAAACGTTCCAAAATTATAAAAAAATTGTTATATTATATTGTATAAACTTGTAAACGTTTGCAAAAAATTCTGCGTTAAAAATAATGTTGCATATAAGTAATAACATTAATTTAACACATATTAATCATGTTATCATAGGGAAGTTTTTAGATTGACTTACGTATTTAGATTACCAATATAATTTTACAGAATAAATAAAAAATAAATTTAACCTTACTTTAATTAAGTTCTACCTTGTGTGTCAATAAAATCTTTGAAATGTTGCTCCTAAAAAATATTTACATAATATATGTACTTTAAATTGTGTAGTTATTTGACGAGAATTTCTCAATTGCGATTCCATTGAATGTTCAGAAAGAATATAAACCATCTGGCTGACTGATACAAAAAGAGAATTTTGATACTATAAAACCGATATATATATATACTAGAAATGATTGCGTAACAAAGATCAATACTTAGAATTAATTTATAGAATTATTGACTGAATCAGTTTTCCAAAAAAAAAAAAAATGAAAAGAACAAAGAATGTTTTAAAGAACAAGACATTTGAAAATAGATTAACTATTTCTTGAATTGAAAAAATATATAAGTATATATTTATCATTCATTGCTTTACCGTATTGAATCATGGCACCTGAAAAAAACTTAATTTTGTGACGTCTTTGAAAATCATGATACGTGTTAAGTGGTAACGAAGACAAATGTGTTACGTAAGCCTAAACTCTGTCTACCTCTTCTTCTGAAAAATGAATGTATTTGAATAAGTCAAGTAGTTTTGGCATTATATGGAAGGAAGCAAAATAGTTCCTGGGTGACAGAAAATTGCACAAGTAAACACGGATAAAAAAAATATTTCAATTCGTTGTTGATATCTTATTAAATGTTGTTTTTATATCATGATTAGCTCGCCCTTCGCACGTTTCTGCGTTCTTACAGTGAAGAAATTCATGGAAACTCGTTATTATAACAAACAATTACATTTTTTATAGTATCATTTTAATTCTACTTATATATTATTGAGAGAAGAAGTGGTATGCTAGCAACATTTGCGAGAATGTACTTTTCAAAGTTTCACATCGATCGGATGAATGGTTTAGTAATGTATAAAAGTCAAACAGGCACAAACACATGATTTTTATTTGTGTGGATTACTATGATATAATGAATGTTTTATCACTTTGACTGAGTTCCCAAAATTTAATTATAAATAATCTATGTGAATTATATGTTACTCGCATTTTGTATTGATGCCATAATACAAAGAGATACTAGTATAATCCCTCGTGCCAAAATAATATCTCCAGTTTCAAACAACAAGCATTGTCTGTACGGTGACCATTCGTCTGAAACGCAAATGATATAATAAAGATTTTATTAAAAAAAATAATTGTAAGAAAATCTTTCCAAAAATTTTATATACATAAAAACTCTAAATATACATAATTTAGAATTGTAAATCAACAATTATGCGCTGCGCTATTATGATTTAGTAAGTCTTTAAGCTGAGTCAACTGTAAGCACTATTGGTAAATGATTTGTCATGTAATATTTCGGTATCCTAAAGAGGAAAAGAAATTAAATTATATACCTTCAAATATATTTAAAATACTCTACGCAATAAAACATTTGCTTAATAGATGTACGACTGAATTATCTACTTGTTTTAATATCCATTATTGTAGGACTGGAAGATACTTGAATTTTTTTGGTAGTTAATGTGTGTGTAGTTATTTAACGCTCAAAGTAGATTTTTAGACACTCACTTTTATAGAAAAACACTATGTTATGTTATAGTGAAAGTCTCTAGTAAAAATCTTTGTATGACAAAATAATTGTTTTACATGTTTGTTATATTAACACGTCCCTTTATTAATTATTCTATGTTTACGCGTGGAGTTTCTAATTGTAGGCAATACGCAGTACTTCACGATAATCCATTGAAACAGAGTTAGATGGATTATTCAAAAATAATTCCTTACCTGCGATTTATATAGCTTTTTGTTATATCTCAGACGCCACTCATGTGCTTTCATATAAGCCTTATTCGAGTACATTATTAATGAAACATCCTTGTTCCTCACATTAAACAATACATTTACTTTCAAATTTCGCTAATTCATCTATGCCCATATAAATCTTTGCTAATGCTAATCGCGATCAATGTGTTTACAGAGTAACTAGTACCTGATAATTATCATACTGAAAACCAATTAAAAGTTACACTATTTAAATGTTTTCTAAAGAGTTTAAAGAAAAATAGATAAAAATTATAGCATCAAAAATGCAGGTATAATTTTATGTACGCAATTAAGAAATAAATGAATTAAAATTATGTAAATAATCTATGAAGATTTTATACTTTTTTAGATAGCATTAGTCAAAAAACATATATAAATTTATCAATTTGTTGTGTCAAAAATCTACTATCCATTATTGGTAGAAATGATTTGTTTGATGGAATATTTATATACATAAAACACTATTCTTTTAAAAAAAAACTTCTATGAAATCAACTTTGCTTTTCAATTTAACTTTATCGTTCTCATCTCATTTATATATTATTGGTATAAACTCTAAGAATTTAAAAATATGAAGTCAAAAATTGACAAACTTATACGAATTCGACGGGATATTTTTACTGTATAAAATGATTATTTACGTTTGAAGCATATCGTATAAACGCTTATTAAAATATCTGTCACATTATAATGCAGACTCTTTATTTCGCGATCTACTATGGTTTGTATTTTATAAACTGATTTGGTAGAGTAACTTTATCCGCCTATCGAAAATTTTAGCAAAATAATTGACTAATAACGTACTGACGTGCAATAACTAGCGAAATTGCAGCACATCATAACGGTTATAGCTATTTCTTTGAAAGTTGACTTATTTTTGTTTTAAATGTTGACAGATTCTTCCGGGACGGAAAAAGCATTCAGCAATATTTGGGGAAGAGAAGCAGATATTCAAAAAGCATTGCGTTTTTAACTTCACATTGAATGACCTGATAAATGAGTAAATGTCTGATATATTAAAATTCTAAACAGCATAAAACTCTAGAAAAACACCGATAAATCATAACGGATGCCAAAAATGTCACCAACTATTTAAGCGGCTAAATTATTAATATATATTTATCTAGATATACTGGCTATCGGTTGATAAATAGAATATTAAATTATTACCCTTACCATGTAGTAAAGATTGGATGTTTATCAAAAGTTTTTAGAATCCAAAGCAAGTGAATGAAATATGGCTGATTAGACCGAAAGTGCACTGATACCATTTTCAGTGAAATCATAATAATTATATAGTAAGTATATGTGAGTATATTAAAATTGCAAGCTACATTATCCAAAAAATAGATTTGAATACCATCTTTACTACCATACTTATTTATATTATTACGATACTGTTCTTCAACGAAATTTTTTCATATTCAAAGATTGACGTATTTGAATGTTCAGTACTGATGCAATTAAAGTGATAATAAAAAATTGTTTCACTTGAGTGATATAAAAAAAAAATATAAATGAATATTTCACAGAAAAATGTGACCTATTTATATAAACACCGAGAAAATGAGTTCGATTTTGAGATTGTGAGCAAAGTTCAATTGTGCAAAGCATTTAATTTTCACGATGATGGAAAGTGGAAATCTTTACCATTATATTGACTTAATTTCAATCGCTCAGTACTTTTGAATTGCATTACAATAAAGTTTCTCGCAAAGCTGCATTTCTGGTTGATATGCACGCCAGGAATTTTGGAATTGCATGCGTTATAATCTCCTGACGCATACACTGCTACGCTATATGGCTAAATTCCATTATTATTTTATAATACAATATGCTATAGACGGAAAATTCGCGCATTTTATAATAAAAATCTTAGAAAACATATATGTAAACATATATTTATACACCTGAAAGGAATAAACTATCATTTCTTGGTAAAAAGTTTAGTACTCTTTAGTTGAAAATACGCACGATAAGAGAAACCGATCCTGATTATGAAACATATTATAAAAATAGTACTAAACAATGTAGAATTACTATCTAAAACATTTCTTTACATAATCCTTGTTTCGTATTGATTATTTTTTCATGACTGAAAGGATTCTACTTTAATTTAATCATGATCGCGTCATATTTTCGTTCACGGCTATTGTATAGAACGTATTTGTAGCGTCAAAATAGAATTGAGTGTACCACAATCTTTTGTTTCTTTAAGAGTCGTCATAAAAAGTGGAATATTTAACTATATTATGATTGATATAATTATTTAATAGGGTGTCTACTTAATTACTTTTTTAACACGTGTTAAAATATGCGACATTGTTGAAAATAGTTCATTTGATAATAATAAATTCATATTTTTTTTTTGACGTATTATTATTTTAACTTTATTCTAACAATTGAATCATCGAAAACATGAAAAGTAAATCAACGATTTTGCTTGAATTACTTCTTTATTAACTTCGGATTATGAGTACATATTATATATTTTACTGAAAAAAAATAGCAAATGAATAACAAACTTTAAAATTATTGATAATTTTATTATACTTCTATACAATGGGGAAAAATTTAAAGAAAATTTTAAAGTATGAGTGGTGTAACTTGTGATTTAATTTAAAGAAAGATTTTTGTGTCGTTATTATCATTTATTGAGCTTTTTTTTAGACAATAAAGTCTTGTATTAGTGCTCACGCAGTCAGGTAAGGTTACGTTGTAACCTTTATATAAAGAATGAGTTTTCAATCGAAGTTATATAAAAATGTTTTTTTTTTTGATGCGACAAAAAAGGTGAAAGTATATTAGTACAGCATTAATTCCAGATCGCTTGTTTCTGGGGAAATGGGGGTTTATCAACTGTTGTATCTCTTCAGAACGTCGTGTTAACACTAGATGCTTTTACGGTTATGTCATTATGAAATATTTATCAAGTGTTCGGTTTTTTGGTGACGAATTAACGACATCATAAAATTAGCGGTAGATTAAAACGAGCATTGTAAATTCCCTCGTCGACAACTTGCATGTTATAAAAAAAGTCATTTTGGCTTGGTGTTGTGTTTATAATTTACAGGCCATCAACACTGGGACCAACATGGTACATTTACGCTTACACAAATGAGACACGAATGGCATTTCATGGTAAAAATTTCACATAATAAATATGGAAAAGCTGGTGTATTTTAATACACCTTTTTTTGTAACATAGATAAGAACTTTTTGAAAATATTTATTTCGACAGATTTATTTTTCTTTATTAATTTTCAGTAAACAAAATAAATACACAGAAAAAAAATGAAATAGTTCTGATTTTCACTAGCCAAAGACACAACAGATACATTGGATATCATTGTCAAAATAAACAGGTTATGATAATTGACATTTTGAATTGACAGCATAACAATGGTCACATTGTCATATATTGATTGAATTTGTTGAATTGAACAGAATTATTTATCTTAAAATATACACACACTTAACATATATAAAAATATATGGGTTAAATTAAATTGAAAATTGTGTTAGAGAATATGTTGTAGAAACTATTTCAGTATAAGTTTTCTCAGAGAAAAAATGATTGTTAGTCGATTGATTAGAGTAACTTTTTTCGAAGTTGGTAAGAACAGAAAGATAGATCTAAAATAAGAATTGGACTAATCGCTCTCACTTTATCTACTTTTTAGGTTTGGTTTGTAAACATCATTCGTGACATCAAACCCAATTCAATCAATTGAATAAAAAACCTATTTAGGAATCTTTATATCTGAGAACTTGCGACCGTAAGCGATGCAATTTACTTTACTAAGAATTTAAAAAAATGATGACTAGAATTGCAGTATGACGAGATAGCGAAGTAAGCACAAACAGCATTAGATCTCTTGGAAAAAGTACGATTTTAACATTATAAAAAATCTTATATACGAATAAAATTTTTGCTCATTCATTATTAGCATAAATATTCAAAAAATCCAACAAACAGTGATATTTAATGTCTAGTTAACAAGTTAAGAGTAATTTCTTCTATTGCACCGCCGACGATCATTTGATGGCATTAAGCACTGCCTTGTTTCGAGATACGGGCAGGTTTAACGAGCTGTAAAACTGTAGTAGGTATTAGGTATTCTAAGTAGATAAAGATTCGCTTGTCGAGCATCGAAGTGTATCACACAAATTCGTAAGTGAGTATAACATAACACATTTTCGTTAGCTGCCATAAAGAAATCAGTTAACTATCGTTAGTTGTCGAAAGAACAAGATATTTTGTTTAATTTACTCAACTTTTATTCAACATGACAAACATGTAAAAAGCCTATGAAGTTATTTCGTAACCTAAATCTTGAAACGCAATTTTCTCCAATTGTTAATAGATTATGATGTATATATATATATATATATATATATGTTAGGATAATTATCCAATTATCGAAGCTAATAATGATATTCTTTATAGCTTGTTCTTTATACATCAAATATTTATGGACCATATTACCCCCATATTGAAATGTATCAACGTATGTATTATTAGTCTAATTTGTGGGTTCTTAAGCCCCACCTTAAAAGCGGAATAGCATGATAGAATGTAATCCAGTTTTAGCTTATTTATCGAATCAGCGACTCTCAAATGAGTATTAATTCCAATCAATTTCAGGCACTTCTCTTACAAGGAACGATTAATGTGCTACGAAATTATTAGCAAACCAAGGAATAAATAACGATTAAATTAATATTTATTGGTTACAAAATTAATTAAGTATACAGATTTATTAATTATGTTAGGTTGAAGATGATTTTTTGTGAAATATACATAAGAAAATTGCTAGTTTATGCATTTTGTTGATGCGTAATTTTTGAATATAAAAACAAATAATAATTGGTTTCCCTGATTTTTTATTTTAGGTTATGTTGAAATTCTCTGAAACGATAAATAAATATGTACTTCAAAAGAGTAAGTGTCTAAAAAAAGGTTAACAACGTTTTTAATACGGTGTGTGGCTCACTTTTGTACATGTAAATTCCTTATAATGTCACCTTCTTCAAACGTGTTTCATTATGCGACAGAAAAGTTTTAAAGCCAATTATGGTAAAAATAGTCTCTCCAAGTAAAAAATATTCAAAAAAGTTCTATAATTAGAGATGTGAAGTAAAAAATATGGAATATGTGTATTTAAAAAAAAAATAAACAAAATAAATAAATAATTGAAACATGGTGTTTGCTAGAAAAGTTAATACTGGTGTAAAATGAATAAGAAAAGTTTTGTGATGATAAATGTTTATTACATATTCAGAATAACATTTGGAATACAACATCATTTTAATGTCCGCATATATTGGTATAAATAAAAGCTTTAGCCTTGCTAATTAAACATCATCAAAAATATTTTTGGGTTGTTAAATATTTTTCGATAATATATTAATATTGGAACATAATAGAAACTGTGAAAATTCATGTTTAACAAAATGATGACAAAATAAAAAAGTATACTTTCCTAGCGAGCATCGTGTATAACTTATTCAATGCTGGTATTATTGTATCGAAATGAAATTCGTCATGAAAAATATGACATCTTCAAATTTTCATTAAAGAGGGAGAAGAGTGGACCGAAATAGACCTGTAGTTGGCTTTTTTTAAGATCTCAATAAATATAAAGAAAAAATATGAAATTGACTTGAAACAATTGAAATATTTGATTAATTGGGGTTTGCTATGTACAAAGAATGTTTAGCCCCTTAGAATATATGTTTGAAAATTTGTTCTTTTTATTGTTTCAGTTAAAAATAAAGACAAATAATAACAATGACGCAATATTGTCAGGAAATAGTGAGAAAAATAGACAAAATCAATTTAAGGTCAAGAAATTTGTTCGCTATCAATACCATATTGTTATTTTTACAAAAATCCCGAAAGATTAATTTTTTCATCAATTCCCATCAATCAATCATAAGTTTTTAATAAATTGAACTTTTTTCCTTTTAAATAAATACTAATAATTTTCACAAGTTAATTCTCTCAAAAGGATGAAGGTATTTAAAATTACTGTTTTAGGTCGAGCTCTTGAATTTCCACGCAGAAATTGATATTTCTCTTTTAAACTTAAAAATACAGTCGGAAGAAGAAGTCGTTCGGATAATAAAAAAATACTTTGAATAAAGCAGTTGGAATACCGTTGCCCTTTTAGTTAAGTGTGTACTTGGATACCTTTTAAGGCAGCGACCCGAAATATAAATGCGTATACTTACTGAAATTAGGGGAGTCTTTAGCATTAGATGCTATTATAATATTATTTAAAGGAGTGCTGATCACCTTGGGGCAGAGTTTCTAAGGCTTTTCTGGTGTACCGTAGTCAGAACGTTATGGTGATTGCTTGGCAAAGAAAATTACTTTATATGCTACATAATTTTGTGTAAGCATATTTAACTAAAATTAAATAATAAGCATACACCGCATTGACTCTTCAAAAAAAACGCCAGATACATTTAAAATATCAATAGAGTTTAAGAAATATATCTTTTAGCTGATAAGATTAATCGCTATTGAAACGAAAGAAGGCAATAAAAAAGCGGCGTAATCAGTTATTATACATCAGAATAATCCAATATCAATAGGATTGAATTTCACAATCAAACTTGGATTAGCAGTCTCCAAACACATAGACCGATTCATATATTTATTTATGGTCTATATTGACCGTGATATGTGAAGCATTCTTTTACTATAAAAAATATTTAGACTGATTTTAAATAAAGACATATGAAGGCTTTCTATTGTAGTTAAAAACCATCTTGGCTATAAAGTGTAAAGAAACCATTTACTTAGATTTTTACTTAGAAACTGCTCTAGGTTTAATTTTCAGATGTCTTTATTTTTTGTATTTGATAAACTAAAATCGTTTCAATCTAGAAATATTGTAAATCAGTAATTATATTTTATTCTGAAACATTCTCATAAATTATCATACAATGTTGTTTTTTTATTTTACTTTATTATTTCATGACGAATAATTTCGTTATTTTTATAATTAATGCTCGTCTTCAATGGGTACGCCTTCAGTCTAACTAAAGGCAGTCATTCCTGTAGGGATCATTATTTGAAATATTCTTATCTTAGCAAGAGTGTTCATTTATTTGGCGAGGTAAGTATTTCCTGGATTCCAAATCAATAAATAAATACTATCTTTATTTAAATAGATCTATAGCAACCTCTAAATGAAATGAAATGAATAAATCAAACCATAAACTTATTATGCTTATTTGCAGACGTTTTTGATTTAAACGGTATCGGTGTCTACAACACGATCAATCTTGTCTTTATTTATGATAAGAGGTAAAAAAAATATTGCTGTCAATATATTTAAATAAAAAACAGATAAAATGTGCATTTTTAGTACAGATCAACGATAAAACAGTAATGGTCAGTAAGCGCTTATTATATCAGTCCTGATATATTGATATAATTGTGGAAATAAGTACTACGAAAAGTTTTTATTATTCTAAAGTTATTTAAAAAGAAATTCAAAAAAAAAAAATGAAATATTTTGCCTGTTTAATATTTTGGATGAAGTCCAGTTGTGGAGCAAGTCAGATTGATTTTAAAGTAGAAATCCAATCCCAACTATATTGTTTTATTTTTTTTATTTAACGTAAATATTAACGAAAATGATAATAACATAGCTTAATTATTGTGAAATAAAAACTTCGTCAGGTAAGGGTCGAATTCTGAAACAATTTCATTTAAACATGCAAATGTTTAAAATTACTTTTTTGCGGCAGGGTGCTCACGGGGCTCTATGAAATAATTTAATGTAATAAAAATGTGCCTACGGGCAAATTAAGGTGTTCAAATAATCATGAAACCGCATTAAAAAGTTTCAATGTGTAAACATTAATTAAAAGTTTTTTTTGTAATTTCATAAAATAAAGCCTCGCAGACTTTACAAAATCATTTAAAAATAAATAGGACTCGGTCAAACTCAAATACACGTGTTAGATAAAAAATCTCATCACACGTGTCGAAAAGTAAACTGGAAAGTTTTTGTTTATTTCCACCAGGAACGTGAAGGAACTGAATTGAATTTCACCAAAAACAATTTTTCTCTTTCATCTGTTGAATACCTTCGATGTTATTAGAATTGAAAAAGCTGTAAATTTTGCATCATGGCATCGCTGTTTGATTTTCAATTATTTCGGAAAATAAGCTCCATTGTATTGAATATTGGAAAATATATGAAAAAGACTAGACATTTTACTAACTCTTTTTGTTTTCACACGTGAATAACATTCTTGCTTAAATTATTCATAGAATCGTTTTAAACATAACTAAAAATGAAAACGATTTTTGAAGTGATTTCTTTTTTATTTAGTCGCATGACTACTCCAAGGATGTTTACACACTACTGTATCGAAATTATATTGCGACTCAACAATAAATCAAAAATGACCGACATAGTATTATAATTAATTTAGCAGTGAATCGTATAATAGGAATGAGAACACGGTAAAAAAATAGCTATGTATTTTAGTTCTACAAAATTATTTTTAACAAATATACTTGATAGCTATTTTGGCTCACGCCATCGTCAGAACTATGCTTATCTATATATAGTTGTGCAGAAAAGGCACACAACACATCCTCTCTCCTGTTCCAACGGCCTAGCTTGTTACTTTAACACAATGACACTAAATTTTCGTTAAGAACTAACATAATAGTATCGCCACTTGTCCAGCCGTTGTACAAAGGAGTGGTATGATTTGCTTCCATAAGGACCACTTCCGTCCCACATATAATCTTATTGTCATAGACACCTATTGTTTCATTTAGAATTTTGAAAATTTTGTGTCATTGAGTTAAAGTAACAAGCTAGGCCGTTGGAACAGGAGAGAGGATGTGTTGTGTGCCTTTTCTGCACAGCTATATATAGATAAGCAAATGTTAGTTTAAGCATAGTTCTGACGATGGCGTGAGCCGAAATAGCTATCAACTATATTTGTTAAAAATAATTTTGTAGAACTAAAATATTATACATTGCTATTTTTTTTTCACCTTGTTATAATGGAGTTCTATCAAGTGAATGCCAATTCAATCAATTAATAGGAATGAGATTTTATAATGCATAAATATTCGGAATATTTATTTAAAAATAATATAAAAGAATAATATGATGAGCATATGTTGTTACACTTTTTGATAACTGCTTAATATCTTCAGAGAAAAATATTAAATTTCTACGTATACAATTCCTATAATTTAAGATGTTAACAAATGATGCTAGATGGAATTAGAATATTATATTAATGTCATGAAAATTTTAATTTGAATTTGTTTTGTGAAAAATAATAAGGTTTTCATCTTTTTGATGCACGAACGCTTTTGCACTAACAGTTAATAAATTTTAATTAAGTTAATTAAATTAAGTTTTGCTTTACGTAATAATAATATTTCAATAATGTAATTCTCACAATACTACTTTATTTGATATTTGGTCTACTCCAAAACTTACCACACTTAATTAGTTAGTATTATTTTATATGTATATTTATTTAAAATATTTGTTTTATTGAAAGATATTCTAATGGTTTGCAATTTTATTTATGAAATTCATTTTTCAATTAGGGTTCAAACGGCATTATTGTAAAATCACCAGTTATCATGTTATTAACCAATGTGATTTTATTTTTCCCTGACACGAACGGTATAAATTTTTAGTTCGGGTGCAATCATCATTACGCACGAAGATATAAAATTGCAAAATTCAGTTCTTAATTTAAAAGTCATTTGGATATGGACGTTTATTAAATCTGTATTGTTTATGATATCGACTGAAGGTGCTTGATGGAATTTCAAGTTCGTAAGTTTTGTTACATCCGTGTGATAGAATGCCTGACGATGAAGAAAGGCGAAACCCGGATCGTTGGTGACAGAACGTTTGGAATCGTACAAAGTTGCAAAAATTCATCAAAAATAATCAAAAGAGATAGAAACAACACAAGAATCATAAAAATAACAACTTAGGACGTGCAACGCCAAATGAAGTTATTTTGTCAATCTAATGGTATATTGTACTAACATTATAAAAACAAATAATTTATTAGCATTTTTCCTGAATATATTCGAATCTTCTATAGGAATCTTTAACAACAAATTGTCTGTATACATAATGAAGAAATGCGAGTCAAAAAGCGGAATAGTAATATAAGGCAGAATGGAAATTGATAAATAATATAATTAATCAAACGCCTTAATTTACCAAACCACCTTCACTAAGTTATGTCGCCTGGAATGAGAATGTCGCGGCTTTATTTCTGGAGTAAAGGATTAGGCTAGCAGAAACGAATGCTGGTGACGGAGACAGATTGACTGCAGACGCGAGGGGTGAGTCAGCGAGAGAATGTAGACGGCACCAAGGCTTACGAAGTCAGGGATACGTAATAATAGGAACAAACTGTATAACAAACAAACAAACAATGTATATATAATATTGAGAAAGCATCGTGCTGTAATTGGTAATAATCAAATAATGTATGGCTATAATATCAAGGCTTTGATAAAAAATCCGGATAAAACACGAACGATAACAATAATAGGAGCTTTAGATTTTTATGTACGTACGTAAACATTAACAATTACTTACACATTTCATTCAAATGAAGTTTTTAATTGTGTTTCAGACGTTCCACTCTCAAAGTTACTAGACTGACACATTATTTTCTGCTTGAAATCTGTATATTATTTATCTATTATTAGGTAATCGTATTACAAGTATTAGTACAATGAAAATGCAAGTAATATATTTTCAGCACATTGGTCAGAAAAATGTCTACTAAATTGAACACATTTCTGAAAGTTACGGCAATATTTAGAGTCGCAATATTATTGATATAATATAATGAGTTTAGGGCTTCATTTTTACTAACACGAAACTGTAACTAAAAGGTAAAAGATGAAAAATCTGTTTTTGGATTAATAAAAAGTGTATGAGAGAAAAAAAAATTGCGTTAAAAAAATAATTACCACATGGATCTCAAACTATCGGTAGAATCATAGGATAGCCTAGTCAATTGAATGTAAATAAAAGTGTTCTTCCAATTGAAACATATTCGTGATACAACCATATAACATGTTAAATTGACCGTTAATATGCATGTTAGTTTTATTCACGGGAACGGCAATAACTCATTTTAAACGGATATGATCAGTTTGAAGTTTTCCATAAATTTGGCACTTCAATACATTACAATTTAACTTCTATTTAAATCTATTTTGACGGTACGGATATCCTTTCTACCTCATGCATAAACAACAAAAGTGCATCCAAAAAAATGGCATGGTCCTCAGAAAAAAATACCATTTTACTAGTCTCTTCGTTGGTCATACAGATCAACTGCAAAAAATAATAGGTATTGATCTTGAAAATCTACGCCAAAATATCGGGCCATGAATAATTTTTATATGTAGAGTGTGCTGATATATTAGTCCCAGGTGCTTAAAGGGTTAAGGTTTATCGATACTCTCTATAAAACGATTTAAATTATTCAAATATTAACTTTTAAATTTATTGATTGAATTGGCATTTACTTGGTAGAACTCCAATATAACACGGTGAAAAAATAACAATGTATTTTAGTTCTACAAAAAATTTATATCGAGATGGTTGTTATGGTTTATTACGGGTAGGCAATAGCCCCTCGCAATGGTCTGAGAAGTGGCGACCGACCTATGTTTGTTTGTGTGACGATTGATATCTATTGGTTTCCAGCTGTTACAAAGTCGTCATCTTGCGACCTTTATGACAAATATAAACACATTGGCGCTGAGTTCTTAAATGTATATTATGCGATTCTTTTATAACGTGCTAATTTACAAATTGTGAATCTATTTTTTAACGCTTGTAAATTACTAAGTGTCACGTTTTTCTTTATTACTTTTCTATATTTGTCATGATGATCAAATCAAGGGAAGAAGTGAGAGAAAACTTACTTACTATGAAAGAAAATAACGCCATTCTAATTGATAAAATGCAACATCCTATAAGGCGATAAACTCGGTCAATACCATTTTACACAGAACATTTAAATAAGGAGTATGTGGGCACCTCTATTTGCAACTCCTGTCAAGTAAGGGATGGGGGTGTGGGCTTGTTAGGGGTGGCAGCTACGCACGAGCTGTGCGGTAAAGCCTATCGCGCGGTTACTTTGTTACTCACTGTGACGCGCCGCGGCGTTACGTAATTGCTGTAGTGTGTTTAACGCTACGTCAAATGGATTCCTACAGGATCAAGTTTGTTAAACCACAAGGATCATTTTTGTTTTTCTTATTTGGTTCGTTTTATTACGCCATTTGAGATTATAACGAAAAAAAGCAATTTTTATGTTGTGCTGAAAATATCACATTTGTTTTTAAAAAGAATTGCTTTCCTTAAAGAGCTTTTTAAAAACTTTAAATTATTTTTTTCGGGTTACTGACAAAAAAAATGGGAAACTAAATCTAAAATAGTGTTAAATGTATCAAAAAGGTCGACAAAGTTCATATAATATATTGCCGTTGGCGACTTTTTCAATTACATGTCATTAAAACGAAATCACACGTTGAAAAAATAGCACTGTATTTTAGTTCTTACATTGCTGATTTTTCATCGTCTTGTAATGGAGTTCTACCAAGTAAATGGCAATTCAATGAATAAAGCAAAACCATTCAACGAAATTGCTTAAAAAAAGATATAATGATTTTCAGCTTTCAAAATTACCGATTTACGATTTCGATGTGATTTTAATGATAGTTGTTTATTATATATTATAAAATCCTTTCATAAAAAGTCATTAACGATTTTAAATTTATTGTTTATTAAACTTATTATTTATATATATGTGTATAATTATTTTTATATTAATCAAAATAATAGTTTTGAAGGATATTTAGGGTCTATGTTTCAATTCTAGCCTCAGAGTCTTTGTTTTTCCTTTGTTAAAAATTCCGCTTGAATGTTACCAATGTAAATTATTCATAGTTTGTCAATTCTGTTGCATTGGTGAGAAAAAATACATAAAGATGACAAAAGATGAAGAGTGGATTGTTAGTGACAAAAATATGTGAAATCGTACAAAGCTTAACAATTAAAATATAAATTTTATCAAGCACCCACTGTCGATATCATAAATAATATATCATTAAATTTGATAATTTGAATAAATGAAACATATTATATGACTGTCGCTGTAATTTGCGGTTGAAATTTTTTGCATAATAACAAATATCAATTTTCGAATATATTATATATTGCTACATCTCACCAGATTCGAATGGTATCAAAAAAACTTGAATTTCAATTTAATAAGTACACAAGCTTTTTAAGTCAAGAGGACACGAATACGAAGCGTTACCAAATAGTAATGGTCTGATAGTAATAATTTAAAATAAGAACTCATAGCAATCACTAGTGTATTATTGGATTAGAACATACAAAGAAAGGTTGTTCAAATAGGATTGTCAAATTTAATAGATTTTTTTGATTTTTAGATAATCTGATTTTTTTTTAACAAAAATCACTTAAGTTTATCACCCTCAATAGTCAAAAACTATTTGAATAATACATAACTGATCAATCAAAATGTGTCTTTATAAATATTATGAGTGAATTTCTTTTTAAATCTCAATTTTATTTCAACAAAAACAATTTCCATAATAAAATAAAACTTTTGCATTATAATTTGACATACTTTTATTTAATCTTAAAGTTTTAATACCGAGTAAGCCAACTGAATGATTCAAATAAATTATCATCGTGAACGTTTGTATGTGGTTCATGCCATGGGACGTATCTAGTCGTCAAATGGGCGATAAAATGTGAAAATTTATGCCATGTTTCTTGCGTATTATTATTTATGCTATATTTATTGTTGTGTTGGTGAATATTATATTGCCTGTACAACACCTCTCTGGAGGCGTTCTGAATATAAATAACGTTTTTCCACTACATCATAAAATATACTATCACGTTTGTCAAACTGTTTCATATTTAAGAATACTGCTGGTATAAATAGCAATGTATTCATCTCTTTTTATTAAAATCTTTTTATTTTAATATAGACAGGCTAGTATAGTTGACAGTCTTCGGAATAGAATAAAATGTGTCAACACACAAACATATACAAACATTCATAAGTATTAATAAGAATTGAGTGATAATAAAAAAAAAAAAAAATTATATCTTTTTGTTCGACGGATTTGTCGGTAACTGTGTGGAAGTTCATTTGGAAACATTTTTATTCTACTTCGATGTTATTCTGCCAGGACACTAAAATTTTATCGGTAGCTATCGGTTGAAAAACACTGAGAGGAACAAATAAAAGGCCAATTGCCAATGAATCAAAAAAGATTTCTCTATTTTTTTTAAATGTTAATTTTACCATCATATGCAAGTGTTTAGTTTATATCTTAAATGACTCACTTCGTAAGAAGAAATTGAATTCGCCGGCGAAAATAAAATCAATTTAAATATATAATAATACCTTTTTTTTAGTGTTATTGTATAAACAGTTTTGATTCACATAATAATCTAATGTGTCAATGCACAATTTTGTTTTAAGTCGATTACTTTTTTATCGACCGGAAATTATTTCTTTGTTCACAAATTAAGCAATAATTGAAATATCGACGTAACTAAAACGCATGTCTAAAATTCTTTTCAGCTAAAAAAATATTTTTTTTTTTATCTAAATACACTGATAATTTTAAAACAAAAAATGTTACTTATTATTTCAACACAGACAAATGGAAGTCAAGAACACTATTAATTAAAAATTGATTTGAATTTTGGATTCAATTAATAAGTAATCAAAATCAAGTAAAAAAAAAATATTTACAAAAATTAAGCCCTAAGCATATATAGTAAAAAGTCTTCGGCTTTTGATTGAAAATTTTAATGAATAGGATTTGTACCAGGAAACGCTGTAACAGTTTGGAGAACACTGCGCTAGTCAGTTCTCTCAGACAATACAGTGGTTTTCCCCCTGAGATATTCCCGTTTATGAGGGTGGCGATTTGATAAGCGTCGCTTTAATTGTTTGTTTATTCACCTTGTTTGTTGAATTCAACACTTGCTATACCGTTTCAAATAATTTATACATCCCCCTTTGTGACAATCCAAAGGGGCAATAAACACGTCATTTGATCCATTTAATCTGAAAGATCTACATACAAAATGAAGACTTTCAAGCATTACTTTATGACTTCCATATTGAAGACAGATGATCTTAAAAATTATTTTTAGTTACAATAAATACGTTTTGATTTCGATCAGAAATCTTCGCACTTAGATTTCAATCATTTAATAATATTATTGTCATGTAACGAATCATAAAATAAATTAAGCTAAAGAGTAAAAAAACTTAGTAAGTAAACTTTGCCAATAAAATAAATTTTATATCCAAAAAATTGTAAAAAAAACCAGATAGAAATATCCTGTTTTAAAGTATATTATTTCCGTATAAAAATAAAAAAAACATTTAACCAAAAATATGAGAAAAAATAAATTAAATTACCTTGAAGTATTTATTATTAATTTTTATATTCCATTGGATTTTTCTTGAGTACGAATATGGGTATTTTTTATAATAATACACTAGTCTTGAAATAAATAGAAGCTTTACGATCTTCATTTATAAGCTAAAAAAATAAACATAAAATTAATGGAGACATTATACGTAAATATAATATATTCTTATTACGTTCGATGATTATTCATATCATTCTACGCAGTCGCATGTGAAGAACTTACTGATTGCATGAATGCAATATCCTGTAATATAAAATTTGTAATTACAATCACTTTTCCAGACCTATCTGTTGGCTGGATACAGAACCGTAATGTCGCAGATAAGGGAAATTATACCAAAAACGAAATATTGATTTTGAGAAATGTAAAGATAAATCTAGTTGTTTTAGCTTTACACTATGAATTTGTTAATATTACTTGAAATACTTGAAAAATAATATCGTATGATTTTGTGTTTAATTTTGCTTGAACGAGAGCTTTAACATAACTTCTAGCCCTGTTATATCCCATTTTTAATTTCTTTACTTTTCGTAATTGATTAAAACGTAGTTTTTATAAAGATTTCATAAAGATTAACTTTCATATGGACCAATACTATCTACAGTGGCATAAAATACGTTAAAAACTACAATTTTGACAAAAGAAATATGTAGACGTATAAGTGTACGATTCATAATTTATTGAACGTTTATAAACTTAGACAATTCGAAACATTTAATGTATTCGATGAATTATCAGAGAAAATTATGCCTTTCCATCAAAAGGTGTCAGTTAAAACCTAAAGAGTTATAAATAATATTTGAAAACGTCACAAAGTTGATCACATTAGCTTACTGATGCTTGCAATTTCTGAGGAATAGCAAAATAAAAATACATTTGTTTTAGTTTCACATTTAAACATTTCAATTCTTATTATTTGCTACCGCTACAGTCTGAAATGAATTTTGACCTCCAGTGTTCGTCTTTTTAGCTTTCTTTGACTCAGGGAAGTTACTGTAATACAACTTAATGTAAAGTTGTCACTTGTTTCAGTTTTTTTAAAATGATTTTTGAAATTTGCATAAAAGAGAGTTTTAGAAAACAAAAGATTTTTATGGAATTTTTAATTATTTTACCAACTCAGCCCTGAGTTTAATTGGCTACGCAGGACGTGGTATCAGAACGAAATACCTCGTAGCAACTCAGCCTATTGGAGGTGACAGCTTTGTCATTGTGCCACTGTGTTAATTGGAATTCAATCTAACGGTACGTGCGTCGCTAGGTTGCCACGTTAACGTTAGATGGCCAATTATTGTTGGCCAGAATCCTGATGATTTGGACTGTAACTCGATTGTGCCACAGTAGTAGCACTGATAAAGGATGCCAAGAATATTAACAAGGAATACCGCTTTATTATATTGATTGTTTGATGTATATAAATTTAAAAAATCTTCGTTTTAAATTGTTGAAAAAATCGAAAAAATTTCTATAGTCATTGGAAACATAACATTGGAGTAATGTGTGAAATTTTAGTAATATAAATATTATTAAATTAGGCACACAAGATTTTAACGGTAACGCTCAGACGACAAGTAAATATTCAATGAAAAAAAGAACACGTGATGGTAAAAAAAAATATATGGATGAAATAAAGTATTTAAAATAATGCCGAGATCAGAATCAATTTTACTTTAACAAGCCACGTTTCAATTTGTTCAAAAAAAAAAAGCATCCGTCACATCTCAGAATACAACAAAGAAATCAATTTTATCTGTATAATTTCAATTTAAACAGACTTTACCCTGATTTAACGAGTGAAAATCACAATAAAGCTAACCAACGACTAATTGAACTAAGTAATTCTATATTGATTTCGTAGAAGTCTTGTTTAAAGTTATTTGTTTCAAGCACCATCAATCTTTTAACGTCGTCTTATAATCTCGTAAAATGTGTAATTTTGTTTTAGTAATTGCATTTTCAAAGTAATTGTTTACACAGAAGCATGTAATGTTTCCAAGGATTTCTATCAAAAAGCTGGCACCTATTTTTTAGATAATTATTTTCAAACTACTTAACGCCACGACTTCTTAGGAGTTTGTTGTACGATTCACTCAAGGGATTTGCTTAAAGTTACAGTTTGATTAAAACGTTGTGTCACGATGTCCAATCATTATTAAGTTATGTCTAATTAGTACGTTTTTCTTTTGTTTTCAGTCAAGTAAAAACATTCAAGCAGATATTATTTTAGGATTGTTATGTATATTTCTTCGAAACTCATAAAATTTTACATCTTTGTACATCTAAAAACTAACACAATGCTTAATTTATTAGTAGTGTTAAAATTAAATAAATGTTTGAAAAAATCAAAATTTTACAATATTCGTTTTGTACAAAATAAACCCTTTTCTATGATTCATATTAATCATTTTTATCTCAGTAACATTACTAACTCATAAGAATTCATAGCACAAAGCAATCAAAAATACCTTAGAAGCAGATGTCAACTTTTTGCTAGACAGGTTCGAAAACTTTACAATTTCCATATTCATGAGACTAGGCTGACGGTAAACGATTAACTATTTTCTAGAAGTGGAGAGAATCTACTTTTCCATTTTAATATCATATGACAATATAATTTGCTAATTTCAAAATTGAATGAAATGAAGAATCTATAATTAAGTATGTAATTTTTATCATCTCACGAGTTAAAAGTATTTTAAGTATTGTGGGCAGTGTATGTATATATACTATAAAAAATACAGTGAAAAAAATGTTATATATTATAATATACTTACTGTAAAAATAAACACAATAAAACAGTATGTGACATAACAACTCAGGCCAATGCACAATAAATTAGGAACTGTTGTATGTTATATTTATTATCAGGTCTAATTCAATTGAAAATGTTTTTCAGCTATCGGTGAATGTTGATTTTATCTTCTTACACATTTTATTTCGATCAGTTATTATCCGTGGAACATAAACCAAGTTTAATAAAATATTTCGAACCTTGATGTTAGAGTACAAATAAAGAGATATAAGACTATTTTTATGAATTATTGCACGATAGTTTAAAAAAAAACTTTCTTACACTAGCACATATTTGGGAAAACATATTGCATTTATTTCAATTGTTTCTATGGATGCTAATATTAATGAAAAACAGCCGCACACACCCCTCTTAAACCACTGTCATAGCGCCACAAAACAGAAATCAAATTCAAAAACGTTAATTGTGCCTCTAGCTAATGACTACATATTTAATATGGCTGATTGATTTTGTTCATTATAAAACGGTTGATTGAGCTCTTCAAGACTGGTTGTACGTTTTATTATTACACACTCGAGCTCGGTCTGCCGTATTAAAAATTAATTAATCACACCCAGGCCGTAAAATGTAATGTGACAAAAACACAATAAATTTAGTGCTATTACGCCAAATTCTATTTTCATCCATGGAATGATAAATCTAAAAATAAATTTTGAATTTAATGAGAAAAAAAATATCAAAAATAATTAGGCTGCGCTTCTTGTAAACGAGTAGTAAAGAATCGTTTTAGGTCTATCGCTTAACTCATCTAATTATCTGATTCTACCACAGACATAAAAAGTAGAAGTGTCAATTCAACCCTTTTCACAAACTCAATCGAATATTAAAAAAAATTCGAGGTAAATAATTGAAAATATTTTTTTGTTATTAGAATAATATTTATATATCAATTTCTTTTAAACACTAATTATTGATTATTGTATTCATTTAAAAGTTCAATCAATAATTTGTTGCAAATAATTCTATAAATACTTTTTTCGCCCTTTCTTACAGCTTTATTCTTGCTATAATATCGGCATTTCTTGTACTAATTTGGTACTAAAGACTCATTTGATAACGAAAATTGGCTCCAAAAAAACGAATAAAATTTATAGACAGACACGTTGGGCGTTTGATTTTCCATTACCTAATGATTTACAGTTGAACTGATCGAATATTTTTTTTAAGTAGAAAAGGTTCTGAAAAATAATCGGCAATTAATTTTTAATGAAACGTATCTTTTCGTTTTTTTTACACGTCTTGTTTAGGAGATAGTGCGGATAAAAAAGATTCTTTGTCGGCGAAAGTAATTCGTTAATCACTTTCTTAACGCTTCTCAATAATTGGATTGGCGGAATGGAATATAAATACCACAAGAATTCATGTCTTTGTATACAATTTATTATACCAATTGAAAAATAAAAAAACACATTATTTATTTGTGAATTTGATCATTGGATCACAGAAGCAATTAGAATGTGAGACGCATAGACTAAGCGACTTTTTATCTATCCGATATAGTTAAGAAATGGTTGTCAATTAAAGTTGTTTTGTATATGAAGTTAACAAGTTTACGTGTCGTAAAAATATGTTAATCACTTCACATTAAATGCTAAAATAGTTTATAAAATTTGTCAATTACTAGTAGAAAAACCTAAAACAATATATTTGATCATATCCAGCTGTCATGGAAATAAAATTGGTATCGATAAAATCAATATTTTTCCATGCATTAATTAGAATTAAAAGTATAAATACTGACAATAAATATGTACACTGTTCGAAATTGATAATTAACGCGAAGCACAAAACTACGAACATTATCACTTACTTATTTTTAACCACCCTGTTAATAGAGTTAGTGAGATAGCTGGTAGAAATAATACATAAACGTATACATATTATTGAATTGTACAAACTATACAAGTTATTTGATATTTCACGGTATTGCAACCACAGATCTGCTGCGCGGGTACTATCGAATGGCTTTATTTCCAATAGTCGTTGTTTGTTTGTTTGCCAGAAACCATTGGTTCTCAACACCAACTGATTAAATTAATAAATTTTATAAGGTATTCTCAAATGACTTGCCGCCATTGTCCGATATAATCGAATCAAAATTTCAGATGCAAGCGGAAGCTTATAACACAAAAAATATGCGATCAATTTTATAATTATAATAATTTAATAAAAATACGAAAAATGATCTATGATTATTGATCACTTTATAGGTAAAGTTTCTTGATGGAAAGGCTTGAAAATTCAAATAATAAAAACGCATTTTTTAGTACTTATTTTCACAAGGAATCACAATATGATCAGGACTGGTTTTGCTCATCGCGAGCATTATCAATTGATGATCAATATATTGTGGATATAAGTACTAAAAATGTGTTTTTGTTATTTTAAATATGATTATTGACTAAAATATTTATTTCATATTTAAACATCTTCATTTATAAAGATTATCGATAAAATAAACTACTGTTACTGTTAAACAATGAGGTATATTAAATTACCTTAATGATTGACAACTTACAAAATTTTGCCAGTGTAATGATGATATGAAATGTTTAATAGAATTGTATGCATAATAATTTAGTTCTGTATAGTAAAGACAAGAGTGCATTAAAACCATGCATTAAGTAGCATCCACAGGGATTGGCTTCCACTGGCCTCAAACAGTTTGAGCTCTTGCTGTACAAGAACCAGGGTTTGTCAATTTTAAATTTCTCAGTGAGAATACGTAAGCATAATGCTCCAATAAATCGGGGATTGGGAGTGTTTCCCAGCCATTGAGATCATTGAAATGGGACGATATTTCGTCAGTTCTTCTATCAAAGGTTTTGTTTTTACTTAATTCTGATACCTAAATAATACAAAATTTTATGGATATGTATAACCATATATATATATATATATAACATTGTTATAATCAACGCTCTATAAAATATACAAGTTAGAATATAATATTATCGGTGAAGAATGTAAGAAAATAATTTCCAAAAAGTTACTGTAGTATTATATAATACAAATATATGTAATAAACATCAGGAAAATAAAATTTGAATTGGTAACACTTTGTACGATTCCACATATTTTGTCACTAACGACCCTGGTTTCACTTTTCGGCATAAAGATGCCTAAAGAGGCATTCTATCAGATGAATGCAATAGAACGGAATCGTATAATGTTTCAACAATAAAAATTTGATATTGAAATTAACCATTAAAAACCTTCAGGCAATATAAAAATAAGTTAAAAAATGTAACAAATTGTATCTTTATAGCATTTTTTTGTGAAGAAGTAGTTTATCGGATAGAAGAGTTTTTTTCGAAATAAGAACATATGAAATGGTCAAAAAAATAGTATTACAATATCACAATATTTATGAATGTACATAAAAAAATAAATAATCATATTTTTTTTAAATTTTTTAATTTAAGAAATAGTTTGCCATACAATAATTGCTTTAAAATGAACTTAGCTCTCTGACGATACTGTGACTATCGGATGATTTTTATCTTCAATTGGTATTTTAGAGCTATATTATTTCTTCGGTTATTTTCTGGTAATTGAAATAATGAAGTGCTTTAAAAATGTGCATTAAATTAAAGAACGTTTTGGGCCTGGAATGGTGAATAACACTTAATGATGATTTCTTTGAAAAAAAATACTACATATTTTTGTCAATATTATTTAATAAAAAAGCGGAATGAGTTACCACTTGTGTTTACGATTTCAGTTATTAAAAACAGAAACGGAATAAATCAATCCACGAGAATTCTTAAATAAAATATTCAAGAAAAAACATTATTTGTTGTGACGTGAACTTTCGATTTGAATAATAATTTTCAACCAATCTAGGTGTATTTAAAAAGAAATGAAAATCACTTAGAAATTGAAAATACAGACGTCACTAGCAGACGTGTAAGTTGACAAAATAGAAAAGCGAAGTTGAAAAAAGTTAAGTTTGAAGTACATATAATATATTTAACCAGATGTTGGTTATGAGTTAATGGATCAGTAAATATTAAATTTTTCACACATTAGCTTCTTTCGTAGTATGACTGGCGAGGTTGTAGCGCAAGTATAAAGAGGCTTTGATACGAAGTATGGAGTGTCCTATCTTTGGATGAAAATTGAAATTTAAAAAATGTAGAACATAATTGAGCACGCATCAGAAATATAATTCATGATTTGAATGACATTAGGGAGAGGTGGTAGATATCTATATAGTTCAAAATAGCAATACATTTAATTGTGGAATATTTTTTAAATCGAATTGAGAGTTTCGCTAAAAGCAAGTAATAATTTTAAAAAGTTTATTATGACCAATATTTAGCGATTATTATATTTATCTTATCAATACTTTTTCCTCTTTAATATAAGACTTTTAAAAGCTTTGGTGTAAGAAAAACCCGTGTTAAATTACTTCATGAACAAAAAAAATCAAATAATGTTACGTATGCAAATATGAAAAGTTATTTAAAACCTGTCAGTTTAATTATAAAATCAACCTCAGGTATATTCTAAAGAAACCTCTTTACTACAGAGACGTATTCTGTAGTTAGTGAGCGCACATTAGAAATTCTGTGCAGTAATTATATTGTGAATTCTAGGACTTACAATGCAACGCTTGAATTATTTTGCATTTAAGGGTGAACAATGCCCGTTTTCCACTGTTCAAGATTGTATATACATAGAAAGTTGGTCGAATAGCGTACTAGTTGAAAAGGATTAAATGTATGCAAGTAATAACCAAGGTAAACTTTATTTTATTTAACATTCAGGTGGTGTTTTACATAAAACTTTTTTCGATTCAGACGATAATCAAATTATACACTTCATAAGAACGGCAAAGTATTAATCAAATCAAATACTGCTTCTCTGAAAATTATTTTTGATATTTTATATAAATACATTAATAAATTTATGGATTGATTAGTATAACTGCATTATGAAACCGGTCCACCTTTTCTAAATATTATTGTTTATAAATATGCTATGTTAAGTGATGCTAATGCATTGTTCGAAACATCTAAAATAGAAGTCTTATAAAATCCTTGAAGTCCTTTTTTAGGTGAGTAGCGTTAGGCTGAGTAGATTTTTTGTTATTTTTACCCTAATATAATTTTATGCAGCGATAAAATCAAAGAATGTATATCTATAAATGCTTATTTATTATGGCTATTTGCGAAAACAATTTCTAAATAAAGCAGATAATAAAAAGCAAAAAACAAATAGAAGGTTTATGTATTCGTAAGAATGAAATTAAAAAAGCTTAATATCGTTTATTTAACAAGCAAGAAGTTCCTTAAACAACAGTTGGGTTTAATAAAATGTTATAAAATATTTATTTATTCTGAGTATGGGTTTGTTGTTGAAATTCGCAAACCTGAACCAAAAATCTATTTAATTTTATAGTGATATAATTATTTTTATCTCAAACGATTTCAAGTAAAGTTTTAGTCGAATCATGAGTGATAGAAGTAAGCTTCTTTTTTGTTTATATGCCAGTAGCAATATTGATTTCAATAATGAAACGATATCAATTTCCACGTGGAAGCCTTTCGAAATGAAGTTATACGTCGAACGTGTTTTATTATTTTCCAATCTTGTCGCGCAATTTATTCAACTCTATATGAAAATACTGCTAATGTTGCAAAACGTTTTCCATACATTGTGTTACAAGGAAGACCTGCCGTGCTCTGATTTTATGAAGTAACATTTCATAAAGCGCTGCTGGAAAAGATATTTAAGTTTACGACGCAATTTCCAATAACCCGACGAGGCTCGAACCCGGGAGTCACGGTGGGAGGGTTAGTATTCATCGACAGATGTCGACAACTAGAAGAGAATCTTAAAATATAATTTAAAACAACATATATAAGCAACCATGAATAACTAAATATCAAAGCATTTTCTAGAGACAATATCTAAATTTTTTTTTTAATAATTCAAAGCTCTTTCAATTAAAGAATCTTTACCATACATAAGATATTTTTATATCAATATCCAAGAGGTACAGTGGAGCTCTGATCAACTGTTCTCGCAAAATAAGTTTTCCCGAATGGATCGTTTATTTTATATAGTGCCCTCAAAAATCCATTCGAATAATGTTTAAGAATCTCACATTAACCGTTCCCCTGACTATCGATTTCCTCGATCTATCGTCTAAACATTATGGTATAATCTTGAATGTTTTCCCAATTGACCGGTTTTGGTAGATAAATCTTTATATCCAATACAATTTGTGAGGTTGAGCATATTAAATTTTAAATATAAACTAAATTAATTTATAATGAAATATATAGTTCGCTCAAATGACTTGAGATTCTCATTAAAGAATTTCACAAAAAGAAGTCTGAAACACATGTGTTTAACAATTTTTGTGAAACCTCATTTTTGGAAATTTATGGATTATGTTTTTTTTTAATTTTACTTTTTAAATATTATCTTAAGTTTTCCCGCACTCTTCGTTTTTTAGAGTCCCTAAAAAACGAGGAATCGAGGTTGCACTGTACTTGAATATTTAACATATTGAAATAGTAGAAAGTTATTTCCATGTGTTTTCTACAGTATTTCTAATAAATACCTTTTTGATAGTTACGTTTTCAATAAAATCGTTATTTTGACTTAATTGCTGTTAGAATTAATTTACTTATTAAAAGATGCATACAAGTTATACAACAAGGCCAAAAATTTGGGAAAAGTTTCAAAATATAATATATCAGGGAATATAATATATAAGGGGTTAAAACTAGCTCAAATTTTCAGAAATTGAACATTGGGGGTAGTCAAATACCGAATTTCAAGTCAAAAATTATTAAAAAGAAAAATGTCATACTAAATTTGTGGGTATTTGAAATTGAAATTTACTGTCAATGCCTCAAATAACATAATTAAAAATAATTTAATATTCTCATGGCATTTTTCAGCTGCCACACATGATAACCCGGAAATAAGTAGGTCAAGAGAAAACCTAATACCTAATATCTCGAATGTTGAATTAAAAATGAAGTCATTTAATATAGAAATTACATTTTATTTTACCAATTTTACCAATCCAGAAAATATCACGTCAATATGAAATTATGTTAATATTTTTATTGACAAAATTTTACTTGAATTTAAAAGATTTCATCAACAAATCAACGATACATTTTTACTAGTTAAACACTAGTATTAATAAAGGGAAAATATTATTATATGATTCGCTTATACAAATATGAATATGGTGGAAAGACGATATTTTTTATTATAATACAAATTTTTCGACAGAAAGATGTGATAATACAAATATTGCCTTCTTGTTTACGTAAAAAAATAATGCATATATTTATCTTCATGAAATCTGCTCTAGAAAAGATTTCTCTAGACTGCTTGACAAATATGCTTGGGGGTGACTTGAAATCCTTTTTCAGAATATGAAACACAGGCACTTCTCTCGTGGGAAACAGCATTTATCATTTCAGATGTATTATTATATCACATGGATATGTTGTTGTACTGTATATGAATGAAGTCAAATCATCGTAAGCGACAGTTACATATTGAGCATTCTCTGCAAGAGCAAATCACATAGTTACAATGCACCATATTTTTTCATGAGTCAGCAGTATTTCATATGAAACAAAACGAATATAAGCACACTTATTTTTCATTGATTCAAATATCATTAACTAATAATGCTATTTTCACTTTCTACAAAGAAGTCCTTGAAAGAGAACGATTTATTTTTTTGAATAATATCTTGAAAGTCTGTCTTTAAAGAAAAATCTTCAAAAATAAAATAAAATTCAAAACTTTGAACTGAAAGTATATACATTTTAGATATTGACAACAAAATGAAACATTTTCCAATTTATCAAAAAACATCCTCGAAGCCCTTTTCTAACGTTATTTAAATTATTTACAAGCATCGCTTGATTTGACGATTTAATAAAGATCAAAAAACATCAATTGAATTAAATAAAATGAAATTAAATGTTTATTTGATTCAATGTTTTGAATTAAATGAGACTGTCTAGCCATGTAATTCTAACATAAAATTACGACTTAGATGTCCGATGTACTCTGATTTATTAAAAAAAAAAACAAAACAGATATCAGAGGTTAATATTGAAATGATTGGTTAAAGGCGTGGCTGTAATTTTTCAATTCGCAATTACGATAGACCGTATTGCAGATAAACTTGAAATATTGAAATGCTTTATTCACTTTGCTCTATCCAGCTAGATTCTTCATTTGTCTAAACGTAAACATGCATAGATGAGTTTTTTTTAACTTTTTCTACAATAAAAAACACATGCTAAATAAAATGTGCTTTTCCAAAAGTTATGTCATTCATTTGATAAAAAAACAATGCTAAATAACATTTAACCGTGGAGTATCAATTAATGCGATATTCTAACAAAAAATATTTATAATATTTAAATTTAAAATAAAGCCAATTCTCTTCCGATCTTAGCAATACTAAAAATTATTTATAAGACATTCACGAATGTTGTTTCTATCACACTTTCGTATCATTTTCACATTAATAAAACCCTTGTGAAATAAATAAAATTTTTGGACACACTGCACTAATAAGCTTCCTCTTGATTAGTACAAATTGTCTCAATATTTTAGACATATTAATTAGTTGTGTATGCTTTATATGCAGCACTTATAACAGCACTTCAATTAAAGTAATAAAACAAAATGTTTAATTTTATTTCTACAATTATATATTTTTAAAAGCAGGATAGGTTTCGTTAATCGCGAGAATTATCAACAAAATCAGTTGATAATGCACCCAATAAACAAAATTTGATCTTATAATATATAATTGAGAAAATAGAACCTCAAATTGTGCTTTATTTAATAGTCAGAGTTATGACATAAAAAGTGTTTTTGACATTTAATTGCAGATATAAATCACCAATATTTTTTTTGCGTGTCTATATATTGGACGAAGTCACAAGAGTCTTATAAAATATGTTATATTATGTAATTTATGTCAAATTATTACGATTAAATGATGCATTTTATCTCATAATAAGTGAAACAGGGATACAACGAGCAGTCACATACAAGTTTACTTTCTTGATTTTTATTGTGGCTTTATGTAGAAGGCGATACGGATCAGCATTAGAATTTTTTAGACATAAGATGTACATACATATATTTTCAACGAACAATGGAACAGAGCTTAACAAAAGGGCATAAAATGTCACTAAAGGTAGCAAACAACCTTATACCTACATGGCTGGAAAATTTACGAAAGCGCCAAGAGAAAGCTGTATCTGATAAACTGGAAGCCAAGATGTATTGTTGAGCGTGAGTAAAAATGTAATATAGCCAGTTTTCAATATGTTATCGCCACTTAAAGTTGAACCGTGACTTTAAAGACCTGATAAAATCCAAATGTAATAGATGTATCATAAGTGTAAAAACTAAAAGATGCCACCCGAAAAATATTTTAAGTAGAGCATATCTATTTTGAAATTGACTAATTATATTTATATCGCGCTTAAAAATGAAACATATTCATTTGAAATATTAGGACTTCTATGCACTACATAATGAGCTTTTATCTAAAATTATTGTTTGATTTTCAGTCGTTAGTCTCTCGAAAGGGTAAAGATAAAAAAATGGGAGACGGGACAAGAGATTAGCTAATCGCTTTTACTGCGCCTAATAATGGATGAAATGTTAGATAACCGTGGCTTTAAAAAGAACAAACAACGAATTACAAAAGTATATGATAAAAAACGGTTTATCCAACCGAAATGGAATCCGATTGACAGAAACGGTCAGTAAGTGCTCAGAATATAAAATAGTCAGTTAGTAATAAGAATACTTAAGCATGAACAATCAAGTATTAAAACTCTTTTAGATATAAATTATCAGCTTTTTATATTAACTGCAGCGAAGAATCTCTTATGAATTTTATGAAAGATATTGAAAAAAATAGACCGTAAAAAGGCGACTAAGAACGGTTTTCCGTTTTCTATTTGGTGGTATCAGTCACTTTACTTATTTTATAAAATTTCCTTTTTGGTACATCAAAACTCTTCATACTTAATATTCGACGTATTGATTCAAATAGACAATTGTCAGATTGTCAAATATATTATCAGTGTTACTCATTAAGTGAACTAAAGTAATAATGTTGTTTATAAAATAGACAACGCATGAATTGGAAAAACATTTGACTCAAATAATATGATGTGAATATTTTGAATACGAAAAATATAACAGTCGAACAAAAGTCTGCCATTGAGATAATTTCTACGTAGTTTGTTCAGTTAAAGCTCAAACTACGGTCTGGAAAGTACGTGTTCATAAATACACTAAGTTTACGAGTAGTAATTAATATTCTACACTGGACAGTATTTCATGCAAATTTATTGATTATCTGTGGCTATTTTAATTAAATTAGTACAAAATATTATTTCAGCAAAATTATGACGCGCAGGATAATAATTTTACAAATTCACTAGCTTATAACATCCAACTACGAACACATGTCGCAGATATCATCGCGATACCAGTGTTACCCAATTCCCCGTATACGAATACAGAAATAACGGTTTGCAAAATGTAAGGTACTAGTATTTTGATTTTTAAAAATAAGCAACTAAATATTTGTAAAATATTTTTCTACTACAAGAAAACAACATGACCTGACAAACGGTTCTCTTATATCGTAGGCGTTATTTTTAAACATGCGTATTATTTTTTTAGGACTTAAAACTTCTAGTTCTTCATTAAAAAATTGCAATTATAATCGATATCATGATCAATTTATTATCATTTTAGATTTTGTAAAACAAATCGCTTTTGATATTTATAGTTTGTTGTGTGAATTGATTTTTTTAATACTACGAAGAACTGTATGCGATATATTTTAATTAAAGTATGAATGCAAATAAAAACAATACTTTATGATTCCAAAATAAATTTCAATAAAATATAATTGAAAGAAATTTTAGAAAACGAAGACAATTTGATAGCAGGTAAAATGTTAAGAGCCCATCATAAGAATAGCAATGCTAGTTAAATTATAATTGATTATATAATATAAATACGATAAAATTCCAATTAAAATGACTTAAAAAGAAGATTAACGCAGAAAATTGAATTTATGTAATATATACCAACACAATGGTAAACTTTTAAAAAGAAAAGATTTTTAACTGCTAATTTGGTACATTAGATAATATCTTCATAGTTAAAGTTCGAATTGGTTATGCGATAAAAGATTGTAAATATAATTATGAATTTTTAAAACAACAAAAAAAAGCTTTTTATACGATAGTAAATTTGCGGCGCTGATAATCAAGCATATCAGATTCGAGATATCACAAAATGAGTTTTAATTTATTTTTCCACGAAAGGTTTGGTAGTAGATCACGCATTGTAATTTAAATCCTGGAGCTTTTATAAGCTTCCCAAGAGCAAGGCTTAAGTGCACTTTCGTATTTAATATTACCTGATAAGTTGTATTATGATGACAGGGAACTTAGTATACACAGATAAAGACTCTGGCTCGAGTAATAAAGCTTTCATTAAATCACATTAATTTGAGTTGATAACAGTCGTAAAAAATATTATATTCTCATATGCAGTGAAAATTTCATTTCAAAATTTTGTATCCGTTTATTCTTGTACAGGTAAATTTTATGGTAACACTGGTCGAAGTTTTAAGCATGACAATAAAATCATTTGTCCGAGGGTTGTGATAAAATTAAATAAGAAAAAGTTTTTAACATAAAAGAAAAAATAATGTTTGTACATAATTATTATATTATTTTCAATTAAAATGACCATCAAATGGTGATTGATGAAATTTTAATCGGTATTTTTTTCATTTCACCTACGACCCGGTTTTCAACATTTGACGTTTTCGGAAATTTAATTAAATATATGGGTAAACTCGGACTTACGATTGTCATATAAGGTAACATGATTTCAAAATTAAAGAATCTATGTTTTATAAAAATGTATTGTCAATATGTATAATACAATCCATGTGACTTGTGATCTGTGAAAAAATAGTATAATTTGTGACATTTAAAAAAATTATACTGCGTATAATAATCTTTGTGATGTGTATCAGCTTAAGAATAAATTATTAACTATTACAAAAAGCTTTTACAAATTTTTATTTGACTAATAAAAAGCATTTGAAAAATATAAACAGAAAACTTAAAAATGCCCTATAAAGAGAGAACGAGAAAATTATTTCCATTTATTTTAAAGGTACACTTCTCATAAAAGTTTTTTTGTGTTTGAGTACCTACTTCAGGAATTTTAAAAACAAACGTTTGATAAAATTTTGCTGTTTCTGCTTTTTTTAATACTAAGTTATGGTTATATTTATGTATTTTATAGATTTATTTATAAAATATTAGTCCAGAGAAAAGGAAAGAAGAAGTTGTTTTAAAAAAGAATTAATGGATTATAGTCCATGCTACGACAATTATGAAGGTATGCGATTTCGTCTTTTTCTAATAATAAAAATTTTGTGTATACCAGATACCATTTCATACTTTCTTTTTCTGCCTCTTTAAAAATACATATCGTTTGACGTCGACCGGCAAAAACATTTTTATGCCGATGTCAATGGAACCCTTAATATTAAAATTTAGTTTTTACAGTCATTTTTTAAAGTAAAAAAACCTTTATCTTTTTACGTTTTCAGTATGAACTGAGAAGTGAAAATGCATGCGTTCAAGGAAAGATACTCATGTTTTTTTTGTTTATTTTGTAGTATCGAGGATCCGTCAAATAAAAGCATACCTATTCACTTAGCTTCAAATTTCGTACAACCCAATCGGAATGATACTTTTTTTGTTACCGTAACTGGATCACACAATAATGAGATTTTAGAGCACTCTGTAGCTCCCGTTTATTTATACAGTTTACAAAAGGAGTTTTAGTCGAAATTCAATTACTGGAAGTGCCTTGAATAAAAGATGTTACCTTTTGATTTGTTAAAACTTTTGCTCAATGCTCTATAATACATTACCTTCGTGAAAGAATACAGAATAAAATGAATTAGGTAGTGATATGGCAACAATTTAAAATAATGAAAACACTTCTTTATTGACTAAACGCTTCTTTGTGATGCCAACGCTTTACTTTTTATTTACCAGAGGAATTATAATATTTTTGATAAATGATTATTTTGAAAATGTCTCAAGTTGTCAAGTTCAAAATTTACAGAATTTATATGGTTAAAAGAAGTCAATTTCTCGGAATACCGATAGTTATAGCTGTAATATATATAAATATGTATATTTTAAATTGTATAGTTATCAACTTAAAAGCTTACAACATTTTCGGACTATTTTCACTAAAACGATTGATTCTTTGTTCTTGATAACAAAAATATATTGTTAAGGTGAACAAGCACAATGATCTTATAATAAATACATATTTGAATTGTTAAAAATTTGTACGCTTCCACATAATTTGTCACTGACGAACAGGGTTCCGCTTTTCGGCATCTTCAGGCATTATATCACACGGATGCAACAAAACTGTCTATATAGAATAACTATATATTCTTAAGTACTATTTCCTCAATATATTTAATGACCCGGGTCGATTTTGCTGAGAAGCTATCTAAATCGATCTTGGTTATTAAATAAATTTTGTTGTGGTAGTAGTATAAAAATATGTAGTATTGATTGAATTGGCATTTAATTGGTAGAACTCCATTATAGCACGGTAAAAAATAGCAATTTTTATTTATTGATTGAATTAGCATTCACTTGGTAGAACTCCATTATAACACGGTGAATAAAAAATGGCAATGTATTTTAGTTCTACAAAATAATTAAAAAAAATATATATAGTTGATAGCTATTTCGGCTCACGCCATCGTTAGAACTATGCTTTAACTAACATTTGCTTATCTATATATATCTGTGTAGAAAAGGTACGCAATACATCTTCTCTCCTGTTTTAACGGCCTAGCTTGTTACTTTCTCACAATAAAACTAAATTTTCAAAAATTGTAAATGAAACAAAAAGCGGCTATGACAATAAGTTTACATTAGTTTCTTCGCTATTATATTAGTTTGTTTGTTGAAAGACCTTTGTGATAATTGATGTCTATTGATTTCCAGCTGTTCCAAAGCCGTCATTCTGCGACCCTTACTACAAAGATGCAAACATTTAGGCGCTGAGTTTGAATTTATATTATGTGATTCCTTAATAAAGTGATTAGCGAATTTCGAATCTGTTTTTTCACTGTTGAATGATCTTAAAAGTTCCTTAGCTCGAGTAGATATATTTCTACCTGTCTGTCCAATATAAACGGACAAACATGAGCCACAGGACATTTTATAAATACCGCTTCTGTCAAGTTTATTAATTTTACTATTTTTAAGATGTCTGCCTAAATTATTATTTTTTCACCGTGTGATAAAAATATGTGTTTATTATTTGAAATATATTCCCTTTCCACCAAAAAGTGACAGTTTACATATTCAAACTGATTTTAATATTTATGTAAACTCTTTGATACCCAAATAAAAATCGAGTGTTGCATGTCGTGAAGTTTGATATTTACACAAGGTGACGCCATCTGGTTCTCCTGTCGATAGCATATTATGTATTTCCTCTTCTGGAAACCCTCCCAAGAGTTATGCATCCCAAGGTACACCTGACCTTACCGTGTACGACAGACGCCACCTGTTACAACATCGCCCCGTTCTCGATTCATAGCCTTTGAATAGGCCCTTGGGTGCAAGAGTTATTCATAAGCTCTTGAAAGAGGGATAACAAGATGGTCTCTTGAATAGTACAAGAAATAAACAATAGCCTGCAATGTAATAATTCCAATGATATTTCTATTCCTATTTCAAATGCTGTTGTTCACAATCAAACCAAAATTAATGTTTATTGTTATTTATTATTTCTCGCAAAAGTATTGTAAAAGAACACAGTGAAAAAATAGCATCATATTTAAGTTCTACAATTTTTTTAATAAGATATAAATAAAAGCTATTTCGGCTCATGACATCGTTAGAACTAGTTATCATTTAGTTCTGACGATGACGTGAGCCGAAATAGCTGTCAACTATATATTATAAAAAATATTGTAGAACTAAAATACATTGCTATATTTTCACCGTGTTATAATGGAGTTCTACCAAGTAAATGCCAATTCAATCAATATATTGTACATATAATACTTCATATATGATTACATTATTAGCGTGAAAACGAATTTTAAGATAACAGTAGAAACAAAAGAAAAATTGTTTGATACTTCGTATTTTCAAAAAAAAACAAATACCACCAATTTATTTAATTTCACATATATAAATGTAATTTTCTTTATTTTCTTTTTTCTTTATAAGCCAAAAAGTAAATGTTTATTTAAAATAACAATGCTAATTAAAAACTAAAAAAAATATGAAAAGTAATAGTAAATCTTTGTTTTGTATTAAATATATTATAGATCAAATTAAATTTAGTACCATCTGGGATTTTTTAAAGATATATTATATTGGACACAGTGTTTCGCAGAAAATTATGTTTTGACAATATTTGACTTACGCGTATTGAGACGAAGGAGAACTGGCGCTTCAAAATTATCTTTTTTAAAAGTACTAACAAGATCACAAAAGCTTGTTGCATATACTGGAGAATGAATACGGATGTACATTTATCGATAATAAATCCTAGAAGCTGTGAATATACCTGATGCATTCAACATGGTGATAAAATGACTGATGAAAAACGGGTTAGATTAGATCAAACCTTAAACAAAAAGTTGCATTGAATGATACACGATAGAGTTAAGCTTGTAAATGTAAATTTTCATTTTCGTTTATAGCTCTTAAGTCTTTCAAATTGAATGGTGCATATTCAAAAAATGATTTTTAACTTTGATAACTGAATACATCGTAAAGCCGCCTGCTTTCAGAAACCATGTCTTCTAGAATTGTCAGGCAAAAGTGTTAAATGCTTTTCAAACTTTTATATGAAAACAAAGTGTAAATTTTAATTCACACTTTGGCATTCATTTAAGAATAAAAGCGAATGGAATGAGGTCACGACAAGTAAATTACTCTTTTTTTGTCCTGTTTTTAAGGTTGACATAATTAAAAAATAAGATTCATATACACTGTTTTGGATAGCTGATTAAAAATATTTTTTTTAGATTCGTTCTCTGATATGAGAACGAAAGCTTTGAGCTTTTTTTGATAAAGCATGATTTGAATTGTACGCCTTTCGTATTTTGTGAAAGTGATCAATCAGTCTACGACTAGTTCTGCTTAGCCCTATTACTTCTTTCCATACTTTCTCCCAAATCAATTTTTACTAGCGAAATATCATTGATAAATACGCATTTATATTATTTTTTCAAGGTTCAAATACAAAAGAGGTTGTAAATATAAATCTAAACCATACATACAAATCAGTTTATGATATTATCTTTTATAAATGGTAAAACAAATTCCTTTATGCTTAGCTGAAGTGATGGTAAAAATATTTAATCTAAATATCTACACCATCAGTTACCAAAGATTTCATAAGCCTATATTAATGCCAAGGAAAATATCTCAGCAGCTAATAAAAATTAATCATAGTCAATAAAAAATCAAACATTATGTTATAACTTAGAGAAATACTATATCGGTAAACAAAATATTAAATTGTGGTCATTGAGGACCTATGTTGACCGTTGAACTACATGATTTTATATTATACTCACTGATTTGAAACAATGTTTCGTATTTGTATGCTCTAAAAAGTAATAATTAATTTTAAACTATGTTGAATACATCCCGTCATTTTAATCTGCTTCAGAATAGGCCTTTGATTACTTTGTTTAAATATACGCGAATACTCATAAACTAGAGCATTGGTCATTTGCAATGAAAAGGATCTTTTGAGGCTTAACCTTTGAACGTTCTTCTTATGCAATGGCGTACTTTAAATAATCATATAACTTTTAACATTCTACTGTTGTAGAGACGAATTGAAGTAAAAAAAAAATATCAGCCTTTTTTGTAAACAATTACTTTCTGTCGATTGATTGTATTGGCATTTATTTGTTAGACCTCCATTATAACACGGTGAACAAATATAATAGTAATTAATTTTAGTTCTAAAGTCAATATTTGGCTTACCCCTTCATCAGTAGTACAGAACGTCAGAAAATTGAGCACTCTTAGTTTTGACGAAGGTGTAAGCCGAAATAACTATCAATACCTTATAAATTTTGTAGAAATTATATTCATTGATATTTTTTACCGTGTAATTTTTTTACATATTTTTAATTTTCATTTGTTTTCTGTATGTACGTATTTCATGACATAATATTTTTTCGATAAATGTCACACATAATGCTATGCCGAATATTGTAATTCACTTTAAATTTTAAAGTTAAATAAATTTAATAAATCTGAATTAACGACATATATTCGAGATAAAAATGATGTATAAAGTTTTTAATATTTTACTCATGAATATTCATTAATTGTTTATCTGTCAACTTTTCTAAGGTTTGGCTTATTAAACCCGATATTTTTTGTAGAAAGTACTATATGTATGAGAAATGATGATGAATTAAATTTCCTAACTATGATTTGTGATTAGAGAAATTAGGAATAAAATTTTAAAAAGGGCATTTATTTTCAAAATATATTTTTCTTTAAAATTATATTACGAATTCAAAAAGAATTGACAATATCCTCAAAAGTTTTTTATCAATTGATAATGCTCGTAGTGAGTAATACTTGTTTGAATATAAAAGCTATAGCATTGTGGTTTTATTATTTAAACTTCAAAAGTGTACGTATTTTAATGTATAAATTCAAGTATTAAAAACGCTTAATAATTAATTGATGTATTCAATCAAATTTCAAATTGAAAAAATGCATGTTCTATTTTTTCTAACGTCATTTTGTTTTGTAAAAGAAATAAAATACTATGTGGTTTTTGTAACGAATTGATAACAATTATCGATTTTTTATTTTTGTACATTCTTTTTCATTTCCTCTTGTGCTTTCAAAAAATGAGCTTTTTTGAATATCCAAGATAAGTGTAGAGAGAAATACCATAAATATATTTTTTTTCACTACGAAGATGGAATCAAAAAGAAATTGAAAAACTGTAGGGAAAGATTTGAAGGAATTTATTTCTCGATACACCACTGCTACGATCAAATGAAAGGGGAATTCCATCCCTTTGGCAAACCCACGTGGCTCGTTCAGTTGTGATCAATAAAGCTTAGAGTAAGGTTCTTCAAAAAGCCTGAAAATAAATCCGTGCTTTGTGAGGCGAGGATACCGTTTTACCATTTCTTGCAGGCCGTTTGCATAGATTGACGTTATTGATAGATGGAATTTGCCCCTTTTCGTAGTTTTGATGTATTTATGATTTATGACGATAATTTTTATTTCGTAACGTAACTATAGGACCGAATCGTTGTATGATGAATTATTGTTGTATAAAGAATAAAAATTTTCAATCATTGGGATTTTCTCACAAAATAAAATGCTTTATTGATATAAAAAGAAAGTGAAAAATTGTCTAGCGATGTTTATAATTGATTTAAATATGATTGAATTTTAATATCATACATGAAAAAATAATTAAATATTGAAATAATTCGTCAATCACGACTATCTTATTGACTTTTGATTTCTTCATGCATTCTATTAAATACACAGTTGCAGTTGAACGAAAAATAATATAGCCTTATTATTTTTCGAAAAAAACACAAATATTCTTGTTATAAAAAATAAATGCATGTAAAATAGATAGTTCTCAGATAAATAAAATAATTATTCTTTAAATATTACTATTGATTATCATTTAATACAGAAGTCTGGATAAATAAAATTATGTGGGACACAATTTGGCAAAATTAATAAAATGTATCATATGTAAATGTATAGATGGCATTTTTTTTCTAGCGATATAGGCAAACATTATAACCCTACAATTTCGTATCTACATAATTATGATGAGACAGTACCGAGTAATCGTCTAAGGCCGAGAGCGGTTCTGCTCGATGACCCGCCATAGGTTTGTTGTTACAGATCTTAATCCCAATATGGACAACCTCGGCATCTGAAAATGACTTTCTAATTTTATTTCCTTACGTATTGTATATGCATGCGTGTGGCTGTGTGCACGCGTATGCATGAGTGAATGTAATGCGTATGGTGTCCGCATGAGCTGCACTCATTGTGGGTTCCAAGGCTCAGCTGCGACCTAATGTTGTCAACAATGACACAACAATTACAACCAGTTAAATCTATATATGAGAGATGGAGGAGACCTGAAGAGCTCTGATGCTGACGCGTCATAGATCTTAACGCTCCATGAATTTGATATCCCAAAAAAAATAAAATAGATGGCATATCAAGGATTTTTAATAAAGTTAATGAGAATAAAAAATCATCGTTTTTTAAAAAACTTTTAATTTTTAAAAAATATTGTATCAGAAAATTTTGCAACATATGGCTTGTGTACAAAAACAAATTTAAAGTTTAGAAAAAGCTATAAATAGTTGCCTTATTCACTTGGAAATTTAACAATTTATGGTATTAATAACCACTTTTCATTTACACTCATGAATAAAAGACGAGAGCACAGCCGGCAATTTTTCTTTAAAAAAATAAACTCCTTATAAAGGTAATATTTCGTGAAAAATATGACTGAAAGAAGCTTAAAGCGCACCGAGGGATAGATAAGTACGAATTTACGCGAAATAAGTTAACTCACCTAAGCCAAAGATATTTACAAACTTTGGGCAAACATTTTCTTCCTTGCTCAGAAATGACTTTTTTTCCTAGCGGACTTATTAAGGCTGCGCAGCACCTGCGTGGAAAATAATTTCTCTATGGTTAGAGGACATTTTCAAAAGAAGCCAAAAATGTTTTTTCTTGTAATATTAAATCAGGCAATTGAAAAAAAAAGATTATGTTACAGGGCCAATTTTATAAGGAAAGGTGATTTACCGCTTCTGTAGTGGAATGGTAACCGCAATCAAATGTCCAAGGCTGAAATCCCTGTTAATATAATATAATACAACGTAAAAATTATTTTTAAATATACAGAATTCTGTGTTTGAATCATAATTGTATGTAATTTTTTCCTTTACATAAACTTGGATTTTTCCAATTTTTGAATGTGCCATTGCGTTAGTCACCTTCGTCACCTTTTGTGAGAAAATCGCGTTCAATTATTCACATTGATGAACAAAAATAATTTTAAATGAAATTATATTTAAATATATTTTTACTCTCTGCGGCAGATCATATAATGTGAAATTTTGTTACAAGTGGTTAACCTATCGCGTTCACTGTGTCCATTTATTATGAAAGAGAAAATTTTAGATTTCAAAATCAATGCATTGAAACATGAGGCATTTTAAAAAAATATATAAACATAAGTTACTATTACTAGGAGTCGAAATAAGATAATATTTAAAAATGAACGGTAGACATTCGAAACACGAATATTTTTATGAGCCAAAAAGTACGTAAAAATGACGTAAAAAAACATGCGTGATAATATATATTGAGTTATGAATTTTATGGAACACTTGCCATCGAGGTATAATTTTATACGGAGCTATGCATAGCGATAAGGATTTTACGATGCGTTTACATTTACACTACTAAAATGATGTGTATATAACCAAATGAACGGTGATACAAATAAACAGATAAACTAAATTTATGACAAAAGTAATTATTAAATCAAAATGTATTATCAGAATTTGATGCTAGTAATCTTTATAAATAGCTGTATCATTAAAAGGATTGCTTAAGATATCTTCATATGAATTAAATCAGAATCTTGTAATTTTAGTGATTTTTTCATATCGAAGTAAATGTTGTTCAAAACTTTGGGAATAGAAGTTTAAAATTGGAAATTTATAAGCCACAATTTCGTGAATTGAAATATGGCCATTTTTAACCAAGGCGTCGTAACATCTGCAATCTGTTCTTTGTGTATTGTCCTACCGTCTATCGTCTACCGTAAAACGAAAATTTATTATAAAGCTGTGATAATCTTTTATAATGTGCGCCAAGCATTTTACTTTGCAAACGCATTTGTTATTATCAAATTCTCGATCATTGCAATCCCGATTGCCTGTTTTTCTCCATATCTTTATAGTGACATCTATTTCAAGATTTATTTGCTTTAAATATCGGTAAAGATATCTTCTTCAAGAATGATGTTTTCATTAGTTACAATATGGAGCTTACACTGATAATATTAATTTTTTTGTGACTGTTAATAAAAATATGTTGTAATATATTACGATTTATCCTTCGAACGATTATATTTTTAAATTATTTATTGTTTCAATTATAATGGCAGTTAAAATAATTCCAGCTGATGAATGTATATGAAAATTGATTTTGCTAAGTTAAAAAGCTTTTGAGTGTTTTTATCTTTTTTCTATTGCCACTAGAGCCACAGTGGAACTTTGTTTATAAGAATAGTTTGCATGACCAATATAGTGATGATCGTAATTTTAACAATATTTGATGTTTTAAATAATAAAAACACATTTTGTAGTACTTATTTCCACAATATATTTTTTGATCAGGACCGGTTTCGCTCATCGCGAGCATTATCAACTGATAGAATACAATTTACAAACAAGTCTATTTATACAAAACAAAAAATTGCTTTGAGTTAAAGGTAGCAGGTTTCAACTAGCAATAATCGCACCTCGGATAAACCTCATTGGTTACGATATCGCCACTAAAGGTAGCAGGTGTACAAAACCATGGGTTCAAGAACTAAGAAACAATTTACATAAAATCATACAATATTGATACAAATAAAGTAAATTATAAGGTCCGCCAAATAGCTTTTTTTTTTGAAAATCGTTTTGCAAAACATCGAGTGTAGCTTCGGCTGTGTGGCACGTAGCGCCGTCTTGTTGAAACCAAATGTTGCCAATATCCTCCTCTTCAATTTTTGTGAACAAAAATTCGTTCAGCATGGTCCGATAACGATCGCCATTGACTGTAACGGCCACTCCTTGCTCATTTTCGAAGAAAAATGGCCCAATTATGCCTCTGGACCAAAATCCGCACCAAACAGTGACTCGTTTTGGGTGTACCGGCTTTTCAATGTATGTGTGCGGGTTTTCTGTGCCCCAAATGCGACAATTTTGCTTGTTTACATACCCGCCAAGATCAAAATGAGCTTCATCCGAAAAGATGATTTTTTTGGCAAAATCGGCATCTTCTGTAAGTCGATCGCAGGCCCACTCAGCGAAGCAAAAACGCATTGGATGGTCAGTTGGCTTCAACTCCTGAACCAATTGGACTTTGTATGGCGTCATACCAAGGTCTTTATGCAAAATTCGTCTCAATGATGTCTCCGAAATGTTCAATTGTTGAGAACGACGGTGAATTGATGTTGATGGCGCTTCACGCACACTTTCTGCCACAGCATCAATATTCTCGGGTGTACGCACTGTTTTTGGCTTTTCACGCTTTGGTTTATCGATGAGGATGCCAGTTTCTTTCACTTTTTTCACAAGATAACGAACATACGGAGCTGACGGTGCTTCTCTTCTTCCAAAATCCGTACGCAATTTTCGCACACATTCTGCAACATTATCATGATTTTCAAAGTAATGTCGCAATATTTCCCAGCGTTGTTCAAGCGTATAAACAACCATATTCGTTTAGCGGAAGGATACAACTAATTATTTATTAAATCAGACGTGAGCTCAGTGTTACCATTCACGAAATAAGCACTAGTTGAAAAAAAAAACATTAGATGTCGGACCCTATAGTATAAAAATTAAATGTTCACAATCACTTATTAAGAATTACAAATACAATTATGGTAAATCAATAATCCAAGTAAGGAAGTAAGGAGTGGAAAATTGTAATGACGAAAATAACCCACACTTACTACTTAAAGGAACAAAATAAATTAATACAGGAGAATTTTGATGATAGTCAATTAAAGATGAATCGATGAGATGGGAAGATATGGTCAGTAAGGGGCGTTCCAATATTTTCTGTAAAAAATAAAGTAAAAAGAGGCAATATCATTTTTTTTTTGAATATCACTTTATTTGTATCAATATTGTATGATTTTATGTAAATTGTTTCCTAGCTCTTGAACCCATGGTTTTGTACACCTGCTACCTTTAATTCAAATTATTTTTTGTTTTGTATACATAGACTTGTTTGTAAATTGTATTCTATCAGTTGATAATGCTCGCGATGAGCGAAACCGGTCCTGATCTAAAAATATATTGTGGAAATAAGTACTAAAAAATGTGTTTTTATTATTTAAAATATCATGCCTTTCCATCAAGAAGTGACAGTTGACACCTTAAATGTGAATATTTGATGTGATTCTTATCGATCTGAGTTCTACTTTTTTCTTATAGCGTTTATATTGTTTTATCAAATAAATACCGTTACAACTCAGAAACGATTTTTTTTAAATATTAGTTTGCAAATTTCAAGTATAGTTATTTTCTGTAAAACCAGAAAAAGTGAAAAAACCATACAGCATTAAAGAATTTTTCATGCTCGAAGAAACTTTAAAAATAGAAACTATTTAATTATTTTCAAGGCAAGTGTATCTGTGATATTCACGCAAATTCTTTATTATATTTCATTAAACATATAATATATTTGTTAATATCTGACGAAAAAGAATCTCGTTAAGTAAATATTTGTTAATGGTTTTATTTAGCGTTCAAATGTCAAGTGCTGAAAATTGCACCAGTAATATAACGATTCACGGACTTTGAAGTTCGAATCCTTTTTCCGTTGTTGGCATTCATTTTCTTGCTGTAATGATATGCGCGCTAAGGTCACTACAGTGATTAAATTCCAACAAAATGTAGATACTTAAAGCGGGAACAAAGCCTGCGTAAATGTTATTGCAAGTCTTAATTAAACATTAACGCTCTTAACAATTTATTTGTTCCCAAAGAAGGAAGGGTGTTCTCAAAGTTTTATTTTGTCTAATTGACTATGTAAATGTTTCCGTGAATTAATTGACAGAACACTATAGAGAAGTGTTCTTTTATTACCAATTAAATTAAATTAAAAATTATTAACATACTTTGAAAGCTGAATAATGTACTGTAAACTAATTTCAACAACTGTAGGCTTCTGCGTAAGAAAGAATTTTTAATAAGAGGTATATTAATATTGAAATGCACATTATCTGGTATCAGTGTAATACAATTAAAGTTTTTTTCCACTAAATTAAGAAAAAGATTTATTAAGTTATCAATATGTATAAATAAGAAAGATCTATATTGATATAATCATAATAAAAAACAGAAATCTTAGAAGTGTTCTAATTTATATATAATCTGTTATATATGCGTAATCAATCTCATAAAAATAAGATGAATTCTATTGAGTATGTATGGGAAAAAACATAACAATCAACTGATTCCTTGCATTATTTGAATCGTTTGAATACTCTCGCTATGGGCAAAACGTTTACTGATCACTTCAAAATCATATTAGGATTACAGTATAAAATAAGATATGGTTTATTTTAACGTTTCCACCAAAAATTGAAACATACAATCTAAAAAATGTTTTTATATAAGTGCTCTTCTAAAAAGCTCAAGTCCACTAGCTCACCAAAATTTTTTGAAAGCTCTAGAGCTTTATCACACAGGTCACATAATAAATTTGTTATAAAATTTCAATTCTAATGAAAACTTAAAAAAAGCCTCAATGTAATAAATTTGGGATTTTAAATTAGAATTAAAAACATTAAATAATTAAAGCATCTTTAAAATATGACACGTATTTCATTAGTTGATCTAATATTTTGAGTACAAAGCGTTTTTTTTCGCAATTTTTGATAATATTTTGTATGCAAACAACATATCCACTTTATGAAAATAAAAAAAGTAAAACTTCACGATATGGTTTTATTATAAACACTGCGCCAAAAACGTGCGTTGGAAATTAATACAGGTTTGAATTATCTATTCAAAGCAAAGCTTAAAAAAAGAATTATTTATCAAATGCCTAATTTTTATACAATGCCCACGAAAATCGTTAAAAATATAGATATATAATTTAAGAGACAGAAATATACAAAACAACAATAAACATAAAAGTATAAACTTTATAAATTCATTATTATAGAAGAAAAAGCTTGTAGTACAAATTTTTAATTCAAAGAAATGAAAAATATGACGGTTTTAATTTTTTTCCATTTATACATTTAAACGATGTCTGTACATAAATTTTGAAAAATATACAAAATAGTGTTCGATCTTTAAAACCGTTATTGGCCGTAAGATTATGCTGAGCCGCCTGGATCTCAATGTTTTTCTTTTGCCTAATAAAACTATCATTTCTCTTCTACATATAATATTCACAAATACCTCCGAAGATAAAATGCCTCTTGTAAATATACACTCAACAGGTGAGTTGTGATATATGCTACACAAAAATAAACAAATAAAATATTTTTGTTTTAGATAAATGCTGATGATAATTTCGTAAGTAACAATCTATTTGTTTCGCCCGTTATATAATATAACAATGCGTTGTAAAAAGCTTATTTTTCGAGGCATGAAATTATCAAAAACTTACACAAGATTGTAACATTTTGAAAATTTACTTATATTACTCTTTCCTCTCATATTTTCTGCTGAAATTATGTTTTTTCGGCTTGATTTATTGTGTGGTATGTATTCAATGTGGATGAATATAAATTACAAAATATATATGACGCAATAGTTAACGAAATTTTCAAGAATGTATATTGCAAAGTTCACTTTGTAGAATACAATTCCCTTAGGAAATATACATACATGATATCGTGATTGCAGTATCAACGTAATCATCTACTCACTCAGATTTTGGGCTTTATTCATGAGAATAAATAAAGCAGATGCTACACGTTTACATTGTTGAGCTCCCTTTTCTTTCCAGCATTTGTGAAGGAGCTTCTTGTTGATATGAATTATATAAGCCTCGAATTTAGAGGTTTCTTACTAAAAGAATGAAAAAATCGTAGATATTCTTAAGTGTCTTATTATCTACAAAATGAACTTTTTGTAAAATGGCATTGATATTTATTTTACGTCAAAGATCAGAAATTTTAAACAGCAAAATTTTTAATATCTTGAATAAAATTTACTATTTACAGCGAGTGTTTGAGCATAAGAAATATCACTAATATATTAAGGCTACCAAAAAGTTGAAGTATAAAAGTTACAAGGTATTAAAAAATAGTCATTTAATTAAACAAGTCTGCAGAAATTTCTGATTAAAATATTATAGACAAATACAAGTTAATTGATTTTTGCATCTCTGTTTTTAACGAAAATGAATAAACGAATAATGATACAATATTAGCAATGGAGCAAAACATCAACACAAAATCAAACTTTGAATTTATATGCCAAAGACCGCATTTGACCAATTGTTAAAATTATGTGTCAAATATCGAGGTAAATAATTGGTTTATGTTATATTTTATGACATGTAATTAAATGATACTTCAAAAATGTTTTTGTTTATCCTAAATAAAAATCGTATCTAAGATGTGGATACACAAAAGAGTGAATAATTCGTGATAAAATTTGAGGAAAGACTTTTGCGTTGACCTAAATGATAAAACGCTGTCCTTAAGCTTTCTACGCTACTTTCTTTTGTAAATATTAGATTCTGTCAAGAATACTGAAAAAATCAAGAAAATTACAACGAAGAAGCGAAATCATCTTATTTATATGATAATGAAAAGATTGAATAAGGTCATTATAAAATTCCAGATAATATATTTTTTCGGAGATGTATTAACAGCTTGCAAACCGTATGCGTATCCAGAATTCTGGAATGTATTTTTCATTCAATTTTCCTTAAATTCGCATGGAAAACGCGGAGAGATGAAAATTGCTTTTTCGAATATAGATGGGGCGCGAACAAATATATGCAGCCTGCCGAGTACCGGATGTCGGCGCATATCTTGCGTTAATTATGAGCCCAGAAAAGTGAGAGTTCCTATGGAACTTATTCGATGTGCGTTCCGGAAATGCCTACGTGATAGCTGAGAGCTTTTCTTGGAAAAGCTCACAGAGACTTTATAGAAATGGGAAAATTTTGTGATAAGTAATATTATGTGAATGTTTTTGAAGGATGACGTTATAGCTCAGCAAAGATTACATTTATTTTCTTCATCAAAGCAGTCATATAAAATAAGAAATTCCTACACATTGTAATCAGAAAAATAATTTACCATACATACAAAAAATACCATGCTACGTGAAAATTTGAAAAAATTGTTAGATAAGTATTTTATTTGAAAATCATTTATTTCATAACTTACCTTAACCTTACATATTTATTGATAAAAAAATCTCAGAAAAAGTTCTAAATGAGAGCAATAAATTTGCCATAGATTGTTTAGCTATTTACCGTAGCCTTTTTTGTAATAAAAAAGTATTTTGTTCTAATAGAAGTAACATTTTATTGAAAAAAATTACGGAAAACACTTTTTATCTAGAAATAGAACTGTTTATGTAGGGCGACTCTCTGTGTGTTGAGCGAAAATTTATTTTATTTTTCGAGCTGTGCTTAAGAAGACGGTTGTATAATGTTATGATGTTTTAAAAAGTATTCACATCAACAAACAGGACGAGTTATTCACATAGACAAAGCATGTAGTAATATTTTATGATGGGTCACCAAAATATTTTTTATTGGAATATTTATTTATTAGGTTTTATATTTATACGATCGTAAGTTGGTAAATAGGAGATTGTTGTATAAAAAAGGTCGTTATACTGGAAACATTAATTCGAGTGTGTTTAGTATTTAAAGATAAAACCGTTTAAAACTAAGTTTAACAGGTGTTTAAACATTATGCAGAATTATTTTTTTTATTGATTTTGTATCGTAAAATAGATAGAATGTTGAAAATTAACAACAAAGTCAATCGAGTAAGCTCAAAAAATCTACGTCAGAAGTCTGACCTCACTTTCGTCTGTGTGGAATATATTGATTTATTGATTGGATTGGCTTTCACTTGGTAGAACTACATTATAACACGGTGAAAAATGTTGATATCCAAAATTTGTTAAAGCTTATTTAAGTGGTATAGATAATTAATGGTTGATTGTACACTTAAGCGAAATAAATGGTTATTATTAATAATCAATGTATGTAAAGTTATTACTTAACTTCAAGAAAAATTATTGTTAATATGTTCCAGAATGTGCAAGAAAAACCGCAGTACCGAGTATTTTCTTCACATCTTTGTTCTCAATTACTGTTTGTGTACAAAAATCTAGAATATTTACTTTATATGACTTTATTGAAAAGTTCAAGCGGCTGACAGAAAGTTGCTTGAGCTTTTGAATTTGAGAAGCTTTTGAAAAATATATTTTACAGTTTGAAACCGCTCCAGTAAAATTTATTTTATTTAAAGCTAAGTGCAATTTGAAAAAAAGAAATCAAAACATTGAAAACGTGCACTGCTTTAATTTATATAAGATGAGTTCAATGAATAAATTTCAAAGTTAATTATAAATGATTATATTAATGAATAAGATGTATTTTTTGAATACATTTAACCCGTACCCCGCTGAACAGTAAGAAAGATAACAGCAAAAATTAAAAAAAAAAAAAATTGTATACGTTGGTTCTTACCAAAGTTGTGGAGCTTATCTCTATAAATCATGCTTTACGTCAATAAAAAGTTTTGACACTGAAAACCCTTTTATATTTTTGAGTGCTAACTATGAACACACCATTATCAGCCGTTTGCTGTCAGAGCAAAAAGTCGAAGCATTTAGATAACTACATATAGTTTATCTTCGTGACCAAAAACGTGTACTCGATTGTGTTTTTTTAATTTAAATTGTCATGAAAATTTAATTTGGAAATATATTTGATTTTATTAAATTATATACCAAACGAAAACAAAGCGTAATGGAGATAAGAACCACTATTTCATTTAATGTTTGGTAAAAAATGGCTAAGAGTTTGTGATTGATACGAGACATGGGGTTTTTTTTAAATGTATGTAATATAACATTTTTTAATGAAAATGATAATCTGTAAATAAATAATAACCGCTTAATATATGGTATTGCTCACAAAAAGTTTTTGTAAAATATTTAGTAAAAAAATAGTAGATCTTAAAATAAAATTGTCACTAAGAGAAAGATTAAATATTATTTATTATGAAAAGGAAAATTTTATAGGTTAAAAGTATACTAATTATTTGAATAAAAACATAATTTGTAAAAACTTTAGGATTTTTTTAGTCATTAAAGACCAGGTCACGGTAATAACGTTCGATGTCTTAAAAAAATATATTTCAAAATCTTAATCAAAATAAAAAGCGGTACCCGTTTTATATTACATGAAATTTCTTCTAATAAAGCAGCTTTTGTTCAACAAAAAGCTTTCCTCCAATACTAGTAACGAAGCGAGTAAATAGATGCATGTATACAATATGTAGCATTAAGATCGTTGAAAGTTGTCGGCGCCGCGACGTTGGAAGGCTTTGATATCGAATCAACCCGAGTTAATAAATTAAACGCGACGGTGATGTCAGCCTTAAGCGAAGTAACTTTTCCTTTTGTTATTTCCTCATGGATCATCAAGGAGTATTGTTTTATCGCTTCCCTCTGCAAAACAAAAAGAGAGAGTGAATGACGGTTTTGTCAGAAGTTTGTAGTTTCCCAATTTTGTATTTTTTAAATTATTGAATGAATTTAATGAAAAGGTGCTTTGGCGTTTTGAAATACTCAGAAACGAAATAAATATTTATAATTTGTGAAAGACAATTACCGTAAAATCAATTTACAGATGTTTTCATTTCTTCCTATCTTGCATCTATTCAAATGTAAATATTTATTTTTTTATTTTTTCTTTATTAAAGAATTCCCGCCGTATACCAAAATTTTACTCTTTGAATAACTGATTATACAATGAAAAACTCCATTTAGTTCTCGTTGATTGTTCGTTATTTTGCTGTTCTATTGAAATGCTAAAAGTCATGAATTCAATTATTTTTATGTCACGAAAATGTTTAATTAAGCAAAGCAATTTCTATTTCCAAGATTATATTGGATATGAACTAATAGAAAATTGCTTCTCACGTAAATAAGGCGTAAATTTCCGGGTTTCGCCTTTCGGCATTCGATCACACGGGCGCAACAGAAATGACGGTTTTTTTTGTGATAAAATGCCTGAAGATGCCGAAAGGCGAAACCCGGTCGTAACTGACAAAACATGTGGAATCGTACGAAGTTTTTACAATTTAAATTTGATATTGAAATTCTATGAAGCAACTTCAGTCGATATCATACATAATATAGTTAAATGTTGTTCATTTCTTATTTCCTCGATTACAATACTAATTGCGTATGCGTCGTTGCGATGATTTTGTCATATTTATTATAACATACATGTAAGAAATATGTCAAATGATTTAATTTTATTTGTTTAATATATATTATTTATTCAAATTTTTAAAAATATTTTTACTTGTCATATAATGCCAGTTTCTATTACAGTATTTAGAAGTTTTAGGTATACTTATTAATGATATCATATATTTCCGAATTTGATTGAGAATTAGCAGAATTTCGGTGTTAAAATCAATTAAATATTGAGTATAATATAACTACATTGAAACATTACCAAGTTGATAATATTATATATTAATTCATGTGTATTTTATTGTTTTGAAACAGTCAAAATTATATTCTTTAAAGGTAAAAGCTATTTCTCATATTAATTTGTTATTATTTTTCCGTTATTCGAGAGAGAAAGTTTTCGGAAACAATTAAATTCATATCTATTTTTACATTTAAACTTTTCGATAGCCCCTCGTAAAACAATGGGATAGATATGTCTCATAAGCAGTGACAGATTCCTCATGTTGATGCTTTGTCATTAATAATATAGAGATATGAAAATATTCCACGACGTTGGGATGGGAAAGATCGAGATTAACTGAAATAAACCCGCTATGTAAACAATAAGAGATGAGTGTTAGCTTCAACATTGAAGATTTGTCAACAGTAAAATGTTATGTTTGCACTGCATAGAAGAATTTATTTGCTTAGTTAATATTATATGTATATGATATACTTCCATTCAAGAAGAAATTCGGCATAAAAATTTCTATTATTCAATCAATTCATATTTTTCAGATTTATTTAGCAAATTAATATACAGCAAATTGTTATTACACAGTGTAACATCATGTTATGACACTTTATTTAGTGTGTTTTAATTTGTTACATTTTTGACTAAAGAAAATGTTCACACCGCTTTTCGGCATGTATTCCAGGCTTGGAATTTTTAACTAGATATTAATGAATAATAGCATAGCATCACTTTCGTGATTGCAACTTTTATATCGCTTCGCGGATGGGAGAGCCACATTTTAATATTTATACGTTTCTGAAAACCAAATCAGCCCGACGCTGGGGAGCAATTTCAGCGTTAATCAATATGGTTTCGTTTTCTTTTGTGTGAATATTAAATTGATGGTTTGTATATAGTGTAAGTTATTAATTATAATCTATTTTGTCAGACCAGTTTCATGAATAATATATTTTGTCAAATAATAAAGATTTACGAAATTACGATCAAAGAGTGAATAAAAACACAAGTACTAATATATTTTTATTAGAATTGTGTAGTATATATAAATAAGACTTTATTATGACATTTACTTTTCGAGTGTTAATTTGTCTCTTCTGCTTGTCTCTCTTGATGGAAAACCATGATATATTACAAAGTAAAAATATTCCTTTTAGGAGGAACACAAAAAACAATATTGAAATTTTTTCATGAATGAAATTCTAAATATTATATTCAAAATGACCAAATCGTGAATGTGTACTAAATTAATTATTAAATTAAATTTAAAAAAAAAATTTGATTCTTTCGGCAGCTAATTTTAAATATGTGCTTTAAGTGTATAACTTCCTTGGGTAAATTTTAGAAACATGTGAAATGCTTCGGATATATTACGAATATAAAAAGTGCATAGTAAAAATATTTAGTTAGAATAATCTTAATATTAAAAACCAGTTAAAAATAGTATAAAAGACAATGGAATGTATTTGTTTTTAAAAAAATAATTTAAAAAATTTACAAAGAAATATTTGATCTTCGTGAAGAGAGTTTTCATTTTTATGCCGATAAAAGCTTTTACACAATACTTACAGTAGTGCTTTTTTTTATATTCATTCAAATATTGATTGATTGAATTGGCATTCACTTGGTAGAACTCCATTATAACACGGTGAAAAAATAGCAATGTATTTTAGTTCTACAAAATTATTTTTAACAAATATAGTTGATAGCTATTTCGGCTCACGCCATCGTCATAACTATGCTTAAACTAACATTTGCTTATCTATATATAGCTGTGCAGAAATAAAAATTCAAAAAAAGGAAAAAAAATTAAAAAAAAAAAAAAAAGAAGAAATTTTCTATATATAGATAAGCAAATGTTAGTTTAAGCATAGTTCTGACGATGGCGTGAGCCGAAATAGCTATCAACTATATTTGTTAAAAATAATTTTGTAGAACTAAAATACATTGCTATTTTTTCACCGTGTTCATTCAAATAATTCAAATTATTCTGAAAGACACATTTACTTCCGAGATGTTCCATACTATTCCACTACATATGTATGGAAAATATTTAGATAAATAACCTTTTATATATGAGTCACGATTAGAGTTTCAACATTTTTAACACCAGCTGCAGCGCTTATCTCTATAGACAATAATTTAGAGTCCATTTGAAAAAAACATTTAAAAGCATACATTTCGAACCATAATATCTTAATATTACTACCGGTTAAAAAAAATAAAAATCGTTTTGGATATTTTAAATTAAAAGTTTTTCGATGCCTGAATTAGTGTCAGAGGCATGAAAAATTCAGGCTTCTTGATTAGATTCACTCTGTGTTGATCAAATCGTTACGGCAACAAAGTGGGCATTCGACAAATAGCGCCGCAGTAAACAGCGAGATTGGATTGAAAAATCGAGAAACGGAATTCTAAAGCTTCCGCGAACTGAGCTTTTCATCGGCCGTTATTGGAAGCCCTCTTGGCTCTATCCCAATGATGAACTATCTTATATACACATTCACTTACAACGTCTAAAAATGTTTACAGAAACTTTTTTTTATATTAAACGATAATTGTGTGTGTTTAATATTATACAATACTTCAATATGCCACATACCAGTTTAAAATGCTAAGCTTAAAGAAAACATCATAATATAACAAATTCTTAAAACCAGGAGTTAAATTATTGGAATTTTTCATAAAATCTAATGATAATTTAAGCAGTCACTTGGTAGTCAATGAACGAAAAAACTATAACTACTCAATCACACGGATTCAACAGAACTGACGTGAAATAAACAATTAGCATCGTCTATGTAGCAAAACTATTAATTACAGGAAAACACACAAGGCAAACAGTAAATTGCAGCTAAAAATAATTTAATCATTCTAATTCAACAATAATTAACAAAATTGCCCATGAAAACTACCATTAATGACCCTGTTAATGAGTCATTCTTGAAAGGGTTTTTCAAAAAATATTAATCATCTAACATTAAAATATAAATGCGTTTTTTTCTTCGTTACGTCAGTTCTGTTGCATTCGTGTGATAGAATGCCTGAAGATGCTAAAAGGCGAAACCCGGGCCGAGAGTGACAAAACATGTGGAATCGTATACATTTGTAACAATTCAAATTTTATACAAGGTTTGAAAGTAAACATATTTTATAAAGTTCTTGGCGGAGTTTGAAGTCTAACTTACCCGTTCACCCGGGAAGAATTCTTTCCACTTAACAACAGAATTTTGAATTTGTGAATTTTCTTGAATTAAAACACAATATCAATAATACACCACAAAGTAGTTCGTCTTGTCTCTTCCAACATAAATCTGCTAGTAAAACTTGAATGCATGAGAAGTAAACATGTTAGGTTTCATAAAAACAAATAAATCGAAACAATATTTACATATTGTAGTATGATTGACACGGAAAAAATAGTGAATAATTATTTTCTTACAACACCAAAATCAACGATGAAGAATGCGGACGAACGGATATTTTCATAGTCTTTATTAACTTATCGTCTTTACACTGAGAGAAAAGATGAACAATTAAAAGGCATTTCACGAACTTGCTTCCCCTGTTATACATAATATGACAGTAAAATCAAAACATAAACTAAAATTGTCTTTTGTTTCATTAACTGATTCTTGTTTACATTAGCGATTTGAGTAATAAATAAAATATCGTACTTAATATAATCGTCGACTTTGTTACCACGTTTAATTTATATGCTAGTCAGCTCAAATGATAAATCTGAAAATAAGTTAGAGTAAAAAAAAATGAGCATAACACGCTACAAACTTCAACAGTTTGAATGAAGATGATTCATTTAAGTAAAATGGACGATTGATGCTTATTAATTATATATCAGTGAGGGATACTCCCGACATAATGATGGATTCGAGATTGAAAAAAAAATGAATGAAAATAAGTTCAAACAATTCAAACAAAATATTTTTGGCAGCTCAATAATTAGGTTCGCGTATATCATCCGAGAAAGATTTGCAGCTGTCGCCCAAAACTTTGACCTTTTTAATCAAAACTTATAAGAGACCTTCTTTCAAAATACGCATTTCGCGGAGAGAGAAAACGTCACTTTTTTAATAAACACGCGAAGACGAAAGAATTCTCAGTTGTCTGAAAAGGCGAGATTAATATTGGCGGAGTCATATTCCGAGATGAAAAAATTCATACAACCTTTTCTCTGATCACACCAATATAAGGCGAGGACGTGACATTTTCTTTAAAACACACAAAAAGGTCGGCGCCAAAATGATCTGGGTAAGAATCGACTGGGGAAAAGATAGAATAGGTTTTTGTGGTATACAAAGATGTGGAATTTATATGCTATAACACATTTTATCTTAACGTAAGAAAATCTTTATCTATGCGATATTCATTCCGAAGGCATATGTCTGAATCCGAAATATATAATTATAAAAAATGATCTATCTGATCTGATGACGACACAGTCATTCTTACGGACGGCATGGAAAGCTTGCAAAAATTAATCGATAAAGTTAACGTGGCTAGTAATAATAAGTGGGTTAAGAATGATCGCAGCGAAGACAAAATTTATGATTATTACCAAAAATAAAAAACTGGTAATGCCTCCCATGCCACTAAAAATAAATGATAAAAACATTGAACTAGTGCATCAATATAAATATTTAGGATGCTGGCTGAACGACCAATGGGACCATTCACAAGAGATTAAAATCAGAATAGAGATGGCACGAAACGCTTTCTTCAAGATGCGTGATCTCCTCTGCAATAGTGATTTCAATCATGACCTAAGGATGAGAATTCTACACTGCTACGTTATATCAGCACTTCTTTATGGGGTCGAATCCTGGACCATGACACAAGCCACAGAGAAAAAGCTAGCAGCATTCGAAATGTGGTGTTTCAGGAGAATATTAAGGATTCCCTAGGTGGACAGAGTCCGAAATGAAGAAGTATTGAAACGAATGAAAAGAAAACAAGAGGTATTAGGCACTGTGAAGCGCAGAAAACTCGACTACCTGGGTCATGTGATGAGAAATCCGAAATATGAAATCATACAGCTCATAGTGTAGGGGAGAGTACAAGGGAAAAGAAGCGTTGGTAGACGACGCATCTCGTGGATGGGTAATCTTCGTGGATGGTACCAATGTGACTCCACAACATTTTTAAGGGCAACCATGGATAGAGAGAGGGTATATACCATGATATCCAACCTTATACGAGGAGAGGAATAAAAAGAAGATCTATCAATTATCATTCAAACAATGTTGTCAGTAAGAAGAAATATATTTACTTCGTATTTGTGATCGTGATTCATTGTTGTTCTGCTTCTAGTTTTAGTTTCAAAGTAATAATATGTATTGTCAATAAAAAATATTGAATAAATCCATATAAAATTTGAATTGTTACAACTTTGTACGATTCCATATGTCTTATCACAAACGACCCGGGTTTCGCCCTTCGGCATCTTCAGGTATTCCATCGCACGGATGCAACAGAACTGACAAAACAAACAGTTAGCATCGTATATATAATATATTAAAATTATCATCAACAGGAATCTATTTACCAATAGGCAAGCAAAAGATTGCAGCTGAAAAGAATGTAACAATATTAATCCAATAATAATTAGCTATGACAACTTTCATTAAAGATCTTGCTAATGAGTGGTCATTGTAATGATTTTAATATATTATATTTACGATGCTAACTGTTTATTTTACGTCAGTTCTGTTGCATCCGTGCGATGGAATACCTGAAGATACCGAAGGGCGAAACCCGGGTCGTTTGTGATAAGACATATGGAATCGTGCAAAGTTGCAACAATTCAAATTTAATATTGAAGTTCCATCAAGCTCCTTCAGTCGATATCATAAAAAATATCCATATAACTTTTATTGAGTGGTTTTAGTCGACAGTTATTGTTAGACGTATGGTAATGTCTACAAATAAAGCATAGTCAAAAAAGGTTTTATAATATTTTTTTAAATATTCATGAAAATATTTTTTGAATAACATATTATTAAAATAATTAAACGAATAATATTCTTACACCCCTGCAAGCCGTGGAATGTTCCATAATTTATACAATTTAATGTTTTTTTTAACCCTTCTTGAATTTTGTCAACAACTCAGATTTAACCTTTGGGCGTTTTCACATCGAAAACACTCATTAGACATAACAAATATCATTTCAACTGAAATATTATATTGCGTGGTATAGTATATTAATTCATGGCTATTTTAAATTGAATTCCGCAAATAGTCGAATTTTAAATCGAGGAACGTGGTAGAAATTCTTAAGCGAAAGTTACAATTGCGGCTGAAAAGCCGTGGTAACACATTTAATTTTTTTTAGCCATTGGCTTTCAAACATTTATATTCCTTATAACGTTCCAATCGCAATAATACTACAACTTAGGCTCTTTCAATAATATCAATCAATCGGCGGACAATTCAACCGCGGGTTGAATACTAAACATTCACTCGGTTCAACGATTAAATTATTTTTTCAATTACGCTTGATGGCTTCTAGGGCGAGTCTGAAACAATTCTGAAAATATGACTATTCACATACTTCTGCCATAATTTATTCGATCTTACGTTTTCAAACGGAATTTTATTTGTGTATACTTTGATTTGGTAGAGATTAAGACTTTGGGCGAAGGCAGCAGTTATTTATTTATTTATTTTTTCAATGTTATTTTTTGAACTGTTCCAATTAGAATCCGTTGAAAGCTTTATAGACAAGCAGACTTTTTGACTATACAACAGATCTTGTATAGTCAATAAAACTTGATTCATTTACTAGTATTAAATTGATAAAAAACGTGTAAACTGTATTATGATGTTTGTTAGTAAATTCAAATGTTTGAATATTTTATCATGTATTAAATAATAAAGCTGTATGTCTATGAGTTTGATCAACGAAATGAGTAAAATACAAGAAAGAAAGAGTAAGCAACTGGATAGTATATTTCTCGCTGAAAACTCACAAAAAAGGCGACACTAGGGTAAATTAAAACTGAGCTCGAGAATAAAAGTTATACGGTGGGCAATAACTCACCGCCGGTACTGAAGGGGGTGAGTCGTGACGCCAGGGGGTGGTGGCCTTTTTGAGGGCTCCCTACTAGGGGTGTGCTTGGGGTCTCTGGGACCCTAGGAGATTTTGTCATAGCTGCTCCATCACAGCTTTATTGGGCGCTCGCCGGACCACGTACCAATGTTTATGGATCACTGTTCGACACTGCGTTGTTATGCGATTTAAATAATATATTTTTGTTAAATTGTATTTTTACTATAAACTTAAATCACTGATTTTTGAGCAACAAAAAAGTTAATGGAAGAAGTACAAACGACAGTTTTTTTTATCACAAAATATTGTATTAAATCTTTTGATGGTGTTGAGATAAAGATAATTTTTGATTAACAAAGTTGAATATTAAAGTGTTCTCTTTTTACAATAGGTGACATTGATGTACAGCCAAAATGACATGAGTAAATCTTTTTCTGAGCGATATATAGTCCGAATAATTCTCTTTCTTTTGCCTTTATTTTCTGAGGTCACGCGAAAATCAATTGTTTTTTTTAATTACAAAAATCATTAAGCCACCAAGAAGAATGGTCTAGGAACACTTATATGTAAAAAAATCTTACAAACAATTTTTTTTATGATATAAATTATGACGTAAACGCCCGTTTATTGTTTTTTTATAGTACGAAAAATTAAAATAAACGTAAATACTTAATTTCAATGTACTCGAACGTTTTATTTAGTTTGTTCAAAGACTTGCCGACACCTCCTTATATCTGAAAAAAAAATAACATTTGAATTATTAAAAAATAATTACAAAATTATTTTTCTACATTGAATTGAGTGTATAAGAATAAATCAATAATACATTTCAAAGATATATAATATTCGCATGAAAACTACTTTAGTAACTATCAAAGCTTTACATTAATATGCAGATGCCGATTTGTTTGGGTCTAAACAAGAATTACACTTTTTTAATCTGTTTTTTTTTACTTTGAAGTGTTGTCAAATATATATCTTCAAATATATAAGTAACGTTCTTACAAGAACGAAAGTGATAATAATTATTAATACAATCACTTAATCATTTAAAATAGAAATGATAGGCCAAGAATTGAATATAAAAATACATACTTCAGTACTAAAAATGCATGAATAAATATATTATTTGTCAATCGACACTGTGGTGTTTTTTAAAATTTTACTAAATAATCTCAAATACGACCCTAATAGTAAGTGTGTAATATGCGACAAGGAAACTTGATATTAAAAATCATTGTTTAAAACAAAAAAATCATCCATTGAAAAATAGTTGTAATGTTTAATGTTTTTTGAATTCAAACTTTTTTGCAGCTATTTTTAATATGAGTACACTTTTATATCTGTTTCATAATTCATTATCGCTGTATTATTTCGTTAATAATATAAATTTGTCGTTTTTAATTTTATTTTTGAATGTTTTCTGCTGCAGCAATAAAATCAACGGGCAATATTATTTTGTGACACCGTTCTGATTTTTGATGAAAGTTTAATTTTTAGTTTATATTTTTTAAAATTGAGCCGTCTATTTTTTAGTAAATAGAATAAATCAATAAATAATGAATTTTACTGGAAAATCTACGATTACATTTTTTAAATTTCATTAATATAAATATATCGTCAACTATATAACAATGTGAACTATCTCGCAACTTTCATTAGAAAATTAACAATGATTTCACTGTACTGTGTCTAAATATTATATAAAGTGTGATAAGTAAAAAAACCTTATACGAAGATAGCAAAAAAATGTTGACTAAAGTTAATTCAAATAACGTTGTGTGACAATTTTTAGCATGATAGAAAAATAGCTAAATGATGAATAAATAGACAAGCGTAAAAAAAACTTCGTGATATTATTATATCAGTAAAACAAAACATAAATTATTAAGCCAGTGCCGCCATATTGGTTCAAATCAAGCTTAAATATGTTTTATTATATGCAAACCTTGAGGAATAACCACTGAATGTGTTCGCGGATTTATGTCCTAGTTATATTTTGTAATAATCACATTTATAAACTCATTAATCACAATTACGCCTGAAGTTGGTTACTGGGAAACAGTTTTCGATATACTTAGATTGTAGAAAATAGTTAACGCCTGTAGTTATGTGCGTGAGTATATTTTAATTAAATTTACTATCCAGAACAGTGTATCCAAATCATATTTCTTAGTTTACAGTAATAAACTATTGTGATATACGGAAGTATACTTCTTGTGAAGTGCTAGCATAATTTATGGTTTTCATAAATAATTTATATTTATTTATGTCAGCATAATAAAAGCGAACCCTTAATGTCTGTCAATCGTGCAAGTTAACACAAAATATAAATCGAAACTTTTTTTTTTAAATAATAAAAACACATTTTTTAGTACTTGTTTCCATAATATATTTTTTGACAAGGACCGGTATCGCTCATCGCGAGCATTATCAACTGCTATAATAATAATGCTATATAAAAGATAATGCTCGCGATGAGTTAAACCGGTCCTGATCAAAAAATATATCGTGGAAATAAGTACTAAAAATGTGTTTTTATTATTTGAAATATCATGCCTTTCCATCAAGAAGTGACAGTTAACACCTTAAAAGTGATAAATCGAAACATTGATAATATCAACAGAATGAAAAAAAGTTTTTCTTCTGATTATATTGTTATATGTAATACATGTCAAAACATTTTTACAAATTTGTATGTGTGTGTTACCAAGTATCTTTGAATCCCATAGTTTAAATCATGTTATAATGAATTTATTTTAGTGACGTATTTATATTTAATTCTATGTTAGGAAATATTTCACATTCTGTTTAAGAAAAGCTGATTTTGATTTTGATTGTTAATTATAAATTTCATTATATCAAAATATACAGTTAACTTTACAGTATCATGTAATCAAACAGTTATCAAGGCAATGTATTGGTTAATTTAATTTAAAGGTATAATACGCTTACAAGTAAGCCACGTCATAAAAACTATATAGTATTTTCTTGGCCCGCTAAATGTTTTGATAACCTTGAATTACTGCATAATTAATATTGCCAATCCATTTTTTTATTAAAAAGATTTTGCAAAATCGGCTCGCACAAGTCTGTGTTTGCGTTAAAGTCCCTCGATTGAATTTGCTAAGAAATCATTAACGTTCAATTAAATTATTGTTTGGATATAAGGAACTATTATAAAATGTCTAAAATCTTACATAAGTACCCACTTAGTGGAAGTACAGATAGAGTGATAAGTTGTATGGAATGGATGTCTTCTACTCAATTTTAAGATTTGGTAGCAATATTTAAATATAAGACGTGTATAAGCATTAGTAGCCACAGAATCAGACGCGTATAAGATATTTTTTTAAATAAATTTTGGTGTGGATTCTAAAATGTCCTTGATAAATACACGTTAAATACACAAAATTATTAATATAATTTATGATATCGACTGAAGGTGCTTGATGGAATTTCAATATCAAATTTGAATTGTTGTCAGTTCTCTTGCATCCGTGTGATAGAATGCCTGAAGATGCCAAAAGGCAAAACCCGGGTCGTTAGTGACAAAACATGTGGAATCTTACAAAATTGTAACAATTCAAATTTCATAAAATTATTATCAAATTTTTTTCATATTACACAAAAAGATTTTTACAATTTTTTTGACACTGTTATATGATTTTTTTTATGTCAAATTAAAAAAAATAATGTAAATGTTTCGCCAAATAATTATTTAATTTTGAATAAGTCTAAAGCATTTTGTATTATTCAAGAATCGAATAAGAAGATATTTATCCCCCATAATCAATAAATTAGCTAGAACGTACAAGTGGAAAAAAACGGCGCTACGTTGAAATCCAAAACTTGATTTCTTGTAGAATACTTTGCGAACCTATTTATTATTATTATTTCACTAAGCGCTTCATTGTGAAGCATGATCAGGTTCCTAAAACGTTCGTGAACAGTATGAATCCGGCTCCTCAACAAAGATAAAATAATTACTAGAGGAAGCTTATTATTTTGAATTATCTTAAGCATAAAGCTCAGCGAAGAATTATTTTATAGGCAAAAGCTCGTGGTATCTTTTATATGCAACATCCTGTAAGGCAACTAAGCATTCTGAGGGCAATCTTCTCCATATTTCACACGCTATCTAGGCTGCTTTATGCCTCTTGTGGTATTTATATAATAGAGAGAAATTCACTTTCCATTGTAGCGAAAGCAATACAATACCCTCGCTTTCGACTGTACAAAGAATAAAATTATGTATCGGTTTTCGTATAATATTATTATTAAATTACCGACCATACATTTTATTTGGCAAAGAATTGCGTACTTTTGCGGAAAAATGAGCCGTGTTATAAGAATACGATATTAAATTGTTCAGGATTTTATAAATATATATATATATATATGTCATCATCATCATCATCAGCCGTGGTCGATCCACTGCTGGATGAAGGCCCCCCCCCCCTTTTTTTTTTTTTTTCAAGGGGGGGTTTGGACATAGCAACACCACGCTGCCCAGGCGGGTTGGTGTTCGGTTTTCTGTCTGGGTTTTCCTTCCCATAGCCAAGAGAACACGGCTCTCGGTGTTCCCGAGCGGTCACCCATCCAAGCACTATCCGCGCCCAATGTTCCTTAACTTCGGTGATCGCACGAGAGCCGGCGCTTACAATATTATTTTATATTAAATATATATATATTTCTATATGTATGATGTGACAGATGCAGCAAAGTGGTAATAATTGAATGCTTTAATGAAAATTCGTTTCATTGATTCATATAAAAGGATATAAGTCTTGTAACAGTATCCATATAAAGGTAAACATTGTAAGAAACTAGTCTCTAGTATATTTCTGAATATTTATGGAGAGTTTGAAATGTTTGGTGTATGTTCTTATTGGAAAATTTTAGGCCTAGTTTTGCGTATCTTTTCGTATTGATAAAGATTTTATTTGAAAAACAATGAGACTCCACAATTCAATGCCAAAATGCAGTAGGATGTTCTCTGAACTTCTGTTCAGGAAATGCGTCCTAGGTTCACTTCTCTGTAATATATTATTTAATAACCACTCATTTTTGCCGTTTGCTACGAAGTAGTACAGTCAAAGCTTACTACGGTATCAATTATGCGCTTCTGATAATTAGGTCAAATAGTGATGATGACTTTCAAGATGTTGCTATGTTGGTATGCTTTGAAATATTCTCGAATATAGCAATTAAAAAAAACGTTTGCCGCTGCCAATAAAGAAACACTTCATAAAGAGGATATTTAAATGAAGACACTTTATCCGCATGGAAGATATCGCTGTATATGTCTCTGAGCAAATATTTAGAACTTATTTTAGATTTTTATCTTGCATGAACGCAGCACGTTGAGAAAATTACAGGAAGTAAAGTATCTCCGAATATATGGTCTGATTGGCAGTAATTCGGAAGCTTAAAATTTGTAGTCTAAAAATATCATTCAAATGAGGATAGCGAAATAAGTGTGTAGCTTTATAGCATTCCTGAACAACAATTAGGTTTTTCTAAAAGATCTTGAATGAAAGACGTATTGCATTTACGAAGGTTTTAAGGAAACACCAAAGAATGCTCTACCAATTCCGGCTGTTGTATTTCCTTCAAATTTGCACATAAAAGTACGCGTTGAAATAACTCGTCATCTGAAAATCATCATTACGAATATTAAGAGCGTTTTTTTAACGCCATCTCTGTTACAAAATTTATTCACGACGCACAATTTTTTATATTAAATTCATCTATGAATTGGCATAAAGAACAACACCACCAGCTTATTTGGTATCGTACAGTTCTTATCGACCTAAATCATCAAAAGTGAACTCGCTTCTTTTCTTTATGGCAATTACGTTATAGAAAGCGACTTATAATGTATGGAAGTGGTGTAAGCAGATTGCCTCAATAGATACAATGTGTATTATATTGTTGAAACTTAATGGTATTAATTAAGAAAAACACAAAATACTTAAACGAGTTGTTAAGTGAAAAAAAAAAGATTCACATTAAATCATTTTTTTTTGTTTATAATGCTCTCGAGCCGTCTTCAATCAAAATAATGAATATTTATAAATAGTGATATGGCTAACAAAAACCGCTCCATTTCCGGATAAAAAAGTTAGCGAAAATCGAATCGAATGTTAAAAGTAACTTTCATTGAATTATTTTAGGAATAAGAAAATTTCTCTAGCCGGTGTAAGATTTAAATGAAAGAATTTTCTTTGTACCTATTTGGACTTCAGTATTGATTGTTGTAAACGGTAAATGAAAATTTAAGAGCTAAAGAAAGCTTCTTTTTATACTGCTTAAAGGTTGGTTTTTGTAATAATTCGTAGGAGGCAGCTTTTGCAGTGCTTTTTCTTGATGTACCTATTCAATAACGTATGGCAACCATTAAGTGAGTGCTACGTCAATTGGATGTCAAATTTAACACAAAAACAATAGATTTCATTGAGTAGTTCTTAATTTTTAATTCCCTCTTTTTAGTATTATTTCAAAAATTCACGTATATCCAAAATAATTCAATTAAACAATCACTCGATTTAAACGTACTGAAGAATTTTTGGTGTCATAAGATTAAGAAAAAATATAATTCAAGCTCATTAAAGCAAGCTTCATTAACAATATAATAATACACGAGAGAAAAGCTACTAAAATTATGAAAATTTTGGTAATAAATAACATTTTATGATCCATAATATTTTTAATTGCTTAGTTTTTAGAGAAAAGTCATAAAAATTAATAGAAATAATATTCTTTATTATGTTTTGTTTATTAGTTTGTACATCCCCAATTATTGTGGGAATTTTTACACTAAATATTTTTTACACGATTAACAGTTGTGACGCATGTATCTGAAAAGCAGGTCAATAAAAAATGGTTTAAATTTCGACAAAATTTTTATGAAAATTTATAAAAATGGTAGCTGATACTTTCTGCCTTTAATACAATATTTTTCCTTTCAAACATCGATGCCTTTAATACAATATCTTATAGATCTTATAATACAATATTTGTAATAAAAAATTAATGTCAGTCACTCAAAAGCTTTTATTGTAAAATTTTGTATATATTCAAAAAAAAAATCATATAGTAATCAAGTTGCAATGTTTAATAAGTCTAAGCAGCCCTCAGGTGCTAGTAAAAGCCTTTTGTAACTACTCGCAAATGCTAATGAAAAACTTTCCAAATCAAGAAACAGTTTAATGGTCAAACTTCGTAAGAAATAAAAGATCCTTTGGTTACCAAACTTTATTGCTTTTCTGAAAAAGTAATTTTATATTGTAACAGTAAATAAATCAAAGGTACATGACCCCCATTTGTTTACGTGAAACTGATTGATTCTCTTTTAATTGAAGTTTATGAGCGGTATTATAACATTTCAAAAAATAGGAAGAAACAATGAAACTCAAATGTCATTGTTCTGTAATGAGGTGTGTTAGAAACATAATTTTACTATTATATTTTTTTACAAATAATGTTGACACATGCATTTTGGTATCAGCAAATATTGATATTGGTTATGAAAAAAAAAACTAAAATATTAAAGTATAACACAAAAACCTTAGTCCTATAAAAAAGCATTATGTTACAGGAAATTTTAAGCTTATATTAATAAACATTTTTCAAATGTTTTGTTTTTCAATAAGTGAGACTAAATATTTTCACTGAAAATCCTCTTATCTTTATATATATATAATATTTATTTTAGAGCGTTTTCGGAAACTTACAGTTTTTACTCTATAAAAATAATGAGAAGGACGTCTCGAACTTTTATTTTTAGACGTGTAATTTCGTTTTTTCTGTAAAGTATTTTATTTCTACAGCCAAAATAAACTATCCTTGCTCTATTTTATGACGGATTAATGTCAATTTGTTATATTAATAGAGCTGCTTTGACTCATACCAAACATTTAAAATATGTGAAAAACAAAACTTCAAAACGTAAAATTAAAAAAATGTTTATTTTTTTGTAAAACTGTGCGACGTGGCAAATCAAATAGATTTCTATCATTTGTAGGCAGGGTTATGAATAAGTCTGCAAAGACATTTCAGTTGTAAAAATACTAACGAAATCTTTTGAGTGAGGCAGGGAAAATCCTGGCCTATTTCGAATCCCAAAACACGTTCGTTATTTTTGATTTCCCACATATCACTGACAGAAAAAAGTTCAAGAATCACTCATCAAAAAAAAAAAAATCAAAGTGTATTTGCATGTTGTTTTACTGTATCAATTTTTACGCAATATTTCTACGTCGGTATATTAGTTTGATGTAAATATATGGTGAATAAAGTATAAAATTACAGTTGTCTGGAAGTCCTTCCGCCTTGAATAAGTTTCTCTTTATTATTTGTTATTATATGCATAGAAATTTCTGTATTTTTATGATTATAAAACTTTTATGAGATTTTGAAACTGTTTTGGTAACATAAAAACTATTCAGCTATTTCTATTCATTATATAAAATTGTATGTAGGTTAATTTTTATTTAAACGCTGAATATTTTTGATAGATATATATATACATTAGACACAAAAATAATGTATTTTAAAACTCTTTTGTCAGATTAAGCATTGATATGTTTAAGTTATAGTATCGGCTGAGGATGCTTAATGTAGTACAATTCCACATGCTTTGTCACTAAAGATCCGGGTTTCGCTTTTAATAACATCTTAATCAAGTTAATAGTTTTGAAATTTATTCACATTTATAATCGAAAGGTTAGTTCTGTTGCACGCATGCGGTATTATGCTTGAAGATGTCGAAAGGCGACACACGCGTCTTTAGTGAAAAAACACGTGGAATCGTGCAAAGGTTTAATAATTCAAAAAAAAATGTTATATTACCTAAAAATGATCACTAGTTTAAAAAGAAATTTTTCTTTTGCCTAAAAACCAGTTTATTGTCTTTAAAGCTTATTGTGAACATTAATGAGTTTTGTTTCTTTTTACATACGGGAATTGGAATTTATTACGTTCGTAAGCTATTTCAATTTGAGAAGAGTTTTGAGAATACAGATATGAATATTTTTTCCTAATTTTATAGAGCACGTTTTATCGGTGAGATTCAGTGGTACGAGTCAATTAGCAAGTGACTCGTCCAAAAGACAGGCACTCGTTTGCCAAACGATGGTTAGATAATTGGTTGAACGTCAAGCGTCATGCAGGATTACGCGCTTGTTCAATGCAGTCACGTCAGCGGATCAACCTCCGTACCAATAGTGAAAGACACCATGTTTTAAGCCAGTAAATAAAGTTCCATTTCTTTTAAATGTAAGTGGATTTTGTGTTTGCAAATTTAATATCAATATGAACGACATAAACAGTATTTTAACACGATGAAAAAATAGCAATGTATAGCTATTTCGGCTCAAACGGCTAAACTCAGCGCCTATGTGTTAACATTTTTTAAATAAAGGTGGCAAGACGACGGCTTTGGAACAGCTGGAAATCAATCGTCACACGACATCTTAAATAAATAAACAAATGTATGTCAGTCGCCACTTCTCATACCATTGGAGGGTATTGCCTACCCATAATAAGCCATAACAACCATTTTGTTCAATACTTAAGCTCACTGATATGTTTAGTTTTATTACTATCAGGAAATTAGCTAGATTGTTAGAACAGAAGAGAAGATGTATTGTATACATCTTCTACACAGCTTTATATTGCACTACACAATATATATATATATAAGCAAATATACGTTTAAACATAGATTCGACGATGGCGTGAGCCGAAATTGCTATCGACTATAACTTAAAAATAATTGTAGAACTAAAATACATATTTGTTCACCGTGTTTTAATGGAGTTCTACCAAGTGAATGACAATTCATTCATTAAAAAGTATTTTACTGTCAGCAAAAAGATGTAGCTTTGTAAAATACATTTATAAAATTTCAAAGATCCTGAAACCAGTGAAATAATTTTTGTTTTCTTAAATATTGTATATACGCTAAAACGTTTTTTTATAAGCTGCAAAAATGGTTGATAAATATCAAAAACTCCAGTCAAGTATCAGAAAGCATATTACAGTTATCATGATGTATAATCAATACACGTTTTATTTTACAAATATGTGAATAAAGACCTAATATGAAGAATCAAAAAGTTGCTAGAGACTATTGCCGACTTATCGAGGCAGCAAAAAAGGACGTTAAACTTGTCAGGCTTAATTAATTTCACTGAAACATCATGTGAGAAATCACTTGATGAACATCAAGAAGTAAGAGTAAACACATTAAAAGTGGGATAAAATTGATTTCTGTTTCAAGCCTGATAATTTGTTTTTGTTAAGCCTATTTACAATAATATAACGAAACTTTGTTCGTTTTTATTATAATTTAAATAATTTTGTTTACTTTGCATACGTTGTATAAATATTTTTTAATTATAAAATTTTTCTATACTCTCATATTATACTAAACAAGTGAGCCAATTGTCACCCCCCTGCAACCCTACATCAGTGAGCAGTGTTTCGCTTAGATGCTCTCTAAAAAAATTGGCATTATGAATGCTCGGATTCAAACACATTATTATCTACTACGGACAGTGCCCGCACTCAAAGATCAAGCAATATTGTGATTATCATGGTGTTTTATTCAATCGATTCGTACATATAGTTATATTTCCCGAAATTACCAAAATTATTCAATTATGTTACGTTATTTAGTTATATGATAGGAACTAACTTGATGTCTCGCTTTTTCTTTAGAATTAAGCTCTTTAAAAATGAAGTTTATTTAATAAACAAGCTATTTCCACAAAAGTGTCAGTTAAATCTTATATTAAACGCATGTTTTAGATTCAACTTTATATAGCACTAAAATTCTTATTGAGTTTTTTCTAGGATCATTCAACAATATCCGTTTTCAAATGTAATTATCCCACGGTTCCAATGTTATTTGTAGTAGGAAACGATGTTATTTTATCGCAGACAGATGCAGAAATATATTGCAAAAAAAAAATGATTGTATTATAAAATAGATAGTCAATTTCTGGCGCTGAAATATTTTCCAGATATACACGCTGTAAAGTCGAATGGATTTGATTTGTTTGAATAAAAAGAAAAATGGCAGAGTTATTGAAATATCAGTATCAAGATACTTTGGCCGTTGACATTTTTATTCTTTACAGAAGTAGAAATGTCGAACGGAAAAAGATTGCCTGTTCTTTGCTACTCTTTACAAGAAATACGCAATCTAAAAAGCCATCGAAAAATGCAGGGATTGAAAAGTTTCTGATGCAAACATTTGAATTGTGGATTTGACAAACCGCTGATTCAGGTGAAAATTTTCGCATCATTGCATTTTTAAGATAATTTTATCTGCAAGGTCATCAATAAATTGAAATACAAAATCGAATAACTCTTAAAAAAGCAAATAATTATTTTTTATGCTTTTCGTATTTTACTCTATAGATTTCTGTTGATGCAACTTAACGCAAACTGTTTTTACGACATGTTTTCAACTAGAAGTTTGTACACCATTCTCACAATGAATCGTTCTTAAATTAGGATTGAGAGTAGTTTATGCTCTTTTTTGATATTCTTACACTTATCGTTACAATATCGTATATTACAATATTATTCGTTGATAGTATACTCGTACGTCGGCTTACAAACTAAGCAAAAATGTCCGTAAATGTTCTACTATATCGTGATAAAATCTATTTTGATCTTTTTATTGTAATTTAAAATCCAATTATATATTTATATTTGAATAAATTGATAAAAATGTTCTTTTTTTAAAAGAAAACTTAACGTCAATTAACGTCTTGAAATATTAATTACATCATAAAATAATTCTTTAAAAACCCTATTGAGGAAAAACAACGGGTTTGAGTGGTTTAAAACAAAAACTGGCTTCACTAAACTAATTAAAAATTCTCCAAGAGCGCTGTATATAAAAAAGAAAACAACTTGAAAAAGGCAGTAAAAACGACACTAAGCCTTTGAGAAGATATTGCGGAAGCTAGAAGGCTTTTGCTTCTTGAGGGTCCTCACCTGTTTATTTAACGTCTTTGAACAGAGAACGCGTTTGATATCCTTGATTAAGTATTTAATTGCTTGTGTTCTTGTCACTAAATCTTTATTGAGAGCAGTGTTACTTTGTGTTGTCAAATAACATTAAATGTTGAAATTGACATGTTACCTATAAATGTTAACTATAAATGCAAGGTAACTTGAGTATGTCTGAGTATTCCGTGATTTTAATTTAAAAATCGTTGGACTAATACGTTAAAAAATGTTATTTATAACAATCTGTAAAATATTATTCATATAATTCAAATTGCAATAGCAAGTATATTCACTTTAATAATGCAACAATATTGAGTCTTTCAGATGAAATTACAAAAAATCTAATGTGAGATACTTATTAAAAATATGTTTTATAAGAAGTATATTTTATAAAGAAATATAAAAAAAAATATCACACGGTGAAAAAAATAGCAATGTATTATATTTTAGTTCTACAAAAATTATTTTTAAAAAATATAGTTGATAGCTATTTCGGTTCACGTCATCGTCAGAACTATGCTTAAACTAACATTCGCTTATTTATATATAGCTGTGTAGAAAAGGCACACAATACATCTTCTCTCCTGTTTTGACGGCCTAGCTTGTTACTTTCACACAATAAAACTAAATTTTCAAAAATTCTAAAGGAAACAATAGGCGGCTATGACAATAAGTTTACATGTGGAACGGAAGTGGTCATTACAGAAGCAAATCAGACCACCCCCTAGTAATAGGGTTGGAGTAATGGGGATCTATTATATTAGTTTGTTCGGTAAGAATCCTTTGTGATAATTGATGTCTATTGTTTTCCAGCTATTCCAAAGCCGTCATTCTGCGACCCTTACTACAAAGATACCAATATTTAGGCACTGAGTTTGAATTATTTATTAGGTGATTCCTTAACGTGATTAGCGAATTGTGAATCTGTTTTTTTACTGTTGAATGATCTTACATGTTGCTTAGCTCGAGTAGATATTCTTCTATCTGTCTGTCCGATATAAACGGATAAACATGAGCCACAGGACATTTTATAAATACCGCTTCTGTCCAGTTTATTAATTTTATCTTTACTATTTTAAAGATGTCTGCCTAAATTATTGTTGAACTTGAAAGCTACGTTTATTGAGTTTTTAATCTCCCGATGAATTTTTTCACTAATGGTACCTAGGTAGTTGATTGATTAAAGAAGCGGTTATCCTGAATTGTATTCGGATAAATAAGTTTTCTAGCCAGATTTCATTGCTTTTTATATAATAAATTATTTGTCTTAATTAGTTATCTCATAACCATAGTCTGCAGTTCGTTATCGTAATCTGCGTGACTAAAAGTACAGTTACTAGCCTGTGTAGCATGGCATAGCCGAGAGTTTATGATTCCATGAGTGGATTTTTTAAAAACAATTTTTGTAGAACTAAAATACATTGCTATTTTTTTCACCGTGTTATAATGGAGTTCTACCAAGTGAATGCAAATTCAATCAATAAAAAAGTATCGTTTAATTAAATAATACAAATTCAAGTATAATCGGTAAAAATCAAAAACTCTAAAATGAATAATATTTTTTAACCACCCAAAACATTCTTTTAAAATAAGAATTATAGTTTAAAAATAGTTAAACAATCGTTTGTTTCGTTTTTAATATAAGGATAACTGAATTTTAACGACCAATTAATTAATTTATTGGAACTTTTTAAAAACGCCATGTATACTTTATCAAATATTTATTTTATTATGATTCATATTTTGGTTATTTATGACAACAAATTATTTTAATATGTACATTTTTATATATTATACAATTTATTGTCGAATTTTTCCGGCTAAATTATTTTAACAAGAATATTATGCAACTCGGAATAATTAAATTTGCATACATAAGTTGTACATCATAAATAATTTAGTCTATAAAACACGTCAAGAGAAAGTCTACATAGTAAAATTTTTAAAAAGGTGGAGCGGTTTACTTATGAAATAAAAGAAAAAACAGTCAACAAATGCGATAAATTCAGCGAAATTTACGCCTGCATAGAATAAACTTTCCGGCCACGAGATTTTCTCTTTCAAAGTGCGCAGAGGTTTTTAACAATTTAATTTGGTAACTCAAAAAACGATATGTTCTGTTTTGTTACAAACTGAAAAATATAGCGGAGTCAGCCGTTTTTCAGACTTGATATTCATATAATTTTTAACAAACAGTCGTATTTTGAGTTGAATATAATTTAGGCACTCGAGCCTAAAAACGTTGTAGGTAATTTATATTTATGAATAATGTTGCTTTATAAATGCGAACACATATTTGCACTCATATTTTGTACATCAAAATTTAAAAACTTTGGGTTTCTTTTTCAATAAAACTTATAAACAGATTTTAACGTTTTTAATTTTTTTTTTGAAAAATTTATTTCAGAAAAACAGTACATTCAAACCTTGATTGATAAATTGAGAACTCCAGAAACATAATATAAAAAAAAACACTCTCACGAATTTCAATATGAAAATAAATAATTGTTAATTAATGTCATTTTTTTTGTTGTACTTGGTAAAATTAAAATACTATGTATAAATGTTCTTGAGCATGTTTCATTTTATGGAAAAACTGATATTATGTTTGTTTCAATGTTAATCTTCGACATTTGGCGTAAATTTGATAAATTTGCAATCATCATTATCAGAAGAGATAACTTCTAATTTCTTAAATGATTCTAAGCGTTTCTATGATAGGTGATGATAAAAGTGCATTTTTGATGACAAAAGAAGTTACTAAACGGAAAAAAATGATCGATGGAAGTGTCTTTCAAAACTGAAAATATTCCTTATTTATAATTATTTTTACAAATCATAAGCATCATAAGTATAGTGACAAAAAAATATTAATTGAGCAAAAAATAAATGGTTCAGAAAATGAGCACGTACTACAGGCGAAGTAGTTATAATACATAAATAATATTGAATTATTCCGTGAAATAACCAAAAAGCAACTTATTTCTCAATAAGTTAATATGATAAAAAAAAAAAAATTTATTGTAAAAAGGTTAAGGAAAATTGAATAGATTTCTAAATATTCAATAGAATTTAGGTCAAGAAAAATTTTAAGGAAAAAACGTAAATATATATTGTTTTAGTTGAATGCTTTTGGGTAAAAATTTTCAAAGTTCAAAAATGAAGTTTATCAGAACAATACAAATATATTTTGCTCTATTTCTGTGTTTAAGTATTTTGATTACTGCAATGAATAAGTATCAACAATATAGTATATTATTTGTGCAATATTAAAGAACGAAAGACAAAATTATTAAGTAATGATCAATTTCGATAAGAAAATTACTATGTTTATATTTTTGTTAAATAATGATTTCCTTCAAATTCTAATGAATATTCAACATCTTAAGTAATGGAGTGTTTGCATGTAAAAGTTATTTTTGTTAATGTTTTACAAATATATTCTACTTTAAGTTTAATTCATTAGAAAAAGTTCAACAGACTAGTACTTCCTGAATCATCAAAGATTTTAGCAGTATTTTGTCAGTTGTTGCAATGAAGTCTCGCTTAATCATTTGATAAAAGCTATATTCAACAAAAAAGTCATACAACAAAAAAAAAAAATAAACAAAATCTTCAAAGTATTTTGTTTAACATTGGAACAAAACCAATCTTATTAAACTTATCTGCATGATTTTAAATCACAACGATTCTTATAGTGTAAAAAAATGGTGATTTATATGGCTATACGAAAATCAGACACATCAGATTTAAGTTGTTCGTAAAATGTGATCAATAATTATTAATATTAATAAACTAGCTACACTAGAGAAAATATAAACTGAATTCTATAAATTTAAACAAAAAATTCAATTTGGATTATTATATTTGGAGACTACTGCATTGCTTAGTAAAATAATTATTATCAAAACGAAAAGAAAATTCATAAGATATTTTCAAGTATTTATTTAAAAAGTTTAAGATGCATATATAAATAAACCAGAGAAAAAATACATGTGGTACATTATATTATTAAAACATTAAATAATATTTATTACCTGTTTGTTTTGAAATGTTGAAAACAAGCCCAAAGACCGCATCTGAAAGAAAAACATAATCAAGTCAGTTGATTTACATAAACCATTATTATTTATGTTGTATCTGGAACATTTTTAAGACCAAAACAATACAGCAGATGAGCATTGCTGTTTTCCTCGTAAAATTGCTTTTTAATGAATGCCAGAAGTGAAATTCAAAAAAAAAAAATTAAAAGCTTCAAAGAAAATGAGTTTCATATTGGTGACAAAAATTGCAAAGTTTGAAAATAAAAAAAGTAATTTGAGCTAGTACGAAAAAAGTATTTGTGTAATTATAATTATCAATTTTAATATTTCAGATGAATAAACAAGACATATTACAGAAATATGACAAATTTTACATTTTTAATGATTTGTTTCAAAATGTTTGTTAGATTTTTCTAGTTTGACAATTTATGAAGTAGTTAATCATCATCAAATGTTTTGTCTACAATATTTTGTTAATTATGACAATTTATTGATGTTTCAAAATGTGCATAAAAATCTTCCGAAAACGAACAAATTAGCAGCTCTACATGTAAATTATTCAAGATTTATTTTAGGTACTCTCTTGAAAAATATTTTATTCAATAAGTTAATCATTTTGGTGAAATTATGTACATAAAAAAATACAAATTACTTAAAAGTTCATTGTTTTGCAACGTTGAAATATTTAAACATTTAATGTTGAAAATTAAACAAATAAACAACAAAACAAAAAATAAAGATTATATACACATTTATATGATTTATATGATTTGGTATAATTTAACGAAGTAAATTAATATCATAAATATTACATCTAGGACATTTAGTGGAAAAAAAGGTTTTTTTTTTAGTTAATTTTTTAATATTTATACTTACGATATTTCGTCCAAAATAGTTGAGAATATATATAAATATACTTGTTTTACCGTGGTATTTGATTTAAATAGTTTAAAAGTTATATTAAGATAAACTTTCATTTAAAAAAAAGTTCATTTCATTTGATGAAATGTGAGCTTCATTTGTTGCCTATATATCAATGAAAAAAAATGCTTTTCTGTAACGCCTCTAGAAAGCAACGAGAAACTCGTTAGTAGGAAAAATAAAGCGAAAATTATTTTCAACCTAGACTTTCACTTTCTGTTGTTGGTGAAAATATGCATTTTTTAACTGTAAATCAACATAGACGTGCTACCAACTTTTTATTTAAAAAAATCACTATGACATTGAAAATATTTTTTTTTTTAAATAATGATAGTCATTCAACAACATGTGACATTAAAATTTACTATCCTTTTCAAAAAAATATTTAGATGCAAATTATAACACCATAACAGAACCAAGAAAAAATATGTCGTATTTAAAAAAATAATTTTAATTCGAGAATTTAAAATATTTAGGTTTTAAATAAGTGATACAAATGACTAAATATGTTTGAAAAAGTGAATTTTAAATCCATTTTACATTAAAGTCCTTACTTCGTTATCAATCATGGTATCTACAAAGAAATAATTACGTTTAATATTTCTATGAGATCCTTCCTGTTTTATATGTGGTTTTAGAAACAGGATATCAAAAGTTCGTTTAACGTTTTTTGAATTCAAAAATCACTATATAATGTTTTATATTCTTCTGATCTAAATTTTGCAAAACAATTAAAAAAAAAACAAAATTAATCAAATGCTAAATGAAAGTCTATTCGGAGATGAGATTTTCGTTCAGATATTGTAACTTAAATATAATCTGTCAAACCATTCTCTCTGTGTTAAGAGCCCTGTTACCTCTATTAATCAAATGTATTTGCCGTGCAGTAGTTTTTATCTCACCTTGCTTACACCTTTTTTGTTATTTTAAAAATCTTCTCCCGTAAAAACAAACACACAAAGAAATATGAATACTTTCTCGCGTATGAACAGCATAAGTCTAAGCGGAAAAATGTGTTTCATATTTCGAAGAAAAGCACCGAAAGATTTTTTATACAAAGGGTTGCAAATTTTGAATGACTACGCTTTTCGTGTTTCGAGTAAGAGAAGCTTAGAATGTTAAAAGAGCTTAGCGAACAAAATATGAACGGTAAATTTGCAATGATTTTTGCTTGTTCGAAATTTTTTGGATAAGCCGGAATAAAAAAAAGAAATTGAAAAATATTTTTGGTGTTTTTCGATTATCATCTAATTTACATGAATCCGATTTGACAAGATGTGAAACATGCGTTACAAAATGCAATAAAATTTTATTATTTTTATACCTGGTTTTTATTTATAGTAAGTAAATATCATATAAATATTCTGGATAAGATTTATATTTTGTGAGTAAACATGCTCAAAACTGTCACAGCCGGGTGTTAATATTATAAAATTGTAGTATAATACAGTAAGCAGTATAATTCAAATTGTATAAATATATTTTTAAGTGCTATAAGTAATAAATTCACATTTTTTATTACAATTTTGACTGGTTTCGCTCATCGTGAGCATCTTCCACTGATATTTCATGGTCTTTTTTTAATAAAAATAAAATCAAGTCTATTTAAAAATAAAAATAATCACCAACAAAAATTAAAAACATGTACTTATCAAGTTACCAGAAAACTTTTTATAAAAATATGTAAAACAAAAAAAAAATACTAAAAAGCTATTGTTATAATTCATCAGTAAAAGAATCATGTTTGAAATTACGTATTTTTATGGACCGTTGCTAAGATTAGTAATTTTTTTCGTTTGAATTGTATTTCTTTTATTTTTTTAGATGAACAGTCAATGTGTAAATGAATGTGTAAAAATTATATAATGTAAGTACAGTTAAAATATCAACATATTTTATCTTAAATTTAAATAAACAAGACTTAAGCATTGATGTAAAACACTTTTATAAATTTCTGTAAACATTTAAAAAAAGGAGCAATTTCTGAGAAATATAATGCTTCTTAATTAATATTTAAAACAACAATATCGCTCAGTTATCCTGGATAGAGCTTTAATATAAAGAAATTTACATATGCGATATATGTTAAAAAAACAAAATATCAATGAAATATTTTCCATATCAGGCCGTGATGGAAAACTATATGAAAAGTGTGTTTTGAAATCGATTTACTATGTAATGATTTGGAATAATAATAGCAGCCTTTTTATAATATTGACAAGTAATATTTTTGGATTGAGTTTATTATACATATGTTAAATATTATATATGAATGAAGACAAAATATGGAAAGAATGGTATATTTTATTTTTAAGTGTGTTGTTATGTCATTCAAACTAAAGAAAAAAGTACGGAATAAAAAGTTAAATATAGCGATAGTCTTATGTTTTTAATAAAATCTTTATATTTAGATTTTGAAGCTGTATCATTCTTTCCATGGGTGTTTAACTTAGAGTACTTAAATACTGTTTGTATGATTATATTAAGTAATAACAAAAACCGTCTTCACAACAACTGTTTATGTCAGCCGCTTAAAAAATATATTTTTGAGATTAAAACTCCACACGCCCCATTTTTAGGATTGTTTGAACAGTGAGGAATTTAAATCAGGAATCTACATCTTTGATCGTAAAGTCGTCAATCGATCCAAAATTAAGCCTCTCATTTATAAGACACGAATCACAGTTTAGTTTCAAATAAAGAAGAAATATGAAATGTTTGAATATAAATATTTAAAATAAAACGATCAAGAACCAGTAATATATGATTGGTGACAATAACTTGCGGATAGCAAATAAAAAAATCTAATATATGTCGATCACCATTGCTTACCCCGCACGGGTAGCCGTTTTGTATCCGTAATGGAACATTTCCGTGCCATATGTAAACTTATTGATTTAGCCGCCTTTTTAGTTTTATTGACAATTTTTAGTTTTATTGCGAGCAGGAAACAAGCTAGGTCGTTGAAACAGGAGAGAAGATGTATTGTGTACCTTTTCTACACAGCTATATATTTGATAAGCAAATGTTCGTTTAAGCATAGTTCTGACGATGGTGTGAGACGAAATAGCTATCAACTATATCCTAAAAAAATAATAATTTTGTAGAACTAAAATACATTGCTATTTTTTTCACCGTTTTATAATGGAGTTCTACCAAGTGAATGCCAATTCAATCAAAAATATTTATATACTAGTCCTGGTATCGTGCACAATAATTTTAATCTTCTATAAATATATTTTTTCTTTTTGCGATAATACTAATTTCTAATATTAAAATAATTAAAAAATCAGTAATAAAATTTTTCAATTTGGCTCATTGACAATATCGATTTAAAAAAAAAAACAAAACACACGATGCGAATTTAACTTTTGTCCATTATTTGTAAAATAAGCTTCTTTTGTTTTCACATGAAATTGTTTCCATTGATCTGTACGTGCTTCACACAAAAACATTATTTTGTAAAACTCATTTAAACTTAGTTTCCCAAAATATTTGAACAAAAACTATTTTAAAATTCGTTCTTGCACGTATATATGTTGTGAAAATTATTATTAATTGACAAAAGTGTATTATTACATGTAAGAATTTTTTATGTTAAGATATTTTTTATAAAGGCTACGAGAATACTTCTCGGTGCGACACGTGTTCCACTTTATATTTAAATAAATTTCGCATATTTAGGTAAATGTCATGTACGTGATATTGATTCTAACATTGTTTTGGTGGGGAAAATTTTGAAGTTGTTTGTGGAGAGTACGAGAAATGTTTTTACTTTATACGTATATTTAGGTTATGTATAATACTTTTTTAGACATGAGCTTTTCAATTGAAGCCAATTTTAAATATTTATGATAATACGTTTAATACAATCGTTTATTATTCAATATATTTTTTTTTCTGTTTTCTAGTATTTGCTACATATGCAGACGTTAACTCTAAAAGTATAATAAGGTAACTCATTCAATTGCAAGTTAGCATAATTGCGATTATTTTAAAAATGGAGTTTAAGTTCATATAGGTTATAACTATTATTTGTGAATTATGAAAACAAAAGATAATGGTGAACAAAGTCCGATGATTAAAGTAGACTCAAATAATTGTTAATTACTGTGAGATTATAGATTATTAAACACTCAATTAATTGTCATTTCTATTTCTGGAAATATTTCTTATGTTTTAAATGCTTATGTTATTTTGAACTGAGTAAACTATCGTTGAGTAACGATTGAAAAAGTAGCAGTAATTAATTAAATTAAAATACAATTTACCAGACGCTAAAATAAACAATTGATAGTTATTCATATATTACTTTATCTGACATATGTTTAGTTATCCTAAAAAGCAACTTCAAACTAGTACTACTAACAAAGTATTCATTTCTTATGCTTAGACGAGAAAATATCTAACTACAATGTTATTTACAAATGGTTAATTATAGTCAATAGATTTAATAATTCTCAGTTATTTTTTGTAAAATATATGTTAATTAATTACAAACTATTATTTCTTAGATGCATGTAAATAAATCATAATGAAAAACACTACATAAAAAATAAATAAACGACAGAGCGTTCAAATATATTCCTTTAAATTTTCATGAATTATTATTATTATTAATATATAAATAAAACATTCGTTGGGTAAATACAATGATTTTAATATTGCAATATTATTAATACTAAATAGAGGACGACACATAATTACAAATAGTCGAAAGTATTTTCATTACCAAATATCCTTATCTCCTAAATTTGATACAAGGACTTCCAGAATACGTACAATAATTCATTCAGCACTGTGAGAGAAACAATACGCATAAAGTGATTTCATTTCACTCTCTGTTTCAGTAATATATCTCCGCAGCGATAGTTGTGGTCAACCGCATCCGAGCTACGAAGTTAGAACTGTTCCTCAGAATGTCTAAAACGATGCCAACCTTTTCGCAGTAGCAGATGGCGTTAGACGGCTAACAGTCGTCGCCGTCCTCGTTTCGTTGACGAGTGCGGTCGTCGGTTAAACTGTAAGTGACTGGCGACAGAATTCGACCCTAAAAGTATTTTTCGTCTGTAAATGATATTTTTTTCATTGTAATCGATACGCCAAGGAGAAGTGTTACATTTATGAAATCTTTTACAAAGAATACTGTACCCATAAATTTGGCAGAAAATTAAAAAAAGAAACATATATTACTTGCTGCTTTTACATTTATTCATATGTTGTTGAATGAATGGAATAACCTTAATAATAGAAACAAGTTGATTGAGAGAAAAATAATGAATATAGAAGAATAAACAAAAAGTTCATTATTTATCGTCTTCACTCCATACGCATTAATTTGATAAACATTGGCAAAATTTATATGATTAAAGTGCTTACAAGAATTGAGAAATAAATTCAGCAATTCCCCAAGAATATATCGTATCAACATTGACAAGCCTTTATTTGAATTATTAAAGATCTTTGCTGTTACTAATAGGCAACCTGGCTTAAAGATCATACAAAAACTCTCAAAAGAGATTTGTGAAGTTTTCTGAGATACTTCATTTCAAAAGAGACACAGCAAAAATAAAGAAAAAAGTTTTCGAAAAATCAAGGGATAAGCGTTTGTTGTTGGAAATAATGCTTGTGTTTACAAAGAAAAAATAAATAACTAGATTAATACTAGCTTCTATGTAAACATATGTAATTGATTGCAGTTCATTATATTTCAATGAGCTTAGTCATTTACAATCCCTATAACCATGGATACATTGTGAACTTTTGGCATTGGGTTTTAATTCAAAAATATTGGTCAAATAAATAGACGGTGATTAAGTTCTTTCAACTTATAGCTAGAGGTAATATAAAATGATTAACTACTGATTTTCTTATCAGATGGGAGTGATTCAATAATGAAGAAAAATTAAAAAAAAAACATCATGATAACGATACAAAAAATAGGCGTGACATTCCAATGTGTACTGATGATATATATGTTAACCAGATTATCTCCAAAGCAATTGAATGAAATGATGTGAATGAGTATTTTTATAAGGTAGCTATATATTTTAAATCAAAAAAGCGCTTGAGATAGCACAAGTCAAAAGTAAGCCAAGCTCTTAATGCTATGCTTAAAAAATCACAATTTTATTTTCAGACACGAAACTATATATGGAAATTTATAATCTTTCCATTTCATAATTACGGACTTTCGCACAATAATTAATGTAGAGCAAAACTTCTAAGCTTATAAAACGATTAAATCTAATTATTTTAAGAAAACTTTTACTTATGTTAAATTTTGCCTAAATCTAATCTAAGTCATCAGAATTGTAATTTAATACAGAGTAGATGAGTAATGTCCAGCATCCCAAAAAGGCAGAGTATTTGAAAACTTTTATTGACATACGGAGCGGGTCAATACAGCATGCTTGGGATATTGAATTAGAATACGTCATTATGGAATGTGATTTGATGGAAATGTAAATTAAGCCAATGAATTGAAAAAGGTACAATACAGAGCACACAGGTTTTTTTTAAACAGAAAATACAATGATTAGTCATCTTAAAATTTCCAGTAAAAATCTAATTTAATTTGAATTAAAAATGCTTTATATACTTTTTTATATGGTTATAAAATGTGATTTATGTATCTTTTAATATGCCACGAAATACATTGGCGCTTTTTTTTGACCTTTTGAGTAAACTCATATCCATTTTCTTTCGTTTCTCTTCTCAAAATGATTACTACAACTGCACAGAAGTAAAGTTAATTTTTCACGTAGGCGATGAATTTGTACAGTACATCTTTTGATCCATTCAACAAAGCTCTATTGGGTGTGTTTGAATTCAGTCGCTTGGGCCAAAGAGGTCAAACGCGAAACTCAGCCAAGTGAGCTGAATTGCGCAATGCTTTTATACCCCTGGATAATTTACACATTTATTTATTCAGTGCTTTTAACGAAAGCCTTCAGAGACCCAGCAAAATGCCTTTCTAGATGGAATGAAATGATCACGAGTGAAATTTGGAACTTTGATAAGGAAAAAGTCTAAGAAAATACGGACAAATCTGGTGCATTTTTGAACAAGCAAACATCGTACAATATTCATTAGAGATAATCACTGTGTTGAAATATCCAGTAGTCAGCAGGCAAGAAAAAAAATTAAATAGACTCAATTTCCTTAAGAAAATTCCCACTCCAAGATTCTATTAATTTAACAAAATATTTATTTCAGCGAATCATTTATTTATTCATTATTTTTTAAGCAGAGGTAGTAAGTATAATTATTTTTGAAAATTATATTAACGCGCTGTTTATGTGAAAATTATCTAAAGAGCTGTTTTGTCATTTTTTTCAGGATGAATTTTAAGCACTGTCAATCTGTCATAAAACGGTATATGTGTCAATAATATCATTCTCAATTTAAGTGTTTTTAATTAAAATAAAAATATAAATAAAAAGAGTTGATTTGATGTGATGAAGAAGCGGACGAAACAGTTTATTTTTTTATAAGATTATTTATTTTATATTATAACCGCTTCGATTATTGATAAAAAATATTTCCGACGTGTTTTTTTTATTTTTCTGTTAATCAGTGTTCAATATTTTGTAATTTCTACGAATGAAGAAAAAAAATTGTAATGTTTGTCTTTTCAGTATCTTAGAGAGAGAAAGTCTTAAATGTATTCAAATGGATATTTTAGGTATAAATTCATGTAAATCACAATGTGAAGTACGATACAAATACTAGCACTGACTAACTCAGCAATACGGTTAACAATCTGTAAAATTATTGTGAGAAGATATAAATAGCTGCTAAATGAAATCGTAAACAATTATGGGCGCGAATACAAATTAATGTTCCACAGAATCCATTAATCTTGTTGTTTTGTGTAACGAGACGAAAAATATTTAACCTTTGAATCGAAGAAAATGATAAATCGAGGAACAATGCATGTGGGATAATTTAACATTGTTTTTGCGACTGTAAAAAATGAACGACACATTTAAAAAATACTGTAAATACGCAAATGATATATCGGAGTTACAGTGAATCACACAATGAAAGTGATAAAAATCGGTACATTTAATATAAATAAATACAATGAAAAGCATGCATAATGGCTTTAAAGTAATTAAGTGTCCATACTCTATTCACCATTGATGTTGAATTGATAAATGATACTGTTTTTAAGTAATGAAAGTTAATGAAAAAAACCTATATAGATAGCATTGTACTAGCTAAGTACATCAAGAGAAACTCAAAAATTTACGCTTATCAGATATAACATGAGATTTAAAGTTTCTAGTGGAAATCAAAATGTGAGCAATGCAGTGAGAACTGAAACTATTATGTGTAAGAATATATATATAATATATCAATCATAAAACATGTTCACGAAAAGAGTTATAAAACTGATCTAAAAATCACATGCATACGTTTATTGTTCGAATTGGCATTTACTTGGTAGATCTCCATTATAACACGGTGACAAAATAGAACTATAGTTCTGAAAATGACATGACGAAGGTGTAAGCCGAAATAGCTATCAAATATGTATTGATTGAATTGGCATTCACTCCATTATAAAATAGAAATTTACCAAATATATATTATACAAATTTTGTAGAACTAAAATACATTGTTATTTTTTCAAGTGGTTGGAAAAAAAGAATGATAAGAAATTATTTTATTTTTTAAATTATCAGTGTTAGAAAATAAATTATCACAAATAAATACATAATATTTATTAAAATATAATAGAAAAACTTAAATAAATTGATTGATTAATGCTAAATAAACCTTGTACTATGGGATGACAACGCAAACAAAGCAATTTTCGTCGGCATCTATTTATCGAAAAAGATACCAAAAATATGTGTGAAAACAATTTCTTTTCAAAAAATTTTTGGTGATAAGTAACCGAAAAAATTTAAGCATCATAATCGTAAAAAGTATTTTTTGTACACCGAGAAAAAAAGGCATTATTTTTCAAAATAAAATTTACTATCTTATTTTAACCGATTAATATTTGTTTCCTGTGTGGTATTGTTAGCGTAATGATAAAAATGCTTGATTGTGTAATGATCACATGGTGTATGAAGAGATAATTGAAAATCTCCGCATCAGCCTGCGGATGTGGGACCTACATAAAAAGGTTGTTTGCCGCTTGCTTAATGGAAGGTAACGTGTAATGCTTAAAGCAATTTTATGTTTCATAAACAAACCATTTAAGTTGTGACAGGTTGATGTATTTTGTTAAATTGCGCTTTACGTGCTTAAGATAAAGTCTCCTACACCCGGTTCTCGATTAAAAGTTGGAAAATAAAGCTGAGTATAGAGGATAATAGAATATGTAAAAATGTAGAATCTTTGATCTTTATAAACAGACTCACGAAAAATGCTCGCTTGCAAAAAAACTAATTCAACAAAGCTGATTGTTCAAATTATATTCCTAGAAGATTGTACAGAAAATTGAATACGATAGTAATTAACGTTTCACAAAGCTTTGATAAACGTGCTTTAAGCTCGACCTATTCAAATATAATATGTAAAATAAATGAAAAACACAACTCAGATTTCTCTCTACAACGAGTCGTATTTAATTATAATAATAAATTAATGTCAATCGTAAATGTAATTGTATGATGAAAATTCATAATTGCTATTTCCACTATAATTTTCAATGCTCTGAATTAAACTTTATTAATTATTGGTGATTAATATATTACTGTAAAGTATTTAATAAGGTTAGGAAAGACAGAATTAAGAGTATAGGTAAATTTATAAAGTAAATATTTTATACTAGTCTCAGACGAAGATTTCCATAAACAATATTTATATTAAATGTTATATTATGATTTAAGTAAATATCATAAAAAATGACACATATTAATATTTGTAAATAAACTACCCTATTTCAGTTATTAGAAAAGAGAGTCAAGTGAAGTATTTGTGGTGCTAGTTATTAACGCTAGAATATTAAGATGTTCCGTCAATATGGGAAACAAAAAAAACTTAACAGAAAGGCTTTTGGAACAAGGCATTAATTAACCTGTTCCCAGCTGGACCGGATAAAAGAACTACTATTACCGAATACTTCTAAAACTAATGCAGTACCGTAATTTTCAAACAAATTAATGAAAAATATTGAAATAATTCAGGATAATCAACATATATTTATAATATTTTAATACTTCAATATTTTTGGGCATCCGTCGTCTCAAGAATTGAGTCGTAGGTAGTAGGAGGGTTGAATGGAACCCTTCCTTAATATTTATTATATGAGCTTATTTCAAAGAAAAACGTTTCTGACATGGTATACACAATGAAGAACCATTAATAACGAACTATACACATAGTTTTAATAACCAAATCTGTTCATTATTAAATATGCTAAGTTTTGTGTCGATTACATTTTTTCATTTAATTTACTTTTTGACTTCGTAAAAAAATTATATTTTTTCTTAGTAAGCTTAAATTTTAATTATCAATATTTAAAATGATTTATTTATTTTCAGAATTCGTGTAATTATTATGTTTTTCGAATTAGAAAAATAGGAAAGATGAACACATTTGTGTATAAATTGCCTGACTGAGAGCCAAAACAAACAAATTATAATGAAACTCTAATATACATTTGGATTAAGAAATTGCTGGGAATACATTTATTATCTAATAGTTTATATAAAAGAAGATAGTTCTGCCTGTATAATGTTTTAGGAGTACTTTAAAGTTGCAGCCGTTAATTTTGGTTAAGTTCATTAGTTGTTTGAAGATATGATGTCAAATTTCATATACATTTAAAGGTATCTTGTGTACAGTTTACACATAAATTGGATCCAAGCTAGGCGATAAATTATGCGTACGAAAATATTCAAAATTTTATTTAATAAAATAATTTATTTATACCCTTTGAAAAAAAGAGAGCACGGTTACTTAAAAAAACTAATAATTTTTCTTTGATTGAATTTGCGACTATGTCTGAACATCAGTTATAAGAAATTTCTAAAAAAATTGCCTAAAATTAAGGTGAAAGCTACACCCAAAAATAGCTAAATTATTTCTTAGATTGTAATTGACGAACTGTTCCAATAATAAATTGTAAAACATTATTAAGGAACCATTACAAATTTTATTTAATGCATGGATTTCCGCAATTAATTGACAGCGTACAAACAGATATTTCAGTGTTCAGAGAATGCAATGGAGTAGCCATACATACATTAAAAAAAACAGTAAAAAATAGCATAGGAAACCAAAAACAATGTAAATTATTTAAGATTACTATCTGCAATATGTTATATATATTTTTTTAAATTACATTCACTTCTATTATATAGTATTACGAAAAATTTATTGCCTCGTAAAAATGAAGACACGAAAAAGATCAATACGTAATTTCTAGCAATTTGCCTTCATTTTTAGTAATGACGTTGGTGAACTAAAGTTGAATATGACATGACGTTAAAATGTTGTAACTCAATATTGTACTGAAAATGGTTTTCATATGGGAAATCAAAAGACCCTTGAATTTAATGCCATTTCACTGTAAGAGTCATAAAGTTCGAAAAAATCTTTTATATTCCAAGTCACTCAGCTAAAAAGCGTAAAGGAAGAGTAGACAGGACATAAAACCAGTCGTTATTTATGAGGCAGACCTTCTTCGGACACCTGGCGAAAGCTCCGCAGAGAGAAACACACACTACGATTTGCTAGTGACCGGAAAAACAAAAAAGCTCTTACGGTCAAAACGAAAAGCATACTCGATAAATCACGACCGAAAATAGTATTTATTCAACACGGATATAATAACTTTTGCTAAAGCTAGCCTGTCCGACATGTTTGAATAATAAGATTCAATAAGACGTTGCGAGATGATTTACGTGTATGAAAGCGAAGTGTAAATTAAAGAAAACAGATGGTAAAAATTTAATATTTGACTGGGTTATTATATGGTGTAGGAACCAAACGGTACGGAAAATAAAGTACACTAATAAATTGGTACCATCATTTCTCATATTTAAATTCCCGCAAGATATTGTACTATTCTCAAGACTTCTATTTTGTCATCTTGCATTCAAGACGAAATTTAACTATACATATTAATTTTCTTGATTGATTTGAAGAGTTTGATAGAAATATTTTTATACGAGTTATTCTAAATAAGTCAATCACATTTTCAACATAATGCGTTGTAATATTAATTTTGTATTAAAGTTAAAATCAAATAAAAAAGAACTTAAAGCTCAAAATTAATTGTCATATATATTATTAATAATAAACAACACTAAAATATTGTATCCAAATAAATTATTCAGAATGTTTCCACGAAACTTGAGTCGGAAATGAAGTGAAATAATAATAACTACGTTCTTGTCAGTAGCATGTTATTATAACCTTCTTGACAACAGTTGGTCGCAGTTATTTTAATGAGAAGTTAATTGTGTTAAGTTTATTATAATTTTGTAGTCAAAATTTTGAATTAACTCATATATTGCCAATCAGTCACTAGGATGTCAAAGTCTAGAAAAAAAATATTTTTAACATATTCAAAATTTCTAAAATAAACCTAGAAATGACCAGGCACGATATAATAAGTGTGTTTGTTGAATTTTTTTATACAAATAGTACCGTCTTCAAGCTCTTTGTCGTAAGATTTGAGAACGATACATAGTTTGTTTGTCACAATATTTTAGTTGATCTATAAAACTTTACTTTTAGAAAATTGCAAGTTTATCGGGTGTAACGAATCAGGGGCCAAGAATATAACTGATTTTATTTGCTGCACAATAACAGCTGCTTTTTCTTCGAGCATGAATCAGAAAGTTTTAATCTGTTTGGTGTATAGAGAATAAATCACTTAATAAGATACAACAACAAAACATATACACTATTAAACGTCTCTGAGATATCCTTAACAAGAGTTTGTTACCATTTAACCCCTATACTAGTGGTATTAAGTTGTTATGTTATAATTGATTTATTGAAAGTTTTTGGTTGCTTAAGCAAGTTTCTTTATTCATTTTTCAAAATTTATGATACTTAAAACACGTTTATTTAAATGACAACTGGATAACGTTTAATTTCTCGCCTGGCTAAACAAAAAAGAAACGGTGGCATGTCATATCCTATTCCCCGTCGGTTCTTAAATGGGAAATATTTTTTTAGTATTATTAGAAAATTTGAATATATTTTTAACAATTAAATATCATATATATAAAAAAGACTGTAGAAAGAATTTTGGAATTCTATAACTAACACAAAAAAACCACAAGTCATAGAAGAATTGAAAAAAATATTCATATAAAATTAACGAGCATGTTTACTGTTTATTCATCAAATTAATAAATTACATTATTCTGAATAAATTTATTCAACGATTAACTTTGATATGTTGAAGTGTTATGTTAAATAATTACTAGGAGTGATTAAAAGCATTGAAAAATTATAATATTAAATTGTATAATAGAACTCTAAAGTGTACCAAATAAAAACATTTTTTAGCGTTCAAGTAATTATGTATATTATCTATCGCTGTTTTAAAATGGAATTTATAGCAACTTTTAATTGGTTTTTAAATTTAATTCAAATCCATTTTCAATAATTTTAGATACTGTTGAATCATAAATTATATTGCTGACATCAAACGCAGTATTCACACATACAAATAAACTTTCTCACATAGATAAGAAGAAGAAAATATGTTGTCTCAAAATAGAAAAATACCTTTAGAAGAAAATCTTACTTCACATCATTAATCAAGTTTAGAAATCTATAAAAATATTTTTTTCATGATGGTAAAAAAGCCTGCAATATTTTTAATAAAGTTCGTATCACGAGAGATAACACGGATGGAATATAATGACCTCAAGGGGTTTATATAAAGAAGATTTAGTACACGTATTTTTCGTTTGCTCACACCATTCAGAATCTAAAAATCATATTCTTAAGGTAAGAAAATCTATAAAGTGCCTTTTTGTAAAGACAATCTGTTAAAATTCCTGAATATTTTTTAGTAAAATTGACGTACCAAGTAAGTTGTATTATGATCATAAAATCGAAATTTACTTTTTAAAAGTATACAAATGTTCTTTAGAAAAATAAATGTTTAATTTATTCGTATTTTTATAATGAAAAAATATCTTTTGATTTAGTTTCATTTGATTTATCCAAAATTGTGTGTCTATAATTTTAGATTTTTAATGAAAACATTTAACATTGCAATATTTATAAATAAAACCAGAACGATTAATTTTATTTTATATCTTAAACAAGATCCGTGAAAATAGTTTTTGCAATAAGAGAAAATCTACAATAATGGCCATTGAGATTTGTTTGTATTCCTTAACTTAATATCAGATTTTCGCAAATCAAAATATTATTGTAACTTTCCCTCTCTAAAACAAAAGGTTTCTTCGTATATATTTGTTATTTAACAATATTTTCCACCATTTGTTACAAATATTATAATAACTGTTTTATTATGACGACGCTTAACATTTCAGTGTGATTGATATTCCATTTATATTCTATCTATAGCGTTTATGCCATTGATTTTAAGAATCAATATAATATAACATCGAATAAATATATGTCTCACATTCTTTGTTAAACTTTTATTTGTGTATCCAAATACTATGAAAGTATTCAAAGTTATATTATGTGTCTTTTTTTTGCACCCTTGCGTTAGTCCATTTTGAAGTACATTTTTCGTCAGTGTTGACAAAATGGCTAAAAAGTGACTATCGCCGAGTAAAAAACACCTGCTAAATTCCACAAAAACGTCTGATTATAGCCTGACAGAGATTTCGGCAAACTTTTTTTAATCGAGTCAACGCACATTTCCACCTTTTTATCTGGCATAGAGTTAACCCGTTTCGCTCCTGCGGTCATTACGGAGCAATACGTTCCGGTTACAGTGACGTTTTTAATACGTGGCACAGTCCGCGCCACAGGGGGTTTTTAAGCGAGGGACTTGGTTTTATGGAAACATTATTTTTCAGTGTTATTGTATTGGGTGTTTCAAAAAAATCAGTCATCTCGATAAAAATCTTGACATAAAAATCAATGAAAAAAATCTTACGTTTAAAATTTTGAAGATTCATCAAATTATTCGTACCATGATTTCTACAATATAATTAATATTCAAGAACGGTATATACAAAAATATGAGCTATTTTAGATTATTTAATTAAATATTCAACATATGTGGTATTTAAAATAATAAAAACACACTTTTTAGGACTATTTCCATATCATATTTTATGATCAGAACCGGCTTCGGTCGGTTACAAATATTACAGTGTATTTATATACTTTTTTAAAAATTAATTAATAATGAGCGAAACCAGCCCTGATCATAAGATACATTGTGGAAATAGAACTGAAAAAATGTGAATTTATCATTTAAAATATCATACCTTTCCATCAAGGAAAGACAGTTAACACCTTAAATGTCATTATGAGTGGTAATTAAAAACATTTATAGTATTTATTAGATCCAATAATCTTTCTATCGAAATTGGTATCTTACTGGTCAATATAAAAAATTTTACGATAGTAGAGACAAAAACCTTTAAGTGGTGAGTTTTGTTTCTAAAGCGGATGATTCACTCTACAACGGACATAGCAATAAAATATATAAAAAAAATAATTTTAATTTTAAGTATTGAGAAACAACAGTTTATTATAAATAAAAAAAAATATTTAACCAAATGTCTTTTATAATGCATTGTTTAAGTGAAATTTTAAGTCCTCATCTCATTTTGGAAAACAAATAATAATCGTGTAGATTTCGCCGATGCACCCAGTAATTCAGTTTATTAAAAACGATTTTTGGCACTGGATTATCACCATGTTCATAAATGAGCTCAATTTCAAATTATTAATTCAATATTTTTAAAATGATAATTGAATGACAGAGCTTGGCTTACAATGTCAAAAGCTTTGTGCATAAAATATTTTTTATGGAGGTCGATTTGTATTCTAAAATTAAAACAACAAGCGAAAGATATTTTATTATGTTCCTTCTTTTTTACTCATTGACCCAAAGTATCAACGAAAACCAGAAAAGTAAAATTCAACTGAAAAATGCAATAATGCTATTTGTAGAGTATCAACCATTCTTCGGAAATGCTAACTGCATCATTTGCAAAGCACGTGTCAAGATAGATCACTTTAACATAGGAAGAGTATACATAGAAAAGAAAAATATATAATGGTTCTCTGTTGTATTCATAAACCGTTCATTACACCTTGCGCTTATGTTCAAGGGTTGAAAACGTCTTTTGAAACAATGTAAAAAGTAAAGTATTTGTTAGCTATATGAAAAAAGTAGATGATGGTCGTCCGGCTGTTGCTGGAAGCCAAACTCCACATTAGGACCTTTCTTAATTCAAATGACGGTGTTATATAGAGCTTTTTTGTATCTATTATTGTTTTTTAATTTAAAGGTTTGTAACAAAAGCAATGTACAGAAAGGAATATCTTACTTAAAATGTTTTACCAATCATCAAAATGATGGCATTTATATTTCATAATGCAAAGGTTTAAATTTTTCATCTAAATTAAATCTTAGTATAAACTCAAAGTATTCATTTCTTGTTAGCTTTGTAGATTACGCTGATAATAAATGAAAATGTTATTTCAAATTTTGTTGACTTTTTATAAAATTGTTTTAAAAACATTCTATTTTTAAACGAATACATCCGAAATAATCTTGTCATTATTCTAAGCTCTCCTTTTTAATACACTTAACCCTCGTTAGCCATCACATAATTAGCTCGACATCATGCATATTTAAATACACGGAAAAGGTTTAAATTAAAAAAACCTTTATTATAGGGTAAAATGCCAAACAAAACATATCAATAGCCCAACAAAAGCATGTTTACTACGAGATTAAATGTTTGGTACGACTTACAGGATTTATTTTTATGATTTTCATGTTCAAATTTGTTTGAAATATATATTCATTAAAGTTTAAATAAATATTAAAGTTTGCATTTATAACTGAATGTTATGAATGGAAAAAAATGATAAATAATAGCAGAATTTGTCAATTTAAAATAAAAACAACCGACAAAATTCACCTTTCAGACATAACAAAAGTAATATTTTTTAGAACTCACAATCGTTGACACAGTAAATGTTTGCATCACAAACAATACTGTTGAAGATCTACGCGTAAAATGTATATTACTTTAAGCTTTAAGGTTAGAAACTTTGGAAAAACAACCCTAAAAAATTTTTCGTACTGATTCTTCCAAAAATTATGCATGAAGTTTTGTACTTCAAAAATACCACGAAAAAACATGCGATCAGGCACATTTATCTTCATATGTCATAAAATGTCAATAAATGTCAATTGAAATAAACAGCAATAGCAATTTTGATAAACTTTGCAGTATAATTTCTGTGTTTAAACCTGGGTGTTTATTCGTTATATATTAAATAATACTAACTATTTATTGAAATCGTTTTCTTATTGGAAGCGATTTAGTTCAATGTATTAAGCGTGTAGTACATTTGTAAGAATAAATTACTAATCTGAAATGTTTACTGTTTTTCATATAACACCGTTAGTGTAGGCGTGTAGACAGTGGAGTGCATGAAAGAGCTTTCTGATCACACATATATTTATTAAAATAATACCAGTTTAATTTTGGTTGATTCAATGTCTGATAAGTGAGTGCTGAATTGATCAATTGAATTAAATAAGCACAAATAAAACTTTTGATGAATAAAATGTCACTTTATAATAAAAAGTTTTTATATAATTAATAAATCTAATTTATGAAGGTGCTTGATGGAATTTCAATATCAAATTTGAATTGTTACAAATTTGTAAGGTTCCACATGTTATGTCACTAACGACCCAAGTTTCGCCTTTCGGCATCTTCAGGCATTCTATCACATGGATGCAACAGAACAGAAGGACGAGTCAGTTCAATTGATTAATCGAAAAAATGTTTTATTTTCCAAACAAAAAGTTTTTTGAAATGAATAAAAATCTGTTAAATTAAAAATTAAAAGATTAAGTAAATGAACATTTGAAAAATTATAAGAGCATAATAAATCAATAATTGATACGTTTGAACTATTTGCGAAGTTATACTTATCTTACAGTGATTCAATATTGTACGACACTGGCAAGGATTCTAGAAAGCTTAGGCATTAGTGAAGCATTTTATTGTTATGTGTTGGTTAAAACCGAATCGTTAAATTAAGGGTTGCTTTAAGCTCTAAAGATGTAAAAGCGTAGAAATAAAATTTAAGCTTTAACGTTCTGGCAGTATGTGACAAATGGTTATTAATGTAGCGCAGTACATAATAACTATTATTTATTTAACTTCCTCTACAGTAAGCATTATGAAAAATTATTCTACTAGTGATTTGTATTTGATACATCAAAAGACAACACATTAAGTCAATGTATAATATTTCAATTAACAAATAATTTTGATTCATAGCCTAATATTTCGACAAAAAGCATCGTTTAGTAATTTTAAGAACCCATAGCCATTATTCGTTTAAGGTATATTACTATAACTATAAGTTAGTAAAGAAATATTCTATTCAATATAGTCAACTAATATCAGTATTTGTAGACTAAGTGAGCAAGCAATTTTAGATTCAAGGCTTTTATTTTTAAAAGTGTTAAGACCACAGCAAGTGAGACATAAAACAAATACAATAATGCTTTTATAACCTCAAAAGAATTGATTGAAAACCTACACCAGTATTTATATTTTGGCTTTTGAAATATTGACTTAACAGAATAAAAAATGGATAGAAACATTTTGTTTACGATGTAAATGTTTTATAAATCAATGTCTTCTGAAAAATATTGAGTAATGCGTGAAAAAATTTCTCGGAAAATGTTATAGCGCAATAAAAATGCTTAAAAAGTAGACCTACGTAACGAACCCAAATAAAAAAATCCGGCATTTTTGATTATTTGCTCTGCAGATTTTTCACAGGTAGCGGGTACCTATAATTGTGAATTCAGGCAATTTATAGTCTGAGAAAACATTGTTTGAATTCGATTACAGATAACTTGATTAATTATCTGGCACTACCGTGAACAAGTCGTGTGAAAAAAAAAACAATTTCACGTTACCTGCTACAGTCAGGAATTTATTGATTGAGGTTTCAAATTGTGTAACACTAAACATTTTTTTTTTAAATCAATTGTAATTTTTGTTGAACTTTTATAATAACATGATAATTATCAAATTATTATCATTGTAGCTTAATAATAAGTAGTCTTGGCAATTAAACCGATCAATATTTTTTTAAGCGATCTTTATTTTGTATCTAAGGTCGTTCTTTCAATGATTAACACTCGTTCATTATTGCCAACTTATATATTTTTATTATCGTGGAGAGCAGTAAGCTTGTTAAAAGTTCATTTCAACTCCGTACACGTTTTGTACCTTTATTGAAAATATAAGTTAATCTATTGATATTAAAGTAACACCCCATTTCAATACTTTGGCCTGATGGAACAAACGTAATTGAAAGGGATATCGATAAAAAAGATTTGTCACATATTTTTTCAATCCTAATATAATACTTGACTAGGTATTATCTGTCACTTCTTGATAGAAAGTCTTCATTTTTTTTTGAAATAATAAAAACAAATTTTTAATATTATTTACCCAATATATTCATGATCATGATCGGTTTCGCTCATCAGAATAATATAAACACATTCTAATCTACTGATTAGAATGTGTTTTTATTAATTTTAATAAAACTAGTGAAATAGATTTGAAGGCCTACAGTATGGCTTATAGTTTCTTTTTATGTCGGGATGTGAATTTTCATTAAAATATATATGCTTATAAATGGATTTGAATTTAAAACACTTTAAATGTTAATTTTAGGATATAGAAACGTGAAAGCGGATACTAAATGTATTAAAATAAAACTGATTGATAAATAGTGAACAGAAATCGTGAGAAAATTTGAATTCATGGTAGATAAACTGTTGTTTTTAGAATAACAGAGAGTTTAGACTGAGAGCGAAAATTGGTTTAATAATACTGTGTTTATTCTTAATAATTAAGAAGGCATAAAATTTTATGTTTCTGCGATGCATTATTCAAAATATGAGTACACTAGAGTCAGTAATTATTAATAAAAATTCAAATTATTGCATATCTGATTTTGACGGATCGTTTAAATATTGTATACAAAAATGCACACGAGCAAGATTGACGACGTTCCTAGGCAGGACACTTTAAAGGCTTGGTGAAAACAATGATCAAATTTTTAGCAATGCGTTTGAAAAAATCCTTAAGCTTATAAAAATAATGGTAACCATAAATTATACCTATAAATCCTCAAAGCTTACCACGTCAAAACTGTCGGTGTATTTTTTCTACAGGCATATTAATTGCGTCGTAAACGGTATGATGGACCTCCTTGTTATGAATATTTATATCGTGGAGTGCTTTTAATTAATGGCTTTGTTCCACTGCTAGGACTTTTTCTGGGATCGTTATTTTTGTTTGCCGAATAAACTCAAGTTGGTCTTAGCTTTATTGCTGATATTATCAAGTAGCTCTATCGAGGATAAGTGGTTTATATTTGTTTATGTATACTATTGAACCTTTAACATTATACGAAGTAATAAAAAAAAAAGAAACGAATTCAATTGATTTAATTATTTGGACAATTTTATATAATATTTTCATGCGATTTAATTCAAAAAATATTAAAAAATGAGTGAATAGATATATAGATTCAGGTTTGAATTTAATAGTTTTAGCTTGATGTTTATTTTCAAAAATTGACTAAGTAATTTTACAGCTAAAGGCTGCGTATCCTAGTATTGCTAATTGTTAGAAGTTTCGTTAATGCTTATGGAGATAAAATTAAGTAAACTATTTCCGTGTTCAACAGAAAGTTAGTAATGTTTCCAGTAAGTAATCTTATCTTTTTTCTAAGAAATCTGTTCAATTATTAGTGTTACATTAATAAGGTGATTTAAACAATATTTCGATAGATTATATAATAATATCTAATAAAGCTTCAGTATAAGCAACAAAATGGACGATAAATTATCACACAAAGGATTTTTACTGCCGATTTTAAATGGGAATTGCCTTTTCATTAATTAAAACAAAATTTTAATTTTACCACATGAATTTTTAATAATGATCAGGAATGATTACGCACTCATCGCTTTCAGATATTAGTCTAGACAGCGTTTTTGCTAATGGCATGAGTGTTGTGATTTCTGAAATTTCCTCTCAACCAATCGATCTCAACAACAGTATCAATCGAAAAAGAGTAGTTAGATACTAGTCTTTTCCTACCCCTAACTCTGTGCGAGTGCTAAGCAGTTCTTAATAAAACTTCTGTTACAACACCACCATTAAAAAAGCCATATTCTCCATATCAGAAGGGGACATAGAGAAAAAAATGTGTCAAAACAAGATTTTATATTTAAAGAGAAAAAAATGGTAAGGTTGTATTTTTTTTAAGTAAAAATAACCAGTCAGTGCTATCATAATAGTTTTTTTATATTCTTTATCAGACAGTACTGAAGATCTGGTCTTTCTATACGAATATCTGCATTAACATAGTTTATTATTTTTTTCACAATGAGAAACTAACCTTTTCTCTATCCGTGAAATTACAGGATAGATCTTTGATATTAAAACTCGAAGTTATTAAATTTGATGATTGTTATTTAAAATAAATCTATAGTTCTTCCTTAACGGTATAAACTTTAAGTTTGCATATATTTTCGTTGTGTGAATAAATTGTTCTCGCCGTTCAGTGTAGTTAGTTTTTTGGCCAGATTCAAATTAAAAGAGACAGCCGTGAAAGCGGATTTCGCTCACGATTTGAATACAAATTTTATTTGTTATTTGAAAATACGTTTAATTAACTATTTGTTACACCGAAGAAACGTTTTTTTTTGCTGTTTATTCATGAGAGTTTGCGTTTTAATTAAACCCAGTCACCACATTGTGAAAACATCGGTGTATTTTCGACTTGACATTTCAAAGTAAAGATACAGCTTAATTGAAGTCATTTTAACTAAGAGGATACACATAAATTGAACTTTTGACGTAATTAAAATTATTATTAGCGACATTTTTTGATTAATATTTACCTAACGAAATAACTCGGCCATATATTAAAATGTTTAGCTGATTTAACCTTTTTGACATGTCCATTGCTTACCCTATACATATACGAACCATCGTACATTTTTTTAAGTAAATGAATCCACGAATTTTTAATTTGCAATATCACGTGAAGGTTAAAATGGATTTTCAACATCAAATTCGAATTGTTCAATTTTTGTTAACTTAAGCAGGTTTTCTCAACCACGATACGATTTTCGTCTTTCGGTATCTTCAATCAGTCTATAAAACGAATGCTATTCAACTGGATTATAATAATAATATATGACTTAGATACAAGAGGAAAACACATACCTCAAAGCTAATAGCCAAATATTATATATATATCCGAAATAACTCCAACTAAAACTAATTTGATTCAAATGACATTGAATTTTGAAAATGATATATATAACTGTATATATACAATACAGCTAATGAATTAACGATGAATAGTTTTTACAATAAAGCAGAGTATCAGATTACTAAGCTCTTTTTAGATTGAACGAAGATACATACATTGACATTTATTATCGAAAATCCATCTGTTTAGCGCGGATGAAAGTGTAAAATTATTTCACCAAAACACGAGGGATCATAAACTATATTATAGACAAATTTAAGAAACACCATCTGACCGTATAATATGTGTAAATACGTGTACCTAATTATTTTACAAGTTGCTGTAATAAATGATTCTATTTAAATATATACATCATTTCAGCATGCATTCCCTCTTGAAACCAAATTAGTGGTTAAATTAAGTTAGTAGCGTTAAAAGCTACGTGTTTAGTTATCACATAAAACCATTAATATTATACATACTGATTGTTATTATACATCTCTAGTGATTCATATAAATTACTTATATAAAAAATATAAATAATCACTAATTAGGATAGCAATACCGAATAAGAATACTAAAAACAGTATGAATCATTTAAAAGAATAAAATAGTTTAATTTGAATTATTATAAAGTTTATTTCAAACATGACATGAAAGCTTAGTAATCAAGAAAGTTATAAAATCTCTTAATCTTTTTGGTATCTTTGGGAAAGAAAATTCTGTCTCCAGCTACTGGTGTGATATGGTTTATTATATAATAAATTATTGTAAAGTCATTGGACATATTTGTATGAATATTGTCAAATTTATAAAAGCCATTTAAGATCAAAGCCACGATATTTTGGATTTTAGAAATTGATATTTCGGTATTGAAAAATGGAACCCAAGTATAAACGTATTAGTTTTAAATAATTCGTTATCGCGATCCTTGATACTGTCGAAATATCTTTCTTTAAATAAATGATTATTTCTAGATTTTACCAGTTTTATTATTGTTATAAAATTTAAATTTTTGCAAATGGATTCAACAAAATTCAACGTCATTTCTCTAAGTATGTTACATGCAATTTTTGCTTGCCTTTGATATAAAAGTCATTACGAGACAAGAACGAAATTCAGTGAATTCAGCTCTAAAAAATGTATTTTAAAAGTAAATTCTTTGCATTTATTCAATGCCACTCAAAAGCTCTCCAGCCGCAGCACACGTGTGTAAGTACAGTTTAATTAATGATACCTTCACTGGTAAGTTAAGGTAAGCTGAGAAGTGGTGTTACATTACTTAATCATATGGCATTATAACGAAGGAAATCCCCTATGTCTGCAAACACTGGTAAAGATTTAGTGACAAGCTGTAAAACGTACTTTACTGCATTTATTTAACTATTTAAAGTGGCTCACGTGTACGGAACTCATACTTTCAAACACATGTATGAACAATAATGGGTAAAAACAAATAAAACATAATGTTTAATTCTGTTTTCTTTGATGCATCAGTTGATAATGCTTGTGACGTGCGAAACTTGCCAGGATCTTTTTATCATACCATTATGAATGTAGTACATAATACATTTCTATATTCATTTAAATATGATTTCTTTTCACTTCAAAAGCGAAATGTTTTATAGACAAAATCATATTTGTTGTTGATTTTTTTTCTATTTTCACCGCGATTGCGGTTAACGATGACACAAAAAAAAAATACTGAAGCATAATTAACGTATAAATTTTATTTTTAATGTCTCACTGTGATCAGGCCTTAAAAAGTTTAACACGCTGAGAAAAATAGCAACGTATTTTAGTACTACAAAATTATTTTTAAAATATATTTGATAGCTATTTCGGCTGACCATTGTCAGAACTATGCTTAAACGAAAATTTGCTTATCTATATATAGCTGTGTAGAAAAGGTACACAATACATCTTCTCTCTGTTTTAACGCCCAAGCTTGTTTCTTGTTCGAAATATAACTAACAATTGTAAATGAGACTAAAAAGGCGGCTATTTCAATAAGCTTACATATGGCACAGAAATTGTCTATTACGAAAACAAAGAAGCACCCCGCAGAGGGTTGAGCAATGGTGATCGACATATTTTAGTTTGTTCGTTAAGAATCCTTTGTGATAGTTGATGTCTATTGATTTCCAGCTGTTCCAAAGCTGTCATCTTGCGACCCTTACTACAAAAGTTCAAACAATTTGACACTGAGTTTGATTTATATCATGTGATTCCTTTACAATGTGATTAGTGAATTGTTAATCTGTTTTTTTACTGTTGAATGATCTTACATGTTCCTTAGCTCGAGTGGATAGGTAGAAATATATATATATATATATAGGCGAAATAGCTATCCACTATATTTAAAAAAATAAATTTTGTAGAACTAAAATACATTGCTATTTTTTCACCGTGTTATAATGGAGTTACTGAGTGAATGCCAATTCAATCAAATAAAAAGTTTACTTTAAATTTTAAATATTATTATTTGTCCGAACTCACTCATGACCATAAGAAATATGTTAATGATCAAAGCAAAGCAGTTAAAAAAATAAACCATTATTATTTTTACATTACATTTATTATTTAAGTGTACACACCCACAACGCAGAGGAAATGTTAAGTCACCTTTGCAACAAAGGATATAAAACAGCCAATAAATATTTATAACTAGTAACTCATATTACTACTATAGATTTACGCAAATATTCTTTGTATCTATAATGTTTTCACTAAAGTATTTATAATATCGTCTTATAAAACGGTTACCAAAACAAACAAACTAGAGGGAGTCGAAATACAACTTGTAGAATATAATATTGTATTATTAATGAGACATACAAATTTGATGTTGACACGTTTCAGAAGTTTGGAGGAACATTATAATACTTATGCGAAACATTGTTGAAATGAAATGGAGTAACCTTTATGGGACGCAAAGGCTGTATATTATTATCCCTGTCTCTAGAAGCTTGTTAGAGAAAACCTTATATTGCGTTTACATTGGGATTATCGTATTCCAGAAACTTGATACCAAGTAGATTGAAAAAGTTTTTTATTCAAAGCCTTTTTTGCAATAAAAACGCACACGATAACATGAAAATACAATTGTTTTGTATAAGTGTTACAACTGTTTGCTCAGATATTGCGTTCACGTATTGGACGTGAATTTCAAAATTATATTAAAACAAACTTGACCATGGTATGTTAAATGATTTTTATCTATTATACCAGTGACTTTATTTGAAGGAAGATATTATGTCCTTGTTTTTTTAATAATAATAAATAATTTTCTAAATTGATAAAAGTTTATAAATGTGTTGCTTAATATTTGAAAGCAGAATAGTGTCGATATAATAATAATTATTGGGCAAAATAAACAGCTTTGTTTGATTGGAAAAGTATTTCAAGACGTTGGGTGGTTCAATGATTTCTCCAACTTCAATGAATAAAAAAAAATTTAAGATTATGATAACACTGAAATTTAAATATATGAGAACAATCTCACTGGATCAACTGGACTGTTGCATTTATGGAAACACAAAGCATTATGCGTGTCGCTCTGTCATCAATCAGTTTAACGCGAGTTTGGCGGGAAAATGCGTGCAAGCGCGGAAAATAAACCGACGAGCGCCATCATTGGGTAAATGCCGCGATGACAGTTAAAGTATGTTTTGTTGACGATTTCCATGTCATTCAGTGATAATGAATAACATTATAGCTCAAAAACAAAACACTAATTTCATGCGTACGATGTGAAGCTGCCAAATATTAATATTTATTAATCTGAATGCAATCTGAAATAAACATTATTCAAAGCAATAATTAAAATGACCTGTTAAAATAAAATAATAATTTTTTCAAGTTATCATTTTTATTGACAAATGTGTAGTTATTGATACACAAAATATTTAAAAGAATTAGCTTGTAGAAGTATGAAAATTACACTGTGAAATGTATTTTAGGATTTTGTACAACTAAAATAAATTGCTATTTTTTCACCGTGTTATAATGAAGTTCTACCAAGTAAATGACAATTCAATCAATAATATGAAAATTATACTTTATTTTGTTAAAAAATGGTTCATTATTATTACTCGGAATGAATAAATTGAAAAGAAGCTTTGAATATAACAATCAGTAAAAGCCTTTTTAAATAAAGAAAAAAAGTGTTACATACCAAAACTATGCATACATCATAATTAATCTTATTCCTAAAATGAAAAAAGATTGAGACAAAAAGAAATATTTTAATGCTTGTTTGTACAATTATTTTAGAATTTTGTTATATGATTAACTGTTAACAGCATTTTTTTAATCAATTTTAACACCCATTGTGGAGATTATGATCAAATGAATAACAGCCCAACTAAAAATTTCTAGTTCAAAGGACATGGTAAACTATGACTATTTGTTAGAAAATAACTATTCTTCCTCGTTTATTTTAGGACTGAATGGGTGATGAGGGAATTATTAAGGATCTTTAATCCAACAATGGCTTGTAAAAAACTAGAGAGATTTGAACATAAAATTACTGCAATGCAAGCCAACATTACTATCACTAGGCAATTTTGTAGCTTATATTTAATAGTACTAAAAAATCGTTTTTACAGTAAAATGATTTTGGTAGTTTGAATTTGGTTGATTGAACGAAGATGTTGAAGTTCTGTCAAACAATCTTAGTTATAATCAAGAACAAGACAAAAAGAAATGATACAATAAGACATAGTTTGCTTAGGATAATATGATAGTCTTCGTGTTATCTTTATGCCATTTTTTTCACAACAAATAATGTGATAAAGCTGTCTATACAGAATCATCAAAATTTTAGAGTTACATTCTGATACTTGAACCATTGAATCTTAACCCCGCGAAAGGTTGAAATAAAGCTTAAAAGTTCTAATTGATCATCTATGAATCTAAAAGTATGTAAAGAATAACAATAACATAATATATAATATGACAAGTGTTAAAGTGAAAGTATAATTGTGTTTCTGCGTGTTCATTTAGTCTCTTCATTAAAAATGTACGAAAATTTACATACTGACAAACACGATCCCACTAATAAACATGTCAAAACATATTTTCAATTTACGGTTTATTTAATGAATCACGGGGGTATATTTCAAGAACAGTTGAACAAAATGACTCACTTGCCAGCAATTTTATAATATATATGACAGCAAAAAGGCGGGAACACATTGAAAGTGGCAATTAATAAATTGAGCGGACGGCAGAAAAATGTATCGTCAGTTCGGGGCTCCAGTCCGGTCCGGTTGGAAGGTGGCCGTTTCGTTGATTTATGGATTTTTTTAAATCAGCAAGCTTCTGGTAGGCTTCGTATGCAGGGTGATTTTTCAATTTATGTAACGCAAAATTTCAGGCCGACACGTGAGCGATAAACAATCACGCGGAGTTATTTCGGCCACCTGGCAACATTGCGAAGTATAAAAATAAATGAGAAATGGCGGGCTTTATAAATTATTAATGATTTCAGGAATTACGGCTTTTTTGAAATGTTACGAATTAGAAAGTAAAAGTGTAAATTGCGATTAAGCGTCCGTGATATTCGAGTAATTGTTTATAAATATATCACTTCTGGGATTGTAACATTTCTGGCTGGCGGAAAAAGTAAAAAATATTCTACTGTATAAGATTAATAGATGTAAAAGTAGAGGTTTTTTTTGGTGAATAAAAAAGAAACGGATCAAAAAAAAAATTCGGCACGACAGAAAATATTAATTCGTTAAATTTATAGTATCAAAACAACGACTTGCAATAAAGTGTCGTGAACATTTTTGTCAAACACCTGATGCTGAATAAAGTAAAAAAATAGACTGATATGAAATATGTTACTTTGGCCGTAGAAAACAAATCAACTGATCTTTGATGAGAAAATAGTTAATTGCTCATTTCTCATGTTTTTTAAAATATGGTGAATCATTTTTTGTCAATTTTTCAATAACTAGCTGAAAATGGACAGTGTATATTGACATATATTAGCATAAATCGATTGATACGAATCAATGATTGCCATTTAGATATTTAAAGTTGTTTAAAAAAATATTGTTTTATATAAAAAATGTTTTATGCGTCAAAAAGTTATTTTAACTGTTAAATATATCAATGTAAAGTAAATTATAAGCCTTAATACATATAAAATTACCATACACTGAAATCAAAATATTGTAGTTCAAAGTTAGTTCAACAATATTTTGCTGCTAAAGAGCATTGGCACCGTATATTATAATGTATTGCCAAACTTTAAATTTCAGATGTCGATAAATAATCCCAGCATCAGAAATGTTTTTTTAAATATGTTTTATAAGCTTTCAGCGTTTGACTTTCGCGAAAAACTCTAAGGGCTTCGGAAGCTCATTTAAGTTTTCAGAGCTTTTTTCGCCTTTGCTGTAAGTTTTTGGAAGATTTTTTAGCTTTGAGTACTTTTATATTTAGCTTGATTGATGAAAACTTATACCTGATCTAGGGTTATTTTAGTATCATTTATCGAGTAATGGTTTAGGAAGACAAAATAACAGTAATGTTATTCATGTAAGTGTTTAAGATCATTAATTTAATTTTTGTTATTATTTTATAAATCATTCACTGATTCAAATATTTTATTACTCATATAGACTTAGAAAACGGTATACTAATAAAGTAAATAATATGGATTGAATTGGTATTTACCTGGTAAAATTCTGTTATAACATAATAATGAAGTATTTTTGTTACACAAAATTTATGTCAAAATAACTATCGACTATATACTTGATAAGATTTTTTTTATCAATGATTCATGATACCAGCAATATTAATTTCAATAGCTTTACCATAAAAACTAATGAACTAAGCTAAAATTCTAAATGAAAAAAATCATTTTATCATATATAACAATGTGTCGATGTTGGCTGTTTATTTTCTCGCTTGAAAAATAGCGTGTTAGATATAGAAGCAACCGCTAAGCTAATCCTAGAACAACCCTTAACTGTAGACTGTCAACCTATTTGTCCTTCTACATTTGCCGAGGTGGAAGGACTGATCAAAGCGCTTTCTGACAGAAAAGCTTTGGGAAATGACAGAATCGGTAATAAGGCTCTAAAACATCTACCGCTTAAAGGTATTAGCTCGTTAGTCACTATTATCAACGCGTGCTTAAGATTACTATATTTTCCATCACGTTGGAAGGAAGCGGATATTATTCTAATTCCAAAGCCTGGGAAAGATCACACTCTTCCGATAAACCATCGACCAATAAGCTTGCTACCCGCAATGAGCAAAATTCTAGAGCGTGTGATTAAAGCCAGACTGCAAGAAGTGGTGGAAGAGAAAAAGATAATCCCAGATACACAGCATGGTTTCCGCGCGAATCACTCGACAAACCACCAACTTCTTCGGGTAGTAGAGTTGATCGCAAGTGGATTCATTCATAAAGAGGTCACGGCGGGCCTCTTTTTAGATATTGCTAAAGCCTTCGACAGGGTATGGACCGAAGGGCTCGTATTCAAAATGTCGAAGGCTGGCATAGGATTACCACTTGTAAAGATTCTCAACTCGTTCGTGACGGATAGACATTTCAAAGTCAAAATGGGTGTAATTCGATCCTCCTTCAGACCGATCCAGGCTGGTGTCCCGCAAGGCTCCGTCTTGGGACCCATACTGTATAATATATTCACGCATGACATTCCTTGCGGTAGGGAAAGCGAAGCAGTTATAGCTCAGTACGCCGATGATACTGCTATTTTATCAAAATCTCGTAATCGGCAAAGTGCTGTCACACAAGTCCAGCTATTGGCTGATACCATAGCGGACTGGTGTGAAAACTGGCGAATTAAAATCAATACCGAAAAAAGCGCTGCAGTTATGTTTTCAAAGGGTTTCATTAGAAAACCCAATTTCGATTGCATTCGTATGCAAAATACAGAAATCAAGTGGTCCAATACTGTCAAGTATCTAGGACTCACTCTAGACAATAGGCTAAAATTCTATGAGCACACCGCGATTAAAAAACGTCAAGCTTATGGTGTAAAAGCTAAACTAAACTTTATGCTCAATGTGAAGAGCAAGCTTACTCTCAAAAGCAAGCTGCTCCTCTATACAGCTATAACTCGACCAATTATGGTGTACGCTACTCCAGTGTGGGCTTATGCACACCAGAAGCATCTGAAGACACTTCAAATTGTCCAAAATAAATCATTGCGACAAATTTGTAATGCCCCGTGGTACGTTCGCAATTCGCTGTTACATAGAGACTTGAAAATGCCTACAATTCGAGAGTTCGTTCGTGAAATGTCTCGAAACTTTCACAGCGATATAGGCAAACATTATAACCCTACAATTTCGTATCTACATAATTATGATGAGACAGTACCGAGTAATCGTCTAAGGCCGAGAGCGGTTCTGCTCGATGACCCGCCATAGGTTTGTTGTTACAGATCTTAATCCCAACATGGACAACCTCGGCATCTGAAAATGACTTTCTAATTTTGTTTCCTTACGTATTGTATATGCATGCGTGTGGCTGTGTGTGTGCCTGTGTGCACGCGTATGCATGAGTGAATGTAATGCGTATGGTGTCCGCATGAACTACACTCATTGTGGGTTCCAAGGCTCAGCTGCGACCTAATGTTGTCAACAATGACACAACAATTACAACAAGTTAAATCTATATATGAGAGATGGAGGAGACCTGAAGAGCTCTGATGCTGACGCGTCATAGATCTTAACGCTCCATGAATTTGATATCCCAAAAAAAAATAAAAAATCTTAAATGTATTTGTACACAAGAATTTTGGTGTTTTAAATTACTTAATGATTAAATACAGATTTTAACAGTAAACAGTTTTTTAAAGTTAATAAAAAATATGCTTAATCAATTTAAACTATTGCATTTTTGAGTCTGCTTCGTTAGAAAACACATGATAACATGTTTCAAATAAATCGAATTGCCAAAAGAAAAAAATCATCCAAATTAATTGTAATGCGCGCAGAAACGTCATCCGATGCAAAACTAACAGTGAAAAAGTTCTATAACAAAAGATCGGCGAACTTCATGACATTTTGAACAAAAAAAATTGAAATATGATTCGCTGCAATGGTGACAAAGTTAGCGAGGAAAAAATCGCAGCATTGATGCAAAGAGTATTATTTGAAAAAATATCAACCTGATAAAATTAATACCTTTGAATCCATAGAGCTTTTTTATGTCAAAAAGTACTAGAATGTAGTGTATATAATTTGCTAAGCCTAAAATTTTGAGCAAAGTAAGAAAATATATAATTATCATCAAATTAAAAATACTAAAATTTTATACAGTAGAATTGTTATCTTTATTTAATCCTTAAACTTTCACTAATTTAAAACAATATAGTTAAAAGCACAGGTCTCAATCAACTTTATATAACCAGATTATGGTGTCATCTTTATTTTTGAAATTTTTGCGTTTTTTCTAAATACATCATTATTGCTAATATAATTATAAATGTAATTTTAATGTTTACAAGAAATAATGTAATTCATAATTAAAAGAGAAACAAGGAGCTTCAATGGAAAATATATATTTTGTCGCAATTATGTAAGCGGAACAATTTTATTTTAAAAAATTGTTACACTTTCACAAAATCATAAAAGATTTATTTTACACTCTTAAAAGAACAGAATGCATTTAACAAAGCTTTTCAAAGCAGCTTATGTGATTAAAAAGCTTTTTGTAGAATAAAACACTATCGGCTTCGTTCCGTACGACCTGTAAAGTTGTTTAATTCAATAAATTATAGGATCTGAAATGTTCAGATCAAAATTTGTGATCAATGAAGTGATGCTCGTGCCAAGGTCTATTCAATTAATTTATCAAATATTGTTTCAAAAAAGGTCAGTAGATTTCTTCAATTTGTAAACTTTTAATGCATTAAAAATTCAAAAAAAAAATCCTTAAATGTTAGTACAATACTTCACTATTTACGTTTATTCCCCAAAATACCTCAGATTAACTTTCACTTCAAGAAATGCATAAAATCACTTTTCCACATTTTAGAATTAATTAGAGCAATATAAAACTCGTATTTAAGAACAAAAGAGAATATGTATTGTGTACCTTTTCTACACGGCTATATAAAGATAAGTAAACGTACATTTAAAAATAGTTTCGTTAAGGACGTAAGCCGAAATAACAATCAACTATATATCTTATAAATTAATAGAAATAAAACACATTGCTATTTTTCCACCGTGTTCTACCATGTAAATGCCAATTCAAAAAATATATTTATGATACTAAAAATTGAGATATATAATATGAGTCAAATATTATTATAAGTTTTGTTAATTTTTCTTTTTTTGAAAAACCTTTATTTTTCAAACTCATGTATCTTCATACTCTACGGTAAATAACTTCATTTGTTTTTTTTTCAATTTTAAATATAACATTCATCTGGATAAAGTTTGATTTGAGCTAGTTTTCGTCATTTTTAAATAACTAAATGTCTGTTAAAAGGATATGGACTTTTGGAACGTTAAGTAAATATAAACCATATGAGTCATGTCATTTTCATTAATCATTCATCAGAGTCATTTTACAAAAATATATTTTTATAAATACTTACCAAATTACCATTTAAAATTTACCTTATGTAACGTTAAAATTAAATACAATATATTTATTTTCTACGTTAGACCTACGAAAAGCTTTTAGGTAAATTGCTTTGATAACCACACTTCTAGATCTTGTCAACTGAGAAAAATGGCCGCATACTTAATGTTGAATATTCATAGTGAATACAAAATTTTATATCATTTTTTTTACATAAATAATAAAAAAAATCTTAGATCTTATTAAAAGAAATTTGGTTTTTTGTTAATTTCTAAGCTAATCTAACTTAATTTATCAAGTACGCTGTAATTATTTTGCAAAATGCCTGAAATATTTAACTTTAAAAATGGGTGATACAAATTTCTCTCTATATTACATAATGGATAAAATAAATAAAGTTTGTTTTAAAATTCTTATTTTGTCATGATTTCACAGATGGCATTATCGATTAATGTAATTACGTAATTGAAAATTTTTCTCATCAATCATCCCCGGCTGAGCCATTTCGTTATTTAGGGCTATTTAGCGGAGATCTGAACCTTTGGAAAAGTTTTAATTGCGAAGTGATTAGTTATAACTTTGATTTTAAGATCAGCAACTTACAACCTTTTTGCTGTTAATTTAGATGAATAACGCACACCAATGAGCTTTTTGTTGGAAGACATAAAAACATGTTTTTACTTAAAAATTATTATGGAATAATCATTGATGGATTGAACAATGAAAACACTAAATTGGTAATGATCCAAATTTAAACAATACAAGTATATCACTTGCTCGATCTGTAAATCAGTCGATTCTGTGGTCTTGTGGAAAGCTGTAGTAATTGGGTAGACTAGGTACCCAAGCCAAAAAATAGTTTAGATTCAAGGACCTAACATAAGCTATTTTAATTTAACATTGGCGTACCTTATTTGATTGGCCAAAATAGCTATCAACTATACATCTTATAAACTTTATATTACTTAAATACATTGCTATTTTTTCACCATACTAATAAATGTGCTTTAATTATGTAATATTCGAAGATAAAACCAGCTTGTAGATTAAGCAGTAAAAATGTTTTTCTTGATATTGAGAATAATTTCTCTAGTTTATCAACCTTTTGCAGTCAAATATTACCATATAAGCAAAATTGAATATTTTTTCATATTTAGAATGTTAACACTTTCGTTTTAATTGATCTATGTTTATTTTGTAATGTGTTTTTATTTTTAATATCATCATACTTTGGTTTTAATTTGACACTTATTAATTCTTCATCCATCATTGAAATAATATTAAGTTGTGTGTTATGCAATTTTCGAGTATAGAAAAACGAAAATCGAATCTGCATAACCTCTTATTGTCGAAATCATGCATCAAAAATAGTTTGTCTTCTTTCAGATGCATTGTCAAAAGATAGTTCTGACGATGGTGTGAGCCGAAATAGCTATCAACTATTTAAAAGAAAAATGTAGAGCTAAAATACATTGTTATTTTTTTCACCGTGTCAAATGATATTCTCCAAGCAGAGAGACAATCCGTCAAAGTATCCTATAATATGTGTGCTTTGTTACTCCACATATATCATAATTATAAGTAGTTTGCAATCCAACATGCCATACAATCGCGGATTAAGTGGATATCGAGCCCCCATACCCACCGCCTATTGTTCTAATGATGCGACGAAGACTTAACCCAAAACTCTCGCAGTTGCAAACCGAACACTTAAGCACGTTATCGGATCGACAGTTTGCAGAAATAGTCTCGAATAGGCCGTATACAGGAAATTCAAGTTACACTAAACTATATTGACGAATATTGCGGAATATATTTGCTTACATTTTTCATTAAAATTGGACGGGTTGTCATAACTGAAGCTTTAAATAAAATATAAAAAAATAAATAATTAGGTTAGAAATTGGTTTTTGCAGGACTTGTTTAAGAAAAAAAAATGAATTATAATAACGTTTACAGATATGGAATACAATTATAAAATAGATTAAAAACCGCAGTAAATAGTAGTGACTATATGGTTGAATGTTTCATAATAAATACATGTAAGTAATTATTGTACTTAAGATCAGTTTTATCTCATGACCACATTTTCTAAAATATGCTTACGTTAAAGGTGCTAAGAATATATTTCACACACAAGAGAGTATGATGACAAAATACTACAGTGAAATTAGATTTTTTTCTAACTTTTACTGTGCCAATTTATAGAGTGTGCATTATTTATTATGCAGCTAAAACGAATATATTAACATAAGGGCTATTTGTTAGACAGTAGTTCTATCTCATTTTTTTTCTTGTATGAAGTCTGTCTAATGAAAAAATAAATATTATTCAACATGTCACGCTTGCGTTTATTTAAAAATACCATGTATTTAATTCAAATTAAAATTGTAAGAGAAATGTTGTTTTTTGTAGATTGATTTTGTAGATTTTTGAAGATTAAATAATAAATGACTTATTTTACAATTTGCTTAGTGTCTGATGACTTTTTTTTGTTTTTTATGTGAAATTAATTTATTTATTCTTTTCTTACTGTGAGTTTTGTCAATTATGCTTATGTGCATACATAATATAAGTGATATTTCACATACATGCTGCTTTTTTTTATTTCATTTATTTAATGGTCATTGAACCATGGCGGTGTTTTTATGATAGAGTTGATCAAATCACAATTTGCCGGTAATATCAACTTTTGAAAGTTCTCATTAAATAGTCAGTGCAGTTTATTTTACAGAGATTTTACGATTAAAAATATCAATAAACAAAAAAAGAGAATTGTCATTGATTCTGGTGTGAGACAATGTAGTGCAAGTTTATCATTATATAAAATCTATGTGGGTGATAATTTGTAGAACATATCTACTGTATATAACAAGGTTGTATATGCCCAAAGTTATCTATGCATATTAATTCTGTAGAGTTTTCGCATCTGATTAGGCAATGATTGTCATATTGTAACTGGTACATAATTTAAATACAAATTGGTTCAAAACTGTTGAAAGCTCATTTTAAGTATTATTTCTACAATATGTTTGATGATCACGATTGGTTTTGCTCATCGTGAGCATAATCAAATAAAATAATAAAAGTTACAAACAAGCATGCTTAAACAACGTTTTGAGTTAAAAAATAGCAGGTATACAAAACAAATCGTTCAACAACTAAGGAGTGAATTTATTGGCAATCATGCTATAATTTATACACCCAAATGAAGTTAATTAATTAACAAATAAAATTAACAAAATCTCTGAGTATTTTTTTTTACAATCGAAACATTCAAATAAAAAAAATCCATTCTGATTTCAAAAACAATTGTGACTGATAAATTTATTTCAAAATAATCTGCACTGAAATGTTTAACATAACTGTGTCACTCTATATAGACTAGATCCGATAGAAACCTTGTATTCCATGTTTAAAACGGACAATTTGAAAAATATTATATTACGAAATAACTGTTGATTTTTGTCCAACATGTACATATAACACAGGATGCAAGTGCTGTAAATCACGTTCTCGTGACATCTACGAGATGGCAAATGAAGCATTGATGCATTCCACCATGGTTTGCAGGATCGCGCTGTCATGTGCTTCTGATATGTTACTAATGCATATTTAATCGATATATTGCAATCCAAACGCTGATGTTTGAATAACCCTTCGATAACAGTTAGATAAATTGAATTATTTATTTAAAAAAAATGCTTTTTAAATATCATATGCTATTTAAAATTACTAAAATTATACTAAATATGTGTCGCAAATTTAAAAAAATATACGGAGTAGAAACAATACGATGCGATACTTGAAGAGTTTTCTTAAAAATTGTAAGTATAAAAATCAAAGAAATTCGTCATAAAAATATGATAATATTTATCAGTTACTAAAATATTACTGGATTTTTATATCTATTCTTCTTTCCTATTATATATTTTCTTTATTCCAATGCATATGTCATAAGTTTGATGAGGTTTTCATAAGATTGACGCAATGAAATTGATATACTACGTACGAGAATAACGTGACAGATTGTAAAAATTGAACGTTTTTTCTGTTTTCGTATAATTTAAAATCGTCTATAATTATTTTTTGATACTTTGTCACTATGTAGAGTAAATGATAAACGTCCAACAAAAAATGTATTTGCAACAAATGCCCTGAAAAAAATGCTTTTTGACTATATTTAATGAGACGTTATTTTAGAGAAGAAATAATATGAAATAAATACTTATTATTGTTCAAAGTTCACGTATTTATTATTTTCAAAAATATCTATCTATTTTGGATTGAATGAGAATAATTGATGTTATAGATGTATTATGAAGAGAAGATAAGCTTATTTAAGCACTTGTTACATAAAGATCGATCTATATACGATAAAAATTTTGAATTTTTCTAAATAGTTAAGTTCTGAAAAGATATTATAATAAAAATAAAACGTAATAAAAAGTATTGCTAAGATTTAATCAATTTTTCAAAGAAAAAATGCACGTCTTTTACAATATATTTAAAGATAATGTTACAAGTTGCTGTAATTGAACTGAAGAGGCTGAATTTCTATTTTATTTACTCCTGTAATTTTTGAGAAAAGATTGTTTGAAAGAAATATTTATCAGATGATTCAAATTGCACTGAAATTGATAAAACTGGGAAATACATTTTGAAAATCTTTGTTTTACCTAAAATATTGATTCACTCAAGAAGTATGTCAAATATAGTCGGTGACAAATTTTAAATGTTGTTTCAACTTTTTGATCTTGAAATTCAGCATATGAAAATCGACGAAAAAACGTAAAAATATTTTTAAGCACTTGACTAGTAACTGAAAAATTTTGACTAAAAAATAATGAATTAGTGCTAGCAGTGTTATAAACAGGGGATTTGATATCAGTAAACTGCTGAAGCCGTAAATTCCACTCAACATAGAGATTAATTGTAGATTGGATCATACGACTAGGAAGTTAATGAATAATGTAAGCAATATGTAAGAAATAATGTAAGTAATGTCAATGAAACGTGTCATAAAGCTTTGTATTTCATAATTGTTTTTAATTACATTCAGGCACTTCAAATTTTGAAACTATCACAATATTATCATGATTATCAAATTTCTGACACAATGTGCATAAATTATAGTAAGAAATCCAAAACTGCATGATTTTTTTACGTTTGAAATTTATGCAATGTAAAACTATTCTTTCAAATTTATTACTGAAAAAAAATATCGTCACAAGCAAATTTGGTTCCATTAAATTTCCATGTTTTGAAGTAAAGCTTTTGTCTCTGCTTAAGTTTTTTCAGCAAATGCTCAAGCATAAATAAGGTAATTATAGCCTACAAAAAATACTATAATTTTCCACATTGATGAGAAAGACGCCTTTATGTAATTTGGCGGCAAAAATGGGAAAAAAAGGTTTTACCTTTTTCAGGAGTCGATTTTTTTAAAGATCTAAAAAACTCGCACCTTTTTTGAAAGCGCTTATTTTTTCCGGTTCACCATCGTATCCCACCTTTTCATCTCGTTCCCCACGCCATGTTATATAACTCTTTTAAAAATAACATTATACAGTAAATTTATAATTTAACTGTCCCAAATTTGAACTCTTAACAAGAACATGATTTTTTTAAATTCCGGTTAAAAGCACTCTCACCAGAAAAGTGTTTTATGGGAATTAAATCGAGGTTTTTGAACATTTCAATGTTTCAAATATGTTGAATACTGGACAAGATTGTAAATTTATCAGTTAAAGAAATATTATTAGTACGCATTATGTATATTAATATGAAATCAAGCAACAGAAGAACGTGATTTTTTTACCCGCACCAATTGTGTTTTTCAATTTAACATCAGGAATTAATGTCGTTTTTCTATTAAAGTACACAGTATTGTCAAGTATGTATTTGGTTTGGATTATATTATAATATTTAGTTCAATAACCACAACTTAGAAAATTTTTAAAATTATGTGACGTAGGTTTGTTAGCAGCTCAACGCGTACAAAAACGTTTAAATTTTGGTTGTTTTTCTCAATATTCATATTGATACTGTATTTCAAACGTATTTTTCGATAAACTTTAGCCCACCTTTGTATGAAACATTTAAAAAATACTAACATGCTCTTGAAATATCTAAAATATTTCGGTCTTTTACCCTACAGAGTAGATCCTCGAATAAAATCCTCACTATTTCATTACACGGCCAGGCGAACTTACGGAAAAAAACCTTAATATCCTTTGAGATGATTTATTCTGATACGCTGAACATTAGCTATGTTATGGATGTATTTACCCTAAAGAGAACTTATACGCTATCGATGAAAGGTACACGTTACCGGAAACTCGCAGGCAAAATAGATTTATAAAAGTTTTTTTTTAAATATACGTACATTAGATAAAGGTAGAAGCAATTTCTCTCAAAATGGATAAAATTATTAAAATTGAACGAAAATACTTTTAAAAAATCGTCTATTTTTGTATATAATAAAAATTTTAAAATCATTTGTTTTATTAGCAGTGTTACTAATAGCGATATGCATTTAAATTTCTTAAAAATCACGATTAGCACGTTGACTGCGGAAAAAATGCCTCCCGAACACATTTTATTATGATATGCTACATTTATAAAGATGACTTGAAGCAATCACTTTGCAATATTTGGCATCATACAAACATAGGGTAACACTTGATGCGAAATGCGCTTGCTCAGCGTTTTTTTATATATTGGAAAACTCCCTAAGCGCGTTTTCTGCATCCAACGTGTTAAGGGTGTACCTGTCAACATTTATAGTAAACGAGTAGAAGAACAAAGCTATCAACTTTTATTTTATTATTATCGCCGATTAAAAATATTAATATTTAAGCAAATAAATCAAAATTTTGATAAAACTATAAAAAAAGGCTTTATGATATAGAAACAAAAGGCAGAATTATTCATTTATAAATACTAAAATTTGTGGCTATAACTGATATGTGTCTTGTGGAATATCACAAATGACTGCAAAATAACATCATCAAGAGTGAAGTCTTGATATTTTTTATTAATATATATCACTAAAAGAACTACTTGACTGTTAATGATTGGAGAAAATTAACAGTCAAAAAGCTTTTTTTCAATTGAAATTTGTCAACGCTCTCTTATTAGGTAATTAGCAATAGTATTTGCAATATACCTAAATTAAAACATGTAGAAAACATCAATGCATGCACATTTTATGGAAAGCATCATCGAGTCTATCTAAACTATAGTGACAGCAAGAGTCCGCTAATTATAAGTTTAATTCTGTTAAATTTCGCGCTACAGGAGAGTTGTTATAAGGATAATCCTACACCTAAGCGACTTATGCCGATTCTACATTCACTCTGCATTAAAGTGAGCAGAAGATTAAAACTTTCATACCGGTTAATTTTAGTATCGTCAGCTTAAAATGTAAAGTTCGTAATTCAATGAATAAACGCAATGTAAGAGGGAATATAAACCTTATCACGTGTTTGAACGGATTAAGAAATAGTTAATTCTAATCGGTGTTTGGATTGAAAATGATAATCGCTACACTAGCTTAAAAACTAATTTAAAGGATTTTTTGTTTTACAATAATCGTGATTTCACTCTAACTTCTCAAATGTAACTATTATATAGAATATTTTTCAACCTATTTTCAAGATTATTTTAAATCTCTTTCTGATTTAATTTTACTGACAATATTTAAAAAAAAATTACGTATGATGAATTGAAAATTTTAAACGCACATTATTCATAAAGTAAATAACGCCATCTCTTTCAGTGAAGCGTTTCAGAACAATGTCAGTGTTCAAGATTCAAGTGAAAAAGCTCAACGTAAATAATAAGTCCACTTAGCTTTTCATATTGAAGGGTTCTTTTTACAAATTTTATTGTATGGCGAAACGTTCTAAGTTGTGTTCTAAAATAGTGACAAGAGTGACATTTTACATTATCGTCGAAGTAAAGAGAATATCATGGCCAGACTGGTTTATGATATAAATGAAAGCTCCTTTTACTATTTTATATACTCCTTTTACCTATTATTTGTGTTTGAGTAATTTTTGGGAGCAGACCTTTCGTCTGCGATTTTAAATAATTAAAGAACTTTAAAATCATAATTCGTTCGTTATTTAAGATTTCATAAAATTAATACTTTCGATTGAGTTCAATTGTCAAAATACTGTCTAGATTTATATAATATAAATTATTTTATATTCTTAATTAATCTGTCAAAATTAGTTAAAGGGTTTTTTTACAATGACAACAATTATTTCCAATAGATAAATCTTTTAAAATCAATGATATTTGACAGTCAAAGGTAAGTCAACGAGAAACTTATAAAAATGTTATATGGATTATTTGATAATGATGTAAATAGTTCTTTGTCTGTTTAAATCTAAAAAAACACATTTAATGTTTTTTTAGTGTATTTTTTTTAAATTTACCGATTAATCGATTAGAATGTCTTAAAACTAAAAATATTTTTATATAGAAAATGATATATTGCTCTTAAAGAATTAATATTCGTGTACTATATTGCGTACGAAATAATATTCAGTATTTATAGAATATTACATAGTTATTACAGGCGTAACAAGACTCTTATATTAATTTCATTTTACATATACCATAACAATTGTCTTCTGAAATAATCTATGACTGACTTATTCACTTTGTCATCTTCATTAAATGGCTACTAAAAATATAGATGAAAATACAAAGAGGAAATTTTTCTTTAAAAAACATTTTTATATTAGTAACGTATTTCTGTCCATCTATGCGAGTTTTGCAGTTACATCATGACAGCGCATTTTTTAAATAAAAACACTCCTTTTCGTCAAATATGAAGCAAAAATTCCAGTCATGACGTGTTCATTCGTCATGTTATCACTTTGAAATTAAATAATAATTTTGGATTGCAATGAGAAAATATAATTGTGCTATAATCAAATTTTTGTAATCAGTAAATTCGTTTTTTTTACTAAGAATGGAAAGGTATTTTGTGTTTAGTTTTTTTGGTTGAAAAATTAATTTAATAATTTTAATTAATATCCACTAGATTGTATGGGTGCGACCAATTTAATTCTATACCACTGTTGAATTTGTACTCATCATTAATTATTTTTTTTATAATAGCTTTACACGACACATTCATGTTTCGATAAGCAGCGTGAGAATATTGAAAGGAAAAAATGTATACACAGTTTAAAATGGCAACGATGAACATTTACTAATTACATTTTCATATGCTCCTAAACTGAAATGAAAGAAGGGCAATTATTTTATTTATATCTGAGGACTTGCTGGCAGTGCGGATAGACCTCTACGGCCGGCGTGATAACATACATCCGTTGCTTTATTTCTATTGTGGGATAGAAATTGGCATTTTGCATTTTAAATGAACCTTGGCTACGGGAAAAATTCACCTTTGCTTATATTTACAGTACTGATAATGATAACTATTTATGTAAATGTGGTATGTATTCATATGAGTTAATCATATTTTTCAGCTCCGTAAAAGTGTGTCAAGAATGTTTTTATTAAATTTATAAATGCATATATTATTATATGTAATAAATAAATTATCTTATTTAATTTTTTTTGTTTTGAATTTTTACTTTGTGAAAATTTTCTAGCTTTATTATAAATGACTTCCGTGAAAGGAAAGTGTGAAGTTTTATGTAAATATCTCTATTTTAAGTACGTATTTTACTCTAAGCATGTGTGGGAAATTACGTGTTATGTTAATTTCCAAGAGAATCTACGTAATATGTTTTGACGTTTCTTTTAACAAAGGTTGGAATAGATAAGGGTAGATTAGGGTAAAATTATAATGACGTCAGTGTTCCCAAGCCTAAACAATGTGTCACACCCTAAAATAGTTATTTTTCTCTACTACCCCAACATAAATATTCCAATTCAACTTTATTCCGTAAATAGATACAAAGCATTTTTTCTAAATGCATGTTACTAGATTTTTTTCGTTTCATAAATCATTTTTCACAGTCAGTGACTTTGTTCCCATTTAAGAAAAGTTGTCAGACGTAAAAAAATAGCACGAGTACCTACAGAGGAAATATGTTTATCAAAGTAAAAAGTACTACGAAACTTAGATATTTATCTTTGGTCTTAATATAATAAATATCTCAATTTTGGTGGAACCAATTCAGTTTTATTTATCGAAGACATAATTTTCTGATTAATTATATAGGAAAATTTTGTAACGTTACGTGTGTGGTAAATTTTATTGGAATCTCCTCAATCGGCAGTACAGTTAGAGGTCTTAGTATTGGAATGAATTATTGTTTTGAATAATCTTTAGATAAAATCATATTTGAGAAAAATAGATATTATTAAAAAAAAATAAGACACAATTAAATTTGAAGTGTGAAAATTGCTCAATAACTAAATAAAATACATATGAAATTGTTGAAGAGACTAATTTAATAAATGTTTATTCTATGGCAACAAATATCCATTAAACTAATACTACCAACGTGACAACACTTTCAATTGAGGCCCTCGCAAAATCAAAAAAAGTATTAGAGAAAAAATTTTAGATTATACATTTAATACAATTAATCTTTGCACAAGTAAAATATATAACGATATTATAACATTTTGGTTGAGAAATATATTTTTTATGTTTTTATAGAATATAGTGTGAGAAATGGTATAATAAGCCATATCAATATAACCATATGTGTACATTGATTTTATTTTTTTGTTTTCAAGCCATCATGTATTAGTATTCCACCGGGGGTCAATATCATGGATATTAGTAGTAGATATTTATATATTCGTATAAAAAACAGTTTATGCTATTTTTATTACAATGCATATAATAAACATATCATAAACATGATACAGTTATTGAGACCCCTAATAACAAAACTGTTATTCGTGTGGATTGTATGTACGTAAGTTTGTTAGGTGGAATAAACAGTACAGACAGTTTCCATAAAAATAAATTGGTGTTTTTTTGCCTCGCATATATTCCCTTGTCTAGAATATAAAATTTCCTCTAACTACTTACCCACAATAAACGCCAAGTCCATAGCAAGAGTTTGTTCTTGTAGGTGATGTGAATTATTCTAGACTTTTCACTGGCTCAGTGATTTTCTCCTATCTTTCCAGCTGTTTGGACTCAATGCTGTAATACAAAAACGTTTGTATGAAGCGTTGGATAAAAGTGCTGCATTTTAAGCTGACAAAACGAATGACTTTTGAATATTTTTTTTAACAGAAAACAAATAGTTTGCTAACAGCAACATACTGATGACTTATAATTTAGTCTTTAGTTGATCGGACAGGGTCCAAAAATCAAAGCTCTGAGTACGTGTACTTCTAAATTTTTAGCCAATTTCTATCCAAAGAACTGGGTAATGTTAAACTTTTTCTGCTCTTACTTTATTTATGTTAATTCTTTCGCCCTCTTAAAGAGAAGTAAGACGATTAAAGAATATAAAGTTCTTACGATTTTTTGTAGAGCATGTACTGATTCAAGTTTCACGTACATTATTTTGGAAGGAGCACAAAATATTCACTGTACAAATTTGACGTGGCGCAAGTGCGGTATTAGTCTCCAACAAATATTTTATTTGTTAAGAAATATTTGGGACTCTCGGTTGAGCTCAGTCACAGATGCTGATTATTTATTGTAAAAATATTCTGGTTAGTTTGGAATAAGATTAGATTAGAAAGTTATCAGTAATTGTATAGATGAGCTAGCATACTAGGCTAGCTTGAAAGGTGCTCAAGTAGTATCAGTTTTTTCTTGATGAGAAAAAATAGTTTTGATCTTGTTTTATTGAATAAAATTTAAGAAACTACTGACGAAAATGTATTTTATTGTTTTTGATTATTTTTAAAGTTCAATAGCAGTGAGCTTGTCTTGCTGCAATTATTGCCAAAATATGTACTTCCAACAGAAAGAGTTTAGTCGTTTTCGTAAGGAAAGAAACATATTAGCAAAAGATTGGTAATCTAAAATAAAGATAGATGTAGGATATATATATCCTACAAAAACAAGATATGCTGGTTTGTGGCAGATTTTTAGCGTGAATTTGTGTAGAATAAATATTTTTTACATAAATTATATGTTATCATAATTCTGCAAAATCTGTTCCGGAGAAAATGCGTTCGGCTGCAGGAAATAAGAGAGGCATGTTTTATAATAAATAATATTATGTGTCACCGACGAGAGGAAATTAAATCTCATAAAATGTCTATAAATAATAAAACTGGTGATAAATTACAACCGACATTACATAACTTCACTAAAATTGCATACAATCAGGCGCACCTCAAAAAGGTCGGCCATCCGCATAAAAAAATGGAAAAATGCTCGTTTCTACATAAACCACGCGGTATTAACTGAATTTATAAGAATACGTTAAATCTCTCGTATTTCAGAGGTAAACTATTGATTTATAATGATATAAAATATTTATGTGAGATGAGATTAATCAAAAAAGCGAGTATCCTAGATTTAAAAGTTTTTTATTTTACGAAGACACAATAGTGATATATGAATTAATTGAATGATAACTTTAAATATTTCTCGCTTACTCATCTTTGATACAAAAAAGAAACTATTTACTCGGTTGTTAATTCAGTAACACGGTATTTTATTTAATAAAATTTAAAAAATAAAAAATTAGGTCAATTAAAACTATTTAATTGGTGTTCTGAGTGATTGTAGACTTAAATATGATATAATTAAAAGTTGGTTTCAGTATTCATTTTTCGCAAATACTGAATGATTTTAGACTAATGTAAGCTAAAATTTTATATAAAGGGTTTCTATAATATAAAAATAAACACTGACAAATGAGAGAAAAGAAACTTTTAAAATAAATTGTGAAGACGCTCTAGCAAGAACAATTTCGCAGTCAATCGTTATTTGCAAGACAGCTGGTTGTAAACTTTACGCAAAACTTTGAATGAAATGATACGCCATTACTTTAATAACAGTTTTTCTGTAAAGAAAATACCCTCACGATATTTTGGAGTATTTTTTTGTTATTTCACAAGAAAAAATGTAAAAGAAATATATACAACTTAATATAAATATTATTCCGATTGATAAACGCTCAAGTTTGGCTCCCACTAAAAACCCATTTAAACAAAAAGTTATACATGAGACTAACTTAGTTGACTTGGATAAATTCACAAGACTTATATTAAGAAAGCGTGTTTTTTATTCGGTAGATTATAATAATCTTTGATCAATTACGGAAATACAGAAAATCCTTTCAAATGTATTTTTAATATAGTTTCCACTGTGATATCGACATATTTCTGTAAAATACGTAATCTTTTATCTTAAATATTTTGAGACCCGATCAAGAAAAAATTAACCATGAAATTGTCGAAATATTTTTGAGACTTATGTATGATATGTTATATTAATATAATTATTCATATAGAAAAATAAAAAAAAAACATTATTTTCAATCAGTATCACAATGAAACAAAAATAGAATTTTATTGATTGATATGAATAAAAAAATGTAAAAATATAAAATTATTAAATTTAAACTACTTTATTAAATGACGTTCTATATAAAACCGATGAAAAGAATATATGTAATTGTTTTTATTCTCTAGTTTCAACGAGAAGTTGTTACGACAAATGTAATTTAGTTAGCCTTTACAAATTAAATGTTTCGATAGTATGACCTTTAAACATCAGATTATAAAATGTTAATCTTCTATTTTGTTGTTAATGTCTGCAGTACATGTAAAAAGTGTTATAAATAATCTGTCAGACACTAAAGGTTTAGACAAATCTGAATAAAACCGTTAATTTCCAACTGGTATGAAAGTATCAAATATTGAACAGTTAAAAGATTACATCTCAACCATTATCCAGTAGGACAGTAAAGTCTTGGAGAGAGTTATGCAAATCTTATACAAAAGAGTATGCTAGGAGAGAGATTGTAGATTTTAAGAAGTTTATTTGAATATAAAGTAGTTCAAATGGTCAGCTGGATTGTGATTAACTTGACGAATGTAGCCGCAGTATATATTAAAGGTTTTTTTTTCTTGTTAAATTTCATGCGCGTATACGGTATATTATATATACATGTGTATATTTCTTAGTCCCCGAGGTGGGGAGTCGTAATAAATTTCCCTTAACCGATAAGAATTGACATCGGTACGTAGCCATATTATTATCTCGACGCGTGAACTTCTCGAAATTGAAAAAGAGAATTGAATTTTCTCGTCTTGAAGTTGTACTCGAATTATTCGAGGAAAAATATTTATGCGGTAAATGCGATGAAATAAATACAGTATGTGGGAATAAATCGATATTTTTCAGAAATATTGATTTAATTTGAGCTGTCCATTCCCTTTAAATGATGTATATCAGGACGTGATGTGACATATCAATATTGTAATTAAACATAAAAAAAATATATTATACCTAGATATGATTCCGGCAAAACGATGTGACGTTGACATTAACTCTGAAACCGCTATTTGAATTTCATTTGATCAAAAATTACTTGCATTATGTTACTAAGCGAGTAGTAAATATTTAGAGAATTAAAAAAAGAAAATACCATGATATATCATGACTATAAATAAATAATTATATAGTTTTTATGAGAAATGTTTTTTCCCACATAAAAATGGCTTAAGAATATTAAAGATTTCAAATCCGATATATCTATAGCAAAAAGTTAAAAGCAACGATAATTATTTACCTTCCGAAATGTATCATCAGTTTTATCTCTTTCCAAAACATACATTGAATGTATATGATTACTAAATATTTTAATCATAAAGAAAAATAATTTAATCTACTTCATAAAATTTAATTTACTTGAAATGACACGGATATACATATGAGTGGTCAAGAGATGAAGTGTTTACTTGTAAAATTAAATATATCATATCATACTGATTTGAAAAATCATCTTACTAGAAGTTCATGAATATTTCTTCATAAAAAAGCTTGCTGTTAATCTGTAGTTTATTTTAATTGCGTGTAGTTCGTTCAATTAGCAATCAAACAACAAAAAAACTATTAATCTATGATTATCGACACAAAAAATAGTTATTTAAAAATAATAATATCATTTATTTTATTTCACAATTTGATTATTTAGTTTGAATTTTCAATTGTATTCATTTGATCATATTAAACAGGGTTAAAAACAATTTTCAAAATATAATAGTTTGCATATAAAACATTCTGTATAAACTGTACACATATACTTAGAACATGAAATGAATTTTGCCATAAATTTAATATTAGAAAATGGAAAAATTATCAGGACGCGAGTTGATCTGCACAGCTTTATTTCCCAGGGGAGAAAAGCTTTATGGAGGAAAGTCTTGATTGATATTCGGGGATTATATTATGAAATTTCGATATTGCTGATGATTCAACAGCCAGTTCGCAATAAAGATGAAGAATTTTTGATTCAAAGGGAAAAGTTCAATTCAGTACATTTATACTTTTGACAAAGTTGTAGGATTTCTCCTTAATATTTTGACACGTGTACCTACATTCGTTGAAAAATAAATGGCAGGCAGAATTGAAAAAAGGAAAAACTTTTCAATAAACAATTAGAAAATGTTACTGAAGCACTTCCTTTCATTACATACTAAAATTATTGAAAAATGCTCTAAGAAAAAAAATCATGAAACATAATATTTAAAAATACCAACGTGACATGTGAACAATATAGTACGAAGAGAAAATAAATTTTGTATACAAAAAAAATACAGCTAAAATTAGCTGGAAAAAGTACACACCCAGTCCTTTTTTACGCGATACATTGGTTCCAGAAAAAGGCGCGTAAAAAAATGATTTCACGCAATTGCATTATATTTCTTTACACACCCTAAAACATAAATTCGCATAGTATCCAATACACTTGTTAACATTTGGCGATTGTATGTGTATTTAAAAAAATGGAATGCTTTACAAAATTAAGTTTTAAAAATACAAATATTTTTTTATTTAAAAAATAACGAAAAGTACATACCTAACATCATATATAAATGTCTTTTTTAAAACAATTTTGGCGAAAAAATTACGTAAAAGCGAGTGAAGCACGTAAAAAAATGTAGCGGTGCCGTCCAAAAAAATCGCGTATAATCGAATTCGCGTAAAAAAAGACTAGGTGTATAGGTATATACTGTGGTGCCTAAAATTAATCGTTTATATATTTAATAAAATAAGATGATTTCTACCTACAAATTTGAATACTATTTAATCATAATAAAAATTGTGAGTCTTGCTTAGAAGTGTAATAAAATGGCAAAATATATATTATCATTTTAAATAATAAAACACATTTTTTTAGTACTTATTTCCACAATATATTTTTTAACATTTTACATTTCGAAACCGGTCCTGATCAAAAAATATATTGTGGAAATAAGTACATACTAAAAAATGTGTTTTATTATTTAAAATATCATGCCTTTCCATCAAGAAGTGACAGTTAACACCTTAAAAGTGATATATTATCATAATCACGATTAATTATTCACGGACAAATTTTACCATTTGAGAGAACTTATGATAGAATAATATTTTATGTTTTTTCGATGTATTGTGAATATTATATAACAAGCAAATATTACTTAAGGTTTAATAAAAGTTTGGGGAATTTTAGTACGCCATTAAAATTCAATAAATTTATTCGCATACCGTTGCCAGATATTGGGCAGATGATTCAATTAGAGATATAAGTACCGATTCACTATAACCGGATTTTGGATGAGAAACACATAAAAACAGGAAACTTTTTAGTTTCAACAATTGGATGAGTATGTTGATAAACACACAGAGGTGCACAAGAAGGATTACTTGAAGAAATATGCTCATTCCAAAAAATTCAAATAAAGATATTTTTGTCTAGAACCAAATATTGCTCCGGTAAGCATGGTATTGGAATAGTGAAAGACGAAGCGAATTGAAAATAGTTAGTTTTAATATGATTATTCGTTTGCTTCGTATTACTTCGCAATTTTTCTATCGTGTCCAAATCTCATTTGAATGGTTTTTTTTTATATAGATTCATACATAGCCGACGTCAATTTGATTACAAAAAATAAAAAAAGCGCTTTGAATGTGTTTGGTTAATTTGTTGTTGCAAGAATTTTTTAAAATAATAATAACATTTCATGTGATTATAATAATTTACAACTGCGTCAATGATTGGGTCAAAACCATTATAAAAATATATTGAATAAAAAATATAAAATTTAAGGAGAAATTAGAAAATTGGAAACGTAGTGTCCATGCTATGCCACCAATTTATGGTAAATTGATCATTTTCAGAGCTTTGATACAAAGTGGTAGTCTGTCTCGCCACAATGGCGAACCTCTCCAATTTGCCATGCAAAGCGCCAACGGGAAGATTCTATTTTGGGTTAAGATTACCTCTAATATACAAATAAGAGATTGGAGATGAATCTTTAATCCAAGCAGTACGTTGCCTGTATCGAAAGGGTATTCCTGGAAACTTTGTGATGTGAAGGATTTTGAATAACCGCAACAATGTGGCCTGCAAGTAAAAGCGATTAGGTTTATATTTGGAAGCAAATTATAAAATACTTAGCAAAGTAAAAGGACATGTTGTGTTACCATGGATATTTACATTTATGGACAATATATTATATATATTAAAAGTTATTTAAGAAGAATATTTAAGATGTATTTTCATGTTAAAAGTAAGATAATATTTTATCCGAATCCTTACCAATGTAGAAAATTTAAAATGTGAAATTATTGTAAGGTATTTTTTATGAGAACTGGCTAAAAAGCAATTTTTCAAATTCTTTTCAGAGAATAGTGTTTTAGTTAACCAATAATAATCTTTGCAGTTTGTAACAATTTTGTGCGCCTTTAACTGAACTTCTTAACAGTGGTATAAGTGTCAGATTTAATTTAAAAAAATAATCGAATGTGTATTTAGATAGGGTTGTGAGAAAAAAAGATTGATTGAGTAAATTTTTGCGGACAACCGCTAAGATTATTTCGCGCCATTGTATCGAAATCACCACAATTATTGCATCAAAAACAGTTAATAATGCAGACTTAATAAAAAAAAAGAAAACTTTGGTATTTCAAGGAATGGCAAATGGATGAAAAGAACTAGGTCTGACGAGGACATAAGCCGAAATAGCTAAGTGATTTTTCTTATAAATTTTGAAGAACGAAAATACAATGTTATTTTTTACCATGTTATGATAGAGTTCTACCGAGAAATTGCTAATTCAATCAATAAACTGAAAGATAGATTATAGCTCACTAAAAGTTTACCAAATCAAATGCAATTCCTTGGTCATTGACCACACAACTATGAAGATGTAAAATATTTCCAAAACTTCTTCTCAGTGCTGAATTGGTTGTTTTCTTATGGCAGAATTTTTTGAGGCGAAGCCACATTATTAAGCTACAGTGTGTGAATGAAGCTTATCGTGGTTTCGCAAAATACAAAAACGCAATTACTTTTGTGTGCAAACTGCTATTTTTGGAAGTAAATGTTTCGTTAAATCAGATTTATTTGTTTAATAAACGGTTATTGCACGAGAAATAGGTCGTTAACGAGATTAAGACTTATGAAAGGAGATATTTTTCGTCCGCATACACCATATATTATCGAGCAGCACATTATGATGAAAGTTTTCTTAAGAGAAAAGCTATTGTTACTTAAATAATTTAATGTGATTTTTCCTGATAGCGAACATCGTTTGTTTATGTTTTCGATTACATTTTGGTCGATTTTGGTTTTTTTAATTAAAAAATATACATTTATTTACGACTTATTGCAATCATTTGAGCAAAAAAACAATTGTAGGCGTTTCAAAAGAAGTTTTATATTAAAATGAGTTTTTGATAGTAACTTTTATTATATTATAAAAAATCGAGTATTATCAATGTTGGGCTTCTGTCTAGTTAGTAAAGTGCTTAGATATCTGATGGTTATTTTTAATAATTGATTTATTTACAAAAGAAAAAATATCAACATCACTTTCAGTCAACTTTTTAACTAATACCAAATTATACAGAGAGTAACGTATGCGTATTATATTAGTCTCACTATTTTTTACGCCGAATGATTGACCGGCTGTTGCTAAAAATATCTACTATTGAAATGTTACATAAAATGCATGAAAACCATATATGTTCTAAGCTGGAATTATTTTTCCGATCTTCATCGATTTTGAATACATAATTTTCGATTTATTACTGATTTTACAAATTGTATGAACATTAAATATTCGAACAAACACAAAAAATATTCATCAGACCTCCAATGTAATCTTAAAGTATATCGATTGGTTATTCCCGAAATAATAAGCAATTGGTTATTTACGAAATAATATGCAAGTAAACTTATTTCAAATATTCTAAAAAAATCAATCACGCATAAATTGTTCGATATTTGAACCAAAGTGGTTATTCGAAAGGTATATTGGTTTGTTCATTCTTGTTAAGTTGATGCATAAGAACAAACCAAATACCGCAAAGTTTTTTCTCGAATGCAACATTTATGTAGCTTGGATGAACTCTAAGCTTCGAAGGTTTGATCCGACAAGGGCTTACGACGCCTGCCTTCACTTACGTTGATTCTCAAACTCACAGCTTCCCAAATGTTAGTTTGATTTTCTTAGAATAAGTATGATAACGTAAACGTCTTTTCATTGCTATCAACTTTATTCAACAAAAACACTATAAAACTTATCAATGGATTTTTTTTTTTTAATTAAAGCAAATACAGAAAAAAATATTACATCTTTACTAGTAGCTAATACTATTGTAATACCCATAGGTTTTTTGATAGAAATTATAATAATCCACGAGGAGGAAAATAACAAATAAGTTTGACATCTTGAAAATGACCTTCGTTAATTTGCTTCTTTGTGTATTGTGTGTGCGTTTGTAAAAACGTGTATTTATGACTATATTATATGGGAAGCTATGTATAACTTTAATGTGTCAACGTGAATCGGAATCACGGTGAATTACTCAGCTCTGAAGCGATTAACTTCTGTCAGCAATGAGAGAAAAATAATGTAATAAATAAATCAATACATAAGAGTTACAAAAAACTTGAAGAATATTGGTACTAGCCCATCGTAGATCTTAAAACTTCATTAATTTTAAATAAAAAAAAATCTTTCAAATACGTAATTTTTGAAGATCACAGTCAGGGAGATATTATACCTTATTATAATTAAATCATTTTTACCAATTATCATTCAAAACATTCACGTTTTTCTTTACTCATATTTTCATTTTGTTAAAATTTTGGTAATTCGTATTCTCTGAGAATAAAATCATATTCATGAATGAGAAAAAATCGTGTTCTACAAACGATTTTTTCTCATTCGATAGTAAAGCGTCATTTAAAATATCGCCCAACACTTATTCTTCTTTTATTCCTGGATGGTTTTAATGTTTTACATAAAAGAAAGCAGATCAATTATTTTTAAAAACACACTGTGCTTGATTCAAATTTGCTACGCATGTAATTTATTTGAAGATTGTTATTAATGTCAGGTATTTTTCCAAGTATCCAAAGTAGAAAAAGTTTGCAAGACTCAGCTTAAATATATTGTGCCACCACTAGCTAACACGCATTGTTTGTAAAACGGATTAAAATATTGACATAGTTAATCAGTTGAATAAATAGTTAAGTTTCAAATTGGGAACGTTGGATTTCATCAATGGTTAGAACTACCGTTGCTTCATTTTGAATTATGGTAATTTGGTAATTAATCTCATCGTATACGCGATAAATATAGCATAAAATTCAGTTGAAAGATAAAGTAAAAGCACTAAAATATTTTCGTTTCAAATGTGACAGGGCTTTAAGATATTTATAAAATAGGATTCATAATTGAAAAATAGTTTTGTGTTTACAAACTTGACCTATTTAATTTTTAAGAGAATATAATAGATGTGAAGATGGAGGGAGAAAAGGAAGAGAGGTAAAGCTCTTTGCTCTCAACATTGAAACACAAAGCTAGAAGTGGTAGGTGCAAAATTGATTACTTACTCTTGAGAGTGTAACAAAATATATTGACTGACAAAATACTGGGTAAACATAGAGCAGGGAAGATTACACCGTATCGAGTACATACTTTGCATATTGCTGAAGAGAAATTGGAAACAAACATGACGTGGCATAACGCATAGAACATTATTCGGTATATATAAAAGTAAAATTTTCTACACCGTGAATCACTTAAACTTTTTTTAACCCTAAATTAAATTATTTTTTTACTTATCCTTCGTCATCCTTATCATTTGATTTTAGTAAGATTTTTAAAATACCATTGAATATAAATTTAAATATTATATTTCAAATAAAACCAAGTTGAATCTATTTTAAATATATATTCATTTGTTTTGTATGAAAAACTGGGCGTTCATATTATACATAATTAGTCGATTTGGCTTTGATCATATAGTAAAGAATACAAATATAATATTTTTAAATTATACAATGTATTTTATTACATAAGAGTTTTATGGCTAGTCTATGGTATAAAAAAGCACTGCTTTATAAATATATATTGGTAAAAATAATCGATATTTGATAACCCACAAACTTTAGAGAGCGCGTATTTCTTTCTTTTTTTGTTTCTTGTCAAACATGTGCATATTTTTGTATGACACAGTCGAATCCATACTGCGAACTACCATGTCCTCGCACCAAGTAAGATAATCGTTAATATCATTTGTTATGTAGAATAGATGTCGATACCTTCCCAGGTTTAGCACACGAGTCTATACTCTGTCCAAGCCAGCGTGTGGACTAAGCTCGGCGGGTGAAGACATTTGATATTCAATCGCGTATTGGGCTGATGATTAGATTTATTGATTGAATTGGCATTCACTAAGTAGAACTCCATTATAACACGGTGAAAAAATAGCAATGTATTTTAGTTCTACAAAATTATTTTTAACAAATATAGTTAACTTCATTACCATTAACATAGCCTTTAATAATGGTTATGAGATAACTAATTAAGAAAAATAATTTATTATATAAAAAACAATTAAGTCTGGCTAGAAAACTCATTTACCCGAATACAATTCAGGATAACCGCTTCTTTAAATCAATCAACTACCTAGGTAGCATTAGTGAAAAAATTCATCGGGAGTATAAAAACTCAATAAACCTAGCTTTCAAGGTCAACAATAAATTAGGCAGAAATCTTTAAAATAGTAAAGATAAAATAAATAAACTGGACAGAAGCGGTATTTATAAAATGTCCTGTGGCTCATGTTTATACGTTTATATCGGACAGACAGGTAGAAGTATATCTACTCGAGCTAAGGAACATGTAAGATCATTCAACTGTAAAAAAACAGATTCACAATTCGCTCATCACGTTATTAATGAATCACATAATATAAATTCAAACTCAGCCCCTAAATGTTTGCATCTTTGTAGTAAGGGTCGGAGAATGACGGCTTTGGAACAGCTGGAAATCAATAGACACCAATTATCACAAAGGATTCTTAACGAACAAACTAACATAATAGTATCGCCACTTGTCCAGCCGTTGTACAAAGGTGTGGTCTGATTTGCTTCCATAAGGACCAATTCCGTCCATATATAATCTTATTGTCATAGACACCTATTGTTGCATTTAGAATTTTGAAAATTTAGTGTCATTGTGTGAAAGTAACAAGCTAGGCTGTTACAGGCTGGAACAGGAGAGAGGATGTGTTGTGTGCCTTTTCTGCACAGCTATATATAGATGAGCGAATGTTGGCTTAAGCATGGTTCTGACGATGGCGTGAGCCGAAATAGATATCAACTATATTTGTTAAAAATAATTTTGTAGAACTAAAATACATTGCTATTTTTTCACCGTGCTGATGATTAGAATTTTTTTATTATTGATTATATTATGATTAGATTAGATTAATATTTTTTAATGAAATATTTTGGACACGTTTGGCTACGATTTATGTATACAATAAAAAAAATGTTCCCCATAAACAAGCTTAGATGTTTTTTTTTTGTTGATAAAAAGCAGCATTATAAAAAAAAATATTTAATTAATTATTTAAGTGTTAATAAAATTTTGCTTTTTTGGCTGAGAAAGATAAATATAGGCTAGAGATCTCGAGATCTGAGAGAGCAAATATGATGTGAAGATTCAGCTCCGGGCCAGATGGGGTCTAAAATAACCATGCCTGAACGGTTTTGGAAAATTTATTTTCAAATTGCAGACCTTTAATGTAATGTGTACGAGGCTTCATGACCTCTGCGCCACAATATTCCTGAATATTTCTGACCTGTATGGCAGGAAGAGTCATTTTTGTTATTTATTCAAATTATAATAAATAAAAAATGTATTATACTTTCATTAAATGAAAATTATTAAATACAACATAAAAGATTTTTGTATCGATTAATTGTTTGATACTAGCTACTTAATCAATTTAATATTTTTTATTGATTGAATAAGCATTTACTTGGTAGAACTCGATTATAACACGATGAAAAAATAGCAACGTATTTTAGGTCTACAAAATTTCGTCAGAGCTAATTCTGACGATGGCGTAAGCCGAAATAGCTATCAACTATATTTTATAAAAAAATGTATTTTAGAACTAAAATACATTGCTATTTTTTCACCGTGTAAATAATTTTTGTATTTTTATTTGCGTTTGTTACATAAAATATTTTGTGTTTCAAATAATTTCAGTTTATCGTGTTTTAATAAACAGTGTGTCATAAAACACTGTATTGATTTATAATGAATCAACTAATAAACAAGAGGTGTATTAAAATAGTAATGGCTTTCAACCTAGACAACCATAACATTCTATGGCCCCTATAACAATGTTGAAATTTTAACCTAGACGAGATTTCGATCATCAAATTGACTAGTGTTATTGTCGAACACATGAATACATATTGTATGTATATATAGAGTAAGCTGGCGTTGTGAATATTATACTACCATTATTGAAGTAATGTATCTACTCTCAATAGAGATTACAGCCATTTGCGAGTCAAAGCTGTAACTACATATTTACAGCAGGCTGTTTGAATATAAAGTACGTGTTATTTAAATGAAACATAAGTGCAACCAAGACTCACAACTTTCAACAAGCTTTCAACTCACAACAAGCAAGACGATGTGGTGGAAAACTCGAAATAAACTACATGTGAAATTTATTTGTTATTTTTTGAATTGTTGAAACTTTATACGATTCCACATGCTTATAAGGTCGTTAGTATTTTTTGTTTTTGTGGCACATTGAATAACTTGTCATTTGACTTAAGCTAAATAAAATTTCAAAATCAAATTACAAATGTACTTTGTATAAATATAGACGTGTTTCTTCTGATCACTCACGACTCGGTTCTCGCTTTTCGATATTTTCAGGCATCATAGGCAAAAGATATCTGTTCCCGAAGTGTGAGTGTCAAAAAATTGAAAGTGTAAAAAACTTGATAGATTTAAAATAAGGCGTAAAAAGAATTGAAGTGAATATATACCGTATATGACTTTTTATATTAAAATTTAGAGAGATAATCTCAAAAATTTTATGTTTTAAATTTATCAATTAAAATCAAAACTTTAATATATATGATAGATTCTTGATAAAGACAGCATTGATGGGGTTTCGTTATTGATGAAAAATGAAATAAGAATATAATATACATACAAATGGTAGATTAAAAATAATGACAAAAAACTATCATACATTTATATGAATATTCGATATAAGAGGTTAACAAATGAATGAAGACAATGTTACTTTTTATAGCCACTATTTATTACACTATCCTGACTATTTTGACATAATATGGTTTTGGCTACCACAAGAGAATCAACAGTAAGCCATTTGAGGAAAAGCAAGTGAGGCGATTATTTCTGTAACTAAACAGAAGATATATTTGTCAATCAATACTTTTGATTTTTGAATATAAAACTGACGACAGAAGAATTAGAATAAGAATTCCATTATATTTTACCCGACGTGAAGTCGAAAGCTTTTTTAAGCAAAATATTGTTGAATGTTTTACATTTTGTTGTCATTTTCACACAGCAATCCACAAAATTTGAAAACAATAAACCACAGTGACCTCCCCAAAAAATATTGTGTATAAAAAAACTTTTTTTTACGTCTGCGGTATGCACAAACGTTTTTTTTAACAACTTTAAATATGTGTATACACGTATAAAAAAGTAGAAATATGTATATTTTATTGCGATTGGTTTTTTGCAGTAGCTCTTTATTCGTGACATATTGATTGTGAAACATTGGCTAGATTATTGTTATTAAAGATAATATTTTCGAGCACATATTTAAAATGGAAAGACAATACAAAAAATAATCGGAAAAGTTGTAATGAGCACATTAAAAAACATGACTGGTTTCGCTTGTCTAAATTGGAAATGTTACCTAGTTATGGCGACAACAACTTGTTGAATATTAGGAGAAAAACATTTTTCTTAAAGTATTTATTGCAAAGTAATTTTGCTTAAAGCTTCCTTTCGGTAAATTAATAAATTGTAGATGCCGTTTAAAGGTCAGATTTCGAGTATTTTTAAGCCGACAGACATAATTAATAAATTAGTAAGACTATTGCTTGAGAATGATTCTACCTATTAAGATAATGCTACGCCAAATACCATGCAGATATCACTGTCTTATGGTGTTACAAATTGTGTAAATAAAGAAGTTTATATCTACAATATCACTTATCGAAAATTTCCGTATATTATGTATGGTAAATAATACTGAAAACACAATTGATGTACAAATTGTAAAAGAATTCAAAATTTACCATAGGACAAAATAGTTCACTTGTAGTCGTATCAAATTAAGTATTTATGTTATACATACATAAATAGAATTATGAAGCCAAAGATGTTTCAAAAATTAAATACTCGAAACTGAAAATATCACTATAAATTCCAAGAGATTCAAAAAACAACTTCCATTCAATACGTCAAATAAGTGTTCTGAGGTATATGCACATGAAGCTTTATAGTACCTATAAAAAATATCCTAGACATCATAAAATCAGTGCGTAAAATATTGAAAAAAATCACGCTGAAAGTGCAAGGGAGACACTATATAGATACTTATTTCGATGTCATTTTTCATTGACGGCACATCAAACGATACCATAAAAGGATGATATATTTTACTATAAATTTAGCTAAAGTATGATATTGGATACATTGCGTATGTTAAAATTTGGTACTAAATTTGATTAATATGGCTTCTACAAGAGCACTGAGCCATTTTTATTTTATAACATTGGGAAGGTCATGAATTGCTGAATTTGATCATATATGTTTTTACTATTTTAACTAGACAGCAACAGTATTTTTGTATATACATAAGTTGACTTTTTGAGAGTTAGTCTAGTAAAGTTAACAATACGCGAGACTAAACTAAGCCGACGTAAAAAACAATCTTCTAGTGCTTCATACGATATAACCTTATAATGACAGAAATTAAGCTTAACGCGGTGAAAAAATAGCAATGTATTTTAATTCGACAAAATTTATATGATATATAGTTTATGGCTATTACAGTTTACGCTATCATATTTTTTCACCGTGTTATAACGGAGGTCTACCAAACTTCTATTGACAAATGCCAATTCAATCAATCAAGAAATTAACTTGTTACATAGACGACACATTAGTATCGCTTTGGTACTGTTTAGTGATGGTATTCATTGATTTGTCAAATCACATCGGGATTGATGGTTTTATGTCAAAAGGTTTTTTGGCTTATTTCCTTTCCTTAAGCGTTGCGTTTTTTTAAGTAACAATTGAAAACACAAGAGTGTAATTGCAAAAAATCAAAAAAGTAACCGTTTACACTGTTAACAGTCTCTATACTCAAATGTGTTAAACTGGTCTGACACGTTTTTTACAAAAAAGTATTTTAGGTATCTAAACACCTGTGTTTCTTAAAGCTTTTTATTAAGCCGCACCCCTTTGAATCTGAAAATAAGTCTCCGCACTGCATTGAAAAATGTGTTTCGATTTTTGAATTTAGAAAAATACACTTTTTTTAATATATTGTATTAGAGAGTAAGGGAAGGGGCACAACCAAATCTACATTGAAAATTCAAATATCGCAAAAATAATTTACATTGTTAGAGGCCTCTCCCAAACTCCCTGAAATACTTCTCTGCATTCGGTTAATAACCACTGTTGAGGAGTATTTTATCTTTATGTTGACTGATACCATTCAAAATAATTCATAAAGTAAGCAATGATATATACATACATATTGATAATCTGATGGATGCTTAGAGCTTTTATGATAAATTTAGCCACCGAGAGTTACTTCAGATTTATTTTTAGTATGCCATATGTTATAATAAAGATATTTTTATGATTAGCTTCCATTTTCTTGAGTCTATAAATTTGATATAAAGCGTTTTAGAGTAACAGGGGTGGCAGTATTTTTTATTACGATGGGGCATTATAATTTTATTGCCATCGATTTATAGCCAGTGACGCCTTTATTAAGGTTTTAATATCACTGCGATATGCAATATAATATTTTTTCGATTACAGTATGCGATATTGGTGTCAAAATTACTATGATAAAAGTTTATTGTGATTGCATTATTTGAAATGTGAATATAGGCTAGTCCTATAAAAATAAATGTATTTTATTGGATTGTAAGTAAATGAATATTTATGTGGCAATAACTAAATTCATTCAATATTTATCGTATCAGAATGAAGTGATTTGAAAACCAAGTGCAAAAATAATTTTATTTAATCTTTGGCATATTTCACATGAAATTATATGAAAAAAAGAAAGTTTTTTTTTTATATATTATAGCTTTTTATACGGTAGTTCAACACAGTTCAATTAACTATTGTATTTTCCTCAGCAACTATACGTTTTACACTTCTTTGTTCTATGAGATCAATACGCATAATTTTTTTTAATTATTACACATTTTCATACATAAGACAATCAAAGAAACTAATGAGATTCTGAATTATCGAAAAAAAAATCTTTATTATTTGTAGAAATATTTGATATATTTAAGAAAAGTATAATGTAACTGATGCAACATTGTATTTTACAATATTCTATCGGAAAGTTTTCAGATAAATCCTATACTTCGATGTCTGCTACTTCAAAGTTTATCTGTAATGAGATTTGCATATGAATTTCTCTATTTACTGATTCTGTTCGTTGAAAAACAAACAGGAGAGAAGACTTAGGATATATATATATATACTAAAATAGTTTTCATGATACTATTGCGGTTGAGCCAACGAAAGTAATTTTGTAAGATTTAGTATCTGATTAAATTAATTATTTGAAAATTTTGTTGAATTCGAGAACAATTGTTTTGAGACCCATAGCACATAAAAAGTCACCGCAAAAGTCGTAAAAATTAACATTTATTTTCGCTAACATATCGCCGCGCATTGTTTCGACAAGGTTTATAAGATAATTTTAACATAGGATTTCATTACTCAAACAAATTGTCTTCGTTGTTTTAGTGGGTATCAAAAATCACAAAAGGTCGGAGATTATTAGATCAAACCGAGATTATTCAAAATAAACACCGAATGAAATAATCCCAAATTTTATACTATTTCACAGTATTCATAAAACCCGTTCAATTATAACTTTGGTAAAAGTTATCAAATAAAATTTGGTTCCAAATTTTCTACATTAAATTTTACAGCTCAAAATGGAAGCTTTAAGGCCAGACCCTTCAAAAAGGTTCTCAAAGTTACGGCGACGCACGCAAAAGGACTAAATTAATGCGTTAGTTTCACAATAAAATATTTACAAAGTCATTTTATAGCGATACGACGACATTGGAATATTTATCACAGATGTTCTGTTTGAGATTTTAAATAACTGTATCGTGTTTCAAAGATTCTTGTGTTACATACGTGGAAGTATACCTACCCCAATAAAACATCTTACCTAGCCAATAAATGCTTAGAAACCAACCACTGTCGCCATGTTTGAAGATGTTTTTGTGTGTTATAATGTTTATCCTTACATCCCAAGGAGTACGTTTAAATCGATGCTTGATGCATCGACGTAGTCATTGGAAGTTTTGAAGGTAAATTCGGCATCTTCAGACATTTTATCACACGTCGCATCCGTGTGATAGAATGCCTGAAGATGCCGAAAGGTGAAACCCGGGTCGTTAGTGACGAAACACGTGGAATCGTACAAAATTGTAACAATTCAAATTTGATATTGAAACTTCATCAAGCACCTTCAGTCAATACCATAAATTGTATAACCGTTATGTTGAATCCAGTAAAAAAGTCAATTGTTACACTTTATTCAATAATTTCAATGGATTCGGCGATATGTTCATCGTTCATTTCACATATACGCTAAACTTAATTTTACACGGTAGAAGTTTAATTAAAGTATTTAAATTGAACCCATAGAAAGATCGGAAATCACTAAACTTAAAAAACTGTATTATTTGACAAAATAACACCACTTACGTAAAAAAATATTGGAATAGTTTTTACTAGTCTTTTTAAAAAAACCGTGTAGAAAAGTCGAGTGTATGTTCATACACATATGTAAATTGCTAACTTTTTTATTCCACTTGATATGTTCCTAGATGTGACACCTGTTTTACTCTTTTGAAAATCATCATAGAGTAAATGGACAGTAAGCTCATTCATTACTTAAGTAAACATTGAATCTGATTCCACTCTAAAAAATCAATAGAGAGTGCTACTTTTTTCCTTGAAGTGAGAAAAATATTGAAATTTAACATTAATACTACAAACCACCATTAAGGTGCTAATTACAAATTAATAAATGGAGAATAGAGGTGAAAAATCTAAGAGAAATAAATTAAATATTGTGAGCTAATTGTTCAATTTCAAATGTAATTCATTACTAATAGGTTGATGGTAATAGTTTAATAAATTTAAAGGAAATTTATTTTATTTCAATATTAATGAATAGAAGAAGCTTTTTAACATTAATACAAATGAAATCGGATAAAAAATAAACTAAGATCAGAAAAAATCAAATATTTTTTATTATTTTTCACTGTTGGTCGCTGTCAAACAATTTAACTACGCTATGTAAATGTTATGATTTATTGATTTCTAGCTGTAAAAATTATTTTATGACATAATTTGCTGAGAGAATTATTTAACGAGTAATTAATTATTCCCGATAGAGAGATTGAAAATTATTACCTCGCAAATGGAATAGCGTCCGCAAAACTAGAAATTATTACAAGGATATGCACACCAGTTCAAATATACCTCAATCTATATGGAGAAGATCCCAGAGGATGTGTTAAATTTGAAGACTAATACTATCATTTTATTGAGCCAATGGTAGATTTATTATTATTATCATCTACAGATAAAACCGCGTTCATTTTATTATACGACAAGGTATCTGTGCTAATAATCAATAATTAAGGCTTAATGTATTCAATATACTACTGTATATTTTTTTATCAATAGTTCGTGTCACATAAGAAGTAATCATCTAATGAAATTAGTCATTGTTCATTTGAGAAGATGTCATAATAAGGATGTTTTCTTTAGATAAACATTCAAATTTTATATAAGATTAAAAAAAGTTCATAGTTAATATTAATAACAAAGGTGTATGTTATGCATATGTTATTCATATTGTATATATTTTGTATGCAGTCAAAAACTAGTTCTTCACATAATTTAAATACAGAAAATCATTTTTTTTAACAAATTTAATGTTAAATGTGAAAAAATTAATTTATAAAATCACATGCATATCTCGTATATTCGTCTAAAGAAATGTAAGTGCTTTATTTAAATGGATTATTACAAAGAGGCTAGAAAAATGATGAAATAATTACAGTTCTGTTGCTTCCATGCGATAGAATTTGAGAAAATTTCTGAAAGAAAAACCCGGGTCGTTAGTGACAAAACATATGGAATCCTACACAGTTTCAAGAATTAAATTTTGATATTACAACTCCACAAAACCTGTTATATTTTTTTGGAAATTATCGAAGGAAAATTAAATAATTATTCCAAAAAAGCATTAAATACACCAGACTTTATTCAATAAACTATGAATCTAAAATAATGTCTGGTTTTTTATTATAATGAAATTTTTGGGAAAGTTTTGTCGGAACGAATTTAATTCGCATAATATTATAAAAACAAAATCTCCGAGCATCTCCATAAAATATTAATAATATATTTTTCGTAACATTTTCATCTCATAATAATATTGTGAATACTGTTACTGCCATAAAGAATTGTTTACAGAATATTTACGACTACACCATTAGGAAGATTCTTGGAATTTTTTTATGGAATCCCATTTTTATGACTCGATCATCGTCTGAAAGGTCTTGCCATAAAAATGGACGCATTGTCAATATTTTCTTTGAGAAATGATTCGAAATGTCGGCATTCCAGAGATGAGGCTTAAAAATTCTTGCCGATATGGCTAGTAGCATAAAATATATTGATACTTTACGTGACACAACTGATTCCATAATGCTCTGGGGCTTTTTTATGTCGTCAAATATTTAGAATATCCATACGACTTCCTACGTTTAGATAAACCAGTTTTCTATTCAGATTTTATTGAAGTAAGTAGACATACGACTTATCTATTCTGGAGGCGAAGCGTTCCAAAAAAGATCTTTTAAAGGAGTTGTAGAAATAATAATAAAATATCGCAAACCGCAGCTCACTCCCAATTGAGCTTTTGATCGAATGAGCTTTGAATCATTCAAGAAAAGTTATACTTTTGTCAATCTATAAATGTTTACAAATGTAACGTTTATATGACAGTAACATAACATTGGGGAATCCGTATCATGATTTGGGATTATTGTTTATTTGTGAATAAGCAATAATATATCGATTTAAAATGTGAAGGTTGGTCTTTATAATATTTATTTTGTATTATTTTCACGTGATTAAATCAATATGTCAGCAATTAATCAAATAGTACGTAATCCGATACTTAATTAAACCAAAACCCAATATTTTAATCAACAAGGTATATATTAGTTATTATTATAAACCATTCCATTTGATACAGTCGTAACTAAGTCTATGTCTACATCTAATTGTAAATTATATATATTGTATTTATTTTAAATGAATTGTTTTTCACTTAAAGCAAACCGTAATAATTATCGTAACGGTAAGCCATAGAATTATTTAATTTAATACAGGATAACCGCTTCTTTTAATCAATCAACTATCTTGGTAGCATTAGCGAAAAAAATCATCGGGAGATTAAAAACTCAATAAACGTAGCTTTCAAGGTCAATATTAATTTTGGCAGACATCTTAAAAATAGTAAAGATAAAATTAATAAACTGGACAGAAGCGGTATTTATAAAATGTCCTGTGGCTCATGTTTATCACTTTATATCGGACAGACAGGTAGAAGTATAGCTACTCGAGCTAAGGAACATGTAAGATCATTCAACAGTAAAAAAAACAGATTCACAATTCGCTAATTACGTTATTAATGAATCACATAATATAAATACAAACGCAGCACTCAAATGTTTGCATCTTTGTAGTAAGGGTCGCAGAATGACGGCTTTGGAACAGCTGGAAATCAATAGACATCAATTATCACAAAGGATTCTTAACGAACAAACTAATATAATAGTATCGCCACTTGTCCAGCCGTTGTACAAAGGGGTGGTCTGATTTGCTTTGTTTCCGTAATGACTACTTTCGTCCCACATGTAAACTTATTGTCATAGCCATCTATTGTTTCATTTAGAATTTTTGAAGAATTAGTGTTATTGTGTGAAAGTAACATGCTAGGCCGTTGGAACAGGAGAGAGGATGTGTTGGGTGCCTTTTCTGCACAGCTATATATAGATGAGCGAATGTTGGCTTAAGCATGGTTCTGATGATGGCGTGAGCTGAAATAGCTATAAACTATATTTTTTTAAATAATTTTGTAGAACTAAAATACATTGCTATTTTTTTTTTCACCGTGTTATTTCATTCGAGTTTGAATTTGGCTCTTAAATTAAGGAATTATAATGTTTTTTATTTTGGCTTGTACATAAACAATATACTAAATGTATGTGCGACTGCTTACTGGTTCAATATGTTATAATTTCGCAGTACGAGTAATAATAGGTAAAAACTGGAAAAAATATGTACGGAGTTTGAACGATTCAAACATAAAAAAGCATTGTTCAATAATTGTAATTTGATCTGACATTATATTTTTGCTATAAAGCATAATGATTGCGTAAGGTATAAATAAAATGTTCACTTTAAATAAATTGATTGTTGATAATAATAATAAAAATTAAAACATTTTATGGAATAGAGAATAAAATTTATAGTACATAAGTACACTTTAGCCAGTTTAGTAAGGCTATAAAAATAAATCGAATGCTTTCATAGCGTTACTCAAAATAATTACAAAACGTCGTTTATGCAAATTAATTCATGTTTAAGGATTTATAAATAAGGCGAAGGATCTTACCTGTAGGTTGGGAAGAAAATAAGGACGAAGAAAGCTTTAAAAGGTGCGGCGATATTATTTTATGCATATTTTGTTTGTTTAATATTAGCTCTGAATAAAAAAAATATGGATAGACTTTATAAAACGAGGTACACCCAAATTATTTTTTGTGTTGTTTTATTGTCTGATAAATATTTTGTTTATCAAAGAATGAGAACTAATTTAGTGCTATTTTAAATTATAATGGTAATTTATCAGTCAACAAATCTGCATTGTAGACTTGAGCCTTAATCTTACGACTACGTTTATAGTAATTATATCGTTTATAGAGTCTATAACGCTGACTCGTATTAGATCCATACAAAATAGTGAGAATTGTATTTTTTGAGGATAAATTAGTCTTTAGAAAAGCTACAATAAATTTGAAGAAAATAAAAGCATAAATAAAATACATACGCGTTTTTGATTTTTTAATCTTTTAAATAATTATTGAGTAATATTTCCAAGTTATTGATTGAATTGGCATTCACTTGGTAGAACTCCATTATAACACGGTGAAAAAAATAGCAATGTATTTTAGTTCTACAAAATTATTTTTAAGAAATACAGTTGATAGCTATTTCGGCTCACGCCATCGTCAGAACCATGCTTAAACCAAATTTCGCTCATCTATATATAGCTGTGCAGAAAAGGCACCCAACACATCCTCTCTCCTGTTCCAACGGCCTAGCTTGTTACTTTCACACAATGAAACTAAATTTTCAAAAATTCTAAATGAAACAATAGGTGGCTATGACAATAAGTTTACATGTCGGACGGAAGTGGTCATATATATAGTTCTGACGATGGCGTGAGCCGAAATAGCTATCAACTATATTTCTAAAAAATAATTTTGTAGAACTAAAATACATTGCTATTTTTTTCACCGTGTTAAAATTTCCAAGCTTTCACCAACAAGATTCAACAATTGGAAATATGGATTTATGAAAGATTTTTTTTTTTTTTTGATATCGACTAAAGGTGCTTAATGGAATTTCAATATCAAGTTTGAATTGTTACAACGTTGTACGACTACACATGTTTTGTCACTAAAAACCCGGGTCTCGCATTTCAGCATCTTCAAGCATTCTATCACATGGTTGCAACAGAGCTGACGAGTTCAGTTGCAGAGGGTTGTTAGTGACAAAACATGTGGAATCGTACAAAGTCTTAAAAATTCAAATTTAATCAGTATTTTAGTGATTGTACCCAGGTTTTATAAATATGAAGTTTGCCCAAAGTTCCTTTTTTAATCATATTTTGTAACAAGCGATGCTGGTAGATTGATTAACGAATTAGATACTTTATGCTAGAATCAAATTCATTAAGAATCTAGGTCTCTTAATTTACAGGAAAATAGTTGATTAAAGCTTGTATTGTTTTATTGTTTAATTAAATAAGTCCTCAAGGTCTTAAAAAAACATAAATAAACTTGTAAACAAAAGATATGAAATCGTATATATTGCTGAAACTGAGAAGTAACCTGTGTCAAATTATATTTTTTCCCTGTCATTTTTTCAATGTTCGCCGCAACAATTTCAATAGATGTCACATGCTTACGTCTGTCTGGCTGCTGTTTAAATAATACGACGCGCTGTTTGGCAGTCGGCATCGGGGAAAATCGGGTCCCCTGGGAAATTTTTGGAAAAGCTCATCGAATCTTTCGACTTGACAACGAATCGAATCAAATAAAAAAAAAAAAACATATCGGGTGACGATGTCGGGTGGGACGGGGTAAATCAAATGAAATTTATTTGGAGGGAGGATATATACACTTTCACACTATCATGCTTCAACTAATATTCGTCACATTATCGCAAATCTTATTTTCACATGTAAACATTTTATTCTTTGACATCTGTTTCAAGCTATCAAACGACAGGCTTGTGCATGACAATTTTTCGCACATGTATTACAGATTGTGCAAAACAGTTTTCACATGAAAATGGTAACTAAATTTATGAGTTTTTTCATGCAGAGAAAAAATGTTTATTAGTTTTTTTAAGTATTCGAATCGTAAGCAATTATTAATTGAAAAATATTAATCATATTAATTTTACTTATCTTGCAATTTGTGCTATAAAGACTAATTGTCTTAATTTGGCGTTTGTTTTTCTGTTCGGTGACAGATAAGAACAATTTTAAAACAAAACATATCACGAAAAAATATTTTATTATAAATTATCATTTTATGAAATAAATACGCTGTCTGCTAATTTTCAGTTTATTATAAAAAATGCAGGATGTATTTCAATTTTTTTATATTAAAAGTTGACTTTATTAGCATTAATTCATCCCCTGCTGAAAATTTTAAAGGATATTACAACACCTTGACTTCAAAAATTATTTGAATAATATCTGTTTGAAACAATCTTATTGAGTTTGTCAGGACAAATCAAGCAATGCATTAACTCGAAAATTCGCGAGTACAAGACGGTATTAACCACTGTTAATTCATATATTTTCGGGTATCAACTTTCAATACAGTAAAATCAGCTGTCTCAACAGTTGAGACGTTAGCAGTCAGAGGGTAAATTTATGATATCGACTGAATGTGCTTGTTAACAGTACAAATTTTATGAACACTAGGTCAATCGCTTTTAGTTCTTAGTTCAATCCTAGTGAATACAGACTCTAATCCTTTTTCCCTGTCCAAATTTAATAAAAAAAGAAAATTTTATCCAATATTTATATTTATGAATATACACTTGAGGTAAACAAAAACTCACATTATATTAATATTATTATACATTTGTACATCTCAGTGTGTAATGTTATATTAAACTCTGTCTCTGTATGTATGTGAAATAAACTATTTACTTATTTGACAATAATATTGATAATAATATATTATATGAAATTAGACACTATAATTAATTCTTGATATAGTTTAAGCACACGCCACTTAGTGGAGACCTAATAAATCAGATATTTGAAATTGTATGATATTACAAAATTAAGCACTGATATAGTTGCCATATATATTAATTTTGAAACTGGTTCGTTTGAGTATAACAATAAATGCTACTGAAATGCAAATTTCTCGATGTCATTGAAACAAATTGCAGAATAAAAGACACAGAAAGAATCATAAATTGGTTTTGGCATATTGATTTGATATTCATAATTAGAATTTTTGGTATTATGGTATCATTTAGATTTTTGTGTAGATAATTTTGATGTTTATTTTGAGGAATGAATCTGTGTTCTATGCTTATGGAAAACATATAAAACAATACTTAGAGTATTAATATTACTAGACTAAGTTTCAGTTCTATTTTGATAATAAACATACAATGTATTAATAGTAATTGATACACAATACCGAGGAAAATTTCTTAATTAATCGATGTTTGATGATCGTTCTTCGATAATGAAATGTTACCGATTTATCTGTTAATAACGTTTAGGTGATACTGAATTGAATCTTTGAAAATATGATTTCATGATTAATGTGATAATTTCCCATAATTGAAAGGTTGAAATAATCATAAACAAAATATCACTTTAATATAACATAATATATTGTACAAGTGGTGAGCTTTTTATTTTACATTTACAACGCTTACTTTCAGGGAAGATAATATGCATTCGTAATAACAGTATTTCATCATACGTTTTTCCATAACGCTGCTTGTAATCAGTTGCCAAGTTATTTTTTATAAAAGAGTAAGGATGTAATAAAAAAGCTGGGACCAGCCTAGTGATTAGTTTATCGCTTTTGTCACGCACCATTTTGAACATTGAATAGATTGAAGAGAATTATATACTTTTAAACGTCCATGTCTTCGGCATTCTGAACAGTAGTCAAAGTTAATGACGTTAATCACTCTATTACAGACTTCATATATATATTATATATGCGATGCCTATCATCTTAACATTAATTTATGATCAGATGGCTTAAAATAAATAAATTATTACAACCACAGATGTAACATTTATAAACTGGTGTAATAACGATTTATAAATATATGATGGATGAACACAAATCCAATTCCTGTGCACGATGGCGGATAGACTGATTCGGGTCTTCCTCTACGCTACGGTATACAGCAGCAATGATTCTTCTGTACGCACTGTAACGTCTCTGTGGATGCGTATTATCATTTATAGTAAAGGTGGTGCGAAAACGTTCCATAGTTAATCGAATTAATTGCTCTGATGGACGATTATGTTGACCATAAAATAGACGTAGTGCGCGATACGTATTTCAAACAGAACCACGATTTTCAATATAAATTTGCACAATTTGGAAGCGTTGTTGAGGCGACAGTCTATTTGTGCTAAAATTCCAAATCAAGCTCATAATAAATTACTTGACAGCTGACAAAATGGCCGCCAGTTAAAAAGTGTTGCCAACTTAAAGTTCTATACATCTAAAAAAACATCTTATATAACCAACAGTTAAAAGGAATAAATATTTAATATGTTCTTTATTCTTAATAAAATCATGTGTGTTGAGATATCCAGGATAAAATAACATTATTTAAATTGATTAAGATAGTTATGGCCTAAAAATCATCTGTTACTATAGGCGGCAGCAATAAATATCTGGAGTCTCTTCGTTGTAGTAATGTATTTTATATAACAATATAATATTATACAAAACGTGAATGAACAAACAAAGGTCTACAGCATAAATATATTTTTTAATGTATCGCCTAAATAAATGCAAAAGAGTATACCATATATATTCTCTTGTTTTACATCATTGTAGCATAACCGAAAAAATATGTACTTAGATAAATGAAGTTATAGTAAACTTATGCTTTTTTTATGGGTTTCATTTTTTATTCATGAATAATTCATATAAGACATTGTCTAAATTGGAAATATGTTTCACCTTTTTCATGACAATTTATGTTTCGTACTAAATGCACAGTTTCGTGAGTTTATTTCCAATTTAGATCAATCTTATGCTTGGGTTGCTTTTGGCCTGACTCCAATATTATATGGACTGAAAATAATAATCAGAAACCTTCTGAATTTATTCAATTTTTGTAATAGGGACCATTTTGTTTCTTCGTAGAATTCTTTGTCTATCTCTTTTATTTTTTTATTTGAATGAAATAAGAGAGAAATTGAAAAATTAGGTCGCTTTAATATATAATCGTACAATCAATTTACAATTTTTAAGACAGTGAACCAAATTTTGTTCATAACATGTAATTAAGCGACACATGTATACAATGGCTTCTGAAATGAATATTTGCAATATAATATTTTTTATTTCTATTTAATATCCACCAACAATTGTCATTTCTTTTAATGAGGTATTTTAATAGACTGTGTGATGTTTTAATATATTTGTTCTATCACGGTTTTTCAAATCAATTATTTTTTCATTTCAATTGGTAGGTGTTTGTCTAGTTATAAAAATAAATTTTGAACTTCATATAAAAGCTTGTTTCCCACTTTCAATAAATAAAATACTTACATCAATATCGATGTATTTGATTACATATTTAGAATATTTTATGATGGAGATTTTTGTTATTATATTCGGGTCACATATATATGAAATTATATGGTTTGTTTTATATCCAGAAACGTTTGTTTAATAAACAGAAGATAATTTGAGCAGGAGTTTAAAAAATAAAACTCAAAACATTGGTTAGTGGTGATATCTATTTTAAAATAGATTTAAAAATTATATGATTCATTTACATCAGACTAAAGAGTTTTGTAACATGTCACATTTAATATCAGTCGATTTCAATCAATGTTGTTCGCCCATTTCCTCTAAAAGGGTTAAAACATACGTAAAAGCAACAAAGTATCAATCATAATTCAATATTTCGCTGCAAACTCAATTGTCTTTCAGTACTTGAGTGAACGCAAGAAGACTTGATCTTTAAACGAGTATTTGATTGTTTACAAAATTGGTGAAATTTGCGAGTACAGTTTATTAAAATCTTAGCCAATTTTTAATTGAAACCTTTTCACAATATTTTTTTATAGCTTTTAAAACTGAACAGTTATATTGAAAATTTGAATTTAAAATACTCAATTCTGAATTGACTAACAGTTTTCAACATTGCCGATATTTCGTGGCAATTGGGACGTTACTTCATTTTTTTCCCAAAAAAGGACGAGTGTTTACCGTTCCGGAAACGCTGGTGGAGCGAATAATTGATGCATCTGGGAGACTCTCGTGTCGTCGGAAATTTCACCTACAATATTGTCACTCTGGAAAAGTGCAAAATGCGACGGCACGTAATTCGATTGTACAACCATTCTGATTCCATTTATCATGAAAGACAATCTATTTAAGTAGCATTCAAGTGGAAACATCACTTTTATAATATAAATATCGATATACAAAAGAAAAAAAAAATATGTTGTAAGATTGTGAAGAGGCTTTTTTCTACATTGTGATTTTTTTAAAATAAAAGTTTTTGAAATGGAAACGTGAAATAAGCTACTTAGCATTGTTAAAAAAACTCGATTACTAATGACACATGTATCACTTAAAAGTTTTTTTCAGTTTCCTTGTAAAAACGTTACTTTTGAAAGTGATTCAGAAAAGTGCGATCGACTTCAGACTTCGAGAATTTTATATTTTTGTGGAGCATGTGTAAGTCAAGAATATGAAGTATATGATTATTCACTATAGCCTTGAAAAAGTCTAATGATGTATTGAATGTCTATTAATACTATATTGAACTTTCACTTTTGAAGATAAAAAATAATGCAATTTTTATCCACCTTTATGAACAAATATGCAACTCTTATATTTAATAGTTAAAAAAGCGTATTCTATTATTATATTCCTTATGAGATACATGTTTTTTCTTGAATGAAATGGTGTATATTTCAATTTAATGTAATTTAAGTCTTTAAGTGTTTATGATCGTATCATATATATATAATAATAAACATCAATTACCAGTTCACTATATTTTTATTGTGTGTATATTTTTTCGCATTGATCCGGTTAAATGCAAGCAAAGTCGATATTCGTAATAATTTATTCAACAATCTATCTTTTTTTTTTCAAGTTGTGTGCTGTACGTTAAAAAACAATAAAATAGTTAGTTGGAATCATATACCGAGACAAAAAAAGTCTTTTTTATTAAAAGAATTAAAAAAAATATTAATCGTAAATAAACTAAATTTTCAGTTCCATCCCACACAAATTACTCAAAAGCAAGCAGGAGAAAATATTAAATATTTATATGCTTATTTCTAGCGTTAATTGAATTAAAGGTCACTGAAATTTTATTAAAATTGAATATTCGTTCAAAACTGCAGTTGCATGAGCATTAATTGATAAAAACCATTTGTATCTAAGCGAATTGGCAAAAATTGTCACATGCACACTCAAGGATTAAATCATGTAAACGTAGAAACGAAATCTTAATTAGTTATGATTTTTTATTACTGGCAAATCAGATTTGCAATTTTTCAATATTACATTTTTTCAAAAACGGAGATTACATTTTTCTGGAGTGAGATGATTTCAGCGTTTTTCAATTCATACATCGTTCAAGTGGTAATAATGTAAATAGGCACTTACCAGTACTGTTAACTGGATTTTTTCAACGGCAATGTTTTATTGAACAGCATTCTGTAAAAAGCAAAAATAAATCAATGAATTAATAAGCAACAGTGTCATAGATTTATTTGGAACTAAATTATTAAAATTGTTTCATTTTTAGCCGAGAAAATAATTAATAGCATTAAATTGAAATAGCATCTTAGACAAAGATTATATATAGTTCTTACAGTTCAAAATTAGCCCTTTTGGTTTCGATAATTTTATCAATGATTGGTATTGAAACGGGCTATCGCCGAAAGACATCTGATAATAATAAATGACAAAAGAATACAAGTAGTTACTGTGTTTAGGCGGTAGTTTTTTAGGGTTATTTAATTGCAATGCATTGTAACACATTTCGTCAATAAATAAATGATTTTAGACATTAGTTTCAATCTTCCTCCGCAAGCATGTTTTTATATCTTCAGCGATAAATCTTACCAATAAACGCATAATAGGACGTTGAAACTCATGCTTGTGTGTGATCTGCTACAGAGCCTCTTTCTTCAAAATCATTCATTTAACGATAAATAGTGACACGGTGAAAAAATAGCAATGTATTTTGGTTCTACAAAACTATTTTTAAAAAATAGTTGATAGCTATTTCGGCATACGCCATCGTCAGAACTATGCATAAACTAACATTTGCTTATCTATATATAGCTGTGTAGAAAAGGTACACAATACATCTTCTCTCCTGTTTTAACGACCTAGCTTGTTGCTTTCTCGCAATACAACAAAAATTTTCAAAAATTGTAAATGAAACTAAAAACGCTGCGGTAGCTGCCTTTTTAGTATCATTATCAGCTGTTGATCTTGACATAAGTATAGCAGCTTACTGCACTGCATAAGTAACTATAATATTAAAACTGTAATTATTTTTTATTCATTTATGGCAAAATATATTAAATTAATCATTTAGTCTATTGCAATTATGACGTAAATATGTACAAATATTCATTTTTATCTAATAGAACAAGTGTGCGATGTGACCTTTATGTCAAAACGTTTACGCCTCAAAACATTTCTCGAAACAATCTGATAAGCCTGCTTGATTGTTATTTAATTTTCTCTGCGAGTAAAATATTGTCATAGCAAACATCTGCTAAGAAGTCTTACGAGATATAAATTTCACCTGGAGTGGAGTTCTGTAATCAATTCAAAGGTAAACTTGGTATAAATGGAACCCCAAACGCCTAAGATACGACAAATCTTGAATTCGGGCGCATACATATTAATGAAGCAAATTCAGTTACCTATTGTCTTTGTTGTATCCATTACAAACTTGATTTGCATATTGTGGAAGGCAGTAGCAATATTGTTTTACTCCTAACAACCATATGCGACAGCCAATATTTTGTACGTGACATTGTGCTATGCTCATATTAAACACGAATATTATTCAAATACATAAACGGTCGTAGAAATTCTACGCTACTTGGGATAGAGTGATAAATTATCATTTTGAAAGGATAATTTTATTTATTTTCTGATGTTAATACGTAATTTATATTTATTGTGTATTAAAAAATGGATATGACAGTCACATGCATAAAACAGGTCATTTATATGATATAAAAAAATATAAAAGAGAAAACATTTCACCATAATTACTTCGAATCTACAAAAGGTCTGTAATATAACAGCTATAACAGCATTAAATTGTCGTCACAAAAGAAATAGATGCTGAAAAAATATATTTGTTTATTATACTGCATAAAAAAATGCTCAATCAAGAATATGTGACGTTTAACTCTTTTCAGCTCCGTTGATGGTGCAATAAGCTAGAAATGGTTAAAAAAGTGTGCACACGCTAGACATATTTTAGAGAAATTGTGCATGCTTGGAAATAACACATATAGAGGAAAGTGAAAATTTATTAGATTCATTCGAGACCGTCAGGAAATTTTTTATTTAAAAATGTAAGATGTATACTTACCTCTTATAAACCAGACGTTTTATCCAAGAGAAGAACAAAAAAAAATGACTGGAAACGTATAGAATCATATTATGATGGACAAATTTACTTATTAAAAAAAACTATTTTTTCGTAGATAGAAATCAAACTATTCTAGTGAAATAAATATTATAAATATGTTAATAAAAAAGATCCTTCAGTATACTCTTAAAAATTATAAATTAGAATATTAATTTAGATAATTGTAGAACGTAACGTATTTTATTTAATTTTATTGCATTCCCCTACCAAGTTTCAATATCTAAATAACTTTGTTGTGTGCTGATCCTAAAGCAAATGAGCGCTTCTATTTTCTTAAGCTATAATTTTAAAAGTCGCTCACAAAACTAGAAAAAAGGATGTGGAATGAGATAAAAGCTAATAAATACAACCTTTATGATCCCTTTATAGTTTTATTCAAAGTGGATTGTGGTCCTTTTGGTTATGCTTTATTCTTAGCAAAAATACTTAGCATTATTGGTTTTTGCTTAGACTAAATATTTGAAGAAAATTGTGTTACATAAAGAATTCGGAGTTTTAAAGAAATTAAAAGTATTTACTTCAACTCCTAGCTATCATTTAAACATTTTAATAACGCTGATTGTAAAAAAAACTAGCTGTTGTAGTAAATAAATTGCTTTGTTTGAAAAAGATATTTATCAATTTACGACTTACACTAAAGTATAATTTTGCAAGTAATAAGTGCGAAGAAGAAAAGTTTTGACATCAGCTGTTTTTGTAAGGTTAGGGCTTTTATTATTTGCAAAGTCTGTCACCGAGTCAAGTTATTGTTATTCAAAGAAAAGTTTTTCAAAAGTTTGCAAATGTTTAATTTCAAAACGGAATTTTAAGAAGTAAGTGATTATTGAGAGCTTTAAAATTATTTTTTATCATTAACAATTCTGTATTACGTACAAATAAATATTTGTTTTATAATATTATACGTTTCTACATCCATTAAATCTAGGCTCCAACGAAACGTTCCATTGTTATTTCTTAAATGTTATTGTAAACATCTCTTTCAATGTATTTATTCTCTCTTATTGTATTATATCTTTGTCTTGTCAATTAATCCGTTCAGTACAAAGATATTAAATATGATTTTTTTATAAATTTATTAAGATTTTAGTTATTCTCATCATTGAAACGAAAATTTTGTTTAATTGTAAAATGCTACATTTGATTTTCAGTTGAGGGTTTTTATAACCGGTTTTCAATGTAAAAACATTTTTATGCACCCTAACTTACTAACCCAAATTATTAAAAAAATCTCAAATTAAGATTACATTTCACGATAAAGTAAAATATGTCAAGAAAATGAGGAGGGATAATAACGAAAAAAAATGATAACTATTTATTTAAAGAAAACCATACAAAATTATAATTTTTTTCTATCCGAAAACAAAATCATCACCCATATTTTATGGTGTTTACTGTTGATTCGTCGTGAAAACACATAATAAAAATTAAACATTTCAATCAGCAACCAGACTCGGTCATTTTACAAAATTATGCAATAAATATAAAAAATGTGCTTTATTTTAAAACTAGTTAAATATTGTACAATAAAGCCATTGTCTATTATTTTATAAATCTACAATTCACTTTAAATTTGTGATGGTATGTTTGATTCTTATAAAAAATATATGCCAAATAAAGGTTTTCGTTAAGTATTGTTCAAAAATAATCTTTGTTACTACCAGTCAACATTTGAATTGAATATAGAAGTCATGTCTGAAATTGATTTTTTCATAGTAATCGCTGTATCCATATAAAACATTTATACTATTGCGTTACTTTGTAGTAGTAGTATTCGAACTGAGAGATATTTTTATAAAGTAAATGTAAGTATCCGTTATTGAATCAGAATTCACATAGATATTTAGGATTTGAAGGAAGTATTTGGCGTCCCTCCTGTACTTGACGGCTTGCTTTTATCTACCTGCGGTGGCCGTTCTAACCTCTCTCGGCATTTTATAATATCCAGCTTACTGAAAAGCTCTTGGTCGTTGCTTTAAATGAAAGAATTTCTGGAATACCGCTTTCATTTTACTAATCCAATTGTTTTCGAATTTGAAATGAATTTTAGCTAGATATCATTGTACTATGAATGGAGGTTGTGCGAATAAAAAATAGTTTTTGCTAGGCTCTGTCCGTACAATTAAAAAAAAATATCTCGAGTTATAATATGGTTTTCTGTAAAGAATTGAACTAATAATTAATACTGTTAATTGCAATTATCACAGAAAAACTAGTCATACCTTAAATTTTCGAGTATCTTTATATATATATATATATCAAATAAAGTTTGATAGAACTTCTTTTTATTCACATATTTTATTATTTAAATGGTATTTCAATTTACAAACACTTGCTCAATACTACAGTGCTACAGAAAAACGATGCTTGTTTATATATTGTAATGGATTGATTGCGTTAGATTTTTAAAAATACACCATATATATCTTAATTGATAAAATAATCTCAACTGAGTTTTGTCATTCAACCATTTTACGACAAAATAAATAAACTATCACAAACTTATAGACCACGCTAGAGCTTTTTAGCTTACGATAAGGAATTGCTTAAAGATATTGAGAATGCAGATTGTAAATATAAAACATGTACCACGGCTAAAGATATAAGTTGATGGATAAATTGTACAGATTACTTTATAAAAGAAACGATCTTTATCAATAAAAACAAAATATATGTGTGTTTATGATTTACGTAAGAATACACCACAAATATTTTCACCCGATATATTGTATAATGAAAACGGTATAACATAACATAAAATTCTTAATCTTTGATATTTATTGACATTTTTATCATTATTTTGTTCCGTCGATGCCTTGGAATTTATTATAATTAAACATGATATGAAAAAATGTCAATTAAGTTTCACATAAAAAATGTATGAAGTCGATGTTAAGGTTGAAAGTAGTGAATATAATCCTTGGATAAAGATGGTTTCTAAATAAAAACGGACCGTAATGAAATACCAATATTTGAAATAAAAGAATTCAGTATGGTAAATATTTAAAGAGGAAATGTGAAATAAAAGATTTATTCAATTTTCAGCTAGCGGAGAAAATTGAAAACTGTACAAATAGTGTATCTCTTGGTTATTTTTACTAAGTAACAGTAAATTTCTCTAAAAAAAAATGGAATATCATTGAGAGATATTTAGTGATATTTTTCATTACTTCCATAGAGAAAATCATTGCCTCTGACCAATTTCAGATAGGTTTACGGTGCCAAAATGGCGATATTCAACAAAATATGTATTATTTATTATGCGAAAGAAAATCTGCTCCTTATGCTGATTTAGTACGATCACTTAAAAGATCCGCATAAATGTCTTTAAATAAGTAAAACACATTTTTACACTTACGATTAGGCTTTTACGTATATGGATTGAATAGTTTATTATACGTAATAATTCATATCTTAATTTAAAGATATCTATTGATAAACAGTATTTGACGCATCGTGTTCCTTCTATGATTGTCATTATATTATAAAATATTTATGTTGGTTGCATAAGCTCAAACAGCTGTCCTATTTAGTAAAAAAATCTTTATATGTGTCCGAACAGTCGTAAAATTACTTATCTTTTCACTTCACCTACAAAAAAACAAAACGCTTAATTTAAGAATTCCCCATAAAATATACTGTGGAAATTTAAAAGCTCTTAAAGCCGAGAGTCATAATTGGAATTTAAAAGCTCCCATGCTTCAAGTAGCGTTTTGAAATTTTGTCATTACTGTCACTTGGAAATATGTTCCCATCGTTTCCCTGAACATTTTTGACAACTAGACATAAGAGGTCTTAATAGCATGGCGGATATAATAAGTACCCATGTTCTTTTACGCACTTCTGTCGGTTGATAGACGATTTGAAGAATATCTTCTATGTCATATTACTCGTTATGGCGTGGTTGGTTTGAATTTCGCTTTGCTACAAGATTGAGACAACACGACAAACGATATTAATAGTTAAACTACTTAAAGGTTGCTTGTCTATATAATAATGAATATCACAATAAAAATTGCAAAGCAAACAGTCCATGGTATTTTCAAGATAAAGTAAAAATATTTATATCAATAGACATCAACTATCACAAAGGCTTCTTAACGAACAAACTAATATATTGTCTTCCCCATTAATAAAACCTCTCCACTGTCTGATTTGCTTCCGTAATAGACCATATCCGTGCCACATGTAAACTTATTGTCATAGCCGCCTTTTTAGTTTCATTTAAAATTTTTGAAAAATTTAGTTTTATTGCGACAAAGAAACAAGCTAGGCCGTTAAAGCAGAAGAGCAAATGTGCTGTGTAACTTTTCTACACAGCTACATATCTATAAACAAATGTTAGTTTAAGCATAGTTCTGACGATGGCGTGATCGGAAATAGCTATGAGCTTTATTTAAAAAAATAATTTTGTAGAACTAAAATACATTGCTACTTTTTTACCGTGTTATAAAGTAAAAAATAACTAGCATTTAATACGATTTTTGTATTATAAATAATATTTAATCATCATCATCATCATCATCAGCCGGGGTCAATCCACTGCTGGATGAAGGCCTCCCCCTGCTTTCTTTTTTTTTCAGAGGGGTTGTTTGAACATAGCAACACCACGCTGCCCAGGCGGGCTGGTGTTCGGTTTTCTGTCTGTGTTTTCCTTCCCATAGCCAAGAGAACACGGCACGCGGTGTTCCCGCGCGGTCACCCATCCAAGCACTATCCGCGTGCAATGCTGCTTAACTTCGGTGATCGCACGAGAACCGGTGCTTTCAACGTGGTATGGTCGTTGGCCAAATAATATTTAATATTTTATGCAAAATGGAAATATAGTGACATTATATATTTTGAAATGTCTAATGAAAATTTAATTGAAAATTGCTCTTGTGTTTTAAATGCAATATTTTTAGTGATCATAAAACATCTTTGACGATGCTATGTTGTGGAATCTACCCTATACGAATACTGTTAGCAAACTAGTGGTGATGAATACAATGCTTAGTGCTCAACATGATGTCATATTACATTTCTGTTTATCGTTGAACGCCCCTTCGTATAAAATTTACAGTACTGGACAGGGATCTTCAATGCTGTCGATTTGCAGGGCGTTTTTGCTCCAGACGTTTGTTTACAAAAGGTCCACGCTAGGTTTGGACGTAAACAAAGTCGTTAGTAGCTCGTTAACCCGTTTCAATAAGTGAGGACTAGAGTGGAAAGCAGGAGCATTGGTTGCGGCTTAGTTTGGTTTACTCTGACCTTTCAATTTATCATACTCGCAATGCTAATAAGGGTTTGAACTATGAATTTAAAATTGAAATAATCTTTGGAACTCCAAATTTGTTAGGTATCATTTGAATTACTACTAAAACTCAAAAAAAGAGTGCTGTGCTGCTATTTTTGCGGATTTTTGTTTAAAATAGAGTGTTTACCATTTCTGAGCATAAAAGATTCACAATTTACAAATGACTTCATAAAAGAATCGCGTAATATATATTTAAACTCAGCGCCTACGTGTTTACTTCTTTTTGATAAAGGTCGCAAGATGACGGCTTTGGAACAGCTGGAAATCAATGGGTATTAATTGTCACACGAAATTTTAAGCAAACAGACAAATATAAGTCAATCGCCGCGTCTCCGACCATTGCGAAGGGCTAATGTATTTCCGTAATAACTCATCTCCGTCCAATATTTAATATTATTACTATTGCCACCTGTTTAGTTTGATTTAAATTATTTTTTTTCGTTTGCTAGCAGGAAATAAGGTAGGTTGTTAAAAAGGAAGAGAAGATGTATTGTGTACGTTTTCTACACAGCTATATATAGATAAGCAAATGTACGTTTAAACATAGTTCTGACGATGGAGTGAGCTGAAATAGTGGTCAATTATATCTTGAAAGTTTTGTAGAACTTAAATACATTGCTGTTTTTACCGTGTTTTTCTGATAATGATGTTTTGTGTAGTGCAATTATCAAAGTTTATTAAAAAAAAAAACTTAAAAGAGTAAAAATAAAATACCATAAACCATAAGGCATATAAAGTTATGATTAATATTGTATTTTTTCTATAGCTAACGGATAAATTCAGTATAATTTATTGTAAAAAGCGATAATACTTCTCTTTCCCTTTTTCACTCACCATTGACATTTTGGTCTTTAATTTTATACGGTATTACAACATTTACAAAATTCAGTCTTCTGAAAACAACATTTGATTCGCGTGGAAGCGAAATCTGTATGGTTATTAACAATGTGGCTCTTCCAATGATTTGAAGTCAAGACTTTAGTTAATTCTGTCAAAAAATCAGTACGTTTGGTGTCTTTATGAAAAAAGGTGTTTCACCATTCTAACAATGGCACTGCTCATACAGTTCAGATCAGAGGACAAGGGAACCATACTGCACCTATTCCTAATTGAGTTGAGCACTGATATGACACTTGATGTATGACGTAAAAAATAAGCGAAGTGTTGACTGTTTCTTTGTCATTTTGACATCTTAACTGTGGAGTATTTTATACAACTCAATCAAAAAATATTCAGTTTTTTTATGTAGTAGTCAACATCGGTTTTGTTTAGCATGAACATTTTCTCTTGCTTAAATTTAAGCCGATACCAGAAATTGGTCGCCATCATTAAACACTTTAAGGAGAAAGTAATATTTTTATAAACATTACATATTTTTTTTTAATAATAAAATCACATTTTTAGTACTTATTTCAACAATATATTTTTTTTCAGGACCGGTTTCGCTCACCGCGGGCATTATCAACTTATAATGCTCGCGATGAGTGTAACCATTCCTGATCAAAAAACATATTGTGGAAATAAGTGCTAAAAAATGTGTTTTTATTATTAAAAATATCATGCCATTCCACCAAGAAGTGACAGTTATCACCTTAAAAGTAAAAAAAGATAGTCATTTAAATTGTTTAACAGTCATTAAAAAGTGTAAGTGACAAGTAAGCGGGCGTTGATTCAAAATATTTTCATAACACTGTAAATTATTCAAATTGTTACTTAAAAAAAAATACAAAATGTCTACTTGAAGCTAATTGAAAGCAAAAAAAAATTTCCAATAACAGAACATATTTGTAAATGTTGTGAATGTGTAGTTTGAAACCACGGTGCACAAAACAGCGACTGTCACCATCGACAATTGGAATCTATGATTGTTTGTTTAGTTTAAATGAAAAGTGTCCAAAGCATTAATGTAAACTTTATTTTTGAATTAAGAATATTGCACTGTAGAAATAAATATTCACCTGCTTTTGCAAACTTGAACATTTTATATTTAGAATAATAATGCCAACATAAATAATGAACTCGCTCAACAAAACAAAAGAATGTGTTTTGTTTTATATACTATGCTTATGTGAACAGTAAAAATGGAAAATATTTTTCTTTATCTACGAATTTTAAATCAATTTTGAGGCGTTGACTATTAATTCTTGGTGGAAATGTAATTTAGTAAATTAAATTATCACAATCGTATAATACAGAGCTAATTTGGCTCATGGCGAGCAGTATTAATTGAATGAATTAATATTTATCGATTGAAATTTTTACGGCTACTGGTTTAAGATTTTCTTTTTTCGATAATACAAAATATTACTTTTAAGGTGTTAACTGTCATTTCTTGATGAAAAGGTGTGATATTTTAAATAAAGTGGTCAAAAATTTGTTTTTATTATTAAAAAAATGTGACTTAGGTATTTAAGGATATTTTTGTCCACCTCTTGAATGTTTGTGATGATGAGTGTGGTATGCAGTAAATAATAAACAAGAGTACAGTCAACCAAAACGCTTTTTTCAAACGATCTTGCTTGACAAAGTCCTTAAAACCAATGTACAGTTTGATTATTAACCAGTAAAAACGTGTGTGTTTTCAATTACGCTCAAATGAAGTTTAAATCTACATTTTATTTATAGAAAAAGTCTACCAATTGTTTTGAAATATTTTTTGACTTCATCAAGATGTTAAAATAAATTTCATTCGATTTTAACGATTTTGTGAACTCTCTCAACAATCACAAAACAAGCGCAATTATATTTTGTTTAATGAATATAATATTTTTATCCATTTAGAGCTGAAGGAATTTTGTCAGCTGAAGGTTTTCGACAGGAACTATTTTATTGTTATTAAATCTTTTTTGGTTTTAGAAATGTGTACGAATTGAGTGGATTTGAATAATGACATCGATCGATATACAAATATCGATTGAAAGATATATGTGAAAGACACAATAGACATAATAGATATTTATGTCAAGAATTATATTAATTAAAATTTTCCCTTCTATTGGGTACTGCGTTGATACGTCACTGTTGTTTTGCCACTGCTCTGATTTGTCCAGCATTTGTTGAATCACTTTTAAAAATATATACATATTTGAGAAATATAATACTCATATTTATCAAATTCCATTTTTATTCATTCTAATTGTTTTTATTTCGATACTCGTTGTCATAACTATAATATCTCATATCATTTAATGTATATATAATATAATTAAGTTAGTCTAAAGGCTCTTGTATCAAAATTAGAAACACGTGTCGCACATACACAGAAACACGAAAAATGAGGCTCCAATTAATCTTAATACTGGAGAAGAATCAGCTCAATTTCTCAGAAAAATCTTTTGAGGATATTAATACAGTTGATTTAACTGATATATCACTATAGTTCTTAGAAAACAAAAAGGCTTAGCAAAGTTAAATTTCCTGTTAACACTGTTTGAAACTGAATATCAAAATCCTATTTATACCTAATATAATATATAAGGAAATGCTTTAAACGTGTTAGCATTATAACAAAGCATAAATTCGTATACAAATATATCATACTCAAGTAGGAATATTTCCTGTGTATTGTCTAAAGCGAAAATTCAGGAAAACATAAGTTATGTTTGCGTGCTGTGGTGACAATCAATGAAGTTCACTAGTAATTCATTGCTTTAACAATAGATGTCGTAAACGCGTGCTAAGTTTAGGTTGCCTCAATTTATCGTTGCAGTTAGTGTGTCATTATTTTTAATAAAATAAATTCACAATAAAAAAAAAATTAAACACTCAAATAAATCAATATTCCGTTCGCTAAACTGGCCATCGGTTTTTGTTGTGAATCTTTTATAAATTTTTTTAAATTTCTACTCATAGGTAGAACTGATAAATATCATTTATGTTTTTATTTCGATTGATATTTTTTTTGCATTTTTAAAAAAGAATTTATTGAATGCTGATGTATCCAGTTTTACTTTGGTTAGATTTGTTGCTAAATATCAAAATTTTAAAAACTTTAAAAACCTTTTGTTATCCCAAAAACGCACTATTCATCTAAAAATTTCGGAAATTTTCGAGAACAATTCAACGTGATATATGTAAAAATCTACGTACATAAACAAAATAATATGTAGAGTAAGCACAAAAAACTGAAATATTTGGTCAATATTTATTTAATTCGTGTAGTCAGCAAACAAAAAGTCGATATAAGCAATTCTAATGAGAAAAGCGGAAGTGACATAATAATGAATACTTAAATGATTTCAAAATTCCTATAGTTAACACTAGAATAATAACACATATTTATCTTTACGAAAAATATTCGTTGGTAAAATTCAAATTGCTGGATCCAAACCCAAGCCGAAATTATTTATCCTGGTATATCAAAAAATATTATTGTTGAAGCTCGCTGGTGGAGTCGATATCTGCTTCAAATAAAGTGTTCTATAAGAAATCAGATGCTTTGTTGTGATTTCTTCCAGTTGTCTTGACATTGTCATTCATTGTTTCATTTACTTTGCATTATTCAATGAAATAAGAGACTTTTCTACTTTTGATGTTTTTTTTACTAAAATTGAACTTTTTTTTAATATGTTACTTTTCGTCAGTATTGAAATGAATATAAGACATAAAGATTATAAGTGAATAGTAGAATATAATGATGAACTCTTTCTAATTTTTAAATTGTCATGAAAAATTTAAAAAAAATCTATTAAAAGATAATTTCATGATTTTAAATAAAATTAAAATTATTTAGCACACAATTTATTGCGTTATGTTTTTTCCTTTGGACCAATGCCGAGTCATTTAATATTCCGCATCATATCAATTATTTACGAATATTTTTAATTTACTTTTTCCGCAAGAGCGAAAAAAGCGACACCCTTCTTTTACCCTTGTCAACGAAAAAGCTTTTTCGAAATAGCTTAAAATTTCACAGGCATAATTCAGAGTCAGGCAAGAAGCAAATATTTTATTATCATCACCATGAGCTTTTGAATACTGGTGAGTTTTAGACGACCAAGCTAAGGCTATCTACAAATAAGTAAACCTGGTATAGAAAATTTATATCTTGACCTCGACAATTATTCAGTTTTTGTTCGCCACTCACGTAATACAGGAATTTTTTTTAAATTGAGTGTTTTAAAAGAACTGTACACATTCTGTTTGTATTTGTGCCAACTTCATCGGTCATTCATTTTAATATATCAATAAAACTTTTTATGTATTATTATATTTACAAATTAAGCCATTATTCTAATATCATACAATCATGAAATCAAAATGATTATTATTTGTTATTTTGTTTTATTAATTTTAATGAAATACACATAATAATAAAACAAAAACTATATATTTACTCGGTTATTCTATGATAGAAAACACATGTTTTTCTTTCATATTAGCATCTCATATTGAGAAATTGTAAATATGTTATCAAAAAAATCACAAGCCTTAAGGAAAGATCCAATTTTTGTCAAGGAGGCTCACATATACTCGAATGTAACGAGAACCTATTTGCACAGCCTTTTTAGGGCTTTTGTGGTATATTCTTAAATCGAAGAAGCCTCTTATAAAAGCTTCTTCGTGTGATTCGGAAATTGTTGAAAAGAGCTTTTCGAGAATCGATACTTCCATCTGAAAGAATTTTATATGAATAAATTTTGCGAGAAATAGTTTTACATTCAGATATTATTATGTAAAAGTAGTTTTGGTATATTTTTATCTGTCATAAAACCAAATCAGCGAGAAAGCTTTGAAATATCAAAAGCATCTACTTAAATGACATTTAAGTATTTTTGTGAAATATGGTAAATTTCACAGTTTTGTACTATAGACAACGGTTTATAGATATAAAAAAAAAGAAATTTTATAAAAGAATACTTGACTTAGCGTGAATAATAACATTGGTTTATCAAAAAAAATATTTTTTCATTTATTATTAATAAAATTATATGTAAAACATAGAAAGCATTCTGTAACACTGTTCCAAAAAATATCATATTTTCTCAAAGTTTCTTACAACACAAAAAAATTGTCTGACAGATTTTGATATATTGTACGATAATTTAAACTATCTTATTGGGAATTGTTTTTCTATGATCAAAAAACCATTAAATTGACTTATGGAATTTAGAAAACTCTATAAGAATTGCTTTAAAATTAAATTAAATAAGAAAGGTCACAATCTCGTTATTACTCTTCTCAGTAAACAGTTTGAAAAATTCATAAATTTTTGTTAGAAAACACATTTTAAAGTGCTGTTTTCTAACGTCACAGGTGTAGACGTGTATACTTTCATTTCACGAAAAGGATAAGCTATTTTCTAAAACACTTTTACTCGACGTGAATAAAGGTGATTTCATATAAAAATAATAAGTTTTTTCTTATAAATTTTTATTGTTCAACAATTTTAAATTAATAATTTTTAAAAATATTTACTTCTAAATTTATTGCTCAACAGATCATTTGAAGGCTATTATAAAGTTCTGATGTTCATTTTCTTATGCTAAGTGCTGAAATATGTTTAACATATAAATAAAATTGTATTAATATTTATCATAAACAATACATTTATGGATGAATGCATGCCTTTGAAATATAGAAAAGATAGCTCCCTCAGTCGATACCATAAATTAGAAAATAATAAAAAAAATATCATTCTTATTTCATGTCTATTTCACAATGCATAGAAATCTATTAAATTATTTTATACAATAAGAATCCGACATTAAGCCACTGAAAGATATAAAAGAGTGTCTCTTAAAAAACAGTTTTCCCCGCATTTTTTTTATGGCAATCAGATGCAATTCTTTATTTAATGAAATTAAAAAAAATGGAAACATGAAATAATCTTGAAGCGTCAAAATGGCTGTTGTGTTTTTGAATTTTTTAAATAAAAATCGTTGAATGATCAACAAGCAGCATTTGAATAATTTTTTTGATAGAATATTAAAGAAGTTTTAGTTGTCAGAAAATATACTGGTAAGAATCAATTTTATACACCCTAGTGCCTGGCCACCTATTACAGATTTACTTTACTGTTTGACGTTGGTTCTGTTCAAAATACATGTTTAACCACCTACTAGTAGGGCGTTGAACATCTAGATATCTTTTATTGAATAACAATAACTGTCGAGATAAGCTCTGTTAGGGGAATATATAATTCACATCGGGAGCAAACATTGTTATACTATATACGCCGTGAAATACAGTGTTAGAAACTGAGATTGATTTGAGCTGAAGCATTAAATGAAAATTATTTGTTGCATTAAGAGTTCAAATTTTCTGTAATAACCAACGACATTGATAATAGAAAACTTATTTTGTCGCGAAGTAATTTAATTGAAAAGTGACAGAAGAAAAATGAAATAAAATTACAAATAAATATCTCACTTCAGAGACATTGTGTAATAGCGAAGGGAATGATATGTTATATCTGCCAAGCGTTGGCATACATAAACGGACAGCGTATTTTCTACTTCTTTGTTAAGTATATTTTCACATCGCTTTCTTTGAAATGTACAAAAACATTCATAAGAAAGAGAAAGTTTTTATGTTCGAAAAAACCCGTTATTGTTCTCAAAAAAAAAAAATTTAAGTAGTGAAATAATTCTTTCCCCTGCAGTATTTTGTATTATTATTAAAGTTTTGTTGATAATTAAAGGATAATTGATTTAAAGAATTTGACGAGAAAAGTGGGATTTTAATTATAAATGGAATTATGTAGTCATTTAACTTATGACACAATTTCACATTACAGTAAATTTTTAAGAAATTATACATTTACACATGTTCCGTCACTCACAATCCAAACTTTATCTCTCTCTCTTGACTGCCAAATAAGATTCAGTGAAGCATTCGCAATTGATAGATTAAGTGATGTTTTGAAGTTGTTTTCATTTTCCAATAAAACTCCTTAATAAATCCGAGAGTACCTACCGCGACAACTTATGCGCCAAAGCATAATGTTTTTTTTATTAATGTCGCTTAGAAAAAGTTAATTATAGCTTTCCATATTGTTATTTTTGACAAAATTTCAATAATTGTCAAAATATACATCTAACAACTTTCACCTGGCTTATTAAATTTGCTTATAGAATTATTTATTTATTATTTCAATAATCAATCACTTTCAATTTGCAGTAAGATGTTTAAAATAAGAAAAAATCGGATCATTTATTGGAAACACATTGAGTCAATTACTGAAGTTGCACTTTATTAGCTGATAACCCTTATTAAATGATTGACAAGTGAATATTCTTCCTTAATTGACAAATTTCATAAGAAAATCAAATTAGAGTCAATGGTGAATACACGTAGCTTCGTGTAATACTTTTATGTGATTTTATTATTTTCTCTTAAATCATTTAATCGTCCTGTAGCGTTGTCGTACTCTTTCTGAATAGAATGATTAGCCTTTAAGGACTTTTTATTTCTTTTCGGAAGAAAAGATAATCACGACTCAGGTGTAATAATAACAGAACGCTATTTATTTAAGTCTACAGTTTTGTTTGTTATTAAAAGCTTTTTAATTGACTAAGAAAATAATGATTCAAATGTTGACCAAATAAATGAGTGATTTTTATGTCTTTAAATATATTCTGAAAACTAAGTTCCTGTAAAACGGTAGATAAAATGTTGACTAGACTTTTCTTTGTATAAAAGTTTGTTTGAGTTGTACATGCTTCGACTTAAATACCCGGAAATTAAGCAAAGTTTTCTTATATATTTATCTAAGAAGCTTTGAAACCGTATTATGTCTGGAAAGTGAGGTTGCTAACAATAAAACGAATTCAAGCAACAAACATCTGACGGACTTCGGAAGGTTTCGAGAATTTATAGATTGACTGCTCGATTTTCTGAAAGTTTTTGTTTGTTGTAAAATGTTGATGATATTTTGATAACATCTATAAACTCAATATTTGTTAAATATTGTACAATAAACAAGATGATAAATCTCTGTTTCTTTAAAAGTATTATATTATACGGATTCATGGGAAAATATAAGTCTCTTGACTTTTGAGCTGTTCATATATATTTTCTTCAACAATCAATTTATGTTGAGTGAACATCTCACATAAAAACATTTTACCTACTTCATACGAATCTTCCTATTCAATAAAATAAAATCAATTCGTCATTAATTTATATTTTTGAATTTAAGTAAAGATATTTTAATAAACTTTGTGTTTACCTATAAAAAAACAATTCCTGATGAATAATTAAAAATTATAAATCCATTAAACTCAACATGTCAACTGTTTAATTAATTCATATATTTAATATCATCGAACAACGGGTAGATCATGGATACATACAAACTTTATGTATGGCGCGAAACAATGACGCGCTTACAATATCCGACGTCACTTAGTTGATAAAACTTATAGATATCTATTCAATTTATTTCTTTAATAAAAAAGTGAAATTTTCCAAAAAATTAAATATTCATGAGATTTGAGTAAAAATCATTATTTATTTATAATTTAAATAAATATATATTTGATAAAATATTAGTTCCTTGAGACTATCGAGAAAGAGCAAGAATCAACCAAAATTCAATTGTAGTATAACAACAATCTAGATTAAATGTCATAAAACTTTTAGCATGAAATAGATAATACAATTGTAATAAATTAAAATGTCTTGAAAAGCTTCACATTCTGTCGACATCAATGATATAAATAAAACAGTATTGATAAAAAATAAATAAACCAACAGTCTTGCTTTATTTGTGGTCTCGAAATTTAATTTAGTCAAGTATAAATTCTACGATAACTAAACAATTAGGTTTCATAATATGTGGATAGTCATAGTCATAATAAAACCTTTCATAACTTCGCATCATAAAAAAATATTCTATATTTTTTCATCGTCAATATTATTGAAGCTGTATTGTGACGGCCCTTCAGCAAAGTATTGTATTTAACAAAAGATGATGGATGAATTTACACGAGTCAGTGAAAAACTGGTTAAAGCTCTCAGCTTTGATAAAAAAACGTTTTAAAGATGCATTTCAACATATTTTAAATCGTTTCAAATCTGATTATATTTTTTTATATAAGTTCAACCAACCTGTTAAAGATTACAGATTGGTAAAATTAGTATTCATTTAGTAATAAATGGCGTCAGTAATGAAAAATAAATTGATGAGCGATAAAAAAAACACACGAACTACGAAATCAATCTTTTTTAACGTTGGAGTAGAAATATATCTTTCAGCGTTTACTTTTACTGATGCGTCCAAAAAAAAGTATGTAGGCTGATAACTCAAACAGAAGACGGGAAAAAATACAACCATTAGTATGGAATCAACAGGTATTCTTCTGGGGAAGTTTTTGCGCTTTTGAAGCTCGACCTACAAAGCCTGTTGATGGGCAGAAAGCTCTTAGAATTTAGCCTCGTGAATCAATCACCGCGTTATCTACAATAAGGGTGGAGAGGACGTTAATGATCGGGCGTCTTTTGTTACAGTGCGATAACAGAACGGCGATCACGCTTTAAATTGATAACTTGTTATCACATCATGTACTCTATTTATTTTCATTACCTATTTGTCCAAGTTTTTTTTATCAAAGAAAAGAAGGAATTTTCAACAAACGTTAGCTTGTACGGCATAACATTAATTAAATGTTGATGTTTCTGTACACAAACACAAATGAAATAATTATGAAAATCCATGAAACAGTTGTATTGCTTATCTCAAAAATATTTTTGTTTCCACGTTTAGCTCATATTTTTATGTATTTATATTTCCAGTAAAAAGGTCCCAATAATAAGTTGAAATCATATAAAATCATATAAATCATATCAAATCAAATAAAATTTAAACATCGTTTCATTACATCATTTAAATTTGTTGTACGTAAATACATATTTTTTTTAAAATAGACAAACAAAGAAAAGATGAAGGTAATAAATCTGATATCAACTTGAAATCATAGTGTTTTTAAATAACTATAGGAACACTTTTTAACAGACTTTCAAATATTAGGTGTAGTAAAAAGTCCTGGCGTTTTTTTCAAACGTGTGTCTTAAAATCGGTCGGCTTCGGGCCTTTGGTTAAATAAGATGTCATAATATTTTTTTTTCGTGTTGTGTGACATCTCAAGTTACGTTCCGTATAGAAAAAAAAAATGTTCATTCGCCCCAAACAGAATGACCGACCTTTGCCCTTCATAAGAATATCTGCGCGGTTGCATGCTTTTTCAATATAACGCCCAGAACAGTGCAGTGGTCGCCACAAAAAACATTTCCGACGTTTATGGAGACGTGTTAAAGGTTCGAAAATGTCAGAGATGGTATACAAAATTTAAATCTGGCAATTTAAGCATGGAAAATTACCCTCGAAGTGGACGACCTCATACAGTGGATGAAGTCGCCCTGAAATCTAAAATCGAAAAAAATCCTATGCTAACAAAAAAGGAACTGTTCAATATAGTCGGTACTAAATGGTCCATAACACAGAAGTACCTGAAAAGGCTGGGAAAAATTCTAAGTAGGAATTTGGGTGTCACACGCGTTGAGCAATCGGAACAAGGCGCAGCGACTAAGCGCATGCCAATTGCTGCAAAAAAAAAACACACTTTACGACCATTTTTTCTAAACATGATTATTATGGATTAAAAGTGGGTGTTATATACGAATATATCGAAGAAAAAACAATATCTAAATCATGGAAAACAACCAATTCCGACCCCTCGAACTGGTTTACACCCAAAAAAACTCTTACTTTGTGTTTAGAGGGATTTCAAAAGAATAGTTCATTATGAAGTGTTAAAATATGGTGAAACTATGACGGCACAAGTATATTGTGACCAATTAAACAAATTAAATGCAGCTTTGACAAGAAAAAGGCCGGGCAGGATGAATGGACGCAACGATGAACTGCAAAACGATAACGCGCGACCGCATGTGGCGAATATGAAATGGGAAAAAATCCAGGAGTTGGGTGGGACAACTTTATTGCATCCACTTTATTTACCAAATGTAGCAAAATCGGATTACCATTTATTCCGCTTAATATAAAAAAAAATTTGGAATAAAATATTTTAAACAAAAAATGACGTGAAAAACGCTGTTTCCGACTATTTTAATTCCAAATCAGTAGACTTTTTACTACACCTAATACATTGGGAAACTGATAAATACTGTCACATAAAAGTAAAAACTGAAAATTTCGAAGACATGAGACATAAGGTGTTTGGTATTGAAGATCAACAGAAGTTTTCGAAGGAACAATTAGATGGTATTATTATTACTATTTATTTGATTATAAAGTTACTTTGTAAGATACTCATAAATGCTCGATATCTCATTTTGTACATTTGATCAAAGATGTGCGCAAAGAAATATTTATTTAGGGTAAAAAAATTTGGTGTAGGATTTCTATATATTTGATATGATTAGGTATCCTTATAAAAATATTATTAAATATTTTTTATGAATATTAAATTTTATAAACGATATAGTTTGAAAAAAAATGGTTAATATAAATAATTAAATATTGTTAATAGTAAAATAACACGTGGCCGATATTAAAAGTGTTACTAGAAATTTTCCTCAAAAGCAAACATTAATCTTTCCAAATTACCCCTTCTTACATGGCACAAGGGAATTTATCAACTGAAGTAGGGTTTGTCTTCTCTATAGCCTTAGTTATCAAAAGGTACAGTAACATTTATCAGGGGTAACTTTTGAGAATAATTAATTTTCCATGATAGCCTGATATTTGCATTTGACTTCCACTCTATGAAAATGCATTCATCCGCCGTTATAGAAATCTTTGGAACAGTGCTGCTCAGGTTAATTAGGCATAATAAAGCGAGCTTTACTGAATTCACTGCAAGAGCTTTACACAAGAATGCTTCCACAACCTGTATATGAAATAATGTGATACACGCCATATTACAATACAAAGGACTATTTCAAGCACAGTTTCCGCTCAAAGTACCCTTTAAAATCAGATATGTATGGCTCTATACCAGAAACATATTTGATCGTACATTAAAAGCAATGGTTTAAAGCATCTTAATTTTTAATCTAAGAATTTGACATTGTCAGATTTAAAAAGACGTCAAATAGCTGATTCCTCAGAAAAGAAAAGAAGGCCTATGACCGATTAATGAAATCCTTTAAATGCCTATTTTAATAATAAAAACACATTTTTAGTAATTTTTCCCACAAATATTTTTAGATCAGTTACGGTTTTGCTCATTGCGAGCATTATCAATTGATAAAATACAATTCACTGGCAAGGTTATTTACACAAAAATTTGAGTTAAAGGTAGCGCGATAACAAAACCATGGGCTCAAGAACCAAGAAACAATTTACAGGAAATCATACAATATAAATTAATAACGGTTTTGTATACCTGCTACATTTAACTCAAAATTTTGTATAAATAGACTTTGTTGTCAAATGGATAGCACATAAAATATGATTATTTTTGTTAGATTTAATTGTTCTATATTTTTTTGAAAAAAGCTCTTGTCTATAAATTTTAATCATTTTTGCGCTTTGTTTTAAATATATAAATTTCATCATCTATCTGATATGATATGAGCAATATGCTAGCTAAAAATACCTTTCTTAGCCCATTCATTCTATTTATTAGTTTATCTAAAATATTATTTTTATGAGAATTCATACAAAAATAGTATTTGTCGTAAATTTTTGTAAAAAATTAATGCTATTTGCGTCAAAAATAAAGTAAGTACATCCATATTCAAGCTTTTGAAAAACAATTTGTCCAAAAAGCATACGGGTGTAAAATATTTTTATGTTTATGAATTTGAATGTATCAACATACGAATTCATTAATCATTCAAAACTTATTACTTCACAATATTTGAACAATACACAGCTTAATTGAATTTGATTGACATATATATTCAATATCAATTTACTCTTCACAAGTATTTACGACTTGGCAACGACAATATGATGTTACATAAAAAGAAATCGTCTTTTAAGGGAAAATGTTCTATGCTGGAATAATGAACATGCGAGACAATGTAACTGTATTTTTTGTTGAAATAAAAATCCGTCATGATCAATTTATTGTATCCATTCACTGACGGTGATTTTTTTTTATTGTGGCATTATTTTTATAATTTTTTCAGTAAAATTTTCGATTCAAATACAATTTACTATATTCTATCTTATATTATAGAAATACATATTTAAATATTCTGTTTTAGTCTATAGTACTTGGGTACTAAGTTAGGGTTTGTTTTTATTACAGCTATTTTGACAAACAATATGGCATCAGTTGCTTTTTTTTATAAAAAAATAAATTTAATAATTCCAGGTAACAACTCATTTAATATTATTTGTATCAATTAATAAAAATAAATGCTTAGATGGAATTTTTTGAATGATAAAAAATACAATTAGTTTGCAATAGAGAATTGGATATTAGTGGGTGGTAGGAATGCTGAAAGACAAAACTACACGGACATCTAATAATTAAAAAAAAAACATAAGAATTCAAAGCATTGATAATTTGGCTACAAGACCAAGAATTTCATTAAATGTATTATAAAAATGTTTGATTTTTCGGAAAAATATTGAAAAATTGCATAATTCTGGTTATAAGTAACACATTTCCTAAAATATAATATAAGATTAGAACATATGAAAAAAATAATCATATTACTTGCTTAAAGTGGTTTGATTATAATACAAACAGTTTTGATTAGTGCTGTTTTCGTCAATATATTTCTTCAGAAACATTTTATTTCAATAGTTGATCATCATAAAGTTCTATGCTACAGAAATTTAAACGTAAGTTATTGTATATGATGGTCAAAAAAATTATTATTTCCAGTTAGCACGATGGAAAGGAAACAGTTGAGTGGCTTGTTCTCGCATGTAAATAAGAAACTGCAATCTTAGCTTATAATTTTCATTAAGCGCAGTGTTGGTTTAGTAAGCTTATTAAATTTCAGAAAATAAACTATAAAACCCTTGTTTTATGATGGTTAACAAAGAAACTTAACTTAATTATTAACAGGTTACTTTAGGAATGAAATTTATGATTCTACAAATGGTCAGGTTCTCAGAATTCATATTGTTTTTTTACGTTTTTAAATGGAATTAAAATAAATTGAAATATAGAACGAGTTATTATATGTTAATAATTAAGAAATTAGGCGGGATACCACAATAAATCTATCACGATAAGACTATTGTACAATTTTTCTCAGAGAAGTCAGAATTTCTAAGAAAAAAAATGTTGCCATTTTGATATAAGCAATCATTAGTTATATTATGACATTAAATGAAGAAATATAATGCATTTTTTTTATATTTGACACTTGAGACAAATTTTTCTGTAGAATTTGATATGTGGAGGAAGTAAAGTAATTGGTAGGGTACCTGGAAACTATATATATAAAGGCACCGCGTCGTGGCCAAATGCTCTGCATATGAGGTAAAAAGAGTTTAAGTAGAAGCAAACGAGTTTTTATGAGGTAAAAATATCAAAGGATTAAATAAATAAAATATGGTTTTTGATAGCTACTTCGGCTGCTGTCACCGTCAGAACTATGAAAAATAAATAGTTCAAGCTTAGTTTTATATACTGATCAAAAGAAGAAATATACAACAAATTCTGTCATCTATTCTGGCATCAAAAAAAGTATGTGTAGATCAAATTTTAAATATGCTATTGTATCAAAGTTGATATTGGTTTGATAGTTTCCATGATTATACTATTAAACAACCAAACTTATATCAAATCAACGCCGCTGCTTAGACCATAAAAAATAAATTCGAATTTTAAACGAATTATTTAAATTACTGGTTGGTCTCATAAAGTTTCATATAACACGTCGCAAGCAGAATATAAACTGTAATACAACGCAGTTATTCATTTTTTTAAGTAATAAGAAATACATTCCATAATAATTCAAAGCTTCCGGTAAAATTATATAAAACAGTATAAATTCTTGTAAAGTGAGAACATTCTTTCAAAAATATTATCAAAGAAAAATATGTTACAAAGACTTCAAATAAAAGCTCAGCTTTTTTTGTAATGAATATTTTATTTCATAAAGATAAAAAAAGCTTCATATGATACTAGTTAAAGTTGTAGCCATAGTCACTCGGTGTGAAAACTGCTTTCATCATCGGAGTGGACATAGAACGCACGATGCCTTTGTCAACACTTTTTTTCCACTAGACTACAAATTAAACTGTCGAGAGCTGCTAAATAACCAAGCAATTAACCCTAGCGCTACTCGATTCAATTTTATTTACGTGTTATTTACGTATTATTTCGTGTTTATTAAAAAAAATATTTCTCATAAAAATGCAGTATTTTTTTTATAATTCTCATCTGGTTCTGCTATAAAACTGTTAGTGGCTAGGTACTATTTTAGAACATGACCATATTTTTTACAATTGATTTTCATTTACCAAATATGTAAGTATATTTGACGCAAGCTTAAAAATAAAGTCATTTGACGCTTAAAGCTTCCATCACAACGATTATGTTATATATATAGATTTGTATAAAGTATCATGCAAAAATGAGCATGACATGGTAAGGGGCCAAATACAAACAAAATTTTATTAAATGAAATATGATATTATTTTAATTTCTTTATGGCAAGTTCATTCAGCAACAAATAAGTGCAATAAAGCTTCTGCTTAATAATATAAAATATTAGATTATGAGAAGTTTGTTTCACCAGTCAAGGGTTGACTCGTATTTTTAAATTCCGTGTTTGAAGCGCGTTAAAAACTTTTCTGTCTGCATCGTTTGTCGTTGGAGGTTACGCCATATCGCATAATTAAACCGTTTAACTATTAATTAATTAACCCATTATCAACGTACAGTACAAGCGATAAATTGGGTTGAAAAATAAATATTTTCAAATTCAACAAAGAACTACGCATTGCTAAATAATATGTGGGCTTTGAATAATGTCTTAAATACATGCAATCAATAAAAACGCTATACTTACTTTGTTTATTATATTTTTAATCATGCTTGGTGCTAATATGGATCATATATAATAATCTTTATGGTAAATTTTAGGAATATTTTTGATGTCACATTTTTTTTCTTATTCAGGCAAATTACATATAGTTTGATAGTGACAGTGATAATATTTGAAAAAGAAATACTCTAGTAAAGTAGTAATAAAATATATTAAAGTCAACAAAAATTTTTATATCATAATATGTAAAAATATATTTTTCTCGTCAATACATTTTCTCACAATAAGCCAAAATAGATAAACAACTTTATCTTGTTCTTTTATTACCACGGGCGTTGCACAGAATACTCAACAAATGTCAACCATTTTTATATTATATATTCATTTGTCCAACGTTGAGGGAAAAACATTTATAAGCTATACCAGTTCGTATTTAAACTTAACAAACAAGAACAGTACTTTTCAATTGTTTTCTTACATTTTTAGATGCAAAACAAAATTGTATGCAAAATAAAATGCATCGTCCGTTATTTTCAATTGAACTTTCTGAAACGCAGATGGCGTGCAAGAAGTTAAAAGTGGAATTTATTTGTAGCACGTATTTACAGTTTTCCGTTTAGTTTTAGTTGGCGGACTCAATTGGCTCAGAAAAGTTTTTAAGACCGTCGATAAACTATAGCCTTATTGAATTAGCAGTTTTATTTTTAGTTCTACATCTTGACTGTAAAACCTTCTCGCGATGCAAACTAATTCTGTCATTAAAAATAAACTAAATGTTAATGAAGAAACTAGTTTAATATGATAGAAAAATAAAAACGCATTTTACTTCTACGTAATTTATATGGTCTATAGTTGATATTGCCATTTCGGCTAATGCCCTCATCAGAACTATACTTAAACGTACATTTACTTATATATGTATGCCGGCAAAGAAATGATATCCATTACATTTTCTCTTTTGTTCCTATATTTTAGATTACTGAAGAGAAGATGTATATTGTACTTTTTCTACTCCGCTAGATAACAACTAATTTAATTTAATATTATCATAATTGAATCAAGATTTATTATATTATTATTATGTTTATTAAAAAATATATGTAAAATATATTTAATCTTTTTTTTGATCCTGAAGACTTGAAGTCAAAAAGTACTTGAATACTTTCTTCTATAAAAACATTATTTCTGTTTATTGACCGTTATACTCGCTTAATTAACGCATTTAATAAAAATTAAACGCGCAAAGATTTAAAATTCACCAAAATCACCGACATCGCAATTCTGAAATTTATAATGATGCATTAAATTGTGATAACTTGTGGGCCCAAGTCAATCGAGTAAATGACAGCATATTTCCTTCAAAAATAATTTGTTTAGAAGCGTTATGAAGTTTGGGAGTTAAATTTAGGAATAAGTTTGTTAAAGCAAAGCTAAAGTGTCACTTAACATCCGCGTCCCTTATCAAATCATAATTGTTATACAACCGAGTGTTTTGAATATCCTGTTCTTAAAGTTCTTTGTACATTAAAAGTTTACTGGCTCTTGTATGAATGGTTGATATTTAAATTAAAGCCCATTTGTTCTTAGTCAATCAATGGTATTTGTATATAATTATGTTGTTTATCTGAAAATATATTTTTAGCATCTTCAGCATATGAGTGCGGGAAAAATTCCATTTCAAAAATCACCGATTTTTTTATACAGAAATATGAACAAATTCTTTATTTTGTCAGACTGCTTTCATAGTTAAGATTGAACCGTTTAACCGTGTCAATCCAGGGGTAGACTTTAGTGTTTTATGGTTAAGAACTTCTTACGAGTCTGGGTACTCAATTAGAACCTAATAAAATTATTGTCATGTTTTTAATAGTATATGCATAGATCTCTTTGGTATTATTGTTCAACATCACTCAGATTACTCGATCCTGAAAACTTGGCGTAAAGAAAGCGATAACAAATATTTTTCGTGTCAACATTTTTTATGAATATTCTATTCCTATAAATGAAAAAAAAAATCCTATTATATATCGAGTTCAAAGCTGAATGTCAAAGATAACCCGTTTCTAATATATGCACAATTATGTTTGTAAAAATATTCAATGATCGTATAATGGCAACATCACATACCAACGGCTGAAAAATATTTATACTCATAATCATCGACAAATTAAAAAAAATTCCATGCATCAGAACAATACGTTTATAGAACGCTGAATTAAGTATCACAACCCCTGTCGAATAAGCCGACATCAGGGGGGATGAAGTGAGATTAATCCACGGTCACCGTACACGCCGCGGCATGTTTCCGGTCCGCTAGGATCAGACGGGCCGAGCTTGAAAAGCCCTGCCCCTCGTGTATTTTCCGACTCATTTGTCTAAGAGGGTAAGATTAAGAGGAAGCTCTGAGGTGGGAGGCGTCTGTACATTGGAATTTTCTTCAATGCTGTAATCGCACCACTCCGCCAATACGAGGAAAATTTTATGAGATTTTTCAGAAAAAAACCTATACGTATACTCGTTAAATATTTAGAAGTCAACATTTATTTAGGATGTCTGTATATATTTTACACCGAATTTAAGCTTATAAGACGAAACCGGCGATAAATTTCCGAATTCATGAAAAAATTTAAGCTCATTGTATTATATGTAAATTCGGCAAATGCCGAGTAAGTTTTGCTTGTCAGTAAAAAATACGTTATATTTGATTTTACACGTTTATATAATATGTATTGTTTTTATTGATTGAATTGGCATTCACTTGGTAGAACTCGGTGAAAAAAAAAATAGCAATGTATTTTAGTTCTACAAAATTATTTAAAAAAATATAGTTGATAGCTATTTCGGCTCACGCCATCGTCAGAACTATGCTTAAACTAACATTTGCTTATCTATATATAGCTGTGCAGAAAAGGCACACAACACATCCTCTCTCCTGTTCCAACGGCTTAGCTTGTTACTTAACACAATGTTTAACTTTTTATTATTAATTATAAACATATTTCTTCAAATTTTATTTTTCTATATTGTGAGAAGAAAATACATTTATAGCTCATAAGTTCAAATTCAGCTATTTAGAAAAGCACCTCAATATTTTATTACATGTATAAATCGTAATCTAAGTCTGATAACGTTAATAGAAAAAAAAAAACAAATAAAAATATTTTTGTCAGCATACTATACATAACGGAAATATATTCATAGTGAAAATGTATCGTTTAGCTACGCCTTTCTTTTTCTGAAGAAACAAACAATCAAAAACAATTATTGACGAATAAACTATTAAAACAGGTATTCAAATTTTATTATTATTTTGAACACTAAATTCATATTTTTATTACTATTTCCACAATATATTTTTTGATCAGGAATGGTTTTGCTCATCCCAAGCATTATCAAATGACCATAAAATATTTGCTTTTATTATTAAAAATATCATGCCTTTTCATCAAGAAGTCAGTTCATCTCAGTTAGTTCAATCAGTTAACAACTTATAAATGGCTAAAAAAATATTTTAGATATTCGAGAGTTCAAAAAAGTTTCATAAAATGAAAAAAATGCGCTTTATTATTTCACATAAACTTCACCTTTCAACTATGTGAGAATGTTCAGGTGTTTTATTAGTACAGAAATAAAAAAAACCTCTTGAAATGTTTCCGGAAGGGTCTCTTTAATGATGATTAAAGCGTCGAGAAAATCCACGAACAGCATTTATTTCAATATCATATTGTTCATATAAAAGAGTACTAAATAAATAAAAACATTTATTCATAATATAACAATACACTTAAGGGCAAAAAGATAAAAAAATATGTTTATTATTCGAAATAACCATATATATATTTTACTACAATTTTACATATTTCTCACATTTTTGTACTGAAACACCATGAGTTTTATGCCATTTTCAGTAAAATATTTATAAAAATTTTACGTCACAAATGATTACATATTAGAATGTTCGTAGTATTTTCAGTTACCGACCACTTTCATGAAAAAAAGTGTGGAAAACATTTCAACTCTATATTTGTATTTTTAAATAATGTATGAAATATTATATATTATAATAAATATAATATATACATATACACCTAGTCCTTTTTTTACGCGATACATTGGTTCCAGAAAAAGGCGCGTAAAAAAAATCGCGTAAAAAATCATAACTTTCATATAATTTGATAAATTTGTGTCCAAAAATTAAAATATCGTGTTATTGATTGAATTGGCATTCACTTGGTAGAACTCATATTTTTTCACCGTGTTAAAATATCGTGTAAAAAAGTATCAGAAACGTACGAAAAACCAAAATTTGCTCTTTGAAATTCGTGCAAAAAAAATATATAAATTTTATGATTTTATGTACACTTATATGAATTATTAAAGGCCGAGAAAAGTGCTATTCAACGAATTTAATAAATGCATTGTGCTTAAAAAAGTTTACGAGCTTATGACGAGTTTATGATTTTACGCAATTGAATCAAATTGACTACGAATGAGCAAATTGACTACAACGAGTTTATGATTTTATGCAATTGCATTATATTTCTTTACACACCCTAAAAAATAAATTCGCATAATATCCGATACACTTCTGAACATTTGGCAATTGTATGTGTATTTAAAAAAAAGAAAAGCTTTACAAAATTAGGTTTCAAAAATACACACTTACATATTTCTATTATTTAAAAAAATAATGAAATGTACATGCCTAGCATCATATATAAATTTCTTCTTTAAAACAAATTTGGGGAAAGAATCGCGTGAAAACGAGTGAAGCGCGTAAAAAAATGTAACGGTGCCGTCCAAAAAAATCGCGTATAATCGAATTCGCGTAAAAAGAGGACTGGGTGTAAAATATTTTTTTTTTGAAAATCGATTTTTATAGAAAATCCTTGATCCTTAAATTATCTGGGAAAATTTATCAATCCTCGATTGAGTTCCAAAGAATTAAGTAAATTAAGCCTTTGGACGATTGCACTTTTCATTTTACACCGAAGTTTGAGTCCTATATATTTGTGAAATACTTTTTTTATTTTACTTGTAAGCCTATACAAGTTTTATTTAATCTTATCAATGTCTAAGATATTTTGCTTTTATCACTGAGCAAGTTGCTATCTATTTTCGTTAAAGGGAACATCCATTTTGATATTAAGATGATATTGCGAGGTTGTTTTCTTTTAAGAATCGTTATCATCATGGAAACTTTGACATACAGAAGCTTTATCAACGCTCATTTTGTTTATAATCAAATAAACTTTTTCAATCATGAACCTTTCTACCTACATCTTATTACGTCTTTTTCCTTTAAGACATTTTGATAAACAACTTAAATGATTGATGAAGTTTCAAGACGCTTAATTTGGTATAAAACACAGTAGTAATTTATTTCTAAGACGAATGACTTAAAAAGTAATCTTTGTGAAGTTGATTTGAAAAAACTGTTAACATGTTGAGTTGATAAAATATATAGCTTTTAGAAATTGAGTACGGTAAAGAATAATTAAATTATGTAAAGTTAAGTGATATGGTAAATAGTTATAGTAAATGTCAAATAGTTTTATATAAAAAAACCCAAAATATTTAAAAAATCAAATGATTATTTTCCATTGCTTGGATAAATAAACATAAGAAATAATTTATACCAGCAATAAAACGTTAGCATAGCATTAATTCAAATTAATTGATTATATTACAGTAACCGAGATTTATATTGAGTATAATCAATTTTTTGATTATTACAAACTTAAAAGGCATAAGAGCTTCTACAAATGAAGTGTGTTTGTATTGGAGAATGAGAGCAAGTACTTATCGATAAGTTTCAGTTGATAATGCTTGCAATGAGCGAAACCGTTTCTGATCTTAAAATATATTGTGCAAATAAGCACTAAAAATATGTTTTTATTATTTAAAATATCAAGTCTCTCCGTCAAGAAATGACAGTTAACACCGTAAAATTGACTAACAAACAAAAAAACGCTAGAAAATTCACGTTTATCAATATGTTGACCTAAAAAAATCCTGGTAAATCTCCTCTATATATATGTACTCAAAACTAGATCAAATGATCCATAATTGTAAAGGCAATGGGTTTAAAATCTATAAATGCGCAGATGTTTTCAAAATATTATTTTTATGTGTAACCTCGCAATCACCCATTTTTATAAACTGTGTGCTATTTTAAGCATTTTCTATAACGTGCGTGTTTAAATTTGGTTTTTTTAAATAAAATATTCAGTGCTTCTAGATTTGAGGTGTCATTTTTAAAGTGAGTGATACTTCTTTCTGTTTTTGACTGAAAGACTTGTAAGAATTTCATTTGTTTTTTTTGTTTTGTTTAAACAAAGTTTTCTCATTTCGATGAGCTTATTGCTGCATTTTCAGCGTTGCTATAAAAGTTCCCGAATCATGTTTCTTCTGCTAAATTATTAGGGCGCGCAGAAACATTGGATAAAACACTTGGATAATGCTGCATGAATATGACTTAACAGACTTATAACCTTATATATTTTCAGCTTATATTAAATTTTAAAATTATATTGGAAAAAAATGTTGAAGGTTGAAGATTGTAGTATATATGACTTTTAAAGTAAAAAAAGACCACGGTTCAAAAAAAAAGAGACAATATTCGTTGTTTTATAGTCAAAATTTTGCAGATTGTAAGATTTTTGTTGAGTAAAATAAGACAAAAAATAAAAGGTCTTACTTAGATTGTTTTGTCGTACTTCTACTACGTACTAAAATGCATGGAGAAAATAGTTTAGTTTTGCAATAGGCACTACTTAAAAAAATATCAGGGCTTTTGTCTAATAAAAATTGATAGAAAATTTAACAATCTTGTCTAAATGCACTTTCATTTAATATTGTTTATCTTCTTTTTGCGTTCGCAAAATTCAGTCTGGTACGTCTTTCGACGTAATGCGAATTTAAGCATTCGATAGATAGTGAGATAGCCAACTGATACATGTTTCAGGTGGCTAATATAGGCAATCGTTTATAAATCAAGTCAACCCTATGTAAAACGCAACCAATACAACATGACGTCATATACAGGCCGTGATAAAAATTCTAAGCGAACCGACTCAAACGACTCGAGACTTGAAGGGTGAAAAAAGAGCTTTCGCTTTCAGATTTGCGGCGAGCTTTGATAGAATACGTTGGATGCTTTTTCGTGCGTCATCCGTTTTTGCTTCATGCGTGTATTTCTCAAGAAAGTATAGCTGGCGTAAAACAAAAGAAAGTTTCTCCTCAATGACATTAAAATATTTTAATTAAACAAAATGTACCAATACAACATCGAAAAACGTTAGATATTGTTTAACATTTCTTAAAAAATAGCTACAAATAAAATTTAATAAAAATATTTACTGTACATAAAAAAATTAAGATAAACAATGACATCTAAACATAAGTCAAAATACTGGCGCTGAAGACTTGGCACGAATTGGACTTGGAACGAATATAAAACAAAAACTTTAAAGTTTTTATTTCGCAGTGTAAAATTATTGAATTTTAGCAAGAGTCACTATTTAAGTAACACTGAATATCTTAACAAAGCAATATAATATGTAAAAATTTAATATGCCAGCTTCATTTATCAAAAATTACAAAATTTATCAAAGATAGCTTAGAATTCAAAAACACATTATGAGTGTAATGAATGTAAAAAATATATCATATTTTGAATATTAAAGCTATTGTGTCGACATAATATTAACCTGGCTCTTTTCAAAAGAATATCAACATTTTTTTTTACTATTTTCAAAGCTATTTGAGGTATTGTTTTATGGTTAAAGTATAATGTCCTTCAAGTAAACAAAGATCAAAGGTTTTTTTAAGAATTGTGAAAAAATGGAGAAACGTTATATTTTTTTCTGAGGCTTTTATAATGTGTGCTTTTTCTAAGGTTTTACCTTGCGTAATGAATTAGGGGTAGGCAAAAACAATACCCCTTCGTGCGAAATAAGCCAAACGTTGCCTCGTTGCTCCGTAACGCGTGTGAAAAATGTGTGTGTACATCTGTTTGGCAGTTTCGTGTTTAAATACTCTTAAAATGGTACTATTCATAAGAAATACACATCAAAGTTTTTGCGAAGTTTGTTTAACTGAGCCAGTTTACTTTAACATTATCAAAACACTGTTTTCGCGTTGCTGATTAGCACAAAACACGTTGATTTTAAAAACAAGCACACTTTTTTATACCCAACTCTGAAATGATGTTATAAGATAAACATCCAAAAGCTTTCTTTAGTTAAAAATTATGTGGTTCCAAAACGTTGTACTGTGAGACTCCACACACACTTTTTCAAGTTAATAAAATGCAATAAATAGAGACTTTTACCAGAATTTCAAAATTATCATAAAACCACCAAATAAATTTATGTCAATCGAATAAATAAATTTTAATACGTTTTATTTTCAAAATGAGTTTTGTTATGCAATCAGGCAACATCTAAGAATTTTAACAGGTGATCTCCCACTAAACAATTTTTATTTATGTAATATGTAATTTTTGTATTTTTAACAAATCACTTTTAAAGTGATTGCCGTCACCTCTTGGTAGAAAGGCACTAGACTTAAACAATAATAACTCATCGTTTAGTCTAATTTAAAGAAAAATAATATGAAGGTTACGTAGGTTACGTAATTGATACAATGCATATTAAAACAAGATTACTTATATACAGTATTGAATTTCAAATATCAATCAAATAAAACAAAGGCTTGAGAACTGGGAAAACCATTAACAATATAAATATAAATATATATATATATATATATATATATATATGGAACAAGTATAATGATGTACAAACAATATTTTAAGGACCTTCAATACTTAGTTGTTGTCAAAATAAATAAATCGAATTTATAGTCCATTAACAGTTAAAAATAATTATTCCATACTCATTTACGAGAATAATAAGTTGGAATGCCCTAGTATGTTTAGAAACTCGATTGATAGGAGCTAAATCAATTTTTAATAGTCTGCGAATTAAAATTATGTTTTATCTATAAAATAAAACATTAAAACGTTTGAAAACGCATCTTGTTTTTACGACCACACGTCCATATTATGTAAATACGTAAAGATAAATCTAATAAAATATTTATTTTTATTTTTTTCATTTTATCCATTGAAATGTTTGTATTTATTTACGACTGAATCATTGATGATAAAAAAAATTGCTATGCGCCGCTGGGTAATAACTCTAAAAACAAAATTCAAATGAACACAATCGACAGCCACAGATCGGGTCAAGTACACGTTGGAATAAAACATCCGTTCTTTATTCATTCGATTTTTTACGCCAGACCAACTACGGCAAAAAGCTTCCACTCTTACACCCTTTCTGAATTCATAAACATTTATTCAGGCACCCGCGCTCAAAGTTCACAGCTAGGAAGTTTGTTAATTCAAAAAGACGACGACAGTTGACTGAGCGGTCGGTGTCTTGCGAACAAATGATTAAATTCTACATATATTTGCAGTACACTTCCTGTATATTCTGACTAATACAAAAAGTTGGGATACTTTAGTTCCGTTAAGTAACAAGATAGCGCCTAGGTTACCTAAGAAATAAAACAAAATTTACCATTTAAAAAAGCAAAAGCACAATTGGAACGGCTTGTACCGGAAACAATATATTCAAATTACGTAAAATAAGTTTCTCAATCTCTATCACAATAAGCATTGTATTGCAAGATTACAACTAGAGATTCAAATCAAATATTCAGATACTGGGTATACGAATCGAGAAGTCGAGAAAAAATAATTTTCCGTTTGAAGAAAAAAGCTTATAAATGGATATAACTAAATAAAAAACTTTGCAAGTCTTCCATAACCATGTTATCACAATCAAACAACTGGTTCGGAAAATCACCATACGATTTTTTTTTATTGTGGCTTATATGTTATTACCCATAATATGTTGGCGCTCATAATTATACAATCATAGTAATGATTTATGAAATTTTAAGAACCCGTTATAGATTGAATTGGCATTCACTTGGTAGAAATCCATTATAAAACGGTGAAAAAATAGCAATATATTTTAGTTTTACAAAACTATTTTTTTAAATATCGTCAGAACTATGCTTTAACTAACATTTGATTATCTATGTATATATAGCTGTGTAGAAAAGGTACACAATACACCTTCTCTCCTGTTTTAACGACCTAGCTTGTTTCCTGCTCGCAATAAAGTTAACAATTGTAAATGTAACTAAAAAGGCGGCTATATCATAAGTTCACATATGACACGGAAATGGTCCATTATAGAAACAAAGAAACATCAGTCAGAGGAGTCAATAATGGTGACGGAGATTTATTAGTTTGTTCGTTAACAATCCTTTGTGAAAGTTGATATCTATTGATTTCCAGCTGTTCCAAAGCCATCATCCTGTGACCTTAACTACAAACCCATTATCATTATTGAAGAAAAAGTAGGATTCTAAATATGTTTAGACCGCTTTGATGTTGGTGTATAGATGTGTATTGAGTGAATACCAACTGCAATAGTATAGTTATACCCCTACAGTTAATAAATCATTAATAATAAAACAACTAATTGATCATGTGCTGAAAACATTAAACGCATGACATTCTACGAATAAAATAATTCTCTAGAACATAGTTTCTCATTTTTTTTACATTCGCGGACCATCAAAATCAAAAATGTTTTACGAAACATTAACATTGGAATTAAATAATAAATAACACGGTGGAAAAAAAATAGCAATGTATTTTAGTTCTAAAAAATTATTTTTGAAAAATATAGTTGACAGCTATTTCGGTTCACATGGCGTACTACAGATAGTTCTGTCGATGGCTGAGCCGAAATAGCTATCAACTATTTTTTTTTAAATAATTTTGTAGAATTAAAGTACATTGCTATTTTTTTTTCACCGTGTTATAATAGAGTTCTACCAAGTGAATGCCTATTCAATCAATAAAATTATAAATATTTATATATTTGATATTTTTTCAACGCAATTAATTTTGCAATACCGTTTTCCGATATGTCAATAGTTAAGTATTTTTAAACAGACATTAACAAAAAAATAATATAAAATCCCATTAAATGCAACACAAAATCCCATTGTTTATCTAAATAGTATCACATCGCGATCCACCCATAAATCTTTGCGGACCACCGGTTGAGAAACGAAGCTCTAAACTAACAAAGAAGTATTGTTGATCAGTATGATCCATTCCTGAAATACATAATTGTATTGGTTAAATTAACGAGTGTACTACCTTCATTTGAGGATATTTCTAAGTTATAATTTCAAAATAAAAATTTAGAATGATATTCCCATGGCGCCACCTGTTTATATTATTTGAAAACTTACTAAATGTATTGTTCTGTTGTCGCTATACAGCACAGCATAATCAATCGGTGTTAAATGGTTTATTAATGCATTTTATTCCCTGCGATAACTTAGTTGAATGAAAACATTTTATGTGGTAAATGTGTAAGAAAGCTCAAAGATAATATATAAACGGATATAATTTATTTTTGTGTCAATGAAAACTAAAACATGGCGTTAATAAATCCCCAGCGTAACAAACGACTACTGTTTCGTAATTCGTTGCTAAATTGGGTATACCAGAAAGCTTTTTTCGTTTGTTAGTTTACGTGTTCAGTTCAAGTTAGTCCGTTAACTTGCAGGAGTGTCTTTTGTGTTTTCATTTACCTGTACGACCTTGAAAAATTTGCTGTTTAATCTTTTTCTCGTTCTTTTTCCATGTTGGAAGAATTTTAAATGAAACATTTTTACGATGCTTAACATTGTACGAGTTCAATGAAACAATTTGGCTAACATTACCTCAAAAAACGTTCGCAATGTTTATGAAACTTTCAAATTGAGCTTTCGCTTCAAAGCATGCACACCACCCAATCAACAAGTAAAACTAGCTCGTATTTTGTCATAGTTATTTAATGTAACCATAACTTATTACAGTAGGCTGAAGATTTTAGCATATGATATGAGTTAAATTTATATATTGAACATTTCCTCTAATCTTTCTCAACTCACACCGACTATATTTGATGCTTCGTAACCAAAAACGTTTCGGGAAATCGTTTTTAATCATTGTATTTTTAAAATGGTTCCTAGGCGTAAGTTTAAGCCTTGAATATCAGTTTAAACACACATAAGTATCATAGGAGGTAACTTTAATTATATTTGAGCATTGTTACTGAGTTTTTCAAAGTTTCATTGGTTTTTTTAATTATTAAAAATGTTTGTTTGTATTTAATATATAAAATTTTATTATCACAAATGTAATATAAACCCATATTTACAGATATGTAATTTGAGTTAGTCTTGTTTGGCGTGGCCAATTAATAGTATAGGAAGACATCTAAAATTAACTAATTGTTAAGATAGGCTCAAATTTACAACGAAAAACAAATATTTGGGAGTTAACTCCTGCCCACTAAGCAAACGTGATTGTGTAAATAGTGTTAATAACATAGCATGTGTGATGCAACATACAATAGCGAGCAAACAAATCAAGACAGTTAATGCTCGAAACACTATTATTTTAGACTCCGTAGTTTAACGAAGGCTTGACGCACAAAACTATGACACCGGCCCTGGGTGTATAGCCCTAAAGAAAACCTCTGCTGGGGTTACATAACTAATTTACCCTGGGAAATCCCCCGAGCAGTATTTAGAGCGATGACTAATGAGAAACTATTAGCGTTGTAATCTCGGGCTCTCATTAAAACGTTACATCTCGAAACTTTGTCAATACAAAACTATTAGCAGTGAGCATTTATAATGGTTATCAGTGAATGTAGTCTCATTTCTTAAGAAACAATGTGGGTTAAATAAAGTAAAGCAACTATTTTCTACTTCAGGTGACTCTGTTTTGGTACTTCAGTATGGGCAATTAGGATAATTACAGTACAAAGCGCGATAATTTTATTTTACTGTGTTGCTTTGAAATCGACAATTAAAAATAACGACGTTTTCTCTACGTGACAACATCTTACATACAGCGTTGAAATAAGAGATTGCTATACTTGAAATAAAATACTTGAAATCGAATACACTATTTTTTTATACGCTACATTTGCCAAGATGTTTTAAAAACTGTTGTTCTATAGTGAAAAATAATTTTTCCATCAAAGTATATGTTCTTTTTACGTTATTAAATAAGGAGTACATCATACATTAAAATAGATTTTTTTATGTTTGGAGAAAGTCTTTCATAATTAACGATATTGACAAACGGATGGAGCTTGATGGAATTTCAATATCGAATTTGAATTGTTGAATTCATGTATAGTTAAAAAAGTTTTAACAATTATTTTTTTTATGTTAATTAAGAACTTAAAATATTTTATAGCTCTACTATTCCATAAGAATGGTTCAAATTCAAAGATTCATTATGTGTGCTAAAAACAAGCAAACTACTCGATCGCGCATCAACAATGTTCAATAAATAATACGCGTATTTATATTGAGCGCTAGTACGTTACTAGCCCTCAATTTAAATGAAGATACGCATGTAATTGAAAAGTAGAAGACAGTTATTTTTATGTTCTGACCGATGTATCTATTAAATGATTTTATTAAAAACACTACTTAACTCATTAAGTCTGAATTGGCAAAGCTAATATATTTGTTTGTATTCGCAAGGGAATAGATTCATATTTATTTATATAACTAGCTAAACTGTTTTATTGGCTAAAGTATAAACTATTTAGTCAATTTATCAACTGAACTAGATATAAATATCATTGGCACAAATCTCCAATGATCTAGCATATGTAAATCCCTATAGAGCTTTTAAGGCGCCCCAATTAGTTTTGCCGATAATCGCTAACATTTCTCATGAGACTTTCCGATCCATGTTGAACATAAAAAACTTCTTAAATGCTTGGTTAATATAACTATGTGACTATTATCCAAAAATACTTCGTAAAAATAGATATAACACTTACTAAATAACAGTTGTTTTATTCAAAAGACATCAAATAAAAATTTCCATTATATTTTTTACTTCAGCTTTATTAAAATACTACTTTTTTCGCTTTTATATGCAGCGAATTAAATAAATAATTGCTATGTAAAAAAAATCGTTTTGAGCGAATGCTCTTGGTCTTACGGATATCATCGTAATTATTATAAAAGAAAAACCAGAGCAATAAAATAAACACTTATATTGATTCAATTTACGATTTATTGTAATAAATATAAAACATAATGAATATGTTATCAACAAAGCTGGAATGATTTTTTTTATTTTAATTTATTTTTCAAAACATTTTTCTTGGTAGCTACTTTTTGACGTCAGTATATTAAATATTGTGATTGGAATTTCTCTATTTTTACAGGTTCTGACTCGGATGATTGACAAGTATAAGTTGTCTTATGAACACATGATCCGATTGTTAAGCGCTTAGGAAGTTGAGTTGGGTTTTAATTCATAAATTATGGGAAATTCATATTTACATGAATCAGTATTCGAACGAAGATTGTGAAAAAAAATAAGATTTATTTAAAATTTTAAATGAAAACGATCGTAAGTTTGTAATGGTATAAGTTAAAAACTCAATTAAATTAAAATTATTTGTGTATCTAGTACCCGAAGGGAAATCATCACCAATCCCTTAAAATGATTTTCAGTGCCATGTCAAGGCTAGTTATCATATCTAATAGGCGAAGTTTATGACGATTTCGGGCAAATAATGACCAGTTTTGTGACCCATTATGGGTAAGATACAGCTACTATCTACGTTATTATAGATTATTAATGAAACGTTAAATTATTACAACGATGATAAATGGGCCACACTTAAACTATTGTGACATGATAATTGCGTTTGATAAATTACAACTATTCTTAGTCGTTGGGTATAAGGTAAAAATTGAAATCATTTGATTTTTGATAGAAAAATGAGCAAAATTTGGTCATATTATTCAATTGACAAAAATCTGAATAAAATGTCTTAAATTTCTCTCAATAAATATTTTTTATTTTACATAATAAGAACACAATTTTTTAGTAATTATTTCTACAATATACAATATTTTTTGAGCAGGACCGGTTTCGCTCATCGCAAGCATTGTCATTTGAGCATTGATAAAGAAATATATATAGTGGAAATAAGTACTAACAATGTGTTTTTATTATTTAAAATATCATAACTTTCCATGAAGAAGTGACAGTTAGCACCTTATAAGTGAAATATTTTTTATTTCATGAATAAATGCATTTTCATTGTCGTGGTTCATGGCTTGAATCTACAGATCTGTATCAAAACAAACGCATATTTGTATGATTTTTATTCATATCACTCACTAAGCCAAGTATAAGCAGTATGGTGCAGAGAGAGCGATTAGCTTCCTTTGACATCTTTCACGATGATAAGGATGCCTATCTTAAACGTATCTTAAGAAAGAGTTTCAACGTTGGACAAACAAGTTTTTATGAAAGAATATGCGATAAGGTAGCATGAGGAATCTTAAATATTATATTAACAGATTGGCAACTAAGTAATTGCGGATTATTTTTAGAAAATCAAAGACAATTTTTTCATGGAACTAAATAATTTCATTCTATAAAATATTGCCCATTTTGATCAATAATCTTTTGTCATCTTTTAAGAAGCATCATAATCCCTAGTTCATAAAACTTCTGGTTTTTATTAGCAAAAAACTGAATCAAGTACGATTTGACATCATCAGCATTATTGAATTTTTACCATTCAAGGAGTTTTGTAAAGATCGAAACAAAAAGTAATCAGATGGTGCAAGGTCAGGACTATATGGTGGATGTGGCAAAACATCCCAACCAAGCTCCAATAATTTTTGCCGAGTGGCCAAAGATGTGTGTGGCCTTGCATTGTCATGATGGAATACAACACCTTTTCGATTTGTCGATTCGGGCCACTTTTCTTCAACTGAATTGTTTAAGTTCGTTAGTTGTTCAACGTAGACATCAAAATTGATCGTTTGGTTGGGTGGTAAGAGTTCAAAGTAGATAATTCCTTTATAATGCCACCAAACTGACAACAAAACCTTCTTTTGATGAATATCAGCTTTTGGTGTTGTTTGAGTTGATTCACCTGGCCTGCTCCACGATATTTTCCACATGATATTATTGTAAACAACCCATTTGTGTGGCAAACAGCTAAATTGTCAACTATCCAATAACAAAATGTGTTTACATTTGGACTACGTCGCAAACCTAAAAATTCAACTGGAGACATCTATTAAAATCCGCAATTACTTAGTTTGCCGACCCAATATTATTTATATCGGAATTTACTATGATTTAAAATATAACAATATTGTTAAAAAAACGAAATGAATGACAAAAAAATCCGAAATAATTTTTTTTAATGAGGTTTTTGAATATGCCTACATTTTCTTGTTATAAATTTCGTTTGACTAACTAACTTAACAATGAATAACAAACAAACCAAAACAAATTATTTCATAATACAATGCTTCATCGGGAATACTATGAACAACAATGTTATTCATTATTTACTTGTCTATTATTTATGTCATTTATTACATGTGAAAATTGTATGTATGTTATAGGATTTGCAAGTGCTATATTTTTTGAAGAAAATATTACATACTATCTTAGATCTGAAAGAACGATTAAAATTTATTTAAAGTGATCTCAGAATATAAATGTTTGTTTTTGTTTTCACTGTTGCTTTTAACAATTGATTATTGAATTTAAAAAAATATTTATATGAAATATTAATCGCTTAAAACACATCATATATAATATGTTTGTTATAGTCTACCCAAGAAATAGTAAGAAGTTGTATTTAAAACGTTAAAAAAATACAAGCATAATTAAGATATACATTCGTATTTTAGACATAAAAAGGAAATTGGAAAAATCAGTATAGTGGAAAATCAACGGAACGCTAAAGAGAACCGAAAATGAAAGAAAAATAAATAACATATTCTGGAGCAATCGTACCATAGTAGAATGAAGAACGAATTGTAGTTGCTAACCATTCAAAACATGCTATTTCTATTATTGTACACACTCGGTGGCAGTGACATCATTCAATATTCTTCAATGTTCACATTTACACTCTTTTTCTCTCTCTCATACACAGACACACACATTTTTTGGCATTCCTGTCCACCCATAGATAACACTTAAAATCGAAATACATTGTATGATATTAGTCACTATGCTCTACATGTACTTCTTTTTAAATTGCACTCACTAAGCTGAACACTTAGAGCAGTGGTTCTCACGTGAAATTTAGCTGTGGCCGCATTATAAACATCAACTGTCCTATGGAAATGTCTCGTGGCCGCACCACATGTGATAAAAATAGTTTTGATATTTATTTTTTATATAGTGCATTGCACTGAATGATTTTTCACAATATATAGTTGTAGGTAAAATCGATAAAATTAATAAAGCAATTGTTGTTAACTCTTTAAATTGACTTGATTCATGGTCAACTTATAACTTCTACCAAAAATTTTCAATAGTTTTTATATTAAAACGGTTGTTTACTTAAACTCGACTTAATGCTGGATAAGTCAGGTTTATTCAATAAATTAAAAAAAAAAATTACGAATTCATTTTTTTAAATATCGATATTTACTATACAACTGTTGGTGGCCGCAGCAAAACCCTCTGGTGGTCGCACATGAGAAGCACTGATTTAGAGTGATACAAAACGACAACGACATTTTAATTCACTTATTCATGTTATAAACTCAATTCTCATAAGGATTAACGTTGGTAGTCATTCAATTCAGAAATTGTATTGTTGTCGTCGAGCATAAACGCCAACGGGAAAATAGTTTTAAATAAAATATCATAAACTTACAAGTCTATTATCTTTATCTTGTTCAAATTGGTACAAAAATCAAAGTTATATATTTAAGTAGCTTAAAAGCTCTTCTAATTAGATTAATAAGTTATTCAAGACAGCTTTTAGGTTAAGAAGCGTTGAAGCATGGAAACAATTCGATTTACCATCCACAAAGCTGAATTCATTCATTATAATTTATTTACGACGATAGATCGTCAGAACTAAATAATATGAATACTAAATCATACATACAATATTAAGGAAAGTTATATTTTAGATCTTATCACTGACAAGAATTAATATTTATTGACGCAAAATAAATGGACATACTTAAGTGTTTTGTTCGATCAACAACTTTTGCCACATACATTTTCTTTCGCTTTTTTTGCACATCGCGAACAAAATCATTCCTGCTTTTAAAAATTATTAAATTGTGGCCGTTTATACATTGAAAATAACATTATTTTATTGATTTTCCTTTTTAAAGGTTGTCTAAATATTTGGTATTAATATAAAGAGCTTTTATTAATTACCGGTCCTAGCTGGCGTACTACCGCTGGACCTGCACATACAAGTACGCGGTGTAATAACTCTTCTTCTAAAGGGTATTCATACAAATATCGAGGGCGTCCCTGTGACGCCGCCCCTTCTGCAAAATATACCAGACATTCACACTTATCGTTCATTTGTAAAAAAGCTGGCCTATAGAACAGCTTTGGCAGCCTGGCAGACTAGGTGGTATGCTTCCACAAAAGGTCGCCAAACATATCGTTTCTTCCCAAACGTAACCTGGAGGCTCGAAGTGAAATGCCTTTCACCTGGACACTGGGCTTGCCAATTAATAACCAGCCATGGCAAGTTCAACGGCAAACTATTTGGGCTGGGCAAGTTGGTTGAAAGGCCGGATTGCACTTGTGGACACAACCATCAGGACGCTTATCACGTACTGTGGGATTGCCCCGACATGAATGCCGAACGAACGGAGCTGTTTGCTGTGGTCCGTCCTCATACGGGCTCCAATAGGCCACGCTGACTTAGTATCAACCAAGGCCAACTTTGAGGCATTCGATAAATTTGCAAGATCATACGGGGAACGAGACATTCTCGATTCGTCTTTAGATTCAACGCGTAGCACATTAAACTCTTCCGCCGCGGCGGATTTTTAAGTACGCAGATACACAGGATACCTAATATCACGTAGACTAAGTGGCTGAGCAAGTCACATTTCCTTTTTTTTTTTTTTTCTCTTCTTTTAAGCACAATAGTGCATGGTTTAACGATCGGTCCGTGCAGCTCTGTATCGGGCCAAGAATATGAGGAGTAAAATCGATTCTTTTTATTAGTATTGCGTCATGGAAGGCGGCCATGTAACAACGGCTGTATACACATAACGGGTGAAGGTGGGACAACCAACTTTTATCAAAAAAATCTTCATAATTAATGTTTCTGAAATTTAAGTAATTGTCAAGAAAACAAGTAATAAAATGTATTAATATTTGGTTATAATTGATCTATGGAATATTTTTTCTATTTGCGTTTTCATCTCATGATAATCTAGTATTTTAATATAAGACTGAACTTAATAACGTCTCCACATCAAAATAAAGGTCTTCCTTAACTTTAACATCACGATCCTCAATAAAAAAAATTAACCACTCCTATACTTTTTTTTAATGAAAACAATATTTTTCGAACACGCTATTTATTAAATATTTAGTACGTAAATATAATATAAGTATTTTATTGAATACAAATACCACGTAAAAGTTAATTTACTTCGATATATAATATATACTACTTACCGAAACAAAGTATTTTGTTCCCTAATTCGCTGTATTAGGCATCGGGAAGCACTTTGTAAAATAAATAGCAATTATTTAAATGATTCGAAACTCACACCGTCAGTAAATATATTACAAGCTAGTTACTAACTCACTTTGGTAATTAACTTGAAAGTCTTCTTGAGGCTTCCTCTAACTCGAGCAAATTTAATATTTGGATCATACTCTGAAATAGAAAGGTGTATAGATACGAGAGATAAGGCAACGTCAGTTAAATAATTAAATATTCGAGTTGAATGTATATTTTTTTTACCTAACTCCACATTCCTAGTTGAAACTTTGTTGTTCTTAATCAGGAATCTAATTTATATACACTAATACAATTATTACGAGAAATTTTAATTAATTAAAGTAGTTAACGTAAATTTTGTGAAAACATACTTTTACGTGTCCCACAAACTACACGTTCAGAAATGCAAGGTACATACAAGCAAAATGGAAACAGACGCTTCAGTTTAAGGTTTTATAACTGTTTTAGCTTTTAATCATTTGCTTTAGCATAATTCTCAATGTTTACAGCAGGATATTATAGAATTCAAATACATGTCAGTATAGCTTGGATAGAAAATATAATAGACCTATAGTGTTAACATATATACTTGTCCAATGTTCTATATTAGATAAGGTAATGTTGTATAGTAAATTTTATTATAAAAAGTGTTCTGTTTTGTGTCGATTACTAAATTCAGACAGAATTATTTTTGTTAATAAGAGTTTTCCTTTTATTAAAAATCTTTACACTTTTTTTTAGAAAAGTGACACTGAATATTTAGCAAAACACTAACTTTAATGCTCTCTTTGTTCTAGAAAAATATTTACAGTCAGAAATATTGAATTTTTCAGTGTTATTTTTTGCGAAACATCTATAATGATACATTACAGAAATAAATTTATGTGAAAATATTTTTTATGTTATAAATTGTTTTTTTGAGGTATGAGTTGTTGATAATTTGCGAGTTTCAACAGATGAACGGTAATTAAAACTCAATTTGTTACAATGAATTTTCCACATAAAGTGTCGCCATAAAGAGGTTTGTTGAAATATAATTACAAATTCCAAATATTTTCACTCAGCTCATTTCCTATCTTCTTAGAAATTTTGTAAAAGAAATGATGAAGATGTAAAAATCAAGTTTAAGAAATAATTTATATGATATTATTGACAAATTAAAATCACTTGGAAATTAAAATAAAAAAAACGCATGAAATTAAAAAGCTTCGCTTCTTACTTTAAAATGCCGTATCTGTAATGCTAAAACCCCATATATGTATGCTTTTGTCATGGGGGATGATGCAAAATAATATTTGTAAATTCAATCTCCGTAAAACTAGTCTTAGTGCAAACTTCGGTCTAAAGTGGTATTAAATTTGCAAAGACACTGAAATTATTATAATATTTGAGTCAAAGAATTTATATGTTTAAATAATTTATCGTCTCCCCTCAGCCAAGATACGATATTACAATCTTATGCTAATTAAATGAACCAAATTACTCCTTTTCCAAGTTCCTGTATTAGTCAAATTACGCATCAAATTATTCTCATTTAGTGTGAGAGTGTTTTACAATATTTATACTCCTAAGAGATTTTCTGTAAACTTTGATGAATATTTATGCGGATATTATGACTGAATAAAAGTGGTGAATTAAAACTTTTATACTCATATGAACTTTGCCGTTTCCTTTTTTGGGGCCGCATACCAATTATCTGTATGGTTGAGAAAACATTGGATGAGACAAGATCTATTTGAGCAATCACATTCCCCTTCAACTTTTGTTTTATTTTTGTCAGCCTGAACCAAAAATGGTGAAGACGGGACAAGATTGTTTGTTCCTCAATTATGAGTATCATACAGGGATAAAGAAAAATAAAAACTAAAATAGTTCTGTATAGAAGGAAAAAGCTGTACCAGCGTTTACAAAAAAATATATTATAACACACAGTTTCACTTTTGATCATTACAGAATTTTATAAAATAGTGAAATTGCACGGTTTTATTACAATAAATCACCAAGTGTATTATTCAATTTCAATTGAAGTTGATCTGAAATTAATTGAGTATTTAACCGCTAGTAAAAGAATACAAATAAATTTAAAGCAAAAGATATGGTGTGTTTAACTATTTATTAAATTTTTTCATAAAGTCAAAAAACTCTGAATGTTGCAAAGCTTGAAACCGATTGCGGCAAAAATAATATGTGGTCTTTGTGGACAATTTTGGGTATGACATTGCGTATACTATTGACTGCGTTAAATTCAAAATAAAGAATAATGATTTTTATATTTTTAGGCTGTATAATGTTTTGTCACTCACACCTGAGTTCCGCCTTTCGGAATTTTAATCATTCTATCATATGGATGAAATAGAACTAAACAATGGTTTACAGCTTGCATCATATATCTACAAAATGAGTAACTCAAAAAAAAATATGGACCCTGCGGCAAAGAGCTAAATTTATCTGAAATATTTAAAATTTCTACTGATTTAACAATATTCATATTCAGATTTCGAAAATATAATGATGTAACCTAATAACAACAGGTTTTTACAATAATAAACTACTCAACAAATGTCACTCATAAAATTAATGATTTAATTAATACATTAATAATTATCACTGTTTATACCAAGATAATATAACAATTGGAGATACCAACTTAATTGATCTGGGTTATGGTAACTCTAAATATCAGATGACCTATTGTAAGAATTATTTTTTACAAATTGTCAACAAATTTTCTCTAATCTCACATCAAAGATATATCAAGACAGAATAGGGAGGTTAAATTGGTCGCTTAATAAAAGCATTGAATTGAATTGGACTCTTTATTAATAGAGTTATATAATCCTCCGTATTTCGATGCAATAATTAAAAGCCTTCATCCGGGTTGAGTGAGTGGTTTTGTAATATTGAATGATTGAATACTGTCGATATATCTTTATTTCATTTTAAAACATTTAATTATTCTGACATACTCATGTCTAGAGTACGCGGTGAAAACAGATACGGTGGATAGCTATATATTCAAATTTATCAAATTCGACATACAAATCCTATAAGGCACCCTCTGATGACAGTGTAAAAAAGTAAAATGGTAATTTTTTTCCATGTAAGACCAATACGCTTAGAAATTAATGTGAACTATTTTATAAATTACAAATTCATTTACCTGCTTGATAAGGTTAAGCCTATTGGCCTTATCGCAATATAAGACAGGTAAGAAATCCACTTTGGGTACTTTTAATTAAACGCTTCACGAATCTAACTTGCAAAAAAGCCATAAATTCACACATCGTTGTGCTAAATCGTTCCCTTTTCACAAGATTTAAGGAGAAAAAGCAGTGATTTAAGGCGATACATTTAAAGACTTTTTTGTCAATACAGCGAATTTCTTTCAACCCGGAGTTTATTGTGATATTCAGGAAATTGCTGTAGAATTTTATCGATGCTTTGAAAGAGAACGAAACATAAATAATATATATAAAGTCATTGACATATTATTTATCTTCTGTAAATGGTAGTTGTTATATGAGTGGAAAAAATATTTATTGTTGTAATTTTATACCATTCAAAGCGATGAATTATATTTGTTCAATACTTTGTAAAGAAAGTAACAAAACTATTTGAATAAAAACAAACATATATTTTGATTTTATCATTCGATTTCATAACTTAAATTCTTCACAACGATCGAACGAGACATGCTAGAAAAAAAATGTATGTTTTGTATATTTTATTTATTTATTTCATAATGTGAATTATTTTAAGTGTACCATTTATAAGCAACATTTTATGCAATAGTTGGCCATTATTCATATTAATGTGCACATGCATGATAAAATTTGACTTTTACGATTCTTTATCAGTTCATGTTGCTTACTATCAAAAAATCTTCACTCCAATTTCACAGAACCCCCTTTGTAAATTGTTTGTGTCTTTATTTGTTTTGTTTGCAAATTACACCACAAAAGAGATAAATAGGAAATGAAAGTCAAACACCCTTGGTCCCCCAGCAATATGAAAAGATACGTGTCAAGTCAAGCATTTTGTTCACATTCTCTAAGCGACTCATGGCCAAGCAATACCTACATATATTACCCGCTGAATACAGCCAATACGATTCGGATCTTTCACCAGTATTCTGATTTAAAGAGTGATATTATTTACTGTGTAAATTCTGTGAAATTTAAAACGTCTTATGAATTTTTAACTGTGTTAACGCTGCTATTTTGTTTCCGAATAGTCGTCGAAACTGTTGCAGAGAAAGGAAAACTTAACAGCAATCAAAACAATATGGACCACTTGTAAGCCATAAACGAACCATCCGTAAATTTTAAATAAGCGATAAATGCATTCTTTTTCAATACGTAAATTTTTTTACATGGTAAAAAAATATTTCGTCTAAAAATTTAATCTTAAATTTTGAGACCGGTGATCGGCTCCATATAATTTCTTAGCATACACTAGTTCGGGTCGATTATCAGCCCCGTGGGACTAAAAAAGTTAATGCCATCTGATATTTTAAGCCACCTATTTAAAATCACTAAAAGTATCTAAGTGATGTCTTTATCACATTATATTTAAATGTTAATTGCTTCTTATAAACATGTGACATAATAATATAATTCAGTTTAAAATTAAATTCAATCAAAAAACTTTATTTTTCGATTAATTAAATATTTTTAAGGTGTTGACGGTCGCTCCTCGATGGAAAGGCATGATATTTTAAATAATAAAAACAAAATTTTTAGTACTTTTTATTTCCGTAATATATTTTTATGATCAGGACTGGTTTCGTCCATCGCAAGCATTATCAACTGAGGGAATACAATAATACAAGTAAATTTATTCATACATTTTTTTAGTTAGAGTTAGCGGTAGCAGGTATTCAAAACCATGGGTTCAGAATAAGAAAAAAAATACAGGAAATCATACAATATAATACAAATAATACAAATCAGATTAAAAGTGAAATTCGAGCGAGCGAAACCGGCCCTGATCAAAAAAAAGTATTATGGAAATAAGTACTAGATAATGTGTTTTTATTATTTAAAATACTTTATTGTTTATTGAATACAACTCATATTATAAATGATAAAAATTGGACACAAAGAATCATAGGAAACAAAAAATGTACTCATCAAAAATATTTTCACATTTGAATAAATATTGTTGAATTGATTTGCACTATGATATGTCTGTACAACTTGAATTATTTTATCGGGTACCATTTAAAATTTCAAACAACCTCAATCCAATAGACATTAAACTTACAGTTATTTGGCTTTTCTTTTAGAATGGAACGTGAAGAATAAGCTGTCAGAATGTGTGCACGTGTATTATGTCACAGATATACCAAGAAATGACAGCAAATTTACCGTTGTCAAAGTAGCTATTATGAGTTATGATTCTACATACATATACATATTCTATCACACTTTACTGTTATAAAAAACAAAGTCAGTTAAAATGTATTATACAAGTAAAATTCACATAAATTTGCGAAATAAATTTTATTAATAATATTCATATTCAAAACGGCTTAAAACATAATTTACGAATAATATGAAAATACTGGTAAAAAATAGAGTAAAATAAAACCTCGATATAACGGAATAATTGGTAGAGGCAATGTCCGTTAAAGTCGAAAGTCCGTTTTATAAAAATAAATCTACAAGAAATAAAAAACTTTTTTTGAAAATATACGGTATTTAAATACAAATAAAAATTACAAAGCACATACAAATCTCATTTATTTGTCTTCAAACACTCGTCTTGAAGTGACGTTGCTGTTTGATGTCGACGTATATGTACGATATGTCTCAAATTCTATTGTAGACGTATGACGTGGTTATCATGGCCGCTTAAAATGTTTAAATGCGGTGGCTAAAAAATATTTACTGAAAGTTTTAATTTTTCTTCATTTGATCGGATTTTTTTTCCGTTATATCCAAATTAAATATATGTCTGTTATATCGAGGTTTTATTGTATTATGAATTTAGTTGAAAATTATTACAAATGAACACATCTATCTCAAAATTAGTTTATTAACACGGTGAAAAAATAGCAATGTATTTTAGTTCTACAATTTTTTTTATAAGATGTCGTTAATAGCATGACGATGGAGTGAGCCGAAATAGTTGTCAACTACATGTTTTAAAAAAAATTGTAAAACTTAAATATATTGCTATTTTTTCACCGTGTTATAATGGAGTTCTACCAAGTAAATGCCAATTCAATCAATCAATTTATTTTTTAACTTTACGCCTTGCATTGCAATTATAAACCAATGATTTATTCACTTTTAGGGTGTTAACTGTCACTTCTTGATGGAAAGTCATGATATTTTAAATAATAAAAACACATTTTTTAGTACTTATTTCCACTATATATTTTTTGATCAGGACCGGTTTCGCTCACCGCGAGCACTATCAATGATTTATTGTTATACTACACTAGAAAAAAAGCTCAAAGCTCAAATTTCACAGTATCAATAGTACTACTAAAGTAAGTTGATCAGTGATCAACTTAATATAGGTGTGACCGTTCTATGTTTACTGCTTTCTTTTTCTACTACCCTGTTTTTATATTTTAATAGAGGCTACTGAACGTGTGAAGAAAAAAAATTCTTTCACTCACGTCCCCTGTGAAGTAGCTAGCCGGGTTACCTACTAAATATTTAAGCCTTCCGGATAGAGGGATCATGAATAATTCGTTGGCCGACTTTACTACTGGAATCTTATTATTTTCACTGGAGTCGAAGGCTCCCTAAGAGCTTCCTTGATGACAGCTGCTGTACTCAGCGCGATTGCGAAGTGCGTGATGATTTTTATATAGGCATGCTGACTCTTTATTCCAGGGAAAAGAAAATAAGTTTATTTTGTACTTTCTTGAAAACTGTATCAAGGGTTAACACAAAATAAAATACAAGAAAATGAACGGCAAAAAACAAACATTTATTTACAAATCTTGATAAAAACGACATGGAAAATTAGATTAGATTTCAATTCAGTCAATTATTTTCCAAGACTATTTTTCATTTCGTTGAAAATACTGAGACAATTATGCTACATAAAGCCAAGAATTTGTATAAGATAATGTGGGAATTTTTTTAATTGAAAATTTTAATATTAAGACACTATATGTATATAATAAAAAATATTAAAATTGGATACGATCAACCCAGGGAAAAATAACATCACAAATATCTATACTAAAAAAATCATATACTATATATGGCTCTTTATGTGGAGTATATGGCAATCATGCGGTAATTTCATGATTCTCGCACACCTGTCAGTTTGACAAGACGTAACAGGGCGTTGCTTGGTATATTTCAAAACCTCCAAGCTACTTGCAATTTTTTTTATTCTAAAATGAATTATTGAAAAAAAATATGTTGATCTTGTTATGGTTTGAATTTTTGGAACAACTTACAGCGCTAGGTTACATAGCGCAATACGTTATATACCCACTAATAAAATAAAGTTATCTCTATATTTTACGCTTGTAATATTTGATTGTCTTAAAATTATTATATAAAATTTTTCTTTGAAAAACACAATTTCGAATACAAATTAGTTTTATTAAAAAGATTTGATAATTACCTATAACAATACTTAAACTATTCAGTTAAAATTAATGAATAATTAATTTTTACAATATTCATGGATTTATATTTTTTCTTTAGTGGACAACTTTTACACGATTATTATGTTGATTGCTAATTTTATGTACTCTTAGATCATCGTCCAACAGTTGCTTAGCTTCTAAATACCTTTACAGTTTATTGATTGAATTGGCATTTGCTTGGTAGAACTTCATTACAACACGGTGGAAAATAGCAATGTATTTCAGCTCTACACAGTTTATATAATATATATTTGATAGCTATTTCGGCTTACTCCTTAATCAAAACAATCAGAGCTATCAACTATAAATTTTGTAGAACTAAAGTAGAATACTATTTTTTCACCTTTACAGTTACTTTATTAAATGCATATGTGATGAAGTAAACTAAAAATATACGCTGAATTAATCAATCCATTAAAGATATTAACTGAAAGTTACCCAACTTAACAGTTATAAATGATATTGGAGGACTATATCAACTAGATCGTAATACAGCGTTTTTTTAATGAACATGCGGAATTTGATCTAGTTTTGTTAAACGTTATAGTATTTTGTATAAGCACAACAGATACTTTTGAGAAGAAAGTGTCGTTTATAGCTTTCGATGCCCTTATATTATATTATATAATAGTGTTGGGGGAGGGCAAATGAATAGTGATTATAATGCACGAAATTGATGTCATATTTTTTGATCTTCACTGTTTAATACATTTACGTATTTAAAAATATCTATTTCACATCAATCGTTTTTGTAACACATTTTTTTATCTAGCTTTCAGACATAAATTATACATCTATGAAATATATTTTCTTTGAATAACTGTTTAGATTTATAAATATCTTTTTTTTCGCCACGAACGTGACGTTTCTTTGTAGTGATGCATAAAGTAAATTTAAAATAGTGTTTATTCGTCAATAAAATTTAGACACTGCTTTTTACTCAGATTTCCTTTTATTGCTTATAAGGATTATTTAAACAGGCTTTCAAGGTTTTTTTGGAGGCTTTCAATGCGCACTTCAGTCAGTTAAGTTGAAGGAAACTGTAGTAGCCTATATGGATGACACTTAAAAGGACTATAATAAAATGTTTCAGTTTTATTACTCAAAGAGACCAAATCCCTTTACTGGTAGTAAAAAAAGCTTCAGAAAAGAGACAATAATTTTGGTGGCAAGATATTTTTGCAATCTTTTTATTTGTAATTTTTGTGAAATATTCATTGTAATTTTCTGGTTTTATTTCGCGTACAAGTAGTATCATAGGTATCCTAACTTCTGTATAAAAATGAAAAATAGCTTGATTTTTGTTTGTAAGAAGTCATGAGCAATTATTTTAAATAGTTATGGGAAATCATACAACACATTCAGCGTTATTTATCTTAAAAATACTAAATGCTACATCCGAAACCACCCGCTACGGTTACACATTCTTATAACAGAATGTATTCAAAAACATAGAAGGTATAACGTTTTTTTACTATAAAAAGTAAATTTTAAAAAATATATTTTTCGGAGTATAATTCATTTTTTACTAATCAATAGGTAGAAATAATATGTTTATTTTTCAACATCTGTGATGAGTATATAAAATGATTGTTTGACATTTTAGAGACACATAGTTATTTGTTGTGCGATATTTCCTTTTAATTTTTCCATAAATAATTGACGACTAAAATAGCTTAAAATATGATAAACAAAAGATTTGCTGAATTTTCGATCTTTTTTCGTAATAAAAATAAAAAATTATTGGAATGTGAATAAATAATTACATTCTTTTTTAATGTACCGGCAAGTTAATAGAGCTTTAACATTGTAAAAAAATAAAAAAAAACAAAGTTCCATAGTGTCACAAGATAAAACATTTAATTTTGAGATTAAAACGAGAATATGCTCATACCGACCAGTTCAAAAATGTATCAAGTCAAAATCTGTAACTTTTTTGAGAATGATAGTTTTATTCATTTTTTATAAATACGCCACAGTTCTATACTATATATAGTATATTATGAATATGACATTGAAACGGGTGTTTACTTTTGTGAAAAATTAAGTAAATAGTAGAAAATTAGACTAACGAAAAATCTTGTTTTCTAATTATCTCAGCACCTTGCTTTTTGAATTGTTACATTTAGAATTGACTAAGTGTGTCCTACGGCGTTTTTGCTTATACTATTCTATTTAATGGTTTTTATTTATTAACTTTTTCGTATATGTTAAAGCCTCTTTTGATGAATAAAGATTTGCACATTGGTAATAAATTCCAATACTAAATAAAGTATTAGTTTATTTAAAAAATACTATTAAAAAAAAAAATCTTAAGCCAATCCATAAAGATTTAAATATTTTTACAAAAACAGCATTTCTATAAGTGTTTCAAACTTGCAACATAATGAAAATTTTTCGCTTGAAGCAGTAAAAATGTATTTTTATTACGTAAATTACTAAAAATTCGCATAAAATATTTATGTCCGCTTTCTTTTTGCAATATCTGGAAACGATTTTTCTGAACAGAATTTTGAAGAATGGTGGTTTGAAAGTTTCCTACGGTTAATATTGATTTGCAATCGAACACCCTTAATTGGAAGCTCACAGTAAAAATTTAATTTAAACTTTCGGCCGCGTAATAAATTTACACTCAGTTTGGAAGGTAAACGAAGATTCATTTGTTTCACGGTAAATTGCAGCAGTGTCTAAATTAATTTGCGATTTTACCGTACCATATTTCACCAACTTTTAAAGGAAAAAATTGATTGCTTAATATTAATTATGAAACGAACAATCATTTTTTTTTATTGATATAAATTAATGAAAAAAGTTTTCGCTGAAAAATATTTTTCAGACTAAATAAAATATAAAAAGGTATAGAGAACAAAAAAAAATAGGCTAAATACAGAAATATATATTTTGAATCGTATTTTACATCGTGAATTATCGTCGCTTTCAAATAAAGCAAATTACACGAAGGAATGTGAAGTTGTCATCGATAGGCTATAGAGACTTTTCCCTATTCATTGTTTTTTGTAATTATTTGAAAAACAAAAACCAAAATATATTCTTAATTTACATATTTGAAATCATTTTTTTTTAAATTAATGATACATTGTGATTGTGGTTGTAAAGTAACGCCTTTAGCTTTAGTTGTAGTGCATTTAAAGGGATATATGTTTGCTAATGAAAGTTTATGTATATGAAACGAATAAACAATGAGGGTCAAGAAACCTTAATAAAATTGAACAATAAAATGCTTTAACGTCGTTATAACGAAAGAAAATGCCTGCTGTAAATAATTGATTTTAATTATTCAATGATCTATATTAATTGTAAGCTTTGTAGAACCTTTTATATATAATATGTTTATCAAAACTGCATTGGCAATATAACCATTGGTATTTATTTGTGCATGATAAATCGTTAGCTTGTAAAAAGAGCTTACTGGCAAAGTTTTGGTCGAGCAAAAAGCCAGATAATTTGTTATCGTGCGCATTATCCACTATGCGACGCAAGTGTATAAATGTCACTTTAACGAAACGTAGAAACTTTTCGATATAAAGTGTTTTAGCGCCAAACGGCCCTTATTTTGAAATCCGCTGATAAGAAGGGACCTTCAAGCGCTGGGGTGAATATAAACTATGATGTCGCTTTTTTCAAAAAAATCAATTACATTGCGACTGTAAGTGTTCCATTCTGTAACGTCTTTAATGCACATTGATATTCTTTGTAAGTTTTTAACATAATAGTGTTTCAAATGGAGAAAAATAAGTACTTTATTTTGCTTTCCTTTGCACACGCTGAAAAATCATTAAAAAATACTTTATTAAATTATTTATCTCTTAGAGTTAAATTTTATATAAATATTTAAGATAGAAACCAATAAAAAGAACCACGCGTGAGATTTTTCGATTGTACAATATAAACCGTAATTAAGTTTTGAGTTGTATAATAAATAATAATTCAAAAATATTAAATGTAGTAAAACATTCCAATAAAATTGTGGATAAAATTATTACATATGTAATAATATACTTGATTTATTTTTTACAACATTTGAAGTTTCTCAAAAAAGTTTTTCATATAAAAAATATTTTTTTTATATGAAAAACTTTTTATTTCAAAAATTAATAAATTTATATTTCAGTTTACAGCCAACAATATTTTATTATCGATGAAAATATTGACTTTTGGAATTTTTATGTTTTGATTGAATTGGCATTCACTTGGTAGGACTCCATTTTAACACGGTGAAAAAAATAGCAATTTATATCAGTTCTACAAAATTATTTTTAAAATATAGTTGATAGCTATTTCGGCTCACGCCATCGTCAGAACTACATCGTCAGAACTGACGATGGCATGAGCTGAAATAGCTATCCTGAGAAATTTTATATGCTACTAACTTACTTCAAAACTTAGTTCACATGTCTTATATTTGAAAGAGAATACCAGTAAATTTTTTCCTGTTTAATTTTTTTTCAATTGTTGTTTCTCAAACTGAAACTGATAATTCTTAAATTGATGGAATTGTTTAAAAATTAAATATAGCTATTTATACTATGGGTGCCTAAAAGTATTTGACTCAAAAGCGTTTACACAAATATTAAAATACATGGTTTTGATAAGGGTTTTTCACACCTAGCAAAGTTGTAATTTCAATGAATAACCATGTGATAGGGGGTGAGAATTGGGTATCGTGAGGCAAAGAGAAATTAAGAGTGAATGGGCAGACAGATTTGAATGACAGAGATGGATAGCGGTTTCAAAGTCGCAGTAAAATCCTTCGGTTTATTTTAGTAGATGAGAAAAGCTAAAATGTTTCTCAAATACACATACAATCATGTAATTATACCAAAATATTATAATACCATCATTCACAATTGCGTGATAACAATTTCTTTAATGAGTATAGTAAATAGCTCTGAAATAACCTCATACGTTCGAAATACAAAATTTTAAAATTGTTCTTTATATTTGATTGTTTTATATTGAAAGTGTTAAATTTATTTTCATGATTGATTGCAAACTTGTTGCTATTTTCAAAGTCATTTATATTTTTTGGATATTTTATGATTTTGTATTCTCATGTGAAATAATTCTTCGCCGTTGAGCAATTTATTTAAAAAGAACTTTTTGAGGCTAAAAAACGCTTCCAGACTTGTTATATTGACGAAATTAAGCCGGTTTTTAAAAATAGATATCAAAGTTCTATACGGCACCAAATAAACTATAGAATACGTAATGTATAGACCGACACAGTTTTATGACCGAAAAATGTCTTTATTATCAGTAAAAACAATATTTTACTTCGGAAATTTCTATATCACATAACTTACTTGATTAACAATAGACCTTTTTACGTCATAAACTTGCCCTAAATAATCGCCGTCAATCCAAAATTTACGAAGCCCTAAAAATAAAAGAGCGAAATTTTCCTGGGATTCCTGGACCGCTTCCCTCTCTCCCAGCGGTTGCGTAGTATGTATATAACTTTTAGGGGAATAAATACTGCGTTTTGTGGCATATAACAGTGCCACGTACCGATAAAGAAATATAAGGTTATCGATATTATATAATTAAGAATTTTTCCATATGTCATGAGACCGGCCTTATTAAATATTTTTTTAATGAAGTAAGCAGTAACACAAAACATATGACTGTAGATGATAGAGTAATATTATCTTAACGCTGTTCGCTGATAAATGAATTAACACAATACACGATCAATTTATAAACAATTTTTTTAACAAAATACAATTACTTTTTTATTTTTACGTGCAACTAATTCACAATACACATCAATGAGAACCGTTTTTATTTTTATTCGTGCATGCACTACAGGTTCAAATCACACAATGAGAACTATTGTTTATTGCAATTGAATATTACCTATAGACATTTTATATTTGTATACGATATTTTTTCACTTCTCTACAATTTCAAAATTAAATTGTTGAAACATTGAACCATTTCACATGTTTTGTCACTAATGATCCGGGTTTCGCTTTTCGACATCTTCAAGTATTTTATCACACGGATGCAACAGAACTGACTCGTAACTCGTCATTTGTGATGTGTCACATGTGGAATCGTACAAAGTTTCAACAATTCAAATTTGATATTGAAATTTCATTGAGCACCTTCAGTCGATATCATAAATTATCTTTAATTTGATTGTGATAAAATTATTAAGTTGGCTTCTATTCCTATTTTAGTCAAACATTATTTCCTCGCCTTCCCAGGACTTGAATGAAAATTAAGGCTTAGAGAGGATTCGTTATGGACGTACTACAAGTTGTTGATTATAAATTGAAAAAATATATATATTTTGACAGTCACTCAAAACCTATAATCCCGAATCGAATTTTTGTGATAAAAATTATCATTTATAATGCATTTAAAAAGTAAAGGCTAATTTAAAACTTTGTTTTTTTATCGGTAGGCGAGGTTTCTTTTATTTAACTCTAGCTGATCCGTCATGAGTTGTTGCGATCTCGAGTAAAGTTTATTGAAGGAAAATCGTTGTGATAACAAACTATTTAATTTTTCGTAGTGTTAATAAGTGTTTATAGTAATAATATAGATAGGATTAAACATAAATTATTTTTTATTGGGGTAGTATACCTAAACTGTTCCGGGAGTGTATTGAAAAAATTCGTAAAGTTTTATACTGATCAGATGAATGGTGTAGTAATGCATACAAGACAAACAGACACAGATACATTAATTTGTATATAAATTGGTAATATATAAGACAATTAGATTAAATATCGTTTTTTGCGATTGGTATGCTAGAAACCTTCGCGGGAGTGTACTTAAAAAATTAGCAGAGTTTTATATTAACACGGTGAAAAAATAGCAATGTATTTTAGTTCTACAAAATTATTTTTAACAAATATAGTTGATAGCTATTTCGGCTCACGCTATCGTCTGAACTATCTCTAGTTCTGACGATGGCATCAGCCGAAATAGCTATCAACTATATTTGTTAAAAATAATTTTGTAGAACTAAAATACATTGCTATTTTTTTACCGTGTTATAATGGAGTTCTACCAAGTGAATGCCAATTCAATCAATAGAGTTTTATATTATTTTAGGGAGGGTTTGGTAAGAAGTGAAATGCCAAAATCTTTGCAAGAGTGTACTTTAAATAAATATTTAGTTTCATATCGATCGGAAGAATGGTAAAGTAATGCATAAAAGACAAGCAGACACACGTACATTGATTTATTGTATATATATAGATTACGTGCTTAACAATAGCTGCAAATGCACTAATTACGTTAACCTATAATAAATTAGGGCATAAGTATTGAAAAATAATGTGCGCCATTGGCACAAAGGTATTTGTTAGAGGCAGGTTCGATTTCAAATGTCACACAAAGAAAGGAGAATGAGTTGGGGTCACCAGATTAATTAAGCGCTTCGATGTTAGGCTCTCTTGTTTGGGAAAAAATCTTTCACAGGCCGGCTGAGCTGTGTGTGTGGACATTGTTTTTTTCCACCAGTCAAATCATATATTAATTTGTTTCTGTAGTAAGAAGGCTATTTAATAGATGTCAGTTTTTTTGACGTATTAAAGAATCTATATGAACAGAACCGTCGAAATAAAACCTTCAAGATGCCAATCTGTGGCATGTCGAGGTCTAACAATTTATATGACAATTAATTTTATATAGGAAAATTTAGGTGGATAATTATAATAGAAGTGAGGTATTTAGGTATTTTACCCAATGTACAAATTGATTAAAAATATTTTTTACAGTAAATAACATATATACATTTATATGTTGCAAAGTTTGGGTTATACCATATGACCATTTGAAAATTTTATAATATTATTACGTATACTTATCATGTGTACGTTAACAAATACTTTACCTCAAGGACTGTTTTACGTAAGTAATTTTACGTTACACAGAGAAAATTACCTTATTTTAACAATGATACATATCAAGTCTTATATGTAATAGTATAACGACTTTACATCTTCGTTTACATATTACATATTCATTTTGTCTTTATAACACCACAACTACAAAAAAAGATGTTAGAAATTAATTAATGGTGATTTTGACTATATCATAATTTATTAAATAAAATTTTTCATTTTACGTTATAAAATATTTAATGTAAATATAATATCTATATCTCACAATATTCAGCTATTTTGCGGTTGTTTTATGGGATACTGACAAAAATATGGAGCACGCTGAAAAAACTTATATAATGCAAGTACATAAATATCATTTTGATATAATAACTTTTAATCAGTCATTGTTTTAGTCTAATTCATATAATATTCTTAGTAATAAACAAGCAATACTAGTTATAAACGTCTTTTTCATCTAGAGCTTATTGAATATTTCTTGGACGGTATTTTATAGCTTTATGAATTTGTTTTTATTAAAATAGGTATCTCAAAGATTTCAATAATCATGTGGCTACTCATCGAATCATCGAAAATAAGAAATTACGTCGAAAGTGTGTTGCAAGCCATATTACCATCAAACGTTTCAATTAAATAATTAGATATTATACTGTAGTTGTCATCTCTAAATAATTTATTATATTTGTGACTAATAACAACATTTCAATTTATCAAACAAAACACGCGGCTTTTTTACTTGTATTGGAAAGAGAAAAATATCTTAAAACCCTTTGAATACGAAATACTAATTGTTGGTGAAATTTAACTCTAGGAAAAATGAAAACGAAAATCTCCCCTAGACAATCAGCGTGAACGAAAATTATTGATTTATAGTAGTACACGTGAGCACCAGTGGCAGGATTATTCGTCGTGCGATCTGCGGGTAAAGTAATCAAACTGGAGTTATTTATCGCCTAGCATCAGTTATCCCGCCACCGCCGTCTGTGTGATTTGGTATATTCGTTGTTTAGTGCTTGCACACAGGACAATATCAAGTACAGACCGTGGTCGAAATTGACAATTTGAAATTAATTTATCAGGATGCCAGAACAGATATAGATTTTTATTTTAAAACCTCACCAATAGGTCGATTGAACTGATAGTAACATTTTAACACGGTGAAAAAATAGCAATGTATTTTAGTTCTACAAAATTTTACGTGTTTACATCTTTGTAATAAAGGTCGCAAGATAACGGCTTTACAACAGCTGGAAATCAATAGATATCAATTATCACAAAAATTCTTATCGAACTAACTAATATATATATATGTCGCCGTTCCTCAAGGCATTGCAACGGGCTTTTCCGTAATAAACCATCCCCATCCAATAAACCATTTTCGTGCAATATGTAAGCTTATTTGATATAGCCGCCTTTTTAGTTTCATTTACAATTTTTATTGTTTTTTAGTTTTATTGCTAGCAGGAAATAAGCTAAGTCGTTAAAACAGAGAGAAGATGTTTTGTGTACCTTTTCTACACAGCCATATATAGATAAGAAAATGTTCGTTTAAGTATAGTTCTGACGATGGGGTGAGCGAAAATAGCTATCAACTATATCTTATAAAAAAATTGTAGAACTAAAATGCAATGCTATTTTTTCAACGTGTTAAGATGAAGTTCTACCAAGTAAATGTCAATTCAATCAATACAGTAACATTTTAGCAATCCAACATATCCGTTTAAAACTTCATTTGTATTCATAAAGACGGGTTTTTTAATATACACTTGGGTCTGTTTTTATGCGATAGATATGTTCCACGAGGAGTCGCATAAAAGAAATTCGCATACAAAAGACTTGAACTACATACAAAACTGTAGGATTGGTTCTATTATTCTTAAAAACCGCATAGTTTCAAATCAATGTTATAAAATGTACAAAAATCTCATTAAAAGTTTATAACAAATCATAAAAATATACACTAAAACTTGACAACAAGCTTGGCCAAATACGCACAAAGTATAGAAATGTTTTTTAAGGCCTCAAGAATAAATATTTATCGGTCAATGAAACAATTTGTGAATCAGTATTAAAACTATTATTTTTATAGTATAAAATAGAGTTAAAAATACACAAACAATAGGATTCTTTCAGGAAATTATAAGAACATAATTATGTTGAGATAACCACTTGCTGTATTTCCGTTTTATTTGTATTTGATTATTCTCAAAGAAAGTTTTTGATGACAAAATTGCTAAGAATCATTATCGTAATAAAAAAATCTCTTTTTATCTCGGAAAAACACAGCGAAAAATTTTACCGGAAAGTTCTCCGTAAAGAGAAAACATAAATTTACATTTGTGCGTATCTATACCACCATGAATGAAAACAAATGACACCAATCTCAAATTTGAAGGGAAAAGTGGAATGTATCGCATTGAATTATTAATAAATATAAACATTACATCTCAGCACTCTTTGCTTTCCGCACTGGGTTACATATGTGGCAAACATTTCCTGGGGCTAGAAAAATGTGGACGTTTAAAAGAATATGGACGATCTTTTTTTTACCTTGTCCACTTATAGAACATTTGAACTGTTAATAAAGCAAATTTAAGCACGGAAAAAAATAGCAAAATATATTTTAGTCTATATAGATATTTTGATTTCTTGGGAAGGCATGGATAGACAGTTAGATAAATTTCTACAGAAAGCTAACTTAATACGTAATAATATTAAATTCACACTAGAAATGGAGGTGGACAATTGCATCAATTTTCTGGACTAAACCATTAGTGGAGTTAAAAATAGACATACGTAAAATTTTTTAGAACTAAAATATATTGCTATTTTTTCACCGTGTTATAATGGAATTTCACTAAGTAAATGCCAATTCAATCAATATGTTCTAAGCATAGTTTCTCTATAATATACGATATCGACCGAGGAAAACTTGGTAAAATTTCAATTTCTAATTTGAATTGTCAAAACTTCGTTTGATTGTACAAAGATTCAATGTTCTTCTTTTGGAACTGTTTGTTACGCAATAGCTCAGCCACGGTTATTTTTGAAATCTTTGAAATGAGGAAACGTATATAAATATTAAATTTGAACTGTTGTAAATTTGTACGATTCCATATGTCTTGTCACAAACGACCCGGGTTTCGTCATACGGCATCGTCAGGCATTCCATCGCACGGATGCAACAGAACTGACTGACTTTGTGACAAGACATATGGAATCGTACAAAGTTGCAACAATTCAAATTTAATATTGAAGTTCCATCAAGCACCTTCAGTCGATATCATATATTGTATAAAAATATGTGTTTTTGCGTATATATTTATTTATATGATATGTATATTTTGATACATAAATACAATTCATCTCCTTTTTTTGTGCAACCTAAATGACGTTATATTTAGAATTCCTGCCTCCTATTTAAAAAAATATGCCTAGCTTGATAGAATTTATTAAAATAATTGAAATTATTTAATATTTATTTATTTTTGGTGCGTCTATCATATGACAGTATAGTTATTGTCTTTAAACGAATTTCTTCACATACCTGGTATATTCAGTATTATTATTCACACTTATATAAATGACCCCGTTATGAATTAATGTAGAGACATTAATCATACAATTATAATACTCGCGATGAGCAAATCCAGTCCTAATGACATTTATCAAATTACTAAAAAAAATGTTTTTACTTTTTTGATGTTATTTATGTTTCACGAATAATTGTCAGTCAAAATCTTAATCGTGATCAATTTATTTTGTCCTAGACCAGCAAATTTGAATAATTTTTTCATTGAAACTGTCGCGCCCAAAGCCGTTAACACGAAATAATTATTGATGACCAATTTGTGTTATTATTGTTATTTTTTTGATGGAAAGACATTTACTTTTAGTAAACAATGTTAGCAACAGAAAGCACTTTGAGCGGTTAAGCTAAATGTATTGAAGTCAAAATGACTCCCATTCAGTGCCTTACCATATTTATCAGCACTAGGTGCTTCTATAAAATTAACTTCTGTTCATCTTACCTGATGGAGATTCACATTTTGATTTATTAATAGAAAATATTTTTACTTTTAAAAAGATATTGTATATCTGGCGTAGGGCCTAAGAGAAAATTTATCGATTGACTTAAAGAATGATGTACACCACCGCTTTTGGGAACTTAACGATATTTTTTCAGCCTCGTTATATGCAAAGTTTAAACAGTAATCGTAAATCTTGGGTCTCCTCACACATGCGGGCGCTCCAACTAATCTATGGTCCTTGATCTTACGAGGTTGTTGATGTATGTTATTTTTTCCCTTTCACAAGAGCCAAACTTCTCGGGGAATTGCTTCCTGAATATTTTCAGAAGCGCTTCGCATTTTCAAGTGATTGCCAATGCTTTCATTATATCTTAAATATCATAAACTTTAATATGTTTTGTAAATTATGACAGAAATAAAGGCACGTTATTTAATTTTGTATTTATTATTTACATAATGTGCTTTCGGCTCTCACTGCGACGATGGGAAAGCCAATCGCTCTAAAGCAATTGAAAAAGAAAATGCATTCACAATTCACCATATCTAAGCTGTGCAGAAAACATTACAGGATGAAAGCGAAAAAAATATTGAATTCAATCTAATTATATTACTTTAAAATATTAAAATGATTTCTCTTTCAAAATTTATTACTTTATAATAGTCTGTCTAAAGTCTGTATAATAACTGTCACATACTGTCAACAAGTACATGCATTTTAAATATTTTTCGGCAATATACTAGATAAAAATAGTAATAAAAGAATGAATTATCGTTAAAATATTGTAGTTAAATATATCAATCACCCCTTGATTATAAAATATTTATATATAGACTCAAACAATGGATAAGGAAACAGCAATTTTGCTTTATTTTCCACTCGGCGACGGCAAATATTTAAGCCAAATTATAAAGAAAATATACCATCAAATTCATGCGGTAAACTGCTCGTTCCCGACACACACAATAGAGTGTACATGTGTATGTATCAAAGGTCAAGCTCGTATTTAAAGCGAAACAAACTAACAAAGTATAAAATTACGCTGAACAATTGCATTATAATTTGGGTCGGTAGAGTATAGCTTTGTATGAGAAGCCTATCCTTTAAAGAAGGTACAGCTTCCAACACAGCTCTCTGACAAGAGAAAATTTATGCGTTATTAATTAAGCATTTTCGCTTAGGAAAGTTATTGAAGCTAAGTTGCGGGTTAGGACTTTAAATAAGTAAATGCTTTATTTTGTTAATTTGAAGCACTTATTAATTAGCCTTTATGAATAGTTTAATAAATATAAACGTAAGTTTTGATCGTCTATTATGAATTTATTATCCCTGATTTACATTATCATGACTATATTACCCTATGAACAATATGATACAGCAATTAATTACGATGTTGAAAATACATATTTTGAACGATTTGAAGCATTATATATAAACATTTTTTTTAATGTTTAATTGATTTGTTATGATCAACTATGTTCATAATATGTTTTGAGAAATATGCGTAGAAGTCATTCATTCATACTTTGTTGTTAGTCAGGATGTTATCGTTAATATAAGGAAGACGAATAACTGGTAGTTAGTTGGTAAAGTTTTCTTTAATCGTAGTTGTAAAATATTATAAATAGAACACCATCAAATGATTTTTTTCAAATGTCAAATTGATGGACCGTTAAGATCTATCAATTCTCCTTCATCCTTTATACATAGATTTATATGGTGTATTATTTTTCTGTCGTTGCTAGCAGACTTTAATCGCTGCAGAGCTGAGCAACTTTAAGTGAATTCGGTCTACGTGAACACTATACACATTATAATTATATGTACATTTCCACACTAAGCATATATACTCACGCGCGCAAACACATTATTCAAATGATGTAAGCATAAATATTGATACTCAAAAAAATTGCCTAAAGATTGCTGACTCTATAACAGACTCAATATCGATTCCTTGCTAAAAATTTCAGTTTCTCGATATAAATTGTTCAATTTGACCATGCAAATGCAGCTAACATGCAAATTATGTTTTGGATTGCAAAACAATAATTGAAACAACCACGAGAGTATTAAAATAAAAGTGTGACTTCTCATAAAAATATTTAGAAAATCAATCGAAGAAAGCAATACGAAGATAAGAATAAAATGAAACATTTTTATATGTTTACGTTTTTTCTTTATTAAACAATTAAAATCGCAAGTTTTGAATTTGATCGGAAAGAGTATTTTTAGCCATTTTTTGATATAGGAAAGCAAAACTGTTTAATATTCTTTGGGGACTCAAAGTTAAAAAAACATTAGCACGGTTTTAGTTTTATTATTCAATATTAATTCATTCCACAGAAATCAATGTGAAAAATTGAAACGTGATTGTAATCTAAAATATTCATCAAAAAAATGCCATAAAATTATAATTAGTGAAATTGATTAATAGATTTCAGAGATAGATAAAAAACTCAAATTTCGTAGGAATTATGTGACCAAACTCTTTTTTAAGAAAAGTTTTAAATATGCTAAAAATAGTTATACGTAATTTGAATCTCAAAGAAAAAGAAATTTCATTTACGCCTGATGTAAATTAATGTTATTTTTTTGTATTTGAAAATATGTATAGAAATAATTATTGAAATTTTTTAATATAAAACCCTTGTGTTTGTAAAAATTATACACATAAATCTTAAAACGCTATAAAAAACTATCAAATGCTCACGTCTAGATGAACAGATCTTCTGATGAATAAACATTTTTTTATACTTATATATGATATTAAAATTAAGTCTATTATCATTCTAATAAGTTAAACGTAATTTGGTAGATTGTAATTTCAATTTTATGTTATAATGATCACAGCAGATTTTGCTAATCGTTCGTTCTTCAATTCATTCGTTGAGTCGTTATATTCAATAAACTAAAAAAATAGAAAATATTGATGTTGTAGGTAGATTGATGAAATATATAAAAAATCCTATATTAAAAATTGCTAAAAATACTCTTTCCGATCAAATTGAAAACTTGCGATTGAAATTATTTAATAAAGAAATAACATAAACATATCGAAATGTTTCATATTATTCTTATCTTCATATTGCTTTCTTCAAATCAATATGAAGATAATAATAAATAAATCAAATCAGTTGATAATGCTCGCGATGAGCGAAAACGGTCCTGATCAAAAAATATATTGTGGAAATAATACTAAAAAATGTGTTTTTATTATTTAAAATATCATGCCTTTCCATCAAGAAGTGACAGTTAGCACCTTAAAAAAAACTCTCCTGGTTGTTTCAATTATTTTTTTGCAATGCAAAACCTATTATTTATGTGTTATATATAATGGTACTTTTTCGGTTATTGTGAGCTTATTTTATCTCGGAAAGTCTCTGAAAAATAATGGAATAATATAAAACAATGAACTTTCTCTCTTTGGTGGTTTGACCACTTAAATAAGCTTTAGTTTTCCATATAGACTCAACCATTTGTTTCTTTAACTACGTAAGAATTAGACTGTAAGACTTCAATGAAAATAACCATTAAATAAATCCTTCAAATTAGTTTACTAATTAACTTCTCGAAAAAACAACAACGTTTATGTCCCATCTTAAATGGTTCCTTAGGGGAGGTGTTCCAAAAATCTTTTCGGCTTAATTTATAGTCTTAGGGTTGTTTCGTTTGGATACAGATCTTGAAATTACAAAACAACCGACAGAAGAAAGAGAAGAAAACTTAAAAATACAATTTCAACACCTCATTTTTACTACGAATAAAAATATCGCGGTTTATCTTAAGCTCGGCTTCCGTCGTATACACAAGTTTTTATGTGAAATATCAAACATAGATTGTTTTTTTTTCTGTTGGTTTTTCACACACTCTGAAAACAATTTAAGCAAATGTTATTTCAAAGAAAAGTTTAACATCTTTTCGAAAAGGTTTTGTGGAAGAAAACCTGACGGCTCGGAAAATTTCTTGAGGTTTTTTGTATAGCTTAAATCGTCTTTGAATAAGCCCATTTGCTTACTAATTTGAGAGCTATTAAGCTGAAGACATATACTTGTAAGAAATAGTTGATTCAAAAATTGAATACATATTGTCAATGTTTTTAAATATTTACGAATATATATACATGTTTTCTAAATTGTTTTCTTTATTATTTTTCATTCATTTGTTCAATTTATTTATCATAATCAATTATTTTTTTAACATATTCAGATAACTAAATTACTATGTTTTAAGTGCTACTTCCGCACTTTATAATATAGTTTTACAGTATACTATCAGAATGGATTTTGCCAATCGCTTGTAATATTTGCTATTGAATGTTTGTAATACGCGCAAGCTTTCTTAATGTTATGAATTATAAAAATTTTAAATTTTCACGTAAGCTGTGTTATATTTTTTTAAAAATTTAATGCTTTTCCATTTTACTTGTTTGTACAGCTCACGTCTGAAAACAGATCAAGTAATTCATGTTATATAATATTGAAAAGAAGTGAATGCAACACTATTAAAATATATGTTCATTTTTAACAAAACAAGTCATTCAAAAAGTGGAAAATATTAAAACATCAATACTGTTCAATTTAAAAAAATATTTCATGATAGTAATTCCTGGGTTTGATCTCTTGATTGTGATTGAAGAATTCGGACAAAGCCCTGAAAGAATTGATCATTTATTTTCGGAGTGGCAACTGTTCAATAATTTATGTGATATCATTTTCTAAACAATTAAGTGTACGAAGAATGCTGTTACCAAAACAATGTCTGCAAAATTCAATCGAAGAGAATGAAACCATAAACTTAAACATAATTTAACCTTTTGAAAAATTAAGCTTGGTGTTTGTATCGGTCAAATGAGACCTCATTTCCAAAAGGTGTCTAGATGGTAAATAGTTCATCACTGCTTAATGAGGCGGATCAATTATTGCCTTACTTGAAAAACACACTCACATACATTATTAATATATCATTTTTGATTTTTTTATTTCCTTTTTTTGTTCAAAATTACATGAATTATAAACTAGTTTTAATTATTATTTAGAAGTTTATCGCGACAAGTGACATAAGTTCTTATTTATTACTCTTACTTATTTGACAAATGGGAGAATATTTTAAAACGATTTTATGTTTAATTCTTATAAAAAATATGCCATGTTTTCTTCGCCAATTTTTCAGGTATCATCATACAAATGATTTATTACAAAATTAAAATTCTTTCAAATTTACATCAGTAGATGTGTGCTGTTATAATTTTTTATACAAGTAAACTTTTAATTTATACATATCCACATATTTTTGGTTGTCCCACCTTCACCCGTTATGTGTATGCAGCCGTTGTGACACGGCCGCCTTCCATAACGCAATACTAATAAAAAGAATCGATTTTACTCCTCATACTCTTGGCCCGATACAGAGCTGCACGGACCGATCGTTAAACTATGCACTATTGTGCTTAAAAGAAGAGAAAAAAAAAAAAGGAAATGTGACTTGCTCAGCCACTCAGTCTACGTGATATTAGGTATCCTGTGTATCTGCGTACTGAAAATCCGCCGTGTCGGAAGAGTTTAATGTGCTACGCGTTGAATCTAAAGACGAATCGAGAATGTCTCGTTCCCCGTATGATCTTGCAAATTTATCGAATGCCTCAAAGTTGGCCTTGGTTGATACTAAGTCAGCGTGGCCTATTGGGCCCGTATGAGGACGGACCACAGCAAACAGCTCTGTTCGTTCGGCCTTCATCTCGGGGCAGTCCCACAGTACGTGATTAGCGTCCTGATGGTTGTGTCCACAAGTGCAGTCCGGCCTTTCAACCAATTTGCCCAGCCCAAATAGTTTGTCGTTGAACTTGCCATGGCCGGTTATGAATTGACAAGCCCAGTGTCCAGGTGAAAGGCATTTCACTTCGAGCCTCCAGGTTACGTTTGGGAAGAAAAGATATGTTTGGCGACCTTTTGTGGAAGCAGACCACCTAGTCTGCCAGGCTGCCAAAGCTGTTCTATACGCCAGCTTTTTTACAAATGAACGATAAGTGTGAGTGTCTGGTATGTTTTGCAGAAGGGGCGGCGTCAGAGGGACGCCCTCGATATGTGTATGAATACCCTTTAGAAGAAGAGTTATTGCACCGCGTACTTGTATGTGCAGGTCCAGCGGTAGTACGCCAGCTAGGACCGGTAAGGCATCCGTCGAAGTAGTTCTGTACGCTTTAGTGAGTGAAATCAGAGCAGTTCGTTGTCCACTCAGCAGAGTTCTCTTTACAAATCCGATCTTTGCTCTAGAATTCCAAACACTAGATGCATAACCGGCTATCCCCATAAAAATAGCACCATACGCTATTTTAAGCGCACGAGCTTTGAACCCCCAGTTTTTGCCAGCCAGTTTGGATACACGGAGATATGCCATACTAGCGTTCTCTACAATTCTTTGAGCGTGGTGTTGAAATGACAATTTGTCATCGAGGATAACGCCAAGGTATTTGACTTGCTTAGAGACACGTACAGAGAAGTCGCCCATGCGGATATTCGGAGACCTTTTTGAAATGTCAAGCTTTGTACCTCCTTTCAAAAGAAGGGATTCCGTCTTGGCAGGAGCAAATGACAGTTTATTTAGCGTTCCCCATTTGAGAATATCTGCAAGTGCACCGCTTGCAGCTCGTTCGAGGCCAGCGCGACTATTAGCTTCGACTAACAGAAGAGCATCATCGGCGTAAGCAATAATTGTACAATCCAATGGCAACGGCAAGGACAAAAGATCATCAAATAAAATATTCCAAAGCAGTGGCCCGAGGACGGAGCCCTGAGGACATCCCATTGTAGTTTTCCTGATAATTTTGGTGAGGCCAGATTTGTATTCTATCTCCCTATTGCTAAAGTAACTCTGTATTAATGCAAATAGGTTTCCAGGTATTTGTCTAAGCCTTAGCTTTGCCAGTACCAGTGGCCACCACGCATTGTCAAACGCTCCGGCAATATCCAAAAATATGCCGATGACTAGCTTCTTGCGAGAGCTTTCTACTGTTGTCATCACAAAACGTATTGCGTCCTCAGTTGACTTTCCGGGTCGAAATCCAAACTGTCTATTCGAAATAGGGCAGTTTTCGTTTAAGTGCGTTTCGAGTTTGGTGCATATCAATCTTTATAGAACCTTCCCCAGTATGGGCAGGAGTGTAATTGGACGATAAGCCTTTGGGTTACTTGGAGGGTGATTACCAGATTTGGGAATCACCACAAGCAATCCCTTCTTCCAACAGTCAGGAAATGTGCCGCTCGTTATGCAGTCTTGGTAGATCGTGGTGAGTTCGTGTGATGCAAGATACCAGACCCTTTGTGCTAGCGCGTTGTCTATACAGTCTGGGCCTGGGGCTTTGCCCTCGGGTAGGTTAGAAATGATCATACCGATTTCGCGTGATGTGGGTGGTTGACTGTGAGGGGTGTGGAGAGGCAATCTAGCAGCTAATACATATCCACAGCTGAACTTTCATGCATTAACTGTCTATTAACTATTTTTTGATGAAAAGATTTGAAATTTTAAATATAAAAAAGAAATTTTTAGAGCTGTTAATGATTAAGATGAGCTTGGTGCGTCAAATACATGTGGAAGTAGCAATAAAAATTTATTTTTATATTTAAAATATTCATATTTTATATTGCATGTAAATTATCTGTGCACGTCAAGGTATTGAAACTTTATAAGTATTCTTGGTCGATATTTAATGTAAAATCTTGTGGTCGCATTAAATAGATTAAAAAAATCTCCATTTAAAAACATAGTTTTTATTTAAGCAATCAAACCTTTTTGACTGATCCAATTTCTCAATCACCTTTAATTACAGAAATCTTTCAGGTAGTTACGTGAAACGCATACTAATTATATAACAAAAGTATTAGAGAATCTTCACAAAACTTTCAAAGAGATAAAGGAGTAAGAATGTCGGAAAATTCCACTATTCAGAATGTCGGTGTTTTCTACGAATTTTACAGCAAACGAATAAGTTCCACGAGTTTCGTTTCTATTCTTTATTCATTTAAAATTGATCACTATACTCTTAGATTGAATTGGATTTTTTAAACACTTATCAGAGTGTCCGATCTCATTGGTGACTCAATTCTTTTATCATTTATTTTACTTTATTTAATTTATAGTAAGAAAATAAGTGTGAAAAGAACCAACGACAAATAATTCAAGCAAATGTTCTCTAACATACCAAAATCATTGCATGTATTGATTAGACAAACAATAAATAAATGTTTGATTTGTAATCATATAACAATAAATTTACGAAAAGAAAACTTCAATGTGAGTGACGCAAGATTGAGTAGTTTTCTACTTCAACACAGGATTAAAGAGACAAATTGCATAATTATCTTATATAATTTTAAGCAAATATAAACTAAAAGCAAAGAGTTTTTCGAAAACAAGCGAAAATTTTATCACTAGTCATGGCATGGAAAAAATGTTGGGATTAGGAAATAGTAATAACTACTTTTTTTCATATATTTTCAAGTAAAAAGAAAGGTAAGTCAGCATAATAGCAATAAATAAATAATATAGAAACAATATTTGAATTTAAAAGCTTAACTGTAAAATTAAAAAATTCCATGTAAAAATACTTTATAACGGAAACAAAAATATTCGCTCACCTAAATCATGCGTCGGACAATTAAAATGAAGCTTTTATATGTAGCACGATGTTAAAAAATATTATTTTTGATCTTAATAACAAAAAGATGATGAGATAAAACATTAAAGTTTTTGATTTATCTAAAATATTCTAGAAACGACAAGCTCTAATACAAATTATTAATTTGTCACAAACAAAATGTAAATTTTGAAAGTGAGCCTACAGCATTTTCATACGCTATCAGCCTTTTTAACCATTAAGCTGATGGCGAGTTTTGATAAAGAAAAAAATATAAATATTGTAATACCATTTCGTTCGTTCGGACACGCATTGGTCATTTGAGAATAAAAAATGTGACATCGCTTTGGGGTCTACGGCTATTGAAGAAAAACCTCCCTCTTTGATATGACGTAATTTATATATTGTAACTTTTTTATGGTAATGACAGCATTCGACCCTTTTTCTGTCACATCCCGCCATGAATTTTTCATGGTAGATCCGAAGCTATGCTATGCGCATTACGTCCTATTTACGTTTGTCCATTTATGAATTTCTAATAAAAAATTACACGTCACACGAAAATTTGAGTCTATATGTATTTTAATAAAACATTGACATATGTTAGGCAATAAAAAGTGAATACATTTGTTTCGTTCTGGTAAAATGTTAAATGAATTAAGCTTTCAAACAGAAAATTCAAATAATATATATACTAAATAGTATTTGGTAAAACATAACTTATTTTCATGAGATCTTTATTGATTCGAAAACTTATCATGTTATGAAATATTTTTTCTTAATAATCCAGTTTCATTTAAGAGAAATCTTGAATAAACTACTTAATAAGACTTAATTTAATGTTACAAGGCAAAGAATATCGAAAATTACCGAAATTTTAATTCGAAGACCATTTCCGTGCCATATGTAAACTTATTGATATAGCCGGCTTTTTAGTTTCATTTACAATTTTTAGTTTTATTGCGACCAAGAAACAAGCTAAGTCGTTAAAACAGGACTGAAGATGTATTGTGTACCTTTTCTACACAGCTTTATATAGATAAGCAAATGTTCGTCGTAGCATAGTTCTGACGATGCCGTGAGCCGAAATAGCTTTCAACTACAATATATCTTAAAAAAATAGTTTTATAGAACTAAAATACATTGCTATTTTTTTTACCTTGTTATAATGGAGCTCTACCAAGTGAATGCCAATTCAATAAATAATGTCGAAAATTCATTATTATTTATTAAAAATTTTCAGTTTAATTTTTAGTTTTATCTCATAATAAAACTTTTGAAAAAAAAATATAAAGTTTTGCTTCAATTTTCCATTTAGTCATAATATTCTTCATCATAAAAGGCTTTACAATAAATGAGAATTGCATAATCGTAAAAAACTGTTTCTAAATAAAAATAAATATTGACTTTTTATTATTTAAATGGTAGAGGTAAGCTGCCAAAATGCCAGTTTCACATTTATTAGTTATTATTTTCTTAAATTGTTGTAAAATACAGATTGTTGTCACAGAAAAAACCGACAACGCATTTTTATTAACTTTACCATATGACATTGACTATCGTATTTCGTAGAAATAAACAACATACATCAGTAAATAATAATTAAATATACGTTTTTTGATCTACGCTTCGTATTCATGCAAGCCAGTATTAATGTTACGTTATTTAATAACAGCTACTAGGGTCACTGAAAATTTTGTTGTTGACTTTTTTAACTTGTATTAAGAGTTTTATTTATCAATCAGAAGTTTCTTCCGTTCTTTTTAATGTAAAAATGCACTTCAAATATATAGTATTTATAAAGTGCCACCCCACAATCTAATTCAGAGGTTTTTTAACATTTATGTAACTGCGCCAACCGTATAAATAAATATTATTTTGAAAACATTTTTGGGTAAAAGAAAATCCTGAAATAATTCACCAGTCATATGATCATTGACAGTGACAGTGTGGCAAGCGATTAGGTCTGAAAAAATCATAACGCCTATTTTTTTAGAGATTTACTTGGCGATATGATAACTGCGAAAAGAGAACATTATTGGAACACGATTGACAAGTTTTTGACGACAAAATTTGCTGGATTAATAAAAAAAAATTCCCCAATGTGAAATTTTGTAAATTTTCTTATAATAATTAATAGTAAATTTTAAAATGAAACTATTAAGAGAAGCAAAATTAACCAACAACATTTTGAGATTTAAAAAAATGCTCGTTGGCAATCGTCATTTTCTTATTGAAAAAATATAGTGAGTTTTTATGAGTCAATTAAGAAGCTCTAAATATTGAAGATTATTCTACCCCTAATATTCATATTTGCATCATATAATTGTAATAGAATAATTTTGTTTCGAAAAATAGTTTTTTTATTTTAAATTGCTATTTGAAATATTTTTTTCTCAGTATTGGAAGTTCAAGATCAAATTCATCAAAAAATGGATTCCTAATACGTGGAAATATTGTTGAATCTCACGTGCAAAATATTTTTTATTGTGAGTTTTATTCTAAGCATTCCTTTACTAACGAACATGCCTATATCTCCAAGTTAAGCAATCGCTGATTTAATGTATATTATACAGAAAATATATTTAATTTTATCTGTGAGTTCGTCTCTTTTTTAAATTTTAATAAACTGTTTCGATAAAATAACAAATTATTTACTTGTACTGACAGGTGACAGTTTTTTTCAAAGAATATTGAAAGCCTCAAAAACAAAACTTATAGACCGGATAGCAAAACTTGAGAGTCTCGTCTAAGATATATCCTGACTGGATAGATAAGTATGATTATTGTTGTTGAATATTGAAACATAAACCTTGCTGCATAGTATCTGAAATAGCTTAAAATACGGTTTTTCATAAAATTTACCATTTAAATTCATATTACAACCGTGATTAAGGGTTACAATATTGTGATCTAGGATTTCTATATTCTGCGATTTCGGAAATCATAATAAAGGTCAAAAATATATATTAACAATTAAATACTCTCTGGTTATGTAGTTGCGGTGCATGGTTGGTTTATTAGTATTGTTTTCTAAAGTTATACTGGTATAGTATCTATTGTGGTCTCCCTTTTTTTATATATTTCATCACAGCTTCATTATTATTAAAAAAAAAAAAACAATTGCCATTTTTATTAATTTCAAACTCAGTTAGGACTATTTAAACATGTAAATATAATATATCGTTTTAAAAAAAGAAGAAATTTAATTTATCATTCTTTGATTCATAAAGTTGTATTTTTGTAATTGGCATGGTTCTCCAGAAGTGAAAAGATATCTCAAAAACACACTTTTTCTTCCAATCGGATCAATAATGAACGCCAACGCAATTTTATTTATGATATTTAGAAAACGAAGTGATTATCAATCCACGGATCCAGGAATTGAAAATTTTGAATCCTGTAAACCTGGGATCATATAAATGAATCGGGATTGAATGCCCTACCTTCAGTGTTGCGATATATCGTTTATATATGTGTTTCCTAGTAAAGACATTTCTGTAGGTTTCGCACAATAGTAGACATATAATGATACGAAGCTAAAATGTGTAATGTTTGTACAATAATATTAACTTAAAAAGTGGTAATTTTTTTGCCTAATGATAGAAAACCTAATGTGAACGTTATTTATATAAATAAACTAGATGAGTATATAGCCAAACTCTTACTGTGGAAATATGTTACAATCAGGTTTTTTTCAAATTAATCCAAAATATTTCTCTTAAGAAGTCAATAAAATTATAACGATGCTAAAAATTCTGTTATGAAACAAAGGTTGTGTTACATTGCAAAATTAAAATGGCATATATTGAATTAGAATATTCAGAAATGTGTACGATAGGCCTAGAATAGAGTGTCTGATGTTATCAAGATCATTTCGAAAAGGTTGATAGCAAAAACCTTTTTATTTTGTAGTGAAGGAATTTAAAGATTATCCATAAAAGGTGTCGATTTGAATTTACTAAAAAGCTAATAAATACTTAGTAGTGAATAAATTTATTATATAATATTGAATTGGAACGTAAAATAACAGTTACCTAAAAATGAGCAGTTTTATTTTAACAACTTGTTTTATCTGTAATAATTGAAATTTTTGTCTCGGAAGTATTATAATATTATTTCATTAGAGATTGTTAAATATTTTGAGACTGGATGTGAAATTATGTATTACTTGACAAATGTTTTCATTTTTCTTGAATTTTAATATCATTTTTCATGTAAATATTTTGAGAATTTCTTATAAATTAAAAATTTCACAGCTTTATATTTTTAATATCATGATCGGTTTTCATCATTACGAGCATTATTGACTGATCTTAAAAATATTAAATTGTGGAAATAGCACTTCATATTCTGTTTTTATTCTTTACATATAACACATTTACATAAAGTAGTGATAGTTAACAACTGAAAAGTGATTGAACAGTAATAAAATAAGGGAAAAATAACCGATATTTTAGCAAGTCAATTTATCTTGACAAAATGAAAATTGTATTCTCTATCATCCAATACTCTTGTTTACTTGCAATTTTATAAACAGATAGATGAACAATAAATTAAACCAAAACAAAAACACAATCCGTTGTTTGCGAGTTTTCCCATACGTAAACACAATTCGCATCACTTTTTTCGTCCTCTTTTTTTTTAAATACGGGAAAAGCCACTCTTATAATAAGATACGTAGACAAACGATAAACAAGGTGTATGAAAACTTAATCATTTTGTTTTATATCTGCCTTTTGTTTAGTGGTGTCACACCTTTATAAAAAAATGTTTGCCTTTGACTCCCATTCAAAACAATGTGTTCCAACATTTGTTTCCAGCATTGAGTAATTCGTTGTATTTAATTTATTAAAATTTAACTGTTTGCTTAAATACCAAAACTATCAGATTCAAATCAGTCTATACACAATTTTAATATTGAAAAGTTAAAATTTTCCTGTTGGTTGCTTCTATTTTATTTTTTTTTAACATTTTCATTTAAATATGTTCTGTAAGTGGGAAATCATTTTATCCGAGGTTTTTTACTTTATTATAGAGAATTCATTTTTTATTTGTATGAATTTATAACAGAAACCGATGATTTGTGATGCGTAAGTTTTAAATTCAAATAGGTAAGCAGGGTTTTCGTCGTATCAATCAGCGGGTTACATAAAAAATCTGTATCAAATATTCATTTAAAAATAATAAAAACGGCGTTAATAAATACATAATAGTTGCTAGGCTGCAGAAAAAGGGCATAATTTTAAAAATATCTAGACTTTACTCGGTGAAAAAATAACAATGTATTTTAGTTCTACAAAATTATTTTTTAAAATATAGTTGAAAGCTATTTCGGTTCACACCATCGTCAGAACTATCCTAGCGCTATCCCCAGAACTAGCCGAAATAGCTATCAACTATATTTAAAAAAATAGTTTTGTAGAACTAAAATACATTGCTATTTTTTTCACCGTGTTATAATGAAGTTTTACCTAGTGAATGCCAATTCAATCAATATAAATAGGCTTATTTATTCTACAATATTTGAAAAAATATTTATTTGAATCATTGAAAATTTTTTTAAGTTAATCGGTTAACTCAAATTTATTTACATTTAAAATATATAAGATAATATTTAAAAACTTTTGGATTTTTGCTTTCGCTATTAAAAATACGGAAAAAAATTGTATTATTTTTCTGAAAAAAATAATTGAATATAAGTTGATTTAAGACATTACTGTTGTAAGAATCATTTGGAAAAACATTATTAAAAAAGAATTATTTTAATATAGAATTAACAACATAACTATAGGTTACATAATTTTAGGTTACTTAATTTAAGGCTCACATAATATTTTGATTAATTTTACAAATGCGAATTGTGTTCAAATCAAGTTAACTAACAAACATTCATATTTTGGACATAACATTTGTATAAAGCCTTGCTCTGTCCAAAGATAAATATTACAGACGCCGTAATTCACTGCCACTAGAGGATGAAAGTCGTCTTTCTGAAATAAGCTCCTACTGAAATACAGGCGCGCTGAAATAAACAACATGCAGAGCTTTTTCTGACTTGACATAAGAAAATTTGAAGCTTTAATCATCTGTGATAGTTTAAAGCAAGAAAAACAAACTTTTTGTACATACAAAAACATCTGGAAATTTTGGCTGAAGAAATCTTTTCATTTTTCTATTTCACCTAAATATCCCACTGTAACCGAACTAGGTAAGTATATTTTAAAACAAAAAAATAATCTCAAAAAATATGTAGAATTATTCAATGATACATTGTTAAAGCTTTAATACAAAAACGACATTCACAATGAATTATTTGATGACTTTTTTGTAAACATAAATATCTTTATATATGAGTAATCTTGAGTTATTCTGTAAAAAGTAATTTTATTATACTTTATATCTATAAATTAAGGTAATTTTAAAATATATTAATTCATTTTTGTAAACAATCTACTAAAGCCGCTTTTAAAACGGCTTTTCAACAAATTTTCCACGTGTTACATCACATCTATATTATCTCAGTGATTTATTGAACAATTTTTCGTTACAAAAATTATGCTTAGTTATCAAATAAACATCGCATTAGTTTGCAAAAAATCCTCATTAAATGTATGAAAACATACATACGTACTATAAGGAGATTAATTTTTTTTTTTTTTAATATTATTTTATCATCTATCTATATGTATAATATCAACGAGAACATTTCTCAATATTCGGTAGAAATTTGCAAAGCTGTATTAAATAAATAACAATGCGAACGTTAGCTGTTTTCTATGGTCAAAGTTTTAATATCAATCATTAAATTATATACAACGTATGTCTTGTAGTAACAAAATTATATTAGTTAGAGCCAGTTCAATCCCAGACCCGATCTCTCAACCAGGAATTGCCATTTTGTCATCATTCCTGGATCGATTATGACAGTGGAGTTTAAGGGGCTCAATGTATATCTAAAGTCTTTCACATATAATCTGTTGATAAATTATGAAATAAATCGCATAAAAAAAGAAGCATATATCATAAAAAATCATGCAAACGATTTAAGATAAAAAAAATGCCCTAACAAAAAGTACTAATGTATTAATGTATTATAGTTGTAAGTTTTCGATTGCATTTGAATATACAGTATTAAACAGTAATAATTATTAGTTAATAAGCATAAATAATTTCAATTAAAATTAATTCCGTATAAAACTTTTGGTTCAACCAAAGATTATACATGAAATTTAATATAAATCCATATACTCATAACTGTGAAGGTCTAGAATCTTAACTAAATTTCACGATGCCCCACGAAACCATTAGTGGAACTCTCCGTACAAATTTTGTCAAAGTTCCACTAGACGGCATATGTTAGCTGACGATAATAACGCATTCACACTTTAAGGTCCGAAAACCTCATTTTTCCACTTACTACAATGTCGATTTTACGTTCCCCAAATTAGTTTTTTTGAAATGACTGTTAATTGTATCACAGCAGATTATGTAGAAAAAACTTTGAAAGGTATAAAAAATATTCCTGTGAAACAACACTTTGCAAGTTCTAAAAAATGTTCGAATCAATTCGACAAGTATTACTGATTTTTGTCTTGTTTGATATTATTTTATATTGCTTTCTCAACTTACGTTCGCTGACACATATTCAAGATTTTTAATTCATAATGAAAATTTGTTGATTTTTGAAGCAATTTTCCAAACTGCCGAACTTTTTAACTTTTCCTCTCAATTTATCTATTTCAAAAGAAGTTTTCAATTTAATCACTCAAGAATAAGCTTATTTGCTAAAAATACTTGTCACTTTTGTTCCATATTCAATTTTAGTCTCAAAAAACTAAAAAGCAATATAATTCCAACAAATTGTCTATTTTTTGTTCATTGTATTTTTTTTTTTTTCATAAAAACACATTTTTTAGTACTTATTTCCACAATTTATTTTTTGATCAGGACCGGTTTCATCAGTTGACAATGCTCGCAATGAGCGAAACCGGTCCTGATCAAAAAACATATTGTGGAAATAAGTACTAAAAAAAGGTGTTTTTATTGTTTAAAATATCATGCCTTTCCATCAAGAAGTGACAGTTAACACCTTAAAACTTTGTAATTGTATATAATACCACAAATCTATACGATTATTTAAAAATTTAATGACAATAAAAATTAAATTAGGTCTTCACATTGTGGCTTCTCGACTTATTAAAGTTATATCATATCAACATAATGAGAAAATATGGACTTTAGATGGCTTTCTCCACGAAAAAGTAAAAAAAGAAAAATATTCTACTTTATATCAAATTGCGTTTAGCTATATCAAATTCAAAAAGCTGTCTGAATGTGTTAGCACATTAGAGCCTAGTGCGGGGGGGTGCCACTGAATTATTGCTATTACACATTATTATTTGGGAATATCACCTGTCTAGCGGTAAAACTCGGTGGTTTTCTCAGAATTTAATAACGCTAAGCTTTTCAAAGTACGTCGGTATTCTAGTAACGTGTGTTTAGATAACGCAGTATTTCATACAATTCATTACATGTCTTATTTTAAGCTATGGTATAACATAAGCTGATTCTTAACATATAATTATCATACATAAATGCAAATTGAAATTTAAAACGAGGATTTTATTTTGTGAATCCCGCTTAGAAGGAATAATTTGTTTTTCAAACAGCAAGATCGCAAGAAAACTTTGGAACAACACATAATCTTAAGGGTTTTTCGTAAGTGACAACAGTTACAAAAGACATTTTTTTTGTTTTTTATATAGTGAAACGTTTAACTTGTAATCATTAAAGCATCTAAGAATGTTGTACAGGCAGGACTTAAGTGCTATTAAAACCAACTGCTTTTAAATTTGAGGTGGATGTATAAAAATATGGCGAGCTTAAGTCGGGCTAGTGATGTCCCAGCATTAAGTATCGAAGGGTTACTTTATCTATTTTTTAATCATTGGCAAGATCTCACACTAAGAATTTTCTTTTAAAATTTTCCAATATCTTGACGGAAAAAAATTTTCAACTGTTTCAGAAGTATTGTAAAATAAACCGCTTTTAAGGTTTCACTTGTTGATGGAAATGCATACTATTAAAAATAATTAAAAAAAAAAACTATTTCTTCAGTATATTTATGAACATGATCAATTTCGCTCCATCAAATAATTGATAATGCTCTCGATGAGTAAAACCGGTCTAAATAATAAATATATTGTTAAAATAGTACTGAAAAATGGGTACTTATTATTTTCAAAGTTCTTTTAAATTAGAATGCGAGCTGGATTGTCTAGCAGTTTTGCTAGCTTGCGTATCTAAGTTATAATAAATTGATATTTGCATTAACGTTTGATAATAAATTGTCAAAACGGAAATTACTTTTATAGAAAATATATCCTTTACAAAGCATGTCTACTCTCAATGCATATATACTTGTAATGGAGTTCATCTAAACAAAATATTTTTATGTTGCATTATTTATCATTTACATGACTTATCTGTGACTTTCATCGTTAACAAATCCACAAAACATTATTTTAGATACAAATTGAACTATTAAAATTGTCATCATTATACGCGAAACATATCATATATAAGGCTACATATCGAACATATCACAAAGCTCAAAAACGTGTTTCTCAAATGATTAAGTAATATTTATTACAAAGATTTTCATAAGGAAGCTTTCAATGTTATTTTACTCATATGGAAATTTTTCGCAATGAAAACAAAAGAATATTTAAAAAGTTTTTTTTGGGTTGACACTCAGCGAGCTATAAAACATTTAAGTTTGATCAACTTTTCTTCCTGCATTTAGAAAATTCAGCTATTTTTGAGATAGATAAAAGATAAATTGCAAAAACTGGGACTTTTTTAATACTTTTAATGTTAGGTTGTTTAAGCAAGCATTCGATTGAAGCAAGAGTTGTAATGAAAGGGGTCTTTACTTTAATTTGATAAACGTTCCTAACTATTTTAGGATCTGAAAGGAAATGATTTAGTTTAATTTTCACAAAAGTATTATGAAAATAACTAAACATATTTATTACACCAGTCAGTCAATTTATCTGTATCGAAATAGCACGGAGAAGTAACAGCTATATTGTTAGTTGCAAAGAGACCTTTATGAGAAACAAGAATTATCTGAAGTGGTTTGGGTTAAATCTATTCAAAAACTTTTAACTGACTTTCCCAAATAGCATGAATTTTGCCAAGATCAATTTTTATAGTATGATGTTTTCAAGATATATATTTGTATATATATATACATATTTTAAATTTGATATATTTTTACTCATTATATAAAAACGAATAAACATACTAACGTTTACTTGCAATGATGATGTATTGTATAAAATGTGGCAAAACTAAATTTCCAAAGTGATTATTTCAATTGCAGCTTAATCATTGAAAATAAGTGTTTTAGACCTAGTTGATCATAATTATGTAGCTTACTTTAAAGATTTTAAAGTGAAAATAGAAAATAAGTTACCATATGGAAATAATTTGCAACTATACCAATATTTGGAAATCTTGTGAAGTTTTGTAATGAGACTCAATTCGAGTGAATTATTTAGTAGTAGCTGTAAAATTTATCATAAAAATATTGTAAAGAGTTTACTTGTGATACATTTATTTCACTATTAAAATCGGAAGAATCATTAACACTCGCGTCTTTCAGTAAAAATGAAATGATTTATTATTTAAATTTCAAGTGCTTTTGCATATATTGTAAATCTATACAATATTTTTTTCTTTCGTTGTAAACTAGATCAATTAATTTGAAACAAAGCATAATTAATTTGATGTGAACTGTATTTAAAAAACATTCTTTTATAATTAATACAATTATGCATTCCAACGTACCATTGTCTTAAAAAATATATTACCTTGCTGAAGTCAGAAAGGTTAGTTGCGTAAAAGGTCCTCCTTATCGGAAAATACTACCCCATCTTACTAGGAGGGTAAAAATCAGGTTAAAAGAGTGTGTCGTTAGTTGAGCGTTTATGGTAAAAGACCAATTCATTACTGCAAACCTGGTTGTACCTCAAAGATGTTTTTTTAAATTTCCATCCGCATTTGTAATTACTCATTTTTGTCACTCTCAAACCTATATTTAAGTATTAGAGAACAATATCGAACAGCGTACTAAAATACTATACTAGTGACAAAATATGTTGGAACGTATATGGTTTAAATAATTTAAAGTTCTAATTGAAACTCTATCGTTTATTCTAAGCCAGTAATTACAATTAAATCGATTTTATTATAACTCAATTAAACTACGCATTACGAACTGATTGTTGATAGCCATGACCGAGTGATAGTGCACTAAGTAAGCAATGCCGTTTTGATATTTAAACATTGAAATTTTTAATTTAATAACGATGAAAATGATCTTTTGTTAGAGTTAAACCCGTAAATAAAAAGTCAATTCAATTTATAAAAACTCCGGCTTGTGGTCTCACTATGAGCGAAAAAGTATTAATAATTAATAAAGTATTATAAAATATCATATTTTATATATCAACAGAAAAGTCAGAATTTAAAACTAAACTATTTTTAAACGCATTTTAAATTACTTAATTTGTGTGGGTTTTTATGTGCAAATTATATTGAAATGAAAGTCCGAATACATGTCTCAAAGATACGAAACATATGGAAAAATTGTAATATAATCAGTGGAATAACAAAGATATTAATGCAGTTTTCAATAATAAAAAAAATCGCAGAAACGCGGAACGTTTTTGGCAACATTCACATTTTTATGTGATTTTTTTTAACCTTGCACAAGTCTTGTATTACTCTGCTATTACACGTTTGTGTTTGCAAATCAGTATGCGGGGCTTTATTGGTTTGTATGATTAAAGTGATAGTTGAAAAAAGTTGGCGAGCTTTATTGATTATTCAATACCCGTGTATTGTACATAAGTATTTCAATATACGTTTTTATTACATAAGACGGCTCGGACTGATAATGTATTGTGAAAAAACAAAAGTTTAACTTACTTGCAAATCAGCCCGAGAGTTTTCTTCAACAGGATCCGATGTAATTTTGTTTCTTTACTTTGTGTGAACCCTGAGGACGAATAGAGAGAAAAAAATCAGTAAGTTGATCAAAGCGAAACATTTTCAAACATTCTGTTTGTGCGAAGATTTTTTTTGCCTTTTCTTTAGATTTAGCTACAGTGAAATAATCCTAGTGAACGATGCGGTACGGGCTGTTTTTGTGTATAGTAAGCAATCAAAGTATTATTTTATCAGCATTTGTGTAACATACGATTATTTTTATTTGTCTACCTGAAACAATATTATATTGAGTAACATACAGATTTTCTTCACATGCATTCATGTGACATGCTAAATCGTTGTTTTTATGTACTAGATGATACGCCAATGTGATTCAGAGGTTATCTGTTAAAAAATTAATTTTATTAAAAATAAATAAAATGTATCACAATTTAGAGAGTTTAAAAAAATAATAACCGTTTTATGTTTGATCTTTTAAGCTAGCTAAGTTAAATTGTAAAACGTACGTGATTTACAAAACGAAAATATTTATCCGAGTTGTAAATTCGAGCAAATAAACTTTATATATATTTTTTATTTTTATCAATAAGTTAGTATATTTGTTATTTTGTCATCACAACAAATTTTTAAGGAAGAGTTTCCGGATTACTTTTAGTACTTTCAAAGTTTCATCCTTTTTACTTTATCTTGTTTGAAAAAAAAAAGATTTGATGATTTTTATAAAAAATAAATCAAATATACATAATTTTTATGCAGAAACTGAAGTTGGCTAGTGGAATTTAAATAAGGAATTGAAATCTTAAAAACTTTATGCATTCACATGTTTTGTCACTTAAGATATGGGTTGAATTTCTTGGTCATTATAATACGGTGAAAAAATAGTAATGAATTTTAGTTCTAGATTTTTTTAAAATATAGTTGATAGTTATTTCGGCTCACGACATCGTCAGAACTATGCTTAATCTAACATTTACTTATCTATATATAGCTGTGTAGAAAAGGTACAGAACACATCTTCTATCCTGTTTTAACGGCCTAGCTTGTTTCTTTCTCGCAATAAAACTATTTTTTTAAAAAATTGTAAATGAAACTATAAAAGACGGCTATGACAATAAGTTTACATGTGGCACGGAAATGGTCTATTACGGGAGCAAATCAGACCCCTTCCTCCCGTGGAGAGGTTTAATTAATGGGATAGACAATATATTAGTTTCACTTTTAAGGTTTTAACTGTCACTTCTTGATGGAAAGGCATTATATTTTAAATAATAAAAACACATTTTTTTTAGTACTTATTTCCACAATAAATTTTTTGATCAGTTGATCACTGATCAAAAAATATATTGTGGAAATAAGTACTAAAAAAATGTGTTTTTATTATTTAATATATTAGTTTGTTCGTTAAGAATTCTTTGTGATAGTTGATGTATATTGATTTCCAGCTGTTCCAAGGCAGTCATCCTACGACCCTTATTGCAAAGATGCAAACACTTAGGCGCTGAGTTTGAATTTATTTTATGTGATTCCTTTGTAACGTGATTAGCGACTTGTGAATCTGTTTTTTTTACTATTAAATGATCTTATATGTTCCTTAGCTCGAGTAGATATACTCCTACCTGTCTGCCCGATGTAAACGGATACACATGAGCCACAATATTAGTTTTAGTACAACTCTATACAAGAATGTTAGAAGATACTAAAAGCAATTCCCCTAGTCACGAATGACGAAACATGTAGAAGTGTATCGATCTTGAACGATTCAAATTTTGTTCATGAAATGTTTTGGATGTTAATTACTATTCTTCAAAAGATTCAAAGATTTTGGCATATTCCAAATGAAACAATATAACAAAACAAACATGGAAGGTTCACGATAAAAGCATTGAATGGAGGCATGCCAATATTTTGATTTTATTTACTTCAAACTCATAACTGAAAATACAATCTGGGTAAAGTTTCATGAAATTTACAACTACCACTACTTACATACAAATTTATTCAAGTACTTTCCCTACAATTTCCTTTTACGCAGTGTGAGTTGTACTGTATAAAAAATTTGAAATGTTTTGTTTTGAATGATAGTATATTTATTATTTTATATTTTATTATTATGGAACTGATTTCTCATAATACAATATGTATTATATAAAATTATACAAATACAACACTGTTTGTAGGTATTTATTTAGTACATATGTATATGAAGTATAGCGATCCAAATATTAAGCAAATAATTTTGTTTTTTTTTTGTCAAACTTTTTTGACTGTACTAAAAATTAATGGCAATATGTTTAAGGATAAAGATGTTTTTAGCGTTTATTACATTCATAATGGTTCTTCGCACAAATGATTTATACACTCAGTAGCATAACTATCCGTTAGTACTTTTGTTAAAATTGTAGCTGCTTCTTTGAAATGATTTTGTAACATTAAAAACGATAATGACATTTGAATTGTTACAAATTTGTACGATTCCACATGTTTTTTCACTAACGACCCGGGTTTTGCCTTTCGGCATCTTCAGATATTCACACGGATGCAACAGAACTGATTTGATAATGACTTCGTTAGAATCTTTTTTAATGCCGTATTTGTAATGTTTAAATTATTTAAAATAAGTGAGATCTTATTATTTTTTTTCCATTTTATTAAATAAATAAAGAGTTAGTTACGTAAAGGTTTATATTAAAGAAGAGAAACACGTATCAAACATAAAATAACTCTTTTGGTAAAAGTAAATTATTTTCAATCCATCTATTAATTTAATTCGCCAATGTGATAGATATCAATAAAACACTCGATTTCTTTTAAGTAAATATACATATTTAAAATTCCATACAATCTTCAGTAAAGTTGTGCAGTAATGCAGTATATTTTGTTCAAACATTGGTATGAAGCGTAGAAAGGATGTCCGTATAGCCGAACCAATATAAATACCCTCTTATAAAAGTAAAAGCAAACGAGACTCCCTATATTGATATAAATAAATATAAACAGCCTATTTCAATAATGGAAATGTGCTTGTAATATTTTGTTTACCAAATGACTATCCCACTGGCCATATAATCGCAAAGGCTAAGCCAGGCGTCTTTTTCTGGCGCCCTCTTTCAAGACCCAACCACCGCGGATTGTCATACATTTATACATCTGACTGTCTACAAACGGCTTCATGTATTCCTATTATTTCGCATTTTCTGACAAAATAACATAGGAGTTTACGTAATTTCTTTTTATTAGCTTCTATTTGGATCTGTAGGAGTACGTTATTTTACAGGCATCACGAAACAAATTTGATTTTATAGGGTGTATATGATTGAGAGAAATATCATTTTTTGAGTGCTCTTGGTACTTTTCATATTGAGATTTTGTAAAATAAAAGCAGTGTAATTAAGCTTTTGGTTTTCAAGTATTCTAGTAACTTAGAAAACGCTTTTGAGATTTATGATACTTCTACCATTTGGCTGCGAAGTAATTTGATCCTTCATTGAACCCAATTTCAAACCTTCATTGAACCTCAAATGAATCTTTATTGGCCTCCATTGAATCTTCCAATTAACCCTTTCAATTGTACTTGTGAATTTGTTACAAACTTTCTAAACGTTTTAGAGTAAAAGTGGCGTATAATTTAGAGTTTTTTTTATACCATTGCCAATTTGCAAAGGTTTTCTGCCTCTATTGAAACTGGCTATTGTATTAAAATAAAGAAAGAACTTGTTTCATATTTATAGCTAATTGAATTCGATTTTAAACAAACATCCTGTTTTCAGTTGCCAAAAGTAGTCAAAAGTTCAAACTATTTCCTGGCAATAGAGATCAGAATCTATGGTAACAGGGTCATACGGGGGTTTTGCAGTTTAAAACGTATTGGCAGCTTGCCGGCTCCTTGAACGTCGATTGAGTATTCATCCACCAATGTTAACCTAAGCCTACATTGAATAAGAAAAATATTCACGTAGATTCAGTTCAAGCCTAAGACAGCCAATTCTAGAAAAAAATGTTTATGACAAAAAATGAATTTTAATAGCCTAACAAATATGCTATTCAGAAACATATTTTATTTTTCGTTATCATTTGATTTAAGTTACATTTTTAAGGTGTTAACTGTCACTTCTTGATGGAAAGGCATGATATTTTAAATAATAAAGACACATTTTTTTAGTACTTATTTCCACAATATATTTTTTGATCAGGACCGGTTTCGCTCATCGCGAGCATTATCAACTGTTAATGTATCAGTTGATAATGCTCGCGATGAGCAAAACCGGTCCTGATCAAAAAATATATTGTGGAAATAAGTACTAAAAAAATCTGCTTTTATTATTTAAAAAAAAAAAAAAATTAAGTTACATTTATTAATGAAATATTTATACTTAACTCTTAATTTTATGTGATGGGTCAATAAACATTTGTCTAAATTTATCCAAAAAAAAAATTTTTTGCTTCTATTATTTAACACCATAAATTATTACATTAAAAAAAATAAAACATATTTTATGAAAATAAATAATTATAAGTTTAGTTGTAGCTGGTGTTATTCATTGTGATACTGATTAATAAATCTGAAAACATGCTTTTTTCTAAAATTAAGAGAAAATATTTTACATGTATTAATGTACAATGATTCTAAAATAATAAAAATAATACACTGACATTATAACATTGCGAATTTTTTTTAGAAAATCAAAGACAATTTTTTCATGGAACTAAATAACTTTATTCTTTAATGTATTGCCCATGTTGATCAATGACCTTTTGCCATCTTTCAGGAAGCATCATAATCCCATGTTCATAAAATTTCTGGTTTTTATTAGCAAACAACTGAATCAAGTACGATTTGACATCATCATCATTATTGAACTTTTCACCATTCAGGGAGTTTTGTAAAGATCGAAACAAAAAGTAATCAAATGGTGCAAGATCAGGAATATATGGTGGATGTGGCAAAACATCCTAACCAAGCTCTAATATTTTGCCGAGTGACCAAAGATGTGTGTGGCCCTGCATTGTCATGATGGAATACAACACCTTTTCGATTTGTCAATTCGGGCCGCTTTTCTTTAACTGCATTGTTCAATTTCGTTAGTTGTTCAATGTAGACATCAGAATTGATCGTTCAGTTGGGTGGTAAGAGTTCAAAGTAGACAATTCCTTTATAATCCCACCAAACTGATAACAAAACCTTCTTTTGATGAATATCAGCTTTTGATGTTGTTTGAGCTGGTTCACCTGGCCTGCTCCACGATTTTTTCCGCATGATATTGTTATAAACAACCCATTTTTCATCGCCAGTTATCAGTCGTTTTAAAAATGGATCATTTTCATTACTTTTCTTTAGCAAATCGCAGCTGGTAATGCGTTGCGTTAAATGCGTTTCTTTCAGTTTGTGAGGAACCCATGTATCGAGTTTTTGAACATAGCCAAGTTGTTTTAAGTGATTTTCAATGCATGTATGTGATACATGAAGCTTTTCTGCAATCTCACGTGTTGTACTGTGACGATCCGAATCGATGATTGCTTTGATTAGGTCGTCATCAGCTTCAACTGGACGACCAGAGCGCTGTTCATCTTTGAGTGAAAAATCACCAGAACGAAATTTGGCAAACCAATTTTGACACTGCCGTTCTTTTAAGACTTCGTCACCATAAACAGCACATTTTTTGTGAGCTTGCGATGCGTTTTTCCTTTGCGGAAATAAAAAAGCAAAATATGACGAAAATGTTCCTTTTGATTTTCCACTTTTCAACGAACGCCAAACGAAAACTACGCAACCGATCAAAAAACTTTTATTAGTGTTTGACAGCTGAATTGTCAACTATTCAATAACAGAATTTATTTACATTTGGACTACGTCGCAAACCTAAGAATTCAACTGGAGCCATCTATGAGTGAAATCCGCAATATCTTAGCAGCCAACCTAATAAATATTTTAAATAGCACGGTGTAAAATTATTACATAAAAAAATATTTAAAATATACGTCTGAAATAAAAAATAAAACTTTTAACGTCATTTATGTACAAAAAATATAACAGGCTAAGAAATAATTTTGATATATTGATTAACAGAAATTAAAAAAAAGATGAGAAAGAGAAAAAGAGAGAGTGCAAAAATACACGTACTAAGATAAAATTTAATGAAAAAATGTTACATATACAATAGATAAAATAAAGATCCAAAAGACGCCGGTTGTATTGCATTCGTGTGATGATAATTCAAAATTTAATTTACCCTAAAAATGAATTTAAAAAAATGGTTAAAAATTTGGCTTATATATATATGTACATGTATTAACGGTAATCTCAGCGAAGCTAAATTTTTAACAGTTTTTTTAAAGTCTATATATATGTATATATAAGTATATATATTGTAAATTAACAAAAGGACTAAGAATTCTACCATCCATTTTCTATTATTACAACATTTAAGCTGATAAAATTTTACGAAAACATGACAAAATAAGTCTAAATCTAACGATACTTTGATGGGATTTTCATATGATACTTCATAAATATATAATAAGGATGTTGTTTTTCTATACAAATGTACGAATCTCGTAAGAAAATTATCTTACATATCAAAATAATGATAAATATGAAATGATATTCAAAATTTAATTTTTTGTTTTTGTAAGCTGGTAGGAAACCATAATATTCTTATATGTTATTTTTTCCATTTAACCATATTTCATATAACAGCGCTTATAATAAAAAAAAACATATGATAAGCATCAATCGCAGTAAGGTTTGATTAAGTACATTGTATTTCTTGATTTTAGTGGCAAAATAAGTAACGGTGAATTTTGTTTACTTTCATCGGTTCTAAGTAGTAAAAAAAAAAATTTAACAATTTTTTTATTCAAGATATATACTCTTGTGTTGTATATGTGGTGGTTTATTGCTTTTTTAATGTTTGTTATCACATGTTTTTGTATTCAGTGTAATCACTTTAATAACTTTCATTCAGAGAAACGGTAAGAAATTCAAAATTAATAATTTAAGCAGTTCAAGAATTGAAATCGAATATAGACTGCTTTTTCTTCTCTTTTACGCTGGAAGCTTTTCATAAAACGAATAACGTGATTAAAAATTATTTAAATGATGCATTTATTCCTTCAAAAACTTAAATGAACAAGTTACAGTCAACCACATTATGCATACATTTAATGGATTGGAAGCTCGAAAAAATGTACCCTTACCACATGTTTCTTTCGACTCACGCGAAGCAAAAATGTGAGTTCTGCTATCCTTAATAACGTCAAATTGTATGCTCCAGATATTTTTTGAGAAATCGTGGATTTGAATTGTTTGTTCTTTCAAAGTGTAGAACCAGTCTGCGAATGGGGATGCAAATAGTAAAAGCTTTAACAATGTTCAACAGTATTGCATCGGAACTCGATATATTCCATGTAGACGATAGTGATTTCAGACGAATTCTACTTTTTAACGTACCAAATTAGATTTTACTTTATTTGCCATTTTATTTTTTATTGTTAATACTATTTTTTTCATTATTATGACTATGCGAATGAAAATAAATTTATTAATTGTAATTTTTTTGTAACGTTTATTTACCAAATAAATAAATGAAGATGTTTTGTTGTATGACTGTTTTTAAATTTCCTGTAAGCTTCAGTTATCATCTAAAAATACTAAGTGATACATTTAAAAATTATAAACATTTAGACTGCTTAGAAAACTTTAAGTACAAAACACGAGTCCTTTGATATTATATGTAAAAAAGTCCACTGGCTTATAAAACAAGTCATAAGAAGACAACTGCTCAACTGGCTTTGTAATGATAGATTAGCTTAAATAGGATATGAAAAAAAGTTGCTCATAAAAAACCCATTTCTTATATAAATCACGTAGTGGTTTGAAGCAATCGTGACTGAGATGCTTTATACATGAGACTCTGCTTACAAAGTTTCAGCGATACGAAAAAATGCTTGGAACTTTTTTTATTACGTGTTTATGTAGATAGAATATCATTACTACGTAACGAGGGGTGCCTATTAGACTATACTAATTTAAGAAAACGGTACGTTTATTTTGGAATATTTTAACGTACAAAAAGATTTCTTAAATCTTTTTATCCGCAAAACCTAAATGAGTTAATATACAAAAAACCTTGTCAAAAAAGCCATAATAAAAAAGTTTATTGATATTTCGAGTGAAATTTTATTTTGTTTTTTAATTTGATAAAAATATTTAAATATGTTATGCTAAAAAAAATATGGGATAAAAAATTAATAAAACTAAGAAATAATACTAATAAACTTAGATTATTTTTTACAATAAATATAAGAATATACAGGCTGGGTTGGTTGAATCATTTTTTAGCTAAGAAACTTTCTTCTATTTCTTGTTTCATTCTTCAATATGTTTTCCTAGTAAAATAATGTAGGCGATAGAGAAGTAGCACATTTTAGAAAATAATACAATTGAGACTAGTACGATACTATTAGTAAGCTAATCATCATTGTTAAACTATCATATGTATGGTATTGTATGGGAACTTTTAGATACCCTGTAAATTCTTCCCTTAAAAATAAAAAAAAACCGATAGAATAACATGAGTGTGCATTTCAATCCGTATAATATTATATTGTTCAGCTAAAGTTTCGTTAATTTTCATTTCAAAATTATAATAGTACACGACGGGATCCAATTTGCCCTGAAGAAATACTTTAAACACATATTATATTAATACCTTCATTTTCAGTGCAGACTCTGAGAATCAGAGAATAGTTCCAAGTAGGCACTTCTCTATCTAATGGATAAAGAGAGTAGTACAATGCAAGACGAGAGCTTTGAAAGCTGCCATTAGTGTGGAATTACATTGCAATGTATTTAGAGAATACAACGTGATGTGACTTAATAAAATACACAGAGCCATTACCGTGTTGCAAAATTACCAGAGGCTTGACGGTTATTTTAAATGAGTCTGAGAAAATTATATTGTTATACACAAAACGTAAATGTGCCAAAAACGATATATTTAAAATCAAAATGATTGAACTAGTATGCAGTAAAGTTTCAATCTATCATATAAAATAAGTGATACCAAAATATTTTAATGTTATCCGATGAACATTTAAGATTCCATTCTAAAAAATATTATAAGCAAATATTGCCACACCAGAAATTATTAAAATAACCTTAAAACTGAAATAAATTTCATATTAAATAAGACTGAGCAAGTTTTTAAATTGAAATACAGTAAAATATAGTGAAAACATACAGTCCGCAAAAGTTATTTTTAAATTGTTGTGAAATGCTTTTTAATCAATGCTTTTGACAAAATATAACCACTTTTAAGGTGTTAACTGTCACTTCTTGATGGAAAAGCATAATATTTTAAATAATAAAAACTTTTTTTGTACTTGTTTCCACAATATGTTTTTTGGATCAGGACCGGTTTTGCTCATCACGAGCACTATCAAATGATAGAATACAATTTACAAACAAGTATATTTATACAAAAAAAAAAACTTGTGACTTGTTTGTAAATTGTATTCTATCAGTTTATAATGCTCGCGATGAGTAAAACCGGTCCTGATCAAAAAATATATTGTGGAAATAAGTACTAAAAAATGTTTTTTTACTATTTAAAAAAAATATAACCAGTTATAATATATTTCATATACATTGACATTACGGTTTCATATCTCGTTGAAAAATTGTTCTTCAAACAATGTGATGTTTGTTTCCCAATGAAAACATTGTTTTCTTGAGCTTTGCTGTAATCAATCGTTTCTTTGCTATTATTATCTTTGTTCCATTTTCTCAAAGCGGCTTAGGAGCTTAAGTGTTTTATGGACAGCTGTTTGATTGGCCCTTCTTATGAAATAATATATCATTTGATATCGATCTATCAAATTACATATTTTACGCTAGCATACATTATATGTTTGCACATTATTTAAGAGGACATATTAAATATTTTTTCATATTAAAGAAGCAAGAATATAATAGTGGGAATGCTTGCAAACATATTCTTCCGCGTTCAGTGGTAGATATGGTTGGAAAAGTAACAGAATGTTTAGACATTTTTTTTTAGTTTTTCAGGAAAAATAATTAATAAGCAGAAAAAGGATCAGAAAAACATTACATGTCACTAATATTGAAAATTGATGTTTTTAGTAATATTAATATTCCATTTTTAAATAATAAAAACATATTTTTGAGTAGATATTTCCACAATGGATTTTTTATCAGAACCGGTTTCGCTCATCGCGAACATTATCAACTTATAGAATACAATTAACATAAATTTAATTTTATTATTCAAAATTTCAAGTCTTCCATCAAGAAGTGACAGTTATCATCTTATACTAATTTTTACCTTATATATGAATATTATACTTCTAAACCTTACCAAAAACACTAATTTATGTTTTAAAATTTTTATTTACTCAAAGTAGCATTGAAAAGTTATCATTAAAAGAATTTTTGAAAGAGGTTTAGCTACTGAGAAAAAAGAAATTATCAATAAAAATATTCTATTACAAAAGTTCTATTGGTGTATTCCATATTGGTGCATTGATATCAGTTGATAATGCTCGCGATGATCGAAACCGGTCCTGATCAAAAAATATATTGTAGAAATAAGTACTAAAAAAATGTGTTTTTATTATTTAAAATATCCTGCCTTTCCATCAAGAAGTGACAGTTAACACCTTAAAAGTGATAAATGGCTTAGTTTTTATTGATTGAATTGGCATTTACTTAGTAGAACTCCATTATATAACGGTGAAAAAATATCAATGTATTTTATTTCTACAATTTGTTTTATTAGATATAGTTGATAAATATTTTGGCTCACGCCATCGTCAGAGCTATACGTTTTTATTGTACGCTTAGTTTTTATTTGTGCACAGAAATTTTTTCAACTGAAAAAAAAGTTTTATTTTAGCATTACATTTATGTTAAACTGTTTAGAATTCAGGCGTTAACTTCCTGCAGCTGTGTTATACATTTTCAATTTATCCAAATCTCATTTATCTCTTTGAATAAAGCAAAAATACCACAGCTTAACAGCTTAATTTCGTAACGATATTGTTTAAAACACTTTATTCACTTCCTAATATCATACATCACGAGTGTATGTTTTGAGAGGCTTTGTTTCAGAGAACGCAAGTAACGTTACATTGCTTTCGAGAAGACGCTAGATTTTGAGAATAATAGAGAAAGATAGAAACTCCTATTTTAAGGCAATGGTCATAAATCAAAGGGAATTACGATATGAACGTAACTGATAAGCGGTGGACGGTGTACCATTATATAATCAAGCGTTTAGAGAATAGAAGATATATTGGATTAACAAGAAATAAAAATATTTATTCCCTAATGATATTTCTTTCAGAACAATCTGCACCTTTTAAATTGCTCAATCTTGGTTACTCACAACTTTTTAAGAAAATTTCTGAATAAAAATATTTTACAATTTATGATAACTACTGAAGGTGCTTCACGAAATTTCAATAACAAATTTGAATTGTTACAATTTTGTACGATTTCATATTTTTTTGTTACTAACGGTCCAGGTTTCGCTTTTCGGCACCTTCAGGCATTCTATCGCATATTGCGTCATGTGGAATCGTACAAAGTTGTTACAATTCAAAAAAATATTTTACCTTTAGTTTGAAGTTTTTTCAACACACATAAGTCATAAAACATAAAGTTATAAATTAATAAAATAACTCATTTACATACTTGTTTAAAATTCATTTATCAGGCGTGCATTGATATGAAAATAATTTGTTGAGATTATTTTTTTTCAGTGCTATCTTATACTCTATAAAAGAAGCCACGCTTATATTTAATATTGCTTTTTAATTCCTGACTCAAAAAAAAAAAAATTACTTTTGTAAAATAATCCTCAATAGTTTTATTTTATAGTCTATTCTTTTATTATTGAGTCTCTAATTGACTATCGAGCGCGACCTTTATACAAGCTTAAAAAGCAAAAATATACGGAAAAAATGTTTTGCGTATCATTCTGTACAAGCTTTTCACCACTTTATTTGCTAACTCTTAATTAAACTTAAATTTCTATATAAACAATAAAATACAACATTTATTTTTATTTTCGCAATTTTATATAAATAAAATTAAGTCTTTTTTGTTCGTCATCGAGTATTATCAACTAAAGCGAAACCGGGTCCAGTTATATAATATAAAATTGTGGAAATAGTACTTTATATTGTATTTTATTATGTAAATAAAACGGCTTTCCACCAAAGAAGTGATCGTAAACACATTGAAAAATCTTCGATCAATTTATAAGTATCTTTTACTTACGTCATGTTTATTGGAGAAAACTAAAACGAAACATGATAATGATTATAAATAATTGATGTTTTATTTTGACATAATCCGATTATTGATGTTGATCCGACTATTAAAAAAATCTATGTAAGATTTAAAAATAGTAGCATCTGCTTAATGTGCCTACGGCTGCTATATTGAAGAAAATTTTGTATTTGTAAAAAATTCTTCTCAGATGCTTAAAAAAGGTACAGATAAAATTACTTTCGAAAACTGAACTATTATAATATTATTGGAAAATAAAATGAGATAGTTTTGTATAAACGAGAAGATTTTTTGTATTTTTATCTAGCCCACTCCCAATTTGACATTATGAACTCTTAATGTAGACATATCAAACATAAATTATTCTATTATAACAATAATCGGGTTAATCAAGAGCTATATTTGTCTTTTTTAGGAGAGAATACGGTCTTTGGCAAGATGCTAGGATAGGTTTATAAGTTGATACCACATTTTTCTTTTGGAATAAAATTTGTATATGTTTAATTATCAGTAAAATGGAAGATTAAAATTAATATGATATAAGAATTAAAATATGTGGACACAACAGCCAACGATAGAAGTATTGAGGGCTCGGAGGAAGTGTCATATTCATTAACATGATTAATTTTCATTTTTCTATGTAGAGCGCTAAGATTTGACCAAAAACAAAGCATGAAAATATAATATTAAGTCGTAAAATAAATTTTGATAAAACTCTTTTAGTTTTAACGATTATGATGAAAAAAAAAATGTTGAGTTAAATGAATCGATTATTAAAAAATGAAAACAATCATTTCCGATAGAAAATAATAAATAACATTTGCGACGTTATATATTTTAAATTTTAAAATTTATCAATAACTGCCTTTTAATGTTACCTTCGAGATAACCGGCAATAATTATTTTTTTCTTGCCGTAAGCATATTCCAATCCATGTGTCCCAAAGTTACATTACCTGGTATCTGTGACGTTTTAAAATAATTGTTGTACTATTTTCGGTTGATGTCAAAACATTCCAAATTTAATTTTTATTATATTGCCAAACATATCAAATTTCGTGAGCAGTTTAACGTTTAATCTAGACATAAAAAAACAGCAGTTAACGCCTTATAGACAAAATCAGAAATGTCATTTGAGACTAGATGTATCACAATACATCTCGTGCGGTTATGTGTTATATGATTTTAAAGTAAGTAAGTACTTTTATTCGTAATATAAAAAGGAATTTAATGTTTTTCATCGTTATATAGTATCCATATTGATAACTTGACTGTATATCACATGTTAGCTACCACATGAAGATTTATGTTACCATCTTCTCTTTGGTGGTGTTGTTTTATGATTTCCTGCATTTTAGGGCAAAAAATATATTTTTTTATATTATTACCATGTTGGAATAATGTTTTATTTAATTTTTTATAGAAGAAACATGATATTCATCAAGCGGTATGTAAATATTAACCAAATAAGATAATATAAATAATTATTTAAGCATTGTAATGTTTCTACATGAATATTTATGTTGGACTTCGTTCATATGAAAAACATATAAAAAAGTTTTGATATCGACTGAAGGTGCATGATAGAATTTCAATATCAAATTTGAACTGTCACTAACGATCCGGATTTCGTCTTTCGGCATCTTCAGGCATTATCAAGCGGATGCTACAAAACTGACGTACAATAAACAATTAGCATCGTCTATATACTAAAGGCATTAAGAACAAGAAAATACAAACCCCAAGGTAAGCAATAAATTGATTGAATTGGCATTCACTTGGTAGAACTCCATTATAACACGGTGAAAAAATAGCGATGTATTTTAGTTGTACAAAATTATTTTTAACAAATATAGTTGACAGCTATTTCGGCTCACGCCATCGTCAGAACTATAACAGTTCTGACGATGACGTGAGCCGAAATAGCTATCAACTATAATTGTTAAAAATAATTTTGTAGAACTAAAATACATTGCTATTTTTTCACCGTGTTAAGCAATAAATGACTATTTTTTATTAAAAAATGTTTATTACGAATATTTTTTATGTTGAAGAACAAGTTTGTGCCATATCTGTACTTTTTTTGTAATCTAAATCATAGCTTTACTATACATACGTTCAATTAAAAAATGCTATAACTTAAAGCTCCGTATAGTTACATAGTATGATCTGCTTCATGCTTGTTTTCTCAAGTTCAGTGTTTTAAAATAAAAATAAGGAGTTAGTAAAATATTAAAAGTGGTACATATTCTACATTGAAATGGACATTGCTGTAAATAAAACCATGTAATTAAATTTACGACACAACTCTTTCTATTAAAATGTTAAGGGATGATTTGAATTATGTGGACAACGAAGACGATTAAGACAAACATCCAAGAGGAAGAAAATATTTTCAATTACTTATCTGATCCTAAAAACGTATCCAAGGAGTTTTGATTATTTATTTTCTGATGATCTTTTTCATCTTTACTCTTTCTGAATAAAAGAATATCACTTAAATTTCTTTCGAAATTAAACATATCATAAACCGTCTTATTATAAACTAAAGTATTGCTGTTTTTTTACAAAATGAAATATAGTATTTAAAGTTTTTCGGAGATAAATGATATAAACAACGGTACTTCTAAATTTCTTTACAATAGTGCGAAGCTAAATTTTCAAGTCTGGCTTTAAGTAAATTTACAAAGTCGTTTTTAAGTGAAACACTTTTTCACCTCGACAAATTATGCAAACGTCGTTTCAGATTATTTTATAAATATAAAACACAAGTTTTCGCTTAAGTACATTCAGTGTGTACTTTTTGCAGCTTTTATGATTTAACGAGCTTCAATCCTTTCGTGCGAACTAACAAGTGAGCCTCAAACATTAATTTCAATTATCGCTGTATGTCTGACAATACAAAGCAGTGTTTGATAATCAAGTTGAAAGTGAATGTAGGGAGGTAGCAGTGCGTTAATATTTAATTTGGAAATAAGCTCTTCACGAACGTGTACTGTTGAAATAAACAGTACGCGAAAATGTTGTATGCATTTACAGATTTAATTTAATTTCCTTTAATAAATTGAATTACAAAAAAAACCTGGCATGTAGGCAGGTAGTTAATGTGTTCTGAATTAGACTGCTGTATTTTTTATATCAAATTAAAATACGGAATTTATAAATTAACATTTGGATATTTCATTGAAAGTATGGTTGTCTAGATTCTCTTCCACCGAACCACTACTTAAAAAATAAATTTAAAAACGTCTAAAAACCTAACTACTACGGATGAATCAATTGTCATAAAACAACTTGATTCTGATTCCACGTTATACTTGGTACCACATTAGTAGTGGACATTTTTTTTGCCAAAGTACTTTTTTTATTTAATAATTAATGAAGGTACTTGACTTTTTACATTTAATTTGTACGTTGGTCAGGTAGGAATACCTCTTCCTTGCTTCTTGTGGGTGAAAAAAGATCTGACTGGGCGATACTTTGCCGACTGTAGAACTGCTGAATTGAGAGTGCTTTATCAGAGAAAATGGTAAAGAGGTAAATGGTGGTATCTTATTGATAAATACGGAAGTATTTTAAAGAAAATGTTTCATGTCATTATTACAAAAATAGCAATTATTATATTTTTCCCATATATTTTCAATAAACTCTTTAAATATTTATTTAAAATGAAGTTTATGTAGTCTATATTGAACAGCTGATTAAAATCTTTTGAAAATTCAATTTCGATTCTCAAGTGTTTTATTTTTTTATTTTTCACGAGAAGTAAATTATCGCATCTTTAGTTGCAAGTTATGGTGGCCTTCAATGCTTACTTATGAAACTTTTCTTTTCACGTGAAAAAATAATATCGGCGTAAAGTTAATGAAACCCCATTGTTATTTTATATTGAAATAATTACAGTCATACTTGATTACCCAAATGATACACAATCAATCAATCAAGGCTTCATGCAAATTTCATGGTCATATAACCACAATGAAGGTAATTTGTTCCATATTTTGATTGCAGCAAACTCTATTCAGCCTTTTAATTAATTTTACCGGCCAAATTGATTGGTATTTAAAATTTTTGTTATCCTTACATCTTTAATTATTATTAATCGAATATCGATTTTTTTTAAATAGCTGTCCGTCGTTATATAATTTTCATGTTTACTTCATTTAAGCAAAAAAAATCCACGATAGTTATAATGACACTCAAAGTAAAAAAAAAGTCAAGTATTTCTCGGAATAAACACTATTTATTGTAACTCAGTCATAAAACACGGTGAAAAAATAGCGATGTATTTTAGTTCTACAAAATTTTAGAAAAATATATATGATATATAAGCTTGTTGATATAGCCGCCTTTTAAGTTTCATTTACAATTTTTTTTCTTAGTTGTGAAAACAGGAGAGAAGATGTAATGTATACATTTTCTACACAGCTATATATAGATAAGCAAATGTTTGCTTAGGAATAGTTCTGACGATGGTGTGAGCCGAAATAGCTATCATCTATATCTTATAAAAAAAATTGTAGAACTAAAATACATTGCTATTTTTTCACCGTGTTATAATGGAGTTCTACCAAGTATATGCCAACTCAATCAATAAATCAGTCATAAAATTTAATGTTTTTAAAAACAAATAATGTTAAAAAGATGAAGTTATTTTATTCAAATTGAATATCTACTGGGCTCAAAAAAAGTGTTTGAAATTCTGTAACATGCTTACTGCTTTACAATTTCCTATACAGTAAGTAAAATGGTAGAAGGCAACGACAAATTATCGTCATTTAAATTTCCTTCTAAGCCCAATTTGCAGGTCTGTCGTAACTCCTGATAATCGGTCACCAGACTACCTCACTATGAATGAAATTATGATAAATAAACGTTATTTTTAATAAATGGTCCATTAACTGATTAAAAATAAATATATAAATGTATCCATTCTGGAATGATTGCTACCATCACAAGAGAATGTAAAATTTTCCCACAAGCAGGCCAATAACAATTTATCACTAGTATTTTTTCCGAACAGATTAAACTAAATATGAATTTTTAAGCCTTCACTCAATTCCAAATGTTTTGTCACACATAAAAGTAGATGGATAGTTTTATTTTAAGTGTTTTTGTGAGTATATGTATTTTATAATTCATCATACGGAATTATTTTAACGAAAATAGTCAGTGAAACTAAATTTAAAATCATTTTTTAGTCTTCAAAAGATTATCCTAAACGATAATTTTAGCTTTGATTGTTGAAACTGTATACACCTTTACATGCTTTGTCATTCACGACCCGGATATCAACTTTTGAAGTTTTCAAAAATTTTAATACACGGATGAAATACACACATTACTACAGAAAGGCAAAACCCGGAAAGTGAGTGACAAATCATATACAACTGTACAAAATTTCAATAAATAAAATTTGGTATGGGAATATGAACAAGCACCTTCAGTATACATCTTCAAAAAGTTTATCATAAATTAACCATAAAAAAATTAATAATAGATGTCTTTCGAATTTGTTATTGAAACTTTGATGAATCTAAGGAAATTGATTACCTAACATTAAAAAATGTTTTAATCTTACAAAAGAATTATAAATTAAGTGTTGCTATTCTTTTTACGCTACAAAACATTGTAAATACAATATTTGTTACAACTTAACGTTTTATACTTCTCAATTTTTAGCATTTGGCCAAAAGTTTTATTTTGTGTATACTGAGTGGTACAAGAAAATGTATTTTACACAAATCATGTATAAGAATAATAATTTATCGGGTGATCGTAATAAAGTGAACAAAGAATTGAATATGAACGATTTTTTTATTTCATCAATAATTTATTTGTGTGAAAAGATAATTAGGATGACAAATATCATTGTTTGTAAAAAAGTAATTTAAATTATTTATATTACGTGTAAGAAATAATCAGTCGGTTCAATATTTTTTATTTGCATTATCGTATATTGTAACGAATTTTTGAAAGTTTATGATCGCACATAAAGCTTTTATAAAGCACATTTACTTCTTGATATAACATTTAATAGTTGAAAATACTTTTCTAAGATAATGATGTGATGTTTTGTGTGATTTAATGTTTGAAGTTAGTTAGACAATGTCTTTATGAAATTATATAAATATAAAATACCTTAAATAATATTATGGTGTGGACATCTAAGATTAGTGGTATGTTTTGATGTCTCGTACAATTTTTCCATAGCAGCAAGTATTTTCATCAGAAATTGAATTTATAATCTTTGTGAGACAAACTTATTTCAAAATCTCTTTTTCTGACACTAAAAATTGTGGTTCACTTAAATATTTTTTTGTTTCAACTAGGATGATTTTTTAAAAATATTAATACATTTATGCCATACTCATGAAATTTCATCGAGGAATTAAAAGGATTATTGCATACATTGTAATGTTTATATAGATCATATGTATTTGTTTATATGACAAAAGTTGATGTCAACATTATGATAGCTTATTTTAAAACAAGACATTATATAAAATCATTCAAAACCTACCTGAAACTTTACGTGGAGGATGCAATAGATTGTATTTGCACTTAATTGATGATAACTTTGGCACGGTTTATTTGTTAGAGCAAACAAATTATGTTTCAGATTAATTGTATCCAAACGAGTCACATTAAAAATCCTAAGATTGTGTCATATTGTTTCATAAGTAAAAATTAACAAAAACATCACATAAATTTTATTATCACTATTTCATACTAAAAAATAAATAAAAATGTCATGATTACAAATTATTTTGCCTACGCTGAAAAATTAGTTTATTTATTTTATAATTTATTGAATTCCATTACCCGCACATAAGGAAGTCACCCGTAGAATGATACAAATAAAATCTTATGAATGTTTTAAATAGTATTCTTAAATATTATTTAAAATGAATAATGCTTGCTTTGGTTTTCAGGACATCTATAATGAAAGGTGTGTCATATTTTACTCTCGACGGACGATTTAAAATGAGCTTAAATGCTCCGAATCTCGATGCAAGGCACACGACCTGCCAGGCAGAAGGTTTTGTACGTACTGGAGGGTTGTAAGGGCAACTTAGAGGGGCGGAGCGAGGCTGCAAGCAAAAGCTAGTGGGGATGCGAGCACAATCTCTCTAAAGAAAATTTCAGCTACTTTGAAAGCTTCCAGAAAAGGAGCTACTCTATGCTGCAATACAATATTGTAAGGTGCGCGTAAAGATTTGCTGGATTGATATACTTTTAAATTTCTTATGACATAAACATTTTCTAACGGATGGGTAAATTTTGAATGGATATAATAATAAAAAAGGTTGAAGTATGAATGGATAATGTATAATAGATCAAAGGACTACGATGGTTATATAAACGTCAAATAAAAATATAAAAGATTTTTATTTTACATAAACCATACTTATTACTCAAGTGTATTAAAGCAATCACATTTCCGCTACCAATCAAGAGATTCTATATGTTTGATGAAATGCAATAGCCACTGCGATTGATTTTTTGTAATTCAAAGTAACCCAATATCGACTAAATCGTAAAAAGGTGTCATTTATAACAATGTCCAATATTTGATTCATTAGCGATTTGAATCTGGAATGGTTTGATTATCAAAAATAGTTCTTAGTGATTTGCATCAAATCATGAGTCATCTGTAAAATATGAATATATTTTTTCATATATGTACATGAAAAAAACAAAGAAATAGTTCTATGGCTATTTTGACGCTTGTTTGTTTTTATGTATTTCAGAATGTTTATAACTTAATTTGACATGTATAGTCTTAAACTTTTATAAATATAAAATATTAACCATTTGTACACGTTGAATAAAGATAATTAATCAAAAACTGTGTTGCACGTAATTAATTTTATAGACACTTCTAAACATTTTCGTTGCCTAAAAATAGCAGCGTTAAATTAACATAAATAGTTCATAATAAAAAGAACCATTATGAAGAATCTGTTTTGAAAAATATAACATAAGAAAACTGTATGATATGTATTATTATATGTCGCTCATTTGTACTTTCCTAAAATGCAACATTAAGCAAAGGTAGTACTAGGAACAGAGTAGTAGTCATTTATATTAACATTATTTAATATACCATTGTTGATAACACGGTGAAAAAATAGCAATGTATTTTAGTTGTACAAAATTATTTTTAACAAATATAGTTGATAGCTATTTCGGCTCACGCCATCGTCAGAACTATCAATATTTTAAGTAATAAATCTATTTTTACCAAATATTTGAGTCAAAGGTAGTAGATATACAAAACCATGGGTTCAATAAATAAGAAATAGTTTCCACGAAATCATACAATATTATTACAAATAATTTAAGTCAGCTTAAAAGTGAAGTGTTCACAATCACTTATTAAATCAATAATCCATTAAGAGCTCTGAATAATGATAAGGAACTCATTAAGAAAGTAAGGAGTTAGGAAATTTTAATAAAGAAAATAACCCGCACTTAAATACTAATAATCAGTTGATGATGCTCGCGATGAACGAAACTGGTCCTGATCAAAATATGTATCGTGTAAATAAGTACTAAAATCATGCCTTTCCATCAAGAAGTGACAGTTAACACCTTAAAAGTGGTTGATGTATTTATTTAAAAATAAAAACACCAATTTTTTTACTGGTATTTGTTATATTATTTTACTTGAAAGTTTAAATGCGTCATATTATAGAGCTTTAAATTGAAATTGAAGGAAAAACAAACAAAACAATTATTAATAGCACTCTGATATTATTGAATGACACACACATGATATAGTCAGTTTGAAACTTAACAGAAAAATTTGGAGTGTGGGTAAAAGTTCAAAACAAAATTGTAATAACTAGAAATTTGAATCAAATTAATTTTCGAAAAAATCTCAAAGGATTTCTGTATTTTCTAAAGTTACTATTGTTGCTGTTACTTATACATGCAATAAGCGAAACCACTAGCGTCACGAAGAAATTAATTTAAGTACAAATGGACTTTCAAAAGATCTGAGTAAAGACATTCAGTATTTTTACTTCAATTATTATTTTTGATAAATATTACAGAAAAATAAACCATTTAAATTTTACGAAAGTCAACAGACATTGAAAAGCTTTTTGATTCAAATGTTTAGTAATTGGTTTCTTTATTATTCAAGGGTTCTCATAAAATATTTTATGATGTACATTGAGTCAAATAATAAACCGTTTCTTTGAAGAATTCGTAACCTCTGATTTGTTTGAAAAATTAAAAATGAAGCATAAAAATACATGATTAATCATTTTTGATGTTTTTCTTTTCATTATTAGGTATAATATGTTAAGCCAAAATGCTGTTCCTAATTAACCAACCAATATTTAAAAAAAGAAAACTGAAAATATATTGTATAAAAATTCTGACAGGCTTTATTCAATAACATATCAATTAAGAAGCAATTAATATTAAAAGACTGTTGACAAATAGCATAGGAAAATTTTTCTCAAATATGTGGAGAGGTATATTTTTGTGTGTAATGATCAAATGACAAAAGAAAATATTTGACTTATAAAGTTTACACGCCATTAATATTCATATGTAGCTAATTATCATCAATATTAACTAGTTCAATAAGTTACTAGACTTGGTGATGATAGCTATTTTTATCTATTTTTCTTTATATCGACCATATGAAATATTTATAAATGATAATTTCATGCATGATAATATCAATAAAAAATCTCCAATAGGAAAATTATTTAAAATAATCCTGTTTGATATTAAAATTCCATCAAATACTTACATACAACATCGATACTGCAAATCCACTCGATACGAATAATAAATGGTTTTTATTTTTTTACATAATTTTAAAATCATCTTAAACTGACGCCCATAAAAACCAGATTATGATTAATACTTAGCGAGGTCTTTTACAAATCCAATTATAAATAATATACATATAAAATATATGTATTATGTTGAAATTTGCAACGGCAAAAATCAGCTTCATCCCTATTTTTAAAATGTAGATACAACTATTTTCTATCTAAATTTGTTCTGTATAAAAACGAAGTTTGCATTTGAAAAATATCTATTCATCTTTGTTTTATTATTAAATACACACAATACATGTCATTCTTAAAGTTTTCAATGGAAAAAAATCTAATTTAAGCATTGCTCTACCTTACAATAGCCGATTCAAGACAAGCGCTCAGCAAATGTTATTTCACGTCCATTGTTGTAAGCAGTAATGAAAAATTGCACCGCGAAAGCCATGGTGTGGCGTAGCGTTCCAACCTCTACGGCGTAGACTGCAGTGGCTTGCCCTAAAGGGAATGAATGTTCGTGATTTATTTGAATGCATCCGTGGGGAGGTATAACAGATCGATGTGGTTTTTCGTAGAAAAAAGATATATGGGCATTGTCATCACGCTGTGAATAACGTAAACAGAGATAATCTTTATGACATTTACATTAACAAATTAATATACAATAAGACACTGCTAAATATAATTTCTATAAGAATTCAATAAAAGCTCGTGTACGCAATAATATTAAAAAAAATATTTTTGGTATGAGATACATAAGGCCAATATTATAAGCTCTTTCTTGAATATTTGAAATAAAAAATGATTAACTTTTGTTTGTTACCAAACCTAGTTTGACTTTATTCATTGTTTATTTCTGTATACATAAAGTAGTTCAAAATAATTATGTTTGACTTGTTTTAAAGGTCTTAAAAAACTGTGAAAAGTTTTATAAAAGCCATCAAATTTATTGTATGTATTGTATATCTAATATTGCGAAAAAATTTATTGGTAAAATATGAAAAAGAAACTTGTGTCTGTTTCATATTTCAATAGTCACGAAGGCAGGTGTGCAAATAATATATACTCAATAACCAGAAAAGTTTACTTCATCAATCATTTTAAAGTATTCTCTTTTATTCTAACGACATAAAAGACTGCATATACTCATATTGTCAGCCAGTGGTTCTTTTACTTTACAAAAAATAAATTATTAATAAAAATACAAAGCAGTTGATATATTCTAAACACTTCTGTTAAAAGCTTTAAAAGTAGACTATACAATATCGTTTGGTAAAACATACGTAATCAATAAATAAATATCTACACTTCAAAGGTTATAAAAAGGTTTAACTAACATTCAAAAATGTAATTGAAACTTGTATCAGAGATTATTATTTCTAGCATGTTTCTTATTTGAAAACGAAGAAACATACAAAAAAGTATTTTTGTCTTTTTTTCGTAGTATGTAAGTGTATCTCCACACGCGTGTTAATTTTTGTTTTCAAAGTGAGTCTACTAAGAACTACTAATCTACTAAGACTAACAAAGCTTACATGTTTTGATTACTTAAATAGAAACAATGTGAGTTAAAATTTATTCTCAACTGGTGAGCTAGTATTTTCAAAAGAAAATGGTAAGTTAATGCGATTGATCTTCTTAACTTTCTTTTAAATAATAACAATTCATTTTTAAGTACTATTTCTACGATAAATTTAATATTCAAGACCGTTTTCACTTCACGCAAACATGAACTGTTAAAATACAAATTTTCAAATCAAGATAACAAACATTGTTATGACTTTTCTGCAAGATTTTTTTTATTACGTTGATAGTAACATTCAACATTTAACCATTACATAATATTAAAGGAAATTTACTTAAATTTTTACTACTTTACTTCGAAAGAAAATGAAAATATGAAGTAACGCATTTTAATACTTTGAGAGCTTTTAGCAGAAAGCTCCGGAAAAGCTTTGTAGATATCGAGGTCACATGATTTTATCGGTTGCTGCTGTAAAGTTCATAGGATGCGTTTTACTATCATCCTCGTATAACGTGGATGCATTTGCAAACTTGTGACATAATAAAACATTGCAACGGAACAGGTTCCGATGAAAAGCTTTTGTTTTTTACAAGAAAGACGCTTAAAATAACAAAATATTTTATTTTATAGTTGAAATTTCAGATTATATCACAACCAAATACAATTTTTTTTATTTGATTGCATTGTTGACAACAGCAGATTTTTGTCAACTCGATGAAATGTTTTTTTCTATTGTACAAAATTATTTACAATCATGCTGTATTTAAGTTTACCGTCTGATTAAGAACACTTGTTATTTTTAAAAATGAACTCGAAATGATTTATGGTAACAAGCTATCTCAGCTGTAGTATATTTTAATCTGTTCTGGATTATTTTTCCGTGTATTTACAAGGGCCACATCTAGAAAATCCTTTGCAGCACTATCAAACTAAATCTTCTATTTTAAATGGTGTGTACTGCAGAGAGTTTAATTTCATTTAAAGTATTCAGAATAACCTTTTTTATCATATGAAAAGCATTAATTTATTGAGTATATTTATCTTAATAAATTTTCAATTTCAACATTTTTTATTAAAGCAAACAATGTTTTGTCATTGAATCAATAACCGTGGTTATAACATGCCATTACAAACTGAAAATAATTTTCCTAGTTCATTTCCTTATGTATTGTATTAGGTGTAGTAAAAAGCTCTGACGTTTTTTTCAAACGCGTGTCTTAAAATTTCGCTTCGAGACTTTTGTTAAATAAGATGTCATAATATTTTTTTTCATGTTGTGTGACATTTCAAGTTACGTTCCGTATAAAAAAAAAGATTCATTCGCCCCAAACGAATGACCGACCTTTGCCCTTCATAAGAATATCTGCGCGGTTGCATGCTTTTTCATTATTACGCCCAAAACAGTGCAGTCGTCGCCACTAAATACATTTGCGACGTTTATAGAGACGTGTTAAAGGTTCGAAAATACCAGAGATGGTATACAAAACTTAAATTTGGCAATTTAAGCATTGAAAATTACCCTCGAAGTGGACGACCTTATACAGTGGATGAAGTCGCCCTGAAAGCTGAAATCGAAAATAATCCTATGCTTACAAAAAAGGAATTGTCCAATATAGTCGGTACTAAATGGTCCATAAAACAAAAGTACCTGAAAAGGCTGGGAAAAATTCAAAAAGTAGGAATTTGGGCGCCACACGCGTTGAGCGATCGGAACAAAGCGCAGCGACTAAACGCGTGCCAATTGCTGCAAAAAAACATACTTTACGACCACTTTTTCTAAGCCTGATTATCGGAGATTAAAAGTGGGTGTTATATACGAATATATCGAAGAAAAAACAATATCTTAATCGTGGACAACAACCAATTCCGACCCCTCGAACTGATTTACACCCAAAAAAACTCTTACTTTGTGTTTGAAGGGATTTCAAAGGAATAATTCATTATGAAGTGTTAAAATATGGTGTAACTATGATGGCATAGGTATATTGTGACCAATTAAACCAATGTAGCTTTGAGAAGAATTAGGCCGGGCAGGATAAATGGATGCAACGATAAACTGCAAAACGAAAACGCGCGACCGCATGTGGCAAATATGACCTGGGAAAAAGTCCAGGAGTTGGATGGGAAAACTTTATTGCATCCACCTTATTAACCAGATCTAGCACAATTGGATTACCATTTATTCCGTTTAATATAAAAAACTTTTAGAGATAAAAAATTTTAAACAAAAAATGACGTGAAAAACACTATTCTCGACTATTTTAATTTCAAATCCGTAGAGTTTTTTACTTAATGGATTTTAGACTTGTCTAATAGGTAGCAGAAGGTTGAAGATAGACAGGGAGATTACTTTTTATTAATAAAAATAAAAAAAAATACAAAAAAAAACTTTGAGTTCCATTAAAAAAAAAAACGTCAGGACTTTTTACTACACCTAATATAAGCATTATATAATTATAATGTGTGTGGTGTCCACATGAACCAGATTTACTGTGAATTGCTCAGCTCTACAGCGATTTAAAACTGTCACCAACGACAAAAAACTTGTTAAAAAATAAGCTTATACATAAGATATGCAGAAGACTTGAGTTCTTATGCTGATGCAATAGGTTTTGACGCTCCATCAATTTGATATCACAAAAAAACACGCTTAAATAAATGTTAAAATACGATTTACTCATGTTACTTTTATATTAAAAAGATTAAACTTAATAAAGCACATTATTTACCACAACTTTCAATTTATTTTAATGTAAAAATAAGGATTGGTTTCACTCACTGCGAGTACTGTGATTCTGTTGTTAATGTTCGTAATGCTAATATATGCATCATTTGACATCGGATATTTTTTTGAAGATGTCTTTTTTCTTTTCATGGTTATTAAGGAAAAAATGAAAAGTTACTTCATATTTATAATATTTTATGTGACAGTTTCATTAATTTTGGGTACGTTTCAATTTTCTTAAAAAATGTTTACAGAATAGTATTGCGAATTTTAATAAATGTTTGATGAGAACGTGTTATCATGTCATAGTTGAAAGCTGTATCTCGTGAATAGCATAACGCAAAAAAGAATCATTTTATTTTGCTAAATTTACTTCTATTAATGTTTCCAAGTATAGCTTTCGAAAAAATGGTCATATTGTGTAGTAAAAAAATGCAATCAATATAGAGCAAACTGAGCGTATACGTTAAGAAGAAAATAAAGAATGACTGGAATGGGCCCATATTAAGATTTAATGTAACTTCACTATCAGTTCAAAAGTATTTATATTAGTTAGTCATATTATAAGTAAGTTAACATAACCGAGAATAATAACAAAAATTTATGAAACTTTGAATTCAACTAATATATAATTGAAAATGCTCTTAAATGAAGGTGACCAATCCTGAATATAGATTAACATAACGGAATGATAATAATTCTTGATAGCGTGAAATTCGATCAAAAATGGAAGGAGATCTAAAAAAACAAATCATTAATGTCCAGCTAATAGCAACATTAATTCAATGCGGAATAAATACAGAATCGATATTTTTTGGATTAATGTGCGTATATTTATTTTTAAAAAACATTATTTTCAAACACAACTCTGATACATTTGTTATGACAAGCAACGTAAACCTGAGTGAGAACTATTTTTTAGAACCCTGATATGTTGCGGCTAACAGACTAATGTGAGAAACATAGCAAGTCTGGACAAAGGTCCGCAATTAATTTTGTATTATTTATGAATATACAATTTTTAGCAAAATATTAATCGACTTGATTTTGCATACTCCAACATGGTTTAATTCAAAAAACCAACGCGCATATAATATTTGTTAGAGAAAACCCCACTGTGAAGCTATTTTGTAATGAAAACGCTTTTAAAATCGCATATGAATGTTTTTTATCAAGAAAAATTAAATGTATGGCGTAGAGGCTCTTTTTTCTATTTTGGTGTATATATTTACAATATTTCAAAGTTTCTTCAGAGGTATGTTTACATTTTAAAACTCAATTTTAAATAATATATACCGATTTTTTAGCCGTATTTAAAGTCTAACAAAATATTGAAGTATAATTGTGCGAAGTTAATATGCGAAAAATAGTTTTTAACATGGAAAATAAAGAGTTTTCGTGAAATGCCAAAATATTTTTTTTCGCTTTTATTATTGGATTTGAGGATTGTTATATTCGCCCGATTGTTACACCAAAAGTACGCATAACGTTTCACGCACGAGTTATCGGTATATCTTTGCGTCGCACGTTTCAATTAAATTGAGTGAATCTTGACAGTTGGCACTTCTAACTTCTGTTGAAAATACACATATCAAAATTTTAATAATCCGTGAAAATATCTACATATGTAAAGTATAGTAGAGTAACATATTATAAAATAATATTTTAATAAGTTAAAATAAATAGTTTTAATAAGTTTTTTTGGGTTCTTAAAGTATTGAAGAATTTTATTTAAAAAGTGCTAAAATGATAGTTTAATTTAACCATCAATATTCTTAACTTTGTAGAATAGTATATGACATGCTGTGTTTAATTTTTTTTTTGATCGTTTATTTGAATAATAAACCTCTTTTGATGGAATAGATTTTTTCTACGGCCACGCTTTCCATTTGGTTTGTATTTTTTTCAACTCTTTTGACAAAATTAAAAATTTATTTGACAGAAGTTCTTTGAAAGATTTAACTCACAACAGAGATTTTAAATGAAAACACGAGCTGTTATATTCACGACTACTGATTTGCTTTATTTTTCATCTTTCACTGATTTCAGGTATTTAGCATTTTGAAATGAGTTGATTTGTTATGATTTTTTTAAGATAAAAGTCCACGAGGAGAAAATTAAAGAACCTTAAGCATTTCTTGTTTCTGGTAGATAGAATTTATCTCGTGCATTATTCTTGCGAGAGCGGCTGTGTTTCTAAGCCAGATACTTTGGCCCTAAGTACTTCAAAGTAATTGTAATGTCTTACATCTCATAGAGTCCACTAACTATTTGGGACATGATTGTGCGTGAGTTAAAATGCCAAACATTCGCTTATAATACTAAGGGTTATACAAATGCATACTTTGAAATAATTAATTAAATACTCTATTCCTGAAATATAATATTAAGCCAATCTTGAAACCAAATTAAGGCATTTAAACTCTTATTATATCATCTCAATAGATGTTAGGTCTACAAAAATTAAATTTGATAATGTCAGCGAAAAAAATAGTCTATGTAGAAATTAAAACGGCAACGTCTTGTATTATGGAATAGATTTTTTCGGTATGTAAATTGATATATCAAATGTGTGGAAATATATGTAATAAAAGTATTTGAAATAGACTAAAATATTATAAATAAATTTTCTGCCCCCATAAACAAGCTTCAGTGAGGCCTACTCACCTCTGCAACGTTTACGCCTTTCATGCAAAGAATATTTCAAAAAACCTTATATCACAGATAAATGCGACTAAAAGACCTCTAACGATAATATTTTCTGCGATTTATCAAGTCAGTATTCAAATAAGCAGACAAATATACCAAGTTGACGATGGTCATACATATTTTATTTATATTTTATTGTAAAAAATATCAAGTCTTTCTTGTTGAAATAGGTTGAGTACAATTGTATGCTATTTATTGCCTTTTGAATTACTTTTTAATTAAAGCTCGGTACACAAAAATACACCATATCTCCGGATTTACGATAGTAGTAAAATAGCCGCGTCGCAATAATTATTAATCATATTTATAACGCTGTCTCTAATACCAGAATTAACGATGAAAATATATCGTATTTTCATTCATGTTTTTTGTACTGTGATTGCGTTTATTCAAGTTATATTCATTTAGTTTGCTATAGCAAATCAAAAGAAAAATCAGAAATCAGAAAAAAATAGCAATTTATTGCAGGTTAGAAAAAAAAAGAAAAAACTTCAAGAATATTTCAACACTGGCGCATGCAAAATACCATTATATGCACGCTGACCTGATTCGGTAACAATTTATTCAATTAGATAAATTTTAAAAATAATGATCAGTAAAAGCATCATTTTTTTCATATATTTAAAAACGAAACTGAACAATTCTTTACGTATATTACAACAGTTGCCGCAATCAATGGTTAGTTTTGATGATGTTTATTTAATTAATGAAATTTAATATCAAATTTGAATTGTTACAACTTTGTATGACTCCACATTTTTTGTCACTAACGACCGGAGTTTCACCTTTCAGCACCTTCGGGCATTCTATCATACGGATGCAACACAACTGACGTAAAAAAACCCATTTATATGTTAATGTTTTATTGATTAATATTTGTTGTAAAATCCTCTCAAGCATGACTCATTAACAAGACCGTTAGTCAAAATTATCACTGTCAATTGTTTTCATTATAATTAGATTAATATTCACTTTTAAGGTGTTAACTGTCACTTCTTGATGGAAAGGCATGATATTTTAAATAATAAAAACACATTTTTAGTACTTATTTCCACAATATATTTTTTGATCAGGACCGGTTTCGCTGTTATGGAAATAAGTACTAAAAAAATGTGTTTTTATTATTTAAAATAGATTAATATTATTAATTTTTTTTTAGCTGCCATTTACTGCTTGCCTTGGGGTGTGTGTTTTCTTGTCATTAATAAATTTGGCATATATACGATGCTAACTATTTATTGTACGTTAGTTCTGTTGCGTCCGTGTGATAGAATGCCTGAAGATAACGAAAGGTGAAACCCGGGTCGTTAGTGACAAAACATGTGGAATTGTAGTTAGTTGTGAAGATTCAAATTTTATATTGAAGTTATATTAAGCACATTCAGTCGATATAATATTTTTTTTTTATATATATTCCTTTTTTGATATCGTCACTTTATTAAGAGATGTCGATATATAATACGATTGACATACATAATGATACCTTATACTGAGATTTTCGCACGTAAATTAATTTTATAATAGCACTTAAATGATCAATTTATAATACATATAATTTATATAACATTATCACAAATGAATGGAACTTTGTCAAATCTCGAGTAGGGAAAGAAGGGGTGGTTTTATAACCACTTCTTCGACTAAATCTTTTCAGTCTTTAGGCTCATAAAATTTTATGTCAAAATGTTTCTACAAACTTTTCAATGAAATTTGTCAAAACCGATGCGAAAATTCTTTCAAGAGCAGGTAAACATTACATTTCTTTTTCAAATATAAACTGGCACTTTGAGATAGCCAATTCGGAGGTCGCTAATTTCTGGACCATAACTGGCCAAGCCTACTTAATTCTTTGTCTTTCTGCTTGGCCAGTTTTCTTACGTGGAAATGGGGCAACATATATTATTCACGATGCTGATCACAACATTTGGAAATATCCGAGTATGTACAACGAACGGGGAAAAGAACAAATGGTTGCATATTAGTTGATAGATTACAAGACACTCAAAGAATTCACGTTGTTATATAGTTATCAAATGGAACTAAAATTTTCAAAAATTTCATGACTTAGAAAATAAAAAAATTTATAGTTCATCATTTATTTAAATTTTATACATTCTTGTTTCTTGACAAAAAATTCTCGAATATTCCTTGCAGTAAAATGAAACACGAATAATATTGTCACGCTGCGAAATACACCCGGCAAGAAGAGTGTGAAACCGTAGGTAGTGGAAAGTGAAACGGTAAGTTTCCTGGTAAATATTAATAAATATTTTATCACTCAATACTTAAATAATAACCTTTTTCATGAATGTGTGTCATATTGACGTTGAAATTGATTTTTTTGTTGATGTAATTAGTTTAAAAAAACATTGTTGGTAGAGAATTTAGCCCAAAAACTACGATTTTCATTTCGTGCTTATTTAAAATATTTCAATTAATTTTATTTTAATCATTGCAAATATTGTGACAAATGTTAGAACTTTATACGACATATTAACGTCTGATTCCAGCTGTGAAAAAATATACATTTGATTTAAGTAGTTATATTTTCGCAAAGAACTTGTAGAATACCATAAAGAGACTCGTTATTATCAAATAGTCCCCATGGAAATACTGCAAAGTTAAACCTTTTAAAATCCATAGGAAATTCTGCGCTACACAGAAAAAATATAGCCACTAATTTCCGAGACCGAGAATTAATTATTTCTCCAACTGAATAAGATTGCTAAGAGAAAAGTCGTAAAAAGTAATAGAAAAAAGAATTATTATCGGTTGGCTTTTATCCTATGGTGGTGAGGGAAAAATAGATAACGCAAGAATTATAACGTCAACGGCAGTTTCAATGAAGCGGAATCAAAAAGATTGCGGCTTCGCAAAAAAAAACTTATAAATTTATATTAAAAACTTGGCATTATCAGCTATTCAGTAGCGGGCCAAAGCATGCAAAAGAATACGTATTAATTGATGAACATAATAACCACATAAAAAAATTAACATTGATTCAGTTTTATGTGATAATTACCACTCCAAAATCAAGTAAGCTTTTGTTTATTATTAACTCAAGTGAGCAGAGCGATATTAATACGCATTCTTCCCGTCTCAATTTATATAATAAATGCTAATACCATCTGTTGACAAATATTATAATTTTTCAAAAATGGTGTTGCCTTGTAGCAGTAATAAAATATATAATATTTTGCAATTATCAAACAACGATAATTCTTTCACATCTATTAAATGTGTTAATGACTTAAATAAAAAAAAAAACTGTTAAATTCTAAAATATATATATTAAATTACACATAGTATAGCCTTTCTATAGTTTTTTTTCTAAAGATTTTGCAAAAAAACAGAAATAATGTTTTTTTGTTAAGTATTTATTGTATGATACTTTTTTGATACACAAAGAAATTTATTTGGGCTTTAAGTTTTTTACACAAGACTACAAATGCATTTAAATTTGAATTGTTGTAATTTTGTACGATTCCACATGTTTTGTCACAAACGACCCGGGTTTCACCCTTCGGCATCTTCAGGTATTCCATCACACGGATGCAACAGAACTGACGAAAAATAAACAGTTAATATCGTATATATGATATATTAAAGTTATTATTTACAGGAAAACACTTACCAATAGGCAAGCAGTAAATTGCAGCTGAAAAAAATGTAACAATATCAATCAAACAATAATTAACTCAATTACCTATAACAAGTTTCATTAACGATCTTGCTAATGAGTCGTCGTTATTGAAAGGGGATTTTCAATTTTTTTCAATCAAGTACCATTAAACTATAAATGGTTGTTTTTGTTCTTTTATTTTTTTTATTTAGAGAATATCTACTATCAAACATCTATTGATGAGACATAAGAATTTACGTCATGAGTTGTCGATTCATTGATCCGATCTGAACGAAATTTGAATTTAATAACTGGCCTCTTTTAATTTCCAAAATCTCCTGATAAAACAGTTTATGGTCTACTGTTCAATTCAAATTTGATATTGAAATTCCATCAAGCACCTTCAGTCGATATCATAAATTAATACCACAAAAATATTTGATATTAAATTAATACTGTATCAGAAGAAACTTAGGTGAATGCATATGAGACCGTTCCAACTATAAACCCAATCGACTACGCTGCGAATCGCATGGCAATTAAATCAGTTACAATAGTATGAAAATATTTCACCATCTTGATATTAATTTAAAAATCATAATGGCTGACATCTAACGATCTTTCTTAAAAACACTGATTTTTTGCAATGGCATATTTGTATTACAAAAAGTTATGTGTACGAGTAACTGTGTCGGCGTTTATAAATGTACTGAAATCCAAAGTATTATAGGATAAGTTTGATTTGCTCAAAACCTACGCATTATTTATTTTGATTTTTGGCTTTATTTATTTCTTTTAAAATAGATACCATCTAAAATAGTCACCGAATAAATTACATGCCAAAAGCAATACAAAGGTGAGATATTTCAAAGACATGGCAAAGATTCAAAATTACGACAAGTTTTATATCTAAATAAACAATTTTAGCTATTTGGGTACTGACAAGTCTCTTCTCCTTTTAAACAAATTGCAGCCGTCACATTGAATACTTTGCCAAGAAAATGTGTGTTTTTTTTATTTAATGAATCACCAAATTCCTTAGAGGATTTTTTTATTCGCTTTGGCACTCCAAAATTGAAAACAAGTCGTAAAAAAGGATATGAAGACTTATTGCAGACCTCTAAAAATAAATATGTGGGATATAAAAACATAATTGTTTTATTCTTATTTATATTTGGTAAAAATATATTTTAATGCTGCTGTCTTCAGCTAGTATAAGATATATAAAATTATTTGATCAGAATACATACATTCGTCCTGAAACGAAAAATTTCATTTTAATTTTCTTGAAACGATAGCTTAGTTAAATGTAAAAAAGTTTCCTACATCTAATTCAAAACTGTGTTCACATCTTTGTTAAATTGAACGAAACTCGTCTGCAATTGCAAACACTATAAAACTCAACAGTATTGATTTATTTTATTTCTTCAAAATGAAAACAGTTTGAAAGAGTAATATAAATTGATTTTAAAATATTTGTAAGTGAAATTACTTGCGATGTTTGTTGAAGTTATTTTTTTTGGAATGAGTGAAAAAATTCGAATAAAGGAAATAATTGATAGTTATCCTTACTGAAAACATAATAACACATATATATTTAAGCTTTCGTGAAAGTTTGAAGTCCTTCTTAACGCAAGCAGCACCAATTGGCTACGAGTAGCCTTATAAGAAATAACATTCATAAAACGATATAAACACAATCTCATATAAAGTTCTTTATTATAACTATTTTTATGATAGTTCTGACGATGGCGTGAGCCAAAATAGCTATCAACTATATTTGTTAAAAATAATTTTGTAGAACTAAAATACATTGCTATTTTTTCACCGTGTTATAATGGAGTTCTACCAAGCGAATGCCAATTCAATCAATAAATTAGTAACGGGCTCAGTGCATACAATATCGGAAATTGATTCTTAGTCGATTTATTTATTTATGAGGATAACCGTTTATGTGATGTTCTTAATTCCTTGGCCACCATTCAATTATAAAAAGGATTATAACAAGAGTGATTAACAAGCTCTGTCTTAACCTTTATCAAAATATCCTTAATCGTTAAAACATTGTAGTATTTAAATATTCTCTTGCATCCGCGTGATAGAATGCCTGAAAAATATCTCACAAAACATTTGAAATCGTAAAATGTTTTGAAAGTTTATATTTGATATTTAAATTTAATCAAACAACTCTATTTGATATTATAAATCTTGTTTTTAAAAATATGTTTTTTATCTGAGTTACAAGCAGTTCTTGTAGAAAACTTGTGATGAGATATATCTATTATGAATTCATATGGTGTAAATTGGCAACCGGAAAGATTATAATGCTACTCAGCTACGGGATGTTTATTTGTGACGAGTAATGTCGTATCGCGTGAAGACTAGTCAAGTCTAACTAATAAATTCAAAATTATTGTTAAATTATTATTGAGAAGATGAAACTGTTGGTGATTATTATATTTATAAATCAAGACTGTATTACAAACGAGGGAACAATGAAAAAAAACTTATACTTCCTTATGTAGTTCTACGTTGTATTTTTTTATAATTGAATGCTGTGCTGTTCTGTATCTCGGATCATATAATATAGTTCATAATGACAACCAAGCGACTGAATATAAATTGAATGTAGGTTACACTTAAAAAAAAATGTTTCGACCCAAAAAAAAAAAATTACCAACCACAGATAAACATATCCCTAAAATGTGCCAGACATTGTGTGACTACCCCAACTATTTCAAAAAACAAGTATTTCGCATCGGGAAAACAAATTCCCATTTTAACGAAATTCTAAAAATTTTATAGGCAGGTCAAGGCAGTAAATGGAACCGCATGTATAACCTTTAAAAGAGTAGGCACTGCCGTTCCAGCGTATTAAGGCTTTTCCAGGATTTTAATGATACCACGCGGAGGCTTTATCGACCCTACAATAAGGTTTAACTGAAAAAGCTTCGCGGTACAAAGATACGCCATTGGAAGCTGTGGGGTTTGTTTATGCCCTAAAAAAACCATTTCACGTAAACGTTAATGTTTAAATGGAAATAAATACTAACCACTTTTTTGGCTAACAAAACATAATTATTATGTTAATCTCGTAAGCTGTTTAACGTTAAAAGATTAACAACACATGTAGATCAGGATAATTGCTAAGATTTAATAGTATAATATGTTTTTATACTTCACAAACAGTTTTATCATATATCTAATGATCTTATTTTAAATTTCAATGATTTCATAAATAGTACAGATTCTTTAAAAATATTATTTAAAACTCGTTAAAAATTAATACTGAACCGTTTAATTGTTCATGATAATTCATACCATAAATGTAGGTCAAACTTTGAAAAAATAAATCTTGCTAAGAATTAATTATTTAAGAAAATTCTTATATCATCTTTGATGTGTCTTTAATCTTAATCTTTGATCTCTTTTCATATTTGTCATTTTTTTATGAAAAAATAATAAATTATAAAATTTTATAGCAACCAAAAAGTACTTTTGCACACCACAAAAAATGTTCTAAGCTTTCTAGAAATTCCTACTATCTGAATATAATCGTTTCTTATCAGAAAAAGATCTTAAATTTAGTGATTAATATCAGTATTTCAGTATTAAATCCTGCTAAATAATAATTTTATTTAGTATATTAAACTATTGCATATAAGTTTATTGACTAATAAAGAATAAAATTTACTATTCGATGGTGAAATATATTTGATAGATTTAAATTTTCTTCATCTTCTTTAAAAATTACATCGGGTATTCATAAAAATAGTTCCAGTTCGAAAAAGCGCCACCAGATTCAACACTTGTTGGATAAACAAACTTTATAACTATTTAATCAATGTATTAAAAAAAACTGGTAGTTAGTAATTTCGTTAATACTTTTATTGCGATTTTTAAAAACAGAATTAATTAACAAATTTTGTAAATTAGCTTTCCAAAATATTAATTGAGTTTGATAGTTAAGAAACATACTGTAGTGCCACCAATTATTCAGGCAAATGAGTGTTTGATCGTATTTTTGTGGGTGCTATGTGTTTTTTCTATGATATATCATTTATCACGTATAATGTTTCGACATCAAGCCCTGTATTGCGGTCGATATTAAAAGCAAATAACCTTCACACACCAATAATTCACTTGTCACATTAAACTCATTTTTTGAACAAAAAATACATCGTCATACTTATAATGCGAGGGTGGTGTTACTTTTTACAACACTTTGAAGAATAATTACATATCTAATTTTGAAGCAAATGGGTATTTAGTGGTGCTTAGAACAATATTTACTACCAAAACTTTCAGTTTTGACGTATGGTTGTTTTTATCAAACAATAAAGTACCTCTTAAGGTTGTGTTATAAGCAACAGCCTTGAAAGTAGCAATAAATAATAAAGGTATTTTAAAAAGCATTACTTTATAAATACACATTTCTTAATTGCAGAGTAGAAATACAAATCCAAGATTCATCTTTTTTTGATAACCACGAAATCTCTAAGCTTTCAAATTCAATTTGTGCAATAAAAAAAATACCTACAGAATGTTAAATGCTTAATTCAAATATAAAATTCAATAATAGAATATAACCTCAAGTGAAAATATTTATATTAAGAAACATTTTCTTGAATGTGTGTTAATATTGCCAATAAGTACTGTTGTATATAAGTTTAAACATTCAAGATTTGATGGAATATATTATATCATGATTTTCAGTTTGTTACAAAAAAATACAGTAGATGTCAGAAAGATTAAGTTTTACTATAAAAATATTTATATATTTTCACCGAGAATTAATTTTTCACTCCATAGAAGTGATATTTATTTGACTTTAGTACTTTTTATAAAACGATCAACTATAGAGATAGTTTTGTAAGGGAATTAGAAAAGAACGCTTTTTCTGCCAAAAAGGCAATATATCTTTATAAATATCTTTATTTAGAAACAAGTTTTTCTTTATAAATTCACTATCGATTATGGAAAAAAATGTTAAGTCTTAAAAACTTGTTAAAATTAGACCAACTGGAAATAAAGGAAATTTGCCAAGCTTAAATCTATTAATTGATCAAATATTTTTTCTTCTTCAATTTTTCAGTTATTCTTCGTGTATTAATAAATTTATTTGTTTCAGCGAGCTTTGGAACTATATTTTTTGTATTCGGCTTACAAATCGATTTTTGATTGTTTTAACATTTTTGTTTCAGAATTCATTTGGACATACTTTAAGAAAATATTTTTAGTTCCATCTTTCTTTTGCATTGTCTATTGTCAATATTTAATTAATAATTCATTAATTATACTAACGATGAATAAAGTGTCTGCAATTTGTCTGTCAAATGTTCTCATTCGTTAATTATATAATAATTATTTCTAAGCTCATTATATTTTTATTGAATTATGAACTTGGTCTAATTTTTGCATTATTGAAACTAATTTTTAATAGGTTTCACATTTTCCATTAAAGTTAAAAAATAAAAAAGTTCATTAGTTATAAAAAAAGCTTTAATTTATTTATTTAGTTTCGAAGTATTGAATTGTTGGGTTGTGCTAGTCAAAAGTTATTATGGAAATTTTTTTTTTTTTTTAGTTCTTGCCTTGGGGTCAGTATTTTTCCTGTAACTTACTCTTTTGGTATACAAGCGATGTTGTTTATTTTGTATCAGTTCTGTTACATCCGTATGAATATCTGAATATGCCGAAAGGTAGAATCTAGATCGTTAGAGATAAAACATGTGGAATTGTACAATTTCTTAACAATTCAAATTTTATATTAAAATTCCATCAAACACCTTCAGCATCGTGATATCATAAATGATGAAATGATTCAGTCATTTAAGTTTTATAATCTAAGAAAATAAGGACTTAAGACTATAATGCAATCACCAGAAATCTTAATATAAATTTTATTTTTAATAATAAATTATTTTTAATTACAATACTCATTGGAAGTTTATTTCCAGCCTTTGAATTTTTCAAAGCGGTTTCAATAAACTAGTGACTAGAGAAAGAAAATGAATGTGGTTATGAATTAGAAGCAAGATTTGGTTTTGAAGAAATATAGAAGTACGATCGAGTTGCTAAGAAAATATCGAGGAAATAAAATTCAGTTCTTTTTCGAGCAACGTCGTTCGAAAGACGTAAGTAATGCGTAAAGGTCGTTATATTCAGGGCTGTCAATATGCCAAGTAAAACAGTGATCGATTGACTATTTTATTATTTAACTTTTTTGCATTTGCTGTACACAATCAATTAAACATCAATTTTTATTCATTATTGGATTAAATACGTGGTAAAGTCTATTCAAATAACTATCCATTAATAATTTTGCACTAGTTGCTATCACTAGTGACTTTGCACCGGTGAATGGAAATTCATGGGTTTCAGGCTTTATTGTTTATCCAAGTACTTGAAAGGATTTTTCAGTTAATATTTCTTGAGTTCCAATTAAATTGATTGTTTTCTTCTCTGTCAAGAAATAAATGAAATGAAAATATTTATTAAACAGATAAATAGCATGTATGGCATTCAAAATAACAAATGATAGATAACGCAATTCTAAATAAATAAATCTCCAAGAAAATGTTCGTTTTCATTCATTATTAAGCATCCAAATAAATTCAAAGCAGGCTTAAATTTTTTTGGGAGCCAACACTATCGAGCAAAAATAAAATGATTAATGAATATTTACAATATCAGCCACTTAGGATAATTATTTGCATATAAATATACTCTATGGGAAGGAAAACCCAGACAGAAAACCGAACACCAACCCGCCTGGGCAGCGTGGTGTTGCTATATCCAAACAACCCCCCTGGAAAAAAAAAGCAGGGGGAGGCCTTCATCCAGCAGTGGATCGACCTCGGCTGATGATGATGATGATGATGAAATATACTCTTGCTATCTAATATATAGAGGTTCAAATTTTACCAAAATTATAATCACATTTGACTTAAAATTTTGAATAGAGTATTTGTGGCCAATCGAGCAATTTAAAATAATTGTCATCCAACTTATTTCATAGACGAATTTATATTTAGTTGGATACTAGTAAAGTCTACACAGCTAATATTTGATATCTGTGTGATTTTATTATATCCCTCTATAATTTGTTTTGTTAATAAATGTGGATTTATTGCAGCTTTGCTCACTATTGATAATAGGAAAGTAACAACATTGAAATTGCAATTATTCTTTCAATATTTTTATAAATATTGAATAGTATCAACTCACATTCGCTTAAGAATGTTTTTTATCACACCTGAAATGTGACTTTTTGATATATTAAGTAAATATATCTATTATGAAAACAGTATTTCAATAAAGTACCAGGAAAGTGAAACACAAAAGTTCCGTTGCTTGGCCTATAGATATTATGAATTTCCTGATAACTCTCAGGGTTTAGCTACTAATAAAAATGAGAAGAGAGTCGGTGATTTAAAAAATCTGTTCAATTAGCAACTCTGAATGAAAATATGGCTTTTTTTCTTTTAATATAACTACAGCTGAGAATCTTTTGTCTCATATTTTTTTTTATATAATATAATATAAAAAAGTCGTTTCATTCTTTTTATCGCTCAGTATTTGGTAAAATCGACCACCAATAATTAAAAAATTTCTCTCATGACGTCCAGCAACCTTAGTTTGTCTGCAACGACCTAATTTTGTCAACAACGACAAAACAATTATAAAAAAAAATCTTTTCATTAGAAATTAAGGAAATCTGAAAAGCTCTGACGCTAACGAGCCATAGATCTTAACGCTTAATCAATGTGATATCCTAAATGTACATATATCACATGCAGACAAAAGATGCTTCTAAACGAGCAAAAAATGTGTTTGCCTAATATAATAATGAATACCTAATAGCCTCTTTTATTACGAAGTTTATATATTTTTAAATAATATTTTGTGATTGTAAAACTTAGTTTGTAGCGACTGAATTATTTTTGTCTCTTCTGTATAACATTTCCCCACGTGTCGTTCATCCAACCCCTGCAAAACAAACACACGAGCTATCGCAGTTCCACGTGGAAGGAGAAGTGTAACTTTTATCGTAAAGCATGAAAGTTTGTGACACAAGTTGTGGTACTTTTGTTATTATCTGATATTAACACTTAACTTTTATTTAGATTTATAGCCCTCATATTCGCTCTTGTATATTTATGGCGCTACAGCAAAACTATTGATAAAAAATATTATCAGGTTTTGTAAACTTTCACTTCTCGTAACATGTGACGTAAGCAGTGTGAAAACATTTTTGTATGTTTTTTATAGTGGTGTAACAAATTTTACTTTCAAGGTTACTTACTTCTATTTGAGGCCGTACCTTGGTACATTAAAAGCAGACATATGAAAATAAAATATTCTAATAATCTATTTACTCTAAGGCGGTATTTCAATTTGGCTCTCGTTTTTCTGTATTTTTTATAATTTGGTGGACGAATACGTTTTAATGTATCTTTTTATCCGATCTATTTTTTTATATTTGATATGAAAATTGGCTAGGAAAAGAATTTGTCTGCTTAACGCATTGTGTATAAAAAATTATTAGACTGCTTTTCAAACAAATTTTTTGCGTATTTTTTATAACACTTAATTGGTTTCCTTATTTAAAGATTGTAGAAATTTCTTTAAATAACAAAATGTCTAACTAATGTTCAAACTTTATTCAAATTAAAATATGTTGAACGACGTACAATTATAGCCTCAATAGTTAAATAGGTAAGTGAATGTGTTTGGAAATGATTTAAATTACTCGATAAAAGTTACAAGTTAAAGTTTTCATAACAACTTAATTCAATGGTGACTGAAATGTTTCTTATCAAGTTAAGAAAGGCCATGTCAAGGGAAATTCGTTGTAATTGCTTAATATCATTTTAGTTTTTAAAAAAATATACATAAAATTTTTGTTTTTTTAATGAAATTAAATATTTATTTATCGTTAAAGTTTTGATACAGATTATAAATTATTCAAATATCAAAGTATATTTTAAAAAGGTTTAAGCAAAAAATCTCTCTGGTGTGTTTAATATAACTAGCTGGCATAGAAAATGTCATTTGTTTACCTTTAATATCATATAATACGTATGTAATTCTGTTGATTTTTGAATATGATGAGCATAATTTTGTATTTAAAAATATTCACTGTAAAGAGTTGATAAGCGGAACGTTTTCAACATGGTTTCTAACGATTAAATGTTACATTTATGTGTGTTCACGTTATAACATATAGTTAACTCTTTAAGGTCGGTGAGTTTTTGCAAATACTGTCATCTGGCTTCACTCAGGGAAACTGCAAAGTGCACACAGATAAATAAACAAACCTTCCGGCGTTGCAAGAATGACAATATAAAAGCAAAAAATCTATCTTGGGATGTCATTCATTATCAAAAGTGGAGATGTTATTTTGCAACTTTTATTTTGTTTATATATTATATTATTATATATATAACTATGTATATTTTTACTATATTCATACTCATTTGATGGACTTCTATTTAATTTTAAGTTTAAAAAAAACTTATTGAAAATCGGTCAAGCAGTTATTGTTTTTTGAGAAGACAAGCCAAATTAATACAATGCGATTGTGAAAAAAATATTAGGAAAGTTTACGGTATATTAAAAAAAACTTAGTGTCAATTGGTTTTTGATATTAATCTTTTTTTCTATGAACGTGATAATAAATGATCTAAGAATGAATCAGTTATAAGTTTAAATGTATTATATCTACAATTATGTACATACATAATGCAAAAGCTTTTACATCATAGGTTGCCAGCCTGGAGGTCACGAAGGGGTTTTTGGGGGTCGCCAACTTATACGGTCAACTGAAAAAGTATTCACTAAATGCAATTTTTATTTTTAATGGCCTCTTGAAGTTTGAAGATTGTCATATGTATTTTTTAAATTAAAATAAGTGTAATCTAGGTACTCTATTCTGTTTCAGTTGGTTGAAACATGCAGATTTTGGTCAAATATATCTATTGTTTGAGGTGCTCTAGAGCAAAATGCAACATGTAATTCTGGTGTCGTATGTATCAATCATACCCAAATATGACAATTTTTGCCTTTTGAGTTTTAGTTCCATTTGTATCGACGTATCTATGCGAGAGTCGACTCTTCTTCATTTAAAAACAAAAGTAAGAAACCAATTAAATGTTGAACATGACATGAAGTTGGGGTTAACCAAAACTCATCCACAAACTTTGAGACTGGCTAACAACATACAATTTCAACCATCGCATTAAATTAATTATTAAACATACATAATTTAAAATAAAATTATACATAAAAAATAGGTTTGTATTTTTTAATTACCTTATTATATATACATTATATACAAATGGATGCCGAGACAACTAATCCCATTTCATTTCAAACGTAGAAGTAAACGTTAAAAATACGGAATTACGGCTTCTTTATAATCTAAATTTAAATTTATTTGTAAGAATGCTACGATTAATTTCATATGTTGGTTTATACATTGGCTAATAAGATTGTACGACTTTTTGACAAAAATATTCTAATTAATTCGCAAACTTTTGACACATATCTTAATCTTGAATAAATGTTGAAGATTAATTTTGAATTTTCATTTTAAAACTAAGTTAAATTCATCAAAAAGCACGTTTGTATGCTATTCATTATCAATGTAAAAAAAACTGTTTCTTCATAGAACCTACTTTTGGATTTAAGCTACCGGCTTTACAGAGCACGTGAATAGCAAAATGCACTTGGCTGAATTACTTTGCTCGTAAAAAAAGATTATATCGTCGATTCGTGATACGCGCAATCACTGTAAGAAGAGTTAAGCTGTATTAACTAATTCGTGTATACCATTTCGTAGTCATTCATGGGATTGCTAACGTCTCAACCGATAGGATAAACGATTTTGGTGTGTTGAAAGTCGATACTCTGAATGAATACAATAATAACATTGTAGCAGTGTTAGAAAATTCATGCTTAAACTTATTTTTGCTGAGTTGTTGAATATTAAATTTATTCAATACTTTTCCTAAGGATCCTGTATTGGAAAATCTTTTAAAAAACTATGCATGGAATAGGTTAATAAGTAAATTGATTTCAGCACAACCTTAATGATCAAGTTCAATTTTTTTTTATTTTATATTAATATTTTATAATGTGGAAAATAATAATTGAACTTGAATGGTTTCTCAATTAACATGGTGAAACAATAGTAATGTATTTTAGTTCTACAAAATTTGTAAGATATTTAATTGACAGCATTTTTGGCTTACACCTTCATCAGAACTATAAATAGTAACTGAAATATATTGGTATTTTGTCTAGATATAATGAAGTTCTACCAAGCCAATTCAATCGATTTCTCTAAAAGGCTTTTTATGTCGAATCGTGTTAAGCAAATTAAATATAATTATTGAATTAAAAAAAAAGGATTTCACTACACATAAATGGATAATATACGATGTATGGAATCGCTTATTGATAAATTGACTCTATTTTCATTTAGAAAATACTGCATTTGCAAAAACTACAATCTTGGATCATTTTTTGAAATACATTTAATTTTAAATCCACCCGTTTAAGAAAGCATAGCACTGTTTTGCACAGTGCAATAAATGTTCATGAGAAGAGACTCGGCATGTCTGTATTTTTTTTTTATTTCTCATTGGAAATAAAGCTGCAGTTGTAGTTCTAAATCTATAAAACGTTAGAACAGATGTACATTGAACATTCAGTAAATATTTTTATAAGTGATTATAGAGTAATAACTTGCCAATTTAAATTGGCAAGTAATTACTCTAAAATTCTGAAAATGGTGATAATGTTCAGTATCATGCGTTATGGAAACACATTTACAAAACGAAACTTGTGATCTTAATAAAAAGTAAATAAACGACGTCTAAAGATTGCATTTTATGTACTTATACTTCTTTGGTACGCTTACGATGTTCATGTTAAGTTAAATAAAATCTATTACAAACCAATGCCTTGCATAAAACAATTGCGATCATAATATATATATATATATATAATTAAAAAAAATATTAGTAGTCAAAAATTTCATTCGAAATTTGTTTGTAAATAACATAAAAGTGCGTTAATTTATTAAATCAATAATCTTAAAGTTAAATTGTAAACGCATTAAAACTTTTTCAACTGGATTGCTTTTGATCAAAGAAAAGTTAAGATAGGGATTTCTATTTAAAAGCTTACTTTTGCAATTTCCTATATGTTCAATAAAAAATCGATTCATATATATTAAAGATAAATTGATATACAAAAATTAATAAACAGATTAACGTTTAAAAAACGGTAGAAAATTTTCTACCTTATAAAGGATCATGATAGTATTAGAAAAACATACACTTAATAGTTTGAACACACTTTAAATTGCTCAACGTTATAATAACTTTTAATACGACAGGATTTTCTTGTATTACGAAACATACTTGCAAAGAAACCACCAAAAATATAAATCAACAGAAAACCACTTATAATCATCATGAATTATTATTTGATGCCAATGGTAATAAATATCATTTAAGCTTCGGAATAAATCGTCGTGTAAATGTATTTTTTCGAATAGATTCTTTGTGTGTGTCATATTTGTTTACGTCACAGCAACTGACAAAAATAATTCCTAGGTAAACGTGCAAAATTTCAACTCGGCATTTTTGCTTTTTGGCAACGGCGCAGAGTTCCTGTTATTTCGTGAGGTACTTAAAAGGTTAAGATATTTTACCTTGGCAAAGCAGAAGACGAATGCGGTCATAAACAAGTAATGTACCTTTATAAATAAACCACAGCAGGTAAATGTTTACATCGGGTGTGTTTGCAATACTGCAGTATGGAAAGAAATCAAGATAATAGTATACGAAAGAGTTATTGGTGTTTGTTTCGAGGAGATAAATGAAATTAATTTCAAAGTGTTTTACGTAGGTACACTTCATAAATCAAAGACCAGCTGTGGGAGTATTTTTATTAATCTACTCTTTACTCTGAAGAAGGTTTCTAATCATAATAAATAATAAATTAACCAACATTCTGTGCTGATAAGAGTGCAGCAAAGAAATTTATATTTAGCCGCAGTATAAACTGAATTATAATGAAACCATGAAAAAATCTTTAAAAATAGTATAAAACGGAATTATATTGAGATGGAAGAAAACAAGACCATTAAAAGTGGTCGTTTTGCGATTTTTTTATATTTCTTTAGCTTAAACTGTTTTTTTATCAAAAAAAACCATATTAAAAAAAAAAAAAATTTAATAATGGCTAAAGCTATTATATCAAGTTAACCAAAACGTAATAAAATGATTTTACTATTTATAATCGTGTTAATATTATATTATATTGTCTTAATTTATTTGAAAAAATCATTTTCACTCAATTATGAGATCATTTTTGTATTTAAAGATATTTATTCAACTGAAATATGGACAATGTACTAATCCAATGGTGTCATACCTTTCCACTAAAAAATGATAATGAAAATCTTAAGAAATTGTTAAGACTAAAAAGCATTTTCGTTGACGTTCCACATTATGTATTATATTATAGTTGGCAAATGTTTTTTTTATCCCAAGAATAACTTTAATATGTTCGCAAATTCACAACTATAAAAAACACCGGCTAGCACGTCAAGCTCGGTACTCTAGTGTTACAAATTTTTAATGGTGCAGCATAAGAAAAAATAGTTCTTTTATAATTTTGAAATATTTGAATATGAAAAATAGAAATTAAAAGCTATTTTAAACTATTTTTTAAGCAAGGCAAATTATATGTTAATTTGTAATATTGTAACGTCATATAAATAGTCGATAAATCTTGACTTATAGAACTACTTTTAATTTATCGTTGTATTTTTTGTAAAGCAAGTAATTCTGTATTTGTTACGTCTGAAACACTCTTACTAATCATTTAAAAGTGGTTTACGCCGTATTTTTTATAGAATGCATTCGGTTAATGGACTTTATTGATAAAACATAATAAATAATCGGCTGGGTAAATGAGAAAATATATTTTTTAATGTGGAGCAGAGAATCACTTTTCGGTATTTTTTTTTTGCTTGAAAAACAAAATCCATTATTTAAAATTGTTTTTATTTACGTATGTTTAATGACCATAAGATTAAATGAAAGCGGTAAATAGGATGCAGTCTTATAAATTATAGTATACACTTATTTTAACTGTCAGTTGGTATATATACTGTATATCATACTCTCCAGACCTTGCGCCTTCCGACTATTACCTGTTCAGGTCAATGGAACATTCCTTACGGGAAAAAAAAATTAAAAATTTGCAAGATGTCGAAACTCATTTGGAGTCATACTTTAAGTCAAAACCAGCAAGTTTTTACAGAAAAGGGATAGAAAAACTACCTGAAAGATGGCAGACAGTATTAGACAGCGAAGGAGAATATATATTTTAATATTATATTAAATATATAAAATTTGTGATAATAAATATATTTCATATAAAAAAATGGATTTCTTTTCGGTACCCCTAATAAATATATGTTTGAATAGTCATAAATCATGAAAAAAAACGCCGACAAGTAAATATAAAATTGATAGTCCAGCAGCTTGAAGTCGATTTAAACTGTATCTTTGACGTCGAAAAGAAAAATTATAGCTTTATATAAAAAAAAAATATAATTGAATGATTACCTTCCGGTGCTCCGATATTTGTCTCTGATAAAATAACGCTTTTAACGTTGAACCGAGGGGAAATTTTCTGTTTCATTTTATTTATCTCGCCAGTATTTCATAAGCACAATAATTATTATTTGCAAAGAAGTACGGAAACAAAAGTCATTTCCTATCAAGTTATTTGTTGGTATTTTGTTTTTAATCGAATGTTTTCTGAAATTTCAGGATGAAATATTTCCCCCAATATATATTTATTTTTTTAATAATGTGGACCAATATTTAAGTAATGTAAGGTTGTATTATTATTTTTTTTGTTTTGCCAAAAAATATGTATGTAAGTATATTTAATAGTATTTTTTTCTTATCTTGGGAAATATAAGAGGATTCCTTAATCAACAAAAAATGTGCAAATCTTAAAATTAAAAATTAAAAGCAGAAAAGTAGAAAAAACTTTCAATTTAAACTTTTTACTGAAATAAGAATGTTTTTCCTTCGCCTTGTTTTTTATAGCTTGTCACAATTTATAGTATAACTAACGCTATAAAAAAATATCGTGTTGTAAGTTGAATTTTTACTAGCTCAGCAATCTTGAGAGTTGAAAAATATTTTTTTTAATAACAAAGATATGTATGAAAATTTTCTATTTCGAATTGTCTCGTGATTTCATTATTGAAAAGTATAGAATGCATTTTATCTAAACACTATGATCAATTTGTATTTAAAAATAAAAATGCTTTTTTTGTTTTAAGTCAAATTATTAAGGTTGGATCTGACAATAAAAAAGATATCTTATATTGAAATATCATATCGTTTAACTTAAAATAAACTTTTAAGGTGTTAACTGTCACTTCTTGATGGAAAGGCATTATATTTTAAATAATAAAAACACATTTTTTAGTACTTATTTCCACAATATATTTTTTGATCAGGACCGGTTTCGCTCATCGCGAGCATTATCAACTGATCCACTATTAAAATAAACGATTTGATTTGTCATATAATCGTATTCACGGTATTCGTTCTCAATTTAGAATCATTTTTTGCATAAATGTATGAAAAAAATCTTCAATATGTTTAATGTATACATGATATGTGGGACGCAGAGCAGTTTGCTATTTTACATTGTGAAAGAAAAATAAAATTCCAAAGAGTGGTCGAGAATAAATTTGTGAGAAAAAAGTAAATTGCAAAATTTAGTCTCAAAACTACTTTATTTTGATGTTTTTGTTTATGTTATTTAACCGTTAATGGTTGATTTTAGAATATTTTTTAATTTTTATTTCGATTGAAACTTTTCCCGCTAAAATATGTTTTTCAATTGGTGACTTATTATGCAAGTGAGTTATTATTAGCTTATTCGATCTGTAGAGAAATTCATTCATATTTTTTTTTTTTGATTAATAAATGCTCTGGTTTTTTCTGAACAGCTGACTATATGAAAGTCATCGAAGTTATAGGTGTTTTATTAACGAACTGACCACATAGTTCAGAAACAAAATTGTAAAAAATATTACAAGGTTACTGAATGTTCCAGATTATAAATAATTTCTACATTAAAGCACCAAGTCACTCAAAATTGTTTGGTAAATAGATAAACATCACAAAAATCTTATCACTGCTTCTTAAATGTAAAATGTATTAAAAAAATTAAGACGTTGCCAAACTTTAAAATGAAAACTGAATAATATTTTTTTTCTTTATTACATGGATTTATATCGTTTTTTTATTTCTATTAAACACGTGCAATAAGTTTAAATGTATTATCATACGCGCAATACTTTTCTGTGACGTTGTAGGAAAATTGTTTGAATATATGTAGTATGAACATTCAATCTTCAAGAAAACGCAACCCAAGCTATTTTTGTGTAATTTGTAAAATATCGTTTTTATTTTTCTTCACTTTACGGTACTGTTTTTTATTTTAAATCTCAAAAAGTACATTCTTTTATTTAAAGCATTCTACCAAATAAACAAGGTTATTAAAAAAGGTCGTCGGAAATATGAATGATGTATGTATCCGCTTCATGCTTGCATCGTTTTACCTGTGGATCAATTAATTATTTTCTTGGCACTTAGAATGCTGGCAGTACAAAAATAATAATGTGCAATTTAGTTCGTCTAACATGTGCGTCGCTGCTACTTGACATTTGAAGAAGAGAGTCGCAGTGCTCAAATGAAATGCCATCGACATCCTGTAGCAATCGTAAAGCTGGAGATATGGTTTTATATGATGCATATTTAGTGTCTTTTAGAAAAGATTATTCACATTTTTAATTTTTACAATATTTTCTGATATGATTATACAAAAAGTTTATCGTTATTTGATACTATGTTACAACATTTGTTTACCGAGAATACGCAAACATAATTAATAAAATACGGTGATTAGTAAACATTTTAAAACTTTTATCGAGACAAAATTAACAAAAAAACTTGCGTATACTGTTGTTTTTAATTCTTATTAAAACGTTTATTTGTTTAAGCGCTTTGATATCATTGTGAATTAATTAACGATCATCGATTGTTAGGCAAAATATCTAGAGAAAAATTTCAAGTATAAAATAATTTAAAATCAAAGCCATATAAAATAATTCCATTCAATCAGAATGAACATTCATCGCTTATCAAATCATTTCAGAAACATTGAGTTCAATTGAAATTGATTGCTGAAATTAAATAAATTTTGTGTGATACTCCATATTTCTTTTTTGATTAAACATGCTTTTATTTGAAAGTTGGTTTATATTGCTTATGTATTGCATCAATTAAATCGTCAGCAATGAGTAAAATAAAGGTTATGTCAAATAATTAATTAATAGTTTAAAACATATTAAACTTAAATTTTGCATTTTTGATTGAATGTGAAGAAGAAAAGTGTTTTTTTTTTTTTACCAATAAGCTGTAATTGAAATTAACAACTTACAATCTTTTTCAATTTCAAAAACACAAATAGCAATTCCGTATGCATGATTATTGTTATCAGAATTCTAGACAAGAAATAATGAGTTTTTTTATAAACTAAAAGATGGTAAAACGGTTCAAAATTTCAAGAACATTTAACATAGAACAATTGAAATAAAATAATGTAGACAACATATTATTACGTTTGGCTACGTATTCAAAATATTCCCTGCACGATAGCCGAAACGTTCCAGCAAATAGGCTGCGAGAATAAATATAAAAGTGTGGTGAAAACGAACCAAAAACAAAACAATGATAATAAATAAACCCTTTTGCCCAATTTAACGCAATTCCAAGGTAGCCACCGAACAAATTACCCGTAAAACGTTGTGTTTACATTTTGGGGTTTTTTCCCAATGCATTTTTCATGTTTCCGGCCCAACGGTTGATCCGTGCGTGAAAAAATAAAAACCTCGAATGAATATTTAAATTTCTTGCCGGAAGCGTATTGCCTTCGATTATCCTTCACCTTCAAGTATAATTCACTTGCTTAATGGCACAAGAAAGGCAGAGAAGTCATTTTTTCCCTCGTGACTTTAAGAAAAATATTGGGAAATACACTCTTAATATTAATTTTATGTAAACATATCAATCACAACAAATATATTACTTTCTTATCAGGCGCCCTTTAAACAATAAGTTTAACAGTTTCATCAATATACAAGTATTTTTTGACACAAAAAGCTTAGCTCATTTTTTCATAATATCATTTCTGTTCCGAATGACAAGCTTACGGACTCTTGAATCTATATGCATTTTATCACTATTTGTTCAGAAAGTAAATCTTTAAAGTCAGTAAATAAAAGATGGGATTTCAATCGAAGAAGTAGGAAGCTCACATATACTACGAACAATACCTAAAATAAATTACTAATCACTGTGTCTTGGTGACAAAAAAAAGACTAAGCATATTGTTTTTACACTTTTTATCCTTTTGTATGATTAAATGCTTACAGGAAAATATAAATCTAAAAGATAAATTATTAGGGCATTCGATTTGTTCATACTGCAATAAGATAGTGCACAACAACGTTTATTTACCAATAAAATTACAAATATTAAGATTATTGTTTCCTTTAAATATATATTTGATACTATCTTATATCTATTGGCTAGCTTTTGAGTATGTTAGCAAAAATAATTATGATTATATGCACACAAACATTAACTATAAAACGTTCATTAAATGTAGTGAATCGGGCTTAATATGCTAACAATAGAATGGCCTAACTCCACCGATGCTCTTTACATAGTTAACTGATTATTTTGCTATGCTAGCTTACCTGAATAGAAATTTCAATATATGCGAATCTTGCAATTGACTATTGTACACATTGTAAGAAGGTTTCAACCCGTAAACGACAGAAACGATAAAGTCAATTGTCAAAATATTTGATTTAGAAAAAATATTTACAATGGCTAAAATTAACATTAACATGTGATTTTGTGATGGTATTAGCAGTTTTCACTAGGCTAATATGTAATCTTTATAACGTTGCGTTGAGTTATTCACTAAAATTTCCTTTTAACGGAGACCAAATTAACGGATTTGTGATTGATTCATAGCCAATTTTCGTTTATATAATGTTTGAATGAAACATTTAACAGAAATGGTTATAAAAAACCCCATTTATTTATAAGTGTAGCAAATCGAAGATTACATCGATAATTTAAAAGCTTTAATGTATAAGATAACTGAAATCATTTTTTTTAATTTCAAAGACACCTATATTAATAAATAAGTATTCTATTTTATGCAAAAATTGCCTCATAACTCATTAATCTGTGTGAATTCTTAGTTACTAAAAAAATTTATAGACATATTTCAAAGGTACGGTTGTATACATTTTAAAATACGAAAAAAATACTTACATTTTTTTCTTTCTATTAATTTTCAACGCAAAACTTTCATATTCACAGTCAATAAAGATATATTATCTAAGATTTTTTTTAGAAATCAAAATCTTTATAATAATTTAAAAACTATCCTTTATATTATTATATTATTTTTATTAAACAATTTCGGCGCCTCTGTTGGCAAAAGTGCGTACTTCACAGGTTGGAAACTGCCCCTTTACTATTAAATGCGGTTCTTTATTACCCTATAATATTGGGCCTCTCCTAATAAAATGAAATCAAATATCTTGTCTACTAATATTTCATTTTAAGTACAAAACAAATAATGGTGGGATTAACAAACTGATTCACATACTGTAAGCTTAAGCGACTGAAATCATTGGATATTTGTCTTACATTGCAATTTCATATTGATGAAATAGCAAATTGGGATAACAATATCGGCGTTTATGTGGTCAAATTGATCAATATTAAATGCGCTTAGGTCTTTGAAAAATTAGTTCTTCAACATTAAAATTAGCATATATGTTACAGTATCAAATAATAGCGATATATACTAACATATTTACGAATATTTACTTCAAGCCTTACCATGCAAAGGAAATGATTCAATTCATATTTTAAAACCTATGGTTAGAGATGATGAATATATTTACATAAATAATCCATATTACCCACTAATAAAAAGCTTTGAGTGTTTTTCAAAAGCTTGGTATTTTTGAATAATTGCTCCATTCGTGAGCAATGAATATTTATTTAATATTTTTCTCGGAAAACTTTATTATTCAAAATTTCAATTAAATCCATTTTAACGTGATTACGAGCTGTGTAAATATTTAGGCACTGTGAAATGGTAAGACTTTCCCAATTATAAATTTAGACTTTAGTAAACAAATTGAAAAATTCCGTCATCTGTCAATCATGCTTTCCGCTTAATTAAATGCGTCCAACAAAATTAACTTCGTTATTATCTTACTTTGAGTAAAAAATACGAGCTAATGTTTTTTAATCTACACATCAATGTATAATATGTTATATTCGATTTTTTATTAGGATAATATTTATAGGACAGTAATGAATTATATTAAAAAACGGCAACTTTTTAATAAATTCATATTTGTTAACCTCTACGAAGGGATCAAGAATCCTGTTGTATCACTTTGACAATTCTTATTTTAAACCAGATTCAAGTTCATTTTTTTTCCAATACATGTGAAGACCCAGAATTATACTAGGAAGCCATTTTTTTAATATTGGCTGAAATGTTTTTGATTTTTAATTATACTTTACTTGCCTGGTTGTATTAATATTTATAATGCAGAAAATGAAAACTGAAATATCTGCGTCTGCACCGGTTCTGTGTTAGCCGATTTTGACAGATCAAATTACTAACTAAAAACCCTATGATATCCTATATCCATAAATAATGATTTAATTATTTAAAAAAATATGTAAAAAATCTATTATCCTTGAAATGGGCACCAGATTAATATGTGTAAATATTGCGTCGTACTATTCACTGAGTAGGAGAAGTTCTTGTGGCTGTCAAACAGATAGTTACATATACTTTCTATTTTATAGTTAATATTTATGGATGGCTATAAATGTATGCTTGTTCCCAACAGAAGTTTGTATTTTTCCCATGCTATAATTCGTTTTTTTATTCTTTGCTTTTATTCTATAAATATTAAAAGCTTTGTTAATGGAAGGGTTAAAGCGACAACGTTTTAATATGACTATGTTATAAAAAGCTCGTCCGATCCTTGGGTAATATGCAGAACTATCATTAAATAAAATGGCACAATTGTGTAGCAACAGTAAAAACTAAATACTGTCAATAAACTGGACAGATTTTTTTTATAATGGATTCCATGACAAAAAATGTAAAAGCTTTTCAGTGTCGTAAATATTTCAACGTTAAATCATTTTATATATAGATGTAAAGACGTGAAAATATTTTTATATCTTTCCATTCATAATTATTTAATTGAATGGGATTGAAAAAGAATAAAAACAGATATTTTATAATAGTAATATCTGTATATAATTATATAAAGAGATATAGTCACCGCTAACAAATCTGCCCACAACCAATAAAAATTACAAATGAGATAATTATTTTAACATGTCACTTTTAAGGTGTTAACTGTCACTTCTTGATGGAAAGGCATTATATTTTAAATAATAAAAACACATTTTTTAGTACTTATTTCCACAATATATTTTTTGATCAGGACCGGTTTCGCTCATCGCGAGCAATATCAACTGATAGAATACAATTTACAAACAAGTCTATTTATACAAAACAAAAAATTAATTTGAGTTAAAGGTAGCAGGTGTACAAAACCATGGGTTCAAGAACTAGGAAACAATTTACATAAAATCATACAATAATGATACAAATAAAGTAAATTAGTATAAAAATTAAATGTTCACAATCACTTATTAAGAATTACAAATACAATTATTATCAATAATCCATAAATCAAAATAAATAAGTATATGAGAATTTTAATGATAGTCAATTAAAGATGAATCGATGAGATGGGAAGATGTGGTCAGTCAGGGGCGTTCCAATATTTTCTGTAAAAAAATAAAGTAAAAAGGAGGCAATATCATTTTTCTATAAAAAAAAAATTATATTTATGTGAAATATATATTTATTAATCTAATTTAATGAGTATAACAATGGTGACGACGCAAAAGTAGTTTGTTCATTTATAAGGTTAGAATTAGCCAAAAATTTGTATCGATTAATTTCAAGGATTTCTTGTTTATCTATTTTCAGTGATTTGTTATTGAAATGCAGGATTTTGTAGTTTATAGTAAAATCACATGAATGTTTATTTTGAAACAAATGGTTTCCAAAAGTAGAAATCCATCGCCTTTTTTGGCACAAGCTAAATGTTCCTTAAATCTAGTATGAAACGATCTTCCTGTTTGACCAATATACCTAGCCTCACAGGAATCACATTTTAAAAGATAAATACCACTTAGGCTTAAAATATTAAATAGAGGAAGAGGGTGGAAATAGAGAGTGATTGGTCAAATATAGTTCCAAAAAGGGTAAGATTTAATATTAGATTTATTTTAGTTGTTAGATGATATTATAAAACGAACTCGTGGCTATTTATAATTTAAATGATTTCCACGTTCCTTTACTATTTTTCCTTCCAAATCTTAGTGTTTTATGAGAAGAATGCTATGAACTTTGTTATTTATATGAGTCATGTCGTTTGAGTAAGTGATACGATATGAATGTAAATACTCCGTTTTACTTACAAAAAGCAGTTGTTTTAGCTCCATTTGTCAAATGGTTTCTTTCTAAGGAAGTATTTAACCAAAATTTGTTCACATTTACTACTTATTTATTAGTAGCTAGTTCAAGCCTTAAAGAATTGAACACGAATAATATGAATAGTCAATGTGCAGAACTAATGTTTTTCTTATCTTTGCTATAAGACTTAACATCAATTAACTAATAGTTGAGAGGAAGTTTATATGCATCATAAATATTCATAGACTCGAAAACAAATCCATAAATCATTTTTTAGATGAATTTATCCAGCTATCCGTAGTAGTATTCATTACCAAAGTCGATACGTTTCGACTGTGTTGTAAACCTGAGATAGCTATCAAATTTTTTTAATTTCTTTTGAGAATAAATGTGAAAGTTTGAATTGTTATAACATTGTTAGATTCCACATGTTTTGTTACTAACAACCTGAGTTTCACCTTTCGGAATCTTTAGGCATTCTATCATACGGATGCAATAGAACTGACGCACAACAAACAGTTAGCATCGTCTATATAACAAATGTATTAATTACAGGAAACCACAGACCCCAAGGCAAGAACTAAATAGCAGCTAAAACATATTTAATAATATTGATCTAATGATAATTAACGCAATTGTCTGTGATAATTTTCAGTAACGATTAATCTTGCTAATGAGTAATTTTTATTTTTGCAAAACCCTTCGTGGAATCGTAAATTTTTTTGACAATTCAAATGTGATATTGAAATTGCACCAGCACCTTCAGTCGATATTATAAAATGTGTTGATGTTTATTATTTTTAACCCAATTTATTTATTTTTGATTTGTATTCAGTGCCACGAAAATTATATACTAATGATAAATCTGTATTCGAAATATGTGTAAAGCATGATCATATCTATAAAGTATATTTTACAATACCTGCCAAGTACATCCAATACTCCTTACACAATCACGTAATTAAATAGGTTTCAATAGCAACTGTAGGATCGCCCGTTAAAGGATTTCTCATACAGGATTTAGTATAGAGGAAACCAATTATTATCACATATTCGGTATTGAGGGTCTAACAGTCTTTGTTTTGAACCTGGAATATGAAAATTAATTTCTGTCGGCTTTAATTATAATATACCTTCATTGTTTGCTAGCGCGCGATATGAATTATTTTGAAATCGGAAGTAATAACGTTGTCTTACGGTTTTGCAAAGTTATATTGAATTACAACGTATTAGGTTACCAATGTTAATAAGAAAAAATACGAGTTCCTTGTACACTTTGAACTATATACTAATGAGACGTAGCCGTAGAAAAACGTTTGTAAGCTAATTAATATCCTTGTAACGTAATATATTGCTCTTAATATTAGAATTTTTTAAAAAATCGAGTTAATTAAAAATAAAATACAAAAAAACTGCTAAATAGTTTATGATATCAACTGAAGGTGCTTGATGAAATTTCAATATCAAATTTGAATTGTTACAACTTTGTACGATTCCACATGTTTTTTCACTAACGACCCGTAAAAAACCCATTTATATTTAAATGTTAGTTGATTCATATTTGTTGTAAAACCGTTTCAAGAATGACTCATTCACAAGATCATTAATGAAAATTATCACTGACAATTGTTGTAATTATTATTAGATTAATATTATTAAATTTGCTTTAGTTGCAATTTACTGCTTGCCTATTGGGTAAGTATGTTTTCCTGTAATTTACAACTCAAGTATATAGACGGTGCTATGCTGTTTATTTTACGTCAGTTCTGTTGTATCCGTGTGATAGAATTCCTGAAGGTGCCGAAAGGTGAAACCCAGATCGTTAGTGACAAAACCTATGGAATCGTACAAAGTTGTAACAATTCAAATTTGCTAAATAATTAATTAACGTTTGATACCAAAATATAACATTTGAAATACACCATCCATTTCCGTTTTAAAGTAATGCCACCTATAATGAATAAAATTGTAACTCTTATTATTTGATCTCAGCATGTTGAAAAAACAAAGTTAGATCGTAAAATCTCAAATGAATGGTATTTTTTACAACATAAGTTCCTTTCTGTAAAAAATTAACAGAATAAAAGTTACTAGGTGAATAATTCAACTAGTTGCATATCAGAACGGGCAGGTAAAGCAAAAATTTTATATTTCATTTTTCTTTCCTTCTCTGCTCATAATTTTTTAAATTTCACTTATATATTCACAATCAATTGGGTAAAAGGTGTATTTTTCTGAGAATAAGAACTCTCTTTGGATATTTGACTAAATAAACTGACTAATTTATATCAAGACACTGCGATTGCTTAGTTCCTATTTTAATCTATTTTATCTGTGAAGAATATATTGTCAGTTTTATCCATTTTAAATACAAAGCCTTACCTTGAGTGACCAGTTGCGAAAATGATCTTAAATCGGTCGAACATTGTTTCTCCATTAGAAATGAAATTGACTATTGATTCTTAATGAACACCACTTTCTCATATTCTTGTTTTCTAAATACTATTACGCTATTTTACTAATAAGTAGAACGATTTTCGTCAATAAAAAAGGAGCTCACATATTTCATACCACAATAATAATGTAGATAAAATTTAATAGTTGAAATTTCCTTAGAAATAATTTATTAATAATCAGGTATAACCTTGATCTAGTTTTCAATATAGATTTCAAGCGTGTTGTTTTGATATAAAATTCTTTCGAAACCAGCGAAAACTAAAAAAACTTTATTAAATATATATCTCTCATTATCACTGTCTGCTTTGTAACCAAATATAATATATATATTCTAATAATAATTCGTTGATTATAGGTCGTAAGTTTTAAAGTTAACGTTTTAAAGGTTTTTATTTTCAATTTTCATTGTAAAATTATCATCTTAAAACAAGAATTATCAAAGCAACGAACCCATTTCAATCAATCTTTAATAAAGCTACTCATTTATTGATTTTGTTACCAAAGGTTGTAAATAAATAATTATGAATACAGATTCTGACATGTATAAATATTAAGGATTATTATGAAGTCTCAAGTAAGACATACAAGCATCACATTGTAGCAAACACCTTGAAATATTAAAAACAAGTGTCACTTATGGTACTAAAAAAATGAACAAACTCGAGAAACTTCATCTTTTTTTAAGCCGCAGTGGCTTATATGTTTTTAAAGATCTGACAGGTGGCGAAATATAAGGATAACTAAACTAACTAACTAACTATATAACTGTTTTTTGATGGATTATAAAAACATTTTTATTTTTAGTTTTTTTATATCTCACTATGAAAATTTATTTAATCGCAAATAAATTAAATCACCAAATATTAGGTAAAAAAATGTACTACGATAGTAAATTTTTAAACTATCTTTGCTGCCAATATGAAGCATATGATTTCCAGAAGTGTTTTATTGAAAGTTTTTCTATAAGAAGCCCTGTTTAACAAGGAAAGTAGGGATATGACTAAATCAGGAATAGTGGTTAAAGCTAAGAGCTCTCGCTTTTAAGCTTGTCGTATTTTTAGAGTTAGAAAGCTGGGAGGAAATTTATTAACATCACAAACATCCATGCTAAGGTATAGGTATGCCACAGTAAATTTAAAGAATAAATATCCATTAAAATTACAATGTCAAAAATCTATTAATAATGCAAAAAATAAATTAGTAGATTAGTAGATTACAATATAATATAACATTTTATAATCATTTTTTGCCTTTTCAATCACAACTAAAAAGAAAATACTATAATATTATCAAAAATCTATTTAAAGTAAAAAAGATTAGATTTCAATAATTTTAGGCAAAATATGTTATAATAATATTAATTATTTCTTATTTAATAGAAAGGATATATATTTAAATTATCGATAGCCATTTAATTCCAATTTCAAAATTCAACGTGAAACAGTAGTAGGCAAACAAAAAGTAATATGTGAAAAACAAATGACAAACACGAAAAAATTTGACAGAAAAAATAGACTTATCTAATGGAGACAACATTTGAAGAAAATCAAAAGATGCATATCGAAGAAATTTGTATTGATTGTTATAGAAAAACCAAGGTAAAAAGTTTTGTTTTAATTTTAGAAACTATTATTGATCAAATCTTTCATAGCAATTACAAGGGTAAACATTGCGTATAATTTTGAATTTCAAATATTTGAAAAAAAATCCGCTGATGTTTATTCTTATGTCGGGCTTATGCTAAATGAATTTTCAAATATTTATTGGACACAACGTCGTTTGAATACGAGGTTGCATACTGAATTATTAACATTTATTAAGCTGGAAACATTCTCCATTTATAAGGCATTTTGTTGCATATCCCACCTCACTTAATTCTTATGAAAAATACTTTTAGACTTATTTTCCGATTATGATAATATCAACCGACAAGTGACCTTTTAATTAAAATCAATAAATTGGCAAAACGATGTCGTGGCGATGTACACGATGCAAATATCAGATACGGTGGCAAAGAAAAAAAATATGAAGTAATCTGTATATCATTGAGAAGTACAAGTAAGTAAAACAATTTCGTTGTTAAATGTATAAAAATTTATGCAAAAGATCACCTTTGAATATTTCATGCAGTGTAAGTAAGAACCAATAGGTTTTGCTTATTTGTTATACAGTTTGTATTTCTTAACCAAAAAATGACACTATATTTAAAAAAAACAAATATTTAATTTGTATTTTGCAAATAAAATGAGTTTAAGTATAGTGTAAAAAACGAAGTGAATATTATTTAAAAATGTCTAAATACTTTATTTTTTACAATGCTTTTAAGCCTATTTGTGTATCCTTTTATCAATTGAATTAATTAATTAATATCACTTAAATAAAAATATTGGTTATTTTATCTGATATTACTCTTTTTTATAGATACAGAAACTAAAAATGTTTAAAAGCGATATTCCTTTTACACGAGTGTTGATATTCTTTAGACTAAGTAACACGAAAAATAATTCAATTAAAAGAAACTGGAAAGATTGGTAATTACATGTTTTGGGTGAGTTTGATTAAATTTTGATAGTTTTGAAGTTCCACGAAATTTTAAATTAAAAATATATTTTAAGCCAAAAGAACACAATGTTAATTAGAGTCTGCACTCAGTATGCACAAAGTGTTTTTTTGCTAATTATATTAAAAGAATATTTTATAATAGTACCCAATTCCGCTAGGGATAGGACGTCTAACATATTGTCACGGGGGTTACTCGTGCGCTATTGTGTTGCATTTTAATGTGGAAAGTTTATGGCTTAACATTTCACCGTGAACTGTAGTTCATATAACACTCACAAAATATGTTTGTGTAATCCTAATTTTTTAAAAAATAAAATGACACCAACGGAATATTTAGGTACGGGACATGAGCCGTTGATAAACCAAATGCACTTGTTTTTTTTTAGATAATAAAAGCACATATTAGTACTATCTATGCTAATAACCGGTTTCGGTCATTTCGAGTAATATCAACTGATTAATATGTCTTAATATAGATTTTTATTTTTGTTTATGCAAATCAACTGAAAATATAATGTCTTGCCACCAAAAAGTGACGGATAGTATTTTAAAAGTTTGCTATAAATTATTTTAGACGTGTAAAAACAGCAGAATCAAAATCTGCTTATAAAAAATGTATTCGTTAATTTTGTATGTTATCTATAAAAAAAATGTCTACATTATCAATTTTGATATATGAGCTGGGAGTTGCAACCCTTGATAATGAAATAATTTACCAAAATTAAAATCAATAAAAAACCCTTAGTATTTTAACGTTACCAAATAATATGATGTTGCTATCTATACGCATAAATCTAGTAAGTACTATATATGTTCCATCGTTGTGTGCTCAAAATCGAGAAAACCACAAACACATGCTTAGTAGTAAGTTAATGAAAGTCTCTTGTTTGTGTTCCTTAGAAAGTTTTAGAGTGCTTGACGAGTTCACTTCACTTTTAAAAGTAAACATTTATTACACGGGAAGAAACGAGACGGATAATTTACTAACAACTCTTGTATCAGTTACATTGTCTGAAATCAAAACCCACCGTTAATAAATTAGATACAATTTATTAAAATGAGTTACAAAGTGTCGACTGAGTCCTTATTAAATGTCAGTATCAATTTTCGCCACTTCACTTTCTTTGAAATCAAATGGTTTATGCTTCACTTCTAAAAGCTTTCGATAAAGCTTAACGAATACAATCTTGAAACTGCTTAATGAAAATTTAATGTATTATCAAATACTATTTTTTGCTTTCAATAAAGTGATTCATATTAAAAATATTAAATATTAGTTTCATTACGGTGTGATGTATATTATGAATGAAATTAGCAACGAAAAGTTTTCAAAAATAATGAAACTATTTTTTTACAATCCAAACGGATCCATCAAAAAATAAGTATGAATAAGTTTTTACAAAACTTGTTTATTATTGAAAATTAAATAAACGTAAATTTTGTAATCAAGTGCTCAAAAATTTCTTTATAAAATTTTATAACTAATGATTGATAATGAAGAGTAATATCAGCACCAGTTGTGGCTTTTTTTGTTTGTTTAATTAATTTATTTAATAAATTAATATGCTGATTAGGCCCACGAAAATATTTGTCTTTTTTCTGTTTTAATAACAGCCAGTCCATTAAATCCGGAACAAAACTAAATAGTGTCGTCGGGTTTTTGTAATTTAGTAAAGGAGTGATTTTGCGACTGGAGCTGGAAAAGTTTCGGTGAGAGTAGAAATAAGCGTGAAAAGTATGTATAGTCTTTAGCTGACTGCCATTTCTGTTTTTTGTCTGTTTATAGCATCATGACTTTGTTTCTACTCAGAAAGCTCTCTCTTCAACATATTTAACGAGGCAAGACACCACAAGACCACCGTCGATTTTTTCAACCAATGTTTTATTAGCAGATATATATTTTTTTCCCTGACTCTATTTGAAATCATTCGTTTGCGATAAATTATTATTTTTTGAATGTTTTTTTGTGCCCCAAAAATTGTCAAAATTATTTCGACTCGTGCCACTGGCATCATATTTTTACAGACCGTTTGATTTATCTGTCTCTTTTTATCTCACGAATGCACACTATTCTCTCTATTAGCGAATTTTATCTTATATTAATAATCTCGGTCGTTAATATATAATATACACATAATTATAATTGCAAATTTTAAGTTACTTTTTTTGCCTATAGAGTAAAAGCAAGAATTCAGTGACTTGAAAGAGAGTTGAAGCAAGATTTTTTTTCTTCTTATAAATCAGAATAAAAATGTATTACAGAAAAGTTACTTATCTATTATTATGCGAAAAAAATAAAACTTTTCAAATGAATCAAATTTCAGCATATTAACACCGTGTGTTATTGTAAGACTTCCTCATAAAATATTAATAAAAAGTAGAAGAACCATGGGAAAAAGAAGAACAGACGAAACTGGAGAAAATTTGAATGATTACGCTGAATACTAAAACTTGAATCGGCAAATGTGAGTATTTTCATAATTAAAATATACATCTATAACAAGAGACTTCAAACCAAAAAAAAATCCGGTACTGATTATTTGATACTTGTGTGAAAAAAAATACTACTTATGATGAATTTACATCTATAAACAAGTGTACATATAAATAAATACACAGAAAAAAAAAATTATGAAGGAAAAAAAAAGAAAAAACTCACATTACCGATACATGCTTAAATAAGAAGGGTTAAACTTGATATCTTTCTTTTCTTGGCGTTGCTTACGTTGCCAAGCATCGGCCTTGGATAGAAATATCACTGGATGTCAAAACAAGGCGCAAACAGATCTTTTCACATCTAATAATGCTAACCTTAAAACGTTCTCGCTCGCAAGTTTGTCGGTAAAAGATTTGGAACCAGACGAGAGAAAGTGGTTTTTCATATTGCGTTACCCATTACATATACCTATTAAGTATAAACGGATAACACAAGGCTCACAAATCATTAAATGTTTGTTAAAACTGATTTTATTTTTGTAATGTTCTTTTATGAATAATGAAAATTCGTGTGTATCATAAGATGTATCAAATATGATTTTTTACTTTTGTGAACAAGCAATCATTGCAATGTATTAGTAGAAAGAGATTTTTATCATTTAATCTTCGGTTTTTCGTATAAAATAAAATCTAATTAAAAATAAATCATGTTTTATAGTTACTGGCTAAATTCATTCCGATCAATAAACTTCCCGAATAAAATGAGCTGTTACTATATAAATGGTAAGTTATCACAAGAAAACCGATGCCTAAAAACAGTTGACAAGAACTTTGCTCAGGGATCAAAAACATTGTGATTCAAGTCATTGCGATGTAAGTCTAAGTACTAGAAAGATCAACGTACATTATTGATTCATTTATTTTATCATGAGCGAACACATTTCTTTAGTATAAAGTCTTTGAGAATAATTAAGGCGAATAAAAACTATATACCTAGGTTTGTAGAGATTCATTGACTGAATTGGCATTTACTTGGTAGAACTCCATTATAACACGGTTAAAAAATATAGTGATGGTAGTTCTGACGAAGTCATGAGCCAAAGTAGCTAATCTTTTACAACATTGCTATTTTTTCACCGTGTTGTAGAAATTTCACTAGCAATTTATCTTTATACAATCTTACAATTTAAATACAATTTTCGTTGGTTGAACAATGATTTTATTACCGTCTATTCAAACTTCCATTTATTTTTAATTTAAAATAATTAAAAATAAAACTGAAATAGATCATTGAAAAAAAATTTGAGAATTTCAACGTAAGATGTTTCCATTTGGTTGGCTTACAATACGAAGAAAAGAATTTTGATTGCAAGATGTGCAAACGCTAAGAGTTTGACACCCTCAACAACTGGGAGAAGTGAAATGAGTATCTTAATGATATCACATGCCCTACAAGCAATATCAGCTAATGTTGGGTGACCATCGGGGTATTATTAGCTGTTTTGATAATGATTTTACTGATAAAAAGCTTTGTATGGGGAAGCTTCGTCGTTCTTAATTAATTTAGAGGCCTTAATAGATACTTTTAAGAATTGAGAAAAATATTTTGGCGTCTCTTTAAAAGCTGTTTATTAAGATTATTTTACCCCTAAAAAAATATAGCAATTAAAACAATTCAAGTTTCTCCGATATATGAAAAAACAAATTGAGTATTTTCTTTGGTAATTTATTTTGTACTCGAACGACATCGAGTTAAATATTTGTGTATATTATGTTAAAAAGTGAAACTTTGGTCACATTATTAATCGCAACTATAGAAATATAGAATATAAAATTGATGAAAATACGTTCATTATATATAATACAGATTTGAGCTCTTGTAGCATAATCAGAAATAATTAATTACTGAATACCGAATATTGTCGTTGTTGAGTAGCGCAATAGATGTATGTAATTTTAAATAATAAAAACACATTTTTTAGTACTTATTTCCACACAAATCGTTGACATGTATTCTAGATTCACTTACATCTCTTGGTTCACTTTATTATTGTGATGAATCTGAATCTATATAATATTTACTTGGGTACTAAATAATTAAAATTCTAGTAAAAAGTATTGGTTTCGTAAAACAAAGTTGACATGTATTCTAGATTCACTTACATCTCTTGTTCACTTTATTATTGTGATGAATCTGAATCTATATAATATTTACTTGGGTACTAAATAATTAAAATTCTAGTAAAAAGTATTGGTTTCGCTCATTTTTAATAAAAATTGTATATTAGAAAAATATCTTTCTACTGAGTTTGTATAAAGCTGATAAAAACATTTTCTTCAAATTCATGTTTTCTGTTTATTGTTCCATTGCGGAACGTATTTTGTTGAAAATATTCCTATATTTTTAGTAACGTTCATCGACCTAGTCGTAACAACGTGGCCAATTCAAAAGAGTGCGGCTAGTAAAACCTATCGGCATTTGAAAAAACGTCCACGTAGGAACATTTGAAATATTGAAATAAAAACGGGCTTAACAATCGAATCCGCAGTCCACTTATTCAAACTACAACAGTCCTCACTTAAAGCTTCCTATTATTTTTAGAGTGCCCACCACACACTGAAAAGCGTGGAAATAGTAGTGTTAAATATATACGCTACATTCTGTAAGCTTTCGCAGTGAAGCTTTAACCCTTACAGTTGAGTTCATAAATGTATATTTTATTTATCTTATGTATACAAATTATTAAGTAGAGAAATATAAAACACAATTTGCTCAAATCCGACCTATATTTAAATTTCTGAAAGATTAATCAAATTTTATACCTATTTATTCAAAATAATAGATCAATATGCGAAATAAGATAACTTACTGTTGATAAATCTTCTGTTTTGAAATTGGTGTTTGTTTGATATCGATATTCCAAGTTTAAGCTGTATCCAACAAAAGACTTTACATTTTGTTCAAATCTATTAAATTAACAAGAAGCTCTTTTAATTGCCAATGAAAATTTGTGGGACGAAAACATATGCAATAGATTAAAAATCAGATATTGCTTAACATACATTTTATGGGCTTAAATGATCACGGCTTTGGATTAAATAATTCAAGATCATGAAATCAATAAAAAGACCAAAGTTTTATCGCGCAAGCTTTGTTAAGCGATGCCTTTTTAATAATCAAAAGATTCCGTTTTCACTGATTGAATTGGTATTTACTTGGTAGAACTCCATTATAACACGGTGAATAAATAACAGTTTATTTTAGCTCTTCAAAATAAATAGTTCAGATAAAGGCGTAAGCCAAAATAGCTATCAACTATATATATTCCAAATTTTGTAGATCTAAAATACATTGCTATTTTTTCACCTGTGTACTGTGTTCATTTTCAAACATGTTTTTCAAAAAAAAACAATGCCGCACAACATACTCGTCATATTATATTAATTATTCCTCATAAAGAGAGCGAGAAAAAAATTGTGTACTGTATTTTTTAAAGTCAGATAATTTTCGTTATAAGTGAATAGTAAAATGTATAGTGCGCTGAAGGGTTAGCCTCACACGTTTGAAAACTTACCATCACATCTTTAAATTGTCTTAGCTGATAGTTTACCGTTTGCTAAATAAAAGTCCAGCGTATCAAACTCCGATTCTGTCGTCACAGCAAGTGAATACAGCAACACCAAAAGAAATGTTTGTTCTGTATTGTATATTGATTTAATGGATTGAAAAAAAAGATTATTTTATTCAAATTGCTTTGCCTCATTAGAACTTGATAACTGATAACATATTTTTGCAACAGACTTATTTACTTCAGATTTAACTATTGTGAATGTTTTTTTTCAGTGACAAAGGCAATATATGTAAAAATCAACTCTTTATTCAGTAAATTACTGTATACGCAATTTATCCAGAAAAGGATTAGATGGAAAAAGTGTGCCCAAAAAACGATTCCCGCTTGTGTAACCATGAACATTTAAAAATGTACCATCACGGTATGTATTCATAGTAAGACTGTATTTAATGAAGTAATTTAAACAAAACATTTTGCCTTTCCCATAATTTAAAGTCTTGATGGAAGTATTTTCTATTTCGGGTACACATGATTGTATCTACAAAAGCAACTTAACTCACATTGTTGAATGGTTTTTATTTCTACACTATCTTTCACATATTCTATCCCAGCGAACGTCGTAATAGAAATAATTAAATTATTTTCAAAAAAAAAATTTTTTCGTCCTTAACAATCACATTATAAATCCTTTAATATTAAATAAACTTATTTATTTTGATTTACTACAATTTTATAATTTAATTTTTAAAAAGCTAATGTTATTTATTTATCAAGAAGTCAAAGCTTCGCTGTTATTGATTCGTTTTAATATGTGGATTTTTATCGGAATAAGGTATGGAAATATTGATTTTAATTATTTTATAAAATTATTTTAGGGCGATATTATTTGTCGTCCATTTTTATGGTAAATTTATAATATTTATGATGACAAACAAATCGGCGATTGTATGATTTCGTGCCATTATTTAATAATAATTACCATAATTTTATGTTTAAAATAAAACAAAAAAACTTTTTGTTCGCCTGTATATGTTGTTACGCATACGTAAAACGAAGCAAAGATCGTCTGAAGTGTGTGTTGGCACTTTTGCTCGGTCTTCAAATTTGAATACCTAATCAGTCTGCGACCGGTCACTAGATCCGCGACAATGCGTCTTCGGTTCTACGGATAAATCCACAACAACTCGTATAGGTGAAAAAGCCTAGGTAAAAGTACATGCCATGCTTTTTAAAACAGCTTCCATCGTAGACCTCTCTACGCCATCTATGCACGAGAGTATATCAGAATTCAATACGCGTTTTCCGTTCCGTTTTATTTTCTATGTTTTTTTTTTGTAGTTTTGTTAAAACCTCGCGTTTCTTCGTGTGAGGCTTCGAAGTTTTTTCAACCCGCTTTCGATGGGGGATGTTACCTTTTATAGAATGTGCCGGATTTAAATTCGGGAGGATTTTTATTTGTGTTTTCGTGCTTTGAATAGAGTGCTGAAGGCGGACGAAGTGTTATTTCATCACATCAACAAGATGCCATTTGACATTGATTTTTCATGACTTTTTTCTTTCCAAAGACATGTTTTTTGATTTATTCTATCGCATAAAAATGCATTCTTACAATATGAAAAAAATGTTTGAAGATGAATTACACTACTAAAACATTATCTCTACAATCCGAAAAATTACATTTTTTTGTGATAAATTAATTCAATTATCGAAAATGTGAGACTGCGTTATAAGAGTTAAAAGCTGTTCCTTGCTTGAATTCCTTTTATTATAACTGTATAATATGATTTCTTTTAATATTCATTTATAAACTGACAAAAAACATTACATTGTGAATGCGGTTTCCTAATATTTTGGTTTAGCTTAGATTTAGTTCATGCCAAGATAACGATACCGATGCTATAAAAAAATCTTTATTCGAATTTGCCAGAAAAATGTTATTTTGAATTTTGGGGGTTTTGCTTTAGTAGGATTGTTAAATATAAAGCAATTGTATTTCATCTACAATAAAAATAATAACACAGTCTCACATAAAAATACAAAAATCAGTGTTGTTTAATTTCTTTATGCTTTTAACTATTTGATTAGTTTTATACAAAACTTAATTAATTTGACTTATTTTGAAATTAAAACTTTTAACGAATTAAAATAAAAATATAACAAAATACAAGTATTATATTTTTACATATGAAAATTTATTGCTTCTCACTAAATAAACAGATTTATTGAAATATTTCTTCAAAATAAAACCGTCAAAATGTTTTATACATTAGAAATTGTAAACTCTTTAAAACATTCAAATTTCTAGCAATTATTTTACAAACTTTAGATTGAATTGGTATTTATTTGCTTAAGCTTATGTACGACACAGTGAATAAATAGCGATATATTTTAGTTCTACAAAATTTATAAGGTGTATAGTTGATAGCTATTTAGACCTACGCCCTTTTCTAAATAGTTCTGATAAGGGCGTAAACCAAAATAGCTATCAACTATATATTTTATAAATTTTGCAGAGCAAAAATCTATATATAGATATATATATATATATATATATTTTACAAATATTTAATTTAATATAAGTTATTGAATAATTCAATAATTTGTCTTCAATATTCCTTCAAGATCCTTATATCTTGAGTTTTTGCAAAAAGTATTTGATTCAGTATTGTTTTTAAGTGTTTACCTTAGTATAAATATTGAAGATGTATTTGCTACACTAAAAAATATTAAGAAAATGATGTTAAAAATATTAATATGATAAGCATTACACGAAATATAAATTGATAAAAGTCCAGTAGAATTCTTTTTATATTAAATATTATACGTAGTCACATTACTGTTCTGAAAATGTTTTTTTTTTCAAGCAAATCTATTCTGATCATGTTTAAACAAGCTATCCACATTCAAGGCTAATTTTCAACATCGTAAGTCGAAATAATAGAGTATTTAAGAGTAAATAAAAAGAAAAAAATAGCATTTGTAATTGCTATCCATGGATGTAAAACTCAAAAATGTATTTTTATTATTTTAAAAAAAGTAGCCAAATTATAGATATATTATGTTTTTATAATTTGCTTTGATATTTTTAACGGATGCACATGATTGTGGTATAAAATAAATTGAAAGTTCTTAAGTAAAAATAAACTCAGCTTGGAAATATGTGGACGAACAGGATGTTTCAAAATGATCTCTTAGTCACTTTTTTAATTTTGTGGAGTGCTAATGTTAACCACTCTATTGAGTCAAATTTATTTTTGTAGTGTGCAATCACAATATTTTTCACATTCCAATTAAGCTTAAGATCTTTAAAGTATTTTTTACTTTAAAAACAAATGTTATTAATAGTGAATTATCTTAAATTCAATTTTTATATCTTTATTTTTATAGTTTTTCTCCATGAGTATCTTTTTTTACACACCAAAAGGTTCTAAAAAATTCAACAAATGTAAGAATTTTTCGTTACACATATAGGTTACATTATGTTGCTCTAAACATGTATTACATACTCTGGTGTGGTTTTACCGTATTTTTTAATTCTTGGCAATACGATTTTTAACTATATGATATGTTTTGACCAACTAAATTTGAATTAACTTTCATGTATCAGCTATCGATGCTATGTCATCATACATTTATTTATACCTACAGTGGAACCTCCAATTACACTATTACAATTTACGTGCTTGCTTAAAATATTCACCCTAAATCCCCTAATTGCACGATCGCTTGACTGTACACACACATCCAGTCGGCCGTTTGTATGGTACATACAGTCAAATGTTGGCTAGCGTCTGTGTATTCAACACGTGCCAAGCTGACGTGACTGTGTGCTGGATTTTGCGAGCGCTATGCATTCTATCACCTAGTAACTAAATATTTCATCCATGTTTCTTTTTTTTTTTAATAATAATAATGTCAGCTTAGCATTTTTCGTAGAGAAAAACAAAGTCCGTAATTTTGTTTTGAGATTCATTCCCAATTACACTACTACAAATTACACGGTCCCAACTATAGTGTTAATGGGGGTTTTACTGTATTTATAATGACATATTTATAATAAAGAAATAAAATTGTGTTTTTTTTTGTTTTTAATATGTATATTTTATTAAGTATATAGTGTTCTATAATATATTAAATTTAACAAGGAAAACGTGTTCAATGATAAGCATCATTTAAAAATTTTAAATATCGTACCTGTCACATGTAATTTGCTACACATGTATTATATAATAGTTTTTTTTCTTCATAAAAATATCATACTATTAATTCATTTTCAGGTGTGATGATTAAAAAATTTGAATTTCTGAATTTATTTTTTATGTTTCTTCAATGAAAAAACATTATAATAAAGCTGGACTTTATTTTACTTAATCACTTAATTATACAGCGAGACTATGTTTTATTTGATAGTGATATTTTTGCTTGATAATGAAATGATGTTAGTTTTATCACAATGCTCTTGTCTAAATGATTTTTGTCTCATTTATTTTACGAAAAATTGTAATTTAAACATTTAAGCTTAATATTGATAATTTGTAACCATTTCAATAAATCATGAAATTTTGCTTACTATGCTATAGATGATGTTTAATAATATTTTCTTTCTTAATAATAGGTGATATTGTTTAACAAACATAAAAAAAACAGTGTTCACAGAATTAACAGTGGTGCTTTCTTCGCAGGTGAGATTTTTTTATACGATAATATAAACTTTTAAAACACATCAATGTTTTTTGAGTCTAGTTGTAATTCTATATATATCTTAACAACGGGATGGGTTTTGGTCGAATTCTTGCATGTAAAAGTATCAAAATAAAATAATAATTAAACAAAAATGTTTTTATGGACGTATCAGATTATTTTTCTAAGCAATCTGCTGATGACTAAAAATATTAAAACTGTTTATTATTAAAACTTAAGATTAACTTTTACTTCATATACATTAATTATATTGTAAAATTTATAAACAACTAATTTAATTTTAAGCGAAATAAATTATGTTTGATCTTCAAAGGTTCGCTATAACAACTATCAGTTATTACAACTGTATTAAATGCGTGTAATAAGAATTATTTATTTTATTTAAATGCTGTCATAATATAAATTATCTCATTTTCGTAATATTTAAACAGCATATTATTTGGAGCGCGTATTAATCTTTCTGGCAAATTCGTTTGAATTGGGAATAAATTAATTCTTACCCAAGCTTGGTCCATTAAAATTTCTCTTTGCTAAGTGAATGCGATATCAAAATAGCTACTATTTGCGAAAATGCCAAGAAATTTCATTATAAGCTTAATATATTATGTTCAGCGATGCTCTTACAACGGAATATTGTTTTAGTTAACACGTTTCGTTAAGCAATACGAAGACACTTTGTTTCAAGTTCATGAAATTTTAAATAAACATTAAATATTATTTTTTCATTTTTAAAAACATTTATTTTGTAATGTTTTGGTTGATTTATTATGGAAATAATTGCTTATACGTAGGTTATTTAAAATATTTTTAATGACTAAAATTTCTTTATTTATTCTGTCTCAATAAATTTTTTTTTTTAATGAAAACACAAAACGTAATAGTCAAAAAATGCGATGAATATTAAAAATCGAATTTAAAAATAAATAATCGTATTTATTGAGCGACAATATAAAAATCTAGTTGCGTCGAATACCCGATTCTGCGATTTACTTGATAAACACTTACAAAAAGTACTGATGAAACGTTTTCCCTCGCTAATTATTTTTTTATAATAAAACCTTTCCTCACAAGCTTAAAAATGCAAAGCTCAAAAGGCATAGATAGGTTGAGAAAAAAATTATGTCTCGACTTCGTGATGATAGTTTTGCTTCCGCAAATGAATATTGTATAAATTTTCACTATAATATATCAAGAATAATGATTTTTTCGAGCCTCCAAAATTTTCTGATCCTGTAATTTTTTTATTCCAATGAGCATAAATTTTGTCAGACTGATTTTTGAAAAAGGTTACATGTTGGTGAGACATAGTGTTGAAATTTTAACTTAGGCGCAACTTTTGAAAATGTTACTTAATTATACTAAACATAAAATGATTAATGTTTAAAGCTTTTTGGTATACTATAATTACAATTTATATTGTACATTGTTCCAGAAGCGGAGGGAGGAAGGCGGACAGCTTTAAGCTGTCACCATTGCGCAACACGAGTATATATTTTTATATAGAAGGACAATCAAGTAAGTTTTATTTAGTTAAGTCTGACAAAACTTTCATTTTATGTTTCATTGACTATATAGTTTTTGAGAAAGTTTATTTTATTTTCACATTTATAGAGTTTATGTTATTTTTAAGACTTTAGCTCTATTTGTTTTCGAATAATTTGACTCAACCGACCTCTAAAAAAAGCTTTATATTTAAAATTCAGTGAATTTTTTTAAGTTGATAACAATGGTATAATGTAAAAATTGTTCAATCGTTAAAATATGCATATCATAACAGAAAGAAAATACTTGTTTACTGCATAGTATCTAAGAATTATTTCTTTACTTTGAATTGCCTGAGCTCTAGTAAAAATACTTTTGATATTGTTAGACGCAAAAAAACGAAAAAAAGACCTTAACCGTTGGACTGCCAAAGATTTTTCGTGGCGAGTTTTGTTTAAAAGATAAAATAGAATTTCTTTCTACCTACGCTTTTGAGACGACAACGAAATGGCATTGTTTTCTCAGTTTGCGGAAGCAGTTTCATTGGTTTTTAAAAAAATACTAATCGTTTTAAATGTTAGAAAAAAGGAAAAGATTGTTGTTAAAAGTGTTGTTCTTAAATAAGGATTCATTTTTTTATTCATTCAGCTAATAATATTACTACGGGAAGATATCAAGTATTTATATATATATATATATTAATATTATATATATATATATATATATATATCTATATAATATTCGCTTGCAATAATCGAAATCTAAGCCCCAGCTACCCCCAGCGGGTAGCTTTTTTCACATGCACCTACTTCTTTAAAAATCATGAAAAATGACGAATTCATCACAACGCGACACGTGAATTTGTTAACTAATTACAAATGCAAAAAAATATATAAAGATATGCAAGTTTCGTTGAAAGCATGTGGTGATATACGATCATGTTAATATTGATTATTTGTCTTTTACGAGTTGTTACGTTTTTAAAGAGGTAAAAAGTCAATGGTTTTTTTCATCCATTTATCCTGTTTTTTCAAATCCTTTTTGATTTATTAAAAATTAAATATGGAAAGTCGATTAGAAAATCCAAAATTTATTGGAATTTTTTAACTGATCTTGTCGTGACTGGTTTATTTCGAAATCGAAAAGTTTTTACGTAAAGACTGTGTCTTTCAAATGTTTGCACTAAGTGTCGTATAGTTTTTCCCGGATAATTTTGATAAATTGAATTCTTATTATTTTTTGACTAACTGCGAATACCTAATCACGGTTTGCTGTATGACGAATCGCCGTACAAAGACCATATTTGATGATTAATTGCAAAGAAAGACGTCTTAAAATAACGAGAAAAAAAACTATATGCCTTTGTTAAAAACATTTCATATTTTCGTGAATTTGTAATAAATATGCTTAACAATTATAAGGATATAAATAAACCCATACATCGGTGAAAAAATAGCAATGTATTTTAGTTCCACAAAATTGTTTTTAACAAATATAGTTGATAGCTATTTCGGCTCACGCCATCGTCAGAACTATTTACAAGTAGTTCTGGCGATGGCGTGAGCCGAAATAGCTATCAACTATATTTGTTAAAAATAATTTTGTGGAACTAAAATACATTGCTATTTTTTCACGTGTTATAATGGAGTTCTACCAAGTGAATGCCAAATTCAATCAATAAGCCCATACATAATCACGGATACATGTTTATTTTCGGCATTTAATCGATGTCTATTTTATCTAACCATTTTGTCGTGAATGATGACTGCGATTTCGTAGACAAGCTGTTTTGTCTTTTATTAAAGTGTGGTATTTGTTTGAGACCGGATAAAGGAGTTTTGTCAAAAGATAGAGCGGAAATGAATTGACCAGGAATTGCCGCAAGCGCATAGGCATCGCTGACATCTTTTCATGACATTTTATCCTTCTTTGTTTTCTGAAAGAGGAAATAGCATTTGTCACCAGCATCCATATACTCATTGTGTGGTTTTTCATAAGATAAATTATTAAATATATTACGTATACCTAGATTTTGGCTCTAAGCATAAAGCTATTCCTTTTATACGGAAGGTATTTTTATTTAATGAAATACAAACATATTCATATAACACTTGACAGTAAAAAGTTATAAAAACACATTTTTAGTGCAATTAATTTTATTAATACTTTATAATCACGACCAGTTTCGCTCATCGCAAACATTAAAAACAATGCGAAACCGGTTCTGATCTAAACTATATTGTGGAAATAGTAATAAAAATGTGTTTTTATAGTTTAATATAGCATGCCTTTCCATCAAGAAGTGACAGCTTTGACTTATGAATTGTGCAGAAAGCACGATCAACTTTAAAATTCACTAAGCACATAACATAAGTAAAACAAGTAAAAACATTTGCAATTTCACGGATTGAAAACATTTTTCTAAGATATTAAGCACAGTATTGTCAGATTTTACTCATTTATTAAAAATGTTTATCTGCTGCAATTAATGGATAATACTAAAAATCATGTTTTTATTCGTATCTATAATATATGAGATTGATTGAATTATAAAATTCAACCAGATATGTCAACAAATAGTCATATTTTTAGTGTTGAAGCGTTGTTCATTTCCAAATGTTTTGTCAGTCATTATCCGAGTTTCCCCTTTCGGCATTCTTCATGCGCTTTAGCAGACGGTCGCAATATAACTGACGTATAGTAAGACGGTTTCCAGCGACTACCTCAAAACGGAATCGCATGGGAAAAAATGTAAAAATTTATATAGCTGAAATAAATTCAATTTTTATCCTCAACTATGAAATAAATTTTGCTTGCTATTAATATTCACTTGTTAAATTGAAATTCAAGCAAGCACCCTGAAAAGATATCGTTTATGATAACAAATAGTTTCTAAGACCTTAGTATTGTGTCAACTAAAGTTCATTAATGATATGAAATTTCATAGCCACGAATACTTAATTATTCTTTAAAGTAAGTACAAATTGCTTTATTAAAAAATTGAATCACTCATTAAAATTGGTGTGTATGATAAGTCTATCAAAATACACTTGAAAATTGTTTCCATGAAGCAGAAAAGTAAATAACTTTACTCGTAAAAGTTTTGAACAACAATAAAAGAATAACATTCATTAGTCTCAGTAGACTTCAAAATAGAAGTATGCCATTATTTTATAGTTTTGATTTTGATAAAATAGTTTATAGAATTAGCATCGCAAATTTTTAATGTTTTAATAAAATATCAAAGATGGCGTTAAGCTTACAATTTCTCGTCATAAAAATTATATGTTAATATAATGCAATATAAACAAGCTATTAAACATACTTTACTCTAAAAATCTGCGCTCATGCAGACAACTGAATAAATGACGGGATAAAACTTCCTTTTAAACTAACATTTGTGAATTTTATATAAAAAATGAAATCTTCTGTATTTTGCAATGTCCATTAGAATTAGAAATATTGACCGTATATTGGTATCAAAGAATTCGTTTATTTTTAACAAATAGAAACTGAATATATTACAATGTGACAAACAGCTTTGATAACAGCCAGATCCAAATAGAATGACCGAAAATAGCAGGTAAACTTAGAAATATATTTTATATAATCAAAAAAAAAAAACCCCCACATTAATTTAAGCCCACGCTTAGAAACCCCCCAATATGCTACAACATTCATAATAAAATATTGTACTTATGTATTATTTTGAGTAATAATACCGTCAACATGGTCGTGAAGAAAGCGGTTAAATTTTTATGTATGACAGGTGCAAGTGGGTTAACCTAGAGTTATAAAAAAAATATTTATCGCTTTTGTTCTCTTGGCACCACCATATTTCAAAGTATAAATAAGCAATATCAATGTTTGGTTATTATTTCTTCACTGCCTTGGACATGAATGGAGTATCATGCAGATATTGCAATGGTAAAATATTCTTTGATATAACTCTATTGCGCGAATATCTATTTGTTATTTCATAATGGATACATTTGAGTGATCTAAGTACTAACATGCCATTGCTCGTCAGTTCAATATTAGCTTGTCTGAGAACTGAGTCGTATGTATTATAAAGCAATGTTTCTGTTTCATAATAAAATTGTTTATTTTACAGCAGGACTGTTTACTGTGACCAATCGTTTACCTTTTACTGTGACCTCGGAATATAACATTCAGAGCTCTCACCAAGATCGTCTTGGTGTGATTCCATATCTCTATTTTAACACCAGGCGCGCAAAAAAAGAAACACCGAAAATAACTCTGAGAAATATTTTTCCCGCCGATCTTTGTGGACTAATTTTAGAGCTTACTGGCATTCGGCCATAGTCGTTGTATCCGACCAACGAGTTCTCTATCGACAGGTTGAGAGGACGTGTGCAATTTCATTAATGGGCTGATTATTACATTATATATTTTGAATAATAGCTTTGTGTCAGAAAGATGTGGCAATTTAATTTTTCTTTGTTGTTAATCATACAATTTGCGCGGAATATATTTTATCACGTATTTTACGGTGATACGTACACAATTCTTTTTTTAATAAAGTAAATCATTTTGTAGAAAAAATTTCAATTTATTTTAAATCAAATTGAACTTTGATATTTTGAATAGGGAATTATGTTTTGTACGTATATTTCTTTATATCGAAGCATAAACTTATCATCAACACATAAGTCAAATACGCTTAATATTTTTTTTTGCATGCATACAAAATAAGTTTAAAAACAAAGCCTGTTAATAACTCCATATATCAAGACTTATCTGACCAGGACTCTTTACTGCTATTTATTTAATGTAAAAATGTTAAAAAATTGTTGTGAAAATATGTTATTTTATAAAATAATTTGACATCGGATAAAAGTAAGTTTCCTGAAAACTTTTCTGCATTGGACATTTTGATTATTCTCAGTACTTTTTTTGAATGGAGAATATCAGATTCTGTTTATTTATCAGATTAACCTGTAATAAGTTAAATATACATCATGATAACATTATTATGTATCGATCAAAATATTTGCCAACAGTATCTGTAATGAATATAAGACGTAAAACAAGCATGACCAAAATGATTTGTAATAAAATAATGACACAATACGAAAAAAATTGTTAGTTTTTTTAAGAAGTTCTTGGGTGAAAATCAAGTAATTTACAGAAAAATTGATCGAGTTATAAAATGTTCAGGTTTTGCTTTTTTTTCAATAAATACCATGATGTAGGCCTGCTTACTTAGAGTTTCATTTGTTATGTTTTAAGTTAACAAAAGCAGTATTAAGTGCAAGTAGAACACAAGTAAAAAGATGTATTTTATTTATTTATACTTGAACTCAAACACGCTTCTATAAGAATTTCACGGTATTCCGGATACAAGGTTTATATCCGCAGGGAGACAGTCGTAGAAAACAAAACGACAGGCAACGAAAGAAAATGCGAAGGGAAGTGTCGCGTTTCTCCTTGTTCTTGAAAAAAAAAACAACAGAATAAAGGGAAAGATGAAAGTGTGACGAGGAGTATCGGCTGTATTCTTTACTTGTAAACATTCGTGAAACAATCCTCCACAGCGAAAATCTTGTCGAAGCAAATCTATCAGTACAGTACAGAAATTATATTCCGGTTCGACTCAAAACAGATAAATAGTGAAGGTGTATATACATTTTAAATTCATAGCAAACATGTTGAATCGTAGAAAGTTTCAGCTTTTCATTTTTTTAAATTTATTTATGTAATGAGTAAAAAGACAAAATCTTCCAACGTTTTTCATTTTTCAAGTTATGTATCGCATTTTGAAGTTTTTCAACTGCAATTTAAGTACTAATAAAATTGTAAATTCATACATAAAGACAGCACGAGTCATTTATAAATGATATTATGGTTGTTAAAATTATCAAACCGAATAAATGAAATATGTTTTTTTTCTTGACGTTTTCTTTTGCGTCTCTTAACTCATAGTTTGGTTTCAGATTTTCCCAATTTATTACCATTAGCAAACATTTAATGAAGACTTAGTTACTCTAAACGAATTTCCAATATATTATTGTACAAACTAGAACACATTTTACTGCTTCTTAAAAAAACGACTTCAGTCAATCAGACATATATGTGAAGAAGCTTATGTCCTTCAAATGTAAGCTTTTAAAAACTTTTTGCTGGACATGCAAACCTTATTTTTATTATCTAAAATGACCATATATGTTGCTTTGCTGTGTAAAAAAATTGTAATTCTTTTAACATATATTTCACTTGATAATTAAACTCTGTGTTTGAAAAAAATGTTCTTCAGCAATTTTTTTTTACAAAATCCGCACAACAAAATAGAATTATAATTTTATGCGGATCCACGTCCGTTTAATTAAAACAACTAATCATTTTGTTTCCCAAATTATTTAAGAGGCGAGGCTGCAATAAGTAACAACTGTTGTTTTTTTCTCTTTGAAACACATGACCAAATCTTTTCTAGTAATATATAATAATTATATTTATTCTTTAAACGACACAATCTAAATCTTTTTTAAAAAATATGTTTTATATCTGCGTATCTCAAAATCGAATAAAATATTTATATAAAACATTCAAGCAATACTTATCATAAATAAAAACATTAAAAAAATAGCTAAGCAATTTAAGTATTGTTTTCAAAAGTGGCATATTTATTCGATGTCTCATCACCGGCTGTTCAAATCACGGATGATTTATTAGGACGATGTGAAGAGAATTTTTTTATTATTATTTCTTTAAGCCAAACGTTCCGCTATTCGAGTGTATGCCAGAGGTCAGTATACTAAAAAATATTGAAAGGTGTGCCAAGATATTTCCTACATCAATGAGTCAAAGATGAGTAAATTATTTAAAAATATATATATATATCTATATTCTACTGCATATGTATAATAATGACACTCGTTGAAAATACAAAAAATAATACTAAATCAATTAACCATTTGAAGAGCTTTGAAGTCCGTATGTTTAGAATTTGAATGTCAACAGAAAGTCTATTGTATTTAATATTTGCATTTTATTTTGTATTATATTTTTTGTATATAGCTAAGTCAGATCATTAAATTACTTTAATTTAATTCATATTTTTTCATACAACCGTATTGTGAAGAAAAGTTTGAGCTTTTCAAACTACCATCTTACAAAAGTTCCGATGAAGGGGTGCGTACCATATATCGTATAAATTTTTGTGTTTTGTACTCAAATAAATTTCTATGTTTTCACCGTGTTATAATGAAGTTCTACCACGTAAATGTCAATTCAATCAATAAACTTTGTCATTTTTCATTTACGATGCCCTTAATTTATAACAAACATGCTCAACATCGCTGAAATATGAAATATTTATTAATTTATATTCAGAATAAAAAAAAGATAACTCAAATAAAATATAATAAAACGATATAAAAATGTCGAATAAATGCTATGTTTTATCCGTATTCACGTAAAACAACACACTCTCTTTTAAGCAACGCATGTGGAGAGGAGAACAGTTTGTGCAAAAGTGTAATCTGAACTTACGCAAATATTCTTTTTTTCACTGCAAATTACTTGCATCAAACCTACTGATCGAACGTCGATGTGATGTACTGCCATATATTATATCCAGTAGTTTAATATTTTCTCAAATAAATACATCCGAATTTTTTTATGAGAAGATACCTTACCTAATAATTATAAGTTTATACTAGAGACTTTACTATACTTTAATCAGAGCTTTCAGGCAATTCTAATAACAGCGTTTATCAGTAATAAAAACGTATTACTTTTTAATAGTTCGCATTTTTTGAGGCTTTGAAAAGATACAGTAGAAGCTATCCCTTTCAATAAACATTGATTTGTTCATTAACTTTTATCTTCAAGTGAAAACGATAAACTTGTCTAGGAAATTTTATATTGATTTAGACTCATTCGTGACTTTATAGCTGTCTAGAAAACGTTGAAGATGAACAGTTTGTTTGGATTCTGACACGGTCGGAGAAATGAAATTAGATGTATACCAGCCTCACGGGTATTAAAGTTGGAAATCCCAGATTAATGCCACGCCTTTGATTAGGATTTGGGGAAACTTTTCGAACAGAGGGTCGCTACATGTTACGTTTACGAACATACAATCAACATGCGAGCACAAAGCTGATTCTAATTATAATGTATATATATTTTGAAACTTCTGCTGTATTTTGAATTTGGGAATAAAATTAAAACTACTTTCGTAAACAAACAAAGACTTAAATCTCCGTCAAATAAAGGGATATTCTCAATGCAGAATTTTGAGCAGAGAATCAATTCGTAGCAGGAGTTTAAATCATTTTTGAAGTAAATATTGGCCTAAAAGTATTTTACTATACCTAAAACACGATTTTACAGCCCGAGCCATTTTCTTCAGTTCAATATTAAACAAACCTTAAAGACATGTCTATGGTGTAAAAGAACAACCCGCCCATCATTCCGATAATGTGTATCAGTTGATAATTCTTGCGGTGAGCGAAACCGGTCCTGACCTTAAAATATATTGTGAAAAAGTTCTAACTACAGTTTAAATTATTTTCAAAATGCTTTTAGGACAAGCTATAAAGGTTCATAAATATTTTTCAATTTCTATGATAAGTATTGAAAAGTTAACTTCTATTCTGAAAAAAAGAGTCATAGAACTTTATAAGATTTAATGAAAAAACTTATTATATCTATCTTAATTTTTTTTAAATGACGAGACTTACTTAAAAGAAAGAAAAAAGTGATAACATGTATTTTTTTATAAAAAGTAATGTCGTTAATGTGTTTACTCATTCATTTATATGTAAACTAAGTAAAATATATGTTTTCTCAAATGTAATTCAACATAAGGTAACAATAACGAAAGCTTGGATATGCACAGATAAGCGCCTAACTAATTTATTTAGCGTGTATCAATAGTGACACGACCAAAGGGCTTATCCTGTATCAGACAATTTGTATGGAAGTATCAACGGTGACCTTCCGGCTCAATCGGATAATGTAACCTTTACATACGACTACGCAAATTGGTTGTTTGGCTTCAGCAAACATAAACACGATAATCTGCAATGATGATTATCGTTCGGCTCACAAAATTATTTACTATTGGAAGTATAAGCATGTCAATAAGTATCGCATACGTGATGAAACACATTATATGCTTCTCACGATAATTCTGTGAACACACCAAGGTCTGAGTTCCGGTAGTTTTGGACATTTGAGTCACAGTGTTCAGTTCTACTTTAACTAAGACCATTGATTTTCCTACTTAAAAGTATGGCTTTAATTATAAGCCTATAGTTTTAGAATAAATTTTCTTCCTAAATATCATTTGTATGTATTGTTTTATGACTAAAAATCTTCAGACATTTATTTTATTGCAAATTTTATATTTTAAAGATTTTGATAAGCGGTTTGGGATATGATATTTTATGTAAAATAAACGATATTTTGCATCGAAACTCTTGAGCAACTTATTTTTCATTGAATGGCAAGCAATAATCTTTTGAAGAATATAAAATTAAATATATACTTCTAATTTCCCCAAGAGATGTCAATAGTCTGCTTAAAGCTACAAATTGACATCATTTATTTGAAATATTTTAGATCACAAAACTATTTAACGCCGGAGACAGATATGCTAGTTGATTGGCTAGTTACTTAAAATTTATATGGTAAAATACATTTGTGAAACAATCAAATAAAATCCGCAATTAAATATTTTTTTTTTTAACTTTTCTAGTATCATTTTTTCGACTCTTGTTCCAGATTTTATTTTAAATTTTTTTATTTGTTTTTCATATTATTTTAATAAATTAATAATTTGAAACGTATTCCATTGTTTAGCATTGTCAATGGAATCAATTCAATTAATTATCAAGTAGTCATTACCACATACTTACTTAATATATGAACTATGCTAGGACAGAATAAAATATATTTTATATTGATGATGACAGTGCAGCCTTGCCAAATAAAATAATGACAATATATCTTGACTTTTACATTCAAAGTATTAAAATGAATCATTTTACTACTCTCAAATTATTAATGCGAGCGTACGGTTTGTCTGGTAGCACTAATCTTGCATAAGTTATTGAGTGCAAGTCACTCTGCAACAATTTGAAGGGTAAAACGTCTCCGCGATCTTATGCCAAATGATGTCTATTTATAAATGTTTAAATTGAGCAGTCACCGATGCATTTTAATCGGTTGATCGAATTTAACCTTTTAAATCTATATTCGGATGTCGGCATGACGTACAAACAAGAACCCGGTGTTTTTTTTTTGATAAAACTCTTCCAATATGCGCAATTATGATGATAAAACAATAGGCTCTTTTCTGTATAATTTTCTTTTGGTATGTGTATCTCTTTTACACAAAAATCTTAAGAAATGTGGATAAAAATTAAAACGTTAATTATTTTTTATTTCTCTATAACAATAATTTAGTATTTAATCTAGTTTGAGTTCAAGTTGAACTCATTTATTGAAAGCGTATATTCAATTATATTTTTTTTGATATCTTTAATAGCGCAAAGATGCAATGAAACATGTCAACATTTTTTTCACATTTGGCTTTTTGGATTGACTAATGATTTGCACGTACAATTTATATCGCCAAATTTTACATAGTTTCATATGTTTTGTCATCTTTAGATATTAAGGTACACACAAAGAGTTCAAGTGTCTCTTAGTCATCTTTACTCGATATTTTTAAATATACAAACAATCAACAGTTTTTTATCTGCATTCAATGAAAGAATATTACCTTTAGTGTGCCGACAATCTATCTCACAAAAAATTTTGATCAATGATTTAGATCAATTCTTTTGATATTTAGTGGTTTTGATTTGAAAGTATTTCAGATTTTTTCAATGAAATAACTGCATATAAAGACTATTAAAAAATGATATTTTAAATAAATTGCGGATACATTTATTTTTAACCGTCGCAAACATTATATGCACAATAAATCATGTATTTACAGCTGCAATTCTACAGAATAAAGTATTTTTGATCCTGTTATAGAATTGTTGACTTTATGGAATTACAACAAATATTTTATCGTTCATTATTTGTAAGATCTTGTATGTTTTTCACTATTGATTAATAAAATTTATGGTTCTGAGTGGGTTAAAAGAAGATTTTATTAGAGTTATAGTAATATTACAGATGTAATTTTCAAGTCACTGTGTAGGTACTTCACACGAAATAAATTTAATCGAATCGGACGTAATAGTTTTGTGCTACAGTATAACCTAATGAAGTTGAATGATTTCAAAAAACAAATGTTTTTATCTCAATTGTAGCAGCCAGGAATTATGCTTTCTTACTTACACATATTTTTCTGTATCTCCAAAACAAAAGAAAATCTTTTTTACTTTATATATGGACATTAAAATCAAAATAATTACAAATTTTTATCTTCTAATTAAAGTATAAGCAAAATAAAAAGTTTAAGCTTAAAAGCTTATTCTTGGAATTTTTTTCCGTTTTACAAACATAAAGCTTTAGTCGGAAGGGAATGTATTCGTTTTAGCTTCAAAGATAATCGTTATTCGATATCATTATATGGTGGATACCAAACAGAGGTTTGTTAGTTGATTGTATGTTTGACTCGGCATTGTTTTTGTATTATATCAAAGATTTTTTTAAATATATATGAATACGTATGTTTAAAGTTGAACGTTTTTAAAATCATCAAACATTTCAACAAATCAACAACAAAACAGTGTTACATCAAACAAATCATCAATCGACTCTATAATTTTTTAAATCTTACTTTCTTCAATGAAAAACATGGATCTTAGATATTTAAAAATATTTATGGAAAAATCACTCAATTATTAAAAGTACTGAAGATTTACTTCTTGTAGATAATATAACATATAAATATACATGATCAATAACAATCGTTGAATGCCAATCTTAACAAATGTACGAATTATGTTTAGCTGTAACAACAAAAATCTTAATCAGTCATGGTCACTGAATTGTTTTCTAAATTTCAAGTTATCAGAAAGCGCTTATGAAAGCTTCGGCTAGCAAAAAATATTGAATGATTTCTAAGAGCTTTTTTTTATTAAGGGAAAGTAATTGTTGGTTATTGCTTTATGGCTTAGTAATATGGCCATAGAGTTTTTTTAAAGATACCAAATCAGCGGTTATTTTTTTCGTCTTCGACGTATGACTTATGTCTCAAGTTGTTTTTAATGGTTTGAGAAATAGCTTTTGTCGATTATGACGCATTGCTTAAAAACTCTCCGCAAGATTTGTGTTGTGTCTATCTATCTGACACATATTTAATTAAAGAGAATATATAATATAAAATTAAATTAATGAGTAATATTTTCATACATTAGTAGATCTTTTCAAGTACAAAAATAGGTATAATTGTCCAAATAAATATATGTTTTATTTTTAATATTAAATGTTTTTGAGATTCAGTAAAACGATAGGGCGAAATGCTTTATATTAACAAACACACTCTGACGTTTCTTACTTTATCACAATGTATAACGCCAAATATATGACATGTATATACATATACTATTTTTTTGCCTTTGAATATCTAAATAAATATTAACTAACACTTAGGTATTTATTGTAGCTTCTGGCAGAAATTGATTGCATTCATTAAGAACAGATATAAAAATGCTCGCAATAAACAACGTTAGATCTGAATGAGAATGAAGCTATCATACAAGTTGTCCTTCGTTTATATTTACAAAAAAAAAAAAAAAATATTATTGTATTATAACCTAATAAAAATTTGAATTTTTGTAAATAAATTAAGCTATGTTTATCAGTAATCAATATGATAACGCCTTGAAATAGAATACTTTATTATTTTGGTTAAATAATTTAAATCTTTTGAATGCTTGAAAGCATATTTTATTTAGTAAGTTTCGACAAAAATTCAGTCGATGTAACAGAAAACTTATGCGATCATGTTCTATATAATCATATAGAACACATTCGTTCTTTTATCTTTGTGGCGATAATTTGAGCTAAATCGATATTTATGTATTATTTATTGATGATGATAAAAAAATAATAATTGACGGGCAGTACTCTGAGATTTAATTATTATTGAAGAAATTTACTTTTTTTTTTGATAGATGAAATGTGTTGTCAATATCAGATGAAATACATGATTAGTGAGTTTTTTATACTAATAAATTTAAGGTGGGAAAGTAAGTGTTGTAAATATTAAGAATCGTAGAAATAACAGCTAATAGGAAAACGCTTGTGTTTGAAAGACGTTTCCTGTGTTTTGTATGGCTGTTTGATGAAAAACCGCACAGAAAGGAAACCGTTAATTGTTTCCCACTTACTATCACAGTGGTGTATCCAACGAAGATAAATGTTGTCTATTGTTTCACAAAAGATTTTATTATATTTATTCCAAAACAGAATTTATGTCTATACTTTTGTTCATTCGTTATTTCGTTTTAACAGATAATATAGTATATAATAATACATTACTTGAAGCAAAGAGATTTATAGTAGTTTTGCTTATTTTACTTATGAAGTATTGATTAGAATCATTTACATTACATAACACGTATACAACTCCTTAAACAAATAAGGTTTTAGAGATGTCACAACATTTGTCGCGCAAAAAGATTCTTAAGTTATGTGTTCTAGTAACACACGAACTATAATTAATCAACAGATATATTTATGTGACATAAAAGAGAAATGTGTTATATAAATATTAATTATATTTGTAAAAACATTTTATTACGTGTATTTATGTCTAAAATACTAAGAAGCGCACGTAAAGTCGATAAACTTGAGCGCTCTGATAATACAAAAATTCTTTTTACTAGAGAATATTTCCATTATCTTGTACTCAATTTGAAACGCTACTGGTCTCCACGTGGAGGGACGTCGAGTGATTGATTCTCCAAAACAAATTTACGGAGCAAAGATTCTCACCACTTCAGTAGGACTTTTTCCATTTTCTTTCACTTGGTGAATTAATTATCGACGAAATATTTTAGTATTTTTGTTGTTATATCATGTTGAGTGATGTATCGACAATCACGTTTGCTTGATATATAGGATAAACAATGTACGTTTTTATGCATATTGAAGAAATTCAAACATTAAATTCAATTATATTATTATTATCATCCGGATAGAGTTAAACATTAATATTTATTTGATTTTGTTTCTACTTTTAAATTAACTTAGGAGTTTCCAGTCGCAAATTTCATTTTTGCTTTGTACTTATGCATATATTGATGTCATTTTGTGTAATTAACATTTATAAGATAATACAACTGTTATATGGTGGGACATCTAAGCTTAAAATCAACAATTTTGTAATCAGATATATAAACATGTCTCACACGTGTTTCATCGAGAACATCTTCATAAAACAACTAACTTACTTATAGTTTTTCGCACGAAATTCATATAAATATACAATATTTAATTGTTTAAATTTTACGTGTTTTGAACTTATGATTGAATTTTAAATAAAGTATTTTTAAACCTTTGCAGCAACAAAAAAAAAACTGGCGAAGGATCAACAACATTTTCATTCTACACCTGTTATTTGATGTGTTTTCTAAAATAATCGTTGAAAGAATCTTTAGTATAAGAATTTAGTTTACAAATGAAATCGTTTTACTGCATAAACATGGTACGTCTAATAAAAGTTGTACAAAACTTGTGTCAAAACTTTAAACGTATATTTAATTTAATTTGAAAGCTGTCGCAATAATTTTAAACATATGAATATTGTAAATTGTGTACAAAATATTATATTTTCAAATTTCTGTGTCTTTAATTCTCTTTTATTTATTCTGTGTCTTTAGTCTCTTTTATTTATTAAGTGTCTATTTTTCAATTTTTTTGGATATGAGTATAAAAGATTATGCATTGTATCCCACGTAAAAATATTTTCATTTAATGCATGCTTGTAAAATTTTGAATTATTAATTATTAAATACTTAATTTATATTTATGAAAGTTATTGAATAAAACATATCTTCATTTTTAGTGTGTTTGTCAAACATCACCACAAAAAAAATATTGATTGATTATTCTTTATAACTTATTAACGCTTTTAATTTTTACTAAAGATTGGATTTATTGATTGAATTGGCATTTATTTTGGAGAGCTCTATAGTTCTAATGAAGGTGTAAGGCGAAATAAATATCAACTATATATTTATATATAAATTTTGTTGAACTAAAATACATTGCTATTTTTTTTCACCGCGCAATAAGTAAAGGCGTTTTTCAATTTATTGTTTATGAAAAACATTAGAATATCATTTTCGTTAAAGCGGTTATTTTTTAAGTATTCAATGAATGTTAAGGTGATGTAAAATTTTAATGTGTTTCTAATACTGAGCCAATTCAAAAAACAAAAATTGTATTTTGATGTTATAATATATTTTAGAATAAAATTCGCTTATATTCTATTCGAAAAAATGTCATCATAGTTTCTTGTTGGCCTTAAAAATACTTAAACATGTCAAAAAATTCTTCTTCTATAACTAGGCGTAGGCATTTAATATATTATGTTATTTTCCTCTCGTAAGTAAACAAATATGTAGAATGACATATTTATCTACTAGAAGTATTAGATGCCAGAAAAATTCGCAACAATATCGCGGCTCTTTATTCTGATTTCTTAGATCATGTCCATTTTCCCGCGGCGTTTGGTGGCCGAAATAAATAGCTGTGTATTTTTGTTAGAATCAATGAAAACACAAATTCCGCATATTTCTTCGTATTTAAATATATCAGACGCAATGACGTATGACACTGTAGGCGGTCACAAATGTATAAAAGGTGACAGTCTACATAAATAGAAAAGAAAAAATAAACATCGTTGGAATTTTTTTTCAATTTTCAGTTTTGCCGTTTCTTAACGTTTCTAATAGTTCACTAGTTTGTGATGTTTTTAAGATAAATGTGAAATAATACGCGTGGAACAATTTTTAACGCAACCACATCAGCTAAAGTATTTAGTTGTCGCTCAACAGAGTTTTAAAGTTCGAGATACACGTCTTTGTGAAACATTGAAATCGATAAATATTTTGCTGTTCTTAATAATTTATCAATTTAGTACAATTCTTTCAGTTAAATAAAACATCAATTTTATGTTAGAATATTGTTTCAGGCGTAACAATTGTATGTTTGTTTATTCATATTCGAAACATGCTATAATGATTTAACATAAAATATTGGAACGCCCCTGACTGACCATATCTTCCCATCTCATAGATTCATCTTTAAATGACTATCATTAAAAATCTCATATTAATTTATTTTGTTCCATTAAGTAGTAAGTGTGGGTTATTTTCGTCATTAAAATTTCCCATTCCTTACTTCCTTATTGATTGTTCAGAGCTCCTAATGGATTATTGATTTAACATAATTGTAATTGTAATTCTTAATAAGTGATTGTGAACATTTGATTTTTATACTAATTTACTTTATTTGTATCAATATTGTATGATTTTATGTAAATTGTTTCCTAGTTCTTGAACCCATGGTTTTGTACACCTGCTACCTTTAACTCAAATAAATTTTTTGTTTTGTATAAATAGACTTGTTTGTAAATTGTATTCTATCAGTTGATAATGCTCGCGATGAGCGAAACCGGTCCTGATCAAAAAATATATTGTGGAAATAAGTACTAATTTTTTTTTTTTATTTTAAATAATATTTTCTAAGATAGGGCCTCAAAAATTAGACATTTTTTTTATTTCAAGGTTATGTGTTTTTTATCCTTATTCTAAAACTGAACTACACATTATGACGATATTTTAAGTGGTTATCAAAATAAACTTATGTCGGTAGATGGCATCTTACTGAGGTTCTTTAAAATAATAACCTTTCTATCTATTTGAGATATATCTCGTGGATACTGTGTGCTGTATTAAAACTTTCGCTTAATTAATTATGAAATTCTTTATCACTATTAGTATATATTCGTATAGAGCTTATAAGCTATCCATATCAGTTTTAGCGCGTTATATGGAACATGAAAGTATCAACTTATGGTATCGTATCCAATGAAATTGAATTATTCACTAAACCTTTGAAATACACAGTGAGCCAAAAAAAGAAAACTTTCAGATTTACGGTTTTTGATGTTTTGCAAATCGGAATCGCAATATCCAAATGTATACATTTGTCTATTGACAAGATCATTGACCGATTAATGAAATTTAATTCATTATGTTATACAATTGGATCTCCGATTGTAGAATGATAATGTTTGAAATATCATGCAACGGTATTTTCATATATGAAAACCGTAAAATTGCCCTATATGAATTCATTTTTCCTAAGTCATTAACCAAATAAGGGGTATTCTAAAAATTATTCATTTATTTCAAATATATATATATCAAATTTTAATTATTAATCATAAAAAATATAGCTAGTACAAAGTTTAAAATTATACCAATAATGTTACGTCACGTCTAAATATAAGTAAAAAAGTATTTTTTGACACACATATGTTTATATATATAAATTTGAGATGCAGCAAGAAAAAGCGTTGGAATATTGTCTTCATCATCGAAAAACAAAGTTATTTCATTATTGCAATACGCCTCTTCAATATTTCCAAAAAGCTTTCAAAAAAAAAAATACTATTTATCGACAATATTGTCATAAAAATGTGCCAAGTACGTAATAGTTATAATCGACCAATGTGAAACCTAAATGTAGGAACGATATTCGATATTGATAAAATAGTGGTTCGATCAATTTTTGTGGGCAGTCTATACATGGCTGAACCAAAGCTGGAATTGAGCATAACTTCAAGGCGCGTGCAGTCATTTACGAGTGTTTTATTACATACTTGGATTTGATAGGAATTTCATGGTATATTCTAACGCCTTCTATTTTTCCAATAGAGCTTTCATAGTACAGTCTCACAGATGTGATTTTATGGAAAAGATATAAAAGACAGACGGAAATTCTGCTTGTATTATAACCCCGAGAAACTTTATTCACTGCCTTATGGTGTTAACTGCACTTTGATAACATGAGTTAAAAACACTACTGTTGAATAATGCATTCGATTGACTGCGTAACTTAATATATTTATATATACATATTTATTGGAAAAGCTCTTTGTCTAAATATATTGGACCTATGCGTCATTACTTTTTAAAGTCTTAACGCGTCAAACATTGCAAAATTTTTTTCAATAATTCTTAAATTTGCAAGAAATCGATAATACAGAATCGATTTCAAGATGTATTTGAAATATTATATAGCTATAGATGACGTTACTTGAACCGAAATAGTCAAGCCATTGCTTTACTTGAATGGTATTTTTCCATTAAAAAGCAAGGCTTTATCGTCACACAATAAAGATTTTTCTATTATTTTTAAAATTTAAAACATATCTTCAACAAAACCACTTACGCATGTTCACTAATAAATAATTTGAAGTTTGATACTATCTAAAAATAATATGAATTTGTCAATATTGATTTCGTTTGGACTTTTTGAGTGATGTGTTACAATATAACGAAAAATCGTATTCATTCAATTTAAGATAATTCAAACTGTTGACATTTGGAAACGTTTTGTGTTATTGTTTAACATATAATTTTATGAATAATTAACAATCTTTTTGTCTAAATACTTGCAAAATTTTAAGCAAATACCCACATGTGGTCATACTCAGATTCAAGTTTCAGTCTGAATAGCTTTTTTATTCAAAGTTTTTGGAGGTTTTGAAGTCTATAAAAAAATTCAATACACATGAGCCATAGCGACAGCAATAAGTTAACCACCTGGCTTTTCCCAGCCATACATTTTTAACTAATATTTTATTCAAAACAAATAAACCGTTGAGAAATTGAGTGACAAAAAGATTTAAAAATCAGTTTTTATGAAAATATAAGCTACATTGGGCGCGGGCATCGATTGATCAGTTAAGTAATATATTATAATAGATTAATTCAGTTTTTATATAGCAAATTTAAGTTTGGTGTAAGGATATTTGTTAGAATATTCGACCTACAGTTATAGTTCAATGTTAATTAGTCCCTGTAGCTTTGTATATTGATATAATAATTATAGCCACAATGTATCTGCATTTCTTAAACTCATAATGCTTCTAATGATAATTCCGTCATTAAGTTAGCTTTGTGTAAAGTTACACAGTTTTGTTGAAACCATATGGTAAACAAGCTCAAAGAAACCGACTTCAACGCCAAATAGTTATCAATCATGTTAAGATAACGTACTGTATTAAAAAATACCATGACATCGTGTTAATTTTCAAAAAAGTAACAACCAATGATTCATTCAGATAAGTTTCTATCGTATACCAAAGACTTCATAAAGATAAAAATGTGTTTATTTTAATTTGAGCACAAAACAAAATAGAAATAATCTCCACGAACTAAATTTAATAGATAAATAAAAAAACTGGGTTTTACGTTCAAAGAAGAAATATACCATTTTTTAAATTAAATATGGCATTCAGTTAAAATACTAATTCGGTATTTAAATTAAATTTAAGAATAATGTATTTCAATGACTTTTCAAATATTTATAATATTTTTGACTCTAAAAGTTTTACTGTCACTTCTTGGTGGAAAAGTATTATACTGATATAATTATACCACAATATTTAGCATCTATTATTATTAATCATTACTATTTTAAAAAACTATTTTAAAATATAATATCTAGACCACCTTTATTCATATCATTGCAATAGAATATTTTACGTTTATCTTAATCAATAAAAATAATAAAAAATATTTTTGACTTCGAACCTGTGATGTTACGGTACACATGTTTTTATTTCAGCTCAAATTTTTTGATAGTCGCTGAACTCAATTAAAAATAGTTCTTGGTAGAAAATAAAGCTGATGAATGCTTATTTGACATTTTTACGCATCCTTTTAATAAAAATTTATCGATTCAATGTCACAGAAATATATATCAATAACATACTCGCTTTAATGCTTGAGGTATTTTTTTCGCTAGTTTCCTTTATAGCCTAGTTTGATTTTTTCTTCTAATAATTTTCATTGAAACGTAAGCGATGTTTTATCAGAAAATGGCTCTGTCATCATTTAACATATTGCTTTCGAGAGATGTAGGGTGTCTAGAGGCTTCATCGTAGATAGTCCGAGTAACGTAGTAGATATATCATTTTTTATCGGTGCGGATATTAAAATGAATACTGGGGTTCGATTTATACATGTTCCACCATTTTCAATGACTGCTTTGACATGAGACACAGTTTTATCAAACTATTTAAGTTTAAAATGAATTTTGCAATCATCTACTCAAGTAAATATTAAATAATATTTTAAAAAAAAACATATTATACGATGACTTTTAATGGGTCCGGTTTTACATATTTTTATGTTGGTTTTAAATCTCAATCTGTAGCAAATACACTCTTAATGAAACTTATTGTGATACTGCTCTCTCCTTTTTTCGAAAGTTAAGCCAGACATATAGAACTGAAAAAAAACTTTACAAACCTTACTTCATCGACCTTCTTATGTTAGTGTTTGCACTGGGATGTCCACCCATCCACACTGCAGATAAGTAAAACAACACTTCCAGCACAATATCCACCAAGCCTAAGAATAGGTTTTAATATTGAATATAATTTAAATAATTTATATCAATTCCAGCTAAGCGAGTGAATTGTCAATACTATAAAATGTTCACGCCCTGATTTGTTTCAATTCATACCCAATAGTACCCAGCTATGTTTGACGCTAGTATTAAGTTTTTTTTTTAAATTTTATGTCGCAATAACATAAAGTTAGTTGCCATTTCTCTTAATTTGCAGTTTTATTCGGTAACACGGAATTTCGTTTTAAGCTTACTGTAGGCAGACACAAAAAAATGATTAAATATATTGAAACCAATCCATCGACATTGTTTTTTATCTTTCTGTATATAAAGTCATAGTATGTTTCTCCCTTTTTATTATTTAAATGGAAAAAACAAATAGGAACGATTTTTTTATTTTTACTTATATTTATAATTGAAATACACTTTAGTTTCATTGCTGATTTATTAAATAACTAGAAAAATATGATTTATCACTAAAACCTTAAATGTTAAAAAAGATCATTTTTATACAACATATCATTCAATCTTTTTTCTTTTACTGTGGATAAGTTTTTCCAACTTATCCTTTTGAGGTCGTTTATCTAAATAACTGTTTCTCTCGTCAGACACTTATAACAGGATCAAGATTGAATAAGTCAAATATATCATTCTTACCGTAGCCAAGCGCGTGCCAGATAATGATTATTATCTTGCATACCAAATCATCTTTAATTATTCAACTGGCAACTTTTGAAGACTTACAATTAGATTGAGAAAATGGTTCATTATAATTTGTGAAAGTTATTTGAATACGTGGATTCAGTACGAATTCAATATTTTTGATGTCAATAATTAAGAGCTTTCTTAATATTATTGAATACATTACACGATTTTTGTCTCAGAAATAAATAAATAAATAAGGTATTCATATTCTTTTACCTTTTTTTATTAATAAATAAGGATAAAGTAGTTGAATTAAAATAATCAACAAATTTCAATTAATGACTGCCTTCCTAATCTTTGTGCAAAGACTTTACTTTCGTTAGCAATCTTTTTCGATTCAAAAAAAAAAAATTGCGTCAAACTATTGGCGAGAATTTTTTTTCGTATTATTATATTATTTTTATAGCATTACTCACTATGACAGGGTTTATATAAAACGTTTACAAATTAAAATATCTCTACTTACCATGAAAAATACACAATAAGTTCGTTTTTCAGTGAACAAAACTCCTTTTATGCTGAAAACACAAATAAAGTCGCATTTTTATGTCATTCATCTCACGTATACGTCTAAATAAATTAGTTAGCTAAGAACTTTTCGATTTTCTAGTTTTGACACCAACTTTGATAGAAAGGATCATTTGTTTGGATATTTCATGAAACAAAATTCGGGAAAAATATGCAAGAAAATTTGAAAAAATATATTTTTAATTTTGTTACTAAAATCAATACCTTAGGCTCAAATATGAAATAGAAATCGATTTTACTTTATCCATCTTCAATGTGTCAACAAAACGTTTATTTGCAGTGAATATTCTATTCGAAAGTTGAATATTCGTAGATTTATTTGAAATACTAATTTGCCCTTTACATCGGTTTATCCCAACTCATTTCTCGATGATACTTAAAAGCAGAAAATTTTGCCATACATGATTCAAACCAATTCAACTTGCTCATTATTTAAAAGCTCCCTGTAATCCGTAAAATAAGAAGACAGATAAGAATGACCCAAAGCTCTTAAAAGCTCTCGTATACTTTATCTTTCAGTATCGACAAGTGGAGCAGCTTCAGCGATGCTTAATGCTTCACCGCCTTTCTGTGACGTCCTACCCCTTAAGACAGAGTTTAAATTGTATATTTTATTCCAATTATAAAAACGCTAATTGTAAAGTTTTTTAAATAAACTTTTATTTTGTCACAAAATTAAATAAACTGCAATTACTGCAGATTGAAATTATCACATGCGTATCTTTTTCCTTCTTCATGTTCTCGCATTATGTTTTAGAGGCATAAAGAGAATTAAAAACCGTTATCTGTTCTTTAATGGCGAGTTCTCTCATTTTCCGACTAAACATTCTTTATACAGAGAAAAAACAGTTTAAGCAAAGAAATGATAGCTTCTTAATATGTGTTTAGTTTAACGCGACCGCGATTAAAATAAAAATTTAATTGATTTCTAGCATGTTGAGTTTATTCTATTAAACTTCCCACTTTAATGAGCGTACCTTTATGGGTTGCAGCTACCTGGTGGATTTGTTAGTCTTGTCACTTGTTGCTTTTTTTTTCTAAGAAAATCGTTGAATTGAGAAATGTCCGTATTGCAGACACTACGATTTTTTTTATTTAATTTCTGTCATTTTACAAATAAAATTTTTTCCATTTACATTTAAATTTCCCCGCTAATTTGGGTAATTAGTGACATCCACCATTTTGCAATACAATATGAGATTAAAATTACTGACTGAATTTTTGTGAAAAAAATTTATGTTTTGTTAAATTATCAATGATTTATACGTCTCCTGGATGTTTGTATGTCACTATTTCATATTGATTTAATTAATTCGTAACTTAAATTTTTCTATGTATTTTACGCTAAGTATAAAGAGTGCGTTTAATTTTTATTCAATAATTAATATTAAAGCAGGATAGATTAATATTTAAGAAATGTTAAAATTCAAATTCAATTCTTAAAAAGTGTGTGAAACTGAACCTGTTTTTTTAAATACGAATTGTGATACATTTAGCTTCGTATATTTATTATATCATATTATGTAATTTTTTCAAAGGGTTAAGAAACAAATAATATAAAAAAACACATTTCTGTAATTGCTTTGAAAATAAATTTATTAAGAAGCAGAATTTCTAAAATCACTATAATATACCTTAGTTTTAAGAATGAATTGCCAGGTTTCCTATAATCGAAAAATTCTTTTTTATGCACCAAAAATGTGTCATTATCAGAAAAAAAATCCACAGTGGTATAGATTTTTTCAATATTAAATATACAATAACATGTGTAACATTGACCGTTAAATTCAATATAATTATTATTTTTGAGTAAAAGTCTTCGAAGATAAAAAAAAATGCAATAAAAAACTCTGTTAGCAACATGGACGAAAAGCACGTTTCAATTTTTTATTGAAGTCTCATTAAAACTTACAATAAGTAGAATAAATTCTTTCATACTGCAGCCGCTTGGAAAACTTTTTTACAGTTTTAATAATTCTTCCTGTTTACTTCAGTTTTACAGTATTTTATTTGTACGCAAATAATTTCTTTTTTATTCTTTTCTGTACGACTAATATTTAATTTGATAAGCTGTATGCAACAAAGCTAAACATAACTTATAAAAAATATTGATTCTATTATTTGCACGGCTTTATCATTATTTTTGTAGAATATGTTATACGAAAAACAAAATTCAATAGTATTATTCGTCTTTTTTATTTTTCTAATTTATCGGTCAGCTTGTATTTTTTTTTAATATAATTAGTCGCTTTTTTTATTTTATGAATACTACTAAGTGATAGCACCATATGGGCGAATGTAAAATTTTATATTACATTTTTTTTTAAATACTTACATTTTTTACAACAATTCCAGCAAGCCGTTATTCCAGATGTTACCACAGTAATAAGATAAATGATCATCAACGGGCGTCATTCAATATCATTATCATTCAATGGGCGTAGCAAAATTAGAATTAATAACATTAATCAATAAACATGGCGTTTCAAAGTTTGATCAAAAAATTTTTTTTTTCAAATATCTTACCAGTCTCATTTTTAAGAGGTCTGTTAAATGAAATTTTCTCGAACGCATTTATCATTTCCTCAATGATTACTGTCAAATAACCTGAATAAACAGAGGAGCAGTGAAGGCAAATTTATTATATTAACGCACTCTGTATAGACGTATTATTTTATTCGGTTATGGCCGAAATTAGATTTTGTTATTTGAGAAAATGGAAAGACGGCGCAAGCAGCTGAGCCTTAATGCTATTAAATACATCCAATCAAAACGGCTGACTTTGCCTCGTTGGTTTTTTTTTTTTTGACATTTGATTTAAACATAAAAGCTTCAATAACTCATAAGCTATACCACGCCACAAATCGTTAAAAAATTACATTTGAAGAAGAATTAAAAGTATATATTATATTTATTGACAGTCTTGTCTTTGTATTTTATTTCGAATTGCACTATTTCGTGTTTGTTTCGTGTATATGAAGTACATTATTCATATTTTTCATCGTATATTCAATAATCAATACTTTGTTTTCCCATTGAACTCAAGGTTGTTGTTTTACATGGCTTTAGCTTTAATTACCTATTATACTTGATGTATCCTGTTATATTGTAACGCTAAGCGCTTTTGAATGGTGTCTTATGAACAAATATTCAATTCATATAAAGGTTTTATTCCATTGAATAAAACCTTTATATGAATTGAATATTTTATTTACTTTTAAGGTGTTAACTGTCACTTCTTGATGGAAAGGCATTATATTTTAAATAATAAAAACACATTTTTTAGTACTTATTTCCACAATATATTTTTTGATCAGGACCGGTTTCGCTCATCGCGAGCATTATCAACTGATAATGCTCGCGATGTCAGTTGATAATGCTCGCGATGAGCGAAACCGGTCCTGATCAAAAAATATATTGTGGAAATAAGTACTAAAAAATGTGTTTTTATTATTTAAAAAAAAAAAAAAAAAAATATTTTATATTTGAATTTCATTAAATTACTTGAAAAGAAATTAAAATTCATAAAAAAGTTTATCAGGAGACTTTATTTTTTCTCTTCGTATGATGCCGTAACGTATACTAAATATATTTAATCCTCAGTGGTTTCTACAACTATAGTTTAACGATTTGTTTTGAAGCTCGGTAGTATTATAGCACCGTAGTTTTATATATTATATAAATTAAACAACAGTCACCATAATAAAATACATTTATATCCGATTTAAAAATCTATACTTCACCAAGGGTCTTCGGGATACAGAATTAATTTAATCACAAAGCTATGAAATTTAAGATTCTTTTTCTCTTAAGTATTATTAAATATATATTTATACAGTATTTACATCATACTTCTTATAAAGTATTAAAACCTCTTTCAAGAGGTTGAAAGCTTAAGTGTCTTACACTTGCACTTTACGTCTGCATAATATATATAAAAGTTTATTCTGTTGAGCTTCATGCATCTGAGTGATTAGGGCGAAAGCAAGTCCACTGCAAAAGCTTTTAAGAAGCTTCTACCGATCAAAAATGTATTTAAGATTACTGATCGATGATGTCAGAGTATATGAAACTTTGAAAAAATCTTCTGAAATATTCAAAGATTTAATTTGTCTTACAAAAATCAACCAATCATTAAATTATCTATAGTTTTCTAATACAAATAATGTGCTGTGATATGCTCTAAATATTTATATTTAAGTGTTTATTATTTCTACAAATAGTTACAGGGTGGGTGAAAAAATTTTGCATCATTTATTACGTCTTATATACTGCATTTAAAATTAATTATTTAATTTTTTACAGGTCCTCTTTTATTTTAGCTGAAAATAATAATATGGTTTTAGTAAAATTAAACATTCAATCAACCTTTTTTGTTCATCTTAAAAATATTTTCTTCGCATATATCAAAAGTTCATGGAAAATATTTTATAAGTGATTCATAAGATTAAACTAAAATGATTGATTTGATTTTATACAAAGAATGAAATCTTTTTTGTTTCGAAAATAATATTTAGCATTTGTATTAAACCAAAAACTGTTTTAGATATTGATTTACCTTATAATTAAGCTGATAATGTGTTCACCTATTTTAATCATCAACCCAACCTGTTTCAGAAAAGGCAGATCTGCCGAGACCAGAGGCGGCGGCCCGCCGGGGCCTCGGCGCACTCAAGGGGCCAGAAAAAAGCCCCTCTGTTCCAGGGAGTGAGTGACCGTCACTGGAAAACACACATACAAGGTTAGCTGGTTGTCAGTAATGACAAGGGATTGATCGGACGTGTGCTTGTAGCCTTTACAAGTGAAGGTCAACATTTTTTTTAAACATAAATCACTGTAATTGATCAGGAAAATTTATTACACCACTAAGAAGTCGTCCTGCGTGGTAACATAATATATTGCTTTGAAATTCAATAGATTTCGCACAAAAATAAGTCCATATTAAAACTAATTAATTCTTTGTTGACGTCGAAAAATTTTTAATAAAGAAAAAAAATACCAATATTAAATCGTAGAAAACACTGCCGTAATAGAAAAATGGTTTCATATAACATATATTTCATAATTAGCTATTAAAAAAACGCAAACATCTTTTTAATGGAATATTCTTCCCATATGATCTTTGATTCGTCAAACGTAAACAACATAGGGATGAAAGATTTAGACACATAATATTTTAACTGCTTCACTATTTACATATTAAAGAACGACAATTTTTGAGTTGATGAAAATATCTGCGAAATCTTTTATTAATTTTATAAACCTTGAGACTCGTTATATACGGTAACTCATTTTATTGCACATATTTTCAGAGGAACTGTCATATAATGATGGAATAATGTATGAGAGAAAGAATCAGTCAAGGCCTTAATTTTGATATTTTAAAATAATGATTATTATACATTCTTCCGTATTTTTAAGGGAATGAAAAAAAAACGCATGTGTTGTTGAAAGCTTAAATTTATTGATTGGGGAAATAATACCGTACATTTAATTCGAGTAAACAAATGAAGCAAGTGTATGAATTAACAGCCGATGTGAGATTCAGTCAGAAGTAGGTCGAATGCAAATGAAGATACAAGAGAAGTGTGATATTACTATGCGCAAAGTTTTCTCTCATAATTAATCGTATTTAATCATTTATACGAAGCTTTTGCTGCCATTTTTTTTACTTTTTGAGATACATTTACAACAAAATGCATTCCGGTAGGGGGTGTTTTAATTCTATTTGTGTAAGCGTATTTTTTAAAAATATTAACAGTATTCTTATAGTAATTCTTTTAAAGAACGAGTACATGAAATGGAACTTTGATTTAAAGAATGTTTTTATTCACTGACATTTAAAGGCTTCAATTTGAGAAGAGTGGTTTTGCTATGTGGTAAAATTTGAAGAATTTTTCACGCCCTTTCTGTTTGGCTTGATTGAGGTCATGTTTGTCTAAACTTTCGCCTCGTGTATAAAGATTATCGGGTTTTGTTAGACGGTTTGCTATTCTGTTTTTGTAGATAAACGGATTATCTAGGAAATGTTGCTCCTAATTGCTGCTAGCCTCACTAATAATTTTACTTGGTGTTTATTGTATTATGTATTCACTTAAAAATTATATTTGATACCTTAAAAGGGATTTTGAAATAAAATTATGTTTTTATAGGCGCTGATTTTGCATTAGCCGAATTAATTTATTCATGTATTTTTAATAAACTTATAGCTTATTTTGCTCTTTCTTAAAACAGCTCTCAGAACAGAACCACGGAAAAAAACATTGCATTGTAGCATTTATGAATCGGTAAAAAATCATTAAATTCACCGTGTCCTTCAATGATTTGATAATCCAATTATTCAGAAATTATTTAAGTTAAATTATGTCACTCATATCTTATTGATTGGTTCTTAATGTTAAAAAAAACATGATCTATAATAAAAGTGATCATTTGTTTGATAGAATCAATTCAGATATAGAAAAAAAATTAAAAAGAAAAATGAAAATGGTATTTAAAATATTGTGATGTTGGATGGCTTTCGACACTATCTAATGTGATGAATATGTTGCTTTCATTAGATTTTCTCAATGCCATTTCATTTAATGTTGTTATTAGTTTGGTCAAACTTTTAAATACTAGTAAAGTTGATGATAAAAACAAAAATTTCGCTTTTTCGTAAGAACATAAAAATAGTGTTTGAAAAATACTTCGTTTTACAATTTTAAGACACAGGTAACTAGATATTTTTTACTTCAGCTAAAAAATGCTTTATCGCCAGACATTTTTTGTAATAATATTACTCGCACGTGACTTTGTACACGTTATAATACCAAAGACACTTATTTCATTTTTTTCTAAGAGCGTACTTCCTAAAAATTATTGCTGACGCATGACTCTATTTCGCGGTTTTCTTAGATGGCTATATTAAAAGGATCACCCATGAAAGAACAGATAAAATGAAAAAAAAAACTTTATTATACTTATACTTTTTATACAACACTCTTAATAACAGCGCCATCTTTTAATAAAAGCTGTGCTAATCGGTAAAGTTTGTCTGAATACGTGTAAAATTTGTAACGACATTGAAATATCTAATTTAATGATAAATTTTTTTTTTTAATAGATAATGCATATAAGACGTTTGTTTTGCAATATATTTGTCATATTTTTAAACTTTTGGGGGAAAATATTGGCAATTTTATCAGGATGATTTGTAGTAGGCGGTAAAAATGGACCTATACATTTTTGACTCTATTAAAACAGATAACAGAAATATTATAAGTGATTTTTAAGCACTCGTTATATTGTAGAATAATTGACATCAAAATTTATAAAATAAATTTATGAAACCGCTCTTTTCTCATTTAATTCTATACTCTTTTTATAATTTTTAGGATTATAAAATATGCTCATCAGAATCATAAAACATTACCGAAGAAAATATTTCATCTCTTTTTCAATTCGCGTCAGATCAATGTGGAATTAACATTTTAATAGGCTGGATAAAAAAATCTTATTTTATTATCAATAAAATTGATTTTATAATTATTCAATTGGATGCATTACTGTTATTTGCGTATCACAACGTGTTTTTATATTTAAAGCGCCTTTTTTTATTTACTCTGTAAAATTAAGTCACCTTCTAAAATGAGTACAAGATTTTTAACAGATTTCTTATAATGTTTGGTATTACCGCTTTATTTAAGAAAAGCCTCATTTTAAGTCTGAATGAAGTTGATATTCTCTTGTATTTTTTAATGAATACCGTAAGGAGTTTTAATTTTGACAATTTTGTTCAAAGATATATATTATATTTCTTGCATGGAAAGAACATTTTTCCGCGGTAAAACGCTCACATTTGTATGTGTTTGAAATGAAAATTGAGTCTCGCTCAACCGTGGAAACTTGTTATGATAAAATTATGTATGCAAGAGGTGGCAGAGTTTCTGTAGACAAGCTTATTTGAAAAATATTAAAGGTTTTGTTTGCAAAAGCGCTGAAACTATATTGAAACATCTCATAAAAAACATTATTTTGTTTCACTAATGAAAGCAAAAAATATTTTTCATTTAACTTAAGCCAAATCGAACAAACCCACGCGTTGTGTAACAAACTTTTACGTGACTGAAAAATAAGATTCGGAATTCTGACAATAATAGTAAAATCTATAAATACGGAAATATAGTAAAAGCACTAAATTGTATACCATCACGTAATACAATAAAATCCTATGGGTTATTTCACGTTAAATTTTATGTGAAAATTGTATTTTTTAAATATTTTTATCGGTTTCAAACTTGAAATGAGAAACCATATTGCATCTTGTTAAATTGATTTAACTTTATGTTTTTAGATGTTATATTTGAAAAATTATCATTTACTATATGATAACTATATGTTGACTAAAAAACATTGTTGAAATGTTTTATATTGTGTTAGTAAATATAATCCCAGTTTATTTATTATATAAATAAACTAAAAAAATATCAAAACAAGAAAAAAAACACTGCGCATTGACGTAGCTTTTCCCCTTCGTAATAGCCTCTTATGCCTAATAAAAAGCGAGCTTTTTAATGCATCAAAATATAAACATCATCTTTTTGTATTGTCACAATGGCGGGATAGAATATATTTTCTTGAGTAATCTCTTGGAGTTCGCGGATGAAATCCTTTGGGAAAAAGCTACACGTGTACAAGTGCGTCTCAACTCATAAAACGACTATTATAAACTGCGCAACAAGGAATACGACTTAATGAAATGTATCTTTGCCTAAAAATTTTAGAAGATTTTCTCGTAAAATGTCGTCGTTCGAAGGTCGTGATAATTATGACGGAATTTTCATATATTGTGTTTATTTACCTGGTGATGTTTAAAAGCCACTTTTTGATAACTGTTATAAATAATATAAATCTGGTTAGAAAAATTATTAATTATTAAATTTGATACTTTTATTTCATGTTTTATTCATGTCAAATCATTAATTTATATCCAATTCAAAATTGCTCATTCCCTGTCGTTCATATTGTTTTGACTCATCTAATAGTCTATACACACAAAAAAAAATAATAGTAATGTGATACCTGAACATGTCACATCTTCTCTTACTTCTGTATTTGTATTATTAATTATATTATATATAAACATACATATATCTTTACTATAAAATGAAAATGACTAACATAAAACAAAAGCAGTTTTATGGGGTGCGGATTACCGTTTATTTAATTTTAGCTGTAAAATATATATCAAACATGCATGTTTTTATTAATTTATTTTATATATCATTCTTAAAACGTTTATGAAATGGTTTTTTGCGTGGTTATTTCATCATAATATAATATATTATATTCAAAGAAAGAAGCTTATCATGAATAAATATATATTTTCTTTCTTAAAAGGTTTTCAAAAATATTAGAAAAATCAAAATTTTTGAATGATACAAAATATGTCAGTTTGAATACAAACTACTGATTAATAATAACGATGAAATTAGGGAATTATTTAAATTTGTCTTAAATGTAAACTAGTTTTGGGTGATTCCGTTAATACAAAAGCAATACTAGAAAATCAACGACTTAGAAACAGTCACGGCTTTGCAGAATTTCGTTTGAAAACTTTACTAAAATGACATGCAAACTAATATTCAGTGTGAGGTTTGGCGCCAAGAAGGTATTTCTGAAGGAGACGAAAACCCACCGCCTTATTTGTATTCCCAAATCGTCCAGCGTTGCTGGTCGTCACTTTGACTTCCCGCCAAAACTATGTAAAGCAGGAACAAGTGGTGAGATTTTACTGCGGAAAAAGGTCAAATTAGTTTCCTTTAAGGTTTTATTCCTTGACTTTTGATAGAACGTGTACAATTTGAAGGAAACTTTTCCCGACGAAAATAAAACCGGCCGAAAGAAAACTTATCGTTTAGGATTTTATATTTTGTTTTGGCAAAAAGGCGAGATGGATCTTAATCAATACTTGGATGTTTTTTTAGTTTGTCGCTCATTAACAATAATAATACATTCATTCTGGAGATGTCAAATTGACATACCACTTTTATATTACAAATGTACCTGTTATGGGAAGGAAAACCCAGACAGAAAACCGAACACCAACCCGCCTGGGCAGCGTGGTGTTGCTATGTCCAAACCCCCCCTGAAAAAAAAAAAAAAACAGGGGGAGGCCTTCATCCAGCAGTGGATCGACCCCGGCTGATGATGATGATGATGATGATAATAATAAGCACTAATTCAAGTTTACTTTTTTATGAATTTGAAAATTTCAATATTACATTAAAAATTTCATCAATCACCGTCAGTCGATAATTTTTATTTTATTTTTCGTGAGTTTGGATGTAACTAAACGTGTATTTTAAGATCATTTTTATGATATTGAAGATACATCGAATATGTTTAAAACTACTTTTACTGTGTAATTTCAAGCAATTTGCTTTTTGATTATGCTTTTCACTCTCTGAAAGAATTGATTGACTATATGTCGATTGGGTAAAACGGTTTCAACTCATGGTGACATAATGTTCTGTTCAATTATAATTATAAATATTTATGTATTAAATACTTAATCAAAAATAATTACGCAAATGCAATTCAATTTTTATTCAAGCGTTATTTTAATTTCATGTTCAAGAATGAATATTTTGTAAAAGGAATAATTGACTTCGGCTGCCATTCGTTAATCTTAAAATTCAAAGAAATGAAACTTACAAACTTTCTGTACTATATATTTGTTTTCAAATGCATTTTTACGATATAAAATAGTACACCCTTAATGTTCGCATGAATACTCTGTTCAATTCTAAGATGTTTATTAACCTATATTTTTATTTATAGAATAATATAGTTCAATTTAATTGATCAATATTAATGTAGCATTTATTATTTAGCCCCAACTAATAACCGTAAGATGTAATCTGGGTAAATTTCATTTACGTTTTATATGGTGAAAGCTTCACTGGAGCTTTTACCTAGTTGACATTTTAAAACTAATTAAGGAAATCGCACGCAGAAACGTCAATAAAACGGCCACCGTCTAGCTGAATATTTGCAAACAAATTACTGCATTTCATTTAAGCTGAATTAAACAGAGATTTAAAAATGTTCACGGAGTATAAACTATTTTTGATAATGTATTGGATTTTGGTTGTTTAAATGAATATATATATATATAATAAAATAAAATGAGTCGTTGGTATGAATAGTTTGTATAAAAGAATCAGATTTTTTCACAAAATTAACTTCAACTTTTACTATGCTAGCTTAGATTGATTTGATTGAAAATATTTCTTTAAATTTTTTAAAATATCGAATGGAAGCGCTTGATAAAATTCTCATGAAAAATAAATTTACAACTGTTTTATGCAGGACGACAAAAATCTTAAATAGAATATTTTCAAAGCGATGGGTTATTAAACGGCCAACGTCTGGAAAACTGAGAAACTTGCGCAGTATAAAGCACAAAGAAGCTTTAACGCTTAGAATCAATGCATTAATATAGAATAGCATGGGACGTCTTAAACGTCGGTGTGCCTCTGATTTTATCAATTTCTCTGACCGCCGTCAAAGCCTTGCGACGGTACAAGGCTACAGCCCCGAGAATCACGACTCGATATAATGTATTAAAAAATGACTGAGCATCGTTTTATCGTGGCTTGAACAAACATTTATTTTTGCTAAAATATATCATTATCTTTGTGTATGACGTCATATTTCATGTTGTAGATCAATATTTCAATACACCTTATTGTGAATTTAGAGGAACATATTTTATTCACACATTCTTTGACAAAAAAATATGTTTTTACATCAAATTTTTACATTACAAAATTTTGAGACAAAAAAGGAAACGAGTATTAGTTACTTTTTAAAAAATTAACAGTGGTTACTAATGAATGACAAAGGTCTGTAGAGAACTATGAATTGAAAAATATTATGCTTTACATAGGCATTGGAATAAGAGACATCTACCGGAGAGAATGTATTATATATTAATGGAAATATACAAAACCTGTAAGTTCGTTTGATACAATGTAATTGCTAAAATTTTCAAGCCAATTTCGTTTATTTAAGTGCTATTTTTTTTAATTATCAATAATATAATCCATTTTATTTTAGGTAATAAACGTCACAAGTAAAAAGGCTTCTGCATACTTTTCAATTATTTTTTTAAGTTTATATGAAGCATATTACACTGCAAATTCACAGTGCTGAGAAGTTAAATTCGGTTTGGTTAAATTCAAAGGTTCATCTGATGGAGCTGTTCTTTTATAAATTACAAAATAATTAATTATTTTATTATTCATACCTGCTAATATCTGCTCTAATGCATATGTGATCTTGTATGTGCGTTTCTTAGTCAACTTTTTTTTATGAACCTGGCTTTCTATCAATGATTTAATCCCCTTAACCAGTAAATATCTATAAGCGTTGGGCATTTGCCTCTTAATTATTGTTTTCAGTAACAACTGTATGGTATTTATTGTTGCGTGGAGCTTTCTGTCGATTTTGAATCATATATTGGAGGTCCCATACGGATATCAATGCCTGTTATTATGAACATATATATATTTTTAGTTTTCAACAATTTCAGAGAAACATTTATTCTATAATTTATGTAACAATTCTATCTTTTTTACGTTCTATCGTTATAATTTAATAGTATTTTATCGAAAGCCTGTAAGATTGTTTGTATAACAATTTCCTTATACGGCTTGCTGCCGATAAGTCAATTCAATATATGTTACCCAAATATTATTTACGTTGACTTGAACAAATATTAACCAACGTTTGTCTGCATTCTTGTATTTCAGTGATGAGGCGAAATTTTCATCACAAAAAAATACAGAGACTTTCACGCATAGATGATTAATGTTAGAAATTTTTCGTTTATATTGGTGTTCAACGGAATGATTTTTTTTTAATGAAGCATTCTTATTGAAGCTGCCGGCATTAAAACAAAATAGAAAACTTTTCATTGATCAGATTCAAAAGCTTAATTTTACTAAAAAGCTTTTTTGGTTTCATTAATTTGCTTAGATTGTGTGTGTGTTTAGATTAATAAATTTGCATTGACAATATTTAAAATATTGGTTTTATCTCGAATAAGTTATCTTTACTGTTTGAATTTCAAAATGCTAAAAGTAACTTCCATTAGAGTTAAGAAGAGCTATTTTTAAAACATTTTTTTGTTATTTTTGGCATTAATGATAAATAATGCATATAAAATTTGAAAGCATTCTCTTCACTTTACAATAAAACATGTTTCATACTGAACTCAGTGCATTGGACTTACTCTTTTAGTTAAGTGCTTTAAGCTTCCAGAATGAATAATATTTTCACTTAAATATCTACACTATTTCATTGCTGTCAGAAAAGTAATCGTAGAGGTAAAAAATCGATTCTGACTGTAAATTTCTTTCAATAAAACCTCCCCAATACTTGATAATAAAAATCATTTTTATAATGATTCATAATAAATGTGAATAAATCATTGAATGAGGAATCTGCCGGTTTTTCAACAAATGTTTAAATATAATTATTAATGTATAAATATGAATTTTTCTTTGTTCCGTAATATATTATAAACTACAATATTTATATCGATCTAACGAGCTTAACTATGAATAAAGTATCCATAATTTGATATTACGTAACGTTATATAGTTTTTTTCTTTCCTCTTCCAAGAGTTATTAATTGAATTTTCATGACAAGGCTTAACAACAAAACGCCCCTAAAACTAAAGCCGATTAATAAATTAGGCTGTGGCCATACTTAATATTGTTTTATTCCCTTACACCGGTAAATATATACGTACATGTACTTTTTTATCTGGACAATGATACTCAAAATATAAATCAGCTTGGTTAAATAATAATATTTAAATTTCAAATCGAAATGTCAAGATTTCTGCATTACTTCATCATATTTTATCCAAAAGATTTCACTAAACAATTTTATAAAAATTATTAAAATATTTTGTTTACAGTGGAATTACAGCTCAAAATTTATTTGCTTTACATATTTTTCATAAAATTATAAAAATATTTACCATTCCCATGCACGTAAAAAATGCTCGTTTTACGAAATCTTAATATATAAACGAGCTATTATATACAAATAAACGTAGGCAAACTTTAATACGCATATTGGATTCGTTTTTAAAAAATATATACAGTTAAAACTAAATTATCTGGAGGTTTTTATTTTATTGCAAGATTTTGAGCTGGCTAACATTATGTCTGCTAAGATTTCTTTAAGAGACTCAGTAGCTAGATAAAAGAGTAACTATGACTTACATAAAGCTTTCGTAATCTTTTAAAAACAAAATCATCCCCGACAGGTCTGAGAAGAACAATGAGATTGGGAGAGGCTGTTTTACGTGTATATGAAAGTAAATTACTTTCCACTAACAGAGTCGTAAATTACGTGTACCGTTAAGAATTAATCAATCTTTTTTATAGCTCGCTTAACAGACCAACACATCAATAACGCTAATAAGTGATATAATTCATATTAATATCTCGTATACATCACTTTAATTTTTGCATTAACTTATTTTTCTTCACTTAAATAAACAATAAATCAATAAAATATTATCTACCGTATAACATTGGAAAGGAAGAGAATTAAAACCGAAATGATTGGCTAGCATCTTTAAAAATGTATACACAAGTGTTTATATTCGACAAATTTATACGTCATAAGAAAAATCTCTATGAAAACATATCTTTCGATATTTTATATAAGATTGTTAATTTTATTATAAAAACGAAATAGAGGATTTAAAACATGATACATACGGTTTTACATCTTTATAAAAATATATTATTAATCTAATGAATTGCTTTTATTTGATTTCTTGTTGAGCTTGTATAAATTTTATTACCCATTAATTTATGATATCGACTGAATGTTCTTGATGGTATTTCAATGTAAAATTTTAATCGCTGAAACATTGTACGACTCTACACGTTTTGTCACTTATGACACGGTTTTGGGCTTTCGGAATCATCAAGAATTCCATCATACGAATATAACATAACTAGACTGTCTGATGATATCGAAAGATACCCCCCTGGTTGTAAGTGAAAAAACATGTGAAATCGTACAAAGTTTCAACAATTTAAATTTACTAAGTAATTACAAAAAGATAAATATCATAAAAAAACTCGAAAAAGCAATGTAGCATCATTATTTATTGCCATTAATTTATAAAGTGATTCATAAACAATATAGTAATATAATATTCTACATAGTTTTTGATAAAGAGTTGTTTTTTTAATATTATATACAGAAATATTTTTTTAAATAAATTTATATTCGCGTTTTATCAGTCAGTAAAAGTTTTTATCGTTCAAACAAGTAAAATTTAATATACTAACAAAAAAGATGGGTCGGTTTTTCAATGGACGAAAACTGTATTACACAATCCAATATTTAAGATGAAAAACTTTGAACAAAAATCTAGTCAAGAAATGTAGTAAAAGTATATTTTATTCAACAAGTTTACCCTTATACTTTGTAATTTATGTTTTCATCGATCATTTCAATAGTGTGCTACTTGCATTCATTCTATCCCCGGGTGGTATAGTATGACCAGTTTTAAAATAGTCAACCAATGTTACATTTCTTAAGTTATCTTCAATATGCATTGCAGCGAGTTATAAAACAAAATAAACACATTTCCCGGTAACTCACGTATGAGCAAAAAATAAACGCGGCTCGCTTTGGATTCAAATCTCTTCGTCTACGAGGAAATTTTATTATTCAGCCAGGCCAAAAAAATCTCACAAAGGACGTTCATCCCAGGGAAAGTTATCGCAGAAGAAAAATATTCTCTTTCCTCTAAATAACCGCGTTCGTGCCTGAAAAGTCAATTTTGCGACGCCGAAGGGGACAATTGCCGAAACGTCAAAGTGTTCTTAGATAGTAAGAATTGCCTGAAAACCATAACCTTAAGAGAATGCCGCAGAGGAATGTGTAATTTATCGACATCGCTACATTTTTTGCGAAAAAGCTCGTGTCACTCAATAAAAGGTAAATAAGTCAAAGTGTCATAATTTTATATGACAAATTAATGAGAGACATTCATTTAATATTATTAAAATTTATTAGAACTATTTATTATGAATTGTGAATCTTCCATCGCATGACATTGAACATAATTTAAATCACAGTGCTTAAAAATTTGAATTTGAATTGAACAATAAGAGACATCAGGGGTTCAATGTTATCGGTCGCCATTACTTATCTGTTAATCAAAAATGACTCTTTATAAACATTTTTCAAGTACAGATATGTGTTGATGTTAAGATTTATTACAATATAGAATAAACTCCTTCTTAATTGTAATCATTATTGTTATTTCCAATTTCAATCTTAAAATGGCTAATCAAATCTTTAACGTTTGTATTTACGTATCATTTCATAGATTAAAATAAATCAAAATGATTTTTCATTATTTAATTCAAGCGTTATACATCACACCTGCTATCAAAACATATTGCCATATTTGATTTAATTTGCTTTCCTCCTTTTATTCAATTCTAAATTGATTAACGAAAAGTGTATATTGTTACGGTTATCCATAATAATTTTTGATTAAAAATATGACTTGAATAGAAAACTATTAATATTGATTATCTATATATTATATATATATATATATATATATACTTCATGGATGATATATCTTAAACTCCACAAACATTATTTCCTTAACCAATGTGTTCAATATTAAAGAGAAGCAAAATAGATATTAGAAAAATCTTCAAAAAAATGCAGTGTCATTTAAATTGATTGCAAAAAAGTATTTCCCACATATGAAATGTTGTGGCAGTAAATACTAATTTGTCAACATGACTGAAAAACTTATTCTTCTTCCAATTTTAAGACCACATATTTAATTAAAGCCCATAGAAAAATAAATGAATATTTTTTTATTTGAAGTCAAACGGGAAAGTATATTTGTTAAATATAAAATATATAGTACATTTCACTGAATATCAAAAGTATGCTGACCACGTATGTATTAGTAAAGAAATATCAAAATGTCAATCATTTACGACTTATTACATTTAAGAGTAATACGAATAATGTTCAAGAGGTTTTTATTTTACCTTTATAAATAAAATATCATTTACAATAAAAAGAATATTTTTTCCTTGATATAAAACATGCTATATGACTGTCATACTATTACTTTCGCTTTTGAAAATGACAAAGCTATTTATTTTGACGCGAAATGAATTTATTTTTTATGACATTCTTTTCCAAATAAATTTTCCACGATATCATTAACAAAACATGTGAGCCGCGAGACACTAAAAATATGAAGATGGTAATTGACTTAATAATTGTTACTAAATAAGAAAAAGTTATAAAATTTTCGTTCTACTTTTAAAAATAATTTAGAAAGAGATTCACGTGTTTATTCATTCATCAACATCCTAGATGAAAACATAATTATTCTCAGATCTTCTAGAACTTTTGCCAAATAATTTAAGAAGAACGTAAAGTTTTTTCTGTTGATTTCAATTGACGATTATTTTATTTCAAAAATGGCTCGTATCCAAAGGTGTGTTCAAACTCTCATTCAACACGTGGCTTGATTAAGTTTCATCATGATTAACAAACAATAAATAATTGATGATTTTTTGTGGTGATAACTTTAAATATTTGTAATTAAAAAAAAAGGTTCATAGAAATACCTAAAGTCAATCAGTCGCCAACTTGTTCTTTTATTAAAATTCGAATCATAAAATCGGTTTTGTGCTGTTTTCGAACGATTTATGAATTCATGGATACCTTTTATATTGTTTTCTGCTCTAACACTATTCAATTTTGAGAGTTGTGCGTTGGGCAAATGATTCCCCAATCGTTATTTAAGCGTTCTTCGTATTCTTATATCTTTTTAATTATAGGAAAATCAAAATATTGTATCACAACTTGTCTATGAAAATTATTCCCCAAGTCAATTTCAAAATATATGTGTAGTAATCATTGAGGCCAAAGAGGTCGTATTTTCACATGTTAATTATATCATTTATATAATTAACATGTGTCCCAGTTTTAAATATTTTTAATAATTATGAATTTTATATGTTTTAGCAGAAAGATTAAAATTTAAATACGAAAAAAAATACGAAATCAAAAAACTTGAATGATTGCATGGGAACCATATTATTATTGAAAATTTTAAAAAAACATAATATTTTTTCTAATTCATAGATTCAATAAACATATATTATTATGGCCAATTCGTTAGCTTAAAAATTGACGATATTTCTTCATTATTCATTTTCTAAGATGGTTAAAAGTTGTCATTCGTAATTAAATATATTCACGGCTTTATTGATCAGACAATCTGTTTTTTTATTAGATGTGTGTTTATCTGAAACTGATTAAATGTTAATCATTTTTATATGATATTCATATATACTCTATTGTGTAATTGTCGCTAAAACTGCAATGGTAAATTTATGAACATATTGCTAATTTTTTGTATTTTACTATAATATTTTTTTTTTCATATGGCTTATCAAATTTTGCAATCTGTCAATTTAAATCATTGAAATGCTTCCAATTTCACAGCGTGCTTAAGCGATTTACGATAGATTTTTTTCTTTCAACGAAATTAAAAATAGCTTTAGTGAGGAATCGACCAGAAGCGGTTTTTTATTCGGGTCAAGGTGAGTAATTTAAGCTTATATTTTTTTTGAAAGCTGTTAAAATACAACAACATGCGTAGACGTGAGAATGCTAAGAATAGTCAAAACTAAGATACTATGAATAGTTAAATAGTTAAATTACCCAAAATAAAAACTAGTTAATTTATTGAAGCGATTACAAGGATCATTTTATAATTTGTGCTTTCTCTTGTAAAGTGTTTTTTCTATGTTCCAAAAGCATCTAAGATGATTATGTGTTTTATCTTTCAATATTCAATAACATTATTTTTCCCCGAAAATATAAGCTAAAAAAAATTTGAAATAAAATTTTATAAAAAGTCTTTAAAATTATAATTTCTTGCGTCTTTTTGTATCACGTTGACATTAAATAGTATGCCACCGACAGTAAATAAGAGAAGGTCCAAAAGTACTTTAAATATGAAACGTGTTGACCTTCCAATCAGTTACAGGCGTAATATATTTTTCTTTGTCAACTTTTTGACGATATTGTCAGTCACGGTCAAAAGCTGTTTGAGTAAGTGGAACGAGCTTTTCAGGTTTGTGGGTCATTTGCATGAAAAGAGCTTATTTGTTTCAGGTACGCTTAAAAAAACAAATTTGCGCTTTTGGACTGAACGTTATATTTATTAATAATGCGCGGGCGGCCACTCAATGTCGAGGCACGGATTTTTTCACTTGATTTGTTTTTAGTCAAGCTTACCAAAATCAGCAATTATATACAGACATATACTTTGTTACTCCTGGCAGGTTATACTTAAATTGTCAAAAAAATGAAAAATGAATTTAAATCCTGCATAAAGCGCGATTTTTATTTTAGATTTGGCAGAGTCGTAGTATTTTAAATCAACCACAAGGTAAACTAAGCCATAATGACAGCCATTAGCATTTATGGATTTCATAAACTTTATTGAGATTACAGAGTTTCAATAGTCAGTTTTTAATTTATACCTATACAGTCACCAGATGTATCTTAAATTAATAAATTACTAAAAATTTATTAATGAAAAACTATTTAACTATATATTCTCCATATATGTTACCATCGACTTTACTTTGAATAATATTTTTGCTTATTATTGAAAATAGAATATACCGCTGTTTTTGAATAATCAAGGGGTGATTTCAATTTATTGATCAATTAATTTCTATAAAATGTGTTTAGTTATATGTATCCTGCAAAAGATAATTCGACGAAATTTTTTTAGTATCACAAAATTCATATTTTATTGAAAATTCATTTCTTAAAAATAGTCAAAAAATAATATCATTTCTTATTCATAATATAATGATCTCTATTTTTAAAAGACATGGATTTCATTTCTTGTTTTTGTCTTATCACGCCAACACAACAACAATGCAGTTATGGCTATAAATTCTTGAAATGAAAGGTGGTTGTTCTTAAATGAATGCTGTCATCATTTTATAAATAGTATTTCCAAATATAAACATGTTCTTTTTAACATCTCCAAGTCTAAATCGGGTTCAGAAATGCTATTTTCTCCAATTCTGGTCGTTTTTCGAATACATTTTACGAAAGAAGCGGTTCTTTGCCTGTAGCCAGCCGATCAACAAGTACGCATCGAGTATTTCTGGACCGTGACGTCACATGTCATGGACGTCTCGACGCTTCACTTTGCATCCGCGAGGAACACGTTCGACCAAACCAAATTACTACACGCGTCGAATTTTCGGCAGTGATTTTCAACAGTTTTCTCTAGCACTGAACTTTAAAGATAACACATAAAAGCTTTTTGAAATGAATTGAATCCGACAAGTTGAAGAAAATAAGCATGCTGAAACTTTTTGCGTGTGAGTGATTATAAATTTTGCAAATAGATTTTTACTCTTAATGAACTTATTTTCATTTTTTTCAATGCTTATATAATAGCATTAAATTTTAGCGTAGGAACTATTTTATTTATTTTGAAGTAGTCGATCATATGACTAAAGAAATATGATTCTCTGATTGATCACGAAAAATTAAAATGAATTAGATAAGATATAATAATATTTTGTTGATAAAGAAAATGCTTAGGTAAAAAAAATATTTTTTCTAAGCGTATTTTTGAAGAAGTGAAACTTTTGTAATAATTGGCATAGAAAAGTGATGTAACAAAAAAAAATCGTGATTAGAGATTTGTTATAAATAAATCATGTTATTGAATGTTTCGGTTGTATTTTGTTTTGGCTATAGTTGTGTAGAAGTTTTGTAATTTTCAATATCAAGCCGTTCTTTGTTTTGATGAATGGAAAAACTAATAGCCCAATGGTGGAGAATCTCTGAACCACAGCATCTCGAAAGTTTCCTTTAAACAATCGTCAAGACGCCGAAAGGTGAATCCAGTCCAACGCCGAGTCCGCATACTAAGCGAAACATCGACTGCGATTCGACGACTTGCGTCCTAGTGATACAAAAAAATAATTCCTGATCAATTTTGTACAGTGATACTATGTATAAAATATTCTGTGATTTCTAATCTAATTAGTTTTCATTTACGGATCGATATAATAACGAAAAATAACTTTAGTTTTATGTGTAAAGTGATACGAAGTTCTATTTTAAAACGTAGTGGAATGGGACGAATGCATGCGGATTGTATTTAAAACTTCTCAAATATTAAAGGTATGCAAATATGATTATTTCATTTTTTATCATTAATATCGTCAATGTATAAAAATATTTATTTTTACAAATTACATCAAATCAAAGAAGTGTTCAATGATTTTTATTTTTTTAATATCATTTTTTTGGTGCAAAAAAGAAAAGTTATTAGTATTTTTAATCATTTAATAAGCGATTTTTAGCTTGTTTTTAAATTAAAATACATGCAAAAATTAGTGAACCATGAATCGATTTTGTGATATGAATGTATTGCAATAGAGTGTTCTCAAGTAATGCAAATCATCATAAAATATTACGGTTGATTTATCATTTACAAGAACAAGAATTCCAACTTATTACAGCTAAAATTTATAAGCAAACACCATAAATGTGTTTTAATCAAGTTTTATAGGAATTTTAAAATAAAGTTTATTTTTTGGAAAGGGTCATTGATAATATCAAACAATTGTTGATATTGGAAATAAGTTTCAAAATATTTATCATCATACAAGCTCTATTCTTTCGTTTGACAAGTTATTGTGATTGAGTCTGCTTTTGAAATCAACCGATAAATAAACATGTATCGTCGCTTACACTGAATATAAAAAGTTCAATTTAATATGAAATGACAGATGGCTCGCTTGGAAATTAAAGCGATTCCCAATAAACATTCATGAACCCTTCTAATTGAAATAACTTGAGTGAGTGGACATTTCAGCGCAATCAATATTTATGTTAGAGAGCTTTTCCATTTTCTTTGTCATGGGAGTAAGTTTTCGATACGTCATTTGTTTTAATGACGGTACACGGAGCCCGGCTATTACACGTTAAGCTATTTAAGCCCCCGTTGAGTTCTTTGTTTTGTAGATTCTCTCATGCTATTTCGGTCCGAACGCTTTTTCCCATCAAAAATCGTTTCTTCGGTCATCCGGAGTATAAAGCTACTAAATTTTCATGATTTCATGTTATTTTTCTATTTTTTTATTCAATTTTATTGATGAAATAAGTGTTTTACTTTAAGTTTATCTTATTTTCAAATTATATTATTTTTAAAAAGCTTCGCTAAATCACTAAAAAAATCCATTTTTTTTAATTTTAAAATCTCAACATTATAGTTGAAATGTATTTTGTCTTAAAATTAATATTCTGTTTAAATGAATACCTTATTGAAAACAATTTTCAATTCATGAATTTTCTGACAAATTAACTTACGGCTTTTATTCTAAAATAAATGTTCTATTAAAGCTTTAAAAACAAAGATTTTTTATGTATTATATATTCCATTTAAGCGCTCATGTTGTTCTTTTAAATCAACCTACTATCATCAATATTATAAACACGTTAGCAATGTCAGTTAATCCCCAGTCATTAAATTCAGTCGTAAAAAAACTATGTCGAGAGGCCCTTGAACGAATGTTTACTTAGCGTTAATACCCTCAGAGGGTCAAAAAGCACTTTTTTCTTTATATATGTACACTCGCCTACGCCAAAAAATATGTAAATTTATTAATAAACAATTCGCAATGTTTCGTTAATGAGTCAGCTTATTTGGTATATCAACAGTTGTGTGAAAGCTTGGCAGAGCTTTCAATGACGTTTGTATTTTTTATTTGAAAGAAATTTCACTAAAGATTGCTGATTCGATATATTTTTAAAACATCTTACGCCTAATGAAAAGTTTAATAATCATCATATTGATATGCAAACAGCCTATGAATATGACAACATTGAAAAACTAATTGTAAAATATGACAACATTGGGGTGCCAATAAAATTATTTTATTTGATGACTCCGATTAATTGATTTATGCATTTACCTTACCGCTTTCTTTGTTTTATTTTAGAATGAATATAACCGGATAAATATGAAAAAAAGTGGTTGATTGAAAAGACAAAATGACAAAAGAGTGTTTATTTAACTGTTCTTAATTTTCATTGAAAGACATTTAAGTCTACGAAAATATCTATTCGAGAAAATAAAACACTTCCCAGTATGTTTAAATGTGTAAATATAACAATGGTATCCAAATACTATATCCGGCTATTTGTATGTGATAATACATTCATAATTAGGAATAGATATGATTTATAGCACCAGTGACGGCATTCACCTTCTTTTTACTTTTACTAAATAATCGATATACATACCAAAATAAAAAAGTAATCAAATTGATGTTGAATATTTCGTGCCAACAAAATTTCTACTGGAAATTGTATCAAACATTGGCAAAGAATCATTTACGTCATCACATTGCTTAAGAAAAGTAAAATTGATCGTTTTGAAAATGTTTCTCAAAGGTCACGATCAAATCAATGTAATATTATTATTTTTTCATAAGAAATTCAGTTTTAAATATCATTATATTTGAGTCACTAGATTTAAAAGAATTTCTTCTATATAAATTTGATAATTCATATAACACAATAAAATCGATTAAAACTTTTATCTATTTATTTTACCTGTTTTTTGCTGACTAAAATTATAATACATATGCAAATGGGCTTTTAGTTTTCTGGATATTCTCTTATTTTCATGTTGTACAAATATTAGGCTTAAAGATGCATATTTTTTCGCATACACTCAGCAGAAACAATCAACCTTTAAGGAATTCTAATTCTTTATTTACAGTGATGATTCGCATACACAGAAAAATGATAATTTATTATCAGATATTGCGCATAAAGTAATTAAAAGTTGCGCTTGATTTTACGTCGCCATTTTTTACTTACTTTCCATAGTGACAAAGATGGTCTTTCTTTCTTTTGACTTCCTGAAACATCCTATTGAAAGTTTCGTTTACAGTTTTGTTATCCATTTCTATTCAATGAATATAATGATATTTTTCTCGTCTATCGATATTTTAGACGGCTTACTGCTCCAACAGTCAATATTCTGCGCAAATCAAAATTAATTAGAATAATACCTGAAGTTTCAAACAATCAAACTCTGTACAATGTTTTGATATTCACGGCCCGAGCTTCACTTTCCTCTTCAGGCCTTAAAGACCAAGTATGAAATTAAGCTGAATTCAAAATAGCTCGTCGGTTGTATTGCATCCGTGTACAAAAATACTTTGTTATTGATATTGAAATCCATAAAACCACATATACCATTATTGTAAATTATGAAGTAATATTTGTTTATAATAACAATTGTATTTGGTTTACAATGACAACCTTTTTAGTATTTACATGAATTTTGTTTTTGACAATTAAATGACTCTATCTTAATAAAATACATGCTCTTCAATAATCAATGTAGATGTTTCTATAGCTTTTTGAATCGATGATATACATCATAATAATGCATACAAATATGATTGCACTATTACTTTACGCAAACAAATTGCATTCAACACACGTAAATATAAGACTTTTACCTTGTCATTTATGAATAAGGTAGCTAAATTAAGAAAGAAAGAATACTAAGAAATTTTTAGCGGGTGGATATGCTTACTATTTATTATAATAAATCGGCACAAGTGGAAAATCAAATATATTTTTTTGTCCATTTTATAGCTGCTCTGTTTTCTTTAATTGAATGCTTAAAAACACTACCATCCATATTAACATAATAAAAACATATAGTTATCTACTGTCATAATATAGAGTCTTGTGCAAGACATTTAAATTCGTTTTATAATACGTCGCAATCAAACAATTTTTTAAGACAGTGTTGCAAATCGATAATAACTTGAATGCAAGACATTAGCTGTAAAGTTTTTTGGAATAAAGGAACATCGCTTGGCCACAATATTTATAAGAGATCTTTTAAAATTATTTTACACAACGTAAATCAAATTTAAAGTTACACGCTTTCCACGTGCTGCCAAAAACGTTGTAAAACAAGGATATTGTTTATTAATTCAAGGTCAATAACAAACAAAACGAAATTATTTACTTTGATAAAACATGTAATAAAAATATATTCTTTATACAGAGTCAACTAGTATAGTCAATATTTATTCAATTTATATTTTGTTTCAATTCAACATGAAGCTTAAAATTATGAACACGTCTTAAAAAATTTTGATTCAGAAACAAATTTAATTTTGAAAATCGCATAAAATTATGAACGTTGAATTACTTTCTATATTGGAATGAATATTAGTTTGTATTAATAATTGTGAAATAGTAATTTATTATAAAACATTTAATCACCAGTAAAACAAATGCGATAAAACCCTATTTTGTAGGTTTCCGTATTCATTGTTTGATTGACTTTATATTTTTGCGACTTTTTGAATATTGCAATGTAAAATAAGGCTTTTTGAAATTTAATATCTTGCACCGATAGATATATTCATAACTTTTGCAACGCGTAAGTGATAATATTTTAAACAATTTTTTATTAAATATTTTATCACTCTTATTTGTTCGATATAATAATATTCTATAAAGAAAAATACGATAATGCTCGAGTAATGGTTTACAAAACTTAAATAGCAAGACGGAAACTTTTGACTTTTTATTTAAAAATGCGCTACTCAAAATTATATTGATATTAATTATCTACCGGCCAGTGAAGAAGTAATATAATAAGCCTTGCTTAAACAAAGTATAATTTCCCTTTGTGGACATTAAGTAATTTGTAATCATAAACCCGCGCAAATGAAAATAGAGTGAACAGATATTGTTATGAAAATCGGGGATTTTCGCAAAGCGTCTAACAACATTTGGAAATTACCGTTATTCGGAAGAATGTGAGGAAAATGGCCCGAGGCAATTTCCATAATTCGGTTATATATTGCCGAGAGATGTTTTTCCCGATTGCCTCAAACATATTGCTATCCCCTGAAAAAAATCACTTTAATACATTACACATGCGGGCCGATGCCGCGTTTGCAAAAATTATCATTATTTGATATTTTTATATCTATTCAAAAAACGTGCATACAAAGCAATGGGAATAAGATGCGTTATTGATGCCGGAAGGGTACATTATTTGACCTTGTTCGCAGATGCTAAAATACTTGAAAAATATTTAAATTATTTTCGGAAATATAAAAACAAGCTTACCCTCAGAATATTACTTTTTGAATTACAATATTGCCCCCCATAACTGGAAAATGATGTGCTAAGTAAAACATTCAGAGAATACTAATAATTTATCTTTAATTGTAATTTTTCTTTATACTTGATAGTTAAGACATATATTATTCAGCAGTTTCTTATTAAAAATATTAATCTCAGGTCATTCTATGAATTCACCAAAACGAATAAATAAACAAATAAAACAATCATATGCTTTAATGTTAAAATCCTTTTCATTTATTTATAATAGGTGTAAAGAAAGCATAAAGCATCAGGTATAAAAAACATATATATGACTTTAGAATGGAGAAAATTTTTCAATTAAATAATCTTATCAAAATGTTCACGGTTTTCTTTTTTTTAAGCGTGTATTAAATGTTATTTAAAATTGTGGACAATGTCAAACAGAAACGTCTTGCTTAAGTTTTTTAATATTTAATTATAATTAAAGTGTACTGTATAACTACAATGGAGTGTTTTCTAATGTTCGATTAAATGTACAGTAGATAATTCAAGCGGTATTTTGTCAATTTGTATAAAAATCTTTCATTTATATAGTAGACTCCCATCATAAACTACAGGTTTTAAAAATACATTATCCACTGTGAATACTTGAGACGTCGTCCCACAGAGGACGCCTGAATTATGCGTCTTTATTTTTGGAAGTCGTGGCAATTTCTATTTCAGTTCGGCAACGAAACACGCTTGCTTGTTTTCATCGCGCACGCTTTTAAAAATTCACGCAGATGCTCCTAGAAAGTCAAATAAAAAAGCTTCATAATGAAATTGAGAAAATGCTGCCGACTTTCAAATATTTTTATTAAATAATGTTTTTCTATCAACCTACAACAAAATTAAAAATTACTTTTTTTATCTGATTGAATCAATTTCTAGTCGATTAGCAATAACGGTTTTAATTTACACGTAGGAGTCATTTTTACATTTCAAAAAACATATAATTGTCTTTCATTATCTCTGAACATTTACTTCAGATTCCACCTAATTTTTATAGATTTTTTCTTCATACTTATTCTTATGTGACCAATCAACCTTTCTTTACAAATAGCGGAATTGGTAAACTTATTGAAAATATTCTATTTACAAAAATCACATGGCCAATGGTCAATGATAAAGACTGGGTAATAATTTTGCGCTTAGACATTTATACAAAAATGTTACAATGGTAGATTTATTCATTCGTATCGACTTTCTATTTTCCTAAGTGAAAGCATCTGTCTATTTTCATTCATCTTTTAAATAATAATACGATGACTTTACACTGAATTTTTTTCAAATATTTTTTTTTTTAATCATTTTTTTTTGGAACTGTCAAATCAGTTTTAACCAAAAATATTTAAGCTACTTGCTGCGAATAAATATAAAGTGTCTCAAACTTATATAGAGATGCCAGATTTTTTTGTTTTAATGCTGATGCATTTAAAGAAACAGAGCAATGAATGAAAATGAATAGAAATTCTCTTTGCTTGAATATAAAACATTCCAATAAACATTATTATATTTTTTTCCCATTGCAAACATTAATTTTCACGAAAAAAATCTTTTTGCAGTTTTTGTAATTTACTAATGATTTAAGTTGGAATCAATTCAGACAAACCACAAAAACAAAACACTAATGTCAAGGTTTCTGTCCATAATGTGTCCATATGTTTTTGTCCAATAGTGCAACCTTATTTGCCCAGTACAGTTAAAATGGAAAGCGCAGTGCCCATGAAAAAGATTTTATTTTGAAGCTAAAATATGTCTGGTGCCCTTTGATGGATGCAAACCACACAATCTGGTAAGCTATTAGGGCTATTCTTTACGCTAACTCATCATCACCATAAAGGGTATGGAGGAGGTGAAGCCATTTCGCGATATTTGTTTATAGAAGAAGTTATTGACTAAGTAAAAATAAAACAGTTTTTTTTAAGGATATAATGTTTTTTTTTTTGAAAAGAAACTTTATCATCAAAATATGCAATAATGCTTTTTTCAAAACTTAATAAAACAAAAGGGATGAAAATGAAAAATAATACATATATTATTTATATTTGTTACCATAACTAGTAACATAATCTAACGCAAGCCAGTAATGTATTCTGAGAATAAATTATTTAATGAAAAAACTCAATAACCAAAATGTTACAATACAACATCGACATGTGTTTTTAAATTTGAATGAGCTATCACGTATATGAATAACTAATAAAAACGAATATTTCAAAGACGTAAAGGATAAAAAACTAACTTTATATCAGTTTGATTATAAAATTACAAATGAACACATATGGATCTGTACAATTTTCATCCTCTCACATATGGCAAATTCTGGAAACTGGACTTATTGACAGTGATTTTGAGTCACGATCAACTCTAAATTCTTTCAATCTGTCTCTCGGCTTAAAAAACAAATGATTGGTACCATTCTGACGTTGGAAAGTATATTTTTTGTAATATTTAATACAAGCAATATGTGTTTATAGCAGGAAATGTCCAAACACGTAGAAAAAGCTGACTTTACTTCCGTTTTAAAAATATTTTTTCTGTCGTTGGTTTACAATAACTTGAGATTTAAATTAGATAAAAAAAGTTCCCAGTATCAATCGATGTTCTTGATAAGCATTATTGCAATTTATTATTTGGCTAGAAACTTATGAGTTTCATATTTTCAAGTTTGTCTTTGTTATATTAAAAGAAGCTAAACACTTCATAATGCCTCGGTAAGTTGTTGGCAAAAATATTTCCCCAAATGTTAAAATGATGGTCTTCGGCCCGTGATTTATTGTAGGCGACATTATCAAAAACGCGGCTCGCTTATGAAATAATGAGTCAATTTATCAAAACTTCTATAACTTTCTCTCTTTCATGTCACTTTGTGTATTTTCTTTTTTAGGAAACGAAATTTTTATCCGAGTTGAACGGACCGATTTTTAAGTCGCCTTTAATCTGATAAGGCTTAGTGATAGTCGTTTAGCGCCCCCGTCAAAAACGTATGTTTATTCTTTCTCGTTGAACATAATCTTGTATTGTAAAAATCAATTAGCATTTTATTAGTCCTACGCATTAGTATTATTACCAAATCAAAAGCAAATTGTATGTGTTTGTGTTTTTAAATATTTTGCCAAAAATAATGTCAAATATATACAAAATATGTCCTTTTTAGCAGGTGCCTAATTTTCCAGAAAATCGTTTTGCTTGGCAGGTATACCAATTGACGACAGAGTTTTGTTGCCAGGTGGCATTTTGCCATTTAACTTGCTTAAGCATCCGTGAAATCGTTTTTGGTAATATGGATCTACTCTCTATAAAGAATACATTAGTGTAAATACGTTTTATGAAAATCTGGTTGACTCAATAACAATTAATTTTTTTTTTATAATATGAGTTTTACAACTAAAATTTTAGGCCTATGGGTTTGATGATTGTTATGAACAAGTTACAAGAGTAGAAAACTACCTACAAACTCTTGTGTACATACAAAATAGAGATGTTGGTCGAGTATCATTTTAATGAAAAGTGACCAGTCAGATCATTTTTTGTCCAATCCAATTGGTCAATATTTTGTATACATATATATTGAACTATTTTCAGTTTAATTATTGCAATACTTTCATATAAATAGTTATATCAATGGTTTACTCAATTAAAAGTGATTTTATAAAACTCTTGTTCGGTCTGATTCTATTGCAATGTGAAGAAACGCCTGTTAAAAATGACAAATAATCTTCCACAATTTCATAAATAAATACAAATTAAATAAAATTGTAAAAGAATCCGATACAATTAACATTAAAAAATTTATATATAGTATCGCTTAAGAAGACCGTGGTTATAATATTCCGCGAAGTGAAAAAAAATCATCATACGAATATATATAATTTTAAATATTTCATGCGTTGGCTGGCTCTCTTGAAAATCTATGGAAGATTGAATTGCATCGCCCTAAAATGATTCGCATTTATCTCAAATGGCTGAACTAACTCTCCGGAATAGGCAGCTATAACTTAGCCTAATGTGATGTAACTTCTAGGGTACTTCTTATTGCCACGTGTATTCTATCATTGTACCCGTTTCAAAAGGGACATTCGTACCCTCACACTTATACGTATTTCATTCAGTTGAAGTAGAGCTTTTCTATTGGCTCGGGCTTAATTTAATTGAAGGCTTATATCATCGTTTCTATCTATTGTCAGTCATTAACGTTAGCCGGTATAACATGAAGGTCTCTGAAAATGCTTCAGTCCTTAGATGTAAAAAATATCTAACTCCATATTTTAAAATATACGATTTTTAAAAATCATTTTTTTATGTACAATACATACAATAAATTTAAGCTAATTAAGAAATTGTGAAAGTAAATAAAAATATTTAAAAAATTAAAAATTATCTATCACTATTAACGATCAATTCTAGATATATTTTATATTCATCATTTTTATATAGAAAAGAGTATTTTGAAACCAAGACATGGCTTCCACAAAAAGCGTGCAATTTTAACAAATTTAAATATCGATTAACAAGAGAAATGAAGTTCGAGAGAAAAAAAATGATTTTTATCATCTATAGAGAATAGCTCAAATAAAAGTTTTCATCTCCAAATATCCCCATGAAATCCTCAAATACTCTTGTCGATTTATTTTAATTGAAATACAAAGATATCCACAATAAATAACAATTATTTCCATTATACTTTTATAAACCATCTTAAACTAAAGTATTTTCTTCTAAAACGAAGCAGATCTTCATTTATCACCATAACTTTTTAATAATACCTGTAATCGAAGACATTTAGTTTCATTAGAAAAAACACAAATCTATCTTTGAAAATCTAAAAAAAATCTATCTTTAATCAATCTATTATATTTGAAAAACGAAACACAGCAATCTGACAAAAATTTTATTTAATATATTAAGATTTTCTTTAAAAAGCATTATGATTTTTTTTATTGAATTAAAAATATTTTACTTTCATAATTCAAAGACAATGAGGGTTTCTACGACATGCTACGCCGCGACATGACAACGTGAAAAGCGCATGAGTCAGTTAGAGACATTGTGTTGTAAGACATTCCAAATTATGCCAAAGAGAATGGCGTATCTTGAGTTTTGTACTAAAACAGACAATTCAGACAACTGCTTTCTGTACTTTTACCATTGAAATCTGAAATTTTTTCAATTTTTTCAATAGAGCTGTAAAAATATGTTTATCCATGGTAATACGGTCATATTTTGTTTTATTTAAGTACATGCTATTTTTACCTTTTATAATACATTTTATCCACAATCTAAAAATTGATAGTAAAACGTGAAAATTGAATTTTACTTTTGTTTTATATTATTGAATGAAACACTATCAGCAGATTGATTTCTTTATATTAGTTTATGCATATGCTCAACAAGATTTACTTTTTCAATAAAGATTGAGTTTTCTTTGTGAGGAAGCAAGATCACTTACAATTTCAAGTATAATTATTTTTAATAAATACGAATCACGTAAGTAATCATTATATTAAATATGTATTCTGTTTACATTCGATACAATGTCTAATATTGAAATAAATACGATGAATTGCTCTATAATAGAATTTCGTTTCAATAGTTTCAAGTCAGATCGTTTCGATCATAGCTATTCACGGAATAACTTTTTTACAATGAACATAAAAAAATAAATCATCTATACTATTCGAGAATATGAATAGTAGTAGCTTGAACGAAATTTAATAGTATAGAAAAACTTAATGAGTATTTTTAACACTGTTTGTGAATTGGATTTACTCAAGCTTTTAAATTCAGAGCGCTACTGTGTTGGATGAAAATACGCAAACCAAATCATGCTATAGTTTTCTTATTGCTTATTTCACAAATCTGAGATCAAATCACATCAGGGAAGACTAAAACAGCTTTAGAGTGTTGATGTTTCAATTCAATATAATGGTTTTATAACAAGGTGGCTGGGATTATTAAGTAATGATTTATAAAACATAAAGTGTTACACTATGCACTGGGCTTTTGAACGTTTTAAATATGAAGTTAGTAATGTACAACAACATTTGACTTTGTTTTGTAACACACCATATTGTTTTGATTCATTAAACTCACCGGTATGTTTGTATTTAGATATAGTTGTTTGTTTAAAATGAAATCAAACATCCACATACCAAAAACATAGATTTAGAAATATCTTATGAAAGTATATTATTAATAAGCTAGATCCTACAAATCAATAAAAAATACTAAAAGCGTAATTATAAGCAAGTCGTATAGTATCGAAATTAAAAGTATACAATCTACATGCCGACTTAATTGTCAGTTAATTATACAATTGACACATTTTTGTCGAAATCTATATTTAATCTACGTATATTATGTGTCATAAAATAAAATTTTCAATAATACGAAATATATGTATCACGATCAAAACATTCTCAGCTGTTGCAGAAAAATAAATTATGAAACGTTTTTAGCCACACAGATTAACTTAATATGAAATATTATATACTTCATATTAAAATGATATAGAAACGATTGCATAGCAAGAAATTTAAATATTTGGCAAACAAAGAGCTACCAAAATAAACATATATTCCAGAATTATATTTATTGCCCTTTGTTGAATTTAATCGTTAATGAATTTTAAATGGGTCAAACATTAGTGTACTAATAATTATATGTATGTAATTTGTAGAAAAATATATTTTGTTTGTTGGTACTAAAATCGTTTTCGAGGAATACAATAAATACTTTTGAAGGTCATTAGCCTGTCAACAACAAGCTTTTAAAGATCTCGTCAATTAACACACTCGTTAGCAAGCTTTCTCAATGTCAAATCTCGATTTTGTCGATTTCTTATATTCTTGTTTAATAAATACTTAGAATATGATGAAGCCAAAACATATCGGACATATTGTTGATAATAGGAATTGTTTAATTTCAGTTGTTCATATTTTAATTATGGTTGTACGCTATTATTATAAGGACTATTCCTAGCCGAAACAACTTTTGGGTTAATATAAAACTTCGTTTTTTAAACATTTTTAAATATTATATTTCATTAACAAAAACAGATAAAGGTATTGTTTCTGAGCCAAATTCTAGTTTAAATACATATATTTTACTATGTTGTTTAGTTATGTAGTCTACAGTTTAGTTGCTTTTAATGACAATCTTTCTAGAAGTCGGACATTTGCTCTCACTGTGTAATTAAGTTAATTAGTAAAATATATTCGTATCTATTATTTATATAATGGAAACTATAATGCTTTAATTCGATTAAAATATCAATTGATACATCCATTTTTACCACGATATAACCGATAATCACAAAGACAATTAATAAATAATGCAATATTTCACACTTTTACACAATGAAATGGGTTAATTTTAAGAAGAATACACATATCGCTAATGATAAAATTTGAATAACTATTCCTGGCAAATAAACCAGCCAACAATACAATTATTGACATAAAATATTATAAGAAAACCTCCTGTATATTGTTATTTGCTCATTAAATTGTGCGGTAACAATAATTGCTCTCTGTCATTCCATTGTGCATCCGTTACGTTTATTCATATGTCTATGTTCTGAAATAAAATTAATGTTTTGTACGAATAAACGTATTATCATCGATCAAGAAAGGTAAGTTTCTGTGCACATAATTCAAAATGTCTAGAGTATTAATTTTAAAAAGTTCAAAGGAAAATTGATGATACTTCTTTGTAAACTTTGCATGAATTTAAACTTTTTCTCGTTTTAAATTGCCGCTTGTTAGTTCCGGTAGATTTACTCGTTCCAAAACTTCGTCTATTTACTTGTTGTCCAAGAGAAACGCTTTTCTGATCACCGATAGAGCCTATGCAGGAGCGACTGCATATCTCGAACTTTTGTTTTATTGAAAGATACGGAAAAAAAAATTAAAATTTGAATATAAAAAGGCATCTCTTCTGCAAAATCAACAAATTCTTCGGAGCTTTTCTAACTTTTGACTCTTAAAAGCTTTATTTTTACTTTATTAAAATAGCCTCAATTCCGTAATAACGCATTCCATTAAAATTCTTTCTACAAAAGAGTGCAGTATTTTCAAAACTTAAACCATGAAATTCTATATATTTAATACTTTCCTCCTTTTTGGAGGCAAGGTGAAATTCAAAAAATATATCTATAATATATAACGCATGTACAGTATAAATCAAATAATATGATTTTAAGCAGAGATTTTTACTAAAATTAATAATAAAAGTGAACATAAAAAAATAATAAATTTCAAAATTTTTGATGACAAGCAAACAATTTTAGATTGCCTAAAAATATAACACGCCGATTCAAATAATAGTGCAGAATTTTGTTTTCATTGATGATTGTTGTTGTTAAAACAATGTTGCAATATATTGTTGTTTTTTTCTTTACATATAGTTGAAAAGATACTTTTTTCTTAAATCGAAAAACTATGAGAACTTTTCTCTTGTTTCAGGAATTTTAAGACAATACAAACATGGAGCAGTTTGAACAGCTTTTGACGTGTTGCGTCTGCCTTGACCGGTACAGAAATCCGAAGTTACTACCATGTCAACACAGTTTTTGCATGGAACCATGCATGGATGGTTTAGTGGATTACGTTAGAAGACAGGTAATGATTTCTCAATTATATATAATAATTATTTAAGGTCTACTCAGTTACACGAGAAATATTTTTTCTGTATAACATTTAATTTTTTTATGCCAACTTTGATTTAAGCGAATAAAATCTTTACAATTAATATTTTCTGTTTAAAGAGACGTCAGAAAAAAATATCAAATAAATGAAGAAATAATTACTCTTGCTTTTTGTTACTTTCTGTTACTTGGCATTCTGTGTACTAGTAAAATTTTTCATTTGAATTTTGTACATATCCAGCTAATTAAAAATCAATCGTTTTTCTTAGCTTGTTTAACATTATGACATATATAAAGTACAATGGCTTTTTTTATTTTTTTACGTGAACTGTTTTTTGATTTCAGATATTTTCCCTGTCTATAATAACAATATTGTATATATTTCCTCTTTCAACAGGTGAAATGTCCAGAATGCCGAGCAGAGCATCGCATTCCCTACCAAGGGGTTCAGGGCTTTCCAACCAACGTCACTCTGCAGCGTTTTCTCGAACTTCACATCGAGATATCAGGAGAGCTGCCAGATCCGACCGCCAATCAAATTATGGAGCGGTGCAATGTATGCACAGAGAAAGCGTACTGCGGACTCTGTGGGCATTGTGACAAAAAAGTATGCAGCGATTGCAAATCCGCTCATATGGATATCCTGCGTAGAGAAATCGCTAGAATCAACAATCAAGTGAGGCGAGGAATCCACAGGTTGCAAGATATACTGTCAGCAGTTGAAAAAAATACACTGAGTTTGCAGACAAATTGTTCATCGGTTTCAGAAGAAGTTGATGAAATACACAGAAGACTAGGAAAAGCTCTTAAAGATAGAACTGAATATTTACGCTGTGAAGTCGACAGATATTTGGGAACCGAGCTGAGAAATCTGTCAACGTTGAAAGATAACCTTGAATTAGAAATAGCAAATATTTCAAGTAATTGTGATTTGGCCGATAAACACATGAACGAAGATGTCGAATGGGAAGATTCGGAATTAATGGATGCTAAAGAAATTTTCTTGAAGACTGTTGAATTTATAAGGAATTTCGATTACGAAGCGAGTGACTATGGTAGAAGAGTTCGATTTGTAATGGCTCACGATCCCAACCAGCTGGTGCTTCACGTAGCGGGTTACGGTGAACTTAACATAAATACATCTAACACCGGTTTTACAAATAGTGGATCAGCCGTTGGAGGTGGCGCTTTACAATCTCAAGTGGGCGGTCCTGGCCTTATGAGGTCCAAAAGCGATCATAGACTTGCAACTCAATTCCGTAAAAATGAGGAAGCAAGAGGTTACGGAGAAGCTGCAGACGAGCCTCTTCTTGGAGGACGTAAGTTTGGAGATAGAAGACCGCCAACAGTCGTTGATAAATATGGAGACTCCTCAAGGTATGGAAGAGGTACTGACGACTACGGTGCTGATGAATATGGTTACGATAATGAAAGCAGTAGACCGAGACGTTTTAAATCAAGATTCGTTCGCAGTCAGCAACAAGGCGATGATTCAGATAATGAACAAAGTAGCAGGAATGTGAGGTTCAACGCTGATAATCAAAAAGAAAAAGAAAAAGTATTTGATACGGAAGACGTTGCCAGAGGTCCATTAAGTGGTATATTCCGTCTGACAGATTCACCACGTGTAATGAAACGCTTACAAGAGAGTGAATCTGGAAAGAAGAAGGTCAAAGAGGTAGTTCCAGTGCCGGCACCTGTAGTTCAACCACCAAAACCTCAACCCAAAAAGCCCACACCAGCACCAGCTACTCGTCAGCTCAGTGAAGATGATGAGATAGCTAGAATTAAGAGGCAAAACAAGGGCGCCTCTTCTTCGGCCGTTGAACCGGAACGACCTGCTGCAGAACGCGTTGCTGCATTAAAGCAAAGAACCGATGAAGAAGAACGAAGAAGAACACCGGCAGCAACCCCCGCCCGGGAGGTGAGTGTCGAAGAAGACTGACTGAGGGTTCAACAAATCAAAGAGCCACATTAGATATAATAATTAGAATAATGTTCGCTTTGCAAGTAAATATAACTAACATTTAAAAAGCGTAGAAGCCAATATAGAAATAGTTGGATTTATATTGAAATAAAATTATGCACACTTTTTACAACACACCATAACACGAGACACTTCACCGGACAGCATTATAATACAAACGGATTGAAAGATTCCTTCAATATTGGATACCTTATTTTATTATTGAATATATATTACGTATTACGATGAAAAATTAAGTGGAACAATACAACATCGTAATATTTAGATCTTTTCCATATGAGACTGGATTCGATCATTTATAAAATGATCGTATTACAGTTGTGACTAACGATTTAAGACAAAATGTACGTAAATTATTTTATTTTAGAAGTACTACCCCCTACCAGACTAGATTATTTCTGTGTATGTCTTAATCGTATATGGTATCATATGGTCTAGCTAACACCAATTGGATTTATTTAAATGGTGTTCTCAGGCATTATCAGATGCGGAGTCGGACGAGTCAAGTGGCGTCACGAGACAGCAGACACCGCCTAGGAAGCCGTCTGTTGTTGCAGCTGCAGTAAGTAGTGCAACCGCTCGCAGAGAATCACCCCCTGCCGCCAAAAAGCCAGCAACTAGATCAGATAGCTCGGAGTCGAGCGCTTCTTCAGATGGGACTCCAGCAGTTGTTCCTCCACCAAAAAACACAGGTGCGGCATATACGACGTCAGAAATAAAACAGATTTACCTTGCAAAAGCCCCACCTGAAACAGCATCACGAAATACTTTGTCTTCCACAGAAGCGGAAAAGAAGGAGCCTGCAAGATTCCAGAGCCGTTTTTTAGGAGGCGGTAACCGGCCAACGTCTGTACCACCGCCAGCTGCCGAAGCAGCATCAAAGACAACTGAGGAAACAGACACCAGCTCCGAAGAGGAGACGGATTCTTCAGAAGAGAGTGAGGATGAGACGACGCGCCGAGCAGACTCACAAGCCATGGCAAAGAGCGATATTGGTCCGCTTTTAGCGAGAAGCTCTAATGCCAGGGAAACTGCGCAAGAAAACAAGACAGGAAAAGATGGCTCGCCTTCCTACAGCAGACCTACATACGGTAAGCAAGAGGAACCTGCTGCTTCACCTAGATATAGAACTAGACCAGCTCCGGCTGAGGAAGAACCACCGTCACGGTACGGACCTTCAGGTTATCAGAGCCGTTTTTTAAACAAAAGTAAAACTTCTGCTTTGCCAGTTGAAGAAGAAGACACGTCTAGGTATAGTTCAGCACGTGCCGCTCAAGACGACGAAGAAAGTAAATACCCAACCGGTCGTTCGAGGTACTTAGCCTTAAAAGAACGACGCAATCGTCTGGCCCGCAGTCGTAGTAGTCACACTGGGTTCGGAGGAAACGACGATGATGACTTAGATGATCCCGTTTCTCCGACAACTGCGTCACCTTCTGCATATTTAGCATCTCGGTACGGAACGGCATCTAGTGGTGACTTGGCAAGGAGTCGATCTAGCCACGCTTTGGCGAAATCTAGAGAAACGTCTCCAGAAAGGCCAGCTGCTGGAGCTGAGAAAGATGGAGCAGCTTACAGCTCTTGGGCCCGTTACTTAAAAGACAAATATGGTAACCGAGCGAGTAAAGGAGAACGAGATGCGGCCAGTGGAGCGACTGGATCAGCGGCAGGGTCTTCGGCGGCTTCGGCGGCCGCCAGACGCTTGTCTCTGGGCCTTCCGCTAAGATCGGCCGGAGAGTTGGCGAGTTCTGATGACGACCAAAAAAACGCGCCAGGCTCCCCCGTCTCGCCTACGGCAGCAGCTACGCCGGTGGTAGCAGGTAAATTATCCCTACTCTTTAGGCAATGGTATTTTTGCATTATTTGTTATGTTTTCGTCCATACTATTAACAAGATATTTAATTTATCATAAATAAAATGAGATAATTATTATTAAAAAAAAACACTCATTCATAACGAAAACCTGGCATGCAAAGAAATAAGAGAACAAACATAAAGGAAATATTCCAAAACCTGTTTCAAAATAATGAGTATTTAAAATTGAACGAATAAACACAACAGCATGACGCAAAACACACAAACATACTGTACAAATATCATTCATAAAAAAATGATGGAAAGAGAGTCAACTATGGAATGAAAGATAAATCCCATTTGTGACATTCTACCGTGATGCGGGCAATAATATATAATCTCTTCGTGAAAGAAGCGAGAAAATCCAGAATATCTACCAATAAATAGGTAGCATGAAATGGCAATATTAATCATTGAGATGCAGGATGTCCAATCTACAGGAGTTCATCTAACACATGCGGTGTTTTATTATTTTTTAAATATCGGTGCATAAACATGCAATCGATCACTGATATTCCTGAGAACTGAGAGTAAAGTTTGAATTATACCTGTCGTTGCTTGATCAAAACTTAAATTTCCTGATACTTTGCAAACCGGGTGTTTCTTTTTATGTTTAATGTATTTTTTGTTTTACATGTCGTCACTTTAATATGAAAAGCTTTTAATTTCTACCGCGTGATCTCAATAAGTGTTTAAAGTTCAATGATTCATTTCAATCAACACAATTATTTTTTTTTGTTATATGAGTGCTTATTTTTAAGTATAAAATGTATTGAAAATTAATATATTATAATATGGACGTTATTTTTTTAAATTATATTTTTGACGTTTTTTTTTTAATAAAATATATATTTATTTAAACGAGTTCCATATTGTCATGATTTTTTTCTTTACTTTATGACAACCAATTACCCAAGGTGTATTATTAGCACATTAAATATCTTCACGAAAACTCTTCAGATTAAGCTCGACATAAAAGACCTTCATACTTCAAATCGGTAACGTACATCGTTTTAAGCATTTTTGTGGGCTTGTTTTTAATTTGTTCTTACAAAATAACTCTTTCAATCGATAAAATTAACATGTTTAACGCTATACCAACTATTGTTTCTTTTAAGTAAACATCATACTTTGATTTTCACATAGCCCAAAATGTTAGTGTATATTTAACTTGATTAGAATATTTATTACGTTTACTTTTAGTTGCAAAATATTGTTTTCTTTTATTTCAATGCATTGAATTTTACAGGGTAAAATATATGATTTTTTTTATCAAGGAAAATAAGTTATTTGGCAATAACGCAGGTTCAATTTTCTATTAATTCATAAATACGAAAATACTCAGCATCATAAAAATAATATTTGGTATTCTTTCAAAGGCCGACAGATCAAATAATTATGGCCCAGAATTATTTAATACCACCAAATTTGTGAATTTACCACTTCAAAAACTGAGTCGTACAATTTTGAACTACTAATTCAATTTTGAATGGAAAACTAATATGGGATGAAATTTACCACATAATATACCCAAAGAATATAAGGAATATTGCTTGTGGTTTGACATTGTTGAATTTAACAAAAGAATGAATTGAAATATTCCGTCGCTTGACCGAGGAAAATGCTAAAACAAAAAACACTCGATAGAGTTTATGTTGAGATAAAGGAAAAATAAAAAAAAATGATAAACTTATGAATATTTTCAATAAAAACATTGTACACCTATTTACAATATTAAACATATATATGTTAAATAAATTAAGCATGGACATATCATTATTAAAACAAATATTATATTATAGTCGTATATGTATAATTCTTATTATATTATTGTCTATTAATAACACTGATTAAATAATACGCCCTAAAAACATGGTAAATAAATATTGAATAATTAAGAGTGATTTAAATTAAAATTCTATTTATCTATTACACTTTGCATGATATACATATTGATATTTTTGTTTTTAAACTTGTACTTGATTTTTAATACAATATCGTATCTTGTTTTGATTTCATAAATCAACATTTGAAATTGATTTTTTATTATGTTCGAACATTTAAACTTTTGAAGAAAAAATTGTTTGAGGTATTTCTTAACTAAAAATTAATTTTATCAGGTTTCGCAGCGGCAGGTTCCTCCCCTAGGAGCCAGTATCTGCAGAAACGTCGGCAGCTGTTTAAGGTATTTTTAAGATGTTAAACTTTCACTTTTATTGTGTGCTTTACTCATGAAATTGTAAAATATTTAAAAAGCAACAAATGTGATGCATAAAACTGTTTCAGATAACAATAAGTCACGTGTGATGTGGCACGTTTTTTTTTAATTTTGGCTGCATGGAAAACTTCAGTAACAGGTAACACTGTGAAAAAATAGCAATTAATTTAAGTTCTACAAAATGTAAAAGATATATAAAGTTGATAACTAATTAGGCATCCGCCTTCAACAAATTATTCAGTTCCATGATAGCTATCAACCATATACCCTATAAGTTTTATAGAACTAAAATACATTTATATTTTTCACTTTGTTATACTGGATTTATATCAAGTAAATGCCAACTCACTCAATGAAGTGATAAGCCTTGCAAAACTACTACTAGCAATGTAAAACTCATTATTTTCAATGGGGAATTTAAATTATCTCATATGACCGAAAATATACATATTAATATAACAGCGATTTTTTCAATATCATACTATTTAGTGCCCCATATTTTTTAAAATTGTATTACTGAAGCAAAATGTATGATATTTGATGCTTTTACCATATAAGTTTATTAAAACATAATAGCATTACTAGCAACAACTTTTTTGATAAACTATGAAAGAAACATTCAATGCATCCGTCCATATCGAATACAAAATTCATATTTCAATTTTTGCAAGCGATCTTGCAGGAGTTTTAAATGAGCTCGGAAAATTGACAAAGGTACTTCTTATTATACTATATATGTAGCCACAAAAAATAAATGTTGCAAATGTAAACATATAATGTACCATTACATTATTACTTTGACATATTGTTTTCAATAAATAATTACAAAAATACAGTCTTCTAGGGACATAACTATGACAGTTTACATTATTTGAGTTGAAGTTTTGTGTAAATTTGATTTCTTTTCACGTACCAGTGGTTTCAATGCTGCGTAGTACGTGATCGCATTTTATTTTGAATATTATCTTGACGTTAACTGTATTTTAAAACTATACCAACATATTGCAATGTAATTTTTTGATTTATTGATTATTTATTATTATACCCGATTAAAAGGTTAAAATTTTAACTTGAGTTGTTTTAAATGTATATCCTTACAATATGTAAATATTACAGTGTTGTCTTGTTTAATTTTGATGCTCTTTTCAGGCTAATTTTTCATAAAAATGACACATAACCAATTTTGAAATTTTCAGGGTTCTAAAATTATTTTTATTAATCATTATTCAAGAATTAAAATTTTAATTATTATGCTTTTTTTCAGTTTCTGTTTGATTTAATGTGCATGTTTTTTTTTCATATGTATATAAGGTTTTAGATTTATAATGGCGTAATATACAAGTAAAATTTTCAACATATATCTTTAAAATAGTTTCATATGATATAACAAATAATTTTTAATCATTTTTTGTAGATTTTTTGCCAAAAGTTAGGTTCACAAATTGTTCATCGGTTTCTTTCATTAACACGTTTAGTAGTTATCTAATACAAGGTTTTTCTCAATTACTGTTTTAATATTATTGTATCAGTATTATACCTAGATTGTTAAAACTAAGACTCATAATGGATAATTTTAATTTAAGACAGCGGCGTCGCTTGATGCTTTTTAATCTCTTAAGCCAGAATTTTGTACAATGTGTAGTAATTAAAGATATCGAATGAGTTTGATAGAGTATCTGTATCAAATTTGGTTTCGCATTTCGGCATCTTCAGACATTTTACTACGCGGAAGCTATATTACTGGCTGGCATTGCATTCGTGTGATAGAATTTTGAAAGATGCTGAAACGCGAATCCCGAGTCGTGAGTAACAAAACATTTGGAAACGTACAATATTTAGAGAAATCAAATACTTTCAAAAGGAAACAGAAAAAAAACAGTCAGATTGTATATAGATGTAGTAGTATGTAGTTTTCACTAACACATTTGTAAATTTTATTGACAGACTAAAATATGTAATTATTTTATTTACCGGATATTAATGAAGGGTTTTTGATTTTCCTTTTGTAGGTAGGCAGTCGGGGGAGCGAGGCCGGATCATTCACGTGGCCCCGCGGTATCGCGGTAGGTCCCGACAACTCGATGGTCGTCGCTGACTCTTCCAATCATCGCGTCCAAGTCTTTGACGCAAACGGTATCTTCGTCAAAGAGTTTGGAGCGTACGGCAGTGGCGAAGGAGAATTTGATTGCCTTGCTGGAGTGGCCGTTAATCGCATCGGCCAGTACATTATCGCTGACAGATATAACCACAGAATACAGGTCAGCTTTAGCCAACAATTATTTTTTGACGGATCAAATACACCCAGTACTTTTTTTACGCGATTTTTTTTAACGCGAATTCGATTATACGCGATTTTTTTGGACGGCAGCGCTACATTTTTTTACGCGCTTCACTCTTTTTTACGCGAATTTTTTCCCCAAATTTGTTGTAAAGAAGACATTTATATACGATGCTAGGCATGTGCGTTTCATTATTTTTTTAAATTAATAAAGATGTATTTTTAAAACTAGATTTTGTATAGCATTCCATTTTTATAAATACACATACCATTGCCAAATGTTGACCAGTGTATCGGATATTATGCAAATTTATGTATAAGGGTGTGTAAAGAAATATAATGCAATTGCGTGAAATCATTTTTTTTACGGGATTTTTTTACGCGCCTTTTTCTGGAACCAATGTATCGCGTAAAAAAAGGACTGGGTGTATAATATATACCGACACACTCAAGATGATGATCAAGTTCTCAGCGACTTGCATGTATGGTCGTAAATGGAAATCTTAAAGTAGACGTGTTCGTTTTACTCCAAATTTTTGACGAAAAAGTAACACTGGTAATTGTCATACAATAAAATATATGAGAGGAAAAAAAAATACAGAATTCCTTTAAATTTTATTTATAACATTATATGCTTAGCCTTTTTTTTATACCAAATTTATATAAAACAAGAATGTTTTTTTTTGTTTCATTAGCTTACTCATAATTTAAGCGAATGACATTTTGACTGAATTTAAAAAAATAAAAGAAAATATAATATAATATTTTGCTATGTAATTTTAGAGGAAACCATTTTGTGATCCAGTTTTGCGGGGAAAACGGCCTTTATAAAAAAAAAAAAAAGCATGAAAAACATTCTTTGTTTTCGATAAGAACAAAATCTTTTAGTTGACCAACACAAAATAACGTCTTAAGAAAAACATTAATGTTACATAATTAAATTCCATTATGGTTTACTAAATAAAATGTAAATTATTTCATACATATACTTTATAAAATTGTAACAAAAACATCAAACAAAATCTTGATATAAGAGTTAGTAATGTACAGTTTCTTAAAGGTAATTTATTTTCTATTACTTAGTTAATCTACCATTAAATTTAAATTAACTTATTTGCCAAGTTCGTTGAGGTGATATTTTCATTGTTTTATAATAAACCCTATTTCAACAGGTTTTAGACCCGTCTGGCCGCTTCCTACGATCTTTTGGAAGCCAAGGAACTGGCGATGGACGTTTCAACTATCCATGGGGAATAACAACCGACGCCCTCGGGTTCATTTATGTCTGTGACAAGGAAAACCACAGAGTACAGGTAATAAAGTATTACAATTCAATAGCAAAAAATACTCACTAACAACATATAATGATATATTATGTTTCCTATTTCATACATGTTTATTCTGATAGATTCTAAAACAAAATTGTGTATTTTTTGTCTGAAAAATATAAAAGAATTCATTATTTTACAATGATTTGAAACACCACTTTTTGACTCCGTATTCAATTTATTAAAAAACACTTTATTTATTATAACTATTATTTCGTAGATATATAAAAATAAAAGAGTAATTGTTTTTCGGTCAGAAAAAATTACTTCTTAATATATCATTTTCACTTGAAAGAGAAATTGAAATACAATATTCGATGGAAATATAATATATAAGTTTAATTATAATGAAATGCTCTATAAATACAACGGGATCAATTTTTGTACCAGGGTTGTCAACATTACCGAAATATTTACTTGTGACCGGACTGTAATGTTGTAAAGTATTTTTCGTTAAAATATTTAACCATTCAAAACGTCATGATTTATTTATTGTCAGTATAAAAGTTCCACAATTTGTACATAAAACATTTAATAGACGATGTATTATCTTGATAACAAAAACAACTTCTTTGTGTTTTTTGACATAACAGAATTAGTGATAGAATAAAAAGTATTTTTGCTTTAATTCCATTCATTTATCCCATTTCTGAAAAACGTCCATGGAGCAACCTCCAGAAAAATAGCTCGCCAACATAAAAAAAAACGTTGCGTTATCTTAAAACCCCGAAGGTTATCTTAAAAGTTCTGGAATAAGTAATGTATGCTGATAGAACATTGTCGATCTTTTCTGTATGACTATAAGAATGAAGAAAAAATCAGACATCTGTACGAGTAACAACCCTTTTTCGTCCATGAAAAGGGTCAATTTTTTTATGTCTATCCGCCGCGACAGTTCGGCCAATCTGTGAACGTAGATTGAATATCGCCTAAAAATAGATTTTCTTTTTCGTAAAACAATGTTTTCATAGGACGTTCTTGCAGTAAAAAATACTAAATATACCCAGTCTACACTTCGCACGCTATTCAATTTGCACGGTCAAATAATTTGATAATGTTTCATGAGTAAATAAATTCAAGTCTTCTTTACGATCAAAATAAAAAACTTAAAACCCATACAATATTTTTTTGTTTTTCTACAAATGAAATATTTTACACTTTGTCATTGTGGAAAATTTGTGGAGTGTTATATAAAAAAAATATTTTTCGACAATGTAGAGGGCTAAGGCTAGGAATGAACAAATTTCACTTATCGCTTCAATACAATATTATAATCAAAATTAGAAGTCGATGTTCCAATCTATACACAGCTTAACCACCGATCACTTTACTACACGACCGGATTTGAACGTAACGAACCGTTCTTTCGTATCGTGTTTATATTACGTAGTTCATATATTTACAGTTTTTGCAATCAAAAAAGCTCATATAAGTTCTATTTTTAAATTGACTTTACTAAATAAATCTAACAGATAGTTGGACTTAAAATTTTTAAATTGGATCTTTACCATGTAACATAACAGAAAATACATGTATAAATTCCTTCTTCTATCAACCACATAATCACGCTTTTGGGCTATATTTTGTGGGTGAATTATGAAGTGTTTTTAACTTTCAACATTTTTATCAATAAATATACTACATTTTGTTAAACGTATTCAACCTGTTCTTCTAAATTTAAATGAACCAATAATTTGCAATTTATTACAGAGAAATTACTTGCTCAGACAGGTCTTTGAATCAATTTTAATATATAATAATATACAAACAATATTATTTGAATTAATAAATAGATTTCTTCTTTTTGTATCGGTATAACTTTGTAACCGGTCGAAAAGAGAAATTAGTTATACATATGTAACACAAAAAAAAATAACCATATGAAAAAAATGATTATTGTGTGTGGTAAATAATATGTGTTTTTGGTTTCTAGTGAAATCCTAGAAATGAATTTTCTTCGATTTCCCCATATTTAACGAGATTATAAGAATAATTGTGTAATGCGCGCATTATACACAAATAAATATTTTGAAAAATTGCATTTAATGGCATATAACTAAGTTAACCAAAAATCTTTGTTTTCACATATTGTTTCGCACATACATAGTGTTTAATTCATATTGTATTTGAAATTTAAAAAAAAACAAGCAATCCGTGTACATTATTCAGAACTTACTTATTGTTTTAGGTATATTTAAACAAAACTTTCTATCCTTAGGTTATAATCGAAAAATGGGTTAAATAACTGTTTCTTGCAAAGATAGTCTTAGTTTTATCCGACGACTCAACTACTTGAACTTTTAAACTATAGAATAAAATCTTATTTGAGCTTTTGGTCACCAATCATTAAGCTTGTTTTGAAACGGAACTAAAGTTTTATATGTCCACTCTTTATAATGCCATTCGAAATCGTTTTATTTACTTTGTGGCAATAGGTTTCTTCATCACGATTTTGATAATAATTGTCTGTTGTTAAAAGAATGTGTACTTTGAAGTAAATTGCTTTTCGTTTTAAGTTGCCTCTTTGAGAACCACATAACTTTTAACAGCTGCTGTTTTTTATTATTTTTAAATTGCCTTCTGGACTCGTAACGAACAGTTGAAAACTCTCATGTAAATTATTGTCTTAATAAAATCGCCTTCTGGACTCGTAACGAACAGTTGAAAACTCTCATGTAAATTATTGTCTTAATAAAATCGCTTTGATATATATACTTCTTTTTACGTTTATTTTTAATTTGTCATACAAATTTATATTTAAGTAAGATTTTCATCGTAAGAAGATGATGAAAGATCGTTTTTATATAAAACTTTAATCAACGTATTTGAATTCACAATTTCAGTTGTAATTAACAGGGAACTTTGTTTTGACACTCTAATCTTTTATTTGGTTAACTTATTTTTTGTTGTTAAAACCATTTATTGCGATCTTAATTAGTCAAAATTATTGTCATGATATTTGTCTATGTTTGGTTGCCTTTTTTATAACTGGTATTGAAAATCGAGACTCGATAATGTTATCCATTAACTTAATGGCATAACATAACCTAAATCCTTTGTGTTTATGTGAAAAAATATTAAATGCCAACAATAACATTTTCAGGTGTTCCAATCTGATGGCACATTTGTCGGCAAATTTGGTTCATATGGCCACAAGGCAGGTCAGTTAGAGCATCCTCACTATATCGCCGTCAGTAGCACCAACAGAGTTATTGTCAGTGATAGCAATAACCATCGCGTCCAGATCTTCGATGTCAACGGACGCGTGCTTTCCTCGTTTGGAGGAGAAGGCTCTGAAGAGGGCCAGTTCAAGTTCCCAAGGTAAGATAATCAGACAAATCATTCAGCTGATTCTCCTTATGTCACAAAATTATCCCATCACTATAAGAAACTATTGCTATTGAAATAATTCAATAAACGACAACTTTACGTTAAATATCTAAAATCAAAATATAATAATATCAAAAACGTATCCTTTAAATTTTGTTTCACTTTCATATTGAAATTTTATCAAGTAAAATCTGATTCAGTCAATAAGCTTGTTTTTCAGGCGTTTATATTGTGTTGTTGTGAAAAGTATATAAAATTTTATAAAATATATCTTGACTATTTAAAATATATCAAAAAGTACAAATAACCAATAATATTTAATTCCAACTCCTTAATATTTACAATTCAACACTATAAATTATACTTTTATATCAATATATGTATATTTATATATTAAGTTATCGCCAATTATGACGTCAATTGATGTATGTTAAATTATTGATTGAATTAGCATTTACTTGGTAGAACTCTATTATAACACGGTGAAAAATGGCAATGTATTTAAGTTCTACAATTTTTTTATAAGATATAGTTGATGGCTATTTCGGCTCACCCATCGTCAGAACCGTGAGCTGAAATAGCTCTCAAACATATATTACTTACCAAAAATACATTACTTTTTTTTCACCGTGTTATGTCAAATTATTTATAAGCTATAAATTGGCTCGTAGAAATATAAATTTTTATTTTTTCACTATACGACAATTGTAAAGAAGCAAACATTTTTCACAATAAAATTTATAGGATATTTTGATCAGATGATTGATTATAATCTCAGACATAAGTGAATATAACTTTTGTAAACAAAAAGTCATTATACTTTCAATAAATCAGTGTTTATGTTATGCCCAAAAATAACATTACTCAACGCTACTTGTCTCTTTTTGTCATTCGATGCGTGTATCTTTAAAATAGCGGTATCGAATTTCCAATAACTGGCTTTCGTGCGGGAAGAGTGTGTCTGAATTTATTTTGGAGCCGGCCGATGTTGGGCATGCAACTCGTCGACTGAAAACGCCTCAGATTCAATCTTCTGGTATATTGCCAAGTATTTCTCCCCTCATATCATCTCTGAGAGCCATTTCAGTCAGTCTATATCTTGGGTGGCCAATCCATGGTCAGCGGAAGACATTGTAATGATAATCAATATTTATTTGGTATAAGGTAGAAAAAAACACCTCACTCTTCACGAGTTAATTTACAAATAAACACGTAGGGTACTTTGATACGCTGTAAGATATTATTTTTTAAGTGAAGATTTTAGTGTCATATTTTAATGTTTCATTTTTAATGTAATATAAAATCTTGCCATTCATTTCACTTTTTATTTGTACAGATATGACTTGGAATGTAACACTATTTGGTAAAAATTTGGCAATGGAGTGCAAATTTATTTCACTTATAAAATAAAATACAATTGTATCTCAAAGCATTACTTTCTGGAAAAGTAATTTAATTAATCTTGTCTGTGTAATGATGGTTTTCAATGTGGTATTAGATATATTATTTATCTAGTTTCCCAAAGAAGCTAACTGACTTTGAAAAACCTTTGGTAAAAAGTTGACAGCGCTCAAAATATTTTGGTTTTAAAAATGTTTTAGCTATGCTCTGTAATAAAGTAACTAAGCAATACCACCCGAAAAATGCTTTAGGTGTTTGCTTTTGACTTTAAAAAATATGGTACAAGAATTGTGATACTGCGTCGTGTTGTTATTAAATAATAATTGTTTATACAAGTAACTTCGGCGAAAATTTCTAACATTTGTTTTTGCATTCGTAATTCACTTAAAAAAAACGACAATGTAAAGTAAAAGCTTTCCTTGCCAGGAAGAAATAAGTTTTTGTAAAAACCCCTTAATGATGTTTTACACCTAATCTCCATAAATATTTTGATTCAATCAAAACAATTGAATGGTTACTCACACCTGACTTACTTTTTCGCTTCAAAGTGCTTCTGTTTGTTGACCGAAGTTTTCTAACTGGGAAGCCTGTTGCACATTAAAAGCCACGTCTGTCATTTAGAGCACAACTCTTTCATGTCGCATGTTTGCTGAAAAGATAAATGAACACTTTACTTAACTTTCGTGTGGCGTGGCCTCATTCGGGCGACACTGTCTCATATGACAATTATTCAAATTGTCAGACGAGCAATTTAATAGAGAATTTGAACTCATTTTCCGAAACAAAAAAAAAATATGTTTTGTAAACTATTTCATTTTTTATAAAACTTTAAAATACATGACAAGTAAAAGCTTTAGTAAAGCTTATTATCGTTTGAAAAAGTTTTATATTTTTTTTACGCACAAATGTATTATTAGTGAATGGACAACATTCACGTGGTATAACAATTTAATTAACTTTAAAAATGGCGTGCATAATCCCACATTTTATAGTTCAAAGTGTTCTCTCTGTAAAACTTCCTATTAACATGAATAAAATGCTTGGTTTCCTTAAACAAATGTTAATACTGTTGTCATTGGATAAAACGTCTTTTCGAAAAGCGTTGGCTCATCAGTAATGTTTCGAAAATTCATTTATAGGCAAACAACTCAATGATTGATGATAGTTTTTTAATCACTATATCTAATATACATGGTGCTCTTTTTTTACCTATCGTATATGTGAGTACTTTTTACTAAAAGCGACGCAGTGCTCAACTCTATTTAATGTAAATTGGATAGAAAATACATTATTATTTTTTTATTTAATTAATAACGAACCTGAATAAAAAGTCACATTCTTTATTATTGGGCAGATATTTTTTTGAATGAGAAATGAATCGAAAAAAAATAATTCAAACGGATGAGAGATGACGCTTAATTTGTGAATGACTTTTGACAGAACATCGTGCTGATTGAACTGTGATAAAAATCATTCTAATCAACAAAAATGATGTCGATGAGAAATGAATCGAAAAAAAATAATTCAAACGGATGAGAAGTGACACTTAATTTGTTAATGACTTTTGTATAAAAGTGCGTGAGATAAATTATTTAACGGCAGTTTTATATAGTATATTTAAATATGTTTGTGTCTTCTACATATGAAAATTCTTTATATTAAATTCAAAACATTCAAATCACTGAATATCTATGTTCCCTCATCGAAATGTAACAGAACATCGTGCTGATTGAACAGTGATAAAAATCATTCTGATTAAAAAAAAAAAACATTGCTACATCAAACATTTTTTCCGTATTTTAAAAATATATAGTCGATGTGGGCTCAAACGTTCTTCCCCAGTTTTTGGGAAATGCATAGATGCGGGCAAAGTAAACCGCGAATGCGAAGCTGTTGCTGGCTTGTGTATTTCCTCGGCGTATTTACACATTTTTATGATTTTGGCCGGCAGTGGCGACGTTTACTATATGAAAACTGAACCAACCAAAGCTAACACGAACAAAATAAAAAGCGGTGCCGTACAATCAACAAACAAAGCACTTTATTGTATGAAGCTTTTCATGCAAAATAATATTACACTTATATCGTAGTTGTTGTTCTACACGATTTCATAACATTTTGAGAACTTAAAACATTGTGTCATATCTGTGCTTAAAAAAACATTTAGTATTTATCAACGAACTCATATTTCAATACTCAATATATATATTGTGAAATTATAAAACGCAAATAACTTTGAGAGAACTAATTTTACTAAGAAGTAATTAATACAGGAAAGAAATGAAATATACCTCCAACAATCAACTTACTTTAAAAAAGATTTTGAAAATTATTCTCAGCACTGTTTTGTATTAAATACTTCATTTTTCAGTAATTATTGTGAATTGTTTTTTTAACTTTGTTTTTAAATATATATCTCTTTCCCTCAGATTTGACAGTGATCACGTTTAAAAAAAATAATTAAATTAATTTATTTAAACATAAAGACAAAAATATTATATATTTTGTTTTGACTCTATACTTTTTTAAACAAGCGTTATTTTTACGGAGTCCCCTAATTTTTTAAATGATTTAATAAAAGTATCAGTTAATGCTATGAAATTCATATTTTTTATAAAGGCCACTTCACATCTTTATTGTGATTTCACTGTGTGCACATACTATTTATAAATTGTTCGGTACGTTCAAAATTTAAGAGATATGTATAAAATTTATTCTAAAGAATATTTACAAAAATTAATATAACAATATTTAAAGTTTTCGGAAGATTTAAAGTGATCTTTTCGTCTCGAACTTCACGCAACCCATCTTTAATTGTATTAAATTCAAAAATCTATTTTGATACATATTTTCGCAATAACCTGGTCAAGACAATATCAAAGAAATTCGTTAAACTCAGACATAAGTTTAACACTTTTAACGAATATGATTATATATATATATATATATTTGATGTTTTTTCTCATGCACGAATATTAAATAAACATGTATGCAACAAACTATTTTTCTGAGTGCTTAATCTAAGTCCTTACTGAGGAATTTGAGTGGCGAGCTTAAAGCTTATATTGATCATTATGTTGTATATTTAATTTAGCTTGTAACATATTACTTTCACCCCTTTGGGGCGAGTATTCAGCGCGTAAATTTACGATAACCGTTAATAGAGCAGTCATATTAATAGCCGTGTGTCGTGGCTCACCACCTGTTTCCGATCGTACCTTGAATCAATATGGATTTTATATAACCTTGTATTTTTAATAATACCATGCACTAAGTGGATTACGTGCTTGATGAACTAATTAATTAATATAAAGTAGAGATTTGAAATTTAAGCATAAAATATGTAAAATCTACTGTCTCTTTTCTTTATGATCATGACTGTTTCCAGCCAAAATCTAAAAAAAAATTCTTCGAATTATAACCGAAATATTTTGATAAATTTCTTGGCTATCAAAAAGGTGTTAAAGATAAAAATATTTTTTTTACATTGTACATCGTATAAATAATATTAATACAAGTTAATTCATTCGTAGAAATTCATTATTTTACATTGAATTTGAAAAACAATTTGTATAATAATATAAATTACATTTCTATCCAAGCTTTTTTTGTATTAATCTTTGTATTTCAATGAATTTTGTAATAGTATTTTTTTTATATTTAATAGCATCACATTGAATAGAGAAAAGACGGTCCAAAACATAAAAATAACTGACATGTGTTATTAAAAAACACCCAATTAACATTATACAGTAGTTCCTATATTGCATAGGTTCCCAACCTTTTTCGGGTGGCGAGCCCTTATCATAAAATTAATGTGACCAAAAGCATACAAAATTTTTTTTTTTTAGTTGAGTGTAAGTTGGCGACCCCCAGCTTGGGAACCTATGCTCTATTAAAATAATTTATATGCAGCGTTTCTAAAAGGTTTCTGTCTGTAAATGAAAATAATTTTATGTGTTAACCTTTACTTCCAGGGGGGTGGCAGTAGACGATCAGGGCTACATCTGCGTCGCAGACTCTGGCAACAACCGTATCCAGATCTTCCACCCTGACGGAACATTCTTGAGAGCATTCGGCTCTTGGGGATCAGGAGACGCAGAATTCAAAGGACTTGAGGGTATCGCAGTCATGTCAAATGGAAATATCATAGTCTGCGACAGGGAGAATCATCGTGTGCAGGTTTTCTAGAGGCATCGCACACACGGCATTTGAAAATTTTATTATGAAGTTATAATTCACCACTAGTAAACTTGGCGAAGAAATAAGTTATAATAACTTTGCAGTTTTTATACGTTTTTTTATGTTACCCAAGTATACAATTGTAGTTGGTTCACCAAAAATGTACAATGTATAATATTTACATGGAATTGCTGCATTTTTTCTACAACTTCGTGGAAATATAAATATGATCCTTTCTTATGAATGATGTCTTCCAAAGAATTGATTTCTGGATATACTAATATTATTAAAAGATCTATGTTCTATTAACCAGACTCTCTCATAATTACGTACCCTTATTTTAGTTGAATTCATATGCTGACTTCCAATATTTTTCATTTTTATCCACTCACAATAGGTCTAATGTTTGTTACTAGTCATCTGTAATCGCTGCCATAATTTTATTATGTATGCCTTCAAAATTTTCATAACATAAACATCAATTAAGTGCTTTATCTACTTAAAAATTTCCTAGAAGTTTCAATTTTTTTAAGAAAAATTGATTTCTTTTTAAGGCAAATTTTTTTTCACATATTACTAATTTTTCACAATTATTTTTCTTTTAAATTCTGAAAAATATCTATTCGCTCGTATATTGCTAATTTCAAACATTTTTTATACAATTTAAATAACATAGACAGCTTCAATTACAATCCTTCTGTTATTATTTAGAAATTTCTTTATTTTTTTATTAACACTCATCAACCCTAACATGTGAAGTTTACTTTATAATCGTTTGACTTCTTATTGTTTTGTTTGTACCATAGAAAATCTCTTCTTTTTCAACTAGTAAATAATAATTATTCAAATAAAATGTCCTTTAACGTTTTTTAAACATGCCCCATGTGTTTTGTATATTATATAAATTTTTAATAAATACTGTTTTTATAAAGTGTTGATAAATAAATAAATTCTATTACAAAATCTTTTCTTTATTCTGCTTTTTACAAATAGCTTCATGTATACGTGTTAATGAAAATTTATCAAAATTTGGATATGAGTAAAAAAAATACATACATTATTAAACTGCAACCTAAAGGTAAAAGACTAATCTAAATAGAGTTTTCCATAATTCACTGCAGCATAAATGAAGGTGATTTCAAAAAACGCATTGAAGATACACACTCCACTTTTTAATCAAATGTTAATATTTAAAATACGTAAAAAAATATGTGTACACTTGTTTTATAGATCTCTACATTCAAATCCCTTCGAAGATGTAAGTAATTTTATCAGCAAAAGAACTTTAACTTATAAATGATCTAGACTTTTTTTACTAGAAATTTTCATTAGAAAAGAAGTATATTCCATAACTAAACTAAAAAAAAAAAAAGAAACGAAAATATTTGTGTTGAAACAATTATGAATAACCATTGCTTAAAGAACTAAATTTGGCTAAAATAAATATGTGATAGCTGATACTTTGATCGATGGTAATACTAAAAAGTACATACATAATAACGCATCTTGTATCTTATTAATAATCGCTTGCTTTTAATGTATGTGTATACATGAAAGAAACAATTTTAATTGTATTTTCTTTGCTGATGCTAGTATAATAACGAAGGTATTCAAGGTAATCAAAAATAGAGCTTTGGACGTTGATGCCACAGTCCGCACATTTGACCTTATATATTGTTGCATAATGAACCGAAATTTTGGTAAAACTGTGAAAAAATATAATTTATGCGTATATTTGTCTTTATTTCAAAGTATGAACAGATAGCCCGGTCATCTTAAAGTATAAAAGCGGAATTTATTTTTGAAAACAATTTTTGATATCTTCATCTGTTTCACATTTACTCTGACGTTCATTATAATTCTCAAAGTGCCCTGAGACAAAAGTAAGTTCAATGCGTTCTAGATAATCTCAAGTGGGCTTTAAGGCAAAAGAAATATTTGCGTAAACAAAACGATTGCAAAGAATAAATACCAACATCACAAAGTCATCGCCGTAAATTCTGCGCGATAAAATCGAATAACCTCTTAGATGAAACGCCAAACGAGGGCTGTGCAAAATTACCCCTACCTTAATGAGAAAATTAAATAAAGTGTGTTTGAAATGTAACTGATAATAACTTGTAGGCAACATTAAGCGCTTTCTTTTATGGAGAAAATTATCTATTAATAATTAAAAAATAATATTTTTAAAGTAACTCTCTCAATTTTATTTAAGGTAAAGATATATGCGAAATTGCAGTGGTAATGAATTGAGAATCATTTTGACTGAATTTTAATGAAACTTTTGTGAACTTTCACATTTCTTAAAAAGTTTATTTGCTTTAGATAATACGTATTACGATATTTTTATGTTTTTTTTTTAATAAAAACTACAGCCATAAGGAGACGTTATAGAACATGTGTCAAATATTTCTCACAAAATTGTATTGCTTGATTTTTATTTTTTTATAAGAATAAGACATGTTAATGTTGTGGAAGCAAAATGCATTAAATATTAATGTAACTTCATGGAGTAAAATGCTGATTTCTATAAATATATGTTTTATAAGATAAAAAATAGTGAAAAACAAAGTAGATAAAAAATAAATCTATTGCAATAAACTTACTCGCTCCGCTTTGAATTTCAATCGGGCTGAAAAGGTAAGGGGAAAAATAAAACAAAAAAATAAAATATTAAATGGAAAAATTTAATGACCGTAATAATACAATAATAATGCACATTAAAATTAACAGTTGTGTATATAGGTACATATGTACACAATAAAAAATAATTAGAAAACTTCGACAAGATGTGACACTTTTCATTATTTTTGAAGAAAAAATACCAATGAAATTCGGGGGCATTACGTATTATTTTGCATATCATTGTCGAACATAACTGTTAGCGATTTTTTGCACTGTCAATACTGCGACACAACAGGACACCCTCGACAAGGTGACTATGAAAGATAGTTTGAAGGGAATTCATAAAATAAACTTACGCTACGTAGAATACTTGAAGAAGATTTGAGTCTCTGGTTTAGAGACGGAACAAGTGTTTACCGGAATGATTGAGACATAAAATAGTTCGTAAAATACTCCAGACTGTAAATTAAAGCATATAAACCATTGAACTACTACTTAAATGAGACGCCGTTTTGATACATACAAAACAATCCTTGTGAAAGATGTATTGTAGTTACATTTAATCGTGAAGTATACATTTTGGTAGCTTACTTCGTAATAATATGCGTATGAAAAGCTTTTTCACAGTTATCAACTGTATTTATTTTAAGTAAAATGAATATTTTTTTTTCAAAAACCATTGTACGTGAGCTTCTTTATTAAATAGTACCTGAATGTCATAAACATAACGATTTTATTTTTTGCGGTGGCAGCACTTAGTGTTGTAAATATATTATAATATTGAACAAAAGTGTGTCACTGATTTAGTTTTCAAAATAAAAAAAATAACGATGCAAATATTATATTTATAAACCCAACTTTGTGTTGTAACATTAAAATTGTATTCTTTTTTAACTTAACTCTGAACAACAGTATATGAATAAAGCTTATTCAATATAATAATTTGGCACTAGTTGTCTTACAAACAAAAGATTTTTTTACTGAAATAATACAATTTTAAATCGTCATATTCAAAATATACGAATACAAATATGATCATATTAGAATAATGCAGTTTTGGAGTAATTTAAAAATTAAATTTATAATTTGATACGATTGCTTTTGTCAAACATTCCGGCAAACCGAAAACATTGTTATCCTAACTTAGAAGTACTCAACTGAATTGATATGCAAGTTGTTATTAGGCAGGCGATATTATTTGCTTAGCCAAAACCTACAAATAATAAAACAACGTAAATATTTATAAGCATTAACTTCAAATAAAATGTACATTTTTATAAAAACAATACTGGTTATATATTATATTTAAATATGTATGTGAAAAAGTAGTAATTCAACATTTGGCAGCATTTCCAAACCGAAAAAATATTTAGTTGCATTTTCTATTACATTTTGTTCGTAAAATGTATCCATTAAAAGTTATAAAGTAAGATGTCATTTATGGCACTTAAATGTCCCAATATTGCTTCTATATAAAAGAAACAATACTTTAACGGTTTTTAAAAATGCTGTCATTTAACAAATACAAAGTATGTCTTTTAATATAATTTATCGAAAAATTCATAATTTTTTTATTTTTAATGTGTAATTTAAAACATTTTTCATATAATAACATCGCAAAATATAATTCAGACGCAAAATAAAATGTGATTGAATCGAATTTATTGACTGCGACCAATTTATTCCAATATATAGATACAAGTAGTTTAAAAAAATGGATGTATTCTTCCAAAGATAATAAAAAAAGAAAAAAATTAACCAATAAGCATAGTAGCGTGTCTTAGTACATAATAATGAAAATATTTGGAAAGTTTATAATTTTAAAAATACTACCAATTGCATGATGTTTGTTGACTCAACTATTTCTAATAAAACGAACCATTAATTATTGCATACAAACAACGATAAAACTATGAGAATGTCGTCCATGAATTAAAAAATATAAATATTTGAACAGAACAAGAATCGAATTTCACCAAACCGAATCTTTCAAAATAAATTTAAACATTTTAATAACGACAAGAAACTCTAAAAACCATACATCGCTTTATGTGTAATTACATATTTCACGGTATAATAAAATTCAAAAGCACTGACGTTAAGTTTCTCAAATACTTTGAAACTAGAATACTATATTTCATTTTTCGAAAAATTGAAAACGATATATACACCAGTTACTGTGAATTGTCAGTTAAGTTTTATGTAAGCATTTAACATTTCGAGTGATATCACAAATCGGAAAAACTGCAAATCGCTTTTTAATCTAAGTCATCTTAAAACACCAAAGCGTATCTATCAGAAAGAGTTCAACGTTATTTCACAAGAAGTATCGATGAAACAGGGTGTACCAAAACAAAATGATTGTCGATTCTCGATATGAATAAAATGACATATTTTATTTTCAATTATTTTGTGAATTCTATGAAGAAAAAGATAAAGACTGTGTACTCAATTTTATGATTCAAAGAAAAAAAAAATGATTTGATTTAAGTCAAGGCTTTTTTTAATTGATTTTTATCTGTTAAAGATTTTCTGAAAAACATTGACGAATTTTTTGAAATATTTTTTATCATTATAAATAAAAAAATATGGGATGATGTAACATGACACCGAGGAAATGTGTCGATTAAGCAGTTACGTCAATACAGTTTTTAGGGCTCAGTTTTTCTTCTGAAAATTGTAGCGAATACAGCCGAGAATATGACGCCTCGGAAGGAAGGAAAGTATTATTGTAAATGATGGACGACATCTCATAACTTTCGCTTCATTTCATAAAGTATTCGACGACATAAACGGGACCAAACATCGAACGTTTCAATTCTATTGACTACCAGAAAAACCTAACCTCTAGCTATTTTTTCAAAAATATTTTCTGCATCACTAAATACTGTGAAATTGGGATGTAAAATGCTTTGTATAATATGTTACGTTCATATATGTTTCGTTATAATCATATTTACTTTATAATAATTACAAGTAAAATATTATTACATTTTTAAAATAATCAATAAGTGTAAGTCTCATGATTGATTGAAAACATCACGTCATCATATATATATATAATATATATTAATTAATATTACAATTACAATTATAAGTATGATTCGAAATTCCTAAGTATAAAATTTGTTTCTCTAAAAACTTCAAGGAAGGTAGTAGTAATAATTGTTTAAAGTAAGCAATTAATGGTAGGTACTCATTCTTTGATTTTTAGGCGTATATTTCAAAGTCGCGATCATTTTTTTTCATCTTCTTTACTAATTAATAAGTAACAAAGCCTAGCTCCAAACTATGTATAGCATATAAGGTACTTAGCGATTCGTAACCTTCCATCACTGGAAGTTGTTTGAATGCTCTGATTATTTTAAAGGACGTATTTCGTAAGTCTGAAAAATTATTTAACTACTTTATAGAACTCCTTTACCAATCTTAACTCGATGCAAATATCAAACATTTGTGTACAAAACCGACAAACTGAAATTTGAAACGATGAAAAAGAAAGATTTATTGATGTGCAGTGTCAAATAAAAAATATCAAAACACAAAAAACTACACTTCTAGTTAATGCTTTTTTCTGTCTATGCTTATCTGCAGAAGTTAGAAGGAAAGATTAGAGTTTAAAAACAGAAAGCAAATAACAATAAAAACAATATTAGTTGTCTAACATATATGCTTATATACATAAAGTAAAAACACGAATATCTTCTGTATCGGAATTATCTGTCTTTCGCTTTTCATTTTTTCTATAAAAGAAATTGGATATAAAAAAATAAAATGTATTTTGTCGATTCATACAGCAAATGTTTGATTCTTCATAATTTATTAAATAGGTAGTAGTCACGGTTAATCGAGACTTATCGAATAAAAATCTAATCTTTTCTCCAAGATATCTACATTATAAAATATGAATGAATAATTTAAAAGCGTTCATCATTTAATTAAGTGGAATGTAGAAGATAATCTAAACTAGCGGTTTATTACTGAAAGAGAATGTATTTATTAGGTTAATATCGTACATATTGAAACATCCAACAACCCGAAAAGCCTTCATGTAAGGATATCAAAACAATTTTCACATCCTTCAAACAATGAAATTGCATCGCTATTTTTTATGATTATATTTACAAACTTTTCAACCAAATTTGTCGACGTATTATATTTAAAGCTTTTGAATGATTGAGAAATTCTCTAAAAACCAAATGTTGTAGATTCTTTAGTACTATTATACCACAAGCAAATAGGTTTTTAGTGCAAGTATTTGAATATATTTTAATCAGCTATTAGATTTTATCTATTTACAATCAAAAAATGAACTAAAAAAATAAAAAATATTTTGAATAATAATGAATTCGTTGGCCTATAAATAATGCGGCACCATTTGAAAATGTTTCTATTCAAAATGAGGTATATATTATATATTTTCCAATAAATGAAGGCTTTTAAAGTTATGTGAAATTCCGTTTTCACTAAAACTAAAATTTTTAAGGTTATAATTTATATATCAATTAATTTCCGCCGGCATATCGTTTTAAGGATTTTTAACCGTTTGGCGTGAATGGGAGTAATTATATCATTATGAAAGTAGGGTTTTTGATTGTATTAATTATTTTTACAGTATCACAATTTTATTTTACCATCCGAAATATTCACCACTGGCAACATTTCAAACTAGTTTGCATCGAATATTTTTTCAACTGCTCTTTTTCACTTTTTCATATATTATATAATATTTTATATTCATTTCGTTCATTTACCTTAATCAATTAGATTATTATAGTATAGAGACTAAATTCAACTACGTGTTAAAAGGGCAGCGTGTTTATCTAAGTATCATTTTATTTGGAATTATAAAAATATTTATTTTACGAAAACTATAAATAATTCACAATAAAATAAAACATATTCTATTACTTCTTGTATAATACCTTTATACTGAGTTTATCTTTACCATTGAAATAAAAATACATATTTACCATAAACCTTTGAAATTTCAGAAATTGAAACAAATATTTAATTTTAGCTCGAATAAAAACATATTTTCATAAATTATGGTACTCAATTTAAGTGAATTAAACCTTCTGATAAAAAATGTGCAAAAAGGAGGGAAAAAAGTTTATTTTTTTAATTTCAAAATAAAATGAACGTATAAAATAAACAGCGCATGTTTATTGTTCAGGCTAATGTAATTTAACACTTAGTAAAATTATCAATATGCCTAGCTAAATAAATGTCTTAAAATTGATGTTACTTATAAAAATAACATAAGCTTTTGTTAGAAAAATTAATATAGTCAACAAAAAAATATTGATGGCTTGAATACTGCAAACTGATTATAAATAAATATTACAAAAATCGCATTGAATATCGATTTTCTTTTTAAAATACTTATCATGAAGAATTTTATGAATATCATTTAAATTAGAAATATTTTCACTCCACTAAATTTTTCTCAGTTAAGAGTCAATTTATAATGATCAACTGCATTATTTACAAAACTTTAGTTTTGTTTTAAATGATACGCCTTTATTCTTACGATAAATATTTTGTATTTTCAATAATTGAACATTATGAGTCATATTGATTATCATATATCGTTTTATCGTGCATTATGTTGTTTATTTTTATGAGAATATAACGTTCATAAAAAGTTGAAATCGAATGAAAAATATTTTCGAATTCTAGAGTTAGTAATTGAATTCCTCTAAACTCTTCAACATGCACACTTTGAACGATTTTGCCAAAAACTTGCATTTTATACCAATTCATCTCGGTTTTCAATCATTTTAAAAAGAATCTCGTTTCACACGGTCCAACTGGCGAAGTGATAATCCGAAAAGCGTAATACTCTTTAACCAAAGCGAATCGCTACAATATAAATTGGAGCGAAAATGTTTCAAAAATAGAAACGATTTAAAAAAACAGACCTGTAGAGGTTTTCGTTTAATGGTTTCAAATCAACGATGCTCCATTAACAAAAAAATCTGTTGAAGAAGAAAATGATTATTTCTTTAAAAAACTATTGCGAAAACTGCCATCTGATTTTTCAAATAACGTAAAACACAATTAACTCAGATTTTAATCTGAGGTATTTTTAACATCTTTGTTTGAAAATATTGAAAAAATTACATAATCTGGCAGCACACAAAAACAGCAGTGCTGAGGACTTTCAAGAAAAAAAAATCATTTCAACAGAAGGTTTTATTCATTTATGATTTTTATAGTGGAATCAAATTGTTGTTTTCAATCTATACCTAAATAATTAAGAAGAATATTTAAAATAACAGTGAAAAAATACACAAATCATAAATACTAGTTTGATACTGATAAAAAATTTCATATTCGTAATGAAGAAAACGAACAGTTAATGAAAATTATTTTTTCGGCTCAGTGTAGTTTATAAAAGTGTGAACTATCCTCTCTTTGATAAGTTGATTGAAATTAAATATGTTTTCATATTTATAACACAAATAATATTATTAATTTAAAGGTTTCACATATTTACAATAGCCATGCTAGGCAAAAGGTGCCCGTGTAACGGAGCCATGATATACATATATAGTCAATTTATTTTCTTTTAATTCAAAATATATGTGATAGAAAATAGTTTCACTATTATGTTAAAGCTATTAACTGTATATGTAATATATATTAATCAAGGTACTCTTCTTAATCTAAAAATATTTTTTTTATAATATTATTTTAATAATTAATTTACTCCTACAAATATGCGAATTATAGTTTCGTTTATAAATCTTGGTGTTGCGTTTACTAGCGATCATTATTTGATAAGAATAAATTTGTGTATAATATATATATATATAAGATAAACAGTTCTTATACCTTAAGAGAAATTCGAAGCTATTTAATTGTTTATATTTGTTTTCTATTCCTACATTTCATAATAAAAGGACTTTTTGAAAGATTAGTGTTTTACTTTGAAAATATCGCGTGCGCACTGGAGCGTGCGCAGAAGAGAAAAAGACTTTAAATATGCAAAAATACTATCGTCATCGTATGTATTATACCTTATTATTATATTCAAGGAATAAATAATTTGAAAAAAGTTGAGGCATTGTCAATGACAGTATATTAATATTACAATTATTTTAATTTAATTTTTAGATAGCATCCTTATTTTTACGAATGTAAGAAGAAAAATCAACTAGCTAACTACATAAGTACCGAGTAACTTATTTATGTTTTGGGTTTTTTAAATATATTTTTTGAAAGACTTATATTTAATATTACTATGTTTAAATCTCACTGATTCCGAACACGGCTCTAATTGGAGACCATCCGACATTTTAGCAGAGTCCAGCACTTAAAGTATCGAATATGTAGTACCTCAGCGGTACTCCAAAGACAATCTCCTTCGTTCCTATCTAAATATTCTATCTAATGGATGAAACAACAAATATAATTCACTCCAAGCATTGGCAAAAAAACATGCTCTTTATCGACCTGTTTGTAAAAATAACAAGATGTAAAGCCGTATTTATTTACAAAATGAATAGTTTTATAAAAAAAAAACACGATTTATGATCATTGACACTTTTGTCTTTCATATAACTACCCAGCATTTGGTAAGTATTTTCTACAAACCCGCTTTTAATTTACATAATTTTACAGCTAAAGACTTTAAATTGAAGCCATTCTTTAGAGTTAAGAGCAATGTCAGCCGATATCATAGTAATGTTTTTTTTTCAAATACTATTCTATCTATTCAAAACCTTAATCTCCGAGTAATCACTATCTGAAAGCTTTTCCTGTCGATGGAAAAAGCTGAAGTAACGACCGTTATATATGCAACGAGGCACCGTCTATTTCATGTTGCGCACCTCGAACGATTTCTTTGTCAGATTCTTTCATTCTAAATGTCTTTTTTTTGCAATTATTATCCACTTTGCTAGAAATACGCTTTTTATCTCGTGGCTTACGATCACCCGTTTATTGAGAAAGTAAATTTTAGTTAATTTACTCGACCTGTCAATACCACCGCGGGTGGATATACCTAATTTCCAGCACTATCAACAAATATTCGCTGTCGTTAAATAAGAATATACATTACATACCGGCAGCCTTAAATTATTTAAAAATAATACTTTTCTAGTTTTGAAGAATTTTAATTAATGGTGATCGATGTTTCACACCGTATATGACTCTAATGTTTATAAAGCATCGGATAAAATCAATATATTTACAAAACAATATAAATAAGGTACCGAAAAAAATCATGTGATATTGACAGCATGATATTTATAAATACTTTATCTTCATATCAAATAAAAGGATATATATTTTCCCTTGATAAAATTTAAAAAAAAAGAATATTTTTCAGTTCAACGTTCAGAATACAGGTATTTTATTTAAAATATTATTCTTGATTTTTTTTTTGTATTTTTAATTAATTCCAATGATTGTTGTCTAGCTTTCGTGTATGTCGTTTTAATGAAAAGTAGTGATTATTATTTATATTCTACGAACAAATTTTGTGACGACTCCACGTATTCCAGTCAACCCTTATATTTACGACAGGGATATTAATATGGGCTGACATATTGGTTTAGAACCTTCTTGGCAGTGGATACGGTAGAAGAGGCACCACGACGGATCATTCTACGCATCACGTATGTGAAACGGCGTCCCGTGAGATTGAAACAGAAAATAATGGACCGTGGCCATAGCGTTGGGAGTGGGACGCCGAAAGTAACCTACCGACCCCAACTCACAGAAACCCTAAGTGTATACACACCGCGCTATAAATATGTACGAGGGTGTTTCAATTTCAAATGAAAAGTATATCTCTTGAAGCCTTTCTGCGGCTGACGCGCTTAGAAAAAATACACCGTGATTTCAAATAAAGCGCCCGTTTTACATAGTATAAAAAGCGATAAACGTTCATTGAAGTACCCAAAAATTAATTTATCGCTTCAAAGTAACGCTATCAGAGTCTCATTTAACTTTTAGAAATAACTTTTATAAACAATAAGAAAATAAAAATAACAGTACGTGTAGTGTAATGAAATTTGATCAAAGATTGAACGGGTTTTATCGAAACTTATATCAACTAAAGTATATTAAAATATGTTGTTTAAAATAAGGTAAAAAGACTAGAAAACATGAAGAAAACTAGTCATATAATGTCCGAAAAAATAGTTTGTTTTAAATGAAGATTGAAATAAAAACGATTTATTTTACTTGAAACACTCTCGGACAACAGTCTTGGCGCTAAGACGGTAAGGTACCACGACTCGTTTGCTAGATTCATAACGACAGTCAGGCAAAGTGGGTCCAACGCGAGCCTAACGAATCCGTCCAAGCATTTTGGGGTCTTCTCCGCGCCGCCAAGGGAGCGAAACGGTCTCTTTCTACTCGATTCACAGCTGCTTTTATTGTCTGTTTTATATATAAATAAAATAACGATCCGCACAGAAAACGGGAGCCGTGAAAGAATGGCGGTCGTTATTTTGACAGTTAATCTTTTGTTTAAGTTATATTTGGCAATCCACCAAAACGACTTTTATACAAAGCGACGTCACGTAACGCCGAAAACTTCCAACGAGACAGAAACAAAGATGAACTTTATCAATCTTATTTTTTGTTTTACTTATTCTACGAGCGTATCCATGCCGGTGAGAATCCTTCTTCTTTTACGCTGGTGGCTTATTTCTTCCTGAAGCGTTCATCGAATGTCTTTAAATCCCATGAAGCCACTGACCATAACCTGAAACAAAGAAAATAGACCTATTAAACGTTTAGAACTTTAGAAAAAAAATGTGAATTCCATAAACGCTTTGTTCCTCAAAAAAATAAATACACTGACTGAGCAATGATCAGTATTATTATCTAGACTTATTCGTATATTTAGCTACATAGCTTACAGTAAATGAATATTGAAAACTGAGCTAAAATGTTTGTCAATAGGATATTAAATAATTGAAAGAGTTCAGTTTGATTCGGTGAAGGAACGTTTTTGACTAACCAAGAGCAATTAGGCTAAACAATACAAAATTGACCAATTTTAGAAAATGTATTTTGCTTAAATTTGCGATATGAAAATTCTTCTATTACACAGATGTTGATTATTTAAATTATTTTGATTATCCGAAATGATTCACATATTAATAGGAAACGAACATGAAAATAAGAATGAAAATCTATTGGTCGACATATCTGAAGGAAACACTTAAATAAACAAGAGAAATAGTTAATATTGTGTGATACTTACGATATTGGCTTGAATTGTAAGAAAATTTTCAAAAAGAAAAAACAAATAGACACCATAATATTATAACACATTACAAAGCAAGTTTATAAGATTCCGTCGGAAGTACGTAAACCAATGTAGCAGACAAAAATAATTACATTGCTATTTTCCATATGAAAATCGAAGAATTTAAAAAGCTTAATAAATGTAAGAAGTCTTTCTGTTAAATATAATGAGAAAATATAAAATACATAATGTAATAATGATAACAAAAAACGGAAAAAAGGTATTAAAATCACTTTCGAATTGTAATGCCAAATGACTTAACCCAGTAAAAATCTTCAACAATTATTATCAATTAAATTCTCTTATAAATTTCTTTCAACAGGTGTGTGATGCGTATTTTTTTTATTTGGTCTTTCTTTGTGACCAAATCTGGATAATTAAGGTTTAACTGTAGATAATGTTTTCACTGTGAATTAACAGTTTACTCGGTTCAATAATTTAATGGCATACAGTTCAAGTGAAAACGTGTACAAATTCGGTTCGATCATTATAATTTTATTCACTGAAAAGCAATGTAACGACATATAATTTTTCTTTGACGGTGCATTTTGGTACAAATTATTGAGTTAGACATCGTTTTTTGATTAAAATTCAACTTCTTAAGGAAAGAAATAAACTTTATTTTATCAAGGAGATCAGCATAAAACTTTTATGACAAAAACACGTTGTTTATTTCTCACTGCACCAATAAAGGGAATATGAAAAGCCAGCTGTTAAACCGTCGCCATGGGACCGACATCGTATCTTTTGAAACAATACAAATAATGGCCTATGTACAGTATAAGTCAATTTTCAGGCAATAAATTTCCGTGTTTTGAACGACAATTGAAGAATTTATAATTTGCTCAAGTAATAAGTTGGGTTGTCCGACAGAACATGACAATAAAGTTGACACTTATGCGCCATTTAATCAAATAAATACTAATAAAAGAGTGATATATACTATTTAAAAAATATACGACGAGAGTCGTTGAAACAGTAGAAATAAAAAAATCAAATACGACGAAATTATTCTTGACAAGCTTATATACAATTTAAACGTGTATTTGTCAACAATCACTCCGTACTTTTAATAATAATATTGTATCTCTAATAATAGCAATAGTGCTTTACCTATCAGACATGTAAATTAGCGTATTAATAGTAAGCACGTTTAATGTCTAAAACGGATCAAATTTATTATCTTTGATCAAATTAAAATGATCTTATCCCAATGAAACCTATCGGTTTTGCTAGCTTTATCGGGGACCATAAAATCAACGCATTCATAAGGTCTCAAAATCTAAGATAATACAATCGGAATGACTCACGAAGAAACAACTGGATACTAAAAAACTTTAAAACCGTAAAGTTTTCGACTTGTAACTCTTCACAAGCTTGAAGGTATATCGTTTAGTACAGAACATTAAAAATAACGTTTTAATAAATGCTCAATCTGAGACGTTAATCTGAATTAAATTTTCCTTCTTTGTTTAAATGTCGTCGATTAGAAGAATGAGATGTCAAAGAGGGAGCATTATGATTATATATACCTCAGTTTAATACTTTTGATGGACTTATAAATGACAATTTTAAGGTAAAAATAGTTTTAAAATATCAATATAAGTGTATATTATATTCGGTGGCACTAATACCGTCAACGTTATCACTAATATGCATTGCTATTAAAAAGTTTAAATTTTGTTTATTAACATTATTTTTTATATTCTATTTAATATTTTATAAAACATTTTACACAGCTCTATGAGACACCTAAAGCCACTGAGAGCCAAAATTTACTGTTTCAGGCACTACACTTGGCATTGTACCTTCATGTAAAACACATTTAGCTACATATTACATTTAAGTGCGGTTTCAAATGTGAATAAGTTTCACTTTAACAATTAACACAAGATAAATGACGTCATTATTGTGATTTATAAAAAAAATCCATAAGAACAACTTACTGATAATACAGACTGTTTTCGATTGTTGATTATCTAAAAAAAACAATTGCGGCATTTGTTAAAAAAAAAATAGTGTTAAGGTCACTTCATCAGTACAAAAATGGCCAAAGATCATTTTATCCGTACACATAGCTAAAAAATATGAGATTATTGACAAAGAATATCTAGGTTGGATTAATTTCAACAATGAATCGTTGTTAATGAAAAATTTGTATACAATACAATGTTTATTTTACACATTTTTCTCTTTGAATATATGTCATTTTTTAAGCAAACAAAACAATATTTAGAAATAAAAATGGTATTAATTATGTCTAGTAACGAAAGGAAAACGAATAATTTTAATTCATTACAATAAGTAAATTACAATTCGCTACCAAAAGTAAATCCAATCACTTTTAAGGTGTTAACTGTCACTTCTTGATGGAAAGGCATGATATTTTAAATAATAAAAAAACATTTTTTTAGTACTTATTTCCACAATATATTGTTTGATCAGGACCGGTTTCGCTCATCGCGAGTATTATCAACTGAATCAGTTGATAATGCTCGCGATGAGCGAAACCGGTCCTGATCAAACAATATATTGTGGAAATAGATACTAAAAAAATGTGTTTTTATTATTAAAAAAAAAAAAAGCAAATCCAATCATTAAGATAGCAAACGAAGGATGATCTCTTTAATACTACGCTATGTCAATTTTTATGTGAACGAAAACAAAAATGAACTTAACGGAATTTGATCAAATAACGATGTTATCATAAATTAAAAAGTTTTAAATTACTTTATCTATAAGCTCGTTTAAGCTGAAAAGTTTCTTGGAAAAGTCATTAAGCCGTTATCTGAAAGTTCTAATAACGTCTTTTACCAAAGATGAATCAATTACTTTAATTGGGTATGCCTCTCAAGTGGTTGATACGAGAACAAATTACTAGAAAAAATACAGGCAACTATTCACTAATAAATCAAGACTTTTATAACAGTAGCACAAACGGAAACGAGAGAAAAATATATGCTACTAAGTTAAGTATGTACATTTAATATTGTAACATATAGTTTCGCTAAATAATCTATATAAAATAAATTATTAAGAATCAATCTTCAGTATTATTAGCTAGGATCCAAATATACATCTGAAATAACTTTCAAAACTTCTAACTTAGATTATAATGACGCTCAATTGGATATAATATGTTTTAAAAGCAATAAATAACGTTAATGATTTTTAACGATAAATAATAATCGATTATTATAAAAATGCAATTGGGCAATTTAAGCTAAGAAATACCTACGTATTTCAAATTGGTGGTAAACGGTGCGATTAAACATCGGGTGATGTAATATTATGTATTTACTCAATTTATGAGATTGTCGGCTCATTGAACTAATCTCGCGTAAGGGATATTACAAGAGAGAATTGGGGAGATAAAGCTGGTTGTTATGAATATAACATGAATTCAATTGAGCTCCGTTTATTTCTAAAATTTCGTGATAAATTATTTAAATAAGTAGTTATCTCTAAGCTTAAATTACCCTATAGCATTTTAATTATATTTTATTTTTTGTTGTTAAATCTTCTACTACTATTTGACAGTATTAAATGTTTATTAACTTACATGCAATTGATTGTCAATATCATCAAATCAATAGTTTTTAAAGTTATTTCATTTGTTTGCTTGTATCGTAGCATTAAGGTCTGTGTTTTGATGAGGCTTTGTTATTAATTCCTCTTCTATATAACCGATGCAAACTGTTTGTTGTGAATTATTTATGTTGCGTTTTGACAAAAAATGTGAAATCGTACAAAGTTTCAAAAATTCAAATTCGATATTGAAATTCCATCTAGCATATTTAGTCAAAATGATAAACTGTAAAACTGACTTACTATTTACGATTTTTATACGTAAATATGAATGGTATCTATTATATTGATTGGTCGATTGTTGTATCTAGAATTAAAAATTTTTGCCATGGAATTAATATAAATATATATAATATAAACCAGCAATTCAACCAAAGTTGTTTCGTTACATTTAAATTGTGATTAATTAAAGTCGATAAACCGCTGATGAGGAAACTGGTTACAAAAAGACGTTAAAATGCTGATGTTTTACAGCTATGTGAATAGATGTTCAATAAAATAAACATGAAAAAGCATTTATCATCTTGTTCAAAGTTTCCATTATTTTTCCGGAATGTAAATTATCAAAGCACCAAACAATTGCTGACAATATAAAAATAATATATCTGCCTGCCCATTTCTTTCGCCTGTCGAAATACGTGACGATACAAAAATTCGTGAAGATATTTTGGGATAGATGTTTAATATGCAGCAAATGGTCCCTTATTATTACTCCAAGCCGTGACGTAATTTTCCAAAGCCTAATTCATTTGGGTCACACGGTTAAGATCTTTGAGGGCAATACCAAATACCCTTGTTAAAGTCTTGGGAACATTGGATAACTTTTCTTTTTCTAATGAATATTTCCTACACTGATTGATACCTGGAAAAGGATATTTAAAACTTATCAAGTCCCATTATCATGTATCAGCAAAAATTCAACAATAAATATGAAAATAATCAATATTATTTTATGTTGCTTAAAAATTTATTAAACAACATTTTTCAACGCTGTCAATAAAAATATAAATTTATAACAAACATTAGAATGCCTTTATACATTACAAGGCTATTACCATAGCCGACCGAGCTTTTAAAATATGTACGTACGTGTTAAAAAAATTAACAACCATCGAACGAATTAATTTATTCCGTAAGAAATACCTGACTTATTATTTGACAAGGAAGAAGTCCAAATAAAATAGTTATACAAAAAAACAACTGATTTTGCTTTTAATTGTTTTTTGAATTGTTTTTAAATAAGCTTTGTGTAATATATTAGGTTTAATGAGTTGTTATCCCTTAAAAAATAATTGTGGATTGAATGAAGAGAATTTAAAATCAGTACAAGAAAACATTTACTAATAGTTAATATTCGAAGAATATTCAAGCCATTTAGATAGAATGCACAAAAAGCCAACTAATATATGGAGTTCATAGCAGGTAGAGAGTTTCTTAGATAATAACATAAAAGCTCTCGAAGCGTAAAACACTCACACGGCGCGGCGTGCGTTTGCGAGCAAAAGCTCAGCGATAGTAACCGACAAATTACTGATAATACACTTCGCAAAGAGCTTTCCGACTACGCTTTAAATCACTATCTGAAAAATAAACCTATCTATCTTCTTACATCTGACATTTTCCATTAGAGAATGGTCGCAAAAGTCACGCCATTATTACAACGCACACACGTACGTACGTATTACATTATCATACGTATATAATACCACAACTATCTCTTATTACCAAAGTGCCGATACATTACAATCAATGTAATCATTTATCGGAATAACCTTAGCAATTCAAACACCATAAAGTACCGTATATATATGTGTGTTCATATTCATTGACACCACCGAAGTACTACTTTACTTCGTGTGGGCAAATGTTGCTTGTTGTTTGTATTCTATTTATTATCAATGAGCTTCGGTCAAAAAATCAAAGTGTTTAGCTCTAAAATAAATAATATATGGTAGTTGATAGATATTTAAGCTTTTGTCAGCATCAATACTATGATATAACTAAATTGAAGCTTATTTATTGTTTATATATATACAATATATCGTTTGGTCTATTTTGGCTTCGACAATTTTATGTATGGTTTAAACATTAAATTTGCAATTTGGTGAAGAGTGTTTCCAATTATTTAAATTTACTCAGCTATCAATTAAAAACTTTATTAAAATAAGAGTTTATAAATTAAGTAACTATAAAAAATTGCGCAAATTCCCTGTAGAGGCGATGAATTGATAATATGTCATTTATTTAATGTTTATTGCACAGTGGAAAAATAACAATGTATTTTAGTTCAACAAAATGTATAAGGTATATAGTTGATAGCTATAGTATTAAATGCCAACGAAGTTTATTATCTTGGTTGTGTATACATATTTACCTATTCAAACGCATTAAGCATAAAGCTTTTTTCTCTAGAATGTAAAAATACATACCCACCGTAGAGAAATATACTATAGATACATAACTTAGTCCAAATTATTGAGTAGTCTTTCATAAGACATATAAACTCATGTATATGAAATCTTCAACACGCTGTTTTTCTTGATATCGATGTTTTTTAAGTAGATGTAATTTACAAATTCGAAATAAATTATTAAATATATTTAAACTGAGTAAATTCTAGACTTCTAGAGTATGAATTAAAAACTGATTAACATAATACAGTTATGAAGAGAACAACTATAATATTTATTTTTTTGTTTAAGATAACATTCCAGTGGCGAATCTTTTGTATTTTTTATGATCTATTTTTTGAGACGCTGGGCTAATTTACAATAATATAAACATTTTCGCGTTAAGTTCATATCGTTTCAATACTTCACCAAAAATGTGCTATAAAGTGAACTTTTTTTAAATGGTTATTAACTCTCTATTGCAAGACCAAAGTGCGATTAATGTCCACATCATTGAAAACTACAAAGTTATACAAATTAATAACTTTCACAAGATAACACTCAATTGCACGGTGGAATCGTATCGTTTTCTCGTAAAGTGCTTCTAAAGATTTCAATTTCTTAGCCTGATATAGCGAATAAGCATTCGATGTTAGATACCAACCGGAGCCGAATAAACTGCGTTAAGTTCATTGGCGCGCATTCATTCGAGTATTTCTAGGATGCGCTTTGAGTTTCTTTTGGTTGCAATCTATCCGGCAAATGCGTCGATAACAATACAAGCTTTAATTTTTATTCAAAGATTTTTTTAAAACGTCACCATTCGTTCAGTTATTTTTTACAAGTATATCTTCAATTTTAAGCATATGGATATTTTTTACCATTTTACAAAAATACTAATATGTTAACTTCACATTTTTGATACAATATGAATATAGTAAAAAAAAAAGCTATATAGGGATTAGATGGTGGTTGAGAAAGTATGAAAACAATACAGGCATCAATAGCTTTGGACCATTGACCAAATGATCTCTAAATTGAATATTTTATCGATGAAATTGTGTAGATTTCCACATGTTTATCACAAAAGATTCGGGATACAATTTTCTGCTTTTTCAAGTATTCTATCACACGAACGAAATTAAACCGACAGACAATAAATGATTGGCATCGCTTATATACAAGAGGAATTATATAAAAAAGTATTACATATAGACCCTAAAGCTAAGAGCTAAATATATATTTGGAATAATTTTAGAGACAACTGAATTGACTATCATGACATTTAATTTGGAAAAGGATAATTTTATAAAAAAAAACCCTAACGACTTTGTGACAAAAAGTTTTCAAAAAACATTAGAGTTTGATACATAGATATACGTAATTCTTTTAAATGGGTGAGTTATAGTGGGAAAAATACCAAATGTACTGTTCTAGGGAGTGACAAAACATGAGTGTGCACAGTTTCAACAGTATGAATTTGGCAATGAAATTCCTTCAAGTACCCTTAGTGGATATCGTAAAAGGAAATTTTAAAGATGCAAAAGAAATTTTATTTACTTTTTCGTAAATGTAAATGATTATTGTTCAACTTAAAAAATATTTGACGATTAAAACGTGCTACGATTTAGTTGAACCTACTGAATACAAAATTTCATTTTTAAACAACTTTTTTAAGTGTACTAAGTAACTCGTGTTTTATATTTTAAAAACTTCAGTGATAAGTAAAGTTTCCGTCATTTAATGCTTTTAAGATCAGAGCCGGTTTTACTGATCGAGAGCATTAATTATTAACTGATGACGTGACTGGAACAGGTCCCGATCTTATTTTTTTAGTTGAGGAAATAGTTGTTGTTTTTTATTATTCAAATGTAATGACTTTTCATCAAGAGTCTGTTAGCTCATTAAAAGTTAAAAAAAAATATATTGTGCAAAATTTTATTGCTATTAAAATGCGTTTGTTTAACAGAAGTGAAAATGTGACATAGTCATATGGAAGTTAGCAGTGTTACATACGTAATTATAATAACAAAAATAAAAATAAAAAAAAAACTATTACTGTTTACATAAAAGTATAAAATATTTCGAAATGTGTATTGGAATACCGCTTTTACCGCTCGCTCATAATTATGCAAAAGTATTTTTTCCTCTCTCTCGCGGAACAAAGGAATATTGCGAAATAATAAGTCACACGGAAAAACAATAAAAACTGTATCAAATAATATCGCCGGCGCAATATTCCTGCTTTCAAGATTGTGGAGATGTGCTCAGTTGAAGAGTTTTCGGTTGGTCGCATATCGAATATCATAGAAGAAGGCTTCAGTGGTGCCAATATGGATTATCCAGTCGTATCGAGCTTTGGCGCATTCGTGCGATTGAGGGCAACTTTTAAGTCTCATTAATTTGAACCAAACGATAATTCCTGCAATAAGATATCTCAGGGCCAATATAAAATAATTGCATAATATCTGTGATAATTTTAAAAGTTTGAGAAAAAAGCCGATATCATTTTTCGAAAAACTTTAATGTAATAATATTTTCAAATGTATGAATTATGTTTAAGAAAACTTTTTAGTCAATAGCAACTAAACGTTTCTGGAAAGTTGATCATTAAGCTCTTCAGAAAGACTTTGGTATAGAGAACACGTGTGGTATTTATGTGGAAAAGTAAAGTGTCGGGTGACCTCGTATCAATTCCTAAACAGTGTTGAGAAGAATCAACAATTCCTGGGGTATATTTATTGGCGCAATGTATTTAATGACGCAGGGTGCAGAGAATGTGTATCAAAGAAGCTAACGAAGATTTTTAAAGACTGACATAAAAGTACTGAATTGAAAATAATCAAAAGTTTATTATGGATGGCACATGACTGGAGATAAATTCTTGAATTATGAAACGCAGTCGTTAGTATATCTCTGATTCGTTCATTTTTAAAAAGTATGTTTTTTTTAATTTCACGCGGCACTAAATATTATTCAGCGTTAGAATCAACTTTTTTTTATTCAACGTCAACCATTTTTAAAATACAATGCTCTTTTATTTTTTAAATAAATTATATTAGTACGAAACGAAGTTAGTTTGTGACATTTGCGAGTTTTGAATTTTAAAATATCAAGTAATTTTGTTAAAAACAATATTATTATTGATAAATTACTTGTGTGTTGCATTTTTTTAAATGATCATGTAATGTATGATATCGACTGAAGGTGCTTGATAGAGTTTCAATATCATTACGTACATTCTTATATTTCATCACTAGATGTTTGATCGTTACTTGCCAGATTGAAATATGTAGGTATTCCTATAAAAAAAACCCCATTTATATTTTAATGTTAGTTGACGAATATTTGTTGTAAAACCCTTTCAACAATGACTCATTAACAAGATCGTTAATGAAAATTATCACAGGCAATTGGGTTAATTATTATTAAATTTGTTTTAGCTGCCATTTACTGTTTGCCTTGGGGAGTGTGTTTTCCCGTAATTAATAACTTTGGTATATGAACGATGCTAACTGTTTATTGTGCGTCAGTTCTGTTGCATCCGTGTGATAGAATGCCTGAAGATACCGAAAGGCGAAACCCGGGTCGTTAGTGACAAAACATGTTGAATCTTAAAAAATTGTAACAATTTAAATTTGATCGTGTAATCGATGAAGATTAGTAAAAACTATATTTTACATCGATTTGAACATAATTTGATAAATATTTTCAATCGAAATCTATTCAAACTATTCTGTATATTTTTAACATTGATGGCACTAACCAATTGTAAAACATTTGATCACAACATAAAAGAAAGCTATTAAAATACTACAAAAAGTAGTTCTATTTATTGGAACAAGCTGATCAGCAGTTTCTTATCCGTGGAAGATATAAAACTTCCGGAGCAAACGCTTCCAACATAAAAATGCGACGGCGGTTTTCAAAGGGGGCTCGAAAAGCTGCACAAAAGGTTATTTCTTTTGACAACGGCGAGTAGAAGAGAGGCGAAGACTTGAAATAGGCGAGCGACTGTACCGCTAAGGCGTCTATCAAGCAAAAGTATCACCGCCGCGACGCTCATCGACACCGAATGATAATGAATTCACTGCATTCTCAAACCACTTAACAGAAATCTACAACTAATAAAACATCTATTAAGATTGAAAAATTATAACAATAGATTTGCAGATTTCAAATTTTTTTTTAAATTTATTTCGGTTCACGCCATCGTCTTTTGACGAATTTTTAACTAAACTAAAATACATCGCAATTTTTTTCACTGTGTTATAATGAAGTTATACCAAGTAAATTCCAATTCGATCAATAAATTGAAAAATATTTGATAAATGTATCCACAGTTTCGTTATGATTTTACCGGTCGTGTAGCTTTTAAGCAATGCCTCCGGGTCAACATTCGATCTATGTAATTATTGGAGATATTTAAAAATGAATCAATTGATAGTCATATTTATTAATATGCATACAATAAAATGAAATTCATCGATTTAATTAAAATTTCAATAAGCGAATAAATTCTTCATACCTTAATATTTAGAGAGATATTACTCATTTAAATTCTCTGAATTAACATTTTCTGAAACAATTTGAATTGTTACAATTTTGTACGACTACACATGATTTGTCACTAACGACTTGGGTTTCGGCTTTCGGCATCTTCAGACATTCTATCACACGTATGCAACAGAACTGACTCAGTTAACTGATTTGGTCAGTTCTGTTGCATCCGTCGTCAGTGACAAAACATGTGGAATCGTACAAAGTTGTAACAATTCAAATTTAATATTGATATTCCATCAAGCACTTTCAGTCGGTAATATAAATTATCTAAGATACCTTAAGCATACTATCTTTCATGTATCTTGAAATTGTACGTTTTTTTTCTGTCTACCGAATACGCACAGATATATGAAATATTACGGTTGATTCAAATAAATATTTAAAAACAATGAAGAAAACTTCAAAAATAAATTTGTCAGTACTGACGTGGGTTATTGTGTAATCGGTAAACAGTAATCTCTCAGCGAATGCGCATCGGACCGCATACAGAATGATGGCGAGGTTATATTGTACATTGAAAATAATAAAGTCTCAGAGCGTCTCTTCGCATAAGACTTTTAAAAGAGCTTTGTCCAAGCGACGAATCGGAATCACTATATTTCACGTCACTTATAGTATGATAAACCGATTCTTATTGTTTCATCAACGATTCTTTTGCACCCGTAACTTGCTATAAAAGAATCTACACCGATCATATTCTTTCTGTTGTTTTCATCTGAGACTGTTTGAAAGCGTTTTCTTACCATTATTTAAGGTTGCATTGAGTGACGAACAATTTGAAATCCATTTTTTATATATATATTTTTTAATTGTTACAACTTTGTACGATACCAGATGTTTTGTCCCGGGTTTCGCCTTTCGACATCTTCAGGCACTCTATCATACGAATGCAATAGAACTAACGAACAATAAACAGTTAGCATCGTCTATATACCAAAGTTATTAATTACAAAAAAAGACACACCTTAAAGGCAAGCAATAAATGGCAGCTTAAACAAATTGAATGATATAAATCAAATAATAATTTACACAATTGCCTGTGATAATTATCATTAACGATCTTCGTAATGAGAAATTTTTGAACGGGTTTACAACAAATATTAATGCACTAACATTAAGATACGAACGGGTTTTTTTATCTAAAAATACTTACTCGTTTTAATCTGACAAGTAGCGATCACACATCATACCATCAAGCACCTTCAGTCTATACCATAAATCTTATTTATTTAACAAATGAAAATTCATTGTCAGTTTCACCTAATTAAAGCCGGTTTGACTTACTAAAAAATATGCATATTTTGACCAAAAAGTGAATTTTCAACACGCATATTCATACATATATTAAAAACAAATCAATTTCACAAATGTAATCATTAAAGCAAAGTACATTAAAAATACAATTAAAGTAATCTGAGAATAAAACATGAGAAAAATATGGTATTGAAAGTTTGGTTTAATAAGTTAAATAAAAGAATATATTTGTTTGTGAAATGTTTTTATCCATACGGAATTGGCAGTAAACAAGCTATTTTAAAAATGGAGCAAATCCAACGACAATCAAACAAAAGATTATTTTTATAGCTTTATCGAACCGAAATACTATAGTGGCTTAGTATACTGATAGTTAGTGAGCATTCAATAGCTTTAATTTGCAATCTGACGATAAAATAGCGTAAAAGTTGTAAAAACAAACTAGTTTAATCGTCATTGTAATTAAATCTCAATATGCGTTAAATAGAATTCCATTTTAATTTGTGTTTTAATTACCAAAATGTTGAAGTAATAAATGTTTGAGTATTGGTTTACAGTCAGCAGTATATAAATAGTTGAATTCAAGTGATAGCCTCTGGTATGTTATTATTTCAAAGCATAGAGATGAAAATTTTAGCGAGGACGTCCAACTTTTATCGTTTTATATATTGTCAACTTTCAGTTGCCATCAATGTTATGATAGTGCACATTTAAAAACGATAAAACTTTTGCAATTTATGACATAGCTGTATGACGTTTTCGCGCTATGGGTACTTTTGTATGATACTTTTCATATTAAAAAAAATTTGTATTCATTTTGAATTCCAACATCACATTTGATCAGTTTTGAATATTTATTTGCACAATAAATTAAATCGAACAATGCATATACAATATAATCGGGTTATCAATTATTTAAACGATTTAAATTTATTACTTCCACTGAAAGTGAATATTTTTAAACAATACTCAATAGGATGTATTTAAACTAACAATATAACCTATTTTTACACTACAAACATATTTAAAAATGAACTTATTCTTATAATTTAAAAAAGGTCATAATATAAACGAAAACAACGATTTGAGGAACCGACAATAAGTCCTTTTTATATATTTTATGCAATATACATTTTTATTCATTAACAAGACCATAATTTAAAAAAAGCAAAAAGTAAAATCTTTTATATTTTGCTCTATTTTTTATTCTGACAAAGGATCCCTTATAATGTGAACTCAGTGAAGGGTTTCTCTGAACAACATAAGAAATGTTGACGGTTAATTTGATAAGATTGAAAAACGTAAAATCAATTATCTTTCTGTGTAATATATATAATATAACGCATTTTTTCGTTTTTATCAAAATTTTATACATTTAAAAAATATGAGTCACTCAAAAAACTATGGAAAAATATGAAAGAATCTGTACATATTTACATTAAATATGAAAAAATATATGTGAAATAAAATTCCACGAATTGGATGTAATTAAATTTCCATGTTGTAAATTAAAAATTGTATTTACAACGTGAACTCAAAAAATCCTAAGAGAATTATTTGATAATAATTTGTTTCGTAGACTATACGTACATAATACTTTATGAGTAAATATATGACCTTTATAAATTGAAACTGAAGTTTTAGTGAGAAAAGTATGTACATGACATGGTGGCAATACGTTTTGTATTCAGGTCCATGCGATTCCCTGCCTTTGAGGGTATCAAAAAGTAGAATAAACTTCGCACAAAAACTTGAAATAAAACAACGATTCAATGCATGAGTACCTCTGAAATAATTCACACGTAATATTTACTAGGCAGCGACTTCGTTTCTACTCTACTCTAAAAACTTATTTTGTAAATGAGCCCTGCCCATAAATATTAAAATATTTTCTGGAACTGAATTGCTAAAACACAGACGTGCGTATGTTTGCTTTGCAAAAATATTTTACATGAACATATAATTTTGTACTTTTTGTAAAAACTGTTATAACTTTAAAATGTGGATGTAATTTTGTATTTCTAGGTATATATAAGTATAATATATTTTGTGAAAATAAAATGTGATTTTATTCTTTATAAATGTATTCTTTGTAAATAAATTAGTCACTCAATAGTGCAACAATCCCTACAATACGTACAATAAATCAAATATTTACTAGTACACAAATTGTGAAAGCAAAATGTGTATTAATTAAATAACTAATCTACAAACGACTTTGGTCTAAAAATCTCTATTCATAACCCTTCACAGAAAGAACAGCACGTCAACAAAAAAAAACATTTTTTTAAATAATTGTTTAAACAAATATTATCATATCATTGAAACTGTATAAATGATATACTATTCGGTGTTCAAAATTTCGTCTACAATTAAAACACAATAAATGTGAATATTATCGTAAACTCTAAAATAACTTTAAAACTAAAAACTATTAAAAAACTGAAATAAATTTAATCCTCTTATTAAAATTATAATTTTCCATTTTTGTAATCGACTAGAAATAATATTATATGCCACTAATTATTTTTATTCAGTTATCTTTTTCATCTCATTTTTTGGGATCCGTTTTTTTAACATTTTTGATTACAGTAATATTTTTTTAATTTTATTTTAACATTTTCTTTGCGATTTTTTAAGATAAGAAAATATCATAAAATTATTTAATTATTTTTTCTACGACTCAATTGATATCAGAAGAGTTTACTGTTTTGCGAAAAATCTAGTCAGCAAGGCTAAAAATGTTATTTTTGTTAAGACGAACATATAAAATAACTCGGCGATAAGCAACACAGATTTAAGAAAAAGATTACTATTTTCAGAATTTTCGAAATGTTTTCAACCAGTACTAACCATTTACTAAAAAACCAAAAATATCATAAACAATGAAGGAATAATTTATGGTATTTACTTACGCAATAAATTTCCAATATCGAATTTCAAATTGGGTATTCATTAAATTATTTAAATACAGATCTTTTAATTGGGCGATGTGTGCTTTTATGTGAGTGAATTTTGTGTATTTTTGTTTTCAAATACAGTTCAATTAAAATGATTCCATTTATTTCTGTCCATTCGTGATAACATTTAGTAACTTAAATTTTATCAAGTATCTAAGTAAAATGAGTTAAATAATAAAAAAAATGCATCGCCATATAGCTAGCAGTATTGAGAATATGAGGCGGACATGGCAAGGGTAGGGGTCGCGTGGAAGCCGATATGCCGGTAACGAATGTAGTTAGTCAACTAACTTTGCTATGCTTTGTTCCGCAATTTGGGGAGAGAGTTTTCGGAAATATTATTTATTAAATTTTAAATGCTTTTGCAAGGGCAACGATCTTTATATAAAATTTTTGAACACTTCAAAAAAAATCACAGTTCTTTTTCCGGATAATTTTTATTTGTGGAGAATTAGTATGGCGTATAAAATCTTTACAATCTTTTTTGGTTTCATAAATATTCATTCCTAATGTGTGTTCTATGACTATGTAGAAAGACATAATATTTTAATAAATAAAACACAATTTGTCCAGAACTACTATCACACTTCATAATAAAAAATTTAAAAATGGTTTCACTTATCGCATTATCTTAAGCAAACTTGCAGATATAAAATTGAGTATAAATAATTACCATGAAAGAAAGACTCGTAATAAAAGTGAATTGAATTTGTTCACTAAATGTATACAGATAACCATAAAAATATCAAGCTTTTATGACTTACTTTATATACAATTGCTGATATTATTCAAATAACTAAATTTGACAATTTATCTACAGCTTATACAAGATGTGCGAAGAACGTCATTGTCATTATAAAGCAACTAGCAAAGTATTGATTTAAAGTTTTAATGTAATCTTTCAAAATAAATATGCATCAATTGTTATAAATTTTAAAATTCATTTCTTGAATTGACATTTCAACCGAATAGCTTTCTAGAATCGCTAACACTCGAATGCGGTAAAAGTTTATTTTTAATGATCACAAATGCAAAGAACGATAACTTTATTTTTCAAACATATTTTTAAAAATGCATTGTGACTGTTTTATAATATAATAGATAAGGTATTGACGTTATTTATAATGACACTTTAAAAACTGACCTGTTTATTTTAATGTGAAAAAATATTCATAACGCCGTTTACATAATTTTATAAAAATTGTACTGCGCAAATTAAAGTAGATGATCTTTGAGAAGATTGTCATAATTACAGCTAAAAAGAGTTTTCAGGGTTAAATTTTTCTTCCTAGATGATTCTGAATTTTGCCTTTTACATGAAGTAGTGCAGGGAAGTTTGACGCACAAAGTTCGTACATTTCGTCTTAAGTCTGATGGTGATAAATAAAAAAAAACTAGTGAAACACTGCTGATCACTTTAAAGATTACTTATAAAATATATTTAATTTTTCATGTATAATACATACTAGTATTGCGAGGATATTATACTTATGATTGGTATGTCCGAATATATAATTAATAATACAAATGGTAAAAAATCTTGATTTAATAATATTAGATAATTAATTTACAAAAGGTATCAACTATCACAAAAGATTCTTAACGAACAAACTAATATATGTCCGTCACCATTATTAACTCCGCTGACTGATATGTATTTTTGTTTCGGTAATGGACCATTTCCGTGCCATATGTAAACTCATTGATATAGCCGCCTTTTAAGATTCATTTACAATTGTTAATTTTATTGCGAACAGGAAACAAGCTACATCGTTAAAACAGGAGAGAAGATGTATTGTGTACCTTTTCTATACAGCTATACAGCTATAAGAGGATAAGCAAATGTTAGTTTAAGCATAGCTCTGACGATGGCGTGAGCCAACTATATTTAAAAAAATAATTTTGAAAAACTCAAATACATTGCTATTTTTTTCACCGTGTTAATTTAGAAAAGGTCACAAAATACTTGTATATATAAATCTCTGAAGAATAAAAAGAGAACACGTTCAGCTTTGATTGTTGACTTCCAAGTACACAAAATAATCGACAAATTAACTGTTTTTTCGTAAAACTGATATTCTTTATATTTTTCAAAAGAAAATGTGAAAGTGACGTTATCAACTGGAGACGATTGTGCCGTAGATCCGGTAAACAAATAGAAGGTAGGTTTTTTTGATATTTTTTACTGGCAAGGCTTGAAAGAGGTACTAAAAGAAAACTTTGAGCGCAGTATAATAATAAAAATAATAGCACAGGAGTCCTCGTAATGAGACCACGAGGTTAAGTTTTTACTCAGAACGTCGTTTTTGCACGACCTCTGCAAATATGACGTCACGATTCAATTAATATCACTTCCCGCCCAGGCGCCGCGGGTTTTAGTGTTACCGCCGCCAGAAAGATGGGAAAATTTCCCCGGTTTAATGCCCGAGTTTTATTTTCCGAGTAATTGCAAGTTGTGATATGAAAATTTAGATAACTTTAACCGAAAAGGATTCTTTTGCCACTTTTGAAATACATAATACAGCAGGCAATTTAAACATGCCCAATTTCCCGAGACATTAAAAAAAAGCATAAAGATATTTTTTACGGCCACGGCTTACTGATGAGTGTTCTATGAGATTCGTTTTGTTTCCTTAGATATTTTGAAATAATTTTGACTTAAAAATACTTAGTTTTATTAATTGTAAATATGTAACTTACCAAAGGTTATGAATAGATTTTAAATATACTTTAACATTACTAAAATGAGTTAGAAGCGGTTTCAAAAAATAAAAAATATTCTGACACATTATTTTTTTAATGATTCCTATATTCTAAAAATAAAATTTTATTCATATCTATACCAAAAGAAACGGAAAATTAAGAAGTTAGTTTTTTTGTACTATCGACTGAAGATGCTCGATGGAATTTTAATTTAAAATTAAAATTGTTGAGACGATTACATGTATTTTTTCCCTGGTTTCACCATTCGGCATCTTCAGGCATTCTATCACACGGATTTCACAGATTTGACAAAGCTTTTCCTTGAGTAGGCATCCCATAAAGGTGTTTTACGTATTTTTTACATGTCGTTCATCATTATTTCTTACTTTGAAAAATTCATAAACACACATCATTTAATTTTATGTATACGTATATAAAATTAAATAGTTTTATTTTGAAATTATTATACATACATATGTATGTATAACAGTTTACTATAAATTTGTTGCGGCCCAAGTAGAGCAAAAGTCATAATGCGGCCCGGAAGATACAAAAGGTTGAAAATCGCTGGCCTACACTTCAAAAGAAAAAGGGCACCATTGCTATTTTGGCGGATTGGCTTTATATAATTTGTATTTTTATCTCGACATTACATTTTCGACAAAACCTTTGAAAACTTAAATCTTAAAGGCAACTTATTTATTCGTATAATTTCAATATCAAACGTATCACTTCTGTTGCATCCGTATGCCTGAAAATGCCAAAAAGTAAAACCTGGCTCGTTTGTAACATGTGGAATCGTGCAAAGTTTGAATAATCCGAATTTACTATATTTTTTTTTATTGTAATAAAATTTCTTCTAGTTTTAATAAGTGGCTATATTCTATATTGTTCTAATGGGAAACTATGTGCATTAAATCAGTTATTAAAGCTAGTATATATATTTTTTTTTAATGTTATACATATGAAACACAGTGTAATTTCGATTATCCGTGTATGGATTATCCGGTATGTGGATTATTCGTGCCTGAAAATAATTATTTTTTAATTCAAATATAATCTGATTGATTACGATTATGAGACGTAATAATTAATTGCGATCTTGAATATTCGCATGTTTAAAAAAAAAGGATGAATTTAGCGATGTATTTGTGTTGACGTAACTAATCGGTGATATTTTTTAACCACTTATGTGTTTTGAATGTATGACTGTTCGCATATACCGCAATAAACATCACAATTTATGGGACTAGAATGGGTCAAGAATTGAAATCCTTTGTACTCCACATGCGTTTCTATTTACATTTCTAGTGAAGTGCATAAACCGGTGCAAGTGCCCGCAGTAAATTTGTTAATTACAATATTTATTGCCTATATTTGTCAGCTCTCGGGACTACGTTTGGTATTATGATAAAATATTTTTTTTTTATGTTTTATTGATAAATAATGAATATAAAAATAATGTGTTAAAAAATTGATTGTGTATATATTCGAAAATAAAATAAAAAATGTTGATTCGGATTATCCGTGTTTTTCAATTATCCGTGACTATCCTCCCCAGCATTAGCCCGGATAATCGAGAGTGCACTGTATTTACGAATTAATGTATGTACTAATCAACGCCAATAAACAGTGAAACTTACATTCAAAAATATATTCATTAAAATAATTCATCTTTCAATCTTTAATGTAGGTCGGTGAATTATGCTCGAAAACTAACACGTGCAAGTATCTATAAAATCCTTGAAACACTATCTAAGTCGCGTTTTTTATTTTTACTAAATTCTACGTCTCGTTCGTAGCATCGTAGAACCGTAGCGTCTACGATAACAGATGGCAATACGTGACTTTGACCATACTTTTGCACCAACAAATTGTATCGTAGACCATGTTCGCGAAACAACAAACAAGTTTTTTTTCTTAATCCACGATATCGCAACTTGTTAGCACATGCTCCTTTTCAAATTTTACAAATGACATTTTGAAAGCATATCAAAATACGAAATCTCATTTGATGTAGTCAAACATGTCTAAACAAAAAAAAAGTTTTTTTCGTTCATTTAGGTTTCATTCAACCCAATAATTTTATTTGTCTGAATTACTTACAGGCAAAAAAAATAATTCACGTTGATTGAAACAATACAAAATGTAAGACGTCACACGAAAAATTTTAATGTAAACTTTGTCGCAATATCATAATTGAAAAACATGAACTGACTTTGTTACACAATACAGTATTCACATATTATACTATGACTAGCTGAGAAAAATTTACAAATCATGTATCCGAAGCAAAAATTGATTCATTCTCTGTAAGAATTTCATCATAAGAAAAAATGAAGGAAAAAAGCCTCACTACCATGCCAAGGTATAGAAATTAGTCCATTTCCATCGAGGGTTGTTTCAGTATTTATCTATCAAATATAAAAAAAATGATTTAAAAGACTTGGTTTGTAGTCACTCTAGGTATAAAACAGCGGGTAACTGCCTTTCTATTTTTCTATTGAACTATAAGTGGCCAGTTATTTAGCATTTTCATAATTTTAGTGGAAGTGAAGAAAAAAAGCACAAACAATTGAAAATTTCGTTACAATTTTCTTTTCCAGTTCCAAATTTAAAAACATTATTCTTAATATTTTTCAAATGAAACAAATTAATGTTTTAATAAAATGTTATGAAATCCACATTTAAATGAATTCCGATCCAAGATTTGATTAACTATACAGATATGTATCTTACCTTGAGTGTATTTAGATATTGTCACCTACCCTCATCAAAACTAAAAATGTACAAACCAAATAAATCTAATATTTGATTGAATATCTATAGATGCTTTTTTTGTTTTTAAAAAACTTTGTCAATTTAAAAGTTTCGTCGTAAAAAACAAACGTTGGAAAAGTATTGCAGATAGCGTTAAAAAGGGTTCGTTCACACAATTAATTAAAATCACTTTAAGTTGAAGTATTATAAAACAAACCACACTGAACTTTCAAAATTTGTCGTAGATATAAAAGTTTCGCACAGCTTACCAAGCTCGGCCATCAAAGCAATCAAAATCCCGTTAAAAAACTTTTGACTGACCTTGGTCGCAAAGTTTCAGAAGCTTTTTTGAAAACAATCGGTTGGAATATTAGTTTGTTTATTTAGAGCATCAATTAAAAATAAAGCTACACGTGGCATGCAAATAATGATTAATTTTATTCCACTGTCGTAATAGAACTATTGACAAGAAATTTACTACTGCTCCAAAAATTAGCATTAATTTTTTTTTATACTTCCAGGTTAGTGATTTTTTGTAATTAAAATCAATTTAAAGCACATAGATATTGTGATAATAAATTTGGGTGAGATTTTTATACATTCATGTAAAAGCGATCATTTTGCTTGTCAAATTAGAGTGTAATGTATTATATTTATGAGTCTATAAATGATATATTTAGATAATTAACTTCATGATATTGCTAAAACAGCTTGGCATTTATATTACATATTAGGTATTAAAAATTCACCTAGTAAGAAATCAAAATTGTTATTATATCAGTTAATTTTATGAATATAAATCAGCTCAAAATGATATACATGCCTTCATTAATTACTCATCATTGTATGTAAAAGCAATTGAAACAAATATAAATATATATTGTATTCTTCAATAATACACCGCGTGTGCTTGGTAAAAACATGTTAATCATCTTAATTTGTGTATTCCAATAACAAATTTCGTTAAACTTTTCGACGTGTGAAAGGTAAACCTTTTTACTCATCCTTCTAGGATGACACGTAGTATAGAGTCGTCACTTGTGATTTCTGTCCTTTTTAGGTCCCTCACATAGGAATATTTATCAATTTTTTAATGATGAATGCATGTTTAACCAAAGAAAAATTTGCGTCTAGCAGGTCTGTTTCCGTGCTTTTTGTTCTCAGTAATGATTCATTATGGTCGCATTAGCGATTACAAGACACTGTCTATTAAAAAACGCAGTCCAAATTTAGAGACACCAAAATAAAAAAATATCGTGCGTTGTATAATCGAGAAAATATGTACTGAAAAACTTCATACATCTCGGTTTTGCATAATAAAATAGTAAAACTATTTTCATTTTCGATATTTAATATATATTATATTATATAAGACTTTTTAACAAAAGGTGTTATATGAAAAATAATGTTTACATAGTTCGAATTCCGAAGTAAGTAATGGTAGAAGGATCCATAAAACATGTTGTTAAATAACCGTAAAGGGTTTTGAGTCCGTAAGCAGGCAATGCTTACGAGATTGACCACTCAAACTAAGATCCAGAGATTTATGTTGCGTGCATATGTAATATTATTTATTATGCACTATCGCAAAAGTTTCATGAAGAATATGAGAAAAGATAAATAGGTGAGACAAGTTAAGAAGAAAAGTAAAATATTATGAATAATGGCAATTTGACAGCTTCAAGAGGTTCGTACACAAAACGCAAGTCTGCTGCCTCGGCAAGTTTCCTCAAACTTAACCAGTTAATCACTCCTCGGCGGTGCATGAATTGATATGCAAATAAAAGTGGTTTGGATCCCGTGGCGCAGGCGGGCGGGCGCGCCAGAACCGACTCCCCTTAATTAATTCTCCGAGTGATGCCGAACTTTGTTTACTATTTTTTATGTTTTCGTTTTCGCACTGAGACGTGACGGGGACCGCTAAATCATCGGAATATTTGTTAAAAGCTCCCAATTCAAAGCAAAGTTTACGGATTTCATAAAAGTTTTCATATTTGAAGACTTCTTGCACAACCGGTATCTGGTAAGCCTGAACAACAGAGCTTTCGCAATCATAGATCATTTATACTCATAAAAATATTTAACAAAAAGTATTTTACACAAACTTTTAATGTTTAAAATAGTGGTTTAGTACTTGAATGTATATATTCGCTGAGAAATAACATTTTAAAAGATCTTAAGTAAAAATGACAGAGTTGAGTTTTTTTCTTTTTTAAATACAATTTTCGATAACTATTCCGACTTACGCAATGGTAAAAACTATAGTTACTCTTAAATTAAGCTAAGCTTTATATACTGCTAAAAGCTTCTTTTTTTTATTATTTAAATATATTTAACTAGGTCAATAATTACTCTTAGAAAATAAATATACCCAAATAATATTAATATCAACGGCCTTAATGAATTCATTTAAATTAATTGACTATGAATAATTACATGATTTGCTTCAAAGGCCCTACTTCACGAACCCCATTTAAGGCGGACATAGATAAAGTTTTAATATTGGAAATCTTCATTTACTTATACGCAATCAAATAACTTTTTGTTTGAGAAGCTTAAATTTGGCATAAAAAAATGTTACTTCATTATTCCGTAAATGAAAGAAAACATTTGGATTCAAACAAATATAAGTATATATATTTTATATTATTTTACTATATTGTAAAATAAAATCAGGCTAATAAATTGATATAAAACACATAGCGCTATTTAATTTGTAACTGTAAATGTGTTGATTTGATATCAATAACCATATACTTGTTTTGATCAGCGTATACATGATTATCGAAAATGTGCGTAAAATTATTCTGTACTTCTGTAATATTCTGTAATATATATATATATTATATATACAATATTATTTTGGAAAAATTGTGTTCCTATTAAAAAATTATTAGTATTTTAAAAGAAATTGCTTTAAGTCGTTTTCTTCACAAAAAAAAAGTTGGAAATTATTATGTAGTAAATGTATTTTGATTATTATTTAAATTGTGGTTTTGTGAGATCAATTAGAAGACATTTCGGTAATATTGACAGAATAAAGGTCATTTTATGAACCACATAAATATATATTAAAGGGCGTATAAATTTCGGAAAAGTTGAACTTTTAAACATTCGAAAAAAATCCTAATATCCTGGGTACAATAAATTTAAATCTAAGGTGTGAAAAGACAGTAGTAATTTTCAAACCATTGAACTGCTCAATAAAATTCGACACGACCTATTCCACCGACGCAGAATAAATATTTCGTCGGCAAATAATTTAAACGTATCTCATTCTATACATTTATACAAATTGCATATACATACAAACAGCTTCTTCCACGGTGATAGGTACGCTTTCTTGCTTTTCAATTGAGAAACTCGGCTATGGAAGTTGGCCTCTTGGGAACTTCAAGTAAATTTAGTAGAGAGGCCAATTACTCAATGGGAAAGCATCAAGAGAATTTACTTCGAAACATCCGTCAAGTTTGATATATTTATACCGCTTGATAATATCCCACGGCCTTTATTCAATTACAGAAGTATCGCAAATAAGCGACTTATAAAAAAAATAACACTGAAAGATGTTTTGGAGTTATTTCATTGAGTTACCAAAGTAGGGTAAATATTATTGAATAACATATTAGCGACGTTAGTAGACTTTGGATTTTTTTTTATTTGATTCGATAATGCGATTCGATTGGGTTAATGCCACCTTTTTTAAAAATTTCACAGGAAAGAAAATAATATATTACATATACCGCACATGAAAATAAACTAACGATACATTTAAAAATTTACTTTTCGATTGAACCAAAGTAAATGATCCTCTACGTAAAGGTTGTATATATTATTTTTAAAAAGAATAATTTACATGTATTTTTTTACTAAGAAATACATTTTTTTATTATTTCCACATTGTACATTATAAATAACGGGATTGATTTAGTTCATCGCAAAAATATATCAATGATTCGATAGAAATCATCGAGTTCTAATCATTTTTGCATTCATTGAAGATGTGACAGCGGATACCTACTTAATTTTTTATTTTACGTGTTTATAGCATTTCCCGAAATAAATTCCAATTCAAAAATTGATAAGCAAAAATTGTCATTCTTAATATAATGTTTTTATTTATACGTCATTAGAAAATATGAATCAACCTAAAAATCATAATTGGTTGACGGATTATCTGTATAACTGTTATTGACTTTAGCTTATCTTAAAAAAAGGGTTTTTCTCTTATAAATAATAAAATTAATTATTTTTTTGTCGTAGAGGCATAATGAAAAAGATCGATTTTCGTCCAAATTTCCAAGATAAATATCGCTCAAAGTATAAAAATAAATTCATTAGTATACATAAAAGCATCGCAAAGTGCTCCTTTATACTCAGAGTACAGAAAGTGTGAGAAAAGTAATTTTTCTTTCGCTTTTCGGAACATAACAAGTAATCGGGAGTTATGCGGCGTAGACCGACCAGCCAAACGGGAAGTGGAAGTACCGGTGCGAAATTCCCGGAAAGTAATCAAAAACTTGTCCCAGCAAAGGTGAACTGATTTTACAGCAGCCATAATCCCGCGTAGTACGTGGGTACTTATGAGTACTTTTACTGGTATTGCATTGCACTCATCAAATACTTTACGAAAAAGAAACTAGAGATGCCGTATTTTTAATATGAATATCTATAAATATGTACCAATATATTTTTTAAGTAACAAACATACATTTTTTTGTACTTATTTCCTCAATATGTATTTTTGATCAGGACCGGTTTCACTCGTTGCGAGCATTATCAACTGATGATTTTAAATAATAAAAACACATTTTTAGTACCTATTTCTACAATCCATTTTTTGACCAGGACCGGTTTATAGTCGATAATGCTCCCGATAAGCGAAATCGGTCTTAATAAAAAAAAAATATTGTGGAAATAAATACTAAAAAATGTGGTTTTATTAACTAAAATTTCATGCCATTCCATCAAGAAGTGACAGTTAACACCTTAAAAGTGATGTAACAACATGCTTATAATTATCAGTCCGTTATTATATCGCTCTTTCCAAACTTAAAGGGCCTTACGAACAAAATTTATACATTTAAAAGAGCGAAAAGATTAAAAAAATATTGTGTGGAAGAAAACAATTTTAAAAATTTAATTTTTTCCATTTACTTGCATTTCAATACATACATCAGTCATAAAGAAACAACGTAGTACTCAATGAAATTGGCGCATAATGTGCATAAATACGATATGTAAATATTATCAACATTATGGATGAGATTCTTAATAAGGCTTGAATTTACATCAGTTTTTTTTTAATTAATTATTGCAAGTCAAATCACGCTAAACAATAAAGTAGATATTTACTTGGTGAAATATCTTTGAAACAAGATTTTCTATATCATTCAAACCAGTAAATATTTATTAACTAATTTTAGTTCTGATAATGGCGTAAAATAGTTCTCGTTATAAGCCATTAAAAATAATTATTGTAGACTTAAATACATCAAAAAAATCTTTCATATTTCTAAATTATTTTTCATTGAGAAAAGAAACTGAAATTATTTACTAACAGCATAAACGTCGTAGATATATGCACGACATGGTATGCAAGTTGTATAAAACAAAGTATTAAAATTTTATACTCGTTAAATGAAAACGTGTTCACTTTTTACTAAAGCATTGTAAAATAGATTGGATTTGAACTACATGAAGAAACTTATTATTTATCTACGGACTCTGCCAGAAAAATTTCTTGAATTTTCACTGCACGCTTTTCTTGTGAAGCACTTTTCGTCTGCGTTGTAATGATACGTTTCACGTTTGTTATCTTACCGGGATTATTTGACAAGGAGAACTATGCTATTCAACGGTAAGCTGGCGATACAATGTTATTCGTTTGTCTTATTGTATTATTCGTTAAGTAAAATAAACAACATTTTTTTCTAAATCTTTTCACTAAGCTTACAATATCTTTTTTTTATATTAATGTCAATAGAATCAACTACTACGTGAAATATTTTCATGAAGTATTTTTATGTAACTGGTATGTTATATTATATTCCTATTCGAAAATTTGATTTGAAGACTGGTAGATGTTTTTCACAGCTATGCTGGGACTGACATCATTGTGTAAATAAAAGTGTTATAAATAAGGAGTAAAAATAATTTCAATGAACTTCGCGCCACAAAATTTCTAAATATTTCGAAAAACAAGAAATTTGCTATTCATGCACAATTGTATTGTACAGATATTCAAAAAATTACAACATACATAATAATTTTATTTATTGGTTTTTCGTTATTTATCAAGTATCAATTTTACCGAAAAAAAAATTTCAATCAACATTTTTAAGACATCTCGTGTAAATTATACCCATGGTCTATAAGCCAGCCGAGCTAAGTTAACGCAATGCAACTGAAAAAAAAATCTCAGTGAAAATTCATACGTTTCCGTAAACCATTATGTCAATTTATGAAACTTCATCACGAGTAATGGACAAAAATTGGAAAAAGAAAAATCAATATTGCTTTCACTATCATTCTAAATTTCATTGATATATTTATTTCGGACCGATATTTAGGTAATGCTGAATTATGATATTAAAAAAAATAATTCAATTCTTTTGATTACATACTATAGGTATTTGAAAAATAATTTCTTACGAAAAAAATTATAACAATGAAAATTAAAATCATGCAGACACTGACAAAACAATTTATCTGGATAAATGAAAAACAAGTCGTGAAAGAAATTGAAAGAACGGTTATGAGTTATGTATATTTTTAACTATTATTTGTCGACTAGCATCACCAAATAATTATTACCGAATGAATTGAAATAAATATAGTAAAATTTCATTGCGATAAGCAAGAATGAGAATATTACTATGCTCTTTAAAAACTTCATATAATATGACTATTGTTAGGTGATTCGGTTTAAGAGATGGTCAGAATTTTTTTAAACATAATTAACCTTAGCTCTATATACTATATTTAATGAAATAGACAATTAATTACTTCAGCTATTGGATACAAAATAACTTAAGTTGTTTTAGTCAATATAAATATATTATTCTGATTAGAGTTGACTAATCAAAATTTAATACTTAATACTATTTATATATTATTATCAAGTCGTGAAAGTAAATAAATTTTAATTTTAATGATTTTGTATAATAATGATCAACTTATGTACATTTTGTTATTTAAGATATTATTTATTAGAATTTTTATATATTTCTTGATGAAATTAAAAATTTCCTTTGCTAATTATGCTTATTTTCTTAAAACAACTCTTAGCCAAAAAGGGTATTTAATAATATAATTTTGAAAATAAGTTATCATGCTTTGAATAAGTGAGACGATATTTTGTCTATCTCTCCCAAAACACTTTATTTTGCTAAGCTTTGTTAAGCTCAAGCAAATTTGGGTAAAAACATTTACCTTACAATAAATATTGCTGCCAATAGTATATTTTTTTTTCCTATGAAATACTCAAAAGATTTACAGGATAGTTTGTAACTTTCATATAATTTCGTTAAATATTTTTTACAAATAACGCTTTATTTTAAGTATTCGGTTAAAAATATAATTGATTACAAAAAACTTTTTTTAATAGTAGGAGTCCAAGAGTTTACACAGATTATACAAACAAATTACTATTTGTCTTCAAAAAAGATATTTTTTTTTCACAAATATTATGAATGAATATATATATGTATATGTGTGTGTGTGTAGGTAATCGCTACTTTCTACCGTCTTAAAAAATACATAAAAGTTTCTAGAGTTGGTAAAATCGTGAAGGCTGTACTTTGTTTTATATGCGATATAAGGCTGTCAAATATACCACGAAATTTTTGTGTTGTTTTATTACCACGGTTATGTTAGAAAAATGTTAACGAATCTACGTTTTCCCGACCAATTCTTAGACATGCCCATTTTCCATATTACCTTAACACTCGATTTGGAATATCCGGGTAGTACACGAGTTTTTAAAACATTCAAATTCTCCTCACAATGTCAAGAACTATTAAGTTTTTCATCGTATACCTTATTGACACGTGTAAAGTATTAGATAAGTACTTATTTAGTATATAAAGTAGCAATGGATAACTAAGTACGCGTTGAAATCTTAAATTCCCTAAAAAGAGTTAATTAATATTAAATGGAAATTTTAAGTTAGGGAAAGACGAAATATCATATGAGAAGAATGTGTTAAATTGATACGATTTGAATATAAGTGACAAAGCGACACCCACACAGTAATACGCGTGCCGTCTTTGTAAATATCTCTTAATCAAAAAACAAACCGAATCAAATTCAACTAAAAACGTTAGCACTTACGCTCAATAGTTAAAACATTGTTTTGAAATCACGTTAACCTAAAATCGTAGAAAATTTTATTACTTTAAACGAGAAAACTAGGACTAACTACAATTAATTATATTATATATATGTTTTTTATGATTATCAAATATCTTTAATATTTAATAATAGTTGATCACAGGCACGTGTTCAAACTTCGTTCTTCTAGATAAACTACTTTGATTAATTTGAAAATTGATTACATAAGTTTCTTTCCTAATGTTCTAGTTTTCTTCTAATGATACATTGATAAGCCTTATGTCTTCAAGATATCTCCGATATACTACTACCGTATTTATTGCCATTCGACATTACTTTCAGCTATTCTACTTGTAATTTTATCGCTGAGGCCGTAAAATAAAATCGGAAATATATCTTTTCCGCGAGAGAGAATTTTATAAACTATGAAAAGGAATTCTTGCTAACACCATTTATAAAAATAAGTTCAAAGCCCATATTACATATAAGATTCTATTCAACGTCATAGAGATACGTATCAAACTGCCGGCCAAACCCTCTCATTTATTAAACTTGTGTTAGCTTTTTTGAGAGCCGTTTCCAGATTCTACACTGACGTCTCGGCTACGAGGGAAAAAAGCAATTGTATTGAAAGGAAAATAAACTGAACGTCATTGGCCCACAAGCATTCGCTTCGGAAGAGGCAGCATTACTTTGACGTCAAATTATCTTTCGCTCTCGACGCGCCGTTTAGACTGACAGGAAATTGGACACTGTTCATTGTACATAGAAACCTTTTTTATAGATTGTGAGTGGACGATAAACCAACTAGGCTACCAAACAGACTTCTTTCAAAGGACCGATAACACTTTGAAGTATAAATATTACTAGAGAAATCTGCCGAGCGTTACTCTCTAAATTTAGCCATGTATGAAAAACCTTTTGATTTTAGACACCTAAAATGTCTCTTAAATCACACATGACAATTATTTATAGAATGGTAGCAGTAACACGTATTTCTAAATGCTAAATTGGTCCGTTTTGATACATAAAACTAACAAGGCAACTTAGTTAAATTATTGAACCTTTTAAACAGAATACACTTTTTAATTGAAAACGTTTTTTTGTACTGACTTTTTGCACTACTAAAACTGACTTGTTTCCATATACCATAATATGCCAGAATAAGACCGTTATAAATATGTAAAATATATATTAACTTAAAGAATGTAAAAGATAAAGAAAAAAATAATTACACGGCTCAAAGAAAAAACATTAAATCTTCATCGTAAAGAAATTCACAGTTAATCGTAAAAATGGAAAGAAATAGATTAAGCTCTCGTAGTGGCATGATCAAGAAATAGCTATAGCCTATATTTATTTTTCATTTTTTTCAATTCTATTCCCAATATATATTTTATGATCAGCACCGGTTTCGCTAGTCACGAGCATTATTAACTCTTATCACACATCACATCACATAAAACAAGTCAATATTTACGAATTTTTTAGTTAAAAATTTTAAAAAAATACATAAACAAAGGCTTAAGGACTGGTAAAATATATACAAGAAATCATACAATATACATTGAAATGAATTAGAATTAATTTAAAATTAAAAATTAGCAATCTCCTTACAATGAATCAGCAAAAAATAATAAAACCAAATTAATAATCAATTCAAGGTTCAGAAACCATCGTGAACGACTGGATAACTATTATCAATTTGCATTGATTCGCGATGAGCGAAGCCGATCCTGATTTTTAATTTTATTTGTAAAAATTGTACCAAAATATCTATTTTTATTATTTAAAATATAATGGTTTTTCATCTAAAAGTAGAAGTTAAAAGCCACTAAAGTATTATTATTATTTTGAAATTGAAGTCTTACCTTCCAAATGCATTTTACTAAGCTATCTATAAATAATTAAACGACTAATTTTTGTAGTTTAGAATGTTAGAGTGAGGAGATAATGTTGTTATTTTGAAATTTATATATGAATTGTTTAAAATTAAATCGAAATAATTCTTCTCGTCAAAGTTGCTGGCCTGGAATATTTCTTCCAAAGTATAGCTTCCACAAAAGAACGTGATAGTTTTGTGACAAAAACTCATTTATTTTAGTGTTGATAAGTATTTATGTTTCCATTGTTTTATTGTTACGTATTATACATATTTGGAAAGTCACAGATTACAAACAGTATAGATCTTGTTGAAACAATAACTTTATATTAGGAGAAAATTTTATCATTTGCTGATATCATTTTATTTGAAAAAAAAAAATGTAATGTAAATTTTTTTATAAATATTAAAAAAAAATCCTTTACAGAAATCAAGATATATAATTTAAATATTTGCTTTCATGGTCAATTTGATTACGTTTATCTAACTGCAACCTTTTCAGTAAACAAAACAAGGTAAAATAAATAAGCTTACACAGCTGTCTTTAAAAAAATCTAACTATATATTGGTTTAAATATCTTCGTACAAAAGTTGTTTACAAACATTATATGTTATTCGCACGCTAAGTCCCTTGAGGTGTTTTAGTCGCACAGGAAGGCAAATAATCTTTAAAAAGAGCTCACGGGAAAATCTCTCCCAAACGTACCGATGAGATGCCTCCCTGTTTGCCATTTATTTGATGACATTTCCGTTTTACGGATGTCACCTAAACTTTTTGTACGGAGGATTTTCTAAGACGCCGCTTCACATAGTAAAATAAAATATGCATCGTATAAATTACTGCCCTCGATGTCGCACTGCTACTGATGCATACAAGTCGTAATTGAAGTGTGTTTCCTTTTTTTTAAATGAGCTAAATAAATAAAGAATTTTTACAACACGTGTATTTTTTTTAAAATATAATATATAAAAGTAAAAGATAATATTCAGTGGTGGATATTCTTAACTATAATTATAGAATTTTAATTATACTATATGGAAGCTAATGCGTCTCATTGATATAATGAAAAAATTTGATACAGTAAAAAATATGTTTTCAATATTTAAGATATCATACTTATTAAAATCTGAAAATTTAAGGTAATCGGTTTGTGTGTGAAAAACAACAATGTTTTTTATTCATACAAAAAATATTCCCGATAAAAACTAAATATCATCGTTCGTAAGATGTGAGACTTAACATAATTGTGTTATTTCTAGGATGCATAAAGGTCAAACGTAATAATATTAATAACGAGGCAGATAAATGCTAAAGTTATAACTACAAAAAAAAATATATAAAAATAGTGACAAAACATTTCACAAATCAAGAAGTTAGGAAAAAGCAATAAGATATATACGAGGAAAAATAATTACATACAATAACTAGATCTCTTAGTGAGATAATTTCATTTATATGTTTTATAAGAACTGAGAAAAACTTTTCTCATTACCTTTACGTCTCGTAATGCGAACGAGAAGAAACTTGTGTGTACTCTAGATTCCCATAAAAAAGGTTTCCCATTTAGAAGTCGCCGTATAAAAGAATAACAATATGTGCGGAGGTATTCTGTTTTGTTTTTGTCCCGGAGAACCGCCGATCCTTGCCTAAGATGCGATTAAAGACTTCAAGTGCTCGACCACTTAGAGATTCCTCTCAAATACAAAAGGAAACCGAGCGATTTCACGAATGTATTCAATTGATTTTTATTAGGGCATGTGATACACATATACGCATTTTACAAATTCCCTTGTTTCCTTTCAGAAAAAATCTTTGTGATAGAAACGCCAATACGGAATTCGCTAGAGTGAAATTGTCGGAATTGGAAATTAACCGTTTAAAAACACTATTTGTTCGCATACATGTTTTTTGGTAATAAAATTTCAATTTAACATTTGCAATATTTTCAACCAAAAGTTTTCATAATAAGCTGACATCGAATTCGGTGTGCAACAATTTATAAGTCATGCTATAGCATAAGCATATCTCAAATATTATATATACACATATTATACGTATAGTTTTCATAAGTAAATCGTTCTTTTGTATCAGTGTGATTGAATGCCTGATGATGCCGAAAGGCGAAATCCGGGTCGTTTATAACAAACCATGTGAGTAATTTGATATTGAAATTCCATCAAGTACTTTCAGTCGATATCATAAATGAGTTGAAATCGAAGTTGATTTTGACAAGAAAATTTAAAAAAATATTAGATATCTTGGAATCCAAAAATTATAAAAAGCACAAATTATCACTTATATGCTTTTTCATGTTTCAAAATTAATAAGAAATTTTATTACTCAATAACCATTGAAAAATGAGATGATTTTTAAACTGCCAATTTCGTTGTGTTTTTTGTTTACCATAAGTATGTATTGTTTCAATACCTTATAGTGAAAATTTGTGATAGAATAATATTTTCGATGAACACTTAAGCGATTTACATCTTGGCGCTTAGTTTACTTGAAATCCTCAAGTCTTAACGAAATTCATACTGTACAAAAAAACCATGCCCGGTGATTGTTACAATCATTTAATTTCACTATTTAATCTTTTTCCACGCACAAAACTCCGTTCCATGTATTGAAACAATCTATTTTTAAAGTTCTAATCTTCAAAAGTGATTTGAAGTGTTAAAGTACCGCATTATTTCGCGCTTATAATTGTTTCTTAGTATACAATATAGAGCTTTAACGCGTTGTAAAGACTATATTTACCTAAAAAATAAAACCCATTTCTGCGACAAAAAAATAAAAACGACCCATCCGAAAATACTGAGGAGACACTTAGGATTTTCTGAATGTAAAAAATATATATTGCCCTTAAGAGAAGAGTATGCGCCACTAACTTTACACAATCAGTTGTGACCTTTCCTGGCACACATGTGACTTCTATCTCTTTTACCTGCTTCTCAAACTGCCATCATTAGGAAGTTTAGTTATCTTTTAATATAAATTATTTTTATTAAAAAATCCCCTTCCAATATAAAAGTATTAGTAAAATCATAATTGTTTCAAAATAAAATAATTTATATAATGATTTTTTACCTATCTTTACTTTCAAACTGAATTAAAACCAACTTTTCAAAGTACCCAATATTTTCGTTACTAATTTATCTCTATTGTCAACACAAGTTTAAAATCTGTATACCACATGTATTCAAATGGTGTTTTAATAAAAATTCTTGAATGTTGTCATTGTTTACTGTCAATAAATGATGAAAATACATTATATATCTATTACAATCAAAACTTTGTTTGAAAAAAGGCAAAACTTTAATGTTACTCAGTCAAATGTAGATAGATGTTAACAGTATTATCACAAGTAGTATAAAAAAATCAAAGAAATATTTACAGTTCAAGTAAGAAATTTTATTGATCAAGTATCATAATATAAATTATTTGTACATATAAACAGAAACACGTTTAGTGAAAATTAACTGTAACATTAAGTATATATGAAAATAAATATATTATTTTGTGAAAATTATCAACAACTAAAAAAAAATAATTTCGATGATTATAAAAACATGTGAGATGTTAATCGATTATTGATAATTTTTGATTTTTGCATACATTTTTCAATATATATTTTGAACGAATTGAATAGTAGAGAAGTTTGTATTATTCAGTAGAGCTTTTCAAAAATTGAAACAGTTGGAAAATAAACAAAGAGGAAACTGTCATAATTAGCTCAATCACAGGTTGGAAATGAAATTCTTTTGACAAACAAACGAGAGAGCCAATTTTCAAATGCTATTTATTTTTATCTTTTTCACAAAAAAAGGTTTGCAAAGAAGATCTGCACGGGCAAATAATTTTATGAGCGTTCATAGAAAAAAAGCTCATTGCATTTGTGAATTATACCTCTTCTTTGTCTGAATGATTCTATTAATCGCATCATTACGATCGCCACCCCCACAATTTGAAAGCCACTTTAAGTTGAACAAAACGGTCCACCTTATTCAGGCAGGGTGTATTTTTTCTTTTCCGGGATGCCCCTAACGAGGTCTCCCGCCCCTCGTTTCCGCCAGATGGCGTCGCATCCGCCCAACAAACTGTCGCGGCGCTGCGACTTTCGCCCGACGCCTCAGGACGTCACGCAGAAACTGACGCCATTGACACCGGGCGACATTTTTAAACTTTGACACATAAATCATCCCCAAATTAAAACATGGAAATATCCGATCAATACTTTACTTTATAAATCTACTTTTTTTAATTTTACATAAAACTGGTTGGCCGTCGATTATGCAAAATATATAGTTATGTATACTTTGAAGCTAGGAAAAATATAAAACAAGGCAAATCGTAAACTTACAAAATGGGGTATGATATATTCATAATATTATTTTAAAAAAATATTGCACTCACGTATCAGTTTTATTTTGGCGTATTTCAAATATTTTTACTTCAGATAAACAAAAGAAACGTCAATTCAATACACGAATAAATTCTATTTCATTGAGATTTGTGAAATTTTTAACCATATATTTAAAACAAAAACACGCAATGACTAGCAAAAACTTAATTTATAAATTTTTACTTTAAAGCTGCTAATGGTATTAATTATACATATTTTGAAAACGGAAATAATATCATGAATTAAATTTAACACACACAGCTTTTATGATCTTACAGATAAAAGATTTTTGAGCCTTTTGAATTTACAATTGTGAAAGTTCGTTCCAAGCACACTCGTTGCGTTCTGCTTTTTCTAACCCTTATCCAATGTTTCAGTTATGACCCATTTCATATGTAGTTGACTGCGTAATTAAGCTTTAATTAAGCTCTACCATGATCTGTATTATTAATATCAACAGCTCGTATCCGGCAATTTTCTTATTCCGCTTGCACAAACTGAAAAGTTTAATTGTGTGTATATAATAAACAAGATCGATTTAAATCAAAGAAACGTCGATTTGAAATAATATCTTAAATAATCAAAGTATAATTTGTATGAAATCCTAAAAGAAAACTGTAATATAATTAAATTTCAATTGTTACAATTTTGTACGATTCCGCATGTTTTTTCACTTACAATCCGGGTTTCATCTTTCGGCATCTTCAGGCATTCTATCACACGGATGCAACGAATGCCTGAAGGTGCCAAAATGCGAAGCCCGGGTCGTTAATGACAAAACATGTGGAATCTTACAAAGTTGTAACAATTCAAATTTGATATTGAAATTCCATCAAGCACCTTCAGTCGATATCATAAATTATGTAATATAATCGATACTTATTTTGAAGTTTTACGTTAGTAGAATACCAAAGCTTTCAGATAAACAAAATAATTCTTTTAGAAATTAACAATTTTTAGGCATTTTAAAAAAAATCAATTTATTTATTTACAACGTCTTATATATCGATAATTCGATTGGCATCTGTAATTATTATTTTGAATGATATAAAAGATTATTAACGAAACATTTAAGTAAATAGTACATCGATATAATCTATAAATTGAAATTTCAATATTCAATAATTTATCACAAGTCATAACTGTCGTTCAGAAGGAAGTATAATAAAAGTGCGAGAGTATAGACGAAATAATTTTATTCCACGCTTTCAGTGTTGCCGACAACCAAACGAAATACCAATCGCTCGTTTGCCTGCCACCGTTTAAGAATTCCTCTGGCAAGTATTGCAAAAACTTGGCACTTAATTTAATTAAATTGAGCTCGTTTTAATTTGACAGGAAACATTCCGTATTAACCTTTCGGAAACCTTCGTGACACAAACTTGCGTGCGAAAGCTCTAATTAGAAAACCACACTAACTCTACTCTTTTACAATATCACTGACAATCAAAAATTCTAATTATTCTCAATTACATGCGTCTAAGAAGTTTACATCCATTTAAATATTTACCTAAGCCACAGCAACAATTAAAAAAATTCCTGAAAAATTACTTCCTTTATGAAATCTTGTGATAAAACAAAATATTACAACATAACTACTTCAACTGTTGTGCGTTCAAATTGCTGAATTATTTATAACGTTTTAAAGTTTGTCGAGATATAACTTATAATACTTGATTATTTTTGTCAAATGAATTGAAAGATCATCGTACATGATATATTGTTAAATTTAAATTCTTGGTTATTTTTAATGAAACCGAAGAATGGTTCAACTGATTTGTGGGCATTTTAAATTGATACAAGATTTCAATAACTATCAAGTTTAACAAACTGTTTTACTTATATCGTTAATAAATGTATTATCGATAATAATCAGCGGATCGAAGTCGGTATCGTTATTCAAATACTAAAAGTAATATATGATAGTTGCTTACGAAGTTTTGTAATTGCAATTTATTTAAATTTCAAGACTTTCGAAGAAATTCGACATATATAAAGATCGCATCCAATATGTTTATATGATACAATTCAAATGTTAAATTATTGTGTTGAAAAATTGACGACTGAAAAAATGTGATAATTTTGATGAAGCTATTTTCAAGCTATCACAAGAATTATATTCTATTTCATAAATAAATAATTAAAACTTGATATAAAACAGTCAATAATTGATAAAATATTATAAATCCCTACCAAAATTTGTATTAAAACACAAAGTTTATTGAAGTCTATAATACTGGATTTTTATTTTCAATGAAAAATGTATTTTTTAACATTTGCACGCATGAAATGAAGTAAGATATATTTGTTTGAAATCAAAGAATCGTTGTATTCATATTATAAGACGCATCCCCGAACTTTTTGCCAATTTTCAACGTCGTTTGTGCGTTGTTAACTTTTTGAAGAATCAAAAAATAATGACTACGCATTTAGTACGTTTATAAAAGAGTCTTTTCTTGAGATGCCATTCAAAAATGAAAAACGCTATCAGGTATAACATTTATAACACAGGCATACATACGCAAATTTATCAATTGGCGACAAAAAGTGAAGATCTTCGTGGAATTAAAATTTACATAACGTGTTCAAAGCATTACTGCGGGCATATCCTTTAATAAATAGTGCCCTAGTGAGGTAAATTATTTCTTTTTTGTTATTGCAACTGCGTTTACGGAATCCAAAGTAGATCTTAAGTGCATTGATTTATCGATCTATATTCCAAATGACGTGGACGTAGGCGATATTTCGTACAGTTTAACTTATAAACGATCAAATTTGAATCGTTACAAATTTTTACGATTCCACATGTTTTGTCACTAACGACCCGGGTTTCGATTATCGGCATCTTCAGGCATTCTATCACACGGATGCAACAGAACTGACGTAAAATAAACAGTAAGCATCGTATATATATTAAAGTTATTAATTACATTAAAACACTTACCCCTAGGCAAGCAGTAAATTACCGCTAAAACAAATTTAACAATATCATTCTAATAATAATATCCACAATCGCCTGTGATAATTTTCATTAAAGAACTTGCTAATGAGTCATTCTTCAAAGGGGTTTTTCAATAAATATCAATCAAGCAATGGTTTTTTTTCCAAAAGCACCTTAAGTCGATATCATAAATTATAAACGATCTTAAATTTGTGTCTTATAAAGATTTTTTCTAATTGAAGCGTATCTAATACATTCAGAATGATTATTTTTAATGCCAAATCATTTTACAGATTAAGAAATGAGTAAAAAATTTCTTGCATATTCAAAAAAAAGTAAAAAAAATAAATAATATACCTTTGTCGATAGATTTTCGGCTGTCATTAATATTTTTTCTTCGAATAATGACTCTTTCTGTTGGAGTAGTGAGATATAACATATTATCTGTATTTATATTCACAAATCGAGTTCTAAAACGTGACGTCGTCGAACGAATAAAATTGGTCCCATATCCTATCGATACATTTGAAAAGGCATCGCAGCCGGGCATTGTGCGTAAATTGAGATATCGAGTTGTGACGGGCGATAGGTAATGGCCCGGCATTTTTCGGCGACTTCACCTTGAGTGAACCTCACGGAGACTGACATTCGATTTGACACCCTATAAAGACATTGTTCCACTTGGATTGCTCCACAGGCTTGTGACACCAAATATTTTTTTGTCTTCTTGAAATATGAAGATGTTCCATAGCAAATAATAAAATAAAATATGTCTTCAATAGACAAGTATTTTCCATACGGATTTTATCGGCACGTTTATATGAGCAACCCAAAATCTCCTAATTAACTCTTAACTTACTGATTTTCTACATCAGTTACCATCTCTAGTCAGTTATGCGAACTGTACATGCTTCTTAATCAATTATAAGAATTATAGGTTAAAAATTTCAATCGTAGATCACCCTTCAATGATAGGCCACTCAGCAGTAAAACATAAAAAAATATGTATTTAAAATCATTTTTTATGAATTTTTCTTCCCTCATGTTATGCCCAACAGTGCCGGGTTCAGTTATAACACATTATTAGTTGTATTTGGGAAATCACTCATCCTAATAAGTTAGAATCCTTTTTTTGTCACTCTAGTCTCTATAGTTATCTCAACGATGAAATCAATGAGTACTTTCATTGATTAAATAATATCATCAGATTTTTTCAATGTAACACGGTGAAAAAAATGGCAATGTATTTTAGTTCTAAAATTTTTTATGAGATATAGTTGATAGCTATTTCGGCTCACGCCTTCGTCAGATCTAGTCATAATAGTTCTGATGAAGGCGTGAGCCGAAATAACTATCAACTATATGTTATTAATTTTTTTAGAACTAAAATACATTGCTATTTTTTTCACCGTATTACAATGGAGTTTTACCAAATAAGTGCCAATTCAATCAACTTTACAAAAAAATACTTTTATTTATACAGAAAAATACAGATTACTAATCGCTGACTTGAACGTTTTGTATTCATTATGTTATGTTATGAAAAATATATTTAAAAAAAGCGTTTTATATGGTTCTTTAATGTGAAAAAAAATTGTTTAAATAAAATCCTAAAAATAAACTTCAGCTGTCATAATAGAGTAACTCGTACCAAAACTGGCCGATGACTGTATCTGTTATGCTATTTTTTGGCTACCGAGCTTAATTTTTGTTTTCGGCAAAAATAGATTTGTTATAATTTATGTTTGAAATAAATAATCGTCAATACGTTGAACTCATTGCGCAACAAACTGTAAAAGTTTAAAGTAAAATTATCATCCGCTTAAAACAAAGCCTTTAAAATGAAGATTTTATTTGCTGTGCATGTCTTTTCATGTAATGTGTGATTGTATTAATTTACTTAAGAGTAAATTAATAATAATTTGATTTTTAGTGGTTAATTATTTAATAGTTTTTATACAAAGTTATTCTATTCAAACACAGCGTAAAATATATTAAAAATTCATTATCATATTCGTTATTTTCAAAGCCATGTTATTAATCGATTCAACAAAATAAATAATAAACAACATAAATAAATTTAAATGAATAACAATGATAGGATACCAATATAACATATATAATTAAAAGCTAATACAAGGGTCATGCAAAATAATAAAGTTGTATAAAGATTGAATTAAATCAGGGATTAGTGTCACAATATCAAAAGCATTAGTTATATAGAACTAAACTGTATTTTAAGCAATCCATTACGTTTATAGCGTCATACATTCACCATACGAAGTTCTAAATACTTGTATCGTTAAATTAACACCAAAAACAACACATATAACGTGTGAAATCATTTCAACTCACATATTAATCACATCTCACGGAATAAATACTCGAGGAACAGTTCTCCTTCAGATTTAACAGAAGGTGGCGAACCACTATTACTGGATCTGTAAAATTAAATTTTAACCTTCTTAATAAGTACTTAAAAACACACTGAAAATCTGTTGAGCGTGTATTTTTTTTCTTATTATTGAGTAAGTTTAAATCAACGTGTGTGATGACATGTATAAATCAGTTTTCAATTTGACACGTTGTATTGATTTCAATAATTCTGTTTGAATATAAAACCTTACAAGCGAGATAAATCTTGACAAACATTACATTTAGAATAATCGTCGTAGATTAAGAAATACATTTATTTGGTGCTAGTCAGTATCTGGCATTCGTTGCAATTCCATCCGGAGAAAGATATTGTTTGTGTTTTAATTCTGCTTATCGAAGTTTTTTATAATACACAATATTTTTTTATTTTTCTGTCTATTGCGTACTTGATTCAATCAAAAGGTTTTACGACGCGTGAGCAGACCACACAAAGCTATCCTCGTGGAAAGCATATTCACATAATCCAGTGTATCAGTTGATAGTGCTCGCGATGAGCGAAATCGGTCCAGATCTAATAATTGTACTAATGCAGATTTTTTTGTGCGTGTGCGCAACAACCAAAGGTTTCATACAAATATGGTTAATTGTATAAGAACGCGTTCGAGACAAACAAACATTCAACTTTATATTCATAGGGATTAATGCGTAATTTCTAATAATTGTGATGATAATACTCACGATAAGTTAAACTGATTCTAAACGTATAAAATGTGAGAAGTGGACATAGAAAATTGCTCTTATAAAAAAAATGTTTTTACAGAACATGAACACCTAAAGACGGCTAAGGTAAATCTTGTATTCCTAGAGGAAACGATTATAGAATTGTAGAAAATTCTATATAAGCATTCAAAATTGGTCTCAAATTTCGTCAAACTGCTCTTATATTGTCATGAGGTTAAATAATATCGCTAAGGTATTAGACGTAACAAATTGTTAATATATTCTTATAACGTTCTATCCAGTGAAAAAAATGTATGAGGTAAACCGATGAAACATAAAGAGACAGTGGAAGCTTTAATACAATTTGGATGGTTGCCAAAACCATCCCCCGTTTGAATATCAAAGCGTCGGAAATAAAATTCTCTTAATCATACGAAATGGGCCTGCAAATGATACCTTTGATGGATATTATTGACTTCTATATAGCGACAGTAAAGTTCAAATGTAAAATGAAAGGTACTAAAAGTTACCTACTGATTTTTGATTTCTATTTGTTTTGGAAAACGAGTGTCATACGAATAAAAGGGAGATCTTCCTTAAGAATGAACTTAATTTACAAAACGTTGTCGTTTAATTGCTTTGCGATTATTATAATCAATTTTTGTGACCATAAAATCCAACACAACTTATTTGATTATTATATTATAAGTCTTCTTTTTACTGAATGTGAAAATTTTGATTGAGCGACTGAACAAAATCTTATTCTAATAAGAATCAATTGCATTTTGAAATACTTTATATGCATCGCATCGGATCCGAACATAATAGAAAAATTATTAAAAAAACTACTTATTGATAAAAAATACTTTGTTTTACAGTTAAGTCTCTTATGGAATTCTATTCATAGAATATTTCATGAATTTTACATCGCTTATGATAATCTGCAAAATACTTTTAACCGAAGTAAACAGACGATTTCTTATAATAATACACAGCTCTTTTAGTATAACAAGGATCACTTTTTCCAATCCACAATCCAATTTAAATGTTTATAGACGATGTCAAATTTAAAACTTATAATGTATCAAAGTTGATTTTGTCTTAACTGAACTACACTTTAAGACTGTAAAAACACGAATTCAATTATTACATAAGTTTTCACCGTGTTAATTAAATAGCTTATAATTCATAACATCACCACATTCTAATAAATAGTTTAAAAATAAATGTACATTCTATAGTTGCAAATATATATATTATACAATCTTTACAAGCAAAAGATAAAAAAAAACCAAAATTTCCGTTCACAAAAGCGACGGCACGCTACACGCTATGATCCCTACTAAAGTTTGAAATATTGTCTCATAGTTTTCTGTTATACTGAAGTAGCGTTATATTCGAAACTTTTCAACTGTTCCATATTCCACTATCAAAAACACCAAAGAAGTTTCATGAGTGATTTTAACATTATATTAAGACGGTAATATGCGTAAACAACGCTTTTTTGAGTTGCTAAAAAGTATCTACGTTGTTCAGGAGTGTCAACATAACCTGAATATTTTCCGAGCATCGTTCAACCAAATTAAACTTTAATATACTGCACGCAGAATGTTATTTATTACGTGGCTGTTCGTCGCGCCGGGCGTTTTTAATACGGAGCCCATTTGCCTGTACTTGGTACACAATCGCGGTACATAACCGGCAATACGGGGACGAAAAAATATGTTTCGAAAACGGATGAGGGTGAGCCGATGATAAAAAATTGACAATGGCATTTTGTGTGGGAAGAATCGGCGGTATTTGTCGCGTAATAATTGGAGTTTTTACAATACAATTCTCTACTGAAAAGGAATGTGGCATATATTGTAGAATCATATTTTATTGCCCAATTTCAAATTTGAATTACGCTGTTAAATATAGTTTTGACTGGTGTAGATTTAAAATTCCGACACAGTATAAAATGACTATAGTAATTTATTCCAGGCTCAAGATTTCATGAAATAATAATTTAATTTTTTTAAGTGGCTAGAAACGACTAGAACCTAGGCAGAAATGCCTCACATATTTACACTATACAGAATGAATTTTGCATATACACCCAGTCCTTTTTTTGCGCGATTTTTTTTTACGCGAATTCGATTATACGCGATTTTTTTGGACGGCACCGCTACATTTTTTTACGCGCTTCACTCGTTTTTACGCGATTTTTTCCCTAAATTTGTTTTAAAGAAGACATTTATATATGATGCTAGACACGTACGTTTCATTTTTTTTTAATAAAAAAAATATGTGTGTTTTTAAAACTTAATTTTGTAAAGCATTACATTTTTTAAACACACATACAATTGCCAAATGTTGACAAGTGTATAGGATATTATGCGAATTTATGTTTTAGGGTATGAAAAGAAATATAATGCAATTGCGTGAAATCATTTTTTTACGCGATTATTTTTACGCGCCTTTTTCTGGAACCAATGTATCGCGTAAAAAAATACTAGGTGTATTCATTATTATATATTTGAGAATAAGACCCAAGTTCTGCTATCCTTAACTATAACTTCTTTTTAGTTAATTTATGGTATCGACCGAAGATGCTTGATAGAATTTAAATGTCAAATTTGAATTGTTACAACTTTGTACGATTCCACATATTTTGTCACTAACGACCCGGGTTTCACCTTTCGGCATCTTCGGGCACTCTATCACACGGATGCGCGCACAAAGTTGCAACAATTCAAAATTATTTTGAGTTATATAAATAACTGTCAACCTTTTGAATTGTTGAAATTTCTACAAATATTTCATACAAAACACAACACTGTTTTTAACAAACGTTCAGTGTTATATCAAATGTGTCAATTGATTGTAAGTCATATGGTTACTCTCTTTTTACAGCCGCGTGGAATCTGTTATACCGAAAAAATGTGCGCTAAAAATGGGGGTGAATTGCAAAATCAGGAAAAGAGCAAAATTATGATCATAAAATTCCCCATACGTATTCCTGCTTCCCGTGTAACGAAAATATATCGGTAACACGGAACATATTACATTCAGCCAAAGCGATGCATTCAATTCTACTCCAATTTTTCCATTTTATATATTTATTACATACATATGATTCAAAATTTCATATGACTCTTTACTTTCTTCATTATTTTTGATAACGTGAATGACAAGCAATGATACCATTGGTATATAACAATAAATATTAAATTTCTGTGTATTCTTTAATGGTAGATCTATTATTTTCTTAAGCAAATAGCTATTGAACAGATTTTCTTTATAGCAAATAGAAATCATTTCGATGAAAAGCTCTTTTTAAGTTCAATATACTCGAAAATTGAATAGCCTTTGAATTTTTGATGGTTTTGGAAACTCTACTGGTCGAACTGTTTCAACTTTTATGTAATGATTAAGTTTTAATTAAAAATACTTTTGTGATCTTATAAAATATCCATTAAAACATATATACAGTTGTTAAGTAAAACTCAAGGCTAAACTATTTTGTCGATTTATAATTAAGTCAGTATCTGTTGACTTAGATCTTAACGATGTCTTTTATACGATACTTGAGTGTAGCTTAAATTCTGATTCCCGATGGAAAAGCAATTGACATCAAAACAATCAGAGGGATCAATTTTTTCACCAGTATATATTTGTCTCATACGTAATATATTGTACGAGTACAGATTAACTTATAAATTCAGTCTACATCTAACGAAAAGGCAACGATGTAATTGATTCAATTTTATGTGTTTGGTAGCACAGTGGACGAAAGCCCTGCGGGACAGTGTCACGGGCAGATTCGGACCTCGATTGATTGATATACGAGAGAACAGCCCGAAAGCTTTCACCAAATGGACCCGAGACGTCCAAGCATTTCAAATAAAAGTTCAATCAAAGGGCACCGATTATTCGACAAGGAATAGCTATTACTTTTGCGAAAGGTTTTATCCTTTATACATTGGAACTATTTATGACAGGTGGTAAGCCTGTCATAATATAATAAAACAATATATTATCGCATAATACTTCAATATTGTTTTCAAAATTTAATTTTGAACCATTGGTCTTCTCGTGGAAGAGACTTTTGTTTGAATTTTATTTTATTTGCAAAAGCTTAAAGTTCTATCAACTTGTTACAGTGCTTTTAAAAATGGCTACCTCCGACATCGCTATTAACTGTATTTTAAATAACAAATTATTAACATATTTAGTACACGTGTATTCAACTATTACAAAAATTGTTAAAGTATTTTTCACACAAATAGGAATATATATTGCTCTGATTACAAACAATATCAAAACTTCTATGCATCGAGTATGCCTCAGGTAAATTTTAAATATGAGGTATTTCACAAATATTCCGTTTCTTCGATTATGCATATATATTATCAACATCAAAAATCTGATTACATAAGGATAGATTGAAGCTAAAAAAGCTATTTGTTAAAGTGAACAGTAGAATCAGTAGATAAAAAATATGATAATGTTATAACATGTTTCAAAAAAAGTGTTTGTTTCACCAAATATATCTCTCTTTTTACACCATTGATATGATTATACACTACCCAATTCAAAGTTTTCTTCATCAACAAGTAACGTGCCGACTAAACAACGTTTCTTTTTTTCGGCAAGCGAGAACTTTCGATTCGATTTGATTGAATTCGTAAAGAAAGCTTCTGACATTGTATCAAAGCATTTCATCGAAAGAAGATCGGATCTGCGGAGCGTCCTCAAAAATATTATTATTATAATTTCGACATTTCAGTTTCAGTGAATATTGACAGCCTTCAAACGCGGCTTGGCACCTAAAAATTTGGACCCGAATCGACATTTCAGGCACGTTTTCGATTAATTCGGAAATTTTATACATTTTTTCAAAAGAAACGGAAAGATTTTTTAAAATAACTGAACAGCGTTGTTCAAATCGTGTTCCGTAGAATACCCAAAAAAAACCATCAATGTTATAGTTTCGGCTGTGAAATTATCTTCAAGACAAGAATAAAATCAAATTGACAAATTGAAAACACAATGAGCTTTGAATAAATTATTGAGGTTGATCAAAAATTAATACCATACAAATAATTTTGAAACAAATATTAAAACAATATTGATAAACAAATAAATGCATCAGCAAACTTCGTAGTAATAAATGATACTGGGTGTTATCTGGCGAAAGATATATTATAATGCAAAAGTGTAACGTTTTGCCTGCCATAGAAATAATTCCCGAAACATTAAAGACATATTTTTTCAAACCAGTCAAGTGAAAGCATAAATAAAAAACAAAACGAAGCTTTTAATAATGACGTGAAAGTTATATGTCTGTATCTATTATACAAATAAAAATAGCGCGAAAGCTGAAAGCTCACTTTACAATTCCTACGTAGTATCGCTAAGCAAAAGTCGGAAAGAATTTTAAAATTGCTTGGAGATATTTTACTTTTTTATTTACTATCGAAAATTGCATGTGATGAATACTGATTATGAACGCTGAATTCACATTATTATTTAACGTCCTTCATCAATTACTAATTATTCATTTGTAACCAGAATTTTTTTCTTTTGCAAGCTTATTTTCTCACTAATCAAAGCGATATTGAAGACGTTTTTCAACAAAGTAAAGCAAATGATCTCTTTTCACGTTTATCATAGAAAATAGTTTTATTATAATATTAAAAGTCATAAATCACGTAATATTGTCATACTACTTCCTTGCATAGGATCTTTACGACGAATTTGAATCTCCACCGTTTGTAAAATAAAATAAGAACATGCGAAAAACCTGTAGAATATTATGGAATCAAAAAGGGGTAAATTTTATTCAAATAAATCTGCTTGTAAAGTTTGTCACTCGGGGAGGGAAGTTTAGTCGATAATATCAATCATTTTTTATCCGATGAAACCGCTAAGTTTATTTACGCCATCCGTCTGAGGAAGACACTTTTCATTTAGAGAGAGAACTTTGTCGAGATCATATCGCATTGACAAGTGTTCTCTTGGAGATAGGCGTCTAAAAGCAAACATCCATAAGTCCACTTTGTAATATTTTTATTGCTCACGATTTAGTTTTTTAAAAAAAGTATTTCATTTCCAATCAAGAATAATTTCCATATTTCTGCTTGCTCACTCGCTCAATATTCATTTACTTTAATAAATATAATTGAAATAAAATTTAATAAAATACAGCCCTTTCCTGTAATTATTTGATATATATGATTTTACTAACAAGTGGAATATGTCCAATGATTGTAATATGTATCCGACGCCCTTTATAATATTTATACACTGCCTGAAAGATGATAAAATTAGAAGCGATGGTATTAATTTGCAAACTTATATGCTTATCAGATTCTACCTATTATTGAGAGTTTTTTTGTCTCAAATGCGTAAAAATGTGGACTTATCTAATTTTACTATTACACGCCTCATTATCTGGATTCTGAAATACGACGTCTGAAAATTGCGTCTCGCAAAGTCCGCACAATACCGCAGAGTTATGAATTTCTCACCCCTGGAAATGGTGAGACGGACAAGTTCTTTTTACTTCAAAGAAAAGTTAACTTTTCAAAGACTTCAATTCGATTCGAATATGATTCATCGCATTATCTCAACTAAGTATCTTAAAATTGAAGAAGGCGGGCTAAAGAAACTTTTCGAACAAGGCGTTTATTTATTGCATCTTTAAACAAAACTGCCATTCGAAAGACATCATTTAAAAACATTACGAGACATTTATTTCAACTGGCAGCAAATATCATTAGTATAAATTCGATATTTTATGCAGATGTAATATTTTTTTATACTTGAAACAGGTTGTGAATCGAATCAATATGGTGATCAATGAATCTTTCGCTAATTTGTTTTGAAATTGTGACGAAAAATGCAATTATTTAGATCGCATTCGTTTAAATTTTGGTAATGGTGTGTTTTAAATAACAAAAACACATTTTTTTACTATTTATTTCCACAATAAATTTTATGATAAGAAATTCAAAAATTTTGTGAGAATATTGAATAGTTGGGTGGAACCCATTCTTTTAGGTCAGTTGATAATGCTCACGATAAGCAAAATTGGTGCTGATCATAAAATATATTGTAGAAATAAGTACATTTTTTTTTATTATTATTTAAAACATCATCCCTTTCCATCAAGACGAGACATTTAACATCTTAATAGTGGAAAATTTTCTGCATTGATAATTGGAAGATTTTTTTACAGTCGTACACAATATGAATATATTTATTTACAAGTCTCCAAACACCTTCTTACGAAGCTTTACGTTTACACTATGACATTTAAATGGGTAATAATATTTATTTTAACCAATACTGGCGTAACCACGCTACTCGGTTTGTTCATTCCAAATAAATGACAATGCCTTCAGGCCATTAGTTTCTCACCGCTTCGCAAAATGAGCAAGTTTAAAATTTTGGCAACTGGTCGGTTTTTTTCGCTTCGCACCCCTTTTATAATATCGGGCTTTAAAATATTTCCGCGAAAGCACAAAGCACTGCGGAGGCCGCGGGCGAAATCCGCAGCGAGAGCTTTCTTTAAATAAACGAAACGATTCGAGAAATTTGGCGGTATTTTGTTTTAAAGAACAGGGCTCTAAATTTCAAAGGGCTGCATGAAGTATGATATCATTGTGACGTATGAGCGCCGCCCAACCAATGAAGGATTATTTTCGAAAAAAAAACACATTTAATTCAAATATGTTAGCGGGAGCTAAAATTACGCGGGAACAGAGTTCACACAAACTGCTGGAAATCTTTTGAAAATTCTAAATATTAGTAAAACATTATTCATTCGTTCAAACATGGAACACGTCACATTCAGAGCACTTTTACTCTGAATTATAAATTAACTACAAATTTCAAATTTTACTTAAAAACCTGTATTGAATATCCACAACTTTTATCAGTGTTTCATTACGAGGCGTAAAAGCTCTCTGGGGGGGGGTGTCTTTTAAAAAATCTTAGTATATTTTTGGCAATTTAGGGGCGCTCCTTAAACCTGAGTAGGGGATGGTTTACAAAGATGGAAAGAGAATATTTAAGTAACATGGCACTATTTATTTTGCTTTCTATGATCACTGATTATTCGCATTCAAATAAATTATTTGCACGGTCGGATTTGATTAGAAAATCTAACTATTGATCTGCGCACAAAAATAGATAAGTATTAAAGCGGCAGTTTTTCATCTTAAAATTTACTTAGGAATATTATTTTACGTTGCTAAACGTAAAATGTAAATGCTTTGAAATTAATCTTCTTAATAATTATTTTGGTTTCACGTCGTTCTTCTAAATGATGTCAAGCCAAATAATTATCAAAAATCATCTAGAACCTTGTTATGTTTAATTATTTTTTTATTTTTTTTTCTTCATCAAAATAGTTCTGTCAAATAACTTTTCCTGTTTTACACCACTGAAAACCAAGCTCTATCTGTTGGCTCACATCCATTTATCGTTTGGTTCACTTCATCAGTGCAGGTCAATTAGAAGTAGTTACTATTTGCATTGAGAGAAAACGTAGCTTAAAATAAGCCACTGCAATTTATTTTTATTAGAAAAGACAAAATTACTTTTTATCATAAATAGTGTTTTTTATAAAGGCTTTTTTGGTTCAAGGTTTATACCGTAGAAACGTAATAGCTATAAGTTACCACCACATTTCTTACCTCACAAGTACAATTCCTGTAACGCCATTTGTTTAAACGACGGCAATACATGTGTAAGTATTATAAAGATAATGTTTCGGCGTACAAAACTCTTGTGTGAAATTTCCAAATATTCACAATTGTACGTTATCAGCGATGTTTTAGTCGGAACTAATTACGAAAGTCGACTCTTCTCAACTCCCTTCTGTTGTATGTAAGTATTGTACATATATGTGACAAACTTAGTTTGGAAAAATATATTTTAAATACGAAATTACGGTAAAATAAAATATTTCATTTTATATGACAGTTAAAAACAAGGTTACATTGTTCCCACTTATTTACGTTGAATTTGGCGATTCATTTATTATTCACTTCTGTAAACTGTTAACATGGACTAGGGTGAGTTTGGACAAATACTATTTATTTAATTATTAAATTAGATTTTTCCAGAGTGCTTGGTTGACTTTTTTGTTAACCTAGTTATTTTTCCTTTCAATTTCAATTGTGACCTATTACAAAGCTTTTCTTTATTGCAAAAACAATAAAATTATATTATGTAGTTTTTACAAAAAAATCTTTTATGTTTTATTTTTAGTTGCCACCTCGGTTTTCAGTAAAGCATTTATATCATATTTTCCTACCTTATTGTATCAGTCTTTCTACGTTCCATTTTTTGTGTAGTTATTTTTTAAACACCATAAACCACCTAGCTTTCGAAAAAACATAAATATTTCAATAAAAAAATGATTTATGAAGCATATCTGCAAAATAGTCAAACACTTTCAAATTTGAAATTATTACATTGACTATAATTCAAGTTAAGTTCCACCATAATTTATTCCAGCAAAAAATTGCGTGGATAATAAATGCATCATCTATATTCTTACAATTTTCATAATCGCATAACTTGCATCGTTGACTGCGCGTTCGCGTTGTAAGTCTGTACTTTATGGTTTATAATACTAAACTTCGTTTGAAAAGAGCAAGTTATACCAAAAATAAATACTCATATGCCTGTATATATATATATATATTATGTTACCGTTCTCCACGCAGGTGTCTATGAATGTTTGGAGTGTAGGTTCTGGAAGCGGAGACAATTATTAGTAGAGTGAAGCGATATCATAAAGATCCAGGAGACATTCGGTGAGGACACAGCACCATGAAAATGGAGACTACGACAAAATTCCTACATTCTGTGAGCATATTCGTTCCTTAGTGTAATTCTGGATTCCCACTGTCAGCCGTATATAAATATTATACAAGATGCCACACAGAATTAAGCAGATAACAGCGGCAAAACCCGGCCTTAATATGATGATTACAGAATGTAAGTGGATTTTTAATATGAGGAGATATTCATGATAAGATTTTACAGAATATAAATTAAACATGTTAAGTGTTTCTCTTTTTAAGCTATATAACGAACATTGCATGGATAACAATACTATTATTTAAGTCGCTCAAAAAAAAATCAACCAAAGCTACTATCGGAATGGGAAATTTTCTGAATAGTAAAAATGGAATAGATCGAAATAAAATTGAGAAAAATATGCATTAGTCGCAAGCTTCACTTGAAGACTATTAAAGTGGAAAAGAAAAATGCATGTTTTTACATATTATTGTAATCAAATGGTGATATTGAAATTTATGACTAAGGATATCTTCATATGAACAGAGCTTAAACAAAACCGTACTGAATAAATAATTGAAATCTACGAAAAGATTTCGACTATAAATTATTGTATTTATTATATAATATAAGTAATATCGGCTTTCTTTAGTGAAAAAAAGTTCATATTTTCAAATTCCTGCAATTCAAAAACATGTTTGTAAAATACATAGTATATATTTACTAAATTCACTTTTTAATCTGAATTTTAAGTAAAAATAAACATTTTTTTTAAATAAAATGTAACTTGACTTTAAATTGCTATTCCCATTATTTTTTTAAATAAATTTACGGTTTGAATAAAGTTTGGTATAAATACAAACATTGCAAAATCTTCCGTAGGTATGTTTATTGACCGAGCTTCGTTAGTAACTGTTTGTGCACAAATGAACTTTTTTTGGTATTGTCATTATTGCGGAAAAAATAACAGGGTACGATTGTGATCTTACTGAAGTAATCTTCAGTTATAGGGTAACTCTTCCTTTTTTGGGGGTTGGTATGTTTTTTTACTACATTTCAAAAAAGAATTCTTCGAATTGAGTTTCTTATATCGCAAAGCGACATCTATGAATAAATGACGAAACCACTGAATCGATCTAATTTCTGATAACTTTTTTTTTTGAGAAACAAAATTACTAAACATGAACTGGTGTTGTATTTACTTTGCATTTGTTATTAATATTACAAACTGAAAAAAATAAAACACCATAGTCATAGATTTTATCTTTTACGTGTAATATTTAAGTGCGGTCAGAATATCTTCAGTATTGGTTATTTTTTTGTGGTAGAGAGCTTGCTTGATACTTTTTAAATTCTGAATTTAAATACCTTGTACGGTAGATCGAATAATTAAAAAACATGTATTTAAAAAAAAAAAAACAAAAAAGAAAATAATAAAACAATCTCGCTACGCTTTTTATTTCTTAATCGTATGGACACGTTTCATTTAATACATAATTTAGCGTGATTGTGTAACACAAAAAGGAAAAACATTACACAACACACTTAATGATAAAAGGTCGAGTGGTGTCTTTTAAAATATATGGAAACCCTTTATTGCTTTATTTTTTTTGAGATTTCTTTCACGAAGTAAATCTGGTTTATGTTTTTAATTTATGAAGAATTGTTCCAACAAATTAACTGCAGCGATCAAAAACAATTGCTTGAGTTTTCATTTAGGACGACAATTCTCAGTAACTAGTAAATATTCTTAATGATTTTTTTTTCTTTCAAACTTTATTCTTAGTGAAAAAAAAATGAGAAAAGGAAAACCATTTTTATTTGAGATCCAATTTTTTTCTTCTATAGGATGACTCAACGTATAATACAATTATGTTAGCAGAGATATCCTTAATTCACTCAAATTTTTGATTTAAGTTTGTCATATTTATTTTTTACAAGTAAATCGCTACAGGAAATACTCAGGAGAAAAAAGTGTATGTGTGATATTATATTAAGTCAGGCAATAAAAACACTTAATTTTATGAATATTATCTATTGTATATTGGCCATTAAAATAATATGTAACAGTTACCTTTCTACGTTTCAATATTTTTTAAGTGTACATGTTTGTTATAAAATAATAATGATGATATTTCAGTATTAAGAATTAAGGCAAATTGAAACATAAATAGAATTCAGAAAGCCCTTTCCTGCCTTAAGCGCCCATAAAAGTATAAGTCTATTTTATCTTTGGTCGTACAGATATGTATTTATATACGGGTCACTTATCAAAGCAATGACCTATGTTTATGCTTTATTATATTACTATATTAGGTTGGAATTCATATATGTTTGAAAATCTTCTAACTTGGAATCACGCATATAAATAATTTGATATTAATATTATTCCAGTATTACGATCACTAGAATGAATCCAAAGATGTAGAGTTCGATGAATTAATCATGAAAAATAAGGACAGTCAAATCTTTTCAATGTATTAAAAAAAAAATCCATAAAGGAAAAAGCGTTACCATCAAGACGTCTTAATCATGATTGTGGAGTCAATGTTTCATATAATTCAGATCAAATAATAGAAACAAATTAACTTCTTCTGTCCATATTCCAAAATAAGAATTGTATTATTTCTTTGTTACGGGTACAAGAATGGAGAAAACCCAATCAAAGTGTCTTTGAGAAGCTATAAAATGGATATATACCCAAAAATATAACGAAAATATTCCACGCATTTTCTACCCACGCAAAAAGCGAAAATATTCATTACATGCAAACAAATGTGTAATCCGAAAAGTTTATAAATAGCTTTACACGTTCGCTAAATACGTTATAATGAAATTATAGGCGTCATGTTAGCTGAATGAATCTTATATCTAATATTATCTCTCTAAACCAGACGTTTATTTTAAGATGCTGTACAAATAAGTTTATATGACGTCATAATGAAAGTAAAGTGACGTTTGATAGAGTTTATGCGAATTTTCAAGGGATAAATGACGCGTAAAAAACTTTTAAAAAGGTCAGCGTTTCACGACACCCGTTCAGAGGGTCAACCCATTTGAAACACATGTGTCCCTAATACTCAGTTCTCAATATTAACCGACCAAAAATAAAATATTACTTTTAAATTTCAAAAATCTTCTCCAGTCTCGACGTAATAACATTTAATAAAATATATTTTGAACCAAGTTTTCTGTAATCCTTGTTTGAGCAAATTTTCAGTACATATGTGTTAATGTATTGAATAACTAGCATATTTATTTCTCTTATAGTATAAACAAGGTTTCCTTCACAACGTATACATCAACAAAAAGAATCTAAAATACTCACAGCAAATAATACTTTTTCATAACACAAATATACATTTTAATGTATGGTACTTATTTCTGAAATCTAATTTATAAAACGATTATACATTTTCTATCTTACTGATTCAAATTAATTGAGATTATAAAAATAGTTTGTAATATGATTATAAAAAACTCTATTTTAGTTTTGTTATGTAAAACTCGTGTTTGTAAAGTTAGAAGTTATGCTATCCAGTTTAACGATATATCAAATGTGACAGAAATTTGCTTCGCAAATTGTGAGCTTTATGCATGTATTTATTTTTCGCTAAGTGAAGCCATACAGAGTAATAATTGCAGTATTAATTATTAATTAAATAAATGCCTTTCTACCAAGAATTGGTGGTCAGTTCCAAACTACGAAAAATAAATCTGAGACACTTTATATAATTTCGGGATTTTCGGATTCAAAATTATTCAATATTGGATTTCCAAAAATTCAGGATTCAATAATTTTCAATGCGGACATCCCGGGATTTCAAAAGTCAAAACTATTTAACGGCGGAATCCCTTGATTTTTTTGAGCGTAATTTCATGTGCCTAATTTTATTTTAAAAATACATATTTTTAATAATATTATTAAGTGTTTCTTTAATTGAATTGAACATTTTCTTTGTTGTATTGTACTTAAATGTATTTTAAAGTAATTCCTCCCTCAAATAAAGTAACATTATAATTTTAAATAATGTTCGTTATGGATTTTTTATAAAAATAAGACAATGACAATTCCGGAATTAACTTTTGATCGTGATTGGAAGTCTGAGTAAACATCGTTCTTATAACATCAATTATCGTCCGATACGTTGAAAACAATTGATACTAATATCATGTTAATAATACTATAGCTAACAGCAGTCGTAGGAAGATTTCTATGAATAAATTTCTTTTACTGACACTGATATCAGAACGATTTTTCTCTCAATTTAAGCCTTATATATAAATGCCTCTTTAAAATTGATATGGTAATCACATTTTTTTTTAATTAAAGCAGAAAATATTTAAAATAATACCAACTGTAAACAAGAATTTTATTAGTTCTGTCAATCTGACGTTTCAAAATAATTTTTAACTTAAACAAGGAAGTAGCTCGAATGTTATATTTATCCAAATTGTTTATAAAAAACGTATTCTTGGATTTCTAAATTCTTCTTAAAAAAAAACTTTTCTTGGATTACAAAACTTTCGAAGGCATAAATTCTAGCTATCAAAAGTTACAGAATGCAGGGCTGGTCCTAGGAGTTTGGCCACATTTGTGCAAATATAAATTGGCAAATTTATAATATATTCATAACAATCATAAAAAATCTCTCTTCTATAGTTATCAAAAGAAATATAGTATCGTATTGTTTATATCAAAATGCAATACCTAGCTAGAAAAACATATTACATCATACATATTTAAGTCCATTTAAAAATCGGTGGAACAGTTGCAAAAATTGTAGAATATAAGTAAAACGACGTTAGCGAGACAAATCCCTTTAAACCTGCTCCGTGCCCAAGATGGCCAAGCCAAAGAAAAGTAAATAACCAAACCTATTTAAAACTTTCTTTGGTGTCATATTCCGTAAAATCTATCTGGGTACAGCTGTTTATGTGCACCTGAAGTGCAAATAAAGTAGAACCGTGCGTATTTTTTATAGTTTCAGTTTATATGGATTGATTATATGTATGTCGCGAAAATTAAGTACTATGTTTGAAATTAAATACGCCATGTCAATATAAAACGATGTTGAGCGACGAGTATAAAGCTGTTATCTCATTTTTTTTAATTGATATTAGTTCAATATTATACAGACTATATGTCTTACATTTGGTGTGAGCATGACCACAAACAAATCAATGCCACAAAATCCAAATTATTTTTTCACAAAAAAGATAGTCCACTAATATTATTATGTGTTTTAACTGTTTGTGATCGGAAGCATTGTCTCAGGTTGTTTTCATGAATATTTCCCGGATGGTTGCAATTGACTTTAGGCACAGTAAATATTTTTGATAGGGTGAATATTTGTGAACAAACAGCGCCAGGCAAACAGCGGACCAAAGCTTTGATGGGCGATATTATTAAAAGTCTATTTAAAGTTTATGATTTCGTAAAAGCTCAACTTGTCACTTGGCAGGCAGTAGCGCGGAGGCCTACAAATAATAATTTTAAAACGGCGCAAACTTAATTTTAGGCAAACTTTCACACACCGAATATATTATTTGACAGGCCGGGGCCGGGGTGTCGGGGAGCCGAAATAAGCCATCAACATTTTTTGATAGCCGCCAACTTTTGACGATTTCGGAGTAGTTTTTTTTTTTACTTTACTTTGCCGCTATTTTAAAAAGTTTGGTTGATTTAAAAAGTTTCGCCTCGTCTTTTCTGATAGTCCTTGATTCTTTTTCATAAATTATGGAATTATAAAAGATTAATAAATACGATCACCCAATATCGTTATAGGTACCACACTTAATGAATCCCTTAAATTTAAACACGAATCAAGAGAGACTATAAAGCTTCAACACTATCCGTCAACAGCAGATAGTTCTTTAAAATTTAAATGAGATGGGTAAAGCCTTTGGAGGGTAGAGTTAACAACAGTTTAATTTAATCGATTTTTGGATTACTTTTAAGATTAATGAGTGTTTATTAATGTTTTTATCTAATATAAATTAATGTAGCACTAATAGTACGACTAAAAAAAATAATAATTGTGCATATTGTAGCCTGTACGCGTTAAATGCAATATACTCTCATTTGGAAGTCATATTTTCAATATTGAAAACTGAAATTTTTAAATAAAACTTTCTTTTTGAAAATCATAAAGTGGTTGTTTCATGTGTCACAACCCTTTCTTTTTAAAGTAAAAAATATATAGTTTAAAATTGTCAACTCTTTTGCGTGTTTGCAACACCTTAGAGAATTGTATTAAATTGTTATGGCCATAAATATCTATAGAATTCACAATTTGACATCAGTATATGAGACTTGTTAATAAATAATTAAATAATTAATCATAATTAGGCATAGTTTTCACATGCAAATGAAGACCAACAGGGAAAATTTAAGACACACCGATATTCAATAAGCTTAGTTATCATTAGCGTAAAGCATAATGGTTTTAGTATATCAAATCCATATAACACAAGCATTGAAGCAGGTATACAGATTTTATTCACTAACGATATTAAAATTATTTTCTTTATAAATATGTTTGAACACTGTGTTTAATACAGTCAGACATAGTTTTTTCTACATCCTAATTTTAATTTAATCCAATAAAAACTCTTTACCAATTAAACTTTTAATAATAATCGGTTATCCGTCTTTGTAGTCGCTAGATTTGATTAAATTACATAATATATGGTATAAACTAAGACAGATTTAGCACACCTTTTGGATAAGTTTTGTCTATGAAATACACTTGCCTGCAAATGACTTAGATGCTATATCTTCAATCTTCTTGATACGGGACGCAAGGGAAATTTAGAAGTCGGTTTTCTAGTTAACTTAACATTGTGCTTCAGTCTGATCAGATGATTAACTAATTGATTGGACGTCATAGCGTTAACGAAAGTTAACGAAAAAAGAACCATAATTTTGCAAATTTTTATCGTCTAAATACAGAATTTTTCAAAAATGCATGACTGTAAATATCACTTATTTGAAACAAGAAACCAAAGAAAATATATTTTATCTAAGTCATGATCGAATCTTATGACATACAAGGCAATTGGAATTTTTATAGATAATATTAGTTTAGTATTAAAAGTTTTCTTTTGTAAAATTTAATTGATGTATCTTTGTATATTACTACAATTTTTGTTACACACGGCCCGGGTTACGCCTTTCGATATATTCAAGCATTCTATTACACGGATGCAAAAGAACTGACCCGCAATAAATAATTTGCATCGGTTATATGCAAAAGTAATTACACAAAATAAAACACAGAACCTAAGGTTAGGAACCAATTATATAATATATCCGAAACAACTTCAATAATTACTAATTCGATTATAATAGCATTCATTTTTAAAAAATGTAACTTTAAACTCAATACAACTACATACTTAATTACTTTATGATGAAAAGTTGTTACTATAATCAAATATCATTATAATATGATTGGGTATTTGATAATTAGAGATGTCTGCTAATTTAAAATTGGTGGGTTACAGTGGGTTTAAATATCAGGTGACGTAATGAAAGACTCATTTAAATAAATTTACGTAAGGAATATAGCAAGGGAGAATTATGAAGTCATGTTTATTTTTTAAATTCATTCAAATAACTCGAACGATATTTAATTCAATATTTATATTAAACGATCAACTACACCTTCCGTACCTTTAATTCGAAGCTCGTAAATTTAACGTTAATACTTTTCAGTAAATCATTTTTTTTATGAAAATTGTTTACTGACTGTCAGTTCGAATGCATTCATATACTGAAATGACTAAGGATGTTGAAAAGTAAGTGACAAAACACGTGGGTTTGAACAGAGCTTAATCAATTCAAGTGGTTCTAGTGGCAATAGTTTTACTAACAATCAGGTGGATTCGAAGTCATGTTCCGGTTAGGTCAATATCACAATTTGATAATTTAAATTCATTTTTATATCGTAGATATGAGTGTTCGTAACGTCCCTTCTACTCGAGTACATTTGTGTAAATTATATAAAAAAATCATCAATTATCACGTATGATTTTCCAATTTCAAAATGTTTGACCTAATAAAAACTGAATAATTACTTTTTCAACCCCAAGTTTATTTTTTTATTGGATGCATTTCAACGATAAAAAATCCATCCATCAATAATAGATTTAATGTGACTAGAGCTCTAAAAGTATTGAACACCGAATGGTGTAGAAAAGTGTACCCTTAACCTATAAAATATTTTTTTCTATAACATGCAACCTATGCGATTTATTATTAAATAGTATTAGAATATATTTTTTGTGTAATATAATACAACTTTTGTAACAAAATATTTAAGTTTTCGAGACTATTTTCATACGTTTTTTTTATTATTATTGGAAGCGAAGTTATTCTTAGAATTAAATGAAAGGTTTATTTATTAATTGTCTAATTGTCCAGTAAATAAGTAAGTAGACATTAAATATTTTCGTGAAACTTTCCTCATGACTTAATTAATGATAATAATAAATTGACTTGAACAGCGAAATGTGATTAAAAAAATATTTACTGAAACTAAATAAAGAGAAGAAATATTATGTCTGTAATAAAACACTCGTTTATTGTGATTTGTTACGAAAATTTATTGCGCTAAATCAAATAAATAAATATAGAGACGATCACGGGCCAACGGTTGCAAAAATTATTATACTTGTTTATCATTGACTAATATTTCTTTAAGATAAAACAAAACAGAGCTTTATTAAATGCGGAAAATATATCAATAAAATAACTGGCATAATGTTTTCTTCACAATTACTTTAGCATAAAGCTATTTTTTTGTGTGGATTTTTACTATTTTTGTGCCGTAAGCCTGGAATAATAAAAGTTGTCGCCTCTTTCGTAATAATAAAAGCTGGAACTTTAAGTTTTCTTTCTTTTTGCAGGAGAGAGAGTAGCGCAATAAACGTCTTCGCAGGCGAAATAATGCCTCCCCCGAGATAGGGTAACCATTTACCATACACCCCTAATAAATACCGCCGAAAAAGGGCCCGGTCCTCGACCTTATTAAGCTTAGTATATATTATATTAACCCTGAAATTTAACAAGAACTGAGGTTTTGTTAGATAAATTTACAACATTTTCTGTACAGATACCCACAATATAAAATTTCCGTCGTATCAAAGCTTCATCGCATAATACATGCAAGTAGTAAAATATGTATTGCAATTACCAAATTTCATTATGAATTCAAAAACGTCCTTCGTTTCGGAATCGCAAATAGTTTATTATATCTGAAAAAGTACGAACTTTGCATATATATCAAAAAAATAAAACAAAAACTTTCTTGAAAAATACAATATATAATGAAATGTACACGTGTATCTTACTTGGTTGCACAAATCTTTTAAAATATACACATTAACCATATTCGAAATAACAAATTAATGTAACATTTATACTTCCGTTGTTATGGCAATATCTGCCAAAGATTGTTTTAAAATAAAATGGCAATAATAGATAAAATTATTTTTTGCAGATCGCTTTTTGATGATTTGTGATACTTCATCATTAAATTCATCAATATAAATAATTAAAAACCGACAAGGAATTTTGTGACATACTCAAGAATAGATAACGTACCGACTGTATTAATTGTTGTGATTACGGTCAAGTTTATGGTAATTTTTAGCATAATTGTTTCATGTAAGTATATGTTTAAAAATTATTAAGTTTTACGTTTTCTTAATCAATAAAGTAAGGTTATGTATTATAAAGATAAAGACAGTGACAGCTAAGGAAAGATTATAAAGTCACCCAAAAATATTGGTCTTGCTCGACCAATTAAATAAAATTTCACGAAAAACTGTTGACAAATCACAAATTAACGCCCGTTGAATGGTCATCCTAGTTTAATAGTTCAACGATGCGTGATAGACAGACAGACGGAGGGGTTTTAAAAAACAAAGAGAGGGAAAGAAAGAAGCGATGCGTCGTGCGAAATGTTTTATTCAACCTAGATGGTAACACTCAACCGTAATAACAGCGCCTTGCAAACGAGTTGCATGCAACTGTTCGTACAGCATTTGCCACTTTAGCGTCTCAAAGAAAATGGCTGCCATAAGCAGATACGTAATATTTGTATATTCAAATCAAGAACAATGAAGATGTAAATGAAAATTTTATAACATTTCTTTCAAGTAGCTATATAATGCAAAAGTTTTGACGATGTTTATGTTTTAATTTTAGTTAATAAAAAAAACGTCATAACTTTTGCATCAAAATATTAGAGTTATATTATTGTAAGGTTATATCATGTTTCACCAAATATGAACAGAGCTAAACGGGTAATTTCACAAAAATTGTATTAAAAAAAAAGAAAAGCCATTTAATTTTAATAAATGAATTAATTGACTATGTATAAAAGAAATTATATGTACACAAGAAGTTAAAAAATCCAAACATTAAAAATAAAATTAAATAAGTAACAGGTAAGATTTAAAACATCACTTATTATAAAGCTCCAAGCAGATACTTGTATTCATGTCCAGAAAGAAATAAAAAGGGCTAGAATCGATTCATTCAAGCTAGTGTGACCTATTGCTGGACAGGTCGGTCAAACCAACGAAGTATATACAGGATCGAGCTATATTGCATTTATCATCTTACTATTCAAAAAACGGTTACTTAAACCATAATCCACAAAACATTTTCATACTATTGCCATTTTTTCAAGCACAATTTAATGCATATCAACATTGACCTAGTTGATTGTTTATTAAACACTGTTACCGTCAATGCAATGGAGAATACACTACTGTATAATATTGCGCGCCTAGTAAGGGATGTGATGTCGTAACAAGTGATGGGACAATATAGCCATTGTTAATAATACCCTTGAAGATTCAGTAAGTATGTATATTGTTACCTAATAGTAAAATATTACCACAATGTACTGGTAAAGTTTATTATAAAATAACACTTACCGTATTTCCTAAGTTATAAGATAGTGGCATCAAATATAATAATAATATTCAATTTCATATTTGAATACCAATAACAAAAACATGAAGAAAAGTTTCTTAATAAAGAAGTCATGTAAGCATAAAAGATGCTCTACAATTCAAAGATTTCAAAAAAAGTTAAGCCATGTACCTTATATTTGAGGAAATATAGAAATATAAAATATGTTTGATTTCGAGACAAATAATTACAAAGATAAACACAGACATCAAAACATATGCAAGACCATTTTGACAGATAGCGAGGTTCGTTACCTGGTTAGGTTGTCTCTGTGCATGTATAGTGCTGTACTGGCCCCTGGACACGGCGACCTTGGGCGGGCAGCCAGTTGCAGCCGGACCTCCTGCCTCTCTCTTGCGGCTCGCTCGCTCTGCAATCTGTTGAATTTTTCAGAAAGCTTTATTGCTCTGCAGTTGAATGATGGCTTACATGAATAGAATATGTGACAGATAGGTATTTATACAAAAATAATTATCATTTATAGCATGTCTAACTTAAAGAACTAAGCAATCGAAATAAATAAGAGATTGTGACATATATTTTAATTCCCAAATAAATACAGCAATACAAAAAAATATATTTTTTATTGCTTAAGTGAATTTTTGGCAATTGTTTGTTGAATATTGTTATATTGGCTGAGTTATGAGCTTTTCAATGATTTTTTTTATGAATCTTCACCATTTTTCAATATAAGTTAATCAATGAATGATAAAATCAATATTTGATAACTGTTTTAACATTATTGATATAAATCGTCAGTTCTGTTGAATCCGTGTGATAGAATGCCTGAAGATACCGAAAGGCGAATCCCGGGTCGTTAGTGACAAAACATGTGGAATCGTACAAAATTGTAACAATTCAAATTTGATATTGAAATTCCATCAAGCACCTTCAGTCGACATCATAAATTATGTTTTAACATTTTTTTGATTTTAACATAGTAGCTCTTAAAAAAATCTATACTTATTTACACTTAAATATGAAGGAAAACTTTTCATCATTAATAATATTCACAAGATATTTTGACTTGCTTTCTGGGTGGTACTAAGTGTATTCAGAAACATGAAATTGTTCTGAAAATAATGTCTTTGATGATTTTATGAATGCTAATTGAGCCAAATACATAATTGAAGTAACCCCTAATGTATGAGTTAGACATGCCAACTGCAATTTTCAAATCATTGATTTATCCAATAAATTAATGTATTGTACTTACATTAACTCCAAAACCGTCCTCCCAAACACTGTGCCAGCAAAATAATACAAGTCACATTGTTAATACAAGAAGATTATCACATATCTTCAATTCTTATACAATTTCAATTATGAATTCAGGCATAACAGGTTATCAATGTAGAAAAAATTATTTTGATTTGAATTTTACATCTGCAGAAAATGTAACGGAATGGTAAATTCAGCCCTCATCAGTTGCGGTGAAAGCTTTACGAAATAAATCTTTTCGAGTTATGAAATATCAAAGTGATTCCTTCTATGCTATATATTTTCACTCCTTATTAAAAAAGTAAGGCAGAGTTTTTTTCTTAATATTCCTTAGTGAGGAATACTATGAAAAAAAATATTTTGGTGATATAAAAATTCTAATAGATTCAAATTCAAATTTGTTTTAATGTTGTCAGTGGGTATAGTAATGGTAAAAGTAATTACTAGAGTCATAAAAATATTCCAACATACTTGTTTTTAGATTGTCTCATGAATTGTTGAATTTTTCTAGCAGCCTGATGTTGTCGCCTTTGGGAGTATGTTCGCCTAAAAGATGTAATAATCTGTATTATGTCTTATGTGTTACATGCTTATATATAAATAAGCGCAATTTACACCAATGATGAGATTAGTACTAAGTCATTTGTGAACTGCGAAATAATATTGCATATGTCATACTGGGAACGAGCCTAAATGAATTTTTAATGAAATAAATAACATGAATGAACATTATATTTCATTGTAGTATACAGAACGGCTACTTCAACAAGGTTAAGAAATACTGGCTTAAAGTAACCATAAAAGAAATATCTCACTTCAAGCTTCCTGGACTGCCTTTACCGCCATCTCTTGGATTCCTTGTCAGACCACAACTTGAAGAACCCATTCCAGGGGATTCTTGTTGTGTGCCTTTCTTAAATCTTTTATGGGCACAATATGAACGATAACCATGTTGAATTACCATTGCAGCGTGGGTCATTTGCTTGAAGTAGGCATACTATAGAAAAAATATATATATATTTAGCTATTTTCATCACAACTCTATTGTATTTATTATAATTATTTTGAAAAATACTGTTTAATTAACTTACAAACAAAAATACATGTGTCTTAGTAAATAACAGGTCCATTCAACAGATAGAGCAAAGCGACAATTTAAATTCAATAACTTGACTGTTTGCTTAAGTTTTTTTGCACATGTCATTGCCCCCCACATGCATTTTTTCTTACATTAAAAAAAATCCAGTAAATTACGTATCAGAAACATTAAACAATATTTGATCATATTTTTATCAAATTCTAAATTGAAGCAAGGCACACAGTTTCATTCAAATAAAGATTTAAAAAAATAAATAAACAAAATGAAATAAATTCAGTGCCAACTTGTTTATTTAAACATGATTGTTAATTAAAAATAAAAATACCTGTTTGTATCGTCGGTAATAATTTTGGATGCATATAGCTGCTGCTCGTTCTTTGTCCTGTTCTTCTAACTTTTGGCGTCCTTTGTATGATCGGTAAGCCTTCTGAATTATTTTGGCTGCTTCATACAGCTCTCGTTGCTCGCGGTCTGTTACAAAAATGTATCAAAATGAATATCTGTAAAGAATCTAGCGGAGGAAGTATACATTGTTTATTAACATAAGAAGACACAGTGTGAATCTTGAATGATCGCTTGAAAAACTTACTTTTACTGTTTCGTTGACTGAATCGGTATAAACTATTTAGTACTCCATAATTAATATACATTTTGCAATCCTTCTCCACTTCTGATTTTGGGCATATAACCTCCTAATGAAGATACTTAAATTGAAATTTTCCCATGACAAATGCTTGTTACACAATTTCCCAATCTCCCATCTTTCCAAAGAGAGTAGGAATAGAAAGGATAGTGTGAAGACAGGGGTCGTGGTTAGCCAGTCACTCTTAGGTCTTGTTTTTTAAACACACATATCTTTGAACAGAAAACCATAAATGTATTGAAAAACTATTTTTGTAGGGGTTTAACTAGTGAAATCCGTGAAGGCAGTCAATGAGTTTGACCAATGCATAACAGTCTTCAAGTAAAATGTAGGAAATATAATTTATTTTAAAATTCTTGAATATCATACAACTTTCAGAGCATTGTTGTATTTTTTAGTAACTCTTGTAAACAAGTAAAAGATTGAACCTATTTTTTATATATTATGTGTAAAATTATTTCATAATGAACATAAAAAAAATAGTAATGAGTAAATGAATGTGGATTCGATTTTTTTTAAAATACAAGAAAATTTTAATTTATTTTTAGTTCAATTGAAAAATTCAATTCAATTAACTCTTTTTGAATTAATTTACTGACGACATTAAAACAAAACTAAATTAGCATTGAAAAAGAGTCAAACACACTCGCTAAAATGTCACCCAAAGTGTCCGTTCATTGCTACTAATTAATGATGACAGGAAACAACTATGTAAAAGTGCTCACTCCGACACGTGCAGTAGCATAAAAATATATTCCAACAAAAACACATACCATTGTGCAATCATAGATGGAACTGTTGGCTTTTAACGAGATTGAAATATTCAATTTTGATTAATTGTTCATAGAGGGTGTAAAATGTGATTTCCAATCCAAATTTCAACCAATTATTCAAGTTGACAGGCGCTTTATTCAATTATAGGAGTACAAAAGCCAGTGGCGCTCAACTTTATATATTTTTTAAATTAAATATGTAATTTTCATTTATGGGTGTATTAGACAAACGAATTTTTAAGCAATCATTTTTATTCCAATGGCATTAAATGGACTGGAAATATATTAAGTATATCACTCTCCTTATGCACAGTTTTTATGGTTGAATATCAGTTCACTCTCTTTGACCTTTGTGGAGTAAAAAAGATATGAAAACGATCAAAACAATGAATGAATAAGACATTGTGTTCAAAGCACAGTGGTCTTTAATGAACACTGTCATAGTATCATAACAAGAAAATATTATTGAAAGGCACTAAACAACAACAGCTTGTTGAGGTGTAAATATTTATTTTTTCCTTTGCAGAACTTTCGCCTTTTCAGAATTGGCTAACTATATTTTACAATACAAGTTCAAGCTTAAAAATCTTATGACAAAACATCTTCTGATTAATAAACATGGTGACCTACCAGACAATGTAAGATTGTTGAAGTCACGCTCGCAGAGATTAGCAGATGCCTGTAAAAATTCACAGAAATCTGCGGTTGTTGGCGGAGGAGATGGGGAATCAGCCAACGGTAAAGAGCGAGGAGACGGCAGACACGATGATGAGGCCGGTGAGAGACTTGAGCATGGAGTTCCCACATCATAGTACCTGTAATAAAATTAAGGGTTTTGCTTCTATCATTTCAAAAGCAACATAAAAAGCATGAAATTATTTTACTTTTCATTCATTAGAGTGGCTGCAAATAACCATCCTAGTATTTATAAACTTTATTAACTAAATCCACAAGCTTAGTTTTGTATTATTTCAGTCTTATTTATGAATATTAACTTAAAATTAATAATTCAAAGTGTTTTCATAGCTTGAAAAAGTCATATATACTAGCCATCTTACGATGAAAGATGAGATTATAATAAATATAATCAATTATATTGCAGTATTTTGACCTGTAATTGTGATCTGAAAACTCAAAGTTGAACTCGGCCGGTTCAAAGTTTACTGGAGGTGGTAAATCGAGTAGAGGTTCCATCAAACAATCGCTCGGAGCCCCTGAATCCACGCCTCCTGGACTTCCTTCAACTACCATGTCTTCACTCTCATTCTAAAAAAAGAATTGAAATTTACTTTATTATCAAGTGTTAGATCTTGAAAATACCTGTAGTGGATAAACTGCAAAACATTTAACTTCTACATATAAAAAAAGACTATGAAAACAACTCTTTGTAAACATCTTAAAGAAGTCTTATTTAAATTATTTAAAAACTAAACTCAGCCGTTTTATATTTTCTTCAATGATATATAATTTTACAAATATATTTCAGTATTTATTTACCAAATAGAGTTTAATGTTACTTGATTGTCAATATGCACAATATATTTGTTGAAATAATATAATTTTAAAACATGAATAAAAACAAATTGTTAAATGACTTGAATGATTACCTTCTCGTTATACAGCTAAGAAATAATTATCAAAAGAGGGATTGACGAAATCATAATCAACTATCTAATAAACAAATGGATGAAATGTGCATGCTTTGTTATTTTTTTTAATGCTATATAATTGTGAAACGGGCGATGAAAAAAAGTTGAATCGCTATGAAAGAATGCAATTAGTGTGACCACCATTTTATTCATCAAGCCAAAGGGTATTTAAATGTATCCACTTCGTTCAATATAAATATTGGCTGAAAGCCAAAGACCATTCCATAAAATGCAAGTATATTATATTTGCATTTTTGCTGATAAAATAGTTATATAAACAAAAAAATAATCTGACTAATAAAATCAATTTTTTTGTTTGTTCTTCTTATTCACTATGAATGGAATATCCAACTTACACATGGTCATGAGTACATTTGAAATAGAAAAAAGTGATAGTGGGAAAATGCCTTATTAACTTGTCAAACACTAATGACACACTGGTGTGTTTTTTCCTATTTTACTAATTTCTAGCTGTCAAATGGTTAACTTATCAAAATTGAATAAATATATAATAATTATATTTGTCATGAATAATGATAATGTGGTCTGCTAATGGAAGAATCTCGATAGAAGTTTTTCCACAAGAACTACTTGGTACTCAATTCCTTAGTGTTTCTATTTTGAAAAGATTAGGGTTAAAACAGAATTTATGGTTAGCTAATTGCTTTCATCAGGTCTCTTTTTCAGGAACATATGTTTGTGTGGAATTTGATTTCAGACATTGCAATCACCTATGCCTTGAAACAAAAATTCATAAATTGATTGAAAAATTAATATATAAAACTGAACACACTGGTATTTACAGCCACCCAATTGTAGGTGTCAAATAAAAATACTATACATTTCAAGATATTCTCAAATCAGTAGTTTTTTTTCAACAAGAATGATATGAAGATACATTCAAAGCAATCATATTTATGATTGAGTAAAGAAAATAACACATCAGAAAACATTCAAGTCAGTTTACTATGTGAAACGCTTTATAGTGCTAAAATATGTAACCCCTATAAGCTTGGCGAAATAAGATTGTAATCTGAAAAGCTATAAAAATGCAAGTAGGGGGCATAAATGAACGTAAAGATTTTGCTGATGGCGCAGAAGAGTAGGGTCCTAAGGAATAAGCTGATAAGGAAATGGGAATAGTCACTAAATGACCGTAAAGAAGTTAATACAAAAGTAAAAGGAAGGAAAACATTGCACGACCCTGTTATGGATATTGGTTGATCCTAAATCGTTATACCGATGTCTCTAAATGTTGGTTTCAAAGCTGGACAAAAATTACAAGTTCTATGAAAACAATATAAGGTGTAAAAATATTAATCGCAATAAAAATTGACTGAATTTATATTTAAAAGAAAAGAAGGTCTGCGCATTTTATTTTTTGTTTTGTATTCTGTAAATACATGAATAATGAAACATGTAAAATGTTCGATTCAATTAATCTTTTTTATTGAAAATTTGTCATGTCAATCACACTCAGTATGCACAACTCCATTCCACTATTGTTTTTTCAAACACTTTTCATTTCACTCATATACATGTGCAACCCTGTTCAACCATGACAGTAACACTGGAAGTCTACAAAAGCTGTATTGTGTTATAATACCAGCTCATAAATTTGTTGCTGATAACAGACATAATGTCCAGACAAATTTACACCAATATTATTTCGCTATCTGTTAATTATTTTGATGTATAACTCAAATGACATAAAACGACAATCAGTACTCCAAATGAGAATCTGAATATAATTCAAAACATTTCTGAATCTACTGTTCTTTTTCATGCTCTTCTGCAAAGAAAAAAATTGCTGCTCCACTGTATATTTTTTTTTTCAAGAGATTTTCATAGTACTAATGTATAATAATATCTATGTCGACTTATATCATACAATTAAATTTTGTAAAATTAATACACACGCTTACAGGATTTCGCCTCAGAGAAGATGGCATTGTTTATAATTATTTAAATATGGCATGTTAGTGTAAATAATAACTGTACATAATGAAGTTTATGCCTTCAATTAAACATAATTATTTATAGCAGTTTTTATAACCATTTGTTTAGTTTCCAGCATAACGTATATTTTAATAGTTAGGTAGTGTAAAAATAATTTACACAACAATCATATGAATCAGTAATATTTAATATTATTATTTACATATGGAAATTTTCAATTAAAAAAAAAAAAAATCTCAATCATTTTGTCATCAGTTACGATTAAAAAAATACTGTTGTATTAAGAATCGAACCTGTGAGATATACCACAGAAGCCATCAACATTAACCACTGAGTCATAGACCCGACATAAATTTCTGTGGTGTTTAAAAATATCCTAGCATACATCCGATCCTAAAAAATGGGGCACAGTAAAAGCAGTTAGCTAAACACAATTTCTGCATAAGACTCATATCCTCAAAGAAAATTCTTCATAAAAGAGGGATTAAGCAACTGAGAAACAAGCAATTCTTGTAAGAAAAACTTATTTGAAGATACCAATATAAAGAGACCATATGCTCAGCTCTAAGGTCAGACATGGATTGGTGTTCAGTGTTTTCTATTGTCTTACCTTTATACGATCCGGCATCGCTGCAATAATTTGCTCAGCAAGAGTGAAGACTCTCACATCCTGCTCCCCTGTAAATCATGTTAGATATAATAATTAGAAAATGGTCCAATAATAAAGAACTTAACACCCATTTAAACAGCTAAACTTGCAGCTAAACACTAAACACCGATAGCAACAATGATATATAATACAACTTGAGCTAACCATTACTATTTCAAGAAGATTGTGAGAAAATTTAATGAAAATGTTATGGATTTATGATAATTTTTGTGAACGCAGTTGAAACTACACATTTTCTGAGTGAAAAAAGTTTTGAGTGAAATTCATAGTCATTTAAATCGTATCTTTGAGAAACAGAAATTATTCAGTGCCTTTTCAATATTAACCACCCCAAGAAACCCGATTTTGCTCTCTCTTGCTTTACTCTCTGAGTGGTCAAAGTGGATTTTTGATTTAAGTATATAAATAAACACAAAAATATGAAGATAAATTTTTATTCGGGATGTGGATTAATGATTACCCCTCTACCTATACTCTTACCTTGAAACTTCATCACTAGTATTTTATTTTATATTTTTTTTAATAAAAAAATGCAAAAATATGTTTGCAGTTTCGAAAAACTTTGAATAAAAAGGACTTAACATAAATAATTTAGTGCAATGTTTGATATGACAATGTTTGCATTATATTTTAAATGAAAAATTACCATTGATCATTGGTACACGTTTTGGATGTTATTATATTTAGAGACTAAGGTTGCTTTCATAAGACTTAATAAAAAATAAATTGATAGAAGATATCGATTTCTTTAGAATAATATAACAAATGCAAGGAGTTAGTCTGTTTAAAACCAAAATGTTAAGACAATAAATGTTAGGATATAAAAACACTGATAATCCTATCGAAATGTAAGCATTATAATTTAAAATGGCTTTACTTACCGTTTACTTATATTATGTAAAATAAAAACCAAAAGAAAGCACAGGCAAAAATCATTCAAATAAAAAATGAAATCAAATGCTAAAGCTGCTACAAAGCTTCTACTTCCAACTTGTCTACATTCTAAAACATGCCAAATATTTGTCGCCTTTCTCTTATAGATATAAATAAAATTGAAACAGTTAGCAATGTCTAATAGTTACCGTATTTAACAATAATCTAATGTATAAATTTACCCTTAAGATATAACAGAGAATGGCCGCAATTATTATGTATATGGGAGTATAAAAGAGATTATCTTCGACAGATGTATATAAAACCTCAAATATTGGTTTATAGGGGTAAAGAAAACCGAAACATCGAACAACGAAAGCAACATCGATCCATCACCTAAGAGAAGCTAAAACACCGATTAAAGAGAGGACAAAGTATAGCACCATCTAAGAAGAAAAAGATACACCATCAAATTTATGCTGAGGATGGAGAGACAGGAAATAGTTTCATTGCAGACAAAAATATTGTTTCAACACGTTCACTGTATTAAATATATCATGTAATACAGAGCCACTGAAAATTCATGATTTTCAGCAATTTTTAGAAAAACTTAATACTCTTTAAAAAATCAAATCTATTACCAGTTTAATTACTTAAGACGTGTTTTGTTTTTCACTTTCTCAGAAAATATGGCCCTGGGGACTAGCCCAAGCCTAAAAGTGGCTCAAATGTTTTTGTGGACACGGTAAAAATTTGATGAATGTTTTAGTTGGCCATCTGAAAGCAAATAAGCAAAACTACTTAGTCTTTCATTCAGGCATCATGAATATTGTGCCTGAGTTATGAGATGTCAACAATGCTAAAAATCTAATAGGGACTTTATTTTAATTTAATATAATTATGCAAAGTTTGAAGTAAGAGAGGAAAGGAGAAAATAAATAAGGAAGCATCAATTCAATAGGTGTATTCACAGTGGTTACTGACAGTTTGTTGTATTAGGAATATGACGATTAAAACACACATTTATAAGGGGACCCACCACCAAGAACATATCTCTCAATGCAACCAGTATTGAAATATCAAAACAATATCACAATGAATAAAGAGAATATCTCACTTATTGGAATGACCCGATAGAAAAAAATCAGGTTATAATCAATATATTAAATATTTATTGTATTGTTAGTTAATTCAAATGTTGTTTTGCTCCAAGAGGTATGATTTGATTGTATCTGAACAAGCTTTTACAACAGTATTTTTTGTTATCGTTGTATTAGTCGCGAACACAATACTAACACATGGTAAGTAAACATAAAAAATTACATAATTTATAAATATATTGCTAAAACTATTCATCGATGAATTGTCCTTAAAATCGATTACCGAAGAGTCCATTATGGTTTAGCATAACTCTAATGATGACTATTTCACTTACAACACGCCAAAATCATTAGCTCATCAAAAATTATTGTAGAAAATATTGCAATGTATCATGAGACGATAATATTTTTGCAATTTCGTTGAAAATAATACTATCATTATAATACACTTTAACCATAATGAAATACTCTAATTTTATGCGAGAATTCTCGGGTAAAATAATCGTCAATCGATGTTGTAAATGCTTGCTCGTCGGCTATAATTTTCTCTCTGACCCGTGACTTTTGACTGACCTACGGCACTTGGTTGCCCTTTCTCAGACTGTTGAGTGTCTTCGTCAGACATGGCCTCAACGTCGATCAACGGGCTGTCTGACCGCGGACCGCCTGCCACCTCGCCTACAAAGCCATCAACCGTCAGAAACTCAATTCCACAACTCTTCAGTTAATCATTTTCGGTGCTACCAACACGAGACTATTCAGAATTCAATACAATCTTACAATCTTCCCAAAATTAATCCTGCTATACCTTTTCAATTTTCAGTATGTAATATTCAACTTTTCGTATGACTATCAAGGATTATTATTATCATCATGTCCGTGTAAGTAAATTGATTTTTAAAATTGAAAAAAAGACATATACAAAATGATCCCTTTTACAATATCTCAATTTTATCACATCAGTCATTGTAATTTCGAAAAAAATATTTTTGTTATCAATAAAGTGCTTGATGGAATTTCAATATCAAATTAGAATTGTTGAAACTTTTTGTGACTCCACATATTTTGCCACTAGCAACCCGTGATATCTTCAGGCAGTCTATCACATAGATGCAACAGAACTGTCTATGCAAAACCCGTGACCCCAAATAAATAGAAGGAATCTAATTTACAAATCGAGTTCTTAAAAGAGAGCTATGAATTTACTTCAATATAATTAAATATATAAATAAAATATATATTATCTGAGATTAGATTGGCTAATGTTCCAGTTAAATCTCACATTACACAAATAGAGTTAAACAGCAAATAAGTTCAATGAAACTGGTAAAGTTTTAGCTCTTTGGTCAGTATTGAAAAGGATCATTTTATATGTAGTGATCATTTAGTTCAAATTTCCCCAAACATCCTAATCTAGAGGAAGCCGTTTCATTTTTAACGAATATATAAAATAATTGTTAACGATGCTGTATGAAATAGTATTGCTAAGTTTAAAAGACAAATAAACAAGCAATTTTATATGAATTAGATTTCTCAAAACTACTGAACAAGTTACACATTGATTCATTCAATAATATTGAGCATCACCTTATGAATTATCATGAGCTATGTGGCTCTTCTCTTTTAATCGAAAATATATTTTATAGTGACAGTATGAAAATCCTTACTTAATATTTAGTTAATTCCTTACACATTAACGTTTCAGTCTAGTTGTTTAAGAATAATTGTAAATTTTATGAAACTGGAAGGATAAGATTAATGAAATGAACAGGTAGATAATAATATATAAAATGAGGAAGTCAAATTACTACAAAAATATACACAAGAAAAATATTTCAATTATAATTCGAAGAATGCTTTTTTAAGACAACATTAAATGTAGCAACTTTGACTTCAAGCGCCATTTTTGTATTCTATGTAAATATAATATGTTAACAAGATCATAAAACTTTACTGTAATAAACTTTCTTCCTTTGTTTGATGGGAACATATCAGCTTTTTTTAAAGCATCTTTTTTCAATAATTTTACATTTAGAGCACTATAATATTTTTTCAAATGAAAAAAATAGATCGAATGACAGTTTTAAATGACAACTGTTGCGATGAAAATGTAAATTGATGTTTTCAATCACAAATACACACACACAAATTTGGAGTGTATTTTTCATAATAAATAATGTTGGATTAGCTATTCAAATGGCTTTAACGTTGTTTTACTCATTTGTCTTAAAGGTAACTTTTGTTGTCATTTCAAATTTATTGTATGAATATTGATTATCCTTCTTGGTTAACTTTCGTAAAATACGTTTTAGTATTTTTCTTATTTCAGCACAATGATTTTCTTTTTTTTATTGCCATAGTGTACTGCAATTAAAACAACTCGTTTTTTAATAATAAAACATTTTTTTAATTTTTCATCACTGAGGAAGTGTTGATGTTGGCAATAATCTGAATTGTTTTACCTAATTGAATATTTAAAAATGTTTTTACAAGAGAATCTTAGATAATAATCAAAGTCACCCCATTTCACTTGCCACTTCATGCCAATGTAAGAAATAAAACTGTGTAAAAGGTGTCGTAAATTTATGGGTGGAAAAAATACAAAACAAAGAGAAATCGATATCCTTCCATTCCCATAAAATTGTAATTTCTACGCAAAAATAAGGCAACATATTGAAAAGCGTCAATGTAATAAAAAATTTGGCAAATTTATTAATATAATAATTAATATGATCAGTAAAATTCAGCTGATGAGCAATCGGCCCAGTGGTCGATTAAACAAAATCAAAAGTCAACCAAAAATTTAATGCCTATTCTAAAATAATAATAATTATTGTATGTAATTTCAGAATGCAATTAATATTGTCATCTTCCACATGATGCAAAAATATAATCTTTAGCTATCCTTAATTAGGTATTTCCAATGTAGTTGTACAATGTAATGTATATTTTGATAAATTCACAGCGTAAGAAAGTTTCACTTACACAGAGCATAATCCATCCGCCTGGATATTAATTGACGGGTCCCACTGTCTATGTTTTGATACAACATATCTGAAGCATTGAACGAAGATAGAGGAAGCGACATACTTCGATCGAACCTGTTAATGACAATATTTAAAAATCAATACTGATATAATATTTCTTAGAAATAATAACGCCTCTTTACTAATATTGCAGCAGTAATTATTTATATAACAAAAGAAATGAGAATGGAGATTATGACTGGTAGGAATGAAGTTCAAAAAAATTTGATGTGTTTGTGTTAAAGTGGTGGCTTATAAAAAACAAAATAAATAATATTTCTATTAGTAAAAATAACATATTTTCGATGATTGTAATGTTGAACTTTATCTCTATAGCATATGCATTTACTTTGGTGTATGTTTATCCCCATGAGTTCATAGAGAACTTCTTACAAACTAAAATTCATTTATTCTGTAAGTATCATATATCCTAGCTCACCTAGATAATTTTGGATTTTCTTTGCCGTTATTTCTACTACTTCTCGGTTTCAAAGATGATAGGCTGTCAGTAGACTGAACAGACGTCATGTTGATTCCGCTGTCCACAGATGATCTCTTAACCAGTTTTTGCGATAGAGCTGAATCGCTTCTAAACCCTCTACTGGGGCTCGGACTGCCCCCAGTGTCCATTGGAATGCAAATGTCTTTGTCATTTATTGCTTTATTGCTATCTGTTGTTGGAATGTTTACTTGCAGAACTTTAAACTTCTGCGTTTCACTTCTGAAATCAAAATATAATGTTTTTATGCATTCTTAGAATGAGCGGCCACCAGTCTGGTTGTCTGTCAACTTTTATTTGTGGTGTTTGGACTTGAAGTAAAATCATAAACCCAAGAATTCTCAATCTCTATTGAGAAATGAAAATGTTCTTATAGTTCCAACAAAACTATATTTTTTGAATTATCCTTTCATCAAAAACAATTTACACTAGGTGACAAAAATAGCTTTTTGACAGATATGTCATTTATGACAAATATGTTACAAGATTTCTTTACCTTGTCACAGCGCCGGGTCTCAAAAAGACTCCATCATGCACACGGCTGGATGATGCAATCGATGAAAGTGACGATACAGAAGTCGCCGGAGAAACTCCAGCAGAAAAATCTGATGCACCGCTTCCTGTTCTGCCGAGTGCTGAACTGTCAAATGAGTTGGAAGTGGAAAACGGAATAGATGCAGAACTTTCAAAAGCTGCAGAATTCGAAAACGAAAGAGAAATGGATCCATTGAAAGATGCTGAACTGACGTATGAGGAAACTGTGGAACTGTCGAAGGATAGCGGAGGGGCTCCAGATGCTTCGCGCTTTGCTTCGAGCCGTCGAATTTCACGGACTATTGTTCCGTGTCGACGAAGGCTGGCACAGTCTAATGCGGTTCGTGAAGACTTGTTGCGAATATGAAGTGCAGTGTGGTTCCATCTGTACAGAACCAACGCTGTTTCACAATGACCCATAGTGCAGGCCCACATCTGAAATTTTTAAAACAATATTGATTAAAATCATGAGCTGTTTTTTTCCAAGGAACAGATTTCATTTTATACAATTTAAATCGTTGCCATACATATGATATTCAATAATTAGTTACAAACAGTTATGTGTTTGTTTACATATTTAGAGTTGGAATTTGAATTATGTCCAATACCAATATTTTTTTCTTAATATTATTAAGTATTCGGCTAATGACAACCAATACATTAATTATTTGGAAATTTTAATCATATGAGACAAGCTAAATAGGAGTATTTCTAAATTACTAGAGTTAACTGGGGAAACTGACATAACAGATACCAAGACAAAAGATCTCAAATTTATCCTTGGCAATATGCAATTTGCTAGGTCTTGAACACAAGCATCTGATCGCTAGGGTAAAGCTTATATCACTAAACCATAGGAATATTAAAACAAGTAATTAAGCTGTCTGTCCCCATTCTTAGCCTGATCACAACATTACTTCATAGTACAATAATTATCAACTCTTCAAATGTTTTAATTCAATGATATTCAAAAAAAATATTGATTAGAATGATGATAACACGAGGAAAAACATGTCTACTACTGATGTTTTCAAATATGATGTTTCCTAATCAGACATAAATATTCTCCTCCACTCATGGTTCAATGTTAAAAGATTAACTTTTATTGTTAGGCATTATACTCACTAATGGCGTGTATCCATCTTCATCCTGGCTCATTGCGTCCACTTCAGTTTCCAAGAGCCTCGATGAGTTTTCAGCTCTCCAATGCAACATGGCACAAACTAATCTCGAGTATCCCAAGGATGCAGCCAAATGTAGGAGAGTCATTCCTCTGAGAGCTGTTCCATTCGTAGCCATTGACGATAATTGTCCAGATGGTAATTGAGATTCCGATGCAATACCTCGCCAAACTCGGCTTGTCATTGACCGGCAGAATGTTACTAATCTGTCTTCAAAGTTAGGTTGGGTGAATAAGGCAGTGTCTTCGACCTAAAAACAAAAAAATCGATCATTGAATCATGTATATTATTGTACATAGATGTTGGAATCAATGAAAAATCCCATTATGTATGTAATAATTCAAGTAAAACAGAATTATGTAATACAAAGATCAGGACAGGTGTCCCTCATCATAGGCATTATTAACTGCATAGTTGATAATGATTGCTAGTAATTGTGAGTCCATTCATTTCAATATAATGCTTACCAAGAAGTGATCATTAACACCATAAAAATTATTTCATGAATTAACGCTGCAATTAATTCCCACTACAAATTGACATGGCAGATTGGGAGTGTACTATCAATACCCAATTCATTTATGTGCCCTTGACAGATTTATTGTCAGCCAAGTATCACTGTATATAAATTCCTAGGTTAACTAGTATTAGATTAGCATAAATCCATCCATATTTAGATGTAATTTAAAATATTGAGGCTAAGGACTCAAACCTAAAAGCTAAAATCTTTCTTTTATGCTACTCAGAAACAATCTATTGGAAACGTATTAATTTCAAACAGTGTGGTTAGGAGAAATTTTTGAAGAAACGGCAGTTGCCAGATGAAAATTATAATAATTGCATATGGATTATTGAAAATCGCATTGATAAAATATTTCATGTAATATTATTCTCTATGTGAGATAGGAAAACTGCCACTCATTATTCAAACCCACCATCGGTTTGGTATTTGCTAAATTCAAGTACTTTTTAACAGTGTTTCTTGTATTCGAAATGATATTTTTTTTAGATTTAAATATAACTTTACCGAATCCAATCCATCTGGTTCTTGCTTTATCTGGAGCTTGTCGTCCATGGATTCCAGTCTGTGCAGCAAGGTGAACCGCAGCATTCCCTCACTTGCCGGTTCAACCTTGGTCTCGGGAGCTGCGAGTCCTTCCTCTCTAGGTGCAAGTTTGTATTCAAAGATCACAGAATTAGAAATGACAAAGCCATCACAAGCCACTTGAAGAGTTGCTAAGCCCGCTTCATGTGCTGAAACAAAATATGAGAATCTAACTGCAAAAAACTGAATATGCCACTTTTACACAATTTTGTGAAATTCAATAATTTTTGACAAAAGTTTATAGACTGACATGACAGAAGTCTGTGATTTTTATTTTATTATTGACATACTAGTTGAAAATATTAAATTAAAAAACCTAGTTCTGAGATAAAAGAATGCATAAGTGAAATGAAAAAACTACACATTTTATAATAAAATGTTTATAGCTAACACACATTAAGTCAACATATCATTTTTTTCTGTCTTATAGAAATATAACATCCATTCAGCTTAGTCAAAAATATTCTTTGATATGAACAATACTATGAACGAAATAGACTTTATTCAAATATGAAAATAATTAATGAACTACCGGAGAGCTTGTTTTCAAGATGATGTTGAATTGTTGAAACTTTGTATTATTCCAACATTTTTTGTCACTAATGACTCACATGGATACAATAGAACTGACAAATTGGTGTTAAAATTCCATCAAGCCCCTTCAGTCGATTTCATAAATTTTATGAATTTATAAGATTACTTTTTTCATTTGTATTTTCAAAGGTTTTATTTCGCAAATTTAATGTAGAAAATAAAACTACGTTCATAACTCTAATCTGCCTAAATGTCAATTATGCCCTTTTGCTTTAGTAAGAGTGTTATAAAGTGTCATACTAGTGTGATAGCTTACACCCTCTGCGAAAAATTCCAAACATACTTTTTTATTCAACTTGTTCAGAAACAACTGTTTATATAAATACTGAAGCTAACCTGGACAATAGCACCTTAGTACGCCGCTCTGTACCATGGTTGTAGGAACAGGGAGAGCATCAAATAACACAGCATAGGAAGATGACGCTGAATGCCAGGGTCCAGTCACCAGTACTTTGACACCGCCTTCAGGGTATGCCCACTCTGGCGAAAAATCTGTGATGCATGCGGCAGGGGTTCTAGCATCAGACTGTGAGCCCGATGGAGGACTGCTCGAGTCGTTCTTCATGTCACAATGAATGCCTGATTTACCTTCAATCTGAGGTAAAAATATATTTTTATTATAAGTGTTAAATTAAAATAATAAATTCACTTTCACAAAAGCATGGCAGTTAACTAAATTCATATATTATTATGAAAAATACTTATTTTATAAAATTATACAATATTTCCATGAAAATCTTTAGTCTACTTTTTTTTAACTTTGAAATTTCTTAATAGGAACGTCAAATGAAAATTTTTAATATACAAGTACAGTCAATATAATAATGCATCAGAGTGTAAATTTGCTAAATATGTTTCAATTGACAATCAGATTATTACTTAGTTTTTAAACTTATAATAGTGAAACAACATTTTTATCAGAGTGCTGATAAAATTGTCTGTAAGCAAAAGCCATTGAATTCAACACTGAATGACAACAATACAATAATAATTGCACCATTATTTTTTTCAGAATATTATTTATTTAACTATAATTTATATTTCATTGAAAAAATATTTATCATATTGTCACCCAGCTTTAAGTTATTTTAATCAATTTTATCAAATTTACAGAAGAAAGTTTTAAAATTTAACAATTTTACACTCTAAAATATAAATACTCTGTCGTTTATATTGTATGAAAGCCTTCGTTCACGCCATGCTACGATACCAAAAATTTACTTACTGAATAACTTACGTGTAGCAAACTATGGTTTGAAACAGTGTTTGGATCTAGAGCTTCCAATTCTGGAAAGTCTCCGAGCATATCGAACGCGTCTAAATTAACGAAGACATCATCGTCGACCACGTGTGTTGGTGACACTACGACGTCGCAGTTCTCGATAAAGTCCATGGGGTTTATTTCTGAAACAATCACATCATTCGGAGACAACTCTTCGCCTGGTACTTGGACAGTATCAGTGTTTATCACGACACTGTTTGACTGCATAATAGTTCCATTCCCTGTAAGTTGGTCAAGATCTGATGAACAAAGTGGCATGTTTGCTGATAAAGTTTTCTGTATGTCTTCGTGTGACAAATCTAAAGTTTCATTGAAGAATGTTCCGTTCACAACCGATGATCCATCACTCTGGCTAATAAGAGATCCACCAGATTCGGTCCCAAATAAAACCAACGTATCACTGTAAATATTATGCAGTCTTTTTTCGTTCTTCTCTTCAGTTTGTTCTACATATTTCGAGGGTGTAGCCGGCGCACTGCACGCCGTGTTCATTCTAGATATTTGATTAGTTTTTATATTTCTTTCTCTTCTGCCGTTCGTTAAAGTTTCAAACAATACAGTTGATATATTGTTTTCATTAGTATCATCGGAAATCCTAGCTATTCTGTTCACCATTTTTAATCCAGTGGTCGATCTTGAATTTCCGTAACCGGAATCTGAATTGTGCCGGCAAGGGGACGGAGATCCGGAAGTTTCCATTACTTCCTGTTTCAAAACAAGTGTTCCACCTTTGTATTGGGTATCTTTTGTCAATCGGTGAGTGTTTCTGGAGTCGTTTGTGTTACAAACAAACGAAGTGACGGACAGCGGCGAGACTAAAGATTGATGCATAACCGAATTCGTTGTGGTGTTCCCCGACGAACTATTCAATATTAAAAGACCGCCGCCTCCTTGAATTTGAGATAAGCTCAAAACGAGCGGTGGAGAAGTCGTTGTAGGGTTTGATGTAGGGATATTATTTCCGTTCGATACGTGTGTGACTAAACTTGAGTGAGAATGATGAAGAATTCTGGAATCTCTCGAGTAAACTCGCGTGGGATGACTATTCGTTGTCAGTAATATTCCACCTGTGCCGGTGGTGGACGACACTTGGTTATTATTGTCTGTGTGGTGCCTTCCGCTGGTGCCAGCCGGTTGCTGCTGCTGCTGTTGTTGTTCTGTTTGTGACTTGGCAGCTGTGATCCGTCTCACGTTCGGTGGATGATGAGGGCAGGGTTTTCCGGGAGGGCAAACTCCGTCGACGCAGCCACATTCCAATTGCTTTACCAGGGCAGCTTGTCGCGCTAGACGCTGTTTCTCCATGAGTTGCCCCACTATTGCTTCTACAGTTTCAGCCGTCTATAATTAGAAATTAACTTTAAGACAACTATTATAAAAATAAATTATACAATAGGTGTTTATTTTTTTCTTAAAAGATTTTTTCTCAAATATGTAATCAACAATAAATGTCGGACACCTATCGTAACTTTTCAATTTTATAAAATAATAAATATAAAATAAAATAAGCAAAAACCATTTATTGGAAAGGTATTCGAAAAGTATAAAGGACTTTTGACGACCACAGTAAAATGGTCAAATTGTTTTGTTCTTACACATCTCTCAAAGTATCCTGTCGTAAACCGTTACTATAATATAAATATTCCAATCATGTATCATTATTATATTCGACTATTTTTTTATTTTAACGAACTTGAAGTTTCAATTTTTATTAGTACTAAATGCCTTATTTTCATCCAAAAAGCTTTAAAAATTTATGTTTCGTGTAAAATTCTGGAAATATCGAAAAGTAAATAAAAGATGAATATTATTCGTAATGCAATAAAATAAATCGCCGTTGATCCGTCAAAAAACTTTACAACGTTAAAACTAGTTTATGTTAAGTCGATGATAGATATTCGATGGTCAATCAAATTTATTTCGGTAATATTTTTAAGAATAAAAACAACAAATAAATATATTTGTCAAATTCAACATTGAAGCGATTTGCCATTTCGAATAAATAACTATCTTTACAATTCCAAATATTTTTTGGTATTTAAAACAGATATTTAACTAAATATATTTTTTGTATGAACAACGAACAGATATTACGGTTTTTTATACATAACATTTTCTCTAGATACTCGCCTCTCAGTTACTATATTAGGATCGTGAAAACAAGAAAGAACTTATATTTTATGACAGTATCAAAATGAGTGATTTACTTCCAGAAAAAACATTATTTCAGAAGAGAAATATCCGTTTTTTTTTGATTGTTCAAAGGTTTTCAAATTGACAAGAAGACTTCGTGATATTGAGTATTATTGGTTGAATAAACACATCGGAAATATATTTCCAGAGCGACCAAAAGACAGCCAAACCAAATATCATGCTTCAAGAATTACGAACACAATAATAAACCAATATTCTTCTCACAGAAAAATACATTTGTAATACGAAATCCAATCATGGAGACTCACCGATATTTCCAGTTCATTATTGACATCTGGCTCATCTTCGCTGAAGACTAAAATCGAAGAGAAAACTACATTAAAATTATGGTTACTTCCATTAAAAAAAATAAGACGGTTTGGAATAATTAATACTAATGAAACATACATTTCTGACAGCAAAATAATCTTACAAAATATAATATGTATCTACACATGGTTTGAGGAAAAATTCTACTAAATGCAAATCATTAGATTTAGTGTTATAAAATGTCTTAAATCGTTTTTAAATAATAGTTGCTTTTTTAAGATATAAGTACGATTTTCCACGTCAAGCTTTTGCATTTGGGAACATATAACATTTAAAAATGATATTTATAAATTAATTCATTCAATCCGTGAATTTTCTTTAGATCTTCAGAGATATATCCCGTCTTACCTTTTCCACAAAAATATGTTGTAGAGCACAGCACCAAGGCTCTGAATTTTTCTTTACATCCGATACTCAATACATCAATTAGTTATTATTGGTTTGCACTAAAAAGTATAATCAAAAAAAAAAAAAAAAATGGCAAACGCATCAGTTCTACATTTAGAACCTTTACATGAATAATTAAGTCAAAGATCTTTTCCCATTCAGTATATTCAAAACACTTATATAGGTTAATAAAATAATGATATTATAATACACTTAGAACCTAAAATTTTAAATCGTTTGTATTGAAAAAAAATAAGTTCGTCCGTTAAAGACTGTATCGAATAAATTCAAAAACATTTTAATTATAAAGTCTTTCCTTGAGATATTTTTTGGATTTTATGGCAACAAACTTCTGGATTTATTATTTATAAAAAATAGTGTACTAACCTAAAGTAATTAAACCTCTTTGAAAATTTAATTGATATAACTTATAGTTTCATTAAAAACACCTTTCTAATGTTAACTAAAAAAATACACTTGACTATGACAACAACATAATAAAATTGGCACTTTTTGGCAAAATTGGAAAAATTGATTGTGAAAATAAAATTTATTTAGCATAGCTCCTGTATCATATTGTATAATCAAAATATAATAACAATTAATAAAGATATTCAAAGATTGCTTACATTTATTTGTATCAGTTTTTTTCAGATTGACGATGAAATATGAAATATATTTAATTTAGATTAATCTAAATAAAAACTATTGTATATCAAATAAATATTTAAACATTTTATATAGCAAAGATATTTATTTTCAATTAAATTTGTATTGATTAATCTTTTAACTCTAAGCAAACTTTGTGTAACAAATAAATTTGATTGATTTATTTGACACGCAAAATATTTATCGTTAACTGAACTTCCGTAATGGGTTGAGATGATGCGGTCATTTCAAAATTTTCGGGTCAGTAAATTAATTATTCTCAAAATAAGATGTTTATTGATTATGATGCTGGTAAATTGACTATTTTTCATTGTATTTTCTGAGTCAGAATACTGATAAATTGAGTGTTTCATTATATTTTTTGAGTTGGAATTATGACAAAAACGCCCATGTTCTAATACTTACACATAGGTTTCAGTTGACTGACCAGCTCTTCTTTTGTCCACTCCTTTTTATCTCCCCAAAGTGCGAGGCTCGGAGTAATCACCGCCAATTTGTTGTCGTCAGGGTACGGAACATTCAAGTAATGCACCAATACGATATCTGGGTTCTGAAACACATTGCGATCATTTATAAAGTTGACTGAAGGTGATTAATGGATTTTCAATATCAAATTTGAATTGTTGAAACTTTGTATGATTCCACATGTTTTGTCACTAACGACTTGGCTTTCATCTTTTCGTCAAGATCAGGCATTGTTTTCGACGTGCCAAAAAGTGAAACCAGGGTCGTCAATGACAAAACGTGTGGAATCGTATAAAGTTCAACAAATCAAATTAGACATTGCGATCTTTTGTTTTATCGCGCTGTTAACTTTTCTTCATTATGTACATAGAACAGTTAGTCAATCTAACAAAATACTAATTATTATATAAATATAATAAAAAAGATCAATTAAAATTTTAAGCAAAGTGAAAGTTTTAATTTAATTCAAATTAAATTTACTTTCAACGTACGATTTAGTTCATAGCTTCGCAAACGTTTAAATGTCAAGGTCTCCTAATTCTGAAAAAAATAGGCCATCCTGAACAAAAACATGTGAAAAATGATGAAAAATACGACGCCCAGCCCTTGGCTGTGAAACATGGATTCATTTGACAAAAATGCATTTAAAAAAATGATTGATTCTTATTGTAAAATGTTTGCTTGTGTGTTAGAAATTAAATACATTTGTTTTCGCATTTAAAGATATAAAATGAAAAAATATTATTTATTCAAAATATGACATAAATACTAAAATATAACTAAAAATATGATACAAACTTAGACATACTCTTGATTGAATAATAAAGAATTATTATTAAGAAAAAAACATTGACATATGTTCAATAAGTAAGAGTGCTTCTCTGCAGAGTTATATATGATGTAAATTAGATGTTTAAAATCTTATTTACAATGAAAATATAGAAATCTGTAAAATATTTTGAATACTCAAATATGTATATTATAATGTACTAAAATATTGAAAGACTTAATATTTTCATATACTTTGAATAATTATCTTACCTGTAAAAGCCAGTAGCATCTCCTATGAAAGGTGGGTAGGATTGCAGAGTGCACGTAGCATCCATATATGCACTGAAACAAAGCAAATTTCACACTTCACTAAAGCAGTTCACAACACCTGCGGACAAGATTGATTACGTTCATTCAGCCAACACAGCCAATGTCGACAACTCGAGAGCCGTGGGTTAAAAATTACACCAGACCTCGTTATAGCAGATACAAAACGAAATACCACAAATAATATTTAAAAAGGTATATATTTAAAATAAAAATCCCGGAGCTTTTTACAAATGAAAATTAGGGTTGATAAAACTGTTTATTTACTTTGTACACTGCTCGATCCATTCAAATTGATACGATCTGAAATAAAATCAAATATTTTGATTATCAATTCTTACTTATTGATTGAATTTGCATTTACTTGGTAGAACTCCATTATAACACGGTGAAAAAATAGCAATGTATTTTAGTTTTACAAAATTTTAAAGATATATTTGATAGCTATTTCGGCTCACGCCATCGTCAGAACTATGTTTAAACGTACATTTACTTATATATATATATAGCTGTGTAGAAATGGTACACAATACACCTTTTCCTGCTAGCAATAAAACTAAAAAAATAATTTAAATTAAACTAAACAGGCGGCAATTTCAATAAGCATAAATATTAGCCGGATATGATTTATTTCAGAAATGCATTAGCCCCTCGCAATGGCGTGAGGAGCGGCGAAAGACTTATATTTGTCTGTTCGTTAGAAATTTCGTTTGACAATTTAATTTTTTACTTTCGACATCATTTCATGCCCAACATTTGCAATTCAAACAACTTGTTTTTCTGTAGATTTTCATTTTCGTGTTCATATTCGAAAACAACCCTGTCCATTAATTTTTAGAAGCAAATGCCAAATTTTTTGTAAATAAGCACAGAATATTTCACGTATTAAATGCTTTTTATAATTCACTTTTCAAATAAGTATTAAATATGTAAAAATCAATAGGTCATTTCTTTAGGAAAAATACTTCATCGGTGAAATTAATTCTGTAAAATAAAATTAATTTATTATCCTATAAATTTGATAGCTTAAGTAAATATTCTCATGGGAAATAATGATTTTGATTTTCATCACAAAGAAGTTTTACAAATACGTTATTTAATTAATTAAGCTAAACTTTAGTTCGAGCCAACAATTACATACACTATTTACTAAACTTATATTTTTGTAAACAAATTAGTACAAATAATTAATTTTCAGACTACTCCAGAGTAGAAACAAGTATCTTTGAATGACTATATAAAACACTTATATATATCAAGTTAAATTATTTATAACCAAATTGCAGACTAAGAGATTCCTCGTTCAATAAAGAACGCATCGAGGCTTCTGCTAGAAATATCCTATAATGTGAAATTGTGTTAGCAATAACTGGCCGGCTTTTGTTTTTGATATTTTTATTATTTGGCGTAACGGCCGCCGTTATCTAGCAACGAAGTTAACGGACGATGAACGCCTGCGCCCGCTAACGGCCTCGCAAATCGACGGAGGTTTCACTTTATCAGGGACGCACCTTCAATAGCAACCAATTACATTTTGAGCCCACCTTGCTTCATTTCTATATCATTAATCATGACTTGGACAACATACTTCTGAACATATTGCAAACCTTAATATTATTAACGATAAAAATCTTCTTTTAGCAGTGGTAGTATTTATTTAATTTAAAAGGGAAATAAATGATTGTTATTAAAAATGATGTAGCCCTTTAAATAAGTAATAATACAACAAACATCTTTTTGAGATAATAGTTGTAATTTCAATTGAATTTTTATTTCAATTGAAATACAGTACAAAAAAAACCAAAATTAATTATTACTTCAAATAATATTACTATGGATTTGAATGAATGAAATAAGTATTGTATATTGGTGGTGTACCATGCATTCAACCAAGTATCGTAAATTAAATAATTTGAATTCATTCATTTATCTTATACAATTTCGACAGCCGTCACGTTAAATATTATATTATGCTTCCTGCGCATACTTCATTCAAATATTTTCAAGGCCAAAATAGATGTCAACGATTCGAAATATGTTGATTTATGTTTCTTAGTAAATGACACATTGAAGCGTGATAATTATAATTTATTTTATTCAATTTCAGACTTCCCTGAATTTAAAACTACAATGAATTGTGAATCCAAGTACGCGCCCAGTTAGATGCTGAACCGGTGCCAAGAATTAGAGAAGAATATAAGAATCCGGCGAGGGACAAGGCGTCGCTAACGTCAATTGCTGGGGAGACGCCGGCGCACCCCCTTCGATGATCAACCGGCGCTTCGTGCTTTTTAGAGGCCAGGCGATGCTTTATGTCCCGTTTTGGCGATTTGTCATGAAAACATGATATTGTTTACAGTAAAAGCTCAAATTTTTAAGCCTCCCAAATTGTTATACAGAATAGAATCCCAAGTATACCTTACCTAAAAAATTCTATTCTATCGGCAAGGTTTTTTCACTTGTATGTTTAGCATATTTGGTAGAACGGTATGATTCTCAAATTCAAATCAAAGTAATGTATATATTAATTAGAGCGCGAGTAAAATACTTTATTCAATGTTTAATATCAAAAATTTCTTAAATAATAAATAACATATTCATTGGAGACTTTTGTCCAATGCTGTAGAACTAAATTTATTTTAATTTTCATAAAAAATGTAGGTTAACAATTAAACTATATCTAAAGATTTTTCTACGAGTTTTTTTCGTGTTATTGACTAGTTCAATTCAAATTTTATTTCAAACTTGCATCTATATTTGTTTAAAGAATTAAGTCATATTAATCATTACACCCAGTCCTTTTTTTACGCGATACATTGGTTCCAGGAAACGGCGCGTAAAACAAATCGCGTAAAAATCACAACTTTCGTATAATCTGACAATTTGGTTCAAAAATTTAAATATATAGTAATAATATAGCGTGAAAAGGTACCAGAAACGTATGAAAAACCAAAATTTTCTCTTTAAAATTCGTGCAAAAAAAATATATATTTTCATGTCTTTATTGCTTATAAAAATATAATGAGACTATAAAAATATATTTTTTCTCTTGCGATTTTTTGAACGAAAGTATTGAATTTTGTATGAATCTGAATTCTCTGACTCTTGTATATCGGAATATGTATGAAAGCCAAGTTAAAACTGTCTTTTTAAAATACTAATGCAAGTGTAAATTATTTTATTTTTAAATGCTTTTTACTTCAAGAGTAATATTTTTATCTTCGGTTCGCATTTATTTTTTAACATTTAAAATATTTGGACGTCATTGGAGGGCATTTATTTGACATAATAATTCAAAGTGGTAAAATTTATAGCGGAGAAAAGTGCTATTCCACGAATTCAAAAATGCATTGTGTTTAAACAAGTTCTTCTTAAAAACAATTTGGGGAAAAAGTCGCGTAAAAACGAGTGAAGCGCGTAAAAAAATGAAACGGTGCCGTCCAAAATAATCGCGTATAATCGAATTCGCGTAAAAAAATCGCGTAAAAAAAGGACTGGGTGTACTGACTTCTAATTTCAAATTTGCAAGAGCAATGAATCAAATTGTCAATTTTTGTAAGATTACTTAGAGCATAAAATTCAATTTAAAAGCTATTTAAAGATAATCATTGTAAAAGATATTTTCAATATAATTAAAATTGGCCAAAACGTTATAGGCAATTAAAAAAATCATTTAAGATCAAGTAGATGAGCTTAGATGCGTCTAATTATTTTAAATGACAAGCCTATTATTTCGAGTTTTCATTATTATTGATAATGATGGCTGTAAAATACACACTATTCTCAGTATCAGCAATTCAAGCCATTGTTGTCAGAGAGATCGAATATCTCAATAATGATGTATATCAAATAACGAAATTTCGATTCAAATCAATATTCTTGAAATTTAATTATGTTCTAGACTTCATAAATAGCACAATTAAATTACTGCGAAATATATCATACTTAAATTGTCAAGTGACATCAAGTTTTACAATGAATTAATAAATTTATTACTTGCCACGATATTAGACTGGCTCACGTCAAAATACGATTACAATCAATAACCACTGATAGTCAAAATAACGGTAATGAATTCAATTATAAAATTAATACGCTTAGTAATTTCATGATATGAAATGAAGTTACGCAACATTTTCATGAAATTGTGCTTATTTATTGTATTAAAAAACCATAGTAATTGTGATTGGAAGTCATTCAAAAGTAATCAATGAATTAAGAACGTTTTCAATACATATATTTTGTTCAATGTTGCCATGTATTTTTTTTCAATTTTTTAGGTGTCTTCTAAAAATATTGTATATTTAGGCCTATAAATCATACAGAATGAAGAATGACTTTTACATCTTACAGACAGTAACTTTAACCTAGTACTAGCCCCGTTTAAGCTATGAGTTTATATATTCCTATACTCTTCGGAAACGGGGTTTTATGTAACTGAAAAACAATCATTTCTCGTATAAAATTGTTTTCTCTTGACATAAGCTCTGTGAGGCATCAATTACATTTAACTTACATTGGAAGAGAACATTGTTAATAACATTGTTGTAAAATTAAAATAAAATCACTTTTCGAACAGATAATAAGGGTTTGAGAATGATTAACTTGGATGGCACAAAAGCCTGATTATTGATTTCAGTTTTCTACGAAATTCGACGGTCTAGTTTTAATTTATAGCATTCCGAGGCTCATAATGTACCGACATTATATCAATCGTTTGCTATCACTATTCAACAAAACCGTCACGAATGATTTCCAGTGAATTGAATTGAAATATTACACGCATTACATTCATTCAACGTGACAGATATATTTCGATGCCATAACAAGACAGACTTCCTAATTCCATTATGCTATATTCACCCTCTTTTAAAAAACAGAGGTTGACAGATTAACTATCTATTACTTATCGTTTACCACCTTGTGCTATAATGACATGTTATTTAAGGAGTTTATAAATTTCACACTTGCGGTTAACTTGTTTTAATTATAATTAAGAGATAAAACTGTGTAGGAAGGTCTTTTTTCTTTTTAACCACGTCTATTTCTAATATAGAATTTCGAGACTGATATGTATTAATAAATTCAACTTTTGTCGATTCAGCCGCTCAGCCATAAATTTTCGGAGATGAATCTTAAAAAGAACTATATATTAGCTGACCCTTAGGCAGATAAAAATTCAAATAAAATATATATTCATCATTTTAAAAAGAAATCCTTAAATCGTTTGAAAACTAATTGTAGAAAACTATTTTTTAAGAAAGAAATTAGACTAACTGTTTACAAAATAAATCTCAAATATCGATTTCTCGCTGCCTTAAATTTCTATAATATGACCGAGCAAGACAAAACAAAATTTCTTTAAAAAATCACTGTCATACATAACTGTATTTATTTTTCAAAGAATAAGAGATGAGATTACACAATTTAAGATGCTGTAATTTCTTAGAGTCCAAATTTATTGGCGATTTATATTAATGCTTCATTTACCCTGAAAATTAAGTATTATTTTTTCGAAGCGTTGACATCTCGAACTGGATGAAATTTTAATTTAAAAATACAGCCGGGTGTAATTTCTAGTCAAGTCTCCGAGGGTTAATTTTGTTTTCAGTCCTCTTCATCGAATAAATAAACGAAACGTTCATTCAGTTTTCATAAAAAAATCTTAGAGTTGATCTTAAATTATATTTAAGAGTAAATATAAGACAGAAATGTATTAAAATTTATTTTTTGAATCAAATTATACTTAATTTCCCATTTAATTTTTTTGTTATTAAAATACACATCACAAATCATATAAAATTTATTCGAAAAATTTTCATTTTCTTTCGCATTGTAAAAAGGAAACTGGACTACGCCTTTGTTTGCTTATCTGTAAAATTCGACAAGAGCCATTTAATAATCCTATACAACCAAGTTTTTCGCTATATATGATATCTTCAGTGTTTTTTCTAACATTTCCGGATTGCTTGTGAATTTCTTTATCAGTTTCTTCAATTGTTGTATTTTTATTTGTTTGTAAGAATTCGGTGCTATGCAATAAATGTTTTTGTAATTTTATTACATCAATTAATTCCGAATAGTATTTAGTGTTTAAAATTGACGCTAATAATTAAGATCGAAAAAACGAATTCTCACTTGTTGGGGTCGCAATTAACGAGGGTTACCTATACGATTGGCTGGTTTTCAGATAATGCCTTTGATTCAACTTAGCGCCCATTAAATTTTTCACTGCTTAGTAATACGTCAGTATAAACAATGTGAGTAGAAAAAGTTATTTTATCTTGCGTAAGAGGTGAATCGATGTTTTATATTAGTACTTGAATTAGTAAATTCACATTGTGTTCCTTGGGTATGACCAATTTCAGTTGCATAAATAGGTCATGTATCAACGTTGATTTTTAAAAATAAAGTGCCATTTGATATCGATATGTTGGCTTATATTATATGAAAAAAATAATAACACAACAATGTGATAAGTTTCATATAGAATTTTCAAAGTCGCTTTAAAGTTTGTTTACAAAAACGAATCGTGTATATCTTACCTCTGTTCCTTGAACTTTGAGTTTCATGTGATCCTCTCTGGTAGTTTTTCCATCTTTCCTTTTTTTCCAGCAATATCCATCTCGTCTATAGCGGACCTTTTTTCTGCTGTAGAGTAGCATCGATCCGCTCTTTGGTCTGGAACAGAAAATATTGAAATCACTTTTATATAGAAGTCATATCCATTGAAGAAAATGATTTTTGAGCATTATAAATACGATTTATAAGCAAATCAAAATATAATTTACAAAGTTAATTATAATGTTTACGACGTATTTTCAATATATAATTGAGAATTCTGTTAATAAATATAATCTTTTCTAAGTATTTTTAACAAATGCTTTCAATTTTTTTCTATATATACTGTAACATTTAAAGCGCAAATCAATTGACATGGAAGTGATTTTTATGCGAATTGTATGTGTCATATTTCACGTTTTGATAGTAAGGGATTTTATTTTAAATAACACATAAATTCTTAGTAGTATTTCTACAATGCATATCATAATATGAACTGGTTTTGCTCATCGCGAACATTTTAAAGTTTTTTTGAAATATATTTTTTTAATTTACACGTGATTAAAGTGTCACTTTATCTGTATTCTAATCAAACCTATTTTATGTGTTTATACTGTAAATTATTATATTATCTAGTAAAAAAATTAAAATTCTTTTTAAAGTGATATACGTTATTTAGCGTTTGAAAATATTTGACCCACGTTGAAATACGCTTTCCAAATATAATACATCATTAAGTTTAGTGACTTTTAGAAACATACAAAAGATTGACAGATAGTAGACGTTACTAAAAACATGTTTTCAACCAATAGACGAAGATAAGTGATTGATAGCCAAAAAATTCAATTAGTCCACAAAAGGAATAATATGTCATTTGATATTTGATCCCAACATGGTTTATGTTAATTAAAAATAATCAGCTATCTCTAAGTATAAAATTTCTCAATTGCATTTTAATGGTAATTGATTATATAATAACATCCTTTAAAAAGACGTTTTGTTGTATTGGTTTTAAAGTTTACTTTTACAAATTTAGATGTCATCAATTATTGGTTTTTACTTATTTCTGTTGTACATAAGCGATGCTTTAAATAATATGCGATAACTTTTTGTTGAAAGCAGCTCTATTGCAACCGTATGAAAGAATGCATAAAGATGCGGAAAGGCGAAACCAAGACGAAAACTTGTGGAAGTGTACATAATCTGTAAGATTCAAATTAGATATTGAAATTTCATCAAGCACTCTCAGTTGATATCGTTGGATATAAAAAAATAAATGATTGATATTGTATTGATTGAATTGGCATTTACGTGGTAGAACTCCATTATAAAAATGTATTTCAGCTCTACAAAATTTATAAGATATAGTTGACAGCTATTTCAGCAGTACTGACGAAGGCGTGAGCCGATTTAGCTATCTACGATATCTTATAAATTTTGTAGAATTAAAACACATTGCTATTTTTTCACCGAGTGATTGGTATTGACTGAGTAACAATATTATAGAATCATACGTCTTGGAGTATATTTTTAAAACTTTAAGCTAAATTGATAAAATTGTATAATTAAATGTATAACGTATGAATTTTCATTTGAAAATGCTTGTGTGTGAGCTTAAAAGTAAAAATTCGCAAAGTTTAAAGCATTACAACCCGTTGATAAGCGACCGGCTTAACCGAAGTTCATGTGCATAATTTCATATAAAATTTCAAAAAAACACACTCCCGGGCGGTTGTAAAACTTTCAATAAAAAGCTTTGCAACAAAATAAAGACAGCGAAAAAACAAAACGGCAAAGCAAGCGCAATCGTAAAGAACCAAAAATGGAGTCTGCCGAAAGCTGAAAGCGCAGGATTCTCGATCATAAAAGTAAAGCTCGACCAGATTAGCTAGGCGCTGAGCTTCAGCCAGTTACGTGCCAACTAACAGGGTGTAATAAAAAAAAACAACAACAACAACAAAAACAAAAACAGGCAGAACAAAAAGTTACACTGAAACTAATTTTCATTTCAAATGCTTACTAAAACGAAATCTTATCATTTTTTAAAGCGTTCGATTAAAATTGTTTATAAATTATGAATCTTTTGTAGTTTGATTGAAATTCCATCAAGCACCTTGAATCGATATCATTAATTAAGTTATAAAATAGCTTAATCTACTATTTAAAGTCTTATGAGTGTTAATAAACGGAGTTAAAACAATGATATATGAAATTATTACCTGTGTCAAATGTTTAAAGGAACTAATTCTACAGGAATGATTGTTCAATGAATGAATTGATTTTTATCAATAAAATACACAATAAATGTCAATAAAACCAAAAACGATTTGTCAGAGTTTGTTAGGTTACAGTCTCATATTTTATAATATTTTACTATTTTTATCAATGAAAAATAACGATATGTACATATATATAGATACGATAATTTATTTTTATTACAAATAAATTGATGTCAATCATGTTTCTCTCAAAAAAAAACTGTTTTATTTATTTATACATTTATAATATTTATATTGCTTTCCCCACTCTTAAAAATCATGCAACTCTACTGAGGCAATGGATAATAAGCTCGGATGGAGAAAAAAAGCTGTTCGTAGAGCCGCGGATGCGGTCGTAAAATATTGTTACGTTGTAAGCTTTCTATGAAAATAGTTTTGCTTTTACACTGGCGGTGTATGATTCTTTTATGTTGTATGTCGATTGAAACAAAAATGTTATTATTATACAAAAAGTGCATTTTATGCAACTCATATGTTATAGTCAATATAAAAGACTTAAAAATTATACAAATAGTTCATCTTAAAAAAGTTCTAATTATTCGATAAAGTGAGTCGTAGTGTATGATGAGAAATACAATAAAAAGAAATAAAATTGCACTTAAATGAATAACTCAAGATATTTATGAAAAAAAAAAAAATATTTCCTCTTTAAATAGAGGAAGCATGTGTAAAGCCGTGGGACTTTTTTTTCAATTTCGTTGTGTTTATCAAACCGAAAAATAGTCTCCTCAATAATAAATTTAAATATATAATAAAGAATAATGGCGAGTATAAACAACGATGGAAATATTATATTTCGTTATTTTTGAAAGTGAACGAATTGCTTAAAATATTAAATTACCGATTTCTGAATGGCTAAATATTTTACAAATATCATCCAATCGTATTTTAAGAACAATGTAAAGAATTCTATTTCAATTGAGAATAAAAAACGGTAATGAAATAGTTTTTTCCAAACATTTTTATCTTCTGAAAAAAAGTCTCTGATTAATTGGAACGGAATGAATCGACAAAATTTTTAATGCCAGGCATTTAACATTCACGATAAAGCTTCTCGAGTTTTAAAAATACAGCAAGCGTTAAACTTTGCAGTCTTATTTAGCAAATGAGTAAATGCTTTGCCTACGTTAGCCGGTGATCCCCCTTAAACAAAGTATAACAATACAGATTCTCATTTGAATGGATTACGCAGAACGAGCGCACCTCCATAAGACCTGTTTACTCGAGCGGCAGGACGGATGGCATAAAAAGCACGCCAAAAACAGCGCAGGTAGAAAAAGCCCGCCAAAACAGGGAGAGTAGGATGCCCGCCAAAACTACGGGAGCTTAGGCAAATGGCCGCCAAATTCGGTCGGATATAAATTTCAATCTGGTTGACCGGTCTGCGGAATTGATTGCAGGTACGTACAAATACAAAACAAGACGACGACAGCAAATAATTCACAATGTAAAGCATTGCCTGTATCAGCGAAAGTTAGTTATCCAATTACAGAGGTAAAAGTAATTATATAACGTTCTTGAAAATATTACGTCCATTTGCATTCAACTTACTTTTGTTTATTAAATTTGTTTATGTTTCATGTTCAAGAAAGAATACTTAAAAAATATAACTGCAGCAAAGCTGTACAACGAATAGAAAAGTTTTGAATTCAAGTTATGACAAGATTTTTTTATTCAATTAAAAATTGATTCTTATTTGATTTTTTCAGACTTGATCAGATAAACTCATATAACGCTAAAGTTTGTCTTATCATGTAGCTAAAATAAAATGTATATTTTTTTAAAAGATTGAAAATGTGTTATTATAAGCTGAGGGAAAAATTTTCTCTTCAAAAAATTCAATGGCTTAGTTTATGAAACTATCTCCTACTGGGAAATCGAAAACTTTCTAGAAGACGCATAATCCTATTTTCGTGTATCGTCTAATGTCTTATTCATCAGTTATATTAGCCTTCTTTCTACACAGGTACTTCTACGCACAATCGGGTAGTTTGTTTGTAACGTAATTGCGCGTGGAAGTGACTGTGTATAAAACCAGCTATTTATTATTTAATATATTTTATTTCCACCATTGCTATTCAAAAAATGGTAGACATATACTACATCGTGATACGATTTAATATTTTATGAAAGATATGTGTATAGGAACTAAATATTCCACACTTTCAAATCAAATACAAGAGGCTTGTATCACTCAATTAGCATAATAAGACAAATTGAGTTGATAAAAATGACGACATGACGATAACAAGTACCGATAAAATATGCCCTCTCATTGAACTTAAGTTCGACTGAAAATGTTCATTAGCTAGAGTTATCGAATTATATACTATAAAATGGTTAAGCTTCTATAAACGTTCTATAAAGACTGACTAAATTATCTTTTTTTGTATATTGTAAACAATTTTAATACTATTCATCCGAAAAATTGTCATTTTAATACATGGTGACACTACTACTGGAAATGTGTTTGTGTACTTTGAATCGAATTCGCTAAAATAACACGTTTCGACAAAAAATATCAATCAAATATATAAAGGTCATGAAAACAACTAAATAAATAGAATTTATAAATACAAATATTTTAAATAAAGCAAAATAAATGCGAACCGAAAATGGAAACACTTTTTTTGATTTGTATAAAATTACAAATGAATTTTACTAATGACAATGAAAGCAGCGAGTGACTTATATGGAAACTGATTTAATTTTATTTTTTTATTGAATGAGGAATTTTTTTCCGAAACGAATTTCAATAGTTTATTAAAGTTTCATAGTGTATCAAAATATACAGAAGAAGGTTTTTTTCCGAGTAATCTTTCTTCGTGTCGATTTCACAAACCAATATATAATATTACGTAAACAATAAATGGGTGTATCATTCATCGCAAATAACAATAACTTCAGTTGGTAACTTCAAATAGTCATGCACTTTAATCAATCGTTATATTACATAATTCAAAGCAACATATTAACTATATATAACTTTATTGTCAATGATAGCAGAAAGTCTAGCTATTTCCTATTTAATGGGATGTCAAAGACAAATTGCAACTGCAAATACTCACTAAAACTACGTATTATATAATATGCAAGTAGACGAATACTGAAACCTAGCCAAATGCGTCAGCAAAATCATGTATTAGATTAGTTTGATTGATTTAGGACTTTTCAATCGAATGTATGGAGTGAAAATACAGCTATTGCATTCCCCATTGAAACAGGGTCGATTTCATTCGAACATTTTTATTGAAATATTTTTTCCAATGTAGAAATAATTATTTTTGTAAGTATTTATTTAACGTAATTAAAACTAAAATATAAATTTATAATTCAGGTGGTTTACGATAACTTTAGGTCGAATACAGATGAGAATTTGTTTTTAGATATCGAGATATCTCAAAAAAAAACATTCGCCTAAAGTTATATCCCAACCCATAAAATTGTATAACTCGTTGTAATTATGTATCTCTTTTACGAATAAAAAGTTTGTGTTCATAAACTTTTTGTTGAAGATCAATATTTCATTACACGTAATATGTTGGTATTAAATTTCTGGTATAAAAACTTGTTTGCAATAAACTAACAATGACAGTTAACGCTCAACACTTGAATGGGGCAGAGTCAAAGTTTGTCATCGGAAAATGAGGAAAGCCAACTCGATTGAAAGTTCCGGATTTCTCTGACCGAAAGGCTTTACTCACTTTGCAAACTTTAACTTTCCGTTTATTCCCTTTACTTATCTGCTTCTCGTCGACAATTTCTTTTTGGCAAAACTTTTACGATATTTTGAAAGTCTGTGTATAACATTACATCTTTCACATATACAATATCTTTTCGTTTACTAATTAAATATATTTTTTTTCGCAAAATATTTCATTTAGAACCACATATTTTATTTTTTAAATTATTTTAATGAATGTTTTATTGAATAAATTGGTAATCAAAACTTGAAAGACCATTCAATATTTAATGAATGAATGATTAAATTATTAGTCTAATCTTTACTCCGAATTAGACAGAGAAAGTAAGGTTATTTATTTATTAGATTTTAGCCAGTAGAAAGAGTTTATTTTAAATTTTAAATGGAAAAATATTGTAAAGTAACTGACTTATGTGAGATAACAAATGATTTTATTGTTAATATGTATGAATAGTAATTATATAGATTAGATTATACATCGATTTTGGGGGAGTGATATCCCAGAAACCTTCACGGGAGTGTAGTTAAAAAATTTGCAAAGTTTTGTATTATTTTGGGGGAAATTGGGAGTGGGTGGTGTGTCAAAACTTTCGTGGGAGTTTACTCAAGAAAATTGTCAAGTTTCGTATCGATCCTATAAATGATGTTGTAATGCATAAACGACATATAGACACATATAAATTGATTTATATATACATATATAGATAATATGTATTTCATTATTTCATTGAACGGTTTCTTTAATTTGTAATTTTCAAGAGATACATTGAGTTAAAACATACAACACATGCAAAAGTAGTGTAATTCAATTACGTACACATAAAAATACAAATAAATTTTTTTGAAAACAAATTTGGAGCATAGTATAAGTCTTCATTTTCATAAATAAAATAAAGATAATTCATTTCTTAACAAATGATAATATATCAGCAAATGATATTCAATTATATTTCCGGTAGCGGGACCATTAAAAATGCACGTATTATATTTACTGCTAATCTACCATATAATTAAATTTGAAATGAATTATTAAGCAGACACGTTAAATCCGCCCGTTCGTGATCGAAATGAATATTTAGTTTCCGTGCAAACTAAATTTAAATAAATGAACGTAAACGGCTCATAACGCTTTGTAAAAACTACAATATTTTGTTATAATAGCACACGGATATATTTAAAAACAGGTAGCACAGTACCTTTACGAACACTCACCTAAATACAGTAATCTCCTATTATTGTTTTTTAAAGACTTTTGATCACAAAGCAGTACATTAATTTAAGCTTTGATGAAATATATAGGCAAGTGAACCGGCGTGTATTTTTAAAATTACAGCTTTATAACAAATTGACTTAATAACTGAAAAGGCTTGATAGTGTTGAAAGTTTTCCGACCTCCATTTTGTAGAAAAATAAATTTATAAAATGTTAAACGTACCGCAAAATTTTGACAAGTAACAAAATAGAAAAAGTGGCCAAAGAGATTCTTGGATATCATTTATTCTCCGTGTGAAATAAATACAATCGAAAATGTATGGTCAAACAATTGTCTACGCCTTTTACTTCCTTATTTTATTTGCTTCATATATGCATTAATTCAAATAAGGTTTGGTATTTTTATTATATAATACATATATGAAGATTTTGTACACAAGAAGTGTTGTGATTTTGTTTCATCTTGAGTTAATCTCTAGTAACTAAATATAGTTCTCATTAAGTTAGTGATTTAAAAATTTGAATTATTCGAAACATTGTTTGTTATTTGTTCTAACACATTTTTTGTTTAACATAATAACTATATAAATATGTTCACAAAGAGTTAAAGTAGTTACTACTACATAATTTATAATAGTAATGTACATATTTATGTATACACAATTTTAACGGAAACAGAGCAACAAATCCTTGAACTTTGCCGTAAACACATGAATAAAGCTGGCCTTAAGACATGGTTTGTTTTTCACTGAAACTGGGAAATATTTGCTATGTAGACATTTTTGTTTGCCTTTGCAATTTTGGAAACTGCCCATATAACCCGGCAAGGAAATCGACAAAAAATACCTAACGAAATTTATTGCTTCGCTCAGAAAAATGTTTATCTTCTTCTGTTAATCGGAATTGGAAGCTTTTACTGTCTTGTGTCAGGGCTAAAGATGTGTATTTTGTTTTCATTTTTTTTTGCGATAATTAAACAATTTTGATAGAAAACTATATTATTCGTAAAAGTTTTCTTTGTTTTCAGCTATACATTAAAAAAATTGAAATGAATTAATTTTCAAACTATTATACATGCACGACGGTATTTTTTACGAGATAAAAAATTGGATATTTGATTTAAAATGTATTGAATTTTTAAAACTGAATCCAGTAAAACGTTATTCATTTTCATTTACATTCCTGTTTTCTCATTCATTCTTAATATCTGTAAGGTAATATAATATGATGTGTATAATACAATAAGTTTAAATATACTGAAAGCATTCTGTAAATAAATAATCTGAATTGATAGAATGTCCATTTCCTTGTGGTTTACTATGTTGTATTGTTTATCACAATTAAAATGAAAAACTTTATAAGTCAAGAATCTTCTTATAGTACGGCAGAGCAATAACAGTTAAACTTCAAAGATTATTTCAAGAAAACGAAATATATTTTTTTATCGTTATCGTTTTATCTTGTCACGTAATTCATCATATAATACATGAGTTCCCTTAATAAAAAAAAACGAGAAATATATACGAAAAGTATAGGTATTTCTGTAGGGGTTAAAAATTATTTTTCAGTTTAATCATAATATATTTAATTGCTTATCGATACTTTGTTGCCGAAGTTAATACAATACTTGACTTCATTTAACTTGCTTCAATTTACCGAACCGTTAAAAACTTTGTATCTTATTTCTCGATTACGGTAAATTATTGTTTGGTGAAACTTTTTGAAAACAAAAGCTCGAGAAAAACATCATATTAGTTCAATTTTTAAGATATGAGTGCTGCATTTTATAAACAGTTTTATTAAAGGTATTTAAAGTATTGAATTATTCGGTCAATAAAGAACAGGGGTAAGAGTAGAAACTAAAACCTTCTCAGCGATAAAAGACTTTTTTACACATTTCCAGAACTAGGTGCGTACTTTTTTTTTACACCAATCAACATATGTTTAGATTTACATATATAATTGGAATAAAGCTAGAAGATTTCAATTAAAAAGGACTGCTAGTAAGCAAATCATCCCCTCTACGTTGTACAACGCCTATTCATGTCGACCTTGTATTATGTGCTGTTTTAAATATTGAATATTCTTGAAATTTACAACTCAGTTACTAACTTAACGCGTTATTACTCAGTTATAGAGGTAGACTTTCGTGACGTATAACTGCAGTTTAACTATAATATTTTTCTCAGTAAAATTATTATAAGAAATTTTTACAGTATGTAAATGGCGCGATGAACAACTCTATTGCATTCATAAAATTGAATACATATTGATATTCAACGAATTTGTTTAAAGTAAATATATATTTTTAAAAAATAAACAAAGAATTCCATAAAATTTTATACTACGATTATTGAATACCGATTCGATCTAAAAATCAATTCTTAGGGAAAAAAATGCAGATATCACATCATATTAGTGGTGGTATTATATAAAAAAAAATATACTTAAAACTGTGATCGATTGTTGTTCTTACGATGAAGTGTATTTTGAATTAATGAATTTTAAATTATGTGTTTATATTTATAAATGTGTTATTTCTTTCTGAAAAAGGAAAATTGGTTTTAAAAAAAGTAGGGTAATGGGTTAACTATAATGTAGGCCAACAAAGCTAATCTCAACTTAGGCCATAGTATAATTTGTCACTTCTGTACACGTCGTAAATATTCATTAAAATTTAAGCTTTTTAATGCATATATTAAATATTATTTACGTTACAACAAAGATTATAATGATTAATCGTACGGAACTCATTCGTAAAAAGAGATCCATAAAATTTACTCCAGGACTAAGCAAGTCGTTTGTGGTAGAAAACTCCCCGTGTTTAGACATAATTCTATCGATGTTTATGACATTAAGGGAAGGAAAAGCGATGAAACTTTTACCAAATTTGAATTTTACGAGCGATTTTATCGGCAGCTCAGGTGGCGTCGCCTATAGATGGGACGTATTTACCAAATTAATATTTGACATCGCATATCGAAAGACATTACCTCAACAAACAGCCTACTAATATTAGTATTCTTTTAAAATATAAACGGTTTTTACTCGATATATTAATGTTTCAAACAAGTATTGCAATTCAAAACTATGTTACCCGGAAACAACATATGTTTTTTTTTATTTTTTAATGGTATAAAAATTGGTAGATTTACTGATTTTTGATAGAATTTTCGAAAAACGACTTTTTAATTAATCCAATATTCCAAAGTCATCTTCTGCACATTCCACCCAAAAATACAAGGCGTAGAGAGAACGATTAGTTTAATACTAGTTCTTTTTGAGTCCTATTTCTCTATACCACTTCTCGTTGAAAAAGAGGTTGAGAAACTGAATTATACCACAAATTGAATCATATATTCCAAATGTCATATATGTCATATATTTATGTCATATATTCCAAATCAATAATGGACATCTGATGTCAATAGTATTTTCTTTGGAAAAAAATCTTTATACATTTCACAAATTAGATTAAATAGATTTTTCAAATAACAAGTAGTTACTATTATATGGCGGGCAGGACAAATTTGACAAACCAAATTTTGCAAAATCTAAGATTCAAGCCATTGATTATAAAATCGAGTATATCAGGAAGCTTATCAACTCTACCAAGGCAATCGGATATCAGTTCAAAAACAAAAATATGTAAATATTGTTAAAATTAATTAATACGTATTACATAGGTTCACAATTCCTTAATGTTATAGAAAATTTGTATAAAGATGTTGTATGAGTTTACCAACACGTGAAGGTAACTTGATTGTGGCATTTGAATAAATACTCGGTTATTAAATGTTTTCATTTTTCTTTGCGTATCTTATTTTATTAAAATAAACAATGCCGCTAGACCGACTGTAAATGATTTAGTTTTAAGTCTTTAGGAAACATTAAATTGATGTAGAAATGACTACTTATGCCATAATACAAATCGAAATGTGTGCAAAGAATTTATTCGATACTTTGGTCTGTCACGCGATTTTCTTTGATAGACGAGTCTGGCACATTTTTTTTACGGTCAACCCTTTAGAAGCCACGGGATATTGAAAAAAGTAGAGGCTTTTAAAACTGAAACAATAAAACTTATTGTATATTCACGGTGAAAAAAGTTCGGTTATATGTTTATTTCGACGAGAGTTGAGTTATTAATATGGTTTTATAATCTTATCTAGTCGTTCTAAAGTCGTATAATCATAATATTTATATTTGCTATTATATAATTACTCATACAGTTTTCAATTGACGTGTATTAAAGTTTTTTTTAATAGTATAAAACAAGTTCAGTGTAATATTGTAATATAGTACTATGTTCAACTCATTGGATTTGATTAAATGGTCGCGAATGTGATAATTTATCTACTTTTCTTGACTCTTCAAAAAAATATATTACCTATTTTTAAGTGGCACTATTCTATGATGAGCTATGTTCCTAATTACTAATGTAAAATCATCTTCAAGTTTCAACTGAAACATTTGAGAAGTTTTAATTTTCAAATATACAGTTTATGCAATTATTTTTAGTTTCAATGTTAACTGAATATTTGTTTCAGTATTGAGAACATCATTATTTGTTTATCTGTTTTAAATCGGTAAATTGACTAATAGCAACAACATTATTAACAATTGCTTGATTTTGACAGAATAAAACTAAGCTAAACATTTGAAATATGTTGTCCTGATAATAAACAAATATAGAACGAATATATTTATTACTTTTATAAAAAAAACATTGTTTTTCCTCATTTTGTAAAAATTATCGATTGAATACGTTAAGTATTAGAGTTTTAAATTAAAGAATTTGAAATATTTCAAGTAACAAATGAGAATACTTTTAAGTACAAATAATTGTAAGGTATATGAGATTCAAGCTATTTTAATATTGTTTACTTATTTGTGAATAAATCTGCTGCTGCTAAGTACACAGGTATAATTTTGAATCAGCCATTTAATTTACGCCACCAGCAATAGCAAACTCTTTATGATAAAATATAGCTACTTGGTTTTTTTTACAAAGAGTTATTTTGTTATAATATATGTGAAAATAAAAGTTTTTTTTTTGTATCAAAAAAACTTTAAATAAGCCTATTTTATTTGTTGTAGCATTGTTACGAAATGAAATATAAATAAATTTCAATGTACGATTACGAGGGGTCAGTATTTTAAAGCTACACGAAAAGCTTCATATACCGTGAATTGAAAGAGTCACACGCTTTATGGCTCTATTTCTACCAACAGCCTCATTAAACATGTATGAGATATACTACGATTCAAATGGAATTTATTGAATTTTTTGTGCTGCTTGTAGATATTCCAGCTTTTATAAACGATATGTAGATACAATACAATGCACATAATTAGTTATTTTCAATATTCAAAGGATTCACATTCTTTTTACTATTCATAATAAACTAAAGCCAATTTTACAGCATAACTGATGGTCAGCACATAATATGAACATCTAAATTTATTAAAAATTAATCAATACGTAGATTAAAATGTCACATCAAATTTGAATTGATAAAACTTTGTAGGATTCCATATGTTTTGTCACTAACTACCCAGGTTTCGCTTTTAGGCATCTTCATGCATTATATCACACGGATGCAACAGAACTCACAGTCAAGGAAACATGTGGAATCATAAAAAGCTTTAAAAATCAATTTGATATTGAAATTCCATCAAGCACCTAAATTAAAATATAACATATTAATAGAATACTATACATATACCTCTTATCCAGAAAAGATTTTTTTACGCAACCAAATAATAATTTCAGTTCACAACTTTTTTTACGAGAACTGGTTGTCACAGTGCCAACTGCTATTTTCAAAAATGTAATAAAAGACTTGGTATCTACGTTGAGTAGGTATTACAATGTTTCTTATCGCTGTTTCTTCGCGCCTTATTTATTTTTATGCAATAGAATGAGATTCAAATATTATACCCAGTTGTATAATTATAATACGTTATAATCTATCCAAACTGGTAATATTTGATGAAAGTATGGAATTTATGTGTGGTATAACAGAAAATAAAAAGAATTTCAGAATTGAGATAAAGAGATTTTTCATTTAAAAATAAAATTCCGATAGGAATATTTGAGCACTGTTCGATGGATTTAGAGTATATTAAGGTTTTAAGCGATTTCTTAATTGAGTGAGAGAAAATTTTGTACTTTCGTTTATTTTTAGTAATATAATAAAATGAAAAAATACATACACTTTACACACTGTTGAGTTTTGATGGTTTCGTGTATGTGAACACGTGTTCACACAGTTTTTTACACACTATATAATACTTTATTACCGAGTGTACATGAAACATTTATACACAACTATAATCTGTGATGTAATAAAGTTGTTGTGACCATAAGTTGTAACGTAATTAACGCGGACACAGTGTCATATTTGTTGGGTCGGTCTGTTTTGTGTCGTGCTCTTTAGATGGCCTGCCAGGGTGTCCATTCTGCTGCTAATGGCGAAACGGGACGGGTCGTTAATTACACGAGACATCTTTTCGCTTTTGACAACGCAAAAGCGTTACACGAAATTGCTAGTTGTTTTCATGGCAACATTCTTGTAACCAGACAAGTTTTTGTTAAATTCACTATATATTAGCTATCTTTGTCTTTTGTGTTATCGCGTCAATCTCGATTCAATTGATATAAATAAATATTAACGGTTGTAAAGAATATCTATTTTTTTCATAAGCCGTAGTGATAGAATAAAGTAACACCATAATCCTTGCAATGACGTCAAAGATTACGAAAACTAAATTGACTACTCAAAGTCCAACAACGTCAAATGTCAAGTTGATTGGTCCCTTAAAAATATTTGGCAACAAAGTTAACAACGCGAGAAGAAATGGTTATGGATTCTAAAATGAACAGCCATGTGGACAATCGAGTCAGTTGTCGCGTGGACTATCATAAAATAATTTCTCAACAGTTAACGATTGAAAATATGTGAGTATTATTATCATCCATCATTTTCTTGATTTTTTTGACAATAAAAACTGTAATTTATGATATCGTCTGAAGGTGCTTGATGGAATTTCAATATCAAATTTGAATTGTTACAACTTTATACGATTCCAAGCTAATTCCGGTTAATGAGTCATTCTTGAAAGGGTTAGTTGATTGATATTTGTTGAAAAACCCTTTCAAGAATGACTTACAAGATCTTTAATGAAAATTACCACAGGCAATCGTGTTAATTATTATTAGATTAATATTGTTGAATTTATTTTAGCTGTAATTTACTGCTTGCCTTGGGGTAAGTGTTTTCCTGTAATTAATAAATTTAGCATATATGAGATGTTAACTGTTTATTTTACGTCAGTTCTATTGCATCCGTGTTATAGAATGCCTGAAGATGCTGAATGGCGAAAACCGGGTCGATAGTGACAAAACATGTGGAATTGTACAAAGCAACATTCAAATTTAATAAAAACTGTATTTTAAAAAATCTAGCTTAATTATACTTGTTCTTTGTTGTATATACACATACGTCTTGAAACTACTATATATTTTATTTAGCAATACACAAAAATATTAAAAAAAACACATTTTACTTATAATAATAATAAAATATTTACCATAATTAATGTGCAATTTTTCTTCAAACCATTTTTTCAAAATCGAAATTGTGTCCCTAAAGGCAAAGTAGTTGGTGTTGCCATTTATTCCAAAAACACTGTAACGTTTAAGTACAAATATTTCCTCTTGCTTGTAATTCAGTTGGGTCCATCGTAGACTTTCTAATTACCGCAGTCTGAAAGGCGTGAATTCCCTTGTGGGAATTGTGGATCTCAAAATTAGGCCATACATTGTTAGACCATACAGTGTGAAAATAACATGAACACAACATTCAACACGATTCAATAATGTACTTTTTATGCTATAAAATAAATTTCTTAATTAGAAATCAATAAATTATTTAAACACTCTATTCTTGACATGTTTTGCTCATTTAACACTACTGGTTTACATGTTCGTGTATCAATATGGTAAAATGTTATCAAAAAACGAGACGTCAATAGGCAAAATTAGTCTTGTCTTTTTTAGTTTTCACATCACATGAGATAAAATTGATGATTTTTTTAAATATAGGTCGACTAAATTTGACATATAAAAATATTAATCATAATTATGCAGACAAAGACCTCTAAAAATCTCGTATTTTGTGTCTAAAATATTTTTGAACGAGACTGTTGAGACCGAGAAAGGTACACTACTTTACCATGCTTCGATATTGTGTACATTGCTTTTCATAAAGGTAGAATTTTCAACTCGGAACAATGTTTTCGGAATCACTTTAATAGTTTTCGATGAAGTTAGTTTGTGAAACATTTTGCAAAGAGGCGAATTGGGTATCTTCAGTGGAGGTTTTAAATAAATTTTCATAGAAAATTGTAAGAACCTTGAATAATACGAAATTTATAAATTCTTATCAAACTCATCACTTCTTGTCTGTCTGAAATTAGTAAGTTACAAAGTTGTCAAAATTAAGATATGTACGAAATGAAAATGTGTACTCATTTTTCATCTAGAATAGCTAAGAACAAGTGCATTTACTTTATATTAATTTAGTTGGCATTTACTTGGAAGCACTCAATTATAACACAATGAAAAAATAGCAACTTATTTTAGTTCTACATTTTTTTGTTATTTTTTATATAAGGTATAGTTGATAGCTATTTCGGCTCACGCCATCGTCAGAACTATGCTTAAACGAACATTTGCTTACCTATATATAGCTGTGTAGAAAAGACACACAATATATCTTTTCTCCTGTTTTAACGACCTAGCTTATTTCTTGCTAGCAATAAAACTAAAAATTTTCAAAAATCGTAAATGAAACTAAAAAGGCGGCTATATCAATAAGCTTACATATTGCACGGAAATGATTTTTTAGAGAACTGAAACAGTACCCTGTAATGGATTTAGCAGTGGCGACCGGCAAATATTAATTTGTTCGTTAAGAATTTTTTGTGATTGTTGATATCTATTGATTTCCAGCTGTTCCAAAGCCGTCATCTTGCGACTTTTATTACAAAGATGCAAGCACGCTGAGTTTTAATTCATATTATGCGATTCTTTTATAACGTGATTAGCAACTTGTGAATCTGTTTTTTTACTGTTGAATGATCTTACATGTTTCTTAGCTCGAGTAGATATACTTCTACCTGTCTGACCGACATAAACGGATACACATGAGCCACAGGATATTTTATAAATATCATTTACTATATGCCGAAAACAGTAATCATTTATTTTATCGACAGTAACTATTAATGTTGATTTATATGCGGTCAATGGTTTATGTGTAGGATTAAACCTATATTTATTTTGACATTATTAGTCTCAATGTCACATCAAAACGTCGAGATTGGAGGATAAGTCCTAAATTATTATAAATAAAGTATAATTAAAATGAAGTATATTTTACACACAAACAAGAAATTGCAGAAATTAAAGGGGGAGGTTTGTTTGGTTTTTATACAGCATCTTTTGCGATTATTTCACGTGGCTTGTTAATCTTAAGTAAATTGATTTTAGCAATTATTTGACTACAAAATTACAAAAAGCTACTAGTGTATAGATCCACTGATTCATGCTGACATCTGAAGATTTTTATGAAAGCGTAAACATGTATTTTATAAAAAAAATATTAGGAATTGAGAGCGAGATATTCATATACAAGTTTGTAAATACTATTTTAACCGCCTCATAAACCTTTCATTGACGTCACTGGCGGGTATGCAAATGAAAATTGCGAAAAAAGCCCCTATCACAGATATAAATAAAGTACATATATTATTTTCAATGGAAAGCGTATTTAGGGCAAACATTAAAAAACGTAGCATTCTAATAAAAAATGACATTTCTAGTGAGTGCAGACCTTTTGTGACAAACGAAGCGTGTCATTCGGGGAATCCGGGTCCTCGCAAATCCGCGGGGGAATTCCCGCGATACTCTTTGATGGATGGCATTCCCTAACAGCGGGAATTGGATTGTGACATACTTACTTCCATTTTCGACGTATGCTTCCACTTCAATAGACATATGCAGATATATTATATTATTGTACCCTCCGGAAATGCACATTCTATGTCGTGTTTTTGAGAATAACAGATTTCCGAACTTAGAGAAGTTGATTGATTGGAATGTAACAAACTAAGAAAAAAAAATCATTTTGATCAATCTTCAATCATACATATAATCACTTTTAAGGTTTTAATTGGCACTGGAAAAGGGCCAGTGGTCAGTAGAAAAGCATTTATTGTATTTTCATTAATAAAAAACATTTTTTTAGTTCTATTTCGACATTGTATTTTATGAACCAGATTTACTCATCGCAACCATAATCAACTAAAAGAATAAAAATAACAAACAATGACATTTATAGAAAAAATAAATAATTATCAGTGGTACAAAACCAAAAGATTGTCAAAATGAAGTAATTTTAAATAATAAAAACACATTTTTAGAACTTATTTCCACAATGAAACAAACACGAAATGCCTTTCCATCAAGAAGTGACAGTTAACACCTTAAAAGTGAAAATGAAAAACTAATTTTTTGACTGACAGTCAGTTCTGTTGCATCCGTGTGATGGAATGTCTGAAGATACCGAAAGGTGAAACCCGGGTCGTTAGTGACAAAACATGAAGAATCGTACAAAATTGTAACAATTCAAATTTGATATCGAAATTCCATCAAGCACCTTCAGTCGATATCATAAATTATATGAAGTAAACTAGTTTACAAATAAAATGTTAAGAACCTCTTAATTTAAGTTAATTGTAAATTATTACGAAGAGGTTCTTAACATTTTGTTAATGAACTATTCTGTTGTATTACATGTAATTTTTTTTAGTTTTAATTTTTTTTTAAACTCGCTATTTATTATAAATAGACTTGAGTACAGTTTTTATTCTGATAGTTGATAATGTTCCCGATGAGCAAAACTGTTTCTAATCATAAAATACATTTTGGAAATTGTAACATAAACTGTGCTTTTTTTTAACGTGCTTAATATAATAATTCCGAATCAGGACATAATGGATACTGCTACCTAAATACATTATTTGCCGAGTCTTAACTTAATAAAAAAAAAACACTCAAATTTAAAACATTACTTACTGATTAATGTATATCTTTTTTGCAAGAAAAGCAGAGGAAAATATTGTACTAGCTCCTGACATGTAGTCATTACGCAAACAGCGTGGGTTAAGTATGATCCCATTACGAGAACAATACGCGTGTGTTATATTTATGTGTATTTACAAGAAATTTTGTAATTTTCCTACGCACACGATACATAAATACGTCTTCGTGCTTTATTTCATACATGAGATTCTAGTTTCTGAATTCTAATATTCTAGAGCAAGGTTCCTTAACCAGTGATTCGCAGACAGATGCCAATTCGAAAAATATTACTGTTAATATAAAAAACTTCACAGCTGTTTGTTTAGAATGATTTTTTTTTTTGTCATACATCTAGCTACTCGTCGAGTTCCTTTGTTCTATAAAAGGGTAACATATGGTATTTTTTAGGTAGACTTTAAAAAAATTTCAATATATCAATAAATATATCATTTATAAAATGGTGAATATGTTACTGTTTTGAAATAAAATGTCCATTTTAAATGATAAAACACGTTTTTAGTACGATTTCTACACTTTAATATTTTATGATCAGGACTCGGTTATGTTATCGCGAGCAATATCAAGAAAGCAGTTTAATGCCATTATTCCAAGAAGTGGTGATTCTTAGCAAATTCAGTTACATACAAATAATTAAATACCTTTCGAGTAAATTTTGAAAATGTAACATATCTGATTCAAACAAAGGGGTGTGGAAATTATTGTTATGAGATGATATGATATTAAAGATCACAAACTCACAGCGTTCAAGTCTTTCCGAATAGAATTTTCAAATCAAAAAAATAAAATCCGTATGTCATACTATGCATTAGTATTTTTTTTTAATATTGAATGCTTTAAAACCCATTAAACACTGCAATTACATACATGTAACTGTTTTTATTTCGCCGTTCGCGATCCAAACACTTTTTGTTATATTTGAACGAATCCACAACTGTAGAAGGGTTGGGGAACATTATTCTGGGGAAGATATTCTGACTTGTGCCATAAATATATCATGATTACGTATGTAACCTTTCAGAAGCGCTGCTCGTGAGTGACGTCAACTGTTTTCGGTTGTTGGTGCTTCTTAAACTTTGATATAAAATATTAATTTAATAAGAAGTAATTTTAATCGTCCACATATGAAATTTCATGAATAAATTTATTGATTGTAAGCAAAAAAATAATAATACAAGTATGTAAGTAATACATATTAACTATAACGCTTAATACTGTTGGATTCCTAGTATGGCATACATATTTTTCCAGAATATTGCCAAATACAAAATAGTATAACATTGTAAATAAATGAATTATTCAGACTTTCCCGGATGAGTCTTTCATTTTTTAAAGTACCGTCAAAAACCCATAAGAACAATGTTAAATAATCCCGCATTAACGGTTCCCAGATTTATCGATTTCCTCGATCTATCGTCTAAATATTATGGTTCCGTCTCAAATATTATCTCGATTGACCGATTTTGGTAGATACATCTTTCTATCCAATACAATTTTAGAGTTTGAGGACATTGAATTCAATTTATTAAAAAAGAACTTTTACAAAAGCCTCTCATATTTACCAATTTTTGGAAAACCTGATTTTCGGAAATTAAAAGGAGGGGGGGGGGGACGTTATGTTTTTTTAAGATTTTACTTTTTTATTATTATTTAAAGCATTCTTCATTTCCTAAATTTTTTGTTTTGTTTTTAGGGTCCATTGAAAAACGTGGAATCGAGGTTTCAAAGTAAATATTTTTTTTTTGTTTTTTCGAAAAAACTATCAAACTTGATTAACCTCTACATTATCCATTTAAGCTTAAATGTAATTTGATAAGTATCTACCTACACCTATTATTTTCACTTAGGGTGCTTGATTGAATTTCAGTATCGAATTCCAACCTTTCCAGTTTTTTACAATCCCACGTGCTTTTTCACCCTTGACTTGGGTTCCCTTTTTCGACATCTTCAGGGACTCACATACACGCATTGTTGCATTTAAACGTACAGTCAGTAAATACAATAGTTGTTATTGTTGAAATGTATAAAATTAATTTTTAAAATATATTGAATAAGTTATAAAGCTTAATTTAGGTGATTTGTTTAATTAATAAAAAAAATATTTCAGTATTATTTTCATAATAAATTTTATGGTTAGGACCGCATTCATAGTCGCGAGTATAATCAAGTGATGATAATAATCATTAATTATCGATTGATAATACACGCGATGAGCGAAACTGGTTCTGATCATTAACTTTTATGCGGCAAAAGTACTATTTTTTATTATTTGAAGTGTTATACCTTTCCATCAAAAAGTAATAGTTGAAACCTTAGAAGTTATATGAATTTTAGTTATTATCAAAGTTATTTAAAATATCTATTTAGCTTTAAGTTGTTGATGCAAGTGTATCTGTATACTAAAATGTCTTAAAGCGAAACCCGTGTTATAAGTAACAAAATATATAAACTTCTACAAAATTTAAACGATTAAAATTTAACATACTTACGTTGGTATCATATATGAATTTAGCTTCTTAACATGTATGGAACGTGTACCCGCAAATTAAATAACATAATCTATAGATGCAAAATATATTAGAGGCTTGCAAAGGGTAGGTTTTGGGAAATTTCATATTTAAGTATAAAATTTACTTCCAAGAGGGAAATATTTCTTTGGGAAACTAAATATACATCGTCTAAAACCATTTTAAATAATTTCATAAACAATTTATAGATTAAACACTATTTAATAATATGCAATCGTCGTTATGATATGCTGAGAAACAACTTTATTATATTAAAATCAATTCTTGTTTAAATCATATAAAAACACCTTATCCAGTGAATGAATGATTTATTTGCTTTAGTTTTTACTTTGTGTAGTAAAATATAGTCAAAAAAAGTAACAGCAAGTGTTTAATAACTAGTTCTGTCAACTGATTTTATAATAAACTTTGGGCTTATATCGGGCCTTGTCATATCATAAATTGTGGCCCGTGCACGGCTCTGATATTAAAGTATTTATTTTGTATGTATATATATAATATTATACGTCGTACACGAAATTGTAACAAAGGAGACTGCTGTTAATTGTGTTGTTAAACAACAACCCGGTGGGACAAATTGCTCTTCCCGGGACGGGTTTCTGTGGATACGTTACACTTTACAAAACAGATTCTGATTCTCAATACATTATAACAACAACAACAATAATGAACACAGCTACCATGCTAGCAGCGAAATGTTGTGACAAGTATACATATACATTATTTTATCTATATTTGGTTATACGAAACTCAATCATACTACACATGGGCCTCGTATAACACGGTTATATGGTTCCACAAAAACCTCGTGTAATATAAATTCGTGTTATACAAGGCTTGAAGTTCATACAAAATTATGGTTTGTGATCCAAGAAATAGATAAAATCGAAGATACTTTATATAAATATGTAGTTTATTTTTTTAAATAAACAAATATACATTTACATATTAATTGAAATAAACCTTAATAACATAATATACCATTCATTTATCATCGCTTTCACTTAGAATTCAATATTTTTTACTTTTTTTCGAGATCAGTTGTGAGTTTTCATTATTGGAGGACTCTGAATTAAAAAAAATCGTTAATAAGCGATTGTCTGCTTTTAGCGTTAGAAGTTCCAAAATATTTTGTAATTCCCTCTTGAATTTTGAACTCCTTTCCATTGAAAGAACTTTATCAATAAAAAAAACTAATTTTAACTAGCCAATTCCTAGCCGTCATTTATTGTTTTTAATATGAAACATGTAGCTACTTCGCTGCAACTGCTTTCTGAGTCACTTATTGAGGTGAATTCATTCAACATTTCATTACATTTAATTTTTCCATTATACCGTGTTATAAAAAGCGTGTTGTATAAAATTATGTCACTATTTATACATCCGTGTTACGTAAAACCGTGTTATACGAGGCTTAGGTGTACTTTGAAAATTTTCTACGAACCCAATAATGCGCGAATTTTATTTTTGGTGTAGAAAAAATGGTTTTTTTGACGAGAACTACATGGGTAGTAATAGAATGAAAAGACTAGAATAAAACTAGCCTTTAACTTATCGCTCTTTTGGGTCCCAATTATGCATTAGAATCCGATACGCGTAAGGAAACTTAGACATTTTTAGACATTAATTTTTACTGAAATTCGAGTCCATAAGACTTGTAACGGCGGTCAATGACGTAAGTCATGGCACAACAAACCCAACGACTGAGTTGTTTAATTCCCAAAAATTTTCCTTAATGGCAATAGTTTACATGAACAAATACTGTTATATTTAAATTGGTAAACAAGACTTTTATAAATTTAGTACTATACACTTAATTCTTTCTTCTTGGCAAATTAAAGTATGGAAATATCCGGACTGACGTTTGGACTCATTATATCCGCAATCGAAAAATGTATTATAAAATTTAAAACAACTTTCATTATTCCACGTATTGTGTAACTAACTGTGACACGTGTTTTGCCTCTTTCAGAGGCAGCTTCAGACTAACTAACGCAAGATTGATACTAAAATTTTTAAATTATGATATTACAAATTGGATTTCGGGTTTTTTCCTTCTAAAGGAACGAAGGAAGGGGTGATATAATCAATACAATACAATCAGATAATGATACTGATATTACAATTACGATATTTGTTTCGATTCTAAAACCCCCTCTCTTGCGTCCATTATAAAGGAAAAATCCCAATTTGATTGTATTGCAGCTCAGTAAATAGTTGAATAACTGAGTAATTGAATTGCTAAAAATAAGTATATCAATAATCTTCTCCGACAGTATAGGTCGCGCAAACTAATTACAGCAAGTTTTTCTTTTGCAATTTCGAGTTGAACCGCTCTATCAATATCTCATATCGTCATATTAATACTATACCGAGGTAACTTTATGTTCAGTACTTAGATTATTTTATTGAATACATATTTCTTTTTACAATACAACACAATTATTCGAAATACTTTTTTACCGTTTTGCCGAAGACACAATGTGGAATATTGTTTTCAATAGCTCTACCAAAAACTTTGAAAACCAATTTATCTAGTTATCGCTTTGAGATGGCAATATGCTCTTCATTGATAACTTACATGGTTTATAAAACAAATCGCGAAAAGAAATTAAATTAAGATTGATGTTTTTATTGTTATATTATGTTTAGATTGATCATTTTATATCATAAATCATTTTAAAAAATGAATAGCATATTTATGTTCATTTCAAATCTATCATCAATTGTATGGAATTCAAAAAGACCACGCATATAAAATTCAATAACTTGTTGGGAATATTTTTTTTCATTTCTGATACTAAAAGGAATGAATCAGACAAATATTATATATTTACAAAAATACAATAGTTGCAAAGATTTTTGTTTATTTAATGGTATTCAGTTATGACACTTACCCAAAAGTTTTATGGAGAAATAAACATTTAAATAACTAATATATTTCAAGGTGAAGAAAAAGGTAAGAAAGAAGTGAAAATTTTGCAGCTTCGAAAACAAGCTATTATGTTTGAATTTTAATTATTTATAGCCCATACTAGATTCCCTGGAACCTAAGCCAGTTAAGAAAGCTTGTTTTTTCTTCAACAAATCAATGCGAAATGTTATATGTAGATTCATTTCAATGACACACATAGTATATCCATATCTTATGAAACCTGCGTGTGCTTAGTGACAATTGTTGAGATAAACAAAATTTTGATAATAAATAGTTTGTTTTAGAGAAAAATCTCTTTGTTTTGGTAAGCTTGTACGTAGAAATAGTTTTATATATAATTCAAGTAAGCAACTCGAAGACCGTTATCTATGGAACTCTGGCTGTAATATACACTTTTAGTGTATTAGAGTATTCACACATCATACCATTCAACACAAAGTACTCCGAAAATTCCTTCAATTAATCTGTTAGGTGCAACATTACATTAAATTCCATGTAGAAAATCTTTTTTTCCGTATGGGTATATAAGTATAACAAAACCAAACAAAGAGCATTAGTCCCTACAACCCAGCTGAATTGACATCATTAGACAGGTCTTAGTACACTTTGTTATAGTTTGGTACTAAGCATGAAAATTTAAGTTACGGAGTCACGAATTAAGTGCACAGTGGCGTCCTGTCACGGGGCGAAAACCAAACGGCCAAGACGTTTTAAGAAGTTTTCCAGCGGCGCGCAGGTCGGTGGAAGTGGGATCCGTGAAATAAATATACACTCGCACATAAGAAAGTTCAACTCCCAGTCGGACAGTTTCTATTCATATCTAATTAAACTCGGGAAGAGTTTGTTACCAGGGGACCGAGTTTGTATTTCTAGAGCAAAAAAGGAACTCCTTGTAACGCAGAAAGTTGTGCGGCCTGAGAAAAGCAGGTGTTTATTTTTGTAATCATTTATAAATGAGCTTTTTCCTTTTAATTTGCTTTTGTGATAGTTTTTTTTAAGCGATAAAAAACCATTAAATATACCCACAACGCTCATCTAAAACATAATAAAAATCTTTAAGTTTAATTAAGATTCAACGGAAATTCAAAAAATAAAATATAGTATGCATTGAGATTAATTTTACGGTTGTCCGTTTGCTTTCAATTCAGACAGAATTGGATGCAAATAAGGATTATGTCAAGTTGTTCTACAGCAAATACTTGTTTATCCGTTGTAATAAGCGCTCTATTTTCCTGTGAGAGTAAAGCTACAAGGATGTGGTTAGGGTAGGTTCAAACCTGTGGCAGGAAGCGTTAGACACTACGGATATTTAAGCATTGCATCAAGAATCCATCAATCGCTTGAAAAATGTATATATTAAACGATCCGTTCTAAATTTTTAATGATGAAATTTTTGATATTAGAGTTAAAATAATATAGTGCAAATTACTAATTTAAATACATTTCTTTATAATATATGAATTCATATAAACAATATTCAGATTAAGCCACATATGCCAACAATTAGGAACGTACCGAGTATTGTATCAATTATCAGTGAGTCTCTTAACTTATTTCTTCAGATGTGAAAAATAATACATTTCGGAAAGTAAGAAATAAGCTTTGTTTTCAAAATAAGCCAATAAGTGCTTGGGGAGATGTGAAAACATCACAGATAACCTTAACTTTAGATAATATTATATAATCCTGTTAATTTAATTTTCATACCAATTTCAAACCCTTGACGCTACAACCAACAATGCGAAAAAGATTATTATATTATATAATATTAACTTTTCTTTGGGAGTAATCATCAATTCCGTTTATTTAAAGTATAAACTGCTTAAAAATATTATAGCTAATTAAACGATTTTGTCGATTACTCGTACTAAAAATTTTGCAAGCAAATCTTAACGTTACTGTATATTGTTAATTCCTAAAAAGAGAGAGAATCAACAGTTTGCTACGCCAAGAATCAGAATTCACACAACTTCTATTTACAATACGATATATCATTAATTCAACACCTTCAATAAGTTTCGTGATAATAATATATGAGATAACTTCATTGGTAAAGTGATAGATAAGTGTAAAAATACATGAAGCGCCGTTTTGAGTCTTGTTATACAAGAACGACTCTTCGCCTATTCCTAAAGACCTTATAGTTTATTCTTCATCAACTGAGCTATATCTACTTAAAAATGTTGAATATTTCTATGACATATTTCAAAAATATTGTATATTTTGTATTTTTTTTATATTATTTCCATCTAGAAAATATCATGAATTTAGTAAAAAAGTTTTTTTAATTAAATTTTTTAAATTAAAATTTTTCCTTTTCGCTGTCTATCATCTGACAAAAAACGCGAATTCACGGAAATATACAAAAAAATAGTGTCATAACTTGTATTGTGTATATTTTGTATTTTATATTTAATCGCATAGTTTTTGGGCCAAAGAATGCAATCAACGAGTTTTGATTTAACCGCCATATATTGTCAAATAAATATTTATATTTGATGGTAATGTTAGAAAAAATATTTTCTTGTACAAAATGTCACATCAAATTACTCAGTACGAAAAGCGAGTATATCTCAACATTTAACTCTTACAAAATCTTTCTTTAAAAAAACTATATTGCATAACATCCCGGCACATCAGTGATTTCAAAAATCATTTGAGTGTGAATTACTTCTGTACATTCATTAGGGTATAACATTACCTACAGTGAAAGGTTTTTCGTTTATTTTGAATTTTACGAAAACACATTGAACTCGATCAATTGTTGTAGTTTGGACTATGAGAGTTTGGCCAAACTTTTGGTATTAAATATTAACGACGAGGCATTAACAATTCGGCAAAGGGCGGTTTCTGAAGGCGTTCTTCTATTAAGAAGTCAAGACTAGTGTTTTAGATAGGTATGGACACACGAACTGGTTCGAAAAAGGTGAATAGATCAGTAAATAATATCAAAGATTTATTTATGAATTGTTTTATCTATTCAGAGTCACTTATTCAATTGAATTATTTGCAAAACTAATTGAAGTATTTATAAAAAATCAAAACTTTTAATTATCGTTAAAATAGAATTTTAATATTTTTCAAATAAATAACATTATACAAACAGATAAGATAACATTATACAAACTATTTGCTATAAACTCAACAATTATCAAAAGAAGCAGAATCAATAAAGATACATCTAATGGCTATCACATTTTTTACCATAACCAATAATCTTAACTTGTTTTTAATTTATACAAAATAATTTCATTTAACTAATAATTGACAGCTAGCAGACTGAAGGTGTTTGATTAAATTAATATAACATTTGATTCGGTCTATCTGTACATTTGAATGCTTGGAACTGCCGATAGGAGACGCCCGTGTTGTTTATGACTTTATTTATGTAATCACAACTTTGGAAACTTCAAAGTTGCTGTTTTATACATTAAAACGGTCGCCTGTAAAACCTTCAAATTGTTTATTTTACTGGTAAGTCTGATCGAGGGCAACTTTTATATCAACGAAGGATATTTAAAAAAAATAATATCAGGATAAAGTCCATATACTTAATGATTGCGTTTCTGAGGAATATTATATTTGGAATCCACAATTATGTATCATAATAAATTGGTTGATAAAAGTAGATGGTAAATGTTGTATGGAAAAATTAGAATCACATTCACATTTTTATCTGACTTCTCACACACTTGGACGTTCATGAATACGAAAAGATTTTTGATACAAAACAACAGAAACACGTTTTGACACGAATAAACGCTACAGAGATGAATTAGAATTCAAATCTACGTGTTTTTAGATACGATATTCGTAAAACAGGAGGTTACGTTTTACGGAATAATGTGTGTTTTTGATGACTGGTGTCCAGACATGTCGTTGGACTTAAAAGCACTAAGTATAATTTGGTTTACACTTTTACGACGTTTTAACTGTTTCTAGAGCGTCTAAACGTTTCAACGAATAGTTGGAGATTAGGATAATTTTGAAAACAGGCAACAAAATGGACGCCTTTTTTAAAACCTGGGCATTAGAGTCTTACATCGTTTTTTTTTCAAAATATTTTAAGCTTGGTGTGGAACTAAGTATAACAAGTGAAAATTTTGTTTATCTGCATAGGATTTTTAAAGTCAATTTATCAACAAACAAAATGAGATAAAACGAGAGATACATCGACAAAACTGGATTCATATATTCATTTTTAATAAGTCACTAGAGAATTATAACTTACACACGGAGTCAAGGAACACTTTTGTTTCTGTATATAAATTTACTACACGGAAATTTACAAATAGCTCAGTAACGTGGACATCTCGACAATTGCCTTCGGTTCATGAAAAATGCATTAATAGGCAATTGATTTTACAATGGTTTTGTGTGATATTTAATATATTTAAAATTTCAACAAACTGTTGTCTAATAAATGCACCATGCACTCAATAAGAACCTTCACAAGTGGGAAAAAATTAAAATTTAACTTTATTTATGAAACCTTAGCTCGAAACAATTTACTTAAGTGTTCTAGGTATTGCGGCTTATTTATTCATTCGTTAACGAGATAATCATAAGAAAATAGTTTCAATTTATGTAACAGCTATGTAAATATAATACTTAAGGTACATTAATTATATTGCAAATATTCTCGAAGGCCTACTTTATCTGAAAGTTATCCAGCTACGAGCCCTTAGCACAATATACCCTTTGTAATGGAGGGCCTCATTTAGGGTGTGAAATCGCAGCCGTATCAAGTTATGTTGATTAAAATTGTCCGCGGTTTGCTCCTAATGTCTTAATTACTACAAAATACCAACTTGAGTGACTTACACTACCGTAATATATTATTATGTATATTCTAAAATATCGTATTTCAAACCATATTTCATTGAATCAACCATATAAATTTAAAACGATCGTTGTGTGTTATTACATCTTTTTGTATTATTTTTTGAGCTCACTCTGTCGAACAATCAATTACTTGCTGTTCTGAAACCTACAAGATTAATGGACATCGCTTCATACATTTTTATAATATAACATTCATATTGGAGACAATCAACTTTGGAATTGTACTTAGAGATCACAGAAAGATAACTAGAGGAAAAGCGAATTATAAACCGCTCAGCAATTAAACATATAAATCTTATTCAAAAGACAAAACATAAAATCATTATATTTTGGATGTTGTCAATGTTCACGTTTCAAATTTACATGGTCCTCGACACAAAAGATAGAGCAAGAGTTATTCATCATTTTTAATATTTAATTTGTGACGTTAAATATACAATATATCATTTACGATTTAGGGTAGTAACATTTTACAGTGTAAAATTTAATGAAATAAATGTAGCAATATTGCCATGTTATACGTAAGTTAAGCAATTTCACAATACTGTTTACAGCAAGTGATTAAAATTTTGAATTATACTCGAGAAGCAAAATTTCATTTATTCCAGGATAACATTTGTTCAACAAAAAACTTTGACATACTTTCTCAATGATGTCTGTATGTTGAAGGTTGGTCTACGCCACAATCAGGAACGATGTGCTGTAAGACTAAAAAAATTAAAAAAAAAAACAACAACAACTGTTTACTAATTAAATTGGCGTTATATTATATCAATCCAAAGCAAGACAAACAGTACTTTTTTTGTTTTCTTTAGTAATATTCTATTTATCCCATCTTGAGTACCAATAAAACCCCACTACAAAAATAAAACAGGAAAAAACATTCTCTGTGGTATATTACTTTATTATTCATCTAAACCACAAATTTATCGATTGTAATAATTATTATTAGTAACAAGGTCACAGTGTTTCGTGAAAAAAAATAATTGTTAAATTCGGTCCGGGTTTTTGACCTGTTTCACTTTTTTTTGTGAGTAAATAGTTAATAAAGCCTTCGTGATTAAATGTATTGCGGTTCAAATCGACAATGCGTGTTGATGATAAATCTCTTTATAATAGTGAGAAAGGTATTTTATTAACTTGATTACCATTTTTTATCGGGTGACAGCCAAGTTATACAACATTTTCAATCCAAAATGAAACATTACGTTTCGGTTTTAATTGTAATTCTTTTTTAAATACCTTTTAAATAGATGATTATAAGTGCACTATGTTATAACACTTTAAAAACATTAAAATGGTAATAGTTTTACAAGAGCGATCTTTCGACAACATATTATATAGATAATGTTTTTTTTTTATATATTTTTGGACGATAAAATAAAAAGTTACAGAATATTTTATTGTTATTAAGAAGTATTAAGAAGTAGGGTATTTGCGGTTGTATGCACTCCGGAAACTGCTCGTTGGGAATCTAATATTTCAACAACGCAAAGAGTATTTCCCGCCGTAAATGAATTCAAAATAATTAAAAATCATTCAAGGTCCATGGGAAATCCCCTCTCTTCCATTCTTGTAAGCGTTATACGATTGTTTGGGTCAATTGGGCTGCCGCACAATAGCCTCGGTGATGTTTGGAAGGTTGCCACGCTTTAATATATTTATTTTACACAGCCTCCTTTTGTACTACGCTAAATAAATCGAATGAAATTGTCCCCAAATACAAAAGCTCGTTTTTTCCCGTCCATTTAAGCTTATTGGAAACGGTCGTGGTAAATAAGGGTTTTATAATTTTGATTTATTTAATATATGTGTAGTTAATATATACATTTAGTGCAGTACACGTTTGAAAATAAATGATTGTTGTCACTAAAAGCTCACATAATAATTTAATCCAGTAAATAAAGTATAAGCTCAAACGAAAGTTGCCGCATACTTTATTTGTGGGTAAAACTGTATACTCAATTAAAAGATCGGTCACATAGCAAATATTTTCATAAAAATAATTAAAATGACTGAAAGAATCTTTTATTTTATCGATCATAATATGTTATTTATTCGGTCTTGTAGCCAAGAAGTCAACGCTATTAGGTTTGTATCCAGTTCGGTTCCGGGAGAGGTCAATGATTTCTTTTCATCCTTTAATTACATATTATCATATAATATTTAAAAATGACTTAAAGGATTTTAAAATTATGAATAAATGATAAAATGTTTCAATTCTTTTCCATTTACCTATATTCCATTAATAATCAAATATTTAGTACATTCTTTGGTCCACCCATATATCTTTAAACTAACATTTGAAAAACTAGGGCACATGTGGATAAATACTGTAAAATTTACAGCCGTTTTCAGTTCTCGCAATATCAAATACTTTCAAGTTATTCTCTTGATTCGTGATAACTTACAAACCCTATAACAACCGAATATTTGTATAGTTATTTATAAACTTCTGTAGAATAGTCGAAGCTAATGATACAAATAGTTTTTTTTTTTTATTGTTGGTTTTATTATAATGATAAATCGGTTATACAAATGAGGTAACTTTTGAATTTATTTAGATCCCTAAGGTCGCAGAGCACAAAGCAAGGGACGACACACAAATCGAAAATAGGGATGGTGTATTTTTATATATTCGAATTTTGCCAAATCAAAGAAAAATAACGTAGTAGAAAAACATGTAACCATTTTTAAAATGGAAGTTTACTAACATTAAATATTCGCAGGGTAAGCTAGCGTTAGTTATTTTTTTTGATTAAGATAATCAAATATTTATGCATTTAACACATAAAAAAATTTATGATCGATATATAAACAAAAAGTTGAAGGTTTACCAAAAGACTATTTAATTTTCATCGAGAAAAAAAATATTTTTTCTCGTTGTCTTTATTTCATTTGTTGAGTCGTCAAAACAATGTATCCCTCAATTAGGGGCTGTGTACAAAAAGAATAGTATATATAAAATCCTAACTAAGGCATTCAATTACCCGGTTGTTAAAGAAGGAGTGCAATAAATATTTTAATGCCTTTCGATTGCTTGAAGTACTAAGCTGAAAACTGCAGAATAATATGGAGATTTTTTACTAGAGCAATTCATTAAGTCGATGATAACTTAATTGACATTTTGATCTACAAATTTCTTATAATATTTTTTTTCCCGTACCAGTTTAATTAAATTTTTCAATTTCAATTGATAGCTAAAGCCTATCAATTAATACTTCTCTAAGCAAAGAGCGTGCCAAAACTATTGATACAACTAGTGAAATCACGTAGTTAATTATTTCAATGTATTTATGCCAAGATAATACAATTAGGCAGACGCTTCAATATTTTCAAATTCAATATTCAACTCTTTCAGGTTCAATATTTATTTGTATACATAAAACATAAAATATTTTTTTTTAGCTATATAACATAAAAAATAGTAGCCATATTTATAAGCGTTCTTATTTTCCTGGAAAAATATACGACTCCGTTTTTATAATTGTAAATCATATCAATTACATAACATATTTACTTTTTAGGTAAACGAAAATGAATCATATACATAGTCCACAAATAATATATGAGTTTGATTTGTAAACTAAAAAAGATTGGACAACACTGGGCAATGTGCATAGCAACATGGTTCTGAATATAGTCAGTTTAAAATAGTCGTTAAATTTAGTTTGTTGTTCCTGGATTCAGAGATGCGAAGTTTAGCATTTCGAAATGGCAGTGGCACTCTGCTGAGAAGAGTGTTTAGCATATTCGTGATTGATGGCTCTCTCAAATTGTACATCTTCATTCTGAAACTCCAGCAAAAGGATGTTATAAATGAAAACCGCATAAAGGATTTTCGTTGAATTTTCCGTGCTCTGGGATAGCCCTAAATAAGCGAAACAAGCTTTAACTTTATCACAGTGAAAACTCAAGCAATGCGGCTTGATGTAAATGTTTAGTTTAACGACGTTTATAAATATTTAGTTAAAGTTTTGAATTCTATAGTAATATAATCTTGAAGCAAAGACTCTATTAGACACTATTTCGAAATGAATTGGTTTATGCAATAAGTGCATACAGCATATTCACGAAAAAACAGATATCGATTGACCAAATTAACATTAACATAGAAAATTATTTTATTAATTATTATTAAATTGCGAAAAAAGTTTATTTTTATTGTAAATAAAAAAATATTTGCTTTAATTAAAAATTTACAAAACTTCATAAATGGGTTTGTGTAAATTTGTATTAAAAATATGTTATTTTAGAAGGCTTGTTAATATGCATAAAAACATCAAATAAAAATTGTGAAATCAAAATAAAGAAACTCTTTAAAAGTCAGCAAATTCTTTAATGAATTTCCTAAATACTCGACTTACTAAGTCAAATAATGTTTTTTTTTTCAATAACTGTTAACTGTTAATTGTAAATTGAAATCTTATGTTTGAGTAAAACAAAAAACTTTACACAAAACGACAAACATTAAAAACTATGCCAAAAATTCAAAAGTACAGACTCACCAACAATATAATCAAACAACAAAGAACATAAATCTGTTTCCCGTTCGGTCACTTTTGGAAACTTTAAATTGCCACGATACTTAAAGAGACGGTACCAAGCAAAACTTTCTCGGATTTCCATATGTTGTAGTGCTATTTATTTGGCAAGGGTTCAATGCTATTTCGTTTATCAGACATAAATATATTACTTACACTTATTAAAAACAGAACAAAACAAAACACTGATAGCAAAAAAATACCTCAGACAGAAATTTTCTTTCTTGAATAATTATCATAATCACGAAACCTCTACGTTTTTTTTTATTATTTGCTCTATTAAATGGCATTTTCGAAATTCAATCATTAACATAATGTCATTCTTTGACAAACAATCTCTCTCAATTCAATTCGGATATTAAATGTATCTTGAAATAATTGAAACAGACAAAAATTATGAATAGAGTGCTTGATTTTTACCAGATTGTACTCATTTAGTATTAAAAAAATGATTTATTATGATAATATTGGTATTTCCTTTAGCATGTTTTTTTATGTAAAGATACATGAATATTTAATTATAACTTTTATGGCAGTAAAACTATATATTTAAAAAAATTAAATATAATTTCTGTATTTATTCGTCAATTTTATTAAACGACGAAAACATATTGACGTATCTTCATATCTGTTTTTCACTGTCTTTCTGAAATTATGACTATATTAAATGTTTGTTCATGAAAATTTGGATGGATAAAACTCTGTACGATTCCACATGTTTTGTCACTAATGACACAGGTTTCGCCCTTCCGCAACTACAGTTATTCTATCACACAGGTAGAACAGAACTGACATAAGTTCACAATAAACAGTTAGCATCGTCTAAATACCAAAGGTATTAAATTTGAATTGTTATAATTTTGTACTATTCCACATGTTTTGTCACAAACGACCCGGGTTTCGCCCTTCGGCATCTTCAGGACTGACTCTTCAGAAAAATCGTCAGTTCTGTTGCATCCGTGTGATGGAATACCTGAAGATGCCAAAGAGCGAAACCCGGGTCGTTTGTGACAAAAAATGTGGAATCGTACAAAATTACAACAATTCAAATTTGGTATTGAAATTCCATCAAGCACCTTCAGTCGATATCATAAATAATACCAAAGGTATTAATTGAAGGAAAACAAAGACCCCAAGGCAAGTACTAAATGACAGCTAAAATAAATTTAATAATATTGATCTAATACTAATCAACACAACTGGCTGTGACACGTTTCACTAACGATAAATACTGTTAATGAGTCATTCTTGAAAGGGTTTTCCAACAGAATATAAATAATCAGTTGTCATTAAAATATAGTTTGGGTTCTTTATTGTTAAGAAATACCTTTTTAATTCAATTTAGCAAGTAACGACTAAACATCAAGTGGCGCAATATAGGAATTTAATTCATGAGATTGTCGATTCATTGAACTGATCTACGTAAAGGATACAACAAGGGGGAGTTGGGAAGATTGAGCTGGTCATTAAAAATGAAAAGAATTCAAATTTGATATTGAAATTCCATCACGCACCTTTAGTCGATATCATAAGATAAATAAAATATTTTTTTTTCTAGAAATACTCAGGAGTTGCAGAAGGATTTAAAACATTCCACGATCTTATGTTATTTATCTTCATTCACCTGTCGTTATACTTAATATGTTGTAAAACATTTCATTGCAATTAATTCAAGCGTTTTTATTTATTTAATTTATAAGTATAACATATCATTATCAATAAAATAATACAAACCAGACATGAATACAGAAAATAACTGTTAATTAACTTGCATACATATAATCTAGTCGTGTGAAATTAAAATAATAAATATTGTAATTATGTTTGAAATATTAATCCAGATACGGAAGGCATTCACACCAGCGATCAATTGTATACGAGCTCGAATAATCAGGTCAATTTTCAACGAGCTTTATTTGGCCTTATCAACTAAAAGTTCGACTGTAACATCATTCGTGAAATTCAATTGTGACTGATTGAGTCAGTTGAGTTGATTTAATGCTCAAAACGTCGATGGAAAACATTTATCTGATTAGTAATGGCTTATTTTACATTCCGCATGACAACGCATTTAAAATATTTTGCTATTAAATTGTCATTTTTAAATTACAGAATAAATTTTATAAATTGTACTAACATCGATAGCAGGATATTAGTTTCATCTAAAATTCCGTTTTATAATAATGTTTATTTAACCTAAATCGATTTCTCATTTGGTAGTTAGGATGCATTTTTCTCAAATTAAAAAAAAATGACGAAGAATACGGGTTGAAAATGAGATGAGAGAATTATTTGCACGTAAAATTTGCCATAAATCAAGGGACGCTAAAAACAATTATGTCATTATGTTTTTTTTAAATTTTGGCAGCATAAAGAGTACTTACAATCAACAATAAAAGATTTTTCCCTGAATCATCACAAGGCACACATCAGCTACTCTATTCACAAGTTACTGATATTGGTAATGTGCATTGAACTAAAATAATTAATTCAAGGTTTAATGCATCTCAAATTGAATAATCAAAGATATCTCTGCATATCAATCAGACGCAAGTATTGAAACCCCAACGCGAATGGCGAAAGTTTCTTATAGAATATGTGAAATAATTTTGACCTCTTTTTCATTCACTCTAAATTAGTTAGCGAAAAGCCTACTCTATTCACTTGGATACCGCTTATCTTAACTTAATGATCGACACTTGGTAGCACCAAGAATTTGAACTTGGAAATAATTGACGATCTCGCCACATCTCTATATGAAAACCTTTTATGGTATTCTTAAGTAATTATGTTTTATTTACTATATATCAGACAACCAAATGAACGGGCGGAGCTTAAGCTATGACAAGATCGATATGAAATTAGTATATTTCAGTCTAATAATTTATTCTACAATTGGTTTTTAGTTGATGTAAAGGAATTGATTAATAAAGGTATAAAACATCCGTTGTTTATCTTATCACAGTATTGACTTTAATGTTAAATATTATCACAAATTTTACGGCTAAAATGTATTGATTGAATTGGCATTTACTTGGTAGAACTCCATTATAACACGATGAATAAATCGACAGTTCTGACGATGCGTGAGCCGAAATAGCTATCAACTGTATCTAATATAATTTTGCAGAACTAAAGCACATTATATTGATTGAATTGGCATTCACTTGGTAGAACTCCAGATCGCATCTTTGCAGTAAGGGTCGTAGGATAACCGCTTTGGAGCAGCTGGAAATCAATAGACATCAACTATCACAAAGGATTCTTAACGAACAAACTAATGTATTGTTTAGTACATTGATTAAAGCGCTCCACGGGGGGAAGAGGTCTGATTTGCTTCCGTAATAGACCATTTCCGTGCCACATGTAAACTTATTGTCATAGCCGCATTTTCTGGTTTCATTTACAATTTTCGAAAAAAAATATTTTATTGCGAGGAGGAAACAAACTAGGCCGTTAAAACAGGAGAGAAGATGTATCGTGTACCTTTTCTACACAGCTATTTATAGATAAGCAAATGTTAGTTTAGGCATAGTTCTGACGATGGCGTGAGCCAAAATAGCTATCAACTATATTTTTTAAAAATAATTTTGAAGAACTAAAATACATTGCTATTTTTTTCACCGTGCCAAAATTTATAATAATAAGTGATTTTGATGCTTTCTTTTTAACATATAAAATGAACCTGAAAATTAATTCATTGTTAGCGTAAAATTACAAATAAAACTAATTCAGTTTATCTATATTAGAGTTGAAATACTTTTTCCTGAATAAAATTCCAGAGATTTTCCAGCAAAAATGCGCTTAGTCTGCGGTAGAAAAAAAGAACATAATGACTTCAAGTAAGCGTGAAATTTTTACAGATCGGACTGGGACGATAACACTCACCGAATTATTCAAATTGTTCAGATTACCGACATTCCTCGCATTCCCGTTAAGGTTCACATAAAATGTGAACCACATACATATCTTTTATTTTTTCAGCTATGTTCACTTACTTATTAAAAACTTTTCACATTTTACAAAACATTCAAACGATTTTTGGAGATTTGAAAGCCGGAGGACCATATTGAGGAGACTTTTTCGAGTTTATATTTTAATAGATATTTACTATCCGATTTTACTATGGGTAGATTTATACTGATTCATAGTGTAGTTAAAATTTTTAATCATCACCATTAATCCTTTTTAATTTTTTACTCAAGTCAAATATAATTCATGATATCGAATGAAAGTTTTTAATGGAATTTCAATATCAAATTTGAATTGTTACAACTTTGTACGATATCACATGTTTTGTCACTAACGACCCGGGTTTCACCTTTCGGTATCTTCAGGCATTCTATCACAAGGATGCAACAGAATTGAGAACTTTGAAGAGAACTTTGTAAAGAAACAAAGTTTTTACAATTCAAATTTGATATTTCATTTTAATGTACGTATTGATTCATTATTCATAAATCTTTTATATTATGAGGTGACCAACAATAATGCAGAAAAATTAGTGACAAAACATGTGAAAGTTGTAACAGTTAAATTTGATTATTTAAAATTGAAAAGAAACGTAGTCGACCTAAAAATGGCAGACATATGGGAGGAGTTTTTGTGCCAGTCAGGCACCTGTTTCTATGCAATAAAAAAAGATACATATGTTTTCCAAATTTGAAATTTTAGTGTATCCATTAAAGAAACAGTTTTTTTTGCGGTGTTGAAAATTCGATATAATTATCGTAGCCCAACGTTACCAATCATAATTCATGAGGTAAGAAATATTGCTGTTTGTCGAGCGCTACGCGAAACTTCAACGTATAATTTAAAAAATATATGGATATTTAAAAATATGTTACACACTATAAAACATTTATTGAAGAATTATTAATGTAGATATCAACCTAAAATGCAAATTGATTTAATAATTATATTAAGGGTTACAAAAATGTTTGAGAGGTTTCATATGCTCCGCTGTATACTTTGATATTTTTGATTAAAGGTCAATAATTACACGATCATTGATTTCGATTGAATTTCAGAACTTTTCTTATAACATACAAAAGCAAAGTTTTGCTATAAATTTTGTTAATCACCAATAAACACGATATCCAATCAATATAACATGCTTTTACAGAAATATAAATATACATTTTAGAAGGCCAAAACAAGTCGAAACGTTCGACGCGCTAACATACATATTATATTAACCTAAATTTTATTTCAATATCATTTATTTTAAATTATTTAAAAATGTATGAATAATTAATTTGTTAACTTTTGAAAACAAAAAGTCACTGAATTAAATTTTATTCACAATGATTCCTTGATATCAACCAAAGCAACTTTATTTTGTCAATAATGTACCGATAAATATTTAATATAACATATATTCTACGACATGAAATTCATATTTGAATTTATTTAATTAAATAATATCAAATATAAAGTCATTTTCACTGATGATGTGGGGCATTTAGCCTCATAATGAAGGTTTTCTTCATGATTATTATGTTTCTCGGTTGCTTAACCTCGTATTCAAAGATAGTTAGACTGGATTAATATGTATAGGACAAAACAAAAGGAAAACTGATCATACTGTTAAGGGCCGATTTTTGCATAGGATTTGTGTAAATTAATTTTAAACATCACAAACACCCAATGTTTTAAAATAGCAATGTATAAACTGATTGAAAATCAATTTACAAAATCATCTGAATTGAGACTCGAGCCCGTGCGAATTGTAAACAAGCCAGTGAAAAAGATAATTATTTATAAAAAAAAATACTTTTGAAAATTATACATTTTTTACTTACATGATAACAGCCCTTAAAAATCATTGCAAATGCAACCATCCCGACTATATATTGTGTATGTATTCAAAATGTCGCCAAGAAGTAAACTTTTGTTAAGTACCAATAAGTTATGTTGAGTAAAGTTCGCAAAAGGGCATACAGAGCTTCTCAAAAAATACATCACGAAAAAGGTCACCGAATACAGAAATAAAATCGGCGATTGAAAAGATCAACCCGGACAAAGAGCCCTCAAACGGCTGTACTAGGGATTGCAATACTGGCATTTTCGCGTTTATTTCAATATCAAATATAAATATACATAATACTCATGATAAAAAGTTTTAAAAATAATAACTTTTGCAGAATCAGTTAGCATGCACTGAGATTTGTTCTGCAATCGGACTTACTGATGTGACCGATACGCGTAATATTGGCAGATTCTATTACTTACAAATAAACCTCATAAGCCACAATTGATCAAAAATTGAGATGTATAAATGTAAATATTAAAAAGATTTTTCATAAATATCTCATTTAAATATAATATTTTGAAATATCTAAAACTAGAATAATAATAGAATGAGTCTAAGTCGTCCAATTTTGTGATTGCCGATTAATAATTCATCAAACTATTCGCTCATTTTATATATAATTTAATTTTGGTGTCAATAATTGCAATATAAAATTTCACATAAAGCTCTTTAATAGGGTTAAATTAATGAAAGTATTAAAATTCTACATATTTTTAAAATTGATGATAATTATTTTGGCTTCACCCATTGTCAGATATATAGTTCTAGCTATCTCGAGATAGCCATCGACAATGTGATGAACTTAAACAAATATGTTCTATTTTCAATGTCAATTCAATTAATGAAATAAAGAAATTGTTATACTCATTGGGTATATTATTTTTTATTGAAATGAATATAATTTATACAAAATAGCTGGACCGTTGCCAATTAAATTATTTAAAAATGACGTGAAATTAGCTTTTGCAGGACAGCATATCTACAATTTTACGATATACTACAGACGAGTCTTTTCCTCACAAAATCGTTCATGGCGGGTAAGTTAATTTAAATAACATGCAGTAGAAGCTAGATAAAATCCGTTCACCAGAAGGCGACAAACGTTTCCGTTATAACAAATGAACAATCTAGCTCTCGGGCACCGTTCTACTAAGTCTCTGAAAAATCTTGATAAGTAAAAGAATAATTTTTGCGAAGAGTAGTCTAGTAAAGAGGTGGGATTGCACATATGAGTACGGCAGTCTTTATTTAGTTACAATTGTACATTATGTGTTTGTGGGCACTATGACAAACAAACAATTACATCTGTCTTTCATAATAATGATTTCTTTTTGCAACTATGCGTGTAAATAGTGGTGCTTCATAATATTGTATCAACGATTATGATATGTGATTTAAGATATACTTACAGATATAATATAAATATTTAAATAAATTTTTGACGTTCGATTAGCAAAGAGAAGCAATCCTTTCATGCGTCCATTCACGCACGGTATACATTTTCGTTGAATAACATCGACAATTTTCAGCTTGGCCGGTCAAGTGAAAAATACTTCAGGCCTTACTAGAACATTAACTTTCACTGTTATGGAAAAACATACAAAATATCACTTTTTATTTCGATTGAATAATGGATAAGGTTTTTGTATATTTTACTTTCAAATTCAACCTGTCTGTGAAATATTGTGAGAAAAAATACCTATTTTATTATGTTTTTCATATAAAAAAGGACATTATTGGGACTGAATATTTTTTAGAATAAAAATTGGTCTGGTATGTTTTTGGTACATTGAATTCGATAGAACATTGTCAATGTATTTGGTTCAGAAAAAAGAAGATCCTAAAGTTGAATCAAAACTAAAATTAACACCACGCAATCATAAAGTTTTACGTAATGTTATGTCAAAAATATTTCATTATTTATTTATTTTTTCCATAAGAATTAAGGAAACAAATTATCATTTATATTGTTAACGGTGTCAATAAATACACTTTAGGTCATATACACTGGTAAATTAATGTATATACTCATCATAAAATCCGGTTATTTAGCCACACCTAATACTAACATTTAATAATACGCCAAATATTTTAAGACGTTTAATTTTATCGTTAATTTGGTTAAGAATTTAATCATTTTAGGTTTTAACTATTCAATAAATATTTTTCATTTTGGTCGATCCACTTCATGATCAATAAGATAAAGAGTCATTAAGTAAATTCAAGCCCTTTCATTTTAAGCCCCATGATCCTTTCTAATAAAAGCTTTGTAGCTTGTTTTGAAAGCTTCATTAAAAGAACAATTGCTTCCTTTAAAAAAGAATGACTTCTCCTAGGAAAATAAATTATAATATATTTTAATACACAATTACAATGCTTTCAAAAATATGTAATCGATGATTGTGAGCCTTTAAAAAAATCACCGTATATTTTACTGTTCAATGACTCAAATGCTACACCACGTGTACAATAAAAAATACATTAAAACAGTTATATTATTCATTTTTTTCTAGATCAAGGTGACACACTTAAGAACAAAAATAGTTTTTGGTTATCACGCAAGGATCTCAACGTTTGACTTGATTATAAGACCGACATGAAGATTTCAGCCTTGGTGGAAGTATCGTAACTGGTGCCCGAACCTGACTGAATGTTTTCGATATTTACATAATCTTAAAGCTTTGAATTTATGCTCGCATGACATTTTTATTTGGAACAAAGTAAAATGCAAACAATGCTTTGTTACAGCTTGTTCATAAAATTAAGTCAAATATAAAACATAGTTCAAATTAGTTACGAACGGTAGGCGTCTAAAGGCACAGTTTAGGAATCTGACTATATATTTTTTTTATTTTAAGTTACTCAATATAATTATAATATATTGAGAACACATCTTTAGAAAGTTTTTGATTTGTTTTATTTCATAGATTCAATATAAAATTATTTCACTTTTAAGTAGTTAACTGTCACTTCTTGATGGAAAAGCATGATATTTTAAATAATAAAAACACGTGTTTTTTGTACTTATTTCCACGGTAGAAATAAGTTATAAAAAAGGGTTTTTTATTATTTAAAAAATATTTGCTTGCATATTGTGTGACACAATTATAAATGAAAAAAATTGGTTGTCTGTAAAGTCGGTTTACGGACGATAGTTTAACGTGACAACGTCATAAGAAAACATTGATGAAATGATTGCATACTTTTATGAATAGAATGGAATCATTTTTATTGAATTATCATTATTTTGTATGGATACGAAGAAGGAGTGAAATGAAATCTACAATTTTTTATTGATATATTTTATTCGCACGCGACAAACGGGACAATGAGTCATGTTTTTTCGTGCGTGCAGCTGGCGTTCAATTTATAAGAATCAAAAATTAAACATCTAAGTTAATCTAATAACTTTATACTGTACTCATATAAGGATAATTAAAGAATTATAAATCATGCAAGTATACAAAAGTATTAAAATATCTATGGATATACTTCTATCAAATTTCAAAAATAGTTCTATTAATATTTGTATTAAGTCACAACACCAATAATCAAACTGAATATGAACGTAAAAAAGTTTATTCAATATGTGTTCAATAATATCGCAGGAAATTCATATATTAAAATTAAAGAAAATACTAAGTCACTTAAAGAAAAATAGCCTAAAAGTACGAAAGAAGGGGTAAATATTCTATTTCCAATAATATTTTCAAGTTAAAAATAAAAAACAGCACTCCACATTAATAATCAATAATTATATAATTCGATAAACAATCATCATATCATGTCATTCGTATATTATGATGTCTAACATCAATTCAATCTAGCAGTGAAGATTCATTAATCCGTTAAAAAGAACGATGGATAAAACTTTGAAAGGAAAGACGAGAGGCCAGATTTGAATCGATACAAAAAAGACACTTTTGGAAGCAGTGAAGTGAAGCGTCGGATACTTAAGCTTTGCATTTTGCTTTGGTCCATAAAAAGATATGAAATTTTCTTAATCCCGGGTATTTTATAAAACGACTTAAATTATTCAAGCAATAAGAGGTTTCACTTGGTGTAACAGTCTTCAATAATTGTGCGGTTAGTACAGCGTGCGATTATCATTCGTAGAAATACAAGCGTTTTTTATGACGTAGAAAACGCACTTAAATAATATTTATGTTATTTATACAAACACTGAAAAACGTCAATCCAATGACATGAAATTTATACTGTTTTATTATGTTGACAAAAATGATGACATTGGCCGAACCATTTGGCCACAAACCTCTTTTTATGAATTATAATTATGTTTCAATAGTTCTACTATATGAATTTAGTTGTAGACGAAGCCTAGAAGTAGAGCTCATACGCTTATTAGAATCTGGAAAATTCACTTTAGTAATGTTTTTGATACAATCTGTAACGAGATAATTTTCCTTTTAGCTTTTACTTATGTAGTTACTATAGCTATTAACCAATATAACTAAAAATCTTTAAGAATGTTCTTATTTGCATTTTTGCAAAAGATTTACAAAAAAAAAAGACAATAATACAATTTTCCATATTTTTAAATACAAACACCATGTAAACGAAAATTTTCAATGAAGACGTCGGATGAAAAAGATTAGTATCGAAAACATGACAACCCCAAAAATGTATCTTCCCCCTACTGCCCTACGTGATAAAATGAAAAATAAATAATAAAAAGGCTTGAGTCGTGAATGTGAGGGTGATTCGCACGATACCTTTGCGAACTTTGGCCGGAAGGAGCTTTTGAAAGCAGACCGAGCTTTTCCGGGTTAATGCGTCCCTAATTATCTTCGTGTTTGTGTTCCGCTCGAAAATGTACCGGGTGATAGGGGTTAGAGCATAATTAAAATAAATTTTGTAGAAACATCAAAATGGAAGGTTTTAACAAATCGTTGCAGACTTATAGCACGAATGCATATTTATTCATTTATAATTTAACACAGATTACATTTCTTAAAAAAAGAAGACATCATTTCCATATATATATTGTATTATATTTCTGTTTCAGAATAGAGAATCCAAGAAAAATAATCTCACAAAAAATATGGGAATGAAAGTCACTTAGAAAAAATGTATTATATAAAAAATAAACATACAAGGCTTTGTGTTCAGCTTTGTTTTTTTGACAATATTTCATTTCCAATTTTTTATTCATTAGTGTAAATTTTTGTTTTCTCTCAGAACACCAATTGAAATGTTTCTCATTCTACCTGTTGCCCTGTTTGGCGTACTCAATTTAGATGGTTGTTTTGTGTCTTTATAATATTCACAAGGGAATTTAAATAACTATAATTACTATCCAAAAAAGCCCTACAGTGGCTTTGTCTAGCAATCAATATTTCAAATAGTCATTACTAACTTATTGACTGCTAACATCTTAACACTGTAATGTGAGTGAGTTGATTTACAAAAGTGATACCAGTATTTAATCTTTCATGAACAAGTTAATTACATATTCCAGTATATATCGATTTGTACTGACAATCTCATAAGTGAGGTTAACATTAACAGTAGTGATAAAAATTTAATTTTGAACATCGTTTATACTGCTTAGTTAGGAACAGGTTGAGTTGATACTTTTCTCAAGTACTATTACATAATTTCATTATGTTGGCACAACATTTTCGTTATTAGTTAATTTCTCAAAATGATGAAATTTACTAAATGAATTGTACTCAAAAAGAATGTATAATGGAAAAAAATAAAACGTCTGTTATTAAAATTATAACTTCAAATTTAACACGCATCAGTTTATTTAAATTAAACGCTGGAATCTTTTGATAAAATATTGTTTAAGAATTAAGCCTGTCAGAGTAAGCAATGTTCGTTTAACGTTTTTTTTGAAAAAAATTAACGTCGTGTCATGTGAGAAAATTCAGACAAAAATGGGTTAAAGGTAGTTATATACATGATTTAATCACATTCCCACTGAACAAGGATAATTAAAGTATACATACATACATACATACATACACATATATATATATATATATATATATGTATATATTGAGACCCGGACAAACCTATACACTGTACCTTAATCAGCACTAATAAGGGACAGGAAGTAGAAGCGCGTATCAAAAAACGACTACAAGGCACGAATCGTGATACCCAATTCGGTCAACGGTTTACCGTTATTTTAATAACAACAAAACCTATAAGGTCACAAGAAAACTCCGAAATAATCATTTTTTTTGTTTGTGTAACTTACACAGGCTTCAACAATACGATCACGTTAACGATTATGACACACACTAAATGTGGTCGGCCATTGAACAACGCGTTGACTTTTTTGTGCCTAAACAAAAGACCGAATTTGAAACAGTTCCGCGTTTTCTTTGGTAATTTACAGAATGCCAATATTATCATCATTATTCGTTCACATTTTGAAATAATAAACAAACGAAAAAAATACATAGGCTTTGGAAAGTTTTCAATGAATTAATTTCATTTAAATAGCCTAGTGAGTAAATATTGCCGCTTATGTGTTTTTGTGTCACAACATGAGCTCAATTGTTATGATACATTTGATTGTGATACATTTACTGTAGTCCAATTGAGATCATTAAGATTAAAGACCGCAGATTGCCAAACTCTGAATTCAAAAGAACCAAATATAAGTTTTATTATATTTATTTATAAAAAGCAAACGACCATACCACGTTGTAAACACCGGCTCTCGTGCGATCACCGAAGTTAAGCAACATTGGGCGCGGATAGTGCTTGGATGGGTGACCGCTCGGGAACACCGAGTGCCGTGTTCTCTTGGCTATGGGAAGGAAAACCCAGACAGAAAACCGAACACCAATCTGCCTGGGCAGCGTGGTGTTACTATGTCCAAACCCCCCCCCTGAAAAAAAAAAAAAAAAAAGGCAGGGGGAGGCCTTCATCCAACAGTGGATCGACCCAGGCTGATGATGATATGATGATGATGATAAATAAAAGCTAAAAAAATTATCGAATGTCGAATATATAAAAAATAGTATAAAAATAATTTGATTTTTTGAGGTGAATTCAAATATGTTTAATGAAGTGTTTTTTTTACAAAAAAATTAAAAAAAATATCTTATATGTATTTTAGTCATTTTTATGAATGTTAATTTGCATTTTCAATGTGTGTTGAATATAACAAGACATAATTAATCATTACATTTACATTTTAACTTGTAAGTAATTCGTGTTTTAATGTTTTAAATAAGTTTGAAACCATCATTCACAATTTTGTAAAATTAATCTACATAACATTTACAAAGTACTACTATTCAACTTCACATAAACACGCGTCTACCGTAGCCAAATCTTACGATTGAAAAGTCAAAAACTGACAAGAGAGATTGAATTTATTTTAAAAAAATCAAAAGTGAAACGATATTAATTCTTCTTTAAGCAAATATAAAATAATATCTAAAGCATCCGGCTATTGCAGGGGCTACGATTAAGAACTTCCGTAACACTTTGAGCGAAAGTTTTAAGCAGAGACCCGGATTTTTATTGAAACAACTTTTAACATTTATGTGATTTAGAACACGTACGCTTACCCAAAAGGCTTCTATCATTTTAATCAAACTTTAAATATTAAACTCTATTAGAAGACTCGAAAAATCTTACTGCAAAAAAGTTTGGCAAAAGTGCGAAATATTTTTTCGTGTTCGGTAACTCAAATAAATTTATCACGTTCACAAAAAGCGAGATTTCACAGTGAGGATTCCCAAAATAAAAACTCGATAATATTGTACCTTAAAGCTCAAAGCTTCATACTTTTAAAACACTTAAAACGAACTTTAAATAATTTATTTTATTTACGTATTGTGATTTATTAACTTTTAAAAATATTTATGCATATGAAATCAATCAAAAGAAGATCAATAATTTCTCAATGTATTTATGTACGTATTAAATTTACACTAATTACCGAATACAACAGATTCAAATATTCTCTAATACATAAATATTACGATAAAACTATAACACAAATGTATTGTAATTGCGGTATATAAAAAATATTTCGTATACAACAAGAATCATACCTAATACTTTCAACAAATAAATCCATCCATCGCAAACGTTCTTTGAATTAAATACTGATTGTAGTAGTGACATAGGTATTTGAGTGTACTCTTGCTGTTGTTTAAACTAATTTATCAATAAAAAATATTTTATTATATCTTTTTATTATATACTTTAAAGTTTGATATTAGCAGCTTCTGGGGAATAGATGTGGGTTTTACCTTTGTAACCAGATGTCGCTGGTTTCAGATAAAATGAAGTCCTAACTAGCTCAATACCAAAACTAGATTTTTTAAAATTTAAAATTGCTTTTTCTTTTTCGGCGCATCATTAAGTATAATTATATATTTTTTTATCTACTATTCAAAATGAATAAATCGAATAGTTTAATCACATTGTTCATAAAAATTAAATATTCCAATTATATGTTTTAGATAAATCTCAAAACATTATACAAATTTGAGAGAGCAGATTTTAATTAACATTATAAATACCTTCAAAAATAATAATATAAGGGTGGGGTAAATAACAGTAAGAGGGTCTTAGATGCGCTGAGAGAGAGGAATAAAAAAACTTAATTCAAAATTCCAGAAATTTAAGGCTCAAGAAGTGGTGTAAGACCTGGACGACTGGGGAGAATGCGAAGAAGTAGACAGATCCTCGACTAAGACGTCCTACCATCAAAAGAAGAAGTTGTTATTCATAAAAAACTTTATCTTCACAAACTTTCCATTGAGAAAATACGTAAGCCTCCAAAGTTTTAACTTTTGTTTTATGAAATTATCGCTTAAATTATTAAAAAGTTATTTAACAAGCAAATACATTCAGTGTCACCCGTTTTTTATGAAGACATATTAAGAACATTCATTTAAGTCTACGTTTTATTTTGTTTTTAAAAATTCGACAAAAATAGCAATAAAATGATTTTAATATTAAACGTTTCATGAAGCTTAACCTTCAAATCAGATAAATTACTACAAAACAAATATGACTTACAATCCTTAATAGTTTATAATATTTTGATTGCAGTGTGTAGTAAGATTCAACAATAATAAAGTGACCAAAGTTGATTGAATCAATTAAATTGTATTTAACTATCATCACAGTGTTACTCTAGTGTGCCAAGAAACATTTTGGGACTCAATAAATACTGTCAATCAATTCTCCGTTAACAATTGGAAATGGTCCCAAAATTAATTAACGTATGCTCAAACTAATCCCCTTTGATCATTAGGTATATAACACGAATAATAATATTGCCTGTTCACATATTCGTGACGTAAGCTATTCTAAGTAGGGGGATAATACTTGAAATGTGTGCCATATTGTCTATAGCGGCGATATGAATATTAATTTAACATTGTTAACTGGCTCACGGAACCACCATTGTACCATTATCATTTATTTATATTGGCTTACTTGTGGACCGTTATTAATCGGAAAATTTCGTTTAATTATGAACGATATTAATTTAATTGTCAAAATATTACTACAAGTCATTAAGTCAAGTTACTATAAGTCACAAAGATACGTTTTTTCGTGAATATTTTTTATATAAAAAATTACAAAACAATTCATATATTTTACTCCACGCTGTAGATACGTTATGCAGGAATGACAGTTGAAAGAAAATTTTAATAAATCTTTTTCTAATGATTGAAAACCAAATAACTGACATTAATTAAAATAAACATTTAATAAGTTTTTCGTCATCATTTTTTTTAGATTTTATACGAAAGAAAAATCATAAAAATCTGATGTTTAATTTACATTTTGAAATCGTCAGTTGATATCAAATAAAACTTTATTGTTTTTTTTTTCAAATGAAATTAAAGAATGTTGACTACTCGTAATTGTGGGCGCTGGTTGTTTTTCAACAGCATTCAAATATATAATTTTAAAAATTTATTTTATTTTCATTAAATGAATAGTAATAATATTTTTTAAAGAAATAAATTTTGTATCTACCTTATTTTTACTTCTTTTGACTGCCATTCTGTGTGTCTCTCGAAACTTATAAGTATTGCAGCAATTTCCTGAAACAAAATGAAAGTAAGGTAGTTAGTACAAACACACATTTTATGCAGAAATGCTTAAATTAATTCATAAATAAAACATAAATTTATTTAACGTTACAACAACACATTCAAATATTTTTTTTATGTTCTGACATGCCTCTACGACCCATATATCTACACCAGTAGACCTTTGATTTTTTTTACATTTCTACATCTTCAGAAAATTTATTTCAATTCATTACTTTATGACGCCTTGTAAAGTAGCCTTGTCTATGACGTAGAATATTTGAGTGTTGTATTTGTATTGTATATATTCGTGCGTAGAGCTTCGTAAAGCCAAATAGCGAAGCACAGGATTAAAAAATTCATTATCGATGTCAACTGGAGATTACCAATGATATTTGTTACATATATACTTATAAAATATACAATAATAGTAATACAAACCTGTAGTGACCAGCAATGGTGTAGTGAAGAACAAACATAAACGTGTTATATCTGAGTGAAATTTGTTTTTCATAATATTTTACAATGCTTTTTTTTAATTATGTATTTTAACCCATTAATATTTTTTGATAAAAACAGGAGTGAAAGTGAATACAAAGAGAGTTATGTTCAATCGAAATATGCGACCCGATTCTTACATTTAACACTACATCACTGATGCCAATTGATAACCTCAGATGTTGAAAGACAATTTGGAAAATTTCAATAAATACACGAGCAGTAGTAAATCACTTAAAAAAGCTCTTAAAGCTTAAAATCTGGTAATGATAACTTCACTTGTTTATTATAATAATCATTAAGTTTTTTGAAGTTCTAATGGGTCAATATAATATAAAATCATAAATGTATATATGTATACAAGCTTTTCATGCAATATGAATTTATTATTATAAGCTATTAAGTCAACACGCATGTTCACTTTTCAGTGTATGTTTTAATTGCTCTATCGATTATACTGGCTTAAACGCCTGTAAAAGAAATAATCCATTCATGATTGAAACAATAGGAACACTATATTTTCTTATTTTATTTCCTTTTGTACAAAATTCTCACCTATACATATTTTCGCTTATGTTTATAAATAGGCGTGGTTATTATTAACGCATTTAGAATTAAAATAAATAATAATAGCAGAATAAAATTAACGTGTTACATATTTGAAAACAATGCCATCTATATAAAAATTAACAAGTAATTGCTAGTAACTTTTCTCCGTTCAACCTCTTCGACTTTGTCAAACCCTAAGAGATTTTATTGCGGGCCAAGGGACGAGGGCTTTGTGTATTGCCTGCCTTTAAAGATTCAGCAACAAACGTAACTTTTAGATATTTAAAATAAATTCCGTAATGATTAAAAATATCGTTCGTATACGATTAGAGATATATTTTCGTTTTATTTGGATGTTAAAGTGAGCTTTATTGAAGCATGATCATTTACTTTATTATTGTATTTTATGTGGATGATTCAAAGACTTGAAAAGTATGATATTGTTATAAATTAACAGCTTAGCTGTGAGAACGCACAAAACATTGTAAAAACTAAAAGAAAACAACCCTTTTAAATTACAATCACCTGATTTGTAATTGAGATAGATACATACAAAAACAACACGCATTATTACATTTGTCCGCCAAAACGAATCAACTACAGCTGCCTTGTTTAACGTTGACTTAATACTAGATTACTTTGTCATTTTTATCTGCGGAATAAATCGTAACTTTCAAAAGCGATGTGAGATCGCCCGTTACTGTCGACAGTTAAAACACAACGAAGTGCATGTTGGGCCGATGCCACTGGCGACCAAGGCGCGTGCAATGTGAATAAAGTGTCGCTTTACTACTCTATTGCCAGCGGTAAATAATAAAACACTAACGTACCAGACGCAATCAAACAATGAACCCTAATTAAATATACTTTTGCTTGATTAATTATTTAACAATTGTGGGGAAAAATACTTTATTTTCGATCTTTAAAATGACTTAGAATGAAATATTGTCGAAGTATATTGATTGAATTGGCATTTACTTGGTAGAACTCCATTGTGACACGGTGAACAAATAGCAATGTATTTTAGTTCTGCATTTTTTTTTATATATCAGATATAGTTGATATCTTATGTAAAAAAAATTGTAGAGCTAAAATACATTGCTATTTTTTCACAGTGTGACTTATTAAATATTGTCGGAGTAAATTGATTGAATTGGCATTTAATTGGTACAAGTCCATTATAACACGATGAAAAAATAGCGATGTATTTTAGTTATACAAAATTTCATAAGATGTAGTTGATAGCTGTTTCGGCTCAACCTTCGTCAGAACTATGTTTAAACTTACATTTACTTATCTATATATATTGATGTGTAGAAAGTGTACACAATAGTGTTATTGTCGAAGTGTTTAGGGTTGGTAATATAGAATTTTATTTTCAATACAAAATGATACCCGTGGTATTCTACACGATGTGTGGCTCAATGTGACACATGTTTCACACTTTCGATAATTATCTTCACCTTTAATGTGCTTAAAGCTTATGTATTTACAAGATAAACAAATATTTTGTTTATTTATTTTAAAATAATAGTTTTAAGGAGTGTTTATTTTAACTGGACGTGAAGAAATGAAGTCATATTACACATTTTAATACAAAATTGATTATTGGTTAAAATTTCATGTAGAAAAAAACTTTGTAATGAGTCGCTTGTTTTATTTGAAACTTTAAATTCTTTTAATTGATAACAGCTCATAAATTTGTTAATTTAAAGATAACTCTCAGCGAATTCCTTTAGCAAAATTTTTTTGTAGTATTTCTTCCAAACATTTAAAACCTTAAATTAAAAAAATATATTTATTTCACAAATCTTTCGCACATTTTAAATATGGATAATCAAAAAAACTTTTTCAAATTTGTACATGAAATGGTTCAAAAAGGCAGATTGGACTTTTGAAAACTTAAATTACTTTCGGATGACTCGGTAAAAATCTTATACAAGGGTTGAAACCCGTTCAAAGTAACGGTTATATGCGTATTTATTTTTACGCAAAACCCTTATCCAAGCAACTTTTCTCGTACTCATTAAACATAACGAATACATTTTAAAATATCGTCATTTTATGTGAAAATTTGAACCTTTTACAACGCCCCCTAAAATTTTTGGATAGAAATAAAAAAACTCGTATAACCGATAATGAAATATATTGATCATGATATTGAATATAATTGATATCACTTTCCTGTCTTTTTTCCAAAAAATACGAATTATTTTATTGGTTTTTTTGTTCCCGGATCTTTTTTTGTGACAATAGTAATAATAATTTAATTTTAATGTCATGCCATTTTTTTTTCAAAATTCTTGAGACGTAAATAAACACGTGAATACTCTTTCCAAAAGAATTCCTGAACTTTTCTTTAGAATATAAAAAGAAAATACATCAAAGGGGTCAGTTTTCAGAGCAAAGTATATCGTTGCCCAGGGAAAACTTCGAGAAAAGCTTTTAGAGACTAAAGCATGTGTGCAAACCGGTAAGAAATGATATGCCAAAGCACAAAGAAATTTTTATTTGGCATTTTGAGAAGAAAGTACCATTGACACAAATTACACTCGTTAAAATAAACGCCTGAAATAAATAAGTAGAGATATTATTGATGGGACATGATCAAATCCAAAAATTACATCCAAATTACAACTTGCTTTGTTTATTATTTTTTTTTTGATTTATTTTTATGATCATTTTTTTTTTATTTCGCAGTGCTTATAGTGTACGAGTCTTTAAGAAAATGTGAAAAAACTGACTCGTCGAGATTTATATCAGCAGCTATCTGTATCAAGTTAAATATGAGTAAATGATCCAATCATATTTTTGGTATTTGACTTAACTGTCTTCCATTATCCAAAAAATAGGTTGTAATTTATGATATCGACTGAAGGTGCTTGATGGAATTTCAATATCAAATTTGAATTGTTACAACTTTGTACGATTCCACATGTTTTGTCACTAACGACCCGGGTTTCGTCAATCGGCATCTTCAGGCATTCTATCGCACGGATACAACAGAACTGACAGTTCTGCCGATGATGCCGAAAGGCAAAACCTGGGTCTTTAATGACAAAACATTCAAACAGGGTTGTGTTTTTATGACTATTTTTATTATTTTCATATAAATTAATAGTTCTTATTTTTTTAAATATTCCTTCATAACTACTACATTTTATTCAAAGAATATTGATATTAAATCTAAAAACAGTAAATATTTATACATAATTGAAATAAAAATATTACAATGCAATTGTTTCAATTTGAGTGTGATGAACATTATCTGACGGGTTGAGGCATACGATGCAATGCAACGCAATGAAAGCGATGAAACAGTTATCTCCCGGAGTGAGTAAGAAGGAAGGCTAGGTGCCAAGAGGCGGAACCTTAAATATTCACAAAGCTACGAGGCATACGGCTTCTTTATCCGAGACGAGGCGACCATGATTCTGTCGAAGATGAAACGGGGCATATGTACTCTGTTTACGATTCCATTAATTCTACACTTTGTGGCCGCCTCGGGACCGGATGAATAAGATGTCGATCCAAAAGAGATTCTTGTAAAAATGTTCGTCGCAAAATTTCAAGTTTTATAATTGAAAAATAGTTAAATTGACATTGACTGAATTGACAAGCGGCTTAATAATTGTAAATAGAATCATAAATAACTCAATTGTAAAGAGTATTCGTATTTTACAAAAAATATATATAATATAATTTATGATATCGACTGAAGGTGCTTGATGGAATTTCAATATCAAATTTGAATTGCTACAACTTTGTACGATTCCATATGTTTTTTCACAGCACGGATGCAACAGAACTATTGCATCCGTGTGATGGAATGCCTGAAGATGCCGAAAGGCGAAACCCGGGTCGTTAGTGACAAAACATGTGGAATCGTACAAAGTTGTAACAATTCAAATAAATATAATATTTGAAAGCGTATTTTTTGTGATATATCTTAGTCCATATTTAAATGATGGATTTTTTTTGCGTAACCCATAGGTACTCAAACTTTTTCGGATGGCGACCCCTTTTCATAAAATCCATGTGACCCACGACCTTCGATACAATTATACGGTCAACTAAAAAAAATATTTTTTTAGTTGACCGTATAAGTTGGCGACCCCCCAAAAAACATTTCGCGGCCCTCAAGCTGAGAGTCTATGGTTTAACTTTTTGAATCAAAGTATAAATTAAATAAATAATTTTATGCAGAAACGCTATTGTAATTAACTATTCTAGTGTGATATTTTATTACTGGTAACATTATAGTATTTTTTATGTTTCCATGACAACATCTATGCAACTTGAATAAAATTATTATATTATCCGTTGTCATGACAACATCAGAGATATAATATTAAGTAACTTTAGGTCATGTGCAGTGGAATATGGCTACAGGTATGCAAACGCCCAGTTGAACGTTCGAAGTGAGGTCACGTGATACAGTTTGGATCAGTATCTGACAGCTTGTATTTTCTGGGGTTCAAAGGGAAGTAAAATGCTGAAGCTTGCATGAATTTATGGTATTTTCTCCCAGAATTTTGAAAATAAATATATGGTAAAGATACATAACAAATTGCTTTAAAATATTTAAGCCTCACCCGACGAACATATGCTTAAATAAAAATCAGTTTAAAATCACTCGAACTGGAATTATGATGAGATAAATAGAATTATAATTAAAAATTGGCTGTCTCAGTCTTATTCGTTATATATAATATTTCAAACCTCTTCTACAACACAAAACAATATTGATCGTTACTTGCCAGATTGAAATAAGTATGTATTTATTTCCATGAAATAATAAAAAAACATTTATATTTTAATGTTAGTTGATTAATATTTGTTGTAAAACCCTTTCAAGAATGACTCACTAACAAGACCGATAATGAAAATAATCACAGGAAATTGTGTTAATATTCTTAAATTTGTTTTAGCTGCCATTTCCTGCTTGCCTTGGGGTGTGTGCTTTTCTGTAATTCATAACTTTGGTATATAGACGATGCTAACTGTTGTATTTACGTCAGTTCTATTGCATCCGTGTGATAAAATGCATGAATATGCCTAAAGGCAAAACCCGGGTCCTTTATGGACAAAATATGTGGAATTGTACAAAGCTGTAACAATTCAAATTGTGGATCAATAGAGAGCTTCGCGAGATCGACCTCTTAACCAAACACATGTGTAATTAAAGCATGACGCCCAGTTACTAACCTAAATTCAGTATTTGACTAAAAAAATATACTTAATTCGTCTACTGGTTGCAGAATATTTCCATCAGAATATGTTTTAGTCAATTTGATTGCGAAAACCTTTTTATAAAATCTTACAGCCGTTTCAAAGCATATACATTTTACAACACTATGTTACCGGGGCTATTATCAAAATAAGAAATATTTCTTCTGTATTTTGTAGGAAACGGTGACTTTTTTCGCACACAATGTAGACTAAGATTCTTTCAAACGTATCAAATAAAATAACAAATATGCGTATGAGAATCAATAAAAAGGTTGCTTTAGTTAACTTTTGCTTAGTATTATCTTTTTGAGTCCAACAAAAAAACATACAATTCCGAACGGAGAAAATGGCTGGCGTAGACGTATACGGATTGTGACGACGTACTTTTATGTTTTCTTTATTTCAAGGCCTTTATTACATGTGGATATCAACATTTTTTACAAGACTTTGCCCAGCCTATTAGGTTAATCGGAGACAATATTTTCTTTTCACAAGCGAACTTTTACACATTGTAAAAATTTGTGAATTGTTTTTCAAAAAAATGCAATAAACACTATCTTTATTGTTTTGCCGATTTGTTTCTTCCTTAATTTTGAATTCTACTTTCATGTATTACATTAAAAAAACTTAAAGGTAACACGTGTTGGTTACAATATTATTCACATTCGTAGCAATTTTTATCGAAAAATAAGTATCTCATATTGACACCATGAATGATACATATTATATAATCAATATCTCATATTGATTATATGTATCATTTTTTTTCATATGTTGTAATATTGTAAAAATTGAACAATATATATAGTGAAATGATTATTTCTTATATAGCACAAGTGATGTTATTTAAATATTTATTACTTATTTTTGAATATTTAAGTTTTGTTTTTTCTTGATTATTTGCACTGCCTTCATAAATCCTAAAACAAAACTTGTACTTAAAGGGTTCTCAGTAAATTACAATTTGAAATTTTACAGGAATTATGTTTTTATTTCATTAAACAGTTTGCATGCTATAGAAGTAGGTTAAGGATCAAGTACAACTACAAAAAAAGTTTAAGAACCACAAAAAGAGATAAAACGAAACTTAAGCCTCAAGTTAATACACCGATGTTAGGTTATATAAGCGAAAACTCTTAAGAGTTGTTTTTCCAGGGTTGTTCAATACTTTTTTCTGATAAATACATATTTTTAAAACAATAATACATTTTATTATTTTACATATAAACCAAATTTTATTACATAATTTGACTGAGAATTAACAAATTGACTCACTGTATACAAATATAATTTTATTTAAAAAATTATGATGTAAATGCACAGTGAAGTCGTAATTTATATAAATGTTTTTTTTTTTAAAGAAGCATGAAATCTAATTAAACGTATGCAATATTAATTGAGACTTAAAGCAAGTAAATAAAAATATAAATCGTTTGAAATTGACTAAAGCCAAGAAAAAGAACAAAGAAAAACAAGAGTTAATTGTTTGTCGATATACATATGATAAATGTTAGTAATACCATAGCAATTAAAATATTATATAAAGTCATTATAACGCGTCGTCTTTGTTTTACAAACCGTGATATATTCATAGTACACGTACGTGTGAACAAACGAAATATTGTAAAAGTTAATGTCTTCCATATTTTAAACCACTAGAGCATTTTTTCCTATTTACAAATGAGCTCGGATCCCAAAACAATCCGACGTTAAATGTAAAGAGCTTATAGTTTGAACGACAGTTTTAATAGTTAGTAAGCACCTAAGGGTTAGACACTTGATAGTTAGTATGTATGTCACAGTCTTATATTTTGTGTCAGTCAAAGAAGTTCAAGCACTAAAATGTGTTGACAACCTCGTTTTTCAATGGCAAAAAGTCGCTCAACCCTTTCGCTTCGGGTGATATATAATATGAAAAAGCAGCGGCGGACTAAATTAGAAACTATAACTTTCTCTCGTCTAGTATGGAGGATTTTTTATACATATTTTTATCAAATAAATAGAAACAACAAAAGACTTGTTTTTATACTAGTTTTAGTAAATTCATTTTTTTTATATATACACTGTCGTCTCCGAGCATCAAACAAAATTATTGAAAGTATTAATTGCTTGTCATTTCCCGACATTATAAATGCTATTTTACACATTATCAATATTTTTCATAGTCGTAATTTTGGTTTTTTTGATGCGTACAACAGTATCAACTGATAGTAAAATTAATTGTTTTTTTTTATATGAAAATTCTTTCTCAATTTAAATAGATCATAGTACATATTGTTTTTGTTTTAAAAAAATATATAGAAAGACTAAAAAAATATACAAATACATACTTTTGATAATATTGTTTGGACGGGTTAATTACACACAATTTTGAAAAAATATTTAAGTTATATGTGTTAATTTTAATAAGAGGTTTATTTTTTTAGCTGACGTCTATTGGTTGTGAGATATAAACGAGTGTCAACAAAAAGGGTTAATTCATTTAATTAAAACGGACAAATTTTCATTGATTTGTATTAAAATATTTATTGAATGCTTAATTGTTTTATAAATGATTCAAAATGAAATGTCTAGACTGGAAAATTTTCAAGTCGAAGTCAATAGATCTAATTCTCAGGAAAACAACACCGAAGAGATAAAAATAGTTTTAAGCGAAATGGATTTGGGTGTGGTTCGACGAATTGAATACGCCTACGTAGTCACTAAGAAAAGTCATAGTTATGTTTTAGTTTCAAAATTGATAACACAAAAAACGAAAAGTGTCGCGATTATCTTAGTTTTGTTTCAGATCGATTCATTCTAAGATGAAATCATCAAATTGCAAATTTTAACAAGTAAAAGGAAACACTTCACTGCTGGCTGAAACAGTGAGGTTAGTATGTGGGGAGGGACAGGCAGTTGTCGAGGGTAGACAGGATGTGACACTTGTCTGCCGACGGAAGTAAACGCCTACCCCTTTCTTTTTCGATGTTATCTACTTTTTACGTGAAATAAACTAGGACGCCTAGAATCATTGAGAATTTTATGCAATTTTTTCTTCATTTGAGTACTTTTAATATAAATAAAAAAATTTAAATAGAATGCCGCCTATATAAGTCAAAAATTAAGTAATTTCTTGGTTCAGGAAAGCAGAGAAATCAATTTTGCTGATTATTACACATTGGATCTTCTGTGCAAAAGACTTTAATTATATATTAAAATGTTGAATATGAAGATGGTTTATCTTACTGATCATATAATTTTATTAGCTTTATTCATAAAAAAATGCTTAAAAATAAAGGATATTTGTTTACATTTTTTATGCATAATGTAATGTGTATAAATTACATATCATTTCATTTAAGTATATGATAATAATATTATATGCATGGTGGATTATTTCAAATTTATTTAACTTTGGACTTTTGTATATTAAAGAACTTTTAAATATACATATCATGTACGATTCAACAAAATAGTTATTTGATTAAATGACTATAACCATGATGCTCATTAAACAATTAAATCTATTTAATTCCTACATGTATAAAATGTTTTTTTTTCTTGTCATAGCTTAAAACTAGAAGTGCGATGTATGCCAATAAACATTTTTAAACGCACATCAAATTATTAATTGATGATGTTTTTTTATTAAAAATAATATCATATGATTCTTCTTCTTCTTTTTACTATCAAGGACATGATAAAAAATGACTTTTTGTTTCGCCTGATATTTTATTATAAAAATAAATATCCAGATCTTTAGAATAGCAATAAAGCAGCAGTGTTTCATACAGTACAATAATTTTGTTAAGATAAACGTTACATATTCAAGTAAAATAACGACGTGTAATTTATTTCGCACTTTTTATAGATCAGCATTTTGATTCTCATCTATACTCTGTGAAAAGAATAAATGAATTCAAATAAAATGTATGTCTAATCAAATAAGTTAATATCGCGTCTTATTAATCAAGTCTAAAAATCCTTTAAAATGTAAAAAATATTCAAAAAAGCGGGTATTTCCCGGATGGTATAAATATATCTTTGTACTCAATATTTTAATGTTTTTCTTGTAGCTGGCATTAACTGAAATCGGCTTGGGTTTTTATTTACTGATATTAACTGTTAGAGCTAAGTGTTTATTTGTCGTAGGACTTTATCTTGTATCTTTAGACGCAAACTTATTATATTATATAATACTATAAAATATTTTATCTCAGTTATTTTTAATACTAATTTTATTCAGCAAACAAAAATATTGGCGCGTGGTCACCGCAATAGCTATCGTTGAATTCTTTCAGCCGCCGTAATATGCCACTTTTTATATGCGGCGAAACGGGAAGGAAAAATAGTTGCAAATTTCCACCGTCTTCTAAACACAGAGACGGCGACATGTGCTCGGAACCATTTAAAACGTGACCAATGGTTTGCTTCTCGGCTTATATATTATTTTGTTCCGACCGAGAAGTCCGATATTGTTTTCCTTTTGAATGGCATAGCATTTCAATAATAATAACAAAAGAAGAATGAAATTCAGTCAGCACTGTCATTGATAACATAAAGTCTTTATTGTGTTAGCAATTTTTTATGTAATGAACATCTAATCCTTTTTTTATTTTGTTAACTATGTAATTAAAATAATAAATAATGCCTACGTTTATGTTACAGTATATATTTATTTATATTAAAAATATTATTTTCTTCTTTCTCGTAAAAGTCAATATCTCTATATATTTAATGAATAAAAATAAGCAATAAAGATAATGTATTCAAAAAAAAAAACTTCTTAAGATATTAATGAAAGATTTATGTATTAAAGATTATGATCTATTTATTTCATATTTATTAGGTTTTTGGAAATTAGATAGCAGAAAATACTTATATTTTCATAAGTGAGAAAAATTCAAAAATATAATGAATGACAGAGAATCTTGAATAGTCGGGCGGAACCTATTCTCCTAGAACAGTTACTAATGCTCAAGGTGAGCAAAATCAGTCCTGATCATAAAATATACTGTGAAAATAAGTACTAAATGTATATTATTATATTTCAAATATTATGCCTTTCTATCAAGAATTGTTAGTCAACACCTTAAAATGAACGCATTATCATTAAAAAAAACGGCTTAATCGAAGGTACAAGAATGGAAAACATTTGACACGACATAATATAATATATATAGAAAATCTTGTTTTTTTAACTGAAGTTGAAGTTTTTATCTTCATAATAATTTGTTTGACTCTACCACTGTATAATTTATGAAAAAGTACGTAATTTTAATACAATTAATATACGTACAACATGGGTTAGATAATTGTATATTTTAATACAAACAAAGCCTAGACACAATAAAAAAATAGCTTTAAAATAAATGAAAAATCTAATAATATTTTTGAAAAAAGCCCCACTAATACTGTTGACCGGACCACGTTCAATAATAAATAACACACTTATTGTGCAACAAAATAAAATGCACTTTACTCGCAGTCCGTTTTGCATGCTGCATGTACCAAAGTTTATGCCGACAACACTGTTTTGTAGCAGCACTCCGCGTATAAGATATGGGAATATTATATTACCAGTGCCTTGTAAATGGCCCACTCTCGAGTGGCTGTTTGCATATTTTGAATTGGCCATGCGAAATAGTGTAATACTTCCGCTAGATCCACGTTGCACAGAAATAATCATACGAAGGAAATTCCTACTTAAATATTACGGCAAGAAGAGAGTTAGAAAAGAGTTTAAAGTGGTCAAATATAACATGATTTTTTACACCTTATTTTGACAGTCTTACAAACAGTGGTGTTATTTAATATTTTGTGAACGTTTGGAAGAAAGACGTCCATAGTTGAGTTTGAATGTGCATTATTAGGTTCCGAGCTCTATATCAAACTGATGTTATTAACATTTTCCATTTGGGATGTCATACAGGGATACTGATGACTTCTCTTCTCCAGTTGATCATATCTCGCATTAAATATCATCGAGTCTAAATCAGTGGTTCTCATGTGCGTGAACCAGAGAATTTTGCTGCAGCCACTAACAGTTTTATAGTAGATATTGATATTTAAGAAAAAATGTGTTTTACGAATGAACTTGATTAATATTTTAAAATTGGTTGAATACACCTGACTTATCTAGCATTTGTTCGAGTTTAAATAAAATACCGTTTTAATAATAATACTGTTAAAATAAATTGGTCGAAGTTATATTGTTCGTTGACCATAAATCAACTCAATATAAATAACTGACAATAATTTCTTTATTAATTTTGTTGATTTTACCGACATGAAGAACTGTATATTTTGAAAGATCATTTAGTGTATTGTACTTCATAAAAAATAAATATCGAAACTACTTGTATCACACTTGGTGTGGCCACGAGACATTTTCATAGAACAGTTGATGTTTATAACGTGGCCACAATGAAATTTCACGTGAGAACCACTGGTCTAGATCATGATTTTTATTATTATAACAAAATTTTATTTATCCTTGAAGTCAACCTAACAACCTAACCATAAATTTCTTTTAAATTATGCTTGGCCAAAAAGGTTTATATGCCATTCTTCAGTCAAATTATGTTCATTAATTATCATACATGGTTCAACGTTATACGTTCAACGTTAGCGTCCAATTACAGTTAAAATTAAGATCTAATAGTGGTGCGCAAAACATTAAGAACAAGGAAAAAAAAGTGTTTGTTTATACAAAAATTCATTCTTTAATAATTTTTCACTTTTATTTAACTCCGTCGACATATTTTATTTACAATATGCATAGACCTTTTATTCAAAACATTTATTTGCACCTAGAAATAAACGTAACAAGTAGGCGTCCAATAGTTTAAATCGGAACCCACCCAAAAGCTCAATAATAAATGAGTCTTTTGATACAACCGATCAAAGGTAACACTTTACCTTTACTCCATTATTCAATAAGGCACCTTATCATGGCGTTGGTTCGTCTTTCTTGCGGAGGAGGTTGAATCTCTGAAGTCTCATTGATGTAATATAATTTTTACCAGAGGCAACGTCATGCTACGTCAGGTTTTAAATGACATTATAATGTGTTAAAAAAAGAACACTCAGGGATAAAACAAACCTATTCCCAATATGACTAACATTAAAATGATTTAATAACAATTTATGTTAGTCGTGCAATATATTAACTTTGAAGCATTATAAGTTTTTAATTATGAATACATTTTGCGTAAAAATTATATTCAAAACATTGTGTTAACGATACCACGTATGCCGTGTGTGTTCTATAATTTTACATTAAACACCTTAATATGTAGTCAAACTATCAAAAGTTAAGCCTTTACATTGTATTTCAAAAGACTTTATAACACTTTTAGATAAGAATCTTCAGGGATAGTTAAAGGATCAATTCCATCAAAGGAGAGCTTAATTTTAAATTGCACAAAAGAGTAGAGCTTTAAAATCAAAGCTTCAATAGCTGTGATCGATTAATTACTTCATAAACGTAAACCGATGAAAAGTCTTCCGTCCATAAGTATCTCCAGAATACTGCAATCGTTAACAAATCGTTATTTTACAAATAGCTGATTTTATCTATCGCTATCGCTTTGGCCTATTTTCAAAGGATTAGATTGAAATTATGTGTTAATTATGAGATTTAACCGTTTGGCTGCGTTTAGAGATTAAAATTAAATATATTTTGAATTGTTACAACTTTGTACAATTCCACATGTTCTGTCATTAACGACCCGGGTTTCGCCTTTCCCTTTCTTCCCAACTCCCCCTTGTTGTACCCTTTAAGTGAAATCGGTTCAATCTCATGATGGAAATTCTTATATTGCATCACTAGATGTTTGATAGTAGGTATCGATATATAAAAAAATTTAAAAAAACCCATTAATATTTTAATGTTAGTTAGTAGTATTTATTGTAAAACCCTTTCAAGAATGACTCATTAAAAAGATCGTTGATGAAAATTATCACAGGCAATTGTGTTAATTATTATTAGATTAATATTATTAAATTTGTTTTAGCTGCAATTCGCTGCTTACCTTGGGGTGTTTTCCTGTAATCAATAACTTTTGTATATAGACGATGCTAACTGTTTATATTAAGTCAGCTCTGTTGCATCCGTGTGATACAATGCCTGAAGGTAGCGAAACCCGGGTAGTTAGTGACAAAGCATGTGAAATCGTACAAAGTTGTAACAATTCAAATTTCAAAATGAAATCTGTCAAACATTATTTCATCCACACAAAGCAAGGAATTCTTAAGTGAATATTTTAACTGATTGTTCATAAAAGCACAGCAATAAAATAAATGACTATCTTTTAATTACCCAGTGGTTTGAACACGATCGTATTAAATAATACTAACAATACAAAAAAAGTTCATAGCCACCACCTTTGTAAAGAAATGACCCCTATTGTATAAATATAAAGGTTTATAAATATTGAAAAGGCGCTGCACGATCCCCAACGGCTCATTAGTGACATCAATATCGCTTAAACAGCATTTAAACACTCATTTCTCCCTGAACAGAAAATTAACGAGTCATCTGTTTGCAAAACTATTCGTTTTCATTTTAAATAGCATAAATTATATGTATGTATGTCTTCCGGGATTTTAATGTAATGCGTTTTCTCAATTATCTTATTGTACATATGGTATTATTTCTTCTACTTTTATGTAATTCATGAATAAATCGACGATACAATTAGTCTAAATAAGTTTCTCAAATAAGTAAAACATGACACAAATCTAGTAGCCCACCAAGTGGAATAAAAAGTTATCAATTTTAATTCTATATTTAAAATGATAATACATTTCATAAAAATTTAATAATCATATAACATTTTAGTAATATATTGACTGAATCGGCATTTACCTTTGAGAAATAACACGGTAAACAAATATGAATGAATCTTAACACGGTGAATTTAATAGATCTTAAATACGTTGCTGGTTTTTCACCATGTTTATGTAATATTATAATAAAATTATCAATGATTGAAAATATCAACAATTAATTAAAATAAAGAATTATCATTGGTTGATTGAATTGGTACTTACTTGGTAGAACTCCATTATAATACGGTGAAAAAATATCAATGTATTTTAGTTCTACAAATTATGGTTGATAGCTATTTTGGCTCAATAGTTCTGACGATGGCGAAAGCCGAAATAGCTATCAACTATATCTTGTAAAAAACCATTGAACTAAAATACATTGCTGTTTTTTCACCGTATTATAATTATCATTGACTTATTTTTTTGTTTCATAGTTAAAATATATATATAATTAAATGACTAGTGTCAAGTTTGAACGACCCTTAAATTTTACCACACCTTGACTTGGCCTGCGTGCTGAGGTATAATATCGATCCAGCCAATATATCTATCTCCGTCTCTTAATATTGACAAGCCATATGTCAGACGGAGACAGATACACTGACCTCAACACAACCCCTGATAATAGTTGACGTCACACACTGACCTCACGTTAAGTCCGACACTTTTTTTGTGTGACGGAATAATGAAGCCATTTCTCTTAGTCTTATCTATTCGATACGTTTTTAGGCAAACTTTTGGTTAGGTAACAACGTAAATAGTGTCAAGATAATATATTTTTTATTTGTATTAAAAAAAAAACAAAACATTTTTTTCTCTATTCGAATGCGAAGCATATGGCATCTTGCTCTTATGTGATTTATATGCTTAACTTCTCTTTTTTGAACAGATTTGGGATATAGAAGTAGCACTAACAGTAACAATACATCTGTCTAGATTCTAGAACATGAATAAGTTAAAACCAAAATTCAGAAGCAGGCGCCAAAAGGTGTACAATTATTTGTGTATCAACCATCGGTAGACGAAAGAGATCTTTCTATAACAATGGTTCTCATGTATGGCCACTATAGGATTTTACTGCGGCCACCAACAGTTTCATAGTAAATAATGATATTTAAAAAAAATGATTTACAAATGAATTTGTAAAATTATTATTATTTTAAAATGTGTTTAAAGTTTAAGTAGAGGACCGTTTTAATAATAAAACTGTTTAGAAAAAGAATTAAGAAAAATTACTTTATTAATTTTGTCGATTTTACCTACAACTGTATATTGTGAAAGATTATTCAATGTAATGCACTGTATAAAAAATTAATATCGAAACTATTTTTATCACATATGGTGCGGCCACGAGACATTTCCATAGGACAGCTGATGTTTATAATGCGGCCACAGTGAAAATTCACGTGAGAACCACTGATCAAGGACATGGATAAGTTAAAACCAAAATTCAGAAGCTGGCGCCAAAAAGTGAACAATAATTTGTTTATCAGCCATCGGTAGACGAAGGAGATCTCTCCATAAGAAGAAAAAATTAGGTGCGTAATAGATTAATTATTTCACCAAAAAATGGGAAAGAAAATATGGAAGGAAAATCATACTGGATAGGAATAAAATGAAAAGCGACACTTGATTATTTTGGCATATTTTTCAATAAGTTTAGTATTTAAGTTTCCTTTAATTTAAGTGAAATGAATTGTTTTTTTGGTAATTTCGTCAATGTAAGCTACCTTAATATTTTGAAAACCAAAACTTGTTTCTTGAAACTGACTAATTTGAAAACATGATTTATATGTATTTTTTCACAAACTAAACATTTTTAAAATTTTTATTTTAATATACTTTTGCCTTGACAGCCAATTTGGTGTAAAATTACGAAAATTTCCTAACAGAATGTTTATGTAGATTTTAACAGTCATTTATTTTTTTCGACACTTCATAATATAAGTTGTTTAATACAATTTAACAGCACTTTGGTAATGATGAATATGCAATGTATTTTTTACGTACTGCATACATGAATAAAACATGAATAAAATTGAATAAAATATGGTTTTCAGTAAACGTATCATTTGCATGAGATGCCCATACTTCTGCGAATCAACCTTTACAGGCTTGATTTATTAATGAAATTTTCTTGTGATTTTCACATAAATCATTCTATGAATACCATCGACTATTTGGAAAATAAAAAAAACAAAGTTTTCCAATCTCCAAAATTTGAATTACACATATACACCTTTGGTATAAAAAATCAATGTAGTTTGCCTATTCTGGCGGTTTTGGTGGATGGTTTTATAATTTATAATAAAAAAAAAATTTTAAAAATCTACCAAATACAGCAAAACATTACAAATTGAGAAAAATTCTTAGGGATTATTTAAAAAAAACTGTATGTAATTAATACATATTATAGTCGATCACATTTCACATTTATCTTTTCATAAAAAAGGTATTGATTGAATTCGCATTAATTTGGCAGAACTCTATTGTAGCACTGTGAAAAAACAGCAATTTATTTTAGTTCTGCAAAATTTATAAGGTAAAAGTTGATAGCTATTTTGGCATACCCCCTTATCATAACTATGTCATAAAAAAAGGAAATTGAACGATTCAATAAAAACTAGGTTTAAAAATCCATTAGTCCATTGATTCACTCCAAAAGCATGTTTCACTTTGGGAGCGAACATGGATTAACTGTTACAGATAATTTATTTATTTAGAAGATTGCCCCAGAAAGTTTTTGTGTACATATAATCAGATCATTTAAGCTTCATTCAAACTATTTACAAGCCAGACTCAAACAAATAATCTAAGTCATACAGCTGCCGAAACTTTTATTTTAATTGAAAAATACGAGATAAAAATGAGATCCAATTTATGATTCTCTGTTCACATATAAACTACTCTCCGTATATTGTATCATATCTGTTATGTATATTAGCAATTGATAATATTTTCCACGCGTGGAGATCATACTGAAATTTTTGTTTTAATACATAGAAACATATCCATTTTATATGCACGTATCCCAAGGGTGAAAAGCCAAAAGCTAAAGTTAGTCAAACGCAAGTTTAATGTTCCGAAAATTTCCGTGAAAAGTTGAGCGAGAATTTTGCAGTTTTTTCGGTCATACTTTACGACGTTTCTTCTCTTTTAAGTCCCAGTCATGTACTGCATGAAGTTATGAATATATATTACTCCACGGCGACATCATTTTTGGATGATTTTTATGTCATGGACGTACATAAAGCCAAAATATTCACCATAAAACAAAATCGGTTGAATATGTTTTTAAATGTTCGGTAAATCTGGTATAATAACGCGCTTCGTTTGTGACAGTACGAACAAGCTAAGTTTGCACAACAATATATTTCAGTATTTTAAATAACTGATGAAAACTGTTGATATAATAGTATAGATACATATTAGACGAATGTTTACAAATGCTAAAAAATCTTCAGCGAAAATCGATGTGCAATCGAGGATGGTGTAAAATCGTGACATTCGAAATAGCTTGATACGTTTTAATTCAACGTCGATGATTTCATCGGCTGCTTTTTCTCTTTTTTGCATAAATTTGTTGTTAATAATAACGTTAAACTACAGATTGTAAAATTTTATTTATTATTCTAAAAACCAGTTTTGCTTGGCTATTTACCACATTCAACTACGTATAAATATTGTTTCAATTTATTCATTTTTTAAAAAGCTAAAATGATACCTCGCTGAGTGAAATTTTGTACGATTGTATACACAGTTAATGTTTTTCACACAGCTGAAAGTAGGAGCATTTTTTTAAAACAAATATTTGTCAAGGAAAACTTATTATGATGTAGCTTGCTAGTTTTGATGTTTTGAAGTGGTTTTTAATGTGACCATTGATAAGCCACCTTATCTCATGGACACTTTCATATATAATACATTGCATTGAACTAAAACATGTTTTGTTTTACGCTGTTTGACTTTTAGCGGAAATACTAATGACAAACCATAATATGTTATTTCTTATGCAATAATTTTCCGGAAAATAATCAATTAAATCAAACAAAATACATTGGGGATTGCTACATAGAAAAATAAATCTACTAAGTGCTTGAAAAATTGCCTAAAACACAAAAATGTGATGATTTCAAAATTCAACGTCACACCATTACTACCCCAAATCCAGGCATATCCCAAAATCAATTAAAATTTTATTTACAGCCATTTTGAATATTTGACGTTTTGAGTACGTACATCGTGTGACGGTACTAAAAGTTTTACATGATACATTTCGTATGATTTATTCATGGCGACCCGAATTAGAAAGGCGAATTCGAAAACACGTTTCGATAAAATTATACTTACCAAAATGGATGACGAATACTAAATTAACATCACCAAATGTTATTTATTTTCCGGTGTGGATGATTCGCGAAAACAATAATGGAAACTGGCAATCATTTTTGTTTTAATAATAAGTTTGTCCCAGTTAATTTCGAGTACAACGCTATCACACATTGCACGATAAGAATAATTTATACTGAAACAGTCGGAACAATTTTTTGAAAATAATACCAGAAGAGTTTTCATTTTTTTTAACACGGTGGAAAAACAGCAATGTATTTTAGTTCTACAATTTTTTTAAAAGATATGGTTTATAGCTATTTCGGCTCACACCATCGTCTATATCTTATACAAAAAGTTGTAGATTTTTTCACCGTATTATAATGGAGTTCTACCAAGTCAATGCCAATTCAATCAATAACTTTATTTTTTAAGAAAGATTTTGAAAATATTTATATTTTTTTTCCTAACGGATTTCAATTTACCGGTGGATTATGATAAATATTTTAAACATTTCTGTTTTATTTACAGCAATTGAACGCTTAAAAAGTACTAAATATGTGTACTCTTAACCGTTACAATAGTTAAACTTCACTCGATAAACAAAACAAACCATTTATTTTCATTCTAAGAATACAATTCTACCAAGACTTGATATGAAATTGAAAAATATGCGTTCTAAAAAATATTATGGTAGCTTCCGTTCGTATGTTTACGTGGTGTGCGAAAAGGAGCCATTTGTGTATCGTAAATCATCCGCATTTCGATATTATTTGTTGGGGCGGACTCGTAAAATTCCGAATAGACGCCATTTGTCCTTCAAAGTTCAATTTATTTGTTGTTCCTGAAAGATGACAGCCTGCCATTCGCTAATAAATCGTCAGAATAATATTATTTCAACAAGAACTGCAAGATCATCGAAAATATTTACCAACTATTCGAAAAGTATACAGCGCGGAGAAAATATGAGTGGATTTTATTGGAAGTTTACCGTTTATTGAAATTATAACGAATGATGGGAGGTAGTCAAGTATACACGATGGGTCTATTTGTATGAATGAATGAATGTAAGAATGAATTAGGAATGAAATAAAAATAAACCAGTGGCAGTACTGTAACAACAACACCACATATATGTGATAAAAATACTGAATTATTGTATTATAATTTTGAATATATTCAAGTAAAATTATTGAAAAATTAGTACAATGCAAACCCTTCTTATGTGAGATTCTTCTGCATTCACTTTGCGTGAATTGGATGGACAGTTGAATTAAGCGCAATACTTTTCATTTTTCATGAATAATTCTACTTGAATACATTTACATAATATATTTTTTTTTAATTGTCAGATTAATCTTTTAAATGTGTGATGTACATAGATATCATTATGTTATGTATATTTTTCATAAGAAAGGATTCTTTACAAACAAACGATTATATTGTCTTCTCCATTACTTAACCCTCTGTGGGTTTGGTTTGCTTCCGTAATAGACCATTTCCGTGCCACATGTAAACTTATTGACATAGCGGCCTTTTTAGTTTCATTTACAACTTTTGAAAAAAATAGTTTTATTGCGAGCAAGAAAAAAGCTAGGTCGTTGAGAACAGAAGAGAAGATGTATTGTGTACCTTTTCTAGACAGCTATATATCGATAATCAAATGTTCTTTAATCATAGTTCTGACGATGGCGTGAGCCGAAATACCTATCAACTATATTTGAAAAAATAATTTTGTAGAACTAATATACATTGCTATTTTTTTCACCGTGAAAATTATACATGTTACATAAAAGTTAAAAAAGCATTGAATCTATTTTGTAAAACTATTTATCTAAAATTGTTGTGATGTTTATTTTTTTCATATTTCATTTGTTTTAACGCCCAACTGTTTTGTCGGCATGTGGCTGTTTGTTCAAGTGAAATTCTTTTGGCATATATAAGGGAAACAACAAAAAACGCAATAAAAACTGGAAACGCAAACGTTTACATTCGATGTGTGCTCTAGGACGAAGGAATGTGTAGGTATTTTTAAACAAAACATGTTTGCGAAAAATTCATATGTCACGAAAACATTTTACAGGAGTATCAATGTTTTTTGAAAACATTGAAATGAAAAAAAAAATTATATTAAATAATATAAGCAAAACACAACGAGATATATTTATTCCAACACAGAAAGACATCGAACAGACTTACACTGGCGAATCTGTACACGCCTAAGCTAAAACTTCTTCATATTGTTATTGGTTTCCTTAATGCGCGTTTTTATGTATTGAATAAATCAATGACAAAATACACGTATATTCAAGACCAGCGCCGATTCCATAAATTTATGCAAAACGTTATTTGATTTTCATGAATTCCATATAAGTTTTACTGTACTGTGAAAATTATATTGTGCCAAAGTTTGATAGAGTAACTGAAAACCGCTGCCGAGTGGAAATTTGATTCGTACTTTACGATCCCAAGACGATAATTTCATAAATCTATGTATTGATTGATGATTTCATATTATACATATATTATTTAAAAAATATAATATTTAAACAATATTCAGTTATATCACTTTTAAGGTGTTAACTGTCACTTCTTGATGGAAAGGCATTATATTTTAAATAATAAAACACATTTTTTTACTTATTTCACAATATATTAGCCATCGCGAGCATTATCAGCTGATAATGCTCGCAATGAGCGAAACCGGTCCTGATCAAAAAATATATTGTGGAAATAAGTACTAAAAAAATGTGTTTTTATTATTTAAAATATTCAGTTATATTTATAAGGATTTATTTTGTTGTAATTATTTCGAAAATGAGAAAGATATACTGTTTGATATTACAGATTTTGACTACGTCATCAAGTTGTGGATAATTATTATTTTATGTGGATTATTTCACCCCAACAAGCATTTTTTCCAACGTAGAAGTGTTATGTCAACAGAATAATAAAAAATATTTTCCCCGGCGATGATATCTCAATTTAAATCTTCCCGATTCCTTCCCTATACCCCTGATCATTTCCTTTCGCAATAAATGAAGATACTTATTACGCATACGCGGTTTCACGCCAGGGTAGAACGAGGGTGAACGCAGCAGACGTCAACCTCACGTACACGTAAAAAAATAAACGCCTTTTCGGCTGCTCGTATTCAAATTGCAAAGCACCCCGCGAGAGTGCTAAATCATACAATATCCTGTTCCTTTCCAACGCTTTTCTTTGCTTCTTCCGATATGGATATAAACTGGCTTCGTAACCACCAATAATAGGGGGAGAATACAGAGACGCACAAGTCAGCTGGAAAAATAAATGATACTCGTCATGGCATCGTTACTCTTACAAATAACGACAACAATCCATATTTTATTAAGACAACCATTACTTATATATCGAAAAAATCAAAACATGTTAATGAAACTTTGATAAATATATAATTTAACTTAAACAAAACTGTTTTTTCAGCCGATTTATTTTTTTACCGTCCTAACCATGTGTTTTAATTGTGGAATAATACATAAAGCGTTATATCCTTGTTTGAAAAATAAAACAAAGATTTACTTTTATCTGACAAAATTGTGTTCAAATTGGGTGTTTTTTTTTTCATTTAATCCCATTACACAAAGAAATGATTGTAAAAACGTTTAAAACATAATTGTGTGGCTTACATATATTTATTCCACAAGGAATATATAGTCTCTACCAATCGATGATCTACAAAAACTATAATTTATATTATAGTACATTGGAACGCTCATCTGAAATAAAATTTAATTTATAAACGTAACGTTTTTTTTTAATTAATGAAATAAAAAAATAGCTCCCAAAAGAAGTGGATTACGTGGGACTATTAGTATCACGAATAAAATTGTATTTATAAATTAGTGAAATTCATTTATTTCAAGAAAATAATGATTGTAGAATAATCACTTAATTTTATTGGCAAATATCCTGTTGACGTTTTATTGATTTTAGCAGCAGCAAAAATGAATACCCTTAATTCGCCCCAGAAGAGATTCAGCTCATAAAAAGCGGCCGGTCTCTTCTTGTAGCCGTACTTGGAAATAAATCAATTAGCAACGCATTATAAATTTTCACCGATAACGTCAAAGGAAAACAGAACAAACGGCGAAATAAATCTCGAATCAGTTTGACATTTGATTTATTTCCATCGCCTGTTTAGAATTATTTATTGGTGTTATCCTCGTACAAAAATAATTGCAGTTTTTTAGTCTACCATAAATCGTTGTATCGATTAAATGAAGACTACAAACTACAAAGGCTCATTCATAAAACGCCGTTCTAAGAACTACGCAAAACTACTGCCACCCGATGATATTTTTTACTTTGATAGCAGCGGTGAGAGGTCAAAAAAATAATAATTTACAAAAAATATTTTGAAAGCGTGGATTTGGATAAGTACAGCAATAAAATTCTGCTATATTTATAATATTGTTATTCATCTTCGTTTAACGACGTGCTTCTCTGCGCGCCTCGTAAGCAGTAAAAATTATATAATATTCAAGTGGTTATTGAATAGAAATCAAACCCACAGTGTAAATAAATACCTTCTGTGCTTTACAAGTGATTCACTTGTACAACAAAGTATGTACTGAGAATTACACATTTTAGCTTAAATTGGATATTAAATTTCACATTTTACCCGCAGATTCTATCGACAAAACAAACGTGTATAGCAATAGTCAAAAAAACATACCTGTTCAGTGTGAAAAAAAAACAAATTCAAACATTTTTTTTTGTATTGTTATTATATTACTTTTAGATTTCATTATAATATGAAATCATATAAAAGAAACAGAGCTTTTTGCTGAGTATCGGTTCGTTTTGTGTTCAACGGAACTAAAACCCCATGAAAAGAATTTATTTACAATTTATATCCAAATTTAGCGGAAACTTTGTTTACTTATAAACATCAAATACTAGCTTTTGAATTAAGTAGAATATTTCAAATACAATTTCTTTATTCATAAACTGTAATGGTATACGAAAAGCATTACAACATTTCTTCCAAAGGATATAAAAACTTGTGAACATTTAAGCTAAGGTGTAAAATTTCCAAACGTGATCCGTTAAAGTTGCGAATGTAAACTTGAGAAGTGGATCTTTACAAATCTTTTAGGTAAAACGCGGCTGACGTTGAAAGCTTTGCTTTACACTCTACTGAGAAAACTTAAAGTAGCTTTATTTTCGGACACTCGTTTTATCATGCTTTAAAACATTACTGAACATTTCGTTATTGAAACCCGAAAGTCTCAAATAACTTATTGTTCATAGAATAAATGTTGATTGAATTGAATTACATTTAAAAATTTTAACTCTTCTACAATTTTACAAGTTTTGTCAGTCACCACCCGGGTTTGGCCTATCGGCATCTTCACACTTTCTATCGCACGAATGCAATATAACTGATTATACCTGATTAATTGATCTGATAGATTGACTAAATATGCCGAAAAGCGGTACCTTAATGGTAAGAGAAAAAATTACTGGAAATATTCAAAGTAACTTCAGTCAATATCGTAAATATTCACAAACATATATTAAGTCAATTTGTAAGTATAACAGCATAACTTCTTGACTAAATAAAAAAAACTGAAAAATTTTAAATAGTATGCAACACAAAATTATTTCACTGTTTAATTAATTTAAATGTAAAAATATTTTGTCATAATAATCACAACTACTCAAAAATTATATAAGAGAATAAAATTGTCGGCTTCGTAGTACAATGGCCAACGTTATTGACTTATATCATGGATATAACTGATTCGAGTCCTATGTTCAACAGCAAATTTCCGTGCCAACATTCTTACAGGCGATATCAGTAGTACAACTTGATAATTGACAGCTGTTATGAAAATAAACATTTAAATACACTTATAATAACAAATCTTATCTACAACGTTATTATAAATTACAGTACTGATTACCTTCAGAAGGATCATTGAATATCCAAATGTTTAAAATTTACCATCATTTTGTCATACATACAACATTCTTATATTACTTTATATTTAGATAAAAGCCTGTATGTGTGTCATTGTTAATAAAAATTACAAAAGCAACTTTTAAATCTATCGATATTCCTAGTCCTTACTATTCAAACTAATGACACTACGGAAGTAAATGTAAGCTATTTACCAGAAATTTCTTTCCGGAAACAAAATAAGGAAATCAATCTGAATTTAATGGTCCAAATACAGAATCATTTCAGTTAGAGACAAAACAGAAAACACTTTAGCAGACAAAAAGGTCACTCCTGGAATTTATGACATTTTTTATTAACCATATAAAAACATTTTACGGTTGAAATTACACGTAATAATTGATCTGAAGATTTAATTTGTGATATCGACTGAAGGTGCTTGGTGGAATTTTAATACAAAATTTGAATTGTTACCACTTTGTACGACTCCACATGTTTTGTCACTAACGACCTGGGTTTTGCCTTTTGGCAACTTTAGGCATTCTATCACATGGACGCAACAGAACTGACAGTCAGTTGTGTTGCAACCGAAAATGTTGAAACTTCGTACGATTTTACATGCTTTGTCAGTAACGACGTAGGTTTCGCCTTTCGGCATCTTTAGGCATTCTATCACACGGATGCAACAGAACTAACGTCAGACGTATCACAAGGATGAAACATAATTTGTGTCAGTTCTGTGAATGCATAAAGATGTCGAAAGGTGAATCCCGGATTGTTAGTGGCAAAACATGTGGAATCGTACAAACAATTTTAATTTACTCAAAATATTTTTAAATAACTATTAAATAAATAAATTTTAGCTAACAATAGTTTATTGGATCATAATATACGTAAATGTCTTAAAACATTAAAATGGATCAAAAAAGCTCGTAACAGAAAGGTAACTTGTGAGAAATTCCATCCGAGTTAGTATAAATGCAAATAATTCGATATTTTTCAACTTCAATTTTTTAATGCTGTTAAAATTTTGTCATTGTATGCTTGACTTTTTTAGATTTAAATTGAGACGTTTGCCCCCTTTTTAGCATTTGCTTATTAGCAAAATACGGAAACGTTCGATTTTAATCCAATTTAAACAAATGATTTTGGTATATATATTTATCTGAGCGTTTATTGAGTCTTTACTTAAAATAAATGACAATATTTTCGATGTCCTATTTGCATGGAAATCTGTGTGTCTTTGAATTTGTATTTTGAAAGACTTTTGGTTGTATTGATCGGCCTCTGCCGTTTCGGTAAAGAAGAAAAATATGAAAACAAAAATGTTTCACAAGAAAAGAAAGATATGGCCCAAAACATCTTTTGAATATATCAAGAAGGTTTTAATAAGCGCATTCCTATCTATTGGGGTGACGTCACAGCTCGACGTTTTACGTTGAATAATAGAATACATAAATAATATTTTTTTTATATAGTTTTTAAAACACGCACATTCATTGCATTACAAATTTTATTAGTTAACTTTTCAATGTGACTTTACCTTTCAACCATTTGTTTTAATTTTAATATGTTTCATCAATTTATATATATTTACCAAGCAGCCATTTTCATCGAATTCAAAACAAAAAAATAAGGAAAAATTTTACTTACTTATTATTTTATATGACTGTTCAGTTCTGATTCATGGTTTGCAATGTAACGCGTAATAATGTGCTATCAACTTTTTACATTTATAACAATATAATATGTTACTAACAAATATAATAATATCGTTTGGGTTTAGAAAAAATTTACGATGAAATCATATTTTTAAGGAGAATGCAACTACAGTAAATACAGTTAAATAAAAAAATTAACGAAAGAAATATGAAGATATGTCAATTTATTATCAATAGAATGATCTATAAAATTGTTAGCAAACAACACATTTAAATTATGGATATCCTCCCAAAGTTATTGTATTTTTCCCGCCGAATTGACGACTTTCTTAATCTCACTACGTCTAGCGCCGGAGATTTTTGTCTATGTATACAATATCAACTGTGAAAAGCCCTCGACTGAAAACTCGATTCGTATGGAAAACATCGACTTTAATTAATAACATAAGTATCTTTGAAGTTTTGCATTGAATAATGTTTTCTAATTACGGAATAGGTTGGATGAAAAACTTTTTAGAATTTAATTCAGATTTTTATTTCTAAGAGACGAAAGCTTTTTGCGGCGGTTTTTTATCAATTTATTTTAAGAAGTGTGATAGGTCAAGCTTATTAACTTCATTAATAGGGGAATTTTTTTTTTACATAACGTTTCGAGGCAAGTATTATGTTTAAGATCTATCACTTTATTAAATGTTGACTATTTTCAATTAGCACTTTAAACTTCTGATAGTCAAACACGAATTTTACCTCCTATCCGATTTTTCCCGCAGGAAATAGGTGATTATTAAATTTTCGTGACGTTACAATAGTTATAATTTTTAATTTATTGTTTTCCATCCTTTCTTTTTGGAACTTATAAAATATGGCGTGTTGAATATATTCCATAGTAGCAAAATGCTTGACGAATAAAATACGCGAACAAAATATCATTTTCGAGAAACAGGACCAATGAAATGTTAATTTTAAAATTTTTAGTCATACATTGATACAATGTCTGGGCCAACCTAAAATTTAGAATTTGGAACTACACGCGCTCTGTATGACGTCGTTAAATTATTAATCACAATATATATCAAACACACAACTTTATGTCGCCCAAAAGGAGTTTCTACCCATCAAACAGTACATTTTTTAGCAAGAATATATTGTTGATTCCTATTTATATTTGACTAACGAGTACCCGATGTGCGTTGCAATGCCACTCAAAGAATAATAGTGATTGTGTTTTAATTCCGTATATTGAAGTCATTTTGTATAAAGAATATTTTTTTGTTTCTCCATCTGGCGCGTGCGCGAAAAAATCAAAAGGTTATACGACGCGTGAGCAGGCCACATAAACCTGTATTTATGGGAAGCAATCAATAAAGTATGAAATTTGAATTGTTACAACTTTCCTTAAACTTTGATGAATTTTGATCTTTTGGTTTATAAGGTTCGCGGAAGTGTGCACAACAACCCACCAAAGTTTAATTGCAATCGGATGAGCAGTAGGAACGCATACGAGACAAACAAATAGACAAACAATAATTTACATATATATACATACATATATATATAGATTATCAAATCCTATGTAAAATATTTGAGAAACACTGGTGTTTGAAAAGCATTAGATAATAATATATTACGATATCGATGGAACACTTTGAACGTCATAAATCATTTTTATGTTCTTCAATACCATCAAAATTTTCATTGTTAATACGATACGACATATGGTGCGATTGCATAGCTCGTGGGTCCACATTATAAAAGCATTTTTTGAAAAATTTCCGAAAATAATCATGTATAGCACAAAAACGCGTTAAAGATTTAACTTTAGCGATATTTTGAGCATGTTATTTTAAATTTCAATATAAAACAAAACCATTTGTGAATTGAAGTTTGCTTGTGGCAAGATTCGAAAAAAAGTGTATTAATCTCATTTACATTTTTAGGCTTACATGCTATCTTATATACAACAAAATGTCGAGAAAATATTATAAACTTCATCGGTCAGAATTTAAATAAAATCTTTTACTTAAACATACTTTATTCTCTAATATTGGTTTATTTTACGTTTTTTCTATAGTTTAAGCGGCTTTTTTACTACATGTAACTATGGTACATAATTACAGTTCACAATTTAATAGTTGGCATATAAATTCAAGATAATAAAACCTTTTTTTAAGTAGTTCTTATATATTAGTTAATCTTTACTACATTTATTTATGATTGACAAATTTATTTGACTTTCTTATCTATGAATATGTTAAGCAGTCATAAAAAATATAACTCGAACGATGCATTTTTACGATATTGAATATTTGCAGAAGGCCTGAAGACATGATTGATTTATATGAAAAGAGTGATGGGCCTCTCGTCAAAAGCGAACAATTTTCAAATATTATCGTAAGCTTTCGCAAAACGTCTAAAAGCGAATGTATAAAATTTCAATGAATTACATTTTGTAAGTGTTCAGTCAGGGGAAGTCTTTGCTGGGTAATCTGAAAGCTTCAAACAGTTTCTAAAGCGTGATAGATTTAAGGTATAAAGCTGACGCGATTCGCGATACTGTCAGGTACAATCCGTAGGAAGAAACTCGCAACGAAGAGAAATTTCTGCTCCAAGTTTCATACTTTTTGCTCTCGCGAAAAGACTTTGAATCTATTGGTAGACATTAAAGTTGTACGACTTAACTCGGCTCATTTACGTAAACTCATTTTCATAATTTGCAAGAGTTTAATACTTTTGTAATATAACTTTTAACTCTATTAGAAAACAATTGACCATCAATAAAATATAAAAGCATGTTTATGAAATTACTTACTGAATAAAATAATCAAAATTGATTTTTTGAATATATTTAAATCGATCAATATCTGAAAAGTGTCTTCAGTTGATATCTTAAACTATCATTTATGTATAACTTATATAAGGTAAACAAATTTTTGACTTATTTTCAAAATAAAATAATATGTATAGAATGTAAAACCTATGAAACAACGAATAGCTAGATTGTTATTAGCGTTACTTATCAGACATTTATTACATTGAACATAATATACTGAATCAATAGGAAAATTCCAATATACTGCAGCTGAATACAATGTTAATTTAAGTGCGTTTTTTACAAAGTAACATTCACAGCTATATTGTATCATATATTTACATTTAACTAAAGCTTGGAAGATCATTTTTGCTCTTAGTATATTTACCTTGTATCACAGTTTATTCAGTTAATTGTCTGTCATTTGAATATTGACTAACAAACAGATTTAAAGAAATGTGTATTTTGTATGGGTTGGTAATAATATCTACGTTAAAAGATTGTCAGTTTAAAGAAAACGGAAAACAAAAAACATTAAGATTTCATCAGTAGTTATATGAGCGTCTAAAACTCTTAAGATGGTCAAAGTTAAGAAAGACATTTTTGCTGTTAAGTGGTAAAATTTTATTAATTAATCTTTGTTTATTGATAAATAAAAAAATATGCAATTGTTTAATATGAAATCACTTTGTAAGATTAATTTAAAGGCAGGAAAATGTTCGATACTCGCATCGTTCGTTACATAACTTCTCTCTCATTGTTTTTTTTTTTCATATGTTACAATGAATATTATTCATATTCTTATGAGGCAGAACACATAAAAGGAATATTTCGCTTTTGATGTTAAATATAGATCGCGATGGAAAGCCTGTAAAGATCGGAGAGATAAAGACGAATCCAATTTGTTAAGTTTTTGGGTTAACGTCTAAGCATAGCCTATATCCGCCCACCTATCAAATTACCTTAACGACCTAAACGTATTTCCGGAACTTGTGAAAGCGTCGCGCTGCTTTTTGCCGATGAGCGATGCCCGTAATCGAATCTTAACATGTAATAATGGAGGTAAATGATTGATCAAATGGATAAATAATGAATGAAAAATGTACGTTCATTCATTCTAGTTCTTAAAAATATTACTTAAATAATCGGGTAATGCTTTATAAAAACAATTTAATTTAATTCAAAATGTAAAACTGATATTTTATAGAAAGGAAAAACTGAAAGTTTAGTGACACTATATAAAACCTTGTTGGAAGAAGAAACAGTAAAATTATGTGAAGTCCAGAACATCGCAATTTTCCATAATTAGCTTTTATTTCCATTATTATTAATTTCCTTGATATATGTATATATATATATATATATATAGTATAAGTTCAATAAAAAAATATTATAATGAAAAAATATTAAATAGCTAGCAAAATTTATATTTATTTGACACGGTGAAAAAAATAGCAATGTATTTTAGTTCTACAAAACAATTTTTTTTAAATATAGTTGATAGCTATTTCGGCTCACCCCATTGTCAGAACTATCTGTGATATAATGGAGTTCTACCAAGTGAATGCCAATTCAATCAACATGTTTATTTGCTTCAAACAAATGAGCTTTTACTAAGTAACATCAATCATTTCATGTATCATTTCATCATCAATCAATTTATGTACAATTTAAAAAAATGTAGTTACAAAAATTAATTGAGTATTATCTACTTAATAGTTAATATATGAAACAATAATGAACTTTTATTTAATAGGTTCGTAGATATTGTCTCAAAAATGCTTGAATGAGCGGATATATTACAATTACTCTGATATAATTCTACGGGATGAAAAGTTTTATTGCAAGACATTTCTAATTAAAATCAGCAAATAACAATATATTGCATGTATTTTTTTATTTACATTTTAATTTATATACAACTAACTTATTTGGATAGTAGTCCCAGTTGTAAGAACACATTTCACTTGAAAAACCATCACATAGATTAGAGAATCGAAGTTCGCAATGAAAGTTTACAAACGATAATAATACTAAAGTTGCAGAACATTGCTTGTTGGTCGCGTTAACCTGGTGACGTTGGTTTTCAATTCGTTGCAGCAACCGGGAAATTGAAAAACGTTTCCATTTCACGAATACTTACCTGCAACCGAACATAGCTTAGGAATAGTTAAAGTTTGTTATAAGTTAAGACGTTTCACGAACAGACTTTTCGCAAAGAAACCTACTGACAAGTATCTCACTCACATTGATCTATCGACTGAGATTGACATTTAACTCTTAAAGAATTAAAACGGTTTTCAGCTAAACTTTGAAATACTAAACCAACTTTCAAAATAGATGAACATTAACGTCGCTTACACAAAATCATGAATATCGAACGTTCCGCTTCTCTACTTGCCAGAAACGAAAAACAAAATCATTTTCAACCCAATATAGACACACTTTTAAACAGCTATATACAGATACACTTTTACACAGCTATATATGGATAAGCAAATGTTAGTTTAAACATAGTTCTGACGATGGCGTGGGCCGAAATAGCTATCAACCATATTTTAAAAAATAATTTTTGTAGAACTAAAATACATTGCTATTTTTTTTACCGTGTTATAATGAAGTTCTACCAAGTGAGTGCCAATTCAATCAACAAACAATTTGGAAGTGTTTGCGTTTGATAATTATATTTATATCAAAAACTCATATACTTCCACGCTCTAACAAACTGTAAGATATAGCTTTGATAACGACCGTAGCACCTACATATAATATATACAAACAAAATTACAAGCATTATAAGGTAAAATCAAATTTTAATTCATAATATCCTAAAATTACGTGAATGTGTTATGAACAATAATTGATTACTCGATGAAAAAAATACCTATGTATTTTAGTTCTACTACTTTATTTTTTTCACCGTGTTATAATGGAGTTCTTCCAAATGAATGCCAATTCAATCAATAATTGATTACTTCATCTAAATAAATTCTCGCGTTAGTGTGGTTTATTATTTTTACTGAGAAACCTTCTATTGAATAAAAATAGAAAACAAATGGTATATTTTTAACAAATTACATAATTTCATAATAACTATGATAATAAGAATTGTATTTTTTTTTTTCTATCACAAACGTGTTTTTCAGCCAGAAAACGAATAAATAATCTTTTTATAGTTGAATAGGAACAAACGATATCCATTAAAATATTCGAATTGTAATTCCATTGCCAAAAATTAGGGCAGGTCATAGGTAGAAAATTTAAATATGCATATCCGGTTTTACGTCGACACAGTTTTCCGTAGAGAACTGAAATAAAAAACTAAGCGAATTAACTCAATAATCTTCGCCCGTATATATATATTAGTCGATATTTTATAATAAACTGAATGGGATTTTGCAGAACCTGCAAAAATGTTTTCTGTAAGCGGTTGGTTTATTCGCGCTAAAATTAGTCATTCATAGACAGAAAATTTTGCTGAGCTTTAAGTTAGTCAGTGCACAATTTAAAAAAATACTTTAAGCTTATCGTATTTAATGGTAATGTACGGTTAAAGGCCAATATTTTTCTATTTAGTATTTATTCCATAACAAAATTTTAATATTAAATGAGGATTGAAAAGTTATGAAAATATGTGGGTGTCAATCATAAAACATTAAAATGATCTGGTTGCGCTAGTAAATGTACAAATTTTACACCATTTTGAAAGATGTATTATACATTATGGTTTCAACTTTACTATTCATGAATATTTTAATCGATCGACGATTTGAAATTTTATTTCATACTAACGACAACTATCATACGTTGCAATGTCACTCAAACAAGGAGAATATTGTGTTAAAATTCTGTTCGTCGAAGTGCTTTAGGAATACACAATATTTTTTGTTTATCCGTCTGCTGTGTACACGAATAAATCGGATGGTTTTACAACACGTGAGCAAGTCACATAAAGCTGTCCATGTGAAAACCATATCCACATAGTTCAGTGTATCAGTTGATGGTACTCGCGATAAGCGAAACCGGTACTGATCTGATAGTTTTACTAATTTAGTAACCGTTGCAGGCATGAGCACAATAACCCACCAAATTTGGATCGCAATCGGATTAACGCTATAGAAACGCATAAATACACGAACAAACAAATATTCATTTTTACATATAATATTTACTCGAAACTATTTTTCTGTTGCTAAAAAGAGTTGAAAAAATATTTTCAGTAACAATATGCCATATTATACGGTAGATTCTCCCACAAAAATGTCATCTAATTAAGAACTGTAAAACCAAGGCAGTTACTAGTGAGTTTCATGATAATGCAGTATCAAAAATAATCGTTTTAACGATATTTAACATAGTTTATTCTTATCAACAAAAAAAAACAGTAGAAGTCATAGCACCAATGTCACCAGTATTCGCATAGTCATCAAAAAGTTGACAACCGTATTCCTACACAAAACTTCACCAAAAATCAATTTTAAGTCAGCATTGTTACTTAATCTGTAAGCATTTTTGACAGCTACGACTAGCAATGATTAATTAATAATTTTTTCAATGAGCGAAGCTGGTCCTATTGTATAATGAAATGATCTTTTTTATTTGTTGCTTCCCAACATTTATTATTTTGATTTTAATTATCAACATTAAATTAAGCAATTCAGTATTTTCCAAGCAATGATTGTTTTTGCAAGCAATTTGTATTATTTTTTCAAGAAAGTAAGTGTATAATAAAATTATAAGAGGATAACTTAAGGAAAAAAAAGAAACTGTTTAGAATTGTCACATTGGCGATTGACAAATTAATTCGATTTCAATGTTACTTACATACAGAAAATAATGGTAGCTTTAATGTTTTAGCAAGCCCTGCTGAATTTCGTCTCAATAAGAATGAACTAACCGACCCATCCCTAGATAAATAGAAGTAGTTAGTAACATACCTCGTATAAAATAAGTTCCGTTTGTACTCGGTGAAGAATTTATAAATGTCTAGAATGTTGTTAGAAAGTAGGTTACAAAACTATTTCTCTTCCCGCATATCCACTTTTATAAATAGACGTTCGTTTATCACGGACAGCCTTTCAGATTTCGATTCGGCACATGTAATGGACGCAGTGTCGGACCGAGTGAAGTGGACCGGCATGATGCAACTTGCACGTATAAGATGTTGGGCGAATTGAAAATCGCAATTGGCAGATTCGGAAGAGCACTATACCCCGAGGAGCTATAGCGACTTTTGGCTAGCATCCCATTTGATGGGAGTCAATAAACATCCAGGACACATTTACTTGTATTTAAAGCCTATATAAGAAACCAAAACACATCTCACGTCACAAAAACTTAATAAAAATAAGTTTCAGTCCATTATAGTTTATGTTTATCCTCTTTTTACTAAACCAATTTGCAGAATCATACGTAAAATGGACCTACTACATCAATAGACATATTATAGTGTTTATAAAAAAAATTACTGTTTTTTTTTAGTTTCGCGACATTAATAAATTTTTGAAAATTATTATTTCTTCAGAGAATATTTTTGCAAAAAATCTTTAAAAAATCAAAAAAAGTTGAAAAGCTTTTAGAACAACGATTACTTTCGGCAGTAGTTTTTTCTCTCTGTGATTCAGCAGGGTAAACCCTCAGGCTGCTACGATTTAGTCATCTGAATCAAAAATTTGGAGTAAAATATGATTATTGTATCGAAATATAGTCTTTTTTTTCAATAATCAGTGCTGGAATATATTGTATGATGCTCATCAAGGAAGAGCTTAAGACCGCTTAGTGATATAAACGATAATTAAACTAGTATTGATAATTTTTTACTTATTTTTCTGAATTTTTGTGAATAAAGTACGATAGTGCTAAAAAATTACAGGTGTCTTTGCAACCCTGAAAATAAAATACTAACAATAAAAAAATGTTCGAATCAACACACACATAATGTTTTCACATAAAAAGTACGCATTTTTATTAATTATGATTTTTTCTATGAAATTTATTTCACAATCTACTTCCATATATTATATATTATAATTTGGCAACAGACAATAAATTTTCTGAAGTTAATTGTTTTCAAAATTAATAAGGTAGGTAGCTTATTCTTTGATATATTAAAAAAAAATAATGAGATATTTTCATGAAAAATAAATTCATCATATGATAGATACTGCGCAGTATAGCGTATCTCAAATAAAAACGTTAGAAATATTTTTTTCAAATATACTAGAAACTAACATAAAAAATGAATCAACATTCATTGTCAAAGTAACTTTTTTCGTATCAACTTTCAAATAACTTTAATACAAACGATTATTAATGAAAAACATGGAGCAAATAAATGTATATATTATATATCGGATATACTATAGTAGCAAGTCAGTTTAATATGTAGAATGAAACAAAGTTATATGATCTTCGAAGTTATGATACAAACAAGTGAAACAACAAACTATTATTTTGATTTCTTACGTATCAGCTGACATGCTATAGAAAAATAATCTTTGTTTACCGCGGCTATGGGATGTACCGACTGGAACGTATCCAAGAGATTTATTCAGCACGAGAATAACAATGCTCTGTTTACCCGCGAACTTCATTTGCGAGTTATTGACTTTGAAACCAATTAGGAGTTGAAAATCGGCTATCTATGAACCACTTCAGTAGTAGGTAACCATTTTTTAAGCAGACATAGATAAAAAATAAATATGTTTTTGTTTAAAATATATATTATATATATATTGATCATGTTATTTCTCATATAAAAAAATCTTAATAAATGTTAGGCATCAAAATATAAATTAATTTAATTTATAATATCGACTGAAGGTGCTAAATATAATTTAAATTGTTAAAGTTGGTGAATGTTATACCATTTCACATGTTTTGTTACTAACATCCTAGGTTTCGTCTTTAACCGAACATCAACAGAACGAAACCGGTTTTAACCATAAAGTATAAAATACTTCTTTTATTATTTAGAATAGTTTGAATTCTGAATCGTTGAAACTTTTTACGATTCCAAATGTTATGTCAACGAACATTCATCAGTTATGTTGCGTCTGTGTGATAGAATGCCGGAAAATGCCGAAAGGCGACACCCGGTAGTTAGTGATAAAATATGTGGAATCTTACAAAGTTTCGACAATTCAAATATAAATTGTGGAGAATATATACCAAACTAACGGAGGTATGTAAACCAAAGAAATCTACAAGGATGTTTTGTTACTCAGTTACTCAATATCTCATTTTCTCAAACATAGTAGAAAGAGCTGCGCCTCACTTTTTAAGAATAGGAAGAAGAAGATTTTCGACCATCACAAACGAAATATCATCACAAAGGTTTCGCCTGTCGGCATCTTTCTTCTACATTCTATCACACCAAAACTGACAGTTCAGTTGCATCCGTGTGATAGAATGCCTGATGATGTCGAAAGGCAAAATCCGAGTCGTTAGTGACAAAACATGTAAAATCGTACAAAGTCGTAACAATTCAAATTCATTTTATATTGTTGATCAGTGATAAATATTTCAGTAATAATTGAAATTTACAAATTTCAATTATAATCATTGACACTGTTTAAAATTTAAAAAAAAATTTTTGGTCGAACGATTTTCTATTCCTGCAATTTATAATCTTCAAACTCTTAGTCTATGAGATACGAACTTTCATTGAAGTTATTAAAGTCAATATACTCAAATTAAACTAATATCGATCGCAAACCTACATTCATTTACTCTGTGCCGGCGAAGCCATTAGCATTATTGAGTTGAAATTTAGAGCTTTGAGAATGTTTTGGCCATCAATATTTTGTCGAATGTAATTAATTATATTTGTATTAGACAGCGCCCACACAAAATTGTCTGCGTTTAATCATAGATTATCATTTTGACAATAGGAAAATCGTTTTATGATTCTTTGAACAAATTGTATTCGGTGGAATCTGTCCAAATTATTGTGAACGAATCAATTTAATAAATAATTTTAGAACAGAATAATTATTTGGTTAAATGATTCCATATTCGGGAATTAAAACTCGTATTTGAAATATGAAGCAAATCAGTATTTTGTAATCAATTGAGTGTGTTTATTTATGAGAACGTTTTATTGGATTTGAAGGTTTTTTGTTTCTCAATCGCTCAGTCACATTTTTTATGCGTGAAATAGTTAAAGATGGGGGTCGAAAATAAGTATAAAATAGTTTATCACCATTACATGCTGTGTTGACAATCAAATTAATAAAAACAATTATTTTTTTTCACACAAGTTGATTGAAATAAATTCAATAAAACATTCGTTTAGCTATTCCAACCTTCGGACATCACACTTGAATATGAAAACCGTCCATGGACCTAAATCACTGGGCTACGGATTAGAACAAATATTGTAATGCAATGGAAAACTACTTATCGGTAGAAATAGATTAACAATAAACCCAAATTAATTATTTATATTTTTTATGAAAGCTATATTTTGACTATGTATTCGTGTTTTTTTTTGTTAACGTATAATATAATTAGACCGTTAATAAAAAAAAAGTCATGTTTCAAAATCGTAAATAATCTGAAAAAAAGTGTAAATAGTGAAGTTTTACTTATAAGAAAAACAATAATATAAAGCACTTAAATCAGACTCATAAGATTCAGTACTTTAACGGACAAGGTTTAACCTCTAACTAATACGCTAAAGCTATCAATTTATACCTTATAAATTTTGTAGAAATAAAATATAATGCAAATTTTTCACCATGTTAAAAAACATATAATACAATATATCTGTACTACTAGCAGTTCCAATAGAAATGTTTCAAAAATTCAAATTAGAAATCTTCCTGTTGTAATAGTTATATTATATGTTACAGCCCAAAATGCACTACATTGGTGACTGACGTGGTAAAAATTCAAATAATCAAGTGGTGGTTTTTTGAAACATGCATTTTTTTTTTCTTACCAGCTACGTATTTTTTATAGTAATATAAAGTATAATATTATAATAATATATTCTATCGTCTTATCTGTAATTTAATATAAAAGAACTGTGAAAGTATTAATATTTCTTGAATTTATCTCATTTTTTTAGAGATATGATAATAAACCGATTTTAAGGTTAATATTACATCAAGAGAGTTTCTAAGCTATAAAAAGACAAAAGTTTAATACTGCATCGAATTAAGGTAAAACTTCGATTCATAAATGTCTAAATTTCAAAAGATATTCGGAATTCAAACTAAAATCAATGCCTTGTGAAGAATGCAAGCTCAGTGATTCCTTTTAGCTGTTGAAAGTGCATTCATCCTTTCTCACTAATAGGCTTTGAAGGCTGGGGCTTTTTGTGGCACCTGCGACCGGCGGTAGGGCGGTCGAGCTAGGTAACACCAGGCCGCCCGCGGCTCGGTCACGCGCCCGCCACCGTCCCACGCGACGCTATGCCCGGACGTGAGTCGGAAAGAACCAGTGAAATAAAATACAGCGGCGGTCAAATGGTTAAGTCAAGCCATACAACTAAGTCAATTTAATATTCACTCTGTGTCTTTTTTATTTTTGTATTAAATTTAAATGTGGATAGTGTTGGCATTAATTTTCGTTGACATAAATAATAACTACAACCAATAATGTAGTTAAACTTTTCGTTATATTAAATTAATATTACAGTTTGAGAATCCATAATTTGTGTCACATTTGAACAGAACTATTTCGGTAGAAAAGGTGTAAAGTACTACGTAGATTTTTGGTGAAAGGGGTTTAAATATTAAATTTAGATAAAGATTACCATAGAAGTATAGCTAAATAACCAGAGACTTATCTATAAGCACATGCATTTGTTGCATTGGTGCGTAGTAGTGTTAATAAGTGTACAGTCCAATGATATAGGAATAAGTTGTTTTGTACAAAATTTTGTATCAAAAAATAAAAATAGTTGTTTTATTATATTTTCTTAAAAATGCAAAAAAACTGAAAACGATCAAGTTTAATAAAACATACAGAACAAATAATTACGACAAAAAGTGTTTTCGTATGACATAAAAATTCACGAAACTAACGTTATTTTATCTAAATATTGGGACAGATTCATCGACACAATATATATTAAAAAACTTCTTTATAAGATATGCTATAGGAAAAAGATGCATGTCATTCTGAGAGAATTAAATAGAATAGTTTTTTTTTATTTAAATTGATATGTATGGTTTAACCAATAGCAATACTCTAGTTTTCGATTAACTTGGAAATATAATAATTTTACAAAAAGAAACTCTAACCAGTACAAAAAAAACTGCTTACCACATACGTATACGCTATTGAACTTACGTTACTTTATATAAATATTGTTAAAAAAATAAGCCCTTTTAACACTCAATGATGTTATAAAATATGGTGACTTTAGAAGTAACTCTCGAGTACTCATTGGTATTCTACTAATATGTTTAACAACAGTATGAACTCGACATAACCACGGAATCTTCAGACAATTTCGAATGAAGTTAAAAGACTGATAGTGTGAAAGTCTATTGGAGTCATTGTTTTGTAGCAATTGATGCTTTAAATACATGAAAAAGATAAATAATCAATTATATCTATAATTACTTAACTTAGTTATGAAGAGACGAATAGACATATTATAAACGTTTTATTGTAATTAGTATAAGTTCAGCTTTAAAGGTAATTGATTCATAATTCAAATTGTTCATGCCCTCAAAATAACCAATGCATTTATTATTTCGAATGATCATTTTTATAAAACAATGTTTATTTTTAAGTTTTCTATTTGTAAAGCTTAAGTCACGCCATCAACAATGGGTTGGCATGCAACACGCAAAAACTAGTGCACTCGTTGCGAGACCATAGTAAATACTTTATTTTTATTTATCATTCTCATTCGGCAATGCCTTATGCAATCTTCTCATTCCACTCTTCTTTTTTGGGCTTCGTTACATATAACAAATGGTGCAAACAGAGCGAAGGAAAAGTTTTCAAATATGCGTCGGGGTGCTCTTCGGTATTACCGAGTATTCACTTTGTCGGGTGCGCGGCATTAAAAGTGTAGCTAAAACCGTTTACAAACAAGTGTACTTAACTTTTTGGTTTTTTGGACGATGTGTATGGCTTGCTCAGCTCAATGAAAAAGTGTGTATTAAAAAAGAATCAATACAATCATGAGTTTACTAATCATCATTGCTGTGAAAGATTTTCATTCGCTTTGTATTTTTTCTACAGCTAAATACTCAGTCGTTAAATCTCTTTTTTATGGAAAGAGTGAAGATAGAGAAATATATATGTTAAACAAACAAATAATTTAATAATTACATTCGCTTTGTGACAAAAAATCACAGAATTTCATGCTATTGAACACTGATCAATAAAAGAAAATAAATATTTTAAGTAATTTTAGTAACTGTTGTAGTTTTTAAGTTGGTTGAACATCGCTTTAATTAACGTATTTAAACTTTTATTGTTAGATGAAATATCCAATGAACACGTGGAATTCTTCTTTAACTTAAATCTGATGTTAGTTATTAAAAAAAAATATGATATTTAGGTAATGGTCTTTTTAACGTTATGTTGAATTAATATGAAGTGACTTGTGAATGACAGTCAGTTTTTTCTCATATGATTTAAACCTTATAAAACAAATGACAAATTTTAAAATAAGTCTTTAATCGAGAACGTTAAAAAGACTTATTGTTTTAAAAAAATATATTGTAACAGGATAAAATGAGCATATGAATTATATTAAGGTATAAAACTTTCGTGCAATATTCCAAGCCAGTTCTCACACAAAATTTCTTAACGTTGGAGTAATCTCAAAGCAAAATAGATGTATTGTAAATAAAATGTTAACCGTCGAGCATTTTCAATGTTTATAAAATGGACTAGTTTTAGGAGAAGTTTTTTTTTAATATTTCATTGAAAGAATGTAAAGGTTTATTTGTTCATTAAAAAAAAAACAAGTTGAAATCTCGATTCATACAAACTTGCAATCTCGTCATTACAAAAAATGAAATGTGTTCGCACTTGCTTATGATTAGTTTTGACATTTGTTTGTTGAAATCTATGACAGGAAAAATAGCAAACCAGTCAGAAAAAACATTAATTGTTACAACGGTAGATCAGGGTTTCTTAAAAAAAACTTATAAGCACAAATAAAAATATGCTAATTCTTAAATAAGACGACCATGATGGTAACAAAGAAACATTATATTATATAAATTGAAAAATCTTTTTTTTTTCTTAATACATTTATTTATGTCATCATCCCAGAAATCTTTTAAGGATACAAAAAAAATGAACTGCTTTGTAATGAGAAAATAATGCCAACACATTTAAAATGGCTACATTAATGTATTATTTTTTTAATTTTTTATGTGAAAGTTTACTCGTTAACCTTTACGGTTTGAGGGAAAAAACAAAAGTTATATTTACGGCGACATTTCACCAAGGATAAAAAGCCTTCAATAATTAATCAAAAAAAAAAAACCGCAATATCTCAATGTGAGGTGCAAATATCATTAAGTTCATCAATTTCAAATTAACAAATGAGTATTATTAAATATTAAACCTTACAAAATAACCCACATCTTTCATTTATAACATGGTGGATAATATCATTCAGAAATCTGAATAAAGATAGTGTTTATGTGACTTGAACAGTAAGGCAAAACGTTTAGAAATATTTAACCAAAACGGCGAGGAGAACTTTTTTCTTCATTATCATACTTTATTCGCCAGAAAAATGCATTTACGAAAAAATTAAATGCATTTGAAATTTAATAAGAGATGTGATCATATCATATATTCTCATATTTTTTTCAATGGACATTAAAATTTTCAGAATTCCTCCAAATGGAATACATACACGTTAACGGTGAACATAGTATACACCCTGAAAAGCTCGGAATGACGTCACGGCGGGCGTCTGGTTTGTGTGTTTTGAGAAATGGGTTGGCGCTTTGAAGCTTTATACGAAGGTGATAGCTGCCGCAGAAGTGCAGTGCTGTTGTTGGCCATTTTCCCTGTCAGTGGTCCCCAACGTGCAGTTCGCGATTCAATGACGAGCCGGCTGAGAATATTTAATATCAACTTGGTGCACGCGTTGAATATTTGGCAGATTTTCATTTCAAATATTTCATAACATAGCATTTTTTAAAACAATTGAATACTTGCAAAAAAAAAGCGTATAAAATACATATCCGAAACTTGAAAATCAAATTAATTTTCGTCTATCCTTTTTATTTGTTATTTGAGCAATTGGATTGTTTTGTTATTTTTTTCATTGTCATCAAGACCATATAAAGGTTAATATTTAATTTTCTAATAATTTTATTATAATGATTTGATAATTATTTTATAAATGTTTCTGTAGTATAAAATAAATAGTATTTTGTTTGATTAAATACATTGGATTTTCTCCAAGAAACGACAGAAAACATCTAAAAGTGTATTGTTTTATTGAGTAACTACAACATGGTTACCCATCATTGATCTTGTTCTACGTTAAAACTATGAAATCATGGTGGATTAAAATTTTGTCTCCGGTAACTGATATGAAAGAAAATGCTGACTCTTAAATATACAGTATACAAATTCACGTAGAAATTGCAAAACATATACTCTAATTTATCGTCAATTTTTTTCTTTGGTGAATTTTAAAGATTCAATTACTTAATGTAGATTATTATAAATTTTATCAAATATTAAGATGTTAAGCAATATGTTGCATTTAATGGGATTAAAACCGTTACGTTACACAATTACTGCATCAGATTCGTTTTTATATCAACCATAATAAACCATTAGAAATTTGCTTTAAACTCTTTTTGAAATGACGGTCCTGTTGACACATAATAGAACGTCGATACGTCTGAGATAGGTTGGGAATCGTGAATTATGAGTGGCAGAATCATATGTTATATTTTGAGCCCGTTGTGTCAAATTCTAGGTAAATGACATTTAAGTTCAATCTACAAAAATTTCCTAAATTTTTACATTGACAGAAAATGAGGAGACTCTATTAATCTTCCGCAATATCTGTGACTTAGCTCTTCACTATAAATACCTTAAAGTTTCATTGATATTCATTATTATGATGTTTGACAGTTTTTTTAATTATAATCATTAAAATGTAATATTATTATCTTTACAAAACTAACATATACAAAATCAAATATGAGAATGTTATATTATATTATGAATTATTGAAATTTCTCATGTTACGCTAAAGTTTATGAAGATGAGACTGTACATTTTAGACACGAAATATTTGAACAACTTTATTTGCTTTAGAGTATAATAATGAACAGAATCTTTTAGCCCTGTATCACTGTGTTCATCTGTATAACTACAAGAAAACTAAACGAAGCCTTAGAAACATAACATAACACAACAAGATGCTAATAATGCCACCCCGAGGGGTGAAAAGCAGAAGCGTAGGGTAAAACAAACAAAATTGTTAGACACCATTACAAAACACAATTGAGAAGCCTGCGTTTATTGGAGGAAATGTCCAAATAAGGGAGTCTTTTGAGAGTTTCTTGTAAATTTCTGAAAAATAAAAACGAAAACAAAGAAGATTTAACAAGAAAAATAGTTTGTGGTTGATACTCATTTTGCCATGATTATCACTATAAGTACAGCACGTTGTGTATCATTTGCTAAAATCACGTGTTTTTTAAAAAATATTTCACACAGTAAACGGCAACTTAATTGTGGATTTTATTGTATCTTAGGGAAGAAAAATTTAACATAGCAAAACGATTCTGCATCGGTCTAAATTATTTTTTAAGAAGAGCGATCCTTCTTTACAAGATTTTCGGATAACACCGGTTTGCTTTTTTCGTTTTTTCGTTGTTTTGCGTAATATATAAAGACTAGTTAAATTATTTTAAAGAGTCCTGTAAATTCTCGTAGAGATCCATTTTAATTTGTGTATATAGCAACACTGTAGCAGAGGTTTTAAGGTTTATTCAATATTTGTTCAACAAGCAATAGTTCATTGTATATATACATTCTAGAGTTAAAAATAATACTGTTTCTTTTTTTAAAACAAAAATTGTAATAAGTTTATTATCTGGAATACCTTTCCACCAAAAAACTTTCAAATATGCAAGACAATTATTTTATAAAGAAAAATCAAGTTATACAAATACATTGGAAATTCAATCTATACATCGTTGAAAAAGAGAATCACAGTTAACCTATTTCTGACGATTTGAAATATAAGTACAATAAATTATGTTCTACTGATACTGAAACCATATTATTTAAACACAATGCCTTTTTCAAAATCAATTATAAATGATGGTGGTCAGTTAATATTGCGAATTTTTCAATAAATTTTATGCATTTAATTTCGGGATAGCAAATGGTAAAATTTAAGAGAGAATTATGCGTGTAAATACGATAGAATTACTTATGACTGTTTGGAATATTTGTATCGTATTTGGCAACATTGCAACGTATAAAAATACTCTCATTGAATTTGTTTTCCACGGTTTCCCGCCATTCGCAAAATATCTCTTCTGCTCCATTAAAATAAAATTGAATGAAATCACGCGAACTTTTGTTTTATTATTTGGCCATTTATTTTTATTATGTTACGTGTACTTAATATATTTCACAGATAAAAAACACAAAAAAATAATGCTATAATAAATTGATGTATTCGCCTATAATAATACTTTAAAACAATATTCAAGCGATTTATAACTAGAGGTTGCAGTAATTGTGTGAACCTAAAATACTAACAACTTATAATATAAATATTGCTTTGAAATTGTTACCAAAAGCATTTCAAGAGCAATTATGCAAGATTCAGTAACTTAAATGAAAGAATATATTTCAAAAAATCTTGTGTTAAGATCTAATCGTTTCCAATATATAATAGATCTGAAATGTTTTCAAATGAGTTGCTATTGCCTTTGTAGCTAATAGTATATGAAATTGCATTTAGTGTAAATTTTTCCATAAAAAATAGTATTAAAAAATATTTTTCAATTCAGGCTTAAAAAAATAAATCTACCTTAGCAGAATTAATTATCTTTATAAATCTAATTGAAAATGTTATTTTTAACGGTTTACGATATAAAATTTGGCTAAACATGCAAACTTCATATACATTAGCCGTTCATTATAAGACTATATAAAATCATTGAAACGCTAAAAGCTTCTTCGGTTTTTAAATAATCACATAATAACATTCTAACTTAGTTACGAGATACAGAAGAGAATCGAATCACGCGGCCTACATTTTCAATGGAAGGATTTTCAGTTAGTTAGGTTTTCAGTTCAATTCCGGAAACTAATGAGGCAAATAGAAACGCTTTCTATAAAAAAGTCAGAATCGAGATTACTAAAAGAAAGACTATGATTTTATATTTTTATCAGTGAAATTCTCCGTTTCCTATCAATTTAAAGATGTTTCAACTTAGAACTTATAACAACATTTCGTAGAAAAATACTATTTGGTTTCGATGTTTTTTAGTTCTGTAGAATGTGTAGGCTTATTTCATTTTCTTTTTTTTTGCGCAATCGTCGATTATGAGTAGTAGATGTATGCATTTGAGCCAAAAGCATCATGCAAATACTTGAAGAAAAATTACAAATACCACGTTTTTATCTTTTGACGTCATGTGGTATTGATTAAATTACAAATTATAATGTCCAAATCATCATCAATATAATAATCAAACTCACCTAAGTTTCTTGCTCCATAATCCGACGATAAACTCACGTATTCAATTTTTTAATGTGAAATGTAAATTTTATGCTAAAATATCTTAGGTAATAGCTTTTGCAGTAGCAATACTAAAACGTTTTTTTTTCTACAAGAAACTGATTTAAAATATTAGAGATGAACTTTCACTACACAAATTTGAATTGTTACAACTTTGTACGATTCCACTGTCTAGTCAGTTCTGTTGCATCCGTGCGATAGAATGCCTAAAGATACCGAAAGGCGAAACCCAGGTCGTTAGTGACAAAACATGTGGAATCGTACAAAGTTGTAATAATTCAAATTCTATATTGAAATTCCATCAAGCCCCTTCAGTTGATATAATTAATTATTTCACTATACAATTATAACGGATTTTGTTAAATCATTAAATACAGTATTCAATTTACACGCTCAATATTGAAACTATTTAAAAAAAAAAACAATTTTAATACAATTTCTATCAAACTTTTCATAAAATTGAAAAAAGTGCTAAGCTCGAATAATGCAAGAGACGTCCATCTCTAACGCTGTTTTAACTAATTAATTAATCTAACTAACTTTTATCATGTACTAATATAATATATGAAAAAGCTTGTATATGGTATGATGTACAACCTTATATGATGTTGAAACGAAATGCATTTTAAATTCCCTTATTTAACACATAATTGAATAAAGTCATAACACAAAAATAATGTTATGGCTCTCAGAATAAACGATCCGTGAAATGGCAGACAACATTAAAAATTCATTCTTTCTGTTTTAACATCGCCAACATCTACATTAGAATAATTAAATTTCATGACTAAAAAAGTGTTGCGAAAGTTTCAGCCAGCCCCTCAAATTAAGCATTTAGGCAGGGAAAGCGGGGTCGATCCGATTATGATAAAAGTTTTTCGCATGGAAAAGTATTGCAATCAATCACCTACTGTCAATTATTATTTCGCTATTTTTATACATGTCGTTAGCTAGTATGGTGTTGTTTCCTGGAGGTTTCGGAGAATATACTGCGAGAAAAACAGGGCCATAGATTTAAAGTTGACTTCTGAATAAACGGATAAATAGTCGATTGAGAGAGACATCAACATCACAGATTTCCTTATATTTTATTTGCAAAGAGTCCATCATTAGAGTAAGTGATTTTTTGTGAAAATTCAACTTCAGAATGTTAAAGTAGTTGATGATAAGACCTGAACATATTTAACTTAACACAACTTTAATCTATGATCTAATAATAATTAACACAATTGCCTCTGATAATTTTCATTGACGATCTTCATAATGAATCATTCTTGAAAGGGTTTACCTTGGGGTGTGTGTTTTTCTGTAATTAATAACATTGGTATGTAGACGATGCTAACTGTTTATTGTAAATCTGTTCTGTTGCATCCGTGTGATAGAATGCCTGAAGATGCCGAAAAGCGACACCCGGGTCGTTAGTGACAAAACATGTGGAATCGTACAAAGTTGTAACAATAAAACTTTAATCACTCACTATTTAAGTGCAAACTATTTTAAATCAGTATTTTCAAATACTGTACAATATAATAAAATATTTGGTAGAAAAAAGTCGTTCCAGTCTTCTAAGTTTTTTTTTTTATATGATAAGATTTCCTGTGTATACTTATAAATTGAAACCATTTTCGAAGTCTGCCAAGTAGGGTAGAAATTTTCTGAATTCAGTTTTAGCTAATGTGGACACAAGATTTATTCTTTTCATCAGTTCTTGTCACATTGCGTGCGGAATACACGCCCAGTTCTAACTCACACATATTAGAGAGTCGTTACATATTAGGTTTTATGTTACAGAATATTGTCAAATGTTTTCTACAATCCATCTTATATGTGTACGTGTAAATTATGATGCGCTTATCGTATACATGTCTCTATGCGCTAGGCGTTTACTTCATAGTCAACGTGTTAAATTAAGTATCGTCTATGTTCTAATCTTACCGACACGAAGTCACAATTTACAAATAAATAAATAACAACTGAAAGTTGATGAATTTTAAAATGGCTACAATGGCAGCTAGATTTATCTTTGTTATTTACCAAAAGTGATGTTGAAAATAAACTTTTTATTTTAGCTTTAAGTATAATTTATATTGCTGTATTTTTCTGGTTTGAAATGTTGACGGCGTTTAAATAGGTAGTATTAATTTGATAAAAAGTAAAAATATTATCGCCACTTCTGTAATTTAGATAATGTTTATTTTTCAGAAATCTTGTCAGATAATCGATGGTTGTTTTCGAAAGCAAACGACTCAATTGATCTTTCCTATCGGCAGCTAGGGTTGAGAAAATACGATGACATAATGGACGTAAAAAAAAGGAAAGCTACGGCAGCTCGAAGAAGGGGTGGTGAATGTATAAAGGCGTCGAGACTAAGAAAGGGTTCGCATAAAAGAGCATCGGAATGCGGTTTTAACGAAGACATTCGACGTTCAATTGTTTTCTAAAAGTGGCAAAAAGTCGCTCAAAACAAATCGTTTAAAAACAGAATAAAAACTAAAAGTAGAGCAACTTTTACAGACATTTAACAGAATAACATATTGAGTTTTTTTTTTTATTTTCCCATGCCTGAAAGTCTTATCAATACAAAGCGATATAAAGTTTTTTCACAAAGTAAAAGCCGTTAGTTGAATAATAATTTTTACGATACTCATAAAACTTATAAGTCGTGTGATAAGAATTGCTTGTATTCATTAGGTTTATATCTCATTATGTTATTTGATCAGTAATTGGAAACATTAGGTGTAAGTTAAAAATTTTAAATGATTACATAAATTATAACATGTCTTACATTTTTACGAGACTAAAACCAATAAAAAATAACATGTTTTTATTACAGCTGATATTATTTAGTATTTTTATAAATGACATAAATGGTATTAATATAGAAATGGGTTTTTGAACATTTTTATACATAAAAAGGGAGGCTAAGCATGTGAGCAACCAACAGTTATCGTAGAAAAGACAATATAATCGAGAGCGGATATGTTAAAAAATAAAAAGTAATAATATATTGAATTGTTAACTCTGTGTACGATTCCACATGTTTTGTCGAAAACGACCCGGATTTCACCTTTCGGCATCTTCAGACATTCAACACACCGACTGAGAACTGTCTACAGAACCGAATAATATATGCTAAATGAAAACATGATAAATTTTAGTAATCTACATGTGATACAACTTTTAAATTATAATTGAAAGAATTATCTTTTATTCTAATTGATAAATTATAGTTTGTTTTGTAAATCAAAACAAGAAAATATATTAGATAAAATACTCGATTCCTTCATTGAATGCAATAATTATAACATATCTTTGTGTGGCATTCGCGATCGAGCCAAAAGATTACTGCTTTTGTTAGTAGATTTTCTCATATTTACCCGAAATCAATTGCGTATATCTCTTTTTAATAAGAAAAAGTCTCAACACAGAGGCGAAAATTGCTATCCAAGGATCGTTAATGTCAACGTGATATACTCGAGACTCGTTGGACAAAAACAACTTTACGATTACTTACTGTTACGCGTTCACATGCTGAAAATGATTTCCCAAGTCCAAATCCAAGATAATAGTACACAGGATAATTCATAGAAAAATACGTAGTCAAATAGTTTGGCAGTTTACATGCCAGCATGAAATATCAAATGTTCTATGACCTTGCATATAAATTCGAACAAACACATATATACTCATTCCTTGATTTACAAATTACACCTTTTAAAGCCACTTAAAATGAATCATTATTATACGTACCAACTGCAATTTTTTTTATATATCATACTATCTTTGGTTCTTTGTTATGCGAATATTTTGGAACGCATGTACAAATTTAATATGAAATCAACGTGTACATCAACGCCGTTTTTTTATATAATATAACGTATTTATTTATGTTGTATGAGTTTCTCGCCTTTTACGTGGTTTCTAATAACACGGGTCTGTCAAACACTTTTCTGCCGCATAAATCGAGTAATGAGTAAAAATATATTTATTATACATTCAGCAAATTGTCTCCTCCAATAACCCACCGCTATTTTTAAGATCCAATGGATTAAAATAACAACGAGTTAGTAAATAATACGGTTAGTTTATCATAGTTTGAAGTACTACAAAAATTAACCTACTAAGCATAGTCAAAACTCTATTCACAACAGTTCTGATGTCGTTGTGAAGCCAAAATAAACATATTTTTTATTCTATAAGAATTTATTTCTTTGATATCAGTATTTTCCGGCGTCAAGTGGAACTTAGCAAATCATACTCTAGCTAAATATATTGGCTTATAACTTTTAAAAGCGACTTTCCGTTGAAAACATCTATTCAATATTTATGGCGTATTTTTTATCTAAAAATATCATTTGAAGCAAATTAAATTATGTGAATAAACATAGAAAAAAGTTGAAACATATTGTAATAATTGTTTTCATGATCACATAAATAAAAAAACACACATAAGTCTGAGAAACTAGATTTACTACTAAAGCACAATATGATATTTCAAATAATGAGTATGTATTGTGAAATACAACATTATTATCATAATAAAAACCGTTACAATGCGTCAATCAATCATCTTGTTCTTGGGTGAAATGGCGTCTTTAACAAGCTTTCGCTGATTTGTCTAGAACTGGGTCCTTTCAAATGTAACATGAAACTTTAAGTACAAACAAAGCAGAAAAAGTTAATCGTTTCGATTTTCTCCGCCTCAGTGGAAAGCGTCTCGAAATTTTTTACGAAGAATTGAATACGTCGTTGACGGAAACAGTTGTTTTTCAGCTTTCAGCTTAGCTTCGACTTTTTATCGCCGCTACTTACATGAGTTGAACATATATATATATATACATAAAGCTACACAACACTCTTAAACTTTAAGGTGCATACATTAATATTATATTTGCTTTTTATAATGTGAATCATAAAATAATAAAAAGTAAATGATTCAAATTAAATATCGAAGATTAATAAAGCACTCACAGTTGATATGTCAAGTTATTTGTTTCTTCTTCTATAATTGTAATCGATCAGCCGTTAGTAAACGGCTGATCGTTTTGCTTTCTTCTGTGAATTAAGCGTATGGGAGGTATCGGATGCAATTTGGAGATCCTATGTTTTGGATGGAAAAAAAGCGTTATAAAACTTTTAAAGCTCCTTTGATTCGGAGACCCCAAGAGGGTAGTTTCTGCGCTTATGGGATAATTCACTACTTCTTATTACATACAAGCATCCAAAAACTACACCGAGTTTATATCAAGTTCATATCTACCCGTAAATTACCAAAATAAATTATTTTTTACAGCCTACAACCAGATGGATTAAAAAGCACACCTCTGTTTCACGTATACTGTTGCGTAAAAAGAAAAAATGATTAAAAGTATAACCACATAAATCACGTAAAATGAAGAAATGAGGAACTTTTTGATGTTGGAAAGCCTTATCAATTTATAAGATTTCCTTACCTGTATCCCGCATGTTTCGTAGTCATTTTTATCTTTACATACGGTAATTTAAACTAGAGGCTTTGAGCCAAGAAAATAAAGTATAAAAACACCAACTCATTATGGGTTAATAAATTAAAGACATAGCGATTTTATTCCCATAATGAATTAAAATTAACATTGCCAACTCTCATCCCAGAAACAATTATAATATCTGTTCATATTTAAAAGCCATCACTTAATAACATAACCAACATCTTAGTGTCAGAAGGAGTTAGTATGGATTGGGGTTGTTTATTTTTATGAACAAAATTGACCTAAAATATATGCATATAACCATCAAAATCTCTCGGTTTATACGCATAGATATATAATAAAAGTATTATTTTTGTTTTCTTTACACTAAGTGGCTGGTAACATGTCACATTTTGTAGTATCAATAAATATTTTTGACAGTCAGTAGTACAATAAAATATAAAACTTATATTGCTACATCGCATGAATATTGAATCAAAGAACTTATTGTTTTCCATGTCAAAAATATCAATAGTGACGGGAGAGTGGGTGCGGTAGAGCTTTTTGCTAAAATGCCAATTTTAGTTACGTTAAAAATAGATGTAAGCATAGTATTCAATCAAAATAAATAATATTAAAAAAATGACAAGGTATCTACTTACTTTATTATTAAAATCATCAATTTAAATTGAACTTACCTAAATTTGAGGAGTAAAGATTTTAACCCCCAAAAAGCTCTTAGCACTAAGCCATATAGCTTTACAAGTATTATTTTACAAAACAAATTTACTAAAGCTTTCCTTAAACTATCAGAATAAAATAAATTAAGTCTTAACTATGTTTTTTATATTATTTTGAGTCTTTTTTAATAATCTCTGATGAGGTTTTCTTATTTTTAATGCAATTATATTTTTCATAACACTGCTCATCTAGTAATAATATAACAAGTCGGAATTTATAATCCAACGGAAAGAGACTAAAAACATCGTCCTCTATAATTTTAAATTGTTTAAATTTTGCATACTTCCTTAAATAAAGTTCGAGACCATTCGCATACTATAATAATGCCTTAAATTGCCTAAATTTAAAACTCGGGTGGTGAGTAACAAGACATGATAAGGTTAGATAGTTTGAACAGTATAAATTTAAAACATTGTTTTTATTTTCAATTTTATTTGAAAAAAATTGTATCTTTGATACCTACGTTCCCCTATATTTTTGAACGTATTGAATGTTTGCATAATATCATACTATAAGACGAAAAATTCAACAAGCATATATTACACCAGTCACGAAATTTGATCGATGCAAATTCAAATAGGGAAATACGCATTGGCATATTCAATGTATTTTCAATGACGTATATTATATTTGTGTATTTGAATTTGAATATAAATTACTTCTATAATGAAACTCAAGATATCAAGAGCGAAATAATGGATGAAGACAAACCGATGACAAACAAAGCTCATAATTCAATGTAAAGCAACGTCAGCAAAATGCTATACAAATTTACTCAATATCAAGATTGATACTCGCATAGACGAAGCATATCCGAATTCCCGATAGAAACGCACTTTAAGAACACAGTGGTGTTCACGAAATCACGTTTCCGCTCAAGCTAGTAAAAAAAGAACTTTTTTTATTTAAAATTAATTGTCAACATATAAGAATTGTGTGTTTATATATACATTATATTACAATACATGTAACATAAAAGATCAATGTTTGCTTGCGGAATTGTGTTAATATATAACTTTGTTTGAATAAATATGACACAAGATAGATAAATATTTTTGTTGATTGAATTGGCATTCACTTGGTAGAACTCCATTATAACACGGTGAAAAAATAGCAATGTATTTTAGTTCTACAAAATTATTGTTAACAAATATAGTTGGTAGATAGTTCTGACGATGGCGTGAGCCGAAATAGCTATCAACTATATTTGTTAACAATAATTTTGTAGAACTAAAATAAATTGCTATTTTTTCACCGTGTTAAATATTTTTGCATTGTTAAATTGAGTTATGGTCAGAAGTAGTTTACTTTAACAAATGAGCTTGGTTAACTAATTCTTTTCAAATGCTTGCGACGAGTTGCAGTAAATCATAGCATATATATAATAATATTCTTCTCATCGATAGGCGTGTAGTGTAAGCGTACTTTTTCATTCATTCAGATACATATAACGGCTAGATTAACATTTTCAACTCAATATAATTAATACTTAAAGTAATCAAAATGGATAGTGTATATTTATATCTTTATCGTTTTTCTGGTACGCAAATTAAATCAACGGCAGACATTAGACGTACATTTTGCGTATCGACTCGCGTGCAGCTTTTGTTGATTCCTTACATTTGTGTGGTTTATCTGTGTATTTTTTTAATATCCATCGCCATACTTTTTACACCAGACCTTTATTGATTTTAGATTTATTTTACTACAATCATTGCAATTGTGAGGTAGATTTTTATTCTGATACAAAACACTTGTTTAGTGTCACTGTTTGTTGGAAAGGCATGATATTTTAAATAATAAAAACACATGTTTTTTAACCCTGCTCGGTGTTTTCAATTCTGTTGATAATACTCGCAGTAAGCGAAACTGGTCCTAATTATAGAGTTTATTCTGGAATAACTACAATAAAATGTGTTTTATTATTGAACAGCAAGTTATATTACATTTATAATTTTACTCAGTCAATTGTTTCATATGATAAAAGCAACTAGAGCGTTTAATACATTTAAATAGTTCAACTAATAAAACACAATGTAAAGTGATAATGATTGCGATGAGAGAAACTGGTCTTTACTTTGGTGGTTATAGTATTTAACATTGTGTTTATTAAAATATAATATTTTTCCATTAAATAGTGTCAGTAAACACATTAGAAAATATTTTGCCATAAATCCAATGCTGAAAGTTCAAATAGCGCCTTTGTATTTTCGTTTGTAAATATCTCGCTTGTAACGCTTTTGAATTAGAGTTTCTTTTGTTAGATTAAATTTAGAAGTTTTATGTTTAAAAATATCCAGTTATATATTCACACAAATCGTCGAATAATGTTACAAGATTATTATAAAATTTTAATACAATGACATAGTTAAACTAAGAATACTTTCTTTGAAACAATTTGTCCTTTTGGAAGCACTTTGGAAACGGATTTTTGCAATACGAAATCATTAAAAATGTAAAAAAATATTTATTTGAATATAGAACGATTTGAATTTATTTTTATTTATTTAATTGTATTTGCACTTGGCTTTTTAATTTGCAAACATAAAAAAGGGATAACTATACATTAATGCTGTTTTAAATTGAATTTGAATTGTAAAAATTTAGTGCGACTCCACATATTTTGTCGCTAACGACCCGGCGACCCGGGTTTCGTCTTTCGGCATTTTCAGGCGTTCTATCATACTGGTGATTTTTGTTAGTTTTTTTGCATCAATGTGATAAAATGCCTGAAAATACCAAAAGGCGAAACCTTGGTTGTACGTGACAAAACCTATGAAATCGTACAAAGATTCAACAGTTCAAATTTGATATTGAATTTCCATCAAACACCATCAGCCGATATCATAAATTATATGAATTAACAATTATCAATTCATTGTGTATCATGCTTTTGTAACATATAATACAAGATGAATATTAATAAAGTATTATAACTCCAATGATTGTGAATATTTCATGTCACGCATTCAACTGTATATTATTTATCCGAATATTGCATTTCTTGATTCACTTAGAAATAAATTAACCATAAATAGCTTAGTTTTAAAAATAAATTGTACCCCGTATTGAATACAGATATACATATACGCGAGAATGTATACTTGAATGAGAATGATTTCAGCACGTGCCTAGGGTATCTCAGGAGAGTCTGGACATGGACTATCTCTCTTTCCGACCGATTAGATTCCGACGCCCTGAAAAATCGTTTATGACCAGCTATACACGATATTCAGTGCAACTTATAAATTCTGATATAAATGAATTGGAAGAATAATATTGAGATACGTTAAATGGATCCGCTAAAAACCCATAATCAATACTGACAGCTGTGGTTCAACGCATACAAGTGTTTTTCGCAATTTTGACAGTGAATAAACATGTTTTCAAATTTGAATTGTTACAACTTTGTACGATTCCACGTGTTTTGTCACTAACGACACGGGTTTCACCTTTCGACATCTTCATGCATTCCATCACACGGATGCAACAGAACTGACGGGTCCTTAATGAAAATGCATGTGGAATCGTACAATGTAGTAGCAATTCAGATTTGATATTGAAATTCCATCAAGCACCTTCAGTCGATATCATAAATGCGTTTTCATTTGCTACTAATGTATCATCGATAATATGAAATGAAAAAAGCTTTATTCGATTAATCTATTTGATTAATTGCACTACGACAAAGCTGAATATAATATCTTTAAATATAGCTAAAGAGGCACCTCAGAACGAAAATGGAAGAGAAACTCTTTTCAGTTTTTTCAGAGTAACATAAAAATGAAATCATAGAAACTCCCGTTATACTTAAGATATTTTCTATTGATAAAACAAACAAACTACAAAAAAAATACATATATATTTTAATTTGACTTAATCCAAACCTTAGCGTCGCTGTTCAGCATAATCTCGTGACAATTAAGTACGCCCCACGTTCTGTGCATGCATGGTTTTGCGTGATACGCTATGTAGGGTGTTGACACGGTGAAAACAACGGACAAGCGATCGGTAAACAGGATGAAGTGTTGATAGTTTATGCTTCTGCCCTTTGCGACCTACTCAATTAAGCAGATTTAATCCTGAGAATCACACAATTAACCCAACTTCAAATAGTCAGAAATAATATTAGAAACAAATTCAGTGCAACCAGTTTATTTGAATTATGAATTACAAATCATTTATAGTTCAATATATATATATATATTGTATTATAAATGAACAACTAAAGGAAAAAACATTTTGGATAATTGCGCTTATATTGAAACCAATTTTATTTTTTCAACGTTCAACAAAATCAATTTGGGCAAAATGGCATGAAACCTGTGCACCAGCTTTATTAGCGTCGAAGCTATTAATATTCTGTACATCAATTTAAGTTACTTTAATTTTGCACTGAGTGAAAATAAAAACAAATTATTATATTTACATTACTAAGTTGATATTTCAAATAATAATAACACATTTTTTAATACTTATTTTCACAATACATTTTTTATCAGGACCGGTTTAGTTCATCGCGAGCATTATCAAACTGAATGGAATACGCGAAACCGGTCTTGATCAATAAATATATTGTAGAAATAAGAACTTAAAAAATGTTTTTTTTATTATTTTAAATATCATCCCTTTCCATCAAGAAGTCACATTTAATACCTTAAAAAATACAAAGTTGAGTTTAGGCTGTATTTTTAATTTAATGTATTGTTTTGATGTTAACAGATTTGTGTATATGATGCTCTTACCAAGAGCAGAATTATTTATATATTTGATAAGGTAAGATTTTTTTTGTTAACAGTGAAAGAATTGGTCTTTATTTTTTAAGTATTGCAGAATTTATTCAAGTTTTATCTAATAGATTAAAAACTTCATACTTCAATATGTAGTTGATAACTTCAGATCAAATGTTAATGGAGATCATAGACGCCTTTTAAGTGTAGTGCCAGCAGGCGAATGAATGAAAAAAAATACTTAGTCTCTTTAAGAATAAATCTGAATAGTTCTTTGTGGCAGATGCACCGTATAATATAATTCTTTGGTAAGTACCAGAAAGCTTTTATAGCAAATTTCCAGTGCATTAAGTGCTTCAGGTAACAGAAGCAAAGAATTTGCATTTGTGAGTTGAGGCAACCATTTTAAAGTAAAAATCTTGTTTTACAAAATGAAAGTTAGTGAAAAATTACAGAGTAAAAACGAGCAAAAATGAAGTAAAAAACGTAATATTCGTTTACATATGAAAACTTGTCAATGATTTGAACTCACTGAATATAAATATTTATAATTGTGTTCATTTTTGCCAGCAATTATACCAATCAAAGAATTGTTTGTTCGACAGTAATGGTTGTTTTAAGCACGCAACCAATTGGATAAAAGTTTACCCCTTGGAAAATCTGTTTGGCAGTAATCACGCATATTTTCTATAGTATGTATAACACTATTCAAAGGAAATGAAAACCATGTACAATTTGACATGCTTGGCCTTGTTTTTAATAACTTTTAACAAACACTGTTCAAGATTATCCGGAAATGTATATATATATATGAATGAATTTTTCATTTCCGCATGTAACATAAAGTGAATATTTAAGAATATTTACGAATTCACATTTAAATATCTTTTGAATTTCTTAGCATGTACGATTCGGCCCGGTTTCGCTTTCGCCATCTTCAGACATTTATTCTCATATATGTAACAGAACTGACAGGTTATTAGTGATAATATATGTGTAATCGTAGAAAGTTTCAACGATTCCCATGTGACATTGATATTCCACCAAGCACATTTAGTTAAAATAATAAGTTACAATATTTGTTGATTTAGTCAATTTCATACAGAATATTGTTGAAATATATATATAAAAAAACCCCCATTTTAGAGAAAATGATTGATTGTATTGGCATTTACTTGGTAGTACTCCATTATAACACGGTGAAAAAAAGAGCAATGTATTTTACTTCTATAAAATTTTATAAGATATAGTTGATAGCTATTTCGGCTCACGCCTTCGTCAGAACGATATCTTAGAGAGAGAGAAAATAATTATTGAAGCTAAAAATCTTTTTCTAATATATTTTACTTTAGGTTATGTACTAAAATAAAAACGAACTGAAAATGTGTATATAGTCAAACTATTAAGTTAATTGAAAATTAAATATTTCTAAATGATTATAGCGGAATGCTGATTTTTCGTTTTCACGACGCCTCTAAAATTTGGCTAAGAATAATCAAAGTACTATTATTTTTACTACTTCTGATTCAGACATATTAAAGTATATATATTAATTTTTAGTCCCGAACAGCTTCTCAAGAACTATGATAATAATTAACAGTTTCTAATCACGTATTTGTGATAAAGTTGTAATCATTCAATGAAATATATCATCTCATTATCAACTTTCAAAGTGTTATTTTCAAAGAGGATCGTTATTGAATAGTAAGCAATCATTCCGTATGATTAAATTCATGTTATTGAATAGCGAAGCTTAATAGCCATATTATTGCAACGCAATTCAATTCAGGTTGGATTGTTTATTATTATTGGTTTTCATCCGCCGCCGTTAGATTTGGAAGGAATCAATTTATTCAAATAACGGCGCTTAGCGAAAGTTAATATTCAACGACACGGAAAAATGTGCCTTCGTTACGCCATTAGTGGTTATCGAAAAATAAACAATTCGCATAAATTGAAAGCAATTAAAAGTTCAGAACGGAGCTCGGCTATTGAAAGGTTACGTATATATTTGGTACACAAAGCGTTATTCCATCCTGAACAAATAAAATGTCAATTTGATATCGCCTCCCATGAAGTGTTTTCTTTAAATAGGGTTTGCTAACGATGCCGTTTCGAATAATTGAATTTGAATCGATTAAATTAAAAATATTCAAAACAAAACCCCCCTCCTTTTATAATCGCAACAGTCTTTGTCGCAAAGTTACTTTTATAACTTAAGACAATTAGAACAGCGGTCGCTAAACGGGGACGGTATTTTTAATAATGTTGGTATCATTTTTTTAACAAAAATTTTTGGAAATTCACTCGTCAAAATAATAAAACGCCACATAGTATTTGATTCAGCAATATCGAATTTTAAGGAAGGTGTAAAATCACAGATATAGAAACATAAATCGATTAAATAATTAATTCTACGCCAAATTTTTTGGGAAATACTTTTAATTAATCAAATATTAATTGTTATAACTTTGTAAAATTCCACATGTTTTGTCACTAGCGGCACGGGTTTCACCTTTCGGCATCTTCAGGCATCCCAAAGGTATTAATTTAGGGATAATAAAATGAATGATGTCAGTTCTGTAGCATCCGTATGATAAAATTTCTACAGATGCTGAGAGGCGAAACCCGGGTCATAAGTGATTATAAATGTGAAATCGTACAAAGTTGTAACACTTCAAATTTGATATTGATATTACATCAAGCACCTTCAGTCGATATTATTAATTTTAATTAATCACTATATTTTGTCATAACAAATATAAACCATGTTTTTTTATTCCTATTTTTGGAAGTGCTATCAATGAAACGACTATGATAAGCAGGGTTAGGCCATGTTGAAACCGGCGTGCGTTCCTGGAAATGTGTGTCAATTGTTAATTGATTTCTATTCGGCTTACTCTCTCATACCGTGAAATACTTACCTGTTTTATTTAGGTTTAAATTAATCTGCTTAATAAAGGTATGGTCAGGTGTCAAAGTATTCTTTTGATAACACTGTTAAAAAAGAAAATAGTTTTGTACTAAAAAAAACTATGATTGAATATGAAATAAAAATTACGACGTATCTTATATAAGACCTGAAAATCTCAATTGAAGTTGGCGACGTGTTAAAAAATGGATTAATTTATTACACGCTCACACTACGAAAGTGCCTACATGCAAATCCAAACTGATTACTCGGATAGAAGAGACAAAAACCTGTAAAATTTACGATGTGACACACAAAATGTTGTATACTTTACCTTTGTTATAAAGACAAGTCGTGTGCATATACTTTAGTAAGGCAAGAAGTGTCGCTACACTGGCCAAATGGCTATGACAGGTTTGCTAAACAACAAGCAATCCCATAATTTATTATAATATTTTAGACAATTTATTATCAAATCGTATTAAGAGGTAAAAACATCATAATATGTCAACTGGCTGTTTAAATAAACACACTTTAGTGTATTGTATTTTACTAGCCCATTCAGAATTATATGTAAATATTTAAAGTGACAAGTAATGAATAAGTTAAACTTCTTTCGAAGCTATTTTTTGCATTATCGTTAATTTTTCTGATCAGTAGAAAAAAATACGGCTAGAGGAGCGTATAAAATTCTACCAATGAAGCGAGAAATTACTATCATATTATTTTTCTTTATAAAATTAAAAAAACTGCCGCCTTTTTAGTTTCATTTACAGTTTTTTTTTTTGTTTTATTGCTAACAGAAAATAAGCTAGATCGTTAAAACAAGAGAGAAGATGTATTGTGTACCTTTTCTACACAGCTTTATATAGATAAGCAAATGTACGTTTTAAACATAGTTCCGACGATGGGGTGAGCCGAAATAGCTATCAACTATACCTTATAAAAAAATTGTGGAACTAAAATACATTGCTATTTTTTACCGTGTTATAATGGGCTTCTACCAAGTAAATGCCAATTCAATCAATAAAATTTAGATTGATTTAGTGTCATGTTGACTAGATTTTAACCACATAAAAAAGCAGACACGTATTTCCAAGCAACCAACAATACACAGTTATAAATAATATTTATTACTTTAAGCCTTTATTTTTTCGTATAATTTCCGCGGGCCATTAGGAACAAGCGCCTGACGTAGAGGACACCAAAAAAGATATTCAGCGCGGAGTCATTGTTCAAGTGAGATATAGAGGCCGCTGTTGGCTACGATAAACCTTTCGCAAATCCAAGGCGCGGTCTTGCTTCCCTAAATTGTTTCGGTTTAGCTAAGTTTCCGGTTTTGCTCGAGCCTTGAGCGAACTAAGGGAAATGAACCAAGAATACTTCAACAACAATCTACGATCTAGAACGTAATATCGAGCAAACAAGAGTGTTAACGCTTTAGACATATTTCCAAAAATAATTCAATATACGTGTTATGCTGTATATATTTAATAATTTAGGCGACGCCATTAAGATTCTAACTATCAAAAATTCAACGTTTTATATTTATACCTAAATTGAATCTTTAAAAATCGATATTATATATATATATTTTTAAGTAAACAGATAATTTATTTCAATATATTTATTGTATATACGTTGCGTAGATCCATATATTTGACTCAATATCGTCGACGCTTTGTAAAATATTTATTCACACTGTTTCAAATTCAACTGTTTACATTCGCTATGAATTCTCTATTTATCCTTTCTATAATTCGATATTATTCAAGTCAACAAACTTAAATAAATATGCACCGTTTTTTAAATTAACCCGATCAGTCATGTCAATGGAAACCAAAAAAAAAATATAAAAACTATACAAAAATATGCGGAAGCATGTGAGGATTTTTTTTTACATAATTCAGTGTGTGTAAATTGCTTGCATACTATTTTAATGTGAAGGATTTAAATGAAAACAAAAGAGTATTTTTATCTGCTATCTGTGGGAAGCAAATCAAATAATCAACAATAAGAGTTTATTCTAAAGCTGGAATATAATCGTTTGACTTCAATTTTTAAGTTTAGTTTTCTGTTTGTTTTCTGATTCACTTATTAACTGTTAACTGGTTAACGGTTAACTGATTAAAGTTTATAAAATTTCGTAAAAATTTTTTTTTATGAAATTGTTCAGGTTATATATAAATGTGACAATATAATAATCAAAATGACAGTCCAGTTTTTTCGTCATAAATTAACTTCAATTAGATAATTGATGAAATTATTCAAATAGTAGTTAAAAAATATATGTATATCTGCTAGGTCTATATATTTATGCACAACATATCATTATTTACCGTAAGAATCGTATAAGTAGTTGTGTCATAGATCGTTGAGAAATTATTCACGCCGGGACGTTAACGGCGTAGCTCCTCTACGCGAGGTGATAATTAAAAAAAGAATAACGGCACTGTCCGGCTCGCGAATTTGCCACGGGAACATAAACATCGTCTACGCGAATCCAACGATACATCACACGTTTATTGCTGACAAACGACCGCGACTGTACTATAATAGTATAATATTTCCTGAAAAACAGGCAGCGAATAAATCATACTAATTGGTGAATTATTCATAAAAATGAATAAAAAATGTTCATTTGCCAAAAAGCCGTAAATCTCGTGCGTCGAAATGATCTATGCTTTTATCGACTTTTTCTCTATAATCGATATAGCTTATTTGGCACAATTCACTAACCCATTTACAAGTTTAAATTGAAACATATTAACTCACAAAGTAAAGCCTACGGAATTTTCCCAATGCTGGGTAAAGTTAACTGCATAAATTTTCGTTTTCGTTTTAATCGTGATTTTTAGCTAAGTATTAAAACTGATATATGTATACATAACTTGGCAATCATTTGAATCATCGAAATATTGTTTATTTTCAAATGTTTTATAACTCACGATCTGGGTTTTGTTTTTGACATTTTTAGACAGTCTATTACATGAATGCAATAGAACTGACAGTAAATTCGTCAGTCTTATTGGAGCGTGTGATAGAAAGTCTCGAGATGCCGAAAGGTGAAATTTGGGTCGTGAGTAACAAAGCATGCGAAAATATACAATGTTTTAATAATTCAATTTTCATATTGAAATTTCACCAGGCACTTTAAGTCGAGATTGTAAATTGTTTTATGTAATAAAAACATATGTTTAGTACTTATTTCTACAATAAATTTTTTGATCAGGACCGATTTCGCTCACAACGAATATTATCAACTGATTGATGAGCAAAACCCGTCCTAATCAAAAAATATATTGTGGAAATACGTACTAAAAGAATGTTTTTATTATTTAAAATATCATGCCTATGCATCAATACGTGACAGATAACGCCTCAAAATAGATTGTAAATTATGGTCAATATTTGGTTTGATGATCAAAAGCATATATTATTGTAATTTTGTACGATTCCACATGTTTTGTCACAACCACCGTTTTGTCACGACCCGGGTTTTGCCCTTCGGCATCTTCAGGTATTCCATCACACGAATGCAACAGAACTGTCAGTTCTGTTGCATCCGTGTGATGGAATACCTCTTTCGTACAATATTACAATAATTCAAATTTTATATTGAAATTCCATCAAGCACCTTTAGTCGATATCATAAATGCATATATGTTAGTTTTAAGAAGTATTATATAACAGTGCCGATATTATCAAATTAATACACTCGCTAATAAGAAAGACATTTTCTATACATTCCAACCAGGTACCCGCGTTTCCCGGACACTTCTTTCAACTTTGTTTTGGGGCAATTACCCCAAATGCCTTTAGCCCCAGTTGTCTTAGTGCGCTCAATTACACCCCAGTTGAATATTTTGGAGCAGAGATGGCAAAACTTGACACCTTTTTCCCACCAAAAAGCAATTTTATCCTTGAAAATAGCAACGCTACGCTCTCGCTAGTCGACACAGCTTTTTGAGATGTTAATTTTGATTGAGTTGTTAATCAGAATAACAAAGGGCTCGGCTGTATTATTTGGGACTTAAACAAGATTGCTTTATACTGCCCCATTTTACTGGTTTATCTTGTCATAGTATCCATGTGTATTGTAAAAAATATTCTTAGCAAATTTGTTTGATATAAACATATCTGTTATATTTTTAAGGGTGCGTAACGAAGTTGCCAAACATTGTAGAATCTCATTTTTTATAACAAAAAAATATAACTTATAGCCGATGCAATTAAATTTTTAAAGAGATATTTTATGACAAAAGAAAATAAAATTAAATGTATAGTCATAACGGAATAAAACAATCATCATAGAATATCGTATTTTCTTCTTGCACAAGTGAACCTTAGAATAACGAAGGAAAATCAGACATATTCAAATTTAAATGATTTTCAAATTGTCATTGGTGAAACTTTGTACGATTTCACAAGCTTTGTTGCTAACAACCCGGGATTCGCCTTTCGGCATCTTCAGGCATTCTTACATACGGATGCAACAAATCTGACACAATAATTCTAACAGTTCACCCGATCCTAGCCGATGCATTCACGTGATAGGTAATCGTGCAAAAGTTCAACAATTCAAATCTTATATTGTTATTCCATGAACCACCTTTATTCGATATCAGAAATTAGAAAATCATTGCATTTACTCAATTTTAGCTGATCATTCGATAAGATTTTGATGATTGCGAAATCGGCCAATATCACTAGGAATTAATAAAAACCGAATTATATTTAATTATTTAAAAAAAACTCTTTCGCTTGAGTTGACAATTAACAGCTTAAATAAAAATTACAATCTTCAATTAACATCTTCAATATGTAGCAAAAATATATTTATTACCCTGTCTTGACAGGGTGTGTGACCAAGAACTTCTCTGAAACAGTGAATACAAACAACGTGAAAGCCGCGCACAAAAGCCGGCATTTAAAGACAAACTGTGCTATATTTACCAATAGTAATTATTGAGGAACTATTTTTTTCGGATATCATATAATTTTAAATCCATTCCGTTATATTCAACATTATTTTGTTGCACATGCTTTAATGTCAAGACCAACTATCGGCGTACTGTTTTCCTGGAAAAGCTGCGAGTTTTACAACATTTCAATAAATAGCTTTCAAGTTAAACATTATACAATAAATTCAATTATCAAGTGTATTACCCTCTGTTTCAGGAATTCTCCGCATTATAAGATAGATTCAAAATGGCACTCACCTGAAACAAGGAACAACATTTAATATATCATACAAGTCTTAAACGATTTCAGATGACTGTAGAATAAAAACATTACCTTAAACCTGGGATTCCCAACCCCGTGCCCGCGGGCACCATTGCGCCCGCGGAACAATTCGTATGTGCCCGCCACTGTTTGAACGTAACAGATTTTTTCATAAAAACTAATTAAAAATGTAAATTATTTTTATATATTTATTAGAGTTTTAATTTTTTTGAATAGCTAGGTTTATTTTGTAGAGGCAATAAACGTAGAGATCTTTTTTATTTATTAATTATAACACGTTTAATTACAAATACCCGTAGAAAAAAATAGGTGGTGCACGGCAACCTACCGATATTTTGGAATACGCTCTAGACTCTACGTATAAAAAGGTTGGAAATCCCTATCTTAAACGATCGATAAATTAGTGATATAACATAGAGTGGACAGCTGCTTTCATAACTATTGAAATTTGTACGTTGTCTACAAGCAATAAAATTGTATGGATTTGGATAATGAAAGTTTTGAATTGCTTACTAAAGATAACTGTATAAACGCAAATAAAATTTCAGCCAAAACTTTTTCAAGAGTTTTTTTATATTTAAATGGTGTTATTTTGAGGACTTATAAATACACTACCGGTCGTATAGCAAAAAAATGTTTATACGCTTAGTTTATTATCATGTGAGAAATACAGTACATAAATAAATATTCGTTTAACAATAAACAAAATATTTTTTAAAATAACTATTTATTTGAATATATAATAGCCGCCACTGCTTTTATTCTCTACTCTTTTTTTAACGTTCAAATTAAAAGATGTAGAATAATTGTACAAAAAATATGCCCTGATGAATCGATTTAGTAAACAACATTTATATTCCGAAAATTCAATCCTTCTTTTAACAAAAGTTAGAGTGTTTAATTTCAGTGAAATTCACTAAAATAAAAAAGGAATAAAAAAATTTCAAAACCACTATTACTTTTAATTGCTACTGTGGTATTGTGTCTGAAGATAAATATTTTAATTGCTTTCCTTCTAAATCACTTACATCGAATCTATATATATATATATATAAGCGAGCCTGAGCAACGTATTTTTAAGTCTTTAGAATTATATGATTGAAGGTTTACTTTTAAATATTGTCTATTAGATTATTGTTTATTACGCGGACGGTTTTCAATAGCTAACATCCACAGTGAATTATCATTTATTTCAACGGCGAATTTCAACAGAAAATATTTCAAATATCAATCGTCTCCACAGATCGGTGAAATAATACATATTTTTCAGTAATAATAGAGCCGTATTATATTATCTACAAAGCGTCCATTCATTGTGCTAAATTTATTAGTGAATTAAAGGAAACGCCAAAAACGCAATGAATTCTCCATTCAGTGCCGTCTATTATATATATTATCTCACTGTATTGTACTAAGACTCTCTCGCAGCGGGGTATTAACTTAAACTTTTAAAGTGGGTCACCTTAACTATACCTACAGCATATTATACACTGTCTTACAGTGTGAACACTTAACTACAACTCATTTGTTTTCATAAGCGATCATTATTTATGGCTAATTCAAAGGATTAACACCATTAAATCATGTCAGTAGGCGTCTAAAAACTACAACGTAAATTTAAGCTTAAAGCTTAATTAGTCAACGCTATAAATAATTTTTACACAGTACACTTTTATTTTAAATTCACGTGTAACGTCTTGATACTTTTCTGCATTCTAACTTCGATCAGATAAAGGCTCAATCATTTACTAATTAGATGTTCTTCTTTCAAGTATCTAATACTAAAAGTTATACAAATTCTTCATCTATACGAGCGTTCAGTGTATAAAACAAAGAAAAATTTGCACGTATATCCAATAGTATCAAACGTTCAATATTAAAATGTCATCACAAAGGTTTTGTAGCCATAAGTTGCAAGTATAATCATTTCTCTCTTTAAGGGTGAAACTATATTTAAGTATGAAAAAATTATCTTTGAAAATGGCAAAAATTATTAATTCAATCGTACCAATGCATTACGATGTTTACTTATCTAATAACAAAAAATATTTTTAGAGTTTTCCTTTAACTCATTTTATATTACTAATTCCACAAGTTATATAAATTATTAATTTACATGTTATATTACAAAAGAGGCACGCAAGCATACAAGAAAGGAGTAAACTTTATCTTCTCCATATGACTAACACAATCTTTCGAAGTGGAGCAAAGTTTTAGGAACACATCCCACATTTGTCATACAGTGCTCAAATATCTTTTGAACCGGGTTTAAGGCACGACTAGAATTTTTAAGCAAGCCAGAACTTTCGGATTTTACTTCGTGGTAAAATTTAAAAAAAAAAAGCCAGGTATTTTATTATAGTAAAGGAATGTTGAGTCCAGGATGAAATAGTATTGGGCAGATATATTGAAAGTCTTATTTGAAAATTTATGTGCAAAATTAATTATTGTTAAATAAAATATTGACAGATGCAATACATCACATCCAATTGTAATTTTAAAAATACAAACCGCTAAAGGCCTAAGGCTTAGTTATATGAATTACATTAAACGATCATAATGTTTGATTCAACTTTTTATTAAGAAGTAATTTGCATTACTATATTTGCCTAAGTAAATAAGGGCAACCTTATAATCCAGTCTCGTGAGCGAATGGTAAAAGTTCTTCAATTTTTTCAGATATCCGAATGCACATTAAACAAATTACAATAGTTTATTTTTTGCATGGAGCCATCAAGGTTTAATATAGTTATTTCCTCACACTCAATATGTATGCGATTTTAGAAAAGGAACCCATTGAAGGCAATTATTAAATAAATGTTCCTTGCAAATTCAACATCATAACTATCAGTTATGGATTATGATCATAATATTCAATATTTACAGAGCAAAATAAAATGTTCTTGAAAATTTTAAAGTCGATTTCGCACACTCATTTATTTATGTTATATATAGCTGCTTCAAAATATTCAATTCATTAGTGTGGGTAGTATGGTCAATGAGAATAGAGAAATTTAACATTACATTAAAATTATATACTTGCTTTCACATAATAAAATAGCTGAAACGAAGCAAGCGTGAAGATTCAAGCATTTTTTGATTTTATTTTAAAAGCAAAACCATTTTTGGCAATCTCTCGACGGACGCAAACGATCTGCTTTGGTAACTTCGCAGCAAAGCTCTGAAAACAGTTAATTTGGTGCTACACTGGAAGGTTGTTTTTCATAAAGTTTAACGGAAATCCTTAGTTTGTTTTGTTTTTGTTTTCTGTTTTCGCGAGACAAAAACAAAATCATGTGTAGAACAATCAATAATAGAAATGCCAAACAAACACACAAGCTTGTCCAAACTTTTAAAATGTATTATAATATTGTTTACGCTGTAAATCGTTGGTGGAATTTCACTCAATAGGAATGAGAGTGAAAATATTGTACCCCATCAATGTCAATTTTGATTTGTTATATTGTCTGTAAACCATCATATGGTTTTCCCTCGTTTAGCCCGGAATATTATTTCGAGTAACGTTTAAAAAAACAACAAATTTAGAGCTGCTTTATCAGTTCTTTTAAAATTATGAAATCCTGAGAAATTCATTGCATATTTTTTTTTATTTTTTCATGTAGAAATCTTAGGGAATCTAGAAACATATAATTTTTATGACAACTACCGGAATATCTAACCTAACTTGAAAAACTTATAAATTAATTAGCATGACATATCAATTGTAATGTATTACTGTAGTTATTGTTATATATATTTTTTGCGAAACGAAAAAATTTCAGTCCTCTCTCAATAAAAGCAATTGCCGAAATACATTTTACAATTTTGACATGTTCTACTAAACGTGCTTTATTGTTTAATGTTTGGTTTAATTGTATTTTAAAAAATACAACATACGTCATATAAAAAGTATAAGATTCTACGACATTAAATTATTTGACTTATTTTGTATTTAAACTCTTGTCTTAATTAATATTCTAAATGAATGAAGTGTACAAGGAACAGATATTTTATTACCATCATTATATTAAAACGAGGCTGTGTATTTGCTCTTCGCAAGCGCGTGGCATTATTAATTTATTGAGTGAAAATAAGCCACGCCATGAAATAATTAACAATAAGTAAAACAAAGATAACAACGAATTCATTGTACTTCATGTTGTATTCTTTGTAAATAATTCAACATAAATTTAAGTGCTACAGTATAATATTACGGCATATAGTAATGCTATTACTGTGAACATAACAAGAGCCCTTGGCACGCACCGGCTGTGTTAAAAAAACGTTTTCTTCAATCATCAAGAACGAGATAGAAATTTTTCGTCAAGATCTTTGGAAAACGCGTCATTTTCTGTATAAAAAATATCTACCACAGCGACGTTGGCTAAATAAAGCATTGTCAAATTTTTCGATTGAAGAGAAAATTAATAAAATCTTACTCGAAATCCTTCGGACTTAACATTCTCGCAGACCTTGTTAACTACACTTAATTCGGTCAGGATCCAAATAAATTATTTTTCAAATTAATAACAGCTTTTAACCAAAGTTTACCTTTGACATTTTATAAATCAATGATGTTTGTATTTAATAAAGAATATGTTTCATTTATTTCCCCTGCACTGGCCACGAGTTGGCAGCATTTTAAGAAAAAGGTTATCAGATTTTAGCTTTACACATTCTAGCAATAAATTGTCGAAGAAAGATTCCACATAGTTTCTGGCGAAAATTTAAGACAAATGAAAAATAGTTCCTTCCTTTAAATATTTTCAATCTTATATGTATATATATGTGCTCAAATACCAATTATATTTATTTTAATTCAGTAGTAACGCGGAGTAAATATTTTTACACCGTATTAAAAATGAATATATGATGTCAACTTTACACGCGATAGATTGAACAAATGTTATTTTATCTAAAAAGTTCAGGCGTCTAATATATTTTTTTTCATACATCAAGTTGAAATTATAATCGTTTTGTTTCAATATATTCCAATATATATTAGAAAATAAGGCTTATTATTTCAGATAATAGAAACAATAACTAAAAAAATACTAATTTAACTTAATGTAAAATTTAATGCTAAAAACTTATTTTACTTGATTAATACACCAGAGCGTTAAGATTAGTTTTTCTTTTGTTAATTGCGTTTCCAGAGTCACATTAACCTTTAAATATAATAATTTTGGTAAATCAAACATCGATAATGATTTAACAGTAAAAAAAATATTTTTCAAATTGACCACACTAAATTAAAATGCACGGTTTTGTACAACGTTGAATTTCTAATTTTGCGACGTCATACGGAGAAAATATTTATTTCAATTTATAATGTAAACTCTTTTCAACCCACACAATAAATCTGCTCATTGTGCAAATTCATATAATAAGTAAAATTCATAGAATATTTTTAGCTGAACTTATATAGATGCCAATTTTGTAAATAATTTTTTATTAGTTCATAATCTCAGCATAAGTGGTCGATTTGCATAGCCGAATATATTACGTCGACGCAACAAGAAAAATATTTTACTGTGGAAGAAAGATAGATACCTTTTTTAAAGAAGCAAGAAATTGATTTTTACAGCTCCTGATTCAGTAAAATATATAGGAACACGGAAAACTGTTAGAAGAATAAATTCACGGCTTAAAACTGAAGAGATTTTCCACACTGGCGATATCATGTTCTCGCCTACAAATGACCCAATAAAACCACAAACCTGAAGATACTCTTGTAATTTATGAATCCAAAGAATCATCGCCAAGCTTTGTTTGTGAATTATTTCGGGATCAAAATAACGCTTTTGACAATCCTAGCAATGTTTTGTAGCGATATATTTTGTATGGCGAGAGATTGTGGCCGAAAAGAAGGGACAGCTAAAATTTTAGTGTTACGAAAATTTCAAGAAACTTAAAATATATTTTTACTCCCTCAATCTTAAATACCGTATATTCATAAAAACGTTTAATTTTTGGAAATACAGCGTGTAGTTAATTTTAAATTATGGTATAATACATTCCCACGTACAAATCAATTTTCAATTGATAAAGGAAACCTTTTGTTTATGATAATATTTTTTTTATTTGCGTATTAATAAAAAAACAACAAACAAAATATGACATCGTTTTCAAAATAACATATGCGTCGCGCACTATTTGACAACACTGACAAAGCTCAACGTAGCAAAATGGTGAACATATGACGTATAAAAAGTTTTGATTGAATATTTATCGACTACTTAAAAATGGTGTTGAAATTATTGTACACCAGATTAAATAAAAATCCGTTTTTTTTCATAGCGTCACTTTACAGTAAAAGCTATTCAATCTTTTGGAAAACAATCGCGTAAACAGCCATATCAGTTAAAAATGTTATCAGCAATAAACAACAAAACACACGACAAGGGCAGAAACTGACTGAGCCTAAAATAACATTTGTTTTCATAAATACTAATATATATGAGTGAAATCGTATTTGCGAAACATCAAAAATAGAAAAATAAACGTGTTTGCTTGGAAAACTTTCTTACATTGTGCGCCAGTGGGTAAACCGGTGTTGTGATTTATTTACAAGCCTGTCACTTGAACGACAAGTGGATTTTGCAAGATATATTATTATAATCACCAATTTTATACGTGGTAAGTACAGTGAAATTTCAAATGATAAAATAGTTATACACAGTGTGCCCGTACCAACGATGGTCATTAAATCAATCAATAAACGCGATAGTATTTTCTTTTCTATTTTACAATGATGCTTAACTATACAATAAATTACATTATTATTACAAAACATTACCATACAAAGTCAACTTTCCCATAGCACTGATATAGGGACTACGCTATAGAAATCAGCCTTTTAAGAGACTAGTCACGCATTCAAATTTTGGGGGAAGTTTTTTATGTATTTTTTAAATTGCACGAAATCAATGTATGTGAAGTAGTATATACATTAAACGTCAAGTGGAACTTAATACTAATATACAAATAAAAGTAAAAGAACAAATGAATAAAAATAAATCACAATTTATTTGAAGAGAATTGTTAATAAATTCACAGTATCATTTGGAATTCAGTTTTTCACAAAATAAACCTCAATTTACCTGAAGTCTATCTGGTTTGAATAAAAAAGATAAATGTTAAAATACAGGAAATGACCTCATTTCTGCTGTTAAGTTGACAACTTTGAAAATACGAAAGTCTTTAAATGTATATTATAGTAGAATAAACATCAAGAATATGGCATAAAAAAATTTAAAACAGCCATAACAGTTTTTTCTAAGTCAAATAAATATGACTAATATGACATTGAGCAGAAAACTTATCCAAAGACATCCATAAAAACCATTAAGAGTGATAAAAAGTGTGTGTATCGTGATGGTTAAAATTTGACATGTGCCAAAATAAATCATCAGAATTACAGTCGTATCGTATCATTCACGAAAGTTTCAATCTGCCGTCACACCTGTTTTAATGCCCATACAGAAACGTTTTCCCGGCACAAAAATGGCCGTAAAATGTCATTTTTGTATTCACACGGTGCTGGCAACGCGAGGGAGCATCATTTCCATAGCGTGTCTCGCCGCCATTCCCAACTCCGACGAACGTTATTTCGACTCGTACAACATGTAAAATGTATTGCTTTAATTTCGATAATTGCGGCGAAATATTTCCGAAAGAAAACTTTCTTTCGCTTTGAAATATTTTTAAATAATATATCCATACTTCCTGACTTCAGGGCATTGCTCTGTGATCGAGAAGGATTCCGCAAAAGTAACCTAACCATAAAACACAGAAGATAAAAGAAGCTTATAAATGCATCACAATAAGGAATGGATTTTTTTTCGAATCGAAAGCAAAAACAAAACACATACAACATTAAATTGATTTTTTTAATTTGAATAAAAATAGTATAACTATTATATAATAAAAACAAATCATAATTGCTGACTCACACAGAAAAAAATAATGTTATGTAAATATGTTTTCCATGTATGTATGCGTTAATTAAAAAAAATGCGACAATATACTAGTTGTAGGATAAAAAGAATATTAAATTGTTATCAGGAAGAGGTTGTTTTCCGTCATAATGTATAAAATATATATTTAAAAATATCTTTACAATGACATAACATCAAAAATAAAACAAAAGATGCCTACCGAAATGCATAATTTAGAATAACTGTGCCAATCGGCAATGATCGAAAAGGATTTCGCTGTGCAAATTTTTTACCAAAAGCCACTTCAAATTAATTATTGTATTTTGAGCATATACAAAATACAAGGACAACAATAGAAGGACTTCTTAAAAGTGAAATTCATTTCCAAGAATGTGAGAAGGATATAAATTATTTACCTATCAATTTTCTTGTTTTTTGACGAATATCCAGAAAACACGGTCTATATCGATTTGCTTTTCCGCAGAAAATTTGCTTTATTGTAGATTTATTAACAGTCAAATAGTGAAATGCATATTTGCATATAATAGTCGAAGACAGTACTGGATTAATAGAAGTGATGGATTGTATTGAACAAATGAAGTGTTGTTATTGTTAAAAATAGTCGATTTTTATGATAGCTTTATCGAAAAGAACAGACATCATACAGTAAGCAGGATACTCACTAAGAGGGGATTGTATCTCAAAATAACGTTCAACGCAAACTCTACATGTCACTGTATCTCAACATTATATGCAACATCTACTTTTCATTGACGTTGCTAAAAAAATATTCAATAAATAAAATTTCATTTTCTTTAATCCTCGTTTTCCATGCACACTCATTTTTCCTAGACAAACAAAAAATATTAAGTTTAACGTTTTACCATTTAACAACACTGTTATACATCGGTCGGCAACCGTAATATATTAGCGTGCAACAATATATGTAACTCATACTCAAGCCACTAAAATACAACTAGGTTCTCTATTGTATATTAAAAAATATATATTTTACTACAATAATACAGATTACATAAAAATTTCATGATAAATAAAAAAAAACATAAAAATTCGCGACACCTTTTAGGTCCAACTTTAGACGCTAATTTATCAATATTTGTCACTCGTCATTTTCAAAGCGTGTCACCTTTTCTCACGCGTAGCATAACTTGCGAATTGCTGCTGTTACACATTTTATTCTAATTTATTTCAATGAATGGCGATTTTCGTCCGTAATATTAATACTTCGATAAAAAAGTATTGGTTCTAAACCAATGGTTCCTATGAGTGGCATAGAGAATTTTGATGCGGCCACCAAGTTTTTTTTTAAATTAATTTTTCCGTGTGACCACGAAACATTGTCATATACCGCTGATGTATATAATACGGCTACAGTAAATTTTTACGTGAGAACGACTGCTATAGATTGAGAAAGCAAAATGTACGTACATGATTTCAAATTTTTCGCCCACAGTATAATATAATAAAATGTGTGCCCTCCATAATGGCTGTTTACTTTGCCGAACGTATACTGGTACCCCGCGAAGAAGTTTTCGATCGTAAAACAAAAAGTGGGCGGGGAAGGCCGGTTCAAAAAAATTGGCAGCTTACACTGGCTGCCCTCCCCTCGCCACGGGCAGGTCGCGTGAGGCACTGGCTAAACTCGGGCCGAATCGCTGAAAAACTGGAACAAATTTGATAAACGTGCCTGGCGGTAAGTGCATAGTAAATATGGAAAATAAGTTCTTATGAAATTAGGGAAGTTTTTAAAATGGAAATCTTCATGGCGAATATGTTGCCAACTGTTAAATGTTTAGTAACATTGACGAATAATGCGAAAGTTTTGTTTTACAGTGTATATTTTATTGTATTTCTAAAATCTTTGGTAATATAAAAAATTGGTTTCCGGACTGTTGTGTAACGGACTCGGAGTGTAAACCGTTACTGGAGCATTTTCAGAGGAAAAAATATAAACATATAGTTCATGTAATGACAAGCGTTTTTGTGATAATTTAAAATCTTGTAAAGTTTTCAAATAATAATTCTACAATCATTTTTACAGATTGAATTTTTTGACGACGTATCCCAGTCATTTTTAAGAAATATATACTACATCTCCCAATAAAATCATTTAGTATAATTTTAAAAAAAAATGCATATGCTTAACGGAAATTCAATATTAAATTTGAGTTTTTGAAACTATGTATAATACAACTCCAAATGTTCTGTCACTAACAACGTTAGTTTTGTGGCATCTGTGTGATCGAATGTATGAAGATGCTGAAAGTTGAAGTCCAGATTGTAAGTTACAAAACGTGTTAAGTCGTACAAAGTTTTAACAATCCAAATTTGATATCATTTTATATTATGTATACAAATGACCATAAAAAAAGTAATACACTAATATATATCAAAGCATTGTAGTTAAGCTATATACAATATTGACCTGAAATCACTGAAATCAATATTCACACTCTGCGATTTTATCATTCTATAATACAAATGCAGGTTAACTATGATTTTTTTTTTCATCCATTATATAAAAATGGTGGAGTTGCAGTACATTGTTGGAATATTAAATATAAAGTTTCAGTGTTACCATGATAAATTACGACGTAACCTTATTTCTTAATGTTGTTCGCATATTTAATCGTTTCTGTAATAATAAAATTACATTCCCGCTCCTTAATTATTTGCAAAATGGCCAGTAAAACATTTTTCGCACGCACTTTTGTAGCCAACAATGTTTCAATAATTAACAAAATTAAAAACATAACAAGGTAACGTCTCAATAATAAAAAAGGGTTTCGCTGTAGGAAGAATGATAAATTTAATTTAATCAAGTAAAATGTATTTCTTAATATAATTATTAAGAGATAAAATGACTCTGTATCTTCAAATTTATGTATGAGTGTACAATCGTTTACTGATTAGTTCCGATTTGAGCTTTTAACGATTGCGTTGTAAATCGTTTATAGAGTTAATTGAAATTTTGCCAAAAGTGAGAGAAACCTCTTCTACGTGAACTAGAGTTTGCAAAGAGAAAATACTAAAAATAATCTTAACATCTCTCAACAATATAATGCCGTAATATGCGTATTTATATAGGAGTCGGGAATAACAGAGGGTTATGGAATGAATTATAGGTGTTTATGTTTGGCAAATCCTGACAAATCCTCTCGCAAAGGAAAACAACACGTTTCGCGTATCAAATCCAATATTGCGTCGTATGTGAGTAAACACAACACATCTCAAAACAGATATCAAATTATCAAGTGACGTGAAACAGCCGTAGACGTCACTTGGACATAATACTTGATTAAGTCCCCAGACCTACTTCAGTATGCTTCAGCAAATATGAGCTATGTTTTATTAATAATGAAAAAAAAATGTTTCTTCGCTTATTTGGATTTGATTGACAGTTTAATTTACCTTCAATTCTCATTTATTTTTAATCACGTGACTTTAAATTTCGTTTGAAGTAAATGAAGAAATTCATGATTATTTTATTGAAGGTTTCAAAATATTGTAGTAAGTATTTATATAATATTTGAATGGTCTTTAATTCTTTCCAGTTTTAATTTGTGATTCAATCAAACTGATTATATAATGTAATGTTTATATTGTATATTGTAGTTCACCATTTGCAGGTGGTCGTAAAGCTTTTTTATAGAAACATGATTGAATTTTATACTGATCAAATCTCACTTTGGTCAGCGTAAAATTAAGATTATATATATAGCATTTTTTATACTAAGTCAATCGTGTTATTTGTGATTTCTTTAAGCTTCGAGAAATCCGTAGTGTATATATTATTTCTTTGGCATTTTCATTCAATTGAAAAGCACGTAAAGCTTTTGAAACATTGTTTTAGCTTAGAGAATACAAATTAGTTATCAAGACGTTCAACATTTTTTTTCAGTCATGACTCGTCTCTCGCTGCGAAAACTTATTTCCGTTGACTGATGAATTACAAGATTGCCACCATAACTATATAGATAAATTCTATGGTAGACACTGCTTGCGTAAAAAAATGCAAACACAATTTACGAAAGTAGTTATTTTATATGATTGTGAATTAACGTTATATTCAATTGAATGCTTTATAGTGCTTTTTAATGAATATTGTATAACTATAAACATTCAGATTTATTCATAATCAATTAAACTGAAAACACAGAGTTAGACTTTTTTGGGAAAATAAAAAATATTCATCTATGAGGCATCTTTATCATTAATTGACACAATTTATCGACGCTCAGTAGTTAGATAACGTGTCTTTTAAAAAATTACAATCACTCCTATTAAAATGACTATCCAGGTTACATTCCACCACGCTTTAACCTGTATCTAAATAAGTATTATTTTATTAACTTTTAAGGTGTAAACTGTTATTTCTTGATGGAAAGGCATGATATTCAAAAAAAAAAATTAAAACATTTTTAGTACTTATATATATTTATGATCATGACCGGTTTCGCTAATCGCGAGCATTGTCAATGGATTTTTTCAAATAATAAAAACACATTGTTAAGGACTTTTTTCCAATAAATAATGTTCGCAATGAGTGAAACCAGTCCTGATCATAAAATATATTGTGGACACAAGTAGTAAAATATTTTTTTTTTATTATTTAAAATATTATTTTATTATTTCTTCCGCCAATGTGAACTGTGTTAATTTATTATTACACCATCCAATAGAAGAATGTTAATAATAAGAACGGTAACGTATCTATTTTCAGAAAAGGTAAGGATAAGAAGAAATTGTATGAAAAAGGACTCTCCTACGTAACGTTTTCAGGATTGGTTACGCGTATAGAAAAGATTACATACACGATCTTTAGCCCGAATCCGGCATGTAAGGTGAATGTCAAACCAAGATTTGTTCAATTAAAATTAGTTACATTTGACATGGATGTTTATGAAACCTTTTATCATCGAGTTGTATCTGAAATGATTTCCCATTTTCAAAATATTTTCTATAATGCCGGCTTTTTTTTTCATTTTACTTAACAGTTTCAAAATACGATAGCGACAGAGTTACTATATGGTCACAGCTATGGTCAGACACACATATAAAGCACAATTAATTGACTCTTGTTAATAAGTCATATTATATAATAAGTCGGAAAATATTTAAGAGGAAAATTCAGTAAACAATAACGTAAAGTGTAGCTTAAATGTATGTATTTGAATTGTTGATTAAATTATTGACAATTTTTTTACAAAAGACTTTCATATCAATCAAATATGACGCCATCAGGTACCAAGTGATTGAATACATTTTATTGAGTAGCGGACATATTGTAGATGCTTTTAAATGTTAAATGTCACTTTTTTTAAAATAACCAAGGTTGTAGGTGACAAAGCATTTGAAATGCGCAGGTTTTGAACGGTTCAAATTTGTTATTGAAATTCGATATCGTAAATCAATATGAATAGTTTTTATTCATTTCTGCTCCTGCAAAGTCTGGACTCTATTAATCATGTCGCATTTATATCAGCATACAAAATTTAACATCGCTCTTAGCACCAAATTGTTTTCAGGTGCTTAAAATACTTTAAATTATATTAATTGATTAGATTTTATGATAACAACATCTTTTGCAGTGAAAGCAAATGGATTAACTAACTTCAGCTAAAACACACGATATACTATCATTTATAAATTCTGTATTTTACTAAACGTTTACTTTTACCGACTGCAATTCTAACCAGTCACTGGCAAGAACGTGATTTTTCGCAAAACTCTACTCGATGTAAGAGCTTAGCGTAGTAAACACACGGGTCAGTGAGGGAAGCCCCACAAAGTGCGAAAATCTCCGGGAAACGAGTGAGTGGTGTTGCAACCGGTAAATTACCGTCTCCACTTCACTCTTCAGTCTGGCGAAGTATTTTCTTTTACACTTGCGTTTTTCAATTACAACACTCGTAGTTCAAAACACTTAAATATAATATGCCGCAATTAAAAATATTAAAAAATGTCCACTTCAAAACTCTTTTAGTAATTTGAAGTCATAAGCATAATTTCGTTTCATTTAAAAGCACATTGTTATACAGTGATGACAATAGACTCACTAATCAAAATAAGCAACGCAATTCACATAAATAAAAACAACAAATCTTTGAATGGAAGATAAGAGTCGTTAAGATTTTAAACGAATCAGTGAAACGATTACAAATTTTAAGCCGAAAATTTTATTGTATCATATATTAAATGAAATATACGACGTTAAAATCAATTTTCAAAAAGTTTTCAATTTTTATGCGTTGTTATTTTAATATCTGGACCTTTTTATGTTTTCTTCAGTTTACCATGGAAAAAAACCTTTAGTGCACAGGAATTAACAATTCAAAATCTTTTTGGCAACAACAATGTCACGTTAATAGTAACGTCAATTTTTCATTACTAATTAAATTAAATTAGGCAATGTCAACTGATTAATGAAATTTTTATCGTAAGCTATATTTGTCATTTATACATTGAATTTTTTTATTGTCAGATTTATTTGTAATTTACGTTTTCATAACAGTCGGGTAATCGGTTTATTTCACCGAAACGATATTAAAAAATGTAAATTTTGTCTTTGAGGTATCAAAAAAAATCGTTATTGCCCTTCCGCCAATATGGCAATAAGTTCATTACTCTTTTGCCAGTTTTTTGGGTAATGGCACTTTTTTACGCCCCATTGAGGAATTAAGTGCCATCTTATCGCCACAGTGTAAGCACATTTTGGTGTCTACTTTGCCAATATTGACATACGAGGAAGGTTTTCAGTGTTTTTTTCGCAACATCGCGTTAGATTTTTCATGAATAAAAGAATGTTTTATCACAAAAAATATGGAAAATTTTAATAAGTAATTCCATCGCTAGTTTAAAAAAATTGTGCTAGAAAATATATGAAGTAAATTATGATATCGACTAGAGGTGCTTGAAGGAATCTCAATAACAAACTTAAATTGTTGAAATCTTTTACGATTCCAAGTGTCAACTTAAACGGGCTTTCGGCACTTAAAGTTAAATATATGAAAATTTATCATGTCTTCAATTCTTTAACATTTTAGTTCGCTAATTGACAATGTTATTCATTCTAATAAACTTTGTTTGATGAATGAAAATTATATAATATAATTTAAATAACCACTTCCACTTATTTTTTTTATTTTTTTGTTGACCCGGTGAAATGTTTATTAGTAAATTAAATAATTTAATTTTTAAAAATCATTCGACTGCCTCATCGGTTACAGTCAAAATATAAACGCATAATTGTATTTATTTAATATATAAATGATTTCATTTGCTTCCCGTTCGGTGTTAGGCAAGCTTGTTTTGATTATAAATTCATAAAAATGTTTTTAAGGAGTCTATACAATCAGCACTTATTTTATTGTTAGTAAATATATTGATTGAATTGGCATTGCCATTGTAGAACTCCATACAAACACGGTGTAAAAATAGAAATGTATTTTCCGCAAACTGTAAGAACTTAGTAGTACTTATGAGGGCGTAAGCCGAAATGGCTATCAACTAAATACATTATAAATTTTGTAGAACTAAAATACATTGCCATTTTTTCATCGCGTTGTATTAAATAATCCATTATAAGTGCTCTTTCTACATATTAAGCTGAGAAACGTGAAACTGTGAAGAGTAATAGAATCTAACGAATTTTTAGACATATTGAGAGCAGGGTCCACACGAATTATTAAAACTTGTTGTAATTTGCTTTTATGAGCTTTTATCTAATCTTCTTGACTTTATTCTGCGCGAATATTAAATAATATTGCATATTTAAAACGATAAAAATACATTTTATTACAATATAATTTATGATCAGGACCGGTATCGCTCATCGCTAGCATTATCAACTGTTAAGTTGATATTATAGCATTATAAAAAAATCATGAAATATTATCAGTTGATAATGTTCTTGACGAGCGAAACCGGTCGTGATCATCAAATGTGTTGCGAAAATGATAATAAAAATAAGTTTTTAAGTTGTTTAATATCATGCCTTCTATCCTCAAAAAATAAAAATATACGGATTTTATCAGAATTAAATGAAGCCTTTCTTTTCTTTTAAGAGTCTTTTAACACCACTGCGATCATATTCCATTGTTGATAAAATAACTCCTAGATCTATGAATCCAGCCGAAGAAGTAACGTTGGGTGGTTTAAATATTTTAATGATAACAACACTCAATTCAATTCAAGTGGAAGGAAATGTGACTTGTCCAAAAACAACACTTTTTTCTGTGACATCATGTTATTTTTCAAGAAATCGCTCACTAATTGGTCTCATTTAGCATTTTGAAGAAGCTTTTCTATTCATTTTGCATAAGTTATGTTGGTTTTTGTTTTCCAATTAACAAAAATGTTATTTTATGAAGCTTTTACTTGATACACACATGAATTATCTGCGAACCGGATAATCGATAGTTTACTCTACTTGAATCATAAAGTCAAAAGACACGAAAATGGTTAAAAAAAATATTTTACATGACGCACGTTTTATTACACGAGGAATAAGTTATTTATCCTCGAATATCCGTAAAATCACAAAAAAACATAAGTCAGCCTTAAGCTCAATCTTCCAGTGGTCCAAACTTAAATATTCCAGGTCCGCACTGGCTTTTTCTCAAAACAGTGTATGCAAAAAGAGCGGTCCATTAAACGTACGCGTTCATAACTCGGGCCGTAAAACCTAAGGGATGGAAATAAAATTTAGTGGACGGTCCAAGAAAAGATAAAATGTTATTACTTTGTCCAGCTCAGGTCATGTTTGCTAAGCAGGACGGGTCTACGATGAGGAGGAGTCAAGAAAAAGGTCAATACAGTCAAGTACACCCACGTAAATACCTTCAAATTGAAAGTCAATGTATTTTTCACAAGAAAAAAATGCATCTTTTAAAATTATACTTTTATTTAACTGGGTTTGCATCCCCTGAATTTTTAAGTGTTTTGATAAACTTTTTCAATAAACGAAATACAATTTTGGTAAACGAAGTACATACACATGCGATTTTTCACGTTCAATATTGTAAAGAAATACAATATGTAATCAAATAATATAAGATATCGACTGAAGGTGCTTGATGCAGTTCTTTAGTAACAAAACATGTGGAATCGTACAAAGTCTCAACAATATAAATTTGATATTTAAATTTTATCAAGCACCTTCAGTGGATATCATATTGTATTTTTTTGTTTTCAAATTTTGAAGTTATACGAATTGTTATTAAGAAGAAAATAAAAAACAAAATTTTACTGCCAGCAATTTTTTCATACGGAAACAGTTATCCATGCAAAATTACTCTACCTTCAGAGTCGGCACGAAATTTCACCGACTTGGTTGTAAAATTCTCTGACAAATGACAGCTATGCATCAAACTGACAGATGACCGCACGTGCACACGTGCATCATATATATCTCGGTATATGTTCACCATTAGTGTACCGAGGACTGTTAAGAATGAATTATATATACCATTAATGGCAATTTTTGGCATATTAAACAGATTTGCTTTTTGAGTAATTTCTATAATTAAAGCATAATCAAAGACACACCCTATGTAATTTGTTTCGTAAATTTTATGACAGTAAAGAATGACGTTAGACAAAAGTTGCAGACGTTATGATGTTATGATGAGTTGAATGACGTTAGATAAAAGTTGCAGACTATAAAATGCATAGCCCTTAATAATGGTTATGAGATAACGACGATAAATAATTTATTATATAAAAAACAATTAAATCTGGCTAGAAAACTCATTTACCCGAACACAATACAAGATAACCGCTTCTTTAAATCAATCAACTACCTAGGTAGCATTAGCAAAAAATTCATCCGGAGATTAAAAACTCAATAAACGTAGCTTTCAAGGTCAACAATAACTTAGACAGACTTCTTAAAAATAGTAAAGATAAAATTAATATACTTGACAGAAGCGGTATTTATAAAATGTCCCGTGGCTTATGTTTATCCGTTTATATCGGACAGACAGGTAGAAGCATATCCACTCGAGCTACGGAACATGTAAGATCATTCAACAGTAAAAAAAAACAGATTCAGATTCGCTAGTCACGTTATTAATGAATCACATACTATAAATTCAAACTCAGCCCCTAAATGTTTGCATCTTTGTAGTAAGGGTCGGAGAATGACGGCTTTAGAACAGCTAGAAATCAATAGACACCAATTATCACAAAGGATTCTTAACGACCAAACTAACATAATAGCATCGCCACTTGTCCAGCCGTTGCACAAAGGAGTGGTCTGATTTACTTCCAGAAGGAACACTTCCGTCCCACATATAATCTTATTGTCATAGACACCTATTGTTTCATTTAGAATTTTGAAAATTTAGTGCCAGTGTGTTAAAGTAACAAGCTAGACTGTTGGAACAGGAGAGAGGATGTGTTGTGTGCCTTTTCTACACAGCTATATATAGATAAGCGAATGTTAGTTTAAGCATAGTTCTGACGATGGCGTGAGCCGAAATAGCTACCAACTATATTTTTTTTAAATAATTTTGTAGAACTAAAATACATTGCTATTTTTTTCACCGTGTTAGATAAAAGTTTTTTTTTATATCTCGTTGAAAATACTGTGTTTTGAAACCACTAATAAATAATAATTATTTTCATTGTCAATATACAAAACACATTCAGCCACAATTATTGTAATCTCTAAAATTATGAATTAAAATACTTATTCATGTCCATGAAAAAATCGTTTTAAGTTTTTAACGCTTGAATTCTATCGGTACTATTTTGTGGTAACTCAACATGGTATCTAATCAAAGCTTATTAGATCCGTTTAATTAACTGAGAATAAATCATTGTGTCGAAAATTGCAAGTGAGTTGGTTCAACCTTCGAAGATAATGAAACGTACTAAGTTGCGCTTAGTTACATCAGATGTCATAGAGAGATCCCTGAATTGACTGAATCACGTGCTGTAAATGCATTCATAGACTCAATCTTGCTTCCATCTTTTTCCAACCAAAACTTCAGCGCCTTGGGATAAAATCTATCGTATCTATAGACTGGAGGAATCTAGAGGAAGAAAAACAATAGACAGATGACGGGGAATCATTAGACGACGAAGAGCGGCTATGTGCTCCACATGGATCAAGCACATGATCAAATAAGAAGAAAAAGTATGCCTTTAGAAGACGTTTGCTAATTGACAATATTTTAATATTGTCGAACAATAGAAAAATATTTTTAAAAAATTGAAGTCTTTTATTATACACATTTAATTTTCTTATCAGTAACTATAATATTAGTAAGAATTAGGGATAACGATACCGTACACAAGCACAATTCAATTACAAAAAAAATATTTATTTTTTGTTGTTCAAGTAAGTAATGACGTAGTAGTATATTTTTGAAAAAATACTTAATAAACAAAGAAAAATCACTTTTCACAGACACACTTTTATACACGTGGTATCCGTTGTTATCATTTTTCTCCAATTTATCTCTTACACAATAATTCTTTTGTGACATCTGAATTAGCAAAAACATATTTTTCTTGCAAATACTTTTTTCACAATATTAAATGTAGTGTCTAACGTCAGATATTGTGTTGAATTATTTTCGCATTACGTAAAACGTGTTGGGTAAATAATGAACGAGTGATAAGTGGTACAATACGAGCCGTTTTCGTTTTTCCATTTCTCGAGCAGGCATAAAATCTCGGAGTAAATTGGAAAATACAAAAAACGGCCAATGAAATATGTGAACATTTTATCAAGCGAGTATTTTATGAAAACAATGCCTAAGGCTTTAAGGAGAGCACAATTTATGTGAGGTAAATCCGAGGGACTATTGTCTGCGATCACTTCCATTAATACCGAAAATATTCCATCAAAACCTACCCTCTACCACGTTGCCTATTTGAATCAATTGTCTAATTTTCAGGTAGAGAGAATCCAATAAAATATTTCACTACTGAAATAAATCAATTTTCAATTGAATATTTATTAATTTCTCAGTTATATTGTGAATAATGGGCAATTTCATTTCAATAATATTACATATACGATTCGTTTTCACAACGCAAATTGCGTATCATTATTATATTATTTTATAATGGTATGTGTATGACTGCGTACTTCTTCTCACTTCGCTTTTCTATTCATCCGATATCTTTTTACACAAAGTGCGTTTTTTTTACCACTGTCCTGTATTCACTCCCAATTTGGAGGATGTAGACTCCTGGAGCTTATCTCGACATATCAGAGGCTTATTCAGTTCTTTAACTTTTCGAAAAAAACACAAGTAGAAGGAAAGGGCTAGTACATAACTAATAATTATCTAATCGTAACGGGTTTCCAAGCTTTTGAAATCATATGAATGAGGGGTAATGTTTATTTCTTTCAATCGAAAACTCCTTTGTTCAATTCACTGACAACTTGCATATACTTTTCTGGGATACTCAACGTTGTACCCATCATAACTGCATTACTTCCACAACATTCTTACATGGTATATTTCATAGCGGTTTTTAAGTTTATTAAAAATCCGATGAAAGTTTATTTAAAAAAAGGAAAGGTTTCTGGAAATTAAAATTCTTTTGATAAATGAAGTACACTTTCTGCACAGTTAAACAAAAGCGACAATTTAAGCATTTTTTGCTTAACTTTTGAAATACGAATGAAGTTGCTGTGCTGTGGAATAAGAATTCTTGTAAGAAAAGCGCATAGCCGTAATATATACATGCAGGTATTCATACCTCAAATAATTTTATGAGTGAAAAGAAATTTTATCTTTGAATGTCAAATGTCAAGTCTAAATGGTAAAACGTTTTATTTATGTGTTAAAATATAGTCTCAAATTACAAAAATTAATACAGAAAACTTTTTTTATTGAAACACTAAAGATAATGACTTGCCAAATTGTGACATTATTCGAAGACTTGATTGTTTTGATTACCAAAGAGATGAAATACAGTTCAATCAAATATTCTGATGCTTTATGAAGAGAAACACATGAACGTGTTGGCGATAATTCAAATGGCACGCCATGCGCACAAACCATACAACAATTGGATTCAGGCAAAGAAGAAATAATGGATGTATTCAACGTTCTATTTTTATAATCGTCTCGGTTTTGTAACGGGAAATATATATTCTGAACGGCCTACGAATAAGAAAATAAGATACAGCTTTTGAGGAGGCAAGGAAAAGCTCCGAGGGGGTGGTAACCACAGCTGTGTGTAGCAATAACGGGAAAGAACATTCGAGGGGTTAATACAGTGCCACCGAAATAGTATAAATGATCGCAGTAAACAATATGAAAATTAACAACTGAAAAATGATTATCTTTACAAGAATTTTTTTTTACTATAAAGTAAATTGAAATATGTATAATCGGCTTTTCAGATCAAAATATTCGAGATTTGTTTAAATAATAAATTGTTTAAAAGCTAATATCACAATATCCAAGCTTTAAATTGCAGGTTTTAAATGTAAAAAAAATTAAGACAGTGATTCCTGTTCAATCTATTTTTTAAAACTTTAAAATAAATGTTTTTCGAGTAAAGATTTGCATTTTTTTAAATTATATCAAGTACAGTTTCTGTTATTGGCCAAAAGTATTAAATAAGTGAATTTTATTTCATGAAAACAAATTTATTCATCAAAATATTGAATATAAATGATGACTTATGAATAAACAGACTATCGAAATCTTTCTGCAATACAAATCTACAAAATTTTACATCTTTTATATATATATATTAAATATAAAGAATATTTTTATTATACTTAAAGTAAAAATATACCAAAAATGAATAAAAAACAGAAAATATGTATATTTCCCTGTCTTTTAAAAAAACATTCTCTCAAACGGTAAAAAGAAGCATCAGATATTTCAAAATGATAGAAAATATTGTTCTTTTTCCAATTTTCGACAAAGAATTTTAATTCATTTAATTATCACGCTAGTAATATTATTGAGTTTGATGCGATAGAAAATGTGCGTGGCTTGTTCTACTAAAGCAGTGAATTTAAAACAATTTACGACGCCACGTAATAATTTCAGTGGTTCACTACATCATACAAATGACAAAACGCTTTTTCATATTAAGTGAAAATTGCCCCTTTTTGTTAGCACGCCACTAGAGTCACACGTGCCCTGTTGGACCAAAACGAAAGGCAGTCGCGAGGCTGTGCCACAAAACGAAGGACTACGTGCACTTCAATTTCCTGTTATCTATTTCGAACCATATTTTCACCGAATAAAATAATTTATTCGATTTGCATAAACATCAAGAAAGCCAGTTGAGTGTGTCGCAAAAAATTAGATCAAACAATTTACAGTTGCGTATTTCAGCCGTTAACATTAAGGGAAAACAAAATGTATTAGCATTTTGTCTTCGCTGGTTCTACTACATGAAATATATATTTTGTTTACTCTGCTAGATTTTTCCGATAATAATGTCAGACTACGAACAGCCAATCAAATGGTGCAGTCTCTCAATTTATATATAATATTAAAATTCACTAGAATCTGCATTTTAAACATATCTGCTCCTAATGTGTAGCGTTTGATTTCTCAATTCAGGATATCAATTGTAACATTTTACAATAATTGACTATCATTAGTAGGGATAACATAATACATGTGATCAACTAATACATCTCATTACGTCTTGTTTTTATAATCGAATAGGTGGGGGAAAAAAATGTAAAAAACAATTAACTCCGAAGTGATATTTACAAATTGAATAAAGAATCGTTTTTATGATGTTAAATGTCACTTCTTCGTGGAGAAACCTTACATTTTAAATAATAAAAACACATTGTTTTGATACAATTTCCGCAAAAAAATATTTTCAGAATCGCTCATTGCGAATATTAACAACTAAAATCAACCGGCTCTGATTTTGAATATATTCGAGAAATAGTAAAAAAAAAATACGTTAAAAGAATCATTTTATGAAAATGCACGAAATGTTATTGAAGATTTGAGCGAAAGATGTTGACTGCTGCACCACGTGCTCGGCAGTCAAATTCGCATGTCCATCGTTATCCATCACAATCAATATCATGATTTATTTAAAAAAAAAAAATCACACATAAAAATTCTTCTAATTAAAAGAAAAAAATTGAATATTTTACATTTATCAATTTTTTATCTAAAATATATGCACCATTTTAGCATGCAATAGCAATGTAAATTATTGCTTTATTTAAATTTAAAAGAAAATCTGATAGGATCTAACCGATTTTTATAGTGCTATTTATTAAAATTTCAAATAGGATTGTGCAAACAACACTCTTTCAAATCAAGGAAAGTTGGCAAAGATATTTTTTTCACCGTTGACGTAATATATTTAAAACAACATTAAGAGTATAAAAAAAATATAAGCAAAGGTAACAGGAGACACGGCTTATTTTTTTCAGACTACTAAAAGCACAAAAAAAGAACACTGTTAATTACAAGCAATTAATATCATTAAGTTGCTTTAATTAAATAAGCAAGACGAATACACCACTGGAATTAGAGCCGCTCAGAAAATTACTTAAAATAGTAATATTCCAAACGACTTGTAGAAACCATTAAGACGTCCGATGGAAATGATGGAGAATAAAATATTATTTTGAGAAATCATATTTTATTTTAACCACTGTTACTTAAATATGAATAAGTATTTTAACACATTAGACATTCAATAATAATGAAATAAACACTTAAAAACGAGACAGATACGAAATCATAATAGCTTAAATAATAACAACAAATTTTTATGTAGTATTTCCACAACATATTTGATGATTAGGACCGATTTCGATCAATTCATTCATTAGTTAATAATGCTTGCGATGAGTGAAACCGGTTCTGATCATAGAATATATTGTGGAAATGGTAATAAAAATGTGCAATAAATATTTAAAACATCACAATTTTCCGTCAAGGGGTGTTCGTTAACACATTAAAAATAAAATTATACGCCTAGGTAAATTAATTGATGAAAATAGTTTGATTGAAAAACTCGACAAAAAAAACTAATTACTTGAATAGTGTATTGTCAAATTGTCAAAAATATAATTCTTAAAATTGTTTAAAGTTTTTAGAAAAAAAAAGTTCATTGTTGCCAGATTTCAAAAACAGAAGCAGGAACAAAATTCTTACTAAAATAACGTAACTTCACAATAACTGCCGTCTAATTCAATGTATTCCTTTTCTTTTGAATTAGTTAAACTTAAAACTTCGCACAATACAATACTTATTTCCATTTTTTGTCAATCAACTTTAGAAAAACTTGTCAGATTAATTACGAAAACTAGTTTAAAAGCTTATAACTACCCAGAAATCTCTCACAATGTAATATAATTGCATTTTCCCAGCGGGCTACTAGATCAACTATTGCTTTCGTTCTCACACGATTAATGATCTGACTGGGTAAATAAGAGCAGCGAAGTAAAAACGATCGATATGAAGTGGAATAATTTTTTGCCCACAGCGATAGAAGAATGGGGTTAGACTATTATGAAGATGAATGATGATTATTTTTGATGGGTCGAGTAAAAGAGTAATCAAACTTGAAGTCTGAATATCTTTCATATTTTATTATGAAAAATTACCGCCGTTTTCGCGAAAGCTTTAGTTTTATTACTGTCACTTCTAACTAAGTACAATATTATTTAACTTTTTAGCGGGGACTAGTTTAAATAAAACTTTTTTATGAAATAATATGATTAAGAGGTTTGAAGATAAGCGTGCATCACAAGAAAATTTGTGTCACCTTTCAATGTACAAAACTACAGAGTGAACAATATTGTAGAAGCAACTCGTGGGATGCAAGCGACGAGCTTATCACGACAAAGTCGACTATTAACATTTATTAGATCAGTTTTTTTTTGTACATTATCGATATGGATTCTTATTTTAAAAACTGTTTAATTTTTTCGACTTAGGACTGTGTGAAAGGTTTTCTGCCCTGTCTTTGAGGGTGATATTTATTCATCGCAACACACCTATCGAATTGATGAAACTTTTGTTAAGCGAGCTTCTGTTAATTTGGTAATAAAAAACTCCTACGCAGGACGTCATATAATATAGATCACGATGTTTTTAATTTTTAAAGTAATTGTTTAAGAATAAATAAAAACAGGTTAAAGTTTTTTTTAATGACATACATTTACACTTATTTGAGCAATTTACCATTTGTAACTAACTGACTAATAGTTTGCGTTAAATGTTTTGTTATTTTTATAACTTTATATATAAAGTAATTCAGATGATTAGGTGAAGCCGAAAAGGCAATCAATGGTATTTTAAAATTCTTATAAAACTTAGATATTTCTACTTTCTTATATTAAAATCTACAAATGTATTGCTAATTGAATCATTGATTACGAATATGAACATCAAACAAGTTTATTTTACTGAAAAATAAAATGAAACTTTAGATATGAAGATTTTTCATCATGTAATATCCCTGCAGCGTATTTATGTTGTGTAAATAAACAAATCTATACCAAAATAGGCAAACATTTTCCCAGGGTACAGAAATAATACGTACACACCCAAAAAAGCTGCTCGGCCGGGGATGAATAGCGAAAAGCTCGGCAGCCGTTATCACAGCGAGAAAAAGCCTTCGTAAGTCGTTAACGACGACACCTAATTGACCAACTCGAACTCCTACCGAAGGGCAACTCTTCCAATAAAATCAGCGTTCTAATGGATTCTCAATTTAGCGCACAAAAGGTACCAAGATAAATATTCCACAGCTTTTTTGGACTTTACGGCAAAACATCAACCGTTTTTATAACCTAATCATAAATCTTTAATAAAATTATGACAAATTTACCTATAGGATTTGTATTTAATGAACATATAAATATATTTTTTTTGTTGTTTTAAGTGTCATATACAAATTTACTTTTGATGGTGTACCGATTGTATTAGTTTATAGCAGTTCTCCGCAACATTCTGTTTTCCACAGCATACCAACACTTTTTCGAAAATTTCGCAGCACGCCACATGAAAATATTAGTAAGAATGCGAATGATCATCAACGATACATTTGTCAGTAACAACTTATTCTTTCTGTATTGTTTACTTTGTTTACACATGATTAACTCTTATAAATTTACATTTTGTATTGTCGATAGTGTGTATAATACATTTTTTCATGTGAAATATAAATCCAACTAATAAATAATTATTTCTGTTCGTTGTCACAGTCGTCACAAAATATGTTATAGACGAAAATATATGTTGTAGACGAAATGACTTATTTTTTCTTCCGTTAAAAAAATACGCCGTGACACACCTAGCACCGTTTGGCAGCACATTGGTATGATACTGGTTGCGGATCACCAGTTAAAAAATTAATTAGAGTGTAATAGATTTAAGTGATTTGTGGGGACAATTGCTTAATAAATAGTTTCAACAAATAGCAATATAAAGATCAATATAGTTTTCAACATACAATAATGAAGCGCAAATCGACTTTCGTATTTCAATCAGAGTTCATATAAATGTAAAGATTTTTAGATTAATTCCGTTAAATTAGCTACGAAATTCAACAGTAAAAATACCTCCACGGGTACTTCATATATCAGATACTAGAATAAGTGGCCAGATTAGGACATAGCTTAAGGGTGCGATTGGCAGGCTCGTTAACAGCGCTTTTTACGACCGGAACTGGCCAAAAGCTGACGAAAATCGAATCGAAAATCTTTTTAGATACAACAAGGTTTCAAGATAATTCCTTCATAATTAAAATCAGGTCTGTTTTTCATGATTTTTGTGATTTCTTCGAGATAATTTTGTTATTGTTTCTAAATTGAAATCAGCTACTTCAATATTTATGTCTTCCTCATTTGGTACTAAATATGTTTCAAACGAAAAAAGTAATTATTTGAGCGCGGTGAAAAAATAGCAATGTATTTTAGTGCAACAAAATTATTTTTAACAAATATAGTTGATAGCTATTTCGGCTCACGCCATCGTCAGAAATATTGATAGCGATAGCGATTGATATTGATAACTACAGATGGCGTGAGCCTTAATAGCTATCAACTATATTTGTTGAAAATAATTTTATAGAACTAAAATACTTTGCTATTTTTTCACCGTGTTATAATGGAGTTCTACCAAGTGAATGCCAATTCAATCAAATTATTATTTGAGGGTTAAAGACAGTTTTTAAAAATTTCATTTCTTTGCAAAAAAGCTATCTCATAATTTATAAATCACTTCGAGTAATTTTATAGCATTTGTATACAAGTAAAAGAATTAATGATTAACTGATATTTTTATTTATTAGCCTATTCGAGATAATTCGGTTATTTGTTATATGTTAAAAAGGTTTCTACGAGAGTAAAATATATCAATTAATGCTTATATTAAACCGAATTATTATTGCACAGAAAATATTTAAATGTGAAATCATTAAAAGGATTAGCTATACAATTTGCAAAATGTTAGTTAACCTAGTAGTCCTACATTCAGTCGACGATTTTTTCAATATTAAAGCTTCATCTTACAAAAATATTGTTAGGGCTCGATTCCGAGCAAGTTCAATGTAAATGGCGCTCTTTTCTCATTTGAATTAATTGGTCTATTTTTTTTTTGAATAGATCAAAGGTACCATTTAAAACTCTCCCCGTGTTTAATGTGACTTAAAATTTTCAAGATATATGTCACCATATACTTTGTTTTACATTGACCGCAGGTCGACTTTTTAAAAATAAATTTTAAGAATGATATAAAAATATTAATGCGAAAAAAAAATGATCCGAATCTCATTACAACATTTCTATTTTAGTTGTCGTATTGCGATAACTAACGAGCAAGTCGTTAAATCTATAAAACTATAAAAGTTTAAAACTTTCTTTTTTCCCGTTCACATACATTTGACACCGACGAACAAAGCAAACTACGCAAACCATTAAAAAAATATATAGCCAATAAAGCCGCAAATAAATTTGTGTTGCCAGAATGAAAAATAATCCAGCAGTATTTTATAAAGCGACAACACAGCTATTAAAAATACTTGAAAAACAACAAAGATGGTGGATACGTAAATCCACAAGTTATATATATTAGATATAAGCAATCGCAAAACCGTGGTCTTCGAAACAGATAATATACGACTTGCCAGAAATTAAAAGCAATTTTATCATTGAAGACATTAAAACATTTTCGACTCCCAACTATGATAATAAGCGTACAAGGACCTCGATTTCCTTTTTTCCACCGATCATATGAATGGTAATTATTTACTTATCAGCAAATCCATCTAACTTTTATTATTGGACATTGAAATCTTTGTCTTGGGAATTACAGTGAGGTACAGTTTTTAGTCTGATTTTTTGAACATATATGGAAATGGTTGCGTATCTTAAGAAATTGAGAATATTCTCTCGTAAATAAACTCGTGTGTTTATTGTCATTTAATTTAATAACAAGGCGTTATGCTTATAAAATTCGTTCAACATGTTAGGCAAACAAAATAACTTATGAGAGATGTATAGTATGTACTACATTCAATATTATATTATAGATTACGATTTGACGTTTATTATTCATAACCAAAAACAAAACAAAATTACAAGTCAGATATTGTAAGCAAATTGGTAAACTGAAAATAATCAATATTCAACAGTTGGTTTTATCATTACTTAACATTAATTAATAATATAATGTTCAGTGGCACAACTATCATCAAAACAATTTGTATTCAATAACGGCTTCCGAGTTGTTTGCCTTAAATTTCAATATAATAATAATTAGACATGTTACAAACATATTATTAACGCGGAACAAAGCAACCGCTGCCGTCATACAATTATCTGCCAAAACTTTTACGTTTATGTTTATTTCCAAACAAGACAGTTAATTCAATCGTAAGATGGAAGAGTTTAATGTCTTACGGCACGTTAATTTGTTATGTCGGTTTGATAAAAGGGGGCACTTTTAATGGGAAAAATTCGGAACTTTTTCCAGGCCAATGTATTTAATAACTTTATTAAGTGAGCATGGTATAGCTTATTTATTTTTCTAACGAAAAAAAAACAATTTACAGGTACGAATATTAATTATTTTATTGGATTTTTTTAATGTTCGTTTCTTCGTAGAAAGAAAATCGGTTTTCTTTTTAACTAGATAAATAATCAGCTAATTACCACGGAATATGTATTGTATCAGTTGAACAACTGAAAGATAAATATTTTGATTACATTTTCATCGTTCTATCTAGCCTTAGTAAGATGAAAGGATAATGGTTATCTTATTAAGAGAAAGAAGAGATTGAATGATGATATAACAGTCATTTGTCATTGTGGTCAATTTCAAAATCTAATAACTCTGGCTATGAGCGTTTGGAGGGATGCTTACCCAATCTGAAAGATATATTGCGTATTGACATTATATAAGTAACCTGTCCGCCATTGCTTGTTACATGATTGTTTTTTTGCGACAGTGTATCCTAATTCTTTAGTATGAAATATTACAATTAATACACTGCCTATTAAATAGGACCTTATTTTTGTTCTAAAAGAAAATTAATTTGAATTGTTACAACTTTGTACGATTGCACATGTTTTGTCACTTACGACCCTGGTTTCACCATTCGGCATCTTCGGGCATTCTATCACACGGATGCAACAGAACTGAACCTGGTCAATAATGACAAAACACGTGGAATCTTAGTAGTTGTAACAATTCAAATTTGATATTGAAATACCATCAAGCACCTTCAGCCGATATCATAAATTATAGAAAATTAACTGTTCCAACAATAAAAAGCAATGTGATTTTACAATAATGTAACGAGAGCCGTTGAATGATACAGTAGTAAAAGAAACAATGAATGAATTAATTTTATACACTCAAAAACTCTCAAATCAGTGTTCAATAACAAATTCATATAAAACTTTTTGGGATGTCTTCCATTTGAATAATATACAATTTTGAATCGAATATTTCTATATGCAGTATTATTTACTCACCATTCATTGTAAATATCTTATTAAAAATGTTTTGTTTTAGATAAAGTATGAAATAAAATTAATTGTTAGGTTAGGTTAGATGGATTAAAACAATCCTTTTCATCGCTCATATTTTGTGTAAGATCAGTCATTACAATTCGTGAGTTACTTGAGCCACAGAACAATTGAAATAGAATGAAAGCGTCGAGCGAAGTCACGCTCGGCAAAGCGGGAACCAGCCTCTAGTTGGCACTTCTAAAACTGCACCTTCAACTATTTAACTTTGCATGTTTGTTAATTTTCCGTAAGCTTTCCGGGCACTTTACCGACGCACGGGAAAAGTGCACACGGCCGCGCACAGTATCGCTGCTAAATACCTCGCATACATTGCGTGATGCGGCAGAACACATTCGTTTAAGTTGAAGCGATAGTATGGGACGCGTAATAAATCGAGACGATGGAACGGCTGGCAGGCTTCCGGGGCTTATTCTACCTACACGACATCTATTTCTATCATATGGGATGGGGCGTAGAGGATACAGAGGTGCGAAGAGACACTTGTTTCTATGCTTATATTATATGATTCGTTCGTCATCACAAAGCTATTATTAAGCTTAGTGATTGAATTGGCATTTACTTGGTTGAACTCCATTATAACAAGGGGAAAAATAGCAATGTATTTTAGTTCTGCAATATTTTTTATGAGTCATAGTTGATAGCAATTTCGGCTCACGCCATCGTCGGAATTATGTTTAAACGTACATTTGCCTTTCTATACATAACTGTGTAGAAAAAGTGCACAATACATCTCCTCTTCTGTTTAAACGATCTAGCTTATTTTTTGCTAGCAATAAAAAACTACAACTTTTTAAAATTGTAAATGAAACTATACAGGTGGCAATTTCAATAAACTTCAATATTGGAAAAGCGGCGATGTTCATTTGAAAGTTAAAAAAAACATATATAAATCGGTCGCTGCTCCTCAGACCATTGCGAGGGGCTATTGCTTACCCGTAGTAAACTATCTCCTTCCAATATTTAAGCTTATTGAAGTCGCCATTTTCATTTTATTTTATTTTTTTTAGTTTTATTGCTTAAGTTAGTTAGTTAGTTTAGCTTTTAGTTAAATAACCAAGGTCGTTAAAACAGAAGAGAAGATGTATTGTGTACCTTTTCTACACAGCTGTATATAGATAAGCAAATGCACGTTTAAACATAGATCCGACGATGGCGTGAGCCGAAATAGCTATCAACTATATCTTATAAAATATTTTTAGAACTAAACCTTTCACCGTGCTATTATTAAGCAATAAATCTTTTTTCATTCCACGATGAAGCAAACCATACAACTAAACGGAACTATTCTAAATAATAAAACACATTTTAGCACTATTCCCAAAATGTATTTTATGATCAGGGCCGGTTTTTCTCATCGCAAGCATTATAAACTGATGATAATGTCAGATAAAATGTGATGATAATCTGTTAACAATGCTGGCGATGACCAAAACCGATCTTGATCATAAAATATATCGTGGAAATAGTACAAAAAAGTGTTTTAATTATATAAAACGTAGTTATTTTCCAATGAGAAACGACTGTTAACATATTTAACGTGATAAACGAAAATACGCATTCTTAATGAATTCTTTCCATGAAAATAATTGTTTTAAAATTGTATTAATTAAGATTATTTCAGATTTTTAATCACTAGATTAGTTACTTTCTAGATTTTATTCCAGTGTTAAACTAGTCGAAGTCATTTTTATACTACTTCAAATCAAAGATGATTATTTATTATGTGTATAATATATTTTGTTAAAAACAAGTCTTATTTTGATTGTAAGATATGTGAAAATAGTTTGATAAATAATTGTGATTAATTGATACGTTTAAAAGTTAACTGTGATATATTTTACCTGGTATAAACATAGTGCACTAACATTGTGACGTTTCTTCGGTATAAAATAGTTTTTTTGGTAAAAAGAAATACACACTCTTTAGATGCAATAGAATGGGAAACAAACGAGCAAATACTGATCTCCTTTCTTATAGCTTTTAGATATTTTCTAAATAATCACAATGCTCCACACACTACTCTAATCATATTATTATGTAATATTGCGAATAGTGAGGACTCATTCTATCGTCAGAGATGATTCGAAGAAACAGAAACTTAAATAGGCTTAACATAATATTTTATACAAAATATTATTTCTTGTAAAACGAAACATAAATGTATTTTAATAAAAAAATTATGTAACTTTAAATTTGATACAATAAAATCACGCAGCCATACAAGTCATGCTTCCAAACAATTACAATATTTTTATTGAATAACTTCCGGATCACTGAATCAAAAATATACCATCAAAAGTAATGTTACGTAACGGATATAATACGGTACCGGGAAACTATGGTACTAAAACTATTATTGAACCGTAAACAAAATAGTACTAGGCGATTTTAACCACGTCCTTTCAAAAAGTTTTTTCATAGACACACAGAGGGTGATAATAAATTGTAAGAAGTTTTCAAATATCTGTGTTAAATTGAAAAGGGACGAGGAACTTAAGTAAAATGCGTATCATATTTTTTTCCTTTTCTATATAGTCTTCCTGTTCGATGATTATTATAACAAACTCATTATATCCAACTCCGAAAACAATATAATAAAACTGTTCATTTTTTTTGAGTAATTCTAACCCCTTTTCAAAAATTAATATGTTTACCATTATCATCGACAGATTGATGAACTTGTCAATTTAATGGGTAAAAAAATATATAAGATTTTTCCGTGAAATCTTGAAATTAGCTTTACATTTATTTAAATAGTATAACACAATATTATTACCATTTCAAAAAAAAAAAAAATTAAATCACATTCAGTTGATTGTTGATGCGACGTCAATGGACGAAATCGGTCTTTATCCTTCAGGTAAATATTGTAGCAGTAAGCATTGTGTTAGATTATTAAAATAACTTTGCCACAAAGAAGTGACAGTTAACACTTACAAAGAAAAAAAGGGAACAATTTTGAAGATGGTAATTATTTTTTTATTATTTTTATGCTGTCGTATACATTGTATCACTTTCAAACCAAAAATAGATAATCTTAAACAACATTTCTCAAACATGCTCACTCAATTATCCAATTTATTTGAAGCGATGCTATTACCGATTGCTTACGATTAGAAGCGTTTATTTTAACAATCTACTTGAAATCGATTTAACCACACCATAATTTAAATGAAATGATACACCGAACGTGTGGTTTTTGACGGTGTGGTAATTGTGGTATGTTTACAGTTAACTCGTTCACGATCGATTCGCTAGCATAAGTTTTTAAATAAATAATTTTCGTCCATTAAAAACTGGACTCACTGATATTTGGTACGCCATGAAACATGAAAAGTTTCCAATGCTAGATTGTCAATATTAAGTATGTATATGTCAAACAGATACTTTCTTCAACGTTGGAAACGTTGGAAATTTGAATGATTCAAATAAGCACAATTTTGATTTGTCGATGCACTATTTTTCGGATATGATTTTACCCAGAAAGTTGTTGGCTTAAAAAACGAGGTCCATATTTTATTTTTAAATATTTTGCAATCATATATTTTTCTTCGATTTTGGCTTTACAGTCTGAAGCAAATCCTAGCTGTATCAATTATTAGTCTACTCCACTCAGTCCTCTGGTTTCCTACGCCAATCGCAACATTCCAGATTCAAGTCCTGCGACTAGGTATTTAAATCGAATATACGAATACTCGATATTCGAATATATTGAACGCTTGTGGATATTCGGTTATTCGAATGTTGGTAATTTTATTCGAATATTATTCGTCATAATTCAGAATTTGTGAATTTATTTTTTACGTCGATATAGGAATTGTTTTCGGGACGAAACGATGTATTTATTTTAATTTCTTCGAGTTTTAGGACTTTTCTGAAATAACGTTAATACTGTCAGGACGCGCATTTTTAAAATAGTTATTATTTAATCAAAACCAAATTTTTTAAGTCAAAAATTTTGAAAACATTATCCACCATTTCCTTTCTAAAACTTTCTAAAAGTTTAAACGTTGTTCAGTGTTGTGCAATTCGTTCAGATCAAGATAAAATTTTAGATATGAAACATTTCATGTCTTTTTGTTTTTACAACACGTATTTTTAATTTCAAATTAATATTTTCTTCATCAATACGATCATTTATTTTTGCCTAGTTCTTTCTTTTAGCTAAAGAAATTTTGTAAAATTATTCGATTTTTTTTGCAATGGTATCATTTTTGTATTCGATATTCGAATATTACATTCAACAAACAAAAAAAATCAAGCAAACTATTCATCAAGCAAAAATTTGATAGAAAACGGATAAAACCATAAATGAAAAAAAAATGTATTATTTAAGATAAAAAAATTACCACGCATAATGTGTTGGTTCTTAAATAATTCAATGACATTATTAAGCAATATTATAATGGTAAACATAACAAATAAATTTTCATAATTTCATCCCTGCCTTATCAGAAAATAGTCTCATAACAAGTTTTTTATATCAGAAAGAAAGAAGAAGATAAAATAACTTGACCTTAATCTGTCAACATGGAAATAAAAAAGAAACACAAAATTTCAAAAAAGAACGATAACGTCGTATTGCTTTCATTTGTTTGGAAGCGGCTGTATTACTTCGATTATATTTTCGTAATACCTATCTCGATTTTGTTTGAATAAAATAAAGTGTTTGCTTAGCGAGTGTAATATTATCGTTGAGTAAACCATTTCCAATAGCCAATGAAGCTTATTATAATTTCAGGGAATTTCAAATCATATATTTTTCACTTAGGTAATACAAATATTTGAAAACGGTCTATATTGATTTGGAATGTATCGTGTTTATATCGAGTATTGTGTTTGTTTCAATATTTACTGAGCTAGCATTTACAGAATAGAATTTCATTATTATTGCAAAAAAGTAGTATTTGGAAAATTATGATATCAACTGAAGATGCTTGGTAAAATTTCAATATTAAATTCGAATTGTTGAAACTTTGTGCGATTCCAAACTTTTTGAACAAACTGCACCGCTGTTTCCTTTCGGCATCTTCAGGCATTTTATCACATGGGTACAATAGAACTAATTCACAATAAAAAGGACCGTTTATATACAAGAGGGATTAATTACGAAATAAAAACACGGACACTAAGGCTAGCACCCAAACATATAATGAAATAATTTTCATTACTATTAATTTAATTATAATGACAATCAATTGCCTGTGATAAGCTGTATTTACACTATATACTGTTAATGAGTCGTTGACGAAAGGATTCTACAACAATTAATGATTAACTATCAATCATTAAAATGCAATTGGAAAATTTTAGACTTAGACTTAAGAAGTAAATATCTATTTAGATATACATTTTTATTGAAACAAAAAGTCGTTGATAGCTATTTCGACAAGCATCATCGTTTGAACTATTCTTAAACGTATACAAAGCTTACTTAAAATACTATTTAAGAAGATTAGACATTACTACAGCTGTAAAAAAATATTTGTATGCCATTCCTGCCTATCCAATAACAAAATGGCGTCCATTGAATCTTTTTTTAATTATCTTGGCGTTTCAATGACTGTTTGTTGTTTCAATTGTTTATATAAAAATAACTCTGTTAGATTATCAATAAAAATTCCTTGTGCGCGCAAATTTCGGTAATAGTTATCGGTAATCATTCATCTCATCTGTCTTAGTTCATAGTTGTTGCATAGGTTAGTTTAGCTATTTACCATTCATATATCATCTCATTTATTAAAATATCATAACTTTTATGGACAATCAAAACATTTAATATGTATGATAATTGTATTATTAGCTATTATATGATAGAAAATAAACACAAATAGTTTGATTGATAAATCGTTATAATAATACTTGATTACGTAAGATCTTTACAATAGGTCAAGTTGCATTTATTACTTTAATTTAAGACTTTATACTCCTTTAGTTATTTAACCCATTCCATACCGAGCCACATAAAAAATTCAATACAGGATATTTAAAAAAAATAATTGAGTAGTTTTGGCGTTGACCAAATTTATAGATCTAGAGATCATCAGGAGAAATCAGGCTTTAATCCAATACACAAAAGTCAATTATCAACCTTCTGCAATCAGCCGTCTCAACAGTTGAGACGCTAGTAGTCAGTGGGTTAAAAAAAAATAAAGCCTCATTATGTATGTTGATATACGGTAAACTTTTTCTTTGCGAGTAAATCAAAATAAGCTTTCGTAGATATATTTTAAAATCAACTACCATATATAAAAAAAACTGAGGTAAATACTTTTTTATTTTTCCTTTATGTTAGTATGGTGAATGAAGTTGTTATCATTTATTTATTTATTTATTTATTACAACTATACGGTACAAAACTTACAAATTATCAATTCAATGCTTTTGCACCGTAACATATTAATATATTTAAATATAAAAATATAAAAATTCAACAAATAGACTATAAAACAATCAATAAGGATTGCAAAAAAGAAAGTCAACCAAGTAAGCTCATGAAATGTCTACTTTAACTGAAAAAATAGCATTCGTCTAAGCTCACTTTCGTCCACATGAAATATGTCAACATCCGAAGCAATACTGTTGAACATTGTTAATGCTCTTACCATTGGCATCCCCATTGGCAGACTGGTTCTATACTTTGGAAGAACAAACAAATTATGTACACGATCATTGTAACAACACTGATAGTTGCTTTATTAACCGTCTGGTAATTAATGGAATAATTATATTAATTTGCTAAACACCTTTTCATCTATCAAGTCTGAATAAAGGATTCAAAGTAATCAAAAAATCAAATCATCAAAATCAAAAATGTAAGTAAAATAAAAATAAACAAACTTTTAAAAGTGCGCAGAATTACATAATTTATGTGAATAAAATTACACAGCCCGGCAAGTCAAATTGGTTGAACATGAAAGGTTAATGTTACAAAAAAGACGACCAGAAATCGACAACATCCCTGTGCTTAAAAATAAATCGCATATTTCACGGTCACGTACACACTTGTAATAAATAATTAATATATTAAAACTAATACATGCTAATAATGTTGGCCGACATTTTGTATTTTCCGCGACCACTACCAACATAATGAAAAATAATTTTACTACGTGTATGAAGCACGCTATTATGCTAATGAAATTGACAGCTTAAATCGTGTGCTAACTACCGTTTTATTTTATTTAACCCCGATTATTTTCAGCATACTTCTTTTTAGACCTGCGAAAATATAGGTTATTTTGCTAGAAAAGGTAATGTCGTACATTAACCTGGATTTAGAAATTAAAAAGTTTGTTATAAGTTATTAGCAATTAAAAACATAATAAAGACCTACCTTCACTATTTAGCACCGTATTTATTTACGCCATATCATGTAAGCTTGCTTACGTATTTTTCCTTCGTTATTAAAGTAAACACTATGATATTTCATATTTATACAGCAGCTAAAACAGTATAGTTTAATATAACAATATTGACCATATCTCAAAAGGTATAAAATATCTCATATTTTAACATTAAACATTATGACTTATCCATGAGCTTTCTTGCTATATTTTCATCAAGTACGGATGAAAGGCTAGCAAAACACACATATATTTTTTACTCCGTTACTACGACACCTTTTATTTAAATCTCAACAATATTTGTAAAAAATAAATGTCTAAATAAGATTAGTTTAAAAATGAAATCATTAATGAATATTTTCATTTTTTAAGTGCGCTTTGTTTAATATCGTAAAATTACTTACGAATTCAACTCCCAGTACGAACAATTACACCAATTACAATAATTTATGGAATTTAGCTCGAAGATAAAATTTCAATGTTTTAAATTTCTTTCTAATCATCCATTCAATCCTAAAAGCGCAAGTGCGATGATTTTGCTAATAGTCTTGCCTTAACTTAATTCTTCTATACTTACTTTTTTCAATAAGAAAAATTGGATCATTTCGTTGAGATACCGACATCAGGATACCGTTACACTTTTGCGCATATAATAGTGTCCACGATATCGACGCAACGTTTCAGTATGGCTAAGTAAGGTGTCTCAATATTGTAGGAATACATTATTTATGGAATTCATATTGTTTATAGAATAATATGTGCATACGTCACATTTATTTCTTTTAACATTTGCCGTATCAAATCGTATATAGTTGTATACACGATCAATATAATATGAAATTCTGTATTTTTTGATTAAAAAATGCACACTTCTCAAGTGAAACCGACAGAAATAAATGTAAATAAAGTATCAAATTTGAGTTGTTACAACTTCGTACAATTCCACATGTGAAGTGTATACAGGTTTTAAACAGAAATTTTTATCGCGTTTGATGATATTTCGCATTACAGGCATTAATATAAAATTTATCAAAATAACTTATTTTTCCGTATCTTCGTTGTATTGTATCAGATCGCCTTTTTTATTTTCATATATTCATAAAACACACACTTTAAATAAGCATTCAGAGCTACAAACCGAAATATGTTTTTTGTTCAAAGAAAATCAGCGAATTCGTGAGCAATAAATTATCATTTCCTTTTTCTATTCACCCTTAGGCCGGCTTGCGAACAAGGGCGCAGATTTCATTTACATATTAGCGAAACGGCAAAAAGCATGGCCTCCAACTTTGATGGCCGACATGATAAGAGGCACAGGCGATTGTGGAAAGTTCTTGCTCGCTTTTCGGCGACCGAACGCAATCGGCCACGCTTCGATACCGCTAAGAAACGAATTGACCGACGAAATTTACATAACTCTTATATAATATATTGTATTTCACATTTACATCAAAATCCGATACGAGAAAGCAAATAACAGATGTGTTTGCCGACAACAGTTAACGAACAGTTAGAATATAATTTATGATATCGACTGAAGGTTCTTGATGGAATTTCAATATCAAATTTGAATTGTTACAATTTTGTACGATTCCACATGTTTTGTCACTAACGACCCGGGTTGACGTCCGTGTGACGGAATGCCTGAGGATGTCGAAGGGCGAAACCCGGGTCATTAGTGACAAAACATGTGGAATCGTACAAAATTGTAACAATTCAAATTTGAAAAGTTAGAAGCCAAATTACTTCTATTTTTTGACATTTCTCTTCTTTTTCAACGCTATATTCTTTGCTAGACATGTGTGAAAAAATGTGGTTCTACCGTAACATTGTAATGAATTTGAATTGTTGAAACTTTCTATGACCGTATATTTTTTGTCACTTACGATCCAAGCTTCGCCTGACAAAATTTCTGTAGCATCTGTGTGATAGAATGCCTGACGATGCCAAAAGGCGAAACCTAGGTCGTGATAAACCTACGGAATCGTACAAAGTTTCAAAATCAGAGAAAAGGTTATCGGAATTCCATCAATTATGAATATTTTATGATTTTTTGAAATCCTCGGAATATTCCAATTTTTAAAATGAATATTATTTTTAATATGACTAAAATATTGATTACCGATGCCGTATTTTTCGCTATCAAACGAAAAGCTTACTTCTAATATTATTTCACTGACCCAATGAAAAAGAGCTTTAAGTTCGCAAAAGAAAAGTACTTAAAATTCAATGCAGGACACAAGCTCACTTGAAAGCGAGCCAGCCTTTTGCTAGACTTGCACGTGTAATTCAATTACCCAATTAGACTTCGCGACAATTGCCTGCGCAGGCTGATTGCCCTACCAATTCCTTTATAAACGCCACCGAGACTTACCAACTTTGTGTAAGCGGACACTTACAGGCCCACATTTAAGCTTACTCTTCAGAAATATTTAGCATTTATTCATCTGATTATAACACGACCGAAATATTTATTCGCTACGAATAAAAGAAAGATTCATTGGAAAAGGGTAACTGTAAACCTACAATTGATTTGTACTTCAAGAAAACAAAAATACTTCCGTGAATTCGAATTCTTATATATTTTTTTTCTATTTATTAATTTGTATATTTTAAACTTTTGTATATTTAAAAATTTGTATATCTTATGGGAATTTTAAACGAACAGAAAAAGATGAGTCTTTCGCCGCTCCTCAGACCATTGCGAGGAGCTAATGCATTTCTGTAATAAATTATCTCCGGGCAGTATTTAAACTTATTGAAAATACCGCCTGTATAGTTTAGTTTAATTTAAATTGTTTATTTTTTTTTGCTAGCACGATATAAGCTGGGTTGTTTAAACAGAAGAGAAGATATTATATATATATTGTGTGCCTTTTCTACACAGCTATATATAGAAAAGCAAATGAACGTTTAAACATAGTTCTGACGATGGCGTGAAATAGCTATCAACTTAATCTTTTAAAAAAATGTAGAAGTAAAATACATTGCTATTTTTTTTTCTATTTTATGGTGCGATTTCTTCTTTATTGCAAATATTACTTACAAACTATGAGCAAGAGAATGATATACTTCAATAAAAGAATGTTATTTTGTGACTAAAAGATGTCTAAAATATTTTTGTAAAACATTTAAAACAATTTATTCATGAAAGGCATTTTAAGCCGTTAATGAAAATATGTTACTTATTTGTGAATCCAAGGGCCGTGGAATCAAATAATAAACACATATAAGTCAGCTAGACAATAATTTATTAAATATTGAGTATTTTTAAATTACCACGTTGATGCCTCTAAAGTTAAAATTGATATTATTAGTGCAACTAAAGATTTTTTACTCAGCCAAACAATCAAAATTTGTTTAACAAAGCTTTAAAATAAAATTCACCTTTTCTCCCTCTATGTTGACTTACAATGATATTATTTACACATTTAGTTTCAAACTACACGACTTATTACATGCAAAACAATCTTAAAGAGCTCAGAAGAACAAGTATGCCACAAGCACGAAAATAATCTGCAAAATTAAATCTTTCAAATGTCATACTATCAATATATAATATTATACAACCTTCGACAATAGTTTTTTATCGATTTGAAAAGAGAAACGATTACAAAATATCGCGGATAGCAATAACAAAAACTTAACATAAAAATAGTTCTCAATCTCGCAGTTTATTCAACGGATATGTTAAATTCGAATGAGTCTTTTTCGGGACTTTATTCGTTTTTAAGAGACGGAAAAGTTTTCATTCGAGCTTTTTGCATGGTTGCTTGGATTTCTCAATGCAAAATTGTACAAAAAAGGATTGTAAGTGCCACTACGAAGGAGAGGGCTTGATTTATAACGGGGAGAAGTCTGATTTCAGTTTTGCTTTACTCGCGCCAACACGCTAAGCTGATTCTCTGATAGTCTGTGTATGTAATGAAAATGTCTTTTTTTGTTTTAAAAAAAGTTACACTTGTTTTCCTGTACACGGAAACAAAACCTTTCACAGATGATCTACGTTTGATAACAATTAAGACAAGTTTATATTTTCCATCGATTAGTCACCTCAAAAATAAAAAAGGTCAAGATTAAAATCAATTATCATAAATGTATATATTTTTGTAAATGCAAAAAAATACATTTACACACACATTGCTTAACTCGATCCCTGCTGAGCCGTTTAAAGGATATTTCAACAGCAAATTGGTTTGAAACAATCTTACTGAGTTTGACAAGAAAAATCAAGCAATGCATTGACTCAAAAACAAGCGAGTACAAAAAGGTTTTAACAATTGTTAATTCATATCTTTTCGAGTATCAACTGTCAACACAGTAAAATCAGGCGTCTCAACAGTTGAGACGTTAGCAGTCAGATGGTTAAGGAAATAAAAAGGAAAATTGTGTTATATAGAATTCTTAATAATGTTGAATTAAATTTATTTAAAGATTGATTTGAAATGCAAATTCGAAAAGTCGAATGGTGACACACGCGTAGATAGTGGCAAAATTTGTGGAAGAGTGGTAAATTAGAATGACACGGTGAAAAAATAGCAATGTATTTTAGTTCTACAAAATTATTTTGAACAAATATAGTTGATAGCTATTTCGGCTCACGCCATCGTCAGAACTATTCTGACGATGGCGTGAGCCGAAATAGCTATCAACTATATTTGTTCAAAATAATTTTGTAGAACTAAAATACATTGCTATTTTTTCACCGTGTTATAATGGAGTTCTACCAAGTGAATGCCAATTCAATCAATAAATTAGAATGACTCAAATATAATAAAAATGCTATTTTTAACCATGTCTACCTCCGATGTATAAATTTGGACACCTAAAAAAACTTATAAATGTAATGCTCAATTTCTTTCTTTAAAAGTAATAAGAAACGGATTGAGTTTGGTAAGGTATAGTAGTAAGATAATCATAATATCTGCACCTAGATTGACCCAATATCGAATAAACGGTGTGTGGATAAGTTAAATAACATTGCAGAATACAAAATAAAATCAATGAATGAAATTTTTCTCAATATTGGCCTTGATTGATACAGTATGATCCATTAGGCCTGTATAAGGACGGACCACAGCATACATCTCTAAACGGTCGACATTCATCTTGGGGCAGTCCTACAGTACGTGATTAGGGTCCTGATAGTTCTGTCCACTTGCCAACTTGCCAAGCCTAAATAGTTTACCGTTGAACTTGCTATGGATTTTTGGTGAATCGTAAATAAGAATGTTCACTAATAGAGGCAGTGTTTTGTTTTATTGTTGAAATAATATAGAAGTATTTTTTAAAAAATAGCCAGTGCCATACTTATAGTTACGAACACTGCTACTATTCGATTTTGTCTTTTTAACTTAACGCCGAATCATATTTGTTACGGGATTAAAAATGATAAAAGTACTTCGTCTCGCAAACTCTAATATGATCTGAACCACTTCAGATTTGACACTGTCTGCATCTAAGACTAAAGAGGATGCTTAGGTGTTAAATCGATCTTGATCCAAGATGCTGTGGCAGCACTTTTGCGAGAGCCATTTCCGAATGATAAGCACTTTTCCTTCTTGAAATTTTACAACAAAACAATAAAAATAAGTATATATATGAAATCACTGACAAGGATTATATGAGGGTGCATTATCGGAAAAAGAAATCAATAAATAAGCTAAAAAAACTAAAAAAATCGTTAAAAACAAATTTACATTTCACATTTATAGTAAAACAAATAAACGCAACTTGAATCAATGTGAAAATAATAATTCCGATAAAATATCTTTTTGGCATTTTAAAAAAAATTTTCTTAAGATTTTTCTCATTTTGATTCATACAATGATAATTGTTATGTGCATTATTATTACATCGCATTTTTTTAATGCTTTTTATGCAGTTTTTTATATTATTACTCCTATATCTATAACTATCAATAACATTTATTATCTGTTATTTTGTTGTGTCTTTTAAATATATCTAGCTTATAATTGTGACCGCAAAAACAAATACAAAAAATAAATTCCATTGATATAGAGGAAACAAAGATCAAAACCAAGTAAAAAGGGCAACAAAACACCATTTTTACGTTCATTCGAGTTTACTGATTTTCGCCAGTGTGTCCGGAAGCTATTATAGGTATATTATCCATCTGTTTTTTTATTTAATAAAGCAACGAAAACTCAAAATATTACTTGGCTTCTTTTTCAACTTACCACGGAGTTCGCTTTAAGGCCGCCCTTTTAAATAAAGCACAAGAAAAAACCAAAGTGAATTAAAAACTTCTCCGGGAAACTTTTTCGTACGGATGCGAAACTTTAAGTTCGGGTCAAAAGGTTAAATAATTGACGTGGAACGGAGTCCAGCGAGTTTTATTTTATTATTTATTACACGAGTGATAGATAGCCTATTTATTTTTCAAAAACTATGCAAATAGAGTAGATTTTTTCCAGTTTAATCCAAATTTTAAAACAAAATAAATAAATTTATCAGAACAATAGAATTATATATCATTTGTGTAAATGACAGAAACATTTATAATATTTAAGTCGTACTTGAAAAATATATAAGGTACGCAAAAAAATACATCAAAATTGATACTTCTTAGCGAAATACTATTTTCACATACGCAAAATTTTAACTGGCTTTAATACAAACGCCACAAACTAAAAATAAACAAGATTTTATTTATAAATAATTAATCATTAAATACCATAAAAATTTTAAATATTTTTTTCACCCATCAGCTCTTAATGGAAAATACACAAAAATATTTTATTTTTTGTATTATTCCACAAAAAATAAATGATTCTAGAAATAATTTGGATTTAAGTGGAAAAATAATTTCTCGTTGAATGAAATCGGTTCTGATCTTATTATAAAATTGCGAAATATGTAACACAAAGTGCATTTTTATCATATTACTAATATAAAATATATTTTTTCATATACCAGTTACATCATTTACTATCTTATTCCAATAATTACTTGGAAAATACATTTGACAAATGCGAATCGCAATGAGGTTTCGTATAGTGTATATAAAAGTAAAGTACTGCATATTTTTAGAATAGTTTGCAAAACCAGTAGAGAAAGTTTCCTAGATTAATATCAATTTTTTTAATTCACTGCATATAAAAATCACGTAATATATTTTTTTACCCTTATGAAAGTTTCTACGCAAATATTTCATATTTAGTGAGAACATCGCACTTGTTTTTCGACCCAAAATGATCATTCCCTCAAACCCCAGCCGTTTCGTTTTCGTGCCAATAGATTTTTATAGCATCTCCATTTTACAACAAATATACAATATATATGCTCTTACTCTTTTGCTATACATTCAAAATAGTTCTAGAATAATCTTTTTCTTAAAAAAAACCTACAAAATTTACATTATATGTCTTTCTTCGTTCAATCACATTCAACTTTGCACAAGTTTACATTATCCTATAACATATTTTTGAACGACTTTCGTGGGTTTTTTACACGGTCTTTAATTCAATGATTGAATAATTTGCTGTAAATTAATAATTATGATATATATAAAAGAAAATTATTACCACATTTGTTTTCTCCGTATAGCGAAGAGTTTAACGCACGAAATGTCTTTAATGTTAATTGGTACAAGATGGTACGCTGATTAAAAAAAATCGGTTTAAACCATGTATAGTTGTGGCAGTTTTGTTTGCATACTTCATACATTTCATTTAAAAATAGTATCAAATTCACATCAGCCAAATACGCGAGCAGAAATACTGATTAAATAAACTTCTACGTGTATATATGGTTTTTAGTAAGTCAGTTCATTTTCACTTTCATTCATTTCAACGTTGAACGTGATAGTCATTGTTAAGTGATTAAAGCTTTTTCCAAGACAATCGAATCATTTATAAAGGCTTTTCTAGGTTCATAATTTTTTTTAAAAACGATCGTGAAAATTATTTTTCATATTTGTTTTACTCCTGGGAAACCAAATCTTTCTGGATTAATTTTATCAATGCTTTTTTGTATTTGGCTTCAGGCATATTATATGCATTAGACTTTAATTCCATAACCATAGTGTCAATTGATTCTCTATTCGATACCTTATCACTCTCTGAATACTTTTTGCGCGTCGGATATATGAGTAAATATATCACTATTGACATTGGGAATAATGATTTTCCTTGAGAAATAGAAACGGTTTTTATTCAGTAGTTCGGTCATTTTTTCACTAGGTTGAGAAGTGTACTTCGATCTCGAATTGATTATTAGTACTCGGCTTGTGTAAACGACACTAAACATTGTACGAAATATATATAAATATATACGAATTTACGATCACATTTTACATTTTTTCGTTATGAATTAAACATTACTTGACGATATCAAAATATTTTTATGTGTCTGTTAAGTTTGACACCACAGAATTATTGTCGGTACCGGGAAACGCGGTCTTGACCTGATAACTTGAAAACTTGGGCACTAACATATGAATACAAAGAGGTAAATAGTGCGCGCCGTTTTGCACAGTACATGCTTATTCCCTAGAGAACTATCATCTGTTTACGAAATCTAAATAAATTGTGCATAAATTCAATGAAAATGACACCATTAATCTACGAGGCTTTCCCTACTAGGACAATAATTTGCTTTGTACGTGAGGCAACAAACAAAGTTGGCGCTAACGATGGATACGACGGGTTACCTAAGTAAGAAGACGAGGAAAAGGGTCGCTCCGAAGAGGAAGACGCTATGTACGATAAATTAGACTCGAATATATATCTAAACAAGCTAAAGGATGAATAGTTACAAAGGACTAATCGCTGAAAGCTGACAATTTATTATTACTCAAAATTGGTGTTGCGTAAACGAATTTAAGAGGAATCTGATCTTTCAACAACAAAAGCTGGATAATTGCCGCGTATATTTAATTTATAATAATATTTTTATTCAGGGGCTAATTCAAATATAAATCAGGTTGCGTAAAGTAATTGTAAAGCGAAACACAAGCAAGCATCGATATAATGCAAAAAAATCATGTGTTTCTTAAAATTAAGTAGCAATATTGCCATTACTAGTGTTGCCATATTGCTTATTAATTATTTAATTACAGATATCGTGCAAACCTACAATCACAAGAAATATTTTATAATGTATACAATCAAATAGAAAATCGCATCTATTTATCTGACAATCACAACAAATTTTTTTCCAACATTTAACAGGAGTAACATGACGTTTGCACATATCAACCTTGCTAATATTTTAGATCAACATTCAATATTGTATTATACATTATTTTTAATTGTCGGGCGTTATATTATATAAGGGATGGTCAACGGTAATTGCTTAAACATTCAAATTAACAAGCCCTAAATTTACATTGTTATTCGAGAATATATTCTTGTAATAAATTAATATATATATATATATATTTCAAGCGAAACCTTGTTATAAACACTAATAAAGTATTTAGTGTCTTAAATGTTAATTTTTTGTCTTTATACGACAATCCTTGATAGTAAAAGATGTAATACTTAAGCCGAATGACACAATATTTGCAAATTTTCTTCGCAATATATGTTAGTATACTTATTTTCGAATACAACACTCAACCCAGAAAATTAAAAACTATATGATATTACGTGTTTAATTTATTTCAATGAACAGACTATCAAATTCAAGTCTTTTTAGTTTCTAAAAAAAGTTGCGTGTTTTTAATAACGTGGGTATTTTATCAATTTTTCTATATATTTGCTAGTGTTTTTAATAATTTTAGGCAACACTCAAAGAGAATATATTGTTATTTACATTTAATTAACATCTCAAAGGATTGTTATGTTTAACAATTATTATTCCGAGGCAGATTGTGTTTTATTTTCACAAAATAAATTTAATTCGGTTTATAAAAGGGCGTACTGGTTATAATATAATGAAAATATTGAAAACGGTAAGCCCTCTGGATAAACGTGTTTCATTTTATTTCCATGTTAATATAACAAACAAAAACATCTCTCAAAGAAAAACACGCAAGTCATTTTAATTGAAAACACAACATTCTCTTACAATTCTTGTTACAATTTCGAATGGGAAAAATAATATTTTCATTGTTATAAAAATTAAAATCTAATTGTTTTACATGTATTCAATACACAATTTGATGAATTTAAATGAATCATTTTTTTAAGGAACCTTTCATTAATGTATCCGGCATTTGTGTAAGCTCTCACTTTTGGCCGGTTTCTTTATTCGGATGCTCTATCATTACCAGACAAAAGACTGAAAGAATAAATAAGCTAAACTATTTTAGCTTATTATAATCTCATTTAAAATAATATTCAATTGAAGTTCAATTCATAGAAAATTCAAAACATCACTTAATATCAACTGATATAAATAAATCAGGTTGTCCACGAATCAAATGTAAAGTTCAAAAATGCTACAAAACAAACCAATTTGGTGCATTTCTTGATTGAATTGGCATTTATTTGCTAGAACTCCACTATAACACGGTGGAAAAATAGCAATGTATTTTAGTTCTACAATTTTTTAAATATAAGATATAGTTGACAGAACTATAGTTAACTAGAGTTAGTTCTGACGATGGCGTGAGCCGAAATAGCAATCAACTATATCTTATTTATAAAAAAACAATTATAACTAAAATACATTGCTATTTTTTCACCGTGGTACATTTCTATTATATATTATTGCAGATAAACTGCTTTTCATTAGCAACGGAATCATTAATTAAATATCTAGTGTTCATTCAAAAGGCATGATAGTATAAAGAAAGAATTGCATCAACCCAAACCACTTTCTGGGTAAATCGTAACTTTCCCAAAAATATAATTGAAATTAATGAAATGAGGGAAAAATAATTACTAAAGAAGAAATATATCAAAAACAGATCGGATGTTAATGATATCATTTAACTAATCCCGAAACACTGATTAATACGGTTTAAATAATTGTAAAATTTCGTTCGGAGTGAATTTGTTGATGATCGCCGCACCGTTAGTACTCATCGTCCTTTTAAATTTGAGGCCCACTCCGTTTTCCGTATTAACGCAAAGTAGAAGGTACGACTCACGTTGCCTCTAACTCGACGTTCTGTTTAACGTACCTTTTCTGACTATTCCAGATACTGCTTTTACTCAGATAGAATGCTTCTTTGTGGTCCGAATGTACCAATCAACACTAATCCCTTTTAAGCGGGAGTGATGTCCTTTTAGCGAGAAGAAAAGTTGGAGATTTCTAGTGATTTATTCGAGCTTATTCGCTATTGGTTCTTAAGCCAAATTTCGACGTTTAGAAGTTTTATGCATTTCACACATTCACTTTTTGTATATTTTCTAGGGTATAAAATAAATCGTCATATTTTTGAGGCACACTCGAAACACATTAATCTTTTGAGTAACTATCTCTACTGTGTTTTATTTACCTAATAAGTTTATTCGAAAAACACAGTAAAATCTAATGTTCATTAAAATCATTTTTTTGATATGTCTAACTATGTTGAATAATTGCAAAATGATTTATCTCTCACAATTATAATTATATCACAAATTTTCTTTCTGCTAACACGGTGAAAAAATAGCAATGTATTTTAGTTCTACTATAGTTTATAGCTATTTCGGCTCACGCCATCGTCAGAACTCATAAAGATGGCGTGAGCAGCCGAAATAGCTAGCAACTATACCTTATAAAAAAATGTAGAACTAAAATACATTGCTATTTTTTCACCGTGTTATAATGGAGTTCTACCAAGTAAATACCAATTCAATCAATTTCTTTCTGCTGCTTGTTGGTGAATAGTACAAATTCTTCTTTTTTAATAAATGTGAAAATTATGGGATATTAAGTTAAAAATTTAAGATAGAATTCATGTATTTGTACAGAAAATCATCTTATTTACATTAAGAGAGAAATATAGTAAAAATTGTTACAAAACAAGCGGAAATTGAAATAAAAATATCGGCGACTAAAAAAAACATGACTTATCGTAGCAATACAATTATATAAAGTTTTTCCAGTCAACCTCAACGAATTCAAGAAAAATGTTACAAAACCACCTTTATTTTTAAGAGATAATAAAATAGCCAAATAAACACATTTCACCTTCAATAAAATAATCTTTTTCAGTCAAAAGCAATATTCCAGAAGAATCCCAGAGAACCGTCGTCACATCTTGTCAGAGTTAAGAGGCCAACAAATACATCATTTCACATGAAAAAGAAACATTTTTATCACGTGAAAATGCCTAAGGGAAAAGTATTTCCAGGTAACTATTCACTGAACTAAAGTAACACTGGAAGATTATTTTATCAAAAAACCATAAGTATATTATAAATGATTGAATATGATAAGAATGTAATTGATATATATATAAAATACAAAAAATGCCTAAGGGAAAAGTATTTCCAGGTAACTATTCACTGAACTAAAGTAACACTGGAAGATTTTTTTATCAAAAAACCATAAGTATATAATAAATGATTGAATATGATAAGAATGTAATTGAAATATATATATATGTTAGACATCGCAGAAAAATAAGATTATTTTTTAAACGTGGTCGCACTGAATGAACTTTCAACTGCTATTTTCTTTGTACTGGAGAAAACGTATTTTATTCGTATAAATATCTTATTTTAATATTAAGGAATTGAAACACATGAAAAATAAATCTATCAATAAAGATATTTTGGTAGTACATGTTCCTCACAACTTTTCGTTATATTGTACAAGAACTAAATGTAAGAACAGCTTCTTGTGTAGTCGGGACTATTTTTACGTAGGTCCGATCGAAATCGACAGCCTTCAACAGTGATGATAACCGTTTCTATGCGTTTTTTTTTAAATTCAACGAATCAATAAATAAAACATTTACGAAATTTATTGATTCACAATTTGCTAATCACGTTATAAAAGAATCGCATATTATAAATTCAATCTCAGCACCTAAATGTTTACATATTTGTAATAAAAGTCGCAAGATGACGGCTTTAGAACAGCTGGAAATCAATAGATATCAATTATCACAAAAAAAATCTTAACGAACAAACTAAACTAAAGTCGGTCGCCACTGCTCAAGTATTTGGAACGGGTTTTTCCATAATAAACCATCCTCATCCAATAAATTATTACGTGCAATATGTAAGCTTATTAATTTAAAAAATTTGGACTTTTATTGCTAGCAAGAAATAAGCTAGGTCGTTTAAACAGGAGAGAAGATGTATTGTGTACCTTTTCTACACAGCTATATATAGATAATCAAATGTTAGTTTAAGCATAATTCTGACGATAGCGTGAGCCGAAATAGCTATCAACTATATCTTATAAAAACTTTGTAGAACTAAAATGCATTGCTATTTTTTCGCCGTGTTATTTATAAAATTCACTGGCAGTCAATTTCGCACCAACCACCAATAACTATGACAATTTAATGAATGTTTAAATGTCGATTTTTTTAATGGCGATAATAATTTGTCCAACAATTTTCATAATTTTATCTGAATGAGAATTGTTTTTTTTTATTGCCGGCGTATATGTTGTATGTTATTTGGATATATATACTAATTTCTTATATTTCCATTTATGCTAATTTATATTACATTTTGCGTGTGTGCATTTAAGTCTTGTCTTTAAAATATATTCCAGCGTGTAGAGGCATATTTGACAATGTCTTTGAGAATAAACCCTTTGACATAAAACGTTTTCCACGACAGCCGCAAACGAGGTCGTTCATTTCTGATTCCCCAGCATGCGACTTTGTGAAGCATTTTCTCACTTCGTCGCCATGTTGAGTTGGTGGTTTTAAATGGCTTGGTGTTACCGTAATCTTTAAGCTCCGTGACAAAATGTCGGCATGTCAAACTTTTTTATCTTTAACATGTCGTAGATACATTAGAGATTATTCCACTTAACATTTTATTTCACCTTACTTGGATTTTCAAAAAGTTTTGTAAGACTTGCTCGCTTCAAATCATTGTTTTTCTTAACCACATGTTATTATTGTGTCGGTGGAGGCTGATAATAAATTAATAATAAATTAAAACACATTCCTCAATTTCTATTCAATCAACACGATCGGTTTTATTCCTTCGAAAACATAAAAATTCTCTTTTTGCACGAAGAAAAAGTAGTTTTATGAAAAATTTCATAACTATAAACTGTAATAATACTAAAAGCAATACAAAGAAAATGTTTCAATGAAAATTAATTAACAATTTTGTTAACATTTCAATTAATACTAAGATTTTTTTAAGATCATTAAGTAACAGATGCCTTGCAGACAACAAAAATATCCAGTATCGGCTGCACAGCCTATTGTATTAAGTCATATACATTTTTGAGTAATACTACAAAAAATAATCCAAATACCAAAAATATTTTTTAATAAATATATAATAAATTTAAGCACATGTAACATTTTTAATCACTCCGTTTGTTATTTTTGTGGTATGACTGACTTTGTACAATTCCACATGTCTTGTCACTTACGACGCGTGTTTCGCCTCTCTTGTTGTGAAATCCTTTTATTAAAACGATATTTATTATTTATAAAAGTCATCATATGAAAGCAAGTGTCTTCTTATCAAATGAATTGTTTTGAAAGTTATTTCAGATTTATATAATACTTGGATCCTAGCTTGAAACCTCTATATTTTTGTAATTAATCCCTTGTGAATACAAATGATGCAAACTGTTTATTTATGTGTCAGTTTTATAGCATTCGTGTGATAGAATGCATTGTTGACAACATATATGGAATCGTACAAAAGTTTAACAATTCACATTAAGAAATATATATATATATTGTATCAATTAGCATGCTGAGAACTGGTTTGATAATTTCAAAAAATCCCATGTGATATAATTAGCAGGGATATTATTTATCAACAAAGAAATATAAGAGTTACTCGCGAAGACAATCTTTGTTCAAAGTAATCAATATATATACAAGGAAATCATTTCTTTATGAGAATAATTGAACAAAAGCGTTTTTTTCTGGCATTAATAAAAATAGGAAATTATTGTAATATATCGTTTAACATTATTTCTTTTAAAGTTTAATGAATTGCGTGTGATATAAAAAAAAGACTTATCTTGAATCTCCAGAGAATATAAACATTCAAATCTACGTAAAAATGCGTGTATCACGCCAACTTCTTATCTGTAAACATATACATTAAGCGTCGTCGGTATTTACAAAACTTTGTAAATCTTTTGATACGCTAACCTAAATTGATAAAGTTATCAATGACGGCGGCCACATCTCAAGTCAAAAGAGCTACAAGCCAGATGATTCTTTGTCCCGCAGGCTTACGATAAAACTTTCCTGAAACAAAACAACGCTGAATGGAATTAGTTAGGTTTTGGTCGTCCCGTATTTAGCAATTACGCTCTTTTCCATTCAGAGGAACATTCGCTACCACTGAATGTGGTTTGTCTGCCAGTTTAAAAGTACGTCCGATTTATAATTAAAATTATTTGTGGAAACTTCGACACCTAACTTCTCTCTCTCTCTATCTGCCCGAACAATATTCATTTTCATTTCCTTTGAATGGCGAGATATTTCAATTTAAAATTTATTCATCATTCTTTGTTGTTTATATTACGTCATCAATCAAGAATTCCTACAGATATTAATTTTAATAAAACACTTACTTTATTATTGTTGTTTACAAAGTTAAATATCAAGAAAATTAATAAAGTTATTTATTGTTTCAACAAAATAAGGCCGTTCATATTAATAACTAAACATATTAAAAAAGATTCTTGCTATAGAATAAACATAATAATAATATGAATATCGTTTTCAATTATAAAAAAAGTTTAAAAAGCTTATTATTTTCGACTGATACACTATATTAAAAAATAGCTTGAGACCAGTGCGACATCAATGTATTGAAATCTTTATTTCTGTGGGAGACTACTGTCTTTAAAATTAAATGAATAATCATTTCAAATTATTGATAACAACTTCATTGAAATCATCGACGAAAATGTTAAGTTTGCATTTAATTTGGAAATAGTTTCCATTGTTTCTATGCTGTTGGGTCCATACCAAGTGCGTGTATTTATTTCAAGTCGAAAGGCCACATTCATTCATTTGTAAACTAATTAAGCCGTATTCAAGAAACCTCAAAAAATACACTTAAAAATAAATTTAGAATTATCTTGTTATTTAATTAAGCCAGTGAAGCGTTTGGACTTCCTTCGTCAAACTATTTTTTGAGCTTTGTTGAAAACTACCTGTTGATTAATTGACTTATCGAGTGTGCAATGTATCTTATTACTAAATTTGCTTAAATTAGCTACACAGCCATGAAAAATTTTCCAGTTATTTTTCGTTTTCCTAAAAAAACTCATTTTTAAGTATTTACTCTATTGAATAAATCAACATCGTTATTTCATTAACTAATGTCAATTTGTAATTTATTAAAAATTTATAAAATAATTGGTCAACTTATTTTTCTATTCCTGTCATAATTTTTTTATTAAAAAAAAAAACATCAATACTAGCTGACTCAATTTAAATTTAAAATAAAAATTCAATTTAAAAACTGCAACATCAAATTATTTCATATAAATTCATAGTTAATTTGATAAGCTTTTCGTCTTCAAAATACAGTACTGAAAAACCGTACATCATGGCTAGTTAAATAAAGGGAATTTTGGGATTTAATTATTGTTCACAGAGTTAAATTTTTTATAATGTTTTTGCTTATGCCTGAGGTCTTTCAAAATTATTCAATGGCCACGCCCTTCACTTCTAACTTTTTTTATATAAATTGTTTTTCGATAAAAAGCTTTCTTACATACAGCCAATGAAACCAAATTAATTCAAAGCCCAGCCGTTTTCATGAATCAAGAATTCTTTACGTAGTTACTAAATAAATAGGCTTACCTCGTTCGTGTTCCACCTGTGTCGTTGAATAGGAAAATTCTCTGCCTTGGGTAGCGTCTCCAGATTTTCAGGTAACTTGATTGGTTCGCCATCTAGTGGAAATACAAAAACAAAATTTTAGTATCTTCTTTTTGGTAACCAAATTTATAAAAAAAAGACTTCTTCTGGCGGTTTACTTTCTTTGCTATTTTCCAAGGGAAACAAAATTAAAAATCTGATTCAAGCTGTAGGAGATATCGGTTCATATATTTATTTATTTCATACTTTTTTATAATATTATAAATCGTAAGCATCATATGTTATTTATAAAAATAAAACACTTTTTTAGTACTTATTCATTTATAAAAAAAAATTCTTCATTCATTAGTGAGAAATACGGCAAAAAAATAATTCATATTCGTGACCCAATTCAAATTCAGGAGATAGTTTTGCAGACGTTTTTTTAAATACATTTTAAATTTGATAGCTTTGCCACTTCACTAGGCGTAAGACAGGGTTTTTTTGGCAAGAATCTTCAACTAGAAATTTATATTCGGATCGAATTTATCGACAATTTTATATCGTACGATCTTTTAAATAATATATATGAAAATTTACATTATTTAAAAATGATGTATATATGTGCCCTTTTTTATTGTGTTTTAATTATGATATCATTAATACAAACTTGTAAGATCAAATTCTGAAGCCCTAATTATAAGACAATGATTTATACAAACGTAAGCGGTAGTATGCAGTAGTAATTGCCGACACATATGGTTTTTTTTTAATAATTTTGTGATTTTAAAAGTTCATTAAATAATTATTAAGATTGCAACAACACGGCATTTTCATTTACATCTTATATATGTATGTAAGTCTTCAATTTTTGTAGTCTAGTGGAAATAGTTTTACCTAAGCAATCAAATTGGGCTGATTTCATATGTATATTGAATTTAAATATCATCGATTATTAATTTAAAACTTGGAAATGATCATGATTTATTTTCTCCGTGTATTGATCTCTACTGCTTTCTCTAACTCCAATTATAATTTCATTCAGCAAATTTGTAAATATCTTACGTTAAAAAATCTATAATGAAAAATCCTCTCTCAAGTCAACTTCGTTAATATTATCTAATTTGACTGTTCATCAAAAATACAAACGTTGAAATGGAAGTACTTACAATAACGAGTTGCTGAATTTTCCTGCGGCTTGAAAGCTTTTATATTCATCCCTCGTATGATAGAAAAAAATATCCTATGCTTTCATTCAAGTAAACATAACACTATTCGAATCAAGAACAGTTTTCGAAAATAGAACACATCTGCTACTGGAATTTTTATTTAGAATAAATAAAAACGGCGAGGCTTTGCTATAAAAAGACTGCCCGCCAGAAAGAAAACTAAATCAATTAAGTTTTAAGAGCCGATAATTTAAGGGAAATTGCAAAGAAAGACTTAATTTATACAGCTCACTTATTAGAAATGTATAATACTTCTTAACTTATTGGTCAAACCTGAAGCCAAATAGTGAACTCTTTTGGATTTTGTCGTCTTAAGTTGCAGTGTTTACATGCTTGAATGGGTAATGGGAATAACTACAAACCAACTAACATTTTTTTCCCTTAGCCCTATCTGTTAATTTTTATCCTCACTGGAAAAAAATAATTGGACAACTGAATTACAAGAAGTTTTCGTAAAACAGTTTCTTCTGAGATGCTTCATTTTGAAAACATGACTGGAGAAATATAAAGGTGTAGTTCTTAAGGAAATGATCAAATCTATTTATCACCATAACAACGCTATCTTCGACTGATTATCCGGTTCATTAAACCATTTTGCCCGTAGAAGTAATCCTTAAAATTACAATATATAGCGGATAAATATTCGGACGTTAATTACTATCTTACTTTTATATCATAAGATACCTGTTACACACATCTGGGGTTTTATGCTTAAAGAATCTACGTATAACAAATTCATAGATTTTTAAATAAAGACAATTGTTTATTTATGGCATGTAGCATTTTTGCACTAACGATATAGGTTGCTTGATAAAACGAAGATTATTAATTTATAGAAATACCTTATTGGCCGTAGGCACATTAAATGCTTATTATTAGTCTCGACATCTCAATCACCAATGCCAACATGCATCAAATATGGTTACACATTACCTACTTTGATATACAATAAAGATGTTCTCTATTTAAATACATTTCAGGTTGACTGACATGCGATGTTTTAGCATAAAAAAAGCTATTCCAAAAGACTTTCTGGTACTTAACACATTATGGCTAAACTTTGACATAGGCATTTGTATCATTAGATTTCATGTATTCTATCATATTATCAGAATGAGCCATATAAAAATTTGCTAAGCAAATTGAAAAAAAGATTTTCTTGTATACTCTTCCAAGTAGTTAATTTTACCGTACGTCATTTTAGATGTCCAACAATAAGAATGGATGAATTTTATTTGATTTTAGCATTCATCATCCATTAGACAAAGACAAATAATCAATGTCTAGTTTCCATATCACATCAGTGCTGTTATTATATTTTTCTATTAAAATTTATTTAGGCGACATCATATGACATTATGATATATGATAATTTGTATCATAAAATCACAAATGTTGAACATCAACAGTGCGATTGGTCGTCATTCACACTATAATCATGATTAACATAACGTGTGTTCTCCGTTCACAATTTTATCGGTTAAGAAGAAATAACAACTATTTATTTTCTTAGAACTATTATACTTGAATAAATCTCAATTATCCACGCAATGTAAATAACTAACGTAATGCTTCCAAATATGGAATGACTCAAAAAAATCAGATGAAGGTTCACAGTGGGTATTCCAACCAAAGGTAACATAAATAACTCAGTGACGATAATATTTTTTTATATCAAATTGACGGAGCGATCAGATTTTTGACGCACTAGCATCACAGTTTTTTTAATTCCCCATCATATCTTATGTATTAATTTATTTTTTGCATTATTTTTCAATTGCTCTGACAGAAGCAATTCGCTGCGGAGATGAGCAATCCACAGTGAATCCAGTTCACGCGGACACTATATGCATTATAATTATATTAATATATTCATTACCATAATATACAATACATAAGGAAAATCATTTTCAAGTGACACTAACGATAGCATATAATATTGCTATTTTCAATTGAAGGTTACCATCAATAATCTAAGTATCAAGATGGCGGGATATCAAGACCAAAGATAGATTTGATTCAAGGTATTACGTACCAACATCTTTACTTGCCGTGGATTGGGTCTATGTCGCAGTTGTGTTTGTTAAAGTTTATACCTTACATGTACATATATGTTATATGTATAAAAAAATTCAATTAAAAAAAAGTTTTTTACATTAAATCACATCTTCAAGAAAAACTTTTTTTCTGCTGATATTTTTATTACGACGACAAAGAATAACACACGTTGTTATTCGAATAGCATTTTTATTACATCATGTAATAATTTTCAGTGGTTATGAATATTTAATGTTTTTATGTAGTTGACAAAGGTTAACTCAATAAAGTTATTGTTTGGGATTATATTATACTAAAGGTCACATTGTCAAATGTGTATAAGTTACAAACCGTCTTCATGATCAAGTACTTATACAGGGTTGAAAGAAAAATTCCATACTGAAATTCGAACACGATTGCCGAGCGGCATTGATAGGCTTTAATAGGCGTATCATTTACCCTATACTTACATTAAAATTAAAAAAATACAGTTGTGTGTAAAACTAGTATTTCATGCAGAGGGCGTGTTGAAATAGTATCGAATGAATGATTACTAAAATTAATGCAGAACAACTTGGAATCTCCGGTGCAAATAATTAACTGCACCCGTAAGCAAGGCTCAACAAATTTCAGGACTCGCGTAAGTGCTTTGTACAATATAGAATAACTTAATCACTGTATTTCAATAGTGCCCGTTTATTGATCGGAATTTGACCAACCTTCTTAGTCCATCAATATACAAACAAACAGAAAGTTACGTTTCCGTTAAAAAAAACACTGATTTATTATAAAGTCATATTTTTATAAAACATGTATTAAAATGAAACACTAATACTTACGTATTGAATTTTTTTCGAGAATATCACAAATTCGAAAAAAAATATAATTCACAAAAATAAAAACATCACAATCATCTGCCAACAATATTTTATTCAAATCGCAAGAGGAACATAAAAAATAAGACATCAACAAACAAAAAAGGTATAAATACTTGCATTATGTTTACAATACGAATTCAGTATTTTCAAACACTGCAATTAAACGTTTTTAGTAGTACAATGATCATTTTTAAATTCACACAAAAAGCAATTTTTTGAAGATATTGGCATAATTACGGATAAAATATTATGTTTACAATAGGAGAAATGTATTCATAATTCGGGGGCTAAGAGAGACAATGGCGAAACTAAAAAAAGGCTACTTCTAGTTACGTTTACAATTTTATCACAAAATATTAGTATACGAATTGGAAAAATTAAACTTATACGTACAGCATAAACAATATAGCATAATTTAAATATAATATATAATGGAAAACGACATATTTTTATCATTCAAAAAACAGCATTATTCAACAAAAAAAGATAGAACTAAAAAATTCAAAATTATTCTTATCAAGATGCCCATTCAGCTTCTATAAATACATTTATATTTTGAAAAAATAAAAAAAACCTTTCGTGAATAAAAAAAGCTCTTTTATTATTTTTCTCGTATCGATGTTTTTCTAGTTTCATCCTTGTGTCTCTAAGGCCGCGAATTATTGTAATATTATCTAAAAATGTGTAAAGAAAATATTTTTCTTGTCAATAACTGCTTATATTCAATCAGCAATAAAAATCTTTCTGCAAAATAAACAGAAATTTTTACTAATATCAGTCTATGATAAAACAATATTGAATCAATATTTTTAATTGCTCATTTTTAAATACAGTGCAGGTTGCATATTTTAAGGCGGGTACTACTGGTAAAGATTGTTAGTTTATGGTAATAACGTTAAATATTTAATAAATATTTAAAAGATTGAGGAGAGAATATCTCGTAGACTTTCTACAATAAATTTCATAGTATTGGGAATCGAATTAGAAAGATAAAATGCATTATCACTGTATGCAATAGCCATATTAATATTTTAAGCATAAATACAATATTTAACTGTAATGCCCAAAGTACATTCTCACACATAAATTCAGTAAAAATGCATACATAACAGTGGTAACGAACCAATGATCAGCGGGTCAGACAATGGCTCAAGAAGTCTTTTTAAATGACCTTCACGTTGATGTTTATCAATGTATTTTAAATTGAGAGCACACATATCAAATGTATTTATTCCCTCTTTACACGTGACCCACGGGCTAGCATATTTATATGCATAAAAATTGACCCACTTCTCAAAAAGGTTCGTCATCGCTAATATAAAACATTTAAACGACATTATCAATACGAATGTCAAAAATTTCATTTGTGCTTATTTTTTTTTAAATCCAAATGAATAAATCTTCTTTATCTAGTAATGTATTGAAGATCTTTGATGATTGGACAAATTTCTTTGATTGTCGTCACTACTGCGGAGTTGTAGATTGGTATTTTGGTTGATATGGCCAATTTACAACTCTTTTAAATCAATTAAGATCATCTTTTTTGTGACAACCACTTTAAATATATCCATTAATTTAATATAAAAGTGCAAATCAAGTATTATTGATTTATCACTTTGAATTTTCACTCCGATGATTCTCTGGAGGTAGCAAAATAGTCACCAGCACAGGCACGCAAAACGTGCACCACTATTATTCTTTTTTATAAAGTTAAAGTTGAAGTAAGAGTAACGTAGGAGTTGTAGTCACGGGAACTAACAACCCCATAGCATTAATTCACATGGCGATAACATTAATATATTATTAAATGACACTACGAAAAAATATTTTGATTTACATTTAATTTAGTAAAGAATGGCCTTTGCTTTACTAAAACTATTTATTTTAGTTTTTTTTAGCTTATATCGAACAATTGCATTGGCCATATAATCATGAATTTTATGGCAGTTAATAATTAAAAGAACTTTTATTGATTTGTACATCGCGGTAATTGTTATTTTATGTTTAAAACTATGAAAGTTGATGTTTATTAAGATGGCATTTGAAAACCAACAATTGAAAATTGAACAAATTTTACAATAACAATCATTCAAAAATGTCAATAAATAAATAACAGATTATCTAAATTATTCAACATGGTATTAATTGATTTCCTAAAAAGATACCCAGTTTATTTAACTTTCTGTTTCTTTTCCGATGGCAACATTGCCGTGACCATCTTCTGCAGTAGTTCAGTGAATATCATCGTGCCGAAGAATACCAGAAGTGTTCCTACCCAATGAGTAATAGTGAACGGATTCCTGAAGTAAAGTATGGAGAAAATGAGCGAGACAAACTTGCGAAGAGTCACAGTGAGCGTAACAGTAAGGGAGGCGCATTCAGCTGTCAGCAAGTACACACTCCCAATACACAGACACTGTGTGGCAACATTGGCGGCTAGATACACCCTCGCGGCGGGTATTCCCGCTAACGCTAACATTGGCGCGCTTTCTCCGCTAATGACCCAGTGCTGCCAGAGATTCGGCGTCAACAGCAAAAACAGTGGCAGAGGGAGAGTATGCGTGTAGTACAGAGCCTCCCAAGGGTGTTTCCCATGTTCTGCGTAAAGGGTTTCTTGGAAAATTCCCATTCTAGCTGAGAGAAACAGGGCGAAAGTGAGAACTGCAATACCGACGGCCCACCATATGAGATCCATAGGCCGCATAGCTTCCTCTTCTGCGGCGGTCCTATTTTCTGATCCGTGTGCTTTGACATCAGTACCGGACTGAATAGTGCATATAACAATACCCAATGATATCATGATGACCGATAAATACTTGAGAGGTGTATATTGTTTCTTCAGTATAATGATTCCCATTACCATGTTTGCCATCAAAGATCCGGCGCGGAATATCATATGTAGAGGCATAGATATATTGAAATCGAATGCATAATTATTAGCTACACTGGATAAGAAGAACAATAGCACGAGGATTAAATACGCCTTCATTGGAATGTGTCGCTTTTGTGTTCCCATTTTTGACGTGAAAAGGAATCCGTGTAAAGATATAAAAGCGAACTGAAGGAATGTGAGTAAGTTCCCACATCCTGGATCTTCTTTGACCAGCAGCTCCAGGAAAACGACATTAGAACAGCATCCAACAAACACGCCGGCAATGCCGAGGGCCGCTCTAATGTTCATCTTGCATCAATTGGTAACAGGTTTTCTTGTGCTAAAAAAATATTACATAGAGTTATGTGTCAATCAAACTTTAAAATTTAAATATAAATCTATAAAATTAACAAGCTTTCAATACTACAAAATATAACAGGTGCCATAAATTTTTTCGAATTCACTTTTGCGCGTTAAGAAAAATACAATATTTATCCGTGTAAAGCAAATCTAAACGAGAAGAGCATCAACATTTTTGCTTGAATAATGCGTCTTAAGACTGATGTGTACTTTGTATAAATGTCACTTATCGTTTCATAAAGAATTTATTAATATTCGTTCGTGTTTCAGCTGCCTTGTTTTCATATAAATATTCCGAACATTTCTTTTCAGTATGTGAATGTTATAAATAATTGGTTTATTATTCCATATGCGTTTGTATCTTATTTGTAAAACTAGGCAAACTTAAACTTATGTTAAGGTTTATTAAATATTATTTAAATGTGCAATTACTGCTTCTCGTGATAAAATAAAAATATATTTTGAAAAAACGACTCGCTAGATATCAATTACGTAAATTTTGTTCGTTTTACACCTATTTTTTAATAAAACATTTTTATCACATATCCTTTCTTTGTTTTATTGATATATGTCAAAAATGGTAGTTACGACGAATTTATTTGATCGATTAATTTAAAAAGTTTGTAATTCATTTTATGTATGCTACATTTTGTATGATAACTTTCTTTTGAATGTAAACCTGAATATATAAAAAAAACTCATTTTTCGTTTAAGTTTAAGCGACGTATTGTTTTATCATGAGTAGCTTAGAATTTGGAAACAATTACGTTGATCACCAATCGTCGATTTTTTTTTGTTACATAACGATTATCGTTTATTTTGAATTATATAATAAGAGAAAACTAATTTATTCCTTCTTAGATAACTTCAAACGCATAAATATACAGATATTTTCCACTCGACATTACGCTTATACGCACACAAGAAATGAAGTAATTTATCACAATATATACTTAATTTATTTCTACGCCGCGATAATATCTTAGTGTTTCTTTAATCTTTGAATTTTAACGCAATATATAAACACTGTACAAAACATACACTTATTGAGTGCTATGTTATTTACATCATGAGTAAAAAACTCAAGATAAGAAAAAAGTATATTTGATTTTTTCAAATAGTATGATGTGTGTACGAAACAACTGGCCCAGCATCTCTCAACCGAAGTTTCGCTTATCTACATTTGAGAAATACCTATGTGTCTTAATATTTCAATGAATAAAATTTATCATTATGAGAAATTTTACAATTCTGTACAAGCTTAATCAATTTATGAATCCACTCAGTATATGTAAAAAAATATATGGAATTGGCGACGCCAATACGCACTCGAATTTTTTTATGAATTTACGTCATGTTGTGTGAAACATAAAACGGTTCCACGACTTGACTCATAACAATTGAGAAACGCTGCCTTAGCAATTTCAATAACATTGCGTGGAGAATCAAAATATCACTAGGTGCGGAAAATTATATAATATTGACCGACTAAAAGCGCTTGACAAATTTTAGATTTATTATCAAGTAACTGAAGTAAATTCGACAAGGTTCTGTAAGTTTACCTGACAGGGACACGAAAGGTTAAGGTAGGAAATGTCATAAATCAGTTAATTTTTTAGTAAGAAATGGGAATAATAATTCTATGTATGAGGTCAGTCAATCTTTCTTGCTAGTAAAAGTATAGTAATATATTATAGATTTATTGTAGCTTAGTTTTTAAGCGACAAGTGTTTTATAATAAAATTAACTATAACAATATGTTTCATATTAAAGGTAATTAGGTATAACATTTTTAGCAACGTTCGAATAAAGCTAACTGTTGATTTTAGAACAAGTTTAACATTTGAAAAGATAATCATTTTCACTGATCTATTTACAGAACTTAATCAAATATATTTTCGATATGGAATATGCAAGTCATCATGTTAACGATTTTTATAATTTATAATGTCGACCGAAGATTTCTGATGGAATTTCAACATTAAATCTGAATTGTTGAAATTTTTCTATATGATTCCATATGTTTTGTCACTAACGAACACGAGTATCACCTTGCGAAATTTTCGGGTATACTATCACACGGATGCCACAGAACTGAGTGTTGCTCCGTGTGATAGAATGCCTGAAGATGCCGAAAGGCAAAACCCAGGTCTTTGGAGACAAAACATTTGGAATCGTACAAAGTTCAACAATTCAAATTTGATATAAAAAGACATTTGTCCTTTTAGCATTATATAATTATTATCGTTAATTATAATATATCAACAGGTTTCATTTTTGTATGAAAAATAGACGTGCGATTTTTTACGCAAATGGTTTAATTGATTAAAAAATCATATTATTTTAATTATTAATAAACTAAATAAGTTTTTGTATAAGAATTATGCAGACTCGCTAAGCGCTATAAAATAGATGTCTGTTCTTGGGATAATATCGAATGAGTTACAGGTTAACTATTGAAATTACGTAGAATCGAAGAAAGATTTATCATATTATTGATTGAATTGGCATTCACTTGGTAGAACTCCATTATAACACGGTGAAAAAAATAGCAATGTATTTTAATTCTAAAAAAATATTTTTTAAAAACAGTTGATAGCTATTTTGAAAAAATGCAGCAATAGTTCTGACGATGGCGTGAGTCGAAATAGCTATCAACTATTTTTAAAAAATAATTTTGTAGAATTAAAAAGATTCATCAATTGAAATTTAACAATTGTTGTAAAAATAAATAGTGATATTTTGAATTATCAAGTTTATTTTCAAGGATTTATATTGATTTTTAAAATGCAATTCGGGAATATATTATATATCTATTTACAACACCTGCTCTTTTGTGGCCTTTTGACATTGAGTCTGAAAATAGAATTAAATAAAGTAAACGTTTTTTATAAAGCAAGCGATTTTCTCTGTAAATATTTAATTTTGCACAAAATTTCAAAGAATTTTTATTTCATTTGTAATAAAATGTGTAAAGTAAGGTCGGGTAAGCGTGAACACAGGGCAAGTGTAAACACGCACTAAAAATCAATAATATTAGAACGATTGAATACTGATAACTATTATATTATATGAAAATGACATTCAACTTGAAGACTCGGTAGTCATAAAAGAATGTTGTTTACATAGAGGCTATCAAATATTAATTATATTTATTATGTATGAAGAAAGTACATAGTAAATTTATAATGATAATCGAACTGTGTTCCGGCCAAAGATCATAAACGCTTGGAATTACCTTTATGACCATACCGTTTAAAGCAGACGTGGGGAACTTGCGGCATTTTGACTGATAAAACGCAAATAAAGTCAAAATTTCGAACTCCAATAACTGATCTACATTTAGAAGACCAACTGATACTGCGAACGTCTGTGCTTGAACCAAATATTCAAATGCTTTCTAACAAAAACCAGAAGCAAATTAGCCATTACAGGTTGGTAAACTGTAAAATTAACAAATATTTTTTAATAATGTACGTACTTCATTATAGATTATGTTTCTTATAGATACGCAGCTTGACGACTGATAATTGGTAAAAAAATTGAGACGGCAATAATAATAGATCTCAACAAAAAATTATATATAATAAAATTTCTCTCTTTCTAACTCTCTTTTTAATACATACATACGTATAGCGTTTTTTTTAACAAAATACAATATAATAAATTAGACTTGTAAATGTATATTTATTCTTAAGAGATTTTTTAAATTGCGTTTTGACTATTTTATAATTTATATTGTTAACTAGAAATATTTAGTTTGTTGGGGGGGTGTCATTGTTTTTTTTCTGCGGCCTTATGTTGAATCAGAATTGAAATGAAAAGGTTCCCCACCCCTGATCTAAAGAGTTAAATTTAAATATAATCGATGATATCTCTAATTGCCAGATAAAAATAACGATTTTCGTAAGAAAATTTACCGAAAAATTGTAATCCTATAAGAGGACTGCATGCATGATAATAAAAAAAACAAAATGGCCGCAAAGATTATCTGATAACAGTTGCATGGCCCCTATAATATTAGAGTACACAGAATTCTCATATCTCTGCGATAACATGGCAGGCTTGTGTCTACAATTAACGTTTTCTAATAATCACTGAGCATTTTTAGAGAGTCGTTAAGAAACTGATATTTGTGACCTAGCCCAATGCCAACTACTGGATTAGCCTTGTATTTGTCAAGTCATGCATTGCACACAAAATATTTTTTTCTACTGAAAATTTAAGACGGTTATATACTATGAATAAGTGTGAACTACTGTATGCTACGATCAATCGATTAATTCTTCAGTATTGAGGAATTTTCGAAAATAGCTTGTCCAGCAATTTATATTACGCTCATATATTATTTACCTTCTTACTTTATCTAAAACGCTGTCTTTTCACCGCTGTTACAATCGTACGTTTACGCTCACCAAATGTCAAATGATACTTTCAGCTACCGAAGGCTCATGGAAATTATGACCATAGATAATAATAATATATCAACGAACAGTTTGATTGCATATTATATGGGATATCGCGTTTCATGAATATGCAGCCATTTTGAAGAGCAAAGACTCGTACCAATTATTCACTTTTTTACAATGTGGAAAATTGATACACATAAAAATTGTGAGGACATACAATCCCAGGTCTAAAAATAAGAAGTGTGTTGCTCTCTGAAATATGCAGCCTTTAGTCGACTATACTATAGTATGCCTTTTAACGTTCACCATTCATACCCCCAATTACAAAGTGGTAAAAAAGAAAAAAAAATATTATTTATATAGAATGTTACATTTCAGTGAGTTTGAAGTGGTGGCATTCGAATTGAAAGGGGTAAACATTTCTACCGCTGCTGTTATGACAACGAAGGATAGCACCTACTAAATTTTGTCTGATTTGGGTATTTAAAGTATTATACGAAAGTAGATAAGATAATGGAATGCATAATATCGACGAAAAAAACCTCGCGTATTACTTATTTTTGTAAATTCAACCATTAATTAATTTAGGCACAATGTGTATCCGATATTTTAGTCTTATGACTATATGAAGATAAATCAATTAATTTATAAAAAAAAATGCATGAATTTTAAAAACAACATTTATTTGAATTAAATAATTTACAAAATTGAAAACGTTTATATACGTAAGTGCTGTTATCTGAATGAAATTAGTTCATCATATTGACACAAATTTTTTTTTTTTTTTTAATATTAATTTCTTATTTGATACTGATTTCTGAAACGCACATTTTGTCATAACTCCTTATCTTAAACACTATCAATTAAGTATTTTAACAACTGTACGCATTCAGAGACGAAAACAAGCAATTCATATTTAATTACAAATAATTTTACTTGTTAATGTCAATTTAATTGCATGTTAAAAATTGAAAGCGGACAGTTACAGATTTTACAATATCGATACTAACAAAATCACTATCCCGGCATTTTTGTCGTTTTTTTAACACCGAAATATCGTTTATTAAAATACTGATACCGTTATTTTTTATTTTAAATATTTATATATTTTATTTATTATTTTATTTATTTATTTAATATTTATAAATTTTATAGCATTTTATAAGAGAAACTCGATTCATCATTTTCATATTCATTGATTTCCCGCAAATATAGTTCAATTTTTATAGCCTCGGTTAAACATCCACAATATTTTTATTTTGATAATTCCTCATTCATCGTTCCCTATATTATAAAATCTATCGGACAAATATTATGGTCCCATCACAAATATATTCCCGATCGATCGTTTTATGCGAACATTTGATACTGCTGTTCCGTTAAAAATATAATATTATCTGGACTAATTTTTATCATCTCGTTCATAAGCACATTCAACTTATCTCGAAAAATATCTTATAATAATTGCACCTCCGCAGAAGTCGCCTTATTGTTATCGATCCGGCTTAAGATTTATTAAGTCATTTCTAGTGTTTTTTATCGTGAATTTTTCTCACTTTCTTAAATAACTATCTTTTTTCCACATGTACTAGATCAAGATCAACACCATAAATTTAAATCAAATAAATTTACTTACTTTGCGAAAATCAGCCACTTTGACTTCTTTGTGTAAAAGTGTTTATTTAAATGATAAAAACACAATGTTTATTTCATATAACCTATTTACATTACTAATTATTTTATGCATTACGTTCCTAAAATATTTCAGTGCATTTGATTGTAAAATTTCTCATTCGTAAATCACTTCTTGCTAATGTGTATTTCATAAATATTTCTGACCTGCTAATGAACTTTTAATTTGTTATTTATTATTTAAATGGCAAGACATTACAAACCGTGTTCGATTATCTTCGCATATATATGTTCAAAATACCAATATTATATAAACATATTTACGATTTAATCCGTAACTCGAGAGGTCATATATATTTAATTGCCTTTTCTAAGCTGAATTTACGCGGTTAGAAAAAAATACGAAGATTATTACCTTTTATAATATAAAATTGAAATTAATAAATTCACTATGTATTCAGAAAAATTCAAGTGGAATCACAAAAAGCAAACTGAACAATTAGTATATGAAAAATTAACTTGCACCAAGTTATCGTCAAATCGATAAGAAATTTTGAACATTTATTTTTAGAAATTAATGAAAAAAAATCTCAGTTGACATAAATTCTTTCATTCAAAAAGATCTTCTACTCTTGAATTGAACTACAATATTTCAACGAAATGGTCTTCGGTTTTGGCCGTTTTTCAGTCGGCAATTTCCGTAGCGTGGGAAATACATTCTTGTAATAACAAAATTTGAAGGTTAAAATGAAAAAACTACTCGACTGCAAAAATGTTATAGATAAATATTTGAAGTAAAATACAGAAGCTTGATAATGTTACATGCAGCAATATCTCATTCGTAATTACATGATAAAACCTTGAAATTTGTTCTTCATATCGAAGACTTACGGCATTAACCTCTACGTTGTATTTCAAGTATTATAATGCAATCTTTCACGGTGATTAAAGTTTTTTGTTGTATTTGTACAATTAAAGCTAATTATTTCAGTAATCTTTACCTGTTATATTCGATAATAACACAACTCCAACGTAACGAACCTTGCACCAACTAAAGATTATTTTCTACTGACAGCTGACAGCAACAAACTGAAACTTTCAAAATCGTCCGCTAGTGTCGCTGTTATAAACGTCAGTTTACAATGCTACCAACCTGTACATGAATTAAAAATAATGAAAATTATTTCAATATAATCCATGTTCATAATCATCGTTGGTAATTCATATATATGTATATAATTATTTCATTTTAATTAAAATAGTAATGTGTAATTAGGAATCACAATTTACTCACTTACCTATGACAAGCAACCAAAGATGAAACTGTTACAAAGTAACAACAGCCAGATGCAACTTATAGCCGATACGGAATACGATCTTCAAAAAAAAAATTCTTGATCAAAATCTCTAGTCGAAAACAAAAAAATGTTTTATTTTTCTTCATTGATGTAAAGGCTGATATGTCCGGTGTTTAGACTGGTTTTTGGGTTTTATTAACGAAATCTATCCTAAAACATTTGTTTAAATAATATTATTAGTAACATCTACACAATAATATCTTTCTGGACAATAAAAAATGTTTTCGTCAACTACCGTAGTACCTGAAAAGGTAGTAAAAATTCAGAACATGTTAGCGAGTTAACGACATAATAATTTTAAGAAAAAATGGATTCATGAGCATTTATGAAACTGTGATACAATGTAGAATAATATGAATGACTTACTGGCATTGAGCGGGGCGGCTGTGACGACATGTGTCTGCATGGCTCCGACATGGTGCGCGGCGTGATGCCTCTGCTGCTGCTGATTGTGCTGATGATGATGGTTATGATGATTGTGGTGATGGGGGTAGGACGCGCGTGCCGCCCCTCCTCCCGCGGCGCCCGCGTGCAGCGCCGCGTGTCGCCCGAAACCCGCCACGGTCGCGCGTCGACACGCTCACCGCAGGCGCCTTGACGCGATTCCTCCGCCGCCGCTGCCCCGAATCGGGCCTTCAAAGCTCATCACACAAACTTAAATATTTGCTGAGCCACCTCAGAAAGATTGGGGATCAACCGCGGTGTAAGTCCTACTATAACTTTTCTCCCGTCTCCGTTTAAATCCAGGAATATCGATACAAATTCCGTTTTCCTCTCAACACAAATATATCAAGTTTCAGAAAAATTGCTGTATTCAATATCAAATTCTGCTTTGCCTCAGTGGCCTCTTCGATTGATAACAATTTGGCAATAGTTTTCTGAATAAGATTAAACAGTTTGGCTATTCAAACTAATAATACTTTTTGAAAACATTCAGTGATATTGTTGAATTTGGATAATATATTCATGTACACATCACTATTCTCTTTAGATATAATATCTTTCATAACGCGGTTACAATGTATTATCTTGAGATTTTATCTTGATATTCGTCGAAGTATTTATTAACTTGCTTTAATTTGTGCTGACTATAAGAACGCACCAATACTTTTAATCTGTTATAGGCATAAATTGCAAGAACACTCTTATTTGGTGGATGATTGTATCACAAGATTGAGGTGCAATTGTATTTTTTGTTGATAATGTTTATGGTACCGACATTTAAAAATAAACTGTTTCTAATGAAAATTACAGAAAAAAAATACACAGATAAAATTTGTAGAGGAAAGTTTACTTTGAAATTGAGATATTTTTGCAAAAATCTAGATGTTTCGTGTAGTTTTGCACATATTTTTGACACTGATTTCCGTAGTTTGAATTAAATTGAATAAAATTCGTGCCTTCACTCTTTTTTAACAAATGTTTTAACGCTTATGTTGATATATTAAATAAAATCACTAATGATGCAGTTACCTGAAACAATAAAAAAAAACAATTAGATATTAAATTATTAACTCAAATTAATTACGTGCATCGGGTCATATGACACAAAATGGACAATACAATATGGTATGGATATCTTAGTATGGAATCTAAGGAATTTAAGGAAAAATATAACATACAATAGATGTACGTTGTTACCATATTATAATGAAAATATGAAAAATGAAATAAATGTATCATTTAAGTTTATTTAGATCAAGTATCTACTATAAGAAATATATGAATATGCATATACAATATTATATATTCCAGTTTCCCAGATAATTGATCAACATCGCTTGAGGTACTCGAAAATAAAAATTCAACCCTAACAGTCTTGTGAGTCGATTTTTCAATGACTTTATAGATTTCTGTAGAAAGGCACATAGTTCACTTTTTCAAAATAAATGACCAGTTGTGAACTTCAGTATGAAACTGAGTCAGGATAAAACTATTTTTCAATACTTAAATGTTAAATTAAGAAGAATAATCTATTTTCTTTTAATAAATTAAACGATGTTCTTTACAAAATATTTTTATTTTATCAAAAAATATTTAAGATCATTATGTCGATTTCATCGCATATCAAACGTTAATTATGTTGTGTTTTTATTTTGTGAGATGGTTTGCTTGTTGGCATTTCTTTCGTATACAATTTCATATGTAAATGAAAACTTTATCGAGATTTTCACACGGTAATAACTTTCATTGCTTTACAGTTCGAACATATTCGTACAACCGCTGAACGAATATGTAAGTTCATGCATAATACAACAATATTATTTCTTTTATTGCTAACACAATAACTATCAAGCAACAACGATATAATGCAAGTGTTATCTTGGAAGTAAAACTCGTATACAAAAGACTTAATTATGATTATCTTAAAGCACATAATCAAAATGCATACCCATATTCTTGGAAACCGTATACAAGGCGATCAATTGAAAGCGATTATTGGTCAGTCGCATTTATCGCACAATTCTTATCGTCTACTCATGATTAAATTGGTTTAATGAATCCCTTTCAATCTCTCACACTATACTATTATTGAATACTTAAATTTTTATTCGTCAAAATAAAAAATACTAGCGATAAAAGTGATTATATTTATCCATCTATTGATTACCGCATTTACATAGTTCGTTTTTTGGTGATAACATTGAATAATGCTCGCATTAGTAATTAACGTTCACAATCTTATCTAGTTCTCAAATACACCACCAGATATTTGCGACATCGCTGATATAAAAGTTTGTTTAAAAATAAATACAAAATAACAAATGATGACATGCTGAAATTTGATATATATTCAAAATGCATGGAAACAGATATTTAACCAAAAGGTACTTTTTTATAATACATTAAATGGCAGTATACTACATAAAAAAATAATCAGATGTTTTCTTATTTACCACTTGACTGACCGTTAAAAAATGCACGCATTAACATTAAGTATTCAATTAAAAAAAATACATTCAAAAAAAGAACACAAATATCGAATTCAAAATATATATATTGGCAGTAATCAATTTTACAAAGCCGCGTAATTTTGTAGCGATTAACCACATTAGAATGAATGACTTGTTACTTTGAATAGTTTAAAAATGGTCACCTATTATAACATCAACTATTTGCATTTACGCTAGGGTATTAATAACTTTTTTTGCGGATACAGTTACTCAATATGATAAGCTATTTAGTTGCGTGAGTTGATTAATATTTAAACTGCATATGTTGAAGCTCTGTTGCTTGGAAAATCATACAATATAAACGACATTTACGTTTTTTAAAGAAGAATATTTTGTACAACACGAGTACAAAGATCAATAGCCCCATACGTTGAACTGGGAAATCTCATGGGAATCAAAAGTCACGTTGATATTTTGGCTTGCTTTATTCCTATCGCACATACATATATGTATATTATGCCCCATCCTGCTGGATAACCTAACATATTACTATCATAAGCACTTTTCTAAAATAGTTTTATATAAAATGGGGGCAATGCTTTCTCAGTAATTTAGAAGCAATTCTTTCATTGTGGAATTGTAGACATATTAACAGGTACCGATTTCGAATTTATTTTTTATCAATCGAATGAAAGTCAGTTAAAATGACTATGATTTATATTAATATAATTAATTTTTCGTGGCATTTGAATATTTATCGAGACAAGACAATTTAGAGATATCAAATGTACCGTTTTTTACAACCAATTGAATTCTATTTATTGAATTAGTAGAACGCCATTATTATAAGGTAAATTTGAGATACTGTATGTGAAAGCTATTTGGTTTTTCGACATCATCACAACTATGATATGACTTAAATGAGGCTGAGATATATAATACTTGAAATAAAAAATTATGAAAAACACAATACTTTGTACAATTTCCACAATTCGATATTTTTAAGATCAGGACCGGTTTCGCTCTACGGAAGCATTATCAACTGAGTATTGTTAACGCAACTTAATAATGCTAAAGCGAAACTTGATTGGAAAATATAAAATTTTTGGAATAACTCTACATATTATTTTTTTATCGGAGTCGAAATCGTAGTCATGAAAAACGAGGTACTCCGACTCCTTTTTCGATTTGACGATTTCAAAGAATATTTCCATGTAAAATTGTCGGATTAATTGATTAGTCTTTAATTAAATGCTCGTAAATACGATAGGTTGGAAAAACCTGATAAAAAACCGAAAACCATTGTTGGTCCATGTCGATGTCGTGTTTTTTTTTTTTTTGACGACACCCACAACCTTGATATAAACAGTATATCGATAGTTGTTACTCAAAAATAAGGGTTTTAACAGTGTCAAAATTATCTTGTTTCAGCACATTTATGTGCTGAATAAAATCCAATTCGTACTGAAAACTTGCAGAATTTAATTGAGCAAAAACAATGCACTATATTTTTTTTAAATATTTGGTGTTGAAATTTTTTGGATCGGCAATAAAATGGTTAATACTATAACTGATCAATGATAACTTTAACAAATATGCACACATGTTTTAATACACTTGCAACATGTTCTATTTCTGTTGACTAACTGGTATGTATTCAGGTTTATGCAGATTCAAACAGCTGGAGCAAACATACAATATTTGGTTCCGGCCCTAGCAAATATGGTCGCGTCTCATAAATTTTAGGCGTCCATCTTGACGCCAATGACGCTTCGTCGCCCTCTGTAGACCTCCACAGCTTAAAACACAACCATCCGAAAGGGTCCAATGCCAATGTTTCACTGAGGAACACATAATTGAAATGCTTGCGTCGGCTACATTCAAGACGAGAGAAAAGATTTATTAACACAAAGCAGAGATAGTATGCGAAGTTTAGAGTGAAACTTTTTGAAAATTTACCACCCCGTTATGGTGCCATTGCTTTAACAAGTATAATATATCACGGTGAAAAAAATAGCAATGTATTTTAGTTCTACAGAATTATTTTTTAAAAAAAATATAGTTGATAGCTATTTCGGCTCACGCCATCGTCAGAACTATGCTTAAACTAACATTTGCTTATCTATATATAGCTGTGCAGAAAAGGTACAAATACATCTTCTCTCATGTTTTAAAGGCCAAGCTTGTTACTTTTTCACAATAAAACTAAATTTCCAAAAATTGTAAATAAATCGGCTATGGCGATAAGTTTACATGTGGCACGGAAGTGGTCATTACGAAAGCAAATCAGACCACCCCCCCCCCGGGAATAGGTTAAACTAATGGGGACGCTATTATATTAGTTTGTTCGTTAAGAATCCTTTGTGATAATTGATGTCTATTGATTTCCAGCTGTTCAAAAGCCGTCATTCTGCGACTATACTTACTACAAAGATGCAAACATTTAGGCGCTGAGTTTGAATTTATATTATGTGATTCCTTAATAACGTGATTAGCGAATTGTGAATCTGTTTTTTTACTGTTGAATGATCTTACATGTTCCTTAGCTCGAGTAGATATACTTCTACCTGTCTGTCCGATATAAACGGATAAACATGAGCCACAGGACATTTTATTCAATCAATCAATATTCAATCCATTAAGTATGATATGTATTCAAAAATATTTTATTACTTGATTTTCATTCGGTATTAAACCTTTGCTGTATTTAATGTTGTGTTTTGCTATCTATTTTATAAAGTCAAGAAGGTCTATAGATACGCCGTCATCCTGATGGAGTTTACTGTGGATCAGCTGAACAATGTACCCGGATGTCGTATTTTCGGTAACCTAATTCCAGAAAGCTTTATCGGCAAATCCTTTCAGTAAATCACGTTTTTTCTTCATCGAGGCGTGGCATTCTATTTTGCTGTGAATAATGTATTCTTTACTATTAGATGTTGATCACAGGACATATTTTTAATTGCAAAATCGTAGTTCATCATTACATTTAGTGTAGGAACATAATAAATATGGTGTGTTTGCAAAAACAAACTTTTATTTTTAATGTGCAACATTGTTGTGATCTACATTGTTACGCGTACCATTATTTTGATAAGCACTGATCTTATCTAGTATGAACAAAAATCAATCACCAAGCTTTTGTAAATTTTCATCTGGATGTTATTTGAATATATATTGTGTTCTTTATTATCTTGACTGAAAAACAACGAATTTAACACAATTTTTATATAAATTAAATAAATTTGAATTCGATATTTTTTCGACGATTGCAATTCTTTTGTGCCTATTTAACTTTTCTGGAATAACGTATTTAATGTAATGGCTACAGTACTGACAACTCATCAGAATCGTTAAAAATTTCAACAATTCATTTTATTGGCATTATGTTGTTTTCTGCCATAACCATTATTTATGTGAAGCATATGGACTTTTATAGAGCTTAAATATGAAAAATGCATGTAACTTGCAGCTTTTTTGAATAAAAAGAATACAACTATACGCAAGAAATCGACATAAATTATTACACAATGTATTAATTTCTTCAAAAACTGAGGTCGTATCCTTTGAGCACTGCACCGTAACCGTAGCCACTTAGCTTCAACCATGGCAAAACAACTAATAATGTTAATTTATTGTTATTATATGAAAGTGATTTTCTATCAATCGGTTATGTGCGAAATCATTTCAACTTAATCATTCTTTAAAAGTTATTTTAAAAGAATTTGGTTTATAATTTCTAACAGATATCGAGTATTATAAAAAAAAAACAAGTCGGAGAATGACGCAGACAATTATCTAAAATGTTTATTCAAGTATATTATGGTATCTTAAGCCAAATGATATCTGGAGCATGTTATTTTTCAATGCATCTGCTTATATTCAACAGCCGACTGACAAAATTGAATGGATCTATGTTAATTCGGCCAGCAGACCGAAACGCTCTTTGTGACATGAGCTACAGACATAACTTAAATTTAAAATTTTTATGTATCTTCATTTTAATAATAATAAAAATATAAGAGAACTTTCACTTTACTTAAAACCAAATCTAATTGGTATGCTATATGTTTCTATGAATTCTAAATTCACAATATTTGAAGAGTCTTCATAACAACTATGTCGTCAACATTCTGTATCTAAGACTGGGATTTTTATCTTTTACTATACTCGGAAAGTGGAAGCACAAAGAGAAAAGGAGTAAGAATATACTACTCACAATTTCTTCTATAATATGGATAAGTAATTAAAATCAACGTTTATCTTATGTAAGTTATGCGATAGACAACGTCTGAAAATACATCTCACAGAGTTAAAAAAAACATGAAGACGTTTCATTCTTCCTTTAATGGTCTCATCGTTTTTTATTCCGTAAAATTAAATCAATACTTTTTCTGGCACTATTTTTATTAAGGCACACAGTTTTTTTATAGCAATGAAAAAAATAGCTAGTTCAACAAAATCGAAAGCTCTGAAATAATTTTTCCACTGATGATACAAAATAGATTATTAAACTTCATAACACAATTATCCGTTCTATGTGTTGCATCAGTAACTTGTGCAAATTTAGCATCTTTCTCAAAGTTTTGATAAATTATATTTTAAAGAATAAAAACACATATTTTATATAACAGATAATGAGTTTTTAATGATTTTTTCGGAAATATTGATTTGACTTTATTTTGAATAAATATTATTGTTAAGAAGTCGTTAAGATTTTATTTGTAAACTAATACATTTATTTAGATATTGATGACATTGAAATTATTTTATCAGTTTTCAAATCTTTAGTTTTGTACACCTGTTCATTTTTAACCCATTTTTTAAAATAATCTGTATTAATCAAAGCTAGCGGTAAGCAAATCCGATCCTAATCATATGATTATTAAATTAAAGAAATATAACTAAATAGTATGCTTTTATTATTAACACTTAACGGTCAGCGGACGCCACATTGGCGTCATTTTTAAGACAAACGTTACGATCTGGGAACGCACAATGTGGCGTCTTCGGATACGCGCAGCTATATTACCAAAAAATTATATGAATTTTAATTCTTACTTTCAAAATTTATCGATAGATGGATGGAGAATATACACGAGGTCTAAAATCATAATGGGGAAAAAAACTATTTCGGTGTAGTTATTTAGCGAACATGTGCGGACCGTAAAGTGTTAAGATATTACACTTTTTCGCCAAGAAGTGACAAATAAAAACTTAAACGTGTAATGAATCGACCGTGTTTCACTTTTTTTAAAAAACGAAAGCTATCATTATGATATCATATCAAGTTACTTTGTTATGATTTGACTGTCAGCCCAACAGCAGTAGCGCAATCGTTCTCTGATGTACCCATTCTGAAACATCCCTGGGGGTGTGTAGATTTAATTACTGGAACGCCGAACAAACGACCCGCCACCCTGCGAAGCTCTCCCATACCACGTCAATCGCAATATCACTGAAGCTCATCTCCTGAGACTATTCCTCTAGAATTACTGTTCTACATTACATGGATTTGCATTGCACAGCAACTAAGGCTGACAAGAATTCTTTTAATATAAAGAAAATCTCCTTAACAAAATAATTAACGTTCTGAAATATGAAGTTTTTGTACGTTTGTACTTCACGTTTATAATATATAACGATGGTACGAGCTTTGAAGTTGGGAGCGGAGCTACTTTGATTATGAATTTTCACTGTGATCGGCTTCCAATCAGAATCCAATACGAAAAATTATTAATAGTTTGTATTGTTTGATATTTTTTTTTAAATAATATTTGTATTTTTATACTTAAGTTGTAAATTTAAAATATGGAAATTATAAAAAACTCTAGAATTCCCAACTGTAATTTGGATCGATTAAACTTTGCTTTTCGATCAACTGGTTGCGCACGCTTGCCTTTTAATATTTTATATATATTCTTTTTCAAATGTCGAGCATTTTATGAGCATGTGACGAAGAAGATATCATTTTTTTAAATTAACTACTGAGAACTGATTGAAGTTTTCGATTTATATGTATATCGTGGAATTATGTGAAATCGTTTTTGATACAGAAAAACTTAACTAAAACGAAACATCTAAATGTATTTACGTCGCAATTTCTGTTATTTACTGATTGGTATTATAATATACTCAAGATCATCTCGTGATGAAAAACATTTCAAACATTTTCTCTTAAACCACATAATCTGTCAAGAATCATATATTATTATATAACAAAAAAACGTTGAACTTGTTGGCACTGAAAGAACAAAATTAAGGACTGAGTGGTTTTTTTCCGTCGAAATGACATTGTTCGTTTTGTCAATTTGTAACCCACATGAAAATGATTCATTCGATACTTAAGAGGAATTATTGAACGTCTCAATATGATTTCAAATATTTCATAGAAATCACATAAAAATCATACATCTTCTTGTCATTCGGGAATAATTTGTCACTTAGGTTATTCTTCTGCACAATTTTAAACTAACATGGCTTAATTCCGATGGAAGACGTCGCAATTTTAGGATGAAATAAAATTTTATCATCTACATTAAGTTTTATCGGGAGCATTTTCCAGTTACTTAACGCTTCTTTTCTTCTAATTGTTATTCCCATAATAGTTTCACCCTTAAAATAATGATCGTACGTAAGCACCTACTGAATGACGTGTTCCCTAGACTGCTGTGTTAATTTAACACATTAGTTACTCGAATTGTTACACTAATGTCCGTACAAACTTACTCCTTTTATGAGAACGTCATTAACCATTTTCGCAATTATAACATTTGGGAAAAGTCATAAACAATACGGTATTACTGTGAAGCAGTACTCTGGTGTTCATTTTTTGTTATTTAATACTTTTTCATCATTTGACTGAGATCCCGAAAAAGTTACCCGCGGTTATTACGCGAGCAAACTTCGTACATATATAAAAATGGAGTTTTACCAAGTAACGGGCAGTTCATTGATTGAATTGGCATTTACTAGGTAGAACTCCGTTACTCCTCCAAACGCACCTAAATAGAAAACATCGTTCTATGCAAAAGTAAAATTTTAACAATCACAACATTTATATTTATGATTTTGTTGAAATTTTCATAACAAATGATGAGGATCGCCACGATATCCTCATGATATCGTGGCGAAACACATTAAGAATGCTTCGAAAAAATGAAGCTGGGCATAATCGTAAGGAACTCTACATCCAATATTTTACGTATATTCCGTCAAGGGTAAACATGCATTTCATTCTTTATAATCTTTTGCAGCGTCAGTTAAAAAGAAAGTGGATAGGCGTCCATTATTTGGAGCAACAAGGTGAAGAAAGAATTGAAGGTGATACACCTGCTCCAGAATTAAATAGAAACTTTGATTAAATTAATTAAATATCAACTCATTTAATTATATGTACCCGAAATGGATGTTGTCTTTTATTAACGATCTGCAACTAGACGTCTGTCTACCATTCTTGTTTTTTGCAATATTTTTAGACTAAAATAATCCAATACTTCAACACTTTACGGTCCGCAGACGCCACAGTGGCGTCATTTTTGAGACAAACGTTACTTTCCGGGAACGCACGATGAGGCGTCTTCGGATACGCGCAGCTTTACTACAAAAAATTAACATGAATTTTAATTCTTACTTTCAAAATTTATAGATAGATGGATGTAGAATAAACACAAGGTCAAAAATCAAATTAGGAAAAAACTATTTCGGTGTAGTAATTTAGCGAAAATGTGCGGACCGTAAAGTGTTTTTAATAAACCATTCGTTACCTTTATGAAAAAAAAACTATCATGATGAATTCTTGAAATTGAATACAAAATAGTGTGAACGGGTCGAATTAACTTTATTATTGAATTGAGCTTAAAAATTCTTAATCTACTTTAACATATGATAATCATATGAGTAACAGTCCGGAGAATATACAAAAAAAATGTATTTTAGCAATGTGCGGGAGGATGGTTTACTCGTTTTTTGCTAGTATAAAATGATAAAAGACCCTTACACCTTATCGGATATTTTATTATTTTTCAGGTATCTCCGAGCATTGCATGAGAATGTCACGAATTTACTTGATAATTCTTCGATGATAGTCGTGGGATATTCTATGATTTCAGCTTTCAGAATTGCTTCATCCACTCGACTCCTTTGCCTAATTCCAGACATATTTTTTAATTAACACTTATCAGAACAGGCTTCTTGAATTAAAGTTGGCAGTTTCGAATACTCAATATGTCACTAACATTTTCGCAATTGTTTTTCATTGCCACCAATGAGGTTTTTACGTGCACATCATCGTGCAACTTCGCAAATGTTTTTTCGAAAGAAGTCACTCTTTTATCGCCATTAAGTTAAGGTCTTTTTATCATAAAACAAATCGTAAGTAGTTTTCCACTCATAAATAAAATAACAAATCTTTTTTGAACACCAAACCGAAGAAGACAACCTACGAAAATATGTCCTTTACGGGTTAACCTAGTACATATAATATGTGTGTGATGATTGAACTGGAAATACTATAGTTGATATCTGATTTAAAAAATGAAGCAATTATATACGATTTTTTTTTATTTTTATATCAATTCTCAAAAATAAAAAAAATAATTATAGTTTCTTCTGTGTATACTATAAAATGATACCGATATTCTAAACTTATATCATTATGAAAAATATAATTTAAAATGTGTCCATTAAAAATAAAAATCTCGTATTTTTGTATTTGAATTCGGCGGTCTGAGGAATTAAAATGGTATAAAATATTATTTAATGTCAAATCATATAAGAATTGTATAATATATTCCCTACGGTGTGCATCTCACACGAAAATACGATACATCTGGTTTCGTAAAAATAAACATGGATTTAGGCGACAATTAATTTTCTAACGTTGTTTTTCTGTGTACATAATGGCCCCGTAATGCATGTTATTGAAATGAAGCAATATATTGATCTATTTTCAGCGCTACATTTGTTTTTATTCGTCAAATAATTGTCGCCAACACTGCCAGAAAAAAACACGACCACTGCAATAAACTTATCTACCTGACAGCTATTTAAAAATAAAAACGATATACTCACATTATAGTTACGATATTAAAGCAGGAATACAAACATCCGAAACATTTTCACCGCCGGAAAATTGAAAGTCGAACATAGAAAATATAACCTCACTTTTATCTGTCACTTCACCGTACAGTGCTGCGTAGTACGTAACATTACACGCGCGTCAGCGTACGGCGTTATGTAGCCGACTGAAAGAACTTTGTCGGCGCGTTATCTGGCTGCGAACGCCAGCTAAGCCGGCTACCTCTTCGATAGGTCAAATATTGACAAAAATGCCAAGCGTTCACAGCTGATTCATTTGCGTAGAGTAATCTTTTTAATATTCGACTAACGTTTTAAACTCACTTGACCAAACCAATTGTCAAACTTCTAATTTGTTGTTTATTTTTTCATTTAAAGGAAAATAAATACAAATCATAGCCGTAATAAACATTTTTTATATTTGCACTATTGAGAGTAGGGATTTTTAAATTCTTATTTCTTTTACTTATTTCTTCACAATATATTAACAAAAAATCTTGGATCTTAGTCTGAGACATTATATTCACTATATCTTTTGATAATTATTTTAGAATCACGCCTTCGTCACAACCGTCCATATTAATATTTTGTTTAGATGACTTTAAGATTTCAAGATAGTTTTCATCTATATTGCATATTTAACATTTCGAAATTTTTGAATTCAAACGAATAAGCCATCAGTCAGTTCTATTGCAGCCGTGTGATAGAATTCCTGAAGATACCGAAAGGCGAAACCCGGATCGTTAGTGACAAAACATATGGAATCACACAAAGTTGTAACAATTCAAATTTGATATAGAAATTACATAAAGCACCTTCAGTCGATATCATAAATTGAATAAATTATGATTCAAAAAATTATTCGACTGACTGAACTATAACAAATTCAGTAAATTTTGTATTTTTAATCACCAATCTTAAATAAAATATTAAAAATAGTCATGAAAGATAAGTATAGTGACAAAAAGGTTTATCTCACAATATAATTTTTATTCGCTAATTTAGTTAGACTTTCTTTACGAATGAATATTTTACTTTCATTGAAAAATATTAAGCTACTTTAGTATTGAGACAGTTGTATGTCAACTTTGATCAGAATATTTAAAATCGACCGAGTGTTGCGATCTGTATAACGCGATGGGATCTCAAACTAGATAAAAGTATACAAATGAGTGGTTAAATTAATATCAATCGAATAATTTCACATGATGGTTCGAAAGTAAATTACTTCTTATATGTATCGTGTGGATTATTACCTATTTATAATATGTTGAAATATCATACTCAATAAATTATCGCGTTATACAACTACATTTCTCCATCATTTGGTTTCTATCCGATATGTTTATTTTAAAACCTTGAAAATTTCAACTTTCCGTCACTACGTAAATAATAAACCTGCTTTATTATTACTTCGATAGATGTTGGAAATTGAACAGAGTTTTTTTGCACAAACATAATAAAAGTCCTTTTAAGCTTCAATTTTTTTTCACAGATTGAACATATATCAATGGATTTTTTTACGTATTGTTTCCTCCCACGTAAAATTTTTTTGCGACCGCATAATATATATCAGCAGTCATACGGAAACGTCTCGTGGCCGCACCGGTATTGGTTACCGGTAGAGCTGTTGGTGGCCACAGCAAAATCCTTTGGTGGCAGCACGTGAAAACCAATACTCAAGCGAGATTGATTTCTTTTTTGAATAGAATATCAACTGATTAAAATATTTACATTTAATATTATTAAAAACGTTAATACTTATTTTTGGTTGTTAAATATTGAAGAATATTTAAAAAATTGCTTGACCATCATTGTAGTTTATAAAATCAAATTAATAAACATTAATCAACAATTAATAGGCAATATGACTAGCCCCATTTTCGTGTTTAATTTACCTTATCATATTGTATGTCGTTTTTCTGAAAAATCTGTTGTTTTTTCTTAATATATATTAATACACAAGTAAAAATATTATGTTTTCAATTATAGTAAAATCAGAAATATATCACGTTTATTCTTTGTTCATTGATCATACCAGAATAAAGTCTCGAATATAAAATATATGATAATAATTATAGAATTGATGACAAATAACAATGTTTATTTATATATAATGGTAATAATGGTTATTTCACCCTTAAGTATAACTTTAGAATTTTTTGACCCAGAAATAAAAAAACTTATCCAAAATAGTTTTATAGTCTCTACTAATTAACCTTACCTTTCTTAGTATAACGATGAAATATAATCACTTCTTAGCTGTAACATTTTACAGCTTTTCTTTATCTAGTAATTTTATTTTATTCTCTTTATATACACATGAAAGAAATGATTTTATTACATAATGAAACAGGCCAAATTCTTTGAAACCTTTTTACATAAATAGTCACCATACAAATAAATACATTTTACTTAACTTGGCACATAGTTATTATTTCCAAATTATCCTTAAGCGCTGTCTTAATTGTAAATTTACGCTTGTTTTCATACTAAAATACAGCCACCGTCCTAATTTATCAAATATATGGTTAAACATTAAATATTTGTTAAGCTTAACAAGTCTAATCCAAATTTATTACTTCATGACCTTAATTTGTCATTCTCAAACACAATGTTCACATATTATCGTTATATAAACATAAACTCCAGAAACAAAATCAATTTTCTGAGAATATTTATCCTTGAGAAATAATGAGCAAGTAAGTAACAAGCATTTTTTTAGAATAACTTTTTATGGGATAAGCTCTGTTATGATTCCACGTTGAGGGTATCATTCATTATTAACAGCAAGGTTGAATTGTTTAGATGTTCGGTATTCCTTATTATATCACCATATTAAAGGCTGGTGCAAACTTTTACGGCTCTGAGCTCTAAAGCTGTGTGCGGGGACTTTTATAAAGATTCCTTTTTTTTAATAAGCGACTTTACATTTATTCTTCTTCAACAAAGAGTTTGTTTTTCAAATTTTCTTAAACAAAATCTCGTTTTAATGATTCAAAATTTTTGAAACATATTCTTGCAAAACAAACCTATACATTGCCTAAAATTTTTACTTAATCAGAATTCACGAATTCTAGATTTTTCGATGATTAAAAAACATTTAATTTGAGATTTTTATAATTTTACTTAAAAAAACCATATTACCGTATATTAAATTTTATTTTATTTTATTTTATTTAACCACGTTCTAAAAGTTTCTTTCTCATTTCCATTCACATTCATTTTCTAATATAATAAATAGTAACGGAAAGAGACCCAATATTAGTTCAAGACAAGTGGGTAGATCTAATCACGTTTGCTACATTTTAGATTCAATGAGTGGGAGGTAATTTCTAACATCACAGACAACTATACCTTCGAAAACAATCAATAAAACTGTCAGTTCTGGGATTCAAACCCACGGTGCTGTAAATAAAACCAGTAACTTTAAACACCCGGTCAAACATCCGGCATAACAGTAAACCCTTTGAGGAGTATGGCCGCCCTGTACAGCGACGTATTGTACAATCTACAATCAATTGCTGCTTTCAGATTACACATATTTTGCTATAATAAATAATGTTTTGTAGATACGGATAGCACACATATAAATAAATCATTAATTTTTGTCGGTTATCATATTGTTGTTATTTGCTTCAAGTGAAGAAGTGATTGTGTAAAAGAGTTAATATTTGGAAATAAATTTAAGCATAACAAATAATTTCGGCTACATTTCATTTCTTGCATTCATCGACTTTAAAGTAAAGCGTGTTGAGATACAAACAAAATAAATTTCTACGACCAAGTTACAAGTAAAAAGATCTATAAAAATATTTAAAACAGTAATTTATTTTATTTACATTTTTCAAAATAAATTTATTGATTGAATTGGCAGAACTCTACTATAACACGGTGAAAAATGGCAAAGTATTTTTGTACAACAAAATTCAAAAATAAGCATATTTCTGACGATGGCGTGAGCTGAAATAGCTATCAACTATATCTTATAAAAAAAATTGTAGAACTAAAAAACACTGCTTTATTTTTCACCGTGTATCAAAATAAACTTCAAAAATTCTAAAAAGATACATAGTTACTTCTTAATATAATAAATAATATTCTTCTCAGATTAACCTATAACTATTTTATAATATGTTTTTATATTTCTGTTATAGTTTTGAAAAAAAACAGTGCTTACAAATAACACAATTAAGTGAAAAATCACGAACTAAGCAAACGGTTAAACGCTTGGGATAATGTGTATTTCATTTTAATAATGTGTGATCAAACCTCGTCATTATTATAAATATCCGATACTTGCTTGACAATAATTCAACCGTATCCAATTTTCTAACTGGATTGATTGAACTAATCTGTTGCTAAATGATTTGACACTAACAACACTTCAATCACGTTTTCGGAATTGGTGTCCCGGTCCTAATTTAAAGCGTCGCGTCGAAGAGTAATCGTCATACGGAAATCCGCCATTGTAACATTGTTAGTCTTTACAGCAAGTTTCAGCCAGAAGTCGAAAGCTCCGCTAGCCGTAACAATCTAAAATAAATAAACACACGCCGCTCATTGATGTGGGTAGGGTAGGTAGGTAGGGAATACAGTCCCGGGAATTTACCAATTTGTTAATAAGATTATAAAATAAATGGTTTTTTTATAATTCTAAATTTGACCATTATATAATTATGTATTTTAGGTATAACTATGATTTAATTTCCTATTGATATCATGTTATTAATTTTATAGACTAGTCTCATTGCGCATTTTATATAGATTTTACAGGTTCTTTAATTTGCTATGAAACTGATTTATTTGCCATTAGTAAACTCATACTATTTTCACACGGTGAAAAAATAGCAATATATTTTAGTTATACGAATTTTTTAATAAGATATAGTTGATAGCTATTTCGACTCACGTCATTGTCAGTACTAATCTGTTACTAGCTATTTTTCACAGTGTTATATTTTTAATTATATTAATAATTATAATAGAGTTCTACCAAGCTAATGCCAGTTCAATCATTAAACATAATATTTTCAAGAAAAAAAGCTTATTAATGTATTTGACTTGTGTTGTGCTATGTTTTACATACATTTAACCTTGCAAACATCCACTCATATATACATATCCAGATTTATTTAATGAACTGTTTACGAATACTAACACAATAATGCGGTCAATTTTGTTAATACCTTCATTTATACAATCATTTTGAGGTATGAAACAATATAATATACATATTAATCTAGTTATGAACGATTCCATTTTTTAAAAAACAATACCTGGAATACTATTATAAGCATTTTCAATCCGAAAAGTTTGGGATTAGAAAAACACACGGAAACTTGGGAAATTGAATTACTAGACGCCCAGAGCAATATAAGTGTTCAATAATTACTTCAAGTTCATATTTCATCCTTCAAATACATATAATTTTAACCAAAACTAAATAAGGAAGATTATTCGATATCATTATATTATGAAATTATTTAGATAACGATCAAATTGCCACAAATTTCAAACATAATATTAATTAAATACCTAAAAACGAACGCAATTACGTTGATACATTTTTCAAGTATCCTTTTTGAATATTATGATATTCATAAAGTGTTAAGCTATTTTAGTGTTACGCCATTATCAGACATAATGTATTATAATGGGTAATGAGTTTTCTGTGGGAAAGTAAACATTAGCAAGTAAATAGTATATTTACTTCCCTAAAATACATTTTTACATGTTTCGAACGTATTTAATAAACTAATTACAACATATTTTAATCTCTCAGTCGTGGCCCTTTGTTTTGGCATCTCACCTAAAAATCTCGCAAGGTTTAATTAATGGTTTCTCGGCGTCTTTTATTCTCTTTTGTTTTTCAACGCGTAGCAGACGAATAACATTTTATATGACTTACAGATTAGCTTTCCGAATCGTAAAAGTCACTGAAACTTTGTGCACTAACCATTGTTTTTGCTTTCAAGTCCATTAGCAAAATATTCAGTTCGTTGTCAGTTGTAAGACTCGCCGAGTTTACACCTAATACTAATATTGTATACTTGCCTTAAAAGCTCCCAAAGGGTGGGCGTCTAAAACTAATTACCGGCGTAAAGTTAGCCCCACTAGAAACTGTTCGTTAATAAGACGAATGAGCTAAATTTCTACAAACATCAACCATTTTCTAATTGGGTATTAAGTGTTTTAAATAACTGTTGAACAAATACGATAAAAGAGCAATCAAAAAGGATTATCATTCACATATACCAGTTGGGACATTTATTGTAAATATGCTGATATTCTGAATGACTTTTTATTCGATATAGCTTAGAGAATATTATTCCTTGTCTTGCAAAAACTTTTAATTATATTCAGAATTAATTATGTTGCTTATTAAGACATTTGACAAGCTATTCATTTAGTAATATGACATCACTTTTAAGGTGTTAACTGTCACTTCTTGATGGAAAGGCATGATATTTTAAATAATAAAAACAAATTTTTTAGTACTTATTTCCACAATATATTTTTTGATCAGGACCGGTTTCGCTCATCGCGAGCATTATCAACTGATAGAATACAATTTACAAGCAAGTCTATTTATACAAAACAAAAAATTAATTTGAGTTAAAGGTAGCAGGTGTACGAAACCATGGGTTCAAGAACTAGGAAACAATTTACATAAAATCATAGAATATTGATACAAATAAAGTAAATTAGTATAAAAATTTAATGTTCACAATCACTTATTAAGAATTACAATTACAATTATGGTACATCAATAATCCATTAGGAGCTCTAAACAAGCGAGCGAAACCGGTCCTGATCAAAAAATACATTGTGGAAATAAGTACTAAAAAATGATTTTTTATTAAAAAAAAAAAAAAAACATCGCAAAATTCAATAACAGTTTAATTTTATTGTTAAAAATAATATGTTGCCTTTATATTATTTTTCTGATATTGTTAGAAATTGTTAATTCTTGTATTAGCAGTTTATTGAAAAACCGTCAAAAAATATATATTTTATATTTTTTTCGTATTAGTTCTGTTGCATCCGTATAAAAGAACGTCTGAAAATGCCGAATGGAGAAACTCGGGTCATTAATGTCAAAACATATGGAATCGTATATTTTTTTGTAAATTCAAATACAAATTTTAAATAGTTTTTTTTTTTTTTTTGAATTGGTAGAACTAGATTTTATAAAATTCAAAGTATCGGAACAATCTGAAGATGGCGGAAGCTAAAATAGCCAATAAAAACCATCCCTTAATTTTTGTAAGACTAAATACTCTAATATAACACCTTTGCATGAATATTTTCAATAAAACATATTTCAAATATCCCAAATATTTTTTTTTATATTTCAAATTAATTATACAACACATCCATTTTTATTCTTCATAAATTTAATTTCAAATCATATAATATAGGTCGCAATATTTTTCAGTCGGTACTAATTTTTATCATGTTGACATTACGTTACGTAAATTGAATTTGTGGATTCGATAGAATTGCATTTGGAAATTGACCAAACTATTTTGGTCCATGGTTCATATTGATTAACGATCGGTTATTATATATTTACTAGTGCGTTGAATACATAATATTAATACTCCAAAACGTTTTAAAAAACAATCGATTTTTGGAAAATTGTTTTAAAAATAAAGTACTCTATAGATAGCATTCTAAACAATTTGATGTAATGTTTATGGTAAAATTGTACGGCATTTTTAACGAGTTGGTAACTAAAAATATGTTAGCACATTTTTTGAAAGGGAATTTTTGCTTAGAGAATATTATATTGTATCATGTTTTTAGTTTCACTACTCATGTTTAGATATCTCCATTACGAGTGCGTGTGAAATTTATTAGATATATTGTGTGTATATTTTAAACGAAATAGTTTACAGAATCTAATTTTATTTAAAATAATTTTAAATATCGCAGGCATGCACAAAATATAAATATTCTATCAAAACTAACTATAATATTAATATATAAATAATTATATTAACTAATAATTTTTTTCTTAATTAAGTTATAGCTGTATTTCAAAAATACCATAGTGTGTCAACGTAACAGTTATTGGCGATCGTTCTCTGTGTCAAACGTTTCCAGTATCGTTTGTTATAATGGAAATAATTATATATTATTCTCCCTTTTAAACTGCCTACTTTGCATTTAACTGTCATCAGCAATAATACTTTTTTAAAATAACCTCACATCCTTATCCGGTCGGCTATCGTGGCTCACGTATTCAAATGAATAACAAGCACACGCTTCCCCTTCCGGGAAGAAAATAGAAGCAACGATGGCAAAGCTAATTTCTGTTTTATCGATTAACCATTTAGCATTTCAGCGGCGTACCCTATGGTTTGAAAAAGAAAGCTTTTTAATACACCTACAATAAAATCACTCAGTCTAAAAATGAATGCAACGGTAATAAACCGCAAACCCCTCCACTATTCTTATCTAGAGATGTGTATCTACTTGAAGTGATTAATTTTTTTGTTTTGATTTCGCTGGACTTCGTTTTTATCATATTTTTGTATTATCTATTATATATTTTAAGTGTAGGGCTGAAAATTCATCAAAAATATTCATACGAGTGAATAAATGGTGAATTTGCATGATTTCACGAATAGATTATAATTACGAGAAATTAATAACGAAAGATGTGTTTCTTTGTAATGTACACATAAAGATATTCGTTTTTTATATAAGAATAGGCATTATTATGCTTTATAAATTATTTTCACTCAATTTTATTGACGCGTCACTGCTTAATGTCAAGGATATACCAGCGAACAAAATAAGAGTTTTATGTGTTTTGTTTTCATTGCTTTCTGTTTGAAAGACGTGTATTTTTTATTGTTTTCTACCCTGTCCCATCTGTCGGTATCAAAAACGCCTCTACGCCTTCAATTTCAATAAAAAATATTTTAACTTACACCCGTTTGGCTCCTCGCTCTCGTCAATATGAAATTTATTTCGGGCTGATGTATTCGAAAATTGAATTACGTACACGATTTTCTATAACAAACGAAAGATTTTTGTCTTAGATAATAATTTGTGCCTTATTATAAATCAATTCTATCACGTATATTACTATGAAAATACATTTACGTTTACTCTGCACCGTACAAAGGAACCACTTAAAACGACCACTAAATAAGCGACAATGGAAATGTCGTATCTGTGTACTTTTAAATTTTACCGAGAAATACTCTCCAAAATGTATCTTTCTCGGACCAGAAAAATTACATTTATTTATAAATCTACTGATGACCATTTATTTGATGTTATCTACACTGGCAATCTCATTCAATATGGAGATATAATTCAACTGAACAGCGAACTATCAAATTGGTGTACGAATGATTTGAAACCATCAAATGTGAGAAAAGATAGCTTCGCGACTATGAATAGAAAATTGGAACATTGATAATTTTTACTATCTCGGGAATAAATAATAAAAAATAGCAAAAAAAATAAATGAATGTACATATATTTTAAAACAAATTAAGCACTTCGTAACAAAACAAAATTTACTCAAAAAAAATATAAAATGACCATCATCTCGAGGTTTATGAATCAACGTTGAATGTTACTATAATAAAGAAAGTCGTTTTTTTATAAATGAATACATCGATTATTTATGTACTCTGTGCTTATTTTAAAAGATTTCTAATTTTCATGAGGTGACGTCACACATCTTTGATTGAACCAAAGCCGAAAACTATCATTTCATAAACGATATCAGCCATTCCATTATCAATATTCAATTCGTTTTATTTGCACATCATCTGATTTCACATTTTTATTTGCCTAAGCAAAGAAAAAAATGAATTCAACAATTCTATAAAAACATTGTAGCTGCTAACAACATACGGATAAAATTGTCTGTGAATTGATTAGCTTGAACGTTCACCACATGTCACAGATAATCTATGTATTGTGCTTACTACTGTTGAATGAATTTTTCATTATGAAATGAGAAAATTTATATCGAATTAAATTGTTAAATAAGACCAATCTCTGATCTTTTTATAAAAAGTATACTTATACAAAAATAATGTTTTCAAAATAAATATTTCAAGCGACACTTCTTAACATATATTTGATGAGTAGAAACGTATAACAAAAAAAAATCATAGTACCAATTATATAAAAAAAAAAGTAACAGTAAATTTACAACTCTCTAAGTCGAGATATTCCTTAATATTTAAAATTTTGTCATAAGACTTTCAGGAAAGCGCTTATGTATACCATAATACATAAGTTGTAAAAATTAATATTCTTCTTTCGTTATCGACAAAGTTGTTCGAAATCGAAATTTCGGATAAACTTTTTATTTGCAAGCTACCTTACTTTTTCACTATACTATATTTTTAGCATCAAAAGAAACTAAAACTATTTATTATGTTATTTTATTATGCCAACGTTCTTACCAACTACTTGAACTTAGTTTTATAAAGTGAGCGTTTACATAATTGAGCGATCACATCATTCGATAATGCAACGATGCAATTCGTCAATATTTGTGAGAGGTTATGTTATTTTCATGACATTCTTTCTTATATAAATTGACCTTTATTTTCAGAATACATATGAACGTTTCATATATGGTATGGGGGCTCGTTTTATAATTGTTTTAAGATAGAAGGGGAAGTAGCTTTAATAAGCTTGTAAATTTGATAATTTGATATATATATACACACCGTGCAGTATTTCCAAACCAGCCTGAAACCCATCACCGTTTTCTTTTTAATTACTGTAAAAAATTTTAAAAAAACTATCGATGTTTTACGTGACAAATTCGGCGTGAATGTTTCACTTTCACTGAAAACCGCCATACGTTGATTTGGGATCATACCTGAAAACTTTGCATGTCTGTAATTACTATAAACTCTTTTAACTAGTTACTTTTATGACCTATTTCGGCATACATTTCGACAGGCACGAGGCGAAACCTTGATTTAATCACACCAGCAGACTCGTACATGGCCCAAAGACGTGCAAGCGACTACGATAGCTTTTTCGACATAACATGTGTTAAACTGTAGAAAAATGAAAACAGCTCTCACAGAATCGCAAAAAAATTAAATTAGTATTGTACGTTTGAAAATTGGCAAATTATTTCGTCAAATTGCTTTGAAATTTGTTAGTTACAAACATTATTGTAAACTCATAGATTTTTTTAACAAACACATAAATAAATGTTTCGTTTAGATTCATCGTATTTTTACACGTATTTTAAAAGATTTTCTTTTTCCGTTAAAAATATTTAAATATAACTCACTTTTACGTGTTCAATGACACTTTGTAAAAAAGGCATTTTTTTCAAATAGTAAAACCTCAATTTTTAAATATTATTTCCACAATTTAATATTTTTATAATCTGGGCCACTTCACAAAAATAGTACCAATAATTGTGCTTTTATTAATAAGAAATAAGTTTTCCTGTTTAAATATTATAATACAAATAACGATATAACTGTTTGTTACTAACATTATAAGCTTAATTTATTTTGTTATTTGAACATGAAACGTTTTAGAGATATCTAGAATAAATTCAGTTAAGTTTTGACAGGCAGTCTAGCAAACTTATTATATTCGTTGAAAAGTGATCAACTTATTAAAATTCAAAAATTATTTTTCTCTAAAGTCACATCATTTGCATTACAATTAGTTCTTGGATTATTTAAACTCTCATATATAAAAAAATGTTTTTTAGTGATATTCTATCGGGATGTATGTCAGAAATGTGACGCCGGTAAAATTTTCATAAATGAAAATTAAGCTTATTCGTGTCTAAACAACAATATCATATCATGCCTGTCATGAAAATTGAAATATATTAAGAAACATGCAAAAACTGAATTCAGTAATCTTATGTCATTGGTCCTTTAATATGGTGACCGTTTCGACTGTTTGAAATACATTTCTAATCTGAAATGTTTTTTTAAAAACCGAACAGTGAAAATAATTTCATATTCGAAGATTGTCAGTGATTAAAAACTTCAGTGTATTCAAAAAAATACATACAAGCATTGTTCCTCAATTTTAAATTTGAAAAATATTCTACTTCCGTAAAAATATTATATCCGTTCCTATTTCAAACAATATCACAGATATTCTTAATTTGAATAATTTTGCTAAGAACGTCATTCCTCTTGGCAAGTAATTCACTATTCCTTTTTTTGCTAAGTGCTGTCTTATTAAACATTTTTATACAATGTTTAATTAATTCAATCGCAAGTTTTTCAGCAATCCCCTTTCCGAATTACTCGCCGGGCACTATGTTTAACGTGTGAGGAAAAAAACACACGAATGCATGCCAAAAAGCTGACCGGCCGAATGGATCGCGTTTGAGGTGCAAATGCATTTCTCGTGTACATATTGTTTCGTATTCAATATTTGCAATGCTATTTCGAAAACATACTTAACATAATAAATGATATACAATGGCGTATTTATCGCGCCCCATCTACAAAAACAAATGACTTAATCAGTTGGGGTAAAAAGCATTTGAATTTACATATATTAATTCTCGTAGTATCATTTAACTGTGCTCCAAGCTTTTATTAAATATAAAGTATTAGTTATTATTTTATTTAAGTGAATACGACGGTTTAAAAAAATCATAATAACTTAATTTTTTTTAAGCCAGTCTATACCCATTATATTATAAAATACATAAACTCCTAATACAGCATATCAATAGAAATGAACCTATTATACTCCAGCAATTAAATTTCTCACCTTTTCACCAACGGTAAGAATTAAGTGTCAGAGCAAGGAAACGACTTGTAATAAGCCAACTGATCGGAATCAAAACATCGCGGATATCAGAAGTTTTCTAGATAAATTCTTAAATCAATTTTTATAAACATCTATTCGTGGATTTAAAGCCGTAACTAAAGCTCTAAATTTAAGCAATTGGCTACATGGCCTCTTTTATCTTCCATTACTATGATGAATTTTCAATAAAACAAAATCAACAAAAAATCACAGTCATGTAGTTAAATAACAAAACCTGTTGAAATTGCGACAGACGCCTGATTGAATAAAAAAATACGTTCTTGCTTACTCATGGTTTCATACAGCATCATTCGATATTGGATTGTGATTAGTCTAAGAAAATTCCATTTTTTATTTGCAATTCAGCATGGGGAACAAATGAAAATAGCGTTTTACCGAGGGAAACTTATAGTGTCGACTAATCAACTGAAAAATAAAGAAAATTGATTTTGTAAAGTTTACCGACAATTTTTTCCTTTAAATAGGTCTTATACGGTTATTCCAATTCTATCCATTGACGAAAAGGCACACTATTTTTTTACACTCATACTGATTTAACTAAGTGTTGATACGAAGATACATCACATTATTAAATTATCTTGTATGATAGAAACCAAAACAAAAAACATGTTTTTCTGGCAGAACATTATTCTTCCCCAGACTCATACTATTACTGATCCTATTCGTATTATATTGTCCTTCCATTTGTCGAATGAAAAACAAATAATTATTGTTTACTTTTAAAACGATATTGACCTCAAAGGACTGTTTATTATTAAACAGTTTTGACCATTCCATAGCAATACTTCTATTTAAATTATTAATTAAAATCCATTCTTCGTCTGCTAAAAAGACGGCAATATAAAATGCAGCCAAAGATTTTATTCGTTGATTCAGTGGCTATCATTTATTAAAATGAAGTTATTTTTATTTCGGATTTATATCATATAATCATTGCTATTTGTCCTATACCTTAATGGAAACAATGAATTAAACTCATAGATTTTTTCATGTACATATAACACTCTTTTTCAAATGGGGAATATGTTTATTTTTATCACATTTATACAATTTTACGTAAACGCTTTGCCATGCATTTGATGAAATGGTTGATAAAAATGTATTGAATCGAGGATAACAATAAATTATAGTTTTTGATTTAATACGCAGTTCAATATCTCAACTAAATATAAGAAAATACCATATCTTGACTGTCAAGCAAAATAATTATACATTGGTATAAAATCATTCCGTGGAATACGATTGATGTATACTTTAATTCTAAGTCGATAGCGTTAGTCTTAATAAAGTAATATTTTATACAAAATGATTCTTCGTGCCTTTTTAATCAACAGTCAACATTTTCTATAAAATTATTGGAATTAAATTTAACAATATAAAACACAATTGCAGAAAAGGATTCGCCCTTTTTATTTGAAAAATATTAACCTTGTAAATAAGATTATCTTTATATACGCCATGAACGAAACATTAAGTACTCAGAAAAATGTTTTGTTTTTAAAATAGTATTCATTTTTCACTGTTTTATTCACAAAGGCTTTTATCGCTTAGTCTAGCTTGTTTAATTAAAATGTGACAAAAATGTTTGGTTGGCCCACATAACGTAGCAGTGACATTTAGTGCAACTTTCGGTGGTTATGTAGCGTTTATATATTACAACCAAGAATTCTTAGTTATATTCAGTTCATTTGCGGATATTCCGAAGTTGACATCAAAGCTTTTTGTTTCTTCTCAAACATGTGATAATTGCATATTCAGCTATTTGAAAAACAATAATAAAATTTAAGAACCCGTTTTTCATATTGGAAAAATTCTAAAAAAAAAAGGAATAATTAGTCCTCATTGAATATATTCTCTTTGCTTTCCTTTTCGGATTTTATTTCGCTCACTATGAATTTCTTTACTTTTCAAAGACCTATTTTTTTCCTGCCACTACCTGTATTGTTTGAAATATTTTAATTTTTCACCCAAAGTCACTTATTATTCTGAAAAACTTCGATCTGTTTTTTGTCTAAGTTGACTTAACAGTGTTTTTTTCTGTAAAACAACATCTAGTTATATTATTTATGTAAAACGTTTAACAGTTTCGACAACTGAAAGATCGTTCTTTAGATTGTTCGAGACGAACTTGTAAAAATGTTATAGCAATAAAACAAATTCTTTTATTGAATAGATATTTGTTTAAATTGTCTTGTAAGTTGAAAATTGTTACTCATTTAAAACACTAGATTCGATATATAAATAATTTTTGTAATAGTTCTACTTCTCTATTTGTGAATATGTTTTTCATTGTTCGAACTATTTAACTTAATTTCTCACAATGGACCAAACCGTCGTTGTGTAAGCGAAAAACATTTGCAGTGAAGTAAAAATATCAAAACTAAATGATGGCGAGAAAACCATGAGCGCATTAACGATTGATTAGGTTTTCCACAATAATCGAAATTACCAATGTTGCAATAATCAATGCTGATTTTTTGTGAGACAAGCATACATAAAACAAATATTTAGTGAATAATTTAGTTATACTTAAATAATAACAACGCCAGAGTAAGTTTGTTTTAAAGTCTAAAATTCCTAGACCAAAAGACCGGTTGAATTGCCATTTCTGCCAAATCGAATTCGAAAGAATTTTGGACCACTTCTATAAAATTGTGACATCGAAAAAAATTTAAATACCTTGATTCCTTATTTTATTTGGATAACCAGTAACTCTTTTTTCTTGTATAGTTATTTATTCAGTACAATTATTGGCAGAAACTTTTATGAGACCTCTACTTCTCCATACTAAATAAGGAAAAAAATATTTAGTTTATGTGTATTTTCCATTGGCTTTAAAATTTAGAGAATATTTTATAAGTATTTGCTTATATGGAAAAAGCGGTTTAATGTTGATTCATATAGCGTTCTACATGTAGCTCGTTCCAGCGTAAAAAAATAAACTAAATCGGAAGCAAGGAATGGCACAGACGGAATATCAAAAACGGATATTCCGGAATAAATTTATCGCTGGTAATTTATACGTTTAACGATTTTACATCCTGCCGTCATTGTCACCAGATAGAAAATATCTGGGTCGAGATTTTACGGTAAGCGGCAAGTATTATGTTTGAATCCCAGTCATATTAATTAGACGCCATTATTCTTGGCTGTTATCAGATCACGTCTTGTTAAATGGTCACCCAGATTGCCCTTTCTGTGGCCAAGAATATCAAATTACTGATATCACTTCGTTATGTGTTTCGCACCTTTACACTCAAATTCGGCAATCAAATAAACCAAATAATATTATACATTATCGAAGGTCATATTTTTTTCGATGTACGTCAATACGTTTAATTATTTCGTAATGTAGAACCTGTAGTAAATGTTAAACTGCCACATTAAAAAAGACTTTCGTAGAACATTTATATCAATTGTGTGCCCGAGATGAAAACAAAATAACATAAGTCAAAAAATACAGTTTTTAATGAATTAATGACTATGTTATAAACCCTAATTTAAAACATTGCTTAAATACATACGTCAAATATTTTCATTTTTATTGTGTTAACTGTCACTTCTTGAAGGAAAGGTATTATTTTTTTTAAATATACAACAATTTTGGTACGATTTCCACAATATATTATCTTAATTAATTATTTATTGCAATATGTGTATACTTTCGTTCGAAAAATATTGTAAATAAAATTTGATTGTAGTAATAATATAACATAATAATTAATAGTCTCTTAAACCATTAAATTATGTCCAAGCAGCTATGGTCAGAAGATATATTTGGGAATGCAAGCAACTAAATATTAAATTGATATTGCAAAACGTTTCTGAAATCATCATAAATTTGGACAATGCAGGATAATCTTTTGTAGCAGTAAAATACTTCAATCATTATGATATTTTAGAAAGAAATTACCAGAAAAAGGATGAGTTGATTATGCCTTCTGATAAACTTCTAAAAACACCCACATATTGAATTGCAATGTAACGTAAAATATTTTCTATAGACATTGGTAGAGCTAATCTAGCATGATACATTATATACACGGCTAATATGTTTTCTGCAACACTGCTTAAATATTTTACTAACGAAGAGTTTTTATGCAAGGTTTCCGTTATCATTAAACTTATACTCTATTCATTATGACTACAAATAAAATTGTTATATTATATTTAAAAAAAACCGTTTTTTATTCATATTTACTAAATGCTTCAACGATGATAGCTAGGGATTGCAATTTACCGTCAAATTCTAATAACCGGTAAACGGTAAATAATTTCACCTCTTATCATTAAATGAAAAAGCAAATAGACGTGGATTATATCCTTAAAGTATAACTGTACGTGGCTACTTTCATTAAAAATGGTATCCTGGATTGAAACATTAATAATTTAAAATACATTTCAGGTGAATATTGATGTCATAAAATATACTTTAAATATGTTTTAGGTGAATACATGTATATTGAAAATGTACTTTTTTAAGTAAATCAGATTTTTTATTATTTGCCACACAAAGATTGATTAATTTAAATTACGACTATGTAATATTTGGTTTTCCTGCCTGTAAGAAGTTCACATGCTTAACTATTAGTTTATCCATTAACTTATTGAAGTATATATATATATATTATACATGTATGCATAATTTGTATCTATTAATATAAATTCATAATGAAAAAACAATGTATTGGATTAAAGAGTTTATTAATAAATGGTTATTTTCTTTGGTATAATGAAAACATAGTTGAATATGTACCTAAATACGAATTTTCTTCGCGATCTGTCCCATAAAAACTGGAATCAGCCGCAGCCTGCAGTGGAAATCACGGTGACCGCAATTGCAATTGTGATGACAAATGACACCAGTGTGACAAGTAAAATACTTTTTATTATTGTTGCCGGAGTTGAAAAAAACTTCTCACTCCCTCATGCATATATCATAATAAAAATTCGTTGTAATGACTATATCTGGCATTAATTCGCGATAAAAACATTTCCGGTGGAAACCGGTAAATTTTCAATTTGCCGGTAATTACCGTTGGTGCATTTTGGGCCATTTACCGGCTAACCAGTAAGCCGGTAATGCAATCCCTAATGATAGCACAATATTTTTCAGAAGGTGTATAAATTTTCTTATCTTATCGTCATAGTGACATATTTATCACTTTATCTTAAAAATTCCTATTTGGCTCTCAAAATAAACTCTTAGAAACATCTCGATAGTTGGCTTCGTGTATAACTAATGAATCATATAGTGTTATTTCTCTCTGTGATATTTTGAAATGTAAATATTTAAGCGACCTTTTGATATTTTGAAAAACAATGTTTTTTATTACTAAGGTAGTCTATTTATATTGTGGTATCTATTTATATTCAATGGTCACATAAAAAACACACACATTTTTCTTATTTATGTCTTCTATTGATTTCTATGATATATTAATTCAAATAAGCTTACATTTTTACAATAAAAAAATGAACTAGAGCTAGAACAATGTTTTAACATTTTTAATTTGAAAACTAAAAATTATTATACTTTAAATTTGTGTCGTCTTATATCAATATTATTATATAAGACGACACAAATTTAATTAAATGACATATTGAATTGTTTAAAAACAAAAATCAATGTTCATCAAAAATAGTTATCTCTGTCAATTAATATCGTCATTGAGTATGTCACCAAAAATTATCGGTTTATTTACGGTGTGATACCTTGGTGCACGTTTTGCGTTGAACATTTTATTCTCTGCTATTAAAATTTCGTGCGGTTTTTCGGTTAATTATTAGGGTTTTCTTCGGGAACTTTTGACTTCGAATGTAGAATCTTTATCATTATCTATCCCACTCACAGTTCCAACACAACATACAATTTTAACATATGTTATAACAGGGATGGACTTTTTCGATACTGAGATGCAGATTCTTTCGTCTAAAATTCACGATTGTTTAACGATAAATTTTGTACGAGTAAAAGTAAATATTTAACTCACCCATGCCTAACGGACACATTTATTTCATAAATATAGCAATCAGCATGATCGATACCATATAACAGAAAAATGATGTCTTTTTATGTCAATAATACAAGGATGACTACGTGGAATTTATACATATCATTTTGGCTGAATTACTATTTTCAACATTCAATATTATTATAAATCGATTTAATTTATTTTTTCTTTTATAAGGTACGTCCTCGGAGATATTTTAAATTATTAATGTTCGTTTTTCTATAAGGAGTATAGCAATAAATTATCGTATGTATACAATAATATTTTTAATATTACGAGAATAAAGTAAAGTAGCGCTTTCTTCGATGAATTATTTTTGTCATTACATTTTACTAATTGCAATGTAATAATAAATTATTTTTTTTTTACTTTTAACGTCCGTTTTTTTATAAAAGAGTAGAGTCATGTGTATACAAGTATAATTCAACAATAAAGTAAAGGAGCGCTTTTTTCGGTGAATTATCATTTATCATTATATAAATTAATTATAATGTAATAAATCATATGTGATCAATGTAATACAAATACCGCGTCTCAAATTTTTAGTTATTTTAACTTGATCCGACAAATTTAACTATGTTAAAAAAGTAGGTCAAATTTAAGTGTCTTCTCGAGTTGCGTGCACGATTCCTTAATATCAAAAGATAATTATCACTATAAAAGGGCATTATTTTTCGTAAACGCTGTCGTAATATCGCAGACGTATCCTTTTAGATTTGCCCGGTCGTGTATGGCGTAATTCAATTAGCAATGAACCAACCTTATTTGGAGAAAACTGGTTTCACTTGAGCGCTCTTTCCCTTCGGCGCCCTCGACTATGGAAAGCGGTTACACTTTATTACAGAGCCGCCCCTGTCAAACTATTATTAGAGAGGGTCTTAAATTTACATATATTTCCGCACACAAACTATTTTATTGCGGACGGGCCTGGGCGTAAAATGTTTCTTCTTGAAGTTTCTGAATAAATTCATTAAGAAACTACTTAATATCGACTCACATAACTTTTTATTTTCACAAAGTCGTAAGAAAATATTTTCTTACCTAAAATAATTTTAAAAATTTAAGTTATGAGCCTTAAGGCTAAATCTCGTTACACCGCCAAACCTTTTTCTATAACCGATATCCAAATATATAATTTAATTGAAAAATAAGGCCTGATCGGTCCTGATTTTAAAATATATTGTAGAAATAAGTACGAAACAATGTTTTCATATTATTTAAAAAAGAGGTTTTATGTCTAAAGATCAATTTCGTATGTTTATTTTATGTGTCAATTTATGCTTTTAATATGATAAAACACTGAATATCAATCATTCTTATTTACTTTGATAATTTACAAATAAAATTGTGGAAATAATTGTACCCTATTAAAAAATAACTGTGAGTCAGCACATTAATATTATCGCACCGTGAATGTTAAGCCATAACAAGTACATTTTTTTATTTGAACTTGATAATGTTTTCATTAAAAAAGCCTATAATTCAGTCTCTCGATATAATGTTGGTATTATTAATTCATTGTAAATCTCAAGAAAACATACCTTTAGCGTACGCTTTTCGAAACTCTTTTTTTTCTGACAAAACAAAAACTTTAAGCCCTGATATATCCAAACTAGGCTATTTGCAGATGCATTGGTTTTACATTCACGGTGCGATATGCTGTACACACGCTATTTACAATAATTGCGATCTGTACATGTATAAATTGTTTTTGATGAAATCGTGCTAATTTATTTAGTGTAAAAAATAACAACTATAAAACGCATTCATTTCGAATCAATTGAAATATAAAACCATGCAAATTTATTCTTTGGTGTATAAAATATTTAAACACGATACCTGACACGTATCTCTTGTACAAATAAATCGGGTGTATTTATTCAGATGGCCAATCTTCAATTTGACAGCATTATTCATTCTATATCCTTTTTAAATTCAAATAACATGAGTATTTTCGATGGATTTTGTAGTGCCTCTTTTTTGTATTCTCGACGACTAAGATTCGTCAGCCCTCTTCAACAATCGAGTGTTCAAATTACAGGATTCTCTATGAAGGCCGCCAGTCTGAATATCGAGTAGTCAAGTGACCGTAATATTTTAGAAATTTCTTATTGAATCGAATATAGGAATATAGTAAAAGTATTTTTATAAAGCTTTTGTAATCAACATAGTATAAAGATTGACAAAAGTGTATCAGATATATTCATTTAGCAAGTTCTAGTGATAAAATTTCATTACAGTAAGAATTTCATACATAAAATCATTTGTATACCTACACTTAATATATACTTACAATAATTGAGTGGAACTCTTCTCTCTTTACTGGACGTTGGGAGATGATTAATTGATTATGATCAAATTATATTAGCGCTAATTATCTTCACTGTAACACTATCAATTACATATTAATTACTGGTGCCTATAGTTGGAAATTTCAAGGGATATATATTTAATAGAGATAAGGCACTTGTTTTTCTTGAAATGTTATTCACTTCTTATTGATTACTGTTAATAATACTTTTATTACATTTCTAAAACTCTAAGCAATTCAAATTCAATAAATCTATTTTTTTACTCGGTAGAGAAAATCTTTACCTAAAAAATTAATATTTTTATTTATTTAATTGAAATGTTGAAAGTTTTCTCAAGCAACTTAATACAATGAGCTTTCTTAGTCTACTAAGACAAGGTATAATCATTATTGCACCCAGACATTTATCGCCTCTGTTGTAAAGAGTATCTATGATTAAAATTTAATACACAATATTTGCTTCAAGAATATAAAGTCACTCAAATCAAAAAATCTTTTCTCGCAAATTCAATGATCGGTTTTAAAAATGATACTTATATCAAGTCCTGTGAACCCGTCGCTTTCTTGATTGGCTTAACCGAGAATATTCAAAAATCGTTAAACGAAAGAGCTTTCGTCGGGTTCAAATGAGGGAAATGTAGTTATAATTATAATAAGAAAATAGGGACATTTTAGTATACATATTCTAAAAGCTTTTGTTTTTAGTTTAAGAAACAGAGTCATCTGCCGGCGGCAAGCTCTCGCTGTGAGCCGTAAAATTCTCGCAGCAAGTATTTGTTATTTTTTACTTTATTGACCACTTTAAACATATTTCTCCATTCCGTCAATATTATGCGGGAGACTTCCTTGCTGAGGCTTTTAATTACGCATATTTTACCTTTTATGGTGCTTGGAATAATTTTTTATTTTATTCATACAATCCTTCGTTTTTTTATGAATGTGACAAAAAAATGCACAGTAATAAGACAATAATTTCTACAGTGTTCTTCTGTGAATATGTTAATTTGTGGTTCTCGTCCAAACAACTTTTTTTAATAACAATAATGAAAAAATATTTTATGATGCTTTTATTGTGCTGCAAAGAATAGTTAGAAGACAATATTTAAAATATTAAATAACGCTACTTTTTAACTGTTTATGTTGACATGATTATTTAATGACTTCCGATACATTCACTCAAGTGTCAATTTACATTATATATTACCTTATATTATTATATCAGTTCTACTCCCCTAGCAGTAAGAGATAAGCTCAGTGAGCAAGCCATTACAAATGCATTATTAATCACGGCTGAAAATCAAACAATTTAGATGAATTTTCAATACTTAGATTTGTATATGAAAGTATATTATATTATCTCAATTGATTTTAAAATTGAAAACGGCTCATATATTTTCATAAGCTGATAAAAATTTTTGCTACCTGACTACAAGGTTGAAATTTAAAATTTTCTGCTTTTAAATTTACAATTCTGTAAATTTCCACGATTCATTTATTTATTTCTACAATATAAAGCACTCATTTCCCTTTTGTTATCTGTGGGCTTTTCAAACAAAAAATATTCTAGTACTTGATTCAAGGCTCTTCTACGAATATAATGCCTGGTATTGAAAAGTTATATCTTGTTCGATATTCATGTTTATTGAAGAGCTGTTATATATTAATTGAATTTTATTACGTTCAACTAATACACGATTGAACACGTCTATTATTAATTTCATAATATTTTTATTTGAGAATCAATCTACAGATATGTTTATTAAATAAATTAAATAAATACATGAAAAGTTTATTTTATGAATTGATTTTCTTTGTCGAAATTGGTTCATTCGATTTATTTGAATCTGTTTTATTTATTCACCAAAGCAATCATGTACGTCTATAAACCCGACGAAGAAACCTTACAAAAGTTTTAAATGTCTTTTGAAAAACCTTCATATTTGAATTCCATTCAAAGCGATTACACGCAAAACTATGTGTAATAATTTCTAGTCTAACATAGGAAATAATTCAAATATTTCAATTTAGTCAAACACTGATGTTTAAGAATAAAACCGTGCGTGACAAAAAAAATACGGCACAAATTTTCACGTCCTTCAGACGACGACTTACTTTTTGTTATCTCTCGTAAACATTCTAGTAAAACATTGGCTTCAATCCTTTGTTGGCAGTATGATGAAATATAACATAACTATATTTGTATATCTTTAATATAATCCGTTATAGTTGTACCTTAATATTTTATGATTTAAATTAATTAAATAAATGATTGTACTTACAGCATTTAAACCCTGTGACACACAACACAAATTGAACTTCACGAGATAGTCGTTTAATGTTATCTCTTGAAATTTTTACGTAATATTTATTTAAACAGAAGTAAACATCAAAATTTTACTGTACAAAGAAACACAATTTGTAATACAATATAGCTATATAGCACAGTTTCTAGTCCGACTACAGCCATATAACGGAAAGCACAGCCTGTTGTCTTTTTGTCCGACAAAGTCTCGGATCGGATTCTGTGTGAATTTGGCTCAGGTTTTCTTTTATAGTGTCGCGAAGTGTCCTTTTTTGGCGTGCTAGCTTCTCGGTTGGCGATTCGCGTTGACTTTTGAAAGCTAACTCTGGCGGAACACGGCGACGGCACACGTTGGCCCTGTGGGGTTGCCCCGACGACACTGAGAGGTGCGCGCGCCCCCGGCCGAGTCCTCGCGACCCTGGCGGCGGTTTTCGCCAACCTCTGGAGAAAGGCTGACATCTTGGAGGCCGGAATTCAAACAGAACCTGACGAGTAAAAAATACATCACTCTGTTTGCTGCAATTTTATCTAGTTAAAAAACGTGGAAAAGTGTCTAGATGATTTCTATTTTCGACCATTATAACGCAGTATATGCTTTATGCAGTCATCTCAGTTCATATATTGAATAAAATTTTGTGTAATTTTGAAATAAACTTTAATAAAATACTGAAATAATTTTTTTATGACCTACCTGTATTGAGATTGTTTAAACAATAGTAATTAAAAACTTCATTAGTTTTAACACCCTATACAAGCTTTACAATACAATATTATAACTTTTGTTTATATTAATGAAACATGTGTCATATATATGATTAACTTTTTAAAAACTTTAAATTAATTTTATGATTGATTTTCCTTTAAAGCAACATATTTTTAAAATTTTGCTTTGATTTATTTCACTGCTATTTAAAATCCCTTTACATTTTCCAATTTTCCAGTGCTAAAGAATAAGAAAACAAATCCATACCCAGATCAAAGAATATTATTATAAATCGATAATGAAGAGATACGACGAAAAAAAATCTTTATTCTTACACAAGACATGTTTTAAAACATTCAATAGGGTCGTGGAAACGTAGAAGGTATTTTAGTCTGAAATAAACGCCGGTTCATTTAACATAAATTATTTACGTTTTCCACGAGGCCTTTGATGATAATACAAAAAAAATATTTCAGTTAGTATGTATATTGAAGCCGGCTCGAAATTGATCTCCTCTTAATAATAGCTTATTGCTTATTGTATGCACGCCAAACACTCGTTAAAATGTCCAATAATGATTTCAAAAGTGAACATTTTATATCTAAGTAAAACTATATGTATAGATTGGCTTCATTAGAACGCGTAGTTAAGTTTTTAAAACCATATTTCATCAATAGACTACTTATCTTTACTAGCTAATTACGGTCCCAACATATTTTTTGTAATGTTAATACAATTAAGATTTACTCATTACATTAGATCCGCCTAAGTGATACAATCCAAAACAAATGTAATATATTTATGAAATTTCAACATTTAATTATTTTGAAGCGATTATTTTATACTTACTACCGCAAGAGTTGGTTAAGTATACTTAATAATAAGTCTGAAGATGCCTCTGAAAGAGGCGACACATGTGTCACTATTAGTAAAACAATACGTGTAATAATCAAAATTATTTTAAATATTATATTAAAATGAACTTCCAAAAAGTTACCACTGAATCCATTGTAAGACTTAGACTTGAATTAACAAAAAAAAGTTCAATTTATGGCATCGACTGAGAGTACATGATAAAATTTCAATATTTGAATTGTTGAATCTTTACACATCTCCTCAAGGTTTTTCACTCACAATACGAATTTTACCTTTCGGTATCTTTAGGAATTCCATCACATATGTATTCACGGAATAAAATAGGAAGAATATAGACCCTTAGGCTTTGAGTCAAATATCGGAAACATAACATATTTTGTTCATCATCTTTAAGTATTTATCACACGGATGCAATAGAACTGTCATTAACTAAATATGCCGAAAGGCGAAACCTTGTTTGTAAGTAACAAAACATTTAGAAATATACAAAGTTACAACAATTGAAATTTAAAAAAAAAATCTTAACTTTCAAACTTTGATGAAGTGCAGTAGTAGAATAAAATAATTGATATGCATTTGATGATCCACAATCATCATAAACAAATCTCCGATTGAGAAAAAAATGCGAGTGTTTACTGCCATCCAACCACCGGTTAATCACTTTTTCCACAGCATTCTTAATACAAAATCAATATATTGTGTTAACAGACACTTTCCATCCTGGATGACTTGAAATATTAAAAAAATCCTAAGAAAATAATTATCAACAAAATGCAAAGTGTAAGACCGATTTCTATTAACAATATTTTTGCTATCATTCCGGTGTTTCTCTCTAGTAGTGTTTATAGTAATTCAATTTTAAATATTGCTTAAAATGTCCATCGGCGATGTCTTGTTTATTTCAAATAAACATATAGTTTAGTGGGCATCAGAAAAATAGATTTTTTTATCCACATTTTCGGCTTTCAGTTCATTTATTCCACGTTTTTATATTTTTGTTGGTTTAATTGCAACATTATTAAAGTAACGAGACTTAAAACACGATTACTACTCAAAATTACTTCCTTGGTTCAATATTTTTATTTGAGCAAAGTCTTGAATCTTTGACAGTAGTATTTCATAAAATGGTAAATGCGAAGTGAAATACCTCACTATGTTTTTAAATAATATGATATTTAGCTTAGTATGCTTCAAAAAATAAAAAGTCATTTAAATTTTTGAAATGATCAATTAGAATAGAAACTCTTTTCGTTTTATTTCCAACCAAAACGTTACCAAAATAACGCTATAAATATTGATAACTATTATCGATATTTTGATAGTTTTTATGGTATTTTGAACATGTTTTATGTTTTTGATTATGAGTATGTCAGAATCTCAAGAATAGCAACATTTTATTACTCAGTATATTTATAATTGTGAATGAATTTTTCCTTTTCGTTATGGGTTATTGAAGGGTGTTGCATTGATATTGATGTGCTTATGTTTTATTTTCACGAAATCAAAAAAATTTTCACCTCTGTTTCGAAACTGACAGAACATGATTATAATAAGGGGAATGCGATAGATCACGATGTCAAAGTAGTTCAGACACAATGAAGGAAGCGACAATACGCGAATTATGTTTTCAGGATATCAAGAACATCGAGCGACGGCAATAATTCACAATATCGGCTGACCATCCATTGAGGAAAAGCGGGACACAAAGAAATCGGTTATCAATCGATAATAGTACGTATCTTTATACTTACTATCGATCTCATCTAATTTCGTAACAAGTGTAATGTGATAATAACTGTTTTTGAAAGTATGTCAAATAATATCAACCATATTCTGGCATCCGAGAAAAAGAAACCTAAAATCACTATTTGTTCATTGTGTCTACTAAATAATAATGCAAAAATACTAAAATCAATCAAAAAAATATTCATACCTATTTCGATATTTTATGATAATATTATATAATCTAATGTAATGTAATGACGTCTTTTATCGGTTGATAATGCTTAGAATGAGTTAATCCTACCCAAATCATGGCATTGTAAAATTTGGTTACTACCAAATTACTAGTACTAGATAGTACTCTACTAAAGAAGTAGTACTATATTTCTTTAAATGTAATGCCTTTCCATCAAAAAGTTAGAAGTAAAACCTAAAAAAAAAGATAAAACTGGTGGATACTATAAATGTTTGCGGGGTCATACAATAAGCAAGTAGATCAAAATCTGTTGAAATTTTACAATCATAAACTGTCTTTATACTTTGGCAAAATGTTGTGTATATCAGCTAAGTGTTGGTCGACTGCCCTGAAGACAAGTGGTTCTCATGTGCGGCCACCAGAGGAGTTTGCTGCGGCCACCATAGTTTTATAGTAAATATTTATAAAAAATGTGTTTTTAAAAATGAATTTGTAAAATTATAGTTATTTTACATTTGACTGAATAAACCTGACCTTTCCAACATTTAGTCGAGTTTAAGTAAATGACCGTTATAATAATAAAACTGTTCAAAAGTTTACGTCGAAGTTATATGTTGACCATAAGTCAATATAAAGAATTAACAACAATTGCTTTATTAATTTTGTCGATTTAACCTACAACTGTATATTGTGAAAAATCATTCAGTGTAATGCACTATATGAAAAATAAATATCGAAACTATTTTTATCACATTTGGTGCAGCCACGAGACATTTCCATAGGACAGCTGATGTTTATAATGCGGTCACAGTGAAATTTCACGTGAGAATCACTGCTTAAAACATTCTTGATAATCAGCTGACTATTTCTCATTTAACATTTTTGGAAGGGTGTGCATAGAAGAAGTAGGACTATGAAAGGTCAAGTAGTTAAATAATTGTTATACCTATGCTAATCGAGCCTTTGGCCGCAGAGTCAAATGGGACAAACTACGAAAAGCATTGAGCACTTAGGAACCTCCAAATCCTCCAAAAAATCAGTTACAATAAAAAGTACAATTATAATACAATCAACATTATTCAGTATAAAGTACGTCTCTCTTGGTCACCTGAGCTAAAATTCATAGTCGCCCGACAGTATCTCAAGTTATTGCGGACGTCGCGCAGGCGCCGAATCGATTCGCAGGCGACCTGGGACTCTGAGGTTAGCCTTTCGTTTGCCTCAGGAGGTTGTAGGCCGGAAGGAAAGCTTAAAGCTCCCGCCAACAAAGCAACGTCTCGTTCATCAAATATTAAGAAAGCCCCACGCGCCGCTCTATACGGCCGCCTTTCCGAATTTTGGCAGCTAAATGATTTACCTCTCTATTTATTACTGTTCTTATTCACTGACCTTAATGGAAAACAGTATAGAATATCTTCAACCACATATATCTCTCGATTCAGCGTAGAAAATATTAATATATCATTGGCCAAGCGACATCATAGTACAGTGGCAACATGTGTAGTTATGTCACCGTCCTAGCGGCCCGTGTTTTGAATCAGCATGATCAAAATTTACATATATATCGAATATAATATTCCACTACTAACAGTGGCGGTTCATTTTTTAAAATAACCAGTGAATTCCTTCTATTCAAATAAAAACCATTTTAATAATAATTTTCGATATAAAATTAATTTAATATCGATTTCAGACTAGCTGTTAAATGTTTCTAAAAAAATGTGAATATCTACAGTAGTCGAATTATTTTTTCTTATTGGTTTATATTTTATATTAAAACTGACTTTCTAAATAAATTTTTATTGCAATATAATTCCAATACCTTATGGATGTTTTTCGTCCTTGATTATCACATCTATACAATTCATATAATATTCAATATAAAAATACGAAGAATCTAGTTTTCAAGTAAGTTAAGATAAAGTCAAAAAACTCGTAACACAATTTTTGAACACCAATAATTTTCTGATCTGAGAGTGATGATTCTCAACATCATTTAGTATAACACCGCCCCTGACTACAGAATTTAATAGCTCTATCTCCATTTTCATATATTTTACATAATTACTTAACTATTGGCAGGGTGAAAACTTTGCGATAGTTAGTGTAAGTGCCATTCTTACCCTTATAAGTATGGTTTGATACGTTTTGCCCCAACTCGATTAATATAATAACTAAGTCTCCTACTGCCATAAACCTCAAGTTTGTTTTTTATTATTTATGATGTGTTTTATCGTTGACTGCCTTTAGCAAGTTATTTAATCACATACTTGAATATTGATTGGCACTAATTTTTTATATGAAAATAAATTTTTGTTTATTATAAATTTGAAAAAGAATAATACTACCTTTTTCACACTAAGCTTTCCTGAAATTCCGTCACAAATTATTTACATTATTACAATTTACAATTCAAATATTAAAAAATATTATTTCGTGTTAATCATTTATTGTCGAGTAAAACTAGTTTCATTTTTTTATTAAACAATATAAAAACTCTAATTTTTTATTTAATGCACGCCCATTTAAAATTTTTATCAAATTCATGGGAGGCTAAAAAGTAATTACACAATTTTAATTGTTCTGCTTCTTTTTTCCCATCGAGAATTGCCAATCACCACCTTGAAAGTAATCACAGGAAGTTAATGAAGAATTTATTCATTATGGGTTGAGAATTTGTTCGTTATGCGATTGCATTTTTTGCAGAGGCGTTTTTATGCCTATATTGAATGGTTACCCCCTTTTTATTTATGTGGATCCGATATTTAAAATCCATAATTTCTTTATAACATAACTATAACAATATTATATTACTTCACATCCCTATAATTGAAAATCAAAAAAGACATACTTTCCCCAAGATTTTATGAACTTGTTGACATAGAAATTGTCTTCTCATACAATATAATTGTAGAAAGTAATAAATAAATACTTGCACGAAGTTGTCCGGTTTCCTGAAGTAAAATTTTTCGAAATTATTTCCCAAAATCTACTCTGTTGTAACCAAAGCAAATTTTCATTTTTAGATAATAACTTAGTGAATATGTATCATATTTAACAAAATTAGTAATAACTGATTATGACAATACTTGCAATAAGTGAAACCAATCCTGATATTCTTTAATAAAATTTTAATCAAAGTGCTTATTTTTTGAATTAAAAATTTTTAGATCTTTATTTAATCATTATATATAGAATAATATTTCCACACAAGTAAACATTATAGCTACAAAATCAAAATAATTATACCTTTAATTGATTGTATTTAGAATATATCGTACTCTAGTCGATCACACGAATTTTCATTGAGAAATATTTTGTTTGTTTCGTCTGCCCGTAAGAAAAAATGACACGAGTAAAAAAATTCAACTATTAATATTAGCACCTATACGACACGCTGTCTTTAGCCTATTGTTAACTTTGGATGCGACCCCAAATTGTAGGAAAAATGTATGATGTACACCATAACTGAACTTCCTGTTACATATTTGCTGTACCTAATATACATGCTTACTTTTGCTGTCACTTACTAAAAAAGTATTGATATTTATTAAACAATCTCCAAGTATAATAATTTAAATATGGACAATTCATAAATGAATACATAACAATCAGTGCTGTGAACTTCTTTTCGCGATGTGTATCATTTATTACTCTTTTGCCGAAACTTCTTAACTCTTATCTAAAGCGATTACATCGTAAATGTGTTCAATTAAAATCATAATTTATCCATTATTCCTTCTCATTCCGACCCATTTTAATCTTTCTACAATACAAAGATCATGCTTTATCTTAATAAAATATACACCCCACTAGGGTGAAAGATATAATGGGTTGGCTCAGTTATAATATTGTTAGGGCAATTAAGATTTTCACTGCGGTCACAAACAGTTTTTCCATGTTTGATGTTGGGACGATTCGAACCCTGTTTTGGAGAATAAATGATACAATATCAAGCAATAAATCACCACTTTAACACGTTCTGTTTACCGCTTTGTGCATGCGCATTTATGGGTATATTTTATTGTGCTTTTATTGCGCATATTGGCTGCATTGGGAAATGTGCATTCATGGCTGATTTTAATAGCTGTGTGCGGGTGTGAATGGTATACATATTTTCTACCCGAGCTAAAATTTTATTGGTCATTTAAACATGATCAAAAATCGGTCATGCACCGTAGTTTTATTTGTTAATATCGATAAACATCATAGTAAATTTTATGGACCATTCTGACTTGTAGCGTAACTATGATTTTCAGACTCCCCTAGTCACATTTGTTATTTTATACACTTTAGGTCAAATGTCGAGCCTGTAGAATTCAAAATTTTCAGGACTATGCTCTTTAATAGATTTAAAAAACAAAACCCAGTTGAATTCGGTCAGTTTTTAACAACCAGCTGGAAAGTATTAACTTTGTGATTTCTGAATTCATTATATTAGTACGTCAAATATATAATGCGTTAAAACCAGGAATTTTTGAAAAATTCTAATCAATACTCGGAATGATTTACAATTCAAAATTGGAATCGGATTGTGACAGTAGTTTTGAAAACTTTTAATTGTAATTATATAATTATACTAACATGCTTATAGTATTGTCTAAATAGTATTAGAAAAGTTCTATAGTATGGAATTTCGTTTCAAATTTTCTTTCCAAGCACAAAGTTACGTAATACCATCGGCATGTTTCCGGTGTATGTACTCAAAAAATCAGAGCAGTATTATATAAGTCATATTCTGTCCGTAAAGCAATTACGAATCGTGGAAGCGTCAGAAAGCACTCGAGTCGAAAAAACACGCGACCTAACTTTATTTTCATAACAAAAGTGTCAATCTGTACCAAGCGAAGGGGCACGCGAACTCGCTACAATGTCAGGATGTACAAAAATATGACTCAACTTTTCCCGCCGATTCGGAAAAATTGAGAGTAATTAATTTTCACAGTTGGCATCCCTGAAATGCTATTTTACCTAGCACGCAATGTCATATTTTGCTGCGTTTAATGGCGGGTCGAAGCTTTTCAAAATATTTATTACACGATAAAATTTTATTATTGAACCAATTTTTATATTTTTGTACGAATTGAATGGTGTGGTGGATTGAAAACACAATTAAATTAATACATGACTACTATCGTAAAGAAAAACACAGCTAAATAGCTAATTTATAAACTTATTCGTGAACCACAGACTGAGAATTCAAATTTTATTAAGTATTTTTTTATTTTTATGTTTATTGCTTTTACTTTATGTTTAATGACCACAACTTTAATTTTTCATACGCGACTTGTCCTTAATTTTCAAAATATTTTTTTGCTATAAGCCTCGGTTATACCGGCTTAGTAGTACATATTAGAGAATTTTAGAGAACAGAAATATTTTGTCCTCAATATTTACGTAGTTTTGTTAAAAAATATTTTTCTACACCACTTCAAGCAATTATGAACGATACAAAAGATTACAAAGAATTGGTTGAAAAGGTGTATTCTTTCATAATAAGTGTGGAAATGTACAAAGTGTCAACAATTTAAATTTGATATTGAAATACCATCAAGCACCCTCAGTCGATATCATTAATTATTTGAGGTGTTCACTCTCATTTCCTGGTGAAAAGACCATAATTAAAGTATTTTCAAAATTAATGGCATTTTTCAATGAAACAAAAAAAGTCTTTTAATTATTTATTTTCATTTTAAATATAATTTCCATCTGAAGATATAACTTCCTCCTACCCAATTCTTCAATTCCATTTTCATAAAATTTACAGGCTTTTGTTCTAAAATATTCTATTAGTCCTCTTTTTACATTATCTTTATTTAATTTTTTCCCGTCTAAAAAGTATCACAGAAAATGAAATAAATTATAGCCGAAATGAGCAATTTCTGGAAAATATGGTTGGTGAGATAAATAATCTAAAAAAGACGACTCAACTTCAAAATCCTGAAGTCATTGACATACTCTGATAGAACTAAAAATGACTTGCATGTCATTACAAAAATAATGATGATCAGTCAAATGACTATGATAATACTCATTTTCTTTAATATTATCTTTCATTCACCATCAGTGCAGTTAAAGGCTACTAGATAATATAACTGGTATTAATACCCTTGACCATTGAATGTGTCAATTTTTATGAGAATTAGGTTTCCCATTTCTAGCCCTTGGCACTCAAGGGCGCCAACCGATATGTCATCAACTGCAGTCCACATTGTGCTGTTAACTGAACACTCATGGGGGACAATAGAATACAGTATACAGTATTAAATGAAACTCTTTATCAGTAATCAATAACATGTTTAATATCATACATATACACCAAAAATACAATGGAACATTTATTTTAATATGAATATTTCAGCATTGAAGCATATGCATTTCAAAAATTTTCTAATCCTAATTGTATACCGGGTTATCTGACAGCTGCACCGGGAATCAAATGTAGCAGTTTTCTTAACAATACTGTGATTTTATGTTTATTGATTATTGAAATTAATTTCCATGCATGTTGAAAACAATTGAATAGTTAAAAATAAGATTATTTTCAAAACATCCGTATTTAAAAGGTAAATTTATACATCACGGTTCTTAAAATTCACCAATAAATCCTAAAATTGGACTATCTACAATGAAACAATATTGCATTTTGAAAGAAGGTTATCAATAGATTACTAAGAAAAAAACATTTTTTTTATTTGAATACAACTCCTTTTACAATCAATGATTGCTAAACGCAAAAAAAAATTATGACATTTCTATAATCGAGTATTTTTTTATTAAATAAAAAAGTATCTATTTCTAAGTAATAGTGATAACAGTAATCAGTTAAAATACAGGAAAAAACCATTGATGAAAGCGCAAAATGAATCAACAAATGTAATTATTTCGATTAGTCTTCTAATTAAATAAATACATATATTGAATTGTCATTGTTTGCTGAATTCATATTACATTAAAAAAATAAACCTTACTGTATCAAAACTGTATAGTAATAAATATACAAAAAGATAATTAAGCCAAAACGAAATTTTAACTATATTTATATTTTAATATATAAAATGACTGACAATGAAAGCTCAATATATAAAACAATGGGATCCTCCCTGATCAATTGTCTGCTTCTGATATTAGAGATCAAAAATTTAGGACTAAAGATTTGTTCTTGAAACCTTCAAGGGTTATCACATTTATATAATATATTGCCAAATCAGAATATCTGTTTAATGTTTTAAGCTTTCACTGTTTTTTTTCTTTTATGTATTTAGATACTATAATGTTTTTAAAAGGAAATCTGGATGCATTGTATAATGTCCAAACTTATGTATTTTTTGTGTATTTATTGTCAAAAAAATCATACGAACTTTGATAAGAAATAAGCAAAATAACATGTTACACTTAAATATAACTATATATTTCTTAAAAATATATTGCATAATATGTAGGCTACATACAAGGAATGGTGTCAGATTGTGTATCTACATGACATTCACACGGGGAATGGCTAATGTATCTACATTTTTAAACCGACTTCATGAACATCATCCAACCAATGAGTTGGTGCTTTTTACAGGCCCAAAACACTAAAAAATCACGCTCGGTGAATTTTTACTCAAATACTAGAATATGAGAAAGCTTTCTTAATTAGTATTATACGTTAACAAATCCAGTCAAACAGACAAATATATTTCTTTTCCGTGTAACCGTCGAACTGACCTCATCTTTTAATAGGATGTAGTTAAATATTATATTAAGGATTACAATTGTGAGGCTAAAGTAAAACTCTCGAGATTCAATAAAAATATATTAATTTTGGTTCGTAGGCCTCTTAAATGATAGGAAAGAAGAAGACAGTAAAACAGAGAATAATTTCAGTGCAAACGATAACAGACCGATTCTGTATATTGCTTGCACTTTACCCCAAAATATTTTTATCAATCGGCATATTTATACAGAAAACTTAGTGCTTTTTCATAAGGTTTTCAATAATTAGATTAAAGTTCAATTATCATAACTTTTAATATAACATAACATCTACTTTTATCGGTATATATTAACTTTACGAGTGTGTTTACTGTTTTGATTGTTTCATTAATGAATATCACGACATTTCCAACAAAGTTTCAATTCAGGCTGCTATATTTCACATGCAAAAACCGCTTTGGATAATTTAATTAATAAATATTATTTAATGCTTTGAGTACGTTTTATTTCATATTAAACATTAATGATCTGCAATTTGAAAAATCACCATGAAATATCTACAAATGGTACGTTGTGTATTCTATAAGTAGGCAAGTATCGATTGAGTGAAGACAGAGGAAATTATTTCAAGAAACGTTTCAACGATAAGGGTAGACTCATAGCCATAATTCGTCAATTATTATTGTCCGGAAAATATCCGTTTAACATCTGGTCTCATAGAGTCCACTCTTTCCGATGTAACGCACCCATTTAATAACATCATGATCAGAATAATTCAGCTTGGGCTCGAACACCTTCAAATATCGCACCTGGGGAAAAATATTAAAGTTTCATAAATATCAAGATTTATTAAAACTAAGAATACTACACTAAAACAGCAGCAAGAAACTGAACATCAAAAGAAACAATTGTTATGTCACATAACACCTTAGGAATTGTAAAACATGTCAGATGGATTCAAAGGAAAACCAAATGACACAAAAACACAATTCCAACACGAGTTTACGAGGTATCTATTATAATTCATGTTTAATTTTTAATGCTGTATACTATTTCTGTAGAAATGATAATAATTTGCTATTTTTTGTAATAAAAACATTTTTAGTACTATTTCCACAATAAATTTATGATAAGGACCAATTTCACTCATCACAAGCATTATCAACTGATCAGCGAAACCAATTTTTAAAATATAAATTATAATGCCTTTCTACCAAGGATAGTTGACATGGTAAATGATTGAGCTATTATTGATGTTGAATCTTGCTATAAGAGTTGCCAATAAATATTTTTAAGAGATCTATGATTGTTGGCAAGCGTCTATGATTGCAAGCGAGCGTCAACATAAAAGCACATAACAGCTTGTTATGTCGGTGTGCATCTGATGGCAAACTGGCATTTGGGATTCGTTAGCTGACTGTATTCTTTCCAATGTACATATGGTCGAATTTGCTCCTTAATACAAAAATGTCTCTCACATATATTAGCAATAATTAAGATTAGGGAGTTTTGCACTATTAGTGTCAATTATATTCACTGAAAAAAAAAATCATTATAATGTGTGTATAGAAATCCGATCAGGGAACAACTCTTCAGTCAAATGTTCACATGTAAACAGAATTGATTTGATAATTTTGGTGTAATCTAATGTGTATAGCATTAATTCACATACCTTAAACCCTGATGGAGCAAACGGCACCTCAAAGTTCATCGAGATAGGTGGGCGAGTCCATTTCTTTTTGGTATCAGTTTCAAGCAGTTCAATTTCAGCTGACAGTTGGGTTTCCTTCATACCGGCCATACGCTTAATTCTGCAGAGTTACAAGGTTCATTAATGAAACTAATATTATTCACAAATTATTGTTTGATAGCTGTTTTCAAATACACAATATAATTTAAATTTTAAAAAAATAGCTTCAAAAATCCTTGCTTCAAATGAACAGATAGCAAAGTTTTTGATTCTGTAATATATTTTGTATCTGTGGTATCTAGATCCGAGTCTCTATTTTTAAATAGGCTATAGAAAATAATTTCAAATTAATTCGTTTACATTGTTTTAAAAAAAATGTTATTCTATTTCTTTTATAAGGAACACATCAGAAAAGAAAGATGCTGCAAGTAGAACCTTGTAATTAATTCACACTGCTTTTAAGATTGGATGAGTGGAAAGTGACTTTTATACATCATAGTCATCTGTATTTGAAACAGAATAAATAAATTTTATGGAAGAGTCAATTAACAATGCAACTGAAGAGAATGATGTTGATCGATTTAATATTTTATAATATGAACTGTTCAATTTAAGACTTACTTCCAGACAATTGCATTCTCAGAAGCCTTGTACTTGGCCTTTCCTTTGAGGCAGATGAGCTGAACTCCAGACGTATTCAACGGCGTAGGAATTTTAACCTCAATCTTTTGGCCAAGCAACGATGGCTTAAAGTTACTCTTTAGCACAACTTTCACTTCCATTTTAGTTCGCCCCACCTCTCGCACCAGTGGGATGACACGGAATGGCAGAGAAATATCTTTCGTTGTGCGGTACCTAAAGATAAGATACAGTTTTATTATAAAATGACAATAAGAAATATGTTAGATTCGTAAGATTAGTTCAAAAGACATGCACACGATCACTTTCAAAAATTTTGCAATAGAAAATTTAAGGTAAGATGTGAGTGTTTGGAGAGAAAAATCCCACAGAAAAAATCAATAGCAGATAGTCACCAATTCTATTGATAACGTTATTAATTCAAATCAATTCACTCAATTGATATCTGTTACCTCATCTGGTTGTTTACAGCCCAGTATTAATATCATTAACAAATAAAATTTATATCTTTTCATGGCCAGTATTTTACAAGTCGTACACGCATTGAGTCATTTCCATTCAAATGTATAATTTTCATAATAGCAAGTTGACAATCTATAAATTTAAACCAAATTTGAAATCTGATACTGGTACAGACAGCCACCCAAAGCAATCATTTCAATAGATAATTTATGGCTGTAACTCAAATATAAACTGATACAATCGATATTTAGATTTAATACTAATTGAATATCGAATTTTACCTCATCAGTTCAAATTCACCATCAGGCGGGATAAATGAAATGGAATGTTCAGTTTCAAACTTGCTGAGCTTCACACACTGGTGGAATTGACAATCATCAATCACCACCACTGGTTTTCCCGTACGGGCAGCATCATTGTCTGCATTCCCGGATATACCGCCTGAGAAAGTATCTGAAAAACACCATAAAAATATGTGTCACTTAAATATTGAATTAAATGAACACTAAAATAACAAATATTTAATCAATAATATGCACGATGAATGATCATTGTATTTGCTGTAAATATAATATATATTTATTTTAATAAAAACACATCTTTTAGTACTTATTTCCACAATATATTTCATGATCAGGACCGGTTTCGCTCATCGCGAGTATTATCAACTGAATATATATTTTTTTACCTAATTGTATTAAAATATATTTTTTTTTTTATTATAATAACCATTTCCTTTCCCCTTTGCTTCCATTACGATTTTGTCATTGATGCCAAATTTACACTCAGGCATTCCTGATAAGTAAGATTTCATGACCACTTTGCCGGCGACGTGGGCCGATAATACTTGCCCTGAAATGCAATAATACAAGTAACATTATTAAGACATTTTAAGACAATTTTTTTATGTGATTTCCAACAAGAAAGTGTTAAAAAACAAACCTGTCTAAGAAACAAAACCAACAACAAATTGTTTAAGATACCTTTGCAATAAAAAATACTACGGATAAAATATATGTATATGAAATTTATGTTAAATAGTCACTATAACTATACAAATGATGGCATATGATATCGAAGTTGTAAAACATAAAAACCAGATCTATCCTCACATCTTGAAAGAGCTCGACTCTTTAACAGACTTTTGACTACTACATGCCTGCAAAATATTTGTTTTTCATCAATCTGCGAAACATTGGCAATTGGAAACATTGCAACTGCATTGTAAATGGTAATTAACTACTCAAGACATTAATCAGAAAAAATATTAAAATACTCTTCACAGTAATGTGTAAATAGACCTCCGGAGACATTTTTGCAAAAATGTGTTATTTATTCTGTTCTGAAGATCAATTAAAATCAGGTAGCCCAAGCATTCATTTTGAATCCAGGACCAACGTATTTTATATTCTTCTGTTATTCTGTTGCTATTTGGCAATATTTCGATGATCATCAAGTGATTGATAATATATTTCTACCAGTGTCTTCAGCTACTATCTAACTCTACCAGAATTGGAAAATGCGATCTCATCTTGACCAAGTCATGATGAATGAGGCAATTCTTACCTGTAGTACACTGTAATTCTTCTCTTAATATATAAATAAAACTTGAGATTACATACCTTTACCCTTTAGCCCTTTTGATAATATACAAATCATTTTACTTTGAAAGATTGGAAAATCATGCAGATTTTAAGATCATAAAACTTTCCAATATTTTAATTTGCCAACAGGTTTCCGGCAATGCAAGCGTCTTCATATACATACCTTGAGGAGACATAAGCAAGTTTACATATTCCAAGACATCCAGGAATAATTCATTCCGTCTATATTTGATGCCTTCCCTTCTCCAACCGATCTGTCCAGTGACCTGTGATGTGATCTGCGCCTGTTCTTCTTTGGAAGCAGATTTGATACCTTGCTGGGTGATGAATGTTTTCAACACTCCTGTGTCTGAATTTTGGGGATAACCAAAGTCCAGGATCTCTGTAATTTAGTATAATTATCATATAATACTTGTGATATAATTAGTAAATTATTAAGAGTGATATTTCATTAAAAGTCATTACAAATATTACTTGAATAATTGCTCAAATATTGAATAGCCAAAAAGAGGGAATCTGAAACTTCAATTCAAATAATTAATAAAAAATTTGAAAAGAAAAAAAATCTTTGCTTTATTAATGTTATGAAAACTTATTAATTAAGGTAATAAAAATGTAATTTTGCACGAACTTATCAATTTGCAAAAAATAATTGTTACATGTCCCACAAAGTGTCAAAAAAAAACCCTGTTAATAAAGTTGAGTAGTACACGAAACACAAATGTGATAGTAGTATATACACACTTATCAATTTACAATATTCGATATCAACATTAGTTCTGCATAAAATAATTATTTATCTCTATTTGTTTCTTTTTTCTAAATAACATTGTGTGGGAGATCATATCAGCACGTTGACAATACAAAAAAAAAGCTTTTGCTATGATAATTGTCAAAGATTACTTTAATTTATGTAAAATTACTGCAAACAATTTCATCAGATAATAAATAATCAATCACGTTGCTATCGTTGCTATCTAATGTTAAACAAATTAAGTCACCAGTTAGATATGATCTAATTTAAAACTATTAGATCCTGTATTTCAATCAAAAATCCTTTGATATTCTGATTATTAAGATTTTTAAACGAATCACAAAATTTGCGAATTTATTGTTGACCAACTGTCAACCATAAATGATAATTAGCCAATATCAGCACAGCTAAAAACCTGAGCAAAACTTAAGGAACATTTTAATAAAATATCAAGATGTTATATGTTGTTCGTTTGTTAAGATGTTCTTTGGATAGCAAAATAAGCAGGTTCAGTTGTCCCCATTTTACATGATACATACCATGAGCCATTGCACATAATAACTAGTGTAGCAGGAGAAATCTCATTCTGTATTTTGAAGAAGATTGAAAACTTTCTATCATTCTATTTTAAATAATAAAAACACATTTTTTTAGTACTTATTTCCACAATATATTGTGGAAATAAGTACTAAAAAAATGTGTTTTTATTATTTAAAATATAATGCCTTTCCATCAAGAAGTGACAGTTAACACCTTAAAAGTGATTTCTATCATTCCATCACTCATAAATTAAAATACTTTGAAATTACAAACAAATTTCTTAGTCTTCCATCTATTCAAATACATCCAGAAATTGATAAATTGTGATATTTTCATCTCAACACTTTACGGTCTGCACATTTTCACTAAATAACTACACCAAAGTACTTCTTTCCTATTTTAATTTTGGACCGCGTGTATATTCTTCATCCATCTATCAATAAATTTTGTAAGTAAGAATTAAAATTCATATTAATTTTTGGTGGTATAGCTGCGCGTATTCGATGACCCCACATTGTGCGTTCCCGGATCGTAACGTTTGTCTCAAAAATGACGCCAATGTCCTCGGCATCCGCGGACCGTAAAGGGTGAAAATAAATATTAGTAGGATAAAAACTTCTCTCACTAATGCAAAATTAAAAAGACATACTCAATTGTGAAACTTACCATCGAGGAGTTCATAGATGAGGACGAAGTTGTTCTTGATATTTTCTTCAGATATTTTTCCAAAGTAGGATTGCATCACTTCAATGATCTTCAGCAGGAATTCAAAAACCATAGCAGCATTGACATTCTGTTTAGTGACGGCTGCAAGCCAAATGTTGGCCCTCTGTAAATGCAGACATTTGATTATGAGATATATATATATATTTTAGAGCTATCGTAATATTTTTCAGTTGATTATCGAACAAAATAAATCAACCTAAAAAACCAAATAAATCTGGATAATAAATAACACTGTATAAAATGACCTTCTTTTATCTGTGAATGAATGTATTATAAATAGCCTTCAAAGGATCTTTAAAATTCTCATATATAGACGGACTTAATTACCCTAATCCAGCGAGTTAATATCACTATAATCCTTATGTTTTGGTTGTGAATTTAATGCTTTGTTAATTATGAAGAATTCAGTTAACTTACACTATAGAATATATATTTTATTAATCACCACTCCATTGTTTTCTGTTTTCAAAGGGCATAGCACTAGTCACTTCAAATTCCTCACTAGGGTTCTATCATATAGTTCCAAGTAATTAATAACCCAGAACACAACATGGAAATGGTGCTCTATAATATGGTGTAAATAGCAATAGAACATTCATTAGGTTTAAATTTACTACATATTTATAAAAGGTTGCAAAATTACATAATGTAATAACATCAAATATTTTATTTCTATATTTACAATCTAGCCATTGTGACACAAGCCAAGACTGATGATTGCACAAATTGGGCGGTGTCCATATTTAAGTCAATGCTTGATGTCTCGAAACCACTTAAGCAATATGAATTGTTTTAGTTAGTTGCAATGAAAGTTTCACTGCCTTGAACTGGTAGGTACTCACAGCTATATCCTTTCCAAGGCATAGGTAAAATTATATCAAGGGTTTACTAACGACATATAAAGTCAGACAAACCTTTATGTGGAAAAATGAAGTGCGCGCAATATTGGTAACAGGAGACCTAACTTGCTGCCGAGCATGTATAACATTGACTCGAAAGGCATCCACCGCATTACGCCCAATGTCATCTCGGTAGACCCGAGATATGAGCACCTCACCCTTATGGTTGTACACAAAGAGTCCCCCAATCATGTTGGACTGAAAAAATAAAGAAAGAAAAAAAGTATTGCTATAATATACTGCTATTGTATTTAAGTTTTTTATGAGTTGATATAATTGGTTAGTATTTCAAAAATATAGTAAAGAGCTGTTAATAGATAGATAGATAATTATTGAAGGTAAGCCGACAATACATTTTATAAAAAACACATTATATCAGAAAATATTTCTTGAGACACATTACAAAACCAGTCAACAGCAGGATAATAAGCAAAACATGGAATAAAAATTTAAGATATCGTCAATGAGTAACTATAACCAAATGCTTTAGATTATGTGTGAAAAGTTCAATAGATAAGTAAGAAAATTATTTCTGTAACATAAACAAAAACATAATGCAAAGATGTTTATCTTACAAAAAGCTTTGAGAATGAAAATTATTTTGACATACTTTAAAATATCCTATTCTTACTCTACACTAAAATTTTATGAATTCCACAAAAAACAAAACAACTAATTCAATAGGCAATACCACACAATTAAATATTAGAACCAAATATAAGGAAACTGATTTATTGATATGAAAAATATTGTAATATTTACTTCAAATATTAAGAGCGCACCATTTTGAAATAGCATGGATAATTTTATAAACAATATTATATTTCATGTTTCGCTGAAATTGCTGATTATTTTTAATTTAATTTCCTACATGACTGCATTATTATCAGCAGTAAATTTTCAGGGAGGAAAAGAGTAGCATTTGGTAGAATATACAATAATTACCTTTTGATTATCAAGTTCTATTTAATATATTATATCTAATTATAATAGTTCAAAAATGGAATGAAATACATGGAATGGAATTCTGCATTGTAGATACAGAATGTACAATTAATTCGGCTAGTACAAAGTAGTCATAATAGTCATTCTCAGAATTCCACACGTATTATTACACAATTATTGTCAATTAAAAAGTAGAATTCGAAGATAACCTGTCACCGATAAAAATGTATTGGACAATTTATCGGTAACGCATGACATATGACACTCGACAACTAAGTCAATATTTGAAGAATGGCTTTCAGGAACATCGAAAAAATATTGTTTACATTATCACCGGTATGCTGACAATTGCAATTCTATGAGATGCAAATATGTAAGCTCTTTATGTCGGTTTTATGTGGATGTCAAACATCACCGGATATCGGAAGAGTCAACAGATAAACTGTCATTATAACGATCGCATAAAAGAAAGTGTGAATCGAAATAAAACAATAGCGCAACGAGTACAAACCTCTCTTTCCACTCGTAGGAGTAAAGAAAATTATGGTAATCTGAAGTAAATCAAGACCATTTATCCATTTGTATCCTTTGCCAAGAGAGTTGCGTATACCGCCCCCAACAAAATTTGCCTTGTCAATTTCTAGGGTGGCAATATGTCTGAATGTGTCAGAAAAATTATTTGTACCCATGCTTTTTTCCAATTACTTCCATTGTAAAATTAAAATTCAATATGGAAAATATAATATATGCTTACAACATTGAAAAAATAAATAATTATTTAATCAAATTGTCTATATTTTTTGCGGTTATTTTCAGAATAGGTATTTCATTTATAACTCAATTGTAGACTTATCAAAATAAATGATTCAAATTTATATTTTAAATTGATATGATATGCTTATCCCTTTCTTACGATAAATTCAAATAAATATTTTTAATTTACAAAAAAAAAAACTCAAGTAACGAGATTAAGCGGGAAAAAAACATTCTTATGTAAGAAAGAAATCATCAACCTTAGTAATGTACATTTGCAATCCAAGAGACTCAACTGAGCTTGTGTGATAGCTGTGCGACAAATTCATCGTTGCATACTACATCAAGATAAAAATCAGTCTTCATTTTTCTGATTTCCTTTTTAGGCTGCAATTTTCGAATTTGTACATATTTACCATTTTTAACTTAAATAATTATGTTAACACCATTTTGTAAGGATGAACTAGATGCATTTTAAAGTAACGTGGTAATTTGAAGTAATCGAATGAGCGGTATATAGTGTATAATCTGTGGAGCAATAAACAAAAATTATACACTATAATAAATAGATATCACTATTTTTGCACGAATATTAATGGCTTACTTTCATTTTACAACCTATGGTTTTTTCACATTTTATACAGCATTCTTTTCCTAGTAAACATTTCTTATTTTCAATACATACTTTTCTATATTTATATATATGCAGTATAGGGACTCTCATCTTGACATTAACTCTTTCAGTCCCAGCCGATTTCGCCTGGTATGCACAAGTCCAAAGAAATTTTTGGTAGAATGACAATAGTTCTTATAAGATTCTAATATGGTTTATTGATTGAATTGGCATTCGCTTGGTAGAACTCCATTATAACACGGTGAAAAAATAGCAATGTATTTTAGTTCCACAAAATTATTTTTAACAAATATAGTTGATAGCTATTTCGGCTCACGCCATCGTCAGAACTATAGTTAGTTCTGACGATGGCGTGAGCCGAAATAGCTATCAACTATATTTGTTAAAAATAATTTTATAGAACTAAAATACATTGCTATTTTTTCACCGTGGTATTCTAATATGGATTTTTGAAATCCATTTTTTTGTGGTAATTAATCTGCAATGTGGAGAGTGTCAAGTTGTGTTTGTATACTGAGTAAAAAACATCAGACGAACATTTCAAGTTTATACTTTTGCAATGATATTTTTTTTTATGAAAAATCTAATATTGCGTGTAAGTAAAATATGTACGTTTTTTAGGTATAACAAAAATGAAAAAATCTCTAAAAAATATGTAGACACTGTTTTTGAAAATTTATAAGTTCTAAACAAGATGGTATGAAGGTTCTTATGATTATTCATTACATTACATTCAGATCAGTATTTCTAGACATTAGTTGCTCCTTTTCACACAAAAAAGGTGATTAAATTATTTTAAAAACTCAAAATTTATATTTCTTCTGGTCGGCACAGAATATGATTTGTAAAATTAGGCAAGATATTGAAAAAAAAACAAGATAAATATTGACAAACCCATCCGAAAGATAAGTCCTATGACTACTTACTATTATTCTAGGCTGCTCGACCTTGATTTTGAGTTTTTATCTGAGCTTTTATCAGCCCTTTGGACCAGTAGTTAATCATATACAAATGACCCCCAAATGTCCAATATATTATACAATAAATGTATTTTTTTAAATGTCACAATCGCGATTTTAATTTAAAAAAAAATGCTATGTCCAAAAATTTTATTTTAAATTTTGATTGCCAATGACCCCATGGAAACATTCGCATGCCAATCATCAGTCCGTATGACCAAAAGAGTTAAGCAACTGAGTAACAAGCTGTGGTTTAAAATCATTAGGTTGCCATATGCCACAGAATTGGAGCAGACATGGACTTGTAAAATTTCATTTTACTTTGTTAAATTGTTCTCACTTTAGTATGTTAAACTCTATCAGTGCAGTCACTGTGCAATGGATGTAATGATTACCCAAGGGAATAATAACATTTGTGCATGTCAGTTTTTTATAAATAGCTTCATGTTAGTATTGCTTTTTAATATACCATGAAGAAAATTTTACATTTCACATTGTTCAGTTTCATATATGACTAGTTATCTATTGTGACAGTTTTCTTATTTACGAGATGTTGTTTCTCAACTCGCAATTATTACTGAGCGGAGCTAATTCTGGTATTTGACAATATAAATTCAGCACCCTGGTGATTAAAACAATACAATTAAAATGCAAAAGAATTTAATAATTCAAATGTTAATACAAGGTTGACTAAGATTATAAGTTTGCTTTTATTCTATCATCTTCACCAATAACATCTTGATGATCAGTGTTGATAAAAGCTTTCATATATTGCCGCTTGATTTCAAAAGCAATTATAGCCATTGCCATTCCAGTGTTTAAGCTGTCAACCCCTGGCATCAGAGGAACCTGAAGTCGAGTAGCATTCCTTGTTTTACCGAACCTTAAAAAAAGAATGTTTTTTAATTTTGATTACACCATAGATATAAGTGTAACAAATTCTTTATTAAAAATAATATATTTTGAAAATAATATATATCATGCGAACACAAGCCTGTCATGTTTCTTGAAAACAATTATGAAATATGTAGTTATTTTTTAAAATAAATCTTATTCCATCTTTATGCAAAGAATTGACATTGAACAATATGAAACACATGTATGTGCTATATGAGTAACTTCAATAATGGCTGAAGAATTAAGAAGTGACATCTTCTGTATCAATGTGATTTTTACATATTAATAATAAAATTAAGTAGATGATATGTAGACTTCCTCATCATGTGTGATATAATTAAACTACTTACATTCTGTTACAAGTTACCCAGATTGGTAAAAAGAGTTCATTTTCAAAATAAGAATCCTGGTAACGCACTTGTGATATTTTTTTGTTTAAATCAATCTGGTATAACAATATTTGAACAAAATACTCACTTGTAGCATTCTTGGCTTATTCCTTCAGTTTCTCCGCCAATTACGATTGTAACCGAATCCAAGAGAGCAAAGTCTATGTCAAAATATGGAATCAATGGTATATTAATGGCATAAAGGTCGCCGTAAGAGTTCATTTCTATTGTTGAGTCTGTTAGTTCATCTTCATCATCAATTTTTACTTGTTGTTTTCTGTCTTTAAACGCATAGGAAACTTTTTCTTTATTAGGCTCAGGTTTCTTTATTAATTTGACTTTATTAAAGTGATCTTTATCAGAATTGTTATCAGCTATGTATACAGGTGAATCGTCGTCGAGAAGTTCTGATATATCATTCCAAGACATTTCTGTATGTATTGGCAAACGAAAATGAGCGCCTGATGCACTTCTGACTACTTTTGGATCCCATATATTGACGCAACCTAAAAGTAATCATATGAAATAAAAATTATAATAATGACAATAATATTGTCGATTTGCCATTATAATTTGTGACCAATAGATGTCGCAACTAAAAACATCCAACTAAAGCTTGTACATGTTGAATATAAACTCGTGTCATGAAATTTATTTTATAAATAATACAAAAGAAATAAATACAATACGTTTTCTTAAATCGTTCAAAAACAACTCATCAGCATGTACGAGAGGATATTCTGAGAATTCAACAGTTCTGTGAAGACAACTCAAAAAAAATTCTGATTCAACAAGATTCTGGATCATATGACAACCATGACACATAAAGTACCATTATATTATTATTCCAACAACAGCAGCAACATCTTTAACAGTTTACTAATAGCAGTCGATCGATAGTGCATTTTTATTGGCTTTTCAGTAAATAGTAACTACTACATAAAAAGCTAACCTAGGTTTTTTACAAATAACATAGTTTTGAATGCAATGTTGTTTGATCCTTTTATCAATAATGTAAGCATTCAAAAATATTATTTTTACCGAACCTTTTGTTAATATTATTTTCTGACAGCCAACTCCAAGTGCCGCTCGAAGTATTGATCCCAGATTGCCTGGTTCCCTGATATTATCACAAATCACATTGATGGGAAACACTTTTTCTGGCACTTGGTCTAGCAGTTTTGGTGTTTTGAAAATTCCTAAAAATAAAGATCATATTAACTCTATGCAATTGAATTATTAAATTCAAATTATACATTAAAGTGAAACATGTATAAATATAATTTATTTATTGTTACACAGACATTATTAAGTAGTTTATTGCAAAGTTACCAGACGATTCCAACTAAAATTAGAATTTTTGGAAATTTTTAAAATAGTTATATTTTAAATTTAAAATATGATAAACAAGTATGAAGATTATATTATATATTTTTCAAAAAAAAAAAACATCAACAAATATTCTTGTATGATTCTCTATGAAAAGTCCATCACCATAAAAATTCATGTTGAAAGATGCTCCCAATCTGAATAAACTTGTGCACCAATATACTTCATTCAATGAAAACCCTTCTATTATAATACAAATTAAAACAGTATGACTGCCCAATTTTACTCCTGAAGATTTTTTCTAAAAGCACATTATGATGGATTGTGGAATTAGAAATGACAACAATAAGGTGTGTAAGAGGTTTTTCATAAGAATATTATGATATATCCAACAAAACTAAGGTTTTGTTTAAAAGTACAAGTAGGGCAGTTCAGTTACACTCTAGCATTTTAGTTAAATGCAATAGATAAAATGCCCGAGTGTATGTAAGTAGCTGCATGGGGGCCCCTGTACCGCAAAATGATATATGTGAATATTATCTAAGAAATACTGTTAAGGCCTGTAATGAAAGAAAATGATTGCAAAACGAAAGGGTTTTCAAGGACTATTTTGGTATATATTGTAAAATAGGTTTTAAATGCTATACTATCCCAGTTTATGGTTGACAGTATGTAAATGAGATTTTATTAGAGAATCATCAAAGATTCTAATTATGAAAAAACCGCAAGTGCGTGGATTCAAATAATGCATTTTACCCATTATGCCTGGAGAAGTTTCCAAGTTTGACCACTGTTGAATTTCTTTATAAGAAATTTTCAAGATTTCAGGTCCTTCGGCTGGCATGAAAGGCTTAAGCTTATTCAAATCTTCCAGGCGACTGAATATTATCTTATGAAGTTCGCAACCGGCAAGTAATCCATCGACAATAATCCGCCATCCCTCCACTAATACTTGTCCGCACTGGCCTCGCTTCTTATGAGACTTAAGAGAAATAATTTCATTGCTGTAATAGAAAATAAAATTTATATACCTTAATTTATTTTGTTTAAAAACAACAGATTTTGAAATACTTGGTAAGCTTTACTTACCCCAGATTTACATCATTATTTCCTAACTTTTTGTAAATATAGTCACCATTTTCATCAAAAACATTACAAATTTTCCGTTCATTATCCTTAATCCTAGATTCACGTTGCTTAACATGTTTAAAATCGGAATCAGCACGACTTCCTTCTTTTTCATTAATGAATAATTTCATCGGATTATCTCGAGCTTGTTTCTTGTCTTCTTTAAGATAGATTTTGGACTTTTTGTCAATCTCTTTAAAATTAAAAAGTGGGGTTTGTCTCTCAGCTTTTTGGGTATCGTGTGATTTTCTGGGTTTTTTCTGTACTTCTGATTTTTCATAATGATTATAATCAATCGTATTTACATCGTTTTCGACTATTGACGAAGCATTTAAGTCAATAATTTCTTCTTCAGATAAAAATTTAAATTGATTAGGAAAAGTAATTTTAGATGGTTTCCTGTGTGCCCAGCGGCTATAGTTACACAACTGGTCCTGTAGAATTGAAACGCGTTTCGTGTTGAATAAAGTCTTTTGAACAACATTTTGAAATATTTGAAGTGCCATTTTATTTATGACTGTTTATAACCTCCTGAGAAGTCACGGCAGCTATAAACAATATGAACTAGACTTCGGCGTAGATGTTTATGCTTATCTATGGTTCATTATTGAACTAAAAATTTAATGTATTCGCCGATATAAGAAAAAAATAATAGTCAATCATAAATAAGTAAAAGAGTACATAGAATCATTAGAGATTGCTGTGATAAATGACTTGCTACATCGATCAAGTATAATATTTTAAGCAATTAGGTTAAAAATACGTTTCAAAGCATTTTTGATAATTGATTTATAATCTCATTTAACAAGTTCATGCTTATTTAAATACTAATAACATGCTAATGACTATTAAATACGCTGAAAAGAAATGCTAGGTACATTAAATTAGCTGCGATTGATATTGCAACACTAATTTTATCTAGATCCAAATCAAATGTCAATCCAAAGGTGCTGTGTTCAGTCGGATTGGTTTTTAATAAGTTTATAATATATTATTTACAGCCATGACTTCTAATTCGAGTAGTTTAACAACTCTAAGAGAAGACCTTGTGAGTTTTAACCAAATTTTTAGTACTTGAGTTGTTCGTGTTACTTAAAATCTTTTGGATTTTTACACAATGTTCATTGACAGACAGTAAATATTTTTTGTATTTTTTAAGCAGGTTTTTTTTTTGTCGATTTGAAGGACTTTGCACCTTATTTCTTAAAAAAATACATAAATTAGCAAGTTTTTCTTTACCAAAAAGTTTTTATTAGAAGTAACTTTACCAGACATAATTAGATGTTGTAGTTCGAAATAAAAATATGACTGAGTTACGAACTACAAAATTTTTACATTTCTTTGAAATTTTCTTCAATCAATTAATATTCATTGCGATCCCTCCAATTCAGTATGTCAATGTTTATAAATTTCACAAAAAAAAAACAAGTTATGAACATTATATAAAATAAATCATTATTACCAATGCTACCAATGCATCACATGTAAATCAGTTCCCTTCTTACACAAGCATTTAGTAGCTCTTTTTTTCCCTTTTTAATACATAGCTTCATCATTGCGAGACACTGATTTCTCATTATAATAAACATTTCACCGTGCTGTCCCTATTATTGATTTTTTTATTATCGTTGATTTATCTATCAGTCTGTCAGATACGCAGTGCGTATTGTGCTAATATTTAAAAATAGCATATCTATATACACAGATATAGACAGATACAAGTGTTTTATTAAACTTTATAGTTAACATTGGCTCAACGTTAAAAAAAGCCCTCATTACATTTCTTTTTCAGATATCGACTGCTGTAACATTTCTCTCGAACCCAAAAATCCAGCGATGCCCTTTAGAACAAAAACAAAGCTTTTTACGGAACAAAGGTTTGAGTGATGAGGAAATCAAAAAAGCATTTGAACTGGGAGCTTCTGCCTTGCTCAGTGTGCCAACAGTTGCTGCTTCCTCCGAACTTTTATTGTATAGTCAATCTAGGACTTCATGGTTTAGAGATGTCTTTCTCTCAGCACTACTTTTCGGTGGCATGACATATGGAATTTATTGGATTTACAAGGTCAGTGATCAAACAATACAATATTTGACTTTCGAATTTTTCCAATTTTGTAAATTTCCCTATGTTTTGTCTCTAACAACCGGGCCTCTCTTTTTGCCATCTCAACATTTTCTTATTTTCTGAACTAATTTAAGTTTTCATTTGAAATCATAGTTATCTTGAAATAAATGGATTGGAATGTTGATACAGTTTATATATTTATTCAAATTGAGCTTAATCATAGTTCTGGTGATGGTGTGAAGCCAAAATAGATATGAACAAAGCTTTAAAATTCATGTTTTTAGTATTCATTTTGTCAATTCAATCAATAAAGCACCTATCGAAACGGAAATGGAAAATACAACTAGAATCACTTAAATATATATATTTAACAGTGACTAGTGGCTTACAATCATATAATTGTGGAAAGTTGACCATTTGACAACCGACTGGTTGTAAATATATTATAATAATTAATATATATAAATATATTTTTACTTTCGTGGAGAAGGAACACTTACTCTGTTTGAATAATCTTTTTTCTTACCACACATTGTGAAGATTCATGATGAATAAAATATAGATATTAATAATTGATAGCCGAATTAATCCAAAATTGATTAAGTTGAAGATATCAAAATTGTGCTTATTCAGTGCATAATAAAATAAACTCTCATAATGAAATTAAAATTATGTATTAAAAATGACAATTCAACCATTTTATTGTAAATATGTCGTCGCTGTAATTTGATTCTTTTACTTATCTGAAGAATTATTATTTTCGTTAAAATGCATTCCTATGCATAAAATTATTACTAAAATAATTTTTAAAAAATAGTGGCATTGGTACGACAGGCTTAAATTGAGCATGTTGGCGTGGATATATTGGGTTGTCCTTTTCATTTTTTTGTTTGTAAAATGCGCCTACATTATAATTTCAGAGCTGCAAATAAAAATGAAGAAATAAATATTTAATCTTACGAGTGTAATATCCATATTGCTCTACATTATTTATAGTGATTCAATGACCAGTGTATTTGGTAACACTTGATGCCCCTCAGAACTAAAGTCTTACCGACACTTGTTCATCTAGCAATTTATCAATTTCATTGACAAGTTAATCATACACCTCCTACTGAACGTACAATGTATATAATGCTTGCTTTTTAACCCTTTACAGTCCACAAAAAATCCATCATGTCCACAATAAATAAACAAAGGAAACTAATATTTTCTTCTTTTTTTCGAAACATTTATTGTAACAATAAAATTTATTTTCGAAATGTATACAATAATAATCTTACTATTCATATTTTAAGAAATCATATTGATAACAGGAAGTCATAATTTTTATCGCAATTCAGAATAATCTTCACTGCTCCTCAATACTGTAGATTCGTGGTTCTCTATTTCTTTTTATTTTTTCACTAAAGTCGAAGGTCGGTACCAATAGTTAGAATTATATGTCTTCAGTTTTGACTATTTCACTGCAGAAGAAATTTCTTCATTTTTTCTCTCAACAAATGACTCAAATGTATTCACTTATATAATCTTCACTTAATTCAAGCTCGTTGCCAACGGAATTTTTTGTAATTTTAGGCCTTTTTGCAAGGGTTAAAATTATTGGAACAATAGTTAATATCAGTATTAATTTTGAAATTGTTGGTGCTTGAATAGTGCAGTTATAACTGTTGGAAAAGCGAATGGGGAACTAGTGGCCATGTCTGCTCACAATACTATAGTGATAATGCAAAAAAAATACTGCCTTGCATTTTAACTCAATACTAATTATGAAAAAAAATGTCATAGGACAAACGAGAATAAAATCAATTTGATATGAGATTCCACATAGGACCAAAAGGGTAAAGATTCTTTTGATTGGATTTCATTCAAGTGAGATCCAAATTGGAATTTTGTACCATCTTTGTCAAGTATTATTTATTTCTTTATGTTCAATTTGATTTGCATTATGTGTATATTAATGTAAATAATTCTCTGATTTTGAAATTGTATTAGTGTCGTTTTGTTATATGGCATAAACAGAACTATTCAACATTATAACGGATTGGCACTGCCAAACTTACATCAACAAGGCGAGATTTTTTTTTTTTAATATTTTTGTTTTTCGCGACACTAGATCCATGCGAAATGAATACCATGTTAAACAAAATATAGGTGTTTATACTAAAAATAATTTAATAATTAATTTGTGTACAAAATTATTCTTTTTCTTGAATTTATGGAATTCGTTTCAGAAAAAAAAATACTCCCAAGAATATGTTTTATCTAAAGATATCTGAAATAATATGCTGATTATCATGTATCATGTTTTTTCAAATTAGTATTTTGTCCTCTATTGAAAATTTTATTAAAATTATTTACTCACCAAGTCTAAAGAATTTTTCTTGATTTATTGAATAACTTCAGAAAACTCTCGTGTCAATTGTATGCGATATTGCTGTTTGAAAAAAAATATTTTTCTCTCAAATACCAATTAAATATTCATATGAGCCATTTCCGGCCTGTGCGCCAAAGGTTTTCTAGCACTACTAATACATCTGACCTTGCTCTGTTCTTGCATGGTTGCATTGACAATTAATAAGTAATTCAAAATATATTAATACTTAATACATTTTACTTAACTCTGAAATCAATTCTGAGAATGTTCATTTACAGTATTAACATATTTATATAAGTATTCTGAACAAGAGATGGCATTTGCAGTTCTATTGTACACTATTATTGCAAGTTGTATTACTCAAGAACTGGTAATGTCAAGTGCCTCTGTTCATGTCAAGGCTTTAATCACTGTTTACCACTTACAAATCAATGAAGATTTGATATTGATCTAGAGCAGTGATGTAGAACCCATAGCTGATCGAATTTGACAACAATAATCTTTGAAATGTGAAACAATTATGCAATAAAAACGTGCTGTACTGAGCGTAGCAACCGTACCATTGAATTTGAATTGTTGAAACATAGTACAACATCACACATGTTTTATCACGAATGACCCGTGTTTTGCCTTTTGGCTTCATCTGGCATTCTATGCACAAAGATGCAACAGAACTGGCAGAAAAGCCAAACCTGGCTTGTTAGTGAGAAAACATGTGGAATTGTATAAAAGCACTTCAAGTTTGATATTGAAATTTCATCAAGCACCTATATATAATATAATATTATAAATATTGAAAGATATCGACATTTAAGTGCTTGATGTCAGCATGCAAAATTAGAATCCATAGTAGAGTGGATACTATGTTCCATAATGCAAATATGCATGTAGAGTAAACTGGAGAGTTATCAAAGTATGTGATATGAAGCTATTAAATTAAAAATAATAAAATTTTAGGTTTGTCTTCATAATAGCCCATCAATAATTATTAAATGGATAAATTGGCCCTTTTATTAAATATATTGTGAACCTCTGATATAGAGATAATAAACTATGTTTTTAAAAACCAAGGTTTAGACGTACCATTAAACTTTTTCAATAAAATTATTCAGATTTATTTTTTTATGTAAAAGATCTGATTTATGTGACATTTATTTCTAGAGATAATGAATAAGGTAGACAAAAATCAAAGTTCAGTGCTAATTTGTTTTAGTAAAAAATTCTGAATTAAAATATGTCAGACTCACTTTTATTAATGTTCTGTATAATGTGTGTCATTGACATTAACAGTTAAAAATACCTGTATTTAAATTATGTTTATTATAATACTGCTATTTTTTTATATGAATACTTCTACGGATATTTTTATACATATGTACAATTTATAATAATTTTTTTTTAGTTTTGTACAAATGAACATTATTTTATGTTTGTGCTCAATACACAATGTGTATATAGAAAATGAATGAGTGTAGATGTTGATAGTTTACACTGCCATCTGGATTTCCAGTAAAATGTTCTCCGATGACAGCTAATATTCATTACACTGAAAATGTCTTGCTTCTCTGATTTTTATAAACAGATGCTTCAATCTGGGTTTATGAAATTATTTAATAACCCTATTGAACTTTAATAAATATGTTACCACCACTGATAGTCAATTAACACCGTTCAAATGATTAAATAGAATTGCTATTAAATTAAGTTAATAAATCTGGTCTTTCTTTCAGAAATGGTTTGAGTCATTGTTGTTTGGTGATAAGCCGAAGAAAAAATCGGTCGATGAAAGATTATTGGACTTGAAAAAGTCCATGGAAAGTTTAATGGCGGAATTAAAGGAAGAAATAGTCACTGTACGGTCAGAAGTTGACCGTTTGAGTAATCTTCAAGTTTCGAATTCCGCCACAAGAGGGCAGATTGACAGCCTTAAATCAGATATTGCTTCGGTCAAAGGCATTTTATTAAACAGGTACCTTAAATTTACATATTGTTGCAACCACTTTTTCATGATATTTGTGATAAGGAAAAATCCTCTCATAGATATAAAAAGCAAACCTGTGTGAAGGTAGAATCTCAATGAGATTCACAATTGTATGTAATTTGATGAAAACATTTTAATGAACTTATTATGCAACATTCTTCTGACAGGCCTTTTTCTTAATTTATGCTATCTTTTGGTATATTCAACTCATTTTTGATTTCTAAGGCTCAACGTCTTCTTCCTTTCACGCGCAGATATATTCATGTAGACAGTTTTTGTAAAGATATCATGACAAGTCATTATTTACAGAATAATCACATATGGAAACTAGGATTGCAGAAAAGAACATTTTTCACATTCAGCATTTCTATTGCTCTATCATTTACTTCACATGAAAAAAAAACTCTGGAAATGCTTCATGTACTGATTATTATATATTTTTCGAAATCACTCAGGTGAAAAATTTGAATGAATTTCAATCCTTAACATATTTTAGCAAATGGTACAAAATTACTCTGAAATGTATCTGATATTGATTATAAACAAATGCAAGTTTTTCTATTCAATTGAACGAAGATGTATATTTATTATTTAAAATTATCTTACAGAATATATTTCGTGTAGTCAATTTGTTACTTTGAATCTTTTCCTTTTGTTTTTGCAGGAATCAATTTCCATCTTTAGGTATTCGCGCCGAGCCGCCTTCCATACCGGCATGGCAACTCCAAAGTGCTGTCCATCGACAGGATAGTCCGCAACAAATTGGCCTCGACAAAGACCATAAAGAGCATGATGATGATCTAATACGTGGACGCGGAGAAAGAAGTGAATCAGGAGGATCAAATTCCAGCGAAGGTGAAGTCGTCACGAAGAACAGTGATAGCAGTTTAGAAATAATGTGAGATATTTTTTATAGATTACAATTTATTTCAAATAGCACCTTCTCTAAACTGAGAAACACTAAAATATAACCTAAGAATTACTTTTAAGTATTTAAAATAACTGTAGTTGGTCAGTTGCATATGAATATGAATAAATAATAAATGATATATGAAGCATCATTCCAATAGATTGGCTATGAAAGACTTTTGTTGTTTGCATATTTACTATTATTAAATAATATCTATTGTGGCAAAAAAACAACATTTAATAAACTTTGTTTTGAAACATTAACAACATTTTTTTGAGCCGTGTTCCCTATAAAAACGTAATCATATCACTCATTTTTTGCTGATTTTTTAATTTTACAATACTTTAATAGTTCTTTCTTTTATTTTTTTAAGATTGATGTAGTAATGTTCGAGATTGATAAATCAGTTATTCCAATTCGCACGTTTTTAATTCTTAAGTTTCCATTCATTTTATTTATAAAAAAATAGCTAGAATGCAAAAAATGAGAGTAATTTTAGGAGACTCCTTAGTGGAAAGTAATTTTAAAATTTCAGATTTTTCAATGCAATAAATATAGTTTTGTTGTCTGAATCATAATTCTAGCAGAAAATGTTGAGTCGAAATACTGATTTAAATAATAAACCTGTACAAAAGGAATATTTTTTTAGCCAGAATAAGAACAAATATTGCAGCCATTATTTTGATACTGCCTTCTACCACATTCATTTTCAATATCCTATGTTTTTTTTATATATAATTTAACTTTTACATTATTTATATTGCTTTTTTCACACCCATGCAATAGTATTTTTGATAGACTTTTATTTATATTTTTTACAATTACTCTCAGTAAATCCATTTTCAATATAATATTTAACTTGTTAACTTTCTTTTTTCATTTGGTGTAAAACTATGCAATCATGAAAATTTCATCTCACAATGTGAATACAATATTTATCTTCTAATAAAAATTAATAACATAATATCAAACATTACTTCATGTCAGTTCCTCAGTAATTAATAGTCAACAAGTTCGACTTTCGTATTTGCTCTGAAGTGGTTCTCAATTATTTGGTCTGTTGACAAATAAGAACCTTCAATAACCGGATAATTTCTACAGAAATAGTTTTTTTGCTAGCAAAAAACTATTTACTACAAAAAAAGAGTACTTATTATTTCTAATCAATTTGCTTTGCTAAATTTGTTGATTTGGATTCCAAATATCTCCGGAACTTTTGATCTTATTTTAAATATTTCTTTGCATAAAGTAATTATTATAGAGCTAATTTCACAGAAAACAATAAGTGAAGGATGTTGTCAAAAATATTCCGAAAAATTGATTTTGCAAGGTAAATGCGAATGTTAAGTGCATACATTAATAATGTATTTATTTTTTTTTCAGCACATAATTACGACATTTGGTGAAAATTACATTTTACTAACAGATGCCATTATGAAACGATTACCAAGTGTATAAGTATGGACACTAATAAAAGACGAATTTAATGAAATTGCATTTATGTATGTCAGTGGTATTAAATTTTTTAATGACACCTAGTTAGCAGGATCGTTGATCAAAATTGTGCACTGCGAGACCTAATATTAATTTTTGATTATTGAGAAAAATATTTTTTTCATTAAGTATTATGCGTCTTCCATATATAAACTAACTAGATCAGTGGTCTCTGAAAGTTTTTTTGATACATGTAACACTTAAACGGAGCAGGTGAAGTAATACCAAATTTCTCCATAAATCTTTCTTGTCATAAGTGAGAATGTTGTTTTGGAAACTACTTTATGGCATAAAAAATATATTTAATCAGCTTCTTAATATGCAACTTTCCTTTTTAAATTATAAAATTTTGTTTTATCGATTAGCAGAATATGAACAGATAACAATTTATTCTCACAAATACATCAAATTTAATCGCACTTCTCAAACACATATACATGTATTAGTAAGTGATGTCACTTAAATACTTGCTATTATACAAAATAAAGAGAAATTCTCCATGTTGGTATATTCTTTTAGAGTTTTTCCGAGTTATTAGAAATTTTGAAATATCTGATGCATGGGCAACTCACTGTTATATCTGATAACCTTATTCATCATGAAATGACAGCTTTTGGGGGACCACTGTGATAGAAAATGATTTTGGATAAACAAGGTGATTTTTTTATTTAATTTTTGTGGATGATTAAAAATTCAAACTAACTAAATCATAGTATAAATATTATCTTTATAATTATTAATCAATATTTATCACTTTATTCAATTTTAATGAAGTTTCTTTGAATTTGGTGTTTTGATTTTTTAAATTATGTTAAAAATGAAAATAAAATGTAAATAAGAGCGTTATGTTTTTGGTGTTATATGATAATTTTGATGTTATGATTTTTACTATATGTTCCTATGAAACTTTTTTGTCGATTTTTGTTTTACCCTTGCAATGCATACAATACATAATTTTATTATTTTCTTTCAGTATTTCTTCTCTAATTGTTTGACATGGCAATATTAGATATTAAATAAGAGGTAGGGGTTAAATAAGACCCCGATGCATTTTTTATATTAAGAGCTTTTTCTGACTACTAAAGTGTGATGAATTTGCTTTACTCTAAATAACTTCATTATATTTGACTGTTTCCATTCACACTAAAAGAAAAATCAGTAATTTATTTATTACATAATACTGTCTTAACGAATTTGAAGAATGTCTATTTTATATAATATTTTATCTCTAGTGGATTAAAATTCAATGACTTCGATTGTATGCTATCATGGACATTAGCTATTCTGCAAAAAATTGTAACGTGTTACATCTTATGTGTTTCATTTCACTTTGAAATATAATAGCTAAATGATTTGCATAGGTTAGACCGCATATAGGTTGAGAATTCGATGTAAAAACTTTGTCCCAGAGTTACAGCCCCAAGATTGTATGTGATGAAAATTTGCAGTAACCAATCAATAAAATGTAAATAACTACTATTAGAAAATTGGTTACATAAATTATTCAGGGTTTTAAAGGGATTATATTAGTCTAATTGAATAAATGTACCAAGGAGATGCGCTTTATAAACATGATTTTTCCACATTTAAACCAATCAATCACTACAAAATATGTTTTGGTCTCGATATTTAAACGGTATTCTTATTTAAATTAAATGTTAAGTAGTGTACACGCATTCTACTAGTATATATTATAATATGTCATGGTATTAACCACATCACACATCTCAATTTAAATATCATGCTGTACCTGGGATATAACATGTCTTCTTTATGGAAGTAATTAAATATCCATAAATTGCAACAAAAATGCCATACTACAAACTGTACATATATCCATGTTTTTGATTGTCATTAATTTTTTGGCATTAATATTGTTACATAAATATAGACAATTTTATGGGAAGAATGGATTTGAGCTTGGTCAGCAGCACCTGTTTTGCAAAAATTATTTTGTTTTCAATTTACACCTGAAATTATCGGTTTGTTATCTGGATGCTATAAGCTGTCTGCAATGGCTGTGTGACCAGGCTATGAATAAACATTGTCTCCACAGTACATCTAATTTAATGGCGTATTTTATGAAATGTTGTATTAAAAAGTATTGAAATTTATAATGACAGATTTTTTTATTTATTAATAAATGGTGAACTGAGGAAAAGCAAATCTAACTAAAATTTGTTTCATTTTATTTGTTCAAACGGTTAACCAGTACGCATTATATTTATTCTTATAATGGCATTGACATCTGTTATGAATCTTACGAGTTTGAGTCCCAGCTTCTTTTTTAATAATGATAGGTTATCCGTTTAAAGGTAAAAAACAGAGCATATTGAGTGCGATTACTTGACCATGAATCTTGTCATAGCCCTATCCTTTTTATTCTAATCTCTTCAAATAAAAATCTTGAGCAAAACTGTTTAACAAAACAAGCAGTTCTCATAAACAAAAATTGAGGTACCTTCATTAAAAGCGTATATACTCGATATTGAACATTAACAAAAAAATATATAAAGAACATGTAGTCCCCAACCCAACAGCAGCCGTGATTATTTGAAAAATTATTAAACAAAAGAGCAAGGTTGCCTAGAGGAATACAAGAACATTCAAACATAATGTACCCTAGTGTAGCAACTAAGTTGCATGCAAAAAAAATCTTTAGGAAGATTTTCACATGGTTAGGCAACATAGGTTTTAATGAAATCACCATTTAATATTTTGTAAGTGATTTAATGAATTCAAAATAAAACAAACTGATTTACAACATAATTGATATGCACATACCTGTTCTATACACACTGGCAACTTTTACAGTAAGTACTGATATATCCTTATCATTTTTTATGAATACGTACATCCCAAATGAGTGATGCGGGAAACAAAAAAGGTGTTATTTAAATTGTAAAAAGAATACCCGACTACATATTATTGTTGCACAACTTGCATTCTACAATGCAGAAGCATATTTTTAATTATATAATTTTTAACATAAAATCACAGTAAAAATAGAATTGAAATCGGCACTATTAATCTTAATTAACATTGAAGGATTACTGTATATACAGTGTATGATGATAGTTCTTTGGAAAGTAAAGTTGTGCCTTTAGCTACTACTCAGATGAGACTATTTTCTATATGATTTGTCAACAGCAATATGTCATGACCCACTCTCTTGCTCCATTCCACCTATCTGCAGCAGTATTGTAAAGCATTCCATTTTTTAAATATACATACAATTGCCAAATGTTAACAAGTGTATCGGATACTATGCGAATTTATGTTTTAAGGTGTGTAAAGAAATAAAATGCAACTGCGTGAAATCATTTTTTTTTACGCGATTTTTTTTAGTACACAATGCCAAACTGTCCAAGACATGGTGTCATGCATCTAAAGTACAGAAAGTAATCTCTGTAGATAAATGAAAACCTGTTGAAATCAACTCTCTCTTTATATATATTCTTTGAAGATATTGTAATTTTATATAATAGAAACACATTTTTTAATACTTATCTCCACAATATATCATTGCAAGCAATACCAACTGATATCAGTTGATAATGCTCTAACTCATCTAAATCACTATTTCATATATTAGCATGTAAACACTGTTGCGCCATGTGCATTAAAACATCTGACAAATCAGAAAAATGGTGCTATAGTCGATCAATATTTATTTTCCGACAGCATCACTTGACTCAATATTTTTTCTCTACACAGGAATTATTTTTGCTAATCTTTGAACATAAAAATTCAAGCAGCATCATAAGTGCAAATATTGACAGGAACTATAGTAAAATACTCATTCCCATTATATAAAAGCTGTTATTTATTATTAATCAATCAATCTTAGTATCGGGATGGTTAAACAGTGAAAGTTGCTGGTGGTATGGTGCCCAGATGCAAAAGAGATCTGTACCTACAGGAAGACTGAATTCATAGTAATGATGGTGGACTTGAGTGTTTTATTATTATGTGGATCAGGTATTTGAAAATTTTTTATTTAAATTTAGTTTGATTTGTACTATTTCCACATTTAACAAAGAAGTAGAAATAGAATAAAAATTAAATTGGGTATAGTTTTTAAAATATATTGCGACTACATCAAGCAAAAACAGTTAAAAATGATCCTTTTATGTTCAGTGTAGAAAAAATCAATTATGATAACCCTGAAGGTGGTATGCAACTTACCAAAAGACAAAAATGTGTAATCTGTTTTATCCTCCTAAATCGTATTGTACACATTCCTGTGATGTGAATTAACAAGTTGAATTCTGTAGAAACGTTGCTCAATAATTTTTAATGAATTAATACATGTCAAATTTTCAATCGGAAGACTTGAGACACAATGCCCTGTGTAGAGTTTTGACCCTTTGATTGCAGGTGTCAGTTTTTCAAGAGTCTTGTTTCCTGCGAAAAATACAAGGCATCAATTTTTCAATTTCGTGTCAAGTAATTTTAAATTCAATGGTCACACTTCTTGAAAATGCAGCATCCATTTTAACTGTAAGAAGGTAGTATATAACTATGCTGTGCTTGATATTTCATGCAATCAAACGATTTGGAATAATCTAAAAAACACCCTACAATCTAAGGGTCAAATATTCACTAATTTTACTTCTTTAATATGTCAATGTTGCAACAGCCAACTGATACAACTGATAATTCAAGCGTGAAACACCAAACACATTGTTTACTACTTACATTTCAAAGTGGACATTAATTTTTGCATTTAGACACCTCAAATAATTTATTCACATTCATTTTGCCCAATAATTTGATTGAATTTGTCATGAACGACTTGTCATTATTTTAGAAATACTTCATTAATATCCACTCTTTTGGCTTGTTCATCCTTCAAATCTATTATAAAACACATTTTCAGCTGATCATGGTTTTGAGTTGGTGCATTTTCAGGCCCGGTTGGATTCGCTAAGGTAAAATCTGCTAGACGTCAAGAAAGATCAGTAACACGGTGAAAAAATAGCAATTCAGAAATTCTGACGATGGCATGAGCCGAAATAGCTATCAACTATATTTGTTAAAAATAATTTTGTAGAACTAAAATACATTGCTATTTTTTCACTGTTATAATGGAGTTCTACCAAGTGAATGCCAATTCAATCAATAAAGATCAGTAGGATCATCAAAAAGTGACTTCATAAAAAAATAATTTAATTTTAATACATTTCCCGGCAAGCTCTTCTTAATCTATCAAACATTTGCTTAGAGATTGAAATTGATAATCAGTCTACTTTTTTTTTGTTCCACCCTGAATAAAACAACGATTGAAATCATTGAAGAATAATCCTGAAAAGGTGTAATATAATACTGTGAGTGTAATTATGTACTTATTAGTTAAAATCTTAAAGGTGTAAAATAAACTTTGCCTTTTCAACACTTCAAGATAACTTCACATAACTTTAGCATAAAATCAACATAAATGTTTCACATAACTTTAGCATAAAATCAACATAAATGTTTCACATAACTTTAGCATGAAATCAACATAAATGTTTCATTCCTGTAAAAATAATTAATGCAATTATTAGTCATAAGCTAATTTATTTACATTTATGTGATGTAAGCTTTTACGTGCTAAATAAAAATGATCTGCTTACTTAGCAGAAATAATATTGTATTACATTTTTGGTTTAATTATTTCGACTATTTACACCCAAATTTCAATAAGTCCAAATCAAAATCTGATTGTGGTTGCGTGATGAGGCACCTACTATTTCAGTTTTCAAGTATAAATATAAATATTAAGGTCTTTAATGCCACATTAAGAGAATTAAGAAGCATCATTAGTAGAAAAAATGGGCACTGTTAGATAGTCTTAAATAACCAATCCTATACATGAATTGTTGTAATTGAAAATGTTGTATTTTTCTGAGACAATGTCAAGTTGCAAGTCCTGCTACCTATAGAACAGTTGTATATGGATAGGGCATGTTAAAATGATATATTTTTTTTAAAAATGTCACTTGTAACAGGTTGATTTTATATATAGTGTCATAGTTTTTACCATAAAATATGAATTCTTCCTTAGTTATAATCGTAAATAATAAATGAGTCAAAATTGATTGTAATTGAAGAATTCAAGTGTAAAACGTTGAAATATGGAATCATGAAATTTTGTTAATACACCAACGTTAAGTATTAAAAAAAATGTACACGGCCAGACGTCAACTTTTATTTACGAAGTAGAGATGAACAATATAACAAATAGGTAATATAGAAAAAATAAAAAAAAATGGAAACATCTTAACATGAATTATTACATAACGTGAACTAGTTGTAAAGGAACATACTATTTAATTTCATAATATTTACTGAATGCAAAAATTTGCAACTGAATTATGACATTTGAATCCCTCTGTAAATTTACAATGGTTTACCCTAACAATTCTGAATGACTCATGTCACGTAATGGATACCTCTTGTATTCATTTTGGAACAAAATATTGCGACAAAAAAAATATGTAATAATTATTATTTTTCTTTGACATGATAAGACTGCTGTACGGTTGAACTGTGACATGAGATGCTCCGTGTCAATGATTGTGATTTGCTTATGTGTATTGCATATTGTCACTGTTATTTGTTAGGGCATCTAGTAATTTCACCAGCACTAGCATTTTAATTTGTCAAATACATAATTTATTCAATTCAAATATGGTATTGTATCAAATATTTATAATTACAAGATTTAATTACAGAGATGATATTATGTTTGGTGGGATATTACTACAATCGATTTATCAAGAATTACAAGGGGCAAATATAGAAAATGAGGTTTTCAAATGATTAAGTAACGTAATATTCGAAGCATCAAGTATGAATAATAATTGTGTATAAAGGGCAAGTGTTATTACTGTACTCCGAAACATAATGACTAATATGTTAAGAGGAAATTACAAATATAATAAAACATTAAGGACTTGTATACATGGCGTGGTCTTCGGCACTCATTTATGTTCACAAAATGAGCAAACACAGAAACGGTAAAAAGTAAGATACAAATATGACATGTAACTCTGTTTCTACTTAATTAGTATAAATTTAAACAAAAAAAATTGGCGATCGGTATGAAAGAAATCGTGAAGAATAAATACATATTACCTAGGGAACATTTTGTTTCTGTGAATATAAAATAAAGTACTTTAAAAGTCAAAAACAATTCCAGGATACATAAAACTACAATAAAATGGGAATGATACCTATACATAGACATATATTTACCTGTGAATGAAAGGCGGAAAGTTACATTTTCAAATTTCTATTAATTGCAAAAATTATAAATCTCCGATTATCATGAAATTAAAATATGTCAAACAAGCAACAGTGACGGTACTATTATTTTATCTGATATGTATAAATGTCGAGTATAACAGAAATTTATTGTCATAGCGAAGGAGGTGTAAGATTTTACTTAAAAAAAACTCTGAGAGATCAAGCAGAAAATATTAATTAAGAGTTTGTGTTCTGAGCACATAATAATATAATGTATTTGTACAATCGTTACAAATTAATGGCTATTTGTGTCATATAATCAATTACATTTGATCAACGGTGTTACAATAATATAAATAGCTTTTGTTATTTAACCTGGTGGATGGATATTATTGATTTATTTCTTGACAGACGGCGCGGCGCTGTCATGCTTACTGCGGTTGAATGTCAAATTAGAAATTAAATATTGGAAAAAATCTCAGGCTAAAAACATCTATCATTTTAAGACAGAATAGTTTCACAAAAAGAAATGAAACTCTTTTCAAATGCAGATTACTGGAAATTTTTGTAAAAATAGCAACACTGATGTTGCATTTTCAAAAATATGCAAGTGTTGATTTGATTTCTTTTATCTTTAAACAGTATAACTAATAATGATTTGAAAAAATAAAACAAGTGCATTTTTAAAGTAATAGAACTATCATAAATTTACTTATAAATATTATTATTTATAGGGAGCTTTTGACGTCTCCTGACAAATTTACATTAGACTATTAAATGTATGAAAATGGTACAATTTTATTATATATTACTTAAATTTTGTCAACTTTAGATACAGTAATCTAGGATCATAAGGAAGTATCGCCGTAGTATTTTTTTAAGGGAGAGAAATAATCGTTGAGACATGTTATTCCACAGCGATAGCACATAACTTAAAATATTTTGTAGTACCAACACAATTGGGCAAGGTGTATCAATTTGTATTATTTGAATATTTTTAATTGAATTCAGAATATTACGATGGAAAGCAAAAATATATCTATTTATATACATGGGATTTTAAGAATGTTAAGGCGCACTCTTCTAAAATATTCTTTTTTGAATTTCCAAAGCATCATAATCTCGACAATGTCATCTTATTTGGCAGGGGTAAATAATCATTTTTAACTGAGCTATTATACTTTCAGTTTGAAACTATTTATAAAAATAAAAAATCTTAACAGTTTTGGTATGAATCGCAATATGTGGACAAGATAAATAGTAAAAGCAATTGAATAGAATATACCCATACTGTAGAATTGTGATGGTATAATTCAGGGCTGTGGAATCGGAGTCATGAAAAATGAATGACTGACTACTTTTTCGATTAGACGATTTTGAAGAACACCTCAAGGCATAATTGCCAGGTTGGTTGGGTAATCTTTAATTTAATGCTCATAAATAGGAAAGGTAGTAAATGACCTGACAAAAATAAACTTTTTTTAATAGGATTCGTGTTGTTGGTCAGAATCGTGTTTCTTATAACGATTCTGCAGTCCTGGTATAATAATTTTAAAGCTACTTACAACAAAAATTCAATGCTTCTGATATTAGAAAAATTTTATGCGTAGGCAGTCTGTCTCACCATTCACTGTGTTTGTTTATTATAGTAGCGAGACTGAGCTGAAGGTAAGGCTCTGAACAATGTACAAATAATACTGATAGAGCTGAAACTATTGTTATTAACATAAATTAACTAACCATTAATCTGCTACGTAAAAAAGAATAAAGCACCTGAATTTAAATGCACCTTATAGTATATTACACTGTTCATAAATATGTAAGAAACTTTATAAGAAAATGTTTATAAGAAGTCTAACAAATCAAGTTATTTGATCAATGCTCTCCCTTAAAAATACGTGTCACGAGCCACAAATTAATTAAGTTAATGTCTTAAATGTTTTTGCGAGTTTTCTGCTCGGATAAACCGAAGCTGCGAAAGATCACTATATTGTTTAACATCCACTGTTTGACAGGCCGATGATGTTGTGGAACGATCGGATGCAGACTCGCGAGGATGAACAATGAAGAAGTTTCCATCGGTCTTCGGCCGCTCGGCAATCATGTCAAGTGATGATGAAACTTCTCAATTCACCACACCTGCTCTCCTATAATTCAACACAAAATTTGAGTACGGGTTACACAGTATAGAAACATAAAAGATATCTATCTATAATAACCGTTATTCTAATGTTTTTCTATTCTAACCCTCTTTGGAAAAAGAGAGATTGATTAATGGCATTTCAAGTTCTTGTATGAAAAAGCAATGCATTCCATTAGAATTCTATATGCATTAGAAGTGGGGGTTGTAAAAATAATATACATAAACAGAAAATTCTTACTGGGTCTTGCAGGTGGGCAATTTGACTGCTAACAGAGTCTCTGCAAATGAAGATTGCGACTGAGCACAGATCGCACGTCGTGTGTAAAGCGCAATGCGTCCAACATGGGCAGTAGATTAAGCAACGCTATATCCAGTGGGTCTGAGAACCACGATTTTATTGGTATTGCATTGTCTGAAATTAATGATAGAAGATTTTTAAGTTTTATAAATAAACATGTCAGCTAAATGTGGCAATTTATTTATGATATACATCAGAAAGACGAGTCACCCTTTTAAATAAATAAAATATGTAAATAATATGATAAATGCTACAATATTCATGGACCGGGAGTGAGGATGAACTTGTTACGTAAATGTACCTTTTAATGTTGGTTTGTTGTGTATTTTATTCAATTGCAAGTATAGCAAGGCTGTGTGAACCATTAACATTTGATTCATGATAAAATTACAAGCTATGTATCAGTATATTGAAAACAGTTATTACCTGGATATCCCCTGTAAGCACCAGGGGAATTGTCAAGAATAAATATTCTATTTAGATCATTGCATATGGAAGACAGGTCTTTGGTGTAGGTTCCCAAATCAGGTGTGCAGTGCTGTCTGTAAAACCATCATAAATGTGTGAAAAAATGTTGCTTGTGTAGAGGCTCACGCTATTTATTATGTAAATTACATTAAGCAGAATATGAATATTGATATATTCTTAAATAATAATTATGTGTGAATATTAAAATCCCATCCTTTATTTAACTTTATCCTCAATATTCAAGGTAAGTATTTATTTTCAAATATAGTTATCAAGCCCAGTTCTTTAGATGATTGCATTTTGCCAATGATACTACTTTACGTTAGCAAATCATGGCAATTAAGATTTAAATTTCATTTTATAAAAATCACCTATAATATCGCTGTCTTAAGACTCCCCTTCCATCATCAAGTTTGTCTGCCACCGCCGCTCCATAAATCTCCATGGAAGCAGTGAACACAACGAGATCATACCATTGAGATACCTGAAATGGGATCACAAATCACTAATTAAATTTCACAAATAAAATATAGTAATAAATAGTAAATAAGTTGATATTCGGTAGCGTTTGAACATATTTAACCAGAATCCATCCAACTCTATACCATTTTTGGTAGAATCGAGATATTTACATATTCTGAATAGTCAATTTGTTGAAAATATCTAACCAAAAAAATTACGAATATTATTATAATCGTCATTACTAGTAGAAAATATATATTTATTAAAAAAAAAACATGATCAAGTTGAATTGATTACTAAACAAATAAGTTTGTAAAATAAATCCATGTAGATTGATTTTGTTTACCTTTGAGTAAATGACAAAGTTGTTGATTTAATACTGATGTCTAAAGTTCAATGAATAATGTTCTGGGTAACTTGAATTTTCTTTTGCCCCTTCTATTTTACTTAAATAAACACTTAATGCTGTACTAGCATTTTATTATATGACTACATAACACTAAAAGAATTAAATAATAATTGTGTTCTTCAAAGTTATCTTTAATTTATTATTCATACAAAAAAAAATCTTTCAATTTTGCAGAATCTATCCAAGCCAAAAATTCCTGACAATTAATAGATTTTTACTGTCTTTTAATATGTTTTTTTTTCTCGATTCAACAGTTTTGTGATCGGATAGCTTCGTCTCAAATATGCTCAGTATGCCACCAGTCATCTTATACAAACAGTAATGGATGGACAGTGAGCAACATGAGATTTACTTATCTGTAAATATGGCGAACTAATTATTACAATATCAAAGTTTACATTAGTACAACTTAAAATAGACACACGCAAACTTTTGGATGCGTTTACACATTGATAAGACAATATATACTGTGTGTATAAAATACAATACTACAATGTGTATTAACTTAACAAACATGAAATTACAAATAATTTTAGCTAAATCCATGTGGAAGTAATTAAAAGTATCATAAGACCAGAGATTAGAAAGTGTTGATTGATTATTTGACAGCTGGTTATGATTTATCATCGATCATCTATAAAAAAAAACGAAGTAGGACTAAAGCATTTTAACACTTTAATGAGCATTCCCTCAATAATGCGGAAATTTGTGCCAAACGTAAAAAACCAATATCGCATGGAATTTTAATTCCTTTATTTCTAGGAAGGTTCGAAGGTTACAGAAATTTCATAAAACAAAACATTTCAATCCTCAATTTCTCAATTTTTTGTAAACATTAACAACACACTAGGCATGGCCACATGTTAGTATGGCCACATTGTTGGTTGAATAGGAGTCAGTTTCGATTTATCTATTGTAGAATCATGATGAATTTCAAAGTATTTGTACTTTTAAATCTTTTCTTGATATAATACTGATCTAATATTTCGTTAACATTTTCAAAAAAATCTATAAAAAAAAATACTAGAAACATTATGACAAAGCGGTAAGTGACTGTGGGAAATTAAGTATGTTTATAATGTGTGTTTAACCAATTCTTTTTATTTTTGTATGATTGCCCCTTCCATTAAGCTTTTAATTGAAATTCTTTTATGAATAAACGATTCTTACTAGCATTCCATCCTCCAAATTTGCAAGAAACTGTACTTAATTCATGTACCTTTGGTGAAATAAATTCGTTATCATGTATAGTCATGTGTTATTTGAATCTTTAATAATATAGCATGTGCTTATTATTGTAATTGGCATAAGGCTAATAAATCTAAACATTTCTCGGGAAAAAAATGCTTGTTTCAAAATTTGTTTACATCATTATAAATGCAAAGTTACATGATGTTACAGGTAAGAGTGCTGACTTCATATTAGTTTTTATTTCAACCAAATCTGATATGTGGCTCTTCTGAAATGGCTTCAAGTTTTGCGAATGGCAGTAAATAAATAAAATTAGCATTGATATAGGTGGTATTTGGTGATTGGATCAACTTCCTAGTGTGTTCAAAAAGGTGTTAATAACCATTCTCATTTGATTCAATAGGTAATTTGGTAGAAAAAATCTTAATTTTCCAATTGTACCAATCAGTAATAACGAACACAATAAAGATGCTAATTCTTCACTGATTTTTAATTGGAGTTAAAATAGGTATGGTTTTTAAAATATATCTATTAAAGCTGCAGTAAATACATTGTCAAATTTCAAGTGAAACAACTGAATTAGACCAGTTATCAATATTATACTAACATTATGACAAATATCAAGAAACTGTAAGACTTATCTTGAAGAGATAATATTGTTGGCATTCTGGCATAAATTATCATTAAGTAATATGCTATCAATTATAATGTACAGATGGGACGTACTTAAAAACATGAATCATAATAAGCATAGAAGTATTCTGTTTATTTATCGTTTTCCATTTGATAGATCACATGAATAACATTTACAAATGTTTTGGGACAAAGATTTGACCAATTATAAAATCAGATATGAAAGTGTGCGACAAAATCGACTTCTTAAATTTTTATTATTTTTACACAAATAAATTGCATTACGTTTTTCTTAAGTAGCATACAGATCTTCAGAGAAAATTTCTTTTTACAATTTTCAATTGTAAACTTACATTAAAGATAGAATGGTTGGGGTTACTGAAGGACTAAAGGTTAGCTAATTTTTTCCTCAATGTCTAATTTTCTACTGGGTAAGTTGAATGAACGATAAAAAAGGTATGTTTTTCTTCATTATATTATCAGTGAATTGTTTTCAATTTCTCAAATTGAATCAAGTTCTCTATGGTAAAATAAAATTTTTGGATGACGCTCATAGAATTTTTTTTTTTTCGTAGAAATCAATGGAGGAGCTTCACATTAGTATGGATGTGGTAGATACTTACAGTGTCCAGAAAATAGTCAACATGTGGACGTTTATGTACAAAAAATCTGACAGGATGCTTGTCGATCGTCACTTTGAGAATAAAATCTGGCGGCGTTCCGGGTTTAACAGTAGGCCGCTGCATTGCATCATGGTGAGAATGAATGAGGGTCTCATCTAAATCTAGCACCAACATTTTCCTTTTCACCAAACCTAAAAAAACACACAATCAACGTCATAAATAAGTTGCCAACAATGCTGATAAACGAACCTCTCATTATATGACACGGAACTTACTTAGCCTGTGTCGAGACACTGGCGATAATGGATAGATTTCATATTTGACAGATTGATGTTGAGCCACCTGAAAATAGAAAGAAGCACGCGGTTATGTTATGAAAATACACCACGAGATGAATTAACTATACGTATCCGATCGATTAAATTATCAATACGTGCAGTAAAATGTTTACTCACAGCTCTATATTGTTTCTTGAACATATAACAAAAACAACTCCATACTTTAGATGCTATAACCATGAACGTGCGAAGGCCCATTTGCAAGTGTTTCAGCATTTGAGATAACTTATGAATTAGATCTTTCTCACTAAATATAAAGAGCTACAGATAAATAACCACATAAATCATTCATTGATGAGCTATATCACAAAAAAGCGTTATATCTTCGGAGCCGTATATACACAACCCGCCATGACATAATCGACCCAAATTACTGACAGTGCTAGAGTTGCCAGGACAATCGGCGTTCGATATTAAAATGATTTAAAATTGTATCCTGTAGCACGTCTTTATGAAAAAACGAAAGAATTTTTATGCATCCAATCAGTGATAAAGTTTGGCTTGATTATATGTATTTACAATAATTCACTTTCATTGGTTGAATAAACTGAATAATATTTTTTAAAAAATCAACGCTATATAGATATTTTTTGTCAGGTGGTAGCATTAACTAAGCTAGAATTATTGTTTTTGGTTGTTCGCGCTCATTTTTGTTTGAGAATACCTGTTCATTTCACATCATATGATATTTTTGAAGACCCACACTCATAGGCTCTAGTTATACAGCATAATTTTGGTATATTGCATATATGTACATAGCATTTTAAAAAATTAAATATAATTTACAGTATTAGATATAGATCTTAGAATAAATATCGATTTCAATATTTTGAAGCATTATTTATGTCATTAACAAGATTAAAAAAGTGTCAACTCAAGTCATTTCAGTAGAAAATCACGACAAATAAAAAAAAATATTCAAAAGACAGCACGAACACAAATCAATTTCCTTGTTATATTTTAATTTGATTTACCCAAGCTTGGGATATCTTGTCAACAAACGCTGTATTGATGTGAGGGTTGCACTTTTATAACACAAAAACAAGAGGCTTTCAGCTAATTTTAGGGTCTAGGACGGTCATATTTAATTTCCGGCTTACATGATTCTCTGCAGGTAACAATTATACACCTGATTTTTCTATAGTACTATCTCAACATAAAAACAAATTACACTAATTGTTCAATGGAAATTAGAATATAAAAATGATTATAGCTCTATTTTTTACTTCATTATAATTAATATATTTTTTTATAAAAAATTTGTATGCAGCCCGAATAAAAAAAAGTAGGCCTGATTTAGAAGCTAATTCTGATTTAAATTATGCACCTAGGCTATTTCTCTTAAATCGTTTTCTTTATATGATATACAAACTCTTTTTTGACAGTCAGTTCGTAAGCCTCCGTGTTCTTAAATTCATGAATTTACCTAAGAAAAAACCTGGTCTATTAATGTCAAAACATAAGGAAATGTACAACATTTATGTGATTCAATTTTGATTTTGAAATTCCACCAAACATTTTTAGGCAATATCTTAAATTGAATGTGTTATATATATAAATATATCGTCAATATTATTTGCATAAAAACACAAAAGAAAGCATCAACAAGCAACTGAAATATGAAACCGCTTTTCCTGAAAGCTCTTATATCATTTTTTTGTCAACTAATTCTATTGTTGACAAAAAAATCAATTTACTAACAGAAAATGATTTTGGCATAAAGGTCAAACTCGCTAATGGTCAATAGCGGCACACATGGGGGCATAAGGTCTAATGTGGACCACCCTTAGAATTTAAAAATATTTACCCTCCACACTCGTGGAAACGTCTCAGGAATGAAGACTATACGGAACAATGAATATCAGCAGGTCTTACGGACGATGAATTACTCCAATATATTGTTCTTTTAATTATAATATTACGTTTATAATTATAATAAATTTATATTTTACGTAACATAAAATGTAAAAGTAAATCTCAAAAAACGTTTTCCGCCAATTTTCTTATCACCAAATAATAGATAATATGAAAAATCCCACATCCACTGGACCGCCCATAAAATAAAGTCTTGTGTACAACGCCTCTATAGTGATATGTAAATAAGAAAGAATTGGTCAAGAAAACATATGTTACACCTTATTCATCATCAGATTACGAATTAACTGATAGATTATTCGATGTAGCAGAGTAACCATTGACTAGAATGATAATAATTGTGATTTAGAGGTAGTATCAAATGTATGTTGTATTCGTGTTCGAATGGTTATTCTAGTTGGAGTTGACTTTGATACTACATCATAGACCTGACGTGAAAAATATTTTTGAATTATAAAAATTCTTAGCCCGTAGACAGACGCGTTCACACATTAAAGCGAGTGACAAACATTTGATGCTATGTGTATACACATGTGAATGCTTATAAGGGCACAAGAGACGGAATAACATCGATTGCGTCTTACAATTTGCCATTGCTCTGGTCATGAAATCGGTCGAATATTATTATAATTTATCAATATCATTGCCAAGATTGTCAATAACAGTTAGAAATGGTTTATTTATAAATTGTTTAAAGTGGCGTATAATATTCGATCATTCAATGAACTGCAACGATCCTCCAACTGTGGCATGATTGTTGAATAAGTATAAATATGACAAAAAATCAAATATTTTTAAGTAATAAAAATACAGTTTCTTAAAGATTTCTTTAGCAGCATTTGAAGATTTTTTTAATTTACTTAACTTTGATTTGATATTAATTTAGTTTCGTAAATACAGTTTTTTGTAAATTCACAATTATATCAGAAAGATATCTGAACTACTTCAAGCAAGACATTTGTCAATAGCAATTCTCAACTACTGAATTAGTTCTTATCTTCAGATAGCTTAGTATTGCACCCGCCACCTGCCGCAACTGATTTATTTTTTTCAGCATGATATGTAACGGTTTTTCGATAAGGTTTTTAATCTGCTTACACTAAAATCTTTCATTGGAAAAAGAATAAGAAAATAAATTAAAAAAATAAATATGTTTCATTTTTACTAAATATTTTGCTAAGAAATTTATGTATAATACTAAAATTCTCTCCTTCTATTTTATAATTTTATTATTAGCGTCTAATAAATTTAGTTATTTCAATAATTACGTGAAACATTCGATTGGTAAATTTCAGAAGTTACGAACATTAAAAAAAAAATTAAGCGGAGGGCAGTTTTTAATGGGATTTTATTCCATCAGAGGGCTATTTGACAGTGTAATAAAACACGAAATTCGCAGTTGAAGAGGGTAAAAATGAGCATAAATTTATCACAAACATAAATTATTTAAATTACCACTACTTATAAAGTCGCGTGAGTTTTGAGAAGTGCAGTCACAATTATCGCCTAAAGTAATGTTAACATATCGATGATTGGTCATAGTAGACCAATAAATGTTGACGTAATTTAAATTTTCCTACCGTTACATAGAAGCTGTAAACTCTCAAATATAAGCAGCCCATTTTAGTTTTATTTTAATTCAACTGGAAAGAAAGAGATACGCTGCAGGGTAGGGAAATAGTTTTCAACAGTTAAAATACGTTGTCGATATAACCGAGAACATACCGGTCTGACTGTTAGTTTAAAAAGATCTCTCGTTGAGTCGAAGTGCTATTTCGGAACGCGTGCGTTACGTTGTTCGAATTTCAATACTTACGAATTCTCGAGAGGATATTTTACGTTTCTGAAAAGTATTACTTCATAATTAAATCAGTGCTCAGTTGACAGGAAATTTGTTATTTGTGTTTAGAAAAAAAAATAATTAATTAAACACACGTTACCTAAATTAATAAAAGTGCAATAGTTTTATTAGTCGAGGATTCACAGGTAAAATCCTTGAATGTATACCTATTGTAGTTGACATGTGTTCCTTTTTTGAATTTGTGCAAACTTTATTTCTTTTGTTATTGTTTAATATTCAGGTTTATTATTATAATTTCTTAATAATAATTCAAATTATTGTGTACCACAACTTAGCTTACTGTTTTATTATTGATATTTGATTGTTTACAGTAGCAAATTACGGCTTTATCGAGATATTTTAGAGATGCTTTGTGTTAGAAATTTAATATTTTCTAGAAAGTTCTGTCTTTCACTTCCAGTGTTACTTGAGATGCAATATTTGATTTCTGCCTCCCTCTAGCATGCAATTTTGTGCGTTTGACATTTCAAATTATCGTCCATATTATTTATTTATTTTATTGCAAATATTATTGTAATAAGCTAATGCCAGATACTGAATTTTTAACAGTTATGTCAATGGGTTATTAAGAGAAAACTTCAATGAAATGACTCATTAACTTTAATTATATATATATATATATATAGTAGATCAATGATTTCTGCAAAATAATTTGTTTGTGAACTTTAATTCCCAGAAGATCGAATTACAATGCAATAATTAAAAACATACATTTTTTATAATAACTTGCAATATATCATAATCTCAAAATGCGCAACTATTAAACATTTATTTTTAATTGATGTATGTACGTATGTAATATTGTATTTAAGTAGTAGTATACGTTTTTTTATTTTAGGGGGAAAAAATCTCAAGACAATTCAATAAATATAAATTTTCATAGTATTCAAAATAAATATATCAATCAAAAAATGTCTTGCCGATTTACCTAAATATTACGTAATGTTAAATATGTCTTTACCAGCGACACTCAACCTGTGGCCCAAAACAATCATAATCACTTTATAATTTTACAAAAATATGATATTGTTATGAAAGCTTTAGGTTGGGTTGGTTTATCAGTCGATTACCAAGCCGTTTGCTTTCTTGTTGGATTGTATTGTATATAAAAACATTGTTATTAATATTTTGCGGCCCACACAATATTGGAAAAGTTGGAATGTGGCATAAAGGAAAAAAGGTTCAGTAAGACCGGTCTATATGTTAATAAAAAGGTTTGATAAATAATATGAGTAATATTTTTATAATTGCTACTGTTATTACATATTATAATAATGAACTTCACATTATAATGTTAACACTGTACGTAATTATCATAATTTAAAGTTAGCGATTAGAACACTACATATTGAGAAATACAAATCTGATTTTGCTTATAAATTGTGCTGTATTGATAGGATATTTTAATGAGAACTAATTTTGAGACGGATTTCAAATATGGAATAAAGAACATATGGCAATGAATTATTTTATTTATCTAACCATAATTTTTCAGGTAAAATGGCGGTCAATTTTTTTATATGCCATGAATTACGACAAAGATTAAATTAATCTTATATTCATTTAATGTTTGTATATCGATTCCATTTTCCGTTGAGATATAAATTTAAAATCTATTACTAAGACTATTACTATAACAAACAATTTTATTCGTCACACCGTTTATGATTAAAAATTGAATATATAAAATATACTAACATAGACTTTGTTATTCTGTTGATTTGTAATTAAAAAATAGTTTTGATTATCACTGTAGCATTGATTTACAAATTTAACACTTAGAACTCCATCCGATTAAAAGTCACAAAAATTCCTGTACCACAAATTTTGTATAAATTGTTTTATTTATTGTATGAATTAAATTAATTTATTCCAATATATTTTGATCAATTATTCTGTCTGAACACTATGGATAAAAAAATTGATGTTAATATTTTTTCTGACCAGCAGTTTTTGGATACAAGATGTTGGCAGCAAGCAGCCTTTTGGTTCAAGCTGGGGGTGAGGAAGATGCTCCGGCGGAACTGCAAAGAATGTGGAGCTTGGCTAAGGCGCGGCATTCTCTATCAGGTGCGGTGCCAGCCCAAGAGATGAACACTTTAGAACCTTTTGTACCAGCGCAGGTAAACAAAAATACATCGATTGATATTTTAACAAGAAAATCCTAGCATATTCAACTTCGTCGAAATGTTAATTTGAATTTGAATTATTAAAACTCCATACGATTTCACATGTTTTGTTTGTATTCTATCACACGAATGCAACAGAACTGACATAGAATGCCTGAACGTGTCGGAACGTGAAAGATTAAGTCGGTCGTTAGCGACATAGAATTCTACGAAGTTTCAACAATTCAATTTTAATATTGTAATTCTATCAAGCGCCTTTAGTCGATATCATAAATCAATTAAGTAAATTTTAGCTCACTGAATGCTAACGTCTTCGTAGTGAGACTGCAGATTGCAGGGTATTGATAGTTGGTACTCAAAAATATATCAACGAAGCTTACTAGGGAATGAGCTAACAAAAAAACGCATATTTTTAAATTGTATAAAAACTGATCTTCAAATATATGTAATAAACTATAATCATATGTTTTTTTGTCAACCTTACTAGTTTCTTTACTTCTCAATTCAAATATAGACAATACACGCTTATTTTTTATTTTTGCACCTAATGGTGTTTGGTAATTTCATAAAATATAAGTGCTTATAGGTAATACAATTTTCTGAGTTTCCATCTGCCGCTCAATCGACTCAATAAAAGTTGATTATAAATTTCAATGACAAATATCACTTTTTTTTCATTCAATAAAAAAGCATTCCTTTATTTTTTCCAAGGTAGCAAGCACTATGCCCCAGATTGCTTATAATCATATATTAACGTATGGAAAGAAATAATGTTCCTATATGGAACAGTGAACAAAAAGAACAAAAATCATGACCAATAAATATTTCAGTTGATTATTGCAATGCCGAATCAAAAAAAAAATGCCTTTTGATGTCGCTGCAATACTATAGTACAGATGTTGGCAACCTATGCCACGCGTTCCAATAGATGGCACGCCTTGATAATGATGAGATAAAAACTTCAAATTATAAACTAAATGTTTAGATGCTTTCGTCTAAAGTTGATCCTCAAGGGAGCCAATAGTATTTAAATATACATTTTTTATGTATTATAATATTATAGTCAAAATTATTTTTTAATAAAGAATTGATTCACCAGCTCTATATCAGTAACACCTATGTCCAGTATTTTGAATTACCTTTTTTGTGACGCGCCTATACATTTGGGTGTCCGACCGCTGCTAAAATATAATATAATGCAAGGCATACATAAATTATATTACACACTGCAGATATACACAAAGTAAAAATACCTTAAAGCTTAGAATTTATTTTGAAAATTAATTACATTCGTGTTCTAGGGGACTTCTTTATTATTGAAATTATTTAATTATTTTGTATCAATTTCTCTGTTTATGATTTCCCTAGGAACCTGCTGAGACTCCAAAGTATCTTCAAACGTTTTCGGACGTGGAGAGCGACGTAGAGGAGCATGTCTATGAACCAGAAATCCAGGTAATAAATACATAATATTTAGTAAAGTGATCAAAAATATATAATAACACAATATGGAGGTTTTGTTGCAAGCATTCAGAGCAATGTGACTTTACCCGCAGTACTGAAATTTTGTAGTACCCACTGGTACGGAAGTTTTTTTTGTTTTGTCATAATTTTATTTTTAAATGAAATGAAAATATCATACTTGACACTTAAATTGTACGTAATACTTGACATATTTGAAACACGACTGGTCATTTAATTTTAGTGATGAAAGTAATAATTATTCCGAGAGTACTGTCATTAAATTAGAAGGTACAGATAACGAAAACAAATCACTGTCAGCGGTAAGCCTCATATTATATATTTTTTAATTTAAAGATATATTATGGTAGGTAAATAAATAATTCATACTAAATATTTTTACCCAGGGCGGAGAGACTCAAAAAACAGTACACTCGATGCAAAATAAAATTTTACCAATTCGCAAAAAATCGCGAAAAGTCGAGATTTTGGTCGACACACTCTATTCTAAATCAACAGTCAGGTAAATAATAATTTACCCGCTTGCAATTCTCTCCAAGCACGTAAAAATACCTGAAAATTACTGAAAATTTTAAGAAAATAGCCGTTTTTTTACAATATTCAATCTAAAAATGATTGAATAGTTTTACTATTCAAAGAAATGTTTTTAGCATTCATCGTTTTATATTTCTGTTAATAGTAAAGACGAAACTTATGATATCAGAAAAAAAGAATTATACCTTAAAAAAAGTAAATGTACCTCCATATTACCATAGTTTAATTGAGAATATTTTTTAAATATTTCTAATAATCTATAAATTATATTATAAAACCAAGGGCAACGGAACTAAGCATGGAAATGTTTTGCATCGTCGATAGACAAGTAATTAATGAGGATTGAAAATAATTGCTTGTCCAGACGATATAAGCTGCAGTTATATTTCCGTTGACAAGGTCCGCAGACACCCGCCCACCTTGGTGGAACAGGAATCACTCGCTGCGTGAATGTTTTTTGTTTGCAGTTTTCCGGAAATATCTTGATTTTAAAACTGCTTCACCAAACTCTAACGTAACTGGAATTCACGTGGCGTGGGATGTGATGTTATACAATCGTCACTGAAATGTAATAAACACAGTAAATCACTCTATTAGTATTTATTTTACGATCAATTGACTTATGGCGATAATTTGTCAAATTATCAGTCTGATGAAATCTTACAAACCGAAATAGACGTACCAACTGTTAAAACAAACACGGGGCTTTCTGTTGACTAAATTATAACAATTGCATACACTATGATTGATTACAGTGCCACTTTGGTGTCATTGTAAACATCACCAAATGGTCTGTATTAAATTATTTGGGAAAGAATTGAATTTCTACTCGTGATTAATTTGATGCGATAGATTTCGATGTTAGTTTATCGTGATCGTGAAACTCGATATAGCAATCAGTGAAAAAACGTTTACCCGATCTTTTTCAAAGCACTTTGTAAATATACGAATTATGGAGGGGGAAACATGAATATGATTTTAAGCGCTTATTACATATGATTATAAAAAAGAATTTACCAAAAGGTTACATGAAATAAAATGATTGGATATTTATTAATATATACATACATATAAACAAAATTCCCAGTTCAGAGCATACGGCTATTACACGGTGACTGTAAACTATCGTTCTCTCGTCAGCCTCTCTGTATCCTTCCAAATCATCTCTGCGTCCTGTCATAAATCCAAATATATCCAATGAATGGTCATCAGCGGTCTCTCAGAGTGATTGAATCCCTCCGATCGGTAAAAGATACAAGAGAGACTCGAACTTCCCTGGGTGGGTGCCATATTAAAAACGAGACGATGGACCAGTTTTGGAACGTCTTGCGAGCTTAAGAAACTCTGCTTTATGTTCATATGGTATTCTTTCTATCTGAATTCAAAATCCAATGTATGCTACCTAAAATCTTTTGATTTTACGACTCCAGTTTGTCTATTTTGACCACTGTAACAATCTCAATATGTAAATTTACAATAATTGTTGAAAAATCTAGCAGGAAGATATATTATATGTTTATACAGAAATATCTCCGTTGAATCAGCTTAATGAGATTAAAATATGAAACTTCTAATAGGTTCAAAGTTGAACTATTTTTCGTTATCGACAATTTATATGAAACGCTATGTTTATTTAGTGTTACTATTATGAAATTTATTACATCGAGTTGAAATTTCATGTTACATTTTATATCAGTTACAACTTTTTACTCATACATATTTTTTTTTCTTACTTTAGCACGAATTTCTAAAAAATAAAATGGTTGAAAGAATTTCACAAGTTTCTGTAGCCAAACTTTAATGATGACAATCGTTTACATTTGTATGAGAAGTAATGTTGTTTAACGTCTTTGTACGCCCATTTATTTTGTTAGTCCACCACCTAACTTTTGCGTGAAATGAATATTGCTTCGCTCGTTGTAACTAAAAAGACTACAATAGTGTAACGTGTATAGTGAAGTTTTCAATTTCATTATTTCTTACATATTTAGCTAAGTGCATACTTTTATTTAATAAACAAAATACTGTTCTAGCTGAGATTTTACAAGCTCAGTTCGCTTTTATTATGTATTGATGCACCTGAATCACTTTTTTAGAAAAACTCATTTGGCACATTTTACTTCTCGTTGTACGCTAGTTGCTAGTACGATCTGTATCAAATCAAATAAATAAATGAAGAAGTAAAGCAATTAATTCGTTTTTTTTTGTGATATTTGTTCGATATTCAAGGTATTATTTTTCACATCCACCTCATCAGTGTGTTATGTGTTTACGAGTTAGTAGAAATAGCATTTTTATAAAGCTCCCGTCTATTGTACAACAGCTCTCACAAGTCGACTAAATTATCCACGACTCGTACGAAGCTTTAATATTCAAAAGCTTTTCTCACTTGGATTCATTTGCTGAAGATAATATTACAACATTCCGGAGCTTGGACATAACAATATTTTAATGAGTAGGTAGTGACAGTAAATGGACTTTGGCACATTGAGCTTAGTCACATGTACATGATTTTGCATTGCTCACTAGCTAAACGCAAACAGAAAATTTAAAATAGACTCAAAACACCCAGAACTGCGTAATTAAGAACCTTTGCCAGAATTCCTAGATACATTTTAAAGTCCTGAATATTGATAATTTGTTATTAAGATTACATAACTGACATGTTTTCCCGATGTAATTTGGCAGCATTCTTATGAAGGGAGAATTTAATTTAAGAATATAAAATTCATGTGGGATTTTTGTGGAAATTATTACGCGCCGTAGTAAAGAAAATTTTATTTTTATACATCCGAATGATTAGACAAGACATTGTTCTGATAACACTTACTCCAATATGTGCTTTAAATTATTATTAAACTAAATAACTTAATTAAATCTAAAATCTGTCTAGATTCGTTCGGATCGTTTGATTTGTTTCATTTAAAATTAAGCGATAATTTAAATTTGTCATTCTTTTTTAAATATTTTATGGCTATCAAATTTGCATTGATATGTTTTCAATTTATTTTTCCCTTCCATTGTTATTGAGTTTAATGTTATTTGTAATTCGGACTCTTGCATAAATCTTCATCGCTGTCACTTATTACGATTGAATTGTTTTCGTTGCTCGGCCAAGTGACATGTAGATTTTGCCAACGCTCTCGAGATCGACCCGGCGCCGCTTTGCAAATCAACGGACGTCGCGACGTCCGAATGACGTAACGGCTTAAAGGCAGAGGCTGCCAACATATTTCAACTGCATTTTTAAACATGAAACTAAATAGTTTTTCAGTCAACAATAATTTAAAAATTGAACTACCGAATTAATATATAATAATTGGATGTGATATTATGCTAAATGGAATCATATTTACTATTATTTTGGCAAAGCAAATATAATATTTTCAATCGATTCATATTCTTTATTATAAGACTATTGAGTCACATAATGGATGGGAACAGTGTCAAACCAAATGATAATTTTGAAAAATTAAAAAACAAAACAGTGGGTGTTTTTATATACATATATTATTATTAATGAATTTATTATTTTTATAGCATCACAATCCAAATTAATGAACATTTAAGACTGGCATATTTTAATTTATCACCTTTGTTGGAAAACTTTATTGATATTAATAGTGAAAAATTGATTTTTGGCTTATCTCTCATCTCATTTTTTTAAGTATGGCTTTTTCATCTTCTTATTTGCTCCCTCATTAATAATGGGTCTTCGAGTCGTAATATTGTATAATTAGATATAACTGATTAGTAGATATAGTATTTATTCATTGGAAGGCTCATTAAATTAACAGTTCCCTGTTGAGCGCCACTTACTGTTTCACAATCTATCTACAAAATTGCATTGTCATCGATGCCGTTCCGATAAAAGATTAATTAACATCGTTCAGTACCGCTGCATTTCTATGCGACCCTGTGAGTTGTCTTTCTTGTTCTAAAATTAGTTTTTCAACTCAACATTCAAATATATACAATTATAGATAGATGAAGTAATCGTGCTCATAGGAAAATACGTCTTTCGAATTTTAAAGTCGAAGGAAGATAATTATTATATGCCTTCGATGTTGTGTACATATTTTACTAAACATAATATTTGACCATTAAAAAGATGCTTTAATTTATTCAGGTCAACCACTCTTCATCGGCAAAGTCGTGGTAATCACGACAAGCATCATATACAAATGCACCTTCCAGCTAGTGTAGGAAAAGAAATAGTTTTTTCCTACTTACTTCTCTGCAGAGCAATCGTAATGTTCCGGACTGAAATTTTGCTAGACTTATACAGAAGTTGATATGTTCAATGAGCCGTTGAATTAGATGCTTGTTATAACTTTTCATTACGAGGAGACTTGACTAATTTGTTAAATTTTAATTGTGTTTTTCTTAAGTGCTTTGAAACTCATGACTCAATGACGCATTGTTTATTTGTTATAACACAATAATATGTCTTTGAAGATTGCATTTTGACATTGATTTCGTTAGTGAATAACTGTAAACATCACAATAACAAGACATTAAAAAATACTGTATATTTTTCGTCACCTTTCTGAAAAAATATACTCAAAATCAATATACAAAAAAATCGTCGTGAGTTAGTGTCAGCTGCTGGCGTTATCCGAAAGAAGGTTTTGGCTGGTCACCATAAAGTTATTTTGAACATTCCATTATTACCATACAATAATAATTGTTTTAATTTCGTTATTTTCTTATCAATGTATGCGTTCTATTTGAACGTACGTCGTGTTTTATAAGAGAACTCATTTCGAGATCTCGATATATTCAATCGAATTATTTAGCAAAAATCATTCAACAAAACGTTGAAAATATTAACGTTAAATGTTACAAACTGCTTGCAAATGCTTAGAACATACTCTATTTAGAGTTTAGATGACTTTTTTTGGTATCGCCATATTTGAGCTTATCACGGTTTGATTCTTCATATTCCAGTGAATTATCCACATTCTAAATTGTCATATTCTACTAATGGCCATATTCTAACGTAGTATTAATTACACAATTGAAATATATATAATAAAAACTTTATTTATCATATTTATCATAAGTATAAAAACTCTCAACTATATTTTTTACCGAAAATATAAAATTTCAGCAAGCAGCTTTCTTCAAATTAGTATATTTGAATTCTGATATGTTAACTATAGTATTTATCCTATTGTCACTTACAACATTAAGAAAGGAAATCTCGTGGAAATACAAGTATAATGGAAGAAAATACTTATATTTTATTAAGATATATTGGCAGCCACACTTAACCCATCGATGATATGATATATTATAATTTTGAAAATCAGTGATTTCCTTGATGAGTTTCTTATCAATAAATTTTAATCCAATGTGTGTGGTATAACACCTCAGTTAGATACAAATTCGGATTATTCATCCTAGATATAATAACAGACAGAGGTAGAAACTCTGTCCCAAACTTCAATAGATGGACGTTGGGCGGCTTCACAAAGAATTCTGAGAAAAAATTTTCGACGATGTTTACTTCGCTAGATTATGTCTGTTCAACAATGAAACGTGATTATATCACAATACTCCAGCATTTTCCATAACATCATATTGTTTATATGTAAAAATTGATTGACGTAAGTAGTTTGGAAATATATGCCTTGACGTGACTCGAAAAATAAGTCACGTGGACAACAGACCACAGCAATCAAATTGATAAAAATAGTAAAAATATTGATCATCTCTAGTCGATAAGCGTCTGGCTTCGGTCCACTGATCTCTGAACCAGCAGTTTGTGTGAAATAATTATTCATGTTTGACGCATTAATAATTGATCTTAATGAACTGTGATAATAGACGGCTTCCAGTCGCATGTCCAATTTTTAAATTGATGCAGTTACTACCTCTATGATGTTTATACTATAATATCAGACATAAGAAATCAAAGCCGAGCTTACGCGCAGTACATGAGGGCAATCTTTATGACAATACTTTTTACGAATTAATGACTTCATTAATAGTAAACGGAAAATTTTAAATAATAAAAAAAAATAGTAATTATTCCCATAATATATTTTATGATCAGGACCGATTTTGCACATCGCGAGCGTTATCAACCGATTAGTTGAGAAAATAAGTACTAAAAATGTGTTTTTATTATTTAAAAAATCACGCTTTTCCATCAAAAAGTGACAGTTAATACATTAAAAGTAAACTGAATATTGATAAAAAACATTGGTTAATAAGAATATAGAATAGAATAGAATGCAGTTTATGGAAGTTTTTGGCCACGAAGAAATATAACGCGGCCTAAGTGGTTATGCTAATACAGCAGCGGTGCGTGAATACCATACGCATACGTGCCTTTACAAAGTCCATAGTGAATAGCTGGATAAAAACCCAGGTGCTTTCACGCACGATTTGGTGAATTATATATATATATATATATGTATATAGCAACAATTCGTTCCTCAGTAAAAAGAACGTTAAGCACAACATATCTCGCTTTTAAGCATACAAGCCACCAAATCTTGCATATAAGCATTGTCTGTAAAGTCTGCTAATGTCATGGCGCAAGGCGTTTGCTCGTCTCATGAGTGAACGGTCTACAATATAATGAAAGCAACTAAGGCGACACGATACGGCTACCGAGCCTCGCGGTGATTAGCAAGGCGTTTAGTTATTGAGAACGCGATACAAAAATCAAATTTAAACCAGTTAAAAAAAAAGTGATAATTTCACAATCTAGTTTTAAAAATCCCTTTACGATGTTATCATTCATAAATACGGAAATATTTATATCTTTTCAATGATGAAATAAATTATATCGTGGTCCTTCTTATCTTTCTTTTTATCTTTTACTTAATATTGTCTATTGTCTAGACTCTAGACAGATAGCCCCTTTTATTCAAGGTAGTTTTTTTTTACTAAATGTTACGTACACCACAGTTTCAAAACTTTTTTGTATTTGAATTACGCAGTTAGAATAAATTGGGACATTAGTTTTTCATATTGATTCAACTGAATGACAATGACGGTTAAACGGTTAAAATGATTTTTTTCGAATGGTTTCAGCGTTTGTTTTTCACTTTATTCACTATTAAATCTGTAAGATTTATTAGGGAGTAAAATAAAATTGGAAAATATTGCGATGTTATAATTTTTAGTCACTTTTCAATGAAGTGATTTAATCATTAATAATTATGATGACGCGACTACTTTATACAATACAATCTCAAAGCCCTTCCTAGTAACATCGCCCTTGCCGGATTGCTTTTATATTTGAAGAAAAAATCATGTCAATACATAAAATAACAAACATAAAGTTTGATATAACTGAGAATGGGCAATGTGATTATTTTGACATCGTATAAGCTGAAATTCTACAGTTGTCTTCGAGCGGTCAAATTATTTAACTTGAACACGATAGTTTAATTTAATATACTTACACACTCAAGAAGAGAAGTATGTAAAAAAGTTTTTAAAGTCTAACCAAGAAAGTTTAATGCGATCTTTTTAAGAACTTAATAATATACTCCCTCTCAAGTCTACTTTGCACTAACACATGAATTATATTCAAAAAATATATTAATTAGAAAAGATGTGTGAAAAATTGATATCAAACATTCCTAGCGCTTTTTTGATTGATTGATATTGATTTGATTTTTTGATTGTAATGATAAGAATGTTGGAATAAAAGTACAATCCATTCATGGACGAGTTCAATTGACAATATTTCTTACTATGAACGCTCTCATAACTGACATTACTATACTAAACTGTTTGTTGTGTTGTTTTTCTTCTTTCTACGCCGTGAAATATTTAAATTGGAAATAGTCTATTGTCAATTACTGTCCATTCGCGCTTCTCCGATTATTTTTTCGCCACTCCGAAATTGAGGGAGCAATTGATCAATTTAATGTGGACTTTCCGCGGTGCCTACTCCGCATCTTTGCTATTGTCGAATATCAATCTATCAGAAAAATTCAATTAATCTGTCAGCTCCGTAAATTAATAAAGAAGACAGATTCTCAAGGTTGATATTTACATCTCATGGTTGTCCACTTTTATAGTGAGTTGTAATACTATTTTAGATCGCTCCAAAAGACAATTCTTTAAAGTGTTTTCGCCATACAAATCCTTACGCTTTTAAGACAGAGCATTCAGCCAATGAAATCTTTTAGATAACTTTAAATTACTCTCAACTGGATTACATTCAGGAAAGCGATATAAATCTCTTCCTAGCAAAAACTTTAGCTAGGAAACTGGGAGCCCGCTTTGCGTACTCCACGTATAGTTTCGACAGTATAATGAAAGCTTTTTTTATTTTGAATAATGATTATGGATTTGAATGAAAATACTGGAATCATCTTATGATTTTTTATTGATATCATAGTTAAATTTCGTAAAAAATAGTATTTCTTATGTGTTGTGAAAATATACGGTCAATGCATAAAATTACATTTAACGCTAATATGCCATGCATTTGACATCTTTATTCCAACAACTAACATATTTACTTCTGGACTTTATATTTCGTTTGCATATGACAAATGAATTATATTAAATAATTATAAAAAGGCTTAGTAACTTTTCCATATTTTTACATTATTAACATTATAACCGATTTTGCTCATCGCGAGCATTATCAACTGATTTTTTATTTTTTGAATATAATGCTTGTCAAATATGTTACGTTTTGAAGTTATAATTTTGTAACGACGGATTCGTTTTAATATTATTCAATGCAAAATAGTTTTGTAATTCCAGTATAGATTACGATTATATTACATTATTTTTTTTACTTAATATTTTACTCAAATTTCTTGGCACATTTTCAAGTATAATTTTACAACGACTATTTTATTCGTATCTTTTGAATAAAAAAATAATTTCGCATAATTTCACGGCCAGTAAAATTTTTAAATAAAACAAAACGCATTTCTCCGCACTACAAATAATTTTCAACATCCTTCATATTAAAATATAAGAAAAAATAATGTCCAGGTAATAAGACAATAATTAATATTATGAATACTTTTCCGTTTTAAATAATGGTTTGGCAAACTACCAACGCAAGATCATAAGATGAAAAATATCATCAACTATCAGGGCCGGCGTGAATTATTGTGGGGCCCGGTATAGAAATGTAAAAAATTAAAATAATACAAAACACGTGAATATTTTCGTTAAAATTAAAGTAACTCATATACAAATAATTATAAATATTACATACTCCTTTCTTTAATAAACACCAAAATTTTCATAACTATATAACATATTAGATGTTATACTCATCAATGAATCTATGATAAATATTTCTTTCTTATTAATTTCTTATATGTAAAATCAATTTTAGCGAAATTATACCTACACAGTTGATATAATAAAATGTGGAAATTTTCTCTTCTAATAGTATTTTTAGAATATAAATATGCATGATCATACTTAATTACCATTTAAGCCCTATAAGATGTTGAAAAATGAAGATGATGAAAAATGAAGAAGAAATTAAAACTTATACTAATATTAAGATTTAATAAAAAAAATCAGATTAGTTTGGAGCTTAACTTATAACAAACGCTATTTTAAAGTGTGTTAATATGCTTAAGTTCTGTTGGAATGTCATCATATTTTTCCGCCGTAAAAATATGGTTTTAATGATTTAAAAAAAAAAAAAAAAATATGTAAGTACACATTGATTTGTATTGAATTCTTAACCTTAAATCGTATTAACTTTGTTTTTCATTGTGTAATATATGTAATTTTGTCGCCAACAAACGTAAGTCGCCAAGAATAAATAAATACGTAATGAAATAATATGGCATATTGCTACATTTGGACAGATGCCATTCAGGGACAAGGTCATTTTCAAAAATAGAAGTCCCATTTCATATCCGACCATAAACAAAAGAATCATCGTGCATTCTTTCCGGTACAAATTAAAACAGAGACGAGTTCGGTAAAATAATATTTTGCTCAATAATAAGATCGTGTCTTTATAATTATTCAACATCTTTCCGGTGTTACAAAGTAATTATTATTGTATGTTTTTATATCAGAATATATTGTTCGTTTTTGGCTTTCATTATTATTCACGTATTATGTTTTGATGTAACTATACATAATTTATCAACATTGGATAGTTTGTAACTAATAATCCTAGATGCGGTACTGTTTATAATTGTTCGCGATAAAGCAAGCATACGGCGTCATCTTTCAGTAGTTTTTCAGGCCTTGACAGAATATATCAATTACAATTAATTAGATTAAATCTGAAGTAAAAAATATGAATTTATTTTCATTATTCAAAAAAGATTATATTTGTATTGAAACAAAAATGTGTCAGTGCGTGTATGGGTAGTCATATAATGAAAGAAGTTACCAGGTGAAAAATATAAGCTTGAAAGACAGGTCATTTTTCAAAATCTTCCCGCGTAATGCTAATATTACATCAATTACCTTCGATCGTCAATTATGTTATCGTATATTGGGGAATATTATTTTAAGGTTTGTAATGCTAAAAAACCGAAAAATAATTAATGTTTTTTTTATTAGCTTATTTAAAATCATTATTTTATAATTTCAAGCATTTTAAATTTAACAAACATATTTTGCTTTTAGCAGTGGCTCCTAACTTGTGGTGCAAGAAAGCCATAATTATATTAATGTAAAAATAGATGTCTCATGCTATATAAATTTATTCTAACATATTTAAAAAAAGTGTATTTTATAATAAAATACAATTTTTTTAAATTTATATACTCTACAAAAATGAGTTGATTGGAGTTTATGATCAAATTTATTGGAATAAATGTTTTTTCCCAAAGTGAAAAATCAGGACATATTGTTCAGTTGGCTGCAAGAACGTAGTTTCAGGTTCAATGAGGTGCTGATCATTAAAAAGAAGAGGCAATATTTTATAGTGATCAAATTTAGGACACTGGTATTTAGGCTATATACAAATTTAACCCTGATATAAAATACATTTAAAGTTTTCAAGTCTTCATGATGTTTCTTTAAACATTCTGATTTATGACTTACTTACAAATTTTATCCATCAGTTAATAAATGACATAGGAATTATTTTCGATAAGTATCATATATTATATTTCCAGAATATCATCGAAAGCCGCTACCAAGAGTCTATCAAGCGCCGTGAGCCCCTAATCTTGGATGCTGGTGCCCTGGGTGATCTTCCAGCTGTCTACAGAGTAGCTCCACTGCTCCCTCACCAGCTGCCGGTTGTTGGAGTTTACATCGATCCCAGGGTACACACTGGATTTAGATATCGAGTCACACCATTGGAGGTATAAACATTTATTAATTTACGTAATACCTCAAATTCAATGAGCATACAAAGCATACATATTATTGTTATTCATAACAAATATGATTGGAAAATAAGTAACAATTCATTAGTATAGTGTTGATTGGAAAATGTGTTTTGTCAATGAACAAAAATATTTTTGTTTTTTAAGAATGCGTATGAAATGACATTGGAATAATGAATACGCAATCTTGTTATCATTTTGAAATCATCATAATATTTTTTAAGAATCTTATTAGTTTGAGATGTTATAAAGAGATGGATCACAATTGGAAATCTAGATTTTTAAATCGATTCTATATAATGACCTCAGGTGGTTTTTGTAACAGTCCTATGTCAATCTAGCGACAATTTTCATTTTTAAGGTTCAAGGCTTCGACTTGAAAGTAGTAATTAAATATTACTTAATAACTCCCTTGATATTTTATTGATAAAAATTATTTATTCATTGACTAAAATTTTGAATAAAAAAATGGGTATTGAGAATATTACAATTCATATTAAGCTATAAACCAAAAGAAAATATTTATATCAACTAGATAGAATATATATTTTCAATATAGAATTCAATCTGTTATTATAATATAAAAAATAAATAAATTTTAGTATCAACAAACTAACAAAATACGCATTTGTAAACAATTCATAAATTTACAGGACTTTGATGCTCCGATTCCGGTAAAAAAGGCCAAATGTCTCTTTGACAACCGTGCCCTAACCCTCTTGAGCATTGGGCGAGGATATGCTAGAAGGTTCACTTTTGAATCAGGAGATTCGTCGCTGAACAACAATGAGAACTATTTCTGGAGTGACTCCAGGCCTGAAGGATTTGCATTCGAGATCGAGGTGGTCTCAGTTGGCGACAAGTTTACAGTTTATGATGCCAATCATGAGCCCCAAGGGACACTTGAAGTCGTACAGTTAGAGGTAAGCAAGATTTACAGTAACCCACAAACTATTCTATCAAAGGCATACCTTTCTATACAGTTCATAATGAAACCTGTTTTTGGTCCTATATTTTTTTCAATTCATGTAATCTTGTATTCATTGCAACACAGTAAATTTACTTAGCACTATTCTTTTGTGTTTGATTTATGTGTGTTGTCTCTGAATAAATAAATTACGTATGCTTTGATTTTGGTTACAGAAAGAACAAACAGAACAAGAGCAGAACATTTTGAGTGATGGTTCAATTGAGAAAATGGTAAAAGTTTACACATTATGCAAAGTCGAATGGTATGAAAAAAGTGGAGAAACCAACCTTATCCCAGTGTCGGGAACAGCAGTTGTGAAAAAATTCAGAGGCAAAACTGCGGCATCTGTTGTCAAAATTTTGAATGTTACTATTGGTGTAAAGTCAAACAAGAAGGGGTATGAGCTGAAACCGGGTGTACAATCCTGCTTAAGGAGAATAACCGTTATTGGTGAAGAAATTGGAGATGTTCCCACTAAATACACTGTCGTAGGGCTTGAACATTATGAGCTTCCCGTTGTTGGTAAGAATCTTGCTGTTTTTTGTCTGATATTTTAAAACAAATATAGTATTATAAGGATTAGACTGACCACTTGACTACAAGCTAGGCATAGTAATAAGTTTACTTATTATTATATCTTCTATTGATAGAGTGAAATGGATTTGTTTTATGTTTTTCATCCTTTATTATCTTCTACAGGTACATACATTGACCCGCGTATCATTGCTGGATTCCATTATCGAGTACGTCCCGTTGGTTGGAGGCGTCGCCTATTCCAAAATAGGTCACTTCTTCTTCAATCAGTCGGTATTGGGTATGGAAAAAGGTTGACCTTCACACCCGACACTCTTAACTCTCCTGAGAATTACTTCTGGTCTGATTCCCATGCCGATGGAGTTGGATTTGAGCCGAGGGCTGTGCACACGGGCATGAAGTTTGAAGTTACAGCTAATGGGGTAAATATTTTTTACAGATATTCATCGGTCATTTAAAAAAAACAAGAATTATTTTTGTACATTTTTTTTATAAAGATCCAAAAAATAAACTTAATTTCTCTTAAATTTTCAGGACCATTTGGGCGAAGCTACAGTATTCCGTGCAGATCTTCCACAGATTGAAGAAAAGACTCAATTGGTTTCTGTGCCTGGAAAGTCACGCAAAGCCATAGAGAAACACATCCAGATTGATGTGACATGCCATATGAAGTTAGCCACCACCGGGGGAGGCTCTGTGGATGGGGAAATTCATTTGATGAGAGTTTCAGGAGTGGCTCTTGTCAGAAAAGAGCCAGATAATGTGAAAGCGCATCTCGTTAAGGTCTACAATGTCGGTCTTGATTCTCAGCTCAATCAACTGTTCGTCCAGTCACAAACTGAACTTACGTTCCACCCATTGCCATAAATTGCCTTAGTGAATTTTCATTTCATTTGAACGTGATTGAATACTGAGACTTTTGAACCATGCATTAACAATGAAATGTATAGAATCTACTATCAATTCAAGAAATATCGATGTGATTTATTTATTTCCATTATGATATTTCTTACCACCTATTTAGCCATATTATTTTAAGCTATGTATATAGAATCTCTCATTCTGAAATGTGCCTGAAATATGATATTCATAGAACGATGTCTACATACAAATGTTAAAGTTTTATAAAAAGTTTAGCTTTGGTGCAGTATTGCAAACAGTTGAGAGATTCAAAAGATTAAAGGCTTTGATCTGAAAACAATAAAACTCTGCCCTAACCCCTCTATCATATGCAATGGGTGCCATTCTGTTGATGCATACAGGGGTACCGTAACTTAATTTGGAAACCATAGTGACATTTGTCATACATTGAAAATTAATGTGTGACTAGTCATATAAATATCAAAAAAGATTTACAACTCAAATTATAAAAGTGAAATGTGTATAAGAAATTATTATCTATTGGTTTCACTTATATTTAAAATTACTTTTGCCGATATTAATTACATATATTCATGTTATGAAATACATACAAATAATTTTGACTTGAAATACAGATGTAGTTAAATGTGAATTTTTTTATATAGTATGTAACAAATTAGTAATCATTTGATAATTTATTTATTGCTAATCTTAAAAAAGCGATCTCTTCATATTTTATCAAAGAAAGAATTACTGTTTTTCCTTTTCATTCCAGTTCATTTTATGTGGCTTTTTTGCATTCCATCCAATATTGTTGGTATTATAGCCAATATTATGAGAATGTAAAAGATAAAAGCTGCTAATTTCTATGATTTAAATAATTCATAAGAGCAAATGAGATTTTAGATGTTATTATATTTAAAAAAAAAAAAATTTTTTTTAATCTATAAAAAAGATATTAAATGCTTTAGTAGCTGGATTTTACAAAGCAATGATTTTATTATATTATAAAAATATATGTTCCTCTTACCATAAATATATGAAAATGGAGAGATTTACAATCAATCAGTATTTTTGTATTATTATAAACGATTTATATCAACTACAAAAAATAAATAAACAAAATGCTTGATAGATAATGCGTTTTAATTTTTGCTGAATTTCATCGATTATCAGTCATTTTTAATGTAATTCACTTTTGAAGTGGAAATTGAATACTTGTTTTCTTTTGAATTATCAAACTAACACAGAGTTTGAGACTTATTAGTAAAGAACCTAACTTTCTAGAGTATTTGACAATTATTAAATCAAATGGTTATTACCTATTTCATGCATCATAAGCATTACTTGGGACTAATTAAATTAACCATTTCTAATTGCTAATTTGTGACATTGCAATAAAAATTTTGGTTGTAAAAGAAACTGATTATAGCTTTTATCCGCCATATTTAAATGTAGCACCGACGATTATAAATATTATGTAAAGTATAAATATGTAAAAAATTTGAAATCGAAGGTTCTTTTCGATTTAACTGTTGCTCATCAGAATCTCACACCTTTAAAAAATCCTATCAATTTAAAAAATTAGTTTTAGTTACCTCTATTACTTTAAATCGATCACAAAATTTTTCAAACTTATTGGTAACGGTTGCATGGATATTGGATGTGGTAAGAAATTTCTTTCTCTACATCGTATAAATGCCCAGAGACCATAACTTTTACACAAAACAGCTGGGAATAAGTTTACAAAGAAGAGGCTGCATGGTTTGCTCTTCGGGCAGTTTATGCTATCTTACCATATTTTTCAGGTATAAATAAGTATAAAACATTACTCTATAAGTTTGTAAGATAACATATAGATGGTGGTACTTTTAAAAAAATAGTCATGCCATATACATATGTTCAAGGCGACAAGATAAAAAAAACATTAAATTTTATTTATCTCCCCACCCATCTATATATATATATATATATACAACATTAAATTTAACAGTTAACAGTCATGAAGGGTCATAAAGGATAAGAGTTGTAATCCAATAATTTATTATTTGTAGATAAATTGCAAATAAAACAATACTCAATTGATTCATAAAAATAATCATTTTTATCACTTCATAAAATGTATATATATATCACAATCATTTCCTAATTATAATATAACAGGATTTTCAACATTCAATTCAATACTGGTAATTACCAGACAAGACTTAAAATACAGTGAGTATGTTACAAATAGAAAAAAGTGAGAAGATTTTATAAAACAAGAACAATTATAAAATTTATATTGACGTATTTTTAACATTACATTAACATATTTATTTATCATGTCTACTTTGCAGACTGTAGCTGATAAATGTTTTTATGCCAAATTAAACTATCTGTTTTTATTTCATTTATTGAAAACAATATTTGGAACAGTTTTTGATGCCTCAGTTTATAAATATGGGTGACTGAGAAAAATAGATCACGATCTTGAATAAACCAAATGTGTCCTGTAAGATGGGTATAAGTGTAGACATAATTTATAATTTTAATTGAAGACAAATATGACACACAAATTTGAAAAACAATCTAATGGTATACTCAAACTATACTCAAGGTAATTAAAAAAAAAAAAAAAATATTAGCACTAATTAGCATGAGGGGCACCCATAAGTAATCATTTTTTTTTATATATTGAACTCGTTATTCTTATATATTGATAGGCAAATTTACAGAGATATAAATTTGATTTAAGCTTGACCTTTATGTGAAACTTGTTTCTGACAGAACACCCGGAGACTGGTGGTGCCATGTTGGGCAAATAACAGAGTGGATGAGGCGAAAGATTGGTCGCTTATTTTTTATTATAAGGTTATACTGCATATTGCTTGGCAATATTGTGCATTTTTTGCTGGCCAGGGTTGGCTGTTTCTTTGTTAATTCCTCTTGCAACCTATCCCAAGCACAGACTGGGTGCCTTTAACATGCATTGTTAAGCCTATATTTAAAAAATTAATTATTTTCAATTACAAGACCAATTTTTATCAAATTTTACAATTCTACTAAAAAATCATTTCAGTATCTGGTCAACAGTGCTTTATAGCACATATGTCATTAATCTTCGCATATGTATGACAGTTGGTGTGGATTCCAAGCACTTTGTTGATAAGTTTACTGCATAGTCAATCAAGTGGTGTGTTGGGGACATCCACTGGTGACTTCAGAATTTTAAGGCTGATTTCAAAGTCTATCTCTTTCAAGGTTATCAAATAGACAAAAATTACAACTGAAAAACTCCCTAGATCAATTTTGGCTCTTGTCAATGTGTTGTGTACATCAAACACCTTTTTTGTGGAAGTTGTAGTATTGAAAAATGCTAAAAAATAAATAATATGGCTTACATGTTCTTATGAAGGCTTGCAAACCAGAATCTCTGTGAACAATGGATTTTTTTTTATCCTTTAAAACTTCGATACACTATACTTTGTGATCCACAACAAAAAATCCGAACCAAGTGAGGTTCAATATTACTGAGGTTGTTCACTTGCTTAAAAATAGTTGATTACTTATGGGCACTCCATATTGAATTATCACTTGTTGAATTACAGCTTACAAATGTATTATGAAAAAGCCTTAATGAAAATCCCAACTAATAAAAATTAGAAAAAAGTTGACAGCAAATTGGTTCATCATAGTTTATAGAAATTTAAATAAAATTTAAATTAAAACAATTCATAAAACCCAACCATTATAAGGAACATTTCTAGAAAGATAGCAAAGTGTTTGGATACCCAAAGTAAGTTGGATGGACGAGGTACCCAAGCAACAATAATCTAAATGCAGACAGTAGCAACATAACTTCAATGGTTAGAAACAGAATATATTGATATTGCTATTGCTATTGAACAAAGTCCAATTAATTCAATAACTTTCTATTTAGATTAAATTAAGCGGAAGTATGTTTAAAGAAATTGTTTTCTTCTTTTTATTTAGATATTATTTCTAATTTTGTTTTACTTAAAACTAGGCACAAAATATCAACATTGGTAGCAGAGAGAGGCAATCATGCTAAAAATCAGGAAAAATCAATTATTAGAAAATTTGTCAATTTTGATTGAATTTGAAATTCAGAAAGTGGAGAATCCACGCTTTCCACTTGTAGAGATCTAAGCACTTTTGTGATGTATTAATGTAAAAAATTATATAAATAAGAAGTTGTTCAGGTAACAGTCTTAAAGTGTTAAGTTGCAGTGTGAAAATCAAAGTTAGCAAAAGGAACCATATTTTGAACATTGTTATGAGAAAGCAGCCTGGCTTCTTTATGTAAAAGGCAAAACTAATAAAGATTATATCATTCATGATAAATCTGCTTTCTGTGTGATTATGCTTAATTACCTCTTTTATTTTGGAAAATAAACTGTGTCCATTTTTTTATTATTAAATTAAATAATTGTTAAATATTTATTAATTAAAATTTGATATAATTTGAACAATTCTTAAATAACTGTTAATTATTACGAAATTACACATAATGGCGCAATATATATATGTCTTAAGGGAAATGTGACTATCTCATTTACGTGTAGTTTTAATTCATAATAATATCATGAAATTATGCCTAATTGTTATAAACTGTCCAAAGTTTGTAATAATAGATGACACACTTCCTCTATTTGCTGCACAATCTTGGCTGATGGTGGGTTATTATTATATAAACAAATAATGGCAAAAATAAGCCTGCTAACGTTTTTAGTTATTGTCAGTAAATGCTAAAAAATAATTTAATTATAATAAAAAATTCACTCATGTTTTCATATTTTACAAATAACATTACTATTATTGTTTTTCATTTACAAAATCAAGAAGACTTCATTCTACCACTTGTCTTCTGTCAAAACTTAGTAAAGGTGTTTTCACTACTTTCTCTTGTTTTTTCAACAGCTACAGAATATTCCGGAGGATTTGATGCATCATCTTTGATAATGACGGATGTATTTTGTTGGTTAGTTTCCCTCTCTGAACTATTCCATATTCCATAGCTGAAGTATATGATATATCCTGTAAAGCAATAATATTAGTTAGGTATATGGTAAATTTATTATTCTGGAATAATCCATTTTTAAAATTTTTGCAGTAAGTACTTACTTACATATTAAAAAAAAAGAATTTATACATACCTACAATAAGCCAGATAACAAATCGTATCCATGTTTGAACATCTAATTGAACCATCAAATACAGGTTCATGAATATACTGATGCAAGGTACCAAGGGCACCATTGGGACCTAGAAAAGTAATAAAAAATATATTACATATTCATTCAACTATAATGAGTAAATAAAACTTTTAACTTTTTTTTGAAAAAGAAATTTTTTCTCACAATATATTTTATAATCAGGACCGGATCATAAAATGTACTGTGGATATGAGTATTAAAGATGTGTTTCTATTGTTTAAAATATCATGCTTTTCCATCAAGAAGCAACAGTTAACCTTAAATGTGATAAACTATTTACCCTCAATATGTCTATTTTGTCTTGAGGTATAAATACATTTTTTTTTCTTAGAGCAATAATAATTAAGAACTGTTGAAAAACCACTTCATCATGAGTCAATATACTTCAAATTAACTCATTGACTCCTAGCAGTGTAAATGGTTAATTTTCTGACTTATGGAAAATTACAACAGTATTAAAAAGATATATTATTACTTTTAACTTACACTTTATGCTTCAAAAAAAATCTACTGAATTCATAAAAATCAACACTTAAATCCACGCTTCACTGTAAATTTTATTACCTTAAATGAGAGATTCACATTCTGCATTGGTTGTCTAATGATAACTAACCAAAATACGAACATTAAAACACCGAGAACTGATATACCAATCACCCAAATCTGTCCATATCCCCAAACTAAAAAGGCGCTGAATCCAAGTGTTACCAGAACTAAAAAAAAAACAAACATTTATTTTGAGAATACTACACATGTTATAAAATATTATTAACTACGATCCTTGCTCACAGAATTGTATATCTTAATGCTTGTATTGTAAATGTATTGTCAATGCCAGTAGAGATCAGTACAAAAGCTTCAGAATATCACAAAAAAATTGCATTCCGGTCTTTATCCCTACTCTCTTCAAAAAGATAATGTGTTAAACAACAAAGTTATAAATAGTTTTCGCAGTAAACTTCTGTTAATTTAAGCTCCACATGATTTATATTAGGAGCAGACATGGTTAAAAGAGACTTGAATGACGTTTTCAAGCATGAATTTTGTGGATAGTATTTTTGACATAAATAGTACACATTTGTTAGGTTAAAAAGATTTGCTTACAGAAAATGAAGACTGATAAGTTTGCTATACTTGATGACAAACTTGTTGGTTCTTTTATACCATTCAAATTAAAACTTTGTTTCAGTACAGTCCATAGAGAATTTCTGTAGGGTAGATTATTTGTTTGATTCAAATACTTCTCCGTTTCATCTTGTTGATACCTACAAAATCATTGCATTATTAAAATCTGATGGAAGTCTATCTATAACTCCGTAGCATTATTAACCGCTAACATTTATTGAACAAGAAATTCCCTACTTATATAATGATCAATAAATATTACTAAACAATTAATGTTAAGTCAATTAAAATGATTGGTATAATATTAGTTTGAAGTTTGATATGCTTCAATTAATTAATTTAAAAAAGTATTCTACCCTACGAGAATTTTATCAGTTGGTTGATTACTATTTCAGCTTCATGTCAAATTTTGAAACTTAACATACCTTTACAGCATTACAAACATGCTTAGAAGAAATAAACATTATAACTAAACTAAGTTCAAAAGTGTTTTATGTAATAATCGCACTTTGAATTATCTTACAAATAAAAACACTAATTTCAATTTGTTGTGAAATTCGCAAAAAAATTATATAAATTCCAATTCATTCAATAAATATTATATCTTACCTCAATACTAAAACACTAATTGCAACAATTGTGTATGCCATCAATGTTCCAATAGACATCATATCGATCAGTTGATTCAAATTGAAGAGAGTTGCCATTATTCCTAAAGAAGAAACATAAATAGAAAATTTAATATTAAGAAAATCTTTATTGACCTAATTTCTATAGTATTCAATGCTATTATATATACAATTAAAATTATATTATATTTTATTTCTAACTAGGATTTAAAAGAAATTTACCCACCTGATAATATTCCGGATACAATAGTTGCCAAAACTGGTGTTAAGGTTTTTTTGTTTATCTTTGACAAACTCCTGAAAAGTACGCCATCACTGCCCATGGCATAAAGAACTCTCGGAAGTGGAAACATAGCTCCCAAGAGACTAGTGCACAGTGCAAATATAGCTCCAATGGTAACCACCCACTTAATTATTGGCATGCCAGTCTCTTGGAACACATGAGGAAATGGTGCATCGGCATCCTGCAAATAATTCATCCTTTATTTACAAATAAGATATTAAAAAAAAAAAACAATACAATCATTTATTAGAACACATGTACAGGTACTCACACCTATGTGATTTAATCACCTATAAAAAGTTTATTGAACTAAGATGACTTGTTTGGTTGTAATAGAGAAAAGATAAATAAACAATATAGTAATTATAATGTGAAAGAAAACTATTTACATTTTTTGCTTTTTATCTATTCATAGAAAAAATAATATTACTCATAGGAATGCAAGGTACTTTTTTTTTTGTTGAATTGTATGACTATTCATCCACTATGTGTTCTAGCACCTTTAAATAAACACATTAAGTATATAATTTTTTTGAATTAGTACATATATGTATACATAATCTTACTAAGGAAAAATTGATAAAAATTGTTTATGATTTTATAAAAATATTATGTTATGTTAAACAATGAGTTTCTATCAGCAAAATCAAAGTTGATGAAAAGAGATCTATTATGGAATAATTACATGAAAATCAAAAATGACTTTACCTGTAAATAATATGGCCACATCAATGTAAGAATTGTTGAGATACTGAAATATGAAGCAAATACAATAATCAACGATATGACGATGGACAGAGGAATATTCTTCTGAGGGTTTTTGGCTTCTTCTCCTGTTGTAGCAACACAGTCGAATCCTACGAATCCAAAGAAGCATTTGGCGGCACCGGCCATGACTCCTGCTACTCCGAAGGGCATGAAGCCTCCATCTCCAGCATCCTTGCGATATTCTTCAGTGATGTTCGAAACATCAATTTGCCAGTTTGAAACATCCGCTTTAAAATGTAACAAAATACACTTCTATAAACTTGATTTCAAACAACATAAAAAATAATACTAAATATGAATGATTATATTTGTTAGAACAGTATCCATATTTATTTTTAAGTTACAACCAATAATGAAATCTATGAATTTACATTTTCATTTACAGGCAAATAATTGAGTTCATTGCCAAAGTTGTAACAATTCAAATTTGATATTGAAATTCCATCAAGCACCTTCAGTCGATATCATAAATTAGTTCATTACATTTGAAGTTTTAAGTATAACTTCTCGGTGAACATTTGGTGGTATTTTAGATAATAACCACAAATTTTTAGCACCATTTCCACCACATATATTTAATGATTAGGGCAGATTTCACTCATTAAAAGCATTATCAACTGATCAGTTGTCCTTTTTCAGTTAAGTGTTAATACAATTTTACAATATTTTTTATGTATAAAATATATTTACCTTTGGTAGCTCCTGAAACTACTACAACAATGACTGTAGCTAAATTCAATGCGGTAAAGATGTTATTCAAACGTGTTGACTCTTTCACTCCAACAGCAAGTAGAGCTAAAAAAAAATACTTTGTCAATATAACTGTCAGCCATAGGATTAATTGCATATCATTTTGGCCGTCCAAGAACTTATTAAAAGTTGAATAGGAATATAGTCTTTTAAATCTCAATAGCTTAGCCCTTACTGTGCTACTGGAAATGATACATCACATTGCATTATTATTTGAATGGATATTTATGTTAAAAGATAAACAACTTTATCATTGGTCAATTGAATGTGTCATGAAATACATTTATGTTCCTTAATGTGTTTTTATTTCTTACTTTGGATAAAGTTTTATGCACTAAAAATTATTTTAGAGATATTTTGAAACTGAAAAATCTTGATTGTTGTAATTTATATTCCTGTATAACAATAGTAAAGTAAACTTTTCTATAAGTATTTCAAAGGAACTTCGCACAAAATCAACAGATTCTTAGGAAAATAGGAAATTTTGTAAAACAATAAAAAAGTATTTGTACATATATGCACACTTTAAAATCCACAAAATTTTGTGGATCTGAACAATCAATGGATAAATTTATTGTATTTATTTTTTTATTTCAATATGTATACAGTTCTGAAGTTGCTTTATACATAACCATAAAGGTTTAGATAATTGTAGTATTGTAATTTCCATAAACAATCTTATTTCAAATTCAAACTGTGACAGTTCATTGACAATGACAATAACCACTGAAAAAAAGTATTTGCATAGTGCTCTAAAATTTTAACTTTTTTACAGGCCTAAAACAGTTTTCAGTAAATATTCATGTGAAATGAGAACAATGGGATCCCATAAAATAGCTTTAATATAAGATATTTCTCTCATAAATCACATTATATATATAAAGTGAGCAATGTATTGTATATCTTACCAGAAATAATAAATACTAGTAGGCAAGCAAAGAAGTCTGGATATGTTGCAAGGAAACTGATATCTATTGGCATATATTTTGTGAAGAAATCTTTCATAGCATCTCCCGCCAATGCATCAATGTAATTACTCATACCCTTGGCTACGCTGGATGTCCCTGGAAACAAATAAATCAATTTAAATCCATTTTATACATGAAATAAGAAGCATTTTTCTATCTGTTCTTTTTCGGACACATTTTGTCCCGATAATTTCCATACGATTTTTTGAAATCAACACTTTTTTTTGGTGGAATATCGCTTAAGCATCTAAGCAGGGAACAGGTTATGAATCGAGCAACATATTCCCAAGAATGAGCAATTTTTGGATTGCAACACTCTCTTACAGGGATGCAAAATGCCAGCATTATTAAAAGGCTGCCATAAAATTTGTCTAGCTGGCACTCAATACCAGATTGAAATGGAAATTGGGGTTGAAAATAGTTATAATATTAACCTGATCAAAGCTGGTTACTCAAAAATATACATATATGAAACCATTTAATATGCCTCAACTGCTCTAGCTGGTACTAGTGCTTTCTGGCAGCAAAAATGTGAAGTTTTATAATATTTTAAGGTTAATTCTTGCTTTGTTAATAAAATGTAAAATCAGTAGTGGCACATCTTTAGGAGCAACAATGACTGGGCCCCGCCAACAATTTAAATGAAACATTAAGTAGTTATTTAGTTTTATTCTGCAAAAATTATTTAGATTAACTTTAATTCACCAGAATCTATGCAAAGGCAATTATTCAACAAATCGCCATCATTCATTGGTGAGGCGCGACATATGTTTCAGGCTATTAAAATTCCCAGAAGAAAAAGCACTCTCACATGATATCTTAAATTTTATTTGAATTTGTAAGATAAGAAAATAGACCAACCTACTTTGGTACAAATGAAAAGTAAATATTATAAGCGATTCTGTCATCGAGGAAATTGTGAATGAAAATTTAACACAAATATTTTTGTGGACTTCTTATTTAGGAAAAAAATGGTGTTTAGTCTTATAGTTTTGATTTGCTGACTACAAGAACTCTCTAGTACCATGCTTATGGATTTGAACAAATTTTATTTGTGCTGTACAATGGATATTGTAGATTTGGAAAGATTCTTAAAGCTTTATATTATATTACAAGTAATTATTTATACTTAATATATATTTCGTAAACTTGATATGTAGCGCAGTTAACATGTAAATATGTCATAAAGATAATTATACATTAATATAAATTATGCTGACTAAAACAATCTATAAAATTTGTGAATATGATTGATGAGTAAATAACGCAACAATTTTCATCACTAAAATTTACCTTAACATATAGCCAACATAAAATATATTTTAATAAACAAACACATGACAATTTCCGTAAATTTTTCTAAAATAGATGATTGTAAACAATAATGCAAAACAAACCTGCATAATAATAAATATATCATATTTACTTAAGTCTCAAAAGCGTATGTTGATATATGTAATGTCATAAAAATTATTTCTTATTTTGTCTGTCTTATCAGTCCAAATGAGTGAATAATTTTTTTTCATTAGTATTTTTGTTATTTACAGCAGTATTTTTTGAGTGGAGAGACTACGTATGATTTTAAAATTATTAACATTTATTTTTTAATTAAATGTGATAAGCAATAAAATATAAAAAGCTGTACGACTTGATGTCCTTTGATTCAGTAGCTAGGAGTACCAGACAGAAGATTATTAATTCTGTAAATTAAGTGATAAATCCGGCATCATTGTGTGATTTTCTTTTTAAGATAATTATTTCAATTTCCTAATAATTAGCTGTGCAATTATGTTGTTTTTCACAAACAAAATTGTAAATGATAAAATATAGTTCACTGGAGTTCTGGAAACATTTAATTTAAGGTATCAATGATTTTTATTTTATTAACATAGTCAGGACAGAATTTTCCTCAAAATTGTTTTCTTCTCTGATCACATCGCTGCATTATTATTTATTCAAATTGATGAGTTAATTCAAATACTACTCACCTATGACATATTCTAAGACCAGATTCCATCCAATTGTAAAGGCGATGAATTCGCCAACACTGACATAGCTGTAGATGTATGCTGATCCTGCCTTTGGTACACGTGATGCAAACTCTGCGTAACATAAACCTAAAGAATGTGAAAATAGACAATGGTCAAAGAAATAAATTTACACAAATTGAGAGATGAAAAGGTAACAAAGATCAATGTGTCTAAAAGACACAAAGATTAATTATTCAAAATTTACATGGTATGTTTACAGCAGATGTGAGGGGAATATGGTATTGATGAAGGTGTGCTCATGTACGAAAGTTTTCAATTATATGCCAATTTCTAGAATATAAAATGCCAAAATGCATTCAAGATATATCCGCCACCTTTTTGTAGCCATATTTAGAAATAATTAATAGCTGAGTTCATCGACAACCAGTAAGCTCCAAATTAGTGTATTTGGACAAGTTTAAGCAAAAATGGATAAATCTGTGTTTTCTCAAATTTTGCGATAGGAATGCCTCCATCTGGACCTCCAAATGACGTCCCTCTATTACACAATATTTAAGATAGTGTCTGTGACTCTTTTTTATTAAATTGTTTTTTTTTTAAATTGAATAATCATAGCTATAGATCAGTGCTTCCAAAAAATTTCATACTACAGCCCCCTGAACAAAAAGCATATAGAGAATAAAAATATGCTGCCCCCAGTTTGGAAAGCACTAATACGATTAATTTTACTTATTTGTTACAAAATTATATCAAATATTCCTAATCATATGAATTTTGAAAAGATTATACTTGTAACATTTCGGAATATTAGTCACCTACCATAATTTATTTTTAAGATAAGTTGTACAATGTTGTACAAAGCTGAATACTAGAATGCACCCACATCAAATAAATGGCGCTAATTTGACAGCAATTGGATATTTTCATGATATTATTTTAACATGAAGTTGCATCATAACATAAATCTGAATATCCCAAAAAAAATTGCTTATGACAGCATTTAAACGTTTTTCAAAGTGATTTCCCGAAGACGTCCGCAGTTAGGTTACTAATTCATAACAAAATTATCGCTAGCAATAAAACAGGTGCAGTTATATTTTTTTTTCACAAGAGATAATTGCGAAGATTATTTTTACATCTGTATGGAGTAAATTATTTGTTTTCAACAACTCCGACCAAGGCAATAACATTACTATGAATCATTCATGAGTCGAATAATATTATACAAGTTGACAGGTCTACACGGCATTTTTTCGTGAATGTTTCTAAAACCTGTCATGCATAAAAAAATCCCATATAAAAACATAATAATACGGCCATTACTGATGATTATTTCAGAAAACAATTCGTAAAACATCTATTTGCACTTTTTAATGCGCACAGTCTTTTAAAAACAATTTAACACGACGACATGCAGTGGACCGTTTGTTAATTTTTTAAATGCTTTTTGTAAAACTTAAAACTTTTTTCATATGTAGGATTTAGTTGCATGTTGGAATAATCGTAGGTAAAACAATAGCACTTACGGCTCAAGTAGAAGATATGTGCTCAAGAAGTGACTCATCAGCGGAAATAATATGAGCTGACATCATAAAAGCGGCTGCAGTTTTGCTGTTTCCGATATTTCGGGTTTCGGGTAAACATGGAATAAAATCTGTGACAAGATGACGGCTCAGTAAATTCGTGCCTACTTCTAATAGAAATGCCAAATTGTCAATAAAAAGGATTAATTGGGTTTCTTTTAATGAGAGCGCACATAATAGCAGTTGAATGAAATCGTACGAGCATATGATCGGGATGTTACGATATGAAACGATATATCGGGGAAAGATGAATGCGGGATTATATAACATTTTTCTTATGGGTATTAAGCCGGGAATAAATAAATAAACGATACATCCAAGAAAACGATACTTTGGGATTCAACTGTATATAAATATTTTTTTTCAGTTGATAATACTCGCGATGAGCGAAACCGGTCCTGACCAAAAAATATATTGTAGAAATAAGCACTAAAAAAATGTGTTTTTATTATTTAAAGTATATAAATATATACAACTGAGCGGTAAAATACTATAGAACAGCATTATTTGTTAATATTTTGTATTGTTCGTTGACAGTAATGATTAGGACCCATAAGAAAAAAGAAGGTTTATTTTTTTAACACATTAAATATCACTGCTCTATTTAGAGCTCATTTCTTTTTTGAATCTATTATTTTTCGAATGTGCTCAGAATAATTTAGAAGTATGAAAAAATAGTTCACGATGAGCACACAAAAAGAAAAATATTCACATTACCTACTATTGTACATACAATGGTAATACAAAGATCAGAGTGGAAGACTCTTCCCCGTTACTGCATTTAATTGTCTTTTGCAAAATCTTATAACGCAAAATCCATGATACTTTATTGAAACAGTTTCCTTGATATAAAATTCTAATGGAGCTTACCTCAACAGAATTTGTTCTTCAAATATTATTTTTCATTCAATGACCTTTCCTTTCTTTGGATTAAGTAAGGTAGGCAAGACAAGATTAGAATAGGACAATATTATTATTGCTCTCACTGCGCCCTGTTATGAGTTTGATGATTGAACGGGTGGGAGGGAATTGAATCATAAACATTCATAAATTAGAATATAGTAAATAATAAATAAAATAATAGACAATTTAAATTTACTTAACTATCCGTACTGGAAATCGAATCTGTGAAAACCCAAACCGAATCCAACAACGTTCACCGCTGGGCTACACAACCGGTGAAATTTCAACTACATATAGTATCATAAATGCTTACTGTTTTGTAAATGAATATAAACAATTTATAGCTGGATTTAGTCAAAAGTTTTTACTTGAGGACGTATTTATTTTGAACTATATTAGTATTCAATATTGTGGATCATTAATTTATAAAAATTCAGCTTACCAGCAAAGGCGGACGCGATGGCAGCCACCAGAAATGAGAGGCACACCGCTGGACCGGCGACTTGTTTGGCGACAGATCCCGCCAATACATAAACCCCAAGTCCTAAAGTGCTTCCGACCCCCAAAGCTGTGAGGTCCAACAGATTCAACACTCTGGCCAACTTTGTTTCGTCACCATCTTCGTGAAGCTTTTTACAACGAGTGAGCGCATTCCAAAATGAATTGATCCACATAATTGTTTATCTGTAACAAAAAATAAACAAATATTAATCATCTTTGTGATACAATATATAAAATACACATATCCTTCGATTTACACGATAGATAGGTTTATGAGAAAAACGTGTAAATCTAAATTGTATATGTTTTAATGTAAAACCGTGTAAATCGAAAAGTGCACAAAAAACGCATAATTTGACTGTTTTCTAATATACATAAGTAAAGCAAAATTATTAAAAAAATATATTTATAAATATTCTTTTATTAATAAGATTATACATAAGGAACAAAAAAATTAAATCCAAAAGATTCATAAAAAAAAATATTGCAACGGTTGGTGGAGTTTTCATTCATCACTATCACAAATCACTGTCAATCTCTTCTTCGTGACTGGTTCAAAGTCACTTTCGTCACTCGAAATTATTTGTGCCAATTTGATGTTTGAAGAAGAAACATTTACACCTCGAGGAGACTTGATAATAAAATCCGTTATTAACATTTGCTTCGAATTTCTTTTTCAATCCGTATAAAAGCGTAAACGTATACAACAAGTACAGTGTAAATCGAGGGATACGTGTACTTACAAACTAATTCTTCGTAAGTAATAATTTACATCTCTTGTAACGTGTTACCTAGCACATTATATTACTATAATTAGTATTTTACAAAAAAAACGAGCTCTTGATATTCCTATATTTTTTTAACAAAGTGGCGTCCGAGCCACTGCAAAAAATTGTGTTAGTTTTACTTTATTAATAGACTAGCGTGTTCCCGGCATGCGATACAATGCCACTCAAAAAAAAAGAAACCGCGACTTTATGGAAGCGCCACGTCGAGAGCCTCTCGCCTTCCGATTGGATAAATCCGACTTGAGGCAAGGCCGGAGCCAATTAGAAACGATAAGCTTAAGTTATGTTTTTCTTACCGAAATTTGACAGTGGCGGCCGTATGCGTTTTTATTTATTGGAGTGATTTTGGATACACAATGTTTTTTAGTTTTTCTATCTGGTGCGTACACAAATAAATCAGAAGGTTTTCCAACACGTGAGCAGGCCACATAAAGTTGTCCATGTGAGACAAGCTGTGATGTCTAAATTTAGTCCACACACTTGTAACGATTGTCCTTGTGCCTTATTGATGGTCATTGCAAAGGCGACTTGCACTGGAAACGACAGACGTTTAAATTCAAATGGCATATCTGTCGGAATCATTGGGATGCGTGGCAACAGTACATCTTCTCCTTTGAATTTTCCATTTCAAATTTTAGCTTCAATAATTCATCATTATTCGTACTGAAAGCCTGGTACCGTTGCAAAGTCGTGAGGAATTTATGTTTCGGAGAAGAATGATAGGGACGCCAATTTTCAATGTTAAAGCATGTGGCGGCATGCCTGGCAAATCAAGTGAATTCAAGAATTCTGTCGGATAATTGACGACTTCGTCTTGATTCGTTATAGTATCGATGGACTTATACGTTGTCGCTTCTCCGTGTATTTCATTTAGTATGCTGAAATTGATTGCATTGACATGCTTGTTTTTGGCTGCTAATATAGCACGTGCACTGAGCCATTGATGCCTTTTATATTTGTGTGCAATATTTGGAAAAACTTTGTGAATCAATTCGTCTATGTTTGTGGTTATTTAACAGAAATTCGCTGGCAATGTGATACATTGTGTGGATTCCTCTATTGCCATTTTCCAATATCCTATAGCCAACAATTGTTTTGCGAAACGTTCAGCGGATGCATCATGTTGTAGTTGTACACGCATATTGGTCTTCAAAGTGAATCTATGTACGTATCGCCATAAAATGCATGGTTTGAGACATGCATTAAGTTCATCGGCCACTGTTGAACGTGATATAACAGATAGAGTTTGTCGAAAATCACCAGACAATAAAATGAGTGCGCCACCGAAAGGTTGTGAAGAAAAGAAGTGCTTCCAATGATTTTTTGTATGCCATAGTACATTCGTCACATACAATGATTTTACATAATATGAGTAGTTTGCCCGTTTAAGAATTTTTGTTGATATTGCATGTTGGTGTCTCAATTATTTGCATATTCAATGGCAATTTCAGTGCTGAATGCGCTGTTCGGCCACCATCCAAAAGAGTTGCTGCAATTCCAGATGATGCGATTGCTAGTGCAATGTTTTTTCGTGATCGTGTGGCTGCCAAAATGAGTGAAATGAGGAAGGTTTTACCTGTGCCTCCAGGTGCATCTACGAAATAAAATCTACCACTTTGACTTGTAATTGTATCCATAATTGTGTCATACACTTTACGTTGATCTGGAACCAATTTCGGAAGATTCGTTTGAACAAATTTACCCAATTCATCCTCATCAAAGTGTGTTTCTCGTTGGAAATCACGATCACTTCAGTCGTTTTCATATCGATTCAGCGCAGCCATTCCCAATTGTACCAATGATTTGGTAGCGATTACTAAGAATATGTCCTCAATAAATAGCAATGCCTCATTATTATACGTTTGGTGTGAATTGAACGTGTGGGTTTTGAATTGTTGCACGCAAACTATGTAAAATATCTTCACTCATGTAGCCTTTGCATTTTTCCCAAAGATCTTTTGAATTGGATGGAAAGAAAATTGTTAATATTACTGCAAATAACGGACGTATTTGTTGTGGGTAAGCAGTATTCGATGAACCAGCGAGTGAAGTGTCCCAATGTGCATCGTTTTCTAGAAGATTTAATTCGAGGCAAGCTTCACGATAACATACACGACACACATTCGACCGTTTACTGTTCTCAATTCTTGGAAGGATGTCCGTCCACGTATGTTGATTAACAGTAATCGCAAGTAAAAGCATTCTGCATTATTTGGGTGAACAGTGTACAGACGGCCTAATGCGTCGGTTGAATATACATTGTAATGTCCTTCAACTGCTTTACCTTGTTTGCGACATTGAAATTTCTTTCTGATGCATTCCATCTGTAGAATTTTGGCACTTCAGAGTAAAGTAGCGTCTTTGCAAACATATCAACCCTACACAATAAGAAAAATGCAGTTAACGTTGTTGGCTGTGGTGACAATGCTCTAACACGTGCATTTTCTGTTGTGAAGTACACTCCTTGTCCATTTTCAAGGTGAACTGCCAAATGAGTAACTGTTGGATGCTGTTCATGAATTGGAAATGATAAAATGTGCCATGCTGCTTCATTGCTACTAATGTAGCGTCCCAGTTGATATTGGTTGATTTTATCGATAGATGCAGTTGAATTTCCCACTCCAAAAACTGCCTTGTCGCTTCCTTTGTTGACATTTTTATTGTAACATATGTATTTGATGGATTTCACTTAATTGCAATACTCGACATTGATGTGTGCTTTGTACGTTTTCGAGAGACGCTGTGAATACGGTACAATCCAACGATTATCAACTTCAACCTCATTGTTTCGCCCTTTTCTTTCGTGCTTGAGTTGTATTGTGACTTATTGCTTTTCGTTGGGTGGCATAACTGATTTCACAGTAAACATTACGTTTTGAAATTCACTTTTGAAAAATAAAAAAAAATGATTGATATAATACTATCCGAAGTCGAAGTCGAAGTCGAAGTCGAATTTCAAAATAAACCCTTTCTATTGTATATCACACACGATTTATGCGTAATATTTATTTCAATTCGTTCTGTCATGAAACATAAAACTAAAACAAAAAAGTCGGTAAAAATTCAACATTGAAATACTTTATTCAAAAATCGAATTTTGCTTCAAAATATTCAGTACCTTACGTAAGTACCTACTTAAAATACCCACAGGTGAGTGAATGTGACAGATTTGCGTCAAGCTTGTTTTCGGCGTTGATATGGATACAATGTGTTATAAATGGCCATTCTGTGTTACAATAGTCTTGTATGAAAACATGTTTTTCGTAAATATTCAATTAATTTTTGTAATCAAATCAAATTCTGAGTATCCTATCTTTTGCCCAGTAGTCTAAGCAATAATTCGACAAAATTTTATCGCAATTAGATTAATGGTGTAGGAGTTTATGAAGGACAGACAGACAGACATTCATTGTTATATATATAGATAAAGTTTTTTGTGTTCCAGCTCATATAAACTTATGACAACGGCTTATTACATGTAATAAAGCATATGTTATTTTTAAAATGGATAAAATTTTGATTTTTTTATAGATTTTTTCGTAGCCTGAACCTGTATTTCAATATCCCTCTCAATCAGCGAAACTTTTATGAATACAGGACAAAATATAATATAAAAAGATTTTTTCGCATTACAAGACAATTTTATGAATGGCAAAAAGGAAGAAACATCGTGGGCACGCTTCTATTTTTCATACTTACATACTTACTACTACCTATTTCGTCATAAAATGGTTTTACATTATTAAATATTTTTCATTTGATGTAATTTTGGGAAATATTATCGAGCAATAAAACATCTGTGGAACATTTAAAAATCAAATAATTCTTTATATGTAATTTTCTTCCGTACATCATTCTAACATTAGCCCTTTATAAAATTATGTCACGATTGACTTGCGAACACCCTATTATAAATATTATGTGCATTTATTGATTATTATGCTCTTCATTAAGGGGAATCACACTAAGGAAAAATTCAATGATTAATAATAAATCGAAAAATCGTGATTTTTTACTCTTCTCTTAGCCACGAAAACAACAACAATAAAAATATGGAAAATATGCATGACTTAACTAAATTTAGCTAACATTTAATATAAACCATAAAAAAAGAACATAAAACAACAAAAAAAAAACAAATATTAATTCAAATGCAAAATAATCAAGTAATGCACTTAAATCTCGCCAATTAATTTAATTATATTGTGGGAAATCGTTAAAACAGTATCATCAAACTCATAAATTTAATGTTTTTTACTCTCTTTTTTTAAAAACACATTCTTAGAAATCTGACTAGATATGGTATTGCTTTGGCTAATGCTGTTAAAATTATCATATGATTGTCTCATTGATAATGAATAAAATATCGATTATATATTTTAAACTGAAGTCCAAAACGTGTGAATCTATTATTATTTCAGCGTAAGTTTAATATTAATTTAATATGTCAAAAAGGAAATTCATCAATTATAATTTGATCAAATCATTTTTACTTAATATTTCAAGGAAGCCTTATATCTCAGGAAATGTTTAATATATCATTTATAACGGTGTTCAAATTAAAATTTGAAAAGTTTGGAGTACAGTTCGTTCTTGAGATACTATTTTTTTTATGAAATTGAAGTAATCTGTTTAAGGGGAATGAACAAGATTCAGATTGAGAGACATTTATATCTGTTTACGAGTTTATTGAACATTATTTTGCAATAGTTTTAGAGATTGATTAAATCTTTAATATTTTTATTCTACTAACCATCAACAATTTAGATATGATGCTAAAACAATGGTCTGCTATTTGTTTCAAATATAGTTGATATTTTAGTATAGTATAGTTATAGATTATTTTTTCTAGCATTTCATTTTAATAGGCATGCAGTCTAATGATCGTTATCGTGATCGTAGTACACTTTTTAATCGATGTGTGACGGGTATCCGATCTCTAAAATTCCCCTTTAGTCACATGATCGCAACATTACGTCATAGCAAATTTATAAATTATATAAATTATATTCAAATATAATTTAAAGAACCTTTTACTATGCCACAAAGCGTACAAAAAAAGTTGTAAAAAAATACCGCGAAAGGTGCCGGAACGCCGTTTTACTTGGGAAAAAGCCATGGTCCTGTTGTAGTCTCGTCCTTCAATATTATTCTCTTACTCTTGTATAAAAATGAAGGTCTGAACTTCCGAATACCCAACAGTTAGTGTCTTGTATAACAACTTCGACAGACATGCATTTATAAAGACTATAAAATCATTTTAATAAATATAATTAAAAATTAATAGCTCAATTTCAATCAACATATTAATTTGGTTTTTTTAGAAATATATTATTAGTTAAATTTAGAATATTAACTAAAATGAAGGTTTGTTAGGTCGAAGAGATATATCACAAATATTAAAAATGTCATTTTTTGTCAGAGCAAATTCAAGAATGATTTTGTATGAACTCCTGTTTGAAAATATCTCTATAGAACATCGACAATTCATCTATAAACAGACATCTCTAAGTATATAAAATGCTACCTGTCCTCTATTTTAATATAATATTTGGTATACATAGAAGATAAAAATATTTATGAATTTATTTTCCTACTCATAAGAGATTGTAAATACTCGTGACCAACAGGAAAAAATTGTAGATTCATTGAATGTTTCGAAATGAATTAAAAACATTATTGATGCTTCTTTGAAAGAAACGTGATAACCTTAATGTTCGTATTTTTGTGAAAATTTCGACAACCTTACATAATATTATATCGAAGGGAATTATCATAATTTTTCAGAGTTGTTTCTTTTAATCTGAAAATATATGCGTGCACTTTTTTCGATATTAATTTTATGGACAAATATACATTTACGTATAAAGATTGGTAGAGGGAAATCAATTGACTGTAAATTTCTAAAATATTAATTGATTATTTGCGTTAATTGTCAGTTATAAAGTTTTATCGTTGGCAGAAATGTTGATGAGGATACAAAAGTCTCAGAAGTTTAATATATTATATCATGCTAAATAACGGTTTAGTCGATTCAAAATGTTGTACTATTTACATTTAGTCGACGAGAAAATCGATCACAACTTTCTTTCCCATGGTACTAAATTTTAGCCAATATGGCCATATAATGGCAATATAATGGCCTTTGTACAGACTGTGTATTTATAGCATTCCGATCGGGGCGTAGAAACTTTACCGCTACGCCACAAAAGATGAGTTCATTTAAGACAGTACAATCTCTTCTGGACCGTACTCAAATAATTAGTAAATGAATCCACAACTACTGTATTATACATATACTAATGTATTTTAATTACAGAAAAATTCACTACCAACTCTTACTGGCATATTTGTATTCACCTCTCAGTCACACTGTATATAAATATTTCGATAGTATCTTTCTCGCTCAACGACGGAAATGCACTTCTCAATCATTGACAGCAGAAGCCTGATAGATACTCACGATCAGATGTGAATTTTCCTTTATGTATGAAACGTCATATGATCTGTTTGATTAGCCAAATTTATTCTGTCACTGCGTTTTTACAAGGCTGCAATGCCTTATGCAAAAGAATTGCAATCGTGAAAACACGCAGGCATTTCAAATGATGAAATGTCAATGTACTGACAACCATGACATACATTTTCAAAGGATTTACGGTCCGATTATATCTCTGCGAAACCTGTTATTTTACTAAAACTATCTCAATATCAGTTGGTAAATAAATATATCATAGTAAGAGGAAATTCATCTTAGACGTAAACAATTCATATAGTAATGTTGAAATTCTATTTATCGTGTAAGACAGGGTTAAATATTATCACACGATGAAAAAATAGCTATGTATTTTAGTTATACAAAATTTATGAGGTATATATTTGATAGCTATTTTGGCTTACGCCTCAGTTCTGATGAGGGCGTAAGCTGAAATAGCTATCGACTATATACCTTACAAATTTTATAGAACTGAAATACATTGCTATTTCTCACCGTGTTGTAATGGAGTTCTACGAAGTAAATACCAATGCAATCAATTATATATATTCTTATTTTTCACTAATTATAATACCAGCTGATTGGTTTCATCCCTATCTCTAAAGTAACACACTGTTTTTAAATGAGATACTATTTGGCTTACAATATGTTTTCCTTGTCAATTTGTCAGCCATTTGTCAATCTCAATAATCACATATTTGAGGACACCGCGGATTATCTCATTAGCGCAAAGGCCCGCGATTAGAGCCTTAATTATGACTTATATGATTCACATGATGTCATTTTTGATTAAATGAGTTAACTAGGAAGAACTATCAAAATGTTGATAACTTTATGTGAGAATGATTGAAAAATCATATAAAACACTCGCATTTTTCTGACGATATTTTCTATGCGCTAAGCAAGGCATCAACACTATAGCTCAGGCCTCTCAAGTGTGTATATAATCCACCACCAAGTGAGGGTGCTAAGATTAGAGCTATGCTAGGTCTCAAATCATGCGGTAAAGATGTAACTATATGTGTAAATTTACTGAAAAATGCTATTTACATCTTGATAACAGTTATAAAGTATATGAACGTAATGTTTATGGCGTCTAGCCGAATGAATGAATTAAAACACATATTTAGTTAACATTATAGGCCATTTTGTATCTGTTTATTCGCCCAACCTCAAATGTTATGTGGATACAACTATTGCTCACAGTTTATATTAAGACATTAATAGTATTTTATCGTATATATTTTATGTTTTTAGATGAACCGGTCTATCAAACACGCTCTCTTTTGATAATTGACTAGTGGACCCCTGAAACTTCTTGCAAAGTTATTAAAAGGATTTAGCGAAAATACTTCATTCCATTAATTGTTATTTTTACAATTACAGTCCTGTTGTTGATTCGTTTTGTCAAAAATGTTTCTAAATTTCACATAATAAGTAAAAAAAAAATAGGGTTAATTTAAAACATTATCCTTTCGATAATTTGCTGTATTTTTGTTTGTTTTGTTTATTTTTAATTTATGGCCGTCCAGATGTAATTTCACTTATCTAGGCCGTAAAGAATATCGAGCTTGACACATCTGATACACACAGTAGCACAATTCAGATCATTGAAACTCGACAGTCTTGAGGTCGCATTCTTACTTCGATATTTGCATACATTATATATATTTTTATTTATTTCATTCAAAAAAATCGTCCCCATGCAGGCTAATTTGAATTTGCTGTAAGCAAACCATGGAACCACTCTCTTCATATTACGCATAAGACCGAATGAAAAAATCAATTCAGAGATCTTTATAGTTAGTTCTCTCAACACAAGTCAGGAAAATGAAAGTCAACTCGACTACAATAATATAATTCTCAATCAAATTTATCTTTTACTTTTACGGTCCGTATAATGTAAATTATCCTGCTGTAAATATGCAACAAGGTAAACGGATATTTATGTATTTTTTAAATTGTCAAAATGTTACTTGAGCGAATAAAATATGCATGCAGTAAATATAATTTCATTGGATTCAAGACCATTCAGAAAATAAATATTTTATTCCCACCGTATTTTATTCGCTTGATTTTGTGGCGATTATCGATTCATTTTTTGCAACTAAGATTTCACTTTCGACGGTTTCGTAATACGAGACATATGCTATGAAAGACGTAAAATTTGATGTACACGTAATAATTGTTTATTATTATTTTATATAATTGTTATGATAAGTAAAAACGACCATAGTTGCGCCGTCAATATATTATGTACGGCGATGTCTGAAAAACTGTAAGTAATTAATTTATGATTCCGGAATACAAAAACTTTCTCAACGATGCATTAGAAAGTGTTTTGCCAAATATAAATTAACCGTCAATCGATTGCAAAACTAATTCAACTTGCAAAACTTACTCAATGATTATCATTAGACGATGTATTTGAAACGAATGGAATATTTTAAATAAAGCAACTGATGACAAAAGAATTGAGTGCAAACTTGTTATGTTCCCTCTTTTTTTATAATAATGGGGTGTAATGGTGTACACTATTGGAATTGAGAGTTCTAAAACTTATTAGGCATGGCGAACCACTAAAATCACAATTTTGAATTTCGCGGACCACTATTTATTTTAATTTTATAACCATTCGAATTTATAAAAAATGATTATACAGTTTTTATCGTGATATAATAATGAAACTTGCTTAATAAAAACAAACGAATTAGTTTGATATTATGGTTAATTGGTTTTCGTGATGCTATTCGATCAACTTGGGGCTATCAAAATTTTCTATCATACGCAATTAGAGATCGCTGTTCTAAAACATCACGTTATACAAATAACAATTCATACATATTTTTTGCTTGTATGAGAAAATCACAAAGCAGTCATATGAAAATATGTTTTTCATTATAATATAATCAATAATAATATTCTTTCATGAATTTTTGTTTATCGAATTTCTTCCATCCGAATATATAAAATATCCTCTTTATTAATATTCATCATAATATTTGCGAATATGTGTTTTTATTTGGATGAGGTTAGAACATATTAAAAACTAAAAATAAAAAAGTATTATAAATAAGATAATCGATTATATATTGGTTTCCAAAAACTTGATCTAAGCATATTTAGTGGCTTATATCATATAATATGTATATTTTTAAGAGAAATAATTTAATAAATATATTGCGCTCTGAAATTAATTATACCTTAATTTAAAATAACTTTAGACAATTATTTTTATATTGGTATGTTTGAAGCATTACAATTTTCAGTAAAACAAACCATACGATAAAAATACGAGACACGTTACCATGATAATATTTTATTCAACACCCATAAATTTTATTTTTGATATAATTTATCATGTTCGAAACGTTGCAACACTCTCGTGTTCGAAATTTAAATATAGCCAGATGGACTCGTAAAATACTTATAAATATATTTGGAAAAAATACTAGTATTAAAGACTTCAAAAAAACCCAACACCATATATAAAATAAGGCATGCTTTCCTTGTTTCTCCGTGAAACATTTACATCTACATACACATCCATGGATGATATACACACATAATCGTGATTTTTCCAATGTCTGAGATTTCGTTTTTTTATGTATTATTACAATTAGCATTATGTCTAATAACAACATAACAATTGGACATATTTTGTATTTGAGTGAGTGAATATAATACTTTTGTTTATTTTCAATATACTTACATACAAGGAAAAAAGCGTTTTGGATGTTATCTGTATTGCCGTGATATATAATATTATAATATAATTTTCTGCAGGTGATTCATTGTTAATGTTCCAAATATTGACGGTTCAATTCGCTTATCGAATACTTGAGATGGGTAATTAATTTATAATAAAAATAAATATTTATCAAACATAATTGTCGATTTAAACATATTTGAAATCCTAGAAAAAAACAATGCTAAATTCCCCCTGCTTACATTTTTTGTATGTAAAATGTTTATTTGAATAAACAAAATACCACTTTGAAATATCGATCACATGACAATTGGTTTGGAAAAAGTTTTTTTTTGTCGGACTTTTTTAATATATCTTTTATAAATACATATCTACATGTATAAAAAAACAGAATATATTTCAGTCCCAATATAATGCTTTATTTATATAAAATATTTTATTCGCAATCAGAAAACTATTATCATGGGAAAATTCCATGGAGGTATTACAGATGACTCTGTCATTTAATTGTTCATCTATGGATTATTTGAAAACTTTATTACTAGGTCGACTGATAATAAAAAAATATGTCGGTTGATATAAATTTTCATTTGAACTCATACATACGTACTTATTGAGGTTTTTTTTTATCTGGCAACACAAAATCATATAATTGACACTTTAAAAGGAATCGACGCTTGTAAATTGATGTTTAGTTATGATTCAAGAATATAAATAGATGGTGCTAATTAATAATTGGAAGCCGATATATTTAAACAACTGCGTGTTATTATTTCCTGTAAAGTTTTAATTATTTTGCCTCTTTATCTTGCGAATTGTTTCTCTTCCGTTAGTACAGATGTACAAATACTTGATCCTCACAGGTGATTCATACACTGGTCTAACAGCATAATAATATTTTCGACTATAGCGAAATAATTTCAATGACAGGGCATGACCATGAGAAAAAATACAATTGATTGTTATTTAGGTATGGGTACAATAATGGGCATTGAACTCTAAAATATATTACTGTTCACACACAATACAATTATTCTTGTATGGATGCTCTATGGTCAATTTTAACTATATATTACGAGAGCATGAAATAATCGAATGATTTTCGTTACATCTGTCGTACAGTGAAACCTCGACCGTATCGGTTTTTGGGGTCTTAAAAATGAAAAAAAATATGTGGTACTATTAAGAAACGATTTGATTACTATAGAAATAACGATAGATGTGGGAAAACGATAAACATAGGTGCATGACAGCTACATTATAATCGAGAGCAGCGATGTGAATAGCGGTGCATACATCCCAAATGCAGGGGCTTAAATGTTTCTCTTCGTGGCTAATCATTTTTTTTTATAAATGATTTATTTATAGATAATAATAAAAAAATATTCAACCATTACGCCGCTTTGAATATACTTCTCGTCCATCAATACTGAATAATAAAGAAAAAAATATTTCAAATCTTGTTGTGTTAATAGATCAGTTATCAACGCTGCAAATGCTTTGTTCTCCGACTTATTAAACATAATGTATTTACATTTTCACATTATATCATTTATCCACATCACTTATATCGATTTGTAAATATTTATAGTATTACTTATATACGTTTTGTCAGATGAACAAAGCATGACTGGTCATTAATGGAATTAAAAAATATACATTTTTCTAAACTAAATTTCTGCATTCTGTTGTATTGCAATGTGCTAAAAATGACGTAACGTGTTACTCTTTTTTTGAATGGAAAATTGTTTATTGCTGATGAATAAATTCAAATAACCCAAGAAAAGTGATAATTTACGTTAAATACGGATGTAATCATATAAGTTATGTCAAATGGCTACTCTTAGTACAAACCATTGATCGATTATGAAGTTTTCCTCCAAATATTTCTTAATTCGCATAAATGGAAAAATTTTCATTGACGATGTTTACTGAATTTACTGAACAATTTATAACCTTGCAAAATCAAATCAATCAAATTAAAAATATTTTTTCAGACAGTAAAAGAGAATCATGCTATAATGCTTTGCCCTACTTTCTTTTATATACAATATTTTGAATGACATCGTATTCCTGTTTTGTATTTTCCATTTTTAAAAATAGAATTATAGACAATAAACGGTGCCATTTATTAGGCCTTGGCATATGGAATTTGCTGAAGAGATAGCACTGCAAAAAACGTTTAATGAAAAGAATAGCGATTACATAATTTGAATGGTATGATATTTTATTTGATAAACAGCCCAATTAAAATTGAGTACACATGAGATGAAGAAATGGAGAACAGATATTTGTTACAGCTAAGTTTTCTTCATCTTCTAAAGAACAATACTGAATTCTTACAAGTATTGGTAAAAACATATCCAATCGAATGAATGTATAATATATCCAAAATATTATATATTCTCGACCTCCACCGTTATAATGTTTGCGTAGGAGTTTTTGTATGGTTATTATTTAAATATTAACATTTAGAAAAATAGTTAATTTCAAGGTTATATACAAAAAGCAAATACTTTTATTTCTTTTTCAAATCTGATAAACTCGTGTGGATTTAGCGCTCTTGACTTATAATAAATTTCTATACCCCTTGTTAATTTTATGAGTACGCTCATGGCCCCCTATATAAAAGCGAGAATAATAAAATCGTAATTGTGTAGATAACTGTAAAAAATCATTGATGTAATCACTGTACAAAAATTCACGGTATTTTTCAGTTCGTTTAAATATGGCGGCTTTATCCATTTTTCAAACGCCTGGTGGAAAACCATCACTGTAAATTGCAGCAATATAATTGACATACTAATAGGAAATGGCTGAATTTTAATTGTTTTATAATGACGCAATTAAAGTCTAATCTGCTATGTATCCTTCTTTTATAATCGTGATTGGACAATCATTGTTATGAGTAAATGTGACGATGTGTCTTACGACTGAAATTAAGAGTATATTTTTCAATTGATTATGTACTATGGCCACATTTATGACACGTGTGCATTAAAACTAGTCACCAATATTAGAAAGGAATAGAAGATTTTTACTTTTAAGGTGTTAACTGTCACTTCTTGATGGAAAGGCATGATATTTTAAATAATTAAAACACATTTTTTAGTACTCATTTCCACAATATATTTTTTGATCAGGACCGGTTTCGCTCATCGCGAGCATTATCAACTGATGAAAAAAAAAAGAAGATTTTTAATTAAAGCCAAACGCAAGTTTTTTCCTTCCCAATCATGATATTCAGGGCAATCCATCTGATTCTTAATCATGAAATAGTTAAAGATCAAAACTAGGCGATTGTAGAGTGTTTTGCAGCGTCTGGCATCTCTCGTCAAACGCCACAATCGCCAAAAAAGTATTTTTCACTGATATCCACCATTGCGTAGAGTAATGGCTTTCCTGATGAGAATTCCTATGATTTTTCGCAAGTAAATCGTACTAATTGAGAAACGATATAGAATATGTTTTTATAAACAATAGAAAAAATCTATATTTATTAAAGTCTTATCAGGTCGGACCCGCACAAAAGTCATGATGAATTTGAATATTTTTTTCCATAAAATGTTTATAAAAAAGCGAAAAACATGTCGCAATGTTATACGTTATACGAAACGTATATCAATTATAATTTATTATACACAACATTCTATAAATAAATAAAATTATTTTGTTAAAGTAAAAAATAGAAAAAATCGCCTGCGGCGCTCACTGACATCGTTATAAACATATCTTCAAAATTGAGTACGAAAAGTCAGCTATCATTAATTAAATTGGAAAGTAATTCATGTGGCACAACAGTGCCTAGGTACCCACTAATGATCTTCGCAAAAAATATGGCACTAGCAAAAAATCATCGGCCGAATTTTTTCGCATACACGCTTGAAGCTAATTTCACAACTTGCATGACAGATTGTTTTTGCGTATATTGCAACAAAAAAAAAGAGTACACACTACTCATAAAGAGCTTGACTAGCTAGTCATACGCTCACAGTAAGATTGAGATTAAAAATATATATTATATATCACCTTCTGAGCTTTTCTTATAACATTACCATCGTTTTTTTAAATCTGTATCTTCGATGCAATCCAATGTGACACAGTAAATGGTTTGCTTTGGTTATATATAATTTTATATTATACAAGACGAATTACAGAGGAATTCGTGTGATAGATTTATCAATGATTCCGAAAGGCGAAACGTGAGTGACAACAGTTACAACACACGTGGAAATATACACAGATACAAAATTTAAAATTGAATTTACTCGCATTAAAGTCAATATATTTTCAAGACTTTATTTACCCAAGGCATATATTACAATTTTATAGTCTATTGACATTCGTATATTTCGAGATAGTGAAAACAAAATTATAAATCGTTCTATTTATTATATATAAATATATAAATGTTATACAAAATATCGAGAATGTTACAAAATTTTTGTACTTTGTGACCATGCCCAGATATTCAATGTTTGATATAATTTTTTTGTTTATAAAGCATTCTTATGAACTGCGTATAATTCTACGTAATTATTATGAAACAAATACATGTTTAATTATTTAATCCATTCATCTTTAACGTTTTGATAGCTTTTAAAATATGCAGTGGAACAATTATCATATTCGTTCCTATTTACTTAATGAATGTAGTAGCACCACATGTCACAGGTTTTTATCAATTAATATTAGCATAAATTTATAGACATTTAATAATATTTCATTGAAATGAAAGTAATTTGAAACATGAATAAAATACTAACGACTTATTGGCACTCAATAAATTAACGAGAATAATTGAATGATTATAATGTTATATTTCAAATGTGGCTTCAAAAATGTTATAGAACAGTCGTGTAACGGTTTTATATCATGGCAGGTTTTTTTTATTTCATACGATAAAAAGTCGCAAGAAAATTATTCTTCGTGTCGCTAATAGTGTTTTGTAGATATGTCGAATTTTAAAACGATGACAGAAGAAAAAATTATAGAGCGATCCGCCTTCACTATACCTTATTACCGTGGCATATAATTTATATTATATTATGCCATGTTTCACTTATAAATGAATTCACAAAAACGTGGATGATTGCCAAAAAAATTATCGGCCAAGGAGTTAACGAACAAATACATTAAGTATTCGAAAACGATATTTAATGACCATCAAAACAAAATGATCTTGACATTGGAAAAAAAAAGTTATTTATAATTGTCGAGCGCAAAGCCTTCATTCAAAGCCGTTTAAAATGTGATATCTGCTGTAATAAAATGCTAACATATTCAAGGTGAACGATTAACAACAGAAATGTTTTATATTCTGCTTGCTTACTCTAACGGAACAATGAAAACAAAGCAATAACATAATTTAGAGTAAATTTGTAGACAACTTTAAGGGCAAAATATGTATCAATTTCAACGAGTGATCTAAGCGAAGATTACTTTGAAAAGATAATCTCAGTAAGTTCAAAATAGCACCGTTTTATTAAGGATTACCGATAATTTCACATATCTAACCGTTTTTTCTGCCCTGCCACCACTTTTTATCTACTTAACTCTAAGTATCACAAATTAATAAATCCGTCATATTGAAAAAGAATCTTACAGTGTTTAAATTAAATAGTGTTAATTTGGTACATTTTATTGATCCAAATTATTTCCGATGTACTAGTATAAAATTGTAAAATTAATATTTAAATATCATCCAGGACTTATGGTATTTTAATGCATTTAATCAATTCATGGTGAATATCAATATAGGAAGTAAGGAAAGAAGAAGAAATATGAAAATTAAAGGAATCATTTTATATTTCGTAGCATGATTTATGACTTGAACGTTTCGTTATTTAATGTCGCTATGCTTCTCATTTAATACTACCATAATGGTGATGTACGTTCTCACGTGAAATCATACTGTGAACACATTATAAACACTAGTAGTCGTAAGGAAATGTCTCGTTACCGCACCGGTACAAATTAATTTGAAAAAAAACACATTATTTTTTATCAACATTTACTACGAAACTGTTGGTAGCCACAGCAAAACACTATGGTGTCCGCACATGAAAACCACTGTTATAGACAGGTATTCCTTTTAATAAGATAATTTTACTTACATTTGTAATTCTAAATTCAAGTGATACCTCAGAAAGATGACAATTTGTACATTTTTTCCGCGTCTGAGTATTATTCGATACATTTTCCTCATGGAATTTAAATTACAATAACCTTACTTTTAGCATGAATTTATTATAGTACACTGGAAAAGTTGTAACGAGGTTAAATATATATCTTTCTCGATTGCTAACGACAAAGATTTTTACTGTTTGCGAAATTAATTAATGAAATACTAAACTTATTTATTCCGGATGGCAATTCTACGTTCAACAAGCGTCCAAATGCATTTAAATGTTTATTGCCATATTAATAAATTTAATTTTAAATAATTTTAGCAACTATCAGAGACATTTTTTATTCTCTATTTTCAAAACATTTCTCTAAGTTATTATGTTAGACATTAAAAGTAATAAAACTCTTTCGTTCAATTTTTTGTGTTTGCTTTTTATCAGATATAAAATATATTAAGTGCATAAACTGTATGACTAAGAAAGTGAATTTAAACGTCACGCTTACTAACTAGTTAGGACGATTTTAGTAGAATATTTTTTAGATATTTGAGAATCTATTGTTTTTTAATTGTTTATACCAGCAAAAAAATTAGTCGGTCATTTTGATTATTACTTAATTTGAATTTCCGAACATTTTTGGAATAGAAACAAATCATTGTTTTTATATTATTTTCATATGAATGGATATTGCAAACATAAAGTGATTAAGAACTTCCGTGAAATTTGTATTCTAATTTCTTATTTCTTTCACGGCTTTAAGCGTTTTAAATACAACATGGAAATATAATGATTCCTTTAATAGTTGGGTTATTTCATATAACGTTGTCTTGAATATCTAATTGTTTGTATATTACAGGGACAAATTCTTCATATTACACAGAAATACACACCTTTTATATTCAGAATCAAGAAAATCAGTTATGGAATTGTGTGTGATATATTAAAGAGTTTTCCCCGTGTGTAATAATTATTGGGGATTTACCTTTATCTAAGGAAAGCAATCTAATATTTACGTAATCTAATTAATGAAAGAAACATATGCATATCCGCTATTTATAATGAATGGATGGACACATACTGGGAGTATCTCCACCGAGGCTTTGATGCTAATTATTCCATCAACACACCTATATTTTTTGAATATATACATATTTGAATGATTGGTTAAAAACAAGCATTTATTTTAGTAGTGGTAACATACTTAAATAAAACACACACATCTATACCCTTAATCACAAATCCATATATTTTTGGACGTGTCTACATCGAATCTCGAATACATACGCACTGCTGTATACTATTGTACTAAAGGTCCATAATAAATTCTTTTAAAAATATATTAGTGCGATGTCTGGTTTTACAGGTATAAAATTTAAAATCCTTAATTTTGCTCTCTCGGCACAGTTAAAGACCGTAAGATTCAGATCACAAACAAATACTGGACACGGGGTATTTACCAGAGATATAAATATTTTTTTTCCCGCATTTTTTTTCATAAATATTTTCAAAAGTGATGTCAGAAAACAGGTTGAAAAGTTATTAATAAAAATTTAAACTACACTTCCTATCGTGTTTTGTGTTTAAACGTTATTGATAACTATTGCTACGCCGCTAGAACCGGTTAAATGAACAACATTGCTAATAGTGCAAAATCAAGAATTTCAATATTTTATGTCAAATACTCGTAAAATCACGTCTGCGTCGATATCAGTTTTTATTTTTAGTTCGTACAAAACACATGCAAATAAAAACAATAGGAACGGTAATTTCGCGAAAATACTTAATTTAGTTCCATTTATTGTTTAGTTAAGACGGAATTTGTCATAGTGAATTGCACTTATCTACACTAGTAATTGCTATATCGCTCTACATTGTCAGTATGGCAGATAAGCTAATAATAAATTCGCATACTATATTATCTGATACAAGCCCAAATTCGCCTTATGTGCAAGTTGTGCAGCACACACGGGTGGCTGATTTTGAGGATGGCTAAAAGCAATAGGTTTTTTTTTCTAGGTATATAATGAAAAATGACAATATATATTTGAGAGCAAATTTTAAATCGCATGACAAATATCAAAAGCATTTTTTATTTAAAAATAAAAAAGTGCAATTTTAATATCCTTTTATTAACTTAGCCAAACATTTAAAGAGAAATTAAAGGCTTTGTCAATTTTCCGATATTTTTTTCGACCTTTTTCCTTCTTAATGCATCTTAGGCCGAATATTGTCCTCTGTGTAACCGTAAGTAAACGAACCTTGAAGAACTTAACAGTCTCGAACGTGGTCTGGCATATTTGATGTTTTCTTGATGTTACCAAAAGAAAAATCGCATCGTTTCACAAACAAAGCTTATTAAAACTGTTTTAAATTGTTTGGAACATGCCCTGCTTCACGTACTTTCTTAGTATAAAAATTAATAAGTGTCCAATTAAACAGCATTCATTTATTTAATTATGCTATTAGATGTTTCATTGAGAGGGCATATTATGCATCATTGAGCTCGAAAATGTTTGCCAAAAATATTATAAAATAATATACATTATTAACCTGAAGTGTTGCTATACTATAAAATGAAAAATTTTAACAAAAATAATGGACGACGAGAAATGGTTGAGATGAAATATCGACGCTTTATTTGTTTATCGAATATTGTATTATATTGTACAATGAACAATAAAAGAAAATATAAGTTATTTATTACCTACTGGTATTAAGATAAAATATTTTTTGATATTAAGACATAAATTGATCTTAATTTATTTATGTCTTAATATCAATTGAATGACACTTGTTTTTTTGCAGCACCGTGAATGTTTATTTTAAATTGAATAATATTAAAGAAAAGCGACGATCAAACTTGAACAAAAAAATCTTCAAGCGGATTTGTAAATTCGATCTGAACGACCACTAGACAAATGAAATAATTAAAATATATCAGATGGTAATATATGTTTTAAAGTCTAAAAAAAATCTTAATAAAAATAGCATTAATAATATATAACACATTAAGTTTTATTATATGGATTTTTTACTTGAAAATAAGAAAATGTAGAATTTTCAGTGAGTACCTTTCTGACTTTGCACGTCTAGTATTGTTTAATTTTTAAGCACGTATTTGTATAATGCTCATAAGTCATGGAAACAAAAGAATTTATAAATAATATACAATGAATAATAATTGTATTTGTACAAAATATATTTATCTTGTAAATTAGACTAGGGGCTTAGCAATGTGCAACAAAAATCGCTTGACGGGCCAAATAAAATATTACGTGGACAATACATAAAAAAATCTAAACAATATTTCATTACTTCTTAAGTTACGTAAATATTGTTTTGTTTAAATTATTTAATGTTTTTCTTTTTTGATCGACTGGTAACGAATTTAATTGTCGCACGTTGCTGTTGTTTTTCGTCCGCTTGCCTGATGCGAATCTTAGTTTATTCTATTTCCCATTAAGAATTGAAGGACTGGTCGTGATATGTAATCTTTAATGCACCATCGAAAACTAAAAACTCCAAAACGGCCGCAGAATTTATTCGGTTCGTTGTGATTCGACAGGTGTTTAACATAGGCAGATTAAGTCATACTATCGGCTTACATATTATATTATTTCATTTATATTTCATATCAATGTAATATTTTTCACTCACAAATACGACCCTGGTATCATGTACTTACTTAAAAAATAATAATTACATAAAAACCTTGCAAACAGTTCAACTACATTTTTTATGTTAAAAAAAAAATAATTTTTGACCGACCACTTCTACATCGCAAATATCTCGATTGATAGATGACGCGTATTAAACATTAGAAAAAGAATTTGTAATCCGTCAATCACTTTCAAGTTATTTATTCTAGCTTGTAAAAATACTTGTAGTTTAATGATTACGGAAATTGATTAAAAATCATGTCACCAAGGATTATTATTTTATACATTAAAATAAGTAATGTAAAAATATAATACAAATATAAACTTCAATGTGTATATATTCAACGAATCATTTACTTGTGTTTAGAGACGACCATTTCTGAATTAATTGGTAGTGTGTGATATGTATCAACACAGTATGTCATTTTCATCGTTTTTCCACATACGTCAATCTTATTGGGGCACGCTGGTTTTACAATATTAAATTCTAAATAATAAAATATAATGTCCACGATTAGTCAAATAACGATCAGAAAAATGATGTTTGAAGATTATTAATATTTTCAAGATTGACAATATATTCAATCTCATCGTATCAACTGAATGATATTAAAATGACAGCTTTTCAGATGTAAGCACGAAGACAATAGTATGTTCGTAACGTTATTACTATACAGTAGAAGTGACCGACATGTGTGTTGGTGCGTTTGACTTTTTACACGTAATTTAAGTTTAGCATTTAATCTGTTAACAATCAAACAATGAAAACACATTTTTTATTACTATTTCCACAATATATTTATGACCTATTTATGATATAATATTCGCGATTAGCGAAATCGGTCTTGATATATATATATAAATACAATATATCGCATACAAAGTACTAAAAATTTGTTTTTTTTTGTTATTCAAAATATTCGTATATATTATGATCCATAGAATTATTCATATCAAGCAATACATTTATTTTACAAAAATGTTCCTGACCAATTTCATTTATTTCAATTCAATTTATTTCCTGTTGTCGTTACACAAGGGCTTAAAAAGACAATTAACGGATAAGAAAAAATCTAATAATTAGTTCAGAGTTAACTCGGTACACATTTTATTGTTATAATTTTGCTGTAAGCCAAGCTTTTACCTACAATTATTTAAGCCTTGGCCAAATCAAAATTTCATTTTTATAGGGTGAAAGTAAAATATTATCATCTGAAATTTTACCGTAAATAACCTCCCCCACACCTAACTAAAAACTGCACCATAAATATAAATGTGTAATATGACAAGTATATTATATGCAAATTCAAATAATTGCGTATAATGAACGTAAAATATATAGACAAAATGAACATGTAAACTCTAGTATTGTAAAGAATAAACTTGGATGTGCGTAATAAACTAATTATAAATTATTTTTCACGCTATAAAAATAATACAAATTAAATGAAAAAATTAATTTTAAATATATTCCACCCAGCAACGACAGAATGTCTATATTTATAAAAGCTTTTATCGGGACCTCAAGCTGGTAAATTGCATTGATAAAATAAAAATATAGCATTTTGTTGATCAATAGTAGTTTTTAAGATGAAGTTTAGCTAGTTAAGTATGAAGTTAGTTTTGTTATCATAGTATAATTGGACAATTTAAATTGATAAGTTATTCCATTGGCTGTTTTGATATTTGTGAATAGTATCTATTTAGTTTGAAGATGCTTTTCAGAAACGCGACACGTTTTTATTTTTAATAAATATCAAAAAGTTCCCGCGCCCGTAGTTTGAAATAATTGATCACTCCGGACTATATAATGAAAGACTGACAGAAGGTTACATATTTAAACACTCGAATTGCCAGCAAACCAGTGATAACAACTTGTTCCTCTTACTTTGGCACAAAAATTGTGCTAGGCTTGTTCGGCAATTATTTATATGATATATTACTTGATACACTATTTAATTGTCAATCTAAAAGTGGAGTTCATTCGCGAAATCAATGTACACTTCATATCATGTTTGACACAAAAACAATATGTTTGAGTTACATGCAACAATATCATTAATATTAAAACGAAAAATACTCACGTTTTGTTTATATGTCGCTTTTCTATTTATCTGGTGCACAGGGTAATTTTCACAATTTCTAAATGAAAACCTTACGTGTTAACGTATCACTTAATTTTAATAAAGCTGTTAACAATTATTTTGCATTTCGTTCACGATAAAACAATGTATTGTAGCCCAGCACCAGCTGTCATAATCTACCTTGAAATGATATCTAAGTAATTTGTCCGTACTTTAAGTAGATGCGACTGATTGCGGTGAGTTATATGCCATTACTAAGGTGTTTACGAGCGGTAAGTTTGAATAAATTATTATAATATGTATGCAGTCGCCTTGCGCGAATTTCGCTAAACAATTCAAGAAAAATCGGAGAGGGGATGCCATTCAACCGATGGATGCTGTCTCAATAAATTATTGATGATAATTAAATTAAACCAGAAACGAAAGAAAACGGTATGTCGTGGTAAACTCCGAATTGAGGAATGAAAGTAATATGTAAATGCAATTTAATTTTGAATATTAAAAACAAAAATATTTATAAATATATATTCCTTCAAACTATATCCGTCCTTCATGGGGAAAGTGAGATAATTTAAAAAAATCATCCCCTCTTTGATACTTCCAATAATTGTTATACATTTCTATTATATTATATATCACTACTACACATTCGACTTTTAATTTATACATGTCACTTATTATATTGTTTAAATAAAAAAAAATACGTTAGTGTCATTTTTTCAAAACAAAATTGCCAGTATAATCATTATATTTTCTTTTATTACAGTGGAAAAAGTGCGGGTGTCGGGAAATTAAGTCCTTGTAAAGAGAATTTAACGGTGAATTTTTGTAGACTTAATTCATTACATTACAATGAAGTTGGGTTTGGTTGGAATGTGACTTCTCACCCTTTCTACTCTATTGGATGGAGTGAAAAGGATTGAATATATCTCGCATGTTTGCGAACTAATCATATTTGCATAAAGTAATATATATATATATATATTTTCCGATTGCTTTTCAAAAAATTTATCGGTCTTTTGTTGATAATTTCGGAATTAATCAAAACAAAATATATTTTTACCTTAACGTAGCGGCTTACAAACTGGAAGACGTGGAGACGCCATCACTTTTGAAAAATAAAAAAAATAGTTTTCATGCCATACTATTTAAATTAAGTATTTGAACGTAACAAAACCTTTTTATTATTCTGTTAATTGTAATTTTTTGTTGCTGTTAATTTGCTTTGTAATAAAGTTAATACGATTTAAAATGTGTCTATGTTATTATATTAATTGAAAATTGATATATTTGTAGAGATTTATAAATGCTGGAGGTCACTGCTTTAACGTGATGTCCTGGCCGAATTTTATAACAAATATTACTCGCCTTATAACGCCTGGTGCTATGTTATTTTGTTTACAGACAAGTAAGCTAAATTGCCTACGCTTGAAATCATTAGGCGAAAAAGTAATTAGAACCACAAACTATTGCCATAGTGAAAATACGATAAATATTTTCCTTCATTAGCTACTTAAGTTCTAATATTTGGAGAAACCTGCGGCAGCGTCGGGTAGCATAATCAATTCGAATGGGAAATGTATAGTTTGACTGAAACTCTACTAAGAATTGGGATATACTTGGCAACCGTAGTTGCGTGACCATGGTCTTTCGGGTGTTTTTCTCAGCCAACTCACAGGGAATCTTCAAGTCACCATGATTCCAATAAATATTTAGAGAGATCACACAACCAGACCAAACACAATAACAAGATTTTACTAGTCGCCCAACAAAACTGATGGCAAATCTATCATATAACTGAATCACTTAGGCTGGTTATGCTTCTAAAGCTACACGTTGTGCCCAACTCTAAGGCCTAAGACATCACGACTATAAATGTCTTCTGATTGTTTTGACCACCATTAAAATTCACAATTATTATATGTGTTGTGTTCCCTAAAATATTTAAGTCCAGGTTATTTTGATTATTAAAACTTCTCATTCGTTTTTAATGCAAATAATTTTTTAAGATTGTAACTCTTAATGGATTTCGATTTGACTTCATTTTAATTTCAAATTATTACTAAGAATTCCTTGACATTTAAATTTAAGTATATTTGATCATGATTCCCTATAAATTTTTTTGTCAGTTTTAATACCATTTTTTTTATGAAAAGCCTTATTTGTAATTTGTATTCTATTAACTGATAATTATCACGATAAGTAAAACCAGTTCTGATCATAAAATATTAAAAAAATATTTTTATTATTTAATATGTATTACCTTCCCATCAAGAAGTGACACTCAACACTTTAAAAGCAAACCACTGTACCTCAAAATTTCGTGGCCCAGGTAATCTAAGCCAAGGGTAGTCAACCTTTTCATAACTACCACCCACTTTTTTATCTCTGTTAGTGGTAAATTTTTTTGTCCGCCCATTTGTTACACATTAATTGTGATTTATTAAGTAGATAGGCAGACTTACTTAATGTTTTTAAAACCACTGCCAGCAACTATTGCTAATTCCAGCTTTTACGGTTGACTACCACTCCTGTAAGCCTTGACTCTACATGTAAAGTAGTACAATGTTGTCATACATGAATTAAATATCCAGCACATGGTTTCACCCATAATTTAGAATGAATCCTGGATTTTTAACACTATGTAAAATGTGACAGCCAATAAATGGGAGTCAAACAGGTATTAAAAGCACATTAGTTTAATTTGAATTGATCATAATTTTAATAAATTGAATTATAGTTAGTAAACTTCATCGTCAATATTCCCAATAAACAATTGCGGGAATTGACGATGATCTGTCTTAGGTCTGATTTTATGTGTAATTTTAAATAACCATGAGAAAATTCTGGGATTGCAGGAGTGACTGGCGTCTCAGTCTGAGTATTGAGAAGCCTTCATAGGGAGAAGATGCATAGACAATCAACATACACAAATAATTTTTATTTCAAATTTGATTTGTTGAAACTTTGTATAACTTCATATTTTCTGTTAGTCACGACCTGGTTGCAAAACTGACAGCTTTGTTGCTTCCGTGTAATAGAACGCCTGTAGATACCAAAAGACAAAACATGTGGAACTGTGCAAAGTTACACAATTCAAAAAAAATGATAATTCATCAATTTCCTTCAAGTCAATCAAATCTTTGATTGACTCATTGTTGATAACTTTTATCTTAATTGCCCATACATCTTTATTTCTTAACCCTTTGCACTCCGTAAAAAAAACAAAAAAGCGTTGTGCCAACTCCTTAATTAATTTTAAGATTTTCGTAATATTCAACCGTCATTGAATTAAATGGACGCTAAACACGCTATAATTAATTAATAACATATTTTATAATTATTTCATGGTTGCAAAGCTTCAATCTATCAAATAAAAAAAAATCAGTTCAAAATATGGTATTCTAAAAATAATATGTACTATTTAAAACAATTGATAGTGTGATATTTTTTAAAATATTCCTCTGGGGGAAGGTTTGGTTTCCTTTCACAAGTTTCACAAAAGTCTGTGGTCTCTTTTTTCCTCCTGGAACCCTTCTGTACCATGTTATCCTTGAAAAATATTATACCAGAGTTTCCCAAACTGAACGCCGCGGCGCCCTGAGGTGCCGAAGCTGTTATATGGGGCAATGTAAAAATTTTCATTTTTTTTCAAAATTTTATTTTGATATTATCCACTTGAAAGTCTTCGAAAAATTCTTTCAAGCAGATAATATCGATAAATTCTCATGGATTTCCATTTAGAGCAGTGGTCATCAACCTTTTTATTACTACCGCCCACTTTTTGTCTCTGAAGAAATAATATTTTCTAATCTAATGTGTAAGTTTGTAACTAAAAAACCCTGTAGCAACTCCTCAATTAATTTTAATATTTTCATAATATTCAAATGTCATTGAATCAAATGGATGATATGCATGATATAATTAACATTTCAGAGTGTGATATTTTAAAAAATATCGACTATTTTAAACATTTTAAGGTATGATATTTTTTTAAAACATTCCCCTGGGTGAAGGCCAGGTTTCCTCTCACAAGTGACGCAGAAGTATGTGGTCTCTTTTCTTCCTCCTGGAACCTTTCTGTCAGAACATACTATGCAATCCTTATGTTTTTTTTTTGCAAAAATAGATGCACATGTAGAAAGACGCCTTGGTTTTGATGTAGGTGCACAAACATCTCATTACATACATACATTTAGATAAATTAGATTTATAAGTATAACCTTTCAAAATTTTCTATGGGATATTTATTTTAGGTTTGCTTTGATAGTATATTCCTTGTACAATATATACGAGTTAACTATAGAGGCTTCTAAGCCACAGAAAAATAGTTTTCTCTACCATTTAAACGTCTTTCGCATGAAGCAATATGATGTTGCATATTGGTCAGCGACATCCACACCGCCCATATTGATTTTGTAATCAAGAATAAAACTTGGTTTATCTATATCATCCTGACTTACACCTTGAAGAATGGTTCTTGGTCGTCTCCTTGCTGACTTAGAAGCAGAAGTATGCTTTGTGCTGTACATAGTAACAACCCTTTTGTCACGCCATGCTAATACTAATGTACTTCCTTTCCTGTATGCTATTTTTTGTCCAACAGCCAATTTTGGTTTCTTAGTTTGTTCCGGTAATCATTTACGATTGGTCATTATTGTACCGCTCAGATAACATTTAATCTGATTGTAAATACATAATATCCTGTGGCATCCGGAATTGAATCTTGCAATTGTTTGTAGAAATGAATCACAATCCGGTCAGTAAAATACAGTCCTGGTCTTATTAGTGATTTTACCATAATATGGTACAAATGAGTACATCTTACTGCTACGGGAGTCAGCTAAAACATAAACTCGAAGACCCCATTTTGCTGGTTTTTTTTCAGGTTAAAATGAGAAAGTTTATTTTCCCTTTGAAAGACACTCTTGACTCATCAACAGATAAATTTTCCTGAGATACATAATGCTCCATATATTTGCTATTGAGATAGCCAAGAAAGTTAATGACTCTTTCTGTCCTTGTACTCATAGTTACTAACAGGCTTCATAACTCTTCTTCTTCTTCTTCTTCCTCTAGGAAAAATTTCTTCCTTAAAAGTCCGGATAGAGAGCAAAAGTTCTAGCTCAGAAATTGCAGTATTAGCATAGTCTTCCAATACATCGATTTCATTTTCAACTTGACATATATTCATCTTCACTACTTTCACACTCATTATTGGTTGTGGCAATTCTTTTTGTAATTCGTGGCATCTTTATTTTTATAGAATTAATAATGTAAAGCAAAGAAACAAAATGAAATAGCTCAATCGAAAATATTACGAGACCAGCTACTCGTCATTCTGACATCACACAATATTGCTTTTACGTATGTTTTTTATTATCACATCTGACTTACATAATACAAAACATAGCTCAAAATACTTATTATTTTGTAATTTATCAGTGTTACTACTAGTATATATTTTCGGAAACACAGATGCGGTACAACTGCAGAATGGGTATCTTTAATGGATCTAGGATAATGGGAACAGCTGCACGTGTAAAAATTGTTTGTTTACGGTAGGCATTCACACTTAGACTTTGCCGCTTTGATTGTTTTATTGCCATTATATTATTAATGTTTTATTATACCTAATGTTGTAATCGGACAAAATAAACCCTATAAAACATCTTTAAATGGTCTTTGAAAGAAAAAAAAGGTTGTAAATAATCGTAATTTCATTTTTAAAATGTTCTGTCAAATGTCGAGTCAGACTCGACATAGGAGTTGGCGTAAGATATGCGATGTCGAGTCAGACTCGACATAGGAGTTGTAGCGGTTAATATTATTTCATTGTTCTTTTTTTTATGATTATATGCAATAAGAAATTGATTCCATCAATTCTCTCACCTGTTAGTCAACATTGGTACATGTCCATGACCATTTTTGAATAATGATATATAAACCATTGCCTGTATTGAACAATTGATAAATTTAAGATATCACTTAAAAAATTACAGTCCATACATGGATTCTCATCTCACTAAACTTAAATACTACTCGTCATCTCATGTAACTAAGTATTTTTACTAAAAATTATTGTGTTAAGTGTATTTAATTAAGTCCTGGATTCAAAAAACAGGGTGAGCGTGACCAAAGACTTTTAAAATGTGAATTTTGTAAATGTTTCGTCAATAAAATAACTCAATTTAATATAATAATTTATTATACATTATATCTACTAAAGCTATACAGAATTCTATAATGCATAACATCAAGACTGTAAAAAACAATATGCTATTCAGATATTCTTAACTAATTTATTTTTGACAAACAGAAATAGATTATCGAATAAATTAATTGAGAATAACTAAATATACCTGAAATTTTGTGATATTTTATTTACAAATTAATTTAATATCAACCCTATAAATGAGAATTACAAATGAAAGAAATTAATGCTTCAGCAATTCATTTAAGATTTCAGTTCGAGCCGGAGAAGAATTTGGAAAGAAAATCAGTAGGCTGTACTTCCTGAGTATCTTTCCAGAAATTCATAATGTGTCCTTTTTGCTTCCAAATATTTACAGTCTCCTTTAGTTCCATCTGACCCTGAAAAAAAAGTCAAAAGGAAAGGAATTTAATTTTATTGCTGTGCAAATTTTGTTTAAATCTGACATCAATAGACGGATCAAAAAATTATCTCATGGCCAGAATCAGGCATAGAAAATATTTAAAAGTAATTTACTCAGTACTCAATAAGTAATATTCTTCCCAGGAAACAAAAAGTGTTTTTATGAGTAATGAAAATATAAAAAAATGTAATTAAGTAAAAAATATACCTCATTCTTCTGAGAATAAATGAATAGATTTTGTTACGATAAATAAAATCATGTCACTTCTGGGATTACGACTGTAAAATAAGCATTTAGGGTGACGGTTTGTTACTTGCAATAAGTAAAGTTTAGTTAATTTGAAGTGTAAAAATACATTGTTATTAAAGAATTTGTAAAAGTTCCGTGGGTGGTGTGTGATTTGGACTGTCTTGAATATTTATTCTCGGTCGGCTAACATAAATGGACAATCCCTAAACACATTCTAGTCAGACTTCTGCATTTACCCACATATCCATGTCGACCCACCTACAATTCAGTCAAACTTGAAGAGCTAAGCAGTGAAACTGCTGTGTTGTGATATTAATTGTCGTCGAATGTCAAGCATAATTACCAAGTAAGTAAACTATCAGATTTGCAATTTTTATAATCAGTAATTTGCTTTCCTAATATACATGATTCTCAAAAGTTTTAAAAGTTTTCCAAAATTTATAGTCATATTTTATCAATGAATACAAGCAACATTGATTTACTTAACATTATAATTCTTCACCTAAAATTGTAATTATATGTGCGAGAACAAAATATTCATAACAATTGTTTCTTGTAGAACGACTTGCTAAAGATGATCCATTAGAATTCTATTATTATTAGAATATGAAGTAAGCATACCTTGATAACGAGCATGTCAATAACTCTGACGTCAGTTACGTGTCGGTTCATCACAAACATTTCTTTTAGTTTGCTTCTGCATTGTGCTTCATTCTTTGGGATATCATAGTCCATGACTGAAAGCATGTAGTACAATAAGATTTAGTACTTTCGTTCATTTACGGTAAGGAAACCTCATCTTATAAAATTACAGTTTACATTGAGATATATGGAAATATATGTAGAATGAGTTTGAAGTCTCTTGGTCAATGCATAATGCTAAATTTAAGCAACGGTCCATAATATTTTCATGACTTCCGTAATACTTTGAATTTAGATGCAATTATTAAATCAGTTAAACGTCATAAGATTTTCACATAACTTAGTGACGTATATAATCCGAGTCTACAAATTGTTAACCTACAAATTAGGTTAATAAACTATACGTGGTAAACCTTACTATATGAAAAATGAGCTGGATTACTTTGGTAACAAGCACCAATAAAAGCAATTAATGTCAAACTACAATTAATAATTTAAATTAATATGTCTTTGTGGTAAATATGTCTCTCTTGTTGTTTTGATGACATAACGATGGTAGATGTCAGATTTGGAAATAATTGTCAGCTTACCAATATATGGAATTTGCCGATACCATGCTTTATATAGACTTAATACACGGCGACGAGCCTCTTCTGCATCGACAGATAGAATTGGTTTGGCATATTTAACGTAAGCTTTGACGGCTTCGCGGGCAGCCATTTTTCGTTTTTCAATGGTGGGCTTCTAGTATAGTGTTGCCGGACGACAGGAAACACAATTTATTGTTAAATACCGTTTCCTTACAGTAACACTGCCCTTTGTAATAATAAATTTAAAAATAATATTTTAAAAATATATTCGTTATAAATGCATTTGGTCTAAAATGAATTTACATTTTTATCTAGGTGCTAGAGTAACTACAGATAAAACTACCATTACCTTTTTTTTCTTGATTGACATTAAAATCTAATTTTTGCAGCGTGTAAGTCATGGCCTGGCTAAATTATTTTTAAAATGAATGTTATTGAAGAAAATCTTTTGAAAATCAGTCAATACCTTTGAACCACTCTGAGTGGAGATTTTTAAATTTTGTCGCTCTTTATACCGTTAGTTAAGTAAGTATAACGTGAATCTTTTTCACTAACGATGGCTGTTTCACAATTTTTTAGTAAATCAGTTTTCTTTACAAATTCTGATCGTTAACAAGATAAAAGATTTTTCCATGTTTATAGTACCAAAATCTGGGTCAAAAAGCTGTATTCATCATGATACTAGATTATGCATTGGTTGAATTAGCGTGTACTTGGTAGAACTTCATTATAATACGGTGAAAAATAGCATCTATAAGTTTTCCAAAACTCTGTACAACTAATCTAATTTTGTAGAACTAAAATACATTGCTATTTTTTAACTGTGTCACTAGATTATGTATTTCTTTTCGAAATTATTGAGGGCTAATTCATGGATGAAAATTTTTAACTGATAATCTCTATTCGATTGGAAAGTATTACATACAAATAGCACTTATCCATTGGCTTATGAATGTAGCTATTTTTCATATTACACCAGTTTGTCAGTTACTATCTGAGCTAACTATTGCTGGGGGGTTTAACAATGAGGCGGTTTGAAAATAGTCCTTTTTATAAATATATGATTATATCAATCCAAGGAGTTCATGAAGATTTCATAAATACTTATTGTATACGAAAGCATCAGTCAATAATGTCCGCTCCAGTTTAAGGTATTGGCTGCTAGTTTTTTCTTGTTTCTATTGAATACCATCGTTTGTTTTAGACTCTCTGTTTCCACTTGACAGTTTCACTTCAATATATTTTGTAAAAAAAATACCAATTGGAAGAAGAGATATTTTGTAATAATAAGGAGTGTACAAGGTTTTCTTTTTATTATAACCTGAGTAGAAGTATTAAAATATAAGACAAAAGTTACAGGAAAAGACTTTAATATGAAGTAAAGAACATTTAGAAATGTAAGTCATACTTAGCACTAGACTCACACATCACACTATATTAATCAAAATGAGCAAAACTATTATATGTATTTTTGTTTACAGCTGACGTTAAAATGAATTAACAGTATGCTAGAAAGCTACAAAAATTTGTAGGTTTTTTTTTTTGTTTAATATATTATACTTACTAATAAACAAACTGGATCACATTATAAAATTATTATAAATTAAACTTCCTAAAATTTGTAAAGACTTTATTTTTACCCAGTCCTTTTTTTACGCGATTTTTTTTACGCGAATTCGATTATACGCGATTTTTTGGACAGCACCGTTACATTTTTTTACGCGCTTCACTCGTTTTTACGCGAATTTTCCCCAAATTTGTTTTAAAGAAGAAATTTATTTATGATTCTAACATGTACGTTTCATTCTTTTTTTAAATAAAAAAATTATGTGTATTTTTAAAACTTAATTTTGTAAAGCATTCCACTTTTTTAAATACAAATCAAAAAATCGCAAACGATCACATTTCGCAACCGAGAGTGACATGAAAACTTTTTTTTTGAACGAATTTTAAAGAGCAAATTTTGGTTTTTCATACGTTTTTGGTACTTTTCACGCGATATTTTAATTTTTGGAACCAAAATATCAAATTGTATGAAAGTTGTGATTTTTTTACGCGATTTTTTTTACGCGCCGTTTTCTGGAACCAATGTATCGCGTAAAAAAAGGACTGGGTGTATTGCAAAAAGTTGATTGATAATTGACAAACTAGATGAAAGCTGGAACTTCTATAATATCCAACAATTATGTTGAAATTTTTGCCCTTCTACAAAGCTATATTCTGTCATATTTGACATATTAGATAAACCTTTTATACTATATATGTGATACTTCAGCATTGGTTTCAAAGCACATACTTCTTTATAATGAATGTAGTTTTATATATTCTTTTGCGATATAAGGTATCTATAAAAAACTAAAAATAGTATGTTTTTGTGTATTTTTAATTCGATGCGTTCTTAGCAGTTTTGTTTTATTTGTCATACATTAGGAAACCACATCAAAAGGGGAACTATTTACCAGTTTTTTTATTAATAAAATGTGTAGAACACCTGGCACCGTAGATCGTCAACTTGAAATAAATTGATAAATACATTTTTCGAAAATATTTTATTCAACAATTAATACAAACAATATTATTTATTTTCATTGTTTAAATTGTAAAATTAATAATTTTTAAATTACATAATACTATCTATATATTTATTGTTAAACTTTTCTAGATGAATATTCATAGTGTAACCATAATAAAAAATAGTTAATACACATAACATAATCGTGTATGCATAGACTTTATCTTAATCATATTATATTTTCTATTGACTAGCAAGTATCTCAAAAATAATATTTTCTCACAATAAAATAAACAAAATTGAATAATAAAGTAGCTTTTGAAATAAATATTCATATTAAAAAGGCAATGGCAAATATGTACTATATTTAATTGTTTTTGGATACGTTTATAATGAATTCATTTTGATAGAGCTATAAAAAAATGCCGAACGAGATAGATTTTCATCTGAATTATTTTAAATATTTAGATACATATATATGTATTTATTTATATAGTTTCGACTAGATCAATGTTTAACATATTTATATTGCCATTGAACCGAAATAAAACCGTTAGATTCTCAAACAATATCATACTTTTTACTATTTTTATATTCTTGAAAAAAATCTATAAATGAATGATTGCAAGAAAACATTAGACCGAAAATTCAAAAGCTTAGATTGCTCTAATATAATAATATGTTATTGTAGTATTTATAGTGAAGTTATGATAATTTTACTGTGTTTGATTTATCAGAAACATATAAGGCTGTTCAATATTGATTTGAAAATCTTTTTAATACTTCAATGAAATTCACGAATTAAATGGCATCTAAAAAATAATGTTTTCTGTGCACTACATTATAAAAATATACATTTTTAAACATTATTATCAAAATGGCACTACAAAATATATAAATATTTCACATTTATTATAGATAAAAGAAGAAATATGTGATTTACACCGATATATATATAATTCTTAGTATAATTTTGTAACGACATTTAGTTTATGTATGAATTGGTATGGTAATACATATTTCACAAAATAGCAGTAACCAAAAAATCTGTTATTATGAATCTGACTATAAATTGTTTTATGATATTTATTCTTTCGTTTACAAAATGAAGAAAGTCAAGCAAAAGTATTAACATTGTTTTCATAAACGAAAAAAGAATATAGATTTCTACACCTTTTTTTTTACTGGATTTCATTTTTCTGTACAACAGCGATAACATTTATGTTGCGGGCTTTTACGGAAGCTCTCGTAATATGATATTATTTTATTTGTGTTATAAATAATATAATTTATAGTTAAGATATTCTACAAAATGTACATAAATGTCTATAGTATCTTTTAGAAACGTTAAATTCCGCCCTCTTCTTTTTATAGCTGCAGATATTTCTTCATTACGATGTTAATGGATTTCCGATAAATTTACAGCAGCAACCTCACGAACTCTGGAATATATAAAACATCACATTAAAGTCGACACTGAGCATTTTTAATCGTTAACTTAATAAAAAACCATTGTGATAGATATTTTTTTATAACAAACATAGCTTAAAGTGTACATTTTTATTTTGATTGATTTAAAAGGAATAAACCATCAACAGTTTCCTTAATACTGGTATCACAATTTGGATTACAAAAACAGAGTAAATGTCACTTACTAAATGATACTTACTAAAGAAAAATTGGTTTGAACATACTAGAAATAGTTCGAACGTAAAAGAAAAAACTTAAAAACAATTTAACATAAAAGTATTATTTTGAAAGTATAAGGTATTTTAAGTATTGCTTTTTACTCTACGCTTTAAAACGGTTGAAAAATTCATTCCGAATCGTGTTCATATAAATGTATAATTTTTTTACAGCAGCTTATTTTAGTCTAAAATCCGCGGCGATTCCGAAGCGTCAACAGAGCATATTCGGAAATTAATTTTTCTTTAAAAAAAATGATCTTTTTTATTTGTGTCATCATTAGGAACATGCTTTCTTTTAAAACCTATTTGATCATCGATTTTTAATGGACAATTAAATAAAACCCTTAATTAAATAAAAATGAGAGTTTTGAGGCGAGTTATATGTGATGTTGAAAAATCGCAGTCGATTTATTTTACTTCTTATTGATTGAATTGGTATTCACTTGGTAGAACTCCATTATAACACGGTGAAAAAAATAGCAATGCATTTTAGTTCTAAAAAATTATTTTTTTAAGTATAGTTCATAGCTATTTCGGCTCACGCCATCGTCAGAACTACGTCAGAACTGAGTCGAAATAGCTATCAACTATATTTGAAAAAATAATTTTGTAGAACTAAAATACATTGCTATTTTTTTCACCGTGTTATTTTACTTCTAGCTATGTCCTAATCCCATCTTTATATGTAGATGTTCTCTCCGAAAAGAGAAATTGAGTGACCAAATAAGAAGCTATCATAAAACAAGTTCATTTAAAATATACTCATTTCGTTGTCAATACTCTTCATATTGGAAGTAAATATGGCTTAAAAATTTTACAAAGCATCTGTAAATATATTTGTCAGTTAAAATTTGAAGTAGCTCGGATTCAATAATAATGTACTAATGGCTTGAAGTAAAAATATATCACCTTCGTAGTTGATCTTTCCATCCTTATCGACGTCTCCGAGAGCCAACACTTGAGTGAGCTGGGCATCCGTCACAGGTTCTCCGATCATCTCCAACGCGCTACGGAGTTCATCCCGCGTTATATAACCATTGCAATCTCGGTCGAATACCCTGCAAAATAAAACAATAAAGCTTATTTTCTTGCAAAACACTTATAATTCTATCAGAATCATTGTTTGTCAACTATTCGAAATCCAACTGTCATTGTTTAGTACACCAAATAATATATAATATTACTGGTCTTACGTCGGCAGTACAAGTAAAACACAAAATGTTTTAAACTGTAATTGGCGTAACATGTGCTTTGATTACATTTCTTTTGAATTAAAATTCATAGGTTATTACTGCACGTCGTTTTTATATTGCTGAATTTTTTTAATTTTGGAAATGTACTATAGAATATATATTATAAAAACATGTCTTTGAAAATTCCTAAATCTAAAAGAAATTTGATTTTTTATAATTTTAAAAACAATTATAAACGGCATTTTTTATGTAAGGATAATGAAATCAAATTTATTTATCATTAATATAGGTTGAAACAAATTTTGGCTTAATAGCAAAAAGTTGATACTGTCAGATTCATTAAATTGATTTTTGTACAAAAAGAAAAAAATAACACAGTGTTTATCGATTTTTAAGTTATATAATGGAGGTTTAAAGAAGAAATAATTTCAAGAAATATAATGGCAACACTTTCGTTACAGTTTTAGTGTTCTGTGGTTATTTGTATTTAATTTGTTATAAATATATTATTTGTCATATATACCTAAACGCTGCCAATAAATCTCTGGTGATTTCATCTTCTGAATCTCCCGACTCTCCTGTCAGCGTCCCTTGTAAGGCTTGTATCTTGGTAACCCATTGTAAAAATTCAGCCTCTGTTATTAACCCGTTTCCTGAGAAAATAAAAAAAGAGAAAACAATTAAATAAAGTCAAAAAAATGTACGTAGCAATAAATCAGATTGACATTTGAATATAAAGTGTTAATAGTATAAATATATTTTTTTTAATCGTTTAGGATCAGACAATGCTCGCGATGATTGAAAACGATCATGATCATAAAATATATTGCGAAGATAGTACAATAATGTGTTTTTATTATTTACAATATAATGCCTCTCCACCAAGATGTGACAGTCAACACAATAAAGGTAATTTTAAAATTGATAATTTTTATATATTGTAAAAAATATCATTTTTATGCTAAAATTTGAAAGGAGTCCAATTGACAATGAAATAAGTTGAAATTGATATGTCGTTTTATATGGTTATAGAAAAGAATGAATGCTCCAGATTTAAGATATCAAATGATTTAATACAAATTTTGTTTTACATAATTAAACACTATATTCTAATATTAACTTAATGAGGGAGGCTTTACACATCCATATCCATAAGATTTTCAATAAATATTTTGATTAAATAAATTTAAAACATTCATATATAAATTCAATAAAAGAAAAACATTCAACCGCTTAACGAGTTGTACATTTTAACCGCTCAATAAAAAGGTAACATTATCAGTCAATATCTTTTTGTATAAATAATATTATGAAATTAAATTTAATTAATACAATTATTTCATCAGGACATTCACGAATATACCAGAAAGGTAGTGAATCGTCAAATATATGCAATGGTAATCAGTCGCTAAGTGAATTTGCAATTTTAAAATGAATAATTTCATGTTACATCTTTCATTTAAAACCTTTCAGATAGCGACAATATTCTACTTTAAAATTTAGTAGCACTCGTGTTCTAAAACATGGATTATTACTTTAGATATCTGAAAGCCGTTCATAAAGAAAATTCTCGGTCGCTTAAAAATAATTACATTCAGCATTAAGCTCTCAAAAGTGCTCCAAGAACAAAGGCTTTAAAATGCTATAATGAGCAAGCCCTTTTAACAATACCGGAACAAAACTTTCGTAATTTTGTTACAATAAAATAGTAGTTTTTTATTGTAAATGTTTACTAAATGTATCAAATAACCGACATTATTAACTCGAGCATATTACAAACATTAATTGCAATTTTGTGATACATTTCCGATCCCGCGACTTTAAAGTGTCATTTAAGTGCGATGTGGAATAAAAATAGGCATCGTTTGTGTAATACAATATTTGACTGACTACAATAAAGCACAAGGAATAGATAATATTTATTATTGTATATAATAACGGCAATATTTTAAAATTATTATAAGTATAAACTGCTTAGATAAATTTACAACAGAACAATATAAAAATACTGTTTTCTTTGACGTTTAATACGCACAAATAACATTGTCAAAGTATTTATTTAAGTACAATTGGAGCAATTTTCATGTGTCGTATAATCTGCATTTTTTAAATTATCTTATTTTTATCTTCAATATAAGTAATTCAATGAAACTCCATTTAGAAAAATCACAGTAATCTAATTTTTTATCCAGAAAACTTAAAAGTAAAATAGACGAAACCTCATTTTCGGAATACCTAATTACCAACCAATGTGAATGAAAATTGATAACCGCAATGAAAACGTCAAAAATAAAATGAATGCTTTTGTAGTTAATGACAACCATTATCTAAACGGCAACCTAGACATTTTTCACACAATCATCATCCATTCATTTGAAGTTTCACATTTTAAGTTGGACTTATATAATATCGTTTTTCGATATATTGATTGTATTTTTTGAGTGGTGTAACACATAAGAGTTATAAATATTCAAATTTAAATTGCATTTTTACATTTTTTTTTCAATAAGGATAAGCTTACCGCATAACAAGTGAAAATAATATTTGTCAATTTAAATGTGTCATACTCACAGAGATGTTTATAATTACACTTATATCATTTAAAGTATTTTAATCAACGATGGAATTAAATATTGACATATTTTCTTTGAACTGGAGTTATAAATTATAATCTAAAATAATAATTAACAAACAATAGATAGAGAAGCACAGTTTCAAACGATTTTGACCATGGGAACGAGTATGACATAAGTGACCAATTGTATACCACACTAATTAAATAATAATGTTTTCCTCCATTATTTTAATTATGCTAACATTCGGTTTATGTAAAATAATGAAGTAATTGTTGACAGCTGTGTTTCGAGAAGTATACGTAGTAATTATTTGTTATTTAATATTCTTGGAATCACCACCACAAAATAACCACAGAAAAATTGTTTTTTGTTAATCGTAAATAGCTGTAATTCCCAATGTTTGTTTTTGAATATATTTCAAAACATTTATATATTTCTTCAAAATAAAATTGTCATTTTAGTAAAAAATTATATCACTGTGAAAAAACATCCCCATAATACGAAGATATTACCTCCATTGGCTTCAATTGTGATAAAAAAATCTAGTTTAATCAAAATCAGATCGTTAATTTTTGTAGTTTGCGGTTAAGATTAAACGAAAAATGTTTTTATTTCGATAATTTTCGTTAAGAGATTTTACCTCAAAAAATCGTAACCTTTTATGGCTCTCTTAGCGTGGTTGTATAGCGCATTTATAGTATCACAGATACATAATACATAAGATGACCATGAAAATTTTCCTTTCGTGCCTTTTTCCAGTCGTAATGAAAGTACAGATTGCAATTGTACGCCAGCCGGAGATCATTACCATAAATAGTGAGGAACCCCAAGATTTCTAAGGCCATTTTGTGTATCGCCAATTTTCGTGTACATTATATACTTGTATATATATGTACAAACGTAATCGGAGATACATCTAAATATATCCGTACATTACGGCTGAACTGTCAACGTGGATCCAAAAGTGCGTATCTTTTTTTGGATTTGTAGCGTTACTTAGATTAAACGCACATAAAAAATATTAATTTATTATCAGTGCTTTGATTAAAACTAGTAAAAACGTATACAGATTTTTTCGCATGTCTTTTTCACATTTACATCAATCCACAAAAAATTATTATGATATACATTCTAACTGTTTCTCGAAATGTCTACTAAGAAAGAAACTTAACCCAAATTCAATAATTTAGTTTAATGTACGCTAAAAAATTGATCAATATCAATCGCTGTTATGAAAATGGAACGAATTTTTAGGGCGTTATAAAGATAGCAAGTTTAGAAGTCACCTTACGTATTTAATGATTACGTAAAGTAAAGAAAACTTATTATTATTAAGTATTCGCTATGAAGTTTTTGGTTTGGAATACTAATTGTGTTTATTGAAGGCAATTTCAAGTTAATTTTATGAAATTTTCTATCGTTAGAAAAATTTATTTTGTACGCGATTGTGATATTGTTAAAAGAAAAGTAAATTCACAGTGATATACAAGTCTTAAAAAGAATATTGATATCTTATTCCGTTTCATTTTCGTGTGTAATTGAAAGATTTATATGTTTTAAATATATAATTTGCATACATAGTGTTTATGTATACAAATTACAATAATTTATTCGTTGCTATATTTGTTTTATAAACATGCAATGTTATTAAAAATGGAATTGCTCTATTTCATAGATATTGGAAATTATATCAACATATATTTAATTCAGAATGAGGAAAATAATAGAAAGGATAATGCCGAAAATTAAACCACAGACAACATTCCTGATTACTTTGTTGTCGGCCTCATTCACATTCCAATTTCAAATATAATGACGTTCAAATTAACAGAGGTTCCGCAATGTCATAATTGAATTGAAATCGCAACCGTTCTAATGTAACGCTGAATAAGGGAGCTATATTCTACATGAGGCAATAAGTAGTTCCCTAAATATGCATTAATAACGGCCGTGAGAGTAACTGGTGTAGCGCAAAATACGAAGTGGCGGTGCAATCTCGGTCCAAACTACACAAAGGATGGAACATTGCCAAGCCGGCTGCTTGATTTATTCCCGACATGACCTTTTATAAACATAACTTGGTTTATATAGTATACCATATCTAGTACCATTAAAACTTATCTACCGGTGACAAGGAAATATTATGGCCGTGCTCTCTTAGCTTATCTGATAGTCAACATATACATATAGAGATATTATATTCATATTCCTCACATTATTTAGAAAATTTTGCAATCTCAGTTTTTCATAAGCAATTTTTATTATATGCATATTGACATTCCACTCGAGATTTAAGACGAAAAAAATATAAAGTTTTCTCCACATGAGAAAAAACATGTACGCAATTAAGGTTACCAGATAGAAAAATGTTTATAGAGGAAAAACGAAATCAAATATATGACACGACTATTTTTACAGTATGATATAGACTATAGAGGGTGGAACTCAGTGATATCAAACACGGAAAATCGAATACCGTAAATATTAAAGACAAAAAGAACCGTTTCTTAAAGAAATTATGAACATAAAATCATTTTAAGTCAAATTCCATGACTCGTCATCATTCAAAGACATCACATTGGAGTCTCTTTATAATGTTATAATAAACAATAATAACATAAATTGATAGGTAATAAAAGCACTTATGCTAATCAATGCAGTGCAATAAATTCAAACTGGATTCCAATATATCCGCGTAATAGAAAATTTATCTAATGCTCTTAAAATGAGCACTATTTAAAACGACAATAAAATAAAGTTATATCGCTAACTTTGTTGTTCAATTGGGTGTTTGGTCTCCGTAACGATCGGATACACCGAAAATATGCGATAGTAAGGTATAAAAATTACTAAGAAGAAAATCCGCTATATCAAACAGAATTTTATTTATTGTATTATTATTCAGTTTAATATTATATTTAACGCTTTTTAAACCAAATAACAATATTGATACGTGCTTTGTTTTATTGGTATAATAATATAAGTATCATTTTCATTGCCAGGTAAAAATACGCGATCCATACAATAGTGAGTTTTCCACAGAGAAGCCAATTAACCATGAATATCATAATTGATGTTTTAATATTATTTGTTGTTTTTAAAAAGCATGGAAATAAAAAATGACTTAAATTCTTACCGGTTGATGTTTAACGTTTCAGTTTTATTTTTTAGAGTTGGTGAAGCACTTATAAACCGATTGGAATTTCGCGAATAAGCATGTAATTCATTTAAAAATATTTCTTATTTATCTATTGTTACACAACTTTTCAAATGAAATAATATAAAAATGATAGGTCTCTATACTTTAAAATAATATTAAATATATATCATTTTAAAAGACTAATTTTTTTGTATATATTTAATATTTTTAAGTCCGCCAAAACTTGATGCATTGTATTCGATTTTAATTAATTGAAAAACTTAAGGGATAAGATAACTGCTTAGATTAAATTTACAAGCATGTGATAAAATTTCCTGACGCCTAAAATTACTATGCAGATGTTTTTTCTTGATGTGGTTGTACATAAAAATAAAATACGAAATATGGTTGTTGTATTTTAATGATATACTATTATATTTAAGCTTTCTCGCCATACGGATCTACTGAGTGTTTATAAACCTGTGATACATTTCAATATCATTAGAGTTATTCGTTTCAACTTTGAGTTACCATTTACCTGTGTCAAAAAGTAAATTGTAATTAAAACTAGGTCTGTGAAGTCGTTTAAAAACACGACTCTAAAAAAAAGTTTATTTTAGTCAGATTTTTTAGTATTTGCATTAAATTTTAAGATCAATCAACAAATCTGGCAAATTTTTAATCGATATATTCAACAAAATTGTCTAAAAAAGTAGCCGAAGTCACTCGTTTTTGAACAAATGGCATTTTTTTAGTGTTTACTAAAAGTGCTATAATTGCGGTAATTTTTGAAATAAAATTAAACGTTGTGAAATGGTTTAAAACATTGTAATATTAAGCCTCAAGGTGACAAAATTCACAACATTTCCCATTGGGAAGAGCCACACAATAATGTTTACACATATATTGTACATACTTTATTAGTTGTACGGAGAGAGGCTACGGGGGCTGAAGCTGATAGTGCATAAAATATTTATTTTCTTGTAATTTTTTATCTTACGTAAAAATTAAATGTATGTTTATACATTGAAATTAGTTTGGGCAGAGTTGGCTTAGCTTTTTCTGTTTGAATAATTTGTTATTTATAAAGAGTTAAATTGTAAAAAGTATTTCATTAACAGAAATTTCCAATTACTATATACATAATAATATTTAATTTCAAGCCATTCCTTGGAAAAAATGCTCAGACGTTCATTATTTAAAAAAAGCCCACAAATAAAATAGTATGATCCGAATTAAGAACTTTTAAAGAGATACAAAAAAACTGCCCGTGTCTTAGTATTATAATGCAGTTGGATAACGTAGACGCCGTAGACGATATTTTAATGGATTGAAGAAAACAGAAGCACGACCGTCTCACCTCTACTCCGAAGGATTCAGGCATGCAAAAATGAAAATTTTTGGATCTGTATTCAAGTTTTTAATTATTTTATGTTTTAAATGAGTCTGGATATAAAAAAAATGTAAAAACTATTCAGTTGGGGTTTGTCCGTCGTTTTATTAACACATTCGCGACGCTGTGAATGTCCCCAAAGTATGGATACATTGCAAATTGATAAGGTTGAAAGTTCTTACAAAAATAATCATTATTCTTTTTCTATTGGGAAATGTTTGTTGAAAATTGGTAAATTATTTATCTACCGTGATAAAAAAATATATAGAATTCTTTCTGATCATTACTTCTAGTATTATAATTTTTGTTTATTATTAAAACATTTTAAGAATTTTATATTATCATATAACTAAGGTATTTACGTATTGGCAGACACTGCAGCTTGAATGTTTCATTATTTTCCATACCACTGTATGCCACTTTAAGCCACAAAATATCAAATTAATTAAGTGACTTTACTTCGTTATTGCTGCGATTGTCAGCCATAAATGAATAGATGCATCATTATTGCATGTCGTGCAAGTAATAACTGTCTCAAAATAAAATTTAATAAAAAACATTCAAAGTGTTATAAGCGATTAATACAACCATATCGAATGACGAGGAATTTTTGATTCCCGGTGCTTACGTGTTAAATGATAAAATTGTAATCTGGTAACTATTTTGAAATATTTGGAAAAGTTTAAACAGTTTCTAAACACCGTATAGATATGTAGGCCACCCCCACTAAAACGTTTGTGGTTTTGACACGTGAGATTAGATTGAATACGTGTTTGGTGATGATATTGATAATAATTCTCGTTTGAATGGCGTAGGTATTTTATTTACCCCGTCGTATTTACTCGTTTGGGCGTCGCGTGTTGTTACGGTAAAATTACGGGTCCGACCTTCTGGTGATATTTATCGATATTTTGCAAAGCCGTTATCGATTTCTCACCAATGTCGACGTCGAGTTTTGTATGCTCGTGTTACAAAATATATTTCTCTTATAAAATTAGCTATTAGCCTAATTCTCTTACTTCTACTACCATAAATAAGAATATATTAAGTGGTAAATGGCTATTTAAACCAAAACACTTGCCACAATTTAAAATTAAATAATAAAATGAAATTGAAAAATCTTCCTAAAATATCCTATCTCTAATAATATAGCGAAGTTTTACTGTGTTAATTATCATTTCTTGATGGAAAGGCATTATATACATATATAAATAAAGCACAACGAGTATTGTTATTTCTACAACTTTATAATATAAATATCAATGCCGCTATCGTCGGATGAGCGAAACCAGTCCTGATGTTTTTATTATGAAGTTGTGGAAATAATACTCAATAATTTATATTATTTATTTAAATATATTAAAGCAAAAGTTTTCCGTCCATTAACAGATCCAGTGGCGGGTCGAAGTGTATTGTCTGCGTAAATAGTATAGAACTATGTTGTGAAGCTGTCGAAGAAATTCTTCAGTGACATGAAGGACCATCCCACACAACGGTCCAATCCCTACTAAATGATTATGACTAAAACAGACTTCCACAGACCCGGGAGAATTTTACTTCTTAAATATCCTTAAATAAACCTCAACCCTTAAAAGACCACTCCATTCACTTACAGAATACCTGGTCAGGGTACGAGTGTATCGGAAACAGCAGAAGAAAGAATAAGACGAATACACGACTCCGAAGGGAGAACTTCAAGACCTTGTGGTGCTGATCGTTTCATCTCCTTTCAAGGGTTAAAAATATTAACGACAAAACATGGTAGCCACACCATTTACAAAAAAAAAAACTCACATCTCGAGGTTAATGTATCAACGATTAATGTCACCACCATCAAAAGAGCTCTACGCACGAACGACTCCACGAGAAACCATTCAAACATCAAAAACCTTAAGACGAAGCGCACAATCTGGGCCAAAAGCCAGGGTATCGCATGAAAATGGAAAATATACATAGCGAGATAGTATAAATCATTTATCTAATACGATCTGGCTTACATATAATAATAATAAAAAATTGAATTTTAAAGCATTTTTTTCTGGTCTCTGAGGAAAATATCAATCTGATACTTAACGTATTATTTATATAATGAGATATATTGTTTCTAACATTATCGATGATAATTAATTTAAATGTTCTTTTTTCCCACCAATCCAGGCTTCACTAAGAAAGACTACTACAGTCTGATTACGCTACTGAGTAAAAAACATTTAGGTATCACAAGGGTTCAATATAATTTTAATAAAAATGTGTTCAATGATTTTCTGAGATTTCTCAATATCTCATATATTAAGCTATATCAATATCAAAATTTGAACATTTATCTTTGGTTTCAAATCATTTAGTTTGCGTTTTTTTTATAAAACACAATAAAGCGTATAATTCATTTTTCAATTTCCGACAAAACATTAAACCATAGCTTTTACCATAAAATATAGTCTGTCAATCTGTAGTGGTAAAACTTTATTAAGATATGAATAAAAATAATGTTTCTACGTTAGACCTTCTACGCCTTAATTGAGACGAGGTCACACAAACAAAGCTCGCTCCGATTGCATTGAACTTGACCGCTAAATTTCCGTACATAGGTTACGACATAAGGCTAGATAAATTACTCATATAAAAGATGTATATTTCGTTATAAAAATGACATACTAAACAAATTCAGAAAAACACAACAAATAATCGCAGATTAGGAAAGTAACTGAAGATTTAACTTTTCATGAAAGCTTTTTTTAATGAATATATTGTTGTACGACACTAGTTTTTCCAACCATGCCCTCTCGCAGTGAAAAGCATATTGACATATTGACAAAATAAGCTTCACTTAATACGAGCTTTTTATTTGTTAAAAATTCGCTAAATGTTGGATAGGTTAAAAATAGAAAAACTGGACTGGTTAATAAGTATCGTTTATTAAAGAATTATACAGGAGGAAGGCTGCCGTTGAATAAATTGTATATTCGTAGGAATTTCGCCTAATTGTCTTCAAGAAAAAGTGGTGCTTAAAAGCTTTTTCTAACTAACAAATAAAACTTAATATTATATTAAATTGAATGTTTGAATGAATGCACTAAGCAAATAATGTATATATATTCACTTTCCAGAAGATGTGTTCTAGAGAAATATTATTTAAAGACAATCGTTTGGCAGATTACCCGATTTTTACGTAATAAATAAGATGTCTGGAACATTGTGCATCCGCTCTATAGCTGCGGTTGGCACTGAAGGTCAGTTCAACGGAATCGATACATATGCCAATTTTTAATTTTATGTCTCAATACTTAAATAAAAGTCGATCGTCCATTATAGATAAGAAAAAAGTGCGCGGCATAAGAAACGATAAATTTTTCTATAGTTTTATTTATCGAAGAGTCTGCAGATTTCTGCGGTGATATCATATTTTTCCCCATTTTTTTCCAGGAATGCTATCGTTTCATTTCCTTTAGACTATAAGATCGCAAGTTATTTTTTATCTTCTATTACTGGTTCTTTTTTATCCTGAATATTGAATTTTAAATATATATGAATTTACATACACATCTCAAGCGAAAAATACATTTATTTAAAATTGTTCTTTTATCATTCATTATGACGGCTGTCCAATCTGTTATAACCATCCTTTTCTATACATTTTTATAGAAAATGTACTGAATGATGTTTACCATAAAATTATTAAATAAATTAAAAGAAAAATAAATGGCATATGCTTTCGTATATATTTATATAATATGATTCCTGAAACCTGCCTGTGAAAAATGTCGATTTATTTTACATTAAATTGAAAAAAACCCTGCAGCTGGAATCATTTAGACTTAGGCTACTAAATGATTTCGATAAATTTAAACATAAAAAAGATCTCTGTATAATAAAAAATATTTACTCAATCCAAATATTATTTGAAAAATTATATATAAACAATTATTTGAATACGAACTTCTGGTATAGAGTAATGGTGATATTCAGACGTGAGCTTTGGATGTTTTTTGTAATAGTTTTATCTCTCTTAATGAGAATATCATGGCTATCTATATTTATTTTATTTTATTTATGTTTAAAAATAATAAAAAAATCCATAGTGCATTTTTGTTATATGTAGTCACATAAATAAATTATAATATATGAATGACAGGCTTGAGTAATTGATGTTGAGATTTTAGTTGTTAATAGAGAAAATTCGTGTTGTCTTAAAGCTTTTCTGTGAATCATAAAAAGAAATGATGCTACATAAAAAAATACATTTAAATATTTTTAAACACAACTCTATTCTTGTAAATATTACTACGATTTTGGGGTCACAAGAAAAATACTTTAATATGCACAAAGAATTCGCTTGCAAGGACATTTTAAGATCATTCGAATAAATTGTGTTCTTTTAGGTGGAGTTTCTTTTTTGTAGAAAATTCAGTTTGTTTTGTTTAGTTGACATTATGGTCTAGATGGAATTGAATTTTCTAATAAAATTGCTCCACACGTTACGCTGTATGACTAAAGCACTCTATTCGTCCTTTATTATTTTAAGGCATTCTTTCTCTCTTTCTCGATAAATTTATATTATACGTATGTGAGTTTTTCTTTTAAGCGAAAGATCTTGGCACTGACAATTTTTATGTTTCTTATTTTGATTAAATAAACTTTTTCCACTCTACATAAATTGAGAATCAATACATACTGAAGATATAACATATAAATATACGCTTTTTGATACAAGAAATGATTTTTGTAGCTGAGTAAACCACCATTAAATTCTGAATGTCTGTGTAATAAATCATAATCATATCCATGTGTATAGGTAAAAAAACCGAGTATGAAATAATCTTTTGCAAATTTGGGACATTTGTTTTTAATTGAGTAGTAATACGTTAGGCTATATTTTTTAAATGGGAAAAAATTTTGATCGCTTGGGTATAACATTAAATAGTCATCAACTGTTCACCGTTGAAAATGGGAATAAGTAAATATTTTTTTATTTTTGCAAATTTGAAAATCTTAAAAACAGGAAGGCTGGGCGACATTTTTATAATAACTTCCCTCTCGATTGAGAATATCATTACTAAATACCTCCTATTCTAAACCAAATGAATTTTTCATGAAGTCTATCTCAATAGATGTTTCTTCAACGAAAATTTCCTGTTACTCAGTTTTTCAACTTTCCTATTCAAAGAAAATAGAGATATAATAATAAAGCTATATCAAGAACAGTGGAAAGGTAATTGATTTCGGTACGCCAGGTTTTTTTGGATCGGATATACGTGATAGAATTTTTTAAATCACATTCATTCATGATCAATGCTTTCATAAATTAAGCTATAAATTGATAAAAAAAAGGCTTATTAGAGTCTAGAATGGGACGCAAAATCTCATATGAGTATAGCAAGTAATGCCACGTTGGCCATTTGACCACAGACTCAATTAAAAATGTAAATATTATATACTCAATTAAAAATAATTTTGATTATCTTTTTTTCCTTTTACGTTTGAAGTATTGTGTATTATTTTGTTGGGATAATAGGTCATTCTGAATATCACAATATTTTAATGTCACCAACCATTATGCGGTGAGTGTTTTAAATATCAAGTTTAATTAGGCAGAGCTTTCATTCGGCGATTCTCAACAAATTTAATATTAGTAGTTTTACTCCTTTTTTCTAAAATACGAAATAAAAATTTATTATTTGGTAAATTTTTGATAATAGATTACTACTTCCACGATTACAAAATTATTTTTAAAAAGAGAAATATTGTCAACTTATTTTGTTTTACGAGGGCAGTTAAATATTGATCACCGCTATTTCGAGACTACGGAAAAACCAGAGATAAACTGAAATTAGAAATAGACACTTGATTGAAAAAGATAATTTAATCATAAACTTTTCTAATCTATCATAATAAGTTTTAATTACTCTCAAATTTTTAGAATAATTACATTAAATATTTAGCTTTTGAGTGCTACGGCCGAACATGTATAGCGACGCCTTGTTTCATTTATGTTTTATCTGTTACTTTACTCTCATATTTTTTATTGATTAACTGTAAATATGTGCGTTTGTCAGTGACTCTTGTCAGTTGCATTATTTTATTATTTGCGTCAAATGGAAGAAATCATGAAAATCAGGAAAGAACAACATGCTGACATAAGAATGCAATAAAGATTTTATCCGAGTCACCTTGGATGTATATCATTCGAAAATAATGTTTTATTATTTCATTTAAATTTTAAAATACGGTATTAATATCCCAAGAAAGTTTCTAAATAAAGCAAAATAATCCATAACCAAAAAAATATTTTCACATATTTGTATGTCAGTAATTTAAAAAATGTTCAATAAGTTTATTACAAAAACCTAATACGTAAAAAAACTTAATTATCAAAGAGTTGAGGACAGATTTATTCTACGCGTAAAAAATAAGTACCAATTGGTAAATTTCAGGGCATAGTGTAAGTTATGATTCGTATCACAAAGTTATTTATGTATTGTTCCAATAATCGTGGTGTGGTGCCGAATTATGAACAAACGTTTTTAATAATATTAGTAAACAGCAATCAATTGCTACTTGTTAACAGTTTTTTCAATTGAATTCTTGTGAGAAATACTTAATCAATTGAAAAACATTAAAAGATTATTTTTGCTATTATATTCTAAGAATAAATTTGATGATTTAAGCAATTGATAGCTTGTTACTGTTTTAATGACCGAACTCATCATGATCATTCATCGGTTGATTTGTTATTATATTAATGTTTATTTTCATATTGTGATCTTGTTGAATCTTGCCAATTAATATTATAATTTTTATTAAAGAATTGTAGGACCAAAAACTTGATATCCATCTCTGTTACACAGGTTGGCAAAACGTAAATCTTTTATACGATGCTTGTATTTTATGCTATTTGCGATATAAAGTTTATAGCGGCTCGACGATCTTTCGAGCCGTCAAAGACAAGATGACGCGGTTAGCAATCTATGACAACAATTCATGCAAATTCTGCCTATCAGGAAACAAAATGTTTATTTTTCGCAATAAACCATCCGCAGAATAAAATCTTTCCATATAAGACCTAAAAGCACTTTCGTTTCAACAAAGCTATCCGAGTTTCTTCTTCAATTTTGGAAGAAATTTCCCAGTCATGTTTGTATATTATTTATATAATATATAAAAATGACTGGGAAATTTCTACTTGTACAAGAGTTTTATTTTATATAACAAATATTCAATAAACTATTGATACGATTTTTTCTGATTTCTTTTCTGAAATATTCTACAAAAATGATGTATTAAATCAGAATATGATATGATTTAAATATGCAATTAAAATAAACTTTGTTTTTTTTAAAAAAAAATTTTCTCTATAGACGACTCAATGTTATGGAAATAAAAATAAAACAATTCAAGTCTATTTAGCCCTTTATCAACCTCAATTATAAGGCAAGCTAACATTTTTACACGTAAAAAATGAGTTTAATTTTCAGAACAAAGCTTTTTGGGCAGTAATAAATATAATTACAAAGCTATAAAACCGTTTGCTTCTTAACTCGGATTAAAAAATATTTAGTCGTATAATCACTACAAGACGCGATATAGCTGCAAATTTATAATAACTTTTATAAAGCTTATACACCACAGTAAAATTATAATTTCGTGCATTAAGTAACATGAAAATTTTATGTTTCTGGAAAATCAATGCAATTCTTATTCGTCCCCTCGACCTTGTACACCGGAAAGTACTATAAAACTCTAAACATAAAGCACTGAAAAGCCATTCTCTTTGTGTGAAAAATTATCGCTGTAATCATCTACACCTGCACACCTTGAATTTAACAAAGAATCCAGAATTAGCACTAGGAATTATTTTGCACGCGTAAAAAATAATATCGACTATTACGATCATTAAATATATAGTTTTTAATGATAATTATTATTCTGTACACAAAGTGCAAGACTACGTATATATAGATATATATTTATATAAAAAAAATCAAATGAAAAAAAAAACCCCGAATAAAGAATGCCAGATTATTTTCAACTTACGAAATATTTTTCCATCAGGCCAAGAAAAAGATGATTTCGATATTCAAAAGTTTATCGGGGTTTGAAAATGTTGTTTAGCATTCCGGATATCGAAAAAACTCAAGCTTCGAAATCACTAGTATTTATCTCAATGTGATATTTTAAAAGAATTTATAATAAAACGATAAAATCGCACGAAAAACAAATCATTAACAATATAATATCCCCGCTTGTATTTGACACCAGATTTCTAGCAAAAAAGCATACGCTATTCACTATTCGGTAGTACTAAATAGCCACTATTTGGATGTTTATTAAGCTTTACAACCCTAATTTACCCAGCAAAACGTTCAAGAGTTGTATAAATATAGTATAGTTTGGTTTTCAATTATTCATCTAATTCATTATACAAATTTCTTAACTCAGCAAAAAAAGCACGTTTTGTGAAAATTATTTTTTCGAAAACGTCAAATCAATATAAAATAAAATTGGAACCTTACATTTGATTACATTATGTGTTTTAATTTATTTTACATAGACTCGTAAAAATATAAATTACATTATCTCTTCCATCTACAAATATGCTAATAATAACCGGGGCCGGGGCACGTGACAGATTTTCCCTCCATCTGATTCAGCCCTGCGAGCGGCTTTACTCTTCTCATTACTTTGCAATTCAGTATCGGTCGATCAGCGACGTAAAAAATCAACTGCGAACTTGCACGCGACACCTAATAGCTTTATTCACCTACCGCAGTGTTTTCGAAGCTTTTGCCATGTAGATAAAGTCGCCTGTTGTAATCCCGGCAATGGCCTTCTACGCCGCACTTAAATACTACAACATAGGTGGATTTCTGCAGAGCCGTTTTCGATTTGACATTTGCATAACTTAAGTGTCAAACGCACTACATTGTTTATTTTTTAGCACTCCTGTCATAAAAAAACAAGCGTGAAATTACTTTGCCAACTGTTAACATCGTTTTTGAAATTAATTCAATATTCAACTTTACCATACAATATTTTACCAAGTGTAACATAAAACAAAGTTTTCCGCCAAGAGTTTGAGATAAAGACAAAAACCTAGAGTGATATTGACTATAATAATCTAATCACGGTGAAAGAATAACAATGTATTTAAATAGAGATACTCTACCAAGTAAATACTAATTCAATCAATAATAATAACTTGTTATCATTTTTTTTAACAAAAAATACCTAGCACTTTTTTGATAACTTTATTGATGGTAAATTGAGTTTCATTAATTAAAATATACAATAATTCTTCAGTAAATTGTGCACGGCAAATTTCCAATTTTAAACAAAAGCCTTTCCAGAATTGCTAAATAATATTTTAATATTTTCATTGCGCTCTAATCTTGTGGTATATTCGATCGATATTTGTCATACATTGTATACAATTAAATTGATTTTAGAACAATTTCTTTATCAAATTAGGTAGCCATCGCTATGAGTAGTTTCAATAAGAGACGATGTTTTAAATAAGTACGAAAGTGTTATTTTATTTATAGACTCCAACTGGTTCACAACGACAGCTCGTTAAGAAGCACGTGAAAAGATTTTAACAAATACTGTAGTATAAATTATCGTGATTATATAAATTTATGACTTTTAAACATATTCATAGATTTAAGAAATTTGGCATTATTTTGCGCCCAGTTCACTTTTATTCCACTGTATGGAATATTTTTTCATTTATAGAACCAATTGCACGTCACAGAGAAATGATTCGCATAAGAGCCAGCATTTTTCAGATATTTGTTTGTAAATGGAGTTATCGAAATTCAACCATTTCGTCTATTGGAATGTTAGTACACCGCAATAAAAATCACTAAGCAGAAGAAAAGTTTTAAAGGACCTAAAGCAGTATACAGCAGAACATAATTATCAATAATTAAAAAAACCTTTTACATTTAAATATGCATGTTAATCACTAAGGATTAAATTATGTCTTTTGTTTCACGATGAAATGATTGTGTTGGTGCTGAAATAAATTTCTAAATTTCTAATCTTAACTCGTCTTTAACACCTCACGTTTTATATGTTAGTTACCCATTTTGCTTTTAGCAGGCTCCGTTGTCTTTAAATAACATATTCTTAATATGATAATTTGTTTAAAACAAATATTCATAGTAAATAACTTCTTTGAAAACTTTTAATGTTTTTATTTTCGTTGAAAATCTCTGGTAAAATTTCTATCGGGTAGACCTTTCTTACATTGAAAGCAGCTGCGAATACCTATAATATTTAAACGTAGCAAGTGAGGAAAAATATCACGCAGAGCTTTCGCTGTGCTGAGACCAACACGCAATTTTACATTCAATAACTTGAGAAGGTAGTTAATACACAAGAAGATAACACGCGCCGTTTCATGCTTTTTTATATTTTCTTTCGTTTTATTTTTGATCATGTAACTTTATTACGAAGGTATTATCTAGATTTTAAATACAGATTAGCTGTTTTATATCAATCAACTTTCAGTGAAGGGCTTAATGATTATGTAGTCATTAAAAGCGTGACTATTATTGTAAAAACATTAAAGCTGTGTATTCAAAAAGGATCATCTTTATGTATTGTGTCATCATATTAATTAAATTAAATAAAACAATTCATTGAAATACATTGCTTATAAAATTAGAAGTATTTATTAATCTGACTGATGATAGGACGTTGCGAGGCCACAAAATAAAGCTTAGAGACCATACGTTTACAAAGAGCCTTAAAAAATATTTTTTCAAATAGTTTCCACACCTTACTTAAAATGAACTTATCATTAATATTGAATTTAACACAAAATACATTGGTTAATATCAAGAATGTAAAACTCATGTTACTAACAAAAAATATCAATGCTACAATTTCAAAAGCCTGATCAAAATAGTTACGTTAATTTTTCTTGTGAAAATAATATCTATTCGAATAAAAAAAAAACAGTAAATAATCTTTTATATCAGAAGGGTGTAAAACAGGATTATATTTTTTCAAACCTTACCCATTCTTACTTTGAAGAATACAATTTTCTAGTAGAGCTTATGAAACGAAGTTGTTTCTTCAAGAATTGTTTGTTGTTCAATATTTGTTGAAAAGGATTAAGATATATCAAAGTGGTTACGAAAGGAATAGTGAATCGATCAATCGTATTACGCCCAGTATTTAGGATAGAATAATCGGGATAAAAAACTAAAAGAGACTTATAAAATATTTGTATGCATTTCTTTCAACAAAATCTATTCATCTTTTAAAAAAACAGTGTATAGAGTTAGACTAGACCCCGTGATTATTTGGTTGTAAAACATAAGCGCACAATTGTATTGATTACTTTGCTAACGGATTAGAATATTTTCCTAACAAAATTTTCCATTGTATATATTTAATATTTACCTCTTTCTCGCCAGAAGAAGCTTAATAAAAACCTAATAAAGCTGAAATTTCAAATAATACAATATTTTTGATTTGTATGACTGAAAATTAATAACGTTAGATGTTTTTTTTTCATATAAATATATTATTTAAATTTATCTTTCAATCAATCTACACTGAATACTCCAAGATTCTTTTCTACTGAGACTCAAACTGGCTGTTAGTTTGGAAACGAAAACAACTGCCAATTGACGACCTTCGTTTATTGAACTTTGAAGATGCTGGCAAGGGAAGTGAAGACTCATAAAGAATGCCAAAAGCGTGAAAAGAGTAAGTTAATGGTATGTGATGAAGAATCTTTTTTAGAGCCGGGAGGAGAGAAAAGCATTTGGCAAACACTTGTGGGTCGTGCCTAGAAAGCTCATTGTGACTTGGCAACGTTTTTAAAGGGCTCGAGTGTCACTATGCTCGGAAGCTTTAAGTAAATCTTTTTTTTAATAGAGATGATAAGCGTCCGTATTCGTTTTACATTTTTTTCTTTTAGTAAATGCTTAAAATGCTAGAAAAATTACTATTAAATTGTTAAAATTTTAAAAGAAATATCTTTGATAATAATAGCGCACATTTCAAATTTTATTTGATGGAATGTCAGTATAAAGATATTTAAATGTTTATTAGTTATATTACTAGAACGTTTGCGTTACTTTGAAATAAGTTTCAACGCTACGTGTTTGTATTAAGTGATATGTTTTGTAACTTTTGAATAGAAAAATAGATAACTTTACATATCTAACGAATGTTTATATACACCTGTTGGTTAAATATTTATACAATGCTTTATTAGACAGAAAATTGCTTTAATTTTAAGGCATTGCATTTTGATCAAAATCATTAATTAAGATTATATTCATTATTTAAACAGAGAATACCATGCAAACATCAATTATTAAACTCTATATTGCGCCACTTTCAAATAATAATTTCAGATTGTCGGTTAACATAGCTACACTAACGGCTCGCAACTAAAATTGTAAATTAAACCATGTAGAAAAGAGCTTTTTTATCATAAATGAAAAATAAAGGTTCTCAACTTCGGATCATTTTCATTAAAGACAATCAAACTTGAAAAAAGAATAGTTTTTTTATAGCAAAATTTAACAGAATAGAAAAATCCGAAAGAAATATGATTCATTCAGTTAAATAAACATACATTAACCCTTCTAGGAATAAATCGTTTCATGCTAGAAAGGTCGGTAGTTGGATACGTTCCTATGTTAAAATATATGTTTATTTCAATTCAATAATATAGGAGTTGCTTTAAGATTGATGTTTACAATCTAAAATAAAAGACAAATAACAATTCACCCATATTTTTCGTACCTTAAACATTCGAAATTCATAGTTAATACTACGGTAATCCGTTCGGTGAAAAAACACAATAAAATTAAAAATAAAATTCACAAAGTTTTTGTAGAATATGTTTTTATTACAAAAATAACAAAACCAATAACAATAATTTATTAGCTTTTTTCACTCAATCTTCTGATATTTCTGAGAATACAATTTTCGCTGTAAAACTTTAAAAAACCCGTTTGGATTTCATATTCTTCAATTTATAAAGTCTTATGGATAAATGTTTTTTTTTTGCCACTGATGCACAACTCGATTAATTGGTGTTTTAAAAATCAAACATAAAGTGAGAGATATGTAGGTTGAGGAAATGCTGCGCATATAAATATGTTTAAATATTTATTCATAATTATTATTTCGACCTAGTGTTGATCGAATACGAATAAAATATTGGTAGATTATTACATCTTTTAGTAGCTGGTTATGAAAAATATTGTGAAAACACGTGTAAGAATTTAATAAGCAACATCTTTATGAGTATTCCAGTTTGCGCTGATAAAACAGCGAACTGATCAATTAAGTCTCTATATATAATACATATTTTACACGTGGAAAATTTTACCTTAGATTATGAAATATGACACTCGTGGCAAGATCGTAGCGTCGTCAGGGTAACGATTGCTCGTAGCACCTTATCGACAGTGCTACGCGAGCGTCTTGATAAACTAATTCGTAGGCAAGAGTGACGATGGTGGCATTTACGAAGGCACAGATAAGCGCTACAACTTGACTCACGTAAACTTAATGCTTTACTTCCTCTTCCGTTTCACATACTGATGATTTGTTTATAGTTGGTTCAACGGAGACGCTCTATCATTTTTAGCGATGAAATATATTAAACGCTTGAATATTCATAAAAAACGCTGTAGAATATTACTATTGAAAAAAATCTTTTAACTTAAAAATAAATACTTTAATTTTAGTGGTCTCTTGTAAAAACAAAAAAAATCGTATTGTTTATCATTGCTCAAAATAAAGTTTTGTACACTATGCGATAAAGTGGAATTCTTTGACATCGCGTACGTTTTTTATTATTATATATTTTCTATTAAAATAATCAAGTGCTTTTTTAAAGTGCTAACAGCTATTTAGGTGATTATCCGTCAAACGTGTTAAATATTTAAGATTTCATAAATTTTTTATGAGAAAACGAAGCTTCAAAATAATACGTAGGTATGCTGAAAGCTGCCAAGATAAGTATGGATCTACCAAAAATAAATTTTTCTCACAAACGAGATAATATTTTTTTATATATGGAAGTAAATTTAATAAATGAAAGTCATTGTGTTTTTTTTTCAAAATTTACAATTAAATTTTTTTTTCTTGTGTTTTATTTATTTTTCAAACAAAATAGCTCTGATATTTTGAGAAAAAAAAGACATGGCTATTTATTTTATAGAATCATGTGTGACTACTTTATAAAATAAAACGTATAAAGCATCTTCAGAATAATTAAAACATTTTCAATTCAAATATTTGTTGAAATTAACCTCTAAAATTAGCAATACGATTTTTTAATTTAAATGTCTACATATGTGTTCCATTTCAAATATTGGAAAATTTTATGCGCAGAAATTTTAATTTGAAATCGCCATAAAAAGAAAATGAATACGATCATTTGTTCTTTGTGTACTAAACTGAACAATCGATACAACACATTGAAGTATCCTTTAGAAAATAAAAGCCATTATCGGTGGTAGTAATCATTATGCTAAGCCTGAAAACCTCTTACCCTTCTGGTTTTATCGATATAGTTTAGTTTAACGATTAGCTTAATAGTATTAAGGGCTTGTACCGGCGCTAGCTCTTTCAAACAATAGGAAATTTACGATATTAACTGGACACCGGTGTGAAAATACCATATGCGCGTTCTTGTATCGAACACAAAGCTGTGAATTCTCTTTCAACTGCTGTTATTTACATCCAATATGTGAACTGTTGATCTCGATGGGAAGTCATTGTTTCCCATTTGCCATTTTTTTATTATTTTTCATTTCATTACATTTTTGCCAGTAACTCAAAGAATTTTACTGTGACTTAATTTTTTATAACGGAATTTATATTTTAAATGCATTTATAGCTGATGATACTTTTAATATTTTAACGGTAGATTGTTTCAAAATTTGGTTTCAATGATGTATATTTAGTATGATGTCCTGCAAATCTTTGTCATGTTTCTTAAACTGATTGTTTTGCTTGTCTGGTGACTATTTAATAAATAATTCTGTTAGGTTATGTATTACATCAATTCATAATTTTCGCAAAACCGGTCCTGATATCTGTTAAAAATACCGATGTAATAAAAATTAAATCTTATTATATATAATTTTGTAGAAGTTATATTTGCTAATTTTTGAAGAATTATACAAAATGTCATGTAATAAATTAACATATTTAACATTTCGTTCATTGTTGTCTTAACCAGTTGTTCTCTAACTAGAATATGAATCAGTCTTTGCCTTTAGAATTATATAAAAAATCGATAAAATTATAGAAAAACTTACTGAAATTACATTATCTATAGTTATTTGACAATAAAAACAATTGTAAAATATGCAATTTATAATTGATGTTGTAAAATTTTTGTACAGTTCGTGCTTTTCATTTCATCGATTATCTTTATGGTAGCTTAAATGGAGAAATAAGACAAAACTTTATTTTACTTCTGTGACATATCACGCAATGTAATATTTTAATGATATGGGTATTGAAGAAAATCTAACGTAAAAAAAAATACTTTTCATTAATCAATGGTAGCCCTGACGTGTCAACATTCAAATATATCAACGGTTACCAACCAGCACGTCAAATAATATATATTTGAGGCTAGCTTCTATCAATATCGGATTTTAATGTAATAAACACAAATCTTTTCACAACAGTCACATTGACCGCTATAACGGTGGAAAATTTTCAATGTTAATAGTTCATTTATTAACGAACGAATGGAAATTTGACACGTTTGACATTTGAATCTTAATTAACGTTATCAAACTTTTTTCAGACATATTTACTATCAAACTGACGTAGATTAATCAAACACACAAACGACACTCATGTGAAAAATGAAAAAAACTAAACGAAAATATAACATACAAAATTGATGCTAGAAATTCCTTTACATATAAAAAACAAAAATGCTGATTATTGACTAATATTTGAACATTAAAATAAAACACAGTGTGAACATTTGTTCTCTGTTTTCATTTTTCAAAAAAAAAAAAAAAGTAAATTTTCTAAAAATAGTAACATGTTAAAACTTAACTAGAAGCAGACTGACAAAGCTCATTAAAATAAAATAAATAAATTCTGATAAATGACCAATTGACAGTTATGCAATTAGGCAATTACAAAAATGACAGTTCTGCTTTATGTACAGACTCAAATTTCATACAAATGATGGGATTCATAATAAAATATAATTAGTTTCGTACAGTGTCCATTTAATATTCTGATGAAATGTACTTTTCTGCTAAATAATTCACATATTCAAGATAAAGCTCTTTACGTCAGAAACTTCCTATTAATTTTCAAATTTACTATTCTGCCATTAAAATATCATTAACATGTTTAACGGTAGTTATTATGATATCCAATTTTATTGCATTTTTTACGGCAATGTATCGAAATTTGAACGATTCGATCATTAATTTGATGGGATTTTACTTTTATCCACATTTTCATGTAATGCGGTACTCAACCCTAATTTCTTTCTTTATCCATTATTACTACAATAAGGATACATAAATTTCTATGGGGAGTTTTCTTTTTCGTGATTAATATAATATGTAAGTGCCACATTATACAATTTTATTATAATTTTGACCTCTGAGGTTGCACGCAGCCAAGAAAGCTCGCAATTTGACCAACGATATTAGGTTTTTTATTACGAGAATATTTTCGTGTTTCGCTAAGAAAATATTTTCTAGCTACACCTTTAGACGTGCCCGTTACTATAATACACGAAATAATTAATAGCTTGTTCCGGTAGCATTTGTAGTAACCTACAAAATTGGGTATTAAACGTTTAAAGGTTTGTTCCCAATCTTCTAAGAACATATTCCTAGGTGAATATATTATCCACTTCATAAAAAAATATTTTACTGCTCTCCATGTCAAGTATACACGAGTAAAGAATCGTTCATTGTTTTTTAAGCAATATTTTGTTAAATTAGCGAAATGATTGATACAATGAAAAAAAGTGATAATCTTTCAATAGCGTTAGCAGATTACTCATTTCTTTATTATCTACAACAGTCATATTCAAACTTTGTCAGCATATCCGTTGAGCTCTTTTTCGGGAAACCCCACACCGTCATTATAACAATATATCTAAAAATAATTTTCAAAAAAAATCTACAGTTACTTTATGTAAAGACGTCAAATTTGTTGATATCTCCATTAGTTGCTAACCTCTTCTTCTTTGACAAGCCTTCTGACTTCAATCAATATCAATGAAAATATATATTTTTTTTAATTACTGCTATTTCATCAAAAACTGATGCCTAACAAAAAAAAAACTCGGTGGGATACCGCTAAAATCAAGCAAAGTTATTCCTGCAACCTCGTCGATAATAAGTTTAATTGAGTTGACAAAATTTTAACTCTCATAGAACGGTTTTATTTGCGTATTTGAGTCGTCAATTATATTCGAGCATCGAATAAATGATCGTGCATTTAAAAATTATACAAAAAATAATCGAAATAAAAAATAAAATTGGTGCTTGTATGCTAAAATTAAAGTGATGTTTGAATTAATTAATTAGATTTCAAAATTCCATTTGAAAACTGGCATATAATCAAATAGCACAGATACCCTTGAATTGATGCAACAGCATGGACTAAATACTATATATATGTTACTTGAATAATATAAGCCAATGAATCGAAATAATTTAATTTAAATACGAATATTTTCGTTTGTAGTATATATACTATGTTCGAATCGTGTGAACTCGAGTGACACACATTTTGTGAAACAATCGTTTGCTTATTAACCATTCCGCTCATTGGTTTTCAGTATCTTAATACAAAATATTAGTAACGCTCTTTGACTTTTACGCAGGAGCTACATTATTTACCCGAGAGAGTTTTATGTATTCAATGTTTGGTATTATATTTGAAATATTTATTATCATTTATTACTTAGCGTCTCTTGGAATAAAGAGCGCTAGCACTTAGACTTTTTTATATTAAGCTGTTTAGTTGACAGCATTCGAAATAAACGAAACCGGTCATGACCATAAAATATATTGTGGAAATAAGTACTGAAAAATGACACGGGGAAAAATAAGCATTGCATTTTAGTTCTTCAAACTTTATAAGATATATATAGTTGATAGCTATTTCTACTTACGCCTTCATCAAAACTATTAGTTTATTTAACTAGGATAATTAACTAGTTTTAATTAACTTTTAGTCCTGATGAAGGCGTGAGCCGAAAAAGCTATCAATTATATATATAAAAATTTTGTAGAACTATGATACATTGCTATTTTTTCATCGTGTTATAATGGAGACCAAGTAAATGCCAATTCAATCAATATACTAAAAAAATGTTTTTTTTATTTAAAAAAAAATTGATCAGTCAAAACTAATCAGTTGATAATGCTAGCAATGAGCTGAACCGGTCCTTGTCATAAAATATATTGTGAAAATAAGTAGTGAAAAATTTGTTTTTATTATTTAAAATATCATACCTTTCCATCAAGAAGTGACAGTTAATACCTAAAAAGTAACATTTACACGTGTTGGCGTTTTTGTAGCACTTTTTTGTGCTGATTAACATAGACTACGTCTCATGTTACACCCACAAAATATAGTTCATCAATAACAACGTCAAAAGTTGCAAATTTAACTTCACTACTTTTCACCGTTTGAGTTCTTATGACAGCCAGACAGATTGATATATGTTATTGTTTTACTTTCTGATTGTATATGTATAATTAATGACATTGTAACTTACAGCAATGACCGTGCCCAAAATATATACATCTTTCCCAAAAAATGACTACGGTTGAAATAATAGACCTCAACAAATCTATGTTACTATTTCATATGTTTGTTCAACAACTGAAGTTTAAAACAAAATTTAGTTAGCGTGCTAATGATTCAATAATGAATATTAGTTTTAAAATAATAGTCCCGTAAAATTCTGTTTTAACAATATATTTGATTGAAACATTTGCACATGATATGCCAATATTGTTTTAGATATTTTTTAGTATATATGATCCTTGTAACATCAAACGGTGTACGCATATTTATACTATATTTTGTGGTATCTTATCAACTTCTAGTTCTGAATTTTAATTTAAATAAATGTCTGTCACACAGGAAAGCAAGTGAGCTTTTAATTTATACTATGGATATTTTCTTAAATATATCTTTTGATGTCAAATATGTTCAATTAAACTGATCAAAATGATCAGAAATCAAATGGTAAATTCATATAGTAGACACCTAGAAGATTTTGTCGAATTGAAGGATTTTATCACACTCTCTTATTTCTTATTAGGGCATCAAATTAAAAGATTGGTCAACATAACAAAAGCATTCACACCTTACAAAGCAATACAATTTAATTGTATCTTATCTGCAATAAAGCTAAACATCTAATCTGTATAACAGCTTGTACGCAGTTTATTTTTATTGACTTCATAGGTGTAAATTATCCAAAACTAGCGTCAAGAACGATTCGCTATGTTTTTATTTTTTGGTCCGAGGTTTCGGGAAAATCACGCCGATAAGAAACGATTAAAAGATATATTTCTGTTTTAAATCGCGTTCTGTCACTTTTGCGTTTTTTCACAACACGAACTTTAAATATGGTTTTTATAAAGCATTGCGTGCCACTAGACGACTAAATTAATACATCCCACCAATAGTATAAACAAATTTTAATATATCATGGCGTACATTTAACGATTACACTTTAGCTCGTATATAAAAATAAAAGTTTTCAAAGTATATTGTCAAACATTTAAACAAATTCTAACAAAGCCTAATCTAATAAAAAATAGTTTAATAACTTTGATAAATCGCTTGGTATAACACGTGTTTCGCTTCTTCAAGAACCATCTGTAGACTAACTATACGACAAAGTTATTCCTCATCAAATTATGGAAAAACATTTAATAATCTCGGCATACTTTAAGTCTATCAATTCAAATGCATGAGTCGCATCTAATAAAACTCAAAGTTAAATGATAAAGCGTTAATTTTACATCATAAATTAACTTTCGTAATATAACAGCCAAAACTGTCAAAAATAACGTAACCTTCCCAAAGTGCTTTTGCTTCCCAAATTTTTTAAATTAACGTTATGAACATGATTTTTTACCGATATAACTGATCCTTTCTCCATTTATTGCTTCCAAATAAAAAAAATACATAGTCTTCACTATGATGCAGTTTTATTTAATATTATGTTTAACTCTTTCGTTGTTTAACAATCCCTTTAAATATCACGGCAAAATTAAAAATATTTCATTTAAATCGAAGACAACAAATATGTTTTTTTAAATTAATTGAATTGCGCTAAGCTACTTTATATAGCAGCATCATTTGATGGAAAATATAAGTAATGAAAATAACATTATTTATAATTCAAAAACAAATCAAAATAAATTAAGCCGCGGAACTGGTAAATGAAGTAAAGACAGAATAATATTTTTACAAATAACTTGGTTAACTTTATAAAAAAAACGGGCATTTTTTGCCATAGCTCATTTGAAATAAGAGACACTTAATCAAGTAAATATGTCAGGGAAAGAAAAAAGTGTCAAAGTAAATTCTTGCATAGACACTCATCCTTGTGTTTCAATTTTAACCTTTAACCTTTAAACTTAAAACCTTCTCTCTTACACGGGGAACTACTTCTTTAAGTTAAAGGATGACAAAAAACAGATCTAAGAATATATGAATAACTTACTTCTATTTTACGGTTTATAATAAAATTGGAAAACTACTGGTAAAATGTTAACCTTGAATATGTAGTACAAGATTTGTTAAATTCTGATATTTATTCTAGATTGAGAAATATTATTTTAAAAAATAAAAAATACTTAATGTAACTTGTAACATTATAGTTAATATTAAAACTTAATTTCAACCAAAGACTTGATTTTGAACACTCTCTTTCTCGTTATACATCTCATAAAACGGTTTCCATTAATGAATAAGTATTAGAACGGTTTAGAATCAAAATGATACCTTGTGACATATTTTTTGATATTATCGAAAATCAATCGTTTTAAAATCCAATTTGGAGAAACTAGCATTTAAAAAATGTATTAATGATAGTAATCAAAAAATCAAATAATATGATTGTGTAAAAGATTAATTATGATTTTTTTTTATTAAAAACTAAAGTGTACCCGGCATGCGTTGCAATGCCACTCAAAAAAAGAAACCGCGACTTTATGGAAGCGCCACGTCGGGAGCCTCTCGCCTTCCGATTGGATAAGTCGGACTTGAGGCAAGGTCGGAGCCAAATAGAAGCGATAAGCTTAGGTTATGTCTTTTTTACCTAAATTTGACAGTGGTGGCCGTATGTGTTTTTATTTATTGGAGTGCTTTTGGATACACAATGTTTTTTGTTTTTCTATCTGGTGAGTACAAAAATGAATCAGAAGGTTTTCCAACGCGTGAGCAGGCCACATATAGTTGTCCATGTGAGAAGCATGGATTTTTTTAAATTTAGTCCACACACTTGTAACGACTGTCCTTTTGCCTTATTGATGGTCATTGCAAAAGCGACTCGCACTGGCAACTGCAGACGTTTAAATTGAAATGGCATATCTGTCGGAATCATTGGGATGCGTGGGAACAGTACATCTTCTCCTTTGAATTTCCCGTTTAAAATTGTAGCTTCAATAATATTGTTCATCATTTTTCTTACTGAAAACCTGGTACCGTTACAAAGTTGTGGTGGATTTATGTTTCAAAGGAGAATTTTCCAATTTTCAATGTTAAAACATGCGACGGCATGCCTTGCAAATCAAGTGAATTCAAAAATTCTGTTGGATGATTGACGACTTCGTCTTGATTCATTATAGTATCGATTGACTTATACGTTGTCGCTTCTCCTGGTATTTCATTTAGTATGCTGAAATTGATTGCATTGACATCCTTGTTTTGGCTGCTAATATAGCACGTGCACTGAGCCATTGATGATTTTTATGATTGTGTGCAATATTTGTAAAATTTTGTGAATCAATTCGTCTATGGTTGCGGTTATTTTACAGAAATTTACTGGCAATGTGATACATTGTGTGGATTCCTCTATTGTCATTTTCCCATTTCCCACATTGCAACAATTGCTTTGCGAAACGTTCAGCGGATGTATCATGTTGTAGTTGTACACGCATATTGGTCTTCAAAGTGAATGTATGTACGTATCGCCATAAAACAGATGATTTGAGACATGCGTTAAGTTCATCGGCTACTGTTGAACGTGATATAACAGGTAGAGTTTGTCGAAAATCACCAGACAATAAAATGAGTGAGCCACCGAAAAGTTGTTCATTTCCTCTCAAATCTTTTAGTGTGCGATGAAGTGCTTCCAATGATTTTTTGTGTGCCATAGTACATTCGTCCGATACAATGATTTTACATGATGTTAGTAGTTTGCCCGTTGATATTGGTTGATTTCATCGATAGATGCAGTTGAATCTCCCACTCCAAAAACTGCCACGTCGCTTCCTTTGTTGACAAATTTACAAATGTATTTGATGGATTTCACCGAATTACAATACTCGACATTGATGTGTGCTTTGTAAGTTTTCGAGAGAAGCGGTGAATACGGTACAATCCAACGATTATCAACTTCAACGTCATTGTTTCGCACTTTTAATCTGATGTATTTGCCACCATTTTCAGTCGATCGTCGACGATAAAGTGGATATTCGTCATTGACAGTGATAGTCTCGGCTAATAAGTTTTTTGGGTTTCCTTTGGTGCATTTTCCATCAGACATGCATGCTGAATTGTTGTTGAGTAAGCCACATGGACCATGAATCATGTTTTTAGTGACGACTTCAAACAATTTATGATCAATGTTGACATCTGGTATTTCTGCTGAGATGACTTGATCAATTTTATTAGGTGAGACTTTTACGATCAACCAAATTAAAATATGAGCGTGTGGTAATCCTCTTTTTTGCCATTCGATTGAATACATCCAACAGCGTGTCTCTCCAAAAACATGACGCTTGACAGTGAAATCCATTAAAGATTTGAGTTTTTGTTTAAACACCCGTGCGCAAATATCATGACGATCTGATGATGATTTTCCGGGTAACAAAAGTTGTGTTATATCTTCCCACATCGGATTACAGGTAAATGTAATAAAACAATCTGGACGGCCATATGCCCGAACATACGTCATTGCATCTTGTGCGTATTCATGCATGTGGCGTGGACTTCCTGTAAATGTGGCCGAGAGTATGACCATTTTCCCCAAATCATTGGGATTCACATTGCCATCATTAACAACTGCATCGCGTAAATGAATATATTGTTCGGAACGCAACTTGGTTTGAATTAATCGAATGTAGAGGAGTCGTTCAGTTTCTATTTTCGCGTACATATCGACAATGTATTGATGGAACAAATGTCGACATTTTAAGTTTAAGACTAGACTAAGTTAAGACGTTTTCACGAATCATCAATCGATATGAATAGTAATTCATGGCACTGGCTTTTTTATTCGTTTCCTCATCTGTTTGTGGATTTCTCAACGGGATGTTGAAATGGTATCCGTCTTATCTTTGCCAAAATAAAATCGGATATTGCAATCCATCGTACGATCGATGCGCTTCTGAAACTCGCTGAACATGACCATTTCTACGATGAAGAATGATATCACGCGAGTTAAATTCTTCACCAACTATAACGATCGCTACTTCATCAATTGTAGGTGCATTGAGCTGTCTTTTGTGTTGACTGACAGGTAATTGGTCAGCTCTAATTACATCTTTTTAATCATCAGATGGCATTTGTCCGAGAGCAGTTCTGAATAATTTTATTAATTTGTTGTTCTGATCAAATAAAGTTTGTAATTGAGCGATTATTTTTCGTTTAGTACCCGTATTGAATTGGCAACGTTGGTTAATTTGTTTGTCTGTGACTCCCATGAAATAAATTTGAAGAAATTTATGATTTGCGTTCGGCAGTGGTAGTAATGATCCTGCACGATGATAAATTTGTCCTTGCACTTTAAATGTTGGCATGTAATCTTCGCGCACGATATTGGTCGCACCAAAATATGTCATTTGGAAACTTGAATTGTACTTTCGTATGTTTGTCAAGAAATGTTTTGATTCACTTGTATCACCCGATACCAACATTAATAAAGATTCGGGCGGTGAATGTAATTCTGGCAATTTCACTTTTCCACTCGCGCAGCACATTCCTAGTGTTTCATTTTTTAATTTTAAGGCACTACAATACACGCATAATTTGTCCATTTTGCCAATAACAACACTTGGGTGCAGACTGTAGTCATAATTAGGATCGTAATGGAAAGCACTGGTTTATATCAGCATGCAGAGTGCGTCTGGTACGATCTACGCGTACTCGATCTGTTTCCAATCTTGCTTCCCTTTGCTTATCTGTTTCAGATGAACGGGTTTGAGCAGTGTGTACTCAATCTGTTTCCAATCTTGCTCTCCGTTGCTCGACTGTTTCTGAAGCTCGTGATGCCTTTTTCTTTTGTGCTTGAGTTGTACCCTGACCTATTGCTTTTCGTTTGGATGGCACGATTGATTTCACAGTGAATGTTACGTTTTGAATTTCTTTTGTGAAAAATAAAAAAAATGATTGATATAATACTATTATAGGAATTCTAAAATTAACTCTTTCTATATCACACACGATTTATACGTAATATTTATTTCAATCGACAGAACGTGTCATGCGACATAAACTTAAAACAAAAGAAGTCGGTAAAAATTTAAACATTGAAATAATTTATTCGAAAATCGAATTTTGTTTCAAAATATTCAGTACCTACTTAAAATACCTACAGGTGAGTGCATGTGACAGCGTTGCTATGAATACAATGTGTCATGAATGGTCGTTCTGTATTATTATACAATAGTCTTGTATGAAAACATGTTTTTCGTAAATATTCAATTAATTTTTGTAATCAAATAAAATTCTGAGTATCCTATCTTTTGCCCGGTAGTCTAAGCAATAATTCGACAAAGTTTTATCGCAATTGGATTAATGGTGTAGGAGTTTATAAAGGACAGACAGACAGACATTCATTTATATATATATATATATATAGAAGATATACTTAATTTATAAATATACAAGGATATGTATAGATATACCAAAATTATTTTAAATGTATATATGCATATTTCTTACCGGGAATCCGATCAAAGGAATGTTTGAAAATAACAAAACAAATATTTTTTTGAATTGATTATTTTTTTTTAATAATTCAACACAAAGCGTTTGACATTTTTTTAATCAAGTGTCACTTCTATCTAGTGTTGCCAATATTTGCTGGACAAATTTAAAAAAAATGAAGTTGGCACACATACATTTTTGCTTAAATGATTGTTTTTATGTACAAGCATTCAAAGAAAAATACTCATCTTACAAATAAATTCTAGTAAGCATTGATTTTTTTTGTTTCAAATTTTAATTGTTATATATATATATATCATAAAAAGATAGATGTCGCCTTTGTATATTAATATAAGAAAGATGGAAAAAAATCAAGTATATAACAATGATAAAATGTTAAAACATTTAACACTACCAAAATTCAGTTATAGTAGCTGATTTTCAGCTTTTTCCATCGCTAAAACATTAAATTAAAATAAATTCAAGCATAGCTTTATGAACTGTTTAAGAACAAATAGGCAATGCATCGTCTCATCCATTCTAGTATTAACTTGTCAATTGTATTAAAAATGAAAATAAATAATCCCAACTAGTCATACTAATAATTCGTGTAAATTATTGCGATGAAATTTAGTAATAACACATAATTTCGTGGATTCTTCATTTAAGTAACAATGATGAGATGATTGGTTATTAACTTGATTGTTTATATTTAGATTTATAATCGCATTTTTTTGATTCTGATCACTATTTGTCATTGAATTAATATGTATATTTGTAATTCAGACAGTCAATGCAGTTGCCTACTGAAAAATATAATTTACTAAGCGAAAAAAATGTAACAGAAAATAGTGACATTTTCACGTATGACTTTTGTGTCGAATATTAACATTTAGGCTTATTTTATTAGTAAAGTAAAATTGGCAACACTGTTTCTAGCCTTCAAATCCGTTATATAAATCAGAGTTTTATTCAACATGGTTTACTACAATCCGCTTTCGTCGGATTATCACGAATACGGCCGTGATAAAATGTCAGCCAAGCGTTCATTAACAACACAGACATTGCTTGTCATATCAAACAGCATTGTTGTTAATCGAATATATAGCCAGTCATTTTTTTACGCGATACATTGGTTCCAGAAAAAGGCGCGTAAAAAAAATCGCGTAAAAAAATCACCACTTTCATATAATTTAATAAATTGGTTCCAAAAATTAAAATATCGCCTAAAAATGTACCAGAAACGTATGAAAAACCAAAATTTGATGTTTAAAATTCGTACAAAAAAAATATATATTTTCATGTCTTTATTGCTTATAAAAATATAATGAGACTAAAAATATAATTTTATTCACTTTTATGAATTACCCGCTGCTGTCACTCTCGGTTGCAAAATGTAATCGTTTGCGATTTTTCGAATGAAAGTATTGAATTTTGCATAAATCAAGTTTAAGTTTTGTAAACAAAATTAAGTTTTAAACATACACATTTTTTTATTTCAAAAAATAATGAAACGTACATGCTTAGCATCATTTATAAATTTCTTCAAATTTGGGCAAACAAATTTGGGAAAAAAATCGCGTTAAAACGAGTAAAGCGCGTAAAAAAATGTAACCGTGCCGTCCAAAAAATCGCGTATAATCGAATTCTCGTAAAAAAAGGACTGGGTATCTACTGATGGGACTAGGACTAGTGGATCAATAAGCTGATGTCATACGCAAAGTATAAGACTCCTGAGACGCTCCTACTGTACATTCAGTTGGCGTTTATATTATTTATTTGGAATGCTGTAGGTCATTGTTAGTTTTATTAATAAAATTAAGCGTTTTATAACTGACTACCGCAATAAGCCAGCGAAAAGTTTCCGCATTTTTTTACAATATCCGGAATGTAACTTTGTGTTCATACTAATTAATTAATCGATATCCTTGCATTCACTTAGTATCAGATTAGATTTTTCAATCGCAATCTATTTCTTAGAACGAGGCGTCATTTTATCTGAATAGATTAGCTTAAACAGCTTGTTTACATGAAATACATTTTAAAATATTAACGTCAAAATTGTCGATTAACATGTGTAACAGTGAAAATGATCAGAGAATAAACAACAGTAATTTATAACCAGCATATATAAACATCCAATCAAAATATTTATAAATTTATCATATATTATATCTTCATTGAATAATATTCATTTAAACTTATATTTGGAGTATGTAGTAATTAAGCGTATTTAATATAAGTTAAAAAACTATTCAAGTAAGACACTGCGCGTTGAAAAAATACATATTTTTTTTGTAATCAACACATAAACAAATATGATGAGTCGAATATATATGACGCGTATTTTATATTTGTTTTAAGTATCTTGCAAAACCCTCTTTACTCGTATTTTTCTAAGATCATCAAATATGAGGTATTTGAGTATAAAAATATAAATCTTCCAAGGTAGGAAAGATAAAATTACCAAGTTATAAAAGACGAACGGCTTTAAATTGTCATAAAACAAAAAGTATATCTATACATCAAAAATAAAACATGTAACCGTGTAACAAGATTATATTCGACAAATATTGTCTCGCGTTTGTTTTATTTGTGAGACAATATGAGGCATTTTTAAATTAAAACTGCAGCATTATTTTTTAGATATTCAATATTAAATTTTTAAAAAACACTTGTTGGAAACTATATTCAGTTTTATATTTTAAACGAGTTTTTTTTAGGGAAGTCACAGACTTACGTTATTTTCAGCAGAAACGTAGTCGTTAGAAATTGTCCGGTTTTTAATAGATAGATTTGTTGTTTCTTTTATATTTCCTTTTGTATTGTACTGTAAATATGATTTTCATATTTTTTTATTTATTTTTAAATTAAAATTAAAGTTCTTTCTGTTTTTATATAAACTTCAAATGAACATAAAGTCTAACAAATTTTAAATATATTTTGAATATATACTAACGTAACAATGAACAATTTTCATGTCAATAATTCGGAAATGGTTATTTTCTATATATGAGTCACATCAAAGATCGAACACGAATGCAATTATGTCTTTGTGAAACCAACGAGGACAGCAATTAATGATAAACACCCAGCTTAAACTATAGAGTAACTACGTACATCCGGGAAAACAAGTTGTGTCTATAAAGGGTTGTTCGACAAAACTGCTCGCGGCTCAAAGTGAACAAAGTACTCAGCTAAGTTTCTAATTTCTAATTTCCAATGCATTTATGGACATACAATTCACTAATTAATTTTGCCACTATTGCGACGTTGAATCATCGACGAAACGAAATTCGAATGTTTTATTGAAATGTTTTAATGACATTAATTTTCGATAGTAATTACTAACCTGCTCGACTGGCATCCTTCATGAGATCTTGAAGAAGTTCATCCTTGACTTCGATGCCGAGGTTTCTTAGCATGAACTGTAGCTCGGTAACTGTCACGTGACCATCACTGTCACGGTCTAATAATCCGAATGCTGTTCTTAGATCTAGATCAAAGAAAAACAAATATTACTATCTTACTACGTCTGAAATCAACATCTAATATTAAGAAGATTTTAAATAAAAGAAACATTTTTTAAGTTTTTATCAATATTTATAGTAAACATTACATTAAACGCAGGAAACATCATTGTTAGAATATTTATTCGTATGAAGTTATAACAAAATCAGCAATCAAATTTTTTTTAAATGCCAAAATCATTGTCAGTTTGAGTAACCTATTTTCTGTTTTAAATGAACTGCTCAAAAATTGTTGAAATAAGTGAATGAAAAAAATGAATAAGTGCTACGTATTCTAACACAAGGTAATAATCAAACTTAATTTTTTATATTATTAATTTTTTTATTAGATACAGTTAACTTAAATTGTTTATAGTATCTTTTCTTTTATTAATTCAAGTAACAATAAAATTGCCTACATCTTTAAGATGAAATTTATTAACAGTAATTCAAATGATGTTGGTTAGATTTGTTTATTATAAGAGTTATTTTAAAACATTTACGCTTCTGTCGTTAAAGTCGTTGAACACTTTTATAAAATAGATTGTCATCAGATTGAGAGTTTTATGTTTGAAAAGTATTCAAGGGTCTTATTTTTATACATACATACTTTTTCAATTAATTGTTATATTATAGTATTTTCAAAAAAATTCTGATGTTTTCATATCTTTTCACACAGTATGAAACCGTTTTTGAAAAAATGAATAGTCAAGTCTCGACTATACAATTCTAGATGCATTCATCAATTCGTAAAGCTCATTTCGGAATAAAACTTAATTTAAACCGAAAACAAAAAAAATAATTTAAATCAACACCCATTTCTAATTAGCTGTAGAGGGTTTTGAATGTTATATAAAGACGATTAAATAAAATTAATTAAAATGTTATGTTAATTTCTTACTCATATAAATTCATTTATGAATTACCAAGGAATAATACTGGACCGTGGAATCATTTCAGTTAGATATCTTAAGAACTTTCTTAATTCTTTTCTACTTAACAATTCAACGCTAATTTGTATTTTATATTCAATGGAATAAGAGCAGATAAGAAAAAAACGTATTTTAATAACATTAATAACAATACTATTTAATTAATTATGCCTAATCTTAAATGAAATTTTCTAAATTACCATTTATATGAAATAAAATATAATGAAATTGAATGATAATGTGTTTCAAATACGTACTGTAGCTGAAAACTTAAGATTGAATACGTGACAATCATATAGGATTTTTTCACAACTGCTTATGAGAGGTTGTATATTGCATAGAACGCCGTTTATTAAAATTTGTAAACAGAAAATTATTTTCTATTAGCTTATCTGTCCTTGTGCAATAATGTTACGAATTTTTAAAAATAAAAAATACGTAATTATTTGTGGAAGATTTAAATAACTTGATGTAATGAATTTCATCAAAAATGTTATAATACGTACAGAAATGTGGATCCTTTTTGGCATTTGTGGACGTAGATGATGCAAATGGTGTCATATTAGTTACCAAAAATACACAATTATTTCACTTTATAATATCTTTCACAGTTTATCCAGCATCCAAATAACAGACTAAGAAACGCGACTGACATTTGTCACATTTTTATTTTATGTCTTTTACTTATATTTAGTATATGTCGTCAATCTGAAGCAAGGCTAACATATACGGGTAAAATAAATAACTTATGCAGCGTCCAATATGGTGGAGTTTATGCCAAAAACTTTAACAAGTTAGGTAGAGTTGTCATCCATATGTGTACAAATTAAAATATTACCCTTCGTCTGTTATAAATCTAAATTAACACGAAAATAACCAGATGTTCAATATGAAATAAACAAGGTTGAACGAAAGAATTTTGATGTTCCAAATTTAGTTTTAAAATGAATACTTAGTTTTTTATTGAAAATAAAAATTACTTTCGATAGATTGAAAAAAAACTTAGTATATTTCATCTAAATCTTGAAGTTTTCGTTCGTTTTTTTTTCGTGTTTTTATTAAGTTATATATTTTCAGGAAAAAAGAGAAATTTTTGATTAATTATATAACATTTTAAATAATAAAAACACAATCGTAGTACTATTTCAACAATATATTTTACAACCAGTATTGCTTTCACTCATCGCAAGCATTAATATATAAATAATTGATTAACAAGATTCACTAAAAAAATCAATCTTCAGACTTCTTGATTCATCAACTATTTTTGTACTATATCTCCAATTAGGGAAATAAAATTATATCTAATTTATCACTTCGGATATAAATTTTTTGCATAATTTGATAAAACCATGAAAGAAGTTTAGATATATCACGTAAATAACGAATCTTCATGTAGATAACAGATTAAACTCGATATTCTTGATTATGCAATAAAAATCGATTTTTTAATCATACACATAATTAAGATATTACGATGTATACACTTTTTTATTTTTTATTGAAAGTTATTTTGCTGGTAACGGGCGCTACTTTCACTAGCTCTATATTGAATTATTTTTATGAGATTGACTACAGAAACACATAACTTAAGCAACGCAACAAAATTACATTTTGTCGTCTCCCACTGACAATCTTATCAAATTCACTGATGTAGAAAAACATCGCAGGACAAATATTTAAAGAGATAATAATTTCAATGATAACAGTTGACTGTATCGCATAAATATTTACCTTGCTTAATGCAGGTAATGAATGATTGAATACCTTTCCGAAAAAGGATTATGTTTTTTTTACAATCGCTATACAAAAGTCACTTTGATAAAAAAATTATCATCACTGATATCTGATAAATGATTGTAATACGACGTATAGATGGATTGTTTTATTCAGTATGCTTCAATATTTTTTGTAACTAACAACCAAAAAGTCATCATTCGATATCACTAGCGCTTGAATTGTACTGATGAACTCGAATTGACAGTCAGTAGAGTGAAAAAAATACCATTTCTCAACAGTATTACAAGGTATTGAATAAATATTGTAAAATCGTGATAAGAATTTGAATACATTCTACGACATGACGATAAAAATATGCAAAACACGACAAATCCCCAAAAACCAGCGTGAAAGATCTCATCAAATAATACTTATTAATAAGAAAAAACAATTCCATTTTCAAAATAAATGGCGAATGTGGACTTGTATACCGTCCGAAGTATTTATTCCTCGGTAATGAAAGACTCATATTTCTTCGTTTGTTCCGTTAGCGAAGATTCTACATGTTCTCACACATGCCATCTGTAATATCTGTACGTATGCGTATTATATTAATATTTTATTGTTCAATAATTTGACGATAGAAACGGTCGGTGATAATTAATTATTACGAATAACTATTTCTTAGATAACTGTTTTCAGGATAAAATGGAACGTGACTTTTTATGGCAATTACTATTGCATTACAAAATTTCAGTGGGCATAAGAATACTTTTTTAAATAAATAATTGAATTTATGATATCAGCTGAAGGTGTTTGATGGAATATTAATATCAAATTTGATAACTACCCTGGTTTCGTCTTCCGGTATCCTCAGGCATTCTATCACACGGATGCAACAAAACTGACCAAAAGTGAACTGACTGTTAATGTGTGAAATAAATTATTTGCTTACGACTGATGTAGGGATATCAATACAAAAATTACGTAATTAAATACCGGTACGTCGGTATCACGAAATTTCATTCTGTTTCCAGTTTTTTCTACCATTGGACTTATTAGTTTTATGATCAGTTTCCAACACTAATTACTTTTCTAAAATCAAATTATAAAAGAGAAAAACAATAATTTTAACCAATATTTTTACAGATGGAAAATTCTTGTAAACGGAAAGTAATTCAATTTTTATCTGATCCGTACGAATGTTCAGTGATCGCAGGAATATTTTATTTTTTCATTTCTGTAGTAGTTGCTTTTTTGATCCGGTATTAGGTATGAAATATCGGAATACCGGTATTGAAATCCTTACACATAGAAATTTATAGTTGTGAATTCGACGTTCAGTATTCATAAAATAATAACTACGCTTGAGATCTTCACACTACATTATGAATTTCATATAATAATGTGACGTAGATTCACCACAGTGACGTCCTAAATGTGCGCATTTGTGAAAAAAATTTGAATATTTTATAACTTTGCTTTTATTTCCTTTCGAGAGTGTTTTTTTAATTTAGGAAATATAATATGTGTACATATTATCATAAACATATTTTTTCAATTAATAGATTTGTATTTGAAATTATACATAACTAATTTTTTTGTCTATACCTAAAACAGTACGTGGTGGGAAGAGATTTAATAATCTATCCTTGTTTTAACCTCGCCATTAGCCGGCTAAAGCTCTCGCGGCCGATTACGTACAACAGTTAGCTTAACTTAAAACAAAGACTCGCATATACACGAGAGCTTTATGCACTCTCTTTCTAGTAAGTAGTAAAGTGAAAAGATCTCTTGTAAAATCGTATATCTGAATATTCTCTAGAACAACATTTTTTTAAATAGAATAACTTCTTTAAATAATAAAAAAGCTTATAATTAAATATGCTCTTCATTAAAAGCAGAATCTAATTGGGTTATATATTAATATATCGGTCATATTACATCAATTGTTCTTTTTTTTTTTCATACTACCGAGAACCTGTCATGCGTTGCAATGTCACTCAAACAAAAGTGTTTGTGTTATATTATATGTATTATATTTTTTTTCATCAAAGTGCTTTTGGGAAAACAATATTTTTTTTTCATCGAATAAAACTGAATGTTTTACGACGCTTGAGCAAACCACATAAAGCTGTCCATGTGTATCAGCTTATGAGCGAAACCGGTACTGATATAATAGTTAATTAGTACTAATTCTGTAACCTTTTCGGGTATGTGCATAATAACCCACCAAAGTTTGATTGCAACCTGTTAACGATATCGGAACGCACAAAGAGCGAACATAGAAACAAAAATTCGTTTTTATACATAACAAAATATATTAGAATTAATTTTCATAAAATATTTTATTCTTTCACGATAATAACAGTTTTCGAGAAAATCTCTTGTTCGGTTTCATCGACAAATTTCCGTGTACCTGTTCGATCTAGTAAACACGTTTTTAATGTGTTTGTTAGTTTATATAAATAATGAAAATGCGGGAAAACATTCGATATTTTACGACACGTGTGTCAAAGCAAATATTCGTAAGCTTCAGTGGTGCTATCAGTATATGAATTAAATTTAATTAAGTTTATACATATACTGCGGCAACTCAAAACTGAAGGTATTGTGACATACGTCCCCATGGCTTATTCATCTGCTTAATTTGACAAGTCTAACTAAATAAACTTGTCAACGTATTTTATACACTCGTTTAGTTTACATACTTTGTGTCCGCTTGCGAACACTTTTATAAAATCAGAAATACGATATAATTACATTGGACGCCATTCGGGCTATGTGAAGTATCACAACTATGTTACCTCAGGCAGTGACTGTCACGCCATGAAAGGATCACGGACAATTGATGAAGAGTTAGACCTGACCATTGTTTTATCATGAAAGGTATTATTTTCATATACAATACAAAATAGCACACACCCCACCCAAAGCTACTACGCTATAAACGTGGGAGCTTTTGAGAGCAGTTGAGAGCTTTTGATTATAAAAAAATCGTTTTTTGTTTCATATCAGATGTCTTTGACGTCTGTTAGGATATCAAATTAAAATAAAAATTATCTTTTAATCAATACATAGGATACTTTAGTAATGTCGAGGAATATTTGCAATTTTGTTATAACATCTCATCTTTGAGTAAAAAAGTCATCCAATGGTTTTATCTATCACAAATGTCGCTCTATTTTTACTTTAAACTTAACCATAGAAGATAATTTTCGTTAAAGCTTAGTAGTTAATAAATACAATACATTTCTTAGACAAAATGTAGTATTTGAATTTAAGATTAGAAATGGGTAATAAAATACAATATTTTTGATATTGACGCTTAAGTTTATTATTGTAAATTCCAATTGTTAACTCCTGTCGATTTTTATTATCACTTTTGTATTTGACATAAAGTGGAAAGTATTGATTGTTTATATGATTAGTTATTTTCAACAGATGAGACACGAGTTAACAATTATTTGCCCCTCATCATGTGCGGCATATTTTATTTCAAACACTCAAGGACAAAAATTATTTCGGTAAACTAGACCTGAATTAAAGCTCAAAGATATGGGTAAATAGAATTATGCTTGAGTAAATAGCACACTATCTCTATCATAAAAATATAACATATCTCTGTAAACCCATGAAAACACTCCATATACACTCCAATTGTAGAGCATATGACATTTTAATTATGGTATCTTAACAGACTAACTGTTTGTTACTCACTTGCTAAATCACCGTTTTTTAAAAAAAGTTGAGATAAAACGGATATCGTTAAAGCAGAATTAGTGGTGAGCTGACTACTCTCGCTAAGCCTCGTTTTAAAGATCGTTTAGTTGAAAGGGAATGGTTATACATCATAAATATCTATGCGTTTGAAAAGAATTGATCAATGGATTGAAAAAACGATGTTTTTACTATAAAAAAATATGTTACGTTCTAGATAAATTTATTAAGTGTAAAAATGTGGCTTAAAAATATGGGTACAATACGAAAATCACAAACTAGAACATTTTATACAAGCAGAACAAAGCTTCACTGCATTTTTTCTTATACACAATAATATTAATCAACATTAACTTTCTTTGTATATTAAAACAATTTACTTTAAAGTGCAGTTTGTAAAAATTCACTTAGCTGGCTATTTTGTGTAAATTCATGTATAATAAAGCCATATTGAATTTTATAATTAAAAGCCTCCTCTGAAAAACTGCACATATATTTTAAAGATTTTTTAAATTATAAACATATGCAGATAACTTCCTCCATCTTTATCTCTCATTCAGCATTTAAAAAATTCAGTTTGTCATGTTTATCTGTTACTCTATGGTATAAATATGATTTTTATTCAATGAATCTAAGAAAACTGAATTTTTAATGAAATTTGAGCATTAGGTATTGCTTATCCAGCAATTTTGTTTATTAATTACTGTAAGTAACATTCGTATGATATAATACAACTGCATTGCCGTATACCTGTAACTTTCAGAAAGCATTGACAGAAAACGTGTGCAGTGGAATATTTTGTGGGATCGAGGATATTCGAGGCTACGACTGGCCAATATCCGCGGATTTTGCACGTTGCTATCGAAATTACAAAACCGTTTAAATATAATACATACAGAAGTCACTCGCGTTAAGACATTATTGAGTATACGGCAAATAGTTTCTGACGATAATTGCATATTGAAACATGTGACGTAATAGAATTTGTATTGTAGTTTGTCAACGATTACATCATCAAAGTATTAATAAACACTAATAATCATAATTAAATGTAATCCAAAACAGGTTTATATATATATATATATGAATTTTTATGTATTACAAAATGATCTTAAATGTATCAAATAATACATGTAATTAATTTCTCACATTTTCTTAAACGCTTAATGATCACGCCTTACTGTTAGAGAGCTCTTTTGATTTACAATCAGAACTGTTTGCTGACAGTCATTGCTTTAATTACATAAATCTTAAATAATCACATTGGAAAATTACTTCTGAGAATTATCCTCAAGTTTAAGTAACGTTAACAACGTGACCGAGTTTCAAATCATACTGGGAGATATATGAAGAATAACTTTACAATGTTTCTACACAAAGATGAAAACTACGTCTAGTCAACATTCAAGGAATCATAAATTTATCATCCAAACGTTCATGTAATTATAAGGTAGTATCTGTAATATATGACCCAGTTTTTCAAGATACTCTAAAACAACGAAAAATACGGAAAAGCTTAAAATAATAATAAAGTAAAATCTTAAAAAAACATCAAGTTTACCCCGTTTAATTTCCTAAAATGGAGTTTTATAAATATTTGCAAATGTAACAGGGTTTTAAACTTCTCGTGAAATTCTTTTTTAAAGAAAATCTCAAGACATTTTCGCGAACAATATATTTCATCATAATTTCTTTGGTTAATATATAAGACTTAATGTGCTCAACCTCACAAATTGTGTTGGATAGAAAGACTTGTCTACCAAAACCAATCAATCGGGATACTATAATATTTGAGACGGGAGCATAATATTTAGATGAAATACCGATGAGATTGATAAATCAGGGAATGGTTAATGCAGAATTATTTGACATTGTTCTTATGGATGTTTAAATGGACTGAAAAAATAAAGATCCATCCGAGACAACGTATTATGCGAAAATGGTTGGTCGGGATTCCACTTTATTAGCGATGCTAATTTGAGAACTTTTCTGTATTCCCTAATACTTTTTTTAAGAAAATGTATTTTACCAATATAAAATTCCATTAAAATTTGTTATTACAAGCTATTAAATTCATACTGGGTCAATAAACCGTATTTATCCATGAAACTAAATAATATATGTAGTGTATAAGGGTACTTAAAGAAAATTCTCTTAAAGCCATATAACTTTTAAAAAAATTCAAAATATTTCTCAGTAACAAAAAATATCCCGCTGCTAACTTAACACAACTAAAACCGTATAAAATTTTCAGTTGTTCAGCAGATAAAATTCTCTTTCTATAGCAATATGAATTGAACTTTCACGATTTTTAATTTTTATAAAACGTTACCTTTATTTTAAATATATTAAAAATCAAATGGATTCTAAAACATCTGCAACACATCTTAAAACGCACTATTTTTCTCGATGAATATATCATATGTCAGAAGTAGTTGTTTTTTATTTACTGGTATTTATATTTAAAGAATAATAATTGATGTTCTATCCTTCCACAACTGCGTTATATTCAGCGAATGTCACATTGAAAGAATATTTTCAGTTCAATGCTTTCAAATATGTATATTATTTGACTTACATCCCTAAGGCGCACAATAGAAATTCAATCCTTGTCTTTATTTTTCCAGGTCATTTCATTTCTTCGGTTCAGGCATTTAGCATAACTCGCTTTGTTATAACAATATGATTCAAAGTCAATGACAAGTTCACGGCTCTCAGATACCAAATGATGCCGCGAAGCGATGTGTGGATGACATGCTTTTTTATTAACTCTTTATTTGTATGAATAGAAGTCGTTACATATTATGGTCATATTTTTAAGGAGGACATTGACTCTTATAGTAAAAGCATCATTCAAAAAATGCTTCAAACCGTTTCATAATTTTGATTGTTGAATGCTTGATTTGATAACCGATTCCAATTGCAAAGTTTTCTCAATAGTCAGAACAAGTGCAAACCGATGAAAGTTTGTCTTACTATAGGGTGCTTTTTTTAGAGGTATAAAACTTTGAAATAGAATAAAACAAGCATGATTTTTTTAAATAGACATGAAATTTACTTTGTTTGAAAGATAATATTTTGGCATTATAATTAAAATATGACTTCTGGCATATGATTGCCACGGCTAGCTCGGACGTCTAATCTGGACGTCCAATTTTCGATGACTTTTTCTAACATCTGTGGCCGTATATCAGTAATAACGCGGCGAATGTTGTCCTCCAAGTAGTCAATCGTTTCGGGTTTATCAGCGTAAACTAGCGAATTCACATATCTCCACAGAAAATAGTCTAGCGGCGTTAAATCACACAATCTTGGAGGCCAATTCACTGATATGAAATGTGAAACTATACGGTTACCAAACGCTTCCTTCAATAAATCTGTTGTTGCACGAGCTGTGTGATATGTTACGCCGTCTTGTTGAAACCACAGCTTCTGCACGTCATGGTTGTTCAATTGGTGAACGAAAAAGTCCGTAATCATGACTCTATAGCGGTCACCATTGACTGTAACGTTCTGGCCAGCATCATTTTTAAAGAAATACGCAATGATTCCACCAGCCCATAAAGCACACCAAACAGACAGTTTTTCTGGATGTAACGGTATCTCAGCTTACACTTGAGGATTATCATTACCCCAAATACGACAGTTTTGTTTATTGACGTATCCATTCAACCAAAAATGAGCTTCATCGTTAAAAAAAAATCGGGATCAGCGGCAATCTTGTTTCGGGAAATTTGAAAGCGTTGTTCAGGCGTCAGTCTATTTATGTCAAAATGTCAAACTAAACTAACCATAAATCATTTAACAACTGACACAATGGCCGCGAATTTAAAAAGTGTTCCTAACTTACAGTTTTTTTATCTTTAAAAAAAACATCCTATATCTATTGGTACGTGTTTACTGACCAATTTAATAGTAATACTCTTAAAAAGTAAATCATTGTTACTGGTCCCTCATTTAAATCGTTTTTTTAGGGTTACTAGAAGCTAAATATATCTAAAACTATAACGAGGGTTTTATAAAGATTTTATTAATTATGTCCGTGCTTAGCAAACTCTTTCATGGCTACCAATTTCTAAATTAGGAGTGTAAATAAGGATATTGATAATTGATAACACACATTATCTGAAATATTCTCATGTTGTATTTTTTTTATACCTTTGACTATGCAGATTAATTGCATTTAAATGTATTTACGTAAAACTAAATAATGCTGATGAAGGATTGTCTGCTTAAGTGGAAAATATTAAATAATATTGTATAAACAGAGTAGTTTTTTTCTAATGGAAAAAGTGACTACCCTAAAATTATGTAAGTGTCTACAAAGGTTCTATTCACTAATATTTATTTTATCAGAGTATCGGGGCAAAACTATTTTTTGATTGCTTGAGTACAATTTTCAATAATACAAAAAAAACCGACTCATTGCACATTTTTTATATTTACAAATTCTTTCTATGATTTCTTTGAAAATAATGCTTATTTTTTACATAAAATGTATTTATTTAAAAGAGCCATATGAACATGCCAAAAAGCTGCAACTTAACAACCCCTGGCGTATGCACCCTAATAATCCGTAAAGGGGAAAAAGTCCTTATTATACTTTCACTGAAACCATTGAAATTAACATTTTCAATTCAACTGCAACCTCTTTCTTTTCTGATTGACAAAATAAAGCAACGATATTTGAAACGTTCATTTGTTGGAATATCGGCTCATGTTGCATCCACTCGACGATGTTTTTGATATCAATCTCTTAAAAGCTCTTTCTCTTGAATTTGCTTTTTTTACAAAGCTTGTGTTTTAAGTGGTAGCTTTTTTCAATAAAGCTTATCAACATTTTGAATTTGATCGAGTGGCAAATATTCTTGATTTTTTTTTAATTTTAATTGAAAATACAGTAACCTTGTCTTTATACATGAATACAAACGATAAACAGACTTTAGGATAGCTTTTATGAGTGTTTTTTTTTCACAAAACTGATGAAAAAAAAATGTAATATACCTATTTTTTTATTATTATTTTAATTTAGATAACAGATGATAAACACTTAATGTGGCACTCAGCACGTTTTTTTTCACTATGTAATAACAAAACTCAAAAAAATATTGTATCTCTTTCATATGTTTTATAATTACAACATCAATTTATAACAATGCACTTTATACTAATGTAATTTTCAATAAATAATTTAAGCTCATCCACTTAGAAATATTTTATCATTTTCTTTTATAAAATAAACTAAATATTTATAAAAAGTATAAATGGTCAGCATTGCTTAGCAATTTTACGCTTAAAATTAAAACTAACTTATTATTTATTGTAAATACTTTACAATTAATTAGAAAAACGATTTAAAAATTCTCATAAATGAGCTTAAAACTTATTTTTAAGTTTATGTGGCTATTCAAAATAAAACACTACTCCTTCTATAAATCAACGTGTTTATCGGTTAAGTATGGGGTTAAAAATTCGAAACTTTATTACGTTATCTTTCTAGCTTATATTTTACGGTCATGTATTATATTTTTCTGTATCTTGGAAAATGTCAAATTTATCTAATTTTAAAGAATTAGAGTAAAAATTTATAGCGCATTTACGTTGTATAAGTAATGGGGCTTAATTTAATACACCCATTGGTAGAATTAAAAATCCTTGAACTAAAGTAATAAATTTGAGCAAACCATTCAAACTGGCATCGGAGGGATCTGGAACTCGAATCAGCTCTTCGGGTTCGGGCTGTGATGTACTGCCTGTTTTTCTTTTTGTTTTCTTGTCATCTTCCTGAAAAAATATTTTTTTTATTAGTTATGATACTTCATTAAAACCAATAGTTTACAATAAAAATAAAGGCAAGTTTGTATTACAAAGCATTATTTTTAACATGAGTGTGTCATATTTTTCATTATTTTATAATACTTAAAATTTTTACCGTCCAAAATAATATTCTTTCAATTGCTACCACGAGTAACAAAAGCATCACCGATTTAAATGAAATCAAAAAGAATTTAGCTACCAATAGCAATTGACTTTCGAACAATTCGCTAATATGTGAATTTCTTCGAATTAAGATTTCTGCTGTTAAAAAAAAATGTGCGCTGCTCTCCTCCGATCTCCGTCGCTTTCTCAAAACTCGTTAACAAATTAAATCTGCATCAGGAAGTTCGCTGATATATTGTGTATTTTCCAGTCTATTTATAATATTTATACATGTAAAAATATTCTACAATTTTTTTTTTATTTGTGAAAAACAAAGGAACTGTACTACTGATACTGACAAAATGATATTCGCACCACATAAAGTTCACTCAACTTCGAAAAAGATTCAAATAATTAGACATACAATGTAAACCGATTAACAGCGAATATTGCGATTTAATCTTTACAGTTTTATCTCTCACAGAATCTCTGTTAAATGAAATACATAATAAAAATGATAACTCATCAAAATTTTGATAATCAAATACATGAATGAAAAATTTATGCGTCTTATTATTTTGTGATCTTAATGACTATAGTAAATTATGGAATTCTTTATCAATAAAATAAAATAAGTGTGATATTCGACAAAGTCATGGCAAGTTTACGAAAAAATATTTGAGTAAGATTTTTTTTCTTAGATAAAAAATTGTAAAAACGTTGTAGCATTTTTTTACTTGATTCTTCTATCGAACGATCAACATCTGGGCATATTTTCAGGAACCAACTATTATACATACGAGAGTAGGGGCCGCCTGTATTTCAAATGTCCAAAATCAAAATAAACTTCTGCTGAAATTATCGAGTTAAAACTCAGTACGAAAGCTTGTGATGTAACACTACATACAAGAAAATTTCAACATAATATATTTTGATAAAAAAAACTAAAATTCCATGTTATTTAAAACAAAGTGTATCTTATATCAATAATATAACTATTTAAATAATACACTTTTACTAACAGGCCATTTTATAAATAAAATAATCTCTTTTGATTAAATTAAGATTCAAATCTTTTATCAGTAAATAATATACGAATTGCTTAGAATTTGTCTGGCTTAAGAAAATTCTTTCCAGTTTTAAATTTTGTAATTACAATTCAGTTTCTGTCTCAAAATGAGCACGCTTTATATCTGTTTTAAATCCAATGACTAATGTTTTGAAATAACACTAAAAAAAGAATTGCCCGAAGAAACAAATTACATAGCTATGATAAAGCAATGAATTTAAATATCGTTTTTAGTATAATAAATATAAATTTATTATAAAATATCAAATTATAGTTCGTTTTCTTATGGTGTGCTAAAAAATGGTTCCCAACAAAATTATTATTGTTTCTGGAGTATAATATTGTAATATTGAATTTCATATTTTCTATCGACTTGAACGTTAAAAATTTTACCAGATAGGATAAATAGCATTTTTTGCGAAAAGCCCTACAAGTCTAAAGAAATTGTAAAACCTTATAATTTTAGTAACAGATTATTTTTTTAATAATTTAAATAATTCCGTCCTTCCATATTTCATAAGGTTTTTCTACGTTTTATAATATAATAAGTAGTTTCATTGGGTACTAAATACTGTTTTTTATTTTATAACCAAAACAACCTGATTTTATTATTCCAACTAAAATATAGTCGCTCTTTCATTAATTATTAGGTATATAATTTTTTTACAATAAAATTAACCAATCTGAAATATTTAGATCATAACACATTTCGAGATGGTATACTTATCACAATACAATATAAGAGTATTTTAACAAAATTTTATTGAGCACTTTTGTATTTTACAAACACTTTCACGCTGAAACAAAATATTTTTTTAAAAAACTTACTGTTCAAAAAGCATAAGAAAAACTTTATTTTAGATATTTATCGCAGATGGTATATTATTTTATTAGCAAACATATATAAATTCCAAAGTGATTTATTATCAGGGTATTTATTGTGTTAGGTAATAAAGAACCATGCAATATTAGTCTGAAAAGTCTGAAAGAAGCGAAACACGTGTCACATTCAGCAACAACCAAGTAACATTATCAATATTAATTTTTGTTTAAAAAAAAAAATACTTCTACAAAGTTCCTGTTAGATCTATCGAAACGTAAAATTTCAACTGCGACTCGATCAATAAAATCCGTACATAAAATGTCATTTGTCAAAATGTGCACTCTGTCACGAGATGTCTTTTTATTTATGTATCCAAAATTGCGACACTTCCCCTATTAAGACCGTAGTAGTTATACGAATAACTTGGTGATGTTGTTTTTGTCTGTTTGAATGAATGCTTTTGAATATCTTAGACATGCAACGAGTAATTAAATCAAATATGATATTCAAAATATGCATAAAAATACAATAAACAAGTCCATTAAACCTGTAGAGCAGTTATTCCAGACAAAAGTTGCAATAATTATAATTTTGTAATGACAAAAAGCATCTGTCCGAGTTTCAAACTCTTTCTTGGTCGCTTTCGAATTTCGAATAGAATGCAAAATGTCATAATTTTTACAGACGCTTCTTCTGTCATGTAAATTTTTGATCATTTGAATAAATTTACCTTCCATAATTATAATCTACAAACTCTCGTTGAAAATTTCTTCGAAATTTTTCGATTGGAAAAGAAAACGAAACTTTTCATTCTAATTAAACGGCTAGAAAAGCTCCCATTTTCCATAAAAACTTTCATTGTTTTTGTACGATTTTAAAGTAGCACGCTTAGCGAAATCGTGACAAGTATTTTGTATATTGATGTTTTTTCTCTAAAACGCACTTGAAGATTTAAATACTGATTCTATGTATTTTCAAACAGTGGGAATAAATATATTATTTATTTGAAAGTTAAAATCATGGTATTTAATATTTAACGCATGATCATATCAACAACAAAAAAACTAAAAAAATAATATTGAGCATTCTCCTCGATCAATGCCATCTACATAATTAAATTAAAGAAATATATTTAATGTGTTATATATTCTTCATTAGAACTTGTTTACACACTGGAACTATCAAATAATCTTTCTACGATAACATGTACTCGGATCTTTTGTCATATTTATACATTTTATTGTTCAACGTAAATAATTATCAATGAAATAAAATAAACTAAGCAACGATATACAGCTTAAAAAAATAAAAAAATGGCTAGATGCATTTGCCTTCATGCTGCTACTATATTTTACATGAAATTAAGTGAATTAACTAAACATATTAGATATGACGTTATATTGTGTATTTGTCCAAAAACATTGTTCGCTGAAATACAAGAAGTAAAAAATATCTTCATTTGATCAAAATCTTATGAATATAGCAACATTAATAAATTCAAAATTTTCAAACATATTCAACTATCAATTATTCATGACCAAATCATAATATACCATTTCATAATTTGGCAACCTCTTAACCAAAATATCTTGCGTAACCGTTAAGAATTTTGACAGAAATCAAGTGCATGCAAATATTTACCACGTTGTTGGCAAGAATCACATCAACCCTGTAAAATGGAAGTTGATTAATTTAATATCTTGAAAGCTTTAACCATTTTATGATTTATTGGTTACTGACAGGTCGAATATAGCAACACAAATAACGGTTTTAGCGTATTTATAATTTCAGAATGTCAACAACATTTATATAAAACTGATGTTTATAAAATTTGACAAGCGTGCGTATATTAACTTTGATTTAGTTTGAAATTGAACATAAAACGTATCCTATGATGTCTCAAAGAGTTTTATTTTATTCAATTTAAAATTGTCAACAAGGTAGTGAATTAAAATAATGTCATTTTTGTTGTCGCGTTATAAAATGGCCTATGTTAAAACCATTGGAAGTGGGCGGGAGAATTTTAAAATGTCGCAGGCAAAAAATTATTTGGTTATTCAATACATATTTCATTTTGATATTTGACAGATTCAACCGAAATTTCATAATTTCATCGTAAATCATATCGATACAACCGACACGGCGCCGGTGCCATAAATGAGTTATTTTATTCATGCATTCAATATCAACTATTTTATAAGTCAGACTTCAATATTGAGGAACAATGATTGGTAATTGAGCCACCGCTAGTCATTAATATTTCATACAATTTAACAACAAGTTTTATTTATTCAAAAACGTAAATAATGAAATAATAAACTTTTTTTTTTCAAAAAAATGTCTGGCGATCATCATAATAGTTTATTTTTAAAGTAAATTTTTTTGATTTACATAATAACACAAAAACAAGAAAATCTGCGTTCAAATCTCATTATTTTACGTTTATATTCGTATTTTGAGGGAAGTTTGACAGAAATATCTACATTTTGTGAAATGTGATTTCAAGCAAGCCGAAACATATCCATTTGTCAAAATGTCTGGCCTCCAAAAAAACCATAAAAACAGAAGAAAAAAACAAGTAAACAACGTTTTTTCAAACGCATTCAAGAAATTTAATCTTAAAATATGGCTTTTATATAAGAGTTTTAAATCATCGCATCCTGTGCCAAATGCGAATTATATCGAAAACTTAGCGCTACGGTTCATTTTTATTGGTATAATGAAACATGAAATAGAAACCATCAATTCACTTGTCATTTTGAACAACTGCGTAACTGAGAATGGAAAAATGTCACAACTAAAACTAAGCCTAAATAAAATATGAGCCCAAAGAAAATTTTGTGAAATTTAAATTCAGTCCTCGCTATTGTTGTTGTGAAAACTAATTGAAGCGCAATTTCATGACATGTCCAGAGACGTGACCTGAACTAACAACCCTCGACTGCCAAAAGTGTGCCCGCGTGCCTCCATTCAAGTTTTTTACGATGCCGCTTTTCCTTACAAACTCTGCCGATTGGGTATTTCGAGATTATGGGTTTGTATAAAAGATTGCTATCTGTCTGATGTAAAACTTATTTCATGTAAATAGTAAAAATAAAATAGTTGAATATAATATTGTACATCGTCAACATGTATACATTACTTATAATACATATATTATTAATCGAAATGAATCATAGAGAAAATGCATTACAGCATTACATGAGATCAATTGTATGTTAGTTTTTAAAAGCAACTGAAATCAGCTCGAGAAGAAAACATAACATAAGCAAGCACTCCTCCATTTAGCACTGCTTTCCCATTCGGTACGCCTTAGCAATACCCAGTGGCGTAGCAAGTGTTAAGCGCGTATTCAGTTTTTATTCTTAACAAGTAGTGTCTAAGACGCTTAATTAAACTGGTCATAAATAGTGCCTGTACTATAATTTACAAAAAATACTCTTTTATTGGGAATTAGTTTGGGAAAATATAAACAAAATACTTTCCTGAAAACCCGAGTTTCACCTTATACCATCTTCAAATATTAGAATCAGCAGAAAAGCACCTTCATTCGATATCATGAAAAATTCAAAATGCTATTTATAGTTTTGGTCTACTCGTTTTTGGTACTTTGTCGATTTTTTTTGGGAAACCTTTTACGAGCATCTATGAAGGAAGTTCCAAGCACCATAAAACACTATCTTATTCAGCTTGTTATAGTTATTTTGAAAAGATCTCACAGTGAAACCACGCCGACTTAAAAAGAATTTCTCGATAATTCATATAGTTTAAATTAGTTTAAAACATAAAAAACACACCATTATGCTTGTATTCATATTGTATTATATCATCTATATTATTCTTATGAAAAAAAAAATATGCTTAATTACATCATTAAATGTTGGAATTTCGTTTTGCAAACTTTTGGATAATATTCAAAAATAAAAAAAATCTTCACACAGTATCATATAACATATAAGGAAAGTTGTTCTTCTAATTGATGTTTTAAGTATGTTACGAGTGACAAATTTTATTAGGAAAAGTATTATATTTCAGATGAAATATTTTTGCCATAGTAAATTTAAAAATCAGCTAACGGGAAAATGTGGATTGCTTAGAATGAAACGTGCTATTTAATTTTAGCATTGCTGACGTCTTGAAATTTTAATGTATGGGATTCAAAAAAAATGTACAATATCATAAAAATAACCGTGAGAGATTGTAACCTAATCATTAAAACCTATCAACTTACCCTCGAAAAAATATTTGGGTCTCATTATTTTTCCGCAATTTGAGTATGACGAAATGTTTTTTATTTTTTAGAATCACAATTTCTGTCGTGCTTGAAGAAGTAATTAATGTATATGCTTAGCATTTTTTTATTTTTTAACACTTCTCTAAAAAGTATCACCTTTAATTGCTTATCGAACTCTAAGAACACTTTTTTATATTATATTTGAATTAAATTAAAGAATTATGTGTACACATATAAGGCGAATAAGAGAGGGATAGACAGCGGGAAAGTGAAAACTTGTTAATAACATAAATATAATCTACGATTACTTAACTTTATATGTCATAATATTTTACAATACCAGACACAATATTGTACTTAATATTAACAGCTCCGTTCTGAGTCTACTAGAAACTAGATCAAGTTACATCGGGTTGTCATAACTTATATGAAATTACAAAATTAGTTAGTTTGTTTCAAGACCCTAGATATATATATACGTCAGAAACAACCTTTTTGGTTTCTGTAAAACTTTTGATTTAAATTTCAGTTACTTTTAAAAACTTTATATTTAAGTATAACAGGTATGTTTGGAACTTATTTTACTATATTATTTCAACGAAAGAATGGTTTCGAGCAGTCGGCGGAAATTCTCGATGGAAGCATAATTTTTGATGATTTGATATTTATGTATATATACAAAATTCGTGCGATTTTTACAATTTTTATTTATCCAATAAATATTACAAAAAAGACTTAAAAAACTATTAAAGATTGAGTTCTATTTGTATAGTAAAAAGAAGCTTTAATTCCAATTAATAAAGAACAATGTAAGAACTAATGAAAACAAAACTTCCTTTCAATTATCAAACTAGTGTATGCACTCAACACAAGAGCATATTTACATTTATATTGATGTTTCAAAATAATTAATGTTAAATTATGTAATTTTTCTTCAATTCTGGATGCTTAACCTACAACGTCAATTAGTACAACCTTTGAAGAGAAGATAATTGCTGTACTTAATTTGAAAGCTGTAGAGATTGTTTATTTTGTAACACAGTTTCCATGTGCTTGAAAATAAGATTCAATTCAAAGGTAAGGCATTTCTGCAATAGCACACATAGCATGCGACACAACCGCTAGTACAAACCAAACGCGCAATTTCCTAATATATTACGTTTGATAACATCGTCGAAATTTCACTAGACAAAATAGTGATATAATGTATAAAGCATATATTCAAAAACGGGAAACAAGACTCCTTGCCGTCTAAATTAGGAAATTATGTTCACATATCGGTAATTGAATCGCGTTTGTTTTACATACTGAAACAACTTCAGATTTGTTAGTAAAAAAAATCATTTTCTTCTTTTTTGGGTATTTTAGTCAAAGACCGTAAATACAGTGGAGCACCGTTCTATCGTGAATACAGAATTCCTAAGCACTCTTTTATTTTACTGGTGGAATAGATCGGTGTTCTGAAAAATCTTGTATCCAATTCAAATAATTATATTTGGCATTTTAAAAGAACTGATATTTTTCGTTCAATCTTTTATCTGAGATATTATATTTACCAAGAATAATAAAGGGAGTCGAGGGTACACTAAATTTATCAAAGTTTTCAATGTGGTTGATAGCTGAAATGAGTGAAGTGGCGTTCAAGTAGGTTGAAGATTTACTTATTCAACGTAAATCAAAAATCATTTTTTCTAAATTGAGTCGCTATATTCTCACATTAAAAAAAATACTTAACAATAAACCCTATTTTTACAAATATTTTTAAATATTTTTAAATATTTATACAACTAGTAAAATGATATAGGTCAACGGGCATGTATTTTAATAAAACGATTTTAATGCTACAATTTGACTTCATTGGAAATGATTGAAGGACATATTTATGAAAACAAATTAGCAGAAAAAAATGATACATTTTGACAGTACCAGTGTTCAAACATAGCTTAGTGACAGCCTGCACTGGACATCGTTCCCTTGAAGTTAACAGGTGGACAGCAAAAATATAATATTTACGACAAAATATCTAAGAACATATCATAAACCAGTACATTGCTCTGGAATCGCTGTGTTTATGCGGCTGCTGTTATTCTGGGCCAAATCGGCGGCTATTTCGCATTATTTTTTGAAAATAAATAACACAAAACCGCTGAAACAACTTGGCGAAGCTATTTTTGTCTAAGCACGAGTTATTCCGTGTATTTTTAAATTCACTTTGTTGGCAATTAAATAAAGAATCTTCACACCGGTCACTTTATATCGGTGAATTACAACTGACTGATATCAATAAGATTCCTTAGTACAAATACTTGCAACTTTTCAACAACAGACAGTTTGCATATTTTTTTATTGAATGATTAAACATTAATTTTACTGAATTCGAATAACTCCAACCAATCACGAAAGTCTCTTAAACCAACAAGCTGTAATTGATCAGAATAATTCACAAGATATCTGAACTATGAGTTTTAGATTAAAACTACAAAAAAGTTTTATGATTGTTTTCTTGTTCTACGAATTATTTAAGCTAGAAAAAATTAAAAGCTGCTGTTAAACGGCTTAAAAATTACATCTTTTATAATTTTTTCAACTATTATTAAATCTATATGTTACGAATGTTTTTTTGTATTTTTTTATTCATTTTATTCAAATCAGGATGTATGATTGGTATCGACGATTATTTGTTAATCGATTATCTGGTTATTATACGTATAAGGCATGTAAAATAAACAACAATATAACAAAATACACGTTATTCTTTTTGTTTTACAAACAATATAAAAAAATGTAATGATGATCTTGTTAATGGTTAAATATTTGAATTGAAATGAAAAATTTGATTGTAAGCTATGATTTTTATTAGTCGGTTTTTTGAGAGTCGAAAAAATAGCAATTCTTGGGCCGTTTTATTTTGGTATTTTAACGACACGTGTTTATAGCTGTTATATTTCTTTTTATTGAGATTCATTAACACAAAATAAATATTTTTAGGAATACGTGTCCGTTAAAAAAACATAGCAATTCTATAAAATTTATCGATATTAACTGTCAACAAACTGAACTTGGGCCGAAAATATGACAAATAAATTTACACATCTGTCAAACGCTTTTTAAATTCACGATAAATTATTTTTTATCTTTACATGAGACCGAGATAGATAGAGACAGATATTTTATAAAACTCTTTCTTTTTTGTTCGTTTCGTTTCCATCAGTAATGTCAAGAAAACTATTTTCACATTTCTTTTGCTTAGAATAGTTTGCCCAAGATGATTCTGATGAAAATTTTTACGTCAACAATAACATAAAAAAGTTTTTCGTGTTGAAATTATACTGCTCTCTACATTTCTTCTTTCAACTATTGATAAAGTGCAAATAATACGAATTTAAGTAATTATCTTACTGTCTGATCACAAATATAACGAATAGATTGTTAATTCTTCAAAAACATTTTACATGATATCCGTTATTTTTTTGTTTTGTCGCACATCTTGTTATTACTATTTTTGCTTAATAAATATTCGAGAAATTTAGATATTTTAACGACATATACAATAATTTAGTACAAGATGTATTATTTCATAATTAATACAACTTAATTTGATCTCAATAAAATGATTATTATTACAGAAAGTAATGTTGAAACAAAACTGAGATACAATATATAAAATTATTACAGTGGATTTATTTGTATTTTTTCTTTTCAATTCTTTGCCATATATAAAATTTAAAAATGAACTAGTTTACCTTTCGATAGTTTCTTTTCTGTCTAAAATAAATACAAAAATATTTTTTTATTCCTATATCATTCGAATGAAATACTTTATTGTATACTTATAATAACTTAAAAATTTAAAAATTTAAAAATCTCAAATTCAAATTTATGAGTGTTTCAATTCACACATAAAGCGTTAAGGATAGTATTTTTTTAAAACCCAATGTGTGTTTACATCATTTGATCAAAGGAAATGTTCAGAGCCGTCTACAAAGACAAATATCTACATATAGGCAAATATTTTAAATTGGCTCTCAACCGGCACGTGTTTACCGTCGTGGATGTTGACTTATTTGAAAAAAAACGGATATTTCGTAATATCTGAAAAATATTTTAAATACCAGTTACATTTTGGCGCTTTTTTCAGAGTTTTTAACGTAGCTATTTAATAATTTCACCTCTGTGTTAATGTAACCAAATTTGCCCATAATGTATAGAATTTCGTCATTAAAAAGCAGCTAAATAATTTGTTTTATGACAAATGTCTTTCAATTTTACTTAGAAAGTCTACAAAGACAGATTATATAGACAAGCGAAAGCTTTCTTTAAATGTGATCGCTCAATACAACCTATACGAAAAAATACAATACACAAATTTATGGAGCTACAAACCAAATTATATTTAATGAATTAGACCGTTCATACATTCGAGTTCTTGAATTCGCAAGAGTGTTAACCACTTGGCTTCTAACCGGTTAAATATAATATATGAGATATTTACGGATATTATTGAAAATTTAATATTCCTGTGTGAAAACATTTAAAAATATTTTAAAGCTGAAACATAATATTTATTACTAAAATCCCGTTATGAATATCGAAACGTATTTTGCTCGTCGCAAGCATAATCCACTAATTAATGTCTTTTGGCCATGTTAACACTTTAAAAGTGTATAACATAATAAAAAAAATTAAGCATTTAGTTTTCAATATATTACAACTGTGATTTCACAAATCTTTAGTCGGCAAGTTTTCACATGCTTTAAATTAAATATAGTTAAGTTTTTTTTAGAATCAAAATTCATTGTTTTTAAATTTTGAATAGTCAATAATATTTTTACATGAATTGTCAAACATATGTAGCTTAATTTTTCAAAAATACCGTTTTTTGACTATTCTGCAAGGCCTTCACTAACAAAAAGAATTTCGTGCCAGGTGATTATCAGATATATTTCCATTAATTAAAATACAGTGCCTTACCAAGATAACACTATTGTTGTTTGTTTATTTCACTAAAGTATTTTTTCGTCGAAAGCTAGAATTTTTTATAAAGATTTTTTACATTTCAAACAATACTCAATTTTATGTTATGAAACCTTGCAACACAGTTTTATAAAAATAAGACTTGATTTTGAACAGCGTGGGTTGTAAGTCGAAAAAATAACTAAAACCGGGAACAAAATAATGTACATTTGATGAAGATAAACTCCTCAGAATACTTTATGTAAAGTTAGGAAAATTTTAATTTTAATTTTGTATTCTGTTTCACAAAAAATGTACAATTAAGAGATGACACAGCATCATAAAAATAAACGTTTAGTGATCTGCGGTCTCATCAATCACTGAAGAGTTGAGAGCAAATATTTGTCTAGTAATGTTAGACCAGAAAAAAAACTTTACGTACATTTGAATATTTTATGCACACATCCATCTATAAAAGTAAAGACGTCGTTGAAAACTAGAAACTTTATTAATATATTTATTGTATACTATAATATTGTTAATGCTGCACTGTTGCATATTGTCTTTGCGATCATACGGTCTGGGATCAAATCCTAGCAAGGTCGATTTAAAATTTAAGATTTCTTAAATATTATATTTATGATCTCGGATATGGTTGTATGTGACTTTATTTATCCTCATTGAGTTGATATCATGTAAGTTATACAAATTCTCAACGAATTTATAATGCATGTTTCTTAATTTCAAATAATTTTCTTTAAAAGTAATTAATAAATTTATTGAATCTTTACCTGTAACAATTATGAACTATTATAAAACGGAAATAGGGAAGTATAATATCAATAAAATTCAATAAAAAGAAACTATATTTTGCTTGTTAAATTTTAACACAATCAATTTCTTTCAATTATAATCGGACGCTGTTTGAAAGGATTGACACTTTGAGCTTTTAAGTATTATATAAATAATTGTCAAAAACGTAAAGTAGATACAAAAATGAACTTACGTTGCATTATGAAACAATTTAAAAATTGGATAACAATGAAAAATATTGTATTATAGAAAAGAGTGATGAATCTTCATGTTTTGAAATTCGAATTAAATTTCAATTAATTGTCAAATTTAGCGATTCCGAGGAGAAATATTTTATTTTAATGTAGCCGTTTTTCTTATGGCATTGTGTAGCTTTTGAGTAATCAATCTAAATAGTTGAATACTGATAAAGGCTATACAATTACTACAACCAACTGTAAATTTCTATCAGATGGTGTCAGATACAAGATATGGGAACCCTGAAAAACAAATTGGGTGTCACTTCATTGTGTCATGACATACTTACGATCGTCATGAAAAAAAGCTTCATAACAGCATCTAACAATTAACAAATTAATAACAGCAAAAAAATGACAGGATCCACGGCGAATAAGTGTTTGAAATCGTGTCCTTAACCTATTTTCTCGGAAAATTTTCAAAGATCATTTGTGTGCCGACCCACAAATATCTGTCAGCGGTTTTTGAAGTTTTTACAAAGAAGTTGTCATGAGAGTGAAATGAAAATCTTTGATATATGAACTAAATTACTTTTGACTCTAATCGATAGCATAATGATTTAGTTCTTCAAAATAATTATTGTATGACATTTAAGCGAAAAAATCTTAACTAAGCCAATATTATTTTTCTGCTGAATTTTTGTACCCTAAAAACGTTTTAAATATAATACAAAATGTTATAGATTTCCAGCTATAAAATACAATTATGGACTTTAGAAAGACGAAAGTGTTCATTTAAGCGTGAATAATTGGTATTAAAAATTTCAAAATATTTTTTGGTGATGTGGAACTATCAATAATATTTGTTTAAAGAGCTATACAATGTTTATTGAATTGGTGCTCGTTTATGTATCCTTATAATTCACTAAATACTCAAAACAAATCTTTGCAAATATTTCGAATTTGAATTATCCACAATTATATGTTTGAGAATAATTTAATAAATATAACACCTATACCATTTTCTTCGACAATCGCGGAAACCTATAAAAATATCTATATTATATCAAAAACCGTATGAATATTTTATTTTTTTGTACAGTTTTTGAATCAATATATAAATATTACGCATATTGTTGATATTCATTCCTTCAAAATTGAATGGAAAATGACAATAATTGAAACTTAAAATGAGCCATAAAAATGAATGGCACATCTTCTCATTTTCGCCAGGATAAATTTGTATTGGTCAAAACTTTGTTACTGCATTTTAAATGAAAAATCAACAAATTATTTTGTTTAGAGCAAGGACCGCGATCGTATGAATACCTTATGATTATCACTTTTCACTTTATAGATATTATATTATATAATCAGGGAAATCTGTATTTTTGTTTTTAATAACCCACGATCAAGTTTACGGCGTTAACTGTAAATTTTTGAGAATGAGGTATTATAACACTTAAATAAAATATTTTTTTACAGTTGAACACTTGATCAGCAAGACTCTTCAAAAAATAGGCAAATTCGGTATCAAGTGATCGAAAAAATAACAAACACTCATTTTAAGAAAATCATTCGTTTGATAACGTAACTTGAAGTAAAAGTTTGAATTCAATCAATCGTTAAAAATAAAAAATATTTAAAACACTGCAAATCAAAATTCGCGCAACATTAATTTTCCTCATATGTTTGTCCTTCTGTTTTTCGAGTATCCATTTGTATGTATGTATTTGCACGTTTTTTATCGTATTAAAACTCCGTTTATTTTTATAAAGTACTAAATCTTCGTGAGATTAGTTTTATGAAATATCGTTCAAGGATCACAAAAATGTTTAATTAATCGTCAAGAATGTGTCAGCTTTGAAATGTTTGCCAAAAATGCTAAGCTATAAAGCTAGGATCATTTTTGATACGATTATACGCCTGTCTCGTGCATTTTTTCTGTACTATTTTTAAACAAAACATATCCGATCAAAATTTGGAAGTATTTTTTTAGGACAGTGTTCAAAATGAAAATTTATGTTGACAGTTGATCAATGGTAAAAAGTGTAACCATTTATTCAAAATCATATTTTTTATATACAGTTTTATTAGATTCATTAATCATTACAGTATTTATACATCAGATTAGAAGTTTTTTGACACAGGTCTTTAACATGAATGACAACTTCCTTTGCAAAATAAGCGTGAGTGGCGAATTAATTACGCAATTTCTGACAAGACTAAATAGTGCTGGGAAATATACTATACATATATACACGATATAAATGTTCGATATTGGAGACGTAATGGCACAATTTCTATCCTAGTCATCACGCATTTGGCTTGTTTTCAATTTCGAACTGTTTTCAACAGAAAATCATCTGGAAGTTTATTCCATCGCTTCGTATAAATTATTCGCATACATTTATAATAAGACTACAAATTCAAAAATGATTGAGATATTGCTATGTATAATGAAATCATATCATAGGTAAGTTCTAAATAACTGTAAATAAGATAATTTTTACAGGTGGGAAAAATATCTGTCAGATTTATAGTATTCAGCAAGGATGAACAAATGATGATCGCGATCTAATATTCTTAATGATTCGTTTATCAGCAATTCTTGTCCAGGTACATATAACCTCAATTGTGGATTCAACGAATTTTGATAAAAAATCTACATCAATCACATTATACATACAATCCCGCATGATTTTTCAAATCCAATTCGAAAACGATTGAATTAAAATATGGAGCGATTAATTAGGCAAATCAACACATATTATATTTGATTCAGAGCAATTTCAACTTATTATTGTATTTTATTGACCAGAGTTAAGTTAGAGCCATTTAAAAAGTTTTCCGAGATTTCATAGTTTTTAATAAACATAATCCTCGATATGATCTTTGTTTTATTTTAAAGAAGAGCTGTAATACTGTTATACGCATGCTGATACCATATCTCCATTCATTAATAAATATTCTCTTTCGTTCAATTTGTCGATTAGGTATTTTGTCAAAATATCGCATGACATTGTATCCCCCGAGACTTTCCCACTTGGTGGGTGGAATAAGCGACTATCGGTTTACTTAACAACCTACCTACATATCATAGATAAAGTATGTCTTGGCGGCTATTATTATTCTGAGCAGGCAACACTGGTTGCATGTTACAGATTTATATTTAGCGGCGAAAATTTTGAGAATCGCTAATAGTGAGGCGTCGTGTGATATAATTGGCTTGCTTTATGTGCGTAAACAGACATAATTTTGATGGTGTTTATGTTCAGGTTAAAACGTTTGAAGAATCATCACTTAGCGGAACCGTATTCCTCATTCTGAGCACGGAAATGTAAATTTAAACAGTTTATAAGAATTTATTAAATAGCTTAAACTTTCATAAATTAATTTGCAAAGATAAATCGGTTGCTCAAAAGTTTATGTATGTCACAAAAAAATCATAACATATAGTAATTATTTGTGTTGACTTATATTATATCACTATTCGTTATATAATATTTCATAAAGTTTTGTGAGTTTTGTCAGTAAAAAACTTATATAATATTTCAGACGATCACGTGAACTTGCTTCACCATGGATTACTCGCTTCAATATCGTTCAAGACTTGTGTTGTAATTGCAATAAATAAGAGATAAGTCATAATGATTTTAATTTCTGATAAATGAAACTTTAAAAAAATTGTATCTATAAAAATTTTAAGAATTTAAAAGAATTTCAATAATAAATACTTCTGAATTTTTTTTACTGAAATATGGTATTAGAAAATACAAAAATCATGACATGATATAAGCCGTGAATGAATATATAATATATCTCAAGTGTAAAAAATCCGTCTCGAAAGTGCATCTATAATTGAAGAGCTTTCGCAAACGTCATAACATAAACTTCTCGTGTAGAAAAAATTTCAAAAGTAAAACGAATTTTAAAAATATCGTGACATTTGTCAAATAATAAGCAACTGGTTGCACGAGTAAATTTTTTTTTTCTGTTTTGTTTCAATGCTCAGAGGATGTGATTAATATAAATCCGGAGATTTTTAAATTTTAAATATAAATGTTTAGCGTATATATATCTGATGACTTCAAGTCGTGAGGATCTTAAAAGCGTATTATAAAAACTGTTTTAAGCTGTTAAAAATTTTACTGTACGGTTTATTGTACAGTAGAATTCCAATATATCGTTTTACTTATACGACAAATAGTTTGGGGATGATGTTAATAGAAATGACCATGTGCACATATGAAAAAATTGACTGTACCATGTCCAAGCCATGAATAAAGAATGTGCGATATCTGAAAGATTAAAAAAAAAGATATCTATTGGGGGTGCTTGATGGAGCTTCAATATTAAATTTGAATTGTTAAAAATTTGTGAGATTTCACATATTTTGTCACTCACGACCCAGGTAGATTTCGCATTTCGGCATCTTAAGGTATAAATAGTTTGCATTGGTTATACGCTAGTTAATTACAAGTCAACTAAAAATACAACTTGCATCCAAATATATATCTTAATTAATTTAATAACTATTGATAACATTATAACTGACACATAATAAGCATACGGTAAATTTTATTAACAATTCTAACAGTATTTAAAGAAAGTATTTTTAATAAATAATAATAAACTACCATTAAAATACCATTGGGAAATTTGAAACTTAGAGATGCCTTATTAATTTAAATTGGTGTTTAAATATTAGGTAACAGGGATTGTTAACTCGTTAAGCTCATGTAAGAAATGCTGCAGAGAGGAAGGTTAAGCTGGTCGTTAAGAATAAACCTTAATTATGTTTTTTATAAGACTTAGTAAATGAACATTTTAGAAACTCTCTTATTCTGAATATTATTGAACAAATACTTCCTTTACTACGTACTATTGTGTCTGGACATTCAAATCGTTTTCTTTCTATCCTTCGATGACCATAAAACTTTGAGACACTCGTTTATTAGTTGAAGGTGACATAGCGCTTACGGCTTTTGCTTCAAGTTCTATCGAAGAAGTATTATCTATCAGTCCTTACCAGCTTTTATTTTCAATCATGAAATGCATAGATTTGTATATAAATTGCATAACCTATGATGGCTTTTCATAATTCTTCAGAGATTTAAACGGATCAAGTCAAAAGGAATATAAAAATGAAATAGTTTTTTTTTACAATGAAATATTAAATTCTTTTTTATTATAAAATAATGAGCACTGTTTTTATACCTGCGGTTTGTAAATGTTGAATATGTTGACATTTAAAAAGACTTTATTAATAAAAATACTCGGAAATGTCAATTCCCATTAACATGTTTCAACCATCTCACAAAATGGCATTTAACAATTATCAATGTTTTATTGTTATGTGAATAACATTCTTAATAATAAAATATTCTATTTAAAGGCAATTCAATGAAATTCTTTTTCGACACGTTACAGACTTGTAAAAAACCGCCCAAAAAAAGCGACACGATTTCAAGCAATAAAGTTTTTACATACTTTTCCGAAGCACTTATCTCTGTGGACGAAACTTTTTACCGTGTTGACACATTCTAACCCTTCATTCGTGAATGTTAAATTGTAAATGCGAATAGAAATATACCCAGATGTTACGTAGATAGTAAATTATGTTGGTTTGCAAGTGTCATGATTAAAAAGTAATGCGACAGTTTCTTAGTTAAATAACAGGCGACGCTAATAAAAACACATTATAATAATCATTTGACTGTCTCGCGTCAAATAAACATTCTCCACTCCCCCTGGCGTGCGATCTGTATCAATCAGACGGGAGTCATTGCAGATGTGAATCCACTAACGAATTTGAATTTGCGACATTTATTTATTGTCAAATCAAAAAAAGAAACTTTTTGAGAGAATGAATGATAAATTCGGATTTGTGTTTTATTAACAATGTATACAAACGTTTTTCAAATACAGTATTATTTGTAGATTTACCATAAGGGATATAATACCATCCAATATTATCAAAAACATAAGCCCTTTAATTCTCAAGCATTCTTAAGATTACTGTATTTAAAAATGTTCAATTTAAGATTTGTAAGCCTCTCGCAATAATACTTTTCCGTAATAAACCATCTCCGTCCAATATTTAAGCTTATTAAAATTGCCGCCTGTTTAGTTTCATTCAAATAAAAAAAATAGTTTAATTGCTAGCAGAAAATAAGCTATGTTGTTAAAACAGAAGAGAAGATGTATAACCTTACCTTTTCTACACAGCTATATATAGATAAGCAAATCTACGTTTAAACATAGTTCTAACGATTGCGTTAGCCGAAATAGCTATCAACTATATCTTATAAAAAAAATTGTAGAACTAAAATACATTGCTATTTTTTCACCGTGTTATAATGGAGTTCTACCAAGTAAATGCCAATTCAATAAATACATATTTTACTCTTTGATAATTTCTCTGTGGATCATTAAAAATTTTTTCCTTAATTTTTTTAATTCATACATATATAAATAATTAATATTCACGAAATTTATTTCATTATTTACATTTCACACTTAAAGATTAAGCCTCTTCCTATACATATCCACCGTTTTGTAAAGCAATGTTTATATAAATATATATATTTACGTTAGTTGTTTATATTTGTGAAATGGACCTACAGGGTCTTCAGTGTGTTCAAAGTAAAGAATTTTCAAGGAACGTAAAACCCCATTTATAAAATAAACAAGCGCCTGAAATTGACAATCAAGTTGAAGACCTACTAGATATAATATAAGCAAAATAAAAGTCGGTAAATATGCCGTAAGAGTTCTTTTTTTCAACGATCTGGCAATACCAATTTATCCATTATACAACGTTATACAATAATTTAAAAAAAAAACTTCAAATACCCACATGGTGATGTGGAAACGAAATAATGGCCTCTCTTAAATAAATCATCGATATAAAGAATAATTTCAATAATCAATTCACGAAGTTAATTGTTTTATTATCATATTTTATGTTAAGTATTTCACAAGACAGCCAACAAATTTGACGATATTTTCTTTATATGAAAACAGTTAATTGTCACATTTAAAGTGAGCATTTGTAAAATATTAATTGATGGAAACCAGGCCTGGTTAATCTCAGAATTTAGCCATGCACGTTTTTTTACAATTCCTGCGAACTAAAATTGTATATATCCATATAAATTCTTCATCAATGAATTTCATAAAAAGCTCTACAACAAAGCTTCAGACTTTTCAAAAAAAGCACAGCTGAAGATGAACATTCCCATTTGAATTTTTGTTGTGCTTTTTTTTATCTTTAAGTTCATTTTCGTCGTTAAAAATATTATTCTAAGGGAAAAGTTATCTTAATAAGTTATTCTTTTATTATATCTGTAGTAGAGGTAAAATCATTATTTATGTAGGAACTGTATTTTCACATTCGCAATTTCGCGTGAAATACAATGAAACAAATATACAATATTTTATTAAAATCTTTCAAAATACACACCCAAATAAATAGCTTTTGAGACTGGTTTGTAACTTGAGGCACGTCGTGATTGGCTACTCTAACCAAATTCATCAACACCAGTAGCATGAATTTTCCTTCCAACGCCTCATTCACACTATCCAAAACACTCCAGAGACTACTCAGTCGAGCGACTTTATTGACCGAGTTAGCGTCCACATATTTACTATCCTAATTTTATCGAGTCAGGTGATTGTAAATTTATTAACTATTTTTTTAATCTTATATTATGCAGCTTTTCATGAATTAGACAATATTTTAAATGATAAAAACACATTTTTTTGGTAATCATTTCTTCAATATATTTTTTGATCACGACCGATTTCGCTCATCGAGAGCATTGTCAACTTTCGCTCGCGATAAGCGAAAGGTGTCAAAATATTATATTGAATCGTATGGGACTATTATTTCATATTAGTAGTTGATAATGCTCGCAAAGAGCGAAACTGGTCGTGATCAAAGATATATTGAAGAAATGATTACTAAAAAACGTGTTTTTATTATTTAAAATATCATGCCTTTCCATCAAGAAGTGACAGTTAACGGCTTAAAGATGATTTATACAGTAAGCAATCCTCACCCATTCACTATAATACATATAACACATAATATCAAGTAAAAAAACCAGATAAAAAAATGATATCGATTTCTTCTAATCGCAATTAAGTGCCTTTACATTAAATGTATTAATTTGGTTATACATATAGTATTTATTATGTACGCGGAGAAGTTTAGGGGGCTAGGCATCTCACGTGCTTTCCTAACACTTCAGTTGTATTTTCGACCGCGAATAAAACCGCAAGTACCACGCATTATAATAATACATTTGCGGCTTAACATCATCGGCACTCGGCTATTTAAAGATGCATTTGTTTTTGCCAAAATGTTAGCGGCCATAAAACAAAATATCCGTGCAATTAGGTCGCATAACATCAAAAGACTATTCATTCATTGTCTGATTTTTATTCATTATCAAAGATTTTTTATCTAACATAACGACGTCTTAAGAGAAAAACGCACAAGTAATATTTTTGACAATTTCAAAGCGTGTTTGTTGTTTTGTCCATTTTTTTCTTCTCGTGATACGGAAAAGGTAATTTGCGAAACAAAACATATAACGCGCAAAAACATTTGCAAACTAAGCCATAATTATTTATATTTATTTAAATGTATTATGTTCTACTTTATTATTATTATTTATAGCCATGTATTTATTTTACATTTTCAATTTATCAACTTCAGAAGACAAAAGAACAAATTTTGAATTATGTACAATATTCACAAAATTTTAATTTCTTACACATTCAAAATGAATAATTTAAACCATTTAATTAGTCGTACATTGCGATCACATTGCTGTTTCTGAGCCGTAGAAATAACCTCTTAAGAAATTTTACACTCTAAAAACACTTGAAGTGCATTTTTATCAAAACTGATTTTTCACACTTTTCCCACTTTTGGTTTGGTGGAACGCGATCTATTTTTTTTATTATTATATCGAGATATTTATTGAAAACAATCTTTATATAGATGATATTACGAATCAGAATTGTTCGTTAACCAAATATTATGAAGATTTGATTATTTTTACAGTGATACTAATAAATACCGACTTGTTTTTTTTCCGTTTTGTGTTTCACTTTGGATAATACAGATGAACAGATAGACAGATGGTCATTCGCTGCTACGTTTTTTACTTGTAAAACGTCTTGCGTAAAAAACAAATCCCCAGCTTTTTCCATGTGATACTTTTTGTAAAAACATTGAATTCTCCATATTGTAAACAGGAATAAAATTAGCATTATGAATGCACATCGTACGGAGCAATCATATTTTGTTCATTAAGATTAATTACTTACTTTATTAAAACTTAAGTAATTAATTTATAAAACACGCATATATATTTTGGAACATATGTTATAATCTCTCAACTGTCAACGTTTCGTACTGAAGTTGAAATAAGTATAAAATCCCTTAAATATAATATATGCTGCGTAATATTGTGTAAATTAAATGAAATAAATTTTATTCAAGGATGCCATATGAATATGAAGTGGACTTACCTTACTGCTTGTTTCTTCGCTTTCCATGTGTCCAAGAGACAATCTTTTCAAGAAATTCATGAAGAACGACTTTGTTAAATGTTCACAAACTTAGTTAAGCATAACAACACAAACTTATGAAACAAAAATGTTAATAAAGCGATGGAGAGTCGAAACACTTTTTAACAGCGTGAGTAACTGATAACAAAACACATCATTGAAAAGTGCAGACAACAAATGTTTCGGTCATTGAATATTGAAACTGATCTACGTACTTGTTATTAATTAGTTGTACTTATCTTAAGAGAAAATTCACGGTCAATATGCATTCGTGCAGCTCCCAATGTTATGTTATTTGAATACTATTAGGGACTGCAATACTGAGAGAGTATTTCAATACAGATTTTTCGGTATTTGATTCCAAGAAATAAGATTGATCATTTTTTCAATACTGATATTTAAAAAAATGATAAATACTCTTTATTGGCATCACAATACCGTTCGATTAAATGAATACTGGTATTTTAAGGTTTCACAGGAATATAAATATAATGATGCTTTAAATAAACTTTACATTATGAACATAAAAAGTTGATATTTTAAATAATAAAAACACATTTTTTTAGTACTTATTTAACGTACTAACACAGTGGAAATAAGTACTAAAAAAATGTGTTTTTATTATTTAAAATATCATGCCTTTCCATCTAGAAGTGACAGTTAACAACTTAAAAGTGATAAAAAGTTGATATAAAAATACGTGAAAAAACCCTTTCAAATACAATTCTTACTGGATTGAAAGTATATTACCAACTGCATATTTATAATTATATTTTAATATTAAAATAGTGTAATTCTACATTTTATTTGTCTGTATTTGATTACAGAAAAAAACTGTCGAAATACCGGAATCCCGGCTTAAAGTTTTTCGGTATTGTGATCCCTAGATGAGATGTGTAAATCGTAGCCACTTGGCGTATCGTATGCACCAAAATAGTATTTTATTGTTTGGCAATGTTCCGTAAAATGGTGCAGATATGCAGATGCGGTCTTGCCTAGGACATTCACACTGTGAAGAAAGATGCTACCATTCATCGTCACTCAACACTGAAAAAAAATTAAACAGCGAATGGATAACGTATGCTTAGTTGCTGGCTATATAATTACTCAACGTTGTTTCTCTCACGTGTTGATATAGACGAAACGAAGTATTTTAAAATTTCCACGTAATACTAATGAGTAAAAAGCTACAATTTGGAAGCGATAATCAAATGATTACCTACTAGCGTTTTCCGATACACTTCCCACATGTTACAAAACGTAGACCAATCGACTGAAAACCAATAATATCAGTTTAATTATTATTTAATAATTATATTGTATTATATACTTCTTGAATATGAAAATTGATACTTCGCTTACATCATGAAATGTTGTGTTTATCAAAATATAATTTTGTAATGAATACGTCGTGAAGAAACATATCACTATTTCTTTAATCCTAAAAAAGGCGAAAGATAGATTTAATGATACACTATTGCGGGCTTAAAAAATATCAAGTCTTAAGTGTTTGTCATAAATTTTACAGGTATTCAACCAAATATCTTTGTTCACATTAACGGTATAAGCTATCATTTTTGATAAAACGTTTATTCCAGATTAATTTCTAGTTTCAGAAATTTCGTGAAATTCACAGTTACAACAAAAAAGCTAAATTAAAAGTATTGTGATGTGGTAAAACTAATTTATCACAGGTAAATTGAACCTAGTGTATTGGTACGATCTATGTCACTGAAGAGGTGTATATTAAAATTGATGTCGGCATATGACACGTGTGTTCATACGAAAAAAGAAAACGATTTTTTTGAAGCTTTAAGCTATATTGTGTTTTTTTTTATTTGAAGATCATATTTCATATTAAAATGACTACGCAATTAACAGACCATCATAAAAAAAAATATTTGACTCATAAGGTGTACTTTTCCGTCATTTTATAATTAGGTATATGGTTTTATATTAAAATAGTTTGCAGCAACGCCAAAACGTCTTGTTAACGTAATAATATTTTGATAGGTGCTTAATTCAGTCGATCGTTGTAATAATTTGCAATCAACTGAATCGTGTCGCTGTTCAATTAATTTCAGTCAATAGAAAGGATGAAGGTCCGAGAATTTAATCCGGGATTATATGTTCAAATACAATATGTCAAATATAACAACACGCTTCCTCAAACTTGAGTAAATAATATATTACGAAGAAAAACTGGGTGATAGATTGCCAATAGGAAATTCAGTAAATTAAATTATGTATGATTAAAGTAAGTTTTGTCGGAAACTAGCAACCAAAGTTAAATTTAATTACACAATGTATTTTGGAAATATAATATTTAAATGAAAAAGTTAATGATATTTCATTGCGATAATTTATATTAAATACAAGTACTATTTAAGCTGTTATCTGCCACCTCTTGGTTGGGATTCATTTTATTTTAAACAATAAAAACACATTGATAATGCTTTTAATGAGCGAAATTGTTCTTTTCATAAATATATTATGAAAATATTATTAAAATTGTATTTTTATAATTAATAAATATATATAAGTTATTTTTGTACTTAGATTTAAGTAAATAGTTGTTTTTCATGTAGATATAACACAAAATAACTAAAAAGTATGGACTATTATTTCAATAAATCATTTTTTTCTCCGTATGCTTAAAGACAGTAAAATATTCAAAATTAACATTAAATATAATTTTTACTGATTACGCTCAGCACGAATGAATTCAAATTAAGATGTATCAGTTTTTTAATTGCTACCTCTCCCATTCCAAGAAAACGCGTTACGCGTTCGATTCAACGCTTGAATAAATAATATCTGATACTTCATAAACAACAAAATTAATATCATTTACAAAATCACAATAATTTTGTGTTATGTTCATGTTTAATTTTACTTTCCAATAGATTTGCTTTATATGCCTGGCTGTTTTTAATGTTTCATTTGAAATATGGTTTTAAACTTCTGGCCGCTAATATTTTAACTTTTGAAATAGGCAATTGCAATTTATTGATAAATGGTATTACATAATATAAGATTGTCAAATTGATATGTTTTAGCTCATTTTTAGGTTAAATAACCCGTTTTTGCCGCATAATATTCATAGGTTTATTTAACACCTATACATGAAAATATATTTATTTGCAGCTCTCAGTGTTTGAATATCCTGTACATAATATCTTCGACAGAAAACGGGTCAATATGTTTAAAATCAAATAAATATTCGCCGTTTCCTATATCAATATCATTAGGCTCTCTAGTTCCGACATAGGGTCTATTTAACATTCAAATGCCAAGATTTTAAGGTTGCGAGACTTTTAAAGGCCAAACGCATTATTTATCTTTTTAATAAGTCGTGTAAAATTAACTGAATAAGTTCACTATGTCGATAGAAAACATTGAACAAAGTTTAATTGCTTTTACTTGACTTTCAGTGAAAATAATTTCGAATCATTCCATTGCGTAGATTGCTCGAAAATTTATTCACAATTAATCGATGCTCAATTTCCTTTGATCAATTCTCGATTTCATGAAGCGTTTCGGTTGACATGTCCGCGGGTTTGAATCTTTTGTTAATACTTTTAATTGATTAACTTCGTGTTCCATTACAAAACGGTTGTACACAAGACATTAATAAAATCAAGTAGTTATTTGTCACGTTTCCTCGCAGTGTAATTGTTCTTCAATTGCAATCCTTTAATTGGTTAACTTCTACTAAAAATAAAGGTTAACTAAAAAACACACAGTAACATTTTTACTGAACAACTGCCTTTGGGATGCTTCCATTGGAGTGTTTAAAAGAGGAAAATTTTCTTAACAAAAATTGTTGTATTATTAATTATTATTAAGACAAATTTACTCGAATTTTATTCTTACTAATATTGATTACATACTCCTCATCCAAAACTAACATGAGACTTTGTGAGATCTTACTTACTACGAATCTTCTGTTTTTTTTCGATTCGTATAGTATTACTTTCGCCTAATATTAAAGTTGAAATGACTAAATTATAACCAGTATTTGTCACGTAATTTCATTTGAAATCCAAATGCTGCACACAAGGAAAGTATGTAAATAAAAAAATACATTGTTGGATGTGTGCGTCAATGAAAATTCTATACAAATTGAATTTTTCAAAATATGTGGAACTAAATATCTAAATATAAATTCTTCTTGCGGATGACTGGCAACTTTTGAGAAAACAAGAGACCCTTTGTTGGGCTTTTGAATTTCAAAATCTAGGCAATTAAAAAGTATAAATTGATAATTCGACATTGTTGCTGAAATGTAATTATGGAAGTTTTCCTGTCGTCAAGCTTTTCAATTAGTGTCACGATCGGTATTGTGTTAATACTAATAGGCAATTCCACGGGCCACTGAGCAAATGATCTATTATATCTGTAGTAGGGATATAATATTCGTGAATAGCAACACTGAGGCCGGCAATTCGACCAGCTTAACTGGCTGGCTTTGAAAGGTTTTGATTAAAAAGTAAAAGTACATCAAAACAACGGATTAATGCGGACAAGGATGCAATTTTAAACTGTTTAACATCCAGATTTTATCACGTTTGATATACCAAATCGTGTTTTTTAAAAAATGTTTTAATTATCTACAATATAACTTTCGTGAACGCTGCAATATAAATTTTTACAGCTGATTACATGTATTATCCATAATTTCTTTTATAGATATCAAGACTACTTATGAAAGCATCAGTGTTCATCCTAAAGACTTTTTTTAACCAAGTTCTGCTGCTGTGCTTTATTTAATGTTAAACATTTACAAAGCAAATTACACATACATTAACTACATCTTAGTCCTATTAAAATACTAATTGTTATTAAATGTTCATCGTTAACTGTCTATAATAATATAACAATTGTTTTCGTCATAGATTAGCATTTAGTATTTCGGATAAAATATCGGACTCAATTTATAATATATTGTATTAATGTGTTGTCTTTTTAACTTCCATATTTATTCATATATTAATTTCATGAATCATATAAACATAATTAAACCGTTTTCAAAAAGTTGAGTTTGAATAATTGAATTCAAGTGATGGCAGTATAACATAATATTGATCATTTTATATCATTTATTATGAATTGATAACTGTAGAATATATAGTAATAATTTTTTTCACGGAACGATCGTGCAGCGGGGCTGAAATGTACTTTCGTTATTAAGGACACTTCCTCCATTCTTTAGTTCCGTTAAATATTGTACATCATACGAATAGTATGCAATAGTTTTCAAAGTCGACGCAAACGTAGTGCAAGCTGATTCGATTAGCTGTTTAATGTTATATAATCACATGTTACTAATGCGATTATGGAATAATGATTCAGTCATTCGTCAGATTTCCAATTAACTAATTATTAGTACGTGACATTATGGGCGACGAATTCGTTAGTCGCCGTTAGGATCGATCATTAATTATTATTTGTATGAGAAGGGCAATTTGGCCATTATTGATTGTTTACTGCCAAATAGTTTCGCATAATGTTGACAGAAACAAAGCGCTTTTGGCAGGGAGCGCAATTTCCCACGCCAAAAACGCCGCTAATCGCAAAAAGGTGACTGTAATATCGAAAGAATTTTCTACAGGAATGTCAACATCTCAGGCGCTTGCGAGAGTTTTCATTTTAAATAAAATTTTCCGAGAATAAAAATAACAAATAAAACAGCTGCATCATCGTAAGATGAGTGATTCTTTCTTGTGAACTATTGTATTTTATTAGCTCTACCACAGTACACGTACACCAGAATACATGTGATATATTTTATATGCATACAATTGAAATTTACATACATTGCTTATTTTTTTATTTAAAGCTTTTTATATTATCCTTTTAAGATACTATAAGAACTGACTTTTGTCAGTTCTGTTGCATCCGTGTGATAGAATACCGGAAGATAGTAGTAACCCAGGTCGTTAGTGACAAAACATGTGAAATCGTACAAAATTGTAACAATTCAAATTTTATATTAAAATTCCATCAAGCATCTTCAGTCGATATCATATATTAAACAACTTCTAAATATTAGTTATGATAAACATTTTCTATTGATCCCCTAGTAACTTGATTATGATCGTAATTTAACGTACGTAATTTGATTATTCCTCTTTCCATCTGCTGAAAACTTTCTATACAAGAAAATTTTAATATTTCTCAAGCTTTTGGAAATTTTCAACACACACAAATGTTATTTCAATAATTGAAAATAAAATGGTCATCAGATTTATTAAAATAAAAATAAAAAAAATGGTTCTAAAAATAACAAGATAAAGAAAATATTTTTGATGTCATGTAACTGATTAAATAATCATAATGTAAATAACTTTGTGTAGAAAAGTTACTGAAGATAAAAAAAGTGATATTTTTTCATGATTTAAGGTATATGCATAGATCGAAAACAAAAGTATAAAATCTCAATGCAACACTGAATTGAGAATTGTGAATAGCATTTTTTTCTACAAAAAATTCTCAGTATCGTGGGCGTTAAGTATTATTCAACATCGCGTGTTGGAAATCTGTGTCTTTTATTCACTTTGCTTGAAAGAGATTTACAAAGCAAAATTACAGAGAACTCCGTTCCGCAAAGTTTAGATCGGAGCTTAAAAGTTAAACAACATAGATTCCGTTGAATCTTGAATCTAATTGATCTAAAGAATTACAAAAAAGCACTTTTATTCAACACAAATACTTTTTCTTTAAACAGATTTTGAAATCAGGTGTTACCAATAAAATTATAATTATAACAATTTAACATTCGAATATTTGTTTATTAACATCGCAATTTACAACTGTTATTTATCAATACCAATATATAATTTATAAATAAACAATAATATGTCAAAATAAATAACAGTCGTATGACTTTGAATACACCCATTATTTGAATAGATGTCCATGCCTTGCTGAATAAATATTGTAATAATCACACGTCTGTATTGCCGCACAAGTTTGAACTCAGTAATTGAAATGTAGCGACAAGAGTTTTTTTTAACTCTAAAGATATTATAGTTTGGGCTCAAATCCCGAAAAGTTCATAATCAAATTTTGATATTTTTTGACGTGAGAATGGGTGACTACATTTATTCTCGAGTTGACTACTAGTGATTCTAAAATTTGTAAAATATTCGGAATTTTGTCAAGAACGAATTATTTAATATTTTTGGTTGGAAAAATACTGTTTTGTAACATTAGGCAACTTTTTTCTCGTCTAAAATACACATTTAATATACATATAAAGAATTAACTAACCAATCGTTTTTTGAATGAGAATTCTTTTAATAAATTATTATACTCATCGACCCTACTTCGGTATCGGAAACCAAAATGGAAAACGTTTGAATTATTATTCCTTATCACTATATTACGCACACGATCAAAATGGACGCCGATATATTTCATTTGGCCTTCAAATAGACATGGAGGCTTCACCATGTCAACAAAGCTTAAGACGTCAGGCAGGCCTGCGTGACTTTTACTTCCCTCTCCCACCACAGTCCAACCCGGCGGCCTCAATGAGCGGGGGTGCCATTTCAGGAATTTTTCTTCCTCCCTCACTGTCTGCTGTCGACCCTTCCTTGGCTCTATACCATGTCTTCATATATTTCACAATGCTTTTGTTATATTATATAACTTTACTTAGTGCTAAGGTTCGAAATACTCGTTATGCGACTGCGAGAGCGTTCAGAAAATGATTATTAATTTCAAACACACAATAACACAATAGAAAGTATATTTCAAACCAAAGTACCCCTGACGACTAAAATTTTTACTCTAATATATTAACTCTCGAAAATCTCTCGACATAAGAAAATCAAAAGATCATAGCATAATATCCTTTTTTCTGTTTTACCAAAAAAATTCAAGGAGTAAGAAGCGTGAATGTCGATATTTTAAATAATATTTCATCAGTGGATGACCGTGACTGAAAAACTACTTTCCACGATTTATGTACCAATCAATTATTAAATCGATCATTCGAGTATATGAATCAATATTTTTTCGTATTAAATCATACAAATTGAGATGAAATAACTGTGTCTAATGATTATCATAGAATACCTATGCTGTTCATGGTAAAATTGTAGATACGATTTGTAACAAGTCCTCTCTGAATAACTTATTGAAACACACCATTGATCAGTTACAATAATTGTGCTATATACCAACTTCTTATATATGGGCTAATATTAAATAAATATTATGGTTTCAAATCATTTCAATGTCATAATTATTTTCTATTACATTTGAAAATTACATTGATTCAACTTGTTTTCCCGCATTAATTAACATCTATTTATTTGTTAGGTCTCTATTATGAGTTTCTCTTCAAAAAAAACTTATCTCTTGTTATCATTAAAGATATTGTATGCCTTAAAGTCTTAAGCCTTTTTATGTTATTGAATTTAAACATCTGGTAACAAAAATGCGATACATCGACTGTAGCTATTCTATCGAATATTTTCATATATATTGGGTCTGACGTCACCAACGAAAAATGAATCTGATTTTGCTTATGAGATACAGTATGCTTAAGTTTAACACATTTTACTTGCTAATTATTTATATTAATATCGCGGCATTTCTTGCATACTAACCCTAAAATGCCCAGTGACCAGAGAATGGCTGAGATATACTTTTTACGATGTCGAGGTGATGAAATAGTTCATAAGAATATTTTTTGACAGCCTCTGCTGACCTTTTACATTTTATTATTAGTTTACTAAGCCTTAATTTAATCAATTCTTCCAAAATTGGGTTTGTTTTCTCCATCACGATAATCCGCCTAAATATATTTTTGTTCATAATTTCATATCCCACTCACAATTTGCACCCGCCAAAGGTCTCTAAATTTGATATCCCCACTGTCACCCTTCGGTGTTGAATGAAAGGGGGTTTTGTATCATAGAATTTCACCACGATTTCATCCCTTGCGACTCACCCCCGTCTGACCACCACTCGTCGCTCGACCGGAAGCACAAAGGTCAAATTCCCTCGCGATATTTGGCTACGATAAGCTTTTTGGGCCACTTCGTCAATCTGTTTTGTTCTAATCACAAATATTTGGGACAATGCTTATGAACTCAATAATGACTGACTGTCCTTCAAATTCGAGGAGTAAATTTGTATGACACAATGACGTAAAACCCATTCAAGTGGCAATGGGTTTTACGTGCAAATGAATTTGTAACAGTAAATTTACCATCTCTTATCATTCATTATTCTAGATTCTTTGGCGTTTTCAGTATTTTCGTCAGTATCAAATAACGTAGACTAATAATTTTAATGCCGGTATTAAATATATCAGTATGTTGGGTTTCAAGGTGCGAAAAACCGGTATTTCGGATTTATAACATGTTATATGTTTCTAGAATCGTTCTAGGATTTCTTTGAATCAAATAGGGTCATTTTCGACAAGGATATGTAAGAGTGATAATGCTGGTCTGTCAATCCCAATTAGACGATATTTCTTGTTATTTTTAAACAATTTTGCACTACCGGTATTTAAAAGTTATTTATTTCCAACATTAACCCGCATCTGAATAAAAAATATATTTATCTGTTTTTAATTTAATTTTTAGGTGACTTCGTTACACTTATGTCGACGCAGTTGTATTCGAGCTGAAAATATTCAATAAAAAAATTGATAGTGTCACTTAACGAATGCGAGTCATGGCTCTTCATGAATACATAGAGTGATTTGGTTGAACAAATGCAATTTTTCTTTACTTTGTCCAACAATTGCATATTCACCATATATTTCGTATATACCAAGAATGCCTTAAGAATATCTTTTTGGTAAATTTCTTTACGGTCATTATGATCTACGCACTAAAACCATACATGTTCTTGTAGCGCTTGTTACATACTTAACCAAAAACTGGGACAACAGCCAAACCAATTTCTAATATTCAATAGTTTCTTGATAGTTATGCCAAATGCTTTCCACACCGCATTGCATTTAATTCCAAAACCAAAACCGTAAAATTCAACACTTCGTACACCATTGAATGTGAACTGTATCTCATCACGAATTTCATCTTAAAAACAACTACGTTGCTATCATAATAATATAGAAAAATATTTGAGGACAAGTGACATTTTTGTATATATTGTTTTTATTAAAACATATTAAACAAAATGAATCAGGGTAGATCTAAAGCTGATTCATCCTGTTCAATTGTGGTATCTTTATATCTAAAGGCTTCTAATAATTATCATCACCCTTATTCTCCCAATCCTTAAAAAAATAGTCATTCTTTCAAAGTCAAAAGTTCAGTCGTTTCTTGCTCGACTTGTTCAAGAAAGAAAGGTTGATTGACTAAATAACAGCCAGTTCTCATAAAAATTTTCGTTGGAAGACGAAAGGTTTTTTTTTCAAGTGATACTTTTGTCCAATTAATTTAAACCATTTTTTTCATTGCAGTATTACTCTACCAATAAACGTAATTGTATAATATTTTGAAATTCGTGTAATGGTTTTGAATTGAATTAATTTTGGAAATAATTTTAACCATTATAGCTTTTATATATTAATCTAAAATTCAATGTACAAAATTTGTGTAATTTGGCGAAAAAAAACAATTGAAGCAGTGTAGGCTTGACAAAAAAAATGTTTTAGAAATAACACACCCAGTGATCGACATCTTAATGTGGGTGGCACAAACTCGTGGCTACAGAAAAATAAACTAAATTGGCCAAGACCCAATTTTTTTCTTAAATATTATACTAATGTTAAAATGAGAGCATTTAAAATGTGAGACTTTTTAAAATTTCAACTCGCAACAATATTTAAAATAATAAGATTTAATTATTTAATTAATTTCAATCAGTTTTTTTTTTTTATTATGATGAAATGGAATGTTGTCGATATACAATAAATGCCGTTAACTTCACCGTGTGAAATTTAATACTTCTTTTTCTGTTCATTTATATATGCTGTTTTATTTTATTTTCTCTTTTTTCTGGGAATAAACCATTGTAAATAGTTGGTTAAGCTAAAGTAAGCTTTGAACAGGTAAATACATGCTTCAGTAGCGATGCAGTTGACGTTTAAAGATAGCTTAACATCTATCGAATAAAGGATTCGTTTCAAATAAACGAAGCTTTTGAATGTTCCCATAAAAAGTTTTCGAGGAATGGATGCATAAAATATTGTTGAAAACATACTATCTAAATGTGACCCGTAAGGCTGGTAACATCGCTTTTTGCTTTATAACAGTCGAATTAAAAAAAATGTTGTTTAAGCTTTATCTTGATAAACATCGACGTTATTCATTCAAGCATTCAAAATTATTTTCAGATAATATTCAAAAATCGTTTATCGTTATATATTATAAATAATATTTGTTATGTAAATAAACTATAAAGTTAGATATGAATTAGACAAATGTCGTAACAAATTTTTGAACTTCATTTTGTCTCGTCTTCTGTCTTTAACATTTCCAAAAATATTATATGAGAAAAAACCATGAACTGCATTCCAAAGCGATGGTACCTTTTCTTTCTGCGCACTTCCCAAAAAGAAAAACGTAGAAAAGCGCCTCGCATCCTTGAAATATATATCTCCCACCGACGGAATCTTCGGCAGTATTTTTGAAAAGTTCCCGAGAATTTTTTTAATGGAAAAACCAATTCGATTTTATAACTTTGAAATGATGAATAATTTTTCCATTATGCTGACTTCTCTCACAATGGTTCAAATGTTAATTTTAACCTTTCTTTTTTGCAGATATATATATTTGGTTTTTTTTTTTCATTTATTATTATACTTGTTGAAAAATTACATTTGAATTTAAACTATTGGTGAAAACATTAGAAATTGTATATATTATCTTCACCTTCGTCATTATATTTGGCGTTACATTTTTACCAAAGGAACTAACGAGTGGCTATTTGTTTATCAACTCTTATTTCTATTTTTATCCATCATTTCAGCATAACAACTGTCTCTAAGATTTGTCATATCGCAAGACAATTCGTATATTCCAACAATCAACTCACCTTATATTCAACGATCCTTTTATTTTATCCAATCATTTCTTTTGGCTTATATGTGGCCAAAATGATAATACCAATTATTTTGTTCCGGATACTTTTTTGAGAAGATTTTGGATGCCAGTAAAAAAAGTATTTACAATGTCCAACAGTATCGCTTTTGGTTTTGACATATTCCACATGAACCAAACTGATCGCAAGCGAATACTATTTATGTAATTAGATTATGTCAGAGCTTGCTTGGTTGACTTACTTGTAATAATCAATGTTTTTTCTTTTAATTTTCAATATATCTATGTTATATTATAAGTAGTTTCTGCGTTACACGAGCAATAAATTTATAATTTTTATATTTTAATTGTTACAACTTTGTACGATTCCACGTATTTTTTCACTAACGACCCGGGGTTCGCCTTTCGGCATCTTCATTCATCCGTGTGATGCCTCACAAAACATAACTGTATTTTGTCAGTTCTGTTGCATCCGTATTATAGAATGCTCGAAGATGCCGAAAGGCTAAACCCAGGTCGTTAGTGACAAAACATATGGAATCGTACAAAGGTGTAACAACGCAACATAAAAACCACTGAATTCGGTAAAAAATATCTTTCAATAAATTTGAAAGATTTTTTGTCCCTCAAATGACAAAAAAAACAATCACTATTTCAAAAACATTCGACCGAGAAACCGTTTTAAACAGTTGTATGGTAGAATAAAATTCAATATAAATGAACTTGAAAAAGGAAATAAACAAAATGCAGCGTTGAAAATATTTCCGATCGAGAGTATACGCCGTACGGAATGTTCCCTTGAAATATTCGAAACGTTTTACCGTGCAGGTAGAAGGTTGGCATAAAATAAACGTGTGATAATAGATCACCATTGTCTTTGTCCGATTCAATAAATGGGGGAAGAATTGTTAACCCAGCCATTCATACCAATTTCTATTGTATAAAGTCTGACAGACTTCAAATTTTTACTTTAAGCGCAATTTGGCAGAACTAATTCAAATGTTTTATTTAATGGTATCATTAATTTTAATTCGTAATAAAAAAAAAACATATATCAATTGCTTTTTTTCGTTGCAATGTTAAACAAGTTATTCTCTATATACGTAAAAGGGTCACCAATATATTCTATGTTGACAAGTTGATATTAATTTCCCATTAGCTTAGTTTCCCGACAATTATTAATATAGTTTCATTGTTCGTTTTCATAAACGGAAATACGGGGAATTATCGTATCATCTATTGTTTCAAACTGTCTTATTGAATGTCTATGTTATTTGTTACAAAAATTAATCGTTTTCGGAATTGTTAAAATATACACACGCGAAAATACTTTTTACAAGTAGCATATAAAGAATATTTAAAAATTTCACGTTATTTTCATATACGATTTTAAAATTTGAGTGACAGATTTCAAAAGAAATAATCGTATCTTGTGGTTTTAACTCAGCCATTCTTCACTTCATTTTTTTTTTTCATCAACATATGCCAACGGTCAACGACATTCAATTTTTTTTTCAACATAGTTATATCCTTTCAACTTCACATATTTTTATTTTTTAATTGAAAAAAGTGTTTTCTTTAAATACTTATGAAATCCGGCTAAATATAACGAACTCTCCTCGTCTACATATCGACTTTTATATATGTATATAAAAATGAAGCGACTAAATAAGATTACGTTTTGGATCGATAAATTGAGGCAATATAGATTTTTTTTCCATCTTTTCATACAAAAGCAAATGAATTCAGTTTTATTACACACGAAAATCAGTCCTCAGGAGATAAAATAAAGCAAATTAATTGAAGCGTATAGCTCAAATAATGAAATTGGACGATCGAATAAAGAAAGGGGGAGGTTTTCTCAGAGACTCCATTGAATGGTTTAATGCTGTTGAACGCTATATATTATAACCTCACAATAAATATACCAAGCATAATATAATTATTAACTTTGGACCTCCTTAATCACTTTAACTTCTTTATAAATGAATTATTCAAATACTTTAATTTACCTGAAGCACTAATTATTTTATTTAATCTTCTTATTCATTTTTGTCTTATATTTTTAAATCATTAAAAAATCTTATAAAAACGTTTTTAACTTTAAACAAACGTTAGCTTGTATTACACTTTGTAGATAATTTAAAAAAATACTTGATACGAGAACATATTTTAAATCACATATTCAACTCCAAATACATATTTTATATTTTATATTGATAGTATATATCTCACGGGGGAGTCTGGAACCCCTAGAAAGCGCGTCCCCAGGTGGCGGATAGGGGAAAGCTCGCCAGATATGGAGGGTAGGAGGGAAATAAAATACCTCTCGCGGACCAACAGACCGGGAAGGTGAGTCTCGCAAGCCTAGAAAGGCAACTCATATAAGAGAAGGCAATTCTGATTTCAAATCCCTAGTAGTGAGCAGCAGCACTTACCAGTACTGGGCTAAGGTTGAAGGTTATTGAAATCGAAAAAGCTTAGAACCAGACATACACAGGCGGAGTTGTGACAACGGTACGACTGTGTAACTGCGATGTGGAAGGCAACGGAAAACCACCACATTAAATGTTCCAAGTAAATATCATGTCTGTACCATGATATCCAACCTTCTACGAGGAGAGGAATAAAAAGAATAAAGATTGATAGTATTAAGAAAAAATGAAATAAGTAGATATATTATGATTATTTCGGTAATACATGACAAGAAGACATAAATATAAAAAAAATCGAAGATATGCACACGTTCATTTCTACCTCTGACTCATAAACCATCTTACACATTCATACAATACAAAATTCATTATCTTTACTAACCACAATTACATAATTAAAACAAAGTTTGCAAAAAAAGACGTCAGTCACTGAACTTTTTACGACTTTTACTTTACAGTTCTGGTTTGGACTATCTTCTCTTTGTATTGTTCTCCTCGCAATGGTGAAGTCATTTACTTTTAAAAATGCAGCGCCTATTTAAAGCGAACTGCCTTTTGGGGTAAATGACGGGTGGCACGTATGAAAAACAGATTGAATTCGCTCGGTTTAAAGTGTACTTTAAATTCTTCAGATCCCATTTGTGAAGGACTCTTAGACGTTTTTCTAGTCAACTGAAGCTTAAGTTATATTTTAAAGCCATTAATACCTTTGATTGCAACAATATCAACATTGCTGAGATCTGTATTAATGCGTGTCGAATAAATATGACAAACCATTAAATTTCCAGTCTTAAAAATCAATTTATTACAGTATTCGTCATGAATAAAAATCAATAACATCCGACTGCGCACAAACCTCAAACAAGATGGCTGGAAATACATTTCATTTAATATTAGTACGTTATTTAAATTCGTTTTATATATTCACAAAAATGCAAGATAACGGAACGTCGAAGAGTGATTTTTATTTCAATTTAAAAACCGTAATCTGGTACAGTAAAGTTCGTTTTTCTAAAAAGCATTGTAAGTGTCTAAATATTATTGGAAAAACTATTCACGTTTACAATTGAAGAAACCCCTCATGAATCGAGAGCTTTGAACTTATTTAGTTCAAACTTAAATATTGCCCCAATTATCCACACATTCGCTCATTAATAACTAAGTCACACATAACACATTACACTGATGACCCAAAAAAAAACATTTTATTCCAGTTCTAAATCAGTGACCTCTGCTGTGGATTAAAAAAGTAGATTTCATAAAAAGCTCAACCTTGTAATCAACGTCAGAATACAAATATATTGATTTTTAAAACTCTGATAAAAATACATAATCCTAGCGATACTATAAATATTTGGTAATTGAAAGATTATGGTTTAAAATCCGGACACGTAAAATATGTCTTACCTCCTCAAATTTGTTTTTAATATACCTTTCTTGTGTTATTAGTGAATTAGTATCAAGTTGAATGTATTTACAATTATTTTAAGTACAATTATAAATATGTGTGGTAAAAATGAGTTTTATACAACAATCAACAAACACACATGCACTCTCTCCATGCGCATTAATAATCATTCGAAAGCACAGTTTGCATTAGAGATATTAAAATGAATACTATTCGAAGAATTGAAAATACGCAGCAGTAACATTAGTGAGAATTGTTTATAGAACTCTTAAAGTTTACTCTACATTTACGATTTAACTCTTTCTGCACACGGGAGACATAGAAAAAGAGTTGTGTGTGTATTACATTACAGAAACATTAATCATTATTCCAATTATAACTTTTAATCAATATTAACGTATCAATATAATGATTATAAGCTGAAATTAATTAACAGGCTGAATGTTGAAAAAGTCTGCATATTCTATCATTGTTTTTTCCTTTAATTTTGAAGAAGTAATCGCCAGAAAAATCATCTATTTTTAATCATTGTCTTTATCGAGGATTAAAATCAAGTCGAATATGATATTATAATCGTTTTCTTCACATTATCTTTTCTTCTGCTTAAAACTAAATGTGTTTTATTTCACATACGCCCTACATTGGCATTGAGCATGCTTGCGAAGAAATGAGATTGTCATATTCAGTTGTGTCAAAATCAACAATAAGTTGAAAGTCAACTTTTGCCAGTATAGAGGAGATATATTTGTTTTTATTAACAAATGCTAAATCTCATTAAATTCATCACACGCAGTCATTGAGCAAGTGTGCCCTGGCCGCCATATTCCGTAACCAATCGATGACATGCCAAAAACTATGTTTTCAAATTTCTAAACCGACCTTGAAGTATTTTATTAGAAGTTGGCATCACTTCTGAGTCGCCCACCACCAGAAAGAGGTATATTCGGATTGTCAAATATTACGCGAAATTTACTACAGACAGCTGCCACCCCAATCGAGCACATCCCTATTTAGAGCGCTTACTCATTCGCACATTTTCAATTCTTATCCTATTATGAACATCATATCATCTGCAATCACGTCGCCATTCTGCTGGAAGTTTATATCACAGCATGAATTCATCTTTCTGTTTGTAACGCAGCACTCGTACACATACACACGTGCGCGATCTCTTTCACAGTCTACGCATGTGCAGAGCGGATGTGATCGTAAATATCGAGTGATTTTTTACAAGTAAATATTAAGTGCACTGCACACACTTAAGCGTCATGAGCGAATATAGACAGGTGACATCTAACTACCATCCCAAAATATTTTTTATGACAGAAATATAAGAGAACTCTTAGTCAATGTCTGCGGCTGCATTAAAAAAACAGTAATCATATTTCATAAAATTGTTTTACTCAATCGATTTTTGGATTCATATTTTTCCCCCCGAAATGCAGCGCACGAAAGAACAGTAAAAGTGATGACGTCCCTATTTCTTTGAAAAAAGGAGTTCATTTACTTCCAAATTAAAAGTGGAAACGGCTGTATGATTATAAATGAAAATAATTGTTTATATGTTTTTATTTGTTTGCTTAACTGAGAAAGTAATTATATATTTTATTGGTGTAGTTTTATGAGCCAAACATAGATATTAACAAAACATTTTATATTCGAATATCGACAAATACATTTCATTTTGACAATAGACATCTTCACCCTGATAATAACGGTAGTTGCCACTGCTCTGTGATGGCCGTCATATACATACCTTGTTTGTTCATAGAAAACCTCCAGCATTGATATTTAAATCATCTTATTTAACTTTTAATGCACATGTCCCTGTTTGTGAGCATGCAAATAAGTGTGCGCGAGGAGCACGCCATTTCGATAGAAACCCTGAGAATTTCTCTCGAAAGCCTCCATTGTTCTCTTATTTCGCTTTTTTCAATTACAAACTTTTATATTGATCAGATCCGGTTCCGGTATTACAACTCTTTCTTTATTGCTTCGTGCTTCATCTAGCGATTGATATATAATATTTTTTATCGCTGAATTGAAAATTTGAATCGCAAAATGCACATTTCCATTTGATTTATAGCCACAGCGAACAACGACTTTGCATATTTGATTGCCTTTGAGATATTTTAAATTGTTTCAGTATGCATCAGTTTGCAAAAATCAGAAACAAACCTTATTTATATTATGTAAATTTAGCAAAGAGCAAAACCCTTTAAATAAACTAAAACTTTTTTTATCCTTTCCTGGTAACATGATTGTTTTTTACAAAAACCGCCAAATATAATATATCCTTTAATGTATGTTGAAATCATCTCTCGTTATAAATTCTTGTATATAATATTTTTAATTTTTATGTTGTTAGCTTAAAGTACTTTCCATTTCACATTGGCCAATATAACCTTAAAAAACTTTATTCTATTATAGTTATTTTTCTTATGAACTATGGAAAAAACTCTTATCTTCGAAAACAAATATACATAAATAATAAATAAATTTTCAATGGCACAAAAGGCATATCGCTTCCCCAGTAAAATACAGTTTTAAGCTCTGAATCTGAGTCTTTTGAAGTTTTCTGAAATCTTCTGTACGTACAAAAGTCTTAATGCAAAAACTATTGTTTGTTTTGTAGACCAAAGCTTTGTTTAAGTTTTCTTAAAAATAAATTCGGCAAGAGAAAAACAATTTCAAAGTGTGCGGTTGTCGTTGATTCTAAAAAGAAAGGTATTATAGAAACAAACTAGATTATTTCACAAAAGAGAAAAATATTATAAAAAAATTCTGTGTTAAATCCTTATTTTGTCTGCGGAAAGCTTTCTTAAGCATTTCCGATTGATGACATATCGTGTATTCATAAAATAAAAACAATATGCCATAGTTTAGCTTCATCTCACACGTATGTGTTAATATTGTTTTAACATCAATATCGCATGACTTTTCATGACCAGTATATCTGTTGTTAGCATCATTACCGTGTAAACTCGACGTTTTTGCATTCCTTGTCATCAATGGACACGCTTAATATGTTGTCGCCGAATAAAACGGCTGGAAAAGTTTTATTTTAAATTCTTCATAGAAACTCAGCTACGGAATGTCCATTATTATATCACTCATGGCGCCAAATACGCGGAGTCATTTTGACTTTCCTCCTACGACATGATAAATTTAATGTCGAAAAACGCCCATTCCAAAGTTAACACTATGGTCACATCTACAGCAAATTCAAACGTTCAGCGTTTTCGCATTGTTTTAAAAAGCAGAAATCAGTGCCGTACCGAAACATTTAAATTTGTTCTGTCGAGCATGCCGCATCAAAGGCAAGGTGAAAAAATACATTATACTTTTTCAACATGTTATAATGCAGTTCTACAAAGCAAATTCCAATTCCACTCAATTACCTTTTGTATTCATAAGACGCGCCTTTTAAAACTAAATCAAATTTAAATTGTTACAACTTTGTGCGATTTCACTTGTTTTGTCACTAACGACCCGGGGTTCGCCTTTCGGCATCTTCGGGCATTCTATCACACGGATGCAACATAACTGATTATTAGTTATGTTTTGTGAAACAATCTACGGACGAAGATGCCGAAAGGCGAAACCCAGGTCGTTAGTGACAAAACATTGCAAATCGTACAAAGTTGTAACAATTCAAATTTGATATTGAAATCCCATCAAACACCTTCAGTGGATATCATCAATTAAAACTATATATAACACATTTAGAATTTTTCAATTGAATTCCAGACAATTTATACGTGATTCTATTCTCAGATGTATAAATGTCTAAACATTAACAGTAACTAATCTGTAAAGCTTAATACTGCAAGCGTAATAATTGTGTTTTGAATAATTACATGTTCAATAGATTTATTCTAACAATAACTCTATTGTAATGTACAATATTATAGGTAGGCGGCCAATGGTCACATAACTTTTCATCGCAAGACTTAACTGAATGACAAATTTTCTTCGCAAAATTTATTTACAACTTACGCAGTTGAAATGAATAAATAAAACAACTCGATTATTTAAATCGGTGATACGCTGCTCGGAAAGAGTCTTATATTTTAGAACTGAAAAGATCTTCCGAGGAATTCTACAGTGCCCAACTTGCCGACATTTTCTTACTTTGATAAGTCATGCGGAAATAACCAGTAAAGTTTTGTATGGAAAGTGTCCACAGCCGCGCTGTTACGACGTCTCACACTGAATATTAGCAAATCCCCGAAGCTTTCACACACACATACTCACCGTGTTGCCAAAAGCTACAATCGTTATTAATTTTAATAAGAAATTTGCGTGAATTTAAAATAACGTACGCGTCAGTTGCGAATTATTTTCTATAACTTCATCGCTATACAAGTATTGATTCAACAATATTATTATTTTATTCGCCCGGGAATTATTTCGGATGAAAGCAACGCCGACACTGCATTCAATGAAGTGTAAATTTCTTGTGAAATAACACGAATAAAAGTGGCTTGTTTATTGTCCCTTCTGAAGTGAAAGCAATCACAGTATTCTATATTTAAAAAATTAATTACTCTGAAAGAAAAAAAAATATTTTTCATCTCAAATTTTTAGCTTTTATACACAACTAAGAATTACATAAAACCAATCTGAAAATACTGAACTACACTTTATGATTATATAATATTTTTATTATATTATTAATATAAGTATGACCAAAGAGCTTTTTTGTTTTATTTGTTTTTGATGATCCGAAATAAACAGTGAAAAATGCTTTTATGCGTCATTTACGTTTTAAAAAGTTCACCCGAAATTTCACGACGAGCTTTTACTTAGTGAAGGAATAATATTATATAATTTGATACACTTTACTGAGCCTTCATCGAAAATTGTCAAGCAAAATATTGTGCCAAATACCTCTTGTCATCACGCGACTCAATTCAAATTAATCTTTTGATTTATAATTTATGTGCCGTTAGCAAATTTTATGCATAAATACGCGAGTAATATTTATCTTACTACCTACGCAATATTGGATTCCAACTTTTTCAATAATTTGATTCATATTTTTTATCACCAGATTTTATGCGTTGAAAGTTTAAAAACATTTAACTTTCCATAATTTACGGCTGATACCGTTATAGGAAAGAACATTTCTATGAATTTCTATGATTCTTTTTATGGTAGATGTTATTAACTTCTTTCTTTGCGAATAACAAAAACACAATCAAAAACAAAAGATTCCTACGTATTTTACTTATTAGCTTTTAATATAAGTCCAAAATTTATATCATCCAATAAAATGGTTATATTAAAAATAATTAATTATTTTGACTGTCTATTTTGTTATTATATTTTAAATCCAATCGAATCGATAAATTATTTTTTATAAAATATCATAGTTGATAAATATGACGTAACGATTACTTGCATCATTTTTTTATTCACCTTAGAGCAACTTAAAATTTTCTTATCCTTTTTTCAAGACTTATAGAGTGATATGCCAAAGTGTATCAGAAGCAGTTAAGGATAACTTGTTTTGCTACAAGTATGTTATGTCTATTGAAATCAACCCTATGATATAAAATGCGTGCTTTTGTTCGACCATTATATAACACCCTAAATGTTACTCTAAAGCATAAACTAGATAATTGATCGCAGTGAGTAGTTTCCCTAGCTTAAAAGAGCTAAATTAATATTTTTGTAAATATTCCATCACACTTCAATATCGACAATGTAGATTATATTTATTAATAGAATATTGTCTCCAAGCTTTAAGTATTTGATTGAATAAATTCCGTAAATACTCATAATCGTAGAAAAAAAAATCTGATTACTTATCGTCAGTGTGGGTTCAATCATTTCTTTAGGCCACAAAATATCAGCTACTAATTATAAACAACGAAATATTAAATAAACATAACCAGATGCATATTATTTTGTCATGTTAGTTATTAATGCGAAGGCTTGTGTTAGAATAATATATAATTCGTTAGGGGCTTGTTAAGTAAAATTCATGCTCATAATTACATGCAATTTTATAATTTATTATTTACATTTATATTTTGTGATTATATGATTTATACTCCACTTTTCCACTATAAAAATGCTAACTAGTATAGGTGTAGTTGATTTTTGTTACCCATCTGTTATAATATAATCCAAATGAATAACTTCGGTAATGAATAATTAATTCACCACTGTAAACTCCAGTGGTTTTAACTGTCGAATTTCCTTGCTATCCAACAAGTGAAAGAAGGTTTTGAATGGCTGGATTAGAACCGATTAGAAATAAAATCAACTGACCTTCCGCCTACTCCTTGATGTTGTTGCCATCCCCTGAAAATTATCACATGTTTATTTTATTATACCTATTTTCCCCATGAGCAACCCAACGAAAACGACGCAGTTTCCAATACGACGATAATACGTGACACACACTTACTTGCAATTAATTGGCTCTCGTACAAAAAGGGTGCTCGTGTATTGTAAATATTTATACATCAATTTTAATTCAAATAGCTTTTTTTACCTCGTCCTAATTCTAATATACGTCATCGTCATTACGTGTGTTGTATAACATTTTAAATTTAAAAAACTGTCTAGCTTTAAATGGTTTCATCGATTTTTATTTCATTTATGAATTTCTTTAAGGGTTACTCATTTAAATAAAAAAATCTTATAACGAAGTTTTTATCGACACTTCAACATAAAATTTCGAAAAGACGAAATTGCATTTATGTAATATTATTTAACGCAATATGCTGACATTAAATTCTCGTTTACGTGTAGAAGAGCAAGATTCCATGGAATTTGGTTTATCTATCTTGCAAAATGCATGCAATTGAAAGTTAAACGCGTTACAGCCAAATATGACTTCATTTTCATGTTTCGCAATTCTTTGGTGAACTTAATATTATGATTGCATATGAAAAGAAAATGCGGTGATTTGAAAAAACGACATGTTCTTTCGGAGCGCTTTTAAAAGAATGCGTAGGGGAAATCAAAGGAAACGAAATGTTGATTACGTACTAAAAGAAAACCGGCTTACATCGAGAAATGTACCTTATATCGACGAAGGTGGATATTTCTCAAAAACTCGCATACCGTTTGCATACAAATACATCATATCAACGCCATATCCCGCGTGAGCACTCCCCATACGTATGGAAATTCTCGACAAGAATTCTCTTTAAAAATACGAAACCATCTGCCTTGTTTATTGTATCATCTTATTTCATTGAAAGAGAATCGACATCGTTTCGAAAGAATATTATGGTGGTGACAACGAACATACGAATATAATGTTTGCTTTATTGTTATAAAAATAAAACAATTTTCTTTATTTATGTATACAGTTTTATAACGATAATGATCGGTATCGCCCAGGGCTTAAATGACTTTAGCTCGCGAAAGAAAATTTTGTATAAATACAATATTTTAAATAAAAAGGTGCTACAAAATTTCACTTTTTCTGATTACGTTTCATCAATAAAAAGCACTCGCTTTTTTAAACACTTATTATATCCAACGTCAGTGATACTGCATACGTCGTATATCAAAAATAATTTCATTTTATGTAAAACTTAATAGTACTCGAAATAAATATCTTAACAACATTTTGGCAAGTGATGTAAAACCAGCAAAACATCATTAGCAATCTCACGAGTGCATTTTACTATTAATTAAATGACATAGTTTTACTCGCCTTTTGAACACTTTCATCTTCTTTACATACGACCTTTTGCAGTATCAACGACGCTAAATCTTTATAGTAAAAAAACATTTGAAAATTTCTATAATTGAAATAACAATAATATTTTTTGGTTTAATTACTCATTTCCAAATTACTAATATTGTGGTACATAGTAGTGCTATGATTAAATGTAAGTATAATAAAATAAAATTCTGCATATACTAACAACTTTTCCTTAATGAATCTTTGATATTTGACATTTACTCTTCTAGCATCATTAAAATGGAAACCCGGTGGCATTTTGGTAAATCCTTTAATCTCAATATAATATTCGCTTCGAGTTCTCAATTTCCCACTTTCTAAGATCGCTAAGATGATAGCTATTCAAGTAGTTTGCGAATGTTTTGTTTGAAGTTTAAAGTAGAATAATGTAAAACCTCTTACTTATTAAAGATTCCGTTTACATAATGATAATATAAGCTAGTGACATTTTTCTTTAGATCATTAATAAAACCCTGTCTTGAAGATTTTATGTATAAAATTTCGAATCTGTAATGGTTTCTCGTTGGGTATTTTGCTATCATATTACCTAAACACTCGTTTCATAAAGACGCAATCTCGTCGATAAACGAACTGAATTTGCCTTTATATTATTATTATGTGTAAGACGCTATGCGAAAGATAAACAGGAACATGTGTGGGGAAATTAGATTTTGGAAGTATACAGAAGTGGAAAACTGGCAGGAATAATAATATTTAAAACTCTTATACGCTTCGTAAACGAAAAAATCAGTACATCGTAGGTATTGGTGGCATCGATCAAAAAAGTTCGACAGTTTTTCTTTTTATTCTTTCGTGAGATGAAAATTATCAAGTTTTATAAAATAAAATAGAATTTAACGGAAAAAATATTCAATCATGTAAACTGGCGAAATGAAAAGAATATGTACGTAGGCTAACGAATTTTCAACCTACCATTCAAAGAAAATATTGTGCTTTCCTTTGTAAACTTCTACAATAGATTAATTTTAAGCAGAACTTAATTAATAATAATTTTTCAAATAGATATAATATACAATGTCAAATCCATGAAAGAATTAATCAATTAAAAAAAACTACAATTATTTGAATCATGTTCATACGCAGTATATAAATATAAAAATATGGTCAAAAAAGTTGCTTTGTGATGGGCAGCAATCCAGCCTCAATATCTTACGGTAGTGTTTCCAAGCGGTCAACCACCATAAACATTTATTTACAGTTTCGGAAAGCAAACATTGATTTTTTTGATCTACTGTGCTCAAAGACGATTATTTATGTATTGCTTTCCCTCCAATACCAAAACAATACTAAAACTTTACTGTAGCCGCATTATAAATATCAGTAGTCCTTTACAAAGTGTCTCGTGACCGCACCGTTACAAATCGATTTGAAACAAAAGACACTTTTTAACCTTTTAATATCTACTCTGAAGCTGCAGGTGGCCTCATCAAAACCGTACTTAACACATTTATGTGAGGTTGCCAAAATAAAATTCTACATTTTAAAAAGCTAGCAAAAAATTATTTATAATTATATTAATACTCATACCTATTTCACATAATATGTATTGATATATAATTTTCAAATTCCGATTAAAGCATACGAAAAAAAATTACCGATGGTTTTAATGTCTTCCATTTTATTTTGCTCACATATATATTTCTATTCGCGATTGCACGGTTATAAAAAAGGTATATGGCTTTTAATTGATACTGCAATATGCTGAAAAAAATAGTATTATACATTGATGAACATTAATGAAAACTGCTCGAAACACTAAAACATTGCAGATAAGACGTAATTCCGCCCACCATTTATAAATACAAACAGATGTTTCATTAAAACCAAATGAAATTCCACACAATTTTCCCTACTACAATTAGGTTGAAATATTTCGCTAGAAGTTAAAAGATGTCAGTAAAATTTTGAAAATACAACTTCCATATGCTCCACGCTAATTCTCGATATGTATTGTATCTTATAGAAACCACACAGCAATACAACACAAGTGTAATCAATGCATTGTAAAGGTTATCTTGCTACGTATTGAGATTTTTCGAAAGGTCAAAAACTTTCTTCGATATAACATTTTCATAAAATTAATATAAATTACGTTTTGAATGCTCGAAGAGAAGCATACTTGGCCGCATGTTGCCTTCCACTTATGCGTAACCAAAAAGACAGATAAGACATTTTTTTGAATGGAAGGATCATTTTTTGAGAAATCTTGGAAACGTATTATTGTTTAATTTCTTGTGGGAAAACTGTGATACTTAAATAATAAAAACACATTTTTAGTACTTATTTTTACAATATATTATATTGTATATAAAATATCATGACTTCCCATAAAGAAGTGACAGTTTACACATTAAAAGTGATTAATGAAGCGAGTACGGCTTATCTTACCGTCTTATTTATAAAACATATATTGTAGAAATAAGTACGAAAATGTGTTTTTATTTTTAATAGTATTATTGTTTTTTTAGAACCAGACTATCAATGGTAATGCCACTGAGAAGACTTTTCACAATATTTAAAAGTACGGATTTAGACGTTGACATATTCCACGGCGAAGAAAATAAGTTCAGACAAATACTCTTCTTGATTTCAAAGTATTTTTTTCTGAATATTCTCGTTTGACTTTTTTGCCAATTTCAATGCTATTTTGTTTTTACCATTTAATTTTTTTTACTTTTTATAAACTATAAACTTTCAAAATTGAAAATAAAAGTAAATATGATCATTACTCGTAAGGGTAAAATCATAACAAAAAAATATATGAAAGTAGAAAACGTAGAAAATATCATCGAAAAAGCATATATTGTATAAAATATGCTTAAAATGTCTCATCGGCAATTTCCAAAAACATTCATCTTTCAAGATGAATCCGCAAGCTGGTAATTAAAAAAAATACACTTATTTATTTTAAAGTAGACCTGTAGTTAAGTGGATAGCGTCAATATTTATGGTTGCCAGAGTTAATTTTTCAATCCCGAAACGGAAAATTTCAAATATTTATTGTTCAATAGATTTTTTTATTTATATTAATTATGTAAATTTTCTTCTGCCTGTGAAATTTTAAAGACTGATATTTTTTAACCAATTTACAAAATGAAAAAATCGTATATAAAATTTATCACGTTATTTGACGAGTCAGTTTCAATTTTATTATATCTCGTTTATTTATACATCGATCGACATATGAAGTGTTCATAAAGGAAAGGCTTAAAATCCTGAAGGGGTCGTATTTCGTGTAACTTTATTTGACATTTTCATATAGTGTGACCTATGGATTTCAATAGACCTCGAATATTATATTTATATCTTCCGTGTGAAATACAAGTGATATATTAGTACGTAGAGACGCTATATCGGCACAAAATACATCAGAAAAACAGCTTTGACTGGTTCAGGAAAAAGTGAAATGGATTCATAATACGTGAGTGCAACCCACATAACGACTGGAAAATTCATTTTTGTAAAGTAATAAAACGTTACAAAATTATCTTCATCTTTTACGCTTTATAAAAATAATCTTCGAGAAATGTGTCGCAGCCACATACTTTATGAGAGAGATTATGTCGTCGGTAACATTTCGGTAAGCCCAAGGCTATGTCTAAAATATAATATAAACAAATCGTTGTTTTTTTTATTCTCAAATTTATGTGATTGTTTTCATATTATTTGAGACGTAAACATGGTGGCACTTAACGGTTTTCATCGGATATAGTTTTAACTGATTTTTAAGGCGTATTGATTACTGTGAAAATAATGACTAAAAATACAATGAAGGTTATTTTTATTAAAATTTATCTATTGTAAAGATTGAAATATTTTATTACTAAAATTAGTCTCACTAGGCATTTCAAAAAAGCAAATGTTTAAATTATATTTGAATCACGTTAGTTAAGCTATCTACATATATTGAAGTAATTTTACAAACCTTTTACTTACTTTACAATATAACGTTTTATAAAATTAAGTTGAATAAAATTTGTTTCAAGTTATTACAAAAAGTAAGTCAAACAATATATATAATAGTATACCATATTTACTCTTGAGTGACAAATGATTGTCCACTATTTTTGATGTGTTATTTATAATTACTGGTTCAAAATTTTAACAGCAATGAATTTGTTTATCTTTCATATAATAAAAAAGGAGACATGGTGTTTAGCCTTTAAGGTCAACTCTTAAGACAATATATTCACAATCATTCAATTGGTTCAGTTAAAATTTTCAGGATGAGCAAAACAGATCATATTTATTTTAATCATTGATTTTGGAATCAATATACTAAATAGCATATTATTTTTACACATTTAATAGATATTTATTACGAACGATTTTTTTATTTAACAGGGAAAGTGTAATAATTTCAACACTTTTAAATATGTACATACTGTTATTTTTATGATATGAAAATACCATTGTTTTTTTTAATAAATATTGTACATCATCCACCGCGTTAGTGCATATTTAAAATTAAACGTTTTAATCAACATTATAAAAAAATAGCAGTTTTTTCAATTTATCGTTATACAAAAACCTTTTATAATTATGGGGACATTTCGAATATTTTTCTGAAAAGAAATAATGACGGTAAATTAGAAGCAGATAGATGATGGCTTTTACCGATAGAGACGTACAAATACAGGGGTGTAAATGTTGCATAATCAACTTTTCATGTTGGCAATTAACTTCGTATCTAGGTTTGCTCTAAATTATCGGATTTCCTGTTTCGAGCGACCTTGATTTCCGCATCCGGCGGAGGTCTACCGGAAAAATGGTGGGCTAGCGAACAGGCGCACCCCTATCTGCGTATCATTAGCATTCGCGGGAAAGTCAATGTTGAAATACTGATTGCCGTTCGTGTTGATACACTCGCCTACGTGTTAAATGTTAACGTTGAAATGCAAAGCTTTTTTCTGTTGCTGTGGTTTTGTTTTTACGCTCCCTTTTTAAGGTGTTCGGTTCCATTTTTTAGCGGGTGATTAATAGTGCTCACTTAGCACTGTGTACGGCTTCACAACTATCAAAGACGACGGATTAGTTTTAAAATAGTAAATTTGATAAAATCGTTTCATTCTATAACAGTGAAAAATGTTTTTTCACGTCTAATATTACAAAGTTATGTTAAAATTTACTAACATAACACTTATAATGAAATGCAACAACAGACAAATGGTTGTGCTTAATTTAAATAAGATTTTTAGTTTTATTGGAACTGTCTTTATTTAATAACATCACGAATCTTGTTGGTATTAGTAGTAGATTTTAAAATCAGACAAAATTTCGGAAAATATTGTTCAATAAATAGCTAATTGGTAATTTCTATCGATATTTCAATACATCATACTATTTTTTAAATAAACCTGTCTTTGAAAAAATCAAATACAGATGTGTTGCATAAACATCGTAAAGTTTTTTTTTGAATTAATATTATATATGATACTATCTATATCAACTATTGTATACCCAAATCTTTACTGGTTAAATAATGTGTATTTATGGTGTGTTACATGTAAATGGTCCCTCGAGAAGTGGAGTTAGCCTGGAAACAAAATATTTAAACTTCTTTATTTATTTGCAATTAACTTCTACCATATTTAAAGCTCAAAACATGCTTTTATTTGAAGAATTATCTACTTTTCCTGGGTGACACATATTTAATTAACTCACTTTACCATGATTCATTATTTTGAAAATTTTTACTGATTGATTAACCACAACTATGAAATAAGCACCGCAGATTGGTAATAGTTTAACTTCAATATGAAAATTTTCTTTTTATTGTGACAACTTTAGTTAATTTCTCATCGATAATTCGATGATCAATCTCGTCACCACAAAAAAGTTCATACTTTTATGAGTCGTATTTTTTAAATTGATGTCAATTTTCGCAGGGCAGGACTAACAGAACTCATGAATAATGTTTGTGAAATTGAACTGTTTTATTACCACACATTATCAGTGCGCAGAAACCAATAGTTGTTTCGCTAGAAAATCAAAATAGTTGAAATTGATCGGATGAAAATAAATTTTGTTTGAGTTGCCTAAAAACTTTTTTTTATTTCGTTCGCGACGGTGATTAACTGAGAAAAAGTTTGTTTTCCACTTTTTTAACGCTTTCATAATTCAGCCAATTTTAATGGCGGTAATTGCTATCACAACTTGGCATCTACAACCAAGTGCTCGCCATTGAATATGAACACAATAATATCTTTTAGATTTATAACTGTCCTTCAAAATGTAAATATGTCGTATCTATAATTCGATATAAAAAAAATTCACTCCGTCGGAAATACCAATGTGTTTGCATTTAGAACATATTACAGGATATATAAAGAGTAATAAAAATGGAGAAGCAAAACAAAAATAGTCATCCATCGCACCGGGGGTTTCCAAACTACGACCCACCACAGTTTTTCTTTTTGATTTCATTATTACGCGAAAAATTCTAACTGCATTAATTTATGATGTCGAATGAAGGTGCTTGATGGAAATTCACTATGAAATTTATATTTTTACAACTTTTTATGATTCCACATGTTTTTTCACTAACGACCCGGGTTTCGCCTTTCGGCATCTTCGTCCGTAGAATAGATTGCTTCACAAAACATAACTGACTTTTTCCAGTTCTGTTGCATCCGTGTAATAGAATGCCTGAAGATGTCGAAAGACGAAACCCGGGTCGTTAGTGACATAACATGTGGAATCGTACAAAATTGTAATAACTCAAATTTAAACTACATTATATTATGATGACTTAGCTCGTTTTGGCTCATTGCTTAGTACAGGAATCAGTGTGGCCTTTAGACTAAGAATGTTGAAGAACCTTTTGTTACACTGTTTTGCTTTATGCGTTTTATATGCATAGTGCTTGCAAACGAGCCTAAAATTGTCTTTTTATTATCTTAGTACGTTTGATAATGCTCGCGATTAGCGAAACAAGTTCTGACCTTAAAAATATTAAATTGTGAAAATATTACTTAACATTGTGTAATTATTATAAAAATAAATAAAAGGAAAGTCAGATTAAGCCTTTCATTTTTTCAAAAATTTTGTTTTAAGTAGAATATTATTTTTCTTTTGCTCTGCTTTATTTGATCATTATAACATTATTTCCGGTTAATAAATTACGGTATTCTTACTTCAAAATCAGTTGAACTATTGAAAATCTTAAATTTTGTCATAAGCAATCAATAAATTATTGTTTGTATAAGAATATGTATATATAAGAAAGAGCTTTCGTTTTTTAGATAATATCGTATATAATATTCTTTTTATATCATCTTTTATTAAGACATGGTAACGTATACGAGATGTAGGATAAATAATTAACGATAGATGACTGTTGAAAAACCACTTCTAAATTAATCTCAAACTCGTTTAGCAAAATCGAATGACATATATAGGTTTTAGACACAACTATATGTTTACCGATAGATACTGAGCACACCCAAAATAAACAAGATAACGCCTATCCTAATAATAAATACATTGATTCGTTTCATTAACGCATCTCGAGACATTTTATACCTACTCTATAGTTGATAAGGTATATTGAAAAAAAGTGTTCACTTTGACATTTTTATGAATCTTTCAATTTCAATTCTATTTGACTTCGTCTGCCATTTCTATTCATAAATTTAATTAACACGATTGTGTTCACTGTCAATTCCTTGTAGAAAGGCATTCAATAAATTAAAATAAAACAATTTTTGTTTGTATTTTACAATTTTATCGCAGAATCGCAATCATTTTCGCTCACCATTTAATTATATTTTACAAATCTATAACAATGCTGAACTCCAATAAAACACTGTTGTGAATCTTAAAAATAGCATTTGAAAATATTTGCTCCGTTTATATTTGATTTTAAATATCTATTTGCTAGCATACGATCATCATTTGACTTTTGAAATAACGATATATAATAATAATTGTTGAATAAGCTGAAGTGAGTTCAGTGACAAAATTGTAGTTCATAAAATTTTATTAATCCTAAATCAAAGTTTAGGACATGGATGCAACAGAACTGATGGTTCTTTTGTATCCGTGTGATAAAATGCCGGAAGATACCAAAAGTCGAAACTTAGATCGTTAGTGATAAAACAAGTGAAATCTTACAAAGTTTCAAAAATTCAAATTTGATATTGCAACTCTCCCAAGCACCTTCATTCAATTTCATAATTGAATATTAATACATTTTACGTTTGAGTTATTTGTGTGATGAAATTATTTGAACTCAACCATAATTAATGTATTTATTTCGCTTTTCTTAGCACTTTTCTCAATTTTCGTTACATAATATACACTTTTTGGAATATATTTTTATCATGTTATTTATATTTACATCTTACTAAAGTTTCAATACCTGCGTACCTGCGTCTGTAAACATAGACATAAAATTAACACGAAACGGACATTTTGAAGTAAACATTTCCGTTATTTTTTCCAGAAATGGATATTTTTGTTCATATTTCATCCTTTTAACCTGTATTACGCTCTAAGGGCATATTCGATTAGTGAAAAAGATTTTTTTTTTAAGAAGGCAAGGATGTGAAAAAACTTGACCGGTGAGAGTAATGCCAGCCTCGACTCAAAACGATTGCATTTAGCATTCGTATTCCAAATAAATCTAACTTGAATTGGTATGCGATTCTTTATAGTCAGTTTTTGTAGCTTTGCCATTTAATATATTTATTACTTTTGACGAAAAAATGTACTCAAACAAAATGATGTTGAATCATTTCTAATTTTATTGTTCAAGTCAAAACTAAAATAATCTTTCTGAAATGGGCCTCAAAACCTTTTTTAATTTTAGTGTAGTGCAAATTGAAGAAGAAACAAGTTTATATCATTTGACTCAAAAAATATCAAACGAAATTTTCGTCTAACGTAACCATTTGGTAACCGTTTTGTATGCATAAATATAAAATTGATTTTTCCATCAGCTTATGGGTTTGAATTTGAAACGGATTTTTTATAGATATTTAGGTCCATTTTTTTGCTATAATAATCAAGAATAGAAAGGGTGACCAACTAATTCGTAAGCAGACGTCACCTTTTAAAAAAAAGTTTTTCAATGTTAAAAATACACATTCCTTGTTGAATTCTACTGAGTATTTTTTTGTACTTTTGAAGCTTGTTTACATTTATATACATTAATAAGTGTTTAGATAAAATATGTAATGTGATAATATTCTTCATTTCTCTATCAAAACAAAAAAATATTCTAAATATCATCAACAACTCTAAATTTAATCTACAATAAAATAAATCCCTTACGTTTTTATATAAAGTAAAAAAACATGCCTGAATATTTTTAACCATGCTGTCGATGACTCATAAACAATTACTGAAATTTAAGTCATTCGTAAATGGCTTAGTTAATCTGATTACTAAAATACAAGTATTGGAAACTGCTCGAATTTCATCAAGAATAAATGATATGGGTACTGTACATAAATAAATTAATAATTGTGAAGTTGTAAATATAAAAATAATTAATATTTGATTTTTAGCTTTAAAAGTAAATATTTTGTTTTGATTTCTGTTTGACTTTTCAAAAATAAATGCTTATTGTACTCACGTTTGAATTAATGTGTAACTATTTATTACAACAACAAAAACTTTTTAGCGTATACACTAAGCTTTTAAAGTCCAATATATGTAAACACAACAAATAAGTCTAACAACTAAAAAGTTGCCTTTTCAGCCAGTAATCGTTATCAGCGTTGCCAACTTAATCACGTTCGAACTTTACGATTTGAAATAGAGCGTAGCGCCGTCGCGCCGTTGGAAAACGTGCGAGAGAAGTAACACTCCGAAGCAAAATTCTCAGCGAGGCACCACTCGACTCACTGAAAACCAAATCGCAGAACGAAATAGCTAACCGTTGCGAAGTCCCCACCCCATCCCTGCGGTGCTGCCTACCCCGGCGTACAGCGACACTGGCGAGAAAATCTCAAAACTATTATTAAGATGGACGAAACAATTCTAGCTAGCTCAGCACATGTTCATCAAGTTATGTTTTTTAGCGCTCATAATATTTTTTTTTTTAATTCCGGATATCAGTTATCTGAATACTAAAAATGTTAAATATTAATTAAATTTCAGAATCATTCTTTTTTATTATTCTCATAAGATCAAAAAATATACAATAAATTTTATTCTTTGCCAAAAAATAAAAAATGCGGTAAAACACTCGTTTGATATAAATCTTTATTATTATTCTTTTGTTTGGATGTTTTTTAAAATAAATAATTGTACGATACTTCTTAATTGTCTTATATCTGATTTATAAAATGAATTGTCATCAAACTTGAATACCTCAAAAAAATTATTTCTTATATAATATATTTTTTTTAATTTAGAAATATAAACATTTCTACGAATCATATCAATTGAAATATGTGTAAATATACGTAAAACTTAATGAGCCAGGCTCGAAAATATTCTTGTTGGAAATCGGGCAAGACAAATAAATAGTAAATTCTTTATGTTACTCACATGACGACTAATTCTTATGAAAAATATCAAACAACTTTGTTGTTGGTTATTTACTTAAAAAAGAAAATCATTTTCTTAAAGTGTTTTCCTCATACATAAAGCCCTAAAAGCTGTCAAAATCCTTAGTTAGAGATTACTTAGTAATATGGAAAATTAATACAAAGGTTTCTAAAAAGTCAGTATACATCCTATAAAAATAAATAGACAAGAAACTAAGATGCTCGATTAACTCCACAATAAAGATTCATATGACTGTAAAGGAAGAAAAAATCTACATAAACCAATAGTTTTTCATCTGTCATGTTAGTTAGCTTTACTACTAGTGAAGTATACAAAAACTTGGTTCTTTAACTGTGAGATTCAAATCCACATTTCGTTTTTAAGAAGAATTACACAGCAGAGCTATCAATCGCTTTTATCAATAAGATAGGTCATATGGAAATGGTAGTGTACAACAATGTAGTCTGAGTTAACTTTTTATCGTAAAAACCAATTCGTTGGAACGTAAATATATTAACGGTTCCCTATTTACTATCTATCCTTCAGTTACAATGGATAAAAATTTCAACATTAGCTGTCTGCCAACTACAGTGTAACAATTTTACGTTAAAGAACCGATTAATACCTTTTTATTGGTTTTAGCCTTTTCCAGTTGTGCCGTTCTATTATCTTTTATAGTTATGATACAACATAACAATTTTATCACGTATAAATTTATAGATTCTTTATTTACTAAACATTTTACTGAAAATTCCCATTTTTCCAATTGCGCAGTCTATCTGAATTGTAAGGTTTATTTCCTATTTATTTTTCCTAGTTAAGTCAAAAATTAAGAGTATCTTTTTGAAATGCCACATGGAAATCTTTTTTTTAATAATCGATATATATTAAAACTTTAAAAGATTTTTTTAAATATCAATATTCTCGCTACAGTTATATAATATTATATTTATATATATTATGAATAAGAAAATTGTAAAATAAAAAAATATTGTAAAATATTTTTTTTAATTCTACGAGAAGTAAAATAACATACTTATTATGTTTCGATGTACATTATAAAAATAAATTAACTTCTCTTCAAACAGCTGCAAAATGCATGAATATCGGTAGAGATGGCAAATCATTTTTTACTTGTTTGAAAAATATATTTATTCAATAATATTATTAAATAACAACAGTTAAATTCAGTTGATATAGCTAATTTAAATCTACTTTTAATTTTAATCAGTAACCTCCATAAATAATTATATACACTACAGGACTACATTACTTTTATTGAAACAATTGTCAATTTCTTCTGATATAACTCGCATTTCAGGTACACATATGTGTGGCAGGCTTGGCCAACATTTCAATCGTATGGCTATTTCTAATCGATCGTGACCATGGTCACAGTTATCATTCTAAGGTTGGAAAATGTGGTTTTTAATGTTTCAAATATTCAAATACAATATTCAAATCTTAATAAAATGTTTTAAATAATATGAAAAAACGAACGTTCACGGGATCGATTAAAACACTTGCAACCAAAAACAAAAATTCATAAACGAATTATTACGAATATACTGCATCGTATTCTTCCTATATTTCAAAGCAAAATTATTTGATATTACATTTATCGATGCTATCAATCAACATACAATTTATTATAAATAGGACTTGTAATTATCGTTTCTTTAGGGAAATTTTAAATTCAAATGAAATTCCTACGGTGCTAATGTATTTCCATTTTTTGTTTTATAAATAGTTTTATGTCATATAAGCGACTGCCACCATTATTTTTTTTATTAAAAGCAATGAAAAATCAGACAGATTTGCCATCTCTGATTACACACACTTAATTTAACAAACATTACAAGACGTCAAATAAGTAATTTATCACTTAATTCAGATCGAAAAATAATGTGAAGCTATTTTATTTATCAATTTCAGAAAACAAATGTTGTCTAAAAAAATTGTGACTTTACAAATTAAGTAGCAAATAATAATGAAAGCTATTTGAATGGTTTTTTAAAGATAGTTCTTAAAAAGGCGATTGATTTTTTTTATCGATAAAGTAAAGTGTCACATTTATTTTTTGGGGAAAAGGAATACTATTTATTTAATCATACATATTATAACATATATAGTATATTTTGACTGATTTCTCTAGTCTAATGGAAAAACGTATTTTTGTAAGAAATTTTTAAATTTTGGTTCTTCTTGCGTTTTCCTCATTTTTCTCCAAAATCAAAACATATATGTTATATTACATGAATCCGTTCTTCTATATAATCGGTTTCTTTAGAACGAATAATTTCTAATTAACTAAATATACGTGGCCCATGATCGAGTGGGAAACTTCGTTGGTTTCAGTGGCGATAGTGGAGATTTTTTTTTCAATCGACTTTTCAATCTATATATGGATTACACAAATATCTGTTACATCTACAATTCACGGCTAGACGTCGCATTCGAAAAATGAGTATAAAGAAAAAAAATAGCTTAACACTGGTCTTGTTTTTTCCCTATACGTTTATACCTTTTTCTAAGAAGAGATGAGATGATGAGAAAAACTGAATTATTAAAAGAAACCTCTATATTTCTTTAATATGATATAAGTTAAAAGTATTTTATCTACTTTTAAATAAGATTTCAATAAAAAGCAACTTTAACTGTAAAACGTGACAGAAGATGTTGTATTAAAAAATTAGTTCCCGTAACATATTTTTGACACTTTGTACGTTTTACAGCGTTTTGAACGAGGTAATTCTGTTTATTGACTTCCCATTTACGCTTTTAACTTTGACGAGTTTATGGGCCCACAGTAATAAAAACCAGAAGTATACATGAAATCAAGTCAATAATAAGGAATCAAACTACATCCCTTGTAAGTGTTATTTCAAACATGGCGACCGAAGCAGGGTCGAAATAAAAAATGACCCGTGTCGTGTTTATTCCGCGACAATCAATCTAGCTGACGCGTACTTGATTTGGAAAAGCTCTTTAGACGGAATAGTAATAAGGCCATAGTTAAAATCGGCTGAGTGACAGTGTTTCAGTTCAGGGCTGTTCTAAAAAAGAGAAAATAATGACGACGTAAACAATATCACTTCCATTGTGGCGTCTTTTTGATCGTATTTGATATGATATAAATAATATTTTTAATTTACAAGGTGCTTTAATTATTTTGTGTCGGAAAAATAATGATTTAAAATAAATCCTATACAATTACATTTTTACAATAACAATAGTCATTAATACAAAGATAATTAATTTTAACACAGTGAAAAAAATAGCAATGTATTTTAGACCTACAAAATTATTTTTTTAGATATAGTTGATAGCTGTTTCGGCTCATACCATCGTCAGAACTATTATAATTAATTTTATTCTTCAATATTTTTCAACATACCGCCGGTATTAGCGTGACGTTTTATTTAATTATTTAAAATCATGTTTTAAAATAATTAGTCACTTCTGCTCCTTACTTGCAGCATAATGACACCGAATGCAGCATGCCAACATAATTATAGCAAAATCTTTCTTATTGCCTAAGAGCATTCTAGCGTTCAGATGGGTTTGCATTAAATTCCGACTAGGCCAATACCAAATCAATATTCCAATTTATGTTAATGCGAGATTTTGAACATGGATGTTGTTATTATCTTAACTACGAATTGACCTTGGGTGACTTTAAAAGGGCATCAATTTAATTTATAAAAAAGTTATCTCAACAGATGTCATAAAATCAAAACATCTAGTGCCAATTTAATACCACGGCGTGTAGTGCAAATGTGTTTTCTAAATATTTTGATTATTTCATCAAAACCGGTTGTTTCTCAGTCGTTTAACCATTCCTTTTCGGAGAGGATGAGTATTGAAAGATCGAGAAATAAAAGAATTAAAAGTTTTCTTATCGTATGCGTTGCGTCCCGAAAAACTTAAACGAAATGTTAAATGGGTTCAGATTTAAAGATAAAGGCATCAATACACAAGATAAATGTAAAATAATTATCTAACAAATACTCTCGTTCTTGTTAAAATGTAGCTTACTCTAATTCCAAAACATCTTAATTAATTTCGTCATTTCCCGTACCATTCTTAACTAACTATTTACCAATTTACCGATTTGGCCAATTAAAATACATTTAAAAGTCATATTTCAAGAAGAATTTTTTAAACAGTCATTTATATGTATTTTACAACAATCAAAAATATGCTTTAATCAACAACACATTACCCTTCCTCCGGTTACTTAATTCAGTCACTCGCAACTTTAGAACATTGTAACAAGAAATTATAAAAAACTTTTTGACTTCGAGCACATTACTATTGTATCATATTTCATACCAACATTTCGTATTCATAAGAGCCGCACTGGTCACTCAATGCGGCTCTTATGAACTGTTTTATACCATACCATATTGTGAACAGTGTTTAAGAAGTGACATGCTCAAACAACGACATTATTCCACCTAGACTAACTGCTCTATTTCATTAAAATATATTTATATACATATATATTCAACATTTGAAAAAATCTATCTTTTTTAAAATTTAAGGTAGCTCAATGTAGCAGTTGCTGTTGTCTTACTTATTAAATTTATATATGAAAGAAATAGATATTATTCACTTCACCATAGTCACCATTCATTATTATATAAATACTTTAGATAAAAAAAATATTCAAAAATATCTTCGTTGCCATGTAAGTGTAGTTAATTGACAGCTGGTATCATTGATCCCTAAAAATACAATCAAATCGTTAATCTTACCAACTTGGTCGATTTACATTTCAGCTAAGACCATTCGATTATTCTTTTAATTTGTAAAAACGGAAGCAATAGTGTCAATCATTAAATTTAAAAAATATATCATATTCAAACATTTTAAAGGAATATAAAATATACGAGTCGAAAGAATATCTTTCTTTTGAAACCGTAATAATATTGAAAGACAATTTTCGTTTATTATCTATGAATTCCTATAGCATTGAAATATTTTTATGCTAAATAACGCATTTGTAGTCCCTTTGGCTAAATATTTTTTTATGTGCCTGTCTTATTCCCATAGTACAATTTGAGTTTTTCTTTATTTATCATGAATGTCAACAAATAAAATGTTTGAAAAATTCTGGAATATCATTATCTTTTGAGATTATATTTTGTAACGTATTTTTAGAAAAAATATACTTGATTTCGTCATCCCAAAAGTAAAAGAACCCTAGTAAAATTTTCACAATTGAAAGTTATAATTGAGTTGTATTCGTAATTTTGATCTCTAATTAAAAATTAAAAAACGTCTTTTATTTTTAACATATTTTAAATTTGTGTATGGCAAAATAAATTTTGAGTTCAAGCACTTCATAGTTCATTTAAATTTAATTGGATTATAAGTAAAATAATAAATAATAGCAAACCTTAAAAGAGAGATTTAGACTAAAGTATGACCTCAAATCCAAAATTTTAAAAACCATTTCAAAAATTTTGCAGTAAATCATGTGCGATCTATTTTCATGAATAATAGTTTGAAATCAACTTAGCGTTGTTTTTTTCTACCTCAAAATGACTTAAAACGCGTTATTCTCAAAATGGATTTTTCCAAAAGCATCCATTTATTTTAATGGTGACAAAATTTCTTCACCTAATTGACGATTTCTCCATCGTCATCAAATATAAATGATAGTAAATATAGCTTCCATAATTTTACACCTCAATAATATTATAAATAATAAAAACACATTTTTTAGTACTTATTTCCACAATATATTTTTTGATCAGGACCGGTTTCGATCAACTGATAATGCTCGCGATGAGCGAAACCGGTCCTGATCAAAAAATATATTGTGGAAATAAGTACTAAAAAAATGTGTTTTTATTATTTAAAATATAATGCCTTTCCATCAAGAAGTGACAGTTAACACCTTAAAAGTGATCAATAATATTAATAATAATTAATGAAGCTGGGAGCAATATACAGTACCATTTAAGATTATCTTAGATTAAGTTAACTACAATCATCGATAATAATTATTTACTGTATCTTGTAATTAACTTTATTTTGTTTATCATGAATTGGCTTATTTATAACACATCCATCTGTTTTTTATTTATATCAATTTGATTAATAATTTCAATAAATTATTTACTAATCCTTAAATAAAACGTTTATGATTCTGATGAACGGTTGATGCCGCGAAATAAATTGTATTATTTGCAAGAAATAATATTAAGACTTGACTTTTATTTTAATTTTACCCCATTAATTTTTTTTTTGACAAATTATGCTCGCTTCTTATTTTGACCGGGTAAAACTTCAATTGGATCATTTCAACCATTAGTGCTTAGTTCGAACTACGTGTTTTTCAATCGGATATATTCAGTGAGAGTTGAGGAGAGAATGATGTGGCTGAAAAGGAATGAATACATTGGATTCATTTAATCCCTGAGACATAAATCAATAAGCAAATTTAGTCACCATAGTATGAAATAATCTCTTTGGGTTTTCGAAGTTTTGAACCTAAAACCAAAAAGAATGAAAACCCTGAAACAAAGAGCGTGGTCAGTATCCTATGTAATGAGTTTTCCATTGATTACTACATTTTGGGCATTGCGAGACGATGTAGAAATCAGTGACCGGTTTCCTTTTAATCAAATTTTGATGGCAATTATATTAATCAAAAAAACAATCGATTAGTGGTAAAATTTTTTGGAAATAATAAGCAGAAACCGTTGATATTGTTGATTTTTTTAAGTATTATAAACTAAATGAAAAAGATATTTTTTTCAACAAACTACATTCAAATGAATAAATGCGACTTATTTTTAAATCGAATCATATTAAGATTTCCAAAACGCTCTTGTTATTCATAGAATGAATAATATTTTATTTCAACGTAAATCACGTGCCTCAAGCAAGTGACTATAATTCTAAATACGCGTCTTTTCTCTTAATGCTATTTGCTGTCATTGTTGCCAAGTGAATACCGTACATAAATGTAATTAAAACGAGTTGAGCTTTTATTGGATGAAATTTACGACCAAAAGTGCGATAATGGTCGATTTTATTTTCCAAATCTGCGGTCGTTTCAATGCCCTGACATCATCGATAAAGAAGTAGCTGGGAACATAAAGTGTTGTGCTATTTCGCATTAATTACCACGAGAAAGCTTTTGTTGATGTAACCGATCTGTACAATTCGCCGAATTATTACAAATTAAATTTACCTAATTAAGTTATTGTCTAGTGAAACTATTTCGTCAAAGACGATGTATTGATTCATCTAATGATTACGATGATGATGATAATTAAATGATAGAAAATTTAAATATGTAGTGAAGGACACGGCGCAAAAACCAATGACATGAATGTCTTGAAATCATATATTCACGTATTTGTAACTTACATATTTATATAAAAATAGTTTCGATTATTGTTTAACTTATCATCTAATTGTATATTTTTTTTGCAAACATCAATTGATATCACACATAACGATAGTTTCATAAATTTAAAAACGTCTAATTGGTAGCTTAATAATTTGGGAAGCTTGCCAAAAACCTTTGGAAAATATACATAAACTGTCATAATAGAGCTTACTGTACAGGTAAATACTCAACTATTTATATTTCAATTAAAAATAAATGCCCTTTTCTAAATAACTTTTCGGTTAGACAATCATTTGTTTGTTTTTATTTTTTAGTATTACGTTTTCTCATTGCCGAAATCGGTATTATAATAAAATTAAATTGTATACGAAGGACAAAAGAATGTAAATAAATTATTTTTGCTATTATCAATAGTATCAAAGGTGTGCCTGTCACAATTTAATCTTTCAGAAGTCTCTTAAATACGCCGTCGGTTGTGAAAACGCAGAAGTATTTTTCATTCTTTAAATATCACAATAAATTATTAATGAAATTAGTGTTGAAATGTAGCAAAAGCCTTACTTTCAGATTGGACAGATGAAAGCACCAACACACACACATGCTAGCCAATGAAGCACTAAACCAGAAACATATTTATTACACGTTTAGCGTGACTACAATAAAATTAGAAAACTACGGTTTTGTAGGTACGTACTTCGAACGTGTTGAACAGCGCCGAGAATATCATTGGAAACGCAGGACGAAAATAAGAAGAAAATAGAATGGGGATCGGACAGAAACCGCGGCGAACCGATCTGGACTGGCCTACAAAATGGTTCATAAATCCGGACTTTCTGTTTGGCAACAACATGGAAATAGCCCCCACGTTATAGCTCAGTCCGCCGTTCGGAATACAGTTGAGTGTCTCACGTCTCGGTCTAGTCGGAGCGTTGTTCTTTTTCTTTTTTGCTTCTTGTCTCGTCAACATCATGCCGTGTTGCCGTCATGTGACTAGACTATTTTGAATATAAACAGTGATAATAATATTATGGCGGTGAGTGTGCCTAAATTAATGTGGTCATTTATATACTCCGCAGTTTAAGATGCGCGTTAAAGAAACAAGAAAAACAAACAAAAAGGCACGTGAAAGGTAAAGTGAGCTAGCTACCAATCTTTAAAGTAAATACCGCGATTTTGGCAATCGTTCAATGATGTGAATACTATTAATTATGATGTGCTAATCATCGTCGTACTGCACATTAGAAAATATTGAATTCAAACTTGATTTGATCAGAAAAAATATTTTTGTAATGCTTATTTTACGAATTTGACTTAAATTAGAACGCCTTTTTTGGCGCATTCACGGGAATTACCGACAACAATTTTACTTATCAAAATAATAAGATATTTTTTTTGCTAAAAATTTCATTTCGAAACAGTGCAAAAAATTAAAATTTGTTCTGTCATGGTATTTAAGATGATTTCTCGAATATATGATTAATTTTCTTCCTCCCCCTCACGCCAATATATCGTTTGTATTGTAAACATTTGGATAGTAGAATTCAAGGCCTCGATGCATTAAAGCAAATGTTTACATCGCTCTCATAGTCTTTTTTCCATAAAACAATGTATGTATTGTTCAAATATTGTAAAAATCAAAAAAATTATGTATTTTAATCCAGTTATAAGATAATCATTAAAGATTTTTTTTTTCAGTTTACATAAAGTAAATAGTTTTAATCTAAATGGAACATATCACTCTCTCTGCCGCATGCTTTTGGGGTTGGATAGGGGATGAGTGGAAGCCCCGTAACTGCCACAAATATATTATACACTTGGATTTATAAATCGAATGAAAAATATTATTGACATCTTCGATTTGGGAATAGAAACTCTTGACTGTACAACAGAATATGAAGAGAAACGAATAGCGTTTTACCAATCGATTAATTTGATAGTTTCAAAATATTTTTTTCGTTTTAAATCAGCGGCTTCCAACATGTATGCTTCTACGCTTCCCAAAAAAAATCAGCGCCTCTCAATCTTTTATTTTTTACAGTATATAATAATATAGAAACGCTTTATATAATATTAACTTTATTATAAAAATAAAACTAAAAATTACAATTCACAGAATAATAAACAAGATTCTCTTACGGTACGATAAGCAGTTTTAATTATTTGTAAAAATTACTGTAAGTAAAATATTTTTTAATTAAAAAGTTTTGGCGCCTCCCCTGGTTATAGTCCGCGCCTCCAAGGTTGGAAACCGCTGTCTTAAATACTATAAAAATATCTTATCCATCGTATATGTCGACATAATTGAGATTGTTGTGCCTATTCATGGTAAAAAAATAATATATTGCAGAATATGATATTATATAATTATTCCTCTAGCCAAAGTCACTTGTAAAATAATTATAAAATATTTTAGATCTATTAAAATATTAAGAGATTTAGGTTTGGTTCAGTGACATCAGACAGCCATTGAAACTCGCATAACTTATTCTGTAAGTAGGTACGGTCAAGTTGAGTTAGTATTAGCTCGACCAACACATCACAATTCAAAGTTTGCGTGGGAAGTTCGGTCATTCTTGTTTCAGGAAAATGGGAAACCTATGTCTAGACGTCAGTCAGAGCACATGACGCTTTGAAGGATTGTGAAATAGCATTGTTTGTTAATAAATTTGTTAGATTTTTATTATTAGACAGAAGGAGTAACTAAAGAAAACAGTAAAATTAAAGCACGTGGCTTTTAAAATCTAAAGTTCCACTAGAAAAATATGTGTACTTCATCACAATTATTTATTAAGAATAATTTCATTTCTTCCGCTTAAATTAAAAATATCGTTTATATTTGACAGCCGTGATATTAAATAATAAAATTGAAATGAAATGAGTTTTAGATACATAATATGAAATTATCTATTTACGCCTTGCCTACAAAGGAACAGTTTGGAGGATATTATTATGGATTAAATTGCGTATTCCTAACATAGACTTTTTTTATACAACAATTTTTCTCAAATGTTTTATTTTTAAAATAAACTACAATTTTATTTGAAGTGCTTTGTGTGAAGAACATTTGTATAACGATCGGGGGCAGTTTTGCTAATCGCGTGCATTATCGACTGATAAAATATATTAAAACGGAGAACTTTCGCAACTATTAAATACAGATATGAACATGCATGTAAGTAAAAGTACTTCATGAAGATATTGAAATACTCTGGGTTTTTTTCCCAAGTAATGCGGTCGAACAACGTTCCGGTACCTTTTTTCGGTATTTTTTTACAATTCTTTTCAGCGCTTCGTAGCGTACTAATTGCTGCTTTAAATTCCATTTAAATGCTTTTTGAATACAATTTTATTTAGTAAAAAGCTTGACATGGAGTGAATTCTGGCTACTTTTTTCTAAAAAAAAGCCCCGGAAATACTATCCATGCATTGTTATGGATATTGTCTTTAACCAGAAACCAGAGCTGTGGAATCGGAGTCGTGTTTTTGGTCAATGTCGGGGTCAGAATCATGAAAAACAAGCGACTCCGACCACTTTTTCGATTAGAAGCTTTTGAAGAATATCTCGAAAAGTTTACCGGATTGGTTGGTTACTCTTTAATTTAATGAACATGAAAGGAAAGGTAGGAAAAAACCTGTCTAAGAAACTTTTCGGAGTTTTGAAGAGATGTTCTCAACTAGAAAGACTGTAGAATCCATAGAAAATATATCAGCAAATTTAACAAATCGTTCATATATAATATTTCGATGAAGCACTTTCTTTGTTAGACAATTCAGAATATAGAAAAATTTGCAGTGGTAAACTTCGTTGACTTCCATGATGGATCACACTGGTTTGAATCCTAGTACGAACAGCATTCTATTGTATTTGAAGGTATGGGTATTTGAAGCACCTAAAAAATTGTACTTAACTATACAATGGTTACAACGAGGCGTAATAAGAGCAGTTGGCTTACTGCTTATCCTATCTTTACCTATCACTTCTTGTAAAAGATATATTTAGCAACTGAGTAACAAGCAGTTCTCATATAAAAGAAACTTCAATATACCTCCATTGAGAAATATCCTCCTTATTGGGAACATACATGGATTATTATTATTTGCAACACAGCATTGCAAATCGGGTGTTTTTGACATTATTATACCATGTCTAAAAAAATATTTATTTGAAATATATATTTATTAATCTAATCTAATTAGATTAATAAATATATATTCATTTTTTTTTTTTAAATGATATTGCCTCCTTTTACTTAATTTTTTTACAGAAAATATTGGAACCCCCCTGACTGACCATATCTTCCCATCTCATCGATTCATCTTTAATCGACTTCTCATGTATTAATTTATTTTGTTCCATTAAGTAGTGATTGTGGGTTATTTTCGTCATTAAAAATTTCCCACTCCTTACTTCCTTATTGATTGTTCAGAGCTCCTAATGGATTATTGATTTACCATAATTGTAATTGTAATTCTTAATAAGTGATTGTGAACATTTAATTTTTATACTAATTTACTTTATTTGTATCAATATTGTATGATTTTATGTAAATTGTTTCCTAGTTCTTGTACCCATGGTTTTGTACACCTGCTACCATTAACTCAAATTATTTTTTTGTTTTGTATAAATAGACTTGTTTGTAAATTGTATTCTATCAGTTGATAATGCTCGCGATGAGCGAAACCGGTCCTGATCAAAAAATATATTGTGGAAATAAGTACTAAAAAAATGTGTTTTTATTATTTAAAATATAATGCCTTTCCATCAAGAAGTGACAGTTAACACCTTAAAAGTGATTAATATATAACCATAAAGTATTCGTCTTAGATTTTGTATAACCTTGCTTAATTGACTTCCTTGTTATCCATATTTTGTTTCAGTATTAAATTTAAATATTTTTAATGGTGAAAAAGTAATAAACTTGTCATTTGTTACATATAAGTACCAAATAAATAAATTATATATATTGATTGAATTGGCATTCACTTGGTAGAACTCCATTATAACACGGTGAAAAAATAGCAATGTATTTTAGTTCTCCAACATTATTTTTAACAAATATAGTTGATAGCTATTTCGGCTCACGCTGTCACATAGTTCTGACGATGGCGTGAGCCGAAATAGCTATCAACTATATTTGTTAAAAATAATGTTGTAGAACTAAAATACATTGCTATTTTTTCACCGTGTTAAATTATATATATTTATAGTATTCTCCAACAATTTTGTGAATTATAATTGTCAATACATTTAAATACATCTAATTTAAACAGTTCAAGTTTAATGTGTCTTTTCATCATTATCATTCAACTAATTTATGTTTCTTTCGAATTTTCTTGCTTCTTACTGGGCAGTTTCATTGGTTCTATTGGCATTTAAAAATAACCACATAGGGACAAAAAATCTACAGTATATTAAAAATCATTTCAATTCAAAATATGGAAGTTTTCACAAAATGGGAATTGAAAATTTGCCTGAAGGATAGCAAACAGTCCTCGATAACAATGGAGATTATAAGAATAATTATATTTAAAAATTAATTCAATAAATGTCCATGTCAAAATATGGATTTCTTTTTGTATAATAAGATTGTTCACTGCTAAAGACAATACCTAATAAGTGAACAGGATTGAAGAATACAATAAAAAGGTAGACAATGAGAAAATTTATTCTCAATTTTTGAAAAACATTGGCATCTATTCGGAAAAGAAAAATAATATCATAAGCCTAGGAAACTAAAAATCAACTACGCATCATAGAATCTAGATGAATCCATACTCCAAAATGGCAATAGTAGGTTTACAATAATATTTTCTGTACTATTCTAATTTTTCTTTTTAACCAGAATTTTCTCTGTAATACTCTAATGCATAAGTTCCCTGAAGTGTCCACGAGTACCGTTGCATGTCCATACACTTTAGTAAGAACTCATGTACAATTTAGAGAGCGTTCCCAACAATTTTTCCTTCAGAAAGATATTCCTGTTGCATATCCTGCATTATAATGGGCTATCGCAAGAAAGCGGAGCCCATTACATAGCATTTCCTTCTTCATACCTTGTGGAAAGATGTTGTAGCGTAGTTGCAAATCACTGAGTGTGTAGATTTACAACCAAATCTCACTTATTTGAAACCAAATATTCACCAAATGGTACCAAACCATCAGGTTATCTCTCATTGACAGCATTTATTCATCATATGTAAGAGTTTTACTGTTTGCTTTATTTCAAATCCAAATGTTGATATATGTTTTGTTTTCATATAGATATTATCTTTTCAATAAATACATGAATAAAAATTATACATAGTTTTCATTTTTTACATTCATGTCAAGACAAAAAAATCCTAGTGAGCAGCATTGTATTGTTCAAGTTAATAAGATTAGAAAAATTCAATAATCCACAGCAGATAATAACATTTCTTACACTATTTATATTTAGTCCAAGTAGTGTAGTGGTTGTCAACCTTTTTATGCCTACCACCCACCTTTGCTTATTTTTCATGGTAAAATTTCTTTACTGCCAACCAACATCACTACATTTCATTCCAGTGTATGGATGTAAAGAAAGAGAAAGACCACCCACTATGGTAGCCTTTACTGCCCACTAGCAGATGGTACAGACCAGGCTGATGACCCGTGGTCTAAGGATGTAAGAACTGTTTCTAAACGAACCAAATATTAAAGTAATCTATGATATCGACTGAAGGTGCTTGATGGAACTTCAATATTAAATTTGAATTGTTGCAACTTTGTACGATTCCGTATGTCCTGTCACAAACGACCCGGGTTTCGCCCTTCGGCGTCTTCAGGTATTCCATCGCACGGATGCAAAACTTTAGTAAACAACAAGGACAACATTAATTTTAGGGATAAGTCCAGTATTTATAAATTACAATGTTTGGATTGCCAACACTTTTATGTAGGTAAAACCACGCGCACCATAAAAATTTGAGTTTCAGAACACTTAGCTGCTTATAGATTGAAGAAGGATACTTCTACGTTTGCAAACCATTTGTTGTCGGAGGGACATTCGTTTGACGCGGATGAGGGAGTTCAATTGTTGCATCATAACACGAGGGACCATAAATTGTTTTATCAAGAGATTTTAGAAATTAATAGAGGCCAGTTATTAAATTCAAACTTCATTCTTAACGATCAACTCAATCTTCCCAACTCCCCTTTGTTGTACCCTTTACGTGAGATCGGTTCAATGAATCGACAATCTCATGATGATAATTCTTATGTGTCATCACTAGATGTTTGATATTAGACATTCTTTAAATAAAAGAAGACACATTTATAGTTTAATGTTACTTGATTTAAATTTGTTGAAAACCCCATTTCAATAACGACCACTTATTAGCAAGATCGTTAATGAAATTTGTTATAGCTAATTATTATTGGATTAATATTGTTACATTCTTTTCAGCTGCAATTTTTTGCTTGCCTATTGGTAAGTAGATTCCTGTAAATAATGATTTTAATATATTATATATACGATGCTAACTGTCTGCTTTATGTCAGTTCTGTTGCATCCGTGCGATGGAATACCTGAAGATGCCGAAGGGCGAAACCCAGGTCGTTTGTGACAAGACATATGGAATCGTACAAAGTTGCAACAATTCAAATTTAAATATTAAAGTATTGTGCTTTCTAATGATGATATTGAATAAAGTACAACTGTATAAATTATCGAGAAAATTTTATTGCAATCTCATTACGTAACATTTTTTTTCACATTTCACAATGAAAAGTATTCAAAAAATAGCATAAGATATTAATATACAACTATCACATAGTTATCTTACGCTCCCAGAATACTACAACTATGATAAAATGTATTTCTAAACAATAATTAAATAATTTTGTATTCACACACATTCTCTATATTTTTTTAGCAAGACAAATTTTACTTTGGCCCCAATTTCGACACATTTTTTTAGCAAGCATGTGAAAAAATACATATTTTATACCTAACTCCATGTGCTTTGATTAATAAGTAAGTCACTATGTTCAATCTTCAATACACAGATTGAATTCCATTTGGAATAAAAGTTTTCTGCCAACCCTTTGATGAAGGTTATTTTGATCAGCTAAGAAAACCTGTATTTAGTTGTTGAAAAAAAGAATAACTTTATAAGCATATTGCATCAAATTCTTTAGCGATCAAAGTTCTGGAGAGAAAGTAAGTATTATTTCTTCAACAAAATTATTTAATAGAATGTGATATTAAAAAAAAACTGTGGCAATTAATGTTTGTGCAACATACATATTCATAAAATTATTAATGGATTTTATTGGATCTGTCAATAAGCATTCATTTACAGTTTTTATTGTTTATTTTCAGTGTTCTATAGCTAAAACCACCAGTATTAAACATTTAACTCCAAAGCACCAAGACACACATATATAAGTTACTGTCTTTCGTGCATCAATGCATCAACGGAGAAGCACTGTGAAGCTGAATGTGTTGAATATGAGCACACAAGTGGTTTAAACAGCACTTCAATGAAAGTTTTGACACTACATATTTTTACACTATTTTTAAATTACAGGTTTATAAAAAACTACATAATAAAAAATCAATCAGAAGCATCAATAGAAAGAAAATTTTGCAGTCTTGATTTTTGCCTCGACCAGATGCGACTCAATTATGCTTTTCATTTAAAAAAATGGCAGCAATAAAAAAAATCTTCCACTAGTTAGGCAAAATACTTATAATGGATTGTTAATTCTTGCTATCGTCGTCCGCCTTTCTCTTACTTCCACCGGACTTTCGTTCTCTCATGGACATGGGTGGTTGATACTTTTCCCACGATTTGTGATTCAGATCATCAAAATCATCGCAGTACAGAGCAATATCTTTCAAATACGATGCAAGATATAGGAGCTCCCGATCTTTTTCTCGATTCAAGTGAGCTTGCCGGAATGGCCTAATTTTCAAACCTGTTTTAGGATTCATAATAAAATTTCTTCTGATGTCATCAAACATGATAGTATTTTTGGAACTATATTGATCAAATTTTCCCCAAATTACACCAAGCGGCTTCACCTGAAAATAAAATATTTATACTTACTACCAAAAAATTGATAAAACATAACAACATAAAGACTGTCATACAAAGACCTCCTTCAATTTCACTCTTGCATTCATATTTGCATCACATAATCTTAAAGATGGTGATTCTTCAGTTTATTATCTCTTTAGGAACCAACAAAACCAAACAAAAAAACAGGATATAGGAAAATATATTTCTTAACACTATGTGGTCGGACCCCTCGAGCAATATACTCAAGCCTGTAGCGGGCGTTTTTTGCGATTAGTGCAAAAAAATATTACTTTCTTAAAATCGGCACAACTTCTAAACCAAACAATATTTTTGATTGAAATATTCAAAGAAATGATATGTGACATCTGATCTTTAAAAATAAATTATAAACACTCTGATTACATCCTAATTTCATTATATTTCTAGGCTGAATATAAAAATCTATTCTCAATCATGTAAATGGCACTCCACATCTCATCAATATTAAATTTTTAAAACATTCTATGTAAAATATAATATATTTATTCTTACTATATAATAAATAATAATATATACTTGCAATTCCTGCAAGTTTAGAACCACTGTAAGTTTGAAATCTGAATGATGTAAATCGAGAAACATGCGTCTCCGAATAGGAAACACTCGGATTTATAATAACTCATGAGTTTTATTGCCACTTGTCAAAAAAAGATCTTTGTCGCAGACCTGGAACTAATGATATATAGTTGCGGTGTTTTGTTTCACGGCGAAATACAAGCCCGAGAGAAAACGGGTCCCGCAAATGACCGACAGGATACAAAAACGCATTTTATCGGGTTCCGCAAACAAACGACAGTCCGCAAAAAATTAAATATTTCGTTTGCCGACCATAGTGTTAATATGATAAACATTATAAAATTGAAACAAGTTTCCAAATGATATTTAGTTATATATTAATGTGGACTAAAGATACTCCAAATAACAATATATCAAGCATCATGAGCAAAATATTTAACATTTTCTCTACCAAACTGAAAATTCATGTGCCACTTTCAGTGTCCAGGAATGTGAGCCCAAAATAAATTTTCCCAAGGGTAATTATTATTTTTTTATATATAAAGATAGCAGTAAAATGATACTAACATAAATAAAAGGTAACGAGGTTATATGGAAAAATTTTAACACTTTTAGTGGCATTAGAATATTTTTTCTCAATTTGAATTAATAATAGAATAAAATCCACCTGAACACATATATTTATGAATTAATAAATAATTATGAATACATATCAATATTTAAATTGTTCACAGTTATTGCAAAACTCACCGTCCAAATTATTAGGGCAAGTACAAGGGTCAACTCCAAGTTACAGCTAACAAATGGTTCACACCACTGATACAACAAAGAAATAAAATGATTGTACATATTTTGTCGAAAAAACATTATTATACACCGTATCACTATTATGGTGCATACCAACAACATAATAAATTGAGAATCAAGAAATGTCACTTCACAAGTGCCATTGTGTGCCAGAATGTATTCTTCTGCATTAAGAATACATGGGTGATATCGGTATCTACAGACAAATGATGGAAATTCTTTGCAAAATATTCCACTCTAAAAATGATTCATTCTACGTCTCATTCATGTCAAACTCGTAGTATACTGGTCAGGTTTTTCCTTTTTCTCTAAAGTTGTCATTTCTTCTTTTAAGAGGTGTTATTTCTAAGCCCGCAAGTAATTTAAAAGATTCACACTGATAGTAAGAGTGTGATAATGGATCATTATTTATTTGTAACTTATGTATTGTAGAAATATACAACTCACGTCTATTATGCCATATTTTGGAGTATGAACCGTTATCATTGCTAAGTAATCCAAGTAAAACATTATCTTGTAATCTTGATGAGTAGATATTCCCAATAACTTCATTTTCTCTTCTATCCATTTCATTCCAGTAGCAGACCAAATAACAATATCGTAATGGTGATACGCTGATGTCAGAAATTCATGTAAAAAGGGTCTCATTAATTCGTAACCTGAAAAATGACTTTCAATCAAATATTTGTATGTTAAGATAGCAAAGATATGTAGATTATTAAAAAGATATTGATGTTTTATAACATTTTCCAAAAGTTAACCGCCCCCTATGACATTTTTTAAAAAACTCACCAGACTCAGCAGCTGACCTATGATCGAATAGTGTGTAATCGATATCTAAAACAAGCAATTTTTTGTTTGGCCTCGGTTGATTGAGCATAGTAATTTTGTATTCCTTAATTCTTTTTTCAATTTTCTGCAAATAAACCTGCAACCAAGGATTATGTAAGTTTCTTCAAAAAGTAATTTTGATCTTACATTTTGACAATTAACAAACTTTCTCAAATAAAAGACAACTTCAATTAAAAGACACCTATTAAGGTGTCTTTTATTTAAAATTATTTTAAATAACTGTGTTTTAACAAAGAGGTCATAAATTAAATATATAAAGTATTTAACCTACTTAGGTATAGGTAAAATATTTTCTAACTGCATCAGATTCAATGAATATTTTTTGAATCATTATTTCCTCACTCTTTACATAAAAAATATTTATTTGTTTTTTTTTTTTGAGAAGTTTAACAAGTCAGTCATAAAAAGAAATAATCTATTCAAGATTCAAAAATAGTTGAAAACATTCAGCTAATAAATAAGGAAATACAATTTATTTTTGTGTGATTTGCATCTAGTCAAAAAAAAGATCTTATTTTACCAACAGGTTTATCTCACCTGGTAGCGAACTGTTCTATGAAGGAGTTGAGATCTCTTTTAGTAATTAGTAAATTTAATTGAACTGAATGTAAAAATATTTTACTTATTTTTTTAAGCCTGTGAAATAACAATAACTTACTATCTCATAGAGGGCAATCAAAAGATAATGTAGAGCAAACTTACACATTTTAAAAACAATACAGAGATGTAGAAAAAGAGTATATATGAAAAGAGTATATAAGTAGATATGAAATGAAGGTGACAATTAAATATCCGAGGGAATAGAATCATTTTTAAAAGCATCAAGTATATTTTTGATGAAAAAAGTCGTAGCCATGTTATAGATCATATTTTCTAAGCAATTAATCATTTTTTGGCTAAATAGCAGGAAAAGTTTAAAGCATTACATCAGCATTTTCAATAGCAACTTCCTCATCTTCTATGTCCAGATCATTAATGACATCTTCAGATCCCGTCGGTTTGCTGCAGGCGTCCTGAATGGCTTCTTCTAAAGATCCCATCATCATAATTTTAAAGTTTGGTTTAAAATTTAAGTCACCTAACCGACACCCATCCTCAGCTGATTTTCCTACACAGAGACAAAAAGGTCGATTTAGCTGTTAGCAGATCTTGATAACAATGAAAATATTTTATATAAACTTGAAAATTAATAACTACCTTTATACTTCAGGTTCAGTAATTTTTGTCTTTCTGGCCTCACGGCAGTCTCTTTTTCAATACATTGCTTAAGTTTGGTGACTGTATCATTGTCAGACAAACCTTTGATTGAATATTCTTTTCCACTCCACTTAACGACAACATTAACTTCATTTTCACTCATTTCAATAACTTTCGGAATATTATATCGGTTTTGACCGGCTGTCAACTGTAGCGACGGTATGTTTTGTTATGCCAATTTTACCAACGTTAAGACGCATTTTTCATTGATATAATACTGGCAGCCCCATATAATATTGTTGAATCATAGACAACATAAAATATAATACATCCGCCACATTATGGCAGACCGTGACAGACCTGTCAGTGAAAAGCGAGATTTTCCGAATAAAAAAAATCAAAAACCTGGATCTCAACAGTTCAATTTAAAGAAGAGAGTGCCACCGCGAACAGTAAATAGAGAAAATGATATTTATATCACCAAAAAGACGAACTTCAAGGTATGAATATTTATAATTGTGCATTGTTGACATGCGATTTATAAATTTTTTGACACCATTCCTTTTCCAATTCCTACAGGCACAGTTAGAAAAATGTTCAAAACTGTTATTAAATGGCGAAAAAGAAATCATCCTACATGCCCTTGGTGCTGCCATTTGCCGTTGCATTAATTTGGCACTGCAGCTTGAAACAACATTTCATGGGACCTGCAAAATAGAAGTTAATACTTCTACCGTAGACCTCATTGGTAAATATGTATATTTTATTCTTTCAAGCATTGTTAAATGTTTTAATTATTGTTTATACTCCAATATTTACACTGCACCATGCATTATCAATTCAAACTGAAAAAACCTCCTCCCATCCACATAATGATCCTTGTATTCTGGTATATAGTTTTCTTATATTTGGTTTCATTTTCAAATAACAGCTGTGTAATTCAATTGATAATTATTGAATATCGACATGCCAGGGGATTTATATATCATGCCAGTAAGATTGGCTCTTAACCAAAATTACTATTAAACTTTTACATCTAATGCAAACTTGGTATACAATACTTACAAATGAAATCTAAAATTTTCAGATGATCTTGAACCGAATACAGATGACGGAGAATTTGGAACTCAAGTTAGGCAAAATTCTTCAATACACATCAGGGTTTATAGAGTTGCAGCCTTAGAAGCCCAGTAACTCCATGCAAAAATGTTTTTTACCCTCAACGAAATTGTGTCGTGGATTGGTTTGACTGTTTTTGAAATATGGGTGAATCTTGTGTCAATAACAATATTTTCTATGCTACTTGCCTTGAAAATAGAAGGTGTGTTAACAGACTCGTGGTGGATCATATTTTCACCTTTATTTATAAGTGATGGCATGAATGCCTATCTTTGTGTTATAATTTTTATACGTATGAACATGGATACAACATTGAAAGCTTCTCTATTCCGTGCCTCTTGGAGTACAATATTCTTGGGATTAACATTTGTATTTAAATTTTTACTCTGCAAAAAATTAACAGGGCAGTCTGCAATAGAGTACAGTGAAGTTTTCGCACCATTGTTTATATTATTACAGTTGATAGCTGTTAGAGCATGTCAATTGCATCAGTAAATACAGAAATAAATATTGAAATTCTGAAATTTCTTTTCAATTTGTTAACAGAGCATCATTGTTGAACATTTTGTGAAGATTTATTTTGAATATTACTGTTAATATTTTTATAATCATTATATCATTAATAAAAGATGTGTAAATCAAATATAGAGTTGTCTTTTTTTCACAGGTATGATAAACAATTATTAAATATTCAGAATATTGTTACACATACCCAGAGATACGTTCTTTGATTTGCAGTTTTTATCAATATTTGTACTCACAAAATAGTTCATGCAGAAATAGAATGTCTGCTGGATTTTATCTTTCTCTAGATATTTTGAATATATTTTCCTCATCAAATTCCTATGTAGCCCTTTTTATCGACCAGTCAAACGTTTATTTATGTTCATGAATCATGACTTATTTCCCTCCTGTAGTATTTTGAATATAACATTAGAATATGTCACATACTTGGAAACAAAGCTGTATTTGAAAACACAGATAGGAAAATAAATAAAGATTGCTAATTCTGAGTCAAGAGTGAACTTTCAAAAATTTTGATATACTCTTACTTCAGATCACTGACAATATGGATTCACTAGTAAATGCATAGGCTAAATATTTATAGATTTTCTTCCACTTGAAAATTAATTTGATTTAACCATTTTTTATTAAAATTAATAATGGTCTAAAATCTAAAATTTCAGAATATCTTAAAATTTTTGTAGTGATGAACTTGATAAAAACAAAATGATATTCTAACACAAATTATGCCAATAATGATTATATAATACTTTATTATTATTATGAAATATTGATATATTTATTCACACTTTATTCACACCATAAACATTCTATACTAAATGCAATAGTATTATAAGAAATAAGTTTATCAATTGAAGCCATTTGAAATATTCTAGCCCAGGTTCATGGATTTGAATTACATGAATGCTTTTATAAAACCATTTTATTTTATTTCTCATTACTATTACTCTGCTTTAAAATGAAAAGCGTTTTCCTCAGCCTTAGAGGATTATATAGACAAATAATTATTTAATTATATTGTAGTATATATGCAAAAAATAACAATCTTCTTAGATAATTATAATGGATATAAATACTTTCAGTATGTATTGTGGAAAGATCTACACTACAGATCACCTATTTAGTGAACGACATTGAAATGAAACCAACAGAAAAAAAAGAAAATGATATCACTATTACAAATAAAAAAAAAATTCACCACCTAATTCTCTAACTGACTGATCGTTTGATCTAGTGAGGGAAAAAATAACACATATTTTTAGACATGTGTATACCTCTTACTTGATAGCCAAACTATATGAAAAAAGCACTAAAGACGCTCAAGGTTGTGGTATCAACAAACCGCCTACAAAATCCCAACATAATGACTACAACGACATCAATTCTTCAAATGAAATAGTAAATAGGGCCTAGCTGCAGCACTTTGTAAAGGTGGAGACCCCAACATCTTAAATTAAAATATATATTTTTTTAAATCCACTCCCACTGTGGAGCACTTCATATCTTAAAAAAATAATCTCAAATCAATTAGCAAATACCAAATTGTATGTTAATTAATCAATTCAAAACTACCCACCAATATTTTGTAAATAGAGTTTGTTTACTTGCTGTTACAGATGCAATGTAATATATAGATTTATTTTAATGTTAAAACTTTCCCTTTTTCGAAATGTGTTAGGGCTTGATAACTGTTGTAATAAAATAAGAATGGTAGGTAAAATAAAAATAAATTTACACTGTAAACAGACTATTTTGAAAAATTAAAAAAAGTGCCCTTTTTACTGTTTTCACCTCTATTGAACAAAAATTTTAATGTCGAATCTGGCTTTTCTATTTCCTCCATATCATTCTTTTGTTTATTATTATCAGCAAACATCTTAAATGGGTTACTAGAGAATGCACCCATCCCTAAAATAATAAAAAATAATAAAGTATAATGTGAATGATACTTTATTTAGATCCTATACAGTTAGAAAAGAAAAGTACCAACCGAAACGATATGTTGATTTATCTCCTTTTTGTTTTTCCTCTGATAGCTCAACCGGTTGTGCATCTTTCTGTGTTACTACAGGGTAATCAACTGTTTGTGTTGTGATTTTTTTAGAGGGATCTAGCCAAAAAGAAAGTGTAAATATACATATATATATATGTGTAATTTTATCTAAAATCTTGAGAAATTGGATACAGAGAATGGATATTGATAATATATAAAATGTTCGGCCCACCAATCAAGCCGGAATAATCTTGAAGGCTGTCATCTCCATATTCCGAATCCGATGGACTGCCATAACTAGGCATCACTTCATTTAACGAAAAGCAACTGCTCGGATAATAGCTGTTAGCTTGAGTTGCAAGATTTTGTTGTAAATTAAAACTTTCACTCAAACATTTCTGAAATAAACAGGTAACCAATCAATAATGTAAAATTTCATTGAACTGATAACTCGTACCAGAGATACATTCCAGGACTATACAAAAGATACAATGAAAACAGAAAAGTGAACAAATACACACTTACATTATTATTTTCATTCACCGTGGTCGTTGATAAATCAAAATTTATGTCAGAACGCGATTCCTGAGCCATTTTTTCTACCATTAAAGAATCTTTGTCAATATGTATTTTTATTGGAATATCTTCTACGGTCTCGTTTATTTCACTCACTACATTTTTATCATTAGTGTCAATTTGCTGTTCAGAAGTATTTACATCAGTGCGTTTCACAACTTCTTTTTGTTCATTATCATTTTTAGTTGTTGTTAAATTGCTTCCTCCCGGGTTACAATATTTAATCAATCCATTTGCATCCACAGCACACTTGTTTTGAGAGAACACAGTCGTCTCATTTTTTGAAAAAAATATTGATTGTCCATTAATATTATCTTCTTTCCGCTATAGAAAAATTTTATGATAAATTCAAATTATCTTTATTATTTCAGTTTCAATATGACAAAAAAAAGAAGGAAATGGTGGCAAACAAAATCTTTTAAAATAGATCTTTTTCAAGCAATGGATTGAGAAGTTTACGCTCTTATCCAACACACCAAATTTCTATATTAGTAAAATTCTTTGCTTGACTTATAGAACACTGACCCTATATGTGTTAAGGGCATGGTGTTTCTCTATAGATTCCCTCACTAATTATTATGAAACGTGTATTTCATACACCTGACCATGAAATATTGTTGCAAGAGTTATACTGGGAAAGAACCTTAATTCACTTTCAAAAAAGATATAAATAATCATCAAACTTTTATATATTTAAGTACTTTTTAGACATCAGAATTTCCTAGAAATATTTATTATTTTATATATAGAAGAAACTTAGGTCTGATTTATTAATTTTTGTGTAAATTAAAATTTTATATTCCAATCTTAAATTTCTCTCAAATCAACAAAAACAACACTTTTTTATCAGTTTAACAAGAAAATAAATTATAAACTTAAAGTAATTTCACATTGCATTAGACGAGCAGCTTAACCCCTTCACTTTTACCCGATGATCAGACCCAAGTGATTATATTTGAAGAATCCCATGGGGATGGATCTCAACCTCAAAAATTTTAATTAAGGCATTTTTTTATCAACTTTTGATTTGTCACATTTAGTATGAATGCAACTGAATATTAAACATCTAAAGATGATTCATTTAAAGGTTACAATTAGTCCATAGTGCTTCCCAAAAACGCCGATAAAAGCTGTGCAATACAAATCAAAGTTGTCAATTTTTTTCAATAATTTGTGTAATTTAAAAAATTATACACAGTGCAGACCAAAAAAAGACACTCTCTATAATAATAAAAATATTTTGATAATTTATATTCACCTTTTTATTTTTATATGTAGTAAGGTTGCAACCCATGTCTATAAATACTGATCTGTTTATAAGATAATGAATAACAATAAGAACCTTCATGCAATAATTTTGTAAAGCTTGATTGAAAGCTCTGGAGAAATCGTCACTTACTGTTGGTAGATTTTTATTTGGAGCATACACGAAAACTGGAGATTTATTCATTTGATATTTAGCAATGAAGTTTTCATGAAGATCATTGGTAGGTTTCTCACTATCCACAAGATGCTGAGTCGACTCACAAATCTCAGTTTGGTTTTCCTCGAGTACTTGTACATCTGAAATGCTTTTATGCAAAAATAATGGATTCAGCACATTCTCGTTCAGTCCTTGTTTTGCATCCTAAAAAAATAATTTGTGTGTTCAATCAGGATCAATTTTTGCTGTTGGCCTGTGGATTGTTGATTGTTTTTTTGCATTGTTATCGCTAGTCTATGAACCGTTTAGATGGCAGTGATCTTGTTAAAAGACGGAAGACATTCCAAAAACTATAATAATCAGACATAAATAATTTATGATATCTACTGAAGGTGCTTGATGGAACTTCAATATTAAATTTGAATTGTTGCAACTTTGTATGATTCCATATGTCTTGTCACAAACGACCCGGGTTTCACCCTTCGGCATCTTCAGGTATTCCATCGCATGGATGCAACAGAACTGACTACTGTTGTTCTGTTGCATCTGTGCGATGGAATACCTGAAGATGCCGAAGGGCGAAAACCGGGTCATTTGTGACAAGACATATGGAATCGTACAAAGTTGCAACAATTCAAATTTATAATAACAGTGGCAGTTAAGAGGTGAATGCAACTGACCTCATGAATTGATAGATTTGAGTTCACCCTCGACTTTATCAATTAATAGAGGATTCTAATTGTTTTCGCCATGAATCCGTACAGTAGGAGCCGAGTTTATTTATATAGCTAAAATATCTAGAGAGTCGTTGAAGACTATCAATCTGTCTAAAGATAACAACCCACCTGTTGGTCACTTTCCTATTGTTTTATTTATTTTTAGCTGTTGACAGGATAAATAACGTAATAAATAAACATCTATATTAGAATTACTTTAGTAAAACCTTGTTGAAAAGGAGGGGAATATAATTTATTTATACATACTTTTTTGTAAAAACTATTAATGAGATTTTTAGTCTCCTCAGGATTTAGCACAATATCTTCCAAAATTGTTACTTTCTGTTGTTTCCCAACGTTTTGTGGAATATGTGCACTTTCAGTTACAGAGCAATTACTGATGTACATTGATGTTGGTTTATTTTTATCATTGATCTCAGTGATAGACAAGCTATTTTTATTTTTTCCATGTAGGCCTATTTCACTCGGCACTTCTTTTATTTCTCTATCAGTCTTCTTTTCTCTACAAGACATTATTTCTTGGCCATGAGACAGATGTTTAATACTGTTCCTATTTAGGACATCCATTTGATTTTCTTTGATATTAGTATATTCAGAAGCATCTGAATGAATGCATGAATCATCTACATTTTTCAATAACTCTTCGTGTTCAATAACGGCTGTTTTAGGTTGATCTTGAGGTAACTACAAAACACAATTTAAATTAATTATCGTGAAATAAAAAAGCTATCAAAATCCATTATATGAATAGTTTACAATATTATTCTACTGGAAAGAATTTTTATTTTATAATGTAACAAAAAAACTGTCTTATTTTTATCAGTTCAATTTTGTATTATTGATGTATTAGAAAATTTTGTATCAGTAAATGTTTCATAAAAATATTATATTTTAGAACCTGAAGCACTGGAATATTTAAAGAGCCTGCAAAACTCAACACTGGAAGATTTGAGCTTAAAATACCACCAAATACTCCTTGTTGTTGGAAAATATTTTCTGGATTTATTGAGCGCTCACACATGTACCGAGTGGCTTGATGATTTGTATCATAATTGAGTACTTTAATCTTTTCTGCTTCCAAATCTTTGACAATCTTTGTGACATTCTTTATTTTATTCTGTAGCTTAGATATGATTTTAACATTCTCTTGGTGCTTTACCATATTCCGAGCAAAGCTTATGATAAATTGTTGCATTTTCTGATTTTGAATGTCCTTCAATTTGTTAACAGCCCTCTTCAAATACTGTTCATCCACTTTGCTCTTCATCAAATTGAATTCGGAAACTAATAAGTCTGTTTTCATTTTTTTACGTTGGATAGCTAATGGTGCATTTTCATAAATTTTATGATATTCAGCCCATTTATGTTCGAAATTCTTGATGGCAGCATTGCTTGTTTTTTGAATTAGTTTATTCTCATGCTCTTTTTCCAACAAGGCTTTTCTCAAATATGTGTTGTTATCATCCAAAGCCTTCTTTAAGGTATAGGAGCTGAAATTAAGTCGTTTTACATTCAAAATTATAGTAACATAATTAGCTAATGAACACTGTTGAACATTATACTTTTTGTAAAATAATCACTGGGGCTTTTGTTTATCACAATCCCATTCTCAGCATGTCTCTCATCTCTTTTATATAAATTTGCTTGCAAATTCACACAGAAAAAAAATTGCATACCCGTAGTATATTTGTTACATAATCGCACTACTTAAAATGTGTACAAAAACAACCATTTACCTCTCTAAGCTGTCTCTCAGTTTGTCAATTCTTCTTTTAGTTCCTGTAATCTGTGCTGCTAGTTCTTTATTTTCTCTCAAAAGACTATTATATGAAGCATAAAACTTTTTTATAAGAGATTGTTTCACTGAAAAAATAAACAAAATATGAATCCTAATTGGAAATTATGAAATGTAAAATTTGAGTTTTTCACTAAATGGTTTGCTATAATAGAACCCTTAGACCAATTACACAATGCATAGCTAAAATTACCTTTGCATGATGCTTGAGCAAAAATTATTTTATGCTCTGATGATATTACTTCTTCAGAAATATTTTTTATAGCTCTTACTTCAGGAATAGCAGCCATTTTTATGAAACATCTAGATTCAATTTCCCACAATTTTTACTTGGAATAAATATTGCCATTATAAATTTTAAAATTTGAATATGGAACATAAGTAGTATGTTCATAATTTTCAATATTCTAATTAGGTAAAAATTGAATTTTCTTCTAAGACAGAAAAAAAAATAAACTTATTTGGAATAATTGTTATTAGATAAGATAAAAAAAATACTTTGCTTCTCGCTAGACCAACTTTTTTTTCTCTCAATTACATCAAATCAAAGAAATAAATCTGTTATTAAACTACCATAAATTTGCATTTAGAATCGAAACCCGTGGTAACAAAATTTGAAGGTGGTTTTAATCCTTTTATATATATATTTTTAGCACAACACTTGCAAACTTATTTGATGAATTGAAAGTTTGTTCTCAAAATACTTCCTGTCTTATTGTTATTAATTATGGAATTTAGACATTGGCATTATTAAGTTGTAAAACTATAAATAATAATATAAATATAATACAAATATAAAGGTAATGTTGAATAAATCCCACCTGTTTGAAGTTTAATGAGTAGTCAGTTTTTGGCAAAAATTAGGTTATTATTTGAAAACATAAATAATAAAAAAAATTTAACTGTTGAAACTTTGTACATTTCCAAATTTTTGTTACTCACGATATGGGTTTCCCCTTTCAGTATCTTCAGGCATTCAATCACACGGATTCAAAAGAATTGACAATAAACTATTTATTGTGTGTCAGTTCTACTGCATCTATGTGATAGAATACCAATATTGTAAATTGTAAATAATAAAGTTGATATAGAAATGATTAGAGAAGTTCAATTGAATATTAGAGGATGAGATGTTTTATATTGACACCAACAAACTATTTTTCTAAACTCTCGGCTTTGAGCATATGGCAACCACATAGTGCTCCTAAGATTCTCTGTCTTCCTAGGTCATCCTTGAATCCCGTAGCTTTGCCAAGTACATCTTATAGATAGTCATCAGCAGTTTACCAAGGTGATGGAATCTACCCAGTTGATAAAAGCGACAAGTAGGGTTGAATCTTCCCTCAAGCATGCATTCAATAGGTGGCACTGAGTTCTAACCAACTGCCACCACAAATTTCGCATTGAATTGAAAATAGCTCAAGTAATCTCTAGCATATGCTCAGAGGAGCTACAAAGTAACCTGAAAGGAAGCAAGGAGTCTGCCCGAATCACCAAGTGGTAGTCATACACTCAAACAAAAAATTCTATAAATCTTGTTAGATGTGCAAGCTAACGTAAAATCTACTCATGAGGAATAGATTTTGGCATTCTTCAATGTTGAACATTGAATTTTGTTTCAGATTTCGAAGTAATATTTTGAAATAAACCCGAAAACTCCGAAACCTTTTATCTGTCATGGCACACCACAAGTCAATATTTATAACAATGCAAATGTTTCACCATTGAGGCATTGATCAAAAATTAATAATTTTATCAATATTATTTACTTTATGTAAACTATTTCTTCTAGATTCACATTATATATGATTGATTTTGTGTATAATGTCTAGATACATACGTCATTTAACGAAGAAATAATTATTTCTAATCTCCTATGATTTTTCTGATTGAAAAATGAGCCATAGCACACCTAGCATCATCTGGTGGCACATTGGTTGCAGAGCACTGGTGTATACCGTACCATAACCTCTCCAATTCTTTACATAGTGCTTACGGTATTTGGAGTGAATACTTTTGTTGCATCACATCAAATGCCTAGGATTATGTCGAGTATAAATTTCTGTTGAATCCAAAATTCTAAAATAAGAAATGGGTAAATAAAACAATAAAGAAAACATAGTTTTTTTATTCTGTCTATCTATATTTACAAAAGAAATCTTATCATATAGCTTAAATTTACATAATTTACAACATACAATCAATCAATTGTACGATAGTCTTGATTCATAATATGAAATTAATTATATTTAAAACCAATAACCAAAAATAACGATATTCGCCAATACTTAGATGTAAACAGATATTTTTAGTAACACGATCCCTCGTGAACACAATAACATACAGCTATATTTAAATACCTCCTAAATTTACCTTAAACGTTTTGTACAAGAATACTGACAGGTTACTTTAACTAATTAATAATAATATTTAAGGGCTCTATTTTTATAATATGTGCATTTGTAAAATATTTCATTTTATTGACAAAAATATTTTTTACACTGGCATCTCTGACTAAAATCTGTTGATATTAATTTTACTATTACAACTATTTAAGTGATATAATATATATGTGAATCGAATAATTGAAATTCATTTATGAAGGGCACCATATTATTGTAATTATAGAGCTCTGCACTCTCACCATGACCAAAATAAATCTTTCATACTTTCATCAACCCCAGTTCACAAGACAGGTTGGGATTGAACATATTTCAAATTGTAATGGTCCTAAAATATGGAAGTTTAATGAATATGTTTAACTTAAGATACATAAACATATTAATGAACAGCTTTGCTTCGGAAATAAATCACCATATCAAAACCACTAAATTGTCATTAAATGTGTAATATATAATATTGTTTTGAGTTGAAATGACTTAAATAAAAACTATTTATAAAAAAACCCAGCATGAGAATAAACACAATAGCTGTCTTTCTTTAGTGATAATTTAAATGGAATATTTTAAATTATGATTGCAGTATTAATCCATGAGTTTTCTTAATATTACAATACATAATCCTAGGATGACTAAAGATTATTTGGTCGAGCCTTCACAATAAAACAGGTTTCTTAATAGGCAATGAAGTCTAAAATAAAAACTACCAACATTATATTGATAACATCAAGTATTTTATTAGTTGCAATGTTCCTTTTGTTCTTGCCACAGTATTTAGATGCACAGCTATGGTGATAAGACTGAAAAATACTTCTACTGTAAGCCTGGTATTATATCACATAGAATACCTCGGTCATATTTAAAAATTTTAGAAAGATATTGATTTTTTGTTGTATGCATAAATGTACAGTCGACTTTTATTAATATTCAGGTGAAATACAATAGAAATTGTGTAAACATGAAACTATGAGAAAAGAACGATTTTGTCATGTTGAAACAAAAACTCATAATATGTTTGATTGTTTAAAATTTTTATCCACATTTTATTGATATTGGTAGATAAATACATACATTTATATATATATATATATATGTCATTGTTTGATTAAACAAGTCAGCTTAGTTGATTAGTCTAGAAAAGTTGTGGCCAAAATTCATTTAGTAATATTCAAAAGAATGTTTACATCTGGTGACGAAGAAGCAATCTGAAGCATAAAACTTGTTTAGTAATTTTTTCTCTGAGATGTGGAATCTATTCACATTTTCAGTTCCATGAAATAGCATAGCATTTTTCAAGACCAGATTTCTTTCACATATCAAACAATTTACACTGTCAATTTATCATCTTTTTTCACCAACGGTCAGCTGGTAAACTGTCCGTTTGCTATCTTTAACCCTCTGGCTGCTAAAGTCTGATATAGCAGTTTTGTTAAACTAGTAAGAATTACTGTATCTGTTGGATCTAAGACGTTATTACTGAACAAATATTCAATACATTTTCAACAGTTGAGTATTGTTTCATGAATACAGCAAACTTAAAATTTTAAACCATATTTGACATATTAATTATTCATGATAGTACCGCAACATACCTTTTATAGTCATCCCAAAAGACCAGGCAGCAAGAGAGTTAAAAGAAAAATGACTTAAGTGATAATAAGGGTTTCTGAAATTCATTATAAATAAAGGAAAATTTATTGATTATCATACAACAATATGCATACTGAGATGATAATTGTATGTTAATTTTTCATATAAATAGTACTGTCGTAAGGTATAATGTTTTTTAACGCTTTAAGTCGCCTTATTATTCGTATACAGTACAAGATCAAAGCCATTATTATGAACAAAGTGTATAAGCAATTCAATTAAATTAAGCAATATTTCAGATATATCTAAAACATAAGTCAATATTTTAATGGCACTAGAAATGAATATTGCATATAAGAATATTATTTTAGTATTGCTAGAATTCTTAAACTCGTGTTTTAAAACAAGACATTGGACAGTGACCATTTTCAGCATTGCATTTCAAGGTGATGAAAAAAGCCATCAATGAGATGATGTTTTACAAAACCGCCAACACTTATGCAGTGTAACTCTTATAAATATATATTCAAGTAGGATACAGTTAAATCAATTATCATCAAAACATTGCCATGTTCACGTCCTGGCCAAAACAAGCGAAATATAATTTGTAGACCATTTTTATATTAAGTAATTTGTATTGACATGTTTTTTTGATAGGTAGATTATTAAAAGTAAGTTTTCCAATATCTTCAAACTAATTAAAAAAAAATGTCCATATATCTGATAAAAATATACACTTATAAATTATAATAACAATTAATTAAATTGGCATTTACTCTTATAATGAATATTATCCATGGCTGCTAATTGCATACAAAGACACCGAATCACTCAAGATTAAGCTGAGCATCACCAAATAAGTGTGAGCAGTTCCCGAATCTTTTTAAAAACACTACCTTTAACAAGTTTGCTGACTTGTCAATTAAAATACGAATTTTATGTAAGGTTATCATAATTACAAAAATATTTTCATATTAATATTTGGCTCACGAACCTGTTGTGAAACTAATATTTATTAAGTGAATGATAAATCTTTATACGAATAACAAATGAGTGGCAACACTTGGTAGTTTTTTCTGCCAAGAACATGCTTCGATAAATTGTTTTCTGTGCAACATTGAAAATATTTTTTTTATCTTTAAAAGCACAAAAAACATATACAGCCAATCAATGGAAAAAAATAACTAGCAAAACTAATAGCTCTTATAAATAAACCAGGTACATTACACAATAATGAGATATTTAAAAAATATTTGTCAATCGCTTCATGAAAAATATTGAGTAATTTTTAACCCCATACTTGTTATGCGGTTAAAAAGGTGGATAATATTAAATATGGTACAGCTATTGATGAATCCACTTTCTTCACGGAAAAACAAATTGAAGTCGCAAAAATCTTAAGCAAAAATGAAATATACATTTTTAACATCTTTTTATAAGTTGGCATATGAATATTTTCATGATTGATGATCACAATGTTTTTAGAATTTATAACCTTACGTATTATTTAATACAAAGATTTGGAAAAATATGACAGAGTCGCAGACTATTTATAGCTATAAATTCAACAACAACCTTCGAACATATTCTCCTGCGTATATAAAATAATATTTATCTCAGCAACGATTGCCCCATTCTTATTCTCCCATTCTCTGAATGTTTATCGACAATCATAGATTGATATTAGGTATCATAGTATATTTTGAGCACACACACACATTCAGAGCACTATCAAATAGTTCAACCTCAAGAATTCACCACTTTTTCCACAGGTCTCTCTAGAATGAAATGTTATCACAATTTAGGAGTCACTTATATATTATTCAATGTAGTGTCAAAGTCTCAAATTAATTTGGACACACTGGCATTTTTCCAATTCATTTCTGAATTATGACTCCATCAACAAGTCAGATAAAATTCTTTTCAGACTTTCGATTCCGGTTAAAAAACCACTATCTGGTCCGTGGTGGACTGTAGTGTTGGAAACAATGATGCTATTATTGTCAGGATTTGCAAATGTGGTATGGGCAAAGTCGATCATTCGAATATCGACTATGTTTGAAGGTGCGTGAGCCACGACAGACTTTCTCTGAGATTTCCTTTTTGCGGGTCCGCAACCGACGGGCGGTTTCACTCTAGGTCTCTTGGTGAAGTCAGACACTCTATTTGCAGTCGGAGCCACGTCAGTATCTGACGATGTCTCTTCTGAACTGGGGACAGACCCATTTAAGCGCCCAGACAGACAAAAATCATCACTGCTATTGGAAGAGTACACCATCCAACTGTCCATGGACACCGGGCTGGAGCACAATGCGGGGACGTGAGAAGGAATCGCCAGATGGACTGCAGCGGGATCTTCCATGTACATTGTTTCTTCAGAGATAGGACAGAAAGGAACCTTTGCAGCTTTGGTGGGCGCTTCGTCCATAGATATCTCTTCATGAAGAGTGGACATATCGAAGTGTCCACCTGAAGCATGTTCTTCATGGGAAGAGGAGAGATTGAGATCTGCCGAGCTATTGGAAGCGTCGGCGTCGTATCCTGTCCCGAGTGTTGACATGTTCGGAGGAGACATGACATCGTCATACCAGCCTTCATAAACTATCAGTAGTGAACTATAAAATAAAATAAATCTTTTGTCAATAACTATAAATCACTTGTCAAGTGTTGACTGTCAATTATTTATAAAAAGGTACAATATTAAAAATAAAAATGTATTTTGAGATATTTCCTCCACAATTTTATAAAATGATCAGGAACAGTTTCAGTCATAATGATGACTTTCAACAAGGAAACTAGAACAAAATTATTTTATACAAAATTACATTGACTTAAAAACTATAAAAATGTAGGAGTACCATGATGAATAATGAGACAAGATAATCACTTAATAGAAGACAATGTTTCGACAATAACTAAGGTAATTGCTCACCATGAATAAAATCTGTATGAAGATTGATTTGCAACAGCTCTGCCTAAAAACGCAAGTCGTTGGATAGCTCCTGCTATGACATTACACCGGAGGGTACCGTTTCCCCCACAGAAAAAGGTTTTTAGAGCATCTTTTAGGCCTTCTTCTGTTAGGCCGCGGCCCCAATATTTATCTCTGCGGACCACGCGCTCTGATATGACTGGTCCAGCTTCATAAACCTGTAAAAGCAATAAATATCTTTAATTTACATTGATAAACACATATATGCCACAGTTTTGGATAGTGAAACTGACTCATTCTAAAACAGATAAAAATGTAAGACACTATTTTATTTAATTTTAATTACATGTTGAATAATTTACATGCAGATATTAGCAGCAATAATGCGCTAAAATAATAAGTATACATTCCAAATTCTTTTGTAACATGTGTCATAAATTATTATTCAGCCTTTTTAAAGTGCTAAATTTTAAAGAGCAATTTTAGGCTCATATATGATATGGGAATAGTGTTTCTCTAGAGACGTGCCCACTGTATAAAGAACAGCTATGTTCAAATAATAAATAGCCTTCAAATAATATCATACATGTTATTCTGGGGAAGAACCTAACTGCACCCTAAATGATATGTATAAACATTAAATAAAACGGTTTTGAAATTATTTCTCAATACTTTTATCTCAATATTTTTAATTTTCTGTAATACTTTTTACACATCAGTATTTTACAGAATTGCATCCGCATATGCGTATTTAATGAGCAGCGAATGAGGTAACCCTTTGAATAAAAAAATCATAATGCTAAAAATTTTGCATCCCAAAATATTGTATGTTACTTGAAAACAACCAAGTCTCAATAATCTTCAGTGATACTGATTGGATGCGATGCGCTGAATCAAAAACTGAGATTACAAATTCCAAAGAATTTCCGTGGAATTTGAACAATGTATTGTGTGTTTTGTGCGCATAAGATGTGTTTACTGTACAGAGTGGATTAAATTGATATCTACCTGCATGCCACACAATCGAACACCGAGAGATGCAGAAGTACTGGCTGCACACTTTGCAATTTGCTTTGACATCTTTTCGGCAGATGCATCATCACCATGCTGCCTAGTACCCATCTTCAAATCGAGGATACATGGACGTCTGTATGTCGATGTTATGTTCTCTAGCATGAGAAAATCTGTCAAAAAAATAAACTGTTCATTAGAAATGAAAACAGTGCATTAAAAGCATCCTCATTTTAAAATCTAGCAATATCTGTGATAATCTGCAGGTCATGTTGAATCATAGATGGCAAATGGGAATTCAAATAAATTTTGTATACTGTGTATATATTAATTCATATAATAAAATGAACCAAATATATAGTAATAAAATAAGTCAGCCTCTATGATCTAGAAGTAAGAGTCTTGATTAAGTCAGTATCAAATTACGTTTGTTTTCATTCAAGTAATAATCTTGGATATTTTGTGTTCACATTCTCGTTCCTGTTTATTTGCCTTTTGCTGCTTGATTACGACTCTTACTTGCCACTTCAGCATAAAATGATTTTCTATCAACAGGTAAAAAAACATTCAACAGCTAAAATATATTTTTCTTAAGAGGATCTTGAATGTATATATAAAAAAAATACTATGGAAATGTTAAGAATAATCATTAATTTTAGTTGCTTTATTACTTACATTGCTTATTGGTGTTGTCCATTTGAGAAATACTTTTAAGAACTTCGGTAGCTTTGCCATTTCGATGAACTTTGAACCTGAAGAAAAAATAATTAGAGATATTTATGTTATAAGAAAATTCTACTTTATTAATAACACATCACACATAGATCAGGTAGCATTGACGGTAAAAAATAAATAAAATAATTAGTCCTAATTGCCAATAGTCTTTTTTAGCAATATAGAAAATTAAATCAATAGTGTTCCGATCGAATCCGACCGAATCGAAAATATTATAAACCACTATAATTAGAGGTTGGGCATCACAGTGAAAACCAGTTCTTTTGGAACAACTTTTGCTGGGTTAAGCCCTACTACAATTTCATATACCTCACCATTGGGAATGAAAATGCTAGTATTGTTGATGTTGAACAAATTTATGTAAATAAATTATAAGGACAATTCAGGCTACTTTTAAACACAAAAATCAGTTTATCCTCAATATTAACATTCTGTATCAAAACACAACAATCCGCCGTATCAACAGTTAAAAAAATGTTAATGATTTTTTTCAAGAATATTCATGTAATTATCAAATGTAGTTTACAAAAATTTATGAACTATCTCAATCGATCAAGGCATTTCTTATACCGCCATTATGCTAAATATTTGTTGTATAGGGTGTCGTTATATATTGTAATAAAAGCAACTTATCTTATCTACCTTATCTAATTACTTGTGTAACATACTGTGTATTATTTTTGATTTAGATCCATCAAATTATTGAATGAATTATTTGATTACTCACTTCAAAACATCATCACGCTTGCGTTTTGAGCCTAATGACTGCTTGCGCCCATTATCATCTCTAAAACTTGGAGAATATCTCTTGTCGAGTTTTGTATTGCCTGTATTTGTTGCCTGCATAACACCTGAAACAAATCACTTAAAGGTGAGAAAACAAACGCCTCGATATCAATTCAATTACCATAAGATAATTGACAAAATCATTAGAACAAATATCACATATCAGTAGCCTTAAACTTAAGGGAGCAGAATCACTTAAATAAACATTAAATCTATAAAACATGAAGAGCTGTGATATTTTTTTATAATAATAGTACTAGCATAGAATACTAGATAATGAATTCATAGACTATTTGAAAGGAATAATAAAATCGTATTAGGGCAGCAGAATAGAGTTCGCTCCTTCATAGTCAGTTATAATATCGTCGAATGGATATCAAGAAACAAAATAACAATGATTCTTGATGAAAATTAAGCATGAAATGTTGTATAAATAAAAAGCTGTAATAAAGGAACAATATAAATTACATTATTGCCATTTTTAAGTTATTCTCACATCTGAATTTCTTGACCCAATAGATCCAATAGTTGTCAGAATGTATTTTTAATCCAGTGAAATTTTGCAGATTCATATTGAGTCAAAGCTAAATAATAATGAAAACTAAATATAATGGAGTTAAGATGATTGTCTATCAAAGCTGGGCACAACTGTGTATGTAGAGAAATGAGTTACGATAAAAGCAAATCACAGATCCATTTGATAAGTTAATATTATTACTCAAGCATTAATTTAAACAAATGAAATGATTTTTCGAATAGCCTTCTCATATCACAACAAGCAATGAACCTTTACATCATCTAACAATATTATACGTTATCTATGATCAAAAGGCTAACTCGACAATGAAAAGAATAACAGCAAAGAACTACTGATTTTAAGCAACAGAACCAAATAATAAAACCTCAAGTGAATGCAATGAAGTCAAAGAAACACATTTCAAGATTGATAAATTTTAAATTCCTTGAATTTGAGTGTATATTCATTATAGAGATTGTCTTTACTGTGTAAAATAAAAATATGACAAAACTGATAAAATTAATTTGTTATAAATATTCACACGTGAACTTCTTTTTCCTAAAATTTTCAAAAAGATGGATAAATTGAAGAAGAAAATAAATACGAAACACCAATTTCCTAAATATAAAAATGTTAACAGACATGAGTAGATTGTCGTTATTGGATTGTGGTGTTTTTTGTGTGTTGCGGGTGAGAGACACATTTTTTTCACTCGAAAAGAGACTGTGACAATAGAGAGAGCCATATTAGAAATACAAACCCAGGCAAAATTACCGATGGCATCGATCTGTTTTTGGGTGCCGTTCGTTTGTCGCATGTCACAAATGGTATCAAGTCACAAGTGGGTCCCCCTGGGCACATTGTCGCCAGGCCGGCAGGTTCCCGCTGCGCCCACGTGAGTACTGTTGTGCGGTGGCGAGCCCTTGTGACAACAAGGAAACTGGTTGTTGCATCAGGCGCGTAAAGCACCTCATTCATTCAACACCGCGCATGCCTGGGAGTGGATTTGGACACTGACAGGTGTTACAAAGGACAGATGTTTAAAATGAGCCCCCGACTGATTGGATTCATACTTTGATGAATTTTAATATCTTGAAAGAATTTGTATCATTTTAATGTTTTTCAATGTTCTTGATTTCACCAATCTTGAAACTTGGAAAAAAAGAAAGCTATCAATAGTATCTATTTATTAGATTTCCACCAATCAGTAGGAAGCCCGATATTAACAAAGGAAATTGCTATGAAAAGGTGAAGTTTAATAATCAGACCCAATTATAGACACTAGCTTGATTTTCATTTTTACATTTAAAAAGAAATCGTTTGAAATTATAGCAATGATAAATTAGCCAAATATTTTCTAAATATTAAATGACTCATAATGGAAGATCATCATTGCGTGAAAGTGTACCCAAGTTAATAAACAATCAAGAAAACATATATTAAAAATACCAAATGCCAAATACCATTTGGTACACAGTATTATCTGAATTGAGTTTAACCTATGAATCATATTACTCAACGCAAACTCTATGTGGTAATAATATTACAAATACTATTAGGAATATATGTAAGCAATGAAAACAGCCTTACTATAATCCTGAATATATGATATAATATCAAATGGACTCGTCATTATTTTGTCTACTTATGTGATCAGTAATGAGTATGAAGTGTCATATTTCAAGAAAAAAAAGAGACTCTTTGGGGAAAAGGAGTATAGGATGACCTTTCTTTCGCCATCTTGCATAAACTTAAAAATACACGATTGCTGAGCAATCTCCATAAATGCTTACTGCTATTGCCTAAATGACCCTGCTTTGTGAAACCAGTTAACCTATGACATGAGTGCATGTCTAGAATACAAATCTGCTTGCAAGTGAGTAAGTGTTAAAAATAAATAATAACAAAAAATAACAACCACAAAAAATATTTATCTGACAACCACACTTTTATAAAAGAGCATGTATAGTAAATTTCGATGACTTCAAAAATGGTCAAGATTTATTTTGAATTATCACAAATAACAAAAGTTTTTATTTTTAAGTACTGATAATACAATTTTTATTTGATTGTTATAAAATTGCAACTGTCAGTGGAGTCCAATATTGATGAAATATTGGAGCATAATTTTGAAAGACGGAATGAACACAGATCGATGTTACATAGAATAACACGTTCACAAAGCAGTAACTGACCCAACCAGATCCGATTGACCGGAAAGACTGCCAAAAATGACAGCATGTACGGTAATCAAACCCGGTATCCATATATTATGATATATCTAAATAAATATGATCACATTGAACACAAATATAACAACTTACCAACGCCATTTCCAATATCCATTTTTTTTTTTTAAATTAGAGGCGCCACAGGCACCTTAAGTAAACTATGCTTTACTTTTTCACAAAACGGAGCAATAGAGAATTTTGAATCTAGATATTGGATCTTTATTTATGAGCCAGCTATTAAAATAAGCCAAATTTATCAAGTGACACAGAAAAACTTCATATTTATTGGATGTTTTGATAAATAAGTGTATCACATAACTCATAATGCAAGTGATTTTTCACAAATAATTAAACAAGAAAAATGATTTGTTTCATTAATATTATCATTTAATGACAGATATATGAAATATTATATCTATGTCAACATAGGTATACTTTTCTTTTAGAACTTATCAGTACAGTGCGGTTTTAAGAGATGTAATTGCAAAAGAAAATTAGAGACTAAATATCATCACCTGATGAAATGAGTTAATGATCCCAAGATATAATTAACGAAAATGCTTTTCATTGGCAGAAAGACTTAAGTCCTCTTGTTTTTAGAAAGCAAGAATCACAAGTGATTGGAACAAACAAAACAAAAATGTAAGTCTTGAATATTAATTGAACCTACGTTCTTATGCTTCTCAGGTGAAGATATTTTCATAAAATCAAAATTTATAGAAATATCTGCTTCATAATTGTACTATGAATTATGTGATATAGCTGATACCTTCCCACTACGTGAGAATTATATTTAAAATTATTGCAATTGCTACGGTGACGATAAAACAATCGTGTGATATTCACTATTGAAAAATATTATCAATCGTGAATGATGAAGAAATAAACGATACGGCATTGTGAAAAAATACGGAGTTTTTCTGTTTTCAAAAGTAAGAGTGGCAATATTGCGCTATTGTGCAAGGAGCTTAGCTCCGCTCTGCTGGGGCGGCCATTTTGTGGAGTCGCGGGTGAAAGTGAAATTTTCATCGACCGCGTACGAATGATATTATCATGCTATATGCCTACGTTTTGCTACATTTCAAAACGGTACCGGTATTCCCTTCATCTCGATATAAATTCAACTAGCGGAAGAAAATTACACTTTCCATTCCGTTAGAGTGCAATCTATGCGTACCTATTCGAATAAGTCATCGCGTTTGCATTTGTACCAACATAACCGCACGCCAAAATCCGCGTTCCGATACGACATTTTGTGAACAATATTTCGTTTGTATAGAAACTTGCAGCTTTCTTTAATGAAACTCAATTATCACGTCAATCAAATTTGATACGCATATTTACGACAACTAAAGATCAGTTTGAATCTCCCTTCTTTACTGTATCAATAATATACGTAAACATTCATACTTAAACTTTCAGTAATATAAAAATAGGTTAATACCCGTCATAATTACTTAACGAATATCGCTCACTAGGCAGTAATAATGAAATCACATTTTGATTTTATACGTTCATGTACGATAAAGACATTACAAACCTAACTGACGTGCTAAAGAGGCTCTAAATATATTCTCGAATTTCCATATGGCAATACCTAAGTAATGCGAACAACGATATGTTTTTATTAATTATTACTCTAGGGGAGGAAAAGGACATCAGATCTGTATACATATAATATAATGCCGAATGTTAAATGTTCCATGTTTATAGGCAGTGTTAACAGGGACATGGTAGAGGTATATCAAACAAAACATGCAATAGATGTTTGGTGCACAGCTAGACATCCAGACTGACGGAATGCGAGAAAGTTATGAGTAAGTAAATGACATATTGTTTCGTATGTAAGTATACTTAACAGCATACGGGTCGGTGAAAACCGTGTTAATTAGACTTCGAAATATTACGTAAAACTTTTCTCTGGGATCTTAGACCAGTCTCGAATAATAAAAAGTCTTGAAACGATTGGATTTCACAGGCGCGCACACTTTAGCTCAGATGATTTGCAAACAATATACCTAACATCGTATAATATGTTTTAAATAAACAATAATTTAATATCTGAATGCCGAATGAATACGATTTTCTCATTCAAGTGCAATCAAAATAATATTAAATGAAGTTTGTACAAACAGAGCTTGTACAGTCGATAGCGAGCGCGAACCAATTAATAATATAAACCGCCACGGAGTTAACCCCTGATGAAATTATCCAATAAGTTGGAAATTTTATTTTAAGCGCGCTTTGGAAGAGAAAATTCGGAAACATTCAGCAAACAGTACCACCCAGCGAACACAGCCGTTGAGCAATCACAACAAACTGCCTTCGATGGCTACAATTGAGTAAATAATCAATCAACGGGCATAACAGTCAACCCTCGAAGAACCGTCAATCGCACCGAGAGATTTTTTCACTTACCGCTTATAATATAGCCATCGTTATTATCGATTATTTAATCAAAAATTATCGATACACAAAATACATATTCCCGTCGACACGCGTACCCATTTCAATTGTAATATTTAAAAATATAAGTATGTATTATAGATGCTCAAATGACTGTTCAGCAAAGGTTGACTTGAAAGACTGTACACTAAGCTTTTTGATGTTTCTTCGACGTGTTTTGCTCCTGGTCGGAAAGACAGTTCTTACCTTTGTATTTAGGGACAAACATCTCAATTTCTCTCGGAATGTTCTGGTAAAAGTGCAGCTCGCGAGCGTTCAGCGGTTTTATGACGGTACTGTCGTTCAGCACGAGCAGGCGCGTGTGACCTCCGACCTGTACAATGTAACAATAATCACATTAGTAAACCAAATCGCGACTATTCACTGCTAGAACGGTTACTTCGTATAGAATCTAGACAGTAACACAAGAAATAGCTTAATGAGATAATACAAGAACAATGCAACCAGAAAGAACTGGCATATAGTTTTACAATACAAAAAAATGTGATTCAAATGTATATGTAACTTATGCAAATTTCTGAGTCGTCGAAATGAAGCACGTACATTTTATAAACGTAAATATTTAATACCTGTCGATGTATTTAATGGACATAACCCGGCTTTAAACACATGCGCAACGAACGATCGGGTGGTTAGTGTGTTTTAAGACCTGTGTATAAAGCCGGTTGTATTATGAAAAGCACACTGTATGCACCTGATTATTGAGTGGATGCAGATCGACTTCGCGGTCTGATTGCACGGGATGCCGCGTAGCGAGCATCTTCGCCGGCGAAGAGGCGCCCCTCGCGAAGGAATCTTCTCTGTGGCTCCCATAACCTTCCTCGGAGAGGGCTCCGCCCCCGTCCATGCCGTCGGCCTCGTCCTCGGTCTCCCTCCCGAACCCCTCGTGCAGCATCTCATCGTGGTCGCTCGCGTATCCGCCTCCATCTGCGCTCTCGAACACTCCATCGCTGTGAAATTCGGACTCCAAAAGTAGGTCATCATCGTGGGCAAAAGGGAAGACTTCCACTTGCCGGTCCTGATTTTGGTTATGCTGCTTATTTACCCTCGCTGCTGGAGCGAATTTGCCCGCCAGCCGCAAATCAGAATCTCCCATGCCCCGGCCCCCTAACGAGTACACCATCCCCTCAATGCTGCGCTGGTTTGACTGGTGGACGCAGGCGTCTTCGTGCGGTAATAGTCGATTGAACGCAGAATACCGCAGAATATCTGAAAAAGAATATAATATTATTAGGAGTCATAATACAAAACGTGCACCTATAACTAAATGCAACATGTTCAATTGCTACCTAGTTAACTATTGAAGTCACTCTCGATAAAATCCTGCTGACATATTGAATGCAAGCGTTCAATGTAACGTCGATCATACGATCCTCGAGTCAACCGGCGTTTCTGAGAAAAAAATATGACTAAGCGTCGCAAGGGGAATCGCGCGATTCCTCTAGAACCGGTTTGTGCCACGAGAGCGGTCAGTCAAAAAATAAAAGAAAAAATGGCAGATATTCAAAAGCGGCTCAAAGCGAACGCGGATACTTTATCGTGCACAAATCTAGCGCCAGGCTGCGTCACACTTGCTCACCGATGATATTATTAAATTTATAAGCGGAGTGTAAAGTGAACTGATCAAAAGCATTCATCACGGAACGTATCCAGTGTTAGGATTTGGGCAGACTGATCTTCGCCGCATTAGTCTCGAGAAAATTCAGGGTTGAGAAAAATATTACGACTGCCACATTTATAACGCACGTGTGTGCTTTTTCTCTATGCACCGTCGCTGAAACAGTATTTTCTTTTGAAGATCCCTTTCGGGAATTAATCAACCAAGACACAAAAGGCCCAAATAATTCACCAATTGAACAAAAAGCCATCGTAAACACGATGAGCTTTTATTAAAAATATTCATAAATATTTCATATGGTTTTTTTTAAATTGAAATTTAACATACATATTATGAAAACAGAGGAGATATTAAATGGATTGTTAGTATGACCATTATTTTTCATAATATGTAATAATATCAAAAATAATTCATAATCGCTTCTAAATGAAACAGTGATCGGGCACTATTGAGGTCAAGTACACGAATAATTTGAAACAGTGTGAGCACACACGCTATGTCAAATTGAAAACTTTGTTCGGAAGTCCATATCAGTAAGGGAAGCAAAATAGTACGTGCGGAAGAAAATTTATGTAACTTTTACCCTAGAAAACTTGCAATATTAAACCATACGCGTAGCGGTCAATAGCGCGCAATCGAAGCCCTGGACAACACGCATGAGGGCAGCAGCCAATTTAAAAATAACGGAAAACATGCCCAGCTTTTCCGCTTTTCGCATTCCATTCGGTGTCAAGTATAATATTTTAGCTTCTCAGAAATAAATCATCTTATATAATAACAATTCAATAAAGTTGCCAAGGTGAGAATGTTTTATATTCGTTGACATAATTCAACATTAAATTTCATTGGTTTATCACAGATTCTGTTACAATTATTATCATTATACTCTTATACGCTCTATATAAACAGATTCGTATTCATTCATTTGAATATAGTATTTTTTATATTACTTCCTATGAATAATAACTACTAGATATAAACAAATCAATTGATAACCTTATTATTTGTGCTTTTAAAAGAGAATAAGATTGCTTGATGTTCTAATGTTAAATCGAGTTCTCGTTTTAAAGCATACAGACCAGCCAATCGCGACTAAATGTAAGGTCAGTTAATGAGAAAATTTTATGTACCTAAATCAAGCACATGCCACGTACAGGAAAGCCAACAAAGCTTTTTTATTTACTAAGGAGAAATATGAATATTGCATCCAAATAGCTAAAATTCCTTCTTCATTTTATGATAGTTCCCTCTCTGTGAAGTTAAAAAATATTATAAACTAGAATTTGATACCGTACTCATTTTTTAAATTGTTGGGTTTGTATGCCTATACCTCTCACATACAAATATATTTCGACATTAAAACTAAGTTTAAAAACATATATATTTAAAAAAAAAAATGAATTCAAATAAGAATTTGAACAGAAATATTCAAGAGATATCAATAGAATTTATGCCCGAAGTATCAAATTTAAAAATCAATATTTCATACTGAGCTTACAGAATACTATCCCTAATATACTCGACCCGGACAATCTTACCGTCAAACACTTTTCTTATGCTTAGCCTAATTATCAAAGGCCAGCAATTATTGCATTAGTTACCTTTGAACATAAAATGCAACCAGAAAACATGTAGTGGTAAGCACAAAAGAAAAATAAAATAAATATGAATAAAAAATAACCCTACTTCGAACTCAATTGAATCAGAGCAACTTATGTTGATAAATGATTTAGCAGAATGGAATTCGAGAAATGCGTGATTGCTAGAAATAAAACTTGCATTACGTTGGAGTGGCTGAGAGTGTGTCGTTTTTCGGTTATTTCAAAAACTTTTAATTTCGCATAACAAATCATTACATATGTACCTACAAACATAGCGGCGTTCCCGGTGACGGAAAATTTCCGCGGGTTATGTCACAGCAGAAGACTGCGATCTCGGGCGAACATTGATAAGTGCCCCTCGATTAAAAAAAACTCAGTTTAACTTTATGTTAATAAAAATACAAGAGTCTCATTCATGTAGATTCTACGTGTAACATGATGCAATTGCAACATCATACGTAGCTAATACTCTCTTATAGAAAACAAAAATTGCACGGACAAAATACATTTTCAGATGGTCTTCATTACACCAAAATCAGTATGCGTTTATATTAAAATAATTTCTCAATTACTTTAATTGATTCACATCACTGAAAATAAATTCAGATCAATTATAAAAATAATATCAATATGAAAATACTTTTTTTTTTTTTTTTAAATAATAAAAACACATTTTTTTAGTACTTATTTCCACAATATATTTTTTGATCAGGACCGGTTTCGCTGATAATCAGTTGATAATGCTCGCGATGAGCGAAACCGGTCCTGATCAAAAAATATATTGTGGAAATAAGTACTAAAAAAATGTGTTTTTATTATTTAAAATATAGTGCCTTTCCATCAAGAAGTGACAGTTAACACCATAAAGTGAAAAAAAAGAAAATACTTTAAGTGTGGCCCTATCGATATTATTATCCCTATCGAAAAATTCAACAAAAGGAAAGTGAAAATTATGTTTATTTTATTTTTAAGATTTACATAATATTGCTACGTTTTTATTTTGTATTTTGCAATTAGATAACGCGATAACGGTCGAATGACGTTGGGTTCGTTGTTAGTACAACCTGTAAGCTCACTTTATGTATGGTCAAGCATGGTATCATAATAGCTATAGGTTTCTTCTCTTACTATAGAATTTCAGAAAATTCAGCTATACTTAATACACCTGTATTGTACAGTTAAGTAACATTAAAATAAGCCTGTTAAGTGACGTTCAAAAACATATCAACATGTGCCAGCAGCACAATATTGAAAGAGAAAAATCAAAATAATAACGAGGTAGTATTATAATTTGAATGGGAAATATACTCCAAAGAGCACGATAAAAAGTTGTGTTTTTTATAGTTAGCAAAGTGCATTATCAAGCCGATATAAGTAAGCTAAGGGAAAACAAACGTCGATGGGTAATAGGCAGTTGCCGGGCGGGGTCGGAAGAAATAAATATACGAGATTTTCTGAGCATTGCGTGAATCGCGTCACTAGGAAGTGACACTTCATGTGACGTTTCGCGGCATACCGTCCGCCATATTGCGATTGCGACGTCACATCTCGCACATAGTTCTAAATCGTCATAAAAGGAAAAACAACAATCGACTGGTGTGAGATGTGTGAACTTCCCGTATACTTTGTCATGTTTGTTTTTCACAGATAGGTAGGTCGTGAAATAAACAATCGCAGTATATTATTTTTTTATTTGTTTTTGATAACGGAAATACTCGATTAAAATTTTCTGAGAATTATTTAGTGCATATGCTTTACAAAATGTTATTGAATTCTCTGGGTTAATTATTTTTCAGTATGAAATTGGCAAAGAAAAATTATCATTGGAAAAAGGCAAGCAATACTTTACTCGAAATATTTTATTGATTCGTCAATTTATTTAAAAAAAATCTAAATAAATAAAAAAAATATGGATTGTTCCAAGAAGTTCAATCTGACATATGGCCACTTTTTAGCACTGATATATACATACGATACTTCGTATTTATACATAAATTATTGGTTCCCTCGATTCATATATTTAAAGATATTATATGTTTTTAGTAAATTTAACATAATCAATCAAATAACCTAAATGGTGGCATCGTTTAAAAATTATTTTAAAGCAATTTTTTTTTGTTAAAAAAAGAGTAGTTTTTACGAATATTTACTCAATTATTTTATTGTGCTAGTATAAATAACGGCGCTAAATTGTAAAATAAATCTGTTTTCTTACTGAGTATCCATAAGTGTAATTGTTGTAAATCGATATGAATTTGGAGCAGACGTGACGAAAACTCCTCGAATTTCACGTATCAGCGAATCTGATATAAGCTACATATACAAGTATGATAAGACAGTATCTACAATATGTACGTGACATTTGATAAAAAAAAAAACAGTATACATTTAAAAAAATATATATAATTACCCAAAAACATATAAACAAATTATGAAGAAAAAAAAATGAAACAAAGACATGCAAAGATAATACAATAATTGTTTAGATAGTGAATGACAATATGAAATACTTACTAAAATTTATTCGTAAGCTTTTAAAAACTGTCTCAATCACATTGCTAGATCTAGGTATATTACCCAATTTCAAATCTAAATATTTTACAAAAACATATATGGCGATATGTTCTTTATCAATTTATAACGGGTTGCGGAATGTCTCTTCAGCGCCATTTTTTTTTTTTAGAAATGGAATCTCACGATGTGTGGAATCGGTCTTGATCATATTAAAACATTGAATAATATTACCATATTGGAGGCGAAAGCTTTCTTACGGCGGAAAAGAAAATTCAATCAGCTTTGCTTAAATTGTATGCAAATTATTTTGAAAAATGAAAAATATGGATTCAGTCGAATATTCTCACCAGAAATATACCAGTTTATACCCATGTTACTTAATATTTTTTTTCCAACTATTAGTTAAAAGTCTGTACTTTTAAGCTGGATACTTAAATAAAACAAAATATTAAATTTGAATTGTTGCAACTTTGTACGATTCCATGTCTTATCACAAACGACCCCGGTTTCGCCCTTCGGCATCTTCAGGTATTCCATCGCACGGATGCAACATAACATACGAAACCCGGGTCGTTTGTGATAAGACATATGGAATCGTACAAAGTTGCAACAATTCAAATTTAATATTGAAGTTCCATCAAGCACCTTCAGTCGATATCATAAATTAAAACAAAATATATTAAACATCATCGAAGTTTTGACAATAAATTTTCCATACAAGTAAACAAAATCAATAATTATAAATAGTACATACAACGCTACGTTCTCCAACTTACCTAACAATTAAAATCATCCAATTTATATTTCACTTTATGTAAAAATAAATCAAAATTGTCCAAATGTGTAACTATAACAAGACACTCGTAAATGCTTTGATTTAAAGTACTCACTGTCAACAATTATTTATCACAAAAGATCAGCTTTCAGTAAAAAAATTAATAACCTTTGTTATTATAAAAAGATAACACCCACGCTTACTTACAATAACACATACAAGTCGAAAAAACAGTTCCGGTAGTGTTGCCAATATGAAATATTATTTAATTCACATTTTGCAAAATGTTTCCCATTCACTATCTGAATTGACCAATAACAAAAATAACCGGCGCGTGGTATAAATTTATTCGCGGACCGTAACGATAATAAAAATACATCGGAGAGCGCGGCACTGCGCGAGCTCCCGAGATGAAGAAGACACGCTGACTAAATTCGCTCGTCGAACGCTGAACGCCGAAAGCGAGCTGGCAGAAAATGAATTCTGTGTTATTATTGGCAATCGCACACGCTCTGCAATATCGAATATTGATTCAATTTACGTGGCGGATTTTACTTCCCAACGGGGCCGAAAATTATGAATATATATATAAATAATGGCCGTGGAACACTGATGAGTTATCATTCAGATCAAGTAAAAATACCATAACTCCTATATAATTAAATACATTGTCCGCTAACAACCTTTAAAAATGTACATATAACTAAAACAAGTTCTTAAAATTCAGGTAAAAAAAAATATTTACCAGTCTTAACATTAAACGTCTTGTGTCCGGATATTTATTTTTGAAAAATAATGTTTTAACGATTTTAACAAATATATTTTATTTACGTAGTATCGGTCGGTAGCGGGGTTACAACGTAATGTATCGGATAAAAATGAATAAATCACGTAAAAAACGGACTATATGTAAATTATTTGCTTCGATAGCTATTGGTATAGCAGTGTTTCTCAACCATTTTTGGCCTGTGGCCCCCTTTTGAGATTTTATTTTTGGTGTGGCCCCCTCCACTATTTTTTCGAAAAAAGTACAAATTAAAAATCAAACTTTATTTCAAAATACCAAAATATATTTTGTCTATGATCACTTGAAGATTCTGTGGCCCCCAGGGGGGTCATATGGCCCCAGGTTGAGAAACAATGGGTTATAGCATGCATGTTTTTTGCTAGCGTTCCAATAATACTTTTAATAACATGATAATAAACCACAGAACTAGTATCTCCGTGAAAACGATAGATTTTCTACAAAATACGACGATTGTGGTGTAAAAATCTACTTTAGTTTTGAAATTATACTCCTCTGTAACATATTTCTAGCTCAACCTTTCTTTTAGCATATGTCAAAAAATTGTACGAATTTGATTAAAAAAAGTGTTTTTTTTAAATGATAGGGCAAAAATAACAAACATTAAGAAATCAACGCATCTGGACACAAACTATCATGTCGATTCAATAAATCTAGAATTAGAATTCTTTCAATGGAATATCATTTTTAACGAAATCTCGTGTATTGCGGTCCAAAAATTGCACAGCAAAAAGTTTTAAATCGCAATACTTTTTTAAAAATTTATCAGGAATTTCTTTGATATCTCGTACGAACGAAGTGAATAAAACCGTACCTAATGTTCAACGCAAGTATTGTGTACATTTATATAGCATTTGCATCACGCTATTGTTATCATACCAAATTAAAAGCAATATTCAAATTTGTGAAACATTTTTATCATAACCGCAGAAACGTTATCTAATCATCGTGTACTACAATTATTTGACTTTTATTCACACGAGGCGATAAGCATTATGATGATGTAGTTATGGTATATTAAATAGTTAATTTACAAATATTATCCACTCAACCTGTCTAAAGCTAAAAATCTACCGGCTTGTCGCTTTCTTAATATTTTACTTATTTCTAGCGGTTAACAGTTAAAGATTGTATGTGTGTATATTGTCTATGAAACAACGTCATAATTATGTCGCAACGCGCTTTTATTCGCCTCGTGTGAATAAGCCGTACGTTAGCCATGGTTTGTTGGTATATAGAACACTTAATAATGACAATTCATGTTCGCAGTAAATAACAAATGATCATCACGATACTGCTGGTTGTGTACGACACGCTTTATAACATCAGCGCGTCCTTGCTGCTTTTGGTGAATCTATTTCAGGCTTCGCGTTTTAGACATTTCGAGGGAGTCCGTCGGGTGATACAGCACGCGGTGATTTGCGGAATGTGGATCGCCATATTCATAATAATAATACACACATGGAGGTGTGTGTATCCCATGGGACCAGTGTACTTTCGGACTACGCAACAATTTCGTTTAAAAAAACAACCGGTCAATCTAATATTTTATAAAAACAAAACGCCACACGGAGTATTCGTACTGTTATGTAGCCAAAAATATATACAGCAGAAATGTGACAAATATTATGTTTTCTAATAATGCTTAATATAAGTTATCGAGTCATGTTACATCGTCAAACAGCAATATATATACCTAAGGCTCGCGCATCCGTTTCAGCAGATTGTGAAATATGGTTTTTTCCGCCGAACAATGAATATTGATAAAATAAACAATGTAATGTACACCGAAGATAAATTACAAATTCTTTTCTCGTGTATTGGACTACATGATTGTGTGTGACATTAATTTCAATTGTAGTTATTAGCGACACTTAATATTTGTAGACAAAATTGTCGATAATCTATAAAAAAAAAAAACAATTTTTATTAAAAAAATAGCATATCAGGAAAAAATCAAAGTCTATAAATTATGGCTTGATACAGTGTCGGAAATTTTCCATTACCGTATTAAAAAAATAGCACAAAATTGAAACATTTATCGGGGGAGGTTAATTAAATAAAATATTCTAAAAAATACATAAATTCAAAATTTCGACTCGGCCAAAGGTCGTAACTGAAAAATTTAAGCTCACTTCACTGATTTTAAAACAAAAAAACAATCAAACACAGCTATCATCAAAATTTTCTTGCTTTGAGTCTTCGTTTATAATTGCAAAAATGAATCACCTTTATTGAGTTATCCCATAGAGCGAATCGGTAAAATCACGGCGACAATTTTCTCTCATGTACGCATTAGTGAGATAGATGTGAAATTAGTCAGGTAGATACACGAGTGAACGTGTCACGAGTTTTCGAGTGAATGAAAAATAATTATCTGATGGGCAGAAATTTGGCGGGAAGAGTCATTTCAAATTGGGAATGCCGAAAAAATCATGGAAATTAAAAAAAGACGACCACAAATAAACATACAATAATTCTGCCAAGAAAATATTATTTTTGAGTCTGCACTCAAAGCAAACGCTTTGCAAAATTAGAATAAATAATCTTCAATTCAACACTTTTGAACTTTGTTGGTTAAAACTGAGAATGGGGTATAGAATCGCGGACAAGTGACAATAAAATCATTACAATAATAATGTAATTTTTTTTGGGTCTGTGATAACTTCGCTAGCTTATGTTGCGGCGCTCAAAGATTCTCAAGTCCAAAATGGACAATTTCATAAATTAATTAATTGATTTCCGCTCGAAAGTAATGATATTTGTGATTAATAAAATTCCCAACCACCTAATCCAATTAAAAAACAGGGTATACGATTAATTATCAACTAATTATTAATTAACAATAACAATTAGCCATATCTTATATTTCTATATTTAAAAAAATGATTAAACAACGAAGGAACTGGACAACACACAGTTTTCTCAGAACTTAATCGAAGTAATAAATAACTTAATGATACAATTATCCTGACGATACTTCTCAAATACGAGAAACAGATGTGACACGTTTAGTAACAAAATAAGGAGAATAACAAAATCACGAATTTTATATTGACTGATATGAAATATAAGAAAATATGAATTTTATATAAAGTGCCTGCATGTTTGGATGTCATTTTGGGTCCAGGGGTGGTGAAAATTGGCTGAATTTGAACAAACATACATTAATTCCTTTATGCACTAGCTTGCTTGCTACACACAAAACAACAAGATGGTAACTTTGCCCCCGTGAAAAGGTGTGTAATAACTGTCAGTGTTTGCATCAGAAGTCTATATGCTCATTGGAACCGGACAAAGCTACGTACATATATGTAAATAAAACATATTTATTAACACTTTTCATTATTGCCAACACGCCAGATATTCAAATATTCACTTCGACTTTTTCGTTTGATCAAAATCATCCGAAAAAAGGGTTTGACTAACACAATTCGACAGATAAAATCTCACAAACTAACATCTTGACTTTCCCAGAACTCGATGTCGTCGTGATAATTAGGCGTATCACTAACCACCAGGCTACAGAAGTCAACATATATCAAAAGGCGTACACAGTGAAAGGACGAGCTAAAACCAAAAAAGAATAGAATCATGAATATCATTTTAATTGTGAAGCTTTGATGTAAATAGTACCCACAGGGACCCATGCAAATAAGCCATATTATGGAATTGGAGTCGATTATTGAAAAAACATCAAATTGCGTATCGTAAATAGTATAGGTGTTTCAACTGGCAATGATTCTAAATTAATAAATAAATTTAATAAAGAAAATAATGTTTTTAGTATTCTTTGAAGTCAATAATTCCAATGATATTTTTCACAATATCATTGCTGGAAAAGGTAAGGATGAAATCTTACACCCATAATTTTAAAACTGGCTGCCAATGAACATAAATAACAATTTTCCTGACATTCTTCTAATTGTGAGTATTTTCCAAAAATTCCATTGAACACAACGATATTTTCTTACAAAAAACAAATAAAATGAGAAATATTTAAGTGAAAACGACAATTAAAAACGCGGTTAATGAAGAATCGTTTGACAGTTTCAAAATTTAAATTTGGAAAATCTTCGCACGTCTCGAACAACTGCCAATTTAGTGCGAATACCCTATTCCAATCTATAATCGCAGAACATATATTTTTTTCTGCGGCGCATTATTTTATTCGTAAGTGACGCATTCAAAATTTCAAAGCATAGATAATTCATTGTATATATTATGCACATTTAACCTTTGAATTCAAACTTCTCTAGCTCTAAATGTCTTAGGCGTTTCGGTAGAAATGAAGACTGAATCTTGATTATTTTCTTGCATCTGCTGCGTTACACACTGGTTGCCATGGGAGACAAAGAATACACGACTATCCAATTAAATCAAAACTATTTTCTAAAACATACTACTGCGACATTGCAAGAATATTGGATAATCGATATACCTGTACAAAAATAAAAAGTATACGTCGTAATTATAAAAAGATCAGAAACAAACGAGGCGAAAAATAAGACTACATCGAGATGTATCGATGTGATATATTGCTGTTATATTTCGGTCACTTGAGCTAATAATAGACAAGCCAACAGTTAGAGCCAGGGTGGACAACCGGTGGATGCCGATTACGATTGGGAATTTGGATTTTTTTTATAATTTTCATATTTAAATTTACAAGTAAGGTAAGCAAATAATAAAATATTTAAATTATATTATTTTAAGACTATGAAGCGACATTTTGAATTTAGAAACGTTTTTTTTTTAACTAAAGAAAAGCAGCAAAAAATTCTTACACGACTCTGGTTGGAAGTAAGCAATAAAGATTCAAATTAAAATCAACTCCTAACCTCAAAAAAGTTGTCCGCCTTTGAGTTAGGGAATGGCACTCCCGTCCATCAAGCAAATACATTATTTTACTCATATTAATAATGACTGAAACGAAAACCTCGCCATAGGCCGCCACAAAACTTCGAAACAACAGAATGTTCCGGCACACTTCAAATTTTGATGAAGTCTGAAGAAGAATTTTGAAGAAATATGAAGTCAAAAAGGCTTTGATCTGAGTTTATTACATTTTGATCGTTCAAATTTTATTGATTTTTATATGTTTTTTCGTGTACAACTCTCATGTATTCTAGCAGTCGGACTGGCAGTGGTTAGTTTATAAACGTATTTAGCCCCCAGGCTTAGTTTTATTTTTCTGAATGCGTATTATATTCAAAAGATAGAAACTATTTACCACTTGTCAACATGGCAGAAAAAACAACAAAAATATGAAAAACCTTATTGATTTCAACTGACCATACAAGAAGCAATAGGCGTCAAATTAAAGACAATTTTGAAAAAATATAAATTATAGTTTATTGCGACCTAAATCTTAAAAAGTGCATACAATTTTACATTACAGAAAGTCGTCCCAAATAAATTTTAATCTGGAGGGTGGGTTAAAAAGACCGGCAAATCTTCTGAACGTCACATGTTATTAGTCATATAACATTTGGATAAAAGCCAAACATCAAATGAGTGCACTAAATAAGGAAAAGCATTCCAGAGCGAAGTCATACGGCAACAACCCTTCACACTTTAATGTGAAACAAAAACAAAGAGGCCTTTTAGGGCGATGTATAAAGGCTTCAAACGCGATTCGAATGGCTGTTGGTATAAAAATATAACAAATTAAGTTGGTCAACAACATGATGTATTTCTGGGCTTAAATATGCAGATATTAAACAAAAATATGTGTGAATTTGCCAAGAAAAACAACTTATTTTTTCGTTGATGAAGGAGTCCGCAATTAAGAAAATTATTCCGATGCACGGTTCCAAAATAAAAACGTTGAAATGACGTAGGAAATGTCTTTTTCCGACCACTGTTGCGTACTGGATGACGAGAATGTGGGCTCGCCGCTATTAACCCATCGCTAACAGTGACATTTTAAATGGATGATGTGTAAAATTGAATATTCAAAAATAAATTTCGCATTTTTTTTATTCGTAGATATCAAAAATAAACAGACGGACACGGATGAATAAATAGATTTCGTTTGTGAGAAAAATTAATCGCCATATTTTTATTTTTATATAAAGACCTATAAGCATCACGGACACGTGGAAGTAAATTGACATGAAAAACAAATGATATACGGCAATGATGGAGAACCACCTTCCGCGAAGCTTGCACATAATAAGCTTTGATGAGTTACATCTAAAATTCATGAAAATTGTTTTGAAAATGAATCAAAACAATGAAATGAATAAATAAACTATTCTGATATAGCGCACACTCCACCTACATTTTGATAGCAACAATGTTCACATCATATAAAAATGATGACAAAACACTCAAAGTGACAATTCATCATAAATTTATTATCTGAAATAATTAATACAAGCATTTTTTACATTCGTGATGAATAATAACGATTGTTCTTGGTTATTATTGTTTGAAATGTACATAGTATTATTGCAATAGTAATTTCAAAAAAATCACAACATACCCATTACTTTTTTTGTTTGTCTCAACACTCTGTAGATCTTTCAAAACTAGGTTAAATTAATAAAGAGTAAAATAATATCTCTAAGGAACCCAACACAATGACAGCACTTTTGTGTTAGCAGTCCGTTTTATCTCGAACCGTTGTAACCAAATGCTAACATGCGATACATTATTTTTCCATGTTCAATTGTAGATTACAACTAGATTCCATTCGCATTGTATCGCACATTGTGGACACGCCTATCGATGGGTCACATTGTTTCGATGCCGACAATAAATTGGACAATGGCCAATGATGACATGTATCACATAATACAATATTTTCCGTTGTTATTTCCTGACAATACAAAGAAGCCACCTGTTCCTACCGCCGGGCGCATTTTACTGTGACCAAAAGAGATAAAATCAAACCCGAGCTTTTTCACCGAAAATAAGAACGCTAATTTTCTAGCAGTTATGTTGGCACTGGCCTGACTTTTTCTTGAAGATGATTTGGCACGCATGGCCTAACTATGAATAATCATGAAGTCTCGATAAATTCGGGAAAAAGTCCCCAAGCACCCTGACTAATAGATTCAAAAGAAAAATAGTTAAGGAACTCCTGCGATAATTTATTCATGTGGCATTTGAGAATTTCAAATACTTTGCGAATTTTCTGGCAACATTTTCTGAATAAATTTCTCAAACAAGTACAACTTTACACATTCTTATTCTTCTAACCAGAGTCCATGTGCACTGCGGAACTGCAACACCCCCAAGGAAATTGAGAAAAATGTAATATTAAATGAAATTATAATGTGAGCATGTATTAAGTTCACCCGCGAACCAATACATCCAATAATTATCATATATCAAAAGTGACACATCTTTATGATTTTGGGCAATACCGTTTTCAATAGAATATGCTCGATTGATTTTTGTAAGAAGGGAGCGGTGAAGGGGATTTGCAGCTAGAAACTTGGTCTGATACTGCCACTCCGACAGTATCTTACACTTTCTTTAATATAATCATATAATATTGACAAAATTATTTTATCAATTATAATGAGATAAAAATACACGCAATGTTTGATTTTTATAATTAAATAATAATAAAATAAAAACCAAATATTTTTTATTTCTGATCAATCGCAGCACCCCCATATATCTTATCCGCGAGCCGCCACTGAATATAAATATTATATTGTTTCCGCATGATCATACATTTACCAAATATTTTTTTTTGATCTATGTAAGTATGCACTTACAAACAGATCGTTTGATAATAGAGCAAAATGTTCTCAAATGGAAACAACATCAATCTTATAGTATCTTTTATTGTATTTTTTATCAGATTATATAATATATTAGGTTACAATATAAACAAAGCTTACTAATGTCTCCAAAGTGCTAAAATTAAATTCTTGCCAATCTATTCCCACTGCGTGTAAAAAAAAGAATAAAAAATTAACAACCTTCCACAAAATGTGTCACCGATTGACCTCATTATCGTCTTAGTGAATCGCATATTTTCCGGGGAATGAACAACATCAATTGTCAAACATGGCGCATCTGAAAAACACGATAATCTTAACCGATTGCGTTATCTGTCGACATAGATTACCTAAATATTTTTCAATAGAATTCCGACGAATCCATTTCAAAGAAATTCGACTCAAGAATATGTTGCGTTGTGCGAGAATTTAAAAGCTCTGGCAGAAAAACTGCGCGATGGTCAAAAGCTCACTTGAATGAATCAATCTTACAAAGCAACGTGTTTTCTTCTCCTATGCTAAGCATAGATTATTATTTTTTTTGCAGAAATAAATGTCAAGGGAACCACGAGGAATTATATTTTTAAAGTAACACGTATTATGAACGTGACACTGAAAACTGTTATATCGATTTACATTTTTTGTTTCGTGGTCTTTTCAAATGTAAATATGAATTGTTACACGAGCTTAAAGCTTATTAGTGTCAAAAACATCATTCATTTTAATATTATTGAATGGAATGTAACTAAAATCGGGTATAATGCGACTTTCTCGAATGCCATTGTGATAACTGTTGTATATATGACATTGCGTTTATTGAAAATGACATAAATATTACAACTCATGGCTATGAATCTGTATTGAAAAATATTTTTCTCATAACATAAAATTCTTCCGATTCATAAGTGATTTTTTTTATTGGAGATGACCCCGATTTATCTCTGAAAACTCTTCAATAACTGAGAAAATAGATATTTTATTTCACGATGTATAACACTTTATCAAATAAACGAGATATTGAAATTAGTCTGAGAAGTATAATTGAGTTTGTAAATATTTTAAAAGCAAATTCGACGACGATGATACATATATTTTTGAATTTCTTCGACTAAAAAAAATACAAAACAAAAAAAGCTTTTAAATTACAATCAAAGATGGAGGAGATCTAAAAATAAAGCCTTGGCGAAATAAAATTATGTAAGATAAATTTGCTTCTACACTAAAAGCATTCAGCTAAAAATACTATGAACTTTAACCTCGAACAACACGTAAGTAATTGGTAAAGAAATTTTACGGCTTCTGGTTTCCTATGAAGATATCTATCTGACAGTCGTAATAGTGGAGAGCAAAGACCTTTCATAAAGTTAATCAAATTAACAACACAAAATCGTTTCGAAAAAATATTCTACAAATGGAAGCCATGCTTGCTCTCACAATTCACAAAAACAGTGAAACGAAATGTTTTATATTGTGTCCAGTGTCCAATACAAATAAAGAATCGATCAAATCGCCACCCATAAATTTTGGAATATTCTAGGCCTTCGATCTTATGAACGATCAATAAATGCTTGTTAGTATATAAATCAACATTTGCAGTGCACTTAAGAAAATTGGTAAACATAATTATAATTTTATTTAGATTAAAATAATTTGACTTATTACTTTTTGCAAAATGGATAATTTTAAGAAACAAAAATATATATATTACTCTTTGAACGCATGCATGAAATGGTGACAGGCATGAACTGATTTTACTCTATTTTTCTTTGACTGACACTATTTCGACTTGGATACAACATTCGGCCATCCATTTTGTCGATCAATTCACGTTTCATGCAGAATGAGGTTAAAAGACTTATTAAATATGTAGCATATTGTAAGAAATTTAAAATAGGGTGAGCTGCGACGGAAAACAATGGTGTAGCGTGTAAATGAAAGATATAACACATATTTCCATTTCGATATACCCAACTTCAAATACAAAGATTTTTTGGTCGCTCACTTTCTTCATTCCAATTCATCTGGTTTCAAACAAAAGTAGAGAGAAAATTTGGACTCGTTCCAAACTATTGATATTTCGTCTAATATCGTCTTGCTAATGTTATCGATTGTGTTCGAAGGCATGCGTTTTTGTGATGTTTAAAAATTCTCTTCAAACCATCCGATCCTAAAGAACGGGGTATAGCGAGAGGGGGTAAGCTAATCACAAGTCATGTGCTAGCCCTATCCGTTCTGACTCTGCTCTCTTTGTAAAAGGAGGGGAAACAACTGCTATCTTTTTTGATGGAAGGAAGTAATATTTGAAAATAATGACAATCTTTTGACGTTTTCAATTCTTTCTATCTACTCTATTTACTCCTCGAAAACGGAGCGAGAACTGTACGGTTTCTATTATTTTCTATTTTATGACTGCTAAAATACACAAATAAAAACAAATCCTGTCCGGAAAGTGATACCAGCATATTGACGAAAGCGAACAATCAATGCAAATATGCATGTTTTGCCAACAGAAATTATTGACCTGCGCAATATATTGAAGTTCTAAATTCAAAATGATACGATCGATTAAAATTAATATGGGATGACTGTCGCTCAAGTGAACGGAATTTGACAGCTGTGAGTGCTTAAGGAAAATGGCCGACCTTTGTCCGCGATAACGTTTTACACATATACAACATTACTTATATAAATTGTGTGCTTATAAACTGAATAAATCTGGTTCCTGTGCATTCAAGATAACCAAATTACGTATTTCTAAAGTGGAATAAATATATTCAAAACTGAAAGCATGTAACGACATATTGATTGCTTAATTAATTCAATAGATGTTAACACGTTTAGTGATAACGATGTGAATTGTATTTGATATGCTAGTCGAAGCATAAAATGCTATAATAATATAGAGACAATGGGTGGTATAAATATAAAACCGATATTGAGCTGTTGACAATGAAACCAAAAGTACTAGGAAAAACCTCGAGGCATCCGTTAGTTTATTAGTTATTAAAAAAAATACTAATTGTATATTACCACTAAAGGAAATTGTGAAAATTGAAGTACATGTCACATAAACCACATAAGTAGTTCAACATAATAAAAGGTAGCATAAAATTCGTTACAGGAAGAACGAAAGAGGTGGCCACACTTTTGTGTGCAGATTTCGAATTAAAGATCTATCGTAGGCGGTACAAACATAATATAAAAATAAGTGTGTAGAATAAAAAAATAATCCAATGCCGCGAGATTTCTTCGCAGTCGAATTATTTCGTGAAAATCTGTTATAACTTCACCCAGTCCTCTTTTTACGCGAATTCGATTATACGCGATTATTTGGACGGCACCGTTACATTTTTTTACGCGCTTCACTCGTTTTTACGCGATTTTTTCCCCAAATTTGTTTTACAGAAGAAATTTATATATGATGCTAGGCATGTACATTTCATTATTTTTTTAAATAAAAAAAAATATATGTATTTTTACAACTTAATTTTGTAAAGTATTCCATTTTTTTAAATACACATACAATTGCCAAATGTTGACAAGTGTATCGGATATTATGCGAATTTTTGTTTTAGGGTGTGTAAAGAAATATAATGGAATTGCGTAAAAGCATGGGATGTATGTAAACTTGTTTAAACACAATTCATTTATTAAATTCGTTGAATAGCACCTTTCTCGGCCTCTAATAATTCATATAAGTGTATATAAGATCATAAAACATATAAAAAAATTTTTTTGCACGAATTTCAAAGAGCAAATTTTGGTTTTTCATACGTTTCTGGTACTTTTTTACGCGATACTTTAATTTTTGGAACCAATTTATCAAATTATATGAAAGTTATGATTTTTTTTACGCGCCTTTTTCTGGAACCAATGTATCGCGTAAAAAAAGGACTGGGTGTATTCATTTACGCGTTTTTTTAAAATGGATGTAATTTTCATAAAAAACTCATACTCAGATTGTACTTTAAGTGACAAGACAACATTGCTACAATACATTAACAAATTATGATTTTTCTCATATTTTTAATTTGTTGTATATGTTAACCAAGGTTTTGAAGGCCGATGATGCAATTGAAGTTATTTTTCCGTGGGTTTCAAACGAGACTTTTCATCTAATAAATATGTCATGTTTTTTAAGCATTTCTTTAACTTAAACTTATCCAATATTTACGACTTTTATAATTTGTACGCAGTCTATCGTGGAACATTTTGATCACGTTTATTGGGGAGTGATGTATAAAATGAATGTCACTTTTTATTCAATTTATTATAACTTACTTATTGCTGAAAGAGTTGGAATATTTATATGAAAATGAATGATACATGCATAAATTATCCGTAATTCTTTCTTATTTTCAAGAAATCATCTTTAGAGTTCCTTAATTGAAAAATGTATAATATCCTAAAAATTCTATCAAGGCAAAACAGCGTCTAATCATCAAAACCAATTAAAGATTACCATATAACAAATCCGGTTTCTTTGATGTAACCATATGATAACAACGATCTACAATGTTAATGTCAATTACAATCACAATAATGCAATCATAATAAATATTTATGACATGGAAATGGGTTACAAAAATATAGAATAACAAAATCAATATTACAGATGACTTGAGCTTCAAAGATTGCGCCAGAAATATTTTGAATAATAGAATAACCACTTTTACAGTCATCAATCTATAATATTATTTATCTTGTTTGTTTTCGAACAAAAGTATACAAAAAAAAACAAAAAAAACGTATTCGAAACCATTTGTAAACATTGTGAGTATGAATAATGGATTTCAATTCGTCAGTGTTACTACAAATTGAAAAGACGTAAATATAAATTCGGAATGTTTTAGTTCTGGCGCGTAGGAATGTTTTTTTCTAAATCAATATGATACCACTTACGTCAGTATGTAAGAATTGATAAACATAACAAAAAAAAAAATAATATTGCTACGTGGCCATTGCCGCAAAACGTCAGGTGTTTTCTTTGGGAATGAAGCTGAAAAGCAGTCATGTTTTAGTGAAAGATAATTTTACAGAAACGGAAAATCATGACAGTTTTTGTGAAAATTTTAGTTGTGACAGTTAAAATCATTTGTTCAAAAAAAATCTTATTCTTGGTAAGTGACATTCAGTCTCGCCAATGTAATAAAGACCTGTTCTTCAGGGAAATTTAAAAGCTTGAAAAAGGTTAAACAAGAATCTTGACGTCGACATTTTATTATTACACGTGGGCTTGCTTTTCAGTCTCGTTTGTTTCTTGGTTCAAATACAGTGAATAATCTACATCACGTATTTAAAATTCTAGAATTTTTTAGCCATATAAAGGCACAATAAATGACTAGAAAAAAGAAGCATCTAAAAATATATTCAAATAAGATTTCAAAATATTCTTAAATGATGCTTTAGATAAAACTATCAATATATATCATATACGATTATTCGTGAATTAAGTGTCGACAGTTCAATTTATTAACCTTGGCGGGAAAATGTCTTGTTTATTTACTTTTTTTTTACGATATCGACTGAAGGTGCTTGATGGAACTTCAATATTAAATTTGAATTGTTGCAACTTTGTACGATTCCATATGTCTTATCACAAACGACCCGGGTTTCGCCCTTAGGCATCTTCAGGTATTCCATCGCATGGATGCTGCACAGAACTGACTGTTGCATCCGTGCGATGGAGTACCTGAAGATGCCGAAGGGCGAAACCCGGGTTGTTTGTGATAAGACATATGGAATCGTAGAAAGTTGCAACACTTCAAATTTGTTTATTTACGTTACGTTGATAATGTCTTGTTAATTTTCTTAATTAATTTTACGTAATTTAACAAACAACCTAACTTCAAATACGGACTTTGAACTCTAACCTATTACCAAACGAAACCCACGGCTGTTTTGTACAAGCGGAAAATTTTGTCCGTGCAAAATAATAAAAAAAAAAATACATGGAACACAGAAAAATGTACCATACAATATTCAAAAGAGATGTAATACATAAGTATCTTAGAAAAATAGCTTTAATATCACTTTAATAACATAATCCAGTTTTTTGTAAAGCCGTATAAAATAAAAATAAATTGAAACGAATTGAGACGAGTCTGTCTTCTAATAAATCCTTAAAAATTTACCACTCAAAAATCTCTAAAATGCAAGCAACAAGCAAAAATATGCATTAACTACAAGATAGATATTCCACCATTTTCATTAAATATTGAAATTATTAAAAATCTTTACCAAATTTTCTTGAAAAACATCTTGAGCGAATATCCTATTAGGAATCTAAAATGTCAAAATTATAAATATGCACGGTTTATAAGAACACAAAACAAAAGATTAAGTGAATTGTTATGCAAAACGGTTTATAGCATTTGCAGTTAATTTTGAAGTAATACAGAAGCGTTTAATGTATGAAATTTACATTTTTACATTTAAAAGTCGGGGTTCATATGCATAATTGATTAGTCAAAGATTATATTCTAAATTAATAATAGAAAAGAATTTAAAATAAAATATGCAAAAAAACAGAAGTTCGCTAATGTGATATCGGAAAAAAACGACTCAAATTTAAATAGATAATATTCTAAAATAAACTCTTCAAGGACTTTGGCATAGTAGCAAACGAACAACAAGATAATATTCCAAAATTGTAGATTTTTTTTTTACTTAATTTCTGGCAATATTTTTTCATGTTCCAATTGTATATATTCTTCTTCGAAAAGCATCCCACCCAGTGTCCGAGTCAATCATTCGTGTGTTGAAGAGCGACTTTAAAAACAATGTCAAAAACTGTTCTCAAATATTTATACTTTCACTCAAATCATTTTTTTTCACTCAAAGACAACAGATTGAACCTAATAAAACAAAAAGAGTGTAGTAATGGCGTATAAGTCAGTTCAAAGAACTCGACATAAGCTAAAAATATTATATAGACATCGAAAAGGGATGCGTACGAAAGTTTTGGTAAAAATAAGCTATTCGATTGTTGGAATAATCGAAAACGTCTTTTCAACAATTTTTCAAGACATTAATTAGCAAGAATTAAGATATTTTAAATTTGGTATTTATGTCACATGAGCTTCCAAAGAAGCTTATGTGATCGTTTAATATTTTTTTATCATCATTCCAGATGGATGCGGCGAGAACTTAAGAAAGTTTTTTTTTATATAAATTAAAATCCATAACTGTCTTATTCCACTTCGTCCATATGCGTTTCTGTAGCGTGAAAAAGCTTCTTAAAGAAATGAAATAAGTATCAAATTTAGTTAGACACTAAGTGGATTTATGATATCGACTGAAGGTGCTTGGTGGAATTTCAATATCAAATTTAAATTGATGAAATTGACCAAAAGTGAACCGACTGTCAGTTATGCTGCATCCATGTCATAGAATGCCTGAGGATACCGAAAGGTAAAACCGGATCATTACCGGCAAATCATGTGAAATCGTGGAATAGCAGGTTAATCAATTTTAATCTGTGTAATTATAACATCGTTTCAGCAACCCTGAAAATAAATCATTACATTTTTTCAATTAATAATACTGTTTTTCTTTTGTGAAAAATAGTTACCGATTTAGTTAGTAGTATGTAGTTACATACATTTCAAAACAAGTAGCGCATCAATCTACCCGCACAAGGCTTCGCCTTTATAGTAGGTCGGGTGGTTGTTTTGAGTGGAAATTTTAAATTATTCAAAAAGAAACCTCAGAGAAAATCCAGGTGTGAAGCGGACAGCTACTAAGAAGAAAGGACTTGAAAAGAGTGGGAGAAGAGAGGAATATGAGTGGAGGCTTGTAATTGAAGAGGTCAGGGCTTAAAGAAGAAATTTCTACAATAATTGAAGAGAGAGTATTATTCTCAGAAGAGTTGCGTGCTTTGTTATTTAATTATTACATTTTCTCCTATTATGGTAACGTTCGCGGTGAATCTATAAGTCCACTATAAATAACTTTGCGGAAACTGCGCAAACTCAGCGGGTGCTAAACGAAGCAAGACAGCAAGTTGCAATACAAATAGACGCAGTAGCTATTTTCACATTTTTGACTTATTTTCATAACATTCCCCTTTCGATACTTGGCCGTCTTAACGACTGGTAATATTATATCAGCAGCGAAAAGCCTAGTAAATCTATTCGCATTTTTTTATTATAATATGAGGCTAAAATTGTGTTGATACTGACATAAATTTCGTAAAGAAAAACTAGGCCGTCAATCACGGAAACTATTCGCGAAAAATTAGTATTGGGTATTTTATCGCGGGAGCTTCGACGTTTTCTTCTAACTTCGAGTAACGAATGGTAACGATTTAATCCCTTCGTAATTGTTTTGAAAGATGTTTGAGTAATAAATTATTATTTGAAAATGTAACATATTCGCGTGTGTAGATTGGCGTAAAAATTAGTGAACGATTTTGTTTATAATTTTATACAAAAATCAAAATACGCACTATTTAAATTCCAGAATATTATTGATTTGGTTATTGTAGTAAAATATAATACAGTCAAATATCAACATATATCTGAGAAGAACTTATACGTTCAACGAAAATTGTACGGTTCCATACGTAGATTATTAAACCTCTATTACAAGAATCAATTCATCAGTTTATTACACTATGGATAGTCGCAAGCAAGCGTACAAAAATATCGAAGAACAGACTATAAAATACATAGCCCTTAATAATGGTTATGAGATAGCGACGATAGATAATTTAATATATAAAAAAACAACTTAATCTTGCAAGAAAACTCATTTACCCGAAAACAATTCACGAGAACCGCTTCTTTAAATCTATCAACTACCTAGGTAGCATTAGTGAAAAAAATCATCAGGAAATTAAAAATTCAGTAAACGTAGCTTTCAAGGTCAACAATAATTTAGGCAGACATCTTAAAAATAGTAAAGATAAAATTAATCAACTTGACAGAAGCGGTATTTATAAAATGTCCTGTGGCTCATGTTTATCCGTTTACATCGGACAGACAGGTAGGATTATATCTACTCGAGCTAAGGAACATATATGATCATTCAATAGTAAAAAACAGATTCACGAATCGCTAATCACGTTATAAAGGAATCACATAATATAAATTCAAACTCAGAGCCTAAGTGTTTGCATCTTTGCACTAAGGGTCGTAGGATGGCCGCTTTGGAGCAGCTGGAAATCAATAGACATCAAATATCACAAAGGATTCTTAGCGAACAAACTAATATATTAGTTAGCCCATTGATTAAGGCGCTCTACGGGGAGAAAGGGTCTGATTTGCTTCCGTAATGGACCATTTCCGTGCCACATGTAAACTTATTGTCATAGCCGCATTTTTTAGTTTCATTCACAATTTTTGAAAAAAAAACTATTTCGCTGCGAGAAATAAACAAGCTAGGCCGTTAAAGCAGGAGAGAAGATGTATCGTGTACCTTTTCTACACAGGTATAGATACGCAAACACACTATACACATAGATAAGCAAATGTTTAAGCATAGTTCTGACGATGACGTGAGCCGAAATAGCTATCAACTATATTTTTAAAAATAATTTTGTAGAACTAAAATACATTGCTATTTTTTTCACCGTGTTAATATCGAAGAAGTACAAAACATTTTTTTATTATAATTTTCAGAATACAATAATTAAAAAAATACTAGCCCAAAACTAGTTCATCGTGAATGCTATTATTTTTTGTCAACCAGAAATCTATTCGTGTAAAATCGCTCTTTACAAAGATCGCACCGGTTCGCAACAACACCTAACAACATATTTTGTTTTCTCGATGAAAATATATTGGCACCGTTCCCGAATGTATTACGGTAGTAGTAACGAACGATCAATTTTAAGATTAACGATGTTATTAACCCATTAGGCATCTGAAGTTTCTGTGCAACAAATAATTTGTACTATAAAATAACATTAGTTGTTAAAAATACAAGCGTTAAAAAACACAACGGTATGCCGATGTTTTTAAAAAAGGTAAGTATTCTTCCTAAACATTACTAATGTAAAATCCAATAACAAATATGAATTCTTGTATTTTACAATTAAATTTATTTCTATTGACTATTTTTATATTACAATAACACAGAAAAATGGGGGACATACTTGTTGTTGAATTGCATGCAAGTTCTAATGTCATCACAGGCAATAGGGAAAAAATAAGATTTTTTTTATTTTTATTTAAAAATGTTAAATGTGTTTACTTATTTTGTTTCGGATGTGTTAGAAAAAGAAACGTAAATGATATTTTTTTTATAAATCGTTAAGGTATGCATTCAAATTGTATGATTGAATTGATTACGCATAATAAAGTAATAAAGTGAGGTTCTTGATTAAATTGGCATTTACTTTGTAGAACTCCATTATAACACGGTGAAAAAATAATAATGTATTTTAGTTCTACAAAAATTTATACGGCTTTCGGTTTCATGAAAATTAGCTAGCCGAAATAGCTATCAACTATATAACTCATAAATTTTTTAGAAATAAAATACATAGCTATTTTTTCACCGTGTTACAAGTGAGGTTCTTGAAATTGTTTAAGTATTAATAATGAATTAATTTTCATAACACATTTTTTAAAATAAATTAAATAATATATGTACTATTAATTACAATACAGTATAAATAGCATATCTAAACTAAGTTTAGAAACAGTTCAAACAACGCATAAGTAATCCATTCGTTTTACACTGTCAACGCATATGGTTAAAATAATATTTATTATCTGAAGGCTGTAAGATTTTATTCTGAGGAGCTCCTTCCTTTCCACACCATCAAGGAAGGTCGAGCGAGTGAATGAAAACGATTGACAACGTCTGTTGAGATATTCTAGATAAGAATACAGCGGATTTGGTTAATAAGGATTTCTAGACTAGAATATAAATTCAACAAACATTTATAATTTCGTTAGCATTTGAACACAGCCGCGCTGCAATGCCAAGGATTTGGAATGAACACAACGATGGGTCGATTTACAAAAGGATATCAAAGATACATGAATGTTGTCAAGCTTCCATTTATTCTCAATAAAGCGTAAGATATAACAATAAGCTAACTACTGAGAGGAAATGAGTAAATTAATTTAGTCCTTAGATACATACATAAATATCCATAAACCTTTAGCATTGGAAGCGGTGACTGCAATAGAAATTGTGAGTATTTAAAATTTTAACAAAACATCAAAATATACAATGCCACGATGAGAACGTACCAATCCCTTTTAGACACCAAAACGAATCAAATTATAGCAGATACACCTCAACGCGAAGAATCTATTTTATTATTTGTTGACGTTTGTCTAAATCAGTGATAATTATAAAAATTGTAAGAAAGTTTACCGTGCCAAACAAACACTTAATCTGTTCATGACAGCGATAAAACAACTTTTTGAAACACTTTAGCGTCGGCTATGAGCCAAGACGAATTCGTAAAAAAAAATGGTTATGATAGAAAATATTTTCTCATACGTACAAATATTTCATAAGTCGTTAAAATACATAATAAAATTTATCGTTAGGAAACGATTAGAACATTTTTTTAATGAAAAAACTAAATGTGTACCCAATATTTCTAACCTCCGCATGCGACGCTAAAAATATTACAATAGCTATCCACATATTGGTGCCATGGAAAGTAAAAATAGCTATGATTCTACTACTTTTACTACAACATAAAAAAAAACATTACGTAGCAAGATTTAAAGTTGTTGAGTTAGGTCAAGTTTTGATTGATTATTTACCTTTCATAGTATCCACATATTTAAAAATAGAAGTTAAATCAATAAAATTAAATCACTCAGTCGCGAATATAATTACCCTATTAGATTCGTTTTCACTATTTTTTCATTCGAATCGTATGTCTAAAAAAAGAAGCAGATTACTCGAATTGAATTCTGTTGTGTGATCCTGTCCGCAATTGTTAAATCAGTGTTATATCGATAAAGCAATTGATTCGCAATAACTTTCTCAGTCACTGCGAAGTTATGGTTAGTTGAATTCGTTGGTTTTCGCGCGGTATAACAATTAAAAATAAGAATTGTACGGCTTTCTATAATTACTCATCAAGTGAAAAATAATCTTCGATCAAATCCATTTGATATCTTAGAGATTTGACAGTTTAATTGTATGAATTATGCATAAAGAATAAAAAACAATTTTAAACCGGTGCACAGTTTCATTATTACTTCTTAGTTATTCCAAAATTAAACGACCCGATAAAAGTGTCTTAAGTACCAACTGTTACTGACATCAGCGGAACGAATGAACATTAGTGCCAAGAAAATTTAACGATATTAAGTTGAAATTATACAGTAGGCGAATCAACTGGTCTTTGGTGGATATTGTTTCGATCAACCTGTAAACCAATATGCACGTTTATGACAAACAGACATATCGGGACTTTTGGCTGCTCGATATTAATAACCTATACCCTAAAATATGTACGGATACGATTAAATTCATGTATGTTTTATGGCATTTAGTATTTCGACTTTTGCCGAATAAATCATCGACTTTAATAAAAAGATATCACATATTTAATAACAGCGTCTTCCAGTAAGACGACAAATATTTTCAAATATATTTGTTCCCTATATAAATAGGCACCCAGAAAAGCAATGTAGGGAAATACAGTTACAGCATAAGGTATTTATATCATTTTCCGAATACATTCAAGCTAAATAATTTTTAACAAAGCAACAAACAAAATTTCCATCAGAAGTAGGCTATAAATGGGTGAAGTGATATAAAAAAACCCCTTTCGAATACTGACAGTGAACATTTAATATGCAAAAGTTTTTGAAATGTTTAAACAAACAAATTGGTATTGTTAAATAATAAAATCACATTTTTTTTACTACTTTAGTTGATAATGCTCGCGATGAGCGAAACCGGTCCTGATCAAAAAATATATTGTGGAAATAAGTACTAAAAAAAATGTGGTTTTATTATTTAAAATATCATGCCTTTCCACCAAGAAGTGACAGTTAACACCTTAAAAGTGATTAATGAAGCGGGTACGGTTAAACTTACTGTCTAATTTAAGAAATACAAATTAAAACAGTCTTTAGCATCTCAACATATTTGGTATAATAGAGAATGTCTTCGTCTCAACATTATACCGAACTATGTGAACATCAGAACGAAGTCCAGTTCACCGATTGCTCTAAACGCTCTAAAATTGGCGCAGCTTACATGGATAAAAGCTGAAATAAAGAGATGGTACTGTGTCAAGGATGCGGTGAGTGTATATTTATTTTATATTGATTCTTTGCTGACTAGCAAACTCCACTCAGTTGAGTTTGACATCTTAGATGAAAAAATTAGATTTGAGGTCCAAAATTTTATCCATAAAACCTTTTTGAACCAATTTTCACTTTCAGTTGATCGATGAGCGAAACCGGTCCTGATCACAAAATATATTGTGGAAATAAGTACTAAAAAATAAAATGTATTTTTATTATTTAAAATATCATGCTTTTCCATCAAGAAGTAACAATCAACACCTTAAAAATGAAATTGTATCACTAGTTCGTGAAAATCTCGTATTACGTAATAAAACTGTATAGTAGAGTAAACAAATACATAGCTTAGAAATCAGATTGGTGTTGGCTTCAATATAAATACAAATTGTTGTAAATTTGCAAGCTTAGCTTCCGAGCAACGGAAATGTAAAGTAAGACTTATGTAACTTTTAAGACCACAATATTTAAAATTGAAACACGAACGTTGCCAGTACGAGTACACTGAAGACATCTCACCAATGTTGATATAATTTAACCTTACGAAAGTAAGTAAATAAAAAATTATTACTTTTACCAGTCTCTATGCAAGCCGCCAAAATTTAAGAATCTCGTTGGAACACTGACCTGAAAAAAAGATAAGACGATATCAAATATTGCATCAACAAACACATTTTACGTAACTGATATTCAACAAAAGAATATTTTTAGCACGAATATTTAAAAAAAATATGGCTTATTGTCTCTGGATGCATGGATCACGTTTTTTGGCATATCATTCAATGTATTGTACGCCCATTCCTTTTTTTACACGATACATTGGTTCCAGAAAAAGGCGCGTAAAAAAAATCGCGTAAAAATCACAACTTTCAAATAATTTGATAAATTGGTACCAAAAATTTTAATATTGCCAAAAACATATGAAAAACCAAAATTTGCTCTTTGAAATTCGTGCAAGAAATGTCTTTGTTGCTTATAAAAATATAATGAGACTATATAAATATAATTTTTTTCACTTATATGAATTATTCGCTGCTGTCAACTCGGTTGCGAAATGTAATCGTTTGCGATTTTTTGAACGTAAAGTATTGAATTTGCTCGGACTCTAGCTCGAAATATTGAATTTTGCTCGAAGATGAGTCAATTCTTGATACATTGGATTTATTTCGTTGTTTCACGGGATTTATTTTTTTTTACAATAAAATCCGTTATAAGTTTTTGGGTTGATTTCTGCATTTTCTTTGGCTGTAATTCTTTATAAAGTTCGGTGTAGCTCATCATACAGAGTCTTAATTCATTTTGAAATTTTCTAGCACGCTTAGTATTAGGATCGTTTGTCAAAAAAAAAATCTAAAAAATTTTAGTAAATATCATTATAGTTATCACAAAATAGTTTTTAAACTATATGCACATTATTCTCTGTGTTCTGCAAACTTTACCAAATCACTGCCAGAGCATATTGCTTGTAATAAATTTTCGTCAGTACACTCAATGCGCGCGTTCTCCACTGCGAATTTTCACGAGATATTTTTGCATTTTTATGATAGTTTTTTAACCACATCCGCTAATTCACACAGAACAAGCAATCACTTGTTTGCTTGGGAAAAGATCGCGTCCAAAAAGATTTATAATATAATATATCAATATTATATTACCAACTCGTTACAGTCTAGTTATTGAATGAACCAGTTCAGAGAAAATCAATAGATTCGCTAATCGAAATGATCTTGAAATATGTACAATATCACGGCCAGAACGTGCAGGGTAAATACGCGTTTGAAGATAACTTAGTATATAAATGGATAAATAACTGAAGATTTTATCAGTTACACCTATCTACATAAATAAATTACATATGCATATTCAGGAAAATCTGTTCTAGAATCTTGCAAGAGTATTTTATGATTATTTTGTATACTAGGTCACCTAAAATGGAAAACTCAATCTGGAATAATTTCATAATCTTTAATACGACATAAAATTATTTATAATCGACCTGCACAGCATAATTGGTAAATAATGGTCAATTCTCCAAAATAATAACTATAATCGACCGAACGATAATTTTTTCACAGAAAAAATATTTATGATTATTTTGTTCTATTTTCATGTTTCACTGTCTGCCTCATTAAATTTTGTTAGTATAATGATACGGAAAAAACTTCTTAGAAATAGTACATACTTTAACGTATATATTTGTCAGAATATTTTGCTGTATAATTGAAAAAAATATGAATAATATGTGTAAAGGGGATATAAATTAGTAAATTATAAAATATGACAAAACGATGAAGTAGGGGACAAAAGTCAAACGAAAAATTGTATTCAATTAATTGTGGTAAATTTTTCCTCGTATAAAAACCATAACCAGGTACATATATATTTCCCGATGTTAAATTAATATTGAAGTAGGGAAAGAAACTTCGCATACAAGAATAAACTTGTATATTAATAATAAGTATATTTCAATGTTGTAGATTAATACTCATTAAAGTAACATATTATTAACAAAATATAATAAATCGCGATAAATATAGTAAAAAGTAAACAAAAGTTTATGATGCGAAACCATATTTTTAAGTATAATATTATTTTATTCTACACGCAATTGAGAGAACGAAATGAATGTCCGACTATTCAAGATAACTATCTGGAAAGTTTAGCATCAAAATAAGTACAATAACGTAACTGAATGATTAACAATTAACGACTGTGGCTAATACTTTTCGAACATACAAACTCCTGAATAATATGAAAAAAAATGAACTACGTTTCGCAACTCTTAAACAAACAATTCGATCAGATAATGTAATTATTTAAAGTGACTTAGTCACTCTGGTGTGGAATGCTGGTCATTACTGGACTACATAAAATCAGATTCAAGCATTCAGCAAAATCTCAATCGATTCGTCTCACATTCTTCGTTTTTGTTAACACAGTTTTTTTTCCATTAGATGACTCCAGTATATAAATAAAAACAATAGTTTAGACTAACTCGCAATTTTTCTTCCGAGTTATTTATTGGTGAAATAATGATGTTTGCACTCTAATATGACGGTGTGACTTTATTTAAAAAATGCAGAAATCGATTATGGTTCATTGGGTATATTATATTTATGCCCATAACAGTTTCATAAAAAGCTATTTTTTCAACTTTGAAATAGATAATATTACGTATCTTTTCTGACCAAGAAGGCATAGTCCAAATGCCACTGTAACCATTCGGGACATGTAATAAAGCATGTCTGTAATGATTAATATATAATGTATCACAGGTTCTTGGCGTTTGGGAACCGATTGAGCGACAAGTGCCAACTGATTTTGAGCTGGTGCCATCGACACATGCGTTCAATCTGAAAACCGCTGCTATCAATACCTGTTTAATCGATGAATTACATAGGGACGAATCGGGTTGCAAAGAAAATTGTTCATTTGATTCTAGAAAAAGATCCTGCCACTGTTATATGACACGCCTACTAGACTAAATTCAATGCAAAATAGTGTAAATTAAAAAAAAGCGCAAATTAATATGAGCTTTGTAAATTAGTTTACTGTTTTATATGCATCCAACGGCGTAGTCGAGTAATTGTTTAAAGGAACGATTCAACAATATTTTTTATGTGATTATGATTTCTTTATTAGACATTCAACTTCCAGTGACGTCTATTTATCTGCTGACGTATTTTTAAGAAACGAAATAAAAAAAATCTGATGATATTTGAAAAATACGCCAATCACGCTTGTTCTAAATACACTACAATATCACTTCATAACGACTGCATATTCAGTGCTGTAATTAATAATACATCGACAATGTAAGTTTTTTTTAACTAATTTTCAGATGTGGTCATCAGCGCGCAGCACTAGTATTGAAAAAAAAATTAAACTTCAAACAAATAAGAGAAAAAAACACTATTCATTATATTAAAAAACAAACCAAAAATTAAAAATAAAATCTTGAAATAGTAAGGCAAATAAGTAATACCCTACATATATATATATATATATATGCACATATGGGTTATATTATACAAGCAAACTTTTGTTAGGTTAGGTGACTATTTTTTCTTCAAATGATAAATTTTGTTTTATTTTTGCAAAAATACTAATTAATTAATAAAATGTAGACTTAGCAGAAATATTTCGTAAGTATCTCTTTAAATGAGCAGTCTTACGTTGGGCGCTATCGTCAGCGCCCTAATGTTGGGATGCCATTTTTCTACGCGTTTTCTGATTCCCATTGCATACTTTCCATAAAACTGTTATTTTACTATGTAAGTATATACCGATACGATATTACATCGAATGGGATAGAATGAATTTACTGTATAAAAACAGAATTAAAATTATATTTAAAATATATATATATTTCTTAACCTTTCCAGGAGTATGGACGTACTAGTACGTCGGCGCGATTTTTTTGTAAAGAAGTATCGACGTACTTGTCTTATATGTAAATAATTATTGTGATAATATATTCAAGTGCTATGTGTCAATGGTTTGTAATCCCTGGATTATGCAACTGGTTTTATTACGATAAAACCCTAAAAACGTGATTTTTTTTTTTCACATTGATTTGATTGAAAAAAATATGTAAAAAAAAACTCACTCCTCACAGCACGGTTAAAATTAACTAGTTACTCCTGGAAAGGTTATATCCGAATGGTGACTAGAATCTACACAAGGTCACCAACATCCTGACAATATCGAATCGCTGGTGTTTCTGTATGTAAATTATGTGTGAAAAGAACCAGTATTCGAATGTCTTCTCGTGGCGAGATATTACACGGAAAAGTTGACCGAGTAACAGCCGATGTCACTTCGGTCATTTATTTATTGGTTTCCAAAATAAATTCAGCGCTGTTGCAGGTATGCTATGCGCAAGCGAGAAATTCCAACAGCCCAATCTGATGACGTACTGCGCATTTTTAAATCATTAAATCAGTGTCGTCCGCATTTATTATTCTACGATTTATTATAATTTTTTCAATAAATAACAAGTTTACAGAAACACGAACAAAGTTCAAGGTGACCTCACAAGAATAAACTAACTATCATTTCGTAAATATCTGAAAGTGGTATAATAACGATAAAAAAAAATACTGCAAGTTATCGCAGTTTTCATCCCAAAAGTTGTTGCGTAAATGACATATCTCACTTGAGTATGAATAATAAAGTCATAGAAACTCAGTTCTTTATAAATACTTCTGCTAATGTCTCTTGATTGATAACCAAAATACATTACACACGAAGACACTATCAATTTGGCTACGCATTGAGCTGATATTGACAAGAAATCAATATAATATAAAATTTGTCATCAAATATTCAGTTTTATATGTAATTTGTTAATAATTTTTTTTGAATTTATTGTCGTTTAAAAAAATGCTAATCAAAGATAATTTTATGTTTCGTAAATATTGAAGATTATTTTCGTTTTACGCAGCAATTAATAAATTCGCATTGATTCACAGTACCTCCCTCCGTCCCTGAATTTCAGAAAATTATAAGATCAGTACGGAGTCTTTATGCACTGAAAATATAATATGATTTGACCAAGGTTAGCTGGCGCCACGAGCAGAGAAGACACTTGGAAGGTCTTCGGCAGTAAATCATCATACGACGACAACATACCGGACCGCCGATTTTCATATGGGAACGACTGCTTTTCCGTCGAAAATAGTATTACTCAAATACAACGCGATCTTTGGACCGCGTGAAAATAACATTGTCGGCCTAGAGAGAGAAACTCGTAAATCGCAAAGCTCCTACCAAACATGAGATTCAGTGTCACATTATTTTAAGGATTCTCTAAACACATTATATTTGTTAAATAAATAAAAACATAACTCCTATTACCAGCAACTCATTATACTAACTCCGTTGTAAAGATTCGCCATATTTCAGTGGTACGTAACCTTTATGAGATTGTTGATACTCAAGCTTTTTGATGTCGAGTTCAATGTTTGTGTTTGCTCTTCTCAGGAAAGAAGTGAGGCTATTATTGGTAGAGTTTTCAAGATCAGAATTATTTAGTTAACACATTAACACCGACGGAGGCGGAATCCGTGTCATTGGTAGTTTTGTGTAATGGCGGGGAACGTGAGTTCGATATAGTTGACATCGATCAGTTCTGTAATAATGATAATCTAACTTATTTTCGGCTGGCAATGTCCGCAATTATGAAATGAACCCATTTAAATTACGTGATATTTTATAGCGTATGCAAAAAAAAAATACCTAAGACCTAATAAGACCTCGCAATGTTTCTCGCAACGCACCTTTGTCAATTTCGCGCGAATTAACTTGGAGCCTGCACGTACTTTGGGCGTGTTTATCTCGTCGTGAATATATTAAGATACGATAAAGAACACTTGCCCGTAATGTATGCTTCCGAAAATACTTGCACTGCGTATTGGTATAATTCGTTGGTGGACAATATTTACTAATGTAACGAGATCGAATTGCACAACGAAACTGCTCTTGATCAAATAAGAGTATAAACTACAGATTTAAAACGGTAATTATTAAAATGTTCAATTAATACATCATATATAATGAGCAAAATATACCGGTACTGCTCGACTTTGTTATCGGATTGCCGTCCTTAGTTACCACGAGCCAAATTCAGTTATTATTGTCACTGTGTTGTATATTGACACAGTATTTGTATCAGATCTAAAATATTAATTTAAATCGCGGTGATGACAACTCATTGCCGACCACTGAAAATGACCGGGATAAATATCATTTTGCGAAGAGACTTTTATTAGATATTTATGAGACATTAGTAAGTTGTGAGACAATAAATTGTGACTATATGCGTTTATAAATTACGCCGTATAATATGAACAAAATATGTTTAAATAAACAACTCATATAACATGCAATCTTGTACCGAGTGGTGTTTAATATATGGGTCAGTTTATTGATACTGAAATAAACTCTTGCAAAAAAATAAATTAAGTTTCCATAAACTTGGGAAAGACGCGTATAAATACAGCAATCAAGAGAAAAATAAAATTCAATCCAATTTTTCTTACACGCAATAACGGTAACCTTTCAAAGATTTAGATTAATATTATGATTAAATTTATATTCGTTATTATAAAAATAAAGGAAGTAATAAATTATACGGTATATATTGTGTAATTTTACGGTAAAATATTTTATGACATCATAAACATCGGTACAACAAAAATTTGTATAGATTTGTATTCATTAATACTAAACTCAATACGATCCCGAACGCTATATTGCGAGACTCCCAGATTTTTCCCGTGCCAGATCATGAACCCTCCAGCATATCGATCCTCAAGCAGAACTCGTATCGTTCGACTACGAAAGCCAACTTGGTGACTTTTCAATATTATTCAGGTAATGAAATTCTAAGCGCACAATGATAGTTAAAGTTGATATAAAGTCGAATTAATTAATAAAGTTGAATAAAGTTGATAGTTGTTAAAGTACAGTTGAAACTTCATATATTTATGAATATTTATCACAGTTTGGAACACCAATAATATTATATAAATAGTCCTGGCAAATATCTTTCCAAAATTTAACATATTTCTTGAGTCGCCGTTGATAATTTAGTAGTCCCGAGATGCTTACTTGGACATAAAAGACAACCAAGAAAAAAAATAGCGATAAAATATTCGGGAAGTTGGCTGTAATCTTTTATAAAACGCATCAAAATAAAAAATAAGCTTTGGATGATTGATAATTTCAAAGAGTAAAGAAAAGAAAACGCATGACACTGCTTTAGCTATAACAGCGAATGTAAAGATTGTAATTGCGAACTCAAAATGATCATTTTATTTTTCAATGAAGTTAGTTAGGCCAACGAAGTGTGTAATATATTTTGATGAGTGTGGTAAGGGTGAGGCTTCAAATTACAGCAACTGTTTCAATAAGACAACGGACCAGGTGTAATAATTTTCAATGCCATCTGTATTCTCTGTCTTAAAAAACGCAAGAAATATATCAAATGCAACTTTTTTTAGATTAACGAGGCAAACTATCAGGATTTTCTACGTATCATCATAACGATGATGCTTCGGAAAGCTATCTTAAAGCTACCAACTAAACACTCCGAACAGGGTTTATTCATATTCTGTTCAACCAATATCAAGTACAGCGGATTATGCATATATAATAAATCTATCAAAAGAGAAAAGTAGATAATTATTAATTGCGCTGGCAGTACTTTGAAAACGACCGTTTATGATTTGAAGTCGATTCCGTGAGCAATATCTACTAAATGGGTCGCTGCAATCTTATTTCATTTACTTACACAAATAAGATCTGCTAAGTAACAATTAAGTGTGTCGCAAATATTATAAATTATTATAAAGCGATTCGCAAATAAAGTAAGAAAAAAATTAATAAAACAGTAATAGAGAATCATTTTTCAATATGGAATACTCATACGAAATGATAAATCATGCATAAAAGATATGATTTAATTTTTTAAATAGAGACTGTAAAAAATATTAAACGAAAAAATGTATACTTATGTAATGTATATTTAAAAACGTGTTTTTTTATGAAAATCGATGTCACTGTAGATTATGATTAATTACAACAAATAAGCCATGCATGTAAATACATATATCTAGAAGTAAAAATGGTTTAAAAAAGTATTAGTTAGTAATCATAATAAAAATTATTTAACATGTACAGCAAGGAAGAATAATATACCGTAAGTAAAAACAAACAATTTTAGTGCAAAAGTTAATTACAAATACCACTTACAAGAAAATTCAAACTCGCATTTCTCAGCGTAAAATATAATTTAATTTTCGATTGTGAAACCAATATCATGAATTAAGCTGATTTGGCATAATATTGATTATGCAATCGTCCATCATAAATTATCACCGTCACAATAACAGTTTATTGACATTAAATATTTGTACACTTGGAACTATAGTCAATGATACAGCATGCATAAATGTTATTTATGTTAAAAAATTCATAATTGAAATAGGCGAGGAAAATTTGCTTCTTTTTGGTGCAAAGTAAAGACAACTACGATTAAGTTATCGAAAAGAATTCAGAATAATAATGATAATTAAAACTAAACGTAGACTTCAGATATCTTTGCTGCGGAATCACATTATTATTTTATTGGATGAATTTCAGTGAAAGTTACCTTTAAGCATTAAAAAGCCGCGTTGTTTTCATAATGAAATAATTGATAGTATTTCTTTTTTAGATTCATGTTATACCATCTTAGAATTGAATACAAAAATTTATATGTCAAAAACGTGATTGTGTATTACACTTATTGTCAATTATCAAGATACAGTTGTTTTGCATCAGGTGAGCAATACAACTAATTTTATTGTACAGAATATACTGAAAGATATATATATTGTTGGTTTACACTGGTAAATCACTATTTTAATTTCAGTATTCTAATTAACAAGATAATATAACGAATATATTATGCAAAATTATATTAATCTCACACTAATATGGTGTCCAGTGGTAGTTAAGCACTGCATTTAACAAGGCAACTTTCTTATATTTTAAGACATGTTAAAAATTAAGCCTAAAAAGATTTACCCACGATATATTGGCACAAATTAGCGTCGCCTTCACAGTTATTTCGAATCGTAATATGTATGACTACTTTTCACTGTTGAGTAAACCAATGTTTCAATAGAAAATATCACTTAAATAATGCAAAAACAAACGAAGTCACAAGACCAATTTAAGTGTTTCGAATTAACACTTCACGCTAACCAATCACCGGTCTACATCACCCGCTTTCGCGAATTGACAGCAAATTGGCATTTAAAAAATCGCCCAGCTGTTGGTCGGCAGCCACGATGTTAATTGAATAAAAATGAAGTCAAATGGAAAAAAAACATGCGACAAACGCGACACGTTTCAATCAACGTTTCAATAAACGCGGTCAATTCGCGAAACCGTCCCGTAATGTTTTACTCGCTCTGAAGTCCGTGGTAAATCGGTCGATATCGTGCACAAATGCTTGTCACTTGAGGCCATTAGCGCCGTACCGAATGACCATGTATTTTTGATTACAGCTTTAATTTTATCATAAGACATCGAAGTAGTAACATAAATGATGCAATATCAGAGATTGCAAAATGTTGAAGGATTCTTAGATATAAGTCAACTTTCGTGAGCAGGTATTAACGGACTTTATCTGACCGATGTGGGTTGAACGCCTGATATATTCAATTTTCATCTTTGACTACTGTAACTACTTTAGTATAATATTTAATAGCTTCAACACAGTCAAGACTGAATGAAACCATTGTCTTTGACAACGCTTATTGTTTTATTTTAAAAATATAAGAAAAAAATGGCATTGCATAGCGAAGAAGCCTAAAATTTTGAATACTCAAATTACACAAGATTAATTCGGTGTTTAGTTTTTAATAAACGGTATCAACTAGGGAAGAAAAGACATTTCAGCACTTATACGAATGATTTATAATATTAGCTCGATAAAATATAACACTGGGCTAGTCGAAATTTTCTCTTTGTGTAATTTTTCAACAAATTATAAATTGTCACACGTTGGTAACAACAATTTTCTTCGCTATTTTAAAATACGTATACGACCGTGATACAGCATAAAATTTGTTGTATCTAGTCTAACAAAATTCAAACACTGTTGAATATTGAAATAGCTAGATACTTTCACTTTGACCTGGTATTGATAAAAAATAAATTATGTAAATTGAATTGAAAAGCAGCTAAATGACAGTCGTTTTTAGGGAGTTCTATTCATATTCGCGAACGGAAAATATCGATTTGCACCTTACAAATGTATGTTTTGCACATTAGTCGTCAGTGTTATGCCCTAGCGACATATAAGTCTGGGTGCAAGTAATTTTTTTTCAATTGTTTTATTGTATGTAATACAAAAGAAGATTAAAAAAATTTGGCTGTTTTTCTGTGCATATGGAATAATTAGCTAATTTAATAGAAATCAAATCTCCCAGGTAAAAATCTCCAATCATATATTAAAATCCCCATTTTGTAGATTGCTTTAATTAAGACTTATTTTTTTAATAATAACATTGTCATTTTTTATTGAAAATTCCAAAACGCTAAATAAAGAATATTTTAGATCTTGTGGTTATGATAAAAAATAATTGAATATCGTATACAATAAATCAATCTACACAAAAAAAACAAACCACAAAAAATACGTGATGTCATAAATTTGAGAAGAAACAACACAAACACACACGCTAATGCTAAATTGATAAATGTTCTGAAGCTAAGCGTAGATTTCACTGCTCATCCAAATGAGTCCATGAAAAATTGTGGGCACGTAACACCAGTTTCAACAAACTGTATCAAAAAATTACGCGCATTTTATGTAAATATCCAATCTTCAATAACACATCATTTTGACCGTGTTCAAGGCGATCACCAATCGAAATATTAAAAAAACATTAACGACAATGTCAACTTGAGACAGCGAACAATTAAAATTACAATAAATGTAACCCGTTATCGAAATTTACAGACAAGATAAATTATTATGATGTCGTTTTCTCGCGTTTCTTTTTCTATTACGTCTTATATCTACGGTGAATTTTACTTGAAAACTATTCATTTCTATATGTTTATATAAATCATATAAAAGTGATGAAAAATATACGTTAAAAGCTTTGGAAATGTTAAAATGAAATCCGAAACGACCAAGTTCTTACAAAACGTATTCGTCTGAACGTTCACGAAGTTTGCGTATAACCTCTTTTTAGTTTAAAAATACATTTTCAGATTGGTTCTATATTTTGAGAGAAACAACGAGTCATATCAATTAATAATAATCACTCGTAACATAATACGACACAGTTAATAATGTCAGAATTAATCATATATAGTTCATGTGACACAAGAAAGCAACATTAAAACGTTTGTTTGTGTGATTTGGATGTGAATTTTGAGACGAAAAATACGATCATTATAATTGCATACTGTGTGTGGTTTTAAAAATAAACAAAAAAAGCCATCTTAATCAGAAAAATCATATTTACCAATAAAAATTTTTCTCATATGAAAAAAATCAATTAAGGAAAAATGAACAAAGATTTTTATAAGACATATTTTCACTTCTCAAGGCAATGAATTCATTAGACGGACATCCCTAGCAAACTGACGAGGAAAACCGAATTACAAGCAATAAAAGGTGGTACTGACCTTGCTGATACTAACTAAGAGCAAGCATATGAAGATATTGTAAAGAACTGTACTTATGATTTTTCATTAATAAAAACAATTATTCAAAATAAGCAACGAATTTAGGGCTTGCAACGATAGCATTTTTGAGAAAAAAAATGGCCACTTTTAATAAAGTAATGAGCATGAAAATATTTTGCACAATAGTCGTGTGGTCTCCGAATATTCGATAGAGAATAAATAATTAGTTGTCAAGCTATGCAAGTTTTAAATATAAAAATGAGCCAAACGTATGAAGTTCTGCGTTATAATATTTTGCTTGGTATCTCAAATTCTCGTAGTCGATAGAACTTCTTGAAAGCAATTTTTATTTCAAGCAGTTTTTTAATGAAATATTGTAATATCGTATTTACATTTTATTTTTTAACTTAACACTACTTTTCAATCTTAACGAGTTTAAAATCAACAAAAGGCGGACATCTATATAATTTAAAAAAATAATGTACAAATAAAAATACTATGACACGTAATAATTGGACCAGATACATAAGCTTGTAATTGACAGGAGAAAATGAATACCGACTAACGTAATTTACAAATGAAAAATGAGTAAAATAAAACACTCGAATATTTGCTGCTTGACATTGCTAAAACCCTGAATAAAATGAAACAAAAAATCCAACACTTTGTAGAATCGAAAAATAAATTTCGTTATTTCTTAGAACTGATTACCGTCATCAATCTCAAACAAAACGAACATGCCTTAGTATTACAATAAAAACGAGTATTATACAAGCAATCGCTAAGTAAATATTTAACGAAGAAAAACTCCATCTGTAATAAATAACATCGTGGTGCAAAAAGTCAAACGAAAAGGCTGCATAATAAAATAACTAAAACACGCCATGTTACAATCTATGACTGAATACTTTTATTATTCATGCATTAAGCATATTTCACTATGATTTTTTCACATAATTTTAAATATTCATTTTCCAGCAATTGAATGACATTTGTGAATCACATTATATGCACGAATATGCATTATTTGAACATTACTTCGAGGTTAAAGAATAAAACACTTTTTCAACTTGTATTGAAATGCACAGCTAGAAGAGTGGGGTACATTAGCACATACAATATTTTATTACACAATATAAATGAATATTATTCCCGTCGTTTTATAGCGATGGCGATCGTAATCACATACACGTGCCCGCAACATACTTCCGCTTCGAAGCCCTTGGATAGTAAATATCTAGAATATATTGTATTTACAAATGGCAAGCATATAACTATCAGCGAGTCGTAAAAACTTTATTGGAAGTCCACGAACGGATTATATAAATAACAACGAAATACGATACGAGGAAATCTTAATGTACATAAGGTAATATGTTACAAATATAAATAGAGACTTGGATTTTTGATAATTATTTCATTAGTGTTTAGCTTTATCCTCAACATCACCAGAGCTTTTTAAGATGTTCAAATTTCAAGATTTAATTTACATGCCTAAGTATGAAATAGGTTTAAAAGTGGGTCTATTATTCGTGCGGTAAGGAATTTGAAATAATCCCACAAAGTGGAAAAGGTTCAGAAGAGTTCTTTACTTATGGATATTAGCCATGGCTTTATTCAACTTACAATCTTTCGGGCATGTTTTTTTTCATGTTTTCAGTTTGAAAACTCGATAAAATATCAACATATATATCTTTTTTTTTAAGTCGTGGACAGGAACAGTTCGTTTTTCATAAATGTAGAACCAGCCGGAAAATAGTTATGCCACCGGTAAGAGTATTAAAAATTTTCAAAAGTATTGCTTCCAATGTCAACATATTCCATGTGGAAATGGAAAGAGTAAGAAAAATATATCATTCAACTTAAAAAATAGAAGATGTTTAAATTACCCCATTTCCCCCTAAATATTTTCAATAAATTTTTATTTTCTTTCATCATGTATTACATAACTTAAGCCAGATGATTAATATTATGATTGACAGTTCAAAGGAAAATTATTCATCATTTTACTAGATAAAGTAATGCAGCGCCGTCTCAAAGTGTGAGATACGGAATAGTTTATAAGTTTCGTGTATCTTTAAATATAACATTATTTATAGAAACACAGCACACGTAAAGTGCTTTCTAAAACTTACCGGTTATACAATCTATTATATATACAACACGCATGCTCATTTATATTTACTATAATTACACAAAATATATTAAAAATACTTTCACAATTCACATCCTTTTAAAAGTCATTTTATAGATTTATATTGATTAAACTTAGTATGGGAAATATTAATTTGATATCAAAGTTTACAGATTTATTTGCATCGACTAAGGGCACGTAAAAAGGCAACTCAATAACGTGTACTGAAAAATAAAATCAATAAATAAGTCAGAGTAATTCTCGTCATTTGTCTTTTCTTTGAGAGTTTTTGGGAAGAGTGGAAATCTTAACGTTGTGCTATAATTGAGATAAATCAATACTAAACATACTGCACTTAAAACCGTAGGTAATCCTAGAAAATGATATAAAATTATTCGTCATATCAATTCATTTATTTTTGAACCATGATAGATTGACGAAGATCATTATGTTATCACACGCTAATAGGAATAAAAAATGGTAGCTTACGTAATTCCGGACGCTAAAGCAAAATAAATAATTTAAGCCGTACGGCTTAATAAGACGTCGGCGTTGTGACTCAGATCATATAGAAACTAATTCTGAATACGTCGCAATGAAAAAAAAGGGGGAAACATTTTTAACAACGGCACAAGTTACAATGTTTTTCGAAAACTACGCATTTTGTTTATCGAAGTAATAAATAAGTTGAATGACTCCTTTCGTAATATTTTGCGGGCCAGACATTTGGTGCGATTGTAATTAAATAATTCTCAATCAGACATCGCAATGCGGCTTTGAAAACAAAATTATTTTATGGACGCTCCCCTTGAGATCGACCAATAAGGGGCGACCAGTGACAAGATAACAACATCTCACGTTTGACGTGTTCTACTGATAAGTGGTATGATCGAGTGTACATATAACGCTAAATAGACAATACATTACAGTCATAATTTATTGAAGGATACTTTTGATTAACAATTGTTATGAAGTGACACTTTATTTACAAATTGTGCTGACTGTAGCTCAGTGGCTCTCACGTCAAATTTAACCGTGGCCTCTTTATAAAAATCATCGGTCCTTTGGTAGCTGCACGAATGTGTTTACTCATGGTTAAAATCTAAAGCCGATACATTCACTTAAAAAGGGATCAATTTATTAGTATATTCAATGAAATATATTTTAAGATGTTGTTATCTTTTTATTTAAAGCAATGTAAATGGAAATAAAACTTGTAACAAGACTACGTATTTATCACATTTAAGGTGTAAACCGTAAATTCTTGGTAGAAAGACATTTTGAATATTAACAACACATTTTCAGTACTGTTTCAACAGTATATTTCACGATCAGGACGGATTCCGCTCAACGCTAGCATTATCAATTAATCGAAAACAAATTATAAAATAACCCGTTTAAACAAAAATGGTTTTGTATACTTATTGAATATTAACTCAAAATTTTGTATAAATATGTATATTTGTAATTCGTATCTCATCGTTTGATAACGCTCGAGATGAGCGAACCCGGTCCTAATCTTAGAGTATATTGCAGAAATGATACTTAAGAATGTGTTTTTATTTGGAAAAAAAGAAACTTTATATGAATTGAGAGTCAATAATTACTAGGTTTACATAACAAATGTTCCAAGATAATTCAAAGCAGATAAGAATTTACATTAATATGTAAGAGATCCTTACCAATTTATTTTTAAAGGATAATATTTCATTTTGATATACTTTGTATGATCATGTATACATTCTTGCTGTACCTTTTGTTGTGTCATTTAAATCTTATGAAAATGTAACATATTTTTGATATCCTTAATCCGTACTATAATATAAAAAAATATCAAATAGTAATTTTTGGGTACTGGTACTACCATAATTTTTTTTTTTGTTTGATTATTTTTGTTATTATCACATCGATTGAAAATGGTACATATTATAACATAAACAATTGCTATAATTTGTTTTATTGAATTCAATCAACAGTCACTAGAAATACGATATATTAAACATATATTTCACTATAGTAAATACTTCCGCTAATCCTTGATAAAATCAAATTAAATATTAAAATTAAAAATATATTTTACACATGTACGTGTTGTGGACGCATTGTATTACATAATACATTTCCTACAATTTAAAATTGAAAAATAAATCGTGTTTACAAATAAAATATGTACTACGCACCTTGATTGATATCCCAAGTGTACTTATATTTATATAAAAAAATAACTATAATAGCCTCGAGACCGAGACATCCTTATAACAGATCTGCAATCTATATTGAATTAGAATAACGGAAAACGATAGTATAAAATTGGAATTGTAATCGATATTATCAGCATGAAAATATTACGATTTAATTGCCTTATCACGTAAAGGAAATAACTATTTTTCATTCGAGCTATTGTCATATAATACCAACTGTATGTAGCTCTTAGTTGCCATTCAACGTAGTTGTATGAATACGATATGAAATCACTTACGAAGTTAATTTGCACGATCTGCCATCAATTTATTTAATACGTATACAAAACATGAACGCCTTGCAATCAAAATATTGTCTTCCTCATTCTATATTCATTGGTCAGGCGTATGCTAGTAAATTGTAGTAAACAAACAATGACGTATTTAAGAAATACGGTAAATCCAATCTCGGGAGGGCCTAATGGTAGAAATTCACGGCCGTACGAAATGGAGTGAAGGGAACGATTTGATTTATACAAATTTTGGAGTCTCATTAACGATCACTCCATTCTAGTCCAATAGTGTCACTCTATTCTACTAACCACCATAGTAACAAGAAATTAGTTGCTTATTATTTTCTAAGTACGTTTTTATTATTATATATATATTTATATTACGTTGCTTATTATTTTCTAAGAAGTTTTCTAAGTTTAGTTTGCTTGTTTATAAGGTATACTAGATTATGTTTACATTATTCTTTAGTCAAACAGTATACTGTGAGAATAGAATATCACAATAAAAAGCCAATATCAGAAATTTTAATAAGCGCTTTTACCCAAATCGTTACTTGAAAAATGTCTCAAATGGTTTGAATATAATATGAGATACATTAAATTGGAAACAGTCCATTCCTATTTTAAAATTAAATGAAAACAGACCGACGAATAATTATAATTACTGTAACGTACATGATGAAATAATATATTCTACTGAACGATTGTTTGACAATTGGCGCGTCACGACACTCCGCCAAATTACTTTAGATTTCACACTCACGGTCGAGATTTGGATCTACACGTTACATCAATTGGACTGAAACGTTCGCAACTGACCAACCCGTTGAATAATTTAGACAGCAGTGTGTAAAAACGTTACTAATTTATATGAAAAATTCAATATCATTTTTTAAAACCGCGTTATATTATCAGGTGACTTTTCTGTGTAAACAATTATAATCGAAGAATTCTATTTTGCGACGTGAAAAATAAACATGAATATTGAAGAAGATATTTTGAATGACACATATATATTAATACTATAATAGTTATCAATAATGTGCTTTGAGATTAGTTTGAATGCTAAAAAATGTGTATTATTTTTTTTTCTTGTGCGAGTTATGAGAATATTAGCTCCGATGCAAAAACGGACTATTCCTCAATTTTGCGCAATGATTTCTTTTCTAATCTACTTGTGAATCACGAAATGTAGCCTCCAATAATATAAAATAGTTACAGTGATGTCAAATGCCCTATTTACCCGTTTACCTTCTATATAAAGTAACCGACTAAAATATGGATGAGAATCATACTATCTTTGCTTTAGGAAATGCTGTTACTAAAGTAAAGAAAATATCGCGCACGTAACCTTCTAGTATGAGGTCGATGAGCTTGCCTTAGGGACACTATCGAAAATCAGTTGGGACGTGAATAGATTAAAACAAAATTCAATCTACAATATGAAAAGTTCATGACAATAATTTAACTTTTTTTATAAACATCCACAATCAGTATTGGTGAATGTTTCTATTTATTGTTTTCCCCATTCAAATTGAAAATGTTTCTGGTACGATATATAAGCTGGAATACATACGAAGATTCGATATAAATGTCAAGTCATGTTCCCATTTGTTTTTTCAAATTCAAATAAGCCAGGAAGCTGAGAGCCAACTTCACAGAATCAAAAAAGATTTTTATTAATAATAATAAGTAGAAAAAAAATAAGCATAGAAGATTAAGTAGGTTAAGTAAGGTATTCACTGAATATGTAATAATATAATATATATCGTTATATTTTATTTACCAACTTCATTTAATTTTTATCTGTAAATATGACGTGTATGATCTTCGAAACGAAATTTACCTCGTATACTTTCCACCAAATGAATGTACCTATCTGAAATACGGAGAAAAACACCTACACGAGGTCAAATGTTTGACCATATTGTATGACCTTAAGAGCACTTTCACCTTTTCATTACTGTCAGATTTTTAAAATCTGCATTACTTACCCGCGATAAAAAGGTATGTTCACGAATGTTCATATGAGTAAAAAATAAATTTTAAAATGGTACAAACCACAAATCGTTAATTTAAATGTTCCATTCTAATTCCGACATAAATGTAGAATAAAAACATGGAATCTATTCTTATTCACCAACATTCTGAGAAAATTTCGTTTAAAACTTTATTTGAATTTTCAAAACCCATTCTTTCTGTTAATTTATTACTAAATGCTTTAATCAGGTAAATGGTATGAGAAAATGTAGCACGATCAAATTAGCACTATATTTAACAACATTCACAAATATATTCGTAAATAACCGATATTTAATTTTCCAAAACAGTTATCGGTTTGACTAAAGATTCTCATGAGAATCTAATTCAATCATCTAAATATATTTAAGAGCGATGTCATTTCGATATTATATAATTATTAATTGCTTTTGGTTTTTCCAAAATAGTTATTTAAGTTATAACAGGAGAGAAACAAGTGAATGGAGAAGAAAGTTGCTTAGTCGAAGAATATAACATCTTGTAAACCACTTCAACAATAATCTCTTTTTTAACATTTATAATTTAATACTACCAAAAATTTTAAATGGCAATAAGAAAAAAATAAATATTATATTTATTTAAAAAAAAAAAGAACTTAGGAAGACATAAAAAAAGAACATCGAAAACATTCGTATTGCACAGTATGTAATAAGATAAAGACTGATTCGCTAAGTGGTTATCTGATAATGCCAACAATTTGAGCGAAATCGATTTTGATTACATATTTTTTTTTAATAATAATGCCACATTTTTACTCTTACTTCCAAGATATAATTTATGATTAGGACCGGTTTCACACATTGATTTCTGTTAATAATGGTCGCGATGAGCAAAACCGGTCCTGCTCGTAAAATATAATGTGAAAATAGTAATAAAAATGTTTTTTTTTATAATTAAAAATATAATCCCTTTCCAACAAAATGTGACAGCACGTAAAAATTGAGATAAGAAAATTATTAATTATAAGGTATTGTATATATTACAAAATGCATTTAATTTTTACATTCATTGTGTTTATATAACATACTAAATATCCAAGTTGTATGTACTTGCTATCAAATTAAGGTTTCCATTAAGAATTAATTTTATCGTGTGAAATTACCAAAAAAGTCACAATCGTATTTTATCGTAAAAAATATATTTTTTCATTCGAGTCACAATCATACATTGAACTATTGCTATTACTAACTTACGCTTCAATAATTAAGATATAAAATCAATCGCATTAAAAAATAACGCCTGACAGTAGTGAAAACAAACACAAACTAAAAACTATTTTGAAAGCATCACTACATTATTTATACAAATCGTTCTTCCGGACGGCGTAGAGCCTATTTTCTACGCCGTAGACCCTGAGTAATTCGGGATGTATTTAAATACTGCGTACAAATTTTATTGAACGTGTGACGCGATGGTCGTGATACGAAAAAGGGTGGGCACACATTTCATTCGGAGATAAGTAGTTATTCGGCCTTGCCTCTACATAGCGAGGCATACACGCGTAGCGGCGTAGCAAGTATCCGCACAGAACTGACTGAGAGTTGAAAAACCCGGACGGCTAGTCGGTAAGTGGTGCGTAAATTTTGTACATGCGTAACGTCAGTCCATAAACTTGGTCAAGTAGATTGCGTTTATTTCATTCGAATAAGAAAATAGAAACCTAACTATGGTAGCGATAAATAGTTGACTATTTATCAACGGGTTGAATTTAAACCTTTAAAAAGCTATAAATAAATATTGAATGTTAATAATCAATATTATTCATATAGATAGCATTGTTAATATTTATGATTCATGAATTGATAGAGCTAGCATTGAAGAAAATTAGTGAAGACAAATATAAAAATATCAAAAAAATGGGTTCAGATTTTTTCAATGCAATAAACACCATTCGATATCATTAAAAAGTATTTAAGTTTAGGAAGATATACATACACAAAAACTGTTTGTTTTTTTTTACAAAATATTATATTTTATATTTCAAAACCTTTCTCCTGTATGCCATTGAAAAGGGACTTTCAGGTATTTCCATAATTATATTTACTTTCTTTTATAGTTTTTTTGTCAATCCTTACGTTTGGGCGACTAGATATCAATCATTTCTGGAAGGACCAACGCTTTTGAAATGCTTTCATCTATATGTCATATTGGGAGTCGCAATGATTAAAAAATATATTTAATCGATAAACGCTGTCAAAATAAGTTGTACAAAAGCGAGTCAATGACTTGAAATGCGGTAAAAATAATCTCTCGATAACAAAAATTGCTGAATTTACAAGGAGTGTACGTAGCAAGAAGATTAAACATTGAAACGGCAGGTTTTCAAAGTATTTAAATTGTAGGCAGTGTATAAGACAATTTCCAATTCAGAAGAATTTTGCCGGATAGGTATCATGTTATAATGGAGACTTTGATTCGCGGTTATCAAGTAAAAATTATTGATATTTTAATTGTAATAAAACGATTTTAGACACAAGTATTATATTTACAGCTTGAATTTCTTCGCTATTATTACATTTTCAATTGGCATACTCAAGAAAGGTTATCAAATTTACTGTAATATCTGTCTTCAGCATTCTGTTTTTTTAGTTAATTCACTTGGTTACAGTCTCATTATCGTTCGCAATAAATTAACAGGGACGCCATTGAAGTAAAATTGTGTGGAAAATTTACGATTTTCATATAAAGCTTTCGGGCGGTGGATGTAATTTGCCCGTCCAGGTTTCCGAGAAGTGTAAAGTGTCGGGAAGGGGGCTTTGCGAAAGGTAGCGACCTACGCAACCGCCCCGGGATTTCATTGAGAAAAGCCAAGGGCGGAGTGACGCGAGAATGGGCGGTCGATACGTTCTCGCGTTTGGTTTCGCCAGCATACACGGCGCCTTAGCCTGGACGTCACGCGTACATTAAATATTACTACTAACGTAATAATTAAGCTATTGATGATTAAAAAACACTTGAATATTAAATAATAATCTAATAATAAACTTGAAGAAATATATTCCATTGGGTTATATCATTGAAAATGTGTATAGCTAACCAAATTATATAGTTAAATTTATATTTTTGACTTAATCATTTAAATCCTGTTTAAAAGATAACGGATAAGTATTTAAGACTAAAAACACAACGTAGCAAGCTCTACGTCAGTATTTTTTACTATTTTTACTGTCACTTTCAAAAATATTCGAATTCGCTTTAATGTATGATATAATTCAGTCAATAAAAAACAAACATTATTCGCCGGAATGGTTTACATATGAAGAATGAATATTAAAATATTTGATTTTAAAAAAAATCAGTCTTAGACTCCTATCGTGAATATTTCAATAAAGCGTGATATGTAACCACCGCCGTTTGGACACATTACACAGCATTGTTTTGCACGTTTAATTGCTTTTCAGAAGTGTATCAGGAGCATTCAAGTAAAAGTTGGTTACTATACATTAGTGTGAGTAAAAAAAAGTATTACTGCGATACCATAAAGGGAAAATTTCAATTCGATATCTAATAGCTTTTCGTCTGAGGCTAAAGTCATCGTAGACGCCGAGTTGTCGTTACATTCTATTTTGACGGTCATGAAAACGAATAAATTATCATAAAAATATCGATTTCTAAAAATAATAATTTTTGCGGCATAACATTTTAAATGCCAACATAGTCGCCTTTTCTAAACTTTAGAGTCCTTCGCAATCGAATAATAAGATAAAATTCCTCTGCGACACATTTTATCCTTGACGAAGATTTCGAAACCTTGTAACGTGATAAATTCTCAACTCCAGGGTTAAGGCGAGCGGGCGAGGCTATCTACGAAGGTCGGGCACGTAGGTTGAATCCCCCTCTGGAGAGGCGACGGGGAAAATGAGTACTGCGAGCCAGCAAACTATTCAGTAATCGTTTCACTGCCAAAACAATAACAAAAGGTTTTTTCAACTGGGAAAATGGTTGAATGATACGCATTTAAATAATATCATACCTCGTTGTGTTTGTGCTGTTTCGTGTCATGGCCGCAGGTTTTATTTATTTTTAAACTGCTTTTATTTATTTTCGAACTCAGTTTATTTAGATTTTAAGTAAAGTGACGTTAATAAAACGCACGTTTAATTTTACTACTGTAGAAAATTTAAATGACTTGACGCATGTTTGATGTGTGGTATGGTATCTTTTCATCAATAATTTCACGAGTCAAAACCGGTGGATAATTGCCGTCATATTTTAAAGGTTTTTAATATTAGAAATATGCATTTTATTTTTTTGAATACATCTTTTAAGTAAGAATAATTCTGCTTTGATAATCATATCCTGAACAATGGTAAAAGGCGGTAAGGAAAAAACATATTGGGATATTTTTACCTTTACGCTACTACGTCACCCTGAAAAATAATTGCGCAATCCCACATTTTATTTTAAAAAATATATATAAAATAGATCCATTTCAAATAATAATAAATTTGCAACAAAAACAAAAAACCACAATTAACACGATAATATCAAGTATTTGCTACGTTGCGATATTCATTTGTAGATATATTGGTATGAAAAATGTTTTTTTCTTCTTAAAAAAGTCTTGGCAGCCACAGATTGGAAACTGTGATATTGTGCATAGACCTATTTTTGTTATTTTTAATGCTGAAATAAACTTTACCTTAATTAATTATATTGTCACACAATTAATGCTTTCTGTGGAATCAAAATTATCCGACGAATGAAAAACATAAAAATAACAAATGCACCACAAATAATAATAAATATATATAGAGATCGGTTCAAGAGTCAGAATTACTAGAAAGACCTCAACACTCCAAACTTGTTCGGCGTGGCAATAGACAAAGAAACTATCGACAACATAATGGTCATATAAATCACGCGAATATGAAAAAGGTATACTTTTAAAAAAAATAATGATTAAATTATGTAAGTTAATAATCTGTAAATTTATGACTCAATTCACTTTGGAAATACTTGCTTGAGCAAATTTACACCGTAATACAAATCAGGGATGTGGAGTTGTTAAAAAAAATACGATTCAGACCCCGAATCCGACATCGACCAAAAACACGACTCCGTCTGCGACATTGACCAACAACACGAATCTGACTAAAAAAAAGTTTGACTTTGTCAGGTTTTTTTCCTACCTTTCCTATTTATGAGCATTAAATTAATGATTAATCATCCAATCCGGCAATTGTTCATTGAGTTATTCTTCAAAATCTTCTAATCAAAAAAGTTGTCTGAATCGTTCGTCTTTTACGACTCCGACTCTAACAATAACTAAAAACATGACGCCGAATTCACAGTCCTGATATAAATGCATATCGAGTCATTTCCATCTATAATTTAAAGCGTTCTATAAAATAGGTTCTCGAAATTTCTAGATTCTACTTTTACTGAGATAAATACAAATAAAATATTTCACAACATTCGTTGATTGAAATTAGTTACATAGAACATGTTAACAATGGTAATAATATCGTTATCGCACTGATAGTAGATAGCTTTGGGTAAACATTTTAATCAGAAGGGATTTGTGTGAGTTGATAAAAAATGTAGTTTTGACATATCACATTTATGGGGAGATATTAACATCACATTAATGAATCACAACCCGCACAACATGCAGACTTCGTGATAATTTTGATGTGCGACCTTTTCTCCTGCAGCTAAGAGATTTATTGATAAGTAATATAATAAGTATGTGGATTATTGTATTCATAGATATATTAGAATATACGAAGATAACACAAAATAATCCAAAACAGCTGATTATATAAAAACAAAAACAAAACCGCCATCAAATGTTAAGCCATGTATTGTTTTTTTATCAATAAAAAATAAGTGTACGAATGGGAGCTACTACCAGAAGTAAAATAAAAACAAATCCTGTAATTAAAATCTAGGTTGAGCGTTTGGCTTAACCAACTATTGTGCGACCATCGAGAATTACTATATTTCAAGTTGGGAGAGGACATTTAAGCAAAATAAATAATAAATATTCATAAATACTTATTTTAAGTTTGAGTTTGAAACATTCAAATAACAAAACAAGCAAATTCAGCATCACGGCATCGTAGAAATCAATACTACATATACCAACAAATAAAATCACCCGGTTATTGCGAAACTAAATACATCTCGTGTATTTTGCACACCTAGACAATGGAGTTTTATTGATTGTGTAGCGATATATTCAATATATCGCTACAATAAGTATGAACTAAATAAACCAATGGCAATTGTTTAGAGATATATTTTCTAAGATATCAGGCATTGTGATATCCCGTACGACTTATTTACTGTGTCTTTAAAATCTAGTCACATATCTCATAACGAATGAAATTTAAAAAAGTTTCACATCAGTTTTACTACGTTACGATCGTGTTACTAAAAGAAATATGTGATAAATCGAAATGGATTTATTTTATGCCATGTTATTGAAGGTAAACAGCGAGAGAGTCAATAAATTCCATAATTAATATTGCTTTTGCAAAATGCACACAGAAATTTCATTTAGCAAGGCAATGTTAATAAATTCACTTACAATAATACACCATTAACTTTGTCTACTTTGTAAAAAATAATGTAAGTGGCAAGAAATGGCTTTGAACAAAGGAATCTTGAGTTTTAACAGAATGCTCATAAAAAGGAATAAACTGCAACCATGTCACTCTTGAACACGACTCACGCCTATGCAATATGATAAGTACTTCAATCAGTTATTTCAAAAAGAAAATTTTCCTTTAAACGAATAATCTTTTATATTCATAAAATAGAAATTAATACATTTAAATTAAAATGTATATAATATTATGTTTGATGGCTTTGTTATTTTCGTAAAACCTATATATAAAAATCACACAAAAAATCGACGGTATCCATGTTTAATCAGTGTTTACAAAATATGTTATCGGTTTCAACAAGGTTAAAAAATTACATATTGAGTAATCGAGTATCGTTGATTGGATTGGCATTTACTTAGTAGAACTTCATTATAACACGGTGAAAAATAGTGGTGTATTTTGGTTCTATACAATTTATAAGGTATATAGTTGATGGTCGTTTCGACTTACGCCTTCATCAGAACTATCTGAAAAATATTTTTAGTAATATTTCAACAATATATTCTAAGGTTAGGACCGGTTTCTCTCATCGCGTACATTATCAGCTGATATTATAAAATGTTCGCCTTTGATATTTCTATCAGTTGGTAATGCTCGCGATGAGCAAAACCAGTCCAGATCATAAAATATATTGTGGATATAAAACTAAAAATGTTTTTTGTTAAAAAAAAAAAGAAAAAATATCCTTTATAAGCAACATTCGAAATACATACAAAAAAAGACTGTTAATCAAGATATGATGTATTCTCATTAAAAATGTAATAGCCTGTAGGTTTTGAATTATTTCGAGTCAGAATTCTATTGAGAAATTCCAAAAACGACAAAAGCGCTTCAAATAACATTCCAATGCTGATGGTAGCAGGAATTCAATTATTGATAATGGTCGCAGTAAATTTAATTGATGTAAGCCCTTTCTGCACGGACGATTCTGTCCTCGCGTGCGAGTGATGTAACAATCTGCCGGTTGCTAGGGCAAAAGTATTGATTCGACAAGATCCGTCTATGCCCGTAACAGACCATTATAATTTCGCCAGACATAACATTTTAATGTTCCTCATCGGAGCGAAGTGTATTCAAATTTCAGCGATAAAGTTATTTAACTAAAGCATTTGTAACATGATTTAATCTACAATAAAACTATGTTGTAATCTGTATAAATAGATGAATTACTATTCAGTATTATGACATTGTACACATTGTTATAAAAAAGGATAGTATAATACAAATTTACGCATTTCCATTTTTTTCTTAAGAATGTGTATGCATATTCAATAGATTTTTATTTTTTTGGGTAACGAAAATCTATAAGCGATATTTCTTTCACAATAAAAAGCAAGGCCACCGATTTTTGCCTTCAGGAATCGTCAGTTAACAAATTTTATTTCTTGCCTAGTTTAATTTTTTCGAGAGCCTTCGACATCTCATTTAAGAGATACCTCATTATTTATTTTTCAACCCTATTCTGAATGTCTACGTTTGATTAATGAATAATTTTATATAAGAATTTATATCATAAATTTAGAGCAAGGCCATAAAAATGCGATCATTAATTTAATCAGTCAACACATTCGCATCGTGTGAGAGCATAGTAAGTTGATAAAATGCTGGGGATTTGTAACGCACACATACGCACTCTCTTTCTGAGCATCGTTCGCATTGAAGTACAGGGTGAACACTAACGGGTGATATTGTCAACTAGCAATTATGTAGAGTTTATTAATAATATCTCATTATTACGTATGGCCTGAACCTTTGCCCGTTCAGTTAACAATTTGATATCGAGTATAATTAGAAAAAGGTGTGCAACCGAGCTTGCAAATATGGCCGCATCAGCTATTTCAAATTAACACTGACGTCATATAATATCCACTTGGTTGTGCAAAAGTTGAAGCCTTTGAATATAAACTATATTTAGTTTTGCGCATTTCGCTCGGGTGGCTGATTCGACGAGGTGCACAATAAGTATGTTATTACGTTATCTTTTATTAACCCTATCGACACCGCCAAAATGAAATAAGATCTCTGATAAAACGAGCTGAAATATAAATAGAATTCACGTGAGAATTTTTATCACAAATTTCTAGCCTTGAATAATTAATTCTATGTATAGTTTTCCTCAATAATCTAATTTTAAGTTCCTATTAGGAAATAATATATCGTGCTATATTAAAAAACAAATAGAAAAATCGAAGATTTGTTTACATTTATTATTAGCTTTTCTTTTGATGAAAAATTAAATTAACATCGCGAATCTTGATCGCTATTCATTAAAGATAAGTAATTTAAGAAGCATCATTTAATACAGTGCAAGGAACATCTAAACGAACTGATGCCTTCTTAACCGGTTCTATGCCACAAGCTCGTTAACATGTGTGTATAATAGGCAGACAATAATAGTAAATGAGCACGAATACACACTAAATATTTAGCAAATTTCACAGTTTTAAATAATCTTATATTCAAACAGTGACATTTCAGGGAATTATGGTGAAATATTAAGAAACGATATTTGTCAAGAATTATCGACCAAAAAAATATGTATTTATTAGGTTTTGATTTTTCGATGAAATTGCCGGCACTCTGAGTCCCACCATATGAATAACTCCGGGCATTTAAAGAGTTAAAAATCCACCAAGCTAGAAATAATAAATCAAACGTTTAAAAGATGTCACTGGCCGACGAATTTTATATTTTTCCTTGACCTTAAGGTTAAATTTGACTATTATCTAACCATCAATATTGAATCATCACTCAGAAGTTATACAGAGACTTACACAGGTATCAGAATTATTGACAAAATCAGCAATCAAATCATTTTAATATTTAGCTGCAATAAATCTTCTAACCAGAAAGGTATAATTTTGTCCAATGTAGTAAAAATATGAACCAAGTTTCTTTTTCAAATTCAAAATTCAATGATTCTGATATTTCATATAAAAAATAAAATTGCATTGTATAAAAATGTATTCATGTTGCATTATTAAGAAAAAATCTTCACGGGGAAATGTTAATAGAAAATATGTAAATTATAAGAAAAATATTTCGAGTATGACTATACTGATAACTATGACTGATATAAATTGATTCCATTCTTGTTATGAAAAGTTTGCGTAACGTAAATGCCTTTTCTTTTTTTTTTAAAAAAAACTTTAATGAAATACACCGCGTGTCAAATTGCAAACAGTGCAACTGTACAACCTTAACATTATTAAACTATTCTCTTTTTAATACTATTAGAAAAATTAATTTTATTTTAGACAAAAAACTAGCGGCGTGTTATATTTATATTACGATGATTTTTTTTTTATTATTGAGATTCGTTCTCAATTATCTGATCACCACTTAGATTAGACACAACACCGGCTCACTGCGATTCATATTAACATAAAAATGTAAGATTCTATATTTATGTTGGTTATGTATCAATATAAAAATCTGTTAAGTACTATACTATTAGTATCTGATCAATAATAAACACGATAATAGGGTGTCTGGTCTTCATTCGCCTAGCAGCTCATTAAAAAATGAATATTAAATAAAATGTGGAGTTTTTAAAGAAAAAAATATATACATATAAACATTTTTTTATTTTCATTCTAAATAAGTGAATCGAGTATAAGCCAGTCTGATTTTAAGAGTCCGATAAAATGTTAGAACTATTGATTTACAAGATTCTATTTATACACATTCTTTAATAACCGTGGTTCCACGATAATATTTACACAATTTCATCAAAGTGCAAATAAAAGTTTTTCGAGCCCAATAAAGTTGCTAACAGATACAGGATGCCCATTATCCGCATAGCTCGATTCTGCTTTACAACAACTGTTTTGTATATCTAACGTATATCACAGTTGTTTCGAGTTCTAAAATCGAACCGATTTTTTTTACATCAAGTTAAATGTTTTGAGAAAGAATGCCGACATGACCGGATCGGGCATAATTTAGTCCCACGAATCAATAGTGGTATATACAATATTACGTAAGAAGATGAATGCTTATTGGTTCAAAAATGAGATGGTGTTATAGACTAAATCCTCATACACAAAATACTATAATGAGTATTCAACGAAAACAAAGGAATATACAGAAATTTTGGAAGAATGCTTGATTTACTACACGGTTATTTTTCATAGTGCGACCATTGATTGCATTACATGCTTTTTGATTGCAGCAATACATTTTAAGTGTGTAATGGGTTTTCCGTTTCAATGAGACACATATAGACATTCAATGAAGCGTCTCAATAAAAGACGTATCACGAGAATATGCTGCTATTTAGTCACCCCCGACTTGCCCTTTTGAAGAGATATGAACTGCTAAAAAATAATACAGATTTAAAAAACAATAAGTATGCACCTAATAAAAAATTCATAAATTGTATCATTGTACTGGTTATATATAGTATTCAATATTGATTGTCAAATATAGCTGATAAAATTTTTAATTTAAAAACACCACTTGTATGTAGATGATGCTTACAATTCAAATAACAAATTTAGAAGTGTGAATCAATTTATGTGTTGAATTATTTTTAGAATATGAAAAATGTTGTATCGCTAGTGCCTTCGCAAAATGCTCGGATATGGTCCACTGAGTAATATTGCACAGCTTAAAAAACCTTTGACAGTGAAAATCGAAAAGGAAAAACGTCCTCAAGCTAGAAAAACGTCGCCCTAGAAATGAATCCGGCACGTTTTCCCGCTCTTGACAGAGAAACCAGACGAATCAACCTTGACTGCATCATACATAACAATTAGGTTACAAACACGACTAAATGGATTATTTAAAAAAGTATTTATCTAATTGTTTTATACAGTTCAGCAATATTTCGGTTTTAAAATTAACCATTTATTGACTGGCACATTTAAATTTAAAATATCAAATATTTTTTAATAGAAATTATGGAAATATTAATTGATCGTGATGTAGATATATTTAATGGAACATCAATCACAGTATTAGCAGAGCTGATTAAATTCTGCTATCTACATATTTGATTGATACGGTCCCTTGCGTTAAGAATCTGATAAAAAAATGTTAGAAAACGGTCTACTTTTTTATCTTTCAAGATATAATTTACCGTTAGTAACACGTAATTGTTTATAAATAATAGAAACGAAAATCGAGTTTTTACATTGTCATTTCGAATACAAACGATCATGAATATAAAAATATTATTTTATTTTAGATATTTGAATTTCGTGGTTATATTTTTTACCAATGATAAATTGTGGTGCCTCGTAGAAAATATAAAAAAAAGTATTTCTCAGTTTAATTTCTCAAAATTTAATTGAATAAGACCTCGGCAAGCAAATTAAAACAAATGGTTAAAAAAATATCCCCACCATGATATTACTAGACGACATAAAAACGAAGGCCAGTTCTATCAATCAAAATGTAAAATAAAAACAAAGTTGAAAACCACTATTAATGTTTAATACTTGAGCAGAATTTTATGAAATATTGTATATAGCTTGGATGAATTCGAATGAAATTTCTTCACTCCTAAGTAGAAGGTTTCTAGAATTCCTTTCGAAATTGCACAACTGACCGTACGAATGCTCTATGCACATCCATTGGTGAATGTTTATGAATATTGTACAAGGACAAACATTTTGTCTGCAAAGTCGCGACACAGTCTCTCCTTTATTTGTAAAGTTTTATTAAATTCCTATATAACCGCAAAACAGCATAGCAACAACCATTATTTCAATATTTTTGAAGTATGCATTGATGAAAATCATGCAATATAGCAATCAGTTGACAAAGTTACCTCACATTAAACGTAAATGAGCATATTCTTTAATTAACAGCCGCATGCTTCAAATTAAAAATTAGATTAAATTTTACGATTTTAGAATCTATGAATATTATCTCAAACATTCAATAGTATATATCCACGGCAGTGCTCGGCAATACGGTGTTCTTGAGAACCCGCAAATCATTTGTTAGGTGCACCTAACTATCAAAAGTATTTTAATACTTCGGAATCGAGTGACATAAATATTACACGATTTTGACACGTCGATAAAGTGCTATATCGAATTGGAAGAGATTCAGGGGTTAATGTTCACTTTTCGTCAGTTACGCTGTTTTGCTTGAAAAAACGACCAATCTATACACTGGTCAATCACGATTCATGGAAATGCATAGATGCACGAGAGTCCAAACATCTAATTATAATATATTAATGATCTCATTATACTAATGTCACTTAATTTAATTGGTGTGTACTCGTGTTAGAAAATTTCAATACATCAAAGGGTTTAAATTATATTGATTGAATTGGTATTTATTTGGTAGAACTCTATTATACCACGATAAAAAAATATCGCAATGTATGTTAGTTCTACAAAAAGATACACAATTGATAGCTATTGTTGTAGAACTAAAAGACACAGCTATTTTTTCACTGTGTTTAAATTGTGATTAAATATAAACTTATTTTAACTGCTTACTTTTGGAATTATAATACTACCCTTGTTTCGCCTCAAGTATAAATGATATTTACACATCTATATTTGAAACTAGCAACAATCCATGTCCCGTTTAAACGATTCAAGCAAGTTTAAAAATCTTAGATATTTTTAATCTGGTTAGGTTAGGTTTAATGTAATTAATTTGATTACATCTTGCTAGGGAAAAAATGCATGTAAACCAACTTCAAAATACTAATTCAACGAAAATTATATAATAACATTAGCTATGACAATAATATTGAAAATATCGCTGGCAAATTATTCTTTTAGAAATAATTATGAGTATTGCAGAGATAATTCAACATGTCTGGTATTATTTTATACGATCGCATTAAAACATTAAAAACCCCGGCGCTACACGGTTATTTGAAAGATGTAACGTATTGTCTGTATGTCAGCTTGTATGTGCAACACTTGTGCGAAGTAACGTGGATGTAATCATAGCCATAATCGATCATTTCGAGGGAGAAAAATTACAGCGACAACTCTTCCGTCATGAGTCGCGCAACTTCCTCGCATAGGAATCTTTCAGTCGATCAATAAGCTCGACAGCGGTGTATCGAATCTCCACCAAACGAACCCGCCTTCCCGGTGCACGGGCAGTTTGCCATGTTCTTATTTCGGCTTTCGCTTCAAATAAATGTCCCATTATGTCCGCCATAAGGTCGGCCGAGACACGTTCATAATATTGCCTTCGACTGGGTGCGTTACATCGCATTACTCACGGTGTACCGGTCGTATCGTTTACCTACAATTATTCGAACCAGTGGAACGAAATCAGTTATTAACTGGCTCGAGTGGGATAAAAATATTACTGGATTATTTGGATTATATTAGGTGTAGTAAAAAGTCCTGACATTTTTTCAAACGCGTGTCTTAAAATCGGTCGGGTTCGGGCCTTTGGTTAAATAAGATGTCATAATATATTTTTTCTTGTTGTGTGACATCTCGAGTTACGTTCCGTATAGAAAAAAAATATGTTCATTCGCCCCAAACAGAATGACCGACCTTTTCCCTTCATAAGAATATCTGCGCGGTTGTATTCTTTTTCAATATAACGCCCAGAACAGTGCAGTCGTCGCCACAAAAAACATTTGCGACGTTTATGGAGACGTGTTAAAGGTTCGAAAATGTCAGAGCAAAATTTAAATCTGGCAATTTAAGCATTGAAAATTACCCTCGAAGTGGACGACCTCATACAGTGAATGAAGTTGCCCTGAAAGCTGAAATCGAAAAAATCCTATGTTAACAAAAAAGGAATTGTCCAATATAGTCGGTACTAAATGGTCCATAACACAGAAGTACCTGAAAAGGCTGGGAAAAATTCGAAAAGTAGGAATTTGGGCGCCACACGCGTTGAGCGATCGGAACAAGGCGCAGCGACTAAGCGCGTACCAATTGCTGCAAAAAAACACTTTACGACCATTTTTTCTAAATCTGATAATCGGAGAATAAAAGTGGGTGTTATATACGAATATATCGAAGATAAAACAATATTTAAATCGTGGACAACAACCAATTCCGACCCCTCGAACTGGTTTACACCCAAAAAAACTCTTACTTTGTGTTTGGAGGTATTTCAAAGTAATAATTCATTATGAAGTGTTAAAATATGGTGAAACTATGACGGCACATGTATACTGTGACCAATTAAACAAATTAAGTGCAGCTTTGACAAGAAAGAGGCCGGGCAGGACGAATATACGTAACATTATCCCAGCAACACTTCAACGCGCGACCGCATGTGGCGAATATGACCTGGGAAAAAATCCAGGAGTTGGGTGGGACAACTTTATTGCATCCATCTTATTTACCAGATCTAGCACAATCGGATTACCATTTATTCCTTTTAATATAAAAAAATTTAGGGAAAAAATATTTCAAACAAAAAATTAAGTGAAAAACGCTATTTCCTAATATTTTAATTCAAAATCAGAAGAGTTTTTTACTAAATGGATTATAGACTTGTCTAATAGTTAGCAGAAGGTTATAGATAGACAGGGAGATGACTTTTTATAAATAAAAATAAAAAAAAAACTAAAAAAACCACTTTGAGTTTCATTAAAAAAAACGTCAGGACTTTTTACTACACCTAATACATACATATTTGCTACGTATTGCTCGAGTCGATACCCTTTCAAGTCAGACAGGCGGTAAACACTTGAGGTGGTAATGTTCTCACGAAAACATGATGTCTGGGAAGAGAAAAACAGCTGTACAATTTTTGAATTATTAAATGCTAATTCAAACAAAAATAAATGACAAATGCTGAAAAAATCTGTAATACATAATAATAAGTATGAATCAGTCTGAGATAAAGCAAGCGTTTGTATTTTTCTGATAAATTAAATTACTTCAATATAGTACACTAATGCATTCTATAACCTCCGTGATATTATATCTTATAACAAAACATTGATAATTTCCTGAAACATATTTATTTTTTCAATAATTTTTATGAGTTTATGATGCTATGCGTAGTTCATATAAATTTCTTTAAATGAATATTTAAAAATTATAAACATACCTTAATTATTAAATATGTAAAGATAAAAGAATAATTCCCTTATATTCTACATAAGTTTACATGAAAATGTATCCGTATTTTTTTAAAATATAATTTGGTTCAATAGCTGACGCCAATGTTCCATGCAATTAGCATATAAAATGTAATCAGCACATTCAACAAAACAAAATAAAAGAACAATAAAAGAATGTTTACGTATTTTGAAATTATACTTGTCCCATAAACAATAATTATTCCAATGAAGTCACTCCGATCGATTACGTTAGGGTTAAATATTTTAACAGCTTAATGACCGCATGTTTTTTATCGAATTTCGCGTGGTGGCCGGCGATTTTTGCAAAAAATTCGCCCAAAAACTGTCCTTTCACTAGATTCACTATAACTTGTGAACCAATAGAGATATCTTAACCAAATTTGATTTGTAGCTTCTAGATACTTTGTCCCATAAATCAATGCCATTTGAGCAGTGGTTCTACACCTGTGGGTTGCGTACTCATGTGACATTCTTTATCATTAAAATTCTCATATATTAATTTATTTTGTTCCATTAAGTAGTAAGTGTGGGTTATTTTCGTCATTAAAATTTCCCACTCCTTGCTTCCTTATTGATTGTTCAGAGATCCTAATGGATTATTGATTTACCATAATTGTATTTGTAATTCTTAATTAGTGATTGTGAACATTTAATTTGTATACTAAATTACTTTATTTGTATCAATATTGTATGATTTTATGTAAATTGTTTCCTAGTTCTTGAACCCATGGTTTTGTACACCTGCTACCTTTAACTCAAATTAATTTTTTGTTTTGTATAAATAGACTTGTTTGTAAATTGTATTCTATCAGTTGATAATGCTCGCGATGAGCGAAACCGGTCCTGATCAAAAAATATATTGTAGAAATAAGTACTAAAAAATGTGTTTTTATTATTTAAAATATATGATACAATTTCAATTCGTGTTTACCCTATCGATAGATTTATATCGAATCTGAAGATGGCGAAAGGTGAAAGCCGGATAATTAGAACGATGTGAACCATGGAAAAGTAAGTACAATGTTCTCAAGAATTTAGCTGTAAATAAATTATTTTACTTGAAACCATATTTGTTTTGCTGAAGAAGTGGAAAAAAACAAGGTTTTCTTTCCCATACTGTACCTTTTGTACGTATAAAAATTAATATATACAAATAATTCATATCGATCCTCATTGTTATATTGCCTGCACTTATATACCCACAATAATATCTGAGTAAAATATAAGAACGAAGATAAAATCATGCTACATATATTCAAGATAATATTATAAATTCCCACTGTTTAATACGCCCTGGTTCTCATGTCATCCCCATTAGTTTGTTTTGTATTATTTTTACAGCCATTCTGAGAAATCAGGGTAGTGTCTTCTAAATATCATACATCTGGATAGTGTCTTGTAAGTGTTTCTATATAAGTAAATTGTATTCAGTCTTCTCTGAACTATCGGTGAAAACGTCGCGAAATTTGCTTTTCTCTTGCTAATCATTTATGATTATAATTTTTATATTTTTATTTTTAATCACCTCATAATTGAGGGAAGAGATGAAACATATTTAGAAAATTTGGAGGATGCATTGTCGGAGGTTCCCAGTGATTGTGAACAAGATGACGCGGACGATAGTGATTCTGATTCGAGTGTATATACAATACATACTGTAATGAGTGTGTTGAATCCATATATGGACAGGTGGCACAGGATTTATGCACATAATTTTTATAACAGTGTATCGCTCGGTAAAGATTTATTTTTACGTAAAACGGGATTTTGCGGAACAATTCGGAAAATGGAGGTTTGCCGGAATCTTTAAAAAATATGAAATTAAAGCCTCAAGAAACCAAGCATTCCAGAAAAGGTTTACACACTCGTCCAAGTGTGGAAAAAAAATAAGAAAAAGGACGTCAGAATGATATCCCCTATTCACAATAATAATGTAACATAAAAGAATATATTTCAGAGAAATATGTTTTTATTTAATTCGTCAACATAAGTTGATAACCCCTGCCACTGAGTTTGAATAAGTCATAATAAAATCAAACAAGCATTAAAAATGTCAAAAATGTTTTCGGTTAAATATTTCATAACCACCATAAAACTTCCATGTAGCTCAGTCGATAAATCAAAGGTAATTAATGTGTAACACCAATACTACGATTTGTAAAAGGCCCCCGAAATCCATCTTGGCATGCATATCAGTGTATACTGGACTAATGAATATCCTCGCAAGTAGAGAAACAAACCAGACTCGATTTAAAATTAAAATCTTCAACCAGAATGTAAAATATGTTTAAAGATCACATCAGAAAAAAAATATGCATGAATTTTTTAGGGGTATTTTTACGAAATTGCTTAGGAAAATAATAATTTAATCTTTGTTAAATAATGCGTTGATGTGTATACTACCATACCCCATTAACATTTGAAATCAAACCCGATTCCAATCAGATGATTTTTCAATGGAATGGAATGGATGTCGTAGGACGCATATATGAGTCCGCGGCCCGCAACGGAAGTTCTTCAAGGACTCAAATACGAGTCCCCGGTCGTTAAGCTGTTAATACGATATGGGCTGACCGTGTACACTTAAAGCCGTGTAGACTACAAAGTTTGTAAATGCGAAACATGGAAATCGATTATAATTATAGCCAGAGCACATGCACGAAAGGTGTACGGAGCCCGAGAAAATAATATTTGACGAAACAAAAGCCCGTGATTGCTAATGAATCACGTAGAAAGATGATTTGGTAAGATTATTTATTTTTGTATATCTTCGAATATATTTTAATAATAAATGTTGCCAGTAAATATCGCACTATTACAATTATCTTACTTTTTCGCAGAGAATACTTGGTTCGGATACGTGATAAACAAACCACAAAGAAAAACAGGTGCGTGTTTTGTACAATAATTTTAATTTTAATTTTCATAGTAAGTCGTTTGGTTCGTGAAAAATCATTCAACTCACCTTAGGCATGTTAAAATAAATTAACGTAATATCCAACACAAAAACTTTAATAAAAAAAAAACAAGTAGTATTGCGATTGCTAAAATATTTCGTTAATTACTTATCGCCCGTTAAACAAATAAATTATATTTACATATATTTTGACAAAATCAACTTGGAGTACGGTCAAAGATATTGGAAATAATCGAGCATATGTACTATGCATATCTCGATTATTTCTTTGTACATCCAGTCCTTTTTTTACGCGAATTCGATTATACGCGATATATTACAATTTTTGGAACCAAATTGTCAAATTATATGAAAGTTGTGATTTTTTTACGCGCCGATTTCTGGAATCAATGTATCGCGTAAAAAAAGGACTGGGTGTATAGTAATAAACATCGTGCTTTATTAAGTAAAATGTCTTTCCACGAAAAAGTGGCAGTTAACACATCAAAAATGATTTAAGTTCAATGACAAATTCTAGTGAGCAAAAAGTATAACTTTGGGCACAAATGAGAATTGAGAACGATGCCAAGTGTTTTTATTCTTCGCAGTTTTATGGTTTTCGGTCAATGTGCTATAAACGAGTGTTTTCTGACTATGTCTAGTTCATTATATGAATACACAAAACAAAAGTACTTGGGACAAACGATTTATTTAATGCGTCACAATTGAATAGTAAAAAAAATGAGTGTCGGGAATCTGCGCATTAAATTTAAATAGCTGGAAGAAGTTTATTTTCAGTATGGCTGAATCATTCACCCCTTTGTTAGTGGCGCAACAATGGCATTCTTTGTGAACACCAAAATAAGTATGGAAGAATCATTAGATTATTACTATGATTGTTATTATGAGATAATGAAATTTTGAAGCGTTATTATTTATTTATATTTTTTTTCAACTACTAAACCATTTCATTTCAATTATCAAAACATCAAATAAAAATGTATTTTCGAAGAATATGCCCAATGTTAAATAAACATTATGTATGTTTGAGTTGATCTAAAGTTATCTTTTATTACTTACGTCTTCCTAGTGTTCTTAAATTTTCAATTCCTTGGCAATAAAATTCCTTCAAATAATTACGCGACGCTTTTTGACATCCAAAAAAATCCGAGCCTCCAAATTATATGAGGACCCTCCGAAGTCAATAATCGGCCACCGGAAACCGCAAATATATAATAAAAGTTCAAATTTGGGCTGTGGAGTTGTTTGAAAAAAAGCACGATTCCGACTAAAGAAATAGTCAGGTTTTTTTCTACCTGTCTTATTTATGTGCATTAAATTTAAAATCAATCAGCCAATCCAGCAAATTGTTCGTTGAGTTTTTTTTTTAAATCATCCAATCGAAAAAATAGTCGAAGTTGCCCGATGTTCACGATTCAAGTCGACTAAAACCCTGGTTTAAATATCAATAATTTTGTATAATTGGGGAAAAAAGCGTTTTTCTTGCGGATGGATTATTTGATTAATTTAATTTGACAATTCCATTGGGCATGGGCAAGGTTGTTTTAACGCAAGACACACCTGTGTGTCCCAGTTTCACGCTCAAATCCATGTATCACGAATGCGTGCACACAAGAACAAATATTACGTAACTTTATATCGATAAAAGAAGCCGTAATGATATAAGCTTAATCTCGAAACGTTATAAGCATAGAATATTACGCAAGGATGTTTCGTAACCGAGGGAGCGGCTATCGGAAGCACACGTGCACGCGTAAGAATTCACCAAGTACCAAGGTCGAATGGTGAAAGATCGTGACCTTGCCACCCACAATAGTATTCAACCCGCTTAAAAGAAAAATAGTTATTTACATGCCATACAAATTTTCCCGGAAGACGGAACGATGGATCAATATCAAGTAGTGAAAAATGACAACAAAGCATGACACGCTCGGTATTCGTGTATCACATTTATAAAATATACAATCGTTACAAAATTTTAATTTACATTGAAAAATGTAACTATTAAGATCTACGCAATAAGTGATTCTCTGATATTTCCTGGGAAAAGGGCCAGGCATAAAAAACTTGTGTCCATCAAAAAATAATACCTAATGTGTATAAAGCATTTAAACGACAAACTGCAATCTCTTTCCGAGTCTCTCTTGAAAAGTAACAATATATTTAATTCTACAAGAATTTAATGTAAAAATCCAACTCGGTTGCTGCCCAAGATTTAATTTCAATATTTCCGACGGTAATTATTTTAAGCAAACGTTCTAATGAAAAGCAATACTCGCAACTCGCCATTGTTTGCGGTGACGCAAAATCGCGGATTAACAACGAGCATTATTATATTACGACTGTGGAAAATTACTGACATCTAACCACTTCTAATAGGTAATTCAAAAACATACACAAAGAAGTTCCATTCTACGCGAAGGTCAAACAATCGCTTTGACAAATATAATAATTAATAAAATATATATTATTTGTGGACGAGTCTACAGTCAACAAAAAGACCCAACCCTACTCGTTGGACTGAAGTGTATTACATAAAATGAAAATTAGAGACACAAATGTGGAACGAAATTTGCTATTCAATTTGAAAATGGAATCAACTAATTGATTAGGTCATTAGACTACTTATCATATTAAGTCGTTTGAATGACGACAATAATTTGAAACGCCATTTTATTTTCAATTTAAAACGAAAAACACCTACTTAACGGAGTCATGTCATTAAACACACGCGGATTTTTAAAACAATGTAATAATGAATAAAATAGTAAAGCATATGAGAGTACCAATAATTACATTGCTAACTTTGTGTATTGTGGAAATAAGTGTTTGCTTCCTTTCCATCAGACATAACTTATTAATGTATAAGATTTTCTTAGAAGTGTTCATCGCCATTACTCGGCTTAATAAAGGCGACGCTTCCACGCGCGATCGGGAGGGATGTGTGCTTTCAAACGACAAATTGTGTGCTTAACATTCTTGTTTTTAGGAATTGTCGTTTCAAAGTATAAAAATTACCAAATCGTTCGTGGAAGAACAGTGGAGAGGTATTATTTTTCTAAAATTTATTTTAAAAATTTAATTTTTTCTAGCTATGTTGCTATGTCACAATGCAGTGGAGTAAACAAATTATCAGTTTTTTGTTATGTAAATATACAACTTTCTTTCCAACAAGAATCAGTCTTTAAACTACACTTAAAATATTATCAATAGTATACAGTCAAAAATGTCGACGCAAATTTAAAAATGTGAGTAAGAGTACTGACTTGTAATGACAACAAAATTCTAATCCATTTGAAAAAATTAATGTAACGTGTTTGAACGTGTAACGTGTAACTGGGAAATGAGGACAATGGAGCACCTAGAGAAGAATTTAGCCGTCACACAACAAAAACGAAATAATAATAGGCAATTGATGAGTGATGAGCGATGACAAAATAATCACAACCTCAATAAGTAATTCTAATTATTAAATCCTTAGAAAATCAATGCACATATACGCAATTACGTCAGCATTTTTTTTAGAATAATTTCTTTTAGCTCACTAATATCACAAAAAAACTGTTATTTCTATTCAATAAACATAGAATATAAGATTGATAAATAATCGCTCACTTGTAGCAATTCATCAATTTGTGAATGTCTAACGTCTGCCGCCAGTTTGTCTGGCTAGCTTCTTTGCAAAATGGAATAAATTTGAGTTAAATAAAGACGAACGAAATTTTGGATAAACTTTCGAATATAATTCACTTGCGAATATACGCATTGATTGTTTTTATGTAATAAATTATATAACTATAGTGATTATTTCAATTATATTTATATAGAAATGAAAATATGTTTATTACACATATACAGGTTGAAAATGTTTGATAATAAATAGTATTGAAATTTAAAACCAATATTTCCGAAATAACTCAGTGCTATAACAACACAGATCATATTGTTTTTGATTTCAAAGTCTTAAAATGTTGAAATAATAAAAAAAAACAATGTTCATTACTATTGCCATAAATTTATATCAATAAGATCAGAACCGGTTTCGTTCATCGGGAGCTTATTAACTGAATCGGTCGGGAAAGATGAATGAAACTGGTCCTAATCTTGTTGATATAAAATTGTGGCAATATTACTATTAGTAAGCATTGTGATTTATTATTTAATCATAATGTCTGTCCATAAAGAAGGGACAGCTGACACCTTGAAAGTCTAAAATTGTATTTTTTCATCTTACGATTAGCCATATCAATTTCCGAAAACCCGGTAATAAAATCAGAACGAATGTTCACCTTAGCATTGAACAATATCAACGGGTGTAATGTAACGAGGTCTGGTTGATGCTAATCTAGTGTTATTAAATGATTAAGATAGAATCATCGTTTAAGGTTCTGGAAAATAAGTCCCAATAATATGTGTATCCCCATTTTAGGATAAGAGTTGGTAGTTCGTTGGTAGGAAGCATTAAAGACATGACTGAGATTAAGACAACCAACAGTTGACTCCGTAACCAAGAAGAACGAAATCGCAAGGACTGCATTCGTTTATGAGATCAGAGGAAACAGTACAACAAAAACTGAACTAATTGACAGTGTTTGTCATATATTATTTATAGACAAACGGCAGACGTAAACACATTAAGGCAATAAATTCGAGACAATGTCAAACCGAGCAACCGGTTGTGCAGTATAATGTCTGACTGGTGAAATATCTATCTGGGTAGGGAGGGTTTCAATACTAGTAATACTGAACTGAAATCCCGGTTTTAAGAATGCTTTTTTTTCATAACGAAAAGTAAACACTGGCTGAGAAAATATTGGTATTTCCGTAACACTACACATGTTTATTATGCTATAAATATAATAAACTTACATCCAGCAAACATTTCAATTGAGAGAGCTTGATTGGCCAGACTAATTTTCTCAAACATACGACTAACATTAGAAGATTCAATCATATTCAAAGAAGTAATAATCTCAATTTTTAATGGAAATGCCGGTACTTCGTATTAAATATCGACATCAAATTCACCGAAACTTTTGTTACCATTAGTTAATATTTTTTTTCTCTTCTCAATTCAATTCATATGATCTTAACCACATAAAAAAATCATTTTCAACTGTGAATACAGATATCTGTCTACGACGTCATAGAGATACAGCAAATTTTAAATGGAGACCTTGAAATCGAAATAAACAAAATGTTTTCAAAAAAAAAATCAAATATTTAGTAGTTCTGTACATCACAATTTAAGTAATTAATTTGGAATGATTCACGGACGTTAACTTTTTCTTTTTATAAACTTTGGCAGTGTTTTAATTGCACATTAATTTATTTGTGTATAAATCATCGATAATGGATATTAATTTTGTACACAAAATCAGTGGTAGTAGGAATTACATATAATTATTCGATTATCTTTTAAAACTATACAACATTTTAATATTCGAGTGATATGATACATGTTTATGAAATTCGTTGTATTTATTGAATGGATTTTTTTCATATTTCTAACGAGACGAATGGACGCCGGTCTGTCTGGTAATCGAGGCCCGACAAGGAGTATGCCGACAACAACATTAGCATGAATACACAATCACAACAATTATCATTGTAAGCGTTTGTGACTGTCAGCGATCAGATGATGAATTATAATATCGTACTGACATCATGGTAACGTTTACAATGTGACCCTTGCAGGCGAGCGTAAAATAAAACCGGCTGTGTATAATCTAGACAAAGCCAAATATGACAAACGATCATTCTGAAATCAGAATGAAGCCAAATTACATTTTAACAAAGAAAAAATAATAATACTCGGATAATCACAGACACTGCATTACAAATGTAATTGTATGACAAATGCACATTATCAAACAATTACATTTGAATTGTTGCAACTTTGTACGATTCCATATGTCTTATCACAAACGACCCGGGTTTCGCCCTTCGGCATCTTCAGGTATTCCATCGCACGGATGCAACAGAACTGACGTAAAACTAACAGTTAGCATCGTATATATAATATATTTAAATCATTATCAACAGGAATCTACTTAACAATAGGCAAGCAAAAGATTGCAGCTGAAAAGAATGTAACAATATTAATCCAATAATAATTAACTACTGTCATTAACGATCTTGCTAATGAGTTGTCGTTATTGAAATGGGGTTTTCAACAAATTTAAATCAAGTAATTAAATTACAAATGTGTCTTCCTTTATTTAAAGAATACCTAATATCAAACATCTAGTGATGAGACATAAGAATTATCGTCATGAGATTGTCGATTCATTGAAACGATCTCATGCAAATTACGTAATTCTTTTGCTTGCCTATTGGTAAGTAGATTCCTGTTAATAATGATTTCAATATATTATATATACGATGCTAACTGTTTGTTTTACGTCAGTTCTGTTGCATCCGTGCGATGGAATACCTGAAGATGCCGAAGGGCGAAACCCGGGTCGTTTGTGATAAGACATATGGAATCGTATAAAGTTGCAACAATTCAAATTTAATATTGAAGTTCCATCAAGCACCTTCAGTCGATATCATAAATTATAATTACAATTACTATGAAATTCATGTCGAAAAAAATTAATATTTAATAATATACAATATATAAAATCGTTCACGATAAAACGGCCACTTAAAAATTTGTTCAATCATCGACAGATTTCAATATCGATAAACTAGACTTTTTATTGTCATTTTTTGAACTCAAATACACAATAAAATCGTAAATTGATATTGTCAAGATCTGTATTTAATATAAAATAAAGAAATACCAGTAATGCAATCCCAACATGAGACATATCAACTCAGTGCAATGAAATAAATTCAATTCACTCTCAACCCATGTTGATAACGTAAATATTTCAAATATGGCTTTGCCAAAACCCGTGTGACAAGATAGGTCTGCTTTCATTTTTATTACATATTACTTTCACTGTAGTCAATTTCGAGAAATTGACCTACAAGTGTACAATCTACGATACACGCTTCAAGGTTGATTCAACAAGCATTACGATCCATCTTGACCTTCTCAAAATCGTTTTACATCAACTACTGAATATAACGCACAAAGGTAAGCTACATTCTTCTTCAAAACTATATAAGATATTTTCGCAAAATATTTTTTATTTAATAAGGAAAAATATTGTACATTATCTTCCCTTTGGCGGTAAACCAACGTATTCCAAATTACTATTACTGCCAATAAAATGATCAATTGAGCTAATTGAATCGATGTGGACAGTTCTCGACTGTATGGATCCTTTCAATATATTGTATTTTTAATCTTTGTATAATTTATAACGTTCATTTATTGTACCGTTATAAAAACGGTGTGATAAATTCAACATTTTTTTTTTAATTTTTGTGAAATAGTTTTGTTTATCAAAAGTATAACACAAAAAAACTCCGACTGTAAGAATGCATTGTAAAAGAAAACATACATGTGATCCTGAAAGAGTTAAATAATGAGAATTGAATGATTAATTATCACAAATCAAGACAGCGTAAATCGTTCGATTAGACTGACCGTAGGTATCTAATGACAGTCGTGAATATGTCATTCGTATATATTTATTTACGTTATGATACTGTAATGAAAGTAATTAAGTATAACTTGCGGAACAGGTTTTCATACGTAACAAAGCACAAGAATCATAATTGCAACACATTACCCGATTATTCTTATACCGTGATATTGTCGATTGATTCGAAATACATTCTCGATATAAACTTGTATATTCATTGTGTAACGATGATTACAATTTGCTTCATTGAGATGCAACAGCAAATTAATACACGGTAAGATGATATGTATTTACCTTAAGTATTGATTGTATTATAATTCCATTAGATGAAAGAGAAATTTCACTGGATATCGGACGAGATGGAGGTAGAAAACCAACGCTCGAATTAAAAATTGCTTTTAAGAAGGGGCGAAGAAAACCATACAAGAAAAAAAGTTAAAATTAATTCAAAAGCCTTAATAGCTACAGCTGCTTAGCAGATATGTTTGAATAACGAATATTTATCCAAGGATATGAGAGTTCATCAAATATTTGAGTGAGAATCAACATGACAGTGTACATAATGCACAAAACAATAAGAAATTGTGAAATATTTTATCACAATATAAAAATATTTGGCTGGCGTGGTGCTTTAAAACTAAACAAATAACAAAATTTGAGCATTCTAAATCGAGGAGCTTGAACAAAGTGCACGACTTTCTGACATGGGAGAAATCGTTGAACCCAATACTAAGCTGAATGAACTGGCAGTCAGAGCTATCCCGGGAGTGGATTAAACTATATGTAGGAGACCATTTTGATTCTATTTCAGTTTCCGTATAGATTTGCGACCATTTTGTACTTAAAACCTGCTCACCTACCGCGTGAGTTTTCAACTGCAGTATAAACTTTGGATGGATACTACACACAAAATAGCAATCGACATGAATTGTCTTTTATTTTTAGTGCAGTGTAGTGTAAGCAGTAGAGTTGTTTTTAGATATAGACAATGTGTCATTTCTGATTTCAATCATACATCGAAAATGGGGAGCAAATATATAAAAGCATTGTTCTGTTATTTATATTCAACATTTTTACTAAACCAACGTTCGTTGTTGTATTGCATTCACGGTTGAATGGATTTCGCGTAATTGCCATTATATGATTGTACACATTTACTTGATTATTGATCGGTAATGCTACAAGCAATTGTTTGACTTCGTGTCGACAAGAAAAGGTGTGCCTGTCATGGCAATTCAGTTTCCACTAACTCAGGGGTAATCATGTAATAATTTTGAAAAAGAATTTTATCTAAAAATATGACTAGCATATTTCATTTATCTGTCGTGTAGTCAATACATATTTCAACTTGTGGAGTGGCATGCACGTACCGATACGTGGGCGACATCTTGTTCAAAAGGGGCATACACGTACATATACGTTTGATCGGGATGTTTTTTTAATTGACATTATTTCGAAAACGGGTATGCTACTGTCATTTAGGGAATACTGCTGCTTTTTATTTTACAGTTTACGCTTTTACCGACACATATATACATAGATTGTTCCTGGGAAATATTGTTAGGACAGAACGCGTCAGTGAGCGAGCACGCGGAAGCATTTTTTTATCGAAATATTGACAAATATACTAGAAATTTTGCAATATTTCGCACTCAAATCACATATGGTATCGGAGTTTACATCGTATTTTTATTATATTGGGTTTTGATTGGTGTTTTGAAGCTTTTTGGAGTGTAGTACCACATAAAAAATAACTATTTTATTGAGTGTTTAGTAGTAATTACAGTTTTTTTTTATCGAAAGTGTGGTGTTTTTTGATAATTGTTTGTCGACCCCTAGAAATTTTCGCTTTTTGTCTAAATAATCCATTTATTATCAAAGAATTAACTTACAGAACAAGTTTTCAGGTTTGGTCGTGTACTGAATGTATGAAAAAAAACCTCGCTCTCAGAATCAAATCAGTTAAAAAATGTCTGCCACTCGACAGGTTAACAATTATTTCAAGCATGAATTATAAGAAAGTTAGACAAGAAGCCAAATAGATTTTGACAACTTTTAGTTGTGTCTAAAATATAGTGCAAATTTACCGAAACTACAATGATATCCAAGGTCATTGTTTAGATAAGTTCTAATATTTGTTTTGGCAGTGCGTATCAGTTATACGTCAACGACAGCGAAATATATGTATTTTTAATATTTAACAGTTTCAGCCACGAAACCTTCCTCGCTTAGTCAAATATAAAATGTTTTAATTCATATCAATTAAACACATTTGAAAACATGCAAAGCACATTTTGGTCGTTTAGAATATGAGTTTGATGACCCCTGGACTAGTGCACGACTATTTCTCACGAAACTATAGTCCCATTTCTTATACAAAAAAAGAATAGGCGACGTGCAAATTAAATTCAGTTCGCATATCCTTCCACTCGCTTTATACAAAAATAATGTAGGTCAATAACTTTATTCATATTCAATTGTAAGAGTTCAATAACGTTATGCTATAACAAAGATAACTGATCATTCTTATACGTTTTAAGTATACAATTGGCAAATATGTTTTCTTAAATTGAACAGGTAATAAAATTAAATGGATGACTGCATTCAAATTCACAGAGAAAACTGCCTCAGAAAATAAACTTAGTGTTTGATAATGACAAGACCAGACAATTAAATAATTCAACAGTAATGGGGCTAGCAGTAACGAAACCGTATGAATGACGCTAGTTTTTTTCGAATATACACATTTTCTAATTAGTTGCAACATTACTTACCTATATGAAAAAAAAATCCTACGATTTGAGCATTGTTCAATCTGTTAGGAATGCAAATAAACGTATAGAAGCATAAAATAAGTTAGTGTAAGTATTACATTTAGATACAGAACGGACTCTTTTGGTTTCCACCACGTTGACTGAAATCACTTCAATGTTGAAAGATCGCGGCGTGGGAATATTAGCAAAGAATGAGGATACCGGTAATCGATCTGACCCACATACTATACAGACCTTAGCCACATGAGAACCGTTACCGCCGTAGAACTTGAAATTCAATTTTGAAATTATTATGTGTTAAAACATGTTTACATTATATATTATAAAACATTAAGCACCATTTAAAAAAAGCTCAGATCAAAAACTACTTTCCGTCCCGACTCAATGGTATTTAACTCTAATGGAATATAAATACTTCACATAATATGTAAATACTAACAGAAAATCACGTTTTACGGGTTTAAGGAATTTGGCGTGAATTTGAAAATTATCTACATATAATATTACATATAAAATATTACAATAAAACACACATCGGCCACCTCGTTTATTCACGTGAAAAAAAGTGTTCAATATTGCATTTTCAGATAACAGTGGCACGAAACTTTTGAATGTGTATTTTTTATTGTCTATTGCAGAAGTCAAAATGTAATACAAAGTTGTTCTTTACAACACCCAAGAAAATATTAATTATTATTTCAGTGAAGAATTCATAGGTGTCATGTGTTGGAAAACTATAAAACGTTCGTGGTTTTGAATTTTGATAAAAGAAAACAATGTTTGTCGATTATATATTATAATATTCATGTAATACGTTTTTGCCATTCCATTTTTTTATTATTTGCCAGTGTAGTCGTCTTTATACCCATCATCACCGACTACGGCTTCACACTCTTCTTGCGGGTTATATTATAGAAATCTTTTTTGCGTCATCTACAGTTTAATATTATATAATAATTTACGATAGATCAAAAAATGATTAATATATAATCATATTGCAAATTATTATCTCATGTGTACATGTTGAATCGATGTTGGTTGCATTATTTTTCTTTGCACCCAGGTGTCGCTTTCAGACAGGCGCCTACTTTCAAAGCGCACTGTTCTAGAATTTAGGTTGACTCTTGACCCAACCCTGTACAAATTCATGTTAGGGTAGGTCACCCAATTTAACTTGCTTTCCAATGATTAAATATATTAATCAACCAGGTAATTTGTGCATGTATATTTTTTATAAAGATTTAACCCTCTCACACAGGGAAAGCGATAAAAATGAAAATAAATATAGTCTGTGGTGTTTTTTTTGTGTTTGCTGTAATCTGTCAGTTTGTTTAATGAACGATTTTCACAGTCAACAAACAAAAGCCACAGTATAAAACATACATGATTTATAATATCGTGAAATACAAATCTTCGTATCGATTGACTTTTTTATTCCTCGGTACAGGTGCACCATTCCATTGATGTATATCGATGTTAAAAATCAGATGATTCTTCTATTATTATATTGACGAATCAATTGGAAAAATCAGCTTTTGCTGCTTTTGTGCAAATTATTAAAAAAAAAATAGTCTGCAGGGTATTTCTTCATGGATAAGAGGTATGCTAAAAAGTATAGAATACATTTTAATTATTAATAATTTTATTGGTTATTAAATAATCATGGAACTGCTTCATAACAAGAAGATTAATATGTATGTATAGCATTTAATATTTCAAAAAATAATACTTATTGATATGGGAGAAGCAACAGTTTAAATTACAGATACCAATTATGACCAACCATAAATGCTTCCAATAAGTGCCAATTAAAAAAAAGAACAGTTTTATTTATGCCATGCATAATTTTATAATTACTTTTAACTAATAAATGACGTTATCTCTATCGTAAAAACATGTGATGTTTCGGTGTGAGTTATTCATAATAATTTACCATGTTTGCTATAAAAAAATCTTGTAAATTTCTTCTGGCAAACAATAAATGTCAAATAATATACGCAGGGCCAAATTTATATCTTTGGATGCCATAAGAAATGTTTAATTGTGGTGCCACTAAAACATATTACATATATTTGTTTTTAGTTAAAAACCGGAGGAAGTGCACAATATATAATAAGATCACAATCTAGAACACTAACTTATAAATGACATAAGTTATTAAAATAGTAGTGAAATAATGACAAATTTAAATTGTTATCAAAAATATAAAACAATAATGAAATATCAAACAATAATGAAAAGGTCAGGATTTTAAGCCAGAATGACAGAGCCCTCCCCCCTCGTAATGTTGTGATGGGGCAACACATTTTTAATACAACGAAAAAAAATTTCAGCTATTTATATAAACTTGATGCCACACATTTTCGAAAATTTCAACACCCATATATTTCATTCCATTATCAAATTACCGCACAATTGGATGTACCTAAAAAGTGTATTTGTATATGAGTGTTGAATCAAATTTTCTGGGTCCATGAATATTAAATATATTACCAAGAGTGCTCAAATATTAAATAAAACGAAACTAAAATTAATGAAACAAATCTTTCATAGTGTATGAAAAACGATAATTGGTATCATAAAACAAAATTTCTTAAAAGAAAGTGTCACAAAAACCAAATATGTATCATTACCAATCTATTATGTTTTCATTTAAATCTTGTCTAAACTGTTTGTAGTAAAAAACTGGTGTTCCTTTTCTTTGAAGCCTTGACCACGTCTTGATATGCTTAAGGCAGTGGGTTTCAACCTAGGAGACGTTAAAACATTTTCATAAAAAAAATCACAGATATCAACACATTTTCATATCGTAACGTAGCAAAACCTTAATATTATTCTTTCAGTTGTAGTTTTCGGTATGTTTCGTAAAATTATTATTTTTTAAGTCGTCTATATTATTATACATATTAAAAAATAAAAGGTGGGGAAGGGAGGAAAAAATATTTAGACAGGCGTATTAGCATAAATGTTAGAGACCGTTGGATTCAGGACGAATCCAGGACTGAATACATCATACATCCATTTGTGGAATATTATGTGTATTAGATATTTATAGGTTATGTTTACATTCACAACGAGCTTGTCGATTTCTTGAATGATTGCGAAACAATAAGCTTTTAAAATAGTATTTAAAATTAATCATTTGTTTCATATATATCAACACTTTTTGTTCAAATGATAAATAACAATAAAATTAGGCCAATCAGCTGTCGCGATCTTAATATTTTACCGATCTGATGTGATGACATTTACCTCTAAGTTTCAGCTGAGCAGATATACGCTCCTTCAAAATCGATCTGCTCTTTTACTACGGGGATACCAACATAACAAAACTAAACGTCACACAAAGAAATGGCCACTTCGATTCACTGAAAAAATTCTTTTCACTTCTGACAGCTTCACAGTAATAAATATTAAATAATAATCAATTCGGTGTGTGTTTTATGTCACATAATGTCAATAATGTATATCATTCTGAATAAAATCTACATCAAAAATGACAAGATTAAAACAATATGAAATAGTTGTTTTTGAAGCAATTTTTTTTTTGTGATTTACAATGATAAACGTAACTCTCGAATTACAGAGTTCATAAGCTAATTCTAAGGTTGCATATTTGTACAATATTTTTTCAATAACATTTGTCAGAATTACAAAACACACGCGCAACCCAGACTGGCATTTAGAACAGACTGTGTGAGAGAAAGAGAGAAAAATAACATGTGAATTCTAGGATGCCAGGCTAATCAATGTTGATTTCCCATTCTTAAAAATGAAATAAAGTCCTATGGGCTCGTGAGACTTTTATATATTTTACTAAATAATTGTTTATATATGAAACAGTTTTCTGTATGTACTAATAATTTAACAATTTTGGCATATCTTTAGTGTTTAAAAAAACCTTTACCAGGCGTGATATTTTTTAAAATTTTTTCTTTAATGAAGACATTTATTTAAAATTGAAACATTTTTATCCAGAATTTATGTATATTTTTAGAAACATAATGTTGAGTTGTTCAATTTAAGAAGCGCTTGCTGCTTTGTGAAGCTAGTGTATTTTTTATGTTTAAATTTTTTTTTTGTTTCAAATTGTATATTTAAACTAAAACCATAATATCTCAGATAATCTTTAAAATACCAAAAGAGTGAACTTATGTTTTTCTCTTTCTTTAAAGCACTGAATATTTTATTTCTTCGCCTTTTATTATAGAGCCTGAAATATTTTACATTTTTTTAAGAATAAAGCAGATATGTTTTCAAGATAAATTTTTAAAAATATATATTCTTTTTTTACATTGTCTATGATTTTATCTTCTCCGTCCGAGACCGACCTGAGATTATCCACGAGGGTCTGTGACTTTTGCATATTAATATTTTACGAGTCATATAATTAATTGTTAACGGTGAGATACAATAGTTATATATGGATTTCGTTGATGACTTTGAGCAGGACAGTGGCATGGAGTCATCGCCATACAGCAAAGATGATACTCCTGAACGAAAGCCGGAAGATCTAGTCCTCGATTTTGAAGTGAGTTCAATTGATTTCTAGAAGGCTGATCAAGACCCATAACATTAAATTTCTCCACGACAATTCCAAAAACGGTTCAAAGATTCACACTCCGATGAACTTAATTCATATACTTCTTCTCATGTGTATTTTTATCTCCCAAAATCAATGAAATTCGCACATATTTATCTAATTTTTAACATTTAGAATTGAAAACCCAAAATTATATTTGAAACTAATCTCAGCAAGATTTAGGAAAAAATAATTTCAACCGCCGTATTCTGTGTATATTTAACATTTTTGCTGTACTATTTTCTGCTATGCCGTATTCTTAGTATGCTGAGTTTTCTTGAGAACATTTTACCTTTAATTGTATTAATTTTATCAATTCAAAATTTTAGAAAATATTGTATACAACACACTATTATCTTCCCCCTGTTTATTTAATACCGCTTATTACAATGCTGTTCTATATTGAACTCAATAACTAATAAGAAGATCACAATCTATCATCATAGGAATTAGGGAAACTGTTAATTGACGAAAACTACGAATATAGAATCGGTATGAAAAATTCGCCATGAATTTCAAATAAAACATTTTAGAACCAAACGATTAGGTAAATATTGATAGATGGTGACAAAATTGTATATTATTTCACATAATTCCTTGATTATAAATATATGAATTGTTATAACTTTGTACGATTCCACATGTTTTGTCACTAACGACCCGGGTTTCGCCTTTCGGCATCTTCAGGCATTCTATCACACGGATGCAACGGAACTGACCTAAAATTCAGTCGATATCATAAATTATATATATATGTATGTGGTTTTATTTTTTTCCAATTTTCCATGATGAAGTAAAGTTTCCTAGAGAGAAGTGTTGTTTGTAGGAACGATTTTTCATCGTTCTGGTCAAAAAAGGAATATGTTGTAAAGTATTCTTAAATTTTTTTTTTGTAAAGCTTGATTTTTTTAGATATATTTCATTGAAATTACACTATTCTATGCCAACTTTTCAAATTGCAATTGTTTCTTTAGTCTACTAAAAGCCAACAATGTTTCTTGAAAATGTTTTATATGTTGTATTCCAATGTAATGTACTGCATGGTGTCTAGCTTATCTCTTTATCAGCTCTCATCCATTATCTATCATTTTTACTGTGTAGCTGAAAATAATGACGTTGGACATAGCTGATGGTTTTAATGAAAATATTTTTTTTTGTAATAATTATTCAAATGATGATTCCATCGTGAAGTGTAAGTGCTTATGATGATGAATATGACAGCATGATAATGTTATTTATTATTCAAATCGCCATAATACACAAACTTTAAGATAACCTTGCGACGCTAGTTCAGAATTTCTACACAGAAATAAAAGACAATGCGTGAAGTGTAATCTTTTTCATCAAATAAACGTTATTATAAATCAAATAATATTATGCTAATATCCCTGTATTCACATTTTTTTTACAAGTTTTCACATTTGCAAAACCAACTGATAAAAAGGGAATCTGCACTATTTTTATCAAAACTTTTAGGCCGAAAACATAAATGCATTAACTTCTTCCCATATGAAGCAATCAGGCTGTGACAATGTCAGCCCTACTCCACAATGCAGTAATAATAAAAATATTATTTTATTGGTTGCAAGTGTGAAATGTCTCGAGAAAAACCTTAAATCAAGAATTGGCCTGTATAAACCGCTCATGTTAAGAATGAGCACTGGAAGTTAAAACCCTACTTGGGTTTTTGCGCCCATGGTTATATTGAGAAATTTTTCATTATCAATTGTTTATACTTTTGAACCATGTGTAATTAAGTTTATTCATCAATGCACTGTATAATTTTAACACTGCTTTACAGAAAGAAATTTCTACTATTGTTGAGAAAAAACCAGAAGAGACTGAACCTTCACCTACTTTTACTCTTTCTTCAGGAACTGGGACCATTGAAAGATTGAATCCTGATAAATCGGAGTCATATGATGATGTAATATTTCTTTTTTTAATGCACTATTTAATTGCTTTTTTCAGTACGCTATATGATTATTTGATATTGTTTTTTGATTTGGGTTCAAGCCCCAGCAAAAGCAAATTTTGATTTCTTTTGTTATAAATTTCAAATTATTGATAAAATGCCAGATACATATTCCTTTTGTATTGTTTATTTAAATATATATATTTATTCACATAATCAGTATAAATAATTTTATATTAAATATTTATTATAAATCTAGTTTCTACAAACCTCAATAATTGTAGGAACCTGATGAAACGTTAGGGGAGCGGTTTTGGGGACTAACGGAAATGTTTCCAGAATGTGTACTTAATACCACCCACACTGCTATATCTACTACATGGTAAACACATGCACACATTTATCTGCTATATTCATTTTATGAAGCTTAATAATTTTCTCTTATATTTTGAAAAATACCTCATAAAATCTTATGAATAAAATGTACAGCTTACGCTAAGAACAAAATTTTTTTTTTTTTATTGAATTTATAGGTCTGGTGTCAAAACATTGTATTCATTTTCTCGGACTGTTGCGTGGATTATGGCTAGTACCTCAGTTATTCTATTTGCTCCTGTTTTGTTTGAAGTGGAAAGAGCTAAAATGGATGAACTTAATAAAACCCAACAGAAACAGGTAAACTACTCAATATAACATATCAATACAATTTCTGTAATGGAACTGGTCTTTTAAAACTAATTTGTAGAACATATAACAACTTTACTATCAAATATTTAATCCTTCAAAACTGGATGATATGGAAATCTTGCAGAATGCAGTGCAATTGTAAACAACTCCCAGATATGTGAAAAGAATATCATTGTATGCAGTGTATTTATAGTAGCATAATTTCACCATTTGAATTGAAATAAACTGTGTTCTATGTTTTTTTCATACTTTTAGTTATGAATGTTTTAATAATTCAAAAACACTCACAATGGTAATTTTTTTTTTTGCTTTCTTAAAACATAGTTTAACTCCAATTCTATATTCTTCAAAAAACCCTGAAAAAATAAACTGAAATGTGAGAACCAATAAATGTTACAAAGCTACAGCTAAAACTGCTGACGATGAGCGAAACTGAAAGAATTTTCATAGAAAATATTTGTCTTAATTACATAAGGAATCATATTTTAAATGTCACGATTTGTTTTCAGTTTCTTCTCGGTCCCAGTGCGGCAATGGTTGGATCCGGAGGAGGAGCATTGCCACCACCCATACCTCGATAAATTGGTACCATTCCTTAATTAGGAATTCTACAAAGTTATTGAATATTATTATTCGGTATCATTTTCAGAATTTGTCTCTAGTCTGTTTTACTATGATAATCTATTATTGGACACCTACTGTAGATAAAGTTGAAATACTATCTTCTCATATAATGTATAATTTCATCACAAATTGCAGTTTCCCAGATGTATTTTTCTTTAAATTGTTATTTAGGCATTTTGATTTATTGTACTGGGATTAAATGTTGTAAATTTTGCATTTATTTTTCACTTCATATTAGGAGTAAACTAAATATTTAGTTAATCGTTAGTTATTCTCACATCACAGTTATTCTTCAAAATTATGTAATACATACCTTCAATATTCTTTTTGATTGCATAAGGACAGCCGTTTCAAACAATATTATCAATAGGTAAAGTTAATTATCGTTTTTAGTGAATCCATTAAAAAAATAATTGTTAATTATGAATACTTAACTGTGTATTTTGGTTGACAAATAAATTTTTTCTTGTGAAAGTTTATGGCTTTATTATTTTATTTATTAATTAAATTTTTTGCATTTAACAGTTACTGCTCATCCATAGGCTTACATATAAAGTAAATCTGTCCGCGGTTATTTTTCAAAATGTTCTTTCCTCATAGAGCTATAAATACAGCAATAAAAAATAATTGGGTTGGTTTTTATGGAAACTAGATGCATTAGGAATATTTCAAAACAATAAAAAAAACATAGAAATGCCCTATGTTGTCAGAATCACTAACAAATATATCCCTAAGAAATAAATCATGCGTGTCCGCCATTAAACGAATTGGAGCACTGCATTAGGAATGGGCGGCTTGACAATTGGATTAGTGAAGTTTCATGTTGCAAAGCACTCATCACTCATTTTATTACTTTTAGAACTAAATTCTTGAGCATTTTGAAATTTATCATATTCACGGAAATTCACATACAGGTCACCGAATAAAAAAAAATGAAAAGTAATGACTATTTCAAGGTGTGGTAAATTTTATAGTCTATTTGGGCATAGGGATGGAATACATATTTTACTCATATATTAATTATTCATATGTTGACGTTTATCACAACGGTTACAAAATTTCACATGCACTCTATAGAAATGAAATAATAAAAATTTTGCGCGTGTACAAGAAGAAATCTTATTGTTTATAGTCTATCTAAAGAAAGTACTTTAGAGTTGGAAAAATGTAGCATCTGTTAAATGAGTTGGTACCGATCTCTGGGCATTATCTGGCCAAAAATGTCAGCTCGAAGATACGGATCAGTACTCCAAAACTCCCCTACTGTAATATGCTTATTTCTAGTCTTATAAGCATAGTCACAGCAAAGAATAACATATAATTCCAGTACTGTTTACACACAATAGTTTTTGACTATAATTTTTCTCTTCAATAAAACGCGATGTGAAAAATTGTTAAATAAAGATCGCGAAAAGTTCAACGTTTACACGATTATTTATATAATATATGAATCCGCACACGGTATTTTCCAAGAGTGTCACAAGATGTCATGTGAATGGTGCGTTCAACCGCAAAGACTGGCGCGAAATTTCAAACTGATTTGGGAATCTCGCGTTGATTCGAAGGGTTTGAAAAATCCATGTTTCAAACATTTAAACCTAATGCTTTCGACAACTTTATGGAGGTGGTAGTGTCAGGACGAATTTTACGATATTTTGAAACCAAAATCACTCCTATATGCAAAAGATTGCCTGTGTTACCAACATTTGAATGTTCGCGTCCCAACATCTGGGGCGCTCACGTACAGCCCTTGCAGATCGGTGTCCCATACCTTGGAGCGTTAGCATGGAAAGGATTAAGGTGCATAATAATTTATATAAAATAAAACCATTCAAATACCATCAAATTTGTAAAAACCCTTTCATATCTCAAGGGTATACCAATAGGCCTGTAGCATACATACCATAGTGACTTGGAAAATATTCATAAAGACCCTTAGGTTTTTGCTGTGGTAAGTTAGAAGTGATATATTTTTGCAATTCCCAGTAGCATTTCTACTAAGTAACAGTGTTGGCCTTAATTAGCATTAAATTCAACACATTGATTGGTTTTTTTTTATGCATTGATGAAAAATATGAATTTTTGTGATACTTAAAAAAGATAATATCATTAATAACCACACACAAGAAAATAATACAAGTCTATAAAAACAACTCTTTTATGCAGCATGTTGGATCAGATGGCAATATGGCTGTAACCAGACACCTAGTTTTATTTTACACTTTTACTGCCCGCTCAGGCAGTAAAAAATGAAGTTTTTCTCAAGCTATCCTTGCTCCACCAATGTTAAAAACTCCTCGGGTTTCCATTCATCATATTTGGGCTCAAATTAGGTATGTGGTGTAGAATAGCAGGCCGAGTGACTCGTATCCAAGGTCTGTCCATTTGTTTTTCAATAATTAATATTTTGACATTATCGGTGTAATAAATAAAATTAATTTAAAAAGATTATTCGGAACCAACGAATGCCAAGTTTCTTGTGCCAACACAATGTGCCGGCACAGATAACAAGATGGCAAACAATCTCTCACATAAATTTATTGTTTTCTAATACTATCTTTGGTTTTACCACCGAGTGAATTCAGGTGATATTGAAACAATTTTTAATTTATATTTCACTGAAAATATTTACATGCATTTACAAAATCACAAAAACATTGACAAAAAATAAAATCGTCTCACAAAATGAAAAGAATTGGTATCCATTGGATGATGATATAGAAACGTATATGTGACATAATTTATGATGTCGACTGAAGGTGTTTGATGGAATTTCAGTATCAAATTTGAATAGTTAAAGCTTTGTATGATTCTACATGTTCTTTCACTAACGACCCAGGTTTCAGCTTTCGGCATCTTAGGGTATTTTATCAAATGGATGCAACAGAAATGACAATAAACAGCATCAATTATATACCAAAAGAGTTAATTAATGGAAAAACACAGACCCAAAGGCAAGAACTAAATGATAACTAAAATAAATTTCAGTAATGTTGATCCAATAATATAATAACACACAATTACCTGTGATAAGTTTTATTAATGATAAATACTGTTATTGAGTCATTCATGAAAGGATTTTATAACAAATAATCAGCTATTATTAAAATGTAATCAGGTTTTGTTTTTGTTAGAAATACTTATTTCAAGTAGACAAGCAAGGATAAGTATTAAACATCAGGTGACGTAATATAGGAATTTAATTTATGAGATTGTCCAATCATTTCACTGATCTCATGTAATGGATATAACAAGGGGGAGGGGGTGGAGATTGAGCTGGTCGTTAAGAATGTAACTTAAGTTTAATAATCGACACATTTTAAGAACATATTTCCACAATATATTTACAATCAGGACCAGTTTTGCTCATCACAAGCAATATCAACTGACAGGATACACTTTACAATCAAGTCAATTTATACAAAGTTTAAGTTAGCAGATATACAAAACCATGGCTTCAAGAACTAAGATAACAATTTACAAGAAGTCGTACAATATACATACAAATAAATTAATTTACAATTGAAATGTTAACAATTTCTTATTAATAAATTGCAAACAATATTAGGATAAATCAATAATTCATGAAGAGCTCAGAACAATCCTAAAAGACTCATTAGGAAGAATATTGAGTAGGAAATTTTGTTTTTTTTTCTTCACTTAAATACTCTATGGAACATAATTTATTAATAAATAAAATTATAATGGTAGTCAAAAAGGATAAGAAGAAATGATCAGTCAGGGGTGTCCTAGTGCTTTCTGAAAAACAAAAGAAAAAATTTGCTTCCATCATAGGGATTGGCAACAAGCCGTATAAAAGAATGAAAAGTTCACATGAATCATTAATATGAAATGAGGTGACTTGACGAGATGCTGATGTTATCGCTAAATTTTAAGTGGAACGCCAATTACATTACTCTGAATTTGCACTGGCTTGAAATATTCACTGCAAATCTCCCAATTGCACAATCGCTCGGCTGTACACACAACTAGAATGCTGTCTGTGTGGTGCAGTCAAATGTTGGCTAGCATCTGTGTATTCAACAGATGCTAGGCTATACACGCACAGCCGGGCCACTCTCTGTGTACTGTATTTTGCGAGCAATTTTCATTTTATCACCTTATAACTGAATATTTCATCCATATTTTTTTTGCAAAAATAAGAATAATCTTAGTTTAGCATTTTTCACAGCAAAAAACAAAATCTCTATTTTTTATGAGATTCACTCCCCCAATTACACTACTCCAAATTACATGATCCAGACTTTAGTGTAAATGGGAGTTTTACTGTATCTTTTTCTGTGAATACTGAAAACATAATGATGTGTTTGATTGGCAATTACAATTTCTACTTATTGAATGGAATAATAAATGGATGAATATATTCACTTCCAGTAAACCAATTAATTTACTGTGCAGCTGTATTAATCAGCGGCCAGCATTGCAAGAGTCAGTGCTACAACAGGTAGATATTATGATTTAAATTTGAGTGCAACAGGTAGATTTAAGCAAGTGTCTTTCAAAATGCCCAATTTTATAAACTATTTTTTATTTATTTTACCCTCAGACAGGGAAATTTTCAATATATCATTTACAACTTAACTGGACATACATATTAGATGTCTTATTTGAGTATGCAGCAGATGGCCTTGTAGCAGAATGTTGGTGGTATTGGATTTTTATCCTTGGCTGTGTTGAGGATAAAAATCTCAAAGCAAAAAATGTAAAGGATTGATAGTATGGGCATAGAGAGAGCAATAAAGTAACAACTTGGCCTTTGCTTTTTCACTTTCCATTTTCATCTTCTCCACGCCGATGACTGTCTTACATCCAGTTATTGCTCCACACTGCAGATATGATTTGAAAAGATATACAGATTTTTGGATGAGGTTAGTAGAAAGAAAGTTTCTCTATCACATATAATTCTTCCCACATCATACCTACATCATTACAACATTGATTTCAAAACAATATTAATTGGCGAGTAGTTATTTTTTATTTGACTGATTTACAATTCCCTCACAATCATGCTGCCATCGTTGGATTGATAAAGATTTTGCTGTGAAAATTTTGCCACACTTAGTGCAGGACCAATCCGGTTCCAAGCCATGTTCTTTCGTTAAGTGTTCTTGGAGCTCATATGAAGCCAGAAACCCACTGAAATTTTTTTCACACTGCTTACATTCAAAGAGAACCCATTTGTTTTTCAAGAAATATGAGTAGCAATCGCTTAGAATAAATTTAATTTTTTCATTTTCATCCGTGTTGTAACGCACGGCAAATTTTGCAAGAGAGAAATTTAAGACTGGATAAAAAGTTTCTTGCAGTCGTATACGTTTATCTGGATTAAACATACTTGGTCCATTATTATAATTACTCTTAGAATTCGGATGCCGTCCAAGATATCTGACATATGGATGTGTGGTCAGATATTTAAAATATTCGACGCCAACATTAATTGTTGGATTGCAAAGGGAAATATCTTTAAGAAATTCACTCACAAGATATAACAAGTCACTTTTTTTAACAGAAGGGATTTTCATATTTTCAATCAGCCTCTGAATCTGCTGTAAGTATTCACATATAAATGATGAAATAAATGTTTGTTTTTTAAAGATGGTCTTTTTAACTTGCAACTCAGATGGCTGAGAACTTACACATTGATTTTTAATTTTATGACCTTCAAAAAAGAGTTTATACTGACTATAACTTCGTATTTCTCGGGACAATTCAAAATTAGGGAACACAATTTTAATGGCAACACCTGGGCAATTTAGAAGATCGTCGAAAGCAGAACTTCTATTTGATGTACTATTTATGCTGCTAGCGGTTGGTAACGGATTACAATAAAAAAGTGTTTTCAATCTTTTCTTTGGACAATGTATTTCAACCAAATCCCAATCGGATACATCTTCTTTGCCTGCCATTTGAAGCTATGTTATTTTAATTCAATTGAAATTTGAATGTATCTAGTCTTTAATCACTTTATAGCAGGCTTTTAGTAAACATTCAGTATGAATCTCCACCTGAAATTGAAAAATATTGTTGTCACTGAACACATTCACTGCTTATTAACCTATGTCTTCACACCAAGAAATTATTTTAAATACATATATATATGCTGCTTTCACAATTAAGTTTCGTGTGATGTGCTAGGGGTCTTTTGTGGATTTCCTATGGTTCTTTGGTATTTGGAGGAGGTATCGACACTAGAAAAATACTGAGTACCGTATACGGGCTTAACATTCAATATGTAAAAAGCTTACTCGCTTTGGTGGAGAATATCCTAGGAATTATAAACTCATAAATTTTCTGTAACTGTACTGTCCTATGCAACATTGACTATTTCATCCAAAGGTATGAATGTTTATTGTAGCTTGAAGCTTTTTCTCGTAAATCTCTACATCAAGCCAAAAACTTGACAAAAATAAAATCATTCAAATGCATACTTATCGGTTCTACAGTATAGGCACTAACAAACTGACGTATTATGTAGAATTTTTATAACTCATTACTTTTTCATGCAATATTTCCATCCACTATAAGGCATTGCAACGAATTTGATTAAAAATATAAATTTACAACATTACAAAAAACCTGCAATTTTTTATTGACAACAATATTATTTTTAATAATCACATGACTAATCGATAGAATTTCAAAAATCCTCAAAATAGAACTTTGATTCCAAGGAAAGTAATAAAGAAATGTTGAGGGATAATGATTGTTATGACAAACTATTTTAGCAAAATGAATGATTTTGACGTGACAACTTCTTATAAATCGATGAACGCCCGCTGCACGCACGAAAAAACATGACTCATTGTCCCGTTTGTCGCGTTACGCCGAAGGCAAGCGTGCGAGCGAGAGCGCGGATAAGCGATAGAGAGGCACGATCGGCCTACCGTTCGGATTGTGCCGCATCTATCTCTCTTCCACTCGATTGGTCGATGCGTCTGAGTAGAAAAGAGACAGCGGCAGCACACAACTTATACACCTACAGTACCTACACATGATCTGTTTACAACTGTTTATAAAGTGAAGTGAAATGTTAATGTGGTTTTCATTGTTTATATTACAACAACAATTAAAGTAATGAGTAATGAATAACAAAATGAGTGCGAATAAAATACATCAATAAAAAATTGTAGATTTCATTTCACTCCTTCTTCGTATCCATACATAATAATGATAATTCAATAAAAATGATTCCATTTTATTCATAAAAGTATGCAATCATATGTTTTCTTATGACGTTGTCATGTTAAACTATCGTCCGTAAACCGACTTTACAGACAACCAATTTTTTTTTTAAATAATTTATGATATTGACTGAAGGTGTTTGATGGAATTTCAATATCAAATTTGAATTGTTACAACTTTGTACGATTCCACATGTTTTGTCACTAACGACCCGGGTTTCGCCTTTCGGCATTCTATCACACGGATGCAACAGAACTGACGAAAGAATGTCTGGAACGACGTCACTTCTGTTGCATCTGTGTGATAGAATACCTGAAAATGCCGAAAGGCAAAACCCGGGTCGTTAGCGACAAAACATGTGGTATCGTACAAAGTTGTAACAATTCAAACTCAAAATGAATGAATTTAAAAAAAAGGTAATATTGCGCCACTTAAATTCTGATAGTAGCTGCCAATTCACATCACTATGAATGAACGAAACTTTCCAGATGAACATCTTAACTCATATGCCAAACCTACCTGTCAACAGTCGGCAAAACAAAAATAATATCACAATTTATACACTATAAATAATACTCTATGGATCTAGGAGTTTTCGCACTAGCTTGATAGAATAAAGTATCTATGACGTCTTACCACAGACAATATACAAAATTTTGCATTAGACAGTTGCTAATTATCAATAATATACTGCCATATTGTGTTAATTTCTAGATCGATAAAATATTTTCAATTTAATGTTTATGTTACAGTTAACTCATTATGTTAATAGAACTCAGTTATAATAATAACTTAGTGTGATTATTGAAATGAATTTGCAAAAGTGTAAGATTTTTTTTACTATAACTGCTAAGAGGAGAGTGAGAAAATATTATATTACTAAAGATGGAAAGGCTTTAATTAAGTAGCCTACACATCAACACTTGGAAATAAGCACTCTGTAATGGAGTTAATCAAAACACTACTTCGATCCTTTTGATGCTACAATTTAAATGGCAATAGTATACATTTTAAATTCAGTAACTTCACAACTGCAATTACTGATCGAATAATTCTTCATATTCATAGGCTATGAAGAGTTTTTAGTCTATAGCAAGATAATATCCCATCTATTGGCACGTCTATGTAATGTGTGTAAATTATAAATATATTATCGTCTATGATGGTAGAGATACATGTTAATGCGTCTATGGAGTGATATGAGACACAATCATGGCTAATTCGGGTGTGTTACCTTTTGTAAGGGGTGTTGATTTTACCAGTAATGACTTTAGTGTGAGTGTTAACAACCTATAATATTGATAATTTTTGTATATATATAAAACATATAGCTTAGTTTAAAAAAGAGATCTCTGGGACGTTATATATTTGTGCAGTTATGTGCTGTCAAATCTGAGAAGTCCTTATTATTGTGTTGATTTTCTATAATTTATTCCAAAAATATGCCTTTAATGTGTGTCATTATGTATGATTAAAGTTTATTCTTCCAATATATAGCAATCGGTTGAAATTACAATTCTATATACTTATGGTTCAATTTCAGATTTTTCAAATGCTATTACATATTTATTATCAATTGATCAAAATAGTTAATAACAATCATTTTTGACAGGAAGGAAAGTTTCCAACGGCGATGCGTCTTATGACGGGTGTTCAATGGCTTAAACTAGATAAAACCAATCTATCAGAAATCCCTGAAGAAATGGGAAAGTTAATGAAATTGGTAAGAAGTTAAAATATATTTCAGCACACACTTCATGTAATTTATCTTTATTGTAAACTATTCCAATCATAATCTTAAGGCTTCAGTCCTTTTTATAATCTTTGACGTATATCCATAAAATTTGCTTTATCAGTTTTTTTTTATTTTTTAAATAAGGTTTAATAACAAGTAACTGTTGGCACTAATTGGCAGATAGAGATCATATTTTTCTGTGGAACTGCGACTATTGATGTACATTAGTTACTAATAATGAAAAAAATGTGTTCTTAACATGGTCATATATCAAACCCATTATTGCATTGATTTTGTGATCATTTTTATACAATCGAAGCCGTATTCCCAACTATCATGGAATTATAAAAATGTAAAATATCATGAGAACTCTTTATAGTATTGAAAATTTTTAAAATCCTTGGCTAAATTTATGTAAAATGAAGTTACATCTTTGTCAAACGTAGTTGAGGTCTAATTCATATATATTGTACTAACTTATTTTCAAAAAAATTATATTTCAGGAAAATTTATCATTGAAAAGAAATAACCTTGAAAAGTTGTATGGAGAACTGACAGAGCTTCATTGTTTGAGATCTCTCAATATAAGACATAATAAAGTTAAGAGCTCGGGACTACCTGCTGATTTGTTTTGCTTAGAAGAATTGACGACATTGGATTTGTCACATAATAAATTAAAAGATATACCTGCTGGGCTTGAAAAAGCAAAATCATTGTTGGTTCTCAATTTAAGTCATAACACGTAAGTTTCCAACGTCAAAACTGCTTCATATACTTACAGTATACAATACCAATTCAATTATAGTAATTCAATTGGTATTGTATACTGATAAAATGACTTCTTGTACGTTCTTAATATTGTGTTGTTTATAACAATAATCCTTAATATTCTATAATTCTTAATATTGTGTTGTTTATAACAATAAACTGGCACTACGTATCATGCATCTATATTGCAACACTATATGCTGTAACCAAATAATAACATTCTTAAGAAACTGTGATAAAAGAAACAATTGTTTTTCTTTTAGAATTGATTGTATTCCGCCGGCATTGTTTGTGCAATTGACAGATCTCCTTTTTTTGGATCTTTCAAATAATGGCTTGGAAACGTTGCCCCCTCAAACCCGACGATTGGCCAACATGCGAACATTAATCTTGAATGATAATCCTTTGATACTGTTTCAACTGAGGTATAGTACCTTTCTATTTGACGTCCACATTGCACGTGCTTATGTAAGACCTGCATGAAAGATAATAATTTTTTAGCAACTATGTTATCGTAAGCAATAATTGCTTTGTCACTGAATTACTCATTTTTCACTTCAAACAGCAATGAATAAAAGATATCTTTAATTGTATTATTATAATTATTCAATACCGGTATTGAATTCGAGAACTCAGCATCGTGTCATTTTGTTCTATTGTAGTGTTTACTGGTTAAATTGCTAGCATGCTCACTTTCATAAAGTGATTTCTTAATTACTTTAAAGATTTTATTTCAAAGGCATAGATATCTATAAAGTCCAATTTCCCTGCCATAGCAATATGATTTTAATAAGCAAACTACTGTCTTCCAACTCCAAAAAGTATTTAAGGCTACCGAAATATCACACTTTTAGCTCATATTCTCTAAATTGGGAATCGAATTAAATTAGTATTGTAGATAAATAAATAATAGATATTAGTAATTTCATTCATTCATGAAATTTTCATGAGAGGTCTTACATGATTTTTTTTTATCTTATTCAACTATATTTAGTCGTTTTTCAGGCAGGTAACATCTCTTCAAAATTTGGAAACTCTCCACATGCGTAACACCCAGCGAACATTGACAAATATCCCCAATAATTTAGAATCCCTCTTAAGCATATCAGATTTGGACCTGTCTCAAAACACCCTGTCTAAAGTACCTGATGGGTTGTATTCATTGATCAATCTGAAACGACTAAATCTCAGTGAAAATGAAATCACTGAACTTTCCACTGGTTGGTATAATTTATATTACATATGTGTAGCTGTGTCTATTAATGAAAACTTGTGTGATGTTAATTTTATGGCTATTTGCAAAAGAAACTACCAAGTTTCCATGTATCAACACAAAATTTTATCTCGAGAGAACCCACTGGCAAATTACACATATTGATCTTTTATCTTAAAGATATGCTTACGAATTTACTGTTTTTTACAGTTTAGGTCCTTCCTTTGATAGTTAATGAGAAGATTTGCAAAATACACCATCCATCCTATTACTAACTGAAATATGTACATTGGATATATGGTGCAGTGAAACCTATCTTGAAACGAAAAGCAGATTGAGCAACTAAGTAATGAGCAACTTTCGTAGATAAGCTTCTATTAAAATATCTTGATTCAAAGTCCATATTTACTTTGCATTGGGAGCAGACATGCTTAAAAAAAACTCACAACTAAACATGTTACAATTAAATTCACAACTAAACACTGTGAGTATCAAATGAAGCATAAGGACAGTCTGCATATGTCTGAACTTTGTGTGAATATAATTTTCAGTTACCTTATGACATTCACTTATGGTTATAAAAGCTAGTAATATATTAACAACATGGAATTAGCTACTAGATATATTCAGTCTCACTTTATTTACTTGAGAGAGTGTATTTTAGTGGATTTCAACAGTATCTTCATATTCACTAATACTATCATTATAGTCAAAATTTACCAGTTTACCCGGAAATTATATGTGTGACTAATTTTATTCTGCAAGACTTCTTGTTCTTGTTGCTAATACGGTTGGATAAACTGACTATATATGCATTGCTATGTCCCGGGGAATTCATATTTTTAAATGATTAGGGATTATTATTTGTAATAATTTTTATTATTTCATTTAAACGGACAAAACTAGAAAAGGAAAGTATGCCCTGAGATAGTATAGAGCTAATTTTTACTGATTGATTTTAATATACATAACTGCATAAATTGTAGAATTAATGTTTTCTTTCCTCAGCAATTGATATGTGGCAAAAGTTGGAAACCTTAAACTTATCCCGAAACAAGCTCAGCGCAATACCCAACTCTCTCTGCAGAATACAAAATCTCAGAAGACTGTATGTCAATGATAATTCATTGGATTTCGAGGGAATCCCATCAGGAATCGGGAAATTGGGATGCTTAGAAGTGTTTTCAGCTGCAAATAATCAGTTAGAAATGATACCAGAAGGATTATGCAGGTAATTAAAAATCACCTTTCATCAACTTTTTAAGTGAATTGTTGGTGACATTGATTCCAGTTAACGAGCAAATATCTAAATCGCCTTTTGCATAGTTTGGAAAACAAATCTAAGAATATTTGTTTTTGTAATATATTCATCCCTTCCTACCGTATAAATGTGGATCCTTATTAGAGTGATTTGCTTACACTCAACCTATTTAATTAAGGTTTTAGTTTCACTTTTAAGGTGTTATCTGTCGCTTCTTGATGGCGAGGTATGTATTTTAAATAGTAAAAACAATTTTTTTTGTACCATTTTACAATATACTTTATTTTCAGATCAGTTGATAATGCTCGTGATGTGCAAAACTGATCCTGATCATAAAATATATTGTGAAAATTGTACTGAAAAATGTGTTTTTTTTTATTATTATTTAAATAATGTTTTAGTTTCAGTTTGTATTTATGATATTATTGTGTTAGTGAAATAATCCCAATGAAGAATTTGCTCATTTTCCTTAGTCTGAGAAAATTGAGTAAAATTTTTCATTATTATTTACAAAGACTAAAAAATTTTCTTTAAAATCTTTTTTGAGTATATCTGTGGGAAAATATTTTCATAGATATATATTTCAGGAATTGAATCAAATTTAGATAGATTTTTGTTCTGAATTATATGGCTACAGAATTGTGTTTATGTATGTTTTTTTTGGCAGTCTAATATTTTTCATCAGTTGATAATGCTCGCGATGAGCGAAACCGGTCCTGATCAAAAAATATATTGTGGAAATAAGTACTAAAAAAATGTGTTTTTATTATTTAAAATATCATGCCTTTCCATCAAGAAGTGACAGTTAACACCTTAAAAGTAATATTTTTGTAATCAAATTGTTAAAAATTCTTGATTTGAAACATTTGCAGCGTCAGTTTAAATTTGAAGAAATATTGGAAATATTAGAATGGAAAAAAATATAAATTGACCCAACACTATCCTCGTAAATTTGTATTTTTTTGAGAAATATTCAATAATGATTCATATTGTGTTACAATTCATAAAAAGCAGTACCTAGTAATCATCTGGTACCTTAGTAGTTTCACATTCCAAGTTGTGAGAGATAGATTGTGTTCAACGAAGCAAAACAAATAATTCAGTTTTTAGATGATTCTTTACTCATGCATTGAATTATCTTTTAGTTATAGTGCTCTACCAGCAGTGTGCACTGTGATTTTTTTTATCAAAATGATGTGAAAACAATAATAAACCTAACTGAGACATCTTTTATTTTTAACTTTGGTTTGGAAAAGTTTTTGAAAAAAATATTCAAAACAGTGTATATTAAATATATAAATATCCAAATTGTGACTAGATGTTATGTTTATATTAAACGTGAACGATTAAAAGGCTTTCTAAATGAATTTGCTAAATTTTGTCCGTCTATGTCCCTCATATATAGTGAAAATGTTTTGGTATATAACATGCAAGCTATGTGAATTTATTTGTCCCAGATGCGGTTCTTTGAAGCGGCTCAATCTGAGCTCCAATCGCCTCATCACTCTTCCGGATGCCATTCATCTGCTGACCGACTTGGATCAGTTGGATTTGAGAAATAATCCCGACCTCATAATGCCTCCTAAGCCGCAAGAAATTCAAAAAGGCTCTGGGATTGAATTTTATAATATTGACTTCTCGCTCCAAAACCAATTACGATTGGCTGGCGCGATCGCTCCGCCTCCGGCACAAACCAGCTGTGAGTTTTCAATTTGTTTGTAAAGCTCTTTTTGTGTATTGATTTGATTAAATATCAGGTACTATTCTATTGGGCACAGAAAATAGAAATTGATTCCATATTGATGGTTGCCGGGCCTTTTGGGACTACTATGACTTCTGCTACATCTGTGTGATTTCAGGAAATACCGAAAGATGTAACCCAGGTTTTGGGTGACAAAACTTGTGGTAAAGTGTTCATAGTTAGCTACTTTTTCAGTGATTTGACGGATTCAATAATTCTCACTGGAGTAGCAAAGGCCTTTATATTGGATTTTAGCAAAATACGATACTTTCTAGTTTCACATCCATTCCTCTTCGTGACGATCCTTGAATAAGTTTGTTATTCTAAAAAAATATTACTATCTATAATATCTATACAAATATAAGATATTTGTGTTGACTATTAAGACATTGAACTAGGGATTCCAACCTGTGATTTACATGAATGTGATTTTAATTTCTCATTTAGATTCAAGTAAAGATGTAGTTGCGAGAAAGCTTCGTTTGAGACGCGGAGGAAGACGAGAAGAAGGCGCCGCTGCTGATCAAGATCAAGCGAAGATTTTGAAAGGAATGCAAGACGCTCCTAATCTTCCCACTTCTCTAGATGGCATCAAAGGACAATCACTCAAGTAGAATTACAATACGTTTATTTAATTTCACCATATTTTTTCTGCAAATTTTGTTTTTTTTTATGCTTTTCTGAACCGAAATCTGATCCATACTGGTATTATCTGATCAGATAAAAAATGGCACTATTTATTGTGACTATTATAGTTAACATCAAACTTATATTTTGAATACAATTTTCAGACCAAAGCGATGGGATGAAGCATTAGAAAAACCACCACTCGACTATTCAGAGTTCTTTGATGATGACGCCGGTCAAATGCCCGGATTATCTATTTGGGAAATTGAAAATTTCTTGCCAAACCTCATCGAGGAGGTCGCCCATGGAAAGTTTTATGAAGGTGATGCTTATATTGTCCTAAAAACTTCTTTGGATGACCAAGGGGCTCTTACGTGGGAAATTCATTTCTGGATTGGAGAAAAGGCTACTGTAAGTAGTAACATTTATAATCCAAATGGACAAGAAATTTAGTAATAACTTTTGAAATCATACACCTTAATTAAGTTGTTATTCATTTTTTACAACCATTTTGCATATAGTTAGTGATATAGTTAAATTATACTTGATGAAAATAAGACGCTGATTGAAATTTCTACATTATCATTGCAACTGTTTATTTAGAATTATTTTTCATTGCACCTCAACATCAAGAGTTGTCATATAAAAAATGTATATATCATATAAAAATAATATATGTATGCATATTTTTTACAGTTGGATAAAAGAGCATGTGCAGCGATTCATGCGGTTCATTTGAGAAATTATTTAGGAGCTGGAGGGCGAACCATGCGACAGGAGCAAGGCGATGAATCTGAAGATTTTCTTCAACTCTTTCCAGGCACGCTCACTTACATTCAAGGAGGCCGCACTGCTAGTGGCTTTTTCACCATCGAAGACACTGTAAAAAATAACTCTGCTCTCTTTTTATTTTTACTGTTAATCATTGGTGGTAACATTAATATATTCTATTGTAAAAGTTTTATAATATTGATCTACAATATATCAAAAGGAGACAATCTTTCATTAAATTATAATAAAAAAATTATCTTCTTGTAAAAGTGAAATTGGTATTCTTATCATCCACTGTCATAATTTAATCAAAGATTAAGTAACTTAAATTTGAATTGTTACAACTTTGTACGATTCCACATGTTTTGTCACTAACGAACCGGGTTTCGCCTTTCGGCATCTTCAGGCATTCTATCACACGGATGCAACAGAACAGAGAGAGAACAATTCAAATTTGATATTGAAATTAAAAATCATTGTTGATCCTATCCGAAAAGATGTATTCAAATATGCGATTATATAAATTTCTGATTACATTGATTCCTTGGTTTGTTTTAAGTACTCAGCCATTAATGGAATTTCAAGATATTCACAGGTTTTGCTTTATTTATAAATAATTTTTTCAATAATATTTCAGTATTATGCTACGCGATTATACAGAGTTCACGCAAGCGGTTCTACAATACATTTAGAGCCAGTTGCTGTGGAAGTGGCTTCACTAGACCCTAGATATGTTTATCTTCTCGATATGGGCCTTAATATTTTCTTATGGTATGTATTATCAGATAATAAAATTTATGAATGATAGTTGTCGTTGTTTTAAATATTCAGTTTTCTTTAAAAAAAAAATAACGAGTTTGAGCTCCGCAATTTTTTATTATTGACAGGTTTGGAAAAAAATCAAAAAATACTTTAAAATCTAAGGCCCGTCTGTTTGCTGAAAAAATCAACAAGAACGAAAGAAAAAATCGAGCCGAAATTCAATCAGAAATTCAAGGAAGTGAAGCAAAGGAGTTCTGGAATGCTCTCGGTATTTTAGAAGGTGCTCCCTCTCAAGGTCCTCCTAAGGTAAATCAATCAAACACTATTGTTATCTAAAATAAAAATAAATAATTTAAAAGTAGACATATATGAAGATATATATAAAAATGATAGTTATTGTGCTCTTTGTATCTGAAATTATATTATTTCTTGATAATTCATTAATAACTGTTGAAAATTGTTTCCCAATTATGTTTCTATAAACAATTTATATGTAATAAACATTGTAGGAACATGTTCCGGAAAACTTCAGCTGGAATCCTCCACGGTTGTATAGAGTGGAATTGGGAATGGGATATTTAGAATTACCACAAGTTGAAACGCCCCCGGGAACCAAACTACAGCACACCCTGTTGACAAACCGAAATGTATACATCCTAGACTGCTACCTCGATGTTTTTGTATGGTAATGATTGATGATAACATTCACAAGTTCAATTAGTTTCCCAATGTGTCTTCCAAGATAGACCATTTTTATTGCAAGATGTGTTTTCGACTGACAGTATTTTGACAAAAACCTACATTAAGTACACTTTTTAGAGAGTTCTTAAAAATATAAAAATATTAGGTCATAAAGAGTGGTACCTACCTTCTCATCACCTGGCTTTTAAGAATAGTAAGATGGCACTTAAATTTAACACAAAATGAATTGGATGTATAAAATATCATAGTATGAAAAGTTTTACGGCATAGAAGGATCAATTTTTATTTTCAAAGTTAATTATAGTATGTTATATATTATAGCATAAGAATTTCATTGTTTTTCTCTACAAAATTTTGGATGTATAAATCTCTGATGTCAATTTGATATTGAATACTTAAGCAATATTTATAATAATAATTTTAAATAATCTTTGGTTTGAATATTTCAATAGGTTTGGCAAAAAGTCTACTAGGTTAGTGCGAGCAGCTGCTGTAAAATTGTCACAAGAGTTGTTCAATATGATAGACCGCCCGTCTCATGCGATGGTCACCCGACTCCAAGAAGGAACCGAACATCAGGTATATTCTTTTGCATAAACATGGTTGATCAGTACAAATAATCAAAAATACAGAAACTAAAGTGCCCCTGTTTTTATAACACAATATTGGATCTGAGTAGGAATGGTTTTATTAATGTAAATATGTATTTGTTTGTGACCTCGCCAGTGGGCGTCTGGGACTCGAATCGAGAATTGTGAGACTAATTTCATCATAGCAATATGCAACTGCTTTCTCCGATTTTAACAGCCCCTCCCAAATGCTTAAGAAATGAAAACCATCTCATGAAGAAATTGAAATACAGTGATCACAAGTTATTATTGTTTTAATATTTTTTAGGTATTCAAGAGTTACTTCCAGGGTTGGGATGAGGTAATAGCTGTTGATTTCACCCGAACTGCTGAATCCGTTGCGAAAACAGGTGCTGATCTCACTCAATGGGCCAAAAAACAAGATACAAAGTATGTTAAGTTTTTTACAGACGATATAAAAATTATTAGTTTTCAGTTACGGCTCATTGAACATTTTACACATGTGAAACATTTTATTTTTATTAGAGCTGATCTCTCGGCCTTATTTACCCCACGCCAAGCTGGTGTCTCTGCTGTAGAAGCTCGTCAATTGACGGAAGAATGGTGCGAAGATCTTGAAGCGTTGGAGGCTTTCGTACTAGAAGGGAGGAAGTTTGTCCGGCTGCCCGAGGAAGAGATTGGAATCTTCCACACAAACGATTGCTATGTGTATTTGTGCAGATATATTGTACCTGAGGTTTTAAAAATCTATTATCGTCTAAATATGAATATGTTGCAATAATCAACATTATTTTTATGAGTAATATAACATTTGTAGAATGCGGAGCCAGAGGCGGAAGGAGAGAGTCCTGCGAGAGTTCGAAAAGAGTCTGAAGGAAGTCAGCAAGATACTGAAGAGGCGGAAGAATCAATTCAATGGGTTGTTTACTTTTGGCAAGGAAGACAAGCTGGAAATATGGGCTGGCTTACATTCACTTTTGGGTAGGTTGATTGCACTCTGCGCTATACTTTCCATATCATTTTTAGTGTATTGTGTTTCATATTATTTTTTGCTTATAGATTGGAGAAAAAGTTCAAATCTTTATGCCAAAATTTGGAAGTAGTAAGAACACATCAACAGCAGGAAAATGTAAAATTCATGTCACATTTTAGTCGAAAGTTCATTATAAAAGATGGAAAGCGCAAAGAGAGTACCAAGGTATATTGTGAATCAATTTTCAAATTAAAAAAGTTTTCTATCTGTATTTACTACGAGGAAAGAACATTTTTTTTTTATTTAATTAAGATATGATTTCATTGAAAACTTTTGTGCCATAACTTAAACATAATTGAAGTAACAGGGTCAAATTGATCAGGGTCAGATCCCAAATACTGCACTCATTTAAATAATTCATTTCTATAAAAATTATATGACATACATTATTTGAATATTCAAAAATTTATAACAAAATTTTATACATTATTTCTATTGAATAAAAATATTATTTTATGAGTTAAGAAAGTGAAATTTGCTTATTATTTTCTGCATCATTATTTTTTCAGGTGAATGGTAAAGCTCCTGTAGAACTATATCATTTACGATCAAATGGAAGTCCTCTCTGCACCCGCTTAATCCAAATCAAGCCTGATGCAACTGCCCTCAATAGTGCATTCTGGTACAATTTTCGTACATATTTTTTTAATACTCGTCTTTATGTGAATATAGATTTAGTATAACAGCATATGTTGTCATCAACTGATGTATCAAAATCGACAACCAAGACTATAGCTATTATTAGACTTGCTTTCATTATATTGGGTACAGTACTGATGGTAGATACTGAATATAGTTAAATAATTTGTACCAATAATTTTTCTATCATTTTCACTCACATTTCAAAAATATTTTTATTGAGAATTTTCTCTGTTTTTCAGTTACATTTTGAATGTGCCTTTTGAAACTGATGACGATTCTGAAAGCGGAATTGTTTATGTATGGGTCGGATCCAAGAGTGATCCGGATGAATCTAGACTCGCCCAGCAGATTGCCGAAGATATGTTCAATAGCCCTTGGGTTAGCTTGCAGGTTTGTAATAGCAGTATTACTCTTATTTTAAAAAATATAAAGGGCACTTGAGCAATTTAAATATTCCACGTAATCAATAGATACTAACCCTTTGTTCAAAAACAGTACACAATGTTTTTCTTCCTGTGATTGAAATCGTACTACCTTATAAGTACATTTGCTATGCGATTTGAACTTCCTTTTTCACTACATATTATTGATAAATTTTCTCAGCGGTCGCTTTGCAATTTTGTAAAAAAATTTGACATGCTCTACACAAAATGACATTTTTTAAATCTTCTTTTGCATCTAGCAATGTCAAATGATATGCGATCCGCGGACGGTTACCTGCAGTGTAAAACGCTTACAAGTGGGCTCATTTAAATGTGAGAGTTGAAGTGATGGCACAAAAAGAAAAATGTCCAAAAAATTTTGAAACATAATATTTCCACTACATTAATTACCTAATAAATTTTGTTTTTTTTTTTACTTTGTCAACATTTGCATATCCCGGTGGTCATACTGAAGCAAATATATATGTTTAATTTTTCAATCATATCAACATTTTTCAAAAAACTCTTGGACATTGCAACCAAATAGGATAAATGTTTATTAACTGCTCGGCCACAGGACAAAAAAAAAAATCTACTACAAATTTATTAACTCTTGTATAAATTTTGTACATACTACTGACACATGCATTATCGGTTGTCCAATTTCAAAACCTGATGTATATTTTTATGAAAAACAAAAATGTGCATGTCCTACATTCTATTTACACCAAACATTGATAATATGCTATGTGCAGCAAACTTATATGTGCACTAATTTCACGCAACATTTAGTAGTAACAACAGTAGTTTAAGTGTAATTCATCAACAGCAGAAACTCGGTTTAAAAATTGGACAACTGTCATGGAACAAGATACAGTAGCGTTTTCAATATCTTAGAAATGTATACACAACTATGTGTATCGCAAAATATTTTGTAGGTAATCAATGAGGGCTCCGAACCAGAAAACTTCTTCTGGGTTGGAATGGGTGGTCGAAAACCTTACGAACAAGATGCCGAATTTATGAATTTCACGAGGCTCTTCAGATGTTCTAATGAAAAGGGATATTTCACAGTCTCGGAAAAATGCTCCGATTTTTGCCAAGTGAGTCAATGTTTACTTTTCTTTTGTTCACCATATTCATTCGGGAGATTGTAGTACCATAAAATCCTTTGTTTCTGATTAAAATTACTAAACATTGACTATTGATGATTGATATACATGATGGATATAATGTTTATTATTGTAGATTATTTTTAATCGATTAAGCAATGTTACAGTAATCATATTTCAATATATGAAAAACAAATCTGTTTTTACACAGACTATGAATTCTGTGTAAAATTATTTTTTAAAATGTGTTTTATTTTCAGGACGACTTGGCAGATGACGATATCATGATTTTAGATAATGGTGAACAAGTTTTCCTTTGGCTTGGCGCCAGATGCAGTGAAGTAGAAATAAAGTTGGCCTATAAATCTGCCCAGGTACTAACTGAATATTAGATATTAAAAAAAAAAAAAACCAATGAGACTGGTCTGATTTTGTTTTCTCTTTGAAAATTTACTTAAATTGTTGAAATTCATCCATAGGTATATATTCAACACCTTCGAGTCAAGCAGCCGGAGAAACCGCGAAAACTTTTCCTCACTCTGAAGAATAAGGAATCAAAACGGTTCACAAAGTGCTTCCATGCGTGGGGTCAACACAAGAGGCCGCCGGAATAAGACATACAAAAATTTATAAAATACGATAAGGGCTATTATAAAATGAATTAGTTTTATTCATTTCTATCTTGTCTTTTGATTAGTTTAGATTAGATTAGATCATAGTATGATAGAGTTATGAATAAAATTAATTACCCCAGCGCACAAAAAACACTCAATTTAACGTAAGGTATCAAGACTGTGCAATGATTTGATCTTTTAAGGAGATAGTGCCTTTTGATGAACGGGTGTCCTTTTAGTCTGTTTTTTATTAATTATTGTATATCAAATAATATGAATATTCTATCAATCAATCATGTTAATTATTCTTATGAAAAGAGCCTAATTATTAATAAATCATCTTTGTACGTATCATATTTCGAGACTGCAAACAATATCTGTAGCCAAACACCAATGATAGTTCAGTTACACATATTGTGTGATAAAATGAATGTTTATCCTGAATACTGGATATTAACATATATGTATTTAAATTGACATATTTATCAGCTTTAAATGGTCTTGGGAGAAATAATATTTTCATTGGAAGTTTTGCGTGGATATCTTTATATGCCAGTTCATAACTGTTTAGAATGATAAATCTTGTCATCCAGTGAATATACCAAATATATGAGGGCGGAATGAAAATGAATCATTTTGTTTTGTATCTTTATTTAATTTAACACAATCAACACTATTTTACTTAATACAGTATCAACAACTTAATTAACATAAGTATTTATTTGATTTCTTCTAGACTAAAATATAATAGCACAATAAATAATATTAATGTGTAAGTAAAGCCAGGTGCCAACAATGGTTAATTTGATAAAAGTATTATACAATTACTACTTAAGTTTAACAAACTGAACAATAAACAAAATTGTACATTGCAAGAGATTTTTATGTTTTATTGCAGTTAAAAGCATAGTATCACAACACATGGTTCAGTAAATAAAAGATAACTTAAAAAGAAATTACTTGGCATTTATCATTTCCCTAAACAGCAAACATCTTTCAAACCAGGCCTGAAAAAAAATATGAAAAATATATATTATATGTATTTAAAAGAAATAAGAATAGATATTTTTTTATGACAATATTTCTTTGTGGAAATTTATTTTCAATACATTTTTCATAAAGTTATAAAAGAAGAAAAAACTTAACATTTTTTTTTTTGATAAAAGATATTCATTGGAAACATGGTGTATATATATATTATATGTATATTTCTGTATGCAGAAACTATCACAGCAAGGTAAAATAAATAATTCCAAAATATGAAATATATTGAGTGATTATTTCGGCATCACATCATCAGTACTATGACGATTTAAATTGATATTTTTTCAATACTTTTTGAAAAATTCAGTGTTCAGACTAATTTTCCAATGACTCTTGAAACTTGAATTGATTTGAGAAGTTTATCTTTATTTAAATGCACACTGGTTTAACATCTCAATGAAATTGATATAATTGGCAAAAAAAAATATTAAAATTTTTATATGGGATTTGCAAATGTTATTAAATGGAAACAATTATTTTTGAAATAAATACATTTAATAACGAAGCGGGATTCATGTATGATATTTATGAAAAAGAAAAGAGCAATTGTCATAAATATTTATTTTTTAGATTATTTTTGTACAACAAATACTCAAATCTCAAATACAGAAAATCAAGGAGGTTAAGTTTGCTAGTAAATAAATGATCATCTATAGAAAAAAGTATTTGATAAAGTTCGGTTAATATTTTTATGAAGCAAGAGACGGAAACTATTTTTCGTATGTATCAGTTACTCTCATAAGACTTCATTAGAACATTGCTTTTTGAAAAAATTAAAAATGTAAAAAAATCTGTCTATCCCACATACTTTAGAATGGATTAGCAGGAAACATTACTAACCTGGAACAATATAGAATTTATTTAAAAAATCATACAAAAAAGATTTATGAGAAGATGGTAACAATTTAATTAAAAAAACAATAGAAGAGTAGATTTAAATAAAATTAAAAAATATTATATTCAGAAAGACATTCTATAAAAACATGATTTTGGCATTTAAAAATTGAATAGCCTTAAATATACACTATTTTTTTTTTATTCACCGGTAGTTATACTTATATGTATTTTGAGTTCATGGTTAAGTCAAATTAATCACAGCTAATTCAGGTAATATTTACTTCCCGAAATTTATTGTTCGTTATCTTAGTCTTAGACTAACTTATTGATATTATGATCACTGATTAGTACGGTTATATAATATTGACAGATATTCAATTTCATTGATATCATTGTCTTTCTTGATCATATAAAATCATTAGATGCTAATTTAATTCATAACCAATATGACTATCCCATATTAAAAAGATAGCAGTAATTAATATACATGTGGTAGTGTTTCATGATAAATGGATGATGCAAATGATCATCCTTCTGCAATGCATTATAACCAACATTATGTTTCTAATGTATGAACAAGGGAGTTTACTAAAGGTGCTTTTTTGGTATATTTATTGAAAAAGGGTGCATTTGAAATAATTTATACTCCTGACCGAATAAATTGATCTAGCTTAAACTTTAGTAAGCAATTTTTTTGTTTTGATTAGGCCTGGGAGGCCAGTGTATTTTTCATACAAATTGCATTTTGTATAACCAGGAAAGAATTAATGATAAAAAAAAAACTTAATCTATAAATACACATATGGGCTTATGGAAAAAATCAAGATGCTTTGATGTTGAGTTCATACTAATGAATTAGGTATATAATTGCTACATGAAAATAAACTTGGTGCAGGTTATGGCCAATTAAAATCATTTAAAAGGTATATAATAATAAAAAAAATACAATGCGACTGTGAATATTATATTTTTTTTCCTGGTTTCCAATTATTATTTTATCATATAATCAAGCATCATATCCGTAGACATATTCGTACAAATGCAAAAAATATTATAAGGTACATTGTAATGTATAAAGCAAAAAAGCAATGCAATTTTATAGGAAAATATTAAAATATATTGGTCTTATTTATTTCAAAATTTGGTTTATTTTTTTACCAGCGATTAAATTAACCGTAGAGCAGGACTGTCTTTAGCAACTAGTATTTTTTAAGTAGAGTGGAACAACAAAACATTTATAAAATTCTAAAATATTGAAAAACGTGTACCGAAATTCAAGATTGAACTTCATCTGACAAAATTATCTCAATTTAATAATTTCTAATGCAAAACAAAAAATATAGTACTCAAAAACAATCAGTAAAACGACATCATATCCATCTTTTTTTTAACATGAAGTGTGTTAATTATCTCATATCTGGAAGATAATTGTATTTTCATAACATACTCTAATTTTAAAACACATTTTACAAGCACAATCGTTCAAAAAATCTTGTTATTTATTTGAAATCATGACAAAAAAATTACACTAATTGCATTCATGAAATGTATGTTTTAATATAAAGCTATAGCGTTTCGATAATGTCAAATGAAATTATAGTCCAAAGAAGAAGTTCTAAGTGTTATAAATACATTCCGTAAAATGAAAACTGAGAGTATGGCACAATTTTTAGTTTAAAAATCACCTTCGCATTTGAAGACTTAGTCATCGTCATCATCGTCATCTGAAGGTACAAATAATTCATTCTCTTCCAAGAAATTTGCTATGTTTTTACTAATTGCAGCTCCTATCAGCAATCCAGGCACTACGGCACAGATCAAACCAAACAGCCCGAAAGGGGTCCTCTCTGGTTCTGGCAATATGGCTCCTGAAGGTGTTGTCGTCGCGTGCCTTATTGCCAATTTGTTGGTTGGTAAGGTATTATTCATTACAACTTTCTTCGAAGGCCGCAACATGAAAAGGACGCGAGAATACATTTCGGAAAAAAGATGTCAAAAACCCGTATTTAGACAGCTAGCCATAGACTAAACGACGATCAGATATCAATACAACATAGACAACAAACTAAATGTACTTCTGTATAATTAGCTATTATAGCTAATAATTATATTGATTATTTATAGAATAAATATAGCTGCTATAAATTTTATGATTTAATAAATTTTGTGATTTTGAAGAAATTTTAATAAATCATTATACTTATAAATATTAACATCCTTCCATATTGAGCGCCAATAATTTATATTATATTTAACTACACCAAAATAACCTAACAAGTAGTCTCATCCCTGGTAGGCTAACAACTATATATATAACAAAATAAACTTTTATTAGATTTAGATCTATAATTTCTAATGAAGTGAATGATTTTTTTGCAAATCATGGATGGTCATTAGCGGCCTTCCAGAGCAATGAATTCCATTTCGTTAATAACGAGACAGACAAGGTCCATGCTTGTCTGGGGCATCCGTAACATATGTCCAAATCAGGGCTATCCTCAATATTTATATCGGGCAAAATAAAAGGTTAATTCACCTACTCAGGTGGCGTTTGGTTCTGACTGAGTCTGCCATCTCCAGTGATGTGTACCACCATGTACCACCAAGTATCAGATGTCGACATTCTCGGTGTCCCGCCCGCACTCGCCTGGAGATAGTCTGGCACCGTTGCAGAGCACATTGATTTTTATTTGCATAAATTTAAGACCGATGCAATACGTGTTGCTCTGTAGCCTGCTGCATAAATAAATGCCTGCCGGCTGTCTTTTGAATATCCTCAATAGAATTGTCAAATATGACAGCGCCATCAGGTCAGTTAGACTTGACTTCTAGAGAATGAAGTCATATGATGATGCATAGAAAAATGGAGCCAAGATCGCTTTCTCTGGCTCTGATTGAAATCCCAAGACATTTAGTAATTACGTCGCTGATTATAATACAGCATTCATAGTCTGCATTTGATGATCGCAATGATCTTGGTTGGGATTCTGTGAAACTGTAATATTTCCCAAAGGGAACACCGATGTGGACTATCTGAAATTTTTTCGCAAAACAGCACGCAAATGAAAAATCTATCAAGTACCAATTATGAATTGAGCCTTTGAAAATTATAGTGGTATACATGAATAATTCCTAACATTTTGGACAGACTAAATACAATAGTAAGCTTGAGCATTATTGTATTTGGTCTAATAACGGTGTGTGTGTGAGTGTAAAACACAGTGATTTCTGCATATATTGCAGTAACAGTCTAATGATAAACTGAAATGCTAAAAACCAAATATGGATGTGGACACTTATTTTGTCAATCTTGCTGATCGGCCGGAGAGTATCAGCCGCGTAATCGATTGGTGTAAATGAGGCATGAAAATGTTTGTCGAAGATGCGAAAGACGTTTTAAAATTAGTTAAATTCATTGGAAGTAAAATTTTTAGTTAATGTGAATTTGAAAGAATCCATTGGAAATTTCTACCAAGGGTAGGCAGACAAAGTAGTCTCTCTCTCTGATACATAATTTCGCTGAAAATTCTAGAGGAATATATTATAGTATTCACACAATCCTTGTTAAACTTTCGTTTTGTTTATCAAGAATAACTAACTGGTAACGTACTGAGGTCGGTAACAATTTATTATTCGATTTATTTCGACATAAAAAAGTTATGTGTATACATTACTTTACACTTACAATATTATATTATGTATCTTCTTAAAATTTCACCATATGAAGAAAAATCAAATACTTCTATTCAATCGAATGATTCCAAGATAAAAATATTTTTCAATTATCATTGAAGGTAACAATACTTAAATTGTTTTTTTTTTATTTATTTGGCCATATTGTAAATAATATCCACTGAAATTATAAACAAACATGCTTTATGAGACGAGACTAACAAACTACATAAATTGAAATACCTATGAAAACTCCTGATAATATATTCTCAAAAATAGTCCAAATGTACGACTTCCTATAAATTCTTTCACATACCTACATACGGGCTGACGAAGACACGGCGCTAAAATTACAGTGTATATTATTTAAAATCATAAAAACGGGCGCAGCGCTTAAGGTGTTATTGGTAAGTCGACAACGACTGCAAAATAATAATTTATCGCGTTTTACGACATTTTTTAAAACAATGTGACCGAAACATTACCATGGTACACAGGAAAGCTAACAGTCGAATACGTGGCCGAAGTAATGCGTGTTTTTTTGAAAGGGTGACCATTCAATTTATTATACATTATTTCACTATTTTGCCCTATAAAAATAACCAAGCAATTTAATTGTAAATTATTATTTGATTTCAGCGATGACATTTCGATTAAAATGAATTTTATAAAATATTTACATTTTTTTATAGAAAGTTATTTTAACTAACTGTTCATATCGAATATATTTACATAACACTTTCATTCAATTAAATATCCAATAGAAATGAACTTGGAAAAAAAAAGCATTGAGAATTATTTTATAATTAATTTTTCGTCACCAAATTATTGAACATTTCCGACAGTGTTTCTCAAACCTTTAAACAGTGTGTAATTCTCATATGATAATTACCATCGGCATATACTGGTTTGAGTCTCTGTTATGACGATTTTATCATTGAATTTTTCAATCCAATTGTGTATTGAAATCTTTATTATTCACTAGAATCTTATGGAGAATTCTTGATTACAATCTCTTATCAGCACAGTATAATTTGGACTATTTTCGGATATAATAATGAAAAATGTAACTGAGAAAATACGACGGTCTGTTGTATTATTAAATTTGCGCCAATATTGATGACTTCATTTTTTGCTTAGGCCTAGATTAAGGCTATCTATTATTATCAATATAAGGTTTCTTCATGAAATGGGTACAATATTGTAAGCAATGATACTCAATGTAATGATGGTCCTCATTATCTAAATACAGGCACAGAAAATTATGACACATGTGCAAATACAACATGATTGCACATTTTATACCTATTGATAAAGTAGATATAATTATCACTATTTTGAAAAAAGTTTCATAAGTTCTGTGACAAACCATTAAATATCAAAATTCGTGGGGGTGATTTTCATTTTAACAGATTGTTTAGGCATGAAAAAAATTTTATACCAAAGCAATCTATAAAATAATACCCAACTTTAAGATGCATTCACTTTCATGCAAATAAAGTAACATTCGATTAGACACAGAAACATATATTACTTTATTATTTTTTGGAATATTTGGTCACCCTATTGTTTCTTACTTGAGCAAATTTTCTTACCTTTGGGTTTGAAATATTTCATTAAAGGTATAGAAGTAATAGTTGGAAGTGAAATATTATTGTCCAGGTTTGTTTGGATCTTTTAGTCTGAAATATATATACTTCAAGATTTATCTACATTACATTACCTGCTATAAGTCGCAAAATCAAAAGAACAATGGCGTTGAGTGATTAAAATTATATAGCACATTAAATTGAAAGCCAATATACAATTTCAAGCAACAGAAGCAGACCGTTTTATCAACAGTGATAAAATAGTCGGCCAGTGCATGCGCACAGATAGACTTTTCCAGAAAAAAATATGTAGGCTAGTGATAATATCGAATTGTTATTTTACTGTTCTGTCACGATTCGGCATGTCTAATCAGGTGGTTTCCAAAAAGGTGTTTCCAAAAACTGCGAGAGGTTGCGCTTACAACAGTCCAACATCGGAGGAGAACGGTTCCACTAAACAAAAAGGTAAGAACACCTGTGCAAACAGCACCGCATAATGAGGCCAGTGAGGTAATCGAACATTCAGAAAAATGTAATTATAACATCCATTTTGTAAAGAATATCTGCAATAGTAGTGCAAAGTGTACAGCTCATCGTCACAGTTCATTTATACTCATTAAGTGCCACATTTGATTCCGTTTAGTGACTGTACAGAGTTCTACAAAGACCCAACTCTAAATTACGTCTTGGAAAGTTATAACATCTTAAGTACGTATTGTTGAATTGATTTTGGTCTTTGATTATTAAGGATTTATAAATATTATATGAAACCTGTGAGAATGAAATCAAATAACTTGGGCTGTTCGATCAGACTAGTATATAATCAGTTTGTTCGCTCGGCTTGAGTTGTTTTGTTTTACACAATTCAACATAATTTCCTGCCATATGGAAGCTTCAGACACGTGTATTGTATTGCTAATCTGTTTTGTTCAATTTGTATTGTACCTTTTATCTTATTGCCCACATGTAGATAAGCTAATTGTTAGAGCGAGGAAAAGGTGTCAGGAGTTTTACTTCTTTGGGTGAGTTAATATATTTTGCAGCATTGAGAAATGTGGCTTATGATAAACTATAGTTGCCTAAGCAAAATACACTGTTAATTGGTAAATTTTTCTTTATATTAGTAAATAACCAATGGTATAATGGATGGTGCATTGCTCACAATATGAGATTGCTTTTGAAATTGTGCCATTACTTCATCAATTTGATTATTTGTAAGTTTATTTGAATTTAATTTATTTATATTTTGTGATGATTTTTTTAAAATATGTATGTACAAAGGGATATTTAAAAATTGTAATGTTTGTAGAAGCAGGCGCTAAAAAAAGTTTACAGAGTCCTTGAGAATTGTAGTCATGTTACTGTATTTAATGTTTTTAATTTATTAAAATTTTTCAAGTATTGGTAATATATTTGGGGTGGGGGATAGGAAAAAATGATCACCAAAATCAAAAAATATTTTGATATGAACGGTTAAATCTACAATCTTTGAACCAAGCTTTGTATCGATAAATATAATATTTGAATCACGAGAGTACAATACATTTAACCCTGAAACTATTTATGATACAAATTAACCCATTGCAGTGATATTTAAATTGATTGTATGTGTTAGTTTGCCTCTACAATTGGCATACATAATGTTATAAGAGATGGATATCATACGAAGATTGTTAAATAATAAGGTGAAATAAACCATGATCACTTTAACAGACGTTTTTCTGAAATGCTGAGTCAACTTTGTCGATCAATTTAACTTTAACTGTGTGAATTACTGTTTATTATGTATACTGCTATTATGTTAGCATTTAATAACACAGTAAGTAAAAATATCCACATTTTTATGAGATTATGCCAAGTTCTTTTTAGGAGGAAATCAGACTACAGGAGGAATTGTCAATAATTCGAATCAAGATATTCAATGAACAATCGGCTATTGATAACACAAGTAAAACTGCTCTGATTCCTCATAAGGCAAAACCTAGTAAGTATCTGGGCACTTGTTAAAATTGTTTTCATACTGTCGAAAAAGAAATTTTGATCGGAATTCTTCGTAATTAAATCTAATCTTATAGTTTTGGTCGAATCATTTTTTAAATGATGTAATTATACAAATGCAATATCTACAATATTTATTTAATGTTTATAATATATTATATTTCAAGCACAATAAATGTCTCATAATACAGTACAGTAAAAGCATTTGTTTTTCTTTTACAATTGCATGTACATACAGATTACATAATAATATAATTTTTATTCCATAACAGCCAACTGTTTCGTTGGATTTATTTAAAACGTTTACAATAAAATTATCTCATTATTGATTCAAGATATCTCTGGTAATATTTATTTTATGGACCACATTACAATATTTATTTTTCAATCATACATTAGGTACAAATTTTTATGTAAAAACCTTTTACCGACAATTTTTAAGACATTACTATATAACAAATTCAAGCAATTATCAAACACAAGTATAGTCAAAATATTCTTTTTAAATTTCTTGAAACCGTATTGACAAAGGGTAAGAAAACAAACGACTCAAATATCTTCAACAGAATTAATTACACTATATACAAAAATAGTAATCATGATATTTATTTAAAAATATTAACACTTTGGCCTCAGAGGGTGGATATATAGGACAGCCTAAGCTGTGCTAAAAGCTTCATTGAGTCGATCTATCAGCAGATAATATCATATAAAAACATCAAAGACGTATCACAAAGCAATTATAAAAGTTTTTTGGATTTATTGTATGATTGACTTTTCTATAATTTAGTGTTTGAGTCGATAGATAGCTCTATGAAGCTTTCAAGATTTCATAGTCGGACTGATATATAAGCCCTCTGAGTCTATATAGGGTTAAGCAGAAATCTAATATAGATGAACATTAAGAATAAACTAAAACTGTTAATTTTGAGTGCATATCTGTGTTCTAAAATGCCCGAAGATGACAAAAGGCGAAACCCAGACTATACATGACAAAACTGAGTGTTTGAACAATTCAAATATAGTAATGACTTTCCACTAATCACCCTCAGTTGATATCTTACATTATTAGTCACTATTAACAGACCTCACGAATTTATATGAAATCATTGCATGCATTTTTGCTGATACATTTTACACTTTCATTAAGAAATATTATATTTATCTATGATTTTACATAATTTCTTGTATGTATTAAAATAAGTCAAGAACCATAAATGAAAATTTATTGATTGATCAAAATATTCAAACAATATCACTTGACTTTCGTTCCAAAATTAATATTAAAAAAACCAATGTACAGATGGAGGAACTGGGTTACTAACTACCATCATTTTAAGCCGGATTTTTATTTGTTTAAGCTCTTTAGCAATGATTTCAGATATAACATGAGACAGTGCTTGGCCATTACTTGTTTCGGAAATCATTCACAGTTACTATAAGTTGTATATATGAGAAAAATTATTTGAATATTTATGTTACAGAGCACAACATTATGATTTCAGGAAACCCCAGTAAACATAGAGGATCCATTACCTATGATAATAGTTTTAAGGTGTTAACTGTCACTTCTTGATGGAAAGGCATGATATTTTAAATAATAAAAACACATTTTTTTAGTACTTATTTCCACAATATATTTTTTGATCAGGTCATCATTATCAACTGATGCTCGCGATGAGCGAAACCGGTCCTGATCAAAAAATATATTGTGGAAATAAGTACTAAAAAAATGTGTTTTTATTATTTAAAATATGATAATAGTTTTAATTTAATAATCACTAAATGTTTACTTTCGATGGATTTTCAGAGGTTTTCAGTTTGAGAGGCCTCTGATCATAACCAACACATCCATAATGACCCAAATAATATCAAAGCACTAAAAACTCAGACACAATTTTCTAATTTTAATCAGTGACCAGAAAAATATAATTTCAGGTTTCAATTACAGAAATTATCACTTGTTTCATTTCATATTATTACATAATATGAGTGAAGTTATCACACAATTCCCTCATGATTCTTTTTGAACATTTAATTCGATTTGTACCCCACAGGTTTGGCCGAGAAACATGGGAAATTCTCTAAAATGGGGAAGTATTTTCTAATTTTTTTAATATTATATATTGTATATGAAGAAGAGATAAATATATGTAGTCCTTTTTGAAATAGAATATACTAATTATTATACACAGAATGTAGAAAATTTTACATTTGCTAAAAAAAATGTACACAGATCTTTAAAAGCAATAAATGAATACAAAGTATTTACACTGAATCAAAAAAATATCTGTAGATATTCAATGATTGATAAAAAAAGCTCTACAATATCGTTAAGCATAAAAAAAGTATTTCAAAGCCTAACATGCAGAGTTAATCATCTTTTTAATTGACTCTTATATTATTTCATTAGGCGAAAAAATTCAAGGTTGGTAATGTTGTTATTACTTATATGGGATCAATACTGCATGTAATTTAGTTACTTAATTAGTACAAAAATTTGTACTAATTTTAACTGAATTTAATATACATATATTTTTGTCAAATACACTTTTGATATTGAATTTTGAGAACATAAAAGGATTCAGACTTACACTGATATTGTATATTTTAATTTTACAATAAATCCTCGTTGATTTAGAAAACCTGCACGGTGAAATTTTGTGTTTTTCAAGAACACCAAAACTTAAGTATTAATTTTCTGGTGAAAGCATAACATATACATAATTAATATTCAGAAAATTATCATTCTCTGCTATATAATTTGTTGGCATAAATCATTGGGGAAACTCTACTTTAATATATGTCATAATTTATTTCACATTTTGTGCAGTATTCAAACCAAAATTAGTATAACCGATGCATTCTTCAGCTTTATTCATTTTTAAAATCCATTAGAACGACTAATAATGTATCCACCTCTATGGAATAAAAGAAAATAAAATTTATGTAACACGAGACTTTGCTGTTGAAAGTTATACTGTTTTAAAACTGTTATTCCGCATTAAGTTTTATTTTCAGTAGATTAGATATCTAAAAGCCAATTTAGCCCAATCTATGTAATATGCCTTTCTATTATTAACTTTTATTTTACTATTGGCACTTTTTGAGAGAATTTCAAATTATTTTGGTATTTGTACAATCACTAATCAAGTAAAACAATAAAGAAATGATCCTTCACATACGTACCTATGACAGAGTTATACATTACATTGTGGAAAAGCTGAACAAACAATTCAACAAATTTATGCTGAAAAAATGTTTTGAAAGATTTATCACTGTTCTGGCAACAAATATTGTGTTTTGACTTAATTTTCTTTATGCTATACCTTTTAACAAAATTGACAAATCAATAGTAAAATGAAAACCATGCAGAAATAATATAAATAATAAACCTGCAACAAGATTTTCTCGCATTCATTTCTATTGCGGCAATCTTTTGTTGAATTTTATTTGATTTATAAACCAATATTTAAAATAAAAAAATATATTTCTCATTTAATTATTATTATTTTATGAGTGGTGTGTAATTGTTCTTTTGTATTAAAAGAAAAACAAGCTGTATACTTTCGAGAACAGTCAATTATTTATAGTGTGAAAGTATTGCCGATAGTGATAATAAAATAAAAAGTTTTATGAGAAGAATGTAACACTGTAAATCAACATATATATATATATATATATATAAGATTGTAGCAAAATCTTTGAACCTTGTTTGAGCTTGAATTGTATTATAATATTGTTATTGCTTTCTATGTTTTAATATAATGATATGATTACTTTCACATTTTCTATAAACTATAAGAAACATTGACATAGTAGATTGTTGATGTTAAACATAAGAAATAAAAAAAAAATCTTGTCTTAAAAAAACCAGTCAGTCAAAAATAATTTAAAAAATATTTTGTAATATAAAAATTCCAAGGAATGATTTATGAGAATATTTTTTCTGGAATAATGTAGTGTATAAAAATATAAACTGTTTCAAATATTCGGAGATCTGATACATGTTTTACTAACATGAACTATTAATATAAAGTCATCCATAAATGACATCACACAATTTCAGATTCTTTTTGTTGTCTTTGTATTGTCACAAAATATTTTGCCCCCTCTTTTAATTATATCATAATTTTGAAATACCATTGATGCTCTTCCAAAAGTGTTTAATATTAATTTCTTAAATTTCTGAAAGGAATATAGATGACATTAGAAATGTAACAGATATGATTGTATCAATTTGTTGGCAAAATTAATATGTAATTTGTTTAGTTTTTACATCAGACACTCATTTTCCACTTTGGGTGTGATGTCACAATTGGTCAGCCTATAAAATGTGTTCGTAAATGGAATAAAAATCTTATTTTTATAGTACAATTGAGTGCAATAATTGTAGCAAAAAAATAAACCACAATGGATGAATTAAATGATATATAAAAATAAATAGTCACTTTTTCAAAAATAAAATGATTTTTTATCCGGAAACATTGAATGTATCGGAAATGTCCAAGTAAAAAATATACATAACATAATGTTTTATTAAATTAGGTACTTATTATATATTATCAATTTTGCTACTTAAAATTTATAAAAAAATCTATAATTTTATATCTCTGACTGTAAAATATGTTTGTAAAATAGAACTTAAAAATATCTAATAAAACAGTAAAAGCTGTAGTCATTTTTACATCACATCACAGGATTAGTACGTGCAACCCAATTTGGAGAAGGTTCATATTCAACAGATTCTAATTAGAGATAGTTTGAAAACTGGAATGGTTCAATAAAAATAGACTTTAATTGTATGATTTGACAATAATTTAGATTATTTTTTTACTCTTTTAAAAACGTAAACACTAATGTTGTCTGAGCATGCAAATTCATTGACAGTTATATATATAATTTATGATGAAATTATGATTAAATAAAACATATAACACTCAGACATACAACTTTTACATAAATCAACAAATAATAATAGAACATAAAAGTCCCAACAATTATAAATAATAATTTACAAAATATCAAGCTAATGCTACTAATAGAATGATTTGCAGTTTCAATTCGAGACATAATCTCAAATAGGTCTGCCAGAAATTAGATTATTTGTGTACCATATTTTTATAGACAACAAATTTCAAATTAAATGAAATGAACGCTAAAATCTACTTTTTTCATTGAAAATTAATACTACATTATGATTTTTTTATTGAAATTAATTTTACATTAAATAAAGCATGATTAGGAATTTTGTGATAATAATTTCTATTTTAATAGAAATTAAAATAAAAAAAGAGACAGTGTTGCTTCTTCCTTCCAAATTAAACAATTTTGGAGATAATTATTTGTAAGAATGGTATTTTGAAATAGTGCTTAATAAAATGACAAATATTTTTTGCCGCGATGCTAGCCTCTCCGCAATGGCGAGTTCTGATAAGACTATTGATGCCTATTAAAAATGCATATTGCTTAGAGCTACATACAGATGCACATAAAACATGCATGGATCGTAACGACCCTACAATATAATTTGAAAGGTCGCCTACTGGGACACCATTTCAAACAACCTTTATAAGAAACCTATTCATTTAGAAAAACACTTCACATTATTACTTATCACATTTCAAACAATTGTAAGCAGTCCGACTCCTGATCAATTTAATTCATATATATATATATTTAAAATGAAAAGTGTAAATTTTACTAGAACAGTTCAACAATTACAGTATTGAGTGGGATGCAAGCGTGAATAGAAGTAGTAAGTCTACAATAAATTTTTTAAAAATACTGTAGACTAATTCAGAATGCTATTTCAAAATGGAACCTATCAAGATATGTACGCATTTGAGAATTTTATAAAAAACTTCAGTTTGTAGTCGCTCCATTAAAAAATAAAGCTCTGAATTGAGACTCTTTGACTGCCTGCTTCAAATTTGTGATCTGTTGGTTGTTAGAAATGTGATAAAAACATATATATTATAACAAATCAATAACATTACATGTGTCACTGATATATTTGCATAATACATATGAAAACGCCAGTGGCAAATAATTTGAAATTCACAAAGAAAAGACAGTGTGCTGTTCAGGAAATTGCTTTCGCACAGCAGCACGTCATTATTATATATCGATATGAGATTCCCACCTCTATCCGCAAGCCTTTCAAAGCTTAATATAGCAAATGCAACCTATAAGCAATGCTTTTTTTATTCAAGTGATGTAGTATGAAATCATTGCTATAGATGGAGATGACACGGTGGATCTGCAAAGCGATGAAAAGTGTTTAATCCGGCGGTGATAGCTGGCAAAGCGTCATGCTTCGGTGCCGGGCGGAGCCTGAGATTTCTTGTCGTCTTTCACAACGACCCCGAGGACGGAACTCACAGATGCTGTTTCTTCGGGTGACAAATTCTGCGATGACGTACCCGATTTGTCATCACTCACCGGCGGATTGGATTCAGATGCTTTCACTCGATGCGTGTCATTATTATAGGTGACAGAGTAGGACGTCGAATTCAACTTTTCTTCTACGGAACAATCCCTAGATATATTGTCAGCGATGGGCGCAGTCGAATAGGATCTGATGATCACTCCATCTTCAATGGAGCATGAAGCGGACGAGTTGTGAAAGGTGGAAAGCGTCTCAAAAGGCGACTCCAATGGTGGGGGGAGGAGCGCAGGTGACGGTGTCAATCACCGAGATGGACAAGAGCTCAGCCCGCTCAGAACGGAGAAGCCGCTGTTGCCAGACTGCAAGCTGGACATCGAGCCCCTGAAATGAAAAAAATAAAATTGTCGATTTTCGAAATATTGGAATACTTGGCAGTCCTTGGACAAATTAATGGGAAAATTATTTAAAATTGAATCTTCTTTTTTATTGTAATCATGATACGACAACCAAAATAGAGATGATCATGTAGAAGCACTCAGTGATTAAAAATTTTGTGCAGATGTTTTTAAAAGTAGCCTATGTATAATACAATAAATAAATTACCTGTAATCTTGAGATGTGAGGGTCTCAAAGAAATACATAAGCTGAGCTTTGGGGTGTGTGAGGGAGTCGATGAGATCGTGTCCGGGCGTATGCGGATGATGGTGTTGCCAACGCCATTGCAAAATGTACGATCCGGTCTGAGTCATCACATGGGATCCCTGAGGGAAAAAAATACAAAAATCAATTTTAGAACAGTCCCAGTGTTAATTATCAAAAAAAAGCTTTCATAACAATGGAACCAGCACAAACCTGTATACTCTCTCCATCATGACAGATGCTAGTCGGTTCTACTCGATGATAGTGAACGCCCTCTTGCCAACTCTTATCTAGCACTACTCGATGGTGATCACTGTCAGAATTCGCAGTGGCCGATTGTATTCCACATGTTCCTTTTTAGGAAGAAAATTGGTCAGATCAGAAAAATACAAAATAATATGGGATATAACTATTTTCTGACTAATTAAAGAGAGGAAAGATTTGAATATTATCTTAAATATTCGAGGATTTGTCTCAGTCCCCAAAGTAAAAAAAGCAAACCATCAATTGTGATGAATTTGGGAGAAGCTTTAGCATTATTGATTTAGAATATTTTGATGATTTGTAAAATGTCATATTGTAAAAGCAGAAATACAAAATTTATGATTTTTTTTGACAAGTTTAGTGGTTAAGGTTAGGTTAGATGTGAGGATTGAGCAACAAAAAAATATAAACTTGAATTCACCTTTATCTATATTCTCAATATTCGGCAATGTTTCATTTGTTTTGAATACTGTAAAAGCAATATCTTGTCTCATCACATCAAAATCCCAAGTGAGAACACTGCATGGATCATTATTTTCAACTATCACTTCATGGACCTGAAAAAAAATTAATATGAGAGAGAATTATCCGCTGTAAAATTAATCTTCATTAAATTTCAATTTTAAACTGACAGTTTTAGTGCATCTATTTACTAGAATGTCTAGAGGTACTGAAAGGCGGAACCTGGGTCATTAGCGACGAGACATGGAAAAATACAAAATTTGATAATGAAATTTTATAAGAACAAAATACTGAGTACATCAGAAAACTAACTATGATAACCGTTCAGAAACCTGTTGCGCCAATCTGTCACCGGCGAACTTGATTGCATTGCAATATACTATTAAAGATTTTAAATTTTTTTTATTTACCTGGCCTTTAGCGAGGCTGACCGATCTATAGATACTATCTTCACTGAAAGGACAGAGGTCTCCTCGATCGGTGAGAGCACTCACGGTGTATAAATTTTTTGGCACTAGCCCCCCTTCATGTATTAAACTCTGAAAAGCAAAAGCACAGTCAATAAACAATGAATAATTCTGTAAACTTATCTATTTCAATTGGTATTTTAAGCCTATAGAGTTGGTAATTTTCATAATTTAACAACTTTACTCAAAAACTTATATATATTGGGATAAAAAAATCATAGGCTATTTCCACTCTCAGTGATTTACTTGACACAGTAGACTCCCACTTGGCCAGATTGGGTGACATAAATGAAATTGTGAATAATCTGAGCTTGTAAAAAGATCACCGTATGCTATTCAAGTTGGTTAATAAAACAAAGATGGTAAAAACAAAACCCTTCTGCATATTTGACAAGTGGCATTATTAAATAGGAGGTACTGTATAAAGAAATATACATATTATGTAGGCTTATGGGAAGACACTTCATTAAGTTGTGGTTTAAAAATATTGTTTTATAATTATCGCTCTTAACTACATGACTATTTTTACAGGGGTAATCAAACCAAATAAAAGGAACCTGTGCCGTGTGTCGATAATAACAATTAATAATAATTCGAAAATGCCTTATTCAAGTATTTTCATGGACAATAAATTCAAATACAATGCGTAGTGTAGTTAATGAAAAGAATGCATTAACATAAATGCAAATGACAAGTAGAAAAGATACAGTCACTTATGGTGTGAAAGTTTATGATGAAACTCACAATGGCCTAGCAGTTTAAGTGTTTGGTTGCATTTCAGATACATTCCGGACATACACAATGACACAAGCGTGCTAATGGTGATCATATAGAATTTGTTTATTTGACCTGTTTAGATTCGAACATATTTATCAAATAAATTGGGATCCAATGAATAATTTACAGCACAAAATGTATTAGATGTTGCTTTATAAACAAAAAGATATTACCATTCTAAATCAATACCGCAATATCTCGAAAACCACATCTTTTTTTAATTAAAAGCGCTGTCATAAATACATCACAATGAAATTACCATTACAAGATTTTTTGAATAAAATGAGAAAATCACGAAATAGTCATTAATCCAATATCATACAATCAGAAGAAAGTTTGGATACATATTTACTAAATTAATATTTCTATTGGTATCGGATTATAAATGTACAAAAAAAAAAAATCATGGATGTCTTTAACAGTTAAAAATGACATAACTATGGCAACATAATATCAAGAAAAAACATTCTTTACACAATTCAAAAATGATAAAACTCAAAAGCAGAAATGAAAGAAATACATAGTTTGTCACCATTGTACAGTGCCACTCTTAGGAATGATGTTAGTTTTTTTTGTCATGTGAGTGTCCAAATGAATTGGAATATTGTTGATGACGCTTGCCTACAGGGGGTTGTGAGTTCACACGAGATTGGAGTCAAATTTTACGTGTCGATAGTTGCTGTGACAGACAGATGATTGTTTTGTTTGCCATATGGGAAATTATTTTTTAACATCCTTACGTTGTCACTTGGGCAATAGGCGTTGGGTAAAATGTAAAAATGCTGGGGCACCTGCCTCCACGGTTCAACAATATGAGCCTGTCAAGCACCGTAACATTATTCAAAACAAAAAAAAATCAAGTGCTTCTAACATCAATACTTCTTAAATTTTGCACTTAAAAAATAGGTAATACTGAACAGACCAACTAGGAATAAAATTATTAGAAATATACATCAGAGTTATTACACTGTTACTTAATTTTTTAACGATCATAAATGTTATTTTAGACAAAGGAAATCTAATTCCAAATAAAAAAAATAAGTGTCATTAACCTTTAAACGCCCAATGGTCCCGTACGGGACCGCTGATTTGCGTTGTTCATTGCCCAACGGTCCCGTACGGGACCGTTCATTTCGCTATCGGATTACACGGATTTATGATAATATTATACAAGATATGAATATTATCTTACATAAACAATGTCTTTGATATACCGATCCATAATTTTATTTTCGGTTTCGATTAATATTTTTGTCGTATGAGTAATACAAACATCTGCGTTACAAGGTCGACGCTTGAGACATATGTTCATTTTATAACTTTAGGCGAACCGTAATAAATCAGTTTTATTCACACGACAAAATATATTTAAATGGGGATTTTTTTGACAGAAATTTATCCTTTGGCGCAGTGGTTCCCAACCTGCGGGAAGCTATTTCTGGAGGTTTGAGAGAGCCTCTAACAATATAAAATATTTTTTGCAATATTTGATAACTATTTGAATTTTCCATAGCAATTTTTTTTGTTTTAAAAAATAAATAAACAATATATTTTGCGAATAATATAAGGGCTCTCTAAAAAATTTAGGAAACACTGCTTTGGGGTTATTCGTCCGATTCTTTTGTCGATATACCTGGTTCGTTTATTTTTTACCTAAACAATTAGAAAGCGTGCAAGATTGGTGCTGGTTTTAAACAAAATTGGACAATTGTCTTGTACAGATGTTACGGTCCGTTCGAGATATCTATTATATACAGATCCTTGTGCAAACTGTCACTCTTTCGTCATCTTCTGAACTGGATAGTTGTAGCTGGACATTGTTGTTCTTGGAATTATTTGAATTTTATTGTAAATAGATACAAAATAATAGTTTTTATTATATTTTTTTTACTGCTTTTTTTAAATATTGTTTTTTTTGTATACCCCTAATTGGAGATAAATACAATGACGGATAACGTTGAAGAAATTTATATGGATAGCGATTCTGACGCAGAAATTATCTCTGAATCAGAAGCAAGCGAAGAAGAAGACGCGAGCTCTGATGATGATACATGGAGGACAACCACACGGAGGTCGTTTATAAAATACATCCCAACCACCACCACCTTTCACTGGAAATATAAGTGGATTTTATGCTTCGTCTGCTCCTGACATCACACCTGAAAATTGGACTCTTTTGAAGGTTTTTTCTTTATTTTTTACGGGCATCATTGATTTGTTAGTAATAGAAACAAATAATTATTACAAGCAATTTTATTAAAAAAAATATCCGGATGGAGGACCTTCCCCTGCTTCGGATATAAGCAAAAACGAAATGATAGCGATGTAATGAATCGCAATAGATTTTTTCATTTCAATGACAACTCGACTCAACCTGACAAAAATGATAAATTTTGACCGACTTTGGAAATTCCGACCTATTTTTGAAATGTTAAATTCCAGTTTTTCAACTTATTACAGACCGACAGAACATATATCAATTGACGAAGTCATGGTTTTATTTAAAGGTAAGGTAATTTTTCGACAATTTATACCGTCAAAATGTAAACGATGCGGCATCAAAATCTACCAAATTTGCGATACGAACGGTTACACATATGACATGATAATTTACTTGGGACAAGACAGGAAAAAAGCAACCACAGACAAGACCGCAACACACGTAACAGTTAAAAACTTGTGTAGGAGAGTAGAAGGAGTTTCCCATAAGTTATATATGGATAATTTCTTCTCCTCTCCTGCGTTGTTTGACGACTTGAAAAATTTAAGTATATTCTGTTGCAGAACTTTACGAATGAATAGAAAAGGTTTACCCAGGTATTTTGACAAACGGACACTCAAATTAAAACCGGGAGATATACGGACAAAGACAAAAGGAGACTTGACAGTGACATGTTGGAAAGACAAACGGGAAGTATATGTACTTTCAAATATTCATCCCCCAACAGCAGACGGAAATTTTCTTGATGAAAGTGATAAACCGATCCGTCCCAAAATAATCAAGGATTACATTAAAAATATGGGGAATGTAGACAAAGCTGACAGAATGGCTAACAGTTACACGATTGCTGGGCGTTCGTGGAAGTGGACGAAAAAACTATGTTTCCATTTTTTAAATGTGGCCATTCTGAATAGCTACATAATTTCAAAATCCCTCGGGAGACCACAGAGGATTCCGTTTGCTGTTAATACGCGAAATGATAGAACTATGTGGAACCAAAAAGTCGAATACACCAAAGTCGATGACAGAATCTATTGTGCGATTGGAGGTAAAACAATCGGAACATTGGCTAGAAAAACATAAGAGGAAACTCAGGTGTAATTCAAAAAGTATTAAAATCGTAAGATCTATATATAAATGCGGAAAATGTAAAGTAGGTCTATGCATAGACAAATGTTTTAAAATTTGGTATACGAAAAAGAAAATTTAATTTTTAATTTGAATTTTTTTTTTGTGTAATTTTGTTTTCTGTGTAATTTTGTTATTTGTGTAATTTTGTTTTTGTGTAATTATTTTAATTGTATAACTTTAATTTGTAAACATATACAATTCGATTTTTTTAAAATAAACCTTTTATAAATTATAAACAATCTTTTATTTTGATGATGCTTTTTATTTTACTCAAATAGGATGACTAGTTTAGGAGATATAATTTTTTTTAAACGGTTGCGGGTGACCGCGTATATTTCGCGAAAAAATGCCTGGGCAGTGTGATACTTTTTTTGCACACGGCGCGAGAGCGTTTAAAGGTTAAAGTAGATGTTTAAATTTTATGACAAAATATTTTTAAAATTGTAATTCACTTGGTAGAATTCCATTGTAATAAAGTAAAAATATCAATGTTTTAAGCTCAAAAAAAATTCAGGTATGGTAAGCTAAAACTTCTGATGACGGCGGAAGCTAAAACAGCTTACAAGAATGAAATCTATAAAAAAAATATAGGCACAATACTTCGATATTTTTACCTTATTGTTATGATAGATTTTTATTTATATCTATGCCTAAAGCAAATATGGACGATACCAGATTTGACTACATATGCTTAAACTGAAAATACTAGTTTTATGACCTTACCACTGCAATTTTCAAATAATATAAAAGACCTTGCAATATATCTATTATATATTGCATTTTTGCATATTTTGAGTGAGAATATTAATGTTTTTTTTGGCAGATTGAGCTTCAAATAGGAAAATTTTGTTATAAAATATATTTGCCAAGCTTGAGTGATATTGCAAAATGTTGAATTATAGATTTGCACTCTCCAGAAATTAATTTTCCTAACATCAACAATCAGAAATTGTTTTTCCCATTTCTTTAGAAATGTTTGATGAATTATACAGCGAAAACTGAAATCTGTTTAAGTTCATATAAGACTATTTCTTCGACAATCAAATAAAAAATTATGTTTTTTTTTTTTTTGTGATTTTCAAATGAAAAGTTAATACTCGGATACAAACCTGTAGCCATTTTAAATAAAGCATGAAATTTCAATGTGGTTAAAAAAAATCGACATCTTGGAATAAGGGACAGCAGAGAACACAATTAAAGATGGTCTTATAACAGACACAATAAAGTCTGAATTGAAATTTAAAGCTTCTAGAATATAATTTACAAATAGAAATATAAAAAATATATATTTATGATATCGACTGAAGGTGCTTAATGGAATTTCTATATTAAATTTGAATTGTTGCAACTTTGTACGATTCCATATGTTTTGTCATAAACGACCCGGGTTTCGCCCTTCGGCATCTTCAGGTATTCCATCGCACGGATGCAACAGTCAGTTCTGTTGCATCCGTGCGATGGAATACCTGAAGATGCCGAAGGGCGAAACCCAGGTCGTTTGTGACAAGACATACGGAATCGTACAAAGTTGCAACAATTCAAATATATTTTTGTGTTTAATAATAAGAAAAAGTCTAATTTAATAAAAAAAATCACATTCAAGCGTTAATTGAAAAACATTTTTGTAATATTTTTTTTGTTTTATGCAGTTTTAAAAATAACACTAGATAACTGAGTATGCATAGAATAAATTCAAATAAAATAAATCATAATCGCTATCATACCTTGCAAGGTCCTCCCAAAAAGTCTGGCACAACATTGTGAGGAATGTAATCGATGAGTCCACCAGGACTCTGGAGATAATCTTTACCACCATAGAAAAGAAATTTACTCCTTGTATTATCATCTGTAATCCCAAAATAACAGCATTAAACTTGTGAAACAATTCTGTACCAAAGAACAGGCAGCAGCGCTATTATAATTGTAAATTCACCAGAGTATAACACTTTTGGAGCAATATTGTACATCCCATAAATACACAAAACAAATTTATATTCAATAATTAAAAAAATGTTAAATTCCGCCTTAACCCGATTGGCGCGATAGTTTTTCATACAAACAAAATCTGTCTGCATTGCTATTTTTCAAAATGTTCTCTTTCCACATAGAGCTATAAATACAGCAATAAAAAATAATTAGGTTGGCTTTTATGGAAGCTAGATGCATTAGGAATGTTTCATAACATTAAAAAACACAAAGAAATGTTCTATGTTGTCACAATCACCTTAACAAATATATCCCTAACAAATAACTAACTCGTAAATCGCCATTAAGATGATGTAATGAAGCAACCAATCAAACTCAAATGAACAAGCGCCATTACTGTCACGTGTCATGGAGTGTCACATTGCAATGCTGCAAGATTGGCGCAAAGTTCAGTGCGAATTTAGACGCGAGTTTAGCACGCAGTTTTAAACTGATATGTTAATTTGGAGGGATCGGAATAAATATGAAGGGTTCGAAAAATCAATGTTTTAAGCATTTAAACCTAATACTTTTGACAATTTTATGGAGGTGGTAGTATCAGGACGAATTGGGCTATATTTTAAAACCAAAATTAGTCCTATATGCAAAAGATTGCTTGCGTTACCGACGTTTGAATGTTCCCGTCCCAACGTCTGGTGTGCTCGCGTACAGGCCTTGCACATTGCCGTCCCATACGTTGGGGTGTTAGCGTGGAAGAGATTAAAATATCCCTCGTTTAACAAGGTACTAGCTAAGCACAGTTCCGCCATAACCCATTCCCTACTGAGCTATAAAAATGATATTACTACTTTGGTAGAAATTTAAATGCAATCATTGAACACACGATGTGTTCAGTGTATTGCCCATTGCAGGTATGTCTCAAAAAAAACAAAATGAAACGTATGTTGGTTGAATTTCTGAAGCCCACCTTGATTTAAGTTGATAATCGGTATTGGTATTTTAGTTTTGAAATACAACTTAACAATCAGAGCATGTTTCAGATGAAAATAATAAGTATAAATAGATAGCCAACAAATTCCATTGAAATCAGAACAATTATGGAGAATGTAGGACCATATACATCAAAATTAACGAGAAAACTAGATAAAAGTAATCCTCTTGGTAGGTTAGCATCAGATATGAAAAAACATTGCACAGGAAATACATGTGTCATATTGATGTTCCTTTACATAGGGTAATGGTTTAAACATTAGAATTATGGAGTTAATTCTCATTTATATATTGCATTAAAAACAGTTAACATCCAACTGAAAAGCAATTGGTCCAGGGATAGTTTCGATAAATTCTTATTAATTAATTATTAAAATTCAGCCTATGAAAAAAAAAAGAAGAATAAACCTGTCACAGTATTTTTAAGTGAGAGGGATAATGAATGGTACTTTTTAATGTATGTCTTAATATCATTTACTTAATTTTTAAAAAAATTCATAAGTATGAGTTCCATTTATTTTTATTACATACCCATCATCATCCATTTTTTTCATAATTACGTGCATATATTTGTTGAGATTCATTTATGGCGATGATATTCAATGCAGTGATCTATCGAAACTGCCTAGTTACTCGAGGGATGGGCGTATATCCTATACTATTAAATACATTTGACAAATTACATTTGTAGGCGACTATCTGAGCCGAAAGCTGAAAAGGACATTTGGACTTATTATGAGTATTCCATTTTTTCAGTGTTTTTATTTGGTGACATAGCATATTCTTTATTTTTTATTGGACCATTTTAATTAACCAAACACCACAAGAGTGTGTCATTTACCTTTCACTATAGCTTTTATCCAAACAGATGAAATGGCAATAGGCTGGACACATAGCACGACGAATAGACAACCGTTGGACGAATGCGGTCATACAGTGGTACCCAAGAAATGTTAAACGACCACAGGGCCGCTCTCAGGCCCGGTGGTTAGACGAGCTAACCAAGTTTGGAGGAAATACGTGGCAGCGAAGAACTAAGGATCGAGAAGAATGGAGAAAGCAAGGGGAGGCCTTCATCCAGCAGTGGATCGACCCCGGCTGATGATGATGATAGCTCTTATGAGTATTTTCGATCTGATATCCATAACATTTAGTAAAATTATATGCTTACCAATAAACGTGCTAACGAGTGTCCAAAGAATGGGAAACACTCTCGGCGCCCTAATGATGAGCACTCTGCCCATCGTCTCCGGGTAGTTGGCTTCTACAATCTCAATAATTCGCAGTAGGGCTCGTACGCCAGGCCTCCACAGATGTCGCATGTTGAGGCCCTCCAAGTCGACCAGCAGGCACCAAGTCCAGATCGGTTTACTGGAGGCTTCTGTCGCTTGCTCCATCAATGACAGACCTTCTTCACATATGTGCAATGTCTGCAATCAAAGCATTATTTTTTACTTCAAAACTATAAATTATTACTCACTATCACTACCCTCCAGTAAGAACTTTAAAGTATTTTTTTAAATGTATGCAATTGTTGCTACGACTCAAAAGAAAACAAATTTTACTAACAAGTTTGAGCAAGCCATCTTCTCCAATAGATTTCAGCAACCCTTTCACATCCATTTGACCAAGTCTTAGCACATACAATGGTCTGCCGTCTGCAAAGAGAATTAAATATACAATTAGATTCAATTGAAAGTACATAAAAAGACTATTTGCAAATTTTGGTATAGAAAAAAAAGCTGTCCCAGGTTTCAGTAATATCGGTAGTGCAATCCCTATATCAAATCGACAATCACAATCACAACAATTTCACATTACCTTTGTCAGAGTGATGCCAGCCTCCTGGAAAGTAGTCGTTAACAACTTGCGGCAGCTGATACTCAGAGAGGATTTTCCCCACTTGATGTTTCTTACGCCATATTAATGATTGGGATAACATTTCGCGAGCTTTCTCCACGTTGAAGTCACGGGCTCTTAGAAACCTCAGGAGAGTTGGATCACTAGGAACCTAAAGTAAAAAATCACCATTAACACAATGTTTGAGTATTTTTAATTAATTTAGGTAATTAACGAGTAATTTTAATTGATTTGGAAATAGATCATTCTACTTTTCCTGAATTGAATTAAAATAAGGTATCATTATTTAAATAAAATTTGAATTTTTGTTGCTTACACTGCAAAGATTTTGCAAAAATGTCATTTGCAAAATTGACAGAAATCACATACAGTTTATGTTTTACAGTGCAATCCCGATCATTTGTTCTTGCATTTATCATTTTCCCGCATGTATCTTTAATAATGTCAGACAAAAATCCACAAGACCATTGTTAAATCATTTGGCATTCATGACCTATAGGTCTATTGTTTCTCTCGATTTATTATTCAATATTACAGTCTAAAAATTACGCTGATTGATCTATTTAGTCTAACAAATATCAACGATATTCAACCATAACTGTAAATAAGTTTGAGCCAGCAAGCATCATCTTAAAGCTTTGATGCAGCTGGTAATGTTTCACTGATGTATCATCTATTAAGGGCCTAAATACAGACTGTTCAGTCAGTGTTTATTGCATTTTTGCTTCATATTTCACATCAAGATGAGACTGAAAAGGATTTCTCGCAATCAACATTTTCCTCCGTTATCATTTTTTATGGAATCTCTCGAAAAACAAAGAATTGAGGTTTCACTGTATGAGCATATTTACCTTTCCTTTCTGTAAATCAGCAACCCACTTCCTTAATTTGACCAATCGCGATTCTTGCATTGCTGTCAACTCACCAAGGTAGCGTTGGATGTATTCAGTGTCCAGTTGATACGTGTCTAAACAACAAAACAACCATCAACATTACAAGCACAATAAAATATAGCAAAAGATGGATTAGACTCACAAGGCTGTCAATAGGAAAATTTCAGTTTACTCTTGACATTCATAGTTTGAACAGAGCTGCAACACAGGATAAATCTAGAATCACGATAAGCTCAGTAATATAAATCAAATTGATAATAAGCACGGTAGTCTGAAAATGTGAAGGCCTGTCATTATAGACAAATAATTAATGATTAGATCCTACCATCCCTAAATAATTTAACAAATTATTGATTGAATTGAGATTTACTTGGTAGATCTCCATTTTAACACGGTGAAAAAATGGCAATGTACTTTAGTTCTATAAAATTTTTCAGATATATAGTTGACAGCTATTTTGGATAGTTCTGTCTGATGAGAGTGTGACAGGAAATAGCTATTATATCTTATAAATTATTCAGAACAAAAATACATTGCTATTTTTTCACCAAGATCTGTTCCAGCTGGGGATAAATACATTATATGACATCTTGTACTCATCAGTTACATAATTTCTAAATGTCAATGGAGCGGGTGAGCTTTGAACTTTTAGTACGATGAATAACATAATCCCTACATATTAATAATTATGGTACACATATGAGCTAACACACTAAAGGAGGATTTTAAAATAATAGGATTTTGTGTTCAAAGTAATATTAATAGAAGTCATCCTACGAGAAATCATCAGTGAATTTATCAATACACATAATTTTATACAAAAATACTGTTTTATCCATTTTTATAATACACCACCTGTCAAATACGATGTTATATCAATTAGAAAAGTGATTGATAAAATATCGGTGATTCCCCGCCTGAGTTCACAGGTAAAACAAAAATATCCTTGTTTGGCATGATAACAACGTAAGCCATGATAGCATTAGAATATTTGACTTTTAGTATCGTTGAAAGGGGAAAATTCGGTATGATAAAAATATAGCAACTAATAAATGATACGTTTCAATTAAATTTTGGATTGGAATATTCAGCATAATGTAAATTGAAATAAATTTATTCCATTCACAAGGTTGAAGACTCCATGAAATGCTTACCCCAGATCATCAGAGGGGTTAATTGACAGTTTATACATCTGAGTATTATAATAATAAAACATTAGTAATTACTGAGCTGGATTCATGGTGCAGTGGTCTAAATTGTTATTTCAATCAATTTATAGTTTTTTGTTCAAAAGCTAAGAATGCTTGTAATGTCTAAGCTTCCATCCAATACTTAATACAAGACATAGTGAGAGAGATTCTCTAACCACAAGTCCTGTATATCTCCACCATATTGTACTGTATATAAAATAAAGGAATCGAAAGAATAAAGTAAGCCATAAACGAAACTGGACCATTATGATTATGATTGAACTAAGAATTTTTTGATTAACAAATGATAAATATTTATTCAAAGCAATAGCAGAAAAGGGCACAATTTCAAAAATGCTTTTAAACAATTTGATCTAGGCTTGCTTTTCTCGTTAGAATTAAATCTAACTGACCTTCTTTGGGTGACTTTCCTTTGGTCGAGGAAGTTCTTCGACAATCCGTTATCTTTACTTCGACAACAGTCGAAGTTTCCACAGGAATTATCGAAGCTTTGTGTTCTTGGCCGGTGCAGATGAGCGCTCTGACTGCGGCATTTTTTTCCTGTTCACCCTCTGTCCAAGCATCTACCTCCGTGATTCCTTCTTTTTTGATAATCGCAACAAAGAAATCTATGATTTCTTTACCTGAAACAAAAAAAAAAGCATATCTTCAAATACTAAGTACTAGGATATGATTATTAGAAATGTAGCCGATTGCTCAATTCCATGCTGGTTGATTGAGGTATCCATTGATTACATAGATTGAGGTTTTAATCCCTCTATCGACACATTCCCTTATTGATTTTTCTATGGATTCCTGAAATTCACTAAACCATCAGATCCAAAAAAGGGTATAAGTGATTAAATAACTATTAATCATGTCATAGACCCTTTCTTCTTTTCTCTTTTAAAACAGTTGAAAAAGGGAAGACAGGTCAAGAGCCACTAGATACATACTTAATATAAAATTTTAAATAACTTTGATTATTCCACTTATTGTGCTACTAAATGTGACATGTGTTTCACCTTTTTCAGAGGCATCTTCAGACTGACTATCGCAAAAGTTGCTCAAGTAATGAATGGACATGCGGAATAATAATTAAAGTAATTTTGAATTATACCGCCAAATCCATCGAAAGTATTAGATATATACATAATGATTCCATAAGCTCCAAAATCTGAGTAGACATGATGTATAGGAATTACTAACAATAAAAAGAATACAAATGAAAAGTAGACATTAATTACCTTTGGAGATGTTTGCCGAATACTGCTTCATGGCGATTTTCTCTATGGCATTTTCAAAACCAAAGAAGTTCTTTACATCGAGAGACACACATTGCTCGAAACATGTCCACTCTGGATTTTCAGGATGCACCTTAACAACAAATAATTTTAAACAATGAGAGAATGGATCTTAAGGTTGTCTGAAATTGAGTCTTGGAACTAGGCATTTTGAAAATTTGAACTCCATGTACATGTAAAATTTTTAATATATTTGACAGCTACTTTGTGGACAAATCTGCACTATATATATTATTCTGATTTATCTCTCTGTCGACAAGCAACAGCTCAAAATTGCACATTATACATCAGAAGTGTGCATAAGTGTTGGACGAATAAAGATAAGTGGTAAATCTATCTGGTATTTACATTGGTTACAATTTGTAGACACGGCTCATTCCCAAATCCAAAATTTACAGCAAAATGCATTACTACATAAATTTAATTATTCGATAGCAATAAAGAATTATTTTATTTCGATCAAAAAATACAAAAATATTGACTCTTTGAAATGAGTAATATACTTCTATAGTAAAAAAAAAATTTTTATATTATTGAGTAGTAATAATAAAAACAATGAAAATATATAAAAAATAATTTCATAAAAAATAGCTCAGTAATCAAAAGGTTAAAATAGTAAGCAGCAAATTTTTCAAACTAATTCTCATTAAAAATATATATATTATATTATGGAAAATAGTTACCCTCTTCTTTTAAAATCAATATATTTTGTTTGGAGAATTATCCTAACCTTTGCCTCGCTAGAATTGTCTTTATTTTTACTTCAAATTGTATTTATATTATGAAATGTAAAAAGAACATGTTAGAAAAAACTTTCATTGTGTAAATTTGAAAATGTGCAAGAACTACATAAAAACGGGGATTGTTTGTAAAGATTACTACAGCTGTTACCCTAAAACCACAATGTGATAAGAACTGTCATTCGAAAAGTTCATGAATCACATAGATCAATTGGAGGCCAAGAGATAATTAGACAAAAAATACCGATTGCATTCTCGAAGTTGTATTTACTCATAGATTTATGACTCCTGTTCTCATATTACGTTACTATGCAAATTTTACTTAAGCCTTATACAGAGTGGTTTTTTATTGTTTAAATATTTGCCTTGATTTCAGCAACCGAGTCAGATTAAAATTATGATAATATTTTCAGTCTGTTCAAAAGGCTGTGATAAATGATAACGTACTGTAGAAATAATAACATCATTATTTCTTTATTTAAAATTAATTGTGCCAAAAAATCATATCATCTTAAAATAAACAAATGCGCCATAAATGTTGTCGTATACAAAATTATGCAGATATCTCTTTTTATTATTGCTTGGTATAGACAGCGTAAAAAAAATTAAGTGCAAAGAGTCAAGTCCACTGACGACACAAAATTTGCTCCAGGTAGAAAGAAATCGACATTCAGAATTGATCGAAAAAAAACACATTATACGATATGTAAATCAATAAACTATAAGTTAATATTCCACAATTATTATTTAAGCTCGGTGAACGTTATTAACTGAATCTTCAAGCACCCATATAATTTGCTTAATACAGGAAGTAGATATTGTGTAGAAAGAAATTGACAATTTTCACAGATGTGTATAGACAATAAAAGGTCATGATGAATGCCGATGAATACAATTTATAAAGGTAAAAAGTGCATTTTTGAAAAAGACATAATTTCAATTGCTCTATCAAAAATTAAAATAAAAGTATTTGTTTCTTTCAGCTGTTGACACTTAAACATGGACGTTGCAATTTCATATTGTTTCTTATTTTTCAAAATGTGACTGAAAAGGTTTTATAAAACAATTGCACTGAGGTATAAATATTTTTTGAATGAATGTGAAGATTAGGCAGGCATTCAGAAATTTCACGGGTAAAACCGTTAAATAACGGATAAGAACTTATCTGCATAACACAATGTATCAGACGTCAGTTGAGTCAGACTTGACGCGAGTTGACAACAAGTGAAACATTACAATAGAGGACAGGAACAAAAAGCATGCATTATTTTATGTACTCGAGTGACTGCAGTTTAAAGATTATTTTATTGATTTGTCAATAAATATAGCATTTTATGACTAAAAGCATGACTGCCTTAAATATTTAAAAAAATGGTTTAAATTTTGTAATATACCAAATGTAAAAGGATTATTTTACAGCCACTTCTTTACATCTATTACTTTACTGAATACCTGGTGTAGTAGGGTGACCAGTTATTATGAGAAATTTTCCTTTTGTTTCATTTCATCTTATTAAAGTGATAAAGGTTGTCGTAACACTAAAATCCCCACATTAATAAAATAATTGGTGAAGTCTATGATCAAAAGATATTTGATATTATTTCCTCTATATTGCGATACCAAAGCAGCAAATACATTGTGTTGTCGTCAACCATTGTATTAGTTAGATATCATAAAATCTTTTTTCCTATAAGAATTGCTATTGAATAAGAAATAATAATTGAATAAAAGAAAATAAAGTGTGAAAAATAAGACATACAGCTCATGGCCATCAGGTGGTGGTTATCACGAGGCTGCATGCTCCACATTTGAGCAAAAACACAGAATTACAATTGGCACGATATTGGAATATAATCATAATAATATAAGCCTCACAAATAATTCACAACATTATGAAGCAATATAAGTGAGTTGCTTTCTCAATTTCTTAATACACTTTTTATATGGCATCATTACGTAAGATTGTTTCAGACTCAACATATTACACTGAATATTCATGAGCCAGTAATTACAGAATTAACAGGTACAGAAGTTACTTACAAAGTGGACCGAATGCATAATCTGCACGGCAATAAGATGTTTCATAAATAATGAGGCAATTCTGTTGGCGCAGTAATACATTTTAACAGCCAATTATCTTCATATAACAATTAAAAAAAAAAAACCCATCATGTAATATTTCTGTTGAAAATATGAAAAAGGCTCACAGCAAGCGTGTATACTTAGATTTTTGTAATAGCTCTAATTTAAATGTAGTGTTTTGCCTTGTTCATAAAAAGAATTCATATTTTTCAATACCAATAATTATAATTAACACATTGTAAAGTCTTAATTAGAAAAAAAACCAAGAACCTTGCGATCGATGATGGCAAAAAGCCTTTTCTGGTAATCATATGAGTATATCTTTTTTCTTTTTCTGTCACTATTTCAATAAGAATTAATATAAACTAAAATGCCCAATCATTGACAAAGAAGCATCAAGATGTCTGATGTAGTATTCTTTCCGGGTTCAAACCGACCGTCAGAATGAGCTTTGTTTTTTGTTTTTATTTCTGAGAAGCAAAGGTTCAATGAAAGGGAAAACTGAAAAAACTCAACTAAAAAAGGATCAAATTTCTTAAATTTCAGTGCCTGAAATATTATATTATATCGTTTTCTGCTAAATCAAAGCCGTAAATTTTGAAACATCTATTTTTTGATTATATAATATTATAAGATGCACTGTTGTTGACAGGATGCCATTATTAAAATGAGACTGTTGCATTTATTAATGTGATTGAGAGACATCATCAATTTGAAGTTGCCTATATGCTCTGGTGCTGACAAAAACCATTGGTATGTGAGCATTATTGTCAATGAGTAAATATGTTACATTTGGAAATGCTTCTATATGTACAATAGATGTCATCATTCATTTACTTTACTCACTAAAGACATGTGTATATTAAAAAGAATTAAATTAAGATAATATGGACAGTTTCTTTTTAATATTTTGTTATTTATGAGGAATATGAAAAATAATACTTACAAAGTATCTACATTTTTCTACAACAACCACTCGGCTGCTGAAGCTTTCGTTGGTTGCCTCGATGGCCAGAGATTTCGCCTTCCTGTCCAAATGATTTTTCTGGATGAAGAACACATGCTCCACTCCGATGATCTACAAAAAACATTAAAAATTACAGTCAAGAACATTCAATTATTGAAGGGTGATATCTATAAACATAGCAATAATGTATTTTTATTTTTTACATTTGTCATATTTCCAGCACAGATGCAATAGCAAAATAATGGCTTTAGGATTTTAAGGATTAGGATTAAAAGACCTCTAAAATTCACTGAAAGCTAAGAGAAAACATTTCATGCCATATTTAATTGGGATAGGCTGTGACAAGCAAGAGTTTAAAGGTAGTGAGACCAGAAATAAGGTGATGGGAATTGCCTGCTGTACATGTCTACATTACAGACATTTTTTTGGGTACAGCCACTGAGATATCCTTGGTTTACATCATTCTATCAGTACATTCAAAGAGATTTTTAATATACTTTGTTTTTTAGCAATATCCACTGCCAATGTGAAGCACATGGAATAAAGCACCTCAATAGAAAATATTCTCCAAGAATCTATTGAGCTGCCCACTTTTCTTTTTGTGGACATGGTTAGTAGGAAAGAATAGGAATACAATAGTACTAATAGTTAGGTCACCGCTTTCCCTATTCCCATTTTTATGATCATATGGACGGGAAAGAATGAAGACGTCACAGAAAGCTATGCCTTTGAACACAAATTCATAATTCAAATAATGAAAGCGTCCATACTGGAATTGGAGCACACGAAATTAGTTCACCGTGCAATGTTACAAATCCAAAATAGAAAAGATCTTTGTATCTTCCGATACTGAAAAATATATTTTATTGAATCTTATCCATTGTAGGTTTTATAATAAAATATAAATTAACTTCTGAAGTTGAGTGGGAAAATTTTACTTAAGGAATCAGATAGGTCTGTTAATCAGTTTCAGCTATTCAATACACATTCATTGTATACGATCCATGAGGGATTAAAAAAAAAATCAAATGCATAAAAGAGAGAATGCTTGAATTTCAAACTTTAAATATGACAAAAAAAAAACGTAATAAAATTTAAATTAACAGTAATATTACTGAAAAATAATGATGATTTTATTTGGTGTCAAACTCACTCGCGCGTAATCGTACTAAATTTCTTCTTACAAATGTACGCATTGATTGTGAAGAGAAAGCGCATTTTAAATTATTTTGACATTCAAGTTTCGCACAAAAACAGGCTCTTGTGTAAAAGATGTCATTTGCTTAGGAAATAAGGTGGCAGTCTATTTTCAAGCTCTATAATGGTTGATAATTCAATGTGCAATACTACCAAAGCCTTACACGCTTCTCTGGAAAAAGTTAATATCTTAAATGTAATTTTGAATATTATTTTCAAAATTGTTCTGACTTGATTTCACTTTCCATCAATGCAATTAAGATAATTTTTGTAATTTAATTTATCTTCATCAGTTATCTCCTCCATTTGTTTTATCAGTGAATTGGTGCAAGATTTTTTATAAATACACATTATTTTAAAATAAAATGTCGCAGTTCGAGATGTTTCTGAATATTAAATCAACAAAAGTCTTACTTTTCTGAATATAATACAAAAAGAACAATTTATTAGATGATCATTGGCTACATTGAGCCCTGAAGCAGCCATCTCTTAGAGTGAATTTCCAATAGAATTCCGTTTCATCATTAAAATATTTTAGCAGAAAAATATTAAAATTCATTGAGATATAAAAATGATAATTGATTTTTATGACCATCTGTAATTATAAAACCCAACAGATTTTCTAATTATTGATGCAAATATTTTCGCATTAATATAATATAGTTTTTATAATGGGCTTACAATAATATTTAGTCTTTTTTATATAACAACGATACAGACGGTTGACTAACTTTTAAGGTGTAAACTGTTACTTCTTAATGGAAAGGCATGATATTTTAATTAATAAAAACACATTTTTTTAGTACTTATTTCCACAATATATTTTATGATATGCACGAAACCAGTTCTAATCATAAAATATATTGAGGAAATCAGTACTAAAAAATGTGTTTTTATTTATTATTTATTTAAAATATGTTTACTAACTATCCAGTATAATAAATTCATACTTGCCAGGCTCAGGATGAAAAAAAGGTTATCTGTATCAAATTTAGATTATTTCAATTTCATATTTGAGACTTTTTTGTCAAATTTTCAACTCGCTTTTGTATCACCTATAATGCTATATGAAAGATTTGAAGACTCAAACTTTTCATTGATTGATATTTAATTTTAACAATATAACAAAATTCTGTGATACAACAAAGCATCGAAAAAATTTCAAGAAATATAATGAACACTTCAATTTATACAGTATCTTGTATTTATTGCACACACTGGTGTTAATACGGCCAACATTCACAATCACTATGATATTCACAAATTTATTTGAAAGAATATTTCAGAATATTGATAAGAATATTGATAAGAAATTGGGAATTATTTTAATATATAATATTTCATGAGCAACACAATTTTAGGAAACATAAAAGTGTCCCAAATTACAGAGAAAAAAAAATACAAAAATGTTTTTTTCTTTTTTCAACTATAATTGAAATTTACATTAATTAATAAGTCTAAGCAGGCAAAACCGAAATTTTAACACATTGACTGCGGAAAATATGCCTACCGCAAACATACGTATTTTGGAAACACATTTCCACGTGTAACACATTTTATTGTGATATGCTACATTTATATAAGATGGCTTGTAGCAATCACTTTGCAATATTTGGCATCGTACAAACATAGAGTATCTCTTGATGCAATAGGCGCTTGATTAGCGTTTCTTCAATACATTGGATTACGGGCTAGACGCGTTTTCAGCATCCAACGTGTTAAATTATATAAAATATTGATTTCAATCTGTGTTAAAACCGCTTAACCCATTCCTGCTGAGCCAAATAAAATATGTTCCGAAGACAAATATTTCCAGTTGTGCTATCTCAAGTAGTTAAAATTTCAAAATTGGAGCATTATAAAAATAAATCATTTCACTTTGAATTCATTTGTATATTTGGAACATCTAAAGATGTCAAAAATTGAAACCCAGGTTGCTAATGAGAAAACAATTCAAATTGGACTATATATTTAAAACATAAGTTTTTTCAATATTCATTTTAGTTTTAATGCTACTTAGAATTTGACAATTGTGACATCGTTTTTTGACGTGACAACGTCTTATAAATCGATGATCGCCCGCTGCACGCACGAAAAAACATGACTCATTGTCCCGTTTGTCGCGTGCGAATAAAATATATCAATAAAAAATTGTAGATTTCATTTCACTCCTTCTTCGTATCCATACAAAATAATGATAATTCAATAAAAATGATTCCATTTTATTCATAAAAGTATGCAATCATTTCATCAATGTTTTCTTATGACGTTGTCACGTTAAACTATCGTCCGTAAACCGACTTTACAGACAACCAATTTTTCTCTAAAAATGTACAAGGAGACAATCAGCAGAATATTTTTAATAGTATAGTTAAAACAAAGTGAACAATTTGTATTGACAAATGGAACATTTCATAGGCCTGTCGATATAATGCTGTTAGAGCTGAATGGTAATTGTTTTACAACACATAATGAAAATGCACTGTGACAAGAGCCCCATTGATAAACCAATAAAAGTAGGTTACAAGCATCCAAGACACCTTGATATGCAAATGTCGATGAAACCTCACACAGGCACTTCTGTGTATGGCAATATTTGACTAACCATATAATTAATTACTGAATACATTTGCATGAAATTTAAGGACATATTTAATGTAAAGTATCATACGTAGTTTACTTAATTATGTTTGGATTTTTTTAATAATTTGTAGTATTTATATCGTTGGGTCAAAATTTTATGCGAAATATCTTGGGTCAAATATTTAATATCGGTAATTAAAACATTGATATCATCTGTAGTAGATTTTTGAGTGTTGGGAGCTGATACCAATAATTAAAAATAATAACATAAAATTTCAGAGTTAATCGGCTATTTGTGTGAATATTTTTAGTATAATGTATTTTCACCATGAATTAAACTTAAAAGTCAAGTCCATGGACATTTGTCAGCATAAAAATTGATGAGTGAGGTGGATCTGCGTTATATGCCAACAAGGTCAATTATAAAATATGGATTTTTCAATATAAATATGATCTTGGAGATACATATGAAGATCTATATGATATTTGTTCTTCCCTTCAAGTTGATCTTGAGCTACTTGTAAAATAATAAAATGATTTTTAAATTTAAAAATATTTGGCGCATCAGCTTTTAGCTAATTTAGCTGACATTTTTTTAGAAACAAGTATAAAAAATATAAAATATTGAACATATGTATAATATTTGCAAACTAATTAAATATGCAAATATAATTTAAGATGTGGACAAAAGAATATTGATGACTCAATGGTATTCCAATATCAAATTTGAACCACATTATTCGTCATTAATACTTAATGTTACGAGGACACCACATTGGCGTCATTTTTGAGATAAACATTGTGATCCGGGAACGCACAATGTGGCGTCTTTGGATACATGCAGCTATACTACCAAAAATTAATATGAATTTTAATTCTTACTTTCAAAATTTATCGATAGATGGATGAAGAATATACACGAGGTCTAAAATTAAAATAGGAAAAAATTATTTCGGTGTGCGGTATGTTCGGTGAAATGTGCAGACCGTAAAGTGTTAACAATCTTTAAAATTAATGCGTAACAAGTTAGAATTATGTAGCGCTAATTATTCAGGATTCGGTTATCAAGTTGAAAAGAATCTAACTTTAAGAAGAATTATATAAACCAAGGCAAGTGACAATGAGTCAGTAAAGGTAGCTAAGGAGTAATAATTTAAACTACTGAAGGTCCATGGACTGGAAATTGTCTGCCAGTGCAGAAAAATTTGCAATCTAAGTTAAAATATTTACCAGTTTGTTTTAAAGTAAACAAGCACACTTAGTCTGAGAATGTATCCCGAAGAGACAGAACAAATGTCTCAATTCATAACACAATCAGCGGAATAAGAAAATTATCACACATTTTTTTTTAATGAAATTATACAGATGATGAAATAAGCGGAGGCCACTGGACATTTAAAATAATTTGCCGGAATGAATAATTTTTTTAATGTGATTTAAAAAAATATATAAACCCAAAGAAGATTGGTTTTTGACAAATATTTATTATCTTTTATTCCACCTCATTTTTAGAGAGTAAATATGTGTAGTTAGAATAAATGAAAACTTTTCAGATGTCCGTACGCTCTCAGATGCTAGTTCATAAAATATAATAGATTCAAATGTTTAACTGATATTCAAAGTCAGCACATTTACAATTTTGCTATGGCGGTCAGATAAGTATGGTTCAAGGAATTTCCGTCTACAATGTTGATAATGTAATAACTAACCACAATCGAATTAAAAAAAAACATTCTCAACAAAAAAAATACAACAGCGTAGAAAGAATAAGACAATTTTTAATAATTAATTGCCAATTTTTTTGATTAGAAATCATATTATACTTATAATGACCTGTCATAATTATTATTTAAGATATCACAGAATTTATTTATTCTAGATAATAGATATTATTTTGCTGTAAATGTGTGGGATGACATGTCATCCGAAAAAAATCTAGATTATATTTACATAGTTTAGATTTAAAAACTGTTAATGGGCTAATTGTATCCAAACACCAAGTGACTGCATAATTTGCATAATTTTAAGTATTCACTCTTTTTGACTAGATTGTAATGTGTAGGTGTACCATAAAAATAATTAAATTACATAGTCTCAGTACGCCATTCTATTGGAATGCATAGACTGTAGTAAAAGCCTTAATGCGCCAATATATAAACAAAAAAAAATTACATATCATATGTGAAAAGGATATAGTTTTAAGGTGATTTATTATTTCGGTGATTTTACCATGGTATACACACTTCGGGAAAACAATTATGAGCATGACCAGTTTTCAATCAGAAACAACAGTTTCTTGACTATCTATTGTCTATACTAGGGATTGCAATTTACCGTCAAATTTCAATAACCGGTAAACGGTAAATAATTTCACCTCTATACCGGTAATTTACCAGTAAATGAAAAAACAAATAGACGTGGATAATATCATTAAAATATGTCTGTACGTGGCTACTTTCACTAAAAATGGTATCCTGGATTGAAACATAAATAATTTAAAATATATTTCAGGTGAATATTAACCCTTTTAGGCCTAGCCTTTTTTTTGGGGACTTGCTAAAAGCACTAAGGAGATTTTGAAGTTTTTTGTGTTTAAAAAAAAAATTGTAAATATCTAGTTTTTAAGGATTTATTTCTGTTTTTTCTCATTTTGCATTTGATATATTATAGTTTGGATAAAACAATTATAAAAACAATAAATGAGTTTACACGATCGACATAAAAAAAATAAGAAACATGAAATTTGCAATAATTTACAGAAAATTTTTAATTTTGTGATAAAAAAGAGGTATTTTTTGTAAAATATTTCACATGCCTTTGATGCAGAATATTTTTTCGAACTATCGTCTATCAGTACAAACACTAAAAAGCTTAATTCTTCGATACGTATTTTTATAGTCTAATAAACTAAAAATAATAAAAAGTCAACACTTGTGTTTTCCGATACATAAGGGGTGAAGACCCTTTTTACACTTTGTACAAATTAGATTTGATCTTCTAATAGGCCATCCTTCTTTTTTGCTGCATACGACCCATTCTCTGAGATTTCGTCCTGGTAAGTTTTTTAAAACCTCCAGATTCTCCAATCTCGTACTAGATGTTCTTTGGACTGGATTTTTTTAGGTCTCCATTCATCTTCTATTGCCTCAATTATGGATGATGTAAATTCTAATCTTGTCATCTTTTTACCAGGCGTATTTCTTGTGTAAATAATGAATGCATTTACCACCATTCTTCCAAAAATATGAAAAGTCACCTTTTTCCAATATTTCAATGTACGTCTTTCATCCAGGTATGTATATAACATTTGATCTGAAGTATCAACTCCTCCCATATATTTATTATATATATTTATTACATCCGGTTTATTTGTCTCCCGATTACGTATATTTATTGCAGTCATTCTTTTAGTCGATGTGTAGGAAGATGCAAGTATCACCGGTTGTTTTTGTAATTTTTTTTCATGTATCCGCAGATAATTCCACCTTTTTTTGTATAATATTTCACTTCATCAATTTTAAATTTTGTTTTTAGTAAATCTGGTGGCATTCCTTTTCCGTTGCGTCTAACCGTACCGGTGTAATATGTATCATTTGATATCAAATAATTGAGCAAAGGGATGCATGTAAATAAATTGCCTGCAACTACATGATAACTTTTATTCAGGTAACTTCCGATTTTTAGCAATGTTGTTACAACGAAAAAATGCATTGGCATATCGATTGGTTTCCGTGACAATTAAATTCCAACAACCGTCCGAAGTAAACTGAAGAATAAATATCATGTATACATAACTGAAAAGAATTTCTCCTTCAACTTGAAAAGCCATAAATTAAAAAAAAAACCAGTAAATACATATGTCCAGTGGCGGGTTATCCATAAGAACTTTAGACTTGCAGTATCTTTAGAAAAACAAAATAACCCACGAAATTTCCAATCAATTTCGCATAAAACACAGGTGATTTATTTATGATGAAGAAATTATTGATAAAAATATTTTTTTATAAATATAAAAGTTTTTTTCATTCAGGGAGTGAAGTAAATCAAGAATTTCAATGGACGGGCTGCCACTGTATGCAAGAGTTTTTTTTCTATTGACGCTTACGTGTGTTGAGCAAATAATAATAAGATTTTGTATACAAGTGTAACGAATTTTATGATCTTTCTGTTAAAAAAGTGATCAATGGAATTTTAAAAAGGGTAGATATTTGTGCCATTTCCTATTGTTCGCAAGTGCCCTCCATATTTTTTGAATCCATGATAACAAAAAAAAAGACATTTTTTCTAAGAAGTATATTCTATTTCTATGCCCGATTCGTTATAAAATACATGTATTATAAGATTGCACAACATATCTGTTATTCAATAAATACTCGGTGAAATATGAGTGCGTCACTAACATATGTTCACAATTTTGTTTTGTCATTAAAAAAAATATTTTTGGGTCAATAAATTTGTGGATTCGATTTTGTCAATCCTAAGAACTTACATGATCCACATCATTCATAAATTTTAATAAAACATGTGTTAAAACACTTCGAGTTACGCTTGAGTGGAAAATGGTTTTCGCAGCGCGATAGCGCTTGCCCGTCGATTTCGCACAAGTATCAAGCAGCGCGATCGTGCTGCTTCGGCGTAAAAGGGTTAATGTCATAAAATGTATTTTAAATATGTTTCAGGTGAATATGTGTATGTTTTAAATGTACTTTTTTAAGTAAATCAGATAATTTATTATTTGCCATACAAAGATTGAATAATTTAAATTACGACTATGTAAAATTTGGTTTACCTGCCTGTAAGAAGTTTATGCATAGACTATTAGTTTATCCATTAACTTATTGATGTAGTATATATATATTTTATACATGTATACATAATTTGTATCTATCAATGTAAATTTATAATTTAAAAAAACGATGTATTGGATTATAGAGTTTATAAATAAGTGGTTATTTTCTTTGTTATAATGAAAACATACATAGTGAATATGTACCTTAATACGAATTTTCTTCGCTATCTGTCCCATAAAAACTAGAATCAGCTGCAGCCTGCAGTGGGCATCACGGTGACCGCGATTGCGATTGTGATAACAGATGACATCAGTGTGACAAGTAAAAAGCTTTTTGTCAATGTTGCCGGAGTTGAAAAAAAACTTCTCACTCCCTTATGTATTATATATATCATAATAAAAATTCGTTATAACATGCCTGTATCTGGCATTAATTCGCGATTAAAAAAAAATCAGTAAAAACCGGTAAATTAAAAATTTACCGATAATTACCGATGGTGCATTTTGGGCCATTTACCGGCTAACTGGTAAACTGGTAATGCAATCCCTGGTCTATACTTAGTAATAATTATGATCTTAGCAAGGCCGAAGTGATGGATTCTATTATGGGTAAATCAGGAGTCATTAAAAGTCAATCAAAACTTTTTTATAACATTTTGTTTTAACAAATCCACCAAAAACTGGTAAAAAAATAAATATACCAGTCAATGTCAGTCAGTTTAATGGGTTTTGGGATAGTCTATTTGACGCAGTCCTTAAAGAAATAGCAATAAGACATCATAAAAAATAAGGTTGTAATTTTCTTACTTCTTAAAATAGAAGTAAAAACGAGTAGTAGATTTTAAAATGTGATCACGATACTGGCTTTCAATCGACATATTTTTATTGCTGTTAATATAAGTTAAATAAACATTACAACTCAAATAGTACAACTGAGGCCAAAGTGAAATAGAGTTATAAATAAAAAAAAAAGAGCTATAGAATTAAAAGGTTGCATATAAAGTAAATAAAAATACTTGCCTAATAAAGCATAATTTATTTATTGCTGATAAAGCAATATAATATTTTAATTGATTTCTCGTGACAGTGAAGGTTAGTTACCTCTGGTTAATTCTAGCAGATTTACAATTGACAGATTGACGGTAAACGTTAATGAAAAGAATTATAATATTTTCTGTTTTCTATTCCAGTCCTAAGCAACTGTTGTGTTAGATGCATAAATTAAATATTTGATGTATAAATATGATTATTTTACAAAGAGAAAACAAAGCCAGACAGTTGAAATGAATTTGGGCGAGATATGAAGCAAACTAATTTTTATAATGAAGAATGATTCTATTACCGAAGCCAATGATTTTGGCCACTGCAACACAGACCCAGATTTTATTAAATGGGTATAGAGACAGCGATTATGCAACCACTTGATCTGTCTAAGTCCAGTCTGAATATTTATCTCTTTGAAAAAAAGGGAGTTTAAGCAAAAAAGGAACACGCCGCATTCGTTGAAAATTTCTCTCGTGATATGGGTTTCCATATGCTTCACATTGGGTGAATACATGATTAAAAAAAATTATTAATATATTTACTTTATCTAACTCCAAATACTTTTATGTACTGATTTTTTTTTTTGAATTATTGAAACTTTGTATATTTTCACATGTATTGCACCCGTGTGATAGAAAATAATGCCTAAAGATGCCAAAAGGCTAAATCCAAGTCATGAGTGACAAAATATCTGCAAATGTACCATCAGGCACCTTCAGTCGATATTACAAATTATGAAAAAAAAATTAACGGCTATTCTTTCTTTTACAAAAGATATTGTTTATTTGATATCGCTGCCATATTTGCATTTATTCATATCTATTTAAAGCATTTTTCCTTAAAACTAAACATGTTTTAAATAAAAAAAATATCACATAAATAAATGTAAAAAAAGGAAACTGTTTCTCAGTGAAACAGATTCAATAAATTATGAACATCAACAGACCCAAAAATAATTGATTAATTGAGATTAAATATCAACCACCTGGACAATTTGAGAAGAGTAAGAATTTGAAAAAAATATTCTTTTGCATCAAATCATTTGAAATTTAATTTAGCAATGTTTTATAAAAACATACAACAGAGGAATAGATAAAAAAAAAATCGGCTCTGTATTCACCACAAATAGATGATACCATCAAAATAAGATGTGAGCACCATAACACATCATGGGATAGGACTGTCGATGATTTTTTTCACACAACTCCTAATGTGGAGCATATGACTTCCTAATGGAGATATCTCAAAGTAATTTCTTCTATGAGAACTGCTTGCTACTAAACTGTTCAATTTCTCTTCTTTTAAAAAGCATATGGATAGAGCTAGGACAAAACTAACGGTTAGCTAATCTAATGGAAGGTATTTTTCGAGACATCATAAATACTGATTGCTTTAAATAGAAATCAATATATTGATAAAAAAGGAAACAGTCGGTCAAGCTGGGACTCAAACTCATTACAGGTGAGTAAGGGAAGCCAACAAGTCGACCACTGCAGATTCTTTTGTAAATTTATAAATCAGTATTTTTATTCAATGAATAGACAATTTGAATTGAATTAGTATGATACTTGGTAGATCTCCATTGTAATAAGTTAGAAATAGACAAGTATTGAGTTTCACAAGAGTTGTAATTTAAAGGCAGATAGTTATTATTTCGGCTTACGACTTATCATTTAAACCTACCTTATCGTTATCATTTCAAACGATAGAAACATTTCCATTGCTTAAGAAACAAAGTGTGTTCAAATTCAGGGATTCAATTACAGAAATTTATGAACATTGATTGAAATATAATTTTATTATTATTTTCATCATTGCTAGCATGGCGACACACCCAATTATACATTTTAATTTAAAGCAATTCAAAAATATCTTTGTGATTTGTGAGCTATCGCTAACAATTTTATTGATTTTACAGTACACCCAGTCCTTTTTTTACGCAATACATTGGTTCCAGAAAAAGGCGCTTAAAAAAATGATTTCACGCAATTGCATTATATTTCTTTACACACCCTAAAACATAAATTCGCATAAAATCCGATACACTTGTCAACATTTGGCAATTGTATGTGTATTTAAAAAAATGGAATGCTTTACAAAATTAAGTTTTAAAAATACACATATTTTTTTATTTAAAAAAATAATGAAACGTACATGCCTAGTATCATATATAAATGTCTTCTTTAAAACAAATTTGGGGAAAATTGTGTAAAAACAAGTGAACCGCGTAAAAAAAGGACTGGGTGTATTAGTATATAATTATTTGAAAATTCAAAATCACAACCATTCAAACCTTATTACAAGAACACTTGATCAACAAAATAGCAACACAATTGTCGTAGTTAGCTAATTTATATGAGAAACATGAATATATAAATGTAAACAAGAATATTATCAACTGGCGCCATTTAGATTCCTATTTCAAGAAAAAAACATCTTAATAATTCTAATGAAAAAAAAAAAGAGTGTGAATTATCGAGATAAAGAAAAATGATTAGAGAGAAAAGGTCTTATAATATATCACTTATTTAAATGCTGAGAACATGTAATAAGACGGTGTGAAATAATTAATTCATAAAAAATATTCTTTTGTAGAAATGATATACTTTCAACAGCAAAACTATTTAATTGAATATTATCATGGTCAAGAGAATACCCACATGTTCATTTCCCATCCATACTACGGAAAAAACAGTAGGAAGAAGTTTTAAATTCTCAATATAATATTCCTTTCTGGGTAATAAATTATTCATATTTCATTTGACCACCTTGCAACTTACTCAGTATACATTAGGCGGCACGCATAGGTTTATATTTATTTTTGCAAAAAGGAAAGTAACTACTTGTGAAAAGAAAGTCTTAATATAATAAAAATTTGAATTAACAGTTAAGTGAAACTTTTTTCCAGTAAATTAAATATAAAACTAATAAAAATCAATACATAGCATATGTAATTTTTTTTATATATGATATTTAAAATATCATGCCTTTCCACCAAGAAGTGACAATTAACACCTTAAAAATTATTTACTCTCGGGATAGGTCTGAAATATATGAAATATTAGTTTACAAAAATGCAAAAAAGATATTATTCAATACAAACCTTTTTAAGCAGGTACGGAGCGTCCACATGCAATTGACAGCGCCTGGTGGTTCGCCTCTGAGACCAATCAGATGTCCACGTGTCCTCGGTGACAATGCAGTCCATCACCACTGGAATCTGTGGGCATCTGGGAAACCGCCTTTCATATGCCTGCGTGTAAACAGAATATTTATTTATTATGTAATAAATGAATAGTATATGGGAAGGAAAACCCAGACAGAAAACCGAACACCAACCCGCCTGGGCAGCGTGATGTTGCTAGGTCCAAACAACCCCCCCGAAAGAGAAAGCAGGGGGAGGCCTTCATCCAGCAGTGGATCGACCCCGGCTGATGATGATGATGAAATTAATAGCATAATATCTTCATAATACAAATTAATTTCTTTCTTTTTTTTATTTCCCTGTTTCATTAACCAGTATAAATCATACCATTTTTCAGCAGAAGCTTCTCCAATTTGTAAAAGTATTTTAACGTAATAGAAATTTCATAAGCATATACCATAGTGTTGATGACTGAATTTCATTTTTTTTTTATGATTGAGTTATTGATATTATCCTAAGCATTTGCATCGATCCATATTACATAGTGACCTTACATAACTATCATTTATTTAAAGAGTTCACAGTTCTATACATGCTGAAATAAAATGTTCAAATGTTAGTAATTTGCCATTTGGCTTTACTAGAATTGAATTTCAGAAAATTCAAGATTTGGATCAAATATATGTGACACAACCTCAATAGGATATATAGGTAGGACGTAGTCTCCTGCCACATAACTATTTTCCACAAATATAAATTTTTGACAAAATATTTTTGTTCCAATCAGAAAAAAGTGCTTGTTCTATTTAGTTCTGATGTTCCAAAATGGACAATTTATTGAATTCTTTATTGTTTTCAAACACAAATCGTTTACCAAAACTCGATAAAATCTATTTGCAATTAAAAAACATGTATTGAAGATACTAACTGTCGGATCCTTTCAAAATGAAGATTTTTATCTAAATGACTGAGATGTCAAAATATTTATTTTAGTAACAAACCAATAAGTTATTCAATGACTTTCAAATAAACATATACAAGGTCATAGAAGATCACAAATCATAACAGTGAGTGATAACAACATGTGCCACTTTCTCAGTTGGAATTATCGTATTATATTTCAATAGAAAACATACAATCAAAATATTTTTCTAAGGCTAGTGTCTATTTATTAAAAGAGTTTTACGGCATATAATTTCATATAACGGCACAAAGGCTTATTATGAAATTTGTTGCCACATTTTTTTCTTAACTCAATAGTAGCAAGAAACTTATTTGTTGAGTTTACAATATACCATAAATTATAATGAAATACAAAACAAATTATATAGATCTCATAAGAGACACAGTGTACTTTTTTTCAATAGACAAATTATTGGCTTATTGCATATGACTGGCCAATTTACTCAACAGCCTTCAATAAAAGACAATACTAAGTGAAAGATAGAAACATTAAATTCTTTAAAAAAAAATGATTTTTTGATGATGTAGATTCCCAACCTTTTTATACTCTAGAGCACATTTTAAAATATCAGTAGGTTGGCGGGTACCACCCATTTTTTTCTACGGGTATTTATAATTAGACATGATTACTAAATAAAAAAAAGATCTCTATGTTTATTGTCACTATATAATAAACCAAGTTACTAAAAAAAATTAAAACTAACAAATATATAAAAATAGTTTCCATTTTTATTAAGTGTTTATGAAAAAATCTTTCAAATAGTGGCGGGCACACAAGAATTGTTGGCACGGGGTTGGGAATCCCTGATGTAGACTATAGGCTCCCAAACTAATTCACCCACTGACCCTATATTAGAAAAATATTTCAACTCGCCTACAAATTTTAAATTGTATGATGAAAAAAAAAAGAAATTATATGGGTATTTGTTAAAATAAAATACAAACTACACATATACTAACTATTTGTTGTAAGTGAATAATATCGAAAAAAAACCACATAAATAAATTTTTTGTTGTCAATTATTTACACTCAATTCCTTGTGTAAAAAAAGACTTGAAACATCACTAAATTCACATTCTACCGATATGAAATCTTTGGCAACCAACGAATTTTTATGTGGAGAACAAAACGGTTGAAATCTTCACTGTTTTCAATACAAAGCTGTTCAAACAATCTGTTATTGAGTGCATGGCTTTTAATTTTATTAACTACAGTAAATGCGTATTGTAACGAGCGATGCAGCCAATCATAATTTTTTTCTTAACTTAATGTTGTCAATGAATCACAAAATGCATATATAGTATATAATACATGACACCACCATTTTCAATAAAGAAACATTACGATAACACCTTAACACGTTGACTGCTGAAAAAATACCTAACGCATATACACATATTTTAGAAACACATTTTATTATGATATGCTACATTTATATAAGATGGCTTGTAGTAATCATTTTGTAATATTTCGCATCATACAAACATAGATTCACTCTTGATGCGATAGGCGATTGATCAGCATTTCTTCAAAATATTAATTTTCAGCATCCAACATGTTAAGCTGGAACACTATGAGAAGCAAACGGTATATCATTCAATGAATGTTTTAGCTGCAATTTACTGCTTGCCTAGGGATAAGTGTTTTCCTGTAATTAATAACTTTAATATATATACTAGATAACTGTTCATTTTATGTCAGTTCTTTGCATCTGTGTGATAGAATGCCCGAGGATGCCGAAAGGCAAAACCCAGGTCGTTAGTGACAAAACGTGTGGAATTGTAAAAGTTGTAACAATTCAAATTTTATATTGAAATTCTATCAAGCACCTTCAGTTGATATCATAAATTGTACAAAATTGTAACAATTCAAATTAAATATCTTTTCATTCAAAAAAACTGTATTAAAACATTGAATATAGACTGCCTTCAGCCGTTATCAGTTATTGTATTTCAACAAATAATATACTTTGCCAAATAATATTTAAAACATATTTTATGAGATTGAAAAGATTATTGACACTTTTGGCTTCCAACACCCCCTCCTTACAAAGAAAGCATTGCTAATTCAGTGCTCTTCATTCACTTTGGTAACCTGCAGTTTAGACTTATATATAATTGATCTGAACTAAGTCAGAAAAATTATCTATATATAATAACAATAAAGCATTCTGATAACTCTGTTGCTCAAGCAGAATTGTATAATATTTACGAATTGCATAATTACATTTTATTGCTTACGTTTTGCAAATAACTTTTAAGTTAATCAATATTTACAACATAACATGCTTGTCGTTGACCTCTGGTTTTCTAAAGACCAGTATTTTTAATGGAATTTCAATCAGTTCAGAATTTATAGAGATCTTAAAATTGGTTTTTGAAAATGCAAATGAGAGTAGAGATATTTCCGTAAGACCTGAATTTCTGCACCTTGGAAAGAAATCATTTTCCTTAAATATTTTTAAGGAAAATGATTTCTTTCCAAGGTACAGAAATTCAGGTCTTAAAATAAAGCTATTTTTGGGAAATGAACCAGCAAAATACAATATGCAATTAAAGAAGATTCACATAAACATGTAATTTTTACTCGGATTGTCAACCAAATCTACTTTGAAATAGTTTTATTGTCCAATTTGTAACGAGTCTTATTTTTGTGTATTCAAATTTAATAATTAAAATATGTTTTAAGTTTATGGTGCAACAAAAAGTTTGAATACTTTTCATCAAAAAACAGGAAAAATATAAAATTATAAAATTATTGATTAACATTCAAATTGATATTTAGTTTATTTTCCATATAATTTAGTAAATATCTGGTGGTCAGTTTTTATCATGATATACTTAATATATAGATACAATATTTAATAATTTAACCCTTATGTTTCGGACATATCCAATAAAATAATTACACCTTCAGTAGTTTCTAAGCACATAGCTTATAGTTTTTTTCCCATGTTTTTTAAAAACAAATATTTTTTTATAATTAACACAAGCGTGCAAATTTATTAACACACAGATTACAGGTATTTTTTTTCCTACAGTCCGCATTTATTACTCAACAATTTAAAGCCATGTTCTAAATCAGTGAAAAATTAATAATATTTTTGTATTTTAGTGTTATCAGAGTGAAGGAAATATAAAAGAAGAATTATGAAGCTCAACACGTTTTTTTTTATCTATAAAGTTATAAAATCTGAAGTGCACAAATTCGTGCACATCGTAAACAACGTGTTAATATTTTTTTCTTTCCATTCAATAAATTTCACAGCTCATATTGAAATCTACTGATTACACCAATAATTACGAGTATATGACTTGTGAAGCATTCATCTTCGTACATCATAAATATTATGCAAACAATATCAGACTTCTCAAGGTTGTAAAATAATTAGCAGAATTTTGAACATAAGCACGCTCAAAACTTATTTGAAAAATATATTGATGAACAGGCTCGTTTTTGTAATAAGTACTTAAATACGCAAATAAATTTTGATGACAGTAAATATAATTTTTTTTACTACTAACTACTTTTTTAATATAACTAGGGTGAGACGAAATTTAAAATACAAAATTATTTGATAGCTGTTATATATTTACAGTATTATGAGCGAATAGTATGTTTCTCACTCAAGGGTAAGTAATCAATCAGTACGTATCTAAGTTTTCCTGTCAGATGGTGGACTTAAGTATACGCACAAAGGATAGTAATAACAAACATATAAAACGTCAATCATGTATTTAATTCAATTCGATGCACGTATCAACTAGAGTGAATTCTATTTCAACAACAATTCATCTAAAGTGACAGATGAATGCGGAAATTGTCAATTTATCAACCCTTCATATTTATTTGATGGGATTGTACCGCGAATTTTAATATAAAAAAAACACTTACCACCATCACTAATTCGAAAGGGTATTTGTACACCCTCATGGGTGACTGATAATCTTGCACCATTATTCATATATATCACTGTTTAGATCTAAGAAAATAATTATTAACAATTCAGAAAACACAACACACGACGCCGCGGAAAACTTTCACTTACCATCTGATAATAGGTGTGGGTAAATAATATGTATACGCTATTTTATACTCGTTACATAAGTAGTATCGATATTGATATTTCATTGTAACAAGGAAAGTCGTGAATCTTTAACTAGTAAATGCAAAATTACACGCTAATTGTTTCAATTAAATAAAATGAAAGGAAATTGTACACCTACTTTATATAGTAACTTACAAGTCAACCACTCAAATTAGGTAGGTCTTTACTACCACTAGAAAATACACGCAGGAAATTATACAATAAACATTTTTTAAGGCCAGTGTAATTTTAAAGCATACGCTGACCCTGTTTTTACGTCTATGAATCCAAAATAAAACGAGTTCCTGATACAACAGTCAATAGCGTTTACGGATTCAAGTCTTATTTACAAATAGCCTTTTTTAAATTATTATTTCAATTAAAAATGATTTAAAAAAAAAATAATCTAAATCAACATTCACTATGAAGTTTCTAGTAGCAGCATACGAGAACTACTATTGTATAGGAATTATAAAGCGCTAGTGGCGTACCACGAGCACGCATGCTATTTTTTTTCATTCAATTCAAAATCGTTACTTATTGGAACAAATACTTGAGTCCAGTAATTTGCCAAGAATTACCATATAATTTTTAAAACTTCATTCGTATCATCATAGCAATCTATTATAGGGGTCTGTGGTATTATTCATAATAACCATAGACAACTCTAGCTATGTATATTCACAATAGTTAATCAGTAGTATTCACACACCGCACACAATTTATCTAAAATTAATTACATAAGCCGTTTTATATTCTTAAAATCATAAACGAAACATGTGGGATAGTAATAAAAATAAACTTAAAATATATTATTTAAACTAATAAATTTTTGAATAATGAAACATTTCTCTAATATATTTTCATTAAAAATTTTCACGATGAAATATATTTACTTCTGGTAAAATATTTACATTAGAAACAATAATGATCTACCCAGTAGAGGTTTAAAGCTATCAATAGATGATGTTTCCGTATTTTATGTATACTGTTTTAACTTATACAATAAAAAATGGAAATTAAAATGAGCATCACTTTATCACTTTTAAATTTAACTGAAAATTACTGCTAGCGATCTAATGATATTGCATATATACACAGGCACGGGCTTTTTTCCCAAGCAATACGGTGGAATGGCGTACCAGTAACTTTTTTCGCGCGCTTGGTAGCTTCGATTTGAATATAAAATTTTATTTAGTAAAGAGCTTGGCATGAAGTGAGTTCTGGCACCTTTCTTTTCTAAAAAAAGCCTGTATAAATGTATAAGGTAATGACAATAATAATTGAAATTTTTTGATTATATTTTCAATCAAAAATAGCCGAAAATGTGCACAATGAGTGATTTGATGAACGAGTGAATATAAATATGTTTGTGAGCCTGTTAAATTGGCAAATATTTTTTAAGCATCGATACGCTGTAAGTACGGGTTTCACGTTTTTTAATTATATATGTATATTTGACAACGATTTTTAAAATTTATGGTTTTTACAATTTCATATAGAAAATAAAGTATGTCACAGTGTTTAATTGAAAGTTCTCATATATTTAGATTTGAGTTTGAAAAAATGGATATCAACTTTAAACCATAAAGTAGATTGATTAACATTATGAAACTTTTAGATATACTTTGCTACAGTCAAAGTGTCGATTCCAGGTTCACTATGTGGAACTAATTTTTATTTTGCCCAGAAATATAAAAGTAGGGAAAAAAACCCTCAATTATTTTTTTCCGATCACTAGCAAAAATATCACATACAACTGGTGACACAATAAAAGTTAAATTTTATTCATGAATTGAGATCGATGGTAATTAAAAATATATACTTTAACCACTTTGGTGCCATGGTGTGAAGACGCGTAAATGTCATCATGTGAACATTTATGAATAGTTCTTAAGTTTTAATGAAAATTTAAAATAAATTTAAATCAGAGTCATTTATGTATGAAACTTTATCTAATTTCCATATTTTTTATGTAATAATATGTAATATTGTACCGAAAACGTTATGCACTACTTTCATAAAAGAAATAAAATTCAAGAATAATATTTTTTTTAGTCACAAAAGCAACTCTATAAACAAACTTGACTTATTATTAATTTTAATTTTCGTAAACCAGTCATAAAAACAATGTATTCAATGATTTACCGGGTACATATATTTGCAATGTCATAAAAAAATTGAATTGAAAATGATGGTATGCAAGGGGTTATTATAATATCAAAATCTTATGTTCCATGCTACTGTTATTTTTTTAAGTGCCATATCTTAGCTCTTCCGTATTAAGCATTGGTGACAAAACTGGCAAATTGTAAAATATGAAAATTTTGTTTTAAGGATATTTACATTTATATAACCACTCGGCATTGATAGTGATAATGCAAAATGTTTTTATATACGAATACTTACGTTCTTAAAAAAAACAATTTCTGTCTTGGATGTCAATCATTAGAACTATACACTAAATAAATAAAAATCAAAAATTAAAAATGATCTGTTTTTACTTCTAAAATAAATAAAAAAATCATCCAAGATTCAAAAGCTAAAATATTAGTCGACAATTATGACCTCTATCACACTATATTTTTGGCCAATTCTAGAAATATATGTAGAATTGTACGAACATTATTTGACTTCCACATTCAGTGTGGTCAGTGGATAATAATATAATCCATTTCTGTTTCCTTTCCGCCGAGTGTTGAATACACGAGGCGTTGGTTCACGCGTTTGTTTGGGGGATTATTTTTCGATAGCGTAGTCTTGTGGTCGACGAGGGTGGATGTTTTTCTAGCGGTGTTGGTTACTTCCCAGAACTAATATTGGTATCAAATTCGGGACAGAAATTTACAACAAATTGTGTGCCTTTGTGCCCGATGTCTAGTGCTGAAGTCGCCGATAATTCCGTTGACCCCCCGGCTAAAAAGCGGAAGCTTTGTACAGAAGACTACAGAGCGAATTCCTCAGCAATGGCGAACAATGGATCTCGTGTTAACGACGAAATCGATGAAAGCCTTTACTCGAGACAGCTTTATGTCTTGGGTCACGAGGCTATGCGCCGAATGGCGTGCTCTGATATTCTGATTTCTGGATTGGGAGGTCTCGGCGTGGAGGTTGCTAAAAATGTTATTTTAGGCGGTGTCAAATCTGTCACGCTCCATGACCAAGCGGTTTGCAAAATATCTGATCTGTCGTCGCAGTTTTATTTATCGGAAACTTGTATCGGAAAAAACCGCGCAGAAGCTTGTTGTTTGCAGCTTTCCGAATTAAATCATTATGTGCCGACGAGTGCTTATACCGGACAGTTGACCGAAGATTTTTTGAAGAAATTCAAAGTAGTAGTTTTGACATCCACGCCGCTGTCAGAGCAAATGAAAATATCCGAATTCACACACAAAAATGGAATCTCTTTAATCGTCGCGGACACTCGTGGTGTTTTTTCGCAAGTGTTTTGTGATTTCGGAGAGCAGTTTGTTGTGGTCGATACAAATGGCGAGAGTCCGCTTTCCGCTATGGTGGCTGGTGTTTCTCGCGATCAGGAAAGTGTCGTGACCTGTTTAGATGACACTCGCCATGAACTCGAAGATGGAGATTATGTTACATTTAGTGAGGTAAGTTCTTGTATATATCGTGAGTAATAATTGCGCAATACGAGTGCAATTCGCCATCGTCATAATGCTTCGTCATAACAAATCCAAGCTCTTAATCTTCGTCGTTATCTTCATTTAATCATTCAGCATTATATTTTTACAAAACTAAAGGAATCTATCACTTAGTTTATCTATATACAATGACTTTTTAAGAAATGACTGCTTTATATTCGAAGGGTCGCTTCATCGTGACTATTTTTTTAAACCCTTATTTGATCGGTTATAAACCAATCTGACTCATGAAATGATTCAGGATTTTCTCTGTTGTTTTTTTAGTCATGTTAGTTCGCTATTTTTAGTATGCATGTTAGACTTCTATTGGAGCAATTCGACTGAGGTTTTTTTTCACAAGAATTTGTTAATTTTTATTTATAATTTTAGTTAAAGAAAGAACTAGTAGACTTTATGAGTCTTTAATAAGTTTGAATGGTTGGATTGGAATGTAAAAAACATCACTATTGTAATAACACAATTAATCCGATTGTGGGTTTTTTTTTATTGATATTGTAAAAATATAAAATTTTTGAATCCAATAAATTATGCGAAATATCAACACAATATCAGCATAATATCGCCACTCCGCAAGAAAATTGTCACTACTAAATAAGTCTAAATATTGTGTTATAAATGATTTATTATTACAAAATCCTGAAAAACTGCCCTGAGCAAAATGTTACAATTTTCATTATCACAGCAATGCTAAATCGATGTACATCTTTCTAGGGAGGGTTAAATTATGTCAAAATATGTTATCAAACCTCACTGATGTTCAGCAAGATGATGAGTCAGTACATCCCTACACCAAAATATGACATGGAATGTGTCAATTATAGGTCTATCACTGAACAAGCATTCTCTATTCTATCAATTCATTTTAATCATATGTAGTGCCATGAAATTCTTAAATTCAGTGAAATTTTCTTGCTATGCCTTGGTTAGGAGCTCAATTATATTGAAGTTTTGCTCCTGTGGTATTTTACTTTCAGAAATTTAATTTGCATTCAAACATATCTGTAAAGTTTTTATTTTTATCCATCACCATGGGTTGGGAGCAAGGGAAAGACTACTCCGATGAAGTGAATTTTCATATTACCACCATAAATTATAGAACTATGAATATAAGTGTCACTTCTTAGTGGAAAGGAATGGTATTTAAACAAAAAAAAATGCTTTATTTCCTATAATACCATTTTGAATTAAACAAAACAAACCATTCCTTGTATGATGAAGTGAAGAAGCGTGGATCTGATGGAGTGACTTATGTGGTTATGGACGTATGTATGGAGATTAATGCAAAATTACTGTCAATTCTATAAGCTCAAGGTCTGTGCTGTTGAAATACTTTTTTCTCATACAAAACTATTGTGTGGGTCATAGGATAAGGGAGGTAGCCATTGTTCTCAAATTTTATAACGTTGCTGATGTAATTGAATACACTTGCTAACATGTTCCAAACATAAAAGGAAAAATATTTTAAAACCAATACTTGCCGTCCTGATAAATTTTTTTGTTGAAATAAAAAAAAACGTGATGACAATTCTGTAAAACATTCCTCACTTTTATGACTGATAGATACAGGTGGATAAAGACAGCAAAACTGCATCTTAAAATAAAATTTGACTGACAACTGTTTATTACGGGCTTTGTCATAAACTTTTATCCCTCTTTTTTTTAAACCATGTTTACTCAATATGTAGCACATGAATTTATAATGTTAACATCTAGACCTAAACGAATAAAATACAATTTCTGCTTGAGGCTCAAACTCATGATTAGAAACCGACCCTCGGCTAAGCGACTGAAGAATTTTCTAGTATAGATTACCGTTGCTTATTATGTTTCTCTGATTCCAAAAAGATGTCGATGCAAACAAACTAAAAATAAAATTCTGAATTATTTTTTTAGCACTTAAACTCCGTTTATCATTTTCAATATTTTTATCTGCAGTGCTGAGATATATTACTGCACTTTTATTTATGGACATGTCACATTTACATATAGGTATAAGTTAATCTAATTGATTTAAGTTTATTACACTTTTCGTATAGTATCTGCAACTTTTCCTGTCCATTACACTAAAGAGATTTTTGTGTTAACCCATAAATTGTTAACATCTCAACTGTCGAGATGGCCAATCGCATTGTATTGATAGAAAATACTCAACATTGTGAAAACTTTTACCTACAAGCCAATTTTTGTGTTAAAATGCAGCCTGATTATTCCTGATAATCTCCATATTTTTGTTTTACACCAACACTATAGAATAAATTTTCAGAGTTCTTAGTATTTGAATATTCTTTACATGTATCAAGTAAATGTTCTTTCTTAACGTAAAATGACCAAAAATGGAGCTACACTGAGGCCACCCACTGTAGATGTTATATATTACCTCTAATAGTGGTCTTTATCCAATATATTTCTTTTTTTTAATAGCCATGTCAAAATAATATCAAATAAATAAAAGTTTGCATATAAGATAATTGACAATAATACATGTCTCATTTTTTATTTATAGGTACAAGGCATGGTTGAACTGAATGGCTGCGAGCCAAAGAAGATCAAAGTTCTCGGACCCTTCACATTCAGCATCGGGGACACATCGAATCTTTCGGATTACACGAGAGGCGGCATCGTCACCCAAGTCAAGATCCCCAAAACATTGGCATTCAAGTCTTTGTCAGAATCCTTCAGGGCACCGGAGTTTGTCATTACTGATTATGGCAAATTTGACTATCCTCAACAGCTCCATGTCGCTTTCGCGGCTCTTCATAAATTCTCAGAACAAAATGGTCGCTTGCCTAAACCATGGAACAATGAAGATTCAACCTCATTTGTGGAAATCGCCAAAGCCTGTGCACAGAGTGAATTTGCGGAGAGTGTTGATATTAATGTAGAGCTTATGGAGACATTCGCAAAGGTAACATATTACTTACAAGTATCATACACTTCTCATTTAAGACTTTTTTTTTATCAAACTACAATAATATTTATCTACAAAAAATCACTACTTCATTAATAAAAAAGAAGTCATTGAGACTATAAATTGTAAAAAGTAACTGCAGAGGACAATTTCTTAAAATACATGGATATATTGATTGAATTGGCATTCACTTGGTAGAACTCCATTATAACACGGTGAAAAAATAGCAATGTATTTTAGTTCTACAAAATTATTTTTTACAAATATAGTTGATAGCTATTTTGGCTCACGCCATCGTTAGAACTATCTAGTAGTAGTATCTATTAGTTCTGACGATGGCGTGAGCCAAAATAGCTATCAACTATATTTGTTAAAAATAATTTTGTAGAACTAAAATACATTGCTATTTTGTCACCGTGTTACATGGATATAGTTCACATTGTGTCAGTATATAATGTTCATTTCAACAGTATTGAAAAAATAATGATGTTTTGATTGAGTAATGAAACTTATTAATTGCAGTATTAAAATTAAATTACAGCGTTTACTATGTAGAAGAAATTTACTACATGATAAGTTTCATACTCTTGACTGTTGATACTGAAGTTTTGTTTATTTTTTTCATTTATTTCATTATCTATTATGTTTACCTTCAATAACTGACATAATTAACATCTTATAGTTAAAGGGTAAAAACTTCTCTTAGTTGTCAATGTCAAATATTAAATGTTCCATGATAAAAAAATATATCATTGAATTTTTAGGTGGCATCAGGAGACTTGAATCCGATGAACGCTATCATCGGTGGAGTGGTGGCCCAGGAAGTAATGAAAGCAACTTCTGGAAAGTTCAGCCCCATATTTCAGTGGTTATACTTTGATGCGATTGAAACCCTCACTAAAGATGATCAGGCCGCAACTGAAAGCGACTGCCAACCTATGGAGAGTCGTTATGACGGTCAACTAGCTGTATTTGGAAGCAATTTCCAGAAGAAACTTGGAGCTTTGCGATACTTCGTTGTTGGTAAATATTTCAATATTTTTTCCTCAGTGTACACTAATTCAAAAATAGGTTAATGCAAAATCCATCACCTACACAATTTTTTATACATAGGAAAACAATCCATTGACAGCAAATTGTATTTACTAAATGTGATATTACCACGATACAAACCAAAGAACAGCTAATAAAAGTGTGTACAGATTTTATTATTCTATATTATTGTTGATTCATTTATTATTCAGGTTGCGGCGCGATCGGTTGTGAGCTGTTAAAGAACTTCGCAATGATGGGAGTAGGTGCCAATGGCGGACAATTGACTGTGACAGATATGGATCTTATAGAAAAATCTAATCTCAACCGGCAGTTTCTTTTCCGGCCTCATGATGTCCAGAAACCTAAATCTGCCACTGCTGCCAATGTAAGATTATTTCACCACACACTTCATAAATATGAACAGTTATCAAACATGCTAGAACTGATTTTATTTTAGGTACATTTTTGTATGGTGATGTAGTGATAAGCGCTGGTAGATTACAATTTTCATTTTGCAATTGTGACTGAACGGCAGCAGTTGTCAATTTTCACAATTCTCTAGTAATGAGAAAAGTGAATAAAAAACGAGATTTCTTAAAAGTTTTGCTGTAAAAATTTCATCTTTTGATTCAATTTATAAAAAAATATAACTACTATGAAGATTTAATATATAGTATCAAAATTTTAAATGAAACTACAAACAGAAAAGCCAATGGTTTATAATATCATTGTAAAATCTTAGCACGCATATGCGATGGTGGCAAAGGTACTGCCAGAGTGGTAGCCTGCCATGCTTTGTATGTAAAACACAAGAATCATACGCACTGCAACTTGTTGGTTTCGTTTGCAGCATGCTGCCAGTGGTTATTAGCACCAATGGTGATTGTATTGATTGACTTGGCATTCACTTGGTAGAACTCCATTATAACACGGTGAAAAAATAGCAATGTATTTTAGTTCTACAAAATTATTTTTAACAAATATAGTTGATAGCTATTTCGGCTCACGCATAAAACAACTAAGCATAGTTCTGACGATGGCGTGAGCCGAAATAGCTATCAACTATATTTGTTAAAAATAATTTTGTAGAACTAAAATACATTGCTATTTTTTCACCGTGTTACCAATGGTGATGACTATCACTTTTTTTGTGAAAAGGCAGTATAACTAAAAAGATTAAACACCATTTATTAACTACTACTTTTTTTTTTTTTTTTTAATAATAAAAACACATTTTTAGTACTTATTTCCACAATATATTTTTTGATCAGGACCGGTTTCGCTCATCGCGAGCATTATCAACTGATGAGCAAAAAATATATTGTGGAAATAAATACTAAAAAATGTGTTTTTATTATTTAAAATATCATGCCTTTCCATCAAGAAATGACAGTTAACACCTTAAAAGTAACTACTACTTTACTAGTCTTGGCTCATCACAAGCGTTGTTATCATTTGAAAAATAACTAAACATTTTGTGGATTTAGGCATCGAATGTATACGTAATTTGAATCTTATATTTTGATTTTTTTCACCTGAAAATTTGACTTTTTTATGTTGGATTGTTTTTAGGCACGTTCCGATTTGATGGTTGTATAGCATTTTCATTATTCCAAAATATTTTCATTTTTTAATCAAAATAATCATTGATTTACAATTATGTTCTTCTAGGTGATTAAACTTATGAATCCATCTATGAACATAGTTTCCCAAGAGAATAGAGTAGGACCTGAAACAGAAGGCGTATACAATGATGCTTTCTTCGAAAAATTGGATGGTGTCGCAAACGCTTTGGATAATGTCGATGCTCGAATCTACATGGACAGGCGCTGTGTGTATTATAGGAAACCTCTCTTGGAATCTGGCACTTTAGGTCTGAAGGGAAATACTCAGGTAAAAACAAGTGTTGTTATTACATTATAGTCCGTTATGATCAAGCTCGTGTACAACAATTTTTATATGTAATATTTATATTTGACATGAAGCTTGGGGATAAGTAGCCGTTATATACAAACAATAAATGGTGTCGATGCATTTATGAGATCGATGCATTATGAACACAGGTGCCTGAAAATTCATTATCATTTTTCATATCACAGGTTTGTTTATCGGTGTGAAATTAACCATCACAAGTTGTACTTCATTGCTAGATTATAAGGATGGAAGTTTGAGCTAATAATAACTGTCTTATAATAACTTATTATGCTATTTTGCAATATCTATTGCTGGTACAGTTTGGGTCATTCCATGACTATTTTTCAAACCACTCGCTGTTTTGTATTTTTTGTAATTCAATATATATTTATCATTTCTTTAATTTTATAATACATTTGCTTCTGCATTTGCATTTATAACAAGCCATGGGAAATATAGATGGTGCATGCACATGCACCTATAAAATATGATTGATAGTTAATAAACATGTTGCGTAGATTGATTCATGAGTTAAATGGTTTCTTCAAAATAGCTTTGGCAACAACACAAGTGGTCAGTTAACCTTTATACTCACTATAGTTCGTTTTTTAGTGTAGGATGGATGGGAGGATATATTTCATTCATTACAACGCCTTTTGGATATGATACATATGGTAAAACTGCTGTATCCAATCTGTAGCCAATCTGTAGCTTCAATATTTGTGATCATGGGAATTCAGCCATTGCTAACGCATTGAATAATTACATATTGCTCAGAGTCTGTTTGTCTTGGTTTTTTATTCATGTTTGTTTTAAATGATAAAAAAAAAACTCTTTAACTGCGGTGCATTTATTTTATAAACCCAAATATTTTAGTCTCGTCTCTCCAAAATTTTCTCAGCTAACTACTGTAAATCTGTTTTCAAATGGATTGCATCTACACCAATGCTGTAAAAAATGAATAAATGTTGTGTATACGAACCAATATTCTTCATAACACGATTCAAGATTTCATATTTCAAAAATATTTATCGCAAATACAGTTTGACAGGCATGTCTGCATATGCCATTTTCTTTCGTAGGCTGGCGCCTGAAGGCTAAAATTTATGTCATTTATTTGCTTAATCAATATGAATCAATATTCATTTCTAGGTAGTGGTTCCATTCTTGACAGAGTCATACAGTTCATCACAGGATCCTCCAGAAAAAAGCATCCCAATATGCACTTTGAAGAACTTCCCCAATGCGATTGAGCATACTCTTCAATGGGCGCGTGACGAATTTGAAGGTCTGTTCAGACAGGCGGCTGAACATGCAGCCCACTATCTAGCTGACCCGCAAGGGTATCTCGAGCGCACTGCCAAATTGCCAGGAGGACAGCCCTTGGGGGCGCTGGAGAGTGTCAGGGTAATATACAGTTAACTCCATACTTTTTGAGCTATTGACCCTTCTTCATGATTCAATGAATGGCACTCAATTGTTTTTTTTGTGTAATATAGCCTGCAGGAATCATTTGTGGCCTGCAAACTGTAACCTTATATATCTTAGTGAAAGATGGTAAAAAACTATGTTACTCATATATAATCAATAAATTTTCAGTTATAATACGCTCATTGACAGGTTTTTGATTGTCAATACGTTTGTGACGAGATGTGCTTATACAGGATCGATTCACACATCGATAAAATTAAAAGATCTTTTAAAAATCATCATAATGTTTCCTCCATTGGGAAATATTTGTAGAAGAAAATTGGTACAAACTATTTTTATAAGATCAAGGTATTTACATATTGACAGATATTGCGGCTTGAGTGCTCAATCGTTAACTGAGGTGTAATGATAATGTTTGTCATGAGGGAAACCAGTCCTGATCATGAAATAAATTATGGAAATAAGTACAAAAAAAAGGTGTTTTTTTTTATTTAAAATGTTATATAACCATTTAGAATGTTGAAGCTACAAAATATCACATTATTACCAACCATAATAAATAAGCACATCATTGTTGCATGTCTTGTCAGCAATAAGATAAAATTAAAAAATTCAAAGAGTTACGAATGATAAATATCAACTGTATTAAATAGCTTAGATTTTGCGTTCCATGCCATTTTAAAAAAATGACAGCGACAAGGATTCTGTGTTCTTGGTGTTAACAGAATGAAATCCACGTAGAAAACACTTACAATACTTGGAAAAATTAATTCTACTATCTGTTTGTAAATGATATGATTTCTGTATTTGATTGACATTTTTTAATTTTTCACAGGATGCGCTCGTGAACCGGCCAAAGTCATTTGATGAATGCGTGGTATGGGCTCGCTACCACTGGGAAGCTCAGTATGCCAACCAAATCAAACAATTGCTTTTTAATTTTCCACCTGACCAATTGACCACCAGTGGACAACCGTTCTGGTCGGGACCAAAGCGTTGTCCTGAACCCCTGGAGTTCGATCCTCAAGTAGACATGCATCTGGATTATGTGGTCGCTGCCGCTAATCTCCAAGCTCAGGTGTATGGAATCCCTGGATCTAGGGACCGGAATCAAATCGCGCAGTTGCTCTCAAAAATTAAAGTGAGTTTTTTTTTTCATTTCACAGTTCAGTGCCATATATCACAATTTAAAATGAATTTGGATAAAATGTTCCAAAAATGGTAAATCAATAATTTCCATGCAGATGATGTTAATAAACCTACCTTTTATTTGTCAAAAAAATTAAGTGTTGCTAATGTGAAATTCATTTCTTTGCAAACAGGTGCAGAAGTTTGTGCCTAAATCTGGCGTTAAAATAGCAGTGACTGACGCTCAGCTTTTGCAAGGGGGAGATGACTTAGATCAAGATAGAGCTTCCACTATTATTGCTGAGTTGCCCTCGTCAGACCGACTCGGAGGTCTGCGAGTCACACCCTTGGACTTTGAGAAAGATGATGACGCGAACTTCCACATGGACTTCATAGTTGCGGCTTCTAATTTGCGAGCCACCAACTATAAAATCACCCCGGCCGATCGTCACAAATCTAAACTCATTGCTGGAAAAATTATTCCGGCCATTGCCACGTCCACTTCGGTCGTTGCCGGCCTTGTTTGCCTTGAGCTCTACAAATTGGCGCAGGGGCTGCCTACAATGGACCGCTATAAGAACGGTTTCGTGAACCTTGCGTTACCCTTCTTCGGTTTCTCTGAGCCCATCAGTGCTCCAAAGCTCTCTTACTACGGTAAGGACTGGACTCTGTGGGACCGCTTCGAGGTCACCGGGGAACTCACTCTGCAGCAGTTCTTAGATTATTTCAAAAATGAACACAAATTAGAAATTACAATGCTGTCCCAGGGAATCTGCATGTTGTATTCTTTCTTTATGCCAAAGGCCAAATGCCAGGAGAGACTCGTCCAGCCCATGTCTGAAGTTGTGGTGTCCGTGTCCAAGCGCAAGCTTGAACCCCACGTAAAAGCTCTAGTGTTTGAATTATGTTGCAACGATATCGATGGAAATGATGTGGAAGTTCCTTATGTACGATACGTGTTACCTTAGTGATTTTTTTACCGGTGCTGCCGTTTCCCGCGTGTCACATTTGCAATATCCGAAAATCGGAGTAGATTTAACATGTCGTTTGATGCCTTATGTGATTTTGATTTTCATAACGCTGATGTGATTTTGGTAAAAGAATATTTTAATTATTTTTGTGAAATACATTTATTTAAAATTTATTAGCATTTTTTATTTATTCAGCTTGTGTTGTTTTCGCTTCGAAGAATGCAAGGCGGTGCCGTTGACTTTTACGCCTCAATAGCAGGCTGCAATAGTGATCTTCACGCATTTATGATATTTACATGCAGCACTCGGTTTGGGTTCGCGGTGTGGATTGGAATTAATATTTCTCTTTATAATTTAGCATAATTTAAACAAAATCTAATGTATGAGTTCCATTAACACAGCTTTATTTCTGGAATCCAAGTGTTTGTATTTTAAAATAAATAAAACTTAATTATATTGCTGTTGTTTTTCTTACATACATATATATATCTCTTCAAAAAAAATTTTTTTAATCTATATCAATTGTATATCTGCATAGAGTTGGTTGAAAAACAATCAGTATTGCAACTTATACATATTAATATATTTGATGCCATTTGTTGTGCAATACAGATTATATTGCAAAATGTGAATTGGGATTGCACCGGGATTGGGTGTGACGAAGTGGAAAAAAATATATCTGTTAAAAATAGCAATATATTTTTAGTTTCACAACTTTATAAGGGATTGAGAGCTATTTCGGCTTACACCCTCATCAGAACTATCTGACTAGATGAACAACTCTGACGAGGGTGTAAGCCAAAGTAGTTATTAACTATACCTAAAAAAAAATTTAGAAAATAAATATATTGTTATTTCTTCACTGTGTTATAATGGAGTTCTACCAAATAAATATCAATTCAACGAATAAAAAATAAAACATTTTACCTAGGGACCTATTTGACACGCCTAAAGCTAACGATAAGCCAATGCGTCGCTTTTCTACTATATTATTTATTTCTAACTGTTAAACCAGCTACAATAACTGAGACTCGGAAAATACTACTCATCAATCACTTTTAAGGTGTTAATTGCCACTTGGAAAGGCATGACATTTTAAATAATAAAAATACATTTACTAGTACTATTTGCACAATATATTTTACGGTAGGGTGGGTTTCGCTCATCGCAAGCATTATCAACTGACAAATTACAAACTTGTTTATATAACATTTTGAGTTGACAGTAAGAGGATATACAAAATCAAAATCTAAGAAAACAATTTAGAGGAAGTAATACAATATACATTCAATTGAAGTAAATTAATTTACAAATTAAATATTAATAATTTGCGTAAAAAATAAGGACGAGTTATTCCATTTAGCCCATTAAGTATCCAGAAGTGTGAAAAATCCATTACGTATCAAGAATCCATAAGTGTTGAAAACATTCTAGAATGAGTAAAATAAAAAAAATATATAATCAAAATAAACCACTTTTTATGGAACATAATGCATAAAGAAAATGAAATTCTAATGTTAGTTAAAATGGTTAATCAGAGGCATCCCAATACTTCTTGAAACACAAAAAAAACAAGGCAATATCAATATTTATAAATTTACAAACATATTAGTATATAAAAATGCTGGAGGCGCGAAAGTTTCTAAATCATTTAAAAGATTTGAATAAGGCAGAAATGTATATCGGTTAATTTCTAAAATTAAATAATTTTTTAGAAATGAATCGATAATAAAAATGATCTATACATTCTTTTGTATGCGAGACATTGGTTCCAGAAGTATCGCATGTAAAAAAATCTTGTAAAAATACTTTACTTTCATATAATTTGATAAATCGGTCACAACAATCAAAATATCGCGTAAAACTATAAAGGTTTCTCCAGATTCACGCAAAAAAAAATAATGTATAAAATTTTATTTCTTAGAAACCTACACGTGTTTACTTGCACAGTTATATTTATTTATTTGAGTTATTCGCTGCTATCACTGTCGATTTGTAAGTATTGTTAGTAGGTTAAGTAGTCGTTGGAGAGTTTATGAATGAATGCATTGAATTTTGCTTGGACTCATCTGATGAAATTCTGTTTTCTCTCGATTCTTGATCTGATCAGATTTATTTTGTTGATCCAAAAGAAAATTATTTTCCTTTCCAATAAATTTCCATTATTAGTTTTTGGTTTGATTTCTGCATTTCCTGTGGCTGTAATTCATTTATAATGTTCCGCGTAGTTCATCGTGCTGAGTCTTAATTCATTTTGGAATTTTCGATCACCTCCAACACTAGGATCGTTTGCCAAATAGAAATTATCATCTGTGCTGATATTTTTAATTTTTCTTGAATCGTTTCAGCTTTGAATGCTGGTTCCTCTGCCTCCTTGTCACTAGTATTGTCTGACTTGTTATCAGTCTTAACTCCTAGTCGTTTAGCATTTGCAAAGTAAATCGCGTAAAAAAAGTAACGGTGGAGTCCATAAGATCGCATGCGTCAGATGAACGTAGCAGCAAACAGAACAATTCTTCAGATACCTATTGGGTGACCTGAATGTTGATCACAGTCATTATTTATGACAAATATGAAAATATTACATTTAACATTCTAAGATCCGTAAAACATTATGTACGATAGCATGGAAATAAATTATTTTTATTATTTAAGTAATATATTTTTTAGTGTTTTAATTTTGAAATAAAACACGTCACTGTAGAATCAGACAGGCGGCTAATATAGAATAGCTAAATGATTCTCACTTTGGCAGCCCCTGATATAGATAACATTATAATTGATTGTTGCATCTTCAGCGATAGTAAACAACATTATTTCCATCAGTAGGTAACTACCGCAATAATTTATACACACTCTGTAAGTAAATAGTAAATTTATTTTGAAATAACTGCGATATTAAATGTGCGCAAAAATGTAATCAACAGTCAAACTATCGCACAATATAAACATATCTCGGAAATTCTTAATACCTACTTAATTGAATTAAATACAATGATAAACTTCAAGCATAATTTCCTGTAGGGATAAAATATTTATCGTATAGTGTTGCACAAATATAATTATGAAGACATGAAAAAGAAATTATACATATAATAATAAACATTACCAACTCGACTCAACGAAAACATTTTTAGGTATTTAGATGTTGAATAATATGTTTTTTTACAGCCATATACGTTTGATATTGGTATTGCTATTCACCACTAATAAGATTTTTTTTTACAATTATTTATGATTGCACAGTTTGTCCACGAATAATTCTCTGTCATTATTCTGCATTGTTTGTCCGTTCCAGAATACCCTTACTCGAAATATGGAAATATAGCGTTATTTTTTATTCAATAAAATATTGTATTAAGCTGATGGTAAAGAAATTGTCAAATTCAAAACACCTGGCGCGTACTGAATAAATAAACATGGCATTTAATGCGCCTGCGCACTTTGTTGAGTGTACGCGACGTACTCGAAAATAACTTTTGTGGATAATTTCGCGTTTAAATGTTTAAAATTTCATTTTAAGCTATCTTAAATCCGAGGAAAGATTAATTTATCAGAACTAGGCTGCAAGAGAGTATACATCTATGTTATATATCGAAGATTATTAGCGAGTATCGGGTTATTGAGTGTAAGCGGTTAATGGTAGCCATCTTGAATGCGAACAAAGCTTTAGATGTGTAGTTCATCTGTTTATCAATATAAATTTGTGCATTTTGTAATATAAATAATTTGTATGTTTGGGATATGTGTGAATCATCTCTCCACATGTGTACATAGCCATGGCTGCGACGAGGAAATTGCAAGGTGAGATGATGTGTTGCTGTCAGGTTAGGGAATGTCCTATATATTTTGCGGGCCCGAACCTCGTTTATAATGACTTTATCTCGATTTTATCCTTCGATAGAATTCTACGCTGCAATATCACCTTATTATCCTTCTTATCTCGACCTCAGTGTAAGATTTAATACAGAATTCTCTGATTTAGCAGGTGTTGTCAGTCACTGTACTCGCGTCAAAATGTCAGGTGAAATGTATTCACCGTTGGAGCTCAATCTTTCGAATAGTTATCATATTCTCAGTCACATAATTGAAGTGTCAGCATTACAAACATATTCAATCGGTTTTAACATGTCTTTTTTCTAACCGGTAAACTTTGGCTTTCAACTGAAAAATATCAATGAGTTTAGTAGCATTGCTATTGTTTTATAAGTTTTTAAAAATAGAATAGTTGGATGGTTACGTGCGATAGGATTATTTTGTTTTAAATAATATGTTTAAACATATTTACAGCTGAAATAGATCGGTGCTTAAAAAAGGTAACGGAGGGCGTGGAAACATTTGAGGATATCTGGCAGAAGGTACACAATGCTACTAACGCTAATCAGAAGGAAAAATACGAGGCGGACCTTAAGAAAGAGATTAAAAAACTGCAGAGGCTACGCGACCAAATTAAGTCGTGGATTACCTCTGGGGAGATTAAAGACAAAACCACCCTCTATGAATATAGGAAACTTATAGAAACGGTAATTATAAAAATTTCTTCGTATGTATACGGCTTAGACTACTTAGAGTAGTTTTTTTCCATTCCTGGCTGACACTGCTATGTTTGAAAAAGTCTACAGTGTTATATTATTTTTACATCTGCTTGTAATTTTTTTGATCAACTTTTCTTGAAGAGAGTAAGGATTAAAGGAATATGCTTTGACAGGACTAGTAACTGATTGCTCTCTCTCCCCGCTTATGGATTGGTTGGTTAGGAAGATATTTTAGACATCCATGTTTTGAAATGTAAATCTATCAAAAGATAAAAATATGTAAATTCCGAATCCTGTGATAGCTCTAATCTAAGAAAATGATCTTTGCCACTCGCCTATAGGCTTCACAATGATCATGTTTACTATTTATTATATTTTGAAATTATTCTCATAATCTGTATGTGGATTATGCTTGCGATTCTCTCAGCGCAAGAGATCACTATTTGATATAAACAGCTATAAAAATGCTATTCATTACTTTGGTGTGAACTGCTTCTTATAATATTTCCATAGACTTTATATTCATTCACACAGTTTAGACTGAAACTAGATCTAAACTGTGCTAAACTTGACAGAAGCGGTATTTATAAAATGTCCTGTGGCTCATGCTTATCTGTTTATTGGTCAGATTGGACAGGTAGAAGTATATCCACTTGAGCTAAGGAACATATAAGATCATTCAACAGTAAAAAAACAGATTCAAAATTCGCTAATCACGTTATAAAGGAATAACATAATATAAATTCAAACTCAGCGCCTAAGTGTTTGCATCTTTGTAATAAAGGTTGCAAGATGACGGCTTTAAAACAGCTGGAAGTCTATAGATATCAACTATCACAAAAGATCCTTAATAAACAAACTAATATATGTCGATTGCCATTGCTTAACCCACTACGGGGAGCCGTTTTGTCTCCGTAATGGACCATTTCCGTGCCATATGTCAACTTATTGATATAGCCGCCTTTTTAGTTTCATTGCAAGAAACAAGCTAGGTCGTTAAAACAGGAGAGAAGATATATTGTGTACATTTTCTACACAGCTATATATAGATAAGCAAATGTTGGTTTAAGCATAGTTATGACGATGGCGTGAGCCGAAATAGCTATCAACTATATTAAGAAAAATAATTATTTTGTAGAACTAAAATATATTGCTATTTTTTTCGCCGTGTTATAATAGAGTTCTACCAAGTGAATGCCATTTCAATCAACAAATCATAAGGATTAATTAAAATATTTAAAAATAATATTGTTAGATAAATGTTACTCCAAATATTACAATGAAATTAAAAGAGGTCATCGCTTATATATAACTGGTGATAAATAATTTTAGGGCAAAGTGTGGGTGAAAAATTCACATTAAGCTGGATGTTCTCACAGCAAAAGGTTTCAAAAGACTTAAAACTATTTTGAATCAAATGCACATGAACGTAATGTTTAAAATTGATGAAACTTACAGAATTCGTATTCATCAGTTTATCAATGTCATTCCAATAGCTTTATTCACCTACTCTTCTATATAAAATCTAAAGCTGGTGTAAATATTACTTGTTTACATATTGTGCCATTTTTTTATTAATTTTACTACATATTTTATTAGGTGACTGGTATCGCTAGTTATTAAGTCTTGGGTTCTTTTTGATTTTTCAGCAAATGGAAAGGTTCAAAGTGGTGGAACGAGAGACCAAGACGAAAGCTTATTCTAAAGAAGGCCTCGGTGCGGCGCAAAAACTTGATCCCGCGCAGAGGGAAAAAGAAGAGATTTCATGTTGGCTAATTACTTCAATAGATGCTCTTAACCTGCAGGTAAATACAATTGGTTTGCCAAATAACTTACACCTGTCAAATAAATTCATTTCATTATGTAATTCACGCATTCATTTAATTGTAGACAGTGTTGGTCGAGTGGAAGATTTGTACATTGATTATATGGAATAGCGAATGTAAATATTATTATATCAATTTTGGAAATCTCAGGAAAGATTGGACTGCTTTATAATGATTAAGTGCGTCTTTTGAATGATTTCCTTGAGTAATTACCATTATCAATATCATTAAAGAAACACATTGTTTATTTAAAAACTGTGTGGATACAATGAGATGTAAACCATTGAATCACTAAAATCTTCAAATATTTCACGCTTATGTTCTAAAGATTCTCATTTGAACTCAAGGTGGAAATAACACTTATTGGATAATTTTAATATAGCTGTAGTGCCCTGTAATAATGCCAATTTAATTTCCTTTTTGTTTTTCAGGTTGACCAGTTTGAATCTGAAATAGAATCGTTTCAAGTCAGTAAGAAGAAGAGGCTAGATAAAGACAAACAAGATAGAATGGAGGAACTGAAAAATAAACTCGAAAAGCATAGGTTTCATATTAAAAAGTTGGAAACTCTCCTCAGAATGCTCGACAATATGTCCGTAGAAGTAGATAAGGTATTTTATTTTTACTAATTACATTTTAGCTGTAGTTTAAAATAAATAATTCAGTTGTCGAAGAGAATTTATTTAACTCACAAGAAGTATTTTTTAATATCCTAGCTTCCTAAAATGGGTTAAAACTGTGAGTGAACGACTGGGTATTCGACGATTGAATTCTTTATTTCTTATCCATATTTTAGCCAGTTGCTTTCTTGTTTTTTAGTCTTATTATATAAGGATCTTTGCGTGATTTATTTCCTTCCTTTGCAGTAATTCTAATGATACAAAATAAATTTGCTGGTTATAGGCTAATTCACGGTAACATGAGTTGATAATTTAATCCTTGTTTCATTTGGGTAGACGTAAGACTTAATTTATTTATATTCCGATGGAAGAATAAATTAATGCCAGTTGTTACTATAACAATACATTATGATTTAAGTCCAAAATGTTTCCAATGAGCAAAACCTATCCATGTTAATATAAAAATTTGTGGAAGCGATTCGGAGATTTGTATTTTATTTTTATAAACATAAACAGGTAAAACTTGGACGTTCTTTCAATGTTTTAAGACTAAAGTATTATTGGAATGAGAGCTTTGCACACTCCTCAAACGATCTTGATTTGAAAATTTAGCTAAATATTTTATCTGTTTCGCAAAGCTTCACGTTATTTTGCAATTGCTTGTTTTATGATAATAATGAATTTGGCACACTTTTTATCTAGGTTTGGTGATTATGATCTCATAAATTAGAAAAACTGCTTTGCCTTATAAAAAATGATTTCTCATTTATATTATATTGTTAATCTCCCAAATTAATTACTGCATCAAATCAAAAAGAAAAGCTGTCAATGAGAATTTTATCCTAAGCTTCTTCTTATATAATTTTCCTCTGCATTAATCATCAAATATTAGGTGACCCATTTATTGGGTCTCATTTCATGCAGGAGATATTAATTGAAAAACTAAAAGGAAACCACTCACTGATTCATGTTGGTCGTTTGTCAAAAATTTAAGGTGCTAATTGAAAGTAATTAACATTTAACAACATGTGAGATATCACTAAAAATAAATTTGGTAAAAAAGGGTTTTTATTTAATTGGAAAAGTTAGCATGAGATGTTAGTACCATATAAGCTGAAGTGAAAAAAACACATTAAGAAAAGTTTTTGTATGTTATTAAGTTAAAGTACTGACACAATATATGGGATAACCTAGGTATTAATGTAGAGAATGTCTCTCATAATTATATAGTTTTAAGTGATGATATTGATTATGTTGTTTTCCTAAATTTATCTTGCTTCAAAGAATATTTAGTTGCAATTACAGCTTACATTTCATTGCTTGGTATATGACCTTTAGCATTTCCTTTCTTTTTGTCTATGTCTGTGGTATAGTTAGTGAGGGACTGCTATTTTTGATATAATAAATTGCAATTCTATATGTTTTTTGAATAATTTTATTTAAATTCTTGATTTAAGCGGAATTTTTAAGACGATTGATTAGGATTTTATCTGTTTGTATGGATCAATAAGTACAGGGATATTGCGACTCGGATAATGTGACATTCTCTATGTATTTTGTCAATTTAATTGTATCCATAATTTTTAATGAGTTAATGTTAATGTGACTGTAAAAATTTCTTACGATTAAAAAAAATTTACTATTCACAAAATATGATACTGTTTATAATTTTAGTTTTAACACAATATATACATATACAATAATAATGATAGCAAAAAATAAATCTTAAATTTACTGACTGCCATCTCCTTGACCACTGACTGTGTGTCAGCTCTGTCGCATCCGTGTAATAGAATGCCTGAAGATGTCGAAAGATAAAAACTGGGTTGTGAGTGACAAAACAAGTGGAAATGCACAATGTTTCAATAACTCAAATTTGATATTTAATGTTTGATGCAATTGCAATTTATCTTTTGTAGTCATTCAAAATTTTTATGCCTCCATATGTTTTGTCATGTAATATTTCCAGACCTTCAAGACAGTTATGAGTGATGGCCAGCAAAAACTTTACAATGTTTATATACTAAGGCCTACTGCGCTAGAATTTGATATAGTTTTTTTGTGTATGAGCTATTTGATTCTTTTGTTTGCATCGTTCATGATGGGTGCCTTAAGATACTGAAAGGTTACACCCAGATTGAAATTAATAAAACCAAGTGAATTTTACATGATTTTAATGATCCAAATGTTAAAACGCTCACACAGAAAAGCTGAGAACTTTCTTGCTACTTCCTGTTTCTAGGAATAGTCACGACTATATTTATATAGGGATTGTAAAATTACTTACGTACCTCTAAAGTCAGTGACATGAACAAAGTAAAGGAAATCTGTCTGTTAATCGAAGAAATACGGTATCTAATTATATTTTCATTTGAAATTTCATAACCTTGACGAGCGATTTCTAACCGGTGGTTGTTAGGGTTGTTGCAGTATCGTAATTTGAGCCAAAATGAATAAACTAATACAAGCATCAAATATAAAACTTACAACAAAATATAAAAATTTTAATTTAATGTCATTGAAAAAGAACGATTTCTTTCGCAAAATAAAATCATGTCATTGATTTACAGTACTTAAAATACAGGGTTTGCAGAGTGTTGATCTATCAAAGAGTCGAGACTGTTTGAAAGTTTCGTAGAACCAATGTACTAGTAGGAATGTTAATATATCACAGTGAAGCCAGTTGTGTAATTATCACAAATATAATTTATTTTCATATGATGATGGCAATAGAGAGTCCATATTAGACTTTTAAACACAGTCTCTGGTCTGATCAGCGCTCTGCGACTTATAGGGTTGAGTAGGAGGTAGCATATTATGTACTGAGATTTATACTAACTTGACTTGGATGAAATCTTTATTGTACTTTATTTTTTACTGTTATATCTACTAGCTGTTCAAAAAAACAATGGTAAGTGAAGTTAATTTAGGTTGATTTTGTTTTGCAGATAAGACGAATTAAGGACGACGTAGAATACTATGTGGATTCATCGCAAGATCCCGACTTCAATGAGAACGAGTACATCTATGATGATATAATTGGCCTTGACGAGATCGAAGTGTCTGGCGGTGGATTGCCTTCCTCGGTCACCACCGACAGTAACAACAGCAACGTCTCTGCTGGATCGCCCACTAGCATTACATCGGGTGAGTGATCATGCCTTAGTCAACCTTCACAACACTACAAATAATATATAACAGGTGTAAAAATTTAATGATCCGGGCTTTTTTTCAAACAGTATGTGTTAAAATAAATAACCTTTATCAAAGTTTTAACAAATGCCAATGTTAGCATAATAAAGCAAGCGCTAATAATGGCTTCAGTTTGCATATTGAAACTATCTTTACACAATTCATTTGCAGACAAATAAAACCAAGCAAAATATAACATAACTTTGTATTCTCATTCGATAGTATGATAACCTGTTCCATTTTATCAATTTATCATCTTTCATTGAAACAAAATAACATTCAATCTTATTGCTTTGTCGCTGAATATATTTACATTATAAAAACATTATTTATCAGCATGAATTAGTGCGGAATGAAATCATTAATAATAATCGATAAACAGTTCTGTTTATTTTAACTCTTAATTTTTACACAAAACATTCCTATTTTATTAAATATTTATATAATTGTAAAATTTTTGTGCAGTCTCTCTCTTTACATAGATTTGATTGAAATATCTACACCATGAGTCCATAAACTTGAAATGCATGATATTTGTTAACATGTGTGTGATTAACCATACTGTGTCAATTTATTTTTGCAGGGACGAGTCCTATCGCTTCTCCTGGATTAGGTGTTCACAATCATTCTACTGATTCAATAGAATGCTTGGAAAAGAAAAAGAAATTAGAAGACATTAGCTCGAAGGTATTTATATTTATTTTAATTTATTTGAATTGAAGTAAATGTGTTCTGTATAAATTTTTCCACAGTTTATATATGGTTGTGGTGAAGTTGCACAGTTCGAATGATCTTGAATGGGATTAAGATCATTCGAATAATATGTGCTATAAAACATGTATGCCTATAATTCAACTATAGGCATACATGTTTTTTAATGAAATATACCAATGTTTTCAATTTAACAATTGTCTAGATCCATCTGTGCAAATTGAATTTTCTTACTTGAATTTGAAATCTTTTCCAGCCCGTCAAGCCGATGGCGGTGAGAGCGATAAGCAGTAGTAACAATACGAGTAACGCAAGTTCTATCAGCAATTCCACCTCGAATAGCAGCTCATTATTAAATAACTCCGTACCCCTTTGCAATAATGTCCCCAACAACAATTCGTCAACGTCCCTGTCCAATCAGACCACTCCGACGTCCAACAGCAAGCCTACACTCATTTCGTCCACTCCCAGTAAGTCACAGCAGAATAACACCAGCAACAGCAATAGTATGACCGGCATCAACAATGTCAGTCCGACGGGACCGCTGCATCCCTTCAATGCCGGTAAGTTGAGTCGTTATTTTTATGGGGTACGTGGGTTACTAATGTGATGTTTGAATTGATTGATTGAAGACATTTAACGTTAAAACCTAGGGAACAATTGTATTATTTTCATTCTTTTCTTTACTGTGATAGCTTTATCTTCATTGACAATGTTCGAAGACATTGTTATTTTTCTACTATGGTCTTAATTTATATGGCATTGTTTAAATTACGCAATCTGTCTTTAATATTCCTTTTAACCTTGGTCTGAGATCATGTATGTGGAAAATCCTTTATAAATGATTGTACCCACTGTTTTATTGGTATGCATATATCATCAAACTAACGAATCATAACATTAACATGAGCTATAATGCTTTTATTAACATCCAATGTGTTGTCCATGTACTGTGTTTTATGAAATTGTTCTCAGATATGATTGCAAAATTTTTGTAATAGGTCAACTTCCTTTGTTGGTTGATTTTTTTAAGCTCATTGATGTTACAATTTTAATTCACTGTATAATAATACCACTGCGGGCATGTCTGAGTTTGATTTTTTTTGTTACATAATTGTGTATGGGACGAATCAATGAATTTTAGTGCTACTTGCATTGGATATTTTTCATGTCAATTTCTTGCAATGTCATGGTGAAATCACAAATTGTGAATGTTCTTCATTAAAGATATTTTAACATTAAATCTACTGATGGTGCACTGAGAGATTTAATTTTGGATCACTTGAATATTTGAAACATCACTCTATGCCATCAACTGCCCCTCGAGCGGCAGATTTATGATTGATAATATTGCTGAAATTAGTATTTGTGATATCAGCATCAACAGTAAATTGATAGTGCCTATTTCACTATGAGGTTGGCAAACTCACATTCCCAGCGTGGTCCATCAGTCTACTGAATTAACATGATTTCCTTTCCTGCATTAATATAACCTGTTAAGAAAGACATGACTCTTAACAAATAATTCAAATTTAACTCTTCCTTCTGAAAGTGTTATTTGGGAGTGGTGAGCTTCTTTCAAAATTCATTACTGGCATGACTTTGTCGGGAAGCCTTAAAATTCATTCTGAGGGCCAGATAAAAATGGCATCGCACAGGAGGCGGACCCTTAAAGCTTTCATAATCCATATCCACGACAGCTATGGTCAATCACGTGGGAGCGGCGGGAATGGCAGGAATGGCCACCACTGCGGTACTACCGCAACCTCTGCCGACGAATTTTGCCAGCGCTGCGGCCGTTTCCCACAACCAGCTGCAGCAACAGCTCCAGCAGCCGCTTCCTCTCCACGACCACTTGCAACTCCACCATCAGCATCAGCATCAACAGCAGCATAATCAACACCAACATCAGCACCAGCATCAGCTGCAGCAGCATCATCATCCGCAGATGCAGCAGCAGATGATCCCTCCGGTTGCAACCGCTAATCTAACCTCTAACACTAACAGCGTGCCTCTCAAGCAACACGGTGTCGCCAGTGAGTCACCCTCCATACCCCGTAGGATAATTGTATATATTCGAGCGTTGCCACTGTGTATTTTAATTTTTATTCTGCAGGTTTCAAATTTTGTTTTGAAATTGACCAAAGTATAGTGCAGCATTTACATATCAAAATATTTCAACAGTCAAAACAGTCTGTCAGCAGCAGTGACGCAACACTTGATCGGTACAAACTGTCCTATTCCGTACATCTCTTTCCTCAATGATCATTTTTATTGCTGTTTATTTTGGTGGCTTTGCATGTATGACAAACTGATAAGTCTAGTTACCTATCACTCATTACTCATTTCACATTTCATTTTGCTTTTGTCATCAGCGCTTTTTTTGAAATCCGACTTTTTGTTTGTGAATTTTTGGCGGCCTTCGGATATTTTGTCTGATCACATCCTTGAATCATATTTCCTAAACTTCACAGGGTACCCGTAAAGCATTCCAGTGAAAGAAAGTTTTGTAGATGTGTCATCGGAATAGTATTAAATTTTGCGACTTATAAGAATAGGCTCGGGCCATAGTTTGAGAGTTAAGAGATAGAAGGTATCACTGACTCTCGTATCCCATTCAACAAATTGTGATACTCCTAATCTAACGTAAATTTCATTTGAAACACCCATTCGACACATGAAGCTATATTTTCAATCGAAAAATGTTGTATTTAAAAATATCACAGACTAATATTTAGAAAGATTTTCTTTAGAAATTTTAGCCTCATGATTGATTACTAAACATTTGTTCACTTTTATGATGTGTTTCTGACGACATATAAATTGCTTTTTTTTTTCATATTCTAACCATGCAAATTAGTTTAACAATAATCAATTTACTTTGTCTATAAGTTGACCTGATTAAATTATCAGTAATATATCACTGGTTCAGTAGAATTCGATGAAGTGTTAATTGATATAGTAATTAAAATTATTATTATACTTCACAAAGAGTGGCATAGAAAGTAGCTTGTGTCCATTTGACAGATTTCTTCATGTAAGGTATTTTTAATCTTTATTCAGTATTATTTTAAGTCTACCTTTATCAATTAACATTTAAAAAAGTCTAATTCAACATAGTACGCAATAGAAATGATAACATAAGTTTTGAAATGTATAAAACAAGTCAGGTGTTCTATTTATGTTAGTTCTGGAATGTTCCCTTATGGGATTTATGTCAGTAGTAAAAACGTTTTTAAATAGATAGGAATATATTACTTTGACAAGGTTTCATCATAGATTAAATTAAGTCGATAAAATTCATTAAATGCATTTATTAAATAATGAACAGACAATGAACATCAGCCATAAGTAGGAATATTATGACTTTGTTTTTCTGAAATTTTTTGTAGTATAATTTTAAACCATTTCACTGTTTTTTCTTGAATAGGCTTAAGGATTTATTTTTATTACCGTGTGTCCAACTGTAGAAATGGTAAATTATTTGGCTATTTTATCTGGATTGGTAAATAACTACTTCCATCCATCTTCTTACCTCTGCTTAAAAAAACATGATTTGCAAAATTTCAAAGAAACAAGTTATGTAAAATTTGAATTCATAAATGAATCTAAGTGTCATTAATTATCAGATACTGTATTTAAATTTGACAAGTATCTAATATTTGATAAGTCATTTAGGTAAAATCACTCAATTGAAAAAAAATGTGAAATAATACTCTCTCTCTCTCTCGAGACTCTTATCTTTGATTCAAAGATCAACTTTTCTAAAGTAACCAAAAGAGAAATAAAAATACATTTTTAAAATGAGGACGCCACCTGTGGTTTTAAAACTGCAAAATTCATTCTGAGCAATGAATGAACCGACCTTCTTTGTCTCCCCGTCGCGCACACGCCACTAGCAGATGTATTTTATTTTCCTTTTCTTTTAATTTAATATCATATGAAAGAAACAGCTGGCTGCCGGCCAAGCAATCCAGTCAACAAGTTGGACCGTTTCCAAATACATCACTTGACAAAAGCAACTGTCACTGCCTGCACATTGAATCTTTCCTGTCTTGAATCTACAATTTTAACAGAAACAATCGGATACTTCCAATGAGTTTACCAAAATTCACACCTCTGTCGTCTTTAATAAAGCCAGTGTAAAATGAGTGCCTTTAGTTGTCGCGGTGCACGGTAAACATGTGTTTTTAAAATAGTGTTGTGAGAGAACTTTCTACGCAGGTTAGGTCACGTTACACATCGTTTGTTGGGCAATACGATCGTTGCCAAAATGAATTGGGACCGTTTCCTGCTTTAATACGCATTGAAAATTTTGCCAATGGATATTTTTGTGAGATAAATCTTAATCCAATTGTCTGACGCTGACAATATTGCATTATTTTGATTGTTTCTTTGATTTGATTCTTTAAAGAACGTCGGTTCATTGTTTGTTGTTCTTGTTATTGTTGTGCGGCAGAGTGAAATGTGTATTGCTCACCTGAGACTTAATGGTTGTTTTTAATTGTTCAGATGTAGTTGAAAACGGACCGATTTCTCAACACCATTTGCCAAGCAGTCAACAGCATCCACCTCATCCCACCCCGCAGTTATCTGTCAACCTCCAGGTGAGCCACGCATTGTTTATTGTTGTTCATTATTGATACAAACATTTTCTCTCTTCAACTATAAGAACGTTAGTTTTATCTCAACCTTTCTGTCATGTTTTATGAGAAGATAATAAATATTGATAAATATATTTTTGAGATAATTTTCCTTATAAAATGTATTATTTGAAAGATTTCTGCAATAAGTATGTCATTAATTTGCATCAACATTTGAATTTATTTTTATGTAATGATTATCATTTATGAGTTGTTGGGTTATATATAACCCATAATTTATAGATGCAATTTTAACTCCTCATAGACACTTTTAAAAATTACATTTGGTTGCATTATGGTGATCTGTACCAAATGTACCCTTATTAGTTGAATGCCCGGTGTCATCTTAATTTTCATTCTTCATTTGTTGCCAAAATGACACCACTTATTGTGCACTTATGTGGCATTGTCGTGTACGAAGGGCTAATTATATTTGATGACCCACTTTCATTGAACAACTCCTAAAACTCTAAATGATTGAGTGGGTACATTTTCACATTCATCATTTTAATGTGATGTGAATTAATATCTTTCACTTTTTTACTTGTGAGAATTCAATGAGTTCAAATTTTGGTCAGACATTATTCTACAACAAACCAAGTTGTAGGCTTTATGGAACTATATAGGTCATCGAATTGTATAATGTTTACAACAGTTGGAGAGATAGTTTACATCAATTTAAATAAATGTCAGAATGTTTACTATTTGGTTGCATGGTCATTCATTTATAACATTAGACAGTTAATTTAGTAAGTTGTAATGTTTGTCCAGTGACAGAAAAGGTTCTGTGAAATCTAATCTAATTATTGATATACAACATTAATGTATTAAAAAAACCAATGTCAAGAGTTATAGAAATCACAAATAGCCATGCCTTCAAACAGATATCTATTGAAAACCTGAATGCTTGAACCTGTGAAAACAGAATGACATTTAACAACAGTTTCACATTGACTATTGCATCATGGACCTGATAAGGTTATAAAACAAGCAGCACAGTTGTCTGTAACATATTTTTGTCAATTACCAACATCGAGTAATAATCTGAAGAACTTTTTACAATATATAAAAATTTTCAGAGATATAAATAGCTGTGAAATTGTATTTTAGAAGATTCCATAAAAAAACAATTATAATATTTATATCTGAAAGCATAATTTTTGACTCTGTAAGTGGACAGATTTTAACAGTGTATTGTGATTTCAGACAACATCGATGAGTGTGGCGGCGGGTGCGGGAGCTGTCGCCGACTCGCCGCCCGCCTCCCCGCCTCCAGCTCCTCCCCTGCCTCTCCCTCTGCCTGCTAACCAGCCTCTCACTGCCAATGGCCCCTCCCGTCAGTCGCCTCCGCCTGGAGTGGCTCTGCAGCCTCCCACAGCTCCTTCCAATGCCTCTGCCCTTCATTCGCTCAAAAGCATCGCAGCCGAAGCGGTGGAGAGAGCGGGGTTGGAGAGGGCGACGGCCGTGTCCCCCCTCGCTTGTGCTAACATCACTCCTTTGATGGGTGTGGCGCCCCTTGGGCCTGAACCTCTGCAGAAGGAGCATCAGATGCAGTTCCGACGAATGGAAACCGCCTATTCTCATTTGCCGCATCCATCTGATACCGAGAGGATGCGCAATTATCTTCCCCGACACATCTACCCGACGCCTGCATATTACAATCAGGTCGGGTGTTGTCACCTATTTTTCCCTTTATTGACAATAGTTTTTGCACTTTTATATCCACTGATAAAATATTTACGAAAATGCAACACAGTTGACAACAGAATCAATGTCTATCAATATGAATAACTCGGTATTTCTAAATGAAAAAAAATGCATATGTGTGACTGCCATGTTATGGACACTGGAGCAGTGTCCGATGCACTCGTGTCGAACCCAATTTATAAAAATACTGTTTTAATAACCATTTATCTGATCACATGTTATGCCCACTGACGATTTCTGATATCAAATTTTGTTTTTAGGTGATGATCCAGAATATGGATACGCTGGATTACTTCCAAAGGCTCACAACAGATACGCTCTTTTTCGTGTTTTACTACATGGAAGGAACTAAAGCGCAATATTTGGCAGCTAAAGCTCTCAAAAAGCAGAGCTGGAGGTTTCATATTAAATATATGATGTGGTTCCAGCGTCACGAGGAACCCAAAATCATCAATGAAGAGTATGAACAGGTAAGTTTATAATTGTGATAATAATTTAGTCATAAATTTTATACAACACAACGGAAACAACCTTCTGTTAACTTGGCTATTAACATATTTCCTGTTGAGACAGCCAATGTCGTCTGAGTGTTGAAAACTGTCACTCAAAAATGTATGAGTGTTCAAAATTGCATTAAAACAAAAAAAAAGCTTGCTGTAAAATATTAGTCTTCTCTGGATTATCCGGCTCGAGGATTACTGGCGCTTAGAAGTAGGTTATATCTATTTAAGTCTATTTACTGAGAATGAAGAATAATAAAATAAAAATCTTATTTCATTTCACTCCTATATGTGAAACAAATTTTGTCATGTTAACAAACTGTGTGTGTTTTTTGTTCTGATCTGGTAGGGTGTAGTCAGACTTCAATGACACCTCAATGTTCTTTGTCATTGCATCGGAAATCTCATAAATCTTTTTGCAAATGCATACTTGAGTCTACTCGACCATATCTCCCCATCATTTCATTTTAAGATCAGTCACAGTGAAAAAATTCACCTTCTTATTTCTACCGCTTGGGTTGTCACAACATGGGACAATTATTTTTGTTCACTTTGCTTACATTTTATTTTAATATATGTCATTGTGCATCAGTTTTCACACTATTATTAATATTGTAGTTTAAATTATAGCAATTATATTATAATATATTAATTTAAATCTTTTTTACTAGTTAATTGCAAAAAATTTCTAGGTTATATTAATTTATTCATTCCAGAATAGAGTAGAATACAATTTTTGAAACAAAATTGACTAAAAATGTTACATATCAGACTATTTCACATTTCAAACTTTCTCACATGCTCATGATCATATGTGCGAGTCTAACCACATTGATCAGTTGACACAAACTATACAAAAACTTCTTACATCAGTTAATATAATGGGTAATTCACAAACATTGTTGTCAAAGTTTTGAGACCATACTTTAAATATTAACAAATATTCAGTACTATTTGCACAATATATTTTTAGTTCAGAACTTGTTTCACGCATTATCAATTGATGAAATTAAACGAGTTGATAATGCTCATGATGAGCGAAATCATCCTGATCATAAAATATATTGTGGAAATAGTACTAAAAATGAGTTATTCTTATATAAAATGTGCCCTTCCACCAAGAAGTTAACACTTTAAAAGTGATTTTGAGACCATAGTTGATGTTGGTTGAAGTAGATCCTTCAAAGAAAGGATATCTTGTACATATGAGTTATTGTAATGAACAGGAGATTTTGCGGTATTATGGTGTATCATTGTTTGCTATACTTTTCCAATTTTAGTGTTTATGAAATGAAAAAACGTTTTGTACCTCAATAGACAGGTGCTGGAGGTAGTCCATCGCTGCCCAGTAATAAAATATTTTTCAAACCAAATAATGGACTATTAATGTGTAACTGTTGCATTTTTGATAAATCAGATTAACATTTTTGCAATTGGAGGGTCATGTACTCCTGTGATTTCATAATTGCCAAGTTTTTAGAAGTATTCGACATTTGTTGAATGTGACTTGATGTAATGAAGGCTAATTTTAAAAAATTTGCAGCAGAACTATCACCGTAGTCTTAAATCTCATTCTATTTTTTGCTAAGAGTATTTTGAGTGTTAAATTTATGATGATTCTGATGGTAGTATTTTTGTTTGAGGCTAATGTTTTCCTTTATTGAGAAATATGTTAGAAACGGCTATAACTTATGGTAATTTTTTGTTTTATTTCAGGGCACATATATCTATTTTGATTACGAAAAGTGGGGCCAGCGAAAAAAAGAAGGCTTCACATTCGAGTACAAGTACTTAGAGGACAGAGACCTCAACTGAGGAAACTGAACTCCGTCTACGGCCAACTCAGTCAGCTGGACTGGCATTTCCATTTTCCATGTGAGGATCATCGCAATCCCGCAAGTGATATTGTATAGATCATTTTAAACAGTTTAATGTTCACGCGTGCATTGAACGCCGAATGCTGTCGTCTGCGTGGGAGCCGTCGCGCGCCCACCCAATCAGTATCTTTGTAGACATTCTACGGTTAAATATTTTTAAGTTTTTTTAAGAATACAGCGGCCCGAGCGGAACCAAATACGTCGGCGGCAGACTGCTTTTAACGATTCTCTAGTGCGACTTGTGATTTCCTTTTATTATTATCTGTGATTTGATTATCTGTCGACCGGATGGGTTGTGTACTGTCATGCGGATTGATTATGAACTGTAGATCGAGCGAGTGATTATTGAAAGTGGAGGGTTTTTTTTTTATTTAATTGTTGTAAATGGAGGCCGGGGCGCGTCAGTGTCGAATCGGCGTATTTGATATTGCGCGGGCTGACTGAGACAGCGGATTGTTTTTCTTATGGAGTGAGTGATGTAAATGATTGTCACACGTTGGCAGCGGCGGTGTGTCGGCGACAAAAAAACAGTACAAAACATTTGATTGAAATCTCTCTCCCGGAGTCCCTCCGCTCTGCGGACGGAGCGGTCGTGTAGAAAAATGAACCCCGTGAACATCCTGCCTCATCGCAAAACTGTTGATAGTTTTCACTTTTGTAAAAAGTTTATCGAGATAGGAGAGTATAAATAATAATTTAAAAAAGTCTGTACAGATCTATTTGTATAGAAATAATAAATAACAATTGAAATCAAATGTGTTGTGATTTTTATCTCCGCCTGAATGATGTTTTTATTTGTTATATTTTTTTCTTTTATACAAAAGATTATTATTTGTATAATAAAAGATATACTCAAAACTAGAGGGGAGGAGTTTTGATTTTCATCCTTCGACAACCACCATTCATCTTTGTCTCACTCGTCGCATTCAGCCACCATTGATTGTCAAATGAAAAAGTACATCTGTCATCACTTTTTTTTTTTAAAAATGTCCTATGAGAAAGTAAACTACTTTTTTTTATTATTTCATCCTTGTAAAAAAATTGATTTACCTTAACTCCTCCGATGAAATTTCAAGTATTACCTTAACTGCGTAATTATAAGAATAAATTTAATTTGTTTCCAAAAAAGATTGACAAGAAACATATACCTGTGCTGAATAGATTGCCGGCTGAAGTGGATGTCATATAATTGTGATAAGTATAACATTTTCTTTTTATTCGAAACGAAATAAAGATTTTGATCACAATGACTTTCCGACAAACGCATATGTATTTTTATCATTGTCCCAAACAAATAAAATTCTATTGAGATAACTACATTAGAAAAAATTTTGAATGCTGTAGATTGTGAGCAGACATGGCTGAAAATATATGCATTGACATTAATAATTGAGGGTCATTTTTATGAGTTAAGGTTAGGTAGGTTATAGTTTATTATGTTTTAATCTCATTTTTATTACCGACATAAATGATTATTAAGTAAAATACTAATATGTTGTGGTTTGTTGGGTGATCTTTTCTTCTGCAAACCTGAAAGAATATACTTGGTTTTTGTGTTCTTTAAATATTTTGATAGAAACTAATGAAAAGCCAAGTAATAAATGATTCCCTATTCATAAAAAAGTAATTCATTGAAAATGGTAGGGCATAAGCGTTAGTAAAAAAATGCAATGGTAATTGATATTTTCTCAGAATTGATTAATCATATTAGTTTTACAAAATTGTCATATTTTAAATATTTTTGACCCTCTATCAAACAATTTAGATATGAGTTACGGGTAGGAAATATTGGAAATCATTCTTCACCTCTGCTACACTTGGTTTGTATTAATTGATCATGATAAATATTCATTCAGTATGTCAAAATGTTATATGAATATTTAAAAGTCACACATGGCTGTTGTCAACACCTTTGCTCTATAATGCCCGATGAGACACTCCTATCAATAATGATATTCTGTTTATAAAGTATACGACACATTCTTTTCAAGTCGCAATATCTCTTGAGTAATTATTCAACAGATCCTGGGCTAGCCAGATACTTGGTTAATCTTGTGTTTTTTAACCGTTAGAATGCTACGCGGCGCAAAAGCGCTGCGATCGTTTGTATCGAAAATTGCGGCGCAGCGCAAAAGCGCTGCGAGTTTCAGTGTGTTTTCGGTGCTCCGCGGGAGTGCACGTACGCTAACCTCGCGCGTAATTTGTAATGAGAGTGCATTCTTATACATTTAAAAATAACTTTTATCGTTTTTTTATATTATTTTAAAAAAATAACCATGTAACGTGCTATTATTTCGAACGTTGATTCGATTCCTAGTGATTCTACGGGGAGTGAAACGACACATACAAATAGTGATGATAGCAGTATTATAACGCATCGAAGAAAAAGATTGAGGATTGAAAGTGAGTCTTCTACCTCCTCTTCATCTACAGAAACAGAAGAAACACCAAATTTTGCCAAAATTCCTCCGACAAAAGTGTTTTCTAAATCAACAAATGATTTTTTCGAGACTCCTGGACCTAGGCGGGCGCCTCCTCCCGATGGCACACCCATAACCTATTTCAACATATTCTTTACCATATCACTGCTCGAAACCATCGTAAGGGAAACAAATCGATATGCTGCACAGTTTTTGGCCTCGCACACTGTATCGGATAATTCTCGAGCAAAAAAGTGGACGCCGACAACAATATACGAAATGAAAGCCTTTATTGCTGTCATACTCGAAATGGGAATAACGAGAAGGCCAACAATTAGTAGTTATTGGATAAAAAATTCCCGACACATACCATGGTTTGGGACAATGTTTTCAAGGGATAGGTTCCAACTGATTTTGAAGTTTTTTCACTTGGTTGATAACAGATTATTATTTGAACCAGGCCATCCGAATTATGACCCATGTGGCAGGTTTGATGTGCTTGTCAAACATGCAAATACCGTATTTCATCAGCATTATGTACCAAATCAACAACTATCCATCGACGAGTCGTTAGTTGGTACTCACTGCCATTCTTCGATAAAACAATATATTCCAAACAAAAAACACCATAAATGGGGAATCAAATTTTGGATGCTGTGCGACTCGGTTTCCAAATATTGCTTGGGTTTTTTCTGCTACAAAGGAGCTAAAAATACAGATGACAGAGATTCGGTAGAAAAATATGGTCTTGGATTTACGGTAGTGCAAAAATTGCTTTCAATTGGAAATTACCTGAACAAAGGTTATCATTTGTTTACAGATAATTTTTACACAAGCTTACGATTGGCCAAAGCCCTTTTGGAACAAAATACATATATAACTGGAACAATAAGACGTAACAGAAAAGAGATTCCTCCAGAAGCTAAGAAAGCAATCGTAGGAGAAGCCAAATACCTAGCACATGAAAATGTTTTGATGTGTTCATTCAGAGACAAAAAGTCCAAACCAAAGCCAGTCATATTGATTTCATCCAATGCAGATACTAATAGTGTGACGATCAAGAAAAAGAAAGGGAATTTTGAATACGAAAAAGTGAAACCAAGCATGATTGATGACTACAACAAATACATGGGAGGTGTGGACGAATCTGACAAAATGTTGTACGTGTATTTGGACGAGCGAAGAACCCTAAAATATTGGAAAAAAGTAGTATTCAACATTTTTGGAAGAATGGTACTCAACTCTTATATTTTGTATGTTTCCAACACTACCGAAAAAAAAATGACCCGGCTCCAATTCACATCGAAAATTATTGAGGATCTCGAAAAGGAGTGGATGAATCATAAAAATAGCGTGTCAACACAACCATCTTCATCAAAGAAAAAATTTGCGCTGGAAAAATTACCGGGACGTAACTTACGCCAGTGCGAAGTGTGTAGCAACAGAGGGAGTGGGATAAAGCGATCCCGCCTTATTTGCGTACGCTGTAGGAAAGGCCTACACGCTATTTGTGCGGCAAAACATAATTGTTGAGCTATTTTTTTTTGATTTTTTATTTTCTAAAAGAAATAAAATACAATAATATTGATATCACTTTATGTTTAATAAACATTAATAAACAATAAACATTTTATCTTTATATTTAATATATTGTATTTAATTTGTTTTATTATTGATTGGTGTAGGTATTGTATCCTTTTCATTGTTTAATAAGCCTTTTAGTGTGCGTTACGAATTGTGAAATGCTTCACAATAAGCTTTCATAAACCTACCACTGAATCCTTCCATTGTATTAAGTCTATGTGCATTTGAAATAAACTATCTTCTTCAATGAAATTAAAATGTATTGCTTATGTATGTTTGGCGGTACTTATCACGACTGATCAAAATTTGGGAGGAAGTATCACCTTTAACCCAACATACTGTAGATGTAATAAGAGGTAATTATGTAATGAGAGGAGAAAGATTTTATTCGGAAATTATATTGTAATTAAATAACATTTATTAGTCACGTGATAGAAAATATAACAAATGAGACAAATAATTAGTCCAGTAAAATCTTCTTGTTTTTAACGTTTCTTTTTGTTTCCGCCTTTGAATTTGCTTCCCCCACCTCCCTTCATCCTTTTTCTGAAGCCTTTTGCCTCTTCTGTATCATCATCTGATACATCTCCACCTCTTCTTTTTTTGCCACGGCCACCCTTTTCACTTAATTCTTTCAGTTCCTGAAAAATTCACATATGATTTTAACAAGGCCAAGTTTTTAACATATTTAATACTTTCAAATGTTTTTTCCAAGTCAATTAATCCTTTCTATGCTAACGGTCTGCGACGCGAACTTTCAATTGTCAGTAATGCAAACAATCTTTTGCATATAGGACAGATTATGGTTTCAAAATATCGCCTAACATGTCGTACTACTGCCACATCCATACACTTGTCAAAAGAATTAGGTTTAAATGTTCTAAATGTAGATTTTTCAAACCTTTTAAATTTGTCGTGTTCTTCACCAGAGTCACAAATCAGTTTGAAACTACGCGCCAAACTTTGTGGCTTCACAATTTGACACTCCATGACACATGATAGTAACGGCGTTTGTTCATTTGAGTTTGATTGGTGGCTTAGACTTATCACGGTAATGGTGATTATGAGTGAGTTACTCGATAGGGATATATTTGTTAAAGTGATTGTGACAACGTAGGACATTTCTTTGAGTTTTTTGATATTGTGAAACATTTCTAATGCATGTGGCTTCCATAGAAGCCAACCCAATTACTTTTTATCGTTCTATTTATGACTATATGGAAAGAAAGGACAAATTTAATTTGTATGAAAAACAGCTGCGTAGAACAGGTTAAGCAGGCATGTTTTTGTTGGTCTACAATTTGGTCAGAGAATTGTAGAGAAGCCCCAAACGATAACATTACTTTGCATCGCAGAAAGGTTGTCACGGAGAAATAAAATATTTTCAAGAACATGCAATATTTCAGTTGGATATACTTCCATAAATAAATGATTTACTTACAATTTTTGTGAGTCTTTGTGCTTCGGCAACTCTTTCTTGTAATATCATGACTTCTGCTTCTTCAGATTTGTAAAGTGGTAGTTGTTTACCAATCAATTGTTCAATTCTCTGATACAGCTCAACATCATACTAAAAACATATTCATTAACATGTAGTAAAGAAATTAGTGTGATATTTCAATCATTGTTATAGGAATTATAACTATGCATTTCGCAATAATTTTCCCTTGATAAAATATGGAGTGGCAAAATACTTGGTTTTAAAAATAAATCTTGAATATTGTAAAAAAATGTATGGTGGAAATATTAATTGGAGAGAAAATAGTACATATAAAAGTAAAAAGATTTGACGGATTGTAGAATCAAGTATTGATTACATTTAGATCTTCAGTATATATTTTTGTTCCCGACTTCATGTCAATTTAAAAATTAGGGCATAAATGCATTTTCGACATAAAGAATAAAAGACATTGAATTTAAAATATACTAAGTTATACAGAGTTTATTGCTTGATATAATCGTAATATATACCATCGGAAAGAGCAAATTACATACTTGCGTTACAAATGTGATAGATTTTCCTGCACGGCCGGCACGAGCTGTTCTTCCTACTCTATGAATGTAGTCCTTGCTGTGCATCGGTATGTCAAAATTCAACACAACATCTACATGAGGAATGTCCAAGCCCCTAAAAAAATAAAATGTCATATTTACTTATCACTCTATGCAAATTTTTGCTAGATTTTCATTCCTAATTTGATGTTAAGTGGTTGGTTAATGAGAACTATGATAGAATAGATAGATAGAACTATTCAAAAATACATTAACAATCAGTTATAATTATTCAAATTTGATATTAAAACTCCACCACCCTCAGTCAATATCATAAAAAAAATTGAATATGTTTATTTGCATATATATGACTTTTTTTTTTAAACAATTTATTATTTCCTGAAGATATTAAGTCAGGTGACAAAATAACACCTTGAAATGTACAAGACTTAAATATCAATTACATACCTAGATGCTACATCTGTTGATATTAAAATGGATCGATTTTTTGCTTTGAACTTGTTCAAGGCAGCCAGTCTTTTATTCTGCGACATCTGTCCATGAAGAGGTACTGCTGATAAACCGAGATTTCTCAAAAGAAGAGCTGTTCTTAAAGTATTACTACACGTAGAGCAGAAGATTATGAAAGAGTTTCCGGCCATTTCATTCAATATGTGAACGAGGTACACATCCTTCAATTGAAAAACAAAATTTGAAAATATTTTTATGAATATGGATCGGTTAATTACTGAAGAGTAAAGATAAAACAATTCTAACAATTTATTAAGCCATGGCAGATTTGTTAAATGTAATCAAACATCACATATTATTTTGACTCATTAAAATAAATATTTGACCTTTCCAAAATAATTGCGATTTCAGTATAGTATCGACTACAGACCATGTTTTTGGAGCAATTGAAATACTTCTATGTTTTTAACATTATAAAATTTTTTCAAGTTCAAAATCAGGTGAGTTGAGAAATATTTTTAGACATATTTATTAACAATTGGCACAATTTATTCAAACCTATTTATTGAGCAAATTGTATTATAAATGAAATCCAGCTGAAAAATGTCGTACTATACCTTATATTTGACAGGGATGAAGACATAATACTGTTGCAATTTTTCTACAGTCTGATATTTTGTTGAGACTTCAACTTTGACTGGATCTTGGAGTGAAGCACGCTGAAGTTTTTGTACTTTTTTTGTCATAGTTGCTGAAAATAAATATGTACGCCTTTCTTTTGGTATTACACGTAATATTTTATCAACCTCCACTTCAAAATCCATATTGAGAATTCTGTCAGCTTCATCCATAACCTAAAATTGTGGTAAAAGGTTAATTGTTTAAAGAAATTAGCTGGTACTCTGATACCTTATTAATTAAGAAGATAATTTACTAAAAATTTTATAGCTTTAAGATTGAAGCCTTTTGTGTTTTCTAGGTGATCTACTAGACGTCCAGGTGTTGCAATGATGATGTGAGGTTTCTTTGATAATTGAAGAGCTTGGGCTATCATATCCATACCTCCAACTATTACAGCACATTTTACACCTATGCTTGAACCTGAAAATAGAACATATATCAATAAAAAAATAAGAAAAGAGTCACATATGTAACTATTTGTGATGTGGTTTGGCAAAATAGTTGTGGTAATGTTTTGTAGCCCATAGATTTTCTCAGTCCAAATCACACCCTGAACATCTCTAGGTTCTTCACATAATTTTTTATGTTCAATTAGGCCTTCATACTACCTGAGATTGATTAATGAAGTTGTCTCTGGCAAGCAGTGTCTGAAAGAAATGCTCGACACGAGTGGGCTAACTATTATCTATAGCTTGTATGTCTTAAATCTCAGTCTGCTTCATTCAAACCAGGGATTTAATTCTAGCTTGCCAATATCTAAATCGCAACCTAATATTGTGTGGAAGATTTTTTTATTCTTAGTAACTGGTGTAACCGTGTGAAGATATATATACAAAAGAAACATATTGTCGTAGATTGCCGAGAGATAATGTTGTTATCATTACAATATATCATTTTTATATTTACCTAAAGCTTCAAATTGTTCAGATATTTGAAAAGCCAATTCTCGAGTTGGAGTTAAAATTAAAGCGAAGTAACGTTGTGGATTTTGAAGAAGCGCCTGTAAAATCGGAAGAGCGAATGCCCCCGTTTTACCTGAACCAGTTTCGGCTAAGCCAATTATATCCTTCCCTTGCAGTGCAACAGGTAGAGCTTCTCGTTGAATTTTGGAAGGCGATTTCCACTTCAAATGTTCACAAGCTTCTATTAGGACGTCTACTACACCCTGCAAATGATAAATATAAAAAAACGAATGAATTCAATCATTTCACTCAAATTATCATTAAGTAAAATAAACCTCATAATCACTTACCAAATCTTTCCATGTAACAATCTCTTCTTGCGGTTCTTCTTCTTCTGACAACTTTTTTTCTTCGCCATTATTTTCTTCCTCGGACGCGATGACGTTTTCATCTTCAGAGTCGGACATTTTACGATATAATTCTCAAAGCCACAATACAGCTTTGACCATTGACAACTGACAGATGACAGCACGTGGTAAATGTTATTTGGTTAACTTTTTGTTGGTACCTGATTACAGTGCTGACAACTGTTGGCAAAACATGTATATTGTTATCTGATTATCAAAGTTTGCCGAAAATTGGTTCATAAATGTATTTAAATACAAAAATCCCTGCATTCAAAATTGCTCTTCGCACAGCAAAACTTGTTAAAAAACAAAAATCATATGCTGTGTATATTTATATAAAATAATAATATAGCAGTTAGTGAAAAAGTACTTAGTAAAAATATTAGAAATAAGTACCCAATAATACTTTCTGAATCACATTTTTAAATATTAAAAATAAACTTTATATTAAAAAATATAAATGGAATAAGTACCTACCATGTTACAATTTCACCAAAACTAACGGTGGTTTCATTAGTAAAGACTTATAAATACAACATAAAATACATTGAAATTCATAGTCAATAAATCAAAAGAAAAACTTTTGCACTTTAAAAGATGAGACTGAGATTATGGCTTCATTCCAAAGAGTCAAGATAAATGTATTCGCAAACCCTAAAAATTAGGGGGACATAAATTATTTTTATTATTTCCTATAATGGCTTGCGAATCAAAACCAAAAGTTTATAAGCTGGCTGTTCTAAAAACAAACTGATAGAGAATGCCCCGTCTAGGAAAGTAAAAAAGTCAGCTTATCGCTTAAGATTTTACGGACTAGAGAAAATATCCATACATCGGCTGAAAAATCAATTTTTGAAACTGACCATAGGTACTTCATTACCATGTCTTTACCGACTCTACAGACTCGGTATATTAAAACTATTATTTTCCAAGATTTTCTAGAATCTGTAATGAATACTGCTTTGTTTGTTTGAATCTTTATATTGTCATCAAAAAAGTTAAAATTTCGACATTAAATCTTAGCTATGAAAATAAATCTCGTGCAAGAAAGTTGGCGTTCATTGAAGCGTTTTTCAATTTTACAATTGCAAAATGAAATTGAAATCGTTTATCTGCCATTGCGATGAGAAATTGTCAAATTCAGCAATTTTTATAACGGTTTCGACATACATGATAAGATTTATTTGAAGACTGAGCTTTATACATTTTTTGGCGTCTTACAAAAATATGTTATAAACCCCTGAAACTTTTTTGAACAATAAAAATATTCTTTTGTAGTAATTTAAATTTTTCATTTTAATCATTCATCGCGAGCATTGTGAGAAATGAGAAATGTTGGCTAACGAATGAAACTTAATCTTCATAAAAAAATGTAAACAAATAAAACAAATGTTAATTTATACAAATATAATGACTCTCTATCAAAAAATGTCAGCAAATGACACCTATTTATTGGTTATATTCAAATATGTCCAATCTTTAGATAACGTCTATTAAATATTTTAGTGGGATTCAATTTATTCAGATGTTGTAATAAGCCGATTAATATAGGTTTCAATAAACGGAGAAAAAAAAATATTATACTTCCCAACTCAACGATATTCAGCATAATGAAAGACAATCGAGTGATATAAGTTAAAATATTTATTCTCGCCGGCGGTTGCAAGTCGTTAAAAATCAGCCGACCCTAACTATTTTTTAAATCTTTGGTCTTGATTAATCGAGAAGAGCTGGTTAATTCGATTTATTAAGTGAACGGGTACACCTTATAGTATTATTGAAATTGAATTCAATATTTTTTTTTTATATAAATACATTGCGCTGATCTCCCTCTTAATACTATAAATATTATTTATCATTAGTAATTCACATAGACAGAAAGTATTTCTCAATCTCTGTAAATTGTTGTCATTTATGAAATAAAAGAATATAATTATAAAACAGTCGCCACAGTTTTTTAACGATAAATGTTGAGAGTCGCTGTGACAATGACAAGTGCGATTTATGTTTTATCATTACATGGTTATAAAAATTGGAGATAGTTGAAAATAGTTGTATACTGTTTGCCAGTGGTGTGCGTGCCACAATGGAATAGAATAGGGGGACCGCTCTGCCTAAAATATGTAAAAATAAAATTATATGCGACTATGAATTTATATAATAATATATAATAGGTGTGGCTTTTGAAATAATATTTCCATTTTTTATTTTGCTTTATTTTCGATAGGTTGATATTTAGTTCTAGCAACAGACGTTTTGCTGACCGTGATGATGACTATTTTATCCTTAGTGATAGAAACTAAAACATATAGAACCTGCGGACACACAATTTTAAATTTATGATTATAGACAGTCGCCTGGTGCGTTTATTTTTGATGGCGGGATTGGTTGGTACTTTTAGTAATCGACCGAATTTTTGAAAATTAATTTGTGCTTGCTTAAAAATTTATTCATTTATAAAGATTACTTTTTTATTGATCAACGCATATGCGCTCAATAAATTATTATACATAGCTATAAAAAGTAGTTGGTGATAGGTATACGCATTGAATTTCTTTGCAAATTAAGCCATTGCCGTAGGGCAAGATTTTTATTAAAGTTTCCTTTGTAGCGAGTCGAAAGTTGAGATTTTGTTAATATTTTCTTTTTTCTGTCTTAAACAAGTGCGGATAAATTGTTGCTTTTTTCAAATTCTCAACATTTGGTTCCTCCCCTGGTTCCCAAAATGACATCTCAGCTGCAAAACTCGATATATGGAGTTCAATCAAACAGTTACTGTGAACGGTAATTTGTCAACATGCGGGGCAACAGCATCAATTCATTTCTATTATAAACACCAATTGAATTAAGACATATACAGATAATATTAATATAAATAATAATAGTAATATGCTGAGTCATAAAATACACTTATATAAGTGTAGAACCAGTCTGCCAATGGGAACGCCAATGGTAAGATCATTAGCAATGTTCAACAGTATTGCTTCGGATCTCTACATATTTCTTGTGGACAAAAGAGAGTTCAGGCGAATACTATTTTTTAATGTGTTAAAGTAGATTTTTCATGAGCTTGCTTCGTTGACTTTCTTGCTATTTTTATTTCTTTAATTTCCTAAATTAAATATATAAATATTTCAACGTTGCAAAAGCAATAAACATGTAATATTTGTAACGTGTATATATACATAAATAAGCATCGTTCATAGTTGACAATAAAAAGATTTTCCATTTTAATATAAATACATTAATACACTAATACATCATTACATACATAGTTAATTCAACATAACATAAACTTTATCATAAAAATAAATATCACTCAAGAGTAGAAAAATAGTTTTTGTTTTTTTATATATGGCTGCATAATAAATCTGGACTGTAGTTATAAGATAAAAATCCATATTAAAGTATTCTTTTGTAAAAATCGTTCTATTCGAAAGCAGATAGGTGATAGATTTTCAAAAAAACTGCTCCATATGCCAGTTATACACATATATATTATATGGTTTGTAGTGAAGAGTTTGTAAGTCATTTTAAAGCAAACCACGCAATCGTCCGTTCAATCACAATTTTTGAAAAAAGCTCACTTACAATTTGATATAGATATTTTACCACACGAATCACTTGAAGCAAAACCCGTTGTACATTTTGCGATATTAGCATATTGTATTCCATGTAAAATTTTGTGTTTTAACATATTGTATTCCATGTAAAATTTTGTGTTTTAACGATAAAAATATGGTTACTTCAATAGCAATTTAATCGCTCATTTAAAAATACAAGCGAATCTAATTATACATACCGCATTTTAATTTTAACTATGAAACTTATCGAACATGTCACCAACACTTAAACATCTTGTTTTATAATCTTTTGCTCGGATTGTTATTTTTCATTACATATTGTGTGAAATGACACAGAGTAAACAAATATTTTAATATTCAATTTTTTTGTTTAAAGTTTGGATTTTGCATTTCGTAGCTCTATATATTTTCTAGAAAAACGCTAAAAATAAACGACTATTACAATATAAAGTTAGAGCGCCACTGCTCAGCTGCTTAATCATTTTTGTATTTTGATTTCAATGGATTGTTCCGCCTGTAGCGAGTCGATTATCACTGTCCATACGGAGAGAACGCGAAATAATGTTGTACGTCCATTATGCGTTTGACACAATATATCGTATTATACAATATTATAATCAGTGTTCTAAATTCAAATTTATTCGTTACTAGTACGACCAGAAAAACATGTTGAAAGAAAAATTGATATTTATACGGCGGCATTGTAATAATTGATTTGTTATTTTTTACTCTTGTTAAATATTGCGGTGTTCTTGCGGCAAAACAATGATTTAATAAGGTTTTATGCAAACATTGGTTTGCAAAAATAATTGAACATAAACTATATGCAAGTGAAAATACCCGACGGAAAATGGTTCCAGATATTGAAGCTAACGAGTAAGTGTACATTTAAGTAATGTATTTTTTAAATGTTGCAATGTTTAGTTTTCTCGCAATAAAGTACAAAAAACTTGTGTTTATTTTTAGGATAGTTGGCAGACTTACTTAAACAGAATAAGATAATTTTGTCCGCTTTGTGGAATTTGTCTTTTAAATATAATGAAAAAATATGTACGTATGGTAATTGCCATTATATTATACAATGTTTGTCAGAACTGGTTTCACTTAACATACTAAATATACCAACAAGTTAATTATTCTATTCGTATTACAGGTCAGTAAATTATTTTCTAATGACTTTCTTACTCGATATTTTGCATTTATTAAAGGCTTTACGTCATAATATTTATTAAAAGATTGTGCTTTGTAATCGTATATATTAATTTGAATAATTATATCATTTTATGATATCTAGGTGTCTGATGGAATTTCAATATCAAATTTGAATTATTACAACTTTGTACGATTCCACATGTTTTGTCACTAACGACCCGGGTTTGCTTTTCAGTTGAATTCATGTGATAGAATGCCTGAAGATGCCGAAGGGCGAAATCCGGGTCGTTAGTGACAAAACATGTAGAATTGTACAAAGTTGTAACAATTCAAATTATATTATTATTTAAGCGATTTCATTGTGAGAGATTATATTTTTAAAAATATTTATTTTCATTAATGTTTTCTTCACAATAGGGGCGAAACTTGTCCTGAATATGAAATTAGTAAAAAATAAATACCAATACAAAATGCACATAACAATGATAGACAAAAGATCTATAAAATGCATTGTTTAATTTATGGAATGTTACTGTTGAAGTAATATATAGTTAGCATTCAAGATTTCATGAATTATTTATTGTTATCGTTTATGCGGTCATAGACTGTGTATATTAACCCTTTAAAATATTTAAAAGAATGGATGAATCTAGATCAGGAGTCGGCAGTTTGTCAAGTAAAAAGAGCCAAATTGTCATGGAAAAGGGATAATGAAGGTACCAGAGAGCCACATATTATATACATTATATAATATACATGGATGTCGATTTTTTCGGAAAAAAAGTTTGAGGTGTTTTATTTAAAAACTCTATTAGAGTGGTATCGATGCATCACTTTTGACTTCACTATATCTGGCAAATAGCTACTTATTTTTAATTGAGTTAATGATTTTTGATTGATCTGATTGATTGATTGAGACATGATTTAAATTTTCATCCATCATTCGCATGCAACTCATATTGATTGGTCATGTGTGGACAGGCTAAAGAGTGGTATGCCGTTCGAGTCGAAGTTTGTTCGGCAGTTCGTTCTCATAAAATCATAAGTTATAAGGTTGCTTAAGATTAGGTGAAATTGGAGTTTGTGTCCGAAGAGCCGCAGACGTCTATATAAAGAGCCGCATACTGTCGACCCCTGACCTATGTTGATCAAAATTTACCAAATGCTAAAATACAAATATGCTTACGTATGACACGGTGCAAAAAATAGCAATGTATTTTGGCTCTACAAAATTATTTTAAAAAATATATAGTTGATAGCTATTTCGGCTCACGCCATCGTTATAGTTATGACGATGTCGTGAGCCGAAATAGCTATCAACTATATATTTTTAATAACAAATTTGTAGAACTAAAATACATTGCTATTTTTTGCACCGTGTTATAATGGAGTTCTACCAAGTGAATGCCAATTCAATCTAAATATGCTTACGTATTTTGATTATATAAGACTGTTAATTTCAACCATAAAAGTAATAAATAATCGAACAAACGTGTCCCGGAATTTAAACATATCCCACATTTTCCCAATGTTTAAGGTGTAATGAATAAAATAAATAATATAGTTATTATTCTTTCCACGATTTGATAATAAAATTGCTTTTATTATATGTACATAATATGTTTATCTACACGTTGTTCGACAGTTTATTTTCAATCCAAAGTATTATAGTTTAGTTTTCAAACGTGCTTTAAATTTAAATCAGTCAATTAAATTTGAACCAGGGCCCGAAAGAGACAAAGAGAGACAAAGACATATTACGAATATGAACGTTATAAAATTTGAAAAAAAAAAATGTAATCGAAAACGAATTCATCGTCAATATTTACCATAATTTTAGTGGAAACAATTATTGATTACTACTTCTAAGTATTTCTTGATAATTTATGAATCGAAATGGAATCATTGTTTTTTATGGAACGTCGTGCTATTCTGATTTGACGAACCATAACCTCCAATTCGAGCACTGATTATAATGCTGATGGTATTGCTGCCGATTCAATTGATTGTATTTCGTGGCGTGATAAGAATCTTTAACATTTCTGCGATGTGTGTGGGATTGTGAGAAATTTATTTATTTTAGTTATTACAATATCAATATAATAGTCATGTACCTATGTATGTATTTTATTAAATTGTTTCGTCCAGCGAATGAGGCGAGGAAGTGTTTTTAACGGTTCGCATGTATCGTAAAAAGTGGATCTCTATTCCTACGTAATCTTATTATATGACTGAAATTATTGTTCGCAATATAATAAAATTAAATTGCAATAATAAGCTAACTTTTCTTTGTTAATATATAACAAAGAATTTGTTTTGCAGAATGACGCAAAAAGCAATTTAATAACTATGTTTAAAAGGTATGTTAAAAATAATATCATGTATTTTGCTAAGCTATATAATAATAAAAAAAAATACACGTGTCAGACATACAGATATATATCTGAGACAAAATTCTTTCCAAACAAAAATAACTATCACGCTTAAACGACTTAATATTATTGCCTTATATTGTGAAAGGTTGGGTATACTGAACATATATAAATAAATTAAATTGCTTATAATGTTTCGGTCGCTTTACTCATATAAATACAAATTATGAAAATGAATCTGTAGTTTTGGGATTAAAATTTGATAGCATTATCAAATTTCGATCGTATCATTTTAATATTTGGAATGTAAAACGTTTGTCATGTCAATATCTATAGGTGAAATAATTAAAAGTATTAATGTAATTGTTTTTTCATCGATTTATTCAAATATAAATACAAAAGCACTGGAACTCGGCAACGAGGTCAATCGAGTAAGCTTAGACAAAATCAGCGATAATCAAAATAAAGAATAGTAATAATAATAATAGTTATTTGGATATGAATAATTCTGAAATATGTCAACATCTAAAGCAATACCATTTAATATTGTTAGAGACATTCCCGTTGACATTTTAGTTCTTCATTTGCGAAGAAACAACAATTATATCCACGACATTCCTTTTTATTTTTCATGAGAATTCTCATTTTTTCTTCGTATTCATTTTCTCCTATTTAATTTTTCATTTAAAATAATCTATGATAAATATTTGTATTATGTTATAACACATTTCTTCGTATTTTAGCAATTTCTATTATTACCGGAAGTCCATGAATAAAACTATTATTATCAGATTTAGATATTGAATGAATAATTTATTATCGAAGACAACGATTGAGATTGCTAAACAATAGTAGTGAAAAATATTTATGTGTAAGTTAATAAAATATTAGGTTTATTATAATGTAAGGATGCATCAAAATATGTTCAGTAGCGTAACGTGTAAAATTGTAGTGTTGCAATGTTGTAAAATCTGAACTGGCACAAGGGAGGCGGCGTCACTTAATTATAAAAGTAAATTCTATTTCATGAATATTTTTGCTATATAAGTAATGTGCTTAGTAGTAAAAACCAACTAATTGTTAAATGTTCCTGAGACACTTCTGTACTATCATTTGGATGTGTAATGGAGCACTCACAGTAGGGTTTTTACGTAAATTTTGTTTAGGGTCGTTAGAGTGTCCGCAGATAGGATAACGTCAAGTTTATCGAGGACTAAATACACACAAAAAAATGTTTTTACATAGATATCATGATAGCTGATATCTTCATTACGTTACGTTTTTTTTATTTAATAGTGTATTGATTGCTCAGTATGACATTGCAAAATTCTCACATTTGACATTCATGCGTCAATCATTTTTAGTTGACATTAGTAGAGTATGAAAAGTAATAAAATGTATTAAAATAAATCAAATTTATTAAAAAAAGAAATAGATAACATCTCGTTTGAGATTAAAAAAAACAGATGATCTTCGATCAAATATGTCATATGTTATCTATCGATCAATCAGAATGGTATTTTAAGTTCCTAACTATAGGAACATTTTCACATTCATTGTTTTTAAAACCCGAATCAGTAAATAATAAAAATAAAGAATAAACTCCTATTGTTTTTTTTTATTAACAATTTTATTTGAAGTATCGTGTCTTCCTTTTCCAGTTCTTTCAAAGCAGACCAATTGTGTAATGAACTAAGCTCATATTTGTTTTTCTTCAATATTTCCAAAGCTCTACAGTTCCTTGTTTTTATTTTTAATCCAGCAATTGATACAGATATGACGATCAATCGATTTTGCGCGTCTAACCGTGGTCGTTTGTGACAGAGCCACACTTTTCCGGCCTCTGGTATAAACGAACAAATCTCACGATAGAAAAAAGGTTATGGCTAGACCTACCCAATATTTTTAATAATTGGCTTTATGTTAAAGATATAAAATGATAAAGTTTCAGAACCGCTGGAATTTGTTATGTATCATAACATTTTTACACGGTGAAAAAATAGCAATGTATGTTAATTTTGTTCTATACCTCTTTTTATAAGATATATTTGATAGCTATTTCGGCTTACGCCATCGTCAGAACTATGCTTAAACGAACATTTGCTTATCTATATATAGCTGTGTAGAAAAGGTACACAATACATCTCTTCTCCTATTTTGACCACCTAGCTTATTTCCTGCTAGAAATAAAACTAAAAAAAAAAATTAAAAAATGTTAATGAACCTAAGAAGGCGGCTATATCAATAAGCTTGCATATTGCACGGAAATGGTTTATTGGATGGGGATGGCTTATTACGGAAACGACTCAGCCCTTAGTAATAGCTTGAGGAGCGGCGAAGGATATATATTAGTTTGTTCGTTAAGAATCTTTTGTGATAATTGATATCTAGATATCAATTATCTTTTATTTTTTCACCGTGCTTAATAGAGTTCTACCAAGTAAATGCCAATTCAATCATATCATACATTACATTCTCGTTTCGTTTTTTTCCATACGTGCATAATATTGATAAGACTTTACTTAAATATAATTTTTGCTTCTCACCCATGTGTATGCTTCTGCTGTCAAAATAATAAATTAAGTAAGCGTAAAAAAATAGGTATTAAAGCTCCCTACTTCATTGACAGATATAAAGCGGGTTGCCATTGTCTGATAACATTTACAACATTGATAACTGATACGTTCTTTGTATGCGGCTAATTCTATTTGCTGCGCTAACTATGCAGGATTAGTTTCGAGTGTGTTTGAATTTATAATATAAGATAAAATTACTTTTAATATGATGAAATAAAGCGTAACTCAAAAATGAATGAGACACATGCTACAAGGATGTTTTTAGAAAGAACTGTACGATTTATTTACGCGCATAAAAACAAATTTTGTTAGTGAGATAAACTTTAGTTTTAATACGAAATCCTTGGAAAGAGTTCAACAAACAAATTCTTGAAATCGAAAGGACACGTTTGAAATAAAAATGCGATTTTACGGGCGAACCTTTCTTAATCAAAACAAAACTGTGTGAAAAAAGTATAAGGGTTTTTATGTTATTAGACGATACTATTTAAGGTTGGCAACATATTAAGCCTTTTTATTGAGATATCAGATTTTTGCGATAAATGTAACAATTTTATTATCACTAAAAAAACGACATTTATAATATAATAGTTTGCATTAAATATTTTTTATTATGTTCGAAAATGTCAGTGTCAGTCTAGTCCAGTTTTTGGTGATTAGAAAAATAATTCTTACGTCTTAATTACAACTTTTTAGTATTAAAAATAAAAGAAAAAGTTACATATTAATTGAAGGATTTATAAAAAATATTCTGAAGAATTTTCTGCCCACAATAACTGCTGATAGTCTTCGCTCCTTATTGTAGAATTTTTCGACGAGTCCAGTAGAAAAAAATCTGTGGGTAGTCTGGAACTAGATGGGAATAGCTGAACTCATACATTTTATTTAAAAATAAAATTTGGCGCACCGGCCTATGTTGTAAACATTTCCCACATTGAATGATATATATAATGAGTGTTAATATAAAATGCATTTTTGGATTGATATGAAAAAGTCTTCTCGTTTGAATTCGATGTCATCATTGCTTTGAGTCGGCAGATTAGATAATTATTTTTGTATTCAAAATTTGCAGATATAATGCAGTTCTCTGCGATACAGTCATTTGTTTAATGCTATCTCGTATATTATTTGATTCATGGCCATATTAATAAAAGATAAAAGGCTTTTATACCAGGCATCGGCAAAGTTTTTAATCGAAGGATCGAATTCAAATTTTTAAATGAATGTAGTTCATTGAATTGTCTCGTTTTATGAAAATGATGAAAAACAATTTACTGAAAGGAAAACATTTCCCCTCGTTTGATGGCATTATATTAAAAAAAGTATATAATTACTATCAAATACAAATAAAATAATAGTTTTTTTAGATTTTTTTTTTGTATTTCGAAATGAAAATGGGGTTTAAGTGACTTATAACTGGAATATTGAAGTATATTTTTATAACATGGTGAATAAATAGCAATGCATTTTAGTTCTACAAAATTTTATAAGATATAGTTGATAGCTATTTCGGCTCACGCCTCCGTCAGAACTATCAACATCAACTATATCTTATAAAATTTTGTAGAACTAAAATACATTGCTATATTTTCACCGTGTTATAATGGAGTTCTACCAAGTAAATGCCAATTCAATCAATATATTTTTATGTAATTTTGAAATTTGTGAATTTTTTAGATGCTAGGGCATGCCTTTAGATGTCCTAAGTCGATATTTGAAAATAAAATACGAAGTTTCAAAATTAAAATCGAATATCTTATCATATTATTTCGTGGTATTATAAATACACCCAGTCCTTTTTTACGCGATACATTGGTTCCAGAAAACGGCGCGTAAAAAAATCGCGTAAAAAAATCACAACTTTCATATAATTTGATAAATTGGTTCTAAAAATTAAAATATCCCGTGAAAAAGTACCAGAAACTTATAAAAAACCCAAATTTGCTCTTTAAAATTCGTGCAAAAAAATATTCTCATGTCTTTATTGCTTATAAAAATATAATGAGACTATAATTTTTTTTTTAAACTTATATGAATTATTCGCTGCTGTCACTCTCAGTTGCGAAATGTAATCGTTTGCGATTTATTGATTTGTATTTAAAAAAATGGAATGCTTTACAAAATTAAGTTATAAAAATACACATATTTTTTTTATTTAAAAAAAGAATGAAACGTACATGCCTAGCATCATATATAAATTTCTTCTATAAAACAAATTTGGAGAAAAATCGCGTAAAAACGAGTGAAGCGCGTAAAAAATATAACGGTGCCGTCCAAAAATCGCGTATAATCGAATTCGGGTAAAAAAAAATCGCGTAAAAAAAGGACTGGGTGTATTCAATATACATATATTATTGACCATTTTTAGGGATGCCGTATTACCACGTGAAGCACATAACTACCAACATAATTCCAACTAGATTCCCTGTCGTTAGAGAATTACGTGCTTAACAGATGTGTATGGCACCGACACAAAAATTCAACAATGACAAACAAAATGATTTTACCCCACATCTCATAGAGGCATTTTTCATCATATAAATATTGTTTTATTTAAAGTCCACAAAATATAAACTCCACCACATTTATTTAAAACCACCAAATTTTGAATTAAATCATATCCAAAGTTTACGATATATATATATTTCATGTATATTATACATTACTTTTCTTTGATGAATTGTTTTTAAGGTGTTTACATTATTTAATATTGAATTGCGCTAGAAAAAATGGTTATATAATCGGGATTATTGTCGATAAAACCATGACCGAAAAAAATAATATTGGGTATTTATTACATTAATAAAGTAAGCATTAAATCACAACCCAAATCAAAACTCTTGAGTTCTTCATATCAGTTGTTTGATTTAAAAGTTATATCTTCAGGGTCAATATTTCAATTTATTTCAATTGAATCGTTACATAGTTTGTATTGCACGCGCAATTGGAAAGCGTCGAAAACTAATGTAATATTTTCGGTGTTCAAAAGGTTAAGGAATTATTCACAGTAAAATTTCAAATAAAAATGAACAGCAATATTCTTAAGACCTTCATGAAAGCACAATAAAATATGCGGGTCATTAAAGCAATGTTGTGCCTTACGAAGAAGTCACTAATGGCGGCTTATTATCGCATACTCGCTTTGAATTTTTATTTAATACCGACTTGCAGTGTCAATATCAAGTTTTTTTTCTTTATTTCTAATTCACAGGAAACCTAAATCTGACACGAAAATTGTTGAAATTATGTGATTTAGATAAAACAACTTTGAAAAGGGATTCTAAAACTGTTTAATCTCCTGCAACCATTTTCCATTTTCGTTTCCAATGACATCATTTTTAAAATATATTTTTGCGATATATGACTTCAATTATATATCTACAATGCAATAAAACTCTAATGTAATTAAGAATGGGATAGATGATCAATTAATTTACGGGTTCGAAACCTTTTGTTACCAAACCGATATTATATTATTTTTATACATTATCGGTTGAATTCGTTATTAATCTGTTACCAATAAGACATGTATTCAATTAGACGCTTTTGTTTTTTATGTTAAATCATTTGGCTGTACAGCAGTAACGAAACGGTTTTTATCCGTATGACATAATTATGAAACAAATTATATAATAATTTGATTAAAATTATCCGGACATTTAATGTAATTTTGGATGCATACAATGTTTTAATTAAAGTTAAAAACAGACGATAAACTCTAAATGGTAAAAACAAAAGTGATAATCTACGCTATCCGCTGTTTATAATATGCATTTTTATATAATTTTAAGCTAATATTAACTAAAACTGATTTCAAAAATGTTTTTATTAAGAATTAAAAAAAAAAAGATTGTGTACAAAATAACTGATGGTAATAGTCATTGGCAAAATATGTGGTGTTGGACACATGTTCAGTTTTCCAAATTGATAAATTGGATATGTGTGTTACTAACTCATGAATGTCTGAAGATGCCGAATGGAAATTTTGCGTGAAAAAACACGGGGAAATGAATAAAGTTTCAAAAATTCAAATTCAACAAAATATTCACATTAATAATTTGATCAAGTAATGAAGAATTTAAAAATATTCAGGGTCTTGGCCGTGTTTTTTATCTCTCGATAAAACGTGGTATGTCCGTTTTATCTTTTAGTGACATCTTATTTCTGAATATGTTTACAAGAATCTTCTAATATTGTCTTCAAATGTGTGACTCAGATGAAAAAAATAGTTTTGATTTCATCAAAAAAATCACTTTAAGATACAACGATTATCGTGAGAATATAATAATATGAAAGGTTATCTAATTATTTTCATGGTTCGTCTGAACTCATGCTGCTAAGCTAAAATAGTAAAATATTGTACGTATGAAACATATTAGAGTTTTTTTATGCCTACTCATAAGGCATAGAAAAACATCGATATAAAAGACAATTAACCGAAAACTGCTATGTTGTTAACATGGTATAGCTATATGAATACAAGCGTCATCAGTTTTGTCATTTTGTTGCGATGCAACGTTTTGTAATAATCTGTTTATAATCGAAATGTTTTCATGTTTTACGACCTAATGCTGATTTGTATTGAGAAAATTAGCAGGGATCACAAATAATCTCGTTTTTGACTGTGGGTTGTATAGAAATGATTTATTTAATTTATGACGATTGATTGAAGGTGCTCGATCGAATTTCAATATCATATTTGATTTGTTGAAACTTTGCATGATTCGTGATGAAAAGTTGTAGGATATAAAATAAATTCATTATCAATTAACTATTAAGTACATGGTTTAAAAAAAGTGGTATTCAATAGCTGATACTTCTCCAATTTTATTGAAAAATAAGAGAAATGATTTGTATAGTGTGTATAATATATAATTTTCAACCAATAACACACTCAGAACTACTACGCCAGTTCTCAATGGTATACAATATATAACTTTTTCATTTCATTTATACATACTAACATTTTGCACTAAGCGAAATCAAATACAAGTAAGAAATCTTTCTTTTAATAATATGGTAAGTATTATAGTACGATAAATATATAAATTTATTACTGCAGTGATGCCGCATCTGAGGCAATGCTGCCTACATCAGAAAAGATGCCACAAATCGTAAAAGCAGATGGAGGTGAAACGTCAAAAAGAAAACGAAAAGAATCTCTCAGGGATTTTCTCAAGGACCTAGGCTCTGTAGGATCTCTTCCTGAACCACTCAAGAATCAGTTTTCATCACGAAAAGGAATAATTCATCAGGTGAATTATTATTTGTTCAATAAGGATCCACAAATAAAAACAAGCTATTATATATATGTCACCATATTGGGACTTGGTCTTGAATCTAATGAAGTAAACATTTGATAGATTTCACAATTAATATATATAACTCTTTGTATTGATTCTTTTATTTACAGTTTATTGCAACATTATGCGTTCTCATCATTTCGGCCAGTGCTGGTGAGCCGATTGGCTTCTCAGCTATTCTTTTGCCACAGCTTTACATTGAGAATTCTACAATGCAAATTGATATAGAAATGGGTTCATGGATTGGTGAGTGTCGTTGTATATATTTTTTTAAGTCCAAGAGCAGCTCCCAGTGTGGAGCATAGGGTCTTGTAATGAAGTTTTTTGAAGTGAATTGGAAGAAAAAGATTAGGGCTAGGATAGAATTATTGGTTGGTTAATTGCTCTAGCTTTAGGGCCTTTTTTGTAAAGTGTGGATTTGCATGGACAGCTTTGTATAAATTGTGCATATGGTTACCCTAATATACTTCAAATAGAGAAATTACTAGTACTTCAAGTTAAAAATCAATCAATACTTTCTTTGCAAAATTTTAAAGACAACTCATTATGTTTGATGGGAGTTATTTAGATTTTTATTTCACCTGCACTCATTTCTTAGAATTTCGATAAATGGGAATATCTGAAAAATTTGCAGGTAAATAAATTTCTAGTTGCCTCAAACAATACATTTTGTGATTCTCTTCACTGTTGGTCTACTGCCAGGACATTTTATACTGGATCCCAACAAATAGAATAACCTTAATAGATTTAAAAAAATCATTATATGAAAGTTAATTATAGAAAAAATATACATCTAGGTTGGAGACACCGACGATCTTGTGGCCCTAGGCTTTTTTGGCAGCATAGGGGGGAGTTCGGTAACGACTGAACTGACACTCTGACTTTGTTTCTATTGAACATGCAATTTAAGAAAAAACAAGTATTGTTTATTTCGAATATGCAATATAAAAAAAACACACTTAAACTTTTTTATTTTTGTGTTTGCTACTTTTCATATCTCAAATATTGAATAAAATTTTATCTACAATATTATCAAAATATTGAAATACGGGGCAGCAAAGTATTCATATATATATCATTATGAAAAGAAATTCATTTAAGTACACTACTGTGTTTATCAACTCTTTTTTTTTGATGAAGAGTGAGTAGTTATGCCATGATGGGTAATCGAATCACAATGATTAAGATAGCTTATTGTTTTGCTAAGTGTTTATTTAAATGGGATATGAAGCATCATTATTGTAATCAAGTGCTTAATTATAGATAACATTTATAAAAGGACAACACTTACAAATAAGAAAAAACTAAAGAGTCATTTTAAAATACACATTTGGAGCTAGAAACATTCACAAAGATAATAATCACCATTCAAAGGCAATAAAGTAATTAGAGAAGGCTATAAAAAATCATAATCAACAAGGCTTTTTAGCCCCATCAATAAAATATTAAAATTTATATAAAAGTATCAGATTGATATTCAAAGCACTGGTTTTTATATTGGTTTTAATCTTTTTTTTAAATATAAAATATCAACCCGCGAAAAAATGTTGAGTCACAAAGAATTGATCAGATTCGTAGGTGTGATAATGATTTGGTTAAAATGAAAAATTTCCCAAGTACTGAAAGGTCATCAGAGGTGGGATTGTTATTGCAAAAAATGTAATTTTTCAATATAATATAATTTGTTTCAATATCGAAATCATGTGACAATGAGGCAGATGGTTCATTAAAAATAAATCTAAAATTGCATGATAATATTTCTAGAGTTTATGGGATCGACTTTATAATTTTAATTTACAAAACTGTTTTATTCTAGAGTCGTGATTACTTCAATATGTTTTATGGTTAGTGTGTGATGAAAATTTATAGATTGACTGCTTACTATAAAGATGTAATATTGTTTCTAATAAATGACTATTTTGAAGCTAGCGTACACTCGGTGGCCACACCAATCGGCTCTATGATGGCCGGTCCAATGATGGAGAAGATTGGTCGACTTCGCACGTTGCAGGTTTCCATTTTGCCTGTGGTTATTGGATGGATATTGATCGCTGTGGCTAACAATATGCCGCTACTGTTTGTTGGGCGGTTGGCTTGCGGATATTCTGTTGGGATTGCGGGAGCTACATCACAGGTATTTTTTATTGACATATATAGAAAAAGTAAATCAAATATTTACTACATTTATGGCAGAGAATAAATTGCATTTAAAACGATTAAAGAGTCTTGATATCTGTAATCAATACCATTTCACATAAATTAAATATGTCTGGCAGTAGTATTGAGGGTCCAGGGAGTGCTTGGGCACATTTTAAAACAATTATTATAAGTGTATTGTTATGCAAGATTAATTTGATTCACGGAGTAAAGTAATACAGAACTTTTAAAATATCACTAGTGATATTAATTCTTACCTGGATTTTCTTATAAATGGATCTCCAAACAAGCACCACGAATCCGGTCTCCTGCCACATGATATATTTTGCAACTGACCTTACAATTTTTGTATTAAAACTTTGTTCTTGTTTCAATTAGGTTTATCTTGGAGAGCTATCAGATCCTAAGCTGAGAGGAATATTGTCAGGTACACCCTTTGTAAGTTATTCAATGGGAATATTACTTGTCTATTCTCTGGGACCTCTACCTTGGCGTTGGGTGGCCGCATCTGCAATCATCTTGCCGCTACTAGGGCTTCTTGCGCTCAGCCGAATGCCAGAATCTCCACATTGGTTGGCGAGGAACTCGAGGCTTTTAAGAGCACAAGCAGCTGTTGGGTGGTTGAGATGTGATGATGAACTGGTAAGAATTATACCGTTGCTTAATTTTAATGCTAATGCTGAATACTGTGTTGGGGAACAGTCAAGAAAACGAAGAAGACTGCCTTAACTGGATTGGTATAATGACCTCATATTGATTAATAGCTATTTTGACATCACATCATTGTAAGAACCGTACATAAACAGATTTGTGACTGGTTTTATCCTGGAAATACTATGAAAGGAAACACTTCCATTTTAGATATTGTTTAAATGTATTTTTTCCAGTTTCAGTGATTAATTTGTTTCAAAAAGCATTATCAGAAATTTCATGATATAAGAAATATAATGTACCATAATGATCCTTCAGACATTGTTAAAAAAATACATCAATTTGTTTAGCAGTGACTCATTACATGTTCAGTAAATTTATAACACTCAGCCTAGTGTCCTGTTTAATTTTGCAGTTACAAGCAGGGATAAATTAAATTTAGCTGTTGAAATTCCATCAAGCACCTTCAGCGGATATTATAAATTAATAGTAATAATTCTCTTTTCAAATTTTGCCAAAGCTTTATTTAACAGTAATAATTTAAAATCGTTATTGGCTATAAATGTGTAATGAAAGATGACATAAAAAGATGGGTAGCAGTAATGCTTTTCGTAATGTTCTACTTAATATATTTATGAAAAATAAATAGAGCATTTTGGTGATCCAATAAAACTCTGTTCAGGATACCGCTGGCACACTATTTGCCCCATTCTATAAATGTTTAATGAAATAGTTAAAATTTTTTAAATTTTAAAATTTTTAAAAATTTAAGTTATCTTAATTTTATTTATATTTTTATATACAAAGTTTTAGTCTTTCATACGTATTTGACTATTTATATATACAGTATAATAACAGTTTTAATCATCCATTCTCAGTATTTTCAAGATGATAAATTATTATTCAAATTTATCTTTTCAGGCAAAAAAAGAACTCCACCAAATTTTAACTGCCTGCGCGAAGGATAGGGAACAACAGCAAGTTACAAAAGAGTCATTTTTTGAAACAATTAAAAAACCAGATGCGATGAAACCCTTAGTCATAATTAATATTTTTAACATGCTGCAAATATTCTCAGGAACTTATGTTGTTATATTTTATGCCGTTGATATAATTCAAGTGGTAGTAGGGGATACAGTGGACGGTTTGTTAGCCGCCATTATGACAGCTGTTATAAGACTAGCGTCGAGTATAATAGGATGCTTTTTGCTGTATAATGTGAATCGAAGAACTCTGTGTATCGTGTCTGGCATCGGTTCAACTGTTGCATCTTTATGTCTCGGTGCATACTTAATTGTAAGACAAGGGGAAACCACAACACTCGATTTTTGGGTGAAAGCTATCAGTTTGCTGGTTTATATATCGTCAAATACAGTCGGATTCATGATGTTACCGGGCATCATGGTAGGAGAGCTTCTTCCTGCTAAAATAAGAGGCATGTGCGGAGGCTACATTTTTATGTTTTTCAATATATCAATATTCGTTATAACTAAACTATTCCCTTCGATTATAAACACTTTTGGCATACAAGGAATGTTTTTCATATTTGGTATTGCGTCACTATTGGGAACAATTTTCATGTATTTTGTCTTACCGGAAACAAAAAATAAAAGTTTATTTCAAATTGAAAACTATTTTCAGCAGCCAAACATTTTATGGAGAAATCGTATCAGATCGGAATCGACAGACACATAACTTTTTTATTTACTGTATAAATAATATACACATTAATAATATTTAATGCTTTTAGTCCCAGCCTATTTTGTTTGGTTCTCACGAAAAGTTCCAGGCATTTTTTGCCAAAAGAACAATAGTTTTCTTTTATTTTTAATATTAGCTCATATATTTAAAAAAAAGTATTACTGTGTGTAGAATAATAAGTTTTCTGCATATAGCAGTTATAATATGAATAAATAAAAAAAAAATTCAAGCTATAAATTTCGAGATTTAAATATTAAAAATTTTTACAACGTGAACGCAAATTTATTTTGTATGTGTTATAAAAACTATTGACAATATGAAAAAACTCAAAAAATTTGCAAACTTTATTGAAATTCAACTAAAAAAAAGTTCTTAAAAGCATGGTATGAAGGATCTTATCAGTATTCATTATTTTATAGATAATAAGATAAGTATTTCAAGACGTGGGTTGCATCCATTTTATATAAATGGCATAGAAAAATTCTCTATATAAAATATATATAAAAAAAGGCTGTATATAATTTGTAAAATAAAAATTGTATCATTCTTCTTAAAATTTTTAGTAGTATGTACTGATAAAACAATAATTCATTTGTTCTATCAGTTGATAATGCTCATAATCAGCGAAACCAGTCCTGATTTATGAAGAAATTTTAGAATAGGTACAAATGAAACTATGTATTATTTTTTAATTGACAGTGAAGAACATCAATGTGATTGATAAAAGAGAATACTGTTTGTTAAAGATTCTATAATTTCTCCATCTCGTTTCTTTGACAAATCGGAGTGAATGTGTAAAATGGATATTAAAGTTTTAAACAATGATTAAACTAATTGATAGTGTTTTCTTTGTAGGCCATAACTCAATTTATGATATATAATTTTATGTAATTGAGAAAAATTATTTTTTCACAGTGAAGGATAATTATTCCTGTGAGCGCATCGACATAGGAAATCTTATCATGAAAGAAAATGATGTCGAACCATGTCAAGATATATGTATGTGTGTCTTACTTTATGAAAATACATATTACTATTTAGTGTTAAGTCTTGTACTTATTCTTAATATAGAAAGATGCTCACAGTATAGTTACATATAATTAATCTTATGAACACAATAAAATAATTTTATATTAATTAAGTAACAAAATGTCAAAAAATTATACTCAAAAGAAAAAAAAAACATGTGTAAAAAATGCGTAATGTTTGTTTTATTAAATATTTCATAATGACAGTGTTTATTTATGTTGTATGTATAAATGAATGAAGAGATATATTTTCTACAATGATGGTTTACATATTCCAAATAATCAAAATATGGGTGGGTTACCAGCCTGTTTTCAACATAACTCCTTCTTTGGAAGGCATGTATGCAAAGAAAATGTTTCTGAAATCAGAAAATAATATTTACATAACCACTTCTAATATAATGAAAATGCCTTAAATGATAATTTGAATCCATTCCAAGAATTTTAAAAAAAATAAAGCAAAAATGCTTACTTACTTATTTATCATTTTAGTGTACTAACTTTAATAGCTTCAATATAAAAGAATTGGTGTATTACCTAAATCTTTCATTTGGGAATTTCTCTATATTCATTGAAGACCACCATAAGCGTGTGGATTTTATAAATTTTCTCTGCAACTTTTTGTAGAATTTTTGATGCATAGATGTCACCTGACAAATGAAAATATTCTAATTGTATATTGAAGATGTGTGCTTAATCTTTGCTTGTGCACATTGGTTTCACATTTTATTTTCATATGCATTTCTCGTTAAAAATTGGGCAGTTTTACAAACATATTTTACATAAATGTTATTTACAAAGAATGTTGGATGTTATAACTTCACTCTGTCCAATTATTTTGTTGCCACAGCTCAAAATATAACAATGATTTTGCGTAATATGGGTAAAGGAAAATAAAAAAAAGAGCTCAACTAAGCTAAGAAAACTTGAAAAAAATGGTTTAATATAAAATATTACATGCAACACAAAAAAACGCACAAAATAATAAGAATAAGTGCAAACTTCCATAAAAATATTCTTAAGAAAATGATTTTTTTAATCATCAATCGACTGTGAATAGAAATATGATATTATTTAATAATAATCACCAATTTGTTAACAGACATGCGGTCATCCCAATTCATTGTGTCAATTTTTTTTTGAGAATACGGTAGCTTTGGAATATGCATCGTCACCTTCTGGAGGTATAAAAAGTCCCAAATTTTGCTTTGTTCACGCGTTATTTTCTCTAATAACAGAAAAAAGTTATAATAAATTTTAATTGATATTACCCAGTACACTTTATTGAAAATAAAACAGTGTATTCTCATGTTGATAAATAAAATGAAATCAATTAATTTTGTTGTTCATACCAACTTCATCTTGTGTATAATTTCCTTTGATACGCTTTCTCGCCCACTCCTTTAGAACAGGAACTTGATGAACATTTGGAAGTTGCGCCAACAAGTTTCCTCGGTCAGCCTGTTCAGCTAATAATATCTGTAACATTTTTTTTGGCAAAATAATTAGTTGAGAAATTGAAAAAAATGAATGCAATTGAATATTATTGTCAAAAATATAATTAAAAACCTTTAGAAAAGTTGAAGGTCGTATTATAGTTTTTCCAGGAGACGTAAGGTGAGAGTTCTGGAAAAAAAAATATCTGTAAGATTAAGACAGGAAAACTCTTTTTAACATTTTTATGAAATAAAAATACAAAACAAAACTAAAAATGTATATTTTTATTTTTTAAATAAATGAAAAAAAATGTTTATTTACCAAATGTATTGAAATGTTATCAGTAAATGAATAGATTGAATTATCAAGTTCAGTATTTATTAATGGTATGTGATTCTCCTGCAAATTCGTGAGGGATACATTATCATGAATTTTATATCCCCAGTCCCCAGGAAAAGCTTTACTTTGGATGAATGTAGGCCTACTTGGGGACAAAGCTGCTATTTCATTCACATCTTCATGATATTCAATTATTGTAGGATACCTAAAAAGTTTTTATCAAGATTACAATATATCCATCAATTAAAATTATTTTTTCTACACAATTGAAATCTAAAATATTTTCATGTTTTTGGAAACAGCAATATCATTTTCATAAATTCCAACAATATAAGATGAAACAGGCAAGGTTAAGACACTCAACTGTCTTCATCAGCAGGATGTTGTCAGGCTCAGAGCTGTCTTTACATTGCTGTGATGATTACAAGTGTCTCTGGGAAGCTTGTTTCCTTATCACCTCTAGTGTAAATTTAATCTCATTCTCTTAGTTACATTGAAAGTAAGGACCCTTTGTGCTTATTTTTTCATTTTTTATTTTTGAAAAATCATGAGGTTTCTTATCATTTTTGTTTTATGCTTTTACTGTCAAATACATGTGTGCTAATGAGTTATGGCAATTCCTTAAACTATATAAATACTTTCTCTTACTTTTAAATGGTGCTAGACTGAATATTTGGAGATAGAGATGCTATTTAATTTACTCAAAAAATATCCTAGCTAGTTGAAATTGCTGGAATTGTGCATATAAAATTAACTCAAAATTTCAATGTTTCAAAAATGTTTCTTATACGATTCTGATTGGAAGTCGATCACCATGGAATTTCAAATTAAAAGTAGCTCCCAACATTAAAAAGTTCTATATGTGATTTGTTTAATGAATTCAAATTAATATTTTTGATTCCTTACCATTTAACAGACTGAGAACCATCATTTTTATCAAAAGATTTGACAGATTCAATATCACCATTTGTTTTGTCATTATTTTTATGATTTGATGAAACGATTGTATCACCAAACAAAGATGGTGGCTTCACACCATATATGTCTTCTGAAGCAGCGACTCCATATTCTTTTACCATGTTATAAAAATGGTATTAGTAAATTTATTAAAAAAAAGCTCATTGCTAGATTTATCAGCTAATTTATGCTCAGTTCCCACAGCCAGTTCTAATCATTATATAACAAAATTTTGGAAATACATAGTATTAAACATCATATTTTATTTATGTAACAAATATTGTCTTTCAAGGGATTAAGGAATCAATTTTTGGAGGCAAAGATATTTTCAAAAAATGTTACAACCTTTGGGATAGTAAATTACTATAGATACATTAAATTGATGATAGTTTATGTGATTCAAATGTAAATATAAGATAACTTACTTTTGCTAACACCTGATGTTTCATTGGTTAATTGGGCAGGAATACTTTCCACAGTTAATATGCTTTCATTTGTTTCGAGCAAAGTTTGCAGCTTGCTGCTTTTTTTGATAACTTCTTTGAATTTCTAAAATAATGTACGATTGTTTGAAACACTTAAATGCTGAACATTACAAGGCAAGTATTTTAACAAGGCGTTGTCAGTAACAGCTACTCAATATCAACACTCACTAGAAGAGGAGTGGTTATCAGTATGACAGTAGGTTAGAAAATCCCAAAAACTTTACTAATTTGAATTTTAAATTGACATTTAAAAATATCAATGGATCTCTATTTAAATTATTTGAGATCTATAATGTTTGAATCAAATTTATCTGATACTGAAAATGAAGCACAGGGAAAACTTTATTTTTTTTAATCCCTCTCTTCCATTATTTGATCGACTGATTTTTGTAAAGGCATGTTGAGCAACTTATAATCAATTTTCTCAGTTTAGATAACTTGACTGTGAAAATATTCTATTTGGAATTGATATTGATGTAAAAATAAAAAATCCAAGTGTACAATTGAATAAGTATTTACGTTTATGTTAGGAAGAGGCAAGACTTTTTTTGAAGGAATGGGTTTACTAAAAACTGTTGATTTAATTTTTGGTACATGCATCATTGGGCTCAAATATGGCGAATTAGGTGGTGAACATCTTTTACGCCTCTTAGCTGAAGAATGAAATTTCATATTTTATACAATAATGGAAATACAATTATGAAATCTAAAAAAAAATATCATGTTACAACAAATTACAACTATTTTTTTTTGGCAGATCATCAAAGATTGACAGCTTTTTACTGTATGAAAATCTCTTACTACTGAACTATGCTTAGAAAAAATAAAATAAACCCAGTTGTCTTTTCAAACGATTTTTTGAAGGACACCTTTACTTTTTTTTTTTCGATCATTTTTACAGAAGAAATGGTGATTCATCTAAACGAAATAATTGACTAAGATCAAGAATCTAGGAAAAACAGAATTTCATTAAGAGTCCGATTCAAAACCTGTTGGAAAAATTGCAAACTGACAGTGACAGCAGAGAATAACTCTTATAGGTGGATAAAATTATGCATACATATATATGTATATGTTTCTCATTATATCTTTATAATCAATAAAGAAATTAAATTTGTAGGCTTTAAATTTTTTTTTGTACAAATTTGTAGAAAGAAATTGGTTATTTTTTAAATTTTCAATACTTTTTCATGCGATATCTTGATTTTTGGAACCAATATATCTAATAATATGAAAAGATTTTTTTTACTCTTTTTATTTTTTGTGCACACCACTTTCTGGGACCAATTTTTTATGTAAAAAAAGGATTAGGTGTAGATACTTTGTTATGCTTACTGAAACACTAAATCATCAAAGCAAAAAATCTGGAAAAAAACTGATGTCTACCCTACTCTTGACAAAAATAATATGGGATGCATGGAGTTAGTGTTAATGATATAATATTATGACATAGACTTAACTACAATTTTTGTAATAAATTACTAGGGGAAAAATAGTCTAATGGGTTCATTTATCGAAGATTCCGTGCAATATGTGCAGTGGCCTAAAAATTATTGACTCAAAATTTTTGTGTCAATAGTCCTGTTTAAATTTGTAATATACAAGTTGAGAGTGCTCCGATTTTGACCTTAAAAATATCAGATTGAGAAAATAGTAACAAAAATTATAATTTAAACCTTGTTATGATTCTTAATGGTTAAATTTGATCTGTAGATTATAATGGTAGATACGAACATTATTTATAAAGCAAAAACATACAAAAAAATTTTTGCTCCCTCTTGTCAGGAGTCTGATACTGTGTTTGTCTTTCAAAATCATCTATGGTGTTCTTCAAGCCAAGGTAAAATATTGATGACAGTACAAATCTGGCTTCCAGTGAATAACCTACAATGAAAGAATTTTCAATTTGTTTAATGACTGTGGTCAAAAATGATACTTCTTTTATTATAATTGCATTGTACAATAAAAAATAAATAAATATTGCAATGTTGAGACAAAAAAAAATTGATATCACTATTAAGTCGTAATTCAGTATATGTATGAATATGGGGTATTCTGAAACATTTTTGCTTCCTCTAGTATAAAATATTTGTAAAACAGTTGTCATCCCTACTGTTCGTGGGAGGTAAAAGGATGAAAACTTCACAGACATCATGTCATTGGTTATAAATTCATTAACTGATAATATTGAAAAATTCCATCTCTATATCTCTTTGCATGTACTTAACAATTGAAGAGTCTATCAGCTGACGGCTTTGAATAAGGATAAGATAACAATAATGATAGTGAGCCGTTGCTATAGCGATATTAAACATGAAGAGTTTACTTTCATTTTCCTAGTAGGTAACAACTAAACTTTGAGACTTGAAGGCAACCACACAGCAGAACAATTTTAATGTGACATGACTAGTTACTCTTTTTTTGTACTCTTGGATCATGTTCGAAGATAACCATGTACAGTTCCCAAAGGAAAACAATAGGATCCTCATCACTCTTCCTCAGTGCAACCATAACGGAAGCATTTTTAAAACGAGGGCTTATTCCCAAGCCGACCAATAAATTTTGAGTTCTACTTGGAGTGCCTTGCCCGATATCCAGATGAATGGCTGACTTTAAACTATCCAAATATTGCCTCTGATCATTTGATAACTCCTGATACCATCTTGGACCAACCAGTGCAATTAATTCATTCAGTATCCTCTTTTCTGAAATGTTTTTAAGAAAGAAAATTTTTAATAGATACCATTGTGAACATTTTTAGTTTTATATATACTAGGTCATTGGGATACCAAATGGTGGGTGTTAAAAATGAAAAGTGATTTTGGAAATTACCAATGATGGAGCTTCATTGGTGGTAGAAGAGAGGCTGAGAAATTAGAATATGAAAAAACAGTCATCAAAAATTCATGTTAAATTTAACAAATGTTTAAACCAAAGTTATAATTAACATTAATCCATTATTTGATATCACCTCATCTTTTAAGATGGCTGATTTTAGTGTATTTATAGACGATACTATTGCATACAACAGTGTTAAAACTGTTGTATACATTATATTTCTGTTAAATATAATCATATTTATCCTGATAATCCCCACAAGTTTGCTTAACATCAATGCTATTTAGTAAATTTTGAAGCACTCAGTATTATATATCTTTGATGTGGCTCAGTAGGGAACACGTTAAAATTATTGGGTATTGTAATAATATATTTCTATTTACTTTTCTCATTCTGTTGTTTATAGTGTTCTCTAGAGGCTTTTAAATAGTTTTGAGTTAGAGCACGATAAGCCTCTTCTTCATCTCTTTCCAATTTCTCTTCGTTTTCAATCCACCATGATACATTTCTTTGAATAACGTATAACAATTAAATTGCTGCTGCCAACATTCAGATATTTTCAAAAAAATATGTAAAACTTACCTCCTTTTGTGCATACTAAAAATATTTGTGAATAATGAAATGATACACTAACTGAAAAAAAAATCTAAAATAAAACAAATGAATAGAATAAAATGCCGTGTTCCGAAATTGAATTGTTTGATCTGCAATTTTGTATGTGTTAATATTGACGCAATTTAGGTGAGGGTATAAATTTGCATCATCTTTCTATTATGTACTACTGATCATGAAGAGAACATGTTAAAATTTTTTGTCAGTTTTTAGTGCCACTCAGTGAGTCATAGCACTCTAAGAAATTTCACGGCAACATTGGGATCAAATTTTTCAGAAATAGCAAAAAAAAGGAGTATGGAGGTGAGATGAAGTAATGAGATGTGCTGTTGGTCACTCAAAGAAAATGAATTATGTCTTTTTTATCACCCAACTAACGGTATTGTTTGAGAGCAAGCAATAACAGATTCACAGTACTGATAATTTTGGGAATATAGTGATAATGAAACATTTTTATTTATGCTGCAGGTGAAAAAATTGAGATATCAATCAATTTTAATGCATAAAATAATATTTAAAAAACAGTATTTACAATTATATAAATAACAGATGTGTATTAGTCTATATTGATAATTTGTTGAGAATTTGATTCGGGCATACTGGCTGCATTTGCAGGGAGAGATGCACATCCTGGACAAGCGTGCAAACTGTCGTGAACAAACAGGTCGCAGTCACAGCAAAAATGACGCCTACATGCTCCGCATTGGTAGACCTGCAAGACAAGAAAAGAAATATTTCAAATTATTTCTTAAAAGATCAAGACAGTTTTAATCACTACTTTATCTTTTAATTGAATGGCGTCAGTTCTCAATGAGAAAGAGACAGTACAGTACCAATTTTCAAACCATTGTTATTAATTCTAATGTTATACCGAAAATGTATACAAAAACTATGTTGTTAATAAATGGGAGGAAGACGTCTAAAAATATACTCACAAACTTGTCTATGTCTTCAAATAATTTCATACAGGCAAAGCAATATTCCACTTGCTTTGTATAAGGGATCTCTATGAATGTATCAACAGGAAATAAATGATGATAGGACCTGAAAATACATGAAGAAAAAATTATTTGCTAACTTATGATTCATAGTATTATTTAAAGTCAAATTCAATTTTTTATATGGTACAGGTATCACATAAACATATTATGTATTTGACAGCGATAAAAAAGGGACCTGGATATATACGGCATGTTGTCAAAGAAATATTCTAATGATGTAGGCACTCAAAGGATTAATAGTTATTGCATGAAATACCTTGCTAAATGTGGAGCGGAGGCTAAAGTCAAATCACAGGTTCTGCATTGGGCGGGAAGTTCACAATATCGGCTGCGGCATTGCGGGCAAAGATGTCCTCCACTCGAAACACGACTAGGTTCTTCAATATCTTCTAAATGGCTGAACCAAAAATCACATTAAGAGATAAAGTTTTCTGTATTCTTTTGAAATTCGAAAATATACAGGGGCAAAATGGTTTTATTTTTTTTGAACTTTTAAGTAACTAATTACCTTTGATAAATACGAATTCAAAGAAGATGAATGGATTGACTTATGATTACTGAACAGTATTGTCAGGAAAAAAAAGATTGACTCACCACATGCATACAGTAAGAAGAGGCTCTTTGGAGTCATCATCATCTTCACCAGGTTGGGCTGGTCCCGAGTGGGGGAAACCCATTTTTACTAAGCAGGCAGAGGTGGGCTTAGCATGTGCCGGAGGGTAAACATGAGCTAGAAGCTGGGCACGAAAATGGCAGTCATCCAGTATTACCTATTAGTGGATAAAATTGGATTTTTATAATTGGTTTTTTCAGAATTGTAGTTATGATATCATAGATGAAATTTTGCAACTAAATACCCCATATGTTCCTGTTGTTTCTTGGCACAGATGTTTACACACCCTGACTTCTGCTGCTAAACCGATGACAGAACATCTTATGTTTTCTGATTTTAGTGTCTGAAAGCAATAACATTGAGTATGAACATTGCATATTTAATAACTCCAATATGGTAACTTAGGCTGGTTCAGTTTCAGCCTGTTATTTTTTTTTTCGTAAAGATATTTTCTTACTCATGGTTTGATTTGACGGTAGTACGTTCAGTCAGTAATGATAAATCTTTTCAAAGCCATGGTTAATGGGGTTATTTTGAATCTCTAGGACGGACTGTCTCCAACAATTTTCTTACTACCTTAAGTGACTGTACTTCAGCTAAGTTTCCACTTTACATCACAATCATTAATGGAAACTGACTATTGAAAATACAGTGACCATATATGCTAGCAACCCTAAGTATTTTTGTAAACAGAATAAAAAGAAATGAAGAAGTGAAATCTTTAATAAGCATCATAATTTAAGAAAAAAAAGTAAATCTACCTGTATCGTATTGTGAATATCAGTAGGATCACATGTAGTGAGACTGGCGCTAATAACTAGTATTTCTCGGCATGCGTGCTGAGGTAAAGCTCGCAGTTGACGTTGACACATCTCTAAAGCATTCTGCAAGGACGGTTCACCCACAAGTACAGAATTGTTTAAACTGAAAGAAAACAGTGAACTTTTTGTATTGCGCTTCTTTCGAAGTATTTTCCTTAAAGTATGAGAATTGACCTCACTTCACGTAGTTTAATCGTATAATTTTATACAAAATTAGTATTTTTTTTGTATATTTAGAATATTTTTACAATTAACACACAAAATAAAAAAAGTGGTATGTTTATAAGTTTAATAGATTTTTTTTTGTTTATTTCAGGCCTGTATTAGGGAATCTTCATTACCTTTGGACTGAGTAATAATACAATTTAAAATTCACCTCTGAAGAGCACGCACGTGTCTTCGAGCACTTCCGCCAAGTGGGCTTACTCTTTCAGCTCGTTTGTTCCGCATTACCACAACACCCAGCTGACTTAATGGATTTTGATCAAAAAATTCTTCAACGAATTCTTGCAGAAGCTAAAAAAAAACACAATTTTCAAGTAATGTAAACATTTTTCAAAATTTTACCAAGCTTTAATAAAGTAAGGAATATAATCTAGTATTCACGAATAACAAATCTTACTTTTAGAGTACAGAGAAACCTAGTGGGTTTGAGATCTTGTGACGTCATAGCTTCGGAGCCATCGATGATTAAGTACATGTATCGCATCATTCCTAACCGGGGTCTTCCTTGCCTCTCTGCCATTCGACGCCTCTTTTCCCGTTGGACAATATCTGCGACAGACGATTCAAGGAAGCCATCGTCATCTTCTTTGATTGCTTCCCTGAAGATAGAAAGTGAATCAAATATGAACTATTTTCTGTGATCTTATTATAACTCAAAACTGGGCTTCCCTTTCATATACATAACCTATAAAAGCTATAATGATCATGATTACCAAGTTTTTTCGTATCCAGTCTCCCATCGGTATTCTTTAGGATCTTCTTCTTCAGCCATATTAGTAGGGAAAGTTCAACTACTAAGGATATTCAAATATTTTATGGACAATTCAAAACACAAGTAGAACTTAGTTGTCAAAAGCGACAGCCAAAATACATACAGAACAATAGACAACAGACCACAGTTTATAGTCTGTGCACAGCTGCAATAGAATTCAGTCCATGATAGCCCCATAGCAATTTATTGAAAAAGGCTTTGATAAGGTCCAAGACTCCTCTAAAATTTAAAAGTTTCCAACCAAACATATCTTTCATTATCTTAGATGACTGGTGCAGACGGCAAAAATATAATAACGTTAAATTTTACAGATTTTTAATAAAAACTATTATTTAATTTTTTTAATAAACACTTGATTACTTAATAAATTGAATATAAATTCATGACGATTAAATAGAAAACATGTTTAATTTGCGGGTTTTATACTACCATGTAACTACAATAGGCGTATTTATTTCGTTTCTCATATCTACGACAAAGACAAATCTGGCATCGTTATGGCAAGTTACTTGTTATGTTTAAAGCAGGGGTAGCTGTCAAAGTTGGAAATAAATGTGAATTTTTTTACCCAGTAAAATTAACGTTGATACTTTTTAACCGAAGATGGTTCTGACAAAAGAATTCAGGATTTGCATGCCAATTACAGTGGAAGAGGTTTGTAGTCTTATCTAGACATAAACCACGAGGTTGATTTTATATTGAAAAAGCGGGAATGAAAAATATTTTGACTTCATTAAATAAATGTTTCGTAATATACCAATAATTTCGCAATAAAAATGATACAACTATCATTATGTTATATCAATATGTTATATTTAACTTATATAAATACTCCATTTGAACTAAGTATGGTATTATTAATCTGACATCCAATGCCCGATAAATATATAATTCCTTTTTGATTTCATATCATAAAAATGATTTTTTAAATTATATACGAAATTTACAAAAAGGTACCTAATTGAAAACCTAATAAATTTCCTCAATATTGCAAAACGAAATTAAAAAGTATTAGTTAAAATTGTTTGGTTCACAACCAGTTTACTTATGTGACACAAAAGTTTGCTATTTGTGATATTTGGTGTACAAAAAACCATGTTACTTCCACTTCATCTGCTAACATCCTTTTGGAATTCTGCAAAATGTAAAATTGTCTACAGAAGAAAATCTATATTGTTTATGCCTCACATCAGATATCAATGATTTTTACTGATCCCAACTCGCCTTTTAATGATAAATATTGTAAATTATTGTGACTTGTTTTAAGATAAACCAAAAATAAATCATAAATGAGATATAAGAGTTAAAAAAACGTTCTATTAAGAAAATGTCATTCAGATGTGTGAGTTTAAATTGTTTGTCTTATTTTGTCTACCAAGTGATTTATAAAATAATTATTATATTATAATTTTAAAGTGAGCCTTATGTTTCATCAGTATAAACATTCATTAACAGATGTCAGTATCACAATTTCAACTTTGTTGCTTAACCCGCTCAGGCCCGCTGAAAGTGATGCATGTAAAAGCGTGAAGTAAGTGTTAATGATGGAAGCAACTTTGCTTGCTTACTCACCACATACAAAAATATATCCAATTTTCACATATTTACATTTCAGAATTGTAATGGAGTTTTGAAAATATTTGCAGTTTCTTGGCAATAAACTATTTTTTTTGTTTCAATAGGCATAAATCCACAACTTTTAATTGTATTCAGCATATATTTAAAAACTTTGAAATATTATAATTTTATTTTTATTAACTGTTCCAGTACCGCATTGGTCAACTGTACATGATTGCCAGACACAGTAATGAGCAATCAGACCATGGAGAAGGTGTTGAAGTGGTGGCCAACGCAGAATGCTCAGATCCTGAACATGGGAAAGGACAGTTCACTGAGAAAAGAATCCATCTTTCTAGGTAAAATGAGATTACCAAAAAACCCTCCTGTCATAAATTCATCACATCAATGCAACTATAGCCACTATTGTTTCTTATTATTTATGATTTTTGTATTTTGTTGCTTGGAGCATGTAGCACTTGATCTAGCAAAACGAGTCTTGGCCTATTTATTATCTTATAAACTGTTGTATGTTATTTACCTAATTGATTCTTATTAGTTATATGGTATTTCAATCCTGGTTGATTAAACTGTAATGCCATACAATTTGTAGAATCTGTAGTGCCATTTTTTCTATTGTTGTGGTTGCCTACAAACACAAAGTCAATTCAAAACAGGTTTATGCTGTCTTCGACTGTATATTTCATACAGTAAACCCAAATTGACCAGAGATTTAATTGCATAACTCGAGCTGAAAAAATAGCAAAAGTAACCCTGGTTGTCTGATATTTTTAGTATAAAAAATATTGTTTATAAACTAATAAAGGCTAAAAATATGTGATTATGAAATTATTGATTAAATCGTGTATGAAAGTTTTCTTACGATACCAGTGATATATCACTCCTTTCTTTTTTTGACAGTCGTCTTCCATACTGGGTCCAATCGTTGATACCAAAAATATTTTATGTCACTGAAAAAGCTTGGAACTTCTATCCTTTCACAATAACAGGTATTATGCTTGTGTTATTTGTATTAATTTTACTCTTATACAGGTCTTAACCGGGAAGGTTGACTACTTTGCTTGGTTCTGCATTACGTTAAACATGAATTTGTCAGTAATATAATATTTGCCAGTCTTGAAGTACAGACGTGATAAATGTATTATGGAAAAATATTTGATAAACCAACCTGCTTTAATCATGAAAATATTTTATCAATGTCAATCATCAATTGAATGGTGTATTTTGAAAACGTTATGGAGTCACATTTTTGTAATTGTTCAGGAAAGTGAAAAATATTTTACCTGCAGAATTTTATAATGAAAATTTTTCATTTAATATATATTTTATGGTAAGTGTTAACTCTCATACTAAAACGAAAAAAAAGAGGTTTTTTTAAGGCTATATATTTTAATTAAATCTACTCATTTTTTTCAATGCTTTAATAATACTGATGTGGGAGATCATCATATTACATTTGTGTATTTAGGTATTCTGAAGATGTTTGCCTATTAACTCGTTTTTGAAAAAAAAATGTTACTCCTTACATTTTCAAAATACACAATTCAATTATTGTGATGGTTAGAAAATGAAAATTTGAATAGCAAATTCCGGCTCCATAAAAAAAAATTCAAAATAAAAATATTTACAGTGGGAAACATGGTTTTAAATCACAATAAAAAAAGTTAGGCTTTTTGCGGAACATTAAATGTAAATCTAATTTTAATTTTTGTTTTTTTTTTCATATGTCATCTGCTGCAACATTAGAATATACGGTGAGTGATTTTTATCTGGCTTACAACTTAATCTCTTCCACGCTAACGCCCCAACGTATGGGATGGCAATGTGCAAGGCCTGTATGCGAGCGCCCCAGACGTTGGGACGCGAACATTCAAACGTCGGTAACACAGGCAATCATTTGCATATAGGACTGATTTTGGTTTTAAAATATCGCCCAATTCGTCCTGATATTACCACCTCCATAAAATTGCCAAAAGTATTAGGTTTAAATGCTTAAAACATTGATTTTTCGAACCCTTCAAATTTATTCTGACCCCACCAAAATAACAAATCAGTTTGAAACTGCGTGCTAAACTCGCGTCATTGCAATTTGACATTCCATGACACGTGACAGTAATGGCACTTATTCATTTGAGTTTGATTGGTGGCTTCGTTACATCACGGTAATGGCAATTTACGAGTTAGTTATTTGTTAGGGATATATATTTATTAAGGTGATTGTGACAACATAGGACATTTCGTTGTGTTTTTTAATGTTGTGAAACATTCCTAATGCATCTAGCTTCCATAAAAGCTAACCCAATTATTTTTTATTGGTGTATTTATAGCTCTATGTAGAAAGAGAACATTTTGAAAAATAACGAGGCGGACAGATTTTGTTTGTATGAAAAACTGTCTCGCCCGGGTTAAATACTGATAAAATGTGTTGACAACCTATGAGAAGACTTCCCTAAGCATAAAAATAATGTACCAGGCTTCTTTTTGTACTGTTCATTGTCATTGTTATAATGATGACATTACAAAAGGCTTATGTTTCTATAGCTGGACTTAATGTCTTCTTAGAAAAATTAAAATTCTAATTGTTGTTTTAAGTTGTGTCTTGTAATTTGTCATTCTATTGTCACAGCTCATAAAATTTAATTCATTGTACTTGTATGTTTTCAGTGTTCATTTATACCAAAATTTAGTATATCAATACAAACTAAGTATGAGAACAATAATGGGTCTACAGATAATGTAAGTATATCATTTGCTATAGGAAATATGTATACATAATAAAAGAAAATTAGAAAGCATGTTATACCAGGATAACCTAGATTTGAAGGTGAATTATTTAGATAATCACTTTATATTTTATCGCTCCATCTTTTGCAGTGTCTCAATTTATCAGAGGAGCGTCTAGCACTGAGAGAAGTAGACTTTGTCGATATAGCCTATGATGATTTAAATCCAAAACATTACAATGAGGAGGAGGATCCGAAGTTCTACAGATCTGTTAAAACTGGCCGAGGTCCCTTGGTTGAAGGATGGCGGGATACACAAAATCCAATCATGTGCTCATATAAGCTTGTAGATGCTCGGTTTGAGGTTTGGGGGCTGCAGACTAAAGTGGAAGACTTCATTCAAAGAGTAAGTTGACATGAAAATAATAATTAAACTATAACCAAGCTCATCTTCAATGTCAACCGTCTATATAAGAGCGTAGGCTAGTAAAGGTCTGCACGGGTCAAAATTTCATAAAATGACCTAATGCGAACCCGGCTCTTACAGGTTCGGTCCAGCCCAAGTCCAAGTTTTAATAGCACAACTGCAGCCCAAACCCCAGATAAAAAAAAATTATCAAGAAAAATGCCCTATTTTCTTGAATTTAATGTTAAAATTGTTGGCACTCATTTTTCATGAACCAATTATTTTATTGATTGCTGCATAACCTGAACAGTGTTCCAAATATTATGATTCTGTATTGGGCTCTTGCAGACCTCTACAAGGCAGGCTAGTTCTAGAGCTTCATTTTAATATGGTCAAATGTGTTAAAGATATTATGAAAAAAAAATTGGTTGTCTGTAAAGTCGGTTTACGGACGATAGTTTAACGTGACAACGTCATAAGAAAACATTGATGAAATGATTGCATACTTTTATGAATAAAATGGAATCATTTTTATTGAATTATCATTATTTTGTATGGGTACGAAGAAGGACTGAAATGAAATCTACAATTTTTTTTCTGAAAGAAATCGTTGATAATTTATTGTTAAAAGTATATTTGTTATACGTTAATCAGATTTTTAATACGCAAGAATTAATTACCTTTATTGCCGCAATTGTTGTTGTAATGTAAACAATGAAAACCACATTAACATTTCACTTCACTTTATAAACAGTTGTAAACAGTTCACGTGTAGGTACTGTAGGTGTATAAGTTGTGTGCTGCCGCTGTCTCTTTTCTACTCAGACGCATCGACCAATCGAGTGGAAGAGATATAGATGCGGCACAATCCGAACGGTAGGCCGATCGTGCCTCTCTATCGCTTATCCGCGCTCTCGCTCGCACGCTTGCCTTCGGCGTAACGCGACAAACGGGACAATGAGTCATGTTTTTTCGTGCGTGCAGCGGGCGTTCATCGATTTATAAGACGTTGTCACGTCAAAAAATAATTATAAAAAAGTCCCTAGTAAATCTTTGAAATATGATAAAAATATATATCCATTATTGAATATAAGTAAGATTTTTTCACATACACTTAGTGGAATATTGCAAAGACTTTTTTTCTGTGACCATGTGTGCTCTCAATGTGGAGCATGTAGATTTCTAATGAGACCGTCTCAACATGCATTCATGTCATGTGAATCCACAAATTGATGAAAAAATCAATGTTTGGTGTAGTTAACACCTTACAATTCAATTTTAATTTTAATAAAGAATCAAATTTTATCTTTGTCTCTAGTAATTATATCCTGTTTTTTTTTTTTTTGCAATTTCACCTTATAGTGCATCAGAGATATTTTACTGCTCGGTCATCGGCAAGCTTTTGCTTGGTTGGATGATTGGGTCGAAATGACTATTGATGATGTAAGAACTTACGAAGAAGAGATGCATATCAAAACCAATGACAAGGTTTGTTTTTCTTGTATTTATTCTATGTATTGATTGTCGTGGCTGATTTCTTTATTGATTATATTATCAATCTGCATATCTACATCAAACCAGTGTTTGTTATTAAAATCATTTAAATTGGCTTTATACCTAATATTTGCTAGGCTTGATTTATTTGATTGAAAGCTAAAATTTAAATGAAGAATAACTAATAAGTAATGTTACTATAATGCAAAAACTTAAAAAATAACTTGATTTATTCAGATGTCATATCTCTTTCTATTGCCACCGATTAACTGCCAATGATTCTTTTTTTACAGGTAAAAATAGCTCTTGAATCTGCTACGGAAAGTGGTCCAAGTGGCGATGCTACTCCCAAAACTCCAAGCTTAGCATCGTCATCTAAGGGTCCAAGCACTCCGGCTACCCCGATCACTCCCAAGAGTCCATCACAGGAAGCCAAATCTTGGTTTTCATGGTCATAAAAGAGTTTGCAAAATATACTGTAATATCTTTCTTTACCACGGTGATGGGTATCTAGTAAATTCTGTTGGATATAAAGCGGTTTATTTAAGCAATTTTTTTATTTTTGGGTTATTTGGTAAATATGGAAGTGTTGTTTGAAGTTATTAAGATTGTTTTGTTAATTTTTTTATTCCATTCACAAACTTGTTTAGTGAATTTTCAACTATGAGTGCCTGATGCATTTAAACCGTTGCTCCTATTTACTTGAAGTGTATTCAATATGAAAAACATTCGTTTTTTTTCATAAATTTATTTTAATAAATAAGCGACGTTTCATTTATGAATATTTCTTTATTAGTCTTAGGGCTGATATTATATGGTGATATTTGTATGACATATATATTTGTAACCTGGATTCACCTGGGATAGATTCAAATTCATTCTTAATTTTTTAAGTTTAAGTTAGTTTTGTTAGCTAATGTTGAATGTTGTAGGTTGAAAAAAATTGATTTTGTATCAATTTGTCAACCCTAGAGGATGTAGAGCTCATGTTGTCAGTCTTTTTGTATATTTGCAGGTAACTCGGATCGCTTGTCACTCACTATAATTGATATTAATCATTTATAATTTTTTGTATGTTTTTTCTTTTAAATTCATTTTAAGGTATTCACACAAGCCATGCAACGATGATAAACTCATTTATTTATCATTTATTTTTGCCCGACAGTTTCAGCAATCATGAAATAAAGCCATTTAAGAAATTCGATATTCTATGACTTATACTAAACACTATCTGATTACAAATCATATCACAATGGTTTGAAAAACATTCGAACACTCAAGCTGCAATGGCTATTGATATAACTTTTTTGTAACATATATTTCGAAAAATTATATTACCACGATCTTTTGATGTTTAAGTTGTGCATACTTTGGGCATATTTATCGGATCAAATATGTGTGAACACTTCACTACAACAAACTACATCCAACAATTAATAGTTCTGTTCAAAGTATCATGGTGGACTTTACATTATGTAAAAAGTTCTAAATATAGTTTATCAATTAATATTAATGTTATAGTTGAATCAACCATATTTCATGGAACACCCACATGTGGAATATAACACATTAAAAGCTTAGATATCAACGTCGGCCTAGAAATTGCAACCAGAATGACATGTGCATTGCTTGTTGTGTTTGCCTTTTGGGAGAAGTCTTGTGACATACACATTCATTTACTATTTTGATATCTATTAACAGCACTAACAAAAATTTGTAAGTAACAAAATTTATAAAAATAAAATAAGATTTTTATTTGTTTTGGTCCTTACAAAAAACTCTCAGCAAAAGAAAAAAAAAATATTACTCGAAATTGAAAGATTTTATAGAAATGAAATTGCAAAATTTATTTAACATAAATCATACACAACTGAAAAATTATGTATTATTCCAAAAATATAAATTGATGTATTCTACGATATGGCTGATTATTCTTTATAAATATTCTTTTTCAGTGTCATCGTGAAATTTGACTGTCTTAATTTAAGTCTTAATATGTAATAGGATGTAAAATTTTATTCATTTTATAAAAATAGTATGCAATATGAGTTCTATTTTCATTTCCAACCGCTTTCAACATTATCGTAATATTAATGATTTGTTTATCATGGATATGATGTGATGTGATCAAATATATGACATTTAAATATGCCCATGTAATCATACCCACCTATTGACTTATATATTTGTTGTGTTGTGTCATGCTTTTGTATGAAAAGTGTAGTGAAGAATATTGGTTATAATTAATGAACTAAATGGTTGCCATTTGCCATGGCAATCAGGAGCCTACTTTAGAGTATTTAACTATTGTTTGATTATTATTGTACAAATGATTCAATATAGGCATAACTATTGTCCTTGATGCAATAGCTTTTTTATTAAGGCCCATTCTTAATGGTTAGGATTATTTTAATTCTTGATTCAAACATTATTTTACAGCTCCAAATATTAAAAATAAACATGTTTGGACTGTGAATTGTCACTTTTTTCATATGATATTTTTTCTTGAAAGAAGTCATGTGTTTTAATTTTAAGCATATCAATTATAGATATTGTGTTTATGACTGATAGTTATTTTTTTTTAAGTTTCCTATTTTGCATTATATAGCCTAATTTTTAAAGTAAATGTTTAAACAAAAAGTTCAATAAAACACGACAATGTCTAGTCTATTGTTAGTTTGGTGTTTATTGTGATTAAATTAATAAGAAGTGAATTATACCTCAATACATGTGCGTTGGTTAAAACTAAAAACGGATTTTTTTTCTGAAACTAATTTTCTATAGCTTTTTGAAATCCGTTTCGTAATATTAAAAGATTTGGTGCCACTTTTGCTTGCAGTCTATGTAATGCTCCTTACGACCCCCTTATAAAAACAAATTTTGCCAACCTAATCTAATCACATGAATTTTACATAATCTTTGTATAAAAAATCAATGCATTTTCTTCTGCTCTGATGATATTTTGAAAAAAGTTTTATAAAATTATGTTTCACCAAAAATGTATAATTCAATTTATTGGAAAAGAAAAATGCATTATAAGAAATGATTGCTGGTTTAAAGAGACGCCAAAAATTTTAACTGTCATATGAAATTTCCACAAAATGAAATGTTCCGCACATAGTTATTCTTGCTGAAATTATCTTAATTGAACTGAAAGAAATTATGTTACATAAAAACATTTTATTTTGTATTCAACAGGAAAATGGATTTAATATTACGTAATATAATTTCAGGATATTTTAAAATGTTCATAATTACCTCTCCTTATCTTGTATAACCTAACCTCGCCTAACCTAACCTCACCTAAACTCACCCCAAATCTTACAATTCTAAAATTAGGAAGAATGTATGTTTCAAAACAAAATTAGTATTAGTTTATTTTGAATAAATCGCTTTGAAATCAGAAATATAAATAAATATTACACACTAACAAATGACAAGATATGAAAACTTGTTTCCACTATAAAAAAATGGCCATAGACAATTGCAGTGTTATTGTCAAAAGTGAATACATAAAATATATGAACAAAATTGATTCTAAAATAAGTATTATTAAACAAAAAAATATTTCTACACCACATAAAATTGTAAATTGAGCCGAGTACAAAATATCTTGCAATGTACATGAATTTCACTTTGGCCTCTTTCTCTATAAATGTATTTGTTTATATTTAAAATGATGTATAGTTATATAAGTTACACCAATTTTTAGCTTATCAAGTTGTAATAATATTTGCTATATTATGCGTAACCATATCTTCGGACAAAAATATGGCGATTATGTTTTTCAGTATATGTTTAAACTCGATTATACCGTATCCAGGCCTACTGAATATTCCTTCCATGTGTCAATCAAGTTACTTGATCATTGGATAGGCCTACCAACATAACTGCAAGCCTGTAACACTACCAGTAATGACCAAATGTAGATGCAAAAGTACCACAATGTAAAATGTCAAACACATTATAAAAATGTCCAGTATTTGCATCATACTATTTTGACTTATTATCTGACATTTGATTAATGTTTTGGCATAAAAATTTTAAGGAAAAGAAAGAGTCTTGTAACTGCTTAAACGTGAACTTTTTAGAATTAAATTGTTTTACCGATTCATTGAAATAATGCTGCTTTTCTTTCTATATTTAGTTTAAAAAAATGTTAAAAATACACTTTTAGATTTGCTTGCATATTTACATTTGGTGTATTGAATTGTTAAACTGTAGTTGTTGAGAATTTGATGCAAGGAATTTTGTGTGCTAAATTACATTCAAAAAATTTAAAAACATCTTATAATAAGACTTTCAGTTCATAGTTCAGAGTTCATAATTACTTTTGTTCATTGATATTTCTATCTTTTATTATTATATCCAAATCATTACGGGTCATTCAGTTGGTCACTTCTTGAAATCATATATATTAGGCCTTTAATCTTAAATGTTTTAAAAACTCTTTTATTTATGTGATTGTAGCGAGTTTACTGGTGGGGATATGTATTTTTGTTTTCTACATTCTATTGATGTTATGAAAATGGATTTTTCACAAATATGTATGGTTATATATAGTAGAATTGTTAATTTGATATCTAGATTTAAATGTCATTACAACAATCAGCAACAGTGCTAGTTGACGCCTATTCATTATGCAAATTAAGACTTTTCTGTGGTTTGTTGTTGTTTCAATATATTCTATGTCAATTTTATGATATGGCAATACAGTTTTCATAAAGTAAGTACGTGAGTGAGTATTTATTTAAGCTTTTTTGCTTAAAGTGAAATAGTCCTAAGTTCATTCCATATCTTGAAAAATCCATTTATTATGCTATGGTGTGTTCTTCAGCTATTTTTGTTATTAAGCTCAAATGTTTACGTGTGGAGCCTCACATTTATAATGATTTTATGAAAGATAGCTTTGTCATCATTTCGGCTGGTCATCTTAAAAGAAAATACACATTGTTATTGAATATAAAATTTTAAATACAATGTCATACTATTATTTTATTAAAATGGCAACAAAACTATATTTTGATTTTCTTAATACATTAAATAGTTGTAATAAATATCTTTCAAAAAAATGTTTTGAATTGTTTTCATTTCACAGACTTCGAAAGTGCCTTGAAAAGAATCTTTCAAAGGCAAATAACAGAAAAAGTCATTGGAAATCCACATTTTATTTTTGTAGTGTGTTGGTTGGAAAGGTTGAAAACATTACAAGCACTCGAGCCATCAAGAACCTACATGTGCTAAATTATATGATAGCCAGGTTTGGCAGTTGCTATATGGGAAGCGGTTAAGAAAGTCAGCGTGTTTCCTAACAATCAGTCAAAGTTATGATTTCTATGAAATTGAATTAATTTTCATTTCAGTCATTTAAATTGTCATTTCAGTTGTTATGATCATATTGCATTGAAATACATGTTTTGATATTTAAAATTTATTCTTTTATGTGACATTACCGGCAGGGTGTAGTTGAGAAATAAAATAAATTTATTGCGATAACTATGTCAATTTGAAAAAAGAAAAAAAACAGAATTTGTTTGGTACCACTTACGAATTAAATTATATTAATGAAGGTTGATTTTTCGTATCAAAAATATTGTCAACTGATTATTGAAATACTATAGTATTTTGCATCTATGGTGATCAACTGTTTACCCAAATCTGCATTCCCAATAAAAGCAGTATTTCACTAAAAATAAAATGAATTTAACTAACTATTCATTTTTATAGAGGACTTTTGTGCTTTGTATAAATTCTGGACTTCATTTTGTAGGTATCTTAAAGTAAAATTCTTTGCATACCTTCATGTTTTCCATTACAGATTGAATCCATTTTAAATGTTCTGCCACTCTTGTGTAGACACCTGGTAAAGAATGACCGCATCCCATTCCATAACTGACAATCCCCTCCAAAATGCCATCGCACATCAAGCCAGAGCCCGAATCACCCTGAATGAAAAAATAATTTAGTAGTCAGTGGGGTACAATAATATTTCTGGACGAGTCATTTGCATAGTTAAAAATAAGAATTAAAAGATAAAAAATAATTAAAAAAAAACAATCACAATATCAGATAATATTACATAAGTTTAACATAAGCTAGTTTTATATTGTTCAAATGAAGTTTTGAGGTTCAAGTAAACTTTTTCACTTATAATATTCTGAGTTCAAGATTCTGTTCCCAATGTGGTACACAAAAGGCTGAATGTTATGTTTGTTGCGATTCTCTGCCATTATTTCATGTTGGTAATTCATTATTTAATTAAAATATAATTTACGATTACGTTGAAACTTTGTAGACAGTTACAATAGTTGTATCAGCTTTATTCACTCTTGTTAAACGATCTGTCAAGCTTCTATGATGTAGGCTGGTAATCAACAGTGTTAGGTAAGTAATGGCTTGGTGATAAAGTTATTATTTCAAGTTTTTTATGTCTTTATAACCCCTTTTTAATCACTATTGATTGTTATGATACATCATGTTTTCATTGACAGATTGTTTAATGACGGTGAACATTAATGTAAAGCATTTTCTGGTAGAGTTCTATATGTGTCTAGCCAATTAATGTGAAAATAATTTTGGTAAAATACGTAAAATAAGGTAACTAATACTCTGTGTGGGATGAGACTAACACTTTATTCTTGTTTATATGAGTTTAATGTTCCTATACTGTTCTAAAAGGTATGAGATGCATTTTTTTTCACCTGGCAAGCGTCAGTGAAATTTCCCAATGCGCAGATCATTCCACTGTCAGCCTTAGGAGCAACATATTTTCCTAAAAGTTCTATGCATTCTTCATTGGAAATTATTTGCACAGCTGCCACTCGAAGGGGATTATAAGTTATATTTGAATTCATTTCAGTCATTCCATATCCGTAAATATTACAGTCACCTAAAAATTATTGCATTAGAGGATTAAGTCTTCCAAATACAATTTTGGTTAAAAGTTATTTGGTTCAGTGTTAGGTGTTTGCTTAAATGGTATACTGGTCAATTGGGACACCAAGTTATTTAGCACAAATACCAAGAAACAAAAATCCAATAACTAATGTTAACAAATAGTGGGAGAGGGTGTTGAGGAAGTTTTTGTAGATCAATAAATTTAACAATCAAAAAATAATAAATTTCTCTGTGCAGAGTTACATTGTCATTACAAAGTATATATTTCCATAATTCTTGCACAAAAGCCAGCCAGTTTGTGTGCTATTAAAAAAAAAAAAATACTAGATCAGATGCTGAAAGTTGAACAGTTGTTGATAAAGAGGAGGAAAAGAGTAAATAAAAAAAATATATATTACATAATTAATGAACGTCCGTTTCCAAAAAAAATGTAAATATTATGTTTCATTTTTTTCTGTTATTTAAATTTTCTATTATTTTATAAATGAAGTAGGTATAAGGAAATATATAAATATATTATTTTGTGCTTCCTTTCAAATTGCTTATTAGAACTAGTTATTTGTCACAATTCACTAGGCTTGGAGCTAGTGTAAACTTTTTTAAAAAACCTTTGGAATGCAAAGGGTTAATAATATTTTAATAATCTTGCTTGCTATGGGCGAAACTAGTTCGGCGCACTACGTAAAATTGTGGGATTTGTAAAATGTCTCGCCGCGAATTGATGATTTTGGCGAAAAACAAATATATTACTTCATCAATTTTCGCAGTTAATAAGTACTAGTAAATGCTTCATTTGTAAGAAGCAAAGGTTGTTAATAAAATGGATATAGAATCTATTCTTATTAATAATGGGTAGTTCATACCTGAAAGCCCAAAGCTGCTCTTTGGCAACAAGTTTTCAAAGTCCCACTCCAAGATGGAAAATGCTTTATCAAGTTGCATAATAGCTATGTCATGAGATTGTGAGATCCTATTAAAACGAAAGATAATATTTTTTAATCAAATTAAATGATTATAAGCGCACAAATCCAACAATTCAAATTGAGTTTATGGTGTTATTAGAGTGGTGAGGATTATACAATGTGATTGAATGGAGGATTCATTGAAATATGCCGCTATGATAAAAAATATTAATAGATAAATTTACAACGATATTGTAATAAAATAAAATGTAAAGAGTCGGTTATTATGTTATTACAGACCTACAAACATTTTTCTTTCTGCTAGGCTGATATTTTTAAGCAATTTTTTTTGTTGATAATATACCGGCCAAAAACTAAATTAAGATATGTTAAATTCTAAATTAAGAAGACTAAAATATTTTAAACAAAATTTGATTAGGGTGAGTGAATACACAAAATAATGTAACATCATTTATGGACTTATCTTATGAAGTTCGATGTATTGATTTTCCCAAGTTTAATAAGTTTTGCTAGCATTTTGATTCAATGTCAAAGTTCAGGTATATTTTGGCTCTATTTGTAATTTGTAGATGTTGATTCCAAGCTTATGATAAACGGAACGAAAAATATTGCGAGCATGAGTTTTGTAACAAATAATCTTATATTTATATCATATGTTGAATAATATATGATACATAAATGTATCTGTAAAATAGACTCATTGAGTCATGAATTATTGATTGTCGCAAAGTCAAAATGTATTTATTATGACTACTTTAGTTCAAAAAAAAAAAATCTAAATTTAAATATAAATTTGAAAAATATTCATTATTAGTTTTCACGACTTCAAGACATTGAATGTGTCAAAAGATATGTGCTGTAAAAAAATATGTACTGTATGCAGGTGTATATTTCTTATGATTTAATGAATTATTTTTTCTTGATTAGCAACCGTAAGAACTGTTTAAATATCATTTTTCAAAAATATTTTATGAGTATAATTGAAAATGCAAAACATAAAAAAATGCAAACTCAAATAGAGCCGTAAAAAATTAAATCGGGATCGGCCGTGTGATAGAAATTACTGATTTAGTTGTACGTGGATTTAGAACAAATGTCAAATGATTTATATCTGATTTTAAGAAAATTGTAAGTGCGTGAAAAATCACATTTTGTTTTAGCCTATTGACAAGACTATAATAGAATCTTCTTTCTGCACAACGTAAATATATTTTTTCTTTAATTGCCGACCTTAAATTACAGACATGAACGCGTTATGTCGTCAAAGATATTTGCAGCATTTATTTTGACCGCAAAAGAAAGATAAAAAAATATGTAACATCCCCTAACTACTTACTCGCCATAATCGGGATGTATCGTATTTTTCGTCACTCCAGATATCGTTGTCTTATTGTCAGCATTTATATCAACGGTTTCAATATTATCCAAGTGTATTGAAAACTCTGACGGTAATTGTTTTTCAACACAATGCGCAGCTGTCAGGACCAAATATTGTCGAATCAAGGTCCCTCCACAGAGGTGGTTCCCAGTAGTTGTACTTTTTATGGACACGAAGATGGGATAGCTCCCTAAAAAGACACATCTATTAATGAAATATGTATATCAATTGAATATCTACCTACCTAGTAAAGATGAAGACGATTTAGAGAGGATATTTTTGTTAATTTTATCAACGTAACCTTATAAATGCCGGAGGGAATTCATATGGCGGGACCTAGAGGACCCGCACATTTGTAATAAATAATATAAAATCTTTTTTGGTCGACAATTCTTGACAATATGACACGTTTTAATTTCACCATGATTCGCAGAGATATTACCGTGTGCTTAAAATATATGATTGTTTAAAATAGTCGAAATTAGCTGGATATTGAGTGTAAAGTATATCGCGTATATGCGTTCATTGTATATGGCCGACCTTTTGTTATATAGCTCATTAACGCGCTTATGGCATATAATCAGTTAATGTTTCTTTATTTATATTTTATCATAAACAAGTTTTATATAAATACACTAAGTATTGGAAACAATTATTACTGAATACAAAAATAAAATTGAAATGATTGATCAAATGATTGACAGATAAATCAGTATATCACAGATGTATCTTTGATTGCACCATTTATAGAAGAAAATCATAATTTATGATATTGTGGATTATAAACGTATGCTTGAACAAATGTGGTACCCACTTTCCTTCGGTGACTTAAGTGCTGAAGAAAAGTTGAAAAAGTCATAAAAAAAGATGTTTATTGTTGAAAATTAAAAAAAAACATTTTTTTTTAATTAGTTCCATTTGAAAAATATTTTTTGATGACTTTTAAAAAACAGGAAACTATGATATTGAATTATGCTGATTTTTTTTTGACTTACTTGTTTATTATTATGATAGGATTAGAGACATATCTAGAAAATGTTAGTGAAAAATAGTTTTGGGGAAATGTTTGATTAATTAAATAAATAAACTAATAATAAATAATGTAATATTTACCAATTTTCACTTCACTTCCACCTATCACACGTTTAATTCTGAAGCCACTAGCGACTGAATTTTCCGAAACATTAAGAACTAATAACAAAAGACATGATAGTATTACAAATCGGAAAATTATGAAAAGCATTTTGTCTTGCAGTGGTGAGTGGTAGAAGATTTTCGTTCGTTGATTTCAGAAAAGCTTAAATAGACGAATATCCGTACTATTCGACATCCATAGAAATCCATCATAAAGCCAAATTACTGTATCTAATATATTGATTTATTTCATTTTGAATTTCGTAATTTTACGACAGCTGATCAAACTCATAATGAGAGCAGTGGGGAATCAAGGAGGGAAAATGACTTCCATGGTACACTGTTTTGGGGGCGGCATTTTTCGACTAGTAAGTAAGGTAATCTTTTTTCGGATATATATTTATAAAAAAAAACTAAATTGAGAATAAATCAATTATATTCCAATTAAAAAAATGTAATAAATTTGATGAATCTATAGACACTAGCTTAAATTATTTGTAACACACGAGAGCTAATAGTTCATCTAGCGAGCACGTGTAAAAAACGCATAAAAAAATAGCGATACATGTCGTTCAGAGGTAATTTTGTATTTATACATTTGTTTATTTATTCTCGACGAAAGAAATTATTGCAGTGCATAAAATTTCGAATTTCACTATAAACAATCATTTTTTTCATGGTCTTGATTATTTTATTAAATAGCAGGAAAAGATATAGTGACTATATAAAACTCGTATATAATGAATATAAACAATTGAATATTTTATTGAAAAAATATAATCTCATATCAAATATGAAGCTTCGTTTTTTTTGATTAAATATATATTACTCTATCTGAAATAATCTGGTTATCAAAAATATATTCTCAATATTGCCGATCGTAAGATATGCATTACGTTTTATTTTCCCTAGGTTAAAAATTTTCGTATTTAAGTATTTAATTTAATAATTATGAATGTTTTTGCAATGTATTAATTATAAAGAAAAAATATGTATATTTATTTACGATTTTTGTATATGAGAATGATTTTCATAGGAAAGAATTTATTTTGGAGGGAAAAATACTGCAAGCTTCTCTTGCTATTGCTATTATTTAAGATGGAACCAAAATATTTATGGAAGGCCTTGAAAGATTAATTTAATCAATAGGAAAATTTGTTCTTCTCTGAATTTGAAGATAAGTGTATTTATCATTTGTGTATTAACATACATATATAGGTAAAACAAAAAACCAACATGATTGGAATGAGTGAAATGTACATTGAATTGAAAAAAAAATGTAAATATATATTTATTAAAGATTTGATTGGTCCATAAACGTAAATATATTCAGTGCGTCTTAAGAGGGGTAGCAAATTTAGAAACCACCCCGGGCAGCTTGTAGCCTCGCTACGCCACTGAATGAGAGTGATTAAATTCAGCTAATCTTATCGATATAAAGATGTTTTCGTAAAGAAAACATGTCAATTGTTTATTATCAAATAGAGATTTGCATGAGAATATTTTTTCATAATATAATTTTAGCGACGTATCGGCGAAACAGGTGTTTCTAAAAGGTATGGACAGAAATGCTATTTTAATATATACAGAATATCCGGTTGTTTTTTTAGACTCACAATATGAAATAAATATTAATCCGTGCTGAAAATGAAGAGCACACGAGGAAATGAATTATATTGTTGGCCATCTGTATTCAATTTTCAAAATGTATTATCGTACACCCCAATATTTAATACTTTATGGTATACAGCGATATTACAGAAACCGGGTAGACAGTGTTTCGGAAGAAGTGACAAAATACAAAAAAAATGTTCCGAATCTCTCGTTAATCCTGTGATGTGGGATATCCTTAAATAATAAATTACATATTCAACTCTAGCAATATCCCTTCATGGTTATCGTGAGAAGACTTACCAAATAGTAAGATCTCTCTTAGTTATACGCAATATTTCATGGTATGCTCTCTAAACTGACAGAAGGCTTGTTATTGGAGAAGTTTTTTCAGTAATCAAGCAAAGGATTGTATAAGCAACCTTAGAGGTAGAAGGTAAATGTATCTTCGTTATATTAATACGTACATATAAACCCTAACCCCACTACTGATCAAACACGGATATTTTAAATTAAAAATATCTACCACGATAAAGCGAATTCGCAACTGCGGGGGACGTGAAGAAAGTTTAGTAATACAAAATAAAGTTTGTCAGCTATTAAGGTTCTCCACTGCAGTCAATCTCAAAACTTAATAAGAAAAACTACTTAAGACGCAAGTCGAAGTCTGATATGTGACTATATAGAGTCAATTATAGGCTTATAATTTAAACATTTTGACGATATGTTTTTCAGTTTTATACACCTGGACGCACAAATAAAAATAACAATAAATCATTTTATGACTCTGTCATAAAACTAGATAACACTTTTATGAGCAATAGCAAGCCAGAGGTATTATCTAAAATGGATTAAAATGCATTTATACATCCATTTGTTTGTCACCGATTAACCATAATTAAGGTTCATTGATTCATTGACAACAAAACAGTAATTCTCAATCTTTAATGAATGATCAATGCTAGCTAGCATAGGTATTTTAATTTTTCAAATAAATTTCTAAATACTTAAATTTATTTGCAGGCACTCTTTCGTTGTTGTGATATATGAGAAAACTTCTTTACCCAATAACTGAACAAGTGATTTTTTATTCATCTTCGATGTTAAAAATGTGCAACTAGATATAATCTTTACTTTTTTTTATTTTTTATTATTTTCGCATATAAGATTCATTTCCAAGATTATACGTAGTATGAAAGTATGCATGTAGATTTCTTGAACTACTTAATATATGGAATCTTACTTTCCAATACTACTATGAAAATAAGAATCTTATTGCACTAGATAAGCTTAAACAATCGGAAAATTTTAATGATTTGTTTGAAAAAAAATTCTTCTCCAGGTAAAATGTAATTGATGAATTAAATACTCCTTTCAACCCCCATAGTGTCCTTGTATTAGAAATGCAAAAATTAAATTTAGCATTTTTAAGAGAGACTAGAAATAAAATATGGATTTTTAAAGGTTTTGTATTGGGGAATTGCACGAAGTAGAATTCAGTGAGAATTTCAGACGAATTCTGAATATAGCATTGCTAGAACCCAGACCTAATCGATCACTCGAAAAAAGCCCATAGCACTCGACCACATAGGTTATATTGAATATAAGTTTGCATGCGAGACTTGTGCCGGCTAAAATTTTATCGTTTACTACGTGAAATCGACCCGAAGCTAATTTCTTAGAACACGACTCAATCCTACAATAAAGCAGTTGCTTTTTTTATGAAGAGTATTGTAATAAATGTTGTTGACACTAATTAAACTCAAATTAACCGAGGGTGATGTTTGTTTTATGAGTTTGAGAAACTCTGTGGCGGGACATTAAACAATGTGTATACTATAATATAATACATCTTTGATTAAGCGGAATGATCACATGTTGTTTAAAATTTTATATGTTTCACATCCAGGTGTGGTTCTTTTTAGAAATTGTGTATTTTTCATTAAAATCCATAAAGCTAGATATATTCTTCATGTTTTGTCTATTTTTAGTAGTTAAAATTCTTTAAAACATAAAATATTGCTCGTTTCGAATTATCACACTTAACTCATTCGATGTGCGTATGATATTTGGTACTCTTTCGTCTAAATTCAGAACTAACATGAAGCACATAAACAGCTAAGAAGCCGATATTAACAGGAGTTGCTACACAAAAACTATGTTTTTATATTAGAAAAAGAGACATTTTTCGGAAAAGGTAAATATGACTAAAGGGGTCAAAATAGTCGTAGAAAATTAACTTTTAATCAGTTGTTTTAAAGATAAGTCACAAATCAAAGATCTACATATCGTTCAACATAAATTCATTTGTAAAGTAATAAAAAAACAAATTATAAAATTGGCCGTGCTAGGCTTCGAGTCCGTGAACATCGTAAACCCCATTAATGATCCTCTCGAACAATATATTTGACCACTGGGTTACATCACTGTAAAAATACATTTATCTTAAAATCACAATTGTTTTAATAATTCATGTTCTTGAATATTCGTTTAGAAAAGTTATTATAAAGAAAACACAAATATATTTTATCGAAGTAGTATATTTTTATTATATTGATATTTAATATTAATCTAATACTGATACGGTAGTAACTAAAATAAATTAAAATATAAGTGCAATATAAAATGGTCTGTGAATACACAATTGAAAAATAAATTCAGCCAAAAAGAATAGTATGATTCAATTATAATAATAAAATAAAGGTACAGCATTATATATTGCCAATGACGGTTTGTCTATGGCATTTTAGATACGATCCACGGTAATTTTCCGGTTTTCTTGAAGCAGTAATAGTCGTAGGCCAGTTTTCCTAATATTAAAATAATAAGGCTAGCCAGGACAACGTTCAGTATGTCGATCGGTTGTAGTGTTTCTTCCACTTGCAAACAGATGGTGCTCCGAGATATTGTGATGACCTAGAAACAAAAGGCATTTTTGATAGAGTACGTGTACAGAATACATTTCGCCTTTAAGCGGTGATTATATGATAAAAAAATAGAATTTGAAAAATAATAACACTCAAAATGGTAAAATATTTAAGAAAAAATTTACTATGATCAAAGGAATGCGATTTTTCTATTGAGTACTTATTGTTATCCGTACGATGAATCTGCCATTTCTGAGCAAGGGAGCCTGTGAAGACATTCGGTAGATGTCTTAAGATAAATTCTTACATCCTTAAATACTGTCAATGCGAGAATCGGACTATACAAAAGAACTTTTTAAATACATTTCTTATTGTTAATGATTATCATAAATTTAATGGAATGTTTTTTTTCTATAATAATGACGATTCTTTCATTTTGACAAATGTGCGAGTTGATTGAAAAATTTTACTTGGACATTAAGTGTGTCAGGAATATCGGTGGTCACGCAAGTGATATCGTCCAAGTCTGCCATCAAATCTTGATATTTAGAGAGGAGATCTTGGAAACGAGGAGTGAAATGGCAATCACATCGCCATGGGTTTCGCCCGAGGTATACGTGAGCGATATTTTGGTTGTGCTGAAAGGCGTTGTCGAAGGCGTATGCCGGAAGCTGAAACAGACGTAAAACACCACAATTTATATTAAAAATATAACAATATTTAAACTTATTGTATTAAAGCGTAACCACTAAAAAAATACCAATCTCTTAAAGTTAGCAAAATACTGATTGCACACTAAAAAGTGTTCATTTGAATCGTATAATTACGTGAGGAAAACAAATGAACGATGGCTTAACTTTGAACTGGATTCTCCATGAGTCTGATAATAATGAGTCTATTATACTGACAGTTAAGTCTTAGAATGGTGGCCTAAGCGGCAAAATCAAATGATTATAATAATTTCATAAATACAAACGTATGAATCTATTCCGATACAAAAAATAAGATGATTAGATTCTTTCTTTCTCGAATATGTTTAAATACAAAGCGAAAAACAGAAACATGTGTGATTCCAACACAGAGCATATGGAATCATAATTGTTCCTTTCCGATCAGAATTTATTTGCGAATATTTATAGCAAGCAAATCCGAAGAGATTGTCGATCAAGAAAAGGTTGATTAAAACTTTTACGAATTCCGATGACTATAGTTATATATATATTAAAGTATTTATATGAGCTGAAGATTAAACTAGAAAAAAAAATATGTAACTAAAAAATATTTATCGGCTGAAGATAGACTTTAAATATCAAATTTGATTTGTTGAAACTTTGTACGATTCCACATTTTTTGTCACTAACTGTCTTTTCTGTTGCATCCATGTGATAGAATGCCTGAAGATGCCGAAGGAGAAACCCGGGTCGTAAAATTGTTGTATCGTACAAGGTTTCAACAATTCAAATGTCATTTTTTTTTTGTTTCAATATCTTTGTCTTATTATTTGAAAAAAGAAGTATTCAGAAAAGTTGGCTAAATTTTGTAATTGAAACCTGCGTCATGTTATTTCCTCGGAGACTAAACACTCTAAAAGTTTGCATCCAGTCTGCTCCTTCCAAAGGTTGCACACTGCTGACCATATTATCGTCGAGGTACACGTCGGCGACTCGTCTGTAGGCGAGATTTTGTGACAATGGTCTTACGTCAGTAATCTGAAATTGATTTTATTTTATTCAGCCGTAACAGAATAGAAAACATATTCAAGCATTCCAACACAATTGTTGATTGAAGATTTTCTTATATTGCTTGTTATATCAGTTGTGAGTCAAATTAATTTGGGCAAAATATTCATAGCAAATATTTTATATAATGTGGATATTTTCAACGTCAAATAATTATTGCAGCAAATACTTTTTAAAAATAGTAAAAATACATTTCATAGTACTATTTCCACAATATATTTTCTTATCAGGACCGGTTTCCTTCATCGAGAGAATTATCAAATGATATCTATAGCACAGTTTCTCAACTAGTGGTCCGCGGAGATTTTTGAGTGAGCCGAAACAATCGAATTTCATATTGTATTTTTATGGATTTTAAAATTACATCTGTTTGTTGCTGTTTGTTTTAATATATTATACTTAAATGTTATTATATTAGCATACGGTGTTGCAAAATTAAGTATTTTGAATAAAAAATCAACTACGTAAATATTTATATTTAATTCGAATGTTGATGGTTTGCTAAATATTTTTGGACTTTTTGGTGGTCCGCGGATGTAAAAAGGATGGGAAACTATGATCTATAGCACACCTTATTTCCATGTAACATTAAAATAGTTGTTATAGTGGGTATCTTTGGTGGCAGTTCTGTAAGTCCCAGGAATCGACAGTCAGCGGTACTGACAGGAAATAGAACGCCTTCGGGATTTCGCACCAGGTTTGTGAGGTGGCAGGAGCACCGCGGAGGGCATTCCTCCCGCAGAGTCTATAGAAGAATTATAACATTAAAAAGAGGAAAACTTAAATAAAAACAAAATCTAGTTTTCACTTTCTAAAATTTTATATGTTAAATTTGATCAAATATAATTTTAATAATAAGGTCGTCATTTTCATTACGCATAGCCTTCAAGTAACGTTAAGTGACATATTTCTGTTGATAATTTTTTAATTTAAAATAAAAGACAAAATGACATCATATAGAAAAAAAAACTGCCTTGAAACCTTTGAGTTATGGACTTCCCTATCAAACCGCATATTATATTTTATACTTTTTTAAGTTGACTTTTTATTTGTATTTCACGTCGAAACTTTGACCTATCTGAATTTTGAGTGACATCAGTATCAAATTTCCCAATTCGTTCGGGGTTTTTATTCTTATCAAAAAACCTTTCTCAAAAAAAAGCAGTATAAAATATTTATATAAAAACCTAAGTATTTTTTTCTCTGAAAAATGCCTGATATATAGAACTAGGAAAATATGTATTGTGTATCATTTAAATATAATGCTATTCCAAAAAGAAGGGACAGTTAACACCTTAAATTTAATCAATAATAAGATAAAAAATTCAAACGCATGATTGCTAATAACGAAATCGAATAATAATTCTCCTTATTCGTAAAGTACTATTTTTTTCTACAATTTTTTGTGTGATGGAAAAGTCCGTTATTTATCTTAATAAAGAATATTGTCTATATCTTGAAAAAAAAATTATAAATGTGCCAGTGAAATTCAAATCGTTGAGTGAGACGAAATTTCATTGACTAATCTGACGAAGAAACGACTAAAACATAATACATATACATTGAGCATCAAGATAATGAAAATATCCAAAATTGGAATAAATTGTATAACGGTCAAACCTTTTTGATTATCCTTAGAATAATATATGCTTTTTTCAGTTAATTGAGTAATATTAAGTTACTGGTTTTTATTATGTATCAGTGCTATATATTATGTTTGAAATATAACCTTTAGAATATCCATGACAATATGCAAAGGTTTCCCGGGATACATATTGCCTTGGCAAGTGAGGTTCTTAAAGTCGACAATTTTTGATATTGCCAATAACGCCGACGTCGTGTTCAGTTCGTGCATCCATTGTATGCCCTCGTGGGTACAGTTCCAGCGATTACCTGTAAATATGTATATTAAAAAAATGTTTCCACTCCATAAAAAAATAGTTTAAACATCATCCACATGCCCTGCTATATTGTCGAATATATCGATTGAATTTCGTTGGTAACGTCGTACGTCATTAGAGCACAATGTTTCATCGCGGATGAAGTCATAAATATGATATAAATACATTTCAGAAATCGATGATTGCTCTATCATTTTCGGTTTCATATTCATATGCATCTTATGTGTAAGAGACGGCTGTGTGCCTTAAACTCTTCAAGAAAGCTGGCGTTTATTTAAATTTATTGAAAGTAGAAAAAAAAGTATTCCCATACGGGCTACAAGAAGTGAATAATTTATCTAGTGGAAAATTACTTACGTGATTTTCTTTGAAAATTTATCACGCAGTAAGCCTAACGTCAGATTGTTTTGAAGTTTCTTAATTCAAAATTATATTTGAATGCATGTATGTATACGTCTTGATTCTTATATAGCCGCGATCAAATATAATGATAAAATATTTCGAAAAACTTTTATGTTTATCTCGATATCGTCATTCCATTTTATTAAATAAGTTCACAAGACGAGTAAGGCAAACCAAACTGTTTTTGCATTACAAAAACCTGTTTTTAAATAAGACAAAAATATAATATAACGATTTCAAAAAGTTGTTATGTTATAAAAACTATTACGTCAAAATTAAAACTGTTATTTTCTTTGGGACACTGTATTCACAAAGCGGTGAGTGGAAACTAATATTAGCTTCGTAAATAACAGGTTTGGTTAGCGCAAATTTACACTCCTTATCAGGAACAATGTTTCTGAAGATTATTAAATACGCCATCACATATGTTTTCCAAGGGCACGGAATATGCAACCGTAGGGATAATTGCACTGAAATTTCAAAATAAATAAATGTTCTTTATTTGCAATTTTTGTAAAACCGCATTTTAATTAAATAATTAAAACAAAATATTATAATGTAAAGATCAGAACAAGTTTCATTTATCACGAGCATTAGGAATTTATCAGAAGGTAACGCTTGTGAGAAAGCGAAACTGTTCATGATCATAAGGTATTGAAACTGTGAAAATATTTCCAAGAATTCTGTTTCACTTATTTGAAAATAATGCATTTCCACCAAGCAGGGGAAGTTACCCCTAAAAAGTGAACACATAATATTTATTCACTTTTAGAGTAAATAATATTTATTCTGCTTTTCTATTAGAGGGTTTCAACGAGATTTGGTTGTTAGTCAGTCACACAGTTCTGTATTGAGAATGCGTAAGAATATAAGCGTATAATTATTTCGACGATATATTTCAAATATTTTCGAACGAAGTACAATAATTAAATTATTTTTTTGTATCTTAAAAATATTAAAACTATAAAATAAATACGTGTTTACGTATACATATTTTTTATATGAATCATTGAAATAAAATAAATTTCAAATCGATTCTGACGCAAGCTAATCTTCCGAATATTTTCAAAGAATTGAAAACATTCAGATACTTTTGTTGGTTATCATAGGCGAGAATTTATTATTCAGTTTGTTGGCTCAAAATATTTGCATCGGTTTGATAAAATAACTGTGCTAAATGGAATTTCAGAAACATACGAGTTAAAAATATGTTTGGTATGTTGACAGAGCTTAATAGATAAGTATTTGAAATATTGTTTCGGAAACAATACTGTAATGCCTATTTCAATACAACGCAAACATTGGAAATTGTTAGTTAAGATGAAAATAATTTGTAAAAACGGTTTCTGACATATTTATGTATAAAAATGAATGTTTAATTATTTGTTTATCTCGTATGCGTTATACTATTAATCTGATTGTAATTGAACTTTGGTGGGTTGCTATGCATGCGTTCACAAATGTTTCTAAATCGGTAAAACTATTAGATCTGGACCGGTGGTTGCTCATCGAAATCATAATCTGTTTCATCCACTTGCGATAATTAAATTGAAATGTTTTAAATTTGTTTACGCTCGTGAAGGTTTCTTAATAAGTGTGACCATTAGGTCAAGACCTGTAACACTAATTGCAGGCATTATGAACTGATGCACTTGCCTGTGTGAATATGCTTCGCATACGGAAATTTACATGTGGCCTGCTCACGCGTCGAAATTTATGATTTATTCGTGTTCCCAACAGACGGAAAAACAATATGTAATGCAGAAGATCTCGGATAAATTAACGAAACTTTGAGAGATGGTGATGGAAATGACTGATTGTAATTTAAGGTTATTTATAAGCATAATCGAATTTGTGTCAATTGTTAAAATAATAGAAACGCTCTTTAAATTTATGTTACACTCATAACATAAATAAGTATCTAAAAAAGGAATAATTTTTAATTGAATTGTATTGTTTGAGATGACTAAATAATCTGTAATTAGAAACAATACGTTAACTGTTTAATTTGCTGACAATGAAAGTTAATTAAGACAGTCGGACAAATATAAACAATTTTATTAAGTCTGGTTTCTGGTTGATCCTTGAAGTAAATGATTGGAAAAAACAGACTGCCATGACAAACAAACATTCGGGTTAATTAGTAACTACTCCCCGGGGAGAAAATACGACGAGCTTATTCCGCATCAAAGCTCTTTTATGTATAACATTGATTATGTAAAGAAAAAATATCTGTATGTAAAAAATTATCACCGTAGTCTGTACACTTTGTGACAGTGGCATATTGGAAACTTTCTTGGTAGAAATTTTCACTAATAAGAAGTATTAAGAAGCGACAGGAAGTTTTTAGTACTATTATATTTATAAAGAACAGGAAGTCGACTTGTGCGTTCAAATAACAAGGCAGGCCACGTATTATGTAGTGAAACTGACTGCTTAAGATTTACAAATTAAGAAAAAAATATTTGGTATCGTAATATTTATGTATATATATTTTATAGTAAGTAAAAAATTAACTTATTGTTTGGAAGAAAAACGTAATAAAAAATAATTTATTTTTCTAGTATGTATTTAATTTTTATTTGCTTGTAAATACTCAAAAGCAGATATGTGATTTAATTTATATTGTATTTCATATAGCGTGCGATTGGACTAAAATTCGCGAGAAGAAAAAGCATAATATGATTTATAGCATCCAATAGTCATGCTCAGTAAGAAAATACATAAAAGAGATAATTTTCTTTCAATAAATTGTTTGTTACATAAATACGTGTGTAAGTTATGGTTATAACAAAAATCATAAGGAAGCTCATAGAGGTAAACGTTAATAATCTAATAACTAGAAGTGTGTTAAATTAGGCAAATATTCAATATCAAACATAGATTATATTCATGTAATATTTGAAGGTACTTACTCGATAAATAAATGCTCTTTAATGTTTGAGGTGCACTTAATATATCTGGGTCGATACTTATAAACAAGTTTGCACGTAAATCCAACTCCTCTAGAACTGGAAAAACTGCCAAGAAATCCCCCGGAATCGTCCAATTGTACAAATGATTAAGTTGCAGATTCTGAAAAAAGAACAGTATCATTGTTTTTTTAATGGGGAAAAATGGTTCAAACAAACGATTCGTTATTTTCAAAAATATTAGTCGTATAAAAACCAATATTAAGTTATGTTTTTGAAAAATAAAAAAAGAGAAACACGTGCCGATAATGAAAATTCAGGCGGAAACACACAAACGGATGTCAAGTGAATTAAGTCAGTCAAACATGCAATTCTTAAAAAGAAATTTCTCGGAGCTGTAAGGAGAATATTTTGTAATATCCTCCTATTTTTTTTTTGAATTGTGTTTGATAGCGGAACAAAAATTACGCTCAAAGCTACGAATAGCATTTAGGGTATAAACTTAAAAGACCAAAAATTCCCAAGGCAGTTGATAAGATAAAATTCCTAGTCATTTGAAATTTCTCGGCCTGATTTAAGATTCTGTTCTAACTTCCTTTCGAAACACACTTATTGAGATGACATTTTCTAAGGCTTTAAAAATTCTTTACAATTCAGAAGACACACACTTTTGGTATATTTATGTCAAGATGATTTTAACTTGAGGAAATATCGAAGAGTATATTCGGGTATTTCTAATGGACACTGTTGGATATAAATTTTGAACACTAACACTGATATTTCTTGATGAAAAGTCATGATATTTTGAATAATAAAAATATATTTTTAGTACTAATTCCACAATATATTATATGATCAGGTCCCGTTTTGCTCATGGATATTTTAGTTGATACCAATTGATTATGCTCGCAATAAGCGAAACCAGTCCTGATCATAAAATATAATGTAGGAATAGTACTAAAAATATGTCTATATTATTTTTAAAAATATTCTAATGTTGAATACTATGTTACATTTTCAATAACGAACGAAACAGTCAAAATATATCTCAATAATTTATTTATTGTTGATACCTATAAAAACAAATTGTTGAATTTTATTTTATCAATCGTAAATTTACCAATAGCGTATACATATTTCATAATTTATTAGTTACTCGTGGGATACAATTAAGAAGAATACTGTGTTAAACGTATGAGAAAATTTTTCAAAACGACTGCGAATTTACAATACAGTTGTATTTTTTGATTAAATTAAAAAGTACCTTTATATATTTTGCTGCAGATGAAGTGTCGTAGTGAAACTTCGTATGGGACGAATTGAAAATTGATAAATTCATCATATTTGGAAATTGTTGTATTATCTGATCAAGAGCAAAACACTTTGATGGCCATTCTTTTAGTCTCAAAAAGCGAACGTCATCACTGAAATAATAAAAAAAAAACGAATTAAGCAGGCTAGAAAATTGTAATATTGAATTATGTCTTATAATGATGCAACGCTATAGTTCTATTCAAAACAGTTAATGAACAATTATGTTTTTTCAGACTGAACGCTTGGAGTCGATAACAAGAAATATGAACTAAATTACCTAAATAGAATAAAAAAGACTATACAAATAAGATACATTTAATACTATTGTATTATTCGTAAGGTTGTGCTGTCACCATTACAATGGATATAAAAATACACGAGACAAAAAATACGAATTAATGATTTTCATATCTTATAAAGTACAACTATTTATATGTCTTTCATTATATTATCTTTATGTTATATATGGACATGAGTGAAAAATAAGTATTGATGGGATAATGAATCTGTTCATGGTTATCAATGAAGAACGTATCAATTTTAGGTGTTACAAAATGTCCACACATGACACACAATATTCCAGGACTAAGTCTTGGCAAGATTTATATCAAATACTCATTTTTTCATTTGAAATTTGATTTTTTGGGTATAACTGCCTGTATTGACTATTTAGTTAAGTTAAAATTCTTATTGCGTTAATTTCAATCATTTAAAGATATGTAGTGCAGTTGCGTTTGTAAGTAAAGATAAACGAATTTATTAAAAAAACAATAAATAGTTAACATACTTAACATGCTTTAGCCATTTGATTTCTACACCTTTCCGACAGGAGAGAATAATTTCTCCAGCATCAGTTCTATTGGTGATACATTCAGCGTTTTTGTAAGGTATTGCCAATTTTGGATATTTCATCATAGTCTGACACTCATCATCTTGGAGCAGATTGATGTTCAGATTGTCAGTGAAGTTTGTGTTTGGAGAAGCAGTACCAATCATAAGACAGGCAGTTATCAAGGTAAATGTGATTCGGCTAAAAATAAGAAAGGTTTTATGTGAGAATATAATGTAAATACTGACCATGAAATATTGAATTAAATGGTATTATTAATTTAATATTAAAACTTAAATATTGCTTTTTTACTGAGACACCATAAAGCGTTATAAACGCCATTCGCAAATAGTTAAAATAATACTGATTGCTAACCAATATTTAAGTAAATGAAACAATATTTTTTTAACAACATAATTAATGAATCTTGAAATTCTATTGTTGATGAGATAGAAGTGTGTTCACAAAAATGATAGTATGATAGAATTGATATAATATTTGAGTAACATTCAATCGGTATCATTGACGTGAAAAATACAAAATTTTCTTTTCAGATAAAAAAAGATTTCTTTTTATCATTGCGGGCGCGTTAAATTCGCTGAGGTCATTATCGTGCAATTTTGAATTGAAAAAAATATTTTTACACATATAATTTTACGTGTCACAAAAACATTGTGTTTTTATATTATAAATTAAAAAAAAAATATTATATAAGGAAGAGGCTTCTTATTGGAAAATGTACTATTTTTTCTTTTATGACCTTTCCATGAGAAATAACAAAATTAAATTAGGATGGAAGTCTTCTAAAATGTGCTATTTATTTTCCCTCAAATATATTGTACGACATCGGGGGATATGTTGAAACTTTGAACCTTTTCGGAAAAAAAAAATAATCATGATATTTCGCAAGTATTTTTTCGAATATGTAAATAAATACGATGTATTGTATTCATAAGGAAAAAAAGTATTATCAAATAAAATAAACGCTTGTAATTATTAACAAACGTAATTTTAAAGAAAATTGAAGTTATTTGAAGAAATAATTACATGACACGATTTTTTTTTGTATTGGTTGCTGCAGTTTCTGTGACTGTTTGTTTGACGAAAAAAATGTGTCTAGTATTTTTTTTTATACACATGTATAGCACATTTGGGTTTTGTTGGCGTCTTGTAAGATATTTTTGTATTCTCTATGTACTGTAAACGTGACACTAACTCTTTATTGGAGAGGTGCAAGGTTACGTTAATTAACCTGAATCAATCAAGACTTCGACTGAGATAAAAATATAATAAAAATGTGTTTAAAATTAACTACATACGCTTTTATAAAAGAGCTGCAACTACATTTAGTTAACAAGGATTCGATTGTTCTATTTTCAAAAAGTTGGAATACATTTTGAAAAGATGAAAAAAAAATTTTAGTTCTGTTCATTATATTATGTCTCTTATAAAATTTGTAAATAGTTATTTTTATTCTGATTCATATTAATATGCATTTGGTTACTAAAACCCGCAAGCTGATTTCATGATATGGTAAAAAACACACAAAGCTAAAAATAGATAACTTTTATCAACAAAATCGTGATGAAATACGCTAAAAATGTTTTAAGTTCGAAAGTGATATTATTAACGCACTTCAAATGTTTTGCGGCAAGTTTTTTTCATTACCACACAATGATCCAAAAACTAGCCAAACTAGAAAATATTATATCTACATTGACACTTTGGTTATTTCATTTGAGCTAAATTAAAAATGATGATGCACAATTATACGAATATTTTCATCACGAGTTGTTTTTTTTATTAGTTCAATGTAATAAATAAGACGTTGAATGAAAAAAGTGTTTTTAATTCATATTTTCGTACGAATATGAGAATGATAGTACGTAGAATCGACTGTAGTATATTATTATTTGTGGCATGTGGATGACAATCGGAATATGTTTTTTTTTTAATATTTAAAAAAATATTTGCGAGAAAATGTTGTTTTAATTAATTTATGATACCGACTGAAGGTGTTTGATGGTATTTCAATATCAAATTTGAATTGTTACAACTTTGTACGATTCCACATGTTTTGTCACTAACGACCCAGGTTTTGCCTTTCGGCATCTTTAGGCATTCTATCACACGAATACAACAGAACTGACACTGAAATGGCAGTCTGTTGCATCCATGTGGTAGAATGCCTGAAGGTGCCGAAAGGCGAAACCCGGTTCGTTAGTGACAAAACACGTGGAATCGTACAAAGTTATAACTATTCAAACTTGTTTTAATTGCAACATTTCAAAATTCAAGACACGAATAAATCATTTGAAATAATTATACCTATACAGTAATTATAAATAAAACAAAAATCTGAAATGTAAATGTTTAAGTTATATGACCGAATATGCTGAAGTATGGTAGCAAAATTGGATATTGTAAATGTATTAGAAGGTGTCTTACCGCCACGCCGAATAATTATTTCCTGCCATGTTGAGATCAAAAAGATCCTGTTTTATGTAGAAGTGGGAGCTTTTCGGAATCGATAATGGCAAATTCGATACTTTGCATAAACTTTTGTGCGGTTAGTCTTGATTCAAAGAAGCTTAACTTTCCGAAATGATGCTCACGATTTTCTTTGAAACATCTTTATATTTTGATATTTAACGTTTTAGCACGGAAACTTTTGACACTTTAAATATTTTCTTTTGAAACCAGTATTTAATAATGAATTTAACAATGATTTTTTGTTTATGTATTACAGATACAAATTAAAAAATACTGGAAAATAAAACCATGCTACGATAATTTAAAGCATATTGATGATTCTAACGGAAGGGTTTTATGATATCAAAAAATATTAGTTGAAATAATAATAATTTGAAAATAAATTAAATGAGACAAAAGTGTATTAATAATTTTAATGCTTTAAGTTTTTTACAAAACTACAACACTAGTTTTTCATATAATATCGATTTAATCGTAATGACATAAGAATTTTTCAGAGCTCAATTCAATAGTTCACCTTTAGATTAAGCCATATTCTAAAACAATTACTTTTCACCAATATTTCAGGCGTGAGTAAAGAAACAAGCGCCCAAAGAATTAAACATAAATATTCTGTCGAAGAACAAAATTTTATCACTATCTCTCAGATATTTTATTTCAGTTTTTGGCTTTAGTTGTGAAGATAAAAGAAATTTTATGGATTTTCTTTTTTTGTGTTTTTGTTTTGAAAGAATAAATTAAACAAATAAGAGGTCGATGGTTTTCCATCATAAGCACACGGTAAACAATTAAAAGCACAAATAAAAAGAAGCTGTTTTCTGAAACAATTAAGCTTATCTCGATCCTTAGCTAGTGAAATTATTTTTTAAGATGATAAGGGTCGCAGTTTACGAAGGGTATATATAACAAAATTTTCATCGTACATTATTGAACAATTGAATTAAGTAGATACACTGAGTAACTTGATATAAAACAAATAAATCTTATGTATTATAAGGCCGCTGAAATCGCATTCGTGAAAATTTTACACGTTACTTTAAATGCAAACGCTCACTGAACTTCCAATTATTATCCCGCGCTAGACTAGGCAGTAGAATATTGTATTTTGTTCACGGCCGAAACAAAAACACATCCTGTTCACGTACCAAATGGAAAACGTAAACATTCAACCCATGTTAACATCAAAGCAAATACGTCTGGCCAGGCCAAAGCCTTTTGTGACACTGCAACCTTTGCGATGTTTTCAAAGCCTCCAAAAAGAATAAATACTTACATGTGTTCATGTAGCCCGCATCAGAATAGAAAGAGATCACAGTTCGTTTAAGTGTTTTATTAAAAAAACCTTGATCATATATCATAATAGTATCAAAAAGAATCAATTAATCATTCGGTAGACATACATATTTCTTCTGAAAATTTGAGGAGCCTGTGTAGTGGGCACTCAGTATCCCAGCTATTTTTATATATTTAATGTAAACATGGCAAACACTCTATAAATCCCCTTTTCCATTACATTCAGTCCAAAGAAGCGTTAATGTATCGATAATTTTTTTCTTTAAATTTGAATACCAAATTACCGAAACCCTTCCTGAATTATAGTGAGTAGGAGACAAACCCATATATTCTTTGCCAGAAAGTTTTTAAGTGTTGTTTATCTTATAAACAACATTTAAATAAACATTTTGAAAACTGTTCTACCAATCTATTGGAAATATTTTTTTACGAAACATACTTCCTGGTATACAAGGTGTGACTAAACCTTTTTGTATACGTCTCTTTAGAACAAATATTTTTTCATCTCATTTACCGTTGAACTGTATATGTGAGCTGTATTGAAGTAAATCACAAGCAATCACTTAAGCGTAGATGCCATCTTTTATGTTAAATTAAATATTTCATAATAATTTGCAATGGATGGAAAAACGATATTATTATTGCATTGATAACTATACCGATAATTAATATCAAAATTATGGTAATAGCTGCCTTTATGATCTTTGCATAACAAAAATGATTAAATAGTGAAGTAAGAAGATTACAATGAAGTTATAATTACTTTGCCTGATGCAGTTATTTCCAGTTCAAAACGAAAATCCAAAAAGTATATGGTTATAATTGCGGTGAAATTTTATAAGTTAAATATGTCGCTATATGTTTTTATCGAGTTGAATATATTTTCGAATTGAATCAATAGATGGCATAGTGTAACATCCGGGAAAACAAACCGTGTATTAAAATTTTAGGTGTAGTCAATAGATGTCACTAAAAATATTCGTTTTACAACAATATAAAACGGCATCACAAAAAGAGAACAAGACGTTTATTTTTATGTATGTGTTTTTCATTTCAAGTCACAAAACATCGATTTCTTAACTTTAAATTTGTTCATAATTAAATATCCTACAATTTGCAGATTGCAATATGCAAATTATATTTTTCTGTCCTTGTTATAATACCGACTATGAAAAGTAATAGAGAAATCTAATATAAATTGGTTTTCTCACCTTCGGCCGTTATGGGTATGCAGCCAAAGTCACATAACCGTCTTTACGGACCAATCTGTAAGTCATGCACCATGATCCTTTAAAGAGAAGAAAAAGAAAATGTGACTTGCTCTGCCACTCGTTTCCCGTATTATGTTGCAAATTTATCGAATGCTTCAAAGTTGATCTTGGTTGATACTAAGTCAGCGTGACCTATTGGTCCCGTATATGGACGGACCACGGCAAACAGATTTACTTGTTCGGCATTCATCTTGGGATCTCACAGTACGTTATAAGCGTCCTGATGGTTGTGTCCACAAGTGCAATCCGGCCTTTCAACCAATTTAATTAGGCCAACTAGTTAAAATAACTGAAAGAAAAGTTTGGAGAACAGAAAAGAAATTTTTGATTATTTAGAGCGGGGTTGGATTCTGACTTATTAATATCTGAATCCTGCTGCATCTAGACGAAGGTTTTTTTAGTCCGATTATTGTGGTCGGAGGTTTACTGGAAAATCGTTATTAATGAATGCCGAATTTATATAAAAAAAACAAACTTGTAGTATCACTGGGTCATTTATAATATTAGTGCTGCATTACAATATTTTTTTACGCAATACATTATTGTGATAATATAATTTGACGATAATCTGGATATTAACAAAGTTTTGGTTGGACTCTATAATATTTATTCAGGAATTAAAACGTAGAAGCCAGTTGTTTCATAACTTAATAGCAGCACATACATTTGAAACAAAGAATTATTAAGCCATTATCTTGAGATCGTTTGTGTAGTAACCATAGTCAGCAACTATCATGATGGTGGCATCAACAAATTTTTCACAAAAATGGATTTTTGCACTGCCAATCAGTATTCAAAATGTACCCTTGGGGTTTATTATCTATTAAAGATAGTTAAAGAAAATAAGCATCGTTGAAAAGTTATACATAAGCATTTTGTATGTAAAAATATTTTGTAAGGAAATAAAAAGGAAAACCGTTTTGATAAAACCCGTGCCAAAGGATGTAAGACATAGGGTTTACCTATTGAAAAAAGAAAAGTGTTATCGGCTTAAAGAGATAACTGTCCTTGTACATTAGAGACATTGTGTGCGATAAGTATGTAAATCTGGATGAATATTTATCGAAGACCCGTAAAAAAAGAAAGTTTTTAACGGCTTTGTATGCAGGTATTTACAAGGGTCGAGGACGTCGAGTTTGGTCAGGAAAGAAGCCCCTACTGATGATTGATGGTGCATAGCGGACGTCACGCTCCATGGTTGGAGTAAAAACTCAAAATGCCATTATTGAAAATAATATATATTAACCAATAACTGAAAAAAATGTAACTATCGATCGAACATGTTACTTATGCGCGTGGAAACGTAGCGCTGTGTGCATTTCCGGTCTGACACAAAAGTTGCTAGAATTCGAAAATTTTAAATTCCCTACTATTTCATTAATACTTTTACATAAAAATATTTATCTACAATAAGTTTCAATGTTCATAAATACCGTGGCTACTTACTTGTCATTTTTGCGATCTGTTCATTCGCTTTATCCAGGGGTTTCAAATCTAGTTTCATCAACCACCGCATTTCCCGGTGCACTGTTATAACGATATTATTCACATGGTTATTATAATTGTATTACTGGCATTTGCTTTATTAAAAATAATACGTATCAAGATTCATATGTATTGGTTGCAATGATTTTTGTGTTTATAGTGTATATAGAATTAGCTTAATAATAATTCTTTAGTTTATCAATAAAATCATCTAGCTCATGAACAAGGAATACTATTCAATAAAGCTGTTTTGGCATCATGCTGTCATCAGAATTATCAATATTTAATCCGTCATACTAATGATACTGTAATTGTATTTTAAACTACACGAAAAACTAAGTAATGATTGTAAACGGAAAGAGTTCATCTAATAAAATTGAGCCGTGTAAGTTTTGTTTCAATTATGTAGCTCGACCTATCAGACATGGCAAAGTTAAAAGTATGGTGTTAGGAAAGCTATAGTTAACGAATTGGTTTCTCAACGCTCAATTTTCAGGATCGGATAGAATGTTTGCAGTACGAAGTGTTATCATCAAAGTCATGATTATGAATACAATACTATTTTTTTAATGTTTTATAGAAATGATTTAAATATTTTTGATTTTTCGATTTAATGACGAATTAAAAATAGATATTTGAATGGTTACGCGTTATTGAATAAATATTCTTGGTTTATAAGAACTAAAAATATGGCGAGCCTGTTCACCATGGTGATGGAAGTTATAATGATAAAATTTTCTTTAGACATCTATACGAGCGATCTTAGTTTTACTATAAAAAGCAGCGAAACTAAAAATTTTAGTGCACATTGCATAGGTTGTTCAAAGTTGTATCTATAGTCACCGGCTTAGGATTTTCAGTTCGTAATTTTTATCGTTGCGTGATTGTCACAGCAAATATGTCTGAAAAATTTAATGACATAATTGAACTGTATACAAAATGACGACAAGAAACAAGCTTAAAACGATCATATATTTATTAATATAAAATTCAATTTACGATACCGATTGAATTGTTGAAGCTGTGTAAACTACCACATTGTTTATAGCCACGATATGAGTTTCGATTTTAAGCATCTTCGGGCATTTCATTACACAGATACAATATAACTGAAAACAGTTTGCAAGTTGTTGTCAAATTATACATATACTATTTTTGATAATGACTGAATATGCTTGATGGAATTTCTTTTGTCTTGCCAGTTCTATTACCTATGTGTGATAAAATACGTGAAAACGCTGAAAAGCAAAACTCGGGTCGTAAGTGAAAAAAACATGTGTACACAGTTTCAACAAATCTAATTTAATATCAGATTTATTAAATAGTAACTCTTGGCTCCAACCCGTTGGCCATTCCTTTGTCACACAGGGATACGATCGTCACTTTGTCATGTTGAAATGCTCTTTTCATCCGTTCTCTTGTCCTAAATCCTGCTTGTGATGTGGGATTGCAACTGACATTTCAGTGCCTCGGTCTGTCCTGCCGACGCTGCGAAATATCTTCAACATAGCCACTGGACACAACGCTTCGTTGAAAATATCAATAAATCATTAGGTAATTACTTGAGGAGGCATGGATATGTGCCCAATCATAACAATTATTTATTGTGATATTTTTTTGGAAAACAGTAAACATCGTTTGCGTTAATTGCGGAAGTCGTTATAAGGCATATATTATAACTTTTTTGTTATAATTTGTAACGATAAAAATACTCGAGGAGTCAATAAAAAATAGCAACTGAAACATTGATTAAACACATGAAAATATTAAACAGTGATTTACGTACTTATTATTATTTCTATAGAGTAGCGTATTTTTAAATATTTTTGATAGTTTTATTATTGTAAAAAGCATTATTATATTAAAAATTTTAATAAGACCGTTTCTAGTATTTTCTGTTAAATTGCCGCTGAAAAAATAATTTCGTCGATAGATAGTTTGAATATAAAGCAGCAACAGTAAAAGCTACACATAAAACAATAATACTTTTGTTTATTAAATGTCGTTGTGAAATCGTGTCATTTGACAGTTCCATTCAAAGCGTATTCTATTTTTGTTTCAATATAGACATGATGTTTTGTTTGTTTGACTTTGATACGATTCGATAGTAGTAACAATAATTTCAACGTTCCAATTTTAAAACGGCAAAATCATAGACAAAGCATACGCGGGCTATTCCGTGTATACTTGAACAATGCGCACATGCTAAGAAATAACTTGTGTTCGATAATGGGTTGATAAGTAAAACATATTTGTATGATATACACATGTAACCTTTCAGAACATGATGTGATCGTTTCAAGCGGATTGTTGTGCCTCGAGGCAAACCCTTTGATTGTTGTCTCCGTTGAATTGTGGGCCCCATCTAATTATTCAGCCACACGAACAATCGATACATGATCGACGTTCCAGACATCCTTGAAATATACAAATAATTTTCGCAAAGTTCCATTGAATCATTATAAGAGTGTTAGTGAAACATGAATCTATAATTTGTGATCCTCAACTTTTTACAAAATCCATTTCCAGTAAACAAGAAAATATATTCAGTATTTCAATATTGTATGAAAATTTGTTTTTATTATTTGAAATATAATGCCTTTCTACCAAGAATTGACAGTTAACACATTAAAAGTGGCACAACTAAAATCTATAAAATTTCAAATCTAATGCGTAAATGTTTTTTTTTATTGCTAGTATAGTTCAAAACATTATTAATTGACACCTTAAAAATATGATCACATTGAATTTAATGGAACCCTGAATTGATCAATTTAAATTTGAAAAATAATATTTGAGAACATCTGATGTATTCAACTAAATAACAATATTTCAACATCAATTGTCAAACCAACAGAAGTTTCTATTTTCAATAGTAACTGAAATATGTAGTTATTTTGATGTGCTACATTACAAATACAAGCGAAATATCTATGTTACCTTTTCTATTGTAAAGAAAAAGTTTTGATATTTTTCCGACTTACCGATAAACTTTCTTCGTTTATATCGAATTTAATAATATTTTGTGCTATTTTCATAAAATATCTCGAAAATTATAACAGTATAAATAATGTAGGTTCATGCCATATTCATATATATTGTATAACATTAGTATGTTTCAAAATCATGCGGTCAAATATTTGATTAATCTATGTCAATCGTATCTCTATTCACTGTTTTTTTTATTTAATGTATGGAAATTGTCTCCTGTGTGAATAGATTGAGCTATAAAATTCGTTATAAAGCTTCGTTTAGTAGTTGCATTTTAATAAATTAAAGCTATGTAACTGGTTAAAGAATCATTAAATTAAACGTTGTAGTAATTATCTATCTATATTTGGTTATTATTAAAAAACAGGGATTGTTTCTATGAATACATTTGTTTAAAATATTGACCTTAGTTTAAACTGTCTACTGAAAATATACACTAAAGCAATAGTTTCTGACACACATCCGTTATTCTGTCCATAAACGTTAGCTCAGATAAAAAAATGATCTATAAAAAGTCTGACTTGAGAATTTACAATGATAATATTAAAGCAATACTTAAATACGAATAATATAATAAATTTCCAAATTTACTAATGAAAAATCCAAGTACATAAATAAAAAGATTGTTTTGTTTGTGGAGGATTATTCAAGAAATTAATTTGAATTGTTCACAAAGTAAAAGGTTTCCGTAAACATTATTATTTAAATACAAGTATTAAAATTTGAGATCGAGAAAATTGTATTAAAACGTTTCGATATTTTTCATTAAAGTTTGTGCAATATTTGACGAATAAATTTGACAAAGCCGTCATCATTATCAATACTCAAGAAAATTAAATATTATTATAATTAATATGAAGATAATAATTCATGAATTAGATTCGGGAAAAAATAATTTGGTGCTGTATTTCAAATACTACGAAAGCCCTTCAACGAATTTCTCATCATTGTGTTCAATTCATGTTGTCAGGGCCTTTTCTGTAGTGTTTTTAATTAGAGGCAGCCAAAGTCAAGACATTTTTTTTATACTCGAAGTCCTTTTTGTTTTTCATTGAAAACCTAAGTTAGCGAGGTTTTGAACCTTTTTTTATGTTTTGCATTTTCAAAAGAGCTCTGCAAATGAAGTCTTCTGTTAGCATTTTTTTCATGAAAAAAAAAACGTTCAAAAGACAATCACATATTTTTATAAAATTTAATAAATCGTAAATCAAATTAAGGTTTATCACATAACAAATTATATAATTAAACGTTTCCATTGTCAGTGTGTAAATGTAATGTATAAGTCGTGTTTGAAATTTGACAGCTCCTTACGGTATACTGAAAAAAAAACTGTTATGGCCGTCAGTTTATTTGAAATCTTTAAAATATTAGCCAGAAAATGTATAAAATTGATTAACAAGTATGCGCTAAATTTGAATCGTGTTAGATTCAAATTTAGATATATTTATCAAATACAAAAAAATACTGAAATCAATCATAAACAACTTTTGTACAGCTCAACTGAGTGGAAAAGGTTAAGACAATAATGGAAGCCTTTTATGCCGGGTTTTACCAGAAAATCTACCAAGGTGAACGTCGCAATAATATACGAGGATGGTATGACATTTGGATTAGTTTATCTCTAATATTTTCCATAGACACGAGCCCGTTTGACTTCTATATTATTAAATTAAATGCATGCGATTTTTAGTGTCTGGAACGGTATGGTTCCAAAAATAGCGAAATGTTGAAATGTTTATGAAATATTTGATATAATTCTTGACGAAGTAAATGTTTTTTTTGGCTGATTTAAAAAAAAAATTCTATATATTCTGATTCTCATAAAATTAAGCTTATGTTGAAATGCTTAACAATAAGATAATATACTTTCAACGGAAATTGAATATGATAATATAAAAAAAAAAATTGTATTTCATAACAAATATTGGGTCACAAGTATTTTTTTATATTCTTTATATTTATTCTACGATAGTCTTGATGTATAAAAAAGCGGTAAAAGCATCCCCTGAATAGGTTGGAGGGTAAAGTTTTCGGGTCCGCTATAGCCACGTTCCGTTTGGCTAATCTTTATTGACCGAGAGATAGGTGGGATTTACGAGAAATCGTAAGGAGGATTTATCTGGAAACGGTAGGCTTTGTGATAAATCAGTTTTAGCCTTTCGGCATTGCTAAATGATCTTAATTTGTTTTATCTTATTGAAAATCGGCTATACATTTTTACGCTTATAATATACTTATATTCAACAATGAACATAAACCACGTATTCTATTTTCACTCAATTTTTTAGCATATGTAAATATTTATAAATCATTTATTGTTTCAGTACTCCATTATCTCATCCATTGCAATTATATTAAAAATCGAAGATGCAATATGGCTTTCAATGAAGTTTCCAATCAATATTGAGTTAGAATTTACGTGGCAGAACATCAAATATAAACGTACGATAAATTATGTTAAAATGCAGTTCTGACGATGGCGGGAAGCCGGAATAGATATTAAAAATCTTAAAAGATTGATATAGAACACAATAATTAATTCACTTTTCAAAAATGTTTTGCATTACGACAAACAATATTATTTGACGTCATCTAAAACGGCACGGTTGAAAATATATCGCAAACACTTAACCTCAATGTTCAAATGTGACGCGGAAAATATACGATATTATCCTAGCCAGACACAGGTCTATCTGAGCACAAAAAATGCTCTTACAACTTATTGTAGTTTATAAATTGCAAATTAGGGTTATAAGGTAAACAAAAAAATATATAACCCTACTTTCAATAGTACAGAATTTCAAATATTAAAAGCTGAAGTCAAGTATGATATCTGGTAAAAATCTAAATGCGAAAGTAAGTGTGTATAGATGTTGGTGTGGAATAATTTAGTGTGCCGTTGGCGAAGTGAGTTTAAACAAACTCAGTTTTAAAAGCGGTAACTGGCCTTAACGATAAGGCGATTAATTTATTCAATATTTGCAGACGGCTTGGAGGTGGGAAGGCGGCCGATACAAAGTGCCAAATTGTAGTGACGTAATTGTGCTGTATTATATTTACAATTTGAAGAAATTGTACTAGTATTGAGTCTTATGTATAATATTCCAGTACCGTACACCGTAAATCCATTTTCAGCTATCAAAAACAGGTGGAAATAAATTATCGACTGGCGATGAGAAAGTAAAGGCAATTATAAAAGTTGTTAAAATTACTCATTGATATTTGATTATTCAAAAAGAGTGTCTAAAAATCTAAAGTAATATTATTTAATATACAATAAATTTCACATAAAATGTGTTGGCTGTCACTTCTTGGTAGAAAGGCTTATATTCTAAATAATAAAAACAGTTCTTTAGTTACTATACCCACGATATATTTATGATCAAAAATTCTGTTGAATGATTATTTGATTATGGTCGCAATTAGCGAAACCGGTCTTCATCATAAATATATCGAGGATATAGTACTAGAAACGGGTTATTATTATTTGAAATAAGATAAATTTGTTAAAAATGAATTTGAAACTTGTTTGAAGCAAGAAAATGTGTAATTGTGAATCATTATATGCATTAGCATTCTTGTAAAATTTGAAAAAAAACATTTGTGACTCTAGAATTACAATAGAATGAGATTGCTAGCGAGTACGTTGAATGCGATAGGCCAACCAAAATGACTGTAACTCTATATGAAAATGAGAGGTTGAGTAAACGCGTAGCAAACATGTTAAGATAAGCACAGTTCATATACTCCACATTTGGAGTGGATATGGTATAAGATGTTTTATATTTTTTTGATTTATTTCCATAGATAAACATATTTTTATTTGAATTATGAAGATTATTAAAATATAAAAGTAACATGATAAATTTTAGAGCTCCAACATAAATAAATTAAAAAGTGAACGTAAATTTCTGGGCTTATTTGACAAACAGTAAACTCAATTGTTTTAAAATTGTTAGATCATTTCAGTTGCTAAAATATTTTAGTTCGTACTTTATTTCAGCGCTAACTCTTACAGATAAATTATGCCATGTAATTTTATAAAAGGTTTTCTTTTTAAACATAAATAATTCAGTGTCTGTTTTTGTTTTACGTTATATTTGATTGAGAAGACGACGGTTTCTTATACTAAAATGATAACTCAATTTAACTACTTACTCTAAGTTAGCGTAAGCCGGTTTTAGTTGATATATTATTTAAATAAACACATAGTGAAATATATCACTGGGTCGAAATTGTTTTTATGTTACTGAGATGTCCCAGAGTTTTCATTTGATGTTTTCTCACTGCTTATCAAATAAAATATGCGCGTTTCTTAATAAAACTGACTTCAATGTAAAAAAACTATAACTGTCAATTTTATGTTCACTTTAGATTTTTAATCAAAATAGTAAGCGATTAAATTTTTAAGCATACATTATGAACTACTATAAATGTGTAGCTATTTCAAAACGATTGCTTTTGTAACTGTTTAAAATATCGAGTAACCTTCCCGAATCGATCAATAACATTGATTTGATTACGTAAGGAAAGCTGGGCTAATCAATTTTATGCCTAAAATCAAATAAGTAAATAATGATTTATGGAAGTACCATCGTGTTTTATATTGAACTGGTCATGCTTGGTTTTACGTAGCGTAAGTAACGTTATTATTTATATGGTATTATAATTATACAGCTTTAATAACTGAACTATGATAAATAGGGAACACTTGAACGTCAAGATCAAAAAGAGTCTAGGATGCTGTCAAAGAGGTTTTGGCTTAACATATATTGTATCATAGAACGAGATATTTATGTAGCAAACATAATAAGTAAAGTTCGTTTTGTTTAATTTAAATAGTGAAATTAGTTAATTGATTAAAATTTGTATGGAATTCACCACAAAGGTTTTGAGATTATAAATTTAACATTTTGGATAGACGAATATATATATTTTGATAGAATAGATAGATACAATAATGTTTCGACCAAGATATGAAACAAATGTTAAAAATACGATATTTTAGTGGGGTGACCAGCTGTTATTGAAGCGAAAAAGTTATCAGGCACGTAGCCGTACAGAAGAGAATCAATTTATTTCTATTAGCCGCCTGATAATCGATCATAATCCCGTAGTCTATCGTGTTCCAGGAGAGTGGTATTCTGAGAGAAGAAGTGTGTTGTTCGGATACAATACTGGCACGGATCACTAGTCACTAGTCAGCCCCTTCCGGTTATCCTATTTTCCCCGCATTTTTGATGACATTTTTTCTTTATCTCTAAAAAAGGAGATAAACAGCGCTACCCACGCGGCGTGTATTTTCTACGCTATTCAGGCTGTCGTCGATGTTCCGCGTAGACATTTTTTCGATATTTTTATTACAGAATGTTATGTTTAACTTCGTATATTATTGGGTTTCTGGTTTTTTCATGTTGTGTTTTCCGAGGTTCTGTGTTAATTTGAGAGTTTTATTGACGCGCTTTTTTACTACGAAAATCATAGCCAATAAATAATTCAATAAACAAAGGCTTTTCGGTGAAAGGGGACATTTTCAGCAAACAGAACTCTAACAAACAACTTCAGAACATTCTATCTCGGAGGTAATATTGTTAAATATTAAAAAAAAAAATTAAATATCAATAAACGATGTGTATAAAAAATAATTTTTTTTATTTTCTACGATAAATGTCGCTCAATAGGTCTACCTTTGTAAATCAAAGAAGGACGGTTAAGAAATATAAGGTTATGACAAAGTGAGCGGTTAGATAATCGCTTTCACTAAGCATTATTTATAGAAATGGATGGGTGAGAGGGAATTTGAACGAAACGTAAACATACCATCAAACAGAAATCAAGTCAGATGCAATAGAACTGATACTGAAAGACGAAACGCAGTGACAAAACACGTGAAATCATACAAAGTTTCAACAATTCAAATTTTATCTCTAGCCTTATCGTAGTTAATAATAGTCTGAATATTTTTTTAATAAATAATAGTTATTCCAAGAACAACAGGTGCTAAACATGCTTCATAATAGTTTAATGGAAATATTTCAAGGAAGACTGCAGTCGAATGTTAAAGAAGATAGAACAATGATTAGAAATTTAATAATTCTCTTTTATTAGTGAGAGTGGAAATGCGGGATATTCAAGCCATAAAAAGACTGCGGAGAGTATATCAAAATCATAAATTTTATGTGATCAGTTATTTTAATTTTTAGTAGTGAGAACTTTTTCATCAGATAAGATTCAAAAGATCTTTTCATATTTGTCGAAATCGAGAAAATATTCGAAAAAACAATTACTAAGTAACCATTCCGCTTCTCATATTCTGCTGCTAAAAATAATCAAACTCGAGTCGCTATTTTTACTCAGGGGTAAATAAATATAGCATGCTTTAATAAAGTAAATTTGAGATAACAAGGAACAATATGAAAATAAATTATTAAATAAATATCGATTTATAATATAACTGAAAAAAAAGTGTTTAAAGATAAAACAGTTCATTTCCTTACATGCCTGTAGATGTTTGCCAAGTTATCAGTTTTCGGAGCGCGATACCAAAATATGTGTTCATATTTTTCGCCGAGAGGGAAACAGTAAATAGAATGTTCCCCCAACCCTTCTGATCAGAGTTACAACATAATGACTGAAAAAACATAAGCGAATCAATCTTCGTTTGGTTGGTGGACCTGCTCTCGCATGGCAGCCATCGAGGGGTGATTTTCTTAGAGGGGGTTGAAAAAAGATGACGGGGTGGTTGGTTTGGTGGGGAGGGCAAGGGGGCCCGAGATTAAATGTGTATCGGATGAAATTGAATGAAAAATCAATTTGTATCATCGGCATAAGAGGATTTCGGCTCGCTTGTAAACGAATATTTTCCGGGTCGATGATAATGTATTTATTTCGCGTAATTGAATTCGGGGTTTCTTTTAAAAATGCAATCGATAAACAGAATTAATTAACGTTATAATCGATTAAAGCCAGAGTTCTTATACTCACATTTTTAAAAAGAAATGAGATACATGCTTGAAATATATCTGAAGAAATCTGTCGGAAATATTTGTTTTTTTTAATACAGGAACATAGTGCTTGAAACATTCAAGTTGCGGATTTACCGGCGGATTATAAAGATTTTATTGTCAATAAGAAGTTCCAAGAGATATTATTGATTATCATGGAAAAAAAGTGATACATTACTCGATCATAAATTTTAACTAAAAATAAAAGAATCAATGAAGTCCAGTAAGTGGATTAAGATTCTGTTGGCCACGAAGTTCATATGATTGATGTAAAGCCATAATAATGAATTTATTATCGTAAGTATAGAAATACAAACTTGGATTTAGTTACCAATTTTCCATATAAGATCGAGGTGTTTAGGTCTTGTTAACACTATTCATCCAGTTTGTTTTATAATACATCGACCAGATCGTTTTTGAAGTGCATTTTTTAATCCCGTCCATATGCCATTCATTTTTCCCAAAGTACATTACCAAGTCATCTATGGCAGTTAAACTCTGTTGACACATAGGTTAACTTAAATTCTCAAATTCATATTTCATCACTTTGTGTATCCCGTCTACCAAATATCTATATATATATTGATGTAATTAATGTTAATTGTCGCCGCGCGCTACAGATTCGGAAGATACCCAGTAGAATTAATCGCTTTTAAATGCCATATAGTACTAATATAGAAAAGGGTAATACAGTTTTTAATTGGAAAGCTGTTATAAATTATAATCTACATGTTTTCCATACTAAGCAACAAGATATAATTCGTGTTAGACCAAAATATTCTTGAGAAATTTGCTATATACAGTCTTATCACTTCATAACCATTTTCAACCATTCTAATATTGACTATATAAACTTCGAAATTTCTATCTCAAAATTTTTTTTGTTGGAAGGCAAATATATTAAAATTGAAAATTATAAGGTTGTGTAGAATAAAAATGCCCGTTTTTGAGATCTATCTTTTACGTTAATTTAACCAACACCTATGTTTTTGAACAAATATCCCTAAAGAGATTCTAACGTTTGTTTATAATAGTAACTCTTAAAGGACTCAAAACAGGCGAGTAGAAAGGCAAAAATGAGTTTTTTAAGCACTAAAAAATCCCATAAAGGTACGGCTGTACAAATCGACGATACATATACATTAACAGATTGTGACTTGAAAGTCTCATAAATATAGTGCGTTGATTTTTATTACAACCTTAAAAAGGTATGATAAATATACTTACAGTGGCAACATCTTTATTGTTAATATATTATTTATTTGTGTTCTTATAACCGTGGTTGTGATAAAACCGCCAAACGTGAGCGCAATATTTTTGTAAAATTATTTTTATAATGTTAAACTTACTCCGCTACGAACTCTTTTGGATTGAATGAAACTTTTTAAAAAGTGTTGCAGTAATAGAGCGTTATGTGGACAGAAAAATATTTTCATCCAGCACCGCGGCTGAATTTTTTTAAAACTAAAAGTTTCCCATTATTAAGTTTTTGCATTATGAAGTTGTGCCCTTCCGTAGTGAAGTTGCTTACAATACGTAGCGAGTGTTACTTCGCAGCGAGATTTAACCCATTTTCTCCCACAGGACCGATATATGACCCCACCTGTCTAGAAATATTTTTAGCCTTGGGACATAGTTCAGCGTTTAGCTTTATTGATATCTATTGAATTCAGAGAAGCGATATTTTCTTTTTTCGAAATGATTAGGGATTTGTAAAAGTACTTTGCGGCGATTTTGTGAATTACGAACCTTTTATACAAAAAAATGTAAAGATATTCAATTTCTTTTATATCAATAATGAAATGGATACGAGAAGAAAATAATTTGACCGATCATGAACATTCGCAAAAAATAAGTTATATTTATACGTTTTATAAATAATTTTTCTATTGTCAAAAATGAACGTAGAATAAATTGCTTTATTCCTGAAATTACTTTCACCAGCTGGTAAGTATCTACGCTTGGTTATGATTTGAAATATCTATAATATATAAATTAAAAGATAATAATATAATACTAAAGCCATTGCAAACTTGATAACTACTATATGAATTTGCGTTGAAATAATTATGTTAAGAAAAAAAAAACTATTGAAAAAGCTATGAAAAAAACCTTCATACTTTTCCTTTTCAAGTCTCTATTGATTTCATATAACCTCATTACAGGTATCATATTGTATTTTTTTTTACAATGATTTAAGCATTTTTCAAAAATATAATATATAATATAAATTAACTGTTTGCCTCAATAAATGGATTTCCTTTTTTAAAACTTAGTAACTAGCTTTTATTTCTACTCCATTTGTCAACTGACAACTGATGCAACAAAGAGAATGAAACAATTTTGTTTAAAACAAAAATAAAATGAACCATATATTTAAATAAAAAATATGCATAATCTATTATTAACAATCGATAGTAATTAAAGCATACTTCATTTATAAAGTTCTATGTGTAAACTTTATCCTGTATTACTACGTAGGAAACGAAGAATTGTGACCATCTTCGACTTCTCACATCAGACGTTATTTGATAAAATTTAAAAATGTAATTCTCAAAAAATGAACAGGATTTATAATACGGTGAAAAAATAGCAATGTATTTTAGTTCTACAAAATACATTGCTATTTTTTCACCGTGTTATAATGGAGTTCTACCAAGTGAATGCCAATTCAATCAATAAATAGGATTTATAATGTTACCATAATATGACTAGACGTACTCTATTGTATTAAAAGAATATTCATAAATTATTGTTTTTTTATTATCTTCAGTGTGTATTATCTTATGTGTGATTAAGAACAATGCAAGCATCTTACTGTATTTCAAGCGAATTTTTATGATGTATATTGATGATTACTAATTTGACAAATATGCAATGCATCTCAAATCATATATATATATATGTATATATATAAATGTATTTAAACCGTCAACTTAGCCCGTGCTTACTGTGAACGTTTACAATATATGCTATTTCAAAAAAAAAAAAACTATGTTCGGCGGCGGTTCCAAAGGGGTTGCATTAAGTTCCAAGCAATGCAATATTGAAACGTGATAGGTTTTAGTCGGGATATGCGTTTAATATATTTCCCTTTCTCAAAACTTTACCAACACACGAAGTGGGGATAGACGACGTAGATTGAGATTGTATGTTTATCTTATAATATATATATTCATATAAGGAAAAAAGTGAGTGAAGATTTAATATATTTCAAAAGTGCTAGCGTGGTATATGTCTGTCGAAAGTTTTTTTTATGGTTGCACGTCAAAAAGGTAGAAATAATTGACGTATCATATTTTTGTACTTCTTGGGGTGTTGCTTAGAAAGTTTTTTTTGCCTGCGTGGGAAAATTTATTCAACGATACGTATGTAGCGCATAATATAGGAAGAGAAAAGCAAAGCGTATGTTCAAGGGAAAAAATTCATTACTCTCATTTTTACGTTTTTGCGAAAGATGCTCTTGATTAAATATACTTTTATACAAAATAGGTACTGATAATGTAAATTATAATCTACTGGTTGATTTGGAGTTGATGGACATTTTTCCAAATTCAACATCTTGCATATTTTTGAAAGTTTTTTATTTACTATTGAGAGTTCGTTAGGTGTTCTTGAAGCGTAAGAACATTTATTACCCAATGATAAAATAATTTAAGCAAACACACTTTTTTGGTGTAAGTTTTATTAAAAAAAACTGGAAATATACAAGCTGTCCATCTTTTTATCTCTCAATAAATGATGTAAGTTTGATAGTTTTCATTTCGATTCATGTATCCTTCTTGAGTTATGTTTAATTAAGTTTTAAATCATTAGCCCCTTAAAATACAGAATATCATAGCGTGGTTGAAGATCTAGACCGTTACTAGAACAATTTTATTAGCATTATTTGTGCATTAAATTGTTATATTGATCAAAAGATTGTTTTAAATAAATAAATACCACACTTTTACATTAAGAAGTGACGGTTAACACATTTAAAATTGTAGCAAAGATTATCATCTTTCGGATGTATCAAAAATAAATTAAAAATAACCACACAAAAATTTTCATAAAGATAATCGTTAATTCAAAGATAAGACTATTTCGAATCGACCAAATCTGGTTCAAATCAATGTCTTCCAATTTTTATTGATAACTTATACAGTATTTCTTAAGGAGTTCAATGAAGTGTTGGAATATTACGGATGATATTGATTCAATCGTCATTTACTTGGTAGAACTCCATTATAACACGGTGAAAAAGTAGCAATGTATTTTAATTCTACATTTTTTTTTATAAGATATAGTTGACAGCTATTTTGGCGTACGCCATCGTCAGAACTATGTTTAAACGTACATTTGTTTATCTATATATTAGCTGTGTAAAAAAGGTACACAATATATCTTCTCTTCTGTTTTAACAACCTAGCTTATATCGTGCTACCAAAAAAAGAAAAAAACTAAATAAAACTTAAAATATGACGCGTGAGCCGAAATAGCTATCAACTATATCTTATAAAAAAACTGTAGAACTAAAATACATTGCTATTTTTCCACCGTGTTATAACGGAGGTTAGTATTATTTTATGTTATCGATACATTTTTTTCCTCATTAATTCCGAAATTTGTTATATTTAAAAGTTTTTATCTTTAATGTTCTAAGACAAGTTAATGAATCAATATGCTCCAGTCTCTTATAAACTGCTTATCTAAAGGAAAAAAAGGAGCAAATATTCTTTTCTTAAGTCAAACCAATAAGATAGCAATGAATTTGGAGTAAGTGGCTTAAAACTAACTTCTCTATTGGAAATGTGACAAAGGAAATTTCCTCGTTGTGCCAATGAAATTGATCGCGATTGACTCGGGACTCTATCCTTCGGTCTTCATTTGAAAAACGGTCCGGCAACCGCAGGGCCATATAGACGTACCCTCCAGCCAAATTAAGATGAATGCGAAAAAAATTGAGTCAGAACACAGACCGTTGGGGGTGAGTTAGGGGAAGGTGGGAGTCACCTTTCATGATTGATATGTCTATGATATTCACACAGGGCGATGTGAAAATATCGGAATTATGGATAGTAATAAAAATATAAATTTGTCATAATTTATGATATCGACTGCAGGTGTTTGATGGAATTTAAATATACAATTTGAATTGTTACAACTTTCACGATTGCACTTAATTCTTATATTTCATCACTAAATGTTTGATAGTTACTTGCCAGATTGAAATATTGGTATCTCTGTATGAAAAGAAAAAAAAAACAATACATATTTTAAAGGTAGTTGATTAATTTTTTTTTCAAAACCCTTTTAAGAATGACTCATTAACAAGATCGTTAACAAAAATTATCACAGGCAATTGTGTTAATTATTATTAGATTAATATTATAAAATTTGTTTTAGCTGTAATTTACTGCTTGCCTTGGGGTAAGTGTTTTCCTGTAATTAGCAACTTTGGTGTATAGACGATGCTAATTGTTTATTTTACGACGTGAGTTCTGTCGCATCCGTGTGGTGCAATGTCTGAAGATGCCGAAAGGCAAAACCCAGGTCTTTAGTGACAAAACACGTGGAATCGTACAAAGTTGTAATAATTTAAATAAATTTGTCAGACGCGAATTTGCTCAGTATTGCAGTATTTTTCACTGCAGTACAACCTGGTCTAGAAAGTTTCATAAAACGTGTATGGACTTTAAATATGATACTTTATGTCACCTTAGTTTTGATAGCTAAGCGAGTGATATATTGTAGAAAAATTTAAGCGCACTATACGAGACTCCTTTTTATCAGTCAATATTATTGCGGCAAGCGACTATAAAACTTCGGTTGCATAGACTCAACGGGTGGTTTTGGTATACCAAGTAGTATGAAATAATGTTTCTCCATTCTAAGTAATTGGTTGATTTTTCAAATTGATTTTATTTGTTCATTATAATATCATAAATGTAAACGACAAAAACGCTATTATAGTAGTTGTAGTTTGATTGAAATAAAATATAATGAGAATAATTATTTTTTATGAATATTCAACAGCCAAAGCATTTTTTTTTGTTGATATTTTTGCAAGCCTCTGTTGTATTTTTCGACTACCATGTGTATATTTACGTTGTTTAGAGGGTACGTAGGTAGATGGCGTCGCGGAGGATATGTCTAAGACAGACGTTTTTCCGGCGCAATGGGCCGATCGGGTGGCGCCGGAATAGACGTCGATCAGCGTAAAGGGAAAAATATACAGCTCGCACGAGTGGTCGTAAATACGAGGTATTAATAATTTCATAAATATATTATTTAATTACGAAAAAAATGACGAGGGTTGGCGGCGATTTTTATCGAAATTACTGGAACTCGAACTACAATAAGTTGTCAAATTATGAAATATAAATTCCTGAGTAAATTAATAATTATATATTCAATATGCCAATGAAATGTGCCAACGAAGATAGATTTTATATAAGTTTTTATGAAATTGATATTTTTAAATTTCTCAGCAATGTGAACAACAATAACTTAATTGCAATCTATAGCCAAAGAAAAAAAATTAAAACAAATTTGCTCAAAAAAGCCAGTGCACTGTTACAATAAATAAACATGCTGAACTTTTTTTTTCACTATCAGTAAAAGATTTTCAATGGCAAAAGCATTGCTAAAACATTGCAATTTGATTTATGATATCGACTTAAGTTGATTAATAGAATTTCAATATAAAATTTGAATTACTGAAACTTTTTACGATTCCACTTGTTTTGTTACTACTGACCCGGATTTCGTCATTCGGCACCTTCAGGTATTTTATTACACGGACGAAACAAAACTGACGTGTGGAATTGCACAAAGTTTCAACAATCCAAATTTGAATAATTGAAGTTTTAAGTCAGTTCTGTAGTAGAGTGGTCAACGTTATTGAGCGTTAGTTCTATTCGGACACTGTTATCTCGAATCAAAACCTCTATGCATTTAAATGTTGATATATGAATTTGAACTTGAAGGCATGGATGTGATGTTTAAATTTTATCACATTTATCCGAGTCTAAAAACCAGTAGCGAGAGTGAGCGATTAACGAAATGCCAACGTATTTAAAGCTTCATCACTCTAGTCTAAAATTATCTGAAATAACACATTTCAAAATTCATTCTATGAGTTAGAATGACTAGAGATGCTGTAATTATTATTTAAAGCTTACATTTTACATAAAACTGTTCTTGATATTCATATAATAAAATGTAAAAAAAGTTAATGATCAATACGTTTCATTTGTTTAAATATAACGCAATCTCCCAACAAAGTAACATCAGTTCCCGTTTTCAGCTTAGAAGTTATATGGCACTTATTAAATCTTTCACACCCATCAAATTAGTCAATACTGCAGCGAGAAAAAAGCAATAAAAATCTAACCTGCCTTTTTTAATCTTTTTTAATGTATATATTTCCACTCTCTCAAAAAAGAGAGGTCAATTGAGTGAAAAGGGAATCTTTTTTTTTAATATCTTCACGTTCCTTGAAAATGAATCTTTGAAATGAACAAGAAATATTAGTTCTCATAAAAGAGACGACGACTTTGAAAAGTTCAATTAAAAATCCACAAATTTCACAATATGATTGAAAATATTTTTTTTTGAGATATTTGAAATATTTTTGCCTTTCGTATTAAAACAATGTCAGTATTGATATTCTATACAGAGATGTGAAGTAACTTCGATGCTCTTTATATGAACCACAGAGCTGCCAGTCAAATAAAAATAACAACTTTATGGTAAAGTGGAGATAATATGCTCGCGGCGGTGAGAGTGTGTTGAGTTGAAGGAGGTTTGGTGTTTTTACAGGAGATAACACACTCACTGCTATAGTAATTTATTGTAAAGAAAAACACGTTTGCCCTAAATAGTGTATCTAATATTAGAGAGAAGTATACCAGAGAGTGTTAAAGTTAATAAGTGGTAAGAAAAGTTAGAGAAGCTTTGATCAGTGTATGCCAATATAAGATAAGTATGTTATAAGTGGAATTTTTCTTTTAATGTTATAGTTACTTTGTCTAAGATTGAAGATATTTTTTTATGCTCTGAAACTTATCGTATATATTCATTTAAAGTTGTTTGACTCTGCAGTTTAGCGATCAATTCGGTCTAGTTTCAAATATCGGCAAAGTTAATATAAAATATTAAAAGGATTTCTAATTTTCATGGGAACAATAACCAAAAATTAATTATAGACCAGTTTAAATAGTCGAAAACAGTTGTTGCCAATAGCGTTTTGAAAAAGATGATGACTTCTAATAAATAACATGCAAGTGAGAAGGCACAGAAAATATGGCCTTGTTTAAAATCAATAACATTACCATATACAATAATTACTATGCAGTTCAAGAAAATAAATTTTTGTGCGAGAATGAGTTAACTATAAAAATGTTTATAAATATGAAACTATTTTGAAAAAACAATATAAAAAGGCAACATTATCAGTACTAAACATAAATTTTTTGTATAAGTACAGCTTTAGGTTTTCCCCAAATAAAAATATACGACTAATGATGCTTCCACAAAAAAGGGTTTAGTCGTGAATGCAGTATTTACATTTCACCTGCTAAGTTGAAAAAGACGGGATATTAATTCAGTATTTTTTACCCAGTAAGACAAACGATTGATCGAGTAGGTCTCAAGGGAGGTCTGGGTAGGATAAAAAACCGAAAGAGAGTTCTGGCGTGCATCATATTCTACCAACCCTCAGCTACTGTAGCAAAGTTTTGACAAAAGGGAAAAGTTTAAAAGGGAAATGCACTTTTTTTACGTTTCATCCAAAGTTACAGTGGCTGCTCCATCGGCAGGAATAAGTGATTTATTATTAAGTGAAAGAATAATAAGAAGAGCTTTTTCAATAAAAAAAGTAAAAGTATTGCCCAACAACCAAAATGTTACGCGTTCCATTTTAAACAAGAATAAACACACACTTTGGATATTTCAAAATTTATGATGTCCAACCAAATGCAATGGTGTGGTGTTTTTTGTAACAATTTTTTTTTTTTTGTTGAAAATATTTGTTTGATAGCATATGACATACAAAAACTAATGATGCAATTCAATTTTAGAAACAAACACATGAAAAGGAAAATTGATTGAAATTGATTCAAATGTTCATTGGAGGTTATAATAAATTAAATAATCTTTGATGAATGTGGTGTTATGATAATTATCTCTTTAAACAAGTTCTAACCAATACTAAAAGCGGGTGGAGATATAGCGGACAAGATATATATAACGAGTGCATTTTTAACTAAATTTTATTTGTCCCATCGTCACTAAAGTTGATTGAACAAAAAGTATTCTTTTCATATCAATATGTCATTTCGTAAGTAATAAATATAAGAAGTATGACAAGATTTTCAATAAATGAGAGACCTCAAATATTTATGCATTTTATATTCATGATTTGCCTTTGTTATTGAAAATTTACGACTGTATAATCTGATGTATATATGAATATGAATAATGATGTTATAGAATCTTTTTAAAAGATAAATAAATATGAAACTTTATATACCGCCCTGTTTAAACCTTATGATTTTATTTTATTGATTATCAACTTAATATTTTTTTTACGTTGGTTTCACTTTCCAGAGGTTACTTTAAATTCAATTGATAAATTTTATAACGTGCTTTAAATGTAAATGTAACCATTTAGCTAACATAGAAAAAGGCTTCGAGTAGGTCTGATAACGCATCGGACACACGACGGACGGCGTCGTGGCGCACCTCGAAAGCCGTCTCCCGGAAACGACCGGAAGCTTCCGGAAACTCTCGAGAGCTTCCGCCCGGTGGTCTTTTGTACTGCTTCTTAATGTTGCAACGTCTTTAGTGTCAACGCAAGGTGTACTAGTAACGCTATTCAAACACTGGGTGAACATTGCACCGATAAGTATATAACACATTGGGACATCTTTTACAACAAAATGCTCAACATTATTTAAGATGTTTTTTATAAAAAATCATTCATAAATAATTAAGTTAGCGAAAGTTTCAAAAGAACCTCTTTTTATGTGTCCGTCATCATTCGAAAAGTATGATATTTCCTTTATTAGAACAAAATGGTCCTAAAAACGTTTCAATCAATACTTTTATAGAAATATCAAAATAGAAAACACCGCGACTATTATGGCAAAAAAATGTACTTTCACTAAGATTGTTAGAATATTTGTTAAAATATGCACGTAAGAATAAAATATGTATTGTTAAATTATAAAATAAATGCGCTAGGCTTGGGCTCGAGCAGTTGACATGACTTCGAATTTCACAGGTATAAATGACGGATTTTTTAAAAATTTATTTATAGATTTGTGGTCAAAAACAACTCTGTGATGTCTTAAAGTTTGCTTGCATCATGATAATATTAAATTTGTAAAAACCTTTTTATAAAATAGGTTTTTAGGGTATTTTAGCAATTCAATAAATTCATATTCGCTTGAAAGTGTGAATATATCATTAACACAAAACATAACGCTAATAATTTATTTCATCCTACATTCGACTTCAATTAACTAAAACTGCAATAACAAATGGAAAATGAATTAATTTAAAAATTACAAAAAGCACAACGTAATCCATGATTACAATAATCATTTTGCAAAATGCATACGCTTTACAAAATCCACTCTAAAATGTATGAACAAAGGCAGCAAATAAATAACGTATTGCCTTAATAAAATATAAATTCAGCATAGTGTTATTTAACGAAGGTTTAACGTTCCCCCTGGTATGGTTTATGAATTATGTAGCATGTATGAAATGTGGTAGACATTAATTTTATTATATTCGCATAAAATTTAAACTATCAATAATAATTTTATCGGTGGTAATATGGTTTTCCTCGCAGCCGATAAAAATACCATTACATATAATCAAACGGTAATATAAATATGTTTTAATGTTAGACGGTTTTTCAGGGTTATTGAGAATTAATTACAGTTTTAACAGTAATATACAGTACCTTATGGATGACAAATAGATTCAACACGAATATTTAAATTTATTACTTTTCATTTAAAAATGATACTCTTCTTCTGATGATGATTGTAATATATAAGAATGATGTAAGAAGGATGTCAGTCTCTTATTCGAGTAATAAACTTCTCCATCTAGTGTTTAACTTGAAAGATGTAAACGACCTGTATACGTATATAGTTTTTTTAAAGGACTATTCGTATATTGGTTTCAAAACGCATAGTTCCATTTCCCATTTTAATTAATAATAATTAAAAATATTCAAAAACTATTTCAATTCATTGGGATAATTATTTGAAAAAATAAGCTTTTTAGTTTTATTACATGGTTACCCAGTCTCGACGGGACGTTTAGGGTTTTTGTTCTAAGTGAGAAATCACAATTGAATTTATTAAACGAGTGATCGCTATGAGTGAAAACTAATCTGATTATATGAAAAAATGTGTAAATAGCGCAAAAATGTATTTTATTTTGATTATAAAAATGATTTTCTCTCAGGAATTGTCAATTTACACTTTTAACTGCCATTTCAGCGAGTTCAGTTTTGCTGACACACTGTTGAATGATTGAATTCGTTTGTGTTTTCCAATATTAAGATTTTTTTTGCTTCACATAATGTTGTCAATGTAGTAATTTAAAGTGGTTTATGAAAAAAAACAACCAAAAATAAACAATTATATTTTTATTAACACATATTTTATTTAATGCTTGATAAATAGTGTTCTTTGTAAGGTTATCATTACGACAGGAATTGGAGATACGTTAATATTGTCAATTGTAATTCAGTAGTTTATGGTAGGCTACTAAATACGTTATACTCGAAATGATTTTATCTATTTGTGAAGTTATTATTGTTCACGGTGTTTTTATAATTATATGCTATCAAAATACGAAATTAAATCATTTTTTTAAAATTTTAATTGTATTTAGAAAATTTTCATCTTTTTTATTAAGCCATTATATTGAAATAAAAACTAGAAAAACCCGATATATTGCTGCTCAATATTGCAAAATCGAAAATACGAGACGTAAAATGAAAGTGTCAGCAGAATGTTATGTAAAATTGAATCGAATGGTTTTGAAGTGTTCAATTGATACACTCGAGCAATAAAAGAGCATTATGGAAAAATCTAAATGAAAATTTATTGGAAATCATTTTTATGTAAATTGAAGAGAGTAGAGAAATGATATATTTCTACCGACAAAGTTAATACGAACATAATATGCTCTTTTCTGTTTTCAACAATGTTTACATAATAACAGTCACATGCACCAGAGTACATAGAGGCGTTTTGTTTTGTATCTCTAAATTCTCTGCTTTTTAAAAATAAGCTTTACACTTGACCAAAGATAAAACGTAATAATTAATTAAGTTTCTTAAAGAATATATTTCCTTCAATTAAAAAATTTGATAGAATTAGAATAACTTTAATAATTTATAAAACTGATATAAATACATATACATTAAAAGCGATGCTATAAAGCATGTAACTATATAAACGGTTGATTTATATGAAAACGAAAGAACTTTCATGAATTTTCGATACGAACTTTTATATGTTCCCGCTTTTATGTTTGCATTGTCTACTTTAATTAACTTATTAAATAAATATGTTTCTTGAATCAAAACAATTGGAGATTTTTCTCAAAAATTTTTACGAGAGATTACAGTTTTCTTCTTAAACTATAGAAAGTATTTTTTTAAAGATCTTAAACATAGAAAGACTTGATATAATACTATAAGCTTATTGCTCGATGATGAGGTCTTATATATAATATTTAAGCAACTTGGAATTAATTGCTAAATTATCAATAAAAATTTATCATACTAACCTCATTGATTCCACGTATTGTTAAAAATATTGTTGTTTAAGAAGAAGAAGAATTTATATTGAAAATGTCAACACTAAGATATAAAATATACTAATGAGCAGTTTTTACATTAATGATTTATGGAATGAGTGTTAATTGTATGTAAAACATTTAGATGAAAAATGTGTATAGATTATGCTGACGATATACAAAGAAATGTTTGTCAACAGATAGCATTGAAAAATTTCACATATATACATGTTATGTCATATGACAGTTTAGATATGGAAAGTACCTTTAAATACAGATGTGTACTTAGAAAATGTCTTTAAAAATTTCAGCTCTTCTAAAACCTTCTAATCCTTCCTGCCAATAAGATATGTTGTCAATAATAATAAAAAAATAAAATAAAATCTCTACGATAAAATAACAGTTGAATAGAGCATTTATTATAAATGTAAAGAAACCTAAATTTATAAGGAAAATTTGAAGATCTTCAAACAAAAGAACCTTCAATGGGGTTAATTAAAAATATTTAAATGCCTTCAATTCGACATTGATATAATGAATTTAAAAAGAAAGAAAAGGTCTAATTTAGATTCACATATTTTTAAGAAAGAATGAGTAGAGAAATGTATTATATATACAATATGCATGCGTCGAATATTGGCATGCAGAAGTACAATTCTGATTCTTTTTATTAGCTGAAAAAAATGATAGTCTAAAAAAGCATTCATTAAAGAATTTGTTTGCATGGTTTCGACGATTTAAGGACTAAAGAATGTACAATTTATTACTCACTGATTTTTAACATCTCAACTGTTGAGATTTAACAGTGTTAAAATTTTCGTATCCAAACATTTTTTTAAAATTTCAACTATAGCCTGATTTTTCCAAAAAAATACTTTTTGCCGTTTTTTGATGGAATACTTTTTCTACGGTCCAGCAAGGAGAGAGTATAATACTATAAATTATCGATCACCTTGCAAATGATGAATGAAAGTTAGCTGCTCAAAGGATCGTCAATATAATTACATAATTTAAATATTAATAATAATATTTCATAACAATATGATATGTTTTATGGCAAAACCATAAGATATATATATAATATATCTTACTTTATTGATTGAATTGGCATTCACTTGGTAGAACTCCATTATAACACGGTGAAAAAAATAGCAATGTAATTTAGTTCTGCACAATTATTTTTAAAATAGTATCTACTATCTAAAATAGTATCGCCACTTGTCCAGCCGTTGTACAAAGGGTGGTCTGATTTGCTTCCATAATGACCACTTCCATCCCACATATAAACTTATTGTCATAGACACCTATTGTTTCATTTAGAATTTTTGAAAATTTAGTGTCATTGTGTTAAAGTAACAAGCTAGGCCGTTGGAACAGGAGAGAGGATGTGTTGTGTGCCTTTTCTGCACAGCTGTTATATATAGATAAGCGAATGTTAGTTTAAGCATAGTTCTGACGATGGGTGAGCCGAAATAGCTATCAACTATATATTTTGAAAATAATTTTGTAGAACTAAAATACATTGCTATTTTTTTCACCGTGTATATATCTTACATTTTATAGAATAAACAGTTCCTAACTCTCGTGTACACGTTCAAATATTGGCTTCCACAACATTGATAAAATTATGTGTTGCTCTCAAAACTGCTTTTCAGGTGATCAAATGCACACTGCAATTTCTGTGAACAATCTCATCAAATATACTCCGATGTAATGAAAATTGTTTACTACGGTGAATGTAGAAGCGAACTGGCAGTATTCTAAAAAGGACACATAAGAGTTAATAGAGCACTTAGTTATATTAAAAAAATAAATCTTTATGTATATATATTTAGAAAATAGTTTGTAAAAATTTCGGTAGATCTGCTTATAACTCGACGCGTTTCTTCGCAGAAGAATCGAAAAAACAATCCATTTTGATTGTTTTATTGTCTCAAACGAATGTCGCTTAGATTTTAATATAGTACTTTTTGAATAACGTTATTGATTTGAATTTAAATTTATCTTTTCCTTTTTACGCTATTAACATTTTCTCTGTTGTATGTATTAATCAATTTAATGTAAATAAAATTGAAGTTCAAAAAAAAAAATCAATACATTCGCTATCAAAGAAGCAACCGTCGGCTATTAACTTACCTAAACACGCCAGGTAGGTCTTGATATTACATTTATATCAAAGAAGGTCATATAAACGTATCCATTGAATAATAAAAACGCTTATTATAGAATATGGATATAAAACATTATTTGTAGACTAAAATAGCATATTTTTTAATTACCAATGCGGCCCTGGCGATGAATATTATAGAATAGTATCTTGCTGAGTGTTCAGTTTCATCCCAAAGGAGCGACTTATGCTCTTTTCAAGTAATACAGCCTTTACAAAGTGGTATTATTATGATAAAAAAGGTAGACACGGTTATACTACCCATACAATACTATCATCATTTTTGTTGCCAATATTTGGTTATGTCACATTTTTGTATCGCTGCCAATTTTTTCTCGAATATATGATATGTTACAGTCATATACAGGCAGGGGTAAGCAGTGATGTCAATTACTATCGACTGAATTTTCTGCCAAAATGCTCCAGCAAAAAAATTAATATTAGAACTTTTGGCTAGCCACAAAAATGTACAACATGTATTGTAATATAGTGTGTTATTTTTCAACGTAAAATATATATTTAAAAATAGTGAATCTTTCAACGTATGTCTGACAAAAGAAAATGAAATCAAAAAATTATTTCACAAAAATTAAAGATTTTTTTAATATACCTAGACAATAAATATTGGGCTCGTGGAAGATAATTTATGATCAATATTTAACTATAAAACAACATAGAAATCTAAACAGAGTTTTCTGTTTAATGCCTTTACATGTAAAATAAATGTGTTGTGTATGTGATCATTAAAAAAAAGTGTCATCAATCACTCATGTCATCGAAATAAAAATATTTAACTGATATGGTAAAAGACAGGTTGAGAATGATTCGTTTTGGGCTATAACTGAATACTTTTGTATTTTGACAAATATTGATAGTAGCCGGAAAACAATTCCTTAATTTTACGTCACGCATATTTCATAGCGTTATGCCAAAAGACTAGGAATTTTAATATCGGCTTAAAAAAAAACCAAGAGCTTAAGAACTATTGAAATAATTTACATATTTAATAATTTTAATAGTTTAAAATAAAATGTTAAGCACCTCTTAGTTATAATTTTTAATTAAATTAAAGCCAAACTAAAAATCCATTCAAGGTTCAGAAACAATCATGAAAAAACTCATTAGGAAGATTAAGGAGAGGCAAGTTTTTTACAATCAAAATAGTAAGCACTTAATAATTAGATATTTAAATTAGTTAATAAAAAGAAATCTGCGTTTCCATCAAGAAGTGTAAGTTGAGAAATTACAAGAAAAAACATTTGTGATTTGTGTCGGCAATTCACTACTAACGTAATTTCGCTATAACTCTTTTTAACTATTTGAAGGAAAACGTAAAATATAAGACATTTTCATAAATTATAAAGTATGTAGATGTAAGTCAGTTAAGTCAGCGACTGGCTGCAAAGTATTAGGCAACTGGAAGATCAAAAGAAAATCCGAAAAAAACTTTGGCATTCGAAATTAATTCAAGTCACCGCTGACGTCAAACGGCAAAAGATGTATTGCGTTACCTTTTCTTTTGCGTTTACGTTAAAAAGTTTTGCTAAGTACACCGAAGTGACGGAGTATTGAACTTTTACCCCTTGTGGTGTTGGCTCACCCTATAGGCAATGTTAAGTCGTACAGAAAAAAGGGAAATTGAATGGAACAAGACTCCAAAGGAAGAAATAACACCTTTTGTTAATTTCTGAGCATTGTTAAACGAAAACCATCACTGAACTTTTAAGGAATTATGTAATGATCTCTTTTGAGGTTATCGTGATATAGAAAATCAGAGACTTGCGTTGAAGACAAAAATTAAAAAGGCCATATTTTGTTTGAAATGTTCAATGGTACACACGATTTTAATTCAGTTAATGCTGTTAACGCTTAAACTCACTCGCCTGACCATTGTATAATATATATTACTTTTTGATATTATGTCGTTTGATAAAGATCCGGCACATGAATTCTCAGTTCTTTTACGCACATAATTGTATCTCGATAGCATAAAACATTTTGGGCAGCTTTTTTTTTTTTTTGGGATATCAAATTCATGGAGCGTTAAGATCTATGACGCGTCAGCATCAGAGCTCTTCAGGTCTCCTCCATCTCTCATATATAGATTTAGCTTGTTGTAATTGTTGTGTCATTGTTGACAACATTAGGTCGCAGCTGAGCCTTGGAACCCACAATGAGTGCAGTTCATGCGGACACCATACGCATTACATTCACTCATGCATACGCGTGCACACAGGCACACACACAGCCACACGCATGCATATACAATACGTAAGGAAACAAAATTAGAAAGTCATTTTCAGATGCCGAGGTTGTCCATGTTGGGATTAAGATCTGTAACAACAAACCTATGGCGGGTCATCGAGCAGAACCGCTCTCGGCCTTAGACGATTACTCGGTACTGTCTCATCATAATTATGTAGATACGAAATTGTAGGGTTATAATGTTTGCCTATATCGCTGTGAAAGTTTCGAGACATTTCACGAACGAACTCTCGAATTGTAGGCATTTTCAAGTCTCTATGTAACAGCGAATTGCGAACGTACCACGGGGCATTACAAATTTGTCGCAATGATTTATTTTGAACAATTTGAAGTGTCTTCAGATGCTTCTGGTGAGCATAAGCCCACACTGGAGTAGCGTACACCATAATTGGTCGAGTTATAGCTGTATAGAGGAGCAGCTTGCTTTTGAGAGTAAGCTTGCTCTTCACATTGAGCATAAAGTTTAGTTTAGCTTTTACACCATAAGCTTGACGTTTTTTAATCGCGGTGTGCTCATAGAATTTTAGCCTATTGTCTAGAGTGAGTCCTAGATACTTGACAGTATTGGACCACTTGATTTCTGTATTTTGCATACGAATGCAATCGAAATTGGGTTTTCTAATGAAACCCTTTGAAAACATAACTGCAGCGCTTTTTTCGGTATTGATTTTAATTCGCCAGTTTTCACACCAGTCCGCTATGGTATCAGCCAATAGCTGGACTTGTGTGACAGCACTTTGCCGATTACGAGATTTTGATAAAATAGCAGTATCATCGGCGTACTGAGCTATAACTGCTTCGCTTTCCCTACCGCAAGGAATGTCATGCGTGAATATATTATACAGTATGGGTCCCAGGACGGAGCCTTGCGGGACACCAGCCTGGATCGGTCTGAAGGAGGATCGAATTACACCCATTTTGACTTTGAAATGTCTATCCGTCACGAACGAGTTGAGAATCTTTACAAGTGGTAATCCTATGCCAGCCTTCGACATTTTGAATACGAGCCCTTCGGTCCATACCCTGTCGAAGGCTTTAGCAATATCTAAAAAGAGGCCCGCCGTGACCTCTTTATGAATGAATCCACTTGCGATCAACTCTACTACCCGAAGAAGTTGGTGGTTTGTCGAGTGATTCGCGCGGAAACCATGCTGTGTATCTGGGATTATCTTTTTCTCTTCCACCACTTCTTGCAGTCTGGCTTTAATCACACGCTCTAGAATTTTGCTCATTGCGGGTAGCAAGCTTATTGGTCGATGGTTTATCGGAAGAGTGTGATCTTTCCCAGGCTTTGGAATTAGAATAATATCCGCTTCCTTCCAACGTGATGGAAAATATAGTAATCTTAAGCACGCGTTGATAATAGTGACTAACGAGCTAATACCTTTAAGCGGTAGATGTTTTAGAGCCTTATTACCGATTCTGTCATTTCCCAAAGCTTTTCTGTCAGAAAGCGCTTTGATCAGTCCTTCCACCTCGGCAAATGTAGAAGGACAAATAGGTTGACAGTCTTCAGTTAAGGGTTGTTCTAAGATTAGCTTAGCGGTTGCTTCTATATCTAACACGCTATTTTTCAAGCGTGAATTACTTGTGTCAATTGAATTGGGTGTAAATTGTTTCTGGAGGCTATCCGCAAACTCTTCTACCTTTTCACTGATGGTGAATACGGGACCCTTTGCTCCGTGAAGTGGCATCAAGGGGTATTTTTCTGCGCGGAGAACTTTGGAGAGAGCCCAGTACGGGTCGCTTCCTTTGACGAGTTCATTTAAGTAGTCGTCGGTAGTTTTTTCGCGATAAGCCTTCATGGCTCGTCGGATTTCTGCTGACAATCGGTTGACGCGTTGTCTTACTAAGGGGTTGCAGAACTTTTTCCATTCCTTTCTCGCGCTCCGTCTATCATTTATAAGCTGTCTAATATCTGCTGGAAGCGCTTTACTGTGCGGTGAATTTTTTACCGTTTTACTGGCATATGCAGCAGCTAAATTGATATTTGTATTTGGGCAGCTCTGATCTATGAGTAAGCGCATACGGAATGAATTATATATGCCACTCTTACGAATTAGGCCATGGACCTGAACGGCCCCTAGCGCCATTTTATAATAACTCTTACGAATTATGAAAATTGTAAATTATTTATAATCAGTGGCGGTTCGTGGTTAAGATATCTGGGGGGGGGGGGGTTTCTGCGGTTGATTAATTTTTTTTTTTTTATGATGTCTAACTTTAAACATTATAATTATTTAAATTAAACGTTATGTGTATTGTTACAATATTTCACTATACTTGGTGATATGACTCTGTTAAAGAAACTATAAGACACTTCCGGAGTAGCAGTACTATCAGTGGCTTTATCCAGCTGACTTTCTTTTAGGTATGCTCATTTTTAATAATATGAAAAATTTAAGAAAAATGTATTTAACCACATATTTCTTTCGACTAATTCGAGGCCAAAATGAGAATTCTGCCATTCTTAATAATATCAATTTGTATGTTCCGGATAAATGTTTAAGAAATCGTGGACATGATTTGTTTGTTCTTCCAAAGTCTAAGGCCAGTCTGCCAATGGTGAGAGCATTAACAATGTTCAACAGTATTGCTTCGGATATCGACATATTCCATGTGGACGAAAGCGAGCTCAGGCGAATACTATTTTCAGTTAAAGTAGATTTTTCGTAGTGATTTGTTGACTTTCATGCAATCCTTATTTGTTTTTTATTTGTTAAATTTACAACACTAAATGTTCAAATATTTTGACGTTGCAAAAGCAATGAATTTGTGATTTTTATAAATCTTCCTTTACACACTCGATTATATTCAATCAAGAACGGTACTTCACACAATCATAAAGATGCATTACTTTCTGATATTGGTACCTCAATGTGTGATAATTATTGGATCTGTTGGTGTGTGGGTAAGCTTAATACACCCTTAAATAGTATTGATATTTTCTTATAATATAAATATACAATATTTATGTGAATTATAAAATTAAATATTTCTCTATTTGTTTGGGGTGTTGCAGTTCCGCAGTGCTTATGGACGATCCGCCACTGTATATAATACATTTTTGGCATACGTCGATTATTTCATCAGGAATTCAAAATGTGTATAATGTTATTATTACCAGGATTTTCGCTTTTACCGAATAAAACCTATTTCCATCACTGTTTTTTTTTTAATAATTTTGATGGTATGTTCTCCACAGAACAAAATCAATAACTGTATTATTTAAAATACAAATTTATAAACATGTTAACTACAATTAATGTGGAGAAAATAAGCATTTGATTTGATCATCTCTCCAGAAACTGTTCTACAACAAAAGAGTTTTCAACAGGCGTAAGTATAGAAAGATATAACAAAGACAGAACATGTTGTTTTATTATCGCATTCTATGAATCAGGTTATTAAAATATGTAGAATATGAGAGAAAATTAGACATCACAAACATCCGCTCATCCTAACAGAAAAACAAAAATCAACAAACGTTTTAAAAAAAAGAACCGTCATACTGCATTTCAAGCCCGCATGTATTGGAACCAAAGATAACGGCGGTTAACGACTCGACAAAAGAAAATGTAACTCTGTTCAAAATAAAATTTCTTTTTAAGAGATTTTGATAGTAATTCATATAATATATGATTATTAAAGAAATCTAAATGTAAAAACTCTTCAGAAATATGAACAGTATAAGACGCAGATGCTATACATAATTTGTAGTAAATTTATGCGAGTATTAGATAAACTTCTGCCTGAAAATTTTAAGGCGTGTATAAGTATCGGACTAAAAAGATTTTCTTTATATCTCAAGACTACTTCTTAGAATAGAAAAAAACGAGCATAATTATTTTGCTGAAAAAAATAAGTCAGAATTCAACTATTGGGCTTATTTCTTTCGTTCTACTTAAAAATCTTATTTTTATTTGTTTATTTGGTGAATACACTTTACAAAAAATATACAATATAAGTTGTTTCTACTTCAGTGCGATTAGATTATTTATTTATTTTTTTGTTAAGGCATCAAGTTAATAATTGAAATAATCTTTTGAACTGCGGCACAACTCAACGTCAATCATATGGCAGAGAAAAATAGTATATAATTTTTCATTTACATGCTATTTGCACAACCTTGTTAATAAGTGTTAAAAAATAATATAAAAAATTAATATTCATTTATGTAAGCTAAGTTAAACATAAAGATTTCTGCTGTTGATAGCATTGTTGAATAAATATAATATATCTGGAGTTACATTACATTTACGTCCGAACTTCAAAGAAATATTCAATAATTAATCATAGAGATATGAGACCGGTGGAGTAACGGTAAATCGGATACACACAGCTTTTATATTATATATCTGTAGACACTACAAAAGATATACAATAGTATTGATATCCAAGTTCGAACTTTTGTTTATGAACAGATGTAATTTGTATGAGGCCCGCCATCGATATCAGAAAACATTCTTCTTCTAATTCCAATTTTCCGAGTAAATAAGAAAACCTATCGGTCGTTATGAGAAATATGATAAACGACGTCCGAATATCGAAAAGGTTTATGATATTTTCCACGAGCGAAGATAAAATTGATTGCTTCTGTAAAAAGTTTCGACAACTTTGCCTAAAACAACAAACACTACTGTGTCATACTTAGACTGAAATCAAGAATTCCGATGGCAAACTATAATATAATTATTCTAATATATAATTACGACGAGTTATCTATTTGAATCTTACCTTCATTGTAAATTTATTGGACATGACAAGAAAATGAAAGCGTGTGATGAAATTTAGTAGCATTTAAAAATGTATTTTTGTTAGAGTGAAGAGCGCCAAAAAGCGATCGTCTGCTGTTATTTTTATCGAATTTATATATTACAAAAAATTGTTTGTTTATTTGTTTTATACACGTGCATTCAACTTGGTTTCATTTTCACAGCAGCTTTACATCGTGTTTTTTATTTGTATTGATGAGAGCTAGTTTGGTTAAAAATCATATAATTAATGGAGATCTTCTTAATTATCATATTCTGTGTCACGATTCTGAGATGTTTTTTAATGACAAACTATTATATTACTTGGAAGTATTATGATAATGTTGCTTTTTCAGCGACACTATTTTCCTTCAAAAGTTCATGAATCAGTTAAGTAGCTCTGTATCTTGCGCATGCAGCAAAGTTGTACATAGCGCTACACTTTTTCCTTCGACCGCATTGTTCCATAAACTTAATGTTAGATATTGTTTTGACACGGAGATAACAAAACAACGAAGTCTTGACTTTATGTCCTATAGCTTCGGTCTCACGCTGTATTCTCAAGTAAATGATGATCACATTTCAGGTGTTGACTGTGATTTCTTGGTGGTGCTACATAATATTTTATACAATAAAAACACATTTGTAATATTATATTTACAATAAATTTTATGATCAGGACTTATCTAGCTCGCTGCTTGCATTATCAGCTGATAGAATAAAAAAAATATTAGTGATTTTTTAAATAATATAATAAAAACATTTTTATAGTACTTATTTCCACAATATATTTTAAGATCACGACCGAGTTTTACTAACTGTAAGCAAATTATGATTATCAGTTAAAATGCTCGAATTAAATGAAAATGGAAACCAGTACTGGCCATAAAACATGTTGTGGAAATGAGTACTAAAAATGTGTTTTTATTGCTTAAAACATCAAGTCTTTTCACCAAGAAGTGATAGTATTCAACGCAAAAATGATGAATGATAATTTTTAATAGATTGGTCATTCTGCATAAATTTATAAAAAAAATAATTCTTAATTTATTATTTTGAAGCTAGTAAAAAACAAAAAAACTTTTACTCAAACTAAATCAATTTAAAAATGAAATTTTTCTTACAAATTCGCAATTAGATGCTTTTAATATCTATTTCATAGAATTATTCATCATGAGACATTTGCTTACGATCATTATTGTCTTGCAATGTACATGTAGGTCAAGAATTCGTTCGACGCGTAAAAGAAGTTGTCGTAAGACGAGTGAGATTTTCAAGATTATCACCGAGAAGAAAAAGCACTGCGATAGCTTGAGACACTCATAGCGAGATTGTTACAAAGTTAATGAACAATAAACAAGCAAAAGATAAACATATTGTACTGTAGGACTGATATTATAAAAGAGGATTCATGCTAGAGAAAGATAGATAAACATAAAACTAGAAGCTAAAAGCTAGAAGATAGCAAATGAAAAGTGCTTAAGCACATAATTCTCTTTTAGCACAGGAGATCGCTTCCATTGCATCACTGATATTTATGAAACAGGAATATACAATAGATGATTTTAAATGGCGTCATATGGGTGTTGAATATGTGAAATACCTAACCATTTATTAGTGCTTTTTGTCAAATAAGAGTTGATTTTAGACGATTTTTCTAACTAGTATATTTATGTGATATAACTTATATGTGGTTTTTCAGATTACTGGTATAATAATAAGTGATATTTTTTACTTGAATAGATAAAATTATCTTTCAGTGTTTGACAATCAAGCTGAGAATTGAAAAAGATAATGAATGATTAAATATGAATAATAATATAATACGTTGAAAAATAGCAATGTATTTTAGTTCTACAAAATTTATAAGATATATAGTTGATAACTATTTTGGCTTATGTCCTCATTAGAGCAATGCTTAAACGTATATTTACTTGTCTATATATTGCTATGTAGAAAAGATATCCAATACATTTTCTCTTCTGTTCTAACATTGTAGTTTCATGCTGTGTTAGTAAATTTTAAAATGTGGCAAATTGATTTTATGCATTCGAAGTGACAAGTGATCTGGGGTTTTTGCATAAATTAGATTATAAAAAAATGAATTCAAATAATTCTGATAAGGGTTAGTTAGCATTCGATTCTAAGATTATTTATTTATTTATTACAACTACACGGTACAAAACTTACAAATTATCAATTCATTGGTGTTGCACCGTAACATTTTAACATATTTAAATATAAAAATTCAACAAATACACAGTAAAATAATCAATAAGGATTGCAAAAAAAGTCAACCAAGTAAGCTTATGAAATGTCTACTTTAACTGAAAAAATAGCATTCGTCTGAACTCACTTTCGTCCACATGAAATACGTCAACATCCGAAGCAATACTGTTGAACAAAGTTAATGCTCTTACCATTGGCATCCCCATTGGCAGACTGGTTCTACACTTTGGAAGAACAAACAAATTATGTACACGATTTCTTAAAAAACTATCCGGAACATACAAATTAATATTATTAAGGATTGCCGTCGAAAGAAATACGTGGCTAGATACATTTCTCTTCGATTTTTCAAACTATCAAACAAATTATGACAGTTTAAAAGTAAAAAGAAGAACATTTACGAATTCCCCAAATAATTACTTCTTGCAAGGCCGTTTTATTTGAGATGGAGGTTTTAAAAATTAATCTAAGACAAATGGTATACACTAATTATTTAAAAATGCGCGTAGAGTTTTGAGTCTACAATAATGATGGAGGGAATTTGTTTTGTTCGGCACGAAAAACTTTCAGGGTTGTATAGTTGAAAGTTCAATTTCATTTAAATGAATTGCTCGAGTGAAGTGAAATATTCCGCGAAATCAATCACGATTGTCCGTTTTAAAGGCAGACCAACGGCCTTTGTTAAAATCGTCCGGCATTGCTCTCTCGCAGGGTCACTATGCCGACAGAAAACACGTCAGCTTTTATTGTGTATCCATTGTTTTCAGAACATAAAGTAAATTTCAGCATATTCATAATACTTTAAAAATTATTTTATGAAATTAAAGCCAATGTAAAGCTTATTTTTCGGTAATATCCGATCCTTATGAAAGGAAACTTTAATATAGGGCATCGCTTTTTTTAATCCCACTAATTGTCTACGTTTTATAGTTCCACTAAGTCAACGCTATGTATGATACCATCGTGTACTGGGCATCTAGTATAGTGATCCCTAACCGTATGGGTAATGTTACTAGGTAAAGTACGGAAAAGAATTTTCCGACAAATTCTATAAGCAATTCGTATATAAGTATTTTTATTTTGAATACGATATAAGTATATGTATATTATGCAAGAGGTGCGGGGATGTTTTTACTTCGAGTTTAGGCAGCCGCGAATTTAAAATGTTTGGGAAACAAGAGAATGCAGCTGGTCTGTCCAGTCCAGTGTCAACGCTTTTCTTTAAGTACTGACTAGGGATTGCATTACCGGTTTATCGGTTAACCGGTAAATGACCCAAAATGCACCAGCGGTAATTACTGGTAAATGAAAATTTATCAGTTTTTATCGCGAATTAATGCCAGACACAGGCATATTATAACGAATTTTTATTATGATATATGCATGAGGGAGTGAAAAGTTTTTTTTCAACTCCGGCAACATTGATAAAAAATCTTTTACTCGTCACACTGGTGTCATCTGTCATCGCAATCGTGGTCACCGTGATGCCCACTGCAGGCTGCAGCTGATTTTAGTTTTAATAGGATAGATAGCGAAAAAAATTCGTATTTAGGCACATATTCAACTATGTTTTCATTATACCAAAGCAATGTACCATTTATTAATAAACTCTATAATCCAAAACACTGTTTTTTTTAAATTTTATTTTAATTATGAATTTATATTCATTGATACAAATTATGCATACATGTATAAAATATATATATTCTACATCAATAAGTTATTGGATAAACCAATAGTTTAGCGTATGAACTTCTTACAGGCAGGTAAACCAAATATTATATATCATAGTCGTAATTTAAATTAATCAATCTTTGTGTGGCAAATAATAAATTATCTGATTTACTTAAAACAGTACATTTAAAACATACATATATTCACCTGAAACATAATTAAAGTACATTTTATGGCATTACTTTTCAGCTGAAATGTATTTTAAATTATTTATGTTTAAATCCAGGATACCATTTTTTGTGAAAATAGCAACGTACAGTTATACTTTAATGATATAATAAGTGTTTTTAATTAAGGTAAGAGGTGAAATTATTTACCGTTTACTGGTTATTTAAATTTGACGGTAAATTGCAATCCCTAGTATTGACGTAAAGTGGCGTTACCTGATACGTTTCTTCATATTCGCTCATAGCAAATATAATGCATTTAAAGAGGTGAGTATTCGAATTCACTAAGACGGATTTTTTACAATTCAAGTGATATGTAATGTCAAGTCATTGTCACCACGGCTGAAAATCAACTACTGTTATGCTAACTGTATGCCAAATATTCAATTATATTATTATGAAGAAAAAAGAGCGGGTTTTGTCTTCATTCCAATGAAATAAGCATGGTACGATTTTATCCTTCTTAAATTCAAAGAAAATTACAAAGGCTATACTTTGTATACCAAAAGATCTTACACAAGATATATTATATTTAATTCAATATTTTCCATACAATAATTAATTTGCGTTTTGTGATATGCTTTCAAAGAATAATTTTTTGTTTCATTAAGATTCTAGGATAGCAATTTAATATCAGCTCTCAAGTTAATAGATATGCAAGAAATTTTGTATGCTGTACAATGAAAAAAGCTGAATAATCAATATAAATAGAATTGAGGTGATGTATAATTTCTTCAATGGACATAAAAACATTTCGTCAATTTTTAAATTTAATCAAATCCATAACCGTATTGAAAAATACGATTTTCTTTAACAAAAAAAAAATTTAAGTAAAAATTACGAGTGACATTTTAATAATGATCATGATGAAATTCAATCAACAAAAATAGCAAATAAAATACGTTTGCTAAGTATTTCTTTTCACTGGGTAATTGCTATGATAATAAAATCAATTTTTCTGGAAATATTAGAATAAATTAATTTATTTAACTCGATTGTTCGTACAATATCATAAAAGCTACAAATAAATTGTTCATAAGTAATTTTCTATAACAACAAGTAATAAGATATATAAAAAATAGAATTATAAAATAAATATTTTTACTTTATTTATGATTTTTCTACGCAGTAGTATATAAACATAAATAGTAGCAAAGCGTTACTGAGAAAATTGTAACTGAACAGTGTTAGTATAAAATCATCGCTTTTTGATAAAAAAGGGAACGCTTTATTATAGACCACTTCGATTGTCAAAACAATTAGTTATGCTACTCACTGTACCTTTGAAGACATCTAATATTATTTATTATTTTCTTATAAAACATACTTATACACAAAACACTAGCGCCGTGCTTTTTTCTATACTATAATATTATCCCCGTCGACACGGGTATATGCACATACTGTCCGATATGATTCCGTAGCTTACAACGAAAATGTTGTGAACTAAGTTCAATTTATTCATAATGTTAAGAACTTACGTTCACCATAAAAAAATTATTCTAAATTGAACGGTCTTCAAAATTGCTAAGCTCAAAACAGCCCAGCACTAAAGGATATTGCGCTGACATTTTCCGGGATATAGTGCAAAAAAAAGAGAGAAAAGAATGCGGACCAATCCCATTGTTACGCAAATATTCACTAAAAAGATCCATCAGTAACGGACCCGTGGACATAATACGTTCGCGTCGGTCTGCCAGCATTGTTTTTGTTTATCGGTGTGAAGGATTTACCCAGGGGGGTCTGTCGCGTGACAGGTAGCTGGCCGTCTAGTGCTTTTTCTCTCACACGAATGAAAGGGTTCATATTTTTTTTGGGACAAAAGAATGTTACGGTTTACGGAGTGTGCGAATGTATGCTGGCTTAATGGGTGGCTGGCATTTAAATGTTTTACATTTTGTGTAATAATATGATTTTTAATATATGTTATTATTTGAAAATGTAAAGCTCGTTTGTACCAGTAAGTATATAATAATTTTGTTAACGTTTTTGGGAGAGACGTTGTGTAAATTATTCTCATTTCAGACGGCCATATAACAGTTATGATGTTTGTAAAAGACTTGATACAGATAAAGGTTTTAAAGAGGTTCAAACCTCATTAAGCCGAATGACGTTTTTCTTTAATTATACATGTTTAAATGCGGAAAAATACGTCCGTGCTGGTCTTCTTTTGTTGGCTTGGTTGTTTTTGCTATGGAGCATTAAGGAAAAAGTTTATTGACAATGACGGCTGGGGGAATAATCGCACGAGTCATTTACTCCTTATAAAGTATTCAATAATATTTACACGTAAAACACGAATTCTTACTTTTTTGAATTTATACGTACATGAGACTTATTTGATAAGATATGCTGTAATGCAGGATAACTCGGATACACCGACACCAAGAAATGGATGCGTCCATTTCAAATGATTTATTGTATAAACGATATATATAATGAAACGTTGTACCGGGGGGATTTTTATTGGCAACTTTCAAAATTTTATAACATTTGGGACGCTTTGAGAAACACAATTTTGGATCCGTTGCAAACTTCATCAATCAATTTACCATTGATTATTATTCAGGCATTTCTGTCTGTCTCTCTTTTTCATTCGATTTAAAGCCAGCCTTCCTGTGTTTTGATGTTGTGCAACTATCGTCTCGCAGGAAAGCACGGAGATTTAGTGCCTGTTAGGACTGTTGAATAAAATTTATCGAGAACTTTAGTTATACTTTAATTTAGAAATCACGTTATAAATATTCATAAACAAATTCCTTCCATTTTTACATAAAATATGTGAATCATTTACAATTTGACAACATACTAAATTAATATATTAACTTATAAAAACACATTTTTAAGTACTTATTTCCACAATATATTTTTTGGTCAGGACCGGCTTTGCTACGCAAGAGCAAAACTGGCCCTGATAAAAAAATGTATTGTGGAAAAAATTACTAAAATATGTGTTTTAATTATTTAAAATATCGTGCATTTCCACCAAGAAGTGACAGTTAAAACCTTAAAAGTAATGAATAATACTGAAGCAGCGTTAGAGTGGTTATCAAAATGACAAAAAAAAAAAAATATAAATTAAAAACAGTCTGTATCTTTTATTTATATAACGTTATAATGCAAAACCAAAGGGTAAATAGAAATATTTCATTTTTAAATTATTTTTCTATTCATCTATTTGATTTTATTTTGCGAACATATTTTTTCATCTAGTTTTGGTGCGAAATTAATAATATTTAAAAAAAATGTTGATAATGTGAAAGTAAGAGCCACAAATTGTATGATATTTTCACGGCCAACAAAATTTTAGTCGTATATTAACAATATAAAAAAACAGATACAAATTCACTAATAAAATTTGTGACATATTTTTATAACATACATTTAAAAAAATGTGTTCCTTAGTCGCGAACTATGAACAATAAAACAGATTACACGGGGCTTAAATATGTAAATTTAATTAAAAATAAAAGCGTCTTTGTCGACGACGACACAAGAATAGAATGCTCGATCCGCATTTTTAAGAAGGAAATGAATGCAATTTGATGCTAGAAATTAAGAAGGGAATTTCTAAACAGCGAAAAAAAAAAAAAACAAATACCAAGATGATGTTGTTTTTTTTGCCGGTATTCGCTTGTTTTATCAGAATAAATAACACCGTTTTTTTATCAACATTGTCACCTTTCGAGTTTCCTTAGCAAAATTTAAAAAGATAGGAATATTTCTTTGCGGAAATTAAAATATTTAAAATTTGAAGAAAAGTATTTTAACTGACGTTATAATCTTCACTAAGCTTTTAAATTGAAATTTCTATTTTTAAAGTTACAGAAAAGCTCAACAGTGAGTTTTATTTGTATATAAATATATAAATGTAGTAATTTAAATATCTATATGACTAAAATGCATTCAGCAATAGAATGGATAATTGTATTTTTGAATTAGAGGTAAGTAATATTTATAAATATTTGTTGCATTTCATATCACACCTCTTTTAAAAAATCTGATCGAAAATAAGTTTTTTTTTGCAGTACAAGTGCAAGTTTGTGAGCTTTTTTAGGATACCCAAAATAGTGGACGAGAAAGAGAAAATAAATGCCACAGCGCAAAAAAATAATTCATATATATCTATGATAATTTTTCGTCAAGAATATCTACAGAGAAATTTATCAAGACTCCTTTATATGTACTTGAGTGTGTAGGAAGTGAAATAATAACAAAAAAATAATCGAAAAAGCTTTTATAACTGAATTTAGTTCCATTTACTTTCCATAGCGCACCGCGAACTTTTGAAAGTCTTGTAATATGTCAAAGATGTAAAAACGTTTGCATGATGGGACGGATAGGTCCTATTGATTGAATGGTCTTTTTTCATTGTATCGTCTTCCTGTTTATACAATATTATAAGCGTACTTCGTAAGATTGTAACATTTGTATATAAAACTTTCAAGTAACACACCCACCTAGAAAAGCTTGTAAGCAAAGTGACCTTGGCTGGCTGAGAATTAGTTGGTCTAAAAATTAGTAGGTGTAAATTTCGCTATCTCAATTCATCCTTTAATTTTTGTAAATAAGGCGTGGATTAGTTAACTTCTCGAGTTCCTAAAACTTGACACTGTTGTTTGATAATCGTAGCTTTTTTTGATAATAAATAACTGAGTAAAAATATTATATTTTTTGATAAGATATGGTAGTCCATATACTTCAAATTGGTTTATAAAAAAGCTCTAAAGAAAACGATATACTTATCAACTGATCAGCTCAACTTATCAACTTATCAGTTGATAATGCTCGCGATGAGCGAAACCGGTCCTGATCAAAAAATATGTTGTGGAAATAAGTACTAAAAAAATGTGTTTTTATTATTTAAAATATCATGCCTTTCCATCAAGAAGTGACAGTTAACACCTTAAAAGTGAAAACGATATACTTTTATCCATAATGATTTTGAAATTCCCGGCATAGCAATTATTTTTTTTATTTTCGCTGACATCCTGGGAAAGAAGGGTTTTCTTTTGTATGTTGAATTTTCTTCTGTTTCCTCAGTTAAATGCAATGACGTGAAAGCGTTTGGCTCGCTATAGCATCAGCATTAACGTCTCAGTGAATACACTGAAGGGGATATTATTCCAAAATATTGAAATGAATATTAAATATAGATTAACAGTCCTGCTATTTTATTATAAATATTTCGACGCTGTTTGGTATATATGTACAAGGTTAAAAACAATATCTCATAAACTGTCATCTGTTTTTGCTATTTTCATAAAAAAAATATTTTGATTCAATAATTCTGAATCAAATGACTTTTTTAACAATCATTTATTTTATGTAATAATATTACTTTTATTTCACTGACTTGAAGCATCTCGACAATTATATCTTCTATGCTGAATATTGTGTATAAGAAATGAGTACACGCAAAATTAAAACAGAAAGTAATAAATGGAACGAAAATATTTTTCAAACCATATCCGCTTTCGTGTAAAGTATATTGAATCTCAATAGAGTTTTCCAATGATTACTTTTTAATGAAAACGAAAATGATAAAAAATCTTTGAAACAAAATTCATTAACTGTTTGCAAGATAAATGATTCAGTTGTTTTCGAAAGTTCTTTTTGAGAGTTCATAATATCTCTCTCATTCATAAAAAAATGTAACAAAATTAAATCATCTACCAGCGTGCAATAAAGATTATAATCAACTGTTTTACTTTCTTATAAGTTTAAATCGGAAAAATTTGTTTTGAGTTTTTTTTAAATATTTTGCTTTCAAAAAAACAATGAGGTTTTTGCTCAAAATGGGCGCTACTGTTTAAGGCCAGGTGGTGGAGGCGATATGTGCCGAAATGACGTAAACAGATCGTAAATCGTAATCGAATTCTGAAGTTTACATTACTGCCAGGAGTGAGTTTCGCATTTCGGTTAGGCCAAATTTGCAATGACGCTCTCTGCGAAAAATAACACCGGTTACACGGTACATTGTTACGTGGAGACGAAAAAAATAGACTACGTTTCGAAGAGAACGGAACACTTCTTCTCAAAATTACTACGTTTTTTTCGCAACAAAATACAGATTTTTGTGTATCTGAGAATATAATAAAACATTTCGATGTAATTGGGACTTCCGAAAAATACTGTTTACAAATTCAGCCGACCGAAAATGTCTTGTTTTACAGGATGTCTTAAATTCTAGTGGATTTTGTTGAAAATACGTCGTAGCCTATTAGTAAAGCTCTTGGTTTTTTCTATCTCTATTTTAATCGTTTGAAACTTGAAGATCATTATCGATGAGAAATCATCTTCTCTTCTATTTACTTTAAAGAGGCTTGTTTTCATTTCTGTGACTACTGATATCGATTTTTTTTCTCTTCAAATATTATCTTCCGGTCAGTCACAGATCTTTTTAATTTCAAAAAATGACTAAAGGATGTGTTTAGATATATTAAAATAATATATATATATATGTAAAGAAAAATAACACATTTTTTTATCTTTTCTTACAACATCGTCACAAATTTGATTAAACTTAATTTTACATTATATTAACAAGTAAAAGATAGACAATATATCTTCGAAATCATTTACATAATTACATCAACCGACAGAATGAGTGAGAATATACATTGCCTAAATCTTAAACACTAAAAAGTTTAACTTATGTTTAGCTTTAACATATAATAGTTATGACAATGGTTAAAACCAAAATAGCTATCAAAACCCCCTAAACAAAAAATAATAAAGTTTAATACTTTGCTATATTTTATTGTTGTATAATTCTGTCAAAATAATGCCAATTATTCAACTTTGAATAAACCAGTAATTTGCTATTTAAATAATTAATTATACGACCAAAGGTGTGGAAAACGAAATAAAAACATTATACGAAATCCAATATTGCGTATTGAAGAACTTATTTGAATATTATATTGTATTCACTTACTTTTTCCCCATTACCCATTTCTGATAGTGGGAGGAATCAAAAGAAATTTAATGGTTGTTGTTTATGTTACCACCACCGCAATTATATATTTATTTCCTCTGTATAAAATAAGAAAAAGTGACTGAGAAATATATCCCGTGGGTTTCATTTCTAAGCAAACTCTATTCAAAATCTGAATTCTTAGCATGATAAATGTAAATTGCTTCATAAATTGCGTATTCATAAATAATAATTCGTAAAACAATATACATTATTTTCATGATATAAAATTTATGATTAATAAAAGAATTAAATTACAAATCCTCTATTTAATGTTTCTGTGATCTAAATATGATGTTTTCACACACTTTCTCTAAAAACATATAAAAAATACACAACACTTTTCAATCAAAATCAACTTAATTTATTTAAAAGTTTTCAGAAAGAAATTTATAAAGCTCTGCATACAAAAAAAAAATTCCGTCATTCCGCCATGTTTAAAAAATCTTACAAACTAACATTAAATTTTACCTATAATGTAACAAATATACATTTTTTTTAAATAAAGTCAAATTTAATTACGTATTTTACCGATATTGAAGGTATATGCTATTTCATAATATGTATATTTAACTATAAAGTGTCGAAAATTTACTTTAAACACAAAAAGTAATTCGATACTTTACCTACACTTATAATGTAATTTACATCATGGAAAATAGCAGTTGGAGAGTATTGCCGAAGGGTAAAGCAACCCTGCTATTCTGAAGGCTCTATCTGGGAGGACAGCGACAAACACATAGCCATAAAGAAGCGTTAATGTGTCTTTGCACATTCTTCAGACCACTATGCCACGGTGCCATTGTCACAATGGTACAGCTAAACCTGCGTCAACAGTATATCGGACCTTTCACACCGTATTCAGAAATAAGTGGTGAGAGATTCCCTATTATGTTTGTCTACAGAAAATAGATATGTATTTGAAATATAAAGCTTATCAGAATTTCAACTTTGAACAGTGTCAACTACGAAAGTCCATTTATAACGACAGAATTGCAGCTGCGTGACTTGATGTAGAAGATTTTCATAATGGCTAAAAATGTACATGTATTATGCTTATATTAACGATTTTGAAAAAATTCCATTGAACAAACAAAAAAAAAATACTCGAATCGATGAAAAAATCTGTATTTAAAAAGACATTGGTGCTTTTCAAAATAGAAGAAGAGAAATAAAAGATTTATAGCTAAATGACGATTTATAATCTTTAGCAGTGCTTCGAAACCTTATTTTACTCCTGGCACACTAATAAGCATTTTATGGTGCCCCATTGACAAAAAATATTACTGTCATTTATTGTATGATCAATTTATGGCAATAGTATCATAGCTATTTTCTCAAAGATTGCCAATTGAGTCTGGCTATAGCTGCAAAGTTGTCTTGATTTTTAAATGGAAGTGAATAAACACTTATGATTTGGTTTTAGAATTTCTTTAAAAAAAATAATATAATATTTTTCTAGACTTTCTACTATCAAATTCTACGGTAGGACAAATTCTATTATTATTTGGCTTTGCACTATCTGTACCAGCAATTATTATTGATTATTAGTTGATTAAAAAATAGAAAAAAATAAATATACAAACAAGAGACCGCAGCAACTCTGCCTTGGTCTTGAACTGGATATATATTTAAGACTTTGAATGCATTGCGTTGCGGCACACCAGAGATCGTCTCGCGACGCACTGGTTGTTGAGCTCTGATGTTTATAATGTTTTTTCTTTAAATAAAAGAAAGAAGCATCACACATGTAAAGGAAATATTAATTAAAATAAAATATAAATAAAGGCTTCCTAGCATTCTCTCATTATTCAGTACTTTGTCTGGAATACTTTTGTATAAACGAACTAACAAATGTTTAAAAGCACACGCGTGTCATTTTTGTATACCAACTACAGTTAATTTACAGTTAAAAACAACAACATTAACATTACATGGTGAAAATATTTAATGCTAGAATATTTGAAAAAATACCAACCACAGAGAATATTTTCTATCATGCGTTTTGTACCATATGATGTACAAATTTCCAAGCAATCTACAACCACAAAACAAATGAAAATCAAATCAGGTTTCTGTGAAAATCACACGCAAAAAATATGCAAATCACTACAAGGAAATATACCCGTGATTCCTCTCAAATATATTTGGATATCAAGATACTTTTTCTGGGTATCTACTTGGAATGTTTTTTTCATGAAACATTTATTGTAAGTGAATATTTTTTGTCAAAATGTTTTTTTTTTCAAAAGAACAGTCTTTATTATCAGTAGTTTCCTAGGAATTCTGAAAAAAAAACAAATTTTAGCAATTATTTTCAAAAAAAAAAAAATTAACTAATAAAAAACATTTTCAAAAAATCCTTTACTGTTGGGTATTATATTTCTGCTTATTGCGTCTTTAATGTAGGGATGTATAATATAATATATTCACGTATTAATAATGACGCCAAATAAATATTATTTTTTATGATATCCACTGAAGGTGCTTGATGGAACTTCAATATTAAATTTGAATTGTTGCAACTTTGTACGATTCCATATGTCTTATCACAAACGACCCGGGTTTCGCCCTTCGGCATCTTCAGGTATTCCATCGCACGGATGCAACAGAACTGAAGCATCCGTGCGATGGAATACCTGAAGATGCCGAAGGGCGAACCCCGGGTCGTTTGTGATAAGACATATGGAATCGTACAAAGTTGCAACAATTCAAATTTAAATATTGTTTATTTATAAAAAGGACGTAAACTGCTCTACTTTTCGATACGTAGTTTTGAGTCGAACGAAATATTTGTTACAGAGTGTATAATTTTAGTTGTTTAATTGGAGGTATACAGGAATATACACCGTATACCCGTTGCTATATATTATGCAGAAATATTGTATACCCTCTATCAAAATCGAAATATTGCATAAAATTATAATTCGTTTCCAGTAAAAAACTTTGGTTACTAAGATCAGTCCGATAATCCTATATGTATTATATTCTTCTAGATTGTAAATTAATGACACCAGAGATTATTGTAGCGACCATTACCAATATTTGTGAATAAAATTTTAATATAATGACAGGACATTTACATTAATATAATGATGTTATCTTGAAATTTTCTAATATAACAATTTTCAGTATAAGGCAAAAAGACTTGAGTATTATACAGTTTTCGCTATCGTCAGTACTATGATTGAACAACAATAATGACTGGCATTAGTATGTTTACCTAAGTTTTTCTTCTATCCTAACCTACCGTTTAAAAAGTGTTAGACAAAATAATGTCTCATATATTAAAGCGTATACAATTTCATGCGTAGAAGTAATATTAAATATGCTATTGCGTGAAATTGCCACTAGTGATATTAATAAATTGTTTAAACACGTAAATTAAAAATTTGTAATCATCCGTAATTACCTGTATGCCTTGTAATAGTAAAAGTAGCGATGATGAGTTATTTGTTTGACCGCTTAAAAGATTATAAAATTAATTTTAAATATAGATTTTTAATTGACCAAGAGTATTAAACATAGTGTCTTCACGTGTTTTTGATTATCAGAAAATAAATCAATTTATACAAAAACTATGTATTAAAAACACTTAATTTTAGTATTGAAGAATTAACACATAAACGTGGAAACGAAAAATACTATACAATTGAAAATTGAATAAACTCTTACAAATAAATGACCATAGATTTTTAAAACTAATTCTTTCATTTAAATTTGGAATGTTTCGAATCGATTTAAATAAAGAGAATTATGTCATCATATACATCTAATAATTTGGATGTAGAACAGCCATAAAGTTATGGCAGGAACCTTTAATATTCTGTTGTCAAATATAAAGAATATTTATTTTTTATCAATACAAAATTGATATAAGTTGGATGATCAAGATAAAATTGTTCTACGTTTCAATGACGACACCATTAAATAACAGGATACGGTTGAGCGGGCAATTGCGCCTCTAGTTTCAGCTAACAATAGGCTTTTTGCGTAATTTGAGAGCCGATCGAAGTCTAAACGGCAGCGGTTTACCATTCTGTCGAATAACCTAATATTAAGAAATGTTTTCATCAATCTGATTTCCAACAATAGCTTTATAATAGTAGACACGAATTCAATATTCTATATATAAAGCTGATACGAAGTCGAAACTTCTTTGTTTGGTATATTCATGTTTTTTATTAATTGACACTTATATATAATTTATATTCTCCATAGCAGCCTGTATATATAAATTTGATTTATAATGGCGAAATTTTACGGATCCACTTTGAAATTCAATGTAAGCAATCATTAATCTCACTTTCAAAGTGCTCAGAGTAGGTTTTAAAGATAGCTAACGTATCATTCCACCCTGTTATTTAACGTGAATCTATGAACATCTTAGAAAACAATTAATATATGTTACTAGTGAGTAAAAAATATCTGACATAAACGTTTAAGATCTACTATAAGTTTCCATATTAAAAATTAAATAAATCTTAAAATAAGCATTCAAAAATGTGGTAAATTAACTGCGTTTTTTTGGCATGCAAGTTTGGTATTCGAGTTTAGTTATTCTCGCTTCTTAAAAAAAATAATTCGTTTTTTCGTCAATCATTTATTTTTCTTTTATATTTCAATGAATCTTTGATAATAGAAATTAATAAATTTTTGGAAATCGTAATGGTTTTTATTATGTAAGTATTTCAAACATAATAATCAAAAGAAGTACACTTGTTTACTCTAATAGCATACTAAAAATGTAATTTAACCATCTTTTTTTAAATTCGACAAAACAAATAAAGAAATGTGGTCGTAAAATATAATGAGTAAACAAGAAAATGAAAAGTATACTTCAAATATACATATCATTGACGGAAACACGCGGTGCAAATTAATTTTGGATTATTGAATAATGTTGACACATTAATGAATAGCCTTTTGAGAATGATATATTTAAAATTGTGTCTGTTGAGAACAGATTGTATCAGTGGTAAGCAATATTTTTACTAACATGGAAACCACGAGCACCGTGCCTTTAACTAATGTCTCATTTAAAAGTCTACTCGGCCGAGTAACAATATTGACCTAGTGAGCGTCTACACGCATGAATGGTTTTTAGGAGTCAATTCATTTTTACGATTCGTTCCGACTTGAAAAGTCATAGACAAAATGATATTTATTAAAAGAAATATGTCAAACATATAATATCCATGTAGAGTATTTATTTATACTTCCTGAGTATATGCGAAACTCATTTTTAAAATTTCCCTTTTCATTTTTCATTGTATTTGTTTTCAGGCGTATATTTATACTAGTGACTGAAAATCTCGTAAACACAGTATTGTCAATGAATTGTTAACTCGACACTTCGACACAAGTTGAGTGACTGTCTGCGCCGAGTACGCGGGAGAGGTAATTGGTTGTAAGGGGTAATCACTAGGTACAGGAAAAACTCACGATATATATTCACTAGCTCTTACTTCACTAAAGCGAGTAGTAAGCTTGGCAGGTACTCGGCTGGTATAAATGATACGTGATGGCGTTTTATCTTAATTTTACTGGAAGGGGTAAGTGGGAGAGTACAGTAACGTTTAAGCGAGAGAAGGTGGACGGCGAACGATGCGCTGCCATAAAACATGAGTGACCATTGCTCTTATCGGTTGTTATATTCTAGAAAAATAGCAATAATATTTAACTATTGTTAAAAAGCAAAAACACATCTGTTTTGAATTGTAAAATACTTATATAAAGCTATTCATCGTTTATTTTATATTTACATTTCTATTAATATTTTTACAAATTTAAGCAACCACCATATTCCTAATAAATGTGGACGATTTCTAGCAAACAGGAACGATACGCATTTCCTGTTTTTTTCATTTTTTTTAAATAATGAAACGATCTCTAAATTTAAATCAGCTCTCATGCATAATCACCAAAAGTACACATATATGGTTTTTCATCTGATGGCTGATTTTTAACAATGATGTGGCAGGGTAGAGTTTGTTTTTAATATTTTTAAACACAAAAAGTGGTTTTGAAATATTACAATCGAGCGTTAGTAGTTGGCAATTTAAATTTCAAATGGATTAGGTCGGACTGCCAAACGTAAGCATATTCACATCAGATAATTTGAGTAATTAAAAGTTTATATATTATATATAAATAGTGCATGTTTTCTCACTGATTATCAGTGTTTCACCTTTCGGCATCATTCAGTATTACTGTACACGAGTGCACTTAAAATGACGATAAATAAACAGCTTTTGTTATCCTAGATAAATGGATAACTGAATTCATTTTATTAATTACTTAACATATAAGATGAAAATGGCGATGGAACTTAATTGAGAAAAATAGTTTAAAAACTATTGACTGTAACAAAATTTATGATATTTTAAATAGAAATGGTAAAAAACATTATAGCGGAAAAATATAACGTTGTAACTACTTACTATTGGTGGGACATAATATCAACCGAAGTAGTAATGTATTGATTGTTGTATAGTGAAATTTAAATCACCCAAATGGTATATATTGTATTAAATTAGGAAGTCAAGGAGAATAGCTTGTTCATTTAAAATTAGTGGGCGACGTAACTGTGCTTGTAAATTTAAAAGAATCCTAGTAAAACAGTGTGTCATATTCCATGTATAAATGTAATAATTAATCACTTTCGTCCTCGATTACAGCTTGATTCAAACGATGTACACTTTCATTCTTGATTGATATGAACCACAGTCTTGAGATTATATCATACCGAAATTTAAATTTTAAATGTCCATGACATAATATTCTTACGCTATCTTTAGCTATGAGTTGACATTATTTTTTACTGTATTGCGACAAATTGTTTATTTAGTAAACCTGGGACTTAATTCGACAAATGTTGCCAGCATTAAATATGTTTTATCAGTCTCTTAAACAATTACTACAGCATATCGAGAAAACACTTCTAGGTACATATTGTGACACTTTGGAGTGTTTAAACAGACTTTGTAATGCACTGTTTACATTTCTAGCACTGATTTGAATTTGATTCTTATAAAAGGACGTAAATGATTTTCATTTAATCAGTAAAGACTTTAACGGCGATTAGTTGAATCAAATAAGGTAAACTATGCAAGCTGAAAATATTTAAATCATATGAATTAATAAAGATTACTGTAGGTGTTGCACCACTTTTGAGGATTTTGAGTATATTAAAGTGTAATCAAGCATTGTGAAATATTTTGAAAATAAGGTGTAAAAAAAGTATCAGATTTGAAATGATTATATGGAAGTGGATATTTGTTTTATGTCAAAGACTTTAACAGGCAACAAACTGAAATGATTTTGTCAGTTTTAGCAATGCAACAGAAGCTACGGTACAGAGTATTTTTTCAGAATATGTCTGCCTTTTTTTGTTTTACTGAAATTGGTGAAAAGTTTTGACAAAACCAACACTGGTTTTGTATTATAAATTAAATTTTGTATGTTTTTTCGTAAAAAAATATTGTCAACATCTTTCCCAGCGGTAATAGCTTATTTGCTTTGAAACGCTTCCCCTGTGGAATAATCGAGACATACATTTATTTTTATATTTAATTAGAAAATTTAAATCATTATCCATTAACAAACGTTGAATTTTTAAAGTCTTTATTTTAATAAATATTATAATTGGCCAAAATCAATCCGTAACTCTTGAAATAAAAAAAAATCAATAATTACGACAAAACGTCATATTATGAAATTCATCTGTTGTTTATTGAATACTTTTCGAGAAATACTTTTGACTAGGCAAAATATTGTTTATATAATGTATATGAAAAATATGACATTTGACATCTGCATTCCCATCAGCTGTTTAAGATTAATTAATTAAGAGTTTTATGATTGAAAAAAAGACACTTTGGTTGTGATTTAAAAAATATTTTTACAAATGCCCACTAATGTACAATTTGATTTCATTTCCCACAAACCTCTATGTAATATGATTTTTTTTTCCAGAATGCCTTCATAAATAACTACATGTTATTTAGATAGTTATTGCTCATAAAAACATACACTTTGAAAATAGATAGTTGTCACATGATTGTTGATTTTGTTAACAGGTCACGATGTTCGAAAAAGGATTGATTGTTTTATGTTTGATTGTCGTTTGTAATGCCCAAGTTCCATACCTGGGAGCATGCCCAGTTGTTGATGTCAAAAACGATTTTCAACCAGCATTGGTAAGTAACACTAAAACGTCTCGTGAGAATTGACTCTTACAGGACAATTTATATTTATTTGAAATAATATTGTATTATAACTTTTATACGCTATGTCCATTGCCAAACCCGTTGCTTAAGAATGTAACAATCTTATAGTGGCGTAACAATAATTAAATGACTAGATTTATTCCTTTTTTTTCTTAAAATAAGGCTATTATTTGGTTCATTCACATGATTTATGATAAAAGCTGTTTGATATATCCATGTGAAAAATTCATATAATGCAATACGAGATTGGTCTTAAGAATGATGACCATTTATTGTGCTTCTCATTTTTTTTTATATCTCACGAATCGCAATTTAATGTCTTTGATTTTCAATTTAAAGAAAATGAAAAAGTGCAAAATAATATTGATCTATTGTCATGCATTGATCTAAGGATAGTATTATAGAAATAAATATTTGTTATGAGAGACTATTGATCTATGTCTGATGGTTATTGTTTGGCGAGTTGAGTTTTGAACGTCTTTAAGATATATTATACATAACGAGTGGTGATACAAAGGAGTTTATCAAAATACAACTTAAAAATAGTTTGCGTTGTTATTTTGACGACGAACAGGTAGCGCACTTTCCTCGTCAGGAGGCTTCCTTAAGTCACATTAATCGAATTGTTTTCCAGATGTACCCTGGATACTGGCATTTAAAAAAAATCATCCCGTTATAAGATTCAGTAAATAACTGGTCTTGATAAGTTCAATGGAAAATTCGAGTTGAGAAAATTGTTTTTTAGGTCGAATTATACATATGAGTATGCCAAACAGGACGTAATCATTTTTAGTGGGACTGCTTTGAGAACAATTTAGACGATAACTGTAAGTTACAGTTCTTCCTGACATGACCTAAATGGCCACGCTAACTTAACTACAATTTTAAAAATATGTTAATTTTTTTGTAAGCAATCTCAATTTGATTCAAATTGCTGAACGAGTCACACTTATAAAAAAAAAACTATTTTTGACAAGCGGTTTGTGCATAGAACAAATCTCACTATTACAGATCTGCCCAAGTCAGACATGAGAGCGAAATCTCGTTTCTGCTGGTAGCATTGTAGAAATCGTTCATAAAACAATTTGTCCGAACACAACGGGTGTTGGTGGAAAACTAACTTTTTATTATGACACCCCATACAATATGATAATTTTTGAGTATGCATACTCGGATGCAACATGTGATGCAAATAATGGTCCTCGTGGTTACCATTATGGGTGAACCAATCGTATTTGGCCGTGATGTTAAGAAGTTAAGATGCAAAATGAATTTTTATGGTAATCAGCAACGTTATATGGACATACTTTTGATGGTTTCGGCGGTAACTTTGTGTAAGTTAATTTTAATTTAAAAATTTAAAATAACTTTGATTACTCTACGTATTGTGCTAGTAACTGTGACACGTGTTTCGTCTCTTTCAGAGGCATCTTCAGACTTACTATCGCAAAGTTTGCTTAAGTAATGAAGCAAGATTGATTCTAACAGAGAGTTTGTTAGAATTATAAGAAGAAGTGTTATAATCAATCTTGCTTCATTACTTAAGCAAACTTTGCGATATTAAGTCTGAAGATGCCTCTGAAAGAGGCGAAACACGTGTCACAGTTAGTGGCACAATACGTGGAATAATCAAAGTTATTTTTAATTTTATATTGTTATATGGACAGTTTTATGAAGCGAGGACCCATGGTTGGTAGAATTACTAGGCAGCTGGTGGAAAATTTGTAATAAACACATCGGTAGTTTTTAATGTGTTAATTTATTGTGCTTCTACAGTATCTAGGGAAATGGTATGAGCAGGAAAAATACCCTACAACGTTTGAATTTTTGGGAAAATGCATCACCGCAACATATTCATCGCTCCCTAATGGTGTGATTGGTGTAAATAACAAGCAGACAAATATTTTGTAAGTGAAGACTTTGAGATAATTAACTAAATTATTGAAATCGATGATACAATCAAAAGTTTGATTGGTGAGATACAAACTTAGGAACAATTTTTCAATATTTTTCCATTACAATTCAGGCTTGTTCATAATGTAATATTGATTTATTAGAAAAAATCTTTGTTTTTCCGTGATGTATACTAGTAATTGTGAAATTTATGTTTCATATTTAAGAAAAAAAGTTTCGTCACAGAATACTTGTACATTATCAAATAATCTTCTCTTCAGCAATGGTTCATTTCAACTCATTTTTGAATAACTGATTTTACATTTTTTCCTTTTATAAACCGAAAAAAACATAAGGCCAAGTACATTTGTCATCAAGGGTTCAAAGTAATAAAAAAATATGAAATTCTAAAGTAATTGCTTTAAATATTTCAGTTTAGAAATCATCTTTCTCAATAAAATGTCTATGTGTTTGAATTTTAGAACTAATACTGAAAAGTCGATTTCCGGCACAGCTACACCGAATGGCGCTCCTAATGATGCTAGATTGAACGTGGCTCTCACCGGTGTTCCGATAGTTGCTCCTTACTGGATTTTGGGCACTGACTACGTTAATTATGCAGTCGTTTACTCTTGTAACAATTACTTATTCTTTAATATAAGTAAGTATTGCTATGGTAGAATTTACATTTTTATTAAAAATATCAATATAACAAAATTAACATGTAAAACGTTTTTTAGTCTATAAATATTTTTAGTTGTTTCTCAGTCAGTTCAAACGAGAATTGAACTTTATTTGTGGTAGTAGTTAATCGTGTTAGCTAAGCTCTGTCCTTGATGGTCACGAAGACAAAAGCTTATTGTTTAACATCATGTCAAAATGTTGAAGAAAATTTTGCTTGCTCTCGTTCAAGCATAAATATTCAATGATTAAAAAAATACTTTTCTTCTTTTTTCATTCCTAGAGATCCTCAACTAATGTTTGTTTCCAATATTTATTGTATTAACGTTTGCTTTGCGGAATTTGTTTCAGGATTTGTATGGATTTTGACGAGACTGAGTAATCCACCAACCAGTGTGATGAATGAAGCTTATCGTGTTATGGACCGAAATTCACTAACCACAACAATTTTATTAAAAACGAACAAAAATAATTGTCCTGCTTCGTATAAATCATAATTTTGGATAACTTTCCGAAAAGACATCATTTTTTCATAGTTATAAAACACATATTATTTGAATAATAATTCAGCTATCGATTTGTGATAACTGTTAAATCTCAAATAATCCGCATTGCTTCCATTTATGAAAACGATGTTAAGTATAATTAAAATTTAAAAAAATATGACTACTCATAAATATTTGAAAAAAAATGTAATAAAAAACCATTTATAATATAAAAAACGTGCTTTTATTTGAAACACACTGGGTTTATATTTAAGCAAATAGTCTTGCAATAAAAGTTAGTATGAATATGTTTGAAAGAAATGAAACAGTGCTGTTAGCACAACCAGTTTCATAACGAAGGTATTTTATTTAAATAATTGACAAAACTCTCGTGGAATCCATTGAAAGTATTTATGACCACTATACTGATAACTTATAGTCACCCGTTGCGTTAAAGCCATTACCAAAGGTTGTGATAAGTTTTTGTTTACATATCGAATGTTTTAAACATCCACCGAGAATGAAAATTGCGAAAGTAAATCTTTGTTGATTTTTTATTGTTTTTGTAAAAGCGTAAAACTATTTTCATGAATGTGACCGGGGATGTAAAAATTAAATTTAACACTTTTGTTTTAAATTGTGGCTTAGGTTTGTTCTTTAATAAGAGTAGTTCGCTGAAAGAACAATTGCCATTCATTTGCGAATGATAGCCTTTTTTTAATTGAACTGCAAATAATAAAAATACTAAGCAGATGACTTGATTGTTGAAATTATGTCTGGTTCACCGGAGAATACGGAAGTGGTTCAAGTAGACCACTGAATTTGTATGCAAAAAAATACTGAAATTTAAAGATGTATTTTTATTTGTATTTAAAGCAATGGACATCTTACATCGAAGATCCTATTTCTTTCCAAACATTTAACACATTGATTCTTGAATAATCAATGGTTGGCAAGTATTGAAGCGTATTTATTTAAATTCATACCAAAAAATGTTCAGATGCACAATGAACGCATAGTTTTTTCTCGTAGACGTCTGATAGTAATTACGTTGTTATCAATAAATGCCACAATAGTTCTTAAATGGATATTATCTTTTATATAATTAGTAATCTGACTACCAAATTTTTGTAACCGAAAGTTTATTTAACACTTTAACGAATTGTAAGAAAACTTTGCGGATCAGTTGCAGATGAAACATTTGATTCAGGCCAAATTCTTCTTCATTTCCACATATTCATTCTTTATTGATGAGTCAAAATCTTGAGATTTTCTTAATGAAGTTTATACACGTTTTTACATGATACCTTTATGTTAACCCAGAATGGCATATTTTTATAGCGCTAAGAGAAATTAATTAAATCTGGGATTCAACTAAGCAAATATTTGCATTTTTATGTAATCTTTATCAGCCTTGAGAATTAAATAGTTTATTAAATGGAAAAACAGTACAGAAAACGTATCTGAAACCTTGGAGAGCAGTATTTGAACAGTCTTTTACATTCTTTGTTTGCATTTCTTGTATTGAATCTGATTCAAATAAAAGGACGATGATGACTTTCGTTCAATCAGTAAGAGACTTTATCGGCGATCAGTTGATTCAAATAAGGTAAATATTGTAGACAACACATATAAAAATCATTTAAATTAATAAACACACTGTAGTTGTTTTAATTCTGTTTTGTGAATTTTTCATTATATTTAATGAAATTTCATCCTAGTATTATAATATGAAATAGGAAAGTATTGTAATATATTTATTAAAATATGTTAACATTAAATAGAAAAAAAAAGACTATTTTTTTCATTTTTGTTTGTGATTTTTTCAGTTTTATCGGTATAAATATTACAATTCAATTATATTTGGTAGAGAATGACGAACACTGGCTGTGGAATTCAAGATAAATGTTTAATTGTGATATTTTTTACAGGTCACGATGTTGGTAAAAGGATTTATTGCTTTGTGTTTGGTTGTCGCTTGTAGTGCCCAAGTTGTATATCTGGGTAGATGTCCTAACGTTGAAGTTATTACAGATTTTAAGCCGGAATCGGTGAGTGACAGGAAAATGTATTTTTTTCTCAAGAGTCTCAAAGCTCAAAGATATTGCAATCAACTAGATGTATTACCATTATGTTTATAATATAATGTATACGAATGACTAAAACCTCTCCAGCAGTTATTTGATAAATATGAACCCATTACAAAAAAGCAGGTCTTAATTTGAGTTTAAACACAGGATAATTGATGTAGGTTTGATTTTAGTGGTTGAGCACGTGGCTCAATTTTTCGTCAAGCACACCGATCATAATGCCAATTTCAGGCGTACAGCCCATACCTGATTCATGCACGAGGAGGCAACGTTAGTAGCGTTGGGAAAGACTGCCATTAAAAACTGGCGAAGCAAATACAATGAGCGCCAGTGGGAAGCCAAACTATTTTTGTGAAATCATATACATGTGATTTAAATGTTGTTCTTCGTGGTGTTCCTGATGTATGAATCAATCTTTTGATATTTGTCAGTGATAGACAACATGCATTTTTATTTTGATTATTAGTACTGTTGGATTTTTTAGAAGATGCTCTGTGATCCACTAAAAAGAAGTACCAGGTAGCTAGTTTAAAATAGGTACTATACACATTGGTTATGTTTAATACTTTTTTGGTGTGCTTGCAGTATGTAGGAAAATGGTACGAGCAGGTAAAGTACCCAGCAACGTTTGAAGGTGTAGGCAAATGCGTCACGGCAACATATTCAGCGCTTCCTAATAATATGATTGCTGTAAAGAACACGCAGTCAGTTATCTTGTAAGTAAAAAATTCCATTGACTTTTTTCTTCAATTATTTAAATTTATGCTTGTATACAAAGCTGTGTTGGGATATTAAAAATTTGAGATAGCGGTATATATGAATAATATACATTTTCAATATTGTATCTATCAACTGATAATATTCATTCATGTGATAGTAAAGGTGGGACTTAGGTAAGCTAGCAATTCTTTTCACTTATGGTGTACCGTGCAGAGCGGTAGGTCGCAATTAGCATACTGAAACAGACGCTTAGCGATTCCACGATGTTACATCATCAACACTGTAACAATAATTAATATTATCGCAAAAAAAGAAATGATTTGTCACAAAATATTTGTTCATAATTGAACAAACTATATTTTAAAATTTTTGCCATTTCTGAAATCATGAATTAATTTTTCAAATAATATTCACGTCAAAAATTCATATACACGTTATGAAAAAATCGTAATTTTATTAAGATTATTGCTTTAGCAATTTGATGCATTTTGTACATAAAAAAAATGATTGATTCAAAACCAATGAAATATATGAAAAATATTCATTTGAACTCACTCGTTACGAAATATTTCGTCATCAGAGGCAAAAATGTTGAATGCTATTAAAGCTTTCCTCAGAAGTAACATACCTCCATTGGAATGATTTAAGACTTCTCAAATATAACCACGGTTACAAATTTTATGTTAAAAAATAACAGATTTTTCATTTTTGTCTCTTATAAGCAAAAAAGTACAGTTCATCTAGAGAGTTCAAATCAATTAATTTGAGAACTATATGAATTTAAGAATAAAAAGATTTTATGGCTCTAACCGGTTTTAAACAGTTTTCAGGGTTATATTGATATATAGTTTTAAAAATATTGTTTATCGAAAGATATTGAATTCAATTAATGTATAGATTTAAAAGATCATTTCTGAAGAATACAACTGATGTGTTACCAAATTCATTCAGACTCTGAAGAGTTCGAATATATGTGTAAAAGCTTCTAAATATTTAAGTTTATAAAGCACTTTTCATGATTGTTTTATTTGTTTTCATTTAAGACTTAATATCGAAAGGACAATTTACGGTAATGCTACGTTGAGTAACCCTCCTACTGATGGTCGATTGAAAGTCACTCTTGAGGGTGTTCCAACAGTTGCTGATTATTGGATCTTGGGAACAGACTATAATTATTCAGTGGTTTACGCTTGTCAAGATTTCGGTTTATTTAATACAAGTGAGTATGGCTAAAATATTTTTTTAAATAAAATGTCAGTATGGCAGATTAAATGTGATTGTATTTTTTTTTGTGACGTATAACTTATTCGCTCTTCAGTTATTCAATCTCCATTTTTTTGGAGAATGTGAAAATATAAAAATGATGCCTGAGCAAGATTTTGTTCTTTATGATCATGCATACTAAAACTAAATCATATTGATAAACACGGTGAAAAAAGTGGCAATGTATTTTAGTTCTACAAAATTATTTTTTTAAATTGATAGTTATTTCGGCTCACGCCATCGTTAGAAATATGCTTAAACTAATATTTGCTTATCTATATATATAGCTGTGCAGAAAAGGTACGCAATACATCTTCTCTCCTGTTTTAACGACCTAGCTTGTTTCCTGTTCGCAATAAAACTAACAATTTTAAATATGCTATTTTTTTCACCGTGTTATAATGGAGTTCAACTAAGTGAATGCCAATTCAATCAATACATATTGATAAATGTAAACGTATTCATAAATTGTTAAAGTAATCTTTTCGTGCTTTTCTTCATACACACGTTCTTATTGGGTTGAAAAATATGACAACCCCTCAATAATCTTATTCTGCGATTTTAATGAAATTACCGTTTGTTTCAGGATTCTTATGGATTTTAACCAAACAGAGTAATCCACCACTCAGTGTGATGGCTGAAGCTTATCGTGTATTGGAAAAAAATGGCCTATCTCGATTACCTCTATTACCAACTATCAAAGCGAATTGTCCAGCGTCATACTCACAATAAATTTGGAAAACTTTGCAAAAAGATACCATATGATCAGAGATATTTTAAAATTACTGCTAAAATTCAGTCAAAGAGTTAGTTAGTTTAAAACTTTAAGTAGTCTGCCCTGTTTCCAGTTTTGAGATCGATATAAGTGAATATATGATTGAAAATAAAAAGATTTCTTTCCATAAATAAATGATGATTAAACTTGTATAATATATTTTAAAATAAAATTCAATAAATAACATTCATACCACAAAAAAGGCGTTTATTTGAAATACAACATTTAATTATTACTTTAGTGAGGTTTTAATAATTATTTTCAAAATGTATCGTCTGTTCAACTCAAAATTATTGGATATGATTTAGTGGTTTGCTGTTTTGATTTTCTCCGTGTGATTTGAAAATATCATAAGGGTTCGTCGGCGAGTTGAAATTATGAAAAGAATTCAAAAATTATACGGAAATATGTCATCTTTTGATAGAAATTTTAAAAAAGAACGACAGAGTTGGTAGAAGTTTTTGATTCAAGAACCACATTTCGAATTTGTAAAGAATAAGAAACAAAATATACAACATATTATATTTGACAGCATTAATTAAATGAAACACATATAAATAAATTGTTTTTTCAATTTGTAACACGTTTAGATTGACGTTGATTTTTTCTGTTCACAAGTTGAAATCATATTTGTAATGTCAAATATATATTTTCATCATCTCTACACTTTTTTATTATTACATCAATTTAAAAACAAAAATTTTCGATTAAAATGATATAATCGTTTTTCTTAGTATACTTTCATATTGCATCTCATTTTTCAGTAATCAAAAAAGACTCACCCAATCTTTTATTTTTGTTTCAATTAGAATATACAGAAATTGAGTTTTTCTTATAAATATATAACATTACAATAAAGTTGGTCTTAATATGTTTGAAAAAAGCAGATCACTTGTCGGAGTTGTCAGCAGATCCAGTGTCAATAAAAATAAAATAATCCACGAAGCTAAAATGAAGAAAATATGTATAAATTAAGTGTTATGTAGATATTTTCTTTGAAAACTTTCGCGTTGATGGTTGAAAGATGTATCAAAGCTTCTGCAAAGGGTTGCGAATGTTTTGAAGAGTTCTTGAAGATGAATCTTGCAATGGAATAAAAATATTAAATTTTTATTACCAGTATAACAAGTTTATAGCATTCGCAAATGAATTATGATTATTCTATGAACTGTTAATATTAATTGAATCGTTTGGATTTTTTTAAAGAAATTGAGGCAGTATATACATTTAATGAATAAAGTTACATAAACAGATGAAATAAAATGTGACCCTTATAAATCTCTTTGTAAATTAACAACTAACGCAAACAAATCTTTATCAGACAAAAATAAGAAATCCTTATTTAAATAGTCGTTTATTCCAATTGTTATAATCTTAAGTAAAAGAATCAAAATTTCCTTTATTCAGTTACAAAAGATGTATTAGAAAAAAACCTTTTGATGCAATTTCGTCTACTCAAGCCTCGCTCTTAATAAGAATATACATATCGTTTTTATAAAAGAATTTACATAGCGTTTTTATAAACGCGTAAAACTATTTTCATAAACGCTATCAGGGATATTAAATTTTATTGAAAATATGCTGACGTTTTTGAAACTTCATCAAGAGTCTTTCATTGGAAAAACGTTTTGCTATTCAATTGGAAATTATATTTTTTTAAATGCCAAATGAAATAAGGTTCATATGCTAACAATACTTTTTAATATTTTTTTCAGTTTAACCTGGAAATAGAGAGAGTGGTCCATTTAAGATACGATAAAAAAAAAAATTTTGTACTCTTAGTTACATTGTAGCCATGAGACAAAATACTAGGGTGAGTGATAAAACTTTTTCATTCTTAAATTTGATACGGAAATTCAATCACGGCAATATCGTCAATTATAAAACACTAGCCAACTTTGTGAAATAGAGGCCTACATATAAAATTACAGTTACTATTCATAAGAAAATGATTAAATCTTACTTTTGTTCGAAGAAGTGAATACCGTCTCTATACTCTTGAATTTTACAGTTACAATGACTACTTCCCGATCGAAATAGAGATGGATATATACGAAAAATTTCATGTACTGTGAGAGAGAAAGAACACTGAGTCCCAAAGCTCTCCTCTTTGGTATAAGAATATAGTAGACTTTCTTTGAAAATGCGATGTTCTTTAACTATTTTTTGCATTAACTACGTTCGACAGTGGTAACCAACATAACTTCTTAAAGGTCGAGATAAGATTATGTACTTGGCGTTTCTAATTATTAAAATGTATTAAGCGCTATCATAATAAAAAAGACTTATTTTTTAATAAATACTCGTGTTGTGGGTAAGTATAATATGGCGGAGATTAACATATGTTAGTATATAATAGCAAAGTGTTTGATATTTTTAACGGTACAATCTTAGTTTTATATAAATTGTTAGTTAGAAAGAATACAGTAATAATCGAATATCCGAATATCACAGAAGTTCCATATAAATATATTCAATATCTATCTAGTCTCTCATTTTCTACCATTGAAATGCTTAACTGTTGTGTAAGTAAATCATTCTTAAAACCAATTATATGTTTAAATAATTGATTGTTGCTTTTTTTTTGGTATCTATAGCATAGTACAAAAGATGGCGCTCTTCTTTCTGTCGGCTTAGCGCACTTCTCAGCGGAGAAGGTTAATTGCAAAATAGACGAAAATAAACGAACGTCTTTTGAACGTTTAACGGTGTTGTGCTGTGTCCTCAACGGCAGTTTATTCAAATATAAAATTGAAAATTATCTCTCGTCTAAATAGTCCTTTTCATTATGCCCTTTTGAGAGCCATATTTTGGTAGATGGAACTGTATTTTTTTAATTACTCCAAAAGAGTGTCTCTTAAGCTTTTAAGTCAGCGGCACCGTTTGAATCTTAACAAAGGTCTCCGCACCCCATTGAAAAATTTGTTTTGATGTTTCAATTAAAAAAATGATTTTTTTTTTGTGAAATATATCGCATTAGAGAGTAAGAGAGGGGGAGTGGGCACAGTCAAAACTACCTAACTGTTTCCAAACAAAGAAAAAATTGACCGATGATATCGAAAATTCAAATATAACAAAAATAACACGGCGAAAAAATAGCAATGTACTTTAGTTTTACAATTTTTTTATAATATATAGTTGATAGCTATTTTGTGAGCCGAAATAGCTATCAACTATATCTTATTAAAAAAATTGTATAACTAAAATACATTGCTATTTTTTCACCTTGCCATATTGGAGTTCTACCAAGTAAATGAAGATTCAATCAATAAATCACAAAAATAATTTATGAAAACAATTATCGCTTAAATTCGCACGAAAGCTTTTAGGCGCTACTTACGTAAGTGATTAAATTGAATTTGATTATTTACAGACACCTTCCACAATATTAAAAGTCATCAAAAATAGTGGCTTCTAAACGGGGGGCCACAACATTGTTAATTTTAAACATATTTTTTTCAGTGGGCCAAAGTATGAAAAAGTTTGGGAAGCACTGATCTAAAATTTTTTATATTATATATTGTGTTATTTAATATGTTTTATAAAATATAGAGCTACAACTTATAAACTGTTAGCAATAGTAATTTTTGTCCGTATCTTTGTGCTGTTAGATTTTGTCAAATTAATTTGAGTTCCGGATTCCATTTGGCCTCATAAATATTGAACAATGCAAACAAGTCATTAATAATACTTTACTGTATTAAATGTTATATAAACTTAAACACAAAATCAAAAAACATTCGACAGCGAGTTAGAAATACATAATATAATATCTCTAAGTTGTTTGATATATGTTATAACCAAATGTTTGGCTATACAAATAACAATTTATTGCAAAAAAACATTATCGTATGAACGATGAAAAATATTAACGTTATCTCTCAGTTTAAGCAGGACACAAAAGCTTTCGAAATGAATAAACAAAAGTATTGTCTCTAAAATTGTTTTTTCACAAAAAAAAATTTTGAAATTGCCAAAATTAAATCCTGGAATAGTGCGACTGATCGATTTCGTGCCATTACAGTTACAGTGATTTTACAGATAATTGCTGGAATTTCCATATTCTCCGGGAAAAGTTTTTTAATGTCGCATAAATAAGCTCCGACTGGGACATAGCTGCATTCTGTGTGGAAACCATGATTTATTGTGGAAATATAAATACTTGCGAGACACTCATTTTAAATTTTAATTATTATGAATGGGCTAATATAGTGCGCGAAGCATAGTGACTAAATGTCTTAAGTGCACATAATATATCTTAGCTAATTAATTGTGAGTCATTATAATGATGCAATAAAATACAATGAACTAATTTAATGCACCTGGTAAATCCAAGTATTAATATTTTATATATTACCATACTAATATATTTTTAAGTAAAAATACTGCTCATTACTTATATTACGCAAAGATTTTTTTATCAGTGTAATTTAGAAGAGGATCTCAATAGAAGGTGTAGAATAATAATTTAATGTTTTTCAAGCTCTTGGAAATTTTCATTGTTATGTTTAGATTGTTTGTATCGTTATTTTCATGAATTAATCGAACTAAAAATTAATTGGTAGATTGAAAATTGGTAGAATAATAGAAAACAATTTATGATATAATATGGTGTCATCATATAATATGGTGTAAAATGCACAAAAGAAATGAAAACTTCTATGATTTTTGAAAGTGGTTATGTCAATTTTGCAGAAAGGAAGCCTGAACAACATTATTTTAATAATTTAAGATATTGACAGAAAGTGCTTGATGGAATTTCAATATTGTGCGTCAGTTGTTGCTTCCGTGTGATAGAATGCCTGAAAGTACTGAAAAGCGAAACCCGGGTTGTTCGTGACAAAATGTGGAATCGTATAAAGTTTTAACGATTAAAATTTAACATAATTATTATTTAAACATATAACCGGCATTTGTAATGCGACATGATAATCGTGTCATATTTTTTTGTTGTTACTTCACCTGTATCGCTCTAAGGATCTCTAAATTTAACGCAATGGCATTGTTTAGTCGAATCGATCAAAAGAACGACAAATTATCCAATGTTTGGATTGTATTGAATTTCTATAGTAGCCATAAGAAATTGAATCTGACAACTTTCTTTCTACTGATAAGACCAACCATGTGCCAATGCGACTGACAAGAAAACTAAACTTTGAATATATCGCGGAGATGCTGGTGAGCTCAAATAGATAAAGCGGCTATATTTTTTATGTAATTTTTAGAATGCGATCAACGAAGTATTTGATGTTTAATTTAGGTGTTTTTTACAAATAATAAACAAATTGTTTACACGAATTTGTTATGGATATATATATATTGATAGTGTGTAGTAGAGTTACAGGTAAAATAAATTGACCAATATTTAACAAAACTGGGTATATTTTTGTGTACCACGTCTTTGGTCTTATCATAAATATTTTGTTTTTTCAATAAATTAAGTACGCTAATCACGGTCAGCCTATTTTGAAACGAACTTTATACGAGATCTAGCCTTATTAGTGCGCGCATCGACGACTTTGACAATGGTGCTTCTTATTCCTAGTCCGGAATAGCAATAAAATGGAATGGCGATGAGCGCTTTTTTTTTTGCATAGCACTGAGACTTAATCAAAGCTGTAGAAAGCGACTAACGGCTCAAAGCTCCCCTAAGAATGTCATCGAAAAATGAATTCGAAAGAATAATTGAATGCGGATTTGAGGTAAAAGCAAACAAGCACACACAAAAGAGATACTAAAGTTTTTTTTTATTTTTAACAGTGATACAATAACGATAATTTTTTTGGGAACTCGCTTTTTTTTTACAAATTAAAGTTTTGGGAAGAGAAAGTTCTGATTGAAATGAAAAAAAACACATTCGAGTTGTCTGCTTAATATCCTAAAAATATATGTATGCTTGATAGAATAAGTGTGGTTTGAATTTTGTTAAAAATAATTGAATGAATTAAGTTTGGAATTTATTAAAAAACCTATTTTTTATGTTTACATTTTAAGCGTCAAAAATTATAATATTCAAAGTGACAGTATTGAAATAACATAAAACGTCTTCTATCCGTATTCGAAAATAATTTCAGATGTCATTAATAAGTAATATTTTGTAAAAAGAAAAAAATCAGGAATTCTAATGAAATATTACTAAAGTTCGACTATATTGAAATATAAAGCGTCATATTTAATTCACCAATCGTTTCTTTTTAATTTCACCAGAAGAAAAACATGGAATATGATACAAAAAGTGATAAATAATTGATCAAAAAAATTGAATTTTTAAATTAAATAAAGTCTATTCAAAGATCTTACTCAACACCTGTAAATAAATTTTATCCTCGTATGTGAATTTCTTTTCTTTAAAAAGCTTAAAGATTTAGAGAAAAACGTATACAAGTAACATGAATATCAATTTCTAATATACATATAGATTTTTTACTGAAATAGAGCCAGACAGACGCACGAATAAACAAACCGAGATGGTTCGGGAAATCTGTTTCCAATTTCAGATAAGCCCTTCTTTTCGATTCATATTTTCTTACTTTCTACTCACAGTAAAGTTTATGCTGCAAAACATGGTAAAGCTATTTTATAGAATATGAAATTGTTGTTTTTATAAAAAAGAAGAAGACTGAAGCAATGAATAAAAGTATCTAAGAATGCATGATAAATTTACGCGTTAAATTCAGAGTTAATAAAAGAAACGATTTATACACATCAAGATTTGGAAAATGGTTTATTTTAGAATTTGGAAAACTGCTCTTTTATCCAACCAATTATTGAATATACGAAAGTTTAGAATGGGAACAAATAAATCGTAGATAAAGAAAAGTTGTTTCGTTATACTCAAGATGTATAAAAGTTTTATAAAAAGAGCACGAAAAGCATGAATATTAAGAATGTAAGAGATTATTAATTATTTCGATCAAAATATTTATCAGATTTCATGCTCCTGCGTATTTTTTACAGTTACACCTTAGAATTAAAAAAGATTATCGCCTAATTCTATTTAAGGATGGGACGGGATTATAACCATAGAAACTTTTTACAATTCCATATGTGGATAATATATGTGAAACCGTATTAAGTTTAATTTGATCAAGCACCTATAATCAATATTATAAATTATAAATAATTGTTTTAGGGTATATATATATAATTAAATGTAATAATTCAAAAGTCAAACCGAAGTAAAACGTAACAAAACTATTGCTTGGCTTTTCTGCGAATAAAAAGTGCTAAAATTCGTCTTGAAAATAAATCACAAAATCGTATGGATTTTGTGATTATTTTTCTAATATATAATAGTAAATATTTGGTAAAAAATGACTTTCTTGAAATAATATAAACAGTAAAATAGCGTGGTTTATTTATATAAGAATAGCCAGAAAACGATATTTGAATTAATATCAAGATTATTAACGGAGTATTTTCATATTATTTTTGAAGAAAAATGTTCTTTGATGTCAATTAAAAATCAATCCATCTTGAGCTCATATCTTTTACCAACTTCAAATATGGCATTGTTATTTTAAATAAGCTCTCCCTACTTTAATATCGAAATAACGATGATATTGCGCAATAAAATCGTATTAAAGAAAGATTAATTTTTATTTCGTGTGTTTGCAAAGTGTTTCCCTTTGTGAAATGTTCAAAATAAAAAGGCGACTCCCCATATAATCGTATAGCTGATTCAGCGATAGACCGCTTAACGTCTTCAACACCCGAATTATTTCAACTGGATAACGGTTTTGAATTTTATTTTTCAGTGAAAATACGACCTATTCAATGTGTTTTAATCTAACTTATATTTTAAGTATGAAGCCAAGAATAAGAAAATCTCAATATTCGATAGTACTTTAATAATTTTTTTGGTAAATATAATAAAATTGAGTTTTTTACCATGGTCAATAAATATACAATACATGTCAACAAGATGGCTTTTCCTACAAGACTTACATATAAATAAAAAATAAGTAAAAAAATCTATGTTCAAGGCATTAATGGAAGTATTTTCAAGACATTAATAAAGTTTGTGTTAAAGGTAATTTAGTGTAAAAAAAACACATTGTTTTTTTGTTCTTAATCCATTATCGTTATTGCATTCCAATGTGTATAATTAGATTTTTTTGTTAATAAAGTAAATTTTAAATCGTAACTCATATTAACACGTTCATAAATATAATGTCAGTACTAAATATATCAAACAGTATTTGCAGTATAAAGTGTACTGCCTGTTGCAAAAGTAATCCTAAGAGGTAAGTGCAATAAGTTAAGCTCTGTTTTTTGCGTGATTCAAAAGATATATTTTTGGGTTATTGTATTAGTGAACACCGTGTGATAAGATTTAGCACCCGAAAATTGGAACATGTTGAGTTATACAGTAAGTAAAAAAAACATGTATTTTAGCGAAAAAAAGGTAGAGCTTACTTACATTTTTCTTCATTCATTTTGCTTTCATTAAGAATATTTGTAAAATTAACTTGTTGCTTTCTCTATTTTTTGTGAACTATAAATCATATCCACGTACATAGCCAACTTTACTAAAAGAAAATTAAGCTCTTGTAGGATATTTTTTCTTAGAATTACTTTTACATGATATTTATACAAATGTCATTTTTTTGGAAATTTTCATCTACTCGTGCGAGTATACATAATAGTCAACATTGAATAGTTCTTGAGACATTCTTAATAGTAATTACAAAGTGTTCAGCTTAGCTCTTCATAAACCGCAGTAGATGATATCGGGTTGAGTGACATTGAGTAACCTTGAAAGGAAAGTATTATTTTATTTAATAATCTGTATTGATTTGACAAAAACATTCGTCGTTGATGATAGTGCTTAGTTTATATTTCATGTTAGCTTAGTCGTTGGACTCGTGTATGGGAGATATACATTTTACAATTTTTTTTTAAATTCAACACGGTGAAAAAATAGTAATGTATTTTATTTCTACAAAATTTTTAAATATATATTTGATAGGTATTTCAGCTCACCCATCATCAGACTGTGTTTAAACGTACTTTTGCTTATCTACAATATATATATATATTTATCTGTGTAGAAAAGGATCGCAAAATGTCTTCTATTCTGTTTTAACAACCTAGCTTATACCATGCTAGCCAAAAAAAAAAAAACTAAATTAAAATTTTAAATAAAGTATAAACAGGCGACACTTTCAATAAGCTTAAATGCTGCCTGGAGATGATTTGTTCCATAATTTATTAGCCTTTCGCAATGGTATGAGAAGCGGCGAAAGACTTTTAAAAAAATTGTACAACTAAAATTTATTGCTATTTTTTCACCGTGTTATAATAGAGTTCTACCAAATAAATGCCAATTCTATCAATACACTCTCAAACTTGTTTCCAATTGCACGTCTATTGCTGTTCTACGAATCAAATATTGATTAAATCAAAATAAAATGTATCTTTATATTGTAAAATAATTGAATATAAGAATATATCTATGAATTATGTGGCCCTAAATTATAATTAGAGACGGTGTCGCAGGTGTTAGGGTCGTCATATTTTGTTTATTTCGCTATTTGATTTTGATATTCGAATGTTACAAGAGGGGGTGCGCAAGTGTAAACCTTTGTGGTTAGATTTCTTTTTCTCGCTGGATTAAAAAATATGGCGAGGGTTGCTCCACGGGCTGAGTCATTCATTTAATTTCGAATTTAGCTTACGTCACGTTTTATTTTAAATGAAACAAACTCCGAGGGCTGAAAACGGTTTTTTACATTTCAAGCAATGATACATATTTGTCTTTTATTGAGTAATAATAGAGAATTCCGTTATAAGATCCGTGGATCGAATTGCAATTAACTTTATTGGTTTTTAAATGTAAAATTACTAATTAGGAAAACTGATATGATGAAATATAGGACAAAGAAAATAACAGATGAATCCATAATATAAATCAGTGCTTCGCAACCTTTTGTCCTCCGTGGCACACCGACGTCTTCTTCTAAAATTTCGCGGAACACCACAAGTCAATATTTATAAAAAAAATGGAAAACGGAACATTGACGTGATTGTTGATTACTCATTAGTTTTGCATTGTTCACCTTCTTTATATACGTAAGATTTTGTTTCTTTTTAAATTTACATTTTATATTGTACATCGTGAGTATCATATTTATAATTTTATAATAAATAATTTCGACAAAAAAATAATTATTTCTGCTTGCGTATGATAAAATTTTCACAAAATATTTTATAATACAGACGAATTATATGATTTTTCTTCTGTGGGAAAAATCTTGTGGCACACCGAGCATCGTCTGACAGCACATCGATGTGCCGCGGCGAACCGGTTGCCGAGCACTGATATAAATTATAAGAAAAATGTAAATATTTAGGGATTAAAATAATTGGAAACCCAAACAACAAAACCAAATGAACTCTAAAAGTGTCAGTTAATATTATATTTTCCATCGATTTATGAACTTCTATTACAAAGAATATATACAGTATTGTTATAGATTATGTCCAACCCATTTCATCTTAAAATTAACAAGCCACATGTTTTGTTCGGACTCTATGCTTTTATTCTTGCTCTTTTCGAAAATAAGGCATCAGCTGAAAAAAAAAACAGCATTTGAGATAATATTATGCTTAGAAATTTACATTCAAACGCTATTTGATTAATTTTGGCAGTAGTTGTGACTAATAAATATTTTAGTTTGTGTTATTACATATCTTTTATGTATAAAAATAAGCTATATATATGTATATATAAATATATAAAAGTTGTTTTTATAATTTAGTCGCTTAAGTGTTCATTTTGGTGGTAGCAAAAAGAAGGATGTGCAAGGCAAATATTCATGATGCCCTGATTTTAGAATCAGGTAAAAAACGAGAAGCAGGAACAAGGCACATTTACGGATTGATCGAAAAATTACTGTTCGAAAGATGTGATTGGAGATTTGGAAATGGATGAGGAAAAGCATTACTACCCATCTGAAATATTCAAGACGAGTATATGAATAGGAAAAAAAATACTTAATTAGCTTTTGACTTCCAAAAAATTAACTGCCATAATTTATATTTATTATTCAAATATGAGTTGTTGAAACTTTGTACGATTTCACATGTTTTGTTTCAAATTTTATGTCGTAGATAAAATCATCATATGTATTGTTGTTTCGATTAAATTGTTTTTTTTTTAAGAAGATTTTTTTGCTATACTATTATTTAATCAGAAAAGTACTTACTTCTCTTAAATGTTACGTGTAAAAGCTTTGAATTCGAATTGTATTAAGAGTAAGAACTTTTATTCGACAGGGGGTGCTTTTAATTTATGGACAAAATGCACCGAATATAATGATTGATCTTTGAATATATATATATAACCAGGTGCAATCCCAATCATCATTAGTATTTTCACAGTTCAGTGATCGTTATTTACATAGCCACGCATTAAAAGTGCACACACGTCCCGGCCACATGTGCACTCGAAATTTGTGCATCGGGCTTGGGGTGCATTTACACTTTAATTTCAATCCCATTAGACACGCTTCCACGAATTGTAAATATACTTTGATTTCATCAAAAAATTAAGTTATACTAATTGAAAAAGAAATTAAACTTAATTGATATCGATAAATGATTTTTAAAATTTAGAACATTTATTCGTTCTTTTTAAGCATTCTATTGTTAATATCTAGGTAGACTACTGGTGCAACAGAGATCCAATATCTTAACGATCAGCAAAAAGTCAGTCTCTCTTTGTTTTGTTAAAAAGAATAAATGAAATAGTATTCAGAAATACCTGAAATTACTGCACTACAGTGATATATCTTCAAATGTCTTTTTAAAATGCATTAAATTAGTGTCACCATGTGCATATTTGCAGTTAGATTTTGTTGTGTTACAATACAAAAAAATATAAGAATCTAAAGAGATGGACAATGAAAGCGAAGGTGTGCTAAGTTTGATCTACCAGCGGATCGTTGATCGATGCCCATAAACAATATTTATTTTGACTTTTAATAAGCACTTAACTAATAAAATGTTGGCATAAAATGCAATAGTTATAATTTACAGAATTATTCACATAAAGTTTGACAAAAAATAAGTAAATCGAAAATATGAACGGTTTTCTACACGAATTTCGTTTGACAAGTATTGCATTTTATACTTTCTGATATAAAAATATCAACTTCAATATTTTCCCTATAAAAATGTCATCAAATAGATCTAGGGGAACGGCTTATAAAACACTGCTGCCTGAAGTCAATATTTAAGAACTTTATGAATAAGGGATGGTTGTTTGTACAATGATACAGTTCAAATGGAATTTAAAAACCGGAAGATGCTTTTGTGGACTATTTTAATTCTTTTATTCGAAACATAATATACGTTCACCCCAATTCAGAATGTGTTAAATATTTGATTTAAAAAGCTGTTTTTCTAATAAAGTTATTTTAAATATATTCGATAACTTTGACAGGTGCTGGTATGACCTCGTACAACTGCTGATAATTTGGGATAGATTTGGATGCGATTTTGCAACGCCGGCAAAAATACAGCGCACTGAAAATCTGAATAACAAAATCGTTCCCAAATGTTGCAAACACTAGCAAAGTTCATATCAAAAATTAAACTACTTTAATATACATGCACATATGCGATTCAAATTAAAAGCTTCGTTGATTCCGTGAACACATGATTAGCTTTTCCATGAAATGAAATTATTGTAATACCAATCAAATCTCATTTGCCTTTATGGAAATTACTTGTTTACATTGTACGATTTCAGCAAATAATAACTAAATTAGTGTGTAAATAAATTATTTTTGAAATATTGTTAAAATCAAACAAAAATTTGCTACATGTACGACATAATGTATAACGTATAATCAGCCGAAAGCAAAAAGCCTATGATGGTTCATACGTGTGTAAAGGCTGCCACAGAAAAAATAACTAACGATTTTTCAACCATGTAATGAATTTTGAGCAAATGGAGTTTGAGACCAGTTTTATTTCTAAAAAAGAGGTGAAACCGTGCTAACATCATTTGAGTTGATTAAAAAGAATGAATATAGAGATTCGACTGAACAGATCTTACTTTACCCGTTGATTTTACTATAACAGGTATATGTTTACGTGTTTTGACAAACCTTTCATGCACTGTTATTTGCACAAAATATTTTAATCTGGCACAACTTAAGAAAAGTTTTACTTTAGAATTAAACTGAAATTTACCACATTTTTTATCTGTGTTGTTACGTAATTAAAAACTATTGAAAGATATTCACTGCTTATAGAGATATAAGTGTGGTTCCAGTAAAAATATCTTATAAATTCCTGTGAAAAACAACTTATTGAAAGTGTTAGACGTAAGGAGAATTGTTATTTTGGATTGGCTATTGATATTGGATATTGGTTCAATAAATAAAATAAAATTTGTTTTACTATTGTTAATTTTTTGCGTAAAATAGTTTTTTAATTATCGATTTACAATGATCATTTGAAAATTGATTCTAAAATAAATCGATACAAATATAAAAATATTTATTGATAAAATAATAATAAAAACTAAAAAATAAAAAACTTTTAAGACTTAAGGGTCTTGCGATAAAAATTTGATGGAGCGTTAAGATCTATGACGTGTTATGTATAGATTGGTTTTTTTGGTATAATTGCTGTGTCGTTTCTGATTAATTTAGATCGCTGCAGAGCTGAGCAATCCACGATGAACCTGGTGAATCAGGGGAACTAGGAACCGTGGACTCCACACGCATTATAAATATATCTGTCTCAGGGTTAAAGCAGATATAAACATCAGTGCTATAGAATGAAAAGATAAGATTAATATAAAATACTACATGAACATGAACCGCCAACGACCGTACCACGTTGTAAGTGCCGGCTCTCGTGCGATCACCGAAGTTAAGCAACATTGGGCGCGGATAGTGCTTGGATGGGTGACCGCTCGGGAACACCGAGTGCCGTGTTCTCTTGGCTATGGGAAGGAAAACCCAGACAGAAAACCGAACACCAACCCGCCTGGGCAGCGTGGTGTTGCTATGTCCAAACCCCCCCTGGAAAAAAAAACAGGGGGAGGCCTTCATCCAGCAGTGGATCGACCCCGGCTGATGATGATGATGACTACATGAACTAATACATCTTTTAAAAGATATTTTGTACCTCAATTCAATCAGTTAAAAGCTTTGCTCGAAAAGATATCCTTGAAAAAACATCAATCCCAATTTTAGAATCAAAAACAAAATGCTGAACGAAACGAATTTTTAATGAATAATTAAATTCAAAATGAAATACTACTATTCATCCATCAAATACCTAATGTTTACTTTTCTTAACAAAGCAAAGGCTTAATCAAAATGATTGGGATCAGTGGTCATTAAGCCAGGCTTAATGATCATTCATAAGCCGCTATAAAACCGACTGGATATAGGCACGACCTGTGCGTATGAACATATTAATTATACGGCACAAACAAAAAAGTAACAATTTCAAAAGCAATTAAAATCAACAGTAGTATTGGGAATGTGTGCCTGTTAGGTGATACAAACTTTTAGCATATTTCATGACTACAGTTAAGACGAATAATTATTGACTGAATTGTTTGCATTCTACGATTTAGTAAAACTTATATTCCGATAAACAAGTCAGAGGAAAGAGAGCTAAATTCACATTTTATACTTAATTTCAGCAGTATGAAACTTTCACACAGATTCATTTCCTGTCTTCGTATATACAATACAAATAGTATAATTTATGTCACGTAACCACTTCTAAATAAACAAATACCTCATTTCTTTCCTCTTAAAAAAATGGCTCGTAAAATATGCCAAATAACATTATTACTATGTTCATAAATATTGTAGCGTACTATTTCAGGTTTAATATCAGCCGTAAGAAGTAACTTATCATAAAGTTACAATGTTAATCCTTGTAATATTGATGGTTTATGCTGTTTATGGTGTACATAGATGCTGATCGTTTTTATTGATAGTAAAATCGTAGTTGTGGTTAAATAGGTGCATAAAAGAAGTCAGCAATTTATATTTTTATATTCTTAAGCAAGAAATAATGAAATAACAAAACAAAGTCCAATGCATATACTTACAAAATAATTAGTATTTTTTTCTTTTGTCTATCAGTTGAGATGTGACAGTAATAAAAGATTTATTGTGAAATATTATTGACCTAATATTCAATATCTTATTGGTGTCTATTTAGTCCACGAGCTTCAATACCAGGATATATAGTTTATGAAAAACTATTTTAAGCTATTTATGGACTTTTGTTAAAAGCTATAAATCTTTGTTTTGTTTCAATTGTCTACCACAAGTCCGACGCTACAAACAGAGCAATGCGTGGGTGATTTTCTAACTACTAATAAATTACTAGTACAACCCCTTCATCATTCTACCCTTTGAAGTGGTAGATAATACAATTGCAAAATAATCATTTCTCGTTGTAGATATTGTTTTAAAGTCTTTTTTATCATAAACTCCAATAGAAAAAGGAAATTTTTATGGTTAAAAAAATATAATAATTTAAATGAAATATGCTATTTATTTCTATCAGAAATAAAGGAGGAAGAATCCAATATAACATTGTAATGCTAATGATACTCTTTTATTTGAGAGTGGCTACACAACAGTGTTCAGTTAGTGTTATTAAATGAATCGTAAGAGTTTTTCGTGTATACAAACATTATGTAATGTTTACTTGTAAAATGACTTAATGGAAGCTTTTTCGAAATTGTTTGTCGGCGTGGGGAATGTAATTTTGTATAGAATCTCAGCGACACTAAGTGAAACGTGCTTCGGAATAAATTCTGAAAATTGTTGTTGGTACGTTTTTCAAACACGTTAAGGTTTATTTAGCAAATAATCATTGTTATCGAAGATGGCGAATAGAGTCTGCATCGATAAATTAAAATTGGTGTGATACATGGAAAGCTTTCATAAATTAACGAAGATAAAAAATGATTGATCGTGTCGAGTAAATATCGCAATCACAGAAAAATATTTTTTGTTCAAATAGAACATTCAAAATAAATAAGAAATTAGAATAAATATTTTTCTTTATTAAAAGTTTTAGACTAAAGTAGTGGAATGGTAACATTTTAGAGCTTTTTATCTTAACCAACTTTACATTTAAAGCTTCAAAGCCCTGAAAGAACATATTGAATTTTGAAAAGATAAATAAATGTGTAACTAAAAGCTAATCTGTAAGATTTTCATCTTTTCCTAGTTTAAAAGAAGTCTTCTAGCTTTCAATCAGACAGTGGCGTAGTTTTGATAATCAAATTTTCTAAAGTAACGGCTACATCACAAATACATCACCAGGTTTATTTGCAAAAGTAACTATTTATTTAACCAAAAACACATTGTTTTTAATTATAAAATGAAACAGATACATTCAAAGTTTGAACCAATTGATTTAAATCGATGTAGTATAAAAATCTAAGCAGTAAATATCAAACGAAATGCTGTGAAACTGAATTTGATATTTTGTATGGAATTCAAACTAAGTCTTATAATTATGCAGTAAAATTGTGATCATATGGTTTTTATATACTAAAACTTCGCACAATATATCTTTATGTCTTATAAATGTATATGTGTGTGGTGTATTTAAGCCTGCAGTGTTGTCTGTTGCATTTCCGGTGTTTCGCTCTATCATTATTGCATAAAGTATTTATCCGCTAATGCACTCGATGTAGAAACAGCCAGCTGAAATATATATCCAGGGTTTACTTACGAAAATATTAACAAGCTTCAAGCGTTGCTGCCGCTAAATATACAAGGCGGAAATGTTTCAATGTGATCGAAAACTTTGTAGTAACACTAAGTCTGAGAAATGAATCTCAATTACCATACAAAGTCTGAGATGTTTTGTTACTGGAAATATGAGATTTACAAAATTTAAATACATCCTAGAAAGAGATTTATTAGTTGTAAGAATATTGTTTATCTTTCTCAGACGTTTAAGTATAATGAAAAAAACCGACTATTTACTGTCGTAAAATTGTATATTTTGGATAGATATTGAACGTGAGAAAAGTTAAACATCTCTGCAAAGCTTTCAATGCATAAAATCTTTTCACAGTTTACTCATTTCAACATAATATTCGTTCTTAGTTAGACCATGGCTCTGTTTATTCAACGTATGCACCTAATAGTGCTGCTTTACGGTTGCGATTCATGGCACATTATGAAATTACATTTGGTCAGATATTTGGAATTAAAAGATACCATTTATTGTATATATTGTATTACCGTATTCAAAGTATAAAATTAACAATACATCTGGCTTAGAAATGTGCTCCTGATGACCCAAGAGAATCTGAATCACACCATCTTCTTTATTATTGGAGCGACTGCTTCACACGGGATGACCGCTGATGGCCATCTATGATATACACTCAGCGGAGAAAGGAACGCATGGATGATCAAAAAATAAGCAAGAAGAATGACTGTGGACAAAGAAACTTGTAGACACTGAACATGTGGAAGTCATACATTCACAGTAATGAGAGAATATAAGATAAGGTCATATTCGACAAATTGGTCAAGGGCATCCAGGAGTCTTTGAACAAACAAGAGCTAGTTCAAGTCTGAAACTAAATTGATGCGTTATCAAATTAAATTTAGATTAATCATAGTTCTGATGATGGCAAACTACCATATTGTTAATTTCGTTGAGCATAAACGTAAGCATTTTCACTATATAATGATGGATTCTTAAGAAGTTAATGCCGATTAAATAAATAGTAAAATAGTAAATCTAATAGGAGAACAAAAATAAATTCATTGCAGACCGATAGCAACACGCAGTTGTACACTGTTAAAATAAAATGATATTTTTTAATAATTGCATTTATGGAGTGGTTTTTTACGGTAATAAACCATAACACCTGACAAAGAATTAAATTATAGTCGATTTTTCTGATTTTTAACGGAATTAAAAATAAGGACACGGTGAAAAAAATAGCAATGTATTTAAGTTGCACATAAATATCGAACTAAAATACATTGCTATTTTTTTCATCGTGTTATTATGGTGTTCTACCAAGTGAATGCCAATTCAATCAATAAAAATAAGAAGTTTACATAGTTCTGAAATACTTTCAAAAAATATAAAAAATTATAAAAATATTAAGTAAAGTAAATTTTAATAATATTTAATATGCAAAATTTTCTGGATATTTTTCAGCATTTCTTCATCAGATTATCATTTGTAAAGATGTTGAAATGTTTCAGAGTAATATTAATTGAAAATAAAAAACGTTCATATCACGATTGGTGAAAAAAAAATTATAAGAGCAAAATGATTTTAAAGCATTGAGGCAATAAAAAAATAATAAAATATCCTATCAAAAGAAAAACCATGTAATCATAAATATGTTAAAGTTTTTAAGGTGTTATCTGTCACCTCTTGATGGAAAGGCATGATATTTTAAATAATAAAAACACATATTTTAGTACTTATTTCCAAAACATATTTTTTGATCAGGACCGGTTTCGCTCATCGCGAGCATTATCAACTGATCAGTTGATAATGCTCGCGATGAGCGAAACAGGTCCTGATCAAAAATTATATTGTGGAAATAAGTACTAAGAAATGTGTTTTTATTATTTCAAATATGTTTAAGTAAAAATTTGAGGCAAATGTTTTGACGATTATCTTATTTGTTTTATCACTAACATAAGGAAAATGGAAATATATTTGTGCACTTAACTTATTCTAAATACATTATTTGAGATCATTAAATCTATACAGCAGCCTTTATAATTTATGCGTACCGTTAAAATGCCATATTTGCTCACGAAAACGGTCAAAGACGTTGCTGGAAATTGTTTCCTTTAATCCTTACTAATGGATATGTTTAATAAATTGTTCGTATCAAATTATACTAATTAAATCGTTCCACATCTTCTTTCATTTTTCGATCCGACAAAAAGCTCCACTGGAAGCCTTTAGAGCTTCGAGCGTAATTTTCCTGAAAAGAAACATTTTCCGAGGCGTTTTGTTTTCGTCCTACTCGTTTTTCATGCCTTTGTACTAGAATTATGTAAATAAAATACTTGAATATCCCCAGAATTTTAATCTTTTACCGTGGATGTTTTAATGTGCTTTTCATTAATGAGGCAATAAACTTTCTCACTGAGAAACTTTGTATGAGTGATTTATGCTAAATTCTTTGTCACGTTTTCTTACAATAGAGAAATAAATCAATGGCGACTTCTCAAAGAAAATGCAAAGTTCTCTCAGCTTGAAATATTGACTAACATGTTGGTTTTACAAGTTACAATACTGTTTTCAGTCAGTTTTCAGTACCAATATAGTAGTATTTTGGAGTTTTTTAAAGTTCAATAGAAATTCAAGTAAACATCACAGAAGACATATTTTGTTGTGAGATTAAAGATTGTGCGTTATAGAAGTTCTGGGATTTTATTACTAGTGACCTCATGTCGAGTTAGCACCCAATCTGAAAATTAACAGATTTAGAGAGTGACTATGTAACTTGTTAATGTATTCAAGTTTATTTAAAATATTTTTTTTAATTTGTTTTGGTAACAGCGGTATTAATATTTACAATAATGGTAAATTCATTTAAATTGCCTTTTACGAAAAGTCTGATAATTACATTATCATATTGAAATATGAATTTAAAAAAATCATTTTCTTAAGTTATATATGTGTTTTTATTTATTTAAATATATTTAAAATAATAAGTTTTCTCCTCCATAGACAAATTTAAGGAATTTAGAATGAGATAAGTGTAAAAATGAGTTCATTTTAAATATCGACAAGGGTAAAGTGGAGACGTGATAATGAAAAATGTAATAATGCAAATATTTTTCTTGAAATCTCAAAGTTAGAAAGAATGCAAAAATGAAAAAAGAATATGATACAGAAATAAAGAAATTGATGAATGGCGATTGAGTACAATAAAAGTTTATTTATTGTATGTATTGTATTAGCTAGTAGAACTATATTGTAAAGTAAAAAATACAGTTGCAAGTAAGAATTATATAAAATCGGACTTTAATCTTTGTCTGGATGAATACATACTTCTAACCAAATTGAATTGCTTTCCTATTTTTAATTATTATTAGTTTCTAGTTTAACAACAAATAATTTAAAACAAAAAAAGCGTAGAAAAAAAATAGTATACTTTTTTGAGAAAACTATAGATCCATTAAACTATGAGATTAGAAAAACAGGAAACGGAGTTCAAAGAGCGACTATTACGATGATGACGAAATATTGCAGATATTTGAGTTTTTCTCGTCGTTACTAGGTTACATTACATTAAATTTTTTCAAAGACTTGACAACAATACAAAGATCCCCTAGTCACACAGGTTTGTTTTACAAAAACAATTATTTTACTTTTCTTTTTCAATAAGCCCAGTATTATGGCATAAATAAAGCATAGTTATATTATTAAAGCACATTTAAATAAAGTTTATTATCTTCTCTAACAGCACTAGATATATTACAATTTTTCTAGGAGAGTAAATTTTTCAAGAGAAAAATGCCATGTGGTGTGAAATTTAAAAAAGCTGGGAGACCAACTAAGCAGGTATTAAGTTTCAAAGTTTTTTTATTTACTACTTTGCACATAGCCTGAGGGTATACGTGACGAGCACCTGGAACAGAGTAAAACTTTGGTTCAAACTTTATTATTTTCAAACGTCAGACAATTTGTATAATTGGAAAATTTTAATATTTTCTTACCGGAAAAATATTTTTTATATATGTAAGTCACACGTTTTTTTGTATATATAGAAAAAACATGTATGATATAAAATTTTTAATTTGTTTTTATTTTTTCGTCACCAAAAGTTTACTTTTTATTATTATAAAGTTCTTTTACTTTAGTATTTTTAAAAGAATTTTATCGTTTTTATAGATGTATGATAAAAAAATCTTTAAAGGGTAGTTTGACACTTACTAAGCTTGACTAAAAAATTGAAAGAATAAAATGAATATACCGGTTGCAACAAATATTTGAGGTTCTTAATGTATTATTGATTCACCTTAATGTTACTTGAATTTTTTAAGTACTGTAGACATTTAATTTTTATTTTATTTTATATTATTTGTATTGATATTGTATGATTTTGTGTAATTTTTTTCTTAGTTCTTTAATCCATGGTTTTGTATACCTGCTACCTTTACAAAAATTATTTAGTATAAATAGACTTGTTTGTTAATTGTATTCTATCAGTTGATTTATATTCGCGATGAGCGAAACCGGTCATGATCAAAAAATATATTAAGAAAATAAATAATAAAAAGTGTGTTTGTATTATTTAAAATATTCTGATGGGGTTTTTGTGTAAATTGATTTGATAAATTTGATAAACATGGGATATAAACCAATTCCGTTTTATTGTGATGCTTGTATTAAAGCCAAATATAGATTAATTTTTATGCTTTGCTATTTGCATTGCGGTCCTAAAATTATTTCTCTTTGGACTTTCAATTGGACATTGCTTAGAAAAGTAAAAAAAAAGATTTTGAATGAGCGGTGTCCAAAAACATAAAATTACTGAATTAAATTTTATTGCCTACTAATTCCAATTCTAATTCAGCATTTTTACTTTATAAAAATGATACTTAATAAGTTCCGAAAGTATTGAGAAAAGAGTTCATTACACATAATATTTTCCCAATTTAATATTGAAATATTTAAAAATCATCGTTTAAAAGTTTACACTTTAAACAAAAGATATATAATAAATAACAAAAAAATCGCAATTCATAAACCAGAAGCATTACAGTGCTAATTTGACGATCTCAATGTTTGATTGACAACACCAATGAAATAATAAAGAATTCATGAAACTTTACTTCAGGTCGTGATAAAAGTGTCAAGCTCAAAACTTATCAATTAAGCTAATCCATTATTAAAACAAAAATACCAAGATTGTCATTATAATTATTCAAAAATATCACAGCTCACCGTACAAAAAAAAACTAATCAAAATATTTTTTTATCTTCAATTCTGAGAAAAAAAATTGTTAATCAAGAAAACTGGGGTCATAACAAGGTTGTTCTGGACAGTAAACGTTTCCATAACACAAGTCGCTTGTAGATGCCACTAATCAGAAATAATTGTAGTACAGTAGCGAATATTTGTACGTTTATTCCAAATACATAGTGAAACAGTCTTGATGGTATTATTTGGTTGAAAAGTAATAAAAGTCTCAATTTTAATTTGTAGGAGAAAATCGAATAGAAAATTCAATTTAAGTATTCAAATGAAATTCACACAACACAGGTGGAAATCCACAAAATCTTCGGTCATTACTCCCTAAGACAAAAAAGCTCCCCCGCGTTTCCGGTGAAAAATTGCAACATCTGCGACCTCTGCGATTTGAATATCGACTCACTTCACTCGAGTATTTTCTCAGCGTTTTTTTATGCACGTCACTCTTCAAAAACTTCATAATAATAAATGTCAATCAATTTTCCTGCGATTTTATGATGCCCCAATACGATAAATTGAAAAACTCATATGAAGTGATCATATATTTTTTTTAGCATTTTCATTTTTTCAAATGAAGAATTTAATTGAATCGATAATGACGGAATTGATTTCAAAAAGAGATTCAAAAACAATAAAAATATACATTAGAAGATGTTGTGCACAACACTTTTAGTACAAATGGTGTATAAGACTTTCAGCAAGTGTTGAAATGATTTCATTGTAAATATTATACACATTTACTAAATGAGCATAATTATATATTCTCATGAAAGCCCAAAAGGAAAGGCTAGAGGGTTTTTTAAAGTAGAGCGAAAGAAAAATAGAAACAAAAAGATGTGTAAAATTCAGACGAGAAGAATATGTATACAACCTTTTAAATGATAAAATAGTCAAAATTTATATTGAATGTAAAAAATGAATTAAAAACTTTGTCCTATTCCACCTCAGTTAAAATATCCGTATTTGGTAAACAAAGCTAATAATCTTCAACAGTGTGTTTCAAAAATAGGTTGTTTATAAAATTAGCGAGGAATACAAAATTTATAATTGGATTTTAATTCACACGAGATAACTTTCTACGAACATACCTCCACCAAAATTCGATTATCGGTACGGCAAAAGTGTTCTTATTACAAAAAATTACAAAACAAAAATAGCTACTAAATACGGGAATACTGCACTATGGATAAAAACAAGTAAAAAAACTGTCAGTATAACAGATGGTACACATAGACTCCACATTTGAATAATAAAAACACATTTTTAGTACTGTGTACTTTTAACTCTAAATTTTTGTGTTAATAAACTCGCTTGTAAATTGTATTCTATCAGATGATAATGCTCGTGACGAGCGAAACCAGTCCTGATTAAAAAAAAATATTGTGGAAATAAGTACTAAAGAACTGTGTTTTTATTATTTAAAATATCATGCCTTTCCATCAAGAAGTGACAGTTACATCTTACAAGTGCATTTGTTTTCTTACAAGTTTCGGATGCTTTAAAAGTTTTAGCAATTCATTTTCATGTGACCATAAAAAAAATTAGGAAACACCGTCATAAATTTCCAGTTATGTACACATAATGTTTTCTTTTATTGAAAAAAGCAAAAGTAAGTATTTTGACTCCTATTCAAAAAATATGGCAAAGAAGTCGTCTAGAATAATAAAACTGTGAGGTGAATGTTCCTTGATCCAAAACAATAAAAATAAGAAGAAAAATCGATTCACTATGGAATATTACCCCTAAACAGAAGCTTTTTGTTGCTAAGGTGCCAATATGGTATAAGGTGTTTTAAGAGTGTAAGTAACACAGAAAGCCAGTGAAATAAATTAATAATAAATTTGTTGTACTAAATAAATAACCTCATTTAAGTCTTCATATAAGGGAAAGCGTGCTTAAAACACCTGCTGTCAAAAGATATCAAGAGTCAAAACGTACAATTCACTTGAAATTCTGTTTTTCCTGGAAGTCCGGTACTTTCCATATTTTATTTAGCTTGAGGTCGAAAACTATTCGGGTGCAAATTTATCAAAGGCATCGCCTTTGCCATTGTATGGGTTTCACAATATGTGTAAGTACTTTGGGATTTATGTAGTGTGTGTGAGTAAGAGCTTTGATAAGGAGAGTAACAGTCAAAGCTCTATTTGAAGACGTAAAAAGAGCTTTTATTCATTCTGAAGTACGTGAAACTTTTTGCAAGTGTTAACTTTTGGCAATATAAATACTGTCAAATCTTTATTTAATGAAAACACTTAGCTTCTATGCAGTAAAATTATGTTAACTTGTCTTAAAGATTTCTGATATGAAAACAAGTGTCTGAAACAGCATCAGAATATGTAAAAAATATTTATTATTTTGAAAAAAAGTAACTAGATTTTTCAAACAGTTTATCAAAAAACTATGAACCCTTTTAACGAGACTAACTAACTGATCAACTAGCATAAAAATATAAATGGGGGTTTTTTTTATATAGAGTTTAAGTAGGTTTTTCTGTAAAAAAAAACCCATTTATTTATTTTACGTCAGTTCTGTTGCATCCGTGTGATATAATGGCTGAAGATGCCGAAAGGCGAAACCCGTTTCGTTAGTGACAAAACATGTGGGATCGTACAAAGTTGTAAAAATTAGAATTTAATATTGAAATTCCATCAAACACCTTCAGTCGATATCATAAATTATGTGTATATTATAATATACCACCAATTAAAAAAAAAATTTTTTTTAATGAGTCACTCAACTTTGTTTTTGGTTGGAAGGGTTGTTCAATAAAGATAGTTGAGTAATCACTCTCTACATTTCCTATTTTTCGATGATATTTAATCATACCTACTTTTGCATTAAATTATTTCATTATTTTATAATTTTATTCATAACTTGATTTGAGATAATGGAAAATGCAGTCAAATAATTATGGGAGCAAGCGTCTTTGACCCTGCAGTTCGAAGAACAACAATAGAAAATATAAAGCATAAAAAAAAAACAATAAAAACATAATTACATGTTGGAATTTTTTCCGCTATGGACTAAGCTTAGTTTTTTATTTTATACTTTGTACTCAGGAACTTGGTGATTTGCAGGTGATCTTATAATGATAATTTCGGATTTTAAATTGACTTTCAGGTATTAAAATTAGTATATAAATTGATGATCTTGATACGGACTGAAATTTTTACTTTTGGGATATTTCTCGTTGCCACATAAGTATCACAATAAAACTGAGACGAAGAAGATTTTTTTCAGATTTCTATTGATAATTATTTATTCTGAGCTTATCATTAGAGTTTGGTTGGGCATTAGTTACTTAGGCACTAAATAAATGACAAGTTTGCGATGAAATGTCTTTTTATTTATTTAAAATTATTATTGGTCGATTTAAAACGGCGACATCTGTTTTCCGTGCGACGGAAAAGATGGTCAGGACCAGAACAATTTAATAGATTACATTCGGGTAGATAGCAATAATGTAGTGCGTACTAGGCTCAGATGTAATTTATATGGTCGAAAGGTATAATAAGACCCTCATATATACAGGATGATAACGCAGCAGTAGTAAAACTGAAGCCCAAGTGCCGGCTCATAATTTGTAAGATCAAGAAAGGCCAAAACAGGTTTAAGTGTGTCGACAATACTGAAAATTTGCTTAAAAATGCAATTTCATTTCAACGTAAACTTTTAGAGTAAGTAAAAATAATCGCATCAAATAAAAAAATGCCTTTTTTTTTTTAAATATATTTATAATTAATTTATTAATTAGCAGTGGTTCTCACGTAAAATTTCACTGTGGCCGCATTTTAAACATCAGCGATCCTATGGAAATGACTTGTAGCCGCACCAAATGTGATTAAAATAGTTTCAATATTTATTTTTTATATAGTGCATTACACTGAATGATCTGTCAGATTATACAGTTGTAGGTAAAATCAAAAAAAAATACAAAGCAATTGTTGTTATTTTTTTATATTGAACAGTTTTATTATTAAAACGGTCCTTTACTCAAACTCGACTAAATGCTGGATAAGTCAGGTTTATTCAATCAATTTTAAAATAAAATAAATTTTACAAATTCATTTTTTTAAATATCAATATTTACTATAAAACTGTTGGTGGCCGCACATGAGAACCATTGATGTAGAGGCAACGCAAAAGAGCAAAAATAAAATTTTATTTTACAATCATTAAGAACATATTGTTTTAATAAAAGTATTGGAGTATTATAAGGAAATGTGCGTTGATTGCTTGTTTTTCACCTGTGTTGTTAAGACGATGAACATATTATGACAAAGATTAGGCATAAGTAAAATTTTCTGTTCTTGCCGCGTTTCTGATTTGTAGGAGGTTCTTTTTATATAATAGACATCCATGCCTGTGAACAAAAATCGAAAATATATTTTTTAAAACTGTTTTACGCGGTGTCGAGCGCAAATCTATACACCTTGAAATGCCACAATTTATAAATTTCTTTTAATGCAAAATAATTATATATATTAATTCTTTCATAAGTCATTTGAGCTAGTTTTCTCCTAAATATAAGTGAAATTTGTACTGACTACCGCCTGTTTAAAAACTATTGAAACAAATGAATATGATGATTACAGAAAAATATCTACGGCTTCATTTTTTACAGGATGTATTCAGCTGTGAAAAATATTTTTTAGTTTTTTGTTATTCTTGTAATTTTTGTTGAATTTTGAATTTGTGCCATAAATGCAGTGAAAAAGAGTGCAGAATGTTGAATAGGATTGTGAAGTATAGATGAAATTTTATGTATAGAAATCTACTCGCTCTTCACTGTCGCAGTCGTTGACTCTTTTAATTTGCCCAATACCCAAAAATGAAAAAGATATATAATTTTTTTCACACCTCAAATAACGTTAAAAGGTAAAATTATACGGTGTAGAATTGGATTCAATTAACTATATTGTATCTTACAAAAATACGCATTTTATTTTATTAGTAATTGTATTTACGTATTAACAAATTCAGTTTATTTATATGATTTAAAAATTGATCTTTATTTCAATAGCCATGAAAGATGATTTTGTTATATCAAAGTAAATCTTACTTCATACAACGCAAAACATGTAATCTATCGATTGATGTCACGCTAAATGTTGAAAGTTGAAAACAGCACCATTCAGCTAGAAATGGCAGCCAGAATGATATGTATAAGTTTAATGTTGCTACTGTGAAGGTACAGTTTAGAAGTTTTTGGGACTGCAGACATTAAAATATGTGTTTTTTGTGGTACTATTCATATGTTTCCTATGCGAAATTTTAAACATATTATATAAAATCAGTTACGGTTTCGCTTTCAGAATGAAAAAATAACCGACGTAAGAAGAAAAGATTAAACTATATTTATGAAACCTTGGACATAAAACATAAAAAAGAATATTCATTTCTTCTTACGACAACCTAATACCCTTCATGGAAAAAATGAATTATCACCTGCTACATCTTCGAAATATTTTTAACCTTTATCGCCGATAAAAAATCGCTTCGAAGCCTTCTCGTAAAAAAAGTATTTCGATTCAATTATTTTCCACTCGGATGCGTTTATAAACAACACACACACCCTGTATGAGGAAGCGAACCGTACGGAAATTATACACTGGCATCCATCAAATGAAGCTCATTTTACCGCAGGAACAGAAAAACGTCATATTATTTGCATGGAGATGAAAGAGAAAGAATATTATCAGTGTGCGATTAAGCGGTAAAAAGTCGACGGTGTGGTTCTGTTCGCTAGAATTTTGATAAACTCTCCCATCTGATGAAATGTCCGGATAAAGAATTTTCCTTATTAAAAAAGCTAGAGAAAATTTAATCAAAACGGCATTTAAGCAATTTGTTGTACTAATCTACAACTTAATCTGAGAAGAAAGATAAGACCCCGAAGAATCACTTTGTGAAAAAATAACATAGGCAAGGAAATATTCATTTTCTTAAGAACATTGCCTATTTTGATAATATAATATAAAAAAATACCTTAATATTTGAAATAAATAGATAAATAATTACTATTACGAATTAATATGTTCACAGTCACAAAGTATATTTGAATTGTGAAGATAACCCTGTTCTACCATATAAAAGATTTTTCGAAAATACATGGGACTGTCATATTGTAAAAATTTACAATCAATGAAAAATATATAATATTCGAGAAAGATGATTGGAGAAATATTTGGATTTATAACTTGACTTAGTCCGAGACTTAGTTGAAAATAAACGACATTAAAAGAACCGCTGGAGATACATATGCAAATTAGACTTCGATGTTGTTCATCGTTTAGGCGGAGTTCTTGTGACAGAGAGACAGATTTTGATATATTTTTGTTGAATATTTTAATTATATTATATATAAATAATGATAGTTACGAAAATTATAAGTGAATGATTATGAAAAGTGAAAATTTTATTATATATGACTAGAAAATAATTATCTTTATTAAATTTGTAAATGTCATCTTTAAGCAAAATGTGTACCTATATGCTATAATATTTTGATTGAGTGTCTAATAAGTTCTTTAATATATTAAAACTAAATATGAATTAGTGATAAAGACTTTAAAATTACAATATTAAAGAAGAAATATGGGATTGGTGTTTATAAGACTAAATGTTTTTGCGTTTTTATTAGGGCTATGGGATCGGAATCGGTGTTATGTTAGAGCTGTGTTTTGGACCAATGTTTTTTTAGACGTTGATTTTTTTTTTGATTAAACGATTTTGAAGAATATTTCAATGAAAAACTTGCCGTATTGATTGGTTGATATTTATTTTGACGCAAATAAATAGGACAGGGTGGGAAAAACCACACAAAAATAATCTTTTTTAGTCGGAGTGGTATTGTTGGTCAATGTTAGAGTCGGAGTCATATTTTTTGAACGACTTCAAAGCCCTAGTTTTCATAGTGCAATCTTAGAATTTCGATAAAATTAATAACTGTCCTAACCACATATGGCGCGTGAAAAAGCGTCAAGGAAAACATCTCATAGACTTATCTTTTAGCGATTAGTTCCTAGATTTGAAATTAAACACACGTAATCGTTCAAAAAGACACTGTCAGAATGTTGTCATAGCAGAAAAATAAAAAGAAAAGGAATTCTCGGAAATTATTAGTAATTCAATATTGTAGTTTATATTGAATTCATATATGAGAGGAGTAGTTTTTTTAGTGTCATAAAATACATGACTAATGAACACAAATATTTTGGTTGATTGCAAAAGCTGTGTTTTATTTATCTCTTACAAAATAAAATGATACTTTTTTTTCTGAAAAAACAATAATAGTGTGTATATAATATTCATATTGGTAAATCACTCCACAAATTAATATAAAAATAGACGTGTCAACTATTTGACATTAATATTGTCGAGTATTGGTTTAATAACTACATCAGAATCTGAAATTTCAAGAATATTTTACATAATCTTTAAGCTATGAAAAATATAATAAAAATACTTTTGTGAATATAATGATTTTTTTTTGTGATAAATCAGAGATTATTACAAGCAAAAAAATAATAATATAGCAAAAGTATCATTTGATCTAAAGCTTTCAATGGCGGAAAAAACAATTAATTACCTCGCTTTTTCATTCGGTAGTTGTTGAAAAGATCTTAAAAAATGGGCGCTTACATTATACCTGAAAGCATTTGGGAACGTAAATAATTTTGACGAAAGTGTTTTTCTATTGAAGAAAAACGTAGGGGAGGAAAAGCACATAAATAACACTCACCGATTTCCGGTGCAGCTTTTTAAGGTATGACCAGGTTCGTTGTGTTCTGACGCAAGAGCTTTCAACAAACAACAGCAATACAAGAAAGCATGCACCCTTTCATTGAGTCTTTTTAAAACGAGATTGGTGATGTGACCTTTGGGAAAACGTGAGTATTTTGTTATGAATAGTCTGGAAGCATTTGGTGCGTGGTGTTTTATTTTATATTTTTATGGTTTCATTTGATTTTTAAAAGCTTTGTGAAATATTAGATTAGAGATCAAGTAATTTGCATAGACGTAACGTATGAAATCATGCAGTAGTAATGTAGAACTGAGAACAAAAACAAATCAAAAAGTAAATCATTACATAAATTTGTTAATTAAATAAGCTTCAAACAAGTTTTCTCATTACGCAACTCGAATACTATAACTGTTACTAATCGATTTACTTATATGAATATATATATAATATAAAAAAATGATTATAATATGTTATATTGACTGGCACTTACCAATCAACAGTTAAAAAAAGAGTTCAAAACATGACATACTCAAATATTATTATCATTTTTTAATCGTTACGTATTTTTTTAAGAATGGCGAGATTCATCGATACATGTGAATCATATTTTATCACATAAAAAAAGAAAGATATTCAATTAATATATGACGATATTTTACTGTCTCCAAATATGCTATTTACAATGCTTGAAGTCATAGATAGTGTTTCATTGAAACGTAATATAAGCTTTGTGAGTGGATGAAAATATTGTAGTATTTATAGTGTATTGAACACAGGAGTAAAAAAATCGTTATCACATCCCGTAAAATATAAAAAAAACACTCTATATAAGATAAAATATTTTTTTTATATTTAATCAACACTATTAATTAATTTTCAACAATTCATTTTATATTACATACTTTATTGCTTTACACCTTTAACGTATAAGTTGTAGTGTCAGGAAACACTTCATTAAAGTAAATTTAACGAGTGATAAACAAACTAAATAATGCTGAAATATTGAATAATTTAATGTCCAGTTTTATGACATGTTAAATACACCGCCATTTTGTAGCCTTGTCCCACCAAAGCTACGTCACTACACATAAAATGGAAAAACTTTTGCCTGTAACAAGAAAAGTTGTAACGTAACATGCAATACATACGCCACACTCCTAGCTTAAAAAGGTTTCAATTCACGTTTAAATCACACTCAAGTATAAATTAAACTAATTTTTAAATTTCAGTAAACAAGAGTTTTGAGAGGTTTTTTCGTACGAAATCGAATGCGGAAAAATTACGAAGGAATCATTTCAAAACAATAACATTGCTTGCGATGAACTGACGGCAAGTTTGAACGATAAATTATCCGAAAAATGACATATAATAGGTATCGCTGAGATTAAAATTACGCAATTGAAATTTAACGAATTTTGATTATTATTTATTATAGAATGATTTTATCAAACACTCATTAACAGTTTTTAATGATAGGCAATTGATTCTCATTACCATGAAAACAATACTATAAAAATACTCGAAAATTATTAAATGTATATGTTTTTCCTTTGTAATTAATTCCTCTCGAATATAGCCGATGCAAATTGATAACTGTGAGCCATTTTTTTCCAACTGTATGACAGAATGCCTGAAGATACCAAATGGCGAAATCCCGTTAGTTATTAACAAACCATATGGAATCGTACATCGTTTAAAAATTAAAATTTTACATTGTATTCATTTAAATCAATCAATCGTACAAGAAAATATTTGATATAATAACGAGAAGAAATAGTGTCTGTCTTAAAAATATTGACTAATAAAAAAGAGACAGTTATCACCATATGTAATTCATTTTTAGTAGGCTCGCTTCTATATCGACAGCGCCCATATTATTAGAACATAAATGAACAGTCATTTACAATATCGCTACTGACACTGATTAAATTTATCCAAATATATTGTTAAAGAAAGCTATGGTGCTTAGTGCTAAATTAATAATTTCAGAGCAAGCTTGATATAAAATCGATATATTTATCATGAAACCGATAAGAAAAGTTAATACGGTTGAAGTTTGTGGAATAAAAATGCAGCCAAGTTTATTTTGAAATGACAGTGCTAAAGAAGTAAAGGGTGGTAAATTCAAAGAATTGTATGTGCTCTTTTTTTAATTTCATTAATTTATGTCACACAATTTCTTTGTAGCATTTTGTAAGTAATCCGCCAAGTTGTATTTTGTTGTTGTGCTGAAACAGGCACTAAGTACTACGACCCAGTTTAACGTTTTGTAAAACAATTTTGAAAAATAATAGAGAGTACAAAAGTGAAATAGCAACAAACTAAAATTGAAACTGTCATGAAATGCTTATAGTTATTTATAAAAATACAACTTTATAATGTTGGTTGGTGCTTTTAAGATTTTCACTTTGATATTGGTTGATTAAATATATATTTATTCAACAACATATGAGAGTAATCGAAAATAAAGCAACAGTTAAGATGTAAGTCATATTATATATACATCGATATGTACGTGAGATTTTTCATATCAAGCAAGATTATCTATATAGGAAAACCCATCCCATACATTATGGTCGGAAATGTAAATGTGTAACGCAATGCGCTGGCTGTTTCAATACGTTATATATTAAAAGAACAATTATTTCAATAATAATTAAAAACACTTGTTTTATTGTTCTCCCGAAGAGCAGATTTTCACTGTGGCTCAGTAGAATATAGAAATGTGTTGATATGAGTTAAAATTTTAAGTGTGACTAACATATTTAAATAATATACAATAATGATAATAAGCGCAGTCCAATTTGTACCGGATTTTACAACATATTTTTTTTTAAATTGAACTAAAAACTATGTTTCCATGAATACACAAAATATATTGTTTAAAGCTTCTTTTTGTTCATTTCTTTTAGCGACATTAACTAAAATGAAATTTAAAAAATAAATATGTATTCATTTTCGGATGAAAATGTTAAAAAAATTGCTGTAAATTATTGCATTTGAAGAAAGTTAGAGCGGCAATTCAATTGAAAGTTCAATTGTTCAAAATCATAGTGTAGCAATTTAACTGACATAACATATGCCGTATCAAAAAATCATCAGATATTTTCTTAGTTCCGTTTTTAGTTAAAAGAACTTATTTGAATTTTACGGCTAATTATAGAATATCATTTTTATTTATCAGCAACCGTTAGTAAATATTTTTTTACTATGGTAGAGAAAAATGGTAAAAACAGATGAACGTCACTATTGTTCTTCAAATATATTCTATTCAATCAAAGCGCCATCTATTTTCAGGTTCAACGATATTAATTGATAGTGCACTGATGAGAAACCAAATGATCTAGTAGTTAATTAACAATTATTAGGGTAAACATAGTCTATTAACTGATTCAATACTTTTGTAATGTATGCTAAACACTACACTAAAATGTTTATAGGTTTTAAGAAACGAAAAAGGTGTGCACAGTGATAATAAAAGAATACTTAAGAAAAAAGTTAGCGCGATAAAAGGAAATTGGATTGTGTAGTTATCCAAAAGAATACGAATAAGTAGGACTACAAAAATAGTCCCTTTAACTCCATATTATTTGTTCTTTTAAGGAAGTAGTCACATATTGTACAGTGTTCCAGGAAATATATACAGCAATAAAAGAAACACCAAAAGAGATACTTTTTTAGGAATGATTCTAAAAAAGCAAAACTGTTATTTAATATACAATTGCGTAACTATAGTTAACGTTTATAAGCGTTCAATGTAAAATACTAAGCCTATATACGGGTGAAAATTTAAATATTTGACGCATTTTGTTTGTGTTAATAATCTGCGGCAAATTAAGGAATTGTCATATTGATATATTGTTTTAATTTTAATTCTTGATAAGCAAATCTACAGGATATCCCGTATAATATATTTAAGTATTTTTCATTAGTGGTAATATTTGCAAATAGATGATGTCTATTCTTGAAGAAAATTGAGACAGGTGGTTAAGGTTATTTAATTTAATTTACATCTTCGAATAATATAAATTAGTGATAGGCATTGCTAAGTTATAAAGAAGGAACTACAAGTACACATAAAAACCGTTGTTTTACGAGTGGCGACACTTGAAAACGTGCTCATTTAAGAGTAGAAAGAAGGTGTAACCATTCATCCTAATAACAGATGTCTCTCTCGTCAATGTTCCTTCGCTTGACAGTTGTGTCACAAGCTTTCTTGCTACTAGCGACATCTACTTCAACCTAATCATTCCTCATGTATTATTCTTGACTTATTCGCGTCGACTTTTTTGCGTGCTCTGTTTCATAACGGAATGCGAGATATAATGCATAAATATTTAATGGACTTCGTCAGAAATGTTCTTCGAGACTGAAGCTGGGGATTGGATCGTGATACTGTTATAACTGATATCGTTTCAAAGGCAATTTGGTGAAATTATTTCTCGAAGACGTTTCATTATTTTATTTCAGGATATAAGTGTCTTCTGTAAGATTGTATACAATTTAATTGTCATTATTAATCCCATTTATAAAATAATGGTTCATGCTGAACCAAATGAACAATATACCATTCCTATTCAAAATTAATTGATACAAACAATCATTGATATCTTTGTTACGATGAACCAAAAATAATTAACCTCACGATTGAAACAAGACAAAAACAAGGAATAACTGTTTTGCTATTTTGTAACTAGCTTAATTGCAGAGCTCATCCATAAATGTTGTCACACGGAATTAACTATTTTGTTATTCCTCCTGCTCATATTGTCATACGTAAACAATTTTCACTCCTTGCAAAATTACTTACAATTTTCTACTGTACTTTACTAACACCTTCTTCCGTTATAAAATTTTTTAAAGGTTTTTCATTAAATAAAAAAAAAACCTCTTAGAGTGTGATCTCCCATATAGGCAAAATCAAATATAAAAGTGATAAATGTTAAGATGAAAAAATGATGGTTTCAGCAATTGAATTTTATTAAAATTTTAATTCTTGAAGCTACCTACGATTTCATGTTTGTTCGTCTTTCGACATCTTCATGTTGCATTTGTGCTATAGAATGCCTGAACATGCCGAAAGGCGAAACCCGGGCCGTTAGTGACAAAACATATGAAATCGTACAAAGCTTACACAATTCAAATTTGATATTAAAATTCCATTAAACACCTTTAGTCGATATCGTAAATTATTGAATCTTTATCCATAGATATTTTACATATATTAAATTTCATATGGTGGATAAACTTATCATATTTATTGTTGTTTCGATAAAATTGTTTTTTAAGAATATTTTTTTCACTAAAATATAAGTTAAACACAAAATTACTTAAGTTTTTAAATTAAAAATAAATGATACCAATACAAACGGTTTGCTAGTGAGTTGATATCCAAGTTATACATATTAAATTTAATAACCGGATTTCAACGACATTCCATATTCTGTTTATATCAACTTATTGTTTTTAATGTGAAGATTTATTAAGTCGGTATTTAAAAAGATGACGGTTGATAATTTTTATCGTTTTTGAATGATCAAAATTAAAAAGTTTATTTTGATGCATTTGTTTGGCTTAAATATTATTGACATGTTTTCCAATACAAACACTACAAAATATGTAGAAGTTTGTTCTTGATTATAATCTCCGTCAGTTGAGGTACTAATAATGGAACGGAGTATACTTAATGTGTCAAAGCTTAGTATATGGCACGATGAATACTTCGTGTATAATATACAGAGCTGTACTAAGGGTCAGGAAAATTATATGCCATTTCTTGAGCTTGATTTATTGCTAATAATGAATAAAATTTGTATCCAGTCAAGAATAATATTTGACATACATGCATGAATATTATAAAATTCTTAACAAATTTATAGTGTCATATTGCTTTTTTTACCAAATAAAGATTGATTCGTATAGTAGATAATAAATTTTATTTTATGCTTCTATCTTCCGATAGTATTAAGTTTAAGTAGTGTTAATTGTCAAAAGTATGGAAAGATATAAATTAAATATTTAAAAATGAAATGCTTACAATAAAACGTATCAAATAATGGATGACTAATTTTTCGTAAAATAATATTCAATTCAAAACGATCATTCAATGTAAATGACTCGCTTTAATATATATAAATTTTGGGCGCAAATTTCAATTTTTTTTATTTAAAAATATTTGTAATGTAAATAATAAAAACACATCTTATTACTATTTCCACTCTCTATTTTTAATGATCAGAACCGGTTCTTCTCATCAAGAGAATTATGAAATATATTGTGAAAAAAAGCACGAAAAATGAAAAATTTATTACACAATGAAAAAATAGCAACGTATTATAGTTCAAAAAAATGTATAAGAAATGCAGTTGATAGCTATTTCAGCTTACACCTTCGTCACCCCTTGTAAATTTATTATTTAAATTTACTGGCGTTCCACCAAAAGTTGACAGTTAACACCTTCAATGTAAAACAGTATTGAATTGTGTAACGATATAAACTTAGCCGATTGTATTTTCTCATGTTTTAAATATAAAATTTCTAGAAGAACGTGTTGTCCTCTATCATGCAGTCATTCATTATTTGCGTGTAACCTAATTAATGCGTAGTTGGGAATGTGGCATAAAAATACCTTAATTTGGTTCTGAGCAGAAGTGAGTAAGGCATGTTCTTCGGTGAGCGTCTACCACAAATGATGTATTGCTCCGCTACTAAACAACAAGTGTTATATTTTGCACCTGCTTCTTCATGCAAATACCTAAGAAACTGGAGCAACCGTTCGACTTGAGCGTGCTAAGATTGTATAAAGTTATGATATTTACATAATATTGATTAAAAGGTAAACACAGATAATCATTGAACTTTATGTTCAGGTACCTTTGATGATATATGATATTAATTCAAGCTGAGTTCTAGTAGTCGAAGTTATGCTGTGCGTTTACAGAGTGCCATTTTTTCAAATTTAAATAAAATAACATTAATATGATTAAACTTTCGAATAGTGTCAGTTTTGGGTCTATCGGATTTTATTTTAACTAGCGATTTGTTTTTATGATCTTTATGATCCAGTAAACAAAAGATTTTCTCTTGGATTCGTTTGAAATTCTGCTTACTGTAAACAGTCACGAAATTCGTTTGTATGGCAAATAACGCCTCGTAAAGTGAAAATCTGTTGTAAAACAAATGATGAAAGATAAAATATATATGTTTCATGATGTAAAACCACAAGGAGTTAAATGTTCTAAATCAATTAATGGTGTTTAAAATAAAAATGTTTTTAGATATTGACATTTTAGATAGAAACATACTGAAACTAGGAGACAGCGATCTGTTTGCTACTGGATTTCCTATCTTATTACTTAGTATTCAAAAAGAGAAGCTGTATAACTACATATTCTCTAGCAAACAACCTTTTTTAAAATGCCTTAACCAGGATTCTATAATATAATATGCTCCTTTTTGGGAGTGAAAGTTAGTTCTGTTTCATCCGTGTAACAGAATGCCTGAATATACCGAAAGGTGAAACCCGGTCTTTAGTGAAAATACATAATACGCAGAATCGTACAAAGTTTCAATAATTTAAATTTGAAATTGAAGTTCTGTCAAGCACCTTCGATATCATAAATTATGGAAATGTTTAAAAAAATATTGAAAATATTTTTTGATCATGAAATCGTAAATTAAAGATAAAAATTAATTGTCTTGCTATTATTCTAACCTATAGAGTGGTATACACGTACGGGTACTTGCGCGGATTCACGCTCAAAAGAGGCATGCACGTACATGTACGTTTGATCAGCAATTTTTTAAAATTGATATTTTATATTATTTCAAAAATGAGTATACTACTGTCATCTAGGGAATATTTTTGTGTTCAGTAGTGATTTTAATATTATTTTTTATTGAAAGCGTAGTAACACGGTGAAAAAATAGCAATATATTTTAGTTATACAAAATATTTTTTAAAATATAGTTAATAGCTATTTCGGCTCACTGTTGAATGATCTTACATGTTCCTTAGCTCGAGTGGATATACTTCTATAGAAAAAAAACAGATTCACAATTCGCTAATCACGTTATAAAGGAGTCACATAGTGTTTGCATCTTTGTAGTAAGGGTCGCAGAATGACGGCTTTGGAACAGCTGGAGATCAATAGATATCCTCTATCACAAAGGATTCTTAACGAACAAACTCATATATGTCCGTCACCATTATTGACTCCCCTGATTGATGTATCTTTGTTTCTGTAATGGACCATTTCCATGCCATATGTAAACTTATTGATATAGCCACCTTTTTAGTTTCATTTAAAATTGTTAGTTTCATTGCGAACAGGAAACAAGCTAGGTCGTTAAAACAGGAAAGAAAATGTATTGTGTACCTTTTCTACACAGCTATATATAGATAAGCAAATTTTAGTTTAAAAATAGTTCCAACGATGGGTGAGCCGAAATAGTAATCAACTATATCTTGTAAATAAATTTTTAGAATTAAAATAAATTGCTATTTTTTCACCGTCCTATAATAGGGTTTTACCAAGTAAATGACAATTCAATCAAAACAAAAAAGAAGATTTTCGATGACGATGACGATTTTTTATATGAGTAAATTAAAGAATTGAAATACTTAAAATAACAGACAGAACAGCAAATAAACTCGATATATTCATATTTGATACTTGACCGCTGCCTGGAAGCTAGTACTAACTTATAAAATAGCAAATTTTGATATAATTTAACAAAAGTTTAAATTTATCAAAAAATGTGAGTTATAATTTGACATGACTATTTTTGACCTATTGCGTGAGCCGAAATAGCTATAAACTATATTTTAAAAAATAATTTTGTAGAACTAAAATACATTGCTATTTTTTCACTGTGTTATATTGGAGTTCTACCAAGTGAATGCCAAATTCAATCAATGAAATGAAAATGTAGTGTTTCTTTCACAATTAGTTGTTAGCCCCTCGAAACAATTTCTGCTTTTTGTCTAAATAACTCATTTATTATCGAAGAAATAACATTTTTTTTCACAAAAAATAAATTTTAAAATGTAGTCTTATACAGAGTATATGAAAAAAATACATTTATTAGACTAAAAACAACCTCACCCCATATACAAACCAGTAAAAAAGTGTATGCCACTCGACAGGTTAATGCAAAAAGCAATTTTGTATGTTCATTTTTATATGAAATAATTCCGTCAATCATTATGATCAATGGAAAAAAATACATGCATGAAATCATCACTTTTGCAATAAATGTTACAAGCAAATAATGAAAATTACTTCGTATTGCATACGCGATGTATTTATCTTATTGTGTGCTTAGATTGTATTATTTAATAGAAGACAGTGTATTTTTTAATGATAGAGATAAAAAAACACATCAGTTTAAAATACCTCCAGAAATTTGCCACTGAGAGGTGTTCGAAAAAAATATTTTAGCCAAAATAAAGTAAAATAAATTATTAATAAATATTTTCCAAGTTCTGAAAATAATTGACAAAAGCAATTATTTTTTTGGTGAATTCTGAGCGTAACAACTATTCATTTGGGGTTCAATATTCTTTTCACAGTTTCATGATTCCGGTCATAAAAAAGATTATTTCATAACTCGCTGACATGAGCGTGTATTCAAACCAATCAAAAAGACAAGAATTTATATTCAAATAGACAAAGCGTAGTGTAAACGCAAATTCGGTCCTCGGCTATATCGCATTGTGGGGATCCAATTTGCTCGAGCTGGTTTTATCGCGTGCAGTTTATGAACTCGCAATCCAAATACTGATGACGATTTTTCACGGCACGCTAGACAAATTGAGATGCAGCAAAACGTGTAATAAGCGTAAAACATACCCCGTAGCAATACACACGGTCCGGCTGCATGAAAAGTCGTATCGCACAGGTAGACTCTCTGTCTCGTTTATTAAAAATATTGTGGAGATCAAAAAGGATGATAGAAATGAGAAATGATTGTAATGGCTTGAATATATTTTTTAGAAAGTATTCAAATGGTTTTTTATTGTCTGGCATCTATTCATAATTTTGATGGTGGCCTTTCATATTATTGCGATATCAAGTTTACCTGTGCTATTGCAAATACTAAATTTAATCAGTCAAAATTTGTTCAGTACGCTTGTTGTGGGTAATAATATGCGTTAAAAACATTTTTTTAACTAATAATTCTGACGATATCCTAACCTATCTATAATAGTTCTGACGATGGCGTGAGCCGAAACAGCCATCAAATTAATCATATAAATTTTTTTGTAGAGCGAAAACACATTGCTATTTTTTTCATCGTGTTATAATGGAGTTCTACCAAGTAAATGCCAATTCAATCAATTACCTGTTAACATACCTCAACCTGAAAGTATTCGTGAAATGGCTTCACCATGGATTAATTACACACACAAATATATATAAATATTGCGATATTTTGTTTAATAGAAAATTGAAAGAATCTAAATTATGAACATTTGAAGTTGAAGATGTTGAAGTTGAAGAAGACTTAAAATTTCCAACTTTCTAAGACTAGTATAATATAATTGTAATCTATTAAGTAATTGATTAATCGTTTAAGAAGCAATCCATCGGTCTAACGATAGTTAGATGACATTTTTCAAACCTCTCATCACGACTGACTTTACTTACATCGAATATTAAAAAGAAAAGAATCACACCGAATAAATATAACAATGTAATATTTTTGACAGTTTCATTACGATGTTTATATTCCACGTCTGTGTTATCCAATTAAATCAACAAAAAAAGCTATGTGCCGTCTGGCATGTCAGATGGAAATATTGAAAATAAATCATGAATTCTCCAGCCCATCGATTTTCTATCAACAGTCGCAAACACAGTCTGCAATAATCATAGCTTTCACGTCAAATTTAAACTGCTACATCATTATTTTCTCCTACAATGTCGCCCATTCTCCCATTCTAACCCTGTCACACCTCCCATCAATACACCCCATAATTCTTTCAGTGACGTCCCGATATATTGACTTTCCAATTTCCTAACGTAGGAAATGTTTCAAAAATAAAATCTATTAAATGATAAAAAAATGTTATGTACTTCAGCAGTTTCAAGAATTGAGTTCACTTAACCCTTTGACTGCTAACGACTTTATTGTTGAAACTGCTGGTTTTTCTGTGTTGATACCAAAAAATAAATGAATTAACAGTGGTTAAAACCTTCTTGTATTCGCTTAATTTTGAGTTGATGCACTGCTTGAGTTGTCCTGAAAAACTCAATAAGATTGTTTCAAACCAATATTACTCAATAAATTTTTGAAGTCTAGGTGTTGGAATATCCTTTAAACGGTTCAGCAGGGAATCAATTAAATATGCATTGATTTAAATAACATCTTCTTAGAGATGTACTAAAATTTTTATATTGGTTTTAATTTGTTCAAATTATGTGTTTTGTTTATCAAAAGTTCAGAAATTAAATTGAACTGAAATTTTGAGCTTATTTTCAACGCATTGCGAACTTGTATGGATGTAGGTTTTAAAAATTAAGCTGCTTAAATGAATTTTCAAAAGTGAATATGTAAGGTTTAAATTATCTTGTATAACATTGACAAAAATTAATTTTTTTAAAACTTAACTCGAATACACCCACAATATTTTGTTATAATATTTTCAATTGGTTTTAAGCCAAAAATTTTCGATTCATTAGTGCAGTAAGATTTTTTATTTAATTCATTCAATAATGTAAGTATTCGATTTGTATTTCATACACGATTAGCGAGTGAATTCGATACTGAAACTCATTTTTCGTACTTGATTGATGGCTGTTTTTTTATGAAAATCGTTAAAAAGTGTGTCTTTAGATTTCATACTGAGATTCAAATGTATTTCAGTCAGTATTTGAGAGAGTAAAAAATTATTTACGATTTAAAACGAGTTTTCGTGTTTGATAAATATATCGGCAAAATTATGTGCACCATCGGTGGACGTCATTGTTGAACATGGAAATCCTCCTAGCAGACCGATGATCCAACTACGGCACTTTGCCTGGGGCTTGCTGCCTGGCCAGTCATTTAGTAATCGATTCCTTTCACGCGGCTGAAAATTTATTAACAACCAATGCGACAGTTTCCACCTAGAAGTTATTATAGCACGTGGCATAAAATGAATAAAGGAAACAATAGCTGCATTTATTTTGTAAGCTTAATTCAATTGGAATTGTCAGTTAATTAACTTGTCACGTGATTTCTGACGTAGCTGTCTAAGCTGACCGGTTTTTAAAATATGGTATCGAAATTTTGTGTTTTTACAACTTAAAGTTTATATAATTTCTGATTTATAAAATTATTAATTATATTACCCAAATCCAATTATTTTGATATTAATATTATTTGATTCACTAAATGTACAAAACTAACTAAAAGAATTGTATCAAATAAATCAATTAACTCATGAAATATTTAGAGAACGAATCTTAAATGCGTGTAAATTTTTGAACATCGATGCAGTTTTTTTTAATATGATTCATATTAGTTTCATACATAGAGTGAGAGTTTTTACATAAAATATGTATATTTTGATGAACTGTAGACTATAAATCCGTTGAGTTAAAACTGTTGGTATTATCATACGAATGAATCTTTGTTTATGTCACAATTTTTTTTTTAATATATGATGTTCAATTTAATTTGCTATTGGTTTTTCTGGATTGTTTATCACATGAGCGAAATTCATTATTCATTGTATTTTTCGCGCGAAGGATCGGACTTAATTAACATTTTTCAGGTTCTTTTCTTGATGCCAATTGGTCATCTCTACCAAGAGAGGCTATAGGATCAACGGTCCAAAAGAGTTTCTTTTCCAACCTCTAGAGAGAGCTATAATCACGCACATATTGATTTCAATATGATTTCTCTAGAACAAGCAAAAATGGCGTAAAAATATCTAAAGTATTGCTTATAGATTTTTAATAGTTTTTAGGAAAGTTATTACCGATTTTTTTTATTTCATCCATTTATATTTTCTAAAAGTTTTTATTTGAAATAATGACTTATATAATACACATTGATCTTCTTAAACAATGAAGAGAATACAAAATGGTTTTTAATTTCATGATTGCTTAAAATCAGTGATCTATAGTTTTTGGATAGGAAGCTCATCTAATTAAATTTACTGACTTTAAAACTACCGAGAATAGGTCACTTTTGTTGCATCCGTGTGACAGAATGCCTGAAGATGCCGAAAGGCGAAACCCGGGTCGTTAATGACAAAACATGTGGAATGTGGAAGTTAAAACAATTCAAATTTGATATTGAAATCCCGTCAAGCACCTTCAGTCGATATCATAAATTAATCTTATTAAGTATTGGAATACCCCAATTCTCTATTAAGAGTAGCTGGAAAACGATTATAAGAATAGTCAACCCGAAGGTTGCGTAAACAATCCATTATTGAAGCAACATGAGCATCTAGAATTTTTTTTTTTTACCACGTATTACTTGTCTTTACAAACCTATTTAAAACATTCACAATGTATGATAAATGACTATTGTTAAGTATGGTTTCAATGAATTGCTTGTCAAACAATGATAAACTGAATACCAATAGACCTTTTCAAATAAAAAGATAAGTATTTATTTGATTTACGAATCGATAATGTCGTTCGAGGTCTATACAAAGCACCGAAAATCCAAATAAATGGCGGTGTCAACAAACAGTTGAGAGTTTATCAAACAAATGCATGTGATTGTGAACGTATGATTTGCCTAATAGTATTAAATAATTTTAATTCAGGTGTATTATATTATTGTTTTAACAAATGATTGTGATACTCATTTATATTATGTTAAAATTTTTCTCCACAGTAAAATTGACTTCACTGAGTCGATAATCGAAGCATTTTAGTCATACGACTGGTGTAAATTATCTTTATACCAAAATTTTTTGGTACAACTATGTTTATTAACAAAATAAATGGATATCATTGAGTTGCTTTTCATATTTGTCTACGGCAACACATTTTTTTAGATCAAACTATTAGATTTACTACGTTTGTTTTTTCAAACAAGACAATAAAGCGATTTACTGAATTTGAATCGGTTTTTAAATCTTTTTACACTCAAAGAAATTACATGAATACGTATTTTTCTAGGAATAGTCATAAAAATAACTTGGTCACTCGCAAATACACTGCAGTAAGTTGAAATCGGCCATTTTTCATTAGCGCAATAAAGCTCTTTAATTCTTGGTATAACTTAAAATATTCCACTTGAGCTACCGGTAGTTCGCGAACTGCTGTTTGGCGATCACTAGCTTAAATTTTCATTTTTTACTTGCAAAAGGTACACAAAGGTAGATTTATACTTATTTTCAATCATAACTGCTATTTTTTTAAGTACATGCTTTAATTTAACATTGAAAAACAAAGCTTAGGTAGGGATGCTAATAATATATTAATCAATATTTTTAACCTTCGTTTTTTAGATAACAGCCATGTTATTGAACAACACAATTCCATATATCAATTAAGGTTAGTGCCGTGGTATCGTGGAACAAAGATATAACAGCGCTTGATTTTTTCAAAATTCTAGCGAAGTCAGTAACAATTATTAATAACGAGCTAATTGTTGCCATAATATGAATTAAAAGGTTACTGTTAATGAGGTAAAAAAGTAACTAAGCTTTCTTGATCGGCAATAGGTATGTGATTTTCACGATTAATACGAAAAAATATATCTGATCCCAGAAATTCAGAGTATCCACCTGGCCGTGTGGGTAAAAGCTAAGAGATTTTGAAGCGGCCGAGCGAGATAACAAGTTGCTAACAAGTGAGTTCCGTACTCTAGCGCTTGTGCATGGTACGTGACGCCTCTGCAATTCTCAGGAGTCCGGGTTCAACGTCCAACTAGGGACTTTGACTTTTCAACGTTTCGATTAAACTTAAAGAAAAGTCTTTAAAAAATGTCTGCGCTATTCCACAAGATGGCTGGAATTGCTTGCTCTCAATTTTGGACCGGATGGTTATTCTTTTAAAAAAGTGTGAAGAGTTTAAACGTCATTTACTCATATAATTTATGATATCGACTGAATGAACTTCAAAATCAAATTTTAATTGTTACAACTTTGCACGGTTCCACATGTTTTGCCACTAACAACCCGGGTTTCGCCTTTCGGCATTTACAGGCATTAGGTCATTTCTGTTGCATCCGTGTGATAGAATGCCTGAAGATGCCGAAAGGCAAAACACGGCTCGTTAGTGACAAAACATGTGTAATCGTACAAATTTGTAACAATTCAAAGTTAATGATTCATTTATAATTGATATTTAACGCTTTAAGTTTATTTGACGTTGTCATATATTATATTATGTCATACGAGTAATTTGAATGAAGATATGCATGTTTAAGCAACAGATTTTTTATCTATTCAAATTCGACTAGTTTCAAATAATAAAGTCTTCTAAATAAATTATAAAAGAAGAATTCTTCAGCACACCTCTAATATCATCAGTATACTGCATAATATGATAGTGTATAGACCAAGCCAATATGTTGTGTAATTATGTAAGTAATTAATCACGTAACAGATGTTTATGGTCTGACAAGATGAATATAATTATTTTAATTTGATGACATGTTTTGGGTATCGAGTTAAGTCATTGAAATATATTTTTGTTCGTTGACTCGTTAGAATGTCCCACAATCATTAAAAAGAGCATGGTTTATTTACATGCTTACAATAAAATGTTAATAACACGGTGAAAAAATAGTATCGTAATTTAGTTCTACAACATTTCTGGAACATTTATTCACCGTGTTATAATGGTGTTCTTCCGAGTAAATGTCAATTCAATCAAACAAATGAAAATTTCATATAAAAAAACAGAAAATTAACCATCTTTTACTTGTTGGCAGATCGCAATTTTCCTGTATATACGATGTTACAGGACCCACGAGTTATACCCTAGGTTCCCAACCTGGGGGTCGCGAAGGCTTTTTTGGGGGGACGCCAACTTATACGGTCAACTAAAAAAATGTTTTTTTTGTATGCTTTTGGATTGTATAAGGGGTCGCGGGTCACATTGGGTTTTATGAAAAGGGGTCGCCGCCAGAAAAAGATTGGGAAACTATGAGTTATACGATGGATGCCAACGCTTGGCGCAAAAGCGGAGTACCAGTAGAAACGAAGTAAAATATTTGATATGGATAAGATTCACACAGGATACATTACTAATTTTAATTGTAATATTATGTAGACGTGTTATAAAATCAATTGTTTTAATCAACAATTACTAAAATTTACTTTATACTTTTTTCAATACCTGCAGCACTATAGTATACATGAAAATGTTCGTTTTCAACTAATGTTATTGTATGCATCGGAAGATATTAATATCTTAACGTAGATGAATGGGAAAAACACGATATATCAATTTCGTATTCAATTCAACATGATATCTTTTGATGATGAATCAAAGCTGTGTTTGCAAAATGTATAATATTTATTTAAGCACTGGTTGCGGATTTCCCAATTTTGAATTCAATGCGCAAACAGCGCAAGTACGGAACGCATTTTTATTTCAGATAACTTATCTACAGGACGCCTATTGCTTCTTTCAAAATAGCATTACGTTCGAAAGGAAAACTACGAAACTGAGTTTTTAAATATTGAATACAGTTTCATATTTTTTATTGTACAGATCGTTTTGTATTTTTGGTCACTGTTTTGTCACGATTTCTAAACTAACCAACTTTCTTATAACATCCGCATTGACTTACTGTATCTAGACAGAGAGACACAACAAATCATTTAAGCCATTTGCAAAACGCTTGTAAAAATGTTCCATTTCTGAGCATGCAATATGTTCCGTTTAAAGAGCGAGCGTTTCATTTGTTTTTGCAAATCATCATTCATTTTTTAAATATCAAAAAAGATACACGATGAAGACATTTAAGAATAAAATTGTTTTCGCTATGATGGTGTAAACAAATAGTTAATTAAAGTAATTGCAATGTATTTTAATAACTTTTATTTATTGTATAAATAGAAACTTCATTATTCAATATCGAATATCAACTCGAACTTGAATGACGTCAAACGCAATCAATCGGAATGCACTTAATCCGATTTTGTAATTTTAATCAATCAATATGAATCGTGCAGTGGGGTGAAAACCAGCGCCTTTCTCTTAATTTTTATGAGTTATTTCTCAGAAGTTATATTGAACGTAAAAACAAGCAAATCAAGAATAAGCAATTGAGTTAAATACATTTGCCTCTGGCCATCCTACCAGATATTATGCACTGGTGCAATGGCTAGTCCTGCGGGATACATATTTATGTTTGAATTAAGAATGCATTAAGGGATTCAGAAAACATGTCCAGAATTTACTATTCCAGATAGAGTAATTTTGCAAAGAGCTTTTATTGAATATTCAGCACAAATAATGCCGAAGAAATTGTTTATTACTTTTCTGTAACGAACAAAACGCATATATTATTGTGGCTCTGTATGTGTGTATATCGAAGCAAATATTGTTAAGTAAATGAAAAAAAAAGTAAAGCTAGCTTTAATTGATTTGATGAACGATCGAATTTTAATTATAATATGTGGATTATACATAAAAAAATATGTCGTTTGAATGAAGCAAAATAAGTTTTTATAATATTAAATAGCGGCATTTTTATTCATTTGTAATACTTTCATTGACAAAAATAACAACACGCGGAATTTTAAGAAGAGCTGCTGGCGTTGGATATTGGAAGTGATTTAGCATAGTGAATAATTCGATAAAAAGAAAGTGTACGAATGATTGTTCAGTTATGTCAGTAGTATGCATTAAAAGTCCTAACTCTTTTTTTTCTTCTTCTTCCGACTGGATGTGCATAAATTCGATTCAATAAAGTAATTTTCTATAGAAATATATAAAATTTTAAAATAATCTGAGATTGGTTATTTATTGAATGATTGTAAGGTTTTACTTAGCAAGCGGAAATTTTCAACGAACATTAACACGCCATAGTGGATAAACTATATGCATAATAATTAGTTTGATTTACTTAATTTTTAAAAATATCTATAATAAAGCAAATATTCTATGAATTATCAATGCGTATATCAAACACTATAAATAACTCAAACTTATTGGAGAAATGATTACAAAATATAATTATAATCTCTTTAAAGAATTTTTTATAAAAAAATGGTAAACATGGAATAAGGTTGGAAAGGATTTAAAATACTTTTAATATCAGCGAAACTGATTTAAAGAATAAATTTAGAGAAAATAGTGTGTTCGCGATAGCTTGGAATAAGTTCACCACATTCCAGTGAAGTTCGTAGAATATTCCTTCTCTTTGTTGGCAAACTGCAAAAGGCACGTCATGGGTTTATGGCTCAAAGTTACAAAACAAGTTTGGCGTCGTCCGCCGCCGCGACGGAGAAATAATAACGGGAAGGCGTCCCCGTTAACGTTGGCATAACGCGTTCGTTAGCGATTGCTACGAGTCGGAGCCTTCGAGGGATGACAGCCTTCTACGTGGTTAAAAGTCTCAGGAGAGGCATACTGAATATTGATTGAAAGTGTTTAACAATTTTATAACTTGACGTCTGCGGTACATGTAAATTTCATGAAATTGCGGTGCTCTAGTTCTGAAATTAAATACTGCCTGCGTAATTTTATCAATAATTTAAATTCATCACATTTTTAAAATAAACTTCTATCTTATGGAGGAATTGAAATGTACAAAAAAAATTAAAAATTCTAGAGTCGTTTTTGTCTGTTTCACGTAGTTATATTTTTTAGTTATATCCTTACGATCAAATAGGACTGAGCCTCTAAAAAATCCTAGTAACGTATTTATATAAAAACAATTACTTAAGCATTTAATACCTCTGGCGTGGGTGTTTGTAATTTTTAATTTAGCTGATATGATTTTAAAAGAGGTAAACCGTATACCTTTTTCCTCGAGCGATTGTGACGGGATTAGTTCATAAGTTGACTAGTAAAAGTTTTCTAAATAGTAACATAAATAATATACAAAGCTTTTATCTTTTACATACTGTGTATTGATGTTTGAAATGAATTAATTAAGGCACGAAACAAAAAATTGTAACCCTTACAAAATTATAATATATGAGCTTAAAAAATTTGAATTTGTACGATTCCACATGTTTCGTCACTAACGGCCCGGCTTTCGCCTTTCGGCATCTTCAGGCGTTCTATCACACGGATGCAACAGTACTGACTGTTGCATCCGTAACGAAACTGTTGACAAAACATGTGGAATCGTACAAAGCTATAACAATTCAAATTTGACATTGAAATTTCATCAAGCACCTCCAGTCAATATCATAAATTAGAGTTTAGAATTAAAAATAAAGTGGCAAACGGAGGGACTCCCTCCAGATTTAATATATGTATAAATGATGTTATTACAATTTTATTTTAAATAAAATATTTTTGGTTTAATTTATATAACTAATATGTAATTATATGCGAAAAGTAATTTTTTGTGTCGTAGAAATTAAAACCAAAACGTTTAATTCATTTCAATTAGAGAAATGTTTTTCAATAATCGTTAGAAATGATTATTTTTTTCCATAGTAATGAAGAAGAAAAAGCACACTAACAACTAACGATATAGCATATGAGACTACTAATGTAGTCTAAATTCTGTTATGTAATGTGATATTATCAAACGCTGTAATACTTGCTCCTGTTTGGCGAATGTATCAGATTTCTGTACTGAAACCCCTTTCAAAATGTCTATCAATTTAGAAAAGGGATTAATGTAATCTTTGTGGTGGTATAAATCAAGCACTCAAATACCATTAAATGTATCTGTAAATACAAGCTTAGTAATGGATAGGTTCAGTGATTTATTTTTGGATAAAATAAATATAATATTTCGGACCTTTAACCAAGTGATTAATATCATTCAAATCGTTAATGGCGCTCACAGGTTCAAATGTAAGGACTATTTCATAAATTGATATATGGATTTGTTTTTGAAGGCACGGATGTGTAAAATTCCATCACACTCATCTGATATTATATTAGAAACGAACCATTGTGAGAACAATAAGCTCAGCACTAATCCTGCCCTAGCTATCTCTTCGTAAATATGAAACATGAACCAATTCAATAGATTTCTCGCAGCAAATATGGAAGTTCAAATAAGCAATATAATACACTATAGGCTGGTTAAAAGTACAATGTACTTATGGATTAATAAAGAATTTTTTCGATGAGGTCATCGCTAATTTTGATGCTTACAAATGTCAATAATTAAAAGTGTTAGCTCTGCAACTGTAACGTGTGGGTAAATGATCAGTATTACTGAGTATTGATCATCGAAAGTGAAAGTTAACTCAATTTTAACAGCTCAAAAAGTGTTATAATTAATAGGCTGCCGTTTTTAAAGATTAAAAATAAAAAACTTTTTTCGAAAGAAAAGAAATTTCTATATTTTGTCAAGCCTTTAATAGAATGCTGGTATCACTAAAGCTGTATGGGTATTTGACGTCACTGAAATCGTGAATAGTATCTCATTTTACATTGTGACAGTTTTGCGGGAACTTTTTATGATACCGAACGTACGTTAATAACAGTACCATTAAATACTGAAATTGTTTCGTTTTTTTTACACCCAAACCGATTTTACTGTATCACTACTGACTTTTTTGATTTGTGACATTTTCCTTGTGATGGTGGGATTTTATTAGTAAGATATGCGGAGACTTACCGGTAAAACTTAATACCGAAAACTTATAAACTACATTTCACCGATTTAAGAAAATGTTTAAAATTAATTTTGAACATGTAATTCACAAGTGTGTATAAATAAACAAAAACAGTATCACATTTTATTGTAACATACATTGAAATTGTATTGAATAACTTATCGTTTATAATGAATGTTTGATATGAAAATCATAAACCTAAAATATTGTGTTTTTTATAGAATATGTTTTGCGGTATTACAAAATATAAGTACGTCATTAATCTTTTACTGCCTATTTGTAATATGCGTTCATAAATTTCTCCCGTTGTGTGTAATAAAACATGCGTGAGAAATTGGAAAACGAGAAAAATGTTTTATTTTATAAAATCAAGTCAACAAAAATGTGTTTGTAACGTGATTTCATTGAATATATTTTTAAAATATTGTCCTACATGATATTAAATTTATGTACCTTTTATGTATCATGCTGGTATATATAGCCTAGCGCTTAAAGCTTTGTTTGTTCAATCATACATTTCCGACGTCACATCAAATAATACATAGAGATGTAAAAAAAAAATCGTTGTTAATTTAAGTATTAAATGTTTTGGACATAAATTTATGATATAGAATCGATCTTGGTTATTTATTATGAAAACATGGCGAATGAACAAATTATATCGTTACATGTATAAATAATAAAGTTGCATGTGTTATTTGATGGTTGTTAAGCTTGTATAACCATATTTAGATAGTAATTTTTAACATTTAGTTAGGTTGATGATGATAGTTCGATCGTATTTACAAGTGTTTGATATAGAGCAGCAGTCATTAATCGGTTGTTTATGGACTACTACTGGTAAGTGAAAAAGTCTTTGTGATTACTAGACTCATGTTGTTATTGTAATATCGTCTATACGTAATTTATGTATTGGCAATGTTCGCTCTTAATGTGGAGCATACGATATCCAAATAAAAATATTTAAACAGAAAAACAGCGTGTAAATCAACTGTTAAACCTCTTTTTTTAGATACATATCTTTTTAGAGATAAAGAAAAAACGTTTAATATACAAGTGATGACTTTTTGATTGTAAATTTTTAAACAAATTGACAAAACTGTCCGTACTGTGACGCGAGTTCGCGAGATTCATCACAAAGCCAACGATGTTTGCCGGGGCTTCACAAATTCAACAATCGTGATATGCCTCATAACTGCAAACAGAATATGTGCAATAGTATCTTTATTTTACATGTTTTTTTTTTATTTAAGTCAAAAAATATATGTACATATATTAATTATTTACATGAAGTACGGTACAAGAGAGTTTCGTCATAAAATGCTAAAAAACAATGAATGAAAACTTTTTTTGGCCAAATTTCTGAATGAAATATTTACTGTACTCGAATAGAGTATTGTATAATAATGAATATATCGCCATGGATTTGTTCTTTATTTGACTCAATTAAACTGATGAGTATATTAGTAAGTTTTCATGTTTTTACTAAAACTATTTGTATTTTGATATTAACGTATTTAATTCCTAACGATTTTAAAATTTTTGGCTAATGAACATCGAATGAGTGTAATTTTTGTGTTTTGAATACATGGAAAATACTCACAAAATGTAATGATGTCCCACATTGCAATTATTACAATTTAATTAATGTAGTATGCTTATACTGGCATTTTTTGTGAGGCTAAGGCTCTTCTTTTAGCTGCACAAAAATAGAAAATAGAATCTTTTAACTTATAGCTTCAATTCTTTCGTACAGTAATTTAGCACTTAATAAAATAATTTAATTAAATGTAAAGTTTTACTTTATATCTTTTCGTTTTTATCAAAATCAAGATCGAACTCAATATACGAAGAACGCATTTACACTTACCTTACTCTACAGTTATTCGATTTGCGCCGATTTGAACAAATATAACAGTGATCCGTAGAAATCAGAATTGTTAGTTTCTGTGGCTACAATTTGCTAGTTGACTGTAGATTGTCTAGCGTCAAAGCATATAATTGCCTTCTTTAAATCCTTTATCTGATTTCTGTCTCGTTTGATATTTTCTGGTTGATCTCTATTAATTTCAAAGTAATTAAGCGCTTTAGCAATTATGATATATAATCTGAGAAAATTTATAACAATATTTGATTATAAAAATGTATATCAAAATAAACAATCTTAAAGGTATTCATTCTCTCACAAACTTTCAATCATTATAACTTCACAGCTAATTATGATTGCGTATGCCGCAATATTTTCAACATTATTTGAGCGTTGAATAATGATTGTTAATATTGAATTTTTTAATTGAAATTTTAATCTCTTGTCATTGGCAGTGCTGTGAAAAATATGTACGTATAATATTTGGTTTTTATGAAGGTACGCATTCGTTAAATGTATAAAAAATGATAACATTTTTTTAATTGTGTTTTAATATTTAAGCAAAATATATCATATTAATTAAAACTCTCGAGGAGTTCACAGGAAAAAACATGGCCAAATTTAGTTTTTCAGACAACAGTCATCAAAAGTTAACACCTTGTTTTAAATGTGTTATTATTTTAGTAGTTACTCTGTGTGTCTGTAAAGAATATTATTACCTATATTGAAAAAAATTAAATGGGTGTTTGCAAAGTTTTCCTATTTGTATTTTATCGTAAATATCTTACGACCCAAGGATGATGTCGAGAAAAATATGAAATATTGAAATGCGTCCACCTTCTTCTAGCAGTGTTTGCCCAATTCCCGTTGACTTATGTGAGTTTTGTGAGCCAATTCTATTGGCACTTCGCAGTTACTTGTGCGGCACTTGGACCTGTTTTAACGATATGTCCCAGCTGTAGATTATTTTTGAGACGAGAGTTTCATTAATATTACTTAATGTTACTAAATTTCGCGTGCTATTTGTGTAGTCAACTCTTGGTAAAATTACAATATTTATAGTTTTATTTATTGGTTTGTTAAAGCAAATGGGTACGATTATACTTTTCATGTATTTTAGCCACATCTTTATTTCGAGTGTAATGTTGAAAATACTGAATGTTATTTTTTTTTTGTCACGCATGTAATATTTCAATTAAAATTTCGCATAAGACGAAACTAATATTATATACTAATAGTCAATATGGTGAAGAAAAATATTTTTTCTAATATAAATTTGAACTTCATGATTTATTTCCACTGGTTGTGTGAATTTACGATTCAAGTTTAAAATTTTGATAGTGAATTGATTTTGTAAAAAAAAAGAATGCCTATCAACTTGATAAATTTTTGAGAATTTATTCATCTGATGAACATTTTGTCCAACTAGGACAAAGCGTCAGATTTATTCGCGATAATAATATGGGACGGGCGATATTAAAATTCTACAAGCATTTCCACCGAGAGATTTTTCTGCCATGGTAAGAAAACGGCGGTGGGCACTTTACGATAAGCTTTTTAAACTTTGTGATTCTTAATCACGACGACTTGCAGCTAAGAAATATTTGATTCATAAAACAAAAAAACACAATGAGTAATTTTGTAGCAATTCAATGCAAAACTATTACATCGTATTGAACACATAAAAATAAAATAAAATGAATATGCTCATGAGATATTTTATTATAACAAAACTTATGTATATTTCATCAGAAAAAAAAACTCCAAATAAGTGGATCAATATACGTTTCATCTATATTCTCTTAGAAAAGCATAGATTAAATATCAAAGCAACATCTTGTATAAAAAATCTGTTGTGATACATGTCAATCAAAGTTCATATGCTCCACAATTGTATCGTATATGATCAAAAAAAAGCTTGTAAACCTGTAAAATGGATAAACTTTCTGTAACCTTGACGCTAAAGTTGATATATATATATATATATATATATATATATACGATTGCAGTTGAGCTTTGACATTATTATTACAGTTCAAGCACTCGTAAAATAGCGAGTAGGTTCAAGGTTACTTATAAAAAGAAGAAGTAACTGAATAAGAGCTCAGACAATGTGATCATTTTCAAAAGTAATATGATATATTTGTTATGAATATTATAGCGAGAAAGTTCATGGTTATATAGCTCGGTAATAATTTGAATATGTCACGTAACAATTGGTATTTTTAGATATTGTACTGCTTTATGTTGGCAGCAGTGAGAGGACCAGATCATATATAGCAAAAAAAAATATTGGTTTACAATATTGTTATAGTTATATAATACAAAAATATATTTTTGATGAATTCTGTATTCACTGAAATCTATTGATAAAATAATTTTAGAGAGAAAACGGCTTTTTTGAGCCACTAAATAAATGAAATATTATTTGAAGCACAAGTTGAAAATATTCATTTGCGTCGCAAAACTCACTCTGTAATATTTCTCTGTATATGTTATTTCAATGTTCAGCAAAATTTCAACAGTACGTACGTATTCATGTCAAAATTCTTTCACACACAATTCACTAAAACTTTTACCTCGTTTTAGAAAATGTATGTTTTTTTATTCATGCCGCTGTGAAAATTAATCACTCCAAATTTTGACGAAAATAAAATTGAGAAACGTATTTTCTTTCCAAAGTCACCTTACTTGGTGAGGAGAAGAGATGGCAGTGGTGTGGGAGAGAGACAATAAAATCAGTCAAGTGAAATTTAGGTCCTAACCATTGATGTTTGATTTTTTTTTTAATATTTAAGATATATTTACAACTCCTGTAAAAATAAGAATTCCTACAGAGAATTCTACATCTTTTCTCCAATTGAAAGAATATTTTCGTATTATTTTTGAAATATTTCGGTTCTAAATTAGCAAATAACTATACTTGAACGTTTCGATTTGAATGTTAGAAAAAAAAATCAATGGTTACGTCGTCAGTTGTGTTTTTATTCACTCTATATCGACTGCTAAGTCGAGCATTAGTAACCTAGATTATAAAGCTGATTTTTTAAATTATTTATAGAATTTTCACAAGTAACACAACAAATTTCACAGATTAAAAGTTTAGAAGCTATTTGACAAGCAATTCAATTAAAATAATTAATTTTTAAATTTTCCACTAAAAGAGTCACTATAAGGATGTTAACTGTCACATCTTGGTGGAAAGGTATGATATATCAAATAACAGCAACATGATTTTAAATACTATTTATACATACTTTAGATGATCAAGACCGGCTAAGTTAATCGCATAATAGCATTATTAATTGATGAATTACAAATTACAAACAATCCAATTCATTCCAAAGTTTTGAGTAAGTAATTAAAAAGTAAGCCAAATCAAATAAAAATTATTCAAATATTTATCAAAATGTTGTATGAATAGGTTTGTTAGTAATTTGTAACTTATTTGTTAATTATCCTTACGACGATCGAAACCGGTTCCGATCATTAAATGTATTGCGAAGATAGTATTAAAATAATGTGTTGTTATTGAAATGCATGATGCGAAAAATATTGATGAAACATTTATATATTGTATGCAAAAATTTAGAAGGCTTTTTTTGTGACATTGAAAAAATGTGAAATTGATAAAATTTTAGGTGAATAACATGTGATTTTTATCCGAGTACTCAAATGAATTCAAGCGGAGCCATAAAAATCACTATGCCAATAGCAGTGTCTCTAATCTAAAGCCATTGCTTACTTTACTCAATAAAGTTATTCAATGCTACTTGAAATAAATGCAATGCTTATTTTTTTTATAGAATAATGTTATTTCAGAATAACTCAGACTTTTTATGCAAAGAAATGAACAAAAGAGGCTGAAAGAGATAACATCATCACAAAATACAATGTTGCTATCTTTCATTAATATTTCATAAGCGCCTACTAAATGCCAAAAAATTAAAAAAATAACACCACGATTAATTGATAACGAAAAATACTTAACATAGTTTTGTGACCGTTGTTTTGGCAGATGGCTTAATGACCACACACGTTGAACGAAGTAAATAAAAAAATTACAAAATGGTGATAAGAAATATCCCTCCGAAAATGCGAGGCCGAATAAGATGAAACGATAGTTTTAAGTGAGACATCTAAGATGGGCATTAGAAGAAGTGGGCACAGATGGCGTAGAAGCCCTGTGGGACTTGCGGCGGTAACTGCTGTTGGTCCCTGATGCGGCCCTGACATAATTTAGATGAGGGACTTGTCATTATTTGATCGTCAAAATTGCGGTATCGTAAATAAAATGGTTCATTATGATAATAGAGCCCTGCTAGACTCAATAATGGCTTGTGGCTACTGCGATATTACAGTTTTGAATAAATTCCGATTTGACGTGTTTATTAAAATTAATATTGTTTTTCAGCCGTGTGGTGTATAAATTTTACTAATTGAATAAATGTAAGTCTAATAATTGTATCATATATTATGTATAGGCATTCTTATACTTTCTTAAATATTCCTTTAGCTATGGGGTTAAAAAATATTTATCAGTGATTTTTAATTTTGTAACAATTCATTTCATTTTGTAATTATTCCTTTCAAATGAAAAAAAAAAATAAAAGCTTAAAATATGGAGAAAAAATTGCAGCCATATGATATTGAGCTTAAAAAATCATTTCTGTTCGATGCTAACCTGTAATTAGCGTCAACAGAGAACCAAGTGTTATCAAATGGATTAAAATCTAGATCACTAATCAAAAGTTTAAACACACTAGAATAACTTGTTTGACTAGATGTTGAGATTGGTGGTCAGAAAATTTTCAAATTTTATGATGGGAAGACAATTTAGGACGTTCTTTCCGATTTAATATTACAAAACATCTCAAAACGATTATTTGTTTGTTCAAAAATACTTGAAAACTGAAAAATAAAACACACTTTTCTACATTTTTAGTATTATGCAAATAATGCTGATATTGTTGTGAATTTCTATTCCTTTGCGCAACACGTGGCGTTATAATGTCATTTTATTTAGATAGTCTTGTCACTTGATATTGTTCCACGAGCTCAAAGCTTACTGTATTGGATAGGGTATATAAGAAATATCTGAAATAAGAAAACATATATCGATTTCAAAAGAAATTGAAATTAGTAGAAAAATATAAACATTTTATTTTTTTATTTTATGTAAAATGCATGTTGTAATAAAGCAGTAAGAATAAAAAGAAATCGCTTCTAGTATTTGGATGTCAAAGAAAGTGTTTTTTTTAATATCATTCAATATTTATTTATTTATATTAACAACAAAGTCTTCCTCAACCTGTATTATTCTGTAGATCGATAAATCTACAATAAGTAAATTCATTTGGTGCAAAACAAAATCTTTATCTTTTCAGGATACACAAATGGATTCCTACCACTAACCACAACGGATATGCATCCCTTACGGGGCGTGTCTAACACCATTAAGCGCTTTCAAATCATTTCCAGAAATGTACTACGAGCGGAAAGTCTAAGAACAATATGCAATAACAAATCTTGACAGAAGAGTTAAATATTAAAATAAATTTACTTAGAAGGAATGTTTGTACTGGCCAAACTATGTAAAAAGCTGATATGGAAGAAAACAGTTGAAAAATACTTTCATTTTCACAAAAATAAAGTTTAGTCAGCAGCAAAAAAATATATTTAAGACTTTTCGACAAACAACCTGTATATAAATACACTTTTGCGGTGTGTCAGGAAGGCTTACTATTTCATTTCTGTGAAACAATATGTAAAATGAAAACAAAATATGATAACGCTGATGTTTTATTGAGTGTTAAGAATAACGTATGTAAGTCAATGCCAGCTAAATGCTCGTCATTGTAAGCATCCTAAATTTGAGTTCATTTTGCAACATTTTTCATCGCATTCTCACACATTTTAACAGGTGTTTCATGAATTTTGACACAAATGTTCTTTTTGGTCAAGTGCTCCTGACTTGTTAAAATAAACCTTAATGCATAAATATTCCGTCAATAACATGTTCTAGGATGTTATGGCAAATGTGGTTCAGTAATTTCATTGTTACATTGGTTGAATGTGAAGTTGCATAGTGTTGTTCTAATAATATATTGATTGATCAAGCCTAGAGAATCTAAGTATGGTCTAAAAAAATATCAATCGTGTAGCGATAACGTTGTCTATTATTGGTTACTTTAATACCACGTTCATGTTCAAAAAAGTAAATTTCAATGATTTCTCGAGACCATATAGAAGGCCATATTATCATTTTTAATGAATTCACAATGGCTGATGACTAAATCGAGTATTTTTCTAGAGCCATCTATAAATAAAGGGTTTCGCACATTATTTGTAAGAAAAATTCTACTTTTCGATCGAATCGAAGAAATAATTGATGATTGACTTAAAATAAATAAAATGGAGACCAGAAAAAAATCAAGTATCTCCCTTAATACGAAAAGATTCCCGGGTGATTGAGATATGTTTATTTATTAATTGTGGACATTATTGGTCTTACTGTAATACGTAATTTTGTAATAGTTTTCAATTTGAAATTTATACTACGAAAGATAAAACGTCTCAGCATCAGTAAAAGCTGCTTGAAAAGCTAGTCAGTAATAAACGTCATACTTTAACGACTGAAAACTCCAGTTGAAAACAACGTTAAAGCTTAAAAATGTCTCGCCAAATATTTATAAGAGTACCTCAGGTGACTGGTAGCAGCGAGAAACAACGAAAGCCATACCCCGGGGAATGCCAGGACATTAATGTCGGTACACAACCATCCCCTTTTTTACCACTTTGCCTGCCTATCAAGTGTTGCTCCCCCCGCCCTTCAGTGTCGAGTCATGAATGATGTATGCATACTTTCTTTTCTTGTGTTCCCACCTGTTTTTTTTTATCTAATTATACTCTCTTTTGTCATTTAAAAAATAGATGGAAGGGTGAATTAAGTCTAAGAAATCATTTTTATATTTAAGTTGATATGATGAAATAACCGTTTGAATATTTTAACGGTAAGAAATTCTATAAGCAATATTAAATAAATGATATATTATTGATATTTCTAAATAAATAAGAAAGTATTATTCAAACTGTAGACAATTAAACGTTTCCTTTCAAAATCTTGTTTTGAATGTTTTTGAAATCTGTGCTTTATTATCTAGTATGAGAGTATGATAGAATTGTAAACAAATAAAAATTAAGTAAAAATTTCTTAACACTGTGAAAAAATAGCAATGTATTTAAGTTATACAAAATTTTTAAAGATATAGTCGATAGCTATTTTGGCTCACGCCATCGTCAGAACTATGTTTAAACGCACATTTACTTATCAAATATATATAGCTGTGTAGAAAAGGTACACAATACATCTTTTCTTCTGTTTTAACAACCTAGCTTTTTTCCTGCTAGCAATAAACATAGTTCTGACGATGGCGTGTGCCGAATTATCTATCAACTATATCTTTAAAGATTTTGTAGAACTAAAATACATTACTATTTTTTCACCGTGTTATAATAGAGTTCTACCAAGTAAATGCCAATTCAATCAATAAAAATTTCTTCTTTCTAGTAGAAAAAATACCTGGATTCATTATTTCTTGTTTATTTAGAGTAATGTCAAATTACTCATATGAACGTCTTAAGTGTTAAACTGACTTGCAGCTACGTAGAATATTTTATTTTTGTCGGTTAATGTGTCAAGTTTAAATTATTGTACGAATATTTTTAATGATTTATTTTCATAGTCATAGATTTTCGCAATACTTTAATTCTTTTTCAATTGACACGATATACCAACCACTCAATATTATCCTAGCTACTTAATTATTTCCGTACAATCTTTGAAGCAGAAAGGTTGGTCAACTGAATAGGAAGTACATCTCGTAGAACAACTTCTCTTTAGATAAGAGTCATTAAAAGTTCGTATACTCCATGTGGGAGCAGACAAAAGAAGAAACAATGGCGTATGTGCTACACGTTTAACTTAAAAAATTCAAAAAGAGATAAACAATGGTAGGAAATTATGAATGATCACGGAAAATGTAAGAAATTTCAAATGTAAAAATAATTTATAAGTTACGACAGAATAAAATAATATATTCTATTGTAATAAATGTAATTAAGCTTTAATAAGCACATGCATGTAGAACGAACACATTGCGGTGCTTTACGTTATACAAAATTATTTAAAAATTGAATGGGTAATTGAAATAAATTTATAATGATATAAGGAATAAAACAAAAGCTCAAAGCTTGAAATATATTCTTAAGTATACCGTCCCCTATTGTGGAGATTCCACTCTCATAAAAAATACTGCGAGAACTTCTGAAAGGGTAAAGAACAGATTTTATTCCCATACAGAGGGTAATTTGTATTCGGATTAACAGCGGCCTAGAGTCTGATCCCTGAATGTTGCCATAAAAATTCAAATTAGTCCTTTTTTAAAACCCTCTGAAAAGTAACCCTCCCGACACTGAGACCTTTCTGGGTAATTTTGACCCCGCCATGAAATATGCTGATTTGGGAAAAGCCATGTGGAAGGGTGTTCTATACCCCGCCGGACCACACGACCTGATAAAATAATTTTCCACTGTAATTAAGAGATGGAATTTTCCGGCTTTTCAATAGGGTAATCGTATTTGGTTTTGCTTATTTTGCGCCGCATTCATAGTGATTTCGGATGTTTTATTAAAAGGTTTTTCAAACGGCGCATATATTTGATGGATGAAATCTATGAAGCCGTAATACTTTTGTAATTATAAACAAACTGAAATTAAATGAAGGTTTTCAATTAAAATGAAATTGGAACACTTTTTCCGAAAAATGAAAATTGTCTTAGCTCTAAAAAATCGTAAAAGCATTTAAAAAAGAATATTTGCTTAATTTTCCACGCTAGGCTATAAAAATGTATTCTATTAATATATTTGGCATTTACTTGATATAAATTTATTATAGTTGGGTATTTTTATTATAGTATTTAAGCAAAATATTGTATTTATATAGATATAGATGCATTTATTAAATCTGCAAAATAGGGTCGCATCTAACACCTCATTTACACAATGTTTGAGGGTAGTTAACATGTAATTTTGCATTTACTAATGTATTCCCAAAATTAAACTTTAGCAAAACGTTGTGTTAAGATTCAACCCAGACTATACGTACACGGCATGTGAAAATGATTTAAATTATTATCAAGTAATGTATTAATTAAAAATAAACTTTCTTAAATTCCTACGTGAGAGTAGTTTTCAAGGAATTTATTATCTTTCTTTCTCAAAACCGGATAATTATCGTGAAATTAGCAGAATATTATGTTTATTTTATTATTCAAATTGGCTTTAAAACTTATTGTAAAACAGTCATTAATTATAAACAAGCTGTAGGTTATTTCCGTGGAATGGTTATTTGAAAATAAAGGTGCACACTGAACAGTAAAGTATACGATTTTCAACCGATTGGCCGGAAATTTCAATAGTCGTCACTAATTGTAATGCATTTTTGAAAATATGTAAATACAAAATAATTTGAGGAAATGGGGATTTTTGGAAGTCCCCCTGGACTATGAGTTTCAATCAAAAGTTTAATAAATTTTCAAGGGAGTCGAAAATTTTCAAATTTTTACTCAAAATCAAACGGTATTCAACATTTCATGACCGGTTGCGTTAGTCATATAAATTTGTACACTAATGTTTTATTGATGCATTTATTGCTATTTATTAATAAGTTATTTAGGTGTGTTAGAATGGACATAAAAAGTGCAGATCTGTGTTAGCTTAAATTTAATTATTTCGGTTAAATGTATTTTATTTTTTCCCCTTATTATATAAAAAAATATCGGAAATTTTAGTAAGTAGAATAATAATAAAATCATTTTTGATTGTGCTTATATCTGAAAACACACTATAATTTCACATGTTAAAATTTCGTTTGAACTTAGATAATAGTGAATTATTTGGTAACTTTTAGAATAAAAAAGTATTTACTTTAAAGCATTTTTCATAATTAACATAAAATAATTTTGAAATTTTAAAAATCATTATACAATCAAAATAAAACGTCATAAAAACTTAATAAATTTATTGAATTAATATGGTCATAATTGAGATATTGTGGTCGAGTATAAAAATAGTTGGAATTTCATCTACATGAGATCCGCAAATGAAATCATTTTACGGTTTCAAATTTACGGTTTTGTGTCCAGGCAGATACTTGTGGTCATATCATAACAGTTTACTAAACCAATATCCGATAATAAAGGCAAAGTATTTGATGAGTGATAACCTGAAAACTGTTACCTTATGCGTCTTTTTATCGAAGTAAGCAATGACAAGATAGAGTAAGGGTTAGAGCAGGGGTGGAGAACCTTTTCATTTTAAAAACCCACATTCACTTATCTGATTCAACATAGGACCGAAGTTAAGAAAACGTCAACAAAAATATAATAAACTATATATTTTAATTCACAATTTAAATTAGACAATTTTCAATAATTTAATTTACTATTTTTTTTTAATTGTTAAAAAATGTTAAACATATGTAACTATTAAAAGGCCGAACTAGAATAGCCAAAAGGCCACAGGTTCCCCAAGCCTGGACTAGAGACTGATTAAAAACACAAAAAAAAAATCAGTGTAATTTAGTTCTATAAAATATAAGATATATAATTCTGACGAGCGTGTAAGCCGAAATAGCCATCAAGTTAATTTTTTTAATTAATTCACTAAATTGTTTCGTCAATAGAAAATATATTTTGATGAATGTATTTTTATTCTCGTCGTCTTTTACCGTATTATAGACGAGAACACATGAAAAAAAATTCGAGTGCAATAGGTTAACATTGTTGATGTCCAAAGCTGGTTGACGTAATGCCAATTTAATCAACCAAGAAAAAAATGTATCTCAATAGTTTACATTAAAAATAGTCTTGAGATTATTTTATGTTTTTAATTTTTATAAATCAAAAAAATGAAGCAATTTTTTTCTTACCCAGCTTTTTTCGTGAAAGTTTAGTGGTTATTGATTGTAATTTTTTTTCATAAACATTACGTCAGTCAGCGTCTTAAAAGTCAGCATTCGTTATATCATTTCTATCGTGCTAATCAACAGGTCTCACAGGGCGTGTAGTGTATGGTAGAAAGCTTTGAGCGGTGGATGGCCATAGTGTTTTAATGCTGACACGGCGTTTTCTCGCGTTAACAACCCCTGAGATGTTTCATTTCTGACTCCTCAGACTTGACTTGCGGTGATTGCGTGTTGCACAACACGAGGCGAGTTGCTGCTTGATATCTCGGATTCAGGTTCAGAGAAGTGGCGAGTGGAGAGGTATGGCTGACAGAGCACAATGCGATACAACAAGTGCTGACGACACTAACGTCGAGATGATTGCGTCCTGGAACACCCGATGTCGCATGCAACATGAATGGCCATAGATAAACACAATTACCAATAGAGCAACATACGTCAATCTAAAATAAGAAAGCTATTGTTCTGTCATATAATAGCAGACTTTTCATATAATTGGTGTTGTAATATTGCCAGTAATTAAGAAATAAAATTAAATTGACACAGTGACAAAATAGCATATTTTTTATACGATATAGTTGATGGCTATTTCGGCTCACGCCATCATCAGAGCTATCGACGGGGTGAGCCGAAATAGTTATCAACCTTATCTTATAAAAAAAAGTGTAGGACTAAAATAAACTGCTATTTTTTCACCGTGTTATAATGGAGTTCTACCAAGTTAATGCCAATTCAATCAATAAATTTAAATCGTTGAAACTTTGTACGATTCCACATGTATTATCGTGAACGAGCCTGGTTTTCTGTTGCATCTATGTGATAGAATGCCTGAAGATGACGAAAGGCGAAACCCTGGTCGTTAGTGACAAAACACGTGGAATCGTACATAGTTTCAACATTTGAAATTAGATATTGAAATTTCTTCAGTCGATGAAATTATAATAGTTAACAAATTAAAAAAATACTTTGTGTGTAGCAAATTCGTAATTTATAGAAATAGTCGAAATATATGTTATTTGGCTTAATATTGGGTATGGAAATAACATCGCAGTAAGTATAATATTTTTAAAAAAATCCAAATATAATTTGGTTTGGTAACGGTTTGATGTTTTTAAAATACCTTATGGTGATATATCTCCACCGAAAAGTTACGCATTAAAAAAAAAAAAACGGTTTATAATTTACATTATTGCGGAATTAAAATTGTTCACAGAAGAAAAATATTCACAAAACAATCCTTAAAAGCCTTAAATAATTTTACATATTTTTAATCGATTTGGTCGTAAATTTTTGGAATTTTGTGATTATTTTCTTACTGGCAAAATATAATTGACAGTATATTGATGAGAATTGTTGATTTTGTATTTGTATGTTGAACGTATTTATTACTGACTTCTTAAATAAGTCACTAGCTATATTTAAGTTCACCAGCAAAGATTTATCAGTTATTATGTAAAGAGACTATGTATACAAATTTGAAAAATCACCTAAGTATTTAAGAGTGGCTAAATATATTGTAAGTGATCCGAAATAATTGGAAAAGAACTCTTATTATTTTTCTGATGAATATTAAACGTCGCTGCTCGATACTGTTCCATATGAAATCATAAGATGCCTTGTACAATAATTTAAATTGTTTTATTAGTCACACAAAAAAAAAATGTACCAATTTTGCAGTTATAAATGACTAAGTGAACTCAGAAGATAAAGCCAAAAGTAAAAATTCAAAAATTCAAAAAAAAAAAAAAGGTAGGTAAAATATAGATGACGTTACATATCCCACGAAAAAAAACACCACAACTATTCTGTGTATGATGAAAATATGACCTTATTCTAAAGTGATCAAAATTTTTTAAGTAACATCAAAAAGTAATCTGGACATTAAAAAAAATAAAATAATATGTTTGTCTGTCAAGAAAACTCTTAACAAGAACAGTAGTGACGTGATTTACATATGTCATTCTGCCAACCATTTCCGGGCTAACTGCACTATTTTCAACATTCAACTTAACGCAATTGAAGAAAGATAGTATACATACATATTCTATTGAACGCATACAAACGTTCTATTTATAGAAACGTATAAGCTATACTGCCGTTGTCCGGAAAAGTGATACATGTTTGTGATTTCGTAAAAAGCGAGCGTGGTATGTACCCTTAATGAATAAAAAATGAAGTTTATTCTATTCCAAGCGAAAGCTGTGAAATAAATACTGCTATAAAATAAACAAACATAAACAATGAACTACGATGCATACTGTTAACAAAGAAATACAATTTAAATGAAGAATCCTTTTGTCTTCAATAGAATTTACCAGTTATTAAAAAATTAAAAAAATAAAACACCATTAATGAAATAAAGTTGTTTTTTCCGACCACTTTAGTTTGAACTGAGAAAACCTTGAATGCAAGAAAATGTTAAAATTATATTGCGGAATGGCATATAAAAGTTCTTTCGAAAAACAACCAATATAAAGCGTGTAACAAACATTTTCAACGTGGTATAAATTTACTTCATTCAATGAAGAGATGTTTTTGTTCGATCGTAAATTTTGCGGTTTGCTTTTGACTTGGCCGTTATATTTCAAGTATGCTGTAGAATTGTTGAAAATTTTTAAAAATTTGTAGAAAACTGTTCAATTTTTATGTATTTAATGAGCTGTTTATTTTGAGTTTCTTAGCAGTAAATCTTTTTATAAGGCGTTGTTTTCTTTTTATAACTTAAAAGTTAGAATACTAATTATAATAAAAAAGATAAAACAATTAAAAATTCTCACAATGCTAAGAATAAACTCTACATGTTTAACAAAACAAAAAAATCAGAAGAAAAATTAAAGTATTAAGTAAAACGGAAAGAAATGACACTTTTTATGGCGCAACGCCGATTGTCGCTGAGTTAGCACGTCGTAGTTGGTATCATGGTTTGAAGCTTTATTTGTTTTATATTCATTTTTTTGTAGTAGAAAACTGTAGAAGCCCGAGATTGAAGGTGCATATTTGCGGTATTTTATGATATTTTTAATCGAAAAAGGTTAAAAACCAAATTAAACTACGCTGACCATTTGCGATATTTATTGGGACGTTTTGAAGCTTAAAAAATGCTTTAGATGGTTTCGAAAGGTCGAAAGTGGTTGTAAGGAGTTGAAGGGCAAAATAAAGCCAGGAAAACCCTTAAAAATCGACGATGAAGCCCTAAAACCATTGGGGGAAGCTGATCCGCGTAAAACAGTGAAGAAATTGTCACATGACTTTGGTTGTTTAATAAAAACTGGGGAATATCACTTGGAAAGGATGGTGGAAAACAAGCAAGGAACTTTGGCACCGCATGATCTCTTCCTAACCACCAAAGGCATAACCATCTGCGCATTTGTAATGTCCAGGCACGAAAACAGATCCATTTGTCAAAAGAATTATTACTGGAGACGAGAAAAAGTTTTTAAGAATCGTTTTTGATAGAACTCTTAAATATATGACACGTGTACATACTGTCAAAAGAATGTATATATGCAGTCTGAAACTTAGCAATCTTAAATAAAAGAGAATAATTTAAACTTAAGCATATTGTTACCCAAATACATAAAGCAATTATCACAAATTATTTTTGAAAATTTTTAATTAAAGTAAAAATTAACTCTTAACTTACTATAGCTGTAGATAAATTCAATGTTGAATCAAAACATTAATGTTCTTAAGTTTTGTTTTAATTTTTTTTATATAATGATTCTTATCAAATTATCAATAATCATTATTTATATTTGGTGATGTGTTTGTGTGTAAATGTTATTTCAAAACATTTAATGTATTAAGAAATGGAGTAATAAATGTTGATTACACCTGACTTCACTTAATCTACTGATAGATTAATTGAATGAAACTGAAAATTCTCACTTCAAAGTTAATTCAAATGAAAGGCTGTATTTCACCAGCGGTGTAAAAAATATAATTTATTTTAATTTAAGTCAGCATAAACACGTTTGCTCTACGAATATTTTAATGTGGAAACCTTAACTGATACATTTCAATGAAATATAGGTAGATTTAGAGAGCCTATCATATGTAGATGAGCTACATGAGAATGAATATTAAGATTAATGAAAATTTAGTTCGAAACGTAAAAAAATCATTTAGAATATGTGCGATCTTCTTAAATTAATTTTATTATGTGTGGAAAACTTCTTGAATATTTTCTTACCTTTTACTATCGATCAAAAAAAAACATATATAAATATGCAATTTGACAGAAGGCTATCATTTGAGATTCTTGAACGATAAAAATTCATGAGAATTCGTGTACGCGAATGCACTGAGCGCCTCGGACGTCGACGCCGGCCCGAGGCGTCCGCCAGCGCCGGTCTAGCTTCGCGCGACGTCGAAACGGGAGGGGTAAGTGCGGCCCTCCCCATCGTGCCGCAACTCAATTACCCGAGCGTGTCGATCGGCTGGAACATTCCGGACACCCCCACATGCTGACGAGGTACCGGAATGTATGTCTATATATAGTTTGGTAGTTAGTGTCAACATTGTTGTAAAAATTATAATATTCATTGATAAAAATTTCAAATTTCAAATCCTTATAAAAAACCGTTAAAAATTGTACTGCAAGTCTCTATTTATAACTCAAATAAATAAAATTGATTAAAATTTGCGTCACTTAGATGATAATAATAAGCCAATGAACTCCATACACATTATTTTACCCTCTATAAAGAGCTTTGCTAAACTGATTGTCATAACACAACATTTTACTATACAAATATTTTTTCATATTATTTTTATAGAAAGTCTGCAAAAGAGTTTGGATTTGATCGATTTTAAAGCAATATCCATATATTGCCATCAAAGGCCAAGAATTATTTTATAATTACTGTTCTTAACGTTAGGATTAATTCACCCGTTGTATTTTTCAAAAGTTACATATTTTATAAAATTAATGTCCACAGATATAATTTAAATGTTTCATTGTTATAATTTATGAAACATTCTTACATTGAGAAGCAATTTATTTATTTTAACGATTTTTTTAATAATATCATATTTGTATCAATTACGTATATGATTGCATATAACTTTTACAATGGAAGAACTAGTTATGTTAAATTCTCGTAGCTTTGCGATACCTTTTTGTGAGTAAAAACGTGAAAGCTGTATTTAGATGTAGCTAGTAATAATACTTAATGTAAAAAAGTCTTCAATATATTTAAATAAAATAAAAACTTTAACAAGGAAAAAGATCATTAATATCACTAATTTAAAAGTGTCCCCGAGAATAAAGGATAGAAAAGAAATAACGTCTCTCTAAGTAGTAAATATGTGTTATTTTTAGTTTTAATGGTTAAGTGTGAAATATTGTTGGTCGCTACTGCAGTATGATATATCGGAATGTTGAATCAGTATGCATTCTCACAACTGTAGAGCACATTCGAGTAGCGGTGGCAGTGGTCAGGTTTCATAGAGCTGGCTGGCTAGAAGATGTGATTTGCATTTGCGGTCAATCTGTACCTCGTTGCGACGCAAACTTGCCTGTGATACGATAAGCGATTTCTCAGCAAAACTGATGTTAGTCGCTTCGATAGGAAATGTTAAATTATTTATTGAATTCATTTTGGCCTTACTATAATTAACAAAATATTTTCGGAAACTTTTTATTGATAGAAGCTATTAACTTTCATTTTTCATTTGTTAAGAAATTTGATAAACATTACAATAAGTACCACACAAGAATTGTGCTGATGCGACTAAACGAGATATACATTTTATAACTAAGTCTTATTGTTAAGTATTATATTTGTTTTTTTGTAGGGTTTTAGTTAAGGTTGTTCATATGAAAAAAAATCTTAGAAGAGTAAAACTTATACGACCAAATTCGCTCAATTAAGAAAAGCATTTCTTTACCAGTTTTGAAGTTATTTTTGAGTGCATTTTATAATCAAAAACGTTTAATATTCGCAGTTGAGATTAGAAATGAAAACAGCTAAGTGAATTACAAAAAATAGCTTATGATTGTCATTTGGTAAAGCCGAAAAAACGTAAATAAGAAAATATTATGTAATATTTTAAATAATAAAAACACATTTTTTTAGTACTTATTTCCACAATATATTTTTTGATCAGGACCGGTTTCGCTCATCACGAGCATTATCAACTGATAGAATACAATTTACAAACAAGTCTATTTATACAAAACAAAAAATTAAGTTGAGTTAAAGGTAGCAGGTGTACAAAACCATGGGTACAAGAACTAGGAAACAATTTACATAAAATCATACAATATTGATACAAATAAAGTAAATTAGTATAAAAATTAAATGTTCACAATCACTTATTAAGAATTACAATTACAATTATGGTAAATCAATAATCCATTAGGAGCTCTAAACAATCAATAAGGAAGTAAGGAGTGGGAAATTTTTAATGACGAAAATAACCCACAATCACTACTTAATGGAACAAAATAAATTAATACATGAGAAGTCGATTAAAGATGAATCGATGAGATGGGAAGATATGGTCAGTCAGGGGCGTTCCAATATTTTCTGTAAAAAAATAAAGTAAAGGGAGGCAATATCATTTTTCAAAAAAAAAAAAAATATTTATATGAAATATATATTTATTAATCTAATTTAATGAGTATAACAATTGTGGAAATAAGTACTAAAAAATGTGTTTTTATTATTTAAAATATCATGCCTTTCCATCAAGAAGTGACAGTTAACACCTTAAAGCGACTATGTAATACGGTTGGAAATGCTTCATATTGTTGCTATAGGAGTTTTTGTTATTTGAAAATAAGGATCCGTTTTATAATCGATTGTGTTTTTTATTTGAAGTACGGTTATTCCTTGTTAATCTTCGAAACAAAGTGCATCATATATAAGTATGTTATGATCATAGAGTAGAAGTATATATGATATAATATCACGAGAAAAACAAATTCGGCTTAAGCATGTGTAAAATTATATATACATAAGAATTACACAAAAAATCGTAAACGAAGATTATTCCGTCTTGCAAATTGTTAAATCAGCATAGTTATGTTTGTCTCATTAGAGAGCGCATTGATGGCGAAAATCACTTACATATATGTAAGCTTGCAATATGTTTGATATTGAATCGTTACACAATACTTTCATAATAATGAGTTTTAAAAAAATCATAAAAAGTATAGTATTTGGGAGAGAAAAGTAGTTTTTTGTATCTTTTACGCACTATTTTGAGAAAATGTAAGTCTACAGAAAAGCGCAAAGTTAAATATGGATAAAAGAATGAATATTCAATTTACGAAACTTCGATTGAGAAAATAATATATGAACTTTTCAATTGCTGATCGGAAACTCTGACCACGTCAACGAGCAGAACGAAAGATCTTGTCTATAGGGTTTGATAATACTGGAATAAAGCATATATTCTGTTTATTTTTATTATTGGTCATAAACGTTATTTTAACGGTATGATAAACTTTTTGAGCAATCTGGGATGTGAATGATATATTTGAAATTATACTCTGTCAAAAAAAATTGTTTTCTATTAGATGGTTCTATATACAATGTCATAAAAAACAAATGACTTTAAGATAACATTTAAAAAAACATGTGACAATCGATATCAAATAATTTAAACAAAATATTCTGGCATTTTAAAATATGAGTTTTAAAAAGCACATGAATATATCAATGCTATTCCGTAAGAGTTCACAGTAATATTTTGTACCCGTATTATATATATATTCGCCATAAGTAAATGTGTTTTTCAAGAACGTTACTTTACGTAAGAGAAAAGAGTACTTGGCCATTTCATTATGTTTATATTCGCCATACTGGTTGGCTATTTTTCCCGTTTTTAGCTTTTACTTGGGAATACATTATTTTGCCTCAAGTGGAGGGGCGGTTTCCAACTCGCGAGTACCTCAAAAGCATACACTAAAGTTTTTGTGTTTCAGATCTCCCGTATTCAGCGGGCATTGAGTATTTGTTTATAAATCAATGAAACTAAATAGCATTAAAAATTAAAAGAATTACATCTCTTTTTAATACTATCCTAGCCAGATTTTAGGTGTTCTTTTTATTTGGTTGCGCTCGGTTAAAATCTTAGTACGGAATTTCACCAATTGATTTCGTTTCAAATGACTTTATATATGTTAAACTTCTCTAGTAAATCTGATTTCATAACTTTTGGAGTAATTTTTAGTCATTACGCTCTTGTAAGTTTTCGTAGAAAAAATCTATTGATCTCATTCAAAGTATTATATAATATTTATAGAAATGTATAGACACGCAAAATCTACAGAAGTTTTTTTCATTTTTTTATGTTTTGATCAGTTTCACAAATCTCTAGAATTATCTACTTTCAATTTTATCAATTTATAAATTTGGAAACAAAAACCAATTCTAATATTAAAAAGTAGAAATATAGCAAAAAATGTTTTTTATTGAGAGAGAAAATCTGTTGACATTATGGGTCCATACTTACTTCATGATGGAAACAAACATGATGGCAAAAAATAAATTTACCATCTTGTTACCAAATATTTCAACTTATTTGGTTAAGCAAAAAATAATTCACGTCATTTTCTTAGTCACGTGGAATAATTTATGCACGTAAGACAAACATTCATCAAACTCCGTATCTCTAAGTAATTAATATTGCCAATGAAGTAAGTACAGATTAAACTCTTGCTAAGTAATTACAATGTTAGTCTTTGTGTTATGAAAATGTCATTTCGACAAACAATGGAAGCTTTTGGCACAAGTTTGACAAAGTTATATATTAATCCCAAATTATCTTCAACAATGGTGTCTAATTGATTCTGTAAATTGAAATATAATACTGATGGAAATTCCGATAATTATTGTCAACAAAGACAAGCTCATATACAAATCGATTGAACTGTTACGGCTCTTAATTAAAATTTTGAATACTATATCTGAATGGTAATGTACTGCAAGCACCTTTTTAAAAAGATGCAATCTCACACCCAGGGTCTCGGAAAATTAAAAAAAACTATTTTCAAATCCCAGTATTTGAGATGGTTTGATATTTTTCTACCAGAATATTCCGCGAATTCCCAGATTCTTGTTTCGAATAAAGAAGAAATATTATTCCGCACAGTTTTTTGTTTGTATATTGTTCTATAAAAATGCAAACGAACAATTTACAAAAATAGTCTGTCATTTGATTACTAAATGAAAAAGACAAGTATTCTAGTTAATATTGCTTTCATTAAATCTTTTAAGCTATTGTGATGTAATTATTTTCATATAGTACGGTTGATGATTTTAATCTTATCAAAGAATGGGACAATCGAATTATAAACTTTTTTAAATATACATAACTTTGTACACTTCATGTACAATATTTTGAATAATTCATTTTTAGCAATGTAAATCTTATTTATATCAAGATAAAGCAATTTTTTCCGTCATAAAAGCAGGTTGTATAAAATATGAACAATATCGTAAGAAATCAATGGTTTCAGCTATTGTTGTATAGCTTTTAAGTAATTGACCCAACGATTTGATGTAATATATTTTGTACATTTTTAATCTCGCAAGATTTTTTTTCGAGTATCGGGCTTAGAGACTACACGAAGCCTAGGACCAAATTTCGACTCGATATCAAGTAATTTTATGAAATTCTTAAACTGTGTGGTTACGATTTTTTTAGCAAACATTTTATTGGTGTTAGTTACCCAAGCGTTATTGTAATACAAACAAGAACATTTATCATTCTTGAAGGATCAAATTTATTTATATGTACTTGCGAGTTCTTAACTATGTAGAATTGAATTAAGCTCTACAAAAACACAGTAAAATCTAACAATAGATTGGAATCGACTAATTTGAACAAACCAAGCGTTTACTCTATCACGTGTGCTTAATGATATAAATAAAATTATTTATTTTAAGTTTTTGTCGAATTGAAGATGTTCTATTTTTCGTGATTTAAAAAATTGCCAAAGAGAAGGTTTATCATCGTTTTGATTATATTGTAATAAATATGAATCTTAAAATCAAGTTACGTTAAAATTTAAGCTGGCAGAATTCATATCGAAATTATTGGACATAACAAATATAATAAACAGTTGTCACCGACATTTTTGTTGGGCTCAAAAATTTATTAAAATAAGCATTTACTTACTATAATGTACATTTTAGCTACTGACTTAATAATTTTGTTTGAAAAATTAATTATGAAATTTAAAAAATAAACATTATTATAAATCGTTTCCACCACAATCACAATTTGGAGCTTTTAGAATTCTATGGGGCGTAATTCAAGAGTTTTAATTCGACAATTGCTTGTAAATTACTTTGTTTGTAAAAGTTTTAAAGAAGTAAGGAAAAACTCATATTGTCAAGAGAGTGCCAGTGGTAAGATTATGAATTTTCTACGCTATGATCGGATTTAAGATATCAAAATTAAAAATGATTGGTCTCGAAATCACGAAATCGATTGAAAAATAATTTATGAAACTACCCGTGCTCGGATTTGAGCTCGTGATATCCGAAACCATCACCAACAGAGTTGAACACTGCACCACAAAACCGATAAATAATATATATGATGTTTAAACCAACTCCAGTGACAGTCTATTAAAAATATTAATTTACAAAAAAAAAAAACATTCATTCATGATGCATAATGCATTTAATATTTATAAGAGACAAAATTTTTTCAAAAATAATGAAAAGAATCTGTTATTACGTATGCATAACGACCAATTTAATGAAAAACATTGCTGAAATATTAACTAAATGAATAAATGTGACATGATATATCTATACGAATGGTTGATGCTACTGTTATTACGTTAAACATTTTTGAAAATATATTTGTACAGTAAAAAAAATGCTTTATTTGATGATTGAAATAATTTATCATATATTTCAATATCAATAGTATATAAAAATAATGTCAGGTGATAGTACTTCTATTCAGAATTACATACTTTATTACGTTCAACGTATTTCTACAATGTACGTCCAAATAAACAGGTTACATTCAAATAGAGAGAATAATTATAAAATGATATCATTCTCTCTTTTCACTTTTTTTAAAAATCTACTAAGCATTAAAAATAGATTTTTTAGGATGGAACAATTATTTTTTGAGCAAGCAACATGTTTGGTATTGTTTTTTTTATTCCTTCTTGCCTATCAGATCAAAATATGTAGTAAGTTGTATGTTTTATATAAGTCATTTATTACTATCCATCTTAGATTAAGCCATTTTAGTTTTTAGTTTGTACACATGTACTATTGAGCAAAAGTCGTAGCTTTAATTATGGTAAAGATAAAATGATTCAGATCTGAATATTATTAGTTGTGTTATAAATATTTGCTAAAAAGTTATGTACTTTGAATTGTATTAACAAAATCTATAAATTATCCAAAAAATAACGTTCGATATTTGTTGAAATGAAAAATCCAAATGTAAAAGTTGATTAAATCACAAAAGCATCGTTCCCCCGATACATTTTGGAAAGTTAAGGATCGCTTCTGTTAAAAACTGTAAATTAATTATTGCACGGTAATGCTGAAGGGCCTCGTTGAAATCAAATTAACGATACTGCATAAATTAAGGCAAATTTTCTGCGCACCGAGGCTTTCGTTATATAAATAAAAAAGTGTAACATAAAAAACCCGAGAAAATATGTTTAATTTAAGTGGTAAATACATTAATTTGTAATTCAAGTAACCATAGACGCGGTCTGATAAATAAGCAATTTGTTTAATGACTTGAAAGCCAACACCCTAGTAAGTCAGTGAGAGCTTTACTGACTTCGAAATGTTAGCCGCTTTGTACTCAAGATGCGTGTTTTAAGCTTTCGTACAGCATGTATCAAGACATTAAGCGATGAACATAAATATTATAAAATGAAAAATATCGTAAGTTCTCTATACCAAAACAGTTTCCGAGTCCCTAAGAAAATCTTCAGACATATTACAACCTTTAAATAAGAAAAATAAATCATGACGATAGTAGTAGAAGTTAGTAAATGATATGTTTGTAGATCTGAGAAAACAGCGAATGAAAATTTGAGCTTTTGGGATAACGGTTTTAGCGTCAATATTTCATAAAAATATGAATAGACTTACGGCAATCTGATATTATCAAAGTGAATATTTTTATACAGAAAAATGTAAGCTTGTGTCAACGATATGAAACTAGCATGTTATTTTGTAAAACATAATGATACATTTAAATTTTTTAATATTTTCAATTCATACACTCAGTAAAGTCAAATGGATAATTTACAAGACTTTTCTGAAGTAAGAATTTATATATTGGTTTCAGCAAGTTGGATAAAACTTCCATAAAATGAATGGAAGATACATAATATATTTTGTTTTTAAAGATTTTATACTAGAATATTGGTTGCGTAGAGAAAACGACACAATGTTGAGGTTTGCGTATTATGCGGCTTAAGAACAGTACCAATTGTCAAGCTTCGTCTATTTCAAATATTCACCGAATACAACTTTATTACTATAACCTTAAAGAGGTCAAAAATTCAAATTATATATTTAATTTATGTTTATCATAATATTATCTAAATTCAAGGTCTTTCAATATTTTAGGAGAGACTTTTTGATTGTTAGCACGTGTCTTAGGTATAAAATCTGAGCAAATTTTTGTTTAAATTTCAATTAAATAAATAAGGAACGTAGATTGAGATAAAATGCGACTAAATGTATTTTATTTACGATGTCTTCATAAAGATTAATAATATGGAATATTATAATCTTTATGAAGAACACAAAGTCAGCGATATTTTTTGTATCAAAAAAAAAATAATTTGGATATATCGTGGATGATTGATTTATGCATCCGTAATGGTGATATTTTTTTAAATCTCTCGTAGCAAAAATTTCTGTGAGCCAGTGATTTAGCTAATTTATTGCCACAGGATTTAACTCATATATTTATGATGAACAATTTTTTTTATATCTTGGTATTTATTGCTTTTCGATCGCTCTGTACGTGGACAAAGCTATTTGGTTCAGAAATTGCTGCTCGCTGCCATTTACTTTCCTTCGACTACTTATATGACTGTTTTATTTTAGAAAAATATTTTAAGCCTCATAGTAACTAATTCGTTTGAAACAAATGGCATTAGTAATATAATACTTGGGGGATAAAAAAGAAAAATAAAAAGCGAAAACTTCAGTCTTTTAGTAGCTAAGTAAATTCACAGCATTCAATTAGAGATATTTAGTTCAAATAAAATTGCAAGTTTTTAAGCTGAAAGTAGTCTAATAAAACTGTAAGTTTTCGAACATTTATTAATTTGTATAAAATATAAGCTTATAAAAATCTACTTTAACACATTAAAAAATAGCATTCGCCTGAATTCATTTTCGTCCACACGGAAAATGTCAACATCCGAAGCAATTCTGTTGAACATTTTTAATGCTCTTACCATTGGCAGACTGGTTCTGCACTTTTGAAGAACAAACAATTGACTTTCACGATTTATTAAAAAAAATACCAGGAACATACAATATGATATTATAAAGGATGGCAGATTCTCATTTTGGCCTCGAATGAGTCGAATGAAATATGTGGCTAGATAAAAATTTCAAACTATTGTTGATTACACATTAAAAAAATGTTTTTATTATTAAATAAAATATAATTATACCACAATTAAAAACTATGTTTTATATAATGAAACGATATTAACACTTGATTTATAGTAAAAAAAATATTACAGCAATGTTTGCTGCTACGTGCTTAAAATAATAGATTCATTACTTCAGTTACGTTACGCTTACACTAAAATTTTCTTGTGGACTATTGGTTCGTGACCGTTTGTCCTAACTTACTATTCACAAAATAAAATGGAAAAAAAAATTAGAACTTACAATTTGTGGCTACGATACTTCAATCTGATTTGACGTTTGCTGACTGCGCGTTTTTTTTTAATCCGTTATAAAATTTGTATTGCTTTCGTGTTTGTGTTATTTTAATTGTTTTTATATCACGTATAGTGACATATAACTGATCAGCAAGTTTGATTTTATAGAGATAATACTATTTCCACCTAAAGTAAACACATACATGGAAAAAGCGGGGCAGAATAAATAAAAGTTATCTCATGGCAACTTGAAAACATTTTGAATGAATACAATTAAACTTTTGTTCAGTTCAAAAAAGGAAAAACGATTTGTCCAAACTTTATCCATAATTCATGACAATATTTTATAGCCGAAGTCGCTAATTATCAAATATATGAAAAGTTGAAGGAAAGTGTGCAAAACTGTGCTAAAAGTAATTTATACGAAACGTTATTTTTGATAAAAAAAGATATTAAATAATAGCACAAAGGTACAGTCAAGCTTTAAAAGTAATTAAATTTCAAAATCAACCATATATATATATGTATGTTATAGCACAATTAATCAATTGGCATTTTGATGAAATATGTATAAGAAACTTGCCAGACTTATGTTTGTTCAGAATTATTTATGGTATCGACTGTAGGTGCTTGATGTTATTTTTTATATAAAATTAGATTTTTTGAAATTTTTTACTATTACCGGGTTTGTCTTCCGGCATTTTCAGGTATTATTTCACATGGATGCGACCGAATAATCGGATAATTTCAAACATTAATTATCATCCATTGATTTACAAGTAATTCAGCTGGTAAACTATTTTTTTCCTATCCCGTGTGTTCGATACTTAGATTTGGCCTTAAGGTAAACGATAATGTTTTAAATAAGATAATGTTACTATTTCGTATTGTGCGTTACACTCATTTAAAAATACTTATAATACGGAATAACCTTTGGGAGGATGTATATTGTCGAAAATAGCTCGAACCTAGTTGTTGTCAACATAAACACTTGAAGGTTTAATTTTGTCTCTGTTACTAAGGGCTTATTTATTTGTCAGTGGCTTCTGCACAACGCTTAGCTTAGTGGTCTTTAAATTCCATGAACATTGTGTTAAGTAAATTTTTACTGTATATATTTTAATAGGCGACTATTGCACTACAGAATAATTTATTTTGTTTAAATTTGTATAGTTGGTAATATTAATTACTTATTCAAATTCAATATTTAGACTAATATATAGACATCTTATTAACCCTTTTATTGCCATGTTTTTTCCTTAATTCTATGGTACTACTACTAACTACGCACCCATACATTATATAATTTTCAATACAAGCTGAAAGAAAATGTTAGAGTTTTAAGAGTGAATAAAAATACTCATTATGATAACAAATTTGCTTTCACTAAGCACTTCCTCTTTCTTTCCGCATGCGCTGACAGCGAGAGTGTGTTTGTGTGTCAAGTAATATGAAGATTAATATACACATACATCAAGTATAATTGTCGATCGATCAAAAATATGAAAAACATATTAATTGTATTCAAACGTGCAGGTAAGAATATTTCGTATCTTAAATAAAAATCATGCAGTACTTTGATACGATGTACACATTATACACATAACTCTATGCATGCAAAGATCTGATTATTTGGTCATGATACTCCTTTTATTGGAGAATAACTCCAATGACCAATATAATTTTATCTAATGTTGGGTATTTTTAACAAGTAATTTGTTGTGTGAGTGCCAAATGAAAAAAACGAATGGCTATTAAATTGTAAAATATTGGAATAAAATATCTCAATAATGCTTGTACGAAATTGCGAATCTATTGAGAATTAAACTAAACATGTGTCGATATAAATGTCACGCAAGCAAATTAGCTTTCTCCTATTATATATACAATATAACAAAGCCGCAATAATTAAAATTCAATATTGTCTTCATTTCACCACACTCGTAATCTGCGAGTATCCTTTTCCTCTCTGTTTTACTTCGTGTTTAGCGAAATAAGACACAACACAAGACTGTTTACAGCGTTGCAATTATTTCTTTATCTAACAAGGATTATCCTAGATCAATTCTACAAAGGGCTGGCACAAAATACAACTAGTAAGTATGTAGAATTTGTAAATATTCTAGATTTTTTTATATTACGACGAATTTGTCTTATACAATTCATCAACGCTACTCAGTTTTGGAATAACGAGTTCGTATTTCGGAATATGATCGTTCAAATATATTTTCTTTTTGACCGCTTTAACCATAATGTTGATTCATTGTCAAGACTATATATAATTTATATTTATTTCTACACCTTACATTTGATTGTAAAAAAGGAAAGCCTGTATATTTATTATTTCAAGCACAAATGACAAAAATATAATATCAACAATTTTGCTTATCAAATCGTCAGTATAAACTCAATCAAGCAAATCGAATAAATAATTACATTTCCAAATAACATGAACATTATTAAATAATTAATGGTATGAATAAATTGTTAATGAGACCTTTCATCAAAAGTCAAAGAGTTTAAGTTGACAACATTATTATTTGTAATAATGATTGTATCAACAAAAATATTTCTACTGTTCGTTATTATAATTGTACCCTTTTCAAACACTTGCTCATAATGTGGATTTACTACTTAATAATGCGTGCGGTAAAAGTGTATAATTTTGTGCCAGTAGCATAATTCTCGTGTTGGTCATTTGTCAAATCAAAGCTAACGAAACGCCTAAAGTATTTTTTTTATTATTTACCCCCGCTGTTTTTTCTTGCCCTCGATTTCCCTTGTTGCTATTTACTCCCTATTTTGGCAACATTTTTTTCATTTTCGTTAAAATACTTTATGCACTCATTTTCACCAGAAAATTTACAGAAAAAAGTAAGACTAACAATAAACGGTTTCGTTTAAATATGCGATTATACAGTAATTTCGGTAGCTTTGTTTACTGCTTATATATATTATAATATATTACATCTCTTTTTTGTTACTAGTGACATGAGGATATTGGTTAACATAGCAATAATGCTACAAACAAATTTGAATTCAAAAATATAGGTTTAATAAATCTTAATATTAATTTTTATCACAACTTCCCCAAAAACAGCATAGCAAAAGAAAAATTACTAAGTAGTAGTTGAAAACTCGAAAAAAAAGACACATATGTATTTATCAACAAGTCTTTAAAATTTAAAAAATTTATGTGTGACTAATTATATCTATTTTGACTTCCATTTTTTTTTATCTTGTTGTAAAAATATTATCAATTTCACATTATCAAGCTAAACCTTTTTATTTAAATCCATAATATATGAAGTAAAAAAAAATCTATGTTTGTTTTCATAATATGTGACGATAAAACAGTTTAATAATAATTTGAATTAACTTTCACACCGCTTTTTCATTGTAAAAACAATTTCAATGCACTTATATCGATTTTTATTGTTCATGCGACGATATGTAGTAATGCCGTTTTAATTAAGTCATTCAATTGATTAGTTATATATTTTGTAGAACTTCATTTAAAATATAAAATAATATTTAATAACTTTGTTTTTTTATTCATTGCATTCCTGACTGTGATATGTGTTTTGACTTTTCGATAGGCATCTTTAAAACGAGGGCGGCAAGACGATCTCATAATTTTTTATTATATTTAAATAATCTGTATATAAAAGTAGATGTTTTTTGTTTTTACAAATAAAATAATATTTTAATATTATTCTTTTTTCGACAATTTCAATGAATTTAATTATAGCAGCGATGTAGTCAATATTCACGGACTTTTCGTTTTTTGAAATTTCGGCAAATATTTTTTATTTTATTTTAAGTGTAAGACGTGTAAACGTTTACAATTTATTTCATGTTCTTATAGAAATACTAAAAATTGTTATTTATTTTTGAATTTTCCTAAAATGAGTTTAAGATTAAAATATATAAGTAAACTCTGCAAGCTTATTTGATAAAGTATTTTATATTCTGAAAAAAAGCATTGATGTTTGACTAATAACACCCGCGCAATTCTTTTTGACATATTTAAGTCAGTAATTAAATTTAGCTACTGAGACTTTTCTTAGAAGTTTGAATAACTCGTCAAATACTCGGTCCTTAAATTCATCGACATTTATTATTAAATTTGACGTTAATTTTAAGAAAGAAACTTTTTGAATTACGCTTAAAAATACCGCACGTTAGAGATGGAGGTGGGGAGGTCCTATTTTTAGTTATGGGTAAATTTTTGAGCATTTTTGTTATTTAATATACATAACAGGAACAGAGTAGTCTTGAAACTCCCAGAACGCCATGCATATAAACTATAAAAAGAGAGAGATTGTGTTTGTGGTTGTAAATTTTCTGCGCATACTCCTCACCAAGTGTTTTCGGGGATTGCTTTATAGCTATCAATCCCAAACAAAAAAAAAATATTCGGTATATACGTTGTAGTATTTTTTTTAATATACAGCTATTAAAATATTTTGATCATACGTAAAATTTTAATATTTTTAATAAATGTAAAAGATTATAGTATTATAGCCTTTTATTTAATCCTGATCATATTGGTGGTATAACGTCGTCCTTTTGGCAGGTATTCATAAAATGCCAATTAAAGCCATGTCCCTAAATGAGACTGCCAATCTCACCTGTGTCACGAGACATATTCGGGGTCGTGCAAAGAAATAAAGGCGAGGGAAACAAAATTAAGGGTTGCTATACTTAACTCGAAGAAAAAGGGCGCAAGTAGTTGTGTAATAATAATGTACCGGACGGCGGAGTCAATGTACGTAAGAGTTCTGCGCGAAACTATTTTGCAACCAAAATTTATGAATTTGTAAATAAACTTTTTCCTATCCTTATTCCGAAGAAATTTTGAAAACAATGTATGTATTAATTGATTTCTTTTGCAGAAAGGGAGTAATTAAATGTTTTTATCTATATATTATATAGAAAAAGTGAGTTTATGAGAAATTTATTAAAGCAGGCGTGAACAATACTTTATTTAGCTGATTACTAACGCTACAATCGTATTAAGGATCCGATACGTACTAGGAAGAGTAGAAACTATAGAAATATATTTCAATAGAATGTTTAAAACAAGCGTAAATCTTGTTCTACATCACTAAAATTCTGTTTAAGTTTAGTAGGTGCAAAAAATTTCATTACTATGGAAGGTCACTGATATCCTCTGATTAAATTGAGTCGGTGGATATTGGTGTGATTATATACAACACAAAATGGTTGTTGTGAAAAAATAATCTCGGTGGTATTATAAGGTAGCCATCTGTTCTGTATTTTAAAAAAACACATGGTAAAAAAAAAGAACTCAACGCTTATTTGCCGAAGCAGATTTCTCTGAAATCTGTCATAACATAATAATGATTGAAAAAAAAGCAAATTAAATCTCGTTTTAATTTAAAAAAATGTATTTTTAACAGGAATTGCTTTAAATGTAAAATTTATTTCCTTTTATTGTCTCTCTTAATAAAATATCAAAAAAATGATTTAGAAAGATTATAAATAACTTAGTTTTATTTGAAAAGTTTTAGTGAATAGAGGCTGCAAAAAATCGATAAAATCTATTGATAAGGTAAACGGTGTCAGTGCACAGCTCTTTTGACTAATGTAATTGTAGATATACTGCAACAATCTCCCTTTAGGTGTTGTTATTAGTAAGCACATCCTAACTTTGCAATATTATTTCTACAATTTTACAGCTGTGTTGTTTTTTACTGCTACAAAGGTAATATTTGAAATTTGCACCACTACAAATGCAATATATAAATTCTGTTATATGTTTTTTTCTATTTGTTTTAGTCTTAAGATTGAGAAACTTAATTGTTCTATTCATCTTTTTTATTCACCGTGGGTTAGAATGTCTGATTGCTCGAAATATATGAAGTTATAATTTTACCAAATATTCAAATCAGAATCAATGCTTCCGAGTAAATCTTTGATAATATTTTGCGTATAATAAAAACAATCAAGCATTACCTCTATCAGAGTTCACAATATGTGACAAAATAAAACCAAATGTCTTATAAATAATAAATATTAAATGTCTTTTATGTATTATGGATTAAAAATATTTTTTCTCAAACTAACCCAAATTCACGTATGGATGTTTTTACGAAATGATTTTTTAAATTGATTGCATAAAATAATGCCATTTTTTGATTATTATATTCCTTTGTTTTGAAATTTGAATTGCTACAACTTTGTAAGATTCCACGTGTTTTGTGACTAACGGCCAGGATTTTGCCTTTCGGCATCTTCAAGCATTCTATCACACGAATGTAACAGAACTGAAAAAAATGTGGAATGTGGAATGGAAGTTGTAACAATTCAAATTTGATATAAGAATTCTATCAAGCAGCTTCAGTCGACATCATCAGTACCATTATTTTTGTTTGATACAAAAAAATAAGTCTAGCGAATAAGCAGAAAAATATTCATAGTGTTGGAGAGACGGAATGAGTAATTGAATAACATACAGTTCTTGTAAAAACTAATCATTAAGAAAAGCCATAGATAAATTTTTTAAGCATAACTCTAATAAGATGACAAAAAATGATAAAACGCTGAAAAGGCATGTAATTTTTCAATATTCCACCAAAAACATATAGTAAGTAGAGCGATTTTTGGAATGATTTTTGTTTAATACAGTGTATGCACATATAAAAAAGGTTGCTCACTATGATATAGCACTTTTATGTTCATATATATTTCTATGATGCACATCAAAGTGCGTTCAAGACAACAGGGCGATTGTTAATAAAATGCATTTTATGGAAATAAAATTATTTTCAAAATTGTATTAGTCAAGATTGATTTCTACAGACACGCCAACGGAAATTGAGTGGATACGTATTTTTTCTGATTATTGAAGAATATATAATAAATTTTTTATAGAGGTTATGAATGTTTTACCTCTCTGAAGATTATGAGAATGTCGTTTTGGCGAGACAATTATTTTTGGTATGTTGTCTGTGGTAAAAAAAAAAATATTATTATCTCGTGTGTAGATTCAAATATAATATTTTTGAAAAAAACTTTTGAAAGACTCGTCTTTTAAGACGACTGATTATGGTGCGCTTATAATTAGTACTAAAAATACAACCGTGCTAAAACCTTCATGTAAAACCTCAATTTTGTTGATTGAATTGGCTTTCACTTGGTAGAACTCCATTATAACACGGTGAAAAAATAGCAATGTATTTTAGTTCTACAAAATAATTTTTACAAATATAGTTGATAGCTATTTCGGTTCACGCCATCGTCAGAACTATTCTATTTTGTAGAACTAAAATACATTGCTATTTTTTTACCGTGCCTCAATTTTGTGTTAAATATAACCCTATTTTTTCAGATAATCTCTATAAATTGTTTTAAACAAACATTATTGAAAAACAATTCGAACTCGGTTTTAGAATATCCTTTACTCAGCTCAGCAGAGAAAAAGTTTATCACAGTATGTATTCAATTTTACATTTATGCTTGAATTTACAAATAAAATAAAAATTGTTGATATGTTTATAAAAGAAGTAAATGTAACATGTACATTTAAGTTAATTTGAAATACTACAGGTCGAATAATAAAAAAACCTCAAAGAATGTATTGTTGTGGAGTTAAAGTAAAACTGAATTCTCTTAGTATAAAAAACGATTCTCGTAAATTATTATATGTCCTACTACACACTATTGTATATATTTATTAAGTGATTTTTTTCTGAAAACCTATATAAGTGAGTTTGAAATGTTATGTTTTGTATGATTATTGCAAGCAATATGAATAAAATAAGATTATGATTTAAGGCATTGAAGACGTTATAAGAAGAATAAAATTTTATAATTTGGAAGTAAAAGCATCAGTACCTTGTATTCCATCTTATTTTGCATACTTAGCTAATATAAAGTCTCTTAATAAGGCATAATTTTTTCTAACGCAAATGTGTTATTAATTATAATTTAATTATTTTGAAAATATTGTACACTGTTATTAAATATAAATTCGCGTTGAAATGAAACGCTCTTCGAAACTGCTGAACAAATTAATTACCTTTTTTGATCCTGCTACGAATTCATCAAAAAGTGCGTTAGAAAATGTAAATTAATCTGAGAAATTATATCAAAAAATTTTCACTCACAAAAAATATGTTTTCATCTTATGGTCATGCTGTACATGAGCAATTCGTACGGAACCGATCGATCACTGTCAGTTTAAGTCAACCAACAGGCCTCAGAAGAATATTCCGACCAAAAAATAAACCGAATAATTTTGACGATAATAAAGTTTTGAGAAGATTTATCGACGATAAGACAAATGGCATTCCTATAAGTAGCGACATCAAATCCGGTTCTAAAAGATTACGCGAATTTCTCGCTAAATAATTCTGTGTTAATGCTTTCGAGTTTTCTTGCTTTTTGAGGATATATCTAATTTCAATGCGATTTTTATTTATGTTTCTGTAAAGTTCATAAAAGAGTTTTTTTTGAAAATTAATAATTACTACTAGCATCTCAACAATATAGATTAAACTCCTAAAACTTCATCAAAATCAGCAATAAGAAGAGCGTTAGATATTTTTTCTTATTAAATAATTATGCAGGCTTAGAGTTTCATTTAAACCGGTTTTATTAACACATACATTTTATGCATATTATTCTGTTAAAAAATAAATAAATACAAGCAAAGCCAGTAATACAGACACTATACGAGTGCATTTATAGAATAAAGAAATACATTATAAAACAATAATATTAACAATTATTCTTACAATTTTTAGCAACACAAGTATGCGACAGATGAAGGCATATATGCAGAATTAATTTAAATATTACATTATTAATTAATATTTTTTTCTTTATTCCTTATCCAAATAGTGAGTGTTCTTGAACGTTCATTCAATCGGTTATGCAGTGGAGTATTTATGTATCAGATTTCATATTTTCATACGATGATTTGTTTGGATTAAGTTTATTTTAAGTCATATTTTCGAACAAAACAAAAAAGAAAAAAAATAATCCTTTTGCCAATTTTTTATAGTTTCTAAAAATATATGAGAAGCTTTATGAAGACTTATTTGGTCTATATTAATAGCGCATATCGTGTATAAAAGAAATACTACATACATATGTACCACAAAGTAAAGAAGATGAGTGCGTTTCCACACTGTCCAAGGTATTATTTTTAAATATATGAAATCTCCCTGAGCCACAAACTATGTCCACCTGGCGTTGCAGCAGAAATGAAATCCCGACAAACATATAAAGAAACTAATTTATTTTTTGCACATGTTCTGTTGGTCTTAAAAATATATTTGGGCTTAGCATATGTACGCTACACTGGATAAAGTTGTTTTAAGTAAAACTTTAAAGCCATTCTGAATGGAGAGATGTGAGGGAGGCAAATGGGTGAGCGCATTGGCTTAAGCCGTGGTTTGCATTCGGGATATGGTCAGCTTTTACCATTTGAAAGTTGGAGCGTCGAAACTCTGTATATAGTTAAATCAAATATTGCTCCATTTATCTTTGATGTATTTATCGAATTATATTAACCAAATTATTATATAAAAGGATTAACAAAACATAAAATAAAAACTTATTTAGTAAATCACAACTTGATTTGTGTTATTTTTAATAGATGAAGTATCAAATATTGTTTATTTTTTTTAATATCATGATGAAAGAAATATTAAGGTTAATCTAATATAAAATATGCGTTCCAGTTGTCTTCAAAAGACACAATTCATTTAAATGCTATTAATAGCAGATCTACTCATTTTATCTATCATTTTATTGAAATAAAATATTTTCCCATACGTTTATTTATTATTATACGAAATGAACAGGATGAGTTTTGATTAGTAAATTTGTTTTAAAATGATTGATTTAATTCTGTAATAATTTAAAAAAGCTGTTTCTGATGATTTCAGACAATTATTGACAAATTGTAAAAATAATTATATTGTATATGAAATGTTTTTACTTGTAAGCCGTAGTAAACAATTATCACTAAGTGAGCTTATTTGTTATAGTAAAATGTAAAAATATAAAAATTTTGTTAAATATATATTTGTCTAACACAGTGAATGCATGATAAACTTTGCACTAAGTAAAATTGATTATTTTAATAAAGACTGAAAATTTTAAAAGTAAAGAGATATTTTCGTCTTTGTTGATATTCAATAAGTATTTATATAAGCGAAATTTCTTAAAAGTTTTGATTTCTGTTGTCCTTTTGATAAAATTGCAAATGAACGCTGTTTGCACAAAACGTACAAAATCCATGATGTATTTTAGCTGCAACGCTCATATGCAAAATGAAATATGAAAAACATGGAAAATTGAATCGTGCTGAACAGTATAAACCACTTTTGTAGGTAGATATCATATCACGGAGACCACAGTTGTATTATATTATAACAAAATAGCACTTTAAAGTTTCAACAAAAGCATTTTGTTTGAAATCGGAAAAACAAACAGCAACAGATTAATAATAAAATCCTAAATCTTCAAATCTTCAAAAAATCATAAAAAAAGAAGTTGTTAAGCTTCAACGGATCTTTCAAAAAATGAGTTTTGTTGTAATAAATTATCTATATCACGTATAGTCGTAAAAAAATGGTACATCGTTTATTACAAAACAGGGGAGTTACCGGTATTCAGGTTTCAGTAATAACGTCAATGCGATCCATACACTACAGTTATGATAATAACTTTTTTTCATTCAGCATTCATTTAAAAAAAAATATACCAACGTAAATCAGCTTGCAAAAACCAGTTACAGTAAGTTTGTATAAAACTGGTCGATCATTATGCTGTCCGCTCCTAATGTGTAGCATATAGCCTTCTAATGCAGGTATTTCATCAGAAGTTTTTTCTTCTTGAAATGATTTTTATTCTGTTAAGTAACTTCTCTTTTTTAACAGAAGAAGTGGCTAACTAATGACACTCAATATTCTCTGACTCATTAAGATCCAATAGGTGTGAAGGAATTTTTAGACATTTTTCACATACAAGTTTAATACAATTTTGCGATTTCTATTAATACAGAAAACAATGATAAAGAAGTTTATTTAATAAATGGAATAATAAAACAATGTACTTATTTTATGTAATAATATTATCTGGTTACTTAAGGAGAAAATATAGCCTCTGGGTGAACTTTCCCCATGACAAGACTTAATCCGGTCCAGAGAATTTAGTAATGAAATGGCTTTATGTGTGCCGTACTTGCTGTAGTGCTTTTCAAACATGAAAGGGCGGCTGTCAGTTTATTTTCTAAAATTGTCTAAGGAAGACAGTATAAGAATTAGTAGATATGATTACAGAAACCTGATATTTATTCAGATATTATTTATATATAAGCGATTCATTATATTGCTCATCGATAAATTATTTATATAAAAAAATACTCTTATGTGCTAACGAATAAATTTAATAAGTTGAATGGAAAAATGTTTTCACTATAAAGCTCATAAGCGTCGATATTTTCAAAACATTCAAGTCAAATGAGATATTAAATTTGAATTGTGGAAACTTTGTTGGATTCCATATGTTTTATCACTAACGATATTTGTGAAGCCTTTAGGAATTTTCAGGAATTCTATCACACGGACCCAACAGAATAGACTCAATTGAAATTCCATTATGCACTTTCAGTTGATATCATATGAGATAAACTAACAAAAGAAGTTTTTTTTTAATTAATCAAAATTACGATAAATCGTAAAAAACCATTAAATTCAAAATTTTTCTTTATTTAAGGTTTATTTTATAGAAAAAATAATTTCGTCATGAATTAACCTTGATTGCATGGTCGAAAGCTCAATAATCAGACCACATTGACCGATATGCTGCCATTACAAAAAATATATTGACTTTTATCAGCAATTATTTTAATTATATTTTGCTTATCCTTCCTGAATTGTGAGATTGAATGAAAAGTCTTTTTTTACAATTCTTATTGACATACTCTACGTATAATAAAATACTTAAAAAAGTACACCATTTTAAAACAAAACGCGTACCACAGTTTTATATCACACGTGCTATGATCATGTCTTTGAACATTTATTATGATAATCCTTCCGACTAACAGGTGCTCTGAATTACAGTATGTATAAAAAAAACAACTGTCATAAATACAAAAGATTTTTTTTTAATGCACGTTGCATAATATACGATGACTGAAATTTGTCCCCGCGGACACATTAGGGAGACAAACAATCCTAATTTTGAAAGTTTTATTAGTTGTGTGCTATTTATGGGTTATGTGTCTTTACTAGCATGCTTATTGTGAAACAAAATATTGCCATTTAAAGGATAAAAAAATATTCGGAATAAATAATCTTCCTACTTATGATATTTTTTGAAGTTGAACTACAAAGTATTCTTTTTTTAAATAACATAGTGTAAGAATTTATATTCCTTTCAATCTTTTCAGTTTTATTTTCTAAAAAATCATGTCAGATCTCAATGCAGATAATTTTGCTTTTGATGTTCGAAAAACTTTAAGAGACATTGAATAACATCAGTGTTACTTAACCGGTTAACTGCCAAAAGCGTCTTAAGACGCATAATTTTCTGTGAACGGAGCGCCGCTCATACAAAAATTACGTCTTAAGACGCGCCGTTTTAACACCCTTGACCTTGTTTTTTTGACAACCCTGCACCATGAACAATAAATTTTATGATTATCTATAAATGACTGCACGACTGACGCGCTCTTCATTTATTTGGTAAGTTCTATAAATAAACGATATGTTTAGAAGGTTTTATTTTTGTCGTAAAATTCGCGGAGTGCTGGGTACCGCCACTCATGTACCTGCCGGCAGTTAACCGGTTAAATTGGTTGCCATCGAATTGTTTCTTGTTTCGAAAAGGGTAGCGATATAAAGGTTAGATATGGAATCTAGTTATGGAAGATATCTAGTTAAATTAGACGTTAGCACAATGTCATATCTAAAACAAATGAAATGAGTAATTTAACATAAAAAATGGTAACTTTAGAACGTTTCGATGTAAAAAAAAACAGAGCAGAAAGACCTGATCTTAATAATTAAAGCAGTAAAGTTCAGCAAAATACTCCAATATTTATTAATTTATAACATAATAGTTGTGTATCAGAAAAAATAATAAAAAACCAAGAATAAGAGATAAGTTGTGTTTAAATACCTCTGAATAGGAAGTGTGCGATATTTATCTAGGGAGTGTGTTTATTTGTATACGGCTCTTCTTGTTAATGCAAGCAAAAAGTGTTTATGAAGGCCGGACAACATATACACATAACTGCAACTTTGCGGACGGGGAGGTTCATACTAAAATACCCGCCTTCTGTTTTGATTTGTCTTAAGCTTTTAAAACATGCAAACATATACAAGTCAATGCAGTAATATAAGTTAAAAAAAGTCCGTAATTCGTTCATCGTAAAGGAAAAATAAGCTCAATTTAAGCGCTCGAAATTTTTTGGCTAATTATTTTATAAGTGACACGTTTCAAAATATTGAAATAAATAAGGCTTTTATTAAGGAAAGGTATAATGCAAACATCAAGGTGGTATGAACAACAAAAGGAGCGATGTAAATTGAATCTATTATTTTTTGTCAACTAATCAAATTTATAGTTTTTGATATCGTTTTGTTAACTTTATTGTGCGTTTTTGGTATGTTCACGCGATATCAAAAATAAACTAAGCTACATTTACCATATTATTAATAAACATGATCGTAATTTATGATATCTTGCTTGATGAATTTATGATGCTTGATGGAATTTCAATATCAAATTTGTACGACTTTGTACGATTCCACATGTTTTGTCACTAACGACCAGGGTTTCGCCTTTCGGCATCTTCAGGCATTCTATCACATGGTTGCAACAGAACTGCGGGCCGTTAGTGACAAACCATGTGGAATCGTAAAATGTTGTAACAATTCAAACATGATCGTATTTTTCCAATAAGCTTTATCATAATGTCAAGCTATACTGTCATTATAATCATTCACGGAATATCTTTCTTGTAGTAGTATAATTGGCACGCATTGGTGAAATTATTATCGTTCAATAACCTTTTTGTTGGTTCATAAAAAATGAATGAACAGATGTTCTTTTTAATCGATATTCATACTATGTGGGTTGGCGGTCAAACAAAAGCATCAAACATGCTTCCTCACTCTAGCGGCTGTTTGTGAAAACTTTTTACAAACAGACTTGCGGTGAATACCGCTGAATGGAGAAAGTTCAATATTGAATATAATCGTGTGTTATAAAATGATTTATTTACAAAAAATACTAAGCAGCGATTATATGTTTGGCCAGAATAATAAATTTGTTAGATGTACTTTTTTTTTTAAATTGAAGCTTTGGTTGTAAAACTTTTTTTAATAACGCTATAATAAAATTTCCGATCTAAAAAAATTTAACGTTTATATAAAATAACGAAATATGTTATTTGTTACCTAGCAGTAAGGACGTAGACATTTTTTCAGAATAAACTCACTAAGGCTTAAACGTGTAACATAATCGCGATAGAATTAATTATTTGTTTCCAGTGTGGCTAGAATCGAAATAAAGATGGCATAGAAAATGAAAAACAAATAATGTGTTGGTAGGTATAAAATAAAGATAAGACCATATGTTTGAATAATATTTAATATAGACTTAAGGTGCTTGATGAAATTTCAATATAAAATTTGAATTATTAAAACTTCGTATGATTCCACTTTTTGTCGCTAACGACACGAGACACCTTTTAGCATCTTCAGGTATGCATCTATCACACGGATGCAGCAGAACTGTTAGTGAAAAAAAAAATATGGAATCGTACAAAGTTTTAACAATTTTAATATTATTATTTTGAGTGTCAATATTGATTTTTGAAAAAAAAATAGAAATAAAAATCTTTATTTTGAGAGCATTGGTTGGCAAGATTAAGAGAAATTTTTCCTATATTTTAGTAAATTAATTAAAATATGCGTCTATCATTATTCAAAAACAAAAAGTCGTAAGGTTTTTGAAATATTATACAAAATTTTGAATTAATAATGAGTAAAAAAGAACAACGCTTAAACAAACGGTTCAATATTATTACTTCAAAGTCACACGGTGAAAAAAATAGCAATGTAACATATTTTAGTTCTACAAAATTTTTATTGTTATTTTTGTCACCGTGTTATAATAGAGTTCTACAAAGTTAATGCCAATTCAATCAAAAACCATGTCGATTAATTGATTTCATAGTATTTCATAGTATTTCATATTGAATTTATTTAATATTCCGTTTTGTTATGAATATGATATTTCCGTGTTTTTAAATAATGTTTATTAGGCTCATTCATTTCACCTAGAACCGTTTATCGATAACTATTTTAACCTTATGACTTGCCAAAAGGATATAACCTCATATAAAAGTAATTAGTTACCTGAACTATTGTTTATTGTATACAATTTGAGTTTCGATCTTAACAAAATACAGGAATAAACAGTTTCCGAAGGGTTACATCTTTTCATTTTACATGAATTATCTTTATTATTATTTTATTTTTTGATTCTCAAAATATTCAATACAAATAATGAAATTCTTTTTAAATAGAAGCCGTGTTTAGTAATGATTAAATCTCAAATTTCAAATTATCAAGAATCACATCTAAATTTACAAACAATTTAAAAACGTGGCCGAAAAATACGCCATGGATGTTGTTATTAGAGAGCAAAATAAAATGACTGAACAATTCAATCAATAAATTTCAAAATTAATTAAGAAAAAAATCTATCAAAATTATGTGTGTAAAATACGTTTTTTTTCAGTATTTATTATTTATAACCACGATCACTAGTTGTTGGAATAGTCCCGCAAGCTTTAAGTGTGGTCGTCTTTGTATAATCTATTCTGTATTAAACACAACTTTGTGTTAATTGTTCATAATATTCTCTAACGAATGGAGCAAAAGAAATTACTTTGGTAACGGTACAATATACAATAGGACGTGCTCTAGATGTGAGTAGACGGATTACAAAAGCTCACCGCCATTAAGTGGCTAAAAATATTTTGAGCTGAAATAGTGCTTCCATAAGTGGTTGTCTTGTCACCCTTGTCCTTAATACTGACACTACACAAAAATACATTCATATATTTTTTTTGTAAAAGTTGAATAACGTCAATCATTAAATACAATAAAAAAATATATTTTATACTAAATAACAGGCGTTCATCACCATATTGTAGATTTTTCACAAGAATATCAACAGGGGTTGTTAGTAGAGAATCTTTTGTAAGTCAGTCACTAAAATTCTGCATAGCAAGGATATAATGAATCGGTTTCAGTGGTGATTGAAATTATCTTATATCTTCTTCTACACTCATTCAGGATTGAATTGGATGTAAATAAAAGGCAAGATGATAGAATACACTCTAATCACAAATATATTTATTCGAAAAATTAAATATCTTGCGTCTTCACCATTTAGAAGTATTCCAAAAATCGTATAATTTTTTCAGTGTATGATATAAGTAATGTATGTGTGGCTTTCACAGAAATATAACACATAATTTTATTATACAAAGATATATGGTTTTGCCTGAACTAAAGCCAAGACTTACAAAGAGTTTTAATACTGAAGTATTAATGTTATTAGTGGGGGTTATGAACTTAAGTTCGTCAAACGAAAAGCTCTTTGGATTATTAAATAAAATAATTTACCAGATGCCTGCGCGTGTGCACATTTAATTAGGGAGATTTATGCCGATTAGGGTAAGAAAACATCATAAAAGAAGCTTTTAACAAATCGAAGTTCGTATGTCAAGTCAACCAAGCCAACCCCTGTCGAATAATTTCCATCAATGTTCATAATAAATGTTTCTCCCTTAGGTAAACATTGTTCGAGCGTCACTTTTGCGTTCAGGATTTATTGACTGCAGCAAATAACATAAGTGCTGTATGTGCAATAAATATAATGCAATGTACGAGCATTATTGTTAAGACGATTGTATTGATGGGGTCAAAATAATAATTAACATAAAATAATGATGTGATCAATTCAATAAATTAATAAAGAATGTAACTAATTTTATTTTACTTCGTAACGTATAATATGACTAGGGAAATTTTCAATATTTTTTTTATATTACACTTGTCAACTTTGGGTTGCTATGACAACTACCGATTTAAGCATGTGTTGTTTAAATAGTTTTAAAAAATGTTCGGGTTTCTATGACAAAAACAAGCAACAGTGTGACTGCAATGAACTGTTTATCAAAAAAAAAACCACACCGAAGCTATATTATGATTCAATCTTCACTCACTTGACAGTGGTGTACAAAACTGCTCCTAGCTAAATTGTAATAACGAAAAAAATAAAAACAACTTTACGGGATAAAATCACGTGATACTATATGGATCAGCAGACGGGAATAAGTCATTTATAACATTCATTTAATAATATTTATATATCATAAGTTGTTAAATAATATTTGCAAAGTTTTATCAGTGTTATACGACTGTGCCTCAAATAAATAAATCACAAATAAAACAACGATATTAATAACTGATTGAATTGGCATTTACTTGATAGTACTCCATTATAACACGGTGAAAATATAGCTATGTATTTTAGTTCTACATTTTTTTTATAATAGATAGTTGATAGCTATTTCGGCTCACGCTGTTCGATAGTTTTGACGATGGCGTGACCCAAAATAGCTATCAACTATATCTCATAAATTACATTTCTATTTTTTCACCGTGATATAAATAATTATTAAATCATCGGTAGGTAAGGATTTAAATATTGTTTTGCTTAGATTGCTATGCAATACACCCTATTTTTCATAAACACCGACTACGCTGCACAAACAAATATACTGGGGTAGTGCAATCTGAGATCTATCCCTTCGTACATTTATTTAATGCCAGGGTACAAACTGTGACGTTTTGATTCCAGTGGGAATAGTAGATTTTCTTGTGACATGAAAAATTCAGACACTTCTTGAATGTTTATTTACCTATGTAATGCTCACTGAAATGTATTCTTACAACGGATGCAGCCATTTTGAATGGCTATGAGAAAATATTTTCAGCGTTTTTCGATTCGATAAATGAATAATTTGATATTGGATATTGACAGTCTATACTGCGAGTCGGATGAATAATAAAAGATGATATGAAGTAATTTTTTAATGCTGTCAAAACTTTTTTCTATTTATTTTTAGTTAAAAGCATATTACAGTAATACATTTCTATCCATAGTAGAATATCATTTGATGTTAAACATTGTTGGTGGCCGCAGCAAAATCCTATAGTGGCCACACATGAGAACCACTGAAAAAGAAGTAAAGATTATGGTCACGCCAATGACATTTTAATACCTGCCAAATTTTTAGTATTTTTTTTTTAATTGAAGAAAGTAACTAAAAATTTTGTTGATCGATACAATTTTTTTATTTGCAGAAGTCATTAAGAGTTTGAACTCATTGTTTAATTTAGCAAAATCAAAATGAAGATTAGTAAAGTTTATGAAATTTGCGTTGAAAAAATGAAGGGATTTCATTTTTCAAACACACCGAGACTTTGAAGGAAAGAATTCAAGTAACGAGAAATTGCTGACGATACAATTATTTAACTCCAATAGGCTATTACACCAGCACTTTTTTAGTAAGTAGGCTTTGATAGTTCCAACATTGGGTACCGTAGTAAGATACAAAGTTTGCATATACACTATAATATTTAGTAATTTTCAATTCCTATTAAGATTATTTTAATCTATCAATAATTTACCTTGTCATTATTGCGTTAGCAGTCAATGGTTAGGTTTGTCAGAAAAATATTAATCAATGATAAAAAATTTCAAATAAAACAGTATTAAAATGACATGCACTTTTTCAAATTGTCTTTTTTTTTCAATGAAATGTATATTCATAAATCGTAGCAAATTATGACAAAATATTATTCATTCAAATAATATAATCATTGCAATATTTGCAGTTAATTCAAATTAGTAAATACACTCAATAATATTTGATGTTTACTGGATTTCACAAAATTTGTGAAAATAGGAATGATTATCTCATAAAAAAATTAATGTTATCAAAAGCAAATTTTATGCAAAGCTTTGATTGACAACACGTAAGTTAAAAATATACTGAGTAAAAGTGACATTACACAAGAGTAATATAAAATTGTTTTTTTTTATTTATTACATTTTATTTACTGAAAAAATTTTCAATTCACGTAATTTAAATGACCCACCAGTATTTTTTTGTCACTTGAATATGGGTATATGAAATCGACAGTAAAATATATGTAGTAAAGGAAGTATACGTTGATGGCTGAAAACATGATAAGAAAAAAGAAAATAAATATAATATAAAACATGTTCCCATCGCATTTGTAGAGAATACGTTTGAAAATGTCCTTTTCATGACGCACGCGTTTTGGAGCATAAAAAACTGTCAAAAATAGACGAAATATTTTCGTTTTGGGTAAGAACCCCACCTTCAGAGCAGGCATTCGAGAGTGGAGCACCTGTTTGCGGGCAGTAACTCAAGCAATCGTAAATAATGTAGATGGCAGTTTGCGGGAATCACTTTGCAGATTAAAAACGTCTCCCTTTTCAGACACATCGCTCTGCTCTGTGGAACTAAACACCAAATCTCAACAAATCCTCGTCCCCTATTTAACCCATTTGTAACAAACAATTTAAATTACTCAAAATTTTTTTTGGTTTTCATTTTCGATCTATCACCTTACAATTATAAAGTTTTCGTTAAAAACATTAGATGAAGATTTTATTTTACAAAATGTTAGTCGTTTGTAAATTTAAAAAAGCTTGTTTTTTTACAGAATCTTTGATGCCACTTAAATATTATGTATTAAAATAAAATATAGGCCAAATATATTGCCATGCGACTACCTCACTAATACGACCATTTTGGATGTTTACGTAAGCTTATAGTAAAAGCAGATACTACACGATGTTAATCACTTTTGACCCATGTCCGCCTGTTTAGTTACCAAAAAACACAACACAAATAAAGAAATATTAATCGCAGTACGGATTTATTGTGAGGATTTTAGTAAATTAAAGCTTTCATTTACTTATTCGAAATTCATACGCAAACAATATGTGCAAAGTTCCGTGGTAGATAATTATTAGTTAAAATTAATTACAAGCGCCTATTGAATGCCGTAACAAATGAATTATTAAAAATAAACTTTTCATGAAATCGAATTTCTTAGCACAATAAAAACAATAGTGCTTTACAACACGAATTTATCAACAAAAAAATATTTCAATATCTACGCGAGTAGTTTATTTAGAGGTTTTGAGGTGTTGAAAACATGTTGGCGATACAAGCTTTTCGTGAAAAAGTGTTAAAAACGAGGAGCACGTTTAAACAACAGCGACTTAATCCACGATACAGAAAAGTTACAAGCGAAAGTAATAGATAAATGGACATCAAATTGATTAGTTACTTTTTAAGTAATTGGAAAAAATATTATAAATAGCATTCCCTTAATCAAATAAATTAGCTCTGTATTTTGTTTTGTTAATGTTTAATTTAATCAAAATTGAGATATATTGAATTCAGAGAATCAACAAATGGTAATAATTATTTATTTTAAATTCAAAATATTATTCTAATTGATTTGTAATTTTAATAAAAAAAACACGTGATTTACTTTACTGTATTTATTGTTAATGACACGTGTTTGATTAATTTTACAGTTAACTTATTTTATCCTTGAAACGATATTTGTGTTTACTGAGAAAAATGGAATTTCAATAAAATAATATCTTTATTTATTATTTCAATTATGTTTCGTCCGTTATGCTTTGTTTATATTTTATGTTCATTTTAATGAAACATTAAACCAACAATAGATAAACTCCTCAATTATTGACGAACTGAAGTTAATAACTCAAAATTTACACTTGACCAATTCATTTGAATATAGAAGATTTTTTGATTGTGTTCTACTGATCGCTATTTAAATCAGTTATCGATTTTTTAATAAACTACTACACTAATGGTTTGTTTTTTATATAGCATGTTTGAAAAGTTAATAATATATACTTGATGTTAAACACTTCAATTCCAATAAAGCTGAAAGATCATTGAAACTTATCAAATGATTTAAAATACTTCTTATAGCTGAAGTTTTAATATTACATCGTAGAAATTTCCATATATTATCGTTTCCGTGGTGAGGATTATACTATTTGTAGAGGGCTTTTTTCCTCATACGATGATGTTTACAGACATGGGCTTACACGTAGCGGCTGGCTTATCTTAGATATGTGACGGAAATATCGATTCCCTTAATGCTACATAACAGCACGAATATGCAACACCTTGAGACGATTTACTTGTAGCTATGCAGTTAAAGAAGATTTTTACCAAAAACTACAACATTCAATGTATAAACGTCGTTTGTATTTTTATTAAAAATTGTCGTGTTTTGTGCACTTGAAATAACTTGATATACATGTGTATGTTATTGAAATTACATTTTTACCTAAAATACAAGCATTGTTGAGAAAATGGTTTAGTAATATAATTTATTTTAACAGTATAATGATCACAGTAATCTAAATTATAAGCACAAACCGAAAATTCAACAAATTTTCGTCCGAGACTTTCAACCAATTGGCCACAACCTTTGTGGAGGTACATGATTTTTAGTAGTGTAATAATTAAAAGCGAACATTGAACTCAGATTAAAAGTAAATAGCATCCAAATACGATTTTCCAAATTAAAAAAATGTATTTTTTTGTATTTCTATCAAAATAATTATTTCTTATCATAATAATACTTCTAGCAATAACATAAGTTAACGCTTATGATTTATTTGTAATTTTTGAATACTGAATTAGTCCAGATCAAAACTAGAAATCCCGGAAATTCAGAAAGAATATTCTACATTTGAAAAAAATATTGACCTACGTCTTCATTAAACATATGCACATAATAATGTTTCATCAATATTATAAAATGAATGTGCATTAAAATGAGCATTATCAACTGATAGAATACCATTTACAAACAAGTCTATTTATACAAAACAAAAAATTAAGTTGAGTTAAAGGTAGCAGGTGTACAAAACCATGGGTACAAGAACTAGGAAACAATTTACATCAAATCATACAATATTGATACAAAGAAAGTAAATTAGTACAAAAATTAAATGTTCACAATCACTTATTAAGAATTACAATTACAATTATGGTAAATCATTTACATGAACATTTACATTTAATTTTTATACTAATTTACTTTATTTGTATCAATATTGTATGATTTTATGTAAATTGTTTCCTAGTTCTTGTACCCATGGTTTTGTACACCTACTACCTTTAACTCAACTTAATTTTTTGTTTTGTATAAATAGACTTGTTTGTAAATTGTATTCTATCAGTACTAAAAAAATGTGTTTTTATTATTTAAAATATCATGCATTTCCATCAAGAAGTGACAGCTAACACCTTAAAAGTAAATTTATTGAATTTTAAGCAAGGAAAAGTTTTTCCATACTTTTATACATACATATCATCTTTCCGAGAAATCGAAATGTAAAGTTTTCCGCCAATGTCAATAAAAGTCACATTATAAAGCTTAAAATAAAAACATACATCTAGAAATAAATGGCTCTATTTCTGAAAAAAATAACTTTCTGGCAACTTTAATTAGTTTTCCATTTCATTAGTTATCCGACACTCAACTACCACAAACTTCTCATTTTGTGATGTGAAAACTTAGTTTTCTTTTTATGACTCCATCTCTTTGATATAAATAAATATACTTGGATATGACTTTATTAAAAGTTTTAATGTTTTTTATTTAAAGAATTAATAGCCATAACATAATGAAAAATGCATTATTTTCTTGGACATGTATGTATGTTAACTATTGTATTGGCTGCTTAGTGGCATGTTGTAATTTTGAAAAATTTCGAGTATTTTTACACGTTGTTCTACTTTGTGCTAATATAAGTTTAGTATATTTGAGAAGAATGTTTAGACCTTTTTTAAGCGTTTTTTATATTTACAAAGCTTAAAAAAATGGAAGATGTTTTTCTCTATCAACTGGGTAAATTTCGAGGATTGTGATGTAACTATAATATGATTTCATCAAACCTTTTTCGTTCCCACAATTGTGTCATTTATTTTTAAATATTCGAACTTTTGTACGTATATTTAGAAAGAAATGCAAACATTAGAACTTTCTATATAAAATACATTGAATTAAATCACTAAAAAAAATATATTTCGAAAGATGTTAAACAACACTTTTTTAAATAATATTGCATTTTATTATCACTAGTTTTATTACAAAAGCTGTACAAAAAACATATAATACTTAATTACACAAATATTAAATTGAGCACATAACATTTATTAATCAAAGAAATATATTTTTATGTTTTTTTTAATTTTTAAGCAACAGACACGCCAATAAATTTATGCGTATATTACAAGACATGAGTTAGAAAATTTGAGCAATGTATTTTTTGCTACTAAAATAAATGAATCAATCTATCGCTCTCGTATAAACACGACATGAATAAAAAGAAAGACAAGCCAGTTAATTCCTAATAATTTGCATAATAAAATTAATTTAATCCATATATCAATAAATTATCTATAACATCAAAAATTCGTATTTTTTAAGGCTAATAATTACCGCTGATTAAATAGTCATATTCATATGACCCAAGAGATCAACGAATAATGATATAATATAAAATATTTTTGAAACCATGATTTAGAGTGATAATTGTCAAAACAGACCGAAAATTTTAACTCAAAATATGTGAAAGTATCATGATTTCGATGACGATTATGATAAATTGCGACCCAAAACTGCTTTATTTTTATAAAAATAATTTATTTAAATATGTTTTCACGCTATATAGCCAAATTACACGGTTCATCGCACGCGATATTTGCCGTGTGACAACTCATTTTAAAAACTAACCAAAACTCATTTTTTGTTTTTTTTTTTTTTGATTTGACACGCAAAATGTGTATCATGATAAGTATCTAAAATTGCAACCACGTGTATCAAATTCATGTACAAACACTATTGTATTGGCCTACCAGTTTTCCTTCCCTTATAAATTTTTATTATTTTACATATGAAAAGATTCTCAAATAACGTGAATATTATTGAGAAGAATAATACCTTAGATTCATTGGATTAAAAAAAAAATTGTTTCAGTAAACAAAAACAAAATGATTTTCTGGAATACTTATAGTATTACTCTTCAATTATCTGTGCTGGAAGTGTTTTTGTATATGGTTGATTCCTTAAATTTAATAATACGGTTAGTATTTTTTTTAAATCAAGGAAAAAAAGATTATGGCTACACTATTCTTTTTAAATAACTAAGGCTCTAATGAAATCTCTGTGACATATTTGGCTTATAATTAGTAAAATTATTTAAAATAAAAATCATGTATTTGACTTACGAGGTATTTCTTTCGTTATTTTTCAATAAAGTTTTCTTTATCAAATAAGTGATAGAGTGTTTTGGTTAGGGTGAAATAATATTTACAGAAATATTATATACAGATAAAAAATTTGCAGGTTACCTTTTCACACAAAAAATAGAAAGTTCTTGGAAATACTCTTTTAAAAAATAACTTATTCGTCTGATACATTTTTAACCCCTTTCCTGATGAGCCGTTAAAAGGATATTCCAACACCTAGACTTCAGAAATTTATTGAATAAAGTTGTCTTGAAGCAACCTTATTGAGTTTTTCAGGACAAATCAGGCAATGCATAAACTCTTAAAGTTAAAAAGTTAATACAAGGAGATTTTAACACTGTTAATTAATAATTTTCGAGTGTCAATTATCAATCTTGTAAAATCAAACGTTTCAACAGTTGAGACTGCTAAAGGTAGAGGGTAAATAAAAAATCCTTTTTTTTTAATTTTATCAATTACATGATATGTGAGAGTATATGTATATTTTTTTATATTCAATGTGAATTAAATATCATAAAAATATCCATTAGCATAATTGTAAAGTAAAATAAATATATATTTATAAATCGTATAAACATAAAAAAGTTTTTATATTTACAGAAAAAGTGTTAAATTAATTTTTATTCCGAAAGTTCATGTAATCGGAATAAATATTGTATAAATGTATTAAAATAGCTTACATAAAACATCATTCAGTTGTATTTTTGTATTTCATTAAAAAAGGCTCAAGTTTTTTGAGGATAATTTAAAAATATTTAACGCAAAAAACTCTGTAACTATTGGCAATCATAATCTCAACAGTTTAAATAAGCAAATTAGAGCAATTTAAACACGCTACATAATCAAATTGTTATCAAATTACGTTCTAGTTTTAAAAAAAAAAAATCGGTTATAATTACTTTGTAAGCTTTCAACGGTTGTATAAAAAGCTTTGTGCGATTTACGTATTCAAACACATCCTTACATTATCTTTCCTTTTAAATTGATTTTTTTATTACAGCGGAAGATTTTCAACTAAGAAATAAAACCAGTTAGAATAATTCAATGAAGTTTATCATTTTTTCGTCTACGCAACTCTTACAAAATTTATAATATTACATTTAACTGTTTCTTGTAAAGGGTGTATATATAATAAAAGGCCATTTAATTTTGATTTTATATTGATAATAAGATATCTTCAACTCAATAATTACATCATATACGTCAGATAGAAAATGGTAGCTTACTAAGGTCTACGGAAATGAGTCAATAGATCATCCACGCACATCACTGAATGAATTGCTATTAAAGAAAAATATATAAACGAAAACTTTCTTTAATTTATAATTCTCTATAACTATCGAATTTCGCAAAATAATTTATATTCTGCCAAATTTACCCACCATTCAACCGACGGCAAGAAGTCAATTCTATGACAGGAAAATAAATGCTCAACTCGTTTCAAAAATAAACCACATTAAAAGTGAGCATTGGCACGTCAAGTGGATTTAATCCACCCCTGACAGCTAGAGAAATGCCTATTATTTATTATCGTTCGTAAGCAGTTATTGACAGGCCGTTGACGCCCGGGCGCCTGCTGGAAGGGCGGATGACAGCCTGGAAGGCTTAATGTAAGGGAGAGGGCGGGAATAACTACCGCACTTTGGAATAGCCTAAGAATAACTCGGTCTCAACTCGTCAAATTGCATTGTTTGCATTGTTGCTTTCGTAGATGTTTGCCTTTAAGAAACTAGTCGCAGCTGGTAGTAATTGCTAACCGATGTTAAAACGTTTTGTATTTATTTATTTGACCGGTAAATTGTATATTTATTGTCAATAGATTTCAAGACAGTGTCTTGCCCATTCTCAATCAAAAAAAAAAATCAATTTATGATATCGACTGAAGGACTATTTCAATATCAAATTTGAATTGTTTAAGCTTTGTACGATTTTACTTGTTTTGTCATTAACGTTCCGGGTTTCGCCTGTCGCCATCTTCAGGCATTCTATCATACGGATGCAACAGAACTGAACTAGTTCAGTCTAGTCCTAGTCAGCTCGGTTGCATCTGTGTGATAGAATGCCTGAAGATGCCGAAAGGCGAAACCCGGGTCGTTGGTGACAAAACATGTGGAATCGTACAAAGTTTTAACAAATCAAATTAAATATTTTTTTCTTGTTGAGAAGGAAAGAAAATGGCGTTTCAGCTAACTACAACACATCGTTGCATTTGATTTACAATTATTAATATATTTTTTTAATCATAGTATGAGAACACGGAAAAAATATTAATTAGCATTAGTATTTTTAAAATTAAATTTTAAAGTTGGAAGCTATTGCGATGGCATGTATCTTTATATGTTACGTATTGAATTATCTTGTTTTAAAATCTGTCTATACATTTTATGTTGAAAATCAAAAATCATTTTACATCCATGAATATTTATGATTTTTTATAATTTCAGAAGCGTAATTTAAGTATCTTTTCAAACTGGAAATAAACTAATTATTTAAGTAATCTTCAGTTAAACTTAATTTTTGGCTTGCTCAGGAAAATTACGAAATAATAACATTTTGATAGAGAATTTGGAAATTAGCATTCAAAGCACCATTGGTAAAGTTTTTTGAAGTCCTATGTATAAATAATGTAATTCACAGACATTCTTGAATTATTAAAAGGTTCAAAAAAGTAAGTATTGCATGTTTATCTATAATATTCATCGCACGACAACAGTCTGATAAAGTTTATACTCATATTAGAAATATCTTTTCAGATTTTATCTATGAGTTAGTGACTGAAATGGCCATACCTCAACGAGTCAAATGAATTACACGTAACGACTTGTTCATAACATTCTTTCAGTGGAGCGAGGCATTTTGTAAATGCTGATGACATAACTGCGAGGGGTGGTTGGGAGTAAGAGGGTAGTTTTTAAGGAAGGGGGGATTTATAACACCATGTGACCTGAAGTTAAAAACATTTCACACGAAAAAATAAATTGTTCATTTTAATAAATGATTTTCCACTAAAAATATTATTTGAAACAGGAGATAAACAAAAATACTTCCAACACAACTTCAGTAAAATAAACGATTTTACATTTATTTTCCAAATACTATTATATTGTTTTTAAAATAGGAGTAATATGATGTTTTATTGATTACAAAGCAGATACATAATTTGTTGATAAAAGCAACCATTAAGAAAACTGGCATAAATTGAAAGTGTCGAAAAATTAGCGACCTTAATTTTTGCTTTATCGTTTACACAACATTATTTCATTTTAATAAGAAACATTATCTTAACACCATTGGGTTACAAAGTTACCATCCTGAACTCAGCTTTTGGATCATATAGCTCTTATGTTATTTTGTTGATAAGTACTTATTGCATTGAAACTAAATGATAAACTATATTACGAGAATCATTTAGTTTCCTCAATCTAAATGAAATTTAAAAAAAATCGTGACAATGATTTTAGTTGGAATAACTAAAAATATTATATAGTCAATTTTTTTTTCGATTTTTGCATAGTATGATAACCATATAAGTTTTACCAAGAAAATGATTTTAATAAAAAAATTGCATTCCCCTTTCTTTAAATTTTGCCTCCGATACTCTACACTTTAACTGACACAATCAAAATGTCCTATAATTTTCTTTGTAATAATTACGTTTTGTAAGAGACATAAGTTCCTTGGAATGAGCTTTGTACTTGTTACTGTAAGTACTTGTAGTAATACAGAATATAGATAAAAATATTTTGAATAAATTAAGCCTTCGATATGCCATAAAACAATTTGTAGAAATATTTTGATTCTCTTCACGATTATATGATTACATTGAACAAATTCAGATACACATGACTTTCCACTAAAGTGGAGTTTGATTTGCACCGAGGGACGAACGAGTTAACGAGAGGGTGGGAAGTACATAGGGGCGGTTGGGATCGGAGACCGCGCCTGTCAATCTATCCGACATGCCTTCTGGCGGCCAGTGATTTGCATTTAGCACTTCTTCTGTGATGCTTGGGGTGAAGTAAATAACTTTGATTGATATGAAAGAGTGTAGAATCCCCATGTCACCCTTCTGACATGCGAATACCTTTTTTGGTTCAATTAAAATGCAAATAAGTTGCAATACGTAACGAGACGTTTTGATTGTGATAGATTAAAGTAAAAGATTCTATGAAATTGAAACTTCTATAGTTAATTTTGTTTTTGAATGTAGAATAATAATTTATTTACATTTTTACATATATAAACGTAGCATTTATATAGAATACAGGGTTTGTTTTATATTAATAATATCACCAATAATGGCAGTGACAGACGTTTTTAACAACTTTACATGAAGGTAAAGCATTGATGGGTTTTATTTGTCGTTGCCCAAATATTGTGACACTAAGAATTTGCTTGTACTGCTGTAAATAAACTTGAGATCCGATAAGTGGTGCTAATCTTATATATTTCGCAGTTACATCAAATAGCAATCTATAAAAGTATGTTTTTCTCAATTTTATGTTACTTGTATGATATTTGAGTAAAAAAAGAGTTTTTTGTCATATATTCGTTAATGAAGATAATCATTTGAAATATTACAAAGACTGGTGTTAAAATGGTCTAAAAAAATGCTAAAAAAATACCGAAATCCATAGAACATAAATGCTCTAAATATATGTCTTTACTCAAGGTTTCCAGGTTTCTATCTTAATGTCCTTCTATCTTAATGTATGTATGTAATACCTATTTAATTAAATTAAATTTAATCTTAATGTATGTAATACTAATTCTTTCTTTCTTAATGTATGTAATGTTAAAAAGATGCGCGATAAAAAGGATTCAAGATATATATAGTTTTATATTTTTTTTACATAGAAATCATTATAGAATGGTAGTCAATCTTATGATCAAGTATTCTTTTACCAAAACACCTTTTGGTTCACAAATTTTTAAGTTTTTAAAAGAGAAAATAGCTAATAAATAAATAATAGTATTTATTTAATATTTTTTTATATTGGGAACAGTATATAAATTAATTTTCCCAACGAAATCAACAGATTTCTTTGCAAAGGCAAATATGCTTCACCTTGTGACTATTTTTTAGTTCGAAAATCATTTGTCAGAGTGAAACTTTTTTTTTCGTCCATTTTAGTGCTTATGCGTGAGAGAATTTAACGATGTAAAAAACTTGAAGGGAATTTTCTAGAACACGCTGACTTTTACCTTGTGACAATCTGCAGTTTGCAATTCAGCAACTCTGTCAGTTGCTAAATGTGAAATCGGTCGCTACTCTGGTGATATAGTAATATCATATATATGAATACTATATTCATTAAAGAGCTGAAGTTTTAAAAATAGTTTGTAAATTCTATTTTAAAATTTATTGAAACTTTACATATGCGACCAAAAGTTAAGATATTGAATTAAAAAAATTAGAGCTTTGTTGATTTTTTATTTACCCCTTAGTACTACCGTCAATTCATTCAATCAATCAATTTAAATAGTCTAAAATAAAAATATGCTTTTTATTATTGAAACGACCAGTCGTTGAAGAAACATTATTTTTTGGATATAAAAATATTCTCTCTACAAACTCATAATATACGGAGTGTAATAAATTTTCGAAACTCGATTAATATCTTCATATGGATCATTTGGATGTCCACGCTTTTATGAAACATGAATATGTGTATATTTTTAATTATAAGAAAACGCAATAAATTTACGCAAACACTTATCAAATAAAAAAAATGTTTAGCCTTAAAAATATTAAAATAAAGTTTATTTGAAGACCTAAACAAGTAATTGCAAAGATGTATCTATGTAGCCTGTATATTGATAGTATAAGCGGAAAATATAATAGCATAATTGGAAGTTGATTCTTATTTGTAATTGTTTGATGTACACTCATCCTTTTTTACACGGTGGATATGCACCAAAGCCACTTAACCATAGTTTGAATTGTTATAATGACGAAACAAAGATGTCACAGTCCGGATACGAGTATTTTATTTTCATCTGTAAGCTACATACAGTTCCAGTTATGAGTTTTATTTTGATTTGGAACATCGTAAATTATCTTATTATGTAATGTCCCGAGATGTCGTTGATAGCAGTACAGGACACCTGTCAATGTGAAAGCACATAAAAATATTAGATTTATCAAACATTTTTCAGATATAACATAATATTCATTTTGAATTTTAGTACTAATTTCTATAAAACTCTTTATTACAAAAGGTAAAATAATATTTACTCTGCATAAAGTGGTTTAGTACCACTGCAGTCGCAACTGATTGCGATTTAAAGGGCTACTACTTCATCGTGATATTTTTGCATTCAATATTCTCATAAATGACAGGCTATTATTCCGAAATAAAGAAATTTATCACAGATGAATAAAACATGTCATTAAAGCTTCAATGGCCCTGTGAAAAGCTTATCGATACATTGCACAATGTAGGTATGTATATACGAATGTTGAGTTCATCGGACGTAAGGGGATTTCAACCCCTGTCAGTTATCACCTGAAGGGTAAATCCCAAGCAGGGGCTGTCCACCAATTTATGATTATCTTAGTGGAGATGTCAAAGGCGTGTCTGAAAACTTTTTGGGATAGGGGTGGGCTTAGAGTCCTCATTAACTTTTATGTAGGGCTTAAAATGTCTGTGGTAATAGTAAACTGTGGTCGTTCAATATAGATTCGAGATCAATATAACTATTTTATTAGCAATAAATATAATACTGTTTTCATTGACTTTTTATTTACATCGTTTTTGAAATCATTCTCCGGTCAATTGTCTATCGAAACTATGTATCGTAATACACTTGCGATCAAAAAATGCTACAAGTTTGAAAATGATTTTCCGATAGAAACCAATTTGTATTGTATTGCTTTATTTTTATTGAATATGTTCGTATATTATCACGATACACTTAGCCCATCTATTATTAAGGTTTATGATAGAGTAAATATATAACTAATTGTAGAAATCTATCTATTATCAGGTGAAATTAATCAGGTATGCAAATTAACACAATGGAAGAAAATGGCGAAAAAATATTTTTATTTTAAAAAAAGAAGAGTAAAATTATATCCGGATTTAAAAAATTTGACGGTGAAAACTAGCTCTAATGATATTTGATTATCATAAAGAAAAGATACATAATTTAAACCATTTTTATCGGTTTATTTTTTAAATTTAAATATGAACAGAATCGAAAAATAATATTGAATATAAATTATGTTCACTCGAGTCCTAAATAGCTCTTTTTCCAAGCAGTTTAATTTTGAAACCCTGGAAGACGATTTTTGACCATTCATAAGAAATATATGGCATATATTTATGACGTTGGAATGACTAAGGGCATGCAAAGTGTTTGACCAGGAATTTTGGTATAAATGGTTTAAAAAAAACATTGTAGATTATTTGTTTCCACGAGAATCATGTAAACTAGTTACTTTTTCAGCGTAATTATAAATGTAATCGGAACATAATTGCAGTATAGTAACTCTGGCAGTGGGGGGTGCAAGTTTTGTTCCATTATTTCTACCCTATTTATACGTCGATGCGAGATGTTCAACTAATGCACTGAATAACAATGCAATCGCATGGACATGTGTATGTATGCAGCATTAAACGTGTCCGGGAGGAAATCAAGTTGATGGGGCTAAGAATGAGACCCTAATGCGTTGACAAAGCGCAACACGTATGCAGTACAAAACTGAGTGGATTCAAATAATAGTGCAACGCAATGTTTGACATAACAAGAATATTGGCCCACTAAATTCGGGTGTTTAAAGCGTTATATTTATTATTTATCGGTGATATAAGTAGTATCTATGTAATAAAAACCTAATTTTGAGTGCTTAACATATCATGCCTTTCTATCAATAAGTAACAAGTTTACCCATAATTTCTGTCTGGTGTAAAAAGTCTGGGCTCTCCTAATAAATACTCGATATATTCAAAAACAGATAAAGTATATTATACAAACTAAATATAAATATAGTATATAATATATAATGTATATTTTATAGTTAATTATGAAAAAAAAAACATTTTTAAATCAATAATGAAAAAGGATAGTAATAAAAGAAATTGAATTAAAGAAATATGAAGTTATTGAAAATAATGACAAATTTACATTGACAAGAAGTTTTTAATAAAAGAGCATCGACAAAAATAGCATAAATTCATTTTAAAAGTCCTTCTGGAAATACTTCACCAAAAAACTTAGGACAAGAAAATTTTAATAACAATAATATATATATAATATAATAAATATCTTATAAATTTTATAGAAAAAAAAATAAATGGCTATTTTTTCACCGTGTTTTAATGAAGTTTTACTACGTAAATGAAAATTAAATATATACATATAAATGAAAGGATTGTTGAACTAAGTCTTTTGAGTGAAAAAGAACTTTCACTCAAAAGACTTAGTTCACTCAAAAGTATTTGAAATATTTGACTATTAACATACTTAAATTATATTTATTGACAAGGGAAATGAATATTTTACTGAATAAATGTGTATTCCGTCTTTTTATGGTGGAATGAAATAAAAAATGATGACATTTCAATTATTAATTCTTTTGCTTTTCAAGATTACAAAAAAGCCAACAAGTAAATATGGTAGAGTTTATTCGCTTTTCAATACAAATAAAAATGAAAATATAATAAAATACTTTTTATACTTCCAGAGAAGGGATGCCGGGCATAAATGACAGCGTGGGCTGAATTACTTCTGAAAGATTTTTACCCCTTAGGCCTGGGGCTAAACGTCTTTTTATATGGCTAACTAAAATTGGCTATTACGAGCTGAAATGTTGGAAGTATTAAAAGGACTAATGATTTATATTTTGTAATAGGTGTAGGAATATACTCAAAAAAACCCAATTACTGAATTTTGTAGGTACTCATATATTTCTGGAAAGTAAAAATTTTTCATATATATACATTAAGGTGAATTGAAGGTTAGATTCCAAGCTAAAATTGATTTAATTCAAATTTAAATATTATTTTAAATTTAAATTCGATCACCATAAGTCAAACGTGCTTAGTTTTGGTAGATCTGATTTTAATAGTCTGTTATTTTTTCTGCTTAGTGATCTAACCGAATAAGAGAGCCCTTAAATGCAATACACTTAACAACATTATAGAATTGTTTCAGTGAATACATTCTAAGATATTTGTTAAATATATTATGTTTATTAGACAACGTTTAAATTTACTTCTCAAAACCCGTTAAAGCTATTGAAAAAATATGTATCGAAGTGTTTTTTTGAGAATTCAAGAAAGATATTCTACAGCCATTTAAAACAAAACACAAATAACGTTAACTATATATAATACAAACGCCCTGGCCTATTAATGGTCTATGAAATAACAATTAGTTTCAAACGTTTTCTTGGCAAAATTCCCATATGACTGATGAGTCATACAATAGTTGGCTAAAGTTAGGTTTGGTAAGTTTATTATTTTAACCTCTAATATGTTAATATTAATCAGAGCTTTTTGGTTGTAAAGCTCGCTGTATCTAGCCTCACGTATGGGTGTAGATAGACGTACACACACAATACGTGTTTTGATTGTGAATATACTATTTACCAAAATATGTTAAGTACGTCGCTTTTAGAATTTAAAGTAAATCAATGTGAATCAAACAATATAATTTGTTAACATGAATACATCGCATGAGCTCATACTATAGAATTACTTTTTTGTGTGGCTATATAAATATATAATAATAAAACATCTGAATTTGTGGAAATTGTTTATATTTCAATATTTTCAAGATTATTTCGTAATTAAAAATTATATTAAAATTATTGTAAGTGCCAATTATTTACCATAAACACAGTACTCTTCTTGCCAGAATCTTATTCTATATATATATATATATATATATGTAATTAAATAGGAATCACGTCAATTCATGTATCTACTACTTTTTTAATCTTGCCAGCTTTCAATAGAAAGAAAATAGTGTAAATATTGGACTTCTAAATAGAACTTGGTGTAGTAAAACTTGTAAAGCTTCAGTTACTAAACCTCTCTATTTTATTAAAGTAGGGATACGAGAATTTGACCAGTAAAGAAGTTTGCACATCGCCCAATTTATGAAAGTATCAATCAGTAAGAAGACTTAAGCCCATAAACATTTCAAAATATTTAAACGTTGACTTAATGCTACATTTCATACATTATTCTCATTACTCTTATATATTGTTATAACAGCATTAAAGAAAAAATGTGTCCAATATAATTTTTGGTCACTATTAATGTATTCCAAAATGAGACCTTCTTAATATAAATATAATATAATTCAAAATAAGAACACTAACTCAATTTTAAATTGATAGCTGTCACTACTGAATGGAAAGGCATATTATTTTAAATAATAAAAACCCATTTTAGTACTTATTTCCAAAATTAATTTTATGATCAGGGCCAGTTTCGCTCATTGCGAGCATTATCAATCAATTGAGCAAAACCGGTGATGTTTATTAAATATATGGCGAACATAATTACTAAAAATGTGTTTTTTATTATAAAAAAAGAGCACTCAATATTTTACAGGATATTCAATGATTTTCTATGCTAAAAATTGTATTATTTTTATTGCAAGGAAGCAAAAGTTTATTTGGTTTTAATTATGTGAGTATAAATTATCTATGTATTCATGAATCTATTGAAACAGTCATTCGATTTATTTTGTTGAATAATGGAAATTTTCAACCGCAAGAAATACAATATTAAGAGAAGCATTGAGATTTTAACAAGCCCATTATAAACACACACAGTACAATATTGTATCGTCTTGAAGCGGTGTTTGCCCAGTGAAAACATAAAACAGAACCAAAGAAAATCAACAGAAAGCCAAATGATCGGGTTATTTACAGCCCCTATTTTCTTGTATTTGCTTAGGGATGAAAGAAAGTAGGGCGGGTGGGGTGATTTTGGAAGATTAGCAAATGAAAATAATTGCTTGTGTAAATATTCATGGGGCTTTCTCTAATTAATGGTGTCGACTTTGTTAAATGGGTTTTGTCAAGGCATCCGAATGCTTTTAATTGATTACAAATCTTCGATTGATTGAGAAAAGGTCATTAAATTTATTTGTGATAACGACATTTAAAAGATTCTTCTAAGCCTCTTCTGTAAGTATATTTCCTTAACAATCAGCCATTTATATATATTTACATATATGTATATATATTACATAAAAGAGCTGGAAACATTAAGTTGATGAATTCTCTGATGAAAGAGCTTTTACTGTGCTTTATTTATCAAAAGTTTAATTTTTCTACAGCTTTTTCTAATAATATATATTCATTTTTTGAATAATAAAACGCATTATCAACTGATAATTTTCGTAATGAGAGGTCATGCAATATATTGTGAAAATAATGCAACTATTTTTATTATTGAAAATATCATGCCTTTCCACCAAGAAGTGGCAAATAGCACATTAAAAGTGTTAAATATATCCCATATAAATAAAATTTATTTTTAGTAATGTAAACCATTTGCAGATTTATTAAGCGACGCATATTTCCGTTATGGAGAATAGCGGTTACTTTTAAATTGTAAAAAGTATTGTTTAATCGTATTTTTCATTCAGTTGAGATTGATCACAAAAAATAGAGAAAAATAAAAACGGTTAATTTTTATGAAAAATGTCTGCTAAGAAAGTATATATGACTACTATAAATTCAATTAAAATATCACCATCATTGAGTCTTTTTATAGATGTATTATTTTCTTTGGTAATTAAATGAATATAAAATAAAATCGGAAACAAGAATTTCTTTTGTTTAATTGTAGTGATTACTAATACGTTAAAAAATATATTAAAAGTAATGCTAAGCATAGAAACGTGAACAGTTATGTTACGAGTCAGTATAAATATTTTTTTTTAAATGATAAAAAACCGTTTGGCATAATGCGTCAAATCATTCGTCATATAAATATGATTAAAAATGTTTTCACTCAATATTCGTAATACACAAATGAATTCAATTTTGTTGAATATTTCTCTTGTGTGATAAAACATTGTGGAAACTTTCTGCAAATAAAAACTCGTAACTATTTTCACTTTTTCATTTGGGAATAGCGGTATCAACTATTCGTACTGTTTATTTTTAGTATCGAGAGATAAATACTTCATTTAAAATTCAGAATGTAAAGGCATTTTGCCACTGATAGTTGTGAGCATGACACCGTACTAGATTTTCAACTATGTAGCACTAAATTCGAAAATCGGCTAGACCAAATATATCTCGGTCAATTATAAATCTCTAAGCTATACGTTAAAACAATAATTATTTGTTTAAAACTTTTTTAAGCACTTTGAACATTTAGTTTTTGTTTTTACACCAGTCAAAAGCATGTAGGCATATAAAGAGCAATTAAAAACAATATGTAAAACAAACGCTAAGTAATTACTAAGTCTTTAATTTCACGTGACTTAAAGACAAAAACATTATAGATGAAGTCATCGGGAGCCGTTCTCCTTGATAATACGTTTTTTTTTTACAAAATTTCATTTGTATATGAAATAATTAAAATTAAGCAACATGGTTTCCGAAAATTATTTCGCAAAATGTGCATCATGAATATTCATTTATCACCTGATTTTTAATGTCCGTTAGTTTGAAACGTTTCATCGCTTAACGTGATTGCTCCTTTTGGTATCATAAGTGAATTGATTTGTACTATTTGCGTTGTTAAAAATGAATGCAAGAATCGTCAATTATGACTTTAGAAGATATAATAGATTCAATGATATTTTTCATAAGTTCAAGGTAGTGGTTTTTATAGTTTTAAGATATTTTTATTGTCGTTCATGTGACATACTAAAAAAGATTCTTTTGAAGCGAGCTTGCGTTGGGGATTGCAAAAAGGAGGCCAAAAGACATAATTTGGTAATTTTGTAGTACCAAAATACCGGTTTTGAAAACATCGACTAAATTAAATATATGAAGGGTTATATGATTTATGAATTTTAAAATAATTAGAGTATTAAAAATTTCCACTAAAAATTTGTAATATAGTATATATATCACTTGAGCATATATATCCATAGTTTTCATTAATAAATGATATTATTCACTTTTGTATCCGCAAAAATAAATTGTTTTGCTCTAAATTCAGTTGTTCACACCCATTGACAGATAATATGATACATCGTTAAAAATTTGTAAAATGTACTAGCATACAAACATACCCATAGAAAAGGGAGGTAAGGTTAGGTGTGTTAGGTTAGGCGATATATGTAAGGTTGGGTTAGTTTAGATTAGGTAAGGTCGGGTTGGAATAGCTAATGTTAGGTTAGGTTAAGTTTGTTACTTCATCGGTTTTACAATTAAAATATGCACATTTCTATGAAATATATTCTACTGTAAGTGATTGTGGTTCAAAGTGGCAACATTTTGACTCAATTAAATTTAGTTTTACCACTTTTATTATTTCTTTTAATTTCAGTGTATGATATTTAAAATAAAGGTTTTGCTTAAGTCGTCCAAGATAGCAACCCCTAGTTTTTGATGATCCTTTTTATCCCCTGTTTCAATTATCAAGCGAGCGAGGGCATCTAATTGGTGCGAACTCGCTGACTTAATTTTGCTTCAGAGGAAAGAAGCTCTCCCATATGGCTATCAGTATTAAATTTTTCGGAAAGGTTTTGAAACTTTCTAGCTTTTGGTCAGGCTTGAATTGAAAGTTTTAAGCATTGCTTAATGCGAAAAAAAAGCTTTGTATAGCGTTTATTTTATCAAATATTTTCAATAGCTAACCGAAAAGGTAACGCTTTATTCAAATATCAGTCATGGAATAAGAGCGATACGTAGATATTATATGTAATTTATTTTTGATGATTATTATACGTTTATAAAGCGCACGATCTCTTTTACTCTTCTCGACCATTATCCTTCGTGATTTGCGTAAAAATAAAATATACATAAATAAAGTGTAAAAAACATAAGGAAAAATAAATCATAATTGATGTATCCTCTATGATAGATAATTCTGTATGAGGACGTCAATTCAAAGTTTGAGCAGACAAACAAACTACCCAATCTATTTGTAAAGATCAGCATGTCATTTAAATGTGAATATATAATATATAAATTGTGTGTTGATTTACGGAATTACTATCCTTAAAATATTTACTAATTTTTCTAATGAGATATTGTTGGAAGAAATAAAAAAAAATAATAATATTTGTCGCATAGGCAAAAAACATTTAGTAAAAAAGAGCAATCTCCTCTTCAATAATTGACTGTCACTTTTATTTTATATTTATTTATAAATAATTTATATCAGTCGTACGATTTTAATAAAGTCAACAAATAAAGAGCAAGTCTATTTGAGAATCAATGACGTTGCTGTACGAGTGCGCACAGAGTGAGCAAGAGCTTTTAGCTGGATTACTTCTCGAGTCCACTGTGCTAAAAAGCGTTTATATGCACACTTAAAATGTTATCCAATTCAGAGAATAAATACATACAACAAGCCATCCTTATTAAACTAAAAGATTTACTGTAGTTATTTATGGAGTTATTTTAAAACCATAACAGTATAAGTGCGGTATTATGATAGTAATATTAATGTAAATTGAAATCCCTAGAGTAGAGAGATAGCTTTCAGCTATTTTACAATATACAATTTTGAAATATTTTAAATGTAACGTATTATTATACTCCATTATTTTAAAACTCTGGTATGAAGTGTACGATTTTTATACTATAAATCACTATCTTTTCATCTTATAAATCTTTTATTTGATTATACAAATATAAATGATTTTATTAAAATGGTCAACGTAGACGTTCTTTTTTTGGTACCAATATGATATTTAAAACAACCTTCTATTAACCAAAATCTAAGAACTGGGCGTCAGTGACAGCCATTTTCCCACACAAAACTCTGTTCTTTGTTTGTTGGAGTTTATATGGCTCGTAGTGAGAGTAATGTGATAAAAGAGTGAATATGTTTTTTAGAAACATTTATTTCTCTTGACGTTCTATAGTAATCTAGTAGTTAAGAGACTTTATTATAATCGATTGATTTTTAACGGCGCCAAAGTTCATTAATGTGCTATGTATTGGTCGCATTCAAATACCCATGAAAATTAAAAAAAATAATTCTATACAAAATCTACAGTGATGTACATTTGCGATCGTATTATCAAAATTTTCATTTAGATGTTGATTTTGAATCGGCGTATGCAATATAATAGTTACATAATAATTGTTTTTAATTCTTTTTGAACCACTGCGACATTTCAGGACGAGTGATTCTTATAATCACAGAGGGAAAAGTTATTTCAGTTATGAAGTGAAAATGAAATGTTTATCAAAGACACTATATATTTTACGTAAGTGATATGATTTTTTTACCACACTGTGCATTATGGCTGTATAATAAAATTGAGAAAATACGTAAGCGTATTTTGTGAATATATTGTTCCCATAAACAACCACATATTAACATAAATGGAGCATGTGTTTAGTGCCATTTTTCATATTTTTCTGTATTATATTACTAACATAGTGATAGTTCATTCACTAGATCTGCGCATGAACAAGCAAAACATGTTGACTAGACGAAATGAAAAAAATATACATAACCTTTTCATATTGATCATAATTTTAATAAATTATGTATTTTTTTCTTTAGTAAAAACATTAAAAAATATAATCTATAAGAAAAAAGAAGTGGTGTCAAGAAACCGTTATTTTCCAATTAAACAATGACTTAATGATTTCAGGCACGAAAAATATGAATATGTGAAGAAAAAAATTTCAAAACTCCCAACTGTAAAACTGGCTGTTGTTATTCCGTCTCTATATTTTTTCATCAGGCAATAATATATGCACAAGGAAAGATAATTGTAAGCATCTTTCAATAATTCAGTAGGACTGTTCACCTAGCTTCAAGAATAAATGATTGCATTAGATATTGGGGGTAAAGTCGTTTGACTGGCTAGGGATATGAAGAATAAAGAACGCATCAAACAGCGTTTTGTTATGTTAGTCATCAAGGAACATGTTAGATCATTCAACAGTAAAAAACAGATTCACAATTCGCTAATCATGTTATAAAGTAATCAAATAATATAAATTCAAGCTCAGCGCCTAAGTGTTTGCATATTTGTAGTAAGGGTCGCAGGATGACGGCTTTGGAACAACTGGAAATCAATAGACATCAACTATCACAAAGAATTCTTAACGAACAAACTAAGATATGTCGATCACCAATGCTTAAACCTCTGCGGGGTGCTTTTATGTTTCTGTAATAGACCATTTCCGTGCCATATGTAAACTTATTGATATAGACGCCTTTGTAATTTCATTTACAATTTTTAGTTTTATTGCAAGCAAGAAACAATCTAGGTCGTCAAAACAGGAGAGAAGATGTATTGTGTACCTTTTCTACACAGCTACGTATAGATAAGCAAATGTTTGCTAAAGCATAGTTCTGACGATGGCGTGAGCCGAAATAGCCATCAGCTACATTTAAAAAAATAATTTTGTAAAACTAAAATACATTGCTATTTTTTTCACCGTGTTATCATGGAAAAACGTTGAAAATGGCTTGTTCATGTGCTATCGTTACCTTTAGAGAGCGTCAACCCAATTTTCCTTTTTTTATAACCAGTTAGGTTACGGGGTCTTCAAGTACTTAATTTACGTTCTATCAGAACTGAGGAAATTTGGCGAGTTGTCAAAAGAAACAAGGTACCCGGTGGGTTACAAATAATTACAAAGACGCCGCGTGGCAGCCATATATTCCACATTGGGAGCGAATGTGGCATGGAAAGACAACTCTCACTACGTTCCAAATTTATTATTGGATGTGAAGAAGAAGTCATTCTTGCCTCTTAGCACAAATTAGCAAATCGATTGAAAATTCATTTCATTTCGGTATCGCTTCCATATTAAAAAATTGTGGAAACTATTCTGAATAGAATAGACGAGTAAATCAATGACCATATTAAGAATCAGTAGGTGATTTTTCCATTAATAAAAACTATGTTAAAGTTGAATTTGGTAGGTTTTTTCGAAACACAAAGACCTTTTTAAAGCATTTTTTACTATAAAATGAGTCACTTGTAAAAAATGTGCATATTTTGAAACAATCTCACTATAGTGGGTTATTGTAAAGAATAATTTTCATTTCAAAAGCCTTATCTCAGAAATGAAGCACTACTGTAATGAAACTATGAGAGTATTCCTGTTGAGAGAGTATTATATTCATATTTTGCTTTTGTGAAATATTATTTTTAATATATAATTCGTGCTACTGCGCCATAAAAATAAAACAAAACAGAATTTTAAAATCTTTTGTACGCGTTTGAACAACATTATTATTACTCATTAAATATTCACAGCTTCTATTAAGAAATAAAACGCAGAGGCGTTTTTAACTACTTATACGCAATAATAAAATATAGCGAAAAATAGAAAACGGAATGTTTTCAAAACCACATATGAAACGATTTAAAAAAATATTTTTGCTTACTTTTAGGGCTTTCCGATAAAATTTAAATTAAAAGAATCTTTATAAAGTTTAGGATAAATAGAATAGATGTTGTCATAAACAAAAAAATACAGTAGAAGTACTCAAATATCTCTCTATTTAATTTATTGTCTAAATATGAGATAGAAAAACTATATATATTTATAAACAAGAATTTGAGAACGAAAAGGAATTAAAATAACATGAGTATTTTAGCCTATTTTAGTTTGTTGACATTATGTGCTTATTATTTATATCAACAATAAAAATAGATTTATTACAGAATTTTAAGTGTATAATTTTGCCGATAGCGTTATTTTATATGTTTTTTTGGTAGAAACGTATCCAGGATGGTAACATGTTAAGTAAAGAGTAATTTGAAACGGCAAATATTTCTCAACTAAAATTGACGAGAAATAAAGTAAAAATAAACAATTTATTGGGCCTTTTATATTGATACTAAATGAAATGGATGTTATGTCTCAGGATAGTATAAAAATAATACATTTCATTTGAGCAATGTTGATTATTTCATTTAAATAAATCCATTTAATTTACTCAAATAGTCTTTTGGAGTAAATTATATTAACACGCGTCAATATCATCAGAGACAGTCTAAAGGTTGTAAAGAAAATCCAAAAGGTATTGTAAAAATAATTGAAAGATTATATTTTTATAATAAAATATTTTTTTGATGAATTAATTATATTGATAATTAAAACTCTCTTTATAAGAAAAACATGTTATATATTGAAGCATTGCATGTGAGAATTGTATTTATTTTGTTAACTATATCTAGTTTTATGAGTCTGATACTAAAACCATATCCAAAATTAAACATAAAATAACAAAATATGTAGTAAAGTTTTGTTTTGGATATATAATTTCTGAATGAATATTTCTTATTTTATTTTGAATAAGAATATAGATTGTACTTTACTTGTGACTTATGAATATTCTGCATTATTTTCTGGATAAAGTAGCTCTTGTACATGCAAATTTTTATAAAACAAACAAAGGTAATCTAGTTACACGATTTGTGAGAAATATTTTTTTTACAATATAGTATCATTACTCGTGGATCGAAAATATTATGAATTCTTGGATTCTCGTGACCGTACTTATGGGCTCATAATATGGCGCTTAATTGATCATTTATTGTGTAATTATCCCATATAAACCGAGTGGCGCTGTGAAGTTAAATTGCTGAAGCAATCAGTATTTCGTTTAAAAGCTCAAGCAGTTGTTGAGTTTGCAAAATTAATAACATTCATAGTTTGAAATGTATGTAAGTATTGACAATATTACACGCATTCTGAAATTTATCAAGTAGTTCATATCATAAAAGATGTATTCTTAGATAAAAAAAAAAACACAAGGAATGTTTTGGTAAGCCACCAACCAGCTTGTTCCACAAACGTCAAATAAGACGAGTTTGACAAGTCGACACATGTGACGTTACAGTGTTTGTGCACGATTAACGCGGAGGTCTGGGCTCGATTCCTGAATACGTGCTCAGAAAATCATCATTGCCCTGAATCTCAATTCTTAATACGACTCCTTTTAAAGTAGAAAGGCCTTGATTTTAGGGGTAGGGGGTGGTTAAGGGTGTGCTTTCACAGACGGCGCGTGACGGGAAAACTTAAGTTATAATTACTTTTATCTCTCGTTTTGTAAACCGCTGAGTAAAAATAGAGATTTTTTTATGTTTTATTTTGAAAACATCATTTGAGAGTCAGTAATTATTATGCTGTAAAACTATCAAATGTGTTTATTCCATCTGAATTTTAATGTTGGTTTTAGTCTTATTTTGACAAAATTCAAATTTCAAATTATCACGTGAAACATTTTTTAATATCGTTTAGACCACTGTATAATTATAAAATATTGATTGTATGTAATATTTTCAAGCAAGCTCTTCTATGTTGTTGTTAGTTTTTTCATACAAGAAATAGTTTATATTCCAATTATTGACCGCTTAATTTTTTCAGAAATACAGTTTATTTAAAAAAAATCCTTCAATCTGAATATCGCAAAAAGCATCGTTTTATTATTGCACTATAAGAAATAACTATCGGGTTATTTATAATGGCGCAAAAATTACTGAAAACATCACACAATATAAATAAAGTAGAATATAAGCAAAAACAAATTGAGTTGAATCAGTACTAATATTTTTTACATTTTCAGTAAACTAAGTATCCTAAAGAAACGAATCAAAAAAGTCCTGATTTTGACTGCAAGAGAATGTAGCATAAAATATATCATTTTGCCTAAAATTTTGCATTAAATGAAAATTTTGCTCAAAGAAGTAAGAGTAATCTGTTGTGATATACAACATTGATAGAATATATGATTATAGGTTAGTACGGGTTTTATTCTTTAATTTAAACTGGAGTTTTCCAATATACTAATGAACGCCACGTCGCGTCGCTGTTTGGAAAACGGGCATGGGGCATTGAAGAAAATCAGAGATTAGGAGAAGATCGAAAGGGTGAGTCGCAAGGCAATCGGCGGGTAAAGTTTAGCGTGGGGGCGGGTCACGTGATCGTTCCCGCGGGCTGCCGCCCTAATTCCTTTTTTCTGCCAAGTTTTCCCTGCGACGCTAGAAGTCGCACGCTAGGACTCATTGGATCTTCGAATGACCACTTATATCATTATTATTGTATGTATTTTAAGGCGAAGTCAAATTAAATTATTTAAGAGATGTACCAAATGAAATATTTAATCTAAATATGATTGTGTGAAATAGCTTTATTTTTTACAAATTTATCATATTGACTGAATTAGCTTGATAGAATTTCAATATCAAATTTGAATTGTTGAACTGTTGTTTCCGTGTTATGGTATACCTGGAGATGTCAAAAGGCAAAACCCAGGTTGCTAGTGACAAAACATGTGGAATTGTACAAAGATTCAACAATTCAGATTTAAATCAATAGAGATCAATAAATCTTATGAAAATCTTTTACGAGGGTATCAAAAATTTTGTTGTTTATTTCTATGTGTTTATTTCAGTATATTGATCTAACGATGACGCAATGAAATGATGGTACAATCTGTGAAAATAAAAAAAAAGCGTACAGCGATTATCTCACTTGTAATTCGGTGCTAATTTTATATTATATTTATTTGAAATATCAATCAGAGTGTTTCAATTTTTATAAATTTATCTCAATTCGGTATTGCCACTATGTATTTTTAGACAAAAATATGTTGAACTTTTAATATGTTTCGTAACAAAGCAGAAAACGTATTTTGAATAGTTGTCCATACAACACGGAAATTGGTCCCAATGAGCAATGGTGGCCGTTGGGTCCAAGCGAGCAGAACAAATACGAATCGGGAAGTTTTAAAAGTTCTCAACGGCAAGAGTTATTCATTGCATGTCTTGTCATAGTATTAGTGATTTTCGCATGCCGAAGTATTAGTGAGTGCGTATTCATATACACCATTGTATGTTTCACTTCAATATAGATTTAAAAAAAAAACTGCATAGCTTGGAGTGTTTTTAGATTGAATCAATGATGTAGGTTGTACGTAGTTTTTGTATACATTTTTATCTATCTCTCTACAAAATCTAGTTTTTTGAAATTGAAAAGGTACAGATAATACGGATAAATTTAACACAAACAGCGTTCCTGTTTTGGTAATAACTTTAGCGAAAAAATCTCTTTTGGGGTAGTCGAAATATTTCTTTGGTGCTGTCAATAGCACATATAGGTAGGTAAAAGTCATCAATGAAAATAATAGCTTTCCATTTTCTGTTATATGTAAGAAAACTTATTCCAGGTTTTTGTAGAATGTTGAACTTAATTTAGTTAATTTGTGAAAAAAAGATTACGCCGAAAATTAAAAAAATAAATTACAAGGGAACAAACAACAAAGATAGAAACGAAATTAATCAAGCAAGTTTATGCAAAATCTTCTTTAATGTAATAAATAATAGAATTCGTCTGAACTCACTCTTGTCCACATAGAATATCTCGACATCCAAAGCAATACTGCCAATGTTATTGCCATTGACTGACTGGTATTACACTTTTAAAGAATAAACAATTCATGTCGACGACTTCTCAAAAAATTACCTACCTATAAATATTATTGTTTAAATGATAAAAAAATCATTTTTGGCATTCGATTTTGGCAAACTTGTCTTTAAATAGGACATGTTTTTTTCTTTTGAATTGAAGTCTATTTAGCCAATGCTAACTATGTGTGTGTTTGTTGGTTATCATTTAAGAAAAAACTAGAACAGAAATAAAAATTCCGCCTCTCTTTGAATAGTAAATTCGATTCTCATACATAGTTTCATCTAGAGTTGTTTGACCAAAACGGATTTTAAGCTCTACCACTCGATTTGAAGCTACCAGAGTTTTAAGTAAAACCGTTAAACGTTTTTCGTTTTTTATAAGATTCATTTTCAAGTCGGAATTTAAAATAGTAATATTTTCACGAATTTGAGTCTGTCTTTACATGAAAATATTTTATGAATGCCACCATATATTTTATGACCTGCATTATTTGTTTATTGTATTCTATCAGTTGATAATGCTCGCGATGAGTGAAACCGGTACTAATTATAAAATATTTTTTGAAAATAGTATTGAAAAATGAGTATGTATTATCTTAAATATAATGCCGTCACACCTGCAAGTGGCAGTTAATATATATATATATATTTGTGTTTTATATAAACATGCATACTTCCTTAAAGAACCACTTTTTAAAGTTCCAATTTATACATTAACATTCCACAGAACACAAGACAACTGGATAATGGATCACTATTTTAAAAGGATTTGTTATTTTTTTGCCGTTGCTCGTGGAAAAGTTTTTCGATAAAATGTGAATTGGTTGCCCTTGAGACGTTTAAGGAGGCTCATAAATTACTGGCTGTGACGCAAAATAATCGTAGTTATTGTGCAAAATAATAGGCGAAAGAGATGGGAAAAACACAATATCAAGAAAATTAAATAATGAAGAACGACGCTAATGGTTTAATTTATGTTTATTCGTTGGCAGGAGGGCTTATTGCCAATTTTCTCATTAATTTCTTTGAGACTTATAAGTACGTTAGTATTAAAATAATATTTACGAGCCGTGACTGGGTTCTCAGGCAATTATATGAGATATTTTTTTTTTATCAGACCTTCAAAAATATAAAACTATATAATTCTAAGAGTTCCGACAAAATGTTATTAAACGAAAAATGTAACTGTATCGAGCATGAAAATAAAAACGACTGAATTTTCCCCAGCAATAACAAATCAAATTTGATATTGAACTTCCATCAAGCACCTTCAGCCGATATCATAAATTACTTTAAATATACTTAAACGTTGCTGCATATATTCTGCAAAAGTTTTTCAAAACGCGAATAGAATAATTTTAACTGAGCTTCGAGCCGTCAAATATATATGTAAAAACAAATGAATTAAATATTTTATTATTTTTTTTGTAAAATAAAATTATAAAAATGTGCGCTAAATAACTGCTAAGTATCTAGCTTTATTACTTTTATCTGTCAGTATTTATTTTTTAATAATCTTAAACTTATTTATGATATGGACAGAAGTTGCTTAATGGAATTTAAATTAATATTAAAATCATCATATTACATTTTCTTTTATGAATCCAATATTTTTTTTTTGATATAAAATAATTGTTTTTTTCAATCAATTATTATGGTGTTTTTAATGAGTTTTTGTATTAGTCTAAAGTAATTTGTCGTCACACAATAAAAAAAGTACAAGTCAAGCAAATTCGCAAACCCGCATGATAAAATCTTGTTGTATAAGACCGGATGACTAACCAAAGAGAAAGAGTAAACATAGAAAAATAAAAGCAAATAGTTACTTTTTTAACTAAATATAGAGGTAGATGTAAAGATTTACGTAGGTATGAAAAAAGTTTATACTTGTACTATTTTCCTGATGGACAATAATAGTCACTCTGGATTTCAAGATTTCAGATATCCCTTTAATAAGTTGGTTCTCTCAAAATCAGTTTTATAATTAACAAAAAGAATAATCATATGGTGTAACGTGATTTTTAACCTATCAGATAAATTAAATATTACCGCAATTAGAATTTTAAGGGAGAGTGAGCAGAGACCTGCTTCAAAGATAATTTATATATATATATATATATAAATGAATGTCTGTCTGTCTCTCTGTCTGTCTGTCCTTTATAAACTCCTACACCATTAATCCAATTGCGATAAAACTTTGTCGAATTATTGCTTAGACTACCGGGCAAAAGATAGCATACTCAGAATTTGATTTGATTATAAAAATTAATTGAATATTTACGATAAACATGTTTACATACAAGACTATTGTTATACAGAATGGCCATTTATGACACATTGTATCCATAGCAACGCCGGAAACAAGAACGACGCAAATCTGTCACATTCTCTCACCTGTAGGTACTTACGTAAGGTACTGAATATTTTGAAACAAAGTTCGATTTTCGAAAAAAGTATTTGAATGTTCTATTTTTTACCGACTTTTTTGTTTTTTTTATGTCGCATGACAGAACGAATTGAAATAAATATTACGTATAAATAGTGTGTGATACAGAAAGAATGTATTCAATATATCATTTTTTTTTTTATTCTTCAAAACTGAATTTCAAAACGTAACATTCACTGTGAAATCAATTATGCCACCCAAACGAAAAGGAATAGGTCAGACTACAACTCAAGCACGAAAGAAAAGAGCGAAAAAATGAGGTTGAAATTGATAATCGTTGGATTGTACCGTATTCACAGCTTCTGTCGAAAACGTAAAAAGCACACATCAACGTCGAGTATTGTAATTCAGTGAAAGCCATCAAATACATTTGTAAATATGTCAACAAAGAAAGCGATATGGCAGTTTTTGGAGTGGGAAATTCAACTGCGTCTATCGATGAAATCAACCAATATCAACTGGGACGCTACATTAGTAGCAATAAAGCAATATGGCGCATTTTATCATTTCCAATTCGTGAACGGCATCCACCAGTTACTCATTTGGCAGTTCACCTTGAAAATGGACAGCGAGTGTACTTCACAACAGAAAATGCACGTGTATGAGCATTGTCACCACAGCCAACAACGTTAACTGCATTTTTCTTATTGTGTAGGGATGATATGTTTGCAAAGGCGCTACCTTACTCTGAAGTGCCAAAATTCTACAGATGGAATGCATCAGAAAAAAAATCAACGTCGCAAACAAGGTAAATCAGTTGAAGGACATTACAATGTACATTCAACCAATGCATTAGGCCGTCTGTACACTGTTCAACCAAATAATGCAGAAAGCGTTTACTTGCGATTACTGTAACATACGTGGACCGACATCCTTCCAAGAATTGAGAACAGTAAACGGTCGAATATGTTTCATTTATCGTGAAGCTTGCCTCGAATTAAATCTTCTAGAAAACGATGCACATTGGGACACTTCACTCGCTGACTCATCGAATACTGCTGACCCACAACAAATACATGCGTTATTTGCAGTAATATTAACAATTTGCTTTCCATCCAATCCAAGAGATCTTTGGAAGAAATACAAAGGCTACATGAGTGAAAATATTTTACATAGTTTGCGTGAAACAATTCAAAATCCACACGTTCAATTCACACCAAACGTGTATAATGAGGCATTGCTATTGATTGAGGACATATGTTTAGTAATCGCTAACAAATCATTGGTACAATTGGGAATGGCTGCGCTGAATCGATATGAAAACGACTGACGTGATTGTGATTTCCAACGAGAAACACGCTTTGATGTGGATGAATTGGGTAAATTTGTTCAAACGAATCTTCCGAAATTGGTTCCAGATCAACGTATAGTGTATGACACAATTATGGATGCAATTACAAGTCAAAGTGGTAGATTTTATTTCATAGACGCACCCGGAGGCACAGGTAAAACCTTCCTCATTTCACTCATTTTGGCAGCCACACGATCACGAAAAAACATTGCACTAGCAATCGCATCATCTGGAATTGCATCAACTCTTTTGGAAAGGGCCGAACAGTGCATTCAGCACTGAAACTGCCATTGAATATGCAAATAATTGAGACACCAACATGCAATATCAACAAAAATTCTTAAACGGGCAAACTACTCACATCATGTAAAATCATTGTATGCGATGAATGTACTATGGCACACAAAAAATCATCGGAAGCACTTCATCGCACACTTTTTTCTTTTCACAAGATTTGAGAGGAAATGAGCAACTTTTCGGTGGCGCACTCACTTTATTGTCTGGTGATTTTCGACAAACTCTACCTGTTATATCACGTTCAACAATGGCCGATGAACTTAATGCATGTCTCAAATCATCCGTTTTATGGCGATACGTACATAGATTCACTTTGAAGACCAATATGCGTGTACAACTACAACATGATGCATCCATTGAACGTTTCGTAAAACAATTGTTGGATATAGGAAATGGGAAAATAGCAATAGAGGAATCCACACAATGTATCACATTGCCAGCGAATTTCTATAAAATAACCGTAACCATAGACGAATTGATTCACAAAGTTTTTCCAAATATTGCACACAATCATAAAAGTCGTCAATGGCTCAGTGCACATGCTATATTAGCAGCCAAAAACAAAGATATCAATGCAATCAATTTCAGCATACTAAATGAAATACCAGGAGAAGCGATAACGTATAAGTCCATCGATAATATAACGGATCAAGACGAAGCCGTCAATTATCCAACAGAATTCTTGAATTCACTTGATTTATCAGGCATACCGCCGAATGTTTTAGCATTGAAAATTGGCGTCCCTATCATTCTTCTCCGAAACGTAAATTCCTCACGACTTTGCAACGGTACCAGGCTTTCAATAAGAAAAATGATGAATTATTGAAGCTACAATTTTAAATGGAAAATTCAAAGGAGAAGATGTAATGTTGCCACGCATCCCAATGATTCCGACAGATATGCCATTTGAATTTAAACGTCTGTAGTTTCCAGTGCGAGTCGCCTTTGCAATGACCATCAACAAGGCACAAGAACAGTCGTTACTAGTGTGTAGACTAAATTTAGAAAATCCATGCTTCTCACATGGACAACTGTACGTGGCCTGCTCATGTGTTGGAAAACCATCCGATTTATTTGTGTACGCACCAGATAGAAAAACAAAAAACATTGTGTATCCAAAAGCACTCCAATAAATAAAAACACATACGGCCGCCACTGTCAAATTTCGGTAAGAAAAACATAACCTAAGCTTATCGTTTCTAATTGGCTCCGGCCTCGCCTCAAGTCTAACTTATCCAATCGGAAGGCGAGAGGCTCCCGACGAGGCGATTCCATAAAGTCGCGGTTTCTTTTTTTTAGTGACATTGCAACACATGCAGGGTACACGCTAGTATGTCATAAAATAAAAAAACATTAATTATTTTATTGAGCTTGATAGAGTTTTAGCCGGAATGGAATTGTTCTATTTTATTACTATGTAGCGTTCTGCATTAGATATACTATTGAATATTTATATCATTTTGTTATTGTTGAAAATAATTTTGACATAATGATCTTGTTTTATTTGGCATGTATTGTCCAAAGTTGTAGTAAAGTTAAATCTATTCCCTGTATTTGTTTGAAGAAAATATACTTAATTTTTCAAGTGTTTTTTTCTGTTCAGTTGGTTTGGTAGAGGCTTAAGTAAGAGTGGCTTATTAGCTTATGCGATCCTTTCTGGACAAACACAATAAATGGGATTATAAAGATATAGGTGAATTAAATTTATAAACTGTTAGCTATCTTCAAATGAATTTGGTCTAATTACAATAGATAATAAAATGAACATATTGTATAAATAATGTAACTAAATAAACTGCGACGGCTGAGTTTTGTTTTGCTTTGGTGGCTATTAAGTGGAAATGTTTCTTTAGAGCCATCCCCCATAATGCCAGGACATAACTAAAGCTGGTGGAAAAAAGGAAGAAACATCCTACTCACATTACCGCAGGGAGAGGATCGATTGTCGAGTGGGTACTACACTAAAATGGGGGAAGAAAAAGTAGATGAGAGAATAAAGAATGAAGGGAAATCGAGTTAAGAACGAGTTTCACGGTCGGGCGATCGTATTTTCTTAGATATCCAGTTTTCGCCTACCGGAAATGCTATTTGTTATTTGCCGGTCTATCATGCGTATATTAGATTCACGAAAAAATACCAAAGATAACTGATAAAATATATTTTGTGTATAGATAAAACTGATACAAGCAAGAGGTGCTTTACAAATATTATGGCCATACAATAAATTACATATATATTACTGTCACTTTAATTATGAATGGCGTGCTAAGATTAAAAATCACATACCATGACGATCAACGTCATTGTATTGATTATGAATTTAATTTTGTAATGAAGCAAATTTTTTGATAATTTTGATTGAAGCTTAAATTTAATTTATTCACATTATGCTAAGAGTTTGTTTCGTTTTCATAGTTAAAATGTTCTTGAATGATTATTAAATGATGAATGGCAAAACCGATTTCGTAATTATTTAAATGAAACTTTCTACAACTAAAATATTGCTAGAGCCACTTTTATTTCGAATTTTTTAAACTTATTTTTATAAAAGTACGAGTTTATCTGTGCACTTGAATGTATGAAAATGATAAATAGAAATCAACACATGTTCGATGGCTAAAATTCTAATTACTTAGCCATATTTGAATGATATTCATGCACTATTTATTTCCGGAAATAATTAAATCGACCGATAACATATTCATTGAATAAATAACCTCAGGCGAATTTAAAGTATGGAAACTATTTATTATTAGTATTTTTAAAAGTGTATGTATGAAATATTTAACATTTGTATCTACCAGTCCCAGCGGAAACTGGAAACAGGAAAGCGGAATTGAAATACCGATATTTTGATTCTGAAGCACAGCTGTATTGGGTAAAAATATGTCAATGGATTTGATGAGTGAAAGTGATATCAAAAGAATATAATACTATTAAACATTTCAATGTTTAAAATTTATTTATTTTGACTCAATTAGGACCTAGTGCTTGGTTTCGATCTTAGTATTGACAGGTATACATTATTTTGCAACAAATTAAAAAAATATATGGAATTATCTGCACATGGAAATATTATATAACAAAAACTTATTTCGATATTATTTATTGCGTTTTTGAGTTTATTTAAATTTTTCATTGATTTCTTCAAAACTTAGAAAAAATGTTTTATTATCAATAATTTTATCATTTATAGGAAGATGTTGGTATGTTAAATATATCCATAACATATTTCCGATAAGTGAAGTTAGACATTCCTATACAAATTGCATAGATATTATAAATTATCTATTGGTAAATCAAAGAAATCTTTTTTTTATTTATTTATTAAAATCACAATACAAGAGTCAGCAAAATTTGTAAGTAGTTTATCCATATGTCTGGCGTTTTAGTCTAATTTGTCTTTTCATAACTCATTTTTAAGTTATTATTAATATTTTGTTATGTTTATATTACAAGTAAGGTTAATCGCTTAAATATTTTCGTACTAAAAATAATAATCATAATAAAGTGTTAATTTTTTTTGTAAAAATCAGGGTTGCATATAAACTGGTTTGATTAAAATATTTTCAGAATAAATATTCTGAAAATATTTTATACATATATATTCTCAACAGATTGCTTAAAAATTTAAGCAATCTGATGACAGTTTTCAATAAGACTTATGAATACGTATATTTTTATTTTCTATGCTACTCATAAAATATTTTTAAAAATTCATGCCATGAAACAATATTTGTGGTTCACTTGTTTGTTTTTTAAATATTAAATAACACGATAAATGTTTACTGTCTCAATTGACTGCCTATATTGTCAATGATGCGTCGAGATATTTGTATATTTTTTCCAACCCATACGAATTGACTATTTTGAACTGTTGAACCATCGGAATGTTAGATTATTTAAGTTCGATATTTTTTGAAGTCGCGAAGTATTTATAGGAGAATTTATTTATTCCACATCTCAATAGTTTTACCGCCAAAATCGTTCATTTAACACGCAGGGTTATCTCTAAAAGCAATATCACGTGAATCTTGTTGTTAATGTTGCATCGAAAAGTGTTTGAATACGGATCCACGGACTGTTTCCCGGAGAAAATAATTTGAGAAATGTATTGTACTATATAATATATACAAAAACAAACCGGTTACTTTGTAATCAAAACATTTTAATTTGCATTTTTGCATCATTTATATGCAATTTTTAAATTGAAGAAATGCAAAAGATTTCATCATAATCATTTTCCCCCTATTATATGCACGAAGCCAAGAAAGAAAAGTTTTACCACAATAGTAACATAGATATGTATGAATTTAAGTTCAAGCAGGATTAACATTGAATATAGATTAATCCAGTATTATATTTGAGACCATGAAATTATTTGATTTTTCAAACCACGAGTTAGTCCATTTTAATTAGAACTGTTATCAGACTGTTGATGATGACAAATGCATATAATTTGTATTGTAAAATATGACAACACACTACAATGCATTCTTCGCATATTAACAATACTGATATAATTTATCTGTGTTTTCTCGAACATACGAAAAACAAAGAGGTGGAAATATTTCTTATTTCTATCTCTGTCAACATGTCCAGTACATGTACGTCTAAAAGCATTCATCCCTTTTGAAAAGTGGTGCTGAATTATGTCACTTAATTGCAAGTGGGGTGTAGAGAAGCAAGCTTGAATGTTGTAGTGGTGTGTGTCTAGAGCTTTTGCAAGGGCTGCTTAAGTGGTGGCCTGCACCTGTCTTTTTCCAATTTTCCGCCGCTCTTACCAATTCGCCGCGGGACTTTTCAAACCCGTTAGCCCGGTGAAAATAGCTGACATCGTGGTCAACTGATAACATACTTCAATATCACAGCACATATATGAATAGTACGAGCATACATTCTGTGATACTATTCATTAGTTTATATTTTTTTTTTGTTGTTTTTAATATCACAATTTGTGAAATAATACCTTCAGCCAGTGCTTAAATTGAAAATAACAGAAACAAACCCTTATTTACAAACTAACTGAAACAATATGGAGTTTTTGTAGACTGTCAACTTACCAGTCTGTTTGTACAAAAAGGATGAGTAAAAACTAAATCTCTTTAACGTATGAAGAAAGATTTAAACCTTTTTGAGTACTTGTTCATGATGTGATATTAAGTTTTACTTTAACCTATAGATACAGTTAAAAAGAAACATTTATTGTCATAACAACTAAGTAACGACTTGTTCTGGAGTTGGTATTTATTTGTTTGATGTTATTTATTTATTATCACGTCTTTATTTTTATGTAATAAATAAAAGTACTAAATAAAACTTTTATGTGGCATTGGCTAATTCATAAATTATTTTTTTTCTAGAAATATGAAATTTTCCATGGCCAGTATAGGCATCATCATTTGATATTGCTCACAATTTAAACTTTTTTTAATATACACCTTTTTAATCCCAAAGAGTTCAGTTCTTTTTCAAAACCCATTAAAATGCTCAAATTAAACCAATCAATAAAGACAATTTAAATTATCAGAATTTTGATAATACTAAATTATTTCAGATATGTACAAAGTGTTTTTTATTTTATAAGACAGGTAAATATACTAGCTAGACAATCATTTTTAAAACATCAAAAAACTACACTCAATTTTTTACCAAATCATCTTCAAAAATCTTTTATCAATACAAAACAGACCAAACCCTCTTGGGGACAATTCATGTAATGCAATTGTCAAAGTATGGATGAATGTCACCCAATGACGTGATGGCATAAAACACATTCTTTTGTGATGGGATTTGTCCAAACGAAAGGGACTCTTAAACTTAAACTGATCTCATGACTAGAGATGTGAATTTCAAGATTCACAGTAAAAACTTGGGTACTCAAATTAATATTTTTTAATTCAATGGTGAATTCAATTATAAAACTGGTTCATTTAAAAAAATATAAATAAGAAATTACTTATTTCTTATTTATATTTTTTAAGATAAGGATATTTTTCTGACAATTTGTTTAGAATGTTTATCATTTGTCTTATATAAATAAGTTAATTTTTGAAGTTGAGAAAATATATCATGAGGTATCTACAGAGTATGATAATTCCATGATAATCTAAAAAAAGTAACGTCAGCAGTGAATGAAATTTGTTTGTCGTGTAAATAGCGCCAGTAGTGGATGAAGTTGGTTTTTTTAGAAACAGAACTTGTTCAATAATGTTAAATATTTTTCTACTTATACTAAATTTTTTTTATATATTGTGGATCGCTTTCTTTTGATTCTCTTTCTTATTTATTCGTAAGTAGAAAATAAGCTTCTTCCTTAGAGTGATTTTTGTAAATAATAATAATATATTGTGAAAACAAACGTTAACAGAAAACAGTTTAACAAATGAAAGCAATGATGCAGTTCTATTGTGATTCAATTTTCAACCTATATTAGTGTATTGTCTTGATCAAGCAAAAATATCAACGGGCATTTTGATTACTCGCGAATCATTATAACGATTTAGTGAACATTTTACAAGAGTTGATTCTTCTCTGTTATACACTCAGGTTGGATATTTGTGTTATCAAAATGAATTCCGTAAAAAAGTAAATACAGTGGAACCTTGATCAACCGTTCTCGCATAATACGTTTTCCCGGCTGGAACGCTAATTTTTTAAAGTCCCGTCAAACTCCCATATGAACAATGTTAAATAATTACGCATTGACCGTTTCCCGATTCCCCGATTCCCCGATTTGATCGATAAACCGTATAAATATTTTGGTCCCGTCACAAATATTATCCCGATTGACCGTTTTTATTGCATATTTCTCCGTATCTCGGCAAGCAAGTTTGACACAGCCGAGTGCAAGTATTATGTCTAGACACGTTGTAATCCGCTGTACATGTTAGACGTAACGCATTGGACGCATGTGCTATTTTTTTGGGTTGAAATCCATCACACGCGTATTATTGTTTATGATAAAAATGTAGTTGTTTAAAATTCATGGTAATAATGATTCCTGTTCATACAAACTTTTAGTCACAAGTTTAGTAATAAGTCTTTGTTCCGATTGAAGTGCCAAATAACAAAGAAGCAAACTAACAGAAAGGTCTTTTTTAAAAATAAATTTTATATACAGTATATACTTGTAACTAATAAATAAATGTTTTTTACGATTTTAATTGTTTATAATTATTTGAAGCTTTCCGCATTCACCGTTTCCCGCAATTACCGCTATTTTTTCAGGGTCCCTTGTAAAACGTAAAATCGAAGTTTCACTGTATTTTATTACATATATGAACTTTTGCCCCAAAATAAGAAGACCTTTCTCTCCTAGTCATTTTGCTTAACGTGTCCACTTTAGTGAAAATAATAAATTTGTCTTCTAATTATATTTAAAGTCATTATAAAAACAAAGTGGAATCGTTATCCATTACTTAATATCGAGTAGTTACTGTAGTTACTCACATTCATTTCGCCACCTCGTTCCGAGACATCTTTTCCCACTTTGTCTGTTATTTGGTCGGTGTCAGGTGTACGTTTTTTAAATGTATTTTGGAAGGTGTTTCAGAACAAAAGAAAAAAATACGTGAAGATTTTACATGATGGGTAAAATAATGTTGTCCAATATATTGGTGCCTAAGTTTTCTGAGAAATTGATACGTTTATAAAATAAATTTTGGAATATATAATATTTAAATGTCAATGTGAAAAAGAAATGAGACTTTAATTTTTTTGGAAGAGGAGACAAATTATTATTTTATCGAAATTTTTTAAGCATGGTTTTACGTGAAGATTATTTACTCGCAACTGAATTATAAAAGTGGTATAACATATCTTTATAACATACTCTCATAACTTTATGAGCCTTAGAATTTTCTAATCAAATATTTCGATTCTTCAAGTATTGATATATTTTTAATATTATATAATATCTATACTTTTAGGAAAAAAATTTTAGGCTTCAGAAACGAGAGTTAGATGGCTAATTTTCAAGTGACAATCATATTGTAGTTATATAAACCTTTGACATTAAAGATTTTTTTAAATGAAAGCGCTCAGGTTAATATAACAAGCAACACCTACAATTAATTGTTGACTTAAAAAAAACGTTTAAAGTTCGATAAAATATCAATTATTTTGTACGAAACTTTTGTTTATGCACAAAAATTCTTTTATGTACAGCAAAAATAAATCAGAAAACGAAGAGCTTAAAAATTAAGCTCATTTCCTGTAGTGAAAAAAGCTCGACTTATTGTTTGCTCCGCGCAGTAGCGTGTAACAACACGGAAGGGCACTGAGGTCGCGGTGTTTATCTTTTGTGTCAAGAAGTGCTGCCGAAGCAATAAGTCTTCCACCGACGTATCTTTCCCCACAGTTCTGCTCCTCTACTCAGCACCCGTGACCAACGCCACTGGACAGAGAGATTCCGTTACCAGACTGACATAATTACCGAAGAGATTGATTAAATATAAGAGAGTCACAAATTTTATATAAAGAGTTATTTTATAATCTAAAATTTAAATACATACCGTAGACTGGACTCTATATTGCTTTATTTTATATTAGTGATAAATTATGGCCAATAAAAAACATCCGCGACGAATTAATGCAACTGTCAAAAAATATTCCAATTTCAAATACTCATAACTCGTACTCATAACTAACAGTAAAATGCTTGTCATTCTCGGAAAACAATCAGACATTTTTCATTAAAATTTTAGATTTAATACTTATCAGACGTTTTGAAAAAATAAAGAATACTAATGGAAGTTGAATTTTCGAAAAAAAAAAAACAATAGATATTGTCATGAACATTGAGAATTTGTGAATTTTAGATTTTAAATATAAAAAAATGATTTTTCTATCAACATAATTGTTTGTCATTAAATTAAGAGTCAAGGTACACAGCATTCAACAGATAGGGTATAGGGAATACGGTTTTATATAAAAACTAACAGCACGCCAAGCCACAGTGAAAAATTCATTCGATTTTAAAGTGCTGTGTGCATTTTATTAAAAAGCTATAAATTTAGTTATAATGCAATAGTAGAGTCTAAAAAATTGTTTTTAAAATTTTTAAAAAAATTTTCACTCTTGTTTTTGTAAATCATTGAAAAAAGTATTAAATGTTCCTATTTGCATATACATAAAAATGGAGAACGAGAAAAATCAGTAAGCATAACTTTATCTTTGTCGTTAGTGAAATGAACCTCTCGCCAAATACATCCCGTAGTCAAAGTCGATCCATCAAAATTAATTACATCACAAGGCATATTAACCCATTGTGGTATTTTACACCATTCAGTATGAAGATTTATTATATATTTTTGATTTATTATGAGAAAATGTTCGACCGGCTCACGGAATTATTCGTTTGGACCCAGGCCACTTGATCTATGACCTGCAGCCACCCGGCGTTGGCCATTCGATGATAATTTATAGTCCGGCTAATAAAAACAGCCAAGCTTACTATGATATTTTTGTTTATGCTACCTTATGCAGCATTTCCGCCAATTTACCTGGCCTTTAGAAGTTTATTGAGTGTTACGAAATAACATTAACGCTCTGATGTAGGAAATGGCTCGAGCATTTCTGTAAAATAAACCAAATTTCGTTTCTCAAAAGCATACTATTGTATAAAGCTTTTTAAAACGTAACTATGTTTGACTTCTGTAGTTTTCATTTAAGTCGTTAGATGAGTCTAGATCAATGGATCTCATGTGCGGCCACCGGAGGATTTTGCTGCGGCCACCAACAGTTTTAAAATAAATATTCATAGTAAAAAAAAAGTGTTTTTACAAATGAATTTGTAAAATTATTATTATTTTAAAATTGACTGAAGAAACCTTACTTATCTAGCATTTAGTCGAGTTTGAGTTAAGTAAAGGACCGTTTTAATAATAAAAACTGTTCAAAAATTTTGATCGAAGTTATACGTTGACCATGAATCAAGTCAATATAAAGAAATAACAAGAATTGCTTTATTAATTTTGTCGATTTTACTCACAATTATATATTGTGAAAAATCATTCAGTATAATGCACTATATGAAAAAAGGCGAAACTATTTTGATCACATATGGTGCGGTCACGAGACATTTCCATAGGACAGCTGATGTTTACAATGCGGCCACAGTAAAATTTCACGTGAGAACCACAGGTCTAGATTAATGTTTCAGCAAGACCACAATCAAAGATAGATTTTTATTTACAATTAAAATTTCGTTGGCAGTGCAGCTTTTTTATATTATTATATTTATTGTATATATTCATTCAGTTCTTCTTCTGATGCAACTTTAAAGCATATTTAATTTTCTTCAAAGAAGTATTTAGAAAATTAGAAATATTATAAAAGAATAGTGTTGATTATTTGGCTGTTACATAAAATTGATTATTTTGAATATCTTATTCATTAAATTGATTGAAAGTTATTCTGGTATGAAAACTCAAAAATCCAAAATAACTTTTAACTGTTATATATGTATTACGAAACGACTTTTTTCTCTTTATGAAATTGAGCATAACTGATTACAAAAAAACCAAGCAAAATAAGAAATTATGTTCAATATAAATATTATATATTTCTTTCTCATAATTCGAGATTCGTCTCAATAAAGCTAATATTCTATTAAATAAACTTGCAACTTGTTAAACGAATGTTTTAACATGGTACAATGATAAAATTGCGTTGTATTTTGACGGTTGTTTATTTTAAGAAAAACATCGATATAAATCACTAAAAACAAAATAAATGATTGCTTGAAAATATCAATTAACACTAATTACTATCGTTGTCTGGAGAACAAAGTACTGAAAATAAAAGATTCAATGACAAAAAGGTCAGATGAAACAAAAGCCCAGAAGTAATTAATAATTGTTTTAAAGCTGCGAGAAACTGTAAATAGAGTTGAAATTGGTTTTCGGCGTGTAGGTTTTGTGTTTTACTTGTTAATTCTCTCAAGCCTGACTAATTACCATTTCTGTCGGCAAGATATATTTTTTTACAAGGAGTAATTCTTGTCTCCCGTCTTCTTATTGATTTCTGGGTAGGTCCCTGAGACTAAATAACAATTATCAGATTGCAAGTTCGTGGAGTGATTTTAGCGCAAGTGCCTGCAAATGTAAATAAGCACTAAGTCAGTTCTCGATATACTTGAGCGTTATCTCTAATCGTTTACTGTTACCAGTATCACGAAACTTGATTTTAGACTTTTTTACAATAGAGTATTAATGAAATTCACGTGAAATCACAGTATAATAGTAGCTCATTCGATAAAAATATTCCTTAGAAAAAATCAAATATATTGCAAATCTAAGTAATGAGATGACAATTGTCTTTGGTTGACGAGGCATTTCAGGACTTGTTGAAATCAATTTCTATTCTGAAAAAGTAACTCCAGACGTAAAACCATATTAGGGTCCACCTGGCTTTAAAATGACATCTTGCTTGAAAATGAGGACGACACATACACTTAAAATCGTTTCAAATCATGAAAACCTCGTTTTTGGAAGTAGTGGTGCCTGTGTGTATATATCAATCTGAAGATTTGACTAGAAAAATCAATAATCAGTTTAAAAAAAACTTTTCAAATGTGTTTGTTTACTTGTTTTTCTTGATAGAAAGGCATGATTTTTAAAAATAATAAAAATGTATTTTTTATAACCCATTACCGCAATATATTTTATGATTTCACTCATTGCAACCTTTATCGAAGAAACGGGTTCTGATCACGAATTATATTGAGAAAACAGGCAGCAAAACTGTGTTTTATTGTTATTAAATTAAATATAACAATATAGGTATCATACGTCACAATATACTGTGAATTGAATACCAAATGTATTTAAAATCATGAAAATGTGTGAAAAACATATGCGTTTGATAAAATTAAGCGTTTTAAAGTGTTTGATTTCATTCATAAATACATTTTATCAACAATATTCTTGTTTTGGTTAAAGGAAAATGCTTTTATTGTAAAAAAAATCATTATATAAAAGGAAGCTTTAAATGAACATTTTTCAGCTCCCGAACTTTCATTTATTATTCATATTTCACATCAGGATTACCGTGTTTCGTAATAATTAAAAAGTTGAATATTAAGACGCTGGGATATTCGAACAAAAACATCAGAAGAACACCTGTATTTCGTGTTTTGAAAGAAGTTGCGGCCCAATAAATTATCTCAATACAAGCGTTAAGATACAAATGAAAAAGAACCCCAAAGAAATTTTCCGCCCATCTTATATTTAATATTTCAAAAGGACAAAAAACGTTGTTACACAATCCCTTTCATAAATTTCTATTGAAAAGCTTTTGTGCTCTAAGTCCACATATAGTGAAACTTACTTCACTGGCTTGAAATGAAAGAGCGGTCAAATTTGTTAGTTTTTTTTTGTTGAACTATAGACGTTGAACGAAACTAAATATACTTTATCTAGTTCGTAGAATAAAAAATATTTAATGTTCTGTTATTTTTCATTAAAAATATTCTATGAATAGTTTTAAATCTTGAAAAGGATGTTTATATTTTAAAGTGTAAAAATACGACAATATCTCAATTTTTAATTTTGTAATAAAAATAATATTTCTTCACTTTAAAAATATGAAAAATAATATTGTCGCACAAATTACTATCAACGTGTTGTTTAATTTGATAAAAACAGAATATTTATTTCTAATAAAACTCTGTTTAATTTGTCTTCTTATGAAATACAATTATTTTCGCTTAGACATTTTAAATGATAAACAAGCTATCACGAAATCTATGATATTGCCTAAAGGTTCTTGATTGAATTTCAATATCAAAGTTTCAACAATTTAAGTTTGATGCGGAAATTCTGTTGAGTACCTATCTTCGTCAAAATCAAAAGTGACAAAAATATAAACATGAAAATTTGTGATTAGATGTTTACTTTAAAATTCTGGAAACTGATTTTTACCAAAACTTAACGCAAAATAACATTAATTCTAATTTATAATGTCTACCAAAACATTATTACAATAAAATTTCACATTTGTCACCATTCAGCGCCGAAAAGAGGCTTATAATTTTTCCCAAGGCACATAAGAGTTGAATTCAATTGTGGTTGAGTTGAAAGTTTTGGGAAAATTCTGGCTGGGGATAAAGTGACGTACATCGTTATCTTGGCGCTGCAGGCGACTGGTCCACTACTCTACTAATAAGTAGTTACATAGCACCTTTTCTTTTTTTGGTGTGTTTGGTAAGTACAGGCCTAAGGAAAACCCCTGTACGCTTAAAACTGAGGTAAGTAATTCATCGACTTTTCACTTCACATAAAGCAATGGGAAATTATTGATGATGATATAGTCACAAATGACAAATTTGTATAATGAAAAAGGCAAAGCCTGTTGATAGTTTTAATAAGTAGGTTTTTTAAGGTGTTAAATAATTAATTTTCAGAAATAAATTAATTTCAAATATTTGTTTACTATTCTTCAAATATAAGCAAAAAAACTCATTTAAAATATGTTTAATACTCAAGACAGTAAAGGTGTGTTGACTGCTTATTTGGCAAGCGCAAAGCCATAAATTTATTTCTGTAGATGCATAAACGTTTTTCGACTAACAAATGTAAAAAAATAAATAAAAGAAATACTTTCATTCCGAAAGATGCTAAACAAATTTTGTAATTGAAGTGTGTTTTCCTTACATTTGTATATTTAAAATAACGGTCAAAATCGATACCTACTCTTCAGAATTAGTCCTTTATCGTATTTTGAATGTTGGCAATATTAATAATTAATTAATGAATATTTACTAAGAGATTAAAAACGATATATATCAAATATACATGATATTTGTGAATGAAGCAGTGGCGCATATAAAGAAATGTTGACCATAAAATGGTTGGCTCGCTACCAATGTTCAGTCATTTCGCATTTAAGTGGGAACACAAATATGCAGTAGAAGCGATGCCTCTCCTTAGGGGAAATTCCCACGAGAGGATGGTTAGTCAAACGAAAGCGCTAGAAATCAAAGATATAAGGAAGACTCAATTAAGTTATGAGGGTTGGTTATAAATATAGCATTACAGAAAGAAACATATGATTAAGCAATACGATAATCATCGTAGTTTTTGGGTGAGGGAAAAATATGACCATAATTTAAGATGTCGAATTATTAGCAAAGTTTTCAATTAAAATGAGTGATGTAATTTTTTCACCACAATATAAAACAAGCAAATTTACGTGGAAAGATAATCAAAAATATTTTTAAATATTCAAACAATTTGAATTATTACAACTTTGAAAGATTCCACATGTTTTGTCACTAACAACCAGGTTTTCGCCTTTCGGTATCTTCAGGTATTCTATCACAGTGTGATGCCTGAAGATGACGAAAGGCGAAAAGCGTGTCGTTAGTGACAAAACATATGGAATCGTACAAAGTTGTAACAGTTCAAATTTCATATTGAAATTCCATCAAGCACCTTTAGTCGATATCATAAATTATTTAACAAATATTTTTCTGTAATCTTCTGTGTTAAAAATTATTGAAAAAATATCATTATTTTCAATGTGGATTTTAAGTTCTATATTGTTTCTTTTTTAAAGATCTGTAGCAACAATGAAGTTTTTTTATTAATATCTACAAAAAAAAAATCTCAAAGAATAAAAACAAAACAGAAAATAGGCAATGCTGGATGTAGAATATAATACAGATAAATTTTTGAAAAGGACGTTTCCATCATTTACTCTTTTGTTTAAAATTTTGTAAAACCCTAAACAAGTCGTTCATTAAAACGAATTATGCCAACGTATTTACTAATGTCAATAAATTTATATTTTGAAAATTATGAACGACTATATAAGATATATATGACACAAGCATAAAGGTATCTATCTCATATTTGAGTGACTGTACGCCAAAGTGAAACAGTTGTAACGTTCAAAGGTTCCTTATCTGAACCTCTTAATTTTTATGTATACGTTCATACTGTGTAAATTATTGATATTACATTACCATTTATAGTCTATATACATAACATTTTATTTTTCCGACCGACAAAGTGTACTCTTGCAACACTGTAAGCCGAAACAGAACTCAAAGTTATTGCAAAACTTCTAAGAGTTTTAGTAAAATCATTAAATAAACATTATGACAGCGAAAAACTTTGTAGTTAAACATATTTCACGGTGAAAAAAAAGCAATGTATTTTAGTTCTACAAAATTATTTTTTTAAATATAGTTGACAGCTATTTCGGCTCACGCCATCGTCAGAACTATGCTTAAACTAACATTCGCTTATCTATATATAGCTGTGCAGAAAAGGCACACAACACATCCTCTCTCCTCTCCTGTTCCAACGGCCTAGCTTGTTACTTTAACACAATGACACTAAATTTTCAAAATTCTAAATGAAACAATAGGTGTCTATGAGAATAAGATTATATGTGGGACGGAAGTGGTCCTTATGGAAGCAAATCAGACCACCCTTTTGTACAACGGCTGGACAAGTGGCGATACTATTATGTTAGTTTGTTCGTTAAGAATCCTTTGTGATAATTGGTGTCTATTGATTTCCAGCTGTTCCAAAGCCGTCATTCTCCGACCCTTACTACAAAGATGTAAACGTTTAGGCGTTGAGTTAGAATTTATATTATGTGATTCATTAATAACGTGATTAGCGAATTGTGAATATGTTTTTATACTGTTTTAATGATCTTACATGTTCCTTAGCTCGAGTAGATATACTTCTACCTGTCTGTCCGATATAAACAGATAAACATGAGCCACAGGACATTTTATAAATACCGCTCCTGTCCAGTTTATTGATTTTATCTGCACTATTTTTAAAATGTCTGCCTAAGTTATTGTTGACCTTGAAATCTACGCTTATTGAGTTTTTAATCTCCCGATGAATTTTTTCGCTAATGCTACCTAGGTAGTTAATTGATTTATAGAAGCGGTTATCTTGTATTGGGTTCGGGTAAATGAGTTTTAGCTCTAGTCTAGCTAGAAAACTCATTTACCCGATGATGGCGTGAGCCGAAATAGTTACCAGCTATAATTGTTAAAAATAATTTTGTAGAACTAAAATACATTGCCATTTTTTCACCGTGTTATAATGGAGTTCTACCAAGTGAATGCCAATTCAATTAATAAACATATTTCCTTTGAAAGCTTTAGTATTTTTAATGTTTACTTTTTTTCTTTAGCATATGATTGAAAATGAGATTTTTTTAAAAGTTATAATGCTTTAAGACTAATAACGATATTTTCAGTTCTACCGTCTTCCTCTTCTGGGAGTTTATATTTAACATTTTTTACACCATCAAATACTTTCTATTGATGTGATTTGACAAAACAATAATTAGCTTGAATAACGTGAGACGAAGTAACTTTGTATATTCCTATTTTGTTTAAAATTTCAGTGTGTTATCATTTTTAACTTGGCGTTGAATGGATCGTAAAAATAACTAGAATCAGTGTTTAACGAATAATTTCTTGTTAATTAGATGTCAGAGTTGCAGTAAAATATTATATTTTTTAGTGAGAACTTAAAAAAACTAACTGTTCCAGTTTATATAAAATCGACATTATTTTTTTCCACATTTTTCCACTTTTAATGCAATATAAAGCAGTATTACTTAACTGTGTTATCAGTTATGTCTAAATATTTAAATGAAGTTTTTTACGTATTAATTGGTCTGTGACTATGCAAATCTATTGTACGAACAATTTTATTTCAAGCATATTTCATGTGCTGCTTACTATGTATGGTGAAAATTAAAAGAACAACAATTTTGAGCATTCTTGTCTCGGCTATCAGAATAAATGAAATGTATTTATTCACATTGTAAGAACGACGAATTTTAATCGTTGCATTACCTTTGTTTGCAAAACTTCTTGTATCATTAGATATACATCTAGACTGGAAAAATGAAAAGGAGACTAAGACCTGGGGCGTGACCGTTTCGCAACGAAAAACAAAAAAAAATGTGATTACCGAAAATGAAGACACATGTATACAATGATAATTTTTTGCATTACAATTCACAAAAGGCGGAAAAAACCATGCAGGGAGTAATCAACTCTTATGGCCTAAGGGATATTAAAGCAGTACTCAACCATAAGGTTTTTTTTATATATAAATACAATAATGAGTAAGCTCTGGTTCTATTGAAAAAGTTAATTTGCGTAAATAATATGACTTTGTCTTAAAATAATATTTTTATACTATTATATTGCGATGTACGTCCTCCTCAGATCCAGTGTACAATGCAATGTACAGTAACCTTGTGACTGTTTTCAAAAGATTATTAAAATTTATTTTCATCGGAACCTTTTGTACGTCATAGTGTGTAAAATTTTATTTTGTAGAGATTTGTCAGTGCTATCAAACAGTGCGCATTTATGCAAATTTTGTTCAATTTCGCAGGCTGTCTTCACCGCTCAAGGTTTTTATGTATCTTCTATCTTTTCGTTGTTTTTTTTATTAAACAACATTTTTTATAAATATCTCGAAAGTAAAAGTATTTTTATTTGTTGAAATTCAGTTTAGTGGTAAAATTGAAAAAATAATTGAACTGAAAAACGTGGAAGTTAAATAAAATTTAGTTTATTGTAGATTTTTTAAAAATTAAACACAAAGACTGTTACAATTCACGTATATACATGACTAAGTTTATCACGAAAACAAGTGAGTATTTATTGTATTATTATTGAAAATAATCTCGTTAAATGGGAAATTTGTTCATTGTAAGGAATCGAAGACATTTTCTCCCAAATAGTCAAAACCATTTTTTTTTTATAACAATTATTAAATTAAATATTTGATTGTCGGAGTGACCGTATCTTTGTCGGATGAAAAGGTGTGACAAAACTATCGGGTGCTGGACGTCATTTCCGTAGAGAGCTGAAGTGGAAGAGGTTGATATGGTAAAAACTAATCTCCAGAAAAAATAATAACGAAATGATTTTTAGTGTTAATCATTAAATTATCGAGCAATTTTGAGATATTTTTCAAGCAGTCATTTAAGCTATAAAAAAAATAATAATCTTACTTGAAAGATGTGGTATAACATTCTTGATATTGATATTCTTATTAATAGAAATAACAAATATAAGGAAAATTATGTTACACTATTCTGACTATAAAATTAAGCTGCATAAAAAAACCAAATTCAATAAAATTATGAATTCTATAAAAATTTCTTGAAATGGCATGATAAGGACATAGATGAGACTTTTTGTTATTGATACTTGCTATCTTAAAATAACAATGGATTTAATTTGAGGAATGGGTATAATTCGAACAATGGATATAATTTGAGTGTAAATTTGCAATGGATTAAGTATTACATGTAAATATCATTTTAGGTATTAAAGGTTACATTAAAAGACATATATAATTAAATATTTGGCTGCAGATATTTTAAATGTATATTAAAAAATAAAAAAACTTTAAATTGTTAAGCTATCAATATGATAAAATTACCTGATATTTACCGTTTTTAAGCTCAAAAATCAATGTTCGGTTAAAGAATCTGTTTTTATAAAATTCAAAGACCAGACTGCAAAACAAGCTTTTAAGAATGGATTCAAAAAGTTGTTGTCTATATAAAACAATGATATTCTCATATTATTAATAAATTAATGAATAATATATTAAAAAAAGGTTGGCTTACAGTTTAAATTTCGGTGTCATTTCATACCCTTTTGCTTAAAATGCAAAATATCTCAGAATGCATAAGTTTGAATTAAAATTCAAATGATTAAAAGGGGTAAAAAATGTACAGCAGTATCTTGTGACATGGGTTAATGTGCGTACAATAGGAACAGAAAAAAGGTCGTACAATAATGTGGATTTTTACTTTAGCTAGCGTATTCTGAAAGAGCATGTAGCGAATCCTGAAATCAGTGCTGTTCCTCTATTACCAAATTGGCCACACAAAGATTATACTAATTCTTACATTAGGTCACCTTACTTTTAATCACACAAAACGCACCAATTTAAAGTAAGAATTCGTTTGTTTCAAATAACATAATTACATTTTGATGGTATTGCAAAAATTTTTCACCAAAAAGTCATTCCCGTTTTGTATACAAGACTATCGTCACAAAAATCGAATGTCATTAATATCAAATTATAAATTATTGTATTTATATATATATATTTAGCCACGAAACTAAGGGTTTATATGTTTCTCTGTATAATTCATCTTACATAAAGTGATACAAACTGTTTATCAGTCGTCAGTTCTACTTAGCCTGTTTGATAAGAAGCCTGAAATTATCGAAAGGCTTAATCCGAATCATAAAAGACGATACATATGAAAATGTACACAGCTTCAATAATTCTAATTTGTTATTGAAATTCTATCAAGCACTGTCAGTTAATATCGTTAATTATATGTATTATTCATTCGATAACAGAAAAATGTAAAATAATTTTAATTACTTTTTCATAAAATAAAGTCCTTTAATTAACTTACATTCTGCTTAATATTCGTATTGTTTTCATGTCAAATTTGTTCCTTTTTTCTGGCTAGCGAGATATAAAATATAATAATATATTGATATTTGATATCCATTGGATACAAGAGATTTCTGGTGAACTACTGTTATAACGAGTTGTTTTTATTGCTTCATAAGTCAATATCTTTGCAATATTTCTTTTTTCCATCGTTAAATTTCAGATACAGAAGAAGCCTTATTTAATTGACATATTGTTGTATTTGGCTTTAAGTCAACTAAAGTACATTTATGAAAATATTTAATTGAATTCAAAGGCAAGAAAAGGAGAATGATTAATTTAACATTTTTAAGGTGTTAGCTGTCACTTCTTGGCAAAAAAGTTATTTTATAATATTTAAATGAATACAATGCAATTTCATGTCTTTTTGCACAATCTTAACATTTTTCTGTGTATTTATGTATTTCATATAATTTAATCTTAGAATGCCAAATCTCTCTTGCCTTATTCAAGAGTTTTTTGAGCTTTAATTCTTAAAAAAAGAGGACTGTGAAAAAATTAAAGATTTGAGGTAAACAGTACAATCATTTTAGTTTTTTGCAAGTTAAATAATGTCAAGTTTATTGAGGCTGAAACGACAAATAAACAGAGGTAACAAGCATACATATATTTTCAATGAAATAATGTCAAGAATTCGTATATAGGAATAGTAATTGTAAAATCATATTTGTGATCAGTGACATTGACGTCAATGATATGTTTTCTTTTCAAATTGACACCGAACTACGAATTTAACAATTTGAATTAGGCTTTTATTCATGTGAATTCTGGTACCTTGTACTTATCTAAATATCTTAAGCAAAACCTTTGAACGTATTTTGCACGCCTCTGTGTGACACTCTGCAGAAAGGAGACTGTTACAATATGGCCGTATTAAAAAGTTGTATCTGCGTTTCATGAAAGAAAAGCAATTCTACCCTTTTGTTTATCCTTTCTGGTGCGTATGACTAATTGCCACTTTTAACAAAAGCGATGTCGGGAAACGTTAAACATATGTTATACTTATTTATTGAATCGAATTTTACAAGCACGTTTTTTCCAGAGAAAAGAACTAAAGATGTTCTTGTTCTTATGAACTTTGTTTTCATAATTTTTTACCAATTTTACTAATAAAAACTGTTTACATAAAATGAGAGCTATAAATGATATTCCTATACATTTACGACTTTTACGCATTTCCAAAATTGCAAAATGCCTACTTCCTTTTGGTAAGACCAGATAGGTGAATAAAAATGTCATATCATAACCATTGAGCTTTAAAATAATTAATATTAAGCCTTGGAATTCATACATAACGATTTCAAATAGATGCATATTTTTTTTTACATATAGAACGTTTTTGTTTTCATTTTGACATTTAATTTCAATGAATTTGTGTTTTATAGATAAACTAGCGGACGCGTTACGTGTTGCTGCGATTTCATAGAGAAAAATTAAACGAGACTTGTTACTATTATCAAACAGTATAATTTTAGTAATGTCGTTTTAATTCTATTTATTTATTATTCGAGGGAGAGTTGGAAGAAAATGGTTTGCTCGAAACTATACGTATACTCAAGAATATTGTAAAATTTTATGACGATCGAATGAATAGTATAATAATGCATAAAGGTCAAACACACACACATACAGTGATTTTTATACATAAAGATAGAAGCAGGTTAGATTAAACATCAATTTTTTCTAGTGGTGGTATGCCAGAATCATTAGTGGGAGTGTATACTATTAAGACGTTTTTCTCATTGAAGATTGAGTTTTGATAATTTATTATATAAAAATTTATGTACTACATTATAAATACTAAAGCTTACATAAGCTAGCATAAGTCTGTACAAAAATTCTGTAATTAAAACAGTTATCTTGGAAAAATGAAGATTTCAACTTTACCGAAATAGCGACTGGTTCTACAAAAGTCAGCGTTTCAGAAATCTCCAGTGTTTAACTGTTTACCGCCAAAATCGACGTATAATCAAGAAGAGTAAAGGAAGCGGATAAATTTAGCATACGCTTTAAAATGGTTTGTTTTGAAACGTTGCACTTTGAATCTGAATGTGGCATTTAAGCAGGCAATGATAAAAATCTTATAACATCTCGTTAATATTTTCATACAACATTTTACTTGTATCTATGCGTTTTAGATTGACTATGATTACTAAAAATAAAGTTTAATAAATTAAAAAAATATAAAACGTGAAACATAGAAAGTAGATTTCAATTTTCTATTTCATTGGTTCTGGGAAAAAAATGACTGACTATTAATTGTATCTTGCATAATTGAAATAAATATATTGCATACCTAAGATTTTGTATGACGTCAGTGTAGTGTATGTAAATATGTCCTAGGTCAGTATTTTTTAATAAATAGTGGAATAGAAAAGTTATGATTAAAAATTCATTGATAAAGTTTTCCTACTTAATCAGTGAATTTAGAATTTTAAAAAAGTGAGTCATATATTATTAAATGAAGATTTATTTATTATTATCAAGTATTGTGTAAATTGTGATAGAACAGAACCGTTAACTACTTATTATTAATGTTTATTAAGTGAACAAATCCAATAATACATTTTTTATTTACTGATAAAAATATATTTATTCAAAACCGATATTATTAATAAATTTATTTTGTGTTACTTAATCCCCTAAAATGGAGTTTTATGACAAGAATTAATCGGCTTTGAATGCATTTTCATCACATATATTCGTATTTGGATTCAATATTTAAATACGTAATTTTCACATACAAATCCTGTTTAAATTCCATGATAAGTATTGCAACATATAATTTATATGTATTTCGAGCCGAAAAGGAAAACGTTTTATGACTTTTATCAATTTTATTAATAAAAGTCAAAATCAATTTGTTTTTGAAAGATTTTTATATTCAATAAGAATATTTATTTTTTCTAGCTGAATTAAGGTGTACACGGAGAATTATAAAAAGCCGTATCTGTAATTGAATATAATTATCCAAACATGAAAATACTATCTCAATTTAGTCGGAAAAATAGGATTTAATCATAATGGTTTCAAATTTCCCTTTTCTATGAAGTGGGAATAAATGCCCTTACAGCTGCGCTGTTTGACACAGCGCCCCCGTGCGGAATCGTCAATAACCACGCGGGGAACACAGAGAGAGTGATTTGGTCTCGTATATTTCTCTGTGGGACGCGAGCCAGACTGGAGTGACATCCAACTGGGGTTGAAGGCTCGCATGGCGGTAGAAGACACGTCAAAGATATTAAAAAAATAAGATTCAAATTACGATTCTCACTGTCACGGCTTCGTCAGCAGGTTATTGAGTTGTCAGGAAAACTTATTTTAGAATAAAACATTACTGTAATCAATTCACGAATAATGAATTAAAATGAAAAAAAAAAAAAAGTTACACTAGTGAATTAATCGTTAATGAAACGCAAAGTTATGATTCTCATTAAGTTGCGGCAATCGTGACAGTGTGGTTTCAAAAAAAATATTACTTCATCTATCAACGGTAAATTCGTACAAAATTTGAAACAGACATTGAATTTTTATTAAGCTTTTGTGTCACATGACCGTTGAAACTGAAAATAATTGAACTTAGTCGACCCATGACAAAAGACATATTGAAAAATTTTGATCAGTAAAAAGTATGTAAAGTACGTTCAAAGAAATATTTTTTTCTAGTAATTTTAATGTACGACCTTTATTGAATTATATCTGTAAAAAAAGTAGAGGCTTAAGAAAATAAATATTGTATTTATGACTCGAGTAAACAAATTTGATTGTATGGTATCATATGTATTGTAGAAAACCATATGGTCTTCTACATCTTCGTATAATCCAAAATTTGTATAATCGTATAAATATGCTTGACTTTATTGTATGAAATCGAAATCTTCCACAAACTTAAAATTTATTTAAGTACCAAATGTAACGTGTAAGCTACGTACAAAATTTAATTTTAGGTTTGAATGAAAATTCATTTTTATCTCTTCATTGAATTTGAAAACAAAATTTATTCATGATTATAAAGTATTTCATAGAAATCTTTTTATTATTGAAAAGAATTTTTTTTTAATCAATAAAATTGTACGAGAAAAATCCATTAACAAAAAAAAATTCTCAATATGACCGTTTTTCATATTTTTTAATCAAATTACTATCCATTTAATTTCAAGGTTGCCAAAATCGGCGTAAAAAATAGTAGAGACCTACTTTTATAACAAAATTAGAGCCAGCGGTCAAAGTGATTTATGTAATGGGAAAACCGTGGGTACTTTCCATTGAAAATGAGATTCAATTTTCATTTTGATTAAATGATTTATCTTAATTACGCCTAATTCGTCTTTATCTCTCAAAAATAAATTATTAACCGTTTGTCATAATGATTTTTGACTTTTTAAATGATATCTTTTAATGGATTTGTACCACACTTCATAATTTCTTTTTTAGAAAATTAAAAAAATAAATTAAAAAGGAAATGGTATTCCTGAATGTATCTGAAATATAATATATCTGAAAGATATTTTTTTAGTCAAGTAAAACGCTTTTTAAAATAGCACAAGCAGACAGAGTGTTTGTTTTAGTTTACATAATTTAATTTTTAAAATATATAAGCGATATTGTCAAAAAGTATTCAAAAAACAAATTTAAAAATCAATTCAAAGTGTTTTGTCTTACAACATCAAGATAAAAGTAAAGATTGTTAAAAAAAATTTACGTCACGTCGATATATACTAATTACCATAACATCAATTAAATGAAATTATTATTCTGTTTCTTTAAGGTTGTCAAAATTGAAAACTGATGAACGAAGCAGTTTGTACGATATTAAAGTGTGAAATATTATTAGCCCGTTTCCAAATGTATTGTCAAATTGTTTGAAATTAAATTGCTAAATATTAAATAGAACACAGCTTAAATGGGTATTTATCAGTTTAAAAAAGCGTATTTTGTTTAGTTAGGTAATAAACATTTTCTAATATAGCGGAAAAATATTTTTTATCGATACGAATAAATTTATCGTTGGTTAAAGCAGTCTAGGCTAAATCGTGCTTAATTGTATGATCAATGTATTCAAAAAACTTTCTCTTGTGTGATTTATCACGTGTCATCAATTATCAAAGTAAATATTTGTTTCAAACGTTTCAATACCAATGCACGAATGTATCAAATAAATAAGGTTAATTGATGAAATTTAACTGTTCAATATTATAGAGTGTTGTGATTTTAGCAATTTACTAGATTTACCACTTGATACAACAGATAGAAACCATTATTATCAATCAATGGAATGTTTTTAGAACGCATAAAACGTAAATTAGCATTTCAAGTTGAGTTTGGCAGGATCAAAACGATTTTAAACTTCCTACCGACCTTTTGTAACAACACCAAAGAAATCATCAATTATTCATGTTTTTACATGAAAATATGAATCAATTTGAATGCAATAAGACCTCTATAATAAATATGTGTTTTTATGTTTGAAATAATCGGTAGATCATAAACGTCCCTCGTATTTGAAACAAAGTAGCAACTGAGGCAATTCGTATATTTGTAATAAGCATATTTTTTCAAAAATAATATACACAAATTTTTTAATATTTTTTCCACAATATATTTTATGATTAGGCCCGGTTTCGCTCATTAAGAGCATTATCAATTATCAGTTGATATATATTTTTCTAAATAATAAAAATATAACCGGTCCTGATCATAAAATATACTGTGGAAATAAGTACTAAAAATGTGTTTTTATTATTTAAAATTTCATGCCTTTACATCAAAACGTGACAGTTAACAAATTGAAAGTGATAAGAATATTCAATGGATGCTATTTCTAATCTTCTGGTATCATTAAATTTTCATTGTTGAAACTTTGCACGATACCACATGTTTTGTCACGAACGATCTGGGTTTTGTCTTTCGGCGTTTTCAGATATCTCATCTTTCACATTGAAGATCATGCAAGTGATATCATATGCAGAACCGTACAATGTTTTACGAATTCAAATTGGATATAGAAATTTCATCAAGCACCTTCAGTCGATATCATATCGTAAATAAAAATCTGCAACTATGTTTTGAAATTTTACTCAGCTCCTGCGTTGTTTCACAGAGAGGCTTTGACGCAGGTTAAGGCTCTGGAAGAATGTTTGCCTGGACTCGAAATGTTCGATGTTATTCCTGTCACGCGCCATCCGATTCGCAAAGCCACTTTACTCCATACACTTGTACATTTGCACGTGTTGGGCGCATACACGCACGTGGACACGAGTGCAAACGTTTCCTTCCCCCATATTTATGCACGCTCTTGCATCTTTGTGCATTTCTCGCCGAAGTAATAAATCGAAGTAAACTTCATGTTCAAGATTCCCCCTAGACTGAATGTTTTATAGCGTCTTAATTCAACGAAATATTTCCTCTTTTCATTGATTCTCGTCATGTCCATTCGAGAATAAACAAAAAATCATAATCCACCAGCCGAATATGATTTTCAATACTATCGTACAAAAATACATGGTGTGTGAGTTTTATTCAAGCGAGAGAAAGATTGTACACTCTTTGAAGAATAAAGCTGTTAGTACATCACAAAACTAATATTTTTTTTCTGACAATGGCGTGAGCCGAAATAGCTTTCAATTATATCTTATAAGAAAAAAAAATGTAGAACTAAAATACTTTGCTATTTTTTCACCGTCTTAATATTTTCTGTTTTATTAAACAAAAAATACTTGCAAATAAGTATTACTGTCATATTACTCATAAAAATTAAAATTTAATTAAATAAACGATTAAAATAAAAATATCGTGATACATCATGATCACATGATACAATATTTCATATATTTTTATTTGAAAATTTTTAGAGTAAAATCACTGATAATTTCAAATTTTTTTTATATAATTTGATCGAATAAAATATGATACATTTTTTTAAATCATAAAAACAAATAAGTGTTCAAAATTGCAAGCGAATACTCTCAATTCTTGTTTATGTGTATTATACACGTGGGAATGTTCATATATCATCGAATTGCACCAATTACGTTCAATCAGGGACCGCATTAGTAAATACCTGGATTATTCGTGTTCAAGTAAACATTAACTGAAATACTCTTTGAGTGTGTGAAATGTACTAGTATAACGCGATTTTGATCATACTATCTGTCAGATTGAACATGTTTGTCATATAAGCATATTAAACGATTGAGTATTGAGTTTAAGATTCAATTAAACATCAGTATTGCACATATGTTTATAGATTCTGATTGGTACTCGTCATGAATCTTTCTATAGTGACATGAAAACTATTTTATAAGCTTTAAAAGACTCAATTTATAACATTAAAATAAATAGTCTTTTCTACGCAAATATTTAAAATTAATCGAGTGCAATTCATTTTTATAAATAGATGAAACAATTGCAAGTTGACATGACATTTTTTAAAACAGAGAAACTCTCGTTGAGTCTATTATTTTGGAAGCAAAAATGACAAAAAAAATAAAAAAAAGCTTGCCCATTTGAGCAACATTAAATAACTATTGAAAACTTTATTGAGGTTTCTTATATATTTTCAGAATCAGAAGAGATGTTTTCAATTTATCATGTATTAGCAATGGTTTATCAAACTATCGTTTTTTTATTGTGATATAAATATTATATTGTACACAATAATTAAAAACTGATACTGAACATATCGATATTATATCACGTTAATTGTTGAGTCTAGTGGTGAAAGTTATTACACCTGAATATAATATGAAAGATTCGAATTTGATCTAAAGCAAAATTATTTGAAAAACATACAAAACGAAAATTGAATTCATAAAAATTTACATATTTTACAAAACTATAATACGAGAAATGCTCATTATTATTTGACTGATATCAAAACAATTCAGTATCTTTGTATTAAAGCGCAACATGTGAATTCTAATTTGGAATACATAATATGGAAATTAGCGAAGCTTTGCTGCACATTCAATTTGTCCTATGTGAGATTTTAGTCCAAACGAGTTTTAGTTTGATGCGAGAATTGTTTATACAAATTTAGAAAGTTAAATCAATGCCCTCTAAAATGAACTAAAAATGTCATATGTTACATTGTCACAATTAAAATTTCGAGAAGTTTTGTCACAATTAAACTTTTAAATAGATTTTTTTTTATTATTATTTTCTTGATAAAAACGACGGTTAATCTCGATAAAAAAATTGATCACAATACGTTTTTTTCAATGTCATGGAGCTAAAAAAATAAAAAATCAACTATGTGAATAAAATAATTTCTTCCCATCGAGTGGAAACCGTTGATTTTTTACCCTCATATGCAAACATGAATATTGCATTTATCATTCATGGTTTTTTTCCCGTCTAAATAAAAAATACTGAAAAAAAGTCTTTCGCAAGTTTAAGTAAAAGTTTTTTTATTAAATTAAAATTCATAGTTCAATGATTGCAATCTGTTTCACTATTTATTTTTATTTTCTTTATCTAATGTTTTTTGAAAACTGTTTTTGATTGGGACAAATTGACCGTGTCTCGATAAAAAGCTATTAGAGTTATGTAAAATATTCGTTATGTTCCTTGCATATTATACCATATTGAAGCATAAAATTTGATTATTTGAACCATACAAAGATGCAAATTTAATGTGAAAATCATTGATATTTGACGCAATTTCACTACCGCAAAACTAGTATGGTTATTGGAATATAACTGATTTGCGGAAATTTGTAAACAATTATTTTTCACCGGGAGTGGTTTAAGTATCAATGAAAATGAATGTTATTTAAAAATTATTAAAAAAAATAATACTAAAAGTTGATTTCTATTTCGTTTTAGTGGATTCCGTGGTAAAAATATCATATTCAAGACAATAATATTAAAAAAAATACTACTTATTCTTTCTATAGCCAATATATATATTTTTACATAACTAGATGATTATCAATATGAAAGCAAAAGCAACTGATTCAGGTCTGTTTTTTTCAACGTTTTGCATCATTATGTACTACGTTGAAAATACGTTATATATACATTTTTAAATAATTGTTAGCCAGCTAAATAAAATTATAAATTAATAAATGTATATTTTATGTTTAATATAAGACATGCACGTATTGTATGCTTTGTATATTTGTTTTAAATATTCTACCAAATTTCATAGCAATGCTTTCAAAGAAGTGTCATTCAATAGCCAAATAATGCATTCTTTTCATTTTTGATGCCGACACGTTGATAAAAAGAAAAATAAGTGATACGAAAAACAATATAAGATAGTTGTGTGTAGTTAATCAATTTTAGTTTAAAATCAGTCATTAAGAGTATACATACCGGAAGATTACTCGATAATTATTTATAAAGTTAATTATAAAATATTTTATTAAAATTTCGAACGAGCTCTATTTATTGATTGAATTGGCATTCACTTGGTAGAACTCCATCATAACACGGTGAAAAAATAGCAATGTATTTTAGTTCTACAAAATTATTTTTAACAAATATAGTTGATAGCTATTTCGGCTCACGCCATCGTCAGAACGCGTGAGCAGAAATAGCTATCAACATTTTTTTTGGAACTTATTTTTCATATTTGAATGAATTTAAAGCTTGCTTAAAAGTTAATTATCTAGTCAATCTTAGTCGACTTAAGCCCTAGATGTATTGAAAAACGTACAATCCGTTTGACCGATTTAATTTTTAAATGATTTCCGCTTGAATGATAATAAATTAAAGGAAAAAATGTTAAAATCACTTATTCAAAACATTGAATGTTGATCTCATCTCCAGTAACTAAGTGATTTTACCTCCCTTATTTCTCCCTTATCTGTAGTAAGCCTCCCCATACGTCATTGTTCCCGCCTTGCACTGGGGTTGGCAATTAGGTCGTGATAATTAAAGCTACATCGGTTCGAGAAAGAGCTTTTGCGGTATAGCCGACTGCGGTATAGGGCGTTTTGTAATTATTGAAACGCATATGGGGCGGCAAATGGATGATTAATTGTTAAGCCGATGATAGGTATATTCGATGCAAATATCTTTGCCATTAATGATAAAGTTAAAATTGTTTACAAATATGTGTCATAACTATAGAGAATGACACCGAGTCTTAATTATAATTTTTGAGACTGATGTAATGAAAAACATAACGTCTTACCGTTCAATAAATCAAAAGATGTCGTTATTTGATAAAACGTAATAATTTCAAGCCAAAAGTCTGTTTTAGATTTCTTAATAAATTTTCACCGAACAAACTTTATAGTGTGTTCTTTTTTTCAAAAATTGATGGGAAGTTACTGAGCGTCCGTATCACTGTTAATTTTGCAATTATTTTTTCAACGAAATTTTCGTTTTTTTATGAAATAAAATATCCTTTAATATCAGAATGATTTGTATTAAATTCTGAAACAATTATCTCTTTATTTATTTTTTAGCTGTATCTGGAGAGTTAAGCAAGAAACCGTACTTTGGTATCACAAATTGATTTTAAAAAAACCCTTAAATTAGCAGATCCATCTTGTGTTATTTGAAAGATACATAGCATAGAAGATTTTGTTGGATTGTTACGACGGATGTTATATACGGGAAAATAAATAATTAAGTACATGCTCCAACTGTATTTCCATAGATATTATTGTAGGAAACATTTAATGAAAAAAAGTGAAAATATTTTTTAAACAACAAAAACTTTTCTCAAATTTGAGCGCATGTTTTCTAAATTTCTCTTTATATATCCGACTGGCAAATCTACCCTTCAAAAAGAGTTTTCTCTCATTCCAATGATTAATTCAGATTTTCCAACCCCTACCATTGCCAGATGGTCTGTAAGGGATATTCGATGGGTGTGTAATCGATTAGTTAAAACCGCCTGCGGCTGAACATGCCTCCAAATGCTCCATCATAATGATAATGCTTTAATTTCCTATATTTAATAACATTATTCAATATGCTCGAGCCTCTAACTATATGTTACTATTATTTGAGAGAAATTATTTTGTGCAAAAACTGAATGCAGCACTTACAATAATTTTGAGGTATAAAGTTAAATCTATTTGTAATATGAATGAAGGTTTCTCGATAAAAATATGGTCACTTTATTTCATATAATTTCAGGGATTGTACGCTGAATTCGATAAAAATATGTTGAAATCATACATCATATTTCGTATTTGCGATAACAAAACGCAGCAAAATTGTTTGTTGCGACCAATTTATATCAAAAAATTGTTCTGTTATAATATTAAGAAAAAAATGTTTGTTATCTTTTAACGCTATGCTTTTGATTAGACTAAAAGTTTTATTTTATATTATGTGTTCTAAAAATTTTTTACACTCAAAAAAAGATATATTATTTTATCACTAGCCCATCAAAGTGATCAGTTATAGCGATAGATCCAGACAAACAAATATGTATTGATTGAATTGGTTCTTGGTAGAACTATATTATAACAAGGTGAAAAAAATATTGATTGAATTGAAATTCACTTGGTAGAACTCCATTATAACACGGTGAAAAAATAGCAATGTATTTTAGTTCTACAAAATTATTTTTAACAAATATAGTTGATAGCTATTTCGGCTCACGCCATCGTCAGAACTATGTCTGTATGAATAGTTCTGACGATGGCGTGAGCCGAAATAGCTATCAACTATATTTGTTAAAAATAATTTTGTAGAACTAAAATACATTGCTATTTTTTCACCGTGTGAAAAAAATAGCTAAGGTAAATATGGCTAGTTCTACTGAATATTTTTTAGGCATTAAGTGAGGTTACTTAAATAAAATATAAGATAACAACATATTATATGCTGCTTTCGATTGGGATTATTTCATAAAAATGAAATTTGTCAATTATTCAAATAACAAAAATATTGTATGAATAATACTTATTCCACCATCTATATTTGAATTTTTTTTATCAAAATATATGGTAGAAGTGCCTGTGCTAAGTGCTCTACAATTCACATATAAAAAAGCCTTCTAGAAAAGTATTTGGATAATATTTAATAATATTTCATAAGAAACATGTCTTTTGTTATCATTATTGCTGCCATTACATTAATTAATTAAAATTAAACGTACTACTGAGAAGTGATATTGAACAATCGAGAGATAAAATTTGAAATGTTAACCCTTGATTTAGAAGATTTTTTAAATATTTTAGAGCTTCGTAACATATAAGAGTTGATAAATTCAATATAATTGAATTATACTTCCCTTATACCAGCAGTAAGAATCTTACTATTTTAGTGATTGTCTTATGACGGTCCTTGAATATGTGAAAAGGATTATTATATATTCTTTGCTCGTAATAAAACAAACAAAAAATCGTTGCATAGCGCCGAGCTGCAGGGAATACACGACAAAAAACAAACCTACAAGACAAATGCAACAATTGACAAAAAATAGTAAAATGAATTTTAACATTCTAGTGCAGAGACAAGTGAAATAAGAAATTTTAAATAATAAAAACACATTTTTTAGTACTTATTTCCACAATATATTTTTTGATCAGGACCGATTTTTGATCGGATGATAATGCTCAAGATGAGCGAAACCGGTCCTGATCAAAAAATATATTGTGGAAATAAGTACTAAAAATGTGTTTTTATTATTTAAAATATCATGCCTTTCCATCAAGAAGTGACAGTTAATACCTTAAAAACGAAATAAGAAATGACAAGTCTACTAAAAAATCCACTAAAGAAGTACTTTACAGAAGATTGTCATCGATTGTTTTATGATGTGGTTTTTTATTTAATCTTATCTGCTTTTTAACAGAAAATACATACCGTAAAGTAAAGACAATAAAATTGTGTGTGTTATATAATTTTGGCTATCATTTGTAGATCAGCTGCGCTATTGTATTTTCTCCATTTATCGATTAACTTGTTATCAATCAATGGGTTATATTTGTAAGTACGGTTCGTGAAAATGTTTTCAATATATACTAGCACCAAAATAGCGCAAACGTTGATTGTGTTTGAATATTCAATAGAATTCCAGCGAGGCGGAGTAGTTCACAATTCTATTCTATTTATAAAATACAATCGTTGTATGAGTAGAAACATGGTATATATAATGTAATCCTATAATAAAGACTAACATATGAGATTTTTTTTAAATAATAGTGCAATGTTATTATTTTTAAATTTAGAACGACCAGCAACCATCTCGAGAGGAATTGTGTAATAAATTCAAAAATTAAATTGGAAAATAAATTTTTATTGCTGTTATTTGAGGAATATTTTTGATCACATATTATATTATACATGAGGTTTTGATCTCTTTTTGTGTTTTTTACGAGTTAAATTCGAATAAAAATTTTAAAGTAATGTTAAATTAAAATAATTAAATATGTATCATGAAATTTGAAGGGTATAATCGGTTATTAACATGTTAATGATTTTTAACTGTTTACCTATTAAAATTATTTAAAGCAAATAAATGAAAGTGTCATTCAATGACATCGAATATTTAGAAAAAAAAATTCAAGAAAACATTCACGCGCACATTTCACTGCAGTATCTTAGACTTAGTTATACCCTTTGTTCCATGATACATTGAATGCCATCCTCTGAAGAAAAAATCCACCCTGACTGTTGCGCAGCTCACGTGATAATCACGAATGAGGGTCGGTCGGTTGGGGTCAATAAATCAGGCCGTGTAATCTGAAGGAGCCTTTGGCCTCGCCGACTAAGAAGGGAAGCTCTCTCGTGGGAATACGAATCTCGAAAAGAATGCGGCGTAGCCCGTAGAGGCGTAGAGCCGTAGCGACGAAATTGTAGCCGCTGTAGAGGATACTTGCATAGGTTTATGTGAATTGTTAGTATTATTGTGGGGCAATTAACTTAATTGAAAAGACACATATTTAGATTTTACTAAGATTCAACATTTTTTTCAGTTCAGTGGTACTTTTTAATAAAATAAAGATTTCAGCATATCTGAAATACCTTTATAAGTATTTATTACGATATAAGTAATGTTTATCGCTAACCTCATCAAGAAATAAATTTAAGATAAACATTTCTTTTTTATATATATTACAAAAGTATTTTAATTAATAGTATTAGTAATAATAGATTTCAGTCCGCTATAAAAAATTTATAACTTTTTTAAAGTTTATAAACCATTCCGAAGTCAGCTCATATAGCAAACAACGCACATCTCAATGTTTTTATTCTCAAACCGTTGTAGTGTATCCTTATTTTAATGAATTCAACAAACTCAAATTATGATGTTCAAAGAGTTTTAATATCTTTTATACGAGCTTCATATACAGTAGAAAAATATCACTTTATTGAATGAGGTTAATTTATTCATATATTTTATAATTGTGTGAATGTTAAAAGTGTATCAAACATTTCATCTATTTACAATACTAAAAGTGCGCTATTAGAAGCACACGGTTGATTAAAAGTTATAACGAATTAAAAATAACGACACTACAAAGAATTGTATTCAGAAGTAACTTTTGTTTTATACAAGTCATGTTCAAGTGGCGAGCAAACTTTTGCAAGCTCAGCGTTCTTCAAATTTGAACAAGTTTGTTCGTTGTGTTTACCTTCACTTTGTCGTGAATTATGCAGTTAGTGAGCTTTTTCGTTTCTTTCTCATGAATTTTTACCTGGTAAACTTTATGAAAACACAATATGCACAAAAATAAAATTATCTTGACGATTACACGATTTTTTGGTCAATTTCATCTTCTTTTGTCGTTTTAAAAGCAATGTTAGTTCCAAAGTAACAATGATATTAACGCTAAATGACGCACGTCACTTGATGTTATGTTATAACCATTGGGGACTATTGGCACGCATTTTTCTTCTAATTTTATTTAGGTCACAAAAATAAGGATGGAATGAACAGAGCCTAATTCTCTATTTCCAACTCTCTCTTCTTTTGTTTTGCCAATCGAATGGATAAAAATAGAATTTTAGAATAATAAACATCGATTTATTTTTTAAAATAATACTTTATTATTAAGTTTATTGATTGAATTGGCATTCACTTGGTAGAACTCCATTACTACACGGTGAAAAAAATAGCAATGTATTTTAGTTCTAAAAAATTATTTTTTAAAAATATAGTTGATAGCTATTTCGGCTCACGCCATCGTCAGAACTATGCTTAAACTAACATTTTCTTATCTATATAAAGCTGTGTAGAAAAGGTACACAATACATCTTCTCTCCTGTTTTAACGGCCTAGCTTGTTATTTTCTCACAATAAAACTAAATTTTCAAAAATTGTAAATGAAGCAAAAGGCGGCTATGATAATAAGTTTACATGTGGGACGGAAGTGGTCATCACGGAAGCAAATCAGACCACTCCCCAGGAATAGGTGGGACTAATGGGGACACTATTATATTAGTTTATTCGTTAAGAATCCTTTGTGATAATTGGTGTCTATTGATTTCCAGCTATTCCAAAGCCGTCATTCTCCGACCCTTACTACAAAGATGCAAACATTTAGGGGCTGAGTTTGAATTTATATTATGTGATTCATTAATAACGTGAGTAGCGAATTTTGAAGCTTTTTTTTTACTTTTGAATGATCTTACATGTTCCTTAGCTCGAGTAGATATACTTCTACCTGTCTGTCCAATATAAACGGATAAACATGAGCCACAGGACATTTTATAAATACCGCTTCTGTCCAGTTTATTAATTTTATCTTTACTATTTTTAAGATGTCTGTCTAAATTATTGTTGACCTTGAAAGCTACGTTTATTGAGTTTTTAATCTCCCGATGAATGTTTTCACTAATGCTACCTAGGTAATTGTTTGATTTAAAGAAGCGGTTATCCTGAATTGTGTTCGGGTAAATGAGTTTTCTAGCCAGATTTTATTGTTTTTTATATAATAAATTATTTATCGTCGCTATCCAAATTCATATTTAATGTGTTATTCAATAAGTGATTATGGGCATTTAACTTGAAACAAAAGACATTTAATAAGATTTTCTTTTCCAAAGAGTGGTGGAAACGTTTTATTTACTAATTTTAATTAATTTACTTTAAGAAAATATAACGATATTTTGAGTTGCAACTAAAACAAAGTGAGGCAAAATAAATACTTCTTCATGTCATGAATGAAATTGTTAGCAACAATATTGCTTTTATTTTACTTTTATCAAATAAAGCAATATGTTATTTATTTGTTTTAGGGCTCAATAAAAAGTCATGAGCATTGATTGATGATCAACAGAACGAAACTTTTTTGTGGATTCGATCAAATATTTTATCAAGATAGTTAAAAATGTTAAGGTTTTTTCATAAACATAAAAATAAAAACATAAAAAAAAGTAAGATGAAAATTAAATTATTTGATAAATTATACTATTATAACTTTTTTGATTCTCAGAGCTGAAAATAGAAAACAAACATTTTCAGTAGGTTTTTTTTTAATTTTGCGTTAAAAGCGTTTTCATGTCTCATTTTGCTTTTAATTATTCAGTTATTGTATCTGAAAAAGTCCATTAATTCCGATCGTCTAAAAATCTTGAACTGAAAACGTTTTCGTCTGGAAAGTTGAATTTAATTAAACCACGATGTTGCACAGCGCAATCTAAATAATAAAGTTAAAATAATATTCAGGTATTTGAAGAAATCTTAAAGTGTAAAAATAACGAGTTTTAGCTATTATTTAGTTATTGTGTTTGCTGTTACAGCACACAAAATTTTAAATTAATAAAACTGAGTAACATTTCTGACCGTTTTTCAGTTTTTGAATTGAAAATGAATGTTATTTCAAGCCGTTAAAGAAGAAGTCTGTTGTATATAATAAAAAGCATGTTTTTTTTTAACTTTTTATATATAAAGCATTGAAGTTGACCACCATGTTATATGTGTCAGACTTAATATGAGTTTGATGCGTGCATATCGATGATTTTACGTGCTGCATGTAAATTAAGATTTCTCCCTCCATTCAGCTTAAAAGTTTTCTAAGAGTGGAAATAAACTTGTAAAGTTGGTCTTCCTCGCCCACATTAACCTGCAATATCTTGGTTTTCCTGTGTAATCATACCAAATTATTGTTTAGACGGTGTTAAATAAGTTTGAAAAGAGTAAGCCATGAGAATGTCGACTGCTGAAAGTTACTGAATGAAAGAATTGAAAGGAGTCTTTCCAGGTCAAGAAGCTGATTTTCTAAATCAGAATATTGAAGTGTCATGCGAGAAATTCTCTTTTCTCCGTTATAAAGTATTCAGAATACACTTTTTGTTTTCATTCATTTTGAGTTCTACGGATAAAAAGCTTAATTTTAATTTTGGCTTTGTTAAGGAACTAAATTTTTTGATAAAATATTTTTAATGAAAAGTAAGAAGTCGGGGATTTATATCGTTTTTGAGGAACAATCAAATTTTTGCTATTGCATAAATATGCAATGCTATGGTAGAATTGACAGCTGTCATAATTTAAGCACTCACGTTGTTAACAAAAAATATTTTTCATAGTAGATATTTTTATAATTTAAAACAATTTTATCCATTTTTAGCATACAAGCAAAACGCATTATTAACTCGTTAATACCCAATCCTATGTGATAGATTTATTTAATTTTTTGAATTGTTACAACTTTGTACGATTCCACCTGTTTTTTCACCAACGACCTGGGTTTCGCCTTTCAGCATCTTCAGGCATTCTATCACACTGACGTAAAGTCATTAGTTAGCATCTTATACATACTAATGTTATTAATTACAGGATAACACTTACCCCAAGGCAAGCAGTAAATTACAGCTAAAACATATTTAACAATATTAATCTAATAATAATAAACACAGTTGCCTGTGGTAATTTTCATTGACGATCTTGTTAATGAGTCATTCTTGAAAGGGGTTTTCCAACAAATATCAATAAACCAATATTAAAATATAAATGGGGTTTTTTTTGAAGATGCTGAAAGGCGAATTCCGGGTCGTTAGTGAAAAAACATGTGGAATCGTACAAAGTTGTAACAATTCAAATTTGATATTGAAATTCCATCAAGCACCATCAGTCGATATTATAAATGATAAATTTATTTCTTGTTATTAAATCATTTTTATAGATTACAAAAATAGTCCTTCCCTTAAAAACAATGTTTCATTCTTAAATTTATCAAGTGTATAAAATCAGCCACAAATACACCACTTATATACACCATATTTATAGAAAAAAAATAAAATAAAAATTATTGTGTGATCGATTTTTATTCAGTAGAACATTATTGCGTTATAATGACCAGCCACAATAAAACGCTTTGGCGATACATGTTTTGTATTTATTTGTACGTTCCTTGATCGATGAATAAAATTGACAAGGTCGATTGTCGAAATGACGTTAATGTTCGCCTACAATCGCCAAGAGACTAACGTTGTTATTGCGTGTTGGTCAAACCCACCCTTTATGAGACGATAAAGCCATATTACACGGCACTCTTAGTCTTTTAAATTTATTCTGATTGGATTCGTTCATAATATTATATATACAATAGTATAATATTATAAGCAATCCATTGTTATATCAAATAATGCTATGTCAAATTAATATTTTGTGAATTGTGCTACATATTATTAATTAAAAGATTTTTGTTAAAAAGTTTTGAATGGAAAGTTAAAGTCGATAAAGATATCTGTATCTTTTAGTGTTTTTTATGTAAATATAATTTAAAGCTGAAATTAAGTTTAGAAGTTACAATAAAAGTGCGTTATTTTAAGTACATTTTACGAAGAAATATTTTATTTAAAGTATAGTCAACCCCTTTAGATGTTATGTATCGCTTCTCATGGTGGAATAGTATTACATAATAATCAGTTGATAATGCTCACGATGGGTGAAACCAGTACTGATTATAAATATTCTTTGAGAATTATTGAATTAAAAGTGTTTTTATACTTTAACATATGAACTCATTTGTTTTATTTGACTTCTTACTGGGAGGTGCATGTAATTTACACTTATTTTATCGAATCAAATATATGATAAATAGATTTTGTTTGTAAAAACAAAAAATTACAATTTCATTGCATAAGCAAGATTTTCAACCTGAATATTTAACATTTTTTTCTCTCTGGAAAATAATGATCATGTTGATTTTTTGTAACGTTTTCTGATTTTTTTTTCATTTAATTAAAAAATAAATATCCACGCAAAAAAAAGTTATATACAATTAAATGAAAAATATTTAAATAAATAAAACAATGAAATTTTCCGACATCCATTATTGAAAAGAAAGGAAATAAGTTAATTCAAAATATTAAATGTAAAAATCGATTGCCAATTTTTATGTGTGGTTTCATAAACCGTATATGATATCGTGTAATAGTGGCTTAATAAAGGTGCAATCAGACCCTACTAAACGACTAACCTGTCGATACGCTGTTTATTGTTGAAAAATTCTAAGTACTTCATATTAATTCAAGTCATAGCCACTAGACGAGATTCGTTAAAACACTATTATTAACTAGTATAGATAGAAATATATACACACATTATGTCATAAATATTTATCAGTTTTTAAGCTAACCTAGAAAAGAAGCATAATTTGAACAAAATTTTCTCTCAATTTGAAGCATATGAATTGCTTATAAAGAATCTCGCTAAAATATATTGTTGAAAAAAGCTGGATTTATATCAGTTGTAAACTCTGTTACGATAACGATAACAATTAAATGACATAACTATAAAAAACGTATTTTTCTTGTATAAGATGAGAATATATAAATTATAGACATTTCATTTTTAAGGTGTTAACTCTTACTTATTGATGGAGAAGCATGATATTTAAAATAATAAAAACACATTTTTAGTACTTATTTCCACGATATATTTTTTGATCAGGACCGGTTTCGCTCATCGTCATCAAAAAATATAGTGTGGAAGTAAGTACTAAAATAATGTGTTTTTATTATTTAAAAAAAAATATAGACATTTATAGATAAATTAAAACTTGAATTGGTAGTGGTGAAATAATACACTCATAAAATAGATGGTGATAAATTACTGTTGATATTATAAAATTCTAAGAATTTATATTTGTTCGAATTATTCATACAAAGTAAATTGAGTTTTGGCCAGACATAGTAAATTATAATGTTGTGTAAAAGTGTAATAAAAGAAGAAAATATTTATTGGGGTTGAATATACCCTATGGCCACCTAACGTGCTACTGCCTAATCAAAGGGTAGGTATCCAATACGATGGACAACGAAAAAAAAACAACTCCACCTACCGAAACGTCACAAAATCATTAAGGGCACCTAACCCTGGCAATAAAATTTTAATTTTACTGAGATAAGAGAAGTCGATACCAATTCGAGCGCGAGCGTTTGTATTAGGAGCTCTGTGAGCAGAGGGAACAATTAAATTTCAATTTATGGAAAACTGATTTGAGACGGCTTAGGACGAAATTAATTTGAGTTTCGCAGAGCTTACGCTGAAAATGCTGGAAGAAATAATAATAACGTGTAGAGACGTCAACTGGTTTGATACTACTTAATGAAACTAACTGATGTATTGATAAGAGACATTAAATTATTATTTTAATTGAATTACTCATAGACTGCTAAATTTTAATCGGAATACTAATCTTGTATTTTTTAACACGGTGGAAAAAATAGATATATATTTTAGTTCTACAAAAATTTATAAGATATAGTTGATAGCTATTTCGGCTCACGCCTTCGTCAGTACTATATTTATAGTCGTACATTTACTTACCTATATATAGCTGTGAAGAAAAGGTACACAATACACCTTTTCTTCTGTTTTAAAAATCTAGCTTATATTGTGCTAGAAATAAAACTAAAATAAAAAATAAAGTAAAATAGTCAGAGGGCACTTGCAGTAAGCCTAAATACTGGCTGGAGATGATTTATTACAGAAATGCATTAGCCTTTTGCAATGATCTGAGGAGCGGCGAAAGACTTATATTTGTCTGTTCGCTGAAAATTTCATCTGACAATTGATATTTGTTGATTTCCAGCTGTTCCAAAGCCGTCATCTTGCGACCTTTATTAAAAAGATGTAAACACGTAGGCACTGAGTTTAAATTTATGTTAAGTGATTCCTTTATAAAGTGATTTGCAAATTTTGAATCCGTTTTTTCATTATTAAATGATCTTATATGCTCCTTAGCTCGAGTGGATATACTTCTGCCTGTGGGATATATTTTTGATCCAAAAGTTGTCGATGTTTTTTTTCAATAGATTAGAATATTTTGATTTTGATTTTTTTCAATAGAAACTCTATTTTTTATTTTTAATTTAAAGGTACTTTTTTATTCGAACAGTTAAGTTTCTTCAAGAATGTCATTTATGATAAATTTGAAAATAGGGTTTTATAAACTAAAGATACATCTAGCATAAGCGGCTTGATTTCCTAAAAATAACATATATGACAAAAATAATGTATGTTGAAGTAGTATATTTTTCGCCCCACTGCATAATTAATACAAACTTATAAAAACTATCATTAATTTAGCGTATAATGTTCCCAACTTATCACTTTTACTGAATTATATTGTAGATTTGGAAATCAACGGCTATATAATGAAACTGTCCCTCAAATGCATCAATTCGTAGCCTGAATAAACACTATGACGAAACTTTAAAGACAAACTTATAAAGAGTGCGTACTGTATTATTTTTCTAACCCCTTGGTCTCTTTCGTTCCGTCTTTCCTGACATGAGTGGTTATCATGATATGTAGAAATTTTTAACACACGCGTGAAGAATTACGATGTCCCCAGCACTAAGAAAATAGCCACTAACACGATAGATAAAGAAAATACAAGGCTTTATAGCCTGCTCACTTTTATATTATAAATACATTAGACATTATAAAACCGATGTGACCGATTGAATAGTATATGTTTTTCATAGATTAAAATTTAATTAGCTTTATAAAATAACCATAGAACACAGAAAAATTCTTTTAGTAAATAAATAATATCAGTTGTATCCGCTATATAAAATTTCATCACGATAAATCCATACTTCAGTAATCTCTATAAAGCAAACTTTGTATCAGGTAGTGTAGTTTATATAAATAAGCCGGGAAAACAACATATGACCACATAGATACATCTTGATAAAGAATTGGAATCACTTTTTATTACGCTATCTATAAAAATATTCTCTCGAGAAAAATATATGAAACGGGTTCAGATAAATAAGAGTTCATATATTTTATAATAACAAACAACCTGTTTTCGTTAATAAAACAAATATAACAAATGAACGAAGAAAGTCTGAAATTTATATTGATAACGAGATAAAAAGTTTTAAAAATAAAGCTATCCAGAGAAACACGGGGAAATGTATGTCGTTATGAAATGTTGTTGATATCACATAACTTGCAGGATATATAAATACATACACATTATGACTAGATAATAATGAGTTGAATTTTTTACCTTCAAAAACGAGAGAAAACATTGAATGAATTTAATTTACTCGAAATATGAAAAAATACCCGGAAATAATGACACTTGAATGAACTTTATTTCTATGAAAATAGTTTGATTTAGTTTTTAATAATAGTTATGATGTAAAATGGATATTAAATTATAATGAAACATAAATAATTATAATTTTTTTTCAATTCAATTTCAACCAATTAAGCGCCACTTGACATTGGTAATGCGCTTCTTGAAAAAGCGCACTTTTTTGTGTGAGTTGTGTTATTATAAAACAAAAATATAATTTTTATTGCTGTAATGTTAATACATATTTTGAGAAATCTTAAATATCGTAATTCATTTTTACATGAGATATGGCAGTGAGCTTGATATTTTGAAACATGAAAAATATTTGAAATATTTGACATGAAAAACATTGTTACAAGTTAACTATGTTTAGTTATATATTGTTGTGATAATTAAAATTTGTATGAATCGTATTCATGTATCGTCGACTAGGCGTGTTCGGTTATGTGTACCGTAGTAATGTGCTGGTGGCATGCAAAAGGTTAAATATACATCTTAACTCATCGAATCCCGGAACCGTGCTTTAACGTGATACACGATCCAACGCTTGAGTCTCGGAACCGTGTTTTGACGTGATAGACCGGCCCGTCGAAAAAAGACAAATTAAAGACATTAATCAAAGTATTTGACAGAGAATTTTAATGTTTTCTGATTGCCAAGACTAAAACCGGTTGAAATTTCAAATCGGTCATACAATTAGTTTTATCGCTCATGAAATTATTGGCTTACACAATCTAAAAACACAATCGTTTCACGTGCAATACACGACATCAACATTCCCTCTTCTGTAGACGATATATAAGTGGCACCAAGTCCATTCCGAGGAATTTTTTTGTAATATTCATAAAACAGATTGTTTGGGGATATGAAAAAAAACAGATTTTGATTCCTATACCAGCAACACAAAAAATAGTCCCTATAAGGCTTGCGAAATGTGTGCAAACCAAAAAAATATGTGAGGCTCGGTACATGTGTAAACAACAAAGTGTGGCTCTAAATATCGGGAAGTGTTGACAATTTAACCAATCTTAGGGTAATTATTATAATGTCGTTAAGCATCTCAGAAAATTTCATTTGATTATATCCAATATTAACACAGTTATAACACTTTTAATAAACACTTAAGAAATACGCCATTTGTTCAAAAATGGGCCGGACATAGGGGCAAACCTATTGCAAAATTTTGGCCGGGGCTGATAGAGTTATGGGAGTCTTCATTATATTTCTAGACGTCCAATCTAATAACGGTTGGCTTTCTTTATTACATAAAATTTTACTTTATAAAACTTTTTAAATGGTTTTATTCAAGTGTAAAATGATAATCAAAGCTTGATTCTTGAAATCATAACTGGAAAAGGACAATAATTAAGTTTCCAGACAGATATTAAAACAGTCTTCAAAGGTTTCAAATTTCTAAGAATCGGATTATTGAACGTTATTAAAACGAAAATTTTGAAAGTAAAACCTAATCCTCGAACAAAAATTATTATTACTTGGAACTGAAATCAAATAAGGTTTAATCATTTAATTTAGCTGAATATATGTTATTTTGAGCAAGTTTATCTCACTTTGTTTGTATCTGTTTCTTACGATCAAGAAAAACTTCTTCAACACATCGTGAGCAATGAAGTAAAAATTGCGTTCTCCTTAAAAACTATTTTGAGGTATTTGATGATTTGTTTTACAGGTCTTTAACTTGAAGTATAATATAAGCTATCATTTAATTAATAAAAGGACTATTAAATTTTTGGATGAGTTGTTAAGTAAGTTGGTTATTTTTGGTTGGTTATTCATTCCATCGCACGGATGCGATCCGTGCGATGGAATACCTGAAGATGCCAAAGGGCGAAACCCGGATCGTTTGTGGTAAGACATATGGAATCGTACAAAGTTGTAAACATTCAAATTTAATTGTATATATATCGAAATATTTAAAAGATAACATGTTTCTAAGTTTTATACTGTTTTAATTTTGAAAATGTCTATATGATTAATAACAAGCTTTTAATAAAAGAATTTCTCCCGCTATATCAAGTGTTAAATATAGATTCGTTTTCAGTTTAACATTTAAAGTGTTTTTTTTTTACTTTTTTCCAGTTATAGTGCTAATATTTTTAGAAAGAAACACGTTGTGTAAATACTGTATTATAAAAATCAAGGGAAGACAGTTTACATAAAATTGTTTTGAACAAGCAAAATATTCAAATCGTATCCTTTCATTAAAAGAATCTTGCGAAACTGCTTGAAGTCAAAAAGTTGATCCGTAACCGTCGATTCTTGAAACAATAGCATCAAATTTTAACTCAGTTTTAGAAATTTCATAACTGAAATATATTTTGTTAATTGAATTTTTCATTTTTATTGTTTGTTAGTTAAAGTTAGTTAGTTGAAGTTACTCTTGTTAAAGAGTAACTTCATTTTCATTGTGAATTTCAGTTTTTGGATGGCACTACAGTATGGTTTTCTGTATAAGTATGTGTTTTTTGATAAGTTTTTATTATCTTTTGTTTGATGCAAAATTAACTGAATAAAATTTATTTATTAAATGTTGAAATGATTTTTAAATCATTACATTTTCGAGGAATTTTTAATGTGTTGAACTAAATAATTTGAATTCTTCAACACCTGAAATGTGTTGTAATAAAGAAATAAAAAAACCACCCGCTTTCAAAAAATAAAAAAAACGATCTAAAATATTCACAATATATTCTATCAATTTTTGAAACTAGTATGAGTACATCAGAATGTCAAATAAACTTTATTTTATAGTCTTTGTTTAAACTATACAGAAAACTTCACAGTGAAAATTTTGAAGGATATTCATCGAAAACTTTAATCAGAATAATTAGCGTGATAGCAATTTGTGGCTTCATTATTAATTCATTAAAAATAATCAGAAATATACCTTAGCTATATATAAAAGTCTATTAAAATTCAAGCGCCAGTGAAAATGAATTTACCTTTTTAATTGAAAATGAATTTCCGTAAAGTAATGCTTGATTCATAAAAAAAGTCCAATAATATACAACAGTAATGGCTAGAAAAATATTTTATTAGATTATTTTAAATGAAAACATATTTTAAACTACTCTATATATTAAAGAAAGCATTCAATGGCCGATCCCTGACAAAGGGTGTCTCATCTTTGGTGGAATTAATGAATGCAGCACCATCTGTTATATTTTACGCAAAATTACTAATAGGATTAAAAAGGCATTATAACAGAGTAAATCCAACAAGGATTTTAACATAGAAAGTGATGTTATTGTATTAAATAAAGTTTCAATATTGCTTATTATTTATTGTAAGCTTTGAATGGGCTAGTAATACAAGGAGGGATGTCATTTCGTGTATCGAGTAACATGGTGTACATACCAGCTATTCATCATCGAGTACATTGTGCATTTTTAAATAATATGTAATCCAGAAAAATAACCAACGATAATATATCAACATATTTTAAGGATTGTATGAAGCAAAAATACATTTTAACAAATGTAGTTAATTCTCATGCAACAAAATACTTTTATATCTATATTTCGAAATAGTAGAGCTCTATCGAAAGAATGCCAACTTAATTCAGTCTGGTTAAAAAAATAAGATTACACATAAAAAAAAAACAATTGTTTAGTATTATTGCCAAAATTAAATATTTTTTTAAAAATTATACACGTTTTTTTATCGCGAAACTTAACAACTGATACAATAAAAATTACAAATAAGGCTACTATTAACCTCAAATAGGGTATAAATAGTCTTTTTTGATTAGAAAATAATGCCTTTCACCGAAAACGTTGTATAAGATTTCGATTTTATTTTTTAAATAGTAGATAAGTGAAAATTTTTTGGAATCGAAAGATAAAACATATCGAAAAGCGATACCAATTGAGAATAAGTTTTTTACAGCTGGTGAGATAATTGAATAGAAAAACACCAATAAAAATAAAGTTGGGACAAAAAATATTCATCTACATGAATTTCATGCTTACAATTATTAAATTTGTAATTTCCATTGAAATTTGTTGTTAAAAATGGTAAAAGTATTAAATTTATATTCTATGATTTTTATGAATTGTTTTGTGTATGATTTAGTGTACCAAAAAACTAGCATTGTCAATTAGCGAAAACAAGAAATTCGCATGACAATTCTAAAGATTCGCAAACAAAAACACTAAGTGCACAGAATTACGTTCAAAAAGCAAAGTTATAATTGGTGTTTCTAAGTTTGCTGTCGTCTATATATTCTGTATATTGTACCCTGATGCATGCATCCATTGTCCCTGATTTATCGCCCCGCGCGGGACGTGTGATTTAGCGCTTCGTATAGTGGCCCCGGCTAAGACTTATAAATATGCTAATACCCCAATTTCAGTACGTAATTACATTAAGTAGTGGCCGCTGTCTGTGCACCGTGAAACAATAATAGAACGCCTCCCCTCTGTGTTGTTAAGATGCAATAGGTACTTATACGGTGCCTACAAATCAGCCATTTGTACAGAATTGACAGATTATACTATTCTTACTCACTCTCTTGAGAGATTTTAGTACAAATTAAATTCGCGGTGAAAATATAGCAATGTATTTTTGTTCTACATTTTTTTTATAAGATATAGTTGATAGTACGTCAGAACTATCTATAACGATGACGTGAGCCGAAATATCTATCAACTGTAACATATAAAAAAAATGTAGACCTAAAATACATTTCTATTTTTTCCCCGTCTTATAATGGAGTTCTACAAATTAAATGCCAATTCAATCAATAAATTAAATTTGTGTATTTTATTTGCCCGATAGAAAAGTGATTATAAGCGATTTTTGTATTAATATTAAATGGAGATAAATTTTTTGAAAAAAAAATATGGATTTTAAAAACAATAGTAAAAGTATATCTACTCGAGCTAAGGAACATGTAAGATCATTCAACAGTAAAAAACAGATTCACAATTCGCTAATCACGTTATTAATGAATCACATAATATAAATTCAAACTCAGCGCCTAAATGTTTGCATCTTTGTAGTAAGGGTCGGAGAATGACGGCTTTGGAACAGCTGGAAATCAATAGACACCAATTATCACAAAGGATTCTTAACGAACAAACTAACATACTAGTATCGCCACTTGTCCAGCCGTTGTACAAAGGGGTGGTCTGATTTTCTTCCATAATGACCACTTCCGTCCCACATATAAACTTATTGTCATATACACCTATTGTTTCATTTAGAATTTTTGAAAATTTAGTGTCATTGTGTTAAAGTAACAAGCTAGGCCGTTGGAACAGGAGAGAGGATGTGTTGTGTGCTTTTTCTGCACAGCTATATATAGATAAGCGAATGTTAGTTTAAGCATAGTTCTGACGATGGCGTGAGCCGAAATAGCTATCAACTATATTTAAAAAAATAATTTTGTAGAACTAAAATATAATACATTGCTATTTTTTTCACTGTGTTTAAAAACAATACCCAGAGATTTGAAATCGATAAAAAAACACGATCCCAACTCCGAAATTGAACAAAAACACGACTCTGACTAAAAAAATGTTTTTGTCAGGTGTTTTTATACCTTTCCTATTTATGTGCATTAAATTAGAGATTAATCAAGCAATTTTACAAAATCTTCTTATTGAAAAAGTTGACAAAGATGCTTGTTTTTCACGACTTCAACTCCACAGATATGACAGAAACATAAATTAAAATGGTATTGATTTAAAATCGAGTATAAAACTTGAAAATAAAAAATACATTTGAGTGCATAATACTTTGTATTTTATGCTTTAGTTATGAAGTCATAATTATATTTAAAAGATTTTGGTGAAGATATTGTATAAACTAAAAACAGTAGCTCATCTTCCTTTCATTGAAGAGAAATACAAAAAGTGACTTTTGATCTTTATTTATAAAGTTATCCTAGTATTACAATTTTCAGTCGAATATAAAACTCAACACTTTTTTTCAAACACGAAATTTTTACTTAATTTTAGTATACATCATTATTTTTTATTTGAGTTGCTTGCTATTTTTCTATGAGGTCAAGTTTTTTATCCCAAAAATTGTGATAGAAATAAACTACGTATTTTTATATAAGAAGAATTTTTATTGATATTTATAGAATTGTATTAATTTAAGATTTTTTTTGAATTCGTTTTGATGAGAGTATTATTATTTTTAAAATTGTTTATAAATAATCTATTGCCCATAAACTGTCATTCTGATATACTTATTTAAATACGTCAATTTCTTTTTGAAATTAATTTAGTATCGTGACAATTTTTATCGTTGTTTATTTGACGTATACTTACGTATATGACTTATATATGTATCGCAAATAATTATAGAAAAAAATAATATCTTATATTATATAAACAAAACGACACGATACGACACTAAGAGTTACCTATTTACTCTGGTGGTAGTAAACTCCGGTATTTGTAAGAGTTTTCGGACTGCGAGTGTAAGTTTTTGCGATGGGGGAAGTTTATTCGAAAGCCATATTATGTTTCCCAGAGCATTTATTCCTTTGCCGGAATAAACCGCAATGTTTATTTGGAAGTTCCGCAACTTTAATGGCTGTAGTTAATTATCCTTATTAAGGAATGCCGTGAGGCAGTTGTTGAGGAATAAAAAAAGCTCTCTATGTTAGCGAATTTGCAACTTGAATAATTGGAATGTTATGGAAGATATAATTGGATAATTGAAATTATTTTACCTCCATAAAACGGTAGTAAATTTTGGGTTCGCATGACGGGAAAATTATTTTCAAATCGCAATATTGAGAACGATTTTATGTACGAAAGTAATTTTTTTATGCAAAAAAACAAATAATTTTTTTGTTCCATTTGTCTTTGAACTTATTATAGTATTTTACTTGCACGAAAAACATTTACAATAAAACTTTCTCTAAATATGCTGTCCAATAATTATTAGGCCGATAAAAATATACGAATAAGATGCGTTTTTTATTTGTCATTCCAATAAAGAGAGTAAGAATTTGTGTCGATAATTATTTATGAGATTTTTTTTATTTAATATAATTTTATAGTTTGTAAGTGCTTAGATGAATTTTACCGATTTCAAAAAAAGCGAATATTTCCAATTGTCATTGATTGTAGTCGCATTAGATAGGAAAAACTTTAAAGTCTATAAAAGTTGCAAAATATACTTAAAAATTAAACAAACTAATACGGTTATCGGAATTATAATGAAAAGATTTTTCTCTCGAATAAAAACTGTATATTTTATTTATCCGTTTCATCCGAAATCAACATTTGTTATGGTAACAAAATAAAAGCGTTTTACTCCAGAATGGAATGACAAAGTGAGCTAAAAATTATATCATTTATGTCGGACATTATAAATTCAGTGACATTTGGTGGATATAGAGTTTATTGTTTGATGGATTTTAGGGGACATACAAAACATACAGGCATATTACAATTCTGATTTATATAAAAAAAAAACATACGAGTTGTCTATGGTTTAAATTAAAAATGTTGAGAGATGTTTAAGACGATAATTTTTGAGTACATATCATTGGTATTTATTTTGAATCGCTCTCACTTTGAAAGCACGGTTGGGTGCTTTATGCCAAAAGAAACTGTTAGTGTAAGTACTGAAAGTTTACTATCACTGGTTGTGAAATAAGTTAGAGTGTAACGAAAGCGCTTTGCATTCATGTGGGATATTTATGTAATTCGAACCCTTATACGCTTAAACTGCAGTGCGTTTGGTCAGTTTACGACCCTGCTTTCAATTACGTTGATTAAGTATTTAAGGGATGGCAAGTAAAAACTAAATTACAGTGATGTAAATAGTTTACTTTGATATATATGTGGTTAGTTGTACAGAATATTGGTGAAACATTTTGGTTCAGTTTTAACATGAACTATATGTTTTGATTAACATTAAATAATAATTTTTAATTATGAATATCATTTTGAAAAAATGGCATTAAACCCTAAAAATGTCTCAAAAATAATAGTTATAAGAATGAATATATTTTGATATTTTTGTATGCTCTTTGATAAAGATTGTCAATTTACGCGGTAGTCAGTTCCTACAAAATGTTCTATACATCGAGGAATAATACGTAAAGAGAAATGGAAACTTTATATCTATAAATATACTATTTCTATAAATAGTTATTGAAAAACAAATAATATAAAACATTAAGTATTATGTATTTTAGAGACAAGATTTTTTCAATAGTGTATTATTACCGTGTAAAATTGAAATTTTGCAAATAAAAGTGTGATTCTTGAACAGTATTTTTTTGTTTTGACACACTTATCAGTTATTTTGATAAATCATGAGGTAAAATTAAAAAGAATGTTCAATTAAATAGTTAACTCAAATTTTCGTATTATTTTTTTATTTTATTAGTATATAAAATATTTTTTAAGAGTGTTTGTAATATCCGAATTGCGGCTTGTAACTTTAAATTTATTGTAGAGCCCCAGCGCATTAAAACATTTCACATGTGACATGATTTACCAAAAAGGGGTAGATTTGTATATTTTATAAGGGTTCATTGCCGAAAATAAGGATGCAAAAGACATGGGATTATCTGATGCAACCAAAAAGACTTCGCAGGAGAAATTATCATAAAAGCTTTCGTTTATAAAGAAACAAAGATTAAATAATTTTTTCTTTGATGAATACCACTGCTAAATAATTATCCCATATTTATAATATTTTTTTATGCTATTAATGTTTGACTGATTTCAAAAAACTTTTATATTTGTCCTTGTTCTTATGTTTGTTTTTATAGGCATAGTTGTGTAGAAAAGTGGAGAGAATTTTTTTATTCATTTTCGATGTTAAAAGCTTTTATTTTGTTTATTGTAAAAGTTCAAAAAAATGGTCTTTTTAAAAATATTTACCGAGATAATTATGATACTTTGGTTTGTTATTGTCTGTAAGTTTCAAAAATTATGTCACATAGTCAAGCTGTTAAGTCCCGCGATAAAATAAATACGTCTTAAGAGATTGAGGTTTATGATGTTTAAGATTCGATCTGGAAATTGGCGTATACAGTGAGAGATTAGCTAACTATGAGTACTATACACGCCACATCTTATATCTTTACGGTTTCCAAAGCAATATGAATGGACGACCAATTATAGAGAAGATTATTTTGAAATTTTACATTAAGGCTTAATATTATGTTTTTAAAAGCCACAATTTTATTAAGTGTTCGAAATTGTTTTACTTTTGTAAACGCAAAGGTTAGCACATACTTGTATACGTTGTAAACAGACCAAAGGTTTAGTCCACGGGTAAATCCTCACTAGGCCGGTGCACTCTACTCAACTGATTTAGGGGCTGGCGGTGTATCCTGCAGAAAGGGTTGATAATTGCCAGCGGGTGATTTATATTATCGAGATTACGAATGCAAATTGAGCCTACGGGAATCAAGCCTGGACGATGTACATAAAAACTATCTACTCAGTCAAATGACAAGAAACCACATGCATTTAATGTCTTTTTTCTATAACCTGTATGTGTGAAATGTTTTATCACAATTTGGTTTGGAAAAATAATAGTGTTATTGATTGAATTGGCCTTCACTTGGTAGAGCTCCATTATAACACGGTGAAAAAAATAGCAATGTATTTTAGTTCTACAAAATTATTTTTCAGCTCACTATTTATCGGCTCACGCTATCGACTATATTTTTTAAAAATAATTTTGTAGAACTAAAATACATTGCTATTTTTTTCACCGTGTAATAATTGTGTTGACAAGTTATCTGAGTTAAGAAAATAATAAATTTTATAGACTACATTTTACTTATTCAGTGCTCCGAATGCGGTGTGCCACGGCATACTTATGTGCTGACAGACGATGCTGCGTGTGCCACGGTGCATTTTTTAAACAGAAAAAAGGCAAATAATTCTTCTACACAATAAAATATTTTGTTATGACCCAATCACAAGAAAGCAGAAATAATTATGTGTTTGTTTGAATAATATCATAAATACATTAATATATATTTATTACAAAAATTATGTACGCAATTAAAGTAAGGAATAAAGATGATGAGTGAAACACAAGAAATGCATTGACGGCGAATATTTAGAATTTTTATAAATATTAACTTGTGGTGTGCCGAGGAATTTACGAAAAAATCGTTGATGTGCCGTGTAGGACAAAAGGTTGCGAAGCAGTGCTTTAATTGAAAAAATAGATAAAAACAGCAAAGAGATAAACTATACATATGTTATATAAATGAAAAATCTGATTTTTAAAAACACTCACTAATAAATTTATGTTTTATTTTAAGCTCGTTTTAATAATATTATATTTAAATATAATATATACACAAGCGTTACTCATTTATATTGAACTATAACCTGAATAAAGAATATAATAAGAATATTCTGACTGAATTTTGGTTGTGAATACCTTATTGGGTATCCAAACGTGATGATTGTAACTGAATCAGATAATCGGTTGATAAGATTAAATTCACTTATACGTGCGGTCGAGAGATGAACATAATTGGCTTTGGCTGAGGTGCAATGGACTTGAATATTAAAACGGTTATTTAAATAAATGGGTTTTAAATTGATTTTCAGATTTGCGTATCAGGGTCATTATATCAGGGAAATGGTCAGCTTCCACTAGTCTTGTCGAATATCCATCATTCCATAATCTTACACGTTGAGAAACTGAGTAAGTAATGGTTCATAAATAAAACTACCAATGAAACAATCTTCATTAAAAGTATGATCTATATTGATAAAAAACATAACGTAAACAAAATATCAATGAGGTTCTGTGTATTGAAACAGGAATAAATATATTTCTGTATTTATTTTTTATATTATATTAAAGCTATGAAAAAGATTAATTTGTGAAAGTCGTTATCATTTTTGAATAAAATGAGCGAGAAATATTGCGTGAAGTGAAAGATAAGAATGTATTCGTGTTATATGTATTATATGTTTTTGTTCCCATATGTATTTTAATGATTAAACAGGTTATAGAAAATTATCCAAGGAATTTCAACATTAGAATGTTAGTTGTATAAAAAGGTATATATTTAGTTTGTGGGTTTTTATTTGAAACCTTCGTTCAGTACTTCAGAAGGAACAACCCTTAAACAATATAAAAACTGCATGATTTAGAAATACTTTGTTTCGATATTTTAAAACAGAAAAATTTGAAATAAAACGAATAGTGTAAAGAAGAATATAAAACGTAGAAATAGGTTACCTGTTTATCAAAAACTATTATCTCTCGAATTCCAATTCAAAAGATGAAGTCCTTTCTTAATTTTTTTTTAATTGATATTTTATGCAGAATAATGAGAAAAAATTTAAGCTTGACATGTTTTTCATTATTTTCGAACAAATATTTTACATATCGATTTTTTTTGTAAATAATTGGATATTATTGCTGAGCATATTTTATCACATTTCTGTGAAAAACAATTAAGGCTGGTTTTGTCCATCAAACATACGATAACATTAAAATAAAATACAATTTTGCGATCGCGAGAATCATGACAACATGGTATGTGAAAGAATTCCACGGTCTTTGAAAATCTTTTTTTTTTTCAAATAAACATTTTTCTGATGCATCGAGATTTTTTTTTAATATTTTCTGTTACGATTTTTAAGTGCAAAATTTTTTTTTCCAACACAATTGGAAAAATATGCAATCAGATATTGTATTCAAAATTTATATATTTTTAATATTAATAATTACTATGACTACTTTTATTAGTTTTTTACTCAAATTGAAAATAATGGTAAAATATCCTTGAAAATGATAATTTAATAGATTCGAGTCATATGACGATTATAATATGGATTTGATATCCATGACTTGTATTAAATCATAAAAAAACACAATCGGTTAGGGAATAAGGTCGGCCCTATGTCAATCGTCATTTCGTTGCTAATTTGACAGCAGCCCTGTGCAATCGAATAGTGAGCTTATAGTATTTCAAAAATATGTATTATACTTCCAATTCCTCCTGGATACATCAATGTTTTATATTTAATTAAACAAAAAAACAAAACTCCATAGTTGAATTTGAAAAGGTTTTTGGTTCATTTGTAATTATGTAAGAATATAAATATCAGTCGTTCATTCTTGTAAAAATATTATTAAGTGACTTCGAGAGATCCAAAAGCTCAGTGATATCTGTAATAAGAAGAAATTTTTCAGGTTTTCGGTTTGATTTCGACGTCTAAGCTAAGACAGACGTTTATTTTGGATGAATGCTTGGAAGCTTATTAGATGCTCTGCATGGTCTACTAATGAACCATTGAAGACCTAATGAATAAACGAGGAGCTAAAAGAACTAAGCTTTATGAAAGAGATTGATTCAAGGCTTACACCTGTGTAGAAGAAGAAAACTTTGCTCACAACCATTTTTAATTTTATTTTAAGTGAAATTTCCACTTAAAAATCGTCATTATTTAAAGTTTGTAGTATTCAATATCTATTGCCAAAGCCGCGACGAAAAGATCAACTTTTTCTCGTGAGCTCAAATCTCAGCAAAAACCGCTTTAATTCAATCAATTCATCGAAGATATGGATTTAATGATGTCTGAAAATTTTCTCCCGATTTTTCTGCCCCAAAAGATGCGGAAAATGCAAACCGAAAGCAAACTACATAATTTTTAAAAGAAAACTGAATAGCAAGCATTTCTCGTAGACAAAATCTGTTGAGATAAGTCAATCAAAAGGTTTTATGCTCTAAATTGGTGGTGCTAAATATAATATATAAATAAATATATGTTAAGAATTTTTACGATTTTCAAGATCAGAACCAGTTTATTTCATTACGAGTATAATCAACTGATCAGTAATAGGCATTTTGTGTTTATTATGAAAATATAATGTCCTTCCATGAAGTGACAGTTAACATTTTATGTATCTGCTTTCCTGTTTTTATGATTAGTCTGAATAAACTTTGAATATAACCGAAACATTTATCTTAAACATAAAATTATTAAAATTAATTATATATTCATAGTAAATTTCCTTAAATATACCCGCTGAGTTGATTGAAATTAATCAAAACGCGACTTGTTTCCTTTATCGATTATTTAACTTTTTAAGTGTTACATAAACAGACTGATTAAATGCTTCCACCGAATTCCCTAACACATCGTTACACCTCAAAGTAGTTATTTGACAGTATTGATTATATAGCCAATAAGCTTTTAGGGTATTCAATGAAATTACAATAATCCCTACAGACTGAGATATTTACGCAGACGCTCTCATTAATATTTATAAGGCTTATTAATACGTCGAGGCGACCCTTAAAATTCCTTCCGACGGAATATCGAGAGGGGAAAAGTGTAGGCTTATATGTACAAAGGGGTGACTTTTTCACAAACAAAAATTTGTGGTGTTATAAAGACCGATAAAGCGTAACGTTAAATAATAATAATAAAAAACACAAATTCAATGACATAAAAGAGAAAACGGAGGTAAATAATTAATTTCTTGAATATTGTAACTAAACTGTCACTAGGAGATTGTGTTGAGGGGTTTTTTCTAAAAGTTTAAGGTTTAAAGCATTATTTCTCCACCAGTGTTATATGGGCTAGAAAACAAATTTTTTCAAACAACAATTTGACCCAGTATTTTGTGAAAATAAAGATTCTTAAATAAAGAGTGAATTAATTTTAAGATTTACAATAGATCCGATTAAAACTACAATTATACGATAACTTAATTTAGGAAACAATCAAGAAGTGACCATTAGGAAAAACTATTATTTGTGAGTATATAAAATTAGTAACCTGTTTCACATTGCGATTGATTATTAATAATAGAAAATTGTAGGCCGCTTGCTAAAAAAATAAATTGATTTTCATTGAAAAGTGTCCAGATACATTCCGAAAAAAAGCTTATATAAATGTATATTATATTTCACTAAAATGTTTTATAGATTTTAAAAAGAAATGTTGTACTGGTGACTGCCTTTTGTGCATGGATTCCAAAATTTATATCATTATTTAGTAAGTGTTTTTGATTGAATACACTTGAATAGATTGTAGAGATATTTTAATGGCTAACAGGTAAACATAAATATGAGTATTCGTAAGAAAGACTACAATTTTTCAAATGTGAAATTTATAAATTCAATCACAAAATGCCGTAAAATTAAAAAAAAATATATTTACTGTTAGTTGAGATTTCATTGGCAACGACAATAAATTAATATCACAGTATTTCATATACTTTGTTGTTTCATATTTGTAAACATGTACTCTGAGTGGAAATGTCAAATTAGTACTGTGAAAAGTATATGCAATATTCATAAAATTGTATGTTGCGTCCTATTGCAACGCTGGAAAACGCTGAAACTGATATATTTCAACAAATTATTTTTTTCATTTCGAATTGCAGCCAGTGTAATCGTGATTGGTGTAAAATCGGTTTTCACGAGATCGTGTGTATTGGTCACAACGTGCATCACTTGATTGAAGTCCATTGATTATAAAGTCGTCACCAACATTATAATTTTTATACCAATATTAAATAAAACTTTTTTTTTTTTTTAATTATTTATGTTTATTTTATACTTTACTAAGTTGCATTACCTAAGTTATTGAAACATGTACGTTTAACTACTGATTAGCATAGGTTTTCTTCGTAGAAAAAAACATTTTTTAATCATATATTGCTAAGTGGTTAAAAAAAAGAAATGTGTAGGAAGTAAAAAAGTCTTTCATATTTTAATTGACCGATGGATATCAAATATTTTTTTTCATATGAATGCGTCTGTTTTCATAAACACGAATGTGATAGCATCAAGTTGGTATGAACAAATAGCGAAATAAAAATGAAGTCATCTTCAAAAGATTTTTGAATGCTATTTTCTATGGTATGATGTTGGCACGGTTACAATTTTATGAATAAATTAATGATGTCTGTCAATTCATTGAGTACTCATAATAAATTATGAAATTACTGACCAAAATTAAACATTGTCAAAAGCACTACAGATGAAACAAACATTTTAATATGAAAGTAATTTTTAATACACTCAAAAGTTTAAAGTTTTAGATGTATAAATCAATGAATAGAATAACCAATTCTGTGAAAAAAAATATAAAATATTTTTATCTCAGTTTATTTAATGAGGTTGCAAAAGGATATTGTCTACATAAATATATATTATTAATTAAGGATTTTAATTGATGATAGAATATGAAATTTTGTTTAATATTTAGAATGAAAATATGTAATTCGTATTAAGCTTAAAAACCCTGAGAAGGATCTGCGTTATTGAGAATTGTATTCTTTTAAAAATCATATCAAACAAATAATTTGACAACAAAAGACAGAAACGTCGTTTTCAACTGACATTTCGAAGTGAACATATTGGGCTTTAGTTTCTAAACGTCTTATCATCTTCTTAATTAATTGATAATATGAAGCCTTTTTATCAAAAGGTTAGAAAATAAATAAAGTATTTTATTTTGATGACAATGGCCGATTTTTTATCCAAACACTCCGTTATCGATATACTTGTTTTTGTATGGTTGTATAAAATGTATCCAAAATATGATTGCTCGAATCTCGCAGTTGTGTATTATTTAATTTTGCTTTTTATTGTGTTTTTTTGCAGGACAGAATATTGAACTATAATAAATCCATTTGTTAAAACACACACAACAAGCAAAATGTGTAATAGTTCATCACTTTACCTCTGATTGTAATATAAATTCATAATTTCTGGTGCACTATGGCTAACCACAGAGCCTCTTATTGGTTACTTTTTGTAATTCAGTGCAAACATCTTAAATTGTGTAGTTATATGAAATCTCATTAACAATAAATTACATTATTAAAAAACCGTCTACGATAATCATTTTCAGAGTGTTTAATGTCAGTTCTTGGTTAAAAGGTGTTAATATAATATTCAAAAAAAATTATAATAATAAAATACATTTAAATGCCATTTCTTAATTATCATGCATTTCATCACGTGACAGTTAACATATTAAAAGTGATTATAAAAAAAAATATATTTCTTAATTTGAAAAGATTTCGCTAATAGGTGCCATTGTATGAACACAGTTAATAATATTAAATTAATTATCAGGTAAACGAAAAACAACATTTTATGAATAACCGATTCATTAAAATTATTCATTATCACACGGTGAAAAAATAACAATGTATTTTAGTTCTACAAAATTTATAAGGTACAAAGTTGATAGCTATTTTGGCTTACGTCTTCACCAGAACAAGAAATTAAGATACGTGGCTATTTTTTCACCGTAATATAATAGAGGTTTAGCAATTAAATGATATTTCAATGAATTTTTTCACTCTCATAATTCAAGTTTTCAATATATTTATTTTCTAATTTTAAAAATAATTTAAGAATATCTCACAATATCGACTAAAGGTGTTTGATGAAATTTCCATTTCTAATTTGTATAATAATTTGAAAGTGTTCTGACTATCAAATATTATATCAATAACATTCAATGTTCACACAACTTTATTGATGATATATATACAGCGTATTAATCAATTATTGTAAGTTAAGCTTTTTTCATTGTGAGTGGTTGATTATTTTACATAACTAATTGTAATTTTCATCTGCCGTGCTTTGAAGCTGAAACGTTTTATAGTAATCGACACGACACTGTATTTAATCGCGAACTCATATTAAGTGTTCAAATGTTTGAAGAAATTTAATGTTGTCAACTTCGACAACTCTTTATCGCACTACAGTAGTTGCATGTTGACAAAATATAATGCAATAACCAGTGCACGAAAAGTAATAAAATCTTTTTCAATGAACAATAAATATTTTCAGAGATCAGCGATTTCTAAAAGAAATTGTGGAGGTGTTGGAAAAGTTTTCAGGTTGCAATTTTTTAAAATATTCATAAACGATTTGTCAAATAACCGTTCCAATAAAACAGTTGTAAAAACATTTTCTTACATGAATAAGTAAGAACATAAAAAATATCACTACCGAAAAAAATACGGATTTATACAAAATGAATGTTAATGTTTAATGATTGACTATTTTATGAGTAATATTAAATAGTAATAAAATAACCTTAATATTTTTCTTCTTACAAAACCAGAAAAAAAGCTATATTTATCCATATTTGGGACAAGATATATTTAATTATATTTATATTAAATACAAATATTTTTTTTATATTCAAGAATAAAATTTCAAGGAAATAAAAATAATTAGAAAAAGTTTGAAGTTAGATTATTTTTACATGCAGCTTTAGAAAACAATTGAATATGATAATAAGGATCATTTTTTTCAACGCCTGGTGATACTACCTAATGTAAAAAATAATTTATATTGGAACGTAGTCCATTTTTTTGTCTTTTAAATCGGCGTTTTACAAAGTTGCAAAGCTCTTTTTAGTCGAAAAGAACACAAAATGCCGTGTGTTATATGAAAAAAAATATGTTCAAAATATTTCTCACGCCATACTCTTATATCTTAATTGATAAATAGTTGCCGTACAAATAATTATTAAAGCAATCAATTTAAAAAAAAATTGACAAATAATGTCGAAAAGACGATTCCGAGAAGTTCAAACGATAAATTTGCATCGTTGTTACCCATAATCTCAATTTCAGCACTGGAATAAAGTTTATTGCGTGGTCAGAAAGGCTACATGCAAGCTGCATATTAAAAACGGCATGCACATTTATAACGTTAAGAAAAAGTGCAACCACGGAAAAGAAAATGTATCAATCTGACTTTAGATAATGAAAATGGAACAGGTTGCATTAAACCTACTATAATAATCTCTATTTAAATTCTAAAATACTATTAAGCGGCTCGTAAATTGAAATAATTTGAGATATAATACGTTTGAGACATTAAAATATAATTCATGAAAACAGTATAAAAATAATATATTTTTTAGAATGGTAAAAAGAAAGACTCAATATGTCGTAGAGGTTTTTTTGCGACGGAAAAATATTGCTTTTTATTTCCATTTTAATGATAAAGCTCATAAATTACTTTGAAGAAGTGAATATTCCATGCCCGATTTCATATAGTTTAATAACTTAAATCTCTACATATATTATTTTCAAAAATGTGTATAATTTATTATTATTGACACTAAAAATCATTATCAATAATTAATTAATTAGAAGCACACGCAGAATAGACCTGTTTTTCCGTTCGTTGCTGCAATTTGTGCCTTTCACTCGAAGTAGAAGCTTTTCGTACCTCTTGTAATCCCAGCCCAGACTAAGTTAAAACCCTTGCTGGCTTGTTTTGTCCGCAGATTCGCAATTGAAAGCTTATGTATGTACAAAATGTACATACGTCGGCTCATGTGCTTTGCGTGGCACCTACAAAAATACATTTTAGTACTAAACTTCTATTTTTGAAAATTTCAATGCACTCATAATAACGATTCTTTAACTTAACTATTACAAGTAAGTTCATTTTATTCTTAGAATAATTCATAACACAAAAATAATATTATTTATGCTAGATGATTAATTGTTTATCTCTTCTTAAATAGTGTATAAAGCTCAGCTTTAATTAAGTTTCTTTAAAAGTTCTGACGATGACGAAAACCGAAAAAGCTATCAGCCGTGTATACAATTTTGTGGATAAAAGCACTTTGATGTTTCACTGTTCATAAATATCACATCACATTTGATATATCACTTCTTAGTAGAAAGGCGTTATATTAGGTGTAGTAAAAAGTCCTGACGTTTTTTTAAAATGAAACTCTAAGTGTTTTTTTTAGTATTTTTTTTAATTTTTATTTATAAAAAGTAATCTTACTGTCTTTCTATAACCTTCTGCTACCTATTAGACAAGTCTAAATTCATTTAGTAAAAAAACTCTACTGATTTGGAATTAAAATAGTAGGAAATAGCGTTTTTCACGTCATTTTTTGATTGAAATTTTTTATTACTAAAAGTTTTTTATATTAAACGGAATAAATAGTAATCCGATTGTGCTAGATGTGGTAAATAAGGTGGATGCAATAAAATTTTCCCACCCAACTCCTGGATTTTTTCCCAGGCCATATTCGCCACATGCGGTTGCGCGTTTTCGTTTTGTAGTTTATCGTTGCATCCATTCATCCTGCCCGGCCTCTTTCTTGTCAAAGCTTTACTTAATTTGTTTAATTGGTCACAGTATACTTTTTCCGTCATAGTTTCACCATATTTTAACACTTCATAATGAATTATTCCTTTGAAATCTCTCCAAACACAAAGTAAGAGTTTTTTGGGTGTAAACCAGTTCGAAGGGTCAGAATTGGTTGTTGTCGACGATTTAGATATTGTTTTTTCTTCGATATATTCGTATATAACACCCACATTTAATCTCCGATAATCAGGTTTAGAAAAAATAGTCGTAAAGTGTGTTTTTTTGCAGCAATTGGCACGCGCTTAGTCGCTGCGCCTTGTTCCGATCGCTCAACGCGTGTGGCGCCCAAATTCCTACTTTTCGAATTTTTCCCAGCTTTTTCAGGTACTTTTGTTTTATGGACCATTTAGTACCGACTATATTGGACAATTCCTTTTTTATAAGCATAGGATTATTTTAGATTTCAGCTTTCAGGGCGACTTCATCCACTGTATGAGGTCGTCCACTTCGAGCGTAATTTTCAATGCTTAAATTGCCAAATTTTAATTTTGTAAACCATCTCTGACATTTTCGAACCTTTAACACGTCTCTATAAACGTCGCAAATGTCTTTAGTGGCGACGACTACACTGTTCTGGGCGTAATATTGAAAAAGCATGCAACCGCGCAGATATTCTTATGAAGGGCAAAGGTCGGTCATTCTGTTTGGGCCGAATGAACCTTTTTTTTTCTATTCGGAATGTAACTTGAGGTGTCACACAACACAAAAAAAAATATTATGACATCTTATTTAACCAAAGGCCCGAAGCCGACCGATTTTAAGACACGCGTTTGAAAAAAACGTCCGGACTTTTTACTTCGCCGAATATTTATAGTAAAATAAAAAAAAAACTTTACTTTATTTTTAAATACTCTTTTAACTTTTTATCAATTTACAATGATTCTAATGATCAAAACTAGACGTCTTTGTATTGATTTTTATTTTTCTACATCTAATGCGTTCAGTATTTGTAAGTTTGTGTCATAAAAAAATAACCATTGCATATTTTATTGCGTTGTGGAAGATTTTACAATCTTACGAGTCGAGATTATCATGAAATCTTTAACTGCACTATTATTAAGTTGAGCTAATTGTATTTCATAAAGTTTTTATTTATTTCAGTGTATTAGTTATTTTTTCCACCGTCGGTTTATTGTATGCAGCGACTGATTTTGTAAAAATAAATGAATTTTTTCGCGGTGAAATGCAACGTAGAATAATACTGATGTCATATTATCAAATCATGATTAAAATAAAACAATTGAGGCAGGATTAATTTTGAGAGAGAGAGAGAGAGTATTTTCATTTAAGCATACCAGTATTTCATAGTTTGTTGTAGAATTGCAAACATATTTCTTAATATGTGAACACATGTATGTAATTAACGATAAGAGGAAATTTTATCTCATTTATTCAATAATTTTGAATGCCATTGATTTTTAGTAAATATAGTGTACCTATGTGTAATAGTTTAAATTTTATTTTGTTGTTTTTAATGAGAAACGAAGCCAAGAACGAAAGATTTTTTTTTTCAATTATTCTAAATACGGAATTTAGATTTGTTTGATTGTAAAAATGAATACTTTTAATTTTAAATGAAAAAGTGTTTTTTTTATGTTAATATTTATTTATCAAAAATACCCTACCACTGTCACTTGTATTATATTTTTGAAAAAGCTGTTTATACATGAAGTAATAATAAGTTATATAAATAATGTAAGTATGACTTTTTTTCATATATAAACCATTGAAACAGGATGGACTAAGGAACACAATAAATTCATTTTGTCTACGAAGTATTCGTCGTTCTTTCAACGAAAGGTTGTAAGTTCAGACCAAAAGTGTTAATACAATTTTCATTTTCATGTTTTCCATCAAGCAAATTTTTGTCAAAACGCTCGCAAAGAGTACTTTATTAATTCAGCACAATACAACTTCATTATGCCAAATGGCAGAGCGGATTTTCCACAAGATAATTTGTCCCTTCTACGGTCCAAAGAAAAGCATTAAAACGGTTCACAGCGATTGAAATAGGTACCTCGTGTACTTTAACGAATGCGACAACTTAACGAACAACTTTGTTCGTTTTTCTCTCTTTCGGTCCACCGTTATTTGTTTACTGAAAATGCTGGCGTCCCTCTCCCACTGTCCGATGTAAAGGTGTATTTCAAATATAGAAGCCCGGAGTCTAGTCTATCGGTGGCACGTAAGTCCGGGGTAGTTCCATACTCCCCCGTAAAACATACCCGCGTGTCAGTTGGGAGATGCCTGCCGTAGAGGGTAGACGCGTCGCGTGATTTTTCGCTCTACGCTACAAGCGCCGTCGAAATTGAACGATCGCATTGGCGCTATACGGATCCTCGTAGTTTTGTATGTTTTCAAAATATCCACCGAACTATTTATTTCTTCGTCAATTAAAATAGATGATTCAGTTAATTTTGTGTGGTGTTAGATTTTTTTAAAGAAATTTAATGCAAAAATGACAGTGCTTTATTTGACAAAGGTTTACCGAATGTGCACAAACAAATAACAATTTTTTAGTACATAATTAAAATAAACTGACAATAAAAATATATGAATCCTGCTTAACATATTTGTTGAAATAATTTACATTCTGACCAGTGAATATTATAACGACAGTCAATCCGTAATAACAAACGGTTTAATATGTAAGTGGTAAGGTGTAATATTTTTAAATAACACAAATTTTCATTATACTATACGAGAAATTGTTGTGGTAATAGTGTAATAAAATTATTTTGTGAGTACATAATTTGTAGCTTCGTTTATTAGACAAAGGACCTGTTATCATGGACTGATACTAAGGTAAAGTAATAACCAATTAGTAGTATTATAAAGCTCCCAAGATAAATATATTATAAAGCTCGTTAAATGATTTTTATTCTCAAACTATTTTTAAATAGCTCAACTTTTAAATTTTAGTAAATACGATAAAAAATGGTATTCGATATGTCGTAGCGAATGGCAATAGCAATAAGAATCATTATATAAATCAGCAATTCTAAGTGATATTCGTATATATATATAAATAGAAAAATGTTTTTTTTATTAAAGAAAAATGTTAGTTTTTCAAATATTTCCAACTAAACAACATGAAGCAGATACATTGAAGCAAATGATATTATAGATGATTATTCATCATACGGAAATAAGAAGTCGGAAAAATATACACACGGAAAGTCAATAAGCGTAGCTAAGAAAAAACGCTTAGAGAGGTTAGTTTATTTATGAACATGAAACTTTTAAAGATAAATATATTTGTTTTTATTTACGAGTTAAGATTTGGTATTTCTCAAATAATATATCGCATGTTTTTCTATTTTCTAAAATATTTGTTTGAGAGTTTATGGATATTTGCACTATTTGAAACAAATCATTTACATTTATAAGATTATTGGATTTTTTAAAAAAAAATTAAAATTTAAAGATCTTGTTTTTCTCTAATTATTTTTTTTTTTTAAATATAATATACAATTTGTTGAAAATTCAATTGATACTATTTCTATTAATTATGTTGTGATGAATGTAAAATAGTAACGAAGACGGTGAAATAAGAATGATAAATGTCTAATAAAGAAGTTTTTTCTATGCAAAATGTAATTTAATTTATCGTTCATATTGTTGTCAACATTGAAAAGTATCAAATAAATTTATTCGAAATTTTGCTACCTAAAAGCAACAGTGAGACAAAATGAAAAAAAGTTAATTTTAATGTACCAATATCATTTTTTTGTTATAATTGAAACATTGATATATTTAAAAAAGGAAAAAATTCTCTAAAAAAAAACCCCCAGTAAATATTTTGGCATTGTTGATAAAATAATGACAAAATGGTAATAGCGTTATGCGGATAGAGATTTTATTTCATATAAATATTATTTATTTCTTTTTTTTTACTGAATCATCTTTACAATGGTACAAAAAATATTTTTTTATCAAGCTTAGAAAACTGTTTCAAAGAATAATAAAGCATTTTTGCGCCTTAAATTCCGTTCACAAAACAATAGTAAATAGCGTAGAAATAATATTTTAATTGCTTCAATATTTTTTATGAAAATCTTTCAGCGTTTATGTAAATGATTATTACATAAGTGGCATTATTTAAGTAAACATTAAAACAAAAGCTATATCAACTCACTTACTTTACATTGACGCATAAACTTCTTAAAACTCTTAACGAAAATATAACCAAAGCACTAGCAAGATTTTTTCTGTTAGTTTATTACTAAATGAAATATTGATATTTTTGTTTGTGAGGTATATTTAATAAACATCCATTTTAAATTCAATTTGAAATACATTTATGTCCATAGAACTTATGTTAAAATAAAACTTGGCAGTAAATGGGGTAGTGGTATCTATAATTCGTTATTATGAAATATCGATAATTTTTAGCAAATACAATTAATATTGTTCAAATAATTCTATGTTATTCACGAAGTAAATCATTAAAGTATTGTGTTTAAAATCACTGCCTTAAGTATTATTATGTCTTTATATATAACCCTTTGAGGCTAGTATTCACGACGTTAGATATAAAGAGAAGGTCGGATATGTCGACGAAGCCTTGTATGAAAGCCTTTGAATGTCTGTTCGGCTTGTTTGGCCTATTATGTAGAATCAGATGCAGTTGTGTACTGTATCCGGCCGTCATTTTTTGTCTCCCGGTTGTATAACGGAATGCAACTGGACACTGGATGCACGGAATAGAATATGAAATGCACCCCGAATGTGGGGCAGCTTGTTGATGAATTAAATACCATGCATACAACAGTGCTTCTATTTTGATATTTTCATAACAAAGAGTGCATACATGTTTGGAGCTATTTGACATATTTTCATAGAAAAAAGATTGCAACTATTTTATGTTTCCGTTGTAAGTGAAACCAGTTGAATGATATTTTAACAGTGTGATAAGCCGAATAGGTAAAGATTAAGTTGGTTGATTGCGGACTTAATATGGATAAAAAAAAATTGTATATCAAGGCATATGTGACGAAAAATGTGCATAAAAAATCGAAAAATTAAATGCATTATAAAATTATCAAGCATTAAAATTTAAGAGATTTTTACCTTTGTCAGAATTGAAAATCATTGAAATGTAGAAAAAAAAAAATAACACATCAGTAAAGAGTTTGCAAGACCGAAATAGAAAAAAAAATCAAAAATACTTTTTATATAAATATTTTTTTAACGCTTCATTACGAATTAAATACATAAAATATGTTCAAAAGTAGCATTTAAATAAAATTTCGTGTATTTTAGGATCCATTTATTTTTTTATTTACATGTTGATGTTTTCGTGTGTTGCTTTGTACGTGTAATTAAGTTAATTTTATTTATTAATAAATGTGAAATTTTCGTTTTCATATACAAATATTCAATTAAAAAATTTATTTGTCCAAATACATACAGGAAATGAGCAACTAAAAATTATTGGTAACAATGAGCACTTTAATTAAGCTCATTAATCAATATTCTTTAAAAAATGGTCAAATGACTCCAGAAAAAATAAAATGTATAAATCCAGAGAAAGGGTAGGAAATAAATTTGTCACTGAAGGGTAGAGATAAAAATGACATTGATCCTTTAAAATTCGAAAAAGGTTTCTCAGCAATTTAAGTCAATCTATAAATTTATTTAATACTTTTATCAGACTAAATGATTGTTTGGTCAATTCGGCCTGCCTTGCAATAAATTTGCATCAATGTTTTATTTTATGCAAAAAAAGCAATATTCAAAAAAACTTTAAGCCCATAATTGAATCTTCGCTCTTTTGATAAATAAAATATATGGAAAATTATGGAGTGAAAGAAGTTTATTCTGAAAGCGAAAATATTCAAATTGATTTCAAACTTGTGTGTGAATAAATTGAATTAAAAAAAAATAATTATTTAAATTAAAACATTAAGTTTTATTCATTATTTCTTATTTTAGCTAACTTTGTTCTGTTCATAGAGAATAAACATTACCAAATGTAATAATGGAGTAAGGATTTTTTTAAAATATTAATCCATAATCATTTTCTTATCACTAAACAACACATATAGTATATCTTGAAATTCATAATAAGTTTGAAGCGGTATTAACATGTCATTTTTTTAATATGAAACAATCATATATTTTTTAATGTAATTTTTTAACATCTAAGATCTTATCGCTCTGGAAAAAAGCTGTTCAAAATATTGAAACACGGATATCATGTGACTTTATTTTTATAGTAAGATCAAAGAAGAAAAGCTTTTTAAGCATTATTTTCGTCGTTTATTTTCCCCTGCTTTATTAATCACTTTTGGTGGACGAGCAACTACTCCAAAGATTCTCAAAACATAACGATATTAATAAAAGTACTTTATTTTGTTTTTTTTATGAAGACTTGGATGTTTACAATTCTTCCTTTTTTAATAGTTAGTTGATATTATATATGTATATAATCTTCAATTCTGTTGATAATTGAATAAAATATGATGATATCAAATATGATTTATTTAATAATTAAATAAAAAAAACAAAAATCTCAATTTTGAGTGAAATTTTAATGAACGCGTGTGTACTCTAATATTTTAATATGCAAGCTTTTCATTATTTGATAATACAGAGAATGCTTATTAAAAAAATGCAACTTATTGTTCCAAACCATTATTAAAAAAAAAGAACATAAATAAATCAATGAACTAATTGATACTGAATATCAAGTTTGTTTGGTCTCTCATACTTCCAGAGGTGTCAGTAACATATGAAGATATTGTTTCCATGGCCAGTTGATATCAATCATATATGTTTATGAATAAACCCCATCAGTAAACAAACCGTTTAAGGCATCAAGTTAACATTAGATCTGTTATACTTATATTGCTGTTTAACTTTTTTTCTTCTTCTGATATTTACAGTTTTAAATAACTTCTTTAACCGATCATTATATCAAATTTGAATTGTTACAATTTTGTACGATTCCACATGTTTTGTCACTAACGACCCGGGTTTCAACCTTCAGCATCCTCTAGCTTTCCATCACACGGATGCAACAGTTCCGTTGCATCCGTGCAAAATTGTAACAATTCAAATTTGATATTGAAATTCCATCAAGCACCTTCAGTTGATATCATAAAACGATCATTATATTATTATTCAATTAATTTTATCACTAAAAAATCATTTTTAAAATTTTCATTTATTAAAAAGAAAATGAAATTTCAGTTATTTTTCCATATTTATGTATTCGTTATTTGTATGAAATTTTGATACACTCCAAATTATTTTTGAATACATGTGTCTAAAGTCTTGGATTATTATTTTAAAAAGAAGAATGAAAGAATCATGTTTTTTTTTTAAATATGAAAATTAATGTGTGCTTTTTTAATTGTGAGAAGCTTTAGCACGCGTATTGTCATTTGGGATTCATTGTCGGCCATGAAAAAGGGCGACGTAATATTCCTGATAAAACCTGCTACAAAGAGGCATTGTTTCCGCAAGCTCGTTGACACGTCGCTCCGTGCCGCCTGGCTGAACAGGAGGAAACCGGGAACACGCCGAAGCCTGCGTATCATGATGGATTATTTTACACAAACACTACTTGCCTCGTAGAACACAGTTTGAGAATATTAATAATAAACACATGTCTGTTCTTTTCGACACGTCTGCTACACAAACTAAGCATGTTTCTACGAACGGTGGTCGTCATTTGACGATTTGAATTGTTTGCAGGTCTCATTTTCAATAGAAAGATTTAAATAATTGTTGGTGGGCTTTCTTATTAAAAACACATTATTTTGTAAAAATGCGTTTAATTTATTCAATTAAAATATCGGATATCTGTTTAAAGTCTTCCTACTAAGCAAAAAAAAAACCTAACTAAGATAACTAACTACTTTTTTGACCAATGATAGCTTCTAATTTATTTATGTTTCACTTTTCAAAATAGTATAATAACTGATTTCAAATGATCATTAATAATATATTGATTGAATTGGAATTTACTTGGTAGAACTCCATTATAACACAGTGAAAAAATAGCAATGTATTTAAGTTCTTCAGTTTTTTTTATATTATTTATATTTTATTTTTTATGTTTTCTTCAGTTTTTTTTCTTGATAGCTATTTCGGCTCACGCCATCGTCAGATCTATGCGTAAGCGAACATTTGTTTATTTATATATAGCTGTGTAGAAAAGGTACAAAATTTGTTAGGTATTATGTACTTTTCCTACATAGCTATATATAAATAAGAAAATTTTCGTTTAAACATAGTTCTGGCGATGGCGTGAGCCGAAATAGCTATCAACTATATCTTATAAAAAAAAAGTTGTAGAACTAAAATACATTGCTATTTTTTCACTGTTGGATCATTTATAAGATAAGATTAATCTTATTTGAGATTAGGTGTCATACTGACATATTTATGCAATTTTTTTATAATTAATATATAAAATAAAATTTTACACATTTTTATTGTCCAACTATATTCACTTTCTTTGAAGGGATCATTATTTTCTCAAATAATTTTATATACCTATAAATCGTCACATAACTAAGTAAAACCAAAATATTAATTAACCATTATTTTACTTGAGTAATGAAGTTTTATAATTTAGATTGATAAACTTTCATTTCATAATTATTGTTTTTGATACGCCTATAAAACTTCTTTTTTTAAGTATCGTTTGATATCTAATGCAAACATTCGATTATCGTGAGATTATTACAAGTAGTGTCAACTGTTGGTGCGATATTAATGCTTCGCTAACCACTTGGGCGGGATATTGCGGTGCACAAGTAACGTCACCGCCCACTGAAAGCTGACAGAGAGCGGCTATAAAGGCGCCAATACTTTTAAGCACATTTTCTTTTAATTTAAAAATGACAATATTGATCGTATAATAATAAATTTCTAATTATTTTATGACATTTATTGCAACATAACGATTATGCAATGTATTTTATATAAAGTGTTTGACTGTACATGCTTCAAAGTTGTTTATTTAAAGTTATAAAAAAAATATACTTACAATAGGATTGTATTTCACAAAAAAATACAAATATAAAGTAACACGGTGAAAAAAATAGCAATGTATTTCAGTTCTACAAAAATTTGTATTTTTGTAGAACTTATATACATTACTATTTTTTTCACCGTGTTATAATGGTGTTCTACCAAGTGAATACCAAATCAATCAATAAATATAAAGTATTCAACAAAAATTAAATAAAGGCCGCATTAAAGCCCTACAACATGCTTTATAGCAATCAGCGTTGAAAGTTTTGTCTGGAATAAAGAATCTAATTGAAATTTTACGATAAAAATGAAAATCTAAAGTGACTTCTATTGATATGCCATTTTAAGGGTAATGCCTTTTCATCCGTATTGTCTTTATGAACGCTTTAAAAGTTTCACATTTGAATTGCAATATAAATAATGACTATAATAGTAATTAAAAAATGTTAAAAGTTACGCTTCGAAAGTTGTAATAGCATATTGCTTGTATATTTTCATTTTATTTAATCTATATTTCAAATTGGCTCCGCGTATATGCAAAATTTACATTCAAAATAAACTTTGAAGATTATGAATATATTATTTATTGATGCACATGTCATATAGAATACTAAATAAACTATTTTATAAATGGTATAAGAGTATTTAGTTCCATCCGGATTTGTACCAAAGCAAATACTACAGAAAACGAATGTTTGTCATTTGCATTTCTATTTGCGCTGAACTGACATGTCCTGACTCTAGTCGTTTGAGTTTTAAAACGTCCACAGTGAGTATTTCCACCCCTGCTTTTAACTGTTGAACAATATTGTTCACTCAACTAATAATATTCATGGATTGCATTATTTTTTTTTACAAATGTTTCTTTCTGTTTTAAAACAGACTAATAAATATTTTACCTCCTTTACATGTTTGTTGAATTTGATATACAATATTTTAGTAAATGAAGTGTTGTATATGTTTTCACGGTTGTTATATTAAGCCAATGAACTAGCTTGGTCATTAATACGCAAAAATCTTCATGGGGCTTGTGAGAGTCGATTTCAGATAAAACTTTAATGATTCAAAGAACACATTATATTTTGTTGACGCCATAGAGGTAATAACTAAAATTTCTGTAGTAAAATCACTTTAAGGTCAACCATCGATTGAATTATGACATTGTTGATCTATAATTTAAAATGTAACCTTAACTGTATTTTAACATGAAAATATACGATTCATTTCGCATCCAATGTTGATTTTCCATGTCACAGATTTTTAATTTGTACTTTTTTGAAATACTTAACTAAACTGTCACTTCTCGATAGAAAGACATGATATTTATTTTAAATAATAAAAACACATTTTTAGTACTTGTTTTCATAATATATTGTTTGAACAGGACCAGTGAAAAATATATTGTGGAAATAAGTACTAAGAAATGTGTTTTTATAATTAAAAAAAAAACTTTTTATTTATACGTATTTTTACTGATCTTATCTTAGTCATATTAAAAAAATGTGTGATGAAATGTAGTTTTAAAATCAGCGGCTTTTGATTAAATATTTGAAAACACATAAATGTTAGATATATGCTGTAAAAATATTGACTAATTGAAAATTATTCTTTTAAAGAGCTGAATAAAACTATTTTCGTGAATCAGACATCAAAGAGACAAATAAATTATTGAAATATATATTCTTTTTATGAAAATTTTTAAAAGCCTTCCGCCAGCTTCAAGTATAGATATTACGCCTGTGCTTAATAAAGCGAAAAAAAATCCGTGTAAGATTTTGATTTAAGAATATAAAGTATATGCAGTGTTGAAAAGTGTTCAGAAAATTCTAATTAAAAAGTGCTTCTTTGATATTTCAACTTCAAAGCTTCGTGAAAAATGTTGCGCCATACCCGAATTCGTGTCTACGTAAATATGATGACATGTTTGGTTTGATATAAAATTGCTAACTTATTGATCAAAGTAAAAAATATTAGCGAGGTTACCATGGCAATTTAGTCGCATCAAATGGTTGCACAGAACTTATTTCAATATTAAAAACGCACAAGCCAAAACAGTGGCGTCTCACAAATAAGGTTCGTTATTCACTAGGAAACTAAGAATTCGAATAACATAAGTCTGAAATAAAACACCAGATTGTCGAAATAGGAAACTCATATCTTATAAAAATATCGATAGATCCTGTAAAGAAAAATTTATTTATTCAAAATATTCTTAAATATGCCAGTTTTCCAATTTCCAAAACAGTACTGTAATTATCCAGTGCAATATAGTGTTTCAGATTGATTAGTCAATAGGCTAACACGTTCAATGCTTTACGCTAGTTTTGTCTTAATATATTGTATGGTTGAATGCTTTAATGTGATTTCTATGAGAAGATCAGTAGCAATCTTCAAATAATTGACTTCATGAAAATGCTGATTCTATTGAAACATTACATTGTTCCTAAGATATAAGATATTTGAATCTAGAAAGTCGTCCATAACGATATGATCGGTTTTTATCATGTTAAAGATTGATCTTTCGAACCGCAATTATGTGTACACCACTGAGGTGTCGGCCATTATAGGCAAAGCTCACAACAAATGAGGGATGGAAAAGCTCATCGGGGGTGTTTTGTTTGGCGTAGAGGGTTGATGAGTTAACGCAAGGGGGTTTTTACTTGTCTACCCTTGCACTTGATTGTTTTTTGATCGATGGCCGTCCGTCGATGGTCCTACAATGCCGTGAATGATAGAGCTTTGTTGAAAATCGTCCGCACCATTTGAATATTTAATATGCATAAATTATTTAGATGATTTATTAGGCAATTCGAAATTTACCTGACACAATTGTATGCAACGTTTTCTTGGGATTTTTTTAAATAATAATTCCGATATGGTATTTATTAAATTATGATTTTATCTCTGTTGTTCTGCGTATTGTCATTAAAAAGTTGTGTTGTGAATAGTATCAACTTGAACAAATGTTGAAAAGATGCAATCCACATAAATCCATATCCATTACTTGTTATAAATATTTTGTACTAATAAATAAGACAGAATTCTTGAGAATTTCAATCCGTATGCCTACAAAATTACCTAATACGAATATACAATTATAATTATTTGCAAACATATAGTTCGCTTCAAAAATTTTTCTTATAATCTTAAATATACATCACACTGGGAGTCGATACAATAATAATTACGTGTATGTAAGTAAAAACAGATTAAAAAGTAATTTAAATGAAAAAGGTTCGAGGGATAGCCGTAAAAGCTTTAAGTGATTCTGATAACAATGAAAAAACATAATATAACATAATTTTCCATATATTTTACAATAATAGTTTTATGAATAAAATTACCAAATTTATATTTTTTTATTATATATAGTCTTTGATAATGTTGTTAAGATGATGAATATTTCGATCATCAAAATCAAAATCATGCTTAAATTATTTATGAACATCAAAATTGCGCTGCTTAAAATAAACGAGTAATTAACAAAGTATGAAGATATATATACAAAAAAAATGGAGAGATTCTTAATTAAAAATTAAGTATCTTGTTACGAGTACAATAAATAAACGGCACTTAAAAACTAATAGGTCTTTTTAATTAGCGTTTTGCAGATGACATAAAACATCGTTCCCAAGTTGTTTTTATGTAGAAGTGTAGGTATCTGTGTTACAATGTTTTGTTAAAATTAGATGTTTTTGTTTGATGTTGTGCTGCTCGCCTTTCACAAACAGCCTTCTGTCTCTGATGGTACGGATCATAAAAAGTCTACGAAGAGATCTGTCTTGGAACGACCCTTATATCAGTGAAGGACAACCGCCAGCATTGAAAATTTTCAGTTTTATTATGTGGTAGAAAAAATATTAAATCATCATTAAAGCTGTTATTTCTTGAAGGAAAAGCATGGTATACTTTCAGTTCTTATTTCCACAATATATTTTATAACCAGATTTTTTTTATGAATAATATCTGTAGTTGTTGATAATTGGCCACTTCCAAAACCAAAACACTAAATGTGTGTTTTCAAAAAGAACTTCTATTTATCTCTTCATAAGTAGGTTAAGTACTACGCATGCTTCTTATGTTTAGTCACTTCTATCGATAGAAAAAATGACTTATTATATAAATGTCTCAGAAACATCTGAATAGAACTGATATAAACTATACACATGTAAATGCACCTATTCTAAATAAATAAAGACTGGTTTATAAACTGAACAATATCAATCCATTCAAGATAATATTGATACTTGTTTATACTATTATAATATAATGAATATAAATAGCCTGCCAAGTTAGAGATCATAATGTCATACGAGTTAAGAAACTCAAGGATAGACGTTTCAAATATATTATAAATACACAAATATTCAAATTTTGGGTAGTTATCCTTGGACCCTAATTAAAATAAGCCACAACAAATGTCACTTCTACTCGTTCAAAATTTATCTCAGAGTAAAGAATGTGATCAAAAATCTGCTGGAATTCATTGCCAAAGAAAACAGACATTAAAGCTGTTTGCTCAATGTATAGTTTTGTATTGAAAAACGGAGTAGGATAAATGATTAGAACAGAAGAATCGGATTACATTTTCTTTTAAGCCATGCCAATTCTAAATTAAAAAATAAGTAAGTGTTGTTAGTGGAATTCAAAAAAATTAAAACTATTTATTTCATATATGAAAAGTTAATTAAGTCACTTCTTGGTGAAGATACATTATATTCAAATAAATAAAACCCATTGCGTGCTACTGTTCCCACATTTTTTGTAATATACAGATCAGGACCAATTTTAATATTCGCGAGTAGTATTAACTGATACAAAATAATTTTAAACATAGCTACTCATGCAAATTTAGAATAAATAATTACTAGATATACATATAAAAAGGATAAAAACTATAAAATAATTTAGAGATAATATAATATATATAATAAAATTAAATTATGTCTATTAATATTAAGACTTAAGAAATAGTATTGAAATACTCATTTGAAAAAAAAATCTCAACTAAAAGATATAACATAATAATAGGAAGTAAATATATTTAACTACTCATTTAAAAACGGCAAAGAACTCAAGTGGGCATTATTTAAAATATGTTCAATTAGTCAAAAACCTGAATATTTTTTTTTATAAGAATGCATCGTTTGATATTTAATCTTACCGCAACCTATCCATTTTAAATACAAGCTAGGTCTATGTATTTAATTTCTAAATTACATTTTAAATGGGAAGTGGAATTTTTGAAAACAAGTCATTATAAAGTCATTAGGTTTTAATGACTACAAGTCTACAACTACCTTTTCCAAATTAGAATGTCATTAAAATTATTTCAGATATATTTTTCGCTTGTAACACTAGTGTCTACATTTTTCGTAAACCTTCTGGTAAATAAGTGATGCAACCTTTTTGTTTATTTTCTTTTATTATATATCCTTCCAATAGACTGTTCAAAAATGTCACTAGGCAAAATCAGGGTCGTGAAATATTATGGAGATGTTCAAAGTGTTACCAACATTATTATATTATATTAACACGGGGAAAAAATACCAACGTATTTTTGTTCTACAAAATTTTATAAGATATAAAGTTAATAGCTATTTCAGCTTACACCTTCATCAGAAATTAACCTTTATAAAATATATATACTTTACTAATACCAACTATACTATTCTATACTAAACCTTTACCTAGAATATTTTCAGTTTACAGCCCCCCTGATGGACAAATAATGACTTGTGACCTAGAAGTAGTTATTCCCCGTGGTATACCTACAATAGCAGCAGGTGATTTTAACGCAAAACACCTCGACTGGCATAGTAGACTGACGAACTCACGTGGACGTCTACTAAAATCTTACATAGATGATATCGATGCAGTGGTAGCGGCACCCTCTGAGCCAACGACTCTACCGAGAAATGGCGGCATTCCAGATGACATAGAAATTGCTATACTGAGTGGAGTGAACCTTCAGTACGATACTCATATAGTGCATGAGCTTAACTCTGATCACCAGCCTGTCATTTTATGGTTAGGAGTAGGGTCTACCCATAGTTGTAATAATTTTAATCAGACGCGTAATATTATCCAATGGAAGGAATTCGAGAATTTTGTTGACGACATGCTTATCCCGCACAGTGACTTAACGGATATTCAAAGCATTGATCTTGAGATTCATAGCCTCACAACAAATATCAATTTAGCTGCTGCATATGCCAGTAAAATGGTAAAAAATTTACCGCACACTAAAGCGCTTCCAGCAGATATTAGACAGCTTATCGCTTATCCGCCGGACGGTGCGCGAGAAAAGAATGGAAAAAGTTCTGTAACCCCTTAGTAAGACAACGCGTCAACCGATTGTCAGCAGAAATCCGACGAGCCATGAAGGCTTATCGCGAAAAAACTACCGACGACTACTGAAATGAACTCGTCAAAGGAAGCGACCCATACTGGGCTATCTCCAAAGTTCTCCACCCAGAAAAATACCCCTTGATGCCACTTCACGGAGCAAAGGGTCCCGTATTCACCATCAGTAAAAAGGTGTAAGAGTTTGCGGATAGCCTCCAGAAACAATTTACACCCAATACAATTGACACAAGTAATTCACGCTTGAAAAATAGCGTGTTAGATATAGAAGCAACCGCTAAACTAATCTTAGAACAACCCTTAACTGTAGACTGTCAAGCTATTTGTCCTTCCACATTTGCCGAGGTGGAAGGACTGATCAAAGCGCTTCCTGACGGAAAAGCTTTGGGGAATGACAGAATCGGTAATACGGCTCTCAAACATCTACCGCTTAAAGGTATTAGCTCATTAGTCAATATTATCAACGCGTGCTTAAGATTTCTATATTTTCCATCACGTTGGAAGGAAGCGATATTATTCTCATTCCAAAGCCTGGGAAAGATCGCACTCTTCCGATAAACCATCGACCAATAAGCTTGCTATCCGCAATGACCAAAATTCTAGAGCGTGTGATTAAAGCTAGACTGCAAGAAGTGGTGCAAGAGAAAAAGATTATCCCAGACACACAGCACGGTTTCCGCGCGAATCACTCGACAAACCACCAACTTATTCGGGTAGTAGAGTTGATCGCAAGTGGATTTATTCATAAAGAGGTCACGGCGGGCCTCTTTTTAGATATTGCTAAAGCCTTCGACAGGGTATGGACCGAAGGGCTTGTATTCAAAATGTCGAAGGCTGGCATAGGATTACCACTAGTAAAGATTCTCAACTTGTTCGTGACGGATAGACACTTTAAAGTCAAAATGGGTGTTATTCGATCCTCCTTAAGACCGATCCAGGCAGGTGTCCCGCAAGGCTCCGTCCTGGGACCCATACTGTATAACACATTCACGCATGAAATTCCTTGCGGTGGGGAAAGCGAAGCAGTTATAGCTCAGTACGCCGACGATATTGCTATTTTATGAAAATCTTGTAATCGGCAAAGTGCTGTCAAACAAGTCCAGCTATTGGCTGATACCATAGCGGACTGGTGTGAAAACTAGCAAATTAAAATCAATACCGAAAAAAGCGCTGCAGTTATGTTTTCAAAGGGTTTCATTAGAAAACCCAATTTCGATTCCATTCGTATGCAAAATATAGAAATCAAGTGGTCCAATACTGTCAAGTATCTAGGACTCACTCTAGACAATAGACTAAAATTCAATGAGCACACCGCGATTAAAAAACGTCAAGCTTATGGTGTAAAAGCTAGACTAAACTTTATGCTCAATGTGAAGAGCAAGCTTACTCCCAAAAGCAAGCTGCTCCTCTATACAGCTATAACTCGACCAATTATGGTGTACGCTACTCCAGTGTGCATCTGAAGACACTTCAAATTGTTCAAAATAAATCATTGCGACAAATTTGTAATGGCCCGTGGTACGTTTGCAATTCGCTGTTACATAGAGACTTGAAAATGCCTCCAATTCGAGAGTTCGTTCGTGAAATGTCTCGAAACTTTCACAGCGATATAGGAAAACATTATAACCCTACAATTTCTTATCTACATAATTATGATGAGACAGTACCGAGTAATCGTCTAAGGCCGAGAGCGGTTCTGCTCGACGACCCGCCATAGGTTTGTTGTTACAGATCTTAATGCCAACATGGACAACCTCGGCATCTGAAAATGACTTTCCTATGTTATTTCCTTATGTATTGTATATGCATGCGTGTGGCTGTGTGTGTGCCTGTATGCACACGTATGCGTGAGTGAATATAATGCGTATGGTGTCCGCGTGAGCTGCACTCATTGTGGGTTCCACGGCTCAGCTGCGATCTAATATTGTCAACAATGACATAACAATTAAAACAAAATTAAATCTATATATGAGAGACGGAGGAGACCTGAAAAGCTCTGATGCTGACGCGTCATAGATCTTAACGCTTCATGAATTTGATATCCCAAAAAAAAAACCTAGAATATACTGCCATTTTTCACTGTATTATAGTGGAGTGGAATAATTATATTTATTTTTGTATAAAAAAAAATATTTTCACTTTTTAAATTAATCCTACATTTCGGTTAAGATAGTATTGATACATATAAAGTGAATTGATTTAGACTTTATATTGTCGAATAGCATTCAAAGTTAACTAATGACATAAATTTGTTTTTTGTAAAATGTTTCTCGCCACTGTTTATATCGTAAGATTACGTCACACAAATCCCTGGGCTAGCTACTGTTTAGACCCTATCGATTTTATGCGAAAATTAATCGAAACCATAAACCAAGGAGTGTGACAAGACTTTAAATCTTTGCTTGGATATATCCTGTACGACGACATCAACGGCTGTTACGACAGTTCTATAAAATAAAACTATACAGCCTGACATTAAATTTAATAGAACTGTTTTTATTCATTGTGCTAATAAACACTGTTGGGTCCAAAACAAAGTGTTAAAGCTTTTCCAAGATAAGATGTAATAAAAGTACAATTAAAGTATTTGAGAAAAAAAATATTTACCATATATTTGTATAAGTGATGAAATAAAAATAGTAATTGCCATTTAATTAAATCATTTTAAACATTAAAATTTTTGCACTTTCTGAGAAAATTTTCTAACTATTTTAGCTTCAACATATTTATTTTAATTCGGCGTAAGAGTATTTAATAAATTAATGACCGTACATTCATAAATAGGTTTTGCAAATTGAAAATACTTCCGTTAGCCTTAACTATGCCATTATACGATTTACATTTTGATTAGATGTGAAAAACAAAAACTTAAAAAATGTCAATGAAAAAGCGGGCTTAGATTTCTTTTATTATTATTAAGAAATGTTATGAATACATCAAACTAGACAATATATAAGTTTTAAATATACAATTTAAAAAAAAATGTTAAACATAATAAGTTTACTATTGTTTTCAATAAAATATATTTCAAATATTTTTTCTTAAATAAAAATTGCCATTGTTGAGCATCAGACTACCGGTCTGATTTAGTCTGAACGAAATTTTTAAAACAAATGTGTTTTTTGTATGCTCAGAATGGAGTACTCAAGTGAAATAAGTTATTTTAAACCTTGGTTGCTCTAGAAGAACTATTTCTGTATTTTTATTCCATCTTGATTAATCGCAACGAATCGATCCGCTTTCATAGACGCCACTCTTATTAATAAAAGACAAATGTTCAATAAGATTTTAAATTTATTATTAACGTATTATATTTACACAAATATATAATTAACACGCAAGTTAGTTAACGTTGGAGTTATAGCTTGTGGCAAGCGATTATTAATTATTGATAAAAAAACACTTTTGTCAAACATTGTCAAACATTAAAAAGTTTTTAATTTTTTAAGTTGGTGAAATAGAATAATATGAAAGAAAATAATAGTGGAAAACTATTTGCACGTATTTCAATTTACTTGAGTTTCTCAACTTTCTAAGAATGACAGTAGATAAATAGTTTTCCAGTGATTATGTCTTGCAACTTCAGAATATAAGTTTGAGATCTTGTGTATATCTCTAAGATTCATTTAAAGTTGCCAACTATCGACAGCTGTTGTGAAAAAATATTTTTATCTGTAGAGTCTAGCTCAAAATATATTTAGTCGATAAGTTTACAAGTTTATATAAAAGCAAGCGTCAGTCATCTCTATATTTTCAAATATTATTTCTCTTTGATGTATTTTTTGTGAAAGTAAAACGAGTTAATTTATATAAGTAATAACTTTGTGAAATAATAATTTATTCATCATTTTTTTTTTAAATAAGATAGACTGTAAATTTACCTGCCGTTATTTTTTTCAAGCAGCAGACTATTAATAAATTGTCGTTTGATAAAAAGAAAGTACACAAATTCGCACAATTGAAGAAATAAAATTAAGAATCTGTTTGAAGTTACAAAGTAGAATTAAGTATAATTGAAGAGTTTTGGAATGATTCATAACTTTACTCCAATAAATGCAAAGTAATCTGTAAGAAAATAATATAATGAAATCTTAAGTATTAAATTTGTCCGCTACTATTTTTACGTATTAAAAGTTTTGGAACAATTAATTGATCGTTACTATTTCTCTAAAAAAACAGTGATTGGATAAAAGTCTCATATTTCTTAACAGACTAATACTTTCAATTCAATATAAGGTGATAAAAAAACCAAATTTTGTTATAACCTCAGTGCAAATATCGAAATGTTTGAATGAAATATTTATGTGTGCTTACCTCTTATATTTGTCAAAATTTTCTATCAAAATTAGTTTTTATTTTGTAACTATCTAGAATTGTTGATAAGTATTTTGATCAATTGAGAGCTAATGGATAATAATATAATCGGAGTTATCTGGTGTTTTAATTGATAACAACCCTTGTTAAAAAGAGTAAAAGCATTAATATAAATGAATTAAAAGTTTTTTTATAAATCATTCATTATTATTATTATTATATACATAATAAGCATTAAGAATATATTATTCATAGAATTGTTGGAATAGAACTCCGTTTTTCAAGGAACCCAAAAGTTGATAAGTTGGCTAAAAATTGACACCAACAAACACGACGAGACGACTTAATGATCTGTAAATAGGCGTTAATCTAGTGAGTCATCGGCGGAAACAGTTAATATTGACATAATCGCAACGAAATGACAATGGCCGAAATATTCTCGATAAACAATTGTATGCTGTATAAGCAGATACTATCTTACAGGTGCTTAGTTGATTCTGTAAAAATAATGATAATTGTGTGAAGGTTTCTACTGTAATTATAGTTTTAATTAATTCCAATTTAGAAAATCACTATTCAAATGTGCAACATTTCTGATAAAGTAAGGAAGTTATTGATAAAAAAACATTTAAAGGAAAAGAGTTAGAACTTTAATTACTTTCTATATGTACATATTTTACTCCAATATCCATTTTGAAAAGATTTATATTTTGATACAGTATGGCAGCTTTCATGTGTGCAATGTCTAAACTTTCTCTACCTATTCTATGAAAAACGGGTTCTAGCAGAAAAAATATGGTAATCACTAACCATCCTAGCGCTATTATCTCATCCAAGTTAATATTAAAAAAATCAGGTTGATCAACTTAAAAATAACAATGTTACTGATAAAAACTTTACTTCATATTCTTAATTATGCAGAGTATACAAAAATAAAAATACTTTTCAAGAATGTAAATTTTTTTAATATATTTCACTTTGTTTTTGTCGATATTATGAACAAAAAAAAACATCATGAAATAATTCAAATAAAATATGTGGTCCGTTAATTTCCTTTTCTTGAAATCAAAAAAAATATGCGTTAACTAAAGAGAGAGTCGGTTGGATACAGACAAAGGTAGTTGAGAATATATACCCTTAAGAAATCTCAAAAAAATTATAACCTGCCAAGCTTCTTCTTACTAATGCGTTGTTCATTAATATTAATTTTAACACCTGAAAAAGCTCTGAAGGTACAAATAATAAAGCTTAACATTAAGAATGCTTTGTTGCATGTTATCTTAACGTGATGATATTTTATAAATAAAACATCACTTTTTGAGAAATTAGATTTGGTGATTTCTCGAGTACCTGGTAAATCTGAAGAAAAATTACTATTGGCGTAACTACTACCGGCACAAATTAATGCTCGAATGCATTTCGGTAAAATATATGAAACGCTGGACATATTTTGATACCAAACTATATTTTCCGGACAAAAGTTCGCTGGGCAAAATACAATGCAGAGTCGTAAAAATTTTCATATTCAGCATCGTAAAGCGCGTTCACAAAAACAACAAAAATAAACGCTGTCCATCAGTGGCACACCAAAATGATGGTTTGGGGGGTTCGTAAAACACCCTCTTCGTGGTCATAAATATGTGATGATCGATTTACGGTTTGACGATGATAAAAGTGCGGTTCGAAAGTACTCTACCAAAATTTGATCCAAACACAGTTTCTACAAAAAGACCTAAAAATATCACCATTTCGGATATTATACAATTAGACCGTCGATGTAAAATTTAAAGCTGTTTACTTTCTGGAATCGATCTAAATCTGGATAATTTTGAATTTATTGAATCGGAGTTTTTTTGATATCACTCCACTATTATAAAGTAAAAACTCCAAGCATCAAGATCTACAAAATTTAAATTATAGTTGTTGATGGGTATTTTGGTTTCAACGCAAATTATATTTACGTGCTATTTTTTAAATAAAATTTTGACTAAGAAGCATTATAATGATACACGATGAATTGAAGTATAAATCAAATCATACAGCTAAACAGCTTATTTTAGATGTCATGAAAACTTTATGAAAATTCTTTTGGAAAAAAAATATTAAATTAATCAGATATATCGCAAGAAACCATGTGATGAAAATAAAATTGTAAAAATAAGTAAAAAAGTAAGAAAATAATAAAAAAAATTTAAATCACCCTTTGCGACAAAAGCCAGCAACTGTGTGATTGGTTGTGAAAGATTTCTTTCTACCTCTTGAATAAATATGTTGTTTATTTGTGAGGTACATAGTCTATATACATATTTTAATATTGCTGATTAAAGAATATCAGAATACAAGCAAGTTAAACAAATATTCAGTTAGTTTTTGTTATTTATTCTAACTGTTTTGTCATTATCGCAGAGTTGCTTTATGTTGTTTTTTTTTTTGTCAAATAAATAAGTAATCGAGAAAAACGATGACATAAGAAACCGTGTAATATCCAATGACGTTGTTGTCAAAAAATGAGCGCCACTGAAAATGTGGCAGCTTAGAATTCGACACTGGAAAGAAAATATGGGGTATTCCCAGGGAAAAACAGTTTTACATTTTAGAGCTCAATTATGAAAATCAAAGTGCGTAAAAAAACAGCCGTCTACGTCTTCCCTTTTCTGACACAATTTTTGTTTTTAGTTTTTTTGTTGTCAAGGCGCTAAAAGATCTCGTTAAAACCATTTTTGTCCCGAGATGCTTTCTCGGTTTCACCTTTCAATGTTAAATATTTATGATTTTTTTATTCCTATAAGGCGGGGTTTTGAGAACATTGTTATTTTATAGTAGAATAATAGCGTTACCACAACGTTACGTGAATGAAACCTGCATTTTTTTTTTCATTTTACATTTTCAAAAATAGAGAAAATGATTCAACTCAAATAATAAATGTTATTTATATGAAGAGATACTTTAAAGACAAATTAAATACATGTTATGTATTTGTTTGATAATTGGCAAAAATAAGATTAAAATATGTTAATAATGACAGTAAGCGCTTTATTTCTGTCGTATATTATGTTTCAGACAAGCTTGATAAAAGCACAAAAAGATTTAGACGTAAATCTGATAATTACTAAAGAAACCATACGCTGAGCTTTAAAATAAGTGCGTTACTGGTATCTCGGGGATGAAATGGGTTTTGCTTAAACACGCTTTTGTACAATCTCGGTGGCTACATAACGAAACAGACAGCATTTTGTTAGTCAGAAATCTCAGAGAGGCGTTAAAACTGGCTAAGCGCCGTCCTTTGGTTGCTTGCGTAGTGCGTCGATCATGCGTGTCTGAAATTTTCTATTCAAGATTGAAGATTGTAGTTGAGACGAATAAACGAAGAGTTCGGTATATAGCTTCAAAACTCGAAAAATAGATATTAAATAGTTTAATAATGTAATAATATTGAGTGTTTAATATAACATATTGTGCATAAACAAGTGTTCGTTCCATGATTTTAATATTCGTTCAGCTTTAATGGAAACCGTTTGAGTTACCTCCTTTTAAAAAAACGGACATGGCGCTTAGTTTTGTATCTAAACCATCCATACTCAACCTGCGGCCCAATCAGATCTTATGTGCGGCCCAAAATAATAATTGTCAGCAAATATTTTTTATTATTACATTATTTTCATTTCACGAAGATAGTTTTATTCAATATCAAATTTAAGTAAATTGTATTTTTAAATGTTGCTTATTGTTATTATTTACTTTGAAAAATACATGACATTACGTAAAACAAAATAGTTTTATTTTTAAATCATAATACATACATAGGTATGCAATATAGTATGTGTTACTTTTACAGTTTACAATACATTTTTGGCAACTCACTTAGACAAGCATCGCATAAATCTGAATATGGCCAGGAGGAAAAAAAAGGTTGAGTATGGCTGATCTACATCAACAATTTGGCTGTAAAACACAATATATTATTATTTTTTTAAAAATTTATTATACATTTAAAAATAAGCTTTTTTGTCTTTACTACCTTTATTAATAGTAATTGTATTCTCTAAATACGATTTAATCAAAACTTTGCAGTGCAAAACTTAAATATAGATTCGGTAAATATTGAGCAATTTAATTGTAATATAATGTGTTCTTGTAAAGCAAAGCACTCGGAAATTAAATGCGTGGTGAAGGGTAATTAGTATGGCATACATATGTAAATATAGAATTTAGGTGGTAAACATTACTTATTCGAATCGCTTCATGTATTGTTGATATTATTTTGTTTCGAAATTAAGCTCAACCGTGTTGGCATTACGAATTCTCGATATAAAGTTACTCGTGTATTTTAAAGAGTATTATTATAAAACACACTAGTGTTACTTCGAGCAAACTACGTCCTGATATTTATTCTTGTGCTTTTCACTATAGGAATGCAGGTCAATTTAAGCTCGAGTTGTTCGTTTGACATTTATTAATTTGAAATATAGGTCGTTCTCCAGTTCGTCCTCACACGAGGTCAATTGCACATTAAAAAAACTTTTTAGATGATTCAACAAAACTGTCGAATAATTCGCTTATGGATTTTATAAAGTGATTTGAATTGTGACTGTATTGAATAAGGTGGTTATACTTTTAAAACAATTTTACACCAAAGCACCAAAAACTTGTTTCAGCTATATTTGCAAGTAAAGCTGTTTTTTATATCTTCTTAGCTGTCGTTCTGCTAAGCTAAAACTGCTAATTCTGAGAAATAATACAAAATATATCGAAGTAAAGAATCGTCTACACTAGCTGAATATGTTGCTGAGAGAGTGAACTCGACCAAGTACTAACTAATTTGAACGCGAAGTACAGTACTCATTCAAGTGCACTGAAGAGTAAAATAAGCGACCGAGTGAATATAAGCTGTTTATTTTTTACGAACCGAGTAAATACTTTAAGCATTTGTATTACCGTATCAACTTAAATATTTGTCGTCTTAAAACACTTTGTATCTGCATGGCACATTAAGTCACTGATATATACGACATGCCATAAGTGTGATGCCGAATATAATTATAAACTCGACCGAGAAGTAATCCTAAGAGCCTTGGTCGAGTACTAAGCTGATGTAAATGTGTCATGACTAATTTTTTTCTGACATCGTCTCTTTCTAAAGCATCACAACTCCTCGACTCTAACTCTGTGCAACTGTACGTTAAAACAAAATATTGCGTAATGAGAATTTCTTGGTAACTTTCACCACCGCTATGCGGCTATGAAAATTTCAAAATAGAGTGGAAATTTAAACATGGGCGTACTTTTTTAATTCTGCCGAGTGCACTAAATATATTACAGCAGCTCGTGTAAAGTGAGAAACGTTTTTTGTTCATTTTATTAAAAGCTACATCGTAAATTTTTATGCGCACTAATTGAGACTAGCACAAAAATAGCCAACATTTCGTACCCACTTTTAATTTTCAATACAAATATTAAACGTCTCTTATCTAGTTCGTTTTAAATTGGAATGTTATTATGATGATACTTTTATAATTTTACCATACAACTTCTTGTAAAATAGAACGTTTCAATAGATTTGGCGGTAACCTTAAGAAAGGGCCATTTATGACTCATTTTAAAAGAAGCAAAACACAGCTCAGAATTACTAGTATTAGCGGAGTGACTAAATTTTAAATCGTGGTGACATGATTTTATTTTAAGAAATGTAATGTATCGCTTTGTAATAGTTGATAACAGGAAATGATGAAATGTAAATATATAAGAAAATGCGAATAATTTTAGCGATTACGAGATCGTTAATTGTGTCACACGGTTGGGAAAAATTTCTTATATTAAATTGAATTCAAACAAATAGAGAAAAAATAGTAATGTGCTTTAGCTCTACAAAATTTGTAAGCTATATAATTGATAAATATTTCGGCTTACGCCCTCTTCAGGACTAGTTCTGCGTAAATATATATTTTTTTAAATTCAGTATAGTTCTTTATTTTCACTGTGTTATAATGGAGTTCTGCCAAGTAAATGCCAATTCAATCAACGAGTTTAAGGATAAAGATTTATTTTTCTGATGGCAGCATTCAAAAGTCTGTTCTGCAACCCTTTATATATTAAATTTTATCATTTTTATAACCAATTACGAAAAACAGTAAGTGTTAATAAAACTTTCTATTGCAGCTTTTATGATTGTAAAAGTTTTATGTACATAAACTATTCCAGATAATAATATATTATTTTTGGAAAAACGTTGAAAATACACAGTGCTTTAAAATAATATTCACAGATTTTATCCTTGGAATAATTAAAAACAGCATGTTAAAAAAAAATGTTGAGAGTGTAAATAAATCCTACACGAATTTAACTTGATTTTTTTTAATGATCAATATTTATAAGGTGACAACAGATGATTTTTTAAAAATTCAATTCAACGATAGGTTCGTCAAACGCAATCAAATTACTATTTTTCAATAGGTTTTTGTTTTAAAAAATATAAAAAGTTTCTTCGGTGTATATATACCTAAGGTATTTTATTTTTCATAACAGTTTTTTTAAATTTATTAATGCAGGCATAGAGGTGTCGAAGGTCAAAAGAAATCACAAATAATCAAACTGACATTTTTTCCAATTTCAACACACGATTTTTTTGTTATAAAGAAAAATATTTTTATATTTGTTTTCAATAACATATATCTGAGAGCCTTCAGTTGACGATAAAATGAGATTGATACGTAAAATCTAATGTCAAATAATGTTCAATGGTTGCATAATTCTTTGAAACGTTTTTAATTTTGAGTCACTTATATAATATTTTAATTTTTAAAGCCACCTCCGAGTTTTTTGTGAGAATGTCTATGATAAAACTGTTGGCAAGAATTAGTCAGACGCAATGTTGCCAGGCTGTTTCCATAATTTAAACGGACCCGCTAGATAAAATTAACGAGCGTTTCCAAGATGACTGAAGGAACGAGAGGAAAAAAATAGCAAAGAAATTTTAAAATACTATACACGGGCATAGATTAAAGTCTAACCGTTATAAAATTAACTTTAAATATTTAATAAAAAAAACAGCCTGAACAATTATCCCTTAGAATATTTTACTCTTAATTCTTGATGAAATGGTATTACGAGCTTGTACAATATAGGATATCGTGTATAGTCTATAGTGAAGTGTATTTGGCTGACGCAGTAACGTTCATAATGGTGAAATTTAAATGTTAAATAAATTTTCATATAAAATATGAAAGCGTAATCGGATAACTATGACACTGATTGTATATGCACAAAAATGTAGCGGTCGATACAAAATAGCCACTACGCGTACTTAATTAAATGATACATTATTGTTATTTCTAAGATATATAAAGCACCACAGCAATAGTAACTTGGGGCTTATTTTGAAAAAATATTGAAGATTATTTTGGCTATCTATTACTCTGATTATTCTATTAGTCTGCACGGATTGAAGTTTGATGAATTAATTGGTCATGCCCGTTCTTAAAGCCCGATTTGCCTATCTTCGCACTTACGCTTTTAGCTCAGATTGATGTGCGTTGCAAGAAAAAAAATGTAATAAAATAATAAATAAAATAAAATTAATTATGTAAGTCAGACACAATTTTTTATAAAAAAATATTCAATATTGACAAATCATATACTTGCGAAATTAAATTATGCCGAACATTTGTTGCCTTGGTATGTTCAGCTTTTAGATTTTCTGTGCAGAGAACTTTTCTTCTTAAAGAAAAAACCGGGACTTACCAATGAACAATATTATTTAGGAATATATACATATTGGTGCACGCTTAGATTGTTTTAGGGAAGCATTTTTTAAAGGAAATATTGTGGAAAAAAATTAATTAAATTATTACATATGTGAAATAAAGCTGTTTCTAGCTACTGATATTTAATGTCAAGAAATAAAAACATTCTAAAAGCATGAAATTTGATTTATTGCATGGCGCCGAACAAAAAGTAATGTATATTGATTGGCCGAATCAGATAAATTGATACCTGCGTTAAAATTAAAACAAAGCCGTATCACCGGTTCAATTACCCATTGTTGGAATTTTATGAAAATTTTGTTTCAATTAAAGCTCGGGGCAGTCCCGTGTTAACATCAAAATGGCGGGTTGTTTTTACGCTCTCGTTCATCCTTACATATCCGGTCGGGTGATGGCGGGAAAAAAACATGGCGCTGTGCTGCGGTCGTGAGCTGGTAGAAATTATTTTAACTGCGTATGAGTTTTACGCGTATTATCAAAGTTTTAATTTTATAAATTGAGTGTTAATCATAAAATTAAATAAAAAAAAATATTTACACAATTCGTTTACTACTGTCGTATGTAGTCAATAACTCGCAATTTACCCGGTGTAACCATTAGGCTGGGCATAATTTTATATTTATTTGTTATGCCTATTTAATTTGAATAAGATAAATATAAATATTTATTTACAGATGGATAATTTTTACAATTTTATATTTTACACATTAAAAGAAAATAATGAGGGACAATTTTTTTGGAATTTATCTTTTAAATTAAAAATGAACATGAGAGCATTCATCTTTATAGTTGCTAGCCGATACATGAAAGAGTTATTTGTTGGCGTTAATAACTTTTATTTCATTATTCTCAACCTTGTAGTTTTTTTTCACAGTAGCAACAACTCAAATTATCGTTTACCAAGTATTTTAAAAACAAATTAACTTTATTGCTTTGAGATTTCTTCAAGGATAAAAGCTTTAGAGGTGATCTACTAGATCCACAATAACAGAAACGGAGCTTTTTTAGCTACGAAATTTACCAACGTGATTTGGCTAAATAATATATTATGTACACAGTTTTTTTACTTACTGATACTAATACAACATTGAAACCAATTAAATGAATAAGATTATTTTTTTTCAAGAATTTAAACAGTAAAAATTGATATATATATTAGGTAAATATTAAGGGTTTATGTTTCAAAGTGTTGACCCAATGTGATAAATCTTTAGAGCGCTAACCTTGTGTTGTATCGATTTAAAATGTTTATAAGTTGTATATATGCAATTGCTTTCATGTAACACAGCCTTCACCGATAGATAGGGTCTTTGGGACTTTTAGCAGGCATACCAACAAAACTGCGATCGGTCATGGCATTAAAATAAAGTTTAATGTGCACATTTTTTATTTTATTTAAATATTTTTTGTCAATGAGATGTGACTTTTAATTTTTTTCGACAAAGATATTTCATTCTACACATTGGCTGTATCAATGAATTACTTAAAAAAATATTGTATTATATTTATAAATACAATAAAAGTTAAGCTTTTTTTTTTTTGTATTTTTAGTTTTACTAAACTTGCATTGAATGTTGAAAACTATTATGCTTCTAATAGTGAGTGATACATATTAAATCTAATATAATAATAATGTGTACTAGTTTTATAATATATTTCAAAATATTGAACAATTACAACATTTATGAATACGTTTCAACGAAAAAATTACTAAAAAACGATTACTAGTTGTAATTTGTAAATTGAAAGGAACCACATTTTGGCGAGCCTTAGTGTACTGACTTGCTGGTTTGTCAAAAATATGAAATTTTAGCACGACACGGTCCGAGAGCTAATTTATGTCAGGCATATATTACTTTTATCTGCCTCACAAACTTTGTCGGACATGTTGCTTGTGTAAAATTGCGTAAGTAATTAAATATAATGAAAAATATAAAACGTTCAAAAATATAGTTGTCCACTTGTATTTAACACACGCAATAACGACCTCAGGCTTAACTTTTGATATATTTTATGAATTCTAAATATAATTTCTTACTGTACTAAATACGTTAGTGTTTTTATTTTTTTTAAATCGAGGTCATAAATTTTATTTGTTTATAAAAAAATTGAATTAAAAAAAGGAAGTACAACAAATTAATGTTTTATTTACAAAACCTTCAATCTATATACATATAAATCAATGTGTGTGTTTGTCCTTTATGCATTCACTACACAATTCATCCGATCGATATAAAACTTTACAAAATTCTACACAGTACACTACTGCAAATGTTTCTATCATACCACTCTCTACCCAACACCCCCGGATAGTAAAAATTGAATTAAAGCGACACCATTAAAATTAAAATTAAAAATTCAATTGTTTTTTTATCACAAAGAGCTTCTTTGAATTTTCTATGAATATCATATTCTGAGATAGCAGCAACGCGCGACGGGTCAGCTAGTATTATATATTAATATACTAAAGTTCACGCAAACTATCACAGAATGAGTATATCTTCATTTTGAATATTTATCAAGAGTTTTACCGGCCTTCATAGTAAATTTTCATAATAAATAATCCCCTTAATTCCAAATATAAAATTTATAATTTACACACCGTTGTATCCACTATCTCACCAAACGGCTCGGGATTTCTTCAAGCTATAAAATATTTTGCAACATAATCACTTTCTACTTTTTAAAATTTAAACTGTTAGAATTTTGTATGAATGATTGAAAAATTATAAAATAAATAAATAATATCGATGCCAATGATAACACCCATTTTTAAAAAAAGTAAAAGTGGTGAAAGCAATTTGCTATTTACTAATTCTGCTTATCTATATATCCTGAATTCATCCGGAAAAGTTGCGTTTATAAAAAAGTAGTTTTCATATAAAAATAATCCATAACGAAAATGAACAGGTTCAAAAAATTGTCAGTTCTCTGAAATACCATTGTGCATTCAATTAGACGATGTTCTGACCGATGATTAATTTTCTTGATTTAAGAAGTGAACGTCAGCGACGAGAATTGCCTAATTTTGTTTCTATTGTCTCAATCACTCTGTTTTTTCTAATATATTATATATAAGTGATGTCGTATTTGAAGTAACATTATGTTTCTAATAGCATAAATATATTTGACTAATTCAGCCATTGAAAATATTTGAAAGTTTCATTGATCAGCAATGCTTTTAATCATATATGACGCGTGACTATTTTTGGCTAAGCTAATGCTGAAACTTTAAGTTTGTAAATTTGAGTCTCAACCATAGTCAATGATACAACCACTAAGCTTCACTCACATATTCTGTTAAAGAAAAAAAATCTTATTAAAAATAACTTTTTTCAGTAAAATATTTACAACTTCCTTCGTGAATGAAATAAAAAAAAACACTAAAATTAATTTGCTAAATGATAAAACAAGCATTTATCTACTTGAATTGGCAGTTCATGGGCACTTAACTTAGGAAAATATTTTTATTGGTATAATAAAAGTATAATAAATATCCTATGGTATATTATGGTCTCCGTTATAAAAACACTTCACGATAAGAAACCCGAATGACTTCGTACGTTCATTCAATGAGATCGGCGATAACGTTTGTTTCATGCATTTTTGATAACTACCAACATTCTCTTTCTTTACTTTGAAGGAAGTGATAAAAAACCTTTATTATTTGTTTTAATAAAAAGAACGGATAGGAAACTACTCGATTTGTAAAGTGGGAAATTGTCTGTCTTTGAAAAATATTCATATCAGCTTTCAATCTAATAGCTTCACTAATGTGGACTCATGAACTAAATTTAAGATAATTCGCGTTTGTCAGATATTGGCAATAATATGGCAAAAAGAAAGGGGTAGACCAAGCAGTAGTCTTGAAGAGTCTCAACTGGCTGGATTATTGCTATCTCCGTCGAGTACCATGCGTGCAATTTACCCAGAAACAATAAGTGCTCAAGTATCACGAAACAAAGCGTGAAAGCGATATATGCTCCACATAGGAAACAAAAAAGCTTCCCATGTCTATTTTATATTACGTGTTTTGCTATTACAATACGGTTTTAGTCACATGTAGTTTAATTATTTTTATTTTTTTAGTTATTGATATCAACCGAAAGTGTTTGATAAAATTTCAATATCAAATTTGAACTTTGTACGACATGAAATTTGCTGTCTTGGGTTTCGTCTTTTGATATATTCAAGAATTCTATCACACGGCCTGAAGATGCAAAAAGGCGAAACCCGAATCGTTAGTGAAAAAACATGTGGAATCGTGCAAAGATTTCACAATTCGAACTTTCTTACATTTTTTATTCTTTTTTGACATAGTTTTATTTTAATAAAATTTGTTGATGTAATAGGAGTTGGTCATCACTGTTTCTAAGAACACCTTTTATTTCCTACGTAGAATAATAATCCATTAATGTAACGATAGCAATTACTCAGCACATATTATTAATACCGCCGTGAGCAGTCATTTGATTCGCCATAGGGTTGACAAGGGAAAACACCGAGATCATTATTTAATTTTCTTCTCGGTTACTTCAATAGCTTTTATTCAAGACATATATAACGACATTGTCCTTATTTTACCCATGATAACAGAGCCTCTTAAAATCATTCTTTATATAATTATATTCCATACTTTATTCATGTGTTATAATATAATAGTATACAATATCATAAGTCAGAATAATATCATTTCTTCATGCTTTCGGCGGCAGTCTCAAACATAAATATAAGAAACCATAATTTTATGAATTTTAAATCCAATCTGATTTTGTTTAAAATAGTAATATCCAACTGGCACGCTTTTATAAACCTTTTCTTTCTTTTGGATGAAAAGTAAACGACTCACCAAAAATAGAGAAGTATTATCGAAAGTAAGTAACACTATGTTTGCAGTATAATCATTTTAATAAATTTATTTGTAATCTTGCTTGCACACTTATCTTTTGTATGACATTAAAAACTCTTCAAAATTAAGTTTGAATAAATATTTTATAAATGTATTCATGTCAATGAGACTAAACTAATATAACCCCTAATTGTTAAAGCTTTACTGAAACTATTATATTAAATAGATACCACGTAATTTGTTTGTTTATTTGTGCTTACACACAGCTTTAATATGAGTTATGGAAAATCATTGTGAATAATTTACAACTTACATAGATATAATAAATCAAACAATTGATAAAATTAACTATAAACGTTTTTACAAGATATATGTTTTTTTTTTTTTTTTTTACTTGATTTCACAAAAGCCAATATATAAAATAAAAAAAGATTTTAAAGATGCCCTTAAATTACGTTAGTTTATTTTGCGATAGCAAAAACTTCCGGAAAACTTAAATATTTTTTTTTTATCTTTAGCATCCATATAAAATAGATATATTTATTTTTGAAGGAGTATTTTTATGAGAAATAGTGTCAAAAATACGAGTCTTTATAATGAGTAATAAATGATAATATTATTGATTGTTTTAATTTTTTTTTATTGTTGTTGCGTTAAAATTTGTACTGCTATCACGTGTTCAATACATACCGTTTTTTAGTGAAAATCAATTATATAATACACCATTGTTTTGAGTTTATTATTTGTATTATATTTTGCAATGTGTCAGTATGAAGTAAAACCATTTTTTCTACACTTTGTAGTAGTATATTTAAAAAATCTAAATACCTAGTTCATTAAATATAATGCAACGTTCGAATTAAATTAAAAAATAATTGATTCAAGTATTAAATATAGATTTTATTTTATCTAACTAGTAAGATAGAAAATCATTCCGTACACATTCATTCATTTGGTAGTGAGTTGTCATCTCATGATTTTTTTATGGACACAAAGAAAGATTCATTAAAAAAAATACTGTAGGCACTCTAGAAAAAATCTTTATACTTGTATTCTTTTCAGTATAAGTTGTGCTTTGAACTACCCCTTAGATGTAGCATCTTTTATAACACCCATTACCGGTATTACAGGTAGTAATTACACCCATGTGAGACCCAAGCAGGTGGAATAAAGGGTTGCACGGTTACTTAAATAAAACCACACACATGCGAAATATTTTATAGAGTTTTTTTACTAATCCCGTATTGCTTTATGAGATAATTATTATATTCTCTTATAATGTTTATTAATGGTGTTTCTCAAAAGGAATGCGAACCAATAAAAATAGCTCGTTTTAGGATCTCAAATATACTTAATTTTATGCAAAAAAAATCTACAAAACTTATCGCCCTGTTGTGGTTTTTCTACAAAATAAAAAAGGGCAATTTATGCTTTTTAATCATATTTTATTTTTCATCTAAAATTATATAATACTATCAGATACGATACAGGTATATTCAATAGTGATAATTATATGATAATTTAACTATGGGAATTGAAATATACGATGCAGACATTAGAAAAAGTTTTTATTATGATTGGATTATTGTGAGACAATGTGAAATCTATCTACTCATATCAGGTCTCATACACAATATGAATATAATTGAAGTAATGTTCTTTAAATATAAATAAGTCTCGAAATGTCTTACAGCAGTTTTTCCCAGCGTAATGAAGCCATCGCATCCCTTAATGAGGATTTTTTAACGTCAGTTGTTCTTTAAATTTCATATGTTTTACATATATATATGAACTAGCACTAAAATATATCTTCTGGACAAATAACAAACTCATAAATATTTAATCAATTTTTAGTTGAGATTGTTAAAGAAGACCTTGAATATGCTAGCATATGTAAATTAAAGTAATAAAATATTAGTTGATCATGATGTAGTCAATTTAGGTAAATTTTTGCTCTCCGTAAATCTTAAAAATATAAAATATCAAACATTTGAAATACCAAAATTGAATTGTTGACAATTTGATTAAGCGATTCCAAATGTTTTTTCACTCACTACCCGGGTTTCACTTTCGGTATCTTCATGCATTCTATCATACGAATAACAGTTATTTCTCTTGCGTACGTGTAATAGAAACCCAGTATGTTAGTGACAAAACATGTGTAACTGAACATATTTTCAACAATTAAAATTTGATATTGAAATTCCACTAAGCATCGTCAGTCAATATAATACATTATTTTATAATTAAAATACCAAAACAATCAGTTTGTTCCATATCAAATCACGATATTACGAATTACAAGCTTTTAAATTTATCAGTATAAAGACAAATTTTCGTGTATGTCATATCTCCCAGTAATTTGAACGGTGACCAGGTGGTCAGGAAAAAACAATCACACTGTGAGCACACAACCAACATCCACCGTGATTATACACCAGGGAAGAGCGACCGCTATTATTGGACACGGTGTGCTTATAGCAGGAATGTATTATACAATCTAGTACTTAAATAATTATTTAGTTTAAATAATTAGAACTTCAATACAGTTTTCTTTGAATGCTAACTTACAAACAATACTTATTGCTGAACTGATTGTAAGAACTCACATTTTATCTGTCATATAAAAATTGTTGGTTTATTAACATCAGTTCACAATAAAACTTTCCTCTGAAATGTCCAGCTATTATTTGAAATGCTTTTTTATTAATGTTTAATGTCGATTTCTGAGAGATCAACTAAAAATAAACGATCGTTATTTAAATTTTTTTGTTTACGAAAGGTTATAATAAAAAAACCCTTAAAAAACAAGGGCTATTTTTGTCTGAAGTGAACCATATAGAGTTTTTGGAAATAAATCGGTTCAAAATATTAACTTAGTCGATCAGCCACTGTTGTAAGAAAGGATAAGGAAATACTGAAGCTATTCAGAATTTTAAATCGGTTAAGGGAGATTTATAAATATCCAAAAGATAAGTATGAATTAAGGAAACAAATCCATAATATAGCAGATGCAATAAGGATAAAAGACCATGAAATCGAGTGAATCAGAGTCTATCAGCATTAAAAAATTAAGGTACAATTCGAGAGAAAAAAAGCTGCATTAATTTTGCAAATAATGAAGCCAACGTTAATCTCAAAATTTTAATTCTAAAATAGAATAGTTTTTTTTGAATTACCTGAAATCATACCATTCTCAAAAAATTGATTTTTTAGAAATTTGCAAAAAATCGCTAAGCTTAACTATTTTTTTTTATTTAAAAATAACTTTGCGAATATTAAAAGTGGTTAAACAAAACTTTAAAACGGATTATATTTAAGAAACTTTATGCGTTACTACACGCTATGAAAAATACAGAGCACTAGTAGTTCTCTGATGATGGTGTGAGCCGAAATAGCTTTCAACTATATTTAAAAAAATAATTTTGTAGAACTAAAATACATTGCTATTTTTCCCCGTGTTATAATGGAGTTCTACCAAGTGAATGTCAATTCAATCAATAAACTACTAGTCAACGCCAAAAGTGTTTTTTTTGTTAGTATTTTAAAATGCTTTCAAATTTACAAATAATGTAAAATTGTTTATAAATGTTGAAATTTTTGTACAGATTTATAAATATTTGCATAATTTGCTAAAAACTGTAAAAAATAGAAATACTGAGCTATGTTTTGCCTTTTTTTCAGTCACGTTTAAGATTGTCTTTATATTATAAACAATACACGTTTTGTATAAATAAATTTACAAGAAGCGTAAATGTTAAAATATGTTAAAGCATAAATATAAAAAAGCTTTGCTTCATAAAACTGTGTACTTTTACGACCAAATAGCAAAAACTAGACTTTTTCGCTAATAAAGCTTATAATAACACATTCAAGTATGAAAGTTTATTTCAGTTTTTTCATCGTACATGTATTTGAGGTAAGGCTTAATTTTTGCCATAAAAACCACAGAACGTGCGCAAGTGGTAGTTTTAAATAATATTTAATTTAATAGCTAAGTGTGGTAAAGGTAAACACGCGTTTCGGGGCTTAAAATTTGTGCGAAAACTTTTAATGGTTGGATTTCTATTTTAGGGCGAGGTTTTTCGGTAAGCTTTTGTATTGATAAAAAATTTACAACTTTAATATAAACACGAAATCGAAGTCTCGGTAATAACATAATGTTAAAAATTACTATGTATCAATTGTATCCAATTATTGTTGATTCTTTGGATTATTTTTTGTGTTTTTATTTGGTAAATTATTATGTAAATTACTGACTTTTATGAAAATTAATGGTCATGAATAAGTGACATGGTTTTTGTTATCATTTTTATGCATCATTTGCTGCAAAATTAATAATATAATGACATTATATTTCCATATTTATTTATAAGAAAAAAACGATTTAAATCCATTTTTATAATATTACATTGACGCTTTCATCCATTTTTGGGGATCGGAACACAGTCACAATTATTTTGAAAATATCAAAATCTTACCACATTTATTAACAAAATCTTACTTTTAAAGTGTTAACTGTCACTTCTTGATGGAAATGCATGATATTTTAAATAATAAAAACACATTTTTTAGTATTTATTTGATCAGGACCGTTTTCGCTCATCGCGAGCATTATTATTATCATAAGAATTATCAGTTAATAATGCTCGCGATGAGCGAAACCGGTCCTGATCAAAAATATATTGTGGAAGTAAGTACTAAAAAATGTGTTTTTATTATTTAAAAAAAATCTTATGTCAAATTAACATATCAATTGAATTGGCATTCACTTGGTAGAACTCCATTATAACACGGTGACAAAAATAGCAATGTATTTTATTTCTATAAAATCATTTTTTAAATATAGTTGATAGCTATTTCGGCTCACGCCATCGTCAGAATCAACTATATTTAAAAAATATTTTTTTAGAACTAAAATGCATTGCTTTTTTTTTTACCTTATCAAATTAACATTTTTTTGTCTTGCCTTACGTCTAGTCTCTAAAAAATCCTCAAGCGTCAATGATTCATCAAGAGTGTATACGCGTAGCACTGGTAACGGAAATCGATCAAAAACTTAGATATTCTATTTCATTTTATATTTATAACAAAAATAAAAATGAAATATTAGATATAATTTGAAACTCGTAAAGCATACAAAAATAGAAGTTCACGTATCGGCTCAAACAAATTATTCAAAGTTCATTCTCATTTATCATACAACTCGTTCCGTCCTTGCCAATTTATAACCGGATAATGTGTCAGTGGAGTAAATATTAATTGTGACCTACAGCCTTAAAGTTAAGGGAAGCCTACTGAAAATACTCGTATGGTAATTTATGTAAAAATTAATGAAGTCTTCACGTTTCTACTTCGTGTATTACCTTAAGGCATTTCGTTTATTCAGCGCAGAAGTTATCAACTTAATTTAAAAATTGGTCGTATAGAATACTTATTTAGCGGAAAATATTAAAAATTTATCGAAACCTTCTTACATTGGTATTGTGAAAATAAAGTTTTCATTTCATTTACCATAATTGTTTCTTCTTTTTTGCTTTATTATTAATTTAAAAAAATCCCCATATTTATTTTAATGTTACTTGAATGATATATATTGAAAAACCCCTTTCAAGAATGACTCATTAGCAAGATCGTTGATGATAATTATCACAGGCGATTGAGTTAATTATTATTAGATTGATATTGTTAAATTTGTTTTATCGTAAATTACTGCTTGCCTAGGGGTAAATGTTTTCTTGTAATTAATAACTTTAATATATGTACGATGCAACTGTTTATTTTACGTCAGTTCTGTTGCATCCTTGTGATAGAATGCCTGAAGATGTCGAAAGGCGAAACCCGGGTCGTTAGTGACAAAACATGTGGAATCGTACAAAGTTGTAACAGTTCAGATTTGATATTGAAATTCCATGAAGCATCTTCAGTCGATATAATAAATTATATATTTTTTTCATTTTGAACAATGTACAGCATTTAAGCTCATTATGAATTATTGCGCTGCCAATTTGACCAAGACATAAAAACAAAATCTTATCTAAGTTTATGTAGGACGATATTTTCTTCGATGATATACGTCATAAATAGTATTTAATTTTCTTCCAACTCCTATTTTTTTAAATGTTTTATTGTATTTTTTTTTTTTGAATAGAGACATCAAAATACCATTATTATTAATAATGATGGTCAAATTTCACTCACTTTTTTTAATCAAAATATTTAATGTAATATATTATTTTTAGTCAGAAGTTCATAAAATTGATCATTTGATGGCAATTTTGAAAATCGAACTAGATAGCAGATTTAAATAATGAACTATTTTTGTCGAAGAACGATAATTTTTTTTTTAAACAATATTCGTCACAGTGTTGACAGTGCTTTTCTCCTGTTGCGCGGGCCGCGAGTAAGCACCCCTTTAATGTGTGCTTTAGAAAGGGGAGTTGAATTTGTTCAAATACTGACGTAATCAAAAAGTTTTGTTCTTATATAAGTGTGTGCCTTAGTTACTAATAATAATTTATTTACCACCACTCAGCCTTGTACCCACAACCACCCGCAACGGTTTCACATCCCATTAACATAAGGCGTGTCCGAAACGTATTACAAAATAATTCATCTCCACGTGTCAAGTAAAATTTTACATATGCAAAAAGATTCCACTGTGAAAAAATAACACACATAACCTACTGCGTTAAAAACTACAAAAAATGAAACTGTATAGTGTAAGTTATCAAAAACTTATTCCAATTAATACTTGAGTGTAATAAATTCAATTTACGAAAATTTGCATTCATTAAATGTAAATAATAAATTTCATATAAGAGTGAGAATTTATTTGTAGGATGTTAAAAAAGAAGTCGGTAAAAATAAAGGAAAATGAAATAACATATTTTTATGGACAGATTTTTCTAAATGTTGTACTTGCAATACTTTTTTAATGAATCATAATCAACAAATATCAAGCTGTCATAGGCTAAACAAAAATATTTTTTTCTATACTATAAAATTTATCATTATTATTACAAATTGAAGATGTGAAATTATGAAACTTTACGCTACATTCAAGTTAGAACTTTCTATATTACTAAGATTACAGTAAAAAATTAAAATTATTTTTATTCGAGAAAAATATTATAAATGATTAAAAAGTATATAACACGGTGAAAAAAATAGCAATGTATTTTAGTTCTACAAAATTATTTTAAAAAAATACAGTTAATAGCTATTTCGGCTCACGCCATCGTCAGAACTATTTCTAGTTCTAAACTAGTTCTGACGATGGTGTGAACCGAAATAGCTATCGACTATATTTTTTAAGAATATTTTTTTAAAAATAATTTTGTAGAATTAAATACATTGCTATTTTTTCACCGTGTTATAATGGAGTTCTACCAAGTGAATGCCAATTCAATCAATAAAAAGTATATACCCAAAGTATACTTAAAATATATACTACATAATTTTACACAATTTAAAAGCCTTAAAATGAATGAGTGAAGTTGAATGTTTCATTAGTAACCGTCATAGGGTAATAAAGAACATACGACTGGCATTTAATGTGAACGATTTATTTTGATATAAATGAATAATATTTTTAAATTAGTAAAAGCGGTATTTGAATATTTAATCAGAGATCATTTTATTTAATTCTCTTGTCCAAGATTTCTGGTTTATTCATTTAAAAAATCTATTTTTCTTTCTTAGTATGGAAAGTTTTGCACGAAAGCATGTGTATAAAAAATAAAACTGGAATAAAAATTGTCGTGACATCGGATAAAAATGGCATTTTCCAAAATAAAAACGAAGCGATATGCATGTAGAGTGACGTGGCATTCGCGCACGTCATTTGGGAATTAAATCCGGTCATAAATAAAGCAGAAGTCGCTGGTTCAGGAAAGTGAGATGGAAAAAAATGCACAATAAGCAGACCAAAAGTGGCAACATAAATCCGAATTTGGCTCGCAGAATTATCGCAGCCGGTCCATCTTCCGGAGCTTGTTGTGTCCGGGATGTGAAATGTTTGTATTCGAACAATTTTTCACTTGGCCAATAAATTTCAGCTCTTTCTTCGTTTTTCTGTACTTCAAGATGGTTTATCTCACTATATAATTTTTTTAGAAATTAACTAAAAATATAATGTCGCTACTGCAACTAAGCCATCAATGTCGTTGAACTTTCTACCTTTTGGCTGCGGGGTATAGAGCTGAGGTAAACCATTAATACTTCTACAGTTAAATCGTGATTTTGTACATTAATAAATGCACGTCATGTTTTTACATAGCTTTTTCAAAAGATTCTTAAAAATAATAAGAGAGCGATTTGCACGATACTATTTTTTTTGACATTACCGTGTCGAATAAAATATTGATTGATTGAATTCATATCAGCAATTAAGTAATAATAAGTAAAAACCTCTTCAGATGTTCGATAAGAATTCCATAATATGATTTCGATATCAACTTCTAATGTGTTAGTTCCTCGTTTTCTCTTGTTTAATAAATCGGAGCAATTAACATTTATGATTAAGGACAACAATTACATACGCCAGAATAATTTTATCAAGTACTCACAATACTTTTGCTTTAAGCAACGTCTGTGGATAATTAGACATATCTTAATTTAGAAATTAAAAATAATTACTTTTATTTAAAAACCTTGCAATAAATTAAATGTAAAAATTTGAATTGTTGTAATTTTGTACGATTCCACATGTTTTGTCACAAACGACCCGAGTTTCGCCCTTCGGCATCTTCATGTATTCCATCACACGGATGCAACAGAACTGACTGTGACAAAACATGTGGAATCGTACAAAATTACAACAATTCAAATTTGATATTGAAATTCCATCAAGCACCTTCAGTCGATATCATAAATTAATTGAACATACCTTCGTAACTGTACTCTTTGTGGAAACTGAAGCTTTATTATTGATGAAATGATCGACCTCAGCAATTTTTACTTTTATAATTAAGTTTTTTTGACAATTTAAAAAAGCAATATCTGATATCTAAAACTTTAATGAATGGTTTAGTTATGTTGCTAAATTTAAACAGTATAGATTTTAAGAGCAAGGAATTTACTAGCTGTTTTCAGAGATACATATATTTTATATACCGTAGAGGTTTTATTGCTTTCATCAAAGCTACCATTATCAATAGTGAATTTTAAGAATAAAAAAACATATATTGTCAAATGTCTGAAATGCGATTTGTCCTTCAAATATCACAATCACAGAGAAGAACTTAATCGTTTTGCATGTATTTGCATTAAATTAATTTGATTCATTCATTTAATTTTTAAACGAATTGTAGGAATCAAAACGTAAGAATGACGTCTCGTGCCGTTTGGTTGGCCGGGAACCCAGACCTCTGTGCCAGGAAATAAATCAACCTCGGCAAAAATACACTACCTTTCCCCGCGTCACTACTCCCTGTGTATTTGGAGATGAATGAATGTAGCTGTTTTCAAAGAGCCTAGATTTGAAAAATTACGTCGCCAACTTTATCAAAGGTGTGTAATTTTTCAATGCGCGTAAATCTTACTGACAGATGGTTTCCACCAAAATATTCGAATTTTGATTTTTATACTTGTTCGTAGAAAGATGTTTTATATTATATTACACTTAAACGTACGTAAACACGTAAAAGAACATCGGAAACTACTTTTGAATACACATAAATGGATTTTTTTAAATAAAAAAAAACACAATTTTTAGTACTTATTTCCACAATATATTTTTTGATTTTTGAACCGATAGAATACAATTTACAAACAAGCCTATTTATAAAAAATATTTGAGTTAAGTGTAACAGCTATAAAAAACCATGGTTTCAATAATTAAGAAACAATTTACAGGGAATCATACAATATTAATAGAAATAATGTAAATTAGTTTGAAAATGAAATGTTCAGAATCAATTATGAAAATTTTTCTAACAAAATTAAGATAAATCAATAACGATGAGCTAAACCGGTCCTGATCAAAAAATATATTGTGTAAATAAATACTAAAAAATGTGTAACATTTGAATTGTTACAACTTTGTACGATTCCACATGTTTTGTCACTAACGACCCGGGTTTCGCCTTTCGCCGCATCTTATGGCATTATATCACATAGATGCAACAGAACTGACCGGGTCGTTAGTGACAAAAAATGTGGAATCGTACAAAGTTATAACAATTCAAATTTGATATTGAAATTCCATCAAGCACATTCAGTCGATATCGTAAATTAAAAAAATGTGTTTTTATTGTTTCAAATATCATGCCTTTCTACCAAGAAGTGACAGTTAAGACCTTCAAAGTGACATAAATGGATAATGAGAGAGTTTTAAGAAGTACTACACGATATTAACTGAGGGTTGTAGATAGGATTTCATAACCAAATTATGATTAGTGAAATTTAATACGTAACCCGGGTTTCGCCTTGCGACTATTTCAAGCATTATATAACACGGATGCAGTATAACTCACACAGAATAAACATTTTGCATTCGTTGTATTATATTATATATAAGATGATTTATAACAGAAAATGTAGACCCCAAAGGCTTAGAGCTAAACATATTTCTGATAATGATATCAATGACAGATATGTCTTTAGATCTTAGCCTTAGGGTCTTTATCGTTCCTGTTAATATCCTTTACATAATAGAACACACAAAGACAAAATTCAGTTAAAACGGTAAAGTTTATTTTAATTCAATAAACAATATTGATTAAGTAGACGGGTGTGAAATTTTCCGAAACAAATAGAATTGGGGCGTAGTTTTGTACTTTGGAAAATTTCACTTTCCCCCGCAATAATCTTATTTATTCAACATCATGAAACATATACATTTTATAAGCCATTCAATACTTGAGGGTATGTAGGGTAGGTGCCAAAAGTAGGTAACGTATTTGTATCCGAGAGGAATATCTTCGGAGCTTTTGATCCCGAAAAGCAGATTATCCTCTTGTGACACTTTATAGGGAATATCAAATTGAAATAGAAAGACCTTTTTACGTTACATATACTCCAAGTGAAATTTTATTTCATCCCATATAGTGATATTTTGTTTTGTATTATTTAAATTTACCAACCAACCGCTAGCTATATTGTTGACGCTTTGAGGTGGGGTAGAAAGACAAGAGCTCGTGGAAATTTTCGCGTGTTGTTATGAATACATCATTTTATTTTTTAGGCTTAATTCGTCGTATCTTTAATTTAATATTAAAAATTCAAAATGGTTAACATATCTTGAATAATTAAGGAATTCATAACCTCTTACAAAAATATACATATTAAAAAAATATTCCGTAAAATAAAAGTCTACAGTATTAAAAATCTTAAGTTTGCTGTTATCTTCCTATCTAATACGAATTTATTAAACTGAGTAAAATGACTTATTTAAAAACTTCAATAAAATTATCAATTAAATAATTAAGTAAATGAACAGTTTTACTAAACTAAATATATGTACAACATTCAAGTCGAAGGTTTATTAAATAGTAAGTGTGTTTGAGTTTACCCATTTTCGTCTACATTTGCAGTGAAATTACATTAAAGAATTTTCAGTGGCGTTACTTTTTGTAAAGTACCAGTCTGATATCTCAAAAAAAAAATAGTAGTTTTTATATTTCGTTAAAAAAAGCTCTCGTGTCTTTTTGTTCATTTTTATATGAACTTCGACAATTAGTAATTATTCATACTGGTTCGCTTTTAGTTTCATTAGAGTTTGAATTTCAATATTGTCATTGCAAGAAAAACTTCATTCTTTATCCTGATTTTTTTATTAGCGCAAAAAAAAAACAATTAATGTATTTAAAAACCAAAGAGTCAATGAATGAACTCAATGAATACTAGAATCCATAAAATGAATTGTAATCATTTAAAATCTCGTTTCAAAAACAATAAAACATATTCAATTTTAAAATTCTGATAAAACGGATACATTCCTTTGTTCTATTTCCAAAAAATAACAAGCCACCAAATTATCATGCGCGATAATATACACTGAAAAACAAACACTGTTTGATTTATGACGGGTACCGTAAATTGAATATCGTAGTTTCAGCCACTGTTTTGTATGCAGATAAAAACGATTATAATGATAGGATCTCGAATGCTTTATCATCACGCTATGTATAGAAAACAAACCCAGTTAACGCTTTAAAACTTTCGTGTTTTGACCCGTGATATAATATTTCAACGGAAAAAGATAGTTTATTTTAATTACGGGTACTCATTTTAAATGTGATAAAGTTTGTTTTTTATTTGTAAAAATGACGCCATTTAGATACATTCACATAGATAAAAGGACAATTTAAGGCGTGATGGTAAGTTGTTTGTAAATGTATCAATAGCAAATACTACAAGCATCACATATATTCTCAAGTAACAGTCGCTTTATATTTTATTCACTTACCCATAATTTATGCTGTCGCGTTTAAATTTATGATATTTATAGCTTTATTTTAAATTTAGAGTGTACTATAAATGTAAGCCATTACAATATTAATAAACGTAATACTGTGTATTTAAAGTACATGATTGTTATCATTTAAAAATTTGTTGATTACTTTTGTGGCTTTTAAATAGGTAAGTTTATAGGGATATTAAGCATTTTTATTTTTTCATCACTGTAATGTCCAGTGTTTTGAATTTATATATTGGCTACTTATGAAGCATTTAGCAATAGCTATAGGAGAGGGTTATAAAAACGGTGGTTGAAGAACGTTAGAAGACGGAGTCTTTTCTTTTTAATTTTATTTTGCTCACACAATTTCTTTTTTATTAATTTTTAAAATTTTCACATTTTGTGTGCTATATAAAACCTATTGGTTTCACATGAAGGTTATCAAATGTTAAAAAAACATTTATCGCAGAAGAAATTTATTTTTTACTTCGTAAAATAAAATGGAACCATAATTAACATTGAGAGAAATAACAAAAAAGAGTCGAGAATTTTCAATGATTTGATTGATTCTTACGTTTTTTCAATATTTATTAATTAAGTTTTAACAATTTTTCGCATAAAAATTGTAGAAGCATTTCTATTACTTAAATCTTACGATTTGAAGAGCTTAAAAACATCGAAGAGAAATTTTTAAACTTACGGTATCAACAATTTTGCACTCATAAAAGTTTCAATATTTTTAAGAAATTTACCAGCTTCATTAAGCGCTAAAGATAAAAAGGATTCCACTGTAATATCACAAAAGGTAGGAATTTATACAAAAGAAGCATGTTGCAATAATTAATATAAGGCCTGATGAAATATCTCTGGCATTGTAATCGTTATGATATTTTTTTACTAATGCCTACAAGTTTAACATACAAAGAGCGCCTTCCAAAAATGTTTTATTATTTTCTTCGTCTGCCCCAATTCCGAGAGACAGACCTAAGGGTCGCCACACTCAGATGGGTATTATTCCAAGACAGGGGTGAATCATTGATAAAAATAATATGACGTTGTGTCAAGAAAAATGAGGGGATAGACCAAATATTTTTTATTTTCATGTCAGCCCCAACATGCAAGTAGTGAGGACACTAGTTGTCTTCTAGCGATTAGACTTCTCGTTTCAGAGAAAGGTAAAATAGTCACAATAATTCTATGATTATCAAAATTCGCAGCTAAGGGTACGATAAAAATGATGAATATTTACTTGTTAAAAGTTAATAAATTGTTCCGGATTATATTTCATTAATTAAATATTGAGAGTGGGAATTTTTACAAAGAGGCATTATTTTTCAATTGTAAAATATCATTTGAACGAAAGTCCTAGATCTTAGACCAAAAGTTAAATTTTGTGCTTTCATTAAAGAAAAAAATATATATACGTGTGCGTAGTTGAAGTTTATTGATTGTGAGATTATTATTTTAAAATGCAGTTACTCAATAAAACAAGGTTACTGATCTTTGCTTGTTTATGTGTGATGCGTTTTTATTAAATGTGTTAACTGTACTCAAGTCAGACTAAAATAATTAAAAATATCATCATTCTGACTTAAAATGTACTATATCAAAATTTTCGGTCATTTTTTCTACGTTCATATTCCATATGTTTGAATCAATTTCTTGTTGTCATTGATTCACTTAAAAAAATACAAAATATAGCACTCTTCCATAAAAAATAAAATATTTCTAAAAAGACGTGGAAGTTTGATTGATTTTACGTTAAATTTTTTACTGTTTTCTACTTGTCTAAAATTATTTTGGAATATATTGATTAAGCTGGCATTTACTTTGTAGAACTTCATAACGCAGTGAATTTTTTTTTATTTTTACAAAAATTATAAGGTACTAGCGAATACCCAGCATACGTTGCAACGCTACTCGAATAAAGAAAGTGATAGCGTTATAATTTTTTTCATCAAAGTGCTTTTGAATATCTAATATTTTTTGATTATCTATCAGTTGTGGACAGGAATAAATCGATAGGTTTTACGACACGCGAACTGGCTACATAAAGCTGTCTAAATGAAAAGCATATCCAGATAGTTCAGTGTATCAGTTGATGGTGCTCGCCGGTGAAACCGGTAACTAACTAACAGTTATACTTCTTTAATAACTTTCAAGAGCATATGCACAATAATTCACCAAATTTTCATCACAATCGGATCAAACGTACAGGAACGCATACGGAACGAATAAAAAAACAAACATTCATTTTTACTTGTAAAATAAAGTTCACAGCTATTAGAATAAAGTTGAAGTAAAGATAGTTCTGCTGAAGGCGTTAGCCAATTAACAATCAAATATATACTTTATAAATTTCTAAGAACTGATACACATTGCTATTTTTTCACCATGTTCTTTTCGAATAGATTCTAACGTGACACTACATTTTTATGTTTAAACAGTAACGTTGTTAGTTTTTGCTTAGATTCGCTAAGCGGAAATAATGATTTAAATTAAAGAAGCAGAGTTCATATTCATTAAAATATAAAACATGTGCAGCATATTATGCTTCAATCAATTATTACAATAATTATATAAAATAAACAAAAAATTACTAATATTATATTGTTAGAAAGTCAATTTCTGTCTTTGGGTACAAATGATTGAAGGAGTATGACGATGAGAACTTTTTGTTAAGCATTAAAACGTACTCACTAATTTCATGATATATTACTCCACATAAAAAAATGAAATAAATACGATTATACTTGATTTATAAATTGAAATTTCTATTAAGAGCTAGTGAATGGTTTAGAAATGCAAAGACACCGATTCCAGATTGTTAAATAAAAAAACTGTAACCAATACATAAATAGCTAAGAGGTACATGCTATTTATGAATCAAGTCACTTTTCAACTTCAACTTCAAGTTCGTTTGTTATCAGTGAATGAATATGAGCTTTCGGTGAATAAATATAAACGATATAAATTTCTAAGTTGTCTTTTAAAAACTTACGTTTGATATATTTGTAAGGAGGCAGTGACATCCATCCCTGTTTGACGAGGGGTAGGCAAAACATTGGGACGGGGGCCCGCTGAAGAATATGGGGGAGGATTCTCTTGTCTGCGGAATAATCCTGGCCTATCGCGCCTGCTTCTCATTCCCTCTAAGTCCGTTGTCAAGCTTACAAATGATAAACTAAACCCACCTGCACCTTACTCTCAATTTTATCTTTGTATAACCTTTATTTTGTGTCCCCGGCAATGTGTCAAGTTGGAAAATAAAATATTCTATTTATTTTCATCACGTACGTAATGCTCAGTTTTAATCACGCTTACCGTGTCAGTTTATTGCCTCTTTTAAGGCTCCACTGACGATAAAGTGATGCCTCGGTACCTTAGCTCGGAACAGTTTGAAGAACTAACGAAAATTTGCCTTACTAATGAGCAATGTTACAAAAGATCTTGTATATGTATACGTCTTGCGAAACAAAAGATGCCATTGAGAAGTATTTAACAAGATTTAATTAAACTTAAAACAGAGAATATAGATAACAACTTCGACTTTATTTAACAGAGGAGAAAATGTTCCTCGTTCCTCAAACTTTGTAATCTAATAAAAATTAATTCATTGTAATTCTTGTTGACATGTGTCACTTCTCAATGCGGATCAAAGTTACTCATTATTCAATTACCTCCAATTATAAGTATAAATGCAGGAAATAAATTGGAAAAAAATATATTGTGGAAATAAGTACCAAAAAATAAGTTTTTATTGTTTCAAACATTCAAAAATATGTTAAGGCTTTAAACACGTGGAATCTTCTCTTAGATATTATCTATCAATCAGATTCGTTTTTTTCAGTTCATTGAAAAATTTATGATTTATTATGGTTGATTTCCAAAAAAATAATTTCCATGTTACCCGTATTTGAAAATATTTGTATTAACACTCTTATCTACAGTTATAACAATTGTCGTAATTTTGGGAAAAATAATCCAGAGATCAAAAATACACTAACATGATATATTTTGTTCGCTAACCTTCATATTACCTTGTTTTGACCATCTGCGCTATAGAAGTCATTTTAATACAAATAATAAATAGGCAATGACGAAAAATCCACGAAAATTATTTAATTATTTTTTAAAGTTTTTATAATTGAATTGATATCCAAATTTGAATTGTTACAATTCCACATGTTTTGTCACTAACAATCCGGTTTCCCTTTTCGGCATCTTCAGGCATTCTATCACACGGATGCAACAGAGCTGACGTAAAACAAACAGTAAGCATCGTCTATATACCAAAGTAATTAATTATAGAAAAACAATTACCCCAAGGCAAGGTGTAAATTGCAGCTAAAACAAATTTAACAATATTAATTGAATAATAATTATCATTTTGATAATGTTCCCTAACGATGTTATTAATGAGTCATTCTTGACAGGGTTTTACAAAAAATATTAATGAACTAACATTAAAAAATAAAGGGGTTTTAAAAAAAAAAAAAGATACACTTACCATCAAAAATCTGTGCATGAAGATGCCGAAAGGCGAAACCTGGGTCGTTATTGACAAAACATGTGGAATCGCACAATGTTGTAACAATTGAAATTTGATATTGAAATTTCATCAAGCACCTTCAGTCGATATCATAAACGATGTTCATATATTTTATGTATACAAGAATATATTTTTTTGAGTAGCAAGAAATTAATTTTGAATTTATCAATATGGACTCAGTTTCGTCTATGAAGAGTGTATCTTTTTAACGAAGAACTTTATTTCGCCTAATAAAACAAAACATCGATGAGATTGCACGACTCGCTATTATTCTCGCCCGAGTTCTCAATTTTCTTATTTCTTTGGGAGAGCGATGATTGTTTCCTAGAAACCATTCTGCTTCTCTGTAATCATTAATGAAAAGAAAGGCACGCTTTATCGGCGCAAAACCCAAAGGCGGATTTTGTTAGCTCTCTAACTTGAGTAATATTTTCTTTTTCCGGAAAATTATTGCAGAACACTCGCAGAAACAAGAATATTTGCTTAGCCGTTATTCTTTAAATATTTAAAAGGTTTATTTGTAGCTTTCAGGAAATCTTGAGAAATACTACCCATAACTCCAAATGAAACAATCGAGTTTTCGTTCTCACTCACTTATTTTTTAATGACTATACAAAAAATTACATTTTGAATCACTTTATGATCCAAACAACTTTGTTTTTCATTGTTTCGTGTTTTTATTAAAATTGATGTAAAACATAAATTAATCAGTCTTCTATTTATATAACTTTAAAATTCGTTTCCTTGTTTTAGAAATGAATGCAAAGTTACAATACATTGTAATAATGAAATTTGATATCAACTGATGATAATGCTTACGTTGAGCGAAACCGGTCCTGATCATGAAATACGTTGCGGATATAAGTACTAAAAATGTTTTGATTGATGATATCGACTGAAGGTGCTTGATGGAATTTCAATATCTAATTTGAATTGATACATCTTTGTACGATTCCATATGTTTTATCACTAGCGATCAGGGCTTCGCTTCTCGAAAGGTGAAACCCGGGTCGTTGGTGACAAAACATGTGGAATCGTACAGGGTTGTAACAATTCAAATTTAAAAATGTATTATATAATAAATCATGCCTTTCCGATAAGAAGCGAGAATTAATACTTTAAAATTGATTATTGAAATTTGAGACAAAATGTCACGATTTTTCAAGTCACAGAGAGTAATATGAAACATTTTATGTTGTTCTATTTGAGAGAGACAACATATTGTTTGACTCTGGTTATTTCAGTAACTTAAAGTTTAATTAACAGTTTTAAGATGTTTTCATCGGTTTTACTATTTCTAGAAGGACGTGAATTACAAAATGACATCTCTTATTTTTGTATTTTTCTTATTTTCTCAAAGTGACAAGCCTCGTCAAAATCTACAATTTTAATTACAATAAAGTTCTTAGAACTGCGTCGGATAGGTAAAACTATTGAAGGAGTTCAATTGGAATGACATAAGAGAAGAAGAAAGCAAATGTGACATTTTATTAACAAAGTAAAAATTGTTTTAAATATTACCCTTTGAACCGAGATAATTTATTGTCCTTGCTTCTGCTTTTGCTTTAAAAATAAATTGTATATTATTTTCGGAATACTTTTTTTAATGATGTAAGTCGGCTTTTAGGAAAAATAAGTTTCTGCGAAAAACAATTAATTTACGCGATAAAATTTTTCAAATGCTTACAATCTATCATTAAAAATAATGTTTTATAAGGGTTAATCCGAAATTTTCAATTTTAATTTCGTTGAGAAGTACCCTATTGAGTTTTAAATAAAGACATTTATTTCCTGTTTAAATAAGTGTTTATATTAATTATTTTCATTTAACAACGGATGACTTTTCACATCTGAATGAAAAACGTTTTATATTTTTGACCTTTTCAAATGTCAAAGGGTTAAATTCTTTTTTTTGTGATGAAGCCTACTCATTGAAAAATACTATAACGAAGTTATTTTGAAAATAAAATGATTTTTAAGTGTAGGATATTCTTCTTTTCGAGCAAATTGAATGATGATAAAATGTCATAAGCTACAAAAAAAAAACAATTCCGCATATCGGGGTAAGATAAAATAAAGTTTTCTTACGTAAGGTATTCATTTACTTGCCAACTGAGTTGAAACTTTTCCCGTTTTACCGTATGCAAAGTTATCATATTATATTTACCAGGAAAACAATTGCGACATGTTTGCACTGTGGTAGTCCAAAATGGAGTATATAAAGGGTTCCTTTGTTATGATGGTACACCTCGCGACACCGTACAATAATAGTTGGCGCTGTATTATCATATTGTGTTTCGTAACGTTGCAAACGTGTCACAAAACAAGCGTTTTCGGAAGTGTAGACATTTCTGGTTATTGTTGAATTTAGAATAAATAAAATATTTATAACATGCTGCCTAAGTACTCTAAAATAAATGTCCATCTAATATGACTAAATTCATTAGCATAATTGAATTTATAGCTTGTTATGAGTAAGTAAAAAGACAACCGGTTCTTGAAAAACATTGATGTCGGATATGGTAACTTTCAGTACTTTTGATAGTGTAGTGCTTTCTTTAACCAAAGACAGATAAAAATAAATTACCGAAATGGCTTTCATTGAAATAAGTTTCAAGTTAATCTTTTATTCTTTATATAAACAACTTTAAAGACGATAAAAAAGTCAAACGAAAAAAACTGTTGTCACTAATCTTTCTTCTAAACATTATAAAAAGTTTTAAGCTTTCCATGATAATGGCTATTCGGTTGCTCTGTATTAACCATTAACGGTTTTATACAAAGATAAACAAACAACATATTGTAGATTTTTCATATTGAATATTTGAAATTTTGAATAGTTTCGTAGATTAGTCTTTTTAAGTTCACCATTTTCTCCGAGAATAATTTTTATTTGATATATTGTTCGCGCCGTTGATTTTTCTTAATCATTTTTAAATAATTTTTTATCTTAATGGACGATTTTATTTTTTATTTCATATTCAATTGGTGCAGCTATTAATTTATTTGTTACCTCTTATGTTATTTAATGATAGCAAAAAGTGGTTTCGTTCAACATGACAAGTAGTCAAAGATGAGCCATAGTCGCACCTTCGACATTTTCGTCGTTTATAACATCTAGAATTCTGCAACGTGATAAATTTAGGCTCAGCTAATTTTTCTACTTGGCATTTACTGAGGAAAGTCTTGAATGAGCAATAACTGAAAAAATCTCAATTATTTAGAATGGATTAAATAAAACGGGCTTCAATCAAAAATGTACTTCAAACCGGTCTTGGCTGTTTAATTAACTTGTGGAAAAAATATAGTGAATATGCCACATTAATATCATATTTTTACATATCATACAAGCTCAATACATTTTCAAGATCAGTCTCAAAGAAAACTGAGTTGACCAAGAGTATGTTTATTGGTTTATAAAAGAGGATTAGTATGTCTGCAACTTCTTAGATTAGATACATTATACTTTTTTTTAAATAAACTTGATTTGTTTTTTTTTTAATATAGCATTATGTCAGCCATATGAAAAATGTAAGAATTTTAATCGTTTATCAAAATATAACTTTGTTAAAAAATCATGAATTCATTGGCAACAATTTCTCACAAAGCTTTTAATATTTTCTCTAGAAAGTAAAATATATATCACGGTTTGATTTTAAGAGCTAAATACCTTTAAGCTATTGGAATTGTCTAGCTGGTCATAATTTGACGTCTACTAATTTTTGATATTAATAAAAACGTAAAACTTTTAAAATATTCTGAATTGATCAAAATTAACAAATCAAACATAAAGAAATTCACAAGACCGCCATACAATGGCACATGAAATGTGTTCATTCAAGTTCAAAACTTGAAAGCCGCTTTTCCTATCAATATTTTCCCTTCTCTTCTTGATTAAAACTTTTCAGACAACCGAGTCATCTCCGGTACTCGGTCAAATAAAGAAAAAAAAACTTTGAACGTGGAAATTTTGCTGTAATAATTATTATAAATTGAGATTAATTGCTGGGCTAAATTCGGGGGAAAAGTTGATACCGCCTAAAATAATCTCAAAGCTTATTTTTAATCTACTGCGAAAAAATATTCTACGAAATAATACATAATAAACATTTTTCTTTATCTTCAATGCGGATTTTTTAATCCGTTTTCAGCACATTTACCTGATATATATATGTATCTATATATTTTTTGAATAGTTGTAATTTTGTACGATACCACATGCTTTGTCACAAACGACCCGGGATTCGCCCTTCGGCATCTTCACGCATTCCATCGCACGGATGCAACAGAACTGACGTCAAATAAACAGTTAGTAACGTATATACAATATATTAAAGTTATTATTTACAGGAAAACACTAATAGGTAGTGATAGGTAAAAATTGAAATAAAAAAACTATTAAATCATAGGCAGCTTTTTGATCAGTGAAAAAATTATCAATCTTATAATATTTTGTTCAGATTTAATAAAAAATATTTTATTTGAAATAAGAAAAATATAGAAATTTCTTGTTTTTGTTAAAACAATGTAGTGGCCAGCAAATTGGCCATCATACGCTTTTAATCTGAGATTGATTTGGTGGGAACCATATGTAAACATAAAATTCATTTACAATTGAAAATAAAATTTTAAAAAGCGATACACGTGGATTCGACTATGAAGTCACCATAACTAATGTCAACGATGGTGAATCAGCGGTTACTACTCGGCTACAACCCCAAGCAGTTTCAAAACAGTACGATTCATTTCAGTATAACTCAAGAAATACATAGTACTAAATGAATATTTATTTGAAATTTCTAGAGTTTATCCTCACGATAAAGGAGCATAATTATTGATATTAAAATCATCTATAAAATAAACGTCAGTATAACATAGCCATATTGAGTATAGAATAACCTTTATCGTAAATATGAAGCGGTTAGCGTTACGGGGCTAAGTTTACCCCTCTGTTAGTGGGACAGGCAAAAACGATAAATATAGAGGGCTCCAAAACAACACATAAATTTAATCTCGACGTCATAGATTCACCTTGGGTTATTTATAAATTGAATATTATTTCTTTTTCAAGCACTTATATAGCTATTTAAAGATAAATATTTACTTGCGTTTTCTTTATACTTACTTTATGCAGTATATTGAAACCAATATTTAAAAAAAGTCATCATTGTAAAAATACAGTCATTGAAGCATATTTTTTCACCAACTATTCACGCTTTGACTTTTGGCATTTTCATGTATTCAATTTCACGTATTAATTTGAATTCAGAATTAATAATTAGTGGCGTCTTGACACTATATTGATGTTCTATACCAGCGAAAAAATTATTTGTGTTCAATATGTCAAAGATCTAAAAAATATAGCTCAAAAGCTTGCTTTAAGTGTTATATAAGGGCAAAGTTGTCTAATGCATCCAACTGCCACCAAAGAACAGAATCCGTTCGTGCATCGTACGTATGTTATAGATTCGTCATTACTGTCTTACGTTAACTTAAACTATTGTTTCTATTAAATATCAAAGTACCATGAAACACCCTGTATATCTGCCCCTTCCACGCGTCGCTGTGTTCCCGTTAATTGAATTGCTGGTAATTTCCCGGGATACAAAATAACAGCTTTAGAAATCTTCCACAAGAGACAAAGATATTGAAAGAAGAGGGCGCAAGATTAATTATGCACTAGAAGCTGGCACTGTGACACACAAAGCTTTTCATAATAATTTGGCTAGTATGAAAATGTAAAAGCTCTCGTCATAAAAGTTTAAGTGTGCTTATGTGAATATTAACATTTCCTGGATGCATATTTATATGAAGCTCCTAACGTATTATAATTATTATTTTATATACCCAATAACGTTACTTAAGTATGATGTAAAACATTTCTCTTCCAAAATAGCAGACAATATTACTAGACATTATTTTTTCAACAATGTCTAGGAATATTATCTGTATTAATAAAAACTCTTTTTTTTCTTATTACAAATGGCACAGCTGTTCGGAAAAGTGCTACAAAAAGCAGTCAAACAAATAAATACACGGATATTCCTATATTTGATTTAACTGTATGCTTATTAACACATAAAAGGTTGGTTTTTATTGATATTAATGATTTTGGTTGTAGATGCCAAATTGTATCATATTCATCTACAGAAACACATATGCAAACTAAATAACAATTTGCATCGCCATACAAAATTATTATTTACAGTGTTCATTTATCTAGCGAATGTTTTGAAATGCCGTGTGAATTTGGATAGATTATTGTAGTTAATCGTTAAAAACACAATTTGAGCTGTCGACTTATTATCTAACACAAATATTACTATTAAATAGTATTCAAAATACTTTTTTCACGATAAGGATTAGTTGTGTCATTTTTTTCTCTATAGTTTCATAAGTCTGTAATAAAATGGCATTTTAATGAAAATTATTGAATTTTATATTATAATTTCATTAAATTTAACTTAATAATAATACCATTTTTAAAAAATAGTGGCAATCTGAACGCATGAATTGAATTGCTGTCTGTAATTTAAGGCACGTCATAAAAAATATTTTATGGTTATCTCATAAATTTATCTTTCATAAATCAAAGATTCAAAAGGCTTTTTTTTCAAAACTAAGAATAGTGAAAATGTTTAAAAATAATACATTTTCAAATTTGAATCAGTTTGCTTTTTTTTTAATGTTACATGATGTCGGCCGTATGAAAAATGGTTGAATTTAAATTTTACTTTAAGAATTGAATTGTTGAAAATTTGTATGATTCCACTAGTTTTGTCACTAACAACCCGAGTTTCCCCTTCGACATCTTTAGGGATTTTATCACACGGATGCATCGGTTATATACCAAAGGAGTTTATAACAAAAGAAAAACACAGACCCTAAGGCTAAGGTCTAATTAAAAACTAAATTAAATTTCAGTAATAACACTCAATTACCAGTGAATAATTTACATAAAGTTAAATAATACTTTTTTAACTATCGTTTAAAAGTATTTCATGAAAGGATTCTGCAAAAAATAATAATCACCTATCATTAAAATGCAATTGGATTATTTTAGACTAAGAAATACTTAATTATTTCAAATCGGCAGGTAACGGAAAGAATTAAGCATTAGGTGATTTAAAAGAAGTATTTAATTTATGAAGTAGTCGACTCATTCAACAAATTTCAAGTAAAAGATATTGCAAGGGGGAATTGGTAAGATTAAACTAGTCGTTATCAATATAACTTGAATTTAAGAATTGTCCTATGTCTATTTCTAAAATCTCATTTCAAATTGAATAATTTAAGATCCCTCGTATGATGATGAATAAATTAACAATCTTTATCCACGTTAAATATTTTTTCCGAGACTAAATGATTGGAAAATGTAAAAGCAGCCAAGTATTCTGCAATTATAATGTGTGAGGTACGCGTGATTTTACTAACGTAAAATGTAAGCATTTATCTCACTAAAGCGATAAAAAAACGCTTTCAAATTGAAAGTAGATATTGTTTAAATACAATACACTTATGCTATTACTTATTACTAGCAAAAAACATGTTAAATTAAGAAAGACAGTCCAACATAATACAAAACATTTGTGGTCTTTGATTTGTTTCTTTTGAATAGACAATAATGTGAGTAACATATTTCAAATAATTAATTAATTACATTTTTCGACTGAAAAAATGGTATTAATTTTTTTGCTTGAATTGTCTTGAATTTAAAAAGTTTTTTTTTTAAATCGGAAAATGTCAGAATATATAGCTTTGTAAAAGTTACAGTAAAATGATTAATAACATCTTAAAAATTCCACCATTGTCTAACAATAAAATAGCTAGCTACTAACACACCTAACAATTAGTTTTGCAGATAAATAAACGTTTTTTTATCACATGTAACCAAATTGTGCTAATTTTTTTTCAAAATATTATATTTTGTGTGTGTAAAAATTGTCCAATGGCAATGGACTGTAGCGTTCTTTGTGAAACGTTAGATAATTTATATGCGCCAGATATTTTGTCATGACTAGAGGAAGTGAAAAAAGCGACATTGGTTCGTGAGGCTCATTTTCTTTTGGGTGATAAATTCTTTCAAACTGCTCCCTGAGGGGCCCGCCAGTTCAATATATTACTTTTACGTTAATATTTTTTCTAAGACCGGTCTGCAGATAAGATTTTCTTCGTGGCTGTGTAAAAAATCGTTATTGGTGGTGTCTATATGAGCGCGGAGTAAAAATACAGTAAAAGCAATACGAAAAGAAATAAACATTTGGAAAATATACAAGCTATCATAACACTACAAATTGAAAAGAAAATTTTCTTGTTGACAAAACTAGGAAATACTTTCATATATTGAAAATGTTTCATTACACAATCAACTTAGGCACGCATTACACAATTATGAAGCTAATACTTACCAGCTAAAGATTTTGATGTTGCGAAAAAATCAGTGTTTTTTTATTGTAGTGTGATTTCGGAATACAAACTTTTATTCTGCCAAGTTTTAGTGAAATTCATTAATTGCAATTTTTGACAACTGATTGAAAATTACTTATCATACTTGCTATGATTGGTCATTTAAATTTTTTCAAGTATAACCGAGATTAATTGATTGAATTTATGTTAACGACTAAAGGTGCTTGATGGAATTTCAATATTAAATTGGAATTATTACAACTTTTTACGATTCCACAAGTTTAAACATGTGGAATCGTACAAAGCTGTAACAATTCAAATTGGATTGATTACATTGGCATTTAGATATAACATTATGACGTCATTAACACGTGATGCGTAAGCCAATATAGCTATCAACTATATGTAACAAGTTAAATACATTGTTTCATTTTCATTAACACGTGATGCGTAAGCCAATATAGCTATCAACTATATAACTTAAATACATTGTTTCTTTTTTCACCGTGTTAACCGAGATAAAGTATTTTTTGATCCCCTTGAAATGAAACGTTGTGTATATTCGAAATCTTTTACAGACAAAAATATTTTATAATTTGGATCGAAGGTAAGTATTTTAATTCATTAATAATACTCATCACAGAGAGTGAGGTGAAGATTGTTCGCCTGACACGTGTCGTACTTAATTATACAGTCAAGTGCAATAACAAGTTAATCAATTTTGTTTTGCATACCAATTTGAATGTAATATTTTTAACCATTATTTCTGTTATAACATATAAAAAAATGATGATTGATATGCAAAAATAAGAAATTATTATTATATGCAAAAGAAAGTCTCATGAAAAAGAATTTATTTTATGATAAGCTTTCGTCTAATAAGGTTAACGAAAAGTATTGTCAGAGAAAAGCTTCAAACATCGTCGTCATAACAATAAGACGAGATTTCCTTTCAATATGTCATACTGACGAGCTTACATTAAAAGTATATGCCTATTCTACATGAATAATAGTGCTACCATATGCTTATTATTAAAAAGTAACGGTTAGATTATTAAAACAGTGATTTAATTGGATTCATAAAATAAAAATATTAAAATATAGGAAAAGTTTTATATGATATCGATTTAAATATTCTTGAGCCATAATTTAAAGTAGTTAATGTGACGTGTCTCAAAAAACTTATAAATGAACACATAAACAAATTTAATCAATTAATGTAAACTAAGCTGTTTATCGTGAATGAGCTGCCTGTCAAAAACTCCTCCTAAATTTGATATTAGAGCATAATGTTTAAAATAAAACAGCGTTCTTCATACACCAAAAATTGAAAGTATTAGAATTCTACTGGCTTAATAAAACATGTAAAAATATGTTAATTGTAAAAAAGACATTGTAAATGTGATGATTCATGATCCACTTAATATCCCAATCGACCTAATTTCATGTCATAAGCCGTAGGCTAACCAAAGTTGTAAATAATTGTAAAAATAATTTCACTGGAATTTTGAAACAAAACATAGTTGTTGGAAGCTTTCTTTTTGATATTTATATAGTATTTTTCATGCTTTTTAAATGATTTTAACTTAATTTAAGAATTTATGTATATTTCTACGAAATTTTCTTGCAAGAATTCTGGCTATTTCGGATAAGTTTGTTTATATGAAAAGAATAATCATATGTTTTTCATTTAAATATGTTATATTACTAACGATGAATTTAAAATGCTTTATAAAGTATAGTTAACCAAATTATATACTAAAACATAATTGTACCTACTAGTATTAAGATAATATACATTTGTTTTAATCGATTTAAGCTATTTTTGATTCATGGGCACCGTATTTGATCAGTGTAATGTAATATACGTCCCTTCTTGCTTTTATGATGAAGGTAGAGAATCTGGGTCGTTGAATAAGCCTTAGTGGAAGCCCCGAGCGGTGTTGTTTATATGAAACGGAAGTTTGGTCACATTTTTCTCCCGCAAACTGCACTTGATACGTAATGGGTAATTGATGGCCTATTATATTTTCTTTACGAGTTTTCAATATTATGTAAGAACGTGTTTTTACTTCGTATCTTGCATAATGTCTTTTTTATGTTGATGGGTGTACTTCAAGCAAAATTACAATCAAAAGAGATTGTCCTATTCGATGTAAATTAATTTATAGCATGGGAGGGTCAAATTTAGTAGCTTTTTGAGAGTTAATTATCAAAATTTTATTTTTATTAATAAGGCTGTGTATTATTGAAAAAAAAAATATCTTAAGATATATGAAATTTTTGTTTTTTAAGGGTCAATAAAAGTACTTTAGTGTCATCAGATCTATCAATGATTTAAAATCGAATTATACTATATTTTTAAATCTAAACAGCTAGATTGTATTGGTCCATCAAGATATCTGATCTTATAGTTTTCAAATTAACATACAACAAAAAGTAAAGATTTTCAACCCTTGGCCTGTGGGAGTAATGGCGCTCGCTGAACATTGATTGTGCTTCCACAGCTTATCGAACGAAAGCTTTGTTTTTAGATTTTAGGAATGATATTTTGCAAAATTCTTAAACATATATAATGCAGCAGACAAAGAAATGTTTCTATTTAAAATAAGTTCTCTTACAATCATAATTTTACAATATTAATGTTTATGATAGTTTACTTATGTTTGTGTCATCAAATTCTACTAATTATTATTGAATGCTAAAGGTCACTCAATTTTTAAATCGATATAAAATTATGATTAATGTTCTAATTTTATTTTTATGTATGAGGCAACCAATACGCGTATCGATTTGACGGAATTTAATAAATTTCGAATAAATTTTTCTTACGTGTATCGTCTTTGTAATATTTCCAAATATAAATTGAATTTCACAATATCTATTGTAACCATAACCTTAACGATTGTCAAGAATGCCAACTGCTTCAATCAAAGAATATGCTCGTGGTAACAGTGGTATTTTTTAAAAGTTTACTTCAAATTAAATGTTCTATTTTATAAAAATAACAGAACAAACAAAAAATATACACCTGTATTATTATATTCTTTTCTATTTGTTTCCAGGTATTTTGAATTTTCATTTCGCCCATCTTTACTAATCAAAGTATGTAACCATAAATTGGTAAGTAATTATTATTTATGAATTTGAGATAATGTTTTAACTTAAAACAGATCTGTTCGATTTAAAGCTAAAAGTATAAAAGCAATATTAAAGAATTTATTTTTCATGAACATATAATAAAGTCAATTAAGCCGTAATTATTTATAATGCTTATAAAACGACATTGAAAATTAAATATTTTGTATGTAACTCATAATATCATGCGCTGCTACTTTCAACAAAATGCTGCGGCCTTCTACGCACATTTATAAGAAGCTTACCACTATACCAATAAATATATTTTTCTATTTTCTTTACATATCATTATAATGTTGGTATTTTAAATATCCGCAATCATAAAACAGGAAAGAGGTCAATGCTGAAAATAAAGATTATAAAGATTTTTAATTTCAATATAGTTGTTGAGAAAAAGTAAATTTCTTTTCATGATGTGCTTACTATTTATATGTCGATGATTTTTTAAGAGAAAAATATAGTGTTACAACGATTTTTTTGATGGTGACTTTTGATTTTATTGTTTGAAATATATTTTCCTTTATTAATTTAATTAATAAAAAAGGTTTCGAGCTTTCATCACTGGTGGACTATTCATTTTATGCAAGAAACGATTAATTGACATTTTTTATGTAAAAATGCCTGAATCAAATTAAATTGCAGTTAACTAGCTATGATGAATTAGGTCACGAAATTCGAATTGAATAAATGTTAAATGCAACTGGTTATTTTTAATAATTGTGTCACGAATTCCGTCATATAGATAATCAAATTAAATTTTATATATTTATAAGAAGAGAAAATTATTTAAAAAAATCTGGCATAGTGATTTAATTGTATTGAAAATCTCTAAGACCCACCCTTAAGCGAATATCACTCTTAAAAAACCAAAAAAAAATCTACCACCTTGGATTTATGAAATATTTTATTTAACTTTGCTCCATCTCATTAATGTTTATTTTTCTATACAATAAATTTTCCCTCTTTAATTAGGTAACTTTTATGTAAAATAAACTTTTCCACATTATTTTCATTACGACAATAAAGTCACCCTTAAAACTTGTAAAAAAGAAATTTGCTAGTATGGATTCTTGAAACGAAGTTAAAAAGTGTAACTTAGCCAATTTCGTTGAATCAAAGTGATTCGTTTAGCTGTCTCGTAGTCAGCCAACGAAGGCTGTATGTCCATTTACCACCCACACGCTCGACAAGCTGCCTTTCATCCCCTCTTCCTTCCTGTCCTGTCGTCTTCCTGATCTAGGGCTGTCGGAAACCTTAATTGTCACAAAAAAAGCAACGAACAAGTAAACCTTTAAGGTAACTTTTCTTCTTTTTTCCAACTCTCTCCATTGGAGATTTTACAGACAAGAGGCGGTGATTTAAAATGGCGATTTATTATACATATAACATACTAAAAGATTTATTTTATGTGAAAGAAAAACGACTTATTTTACTGTGAACGCCCATTAACAGAAATAGTAATTTATATGTCATTTGAGATTGAAAGCAAAATAAATTTTTCCTGAATCTTTTTTAACAACTTTATTTGATATTTATTAATAATCTATAAAGCAGTTAGAGCTCTATTACTGAGCGAAAAATAGTGAAAGCTTTTGAACACATTAAATAACTATTGTACAACTAAAAACTTTACTATTGCTCATTTTGTTTTATATATTATATGTAGTGGCACGGAATATGTTATGAATCATAACTTATATCGAAGTCTGACGATCAGGTACTCTCGATTCACTGAGCAAGAAAGTTTTTCATTCGGAAACATAAATTTTATTTGTGGAAAATTACTCTTTGTAAATAGCACTCAATGTGATTTAACCGTATTTTTAAAGATGATTTGAAATGGTTTTACCCATGAAGAACATTATAAACTATTGGAGAACAAATTTCAATTTTTTTAAAACCAAGCTAAGTGGTAAGATTTACCAAGTGTTTAAAACAAATGGAGAAAAATGTGTCGAGAATTTATAAATTCATTTTCTAATGATTTGCTTAAAGCGCAAATATGTTGTATTTTATAAAAAGTGTGTACTCTTTAATTGGGTAAATGATTGCTTTAAAACACTTTAAAACAATGGCATTAAATCATTATCAAGCTCCTTCAAGGCGACCAGATCATTGTGAATCTGTGTTAAATTCCTTGATTATAAATAAATGAATTAAAAGGCGCAATTTATTTTCGTCAAATTGTAAAATTCTTTTGAAAAACATATTATCGTATTACCATGCCGTATACTGTATTTGCCAATAAAGGTAAATTACACAGAGCTACGTTTACAACCATAAATATTATGTGAATATAATTTCGGTGTAATAAATTTACTACTACAATTACTGCATTGCTCGCATTTTATGCAGTAAAATGTGTTTACCGCCAAAAACCTACGCTACGACTGCTCACAAAAAGAATGAATTCTAGGAATATTTTTAGAGTAATTCGCTTATTTTATTTCAGTATTGAAAAATATTTTTTTTTATATCTCAAGTTATTAGTTTTTCATTATTTTTAATGCTCGAATTCTACATTATAGTTACAACATTTTTGGGCTTCCCAAAAGCTTTCATAATAATACCGTATTTTATAAAATAATTATAACCCCAATTCTTTGAATGTCTATTTGACGTTGGCTGTATTTTACACATAACGACTTGATTATGAATACTTATGTTTCATCAAATTGCGATAATTAGCTTTGAATTGTAGAAATCGTTGTTTAGCTGCCACTTGATATCTAGAAAAAATTTTGCAATTTTAAATATAGCTTTTATCAATCTCATAAAAGAGATCTCATAAGAGAGAAGTGTTTTTGATTTAATTACTTGATGAATAAATATTTAATATTTTAAAATTATTTACACTTTTCCTTTGGTTTGCTGTATTATTAAATTTAATAAATCAAAAGACATTACATAATATTGTATTACTCACAAGAACCTACGTGTCGTAGCCAGAACTATCTTTTCATAAAATATTATTTACCGATTACGTAAGTAAAAATGTATATATTTTAATTAGACCTGTTTTCTCACAAAACAAACAAATACTGATATGTTTGCATAGTAAATATATTTTATTAAATAAGTTTTTTTCTGAGAAAATCATGGATCCGTCGGTACGAGGTTAAAATAAGTACGTCTGTAACTATTCAATGCAAATTCTGGTGTAATGTTGTCTGGTCGAATGTAATACATGCTTGGTCGATTATACTGCACTAGGAATATCTGATTATTATTCAATGTTTCCAAATGATTGCTTCCAAAATTCCACTAATGTACACTCTATAGTCACCGGCTTAACAGTGGTGACAAACCATAATATTCTCAATACGTATTGTTTTATTGTATGCCTATTCGTAGTCTGTAATGTCGTGATAAGTGGTGCAATGATCATGTGGATTGTTCTATCTATATGTTGAGAAATTATAACGAAATTGAACATGAGATCAGTAACGTGTTTAGAGTATGTCCATTTTTTTATGTTACTTCATTATTCGAAAATTAAATTCCAGTCAGTGAATTATTGACGAATTTGCTTTAAAAATACGGATTCATGTTCATAAGACATAAACATTATGTCAAGGTAGCTTTTTCTGTCGATTGAACTTTCACACAGCTTAAAATGTTTACTTTTTTATTAACTATTAAATAACCTGCAAAAAACGTCTTTTGCAAGGCCATTGTAGAATCTGTATATATCATTATTTTTCTTAATATCTATTTAAGAATTTAGTTATTGACATATTTTACATCCTAAATCTTACAATATTTTTGAAGTTGTTTGTATGACCTTATTTACTATGTCATCAAAATATCGCCATCATTCTTTTTTGTTGCTTGAAAAACAATTTTAGAAATCAATTCCACACACACTAAAAATATCCATACGATTTGGGATTGGAAGTGAATATTTACAAAAAAGTTTTAGAACCTATTATCCGGCATAACGTTAGAATATCAAACGTGAAACGGTCATTAACGTGACTAAGTACGCAATAATTGTAATTGATTAAACGTTAATGTCCGATTCAAATGTAAATTAAGTTTTTGTTGGTATTGTGCCATTGCTCCACATACCACGTAATCATGTCTGTATTAAGTACGTAAGGTTTGTATAGTTTTATGACGGCGAAAACTAAATAATGGCTTTCAATTACCTACGCTGGTTTTAATTAAAATTTATGCATAAATTAAAACAGCATAGCATGCGTTATAGTATTAACAATATTAATTTTGAATTTGAAAATATCTGTAAATTATGTCAAACCAGAAGTTAAATGAATGAATTGTGTTAAAGCATATTTTTACTTTTAAAAGTAAAAAAAAATAATGTCGTTAATAATAAACTACTGGGACGTAATAGATTGATCCGCGCGAATCAATAAGGTTTAGTTTCCGTTATATTGTAAAAAAATATTTTAAATGAATTTTTTACTCATGATAAAAAATTGTATACAAAAGATATGTATAAGAAATAGTATAAAATATTAATCATTTTTTCTCAATTTCTACTTTGAAATTACTTAATCGCCAGGACCTCATATTTGAACCAAATCAAATTCATTTGATGCTTTCGATGCCTAATGAACGTAAAAAAATCTTTTAATCTGAGAATATGTTTATTATTGTGCTTTTTTCTTGCGATAAATTATTTATAATAAGAAGAGTTTCGTCTGAAAATGTCGTATAGTGTTAAAATATACATTAATATATATTTTTGGCTGTTTCAAAGTTTTTCGACTCAAAGCCAAGGATAATTTAAAAAATAATCGATATAACACGACACAAAAAAAAAAAAATTGGAATTCGTTTTACGTTCCCTGAATGTTAAATTTGAAGATATATTTGAAATACTGAAATTAAATTTCGAAAACCATAAAACATGGGAAGTCATAAAATATCCGATAAAATATGTAAGCGATTTTAATCAGAGTTCGCTCGAAAAATCCTCCCTTAACATTCCTAAATAAAATAAATTTATGTATAAAAAAAAATCATCCAAAAGCCCATATATTTCCAAGCATTATTAAAAACCGTTCGGAACTCTTGTTACCTTTGAAGTATTCAATCTTTTTGAGTCGCCAGTAGCAATCAACTTACGATTTTTTATAACCCGGAAAGGGGATCGACGTACGAATTTGAATCAGGAAATTGTTAAAGACATTCAAAGGAATAAATTTGGCGTACGCTTTGCGGCGACCCCATATATACGTTAGCCGTTCTCAATAATTATTTCCGGAGGACAGATCCTTCTTGCACGAAGTTCTGAGAAGACCAGCCGGTTTGACTCATCAAAGGATGGGCAGTTTCGTCGCGTCTTCGCCGATTGATCGGATTAAAAGTTACTAAAAGCTCTTCACGCGAATTTATAAAAGGGAAGATAAATCTTCATTCAAGATAAGACACTTCAGATCTTAAGAAGTATTCGTTAAAAATAATTGAAAGAAATTAATAATGGCACACAAATGCGTTGGCGAAAATATGATCATCACACAAATACGCCCATATTGAAAAAAGATTTTTAATTTTGCTAACCGAAATGGTTCATTATGAAAAACAATTGTAATTGTTTTTATGTTTTTTATGAGAATCAAAATAAAAATAATGAATAGTGAAAAGTAAGCTCGATTAAAGTAATTTTGATAACTGTTGACATATTGTATGAGGACGAAATAGAATTCAGGCGAATACTGTTTTTCAGTTAAAGTAGATGTTTTATGAGCTTACTTGGTTAACTTTTCTGCAATCCATGTTGATTATTTTGCTGGGTATTTGTTAAATTTCCAACATTTTATGTTCAAATATGTTAACGTTGCAAAAGCAATGAATTTATGATTTGTAAATTTTGTACCGTATAATTATAAATAAATAAAATATATAAATAAATTAGAACTAATAATGAGCTTTATTGACTAACTTATGCGAGAGGCTATGTTTGTACTTAAGAAGAAATCAAAAAAAATATTTAAAGAATCAATTGTATCTATCTTCGACACGTGTATAACAACTGTTGATAATCTTTGTGAGTCAGCATATATTTGATTATATTTGTAAGACAACATCAAAAGTTAATTTCTCGCCCCCAAACGGCTTGTCTTACTCTCATGGTAGGTGATCATTATCTAGTTTTTCAAAATATACCATACGTCTGGTAATTGACTATCTTTTAGGGTGGTGGACTCCTTTCTTTTACTGAATAAAAAAAAAACTGTCGGTTAAGGCTCTTCTGAGATGTGTGTAGCATGTAACTGTATCATTTTCTATTTCGTCGATGAAATATTGTAATACTTATCTACTATGTGTTTTTGTTCTTATATCAATCCAATCAAATGTTAGCAGTGATTATGTACGTAAAACAAATGTTAGTTCGAGTTTATTAGTGTGATTGAGGTGTAGAGACCAGAAGGCCTCGTGTTTCTTATAACTATAGTAATGGTGGCTGTTTGGCTAGTGGTAGGGCATTATTGTTTGCAACACATATCTGATCTAATTAATGACTGAACTCAAATAAGTAATATACGATTATTAATGTGAGTTTACAAACATGTATCAAATTTATTAAAAAAAATGAATCGCAGATACTAAATTATTATCGATAGATAGCTCTCAAAAGTTTTAAGATTATCTGCTATCAGTTATAGGTTATATGATCAGTATTGGTATATGTTTCGTTCTTTTGTAGGATTAGATGAGGGTGGAAAGATTTCAGAAGGTTTCAAAATAAATACAGTACAATGTAGTAAAGTTTCCTATGAAATTTCATCATGGTTTCAAGGTTTCGAATGGTCATCCATGCAACTATAGCACTTATTACAGCGTCGTGATATAATGGCAGACTGATTCAGGATCCAAATATTTGTAAAGCTACATGAAGCAAACGTTCCTACTAGTTGATGAATTTTAATTATTAATTATATTATGTGTTCTTTTAATGATATAATTAATATGGTAAAATAAGTTGGTATATGCTATGTATTTACTAGAAATAGACTTTGTTATTTCTTGTGAAAAGCTAGATAAATTAAAACAGAATTCCACGTCAAATACCGAGAGCCACTTTGCAAATAAAATACATCGTTTTAAAGCGGTACAGCAACCCGTACCACATGGTACTAAAAAAATAACGTATACCGGAATAAGATATTTCGCTAACGAGCTTTTGGTTGTTAAACCGGTTCCTGCTTTCGTATACAAACCCACAGCCAGGTTTTCTCGGTGACTTTTCATTTCACCTAAATGGAAAAGCTAAAATTCAGAGGGTCGCTTGTATTCGAAGCCTAAACGACATTGAAGCCTGTGTCATGTAAATCAACCCTAGAAGGGGGTCGGAGCGATAGGGGTCGTACTTTTCTACATAAAAGAATATGTACTGGGTACCCCACGAATTCATATGACGAAAGAGCTTTCAGATAGATCTCCAAAGAAGATTGTGTTCTTAAGAATCTATATATTGTTTGAAGAGATGGGTGAGCACGATGTATTTTCTTTGGTCACGTTCGGAGAGAGAATTTTTCTTTTATTTTTGGCATTGTATAATACATACTCTACTTATCCTATTTAAATATACAAAAAATGAGTTATACAGAATATTAATTATTAATTTGTTACATATTTCGAATCTTAATTGAATCACTGAAGACTGAAAAGTAGCATAAACGAATATTTCATAATAAAACAATGAAACTTATTATATTTTACATAAACCAATAATATTTGTCATTATTATTAGTATTATGAAGCTTGCCAAAAAAACAATCAAATGTTATTTACATATTTAGCAACAAATGTCCCTTTCTCAAAAAATATGATATTATTATAAGTAAAACTGTTTTGAATAAAAGCACAGTTACCTTTTTATTATATTTAAGTGGTATGAAACTTAAGAATAAAGTTTGAACGGTGGTCATATTTGGCTCACGTTAAAATTCCAACGTTTTTTCGATAGAATAAAACTTTTATTTCATAGATTTACAATCTAAATTTTCAATGTAAACGTAAAATATTTACAGTTTATTCAATGTTAATAACATAACTATGATTTTCATAAAGTTAAGCTATTTTTGCGAAAATAAAATTATTCAACACATTTAAAAAAATAAGCATTTTGAAAGCAAAAAAGATTAACAAAATTTCAATATTATACACAGCACATATTTGATTTGAACTCAATGCTAAAATCATATTTAATCAAATTTTACAAATCATTTTTCATTCAGGCGTTGCGTGTAGGACATGAATTAATTGCATTATATGCATAAAGTCATTGCATACTCTTCAAAGACGTTTAAGATATAGATGGGTTCATTTAAAAAAAAGATAATATTTAAACCATAATAATAGTGGCATCTATCAATAGAACATCAATTTTCAGAGAGAGAGAGATTGTACTGAGCTAAAAAAGGGTATGTTATATAAGATGTAGCTTTTTTGCTTAAATTGCTAAATTTATTTGACGGGTCATGGAAGAAACAAGTCAAATATATATCAGTTTCGATTTGTAGGCATAAGAACATCGTTAGGTGAAACCTATATGTTATTGGCCTGTTAATATTGTTTTTGGCTGGCCATAAATCTCTAAAAAAATAGTGTTTGTGAATTCTTAAAAAATAACTATGTACATCAATACTTTGCGTATTCATTTTGTTTAATATAAATCGCATTTTTTCAGAATATTTATTGGTTGTTACCATTAACCTATAGAGAGTAATGACACAGTTATTGACTATTTTTTTATTGCACTTAACGTCGATGTAAAATAGTTCAATATAAGAAATTATAATAACTTAAAATATATGCTGAGATAAAGAGGTATTTAAAAAGTATTTAGAAGATTTATTATGAAGTAGAATAGATTCACTACTTTTCTTTGATGATAACTTCTGTAATATGACATAGAAAAAGAGAATGGCGAAGCAAAAAACAGTGTAAATTTTGAGATAAGGATGACTGACTTGAAATGACTAATAAATATACGGTTCACTCTTTGAAATACAATAATTAAGCCAAATTAACGGTTTTAGTGATAAGTTTGAGATTTGTGAGAGATATCAATTTGGTGGCATTATGACTAAATCGGCTCCAGGATTTGAGAAGTCTATATTTCAATTAGAATTCGATAGCATTCTGTTGCCACAAATACAGACGGCTTTATTACTGTCATGGTAGCGAGGGGGTTGTGCATCTTTGTTCGGGCGATCGTGCGGTCTGATGAAGTCGCGTCTTGCCGTGACGTCACTTGATCCGTAAAATTTATTCCAACAATGTTGCCATGTTTCTCGTAATGAGAGCATCGAGCGGTTATTATTTGCTCTGTTTTATATCAGAGTTCAATGACTGAAACAAACTTGTATGTTAAGTCGAATTCTGATTCAAAAATACTATTTTAACGTAGACGACAACAATTATTACAACTTCAATTTGTATTTTAAGAAATTTACTTACCGCGAATGAAAATTAATATAATTTAAAACTTTGCATCGACAAAACGTCATAAAAACAAAAAAGAAATTTAATTTACGATCTTTAAAAAAGTGTTTGGAATACAATTTGTTGTTTCGCTTGTTGGGCCAAATTTAATGATACAACTGCTTAAAATTAAAAAGAAAATCCATACATTTTGTGCGAAACTGATTTTCATCGCTCTATGTTTTAAATGGAATTTTTATGTAGAAAAGTAATAAGATACAAATTCTTGATAACTTATTCTTGAAAAAAAATCTTTAGGGAACGACAAGCTTGCTTTTAATTGAACTTGAACGCAGTTTCATCAGTTTTCCTTCATATTTCATAAATATTGAAGTTATATAGTTAAGACGCCTGTAATCTAAGAACAACAATAATTAACACTAGATGGTAAAAACGTTCAGTTTTTTGGAAGTTTTCTTTGATCTTTTAATCACTTCATTGTTTTCGTATTTTTAACACTTTCTTAATATTTAGAGAGTGGTTTTTATCATAAAATATTATACTTGATATTAAAATTTTCCGTATAATAAAAATCAAATTTTTTGAAAAAGTTTTTTTTTATAAATTTTATGAAAAAAATGTTTCAAAATAACAGTAAATTCAACCCTTTAAATGATGTCAAATATATACGTGTTTTAATTAAGCTTGTCTTAGCTGAAAGAATTCTGTTTTCTATTTTATTCAACAGCAAGACGTAGCGAAAGTAACGTTTTGAAAAAGCAATATTTTTTCAGCATCGCAAAATTCTGACTACTAAATAAACGAACATAAACAGGCAAATAAACGTAAATAAGATTCCCTGGAAAGCGGTTGATCATTCATATTAAGAGCATATGCCCTTTTTTAGAACCCCCTTATTTTATATTCAGCGCATTTTAGCATTATGTCATTTTATATCACGAAAAGTTGCCACACTTACCTGGGCAGAGTGCTACAACGTTTGGTTTGTGGACTTTTTTAACATATTTTAACAATTATTAATATAGAAATTTCGAATGTTATCTTGAATTGAACAATGAAAAATTATTAAAAATATTTTCTACGTGGTATTTTGATAAGATCAATAAACATAAAAAAATTGAGTATTTTCAAGTGGTAAACTATTTGATTAAAAATCTTCTTGTTTGATTATATTTAATTCCTCTGAAGAGCATATAACCATCACTCTGAGGCTCCTTAATGCGTTTTTACTAGTCAATCACTTCGATGCATGAGACTCACTCCTCAACAAATTTTAAGCTTTCATTCTAAGCTAGTGATAAAACAATGTCATAGCATTGTAGGTACTTTTCTTGTGTGTTTGTATTTGAAAGATCAATACAGCTAGGGTGAAGCCAAATAGTACAAATATAGTACAAAATAGCTGACTAATCTTTAAATAGATCTTAAAATAATATTTTTAAAATCCCGTTATAACTTCTACTGTATTCTATCAAGAAGTAACAAGTTTGTGATTTAGTTGAAAGGTGGAATAGTTTGTACATTTAATGAATATAGAAAATATTTGAATCTTTTCTGGGTATACATAATAATAACGAGTATTTTGATATAGCAAAGAAAAAAGGTTGCCTACTGTTCATTCAACGCTGCTTTCATTTCACACACATATATATAAAAAATATTTATATATATATATACTAAAACACACGTGCATTTACAAATACACGTTGTCTCCATAGGAGATTGCAAAACTTTACCAACACGCTAGTTAATTCCAATAATTTTTGTGTTCTTATATCAGATGCAAAAAATATTCTAAACTCGTTGGCTGATATTTATGTGTTTACGGGCGAAATCCTCAGAAAGGGTTGTTTTGAAAATTACCTTTTCAATCGATCGAGGCACGAATGAGTGTGATGTCTAAGATTTCCTGCTATAATTCTGATCCTATAACAAACATGAAGCAAAGTGAAAGCTTTTAGCTAAGCGTTAATCCTTGCTCAAGCCTCATCTTTATATACAAACTCGTCTTAAAAATGGAAGGTTGTGCTTTTTCACACTGGAAGTGACTACAATATTAAAAAGATGATATTTTCTAACGTTTCACAATGGTTGAAACCGAATATTTGAGCGCATATCTAAAATGTTTTTTTTATTGATTTCTTTGTGTTTTTAAGATATGTACTTTCTGAATTAAATGTTTTAGTTTTGCATCTAAATACATTCATTTTGCAAGCAATCAGAAATGATTGTATGATTTATCCTTACACACAATACACGTGTCAATAAGCTCTACTACAAAATGTTCTAAATATTATGAATCATGTGGCTTAAATTAAGTATTCTATTGTGGACGAATTGTTGACACTTTCAACTAAAATCAATTTGTTATCTCAGATTATCAATAAATCGTATAAAAATTTTATGTGTAGTCATTAACGCATTATTTCATCTTGAAAAAATTGCGCCTTTTAATAATTATTAGTTTTTTTAAATGTTAAAACACATTATTTAGTACAATATATTTTTTGATCAGGATCGGTTTCGCTCATCGATATGGAGTCAAAAAACAACCCAATGTTGTGCTAGCCATAAAATATGATGTCTAATAATACGTATTGAAGTTTATATTTTGAAAGTATTGATTCATCGATTTCGATAATGCTCGCAATGAGCGAAACCGGTCCTGCCAAAAAAATATATTATGGAAATAAATACTAAAAATGTGACTTTATTATTTAAAATATCATGCGTTTCTATCAAGAAGTGACAGTTAATACCTAAGATGTAATTAATAGATTGTGATCTCATTCTTTTTAATCATAAATTAATTTTGGTTGAGGCACAGAATTGAAAAAGTTCCATAACCACGATGTAGAAAACACCTCGTGGACTTCGTTTTCCCTGAATGCTAAGTTGGTCGTATCACATCTCACTTCTTGCGCGCCACTATCCTGTGGAAATATTTCCTCGGGTGGGTATACCTACCCTTTGAATAAATAATGTTCGTATGTATGACAGACATGCCGCATGACTTCTTTGTTATGAAACAGCGAATTTATATTTTACAATATATGTTATTGCTACGTAACGTGAAAACGAGCAGTACGGATTTCATTGAAAATTTTACCTCAAAAATGAATCCGTAGAGGAATAAACTTTTTCGATTTACATAATTGCTTAAAGTGAAGTGTTCCATTTCAAGCCTACTTAATATAAAACTTATCCGTGGTATTATTCAACTAATATTACCTCAAAAGTAACTTTATGAATTATAATCTGTATTGTTCAAACTTCATACTTGAATCCTATTTGCTTTATATTATATTTATATTTTGAAATGAAACTTTCGAATATTTTCGGTTTAAATAAAACAATATGCTTTTAAAAAAAATATTTTCGAAAAGATAAAAATGGAATTATCAATGTAATATAAACCCATTTAAAATGTGCAATTTCTTGTAATATAATTATTATGATGAGAGTTCCGTATCTTATCCAATGGAAACGTAGCGCTTTGTGCATTTCCGGTCTGACACAAAAGTTGCTAGAGTTCGAAATTTTTTAATTCTCTACTATTTCATAACTACTTTTACATAAAAATATTTATCTACAATAGGTTTCAATGTTCATAAAAACCGTCGCTTCTTACTTGTCATTTTTATGGTCTGTTCATTCGTTTTATCCAGGGGCTTACAATTTAGTTTTATCATCCGCCGCATTTCCGGGCGCACTGTTATAGCGGTCAGTCAATACGTGACTGTATGTTTGAATCCGCTAACAGAATTGTATTTTAATTATTATGATCAATCAAACTTGCTTTATATGACTGTTTGTGATGATGTCGATATTCTCAAGAGTCTATTTAATTATTAAATTAAAAATAAATAAAGTAATAAATAAAAAGAGCTTCAATTTTTAATCGTTGTGTTATATTTTAAATTAAAGAATTGAGAGATACTTTGTCTAGATCTACATTTTAAAGTTGTTAGTTTAATATATTATATCATTTTTTTTTTGTTTTGTTAATGATCGCTGTATGCTGTCACTTTTTCATGGCAGCAATAAAGCATATTTTTTTAAGGATATTGCATTGTAAGGCTAACGTAATTCGAATAGGAATTCATAATTGAAGGCAATTAGTATTTTACGGCGTCTAATGCAAATTTTATGTAGCATTTAGAAAACCACAAAAGCATGCATACACTCTGTATGGCACAGTTGCAAGGTGGTCGTGCATGTTAAAATATATGTACAAAGTAAAGCCTTCCGAAATCCGAGCCCGAATTCTCAGAAATACATTAAGCATTAATTTTTATGGTGCATGGCGATATCATCAAAGTAATTGTGATGAATAAAATTTACCATGTTTTAAGAATAAATGGTTTTATGAGTTGGTCAATTATTGAGTTGAGTTTTTGGTGGATTGATCTAGTAACATTGCAAAAAGTTATCCCGGACGTATGTTTTTTAAGCGAGGCAATTTATACGAGAAATATTCCAGATTGAGTTAACGCACTCCTTTTCATAAATTCAATCTGTGATAAGTATTATAAAAAAAATGTTTATTGAGATTAGGCCATGCATTTATTCACTGTGTTTGTTATCTTTCTATACTTTATTGACAATATAATGCACAGTGGTAATTTTTTTCTACGAAATTTATGTTCAGTCACTCTGCCTCACAGTTTTGAAATAGGTAGAGATTTTTTAATCGTTTGCAGTTTTTTTATAAAAAGGTCAAATAAACAAATATTAATCGATACTTTTTTGTCGAACAAACGATATGTAAATATAATAGTCTGCGCAATTTATTCAAGTTTTTCTATATCAAAGTCTATGAGAAACACATTTACCGTGCAGTAGTTTCCGTAACGGATATCACGGTTTCGAGAATTCTTACAATAAACTATTTCAAACTGATGTATGTAGTCCTGTTTGAAAGCATGAGTGTTCGTAATGTAGAAAAGTTAGCTTCTACCTACCCAATCCTAAAGAACGGGGTGTAGCGAAAAGGATTAACTAACCGCTAGTCCTGTCCGAGCTTTATACTTTCATTTCCTTTTCTTTCTTTTAGAAAATGAAGAAGCTTAAACAACTGAGCGAAAAACAGTTTTTGAAGAAAAGTTTCTGCTTCTTCAATGACGGCCACAATCTCCACATAAAATTCTTTTTTGATTTTTAAATTCTTATTATAAAATATTAAAGTTATTAAATAATATGTCTGGTATATCAATTGTCCGATATAAATAATTTGAAATTGAATATATTTGTGTCTTTCACTAGCAAACAATATTTTAGTGACTCTTCTTGTACTGGTAAATAAAAAAAATATTTAACTATAGAAGATAAGAGATTAAGCATTTACACATGATTATGATCTGCTCTGTGCAATTTCTCAATCTTGGTGCAACAATCTTAAATAGTGTTTCATATACGTAACTAAAATATTTGGTAGTTATTTTGTATAATATTTAATAAGAATAATTCTCAATGAATCGGTGCTTCATATATATAACTATTGGCGCAGGTTACTTCCAGTGTAAAGGATTGTGAAGTGTTCACAACCAGTGAATTGGAAATAAACTTGATACCAACAAACTTTTAGAAAAGCCGCAAGAAACCGAAGTTTTGGCTAAGCGATTTCTCGCCGCCTCCGAGTTTCTCCATATATGTTATACTCCAAAGCGAAGAAGTTGTTCATTGAAACAAATTTTACTAAATATAGGACATTTTATCTACTTTCTACATATATGCGAGCTAAGTGATAAGTATCGAAAAGTGATTGGAAATATTACATTTGTGGTAATTTACAGTCTAGGAAATAGCTCTGGTTAACAGAGGATGTATATTTTTATTCACTGTCACTGTCTCACATCGATTTATCACTATTATTATATATTATATAAAAATTTGTATCCAGCTTCCATTTTTATTTATTGCGTCATTTTCACAAGATGGCAATTCTATTCCAGTTAAAATTTAAGGTGCCAAAATTAAGGTGTCATTCATTGCAAGTTTATTATAGTATACTTTGGGCATTTGAATTGAAATTATACCTATAATAAACTAAGAATGCCCCATTTTATATTGATTTTAAAATCATTGAATCTATTCTAAACTAAAATCATGTTTTAAGATAAGTTTTTTCCTTTTTCTTATTAAAAATTAATTGTATGATTATTACGTCAATTACTTTAGTTTCTTGCATTTTAAATAATTACCATTATTATTGTGAGTAGAAATTTAAAGAACGTCAATATTTAAAAAGCTTTAAATTAGCAAAAAAAAATATGTTTTTTAAAGATTAATTTTAATTAATGCAAAACTGTTCAATATATAGTGAAAACCTTACAGAAAACATAAGTAATAATCAAAATGCTTTAAAAAAGGTGAATTACAATTGTAATAGTAAAAGCAATAAATGATTACACTTTTATATAAATTGACAAATAACGCATGATGAAGAACTATTCTAATTTGACTTAATATTTTGTGCTATTCAGATTTCACACTTTATAAAGTGATGTTTTGGTTTGATAAAAAAACAATTTACCGTGATACTATATATCGGTAATTATTAAGTATTGAAAAGCTGAGTTGTGACTCTATTTGGCGTCATATCATTCCAGGCCATAAGGCAGTTTCTCAAAATTTTCTAAGCGATAGACTTCCATGCAAATACACTATGGATGCAAAACTTTATTTAAAGTTTTCAATTTTCTCCGCGCTTTCCATAAAGAGGCGACAGAAGGCAGTATGTCTGATGCAGCGACTCCTTTACGGGTGAGGAGAGGCACGCGTTTGGCTACATTTTCCGTTTACACTCCGTTTAATCCATTCTGATACAGGTGAAACGGATTGTAAAAAGTTTCGTTGAATAGACAGAGGAATATTTGTTTGAATAATGTTTAGACTATTACAGAAATACAATCGCTTTAGTTATCAGATGATTTCAACTGTGCAGTGGGGGAAATTTCGACTTATGTACGATAGAACATTCCGCGAACAAGAAGACAAACAGCAAGATCTCTAAATCGAGGAAAAGATTCATATCTAAAAATTACATCAAATTTAAAAATAGCAATTAATATTAAAAGAAATACTTGCGTTGCTAAAATTACACTCAGCCTTTTTATTGCACTTTAATTTTAGAACAGGGTTTTGAAATAACAGGGTTTTATTATAAAACATAAAAACGTTCATTACATTTACGATATTTTAAACATTCTAATATACCGAAGCCGAAAAAGATGAAATTTTGTACACCATGTGTGTTTTTATTTTTTAAACAAACAAAAATGTATTACTCAACTTTTATAATTATATAAATCGACTTTTATTGCAATATAGACCCTGACTCTGTATGAACTTTAATCCTTGTATAGCAAGGATTTGCATTATACACCGTTTTTGTAGAATCATATATTCGTTTTATACGAGACCCAAGTGTATACTCAATCGTGATATACCAATTTAAGGATTGTATTTGTTTTTTTTTAGATTTTTTAGGGTAAATTTCGGTATGCTATGAATCTCACCCAATGCGCTTATAATTATTTGCAGTTATTGCGGTTCAAAGTGCATTTTAAGACATGATGAAAACAGTACACAGTTTTGTTATATTGCGTGGATAGTTACCAAATTGTACTGTTGTCATAATGTGTTATTATCATTCTATATAATTCTTGATATTTAATATGTTTTTTGATTGATATAGTGAAACAAGACAGAGCAGATCTTTTAATGTTCAATTGCTTTTAAATTTATATGATAACATCACCGTTTTAAAACTAAAAAAAATGTGAACTTCTGTTAATTTACGCCATTACGAATAAAGTCCATGATTCATTCAAGTCATTGTTGTATTATGTAAACAAATTTTATATATTTTTACAAAATATTTTGAAATCTCTTATTGTTTATGTCTAAAGCGTTGAGACAGCCAATTTCAGTGCATTAATAGATAATACTAAATGATATCAAAGCTATCATGTACAAGGAAATGTCTGTGTTGAAATAAAGCATGATTTTGTCTGATAATCTTCGTTAGTTTATTGATAACCAAATTGCTGACCTAATTTTTAAAATATTCAATATTCGCATATCTTTTACAAAGCTCTGCGGGGGGTGGGTTATAATAAAATCTGTATGTGAATTAAGAAATAATATGTATGCATTCCTTGTTTTTAATTTAAAAATAAATATACTACACGATCTTATAAAACCAGCGGTCAGTAATATTTGGGCTACCGTCATCTTAAAGCATCATTACAAAAATATTCTGATAGAATTTAATTTTTAATCAATAAAAGGATAAACCCCTAAAATGTTTTATCCTCAGAATAATATTTTCCCACAACTCATTCCATTTCGATATGATTATATTTTTACGGCGCTCATCGCAAACTTTTATCCCTCTTAGTAACATACGGAAAATATTATTTTATCTCGTCGATAAAAGTATTTTTTTATTGTGATATGCGCAATTTTTTTGTTTTTTTTCGTATCGAGTATGTCATTTTATATCCCATGTTTATTTATGCTCCAAATTATTGACGTTTGACAATCGATCCGTGTAATTGACGTAACGTCTTTTTGTAAAATATAAATGAGATAGAAAGATCGAAAAATAATATTTCTTTCATCTAAAATGTTATTTTATTCCAACGTATTTAGGCTTCAAGATACAAATATGGAATTTTCTTCATAATCTTTTCCTGCGTAGCAATAATATTTTTTTTCACATTTCAGGAATCATTATTTTTGATAATTGTTTTCTCATTTTATCTTGTAAAAATCATAAAAATATGTTTGACGTAAAATTTAGTTCTTACCCGTAGCAGCCAATCCTTCATTTCATAAATATACACTTAATACGAGGAATACAGTTTGAAGATCAGTAAAAAAATAATCGTAGCTTAATTTTCCAAAACATTTAATTATTTTGGCCAAGACAGTCAAGTTTTTAAAATATTGTCTTAGCGACAATTTTTTATTTGATAGCATTTGGAAAGTTTATAAATACATTATTACCTTTTTCTGAAAAATAAAAATTGCATTCGTGATTTAATTTGAAAAAATAATTTAAGTATATTGTAATTGAATAACACTCACTGACATATAGAAATTGATTTGCAAAAAACTATTTCTTAGATATAATATCTTTGTGATGAATTAATTGAGAGTGCAAAGTGTGACGTAATACTTATACTTTTATCGTGCTAGATGTCACTTTTTGATGGAAAGGCATGATATTTTAAAAAATAAAACACATTTTTAGTACTTATTTTCACAATATGTTTTTTGATAAGGACCGGTTTCGCTCATCACCAGCATTACCAGTAGCGTAGTAGTAAATTAGCGTGCCAACACTGCCATTAAGAAAAGCTTTAACATTTTAAAACAATATTGCTTAGAGGTTGTTTATTTAAACTATATATGTATAAATATATATATAATACATAACGTACTTTGACGAGTGTGAATTTAAAAAATACCGAATCTCCTAGCTTAAAGTAGATTTTGACCAAAATTGGTTTAATGACTACTAATTAACTTCCCTATGTCATATTTCATGCAGACACATTTAGTAGCAATCAATTATTATTGTTCGGAAAATATGAAAAATTAATTATTCACGGCTTGTATGTGATATGGGAAAATCGTTATTATACGCTTTGTTATCTTTATTTGTTGAGTAGAGCTGAAATTAAATCTAATCGAATAAACACAAGGAAATTATTGTCACGGCAAAACGGTTTTCACAAAATATAAGAATAAAACACTACAAGATTCTTCTACTTAAATTAAAATTTATTTCAATAGAACTCCCTCCAGAATAACAAATTAAATACAAAGACAAGAGCCAGTCGTAAGTTGACTCCTCTCAACCATCAAAGAAAGTCTATTTACAGTATTAATTTTTCTACGAAATTCAAAAGATTTACGGCAGGGTGAAAAGCTCTCAGTATCGTGATACATCCGGTTGCGCGCGCACCAGTTCCCTCAGTTGTGCGTTAGACCTCTGTTAATAAACGGCAAGTGACTAAACGCAAGTGTAAACGACTCTTGGGTGTAAACTGAGCGAATTAAATTTCACAACCAAAATTTTTCATATTATTTATTGAATCTCTAAGAAACGATAACTTCAAAAATGTGCCTCATTTAAAATCGTCAAATAATGAGTATGTGTTTTGGTGTATATTCATTTTAATGATGCAGTATTTTTTACATGTCATTTATGTTTACATTTTCCATGACCTTTCATAATTTACTTAGGTGGTGTTTCATGTTTATTTTCAAATATAAATATGAAAGGCTTTTGCAAAAAAAAATTAGAGGCTTAAATATTTAGATTTATAATTTAATAATATAAATTATCGCAATTTTCCCCATTCCAATTAAAATGAAAGATACATATGAATTTATGGAAATTTTCATGAGAAATGTATGGTTCTTGTTTTTTATTTTGTTATTTGTGATACTTATTCAATACTATCCTTGATATTTTGAATGTTGATTGTCAGGCGAACAATAAACAACAATGCCACTTTTACGTAGTTTGCGTTATTACGATGTTATTATATACGCAGCTATAAGATGTTATAGGGCTTGTGTAGAGAACAAAATTAGAGCACTCTGTGATTTTCTTTAAATGCTTTGGTCTTCTTTTAAAAATAAAAGTTCCGGTTTGATTGTGATTAGAAATTTTAACAGTTGAATGAAGTGTTTCTGTATGCAGTAATAGTCGGTTGCTTGTAAATTAATTATCATTGAAATGTTAAAGTCGTAAGTAAGTAGCTTGCCTAATGTAAGCATTGCTTTAGAAGCGAGTGAATCAGGGAACAGGAAAATGCCCAAGTAAGTCACTTAAGCAAGTCGCGTTATGTCCGCTACATTTGGCACCCGCTGAATTGAATTCGCATTATCATAACTTGTATTAACTTTGACAGCAGGTATAATACAACTCCGACTGAGGTCAAACTGAGCGGGGGCATCAAGGAAATTGAATCCAATTGAATTCGTGTTTTATTGGACCCCAGCGGTCCGCGAATATGGCTTTACTGCCTGACCTAATGCGCTTGGCTACACTTATACTAAATACAGCTTTGTCCCAGCTTGAGGGAGGCCTGGAATTTATTTAATTCAATTAATACCGAATGGTTCCGATATGCTGACCCTTTCACTGGTATTTTAATGTTCCTGCAACAAGTATATTATTGAAGCGGAAACGTTATTTTCATTATGTTTTGAGAACTAGCTTGTAAAATAGGCAGGGGTTCGGTGTGCTATAATACTTCTTGGTTAAATCATATTGGTTATGTTAGTAAGTAAAATAAAACATACATTGTTACATAATATAACACATGATTTTAGCCGTACTTTAGACATTAATTTGGCGTTATAGCATAATGGTTGACGCTGTTGGCTTCGTTGCGGTGCACACTGATTAGCACCTTAATTTATGAATTTATTCTGACTGTTAAACATGTTATAGTTCTGTATTTATATCCCTTTCTAAATCATTCAGTTTTGACTAAAAATGTGTTGAGGTTATCTTCATAAAATATATTAGTTTATAAAATCAACGTTGAGATCGTTCACGGAAGAAAAAAAAGCTTTTTGTAATATGACTATACATTATTATAATATTTGATTGCTATACTATATTGATTTATTTTCCATCAAGCAAAATATAATATGAATTGATGAAAGAGAAAGAAATGGATCAGCACGGTAACTGGTAATAAAAAAGAAAATAGATCAATTTACGGTTTGCCTTTTCTTGGTATTTTTTGCATGATTATTATATTCATCTATCGTGTAGTAAAATGATTACTCAGTAAGCATTTCCGGAACTACGATTTCAATAATACGAAAAGCGTTTAATAATATGCCAACCAACAAACCGAAAGGTAATTTCATAATACTTGATTGCACGGTCTAGGATAGGAATTCTCGGGAAGACACTTCCTGGTTTTTATGGATTTGTATAATCGAATGTTGACTTCCTTACACCATTATTTTATTCTCAGTTCAAATTTAGCTTTCTCCACAATGAAAGCTTCAATGAATGTAAAGCTTAAATCTTTGTCGGTAAACTTATTAAAATAAATATTTTTTTCATTTAACTGGTTGTATTCTAACGCATCTCGAAACTTCTATTATAAAAAATATTTTAATATTAGATTTTGGTTGTATTTTATAGCATTATTTATTAATTATTTTAAGAAAGGACTTTTAACTAAGTAGAGACACCTGTCCTCATGATATTAAAATGTTATTAATAATTCATTAACTTGGCAAAAAAAAAAATCAAACAATATAAGCGCGTGCACTTACTTCAGAAATATTATTATTTTTTATAAATCGCAATGGGCGACTTTACGCGAAAGCGAACACGTGATACGCATTTACAATGTTGGAGTTACAATCGCGTAAAAAGTAGTAGTACAATACTCTTCATGTAAAAAAAATGATTGTTATACCGGATAAATGATTTTAATATCCGTATACAGCAATATGAGTTTCATTGATTTGACTTTTCTTTTATAGATTTGATGCAAAAATGCGGCTGATTCTCACAAAAAAAGATTACACTAGATGATAATTTCCATATTCATTTCAATAAATTCTATTATTGTGATTCATGATCGTTTACTTTTTACTTGATGATGTATTTCTATAACATAAATAAATAGAAATTGAGATTGCTTTTCATTTGACGATTTATAAAATAACGTCTTAGATTTATTTTATAATATAAACAATTTTTTATACTAAAATTAATGTTTTAATCTTGACGTTAATCATCTTTTATATGTCCAGATGTTCTGAAATTTTAAGTGGGCATGGTTTAAAAATATGGTAATTTTATAATTTTAATATGGTCGTATTTTATTACAGTTTATTTTTTGTGTCTTCAAACTATATTAAATTTGCATTTAAGTCTTTAAGTTCAGCCCAAAAGATAAGAGATAAAAACCACACTACCGGGAGCTTCTTCCCGAAAGAAAAAAGCTTTAACATCTCTTGGTCGCTTTTACGGATGAAATTTTCATGCTTATAAAACTCTTGTTATAAAACGTTAATCGTTGGTGGAAATTTATGAGAAGACATTATGCATGAGCCCCACTGGTACCCAGCAAGAGTCAGAGTTCTTCGGTAAGTAAATTTGCGGGATACTAGCGAAATAATGTCGTACGTTCTTTACATTTACGATTACATTGCGCACGCCCGTAACTGAAAAATTATTGCATTTCTCTAACAATGTTGACTTTTAAATGGACAATAAATTTTATGAAATGAAAGTAATTCCGTTTAAGTTGATTGTCATAAATACTAAGTCGCGATGAAATCACCTCGAATTCAATCGTGCTTACGTAAGCAATAAAGTGTTTCACAAAAACAGCTTATTAAAAATGTATTTACATAACAGCTTCTTGGTTATTAGAATGTATCATTTTTCAACTCGCCCTGTTGTAGAGTTATTGAGTTTTAGAATATAGTTCCTGATACAGTGAAACCTTTATTCTACGCTTTTCAAGGGACCTTAAAAATAAAACAAAATATTCGGGAAAAGAGGAATGCGAGAAAGGAGAAATAGAAAGAAAGTGGAAATATCCTTTATTATAACACGGTGAAAAAAATAGCAATGTATTTTAGTTCTACAAAATTATTTTTTAAAGATATAGTTGATAGCTATTTTGGCTCACGCCATCGTCAGGACTATCCTTAAACTAACATTTGCTTATCTATATATATATATATAGCTGTGTAGAAAAGGTACACAATACATCTTCTCTCCTGTTTTAACGTTCTAGCTTTTTCTTTCTTGCAGCAAAATATTTTTTTTCAAAAATTGTAAATGAAACTAAAAAATGCGGCTATGACAATAAGTTTACATGTGGCACGGAAATGGTCCATTCCGGAAGCAAATCAGACCCTTAGTAGAGCGCCTTAATCAATTGAATGACAGAGAGTATCTTTATTCGTGATTATTTCGCGATTGTAAAAGTATTTTTTTCATATATCATAAATTGTCCGTTTTGGTATGAAGTTAATTTCGATCGGTGTTCTTAACTCCTACTCTTTTTAATGCATACGAAATTTCAGTTAATATATCATGTATCCGTGGCCTCAAAAAATAAATGAATATTTTGCTCGAGGTTGCAATAATTTCATGTGCCAGGCAAATTTAATAGCACACCTCGTTCCATATTATTTCACCGAGTAAACTACATCTTAAGGCAAAACTAGTTAAAATTTCTCGACTGTAAAAATATCATATTTCATGACGGGCAAAAATACTGCTAGTGGGATATAAATATCAGATAGAAATCTGTAACGCCATTTTCTCGACGTGCGATGTCTTATGGTTGTGTAAATAAATCATGAGCTATAAAAAAATAGCAAATATCAGAAAAGAGTACTTAATAACCAATAGCTTTTATAGCATGTTAACCGCATTCAGTAACTGGATCAGCTGAACTGTTTAATGTTAATTTTATTAGTGTGGGCAGTGACCTTAGTCCTTTTTTGTCTCTTACACAAACCAACAACATCCTTCGCATCTCATAGTTTAATAGACTATCAAAAGAGGTTAGTATCGGAATTTAGCTTGCACAAAAAAATTATGTCATTGATATGCAAAGTGACTTAAGTGTACAAATTTTTAAATATTATTATTTAAGATTTTTGTTTCAAGAATAAATTTCTTACAAAAATTTTTGTACAGAACTGTTATAACATTATAATCTAAAATAGTAGATTGTTATATAAAAATATATATTTTGCGGATAATATGAAATGTAATAAATATAAAAAAAAGTAAGTTTTCAATACCTTTCCTAATTTATTTTATATTAATTTATCTCATTTCAGGTTTATAATTGTCATATTCATATAACCAAAGCCAAAGATCTTCTTACCAATTATACGCTTCTTAGAATGTAAGGAAGCTTCATATAAATTTTATGATCGGTATTATTTGAAAAATGTATCTGAAATAGTCCATTTTTTTCAGTAAAAACCTTTTTTATTTATTCAAAATAATGCTTAGTTATTTATAGTAAAAATGTGTATGGTTAGCTAAGGGAAACAATACTGGCTGAAATCTTAATATTTTTATTATATAGAAAAGTCGGATTATAGAAAAGGCAATCTCAGATATAAAATTTGTTGAGCGGTCAGTTCCTCAATAGCGATGGAACATTTACTTATTTACCCCAAATAACAGAATTCGACATTTTTAAAACGGGCAATTCGGATGTTTTTCAACCCGATTTTGTTAGTACCAGTAATGCATCATTATTTGAAGCAATAGCTCATAAACAATAGTCGCTGCTTGTGAGATGATGAATTTTAAGTTTGGTTGATTTTTGTTTTCTTAATATTTATTTACTTGTTTATCGTAACAAGAAAATATTGTTTTCGCTTACTTTTTAATACGTAGTTCATTGTTTTTTTCAGATAGTTTTTATTAAATGCAGGGCCTGTGGCCGAGAGGTCAAAGCTGCTGCAGTAGGTTATGATTTCCACAATACCATTTCAAAAAAGTTTGGACATATTTCCATTTTAAAAATTAACAAAAAAACTAGTTTATGTCAGTTATGAAAATATACAAATACAGTTCATCTCATTTGAACAGCACTATAATCAGTTTCATTTCGTTCCTCTATCGGCGGCTTACAGAAGCACGTTTCGGCAAACAGCCCAGAGCTTTGTTTGCCTCTCCACTTTTCCCGGATATTAATTTCTGTTCGTGTTTACTTTTATGATTGATCCGCGTTTAACGAAAGGATATGCGCAAAGGTGTGAGGGCGTCCGTTTGTATTGTGTCACAACGAACATCGTCACCATTATCTGAGCATAATCTCAGTGATGTATACCTATACTGACTTTTATGGAGAAAGGATTCAGAGCACATGTCACATGCCTATTCAATGGGACACGGCGAGGGTTAAATTTAAGTTACGAATTCGAAATTCAAAAATGAAGACCATTCAGAGTGCATATATGTCTCAACCCTGATATGGTGTCAAATGATGAAAATATCAACTGAAAAAAAAATGTTTTATATTTGATACATTATTGAGAATTTTTAAAAAAGCTCCACAGCACAATTGTTAATCAGTATCTTTTATACAAATATAAAAATAAATAAAATGTACGGACTGAAACAATCAAAATTGTTTAGATAAATACTTATGTTTCACAAGCTGATGGGCCGTAGTACGAGTCGAAAAATGGATAGAAGTATTACACATTTGGTAATGTATTTAATTTCAGTATTTTGGTCAAGCATTTGCAACGTGACCTGAAATTTACTATTATTCATCAGAGACGTTTGGTGGTCCATTAAATTGTTGCAGGAACGTTATTTGAGCTAAAAACAATAACTATAAAAAACCAATTTAAAAAATATTAAAAAAAATATTTTTTTAGATGAAATAGGTACCACAATTTTTTCATAAAAGAAATATCTTGAATTATGTAGATTATATAGATTATTTGTTTATAACGCTCGAAACCAAATGTTTTTGATCCAGGAGTTCAAAAGAGATGCGATCTGTACGTAGAGTATCAAAAAAAAATTAAGAGCTTTTTCATTCAAATGTCGGTCACATTCATTTGGAGACGGCGTGACTTTTATACCCATTGAAAAAAAAATACACGTAATTTTGAAAAAATTTCAAACTCAATACTATTTTGGTAACCTAGTAAGAACTTCTACGCATGTTCTACTTTATACTGAAGATCGTCCTTGTGTGACCTTAAAATGTTTGGGTATCTAGTCTGTTGTTTTCTTCGTCCCATAACCATTTTGATATTGCTTTGTTTAGAACAAATTACATCTATTATGTTCCAGTAGTGGTCTATATCGGCGGGGTATACCTTTTGCTCTATTGTCATTGTTCCATGTTCGGGGATGCATTACTATTGCTATTCAGACAAAGGAAATGCTCACAACTATAAAGGAACATGGCACAAGAGCCTACATTATATTATTATTTGAAGTTTGTTCGCAAATAATTCGGGATCAATGATTATCATAATGGGAATAATCAAGACGAAGTCGTTATCACATAAGGAGGCTGGGGTAAAGGATCGATGAATTGAAGACGTTATATCAGCTAAACAAGACAGACATGGGAAACAAATGGTCGTTTTGCACGAGATATAAATTTCAAATTGTCTGAAAAAAAATTGAAGAAGCCTTTTGAATATTGATTGACATATAAATAAAAATAACATATTTTTAATATACATTGTAAATATAAAAATGCTGTATTGATTTCACTATACAATATAAAAAAATCTGATGCAGTGCAGCCATAAAAAACGGTAAAAAAGAAAATAACTTCCCACCAGTTTTTGAGAATAGCAATGACAAAAGTATTGTGCGCGTCGTGTAATATCGGCTAATTTCGTTAGATTTCGTCCAGTATGGCCGCCATCAAGGCAAGTGTACCAACATATCCGTGCAAACATGTGAACAGCTGTCACTAGCTGTCAGCTGTGAAGATAGCGGTTGAATTGTAAAAAACTAAACATTTCATTAATCTCTCGAGTTGATAATACTCGCTGATACAGAAATTTACCACATACACTTATTTTAATTCAACTCTCACATCAAGTGCTTGTATAACACAACAATTTACAAAAGTTCCGCGTCGAAAGTGACTAACTTCCGACTGAACTATATCGATTATTTTTTCGTTGTGTTGTTAAAAACTTTACGTGCTGGTTTCTTATCGCAATTTGAATTCCTGTTTTATAATAGTAAACGGCGAACGTAATTCTATCACTAACGTGTGCTTATAAGCTATTGCATAACAGTGTTTTTTCCGTAGTAATGAAAATTGAAGTATCATTGGCAATATCAAATTAATCAAGAAGGTCAGTGTGATTGTGACGTCATATGTTTACGAGCGGGGCAAATAAATTTGACGTTTATAAATCACTTGACTGTTAGGTTAGATATTTTAAAAAGTGAGTCTCATATTTTTTTAATACTATCTGAACATGGCGGTGTGTCAAGTGAGAAATTTATTTAATAAAACCGTGAAATGCATTAGTGTAGCTCCTCATAAATCATTTTCGCAATGCTCCGCATTGAGCGCGAAGTCTGGAACAACTTCAAAGCCAATATTCAATTGGGAAGATCCTCTTAATCTAGAATCGCAACTCTTTGAAGATGAAATAGCCATGAGAGACACATTCAGGAGCTATTGCGGGGAGAAACTTCTGCCGAGAATTATCGAAGCCAACCGCAACGAACTGTTTCACAAGGAGATTCTCACGGAAATGGGAGAGTTGGGTGTTTTGGGATGTACTATTAAAGGCTACAGCTGTGCTGGTGTATCTAACGTCACTTATGGTCTTCTTGCAAGAGAAGTTGAACGAGTTGATTCAGCTTATAGATCTGCCTTCAGTGTGCAAAGTTCTTTGGCAATGGGCGCCATTTATATGTACGGAACCGAAGAACAGAAAGAAAAATACTTGCCTGTTATGGCCAAAGGGAAAATGATCGGTTGCTTCGGACTGACTGAACCTAATCACGGAAGCGATCCGAGCTCAATGGAAACAAGGGCAAAGTATAATTCGAAAACAAAAACATACAGTTTATCTGGATCTAAAACATGGATCACTAGCTCCCCAATTGCTGATATATTCGTTATTTGGGGGAAGACAGAAGACAACGTTATAAGAGGGTTCATTATTGAAAGATCACAAGTTAAGTCTGGTCTATCGACACCCAAAATTGAGGGAAAATTTTCTTTAAGAGCGTCTGAAACAGGAATGATTTTAATGGATGACGTCGTTATACCCGAGGAAAACCTACTGCCTAACGTGCAAGGACTTAAAGGACCATTCGGTTGCCTCAATAACGCTCGATATGGTATTTCATGGGGAGCTCTTGGTGCTGCGGAGGCATGCTTAACAATCGCCAGACAATATACTCTAGATAGAAAACAGTTCAAGAGACCACTGGCTGCAAACCAGATAATGCAGAAGAAAATGGCTGATATGATAACTGATATAAGTTTAGGACTCCAAGGTTGCATGCAAGTTGGGCGCTTGAAAGATAAAGGTCTAGCTGCACCCGATATGATTTCATTGGTGAAGAGAAATTCGTGCGGGAAAGCACTGGAGATTGCCAGAACCGCCAGAGATATGCTAGGAGGAAATGGTATCGCTGATGAATACCATGTTATTAGACACGTCATGAATCTGGAAGCCGTAAACACATACGAAGGAACTCATGACATTCATGCTCTGATTCTAGGAAGAGCTATAACCGGGATCCCAGCGTTCGCTGGTTGAGTTCAATCAAGATTATTGCTTATATTTATTTTACACCGAGTATTATTATACGTTCAAGTTATTGTATAACATATTTAATTTCGCCTTTCAAAATGTAGAATTTTTTTATTTTGATCCAAATGCCATATTTTTGATACCTACAATTATATAAAGTCAACATTAATTAATTACGCACAAAAATTTTTATTTTAAAATTTAAGTTAAGTTCACACGAAGTTCAATTAAGAACGAATAATTATACGCAAAAAACCTGAAAAATACTGAAATATTGCCTATTAATTTATATTCTACACATATATACCATTTTACGTTAATAAAATCTGTAAATATTATATGTATTAAACGTGGTACCTGAAGATTTTTTAATTCTTTCATAAAATCATTGTATACGTTGTTATTTTCTTATTTTTTCACAATATTATTAGATTCAGCCTTTAATTATAATAATTGATGTAATACAAAAATCACGAAGAATATTTTTTTTAAAAAAAGGTAAACTTTCAAAAATTATGGAAAACCTCGAAATAAATTTACTTAATATAGTATTTGAAAAATAAACTTTCTTGTGTTTTTATTCGAGTACCTTCCGCTATTCATCATTGGATTACGTCTAACTTAGTTTCAATTTTATAGGAAACGATTTGTAATTCAAATCATTAAGGGTGGTTGCAAAATGTACAAACATAAACGTAAATGGTTTTTTTACACACATGTGTGCTTTTTTCAAAATTATATTCGAAATTCAGGGTTCATACATTGCTATAAAAGTATCTGATTTGCTGCATTTTTCTCTTAAAAACCTCAGATCAGTGGCGATATTTAGTAAAAATGTCCTTCAATTAGTGTATGTACAAATTTTGCTTGCACATTCGATATGTATATTATTGAAATTAGCTTTTATTGTTTTTTTACTAATTGTCTGGTTATGTGTTCATGCAATATAGAGTATTATATTTTTCTAAATGTGAATAATATTTATAAACAAAAATAAGCATTTTTATTAATTTTGTATTTGTAAGAATATACTGATGTATATTTAAAAAAAAATCAAGTAATGACAATAAAGTAACACAATTCAAACGAGTATAGTTTTAATTTATTGGTTGATATAAATACAAAAACACATTCAGAATATGTATCATATATTTACTATCAAATTTAAATTAAATTGAAGCCATCATACTTTTCCAAATTCGTTATTAGAATAAGAGGAATTTCATATTTCTAAATCATTACGTAAGTATTTGCCCTGGTTTCTAATAGTAAGCTATAATATCTACATTGCAATTATACCAATAGGTAAAATCAATGTAAATAACAAATGTAGATAAACATATCTCAAGTACGTTATCAAATCTTTAATAGGATTCTAAAGTTATAAGATAAGATAAAAAATGCATTTTTAACTGTTAAGGGGGACTCGATAAGAATTTATTTACTTATGTTTTAAATATCTTAGCTGATATTAAATAATCATCTGTTACTATGCAAATAATAAACCAACTGTTTTGATGACGGAAATACTGTATCAAAGATCATTTCGCAACAAATTGTATACGATGATTGAGCATAACCTAATTTAGAATGGGGTCACATTTTTGAAACGGACAGTAAAATACTAAGCAAATATTCGATATAGACTAAGATGGATTTAACATATTTGAAGGTTATTTTACAATAGAGAAATATAAGTTTCTACGTAATTTGCTAAGGATTGATGAAGAGAGTAAGTATGTAAAAAATTCACATTGGTGTCAATTTGCAATATTGTTTGTATAAAACATTTCGAATGTGGGAATATTTCCACCTTTAGATATAACGATTAATGTGGTATGTAATTTTTATTTAAATTTGCTTTAATATCGTCAGAATTTAGCTCTAGAAAATTCCGATTTATAATAACTCAGACAAATACTATCTAAAAAAAGCTCATTCGATTTTAAACCAAAAAAAGTTTTAACCAAAAAAAGAATTAAGTAGCCAATAACGATGTAAAGTTTACGTTTTACCCTATAGACACCTATAAAATATTCTTGAATATCGCAAATATTTAAAATCGTGTTTCCAGATAAATATCGAAATTCATTGTTTGTTATCTAATCTTTTTCTTTAGTGAACAATTGTTTTAACAAAAGATAATCTTAGGAATCAGAAGAGTTATAAATTTAATTTTATTATGCGACTTCACAGTCAGTATGAAAAATATATTTTTTGGTACCTAATTTCACATTATATTTTATTATCATAAAATATATTGTGGAAATAAGTACTAAAAATGTATTTTTAATATTCAAAATATCATGCCTTTCCATTATAAAGCGACAGTTAACACCTTATAAGGTATAATATTTTTCTTATATTTTGTTTTCTAAAGTGCGAAGTGGATACGGTTTAATGTTCTTTGCTCTCTTTAAAAGTCTTTTCCAGTGATGGATTCACAAAACCAGCGAAAAAATGAATATCATTCTTATCGTTAATGTCAACGGACCTAAGATATATTTGACTACACAGAAAACACTGATTACGAGAGGTTTACACAAGGGAATACATCTACCAGAGACAATCTGTTGTAGATTTCGCGAAAACATCGTGTCACGATTTTTCTTCTCGGTAATGTATTAGGTAAGTCTAGAGAACGCTGCAAAAACGAGAAAAGTCAGTAAGAGCTTTCCATAGAGAACAAACTTCAACGCAAATTGCATGAGAGGTGACTTGGCGTATTTTAGTATAGGAGCAAAAGGACGGAATTCACCCCATTCAAAAGTCGCTAGTAAAGCGTCTCAAAGAAGAAACAAAAGGACGTATGTAACACTACAAGAAAATGTAATAAAATGTTATTGTTTTACAACATTTAATTCAAATATTTCAGTCCGATGCTGTTGTAATATGAATCCAGTATTAAGACAAAAGAGTACTGCGCAAATCTGGTCAATTCTATAATATCGTTTTTAATTTATGTTTACAATATGAAGTCATAAGACAAAATTGTTACTAGACTATCTCTAATTTCATTACCACGTTCGTTGGAAAACTGCCAATTATAATTATACGACATATTATTTTGTTATTTAAAATCAATTGAGGGTACTTAAAAGAGTCAATCAACATCAAATTTGAATCGTTCAAACTATTTACTCTTTCGCTGGTTTATCGCTCATGACCCGGGATTTGCTTTTTAACATCTTCAGGTATTTTATCAGAGGTATGCAATAGAACTGCAGGTCAGTAAAAAGATTACGTCGCTTATGTACAAAAGAAATTACGAAATATGTATATCTTAATATATACCTCATATAATTTTGCTAATTATTGTTTTAATAATAATTGCATTTTAATATGGAAAACGGAATCGTATAACTGATGCAACCAAATCGCCCAATGACAAAACTACAATAATATTTCAATGTAATTGGGAAATTTATTTCAATGTAATTGGGAATGTTAATTACAGAGATTTCAACGTATTTTAAGTGAGTGGTTTATGATGTGATTAAATATCAAATTACGTAATTATTGTGAGAATTTAATTATTTAGGCTGTTGGCAAATTCAACTTATCTCACGCATGAAATAATTTGAAAGGTTTAACTGCTCATTTAATTATGGTAAAAAAGTCAACTCTGCTTGACTTATTTCCAAAATTCTCTGAAAAAATTGTTAATGATCCCCATGTCTGAATGCAATACTTTAAATACTTCACCCACGTTAAATGAGTGGTTCGTCAATAAATGGTTGCAAATATTAGAATTAATAATATATACTTATTTGAATTTATTTCATAATATATATACAATAAAATCACACAACATCAATACACACATCAATGAGGTGTTCTGAGGAAATTCTGTAGGTGGCACTGCGATCAGTATATAATTCTAAGTGTACATGGATTTAGTTGACATCAATATAATAAAAAAACACTTCTTAAAACTCAACTTTTTACATAACATAAAGAATTTTGGTGATCAACTGTTTCACGTATTTTATAATTAGTAGATGTTAGCGTTAAGCTTGTAACGCAATGATTTTTTTCACTGTTTATGCAGCATTTTAATCATTAGGGTAATAAGTGTGTAATTTTGCATTTGTAAATTGATTTTTAAAAACTCCATTTTACGTGTCCCGCAATCACTGTGTTAAGTTTGTAATTGAATAATAAACAATTCTTAAAGCGTCTAGGTAAATGCCGCTTACGTCTTTTCGTTATATAATAGAATAGTCAATAATATGCACCGTCAGAATAAAACACTTGTAGTACGAAATCTGCCTTTTGGGAAATCACAAGTTGTATATATTTGTGGGCGGTTAACCCGCCGACTGCGGATGCCGTGATAAACAAAACGAAACAACAAAGTGTGATCTTTATATACCTTTTACAAGCAAACATTTTCGAGACAACACTCTTTTACTTCAGTAAGTGCCCAATGGAACCAAAATTACGTAAAGACGATTCTGAATATCTGTTTGGCAACATTTTGTTAAATATTTTTAATAAAATCTTTAATACTATTAATTGTATATTGTATCACATTATAAGCTTTAAGGTTTTTTTATTGTATTTCAAACGTATGAAAATCGTTATAATTTTTAATAGAAAGGCATCAATTTTAATAAAATAATAATAAAGAAAATTGTATTTTCTTTTGTTCATTATTATTTTTGTGGTTTATTAAAAAAGGAATGAGAAACGGTATGAAGTATAAGTATAAATCAACATTTATTTTGAACTAATTTCATGTTTTTACTATTTATAGTTTATGTTCGTGGTGAGCGAAAGTAGTCCTGGTATTAAAAAAAGAATTTGGAAAAAGTACATACAAATAATATTTACTTGAAAACAAAATATTTATGGTGCATTGACGATGTATGAAATTATGACATAAAATGATTTGTCGGATAATAAAATTATACATTGTTCTTTTATCGTTAGTTATACAAATATAACGAATTATTAAAATATAAAATAATGCATTTTTATATATCATTTGTTTTATAAATACGCAATGATTTTTACTGGAATTGAAATTAAACTCTCTGAAAGACTCAATATTACAAAGAGTGATACGAAAAATATTATTAGAATAGTTTTTGCTGTTATATATATGTGAGAATAAGCATGTATATTACATATCAAATTTACGTATTTAGAATACTACAAAATTCACCGCTTAATACTTGCTTTAGAGTGCACCCGCAAGAAAGTTAATATGTTAAAGCTGTGTCTAAGAGAGCTTTCAGAAGCTCACGTCAAGCAACCTAGATTTTTCCAGCTTTTCAATGAATAGCGCTATTATGACGTAGGTTGTTGATGCCACTGCACTGACCAAAGCCCTCGGGGTGTCGTATTTTACATTAGTAACGCTGAACGTCTTGTTACTTGAAAAATAATACCATGAAATCCTTTTTTTTTAATTGATATAATATTTCGTGGAAAGTGGTAAGGGAAACGCAGACTTTGTAACTATTTTTTTTTATAATAAATAACTATTTTAATATGCTTTATAACAACAAAACGTATTTTTAAAAGGCTGACACAAAGTTAATAGCAATCTTTTTTAAATCATTTTTAACGCTATATATTTCAATAGAAAATTAAGAATTAAAAATTTATTAATTACTCTGTTAAGTAAAATTATTAAATTTACCATTTTACAATAATTTCAAACTAATACAAAATACGACTCTCTTCCCTCTTGAGTTATACAATCGTTAATAAGAAAATGGTTTTTCGTAAATTAAACTAACCTCATCGGTCTATACCACACTTTTCTGATTTACAAATTTTATATTGCATTTCTTTTCACTTATGTTTTCTTATAAGTATATGTAGTGATAAAAAATGTTTTGAGATATTTTCTAAGCAATAATGATTTTATATTCTATGAAATTATCACTTTTTAAATTCTTATCAAAAGTTTTAAGATGTACTAGTCGACACAAATACTTATACTGATGAAAACCTAAAATTTATTTCAGATATAATCAAATCTACAAGACTCATATTTTAATGTTTGTAGATTATACAATATAAACGTATACTGTTTATTCCACTGAAGAGCTTTTTATATTCGGAATGAAATACCAAAATGGAGCTATATTCAAAAATCAATCTATTGTAGTTATAGTTTATGCATATTACACACAAATTCTTGCTCTAGTACAAAAATTATAATTCAGATTACTGCGAATATTTTTTTTTCAAATCCGCAATAATTATTTCTCCATTGAAATATGTTTTATGAAACAACAAGCTTCATGATCTTGCGCCATACAGTAGGTATTAATAACTAATAAATTTTCTTTGAAGTGGTTTCCCACTACTGTCTTCAGTAGGTTTCTCAAAGGAGTCACCGCTTTGTTTGCCATAATACATTGGCCACGATGTTTGCTCGGGGGTTTGTTCGTAAATATATTACTACATATATACTACTGTTTTATACAATTGTATAACCCGTAATGGACATTGCGTAGCTGTTGCTCGAATAATATTGTTGAAATACTGATAAACAACTCGTAATATTATTAAAAAGAATAATAGAAAACATGTTATCACAAATTTTGTTATTATTATCGCGTTTTTTAAAAAAATGATCCTATAATTCTTAATTGAATAAACAAATTTTGATGTAAAATATATAAAAAATTATTCAGTAAAATACTAAAAACGATATAACCTACGGACTAAATCTTAAAAAAATACTTGGAGGCGCCGGGTATCGATCCCGGTACCTCTCACATGCTAAGCGAGCGCTCTACCATCTGAGCTACGCCCCCAATTGCTATGGTGAGTGGTTATAATATTAAATAAATAATTTTACATATTATCATTTTAATTCTGATATGTAATTCGATTCAAAACAAGTTACATTTTATGATTAAAATTGTGCATATTATCATTTTAATTCTGATATGTAATTCGATTCAAAACAAGTTACATTTTATGATAAAAATTGTGCGACATTTATCAAATATGTATATTTAAAGTTTTCGTATGTGCATTTTTATTTCAATATGAAAATTTGTACGCTTCTACATGTTTTGTCACTAACAAAATGGGTTTCGTCTTTCGGCATCTTTAAGAATTCTATCACAAGGATCCAACAGAACTGACAGAACTGATTAATGACAAAACATGTGGAATTGAAATTCTATCACACACCTTCAGTCGATATTATAAAATATAATTGTATTTGTTAAACGAAAATTGAGTTGACGGTTTCTCGATCCCCCTAAAATACTATTTATTATTTTTGAATTTAAGCGCTGCTAAAACTGAAGTGGGAGAATCATTGTATAATAATTTTCGATGGTGCACTCGGTCTTCTCCTTGTGAAATAGGCGCGTTTATATCAGTGTGAAAGTGTATCCGAGTGCTTGTGCACTTTGGTTAAATATAATTTCACCTTTTATAATAACCTTTTTATGATAATTTTTTTTTATAATGACGATTTACAATTTCATTTGGACTTACTAGAGCGTTGATTAATTTTATTAAAAGAGGAGATGGTTTCAATAAAGTTGAAATACAATGGAGTTTAGCAAGTAAAACAAATTCAAATAATCTGACAGATATGAACAAATTAAAGTTAAGATTGTTTAGAAGCATCGACAGCGACTTGTAAGTTGGGCTTCTTTGTTGGTCAATAATCGAAAGTCGAAAGTTTAAATAATAATTGTAAAAGCGTTTGTGGAACGAGACGGAATAAATTATAGCAACCGTAGATTGCCTTTGAATCATTCAATGTCAAATCAATGTTACTAGGCATTTTAATTGTCAGTTTTGCATAATAAACCTTTTGAGTTCTTTATTTGACGTTTGCGAAATGTAAATCATTTTTTTCTTTGTTAATTGGAACAATTTATATGGTTTTTCTCGGTGTATTAAATTTTATACGTCCGATAGTTAAAACATGAAAGACATCCCTTGTCTAGACCGTAGACAGGTAGGCGAATATTTCAAAGGCTACAATTGGAATTATTCAAATAGCATTTAAAATAATACCCGCCATTGCGGTTCAATTCAGAAATAATATCTTTTCAGCCAACAAGCTTTCTACTGAATTGTTTTGCTTGAATCATCAGCCCGTAACCAAATTTTTCTTTTAAGACAAACCAATTGAATCAAAATTTAATTGCGTCCGAGGTAAATTTATATTCTGTAATATTTGATTTCTAGGACGTTAAAGAAAAGTTTAAATTGAATTAACATTTCTATAATTGAATTGTCTTATACTAATTCTACAACTATAATAAAAAGTTCATTGTATTTTTTCAAATAAGTTTTTATACCTTGCCATATATTATGAAAAACCGACAATATTGTTTCAAGTATAGGTTAACCTTAAAAATTCACAGAAAACAACTTCTTTTCCTTTAAAGAAACTATTAATTTTACATAACTATTGTTTTTAAAAAATTTCACGGCTAAAACTAATTATTATAATTTACAAGATTTTTCAAAAAACAGTTTGAAAATTTGTGGCTTAGATGTTATATGAAAATATTTTTTTTTCTTTACAATAAATCTACCGAATGTTAACAAAAAATGAATATAATAATTGCTCCGTATTATTTTAAAAATAAGATTTTTTTGCGGTGTTAATAAAGAATTGCTACTAAAATATATACCAGTCTTTTTGTTTGCATTTTTCTTCAAAAACCATATCTCTATAGTTTGTCTCTCACAATAAGGCTCAATTATGCGCAATTATTGTGTTAAGGAATACCTTTTTTAGCTCGGTTCATTACAGTCTTATTGATTCTATTATATTACGATTTTCCAAATGTCTAACGCAATTAAATTTCAGATTATGTTATATAGGCGTAACATTTTGTGTAGATAACAAATGAATAACCTTTATATAAAGCTACAGCGATAAAGTTGAAGCAAAAGAATGACTTGAATGTGTAGCGAAAGAATAACATTTATTTTTCAATGATATATTAAAAATACTGGACTCAAAACCTCATTTTCGTTTGTAACAAATTAAGAAGAAAACTATAGGAATATGTGCGACAATAACTTCAGCGTAGATCAATATTGTTGTGCAACACATTACAAGCAAAAGAAGGGTATGCACATTAAATCTAAGGCGTAATTTTCTGATCAAATAATACAGAATTACAATGGGAAAAAATGATGATGATGACTTGTATTGTGTTAGAATAACTTCACTAAGTAAAACGAACATCTGACTCGTAAAGTTTATTTCTATAGTGTACGACATTATGCAAAAGAAACAAGGGACAAACATAAAGAGTCGTTCTACTAATAAATCCAACAATTTGAAGTGAAAGGGAGCATCACACGCACAACCGTCATTTTCTGAAGTCGTGATGAAATATTTTCCGTTTTCCCCAGTCGAAGATTTTCTCGCGTTAAAACACAAGATAAACTTTGCTACGTTCTAAAGCTCGGCAAATGGTTGCGCCAACAAATGAAAACACGTACGATATAATTCACGATAGACGAAGGAGTGGATAAATCGCATTTAATTAATAGATTGACTATTTAATACCGCCAAGTATTGATGAAAAAATGGTGAAAACAACAAAATTTAAAATAAAAAATATATTTAGTATATTTATATAAAGTATATTTATTTTTGTATTTGAGAAAAAAAAGAAAAATGAAAGAAATCCGCTTAAGCAATGCTGGCGTGATGCCGAAATAACCGTTGAGTATTTTTATATTTTGGACCACAATACTTTTTAATTTCGAGTTTATAACATTTTTTTTTTACATTATATTTATATTTATTATCTTTATAAATATTGGTTCAAAACCTTCACTATCTATATGATCTTATATAATTTTATGAGACGTTATGTTATGCGGCTCGATTAAGTTTTCTCTAGGTAAGTTACGTACGTAATCTACGCAGGGAAAGCTTGCAGTGTTTCTATGGAAAATATTACTATTTTTTTAGGTTTAATCGGAAAAATCTTAACATTACACAAATATTCAGATGAAGATATTTGTAGGTGCATCTGGTAATTTAAAAATACTTTTATAACATATCAAGTATTACAAATCGAGCTTTAAATTTTTCGTTCGGCAAGAAAACGAAGGAGCGGAACGCGAAAGCTTGCATTTATACGCCATTAAAAAAGAACCCCTTGTCCTTTCAATTCAAATGCGAGTGGCATTGTTGCTAAATAACCCAACACAAAGCTTATCGTTTGGGTTCAATCTCTTTCACAAAATTCTTTCAATGTTACGTGTACGGGAAATTGACCCGAGTATTACTGTACTAACGCGAAAACTTTAAAAGTTACCCGGTGACTTATAATGTGCTCAATGGTTTTTCTCGCCATTGGTGCGCATTACATGCAATTTTATGTTTTTTGAAACTGTGTTTTACGGGAAATACACGATAGTTTGTAATAATTGAGTAGCATTTTGATAATACTGTATATGTATACGCTGATAATTTTTATTACTGGAAACTGAAAGTGCTAACATTATGATTATGGAGTTATTTAGGTGCGAACACAACTTAAATATAGTATTGCCTCATATAAAGACCTATAATAAATGATATATAATTAATAAAATTCTCATTAAAGGAAGTTGAAAATTCTTACGCGAAATGTCATAAAAATAGTTGCATTATCTAAAACTTAGCTTAAAATTATTTTCAATTATCACTCAATATTTAAATATGATACACGATACAAAAGCGGTTGGTAAATAACTTCCTTATTCTGTTATCTTTTATTTTGAGTAATTGAAGAATTTTAAACGCTGAGGACTAGAACCATATACATGGAAATAGCAGCCAGAATACCATGTAATTTTTTTATATCACTATGTCTACTATTTGGGAAGAATCCTTGGGACAAACTGATTCAAAGGTGTTATACAGTATGATTAAAAATGTATTGTTATTTCTTACTATTAAGAGCCAACAATAAAATCACATTTCATATTTTAACTTAGTTTCTTTTAGTATGTTTATAGATTTGAACGAAATTTTCATAAGCTGAAATTCTGTATATAACATTATTTAAGAAACGTCTTTCGTCTTTTTTGAAAAGAAAAGGAGTGTAAATAATAAACGTGTTTGATAAATTCGGATAAAAAAGATGTCACGTCACGGCTGTAGATTCAATAGCTGTTAGTGATCACGACGTGAACGCGGATGCCTCTCCTCGCGAAATGACGTCGCTTTTTGGCTGCAAGCTTTCAAAAGCTCTCCCCGGAGGCAAAGCGCTCAAATTAAATGAACGCCGAAATCAGCTCACGATTTGTAAACATAAAATACAGGAGAGCATATTAAAAAAGAAGCCATTTTTCAAAAATTTATGGCATAAAAAGTTATATATAATATTGGTGGCCTAAATTCATACTTTAAAGCATGTGATTTTGATATATTCGTTAATGTTTCAATATTCCATATCAATAATTTTCATAATTTTATGCATAATTAACATATTGTTTAGAATATGTAGCTTGAAGATATTGAAAATATTTTAAAACAGCTTTGTATCAAACGATGCTGAGATACTTTGGAATCAATCATAATTGCAATATAAATTTTTGAAATTTTTTGAAAAGATGTCATAGTTTCAAAAACTATAATTGAGTAGAAATTCTATTCAGAGTAAATAAATGAGCTATTAAAATAAATAAGGTATAATTAAACAGTTACCAATTATAATTTAATGGCATTTTAATTAGAACAAATTATTCATCACTATTAAAAATACTTCCATTGGGTTTTTCACATATCAGCTTTAGTAAGTGTCATAATAATTATTACTGTCATTATTTACAATAAAAATTTAAGAATGTGTTCAAAATAATTTTCTTGTTATTATATGTCTTAAGAATATATTGTGCCCTAACAATAAAATTGATACTATGGAAAAATCATAACATTTTAGGTCAGCATGTAGTCAACAATATTTTATATTATATTTTAAAGTAGTATCATTTTGGAATGTGACAGTTTTTTGGGATCGCAATAAATACGCCATTGCATGTGCTCACATTTTTTTCCGCATTTGTTACACTGAAGCTAAGTTAACTAGAAAATAATTATATATAAATGGGTTCTTAGTTGTGAAACTTTCATTGAATTACGAAAAAAAAACCATATTCTAATATTCTGTTAAATTATCGTAATTTTGAAACGAAACGAACATATTTGAATATAAAATTGGAGTTCCTTGGAGAGTAGAAAAGTGATAGATTTGCCAATCGATATTTTTTTACTGATATATAAGTTTAGAAGCGTAGGAGATTTTCTCTTATATTATACATCCATGATTCGTGATCCACCCAAAGCATATCTCGAAATAATAAAAGGGCGACCCGCTCGAAATTATTCGGCCCGCGCAAGCATGCTCGCGAACGACGACGAGGCGCGTGACGTCACGGATTTGCATAAAATTATTGTTTGCAAATTGTTGTATTATTTGGAAAGGGGCTTAGAGGGAGGAATTGGAGGGTTGAAGCTCGAAATTCGATATTACTTTGAAAGCTTCGAACCAATTTCGGAGAGGAAATTTCAAACAGAGGTGACTTGTTTTAATACGTCAAGTATTATTGTGATTGATGTGATACAACAATACCAGCATGCTAGAAAATACGCATAACCGTATTGTCTTTATATAGGTTCTTTGCTCTGCTATTTTTATTAATCGCAATCTTCGTTTTGGTTTCAGCATAAATATAAAGGACAACTCATAGCATCAAGTTGTCAGCCCTATTTTATTTTGACAACTTCAATTTATAGATTTCTGTTTAATAGCGTGTCTGTAATAATTGAATTGTTTCGATAATAACAAATAAAGCAAGGAAATTACTTAAAATTCTTTATGTATATTTTCTTCGAAAGAATAAAGCGTATGTATTATATTTCAAAAATATTTTGAATGTTGTGTGAGCATTAAGAAAACTTCCATATAACAAAATTCAGAATATTAACAAGACAAATTTAAAAGTTCGTATAAGTTTTTTTATTTCTGATTTATATAATTTCAAATACAAAAAATAAATTTTTGTTCCCTACAGATGAACTCGGAAACTCTTTAGGTATGAGTAAAGATAACTACGGATTGTTTACTGAATAATACTGAGAATATTAAATTCCAATCAAAGCAAATTAGGAATGATGCGTTTAAAAATCTTAATTTTTTCTTCAAAGAATCTTAAAAATGTTAACTTCATAAATTTAAGGGAATCAAATTGTTATTTTGTTGAATATTGAAGGAACACAACATCTCCATATATTAGTAAAAAGATTATCACGTGGAAAATGCTTCAATAAATGATAAAAAAAAACATTAGTTGTAAAATGTACAATGTTTCTTCGATTAGTGACACAAGCAATATTTTTGTACGTTGGTATTATGTAATCCTGAACAATAATGTTAACACCTGGTTTACTTGGTAACATCTGAAAAATTACAAGCCATTCGAATGTTTCTCGTCGTTATAAAGAAAGTAGATGAAATTCAATTTCTTAAACCTTTTTTATTAACCCTTTCTTATATCATTTATTACTTCTTCCTCAAGTAGAGCGCGTGCAACTAAGGTTTCATCAAAATTCCTGGTATAAAAATAAAGAAACACACTTTCCTTAACGGAATAGACTCTGTTAGAAAAGTGTGAGTCCTTGGCAGGTGGTTGTGGAAAAAAATACGTAGTTAATCATTACTTCCCGTTGTACTCACCCTTACCAAAGCATACATTATATTAGATCAAATGTAATATTGTAAACGCATAAACCAAAGCAAATCTTTTTACTCACAGATGTATGAATTTGTTCAAAAAATTATGTCGTTAATTCATTTGAAAATTACTTTGTATAATTTAATTTAAATGTAAGTGATTGAGGCGACAGATTTTTAACAATCGTTCAAATGAATGGGTCAAAATTTTAATTTCATTCGCACAATGGCAAGAAGGAGGCAAAACAAAAATTTTACAGACATTTTTAAATCGATCGTGCTGGAAAAGAAATAACAAAGATTTTTCCTTTTATTCTAATATTAAAAAGAAACTCTCCCTCGGTCGACAATATTCTTGAAAATAATAATTCTACGCCAGTATTTATTTGCAGGGTCGAATCAAGGGATTTTGTTATTTAAGGAATTTAATAATAAGAGTCAAATCTTTTTTCATAACCTGATATCATTGTTTTAATAAAAATTAACATCATCTCTTAATTTATCAATAAGTACTTTCTAGTTTTTAAAAGAAACTCGTTGCTAATTATTTGCATAAATTGAATGCTTTGGAATCTTGGGCACATTATTCTATAAGTACAAATGAATTTAAGTGAAGCCTCTTAATTGTGGCAGCCTAAAAAAACTATTATTTGAGCTTAATATTTACATAACGTCTTTAAGATATCGTAATTTTTTTTCCAAAAATGTTCTCATTGAAATGCGTTCGGTATTGTCAATGCAATAGTTGTGATTGATAAAGATTACGTATCGAGTATTTAGGTCATGTATAAATTACGCGAACGTTTTTCCACGCTATATTTCTATCCAAATATAACATATGCCTTCCAAACCGCTATTGGAGCCTTTCAAGTGCACCATTTATCACAGTCTCGGATAGCAAAGTGATTGTTACTGGTAAATTTTGACGATTATCACAATTTTTGATAAACAAATTATTCTTACGGGATGTGATTTATAAATTTACGCTATTTTGAGAATAAAACCCTAACTCTATAATATATAAACGTATTTTGTAAAAAATTATTGTCAATCAAAGTATGGTCGCGCAAAGTTTCTAAGCGAGTGTTAAATTTTGTTTTCTTCTTTTTAAAAAGATGAGTAGTGATAATCATGTTATGCGTGCATTCTTGCTTTAAAAATCATAGTGAATACAAAAGAGCTATTTTTTGCAGAACAAATTTTGTTTGAAAAAATACGCTGGGCTAAAATGTCCACTTACAACTTAAGACGGGACTGCTCCTGCCCTATTATTATTCCTCGGTACGATGATTGCTTTGTTGTATTAATTGTGAGAAATATTTTTCGAAATGGGAAATGAAAATGTGCATCGGAGCAAATAATCAACAGGTCCTATTTTTCCTCTTACATTTGAAATTCCTTTTTGGTTCAGCAGCCCCTTAACTTATGAATAACTACAGCTTCTCAAAGAAATGACAATATTTCATGAAAAAAAAAAAACGAAAGAAACAATTAACCCTCAAATAATTATAATTAAAAGCACTTTGGAGGAACAAAATAAATATTAAATTGGTACTAACTGTTGGAATATGAATAAGCTTTATAATGTTGTTATTGCTATATTTAACCGTAATAATGCTTTTTATTGCGATACTATTGACTCTTAATAGATTACTCTTTTAATTATTTAAAAAGTTACAGTATTATGAGGCCTTATCAAATCAATACATTAACTGTCTCCATAACACTCTGAATTTTATATAACCGTTTTTATCGCAACAAATTTCACTAATTTGCAGCCCCTTTAATATGAAACGTTCTGAAATTATAAAGCAATAAATAGCCTTTACAAAAGCTTTGCTCATTTGTTCGTTCATTTATTTAATCCCATGCATAATATGATTCGTTTCCAGTCTTTGATTTAATTTGATTCACTCTCGTCCCGGTTGATGAATCAAATCACGACTTTTGTATTACTCCGTAGGCATAAATTGTTTTGAAATTAGCATTAAATAGCATTCGCTTTTAATTAATACAATATAATTGATTTAAAAAAAATATTGTTTTTTTTCAATGAAACTTTGAAAAAGTATAAAAATAAATTAGAGTAGACATATTGTTGTCGAGCTAGTTTTTTTTCAGTTGTGAGTGACATAACCAAATACTTCAGGTTACATTTTCATAAATATATATTCATGTCATATTGAAAACTTAAATTCGAATTCGTAAGCACCATAGCAAGACATTGACAAACCATTTGACTGAAGGCTTAACAGGTATTAGTATATCTCGATATTTTCTAATCTTTATTGTTTCAGTATCACAATATGACAGAACTTACACTTATCCAACTTCTTTACTTAAATCGTGAACTTAATTTTGAATAAAAATATACATATTTATATGTAACATAGTTTTCACAATGTTGTAAGTTGTAACAGCTATAGAAAATCATTTGTTTTTTTGTAGAGCTGTAAACGAATGGAATTCCATCAAAGATTACTATTGCAAACGATAACTTCATGTCTTACAACATTAAGAGCTTATTAGATTATATTAAAAGATTGCAACGATTCAGAAGATATATTTCATTACTTTGATAGTATATTTGCATTGCTTTATAGAGAAATTGAATCAAATACGTTGTACAAAACGATGTGATATGTGAATCGGATTGGACTTTACACTACTTCAAACTTATTCCAATTTTCATTCGTATTGACAAAATGATTCAAAATAATGACTTAAATGGCTTTAAATCGTCAGTGGCAAATATTGAAAAGTCAATAATTGGTTTTTTCTTTAAATGTTAGTTTTCTTAATATGCTACATAGCATTAAAGCTAACGTGACTGCACTTAGCACTAAATAAAGGATATTAAAGACAAAACACTATCCAAAAAAAAAATAAAGCAGTACCATTTTAAACATTTCAATATTTTATTTATTTATTTATCTGGTAAATACACGTTACAAAAAATTACAATTATAAGTTTATTGCTTTTGCAACATCAAAATATTAAAACGTTTAATGTAAGAAATTAAAGGAATAAACAACAAAACAAAAAACAAGGATAGCAAGAAGGTCAACCAAGCAAGCTCGTTTAAAATCTACTTTAATACATTAAAAAATAGTATTCGCCTGGACTCACTTTCATCTTCATGGAATATCTTGGCATTCGAAGCAATACTGTTGAACATAGCTAACGCTCTTACCATAGGCATCTCCATTGGCAGACTGGTTCTACAGTTTGGAAGAAAAAACAATTCATTTCAACTATTTCTCAAAAGAATGTTTTTAATATATAATATAATATATATCGGCGATGTTTTTACACGAAGCTGTGCTGTGCCCTTTAAGGAAGGCAATTTATTTCACACGAACTCATAAACATTTTGATATTTGGACACAAATATTAGTTTATAAAAAACTAAATTTTTGGAATATAAAACAAACATTTTGTCACCGAAAATCATTTATGTGAAATTTGTGCTATAGTTTGTAATACAGCCGAATTACTTAAATGCAAGATTCACTTGATGTCCATTTGCTGTGGCGTAGGAGTTCTACAGAATTGTTGAGAGACAAACTAGACGATGTTAAATTTGCTTCCGGCTTCTATTACCATATCCCCAAGTTCATATAATTATACATTTTATAGCTCCTCGGCGGTTTGCTTGCACTGAGCGCTAGTAGATTATTTCACAGAAATGCTTTAATATTTGCATATGTAGATATCAATCTAACTTAGAGGGAGAGTAGAGACTAGTCAGTGGCGTAGATTAGTAAGTCATATTATATATTGAATTTTTAATAAAATTTAAACTGTTAATTGTTTGTCAAAAGAAATCGAATTAATAAAAGTAAAATTGATAAATCTACGATAGTAAAAAATCCTCAATATCAAAACAAAAAGAAAATTTTTGAAAGAAAAGTCTTATATTTATTCAGCGTGAGCAAAGAATTGTTCATACTTTTCTTTTCGATATTTGATGAACCAACTACACTCACTGACCTTTGGATTTAGTATTTTTTTATGATTCAAAATATTTTTTGCTAAAGAGTTTTTTTGAAAGACATTTAAATGAACAACTACTTTATATTTCTAACCGTGCTTCCTATGGCTTATTTAGAAACAATTACTCAACGTTTTATTGTATCCTTAATCAAAAAAAAGCTTATTTTTCAGTCTTGCTATAGCTTGAGCTACACTACTTCCTTGACTCTTTTATTTACCATATACCACTTTATTTGATGAAGATATTATTTTTTGTGCAATGTCTTTTTTAATCGAGAAGCGAACTTTTTGATTGAAAATCTTAAAATAACCTAAAACTTGGAACGCCTTTGATGTACAAGGAATGCCTAGATTCTAGACTAGCTTGATTTTAAACAACTTTGACAAAGTCACATATAAGCCCCCTTTCTTAGTTTACATTGATAGTAATGGAATTTTGATAGTATTAAATACATATTTCGTTGAACTAAGAATCTGTTGATTATTTAATGTGCTTAGAATCAAATTATCACGACAATCATCAAAAACTCAAAAGTTTTTGATATAATGAGGTTTAAAATTGATTATTTGTGATTGAATTTTAATGAAACATTTCGTAACGATAGTACTGTTATTTTAATGTAAAGATAAAATTACAACGATAAGAGGATCGATTAATGACAAATTATTTATAATCATAAAAGTTTTGAAATTTTAAAGATAAATCACAATTTGATGTAATAATTTGCGTCTTTGACACTGTTTTATTTAGAAAATTGGGCATTATTGATTGAATATTTATTTGTTTTTTAATAACTGGCTAGACGCGTGTTTCATTTTTAATAGTTTTTTGGAAATAGTCTAGTCGCGTTCATTGACCTGAAAGAATCATTTTACCGATATAAATGTAAAGATTTCACATAATAATTAACAAAATAATATAAAATTGTTATCTAATACGGATATTAATAGTTACGTGCACGTGTATTATTACTGCCACATGACTGTTAATATTTCTGAAAATAATAAGATTTTAACTAAGCAAGACATTAATGAAAAATAATAAATATTTATTGACCCTTCTTAGAAACATTGAAGTCTTATTTTCTTTCAATGGATCACGAATATGATAAGAGTTGTTCCCAGTAAATTATATGAAAAACTACAAGAAAAAGGCGGTTATCTCAGTCAAAAGCAGAGGATATCCATAAAATTTTACGCACGGTCATCCCTAATGATAATTTTATGAAATAAGTTTAAATTCTATCAAAATCACAAATATAAGTTCGTCAGTATTGTTTTAAGAGTTAATATTTGATCGAAAGAATAAGTGTTCATTTTTGTTTGTATAGAGTAATTCAAATTATCTCTATGTAACCTAGTTCGGAACAAAAAATTGGAATCTTTAATCTTCCATAATATTATACTTTACTACTATATAGTTAAAAATCATTTTCATACAAAACTTTGATAAATTCACTGTATTAAAATATTGCTCAGTCGACTCACTTTTGAAGTGTTTAAATAGAAGAAATTAAATATTATAATGCGAAATTCGCCACAAGCACTTTACATTCAACCAACGAAAAATATCGCTATCCAACTGATAGATTGGGAAATAATAATATAGTAGCCGCCATTTTGATTGACAAAAACACATTAATTTCCCATTAATAAACCATTATTCCAACAAAACTCTGAAGACAAAAGTTTTTGATTGAGATTTTCTTTTTGTTTACAGGTAATCCGAGGGTCTGTTTGATATTTTACCAATTAATTTACCTAAGTTTCCCAGGTAAGTTGTCGTAAGTTTTTTATCTCTCTCTCTCTTTTAGTTGGCCGTGCTTATCAGAGGATAAAACTTTAACTGTGTATATTTTTACTTTAATGAAGAAAACGTCTCCGCATAATATCACAAAAGATGTAAAAAATGAATGTAAAATTTATTTTGAAGCTGGTGTACTGACTTTTTCGTTAACATATTTTTTAGTTACGAATCCCAGTGATTTTGAAGTTTTTTAGACGAGTGAATAAATATAAATGCTGGACTTCATTGCATAAATTTGGCGGTGCCCTGAACGTTATTAAATAAAAAGTAGAAAAGAAAATGAAAAACACGTAGATTAAATTATGGTCTATTGATTGAATTGGCATTTACTTGATAGAACTCCATTATAACACGGTGAAAAAATAGCAATGTATTTAGTTCTACAATTTTATTTATAAGGTATATTTAATAGCTGTTTCGGCTAACGCCATCGTCAGAACTGCTGTTCTATATAACTATATTTGTAGAACTAAAATACATTGCTATTTTTTCACCGTATTAAATTATGGTCTTTATCATTTTTAAAACGGATAGTAAATCCCATCAATCACTCTCAGCAAATATCTCAACCTAAACAATTTTAAATTTGAATTATGTAAGGTAGAACTATTGCATAATGAATTATTTCAAAAGCGATTGCTGGTAGAACAGTATGTGTTGAGTCAAAACTGCTATAAAACTAAATATTAATTGTTTCACTGAATAAACGATTTATGCACTCGTTTTATCTAGGTTGAAACACAGTTTTGGGTAACGCTGTTTGAAAACATGACCCAATTTTCGGGCAAAGATTTTTACGATAATGAATAAACCTGCTTTGAAAATTTGAGGTACTTTTTTCCTCGTGAAACACCATAATAAAAATTATCCTAAACGTTTACTATAATGGATGAATAAAAATTATCTGTTGGCCGGTAGCTATATCTTGGTGGATTTAACATTATCGTACTGCTAATTTCTATCTCGGCTCTCAGTTATTAAATTTTCTCATTTATTTTGGCGGAAAAATTGACGATGAAATCTTTTTTGCACATTTTCTTTAAATTAATCTTTGCTATATAAAGAAGCTTAAAAGCAAATTTTACATGTTTACAGCCGATTTTTCTTTTAATCAAAATAAAGCCAGTTTGAATTTTACAGTGTAATCAAATTATTTTTAATCTTATTTTAAAAATAATTATTTACTAACTTTTTTTTATTGTGCGAAAAAAAAATGCGTCAACTTCATTACAATATATTATATTTCGTAACTAATATTTCACATTATTACTTTAAAAAATTACTTAAAATTACATTATGGAGGTCATATATTTATAATGGTGCCGTTAAAATGATATCTTTAAATAATTGACTTTAAAAATTAAAGTAATTCTTTAAACAATTAAGTGAAAGTTTTGTTCATAGTATGTGCACGGTTGAATATATGTGGGCTTATATGAATGTCTCTCAACTCTGTAGCGACTTATTTTTTTCGTATTTTTAAGTAGAAAAGTCCTATAAAAAATCAATCAATACAATGGAGATTTGGGAGACTTGAAGAATTTTAATGCTTTTGTGCAACTAATTGTCACGTTACTCTAGCAATTCGATATTTTGAAAAAAAGTAGAAAAGGATCCAAAAATCCAACAATCTACAAAATAGAATTCAATATTCCATTTAAAATTGTAAGTAGATTATTATTTGATATTATGCTAATATTGTATTCCCAATTAATTTCATGCAACCAAAGCAATCTTCGTAAAATGAGACCAATACACAAAAAATGGTTACTTTGACCCTTAAAACTTGCTGATGGCCAGTATTTAGGTATTCAGAATACTTTATACCCGTTTTTAACGAGTTTTTCACTCAATACATAAAGGGTTCCCCTCCGCCTTTTTCGATTTTTATGATAACGTTTGCCCTTAATGTCGAAATAATACGTAAAACGTTAACGATGCTTCGGTTAAGAAATGGTTGGTTGGAAATGTAAGAACATATTGACTCAATTATTTTTGGATAAATAATTGTATGGGTTGATGAAATATGGCGTTGAATTTTTTTTCAATTGAAAATACAAAGAAAAAATACTTTTTTTTTGTTTTACTTTATTTAATGTGTTCTAAACAAACTGACAGTTTTATTTTCTTAATTGAGATTTGAATGGTATATGTATAAATGTGGTATGCTTTTGATCAGTATTGTTGTATTCATGAGATAAAATGCCTGAAGATTCCAAAAGGTGTAACCCAGGTCGTTAATGACAAAACATAAATTTTAACTTTTAAAATTAGAAATTGAAATAACATCAAGCATCTTTAGTCGATAATATAAAATATATTTTATTGTTATAGATTATAATATAAATTGTAGAAGTGCCATTATTATTAAGTCGTTAAAACCTTTTTCGATCTTAATGAGAAGCATACGATTTCTTAATGGAAACATATTTATCTTTTTTTATAAAGAGTACGGATATAAAACATCAGAATGCAGAGGAATATAAGCCCTCTCATTACAACTCCATTTCAAGATCAAAAAGATAAGTTAAACCAACTTCGTTTCGGCAATTGTATGACCTATATATTTAAAATTTAACGATTTGAAGTACTTTACTATGTTTTATTTTCAAGTGAAACAGTATTATATACAACATATCTTTTTCAACATTTAATTTTTAAGGAGTTCGTCAAATCTGTTTTTTTTAATATTGTCAGAACATATCTATGCAAAATAAATGAAGCACGACACGTCTCGGTGAGTCGTTACTTAAACGAGACAGTAATATTAATCTAATAAAATCTCTATCCCACAATTTATTCCCATGCATTCCTCGTACATTGTTCCGAATTCCTGTGCTAGAATCATGGGTGAGTTTTCCTCGGAAAATGTTTATCGTTCGTTTTCCTTTTCCAGAAGGTGTTACTGTCACCCCCTTTGCCTGTGAGGATAGGCTCTCACTCCCAAAATCTTACCCTCACGCCAACCATCCCTTGCGCTGCCGTGGTTTCTAAATTAATTAAATGAAAACAAGGGTGTCCACGTTATTCTTCGCAGGTTATATAGCTGCAAACTGCAACGGCATGCCTTTGAACTTTATTATTAGAGATTTCAGTCTCCTCTCCTAGATCTCAAATAGCAATTTATTTACGGTCTTGAATAATTTTTGAATAAATTTATTTGAAAGAGCCTTAATTTTGATGCATCGTGTGTTTGTATTTATCTAACGATTTTCAATATAACAACATCCACATGTTTTCACCCTAGTGAACTTTGCGGTTTTGCGGAATTCTTTAATAATGCACTACAAATTGTATTTAAGTATAAAATAAATGAATTTGTTTATTAGGACTAACGACGAGTAAAAACAGTCCGTATTATTATTAAAAAAATTAAAGTCTAATAAATATTTTTTTAAATGAAAATAGCATCTTATCCTACCAAATTTAGTAAGTAACAACCATAACGTTGATTCGAAGAGACTGAATGATTTTGAAAAATAATATCTTTCATTTATTGGTTGTTTCATCAACTTAAATAAACATTATTTTGTATAAAAGAGTATATATGTTCGTGAAGTTTTCATACATAAGCCAACCCTTTTCGGATTCGGTCAAAGTGGCATAGGTAGAGATACTTTCTTGTACTCCATGTTTTGCTTTATACTCTCTTTGAAAAGAGAGATTGATTGGATTAATTATCTAAATCTGCAGTCGAAATTAAATATAGTGCTAAAATATGCTAATATATATTTTCTACGTTGGAAGCTTACAAGACTAAATAAATAATAGTTAATATAAATATTAAAAGTTTCGTTATGAAATATTTTAAATATTCTGAGATAAAGACAACTTTGTTCGAAGGTTACGGAGCAAGAGTTCGAAAAATCAATACATATTTTAATTTTTATGTATTGTTTTATGTAACAGCCCTATTCTTGGTTACCCTATGAGACTATTCCATAGATAAAGGCATTTTTGTGTACCGTACGATAAGCATTTTGACTTTGTTGAACGATGTTGCATTACGTGGTGGTAGAAAACAGAAAAAGAGGCGAGACTAACTTCACTTTTAGTTTCTTTCACTCAACATTCTTCGTATGCAGAGCTCTAGATACCGGATATTTTTAAAAGGAGTATTCAAAAAACTTCGCTCAAAGTTTTTCAAACATTTAGGAATATCAAATGATTAAATGTTAAATATCAAGAAACTCACATGTTTTAAATAAAATTGAATGTCTGTTTGCCAATCGACCAACAAATTCAGTAATATATTTTCTGGTAAAATAAATCTGACTTTCTCTTGCAAAAGTATTAAAGCGTGAAAAATATTAAAATATGCCACATGTTCTTTCAGCTTATACAAGGCCAAAATGACCAGTTTGGCATATTTGATAATGTAAAAGTGTATAATTAATACTATTTGTTAATATGCGGTTTATGGATACGAACTATTTGTTTTATTAAACTATCTTGTCAATGAATATACGGCAGACAAAAACTTGAAGAATATACAACGGTGTTTATTCAGATGTCGACATATTCCACATAGATGGTAACGGATTCAGACAAATACTATTTTTATTACACGATGAAAAAATGGCAATGTATTTCAGGTCTACAAAATTTATAAGATATATAGTTGACAGCTATTTCGGCTCAAGCCTCCGTCAAAGTTATAGTTCTGTAGTATAGCTATCAACTATATATCTTATAAATTTTGTAGAACTAAAATACATTGCTATTTTTTCACTCTGTTATAATGGAGTTCTACCAGTAAATTTCAATTCAATCAAAAATATTTTCATTTATTTTAACAATTTTTGTTGAGCCTACTTAGTAAACATCCTTGGAAATATCTTATAGCGTAAATGTATTAATTTAATAAAAAAAAAATACGAAAATTTTTACATATTTTTGCCTTTGTATGTAAATCGATAAAAAAAATTGTCCGATATGATGAAAAACACGGCTAAAGGTACGACAATAAAAAAAAGTTAAGTTATAAATTAAAGCATATATCAGTTGTGAAAATATATTTGTTTCTTTTCATTTGCAAACAAATTTCTCATCAATATAAAGTCGTTTTTATAATCGGCTTAAGTAAAGTTCTTAAGACAAATTCTCACATTGATAGACTCAATTCTCCTAATTCCTAGTGTATTAAATCTGATACGATATCATTGGGAATCATATGGTTATGGCATACCAGCCTAATCCACCGATGTGATTGTATCAAATCACTCAGTATAAAGCTTCTATGGATTAAGTTAATATCGTCAATGGGAGCTTTTGGTCGATATTTAGGTTAGGCGAGCCTTGCCCAAGACAAAGGCTAATAACCGCAGGTAGTCCTCCTGGCTTCACGATAAGAGTATTAGCACAATTTATATTATGAATATCTTAGTTATATCTTCGTCGCAAGACTTTGAATATGGGTAAAGTTGGATGTTTTGCGGTAAAGTAACTTATATTTTGGCGAAATACTGAATCAATGAAGAGTGCGTATTAATATTTATTATAAATGATTTAATATTTTAATAATATTTTACAATATTAGGTATTCAGAAAATTCACTTTTTTATATTTTTCAGTTTTTCTATACAATATCCGCTTTCAATTTTTAAAAACACTACCTGATGAGTAGATACCTTTAATTCTTGCAGGAAATTCATTGAAAGCTATGATTCGTAGAAAACGAGTGATAAATTTTGAATCACATAAAAAAATGTAATTTCCAATTGTTAGTAATTCAGTCGTTTAATGTCTGTCTTTAGGGAGCGTAAGAAAGAAAGAATAATGTTCTATAAAGATACGCTGTTGGTACAACTTTATTCAATATTTTAATTTAGATCCCATATACATATTTGTTATTTTAATTATAATAGCAGTAGTATTTGAAAAAAATGATACTATCATGTCCATTAAAAAGATTTTCATTAATTTTTTATGGTTTTTGATAGAGGCATAACATAACATACTTTGAGGTTAAAAGAAGTTATTGGATTCATATAATATATGCTGAAGAGTTTGGTGGGCCATAAGCTGAATATGACGGTTTTCGGAGAAGTCAGTCAATCCTGATGAAAAGTAGATTTGGAAGGGTATTAAAACATTACAGTCATTCATACAACTGTTAAAAATAAATGAAGCAAAACATCAGATCCGGAAGTCTATAGCACAATCCCGCTGGGAGATGTTTCAGCCTTCAACAGCGTTAACCGCTCAACCAAACTGCAAAATATATCAAGTTAAAAATATCACTGAATTTTAAGAAAGTTGTTCTTGATTTTAATTAAATAATTTACATTTCAAAATTGAAAGCTTTTCCTTGAGAAGAATTTATGTGTGTCCGGAAGTCTAGCAAGTTTTTTTACCGAAAAATCCTTGTTAACTGATTTATAAATTTATTTTCATAAGTTTTAAGAAAGTTTTAACTCTTTCAAAGAATTTTTGAATTTGAATATTTTGATCGAACTTCGTATGTATGTGTGTATAAAATATGAAAGTAAATAAATACATAAAGGAATAAAAATATTCACAGCCTATATAATTAACTATAGATAAAGAAAATATGCCAGTAAAATTAGAAATTAAAGATACTGAAATTAAAAGATATAAAAAAATATTTTTCATATTCGTCAAACGTTAAAAATAATTAAAAATTATCTTCAATTGCATTGAAAAACTAAAAAAATATTTATATAATATTATCTTAAACATTATTAATGTGACGCATATAGACTAAAAATTATCTTACTGAAAGTTGTTCTATAAAAAGTACCGTTGACCATTTACACAACCTCTATTTTGAAAAGACTTAGTAAAGAAGGATTAGACAAGAGTAAAATGATACACTAATTATTCTCTTCTCACACACGTTTTCAAAATTTTCTGGGAGTGAGTTGAACTAATGAAAAAACAGGTAGATTAATTATTATTAATCAGACATTAGATTTTACCACTAATTGAGAAAAAAGAATCAGTTTTAAGAAGATATCTAAACATTAAACATTTATTTAATAATATATATTATACTTTATGTAGATGTCACATGAAAGTGTTTCTAAAGCCTCTTATTATGTACGTGAAATTTCACAATATTTTTACTAAAATCACAAAAAACTTATATTTGGAAAAGTATAGTCCAAAATGGAATTGGCCTTTTTAATATATATCAACAATTCAAAGTTGCATTATAAAACATTTTAAATTATATTGAGAAAAGTTTTATCTTGGCATAGGCTAGAATATTATAATACATTAATCGATTCATTTGCTATTTTAAAGTATAGCTCATATTAGCCGTTTGCGTTCTATGGAATTTCGAATAAGCATGGCATTCAACTGGATTCTGGCCATGTGCTTAATTCCCCGTAGAAGCTTTGCCAGTCTGGGACGGCTGGTAGCCCTAGTTACGTCCCAATTATGAGATCGGACAGGCTAGAGTAAATTTTAAGCGTCTCAAATATTCATGCCAGTGAACAATAATTGTTTGAAAAATCAATTTATGAATCTTCCCGTATAGGCATTCTAGATCATGCATACTTTACAACTTCACAACGCCATTTGACTGACAAGGAAAAACGGATTAGATTCCTTTTTATCGTGTTAAGACATTATTTATGATATCGACTGAAGTTCCTTGATGGAATTTCAATATCAAATTTGAATTGTTACAACTTTTTATGATCCCACATGTTTTGTCATTAACGACCCGGGTTTCGAATTTCGGCATTTTCAGGTATTCTATCACGATGCAACAGAACTGACAGTTCTGTGTATCCGTGTTTATTGTGCGTTAGTTCTGCTGCATCCATGTGATATGATGCCTGAAGATGCCGAAAGGCGAAACCTGAGTCGTTAGAGACAAAACATGTGGAATCGTTAAAAGTTGTAACAATTCAAATTTAAGACATTAAGATTTTAAATAATGAAAACAAATTTACATTTATTATTAACATAAAGTGACCAACACAACTTCTGATGGGCAACACCAACAGTATGGATACAGCATTTTAAACGGACTACTTTATACACTGAGCTATATTCAGAAAATGGGATAAAGAAAAAGTGACATCGAAGACCACCTATTGTATAACCTTCCACAACTTTTGCGTGTAGTTCCCCGCTAGTCCATTGTGATTTTAAACGCATGATGACCAAAGTCTAAGCACCCATTGTAGTCATAGCGGAGGCATTATACTCCGTTCTAGAACCTTTCGCACCCTAAGCAACATAAGGGCTGCAACCCTTTTGAGAACCAGACGCTGATGTGGCACATTTTTTAAGTGAGGTAACAACCGCACACTGCCCCTATGTCTTTTAACTACATGTCTCCTTTACGCCACTTTCACGATAGGGGAAAATCGATTGATTTGAATATTGGCGAAAGCTTTTTGGGGGGCACTTATATGCAAAGTACGTTGAGGCTATTTTTTTTATGGAAAACTTTGTTTTAGAATGAGACAAACTAAATGATGAGTTTTTAGTTTATCCGCTAGCTTTCGCGAACATTGCGGTCTAGGATCCAGGCAACATCTTTTGTGGTTAAATTCAGCTTAGGTAAAATATACAGTTTTTCCATGTTGTCATAACAATATGTTACACACTTTTTTTTATTTAAACACTATAATCGAATTTTCTCAGATAGGAGACAGATTCTATTATAAATATAAGATTATATATATAAGAAAATTCTTTACAAAATTTAGTGTTTTTGTTAACGGCTAAAAAATAAATCCAGTTCTAAAAAAATAAATAAAAGAAGTAAGTAAGTAAGTAAGGTAAATAAAACATTTTCTTTTAATTTAAAAATATTGTGCTAGATAAATGTAAACAATTTATTTTGGATCATCATCATTATTACGACGAACTTATTTTTTTATATAATATGCCTTTTCGGACGCGGGTGTAAAGCTAAAAAAATAATCATTATATACTACTTAAAAGTTTACTGTGTTCACAATCATCCAATTTGGTTTAACAGCCAGTTTGCCAATCGATAGCTTTAAATCTTGTTCTATTTAAAGAAATTATTTCCACTCTGAATAATTGGCATCAAACACAATTCGAGCGACTTAATGTGATGAAAATACAAGATAAGTTTACCTTTAAGAGGTCGAATGAATTTAAAATATATTTTTATTTAAGCAATGCATATAAAATATATTTTTTTATAGTTTCACTTAATTTACTTCTTTTAGATATCTAAATTTAAAAAAAAAAAATTTATGACTTCTGTAAATTATTTTTCTTTTTGCTTTGTATATTTGGTAATTGTTCAATAAAATATTGTATATTAAAACATGCTTTATTTTATATTTTAACAGTTGATATGCTTGAGAGGTCCAAAACATTATACTTTAAATTTGAATTGTTGGAACTTTGCACGATTCCACATGTTTTATCACTAACTACCCGGGTTTCACATTTCGGCATCTTCAAGCATTCTATCACAATGATACAAAAGAATTCTCAGTCAGAAGATGCCGAAAGACGAAGCCCGGGTCGTTAATGACAAAACATGTGGAATCGTACAACGTTTCAACAATTAAAATTTAAATTCCATCAAGCAACTTCTGCATTCAATATTATAAAATTTTTCTTCATATATAATATAAAATATTATTTGCTGTCTGTTTTGTATATCTTGTAATTATTTATTCAAAATTAAGTATAAACAGCCTTATTTTATTTTGTGTTTTATAGGTGAATGTTCGTGATATTTGAAACCAGCCTAATATTAATTATGTAAAATTATGAAAATTATTGTCAAAATTATGTTTTACTGCCAAAACTTTACAATGTAAAGTTGTAGAGATAGTACTGACCACTGTGTTTTATTCATCTAAGGAAGGTTTTCAGATTAACATAAAAAATATATTTAAGAGCCATGTGTTTTGGAACATTCAATCACGAAGATTTATAGATATTGGCAGCTGTATATTATTAGATTTAGTGAATACGTTACATTGTTAGATTATCTTTACTCGTATGTGATTGAAATACAAGCTTCTCTTTTACAATGTATTGACTTGTTCTGTGTCAGATACGAAGGCTTTGAATTCGACATAATCTGTGACACAGTTCCTTTTGTCTGACTATCTATTATTGTGAGCTTTCACTTTAATAGCATTCTGTTCTCTTCAAAAGAAAAAAAAAGTTAACAGCTTCAGAAAAATATCGTTGATTTTATAGCTTTCTATGATGTTATTGCGATGAACGAATTATTGTCAATTGTTTTTTATGCTTCGAGTTATAAGTTCGTTTTTTGAGAAATTTTGATAAAGTATAAACTAAAATAATCATTATAGCTAAAATAAATGTTTTGTTGGAAATGTCTTTAGTCTGAATCTAAAATATCTGAGTAAAATTTAGAAAAAAAAAAGTTAAAATATGCCGCATAGTAAATGCAATATTTTTGCATGTTTTTCGCAATTTTTTAATCATGTTCTTTTCTAAATTACACTCCTTTTGATTTGCCTAATTTGAGACTGAACGGTTACTTTTTAAAATATTTGTTAATATCTCATAAAGTGAAACACTATTAAATAAACATTTGAGACTTTGTTCGATAGTATAGCTTCTTTTTGCGGCTTGAACAAAATTTTCCAAATACTAATTTTTGCTTTATAACAACCGTATAATCGCTAGAAAATTAAACGCATACAAATATCACAACTCCAAAAAATCATGCCACCGAATGGCGTAATAACAAACACTTTTTTTGCTTTTGTGATTTTTCTGTCACGTTTGTATTCGTTACACTTTTTTTTTCAATCGTATTTAAAAATTGCCAGTAGATATTCATCAAATAAATCAAAGAGTCCATTATGTGACATTAAAAAAATCAGTTTTATTGATGAAATCACCAAATATGATAAAAATAATATGATAACTGTACATTTTTTTATTTAATTAATTTGAAATAACAATGATATTAAATATTTGATTAATTAAATGATATTGTAATGAGTTTGTATTATAAAAAACACAAGTTTCAACTAAATAACAAAATTCAAAAGGATAAGGAAAAGAAGTGTACCGTTATAACGTTTACGTAAAATTAACATCATTTATTTTACTGCCGAAATCAAAGAGTGTACGTATATATTGATCTCATATTATTATAAAAGCTAAGGTAAACATTTGTTTTTAATGATTTATTTAAAATGAATAAGGCATACTTTTTTCAAAGTGTGTCTATTGAACACACAAATAAATATCCAGTGATTAAAACTTGAATGAAAATATAATACTATTTTCAAAAATGTAAATATGCAGCTCTATGTTCAAAGAATAAAGCTCTTTACCTACAAGATATACCACAATGGTGCTAATGACGTTGATACTCAGGTTGCATGAATGCTTTTTCCATAATACATAATTTACAGTCGTTTCTTGCATTTCTTTCGAAAGAAGCAGCCTTGATTGTTTCATACAATAACACGTTGCATTGCTTACAATAAAAAAATAAAATATTTAAAAGTGATTATTGATGGACTATAATATTGATGTTGGTAAGGCAAACAGCTATGAGATGGTATCCTCAATTTTAATGACATATATATGTATAGCAAAATGTCTAAAAACGTAGACAATCTGTTGAAAAGCCAGTTATTATAATATTTTATTTGAACCATATTCATTGATATTGCATCAAAAAAAAACAGTGCATTAAGGGTCTATGCGTTTTTTTATTAAAATCATTGATGTCGCAAAAATATATTAATGAAAATTTTCACCTTCCTTATATTCCTTGAATTAAAAATATAAGCTAAAAACAAAAGTATAAAAACATTGTGTAACATTACAATATCGATTGAAGATGATTGATGGAATTTCAATATCAAATATGATTTGTTGAAATTTTGTAAGATTCCACATGTTGTGCCATTAATTACTCGAGATCCTCCTTTTGGCATCTTCTATCATTATTATATCATACGGATGAAACAAAACTGAAAAAGTGATTGTTGCATTCGTGTGGTATATTATTATATTTAAAGAAGCCAAAATGCGAATCTCGAGTCGTAAGTTAAAAATTATGTAGAATCGTACAAAGTTTCAAGAAATAAAATTGATAATTATTTTTTTTTTATTTATTTATAACGAAAAAATATTAATCAGTGAACATATAAAGCGAGACTAATAAAAAAAATATATTCATTCAAAAATCAGCCAAGTAGCAATCTCTATTACTGTGAGATGAATTTTATTATTATATCTCACGAAGAATTCTATTCAATTCCAATACAAAGAGATATGTATATTATTTATATTTCTGTTACTGTACCAAATAAGAGAATATATTTATCTTTAAATAACACTTTGATATATTTATCTGCCGCTTGATTAATTCGATCTAAATGCCTTAGGTGAAGAACAAACAAAGAAAAAAGAAAAATCCTTTCTCAGGATATCAGTTACTCTCAAACTTTTAACAGTAAAAGTTTTTTTAATTAGAATAAAACTTCATACAAATAACTCACATCAGAACATAATACTAACACTGCGATTCTAGTTGACTGTAACTATACTACGTGCTAGTAAATGTAATCAATGTTTATCAATGTCAATCAGCCACATTATCTAAAAAAAAAAAACACTAAACGTCGTACTTTTAAACGGATATTACAGTAAAGCTACCGGATATTTTTAATTAATATTTTTGGAAATAAATTACAGTTATAATCTAACATATTTTCAAATTTTTACGTACGATTTTTAGCTGAAAATAAAGTCAAAATTATGTACTTATATGAGTCAATTGCATCAAGTATGTAAGTCATCTAAAAATATCTATCCAGTGTGCTGTTTTGTAAGTGCGCTCGCGTTTTCGATTTATTTTTTAACAAAGATTAAAAAAGAGATTTGATTAATGATTGAAAAATAAGTAATTAAAAATAATATTGCTTTATGTAATAAATAGTGTACCCCAAGACTATCGGCATCGGGACAAATTTAAAGCCTTCAAAATTCTTTAGCTTAGAGAAAGATTAGAAAGAAGCCGGTACTTTTATTAGATCATTTAATATTAATAAAAAAAAAATCCGTTTTATGCACGTGCGTGTTGATTTTCTCAAAATAAATATTTTCATAAATTAGAATCGATGTGTACTAGATTCAATGTTTACATCACAGATGGCCGATTTCATTTGTGAAAAAAAAATGATTCAAATAATACAGATTTTGTTTGTTGCATAAGTTTTATGCATGGCAATAGAAAAAATTGCTTATAAATAGTGACCTGTTAAATGACATGAGATTTTGACATTATTGCATCAATAAAAATATTATTTTTATACTCACTTTTCAAATTAAATTTCATCGTACAATTATAAACATAAAACTTATAATTATAAACTTAAAATTTATCAAATATTTTTCCGACAAGAGATGGAACGTTTTACCTTTATTTACATTTATGTTGAGAAAAATTGAGATGCACTAATCCAGAACGATTCCTTCCAAATGAATGAGAAAACTATCTGCCTAAAGTGGATCGTCAACCACAGTGCAGTACAGGCTAGTAAAATTGTACAGAAAAAAAAAGTTCAAATACACCATTTCTTCAAATTGCCCTTCGACTCAAAAATAAAGATCATTAATAAATCTCCCTATTTAGTAAAAATGTTGCTCTCGTAGGTATTTCTTTTTTATATGTTGGATATAATATATTTTCTTATAAGTAGCACTTCGCATACTTTTTGTACATTATATATGATTAGCAAGTATTTTCATATATTTTCGAAAGCCTTAACAACAAAAGGTACTTAATAGGTAAATATTGTCGATAATAATACGGGACTTTTCTAGTACTTTCGTCATATGTAATTATTTTATTATCATAAATCATCAGCAAAAATAAGATAATCAGCATTTGTTATAAAAACATTTAATAAAAAACGGATGTAAATAACATATTCTTCATCACAATGGGATTTATTTTAAATTTGAAGTGTTGCAAAATCGGGCTTTAAACGACTATAAATGTAGAGAAAAAATATTGCTTTGATAAATGTAGGCCATTAACTCCTCTAAGTGTAGCCAAAATTCAAATAGTATGCATATGGATGGTTTTATTTCCATGAAATAATTCGGGTTATTGAGGCTAAGTTTGTACGCCACTGGCTATCGTCTCCCACTCAAGTGAAGTGAATACCTCTTAGTGTATTGCTCTCACGTAGCCTGTTTACGGGTGGATCCAACTAAAGTCGTGTTAATTCCCACCGGGGTGTCCGCCACTGGCACGTATGGGTTTAACGGGGATTCCTGGGACAAATTTTAAAACCAATTAGTGTGTCGATCACTTGTTGTTTGGGAACTTACCCCCCATCCCTTTATCTCTATTGATCAGTTCCCAAAATATGTACGAACGCTGAATACGCAATTCGTGCAAAGGCATAAAAAAGACACGATGACTGATTATATTTCAACGACAGAGAGAACCGGAAAAATAGTAAAAACCAAATTCAGTTACCAGAAGTCAACACTGCTTAGATTTTTACGAATGGGTGGCCAACAGTTGGTCATACTTTTGAGAATATTTAATTATATTTAAGTTCTTTACTTCAAAATGAATCATGTTGTTAGTCACATAAATATTGCTTCTTGAATATTTAAAAAATGATAATTTAATAAAATGTTGTTTTTATATCGTGGATTTGAACGATTATATTACTATAAAAGAATTTTTACTAAAACACTTTTAGCCTTATCGTAATAACTTAAAAAATACTTACAACTGAAGACTTCTAGTAACAGATTTAGAATTGCTCTATATAAACTTCATTAGTTCTATACAAGGATTGAGCTATCAATTTGAATTATTTTTTAAGCATGATAATTCATCAAATTTGAATCACTTTCTCAACTATTTTTACTTATTATAATCTTTTCCCATTTTACAAGATTAAAAACCATATACTATACGATAAACACTTCCCAATGCTGATATTTGGTTGTAAGTAGACTGAAATATGATATATATTTATATATTTAAATACAGTAGCAACGTTTTATAGCATTTATATTAGCATATTTTACATAATGTTGAACGGTTGTTTTTTGTTTCATTTGTGTTAGAGGTTGAATTTTTTTTATCACTAAGAATTTTCTATTCTATTCAAAATATAATTTTTATAAGAATTATGTTGCTTTATTTAAAAAAAATCCGTTTGGTTGCCTGGCCGACAACTATAAGACACTTTTAAATTACCACTTTATAATACTGGTTTAAAAATACGTAGAAACTATATTGTTCGTTTTCTATAGAAAGCATTAATTTAATTTCTTCAATTTAATTTGGCTAGTCTAGACGAAAAGGTGAGTGAGAAGTGTGAGAAGGAAAATTAATTTTCGTATAATATTTTTTCCGAAAAAACACTAAGTGTATCACAGAGGAGACAAGATTACATGTCGGCGACGACGTTAAAAATAAATAAGGCAAATTGTAAACGAATATATTATTAACAAAATGGAATAAAAAATAGCTGCTGGTAACACAACACACAAAGTGGATTTGTCACTTGTTAAAAAATGTAAAGTGCACATTGCTCTTTAGATTCAGGAAGAAATAAACAAAAAAATTTAAATATATAACATTAATATAAATGATATGTCACAAATTAATTTCAAATTACAAAAATAAGTATATATAACAAAGACTTTTTATATGTTTTTACTCTAAGATTTAAATAAAGTGATCTATTTTTTTTGTACTATATTCAGTTATTAAAAGGTATTTCAGCTTTTGCTGTCGCCTTATTTCGCGTTATTAACAGGCTGTTGTATAAACATATGTAAAAAAAAAATTATAGCCAATTTATTTGATATTTTTGTCTCAGTTGGTTTTTACTGATTATTAAAATATGGATCGATGAAGTTAATTAATTTATTTCTTTTAAGGTCATCAAGAAAAATTCCTAGTTTGATCGACAATTGTTACAAATGGACGAATTGGTCATTCATGATTTATGTCAGTGCATAAGTGCACTCTGCACTAGGTAACATTATCATATATTAATGAAAAAAAAAATTTGCTATTAGCAATGCCATTTATCACAGTAACTTTTTTTTCATACCGATTTAAATATATGTTACATTTATCATAAAAACTCTCACCAAATAATACTGTGCCACATAATAATGTCACATGTCAAACATTAGTCAAATCTATCCAATAACTATATATACAAAATTCTATATTACCATAAAGGTTAACGGCTACTTAATTAAGCAGTATTTGATAATAATTTACACCAGGACACAACAAAGTACTTCAGATACCGTAAGATTGTTTTTATATTAATTAATCCGAAAAATATTCCCGTATACTTTATTCATTCGTTGATATTGATTATTTCAGTTGAATGTACAAAAACATAATGAAAGCGAAATTTCTGTGCAAAGCCGAATCACTGAATAATGGATGGAGAGGTTTTCCGAATAACATTTGTTTCCATGTATATTTTCAAATTAATTTGTTAACAAAGTAGGGTTAGGAAAATTTCCACATTTATAAGCTTCGGGTGAAAGCTTATAATACTCCATTTTGCTAATGCCGCTGTAGACCCCAATACTCCAACTTCGATAGGGTTCGGGTGACGTCATCCATGCAAGTAGTCAGGGCCAATAATTTTAATTGAGTTGAAATCTGTTGAGCTCTGTTATGAATAAAATTTCGGAAATCTCCGAGTAAATGCTCTCTCTAATAATATAATTATTGAAGTTTGCTGGGAAATGGGAAAATACAATTTTAATTAGTTATATTACTACCGCTCTGCTTCATGGTGTAATGCATTCAAACACTCGGATTAAATTCTAAATAACTTATAGCAACTGTAGCCGTGAGTAGACTTTTGAAGCGGAAATCATTCAGAGTAAAATTAATCGAACGATTATACTCTAAGCTCTTAGAAATAAACTAATCGATAATATTAAAATCATTTATTTTTGAAAAGAAAAAATATTCTCAGTAAATACTTTTTAAACTCGACAATTTCTTATATTTTTGAAATTCTACACAGAAACATTTCAGCAAACTTTAATAAAAATATTTTATAAATATTTTTGGTTGTCATATATAATCGTGTAAAATGACCTATTATTGCTTTCCTTCTTTATGATGATTCTGATGTTGAACGTTTTTTCATTATTTCATATTCTATAAAATATCTACCGTTATGTTTCAAGGATGAATATAATTGTTTATTTTTTAGTATAAATGGACATATATTTCATAGTTTATTTTAATTCAAATGTGAAAAGTGAGACGTTTCATGTCAAAAGAAGAAAATATTTGATATTATTCCCGAAAAAAGTAATATAGAAATCTTGGCTTAGTCTAGTAAATTATGAATCTTAAAAGTGAAATTTCGTTTTGAAAATAATTTACAAAATATATTACTATCACTCAAGTGGAAATAACGAATTTTTAGCTACTTGCTCACGTCAATCGCTATAACAAAACAGGAGATTCACAAATGTTAAATGTTAAAATACATTTTTAATAACTATGATTAAAGTTCAATATTTTTAAATTTTAATGAAAATTTTATATCATTAACTGAAGCAAAAAACATCATACGATACACCATCAATAATACTAGCCGAACCGATAAAAAGGTCAAATAAAAGTCGAGTACAGTAAAATGTAACGATTTTTGGAACGGGAAATATTTCACTCACAAAAAAACAAACACGAGCGAGCAGATACAAAGTGACACAACGGAAGCCTTCAAAAGCGGGCCAAGTCATCTGTGTGATGAGATATCCGGGCGGCAAAATATGAGCGGTTGCCGGACACTTATTGTTCAGAGATCGCCAATATTAGAGAATGGTCACAATGAATTCACGATTAAATATCCCTCTATTTCGATGTCGCCGGTAACAATAAAAAAATATTAATGAATATTATTTAATAATATAAAAATGATCGCTTAACTGCATGCCATGCGACGGTGAAGCTATTCAAAACAACGTGAAAAAAAAGGAAAAAAATGTTTTTATGTAATTTAGTTATGCTGATCAGAGACTGTTTCAATCTGTATGAGAGAAATTTTATTTAATTATAGATTTTTTATTGTTGTAATATTCAGGTTTCAACTGTATGAATTTGCTCGTAGGGTTGTAAATGACACAACTTATGTTGTAATATAACTATACAATGTCTGAGCAATTTTAATAAAATATTGAAATTTTTAACGATTAAGCTCAAGATAGAGACGCATGAGTAATTTTTAACAAGTCCTTTATGCAATACAATAAAGTATATAAGTATATAGTGATAAAGATAAGACGACCTAATTAAAAACTTGTCAGAAGTTCGTTGTAAAAATGGGATTGAATTGAAATTTCTTGCTAAATTGAAAAAAAATCCGACCGGAAGATGAAGGAGATATTTAATATTTATCTCATCATAAGTTCATTTATAATTAAATAAGTTCTGACTTCGAGAAAAGGTTGTGACAAAGTTTCGCAAGGTGTCACAATGTCAAGCAGGCAGTGACGTCATCCAAGCTTTCCTGCGACACCGGATCCGGAAATAGTGTCCCGCAACAAGTGTTGGAAGAGTTTCGCGCGAATTTCTACCGGAGACCGACCGTAGAGAAAACGGCAGGCATTTCGCTTTTGACAAATGACGTTTATCTTTTTCCGATTGATTTGTATTTCGTAGATTCAAATACGGGTCCGGTTTGTCTTTGATGTTTATGGTTGGGCCAACGTTTGAATGATATTTTATTATTCATATTCACTAGGAATAAATCCAAAAAGGAAATCTAGTTTATTTTTATTACGTGCGAGATCGTATTATATTTCCATATTTATAAGATAAAGTTTATAATTTTTCGTATATCTGTTATATTTATTATGTGTGTATCATTAATATCAAGTATATAAGGAAACTCAGCAATAAAATATGATAAATATAAAACAAAAAGTATTTAATGGACATTAATGGAATAAATACTCACATCTAAGAGTGAGAATCCGACGAAAGTAGTAATTTTTATTACTTATCACTTTATGAGATTTTTTGTATTTTAAATAATAAAAACAAATTTTTTAGTACTTATTTCCACAATATATTGTGGAAATAAGTACTAAAAAATGTGTTTTTATTATTTAAAATATCATGCCATTCCATCAAGAAGTGACAGTTAACACCTTAAAAGTGATTTTTTGTATTGTTTTAGTACTAACTCAAGAAATGAAACATGTTTTTTCATAATTTTCTAAATATACAGAAAAATAAACATTTTTTTGGGTATTTAAATATATATAAAGGTTAATTCTGTTTCTTTGAATTATTGAAAAAAGATTCCTAAGATATGTATTTTAATTCGAATATCACAAGTTATAGATTGTATCATTTATTTATCAGTTTAAAAAGTGTATTGCTGCAAATATTTTCTTTTAAATGTTTATTGCCGGTGTATACGGCTTTGGACGCTTTTTAATCTATCAGGAAGGTGTCTATTTTGAATTATTGTGAATATAACAAGCTCAGAGTCTGAATTTCGGTTTACATCAGTTATGAAAAGTATGGGGTGTCTTAAAGATATACACGATGCATGAAGCCTTGTGATGATGCCAATGAATGAATGCAAAATATTTTTTCTTTGTTTCCTATTCTTTTTGTATTGCTATAAAATAGGTGAAGTATGAATTTTATTTAACTTTTACAGACTGGGATCTTATACATAAAAATGAATGTTTGTTTTTTGTTCGTTCCATATGCGTTTCTATATCGTTAATATGATTACGATCAAACTTTGTGTAGAATATTGTACGCGTGCCCGCAAATATTACTGATATAAATCAACTATTAGATCAGTCCGGTTTCGCTTATCTCGAGCACTACTGATAGACTAGACAATGTGGATATGCTTCTCACATGGAGAGCCTTATGTGACTTGCTCACGAGTTGTAAAGCCTTCCAGTTTATTTCTGTACGCAACAGACGGATTAAAAAAAAATATTGTTTATCCGAAAGCACTTCGATGGACAGAATTGCAAAACGAACACCTTATTTGTTTGAGAGTTATTGAAACAAATGCCGGACTCTCGCTAGTATGTCATAAAAATAACTTGTAACTACATCAATACCTACTAATAGTACTGATTCTTGTAATAAACTCAGTAAACAATTACTGAGATGTAATTGAATTAAATATTCAAACTGCATAAAAGACACCTTGAGACTTAAACAAAGATACCTAAATAGCATAGAAACTTTTGCTAACAATCCCTACCAAGCTCTTTGTCCCTAAGATTCACCCCCAGAGGGAGAGTGGCGTATTATTACTGTACCGTTAATCCCAACACGAACACCGGTGGACGAAAACACCTTGAGCACTGCGACACTTTTGCCGCGTTCTCCCCTATGGGAAAAAGTCATTGCAGGAAAAGAGCTTTAAGTATAAGGAACTGTATTCATATGGGAATATTTTTGGTACAACAATGAATGGCTTTAATACTTGATGTGATAATAATTCAACTCTGTTGTTCAGATGGTACTTAATCATTTATACGCGATGCTTTTATATCTTTACTACATGTAAGGTCTTATGAAATAAGATTAAAGGGATGGTATGATTATTTCTTCTATTATAAAGGACTCAATGAATAGACTGGCTTAAAAAATCATCGTGTTAAGTCTAATGTACAATCGTTAAAAATTTATTTAATGATAATTTAAGATTTTTTAAGTGTATATATTCATTATTTTTTAGTAAGCATAAACACTATAAATACAATAGTACTATGGTTGAATAAAAATTAACTAAATTTGAAATTCAAAGCCGATTTGTTTTAATATAAATTTTAAAATAACTTTGATTATTCCACGTATTGTATAACTAACTGTGACACGTGTTTCAGAGGCATCTTCAGACTGAACCGATTAGAACCGATTTGTTTTAGTTAAATCTATCACAGTAAGGAAATTGAAAATGGTGATTTTTTTATTAGAGTTTGCGTTGAGACTCTTAGAAACGCATTTTAGATTTTTATACATTACTATTATGAAAATGTCTTTTTTAAAACAGTATAGATGTCCATTAATAAATATTGAAAGATTCTATCAAAACTGTTTTGTTTTTTTGACAAAGCAATATAGGAATTGGTACTTCTAATTATAAATATAAACTGAATAAAATGACTGTTCAATATTAACTAAATCATAATTTAAATATTGTTTAAATAATCAAAAATATTTAAAAAAAATGTATCTTTTTTATTTATGTATTGAGACTTTTTTTTTAATTGGGATAAATTGAATGGCGTTGTTAAGATAAACGATTTTAAAAAATATTTTCATCGCAGTTTTCAAGAGTATTTGAATTCAGTACAAACAAATTAATATCATGTTTAGTTTTTAATAATCACAATATATAAAATGAATTTAAATAGTAAATGGTCAATAATATCTAAAGAAAAATTTTTGGATCAATTTTTTTTTAATTTAGTGCCTGACGACTTTACGAGGAACATTAAACAATGAATTTTTAAATTTAAAAAAAAAATTTGTAAATATTGCATTAATGTATTATATGAGTGAATTCTAAAATTTATTAGTTGGACGAAAATCTCGGAGTTAGTCTTATGGATAACACATTCAGTATTATTATAGCAATAACTCAACGTTTGAAGTATAAATTTTATAAGCGAAGTAAAATTTAAGAGGTTTTTTTTCGTTTGGTTTCTGTTCGGTAGAGTTTTTTCTAAAAAAACCTGCTGTACTTATCAATCTGTGTGCCAAATAAATGGAATCGTTTGTATCTCTATTAAAACATTCCGATCTCGTTTTGAAAAATGAGTTATATATAAGTATAAAAGTTAAATACTCTAAATAATAAGTAAGCCATTAAAAATGAACAGTTTATACGATATTAAAGAAAGCTTATTACTCTACTAAAGCTTGTCCAGAAAAACCCTGAATTGTCCCCTACGGCAAACCGCTTTTTAAACGGCTGTAATTTTTTCGAAGTTATAAGGCGACTTTCTTATAATAATAATGTTGAGATATTATCTTTAATCCATTGAAATAACCCTGCGATACTGCCAGAGGGAAAGTCAGTGCTATTGTATAGAGATGTTAAAGCACTTTACTTTCTTAATATTCGAAAATATAAGCTTTTTTCGAATCGATACACTTTTAAGAGTATTTCGATTAACTATGTTTACATTGGGATATTTTTAAGATGGTTTTAAAATCTGAATGTACCACTTTATGTGGATTTTTTAATATTCAATCCAATAACATTACAGACGAAGAAAACCAAATTTTGAAAATATATATTTTTGTCTCGATAATTTAAATGATTATTGAAATGAAATATTGTGACATGCTTTAATGCATTAATATTATAATATTCTTCGTCAGTTGGGCCGAATGTGTAAATTTGAAAAAAAAATGTATTTTTTGAGCTTTAGAGTCATTTAATGAAAAGCTTCGAGTCTTTTTATTGTTAAAAATATGTAGCGTAAATTTGTAGGCAAGTAAAATTTTCTTATCGCGATATATTTTTTTTAAATATATCACAAATTTAGGTTCTAGATTTAAAATTAATTCACCACTATACTACGCATCTTTTGATGATTTAATTATTTATTAACATTCATCATAAAGAAGTTTCGTGGTAAAATGGTTACATTTTTGCTTTCAATGAATATACAATATACAATAGAATGGATTTTATTTCGTGAGCTAATGATGAAGCTTTGTTCAACCTTTTTTTATTTCGCAATAAATGAATTCAAATTGATTTTAGCGTCAAATCGGTGCAGAGAATCTAAACATTTCATATGTATGTCATTATATATAAAAATCAAAAGAAAAACCGATTTAAGATGCAATCCTGCAATCGAAACAGAAACTTATGAGATCGTTGACCACTCGGTTACACGGCAGACAAGATATGAATAATAATTTACAAATATCGAACAAAAGAGGTCGTTAAAATAGTGGATTATGTGAAAAAAATGCGTTTTAGTTTTTATAAACTTGCTCAATTATTTGAATACCCGTGCACTCTGAGCTCCGGTCGACATCCCTAGTGCTATATACTAACGGCCGATTTAATGGCGACTCGGAGGTTTAAATGTACTCCCACGTGATATTACCGCCGTTATGATTGTCATTACAACCGTTTATTATACGAGGGATCCGAGTTCTTAGAAACCCCATAGCGTTTTATACACCTACGGTAGCAGATGTGCCGTTACAGATAGCGCAACATCCGGCCGAATTTGGCCGTGTGGCAGAAATAATAGAGTACTTTGCATGTCTCGACAGGGAGCGCGGAGATGTTTGTATAGAATCATATCTGGAAGTTGTGAAATCGACCGTAATCTTGCGAGTTATTCTTTGTTAATAGAAAGATTATTTCGTTTGATTTCTTTCAAAAGGAACTGCTTTTAGTTTTAGTGCGTCGTTTATGATATGGTTGATATTATTTAATGTTAATCTATGGGGGACAATATATAATATAATATGTGTCATACATTCATAAAATGAACGTAACTGTAACCGTTTGGTTGATGAGTGTAAATGTTTGATTGCCTTTAAAAAACTTTCTTTTACTTAAAAACGAATGGATGCTATTTTGGCTTAAATCGAATATTTTATCAGTTTCTATACTCATGACAATTGTCGAATCTGTAACGATTGACATTAAAGATAAATTTTCAAATTATCATTGTAAAGAAATATACAATTGTTCATAATAATTTCAGAACACTTGTCAAAAAAAGCATTAAGGCCCTTAGAGATGCATTACTTAAGAGAAATAGATGATCAATTTGCAAAATTTATATTATTTATTGTAATAATTCAAATGACTTCATAATGTTTTCTAAATTGCTAATTATATGACAAGAGCACACGTTTATAATATTAAAGCCAGGGGTAATTTTAATATTAATATTTTATCTAATTTTTCAAATAAATTGAATATTCTGTTTTTCAATTTCAAGAAAAGGGGTTTAAACTTGAATTAAAATCCATTTAAATCGACAAATAATAAAAAAATAACATTCAGATATTTTTTTAATACAAGAACTGTCAATAAATAATCTTGTGGGAAATGTCATTTAAAATTGTAATCAAAACAATTCTCATTAATCAGGTAAAAAGGCAGCTTTATTTTTATTGAAGGCGTACAACAGTGGCACAATATCAAAAGCTCATTTTTCGGCGAAGGCAGCATAAAAAGATTTTCCTGTAACTTTCCCCCCTCCTTGTTATCGTTCAATCAACCAATTACTGCTTGCCTCTCCCTCGTCCTTTGTTTCATATAATTTTCAGAGGCAATAAAAAAGGTTTTCTCCGATATTAGGTGTACAGCGTAGTTGTGTTGACTTTGTTTCAAATTTTATTTGTTCATCTCGATGTCGGTCTGTTTATAGAGGGCGCTTTTGCGATATTAATATATTTTAGTAATTTTTTCCAGCCAATTTTTATGAAAATATTTTTTGATAAATCGTACAAAAAAGTATTTTTTTAACTGAATAAAAATCAGAGTTCGTTTTTACAGTGTTTCAAATTATCGTTTCACTTTACGTTAAATCGACTGAATATTGATTCTCATGATAAAAAAACTCGTTTTGGAATATTTGGTTCTATCTTAAAAATGAATATTTATATATAGCAACGATAAAAAATCTAGCCGTAGTATAATTAATAATTGCAAATCACGATTGTATGGAAATATAATTAAATCTCATTAAGTGTTTAAAAAATATAGCTTATTTATTATATTAAAAAATTATTGATCCGACTGAAAGTTCTTGACGGAATTTCATTATCAAATTTGAATTGTTGCAACTTTGTACGATTCCACATGTTTTGTCACTAACGACCCGGGTTTCTTCTTTCGGCATCTTCTATCACACGGATGCAACAGAATTGAAAGTTTATTAGTATATCAATATTGAATAATAAAATTTTACTGCAAGTACCATTACATGGCATCTTATAGCAATGCATATAATCCCATGAAACATTGACTAACGGTAAAGATCTTCCCTTGACAAATTTGTGTATTTAAAAATTATAATATCTAAAAAAACCTACTCTGTTCTTCGCTATTTAATCCATATCTTCTTGACTATAATTAATTTATCTCATCCTTTGCCATTTTTTACCTAAATTATTTTATATATTGATAATTTTTCCTCATCATAAATTAATTTGTTAAGTTACTTTATGTTAGATGAACACCATATCTATCAATAAGTAGACAAAAATATTTTTATACACACACGAAAGAAAAAAAAATTAACTATCATTGGAAAAAACAGTCTTTGTAAAATTTATGTATATTGAATGGACCGGGGGTTTTTTTTATAATAAAAGACTTTTCTGAAACTTTGTATAAATTGTGATGAAATATTGTATTTTATAAATTGATATTGAATATTTCTATCCGTTTGATTTAAGATATATTGCAAGTATTATAAATACGCTTAAAATTCCTTGACAATACCGCAAATAAAATAACATCGACCATATTATTTGTAATGTGGTTATTGAAAACGGTGCCTCGACTTTTGATTTACCGGAGAAGTAATTTAATCTCCTGTATTAATATTTAATAAACAAAAATTTGTCAGCATCAAAAGGCAGAATGATTAAATATTAATTAGCGCCCCCTTTTGGTTCGAAGGTTTTGAATTTAAATTAACACGCTCGGATGATTTTTTTAATTTCGAAATTGACTGCCAAGCTTTTTGTACCTGATAAAAGTTTCGGACGTAATATGAGTTAGGATTTTTCGTCTCCTAGGGTTGCTATGGTGATATTTTGATTTGAAAATTTTGTAAACGACAAACATTTTTTAAGAAAGTTTTCAAATCGATATTTTTAATCACAGAGTTAACGATAAAACATTTTTAAAGCTAGAAATCCAAGGTTTTATTTTTTCATACATTTGAGTCGTTTTAACTATACATTTTCACATGTTTTGTCAGTCATAATTCGAATTTTTCTTTATGGAATATTTAGGTATTCTAATTCATAGATGAACTGAAGTTAACGAAAGACAAAGCATATGAAAATTTATAGTGCTTGAACGCATCAAATTTGATTTGCAAAGTATATCAAGCCCTCCTTAGTTGATATTTAAAATTCTATTAAATTAATGGAGCAAAATTAAAATGAAAATACTTTCATAATTAAAAATTATCCAACTAACAGCGTTATAACCTAATGTAAAATTTCGAGCCAAAATCAAAGATATGAATTGAAAAAAAAAACTACGATTCAATGATCAAAGACAGTGAAGTATGTAATAGTGAAACACTATTCCTTTTCGACAACAATCATTCTTCTACCAGAATATAAACTGAAATTTGAACTGTTCTCGAAATAAAATCTAATTGGGTGCTTCATTATGAAATTTGAGCTTTATTATTTCTTATTCGAGTCAAATACTAGAACAAAATACACTGTACTCACGAAAGACAATGATTTCTATTATATATTAATTTATGAATCGATGATATTTGAAATTTTGAAATCAAATATGATCTTTCGAATACTGTACAATTCCAGACTTTTTTCACTCACGATCCAGTTTTCAGTATTCAATTTTTTAACTAATTTTTTTACTACAACTATCCAAACAAAGTTTTTCTACGACCTTTTGGAAACATTTTCATAATAATAATAATAATCAAATTTAAGTCTTTTTGTAAATTCAATTTGTGTGGTAAAATAATGAAATAAGCACTTATTTAATTTTAAGACCCGAAGTAAAATAAACTTTTTCAAAATGATAAGTAGTAAAACTTTTCATCACATAACTGTTATTATGCTTGAATTTTCCACCCGCTAAGCTTTAAAGTTAAAATAAACATAAAGGAGATATATATTTATGGAAAATGTTTCCATGCACAGACAAATTTTAAATAGTATAATAAATACGTGTACGCTTATTATAATTAATAAAACTTTGCGAGGCAGGTAAAAGTTTTGCCTTATTATTATTTTGGACACGGAGCAACCTATTGTCATTTTATTCTTTTTCAGATTGCTCAGACATTGTGAACTTTAATGTAAATTTAAATTGAGTAAAAGATGTCCTTTAATATATCAAGTTATTTCAAGATCCGAGAAATAAACGTTTATATTTTTTACTCGTATATTGAATATCACCATTCTTGAAATTTTATCGATGTACCAAAATAAACCATTCTTTATTATATGGCTATTATGTATTTTATGCTCTTGCTCTTGTAAACCTTACACAACTTTGGTTACATAAAAACTAATTGCTAGTTGTGATCAAAATACTTCTAACTTAAGCTTCACTTGTTTTCTAGATGAAAATTTTTACTTTCATTAGATAAAATTTTATTTTCATTAAATATGTGTTAACATATTTACTGACATTGTGGTTTTTTCCTTTGCTTTATAAAGCTGTATTTATATAATATATAGTAAAAAGCAGGGCACTTAAAATACCTTCAACCTAGAAATTATGTTATGTTAAATTGCAATGAACTGTCTGTTAATTTCACGATATTTAAACTGGGATTTAAGAAAAAACTATTTAAATTTATATGGGGTTAGTAAATGAGCACATTGTAGACAGTACAGGAATTTCTTTCAAAGCTTATACACCAAGACTAAATACAATAATATTTAAATGATTATTTTTGCCTATTTATTACTTAAGTGACTTAATATTTCAGAAGTTCAGTTTTTTGTTATGACAAGAACATCGTTCACTCCGTAGTAGTATTTTTTTAAATGCAAGTTTTCATATCGTGAAATTGGCTTGAAAAATGTTTGCTGCACTATATTTTTTCCATGTAATATATAACTTAAGTCATTTGATTTTTTAGTCGCATAAGAAATAAATCCGCAAAATATGTTATTATAGTATTTAGTCTAGATGTCATTAGCTCTCGAAGAACTGTTTGTATTGTTTACAATGTGCTCATTCCCTCATGCATATAAAGTAAAATATGGCGATCGTTAACGCTTCTTCATGGATAATTAAATGGCTTGAAATACAGATAAGAATTTTTTCAGAGAAAGACAATTTTACGCTTTTAAGTAACCTATTTGAAAAGTTTAGATCGAAAATTAAGTTATCTATGATTATAAAAGCTCTTTTCTCAAAAATAAATTATTACGGGCGAAGAAAGACAATATTATTATAATGACGATTAGCAAAGCAATATCAAACAGTGCAACTGGACATAACATAAAATAAAGTCGTCACTGGAAATTTTGGATACCCTTAATAGTTGAATATAATTCTATTCATTCTACATTTGAAGCTTTTTGGAAGGCACTGAGTCAAATCTGTTTGATATAACTAGCGGTGAGTTTGAATTTTCGGTAGGTATGCAATTTCAACTGCGGAAAATTGCACCGGGGATTAACTTCGTTTTAACTGCATTACATTTGTTTCGCCGCATTGCCACGCGCAGACTGAAGCACCCAAGAAGAATAGGAAATTGGTAAGAGCAGTTGTTGAAACTAAGATTAATTGTTTTATGCACAGCAGGAAGAGCAACAGTAAATCAATGAACTTACGAGGATACCGGAAGATTTATTAGATCCACTTTGAATCTTTAAAAATGTAGTAAATCTGTAGTTGTTCTTCAACATAATTCGTCTGAAGAATATATATTCAATATTCATTGATGTTTCTCTAATTATTTATACATTTACCATCGTACAGTTAACATATTTAAATATGCTTCTTCTAATATGACTACATTCATTCATTAAAACGATTATACTATCCGTATTTTGATCTTGTATTAAAATAATTTATGATATATACTGAAAGTGTTTGATAGAATATCAATATATAATTTGTATACTTGAAAATTGTATTGAATAAACCTTTTTAAAGTCAAATTTAATTTCATTTAAAAGCTGTTAATTAAATGTGTGTCGGTACCTTGATTCCAAAGTGTAACAACTCAACAAATTCTGATATGAAATATTCGTTCCAGGATGTTATATCTATAATAGAATAAAACCACTTAATATTTAAAAAAAAACATTAAACAATAAAAAAATCTGGCACATATCTGAAAAATTGGAAACTGGAAAGTTGTGCTTTTTAGCGCTTTGAGACTGTTGTTTCATTGGATATTTATGGAAAATATTTATTCGTTAGCGTTTTTGAGGAGTGTCATGATAACATTCCAAGCTTGGCTTTCTTTAAGCCCAGTCTTAATCACCATATGCGAGTGTCATGTAACCTTTTATTGCTTAAGATTTTTAAGTGGTTAGCATAATTTCAAGACAATCTTCTTTTTTGACGAAATGTCTCACATAAAAAAAGATCTTTGTATAGTTTATCGGCTTTATCCTCAATTTTATTTTATTTTTGTCAAAAATATATAGCGTGACATATTCAAGCGTTGATTTATTATGAATAAAACAAAATATTAAATAGCAACCATATGTACATATATTCTATAATATGCGGAAACAGTTTGTGATTTTATGAATTGAATAATAAAATGTATCTGAATGATGTGACAATGCGTTATTTGATGTATATTAAAAAGAAAAGTTTATTTGTTGTCGACTGCATGAGTAGCATAAATGAGATATTTTCGTATTGATATGTCCTGAGTATTATATAGTACGTTTTTAATTACTTTTTTATCGCTTGCATTTAAGTGTCGAAATTCTATTACTTGGAACATATTTTTATGACAGAAACACACCTGTCAGTTTCAAATATTTCTTACTCCCTTTTCAAAAATTCGAAAGAAACGAGAACTGTGAGGATTATTGTTATTTCTAGGCATGAAAAATAAGGAAAAAACTAAATCCACCACACAGTTTTTTTCCTTTCTTTTTCCCCCGTTACACTTAGTTTTCCTACAAACTTTCCCCCGAGGGCAAGAGAGTTCAATATGAAAACGAGGGAAAATCCTATAACGCGGAAAATATAAGAAATATCACTAGGTGACTTTTTTGATGTATTGAAAATATTTGCCTTTTTCGTTTCTTGGAAGTGTTAACATTTTGAAGGCATTTTATTTATAAACATAAAAAACAAACATCATGAAGTTATTGTTTTGTACGCTACGGGGGTTTTTAATGGTTTTGATTAAGCACGAAGAAACGAGAAATACACAAAATTTATATGAAAAAATGTTTCAAATAAATCATTATATGGCAATATGATATTTGAAATTGTACGCTGTTGATATTTCAGTGGAGACCAAAAGCTTTGTAGCTTAAATACGCTACCATGATCTTAAATGTTGGTTGGAGAAATTTTCGACCAATCGCAAAAATTGCGAGAAAAAAAGGTTATTTATTCGGTACACACAAGATACATTGACAAAAATCGCTAATGCCACAGTTTCAACGCGTGCTGGCCGATAATGTTGTATAACGAAAGCTTTGCAACGCCCATGTGTGTAAATTTGTTTACTCGCACTAAAATATTTTTGCTCTACCCTAATGTAATGGTAAAAAAAAATTATTTTAGTCTTATACTATTTTTGGCGAAAATAATATGAACACTAATGTGTAACTCAATTTAAATGCATTATTTTGAATATATTAATTGTGAGTATTTTTTTAAAAATAAAACACACATTTTCGCTTTATAGTTGTAAACTAACTTGCTTCCAATTCAGGCAAACAATGAAACATTGAATAATTAAATAATCAATTAATAAAGTTTCAAGCGCCAACATAATCAAGACTTAGTTAAATTTGTTACGGTAATCTAAATGCCACCACTAATAGAGTAAATAATAAATGAATAAAGGATGAAGTCTGAAGAAAAATTATAACGAAGATTGGATGCATATTAATGACAGAATAAGTGTAAAAATTCCTTTTTTCAATTGCAAGTTTTATCGAGATAAAATTTGGCTGTATATAATACTTTTTTGTGCACATGTATTATATTTAATGATGTCAGCCTTAAAAGTATATTCGGAAAAATTTTGAGTTAAGTATACATAAGACTAGAAATATATTTTGAAGCAATAAATGAATAACAAAACTTTTCAACAAACTTCTGAAGTAAAAAAACAGTACTAATAAATGCAACTATTCATTTATTTACATCATTGATTTTGTAGCTTTGTAGTTTTTTTTTTTTTTGGTTTCAGCGTCTATAGTTTATTTCAGTAAAATCTTTTTAAATATTATAATAAAGATCGGTTGGGCGACTGAATAACATTTAAATCTTGTAGAAAAACTACAAGAATTTTTGTATTTTTTCCGTTATAAAATGTTAAGGTTTGTTTCAGAATACGTACATAATATCAGCAAAAGCATATTTACCGAGGTACGGCAATGTAATTCGACGGAAAGAAAACAAACAACCCGCTAGTTATTTAGAGCATGGTTTGTATTAAAATGATGCTGGATTTAATTTGAAAATATGTATAGGGTATCAAAACAACGCTCCCAGTTTTCTGTTACGCCAAACCACAGAAATATTTGGAATCGGGTATAGTGTAATGAATTTGAGATTTAACTAATTGATAACATAACACAATGTTGGTAATATGAGTTCCTAGCTAATGGTAAATACACAGATGTTTGTTTTGAGGGATATAATTGGATAACTAATAGATATCGTTGAGAAATATTTAGCACCGAGTAACCATGTCAGCATTTATATATATAGAATACATTATGTTATATTGACGTTTAAAATATAAATAAGGAAAATATGGCCTTTAAATTCACCACTAAAAAACACCAACGGAAAAAGTATACTAACCTACATCGCATCGACCAACCGCATGCACAGCTTTTCGCTGCAACCTTAGTTGCAATGTTACGTTGGAAATTCATAAAATTCTCACAATTGAGAGTAAGCAAATGTTAGTAAATAATAATAAAAACAAAACAAATATCACTGTGTAAATATGAAATAAATTAGAGAAAAACGGAAAAGTGAAGTAGGTTGTATATGACACGATTGTACTTACTCTAAAGAAAGTATTTTGTTTAGACTCTTTTTCGATGAACCGATAATAATATTTATCCCTATTAATTAAAAGTTATTCAAAATGTATTGATTGAATTGGCATTTACTTGGTAGAACTCCATTATAACACAGTGAAAAAGAGCAATGTATTTTAGTTCTACAATTTTTAGAATAATAATAAAAGATATAGTTGATAGCTATTTCAGCTCACGCCATCGTCAGAAATATGTTTAACGAATATATGATTATCTATATATAGCTGCGTAGAAAAGGTACACAATACATCTTCTCTCCTGTTTAAACTACCTAGCTTATTTCCTGATAGCAATATAACTAAAAATTAAAAAATTGTAAATGAAACTAAACATGCGGCTATATCAATGCGCTTACATATTGCACGGAGATGGTTTATTGGATGGGGATGGCTTAGTGGACATAATATGTAATAGTTTAAGACAGATATAATATTTACCCGCTACTTTTTTTTAATGTAAAATATTGGGCATGTGAATATGTGAATGAAAAAAGAAAAGTATTTTAATAAGAAAACATTGCATAATTTTGTAATCACTGAATGGATTACCTATGTGTCGTTGCTCAAAAAATGATTATGATTGTTTTAAATTACATAATAAACTTATAAAAAATGCTTATTTTTCATTTAACTATAATATTTTGTTATTATTTTCTTTTCAGATTCATTCCACGACGCAGAGGAGAACGAGAAATGTCTACCATAATAATTTTATAATGTTAAATAAAAGCTACAGTAATAGAAGCACTTGTAAATTAATTAAAAAATTCGAACTCGCTCATGTTGAAATGGTTGTGAACATAAAAAAATATTTAAAAGTTACTTTATAAACAGTATTTTTTATTGTGTCATTTGTTTGCTTATATTCAGTTGAATAGTTTATTGCATTTTAGATAAGCATTAAACTAAAATAAATAGGCTATTTTTTAATAAAAATATAAAGTCTTCGGCACAAATGATTGCTATAACCATAAAGTTGTTTTGATGATTATATTAATTTATCTTATAAAAAAATACGTGTAATTTTGATCGTATAATAAATAATTTAAAAGTGTAGTGGTTCTGTAAATAAATATAGTAAGTGATTGGGTGTAAGTGTTTTGACTATGTCGCCATCGATTGCTCACATATCTTGTGGCCGTTTGTGGTTCGTCTTGGTCGTGGTTTTGTGTTTGTGGCAGGGCTCCCGCGGAGAGACTGCCGTAGGAGGGCCCCCATGTCGCCTTAGTGAGTTTTATTGCGACACAGGACAGTGTGTCGCTCTTGATAAATTCTGCGATGGCGAAGACAATTGTGGTGATAAGAGCGACGAGCCAAGATATTGTTCACGTAAGTGTTTTTTCATATGATCCTCTAATTTCATAATTGTTGAAGTTTTCTAGGCTTTTGCGAGAGTAAAATTGTTCATTGGAAATTAACTGAACGTCTCTTGGGGGACAAATATTTTTTCTTGTTAATTTATTTACTAATACAAGGTTATACGTTTCTTATTTTAACTTATGAAAAGTAACCAGCGCTTTACAAATAAAAAACGCACAGTTATTTAAAATCAAATATGTATGTGGTGTTTGATATTATGTAAGTAATGTTAATTTGGAATTGTAATGCTTTTAATAAAATAATAAATCGCACTCCATTCGCTGCAGCTTTCTTGCAGTATTAAACAATTCTACTTAGCTTTTTAATAACTTTTTTTAAGCTCGCGTCGTAATTTGTGGAAAAGTCGTTATTATTTTTATAAACCTGCACAATTTATCTTTAAGATTCTTGGCAGTTACTAAATGTTTTAAAGTAAATGACCCCGCATACTACAATTTAACAGAGTGACTTCACGGGTTTGGAAAGATTTCGAAGGCATATCCTTGCGGGGACGTCATATTTCACGCGGTAAGGAGAACGATATAATGACTGGCATAATGAGGAAGATTGTGACGTCAGTAAAGCCAGGCGTACAGGATGCGATTTCTAAATTTGAATTATGAAATAAATATACTTGGTTTCAATAGAATTATAGAGTACAGTTGATAGCTATTTTGGCATGATGCCATTGTCAGAAAATATGAACCAACTGTTAACACGTTTTTATTGTATATGAATTGTGGCGTTTTTTGTGGCTGATATGCAAGTGGTTTTTTATATTGTGATTGTGTTGTATCCTCTGTTATTCTGCATAAAAATCATTAAAAATAATTTTTCCTTTTTATGCCATAAATTTTATGTCTTGAAATCGATAAATAAAATAGTATGAAATATAATTTCTGTGTTAATTAAGAAATGGGTGCATCGAAAATACATTTATGCAATAACATATTTCAATTATCACATCTCTGTTACTGTAAGAAAATGGATGCTTACTGTTTTTGCATAAGTGTATCTCAGTAATTAAGCACTGAAATGATTGTATGTATATTTAGATTTTTACAATCAGTACCAGTCTCACTCATCTCGTAAATTATCAAATAATTATTATCAATCTCTTAATAATGTCAAAAATATTTATGATGGAGTTAATATATATCACATTATAATATCTGCTTCTGAACGTAAAAATATTAATTTATGGCAATTGCACTAAATATGGCTAAAAATATAAGTTATTATAAATAAAACGTTTTTACCCCACAAAGTGACACTTAAGTATTATAAAGGTATTTCACATAAGTATTTTTTTATTAGAATAACAAAATAATTTGTTTCAATGATGATGGTGGCTTGAATAATTATTTGAAAATACAGTATTGCATCATCTCAATGACTTATTTCAATAATATGATAAAAAATGAAAATTATTTAGTACTAGTCTATTACGAGTAAAACTATTTCAGAATCATAATTAAAAAATATGTTTAGTTCATTAAAACATAAGTACAATATTAATTTAAAGTAACATAATAAAACACAATTCAATCAAAATTTATTGATACCATATAAGAAGCATGCTCATAAATAATGTTCAAATTCATGATATCCAGTTAATTAAACGCATAACAATAAATAAACAATCGTGTAAACATTGCTTAAGCAACGTCAAAGCGAGGTAAAATTTTCTCTGTGCTTCGAAGTAATTATTGATGACGCCATTAGTGAAAATCTTGAGCTGAAAATATTTTTGAGGCCGCCTGTCAAATCTATAGTAGCGCAAATTTGTCGCTCAGTTTGGTGGTTAAGAGGTTTGAGGATCCAAAAATAGATGATTGTAATTCACTGTTCTCAAAGTATGGAGTTTAAGAACAATACCTATTGAACTTCAAAATGAAACCTTTTGGCTGCGTATTTGGTATACACCTTTGTAAACTGTTTTTTATCAATTTATATTACAAGAATAAATTATAATATATATAAAATAAACATATGCATATCTCTGGATTTTAAAGTTTATTTAATTGATTGTTTACACATCCCCTAAGTGGATTTTTTCTCGTGGGATCAATTATTTTCAAAAATATAAATTTTGTTAGAATTCATATATTGACCTCCTCTAAGGGTGAAATCACTGTATACCAAAAAAGTTCAGCTAAATAACATTTCATTAAGGGTTTTAAACGCTATTTGTCAATTGTTTAATCCTATATAATTATAATCCGTGTGGGGTCCACGTGAACCAGATCACTTTGAATTACTCAGTTCTTATTTTCCTTATATCACTTTTTTATGAACTATGTGTGCATTTGTGTATTTGTGTGCATATGTATACGTGTGAGAGTGAAGTTTATGGGGCTATAAATTATTTTATGTTATAATGCGTGTGATGTTCACATAAATCAGATTTACTGTGAATTGCTCAGCTCTGCAGCGATTAACGTGTGTCAGTAAGAACCGAAAATGATACAATAAATAAATTAATACATAAGAGATAAATAAGACTTGAACTCTGATACTAAAGTATTATAGATCTAAACGCTCCATTAATTTCATATAAAAAAAATAGCAATAATATTGCATACATTTCGCGTGTTGAGAATCATTTTCTTTTTTCACTTTACAGCTGTAAACTGTCCCTTGTTTGTGGAAACTCGTTTTATTTTAAATAATATGAATATATTTTTTCATATTGCATTTCTTCAAATTGATAAATTTAAACTTAAAATTAAAATCATAATTAGTTGTGAAAATAGTACAAAAATGTGTCTTAATTATTTAAGTATATTTATGAAGATCGTTAATAAACAATACTAAATGATTGAAAACTAAAAAATTAAAATTTTCAATTTTTTGGTTTTATTTAGAAAACAACAAATAAAAACAAAAAAAAATTTTCAAATTATTTTTCTCAAGAATACCTCTAAATCAATATTTACAATTATAAAAAAACTTTATTGTTTCATGTTTTGACACTTGTGACAGAAAAATAAATAGAAATAAATCTTCCAAAACTAAAAGTTTTTTATGGATATATTTGTACGAAACACTTTTTACTTTCCATCGTTACGAAAACTTTTCTGTAAAATCAGCTAAAAATAAGAGATATCTACTAACATATAACGAAAGACGTAAGAGCTTTCTGAAATTTGATATGACTTTGGTATGATAAAAGTTTGTTGGTAAAACATTTTTACAGACACATTCTATCTAAAACATCTATAGAAATAAAATGAATAAAAATAGCTCATAAATAAAAAGTTATTCAAAAGCGTTTCAATTCATGTAAACTTATAAATTCGATACCTTCATCATTGTCATTTTTAAAAAATGTACAAAGAAAAAAGATATAAAACAACATATTAAAGATAGTGTAATAAAATATTTTTCTTTACAGTGTTTATCTGTTATCTTTGAACGGGAGAGTGTTTATGTGTTTTGTCAATTTTATTTTTATTATTTAATGATTTAGATTTTTTTTAAATTTTATTGTTTCTTTTAGCTTATGGTGAGCTTATTTTAGAAATGCTGTTTAAATGTCATTTCAAGAAAAGATTGTGAATCGTTGGTGAGAAATACTTATTTGGAGAACGTTAAAGGTTGAGAAAGTTTATGACTTTAGGCTTTAGCATTATGTCATGTGATTGAAAAAAAAAATTGGATATTTTTTAGCAAGCTCTTCCGCCAAAACGATCTGAGCTTAAAGCTTTTGGCTTAAGTAATTATTATTTCCAATTAACATGGAGTAGTAAAATCTTTTCAAAATTATTTTCATCATGATTATTAAATTCGTTTCACGGCAAAAGCCAAAATGGCAGAATGTTTGAAGGTTATGATGTAATTTAGAATCATCGTTGGTCTCCAAAGTTTATCTGAATTAATCTTTATTACAATTTTAAGTATCTACTTAATTTGTGAATTTAAAATGCTTGATGACATTGTGCTTTAAGTTGTTTGTATTACTCAAGATATATACTAATATGAACTCAATAAATATCGTAAGAAAAGTCAATTCAGACAAACTCCAATCAATGATAAACAATACACTTTCATTATAAAATTAAAATTATACCATTATGATGTCCATCGGGTACTATATATTATATTTTTTTGGCTTTGTGTAACATATGATTTAGCAGATAAAAATAAATAAAGAATTGCAGTCTTTTATTTTCATCATTTTCCTTCGTGTGAAGAAGGTTTTCAAAACTATACAAAGCATTTTTGTGGGTAAATAATTAAAATACTAACTTTGTTTGAACAGCTATTGTTTTTTTTTCATATTTATGTGATATTTAGACATTTTTTGTTTTAAATTGAATCAGTCATAATTTTCACAATTTTACCATAGGTGTGTGCGCATTCTGTCACAAAATTTGATGATCATTCATTCGTATGGGGTGGTTTGTTCATAAATACATTTATTAATTTTTACATAATACTTGGCAGACCATTGATCAATTAATAGCCGTACATGTATACAATTTATTTGAGACTTTTTGTCTTCAAAAAGGATCTATACGGGCTTATGTGAGCTTCATCTTAAATAAAGTTTTTTTGACACAAACTGTCTATTTCTCAGTTTTTCAACTTCTCTTATTCAAAGATAGTAAATAAATGTGAACAATAGAATGTTACTATTCATTTATAAACTAGGTTGTCATCTTATAGCCTTTGTCAAGCACTTTCTGTTAAGCCGTTTGAGTAAAAAAAATACATCAGAGTCGTCTATGTTTACGATCAATAACTATAAAACTATTATAATTGACATGCAAGTGTGAGCACCGCTACCAAAGTTGATGACGTTGCCTTTTTGATAGACCCACCGTTAAGTAACTTAAAAGTTATTAAAATATTAATAGATTTAAACATTCTATTTTAATATTAGAATTTAAAATGTTAGTTAAAATCATTATGGCATTTCATTCTCAATTATTTTTAGGTTAAACGTATCACCATTGTTTACATCTCTATATTTTTAATGAATATAAAGTGTGTTAGGAATAAAATAAATTGACAAATATTCATAGCTTTTGTTTGTTGAGTTCAGTTTCAAAATGAACAAGAAATCACACTGACAATCTGAAACATTGTTTATTTTCGTTATGGTTCCCTTAAAATATAAAAATGAATATGGAATATCTCATTTTGAGAGTGTCGTATACAAGGTGCTAAAACTGAGTTGTACCCTCATTTTAGCTAACATCCCTATTTCCTTACTACCGTCTCCAGACATTTGCAGTTTTCCGTAAAACTTGTATGGGAAAACCCAGAGCCACGGCCATTGTAGTGTCAAGGAAAATATCCACCTAGCGTCGTTAAAATGCACCCCTCATATATCCACCTTTATTACCCATTTCTGGGAATTCTAGTATCATTCAAAAAAAAGAACATCTGTTGGTTTAATGAGTTTTTTTCTCAATTCGTCAATAAAATAGTTTTTATGAGCTATTTACAGAGAATTTTTATTATGTTTTTATTTGATAAACTGAAAGGTTTATATGATCTTTTGAATATATATACGCATATAATTAAACGACTTATACTTAATTGACTATTTTTTTTATCTCATGCATGCCACGATAATCACCCGCAGTAACCGATAAACTCAATGCTGGTGAATACAATGTCATTCCTGTTATTTAATGCAAAACATATGTTACTTACTACAAACACAGCAAAGTGGATATATCGGGTTTAGCGCGTCATATTTTCAAATGATTGTCTATAAACTTACGCATAACGCTCTATTTTACCGATGGCGTAACGGTAACTTTCATATGTCAGCTGCATTTAATGGAGCTTAAAGTTATGTATTTTTCTGACGCACTTTGTATATTTTTTTAAAGTAAGCTGTTATTATAAGATTTAGACTACAAACAATACAACTTATAAAAATTATTAAAGAAAAATATAAATTCCGTATTTCAATCAACAGTTAGATTTAAAAAAAACATTTGTAGTAAATTATAAAATTATCCAATTTGAACCAATCATTATTTTCTTGTGAACACAATAGATTTTTTGATATAATCCCTTATAAATACATATTAAAAACAGTGTTTTCAGATTGATATGAACATTCAAAGATCGTTTCATTTATAGAATCAAAACTAATTTCAAATTATAGTGTAATTGAATAAATAGGTGTGTCGAGCACAAAAAAATCTACGATAGATATAAAGATAATCATCTTATGTTCTTAATTAAATTAAATTTAAGCAAGGGTTTAAAATTACTAATGTTTACATCATGTTCTTATCACTTATGACAAGAAACTTCAAAGTGTAAATCTTATTATAAACTGACATTATATATATGTATATATATATATATATACTTACAATTACAATAACTGTGTTACGCCATTATGAAGAAATATTGACTTCTAATATATCAGATGGCGGATTCATATTGATAGCCGATACAAAAAGCATATCATTTACTTGGTTTGTATGTTGGATAATTCAATCTAGGATTTACTAAACAGCTCCTAGATAAGATTTCATCACCTTTAATTTCTTAATTCAAAGGTTTTGATAGTTTGTTTGATTGATGTACTTTATTAAGTTCTGAAAATTTCTCCTTATGAAATCAACTCGCTTGCGCTTTAAGCATTCAATTTATCTTACCTGCAGATTTTTTTTGTTTTCAAATGTGCATTCAAGATTTAGATTGAAAAATACATCAAGTCCAGCAACTCCGTGAAATGCCGAGTAAGAGTGCAAGGGGTATCGTTAGGAAATAGCAAGTGCTTCCGCAATGCGCGCAATCGAAATATTCCATAGGGTGGTGGTGGCCGAAACGATCAGGTTTTCGTGGAAGAGCGCCATTGTTGAGGGCTAATAAAAGTCGGTCTCCGTAAACGAAAATGGGATCGGCCGTCGGCCAGATTTACTGATACCGCTCTGGTGGCGTTCAGTGATATGCATTTTTCCGAGCTGAGTACCTGACTGGGAAAACTCTGGAAACATCGGTGGAAAAGCTCAGATTCCTACATGTCGTAATTTTGACTTTGCGTCGCAACGTTTTGAAGTGGATTTAGACTTAAAGTGATATTTTTTTTAATTTTAGCTTCAGTTGTATTTAGCTCGATTTTTGAGATAGCACCAGTGTAAGAATATTTAAGCCTCCAAAATCTCGAATAAGAAAAACAAATCAAACTTCAATTAACATACTCACTGAAGGATGAATGACGAGATGTCATTTAGTATTTTTTTGTCACTAACGTTGTGACGTTTACCTTTTAGCAATTTTTCGTATTAAAGTATGAAGATTAACTCAAAATAAATAAAAAATAAAATAACCGCAAACAACTTTCTTTCTCAATTTATTTACGATAAATTATTTTCAGCCATGGCTTGATATTCCATCATATTTTGCAACAAATAATATAGCTTGTAATATGAATTTCAGCTAATATTCTTACTGAATTTGATAAACAAAATAAATATTTATCATGTCATGTCTTTGAAAATCATTTAAAAGATTTATACGAAATCTTTAGCATATTTATTGAACAATGCTTACACTGTTATTTCACTTTTACATATATTTTTTATATACCATCTAGGTTTATTCCAATTTTAATATTTTTTTTTATGATAATTTTATTTACATTTAATTCGATCTTAGAAGAAAGATACAACAATATGGTGAATTCATCTTACTGTTCCATAACTATCGGAAACAATATGATAAACATACTTTTATGGAAGATATATTATGTTTGATTATTCCTAGAACTCATTAGAGTGGAGTAGATAACAAAAAAATGTGTCTTAATATAATAATTAAATAGTAATAACATAATATTAGTTGAAAGCGATTCGGCTAAGTGTTATTTGTTGATCAGAGCCATATTTAAAGAATTCTTGAATTCAATCTCTTAATTATATTTCTAGACTTCGACAGATTTTATATCGCTGGTTATTAATCACACTTCGTTTCACGTTTGGTAGACGTAACGTTTCCTAACATGTAGGGAGGACGCAACGGCAAATATCGTGCAATCCTTGTTTTTCTGACCTACATCTCTAGCTAAAGGAAATCCAAACTTATTGTATCGGAAATCCAGAATCAGCCCAAGTCAGGCAGGAAGGGAACAAGGGCGCGTGTGCTTTATAGGGGTAGAAGACATAAAAAATGAAAAAAAATATTTAGCTAGCAACCTCTTTTGGGTATAAGAGCTTTGTGCGGCAGAGCTTTTTGATTTCTTTAGTGTTTTTGGTCAATGGATTCATGAATTTTTTCAAATGAAATGTCAGCAGCGAAGTATTTTTTTTTATTTATAATCTATAAAAATGTTATAAAATAGTAGAAAAAGGATTATTCATATAAGTTTCTTAAACATAACTTTATATTAGATTAAAATACAATAGTTTGTTTAACGGGTAAATCAAAGTCAAATTAAGCTGATTTGTATTATTAACAGGGTGTTCTCCGGGAACAGCCACTACTTTATTTGGTCATAATTTTTGTTTCTAAAAATTTTAACAGTTTATGTTGAGCAGTCGTAAAGTATAGATAGAAGAATTTTGTAGAACTAAAATACATTGCTATTTTTTGTCACCGTGGTAAAGTATAGACATGGTAAATTAATTATGAAAAAATATTTGAAAACCCATCGTTTTATAACCGAGAAAATATTTCATTAATATAACCCATCAATTATTGTAACATTAAATTTTGTGTACAAATAATGTAAGATAAAAACTCACATTTTTTGTTGTGTGAAATATTTTAATAAAAGAGGTTCTGTAGCAAATCAACAGATGCATCGATCACAATGCACGAAACGATAAGCTGAAAACATTGAAGATGTCCAAGAAAGTGTCCGAAATAATGCGTCAACCTCTATTCGACAAGGTGGTAAAGAAATAGGGCTTAAAACAATAACTTTATGGAAAATTATCCATAAATGTTTCCAATTGATTGCACCTAAAATTCAATTAATAGAAGCACTTCTTTCATATCACCATTTGGGATGGCGTATGTATGCATATAAGAAAACAAGGTTCGCATGGAGTTACCGTATTTGTTTTCAAGATATTTTGATGTTAGAAGAAGATGGTTTAAGCTTTAATTACGTTTGGCTTTAACAAAAACATACAACTTTTCATAAAGCCGATTTAAAAATGAAAATGCTGAGAGGTTTGTTTCCAATCCAAATTATTTCAATAAATGGTGATGCCAATTAGCCTTTTCTTTTGTTTTTTTGAGATATTTTAAAAACAAGACAGTGAAGAATAGTATAAAAAATGCATTTATGAACATATTATAGGCGGACATTTAGTTAGCATTCTATTCAATACGTTATTTATAGCATTCAACAAAAAAATCTCATGAATAACCAATTTTATCATTTTTACAATAAATTACTTAACCTACTTGGAAAACACCCTGTGTTTATATATGGAATAAAACGTCAATTTAACACAAGACAAAAACGACTTTATTATTTGTCTACGCCTTAAGAAAAAATCAGTACGTGTAAGATACAATATTTGAGATTGTAATTATAAAAGTTTTCATCGATTTTCGGAAAATAAAGAAACATATAAAGTGAGTCGGACAGCACGAAAAATGTTTATCTTCTAAATAAATCAATACATTTCAAAAAAATATATATGGTTTCGAAATATGAACAAACCTTTTAAAATTATTGATTGGAAAAATATGGTGAATTCTGTAATATTTCTAATTTATTTATTTCTTATTTATTATATTTCGTTATATTATGAAGCCTTTCTAGCGATTTAGTTATACTATAACCTATGTATGAGAAAATCTCTAATGAGATTTCGTGAAATCTAATAAAATGAAATAAAATAAAAGCATTTATAAACAAAACAATACGATACCTTGAGGTACGTAACATCTTATACATGATTTCAATTTAAATATTATATTTCAACAACTTTGTTCTACAAATCTGTTTTTTCTTATCTATTTTTTAAGGAAAGTCGTGACAAAAAAACGCTCTTAAGCAGGAGTTATATTTGTAGAATTGTTCTTTCTACGTACTGTTTTTTTTAAGATATAATGTATGATATTGAACAAATGATCTGCATTAAGCCATACATTTATGTTTTTGACGCTATTTTATATATTCGTGGCAATGTACACCCCAATAGTTTTGGAATATTTGGCTCTGTACATTTAAATATTAATAGGGTTAAAAATATTGACTATTTAGAGAGATACAACCTAGTACTCTATCGTTTAAGATGTTTATCTTGTAAAACAATTGATTGTGGAAAGCTGGTCTGTACTTTTCGTATTTTAAATATAATAATGGTTTCTTATTACACTAAAAAACTGTCAGAATACAATTTTTCAGGCTTTATTAATAAAAAAATATGTCTTATTAATAATACATTATTGCTACACATTTTCATAATAGTGCCCGAAAATTATAATTTTGTACGTCCAAAATTAGAAAAGTTGAGCTTAAGTTCGAGAAATAAGACAATAAATCTAAAATCTTTCGGTGACAGTTTTTTAGGAAACGTTATGTACTGCTAGTGCGCAGTGGCGGCGCGTATCGCGTGGGGAAAAACGCGCTCCGTGTTGCGCGTAATTTAATAATGGCAGTAAAACGCAGGTTTTATAAAATTGCTTTTTTTATTTAAGGGACGGCGGCGTGGGCGGACCTCACGAGACGCCCCTGTTATAAATTATTCAATACTTTGGGGACCCGGGAGGAAATTCTAGGCGGCTTTGATTGAAAAAACCAATAGATTAAATAACTTATTTTACTAGATGTGAGGCTTTCCTACTCACTTATTTATGTGGAACGTATTTTTAGTACAACATGAGTGTTCTAAAAATTCTATTTCTAAATTGCATAATAAATTTTTATTCAGAACACAACTCAAAAGCTAAAATAATATTTCTTTTTTTAATATTCTACAGTGAAGATTATAAAAGTCAAGCATGTGCTACAACAAGTCATCATTAACACCATTATTGGAGTAATAAAATAAATTTTTGATGAATTTCTTTAAACATACAACCAACTTCATAGGAATAAAATATTTATTCTAGAAGTAGAGAACATAGGTCGACACCAATATTATAATAAAAAAATTAAGATTCCTCTTAAAATCAGGCTACAATTATAAAATGGATAAAAATGAATGTTAATTTTATATTTTGTTTGTATTTTTATTCAAAATCAAAATTGTAAATAATAAAAAAGTATTTGAAAATATCACGTCAACTGTCTACTGAAAGCGCTTGCAAGGCCGAAATAAGATAATTCTTTTTAACGAGTAAATGATGAAATATTTTTTTGTATTGAAACATTTTCAATTTGCACGTTTTCATTTGCTCATACTGAAAGCTGATATGTTAAAAAAATATTTTTCCATATTATAGCATAGTTTTACCGATGATAGATCATAGTTGTCAACACATTTATTTGCGTGATTCATGAAACATTTCGGGAGAATTAAATTTAATCGAAGGTTTTGGATTTAATTCGCCACAAATCAATATGTCCGGATACAGTTTGACGTTTAATCTTAAAACGGAGAGGTAAATAATTTCTCTGGCCTGCCAAATAAAACGAGGGTCAAAAACAAACACGGGTCTGTATGATGTTACAAAGGTAAAAAAGGTTTCGTAATACAGAAATGGATCAAGACACGTAATGAAAGAAATAGATTTCCTGCAATGTATTCTATAACTCACATAAAAATATAAATCTTTGGTCTAAAATCCATAAACGTAGAGATGAATGAAAATTGGTACACTTTGTCATGGCCACTGTGAAAAATCACGAGTAACCTGTGAAGACAATTCTATAAATAATAAAAGTATGCACATGTCTTCAATTCAAATTTTGAGATCATAAGAAATAATGTGACCATTTAAAAAACAAGCATTTTTTTCTGTTTGTCTGAAATATTTTTTCCTTAAACGTATTCTATTTTAATATTCTGTAGATTATTGCTTCTTTATCAAGTCTCTCCTAGATGAAGATTAAATTTTATTAGAGTAGGAAAAATAGGAGAAGTTTGATTTAATTTGTCGTTCAGTTTTTATAATTCAATACTATTCCACCAAAAATCCAATAATACAAATTGAAAGTGATCAAAAGACTTTGTTCTTCACAAACTTAAAAAGCAACGACATAATGAAAAAGCAGGAAAAAAACTACTTGTTAAGAAATTGCTATTGTTACTTTTTCCTAAGAATTGTAAAAATAGAATGAAAAAAAACAAACAGACATCTTTACAATTCCACAAAACTATTCACTTGCAAAATCTATATAATCCAAAAAATTTCAAAGCTAAATGTATGACACATTAATTTGTAAACCTTTAATCTATAACATTGACCACTTAACTTCAAGCAAATGCATTTGTTCTAATAATTTTACTAGCATCCATGTTAAGGCTAAGACTTATTTCATGGTGATTTTATTATAAACTTAAAGCTTTATTTCATTATTAAAACGAAACTTTGTCTCAAGCGAAAAATAATTACGTTTGTTTTAAAAATAATGATGTACTAATACGGAAGCTTATCATAGCCACGAAAATTGTTTTTGTAGTGGAACGCACCTACAGTAAACTTCCATGCGATTATCTGATTAGTTCACTTGGTGACCACATGCATAATGGCATGAAGGGAATGTTTACAGCCAGCTTATAAATTATAATAGAATAACAAAGTGACAACGGCCGCAAGAGAAATATTCCAATACAGCGGTCATCAACTATGATACTTAATTTATAGAACTTGTAATCATCAATATTCAACGTAATCAAAATTGTTGTTTTTCCACTGTATGTAACCACAAGCAAAGCGTGTTTCTTGTCTTCAAGATATAAACATCTTCAGATAAAATTTATTTCAAAACACATCTGGAAAATAGTTTTATCATTATTGATGATTGATTATTGAACACAAAAAAGCATCGTGGTTAGAAAATTTATCTATGAATGAAATCGAACATTCAATCATGTAAAATGCATAAATATATGACGCGAACTTGTGAATTGTAAATCGTTTTTATTTTTGAAAAATTAAAAAAATATTTGTTTTTTTCCTGAATAAGGTTGTACTATTTCTTATTAAAAATTATTCCATACAATCTTCTTGCTCAACGAAAATTTTCCATGCGATAGTTTAAAGAAACATTGATTTAAATTGTGCAAGATGGTTTTTGCGAGTAGTTTAATTTATAAAACAGTAAAAATTATTTTTAAGGTGTTAAATGTATTGATGGAAAGATATAATACTTTAAATACAAAAATATATTTATTTCTTAAAAATTTCTACAGTATATTTTGATCGGGGCTGGGTTTGCTCATCGCGAGCATTATGAGTTGACCGGTTCTGATCATGAAATATATAATATTATTTTCTGAAAATATTATTGAACATAAAATATATTTTTATTTAAAAAAGTTGTACAATGACAAAACACAGCAAATTTTGACAAAATCTTTTACATTTTCCATGTTACTGAGTTTTAATTATATTTTATAGAAATGTTTATCATCTCTATTATGTGCAAGTACTGTGGAAATTCTGTTAAACGTTTGCTTAGCCCATTAAAGCATACCTTAGCTCAAGGGCAGTGCGGTAAACTTTACACTGTGCAAAGTTTAAAATTACGGATTTAGTACTTTGTCCCTTTTTTACCTAATTTTCATTTACGTAGCTTCAAATTGAAGAAAAACAATTTTAAAATTATAAAATCGCCGTTATATTTGAATAAACTTAAAGTAACATGTTTCAGCTTAAACTAAAACTTTTACTAGAACCTAGTGAAGAAAAACATATTATATAATGCTTTTTGATTAACGAAAGAAGTGTCCAGTATTGTTGATTAAACATAATAAATGAAAGTTGTGGAGCTTTCAGAAAATAATGCACTGTTATCCACGAAATTGAATAAGAGAAAAAGCTATCAGCGTTGATATTCGTATACAGAATAGGTTTCAATAATATTCTAATTATTTTTTAGAATAAAGCATCGATTTTTTAGTATTTTAAACTGGATAATATTAGAATATTTTTTTTTCCAGACTCGCAGTAGTAAATACTCGTCGCAGAAATTCTCCATTTTCTGAGAGAAATCTTTTACTTGAGAATAACGCGAGCATAAACCATATTAAATGTTGAATGCAGTATTCGAGGCGTAGACTTCTTTTGTGCGAGGGGCATTTTTGGCGAATGATTTACTGTCCTTATCCAATGATGGCACTCACAAAGAACTCCACGTCTAAAGGAATTTGGCAAGGATAAAAATACCATTTAAATAATCTGTGCTTGCTGACAACTGTTAGAAAAACTTCAACAAATTTCATTCATATTTGGATTATCTCAGAATACAATATTTTCAAGTACGACGTACGTTCGATAGTATTTTAAATATACTTTGATGTAAGTTTGTGAAAATGTTGATTGTTCACACATTGTAACACAAGAGTGCTTGAAGATGCCAAAAATCGTACAAAATTGTAAAAGTTCAAATAAAAAAATGTGTTATATGAATATTAAAAATAAATGTTTTTTTACCTTGTATTAATGGATTTCTTGCAATTAAGTACCACCTAGAAAATCCATAACTTGGCACTTTAATAATCTGTGTGAAACTTTTGTTGGAATTTTCTAAAAATAGTGGAAAACTTTAATTTATTTACGCTGTAAAATTACCCCTGTAGGATTGGCGTAAATATTTCAATACTCAATAATCAATAAACTAAGTTTCTTAAAAATGACTCTGAGCAATGAATATGTTTATTATGTATATAGTAATAAAAAAAGTTACATTAGAGTTTTTTATTTAGCAAACAGATTTAATAATTATTATTGAAGTCCTCAAGATTAAACGAAAAATTGTTGGAAATTTTTATCTACTATGCTATTTTAATATATAATAAACACAAGCACACTTCGTTCGTAAATTTCTGTTATTTTTATTCGATCATATGTAAAATAACAAATTCAATTGATCATAAAACCGTCGAAAAAAATGGATAAACAAAACACTCACAAATAATAACGCACAGACATATTAGGCCAAACGTCTGAATTTTTTATATCATGTTTCTCGAGACGAGTAAATATGCCAAAGATGCCGAGAGGAATAAATAAATTCCGTTATATATAATAATTCTTTACATTCAATACATATTATTCAACTAAGCTGATGGAAAATATTGCGATCCATTGTGACAGATTGCCGGCGCCCGAAATTTTGATGATAATGTGTAGGGTTGTCCAGGAGACTAAATCTTACGTGACACGTCAAACGTGCTGTGAATCTAGAAAATGAGCGAAGTAGTTGACAAAATTTATTCATTGATACCTGTAAGCTTCAATTGTTCAATCGCTCATTATGAATGTTGTAAACTGATGATAATGCTCTAGTTGAGTAAAACTGGCTCTGATCAGTTATTGTGAAATAAATTGTGTTGTGAAATATTACTGCCTGGGGTTGGTAAGTGTCTAGCTTGTATTATATATTGAAAGATTTGCGATGATTTTTTTTAAATAAATATACACCCAGTCCTTTTTTTACGCGATACATTGGTTCCAGAAAAAGGCGCGTAAAAAAAATGATTTCACGCAATTGCATTATATTTCTTTACACACCCTAAAACATAAATTCGCATAGTATCCGATACATTTGTTAAAATTTGGCAATTGTATGTGTATTTAAAAAAATGGAATGCTTACAAAATTAAGTTTTAAAAATACACTTACTTTTTAATTTTAAAAATAATGAAACTCACATGCCTAGCATCATATATAAATGTCTTCTTTAAAACAATTTTGGGGAAAAAATTACGTTAAAACGAGTGAAGCGCGTAAAAAAATGTAGCGGTGCCGTCCAAAAAAATCGCGTATAATCGAATTCGCGTAAAAAAAGGACTGGGTGTAACTGTTTGAGATAGTCAGCCAATCCAAAAAAATGCTTTGTTTTCTGAGATCTGGTTAAAAAAGTTGTATGGAAAATTTTATGTGATTTTAGTGTAATAAGCAATGAAACAAACATAGCTAAAAATATATTGGTATTTGAAGAGTTTTTTTGGAATTTAATCAATTGGTTTTATATGGAGGCTACCATAATAATTTTACTAGTCGATAAAAATTTATTTAGTAATAATAAAATTCTACTCAGAATTTTCATTCATTAAATTAAAGTCTTAAAGATGTATACATATAATAGTATTGCCCAAAAGTGATAGCTAGTAGCTAGTAGTATTAGCAAGCTCTGTCGACGAGTTTTAGATGAATGGTTTTTATAAGAATCTTTTTTTTTTTTTTTGGATTTTGTGATCAGGACCGGTTTCGCACATAGCGAGTATTATCAACTGATTAGTTCTGTTCTGCTTGCAATGAGTGAAACCGGCCCTGATCATAAAATATATTGTGTAAAGAAGTACTAACAAGCGTGTTTTTATTATTTAAAACATCATGCCTTTCCATCAAGAAGTGATAGTTAACACCTTAGAAGTGATTTAAGAAATATGTATCGTTTTTTTTAAGTCGTTAGGCTTGTTTATTTGTTTTCGTTTTTTTTTTTTTGAATTTCAACAAAAATAAATTTTACTTCAACAAATTTCAACTTTACGTGATATTTAACATTAACATCATACATATTTATGTAATGTCTCATTTTTATTTTTCATGATAAAAACGGAAACAAATATAAATAATTCCGAAAAAAAACACTTATTCTCCACAAACGTTATTATTTTAATGATAAATTGACATCAAATGGGCCAAAAAATATGGCGGGTAAGTGTAGTTTATCGTTAAGATATGTTGTGTGAGTTTTTATGTTTGTTTTATGTAGAGGCTTTCGAAATATATTACCAAATTCCTTTAACGAATTACGTTATCTTTGTGAAGTATATATACGATATTGGTCAACAAACGTTAAAACTTTCCCGAGGCTTGCCTTTTGGAATCGCGTCGTTTGAATAAATTTCAATAATAAACCAATTTTTCCAGGCTCTCTATTAGTTTTCCCGAATATCTTGAGTAAGTATGATAATATTATAATATGGAATATTGGCACATTACAATAAAGTATACTAAAAAGGAAACGTCGTATTATGTTGCTCCAGAAGTATTTTTTTAAAGAAATATACTTTTTCTGTTAAAGTTCTATATCGTAAGTAAGAAAAAAGTTATATTATCAGGCTTTATCTTAATGTTGTCAAAATACGGTTTTTCCTCTTTTACTATAATATATGTTGAATCGCAAGTTATTTAAAACAAATCTCTGTAAAAATTTCAATATTTCAGAAGTATAGTGTGCTTAAAATTATATGTCACTTTTGGAATTATTAATTATTTGAAAGCCTGTCATATTTAACACAATCTTAAAATTATGGCTTGCCGTCTAATATAATTAATGGACAGATAAGTCAAAACATATTTTTGAATTATTCTAGATTCAAATTTGGACCAAATCGAATCGCAAAGTAGATTTTTTCTCAAATATTCACAAAAATGCATGTTATTAAGTTGCTCAATTTCTCGCTTTCACGGGATAAGTGTTAAACTAACTGCTCGTGTTACATTCTCTTCTGATGATATGATGAGATAGAGTAGGTTTCACATGAAGTCAAGCATTTGAATATATATATGTATGTTGATTATTTTTTTTAGTCTATTTCCGGCCTACGGCTTATTCCGACTTGATGGCTACTAAGGTGAAATTATGTGCACTTTGTAAATTTGCGTCGTGTTAAAAAAATATAGACAGTCTTAGTACTTCAAGAATGTATTTTTTTCATATGTTATTTAATACATATTTGGTTTAACATGCTTTTGAATGATGTGGTAATTTGTGACACTATTTAAAAACAATTGGCTCAGAATAAATTTTGAGATATATATATCTATACACACATAGCCCCGACAACTTTTAATTATCTCTTTATAATAATTTGAGAATAAAAATACTTGATTATCTGTCCAGTTCCATCCTACGTATTCACAGATATTTTAAAATATCGAGTTCAACAGTTCAAGGTAATTGATGCGTTAAGTGAAAATATCACTAATCTAATAAACTATAAATGTCTAATATAACTATTTAATATGGTTCCCTTTCTTATTTTGTACACTTAAAAATAGTCATTCATTCAGATTCATATTCTAGTTTTCATCATTTAGGATTCAAAATACACAAATAAGCCTCAACCTGTGTCTCAATCCTCAACATTTTTTTTAGAGAGCTAATTAAATATGGAATTTCAGTTTAACACAGTTAATTAATTAATTAATTCATATACATGTACACTTTTTTCGACTGTATCAATGAGTTTGTCAAAATTTATTATTAATTTCAACAATAAAATTGAAAATTAGAAGATTGTGTTTTATTTAGTTATAATTACACAAAATGGAAATGAAATTATTTCCCAATCTTTTTATGTACTACAAAAAGGAAAATTTTGCAAAGGATGCGTGGGTTTATTACAAGGCTAACATACCTTATTTAATAAGGGTCAATTTTACCCTGAATATAACCCTTTTGGTTGATAATAGTACAAATAAATTAATAACATATTTAATTGCTTTTTGCTAAAATATTGCAATTATAATATAAGCTATTAAGAGTATATTCTCATTCCACTTGTTTAATCAAAGCTTCAACGTTATATAAAAGTGAACTTTTTTAAAGAATCAATATTACAATTAAAAATTTTCTTGTTATCATTATGACTCATTTTTAATGTTCAAAGTCATTTTAACAGATAGATGTAAATGTGATTTGAAATGAATGTAATTTTTCATTAAAATTACAAGTTATATGGAATAACAAAATTGGTTGGTGTTAACAAGTATTCGTGAGGTTGGATATTGTTTTTAGAGTCTAATACTTCAATGAATGAATTGCCTGTAAGGTAAGATTGACCCTTAGTAGTGTAACTGAGTCAAGTAACGTCATTGATTCATGATATTAAACTAAAAAATGTTACCAACTTTATACTAATGTGTAAAAATATTACAACCTCTTTGCTTAGCTGATTTTTTTCCATTTTATGATAAAATTTGTCGAGTATGTAAATATAACCTATTTCAATAATATTTGTTTTAACTGTACTTAGTTGCGTTTTGACACGAGGAAATTAAGTTACACGTTATTCCATAATATAAGATTGTCCTTTCTGTTCAGCTATAAGTTTTTCTAACATAATATTATATTTTGATATTACATATGTTATTTTTTTTACTAAAAATTATCAAATCCACCTGAAAAAAAACTACCTTATATGGTCGCAGGGTCCGCCCAGCGGTGTCTTCCATATTTATAAATTGAAATGCTCGGTTGGCGTAATGGTTCCGAAAAAAACAGCATACCGATAAAGTAACGGCATATAAATTCAAACAAATGGCGTATAAACGACGTGAATCGTTTTAAAAACGACAAGTGTGTCTGCAAAATGGGGGAGATGTTTACCTAAGGAGACACAGAAGCCGGTAGGAAAGGCTACCGCATCACAATCGCCCCAAAGCTGGTTTCATATGCAAAAAATGGTAAATTGCGCGACAGTTTTCTCAACGGGTGATAAAACTAGGAATGTGGCACAGTTGAAAACATCTGATGTACATTATACACTTTTTAAATAAGACAACAAACAACACATGTGCTTTAAGTTACTTGAAAAACAAAAAAAGAAAAAGTTATCGCTGGAAAATTAAACAAATATATTTTTATAATAAATAATTAATTGCAAAATTTAGACACATCGGATGAAAATTTTTTAAACAACATTATATTTTATTATATTGACTGAAAGTGCTTGATAGAATTTCAAAATCAGATTCGATTGGTATTAACTTTGTACGATTTCATACGTTGTGACAATAGCGACTCGGGTTTCAACTTTAGGCATCTTCGGGCATTCTTTCACATGGATGCAACTGAACTGTCAGTATGTGAAAAAATATGTGGAATCGTAGAATGTTTTAACAATTCAAACTTTTTAATTGTGATAAAGTGACTTGATTGTATAATATTTTTTTTCGGGTAAATAATATTGATTTATTAAATAATAAATACTCAATTTTAGAAGTTGTTTCCACAATATATATATATGTAGTGGAAAAAAGTACTAAATTGTTGTGAATTTATTATTCAAAACATCGTGGCTTTCCATCAAGAAGTTACAGTTAACATCTTATTAATGGTATTATATTGACTTTAACAGATAATTTTTTGTAAACTGTATATTTTTTCATATCATAAGAGAGATTTTGAAAAGTCATTACATTTCTCCTCAAATATTTTTTTATGAAAAACTCTATTTAAATATGGCAAAACTATCAACAATTTTAGAGAAAAATGTATTCGTTGAAAATTTTCTAGCTAAATCCAAAATCAGTATCAGATGAGTTTTGATTATTTTATATTAAACAATTGAATAATGTTTTTTATTTAATTTATTGTTTGAAATTTCAGACAGCCAGTTAGTAGTTGAATCAGCAATTTAGAATATTCTTATGATGGGACATACTGCAAAGTTAATAATAAATACTAAATTCCTTCAGTTTCAATTTTATTCATTGAGTGTGTAATATTTTAATCATTCATACTAAGTTCAACAGGTAACATAAATTTTGTAGTAATTTTTTGGAAAATCAAATTATTTATGCGTAAACCCGATAAATAGATTTTTGAGTCAACATTTCAAAGGTTGAAAAATATATATATTTTTTTAATAAATAACTGTATAAAAAATGATACTGTTTTTTTAACAAACAACAAATCAATTAAACGCACGAAAGGTTTAAAAGAAAAACAATACGATCCTACATTTCAGACCCATCGCAACCGCTCTTGTTTTAATGTTATTGGGTAAATATTTACAAATGCGAGCCTTTTATTTTGTAGGCTTTCAGAGAAAACAGTAAATAAGAAGCTTACACTCTAGATTTGCCAATGATTATTTTTCTTGTTTATTTTTCATACGGAAACTTTTCTCATGTTATGTAATAATACCGAAAAATATGAAACAGAAAATAATTTCAACGAAACCAAAATTGAAATTGGATATTTCAATGCATTTTGTATTCAAAAATTATAATAATATTAAGAAGTATTTTTACTAACTATAAAATAAATTTCATAAAAAATCTTTTTGGGATTGATATTTGTCACAGTTCTGTAGTAAAAATAAGCTTGGGTATTGGTTTCCAACGTTGAAGTGCTTTGTATTATAAATGGAAACAAAAGCCTTTCGAAAAAACCTTCGTCATAAAAAATACCAACCGATAAGCAATAGATTTTTTCTTAGACAGAAACTATTGTATTTTAGATATTAAATAAAATAATTTGTTTCATACAATTGTTTTACTATTTAATACACATAACATAAAATGATATAAACTTTGTATGGAATGATATAGAATTTGTATAGTTTTTATTTATAACAGCCCTAAGGATTAAAAAGAGTGTTTATAACATTATTTAAACTATAGAGACACTAAATTTGAATTGTTACAACTTTGTACAATTCCATATGTCTTCCATACGACCCGGGTTTCGCCCTTCGGCATCTTCAGGTATTCCATCGCACGGATGCAACAGAACTGACAGTCAGTTCTGTTGCATCCGATCAATCAAGATGCCGAAGGGCGAAACCTGGGTCGTTTGTGATAAGACAAATGGAATCGTACAAAGTTGTAACAATTCAAATTTAATATTGAAGTTACATCAAGCACCTTCAGTCGATATTATAAATTATAGAAACACTATTTTAAAACAGGACTTATGTCAATCAGGCATTGATCATTTTATTGATTGAATTGGCATTCACTTCGCAGAACTCCATTATAATACGGTGAAAAAAATAGCATTCTATTTTATTTCAACAAAATACATTGCTTTTTTTTTCACCGTGTTTTTGAGCATTTTCAAGACAACCTTAGCCGCTACGAAAGTTTAAAAGATTTTTATTGTGTGGTTTTTTCATAATTTTAATAGTTTTTTTTTGTATAGAAATGCCATAACTTTTTAAAATATTTTTTAAATATATACAGTAAGTAAAATACCTTGTGAATATAACTTTTTTTACTGAGTTCTTGAAATAATCAAAAAATAAAAAGTATCGATTCAATGAGACGGAAGTGACACTTAAGAAACGAAAAAGCATCATGTTCCCAATTTCTACTCTAAACAGTCAACAGTATTAGAAAAACAAATAATTTTTGTCTTTGAAAATGTGTGTAGAAAAAGAATATTATGATTATTTCAAGTATATTTTTATGAAACCGTATCCCTTTCAAAGTGATATCACGATTTAAGTTATGGAAAATAAACATATGGTGAGTAGGTGTGGGAACGAACGGTTACCCGCGTCAATACATCATCGAAAACCATTTCCGCCCAATTTCCGCTACTTTTTGCCTTTTTCCGCCTCCATAACTTTATCAATCATTTTGATGAGGGACAGGACATGTTCATTTCGCGGGCTTTTGTTTGAAGAAAAGTGACGGGATCAAGTAATGTTGTGCGTATGATTAATGAATCAAATGTCAAACGGAAATCTATATTTATTTAATGAAACGATTTTTGTCTTTGTCTTATTGTTTTATTTATATTTAGTATGATTTCAGAAACTTTCTCCACCTAATAATCGTTTTCTAACGGTTCATCATTGACCAATAGATAACTCATTGCTTTGACAATTCACTGTTGATTCCGCATATCAATATAATTTGTATTCCTTTCACCTAGCATAACAAAATATATGTATATATAAAAAACATATATTTTTCTAATTTTTGATATCGAATGAAGGTGCTTGATGGAATTTCAATATCAAATCTAAATTGTTACAACATTGTATGATTCCAAATAATTTGTCAACCCGGGTTTCGCCTATCGGCATCTTAAGGCATTCTATCACACAGATGCAAAAGAACTGACGCACAATAAACAGTTAGCATTGCCTATATACCAAAGGTATTAATTACAGGAAAACATAAGCCCCAAGGCAAACTAAATAGCAGCTGAAACGTATTTAATAATACTGATCTAATAACAACTCTCACAATTGCCAATTTTTAATTTTCATAAACGATTAATCCTATTAATGAGTCATTCTTGAAAGGGTAACGATTGTACAAATTGAAATAAGTAGGTATTTCTAAATAAAAAACCCTAATTATATTTTAATGATACTTGATTATTATATGTTGTAAAACCGTACAGTAATTTATGATATCGACTGAAGGTGCTTTATGGAATTTCAATATAAAATTTGATTATTGCCTGTGTTATTCCTCTTATTCATAACCGGCGCAAACTATTAATTCCGTGTTAGTTCTATTGCATCATTGTGATAGAATGATTAAAGATGCCGAAAGTCGATACCTGGGTTGTTAAAGACGAAACATATAGAAATACACAAAAATTCAAAAGGTGAAATCTGTTACTGATATTCAATCAAGCACACACATCCTCATTCGATATTGTAAATTAGATTTATTTTATAGCTTTGTAAATTATTTTTTGTGATGCCGCCATTGCTGATAACGTTTTGTATATTTCATTATAATTTTAGAAATCAGATCAAAAAATTGTTTTCCAATATGTCTGTAAATTCAAACTTTTAATAAACCGTATAGTCTGTAAAAACAATTTATTGCAGCATACGTATAGAGTTTTTATGATGCGATAAATCGTATAGATGTTGAATTGTCGGCCAAAAATTGTGAACGTGGTATATAATCGGATGTTACGTTTTCAACTGCGAGTAGAAAATCGTAACTTGTAAGGCAACGGATATGTATGAAAGGTGTTTGTATGACGAAATAAAATAATATCTTGTAACACCTTTACCTATGGCTTGAAAAAAAAATATTTTTTACTTGGAAACTTCAATAATTATATCATGTAATCAAACATTAAGCGTAGATCTCAATTGTTCCATTCAAAAAAATGAGTTATTATTTATTAAAAATGAAGAACAGATTAATAAAAATTCTCTCTTCTGTTCTAAATATATGACGTTAATGGGTTCTACATACGCCATATTATTGTAGTTCTGGTATTTGTTTCAACTTTTTGGTTTAGTCTTCCAACTTAATTCAATATATCACACATAAATGTCCTTTCTGCGAAGAGAAATACTAAGCAGATAAAATACAATATATAACAGACTCTAGTAATTTATACCGCTGATAAACTTAATTAAAAGTGACGGAAGCTTTCATATTTTGAGACTGAAATCATATTTTATATACATGTAAAATTAATATCAGCAATTATTACTAAATATTTTATAGTTGATTTTAGCATTCTCGATAAAATTAATAAATTAACTCTGTCACGTACGATTAATAAAGAATTTTGACAGTTTTTTTAATTCATATAGAAGGCAACTATCGAGTAGTTCCGTACTGTTCACTTCTTCATAGTGACTATTGAGTTTTTTTTTAAATAAACACCAATATTTATAATTTAAACTTACGATTTGAAGATACTATCGAATTGTATTCAGAAAAGTCTAACAATGACCCGTTTTATCCAAATTGACCAGAAAACGTCTTTTTGAATTTATTTATATGTAAACAGAACAAATACTCCTCATTATTTTCGTTAATGTGTTAATGCTGTCACATGCACGAAATGGCCAGTGATTCTTATTTACGGCTACGATGGTTGCATGCATCCACCATAAGATTGATATGATTCTTTTCACCAATTAATTCGAAGAATTAATTATTTTTTCAAATTGATAAAATACACCTGACTAACGTTTTGTAGATGTAATTGCTATTTTTATCCAATCTTAAAACAAAAATTTGATGTGGCCACGAGAGATTTCCATAAAAGCTAATATTTATGATTTGGCCATCGTAAAATTTTAACTAATAACCACTGCTATAGACTATACTAAATGCATAACCAAACCGAAACCTTAAAATAAAATACAGGAATAAGAATTCTTATCAGAAAATATTTTTATAACCGAAACAAAATGATAAGGATAGTGAGTCATGGAGGTAAAATAAATCATTTGTTTCTAAATATCATTGGATGAGTGATACTATCGTATGTTCCAATTCATTTGTGTGCTTAAATGCTTGGACATGCTGAAGAGACTTTCGAGTTGTCAGGTAAAACACTCCGTTTGTTACGTCGAACACAAAAATCCATGTATTAAAGATGTTTATTTAAGCTCTACATGACGTTTGAATCAAACATGAAAAAAAAAATAGTATTCAATATCGAAAATTCTCCTCGATATAAAAGTTTCATTATTTTTAATTGTGATAACTTTTTGTTAGATTAGAAGTCAAACACTATAATACACACTCGGAGTAATGTGCGTTATCTGGGATAACGCCGTATCACTTTTTTTGAATCTCCATTGCATCTTGATCGTACGGTATTATTTGCAAGCTTCGTAGCACATTAGCCAAGGTTTGCCGGGGTTTTCCACGTTAGCAGTGACCCTGGAGGCCAAGCCTGCCGCCGATTTATCGCCAGGAAACATGCGTTATAATCCCGAACGGCTTCGGCAATAACCGTTAAAAACAAGTACTAAATCAACTTTTATTGTTTACAAGTGTTATCATTCTCCGTTGTTTTGCGCCGTTTTTTTTTCAACACCTTCCCAAAAAGACCGCCAGATGTCCGCGGAGCGCTTTTTTCACAGTACAATCTGCAGAGTTAGGGGTCGTAAATAACAGACTGCCAAGAGTATAAACAGGAAAATTAACTGTGTTGGTTCTATGGCAGTATTCAAAGTGTTTATCTTGTCACGATAAAATATTGATTTTTTTTTCGGCGAATGAGAAAAATGTAAGAAAATTACGAATATATCGCTAAAACGAAGTGATAATTTTTCTAAATACTACTTGTCTATAACGGAATGACACTTACTTTAATTTATTGCTTAAGGATAATAATATTAAATTGATAGTTCTGACGATGCCGTGAGCCGAAATAGCTATCAACTATTTCCTATAAAAATTTTGTAGAACTAAAATACATTCCTATTGTTTTCACCGTAATAATATTAAATTTACTGATAAAGCTTAAGTTGTTGGGAAAGTGACCAGTATTATATAAAACATCAAACACACTTTGATAGAAAAAAGGATTGGAAATATTTTGATAAATATATATTTAAAAATAATTTTATATTTATTTTGTAACAGAAACATAACGTTATAAATAGCCATGGTGAAAAATAATGTCTTTCGATAAATTTGAAACTGAGCTTGCTTGTAATCGAAAAAGTAACGCAGTAAAAGTAATAAGTATTCCATTTTGAATAAAAAATATGAAATGTTCTATTTTCCTATTTTCCTTAATTAAAAATACTTAATTTGTGCTAATTAAAGCAGCTAAACAATAATGACACGCGTCACTCTTTCGTTTGCGTTATATTTGAATTGGGCGGTTTTAATTAATATTTATTAACATTTCTAAATCACTTTTAACCTATTCTATGTCATATTAAAGTAAACACGTGCTTTCATAAAGCACCGACTCGTACGTAATATAAAACGGTTATATTATGACAACCTTACACGAGACATACAAGAACAAACTTTACAAAGAAGATTGAATGTAAGCAGAATATTACTAGTTTTGCTAAAAAATTCTCATTGTACAACAATGTTATAATAGTGTCATGTTATTTTTTAGCGTTTTTGCACAATGGTTTTTGCGTGCAATTTTTTTTAATTGGTTCGAATTTCTACAAGTGAGTAGTGAAAAATAATGTTTGAAATTGTTTATTATTTTTTTATTTTGATGATATAACGACTATCCTTTTAAAATGTTCGGTCAATTTTTTACGCATAAATGGACATGGGGAAACGTATCGTTTTGAAAGGTCACTTTAGAAATCTCAAATATGAAATGAACTTAAAATCGTCGATGAATGAAAAAAATATTTCTTCAAAACGATGCACACAAAGGATTTACATTAGGAATTTTTTCGCGACATTTTTCATAATGATTTGTCATACCTTACACATATTAAAGATTAAGTTTTATATTATTAATAATCCTCGAAATTGATCAGAATATAAATATATTTGTATATAAATTTGAGTGATGATGAATAATCAATTAGTTTTTAAATAGAAACAATTATTTAAAAAGACTGACACAGTAACACTTAAAAACAGTTTGAGATTTCTTCAAGTTCTATCGAAAAAATGACTTTCATCTTGAAAGTTTAATTGACCTTAACAGTTTTTGTTATTCCTAAAAACATTATTTTTACCTTTCCCTCCAAATTGGAACGAGGAATAATATTAGTAGGTTATCTCATTTTTCAAAACATTACGAAACAAGTGATTTCATAATTAAATTCGACCTCAGTGCGAAGTAGGAAGGTATGTTTTGCGTCAGAATGTTTCGCCAACATCACGGGGTAAATAAATTGGAAAATATTTCAGGTTTTATCGTTTCATGATGGAAGGTGACACTGCCCGTTTGGCGGCGGATTTATGATAATCGAAAAAGCTCTGTTACGGGAATTCGTGTGAGCTTTTTCTACGGAATTATCTAGCAATGTTTTGTAGCTACGGGGTGATGATTAAAACAAAAAGCTTTTAACTAGCATTGAATCGTAGAAAACCTTCAAATAGTACATATTTAACAAACTAATTCAACAAAAACGACGTGAAAGCTTAGAGTTCAAATACTATACATTTAATAAATAATATAGCATTATTTTCACATCAAATCAATAAATAGAAATATTGTATAATATTAATTTCAGTCATTTTATTTCGCTTTTGCTCCTTTCAGATGGTATTTTTCATTGGCGTAAAACAAAATAATGACCATTTAACGTCATTTCTTTGGTACACACAAGGAACAAAAATCACAAATTATAAGTTTATTGCTTTCGCATCGTCAAGTCGATGTTGAAAATTAAAGAAATAAATAACACAAAAAAACGAGGATAACAAGGAAGTCTGAGTTCACTCTCATTCACATGGAATATGTCGACATCCGAAGCAAAAATGTTCACCATTAGCAGACTGGTTCTACAATTTAGAAGAACAAACAATTCATTAACATGATTTCTCAAAAAAATTTGCGGGACATGCAATTTGATATTATCAAGGATGGCAGAATTCTCATTTTAGCCTCGTATGAGTCGAAAGAAATATGTGTCGAGATACACGTCTTTTCAAATTTTCTATTACATACTGTTTAAAGTGAGCATACCTAAATGAACATCAGTTGGATAAAGCCATTCATATTATTCATATGCCCTTAAGTAAATTAGTCTCAAAAATTTCTTCTGAACTTTTTCCAGCATTAATGAAGATATCTCATTACTGATTGAGTTGCATTTAATAAAATTTTCCAGCTACCTCCTTTTGGAGAGTGAAGATAAAAACAACCAACTGATGAAAAAAGATTAGTCACAAGATGTCCTACATTGGAAACATGTTATGAAATATCAGTTTTCGAATTTGCATCAGGAAGCATCGCAACTGAAAAATTCGAAACTTATTCCTCGGCTACAGGCCTAACATACATATTGTTGTAAAATATTGATGATATTTCATTTATGTGAATGTAAAACCATTTTGTCAAAATCACCCTGTGTATCGCTATTGCTTTTCGCTATTGAGATAAAACATAATAATGCAATATTTACTGCCATGCTCACATAAACGAGGCAACAGACAGTTAAAACGTATTGACCTTTAAAAAATATGAACAGTCGTTGACAATTTGTTGACGATTCGTTGTCTTTATTTAAACAAGTGTTACAGTTAAAAAAATGTCGAAAATTTTTGAACATAAATCGCTTAATCGAATGAGCAAAATTGTTCCCAAAAGCGATATTACCAAGCTCTGTCGACCGGTTTTAGATATATGGTTTTTATAAGAATCTTTTTTTAATTAGTTATACCATTATATTTTAAATAATAATGACACACTTTGAGTACTATTTTAGATGATTAAGACCAGTTTCACTCATGACGAGTATTATCAAGTGATCTATTGTATTTTTAAATTTGATTTTTTTGCTACTTTGTTATATTTTTGTAAGCACCAGTGAATCGCAAACAATATAAACTGTTTTAGTTTTCTAGAAATAAAAGTTAAGTAATCGAGTCTTCTTATTGAATTTTAAAAATAAATTAATTTTTAGGATATTAGTTTATAAATTGATTGTAAAATCATTTATTTTAATATGTGTACTAAAAATCAAGCCAATTATAACCGTCACCAGAACCAGTTTCCTTGACAACTTATTTTATAGATGATGTAATATTACATCATGGTTGAATCCTGGTGATATCGATAGGAGTGTCAGATAAATATTAAATGTCTAAAGTAATTACCGGTGGCATACTCAGCGAAATTTTCTGAATTTCCGCCTTACGTTGGCGCGGCAGTCGCTGGAGTCGATTGAATATATCAATCGAAGAAAGAGACGCTAACAAAGGCGGGACGCAAATCGACTGAAGCGGTTCCTCCGACCTCTGGACCGGCGGTTATACATCATTTCACTTCCCTTTGAGGGATCGGCGGACCCTTCCGACCCCTAATTTGTCTCCGACTATGAATTTATCGGACATGATTTGGCAATCGTGAAACTCCATTACCGTAAAGGAAGCGGCCATTTTTCCAGTTCTTTCATCATTTTCACCGTCGATATGCGTGAGAAATGGATCCGATCGCTCCCCAAACTAAAGGGAATGCTTTTTTTATTTGTATGATTCATTTATTTTTGACAGTTTCAAAACGACAGGTTTATTATACTTAAATTATATTGTATGTACAATAAAAATTAACCATTACATTAAAAAGGCGTTTACCATAACTAATATGAAACATTAATTAAAAAACGTTTTATTGAGCTAAGCTAGTTTCTTCACAATTAAAGCAGGTATTCATTTTTAAATTCTTCTTTTTCTTATATTCATGCTATATTTTATAGCGAATAACAATAATGCGATACATCTACGATTTGCATGAACTGGTTACGAGTCTCAAAAGTTTATATGGGATCTATTAGATTTCTTAGATGTCTATGTTCGATTTTATTTTAATTCATCTCACGGAGACTAGCGCCTACTCATTATAAAGATTTTTATTATTATTTGTTTTTCAATCACAGTAAATCTGTAAGATATATTTTGTTAACAGAGTAAACTTTTGTTTTCACAGCGTGTTTTAATCTGTTAAATGTCACTACTTGATAGAAAAACATGATATTTTAAGTAATAAAAACATTTTTCATATTACTCTATAATAAATATTTTTCAATAATATGGGCTATTTTACCGTTCAGAAGGCTTTTTAGAGTTGAAATATTAAAAAAAAAAAACAAAAATCAGTGAACTTAAATCAATATTAAAAAAATCAATATTTTTTTGAATGATCTTCTAAAACAAGGTATATTAAATGTATCTTTTTCTTAGATTCTTTAAAATATAAATTGCACGCAATCAATTATACTAACACCTATTATTCGGTCACTCATTTGATCTACCACTATTACAATTATTAAAAAAAAAACCTTACATATAACGTCTTATCGGGATCAGTAAACATTATGATTCAAGTAAAATATTAATATTATAAGCATCATCGAATAATAACATATCTATACTTAATTTATTCTTTGAAAATACATATGCCATTCAAATACCCGTATATATTTAAATGATAAAATTTCTCTGGTTACATATAACCCTATTTCAACCCTTTCAACGTCGAAGCTTTGTCAATAAAATTTATAATTTTACCATTATTTAATTACTATGCAAATGAAATTGTATCCGGTATTAAAAAAAAAAACATCTCGAATATCGGGATCCCGGTTAAGCTATCTATAAGTACGCGTAGCAGAAAACCAATTTAAACTCAAACAATTCGGAATACCAATTTACAGCGCGCGACTTTCTACGGATATACACATGTAAAAAGCTCTTTGGAAAGCCAACGGAAACCGTAGACATATTAATCAGAGCTTTTTCATTTCAACTCGAAGCTACTTGTCGTCGCCATGAATGGAAAAAAAATCTGCTGCCTTTGTTTATTAACTGGTTCCCTGCGAGCGCGAAATAATTTAGGGTCCACCAAATAAAACGCCGTAATTTGGGAGAAAATAAGATAAAAACAAGTAGATTATGTCCGAAATGGAATTTATGGAAGGCCCTGAAAGGATACCAGTAGGATGAAACACTTAAATATATCCATTTTCCCTGTTTTCTTTTTTAAGCGCCAACAAGCGATTAAGCGCTGGAATGCTTGTTTCTATTTTAAGGGGGCAGAACAGTTCTATAAAACATATTTGACACGACTATGTGAGATTGAAAATCTTGATGTAAACCATGTTTTTATTACATTCTTCAATATAATCAAAGAAATACCCAAATAATAAATATATAATATAATATATATATATATATAAAATAAATAAGACCCAAAAAAGGTTTCAAGGCTATTTTTCTATAATTCAATATCCTAAAGCGAACGTAATGATTCATAAATTATTCTTTATAAAACTAATCTTAAAATTAATGTTACAATTTTTTTGACAACTGTATTATCACTGGGTAACTAAAATCAATTCATAATTTTTGAATCAATAAACCATCATTATTGTTGTTCTTTGACTTAGAGTTACTTTTGTTAGACTGAGTTAAGCCAGTAGCTTAATATCTCTTTCAAGAAAAACTTTGGGTAAAGACATGATATGAAAACGATATCGCACTATTTGAGATCTGTGACAAAATTAAAGTGCCATAAAATCTTTGTTATGTTTCTAACTTCTTTTCTTAAACAAAAACGTTTAAGCGCTTAAACGTTTCTTTAAACAAATTAAATGGTATAAAGACGATGCTTACTGCTTATTGTATGTCAATTCAGTTGCATTCGTATGAAAGAACTCCTTAAGATGCCTAAAGGCGAAACCCGGGTCGTTAGTGACAAGACATGTGGAATCGTACAAAGTTGTGAAAATTCGAATCTTTATTGTTTACTTAGAATTCGTCTTTCGATATCTTAAAGAAGTCTTTTACACGGATTCACGTAAAACTGAACGTCAGTTAACAGTTTGTATCGCTTATATTGAAGATTAATTACAGAAAACATTTAAATAAAGCGATGGGGTAGTGACAATTAATTTGTTAATAATGTAAGTGTCAGCTTAGAATCTATTGTTGAACGCCAACAGAGGTGTTTAAATATACTATTTCACCATGAAGAATCATTATTTATCAGGAAATTTAAGAAATATTAATAACTTGACACCGGTGAAAAAAATCAATTTGGAATGAATAAGAGTGTACACATCTACTAAAATATATCAAGATATGAGATACCAAAACTCGCAAAGAAAAATATTGTGAGAATTAACAAAACCTACGCGATTCCAATAAAAATTATTTTCTATATTGTATGAAACTGTATATTATTATGGCGTCAGTAACTAACTGCCTGCTGAAATATAAAGCTCAGTCTAAACTTTATACAATATCTCAACTTGAGAGTTAAAACAGAAAAATGCCGTCACATGAATTTTCACTATTCTGTTTTATCGTATATTGTAGAAACAATTACGAATGAGACAACTTGAAAAGTTTCGTCGAGTCCAGACACCTTATAACTTTAACCTTTTGTAAGTTTGGAGTAATATAATTTTAGAGGAAAATCACTCAAGTAAGAAAAGAGGAGAGTAAATTTAATATTTATAAACGCATTTACTATGTACGTGTAAAACACTCTATCTGTCTGGGAATGAAGCATGTGCTCTGAAATCGTGCGTTAAATTTTCATCTTGTAATTAAATTAGTTTTGACTATCTAAGCACGTAAACGTTAAAAAAAATTATCATTATAAATTTATAAAATATTTATATTTTTATATTCACATCAGGTATATTTTACGAAACTTGCTTTTTCGCAACTGTTATCTATAACTTTCGACCAACAGAAACTTGTACTACGGAATAGTTAATCGGAAAGTATTTATTATTTAATATCTTAAATTAAAAGCTTTTGACTTTATAGTGGAAGCATAAATACTTTCATAGTTGAACAATTTTATATACCTTACATATTTATGATTATTTTAATTATACATTACGTTTCTTTCTATTTATGCCTTTATTTTCGTTCCCTGTAGAATCAATTCTTTCAATATAACACTCTTACTTAATATCGTCAGTAGAATTAGTTTTTACCATAAAGAAATAATTTTCAATTACTTTTTAGGGTTGGATAACAATTTGTATATTTAATTTTCATTTCAATACAATGGCTCGACAAAGAAAAAATCCTTAACTCTATTTTTGTAATTAAATGGTGATATACTCAATTTACGTTTAAAACAAAAGAAAAAATATACAAAAATAACGAATTGGTGGAAATCGAATTGTATTTTAATTTGTATCGTATATTTTTTCTTCCAAAAATCGATAGTCTTGTCTTTATACTGATAATAAAACAGTATTAAACTAATAAAAATACCTTATAAATAAGAAGAGATCACTCCATTACCAGAATATTTAGTTTATTCAATAAGGTGATATATTTATTAAAAAAAAAACAGTAGAGTTACATAAAAATTACTGATTGCATAAAATATTATAATTAGCTTAGGGGTTGACACAAGTCGTAGTTTTAATGTTATATGGGTGAATATAGTTCATTAAGTATTTAAATACACGATATGCATTAAAGAAATTTTTTATTGGATCTGATCTTCATACCATGCTTGCGTTTGTTTTTTTTTCTATGACAACGCAATATTTTTTATTTAATTATTTCATTCGTTTGTCATTTCGTTCGTTTTCATTGAATATACCCGTTTTCCTCGGTTTGCAAAAGTATTTTTACACTTAATATGCAGAAAGAAAAATACGCTAGAATCACCTTTACCAACGCTTTATGTCTCTAATTTATCTGTGAAAAATTTCACAGGGTAACCTCACGTCGGATAATCCCGCGAAAGGAATATGACGTCATTAATTTCAGTGGAGGGAGCGAGACAAAAAATGCGAAAAGCTTATAAAGAAAACGTGATACACACCGTACAATTTCCGTTGGTCGTCTTTTGCGAAGACTCTGGATGCTAATTTGGTAAAGTCTCGGCTGCTCTTTCCCTCCGCCGCTACGGTGTTAATGCGAGCGGAAGAGAGATGCATAAACTGCGGGCTAATCTTCCGTAATTGTTGCGAGCGGTCCAAAATGAAATATGCACTAGAATGAGGCGGCAAAACTTTCATTCCGGTTTTTATTCAGCCAGCAAATGATACCAGTACGAGCTCATACTTTTTTTTATGTCTTTTGAGTGGTCACCTATTTGTATTAATAAAACAGAAGCATAGTGCCTCTATAGTTTATAAGTCTTAAAAAATAATATTTCTGTCTGCGAACGAAATCATTTCTCACTTATCCTATAAGCTATTTTTTCTTATAATATAATATGAATTTTCTCTACACCAAACACCGAACCTGAATATCTTTCATAATTCCGTAGTGGAAGTTGGTAAGAGGCTGTATAAACATAATGAGTGGAGGTGGAACTTATAAATTGTATCTCTACAAAATATGATCTTGATTTACTTTCATGGAAAAAAAAATTACTGTTATTGACGTCATAATTCGATATGTTATTATTTAGAATTTTTTATTTAGCATTATGTGCATCAAACGCTTACAATTTGATAGCTATTGCAATCTAAACAAAAAAGACAGTTATAACGTCAATGATGGATAAAATATAACTTTAATATAATTGAAGCAAGACAACAGATTAAATAAAACGTCTTTTAAATCTTCTTTGATAAACAAATATTTATTGAAGAGCTTTTTTAAATATGACCGCGCAGAAAGAATACTTGACGGCGTCTCAGCGATTCCACAAAACAGACAATTTCAAAAAATAAAGGCAAATAAAATGAAGCGGGAAATATTTTCATTTCTTCTTGAATTAATATAATTTAGTTTCTCGGTGGCTGGGTAGTAAAAAACAATAATGATAGAAATATTGTGGTGAGTTTGTGTTTGATGGAATTTCTTGAAATTCTCTGGTTAGATTAAAATGCAATATATTTATGATGATGAAGTTTTGCGGTTTGTGAATATAACAAGTTTGCTAAAATCTTATTTAATCTTACCCAATGAATTCTATAATTTAACTAAAGAATATTCATATAAAATTAATAAATATGATTTTTTTTCTTAAGGCACAATTGGTATGTAAATGGATAATTGTTTCACTTTTAACGTGTTGACTGCCACTTGATGGAAAGGCATGATATTTTTTGAGTATTATACTATTTTCAAAATATAATTTATAATCAAAATAAAAAGTTTCACTCATCAGAAGCATTATCAACTTTAACACTCGGGAAACAGGTTCTAATCATAAAATATATTTTGGAAATAGTACTAAAAATGTGTTTTTATTATTTACGAGAATCGTTTTTTATTATTCTTTCAGATGTACATTTTATGTCGTGCTTCCGATAGGAGTATCTCAATAGAAAATTTTCTTGAAAAACTGTTTGGTTTTTAATCTTTCAACCTCATTTTTAATAAAATGATTAGATATCGAACAATGAGGATTTGTGAAAGCTTATTGTTCTTCCTATATCATGTTTCAGATTTTTAACTCTGCGATGTTCATTTGTTTAAAATAAAACCTCCTAGGTAAATTTGTAAATTCATTGCAAATCGGGTCTGTGAAATTATGCAAGTTATCTAAATAAAATAACAAAAAATCTTCGAATGATTGATTTGTTATGCTTTTAAGAATGGAAAAATCCAAAGTGTTGTCAAGTTATTGTAATTCAAATAGAATTTAAATAAAGGTATATTTGATTGTAAGATTGTATTTCTAAAAATATTTTGAATAGTAGTAATATGCCATTCTTTCAATATTTATCTCGTTAGCCTGGAATGTATGTTATAACAATTATGTTTAAAGCGATTTTTTCTGTAAAAGTGTAATATTTTTTTGAGCAATAAATCATGAACTTCGATTTTATAAATACAATAACTATTTTGGGGAATAATATATTTGTGAGTTGTCACCAAAACAATATTTTTCATCCAATAACTTTGCATTGATATAAATTAGTCAACAATTTTATGCGGCAGTTGTTTCGATAATTTCCACTAATCAACATATGCAAAAATGGTTACTTATAATACCAAACGTCTGTTGGTTGTCGCATTGTTTATTTTTATTTTACTGTTGACTATAATCTGAAAACTTTAAAGTAGACTAAACATTGAAAACATTACTATTTCAACTTTCTGGGAAGTGCTAAGCTCAAGTAACAGCCTATACAGCGAAAACTTAATAAGAGAGTAAGCTAATGATACACAAAATGACATCTTGTCAGAAAAGCCAAGGAGAAAACATTATTTGCGTGGTTAATTTTGCCTACAGATTAAAACAGATTTTTCTTGGCGCTGAAATTAAGCAACGTTTCTCTTTCAAGCACTTTGTTTTATTAAAGAAAGGTTTTATAATAAATCGGTTCACTTCAGCACGGGATAATCTTTTAAATTGCAAAGGATCTTCTTACCTGAGTCTTAACATTGAAACGTTATCAGTAATTGCCATTTTTTCATATAACAAAAAGTACATATAAATATTCTTTGCAGTAAAATTTGTACATATGAAAGATTATTTTGTACCAAAATATTAACGAGATATCTACATTTAACATTTAAATATAAGTTCAACAGTAAGCTCGCAAACTGTATAATACACATGGCAAGTATGAAAAGAAAGCTACAGCAGTTTTCACGCGTGCCGACTTATGGTATGACGTGTGTTAAGTCACACCGAGACCATTCGAACACTAAATATCTCATAATGAGTTTTTATAATACACCATTTATTTATTTTATCAAAAAACGTTAGTGTTGTATAAAAACTTGTCTTGTTTATATTCTTACACTGATCAATCTTACATGATAATTTTCTAATATTTTTTTATAAACGGAGTTTAGTGTAAAATCGTTGAATTGGTTATTTTCTGTATTTGATCTACTCATAGAAACAATAATCTGTCTGTTAAAGAGCTCTTTTACAGATTCGGAAAAATTTTCAATTAACATTCATATAACATTATGAGGGTTTTTGTATGGATAAGTGAAAATATGACACATTGCCGAGATCTCAATCATTCAAATAGACAAATTTGAATTCGATACTGTGTGCCATGATTTGATTGCAAAGCTATCTGATCACAAGTGTGAAGTCATCACTAGGCCACATATTTTAACCAAAACGATGATAGGACTGAGTTACCCACCTAATAAACTATTATTTAAATTCGTTAAAAAAATGTAACACTACATAAATAAACATTCATTCTCTGATTTTTACCGTTATAATATAAAGTATTATTTATTTGTAAATACTAAACCATAATTTAAAATATGTTTTGTTACAGAATTGATAATATTTAAACAGATAAAGATACATTTTTTACGACTGATTCCGCAAGAAATTTTATGATCAGAACCAGTTTAGCTCATCGCAAGGATTATCAATTGATTTGACAATTCAATTGATAATGCTCGCGATGAGAGAAACTGGTCCTAATCATTAAATATATCATGACTTTCCATCAAGAAGTAACAGTTAAATCCCCAAAAGAAAATTCTTAATAACATCGAAAATATTGTTTACTAAAGAATTCGTTCTCAATTACAAATCAATTGATAATAATACATCAAAGTTTCAATTATGAAATACTTGACAGGATATATTATTTGTATGACAATATTTTGCATGATAAAATAAAAATTTTATAATACTTTGAATTTTTAATTAGCATTTACCGTTTTTTGACCAATGTCCACTCATGATGTGAAGCAAATAACATCGTAAGCTTGCCTCGGTTTTTCAAAGAGTATATAGGTAAAGAAAAGATTGAGATAGGGAAAATAATAGTTATAAGATAATTGCTATTGCCACGTTTCGTTTTTCTACGAAGGATTGGGTGGGATATGATATTTTCTAAGATCTTCGAAAAGCTGTACGTAAATATATTTTTAGTGTGAAATAAAATTTAATTCATTTGAAATAAATTTATTCTGTCATTTAATTTGTTATACAGTAGTACAATGTATATATCGTTTTGAATCATTAAGTTAATTTACAAGGTTTGAGAGCGAAATTCCATGACATTTAAATAATAACATTATTTCTCGGTATTTTCGCAAAGATGTGTAATAAATTAAAACTTTTAACGAAGACATTGACTGCCTCATTAAATTTCTCTCATTCTTTCATAGAAAATCATTCTCTAACACTCGGCGGAATTTATGTGGCGTAAATTATACACGGCTAAAGATTAAATAAGCGCCGTTATTTGATTTTCGAGTCGAGAATTTCGCCATTTATTTGTAGTACTCTAAATATACAATAAAATTTTGCAGTAAATATTAAATTATCGTACGCCTTACACAAAGTTAAGCTTGACGGCTAGTACATTCGGGACTTTTAGATTTTGTTTTCACTGTTTGAGAATTGATATTAAAAAAAACTTTCAGCAATAAACTCTGAATTTGAATAGGAGTCCATGTTTTACGAAAACTTTTGAATGTGCGAGTATATAATATAATAGAGGAATGTAAAATAATCTTATACAAAACATCAACGGCGAGTTTCCAAATTAAAATTTTACTTCACGAGGCTTTATCTAAATTGTTCTAGCAATAACAATAAAAGGGTAAAAAACCAGTTTGGGGTAGAAGCTTAAATTAAAATAATAGAATTTAAAGCCTTTGTCGATTTTTCTTTAATATTTAAATAAACCATACAATATCGAGAAAGATGTACAAAGATAAACAGATTTGATTAATAATATTGAGATACGGATTAATGTTCTGCATGAGTTAAGAAACTGTGTCCATCACATGAAAGCTTGAAAAGAAAACTTTATATTTTATTTGAGCATAGAAAATCTCGAAAATTAACAAACATTTATCCAAGTAGTTGACTTTTCAAATAGATAAATTTATACTTTGAAAAAAAAAGTTTTCTAATGAGGGTATCGTTTTGTCTTTCAGTGTATTTATGGTTCACACGGTGCACGCTAATTTGATTGCAACTGAAGCTAATTTTGCCGCATTTGAAAATTTTTGTTATTTATTTGGGGATTGCCATTACCTTGAATCCTCGTTACATTCAATTGTATCGTCTGATAGACGGACTCCTTTGCTATATATTGTAGATTATACTCAATCTAATCTATCCAAAGACGTATATTTCTTTGCAGTTTTCTAAAAAAAAAGTGATAATATTCTTCAAAATATTTTTTCCAAGTGCCTCGTCAAATGTTAGCCTTTGGTTACCGAGACTTGTAAAATAATATTGCGAAAACTGTCGTGATTTTTTTTTGTAAATGTTTATGTAATTATTTATGATATTGTATCGATGAAACATGTTGTATACCCCTGACACAATATACTACAGTCTGTTTGAAGTATGCCAGACACATTGTTTATGAGACGATGCTGAGCCGACGGCTCCGTCATTTTTTGGCTATTCAGTGAAAGCCAATATATCGGCTTTCCGCAACCAAAAGATTTATATCCTCTGAATTTAGTTCCAATGTGCTTCAAAAGAGAATCCATACAAATCGTTTTCTTTTAACCGCATACAGATTATTTAAAAAAAAATCAAATTGAAAATATGATGTATCTTATTTCTTGATTTATTTTTTTATTATTATAACTGTCCACAATTTTTTTCAATCATTTACAACAATCGTTGCTTATATTATTGAGCATAAAAATATTCAACAGTAATTCTTCTACAAACAAATACTTCCGTCATAGCGTTTTATATAGAGTAGCGAGAAAGACGACAAATGAATTTCACGATACAAGAATTATCTTTATAAATGAATCTTGAATATATTTCAAGGGTTCTACGAAGTTAATGCATTCTTATGTTTTCGCTTATAACCGTCTTAGCACACCTCCTTATCGTTGCAGAATTAAATGCCAATTTGAAGGATAAGCTCGTCTGTAGACATAAAACCTTCCTTATTAGCTATTAAGCTATGCTAAATAGATCATTTAGTTCAGCTCCAAATTGACAAGACCGTTAAATATATATTATAACGAATTCAAATTAAAATTTACGGGCTGTAAGCTGTATTTCATCTAAAGTTGTTGCTGGTTGTTGCTTTACGATAATTATTTGCGATAAAATTGAAATATTTTATTATTCGTAAAACATTTAAGTCTCTTCAAATTAATTTAAAAATAAATTACATCTTAACGCCATCGAATATTTCAAATTTACGTTAATACTCAAAGCATAATAATACAATCGTTAAATAAACCATTTTTGCCTAATCTTTTTTTCTTATCGCATACATAACCAGAATTTGTTTAAATTTATCTTTACACCAAATGTAGTGTATTAATTATATGTCTATTAGGTTTGAACCAAACAATGCTAGTATCGTATTGCAGAAAGCATATTATTGGTAACGTAACTTTTCAACTTATGAACAATTCAATTTTTCACAATGGGTTTGGATTTATAAAAACACTGCACCCGATTAACTTGGATTTGTAGTTTAGTTGTTAGCTTTAATAATCGGGCACTGTAAGTACCTGGACACTAATGATTTTTCAAATAAAACCTTTTTTACAACAAATAAAAAGACAACTTTAAACTGTCTTTCGCTTTATGCGCTTTGAATTGGCAAAATAAATATAAAATTATATAATATCTATAGAAACCAAAATACCACATAGCAATATTTCAATTGAAAGCTCCAAAATAAAATTAATATTTTATCAAAAAAATTCACTTACTAAATAATCAATAAGAATTTATCAAATTTTACATGAATTCAAGAATAGGTAAATTACTATTATGATTTTAGTATTGTAAGTGTTTATATTTTATGTTAGAATAAAATAGTATTTGAAATTATTATTTTTTATTCAAGTAAGTAGATAAAGTGACACGCGGTCATTTATCAAACAAGCATATTGTTTTTCACAATTTGATTTCACCTTTTGTTAAATGCCTGGTAATAATGATGTCAATGACTGTAATGATTGATTTAGACATATTAACATTTTATTGATGTTCTTTATGAAATAACGACGTACTGTGATACTCAACGGCGAAAATCTTTATATTGATTTCAAATAATCTAACAAATTGTTTCAACATTATTCAAAATTACAGGTATCAGCAATTGGTATAATTAAAATGGAACTAAGCAAAATACAGTATTTGTATATAAGCGATTAAAAACGTTAATATAAAAGTTACCTTCTTGAGCTTTTATATAATGAACTTTTAAATTAATCTTAAAGGTACACTTCCGCTCTCAAGAAACCAGAACGCGCAAACAGTGTATCACGGCTAGGAGTAAAAAAAACTGCTGTAAAATGCGAAATAAAATAAAATTAAGCACCGCACTTGCATGTAACTTCAGGCTGCTTTTACACCGGAGACCGGAAGTTGCGTTTAAGTCTAATGCAATTATTCACCCTGGCCTTTGACCCCATTTATTTAAATACTACCTTGCCCCGGCGCTTTTCTAAGCAGCTCACAGCGGAGATTAAAATGGGAGAATAACGAAATGAAGAAAAATATAGCCTCCGGTACAGGACTTACGCGAATCTGTATAATAATTACGGCCTTAGGATTATGAGGACGCGATGAGACTCGGTTCGTTTGATGAGTGCGCTGTTTATTTATTCGGCAAATTTGTGTTTCCGAAACTTAATTTAAAATTAATTCGGATAATCTACCCGGCCCTTCCGATGAAGTATTTGAATCCCATTTAAAAGGGTGGGCATATTTCTTCATCCTTGATTCCAATGGTATTTACAATATGCCATTACCTTGCTTTTCTCATTGCCTTGCTTACTTTATTTTTCAACTATTATTACTGGCCAGCGATTAAGTCTCCAAAACCGTTGAGGTGTGCTAGGATCTTTACAAATCCAAACGAAATATATAAACTTTAATAATTTAATTTTTGATCTATTCATAGTGAATTTTATCCTACTTATGTGAAGATTGTCAAATTATTAGTCTAGCTCTATTTTTCATCTCATAAAAAAATCTTAATGCAACTTTTGATAATTTAAACTGGTCAAAATCTTTTATGTTTACTTCTATAACTATCAATAAGCACATCTATTTGTGCTTATAAAGTGATGAAATTGAGTGTAAAAGTGCAAAAAATTTAATATAAACGCAAGAAACCAAGGTCCATACTTTAGGTAGATCGAATACATTTTAAGTTTTAGAGCATCTTAAGAATCGCGGTTAAGATTAATGATTTTTTCCCAATAGACATGTTTATCAAATAAAAAGTAGATTTGGTGCAACGAGATGTTTATGAAATATTTTTTTAAATTAAAGGTCAAGAAAGAATTGCATAATTTATGGTGAATAAGGAGCGAAAATATGAATTTTTTTCAACTCTACTTGGCAAAAGTTTATTTCAAGTAACATTAACAAAAGTAAAAGAGTAAAATCCAGCATAGCGCACGATGCATACAAAAGGACTATTCCCGTTATAATGGTTTTATGACCCTAAGGCAATAGTTTCATATAAACGAGGATTACGGCAGGTGAACTTCGCACAGATTTATTAAAGGTTTCTTTCTCTGTAGGCTTTGCGCAACATATTGCGAAATGTTGTGTCCGTTTTGGACTTTTAATGACTCCATAAAAAATCTTTTTTTTTTTTTTTTGTATATTTATATTTCCGTTCACGGCAAGCTTGCGAAACACCTCGCCCTTTTTCGTGTGGGAGAGATTATTTACTGAAATATTTTTAATTAATGGTTGAATAAATGCTGCTTTAATATGAACACAAAATTGTGTTGTACAATTAATTTCACTCCTTGGTATAAAATTTTTGCGGCGGTCGTAAAAAAAAAACACAAACAACGATATTGTATTCAAGAAATTTTAACGTCGATCGAAAATAGAAAGCATCGAGTGTATTCGATGTGACTTGAATTTATAACATTATAATAATTATGTTTATATTCAATTACATAAAAATAGAGTTCTATGACCATATAATAATTCAATACTAACCGGTTTCGTTAAAAAAATCTTTTAATTTTGAATTGTTAATACTTTGATCAGTATGCAACAGAACTGACTCGTCAGTTCTATTGCATCGATGTGATAGAATGCTTGATGATGTCAAAAGGCGAAACCCGGGTCGTTAGTGACAAAACATGTGGAATCATATGTAATTCCAAGGTGAAAATAGAATTTGATATTAAAATTTCATCTACCACTTCCAGTCGATACCATAAATTATATATACTTATATCTCTTTTCAGATCGAGGTTTTGAAAATTATTTATTTTATAATTTTGATCAGATGTTTTACAAATTTTAAATTAAGTTACATCTTTACAAAGAGGAAAGACACCGTTTTGGGTACGAGGCTTGTAATGTGAAACAGTCTCAATTTGATTTTGACCTAATCAAAACCTGTACCCAGACACATCTGATCACTAGGGTGCGACTTTTACCACGAGACCACGAAAAATAAGAATTCAAGAAAGAATGATAATCAAACTGTTCGTCCTTTTTTCAACTGATTCTATAACGCCTACATTCTCTGAATAGGGAATGATTAAACATGTAACTGACTATAGATATTTATGCAATAATTATTTATATTATTTTTATATTATATTATTACATATATTTATGTAATAAGTCTAGGTTTATATGTGTTTGTAGACTTAGCCTTGCGGTGGACTGTTTGAAATATTAAAATAAAGTACAAAAGACATTCACTTTAAGGCATTCACTTTTTAAATATTTTTTTTCTTCAGTCTGTATTATTGCAATGCAAGCTTTCAACATTCTCCTTTCATCGGAAGTGGAAATTTAATTATGTCTTTTTCAACAGTTTCCTTGGAAACGTTTGAAAAGTTTATCATAAACTTTTACCAACTTTTCTCACTGTATCGAAAGAAGATGATGATTTACTGTTCCTGAAAATAGATTTTCTTTTGATTTATTGCAAATGTATTTTATTCTACTTTATATATTACTGACAGTTTACGCTTTTCAAATAAATTTAGTTTTTTTTTAATAAGCGTACTCTAAGCGCGAAGCATATGGATGGCATAGTAAGACATTAATAAAATAACTCACGCGAATTTGTAATAGTGGAATAATATTAAGCTATAATAGTTAAAAATTTAAATAATAAAAACACATTTTTTAGTACTTATTTCCACAATATATTTTTGATCAGGACCGGTTTGCCATCGCGAGCATTATCAACTGATAGAATACAATTTACAAACAAGTCTATTTATACAAAACAAAAAATAATTTGAGTTAATGTAGCAGGTGTACAAAACCATGGGTACAAGAACTAGGAAACGATTTACATAAAATCATACAATATTGATACAAATAAAGTAAATTAGTATAAAAATTAAATGTTCACAATCACTTATTAAGAATTACAATTACAATTATGGTAAATCAATAATCCATTAGGAGCTCTAAACAATCAATAAGGAAGTAAGGAGTGGGAAATTTTTAATGACGAAAATAACCCACAATCACTACTTAATGGAACAAAATAAATTAATACATGAGAAGTCGATTAAAGATGAATCGATGAGATGGGAAGATATGGTCAGTCAGGGGCGTTCCAATATTTTCTGTAAAAAATAAAGTAAAGGGAGGCAATATCATTTTTCAAAAAAAAAAAAAAAAAATATATATATAATAAATAGTGACAATATCATAAGTAGCTCGTCTAGACACCACATTTCACATAAGTTGTCAACTTTTCATTCCTTTATTCATCGCTTGTTGACAATTCCTATGACAGAATCAAATTTCAATTTAGAATTAAACACCATTAAACAGATCGCACTTAACAATGGATACGATGCAAAGTTGATTGATCGACTTGTCTTTAAAAAAAAAACTAAAAAATTAGCTTTATTAAATGTAACCTCGAGCTTGATGATTGATGTTCCCTCCGTTGAAAAACGTTGGGTAAAACTAAGTTATTTAGGCCGAGTTTCTGAAAACATATCCAAGAAGTTAGACAAAAAACTTTTTAATGTAACTTTTTATAACAATCATAATCTTAGTCGAATGTTAGTTAACACGAAAGACAAAATTAATATTTTAAGCCAAAGTGGTATTTATCTTCTAAAATGTGATTCCTGTGAGGCTAGGTATATTGGTCAAACAGGAAGATCCTTTCATACTAGATTTAAGGAACATTTAGCTTGTGCCAAAAAAGGCGATGAGATTTCTACTTTTGGAAACCATTTGTTTCAAAATAAACATTCATGTGATTTTACTATAAACTACAAAATCCTGCATTTCAATAACAAATCACTGAAATTAGATAAACAAGAAATCCTTGAAATTAATCGATATAAATTTTTGCCTAATTCTAACCTTATAAATGAACAAACTACTTTTGCGTCGTCACCATTGTTATACTCATTAAATTAGATAAATAAATATATATTTCAAATAAATATTTTTTTTTTTTTTTTGAAAAATGATATTGCCTCCCTTTTACTTAATTTTTTTACAGAAAATATTGGAACGCCCCTGACTGACCATATCTTCCATCTCATCGATTCATCTTTAATCGACTTCTCATGTATTAATTTATTTTGTTCCATTAAGTAGTGATTGTGGGTTATTTTCGTCATTAAAAATTTCCCACTCCTTACTTCCTTATTGATTGTTTAGAGCTCCTAATGGATTATTGATTTACCATAATTGTAATTGTAATTCTTAATAAGTGATTGTGAACATTTAATTTTTATACTAATTTACTTTATTTGTATCAATATTGTATGATTTTATGTAAATCGTTTCCTAGTTCTTGTACCCATGGTTTTGTACACCTGCTACCATTAACTCAAATTATTTTTTTTGTTTTGTATAAATAGACTTGTTTGTAAATTGTATTCTATCAGTTGATAATGCTCGCGATGAGCGAAACCGGTCCTGATCAAAAAATATATTGTGGAAATAAGTACTAAAAAATGTGTTTTTATTATTTAAAATATAATGCCTTTCCATCAAGAAGTGACAGTTAACACCTTAAAAGTGTATAATAGTTCTGCTACATTCCCATGAAAACATCTATCGAAAAAAAGTTTTTTATCAATAATTTAAAATACTTGAACCATCCGCACTCGTGTAATTAAAAATCTATTTCAGACAGCTTTTGTTGTTATATAAATTAAATTGAAACAAATATTTGTATCAAATATATTTTATTCGGAATTGATCATTATTAAACCATTCTCTTGTCACTCTTTTTGTTGTTCCAATATTCGTTGGAATATTTAAAAGCCTTACACCGACAATTCTCAATCTGTCAATAACGACATATTTAGATGTCAATCATTTACTTTTACGTCTACACTTGTATCAAACCCGATTAAAAATGTTTTTCATCAAATAATGTCAAATAACGCTTGGTAAAAGACTTTCTTTTAAAATCTATCAACCAATTAATATTCTCCACATACATATTACAATAATATAAGAATAATCATTTAAGTCTTAAATGAATACGATATTTTCAACGCACTGAAAGCAATCAAGGGTAAACAAACACTTGAAATATTTTTGGGTACACTGATTATATCGTCCCCTATAGCACTTTTTGCCATTGCTTCATATTAACAGATAGTTTTCAAGAACAGCAGTATTAAAAATGCTAAATTTACTTCAGTATTATTTAAGAGACTTTGTACTTACATATCAAACGTGCAATTTCATTTGATATTTGCAAAATGTTACTCGATTTCACCTTTTGTTTGGAACATCTATTTATTTTAAATATACATAAAGGCTGTCTGTAATAGAACAAACGAATCAGTATTCAGGATTCCTACCTTTATACGCTTGAGCATAAAATTCCTCTCAGCATTGATATAAGGAAGGAATTTGTAGCATCTAAAACAAAAATCCTGGCCATAAAGTTTTCTGAGATCGCTTCCTTTATAGTTTTTCGTCTTAACAATTTGATGGATATAAATTAGGTTGTAAAGAGAAGATTTTCACTGACCTTACCACAGCAGTAAAGTTAAGCTAACTTTGTTTCCATTTACGGTAATAAATCATTTTCTTTCGGAAATAGTTTTTCCACTGCAGTGGATGCTTCGATACTTCTATGCAATCCGTGAGCAAAAAGTCGGAAACGACGGAGAAATACGGAAGTTTATGATTTGTACAGCTTTTATATTTTTTATCCATATTTTGTTTTAAAGCACATAGTAGATAACAGAGCTGTGCTATAAAAAATTCTCAATATTTTGTATAATTTAAGAAGAAATGCAATTTCCTCTACGCTACATAAATTTATATCGTTTATTTTATTTTTCATATAATTTTTTAACCTATTGTGATAAAAATATTTCTCTTTTTTGAAAATTATCTTCTGTAAAAGTTTATTGCATCTTTTTTTAAACTTAAATGTAAAATTGATTCTTATTCATCATTTAAATTATGCAATAATCTTATGTATCGGAATAATCAAACCTGATATAACATGTAGACAAATAATAAGTCTGTTAATTTCAACGGATAAGCAATTTGACAAGATATAAGCAATTCTAATTACGCTAGTAACAACATGCTGTTATACCTCAATTTTATTTCAAAGTTTACTAAGACGATGGTGAAATAGATTATTTTAATATATTTTGTATTTGAGTTAAGCAATTAGTGAATTTAATTAATTTAGGAAATTTGCAAATTTCCGTATATTTGAGGACAGACATCAGCAAACGCTTATAATCAGGCGATAATTAACTCATTTATGGGTATCACAGGTGACTTTGAAGTAAAAAAAATAGATAGAGAATAGTATATTGTATAGATTGATAAGAATATTTAAAAAAGATCAACGAATAAATTTATTAAAAATTTGTGTTAAACACTTTTAAAGAAGGTTTTAAATATAATAATATATTAGTTGATTAATATTTGTGAGTGGCTTCACAAAAACATTGATTGTAAAGACAAGTATTTGTGTTAATGTTTTAAAAATATACATCAGTGAGCAACAATTTGAGCTTCCCGTCAAGATTTAGATAACAATATAAAATGGCTAGTTTTATTTGATAGAAAATATGAAGATGCATTTGCGTTGCTATACCAATGTAATGTTTTTTAGTTATTATATATTGTATATCACAGCAATTTTATAGCAAAGAATTTTTTATAAAAAAGTCTTATCTGGAATGTTTTTAGATTTCGCGACGATGTGATATGTGTAGTAAGTAAGTAAGAAAAATATAATGAAGAAAAATACAAATTCAAAATAACTGGCTGTTTTTACTTTGTTTTCATACGTCTGAAACGTATTAAAATTTCATATTTAACGTTCGCAGTGACATAAATATTTTTTTCCATAAAAAAACTGACAGACGTTTCAAATAAAAAGTAGGGGACGTCGCTTGCCCTCCTGTACCCCCCTCATTCTCGTAATTACAGCGAGATATCTCATGTCTGTCATACATAAATGTTACTTTTTCAGCAAAGGCGGCTTTTTTCTCATTTCACTTCGTTTACATGTCATTTTCCGAAATAATTTCAAATAACTTCCTTCATTTGAAGTCTAAGAAAAAAAAAACGCTTTTATTCCTCATGTCAAATATAATTTGAGATTTGAATTTTGAATTTTATTTCGTGTACACAAATTATTGTTTAGTGAAAGAATTTTATTATCACAACGAAATTCTCGGAATAAATGGAGTCCATTTCAAATATAATATCCTTCAGCGTTTTAATAACATCACGTATTTTCTATCAAAAAAATTGATGTCATACGACACTCGTAATTATCAGCAGAATAAAGTTTTTTTGTAAATTAATTTAAGTTCTTCGAACCGTTTTTAATGACAATGTTATAATATAAACATTTCATATTTATTTGCCAACGGTAGGAAAGGACAAACCGTATTTTTTTTAACGTCTGTTTATAAGCATATGAACATTTCTACAGGATTTTTTTTAATGACTAAAATTGACGTTAAAATTTTTTATTCCATTTTTAACACAGATTTATCAATAATAAAATTTTTACCAAGGTATATTAGCAGTAGGTTCAAATGGTATATGACCGTTTGAAATAACGTTTTCCCCCTTAAGAGTATTTTCCATACGTATAAATAATTGTAATTTTTATTGATTAAATTGGCATTCACTTGGAAGAACTCCATTATAACACGGTGAGCAATGTATTTTAGTTCTACAAAAATATTTTTTTATATATAGTTGATAGCAATTTCGGCTCACGTCATCGTCAGAACTATGCTTAAACGAACATTTGCTTATATATATAGCTGTGTAGAAAAGGTACAAGATGTATCTTCTCTTCTGTTTTAACGCCCTAGCTTGTTTCTTTGCTCGCAATAAAACTGAAAATTTTAAATGAAACTAAAAAGGCGGCTATATCAATAAGTTTACATATGGCACGGAAATGGTTTATTACATAACAAAGAAGCACCCCGCAGAGGGTTAAGTAATGGTGACCGACATATATTAGTTTTTTCGTTAAGAATCCTTTGTGATAGTTGATATCTATTGATTTCCAGCTATTCCAAAGCCGCCATCCTGCGGCCCTTACTTCAAAAATGTAAGCACTTAGGCGCCGAGTTTGAATTTATATTAAATTGTTATATAGCATTAGCATGTTAGTATTGAGGACATAGAAGCATCTCTCATTATAATTGAAACAATGATGATGATCAGAATATTTGAAGTTTTAGTAAGAATTATGTTATTTTAGTTTGATAGGCATGATAAAGAAACAATAAAAAATCATCATACAACGATGGGCTAAAATGTAATTACATTGAATAGTATATCAATAAGAATAAAATCATTGTCAAAACATCATTTCTGAATGTCAAAATATTGATATATATTTCCTTAAAAATGAATTCTCTTTTGAAGAGGCACCTATCAATAATTTTATCCTTCCCAGAATTCCTATTCTGAAGCACAAAGAAATGACGACGTTCTCAACAAAAGATCGTAACTAGAAATTTTAGCTGTCTTATTGACATATTATATTATACCTTATACCAGCTGTTTTTTTCATTTTGAATTCGTAGCTTTGATAGAATTTTTTAAAACAGTTGCAAATCGATAATTTTAGGAAAGACGGGACAATATGAATATAACAGCATTTTGGGACAAATTTCTATTCGATATACCAGCTTAATATATTAATAAATCAATTACTTAAATATATTATTATAAAATACGTTATTCAATTTCAAATTTCACCATAAAAGTATTATGTGTGAAACATTTTATGATATCATATATGTAATTCAAAGTATTTCATTCTCTTTCTTTTTAAATGTAGCGCTGTTGAAAAGTCATTTTCTTCTGACGTATTGTTGAATTGAAAAATATCTTATTTCTGCTCCAACTCTATGCACTTTGCCTTATACGTCTTGCGTTTTATTTAATACGTTGGAAAACTACTTGATTTGAAGCGCGCTCTGAAATACGAAAGCTTTTTTCTGTAGAATACATTGGGGCGAATTAAGTATTAAATTACTTCACGGGTATATTATATAGCTTTATTTACTACTAACAAATTTAACAACACGTAAATCCGAATAAACATAATTTTACGAAAATTAAAAAAAACAACATGGAATAAAAACTTAAAAAGAATGTTTTGAATTTAATTTTTACTTTCGCAGTTGACATTGACTACAATGAAAATATTCTCGATAAAGCATCAGTCAAACATTTTATAACGTTATATATATATATATATATACATATTCGAATAAAAAAATCGATGAGTCTGTTACAATTGAATAACATCAAACGACATTATCTCTGTGCAGAGACGCAGAGAGTTTTCAAATCAGTATTAAAAATTGGCAACAACAATCGAATCATTCGATTATCGTGTCTATAGTAATAATAAAATAATTTATGAAAAAAATGAATATTATCAACTCATTACTTTCTTATCTCATATATATGAAACCATTCCTGTGTTTTTTTAAATATTAACCGAGTTATGATTAGGTAACAATGCTATATAGTAATTTTGAGTGCTTTAAAATAGATCCTTAAACGAATTTATTTTTGTATTGAATACAGTGAAAAAAATGCCCAGTAACTTAATACAATTTTCATATTTTATCTCATGTAAATTCGTAACGAGAGACTTGACCTTATCTACAAGTTGTTTTGTACCTTTTTCATATCCATTCTTGGGAATTGTACTACACATAAAAGTACTTATATTTAATTGAGCTTTCATCTCTCAGTAAAAGCCAATTATATATAATAGTTTGTTGAGAAAGATTCTTTAAGCATGAAATAAATGTCACAGTGCCATACTCCACTTAGCTATATTTATTTTAACGCAATCAACCGTTTGATTGATATAAAATATTTATATTTAGCAGAACTACGCAATACTATTTTACAAAAGAGATTAGTACAAAAAAAAATCAATTCGTTAAATTATATAAGAAAACTTAAAAAAAAACACACAATTCTGGACAGTCGAAGGTCTCGCAAACAGTCACCAAATTCGAATAAAGAAAAAAATCATTATTGATTTTTTTAAAGTATTATTTATTTTACGTTAATTTCTTGGCGTGTTGTTGTTTTAGAATAATTTATTTTATGTAATTTTCTTGGTGCGTTACTATGTGACATATCTTTTTCATTTTGAGATGAACTTTTAGGCCGAAAACGCTTTTGAAATAGTCAAAACACGTATTACTTTAAAAAACACACCTAACAGTTTAAAAAAAATAGATTTTTTTATTATCATCATTTTTAAAAATTGAATGGGTCTAAAAGCAAAAATATAATTTTTATGGATTTTACAATTCAGTAGAGCTTGTAATGATTAAAAAGCTTATTTTTTACAGAATACTAGTTGTGATCTAGGTTTTAGCTAAATGTTTTTTCTTATATTATTAAATAACGGTAACTTGCACTTAACGTATCTTTGTATTCATGTTGTGTTTGTAATATTTATCAGTTTGTTACGCAATATATAACAAGTAACATAATAACTTTGAGTTATCATGTGTACTCCATAATTTCTTATATTCTACACCAGTTTCTACCTTATGACACAATTAACTAACTAACATTTCAAGATTGTTTGACACGCTAGTATGATAGTGCTTAAAGTTATGCAAAGTTCGTAAGAAGGGGTGTTATGTTTCATATTACACGTTTAAAGAAGGTACGCAATGCTCTGCGCTAGGTGACCTTTGCGTTATCGGCAAACATAACCATCATCTTTATGACAATCTAGCGATAACGATAATGAAATTCTTACCCTTGCCACGATCATTTCTAAAGTATAGTGACCTTATGTGTAAGTAACCGTGTTACAAAGCCATTAGGAGATTGTTTTAACCAAACAATGCATTGTAGAGAAATGACCGATTTATATTTAAAATTGAAATTGAATACAAAAATTACGATAATAATCATTTGACCTACTATCAAAGCATCCGTTACACTTGATCGTGTAATATCGTTCAAAACTAATTCCGACTGTTTTTTTCATACGACTTTCATAAGGAAAGCAAAATTGGTTTCTAAAACAGTTAATTGTTCAATTACAGCAATCATGAATATGTGTAGTTTACTTTCTATACTTGAGTGAATATAAGTGACGAAAAAAATCAGCACCACTTAATTGTATTGTTTATTTTAAAATATACAAACGTTTCTAGTTTTAATGATACACAAAATGATTTTTTTCTGCATTTCTAAATCCATAAAATGTTTTACTGACTATTAACAATTAATTGATTGATCGATTGATGTATTCAAAAAGAATCTGTCTACAATTTATGAAAATTTTTAAAAAGTCATACGTGATAATCTCAGTGAGGATTGTGAATTTAAATATCAAAAACTTAAAGAAAACGTGAACACATAATGTATTACCGAAAAACATTTAATTTAAGACGAGAACTACGTTAATTCATAATTCACTTAGTGTAATGATTATTGTTTATTTTAAATTAATATTTCCGAAATGACCGGTGGATTAACATTGTTTCACTAAAAATGTAACAATCTAAATGAACCATGGGTTGTTTATCACACTGGAAATTCTAATTGAAGTTTCGCAAGACGGTGAGAAAACATAAAAGTATTATAGGATTGGAAAACAAAATAGTGTTTAATAGTCGATTTAAAAATGTATACCGTTAAAATAAAAGCGATACTGAAAAAGACTTTGTTGATGCGGCTCTTAAAAAGGCAGTAGGAAATCATAGTCGTAAAGCGATCGAATAAAAATACGCATAAAAAGGCATTCGTAAGTTTTTAGTTGTCAATCTTTCACGCGTTGAATAAGTTTGACCTAGTAAGCAATAAGGTAGCGCCGAAATGTATGTATATATGCAAATGGTTGCACATAAGAAAGGGCAGAAGTTGAAGGCTCGGCGGGAACCCTTCACTTTATTGGGGTAAAGCTCTATCAGAACAAGTTCGAACTGTCGTGCCTTCGACATATTATAAATGATGCAGGACGCGCGACGAATATAGGATAAGGTTACAACTGGATTGCTCACGGAAAATCTACATCTAAAAGCGAATCCAAGAAAATCCAATTTTCAATTGGAATAGAACGAAAAGGTTACAAATATATCATTTTATTTTCAAACATATAATCGTTTGGGGGGAGTAGAAACGATAGCCAGAGTAAAGAATACATCTAATACGCACATATGATTTTTTTTGTATATTCTATAGGAATAATATTTTTAATTACTTTAGAAATGTTTCGATTTCAAAAATCATATTTTGCTACCTTATTTTGGATGTAATCTGAGATATAGCGAGCTCAGCGTGTGTTTTGTGCCTTTATGTTATACATAATAATATATTCAGATTATTAGGGTTTAATCATTCAAAAAGACAAAAAAATATTATAACAGTCAACTTTAGCATGGCATTCATTTGATAAAGAGTTAACGAGCACAAATCCTCAATCATTTAAATAACCATACTAGTAAAATTAGCGCAGGTGAAACAAAAAATTCAAATCGATAAATATACTTACAAAATCAATGTACTGATTTTTTATGACTTATATTATTGAAACAATATTTTCAAACGTTGTTTATCGTCCCTTGTAAGAGCTAGTAATGTTATTTCCAGCGGTGATTTTAAGAAAAATAAATGTGTTTTAGGTCATGGTTTTACCGATGTTTAAAGTACCCAGGTATTATAAAAAATATCGAATAAATGGATATAAAACATGTACAAGAAATTGTACATTCTTATAATGAGAGATGTAAATTTCCGTAATTGCCAAATAATTATAAAACTAACATATAGTGTTATTTAACTTTGGTAAAATAAAAAAAAACAAACGTTTTCTTTGTAATAAAGCACTTAACTATATAATTAGCGTATTTCGAAAAAGGGTGTATTATAACTTTGCCATGTATATAAAATATTTCGTTATGTTATATTATTTTGTGAAACCCTTGTCAAAAGGGATTAAAGTATGATTGTTTATGCAATGAGCTTATGTAATTTGAAACGTTCCGATAATAAACTTTTGCTGTCAAAAACTGTACAAATACAATAGATAGTATGGAAGCAATATCTATAATTTTAATACCGATCACTGTAATGTGGTCAAAACTTCGAGAGAATTAGAAGTTTGAATGAATGAGTTGATTCACGTGTGTAATCCGATATTTATGAATTATGATAACTCAAACATGTCCTATGATTTGATGAATTTTAATGGTAAGTAAATTTAAGAAAATATCAACCAAAAAATAACCAGAGTTTATTCATATAAAAAAACCAGCTTTCTATCGAATACGAAAGTGTCTCACAATTTTTCATTAAATAAGCAAAAAAAGTATTGAAAAAGCATTATTTTTCTCGTTCGAAAAATAACCAAAAACATCCACAGGGCATAAACAAGTCGAAAGATTTTTTGCTGGATGTAAAATAAAAACAATTGAAAAACTTTGAATGCCTTTTGCGGGGGAGCACGTAAAAGTTTCGCCCGCTGGAGACGGGAGCTTTTTTCACACGTACCCTTACGTCGCCTGGCTGTGCCGCGTGAACCGACCGCACCATGTAAAATGAATAAATAAGAACAAAAGAGAAAAGTCAATGCGGTCATTCCCCGCGAGGACTGGAGAACTGGGAAGTCCCGTACCGTATCGTTCGAATGCATTACTTATGCACGTCTGATGTGTTTGTTGTGTATGTTTTATCCAGAGAAGTTGAGATGTAGAATTGTGAGTTTGGTGACATATTTGCTTTACTAAACAAAAATTAATTATATCCAGAATTGAATAATTATTGAAAATAACTTCATTTGTAAACATTAAGAGCGCTTTTTATGCGGAGTTTTAACGTACAATGTCCACAATTTGTTCGACTTTTACAGAAACATAAATCTGTGAATGTCTCAGCAGAGTTGAGCTAAAGCTCGCTTAATAGATTTCGTCTCAGGACAGTAATTACACTTACAATTTTTATCACAAAATAATTTAAATAATCATTGTTTGCGTTGTGATGTTATTACTCTTAAAATATTGAATATAGTTTTTATGGTATAGGGAGTATCAAGATATTTATTCTTGTAAACTACATCCGCCGCCAGTATAAGCGAATTATAATAAATAAAAAATCTCTTTATGTGAACACTAAGACAATTTTCAAATCAGGTAAAGAAAAAAGAAAAAAATATAAATTTCGATTCAGTAATTAATTCTTAATAAAAAGATTGTATAAATATATTACATTGAAGGTAAAAGACACACTTTTTAATCTTCAAAAACATTTTCATTTGACGATAAGAGATATATTTGTGAACGAAAAATTGATTTTAAATATTTTATAAAAAATAATAAATGCTTAACTTGAAATTCCAACAGGTGATTTTCAAAAAATTATTATAATTAATAATAATTTTTCATTCTTCCATTAATCTAATTTCCCATACTTACCATTTATATTATTTTCTGTTATTTGAATTTTTAATTTAGATAGTGCATCAATCAAAATCCTGTAGCTTGCAAAGCTGTTGCAGTAACATTGTTGTGGTCACGATTCAACAAAATTATGTAAAGCCTGTCAAATATCACATATTTAATTTTATAAATAGACTAACCTGATAGCAATATAAATATTTGATGAGTTGTAACGCAATGTATAAGATCGTTTTAAAAGAAATATAATACATACTCTGTTGATGGGTAGTGATGTTCAAGATGTTAGCAACCGCTCAGGCAGTTAGAAAACGATTTTTAAATTAAAATTTATAAGACGTTCTAAAAATGTGAGTTCTTAAAAATTCATCACAATTTATTTAAAAAAATCACACGAAAGTTTTTTCTTATTAAAACATTATTGTTTTCGAATTAAGTGATCGTTTATAGAAATAAGGAAAAGAAGATTATCAAATAATTTATCCAATTACTAATGATATCTTTAAGAAAACACACCAAACCGAAATAACTATGAAATAAAAATCTTCAATTATAAACTGATTAATTTATTTTCACAATGGTTTTTATTCATTAATTTTTACATTTTTATGTAATTAAACTCCTATATCAATATACGAATTGACTTGAAAATTTTTATTTTGCCTTAAGAAAATAATCTCGTATGGTTTCCAAAGTCATGTTGAAATATAGAAAATCAGTTTTAAGCAATGACTGGTATTAATTTTTTTTATGAAGTATCTGTCTACTATCTCTTTTGAAGACTTAGAATGCTTTTAAATTCGCGGCAATCCCAGAATTGAACATGTTGTTCAGCACATAAAAGAACCATTCAGATTCTCATCCAATTGAGTAGAACGAAAAAACATCTAAATAGTATTTCCGCGATAAAACAAACTTCCGATCAAATCAGCGGTGAATTCTACCACAGAATAAAACTCTTCGGAACTGTGTCCGTCGCTTATGAAAAACAAAAACAAAGCAAAAAATATATGAGACAAATTGGATCGTGCCAGGCGTGCCATTGCTCTAGTGTTTTTCAATGTGAGGTTTTGTCTGTCGAACAGGGTTGACATAAATATTTTTATGAGTAGACTTTGTGGCAACCCTAACATTTCGTTGCTGCAGTAACAAGAAAAATATTATGCGGCTCACGGAATTTGAAATTTCACAGCATTCGAATTTTATATTTTAATGTCATATTTTTGGCCAGCTATGTTCGCCGTCATTTTTCATATCAATCAAAAGTATTTTTTGACAATATTTGTTTTTTAATCACCTGGAAATTTATAATAAAGTTTCGGCTTAAAAAAGAACTACCATTTTAATAATACAGTAAATCTTCATTTTTCATTATTTTGTGATTGTACTATACGAATGAACTTGAAAATAGAACTCCTATATTTATCAGCAATTAAAATCTGAAAGAACTCAAGGAATTTATAAATTATAAAAAAATGTTAATTTCAAAAAATCTATCTTTTTACATTTTTGCTAATTGGAGAGTGACTCAAAAAGAGTGTTGAGAAATTATATCACAAAGAGCTCAAAACAAAAATACCTGGAGGATGGTTATTAAGTAAATCATAGATCTTTATATATAATATCATAGCGTCCATGAAATAGAAAAAAACGTTTTAGTGGTAATCTAAAATAAAATAAATTTTATATATGATACGGTGAAAAAATAGCAATGTATTTTAATTCTACAAAATTATTTTTAACAAATATAGTTGATAGCTATTTCGGCTCACGCCATCGTCCGAACTATGCTTAAACTAACATTCGCTTATCTATACATAGCTGTGCAGAAAAGGCACACAACACACCCTCTCTCCTGTTCCAACGGCCTAGCTTGTTACTTAAACACAATGATACTAAATTTTCAAAATTCTAAATGAAACAATAGGTGTCTATGACAATAAGATTATATGTGGGACGGAATGACGGCTTTGTAACAGCTGGAAATCAATAGACACCAATTATCACAAAGGATTCTTAACGAACAAACTAACATAATAGTATCGCCACTTGTCCAGCCGTTGTACAAAGGGGTGGTCTGATTTGCTTCCAGAAGGACCACTTCCGTCCCATATATAAACTTATTGTCATATACACCTATTGTTTCATTTAGAATTTTTGAAAATTTAGTGTCATTGTGTTAAAGTAACAAGCTAGGCCGTTGGAACAGGAGAGAGGATGTGTTGTGTGCTTTTTCTGCACAGCTATATATAGATAAGCGAATGTTAGTTTAAGCATAGTTCTGACGATGCCGTGAGCCGAAATAGCTATCAACTATATTTGTTAAAAATAATTTTGTAGAACTTAAATACATTGCTTTTTTTTCACCGTTTTATAATGGAGTTCTGCCAAGTGAATGCCAATTCAATCAATTTATATATGATATTTATGTTTATAAGATCATTTATCTTTATTAGAAGACAGGAGTTTTATATCACCAAGCCATCAATAAATTCGGTGTATTTAAGTAAGCAAGTAGTTAAACATAAAAGTGGAAACCCTGTGTACATATGCGATGGCTTGGAAACCGCGGAGCTTTTATTTTATTTAGCACCGGCGCGCCATATGAATAATTCAGAGTGTGTTCGCTCTGGGGCACGCTGTAGGCACGTCTCTTTACTCTTCTTTTGTGCCCCCTCAATAGTCCGCCCCTGTAGCCAGCATCCGGACTCCTTAACCCAACCGCGACAAGGTTCTTCATAATTGAATTATATTTTAGGACCACTCTACTTAGTTCGTTATATCAAAAAATTTATTTGCTGTCAGAGCTTAAATTTTGCATTGAGTTTTTAAGTTGGTACTATTATAGTGTGATATGTTCAACTCTTTTTAAATTACTCTTTTATTTCAATACACTTAAATGTTTCCTTACATTATACAATTTAATTATTTTAAAATATATACCGACTTGTTGTATTTCCATGACTAATGCATCAACGTCATACGAATCTAATCGTCTTGCGATCTCAACAAATTATAGAACCGCTAAAGTGTAACAAAACAATTGCACATAACGTACGTAAGTTATTAATTTGCTTTCAATCTTTTAATGATGTCTTGTAAATATTGTTATTATCAGAAAAAGCCACGTTCATATGTTTTTGTCTTTTTTTGTTGTTGAAATAGCATAGATAATTGTTTACATGCAATCTATATTTTTCATTTGAGCGTTAGAATATTTTTTGTTATAAAAATGAAACTAATCAACACTCCATACAATATGGATACATCTTTGATTCTTATACATATAATTATATTTTTTTTCTTGCTTTAAAAGTACTGAAATAAGATATGAAATAATTAGTCAAAATAATGTAATGAATGAATTTTATAAATGTTCCCTTTGTTTTTGATTAAATATTGTTTAAATTAATTTTAATATAAAGAACAATCAATTTTAAGAGCGTAGTTGATGACAAGTAACAGTTTTCATATAAATAAAAGCTCTTAAATATTTTTTTTATGATTAAAAGATATTAAATTTAAATCTTTCCTTTTATTTGAAAATAATCATTCAAATAATGGCATTTAGAAAATCAAGTATTTATTCTAAGTAATATTATTTATTATAAAAAATATAACTTTAAAATATTTATGTCAATGAAATTTTTCAATATGGTAAACCTAAGAGTATTGAATTGAAGGGTTAATAGCGTGTTTCGCAACCCCAGACAGAATTTGCTTTATTGTGCATACGCAAATGGTAAATTACTCTTATCGATAATTCATGTCGACAATCGAATGTGTGTTTTAGTGTAAGTGAAATAACATAATATAAAGTGGAAAAATACAGATATCTTATACATAATGTATATATCCCGGCTATTTTTCAAATCTGGATTGTTTTATGCGGAACTTTGACTGTCTTTTTTATATTTATTGTCGACACTTGTTTGCCGAACCATTAGACGGATTTCCAGGGTATTATCTTCGACAACAATTTGCTGTTAGTCTTAACAGCATCATAAGAAAATACAAATTAATAAGTCTCATTAAAAACTTTGTGACCTAAAATAATTATTTGCATTTATTCACTTTCTAGATAAATTTAATTCATAAGCATAAGGTTTTTCGTAGAAAAACAGTATCCTTGAAGATTAAAAATAGTGAGAGTACTTATAACCAAATGTATTGAAGCCAATAGGAGAATTAATAAATAACATTTATGCACTTACGTCTTATTCATATCCAGATGTTCCAATCATTAAACAGAGAACCACAAATGAAAAAATATACTAACCAGGTTTCGATTCTTGTTGAAGTCTACTTGAATCTGATTCAGATGAAAAAAGTACGATTATAAGTATTTTTTTTAATATAAATAATGCTTATATTAACTCAGACGCGAGCAAGTAATTTTTGTTTAATTTTTAAATATGACAAAAAGCTCAAGATTGTCAATTTATGGTAATCAAACATGTTTGGATCTAATAAATATTCTAAAATTATTTTGGTGTTTTCTCATAAATTTTTGGTAATCGATTTACGTGAAATTATTATAAATACTTTATATATATAATAACATAATATATCGTTATTAAACACTATGGTATCTTATAACATAGAAAAGATGTATTAATTTAGTATCGTCCCTATAAGTGTAAAAAGAAACTCAATGTCAACGACGATAATTCTCCTATAAAAAATGGCCTTCGTTTTGAGTATATAAAAAGCGAAAGGCGCCAGTGTAGTGAAAAAAAAACAAAAATCCAAAAAAATACAGAAAACTTTCTGTGTATTACGATTTTACGCTTTCTCGATTTTGCGTTATTATTATCATGGCATGGAACATATTTTTCCTTTTCAACTTTACATAGTCGGCCTTTCGGCGAGGGGCGTTTTACCAGGCATTAAATCTCCGCAAACGATTTATTGTGTGTAATACAACCATACAAACTATCTTCCGCTTTCGAGGATAAATAACAATAAATACCTGAAGAATATCTCATATTGGAAATTCCTGGTCTGATATGATATTCAGCTTTTGTCCGAATGAACGACTTTACCTTCCTACTGTGCTGTGTTGCCGTCAATATAACATGAAGTGATATTTCATATTACTATGAAGTTTCAATCGTATTTTGAAATATAATATTTGGAATGGAATAAAGAAAAGATATTTTTATATGTTTTATAAAGCTTTTTGAACCTTACCCTGAAGTAATTTTAATAAAACGGTTATCGAATGTTATTTATTTTACAATTTATGTAAATATAAATCGCAATGTTTTTTTTCCTTACAATCGATAAAAAAAACAAAAATTATATCGTCGATGAAAACCCATCGTTATACACGTATTTGGTAAGATTAAAAAAATATTATTTGTAAAAATGTTGTGTTGTCTATCTAGATGAACTCGGATACATCGGAGAGAAACGAAATCGTTCATCTCAAGATGTTGAGCAAGACAACTGATCTCTTCTAACTCATATGCAATTGCCCAAATCGATATTATAAGCACTAAACGATTCTGCAACGAGTACACCAATTATAAATGAACAATGTTTTTGAAAGATTTTAAATACCAATTTAAATGTAGAAAATCTCGGATACGGACACTGACGCAGAGAAATAAGCGCTTATTTTACATGCCTAAGCAGTAGTAGCTGGTTGTTTAGTTGAAATATGCGACATTTATTATAATATAATATATAATCATTTACTTCATGATACAAACGGTTCAGAGATCTTTATTTATTAGTTAGTAACGAGAGTCAAAAAATATGTGAAAGTTAATCATTATAGAATATTTAAAAAGTAAATGAACCAGTATAAAAGTTAAAAACATAAATATTACTTCAAATATATAACACAATAAATTACGATGTTAAAATATGTTAAATTTTCAAATAACACATACATCAACTCACTTAAGTATTCCTTGATATAATGTGATGTATATTTTTGTATTAGGTATTCTTGTTTTACGTTACCTCTACCATCCTTTCTTATATACACAACAGCAACCACGAATTACGTTTCTCATCTTTCAAAATAAATTAAATTCACCATCTTAAAAGTAGATAAGTTCTAACGATGCGTGCAGAACAAAACTGACAGATTACAAGGGTTCATTATCTCGGAAGAAGGAAAATTGCATTTCGTTTTTAACTTGCAAATGCAATATATGCAACTGCAAATATCCGTAGAGTACATGGAGGATGAACTGAGAAATAGAATAATATTACACAATTCATTTTCAATGTGAATAAAATATAATTTTAGAGAGTTTGGAGTTCAGAATTTTCTTCGACGTTTATTTGTTATATTGAAAAAATGTAAACCAAATTTTATTGAATTTTAAGTATGGTAATTGAAAAAATACTGATTATCTAATCTCAATATTGTAATGATGCAAAAACTTTATTAGTGGTATCTTTAAGCCGGTTCAAAATAAATCATTGCGACAAATTTGTAATGCCCCGTGGTACGTTCGCAATTCGCTGTTACATAGAGACTTGAAAATGCCTACAATTCGAGAGTTCGTTCGTGAAATGTCTCGAAACTTTCACAGCGATATAGGCAAACATTATAACCCTACAATTTCGTATCTACATAATTATGATGAGACAGTACCGAGTAATCGTCTAAGGCCGAGAGCGGTTCTGCTCGATGACCCGCCATAGGTTTGTTGTTACAGATCTTAATCCCAACATGGACAACCTCGGCATCTGAAAATGACTTTCTAATTTTGTTTCCTTACGTATTGTATATGCATGCGTGTGGCTGTGTGTGTGCCTGTGTGCACGCGTATGCATGAGTGAATGTAATGCGTATGGTGTCCGCATGAGCTGCACTCATTGTGGGTTCCAAGGCTCAGCTGCGACCTAATGTTGTCAACAATGACACAACAATTACAACAAGTTAAATCTATATATGAGAGATGGAGGAGACCTGAAGAGCTCTGATGCTGACGCGTCATAGATCTTAACGCTCCATGAATTTGATATCCCAAAAAAAAAAAAAAATAAGCCGGTGGATGAATGGCATTTTATTAAAAATAAAAGCTTTATTATAATGATGCTTACGATGAGTAAAACTTTTCTTGCTTTAATAAAAATTAAAAAATAATTAGTATTGAATTGGAACCATTCAAATTCTGTACAATTCCACGTACATTGTTATTTTTGCCATGCCATGTTTACCAGTGCGAGTGCATCCGTTTACTAGAATACTTGAAGATGCCTTAAGGCCAAATTCGGATCATGGATGACAAAATATGGGGAAATATACAGAGATCTTGCATACAAATCCGATATTGAAATTAAATCCAGCACCCTCAGTCTATATCTTAAGCTATATAATTACATATTTCAAAAAAAATAATCTTACAATCTTAGACTTTCTTAGCATATTTTTTATATGATTTTATTTATTAAACTATTTTACATTTCTTGTCCGTATCATATGAGAAATACATGAACATCTGGTTGATGAAACCCTTGTTTTTTTTTCACGAGAACTTATCGTAATTCGGTCGGTCAACCTATTACTTATTATCAAATCAATAAAAAGTGTTGGAGAATGTAAAAACTTGTGATAAAAATCAACTTAAAAATTGAAAAAATAATTGACAAATGACAGAATAAATATAGAGTTTTAAATTTTCAGTCACAAACTCGACAAATTGTCCACCACATTATTATGAAAAAATAAAATAAAATGACAATTGAGAATCAACTAATCAATTATCAATCTATTAATGCCAAATATGCTCGCCAAAAAAGTGACCTAATGCAATAATTTACTATTTAAATTCAGTACATTCTGTTATGTCCTAACATCGTTAAATATTTATCTCTGCCCCGTGTGAGGAGATGAGATATAATATATACAAATTGTAGCTAATTTCAAAGGAGAATAATTTATTTCTTCCAATAATATCTTGACAAAATTTTTTATTTTCGTGAAGAATTTTCTTCGATTCAAGAAGGAAATGTGATATGGTTGACTTTAAGAATTTGTCGTAAGAATAGACGCCAGTACAAAATAATATATATTTTGCTTTATAGTTTTCAGATGTGACTTTCATGATTGAACGAGTGTTGATTGGAAAGCGTTTTAGTTTATTGATATCACAAAAGGGTTTGACAAAGGATCAACATTTTTATAAACAACATATTATATAAATATTGTCAGACGCCCAGCTGATTATAACAAACTACTAAAGTACTTTTAAGGTGTTAACTGTCACTTCTTGATGGAAAGGCATGATATTTTAAATAATAAAAACACATTTTTTTAGTACTTATTTCCACAATATATTTTTTATCAACTGATAATGCTCGCGATGAGCGAAACCGGTCCTGATCAAAAAATATATTGTGGAAATAAGTACTAAAAAAATGTGTTTTTATTATTTAAAAGACTACAAGTATACATTCAATTTTATAAGAAATGTAGGGTATCGTGTTAACGAAAATCATATTTACAAAACAGTCGGCAATAATTTCTTTTTCTTTCCGTCTATATCGAATACGTTTTATTACTTAATTGACAGTTTGATTGTTTATTTAAAAGGATACCAGTTTGAATAGTTTGGTCAAATATGTAAGGAAAGAATAAAAAATAGATTTAAAGTAATTTTTGTGACATGACTCCGTTCTCATAAATTGTTTCATACTGTGTTCACATTTGTGGTTTGTCCGGTGCATTGTTTAGTGCCCTCGTAAACACAGGTTCCTTACTAAACTGTTGGTTACTTAGTTAAATAAAGCTGCTGTATGACCCGTTTTCTAAAACGAAAAATTAAACACACAGAGTTTATATTTAACAAACAATTAAAAATTATGAGCTGATAATTTTGTGTACACTTTAACACAGTTTTTACACATAAATTTTAAGCGAGTTTTTCCATATCGGGTAGACAGATGGAGCTGTTATCAAATGTTTAATGCTCTTCTTAAAAAACATATTTATTTTTAGTCCATGCTTTTTTCTCATTCCATGTTACATTCCACACAAAAAAAGTATAATTCCTTTGAAAAAAAGGACTGTATATGGAAATACCATTGCTGTTTTACAATAGACATTAATTTAAGAATACAACGTCAATATAATTGAACATTCAATAAGTTTACCAGTCAAATTATTAGTGACATAAATTTATGAATTCAAAAAAATATTTAGTGTTGTGAGTGTCTGTTAATTATGATTATTCATGGATATTTTGATGACGTTGCAAAGTTACAAGGCGTGGTTGTTGAATACCCACTTTAGCAGACTTTTATAGCTAAAACGTATGCGGTATGTAAGCTATATGCAGCATAAAATAATATGGTTATTAAGGATCGTGTTTCGTAAAGGATTCTTGAAACACGATCAACGTTATTGAGCTCTATTACCATGCTACGGCACTTTGATAAAGATTGTATATTTTTAGTTTAGTTAGAATTTCGAATATCTATCGGATTTCTGATTCTTAGACTTGAGTGGAATTACTGAGAGATTGAATTACTGGAACTAACGGATTCTCAAAAACAATTCATCGATCATTGCTGGAAAGCTAGGTGAACAAATATATACAACGATATTGGATGTATATACTCTGGATTATACTAGATTTAATTGAAACGACATATTTCACAGATGTTGGTTTCACTGTCGTTAGCTAATCATTTATCCGTCTTTTTACAGAGAGCAAGGACAACAATAAACCGATACAATGAATTAGTTAAATGATTTTTTGTGTCTAGTTTTCAATAAAATATTGATTCGACAAATTTTTATGACATCCTATACATTCAAAAAGATATCCAAAAGTTTATTGAAAATAAAATTGTTCGTGCCTCCGCTTAACCACATGGACACCGAACCGAAAAAGAGATACTGACCATTTAGATACAGACCCGACATGAATTAATACATAGGTTCCCAACCTTTTTCGGTTGACGACCCCCTTTTCATAATATTCATGTGACCTGCGACCCCCATACAATCCAAAAGCATACAATTTTTTTTTATTTAGTTGACCGTATAAGTTGGCGACCCCCAGGTTGGAAACCTAGGAATTAATACAACCGTAAATGTTATATCAAATTTAAAAATTAAAATTTATCATCGAAAATATTCCTAAATGATACTAGGTACGTGGATATTTAGTTCACCTTACCGAACACAATGGTAGAAATATTGTACATTTTCTTGATTGAGATTGAGAACTATTTTTACATTACAATATTGTCGAAAGGTTTTTATTCAAGTTATTGTTTAATGAGGATCATAGGTATCTGTTCTTTGGAAATTTCTAAAAAAATTAAGCATCGCATTTGTTTATGGCTTAAATTATCAAAATTGAAGATATACTTTGGTCACATCGGTAAAAGTATAGCGTTAGTTGTTGTCTGCTGCTAGCGTGTTGACGGTGCACTCTAAACAAAAGGCGCAACACCGTAATTATGTGTTTGCATTATGTCATTAGAGGGAGCACTGCACGGTGCCGTGGATAATGTGCTCTACGTTGGGGGTAATGGGTGAAGCAAGATGCTGCAGGCAAAGCTTGAGTTAATTCGTCTTATTTCGAAACGTTATAGAAAACCTAGCTAACTTACAACCCTCACGATTATATACTTGAAACGATATTCTTATTTTGTTTGAACTATAATATATAATCCATAAAAAAACCGTAAATATTCAAAATACATCTTAAAATATTTTGATTGCATACTGATATTAAATTGTGGACGTTGATAAAAATTTCATTTTGAATTGATTACAATAAAATTTTCCATTTTTTTTGAGCAAAGTTGAATCATTATTGGATATACTCTATTCAGTAGTATGTACTTAAGTAATTGACTTTGACGGTGAAGACATTTTCATAAAAATTCTATTTCTTTACTTTTTCTAAAAGCACAAACTTGCGGTACGACTAAAACTTTGTAAATAATTGGAAAGTGGTCGCAAACATTGTATTAATATAATGACAAAGTTAATATTTTCATTTTATTTTGAATCTTCAGTAAATGGTAAGTTATTTGAGCTGTGAAAAAATCATTTTTTGTTATACTTGAAAAAAAAAAGATAAAAGTCGTTAAAGGCCAAACTAGCCAAAACAAAAGAACCAGTATTAATGAGTTTATGATATATTTTAAATCGTACAATGCTCCTTTATTAGCCAAATTTGTAAGTATTACTTCTAATTTTAAATCTGTTAGATAAATAATAACACTATAATCTTTGAGCACGTGATTTTTGGTTTATAAATTACTCTAAACTTTTAGTATATTTATATTATTTCAGTTTGACATAGTTATTGTATAGACTAATTTGGCGTGTAGCTATTTATATGGAGCCATTTAATGATAAGGTAAAGAAACTTGATTTGTTGTGATTTTTTATGTTACAAAATTTTTGTAGAGCTTTGCAGAATTTTTTAGAACTGAAATACATTGCTATTTTTTCACCGTGTTATAATGGAGTTCTACCAAGTAAATGCCAATTCAATCAATAGATATTATATTATTTCTTTTTTAAATTGCTATCATTAAATGGCTCAATATAAATGGCTACGAGCCAAACCAGTCTATGTAATATAATTTTTTAGAACTTTGTAGGGTTTCGTAGAACTAAAATACCTTGCTATTTTTTCACCGTGTTATATAATATCTCTTTATGAAAACTGGCAAGTTGTTAATTCGGGTTTCCTTTTAAAAATTCAAATAAATCGACCCTAATGAACTGACGCAAAAGAATTTTCACTTCATTTTAGACGAATACGTCTAATTTAGGCGCATTCTCCTGTTATAGCATCCAGGCTTACCGTGCAAGACTGGATTACTAAAACAAGACAAATGCCTTACTTAACCCGGCCACTTGTGCTATATGTCACCGTTATACATCAACCTTAACAAACTGAGCTACAACATAAATTACAGTCAGTAAAAGAATTAACACATTTCGAATAACAAAAAAAATACTATTTGAATTGAAAACTGTGGCTGTAAATGATTGCTTGATTTATTGAAAATTAATATAGTAAAAAAGTCTACTAACGTATATGGAAAATATACAAAATGTGAAGTGAAGGAAAAAAAATAATATTTATTTTGAACTGAAAATTGTATGAAATAATTGACCTACTAATTTTTCATTATGTCAATTATGACGACGATGGAAATATTATCCTATTTTAAATTCTACGTCGTTAATTTTAAATGATACAGGCTTAATTTTGGAGTAACAACTACAGTATCCTTATTCGGGAGGCACAAGAATAAACAGCTAAGACTTAAGGCTCTTGATAATATCGTAAAGTACGTGTGTACCTAATGCTAGTAATTAAACAACACGTTGTGAGGCAGTCGTGGCGAAACTGAAATAATGTCTTTGCACACACACTTTGTACACCGATGAATAGATGTATTCAACTTAGGAATATCTACATTATTATTCCGTAATGTAAACCTGATGGTTCATATTATGCAAGATAATTTTGCCATAAAGTTAGATTAATTATAAAATGTAACAATTTAGGTAACGTACCGTATCCACAACATGCAAAATAGTATTTGTTGTTAACTTGATTACCGATACATGCGGGTTTGATGGCACCTTATAAACTAAGGTTGTTTAAATAATAACCTTCTCGCAGATACTACGGCATAGGGAGAGTGAGTAAAAAAGAATTCGTAGAAGAGTTTCGTTTATTTATGTAAGTGGTTGCGACCCTTCCAGATTGGATGTGATCACAAAGTTACATGCTTTTACCCTCGATAACATACAAAAAACTAATTTAAGCAATGTTTTTGAAATAATTAAATCGATTCTTCGCTCAAATTCGATTAACATTGCGGACCTCAAATGATTCCCAGAACACCTATAAAGGTGGCTAATATACAAGCATATCACCAATACGTATGCAGTTGCTCCTATGACGCTCCTAATTAATAGAAAAAAAACTATAGATACACCAACTGTTCACTAATAATAACACTTTAAGTCGGTTGATGAAAAAGCACAGGTGTTTGAATAAAGGCATCTAAGTTAACAGCTTTTGACTTTAAAATTAATTTTTCCTATTAAAAAAAAATTAAGAATATATTTGTAAGCGAAGAAATACATCTAAGGTTGGTTTAGTCGATAGATAAGATTAGTTATAGATCGATAGAACAGTAAATAAAATTTATAATCATTTGATGTGTGATTTTTTTTAAATATTCACATAATGCCGTGATCAAAACTTTGCCAGGTGACTTTCAAAAGATATTTTTCCTTTCAATTTATAAGCCAATTTTTAGAATAGTTTTTAACGGTTATATATTACAAATCATTTAACCTGAAAACATAAAATATTATAAAAATCTTTCAAGTACGATACTGAAATGAATTGAAGTTTGATTTCAGCCATTGCGTCAAATCTAATTACATGTAAAATATTTTAGTTTTTGTATGAAAGAAATCAATAATTGTTGGAAAACTATCAAGTCTTTTTCTATGAAACAAAATAGAAATAAAATTTATCAATTATATATTTCTCGGTATTATTAGTAAATGTATAACGCTTGAAACCAATAAAATGCCAAAAATTATTACACACATATAATAAAACCATGCGTGTATTTGACGCTTTAATTATATGATTTTAAAATGACCATTCAATTATTTCTGAACAAACAATAAAGGGCTACAAATATATCATATTGTATTGTTTCATTTGGTAACTCAAAGGATGTGAAATGATTAAAATTAATATCATCGGTTGCATTTTAAATCATACAGCTATTTTTTAATATTGGCTTTCAAAATTCAATACGCTTTTTATTTGTTTAAGCGAGTTTCGTTTACGTAGGTTTCGCTCTCATGGTTAAATAAAAATACTAATTTATTGTTTTGCTCCAATTTATTTATCTCATTTTGACTTCCATTTAAAAAAATCATAAAAGGTTCAACAAAAAGGGAAAAAACTTCATGGATATTATATTGTCTGTCAAACTTCATGAAAAAAAGTGATAATATTATTTATGAACGATAAATTATTAAAAAATAGACATTGATATGTTTCTGAGTGAAAAATCTATAACATGAATTTATTGAAATGTATAAAAACTATTCAGCCATTTACACAAACGAATCTTGAGAAAAAAAACATTTTTTTTTTGTAACTCGTCGATTTATTTGTACGTCAGAGGCGTTTAATTGAGTGTGGTTATATCATTTCTTTCGCGCCCTATTTTGGCAGACATCCTTTGTTCTCGTGGATGATTTATTAAGCCTGACATAACCTTCGAACGGAAAAAGTATAGAAGAAAAATACACCAATTGTTTAAGTTTGACAAGGAATTCGAGCGAGAAAAAACATTGTTTCCAACTTGCTGCCGGTCCGGTTTATGGTGTTTCATCAACACTCGGCTATACTTCTACTTCCACTGTTTTATCGCTTACTAAATTACGCCATGGTCTTGGCAAGTTTATCTGATAAATACTTTTATCTGCAAACTTGGTTTCAGCCCCACTGCAAGAATCCTGGGTCGCCTCGCCCCCGACGAGAGAACGGAAAACTTAAATACAAGTTTACGATTCTGTCGTGATAGAAAAATCGTAAGCCAAGAGGAGATTTAGGATAAATAATTCGCAAAACTTTAACATCAGCTGGGTAATCTCTTCAAAATCATCTAACAGTAATAAAAATGAACTTTTGTATATACTACCATTTAGAAATATAAAATCGCAGAGACTTTTCAAATTTTGTTTGAACGATACTTAGTCAATCTTTAAAGTTTTAGTATTAATAAAAAAAAAACTCTACGTCGAAACCAAATTTATTGTGTTATAGACTGTATTTGAATTTTTACAACTTTGTACGATTCTACATGCTTTGCCACTAATGACCCGAATTTCGTCTTTCGGCATCTTTAGACATTCTATCACACAGATGCAACAGAACTGATTACACATGTGGAATCGTACAGTAAGTTGTAACAATTCAAATTTGATATTGAAATTACATCAAGCACCTTCAGTCAAAATCATAAATTATAAAAGTAAACTATACGATAAATGTGTAGTAAGCTTTATATAAATACATATAATATATCAAGATTTTCATTTATTTGTTTTAAAAATAATCAATAATTACCGACGATCATGTATTTTCAATATTTTATCAATCTTGCTTGCATTAGAAAATATTAAAAAACAACAAATAATTCAGAACACAGTTATACGTTTAATAAAATAATTATCACTAGAAATTCAGTTTTGCAGACTAAATAAGCTAAAAGTATTAATCAGAAAGAAATAATACAATGTTTTAAAAGTGATTATTATTATTATGTGAATAATGAAATTGATTTAATTTATCATTGACTTAAATTTTAAAGAGTATTTCTCGAAAATATCTCATATAGTACGGTATTGAAGTCTTCAAAAATAAATAAAATGTTGCGTTCAATTTATTACAACCAGTCAGCTTTGGCAAAATAGTTTAAAGCGACATAAAATTGGTAATGAAAATAATAAAAACAGACAGCGAAACCTTCTTCCCAATAAGAATTTAGTCTGAGCTTTGTATACATATAATACTTTCGACCTAAAGCTTTTATAAAGCCGGCCAAGTCAAAATTATGTCTAACTTCCGGCTCGTTTCCAAAATAGCATTACTCTCACTATGTTGATCGTTATACAATATGGCTTGGACAATATACTGGACTCCCGAAAATCGATTTTATTAAATCTGCGCATACGTCAAATCAATCCCAAAGGGCTTAATACTTTTTACGGGATTAATCCACGTCTTTTGACATGGACTAGTAGATTGAAGCAAAAGAGAACAGCGATTACCGTATTCCTCTTCATACTTTAATTCGGTTCATTTTTTTTTACCCGCTTTTATTTTTTATATGATATATGTATATACATACAACTTTTATTTTTTATTTATTATTAATGAAACTTTCATGGAATATATTTATTTTTAACGAACATTGATTGTTACTATCTTATTTTTTATCGGGTATAAATAATTTTCAGCCACGATCATGTGTTTAAGATCAAACTCCAGAAGAATAATATATAATTTTTTTCAAGTTTGAATTCTTACAACTCTAAACGATTCCAAATGCTTTGTCACTAACGACCCGGGTTTCACCTTTCGGAATCTTCAAGCATTTAATCAATGTTAGTTGATTGATATTTGTTGAAAAGCCCTTTCAAGAATGTTTTATTAACAAGATCGTTAATGAAAATTATCACAAGCAATTGTGTAAATAATTATAAGATTAATATTGTTAAATTTATTGCTTGCCTTGGGGCAAGTTATCCTGTAGTTAATAACTTTAGTAATTATGTAATTTTATTAATTGTAATTTTAGTAATTATTTAGTAACAATGCTAACTGTTTATTTTTTGTCAGTACTGTTGTATCAGTGTGATAGATGACTTAAGATGCCGAAAGATGAAACGCGAGTCGTTAGTGACAAAGCATGTGGAATCGTACAAAGTAAGAACAATTCAAATTTGATATTGAAATTTCATCAAGGACCTTCGGCCGATATCATAAATTATGAATAATATTATATAGAAAGTTTTCTGTTTCTTTTCTCCAGCAGCATCAAAATTATTTAGTACATATTTCCAATCATCTTGTGACTCTTATATATTTAAGGATTTTAATAAAAGCATTATTTCTTTAAAAAAATAGTCTGTTATATTCTTAAAATAAAAAATATTGTAAAAGTTTTGTAGACCCAAATAAGCTTTTTTTGTTGAATGGTGATTTTTGGCAGAAATATACACAATTGTTCAAACTTTCGTCGTCAAGAAAGGGTAAGGATGAACTCACCACATTTTCAATGTATTTATCGACATACAGAAAAACATTGAAACGTGGGAACAATACATTTTTCTTATATAAGACAAAACAATGCCGAGCATTTTTTTTTTTTAATCTAAGATATTTCTTTTTTTATTAACTGTTGATCATACAAAAAATAACGGTTATTTTAGATAAATGAAGGATTTACTTACACAGTTTTGAATGTGATTAGTCTAATTATAAAAAAATATATAATCCAAAGAATCAAGTGTGACTGATGTTTTTCATTTAAAAAACCAATTTTTTCAGAACTTAATATTGTATAAATATACTTGCTTGTAAATCGTTTTTTATCAGTTGATAGTGCTAAAATTTGTGTCTTTATTATTTAAAATATCATGCCTCTCCATCAAGAAGTGATAGTTAACACATTAAAAGTGAAACTATTGACTTTATAATAAAACCATATGCTTCAAATTGGAAGCAAATATCAATATAAGCATATATCGGTTTTTGGTCTCACACCCTTGGAATAGTTGAAGAATCGATGATATATTCACAAAAAATAGTTAAGTGTTGTAGAGCTCACCCTTTTGCTTTAACGGATTCAAACAAACGCGACGGATTAGTGCGATAAACCCGTATGAAAAATGTAAAAAGCCAATGTCCTAATAATAACAAATTCGTTTGTATCAGCGTTACTTTACCGTATATTTTTTTAGCTACTTTTAACAAAAACAAATCGTACAACGGCGCTGTAATAATAAATTTCAAACAGCTTGAGAATAAGCTCCCGATAACAGTTATAAAAATATGCTGTATGTTTTTTTTATACTCGGATCAAATCTTATTTTAGAACTTAATGAGAAAAAAACGGTAACATATCTTGAAGTATAATAGATTATTTTGTCGGTTATGACAACGATTGTGTTTTTGGTTATAAATGTAAAAAACAAAATACCAGAAAAACACAATTTCAATGAAAATATCACCTATGCTAAAGAATTTATATATAAATCGAATTAAAAATTGTATTTAAAATCATTTCCTGATACATATGTGCTCATTTAGGTAAAACTATTTTAACAATTCTTCATTAGTATATTTTAAATAAGAGAGCATATATTTTTAGTTATAAATCTTGATGAGTATACAAATTTTACGCATTAATATTTGTCAGATTATCTATAGCAGTGATCGCCAAACGGTCGCTAGCGGGCTACCAGTAACTCGCCGAGGCTTTTTCATTAGCTCGCGTAGGATATTTTATAATATTTATAAATTTTCCTATAAAATTGTATTCTTGAACTCCGAAAACAAAAAAAAGAATCGAGCTAAATTTCAACGAAATGCTTGAAAAGTTGCAGTTGTAACATTTTGTAACATAACAATTTGTACGTACAACGAAGTAAAATAGAGAAGCGGTCAGAGATGTATTACGATTGATGTGAACTGCACACATGTCTCTCTCTCTCGCTTATTTGTATCACCATTTGTTAATAAGGAATATGTAAAGGTAGTTCAACAGACAATTTCAATTTCTGAAAGTAGCTCACATCCTTATTGAGTTTGGAGATGACTGATCTATAGTTTGTCTTCACATATTATATGATACCACATATGCGTTTTAGAAAAACTAGAGATTTGTTGAATAAAAGAAGAAACAACAATATTTAAAAATAAATGGCATACTACTTTCCCGATGAAAGCTTTCATATTTTATTACTTGGTAGTTTAAACGAAATTGTATTGATCTATATTTAAAGCTCATGTCATGTGTATATATTTTACGGAGTAGTGAAAGTCCTCAAAAATCAAGCGACGTCATGAAATGACTAATAATTCTGCTATTCTCCAGAGTAACATCATTATAATTAAAAATATATATTTTTCACTAAACAATTTTGCCCGGTTAGGTATTAAGTAAAATATCTAATGCATTTGCTATCGATGTTTCTCTGTAATGTTGGGCACACATTTTTTTCATCTAGTTGTATTTTCCAAATGTCAAACAATTTTGGCTCTTTTAGTCAACATCTAACATTTTTTTACAAGTTGAACAAGAAACGAAATGAATTTTGTCGATTTATTCGATTGTCAAATACATTCGCTTGCTTCGCAGTTATTTTAAAAAATAAATATTTTGACAACAAACAAAACGTGGGAATTGTTCAGTCATTTTGTTTTTCCCGCTAATAAAAACATCCATGACGTATTTTTCAGCCACGTTTTTAAATTGTTTGTAAATTTAGATGTGATTCTTGATAATTTGAAATTTGAGATTTAATCATTATTAAACACGGCTTCTATTTAAAAAGAATTTCTTTATTTGTTTTGAACATTTTGAGAATCAAAAAATAAAATAATAATAAAGATAATTCATGTAAAATGAAAAGATGTAACCCTTCGGAAACTGATTATTTCGGTATTTTTTTAAGATCGAAACTCAAATTGTATACAATAAACAAAAGTCCCAAGTTCAGGTATCTAATTACTTTTATATGAGGTTATTTCCTTTTGACAAGTCATAAGATTAAAATAGTTATCGATAAACGGTTCTAGGTGAAATTAATGAGCATAATAAACATTATTTAAAAACATGGAAATATCATATTCATAACAAAATGGAATACAGTAAGCCCCCCAATAATGAAGAGATAGGGGGATCATTACCGGGGAGCTCATTATTGGGGGGTTAAGATTTTCAATTGATTTTTTTTATTCGAAATGCGGAATAACATATTATTTTTTAATTAATTAATTGATGATAAATATGTTTATTACTTATGCATATACGTATTCAAAATTATTGAAGTCGTGCACATTATCAAGACATGTGAATTTAGAGACACGAGACAATGCGCGACAGTATTTTAAATACAGATTTGTGTGAACTGTTTTTATGAAAGCCTAATTAGGAGTTTTATTTTTTTCATTATTCGGGGGATCTAACTCGTTATTGGAAAACCTGCCACAAATGTTTTGGGGGGTTCATTAGCGGGGAGCTCATTATTGGAAGGTTTACTGTATTAAATAAATTCAATTTGAAATACTATGAAATCGATTAATTGACATGGTTTTTGATTGAATTGGCATTAACTTTGTAGAACTTCATTATACCACGGTGAAAAAACAGCAATGTATTTTACTTCTACAAAATGTTATTCTGAAAATATATGTAAATCAATATAAATGATTAATTTATTAGATTTCTTTTATATTGAAAGTCAACATAGGAAGGTTTTTATAAGCCGTACTTTTGAGAAGAGTCTTATGTAACTGCTAAAAATGAGTAATATCTCTTCTGCATTCAACTTAATAAAACAAATATATTGAATCAATTCAATCAATTCGACCGAAAAAGAAAACTGAATCGAAGTTATATTACTTGGTCCAAGGGTTAGAGGCAAATAATTGTTCAAACATAGATCTTCATTACATGCAGCGCAAGACGTAAAAGTTCAACTTGTTGTGTCGTCTCAGTCAGAGCCACTGTCTTTCGTATTTGCCTGCAACAAACGTTTTCAATATAACGGACGCAATAAAGATTTCACTCCGTTTCATAAAGTGTATCTGTAGAACCATAGTGGACAATTGTAAGCGGTTATTTCATTTATCGTACTTTATAAGATAAATTTCACATACTGAATTAGAAGGTAGAAACAAAAATATTATCCACATTCTTTCATTCAAACTAAAAAATGTGTTCTGCCTCCTATATATTCTTCAAGAATCCTACATAAAAAAAAAACAAATTTAAATACTACAATCAATTCAATGTATTCCAGTCGTGTTACTGAGAGGTAAATATCTTTGGCTTTGATACTAGAGACAATGGGCTCAAATATCACTGTTATAATTATATGAACTAATTTTCCAATCGATTTTTAACATAAATTTTAAGGTTTTCACTGTTGATTCGTGTAAAAAGACGCGTCAAATTGCGTTTTATTTTTAAATAAAACACAATTTGAGTTGTGGTATTTTCATATGTATGATAAAGGTCAAGACTCTATTCATATTGTGTTAGAAACAATGGATATCTGTGATTATTGAATACCTTTCCATCCATCAAATTGTTTAAATAAAGCGTAGAAAAAGTTTTGATTACCTTTAGCCCTATCATTGAATTAGTCTCAAATCTTTATTATTTAAAAAAAAAAGGTTAAATGACTTAATATTATAACTACAAAAAGTAAATACTAGGACATCAATTGCTATTTATCGAAAGAAATTTGTTATAAGAGTATAAATATTTCGGTAGTCTATTTTATGAGAATATTCCCAATTATTGTCTTTGGTATTGATAGAGTTGAGATAAACTGCCTTTATTTCGTAAGGCCTTCGTTATACTATCGCTTCTCTAGTAAATTATATTTAATAGTAACATAAGATCCAGTATTTTAATCAATATTAACTTGATCTTGATTTAAATGGTACTTAACAAAATTATGGAGATGATGAAGTATTAGTTTTATTTCATGAGTTACTTTGCAATGTGTAAATAACATGGTTTTCCTCAATTCAGTGACAAATTATAATTAAGTCATCATCCAACAGAAAAATAATAATTCATTAATAATTGATTAATTAATAAACTTCTTTCTCGAAATCGATGCTTCATAATTATCGTGGGATATTTCACATGCGCAGTTTATTGAATATTAGTAGCAATGATTTATTTATCGTATATATTAATTTGTATTTATTGTCAACAAAATTTTCTGAAATTTCGTTTTGCTGTCACTGCCCCAACTCAATTACTGTATCAGTATATGTATGAGTATACACATTTTTTCCTTATTTGATAAAGTAAATAATATTTATAAAGTAACCATAATGAATATAACATTTTTAACTAAGACTTAACATGTTGAAATTGATGCTCTTATAAAAAAGGCATTGCAAGATTTTTTCGTAATTTTGTGACACAAAAGTAAAGTGGTTAAAAGATATTTTTGGACTATATATGCAATCCTAGACGAGTCTTCTCCATTTAATATTCGTTCTTAAGAAGAATTTCTGTGTAAATTATTTTATTCCTATGACGTATTAGCATAGTTTTGAACTATTCGTTTATTTAAAAAAAAAAACACCTTTATTATGAGTATTAAATATGTGAAATATGATAAAAATGTTCTCTGTAACGAATTATTTCATTTATCTTGGAGTTTTAAATTGTGTTTTAGATTTTAAACTTTATTTCAGCAATATTGGTGCAAAGTTAAAGGTACTTATGAAACTTTTATTATACGTTTATTTTTTTTGTAATCTCAATTCCGAGAGTTGAGCTTTGCTGAACTTTGCAAAGTGCGATCTTTTTGTGGTTTACCATGCATCAACATTTAAGGGTTGTTAATTTTATCTCTTGATTACATCTCGGAGAGGAAAATTTTAATACCCTTACCAATTATTAACCAAAACTGTTTTTTGAATCTGAAAAAAGTTTTTGAGTAAATGTGTTATGTATGCAATTCCTGCAACCAAAACCGCTTCTGGCGAAAGAGACAACTAAATTGCTCAATAATATATATAGGCACGGTACGTTTGAAAAGATTCTGTCATTGTTTCATCGCTTGATATATCAAACAATATATCTAAAGCATTAACAGCCGATAAACGGTATCAAATCATAGATTAATTGATAGAAGTTATTACATTTAAAATTAGTTACAGAAAAATAGATTTCAGTACGTGACTGTGGATTTAAAAATATTTAAAAAAGCTCAGCTATGTTCCATACCTACAGATATACGTTTTTGAATTTCATTGTAGGTTTTACATTAAATTCATTAAAAATTATTCATGGCAAGAATCTAAACCATATTTTTTAATTTCATTCGTAAAGAGTTTTTTTTTTTTTTGGGATATCAAATTCACGGAGCGTTAAGATCTATGACGCATCAGCATCAGGGCTCTTCAGGTCTCCTCCATCTCTCATATATAGATTTAACTGGTTGTAATTGTTGTGTCATTGTTGACAACATTAGGTCGCAGCTGAGCCTTGGAACCCACAATGAGTGCAGCTCATGCGGACACCATACGCATTACATTCACTCATGCATACGCGTGCACACAGCCACACGCATGCATATACAATACGTAAGGAAATAAAATTAGAAAGTCATTTTCAGATGCCGAGGTTGTCCATGTTGGGATTAAGATCTGTAACAACAAACCTATGGCGGGTCATCGAGCAGAACCGCTCTCGGCCTTAGACGATTACTCGGTACTGTCTCATCATAATTATGTAGATACGAAATTGTAGGGTTATAATGTTTGCCTATATCGCTGTGAAAGTTTCGAGACATTTCACGAACGAACTCTCGAATTGTAGGCATTTTCAAGTCTCTATGTAACAGCGAATTGCGAACGTACCACGGGGCATTACAAATTTGTCGCAATGATTTATTTTGAACAATTTGAAGTGTCTTCAGATGCTTCTGGTGAGCATAAGCCCACACTGGAGTAGCGTACACCATAATTGGTCGAGTTATAGCTGTATAGAGGAGCAGCTTGCTTTTGAGAGTAAGCTTGCTCTTCACATTGAGCATAAAGTTTAGTTTAGCTTTTACACCATAAGCTTGACGTTTTTTAATCGCGGTGTGCTCATAGAATTTTAGCCTATTGTCTAGAGTGAGTCCTAGATACTTGACAGTATTGGACCACTTGATTTCTGTATTTTGCATACGAATGCAATCGAAATTGGGTTTTCTAATGAAACCCTTTGAAAACATAACTGCAGCGCTTTTTTCGGTATTGATTTTAATTCGCCAGTTTTCACACCAGTCCGCTATGGTATCAGCCAATAGCTGGACTTGTGTGACAGCACTTTGCCGATTACGAGATTTTGATAAAATAGCAGTATCATCGGCGTACTGAGCTATAACTGCTTCGCTTTCCCTACCGCAAGGAATGTCATGCGTGAATATATTATACAGTATGGGTCCCAGGACGGAGCCTTGCGGGACACCAGCCTGGATCGGTCTGAAGGAGGATCGAATTACACCCATTTTGACTTTGAAGTGTCTATCCGTCACGAACGAGTTGAGAATCTTTACAAGTAGTAATCCTATGCCAGCCTTCGACATTTTGAATACGAGCCCTTCGGTCCATACCCTGTCGAAGGCTTTAGCAATATCTAAAAAGAGGCCCGCCGTGACCTCTTTATGAATGAATCCACTTGCGATCAACTCTACTACCCGAAGAAGTTGGTGGTTTGTCGAGTGATTCGCGCGGAAACCATGCTGTGTATCTGGGATTATCTTTTTCTCTTCCACCACTTCTTGCAGTCTAGCTTTAATCACACGCTCTAGAATTTTGCTCATTGCGGGTAGCAAGCTTATTGGTCGATGGTTTATCGGAAGAGTGTGATCTTTCCCAGGCTTTGGAATTAGAATAATATCCGCTTCCTTCCAACGTGATGGAAAATATAGTAATCTTAAGCACGCGTTGATAATAGTGACTAACGAGCTAATACCTTTAAGCGGTAGATGTTTTAGAGCCTTATTACCGATTCTGTCATTTCCCAAAGCTTTTCTGTCAGAAAGCGCTTTGATTAGTCCTTCCACCTCGGCAAATGTAGAAGGACAAATAGGTTGACAGTCTTCAGTTAAGGGTTGTTCTAGGATTAGCTTAGCGGTTGCTTCTATATCTAACACGCTATTTTTCAAGCGTCGTAAAGAGTTAAATAACAATTGAAGAATTTTGTTGCTTAATAATTTTACACATACAAGATGTATTATCGTCTGAGGGTATTTAGTGAAATTTCAATATCAAATTTTAATTATTGAATATTTGAACATTTCCATAGTTTGTTACTCACGACTCGTGTTTTGTCTTTTGGAATTATCGGGCATTTAATCACACGACTGCAATAAAACAGATTATCAACTAGGTTAAAACAAATTCTTGGTTCTGAATGACAAAAGATATAGAAATATGCAATGTATCGAAAATTCAAATTTTGTTAACACGCTTCATGATAATCGAAAATGTTTCACGTATTTTAGATTGAACGCATTCTGCCTCCATGGACTATCTAATCACGTGTCACAATAACAGCTATACACAACACATAATATAATCATACGTGGCCCGGAGAACTACACACACTCAAACTGTAGGTCCTTGATAATACCCGCGTCTCACTTACGTCTTGAGTTTCTAGCAGTTTTGAATATATAGAGTTCATAATAACTTATCAGAAAGCTGTCTTCTAGGTAGGAAAATGTTGGTAGGTATTTGAAGACGTAAACTTATTAAAACATCCTTTTGTTTTGTGCGTCTCATAAGAATTGTATTATTAAATTTATGCCATATACACAAAAGGAAGAGTTAACATTACATAAAATACCCAAAGGGCATGAGAACTTTTTAATCATCATCATCATCATCATCTACTGTAGTTACTCTTTGAGAAACAATTTCCCAAATTCAATCGATTTTAAATTATCAGAAAAATATTTTGACTTTTTTATTTTAGGTTTTTATATATTATAAATACACATACAAGAATATTTGTATCTTGGCGAAAATCAGTTAGAATATTTAAGTTACAACCCTACAACTCATTTTTAATTTAAATTATTAAATGCGATAAACATATTATAAAAAAGCTCTCTAATGAACACAGAATTAAGTTTGACAGAATGAAAAGAGCTTATTACTAATTTAATCAGTCTGTTCTTCTTAATAAATTAAAAATAAACGTGTGAGACTATTTTGTTTTTCTTGCTTCACTTTTACAGATTGAATAAATGAAAAAAATTCTGAGTGCTACGTAAACATATGCTTTGAGCAGACCCGTATTAATTGATTAAATAATGAAAATACCCGTACTTAGAATTTAATCGGTTTACATAGTTTCCGAATATCACTTGATAAACAATTTAATAAGATTAATATTATTTCTACATAAATTGCTTAGTGATAAAATATTTCAAAAGCGTTAATAGAAAACCTTCAAATGATATTTCATAAATTAACTTAACTTTCAATGATAAAAACGTATGAGTACGATAGCATAAAATATTTAGATTATTAATCGAAATTCTTGTTACGTCGTACAAATATTTATTTATTTCACGAATTGAACAATCCAATAACTTGTAAAATATTATGTCAGTTACTTTGTAAATGGAGTAACTAATTCGTAGCAAATATAGTAAATATGTTATAAACTGTGGAACGAGATACTGTTTTAAGTTGAGCGACTATATAGTACAATTGTTAAATTCTATCCGTTCTCAAGTGAGACAGTTTCTGAAAAGTTCGCTGATGGCAAAATATAATTTTATCTAAAATTTAATATGAAATATTACTTAGGTACTGAAACGAAGTTGCTTTGTTCCATTAAGTTTTATATACTCTTCTTAAAATTCTTGAAAATATTTAACATGGATTTTTATAGCTTTTTACATATCATTATAATTATATTTGTTTTTGAAACAAGAAAATATGTATTATTAAATTCCAATGTTACTTTACTCCAATTATTTCCTTGAAATTATTCTTATGAAAGAAATATAAGCCAAATTTTTTATTTACATGTAGTATCAAGTTTCATATATGATTTCCTCGGAAGCATATATAATATATAATATTTTAAGCTTTTCCAATGTCTTCTTCTCAAATATAACATTTATTTATTATATTTTAAATGTTATTTGAAGAAATATGAAACGTGGCGTTCTAGGAAAATCGCTTTGGCTTTTTTTTTAATTCACTCTCCCGGTGTAAAGTATCTGAGCACATGACAAAAGTATTTCTCAACAGAAGTAACTTTGAGAACATATGGTTACTCAATTACAATATATTAATTCTTAAGTAAGTAGAGATTAAAAAACTAGACTAAGAATAAATCTAGAGGTTAGATAATCTCTCTACACCTCGATTACAGTATCGGAATTTCAAAATATCTTTTATATGATTTGATTATAATGTAATCACTGTTTCGGTTTCAAGTCAACATAAAAACTATTCTAAAGTATCTCACTTAGCTTTATAAACTGTTATATTTTTTAAAAGATCGTCATTGTATCGTCCTACTTTTTCTAACATCAATAATTTTATAAACATGTGAGCTGTGCAATTTAATGTAGAAATTTCATGTTAAATTGTTTTGAGAAAAGAGACAGAAATAACATTATGTTACATAAAATAAATAATAATTAGTCAATTGTAGAGTTTTCAATAAGGTGGTTATTTCCATTTTTACTACTTTTTACTTATTTCCAATCTAAAGGATCAAACCTTGAACTTTTGTTATAGCAATAAAGATATTTATTATATAATTAGATATCCGACTGTTTTCAATTTTAAAATATGTTTTTTTATTAGTAAATGACTATATTTGCTTTGTAAATCTGTTCGACTTCTATTTTCTTTACTGTTAAACACGTCAGAAAAATGGTAAGGAAATTCAAAGATCATGTTTCTGTCTTTTGAACAAATTTTGTGTATAGTACCTAAGTTAATTCGGGGTTGATATTTAAATGTGAACCTTTATAGAGATTCAATTGATAGATTTTTATTCACTACTTAGATGATTTTACCACATATTCTTCCCACGTAGTTGATTAATGAAGAAATGCTTTTGAATTGAGGAGAGGTATTTTTTCGATCACGTTAAATCAGTTATTTATAAAAGTTCAATTGACCGTCATAAAGTGGAATGTCAAGAAAACTAATTCTTTTTACTTTTAAAACTTATTTCAAAATAACATTAATGCAATTGTTTTATAATCGTAAAATGATACAATTATACCTGAATGGGTATACTAAATGGTTTTTGATTACACTCCTCTGGGAGGAGTAATTTTTCACTCGGCGATAGTTCGACAAATGACGCAAACACGTCTACCCTTCTCAACGAGTTAATCTGCCAAAATCATATCTCGATTAAAACAAGATAACCTCCTAAGGGTGTTTGATCCTCGGTTATCCAATCAAACCCTGCTGAGCAAAATAATCGGAATACCAATCATAAAAATAAAGCCTCAAAGAAAACAGACCATTTTCAAATAAGAATATATTTTAGGTCGTTTCCAGAAATTGCTATTAATAATTTAATTTTAAAATAACTTTATGAACTCTTCAAAATAAGCACTCGCTACGCATAATCGTTCTCATTGATTTTTTCGGCAATTTCGGCAATACCGATTTCAAAATCATTACTTTTTTTCATATGTTTTTGTAAAAAGACAAAGTTTTTTTTTCTACTTTTCTCTAACATATTTGAGAAAAATCCGCAAGACTTAGATACACGTTCTACACAAGGAAGTGTATATAGGATTTTTTTAAATTTACTTTTTCTCAATACATTCAACTCACACGCTTTTAAATATCCGGAAATATTATATAGTTTTTTTCTGAATAAAAATAAACAAAACTACGTATATGTATATATATTTTTAAAATCTTGATTTAATAAAGTGTTATTCTCATCTTTTGAATAACAGCGAAAAAGATTTGGTAAAGTTTAAATTATTTTAAAAATAATTATATATTGAAACATTTCACGTTTTTGGTTAGGAAATAAAAATCAACTCCATAAATATTCTTTATTATATAATATTTTATTCAACTGAATAATTAAGCAAGGGCTGATATTTAAAAAAAGCATGTTTTATTTCCGTTTATTGAAAAAAATATTTCGTAAGTCTATATTATGATATTGAAGTCCAGACTATAATTTTAGTTGAAATTAATTCAAATGGATGCTTACTACGAGAGTTGAATTCACTATTCGACTCTCATAGTAGGGACACGTAAACAAATAATTATATTCGAACTCTGCTCTAAGAAATTAATACAATTTTCGGTTATCTGAGTACGGAAATTTACGAGAATTTGTGGTTACCGTAACCTGGGAAGGTATTTATAAACGAATTAATTAATTACCATTCAGGAAACCTACTCGGAAAGCGAGGTATACGGATCCCGAAGCACGTCCGAAGCTGATTCCTCAAGGGGTCTCTCTACAGCAATAGGAACCCGTCAAATGGGAAACGCCAAGGGATATCCAGCCTTTACTAGAAATAA